>OY751338.1:12103899-22103899 GCA_963564715.1 Catocala sponsa | reverse complement strand
TAGTGCCGCTGTAGGTGTTCCATCCCACCTTTGATTAAAACTCTCGAAGAGCCTCTTCATGTTGGACCCATGTCTCCGTGTAAGCCTCCCAAAGGGCCGGGTATTTTCCTAACGTATTAGGAAAATACCCGTGAAAGAGAAACAAATAATAATATTATTATAATTCACATACACACAACACCATTTAGCCCAAACTAAGCAAAGCTTGAACTATGGGTACTAGACAATGAATAAACATACATATATACTTTATTTTTTGTAAATACATACATATTATACATAGAAACACCCAGACCAAGACAAACATACATGTTCATGCACACAAATGTTTGATTTGTGCGGGAATCGAATCCGCCGAGACGTGGCAGTCCGTTGCACTAACCACTACGCCATCGAGGCCGACAAGTATAAGCTTGCTTTTCCACAATTAAGGCTGTCAGTTACGAGGACTTGGATTTGTTTACCCGTTCCCGTACCATCCAGTAACAGGAAGCAGGCGTAAAATACTTTCTCGAGCGTTAACACTATAACGTTTCGCCCGATAAGTAAGAGTTCCGGATGAATATCTATCACCTCCATTACTTTCCTTTCATCCCGTATTTGATTTCTCTTGCCTACATGACAGCAAGAGACTGCCATCCTAGATATCATAAATAATCGTAGGCTACCGTAAACACTTATCTTGTCTTATCTTATCTTATGTGGGGGCCAGTCAGTGCAGACCGGCGACACTTCGACCCAGTGGGATCTTTTGTGTCGACACTCTCCCAATAACGACTGCCATACATGTTCATAGCAGCCAGGACCGACGGCTTAACGTGCTCACCGTAACTAACCGCAACCGTAAACACTTACTATCAGAAAGACCGTAGGCTTCATTGCCATCTTAGTAATATATAAAATAAAATTGACATACATTTTTAAGCACGTCAGTACACATTGTAGAGCTTACATCAAATTTAAGCATACATAATATGGAAACCTGAGATTAAATAAAAGCCGAGCATCAAAAGCTTTACCTTATCCCTCTCAAATATCTCGTCATCACGCACAACCTAGGCTCATAAAGAGGATTAAGGGTTTTCTGTGTAGGCAGTCGCTACATCTAAATTCATAACACAAATGTAGCGACTATGTATCTTTGTAGCTTTACAGATATGTATCACCTCAATTTTGTTAGCAATTTTTAAGGTACTACGTTCATGGAGTGTGAACCTAGGTATTAGGTAACATTCTAATCTCCATGCTGCTACAACTGTATAGGTAACGTCATATATGATGATATTTTAATTTTAATGATCAATATCAGTGTGTATTCCTACGCTACTGTATCAACGAGACTAACGATAGATGGTTTTCCCACACCCACTTTAACCAATTGATGTGCAGCGGCACACCGGCGGCGGGTACAATAGACTTTTAATTACGTCTGACAATACAACAATTGACAGGTTGGACGAGCGATACTATTTGCGATGCTTACTATCGAGTAAGCCGTATTAATATCACTTTAGTAGAAAACAGAATTAGCGGTTATTTACCAGTGATCTTGTGAAAAATAACGGTAATAGATACTTCTACAAACAGCCAACGCCTTGTTTAGACGCATGTCCTATTCTGCTCTACTTTTACAAGATACCCTCTCAAATAGTGTGACTTACAAACCAAAACTGTCAATGTTTCTCAAAACACGTTATTTCCGACCTGGCATACTAAACATATGGTTTATTGGTTACTACAATTGACCTCTGAAATAATTTGACCTACTATGGTTAGAAGGTCAAAAGGTCCAAAGTTTTACCATCTCCAAATTGAATTTATCAGTAATATATCAGTCTCGCCATTACTTTTATATAGGTAACCTAACAAGAGAAATACAGCAAGCAATTTACATTTCGGATATCTTTTTCATGATTATTTATAATGGATTTAGACTAAGACTTATGATGGCCAGCTTCACACTGGCCAAGTCTTTCTAAATCCGTGATATTAAATGGGTACAAACACAACACATTCACAAACCCATAAAAGACCAACTATCTCATTATACCACACAGTAATCAAGTGAAATTGTACTTTCATTCGAAAACAAAGTAGGAAAATCGGAAGCGTATCAAAACGTTTAGTTAGACACAAATTAGATGTCATACGTGAACCGTGCAATGTTCAATTGCCTATACTTATACGTTATTATAGCTCTGGCTTCATTCCAAGCTGTACTCAGATAATGCTATAACAAGTAACAGCCCTATATCCACTTTCATTTTTGACCTTTCATATTGATTTAGTTAAGGTACCGGATAGGCATTTTATTAAGTTTCGTATTTTGCATATAACTTTTGTGATTCATTTATACTTACACTTGTCCTGAACGTTCGCTTGGTTTCAGCTGCCATAGTCGCGGGATAGTTAAGTTGACAGGACTAAGATCATTACTGCACTCCTCAAGGAGTCGGGATCATATTGAGCTTATAATGGGTTGCTTTAATTTTTACGCCATCCGGACCATCAAGCCCTTGCCAGATAAAAACCCAAGAAATACAAGACGTGGTTCAACTCAGAGTGATAAACGACAACTGTAATATTAGGTTGTATAGCAAAGCACCCGAAGGTTGTTAAATTTCTACCTTACTCAGAATGAGTTCGCTAAATTACGAAGCGTAGTTGCTTTTGCTGCTTCTTGGAATTTAATTAATTAATTGCTTGGTATCCAGTAATTAATTCTCTTAAAGCCAAGAAAAAGCAAAACACAGCTACAGTGAGCTTATTCTGCGTATATAGAAAATTAAATACCTTGGGGTATTCAAACTACAGAAAGCGCATTCTGAATACATACATAGTCTCACGTCTGTATACCCGAGAAAACGAAGCAGAAGTGTATAATTCACAATTCTCCAGTTATGTTTAAATAAGATATATTTTAGAGACTAGGAAATAGCTACAGCACAAAAACAATCAATTCTAATTGATCGTTGATATCTAGAACTATAACCAAAAACACAATCACCTAAAAGCCTCGTCATCAAAAAACTTTTACGATAACAGAATAATCGAATTAAAATTTGTCACGTTCATAAACATTTTTCCTCGACACGATGACTAGGAAACAATAAACAAAGTTTCCCATTAATATCCAGTAAGGCCTTTTAGCTATGGATTTCGAATTCATCGCTAAAAGGGACCTGATTTGCAATTTCTACGGAACACCGCAACTCAATTAAATTATCTTAAGTAGTTTAGCTTCGTTCCGCAAGAGACGGAACTTTCTTTTATATTTCCTTATTTAACGCAGAAAAAAATGCCGCCTTGTGATGCTTCAACATTATAATGAATAGGCCACTCTGGAATATTATTTCCTTATACCACGCTAATCTAAAAAAGTGCTGTACGCGGCAGTCATTATTAATAAACTCATGCTTTATTGTCTGACATGAAATTTACTCCATTATATGTATATAAATTTTGTCACGTATCATGTGAAATTCAACTTCATAACGCAAGATTTATTATAAATATGGGTATATTATACATAATTATATCCTCATTTCGCCTTATAACGCCGGCTTTTTTAAAAGTATGTTGTAGGAGACGAGTTACGAAGTATTGTTTCTATCAGCTACTGCTTATAATTTGCTATGAGAAAATTTCAATAACTACTTGCCTCACGATCAGCTCTCCTATACCATTGACAAACATACCTACATGTATTATGTATATGTTACCGGAAATGTATGAAATCTTGGAATTGTATACAATTCCTAGGAAATGTAAACAATTCCGAAGCTATTTAGGAAATGTATACATTGCCTAGGAATTGTATTTAATTCCAATATCGTATTAGGAAATGTATAAAAATAATGCTTTCTGTAATAAAACACGTTGTTAAAATGGGAATAATAATTTTTATTAAGACACTCGTTGAGACAATCAGGTAACAATCATAAAATATAACATCGTAAAAGTATTACATTTCCGATTGCTATTTAGGAAATGTATAGATTTTCTAGGAAATGTGTCTAATATAGTTTATTTCACACATTTCCGGGCGATTTTAGGAATTACATACATTTCCGTTAACATACATATAGATATATTAACGCCTGTGTATTCCTAAAGGAAAAATGTATAGTAGATGTAAAGGTTTTGGCCAGCAACCTTTTCAATACCAGAATATAGACGCCTGTCCTACTGTCGCTGTACTGCTATTAAAATTTGCTAATATCAAGTCCTAACAACTCTTTGTCCCAACCCAAATACCGTACTGAGGATCTCTTAACCAATCGCAATCATAAGAGCAAAATATAGCTTCAGACTCCTCTGTGGGACAGATGCTGTCAAAATAACTTTGCATCAATTGATAGCGCTAAAACACACTTTATTTTGTCATCATAAAACCTTTAACATAATGATGACGTTTGTTAAAAGGCTAGAAATTACTTGTCACAATAACATCTTGCGAGAACATGGTCGCCATTACTAAAGCAATCAACTTTTACGACTCGCTCTAAATCAGTTTTTGTCCTTACAAACCTGGAACATCGAGAAAGCTCCACTGATTTTATTTCTTGAATTGCCTTATCAAGTGAATTCTCATCGAACTGGCTCTTGTTACATCCAGTGATCATATCAGATGTTTCTTGTGGACTTTCCCAACATCCTGCTAAAGTTTTACATATCTGAGATACTACTACATGTCTACTGGGAAGTCGTTTGTATAATGTGTTTTTCTTTGTATTGATGTTGTAAAATATACATTTAAATCAATTAACTGTCGTCGATGGATTATACTATTAAATGTGTAAGTATTGATCTATACTGATATTTCGCCAATTAAATTGAAGTTACAATTAAAAGTCTTTATACTATTAAAAATATATTTGTATTATACTTAACGGTTTCGGGTCCACCAAAAAGGTATTAAAATTTTCCGAACCGCTTCCTGGTCGAGTCTGGGCTTTGCTGGAAAAGTTAGTTTTTTACCAAGTAACTGAATCATAATTGGCAAGTAAATTATGTTGATTTTACATCTCTCACCTATCTATTTGAGGTCATGCAGGGCATCATGTTATATAAATACAAGATTTGTGCCCGCGGCTTCGCTGGCATAATTTTAGGTTAAGTAAGTAACAGTACGTTTTCTAAGATGAAAGATACCCTATGTCCTATTCTGTACCCCCTGACAACGTGTAAATGCGAAATTTCATAATGATTAGTTGAATAGTTAAGGCGTGAAAGCGTAACAAATAAAAAAACTCACATTCACATTTATAATATTAGTCAGGATTAATAATAATTAGATTAGTAAATTTCTAGTAAAGCGAAAAGAAGTAAAGCGAAGAAAATTTATTTAGCATCTTATAAAGTATAATTAAGGCTTACTAGTAGATTAGTATTGTGTTCCAGACGTCAAGTTAACCGAGTTTGGGCAACTTTGGATAACTTTGAACCTTTTTGTTGGGTTGTTTTAAGAACTGGTAACCTCGTGGGAGTTCTGTGTAATCTACTTTAACATCCAATTTATTAATCCCCCTTAATTCCTTCGGTGATAGTAAATCGGACGATGGATGGTGATCGCATTTCACGCTAACGTTATTGGTTTTAGATGTTTGTTTTCGTCTAAACTCCTCTTCTTTTCTTTTGGTCAGTTTTTTATACTTTTGCTTATTTTTTCATCAGAATACTCTGAAGAAATTTAAAGGATATCCTTTGTGTTGCGAACGAAATTTATTTTGCTTTATTTTTTTTATTGTGTTATTGAAATATTGCTTGCTTTATTCGATAATATGATTTTAGCTAACACTAGAAGTCATGGCAAGAATGAGATTCTCGATTCAAATTAATGTTAACTCCATTTTCTGATAAGAATATAGGTTTTGTGTGAAGTTTAAAATTGGTTTGGATAATGGTATTTTGAGTTTTACATTCTTCATTAGTTCAAGATCTAGACTAGTTGGTTTATGCAGGATAAGATTATGCTTAAGGTTACAATCCGTCTTAAAAGTCAAAACCCGAGTTGAGCTATATTTTATTTTCTGCCAGAACAACCTTAGCGGCAACATTATAGTGATTTGACTGGATAAAATAATAGCAATAAGCCACGTGGTACCCAAAAGTGATAGGTAATATCCATATGCCTTAAGAGTAGAAAGTAATATAATAATTTGTTTGCTAAGTAAGAAAGCTAGATTTTAACTGCAGGCAGTAAACAATCAAAATATTCCGTGCGTCCATCTCCCTCCCGAGCCGACATTGAATTCTCGCATTGTCCATTACCTTAATATCTTCGTACCCTACATAAACATGTGTTTCACTCACTTTTGTAGGTCAGACATATTTTACGAGCTTTCTGATGTACAGACAATGTCTAAAGATTTTATTTTTTAACATTGTCGTCGTAAATATTTGTATTATACTGTGAAATATTATGTGAAATTCTGATATCATGTTAATGAGAGTCTCTGCTATAGACATTAGTTAATGAATATCATTTTAATTGCCTGCACAAATAGCGCATTGGTTTATATGGTCACCTCATTTCTGTTAGTGTGCCTAGTATTATCGAGTCGAACTGAACACGACAAAATTCTATATATAAAGATATTCTGTAAGAAAAATTGGCCATCGTGAATTTAAGAATAGTGCCATAAATAGATAGTTACAAGTTCACTTCTTATAACGTCAAGCCAAAGCAAAACTGGCGAAGCATGGGTATGATAAGTATATTATTTATTTACCTAACCATTA
The DNA here is from genome assembly GCA_963564715.1 of Catocala sponsa. Taxonomy (NCBI): domain Eukaryota; kingdom Metazoa; phylum Arthropoda; class Insecta; order Lepidoptera; family Erebidae; genus Catocala; species Catocala sponsa. The sequence continues at coordinate 22,097,155 of OY751338.1, read as the reverse complement.
AAAAGTTACACCTGTAATGAAATCACTGAGATTGATCTATCAGCATTTTTACTATGCTATAGCATTTGCAAGCTTGCCGATAAATCGGAATATATGGATTCACAGCACTCAATTCTGTTATCAGAATAAGTAAGTTCTCGACACTTTCAATAACAGATTTTATAGAAACTGAACTAAAGAAATAAGCTATAGATCTTATATAAAGGAGTCTACGGATGCAGATGCTGAATTTAAAATTCGAATGCAGACATTTGAATAGATAAATATTCATGTGGACACAAGACGCTCTTTTGGATTCAATGAATTTTCGTGCATTTGACAGACTTCAGAGTGGCTCGAGATATTTGTATTCGTTTTGAAATTGCATTTCATTGAATCGCTTACTATTTATTTATTTATTTGGATCGCCAACTAATGTGTCAAAAACATCTACATTGTGTTGTAATCTTGTTATATAGGTACTCATTGAAGTTCTAGGCTTATGAAAAAGACGCTGTTATATTTGCAGTAAAATACGTGGCTTAACTACTTCTATAGAAGGTAAGTAACCGGAAAATATTTTCAGATAAGAGATTTGAATAATGAAAATCTTTTGCTCTAAAGATAGTCTCTGTGTCACACAGGCCGTTCAAAATTTTAAAACAAAACACTCATAGGCTCTTACAATTACTCTCGAAGAAAGGCCAATAATTTTTGTGTAGTATCGAGATCCAGCCCTTAAGCGGTACAGCATTTGGTGGCATGACTGTCAGGATTCACTTAATACTATAACATACAATACATATTATAAAATTACAATTTCTAACTAATAAAGTACGACGGTAATCTTATCCATCAAAGTTGAAAGTTCACGATATAGCAAGATCTATGCTAAACAGCGACACTACAAAAATTGCCTAGTCACGACCGTGCTAAGGGCACGCAGCATCACACACTTTCTTCAAATTCGTCATATGTTTTGACAAGTAAATTTACCCGCGTACTTAACCCACGCTTTCTCGTCTCTCGTGTCTCGTCCCGGTGATTGACAGCGATGTATCAATGCCTGCTCTGTCACTTTCACTCCCTGATGTCTTGTTGACAGCTTATCTCGCTCTTCAATAACAAGCCAGTATTGATAGTCCCATTGATGCAGCAAACTATTCGATTGAGTTAATTGACGATGATTGATTCGTTTGTTATAACGATTGGCGTTTATTTGATATGTATCTATTCACATCTTTATTATTAGCAGTGCTGCTGTTAGTGAATAATAATTGAATCTAAAAGTAAAATCTTGTCAGTAGCCATGTTTGAATGTAGTATGTTTATTGCAATATTTGATTCGAAGAAGTTGGCTACTACTCTTGATAATAATAATAATTTATATTCATCATTTGTTTTTACAAATTTTTCTCTTAATCTAATACATACATTTTTTTTAAAGTGTTGCAAATATGAAAAGAGAATATAAGATATACGTCTTTCTATAAAATTTCTCGCTGTGATTGAGGGGTACACGCTTCTTTAATTATCCATGTACTACCAGCCTGTTATACCAAGGCTATAACTAAATTACCATTTTACATGAAAATCTTGAAACTGCTCCAACAAGTCGTGGTCGCCATTATAGAAATCCAGGACATTTTACGCACCCTGTAGTCTCGAGGACTGTCACGTACAAGATAATTATCGGCAGTTATACAAATAAACCAGATTGTACAATAATCAAGTCCGATAAAAGCATTTGTCTAAAACTTTAGAAGCAAAATAAATTCGAAATAGTAGTAATTCAATACACTTTGAAGCCTCCAACAATCGTTTCAACAAATTTCGCGTTCCAAAGACCCAAATAAAAAGATCTTACAAATAATTAAATAGAGAAGACAAAAGGAGCGCAACAAAAAAGGGAAAGCAAAAGGCTTAACTAGATTGATGGCAATGGAGCGTGTTACGAGTGGGCCCCAGATGCACATTCTCATCCTACGTAAGAACATTTTACTCTGAGAGCCACTACACACATTCGACCCGACAATATTTGACGGGACCAACAAGAATCGAATATTTGCTCATAAACATTGGAAGAAATTGCGGTCGCTTAAACATTGTCGTGAAAGCCGAAAATTTGGACCACGATCTTATTTTGTTAGACTAAAATGCTAAAACACAATAATTTGGAAGGTGCAATAGTTTTGTAAAATAGGGTTATGAGACAAAACAATTTCGCTAATATGTCTGACGATTTTAAATTCAATTTCACGTCACCCACAGATCTTAATTGTATCTGCGACAATTGGCACTGTAGCAAATTTAGCGGTTTTGTCGCCCGACCTACTTGAATACAAACACGTGAAACCCTTTGTAGTTAAACAAATACATCTGACTATGTGTATAGTGTCCCTTAAACACATCGGCTCGGTTTCTCAGAGAATATGTAAATAGAGATCAAATAGTTAGGGCTGACCTACATAGAAACAATTTGCACTTTTCTTCCTGAAACGAAATACCTACTGTAGCCGAAAGTTTGTCTATCTATCACTCCGTACCCACGGCTGTCGATATTGGATAGGGATTGATGTGCAAAGCCCCGATGGAATTTTATTTCGAAGTAACTTTTCTTTGTTATTACATACAGCCTGTTTAATATCATGATAAGTAAGTTATGGTAAATAATTAACTATCGACATAAATCTTACATTAATAAATTCATCGATCTTGCCGATAACTCTGACTTTACTTATGATTTTATTAAGCAAACAAACTATCTTTCCGCGAATTAAGTTATTATAGAAAGTGAAACGATCTTAATCCAGTATTAATGATCTTGCTTCTTGTCGAAATGGGTGATCGTCATTACCAGCAAATAGATACCACCAAGAGTCACGCTACTAAATTTTCTACTTTCAAAGTATGTCCTACAACAGATGCTACTCAGCAATGACAGCTAGACAGCTCACAACTAAGTAGGTACGGTAAGACTATTTTCACATCCACCTACATCAACGACCTATTTGCCTTTCCATGTAAGTGTAAGCTGATATATTAGACGTTACTTTTGCACAACATATCAAAAGGAAACTAATACAGCTAATTGCTGACACCAATAAACTCTCTCATGAACCAAGTTGCCATATGGGTCAATGGTAGCAATTCCGTTATACCACTGTGAGCTAGTTATAATCTTAGTACTTACATCTCTCTCATAAACCTTAAAAGTAAAAGAGATAAAAATTGTGCCAATTTAAATGAAAAATAATTATGAGAATATGCCTCTCTTTTAATACGGATTGAATGACTTCGTATATTTCTTTCATACAGCCTTTATTAGAAAGGGCTATTAGATGATTGAAACTTAGATAATAATACTAGAATGAGGGCCAGTGTATAAGTTCTGCTAGACTAATTCTTCACATACGTGAGTTACCAGTTGCCATATTAAGTGAAAACTGTTCGGTACGAGTATGCGTTCGTTGGAAATCGAGTAAAGAATTATTGTTCAACGGTTGGTTTTCTAAGATCTACCGGTATGCGACTGGGAGCTACGAAGTGTTTGATACCTAATGGCGGTTGATATATGTTCTTTTAGTTTGTTGTTAAGGCAGGATAGCCTACTATTTTATAAGGCAATGTAGCGTCGGCCATATTATGTAAAAATTTTGACAAAAATATGTGCAATCAAAACTCACAGTATAGTTCTAATTAGGACTATAAACGAATAAAATATATTTTTCCTACCGTACCTAAATATTGTTCAATAACATTTCGGCTACCGAAATCATTTTGGCTTAAAATTTGAAGCAGTGGTACTTACAGTAAATTAAATGCAAGATTTACTATAAACTTACATAAGAAATACATTTTATGTACCAAATAGTGGTAATTAGTATAACAAAAACGTCGACAGAACGTTTTATATCCGCTTCTGACATTTGAGAATTTCAGCACTACATTTTCTATTTAATTTAAACTCCACGTACCTAACAGTCACAATACAAAACTAATTAATTATATTTAGTTACTGTCACTGTGACCCTGACGCTTTTAAAGGGTTGAGATAATTTTACAAATAGTAAAATGTGGCCAATTCCTTTCAGACTCAAAGAAACAAATTATTCTGAGCTCCCAACTACTCAAATAAAAGAGAAGCCACAAATTAAATAAAAACTCTTTAATCATTCCATATTGAAGTCACAGAACGGGCCGATCTTTAGACGAAAAAGAAAAGTAGTTATCTTTTTCAAAAGAGGAATTTGGTATCAAAGGCACCATTAAAAATGTTCCATTTTCGAATTACTCGGTAAAAGAGGCCTTCCCTTGTTAAACTTTTTAACAACACTCCTTAACTTTATTGTTGGGTACAGTTTTCTTAAACTATCTTTTGATCGTAAAGTTTGTTTTCTTACAGTTTAAATTGACCTAATTTGTGACAAACGTTTAAGACCTTTTTTATATAAAGTTAGAATCTTTCTTTCCAAAAATTTTCTTACTTTATACGTCCAATATTAATTCGACTAACCTAGTTTTCATCATATTTTAAAAATATATTTTTATCGGTAAAGCCCCAGTCAACGTTTAGCTTTTTCTTTGTCTCTAGATATGGTCATATTGGCTCATTAATGGATACAACTCAATTATTTATGAGATAGGATCTAATATGAAAAAATAGCATCGTAAATCAAATTAGCAATTATAATGTTACAATGTCTGTAATTTAAATTACTGCCTCGGTAGTAAAACTGTAGTGAAAGCGACACTGCTGTGCATATGGTCTAGGGTTCTATACCTAGATTAGGCAAAGCGTTATAAAGTTTTCATATAAAGGTTATATTAGTAAAAGTACGTAATGTGCAAGGAGCCGGCAACAGCCATAGCTGCTATACTCCTCCAGGGAAAAAGCCGTGAGACTATCTACGGCATCTTTTCATAAACATTTTGATAAAAGACACGAAAATTACTTAGAAGCCCAGGAAAGCCAGGGTATTGTAACATTTCACTTCAAAGAAAGTATATATACTTAGTCTGGCCATAAATACGGTTACAATAAAAAAAAAACATATTACATTTGAATTTGGAATCTGTCATACTTATATGAATATTCATTGTTTTCTCATTTTCGCGCCAATCGGTGCAATATTTATGGCAAGAATGGGTATGTATGTATATACTATATAAGTATATTATACAGTAGTAATACACTTATTGCAAATAAAATTTTATGTCATGTGGTTTCAAGAAAGTAACGTACCTAAATAAAGTACTTGTAGCTGCCATATTTTATCTGAGATAGGTACCCGCCCAACCAATGTAAGGTAGGACAAACAAGCAACCAATCAAAATACCAGACTGTAGGCTGAGCTCAGGCTGATATAACGTCTGATAATAATTTCTTAAGGATTGTGTTTTTATCTTGATATTTGGCACGTCTCCAAGACGAACTGATTGTGAGACAGTTTCTTTTGCTATTTAAACACAAAAACAAACAACAGACACACTAAGTCATACATAATATGTATATTTATTTCGCCTTACGGTATGTCCCTTTGCCGTGCAAAAGCCTTTGGACTTTCCCTGCGAGTCCCTTTCAAAGGCATCTAGGTCATTGTTCTATCTCCGTTTTACACTTCCCGTCGACGTCGATTGTGTCATGGCATCGAATTAAACCAAATCATATTTTCAAAAGAAAATACAAAAAAATACAATAGAATTAAGTGGTCCTAAATTGTGTTGTCATGTGTGCTTTACTCTTAACACTGGTTGTTTTTAAATATTTAATAACGTCCCCATTTTTCACCTTTCTGCTTTATTAGTATGGAGGTCCGAAAAATATTTGAATAAATAATGTTTCTCGTATAGTAATCACTTCTTGAAACCTAAAATGCCAAAAAGAACAGAAAAAGCCCATAGAACCCAGTGATCCCTGCTGGCAGTTTTTCTTACTAGGCTCCTTGGTGACTACTGGAGCCCTATTGACAGTAAAGTGCCTCCAAAAACATTCACTGCACAAACAAAACAAGAGTTATTTGGCGCCGATATTTTGTACAATGGGGATTCGTCTCCAGTCATGTCTCGTCAGGTTAGAGAAAAGCTCCTGCAGCACCCTAAAACTTGCTTAAAGATATTATCGCGTTAAGGTATCTAGGTCTACAAGAAGGTAAATTGTATGTAGGTGTATACTAGAGCTAAATTAGTGGCGCTTAGGGAATTTCATTTGATCTAGTTAATTGCTACATGTATTTTCTTGTCAACGTTCACCCCGCCGCATATCGTTGTGTAAATCAAGGGTAAAGCTTCGTTGAAGTGATATGTGCGTGTACGTGTACGTGTGTAAATTATTGTTTAGTTGGTTCTGTGTGTGTATAAGCGTGTGTATGTGTGTGTGTGTGTGTGTGTGTGTTTGAATTTGGCTTTGTGACTAATTTTCAGTAATTTGTACCTGCTCAGTGAGCGGCTGAAATATTCATGTTGGTTAAATATTGCGTTAAATTGTTAATGTAGCTGGGTCTAGTGTGTGATCTGTGATGTGTGCTTTTATGTAATATATAGCTTGCTTCTGATATTATCAGCAATGGATATTATGAGAGAAAATGGTTTGAGGTAGTAGTAGTAACTTTGCTTATTATTATACAGCACCTAAATATCCAATGAAAATAGGTGCACTAGTAGTACCTTAAGGGTACATATAAGTCCGGCTTGCATCACTAAAATAACCGACTATGTATATTCATTTGAGCACTAGCAACAGTGAACGTAAATAAAACATGCCTTCAGTGTGCTTTAGTGAGCTATGACATGCAAATCCAAATGAAAAATGAATATGTAACAAGATGAATTTCACTCCATGTACTATTATAGAAATATAGTAGACTTATGTTATTCTAAAATCTTAAATACGCCACAGAGTTAGTGTTCAATTTGTCACTTTAATTCGGATGTTATCTAGAACCAATATTTATAACAAGACACGCTGCAATTTTAATTTCTTATATCAAAAGATAGATAGATTATTCTTATATTATCTATATAGATAGATTATTACCATAAAAAACAACATACATAATTACACCTTGATAATTAACAGACTGTATAATTATTGAAAATCGTAACCAACAATCTAGATCACTATCTGATATACCCGTAAACGAACAGGGAAAGTATTCAACAGTAAAAAACCACCATCGGTAACTTTGTGTAGTAATAAAAATGCAAAGATTCTGCGCTAACAGCAAACTATATCAATTACGGTGCAGTAAGCAGTGAAACTGGAAATTCTTGGACAAATTCATTAAAGAAACGTTAAAAATGAACAGTTTATGAAGCCTAAGAATTTATAGGATGATCGTGACTGCGTTGAAGATGTTCCGTGATTGGCGATGAAAAATTTGTATCAGCTGCGGATACTATGAGAGAAAATGTTGTGAGCCGTATGACTGGAATAACGATAGTGATCTCTGTCGACGTTGCTAAATAATGTGTGTAAGTTTCAAGAGATAATATATAGACATAGAAAAATATGTAGCGACATGGTTGTGTATGTTTGCAAAATAGAAATATGAAAATTAATAATTCAACTGTTTGACGTATTAGAGATTGAAATTTGACAAAAGCTTGATATATTTTGTCATGTCAAATATAATATTTTTGCTAAAGCAAACAAACTAAATATATGTAGGTTATTTATATGACACATAATACCAGTACCTAATATAATAGTGGTTGTAGTTGGTGCGTATAATATATACTAAATATTTACTTCCCACTTTATCGTTTCCAGATTTCCTTATACCAATAATGATTTAGCTCATGTGTTGTTGACCATGGAAATAAGCACCAACAGTGTAACGAATTCTTCCCTTCAGTACACAACCTAAACAGCAAGAGACTGAATCAGGTACATCCCAAAAGCATAATAAAAATATGACAAGATATAACAGCCTGCCTAAAGCAACAGCTGTCTGTTTGTTAGGTGATCGTGTCACTTAAATTACCCATATATTCAGACGGGTGACATTATATGCCGCGGAATATTTTCATGCATTACTCAGACAAATTTATTCATATACTTACTAGATATTGTAGGAGGCATTCGTTTTATTATGTTTAATGAAGCAGATGATAACATTGAATATGTAATTTGTTTAGAAGCACCATATTATGTTTTGTTAAAATCCAGTAACGCTTGTATGCAATAACGCTCTAGTTAAAGCGTCAGTCCTTTCTTATGCAGCAACTAATAATATTATTATTAGTTGCTGCATAAGAAAGGACTGACGCTTTAATATATGCGTTTATGGTCCACCAGGGTACAACTGTAGTGCCAAGAATCTTTAATTGTACTGCAGTAGCCACATAAGTAGGAACAGCGTCTTAAATGCATTGCATGGTTTGGATAAATCTTCCAAATCATGTATTATGAATGTAACCCTATATATATTAATATTTTAAAACAATTAAAGTTATACTATATCAAAAATAACTATATGGTTGTGTTAATTATAGAACGAAAAAATCAACATTGACCCTATTTTTATTATTTAGAACCAGGTGTAATAGAAGTCTGTATCCGTACGTACTAGTACACTATAACAAGTAGTGAAAATGGAGGCAGGTTTACGAACATCGGATAAAAAAGAACACAATAAACACGCATGAATAAGTTATTACCGCTAAATATAAGTCAACCACCACCTGGTAGCTTACACGAATGATATTCAATATCGAAATCTTATTTATAGTATAGAAAATTGACCAGAAAATTGGTATCACCATTTCGCGTCATAAACTTGTTTATGTGAGCCGCATAAATTGGTTGTTAACTTTGCAGATTGTGCACCAGATTTAATCTTTCATCGGGCCAATGGCACAGTTAGGTAGCTCTACTAGCCGTTATAAGGCACTAAACACACTTTGTCTAAGTGTAATTTGTGTTTTACTTGACGCTATTTGATCTCTACCATTTGCAGTGGTTTGAAATGAGTTCGCTTAAGCTGCAAATAAAATAAAGTTCATATATAAACTTTATAGTTTAACTACAAATTCAAATTCAAACTTAGTATAGCTGATATTATTATAATATCAACTATGTGTGTATGTACCTAGTAGTTGAATAAAAGGTACCCTCCCTTAGGATGAAAAAGAAAATAAGGTACGCTCTATAAGAAACAAAATAATATATGTTGGGTCGTCAAAATAATTGCTTTGATATATTGTATGCAGGTAGTTTGGCCAAGTACTGTAATTTTTAGAATAACAATAGAAAATATGATGACTTATGTTTACTCAAATAATGCCATATAATGTGGTCCTATTGCGGTCCCCTTGTGAACTCCAAATACATACTCCTAATTACATCGCCTAAACGCAAGATAATAAATAGAAATTGAAACTACTTTTTAGTTCAGCCTATATCAATTTTACATTTAAATAAATTAGATGTAAATTAATTTATTCTAATCTTAATAATAAATAATCATTCCTTAATGACATTCAAGAAGATTGAATACAAACAAATGTTCCAAAACATCCGAATCAACTCGTTATTAGCTAATAAATGTGTCTTTACCCTAAACGTCCTTATTATAGCGGTGTCGCGCTAAACCTTAGACATTACAATGTTTCAAAGGTAATGAATCTTATCTCTTATCTTCACGCCCTCTTGCCCTTAAATGGTGCGCAGAGAAATAAATGGACCAATACTAGGTGCGACTAACGTTAGAAGCTGCACTTTGTGTAAGATAACGATAATCATTTTGTGGGTAATCGATTAGATGTGGTGGAAACGAGTTTAGTAGTGGCTTTAGTATCAGGCTGTAACTAGAGGTGGCCTTGGGTATTTTAAACACCAATAAGTATGTTAGGTACCTACTACTTTGGTATCGAAACATACTTGGCGAAATCACTCACCTCACCCTCACTTCCTTGCCTAATTAATGTTCCAGGATATACACGTACGACGCTATTGAGTAAAAAGCCTAACATTGTAAGAGGCGGCAGCTACAAATTTTTAATTACAGGTTTAATTTGTAGTTCTGATACATTATGTATGTCTTTTCACTTTAATATGAACCTATTAAAATAATTCCACTGCAATCAAGTCATTAATGCCGACTTCAAACGATATAACAACAAAAAATACCAAACGTTGAATCATTTATGATTCGTAATCGCCGTAGCAATATCCATCGATTTCACATTATCCTTATTTAAATACTAAAAGGTTATATGTGGATATAATTCCAGAAGGAAATACTTAAATAAATTAACATATAAATCGAGTAAAGCCCTATAAATGCGAACATTAGCATGCTCCAGGGTCTGGCTCCAATGAAAACGACAGCGATTTTATACAGCGAATTTAGATAAAAGCAAAACGGAAAGTGAAACAAAAGGATCATTCAGTATAAAGCAAGATGTAATATCTGCATAAAAAGTCACATAAACGATTTTTCCAATAGCTCTGATGTATTTTGCTCATGTAAGGCCGCTAGCGACAATATTTGTATGATAAACTATAAATATAGTCTATAGCGTTACATGATGTTTATTTTGATAGCTGGTGTTGGCAACTTTATTTTAAGGCGCTTGTACATGACGCAGGTATCACAGGTTACATACGCAAGCCACTGATGTGGGATACATGCGCGAGATAAACATGCTGTTACTTGCTCGAGTGGCTAAAGGGTAGATTGTTTACATGATGCCTACATCCCGCGCGAATGCCTCAACTTGCACATGATACTGGAGTCAAATATATTTACATATATAAATGTTTTGGGTAATAAGTAGATAATGTTAGTTACTTAATATTGTCTTCTGTTTACGCGAATGTTATTCAATGAAATTAAACTAATATATACCGATTTTATCGCGTTGTTTATTTGACACTTTATTACAAAATTTTGAAAACTGTTACACTACTATTACTTTTAAACTTTACTAATTTTTAAGCTAATTAAATTATTGAAACTATTAAAACTGTTTATACTATTACTATACTATTATACTATTTATATTTGTGTTTACACTTTCCCCGACGTTTCGGTTGCTTTTCAGCAGCCATGTTCACGGGGAGACTAAGATGGCAGGTTAGTTACTGTTTATGTTTTAATCATATGAGTGCTTTGTTAAACAATTGGGGCAAGCGTGAACTTATGTTGTTATTATCGATCATAAGCGCTCGGATTCCCGGGCTACGTAAAATGCTATTGGTATCGTCTTTCAAGGCATTCTTAATAGCAGTACAAAGTCTGGAACAGTGAAGGCAGTAGACTCACGTCCAAATACTAGATTCCTAACAAAATATGGGCGTTATACTTGTACTTTAGACTTAGATCTTATACAGGCCACTATGTCCATTGTTCGTTCGTTATGTAAGACTAAAAAATAATGTAATTCACAAATATTTGTGTCTAGTCGGAAGGTTATTTTTCTGTTGTATGTATATTAATTAAGTGATATAAGGGTAGGCTAGGCTCTATGTCATGGGGGACGTATGTAAAATTTACTTGCTGCTGGCACTATATAAAAAACACCAGATATAATATTCTAGTACTTATGATGCTACAAGAACGAAGATATGAAAGTAGGTCAGAAACACTGTAAACTTTCTTTCATAGCAGAGTACAAAATCTGTCGAAGTAATAATTTTTTTCGAATTTGACTAATCAACGAAAATTCTGTTTAACATATTCGACAAAGCAACTGCTGTTTAACCAGAAATTTAAGTTTAAACTATTGGTCAATACATCTGACGATACTTCTAACGAACTTTGAATGTTTTGATTGTAAATATTTGGTGATGCTAAAAAATATTGTATATTCAATAAATTTGAATGTGGCGTCGCTATCCAAATATAAGCTTTGTCAAACTTTAATGAAAACTTGGACTAAATATATTCTACTAATATAATAAATGAAAACGCTTATAAGTAAACCTGGCATCTAGATAGGTCATTTCCTAGATTAAGACATAGGTTACATTTATTCCGGTGTGTTCTCATGGGATTCACGCGGGCAGGGCCACGGACTAAAGCTAGTTATAATATAAGTATGAAAATCATAACTGTTATCAGATGAATCTTTTAATACGCTAATTCTTAAAAGGGCTCACTGATTTAACCAAAATATGTGCGACTATTGTGGGATTAACAAAATTACATGAAAGGAATTCATTTTATAAAGTTTTATGATCAGTCAAGTATAAAATTGTGCAACCTTCCAGCTACAAATACGAGTGTGTCCCAACGATAAACAATTGTTCAAAAGTTTAGCGAACAATTAAAATTCACAGTAGAATAAATAAAATAGTTCTATTTTATCAGATTTATTCGACTGTGTGCTGTTAAAGATATATATACTTGCAATGTCCCCTCTATTTGCTTAGCAGGTAATATGAATAGTAGTATAAATACTAGTGATTCAAAGGCTGCATTTATTTAATAGTCTTTGCCCGCGACTTCATTCGGGTAAACTAGATTTCGCCCGCGACGTCGTTTACATGAATCAGATTATGCACCAAATCTCTGGTGTATAATCTGATTAATCTAATCTAACGACAAAATGGAGCTAACTATCGGCGCAATACATATGTATTGCTGTAATACATATGTATTACAGTGCTCAAATGTGCATTCACAGAATTACTCAAGTGTTTCCTCACTCTCCTTGTCAAATAAGACGGCAACACATACAACCGGAATGATGCAACAGGAATAACTAAGTTTTACGTGTTCAAAGCACGTGACAATAGCAAGCTGATATTGACGATATTTGGAAAAACGTAATTTTATATTGAATAGTTTAAATTTTCGACCAATCTTCTATCTTCGATGCGATATTACCTCTATAAAAGCTTAGCTTTGCCCGCTATTCTATAAGCCTCGGCCCACACTTACGACTTTATTGTAAAATATAATAATAATAAAATTATACAATACCATTAACCCTATCATCGTTGTTGTTATAGCTTTTATTGCTAGCATTTCATGTAACTGTGGTATTAGCATACACACTGAGAAGGCAAAGGAAATCGCTTCTGAATAATATCATTTGTATTGACATTTAATTTTCATACAGTATGTAAAAGGGCAAGTATTGACATATTGAATTATTTTTGGTCTTACTCAGATCGCAAATCTTAAAAGTAATATTAGTGATTGTAGTAGTCGATAATAGGGATTTTTTTTTTTAAAGAAGACAATTCTCGCTAGAAGCATAATTCCTGTATTACGGGTGACTGAACCAAAATTCGAACAATGGACACAAAGAACACCCGAACTCGGAAGAATCATTTAATTTTGTGGACACACGAATGTCCATCCCGTGTGGGATTTGAGTCCATAACACTCGGCGCAGTGATAAGTAGGGGGCGACTACTTAAACCACTACCATATTTGTGTAGCAAATTCAGCTGAGTATAAAAATTTCTTACAAAAATCATGTAGCTAGAAAAAATCGCTAAAAAAAGCGTGCATTAAAAAATATTGCGTGAATGAAATGCCCAAAAATATACGAGTACCTCACCTTATTGAATGTTTCCTTAAGAATAAGGACCGCCGAAGGAAGTATTATTTGATATTACTTGTTTCGTAAATACATAAATAAAATATGGCAAGGAATCTACCAGCTAACCAGTTCTTTTTGACAGTTCACAACGACTGTTGACTGTTGACTTATACGAAGATTGACATCACAATAGTCAGTAAATAGAGACTAAGCATACCACTGTAATATTTGGGTTCACCCCCTAACGGTACATATACTGACTACATACACAAGTAACTCGCACAGGCTAAATGTGCGATTTTCTTTTATTGCCTACTTGCGTGTATTGTTTGTATCGATCGCTTACACGATGCATACAATCCATGCAAGTACCTCAAATAAACTTGTATCGAGAACAAAATTATTACGGTATCAGCCATCGGTTTGCTGACACTGCTTTCAGTTACTTATACAAACATATGCAAGTATAAACAATAAACGTTAAAATATAATGCAGTGCGTTTTTGCATTTCTTAAATAACAATCTATATTAGTAAGCCGATCTGTGAAATCATTGCAGTATTTATGCTCGCATAACGCATGTAGCCTGCATACATGCGCAAGCTAATCCCAAGGCCACATGCTTAATCATACGGGTTACTTCCACTTGGTTCGCGTCGGTCATTTACTCGATGCTTACAACCGACGCAAGTTCGTCATCTTGCGCATGTAACCCACGCCGCGTACAAGTCACTAACGTGTAAATATACCAACACTGTACTCCAAGGTGTGCACTATAATTATTTAAACCATTTATTTCGTTTAATACGAAAAGGTTTCAATTCGTGAAAGTTGAATGCAACTGTTAAGAAAACTCGTTAACGGATCATAAAATGCCGTTCACTGTTAACTATAAATGAGTCTATGAATACATAAAATATATATTAACCCTCAGTTCACTCAGAGGAAATCCACACTTCACAGTCGAAGTACTGCGATAAAACAGTTTGATGTAACGATAAAATTACTAAGGGTTAGTCTATAAGTTCGGAATTAGTTTCCTTTGTCCATATGTAGCAGATGATGTCAAACGTCAAATGACTGTGTTTACAGACCAGTTAATAGATTCCTTTGACGGTAATGCATATATAGAATCACGTCTATATCTCCCAAAGTGGTAAGCATAGGTATATTATTTCAACATTTTGTTTTAGGTCATAATTGATAGGAGACGAGCCTATTGTGTAGTCTATCCCAGCATTCACCAACAGATTTCTTTTACAAAATCTCTCGATAAATTAACCCGTGACCTCAAACGCAAAACAACAGTATAAGGCAATAACGTACGTTAGTTTGAGTTATATTTATTGCAAAAAACAACAACTAAGTCTTAAAACAAAGATTTAAGGTCAGAAAATAAATATATTAGGTTCGATTTATATATCAAGAAACGAGTCATTTTAGCTACCAACAGTTAAATGTTGAGATATTTTCCTAGAATGTGTCAAAATTAACTGACTGTAGGTAAAAAAGTAGTCATAGACTGTCCAAAAATAATTTCAACAACATACTCAGAGCAGTTAATGTAGTATTTTTTATACAAACTTATAGATTTCGTAAACAAAAATATTCTAAACACACGGCCAATAAAGCAAGGACAGGCAGTAGTATATTGACAAAGAATTTCACGCGCTGTCATAAACACGACGCAGACAAATTTTAATAAAAATTCCGCTACATATTTCATAATTTTTAGAGAGGGTGTCTGTGTTCGTCATATCGTCATGTACAGGGCCATTTTAAGAGCATACACAGTATCCAAACTTTTATATAACGATCGTCGGGTCATAACCCAGAGATCGATGTTCGATGAATCCAGTTTATTACCGAATTTCTGAAAACCGCAACTTACTGTCGTAAATCGAAATCTCTTTACAACTTACCAGAAAGCCTTACCAAGATTTACAGCTACTAATCTAGTAAAAGATTTTATAGTTTCTGTCATTATCACGGCTGCCCATAAACGTGTTGAAACGAAGTCATACTTCAAATAGATTATAAAATTCCACTTAATTACTAGGAATTTGCATTAATTTCAATTATTTTATGCTTTATGATTTTCTGTTTTTAGTTATTTCTTTTAGTCATTTAACCTTTTAACCGCTTACGTCGGATTAATCCGACAAATATTTTCGTGTCCATTTCGCCAGCGTCGTATATTTCCGACCAGATACCACAGCTCGTTTAATCTGCTTTTTTATTTAATTAAGGTGTTTTCTATCAAAAAAATGTTTATATTGTGTAAATGGGATACTTACAATTTAATACACTTTAGTCTCATAATTAGAAGTCCTAAAATAAGTATTTATTTTCGATTCACTGTGCCGGGCGCTGGGGGCACGACAACTGTTATGAAGTGGGGCGGTTAAAAGGTTAAAAGTGATTATTACTTAAAATCTAATATGGCTGAATATAAGCGACGAATTTTATGTAATCGATATTTACATTGTTCTATAGTTTGATAAATAAATGTTTATGTCTTTCAAGAAATTTTAATGTAATTAACATTGTAATTTAATAAAAATTATGTATTACGCTTACAACAGTAGCACGGAGTTTGGAAAAATGATAGATAGATGGTTAATTAATATGTTGGACCTCTACTACGTGGGTATTAAAAATTAGCTAGATAAATGTTGGCATAAAACACCTCTGCTTATTTCTTCGTGAATGTACAGGCGCATATGTATCTATCTATGTACCTAAATGCACATTAAATGTTTCCAACTTTTAGTACTCATTCTTAATAAATAGTTCTCGATACCATAAAGTATCAGTTCTATCAGCATTCCACACAATTAATTCAAACTTTCAATTCACATTAAATACGAACAGAAATTCCAAAGACTATTCCTCAGTGTTCTAATCTCTATAAACTTCAGCACATACATTAATTTGCAACTCAGAAAACATTAGTTCTCGATATCATTTCACATAAGTCGCTACGTTGTCATCAGTCGCGAAATACTTCGGTCCGGCGTGATTACTCATCGTGATTTCATAGTAGTGGTCAACGCAGCTCGGTAAGCGAAATTTATGGTACAGCTTGCTTACGTTCGGAACATAAAGTTACGAAGACGATTTTCTTTTTACATTTAATTTTATGAGTTATTTTTGAAGTGAAAACTTCTTTAGGTGCGTTGAGCACTTCTTGGGTGAACAAAAATCATATAACCCACGTCATCGTCACGCTTCGTCATCATCACGCTGCCACGCTTTACCATTTTTGAATTATTTTAGAATATTAACAATATCTCAGAAATGGTGCGTCCTACGCAAAGAATAACTAAATTTTGACCCCCTTAATAACCTCTGATGGAATATCAGGAATGATTAGTTATATAATATTAATATAATTTGGGCTACCAGAAACCTCAGTACGATCCGATGATAATTGGGACTCAGTACTAAATATATTTTCTAATATTGAAACCTCAGGCGTATCGCAGAGAAATTCCAGAAGCATATAGCTAGCAAATAAATCACTTGGTTTCTATCATGAGGATGTATTGCATAGTCATCTCTGCAGGTATGTTAAGGCGCAAGTTACACATAAGATAGCATAGTAAAGACAGCTTTATAACACTATTCGGATACTAACGATACTTATGTGTGGCCTATGCCTTACTCTCAGAACTTTAGTAGTGAGTAAGAAAAACAATTAGATTTTAAAATTTAAACAGTATAAAATAATATATTTTATTAAGATAATTAAGCCACTTAAAACAGACTGTGTTTTTATAAAGATTATATTTTCACGACTACTCCGTGAGGCCTGTGACATAAGTTGCCGCTAATATTTGCGTGATATTCTTCATGCAAAACAAATTAAACATGTATTATCCGAATACTAGATTTTTGCAAGAAAATAAACTATTAAATTGTCATAAAATTTCACATTTATAAAACATATTATTTATGCTCAAATACTTCTATAGCAGATAAAAGAAAACTCATAGTAGTAAAGTGGAATAAAGATATATAAAAAAAGGAAATACTCTTAATTTAGATAAATTGTGTGAACTCAATGACATGCCTGCAGGAAATATATTGGTGTTATCTCTGGAGACAGAATTGAGATTTATGGACAAGGCCGAATATCTAATTCAAGAAATATAATGTTCCATGGTAATCTGTGAGCAGAATAAATTCTTTTGTGGTTTAAATAATATGTATACTGGAAAATAACAGAATGTTATATGAAAATTGACGATCTGTAGGAAAGAAAAGTACAGTCAAAGATAATTATATCATTTTCTTTTAGGTATGTGTGTGAATTCAGTACTTAAGTATATCTACATATATTGTGACTTACGCGTAGTTGCAAAACGTCAGTGTTTATGCTCTTGATTCTTACGTTTGTTGCGGTAACGTTTTGTTCACTAATTAATATGCATGAAAATACATGCTGATGTCAATCAGTGTCAGATTGGGGTGATTGAAGGCCGTCCGTCAGTTCTACAATATAAATGTGGTATTACTATCACCAGCGTGTATGTCAGTGTGACCCTTAGATCGAATATAATATTAGCTGTGTTATATAGTTAGATACTGCATTCACACAAATAAACAATCCTTTGTGCTATAATATTAGTAGGCATAGATTTGCGCTGCTCTGTTGAAGCTAAAATTGCGCTATTCAAAGCTTATTGTACTTCGCTCTATACTTGCAGCCTATGGACTAGCTTCACTTTGAAATCATACAGTGCTCTCCGCGTACAGTTCAACAATGCGTTCAGGTCTGTGTTGGGACTACCTCGCTACTGCAGTGCCTCAGCAATGTTCGCCGAAGCACGAACTTCTTGCTTTTACACGACTATGCGCAAGCGTTGCACTTCTTTAGTTCGCAGGGTGCGGGCTAGTTCCAACACAGTGCTGGCAATGATTGCGGACAGGTTAGACTGTCCTTATATGCGAAGGTGTTGCGACATACATGTCGCAGCGACAAAAGTTAAATAATTAAAAACTAACACTTAGGCTAAGTTTTACTAACAACTATGAGTTTTGTGAACTTGCAATAAACGTTTTATTTATTATTATTTATTTATAAATCACTAAAACGCATCTCTAGTAGAAAGCTAGCTGCTTGCTTCTTTAGAAGTTTGTTATGTGAATGTTCCGTATGTCTGTTGTCTAGTTTTGATTTATATATTCATTGCTATACGAAGATACTGTCAAGTGTAGAATTACGATCCTAAAGAAATCTAATCAATTATCCAAATAAATAGCGTCTCTTTTACTCGAATAAGTTCCACTTGTACATCATAATTTAATATTCAACGTAGCGGTATCAAATATCGACATTTCTTCAGAACTGTATTAAGTTCAATCGTGAGATAAAATTGATAGACTGCAGTGACAACGTGGACTGAATATCGATGCGAATTCATGCACGATGTTAATATAAGATGGGTTCACTGTATTACTTTGTAGGAGGGATTATACTGTTTGAATTGAGATAAGAGGTTTGAGATTTGAGTATTCTTTGATAGTTGGTTGAATGCTGGGAAGCTTGTGCGATGCGCGATTGTCATCGAAAAACTTTTGAAGTATTCGAAAGTTGTACGATTCCAAATGCATATTCAAATGTTGATTTATGCGCTGTCATTGAATATTCGAATAACGATGGAATATTCGAATCTCAATTTTGTAGAATACATGTATACGATTTTTGTTTAACAAAGATTTCTTCGACGATTTGTGTTATCATAATAGCCTATCATTTGAATTGTCTTATTCGTTAATGTTAAACGAAACGAATGTAGTACTAATGAAATCTAGAACAGATATAATAAAGTGGTAGTTTTATAAAATGGCATATTCCTTAACATCCATGTAGTTGGCCGTTTTTTACGTATTTAAGATATTTGATACACCTATATACAAACGCAAAAAATACTATTTTAACTCTTGTTCTCGTTTGTATCTTGTTTGTTTGTCTGTCTTGTTTGTTTTGTGTCAAACAAAAACGAAGAAAAATAAGCCACAAGTGTAAAATACCTTTCATATTTGAGCATCGACTCCCACGGATGACATTCAATACTTGTCAGGCTTGATCTCCGATAAAGTCATTAGCAGTTATCTCCAGTAATCCAATATTCCATCAATGAGTTCTCAAACCAAATTGAGATTCGTGTGGGAACGTAAAAAATAGGTCGAAATTATCTCTTTCATTTCAACGTGATTTGAAATCGGAATTTTTTTATGTGTGTGTTTATTTGTCGTATGCGTGAGCACAGATAGGAAAGAAAAGTAATATGGCCGAAAAATTGTGTATGATGCAACATCATACATACTTTGTTGTACGAATCCAAAACTTTAAAGAACAATGCGTTTACGCTAGAAGCGGTATTTACTATACGATCGAGATTTTCATCAACTATTTCTATTGTAATTATATATATATATATATATATATATATATATATATATATATACATACATACATAGATTCACGCCTGTTTCCCAGAGGGGTAGGCAGAGACTACGGATTTCCATTTGCTACGATCCTGATACACTTCTGTGGCTTCATTCACTTTCAACACATTCATTATATATATATATTTGATTTATTCACGCAGCGTGTAAAACGTTTTCTTCTTAAATATAATTATGCAATGATTTTGAATTAACCTAGTAAGTAGCATCAGCATACTGGCAACCAGACAGAATAGGTTTTGAATTATGTATGTCCTACAATTGACAGTTTAATATGTTACTATGTATGTAAGTACTAATGCAATAAAGAGACCTTCTAAATGAAATATTGCAATAACTTTTTAGGAAAAGTTAATTTAAATGTTAGTAATAACGACAAGGATATCTTTACCCTTTCAGAAACTCGTTAAGCAATTACTAAAAAGCATGAAACTAATTAGATTAGCCCCTAATTACCCAGTAACTGTTCCATTCCATATACCTCGCAAAATACTCGTTCCGAATACGCCTCATTACACTTTATGCTCCACTCGGAACATGATCTAAGTGTTATTAAATTAGAATTTTTGGCAAAAAACCAGGAGTAACATTGCAAGTTGCGGTAAAATTTTCTTGGTGCGATTCCAAAAATATTTAAGTATATGAATTGTAAATGAGTAAAACTTCTCGTGATATTTTTAAGTTAACATACTACATGACGTCATATAAACTTAAATATGATGTGTTTGGCAGTAATCTTCTGTAAAGAAGAAATATTTGTCAAGTTGTACTGTTCTAGATTTGAAAACATTCATACTCAATGAAATTATTTACAGAAAACTCGTAACTTATGAGCGCACGAAAAGTGAAGACTTAGATAAAGACCCAATTGGATCGTTTTCCTATTGCTCTCGGAAAAAATCGGTTCTACGAAATTCCTTGCAGAACAGTGCAAAACGCAATTGTTTGCATAAGACTTTATTAATTCACGTAAGATTTTTTTATTATAGCTATTTACTTAAAAAATACATTTAATTACAACGTAAATAAGCTAGAACTAAATCTGTGTCATTTTTATAATATTATCGAAATCATACAACAGTAATTTTTTCGGGATGAAAGGTAGCCTATGTCCGTTTCTGTACACCTGTCAACGTACATGCAAAATTACAGGATGATCGGTTCAGTGGTTTAGGCGTGAAAAGGTAACAAACAAACAAACTCATTTTCGCTCTTATAATATTAGTTTGGACTATGCTACTTTTTATAACAATTTAAACACATGTACATTTATTAGTATTTGAGCGTCCATTGCTAGGAAAGTAACAAATCTAATATACTATATCATTGTGACAGCCTAGAGGAGAGAACACTGAATTACTACGCAAAAATCCTAAAGTTAATCCTACGACATGACTTTTCCATTGTTATGTGTAAATAGTTATTAAATTATCATTTGTTTAACCTATAGAGTCATAGCGGCATACCGGCGGCCAGACACAATCGCTTTTAAATTATATCCAATAATTGACAGGTTTAAAAGTAAAGGAAAACATCGTAAGGAAACATACATGTCTAAAGAGTTCTTACATTTTGTTCTCGATAATGTGTGCAGTCTTAGCAGGCTTGCAGTTAACGACATAAGTAGCAAAGTACATTAAACAAATTTGTAACACTACATAATTTATGAATGAATATTTTTATTTATTTTCTATTATGTCTTAAAGTATGGATACTTTCTTGTTTGAAGTATGAACTTTAAACAAGAAAATATCAGCTATGTTATTTACATATGAGCCATTAAAATTATCATAAAATCTCACAACACAATATGCTACCATAATAATCTCGAGAGTATAAAATATAAAAATGAATGAAAAAGCAGATGGTAATCGTGGCAGTAGCTACATAGTTTATAGCAACAAGTTGTATTATCTGCGTATGCGCATGCGGTAAGTAAGCAAATGTGTCGGCGCGCGCCCGGACGCGACACACCTCGCCACTAACATGCGACACACGGCTAGAGAGATATGGCAACATCATTTATATTAATATTAATACATGGTAAAGTCAGTGATGGATGACTATGAATAAAATGTACCCTATATTTTGCTTGCACCTATGACTTAACACACGAGGCTTAAAATTTTATTTTTAAATAGGGCCGTCCTCGTGTGCTATTTCGCAGATGCGACTGACATGAGGTATCAGGATTGATTCGCATGTGTATGTTATTTGGTATTTCTATATATGGTCAAAAAATGCTTATTAGCAATACAAAGTCTAGAACTGTGACTGTTAAAAGTTAATAGGGCCACCACCGTTACGTTATTTGTGACTTAAGTTAACGAAATGTAGGTGTAATATGCCTCAGCGCTTAAAAAATCCAGCATCATTTACAGCGTAAATTGAACCTCTAAACAAAATTTCAACTCTCTAGACCCAAGAGTAATGGACATTGATGAATCAGTCAGTGACTTTTCTTTTATATTATATACTAGATATCCCTCGGGAACAATACTTTTATTCATAGACCTATATTGCACAAGTGTTCGAACAGTAGGTAGGCTCTTGGCCAATTCTTTCTTTGATACTGGGTAGCGGCACTCAAACTGTAAAGTTATAATAACTGTAATTAAACTGTGTTTGCTATTTGTTATTGATATTTTTCTTTACTTTTGTACTTTTGTTTGATTATTCTTGTTTTTGATTGTTTTTTTTTTTTTTCTTTGTTGTTTTAATATTCATACGTGGAGGCTTGTTATTAGCAACATGTGTGCCCAGTAAATGTATACTTTCCGAATTATATTAGTCTGTAAGCCTTCCTAAGATTAAATAAATAAATAAAATAAAATAAAATAAATTCTGGATGAAACGTACCCTATGCTTAAGTATGACCACGTGTACCTATGACAAATGTCACATTCGTATAATTATATAATATTAGTGAGGAGTAATTGATGATTTGTGCACAGACTTTACGCAAGGACCTTAGTAGTTAACTGCCTCTGTGGCGCAGCGGTAGTGAATGCGACTGCTGTTCATGAGGTCTCGGGTTCGAATCCCGGGTCGGGCCAACAAAAACGAATTGGGTTTTTCTGTTAAGAAATCTCAATACGAGCTCGGAGTTAGGAAGTTAATAATAATAATAATTATTATTTATTTATTTCTCTCTCACACAGAATGGTTACAAACAATAAAATCAGGTCATAAACTATGTTTTACATGTTCGATTTGGTGAGTCTGTGTGAGAGACTGGTATCTGCACTAGGAGGACCTGTATGACAGATTATCAGCCTCTCCTAACTCTAGTAGTTGGCGGTGTTAGACACCTCCGTGCCTCGGAAAGCACGTAAATCCGTTGGTCCTGCGCCTGATCTCTCTCCGGTCGTGTCGGATTATCCATCCCATCGGATCATGAGGGTTAAGGAACAGATAGTGCACTTGTGTTTGCGCACATACTTGTGCACTATATCTCCTGCGCAGATGGCCAGTCTCCGTTAAGATTGGCCGCCGTGACCGAAAATTCGGTCTGGAGGACATTATTATAATACTATACTAGTACTTGCGTTAAATCTGTACACAAATCATTAAAATTCACTGAATTTCTTTCCCCGTCCGCTCTTCGAGCACCTTGTTGTGCTTCCAATTGTATCTCAATCTTTTCCTGTATTAGACAAAAACAATGGCGCACTGACTTCGTTCTTGTTTCAGCGTAAAATCAACGGTTTTATGAGGATACTTAACCGCAGTCTTTCGCCCTTTTTGCAAAGATTCAGCTTTCACAATTTTATGGAACTTAAATGTGTATAATACATGTTTCAAATGCATAAAATTTTATTACCTTTGAGACATCTTTACGTTTACGCAAATATGTGTAAGTTGTTCCCAATGTGTTTTTGGTAATTAATAAGTTATACCTATTCACTAAAAAAATACATTTAATTACAACGTAAATAAGCTAGAACTAAATCTATGTCATTTTTATAATATTATCGAAATCATACAACAGTAATTTTTTCGGGATGAAAAGTAGCCTATGTCCGTTTCGGTACACCTGAGAACGTATATGCAAAATTTCAGAATGATCGGTTCAGTGGTTTAGGTGCGAAAAGGTAACAAACAAGCAAACAAACAAACTCATTTTCGCTTTTAATAATATTAGTTAAGATTAGGATTAGTGTGAAACCGTCGGAATGCTACGCAAAGATCTCGAGTTCGATCTCAAGGCGCGCATCTCTAACTTTCGAAGTTATGTGCGTATTAAACAGTTAATTATCGCTTGCTTTAACGGTGAAGGAAAACATCGTGAGGAAACCTGCAGATATGTGTAGTCTGCCAACCCGCACTGAGCTAGCGTATGGCTTAACCCTTCTCACACTGAGAAGAGGCCCGTGCCCAGCAGTAAGACAGTTTAATACAAGGCTGATATCTTATTCGCATCTAGCAAAGTATTACGTCATTACGTGCTCATTGAATTAAGCACGTGCTTCTATTGAAAATTTTCTATCAAAAATACCTAAAACGTTTTGCACGATCCAGTTCTAATTTTAGACTCATAATCCCACAAGTATGCTTATACAAAAACAAAAAAAGCATCAACAACCAACATGTTGGCACAAAGATAAGAAGTTGGCCAAACTTGTCACTACTTCGCTATGACTTGTGACGATCCGCAAATCAGCTAGCACGATCAGCTAAGGTCTATCATAGATCACAATCTCGACACATCGTGGCGTCTACATGCAAAATGAATAATGGTTGGCTATCTTAATCTTGGAAGACGTCCAGTCTCGTGAATTCAGCTTAGAAAGTAGATGGGTCCGTTTGATTTGGGATGCCTAACAATACGTTTTTGGGATTTCAGGGTGTGCTGTGAAGCAGGTTATAGTGTGTTGGTGTTACTTTCACTGCCAAACATGTTGGTTTAAGTTGTATTGTTGGGACAACAGTAAGTATTTTACGCACAAAAGCGTGTAGTAATAATGTCAGGGGCATGAATAGCTAAGCTGCTGCCTACTGTGGTAGTAATGTGTTGCTGAAATCTCGTTTAAAAAAGGACAAGTCATAGTGCTACGGTAATACCAAGGAAGGTTAATTCCGGTGCTGTCACATACAGCATCTAAGTGGGCGAAAATATTGTTGAAAGCCTACTAAGGTGAGAACTAGATTGAACGTAAGAAGACTGCTGCATGTCGAAGGAAAACAATAACTAACGGGTTTGTTTATAAAATAATATGAATAATTCTGTTTAACTCAGTAGTTAAAATATTCCGTATATCTAGTATAGGTATGCGAAGAAAAACAATAGCTAACGGGTATGTTTATAAAATAATATGAATAACTATGTTTAATTCAGTAGTTAAAATATTCAGTGAGTCTAGAATATATTCTTTAAAAATCATATTCATAAACGTTCTGTAAAACTTAATTATCTACAGCATCGTTATTAAGCAAGGTATCATTTTTATGTATTGTACGAATATTTCTTTTGAGACATACATTTCAAGAAGCTTCTTAATAATCTATATATTAATACGTGAAGCGAAAACTTTGGATCCCTTTTTACGAAAATTGGGCGGACGGAGGAGTATGAAATTTCGCACACTTATAGTTTATACAGAGAAGAAGTGACCAATGCTAATATTTTTTTTAAATATGCTTTAGATATACATTAAATTAATGAAAAAACACTACATGCACACAACCATGCATTTGACACACGCAGTCGAAGCGCGTAACTATGGTTACATATATCAATATATAATGACATAATATGTCAGCAATATCTTCATTAGGAATAGCATTCACTATCTATCCCTTATGCGGAAGTAAGTTCAAATTATACCAGACGATAGTTACATAGTTACGCTATTGTGTTTATTAACATCAGTTTTCTGTGTCACTTAACAAAGAACTAGACCGAACATAAACTAGAAAATATTAATTAAATTCAATTGTCTTTATCGAAACGACATTATTTTAAAGTAAAT
This sequence comes from Catocala sponsa, assembly GCA_963564715.1. Taxonomy (NCBI): domain Eukaryota; kingdom Metazoa; phylum Arthropoda; class Insecta; order Lepidoptera; family Erebidae; genus Catocala; species Catocala sponsa. Next base: position 22,071,227 of record OY751338.1, on the reverse strand, counting down.
AATTATAGGAAAACTGTGTGTCATCTGTATGTACAAAATTATTCTTTAAAATACATGTTTTGAAAATTTAGCACTACATACATGACATTTCAACTTAATTGTACCACACGTTAGAGTGCATGTTCTCAAACTCACTTAGGCTGAGAGAGACTATTACTGAAAAGACACATTTGAGTGCCTTATTAATTAAACAGTAACGTAATACACATAATGGCATGTTTTAAATATTTAAATGTTGTTCTTACAACAGGGCAAACAATGATTAATGCATAAAAGGCGACAGTACTTAATACGTTGTAACCTTTAGGGTTTAGTTAGGATAACGACAAGCCACGCTGTAGGGGCGTGGTGTCTTGAGGTTACTTTAAGCAGAGATGATTCAAAGATACTAGAGCAATTAACACTTTTATTAACAATGAGTATATAACACACTTAAAGCAAGCTATACAATTAATAGAAATCAGGGCGTGGTTCTCAAAGGCTTCCTACGTGGTTCTTATTAGGAAGAACCACTTAACTTGATGTGCAGCTCAGCGGAAGGAAGAAAGCTGCCCCAGGACGCGATCCACTATATATAGGCCGCCGCCGCTCGGAGGGGGACTAGTGATGCCACCGTCTCGCTCGCGGCGCACGCAGCCGTGCGCCGCGAGTCGATTACGTGACAACGTTCAGCGCCAGTGTATATGTCATTTCATTATACACCCTAGTGCAATTCTCACAGGCCAGTGTATATCTGGTTATACACCTTGAGTAGTCAACTTCAGAGGCCAGTGTATCATTGAATATACACCGCGCTGAACATTTTGTATATGGCTTTGTAGGCCTGGCCCTCACAAATTATGGTGTATCTGGGGTAGAAAATGTTCGGCGCGGTGTATATTTAATGATACACTGGCCTCTGAAGTTGACTACTCAAGGTTGATATTCACTGGCCTATGAGAGTTGCACTAGGACATATACACATGGCGCTGAACGTGTTAAAAGGCATATTCGGCCTGCTAGAGATTACAATTTGGCAGTGACTGCATAAAAGTTATGTCAAATATATGTATGTCTGCGGTAGGCTAATTAGTGGAAAGATTAGTTATTTATTTTGGCCTTAAGTGTCAGTACATACATACATACATAGATTCACGCCTGTTTCCCAAAAGGATAGACAGAGTCTACGGATTTCCATTTGCTACGATCCTGACACACTTCTCTGGCTTCATTCACTTTCATCAGTACACTTAAGGCCAAAATTAATGCTAGAGTTAGCATCTATCTGTTTTATTTTTGAAGTGAAACTTCTTTATCGACGTATGGGAGAAATTTTGTAGCAGTGTGCATGTTGCTTTTTTTATCAAAGTTTAGTATAGTGACGTAAAGAATATAATGTAATATATTATAATAATAACAACAATATATTAGTTTTGAAGTTTGGTTTGAAATAAGAATAACAATATATTAATTTGAACGTGATAAAATAAAAAGACTTATTCAAATTTAAGTGAATTTACAAGAAAAGTGAGAGTGTTTATATATTTCGTTTTATAAATTCAACACGTATGAGCATGATTTTAATATTTATTTGAGGTTAACCTCACTTTTTGATTGTAAGTATCAGTGAATGTATATAAATCTGTTAAAATTAGCAAGTATTAATAAATATGACTGTAAATCTAGTGAACATTATTAATTCTAAAAACAATAAAAAATATAAATTAAATAATAATTTAAAAATAAAACAAAACACGATTAGAAAATAAAAATATGTATACGTACATCTTTTTTAATTATTCGTTTTTAATGATTTATTTATTCATTTTTTATTTTATAAAATCGTTGCATTTCTACAAGATTAACTGGCATCATATAATTGTATTACTTTGAAAAGATAATTCCAATTATTTATTCATAACTTGTGTAATTGATTAAGTCATTAAATATCTGCTTTGAATTATTTTTATTAAGTTATGAAATAAATATTAATATTAAAGTTAGTTTAATAATTTTTGTTAACTAATAATTTTTAGAGTAAATAATGGCAGAGTCCGAAAACTCTATTGAGTATCCAAATGCAATAGTTGTACAAGTAGATGTTCATCATCGCAATTGTTCACAAATCAGTCCATCAGTTGAGCGATCGAGAGAGTACAGAGATAAGAAAAATGATGAAATTCAAGCAGCGAGTGATCTTCATTCAGTCCAACGGGCATATCCAACAACAGCTACAGAGCGAATGAGAGCGTATAGAGCCCGGAAAAAGTTGCAAATAGTAGAAAAATGATATGTCGTAAAGAAGTTTCACTTCTTACCTGTGTACTCTGGTACACACACACATTTTTTTATTTATTACATTATTTTAATGAGAAATACTAAGACATCTAAATCAAATGTGTCGTTGCAATAATCGCCTGAGGTACAGGGCTTGCAACACGTACTACAAAAAGTTTAGATGAGATGTTTCCTCTAGTTCGTACTAGAGGAGACATTTTTTACTAGTACCTAGTACATATAAACTAACTAACTAAGTCATGAGTAATCAATTCTCGACCCATATATGTATATCAAGTAATACTTTAATATTTGACTTAATTATTCAATGAATTACATGAAGTATGAAGAGATTATACCATCTCTTGCCTCGCTGCCTTATCAAAGTTCATTCGTGTTGTTGCTCGAGTCTCGCGCGGTGAAGACGCGCGCGCTGGTGACAAGGCTTCCATAATTCTCTTCGTGATTTATGAACTAAGATAGATAGAACAAAGGTTATATTATAACAATGAATGAGAGTTAGATTTATCATGTCCTTAATTTATTAATATCATTGTTTAAGTTGTCACGCTGTATATAGTCAAATTTTCGACGCGTTAATTATTTCCTGAACATTTTTTCCTAGGTACGGAAATAGAAATGAGCCCAAAATATAAACCAGACTAAGAAAGAAACCAGGTCTCCAGGTAAAATCTGCGGTTGCCCAATAAATAAGCCATAGCAGGTGATATGTTTAAAATCAAATTCATTGCAACCCCTTTCTAACACAAGCATATTTATTTATTTATTTATTTATTTATTTATTTATTGGACCATCTACAAAGATACACACAACTTAAAGCTAAATATAAAAGTGTTAGGTCAATTGATTAAGTGTGCACCCTCACTTACAGTAGGCCACAGCATGCAAAGTAAAAACGTACATATACAGTTAGCGAAATTGGACAAAGTTACAAATAGCAGATTATTAATAATTAATTAAAAATGAATTACAAATAACAAATAATGAAATACAAATAATAAATTACAAATAATGAAATACAAATATATTAACTTTGCCGGAGGCCAAATAGCCAGAAACCAGTTATTTAACTAAAAAAGCCATAGGCATCTTTTTAATGCTCTGAAACTGCCCCGTTGACCTAAATCCGGCACCGATTTTTACATAAAACATCGATCTCATTCGTTGTCAGTTCTTAACAACACGCCTCGCAATTGTCAGCACATAAAGAAAAATCCAATCTCATCGCAGTGAGAATTCCTAGTATTCAGCATCGTTTATCTAATCTCCATATACATAAAACTCATACATACAATGTTGTAAACCAACGACACTACGATCTTGACCCTAATCACACGCATTAGAAATGTTCAAACAGAGAAAACTTGCATTATACCGCGCTCGATATATGGCAACTACACAAAGAAATATTGAAATCAAGTGAAAATATGGTTTCCGTCGCCATCGGCTATCACTATTTTTTTCAACATCCTATCTCTTTCCCGCTCACCTTTTGGCTCTCTCCCGCAAGCCGTGACGACGACTGTTCGATCTTATTTGTTTATTTTACTTATTGTTTAGTAAAAGCAATTGTGTCTGATAATCTACTTTGTCTTCCAATTCCGGGTCGTTTTCTCAATCGATTTTAATTGTGAATACTTTGACACTTTCATTATTATAGTGAAAGTATTATAATGGTATGTCACGAATCGATTTTAATCGAAAAAAATGTTATATTGCTAAAACATTAGGGTTAGTCGTGCGTCTCAGAGATGGATGGTTGCATTCATTCGTGTTAAGATTACATCTAGTATTCAGGGCATTTGTCGATTTCAATAAATTCCTATTCGTGAGGTCTAGATTTTTTACTTGAGGATAAATATTTTGTATCATTATTTAAATGGCTTATTGCTTGCGGCTGTGGTTTATCTCGATTGCTATGAGAATCTGTGTTATCTGTGTTTTCATAAAAGTTACAATTTAAGCGTTATTGAGGTATACCTACAGCATCAGCAGACCTATTTATATCTATGCTAATATAACAATAATATTATGAATGCAAATTTTATGTGAAGTAATTTGTATGTAGAGGATAATCTACGGAAGCAATGCCAACTATTAGAAAATTCTTTCAATATATATTTCACAAAAACCTGTGTGGAAAACCTTGGGGGAGGCCTATGTCCAGCAGTGGACGTCTTTTGGCTGACATGATGATGATGATGATATTTCACATGGAGATAGGCTATATATTATGTTCAACCCGGGCGACGTCCGGATGGTCAGCTAGTACAATAATAAATCGTATATATATATATATATATATATTGTATGATATTTTGATTCGAAAGAGGTGTTAATATAATCCACATTTTGCCATTTTGATTATTATTAGACGGATTTTCAAACAAAACTGTCAACATTTTTATTTTAATCATAGTTAGCGAGCAATCACAATTAAGATCTGCTTAATTAAAATTTGAGTTTATTTAATAGTTAGCGGTTTACAGTAGTGGATGGCAAAATGTATGACTGTTTGCACGTATCTGTCAAAACCGTACACAGTACGATCTTTTATAATACGACTAAAGCGTACCAGCAAACTGATTCAATAAACCGTAAAACAGTGAAAGGAGACTTAAGGTTTATCTATAGATTAAAAAACGATTCTAAATTAGCTAATTAATGAGGTAACCTCAATGTTATCTGAGAGAGAATGCCTTAGGCCTTAAGTCCACCTACACACAACAAGAACATGAATGACTTCAACCTGTTGAAATCGTTATGTCTAAGTCAATTTCTTAAACAATTTATTATTTATTTATTCTATTTTAATAAGTCCTGTATCGCGGACTTTATAAACATTCAAACAGACACAAATAACACCCAGACTGAACAACGAATAAGGGTTTAAATATAAAGTTGCCAAATTGTATAAAAAAATCAGTAACTTTGTGGTTTTTATACTAATTATTTCATCAATATTTTTTTAATGGCCTATCCGAGTTCTATGTTTTTAAGCCTTAAATTAACAAAAATATTAATCATCATGTATATAATGACGGCGGAATGAAACAACGAATACGGGCAGACTATAACTAATACTACTATATACTAGTAATATAACTTTCAATACAAATTTCTGCTTCAATTCAGGGGTGAGTTGAGTCAAAATTATAATTGCGTCGTTTATTATGCTATGAGTAATTTTGCCCATGTGCTGTCCCGGCCATAGTGTATGCGACTGCCCAGTATATGGATGCGGGTCTAATTTTAAAGCCGGGTAAAGGAATACTGAGTTTTTTAAATCTTAGTAGCACCACAAAATCTGGATCTGTGCCCGGTATGAAGCAAAAGGCTTCTTGCAATCTATTGATTGGAAAGGTGATGCCTCTGTTTAGGCTAGTTATGTGTGCTATGGTGTAAAGAAATCAATCAACGTGCCAATGCACAGAACTCTGATTTTAAAAATTATTTTGAGGTTGTCAACCTTTTTCTTGTAAAGAAAAGGCATTACGTGTAAATGGCATTTCAATTTAGATAATGACGTAAACTAAACAATTATGGAAATCACTTTTACACTTTCGCTTTGCTTGGTTTATGTAATAAATAATGGAGATTGAAAGCATTGGATGGTGGTTACCTCGATGCTGCCGCCGCGCTAATTGTTGTGGGTTCGAATCCCACACGGGTCGAATATTTATGTTATATATACAAATGATTGTTCTGAGTCTAAGTGTATTTGGTATCCCTTAATTATATGTTTTAGAGTCTCTTGCGACACATAGCTTGAATTAGCATTCAAGCCATGTGTCGCAAGAGACTGAGGCAGATATAATAAAAAACACAATCATTTATTTACATACCTTTTGAAAACGCTTGATCGTTCAATGAAGTACAGTGTATAGGAATATCATGAAAAGTTAGGTACTATGTGTATCACAGAAACTAGAATTAAAGCTTAGCTTTTTCACTTAAATCCAGATTCATAGATAACACGATTTTACTTTGTAACAAACTTCGACATTGAGCCAAAAACTGTTTTATATTACTATAATGCCCTCATTTCTTTATTAAAGATTTTCTTTTATACTGTAATAGGCTTGCGTTTGACCGAGATCTCACCTGATCTTAAGTGAAGATGCAGTCAACGATGGATCACGCTTGCCTAGATTAAGCTAAAGAAAATTATTAAACCTAAATCTGTAAAATTTTACTTCAGAATGTAGAGCTTAGCTTTGCGACTTGGGCTCAAAGTTCTATAAAACTCGCCGTTAGACTGAACGATAGATTTTTATTTCTAGGTCCGAACCTTCACTTAATAAATTTCTGACGTGTGATGCCGCCATTTTTGTATGACGTCAAAATAATCTAGATGACAGATAACAAATAATTATTTATTTATCTATATGTTTGCAATATTATGTTTTAAAAAACTTACTGCCCCGCATTCTAAAAGATGCAAATTTGTGATAAGGTCATGTGGACTTACAACCATATTGGATTTGGTTGAATGATTCCAAACTATATCACACTTACCTGAAACAATAATGATAGAATTAGTATAATTAAAGTGTGAAGGAGGTTTGGACAGCGCCACCATTGAAGCCAAGACCATTGTCTAACCGACCCTTTTTCTTTGTGGTCCAATGTATTACAAGCTGCTTTCGACTTCGCTAGCAAAATCTTATGGAAAAGCATACGTGAAAAAAATATCTTATCTTATCTTTGGTCTATCTGTAGACCAAATCTATTAAGTAGCTTAAAATCTAACATAATTATAACTTCAGTAAGTTTAATAATTTCAATACTAAGTAAATTACAAAACGTTGATGTTCACAAGAGTTACTTTGTGAGGTAAATGAATAATTGACTTTAATTTGATTTAAGAAATGATAAAGGAGACTGGAACCCGTGACCGTAAACACAGCATTCACTAACACTGTACCGCCGAGGCAATTAGCAATATTTATGTTAATTTAATTACCAGCTTAGGCTCGCTCAATAAATCTTTTAATACAAATTCACTCTTCTTAAAGAAAACTTGTGTTTGTCTTAACCTTCAAAGTTACTTCAAAGTTATGAACATGGATGTTTGTCTTGGTCTGGGTATTTCTATGTATAATATGTATTTACAAAAAAAAAGTATATACCTATGTATGTTTATCCATTGTCTAGTACCCATAGTACATCTGCTTAGTTTGGCCTAGATGGTGTTGTGCGTATGTTATAGAATATTATTATTATTATTACGTCGATACTATTTAAATCGATACACAAGAATCATTTACGAAATATTCCCGAGCTACGATAGTATATCCCATCGTTCCTTTTATTCATATCGTATAAAGATAATATCGACTACGATTATCTGCCCTTAGAATATTATAAATAACAGCCCATCATCGCCCATTAACTAAATCGTCGTAGTTACTTACGAAAGTTCATCCATTTCACTTTCATATACCCAATCTATGTAATGAATACCTATAAATAATAATACATGAAAGCAATTATGTGCGACCGGTCGAACGTTAATAGCTGGGTCTAAAATAGCCCTAATAAAAAGTGAAAACTCGTCTCGACACGTGTCGGCTACACTCGTTGTTTAGGCTGCTACACGTGTACCCGTGTGTCTGTGGGCATATGTAGATTACGTTTTTAAGGAAAGTTACGATGAGGTAACACGTAGTAATTGACGTGACACGGTGAGAACATTATTTAAAAAACGAACTGGCTGTTAATTGTTCTTACATGTCATGTGAAAATGGACAAATGCAAGTATTAAGAACTTACCTTTTTTGTTTTGTGATAATTATAATAAACATTTATTTACCTTAAGTGTCGTGAACAATCATCATCATCATCATCATCATGATCAGGCTATAATAGTCCACTGCTGAACATAGCCCTAGTGTCGTGAACAATATTAGTTACGAAATATAAGTTAGGTCATAGGAGACTAGGTCAGTAATTTGACATGCAAATATTTATTTCACTTACTCTGTAAGTATAATTTAACTATAATTAATAAATGTATTTAAAAGGATAAATCTATAGCTATATTACAAAAAAGAAAATGATTATTCTTTCACTGTTACTTTATGTAAGGAAGGAACATGGGCTATATAACATCACGCGATGAGCCACGAGAGCGGTAATCATAAATGTGAGAAATACCGTGGGGACACCTAGTGCTTTATAAAATATGCAAATGTTTAATGTCAAAATAAATAATAATGTAATTTGGAGGATTTAGCCTAGTGGGAAACCGTTGGACTGCCACGCAGAGGTCTCGAGTTCGAACCCAAGGCGCGCATCTCTGACTTTTCGAAGTTATATGCGTATTAAATACTTAATTATCCCTTGCTTAAACGGTGAAGGTAAACATCGTGAGGAAACCTGCATGTCTGACAGTTCTCCATAATGTTCTCGAAGATATGTGAAGTCTGCCAACCCGCTCTAGGCCAGCGTGGTGGACTATGGCCTAACCCTTCTCATAGTGAGAAGAGGCCCGTGCCCAGCAGTGGAACAGTTTAATACAAGGCTGATATTATTATATACCCTTAATGCTTAAATAATAGTCAGTGAGTCAGACAATCAATGATAATTAATACACACATCGGGACAAAATGAGTAAATATTATTTGTGTTTTATTTTTGTTTTTATTGAACAAGACAACTTCCGCAGTAGGAATAATTTCTGTGTCGCGGGTAGTCACCCGCGACACAGATTTCGTTGTCCGTTGAATTCGAACCCACGATTTGTGTCGAGATTTGTGTCCGTTGTTTGAATGTTTGTAAAGTCTTACAAACATTCAAACAACGGACACAAAGAACACACAGACTCGGAAATGATTATTTGTGGATCATACAAAGTTTTGTTCTGTGTGGAATTCGAACCCACAACACTCGGCGCAATGACAATGGCGAGGCGACCTCTTATATCACTACGCCATTAGTGAAGTCGATACTTGCAAAGGCACAACAAATAAATATGTAAATAAATAAACATACTAGAGATGTAAACGAAAAAAAAAGATTAAAATGAAAATAACCGTAAAAGCCATTAACAAAACAAAATAAATCACCAAACAATAAAAATCGGTAAAGCCGAAACCGAAAACAAAATAAAAACGAGTTGTAAATTACCTACAGCAATTATGCGTGCGTCTGAATTATTGTGGAATCGTATATGATTATAAGTTTCTCTCGTTTATCTCTTACATGTTTAAGATAAGATAAGTACAGTAATCTTTGAATTAACATTTCCTTACCAGATAAAGAATATAATATGGAAACAAGTGTTGGTGAAAGCCGGCTCTTCTTATATATTTAGTAAGATAATATGATATAACTAAAGCTTCTTGAAGTGTGACGGCATATACCTACATATGTCGCAGTGAGCCTTGCCACTACCAAGGAGTCGAGTGATTTTTGAAGCCATATCTAATTTGGATACAAAAATATGTGCGACCCCTAGCGATCTGACGCAAGATTGGGTATTATTTATGTCCTTTGTTTTAAAATTTATAAAGGTGTAACGTAAGGTATAATCTTGAAGTAGAGATTTTCTGAAAAATATCATCTGGTTATGAGTGACTGAAATGCTAAATCTCATCAATAGGATTGCAATTACCTGTATACTCGAAACTATATTTACGCTTACAATTATTAAATAAAATAACGTCGTATAATGTTCGCCAGACCGAATTTCGGTCACCGCGACCAATCTGAACGCATACTGGCCATCTACGCAAGAGATATTAGAGTGCACAAGAGTGTGCACAAACACAAGTACACTATCTGTTCCCTAACTCTCATGATCCGATGTGACGGTAACCCGACACGACCGGAGAGAGATCAGGCGCAAGACCAACGGCTTTACGTGCTTTCAGGGGCACAGGGGTGTCTTATACCGCCAACTTCCTAACTCCGGGCTGCTATTGAGATTTATTAATAAACCCAATAACTTTTTTTGGCCCGGGATTCGAACTCGAGACGTCATACACAGCAGTCACATTCACTGCCGCTGCGCCACGGAGGCAGTGTGTATATATTGTATCAGCGAAGTGAAAATAGGATAGGCAGAAAACAAGAGCCTAGCCTAACATAAGGAACATTACGAATTAGGAAACAGGCAAATCAATCAATCAGCCCACCGCAGTCCACTGCTGGACATAGGCCTCTCCCATTTTTCAGAAAAAACAACAACAGGCAAATGAATAGGTCAAATTGACGTCAACTGCTATGATTGATGAACTAAAGCCAATCAATTTATTTAGCAAGATTTTTTTTAGCTATCAAGAAACCGGATGTAGAGAAACGATTCAGAATTGCACCACAACTCAACACATTCGAATACAAATGTTCTATTGATTATTCGAATTCACAAATCGAACATATCTATCGGCAAACCGAATCGATCTTAAGCCGGCCGCACGTGGGCGATTTCTCGATTTGTTTATAGATTGAACGCGTTTTTGGAGCGCGACAACTCGATATCAGATCGCAGAATGTCGCGTGACTAGTTTGTAGCTTCTGATAAGATGCTTTTAAGTTGTAATGTCGATAAAATGAGGGTGACAACATGAATTACAAATAGTTGTTACCTTATTCCGTTTTAGACTTATTTCTGCGCAGGTCTACTTGGATATGTCGGTTTGTTTGCTATCTAGATACAAATGTTGTTTACAATTTCGCGACTATAAGCTATAAATAATGACAAAGATCCGATAGTCCGGAAAGGAAAAATAAAGGTGTGAATTACACTATCATTTTGCTTGTTATGTTTTAATTCCTACATACTAGAGCTATCAATTGCTGTCTATTAAATATATTCATTCTTCGTGACGCTACAGATAATTTTAACAGAAAAATAAATTTTATGTCATAATAGCTTTAGCCCGCGGCTTCGCTCGCGTTAATTTAGAATTTGACAATCAATTCGGGTTGTACTCTGCTTGTAATAATTTAATTCAATCATGATTCGAAAGACACGTGGCGCCATCTATTATCATAAGAACGTTATTGTTGTTTTCCTCGGGAACTGTAATTTTTTTCGGGATGAAATTTAACCTATGTCCGTTTCTGTACACCTGACAACGTATGTACAAAATTTTGGGATGATCGGTTCAGTGGTTTAGGCGTAAAAAGGGAACAAACAAATAAAGAAACTCATTTTTGCTTTTATAATATTAGTTAGGATTAGGATTAAGATACCGTATCGCCGTAATGTTAAATGTATTACGCTGGATTTCGCTAGCTGCTATGTTAAAAGATGCACGTAATAAAGGCAAACATCTCGCCATCCACCAGCTTCATTTCACACTCCGTTACTATTAGAATTTTCTAACATAAAAGCCAGTAACATTTGCCCGGTCAAACCCAAATCTAGCTCAAACTTATCTCACGTGGCAGTCAGTTATTTTTATCAATATTAACATTCAGTTTTACCTCACTAGTCAAATTAGTAAATGCTTGCTAATTTCAAAGTAAAAAATATATCAACAATTAAGATAGAAATCAAAACTAATATTAGTTTTGACTGACCCGACTTGTGAAATTAGTGACTACACGCTAATTTAAATACTTTGATAAAGATAAAAACGTATGAAACAATTTAAAAGAATAATCCTATGGTGAAAATATTCTTAGTCTATGGCAACGTACGTGGTAAAACACATGGTACATACATAAATACATACATAGATTCACGCCTGTATCCCAGAGGGGTAGGCAGAAACTACGGATTTCCATTTGCTACGATCCTGACACACTTCTCTGGCTTCATTCACTTTCATCACATTCCTCATACACGCCCGTCGGTTCAAGGAGCTCTTAACCTGGTCTTTGTCCAGAACGCCTCTGATCTGATCGAGAAACGTTCGCCTAGGTTTTCCTCTTGCGACTGTTCCATTCACACTAGCCTTATAAACTTTATTAGTCAGTCTTTACTTGTCCATTCTTTCTACATGTTCATGTGTAAAACACATGTAATGAGATTAAAATGAGCTCCGTTTCTATGTATGAATAAATATCTCATGTAACCAGTATTCGCTTCGCCTTGATCTTGAACTTGATGCTTCGATTGATTACGAAAGCAACGTGACGTAATTTTGCGCACATTAGCACACGCGGTGTATTCATTGATGCGCACTTTTTTATATAAGCATGGTAGCAAACAGACATTCGGACGCTTGCTACACCATGATTACTACTTGCGTGTTGCCAACATTTTAAAAACAAAGTTATCCATTGAGATTAATCTACTATATACGGATTTTATCGCGTTGTTTATTTGATACTTTGTTACATTTTGAAAACATTTACACTACTATTACTATTAAACTTTACAAATTTTTAAGCTTATTAAATTATTGAAACTATTAAAACTATTTATACTATTACTATACTATTATATTATTTATGTTTACACTTTCCCCGACGTTTCGGTTGCTTTTCAGCAGCCCTGGTCACGGGGAGACTCGGACTTTTACCCAGTTAAATTAAAAATATATATTCTTTGTGCTAGGAAAGGAATAATTAATTTACCCTATTAACAACAGAATGCTTCCTGAAGAATTTCATTATTTGGTTGTTACTAAACAACGCTGTAACTAAATGAAGTTTTTGTACCTACAGAAACCACTGCTATTTGAGTTGAATCCAAGATTTTAACGACGATCCCACTATGGCCTACCTCTAATAATTAAGTTAGAATTTATTCCTTTGTTAAACTTCTTAAATCAGATAGTTCAGTTAGGCTAGTTAAGTTGAAGTGATCGCTATGACACTGTCAGTGCGCTGAGCATGGATTCGATAACCACGTGAAACAAATATTTGTGATGTCGACATATGTATATAGGTAGTTACCGATTCTGTTTGTCGGCGTAGTGGTTGGTGTAACCGACTGCCACGCCTGAGGTCGCGGGTTCGATTCCCGCACAAGTCAAACATTTGTGTGCATGAACATGGGTGTTTGTCTTGGTCTGGGTGTTTCTATGTATAATATGTATGTATTTACAAAAAAAAAAGTATATAATATATGTATGTTTATCCATTGTCTAGTACAAGCTCTGGTTAGTTTGGGCTAGATAGTGTTGTGTGTATGTGGTAGAATAGAATATTATCTAAGTGTCTCGTTGTCCGTTTTTTAATTTATTGCAAATTTCCTCTACACAGGAATTATTCCGAGTGCAACAGTTAAAAGAATACAATATTTAACACCGTCATACTTCACTTGAATAAAGTCAAAAAAATACTACGTCAGAAAAAGTCACAAGTAGAAACTTCACAACAGAAAACAGCTACAACATTTAAAACAAAAAAGCAGTTCTAAGCCAGCCAGCCAGCATCAAACCATTGAAGCGTAGCCACCCACAGTAATTACAGCGGCAATTATCTAAAAAGCAGTGAAAGTCATAAAAATCACTGCCTTTTTTTTAACTAGTATTTCAAAATCACGTTACCTTTTGTTCATTACGTAAGATGTCGTCTGTGGAATACCTAATGTTGGTACTTCGTGACTCTTATACACAATTTAAGTTTACGTGACCCAACGATCAGTGAAATTAAAAGTATTAGTTCTGCTTTATATGGTAACTTTGACCCTGATTGAATATGAAATGAGATGTTTAGTAATTAGATAGATGTTAAGTCGAGATGTATCTGTTTTTTATTGGGTTTTATATTAAGTGGACACTTGGCTATTTTCAAATACTGAGTGTTCCATGAGATAAAATATATTTTTATTTCCTTTCTTGTTTAATTAATGACTAGCGCTATGCAGTCGCGGTGGAAGGCCGTTGGAGTGCTACTCAGAGCTCTCGAGTTCGAATTCAAGGCATGCACCTAAGACTTCTTGTAGTTATGTGCGTATTAAATTAAATAAATATTATAATTGTTATATTTCATAGTTTTAATTAGTCCGTAAGCCTTCTGTAAAACTAAATAAATTAAATAGTTCATTATCGGTCATTTTAACGGATAAGGAAAATATCGTGAAGAAACCTGCATATCTGAGATTTCTCTTTAATGTTCTCGAAGGTATGTGAAAGGGGCCAGCTTGTTAGACTCTGAGTTATTCCACATAAACTTTAATAGAGTTATTCCACATATCCCTTTCGACTTGCCCCATCAATAGGGATTTGTGAACTTTTTTACCATAAATATGGCCTAGTCCTTCTCATACTAAGAAAGCCTAGCAGTGTCATGTTGATATACAAGGACTAATATTATTATATTATAACTACCATTGTCATATAAGCAAGTCCAGGTCAGTAGATGCTATAAGTATCATGCTCAGCGGCCGTAGCCACCAATACATAATATATGTAGTTAACGTTATGTACGACAATGTACGAAATTATTGAACAGCTGATTTTATAGCGACATATTATGGCAGAAGACGATATATGGCTACAGTTTTATAGCCGTAAACTTTTAAGCTCAAGAAATAAAAATGAAATGTTCAATAATTTATAGAAGACCTTCTTGTAGATATGAAAGTTTGACTTGTTAGTGGCATGGATAAGTGTGCGCTTTCGTCTAAGATTACAATAACGATTGTGTCGCCTTGGGTTTGATTTTCGGGTCGAGTAAAAATTATTGAATTTTGCTGATAGTAAATTTCCAGTATTTTAGTTACAGCTGCTCGTCTAAGATATTGATTTAATATTTAACTCTACAAATAGTACAGGAATTCAATAACTAACATGTAATTCATGCATGTCAAACAATAAATGTAATATAAGCTGGTGAGAATCCCTGTATCGATATTTTGCTCATACGAATTCATATTCATTACGAATTTTCATTATAATGAGTTTATTGTGATACTTTCTAAATATATCTGTATTACCGTAACGCATTTAGGGACCAAATTCGAATGATATCGATTTGATAATATAATCGGCTACATACATACTTTTTGGTAGCTTTTAATGCGTATAAATTGAAGATGAAATCTTTATATTCAATTTTGATAAGCTTTTTATTATAATTCGGTATTCGCGAAATACTTTGTTAAAAGCTTTAGAAGGTATTACGCTCAACCCTACCAATTCAGTGATATAAATCTACACCTAATACAAGCATTTAGGTTAGCTGGAGAGATTAATACTACTAATAATTATTAACTCAAAGTGCTAATGTCCTTTGTAATAAAGGTTATACAGAAAATATCTACTACTAGTGTCGTAATTAGGCATTGAAATTCGCTTGATGGCAAACGGTTACCACAACTTATAGGAGTTTACAATACCCAAATTGTCACTCGTGGATTGCCAAAGTTAAAAAAGACCTATCCAGCCAACTTAAGGGTCATACATCAGACAGGTAAACCTTGCCCATAATTTGCCTTTGAAGTAACTTTGAGTAGCATCGCAATGACATAAAATATGCATACAGAGAGAATGTGTGGAGCGGGAGTGCTGAGACTGCTGATTTGATGTTTATTTGTTTTACGACAAAGGTCTAATACAAATATAGGGACGCTTGCAACACCGCTAGTCAAAATAAAGTTCTTCTGTCTCCTTATGATATGAACGATGAGGACTAAAGTAGAAAAGAGATCAACGATCAGTGAATCACACAAATTTTTGTCTCCTTTTTTTTTTATTATTTTTTATTGCATAGGGGGGCAAACGAGCAGACGGATCACCTTATAGTAAGCGATTGCCGCCGCCCATGGACACCCGCAACCCCAAAGGAGTTACAAGTGCGTTGCCAGCCCTTTAAAAAGGAATGAAGGAGGGAAAGGACAAAGGAAATGATAGGAAAAGGATCGGGGTAACTAGGCCTCCGGCTCTCTCACTCACCGATACGAAACGCAACAGTACGGGTACCGTTACTTCACGCCGGTAGTCTGTGAGAGGGTAGTACTACCACGGTCAATCCGGCCCATTCATGCTGAAACCAGCGAGGATCTACTACCTTTGGTTCAAGCCCACAACTACCTGTGAATCTGGTGAAGTATTACACTAGTTGTTCAATTCGTTCGGTCTATATGAATCAGTATTCATTTATTAAATTTACGACTGTAATTTTAAAAGTTTATTGCGATACCCTATGCTCCGATGAGTTTATAAAACTCACTGCCGTCAACGGAAATAGATGCCACTTTTATCTAATTATAAGTTATAATACTTAATCAACATATATCATGTTTTATATAATTATATTTGCAATAAATGTCCGAATTCAGTTCTCTAGAAATAATTTATTGGAGTTATACCGCTGTGTAATTTTTATTAATGAGTTGCTATGATAATTGTATTTGCTAGATGTGCCCCGCGGTTTGCTTTTCGATAGTCACCTGACGCTTTAGAGCTTAGAAACTTCTTTAATAAGCGGGTTATGTAGCGCAAAAACATTTATTCTAATTGGAGCAGTACTTTAGGATTAACGCATTAAAACATACAAATTTGTCAACTTTATAATTTCAACATGCATGGGTCGACTCGTTACCAGGAAAGTACTACCCTCTCACAGAATATCGACGTGAAATAGCAGTATTCCTACTGTTGTGTTTCGTTTGGTGAGTGAGAGTACCGGAGGTCAAATCACCCCCTTACCCCTTCCCGTTCCTCCTCCTTCCCATTTCCTTTCCTAAAGGGTGGGTAACGCGCAAGTGATGCCTCTGGTGTCGCAGGCATCCATAGGCTACGTTGACCACTTACCATCAGGTGGACCATATGTTTGTCTGCCACCTTAGTAGTATAATAAAAAATATATTTATTAGTGGCAACAATTTATTTTATTAGTAATCTATGGTTTGGTTTATAAAAAATATGTTGGTATCAGAAATTACTAGGTATAATATTATTTTTATCCTCCTTGTGGCATACCTAAGTATAATAGATAAAAGTATTCGTTAACATTAGCAATTAATATAATTTGCTTGACTTGAAATTTGTATACAGTTGTCTTTCCTTTTTTTAAGAAGTTGGCAAAAAACGGCCATCGTCAATGATGACCGTAGTCTGGGAAGTGCTCATAGACACTGGTAACATTAGGCGGGTCGTACGACTGTTTGCCAAATAAATTACATAAAAATGTTACAGCCTGAAAAAAAACTGTAATTTGTCCAGCCCAGGTATAAAACCGGGTCTCACGTTCGTCCAAATAACGGAATAGTCTAGACAACTTTAACTTTACTAACTAAAATCAATTTAGTAGTTTTCTAAACTGTAAGTCTTCGAAAGTGCTGTCATTAATAATGATAAAAAGTGCATGTTCAGTTCGCTAAGAAAAATGAGTAATCTGTCAATCTAACTTCCAATCTGTCTAGATTGTGAAAGTTATATCGATTGCAATTTAAACTTTAATAAAATTACTTTAACATTTTAATAAACAGGCAACACATTTAACAATATTTTTATTAAAATGTTAAAGTAATTTTATTAAAGTTAAAATTGCGATAGTATTTTACTTAGGCATTTTGGGATTGTTCAAAGATACTCGAGCCTTTTTATCCCTGAAGTTATTGGAAAAGGTGCATCAAATACACATAGCAAGCCTATATGACGGCAGTGCATATGCCTAGACTAGACTAAACTTTGACTGCACGGATGGAGTAGTGGTTTAAGTGATTGTCTCACCAGTGCCAACGCGCCGATTGTTATGGGTTCGAATCCCGCACGGGACAAAAAATTGTGTGATCCAAAAATGGTTATTTCGAGTCTGGATGATCCTCCTGTCCAGTGTTCCACTGTTTCTCTAATCCCCCGCCATACAGGAATTATTCCTAGTGCGAGAGATGTCTTTTAAAAATAGAAAAGTATAAACAGGCAACGGTGTTGATAGTATTTGTCTTAGGAATTATGGGATTTTTTATAGACACTCCAGTAAGTAAAACTATGTCATATACACACAGTGAGCCTATATATCGTTAGCGCACATGCATTAACTAAACTTGAGCTGTGATTATCCTAAAGAACCCGATAACTGTGCTCGTCGCGGGAACGGACAAATTAAAATAAAAGAAAACTTATTTAAAGGACTAATGAAGCATGTTAATAATATCAATCAATATTTTATTTTTATCAATAATTTATTAAGGCAAAAACTTAGCATAAAGATAAAAACTTAGCGTTTTATCTCAATTTTTTTTTATTGAAATTACATATCCATACCCTCCAGTTTTCAGCATAGCAAGCCATAGGGTTTAGGGATGGCGAAACTTGAGTGATTCCCTAGTGTTCTAAGCAGTCTTAGTCTGATGGTGATCGGGTACCACAGTACCATCAGACAGTCTGTATGCTTATTTTCTACTACGTAGGTAGAAAATTAAAATTTATCTTGCAATATTTTAATGCAGTCGATAAAAGTCATTGTATATTACACAATGACTTTTATTGACCAGTTTATTATTAATAACAACCATTTGTCATTCATTTATTCGTTAAATTATTGAACGTCTTGTGATCGTGTGTCATCATAACAGATTGATCAATAGCACGTAAATTGAAAAAAACTTAATTATCTGCGACTGAACAGAAAAAAATCTATCTGACATATATCTAAATGTGTTGCCTACATACATATAATTATTGTAACACAAAACCCAATCAAAAACAGATGCGCGGTTTACGCTCTACAAAAAACCGTCGTATCTGAATATTCATATACACCAGTGAACGCGACAGCCGCTACTTAAAACTCGAATTCACGACGCGCAATTCAGCCCATTCTCTTTCGCCCATTATATGCCAATTTTCCCGCTAAGCTATAAACAAAATTACGAAAGAAAGAACTGTATGAAAAAAAGGTATTTGTTGGTACCACTTTCTATAGTCTTATTGTGCCGGGACACTGTTTGTTTTTTGTCAACTAAAACCAGACTGTTACGATGTTTGTACACGTTTTAAGGTCATTTTCACTTTCGTCTGTATTGTGGACGAGCGTACGAGTGTAGTTGAGCGCGTAAGTATTTCCACATTTAAATTCGTTTTTCGAAAAATGTTTCTGTCATCCAAGTAGTATTAGTATCAAAGTATATTTTTTTAATTCACAGGTTGGAAACAAATTAATATTGGTATCTTCCTGTACAAAAAATGTTTTCTCGGCGCAAATATTTTAAATTAGAATTCGTTATTCGAATGATGATTCCATTTTATATTTTACCTGTTTGTGATTTATTTTATAATACAGGTTGACATAAAATAGATCAAAATTGAAATTTTTCGTACGGTATAAAATTATAAAAATACACGGATGTGTAATACTGAAATGAGTTCGTATTTAAAAAGAAAATCATCTTATTTAATCAAGTGTTATGTAGAAACAAATACAGTCAACAACTAAAGTTGTTACTAAACTTGCATTTCTAACTGATTCACTTGTAAAACCGCCGTTACTGACTGTACCGTGTCCCAGAAAAATGGTCGTAGTAAATCGACTATTATTTTTTAATATTTGATTTGCCCTTAAATGTACCGATGATAATAGCCTTTTTATTTCAAAGTAAATAAGTGTCTTCACGGTTATATTATTATAAGGTAAGTAGAGTTAGATTAAATCAACGGTTTTGGTGTGTGGAACTTTCCTTCTCAGAAACACAAAACAAACAACTCACAAAACAGGTGCGTTTATTTGAAGCTGGCAGAGAATTTGTATTCAATTAATATTAATTAAATATTAATAGACATAGCTGTCAAATAACGCTATATATGTATACAGTGTTGGTACAAAGTTAAAGCTTGCTCTTATCGACCGTAAATTCCAAGAATCGATGCTTGGATTGAACAAATGTGATTGAGTTTGGCTCTCTTGTGTTTGAGAAATTAAATACGCGACAATAGACGCATATTTGTGGAACGTAAACATATCTAACAAACTGTGGGTGCAGAACACCTCAGCTTATTACTTCAATAATAAGAGACGTGAAACTACATTATATGACGTTTATATCGTTAGAATATAAATTTTGTATCGTTATTACAACATGAACGATTCTATCAAAAGTTATTGCACGTACTCATTACTAAAGCACGACGCATTGTGTCCGGAATTATTAATAACGGCTTTGTTATTAGGGTCGTAATTGAATGTTATCGATACATCGGTACTCGGTTCGGTGGCGATACAGATGATTTTTAGAATCGATTGTGATCATGGGAAAATGCTGTCGATGCTGTCAGTTTTTGGATTATGATATTGTTCTTTAAAATATTTAACTGCCTAACGACGACCAACGAGGTCAAAATGTGCCTGGTAAACGATAATATACCTCATGCCTATTATTTTGGGGATATACAAACATGAGATTATGTAACGTTATAGCAGTATATATGTTTCTTAATAGGGCATCAGTAGCTTTCAGCAGAAAGCAAGCATTACGATAGTAGGTTTCATATAAAATCATGGAATCAAAATTTTGTCGCAAGATGTGGATTTTAGATTTTTTTTAATTAATGCAATTGAATATACTAACCATTTGGTGGTAAGCACCTACTGTAGCCCATGATCGCTAGCCATACCAGAGGCATTACTGCGCGTTGCCTACAGAAAAGGAATCGCTTTATTGCTGTCCCAAGGGACAAAGGTTACTAGTTCTTGACTGATACTACAGCGCCCCTCACGGCGTAAAAAATACCCTTCTCACCTTTGGAACACAACACAAGGTTGTTTAGTCAAGACCTAACATATTATTTAGGAACACCTACTACGCGAGCCACGCAGTGTAGACAAACTTCTGGTCTAAAATATTCGAAATTTGAATTTGGCACTAAGGAATTCCTTCAACACAACTATAAAAATTGGGCTTTATTGATTTTAATTTCCGATTTTAAATATAAAAGGCAAAATAATTAACCTTTGACACAGTTAGCTATAATTTCAATCAATGTGGACCAAACAGTCGTTAATTCAATCATATTTTATTCATATATAACTTTCTTGAATAAATTTAATTTTGGAAATATAATTCTACGACTAATTTATTCTTTTTTTCTCTTTTGTGTCTATTAGTTGTATTGTTTGTTTTTTTATCTGGTAATAATAGGCGGGAATTGTTTTATTTGACGTAAATGAGCAGATAAAATTAAAATTTGAGCTACCTGATTAATCGGGGCATTTCGATTTTGATTACCAGATCGGACAGTGTTATTGGTATTTTCTGATAAGAATCGATTTTGATTACCAGATCGGACAGTGTTAATGGTATTTTCTGATAAGAAATTATTATTGCATAGAATAAATAGATGGTTAGATGGGTAAATATGTGGTTTCTAATAATAAAAACTATTGAAATGTGTGTGTGACGTGTGATAATAATACATCTATGGAGATATTGCTAATCCTTCTTAATATTATAAATTCGAAAGTAACTCTGTCTGTCAGTCTGATACCGTTTTACGGCTAAACTACTCAATCGATATGGATGAAATTTGGTACAGAGATACTTTAAAACCTGGAGAAGAACAGATGCTTTCATTGATGTAGGTACCAAGCGGGCGGATCGGCGGATACTGTCATAAATAGCTCTATGTGTAATGCTAGTATGTTTTTAAGAAGTACTACGAACTTGAATCAAAGTGACGTAAGTGAATATGTTACTCGCGTGTCAAAAGTAAGAACCAAAACTTACCCAATTGTATCTTTCTTACCAACCTATATAGCAATAAGCTCCCCATTGCTATGAGCAACGTTACCATAGCTACCAAAAAGAGAGTATACACAGATATATAGTCAAAATCTTAAGACTAAAATGAAATATATAACCAAACCCTCCAAAGTTTCAGCAGGTATATTTTAAAGTACGCAATATACCTACGGCCGTACTTCAAGGTAGATGTAATATTTTCTCTTCAGCCATTCGTCTGAAATGTACAGTCATCCTCAATAAGATGTCGTGGAACGAAGTTCAATTAAAATGTCTTCATCCAATATGCCAAAGTTTATTTATCAATTGTGGCAAAACATGATATTTACTGTAACTTGTAAATTTTAAGTAAACATCTGTTCCGAATGTTGTATACGTGAATGTATCATAAGTGTGTATGCTCCTAATACAATATCTTGTATACAACTATTCTTTAATAACAAACAAATCATATTGGATTTAGACATTTTAATGGAACTTTGTTTCGTATACCTACATTTTTTTGAGAGTGACTTTATACATACACATAGATTCACGCCTGTTTCCCAGAGGGGTAGGCAGAGACCACGGATTTCCATTTGCTACGATCCGAGAGTGACTTTATAGTATAAGAAAAGGAAAATAATTAGGAAAATAATATAACATTGGATTGTATTGATGTAAACATTTGGCGATTGAAAAAAGTGGCCATGAGTTTCTAGCCTGCTTCTTCTCATGAAACCTCTACTCCTAGAAAAGGCTTTTTTCAATGCAAAATTTTTATTTCCTTCTATTTATTTTTATTTTTTTTATTAATATAATAGTGAATTGACGTGGCCAAGAAATGGTTGCAAATTTTTATGAAAATAAAGATTTTTGACTTTGACTTTGAATGACATAAGTCGCTGACCGCTAGTTAGATTAAATTTTAAAATCATCTGGCGACGACGAAAACGATTGCTACTTTACACAATGTAAAGTAGCCATCGTTATCATATTTTTACAACAGCAATAGTTAAAAGATAGTCAATTTAATGACAGTTAATAAGTAAGCTTTCAAAATTAGAAATTTTTCATTTATAACCTAAAGCTAGATTTTTTATTTCTTTTTATTTTAGGTATTTATTAAATGTTTAGCCTAGTTATTTCGTTGACTGTACCTACGCGTCTAAAATACGAGACTTCTTTAGCTTAATGCCAGCCTCATTAACCAACGTCTCGCGACCCTTAAAACGTCATTTTACGGCCTTTCAAACTGCCGTTACTTGGGGTAGTGGCTATAAAAGATGTATGCTTCTGAAATTATTTAAGTTTGATGCCTACTGAATCTGCATAAATGAAAAATACTTGAATATATTTTGTGAAAATTTGGGTTGGGATGTTTGTTACTTAATACCACGTAAATGGCTACAAAAACATGGCACAAATATAGACCAAGCCCTGGATCATCATCTGAGTCAACAGATAGACAGCCTTCCCCAAGGTTTGCAAGAGTTCTAAACTAACACATAGATATTTTATCCCGCGGGCAATAGGTAGATTGTGTGAAAATCTTTATAGACTTGACGTAAATAAGAATATCCCCGTAATGACTGGATGGATAATGTGGACCAGCAGTCATCTCACCGCTGCCGCGATGCCAGATTTATTGTAATAGATTCGAATCCCACACGCGATAATTCATTAAAAGATACACAAAACATGAATATGTAACAAGATTTACATGATCTGGGATATCAACACGACACCTGAAGATCGATTCAAAACTATTATATTACATAAGTTTCCTTGATTTTTCTATCAGGTAACTGTCAGTAGCAAAACTTACTCCAAATAATAAGGTTTATTTATTTCCTTGTGTGCGTTCGATATCATATAAGGAAAATAATCCCGACTCCCGGCCAATGTCCAATTAGGTATCAAAACGCCGGCTTTTAAGCTGATTCAGCTTGCGGGATAGAAAAATAATTATTTCTAATTAGTTTCTGCCCGCGGCTACGCCCGCGTAATTTGCTTAAGAAAGCATTACTGGGATAAAAGTTCTATGTATTCCAAGGCATGGTTTATCTATGTGCAAATATCCCCAAAAGGCTTGTTAGAGTTGCATTACACCCACATTTCACCAGTTAACGTCTACCAGGCATAGTTAGCCACCATGCTGTTCCTTAAATTTCTTGACGGAAAATCTAGAAACACTTTTCCAGGGAATCGAGTCCGAAGCAAAAAAAGGAGTCGCATTCACTACCGCTTCTCCACGAGGCAGTCCACTCTCTTCATCCAATAAATATTAATTTATTTACTTCAACTTATCGGCCTCGATGGCGTAGTGGTTAGTGTAAGCGACTGCCACGCCTGAGGGTACGGGTTCGATTCCCGCACAAGTCAAACATTTGTGTGCATGAACATGGATGTTTGTCTTGGTCTGGGTGTTTCTATGTATAATATGTATATATTTACAAAAAAAAGTATATATGTATGTTTATCCATTGTCTTGTACTATACAAGCTCTGCTTAGTTTGGGCTAGATGGTGTTGTGTGTATGTGGTAGAATATTATATTATTATTATTATAAACATCGATATATGTTAATCCATTTATAAATTCATAATTATTACAAATGTAGGTACATTACATTTACACAGTGCCATTGTAAAACATTTTCCGAATAGCATTTTCGCGGCCATTCAGCGAATCGTTGAAAATCCTTCTAAATACAACTTAAACAATGAAGGTTTTATAATTAATGGCGCTGGAATATTTCAATGTATTGTATATTGAGTTAATTAGGCGTGCGACGTTCCTGCGGCGGCAGGCCAGCTCAAAAATGTGTAGAATGTGGGTCGCTCGGTTACTCCCGTAGGAAGGGTTGAATTACCATTGTGTTGCGAGCCGCAGGATATAATACCCTTAGTCATTTTAATACTATTATAATAACACGAAACAATTCTTATCACGTAAAAAACTAAGGTTGCGCGAGCGTGATGTTAGATAGTCTATAACGTGCCTCAAAACCTAGGCTATAAAAGCCAAAATTATTTATTAAAATCTGATTGGTTAGTCAAAAAGTAAGTGCGTTTAAACAGAGAAACTGTCTAGTTTTTAATAATAATAATTTTGGCTTTTATAGCCTTGTTTTTGAGGTACGAAGGGACCCTCGACATTATCATTCGCGTGGTATGTCAGTGATACATAGTCTATGGTCTTAAAGATAATAAGGCAAAGAGTAAAATATAATTTTAATTCGGATTAGTAGTTGTAGAGATTATCCTTGCCATATAAACAAACAATGTTTAACAAAATATTGTATAACAATAGTTATAGATTTAGTAGCAGTCGCTCATAACTTCCGTTGTTTAGTCG
This sequence comes from Catocala sponsa, assembly GCA_963564715.1. Classification (NCBI taxonomy): domain Eukaryota; kingdom Metazoa; phylum Arthropoda; class Insecta; order Lepidoptera; family Erebidae; genus Catocala; species Catocala sponsa. Next base: position 22,046,025 of record OY751338.1, on the reverse strand, counting down.
TGTCATGCTCGTGAACGGAAATTAACGTCATAATCACAACCAAAATACTTATGACAGAGCAAGCGGCATATTTCCACTACTACATAGAATATCCAAATAAGAAACCAGTATATCATTGGTTTAATAATTATAGTGCAATCCAATGGTATTTTTTTTGGAAATAGTACTTCTTTTTCTATTCCTTCTTTTATCAGGAATATCTGAATGGTACGAGTCATATCTGCTGGTTTATTATAAGCGAGTTTAATATGAATGCATCCGCTATAAGACAAAATGATACCGAACAGAAGTCGTAACTAACCGATAAAATTGCTAATAATATTAATACTAAACAATAGTAATAGTTAAAATGTCCTGAACATGATAGTCGTTTAGTTAAATCATGTCATCATAAAATGTTAAAAAAAAGTTATTACAACTTAAATTGCCACTGTTTGGCACTGGCAATTGGCATTGCAAGCCGCCTATTTCTTGCCTTATTGTTTCTAACTCTAATATGGTTGTATTTGTAATATATTAGACTAGACATGGCTATATATAATATTCAGACGAATTTTGTAGAAGAAGCTATCAGAAATATATACCTACACACATACACAGCATCACGTATATATCCGCAAAGGCATAGGAAATAGTGTACACATACATTTCACCATAAATATTTTTAAGTCAATATAACGAAAGGCTTTAGCTGTTTTCTGAGCTCAGGTCTAGACTGTGTGCTGCTATCAATAGTTTCTTTACAAAAAACCTAATTATAACACTTCACGATATCAAACCCCTTATTAAGCCTTATACATAACAGCCACATTCATTACTGTGTCATCAAGGCAACATCAGTAACCAAAAAATGAATGTATTCAAAATCATAGCCTATTAATTTCACCGAACTTTGATTCATGGTAGGGGTCACCTCGAAACTATAATATCCGCCGCGAATGCGCTCAAGAGAATGTCGTTTATACACTGAATGAGGTACACAACTACACAATTTATGGCAAATAGTTTACATATATAACTACATAATTCGAGTCTCATGAGGTATTAGTAACGGTGTAGGCGGTTATGGGAATGACATGCGAGTTATGTCATTTGCTGATGCTACTGTTATTCAAAGGCATTCTGTGTCAAATATGTATGCACGTTGTCATGTATGCTTCTCTATTAATCTTCCTATCTTGATTCATTACCGAGGACAACAGTGGTAAGTATGTAATTTGCTGACGGTACTGTTATTCTGCTGAGCAATTCTGTTAAATCTCACTATCAAACTCACATTCGAGTCGACTGTTGTAATTCGAGATTTTCATAAGTCACTATGGCAATAACAATTGGTAATTATACCTAGTTACTGGCGATGTGTCAAATGAGTTCGAGATGAAATTATACACAGGAATTTTGCTATCTTAGATTGGCAATCTTACTATCTTGCAATATTATAGAGGGTAGGCCTAAATTATTTTTTTTTAGTATATAATTTCTATTTACTATATTATCTCCCGTTGATATTGACGTTACGTCACGAAGATGACGTAATTTAACAACTGGTATAACTGCTTGCTCATAATGTTTGTCAGTATTCAATCTTATTTTATTCATGCAAATAATAAAATATATGTATTGGCGCTATTTGGGGGAGGGCTATGTCCAGCAGTGGACTATTATAGCCTGATGATGATGATGATGTATTTTATAATATTTTTATTACTATTTATAACCGTCCTATTAGCATAGCATAGCAGCGATAGCTCAGTGGGGAGACCAACAGACTGCAATGCAGAGAGTCTCGGGTTCGAACCCACGTCGCGCACCTCTGATTTTCAGAAGTTATATGACTTTTGGAAATTATGTGTGTATTGATTAACAATTATCGCTTGCTCCGTGCCTCGGAGAGCACGTTAATCCGTTGGTCCCGGCTGCCATGAATATCTATGGCAGTCGTTATTGGGAAGTCAGTGCCCTATAATATCCTGACACTGGTCTAGCCTTAGGGTATCGTTAGCCTTCGGGTTGCGAAGGTCAGGTGGCAGCCGCTCCGTGTAAAAACTGGTATCCAGTCAAATCCGGTAGTCTAGAAAAGCCGTTCCCTATTGACTTGGGAATAATAAAGGCTACTGAGAAGATAACCATCCTATTTTCTAAATTTCATTATAATGCGAGTACAATTGACCTAGATTGATGAACTCTCCGCTATATGGAATCTTATAGCAAAGATAGATTAAGCTTTATCTCTATATCTACTTTACCGTTTTCGATGAAACAAATATATTATCCAACTTGCAATACCTTCATAATTCGGCTGTCAACAGACACATTTGAAATAACTATTTGTGAGCCACATAAAGTATATCCAATATTTTATAAAATCCATCTTCAACAATACCATGGTTTTCTTGACAACGCGACCACTCATCTAATTCCAAACCGTGACTACATTACTTAACCTCTCTCGTAGCAATGACCTCGAATCCATTATAATTATATTCAGTATATTGCAAGTATCCGTATAAAGAAAATAAGCCAGTTGAAAGTACAAACTCGTTTAGTTTTCTTACTTCCATTATGTCTAAATAATTACATAGATAAAATCTTAGTTCTCTTTATAATAGGGTTTATTATCCTCTATAAACTACCACATAATATGAATTTCTAATTTTATGATAACCAACTGTTTTATACGTGGCAATAGGATTTGATATTCTGTTAATTTTTGAACGTTTAGGATGCATTAAAGCATATTAACTCTTTGAAAGAAACCTTCATAATTTAAAAAGAGGCTGCATATACCTAAGAAAACTGCTACTAAGGTGCTGATTGATTTGCTCTTCTTTTATGCAGCAAATAACAGATGGGTTGTGAGCCAGCGTACAAATGGTACCGTGGGTCCCAAAGAACACTGCTGTTAAAGAACAGTAATTTTTTCGAAGGTTGTATTATACTGAATCGTTACAACAAAATGGGAAATTTGATGTTCATGATTCAGAAGACAAATAATTAGTGACACATGGTTAAATTTGGTAGGTATATTTAGGAACGGAATGCTGAGAACGAAAGTGACTCAATGCGAAATTTGTTTATGAATCATAAACACAGAATGATTTCAAAATACATATCTTGTACTTCATACTGCAGGTATATGACACTCTAATTGGCTACGCTTTAGATTCCACTTAAGGACAATGAACTCGCTTTTGTCAAATTTCAAACCACTGCCACTGTGAATTTTCTAATAAAAAAAAGAAATTGGTTGTCTGTAAAGTCGGTTTACGGACGATAGTTTAACGTGACAACGTCATAACGTGCCTTTTGCTCGCTCGTGTTAACTCGTGTAGTGCTCTCGCTCCGATCATAACGTTACAATGAGCGTAACAGGACAATGAGCGTAACGGGACAATGAGTTATCCTTTTTAGTGCGTACAACCGGCGTTCATCGATTTATTAGACGTTGTCACGTCAAAAACTTAATTAATATTTTTATATACCCAGCATAATAACTGGACGACTGGTGTTGTGGTTTAAGTGATCGCCTCGCCATTGGCACCGCGCCGAGTGTTGTGGGTTCGATCCCCAAACGGGACAAACAATTGTGTGACCCAAAAATGGTTGTTCCGAGTCTGGGTGTTCTTTGTGTCCGTTGTTTGAATGTTTGTAAACTCCCCGTGACACAGGAATAACTACTAGTACGCGCGATGTCACTTAAAAAAAAAACAAGTAATATAAACATACGAATAAGCGCAAACTATCATTCACGATTATAACTATAATACAAACATGTATCCATAATATACTAATAAATATAATATACATTAATCAAAACCATTTAGTGTTTTGAATCACTTTCAATCTCACCGTGCCATTTACGCGCTTTAATTAAGCATTCAGTTTGTAAAAATATGCTAAAATATGTATACCTTCTTCATTAATTTTAAATAATAAAACAACACTTACCTTTGCCGGCCTCGGTGGCGTAGTGGTTAGTGTAACCGACTGCCACGCCTGAGGTCGCTGGTTCGATTCCCGCACAAGTCAAACATTTGTGTGCATGAACATGGATGTTTGTCTTGGTCTGGGTGTTTCTATGTATAATATGTATGTATTTACAAAAAAAAAGTATATATGTATGTTTATCCATTGTCTAGTACCCATAGTACAAGCTCTGCTTAGTTTGGGCTAGACGGTGTCGTGTGTATGTGGTAGAATATTATTATTATTACTTACGATATTTGCATAATTACTTTTTGTCACACTCAGACAAAATATCATTTCATACAATCAGGGTGCCTAGTGCAAGTATTTTTTACTTTAACCCGATCGACACGTTTATGACGTTCGGCGCTCCGATTGGCCCGCTCCAAGCTCTGAACCAATCAGAGGCCCAAGCGCGGTAAACGTTTTTAACGCGTTAACGTAAAAATAACTTGTACTAGGCACCCAGATTAGTTAAGAGCTTGGAGCGGGCCAGTCGGAGCGTCAAATGTCATAAGGGTGACGAACGCGTTACCGTAAAACAAATTATATATATATATTATATAGTATATAAAAATATAGTAGTAGTAGAGCCTCGCTGTTTTCAACATGAATGGGCTGGCTCGACCGGGGAAGGACTACCCTCTCACAGAATATCGACTTGAAATAGCAGTATTCCTACTGTTGTGTTTCGTTCGGCGAGTGAGAGTGCCGGAGGCCCAATCACCCCCTTTCCCCCATCCCGCTCTTTCTTCTTCCCACTGCCTTTCCTAAAGGGTCGGTAACGAGCAAGTGATGCCTCTGGTGTCGCAAGTGTCCATAGACTACGGTGACCACTTACCATCAATCAGGTGGGCCATATGCTAGTATGCCGCCTAAGTTGAATAAAAAATTTAAAAAAAATTCGCACTAGGCTATCCTCTGAGTAGCTGTTAAACTATCATTAGCCGTGAATCGAACTCTCAGAACAACGTTTATGTGACATCTATCTTCCTTTTCAACAGCCACTTATCCTAATTGAAATTTCACGATTTTCTCACTAACCTCAATGTGCTTATAAATATTCTGAATATGTTGTACTGGATTCCCAGTTGTTCAACCATTTGAGGTTGCGCAGATTGCACGGGTCGCGCACATTACACTGCTGACCCACAAAGGAACAACGTGTCTTATGTAAATTTTATAATTTGTTGAGTCATTACTGTGTAGGGCCGTCATCCGTCGCAGCTTGCCGCCATATTCGTCTTAGTGTTGACTGGATAAAGCCTTGTGGGTTGCCAACGTCAAAAATTAAACGGAATATTTTGATATTACTTATATACGTACTTAGGAATATGCTAATTTCGAAAGCTATGTCGTACAAATTTTAATCATTTAACTAACTAATATTATAAATGCGAATGTGAGTTTGTTTGTCTATTATTATCTTAACTACTCGACCATGAAATTTTACATAAACGTTGTCAAGGAAACAGAAAAGGACATAGGGTACAGTTCATAAAAAAAAATACTGTTACTAATCTAACCTTAGATTAGCGTAACCTAGATTTACGTGAGTGAAGCCGCGGGCGAAATCTAGCATATCTATAAATATGTGTAGAAAAGCTTTTATTAAGATCTATACTAATATTATAAAACTGAAGAGTTTGTTTGTTTGTTTGTTTGAACGCGCTAATCTCAGGAACAACTGGTTCGATTTGAAAAATTATTTTAGTATTGGGTAGCCTATTTATCGGGGAAGGCTATGGGCTATATAACATCACGCTACGACCCACGGGGGAGGCGCAGTAACGATAAACGCGGGTGAAACCGCGGGCACATCAAGTATTAATATATACAACTACATTGATACAATACATAGGTCATAGGTACTTAACTGAATTTTGTTTTGTTTACTATTTTAGAACTTTTATATATTATATATATTTCTATATTAGATGTTCACTTTACACAAATAACCTAAAATTATATACAGAGACAGAAAATATAATATAAATATGGCAGAAAATAATAATATATATTGCCATATTAAAATATTTGCTATCTTCGTTTTTACTTTGTTTTTGTTATACTTAAAATCTTTAAAATCTAAATTTGTAAGAGTATCCAATATCCAATTTAAATGATTTCATAGACAACAACTTTTATTACTTGCAAGGGATATGAAAGTTTGTATCGATTCATGTCATCTCACTGTATTTCGTGTTTATGGTAATGAATATTGTAATTTTCGGTATTAAATATAATACAGATACAATTACTTTCTATCGCGTTTGTTGGTGAGCCATTTAGTCAAGCCTCTGTACATCCGGCGACAAGTCGAAAAACAGATGTGAAATTTAGAATAGTATCATCCTAACTAATATTATAAATGCGAAAAATGAGCTTGTTTGTTTGTTACGTGTGAAAGCGTTCAAATTTCAGTTCAAATTTCGTATATACATAAATATATACGTTCTCAGAAGTATAGAAAAGAACATTTGTAATCTCTTACAACAGTATTAGTTATATTATCATTATTCTATTCATAATTAATGACTACATAACAATAATCAGACCTTTATCATTGATAGAATACTGTTTCAAATGTATTTAAACTTTAGCTAGTTACATCGTTGACTGTACATCAAGTTCTGATCCGGCGGAGATTGGACGCCCATATTCTGGTAGGAAAATGTGCGTTTGTGGGATGGAAATTATTCTTTGTGCTAAGACTAACGATAAACTTCTTCTAGAATACTTAGAAGAAAATTTTAAAAGTTGACTAACTTAAAGAACTGTTTCTATATTATATAGTGTGTTTCATTAGTTATTATTTTCAACTTACGTAGATGGAAAGCAAAAGGCTAATGAAACATTTATTTGTCCGAAAATAGATGAATAGACTATCTACATTGTATAAATGAGTTTATTCGATGATCAATTAGGTTTAATCTGATTATTATATAATTAAATGATTACTTCATTGGTTCAGTAAAATCCGAGTAATTGTGCGTATGACTAAATTCTTAGAGTAGTACCAAAATTGGAAACTGTCCATCAGATGACGAAACACATGTGTCTATATAACGTGGAACCTTGAAGTATTATGAATATTATGAGCTGAGGTTGTGATCTTCTTTTCTTTCTTTTCGTGTGGTTAGTGGTCAACCTGTTATCAAGAGTTGTTCAAGCCGCCCGTAGGCCTCTGACATGGCTTAACGACTGCTATCAATTTGACATCAACCGGGACCGACTTTTTACGTGCCCTCCGAAGCACGGAGACGCTCAGATGAAATACCACTAAGCGGTCACCCATCTATAGACTGGCCGCACCCAACGTTGCTTAACCTCGCTAATCGTTTACCGATCAGTGAGTGCAACTGGCTATGAGCGCCTCGAGGTTGTGATACTTCACCAAGTATGGATGTTATATTTTTTGTTGGAGATAAACTTGCGTTGAGCACTATTTCACCAGATGTTATGCGCTGATATAACCGCCGCGCGCCGTGTACGAATGATTAGAAATCTCCTATGTTTTATTTACTTCAAATCCCAATACGGGCTCGTGTTGAAATATTACTATCGGGCAAGCTGTCATCTAAAAAAGGAAAATATAGGAATATCAATATACCCAACAACTTTATTCAGACAAGTTTCATATTAAATCTATCACGGAGACTTAAATAAAACGCTGACAAGAAAATTAGATAGCTAAATTGGGTTGAGTTAAAGGCCTGAGTGAGCTAATAGTGAAACCACTATTCTGCGAAAAGAAACTGTCGACGCTAATCTCATGCAAATTTCTCGACGAGTAAGTGTCGTTTAAAAATAATTAAAAAGTAAAAGTATTTTGTAATTTGCATTAGTTACAGCAAGGTAAGACTTTTATTTTTTAATGTAGGTAATAACTTTCGTACTAAACTATTTCGGTTACATTTTGATGTTTTTAACGGATATATGAAATATTACAGGTAATTTTTACATATATATATCGCACTCTTAATAAAACACTAACTTAACTCAAAATTTGGAAGAAAGGCAATTTGAACTCGAATGTGTGACTATAATTCTAATATTATATTTGTGTTAAGTAATTGCAACAGAGTTTAAATTTGTTTAATCCAAAAATATCAGATAGGCCTCTGTTTTATTAAGAGTGCGATATATACATCATCTCAAGCTGCGTATACATTACGCGCGGCAGCCGCGCAAGCCTATGTTCGACTAGAGCAGACGTACATAATTTGCCGCGCGAGCCAAAATAAAGATATGAATTTAAATAGATCGCAGCTGCTGCGCGCGGCAAGCGATCCATCTCGAGTATCCGCGGTAGATATTCAGACCAGTTAGTTCCACAACAAATCATTGGCGCCATACAATCGTATGAGTAGACGACACTTTTCATTGTCCATTCTGCGTATTGCCGCGCGAGCCAATTTTAAAATCCACAACCGTCCCAACTGCGCGCGAGCAGGCGACTGAAGCACCTTTGATGCGGCCTCAAAAACCGACAATGATCGGTTCGCTCCGCGGCACGTTCGAGCGCGGCAATGTTCGAGCTGCCGCACGCGGCGACCCGGTCTCCATAGCGCGCGGCCGCCGCGCGAGCCAATGTTCGAGGATTTGCCGCGCGTAATGTATACGCAGCTTCACGCTTGTACATATGTCCGAAAAAGGAGAGAACTTCTTGTTTCGCACGAGACAACCTTTTAAATAACGGGCACAAAGAACATACAGACTCGAAATAACCACTTGTAAATAACAATTTGTCCCGTGTGGGATTCGAACACTCGGTGCAGGGAGAGTGGCGAGGCGACCACTTAAACCACTACGCTATGTAGTAAAATTACCCCCGTGTTTTTCAACCCATTCCGTCTCCCATGGTTTTGGGTCTTCATTACCGCGCAACTACTACTGCGTAACTAAGGCTATTATTTTTATCTTTAAATAACAATTCCTGCAATTATTATAATTTTTGTGTCACGGAATACCTTATATAAAAATACTGGTCTCATCATCATGTCTCGTCAAATGCCACTGATCTTCTTGACGTAACATAATAATAATTATATGCTAATATACAAGCCAACATTAATACAATAAAAAATATATTGACCACTGAATATTAATACGAATGACTTGACAGCAACTGTATCAACTTTCATATACGATGACAGTTTGAAACGCACTGAAGATGTAAAAAATTATCTCAGCAATAGATCTAGATAACCTTTCTAACTAGAGGCATGACTAGCAAGCTTAGGTTTTTTACCCACATACATATATATGTTTAGTTATTAAGTATACTGTATTTATCTTATTTTGTTTCAATGTATAAACGCGATTGTCACTGATAGGTATTGAATTAATGCCTAAGTAAGAGTTAAATCTCAGCACAATATTTATGTGACCCCTGCTGACTGCATTTTGGTTGTTGTTTTTCAAGTGAAAACTTCTTTAGCGGCATTGTGCACTTTTTTGTGATGAGTAAAAATGTTAAACTCGCGTCAGGACACGTGACCTGATCGAAAATTCGTAAGACGGAGGGAGAATTGTCATGTTTGTGTACGATAGCGCAATAAATGAATATTGTATTTTACCACATAAATGATAGTACTTTTATTCTGATAATTAAAGCAATTCGTGCAAAATTATTCCCTAACCATTCCAAAATATCAAAAATGCACAACGTTAATATTCAAGTTTTCACTTCTGCTGGCACTCCCGGAGTGCAACCCGTTGATTTTTTTAAATATTACTACAGTGGCGAACAAGCGTACGGCCCACCTGATGGTAAGTGGTCACCGTAGCCTATAGACGCCTGCAACACCAGATGCATTACTTGGGCGTTGCCGAGCTTGTAAAAACCTTTTAACGCCCTTTTTGAAGAATCCCATACTGTAGTCTTGTGATACTACAGTAAGAGGTTCTTTAAAAATTTTCCTCCAGATTCTCGCATACCACAAATAAATTTTTTGTCTTTGCGATAATTGGACTACAGACAAAAAAACCCGGTAGGGTTCAATGATTTTTTAAATCTATGTTTCTTTGTCTATATTATTAAATATTGTAAAGAATTTAAATTTATTATAATTGAAAGTGTACAGGCGTATATAATGCGTTTTATATTATTGTAAAAAAAGCTTTGGAAATTTGAGTATGCGTTATTTTCTCATTTCAAAGACCAAACCCATGAAAGAATATCTGATAATACTGCAAAATTGATAACATATTCCCTATAATAATATTCCCTATATCACTCTTACAAATAAGAATCGACACCTCATTTGTTAAAATCTATTTAATGACTTGATAGATTTTAAGAATACAGAGAGTGCCAAAAAAGATATAATATGCACTCAAAAATCATGACCAGGAGGGTCATGATTTTTGAGTCAAAGCATTTAGATGAAAATACAAAAAGTCAGTTTGTGATACTAATAAGCCTTCAATGCATTTAGATAAAAATACAAATAGTAAGTCAGCAATAAGCCTTATTCGCGTGGCAATATTTCGAGTGTCATATTATTCAAATTTATCGCCGTCTAGTTAACATGTACCTACTGTTCTACCACTTTCACTTCAAAATGTATGACGAGACGCTCATATATCTGTGTAATGTTATTCTGTATCGCTTTGTATGCAAAATGTGTGTGAACGCCTTTTTAAAATGTTGTTACAATGTATAGGTGTTATATGAAATTGATTTGGCTATCGTATACGGTATAGTATATGTGGAATTACGCTTGCATAAACTAGTGGGGTAAGCAGAGATATGCTACACACATGTTATACGTTGAGAAGCATATGTGGTGTGACTCTGAAAGATAGAATAAGAAATAGTGTGATTAGAGAGAGATGCGGCATGAAAGTGGATATAGTTACAAGAATAGAAAAAGGTATATTAAGCTGGTTTGGACATGTAAAAAGAATGGACGAGGAAAGACTGACGAAGAAAGTTTATAAGGCTAGTGTGAATGGAACAGTCGCAAGAGGAAAACCTAGGCGAACGTTTCTCGATCAGATCGGAGGCGTTCTGGACAAAGGCCAGGTTAACAGCTCCTTGAACCGACGGGCGTGTATGAGGAATGTGATGAAAGTGAATGAAGCCAGAGAAGTGTGTCAGGATCGTAGCAAATGGAAATCCGTAGTCTCTGCCTACCCCTCTGGGAAACAGGCGTGAATCTATGTATGTATGTATGTATATTATACCTCGTGTATTATCAGTGGCAAGTCTAATGCCGTCTTCTAAACCGAGTCTGCCGTAGTATTGCCAGACTCTGTGCTGATATTGAGAATTTCTTAACAAAACACCTGATCAAGTTTTGTTTCTTTTGTCTAACTAGTATTAAAACTACCAAATAATGGTTAATGTATTGCTATATAAAATTGGGATTGGAAATCAATTACAAAACGTCTGAAACCTTTGGTACCATTTTAAATTAAATTCTTATGACAGTTTATATATATATTCATTTTAAAGAGTAAATATATATATATTTACTCTTTATTTATGTACGGGCTTTACAACATGATTATAGGTTTGTTTGTTTGTTTGAACGCGCTAATCTCAGGAACTAATAGATCGATTTAAAAAAAATCTTTTGGTGTTGGATAGCCTATTTATCGAGGAAGGCTATAGCCTATATAACATCACGTTACGACCCACGGGGGCGGCGCAGTAATGATAAACGCGAGTGAAACCGCGGGAACGTCCTGTTAACTATATTCTTCTGTTTATAAAAAACAACACACTAGTGACATTAGGCTTAATTCCTGTGTCACAGTGCACTACAAATATGAAAGCAACAAATATAAAAAATAACTCGGAACATAGAGAATAACTCGGCACTACTATTTGTAGATCGGACAATTTTTGTTTCGTTTGCGAGCGTGTTTGCTTTAGTGAATTCGTTAGCAGTTGCACGGTTTAACTTTAAGCACATGTATTACTGACAAGATTCAGTGGGGAGTCCAACAGACTGCAATGCAGAGGGTCTCGGGTTCGAACCCACGTCGCGCACCCCTGACTTTCGAAAGTTATATGACTTTTCGAAATTATGCGCATATTGATTGACAATTATCGCCTGCTCCGTGCCTCGGAAAGCACGTTAAGCCGTTGGTCCCGGCTACCATGAACATCTATGGCAGTCGTTATTGGGAGAGTGTCGACACAAAAGATCCCACTGGGTCGAATGTCTGCACTGACTGGCCCCCACATAAGATAAGAGAAGATAAGATTACTGACAAGGATTTACAAACTAGTACCGAGTAAGTGAGCGCGTTTTCGCGAGTTTATTAAACCACTAGATGTTCCCGCGTTTTCACCCGAGTTTATCGTTACTGCGTCGCCCCCGTGGGTTGTAGCGTGATGTTATATAGCCTATAGCCTTCTTCGATAAATAGGCTATCCAACACTAAAATAATTTTTCAATTCGAACCAGTAGTTAGTAAATTAGCAGTAGTAGTAGATTAGCGCGTTCAAACAAACATACAAACTCTTCAGCTTTATAATATTAGTACAGATAGTATAGGATTTAAGCATTTTATCGCCATTTATTTTTATAACAAGTTAGTACCTCCATACTTCGATAGTGAATAAAAATTGTGTGCATGTAGTTTTAGGTTCAATTGCCGGTAATTTCAAGCGAACCATTTATTTTCGTTACACATATAATACATAAAATTTACATATTTATAGAATTAGGACAGAATTTACAAGGTTACATACAAAATAAATATAAACTGGCATAGAGGGCTCCAGCTCAATATTTGCTGAGCACATACACAGCACTGGTTTTTTATTAGCAACGAGGGTGTTATTTGATATGATTGCCATTTGCTGAATCAGTTGTGCTGGTCTGCTACTCCTCTCGAGTGCTCTGACTGCTATCGCCAAGTAGTTATCGCTGAGTGACATACTCGTTACTCAACTATTAACATATTGAGGCACAGCGATACACCGGCGGCTAGACGCAATAGGTTTTTAAATATGTCTCATATTTCCACAATTGACAGATTAATGCATTCGTTTCTGCGGCTTTCGACGCGTGAATCCTACGGATGACGAGATAAAATGTATAGTATCTGTTTATTAAGGAAACAGCCTATCTGTGTTCTAAGTTTCAATCAAATTCGTTTAATGGTTTAAGCATGTTTGTGAAAAAAACAAACTTAAATATAACTTTACACACCTTCAACTTGATAAAATTAATAGTATGTACATATATATTTTATTCAAATAAAGTCTTTTATATGTAGTATCACTAAATACTTCAGCGCGAAAATAGAGTAGAATAAAATATCATTTTTCAAAGTATCGAGGTGTTAAGTAATTTTATGTACACGTATGGCAAGATTGCATAATGCGAAATCCAACGTATCTGACAATGACATTGATGTCTTCTCTAAGAAATTTTTATCATTCAGACACTTCTTACTCAGTAATGCTTTATAAACCTAACTAATATTTTAAAAGCTAAAATCAGTTTGTTTGTTTGTTACCTTTTCACGCCTAAATCACTGAACCAATCATTCTGAAATTTTGCATATACATTTTCAGGTGTACAGAAACGGACATAGGCTACCTTTCATCCCGAAAAAAAATACTGTTCCCGAGGAAAACAACAATAACGTTCTTATGATAATAGATGGCGCCACATGTCTTTCGAATCATGATTGAATTATATTATTACAAGCAGAGTACAACCCGAATTAATTGTCAAATTCTAAATTAACGCGAGCGAAGCCGCGGGCAAAAGCTAGCATGTTATAATCTTATGTAATTTTAATTTTTTATACTTTTAATTAGTTTTAATCATCAATCAAATATACCATAGATGCACATTCTCATACAAAAACCGCGTCAATATGTGGCACTGACCAGTACTACTTACTTATAAGTGTCTGCATTTATTATGCAAACCAGGAAATAAACCAGAATAACCATTGAACGCCCACTGAGAAACATTTTGTAATAGTTTAGTTAAAATGCGTCAATGTAAAGCGTCCTAAATGTGTTACTCACGATACGCAAGTGTACTAAGCATATGGTACGGTCTCCACCGTAGTAGTGGTGTCGATTCGCTCTCGCTTACGGGCAGCGCACGCAAGAGTGAGTGGGACAGGTGCGTAATATATGCATTTAAATTTAAACAAAAATATCTTCAAATATATTATTTAAAGCACCATATTCAACAAAATATAATAAATATTTCATAACAAAACTATACTTACCGAAAGTACGACATTCCATCCTTTTTTGCACTTTTAGAGTATAGTTTTTGCATTTTTCACTACACACTTTGGCATCGTGAAACGTGTGACTGCTAGCGCGGTCGTAAAGTGGCTGCGAGCGAAATTATGCATACGACTGATTTATGCACAGTTTTGTTGGGGACGTTTTTCGAGCGACGATCGTGCATCTATGGTATATTTGATCGAAGGTTTTAATATAGTGATTTCGATTTGTGGTTTATGTAATGTTTAGAGTCACTGTTATATTTTCACATAAACAAGTACTTACTCTTTAATATTATAATGTAATTGAAATGTCATGCATGCTTGTGATTTGTTTAATTACTCTGACAATGTTAAATTAAGAATGTCTCAACTTCAAAACATTGTAGGTAATTATACATTTGGTATGCTTAAATTATAAACAAATAAATAAATACTGCCGTTGCGATCAAACATAGTTTACAAGTAAATAATTAATTGATTACCGGACGCTTACTTAACAGCGGTAAAACGAGTCCCTTAGCTTGACATATACATATATATACATATATTGTTGCCACACTCGCTTGTCTAAGCAGCTGGCCGAAAGTGTGTTAGCAGACTTCACACGCCTTTGAGAAACCGATAAACAAAATAGAAAGGTATACCTATTCGTCAATATCAATCAATGGTGATACATTCACACAATACATATACATTAACATAATAATATATCTTCAACGATCTATATAAAAACCGGTTGGATGGGTCTCCCAGTAGGCGGAGCCGACAGATATAAGCGATATTGTTTATAGAAATGAACTTGTTCCTTAATAAGAGTAATTTGTTACAAAGATTTATGGTGGCGTGCACATAAATGTCAGATAAAAATCTAAATATGCATCGAAAGATGTATCGGGAGACAGAGGTCAGGTTACAAATGTGTGCAATTTATGAAGCTGTTTGTAATATTCACAGCGCTTTTAGGTGAAGCTCTATATTTTAAAAATAGAATAAGATTTTAAACGGAACACACGGGGATTTTGTTATAAATGAAGCTCCGTTTTAAAAATCGAATAAGATTTTAAACGAAATTTCACAGCATTTTGGTTTTAGATGATGCTCTATGTTTTAAAAATTGAATAAGATTTTAATACACTCACAGCATTCTTTTAAGTTTTAATGAATATCGGTGTTTTGAAAATCGAATGCTATTTAAAACGAGTTTCCACGCTTATCGCTGCAATTTTTTTGCAATAATTTGGATAGTATATTATTATATCTTATATTTGGTTTCCGGTTATTTAAATTAGTCAGATAATTTAAGCCGCGTTTAGATGTATTCAGCAAGCGACGCGTACCTTACTATTTGAGACGTTGCAATACACATACATATATGTCTAATTCATTAGCGGTTTTCTCAACATCTAATCTTTTTTATGAGCAAACGGATTTCGATGTGAACTCATGTGTTAGCCACATATTTCAGTATATAGTTTATCTATCAGAGCTTTCAAGTGTACCTTATATGTAGTATTCACTATAGACTCTTTAAGAAGCGCCAATTTTATGACCGATAAGTGCGCCATTGCGACGAGACTGCGCTTTTTGCTGCAGTGTTAAAGGCTTTCTACAAAGTTGAGGAAATTGTATATGTTTAAATAACACGGTTTCTGGGCGAACCTATTACCTGAAACACTGATTTTAATAGCAGAAAATCGCAAAACCAGTTTGTCCGACCTGGACATTGAACCCGAGACCCCATGCACAGTAGCAGACCTATTGCCGCTTAACAGACATACAGAGATTTTTACGGCAGAAAATCCGATAACCATTTTGCCCGACCCGATCATCAAACCTGAGACCACACGCAAAGCAGTCGCATACACTATCGCTGCAATAAAATATTGATTGATGAATATTAAGAAAAATATAACTCTTTAGCTATATAATATGATAGAATTGAAAAATGCAACAATTTCCGCTGATATACTTAATCGGCATACTCCTAATTACATTCCATAAATCTTGTTGATTACTTTTCGATAATATCGATTTTACATTAGCGAACTACTAATCTATAAAGTTTTGTGTATACCGCCATAATTATTAGCCTGATAGCCTATTAAAATCAGTCCCGGTTGCTACGATGTTTAATGCTTTCATGACTGGCTTTCCGATCGTATACGAGTTCAAATCGTAGGTGTGTTATTGTTAGGTCAATCTGAGTCTACAATAATCTTTATATATATATATAAATCTTCTGTGCGTGTGTTTGTAATTAAACTCCTCCTAAACGGCTGGACCGATTTTGATGAAATTTTTTGTGTGTGTTCATGTTGATTCGAGAATGGTTTAGACTTGGTGCTTTTTAAATTTCTTTTTTCGTGTGTACAGGACAACGTCTGTCGGGACAGCTAGTATCCAATAAAAAACTAGCTCGCTGTCTATTGCATGGGACTTAAAAGATAATTGGCGAATTGTGAGCGTTATGCACCACCTACTGCATTGTGGTTATACGTAGGTGATGTCTGTATATCGTAGTACCTACCCAGCATGAATGGGTTTTGTTTAAGTCCAATAAAAATGGCGTCCTAGATGAAAGACCAGAAATAAATAGAAAACGGTTCAATATACTTTATCTATTTCCTAATTCTAGTTAACTTGAACGAATATCTATACTAGTTTTTACCTGTGGCTTTTCACTTATCGCTATAAAGCATAACTATGTCATAGAAACTCGAATCGCCATTTTTCCGCGATAATAAGTTTCCATAAACATTCTCAATGCAAAAAATCGCGTCGAATTATTACGCCAATAGATTTATGGGGTAAGCAGTGTATTGCTACCATTTTTATCCAGCGACAAGGTGAGACTATTAACGCCTATCGGGCACAGTACCAATCTCCGTGACACTACAGACAATTTCTTAACAGAAAATCCTAAAAACACTTTGCCTGACTGTGTCCAGAGATCGCTGCGCCGTTTCTCCAAAAAGGACAAACCAATAAACACACTTTCAGAAAATTAATACCGTTTAGCTTCGGAAACGCATACTAGGATAAAAAGTCCTATAATAATCTATATATTAATACGTGAGCGAAAACTTTGGATCCCTTTTTACGAAAATTGGGCGCACGGAGGAGTATGAAATTTCGCACACTTATAGTTTATACAGATAAGAAGTGACGAATGCTAATATTTTTTTTAAATTATGTTTAAAAATACATAAAATTAATTAAAATACACTACACGCACACAACCATGCATTTGACACACGCAGTCGAAGCGCGTAACTACGGTTACATATGTCAATATATAATAACATATTATTATATCAGCAATATCTTACAGGCAAACTTTGGTCGAATTTCGAGCACTAGGCGACCGCTAGTAGGTATAATTCAACATAGATATACCAAATAAATCAGATGTACCAAATAAATTTTATCCCAATCCATCCTAAAAGCACGCATGATTAAGTAGTAAACATTCAAAGATCTTCATAAACTTGCTTTATAGTATAAGTATGATCACAATCTATTCAAAGGCAGCAACTTCAATGTAAAGCAAAGTTTTCTAAACAGCGTCTCGAAATATGATTTAATCAGCCGCAAGGGAGAGGTTTTCTCGATAAACCTGAAGTTTTGATACGGCTGAAGGCGATACCTATTCTTTTGTATAAAGTGAATAATTACCTAAGTTTGTAAATACTCTAAGTCAATATTTCTACTTGAAGATTTTGCCTTGCTTTATTTAAAAGTTATTTCTACAAACATAGTTCGTAGTTAGTATTTTGTGAATCGCTGGTGCGTCTGCATCTATAAGCAATTAAAAATATACGCCTTAATGCACAAATTGAAAGAATAAAATATATATACAAAGAATAAAGCATTAAGGTGATTGAAAGTGGTTCAATATGATGATATATATTTCGCCAGTTATGCGACATTCATGAGGATAATCTTGACTAAAATTCACCATGTTATATATCTCCATGAGAGTCTCGAACTGTGACTCAGTGTGCGAAGTGATATCGGTAAGTAACCTACCCCTCACGAGTCAAAAAATTATGCAATCTACAATTTTTTTTCCAAATCTGAATGTTTTATGTAGCTGTTGCTCAAATGTCTGTAACAGTGACACGGGAAAGACACCTAGCGCGATAGTAGACTTAAAAAAAAACTCGTAATTTGGACTAGGACAAATACAATATAACAAGTCCATGCAGGTAAAACGTAGGTAAAAGCTAGTACAAAATAAACCTTGCCTTTTCAACTGACCTCAAAAGATAAAACACAAAAAAATGGCGCGTCTATAATAAACGAGTTGCACTCGCATCGACAAGCAAAACGCTCAAGCCGGACTGATGGAACGCTTTCCATGCAAGTTCATGCATATTGCATGAATGCGCTCGCTAGAGCACCACGTGCTGTTGATGTTTGTACCATTCTATCATCTATTTATTTCGGACGCCATTCATTTCCCGTTGACAATATGATGGCGGGTCTGTTGTCACATGCAAATGCAATTTAAATCTGGTACATTCAGTTAAATTAACGTACTTTTGTTGGTTGAACTTAAACTACTTTTACTGATTTTGTATTTTTATTGTGAAGGTTTTATTTACTCTTATATCTACGTTATTTATGCTTGTATACTTTAAGCTTTATCTATGATTGCTAGTAACCATGATAGGCACAAGTTCCCAATTCTCAGACGTCTAAAGCTCTTTTCTTTATTATGGAATCAATATAATTATATCTAGAGACGATAAAAAGGCATTGGGTATTAGGGCATATGATGCATCTTATCTTATGTTATGTGTGGGGGCCAGTCAGTGCAGACCGGCGACACTTCGACCCAATGGGATCTTTTGTGTCGGCCCCAAGATTTAACCCTTAGCTATCTCCTTATGAATGTACTGTATAAGCCGCAGTGTACAATTCAGAGGGAGAAGCCTGAAGTCTTCAGGGCTTGGATATGCCACCCCCATCAGACCCGTCCTCAGTCCAGCCAACGCGTCGCATTCACACAATAGGTGCGATATGGACTCGTCTTGTTCACCACAGGCCCTGCAGATCAAATTGTGTGCCAATCTCAATCTGCACAGGAAGTCGTTGGTGCCAAAATGACCAGTGAACGCTCCTGTGAGCAGGCGCATTTGGCTCTTGCTATATCCACAGAACTTCCGGGTGAAGTTAGGTATATGACTTTTCGAAATTATGTGCGTATTGATTAACAATTATCGCCTGCTCCGTGCCTCGGAGAGCATGTTAAGCCGTTGGTCCCGACTGCCATGAACATCTATGGCAGTCGTTATTGGGAGAGTGTCGACACAAAAGATCCCACTGGGTCGAAGTGTCGCCGGTCTGCACTGACTGGCCCCCACATAAGATAAGATAAGATGATCCAATCACATTGCAAGCAAACTGAAAGCCACGGATAAATTCTATATCAACTGCGCGCTAATTATTTATGCATATTTCGAATTATTAGTATCATGCAAGAGATGAAAGCGAAGCCGCAGTTCGCAACGCTTCAACAGCAAGATAAACAATACAATCTTTGCATGGATGTCAGAAAATCACGTAGGATATGAGCGATCGTAGGAACATATATATATACATACATACATAGCTCATGCTTATATGTATAAAATTGTTGACAGAGGTGTATTATGTTACACTGTCGCCAGCTATAGTTTTCTAGGGCGACCCTATTGCAGTTTACAGAGCATAATACTAGACTAGAAAGCTGGCTGTAGTTTTCCAGTGCTCGATTTTTCCTTCAAATAAATATAAGCAGCAATATCGATAGATGGATGCTACTGAAATATTATTTTGATAGAAAATCCAATAACATTTTACCAAACCCCGGCATTGATCCTCATGCACAGCAATCGTATATGCCGCTGCTTTACCAAGGCAATCAGGCATTCATAAGAATATATTACTATTATTTATGGCTTCAATAATACATGTGCTCGCTACTGGAGGCGTCAGGCAAAACAATCAAGCCGTACTGATGGAACGCTTTCCACGCCGCGCCGCTCCCATCACTTCACGCGATGAATATTTCATGAGTGCACTCGCTGACACTAACCCCACGTGCTAAACGACGTTTTATGTATTATTTTAATATATTACGCTTAGTTAGCAATTATTGTGACTGTACTACAATGGCAATTGTTTCCGATATAAACCGAATGATTTTAAAATTGTTACTTTCGTTCGATCGTACGATTTATTCGTTGTCATTGATTATTATTCGAATTATATTCAAATGCATGATTTCATGACCGATATTAAAAGAGTGTACATCATTCGTTTTGCTAGTGGCCGATTGCGTAGACGATATTTTTTTTTTAAAGGGTTAATATTTACTATACGAATATATTTAAAAGTTTTTCGAATAATCACACGTTCGTAGACAGTATGGAAGTGATTTATGTGGTCTAGAGAAAACACTTAATAGTAGTAGTGTTTCTTTAGTAACAGCAATTTTACGTTAAACGTAGAAGATCATGAACAGAATGCCACCTATTAGACACCTTTTTACACGCCGTGCTACTAAAAATCCAATGGACAGCAAACCCAATACAAAACATTGTTCAATTCGAGAATTGGCCCCGAGTTTTAACTATAGAAAATCAAAAGGGGACACGATCGTGGCTTTGTGACCAATGAGGCAGCACTTGATATAAATTTTTTGAACAACCCTGAAATTCGTCTAAGCATAAATTCCAAATTTCAGGGCTGCCAAACAAAGCAAAGTACTCTTGATATCAATTATCTACGTAAATTACACAAGCGAGATTACAAGTAGTCCTTTGAGATTAATGTTAACACAAATTACTGCGCTACGGAGTATAAACACATGCAAATATGTATGTTTAATATCCAAGTACAAATTACTCCATAACTCTAAGAAAAGTGAGGTTAAAGGATGTGGCATAAACTGCTAAGTGCGTACCATAGAGCTGGACATATGAACAGAATTCAGTCAATAGTACTTTATGAAAGTTGTGCAGTCAGCATCTTAAGCAGCTGATCATTCGAAATTTATGAATTAAAAATCCTTTTAAATATACCTTATTCGATTCCTGTATTTTGTAATTTCTGTAATGTAAACGTGTAACGAATCTTTTTAGAATAGCAGCATAAATAGTAACATTTTGAGGAAAGTCTAAGTTATACTTTTTCAAAATATAAAAGTTGCGAATAGAGATTTATCATGCACCCTCAGATTTTGTATCCCCAATCCACTATTGCAATAGGAAAAGGTTGACAATGCCGAACTCTTTTGATGACGGACAGCCACGTCTTGTGATTCAGATGTACTCTTATCACCGCTTTTATCACAAAATATGTTTGCAGTGAGAAATTTAAAACGTAAATAAACAAACATAGACAATTTCGACTCACATTGTTGTTTTATTTTTGTTTAGATATTTTGCTTTTTTTAATTCGATGAAAAGTTTGATATTATTTTTTTTAGTGCACTTTTTGGCGACATTATTTCTTGCAAATACCTACTGTATTTAATGCCAGTTCTATCGCGATGCTTTCGCTATTCCGTGACATTAGCTTACCCACTTACAGCGGCAAAATATTTGAAATTCTATTGTTAATAACCACATTTAGTTACACGAACAAGGCCATATGATTCACATACTTACATACAGATATTATTATAATATACACATACATGAACATATTTTTGTTTATAGCAATGAGCATATAAAAAAATGAAAGCATGTATTATACGACCTAATTACATTGAAACTAGTTTATAGCGTTATGATAATAAAACGGGGAATGTTGAATTTGGTTGGTTTATATGAGTAATTAGTTAGTTTTATGAAATGGTGTTTGCGTTATTAACGTTTTAGTGCCATAGTGAAACATGAGTTAGCCGTGTTATGAGGCAACGATAGCTGATATTAATAATAACAATATAATAATAATATCAGCCCTGTATTAAACTGTCACACTGCTGGGCACGGGCCTCTTCTCACTATGAGAATGGTTAGCCCATAGTCCACCACGCTGGCCTAGTGCGGTTTGGCAGACTTCACATATCTTCGAGAACATTAATGGACTCTCAGACATGCCGGTTTCCTCACGATGTTTTCCTTCACCATTAAAGCAAGCGATCATTAATTATTTAATACGCATATAACTTCGAAAAGTCTGAGATGCGCGCCTTGGGTTCGAACTCGAGACCTCTGCGTGGCAGTCCAACGGTTTCCCACTAGGCTATCGCTGCTTTTTAATAATAGTTTTAAATAGTTAATTAATTATAATTATGTTTAACCAAGATAGCGGGTTTAAGCGATTTACGCATATGACATACGGCTATTTTTTGGATAGGTAAACATTCAATGGTGCAAGAGAATGCTTTTTGTTGTTTAACGCGCACTAACATTTGAATGCGTCGCAAACGCTTGTCGCAAGGGCCCTCTGATCTATGCTCAAAAACCGATACTCGAAGGAACGGCTACAAGCTTCCCTAAGCTAACGCAAGCGAAGCCAAACACCTGTATTCACTCGCTTGTGCTTAAAGGCGCGATTCCATTAGGCAAGTTAGTTGCATGTAAGTTGCAAATTGCATACAACTTGTACAAACCTGCATATAAGTTATAACTTGTATGGGGTAGGCTGAATGAACTTGTACATATTTTTATTCAAGTGACCTGCAAATTGAACGCACAAACGTTAGCTGCACGTTTCGAATTTCAAACGAGTGACGTTCACGCACATGATATCTATCGCTGTACAAATTATCGAACCATAATGTCGGTTAGTGAATGAAGCCAGAGAAGTGTGTCAGGATCGTAGCAAATGGAAATCCGTAGTCTCTGCCTACCCCTCTGGGAAACAGGCGTGAATCTATGTATGTATGTATGTATGTAATGTCGGTTAGGTGGGCGCACGAAATAATAATAATTTTTATTGAGAAACGAGTGCCTATGGGAAATAAAAGTAAAGTCCTTTTTATAACAATCGAGATTGGCAATATGTTATTATCTCAGAAATGACTCGGCAAGCAGCACCGACCACAGCAGCACGTCGTCCACCCATGATAGCCTACTCAATTGTTGAACATCTCCACTTGTATGCAAGTGAAACCTGCATGCAACTTGCGCACTCTCGAAAACATGTTTCCAATGCAAGTAACTTGTACGCAAATGTGACGTCATACTTGCATGCAAGTTGCAAATTGCATACAACTTGTAGAAACCTGCATAGAAGTTACAACTTGTATGGGGTAGTTTGAATTTATAATTTTGTACTTATTTTTATTCAAGTGACCTGCAAATTGAACGCGCAAAAGTTTAGTGTACGTTTCTAATGTCGAACGAGTGACGTGTACGCACATGATATCTATCGCTGTACAAATTATAGGTGGGCGCACGAGAAAATAATCATTTTTATTGAGAAGCACGTCCTACACCCATGTTGACCTACTCAATTGTTGAACATCTCCACTCGTAGGCAAATGAAATCTGCATGCAATTTGCACACTCTCGAAAACATGTTTCCAATGCAAGCAACTTCTATGCAAATGTGACGTCATACTTGCATGCAAGAGTTGCCTAATGGAATCGTGTAAACCTAGTATAATATTGTGTATTGTGCTCAGTTATCTGTAAACTAATCCCTAATAACTACGTTATGCAATAGTGGACTAGATCAATAACTGATTAAATGACCATTTAAAAGTTTATGGCTTTTGTACACGACGCGGTTAAAATGTGTAACTTGATGCATTTATGCATATCCATGCACTTTGTGTATCGTGTAAACGATCAACGAGAGCCATCCGCGCAAGTACGGGTAACTGGTGCATGTAGCCCGCGCGTATAACTTGGCCATGTACCTTGCGTATGGAAATAGCGCAAGTTTCTTGCATGGTGTACAAGCATCTTTACTATCTTGCATTTTTCTTTCCATCTTCCTTTTTCTCACAGTCATATTTGTACGTTTGACGGTATTCGAGTTACGCGTCTTAGAGTAAATTTTCGAATACTAGATTACCCTTAAGTGCCTATCTAAAAATATTTATTTTAGTACTTAAATACTCACTGAATGTATTGTGAGTCTCGAGAGAAATGACTCAAATCTGGGTGTTGGAAAGTTAATGTTTGCATGGCCGCGGCGCTGCGCAGACGCTCAATATTAGTGAAGCGTATTGTTGACAGTCAGTCATTAGTCATTATACTGACTTCTCAAACACTACTAATGGAAGTATTAATTATGTGGATTGATGCAAAATAACACAAAAATACAAGGTGTAATAGAGAGGTCATCTATACGATATGATTGACTCTGTAGAAGACGGAATAGTATAGGTGGTTTCCACAAAACTGCCGACTAGCAGTAGGGATTGCGCCCGGAACAGTCCGTTAGTCAACGGAGTATTTTGGGTGCAATCCTTACTGCCACACTCTAGACAGGACTAACAAATCGTCCCGAACTTATACATGGTAATCCCTATATAACGTTTAACTTGCAGGCATATTTAAAAAGGTATATCGAAATTTAATAAAAATGTATAGTTTGTATTCATTAAATAATCAGTACTAATTATATACTATGCACTCGCAATTATTTATTTTTAAGATCTAATATACGACTGTGGTACAAATATCAATAACGTGTATTTTATTTAACAGATGGATAAAACTAGCAAGTAAAATTATTTACATTAGTTTAGAAAATACAAAAACCTCCTAAACTAACCAGATCATGAATATATCTCCATTATCCATATCCTAAGACGTAATGAGATCCGAGGTTCCTATATCACGCAAAACGATGAATGGATTTTGATGCGGATTACAGATGGTAACTTGGGAGCGAAATAAAAAAATTATCATATTATTCAAGTCATAATGATCAACTATAGTCCACGCGAACAAAGTTACAAGCTACTAAAAAATGCATAAAACGTACCTATACCTCGCTTCACCAACGATACTCAGTGACAACGTATCCATTTGTCACCCCGCGAGTAATTAAATGCTCGGTATCATTAACAGAGCTACAGTTCTCGTTTATTTGGACATATTTCCAACCCTGACATGGCTTGAATGTCGGATGAGCTGACTACATCGTGCTGTGAATGACAATCGATCCCTCGTTTGGGTGATAAAAGAGATTATTTGGCTGATGAGTGACTGGTGTCAGTGACAGAATAAATGCGATACTTTTAAAGATATATTTTCTACAGCATGTGAATGTAAGGATGATGTAGTGGTTTAAATGGTCGTTGCTATTTCCACAGACATAAGTGTTGTGGATTCAAATACAAAACGGGACAAAAAAATTGTGTGATGCACAAATGTTTGTTTCGAGTTTAGATGTTATTTGTGTCCGTGAAGATTAAAATTGTCCTTTACATCATATAAATTAAATATATACCATAAACTAAATAAAAGTTTTGAACTTACCCGCTTCAGATATCATAAGTTGTTTGCGTGATGTGAAGCCGGGGTGGCTGGTCTTAACAGAAGCCCGCACTAGGAATAAAATCTCTCACTACACAGGCAAGGGACTTTACAAACAATCAAACAACGGACACAAAAACACACAGACTATTTGTGAATCACACAATTTTTTGGCCCGTGCGGCGACCATTTAAAATTTTAAACCAGTCCATCCGTGCAGACATCGAAAAGTCGCCCGGTTAATAAAACTAACCCAAACTTTTAATACACAATGAAAGTGTTTCCCCAACAATTAGGGTAATAACTCCAATCTTACTTTAACTACATACTTTTTAGTACAGCTTTTATTAAAGCATTATTCTCTGGGAACAAAAATGGCGACTTAGAATAAAAAATTGTTGTTCCCATGTACTTATAATTTTCACTGGCTTGAGAACGTTTAAGTACTTTCAACACCTGTAATTAAGTTTCTAGCAAAATATTTGATGTTTCCACCATTATTTGGGAATGAAGGCAAGTGGAGTATGTCAGGTCTTTTGAAGTAAAAGTAAGTTAAGTAAAATGAGTAATGAGTATTAGTGCAATGTGACCGTTTGTCTTGTAAGTACATGAAAAACAATATGGCTTGATTTGTCGTAAGGTGTACTGATAAACGCGTTATTCCTTCATACACAGTGTTAAATATAATCTCACGCCTGACGAGATTTATTACACCCACATTTCGCCAACTGTGTTGTAGTCCGCACGTATTAGAGGACAAGCTTATTGCTTTCTATCAGGAGTTTCAGCCTCCGTGCCGCTACTGAGTACTCTTTAACAAAAATCCCAATGAAACTTTGCCCATTCGCTACCGCTAAGTTTTATTATATGAGTTCTCTGTAGGAGCACGGAGTATGTTACTTTGCACAGTAATAAGCTTACTGCCTTATTTGCTACCGCTAAGTTTTATTATAAGAAATTCTCAGTAACTTTGCCCAGTAAGAAACTTACTTACGTACTTTATTTATGTGGGACCTTAAATTATAGCTGAAGAAAACTGCCTGCCACTTCGAACTGTGGTAGTCAGAATTCAATTATAGTTCCGGGTTATAGACGTTAGATTATATAAGTATGTACGTATATAAGTAACATGTCGGTTACACATAGTATGACAAATACATGCAATATACTTTACAATAATAAAAAGGACATTCATCTTACTTTTAAAGAACCTTAATATACAAAGAAAAATTATTCCTAGGGGAGACCTTCTTTTATATCATTAGGATAATTTACGACCATTTTCCTTAAACGTATAAGCAGAATGCCTCATTCATTTTACTCACGTGTCTGTTTTCCTTATTTCCATCAAGAAAATACTTAAAGGAGGTATTATATAAATGAAAATTACAGTAATTCGTCGTATTACAAATTAAGCTAGCTTTTTGTTTTGTTTGTGCTTTCTTTTTAAAATAATGTCCCGTCTCTTCCCTAGGGTGTAGTATAAGGTATATAAAAAATGATTAAGTGATATGGAGAGATGGACGATGTTGTTTTTGAGTATTTCGTGTTTTTCGTGTTCTATGTGTTAAATGTTAGGACTGGTCTCTCACATATCATTTGTCATTGGAATTTGTTCTAAGCAACGTGTCGCTTTTGTGTGTTTAGAAATTAAATTCTTCTAAATATAAATATAATGCGACTGTACGGCGAGCGCAGTGGCTTAAATGGCGCCTCGAAAATTTGTAAGATCCACAATTAGTTGTGACGGATCTGGATGCTATGTACGCCCGTTATTTCAATTTTTGTAAAGTCATAATAGTTATTAGCTAGTATATGGGTCATCTTGAAAACAAAGGAAAATCTTATTTATAAATCACGCAATTTTATACTTTTGCTTTAAAAGTAAGATAAACGGGTTGCACTCCGGGAGTGCCGGCAGAAGTGAAAACTTGAATATTAACGTTGTGCATTTTTGATATTTTTGAATGGTTAGGGAATAATTTTGCACAAATTGCTTTAATTATCAGTATAAAAGTATCTACTATCATTTATGTGGTAAAATACAATATTCATTTATTGCGCTATCGTGCACAAACATGACAATTCTCCCACCGTCTTACGAATTTTCGATCAGGTCACGTGTCCTAACGCGAGTTTGACAATTCTCCCTCCGTCTTACGAATTTTCGATCAGGTCACGTGTCCTGACGCGAGCTTAACATTTTTTACACAGCACAAAAAAGTGCACAACGCCGCTAAAGAAGTTTTCACTTCAAAATATTGTTACAGCTAAATATTTAGATCAAACTGTGTTATTCATATAGGCAAGAAAGCAACATTTGCGAACGATGCACGATGTGCAACTTTGACATGCGTAAGTGTTACGTTTATATATTAGTTGTAAAATATTATCTACACTGTCAAAACCAACTGTCACCAACGCAACCAAGATGACATTCACATCATAAATTGATCAGTCAACAACACTAATATGTAAGTGTAAGCTTATTGACTGTAAAGACATAAAAATAAATACATATCCCGGACCAAATATAATCAAGTTACAGTTAAAACGTTCAGAAGATTTTAGTTCACGTTTGAATGTCTACAAAAAGTATGTACACGAATATACGAGTGGGGTCCGCGAGCCGTTAGCGGCCGCTTGATATTGGATTTCAATCGAACATCGTACATCGACGGTGCTATACAGTTTTCCTTCGAGTATTCATTTATTCGGGCTGTTACCATGTATTGATGTTTTTGTGGATTTCTTCAGTAACATAATATCACAGATATATTTGACAAGGAGCAAGTTTATTAGGCCTACTTTTCGGCATTTATGTTTATATTATATGATAAAACCCGTTTCGATCGGAGCTTACCGAAGACATATCCAGGCTCGACAACACCATTTTTTTGCAATAATACATGCCGTATCGCTAATAAATCAATCCCTATGTTACTAAAGATCTTTCTTAGAAAGCGTTGAATTGTAACTCTAGTTTTGACGTAGGCAACAGCTTAAAAGAGCAAAAGCAGGAAGGCTGTTCTCATGTGAATGGAGATATAGCCAGGAAGATAGAGAGAGGCAGCGGCTTGGTTGTCGTAGAAGTTAACACAGTCATACTTGTTAATGGCAGTTACCTTATGTCATTAAGTGGACCGCTGGCTTATCTCCTACCAACGGCAATAAAGCGATGATTTAGCTTCATACAAATACTATTACACAAACTAAAAATATTAAAGACTTTTGGGATTAACATATATATTTATGTAGTAAGCATCATATTAACTCTATATCAAAAATATATCTATCTAACCTGCTGGACATATCCTAACTCATATTATGAATACAAATGTGAGTATGTTTGTTTATTCAAGCCCTACTTACTGGACCCATCATCATTAAATTGCGCATACACGTTGTCAAGGGTACAAAAAGAGACATAGTGTATCTTTCATCCAGAGAGTACTATTTATGTGGAATAAAAAAAATTACATAATCTACATTTATGCGAGCGAAGCCGAGGGGAAAGTCAAGTGCAGGTTATATTCGAAAGATGTTCGGTACTCACATTTTTGACCTTCTTAATAAGACCTAGCCAATCAACCGTAGTTCCAGACTTAAAGCTCATCAGCAATGAGGGACCGACAGTAGCGCAATTTCAATTCTTAGCCAGTCAATGTACCAGCAAAGGAGACAAATTTCATTTCAACCTCCTTAATTTGAAAAACTGCCTCTTACTTTAGTTGTGTTGTGAGTATGAGTCACAAACTTACACATAAAGACTCCGTCACACTTACAATATTGTATATTACTCATTGTTTTATTAGCTGTGGCATTGCAACATAGCGGATTGCGGCTTCTGGACCTTTAGTCACGGATATTACATTTGGTCATACAACTGTATCCTGTTTTGTTGCGTAAAGATCGCCGTTTTGGAGAAATGATACAATGTTACGTAACAGTTTAAGGAAAGTTGAAACCAGGCTGCGGCCTTCCTAACAATAAAGGAAACAATTAATTGCTGTTTTATTTTACTTTACAAGAAATGTATTTCTTTGTTATTCTTGCAAATTAGATACTTGTATTGCCTTATCTCTGTTAGAAAAGCTTGTCAATTGTCAAAACAGTAATTTCGTTTTCAGTTTTTGTTTTAAGTTTTTCTCTTGTTATATTTTAGATGTGTTGTATTATTCATGTAATGGTTTTTCTACTAAAAATAATAATTAAGTCTGTTGTGAATAGAGTATATATTCTGTTATACATTTAACTTAAATTTTATCTACGACTCTCGTTGACGCACTACTGTCTCATCACAATTTAAATGTTGTTCTCTTTTAAGAGGCCATGTCAATCGCTGTCTGTCGGACACATTACAAGACTAAGTTCTGCTGCTAAGAACACTAAATAGGCAACGCACTCTTTCGAGACCCGAGAAACCCGATCCTGAATATCGACCGCAAAAACACAAATTTATGGCATATATTAATATATGCGGGTGACAAACCAGGAATACAAATATTCCTGATTAATTGTTTTGACTATCTCTTCCAAAACACAGCTGTGAAGTCCTTCCTTTTGCACTTACTACTTAGGAGATCCGCAGATGACGGAAACCAACGGCCCATTAAATTTCACTGGCAGTATACAACACATGGCATCCTATCCATCAACACATACGAAGGACATTGATAAGTCTGTTGGTGTCCGTTTCTTGGTGACCACAAACCGTGACTGTCAGCTGTCATTATTCTCGGACAACCATGGGCAGACTAGGATTTTTTGTCCGTTGAAAATAGAGTGTCGTGTGTGGAACACCTAAGTAAGTGTCTCAAACAATCCAGAACTCGTGGTCGCCCTACGATATGTATCTAACCCAGTTTACCCCAATCCAATTGGTGCAGAGAGTAAATTCAAACAACTGTTACGTACTGTAATAATTGCCACACATTCGTTATTTACAACAGCTACTTGATTCATTTATATTTGGCAACGGATGTAAAACTAATACTGCTTGGATTTATCGGTAGTGTTTAAGACTGCGCCGAGCGAAATGTGCCAAAACAGGCGGTCACCGTTAAGTTGATAAAATCAACACTTTTTGTTTAATACAAATATAATATATACATTTACCATAACAATGAATGTGTTTACAATTACTCCGTGTAAAACCTTTAAATAGTTAATATTTTCGCCAAAAAATTTCGCATATTTGCACGAAAAATGCAAAAACGTAGGCTCGCATTAAGTGTTTTTTTAGATTATAACAGTAGAAATCTATCCTATTTTACAGCTTAAACAAAACATAAATAGTTATATTACAATTTGTCCGTCCCAAATATTTAAGTTATTGGTTGACAATAAAGATACATACCTATTTATCAAAAAAACTTCAAATCCTCCATACAATTTTACTATGACGGCCGCGCGCCGATTTAAATATCGAGCTCTGTCATTTAGCTCAACCGCGTCTTACGCTCGGCGCAGTCTTAATGTTAGAGCAAGAGCCTTCACGTGTTGTTTTGTAGAAATATTGCTTTTTAAATGGTCTTGCGTCTGCAAGTGTCAAACGTATGAAACTGCTTTATAAAATGTTTTATTGGATTAATTTATACTAATTTTTTATACGTTTTTAACTGATTAATAGCCGTAAAACAGACACAATAAAAGTTCGAGTCTTCACCACGGAATCTGAGCGTTGACCAAGAGAATTAGTGTGATTATTTAGATAGCTGAATAATTTCTTGTATTACGTTCAAAGTTTTGCCGTATTTGGTGGTCTTGTTTTTTTACGTTTTAAGTTTGAAATATTCGTGGGATGTAAGAAAGATAGTTAGTTAATTAGAAAAGATTAAAATGTTCTTGGTTCAAATGATTATAATAAATATTATCAAACACACCCGGTCAAGAAACACGTTAAATTTTTTTAATTTATTTGGAAACGTCAGATTTAAAAATAATTACCTTGTTAGTATCAGCAATTAAAAAAATTTAAGCATTTAAGGCAATAAAACCTTTCTGTTAAATGTAAAGCATGTCAATACGGCATGTGTCTTACCGGGTGCGCGGGCGGCATGCATGTGTCGATCGCCGGCGCTCGCGGCGCATTACCGCACGTGCAGCTTCTGCTACACACACACCCTGGAAATAATAAAAGAAAATGAAAATTTTACACTAATTATTATAGTTGTATCGCCGCGGTGGTGTAGCGAGAGTGAATGGGGTAAATATTATTTTTTATACTTTTAAGGTGGCGAACAAGCATACATAATAATTATAACAAATTACATCGCCGCAGTGATGCAGCGATAGTGAATGAGGTTAATTTAGTTTTAGGTCCCATGTAGTAGGAGACGCTTTTTGCCATTGGGTTAGTCCCATTCGGCACCCCCAGCATTGCCTCCTCCGGTGGCGAATGGGACATTTTCCAAAAAAAGTATCCCATTCGCCACCGGGGGTGACGCAGCGTTGCCTCCTCCGGTGGCGAATGGGATTTTTGTTTTGGAAAAGTCCCAGTCACCACTACTTGTTATTTTACCCACTTTACATTACTTAAACCTGAATAGTCATCCTATTATATTTAGAGTCCATACTAAAATTCTTAGCCATATCTACTTCAAAAACTATAAATGTCATTCCAAATACAAGTTCTTATGTTTGAGTGTGGCAACTGAGATTTTTCGTAAGCAACATCCCATATGCCACCCAGGGTGGCGAATGGGAATCTTTCTATTGAAAATATCCCTTTCGCCACTAGAGGAAGCAATACTGGGGGTGGTGAATGGGATTAAACTCATCCCAGTTGCGAATGGGATACTTTTTTTGGAAAATGCCCCATTCGCCACCAGAGGGGGCAATGCTGCGGGTGGCGAATGGGACTAACCCTTTGCCATTTAACGGGTAGATTTCCAGATTCCGTGCTGCTACTGAGAATTTCCTTACAGAAGCTCATAACACAATATAATAATATCAGACTGAGATATCAAACTGCCCCATTTCTAGGTACAGGCCTCTTCTCAGTGTGAGACGGGCTAAGGTACGCCGGCCCAGTACGGGTTGGCAGAGTTCACATATCTTCGAGAACATTATCGAGAACTCTCAGACATGCAGGTTTCCACTCGATGTTTTCCTTCACCATTAAAGTGTGCGACAATTAACTATTTCATACGTAACACCATACCACATTTGGCCAGATATTCGGACAGTGCTTTTGTAAATAGAGGGTAGTTAGATTTCCTACTAGTTCACACATCTTGTATAGGCAAATTCAAATTCAAATTATTTTTATTTGTTAGACACAGGTTTATAAAAAAGATCTTACAAAAAACAAATGAAAGTGCAAACTGTGTCTTGCCAATACAATCGGCGTACAAAAATATTATGAGATAAATATAAACACACAAATAAATCAATTAATTAATACAAATCTAAGTATAAAATTTAATAAAACGAGTCAGTCGTCATTCTGCAAATATTTGTCATCACAGGTAGTTCTAGTTTCATATATACTCCGATAGACTTTACGAACGTTTAAACGCAAGCTTATACCTCTATTTGCTAATGCTTAGCAATCTGAAGGAAATTAGAGTTCTCTTGGTTGGTAGTAGTTGATCCATTAGTTTTAATAAAGCACTTTCTATATGGCAACTACCATATCTTGATAGTCTATTAAGCACATATTTAGCCAGCTCAAGTCAAAACCGTAAAAGGCCGCATAAAGAAAATGGTCCTATATGAACCTTAATGAAATCCCAACGGTGGTCTGAATGTATGTTATTAAAGTTTTTATGTCCTGGAGTTACCGTCCGAGTGGTACTTTTCTGTTTTAATGGTACTTTTACGTTCCAAACAGTTTGAAGCAAGCAAGCAATTCATAATTACGAAGTCGTAATTTTTCGTTTCATGCACATTCCGAGAAAACTGTGTCTCAGATATAATAGGATGGGTTTAATATGTTTGTAAGCAGTTAACCTGAAGTAAAAAGTGTTAAGAGTAAGTACTAACTAGTAGTGATGTGCACAATTCATTCGATTTAGTTTCGAATACGATGACAACTAGCCATGTGTATTTGCTACAAAAAGAGTTACGAATGTTGATCAATTTGTTGTTGATCATTTGTATCCTAATCGAATATTTAAAACTTAATTTGATGATCTGATGATTTAGATTGATGATCGACTGATATATGGACTAACGGCATCAGACTATAGTTATAGTAATTCTTATAGGTTACTTACTATACTTAAATATTTCTATACTTCATGTCTCTTGCCGCGTAAATATTTAAACAACGCTATCGCACTGTATGAATAAGTAATGACGCATTCGAAAAAAGTTTTGAATATATTGATATTGTTTGAAAATTCGAATAATTCGAATTATTAATAGATAGCCGTTCATTGCTATTATAATTGACAATAAGTACTATATTACAGCACAAAGTCTTTGTTTTCATTGTAATAATATTAACGTCGTGACAAAATAAATATCATCTGGAAAAGCCAAAAGATTCTTTTCATAATAAAACGATTTTTCTTATAAATGGAGGCGCGTACCGGTTACGTCCGTGACAGACCGAGACTTATAAAAAGAGGCTTTCATCCTTCAACAATAAAGGAGATAGTTTTATTATGTGTCTGCGAATAAAATTGACCGTTATTACATCTGACTATTCAGGTTTCATTTTGATTGTAGGTCAGAAAATTGTGTCAGACTTTTGTGAAAAGGTCATTCCTCAGAACAAAAAAATATTAGTTTCTGGGTTAAATTGCTGCCAGTTTCTAGTATGCTGGTTAATCTCTTCAGCTAAGGTAATATGCTTGTATTGGGAGTGAGTTTAAAGGACCTAGAACGAACCATCTTTCCCCGGGTAAACACGACATACCCTCTCCGCTTCCCTTTTTCCACGGAGGTGCGTAAATGCATTCCTTAGGTAAACAAAAAGAAATGGGTTCAAGTCGTTAGTGCAATGTGTGGAATTTAGAGCCACGACCTCATGCTAGTAAGAGTAGTAGAGCCTCGCTGATTTCAGCATGAATGGGACCAGCTCGACCGGGGAAGGACTACCCTCTCACAGAATATTCACGTGAATTAGCAGTATTCCTACTGTTGTGTTTCGTTTGGTGAGTGAGAGTGCCGGAAGCCCAATCACCCCCTTTCCCCCATTCCGCTCCTTCTCCTTCCCACTTCCTTTTGTAAAGGGTCGGCAACGAATCGCAATAAATATATATCACAAATAAACATATCGTCTTAATAGTTGCCTAATTTGCACAGAATTCTAATTAACGTATGTGCCAGTAAACAATCCGATGTTAGATAACTCTGTCCTAATTGAGATTCGGCCGGAGTGTTTGTATTGAATCTATTTCGGTGATGGGTGTAATTAGGCAGATTGTATCGTCTAATTAGTAGTTAATCAGAATCACGATCTAGTAGAAAGACGATTTACGATCAATACTAATCTTGGAAGCTAATTATATAAAATGTTTAGTGAGTTACGTTCTATATCCTGCAATAAAACGTAACGTGTCTCGTATCGATTGAAATTTATTTTATGTCAGACATTATTTGCCTTGTTTTTGTGTTCATGGCATTCGTTTGTAATTTTTTTTCCTGAGTGAATCAGTGTTCTTGAGCTTTCCTGTTCGAAAATTCTCAGTAGCTGCGCGAAGTTTAAATATGTCCGGAAGATGCTAATAGACTTATTATCTACTAAGTAAGACAAAATCTGGCGGCTTACGGTCATACACCTTTGATCACTCTTTTGAGGATAAGAATTTTTATATGTAAGTATATAAAACATTGATGTTTTATATATTTACTTACATTATTAAGTTAAATATTTTCGTATTGTAAATATTTAACTTAATAATTCATCTCCCTCAATACATCTTAAACATTACTCCACTTCACTCCTAAAGTAAGCAAACGCGCTTTTTTCCCTGTGCACGGCGCGTGCGCATAACTGTACGTGACACTCATTAGGCTAGCGGTCACACGCAGCGATTACCGCGCGATCATAATACTATATTAAACATCTGTAAAAAATGTATCAGCTGATTTTATGTTCTGCTTTAAGTAGGGAAAACGGTCAGACTAATCGTTTGTGCAATTTGCTCAGCAGTGAAATATTTTGTGTTTCGAATATCTTATCTTTAGATAATGTGGGAATTGTATTTTGGTTGTGAGCAAATTCAAAAGCAAGTCATAATAATTATGACGGGATCGCTGGTTAATCCTTGGACGTAAGGCAATCTAAAACAGCTTGACTGGGAAAATACCTTCACTCTACAGAAAATCAGAACCAGATGATTATCTTGCTTCGAATCTACCGTTATGTTCTTTTTCTGAGCTGTGTAACTAGTAAGGAATTATTGTGATATTTTGTATAGAACCTCTCGCGCTCGTCAGAGCGGCGCGCGTATGATTAAAAATCGGGATTGTTACAAAAGTAGTCGGGCAAACCCGAATAGTCAATCTTATTAGAGTTAGAGTGCGTAAATGACACAGTGGTTAATATAGTCACCTCGTCAATTGCACCCTATGTTATAAGCTCGATCACCACACGAAAAAATTGTGTTAAAAACAAATAGTTGAAGTTCTTAGTCTAGATGTTTCTTGTGTTGGATATTTAAACCTTTGTAAAGTTCCTAGCGACACAGGAACTGTTCCTAGTGAGAGGATTATATTAACAATTTTTTTCCTGTTTAAAAGAAATAAAATTTAACCGTTTTATAGACTATATTATGATTAAAATTTCTTTATCAATGGGCTAGAATACATAATTCTTAACACACAGAACGCCGACCTGAAGTCAGAAGTCACAGTGGTCAGATGGAAAATTTATCGTTCGTGACCCAACGGTGACCTAGTCGGCAATAATAAATGTTAGATATGACCACTCCTTCACACTACCTTCATGTCATATGTCAACGAATGACACCCGTTATTATGTTATTACATTTGTGAATAATTTTGGAATCGTTGACCTGAACAGTGCGTACCTATCTTACATCATCAAACAGTATTTGACCATCTTATTTGTTTTAAAATGCCTCGCTGAATGCTTAGATGTAGGTAAACTGTGTTCTTTCTATTTTCCTGATCTCTCTCCGTTGTGTCAGATTACCGTCCCATCGGATCATGGGAGTGAGGGAACAGAGAGTGCACTTATGTTTGTGCACATGCTTGCGCACTATAATATCGCCTGCGCAGATAGCCAGTCTCCGTTATAATTGGCCGCCGTGACCAAAATTCGGTCTGGAGGACAATTAATCTTCCTATTTTCCGGGGCTTAACATTTTATGCATTTTGAGCCACATATTCACTTATCGCCAGCTATAGTTTAGAACCCACATGATATGAGACTAGCCTGTTACGATTTTGGACTCCGTATTTCAAAACAATTAATCCCCATACCACTTTGTCTCACCATATATTGGGACCGACATCTCAGGCTTGTTCACTGTGCCAATGCCTTAGTGGCACAGTAAACAAGCCTGAGCTTGTCTCAAGCATTACTTGAGCTTTAGATAATTCACGTAAGATGACCCCATCGCTTATCCCATCTGCCATGTTATTATCGCATTCACAGTGTGCGGTTGACCTAAAAGCTGCGTATGCGCTACATTGGTTAAATACCGCGAACATTTTGCGCAGATGCGCGTACAACATATTTTTGTTTCTTTCTTTATTTTTAGCGTTTACTTTAAAATAAATATTATTAACAAGAAAACGAGGTACTGTTAAAAGTAAATTTTATAATAATACTAGCTTTTCCCCGCTGCTACGCTCGCGTAAAAGTGGGTTAGGTTATGGTAACAACAGTACTTTTTTTTAATAAAATATAGCCTATGTTACTCGGTGATAATGTAGCTATCTAATGGTGAGAGAATGTTTAAAATTGGTTGAGCAGTTTTTAAGTTAAATCCTTACAATCAAACAAAAATCAAATCGTTCTACTTTATAATATTAGTATAGATGTAGTTTTAATGTTTCGAGTGCTTTGTTCGTCGTATGGCTTTAGAACTTACGTCTGATGAACTCCATGAATGTAATGCAGTATCAATACATCAATACGTCAAACGGTGTAAGTTTAGTATCGACATAGGATGAATAATTGTATAATCTACAGATAACTATTCTAAGTCTGTTCTTTGTCGATATATGTATGTAAAATTCACCGTGGTACAAGGAAAATGAGCGAATTGTCTTTATACGTAGAATTACAACTATCGGGGTCTAAGACCTCTTGAATAAGTATCAAAGACTACCGATGCTAATTATTTAGTGACAGTATAAATATGCCGGTACACCCAGGATAGCACTCTTCTACAGAACTTCGGCGTGAGAGTAGTGTATTCCATTTGTTTATACTTGTCTAATAAAGTAGGCAACGCATGAGAGGATAACCTTTTACCACCAGGCGAGCCGTATGCTTTTTTTTAATATCATTGTTGTATAATAATATCAGATTTATTAATAAACAGAGCCACTGCTGGGCACGAGCCTCTTCTTTCTCTTCTACAGAAATATTAGGCAGTATTCCTCTACGCTGGCGCAATGCGGGTAGGCATAAAAAAGTTATTTACTTTCCATGAACAATGTAGCGTAGCAATTATAAATAAAACTAAAAACAAAGCTAAGTACATCATTTCACTTTCAACGTCACACAAAAACTGATTAAAACTCAATTACAAAAACAAAAAAACTTAAACAATCAAGTTGGCCGTTTAAATTGTTTACCGAGCACGATTCAAACAAATTATTCAAATTAGAAAGTATCAGAGAAATTTAGGAAAGAACCTGAAAATGGCGCATAATCGATCAGAATACGGTAAGTACTAGAAAATAGATAAAGACAGAAACCCGTCTAATACAACGCTGAGAATGAAAACACACACACAGGCGCAAGCGATCAGTGATTACGTATCAAGTTGGGCTGATCCCGTTATGAAGGCGAAGTGATTTCGTATCAAGTTGAGCTGATTTAGTAACAAAGGGAGGAAAATACATAGCTCTGGGCTGATATTACTATAAATTTTAAATTTTATTTTTTAGTGCACTATCTAAACAAAATAAAAAATATTGGGGCAGTCTTTAGGGACTGCCGATCGAAGTGAAAACTTTAATCCTTGATCATAAACACTTCTTTATAAACCAAAAATAATTCAAAAATGGAAAGCGTTCGGTGACGATGACGCAAGTTCCATGATTTTTAAAATCGTTAATATTTTGCGTAGGACGCACCATTTCTGAGATACTTTTAATATTCTAAAATAATTCAAAAATGGAAAGCGACGAAGCGTGACGATGACGCGAGTTCTATGATTTTTGTTCACCCAGGAAGTGCTCAATGCGCCTAAAGAAGTTTTAACTTAAAAAAAAAAACTTTTTGATAAAATTTACTTAATAAAAAAATATATTGCTACATCTTGAGCGGCTCAAAATATTTGTTGGTCTTTGAACAGGGATCATTTGAAAATCAGTGCAGTAGCGTTATGCACCGCATATACAGATAAGTATGGCACATAATATAGGCTATGTTTAATTATATCCTGTGTGATTGTAGGACAAAACGTATGGTTTAAAATTATTTAAGCAGAGGCGCTTTTTTCGCTATTATCTAAAAGCTGTCCAGTGTCGTCACAATTCTGATGGCGAAAAAACAATAGATGTTGTAGACATTCAGCCGACATAATTCCAGATCGCTTAGAAAATTTCGCATGTTATGTTAACCAGGCCATCTGTATTCGTCTAATTTGGAACTGTCGAAATCGCTAACGTCATAAAAAGTAATCACCTCAGAAAACAATACGTGATCCCACTTGGTAGTAATAAACCTCTTGCGGTTCGCAAATTATCGTCATTTTCACTTCACTATAATATACGGATATAAGTATCCATCTTTAGATTTTATGAAGACATTAAATTGTTAGAAAAAAAAGTGTAATTTCCGTAGGTAACAACAAAATTATAGTATTTTATTTTTATCTTCAAAAACGACTTCCGTGCAAGGAAATAATCTCTGTATTACAGAAGGCTACAAAGAATCGAATTACCGATAGGCCCCCTATTAAAATGGCAGGTTTTATAACAACCTTTATGCTTTCGCCTAACACTGAATAGGTTGTCAGAAGCCATTGAAACATATAAAAATATTTATTAGAAATCTTTAATATGAACTTCTCAGCACGGAGTCAGGAAACGGGCATCTGCACACATAGCAATATAAATATGTTAAGCAGCCCATAGACCGCCATAATTAAATAATTCACAAAAAACTACCTATAACAAAAGTATTATAATGTCGACGGTTGAAAGGCTATTTAACCTAAGCGCCATTTTTGCGATAGTGATATATACATATTTGAAATCAAAACATTTGTTTCCGATATCAAATATGTAGCTATATAAGTCACTATCGCCAAAAATGGCCCTTAAGTCAAATAGTCTTTCAACCGTCGATATTTATATTTAGACTAGCTATCCTGACAAACGTTGTCCAGTGCACATGACAAAAAAAAAACAAATTAGAACCACTCTCAAATCCACTTGAATACACACAAAAAAATTCATCAATATCGGCCCAGCTGTTTAGGAGGAGTTTAGTTACAAACACACGCACATAAGATTTATATAACATATAAAGATGACATATACTAGAGTTATTCTACCTGTATTTGAAGCCTTGAATCTACATATATCGGTTAGCGGATAATGCATAGATTTGAGACTTCTATATCCCCGAAGTAGTGTAGGTAGGTAAATTATAGTTTGTGAAATGTGGATGTAAATCTATATAACTATTTTATCCACATTTTACCAGCTATATTTTTAAGATCCCACGTAATAGGGAGCAAGCCTATTGCTGTTCTACTACACATAATTCCAGACTCCGTGCTACTACAGACTTCTACTACTTTCTAGACAGTAAAACCGCGAATTACATTTGAGGAAAACACCAACTCACTATTTATTTGGTTCAAGTTGCAGTCGTGTCTGCTTGGATACTTCAGCTACAAAATGAAATACTTTCAAGAGAATCCTTTGTGCAATTTTGAATGTACTGTGTTGCACTATTGTCGGCGAAATTCCGCAAAGATTTTTATTTTCTATTGCTTGGTAAGTGAAAATATTCTTATGCGCTATTTTGTTAGTCTAGACTTATACATATTTTAACATACGATTGTGATGTGTTTTATCTTTTTATCTCCAGGGATAGGTAGAAATGTACGCATGACTATGTCACCCAAACAACACCCAAAATTTATAAATTACATGTTTCTATTGATCGTTTAACCTAGTAATATTTTAACCGACTCAAACAGATCGTAGACAAATTTGTGCCCCGAGACCAACGAGGTAATCGTCAGAGGTTTATACAATATGCATGTTTCTAATATATAGGTTATCGGCCGATTACTGATTATAAAAT
The DNA here is from genome assembly GCA_963564715.1 of Catocala sponsa. Taxonomy (NCBI): domain Eukaryota; kingdom Metazoa; phylum Arthropoda; class Insecta; order Lepidoptera; family Erebidae; genus Catocala; species Catocala sponsa. The sequence continues at coordinate 22,004,982 of OY751338.1, read as the reverse complement.
ACATTCCTAAACTCAGAACATCAGACAAAATTCAACCATACAATGTTATAGTTCTGTATCAAAGAGACATTCTAAATTTACTTTACAAAACTCTAAAGTACAGCTAGCAACATTAAACATACGAAACTTTTACACGAAGGATCACGCGAATACCAGAAACTAATGGTCTAAAGAAAGGCTTTTAGATAAAAGTAGATCACTTCTCAAAAACTCACATCCGCAATAGCAAATTGCGTTTAATGGTAGATAATAGCAGGATAAGTATCGGAATGAGGTCAACAAATTCAACCGGCTAACTGTATACGAAAAACAAACAAAAATTTCGCCATTATTATCGATCATAACGCGGTATCTGCGAAATGCAACGATGAATATGCACAGTGAAATAATATGCCGGTAACGAATAGCTTTTGATACACTTAGGGTTGTCAGTAATGTTTCAATGGTAATTACTTTTAATGTTTAATAGTTTTGACTTTAAATGGTATAAAATGATTTCTAAACTTCACTAACTCATATAATTTGACGTTCATGAGTGTTACTTTGTGACCTAAATGAAAAAATGATTTTGATTGACTTTGATATTCATTTATATTTCTTAAAAGGGCTTCATGAGTTCCGTAGTGTTAGATTATAGCCAAGTAAAAAGCCTTATGTTCAGTTACCGGGCAACGAACGTGTTATTGGGTTTTTCTATTTAAAAAACTAAATAAATAAGTAGTTAATTTACTTGTTAATTGACATTAATTTATAATTTCTAATACGATTTCATTAGTGTTGTGGTGAAAAATTATGGCCAAGCATTATGTTCATGTACTAGGTTAAATAAGTGGAATATAATTTTAGTTGTTAGAAGCAGCACGGAATCTGGCAATGTGAACGGTAGACTCGGTTGGCTCGTCTCTTTATTTCGTAGTATCTAAAATTAATAATAATGTCCTCCAGACCGAATTTCGGCCACGGCGGCCAGTCTTAACGGAGATTGGCCAACTACGCAGGAGATATTATAGTGCACAAGTGTGTGCGTAAACACAAGTGCACTCTCTGTTCCCTAACTCTCATGATCCGATGGGACGGATAATCCGACACGACCGGAGAGAGATCAGGCACAGGACCAACGTCTTTACGTGCTTTCCGAGGCACGGGGGCGTCTAACACCGCCAACTTCCTAACTCCGGGCTGCTATTGAGATTTCTTAAAACCCAATAACTTTTTGTTGGCCCGACCCGGGGTTCGAACCCGTGACGTCATGCACAGCAGTCGCATTCACTACTGCTGCGCCATGGAGGCTAAAATTATAGCTAGCAAAACGTGTGTGTATTACGCTTCTATCTGTCCCATCGAGAATATACAAGCATGAGACTGTTTACATATAATCAGGCTTAACCGGCATCTCATTAATATTATAAATGCGAAAATAACTATGTTACGTTTTAACAGCTAAACAGCCGAACCGGGTTAGAATACTGTAAATAATTACGATATAAAATGGTAATTTGCGTAGATGTATTTATAAAGAGGCATTAGTAGTAAGTGTGTAAATTAAATCGTAAACCGACTAACACACTTTTTGCTAATAAATGCGAAGAATACAAACGAAGATATATCTTATAACAAGTAACGATGTTTGTTTTAGACGTTTTAATTAGTTTTATTTTTATTTTATTGCGCATGCTTTCGATGTGGTTTAATTGGTCACCACTGCGAAGGTTGTTGAGGTTTTGCGTTTGTGTGGACTCCACAATTAGTTATGTCCGATTCTGTGTTCATTTACTCAATTTTAGATATAATTAAAAAGACGCCGATTTAAAAATCAAATTAAACATTGTGTTGACATAAAAATACAATAATTTACTACCTTTTAACTTTGGCTTTGCACACGGTGATAGATAACGACAATTAGATCGGGAAGACTTTATGAAAAATCACATATCTTTTTGGTACTTTTAACCGTGAAGAAAACATAATATTATGACATGTATAATGTTATTTAAGATGATAATGATAAATCAGGCCTATATATAAACAAATCTGTTGTTCTGTGTACTGCGGAGCATTTTCAGAAGATGAAAGGGGTTAGACCAATACGCTAGCCAGTGTAGTTTAACAGACATCACACATCTTCGTAAACATTATGGAGATTTGTGCAACGTCTAGAATTTCTCAATATTTTCGTCCTTAAATCGGGCAGTTAAGACTTTAATACAGACATAACTCTTGTAAAGTCAAAGATGTAAGCCGTAGCATCGAACTTGATACCACCGCTTTGCACTCCAGTGGGTCCAGGCATTAAATAATAAACCATGAATAAATTAACATTTTATGATCCCTCATTTTTAGCGCTTTCAAGTAAATAATGTTCGTTATAAACATTAATGAACATTAAAGGTGGATTATTATTTTTATAATTTCATTAAATTCTCGTCGCAGTTCCCGCCTGTAATTAGTGTGTTAAATATCTACCAGATATTGGATAAGTAGGTGTACTTAGAGACACTTTGTTATTATTTATATACAATTTTGTTTTCCTTTTTTTACTTTTTTACAATATTTACTATAATTTTTATATCGCTGGTACTACACATTATACACCAATAACAATACAAAATTTCGTACTGCTAATATTCAAATTATTCACAATTAATGAAGATTTTTGTAGAGGGATATCTCTACAAAAATATTAAATATCAAAATCTACATGATTAAAATGTACGTTTGGTAGCCCTGAGCACGGCATGCGAGCGACGTGATGCGCTCAGCGGTACCGTTGCGAGTCGCGCGTCGTGTATCAATAACGCATCAGTGCAACCATTAGCTGGATTCTTGCTCCCGCTTGAAGCCAGATACACTATTCTGATTTATAACAACCGCAATGAAATTTAAATAAAACGGCTGATTTCAGATTTAGAACATTTGAATTTCAAATGCGTATGTTAATTTGAATTTTCAGACGTTCGAAACGGTTACTTCGTTCGAATGTTAGATTTTCATTCTATTTATGAAAGGTGCTTGAAATTGACGGCTAGTGTTATTTCGATATTTTATAATTAAGTATGTTTATATTTACAGTTGAGCTTTATTCATTCCAATACCGGCATCAAATAAAAATAAGTAGATAACATCTTTGATGACGAATTAAAAAATCTTTAACTAGTTAACTTAATAGTTTGTAGTTAAATGTGACTGAATTAGTTTTTTTGTCTATAGAATTCAACAAAACATCATTAAAGATAAATATGAAAGAGAATTAAAAATTATAATTAAATATACATGTTTAAAATTGTAGTGTTTATTTAAATTTATATTATAGATTAGCTGTTACCCGCGACTTCGTCCGCGTAGATGTTAACTAAAAAGTGTTAGTTACCGCAGAAGCCTATTTTTTTTTCTAAAATCAAAGTAGCCTAAGTTACTCCTTATAACATCAGCTATCTGCCAGTGAAAGTCCCATCAAAATCGGTTTAGCCGTTTCGGAGATTAGCCGGAACTAACAGACAGACAGTCAAAAATTTAAATAATAGATGTTTTGGTATAGGTACCTTATATAGGTACTTTCATATGCATTAGGTAAAAAGCTGTTATTTTGATATTACAAACAGAATTTCATTTATTTGTATAGATAGATTCCTAGTAGCATAGCTTTAACATTTATCGTATTTTGAATTTGTATTTAATGAGTAATTGTGTATAATTTTCTAAAGAAATGTTAAATACAAGAAAGCCAAAAAAGAAATTCATCAAGTCTGCAACATAAAATACATTTTGGAGCGAAAGCCCAGACGGCGAAATGTTTTCATTTAAAAATAAACTTTATTTAAGGTCCTTAAACCATACGGCTTGATATTATGTTGGAGCAGTCTCAGCTTAAAGTTCAAACTATTTTTTGACCTCTAAGCTATAACTTCTAATCTGAGAGTCTACTGAAATCTTTGTATCAACTATTTTTCTCTTTATTTTTGTTTGACAAAACTATTTTAATATAAAACTTGTATGAATATAATCGTTGGACGACTAATTAAGGTAGTATTTATATACTTATTGTATATGCAGATTAAATTCATTGTTATGCTACAATCTGATAGTTATATATTTATATAGTCAAGTTTAAAAATTTCAATGTGCTGTCTTTACTTAAATAAATTCTTGAAAGAAAATTATAGTTTACTAGCTTTTGCCCGCGCCTCCGCTTGCGTTAATTTAGAATTTGACAATCAATTCGGGTTGTACTCTTGTAATAATATAATTCAATCATGATTCGAAAGATACGTGGCGCCATCTATTAATGATAAGAACGTTATTATTGTTTTCCTCGGGAAGAGATATTTTTTTCGGGATGAATGGTAGCCTATGACCGTTTCTGTACACCTGTCAATGTATATGCAAAATTTGAGGATGATCGGTTCAGTGGTTTAGGCGTGAAAAGGTAACAAACAAACTCATTTTCGATTTTATAATAATAGTTAGGATTACAAAATTATTATGTATAAATATTACTGGCGCGCTTTTCTATTCCTTAACATACAGGTGAGCCACACGCTCACTGCTCAAAGTCCGTAGAAACTACATACATCTCTATTCAAATGTTCCAAACAATACTCTAATATGGAATACACTCGCATATTGGGAACAGCTTTTCTATTACTTATTGGAGTATTTTGTGAATACATTGAGGATGAGTCATGTATTCAATATTTTTATTGCGGGGTAAATATTATTGATAGAGATATTACATCGAAGCACATAAAGCCGTTGATCCTGCGCCCGATCTCTCCGGTCGTGTCGGATTACCGTCCCATCGGATCATGAGAGTTAGGGAACAGAGAGTGCACTTGTGTTTGCGCACACGCTTGTGCACTATAATATCTCCTGCGCAGATGGCCAGCCTCCGTTAAGACTGGCCGTCGTGACCGAAATTCGGTCTGGAGAACATTATTACATCGAAAATTCAAATAATTCGAATTTTAAATCGTCAACTACACATAGCTTCTCCATACTTCTACTAAGAATTACGAGATAGCAACTGCAGGTTCTAGATATCTATATATTAATACCTGAAGCGAAAACTTTGGATCCCTTTTTACGAAAATTGGGCGGACGGAGAAGTATGAAATTTCGCACACTTATAGTTTATACAGAGAAGAAGTGACAAATGCTAATATTTTTTTAAATTATGCGTAGAAATACATTAAATTAATGAAAAAACACTACACGCACACAACCATGCATTTGACACACGCAGTTGAAGCGCGTAACTATGGTTACATATATCAATACACGAGTATAATGACATATGTCAGCAATATCTTACAGGCTAACTTTGGTCGAATTTCGAGCACTAGGCGACCGCTAGTTGTATTAAAACTGCTAGTGGTGCCACAATCACGCTACTGCGGCATCACAGCAGTGCTTCCTCGAGCTACTGGTCGAAGGTGCCCTAAATCCAATGAGGCGTTCACTATAACTCATTAATCACAACAATATTTATTGCAGCTTTATTTTATTATTTCAATTTTTTTTATTGTTCTATTACGAAGAAATACGGCAAGTTTACGGTCAGTTAGGCCAATATAGTGTGTCGTAAACCATTGTTCGTGTATAGTCCTGTTACACACAACCGAGATAGATACTAGAAGATATATTTTATATTATTTTTCTATATGATGCGATTGGGCGCGGGCGGCCGAAGATCGATCCGAGTGGAAAACCTTAAGGGAGGCCTATGTTAAGCAGTACCTAGACGTATTTCGGCTAAGATGATGATAATAATTATAACATCACCTTGCCAATATAATGTAAATAAATAAAAAAGTAAGACGCAAGTTTACAAAATATTTTAAACATATGTATGTCTTTAAAAGTTATGTTTTGTAATCTTGCGTCTATGTTGCTAAGTATAGATAATTTAGCAATAAAAATTTGTTATTGATATATTCAATGTAATAAAGTACCTACTTTAAATTTACCATCTATACAAATAAATAAAATTGAAGTGTCTGTTTGTAATGTCAAAATAACAGCTTTTATCTAATGCATATGAAAGTATATAAGGTACCTATACGAAAACATCTATTTTTAAACTTTTTGTCTGTCTGTCTGTCTGTCTGTTTGTTCCGGCTAATCTTCGAAACGGCTGAACCGATTTTGACGGGACTTTCACTGGTAGATAGCTGATGTTATAAGGAGTAACTTAGGCTACTTTGATTTTAGAAAAAAAATAGGGTTCCGCGGAGACAAACACTTTTTAGTTAAAATCTACGCGGACGAAGTCGCAGGTAACAGCTAGTTTTAAAATAATAAAACATTACAGAACACCCAAGCATATATTATACTTAATATAATGCAAAAAAAATATATAACAAGCTAATTATATATTAACACAGTAATAAAACACTGCATAAAAACGTGCACTTAAATAAATAATCACTTTAGTCATGCGTGTAACACGCTCAATCCACAGACAGTTGTTTTAAATCTGAACCTTCTTTGTGTATTTCTTTGAACTTTTGCAACGCCCCATCCGACACCAAGTGCAGATTACTTCTAAAGTAGAACCACTTCTTTTGTGTAAACTTAAAAAAAGAAGTTGTAGCAATTTGGGTTACATATTATTTTTATTCTTATTAACGCCAGCAGCTCAGTTAAAATGCGTGTAATTAAATAACTACATACAGATAGATAATATTGCAGTTAGTGAAAAGCAAAATTCAAAAAAGAACTGAATCTATGTATATATTATTATGTATGTATGAAAAGCAAAAAAAGAGAAAGAGAAAATTTTATTAGTTAATTCGTTTTTAAAATATTGAAATGTAGTGCTTTTTCATTCGCATTAGCGTGACTGCAATGGGATTCGTACCCAAGACCTCTCGATCGAAAATGAAAATCCGATGTTTTATCCATTTAACACTTTGACCGCCATGTCAAAAAAGCAAAAGCGTGCTCTCGGCGCCAAGCTACGATGTCATCCTTTAATTTGTCATGTAATCGTGACCGTGGCGTGCTGGACACATTTTGCTTTGTTATGTATACATGACTGGCGGTCAAAATGTTAAAGATATAGGTATTAAGATGAAAAATATATCACAGTTCAACGTCGGTGGTCGGCATTACAGCAATAGGGAGGCTTCGTGGCTAATGAAGCCACCACTTTCGGTTGCAATAAAATAACGGTAATAAAAATAAACTCGAACTGTTTCGAATAAGGTCGGGGTTTGTAACTGTTTGTCCTTTACACGTTTATGAGACAGAAACCTCAACGTACCTACGTCACTAAAAAGAATATAAAAAAGCACTGTTTAAAAGTTTTAAGAGGGTTTTGCATGTGATTGCTGTGCATGAGTGTTCGAACGGCTGAGCAGTATTATTGGGCTTTTTCAGTCAAGATGTCAGTAGCGGTACGAAGTTGCAAACTGTGTCTATTAGACACTGATACGCACGCCTCTTGTTACATGGGAACCGTAACCATAGCGGGCGACTTGTGGATTTATAATGCATTATGCCTAAGTCTATAGGAATATAAGCGTAAGACTATGAAGATACATATATTATGTTCCTATGCTTATTAAATCAGTCAGCGATAGTCTAGTGGAAAACCGTTGGACTGCCACGCAGAGGTCTCGAGTTCGAACCTAAGGCGCGCATCTCTCGCAAGACTTTTCGAAGTCATATGCATATCAAATAGTTAATAGCCTGGTCTACAGACAGTTATAAGCCATTATTTACAAAGTTTCATATCCTACCACTGGTTTGTACATTAGGGAACTATGTGTCTTTGTCAAACTGCATCCACAATATTTTAGCAAATTTTCTGACAAGGTGGGTAGAAATTCTACAAATAAATTGAAGCTTCTCCGACCTAGGTGCCGTTTGGATATCTATGAGAAGAATGTCTATGTTAAGGCCATAGATGTATATAATAAGTTACCAGATAAATTCAAAGAATTACAGCTTACTATGTTCAAGAGAAAACTTACAGTGTGGCTTGCAGAAAAATGTTTCTACTCTTTAAAGGATTTTATGACATATAAAGAAAATGATGTAATTAATTAATGTTAAAATTCCTTATATCACTGACATTTTAACACAATAATTGACTTCTAAATTTTCACTTGACATTCCTGTACAATTACCTTATTTATTACAATAATTATTCACGGCATAAATTTTGACATTAATTAACTAAGTACAAATTAACATAATATCAAACCAATATAATGATCAACATATTTTGTACAATGTCTGTCTATAACTTTGACATATTTACGCACCAATGTTATGGTAGAATGTGATAGGACCACAATTAACTTACCACCACTATGTAACCACATTTCTTGTGAATAAAGGATTATTATTATAATTATCGCTTGCTTTAACAGTGAAGAGAAACATCATGAAGAAACCTGCATTTCTGAAGTTCTCTATAATGTTCTCGAAGATATGTGATATCTGCCAATCCGCACTAGGCCAGCGTGGTGGACTATGGCCTAACCATTCTCACAGTGAGAAGAGGCTCGTGCCCAGCAGTGGAACAGTTTAATACAGGGCTAATATTATTATTATTAAAAACATCTTCAAATAGAAACCGTGCAACCTAAAGCAGAAGACAAAATCTAGTTAAATAATAAAAATAATTGAAATGGGAATAATATGTTATCCTACAATTTCTCTAAAACATTTTATTTGGTCAGGCAACATTCGCCAATAGCTTTAATTTAAGATGCTATTTACACTTATACATGTTCCAAACCCATTAAACAAATCAAAATGTTCAGCATTCCTTTTTCGAAAATCCAAATACCACTTCATCAATACTATTAAATAATTCAACCTCAGTGTATCATTGCATGCCCACGCTAAGTCCGCTACATTTAAACGCCAATCAACGATATTGATATACAAAACGCAACCAGTCTCGCTGTTGACATTAAGATATAAATCTACGAAACGCGAAGGCTTTATAAAGCTTAGAGTAGAGGCGTGAGAAAGTCGCGATGTGAAGGATTACTTGAAGAACTGAGGCTGATGTATGGTTTCCGGGTGACTAACGCTAAAATTCTTAGCCAAACATAATACATGTACATATATAAGCAAATTGGGATGTTTGGTTGAACGATAAAAGAAAATAATTTTATTTGTAACCAGCTTTCGCACGCGGCTTTGCTCGCGTTATAGTAGGTTCGAGTAGGTCATGTTAGCAATAATATTTTTTTATAGTAAAACTAGATGTTTCAGCGGTTTCATCCGCGTTTATCATTACTGCGCCGCCCCTGTGGGTCGTAGTGTGATAATATATAGCATATAGCCTTCCTCGATAAATAGGCTACCCAACACTAAAATAATTTTTCAATTCGAACCAGTAATTCCTGAGATTAGCGCGTTCAAACAAACAAATTCTTCAGCTTTATAATATTAGTATAGATATAGCCTTTGTTACTCGGTGATAATAAAGGTTTCTAATGGTGAAAGAATTTAAAAATCGGTAGAGTAGTTTTAGTTTAATCCTTATGAACAAACAAAAAATCTAATCTTTCCTCTTTTTTATGTAAGTATGGTGCAGTTACTTAATTCGCACTACTCTGCTGAGTGAATTTTGAGGTTGATTTTTTATATAACTGTTAGAAAGATAGAAAGAAAATATATTTATTTGTTATATTACTTAATTGAGCCAGAAACGGCTAAACGGATTTAGGTATATTTTTTTATATGGCTTAGGTGATATACATGTATAGTCTCACGCCTGTATTCTCAAATGGATAGGCAGAGGTGTACTACAGCCACACTTCACTAATTATGGTTTTAGAGCCCACGTAATAGGGGTGGCGCCTATTGCCGTTTATCACACATAGTCCCAGACTCAGTGATGTGAACTACTGTATAGCGGTAGTCCACTCCACAGCAGTTCATACTAACAGCAAGTTCATACATTCATGCATGCACGACATGCATACTTGAAAGCGACTGTTGTACATTTGGATCTCGGATTCGATTCCTCAGTTAGTCAGTGTTTTTAGATTTTTTGTGACAAACAAGCGTCAACCCACCTGCTGGTAAGTGGTCACCGTAGCCTATGAACGCCTGCAACACCAGAGGTATCACTTGCGCGTTGCCGACCCTTTAGGAAAGGAAGAAGTGGGAAGGAGCGGGAAGGGGGAAAGAGGGTGATTGGGCCTCCGGCACTCTCACTCACCGAACGAAATACAACAGTGGATACACTGCTGTTTCACGTCGGTATTCTGTGAGAGGATAGTCCTTCCCTGGTCGAGCCGGCCCATTCATGCTGAAATCAGCGATGCTCTACTTCTCATTTTTCTCTTTATAATTTCTCAGTAGAAGTCGATTAGCAACAGACCCACTGTCGAATTACGTTGGGTTTAAATCCAGAGCTGGTGAAATGTGGGTACAGTATATGACTGCCTACCCCGTCGGGATATAGGTATGACAATGTATGTAAATACCGCAGTAATTTTTATGTTTCAGGGGAATAAAATACAAAATCAGACAAAGTTGAGTAACTAAAGATTTAAGAGTAAATTCCGATTTGAAGTTTTTAACACAGGTGGTCTCAAAACTAACTATCTTAATTGATTTTACACAAATCTTAATATTCTTTTAAGACCGGATCCCAACTTATCGGTAAAAGATCTTCATCAAATTTAATTTAATTCAATCGTATTAGTAATCAAAGTGATGAGTAAATAAATTCATATGCAAATTAAAATTAATTAATTCGGTGCAGTTTCTGCGAAAATTACTTGAGGTTGCCCAATTAAGAAGTCCATGATTCATGGAGTTATTGCGAATACTCATATTAAAAATGACTTGTTATGCCGGTGGTCGAACGTCAGGTATAGAGTTTGAATCTCAAGTCGAATAGAATATTACTGGGATTTTATACAAGAATATTTTCAGTTAGCATCGTAACGTCTGGATATGTAGGTAATTTATCCGGGACAAAAATGCAAAACTCACATTAATATTTAATGGAACAATAGATACATGCAGTAGCCCAACGCTGACGAATACGCCTGCTTTGCATGAGGTCCCTAGTTCCGTTCCTGGGTTGAGATAAATGTTATTACGTTTTTCTGTTACGTAATTCTTTATTTATACCCAGTGGCGGCACGGGGTCTGGCTCTGTGCCTGGTAGACGGCATAGGCTCACTATTACTTGGCGCCTAAAATCATGCCTAGCGAAATGATAATATTCTATCACATACACACAACATTATCTAGCCCAAACTAAACAGAGCTTCTATTATGGGTACTAGACAAATATAACATACATATATACTTTTATTTTGTACAACCATAGATATTATACATAAAAACATCCAGACCAAGACAAACATCCATGTTCATACACACAAATGTTTGACTTGTGCGGGAATCGAACCTGCTACCTCAGGCGTGGCTGTCGATTACACCACTACGCCCGGCTATAGGCATGATACTATGTATAAAACAAGACACGATCCTTCAGACATTAGTTATTACTATTCCATTCCAGTCCATTTGTTATAAGGCAATTTAAATTATATTCAGAAAATTGATATGACCTCAGAATGTAATTCATATACATTCATATACATATAAAAAAGTCCTAAGTGAGCTAGCACTTAAACTTAAGAAAAACCCAAACAAAATGAGTGTGTATAACAACAAAATCGCAAAAACTGTAATGCACTTACATCTCTAACAAAAAATCGTATCGATATCGAAAGTGCATAGCTACCTGAATTTGAACACTTCATGTCTTATAATGATTTTGCAAATAGAAGTATACAGCTAGTCGGTAAAAAAAACAAAAACGTATCCAGTAAGTGAAAAAAAGAAACTGGTTTGCACGAATGGGATTCACGTCAGAGTTCTGTATCCCAATTATCCTGATTTAAACTTGTCTAGATGCAAATGAGTCATGCGTTCCTAGTTAAACGCTGCTATAACCGCAGTATTTATTTCTTGAGTACCCAGGTGACGCATTGATAGTAAACGCGACTACTGTGCATAGTCTTGGGTTCGAATCACGGATCCGGCTAACAAAAAGATCTCGAATAAGTCGCAGGACCAAAGACTACATTGCGAGGCAGGGCGTGTGAGCAACACCACAGACTTCCTATCTTCGAGCCGTAAGTAAGAATTCTCTGACAGAAATATCCAGAAATACTATTTTTTCTGTTTTAATCCATTCGCTGTCCCGTGATAGACACAATGGAAAATCTATTGTTATGTATCATCTGTGATTCATCGGACAGGGAACCTGTTAAAAAGATAACTAAGAAGTTATCTTAGAGAGACCTTCCCTAAGATAACTTCTCAAAGGTTTTACGAACGTTCAAACAACATACATAAAAAACACCAACACTTGAAACAACTATTAGTAAAGCACACAATTTTTTGTCCCGCGTAAGAATCGAACACACACCACTCATTACTATTCTCTTTAAACAAATGCAACTCTAAAAGGAACTAAATAACCCTTGAACCGACTGAACAAGGTCACTGAACTCCTAATTAATACATTATGCATGCTGTGAGATAACATATCAAAACAATTGCTTGTAAAACATCACAGCGAAGAAAAGTTCCGTAAACTGTTTTTGTTCCAATCTGATTTTAAATGAATGTAACATAAATATAACGTGACTGTACTTCCTGCGAAATGTTTCAGAAAGTGTATTTATATTTAGTTTTTTGGCTAGAACTGTTTTGTTGCGTGCGGTCTTGGGGCTATAGTTTTAAATTCCGAGTCGTATAAAGTGTTTTTGGCTTTGGATAGGAGTAGCAGTACTGAGTCCGAATTGGTGCCTGGTAGAGAATAGGCTCACTTTTATTACGTAGGACTCAATACAGCTCGCAAAATGTAAGTGTCAGTTATGTATGTATGTATAAAAATATATTTACAAAAATATTTATTATTTTTACTTAAGATTCTAAACTACATTAAAAAAAACTCCTTGACCAATTATTTAAAAAATAATGAATATAAGTAAAATATAATATAATTACCTACACATTTTCTAAAACTAAATAGTAATTTAGAAATTGCAATAAAATATAGTAAAATTGTTTTGAAGTCGTAAAGCACACAGAAAAAGCTATTTTAATTCGAAATTATCATAAAATACCAGTAAAAATTATAAAGTACTTAGTTAAAAACACTCGCCAAATATTTTTCGGCTCTCTACTATCCACAAATGTTTTTAATGACCGTCTCCTAATTTCATTACGCAGTGTTCAGGCGAAATGCTTTTTACAAAATTAACAATGAATTTTAATGGAAATTAACCGCGTACCTTATTAAAATTAACGGTAAATAATTACGAAAGGCTTACGCAATCACTTTCTACTTGAAAACAAATTTCTTTTTTTCGAGTGCTTAGCGTAAAAATTTACGCTCACGCGGCGGATTGTGAGGTAAGGGATTCGATTCCCAAGTTGAATAACTTTTGTTGGTTTATTTATTAAAATATTGTCAGTAATATTACGGAATATGGGTAAATGCACGATATTCGGTGATACACTCGCCCTTTATTAGTGACACCTAAAGACATAGCTGGAGAAATTTGGGTATCGAAATATACGAAAATATATAATTGTATTGTCTTCTGTTTACGCGAATGTTATTCATTGAAATTAAACTACTATATACGGATTTTATCGCGTTGTTTATATATATGTATATAATTGTATTCGCTGAAGCTTTTACATATTCTTGGCATAGTACGTAAGTATAGTAGATTCACAGATCAATCAATAGGATCAATAAATACACACACGCACACACAAAGAGACACGGAACAGAATATGGTGGATGGAATGGTAGGCTTACTCTCGGCAAATGAAAAGCCGATCAACACAAACATTTGTTAACAGACTGTCAAATGCAAGTCAACTGTTGTGATTGGCTGTCTGAATTTGCAACAGCCAATCAAATGACTATGTGACATGTCAAAATCAAACTCATGGTCATGTCATGAGTTTAATTTCTACATGTCACACAGTGATTTGATTGGCATTTGCTACTTCAGTCAGCCAATCAACACACATCGCGTCGCTTCCGAAACCGGGTGTCAGATAAGTATAACAACCACATTTTATCATATTATCCTACCATATGAAGTATGTGATCCACAAACAAAAAATAAATAAAATGACATATAAAGCAAGGAATTCCAAGGCTATTGACTAGTTCAAATACTTTCATTGGAAACATTTATCTAAAACATTTTTCACTGTCACAGACTTGATAATTTCTTAGAGATCGAGTCGGATTTTCTTTTAAGTTAAGTAGCTTTTAATAACTCGTATTATCTTTGTGGAATTAAAAAGTTGATAATGGTGATTAAAAAGTAAATGAATGAGTCGCTTGATGGCGAATACCAATCAAGATGGAAGAGAGAATGAAATTCTTCGGGATATTACGATTTGAATGCTAGGTTCTTGACTCCCGACGACGAAAAACGAAAGGTTTTATTCTAATTCTACGATTGACTGTCTGTGACTTTGTAGCTCCTTAACGTATGGGCCGATTTTGAAAACGAGTTTTTTAATTGAGAGATAGTTTTGTGGAGATGATGAATGGCTTTTGCCCGAGTGTTCGCTCGCTTTAATGTAGGTTTTGTCAATAAATTTATACCCCTCGGGAACACTACATTATATCTGGATTAAAGGTACGCTATGGACTGTATTCTCTGGACTTCTATACCCATAACAACGTGTATGCTAAATTTCATGATAATCGGTTGAGTAGTTAAGGCCTGAAAGCGTATCAGACAATATCACATTCTCATTTCTAATAATTAATGATTAGTAGGACAAAGCCCAGTGCTTCAAAGTACTGGTTTATTTTCTGATATGCTGCGAGAAATGCTATAAACCCCATGCTATATCTATATATTAATACGTGAAGCGAAAACTTTGGATCCCTTTTACGAAAATTGGGCGGACGGAGGAGTATGAAATTTCGCACACTTATAGTTTACACAGAGAAGAAGTGACGAATACTAATATTTATATAAAATATGTATGATAAATACATTAAATTAATGAAAAAACACTACACGCACACAACCATGCTTTTGACACACGCAGTCGAAGCGCGTAACTATGGTTACATATATCAATATACGAGTATTATGACATGACATAATATATATCAGTTGGTCGAATTTGAGCACTAGGCGACCGCTAGTTTATAATAAATGCAGATATCATAGTGAAACATCGCACGTAGGTTTAAATATTATACGAGTAGTGATCTAAACAACGAGAAAATAAAAATAAATCATTATTAGGGTTCTTGGCCTCGACGTGATTTACATGCGCAAGTTGAAGCACTTGGAAGCTTTATATGGTTGTACTAGCTGTCCCGCGCAATTTCGTCTGCTTCACATTAGATAATTATTGCCTGTTTAAAAAAAAACTATCCTATCTTTTAAGTTGGACCAAATTACAGATGGTTACGAAGTTTGATCAAAATCGGTTCAGTAGTTTAGGAGTCCATAGCAGACAAACAACGTGACACATAATTTATATATATTAAGATAAGCGATCGACCCGCATGCATTCGCACAATAACCCGTATTATTAACTCGCGCATGTAGGCCAGGGAGCTGCTTGCGCATGTAACCCGCGTTACATACTTGCATTAGGTAGAAGCATTAAAATTAAACTATTTTTATATAGTTTCATGTTAAGTCACGGCTAAAAGTAGTAAGACAGACCTCATTTTAAAATATATTAATTTACCACAATAATTAAACAAGTCAATTAATTTCTCTCTTATCTTATCCATTAGCAGCAAAGTAGAAGCAAAACAGACACTTAGTTCTTTCTTATCAAGACACTCAAATTTACTTAATTTCGCATGTAAAGTAGGTATCCATAATGATGTAGAATTTACATTTTAATGTCCTTTCAATATTAAAAAAACCGTGAACATGAGATAACTATCTAATTAGCATAGAGATTTATTCTTTATCAATACAGAGCGGAAAAATGGTGCTGATTTGTGTATTTTACGGCTTTTAGTATATTTTATGGTATAGACTAATAGAAAGTTTTTGATAAAGGCCTAATGGCTATTCGGGAGCTCCTTAAATCACGAATTAAAGGAATCATCTTCACTGTTTCGTATTATGATGGTGGCGAACAACCTGCCTGCCTGATTATAAGCGGCTATCGTAACCAAAGTAAGACGTTTTAGTGTTCAAAATGTCTTACAGTGCTTACACAAGACGCAAGTAACTGGCGCGGCTATTTGCGACTACACGTGCGTTTACCGCTTCTGTCTTTTATTCGATGCATATAACTCACGCAAGTACCTCACTTTGCGCATGCTACTTGCATGTTCTGGCAGTATGCAAGTAGGCTCTTTATCCGAAATAATAATAAATAATAATAATAATAATCTTTATTACCAGTTTTACAATTTTGTACGTACAATGTACTAAAACAAACATTATTTTTACAAATTGTAGGTTATTTACAATGTTGTAACCATCTGACACCCAAGCTAAGATTGAACTTGTATTATAGGTGTCAGGGCCCTCAAAAATTGACTCCTTTATTACAATACGTAAATACGTCGTGTGTGAGAAATGTAGGTATACTGTATAATTATATTCATCAACCGTGTTTTTCTCTCACGTCATAAGAAGTGTAAATATAGGAGTAAGTTCATATAATACATGATTTCACGTCTATTTCCCTGAAAGGGTGGGCAGCGGTGTATGACACCCATATCGCGCCAGCTATAGATTTAGGTAAAGGCTGTTGTCTTCTAACAAGCAGAATTGTAAGCTCCGTCCTGCTACTCACAATGCCTAGACGGTAAACTCAACAAGACTTTGCTCGACACAGAAATCGACCTTGTAACGTTATAGTTAATGAATCTAGTTTTAGGGACTAGATTGACCAGGGTAGTTATGTAAGGGAGATAATTAAAACATATACTACGCAATTAAAAGGTTTGTAATTTTAGATTACAACTTGTACAAAAAAATACCGAATTATATAAAATAATATTTGACTAGACGGAAGCAGAATCTCAGGGCGTGGCTCTTATAAGGCTACGTTACGTGGTCTTCGATAGAAAGACCACTTAACTTCGTCACAACCTTGATGCCTTAAGAACAGCAAGTCTAGTTACTACTGATGCACCGCGAAAGTATACATAACATATAAGAAATCCAAATCAAACTCATAGCTATAACTGGAATACAACATAAAAATACAATTAGCTAGCGCACTTACTGGGTCGTACACACAAACTCTCACTGCACACACACACAAACACACACAGTATGAGGCACCTAGATATAACACAAGATTTGCATGAGCGCATATATGAGTGAAAATGTATGGTAATGTATGGACGCGAATACCAGAGCGCAACACTTTCCTGAATTATGTTCTATATTTTATTGTATGTTAGTTTCACTCATTAGTTCTTCTTTATTTGCATACGGACGTATACTCGACGACCCCGTCGACCCACTACCATACTACATGCCTCCTAAACTGCCTAAGTGGCATGCGTGGCTGCAGCGGTAGTGACTGCGACTGTTGTGCATAAGGTCTCGAGTTCGAATCTCAAGTTGGGCCAACAAAAAGTTATTAGATTTTTCTGTTAAGAAATCTCAATATAAGTCCGGAGTTAGGAATTTGGTCTAATCTCGCTCCGGTCATGTCGGATCATAAAAGTTAGGGAACAGAGAGTGCACTTGTGTTTGCGCACACACTTGTGCACTATAATATCTCCTGCGTAGTTGGCCAGTCTCCGTTAAGACTGGCCGCCGTGACCGCAAAAATTAATCGGTTTCAATTTAGCAGCAATAGCTTAGTGGGAATCCGTTGGACTGCCACGCAAAGTTCTGCCAAAGTTATGTTAAGTCTGCTAGCCCGCACTGAGCCAACTTAATGACCACCATTATATTATTTCAAACGATTTCAATCGACATCTGCCTTTTCATTCCCTTCTCAAACTACAGGACACAGAATACAGGACTGGTATTATTTTTATTTATACGTCTATTGGACCAAAATGGCTATTACGTGAGAAGGTCCCCTAAGCGTAAAAAACAGCTGGCTAGTAAACCAAAAAGATATCAAACCACCGTAACGGGAGATAAAATATGAGTGGAAAACAGAATATATTTTATTTGTGACTTAAATGTCTAGATATAAATTAATTCGTATAATTAAATTTCATCATCATTTAAGTAATTAAATTTAACTTAGTCATGTAAATAATAATATATATAAATGAACTGCCTCCGGCTGTATATTGGATAACTTGTTGATTAATTACCTTTGACATAAACGAAACAACATTAAATTTATAATGGCGGCAAGCCGTTTTTCTAATAAAGAGATTTTTTAATTAGTTTCTATCACCATTTTATACATTTTCACCAAAATATCACTAACCCGTTCCCTGTCCCGAGATAGACACAATAGAAAAACTATTGTTATGTTCATATGTGATACATTGGACAGGGAACCTGTTAAAATACCATTATTTGTTAACTCAACAAAATTAAACCATCAACCTTACATTAATTAATTGATTAAAACAGTGACTGTTCCACTATTAGAGGAACTATTTGCTATTAGTACCACAAGCCATCACATCAATTAAATAAACTTGGAAAATATAAAAATGAAAGATATTATGCATATTTTAATAATCAATTCGTCTAAAAATTAAATGTCAACTTATTTTATTGAACTATTATTAATTTGTTTTTAAAATATATATCTGCAGCATTTAATTTTCTTTCTATTAATAGCGCACGGCGTCACATCAATTAAATAAACTTGATAAATATAAAAAACATTTAATTATAATTTTTTAATAAATAACTAATCTAAAATTGAAATGTCAACCTTTTTTATTGAAATATTATTAATATATTTTTTAAATTTATATCTACAGAATTTTAAATTCATATAAATATTGAGAGTAACTGTTAATTTTGTATTTTATATGTAGATATGTGATTAATATTATTTACCTAAACGACTACACAGAAATGTAATAATCTTGTACAAAAAGCCATAAAAATATTTTCGCCATGTTTTGCCTAGCTGTAAATCAACTTAAAATTCTTAGCAATTAACTTATGACACCGAATGTCAAACTTTACACGGTGACTATCAAACTACCTCGCAATACTATAAATTAAAATATATTTTTACTACCATTAAAATTAATTTCAAATATCATATTAATTTTGATATAAGCATTCTACTAATAATATATAAATTAAGTAAAAACTTTCTAAATATTTTGAAAACGATGTTTCAAATGTTATATATTAAAATAGGACTAATAGAAAACTTTTGACAGCATATTAAAATTAATGTTCAATCTTTTTAATACATAAATAGCAATATTTAATTTTGTTTGAAATATATAATACTAGCGATCCGCTCCAGCTTCGCACGGGTTATACAGAAATTATACACCTAAACCTTCCTCATGAATCACTTTGTCTATTGTTGAAAACCGCATAAAAAACCGATCAGTAGTTTTAGAGTTTATCGCGAACAGACAGACGGACGCGGTGGGGAACTTTGTTTTATATTATGTAGTGATATTAATAACTAATGATGGTGAGTCCTTGACTGTAATCAGCGTGCTCATTGGGCTTATTCACTATGATGTAAGACCGAAAACATGGCTTTTCAAATTTGAGTGCTATACACCTCTGCTATCGTTTATAAACAGGCGTCAGCTGTTATGTACATAAAGATTATGCAAACCTAATCTGTTGCTATATTGCGATAAATTAATTATACTGTCGTGCTGTCGTAAGTAAATTCATCACACAAGACGTGCGTGTGCATGACAAATATCAATAATTACGTTGTCTTTTGTTAGATAACGAACATTAATGTGCTTCATGGATATTAAAACATCAATCAATAGTAGGCACTTATAAATGTATTATGTAATAGTAAAAATCTACTGGCCTAACCACCGGTAGCTTGGACTCAGTTCCCTATATCGGCAGATGGGTATATATTTTATATTTTACTAGCTATCCGTTATAAGTTATACACCTAAACCTTTCTCATAAATCACTCTGTCTATTAGTGAAGACCGCATGAAAATCCGTTCAGTAGTTTTTGAGTTTATCGCGAACATACAGCGGCACGGGATTTTGTTTTATAATATGTGTGATATGTATTTTTATAATAATATATCTAAATATCTAAGAAATATTAAACTGTTAATTAATAAAAAATATTAAAATAACATTTAAAAATTTATTTTAACTCGTCATATTATCTTAATTATTTATGGTATCAAATATAAATTTTACCAATTAGTAAAGAATATTATGATTGGGATTCACAAGTTATAGGTATATCACAATTAAAATGATATGTTTATGTAGTATGATTAATTATATTTAAAACGAATACTTAACACAAAATAAACTAGCATTATTTATATTTACATTGTTAATTTAAACAATCGTTAAGACTTGCACAGGTTCGAACCAATAATTTTTATTTATTTATTTATTTTAAGGTACATCAACAATATATGTACATATACAAAATCGGTTTACATAAGAAGCTGAAAATAAAAACTTATACGTATATCTATTATAGATATACACAGCATTTTCTGTACAGAATTATAAAGAATAAAAATTAGACATAAATTAAGAACTTAATACAAATTTAACAAGACATAATTATTATTTATAATGTCATGATACCGGCCCTATCCCCAAATTAATCAATGGATAGATGCTTGTGGATCACATTAATATTTATTCCTCGCGATGATCAAACATAAATATAATAGTAATCGAACTACTCCAAATCCTAAAGCTTTCCCTCAACCCTATTATAAATGCGAATCTGGGTTTGTTCATTTGTTACGCTGTCACGCCTTAACTTATCATAAAATTGCGCATACACGTTGTCAGGGTAAAGCATAGGACATATGCTACCTTTTTTCTATCTAGATATCTAGATAAACGCGTGGACAAAATCTAATCAATAATAAGATCTCATACGCGATAAAACACATATACATAAGTTCAGCAACGATTCTTTACCATTACCATCGATTTTACTCATCGATAAAATTTGTTATTTTATCAAAATTTTCGTACCACGTCTCAACTCGGCTAGCCAATCAAACAGATCAATAAATCACTTTTATGAATAGCACATCGTTCTCAACGTACAGTTACGAGGTGTTATGTACACAACACATTTGCCACAAGGATGTGATAATAAATTACCGTTATTTACATGTAGTTTTTAAAATTTTAACATTTATACTATAATATGAATGTATCACTTTTGTAACGGTTTTAGCTAATACAGGAGCTCCTAGTACGGAGACCAGTCTCCCAAACAGACTATACATTCGCTGCTTTCTTGTATGGACTATTTGATTATGATGTTAAATATTATGTACTGTGTGAGAGAACAAAATAAACAATTATTATAGCTTTAAAATTCAAAGGACAGACTGATGAGGCGGTCTTCGGTATTTGAAAAGTGCTATTAAACATACTTTCTAGAATGAATGTTTAATACCTGCTGACCTGAAAATCCAAATAAAATCAAAAAGCAGAAGAAAACCTTTTTCATATTTGTGACTACCTACTACAATTATATGAAATAGGTTTTCGACTGTTTTTTTTTTAATTTTTGTTGTATCACTTAGCTTACAGTGCGTCATATGAGTGGGATTTTGTAGTAAACGCTAGTATGATACACAGGTTGTACCAGAAGTCAACGTCAAGCCGGAATCAGGTAACAGGCTAAGTTTTAATAGCTATCAGAAATATAAAAAAATCGAGGTTACGTATTTTAAAAATATAGGCATTTAATAAAAATAAAAATCTACAACCTGTGACGGTATTTTCACTCCTGTTACTACGGATATATATTTTTTTCCGATTATTCAAAATTACATAACAAAAAAAAAAACATTATTCAAAAAGTAAATATCTGTCGTAACAGGAGTGAAAAGACCGTCACAGGGTGTAGATATCGGAGATTTTTTTTAAAATGCCTATAATTTTTAAAATACTTAATTTCGATCTTTTTTATTTTTCTGATAGTTATTATAACTTAGCCTGTTACCTGATTCCGGCTTGACGTCGACTTCTGGGACAACCTGTATACTTTATTTATTCATATGTAAAGAGCATTTTCTCGTGGCTGCGTTCGAGTAGTACGTCATTAACATACAAAATACTTTTATTTTAAAGAGATCTCCCGCACTAGGAATAATTACTGTCTCGCGAGGAACTTTACAAACATTCTATCAATGGACACAAAGAATACCCAGGAACACGGTAGCTTCCAGTTAGTAAAATAATTTTTAGAATCAGTGCATATTCTTTAAAGTTTACCCCTATATCCAAACAAACCTATTAGCGCATAAATCACTGAAAAGACCGATTTCCAATTACGCCATCACAATATTATAAAGCTGATACAATGAAAAGAGATTGGTTATACAGACAATTGTTCAGCATATTTATTTTTACGAGAAAACATTACAACGCTGAATGAATACCGTTTCCGTAACGATATTCCGTAGACAAATACCGTTTTATGTTATTATTATTTTTATATTTGCACATTTTCGGAGCAACAGAAAAACAAACGATGAATTAAATCAATGTCTCAATAAAAATAAACATTATAGGGGTGTAATTCATGGCACAAACTTTACGACCGGTTTTCAACCGTTTTGTCCGGCACCTAAAAGTTTGATGTTACTCGTAATATGTATCCAAACTACAATTAGTTTTGGGTCAATTTTTGATCAAGGGTTTACCCCTGCGACTAGGTGAATATAACCAATAGTACAACAATACTATTTTATCTATGGGTCATCCATAGATAAAATTGTGTTTCATGTTCGGTTGTATTTGTTACATATGTGATACTTTTAATCTGTCTATGAGTCATTTTATCACATTGGCCTATGTAATTTAGCACTTATAACCTTTATGCAGTCTCTAGTGTCAACTAGTGTTATTATATTATTATAACTGACTTAATTAAAATAATTATTAAGTCAGTAAGTGAAGAAAGATCTCCTCTGTTGTAATTAAAGATTAACCAGAACCTAGTGATATCTAATGTGCAAAATTTCAACTAAATGGAGACCATCTTCTTGATAAGTGCACATGTGCTAGTAAAATCGGCAATCGTGCTTAACGTATATTATATAGTAAGTTTGTATGTTATAATTAATTTAATTATAGTTCCATATCATTTTCTTGGCGTGATACGTCTTCTAGTTATTTGCCGCTAATTTGTGATGTGTCATTTTCAATTAATTGAAACTCTTGAAAATTTATTCGAATATCGAATGTTCAATCAATTAGACTATATTCGAATAATATTTTTTTAGTTATTTGCATCATCATACACACAGCGGATAGGTAAGATAGGACATGGATATGGTAACTAAGAAAGAAACAATACATATAATATCTATATTTCATAATTTTATTGTAATTCGATAATTAAATCGTTATTCGAATAAAATCAGTTAATGCATAAATCTACATTCGAATGAAGAATCGTACAGGTCTCAAATCATTCAATATTTCTACTTATAACTTGTATATCCAGAGCAATACTTTGCTGTCATAATACATTCTAGCCTGCGTAATGATTAGAGTGACTAATTTTCTTCACTCCATCAATGTATCACGAACCATCAGTTATGAACTTATGAAAGCAATATTGCATAAAACTACGTCTGGGTTTTACTGTTGAATCATCAATTTAAGCTAATGAATTGCACAAAATGTAAAAATAATCATCTAGTAACATTAGGTATATCCTTTACAAAATAATAATGATTATTAAAACACTTGGAAATACCCTAGAACTTTCTGTTCCTTCCATAGAAAGTTTTAGGTAGGCATAGAGAGAATGGATCACTGTTTCGAGTCATTCCATTTATAACTAATCAATTATCATTATATTTTTAATCTAATACCACAGACATAAGAAATAGTATTTATGAAGTGAAAACTTCTTTAGCGGCGTTGTGCACTTTTTTTGTGATGGGTAAAAAATGTTAAACTCGCGTCAGGACACGTGACCTGATCGAAAATTCGTAAGACGCAGGGAGAATTGTCATGTTTGTGTACGATAGCGCAATAAATGAATATTTTATTTTACCACATGAATGATAGTACTTTTATACTGATAATTAAAGCAATTCGTGCAAAATTATTTCCTAACCATTCCAAAATATCAAAAATGCACAACGTTAATATTCAAGTTTTCACTTCTGCCGGCACTCACGGAGTGCAACCCGTTGATTTTTGAAGTGAAAACTTTTTGAGCGGCGTTGTGCACTTTTTTAACTTCACGGATGGCGCAACGGCATAAGTGGTAATGCCAACTCACGTTGTAGGTTCGATCCCCACACAAAACAAATATTTTTTTGATCCACAAAGATATTCTATGTTTTATCCGTTCTTAAGCTATTTCTCAACACACCGCTATATAAGGCTCATGCCAGGTGTGATGTATTTTGTAATGAAAATAAATGTAGTACTCGTTAGTAGTACGCAGATTCATTAAAATCAAGACTTTTTTATTAACAACAAGCGAGAGCGCATTCTTGTATTATTTTCGATTACGTCTGTCACTTTCCGTCCCGTACTATTTATAAAATCTATCTTATAATATACAGGGTGTTAGGCACACTGTTGTCCAAATGAAATAGAGATCCGGTTTGGGCTATTGCCAACGTGTTGGACTCAGGCAAATTAAATTTTGTCTCACAGTTTCGGCGATATGATTTTTTTAATTTTTAAAAATAAAAGGTAGGAAATTTGGACTTAAACTGTAAAAATGTTAAACGAATATGGGTTTAGCATAGTCGGCCTCGATGGCGTAGTGGTTAGTGTAACCGACTGCCACGCCTGAGGTCGCGGGTTCGATTCCCGCACAAGTCAAACATTTGTGTGCATGAACATGGATGTTTGTCTTGGTCTGGGTGTTTCTATGTATAATAAGTATGTATTTACAAAAAAAAAGTATATACGTATGTTTATCCATTGTCTAGTACCCATAGTACAAGCTCTGCTTAGTTTGGGCTGTGTGTATGTGATAGAATATTATTATTATTATTATAATGATATTCTTTATTTTACTTAACTATTGCTACATTTCATTAAAATTATTATTTTCTACAGACACCTTGTAAAAAAATTATAACAGGCTGTCAAAGTTTCGGAAAGAGCTAAAAACAGAACAAAGTTCGACTTTGCATGATTAAAAAATAATAATAATAATATTTAATTTGCCCGAGTCCAACACGTTGGCAATAGCCCAAACCAGATCTCTATTTCATTTGGACAACCGTGTGCCTAACACTCTGTATAATAACACTCTCGTACTAGGAATAATGCCTAATGTTCTGATTCACAGAGAACTTTACAAACATTCAAACAACAGACACAAAAATCGCCCAGATTCCGAATATTATTTTTTTAAATCACACTTTTTTTAAATTTTTTGTCCTGTGTAGGCTTTATTCAGCACACTCGGCGTAGTGATAGTAGCAAGGCGACTACTTAAATCACTACGCCATCCGTATATATATATATTTTTTATTTTTTTTATTATTTTCTTTTTCTTTTTTATTATTTGCGTGATAAAAAGCCTTAGTCCACTTTGCGGCATATATACTGTCTCAATACATAAAAGCCGTGGCTTCATGCTTTGTTGTGTAAAAGAAGGATACACCAACAAAATACTTTCGTATTTACAATATTAAGTAGAGATTTAAACACTCAAACAAAGTCAATATGAAAACCTTTTACATTTATAAAAAGCTCTCACTGTATATTTTACATTTAATTACGTAAACAACGACCGCACTAACTGTTTACATAAATGAATGAAACATTCAGGTTCAATGAATTGAATTGTTCACACGCTAAACGATTTACAAAGATATAATGAAGATGCATTTTAAATGATCAGGTTAACAACCTACGGTGAACGTTTAATTTATTTATTATTTTGAGATGTGATCTAAAGATCGTATAAGCATTCAGCTTAGGTATAAGGGTATCTTATCTTATGTGGGGGCCAGTCAGTGCAGACCGGCGACACTTCGACCCAGTGGGATCTTTTGTGTCGACACTCTCCCAATAACGACTGCCATAGAAGTTCATGGCAGCCGGGACCAACGGCTTAACGTGCTTTCCGAGGCACGGAGCAGGCGATAATTGTCAATCAATACGCACATAATTTCGAAAAGTCATATGACTTCCGAAAGTCAGAGGTGCGCGAAGTGGGTTCGAACCCGGGACTCTCTGCATTGCAATCTGTTGATCTCCCCACTGAGCTATCGGTGCTCTAGGTATAAGGGTAACACGATTACAAATAATTTGCAATCCAAATGCATCACTGTTTTCTTTTTAAATCTTTCTTTTGGTTCATAAGACATAAACATTAGTATTTTCCGATAATATTTATAAACAGTATACATATTCAATATTATAACAATACAATATAACATGGATATAAACTGGTGAAGTGTGAGAGAAGAGAAGTGTGTCAGGATCGTAGCAAATGGAAATCCGTAGTCTCTGCCTTTCCTTCTGGGAAACAGGCGTGAATCTATGTATGTATGTATAAACTGGTATTTATATTATAGTCTCATTAGTGTCGTAGCTTAAGTTTGCTTTTATGTATGCAATCGATCGTAATGTTGAAGGTTCTAGTTTCTTTAGGTTCACTTAGGAAATTGTCAATGCCAGCATAGGATCTGAAAGCGTACTAAGCAGACGGCAATAAGCTCATTCCTTATTTCGTGGAATTTTAAAATATAACTAGCACGTATTAGCGCAATGAACCTCTGCCTACCCCAAAGTAAATTTATAGATGTCAGTAGAAAGAATTTAAAAAATATGTCACACCCAATGTATTCGTGTAACGAGGTGATCACTTAACAACTCCACCATCAATCAAATCACGATTAGAGTCATAGACACTTCTGCAACTAAGCCGCAGCAATAAAGTACATCAATCATTCCTTAACTTGGTTATTGGATAATGTGCGTACAAGTAAAATCCCAGTTAAAACATTTTCATTTATAAATTAACTCGTAGGTACGTACACGGTGACCCTAACAAGGCGTCTTAGTCAAGATTATTAATACGTCCGTGAAAAGTACGTGTAAAATGTAAGAAGTTATTAAATATATTTTATACTTGTTTTCACCCGCGGCTTCGCTCGCGTAAATGTAGGTTAGGTTAGGTTAGGTTTGCAAGAGTTTTTTTTTCTGGATGAAAGGTACCCTGACAACGTGTATGCAAAATTTCATGTTGATCGGTTGAGTAGTTAAGGCGTGAAAACAAACAAACTCTTTTTCGCATTTATATTATTAGTAAGGATAATATCCACCGCGACTTTGTTTAGGTTGTTTGAAGTGGCGAACCTATGTCCATGCGACATTTATTCAAATTTCGTAAAAAGTAGTAAGTTTAGTCGTAAAAATATAACAAACTATCACAGTTATTTTGCAATTATTACACTGATACAAAATGTTATTTAATGGATGACCATTATGGTTATCCGTTATTTAAAATCTTTATCATATTATCATAACGAATAAGGATTGACTTTTAAATTTTTGCGCCTTATAAAACACAATGGAATGCTTATCAAACTTTATGAACCCTAAAAAATAGATATCTTATTCAGTGAGGACAAGTTACAAAGGTTTATCTTAAAATTTTTATCAATGAAGAATTCTTGTTATCACAAGAAAGATTTTCTTGTGAAAGCACTTGTTTTATCATTTAAATCTATTATTAAACTTCCCCACATAAGATATAATTTCGCTTCACTAATAGTTAAAACATAGAAATGCATAATGAAAAGCATACCAAAACCTGAAACCACTATGTGAGGATAGCACTTGTTCCATACGTTGACTAAAACCTACAATATTCGGAAACAGCGATTTGATCACTTAAGCCTTCGCGCCATACGTGTACTCGTATACAAAGTTAGAAGAACTAGTACGGACGGCCACACTTAGTCAGCATTCTATTAGAGTGCAAAAATATAAGTTTCTAACTCATTTTAATTCAATTCAGAGCACGCCGGCAGTAGATATCAGTCGCATTAAATTGCCACAGGAAAATAAATATATATACGTATGTGTCTTTCACATTTTCTTCTATATCTATCTCTCAATAGGTTACTGTGATACACGAATGGCACGGTGATCAATTCGTAACTTAACCACTTATAAAAGCGCGTGTTCGTTCTTTGCAGTGAACAATTTGTGTGACACAAAGATAGATATATAGGTACTTTACAGTATGAGTGTTATCACATTATTTAAGACCTATTTTGTAATATAAAATAATATAGTTTTTCCGAATCTTAGATTTATCTTAAAGTGAATTTTTATAGTGATGCCACTGATAACTTCAATTTTTATAAGACGTCAATTGCTGTGGATATTAGTAACGGTTTTATTTACGTAAAGCTCACAATACTAGGATAAAATCAACGTCTTGTTGACCATACTTTTTTTAGATCATACTCTCATGTTATGAACCCTATCTCAATCACTTGGGATGAACATTATCTCACACCCTTGCTATGAACCCTATATTCCAATAAACGTTGTAAGATTTTAAAAGATGGATAAATTAAAAATCACGTACATTATGGACAGCTTTATGTATGCGGACAGCACATTTTTTATTCCGTTATAAAATAAGAATATTTTTTATTAAAGCACAGTAGCAGTGCTGTTACTGTATCATATCTCGAGCACATATCGTGCTGATGTACTCTCCGGCGCCGGCGCGACGCTCCGTCGATTTCGTGCATTTTTTTGCAAGTGACGACTTGGATTTCTAAATAATTTAAATACGTGCACGAAGTCAGAAACGCACTGCGCTGATCGCTTATTAATTGCTATTCAATGAATTGGGTCTGTGTGTACCGAGTCGCGTGCTAATCGACTCGGTTAGTTTTATTTATGACGTATGTAAGAATAGATCAGAAAATATCAGCATCTCTTTTCTATCGAGTAAAAGTTGTATGACAGAAACTTACGGTTCTGATGACACCGTCACAGAATCCAATTATAACACAAAACCATGTCACTGCCACAGTTGTATTTAGTTTACGGTAGCACTTGATGCGCGACGAGTGTACGAGAGGAAGGCGCGGGCGTGCGGCGCGTGCGTTCGATGCGGCGGCGCGGATGCGACTGACGCGCTCTACGAACGAACTGCGCGAGCGCCGATGAAATGACTCGCTCGGGACTCGAATGAAATCGCATAAGTAAAATTGTTGCAGTTTTATTAAGGACAGGTTGTTGTAAACGTAAAAGTGGTACTAATCGTGTGTAAATAATTACACAGCGCGGATTATGCGGTGCTACGTAATAAATCGCACGGTATACTAGCCAGTCTTAAGTCACCGGTTTAAGTCATAAATAAGGATTTTTCTCATAGTAATTGGTATAAGACACGGATAGCCTTAATATTATGTCGTAAAATTATAGAACTGTGGTTATTATATGTGACTGGTAATTAATATTATTATTAATGGCGGCATATAATTTACGAAGAAGTGGAACAAATAAAATATACAGCGTGTATGAGAAAAGTGTGTTATAAAGAACCTATTTTCTATCTTCAGATAAATCTTAACTAAGTAACAAGTTTGGTGGTTCGACAATTTTTGTGTATGCTATCTGTAATATTTAATCCTTAAATAAGCCATCTGAAACATAAAACATCGATCGCAAGGAAATTGAAATTGTTTTTTTTTTAATCTCGATAGGCATGCTCTCTTTTGAGCGTTGCATGTTATGTAGCAAAAGCATATTCACTTCAGTCTGTTATTTTACTATGACGGGACTTTGGGCATCTATATATTAATACGTGAAGCAAAAACTTTGTACCCCACTTTTACGAAAATTGCGCAGACGGAGGAGTATGCAATTTGGCACAGTTAAAGTGTACATAGAGAAGGAGTGGCGAATCCTAACATTTTTATAAAATATGCATTAGAATAACATTAAATTAATGAAAAATTACTACACGCACACATACATGCATTTGACACACGCAGTCGAATCGCGTTCGTAGTATTTCGGCATTGTTCGTCTGACGTCGTACAATTCTTTGTAACTATGGTTACTTATACCTTATTTATATGTAATAAAGAAAATAGAAAACAAAGTAGCAAGCTTAGGAATATCGTCAGTGAAAGAGTATAGTCAAGTAAATAATAATATGTTTGAAAAAGATAGGTAAAGTTAACCTATATAACCTTGGCGAAATCCAAATAAAATGTGATTATAAGGGTAAAGCTATAGACCATAAAACTGTAATAAATATCAAACTTAAAATTTAAATCAATTATCGTCGAATTTTGACCACTAGGCGGCCGCTAGTTACTATAAATTCACATAGATTTTAAAATATGGGTAATATAAGTAATATAATATTTAGTATTTCGCAAGCGTCATCGTGGCAGGCCCAGACGAAGATGCTGACATGTGCTGAACTACTTTGAAGGAGATTGGTCCTTAGCGACTTTAGAGAGAGGTATGGACTGATAAAGAATTGGGCCTTTGCCCAGCAGTGGAACACTACCAGCTTATAATAATGATTTTGTACTTTCGCTATCGGCTAATTTTCGAGCACATTTTATCAATATCTAAAGAAGAAATAGGTGGTTTTGGTAACCGCTGTTCGAATGTTTGTCTCTGCGACACAGAGATTCCTTGCGCCGGAGTTGTATTTTTAGGAAAAGTAAAAATATATTTTAGTTTGCCTATAAGAGGGGATAAAGTGGTGTCATAGTCAGCCTAGTGCCGGCTAGCCACCATCACACATCTTCGAAAACAGTATAATTAAAGAACTCGTAGACATGTAAGTTTCTTCAAGATATTTTTCTCCGCCATGAAGCAAATGATAATTAACCATTTTATACGTTCATAACATTGAAGTCATCCTTACGTGCCGTGGGATCGAACTCAAGACCTATCGCTAACTGTAAATTAATGGTTGCAAATTATTAATGAAGAAATAGAACGAGTATATAATAAGTATTTAATATTTGACTAAATATATATTATTACAGATGATATTAATTAATACTTAACTGTACACGAGATGGCAGTATAATCGCTAAACATTTATCATTTAACCATTGAATTAGCATTTTGCGAAAATATACTTACGATGCTCATAAACAAGTTGGCCTTATTCAAAGCCTTATGGACAAGCTATACTGAAGTGGGAAGATTAATAACAATCCTAACTAATATTATAAAAGCGAAAATGCGTTTGTTTATTTGTTTGTTACCTTTTCACGCCTAAACCACTGAACCGATCATTCTGAAATTTTGCATATACGTTCTCAGGTGTACAGAAACGGACATAGGCTACCTTTCATCCCGAAAAAAACTACTGTTTCCGAGGAAAACAACAATAACGTTCTTATGATAATAGATGGCACCACGTATCTTTCGAATCATGATTCAATTTTAATATTACAAGCAGAGTACAACCCGAATTGATTTCCAAATTCTATATTAACGCGAGCGAAGCCGCGGGCAAAAGCTAGTAACTTATATATTTTTATACCACGCATGAGCTTCAGCAGCCTTGCTTGTCACCAATCTTATAATTTAATAAATATTTAAGAGACGGTAACCTAGATAAAGCAGTTGGACTTGTGATCTAGAGGTCGTAGATACGAATACCACCCATTGCACGCGACACAAAATTGCTAGTCCTTACTTCTTTACTAATATTATAAATGCGAAAGTAAGTCTGTCTGTCGGTCTGTCTGTCTGTCTGTTACCTTTCACGCTCAATCCGCCGAACCGATTTAGATGAAATTTGGAATGAAGATAGCCTGGGACCCTGGGAAGGACATAGGCTATATAACATCACGCTACGGCTCACGGGAGCGGCACAGTAACCACAAATACCAATGACACGGGTGAGACCGCGGGCACAGCTAGTAATCTTATAAAAATAACCTTAAATATTAAAAAGTACTTAAGTATTACTCAACGTACTGTATAGTTGAATAATAATTAAACATGAGTGTGTCGAGTAGATGATCAAAGGATAATCATTGATCAAGGTCTTAATAGCTAATCAGTTGAAATGTAGCTAAGTATTATATAGCGATATTTTTACAAGTAAAGCTGCTGTTCTAATCATTTTTAACTTGTAAACTCCAAATGTTAACCTATACCGTACAATAATACAATCTGAAATAAATACTTAAAAGATTTTATATGATACTTTAATTATGCGAACAAAAGACATAAACGCGCGCCGGCTGCGCGTGCGCAACTATAAATATTGAATTATTTTAATTGGACACATCGTAGTTTATGCTAATGTAGTATTGACCTTTTCATTTTATTGTATTTTTTATCAGTTATCGTAGCCAATGTAAAGGCATTTGCAACACAAGCGTACTACTACTATGAAGCGAGGCTTTTAAGAGCGAAACCAGTGCCTTTATTGCTAGTACATCTACTTTATACCTTCTCATAGACTCATGCATATATCTCCAAAGGAGTAAGCACAAAAGAAAGGCATTACAACCTCATTTCGCCAACTTTGGTTATTAAGTCCAACGTAATGGGGCAAGCTTTTTGCCGTCTACTACCACTTTTCTAGTCTCTGTAATATTACTGCGAATATAATTGGCCCTAAAACAAAATAACTCTTTCCCTGCTCCGGGCATCGTATCCAAAACACAGTAGTACCGCCTTTACTTAGCGCTACACCAAGCACGTCTCCAAAATAAGTTCCTAAAATCTGCAGGAATTCAATACAAAGTTATTCGGATCTTCGATAGAGCGAGAAGAGGTCTGTAATGCCAAATTCTTAGGTGTTACCTCATTTTAAATATTTAAATTTAGTTTAAATTAAAAAGACAATTAATAGCCTACTAATCGAAAAATGTTATTACACAGTAGAAGAATTTTTAAATGATGCATTGTGATAATTGTAATATAATAAAATATAAAATGTTAATTAATTAACTGTAGTACATATTATATAAGTTTTCATATTAATTTGAATACGTAATCTTTATATATATAATTCTTCTCTGCGTGTGTTGACAGTGAACTCCTAAACGGCTGGACCGATTTGAATGAAATTTGTTGTGTGTGTTCAAGTGGATTCGAGGATGGTTTAGATTTATCTTTTTTTTTTTCGTTTGTTCAGGACAACGTCTGTCGGGACAGCTAGTTAATTATAAATGTGACATGATTAATAATAACAATTTAATTTATATTTAAATGTTTCTTATGTTTGTATTTGTATGTCTTAATGGCAAAACATAGTAGACTATTTATTTATTTAAGACCTTCAATAATTGTATTTACCTATGTTTAACAAATAAATAATTCTGATTCTGATTCACCACTAGGGCTGGTAGACTTCCATGTGTGTCCTAACTGCCTAACAATAAATTAATACGAATTAATTAGTTTACACACATGCTTATACCATATCTATTTTTTGCCACTATCGTCTTCAAGTCTACTAAAACTGGAAAATCACTTGATTTTATCCAAAACATGCCGCGACCGCAAAAACTCATGAAACACGGAACGCTCACCATCATTCAAAGTTGTCATAAGATTTATATCGTCCAGTTGTTTTCGAATACGGTGTAGTTATAAAACGATAAATCAATCGGTTAACTTTCGTAGATAGTATGTCACAAATCACTGACAGAAGATGGGGCTCGGATATCCAGGGCTGACTCGTTGGGAAATGGTGTTAAAAATAATTCATGGCCACCAACAATTGTTTTGTTCGCCCAGTGGTGTGAATGTGGGTGTTATATAAAAGTTGATGGTGAAATTCCCGGTTTTATTCCGAGGATAAGTAACATTTTTTGTTATTATTTTTTACTAGCAATATGCCTTTGATTGACTTGATTATATTGATATATGGCTCATTTAAAATATCGTGTATAATATGATTAATAACTACTAATGTTTTGAATATAAGGACCACTAAATCGATTTCTCAATTTGATACCAATTGATCTATGAAGAGAATATATGTATAATGAATCCAATTAGTATTACTCTAAATGGTTAAGTCGATTTATACACAGAAGGGAAATTTAAAATAATGTGCTATAAATAGTTTTAGGTAAAAATAATAATACGGTTGATGTGTGATCCATGTTGTATGTAATGGATACCTTTCTAACTCATTTCTAGCTACCTCGGGCGTACCGCAGGGGTCAATTTTGGGCCCTTTATTATTTATATTAATGACATTGGCAACTGCTTCCGTAACAGTAATTTCTTATTGTACGTCGATGATCTTAAAGTTTTTAGAAAAATCCAGTCATTGGACGATTGTCATTTATTACAACAGGACCTAAATAGACTATCTGACTACTGTAACAATAATAAATTAATATTAAGTATACCTAAATGCAAATATGTAAATTTCACTAAAAATAAAATAATAATCATTAACTTTAATTACTCTTTGTGCAATGAAACTCTACTTAAAGACAATATGATTAGCGATTTGGGTATCCTCTTGGACTGTAAACTTCACTTAGATGTACACATCGAAAAAATTACTGCCAGCGCTTTTAAAATGTATAACTTAGTGATGAGATCTTCTGTGGACTTTAAAAGCCCAACTACATACCTATACCTATTTAATTGTCTTGTACGACCACAGGTAGAATATGCCAGCATGATTTGGAACCCCAACTATGCAAAGTACGACCATGCAATTGAAAGAGTGCAGCGTAAGTTTCTGCGAGCAACTCAGTTTAAATGTCGTCTAGGGCGCTCCACATACAATGAGTCTCTGCAAAAATTTAATTTGCTTACCCTACACTCGAGACGACTGTTACTTCAGGCTATGATGCTCTATGACCTTATTAGCAATAAGTATGATTGTACCGAACTTATTAACGCTTTATATTATATAGTACCTAGATCTGTAATAAGAAGAGAGACGCGCGCCTACCCGCTATTTGCTACGACTACTAGTCGTACGAATGCGGGGGAGCGAGCGCCCCTCCATAGAATAGTTAAAAATTATAATAAATTGTTCGTTAATATAGATATTTTTGCCTCTACTCGCAATCAATTTAAAAATAATATAATACATACTCTTCGTGATCCACAATAGTACCAACATTTATCAACATTTGTATAAATACATAGACTTAGATTTAAGTAGATACTAGCTCTAAGCTTCAATTAGGTTTAACTGTACTTCTGAAGGTAATATGTGGAAACGCCGTGGATTGTACATTAATTTATTCTGTTATGTACCTAGCCAGTAAGACACAATGTACAATTGTTTGTTTTCCCCAATAAAATAAAATAAAAAATAAAAAAATAAATCCATATTGTCATTAATATCTTTCTCTTATCACAGGTATTTTCTAACATATTATATTAGAAAATACCTGGCCCTTTGGGAGGCTTAGACGGAGACATGGTTCCAACGTGAAGAGGCCCTTTGAGAGTTTTAATTAAAGGTGGGATAGAACACCGACAGCGGCACTGGCCGCAGCAGGCGTAGGAATATTGCTATGTATGGATTCTAATATATGGGCTATAGGTATGGGTGTTTTGTGGACCGGTATATTGCTAACTATGGATGAAAACGGCTTTTATTAATATTATTATTAATTTCATGCACTAGACATGTTTTTTAAAATAATACTGTTGTAGGTCTACTAAGCCTTTTAGCTATATGCAGGTATGGTTGTACGTAAGTTACGTAAAAATTGCAATGCTTTAAATCGCTATGTAGAGAAACGACTATTAGAGAGTTGCAACGATCTTTCAAACTCTCGAAGAAATAAATAAATAAACGATTAGAAAGGCTAAGTGGCCATTTGATAACTTTGACGGGTCGGACTAATTCAAAGCTTATGTAAAAGTGCAGTAGCAACCAAGTTCGATTCCCGCTCAAGTCAAACATGTTGTGGATGTTTGTCTTGGTCTGGGTGTTTCTATGTATAATATGTATGTATTTATAAAAAAAAAGAAAAAGAAGTATATACCTATGTATGTTTATCCATTGTCTAGTACCCATAGTTCAAGCTCTGCTTAGTTTAGGCTAGATGGTGTTGTGTGTATGTGATAGAATATTATTATATTACCCTGAGTATTGATTATAGCAAGACTAATTGAACAGTTGTGTGCAATATACATTTATATGCCTCACGTGCGTAAGAATTAATAACATTCGATTTAAATTCAACTTGAACTTATTACAAGCTTATGGATTTTACTAAAATATATATTTTTTTATTATTTGGTAACGGCCGTTTTGTTACTAAATAATAATAATTTAAAAAATATATTTCAATCGAGTTGCTCGAAGAATCCTCCAGCCTAGAAGCCACCCTCTTATAGGTAACCGATATAAGTCTAATAAACACTGTTACGTCACTGCGGTAGTGAGGCGAGTTTGGGGGTGTCCTCTGCCTAATAAAAAATACAACGCATACATTGAGTGACTTATATGTACTCTCTACTCTCTAATTATAACTCTGTGCTCTATATTTATAGCTAGTAAAATATACCTACATATTAATACATATAATTAGACAATATTTATCATCTCAGGCAAGTTGTAGAAGTATGTATATCTAAGATACGTTGGGTTTTTCGTTCTCTTGTCGGCCTCGATGGCGTAGTGGTTAGTGTAACCGACTGCCACGCCTGATGTCGCAGGTTTGATTTCCGCACAAGTCTAACATTTGTGTGCATGAACATGGATGTTTGTCTTGATTTGGGTGTTTCTATATATATTATATATGCAAGCATTTACAAAAAATATATATATGTATATTTATCCATTGTCTAGTACCCATAGTACAAGCTCTGCTAAGTTTGGGCTAGATGGTGTTGTGTGTGTGATAGAATATATTAGAATATTATACCGCATTAAATAAAGCATATTGTAGCACTGGATTTCCTCAGTGGCGTATCAGTAGTGAATAAAATACTGCGCTTAAGCTCTCTCGTTCGATTCTGGTGTGGGACGAAGTGTTATTCGGTTTATGTGTTGCAATTTTTAATGGCAGTTTGGAGTCTAAAACTATGCCTGCCAACAGTTAATCATCTCGCCCTCTATTTCTTAGAATCTAAAACCTTAACTGACGAAATCTCTACCGCGTTCTCATACCTATATATAGTGTGTAAATATGTATGTGTATTTTATGGAAAATATCTGCGACAATAACAATGTGAAAAACTGAGCCTAAAACAATAGCTTAGTTTATTAATTTAAATTTTATTTAATCACATTTACAAGAAGTTTACTCTCATATTATAGATGATTGTGTCGCATGCAAAAAGACCTGCTTATCTCGGAACATGATAGTTGTTCTGAATATAGAAGGTCTTTGTGCAAAACAAAAACCAAATCACATACAATACTCCATACATTTCCAATATCAGGACTTTTTTTTAACTATCCATGCAAGCAGTCAATAAACCAGACTCACATCATAACAGGCTTTAAAGAGGCAGCCCTGCGTCTGAGTGAAAGTGATAGTTACGGTATAACGATTAGCCGCATCTCTGCTGTGCCCGCGCCGCGTGCTGGGAAAGCCGCCGGCTGTCAAATTTACTTGTCAAGGTGCCGCGTGTCACACCGTAGTGAACTTAAGTGAGGTGATGAATAAGGAAGCGAATGTTGTACGGTGTGAACATATGACCTAGTTATGTATTTGAATAATACACATGAGGCATATTTATATAAGTCACCTCTTTTATATTGACTAAATTGTCTTATAAGCCTTAACTTCTTGAATGTCGAGTGGAAATACATAAAAAATAATTAAAAATTAATTGTGCAAACAATACACAAACGGACAAATGTATGTGCGCTCGACACTTGACTCATTAACGAGTCAAGTGTGCAGCGGACATGCATTAGTAGTTTTTTTTATTTTTAATTTTGATGACTCATTTTTGCGGACAGCGTATGTCCGCTCGACACTTGACGGGTTAATTTATAGATTTAAAATTATTTTTAGGTAGAATGCATCTTTCACTTTAAAAATGATTTGCACTTAAATTGCTTTTAAATTAACGATGCGAGCTTATTGCTGTTTACAGGACATATTTCCAAAATCGGTATTAAAACGTAAATTTTTCTAACTGTGGAACTCAATAATATTTTACCTGATCCGGGGATCGAACTCAGGATCTCATGATGGCACGTGATGAAGCGCAAACCTATGCCACGATACTAACGAGCTAATCACTATAGTATGATTAATTATATAATACGTCAGCCCATTGCCGTCAACCAAGCACAGTTTTAGACTTCGTACTGCAACCGAGGCTTTCCCGACAGCCCCAGTAACTCTCCCAAGCTGAGCATCCAAACCGACACCTAATTTGAATACACCGTGCACCGGGGTAATCACATAATATATTGGCAAATAAAATAGGACGGTGCACTAACTACACACGAACATCCTGCCCTATTTACTTATTTACGTGACGGTCTGAGCACCGCTCATTTTACCAATTCTGTAATAAAAAATGTAATTGGAGACAACGTATATCGTAAATCTGGTGTTGGCCAGGTTTACGCGATCTCTCTACACCCTATCTTTTATGGGCTGTTGATGGTTTAACAAGCGCTACAAAGTACACGAGTAGAGCCTTCACGTGAGCTTAAGTGGCATTATTAATGTTCCATCCAAGTTTGTATTTGTTAGGCCTAGATTTTTCCTGGGAAACCTTTTGAGTGGAAATTTATTAATACTACTAGCATAGTATCTCAAAAATACGTACTGGTATTATTAACGTACA
The DNA here is from genome assembly GCA_963564715.1 of Catocala sponsa. Taxonomy (NCBI): domain Eukaryota; kingdom Metazoa; phylum Arthropoda; class Insecta; order Lepidoptera; family Erebidae; genus Catocala; species Catocala sponsa. The sequence goes on along the minus strand of OY751338.1, from coordinate 21,966,103 downwards.
ATAATAATATAATAATAATAATGATTTATTTTTTCTTCCACAAAGGTAACTTAAAAATATCATTAAAATACATAAATAAAAACAAAAGACCCTTGTGGGAGACTGGTATCTGCACTAGGAAACCCTGTCACATAGATTACCAGGCCCCCTAAAACAATGTAAGTATTATTAAAATATTATTTTCAAAGTGGAATAGAGTATAATATATCAGTAACTAAATGTAGGCTGTGGAGTGTGCGTGTGTGTGTGTGTGTGTGTTGTGTGTGTGTGTGTGTCTGTTAGTGCGCATGCCTGCGTGTGAACGTGTGCGCGCTTATACTTCTTTTAGACTGCAAGGGAGAAAAGAATCGACTTGAATTTGGAATAGAGATAGGCTATTGTTTACATAATGCTTACTTTGAAAAGTGGGTATGTAAATATCAAGACCGAAATCTTAGTTTTGGTCAGGTCGTGTTCACATGCAGACTGGTGCGGCGATGTCAGGTTTCCGTTGGTAAATTAAAAGTTCCTAAACGTTCGCATTTTTTTTTTCATGAACCCTTATGTCTAAATACATACTGCGTATGTATTTAGACATAAGTTATAAGTTAGAAGCGAGTCATACGTGCGTTTCAATTTGCACGTTACCCAGGTCGTGTACACAAGACATTAGCATAAAAATACTCAAAACTATTTTGTTTATACTTACTGTAGGAATCATGTATTGCTACAGTAAGTAGTGCTCTTTTATCTATACTAATATTATAAAGAGGAAAGATTCGACTTTTTGTTTGTTTGCAAGGATTTAACCCAAAAACTAATGAACCAATTTTAAAAATTCTTTCACCATTAGAAAGCTATATTATCACCAAGTAATATAGGCTATATTTTATTCAAAAAATACTGTTACTAACACAACCTAACCTACTTTTACACGAGTGAAACCGAGGGCAAAAGCTAGTGATAAATAAATGTAATGCTTCATAGCTTCTAGCAGATATATTATATTTTGCGGTACCAGTTATAACGTATTATAAATACATATTAACTTATGACCTAACCGGATGCACGCGGGGAGACGACAACCGCGAGGCGCTCTCACATGTTTGCACCTGGTTAAGACAGAGCCCCTCGCGTACTATATATTATAAAACAAAACCTAATATGCCAGCAGTGTCTCTACACTAACTTTATACAAGTTTATTTAATTAAGAGGAAATACCGACATATATTTTTTTAAAACAAACGATATATCAATGTCCAAATAAAACTACAGCTTGAACTGATTATACCTCCGAAATCATCATCTCTTCATAGTAATAATAATATTCTATCACATACACACAACACCATCTAGCCCAAACTAAGCAGAGCTTGTACTATGGATACTAGACATATATATTACATATTTTACATAGAAACACCCAGACCAAGACAAACATCCATGTTCGTGCACACAAATGTTTGCCTTGTGCGGGAATCGAACCTGCGACCTCAGGCGTTGCAGTCGGTTACACTAACCACTGCGCCATCGAGGCCGACGAATTATTGCTTTGTTGCCTTTATCTATACTAAAATGATATTTTTCCATAATTTTATTTTGTGATTTTATATATTATTACATTCGTTAAATTTGTTTGTTGGATGTTTGAAAACAGCTCATGTCCTAAAAATAATATCAGCGGTATGCTTTATATCACGACAAGTGACATGTTTATGTATGTAAATAAGTAAAAATGTGTATCTATTCGTCACCAAAACGGTTAGCCGCGGAGCAAGTCTTAAGTCACTCTGCAATACACTCTATTACAGAGAGACTTAAGACATATATAATATGTAACGGGTATTAACGCGATCATGCATAATGTTTACCTTTTCTAGGCTTGAATCGCAGCACCAGTCAGCTTGTGACCACGGCCGGTGTAACCTGGTCGAAACGTCACGCCTAAAAAAGGTAAACATCATGCATGATCGCTTTAATACCCGTTATATATTATCTTTATATATATTATAATTCTTCTGTATGTGTATCTTCTGTATTCTCCTCCTAAACGGCTGGACCGATTTGGATGGTTTAGATATGGTTTTTTTTTATTTATTTTTTCTCTTTTGTACTGGACAACGTCTGTCGGGACAGCTAGTATATATATATATATATATATATATATATATATATATATATATATATATATATATATATATATATATATATATATATATACGCGAAAGTTTAAATGACTTAAGACTTGCTCCATAATCTGACCGTTTTAAACTGCTAATAAGCTCAGCCTTCTATGTCTATAAAATGGAAAAGTCGTCGCTAAAGCAGTTACCTTACTACTGTGGATTATTTATAGAAATATCTTACATATCCTAGCTCCACTTTGACACTAGCGAGGCTCCATACGAACGCAATAAATTCACATCACTGCATAGCTTTCGAGTGGAAGAGCCTGCAGTTGTCAATTATTTGGTGACAGTACAAATCGAAGCCAGCTCGGCCAAAGAAGTGAACCGCCGTACAATTATTTATTTATTGAATTATCTCCGGCACAGTGTTTAAATCCTGTGTTACGGTGGCCTACACAAACAATCAAGCAACGGATTCAAAAAACATTCAGACTGGGCAAAACTGTTTATAATAATAATAATATTCTATCACATACACACAACACCATCTAGCCCAAACTAAGCAGAGCTTGTACTATGGGGACTAGACAATGGATAAACATACATATATACTTTTTTTTGTAAATACATACATATTATACATAGAAACATCCAGACCAAGACAAACATCCATGTTCATGCTCACAAATGTTTGACTTGTGCGGGAATCGAACCCGCGACCTCAGACGTGGCAGTCGGTTACACTAACCACTACGCCATCGAGGCCGGCTCACACAACTTTTCATCTCGACCTGCGATCGAACCCATGACTGCCACTGCGCAGAATGCTGCGCAGTGGCAATGGCGACCAAACATCTATGCCATTCGTGCAGTCGTTTCTGTTGGTTTTATTTCATGGAAGTGATAATTCTGAACTGACAAGTGATTATATAGTATATGACACCATACCATCAGGCCGACGGCGACGGTAGGCTTGTTAGCCACCAAGGTAATCCTTACTAATATTATAAATGCGAAAGTAACTCTGTCTGTCGGTCTGTCTGTCTGTCTGTCTGTCTGTCTGTCGGTCTGTCTGTCTGTCTGTCTGTTACCTTTTAACGCTCAATCCGCTGAACCGATTTAGATGAAATTTGGAATGGAGATAGCCTGAGACCCTGGTAAGGACATAGACTATATAACATCACGCTACGGCTCACGGGAGAGGCGCAGTAAGCACAAATACCAATGACACGGGTGAGACCGCGGGCACAGCTAGTAATATACAATTTAAAACATTGGCGCAACTCCAACGAATCCCCTCACGATCGGCCATAAGCATAAGCGGTTACTTATACAAGAAGATCTTTTTGCCTCTTTTGTCGTATACGTCTTTATCTTTATGGCGATTATCACACGGCACCGCGCACTGCCGCGGAGGGCGGTGGCGGTAAAGCGGATTTCGTAGCGGAGCCCCGCACGGTAAGACGGTTTACGCGCCTGTCCGCGCGTATGGATTTAACGCGGTTTTGACCAGTTTGTTAATTTTTAAATTGCAACACGATGATCCGCGCGGTTATGCGGCGTCCCGTGAGTGAGGCTCCTCCGTGCGGACGGCAGCGTGGAGGGGCGGTGGCTGTGAGAGCATCGGTTGACCGCGGTGTACGTATGTTAGGGCATCAACGGATTTATTAGAAGCCAATGCGACATGAGATCCGCTTCACCGCCTACCGCGGCGGTGCGCGGTACCGTGTGTTAATCACCATAGACCACAGATATGTACCTACACACCGAATTTCTATATACACGTTAACTCTGCGATAAGATTATGTATACACGTTTCTGTCAGAATCTACCTGAATGACACCCAATGACATATTGGGCTTAGTAGTCGTTTCGCACGAATTTGTTCACACGAATCGTGCGAAAAGATACTTTCTTTTTGTAGTCGTTTAGCACATATGGAATATATTTTCGTGCGAATCGTTCCTGTCTGAAAACGCAGGTGTGGTGGCAAAGACACATAAAAAGCCTGCTGTTATTTACGTATGACGGCTTGGAGGGCAATTCTATTGCCCTCTATCAGGCACAACTTCAACCTTCGTACTGCTACTGCCAATTTCTCGACAAGAAAACCCAGTAATACGGGGTCCAATCTGACACTTCATGCACAGCATTTGCTTTCACTGCCGCTGCGCTGTTGTGGCAGTCATTATATACTTAAAATCATGACGCTATAACTATTTAACCCTACAATCCATAAAATAAATACCATTAACCATAGGTTATACTAGGTCACAAGATGTCGAGATGTCTGCAATTCATCAACATCGCTGTAAACTGTACAATTATAAACTATCAATCAATCAGTCACCATAATGGAGTACATTGCTGGAGGCCTACAGACCTCTGACTTAGCAAACCAATCTGCCCATTATCGGCCATTTCATACAAAGGAGGTTAGCCTGTTTTCTTCATCATTACTAAAGAGGTGAGGTATAAAGAGATCCTCTATTTAAATTGGAATTTTACTTAAACTGTGGAAACTTGGTTGAAAAAGTATTTTCCAAAGGTATTTTCATTGAACATCCCAGAGAAACGATCGCGTATTATCCATGCTTTTTAAAACAGTTCTGTGGTGTTTATACCAGTATGACCGTCGTGCTTTATCTTCTTTTTAAGGAGTTAGCAGGTACTATTATCTTAACTGATAATATTAATTCGAGTTTGTATGTTTGTTAGGTTTTCACGCCTTAACTGCTCGACCGATCATTATGTTCGCATCCACGTTGTCAGGGATATAGGACACCTTTCGTCCACCAAAAACTACTGTTGAACAATAATTCATTTTTATTCATAACGCGTAACTATGGTTACATTGTCAATATATAATGACATATGTCAGCAATATCTTACAGGAAAACTTTGGTCAAATTTCGAGCACTAGGCGACCGCTAGTATATATAAATAGCTGTCCTAATACACGTTGTCTTGTTCAAAGGTCACAAAAAAGCACTCTCAGCTTATTTAAAATTTCCAAATTTACCATGCAACTTTTCCAATGTTCGTTCCATCAAAACATTTTTCGAATTATCGAGAACATTTAAAAAATAATTTAATATCGTTCCAGCCTTTTTCAAGTGATACGCTTATCAGCGAACAGCAAACTGGGCGAATTCTTGTTTATATAATGCTGCCATTGAGAATTCTCTACCAGAAAATGTTTCAAAGATTTTTAGACATTATTCCATTCGATTATTCAACACCACTTGAACAATGACATAAGTTACCCTCTAAACAAAACTTTGATAAATTTAATACGATATGCTTTAGCATGTACATACATGTGCTCAACACACGGACCGCGCCGTAGCTAATTATGTGGCGGTTTAATTAGAGCGCCCACAAAACCGCTGACTTTTCCCGTTGTGGCGCGCTCTAGTGTTGTGTCCGGGATGCATTCCTATTAGCCGCAAAATATCGTTGCTTTATATATACATTAGTTTATACTTGGTCGTATTTATTGATAATAATTTGATAAAAAAATAAAGTTACAAATTGATTTAAAGCTACATAAAATTTCGGCTACAAAAACAATCGAAGGAATTTCCTTTGCTGCGACAAAAAGAAACAACGTTTTTTTTTTTTTCAAAAATACTTGACATGCCTAAGTTGCCGTATATTATGGCATGCCTAATATGTATCGTCATAAATAGTAACTAATAACACAGTATAAATTTACACAAGTAGTGTCAACAAGTGACAAAGAAGTAGTGGAAATATACATAGGGTCTATGTGACACTCGCTACTGTGACGAATGTAACGAATTTTGCATTTGAGCAGTTCAGTTCTGGCTACAAAATGAGCAATAAAATAAAGAAAAACAAAAAATTAGGGCAGTCTTTGGGGACTGACGACAGAAGTGAAAACTTTAATCCTTGATCATAAATACTTCTTTATAAACCAAATTATAAACCAAAAATAATTCAAAAATGGAAAGCGTGCATTTGACACACGCAGTCAAAGCGCGTAACTATGGTTACGTAATAATATATCAATATATAATGACATATATCAGCAATGTTATTGGTCGAATTTCGAGCACTAGGCGACCGCTAGTATTCTAAAATAATTCAAAAATGGAAAGCGTGGAAGCGTGACGATGACGCGAGTTCTATGATTTTTGTTCACCCAAGAAGTGCTCAACGCGCCTAAAGAAGTTTTCACTTTAAAAATACGTTACCCTAATAAATGCTGATGCAATCATATAAAATCTTTTATTTCAGATAAATTAAAAAGAAGGATTTAGAATTTAGGTGGTTTAAAACCAAAGAAATAAAGCAACAAAATAGAAACTCGAAAACGTCCAACCACTGGCTGTTAACGAATCATTCATTTATACAGTACTATCAAATGCAATCGCAACGCCACCGAATTTAATATGCAACTAGCGCCTGCAACAACCGTCGATACGCATTCATCTCTTGAATTAATTACAGCCTCTAAAATGCATGCATTCATTGAATAGCAAAATTTTGCTATCGCACAATAGATTGGTTCGCGTGCACGGCAATTAATCTAATCTTACTTTAAGTATAATTACAGCGTGCAACATTATATTACAAGACGCCATGAATTATGTAAATCTTGCAATAATCTGTAGTAGGCATTATAGAAGTATAAAGAGCTGTGGCTGTATATTATAAATATTTTAGTCAACTAAATAAGGAAGTTTATTTATAAAATAAAATAAAAAATTAAAAGGTTTATTTGACACAAAAGAGAATACATTCACTGTGGGTACATAGTTATTAAACAATAACTATACCTACAGTATATATTTCCTATAAACTTGTTTGTTTTTTAGATTGGTCTTTACGCATAACTTATCATTAGAACTCAATGCAGTTTACAAACATTTGGTAGTTTAACATTTAACTTAAAATCCAAGTCACTTTTCATCCAAATCTGCTTAGCAGAAATGGTAAGCGCATAGAATGGTTCAAGTAAATGACTTTGAGGGTAGTATTCAGTACACGTGGACGCAGACGTTGGCATAATATACATAATAATATATTACATAGTTGCATACATATTCCCACACCTATATCCTCGAAAGGGTATGCAGCTATGTCACATATTTAGCCTGCCAGTTTGAGGTCCTACGTATTGTAGATAGACCATTGTCGTCTATCGGGGCAATGTCGCAGAAAATATTTGATTAGAGCAAATGTGTTATCCACAAATTGTGATTCTAATTCTGGATGTACTTTATGTCCGTTGTTTTTAAATGTTTGTAAAATTTCCCGCGATACAATATAAATTCCTAGTTCGGGAGTAGTCCCGCACTAACTCACCAGGGCTAGTGGCAATCCGTAGTCTCTGCCAGAAAAGTAATTTACTCGCTTGATGGTAAATTATTATCAAACTGTATAATCGTTTGAAATACCAGTGGTATTACTCATGGCAATCCTAGGTAACAGGAATTTAAGATGGAATGCAAGGAAGGAATGGGATAGATCGTTATGTGACCCTCCGGAACTCTTACTCATCGCGCAAACCAACTAACAGTAATACTGCTCTTACGCCAGTTTTCTATAAGAGGATGGTATTATCTGATCAAGCTGGCCGTTTATGACGTCACCAAAGAATGGGTAGTAGTAGCCTCCGTCGCTAGATATACAAAATGGATGTTTATAATGTAATAAATGGATTCAATGTAGAAAACCGTGACATTTTTAAGTTACCTATACTGAAACATTGAGATGTATGGAGTTTAATCCCAATCATGATTCACCAGATTCAAGGTTATTTTAGACACCGGCCTATAAATTCCCGAAATGGCAAGCAGATACATTATGACCACATTTTGCCAGATGCATTTTTTGGTAAGAGAAGACGAGCATATTTATTTATTTAATAGAACAATCACATCATACATTTCAATACAATATAAAATTTTCATTACATACTTAATATTTTATCTCACATATGTGATTGTTATGATGTACATTTGACTAGTTGTGCAGTATGTAGACTGTTGCTGTCTGCCAAACATATTTCCAAACTCTGTTCTGCTACAAATATTTTCCTAAGAGATAAATCCAGAAACACTTTGCCATACAGGTATTGAGTCTGGAATTTTACAATCTACCGCTAATATAAACACAAACTCCACAACCCATGAGACAAACAACTGTCTCAAGACATAAAACCGAATAAAAGCTACGCCTAGAAACACAACATAAGCTAACTCAGAAACATTTTAATCTGGCATACGTTTTAGCGAAGTAATTAACCTAATTAGGTAGTTAGCTAAATATTTTAGCGGTAACTAAACTATGAGGATGGTGGCTGGGCCGCAGACAGCGGTAAAGTATTGCCGGCCTAGATGCTGCTCGTTCCCTGAATACTTTAAAAGCCGTAGGTACAAGTCTCTGTACTAGCGATTTCTTTAAACACTGTCTTTCTTTGTATATTAAATAATCTTTTCTTCCAAAAAGGCAACGTGCACAATAAAATTAGTACTTTTGTCACTTAGGGCTTTAGAACTATACAAACATTTGGACAAGGGACACTGAAATAAATGTTGTCTCATGTGGGGATAGAATTTCAATACTCAATTCAATTCAATTCGTTTATTGCACTCCATAATGTATATACAAAGTGGTACTAAAATATACTAAAATAGGCTGGCAGGGTGACCACTTAAGCCACACGCCACTTGTGCAATATTTTTTTTTTTATGTAATTCCATATTTGACTGTTGCATCAGTATCGCATTTATGTGAAAACATGCGCAACTTTTAGAGCTCATTTATCTTTTTAACTTGTTTATCTCTGACTTCACCCCGTTTATTTTAAGTGGAATTTTCCTAGGGTTTATTCTATAGTCATACAAAATATTATAAGATAAGATTTAAATTTTGAATTCGTTTCAGCCTTGTAGTCATATAAACATAACAAATAGATAGCTACGTTCACATTTATCACATTACAATCAATATAATTTTCAATAAATTCACTTGGACTACCGCTTAACGCTTACAACGAAACCTCGGTTACCAACTAGCTAATACCTTGATTCGACTTAGGATTGGAAAGCGGGAATTACAACTGAATTAATAATAGAAACTAGGAATCATTGCGAGACCTTCGCTCTCCAACATTGATACAGGTACAGATTATGCAGGTGTGAAGGATATTCATTTTACGGTACATGTTTATAAGATAGTCAAGCCATAATTTGGTCTAAGAATTTCCTTTGAGATGTGAATAAACAAGAAAATAATTATAAATGGAAAAACCGTCTTAAGTTTATTATTCTCTTTGACTGAGTGAAGTAAATTATGTTGTATGTTGATGTCGGTACATGTGGAGTCATTTTTAGTAATTTGTATTGTACAGAGCATCTTCTACTTGTGTATACAAAAAATTGTATCAAATCAACCGACAATCGTAGAAAAATAGGCTCGTGGATAGCATAATGCAAATGGGAAACAAATCGTACGGATGTCGCAATGGTTTAAGTGGCTACCTTTAAGTGACCACACCACAACGCCCTGCAGAGTGTTGTGGATTCAAACCCCACAAGAGTCAAAGATCAAAAACTGTTCCATGAATCACTGTGCCAACGTGTTCTTTAGGTTCGTTATTTAAATGCTTGTAAAATCTCACTAGATATATGCAGTATTTAGAGTGTGACAAATGTTTTAAAATAAATAAGACACACAACACTCAAAACTTTTAGGTTGAATTTTAGTCAAAATTTAATTGCTTTTGTGAGGTATTTCAAAAGTCTATCTATCTATCATTATCCAAAATAAGTTGGTGTAACTATTTACGTAGAATGAGCTTAAAGTATCATGAAGTCACGCCGTGTTCTGCTTTTTCTTGGAATTGAGTAAATGAATTACTGCACAGTAAAGTTATTTCTGAATATACAAAATAGTTGACACATACCAACGTACATTCTAAGCACCCTGTCAATTGAAATTTTGATATGTCTTAGTTTTAATAGCCGCACAGTATAAAGAATTCTTGGCAGGAATCGGTGTTCTTTGGCAAGTACCTATGTTCGGTTTGTAAAATATCAACTAGTAGCTAGTCCCCTGTTGTAAAATCAAAATATCTTTATTCATTTAAGTCACAAAGTAACACTTATGAACTTCAAGGTTCCTTTAATACTTCTGCCGCACAAAGTCCTATATTGCGGTGGACTTTACAAATATACAATTAACGTATCGCATCACGTATACCCAGTGTAAGAAAATCGTTGGTAAATCAAACAAATGATTGTTTAATATGGGGTTCGAACCCACAACACTCAACGTTTTGGCAGCGACGAAGCACCACTAACCAGCTGCGATATTCTTGCGGCCAAGATCACTCGATATAAGGTATACAATTTCAATACAAAACACCGGTTTTTAATTTATTAAGACAATGTTTAACGCTCATTTATTTATTTATTTTTATGGGCTTTGTCGGACTTTCCATCTACAGCCTTGAGGCTTATTATGTGAAGTTAATTTAAGTTAACTGTACTCTCTGTACAGTATTTCGTAGTATCGGTAAAATTACGATTTTATCACGCTACCCTTTTAGGTTGTCAAGTAAAAAATACCGAATATTTGTGCTCTCACCTCAGTATGTACTATGGATGCATGTAGCATGAAAAGCTTTTTATATATATATATAGTTTTTTATACAACTTAGGTGCACCAAGCATACGGCCCACTTGATGGTAAATGGTTACCGTAGCCTATGGACGCCTGTAACACCAGAGGCATAACTTAAGCGTTGCCGACCCTTTAGGAAAGGAAAAAGAGAAAAAGGAAGTGGGAAGGAGAAGGAGCGGGAAAGAGGAAAGAGGGTATTTAGTCCTCCGGCACTCTCACTCACCGAACGAAACACAACAGTAGTGCTATTTCACGTGGATATTCTGTAAAAAAGTAAAGTCTTTCCCCGGTTGAGCCCATTCATGCTGAAATCAACGAGGTTCTACTACTCAACCTGTAAATATGTGTATTTCTTTTAAAGATACATAAATTATTACAGTTTGGTCATGTTACAAAGAAAGAAAGAAACATTTATGAGCACAGAATACAGGTGGTACCAGATTTAACAATGGTGCATAGTTCAAGCTATATACTGCCTTTATTAGGCATGCAATATTTATAATTATATAAAACAATTAACATAGTATTATATTACTAACAAAAATGTCAAGCTATTAATTATTATTATATTACATTATATTAAATTTTACATATAATCAGATACATTAGTATTATATTGCATGAACTCTTCGATCTGTAATAACCCTATTTTACTCGCAGTAAATGCTGACAACTGCATTTAATTTTTATATAAAAGAATTTATAGCCATGTGACACAGAGCCTAGCGTCAGTCGGGATTCAGCCTCATACCGCGTCAGTTCTAGTGTCAAGATTTCGTTTTCAGTGTAACCTTGTGCCAAAATTGGTAATAAACTGCTAGCTGGTAATAAATAGTTTTTTTTAAAGTCGCTCCGGGAGTCGCGCTTAACAGATCGTTATCCACTAGCCATTTTCTTAACTTAATTTTATAATATTTAGGTGGAAGTTCCCTTAGACTCTTAGGCAATTGTGGTAAGCACACACAGGCGTGTATAAATTACGTGTGAATACTCCGAAATGCACTATTTAAAAATGAACAATTTAGCCGTTTTGTAAGATTTGCCTTACCTAAATAAAACCACACTATTACGTATGTATGTATGGTACATAATGACACTAGAATCTCCTTAACCTTTGATGATGCGGTTTTAGTTAATACCGCCTCGTGGTTCAGCGAACACATTGGCTTACTACGAAGCATCAAGCTAACGACTGCACAAGAGCAATCTCATTTAAACTTACGAAGTAGACTGTAATGGCGATGCAGATTAAAATTGCTGTGCATTCAGAAATGTATAGAACAGCATTATCTTCGCTTATACCTCCAGTTAACAAGAATTTGCAGCTAAACCATGAAATGTAATATTCTTGTGCTTAGTAAGCTTGTATAACTCTTTAAATAGTGGTCTGGTGCTAATAGTATAGTGTTTAGTATGATCTTTGTCTTGTATACAGAACAGTCAGCCATTTTAAAACGAAAATGGGCTTCCTAAAGCTTACAGTGCGCGTGTATTACCTCTGGTGGTACAACAATATGGCAAGCTATACTATTAGCGGGAGACCAGTGTGTTTATTGCCCTGTAGAAATACAGTGTAGTACACGCCTTTTAAAAAAAGTACTCCCTTATCTTATCTTATGCGGGGGCCAGTCAGTACAGACCGCCGGCACTTCGACCCAGTGGGATCTTTTGTGTCGACACTCTCCCAATAAAGACTGGCACGGAGCAGGCGATAATTGTCAATCAATACGCACATAATTTCGAAAAGTCATATAACTTCTGAAAGTCAGAGGTGTGCGGCGTGGGTTCGAACCCGAGACCCTCTGCATTGCAGTATGTTGGTCTCACCACTAAGCTATCGCTGCTCTTAAAAGAAAAAGTACTGCTTTAGAAGTCAACCATGCGCTAGTGATATCCTGATGTTACGAAAACATTGTAGGTATTGGCAAACAACGTCGAGTCACGAACTGTGCCCATAGACGAAGTAGAGTAAGTACTTGCGATAAATATTTTATACTAACTAGTTGACATACCATACAAATCCAAATGATAAGCGGATCCTATTAATTTAATAGTAATTGTCACTAAAACACAAAAGATCCCACTGGCTCGAAGTGTCACCGGTCTACACTGACTGGCCCCCACATAACATAAGTGTCACTAAACACGAGCCAGCTTGCTATAGAGAGAAACGAATCCGTAAATTAGGGAACAAGACCTGTCTTAAAACTTTTCTCTGAAGGTGGTTGCAGGCACTAAACGGTACAGCAATCTAGTATAACCTAATCATTGATAGGGAGAAGATGCTATATCATAAACTTGCTAGACTGATCGTAAGCGGTAATTACTTGCTAAGTTATATTTTGTAAGTTGCCGCCCTTAAAGACAAAAAAAGATGAATAATTAATGGAATGAATGGAAAGCAATGGAATAGGGAGATATTATTATGTGATCTGCCAGAACTCTTAGTTACTAGGCGAATCACAATTACAGTGTACCCTTGTAGTCTTATACCGATTTCTTGTGAGAGATTGATATTTATAGATGAGCTAGCTCATTTGCACCGTCACCAAATACTCGATATTGGGAAAAGTATCAATAGCAAGGATATCGATGTAATATTGCTATCTTTTATTTCATTCCTCGATAATAATCACAGGTGAGTCATACAATTGCGTTTATCAATAATGCAGTCGGTAACCTCTACTTTGTATAATTGCAAACTTACTGCCTACAAATATCCTGTAGGCGTCGTTAAACGTGATTCAAATCGCACATGGATCACGCTTGTGTAATTCTAATAGTACTAAAATCATTGACTGCTTACTAAATAAAGCTTAACCTGCCAGCCTAACCATATATAGATATCTATATATATTAATACGTGAAGCGAAAACTTTGGATCCCTTTTTACGAAAATTGGGCGGACGGAGGAGTATTAAATTTCGCACACTTATAGTTTATACAGAGAAGAAGTGACGAATGCTAATATTTATATAAAATATGTATAATAAATACATTAAATTAATGAAAAAGCACTACACGCACACAACCATGCATTTGACACATGCAGTCGAAGCGCGTAACTTTTGTTATATACATATATCAATATACGAGTATAATGACATGACATAATATATATCAGTTGGTCGAAATTCGAGCACTAGGCGACCGCTAGTAATGATAAAAGCATTGTATCTGAACGCCGATGGACGAAACAAACATTGACTATCTTTTAGGTCTCCGATCTTTTTTGCATCGCTCGTAGAAATATCATGACAGATTGCTCGGATATTAAGCGTTTCTAGTGTTTTAACCGGTAGCCTAGCCACCACGTGTAGTGTTATCCACAAATAAAATTGTTCTGTGTATGGATGTCCTTCGTGTCCGTTGTTTGAATGTCTGTAAATTATTCCAAAAATTATTATTACTGCTAGTTGTGTTTTAAAATTTTATTATGGCTTCGGACCGAAGCAATATTGAAAAAAAAATACAAGATTGCGGATGATAATTTGTGGATGATTGTGAAATCTGGGTGAGATATTTGGATAAGGTAAAGTGAATCTGGGATCTTACTAGTATGCTGCTTTGTAACTTAAGCTATATGCGTAAGCTGTACCATGTGTAAATGAACTATTCGAGCTATTTACGCGAATGGCCCGCGTCGTTCATTTACATGATGCATACTACTTGCGCGAGCGCCTCAACTTACGCATCTTACTCACATCGTGTATACGCGCTAATAGGCTAGTAAATCGCATTTCTTTGAAAATATGCCAAAATTATGATTGTTCTACTCAATCAATCGATTCAATGAATTATAAGCGTCAATTATGAGCTTCTACATGATAATCCTTACTTAATATTATAAATACGAAAGTAACTCTGTCTGTCTGTCGGTCTGTCTGTCTGTCTGTTACCTTTTTACGCTCAATCCACTAAACCGATTTAGATGAAATTTGGAATGAAGATAGCATGAGGCCTTGGGAAGGACATTAATATTATAAATGCGAAAGTAACTCTGTCTGTCTGTCGGTCTATCTGTCTGTCGGTCTGTCTGTCTGTATGTCTGTATGTCTGTCTGTCTATCTGTCTGTTACCGTTTTACGCTCAATCCGCTGAACCGATTTAGATGAAATTTGGAATGAAGATAGCATGAGGCCTTGGGAAGGACATAGGCTATATAACCTCACGCTACGGCTGACGGGAGCGGCGCAGTAACCACAAATACCACTGATGCGGGTAAGACCGTGGGCACAGCTAGTTTCTAATAAGTTCTAATGTTATAGTTAATTCTGGCTACTCCTTCAGTGATATGTAGGCGTGATATCACGAATGAAATTCAATACACCATGTTATACGTAAATTTCTATAGTGCGTAATATTTCTTGATGGCTAAATCAATCTTCGTAATAAAATATTGGAAGCAACATATAGGCCATATATTTCATATCTTGTGTAGTAGGGGTTACTTGTTGCCTATATACACATACAGTATCATATAATTCTCTGGGGGGTAGGCAGAGTGGTGAAAGGGTGTATTACACTTCTATTTCTCCAACTATGTTTTGATGTACAATGTTTTCATTTCGTTTCAATTTTTTTTTATTGACATTGGTGGCAGACGAGCAAGTGGCCCACCTGATGGAAAGTGGTAACCGCTGCTCATGGACTTCAGCAATGTCAGGACACAGCAAAGCCGCTGCCTACCGTGAAAGAAGAACTCTCTTTAAACCTCGTTTAAAGAAGGACATATCATAGCGCTCGGGAAACACCGAAGCTGGCAGTTCATTCCAGAGCTTGCACGTACGTGGGAGAAATGATCGCTGAAAGCGTACCGTCTTAGAATTGAACGCTTCCAGGTGATATGGATGAACCCTGCTTCGTTGTCGAGTGGTACGGTGATAGAAAGGGGCCGCTGGTACCAAATCAAACAGTTCTTCAGAGTACTCCCCGTAAAAGAGTCGGTAGAACACGCAGAGAGACCCAAAGTCTCTCAGTTGCTCCAACGACTCCAATCTTTGTAACAATTCTATGTAACTTAATTTTGTTGTACATTTGTGGTGTAAATATTTTAAATCAATACTAATATTATAAAGCTGAAGAGTTTGTTTGTTTGTTTAGTTGAAGGCACTAATCTCAGGAACTACTGGTTCGAATTTTTAAATTATTTTAGTGTTGGATAGCCTATTTAACGAGGAAATCTATAAGCTATATAACATCACGCTACGACTAAAAGGAGCGGAGCATCAATGAAAAATGTTGCAAAAAAGAGGAAAATTCTCATATGTGACTCAGACAAAGTTGCACGGGTCAGCTAGTATTAATATATTTATGCGGAATACTAGCTGGATTGCTTTAGTTTATGCAAAATCTCAAGCTTTATGGAGCAACTCGCTATAACCATGTCATTCAATCTGAATTTCTGTCACAGCTGCCAATCTCAACGAAGATGAGCCATCAGTGATGGTAGGTAGTATATTATAGTACACAAGTGCAATATCTATTCTCTTACTCTAATAATCTAATGAAACGACAATACGTTAGGACTGGAGAGAAATTATGACCATTGGCTTCACGTGCTTTACGAGGCCGAGGGGTTTGAAACATCCCCAAGTATCTAACGCCGAGCTTTCGTAATTTCTCGACTGAAAACCCATAAACTTTTTGTTTACCACAGCCGAGAATTGAACCTAAGACCCACCGTGCATCGACAGCAGTAGCATTCAGAACCGCCGCGCTACCAACACACCCTGTAAATAAAAATAAATGTTATTTTCAAAAATCAGTAGTTACAAATATTGTGTAAAGGTATATTAAAATTAGAAGTACAAAATGATTAAACTAGTAAAAAGGTCACCCATCCCTCTAAATAAAAATAGAAATAATAATGTAAGACTTAAGCCTTTTATAGTAAGTAAAACGAACTCACCTACATAAAATAAAACCCTACTGTTAAGGCAGATAACGAATTGATTATACTCAGCCTGTTCCTATTGATCAGCAGACTTGTTCAACGTGTTCATACAAAGTAAGAGTTAAGTAGTAAGTAGTAACCAGTGACTCATTTACAACACTGTTATCTATATATTAATACGTGAAGCAAAAACGTTGTACCCCTTTTTACGAAAATTGCGCGGAAGGAGGAGTATGAAATTTGGCACAATTAAAGTTTATATGGAGAATGAGAGGCGAATCCTAATATTTATATAAAATATGCATTAGAAATACATTAAATTAATGAAAAACACTACACGTACGCAACCATGCAATTGACACACGCAGTGGAAGCGCATAACTATGGTTACATAAAGATCAATATATCTATACAAATAAATAAAATTGAAGTGTCTGTTTGTAATGTCAAAATAACAGCTTTTTGTCTAATGCATATGAAAGTATATAAGGTACCTACACGAAAACATCTATTTTAAAAATTGTTGTCTTTCTGTCTGTCTGTTTGTTCCGGCTAATCTCCGAAACGGCTGAACCGATTTTGACGGGTCTTTCACTGGCAGATAGCTGATGTTATAAGGAGTAATATAGGCTACATTTATTTTAGAAAAAAAAATAGGGTTCCGCGGAGACAAACACTTTTTAGTTAAAATCTACGCGGACGAAGTCGCAGGTAACAGCTAGTAATGACATATATCAGCAATATCTTACAGGCAAACTGGTCTAATTTCGAGCACTAGGCGACCGCTAGTTTTGATTAATACAACTACCTAGGCTGAATCAGACGGGGCGAAAAGATGAAGCGATAGATGCTCATGTTGTTTAACGAAAATACTTTTTAAGAAGACACTTTGTCTCTTATTTGTCCTACTGTTCTCCTACCAATGTAACAACTATATAGCTGGGTGCAGCAGTGGTCACAATGAAAATTCAGTATTTTGACTGTCAAAATCCCTTTAATTTGGACTATCGGGCAATCCCAGAAAATGTCAGTCTTGGAACCCGTAACGAATATAATCAGAAGTGGAATTTGGATAAAAGAAATTCACTTCCCTCTCTAGCAAAGCGGGTGACAAAATATTGCTGACTTTGTTATTGTATATATTATCATACATACATCTACATGAATTCTACACATTTAACTTAGACCATACATGATAAATGTAAATTTAAATATTACTAAAAAGTTGTAAGCAAATTAAACCACAATAAAATTTATTTGAAGTACTCTCATGTAGGTAACATCAATATGCTTAATGTAATGAATGCTTATCTATACTAATATTATAAAGCTAAAGAGTTTATTTGTTTGTTTGAACGCGCTAATCTCACGAACTAATGGTTCGATTTAAAAAGTTCTTTTAGTTGGATAGCCTATTTATCGAGGAAGGCTATAGGCTATAATAATATAACATCACGATACGACTCACGGGGGCGGTACAGTAACGATAAACGCGGATGAAACCGCGAGAACATCTAGTTCGATATATATATTATTATTTGCTTAATATTTTTTGTAATTGTATTCATAATCAACTAAATAGCCGTTGTCATAGTAACCCAGGTATATGCTTTTCTTAGTTTAGTATCAATACAATAACGTGTCATGTAAAAAACATGACTAAAATTAAATAAACTAAATATAATTAGGAATATACCATAACCAAAATCACTTAAGTAGTAAAGCCGTAAAACATATCAAACAGAGAGTTGCGCACTTAGGATCTAAGAACCATGATGTAAATTAATCCTTATTTACACAAGATCCAACCGATACTAATAACAGAAATACTGCGGAACGACGCAGAGTAATTCACATTAAACACCACAAATGCAGTGATAAAATTACAGCGCAATATCTCAGCGTTCTGAGCTCGGTTATAATGAGACCTATAAATATTGCATAGGTTAGAGCATCCCCACAAGTGGGCATTAATCGTCTTATCTTGCTAACGAGTTACTACTCGCAATCTGTCTCGACGATATAATCGGACGTACTACCATCGGTTCTCGAATTGATGCAAGAAATATTTGCTACTGAATGCGTATTTGAGCGTCTCTATGATCTTGCGTTCCACAGGCATGTAGAATACGAGAATAATTACTTGTGTTTATAAAATACAATTCCCATTGATTGGTGTCGTGGGTACACACAAAGTACTCCCAGAATTAAAACAATTATTTGTGTGTCACACAAGCTTGTCCCGAGAGGGATTAAAAAGTATAAAAAATACTAGCCGCACGGCAGAGGTGAGGCGTCTGCTTATGAGTGAGTAATTATTGGACTACGTGAGTGAGAAAAAAGGAGAGCTTTTTATGCCCAAACTCATGCACTATAATATCTACTTCGTCCAATACCAATACTATGTCCTTCGTGATCAAAATACGGTCTTGAGAGCGTTTTTCTTTTTATTTGAAATATATTCAATAAATCTATACTAACATTATCTATACTAATATTTTTTGTATGTTTGTTTGTTTGTTTGCTTGAACGTGCTAATCTCAGGAACTACTTGTCCGATTAGAAAAATTATTTCAGTGTTAGATAGCCCATTTATCGAGTAAGGCTATAGGCTATATATCATCACGCTAATATCAATAGGGGCTGAGCACCAATGAAGAATGTTTCAAAATCGGAGGGTATTTTTTCCTTTTGAGAGCTTCCGCTACGTGCGCTGTGTAAACAGTTAAAGTTTCGCAAAAATTATGTATGACAGAATTGTTCCCCTTTAAAAGTTCTAAAAAAAAGTCCGCGACAGCATATGTCTATCTTTTAAGGTTGGCTCACTATAACCATTTTTATGCTAACCAAATTTGTTCTAAAATGATGCATTATTTGTGAAGGTATTATTATAAATATAATATTAATCCTTATCCAAATAAATACGTTATTCATCACAAGTATTTAATTTAAAACAAAATTGCCCTTTACATCATTCGATTTCAATGAATATCTTACGAGATATCGCAGTTTTAAAATAACATTGCAGCAAAATAATTACCCATTACAGACATAGTACAAACGATGTTTCTCCTGGTTTATTCTGCGTGATTACTACTGGTTCGATTTGAAAATTCCTTTAGTGTTGGGTAGCCTATTTATCGAGAAAGGCTATAGGCTATATAACATCACGCTACGACCCACGGGGGCGGCGCAGTAACGATAAACGCGGGTGAAACCGCGGGAACATCTAGTAAATTATAAAGCTGAAGAGTTTCTTTGTTTGTTTGTTTGAACGCGCTAATCTCAGGAACTACTGGTTCGATTTGAAAAAATACTTTAGTGTTGGATAGCCTATTTACCAAGCAAGGTTATACGCTACATAATATCACGCTACGACCCACGGGTGCGGCGCAGTAATCATAAACGCGGATGAAACCGCGGGCACATCTAGTTTTAAATATAATTATTATAATAAGTAAAAAATCGTTTGGCGTCGGAAGGTAGGTACAAACTGCCAATAGATACTCAAAACTCTTAATTTTTATGTTTATAAGAATCTACAATCATTAATTTATGATATTAAAATAATAATAATATATTGCTATTACTCAAAAACAAAAATATATGATAGTATTAAAAAGTGTAGGAGTCCAGACACAGGAACCTCCCTACAATGCGTGTCGTTGGCGGAAATAATAATAATTATAATTTACGTTACCCTTTTCAAACAATTTCGAGGAATGTGATGAAAGTGAATGAAGCCAGAGAAGTGTGTCAGGATCGCAACAAATGGAAATCCGTAGTCTCTGCCTACGCGTATGGGAAACAGGCGTGAATCTATGTATGTATGTATGTTTCGTAAACGAATATTTATTTTCTACAGAACCATACTGCATGTACGAAAACTTTAGTAGAGGTTCGCGATAACCGATGCGTTTTCTCGCTCGCTCGTCACGAGGGCACAAAGCGAGCCGAAGACCTAGCTTTAATTGCCACTAATCGAGAACACTATCTAGATTCTTTCGCTGCTTGTTAGTGTTAGGGTGAGGCCATACAACTAAGCTGAGCTATGTCCGCTTCGTTGGCCAATCCTAAAAGTACATAAAGTATACTCCTCTTCCTATAGCGTGACACGCCTTTAAATATATTGTATTATTTTGTTTTAAAGTAATGCTTGTT
The DNA here is from genome assembly GCA_963564715.1 of Catocala sponsa. Lineage (NCBI taxonomy): Eukaryota > Metazoa > Arthropoda > Insecta > Lepidoptera > Erebidae > Catocala > Catocala sponsa. The sequence continues at coordinate 21,945,279 of OY751338.1, read as the reverse complement.
TCAGGCTTTATTCCAGTATTGGTAAATATCTATACTAATATTATAAAGCTGCAGAATTTGTTTGTTTTGTTAAACGCGCTAATCTCAAGAACTACTGGTTCGAATTGAAAAGTTATTTTAGTCTTGGATAGCCTATTTATCGAGGAAGGCTACAGGTTATATATCATCACGCTACGACCCACGGGCAGGCACACCGGCGCAATAATCATAAGCGCGGTTAAAACCGCGGGCACAGCTAGTCAAAGAATATGCAAGGAACGTACATATTCTCGTGCCTTTATTTATGTGTTTTGTAGGCAAGTGTGCATTATACCCACATTTCTCGAATGGTCTTAGTTCATTTCCAGAATATGTGCAGCTGCTAAGCAGTTTTGTCAAAAACTCCAATAACACTTAGACTAACATGGGAATCTAACTCTTCGTTCTAATCGAATCCATTTGTTTATATAAATATACTAGATTTTCCCGCGGCTCCGCTCACGTAAATGTAGGTTATGTAAATGCTCTACATGTCGGGCACAATACTTTTTCTAGATGAACGGTAACCTATCCTTTTCTGTACCCTTAGCAAAAGGTATGCTAAATTTCATGATGATCAGTCGAGTAGTTAAGACGTGAAAGCGTAACAAACAAACACACATTCGCATTTATAATTTTTAGAATATAAATAACTAAATTCCTGAAAAAGATCCTAATTGTACAACACCTTACAGAATCGACAAAGATTCAATTTGGAAGTCGGCGAATTAGAAAAAACATTTATTAGAAAACATGCCTACTGAAGAATATTTTATTGATTACTTAAAATGAGCTGAAAGATAAACGTTGACAAACACATTACACCTTATGAAAGTCTAATTCAGCTAAGTTAGACGATAAATCCCTAACGTCAGGCAGTACGAGATAACATAGAGTTTTATTTAACCTTTTGACCGTCACAGCATAAAAGTAGCGTCGTGCCCCCTACGCCAGGCGATGATTAATGTAGTTTTAAATAATAGGTAAAAGGAACACAACAAACATATTTTATTATGTTTATTTTAAACTGTAAAATAGTCATATTTGCGACGTGCCATGCCGTCGGGGGCGTCGTGAGCACGGTTTAATTTGACGTGAATGGACGTCCGTGGCGGTCAAAAGGTTAATAACAGTAAGATTCTTCACAGTCTTTGACGACAGCAAAATGGTGATCTTGAAGGAAAAAGCAATTTTATTGCCATATACATGAAGCAAATGCAATTAAGGCAATTCTCCGTAGCAGCAAAGAGTTAGAGAAAATCGGTTTATTACAGACTTACGTCTGTAATGCAACACTGTTATTCATCAAACTTACAAAAAGCTAATAACTTCGTCAAAAGAAAATTTGGAAAAGTATTTTTATATAATAAATCTTCTGTGCATGTGTTTGTAATTAAACGCCTCCTAAACGGCTGGACCGATTTTGATGAAATTTTTTGTGTGTATTCAAGTGGATTCGAGAAAGGTTTAGATTTGTTTTTTTTTTCTTGTGTACAGTTCAACGTCTGTCGGGCCAGCTAGTAACTTATAAAAATGCATCAAACCCTTACTTGCCTAATAAAGCTGCTGAAAGTTTATGAATAATGATTTTTACGAAACGTTTATTTGACTTACTGAATATTTTAACTATTGATTTATTTTGATTGATATTGCACGTATGGCATAGTGGTTTAATTGGTCGCCTTGCCGCTGCCACTGCGCCGAGTGTTGTGGGTTCGAATCCCACACGGGACAAAAATTTGTGTGCTCCACAAATGGTTGTTCCAAGTCTGGGTGTTCTTTGTGTCCGTTGCTTGAATGTTTGTAAAGTCCCCCGTGACTCAAAAATGATTCCTAGAACGGATGTTGTATTTAAAAAAAAATAAACATTAGTAGGTAAGTACATATTTTAAAATAATCCGTAAGTCTTTTATTAATTACTAGCTTCTGCGCCAGCTTCGCCTGCGCGAATATTATAGGCACACACCAAAATAAAAAGTATACTATGACAATAATAATAATGGTAAGTTACAACGACATCCATTCAACGGTTTACGCGTAATTAAGTATCAAACATTCAAACATCTTCACAAACTTTCACATAAAGGAAAATTGGCGGACTTGTAGGTCCACTTCAAAATTACTTATGCATAGATAAAGATAACTCATTATATTGGATACTAGCTTTTGCGCGCGGCTCCGCCCGCGTGGTACCTACATCAGTAGCCTATGTCCTTCCCCAGGTCTTAAACTATATTTGTGCCAAATTTCATCTAAATCGGTTGAGTTGTTTAGCCGTGAAAAGGTAACAGCCAGACAGACAGACAGATAGACAGACAGAGTTACTTTCAAATTTTTAATATTAGTAAGGAAGTAATTATAATTAACAATTTAAAAATAATAAATAATATTTACAAAAAAAACCGAAATAAAAATATATAGCTGATTTTAAAAAAAAGTTGCTCTCACTTTTCTTAGTTCAGTTCAGATGTAGAAATCATTAGTTTTGTGTAACGAAAATCAGTCTTGAGCATTCACTTGTAACAGAACATCGAGCTTTCGCCGTTATTAAATTGTGAAACTAAACAAACAGAGCCAAGCATAGAGCCAAACATCGCTACGATCATTCTCGCGAACGCTCTATGCTCGTCAAAAAATATTCTTCACGAAGATAGAGAGACGGCGGCAAAACAATGACAGAATGGCTCGCCCGACAAAAAGCTTGAAGTAAATTTATTGTCCTTTCGCTATAATGCTTGGTAAAACGCATTATAAGTGAATGCTGAAGTCTATCAGCACCTTTAGAATACCAGACATAATTAAAAATCTATTGTGTCTGGCCACCGGTGTGCCGCTGCGGTCAATAGGTTAAGGGCAATCGTTAAAACCTAATCTGCCACGTTGGGTATTTGTCAAATTTATTCTTAAAGTAATTATCTGATATTTAAATGGTGAAAACCACATATCTTTCTTGTCACCAAACATAGATACATACTGTAAGTACTACAAACTTTTTACGACAATAGTTAATAGTTGCCCACGCTATCATTTCGGTGGAAAAGCTGACCCTAATGGATTTGGCGAAGAGCCAGGGCCGACGGGACTGCTTTAACGATTTGAGGCAGCTAAACGCTTTTTACATGCTCACTTTAAAAGTTTCAAAACTAAATATACAGCCTAAAACACCTACAATCATTATATTAGAAACACTTATTTTATCTGGTTAAAAGATATCCTTTGCCGTTTTCTGTACACCTGACGTGTATGCGAATTTTCATAATGATCGGTCAAGTAGTTAGGGCGTGAGTGCGTAACAAATAAAGAAACTCACATTTGCATTTATAATATTACTTAGAATACAAACATGGTCTCATGCCTATATCCTGAAGGTTTAGGTTTTAACCCCTCATTAATTTAGAAGCTATGGGAGCGATTGTATTATCGGGATCAGTTGCAGACTCCGTGTGGTTAAACAATTTTGACAGGATCTCCCAAAAACACTGTCTGATTCGGGAATCGAAGCTGAGATATTATACATAGCTGTCGCATATACTACTGTTAGACACTTTTACGTTCAAATAATGGATGGCGTAGTGGTGAGTACAACCGACTGCCACGCCTGAGGTCGCGGGTTCGATTCCCGCACAAGTCAAACATTTGTGCGCATGAACATGGATGTTTGTCTTGGTCTGGGTGTTTCTATGTATAATATGTATGCATTTACAAAAAAAAGAAAGGTATATATGTATGTTTATCCATTGTCTAGTACCCATATTACAAGCTCTGCTTAGTTTGGACTAGATGGTGTTGTGTGTATGTGGTAGAATATTATTATTATTATCGTTAATCCAGTAGTATACCGTTTTGCTCGTTCGTTTACTCGTCTCGAGTCTCATAACTTTTAAGGCGCCTAAAGTGGTATTGAGATTTCTGAAGCATTCTTAGTACAATCTGAGTCTAGGGGCTAGTCCTATTATATATGAACAGTGGTCCCACTAAATAGTAAGAGGCTAGAATTCTACATTATGAGACCTAAATCTATCTAGTGAAAAGTGGGTGTTTAACGCCCTGATTTAACGTTAGCCGATACAAAATATATGAACGTTTTATCCTACTAACCGAATACTTATTTTATAAGTAAGTATGTCAAGGATGTAAAAATAAAATATATATTTATTTTGAAAGTACGTACTCCTACTTTGTTTTGTTTGTAAGTAAATACTTAAAGATTAGCATAAAATGCAAAACGAATATTTATTTTAACACCGTTAATTCTGTTGCTGACTGCCTTAGCAGAAATACTAAACGGGACTGCTGCATACGACATGTAGCGGTTGAAACTATAGCTCACAAAATACGGTTATAAGACATCTCTGCCTACCTATTTGAAGACATAGACATGAACTACGTATGGAGCACACACAACGACACATCAACCTAGACTGTTTGGACTTCGAATTATTAGAAGTTGAACGCTACGAATCATGCGAGAGAGTGCGTTATATTTTTGTTATTTTGTCTCATTCACGCTGAACGGGACGCGACGCTCTATCCTTGGTGTGGTATCGATGTCATTACATTGCATTGTCCCTTTCCGACAATTCTCTATTTTGTATGTAGCGTAGTTATGCGTATATAGGGTGTCTAACTTGATGTGTAGTCGTGTGTACCTAGTGAATAGTTCCAGAGATTACCGCGTTCAAACAAATAATAAAAACGATCTTACTAAATGTAGGTAATGTCAATTTTCTATCCCTCAGGAACGGTACTTTATTCTGGATGAAAGGTACCTTATTCCCTTTTCTATACCCCTGACGTGTATGCGATATTTAATAAAGATCAGCCGTATATTTAAAGCGTAACAAACAAACAAACTCTCAATCGCAATTTATTACTTACTAGCTTTTGCCCGCGGCTTCGCTCGCGTTAATTTAGAATTTGACAATAAATTCGGGTTGTACTGTGCTTGTAATAATATAATTCAATCATGATTCGAAAGACACGTGGCGCCATCTATTATCATAAGAACGTTATTGTTGTTTTCCTCGGGAACAGTAATATTTTTCTGGATGAAAGGTTGCCTATGTCCGTTTCTGTACACCTGACAACGTATATGCAAAATTTCAGAATGATCGGTTCAGTGTTTAGGCGTGAAAAGGTAACAAACAAACAAACAAACAAACTCATTTTCGCTTTTATAATATTAGTTAGGAAGTTAGGATTAGGATTAGGATAGGATTAGGATTATTACTTACTAATAAGTTAGGATAGACCTAAGCATGCAAATAAATTAGTACCAACAAATATTATAAATACATTAATATTGAAAGCACTTCTACATACCTACTTGTAAGCAAATACTCAAATACAAGCGTAAAGTGTAAATTAATATTTATTTTGACGCCATTAGTTCTTATTACACAACATTGACATTCACCTTTTATTACATTCACTAAAGTGTGAGAAAGTGTGTTTGCCATCAAAACAACTTGACAAGTTCGTAAAATATGGCGTCTTGCCAATTATGTTGATAATCCGACTTAATGCCGAGATATGAGAGGTTAAGTGTAGCCGAGGGCTATAGTAACCATTTTATAATAATTATGCTTAGTAATAATATTATCCTAACTGATATTATTAAATTTGTTGGTTATGCTTTCACGCCATAACTGCCTCCGTGGCGCAGCGGTAGTGAATACGACTGCTGTACTTGAGCTCTCGGATTCGAATGCCGGGTCGGAACAACAAAGAGATATTGGGTTTACCCGTTAAGAAATTTCAATATTAGCCCGGAGTTAAGAAGTTACCGGTGTTAGATCCCCGTACCTTAAAAAGCACGAAAAGCCGTTGGTCCTGCACCTGATCTCCAGTCGTGTCGGATTGCCGTCCCATCGGATTCTGAGAGTTAGGGAACAGAGAGTGTACTTGTGTTCGCGCACATACTTGTACACTATAATATCTCTGTGACCGAAATTCGGACATTACTCGACCTGTCAACATCAAATTTCGCATATATGTTGTCACGGGTAGAAAAAATTACATATCGACAGTGAAGTGCCAATAACTCCTAACTGACACTTTTCGAGAAATTCACTTTTTAATCGTTTTGTATCTAAATAACGCCTTTAGATTCAAAACGATTAAAAGTGAATTACTCGAAAAATTTCGTATTGGCACTTCACCGTCGATATGCCACCTCTCATCCAGAAAATAAATACTGTTCCCGAGGGATAGCTAGTCTACTATACATATGACTGCACGAATGGCTTAGCGGTTTACGTGGTCGCCTCACCACTTCAAAATTTTTGTGATCCGCAAATAGATAGTTGTTCCGTAAAGTCGGCGTGTTCTTTGTGTCCGTTGTTTCAAAGTTTGTAAACTCCCCCGGGACACAGAAAGTATGCTTAGTGCGGGAGCTGTCTTCTCACATGATATATGTATATTGTACTAGCGGTCGCCTAGTGTTCGAAATTCGACCAAAGTTTGCCTGTAAGATATTACTGATATATGTCATTATATATTGATACATGTAACCATAGTTACGCGCTTCGACTGCGTGTGTCAAATTCATGATTGTGTGCGTGTAGTGCTTTTTCATTAATTTAATGTATTTCTAATGCATATCTTAATATATAATTATAAATTACGTGTCACGTTGTATGTCCGCTATGGACTCCTTAAAAAAAAGAACTATCATATTTTTTAAGTTGGACCAAATTACAGATGGTCCAACTTAAAAGACAGGATAGTTTTTTTTTTAATTTATCTAATGTGAAGCAGACGAAGTTGCGCGGGACAGCTAGATTTATATATTTATTAGGATTCGTCCCTCCTTCTCCATATAAACTTTAACTGTGCCAAATTTCATACTCCTCCGTCCGCGTCCGCGCAATTTTCGTAAAAAGAGTTACAAAGTTTTTGCTTCACGTATTAATATATAGATATGCAACTAATACATAGTATAAAGCCGAGAAAAATTGTTTCTTTATTTATTTGAATAGACAACTTAAAGTGTAAACATAGTTTTTGAATGTGACTGGTGCTTGCAGAAATTTGCTTTTTCAAGCAAAAATCAATTTTTCGGCTTTATAATTATTGTTTTTATAGCTGACTAGCGGGGTCACAACACTCGGCGCAGTAATAGTGACGAGGTCTACTTAGATCACTACGTCATCTGTGTCGTCAAATCTCATTAATAATTTTGTGTCGTAAAATCAACAATTAATTAGATTAAGATTCTTTTTCGGTTTTATATTTTTATTGTAATACTATACTGGGCTATAAACAATACTCTCGCCTTTCAGATACAAGCAGTAAAATTTGATATCCATTCCAAACTTTGTATTAGCATAACCTATTAATCTGAAACATAAACCATCGAACTGTAATCAAGATCACTATTAAATTAATAAATGCTAATTCGGCTAATAGCTCTCTTTCCTAGAACTAATTTTGTTAGCTAAGTTATGCCGATAGTTTTGTCTGCGTGGTATGTTGAAAAACATAAATGCTCTATATACATGTGTTTTATCTTTTTTACAGTTTGAAGTTGTTTTTTTAGTTTCTGTACAGATTAAACAGGAATTGTCACTTGTTAGAGCTAAATATTTATTTGTTCCCTGAGTCACAGATGCTTTAAAGAACACCCAAAATTTAAACCAACAATCCGGGATTGGTTAATTTTGATGTATGTTATCTTATCTTATGTGGGGGCCAGTCAGTACAGACCGGCGACACTTCAACCCAGTGGGATCTTTTGTGTCGACACTCTCCCAATAACGACTGCTATAGATGTTCATGGCAGCCGGGACCAACGACTTAACGTGGTCTCCGAGGCACGGAGCAGGCGACAGTTGTCAATCAATACGCATATAATTTCGAAAAGTCAAAGTCATAATCTTGATGTAACTCAAGGTAATAAGTGTATTTAGTTTATATATACATATTTATATTACACATGAGATAGAACTTTTTCTATTTGCTACATCTTCACTTTTAAACTCCCGAACCGATTAATTAAATTTTGCTATGGATGAAACGCGCGAATTCGGCTAATTTACTTAAGATATATTGACGAAGTCTATGATATTAAATAATAATTTAAGCTAAGACTGTTCAGGTAATTTCTAAACTATAAAGATTCACAAACAAACAAACAATAAATAAAAATATATCCCACTACATTGGTTTTAATATCGACCCTAATGTACAATAAATTATCAATTAAAACGGCATTTGGTTCTTTTGTTAAATTTTATATCTTTTTAAGACTATTTTAATAATTTTTACATTTTGATTGGCGTTTATTGCCCTATTAACGCTGTTTACGTATTATACAAAAGATCAACCATTAGTTTTTTTAATGATAACGATATTTTAAAACAAAATGGTTAAACAGTGACAATAATATCCGTTTTGTTTGAGGCCTGTCTCACTACTTGTTATTATGTTGACACTGACCCTAATGCTGGTTCGAAAACATTGACTGCACGGCTGGCGTACTGCCACTTCCCCGACAAGTACAACACTAGTTGACAGTGGTTTTGTGGGTTTGACTGCCACATAGGGCAAAAATTTGTGGAGAGTTCTGTAGTTGGTTGGTTGGTGTGGTTCTACTGAATCTGAGTGTTGCTTGTGTGTGTTGTTTAAATAGTTGTAAAGTCACCCGTGACTTAGGATATATTCGTAGTGTGGAATTGTCATTATTATCTACAAACAAAAAACAAGAGAACATTATGGAGGACTCTAGAAATATAGATTTCCTCATTATGTTTTCCATCACAGCCACAAGAAACGATAAATAAATCAAAACTCTAAATCGATCTCGAAACCACTGCATGATAATCCACTAGGCTGTCATTGCATTATAGCTTTTAACAATATCTACAAATTTAAGATGACAAATATTACAAAAATATCAATCATTGTAAATAGTTCATGTCGCGGCAATAAACCTTAAATTTTATACGCTTCAGTAAACTCAGGAAGAAATGCTTTGAATATTTGATCAGCACTTTGAATCTTCATTTTTTACACAGAGAATATTCTTTTGGGGAGATGTCGTTTAGTAATTCACAATACGTATATTATACATACCTCTCACATTTCTTTCATTTCGTCCAATCATTAATTCCATTTCCTATATTCGGCAACACGAAATTCCTATAATTACACCCTGAATAATTACACTAGACAAAAAACAAGATGTAATCTCTATCTACCTTTAACGTGTGCTTTTTAAATACTATAAAAAAAAATTAATATTATAATTATATAATTTGCCCAGTTGTGCTGTTATATTAAGACGTACAGAAAAAAAAATCAACGGTTTGCACTCCGGGAGTGCTGACAGAAGTGAAAACTTGAATATTAACGTTGTGTATTTTTGATATTTTTTAATGGTTAGGGAATAATTTTGCACGAATTGCTTTAATTATCAGTATAAAATTATGTGGTGTTCATTTATGTGGTAAAATACAATATTCATTTATTGCGCTATCGTACACAAACATGACAATTCTCCCTCCGTCTTACGAATTTTCGATCAGGTCACGTGTCCTGACGCGAGTTTGACAATTCTCCCTCCGTCTTACAAATTTTCAATCAGGTCACGTGTCCTGACGCAAGTTTAACATTTTTCGTTTACTCATCACAAAAAAAGTGCACAACGCCGCTAAAGAAGTTTTCACTTCAAAAAGTATATACATATGTATGTTTTTCCATTGTCTAGTACCCATAGTACAAGCTCTACTTTGTTTGGGCTAGATGGTGTTGTGTGTATGTGATAGAATATTATTATTATTATTGTGAAGTATATATATTCCTTAGCATTAATATAAGGTTAGAATCATCATTATAGACTAATTATTTGTAAACATATTGAACTAGGCTCTTTCATACATACATATACCTATAAATTGTCCCACTGCTGAGTAGTGCAATGCACTGTAGAGCAGCAGATACTCTTCTTAATGTGAGAAGATCATGTGTCAGACAATGGAGGACTTGGTAGTAAATGCGGCTCTATGCATGAGGTCTCAACTTCAATTCTCGTATTAGGCAAATTGTTATTGAATTTTTCTGTCGATAAATTCTTAGTATCGTCGCAGAGACAACCATTATCCCGTTGACGGCAACAGGGTCACCTCCTATTACGTGGACCAAACTAGCTGTCAAAATGAAGGTGCTGTCCACATCTCTACCTATCTGTTTTAGGACTTAAACGTGAGACTATCTATATAATATGTCCAACGTTGAGTCTCGTCGATGCTTACGTCCCTAAACTCCACCAAACTCTAAACCCATGCCTAATCCGGAACTCACAATCAGCACTTAACCGCTCATCAAATCCACTGGATAAACATCATAATGTACTCACTAATTTCTATATAATTGCACTAATTAGGTAACAATTTTAATGAGCGAATTTACTAACAAACTAATACAACTTAACGTTACTATCTTAGTGTTACAGATTGTTAATTTGGGATCACGCTTTCTTCTCTTGCAGGTGAAAGTGCTCCTCGATGCCAGTCTTAGTTTTTAGTGTTCCGTAACCGAATGTAAGCGTTAGTAATACTACAGTGAAAAAAGAGCTATTGATTATGCAGTTTATTTGTTTTTTGGGATGGCAGTAAAAAATGTATCTAGATGTTTTTGTAAGATTTCGCGAAGATGGAGAGTTTTGCCGAAAATGTAGTTTATTTCGGAGTTTCTGAATTTGGGTATCCTAAATAATATTATAAAAGCGAAAATGAGTTAGTTTGTTTGTTTGTTACCTTTTCACGCCTAAACACTGAACCGATCATTCTGAAATTTTGCATATCCGTTGTCAGGTGTACAGAAACGGACATAGGCAACCTTTCATCCAGAAAAATATTACTGTTCCCGAGGAAAACAACAATAACGTTCTTATGATAATAGATGGCGCCACGTGTCTTTCGAATCATGATTGAATTATATTATTACAAGCACAGTACAACCCGAATTTATTGTCAAATTCTAAATTAACGCGAGCGAAGTCGCGGGCGAAAGCGAGTATGAATAATAAATAGTTATGATTTACTTATTAAATATTTTGAATAAAAATAACACACTCACGCATCTATAATCCGAAAGTGTTTGGCAAAACTGTATTACAACCACATTTCGCCAGTCATATTTCAAGGTTCAAGCATCAGACCGAAGAACTCTTAGCCCGATCTGAAAATCTAAATTGAGACCTTATAATCGCAGGCACATAGTTAAGTACAAACTTATACAACGAGCGCAAAACTGCTGTAAATGTGACTGCTGTGCATGCGGTCTGAGATTCAAAGTAAAGTGAACATTCTAAGGAGCTATACGAAGACTAGAGTTATGCTTGACGAATGGCAATAAGCTAGTCCACTTTTACGAGGCGTCAAATCTTCGCTAACGAAATGTGGATGTAATTCACCTTCGGAAATATACATAGATGTTAGACTATTTATGTATATATGTATGTATTAACTATAATAAGTATGATGTATCATATAATACAAATACTCGTACATTCGAGAGATAATATCAATACACCATTACCACCCTTCCAAATCTGGCATTACAGATTGTCGCATCACCTCATATAGCCATACAACAGATATGCCTTCCTAAACCAATAAATTTCTCTACATAGTGATTCCACGAAGGAAATTCACAGTAGATAATATCGAGGGATGCCTCTATTGTGGCTCTCATACACGCCGGCACATATTTCACGGTATTAGAATGCCATTAGTTAGAGAACTCGCCATTTGAACCGTTATTGAAACCTCCATAAAATAAACATTATTGATATCACCGAAATAACTCGGACATTCTTGTTTTTGTTCTGGTTTTATTTCTGTTTTTAGTCTGGTTTATGGTAGAATACACGTACATATAGACCACGTTCATAGCTTACTAGCAATAGGGTACGTGCCTATATATTTTTTCATTTGACAATATATTCCTACTACATATTTGAAACGCGCCTATATTATTTACTAGCTTTTGCCCGCGGCTTCGCTCGCGTTAATTTAGTATTTGACAATCAATTCGGGTTGTACTCTACTTGTAATAATATAATACAATCATGATTCGAAAGACATGTGGCGCCATTATTATCATAAGAACGTTATTGTTGTTTTCCTCGGGAACAGTTTTTTTTTCGGGATGAAAGGTAGCCTATGTCCGTTTCTGTACACCTGTCAACGTATATGCAAAATTTCAGGATGATCGGTTCAGTGGTTTAGGCGTGAAAAGGTAACAAACAAACAAACAAACTCATTTTCGCTTTTATAATATTAGTTAGGATTAATGACTAATTAAAAAAAAATAGTTAATAATAAATAATAAAAATGATCTACTGCACGAGTGCCCCAAATAGCATATTATATTTCCTGTTTCTATAAAATCGTTTTGATACACTATACCTAATGTATATTTAAACCTTCGTGTTTTATACACAAATCCTTGTATATAATATTTGCAAGTAACGAGAAATCTTGATAACTTCTTTTAAGCATATTGCGCGCACTGAGAAATATAAGATTTAGCTTAGTTAAAGTTTATGGAAAGGAGTGCCACTAGTAGAAATAAATAGATTACACTTGCCACAGAATCTAAGTAAATATTAGATGTATAAGCTATAAGGCTTCCAATTTTATTTTTATATGAGGTAGGAATTTTCAATGTGCACACCTTTGCTAAGCTGTATGTACATGAATTATACTTGAATACAAATGCTATATATAATAGGTATACTTTTAGACTCTTTTCGAGACGTGCTAGCGACTGCATTATTAATAATACAGGGTTAGCTTGTCATCGTGATTGAATTACGATTAGTGTAAATAAATGTAAGCTACTATTTAAAACAAGTGACTTGTAATCAAAATTATTTACAGCAATGCTTATAAAGCCTTTTTAGTATACTATTTTAATTTCCAATAGATGTATATATTACATGAAATCATTGTTTTATACTAGGTAAGTGGCAAGCCAGTATGTCCTTCCTGATGGTAAGCGGGTATACCGTAGCATATCGATTATAGCAACACTTGCAATAACAGACAATGCAATAACATACGCGATGCCAAAGTTACAAAAGAGGAATATTAAACAAAATTTTAACATAAAAGAACACCGACTTCAAGTAAGAATATTCTAAAACTTGAAATGCACTAAAAAGTTAATAAATAATTGCATATTCTTGTGAATAATTAAATTACTGTTATTTTTGGAGTCGGTGTCAGCCGCCCGCGCCGCGTGCTGTGTCTATGTATGTAACTGTGCATGCCAATGTTATGTTATGATTATAGTAAGACATCTCATGTTTAATTAGTTACAAACCTACCTTGGCTGACACCGACTCCAATAATAACAATAATTTAATTATTCTAAGAATATGCAATTATTTATTAACTTTTTAGTGCATTTCAAGTTTTAGAATATTCTTACTTGAAGTCGGTTTTCTTTTTTGTTAAAATTTTGTTTATTTCTCGGTTTTTAGTGAACCTTGCCAAATATGAGAACATCATCAATGTAGCCAAATACGCATTATTAAGTATAACTCGAAAACGAATGGTCAAATCTTGGTCAAAATTAAATGGGACTACACGAGAAGCACCAGCTTTCAAATAAAAAAAGAATCATCCAAATCGGTTCACCCAGTCGAAAGTAACGAGGTAACAAACATAAAAAAGAAAAAAAATATACAGTCGAAGTGAATACCTCCTCCTTTTTTTTTAAGTCGGTAAAAAAGAACTTCAGGTCATACTTTTTAAAGTCGTTACCGGGTTTTGTTTATACCTTACCTATTGGATATATATCGAAGGACACATTACAAACACTTAAACTACAGACACAAGAATCACTCAGACTTGTAACAACTGTTTTCAGGCATACACAAATAATGTTAGTCCCGTGAGGGGAAGATCGCACACTGGCAGGCGCGAGGTGACGACTTAAACTTTTGCACCATCCGTGCAAACCTTCAACAAAGGGGATAGCAGATCCATACTGTGAAAACAATTAAATGTGTTGCCAGCAGAAGGATTAAATATCACCAGATTATTTGCAACACTACAGCCCTACTAAATGATGACGAAAATATGTGTCGTTTCGAGTTGAGTTGTTTTTCTACACTGTATAAGATTATTTGGCTGCAATCTTCTATATAGTAAAGGTACTTGCCTAGACACGCTTATAAAGAGATTTCGCTTCAAGATTTTGCGCACTTAAATATTGTTTAAATACGCCTAATTTACTCATTTATCACACTTAATGTACTAATAAAAGTTATTATATAAAATTACAGTTTTCTACACGTAATTTTACGCATTACCTGAGTTAATTGCCGTGTGCTGAGACGGTATTCCGCATATTACCCGGGACGTCTGTTGATTTACTGAGATAATGCGAAAATTTAATCACTTTTATGAGTGGAAGAGAACGCAGTTGCCAATTGGTGACGGTATGGATGAGTCGTCGCTCAGAGACTGCCATCTTACTGGCAACCGGCGTAGGGGCTCAAATAATTGTGTCTAGTTTGGATGTTCTTTGTGTCTGTTTATAAAGTCCCCCAGGCACAGGTACTATTCCTAGAGCGAGAGTAGTAAGTAGATTGAAAAGACTTTTCGACCCTCAGGAACTCTTGTTATATAACAGAGGTACACGTTTCTTACTTTCGGATTGGCAAGGTCACAATATCCACTTACACTTAAGGAAGCCCTAAACTTGTTGGTCACCTTACTAGTATAAAAATACTCTTTGAATCTCAAAGTGAAAACATCAATTGGATCGCTTTCAGCATGTTACCAGAATTTATTTTATTTTTCCTATTTCATAGGCATATGACCAGCTCTTTAGCAATTTATGATTATGATATTTATGATTTCAGAGTAGTAGAGCCTCGCTAATTTCAGCATGAATGGGCCGGCTCTACCGGGGAAGGACTACCCTCTCACAGAATATCGACGTAAAATAGCAGGATTTCTACTGTTGTGTTTCGTTCGGTGAGTGAGAGTGCCGGAGGCCCAATCACCCTCTTTCCCCCTTCCCATTCCTTCTCCTTCCAATTTCCTTTTATTCCTAAAGGGTAGGCAACGTGCAAGTGATGCCTCTGGCGTTGCAGGCGTCCATAGGCTACGGTGACCACTTACCATCAGGTGGGGCCGTATGCTTGTTTGCAACCTTAGTAGTATAAAAAAGAAAAAATATATACTAATTAAATCATTTTTATGTTATTTAGCTCGCGTTAACATGGGTTAAATTAAATTAGTAACAGACCTCTTTTTATATAAAAGGTACCCTATATCCTTTTCTGTTCCCCTGATTACGTATAGGCGAAAGATTATAATGATCGGTCGAGTAGTTAAAACGTGAAAGCGTAACAAACAAACAAATAAATTCACATTCGCATTTATAATATTAGTTAAAAATAAGGTGGCCGTGGCATTGCTTATACTATAATAATCTTTAGATTATGCTCTTATTATATAATATTATCTCTATAGTAATTATTATAGACGTAAGCATATTATCAAAAATTATTCACTAATGGAACGCTTGCCTATCCTTAAGTCTGAGGTTGTTTTAATGACACACCAGGTAAGCAAAGACGCGGCGGAAGCTAGTTGTTTTAATACTCTACGGAACTCTCATCAAAGCACGCAGTCGTGTACACAATATCTTTTTATCAAGACATTATTGTACCAAACGCGGCCATTACGACTTCTACAGTAATTACAGTGAGCATTATTTGTCTCTTCAAAGAACGTACTAGACAGAGACAATAGTAGTTATGTAAACATTGACTTTATGACATTTTAAATGTTCGAAAATGAAAGTTTAAATCTTTTTTTTTCTGTTCTCTTTGTCACCAGTCTGCAATGCGAATTACTATGATGAAATAGTTTTTGCTAAATGTTTTTATTGTGTTGCTGAAGAATGACAAATTTGACTGCTTTTTTGTTGGCTGGAACAATAAGTAGTTTCCCAAAATCAACAGTTTTGATAACTTTCTATATTTTAACAGGCTTTCTTTTCATTACAGTCTTCATAACAAATAAATAAACAATTTTATATAAAATAATATTTTATAAAACGTGAACAACAAAGCCTCTGCCACCTGGTGGTGCAAATCCGAATCTTTTATTATATCAATATTTAATATTAAAACTTCAAG
This sequence comes from Catocala sponsa, assembly GCA_963564715.1. Classification (NCBI taxonomy): domain Eukaryota; kingdom Metazoa; phylum Arthropoda; class Insecta; order Lepidoptera; family Erebidae; genus Catocala; species Catocala sponsa. The sequence goes on along the minus strand of OY751338.1, from coordinate 21,929,093 downwards.
TTAATAAATATCTATATAAAGTAAAATAGTATTATTGTATTTATTAAAATACAACTGTATATTTGCGAGGAGTTAATTTAAGATATTTCTTGACTAATAATTTGGAGAATATACTCTTATACTAGTATCTAGATCCATAAAAAAGCACAAACTTGCCCCGTTATACTACATAATTATTATTTTGTCGGCCTCGATGACGTAGTGGTTAGTGTAACCGACTGCAACGCCTGAGGTCGCGGGTTTGATTCCCGCACAAGTCAAGCATTTGTGTGCATGAACATAGATGTTTGTCTTGGTCTGGGTGGTTCTATGTATAATATGTATGTATTTACAAAAAAAGTATATAAATGTATGTTTATCTATTGTCTAGTACCCATAGAACAAGATCTGCTTAGTTTGGGCTAGATAGTGTTGTGTGTATGTGATAGAATATTATATTATATAATGTATCACACAAATTTCCTTAATCTCCTAGGTGAGCCTATTGGCGCCCAAACGGCACAATTCTAGACTCCGTACTGTTACACATATATTTTAACAGGAGAACGCCATAACACCGTGCCCAACCAGGGAATTGAACCCGAGGCCTCAAGTACAGCAGTCACATTCAATATCACTGCACCACCGAGGACGTCAACAGCGTAATAGAAAATAAAAGAAATACCATTCCATTTCAGATTTAAAATTCCCTACATTCTTACACGTGTTAGACCCATGTCTTTAAGACATGCAAAATGCCGGAAAGGTACTAATAGCTAAACCCCGGCCAAATAGTATTATAATGCAACGCATAAAATTTTACAAGTACCTAACACAAAAAAATTGAAGACAAATAACACAGAAAATGGTCTGTTCATATAATTTTATGATAACTAGCGGTCGCCTAGTGCTCGAAATTCGACCAAAGTTTACCTGTAAGATATTGCTGACATATTATGTCATTATATATTGATATATTATGTAACCATAGTTACGCGCTTCGACTGCGTGTGTCAAATGCATGGTTGTGTGCGTGTAGTGTTTTTTCATTAATTTAATGTATTTCTAATGCATATTTAAAAAAAAATATTAGCAATCGTCACTTCTTCTCTGTATAAACTATAAGTGTGCGAAATTTTAAACTCCTCCGTCCGCCAAATTTTCGTAAAAAGGGATCCAAAGATTTCGCTTCACGTATTAATATAATAATTATAGATTATAATATCAGTCCTATATTTAAAACTGGCCAGTGCGTCAGTTTGGGTTAGAATATCCAAATATTCTAAACCAAACTGGCCCACTGCCCTTGCCCAACAGTGAGTGGGCAAGGGCCGTATTCTACAACGCTGGCCCAGTGCGCATTGATCTTCATATATCTTCAAGAACATTATAGAGATCTCTTCGACGTACTGGTTTCTTCACAATGGTTTTCTTTGCCGTTAAAACAAGCACATAAATAATTGATATTAAATAAGTGATTTATTAATTATCTTATTGAAAATTAAATAGCTAATTACTAAAATATATTTTATTTTACACTAGCTTTTGCCCCCGGCTTCGCTCGCGTTAATTTAGAATTTGACAATCAATTCGGGTTGGACTCTGCTTGTTATAATAATATAATTCAATCATGATTCAAAAGACACGTGGCGCCGTCTATTATCATAAACACGTTATTATTGTTTTCCTCAGGAACAGTAATTTTTTTCGGGATGAACGGTAGCCTATGTCCGTTTCTGTATACCTGACGACGTATATGCAAATATTCAGAATGATCGGATCAGTAGTTTAGGCGTGAAAAGGTAACAAACAAACAAACAAACAAACTCATTTTCGCTTTTATAATATTAGTTAGGAGTAGGATAGGATAGGATTCCAAAAAAAAGCATTTAGAATTGTCATGAAATGGAACAAATATAGTTGTTGGAATATAACTTTTAATTTGAACTCCCTCCTGGCACGCTTATGCACTTGAAACTTTTAGAATATTTCACTTTTTATGTTATGTTGCCCTAGAGGCTCATTAGTATAGAGGGTCATTATCTCAATATCTTAAATACGAAAAAACTAGATTTTGCCCGTGACTTCACTCGCGTAAATGTAGGTTACGTGAGTAACAGTACTTTATTCTGGATAGTTACCGTATGTCTATTTTCTGTCCTACTGACGACGTGTATATGAAATTTCATGATCATCGATCGATTAATTAAGACTTTCATGCGTAACAAACAAATAAATAAACAAACTCACATTCGCATTTATAATATTAGTTAGGATGGTTCTGAATTAAAATAAACATCAAATGTAAACATAAATCGCATTTCAGTTCAAATACATATAAGGTTAGATCAAAACTATATTTTAAACAATGTTTATTAACATAATTAGTTCTCAGATTGCACGGATAAACTTATCACGACTTAATGAGACGACTCGAAAAAACTCAACATTTTGACTGACACGTAGTAAACCAGATTGTTGTAAGTTGTAGTGATTAAGCGTAGTAAAAGATCTTTGAACCCTGACATGAGGTTATACACTAACGACGCGTGACAACATAAAATCTAGCACTTATTAAAAAAATATGAAGTGCGAGGAACTCGCATAATCATGATTCCGTAGCATTGTTAATAAATCAAGTTTACTATTCTGACTTTTCATATCTCACCAAAATGTAAGCTTTCTATCATAAATGCGGATATCGAATATCTAGTACCAATGATCATATTACAAAGCAACTGAATACTTCATAAGCCAACGACTAAAAAAATGTATTACCCTACAATTTGATAAACGTTCTGCTCAACTGTATAATAAAATTAATAAAGAGCTAAATATTTATTCTAGGCAACATCACGAATGCAAAAAAATTATTTGTAATTGGATAAAACCACTCACGTATGAGGACACGGAGGCACTGCTGCAACACTAATACAATCACGAATGCGCATACACCCATGCATAAGCACACACACACACACACGCACATACACACACACACACACACACACACACACACGCACACACACACACTCTTTCAGACAAATTATGTATGATTATTGTTTTAGTTTTAAGGAAACATTGTTTTATTTTGTTAGGTACTTAACTTCATAAATATATTTATAAACCCAATTTAAGTAACTTGAAATGCACAAAACTTTTATTTCAATTAATAATATATTGTAAAGATACCGAAGAGCAGAGCCTCCTACTACAGGCATGTCATGCTTAAAAGGGTGTTCTATACACAAATTCATACATGTACGAAATATTTTTTGAGACAATAAAAGTTATTATTATTATTATTATACTACATTTCATTTAGGTACATTCATTCATTCATTTACACATTTTCTATAAAAAGCTTCCATCAGTCATACAAAAGCATGGATTTAATGTTTTTCTCACGGAACGCTAAAAAAATAAGGATCACTTGACATACAAAAGTTAGGAGACCATGATACCACCATAGAAAAGCCGCAGCAATTATTCGTAGACGCAGTACAAATTACATATTTAATTACAATCTAACATCTAGCGAAACAATGAAAGTTCAAGAGAATTGCTAATTGGCCATGATTATGTATGAAAAAGTAAACTCACACTGGATGAGACAACCGAGAGTATATTTTTTATTTAATAAAATTAAACTTACTTTGTATTTATATCGACTTTTATTTACTATAATAAATAAACACAACATCTGGTAATATTTGTAATTTACTCCTTACGCAATGATATGTTGAAAAATATATTAGACTCCAGAGTTCCAGACTGCTGGTGGTGGTATTGAGACCACCACCAGCAGTCTGGAACTCCATGTTCCCATGTAATCATATAATTATATTACTATACCTACATAAGTCGTGGCGAAAGTACTGTTTTCGGGAATACAGGCTACAACCTGACTAGGTATTTATTTAGTTGCTAATTAATTATTAATATTATATCTCGAAAATAAATTAAATTCTCAATATAACCATTGTATTTGTACTGGAATCACGAATTATATGTAAGAAAAACGCCAATTTCATAGGTAATATTAATAATACATTAAATATAATATAATATAAAAAGCGCCTATGTGCAGTTTTTATAAAAAAAAAAAAATTAAGTAAATAAATCAGGTGAAACTTAATTAAAGGGTTATACAAATCTTCAGTAACTAAATAAATCCGATACACGATTCGTTAAACTGAAAACTAAACAAAGAGCGGGCGACAAGCTTGTAACTCTGCCAAAACAGTACACAAAAGTGAGACGATGCGACGTTCCGTTAATGTTTTCAAACATAGTTTCAACACCTACAAACTGAATTTCTCGAAAACTTGGCTGATGTTGTCTTCCTCTTATGTGTCTCATTAACATCAAGTTGCTAATGTCTAATTCTGCAAAACTAACAGTCTTACTAATACAAATTTAGTTTTTGCACGCGACTTTGCTCGGAAACAGTTCCCATTTCTCCGATAGGACAATGTGTATACGAAATTGTATGATGATCGATTGAGCAGTTTAAGCGCAAAAGGGTAAGAAACAAACTCACATTCTCTTTATAATATTAGTTAGGATCGCTAACTAATACTTGGCTATCTCATAACTAAAGAGCTGATTAACTTGTCATCAACGGCATGCCACTGCTACTTAACTATTATTCAACGACTATTCAACGCAAAGTAAAATTTATATGTGTACTTTTCTGATTTTCTGTATCATGATAATATTTACCTAGTTCTGATCCTAGATCCTAGTTTCTGAAGAGCAGATTAACACAATATTAGTTAAAAGACGATAAACTGCATGTCAACTGATTGGTGGACTGATTATCAACAGCTAAAATCAATCTATCTATCAGTTTTGACACATCATTGACCGGAAAACCTAATAAAAGCATGTCTGAAAAAATAGAAAACGTAACCGAAATCAAAAAACCGAAACCAAAAAAAAGTCACTTTCGATATACCACTTCTAAATATAATAGATCTATGTGCCAGTTATCGTGTTCAGTTTGCGCGACTAAACGGCGCGTGCTCGCTATCGGCCGCATCGCCTGCGCCGGCGCAGCGCAGAAAGCGGAGCTGTGCTGATAATGTTGTTGTTCGTATGTAGCTTTGGAAATTGACCGTTTTACCTTTTGGATGATTCTGCTATGATAGCTTTTTATTTAAATGTGTGTATCTTTTATGATTAATGATGATTTTTGAGTTTTTAAAGGGTGATCAGTAAATTATTATTTACAGGCGATCAATGCCTATGTCTACTCATATATGAAAAAGAAGTTAGTAAATATTTTTTTATTGTTAAATATCATATTGTAGACGTTTGGCAATGGAAAAAAATGGCCATGGGTTTCTTTCCTGCTTTTTCCTATAAATGCTCTACTCCTCGAGCAGTCATTTTTAATGCTAAATAATTATTTACTTTTTATTTTAACATAAATAATAGTTATTAATATAAATATTAATTAACGTGTAAGGGTCTTCACATTTTTTACACACGATTTGACACACGATGTTAATTAGTCTTTCAGAAATCAGACATTAATGTTTTAACGTAACTAGGGATAACACATATCACTTCATATGTCATATTGCTGAAAGGCAGGCAATGGCGTATCATTTCCACATTTTATCAGCGCATCTTTGGCACAAAAGCCTTTCCCTTATTGATTTCACTACTTATTATTTATTATCAGTAGTTATTAATAACAAAATTGTATGGACACTAGATTTTTGACGTACTTTGAGCTACTTACAGTACTTACAGTGGTCGTTTCACTCGTATCTGTACGCATAAATTGTGTGTAACCATCCTTTTTAAAATAATATTCATTTTGCACACCTTCGTTTTCAGACCTCATATGCACTCAATTTATATCGAGTATGCAAAACGACAATTAAAAAAATATTATTTAAAATAATACTATTTTGAAAACAGTGTCGTTCCGCACTATTTGTGCGAACAAACTTGTGCGTAATGACCACTAAGGCCAAAAAAACAGCGTATCTGGTTTAAAACATAATTGGCATTATTCTGTAGTCAATTTCAGTCACATTTCTCATTTTGCAGCTGACAAAAACGGAATGGTCAATATCATGGAAAACAATGCTCATAATTTTAAATGTTACTAATAATTTGACTTTGCCAATTATTAGTTAGTTTATTAACCGTACCAGCTAAGCTAAGTACTTGTGTTAGATGTGGGTTAATGTTGGCAGCACAATGGATGGTAATCAAACCCACGACTTCTCGATCGCAAATCTACCTACCGAATCGATCATTGGGACACCCCCGCCGCCGCTTCGAATTATAGCCATATCTTTCTATTAGATGTTGTATTGAACATCGTATTTGCTTTATTGTTTATTTATTATTATAACTACATGGATACCACAATGGCTTTTAATCAATTTTTATATAGAAAAGTCGGTCATTGCTTGTTTTTATTACACAACTAGTCTTCACCCGCGGCTTCGCTCGCGTAAATGTAGGTTAGGTTAGGTTTGCAACAATTATTTTTTCTGGATGAAAGGTACCCTATGTCCTATTCTGTATCCCTGACAACGTGTATGCAAAATTTCATGGTGATCGGTTTAGTAGTTAAGGCGCGAAAGCGTAACAAACAAACAAACTCATTTTCGCATTTATAATATTAGTTGTAATAGGATTCAATTTAATTCTTCAAAAACAACCTTTATGTTTCACCCGCTGTTCAAAAAAATCGTTGTAAAAAAAATCTAGTGATTCATCATAATTATACTAACCCTTTCGCTATCCCGTAATAAAACAGGTACATAGGTGTATAAGTACTTATATATAATATTAGTTAGGATTACGTAATGTATAAATACTAAAATATTTTATTCACTCCCACATACTTACTTACGCTTCAGCCATATTTTACGTCAAAACTTTGGTGTCGAAATAGTATCAGCCAATGCCTAAGGCTTTTGTACATTATTTATATCAGAACTAACTTTAGCACATACACATTATCTCCTTAGATTAGTCTCCTTGAAAATATTCGTGAAGGTCAACCACCTTATATTCTTCAGAATTTTATTTTTAATTAGGTACCTAATTATATTCGGATCATCCTAAAGCTCTTTAATCTCAGTTTTACGAACACTCCAGCTGCCCATCGGAGGATTAAATCGTTGGTTTAGTTAATTACTGTTCTGCTTGACTGTTTGACCTTAAACCGCTAACTGCAAGTAATTGCTTGTCTAGCCTGAGGGGATGTAATTATTCAAGATGTATATAAATATAAGATAAGATAAGTTAATTTTGTTTTCTTTAAGGTGAAATTATACACAGGTAAAAATATCTACAATAATATTATAAATAATTAATTACCACTTGCTTTAACGGTGAAGGAAAACATCGTGAGGACACCTGCATGTCTGAGAATTCTCCATAATTTTCTCCAAGATATGCGAAGTCTGCTAACCCGCACTGGGCCAGCGTAGTGGACTATGGCCTGACCCTTCTCACACTATGAAGACGCCCATGCCCAACAATGGGACAGTTTAATATAGGGCTGATATTATTATTATTATATTTAAAGATTTGTTTGTTTGGATGTATAAAGTAAACTCTGGAACTATCAGTCCGATTTGAATTTTTTTTTGACTTTTATAGTCATTTTATTGTGGAACAATATAATATAATAATATTCTATCACATACACACAACACCATCTAGCCCAAACTAAACAGAGCTTGTATTATGGGTACTAGACAATGGATAAACATACATATAATCTTTTTTTATTTGTAAATACATACATATTATACATAGAAACACCCAGACCAAGACAAACATCCATGTTCATGCACACAAATGTTTGACTTGTGCGGGAATCGAACCCGCGACCTCAGGCGTTGCAGTCGATTACACTAATCACTACGCCATCGAGGCCGTAATAATTATGTTATATTAAGTAATAATATCACGCTACAAGCTACGGAAGCGAAATAATAATCAATAATGTAAATAAAAACCGAGTGAAACTTACTGCCGGCAAGAGTCATATTCATATTTGCCTATGTCGTACCTTTTTTTTTATTTTGCTCGTCAAAATGACCACACTCCACCTGATGGTAAGCAGTCGTGTGGTCTAAGAGCAGTGGGCTCCACACCGCCCTCATAGCAGCCGAGGCGATGTTGAAGTCTCTACTTTGACGGCCTGAGAAGGTGCTTTTTCACGCCCCGCTTAAAGGACCCAGGATTGAAGGAAGAAGGAAACACGTGCCTCGGCAGAGAATTCCATGCTTTGGTCGTTCGGCAGAGGTATGAGGACCCAAACTTGTTGGTACACGTTCTAGTCGACTCTACCGTATAAGGATGGCATCTGAGCCCAGCACGCGTTGTTCTGGATAGGAAAGGGGAGGGCGGTATAAGGTGGAATAACTCTTCAGAGCACTCCCCGTGGTATATTCTGTACCTCCTATTAAGACACCTGATTTAGACTGCACAGATGGCATAATGGGTTATGTGATCGCCTCGCCACTGGTTCGATTCCCACCAACCATCGATTTATGAATCACAAAAATCTATGTGGTCCTCAAATAGTTGTTCCGAGTCTGGATGTTATTTGTATCCGTGGTTTGAATATTTGTTAACTACGTCGCGACATACAATATATTCCTAGTGCGGAACTTGTCTTGGAACAAAAAAGGAAAAGCATATCCCGGATTAACACACTTTTAAAAATATCTACATATACTAATATTATAAAGCTGAAGAGTTTCTTTGTTTGTTTGTTTGCTTGAACGCGCTAATCTCAGGAACTACTGGTCCGATTAGAAAAATTCTTTCAGTATTAGATAGCCCATTTATCGAGGAAGGCTATAGGCTATATATCATCACGCTAAGATCAATAGGAGCTGAGCACCAATGAAGAATGTTTCAAAATCGGAGGGTATTTTTTCCTTTTGAGAGCTTCCGCTGCGTGCGCTGCGTAAACAGTTAAAGTTTCGCAAAAATCATATATGACAGAATTGTTCCCCTATAAAACTTCTAAAAAAAAGTCCGCAACAGCATATGTCTATCTTTTAAGGTTGGCTCACTATAACCATTTTTATGCTAACCAAATTTGTTCTAAAATAATGCATTATTTGCGAAGGTATTATTATAAACATGATATTAATTCTTATCCAAATAAATACGTTATTCATCACAAGTATTTAATTTAAAACAAAATTGCCCTGTACATTATTCGATTTCAATGAATATCTTAGGAGATATCGCAGTTTTAAAATAACATTGCAGCAAAATAATTACCCATTACAGACATAGTACAAACGATGTTTCTCCTGGTTTATTCTGCGTGATTACTACTGGTTCGATTTGAAAATTCTTTTAGTGTTGGATAGCCTATTTATCGAGGAAGACTATAGGCTATATAACATCACGCTACGACCCACGGGAGCGGCGCAGTAACGATGAACGGGGGTGAAACCGCGGGAACATCTAGTATATACATATATATAATCCATCAAACCGTTTAATGCATGCTCAAAAATACATACAAACATCCAAAATCATTACCTTTCTTCTTACGCAATCGGGCAAAAATACACTCAACTTACTACTGGCAACCCTAAATACAAGTGCGCACGAGCACGCCATTTCCATCAACTAATTAAAGCATCCGCAATAACCGCAATGCTTTCTCTAATGCGTTCACCAACCATTTAAATTTCAATTTTATCACTACTCCATAAAGTTGGTTTTAGATTGTTACAGTTTAGTACAGATTCAATTGAGATTTAAGGAAGTTAAGAGGTGTATGTCACGAGAGTCGTCTATTTGTTTGTTCGTCTGATACGATCGAGGTGCTAGATAGGCGTAATGTGGTTATTCTGTTGGCCGTGTGGCTAATCTGTATCTTGTAAAATATATGACTACTAGCTTTTGCCCGCGGCTTCGCGTTAATTTAAAATTGACAATCAATTCGGGTTGCACTCTGCTTGTGATAATATGATAAGATAATAGAAAGACACGTGGCGCCGTCTATTATCATAAGAACATTATTGTTGTTTTCCTCGGGAACAGTAATTTTTTTTGGGATGAAAGGTAGCCTATGACCGTTTCTGTACACCTGACTACGTATATGCAAAATTTCAGGATGATCGGTTCAGTGGTTTGGGTGTGAAAAGGTAACAAACAAACAAACTCATTTTCGCTTTTATAATATTAGTTAGGATTAGGATTGGGATATGATATTATGACTATTCTTTGTTAGGAAATAAACAAATTGTATTATCCATTAGGCTGTCTTGTTGGTTCCGTAGTGGTTTACGATTATTATAACAGGCGATAGAAATGTTACGGGTTGGACTCCCAGGTGAGTCCTTTTTAGCACATATTATCAATACCAGTACCTCCTTTGCAGTTATTCATAAGTTCTTACATATTTTCTAATATAATATGAAATTTACCCGGTATACGAAAATATTTACATCCCTCTATTATTACACCTAAAAAATAAACAAGCGAAAGGTGAAATGTTTTATGACTGATGAGTGATGACTATGATTCTGCAACATATTCTGATCATATTTACATTGGAATCATGATCGATATTATTATTATACGATTCGTATTCGAAACATAATTTAATGACGACTATAAGAAATAGTGGTTGATTTCATCTTTTACAGATCAATTTAGATAGAGTTTTATTTTTATCAGCGGTATTTAATATATAGAAAAGGATATTACTAAATCAGACAGTTCATTAACTGACTGTTAGCATTATTTTGATTGTGTAACTATAACGGATGATATAAGAATAGGCGCCATAAACTAATATTATAAATGCGAATGTGAGTTTGTTTGTTTGTTACGCTTTAAAGCCTTAACTACTCGACTGATTCGTATTAAATTTCGCATAGACGTTGTATGAGGTACAGAAAAGGACATAGGGTATCTTTCATCCAGAAAAAAGTACTGTTACAAATCTAACCTAACATACATTTACGCAAGCGAAGCCGCGGTCATAAACTAGTAATCTATACTAATATTATAAAGCTAGAGTTTATTTGTTTGGTTGAACGCGCTAATCTCAGAAACTACTAGTTCGAATTGAAAAATTATTTTAGTGCTGGATACCCTATATATCGAGGAAGGCTATAGGCTATATAACATCACGCTACGACTAATAGGAGCGGAGTAGCAATGAAACATGTTGCCGAAACGGGGAAAATTCTCTTATCGTATGAAGCAGATGAAGTTGCGCGGGCCAGCTATCTATACTAATATTATAAAGCTGAAGAGTTTGTTTGTTTGGTTGAACGCGCTAATCTCAGGAACTACTGGTTCGAATTGAAAAATTATTTTAGTGTTGGATAGCCTATTTATCGAGGAATATAACTCACGCTACGATTTACGTGGGGGCGCAGTAACCATAAACGCGGGTGAAACCGCGGGCACAGCTAGTAAATAATATAAAGTTGTTGCAAGGGATAGCGTGTATAACAATGCGTGCGTGCAATATTAATGATATGTACTGTAGGGAAATTCTTGAACCGGAAAATGTATGAATACGCATATGCACCATTAGGCCGGGACTCCACCATAGCGGAGATGTGTGTGGTGTGCCGTGTGCTGTGCAAGAAGATATGTTTTTCAGCTCGGGCCGGCTCGGCCGGCGCGCGCGCGGGGCTCTGCGGGTTGCTGGCGGGCGAGACGGGGGAGGGTGACATCACTCACTGCACGCCGCTCACATCTCTCGTCTCCACTGCGCGTCGTCCGCGCACAGCTCACATCTCCGCTTCCATCGCGCCATACAAATATTACACATCTCCGCACAGCGATCTCCACTGAAGCTGAGCGGAGAGGAGATGTGTCAATAACACAATTCTAATGGGTGCTTAAAAACATCTCCTCTCCGCTCGTCTCGTCTCCGCTTTGGTGGAGTCCCGGCCTTATTCTTGTAGCTATCGTGATGAAGTGCCTACGTTTAACATGAAATATGCAGGAAATGTATTTCGAAAAGGAAACTTGGCTTAGTAACAGCCGGCCAGTTGTATTTCCTTTGTACCCGATTACTTGTAATTTGTCTAACCGGATCAGTAGCATATGTGGTCGTCTTGTCAGTACGTCGATTACAAACCACGGGAATCCACGGAATAAAAATATGATTGCTCTTCACATAGCTGTTATCCTTTGTATCAGTTGTTTAAATGTTAGTAAATTTCCCGCGATACAGAATTTTTTTTAACGCACAAATTGTCCCTTTGAATAAAATAATGCTTTGGGTGCAGAACGGTAGCAGTGTGCGTATGTATAGTCGATAACTGAGTTAGAAAACAAACAAACAAAACTAATATGAAAGATGTTTATATGCTATAACTTGTATACCTATATTTATGTGATATGTTACTATAACTCAATTAGCAGCGATAGCTCAGTGGGGAGACCAACAGACTGCAATGCAGAGGGTCTCGGGTTCAAACCCACGTCGCGCAGCTCTGACTTTCGGAAGTTATATGACTTTTCGAAATTATGTGCGTATTGATTGACAATTATCGCCTGCTCCGTGCCTCGGAAAGCACGTTAAGCCGTTGGTCCCGGCTGCCATGAACATCTATGATAGTCGTTATTGGGAGAGTGTCGACACAAAAGATCCCACTGGGTCGAAGTGTCGCCGGTCTGCACTGACTGGCCCCCACATAAGATAAGATAAGATAACTCAATTACCGACGGTATATATATATATATAAGTATATATAAGTACTTATATACCTATATATGTACCTGTTTTATTACGGGACAGTGAAAGGGTTAATATAATTATGATGAATCACTAGATTTTTCTTACAACGATTTTTTTGAACAGCGGGATAAACATAAAGGTTGTTTTTGAAGAATTAAATTGAATCCTATTACAACTAATATTATAAATGCGAATGTGAGTTTGTTTATTTGTTTGTTACACTTTCACGCCTAAACTACTCGCCCGATCATCATGAAATTTCGCTTACACGTTGCCAGTGGTATAGAAAAGGACATAAGGTAGCTTTTATCGACTACTGTTACTAACCTAACCTAAATTTACGCGAGTAAAGCCGGGAGCAAAATCTAGTATCTAATAAATGAATATATACAGCCAAAAGAGGTATTTGATTGCCGGGAAAGCAGCCTTTCCTTCAAGAGTGGCTGAACAGAATTTTTAGAGTAACTGGCGGGTTTTTTGTTTTAATAATGGATAATTTATTAAGCAAGTAATCTTTCAAACTCATTGGCTCAGGGATAAATTTGCGCTTACGTTTATTTGCGAGATTTCCTAAAGAGGAGCATGGTTTCGAGAATAGTACCACAATTGGAAGTTACGCCTGTATTCACACGACTGAACCAATGAGGCAGTAAACAAGCTATAACAAAAATATTCACACGTAATCTAGATTGACGTCAGAACGAGCGTGCTGTCAATCCACACATGAACGTGTAGCAAATGCAATATTGGCGCCCAAACTGGGCCAATTTTATTGAAGAGTCGTACGAAATTGCAGCCACTCCGATATATCGGATTTTAGAGGCAAGATTGAACCGCGCGCTGGCTTGAAACGAATCCAATCAATACAAGAAATTGCGGGAAATTCGTAAAATCTTTTTGATAGTAAACTGGTAAAATAGCAATCAGCCTGCTGGTAAGCGATTACTATAATTTATGGTACTTGAAATACAAGGCATCACTCAAATGTTGCCAACTCAATAAAAAATAATCTTTACGCTGTCACAACAACACTCAAACACATAATGTAACAAATAAGATTTTCAAATCTACATTCAAAGTGATGCCATGTTATCATTACTAGGTTATAAATTACGATGTCAATATCGACTGCAATAAATTGAAATACTTATCAATGTCATATAAAAGTACATTCGAATACAAGATTGAACAAATTAATCATTCTATAGGTATTATTTTACTATTGCCTTAGTCAGTCTGCTACATGATGTTTTGGTTTATTAGGTTTTCTTTTAAGAAAATCTCACTACTCCCACAGAACTTTCGAACGTTTTCGGTAATAGGCTCGCCGAGTACTACGTTCGACCAAAAACTGTAGCTGGTTTAATTTAGGATATGTTTCAAGGTCCTAATTTAGAAGCAAGCTTGTTGTCATCTAACAAGCACATTTCCAGACTTAGTGCTGTCATTAAGAATTTTCTTGCAGAAAAACTCAATAACAATTTTCTCGACCCAGAAATCAAATGCACTCCACCATCGCACGCAAACATAAATGTATACTTTTGCCACAAAACCAACAAGCCCTAAAGCCTTATTAGGTAACCGAACAATTCCTTCCTAGCATTGGCTAGCTCTCCACCGTGTTAACCCATTCCAAATACATCTTCGTTGGTTTCAATCCACCTTATTCTCAGTAAGGATAAAATACCTCCGTACTTAAACACATAAACCTTCCCTAATGGATATAGATCTTTAATTTCGAAGTGGTTCTCGCATCGTGTTGTCTCTATCCATCTTTTAGCCTTGGATAGAGAGATATCGTCTATCAATGCATTAGTAACCGCTAACATTTCACTGTAGGTCTATCTGTATAACAAGATAGAGAGCCTAAATAATGCTATCCAAAGTGTAGGTCTGTTGTTTATTTGTTCGCTCCTTGTTGAGAATATTGAATGTGTTTCGACTAGTAAGTTATTGTTTGATACATTGTTTCAACCTATTGTGGTGAAGGAGAGTACTGCTTTTCGTTTGTATGCATGTGTAGCTATTTCTTTATCATGTCTAAATATCTTATTTGATGTTCTCCATGCGAATACAGATTAGAGTGGGAATATACATATCCATATACTACATAGATTTTAAAAAACATTACTAGCTGTATCCCGCGCCCTCGCTCGCTCAGGAACAGTTCTGTTTAACTGGATGAAAGGTCAGAAAATGTGTATTTCTGTATTCTAACAACGTGTATGCGAAATTCATGTTCAATCCATTCATTCATCAATTCCATGATGGTCATTCGAGTAGTAAGGCATAAAACCGCAGCAATTAAACAAACAAACTCACATTCTCATTATTAATATTAGTTAGGATAATTGCACACAAAATATACCTAACGATTCGTGAAACATAAAATGTTTCATGTGGAAATCGAACTCATTATAGTCGCGGAAAATGTAACAGTAGCTAGGTGATAATTTAAGCTGCTACATTAAATTTGCAGTATATAAAGAAACACAATTTATCACAAAGATTTTGTATCTTTTTTGTTATGCCATGAAAATACATTCTGGAAAATATCCAACACATCGGATTAAAAGTAAGCAGCAATGTTCCAGACTTCATGTTATCAATACGAATTACATACACGACCTTAAGCACAGTGCATGCAATACAACCGAGAGATTGCATGGCAAAAAAACTACGACATTATTGTCAAAACGGAAATTAAACCCTCAGTCGACAGCACCAGAAGCGAAGACGAAAATATTCAGAACACTTGTTATTCCAGGCAAAGCAGGCAGCTAAAGTTTATACTAAATATAAACTACGATGTCTATAAGGTTAATTAAAAGTACTAATTATTTTTTCCCTTGACTTAAACCTTGCGTAATAACTTTGGTTTACCACTTTCCACAATTCATTATTTGATATTTATAATACAAAAAACAAATATTGAAATTAGTTTCTCTTATCGCACGACTAAGACTTAAGACTACACGCGGTCGCAAAAGAAAGCAGCAGCCAAACAACATACCATGTTGTAGGAGATGTTGTGCGGAAGACATACATGTAATTTTTACGGGGCGCATGTAATTTTAACTGTTATAACATTGTTTATTTTTTGGAAAATTTAATGAAATTTTAAAAAGTGCTTGAACAAAAGTTGTTTAGTATCATGTAAAGATGACACGGGTAAAAGGATCCCACCAAAAACATAAATGTGAAAAAGGAGAGCCAAGTTCAATACAAAAATTATGCTTGGCTGTAGGCTTCGCCGCAAAAAGAATGAAGATCTAAATGAGTGCCAAGTTCTATGCAAAATCCAAATATGTATTTATAGGAACAAAATAACTTTATGAACAAGTATTAAACTCTATTTCTTTGCTTTATTGGATACCTATAACAATTGCTATTATTTAAAAATGTGAGATCTTAAAGTAGGTTAGATTTAAATACACGTAGTTTTATGTGTTTACGTTAAAGAGGTTTTGAGTTATAGAAGGGTCAAAAGTGGCACCAAGTGGTTCGTGTAATATTACACTCGGCGCTGGCTAGCCAGTTCCTTTGCTTGAACTTGGCTTGACACGGTACCGCGTGTCTAGATATTCGTATTTTTCATGAATACATATACAGGGTAAATGCAAAACTACTTTCATATTAATGTATAATTCATCAAAACTCGTTCCAATCTAAACACTAACTACTGGCTAGTAATTACCGACGGTGACTCTTTACGTATCAATCAAATATAAGTGCAGACCACACTTCGCCGCCCACTGTCAGGTCTGTCAACTGAATTTACAGAATGACCACGTTAATATAGTCAATCGTCAAATTTCGCCAACCACGCAGACAAGAACCAACAGCACTAATAAAAGCAAATAAAAAACGTTGTTGACAGACGTCTCCTAGCTGTAAAGTAGCTTTCTAATAGTAAAATAATTATTCAAGTCGGTTAAATAATTTCAGAGTCTATCGATAGCAAACAAACTAATTTCAATATAATTAGTGAAGAATAAGAAGTGAAGATGGTAAAATGTTTTTTATTCAATAAAATAAACTGTTAAACAAATTTGGATGAAATTTAAAACACATAATATAGGCCACATCCTTAATTAACGCGTAAAGTATACTGTATGATACACGCGGGCGGGCCGTGAGCAAAAATTTGTAAAAGCTGAATAGTAACACAAATTTTGCACGCCAACAGCTTACTCTGGCGCTTGTATACACCATGTGTACAGGTACAAGCGTTAAGCGTATATACCTGGTAGCATTGAATCATGATTGATGACTATCGTCACCCATGCAAGCGACCCGCCAATTATACTCATAAGCGTACAACCGGTTATAAATCAATATCACCTTTCATTATACCAAGAAACATCATTTAAAAACATGTTACGAAAATTTAATTTTGGCCAATACGTGTGGTTATCAAAATGGGTGTGTTTGGCTTAATGGCGATTTTATCTGCAGACTGTAAAAGTGGGACAAATATTTTTTCATTAATACCCCGTTAAGTAGTGATAGCTTGGTGGGTGAACGTTCGAATGTCACGCAGAGATCTCGAATTCGATTTCTAAGTATGTACCTCCGACTTTTCGAACTTATCCTTACTAATATTATAAATTTGAAAGTAACTCTGTCTATCTGTCTGTCTGTCTGTTACCTTTTCACGGCTAATTCACTCAACCAATTTAGATGAAATTTAGTACAGATATATTTTAAAACCTGGGGAAGGATATAGGCTACTTTTTATTGATGTAGGTACCACGCGGGTGGAGCCGCGCGCAAAAGCTAGTATGAAATAAAGAAACAAGTCTACGAATCCACATTTTATTTTAATGTAACAAAAAATCACAAACATTTCATCATATCAAAAATTCGTAGAATGTTCTTTTGAAGTTCAATAATATAGGGTGACATCAAGTAAACTCCTGCGAGAGAGCAAATCGTCCAGCATACAGCCTACCCAGGCAGTTAAAATCTTCGTCAGACGTCAAATACAATAAAATTCGCAAAGTTAAATCTAATTTTCGCAACGTCAAACGCCGAGCACTCGCACAATATTCCTAAAGCCTGAAGAAAATAACAGTCCGTCAAAGGAAATCTAATAACCTCAAAATCTCTGAAGGCTATACTTATGTAGTCTTAGCACACTTTCACACTTTCAGACCATTGATAATAAAATTTACGTCATTCTTCTAGATGGTTATCGAAAGTTCTAGAAGTCTAGACGGACAGGTTTTCAAAGAACCGCTGTCGCAAATATAATAATTGTCAATTTGGCACAGAACAAAACTTTGTGTGATCCATAAATACATACGTGTGTTAAGTCTGGGTGTTCATTGTATCCATTATTTCTATCTCTGTGATAAAATGATTAACTATTCCAAATACAGAATTATAACGTAGAATAATAAAATTTATAAATTCCATGTGCACATTGCTTTTTATAATAATACTGCAGTCATATCAGTTACCTTCAATATTTCCATAAAATACAAAGTTTGTAACGCCTCCTCCAAAATCTGCACGCGCATAGTAGGTATGCCTTCGTGCAGCTTCGTTTTTCAGCCTGCTCTTCGTCAAAATAATCGATATACGTATACGTTCGTTTATTACGATGCAATAGACTTTCAGTCATCACACTGAAAACAGCCGCGACAGCCGTTTTCAGAGTGCTGCCTATGCGTATTCATTTATTGCGCTATCGTATACAAACATGACAATTCTCCCTCCGTCTTATGAATTTTCGATCAGGTCACGTGTCCTGACGCGAGCTTAACATTTTTTACCCATCACAAAAAAAGTGCACAACGCTGTTAAAAAAGTTTTCACTTCAATAAAACGCATGGTGTCTGTACAGCTCAAGAGAGGTTGTAGATGAACTGTTTATTTTGTCTAAACGTAATTTTACTGTTTCTTTTCTTTATTTTTTATCATAATATTCAATCTCGACTAGTTGTTTCCTATCTTTTAAGCATTTAAGAGCTTTCCTTCGTTTTTCTTTGCCATGTAGTTTAACTAATCGTATTTTAAATTCATCACTAATCTCGACATTTAAACTATCGACTTTATCTAGCTCTCGTATTTCAGCTTGCTGGCCTAAAGTAAGCCCGGATATACGTTACCGCAAACTCACTGTTCCAAAGTATTACCTTTTTGAACGAAAATATGGTTGCCCCTCTTTTTTACGTAGAAAATCCTAGCTTTGCGGTGTACTTTGTCTATTAAAAGAGTTTCCGACCTTTTTGGTGCTAAAAACGTCCGGTCTTAGGACATTAGCAGTTTTTAGGACCGAAAATGTTGAAAAGATATATATACATATATCTATAGTAGCCTCAACATCGCCTCGGCTGCTATGAGGGCGGTGTGGAGGCCACTGCTCTTAGACCACACGACTGCTTACCATCAGGTGGAGTGTGGTCATTTTGACGAGCAAAATAAAAAAAATATAGGGTAGCTTTGTTATAAAGCCTAGCGTTATTATAACTTCGAAGGCAGCGGGTTTGCGTAGTTTGAGTTTTTATTGTAAGAAAATATTATAATGGCCGAAAAGATAAGTCGGCTACACTGCCTTGGATTTAGCAATCCTGTAGACATAAAACTAGGTTTTATCCGTGACTTCATGGTATAAAGAAAATGCTACACTTTTATTTTTTAAAAAGAACTCACGCACTAAGAATAATTCCTGTGTCACGAAGGACTTTACAAATATTGAAACAATGGACACAAGGAACACAGACTCGAAACAACCATTTATAGACCATATTTTTTTTTGTCCCGTGTGGGATTCGAACCCACAACACTCGGCGCGGTGGCAGCGGCGGGGCGACCACCTCAACCACTACGCCATCCGTGCACTGTCTGCTAAGTAACTATCGTATTTCTACTTTCGTCATCTCTATGTATTAGAAAGAATATAATCTGAAGGCTTTTACTATCTTATCTTATCTTATGTGGGGGCCAGTCAGTGCAGACCGGTGACACTTCGACCCAATGGGATCTTTTGTGTCGACACTCGCCCAATAACGACTGCCATAGATATTCATGGCAGCCGGGACCGACGGCTTAACGTGCTCTCCGAGGCACGAAGCAGGCGATAATTGTCAATCAATACGCACATAATTTCGAAAAGTCATGTAACTTCCGAAAGTCAGAGGTGCGCGACGCGGGTTCGAACCCGAGACCCTCTGCATTGCAGTCTGTTCGTCTCCCCACTGAGCTATCGCTGCTCTTAAGGCTTTTACTAAATAATTTTTGTTGGTTCACCAATTAGATTGGACTATATTATATGAAGATATAGCTAGAAACTACGCACATAGGTATTTTGTTTTACCATACTGGCGGGAATGCCAGTATGGTAAACTCTCATGTGAGTGAATAATAATAATAATAAATAGCGACATTGTTTTTATTTTCCATCAATGTTTATGTTCTTACACATAACAAAGGTACAGATTTTATTTTACATCTATTCTAATATTATAAAACTGAAGAGTTTGTTTGTTTGAACGCGCTAATCTCAAAAACTAATGGTTCAAATTTAAAAATTCTTTTAGTGTTGGATAACCTATTTATTAAGGAAGGCTATAGGTTTATATAACATCACGCTACGACGCATGGGGGTGGAGCAGTAACGATAAACGTGGGTGAAACCGCGGGAACATCTATTTTATAATAAGAACAAGTTTGTCTGATTATCCAAAACTCCTCGCATTAGCTAGAATGACCATAATATTGTTCGTCGGTTTACCTAATATGTTTTCGTAAGTAATGTCTCCGATCTGGTAAGTCTTTCCTAACAACAATAATGCAAAGAATACGAAGCCAGTACGTAAGCATTAGTCTAGATAATGTATCGCACCTCTCATGAATGTTTCATCGCGAATTGTCTAACTTTCTTTGTTTCCGAACATTTCGCGTATGGCGCTCGGTATCGAATTCCAATCTTTTTTCACGCTCATAGTTTTTCGATATTTTAACTACTTAGCTGTTGTATTATTCTACCCAATAAGGAAAAATGCTTCATACGTGTTTCTGGCGGTTTTAGGCCCGGTTGTATAATATTCGACTGTAAATTTCTTTTCATATTTGCCGCGGTGTAAACGGGAAATATTTTAGTACAATATGTGGCTGCAATGTTTTCATATATTTTGACTTATATCCACAAATTGTAACTCATCTGGTGATGTGGGTGTCCATGGGCAGCGGTAATCGCTTACCATCAGGCGATCCGTCTGCTCGTTTACCTCCTAATACATAAAAAAAAAAAAATTGGGGCAATCTTTAGGGACTGCCAATAAAAGTGAAAACTTTAATCCTTGATTATAAAAACTTCTTAATAAACAAAAAAAAAACAAAAAAGGGCAGGTCGGATTTTTGACACTCTCTTGGGGTTTATTAAGGGGGTCAAAATTTCGTTATTTATTGTGTAGGACGCACCATTTCTAAAATAATTCTAAACTGGAAAACTTGGAAGCGCGACGATGGCGAAGCGTGACGATGACGCGAGTTCTATGATTTTTGTTCACTCAAGAAGTGCTCAACGCGCCTGAAGAAGTTTTCACTTGAAAAATTGTTGTTATGAGTCAGGGTGTTCAATGTGTCCATAGTCTGTATGTTTGTCAAGTCTGCCGCTACATAGGAACTACACTGAAAGCGGTAGGTGTTGTTAAAAAATAAATAAAAGAATCAATCAAATGGCCAGCTCAAAAATATTTTAACGCACGGCTATTCGAAGCTTAAGCGTTCCTGCACACGATGCCGTCACCGCGCCGTCGCCGCGCCGACACCGCACAATTACACTGTAGATACGAGTCGCGCGAAGCCCGCCACCGCGCCGCCGCCGCGCCGCCACCGCGCACGTTTCCCTCCCTGTCTATTTGATCACGTGCACGTTCGTACGCGGCCGGTAATGGAATGAATCAAACAGAGGGAACGCGCGCGGAGGCGGCGCGGCGGCGGCGCGGTGACGGGCTTCGCGCGACTCGTATCTACAGTGTAATTGTGCGGCGTCGGCGCGGCGACGGCGCGGTGACGGCATCGTGTGCAGGAACGCTAATTCCTTTGATAGCCATATTGACATTTATTTTATATAATTTGGCTATTATTATAGTAAAAATAATGCAAACGGGCAAATGCCAATTTACGTATTGACTTCACGCTACAGTCAGTGGTAAACATGGCGAAAAAGATGGACAGCCGGTTCTTTACTGACATAATAACATACTTCTTCACACTTGTCTTGAATAAACCAAAATAGAAAGAAACATGTGCGTTGGTAACGAGTTCCATATTTTTATGGTATGGCAAAAGGAGGATGGCCAATCAATGTGTGTCATTATTTGTTCTACCGTATAACGATCGTACCTTAGCCCAGCACGTGTATTGTTCTGGATGAAGAGTATGCTTAATTCGCTTCTTTAATAGGATTTTTTTTTAAGTGATAACTTCTTTAGGCGCGTTGAGCACTTCTTGTGTGAACAAAAATCATGGAACTCGCTTCATCGTCACGCTTCCACGCTTTATTACTTTTTTTAGAATATTAATAAAATCTCAGAAATTATGCGTCCTACGCAAAAAATTACGATACTTTGACCCCTTAATAACCCATAAGAGAGTATCAGGAACTAGCATCCGACCCGCCCTTTTCTTTTTTTTTTCTTGGTTTATAAAGGAGTGTTTATGATCAAGGATTAAAGTTTTCACTTCTATCGGCAGTCCCCAAAGACTGTCCTATTTTTTTTTATATACATACATTCATTTGCAATGATAGCTAAGAGACTTTTTACAATATTTTTCCTTAATACCTCCTATGTACAGACACCACACAATTTTATAATATGAATAGATAATAATTTGATTTTGTATTACAAATGCCAAACAAAGATACATCCCTACTAATGGTCAATAGCATCGATCAAATTTGATCGATGGTCAATAGTTACAATAATCTCTGAACGGAATTAAAAGCAACGGTGTGGTACGCATTGCCTTAAAACAATTAGTGATTTTAAGAGATACTTTAAGAACATAATTATCATGAACTTTAATTATGTTTGCAATTCTATGAATATTCAATGAAAAACGAGATATTCAATGAAAACAACAAGACTGTTCAAAATACAGTGCCTCTACAATGAACTTAGAAGCCCAATAGACCTGACCAGATTGCGTCGCTGCAAATTAATTAGCACTCTATATTTTTATAACACAGCTTTTCATTGCGCTAATTAAAACAGTTATGAACTTTATGTTGCCATTTTATAAAATTAGTATGCAGTTTCGTAGTAATGTTTAGTGTTTTACTCATGTTTAGTTGTTATTTCATTATTATTTTGTTTTTAAATGCATTATTAATTTACATACTGCCTCGGTGCAGTGAATGCAACTGTTGTGCAAAGGCTCCTATGTTTCCAGTTTGGGAATAGTTACAGGGTTTTTGTGTCAAGAAATTCTTAGTTGCAACTCGGAGTCTGGAACAGTGCCCAGCAGACGGCAATAGACTCATTCCCTATTATGTGTAGCCGGTATGACATAAATCATAGGTCGTGAAATGTCTGTCGTGCCAGGGCGTTGCCCAGGAGTCGTCGCCCGCAGACCTTCCTGTCTATATTGGGCACTGCTAGGTGGGTCGCTGATGCAGGTTTAATTCCAGCGACCCACCCACTATACAAAGCAGTGAGTTGGCACGCCGTGGTGGTTTTAGTCGGTAGGCCCCAAGTCTCGGGAAAGCCCGACATTACCCTCTCGCTTGCCACTATGGCGAGGTGGTATGTATAAGAAGCATTTACCCACGTTAAAAAAACATGTCGTGAAATATCTCTACCTATTTTTTCGGGGACACAGGCATGAGGCTATTTATGTTCTCATCATTGCGCATTATAGAGGTATCAGATCTGTGAAAGAAGTAGCTTTTTAAACCATAACCCTAAGCTGCATAATTGGACGTACTTTCTGAAAAACTTTCCAACCCACAAAGTTAACATTTTGAGATAATCGTGACTGAAGTTTAATCCCGTATTGCTTCTTCATACATGTGGGTTGGGCTACTAAGTCATGATTTCATATTTAGAGTGATAGTAGAGCTACCAAATTTTCCAGCTAGTAAATAGTAACCCCGTGACTAATTTGCTAATAATAAGTCGATTTTGACCCGAGTGTGGGTTGGAACGTTTTTCAGAAAGTACGTCCAATTGGCATGTGTGGTCTTCACATATCACGTAAACGCTTGCTCTATAATCTGGGACTTGAATCATAACTGCTAAAATATGTATGTTATACAATCCACCTACTCCTTAAGGCGTAAGTCTATGTTTGTATACAATTTAATAAGTTAGTATTTTCTTGGCTCAAAGAATAAGCGTTAACGTCATCAATTCAAACTGGCAATGCTGCCCGTCTTCTGGGCACTTTTCCAGTTGACAGTGACTCTGAGAAATTATGCGACGCTGCCTAAACCACTCATAATTTTTATTGATTAACACATATGTTGTGCCATTCCATCTCATTATGTTTTACTTATAAGTTAGGTTTGTTAATATTAGTTTAGTTTTATGTAATTATTGTTGCAATTGGACAATATTGAATCATCTATTCATAAAAATACACCCATAGGTACATAATGATACTTTATTGACACAAATATTTACATTATTAATTTTAAAATGAATTAACCTAATATATATTTACAAACGTATTAAAAAGGGTAACATAATTACAAAAACACAAATAATTATACTACTAAATATTTAAAAAAAGGTTTAGGCATCGTAGAATTCTTCAGCATCGCTGTCAACTGGTAACGTGCCCAGAAGACTGGCAGCATTGCCACGTTGAATGGCAATGCTGATTCTTTGGGCCAAAAAAAGACTAGCCTTCTATCACGCGAAACATCGATCAGGCATTTTGCGATCTCCCTGTACAAAATACGAGCGCTCGGACCCCATGAACCTAGGGTTTTCAACCCAAACGGTTCAAAAATGTAATTTCCGACTAAATTACTATATTTGCGCCATAGGTTAATATTTATTCTGTTTGTTGTTTCTGTCATATTCAATCTGTTTCTTGTTTCTGTTATATTCAATCAGTGTATTGAACAAGTAGTAATGTACCTATTTATTGTCTTATTTACCTGTACAATTGGCATTTCTTATTAGGATAGACAGGAAGATGTCGGTAACAGGAAAATTGGCACAATATCCGACAAGCAATTTCCTCTTCAATTAATGGGATATGTTTAGTAATTCGTTTACATAAGACATTTATTGACGTACTTACGCTTGTAATAATCATTATATTCCCGAAGGGGTAGGTAAAGAGGCATAACAACCTTTTCATGACCAATATATAAGTTATACCACGTAAAAAGAGTAGAGCTATATTATCGTCTATCGGGCATATCTTGTATTACGCAGTCGTGGGTCTTGCACAATGAAACGCCGAGATACTTTTTACACAACCAGTATATATTTCAGCAGAGTAACGTTCTAACTGACATTTGTAACGAGAATGAATATTATATCTCCTACCTTATCTATACATTTTTATCAATGTATCAAATGGAAAGTTAAATATCGAATAATTACATTTTAAGGTGTAAAATTAGTACAGTAACAAATAACAATGATAATTATTAATTATAGAAATAATCAAATGTAAATATGCAATTATAACATAACAATTAAAACAATATAATACGTCACAACCGTGTGCTACTATTGAGTACTTGATAACACTTGAGACTATTTGTTTCTTTCTTTTTTTTAAACTACTTCCGCAGTTATAATTCCTGTGTCACGGCAGACTTAACAAACATTCAAACAACGTACACAAAAAACACCCAGACTCGGCACAACTATTTGTGAATCACACAAAGTTTTGTTCCGTGTGGGATTCGAACCCACAAAAGTCCGCGCAATAGCAGTGGCGAGGCAACAACTAAAACAACTACACCATCCGTGCATTAGTAGCACTGTACTACAGCTTGTTTTTATCAGGATTAAAAAATCTCTACCTGGGAACCAGATGTGGGAACCAAGAATCACACGTAAATGCAAAAATAAGCGTAAAGTTATGCCATTTGACCAAAGACATGATAATAAAGTTTTATTAGGCTTTTTTCAGACGCTCAAAAATTGCCATAGCGGAAGGTATTTCACTTCCACAAGGTGGGGTATTGGTATTGGTGTTGCTAATCTGACCGGGCAGTTCAGGGGTATTAAAATAATGCATAGTCTCGTCTATGTTCCCGAAGGGTTAGGCAGAAGCATATCACACCTACTTTTCACCAGGAATAACTTTAGGCCCCATTTCCATATCCCAAACAAAAACTGCTAAAATTTAGCCAAGTCTTGACAGGCCTTGCTTTAAAACTACTTTAGTCGTATTCTTTGCCCATAGTTGCCCGTTCAATATATATTTATGAGGTAGCCACCCTATTATTATAAAATTGGTTGTAGCTGAAGTTTTTTAAGATCACTATCAATTTTCAGTGCAAATCTCTATCACTGTAGTGTTATTGGTAAGCCCTCCAGCGGAGCTAGAATTTTTACTTCGTCAGTGCAATGAATGAGATAAAAACCGACCTCTCGATCGTAAGTACTGGACTTGCTTGCCTATGTCTTGTCCTTTGGCCCACCGCCGGTGACGATTGAAAGTCACAAACTCTTCGCAGGATTCGGCAAAATAGCTGTCGGCTTTCCTCAGTGGAGTTTTTGTATCATACATCCAAATAAATGTCAGCTTCAAGCAGTTACTGTAACTGATTTGTCACTTTAAGCCTGTGACAAATCAGTCACGCTGACAAAGTCACCCACGCGCGTCATCCCTCACCACATAACTTCATCCTTGTATATCTACAAAAGGGTGCACTGAGATATATTACACCGCAGTTATGTTTTATGTGGACCTCTGTAATAAGGGTGAGCCTATTGTTATCTTTCAGAGTCAGATGTAGAGCGTAGACCGCTATTAAGAATTTTCTGAGCAAACAATTCAGTGTAGTGGAAGATTTTTTGCATCATTGCTGTTGTTATTGGGTGCGTCTTATATTTATATGTAATATATATAACTAGTTTTCACCCGCGGCTTCGCTCGCGTAAATGTAGGTTAGGTTAGGTTTGCAACAGTTCTTTTTTCTGGATGAAAGGTACCCTATGTCCGATTCTGTACCCCTGACAACGTGTATGCAAAATTTCATGTTGATCGGTTGAGTAGTTAAGGCGTGAAAGCGAAACAAACAAACAAACAAACTCATTTTCGCATTTATAATATTAGCAAGGACTTTCTGTATATGTATGTATTTATATGTAAATGTTACTGAACTCCTAAATGCCTAAACCGAATCTGATGTTCTTTTTTTGTAATATTGTCTTACGTTCACGCAAATATTATACGTTGAAATTAAACTACTTTATACAGATTTTGTCGCGTGGTTTATTTTAAAAAGCTTTTGACATAATTTTGAACTATGAAATTACTATTATTGAACTGTACATGTTTGCGCGAAGGCTCACAGTCTTCCCGTGCACATGTCTGCTGAGCTGAATATAAACAGATTTAGTCATTTAAAAAGGTTACCTAAATTGTAGTAAAGTTGTGTGCGTAGATTTGAATACACGAGTTGCGATCTATAACTCTGATTGGTATACGACAATAGGCTCGCCCTGTACTATATAGGCACTAAAACTAAAGTTAACGAAACGTAATACACCCCTGCCTACTGTAGGATGTCTACTTTGCGTAGTTACCTATTATTTACCTTATATATTCTACGGGAATCGAACCCGAGTCTACCGAATTCACTTGTGTCCACGATATATATAAATGCGAGACTTCCTAAAGCGCTACAAGGGAATTACCGGCACTGGTCCGACAGATAACACCTTTTATTAATACATAATGTATTTGTTA
Organism: Catocala sponsa; assembly: GCA_963564715.1. Lineage (NCBI taxonomy): Eukaryota > Metazoa > Arthropoda > Insecta > Lepidoptera > Erebidae > Catocala > Catocala sponsa. Next base: position 21,901,492 of record OY751338.1, on the reverse strand, counting down.
CGAACACACACACTGATAATGCATATATATGTATGAATCACAATTTATTTTATAAAGCCAATACTTAGTACATATTCTAAAGACCTAGCGTTCTGTCGGACCATTGCACAGCAACTGACCGACTCGCCTTGCATACCCCACGCTTGCACACACATACATTCGACGCACACATACATACCCCTACACTACCTTCAAAATTATAGGCGTTAAACTATGCATGTCGCATTAGGTATACAGAGGTTACCGCATATCGTGTCACAACGCTAAATCCGCCCGAAACACTAATCCATATATCACCATCTAACATTAATTACGAACATACATAATCCATTTTGATTACACAGCCATAGAATGGGGAAACGCCACACGACATAATTCCCAATCATTATATACATAAATACTAGAAAGGCTAACCTTTCTAATTGCATACAGTTTTTGAACCACAGCCGTTCATAAAACAAACAATAGGCCATTCGCTAATAATAACATTGCGCCTGCATCGTCTAGATCAGTTAGGCAGCGGTAACACACCCATATTTTGACAATTATGTTTTGTAGAATAGAAGGTGAGGTTATTATAGTTTATATTACACTGTGACTGCTTTAGCAGCGCAGCATGAGGTCTTAGGTTCAATTTAGATCTTACATTAGGTACCAGAGTTCAACAAAAACACTTACTTTTTTATTGTTTATATAATACTACGTTTTGTTTAAATAATTCTATACTAGATGTTCCCGCGGTTTCACCCGTATTTATCGTTACTGAGCCGCCCTCGTGGGTCGTAGCGTGATGTTATATAGCCTATAGCCTTCCTCGATAAATAGGCTATCCAACACTAAAATAATTTTTCAAATCGAATCAATAGTTCCTGAGATTAGCGCGTTCAAACAAACAAACTCTTCAGCTTTCTAATATTAGTATATATTATTGTTTCACCAATATTATTTATAAGTGTAATTGTAAATTTTTTTGGTAAATAAATTATTATTATTATTATTTACGGTTCTGGCAAAATGTTATCGGGTTTTTCTGTGACAAAATTCTCAGTCGAAGTTGTTTTTTTACTTAAGTTTGTTGTAAGTTTCATGAAAAACACTGTTAATAGTTAGTGTAATCTCTTGGCCAACGATTGGACATACATTTCTTTGAATAAGAAATGTTGTTTTTTGAAATATACATACTATAATCTATACATATAATACTTTCGTTTAAAAAGCTACCACCAACGGCTGTTATAAATATATTATTTTAGTAAAATTCAACATTAATTTATCAATACCATTAAATTTGGCAACAAATTAATACATGACAGACATTGCCATAAAATATAATTAATGATTATTCAAGACGCCTCCACTCATAAATAATTAGTTTAATGTCAATGCTTTTATTGAATTATTAATTATTGGCGCTGGAACGGCGATTTACATAATTTAATTAATTATATATTAAGTTAATTACTTTGCAATAAAGTATACTCAAATGTGACATCAGAATAGATACAGAATTTCGCCGGAACTATGTACGACAATTAAGTCACCGGTGACCCAAGTAAAAGATTTCCTTCCATGTTACAACATCTAAAATACTCAGTATGTAGAATGAATACAAATGCCAGGAAATCAATGAAATGAATACATACATACATAGATTCACGCCTGTTTCCCAGAGGGGTAGGCAGAGACTACGGATTTCCATTTGCTACGATCCTGACACACTTCTCTGGCTTCATTCACTTTCATCACATTCCTCATACACGCCCGTCGGTTCAAGGAGCTCTTAACCTGGCCTTTGTCCAGAACGCCTCCGATCTGGTCGAGAAACGTTCGCCTAGGTTTTCCTCTTGCGACTGTTCCATTCACACTAGCCTTATAAACTTTCTTAGTCAGTCTTTCCTCGTCCATTCTTTCTACATGTCCAAACCAGCTTAACATACCCTCTTCTATTCTTGTAACTATATCCACTTTCATGCCGCATCTCTCTCTAATCACACTATTTCTTATTCTATCTTTCAGAGTCACACCACATATGCTTCTCAACGCTCTCATTTCTACAGCATTTATTCTGCTCTCATGCTTCTTTTGCCATACCCAACTTTCACTTCCATACATAAGTGTGGGCACTAATAGTCGTCTATGAACAGCCAAACGTGCCTTTTCGGATACATTTCGACTGTTCATAAAAGCGCGTAGGGCTCCATTCACTTTGTTGCCAGCAATCGTTCTCCTTTCAATATCTCCGTCATGTTTACCATCCCTTGTAAACAAAGTACCCAAATATACAAACTCTTTCACTTGCTCCACTTTTTCTCCATCAATCATAATATTACACATCGTCACGCACTCTTCCTTTTCAAATACCATTACTTTCGTCTTGCTTACATTTATTTTCATTCCTTTACTCTCAAAAGCACCATGCATAATAGTTACCATCGCCTGCAACTCTTCCGCCGATGACGCAAGTATTACTTGGTCATCGGCATAAAGAAGACATTTGACAAGTAACTCATTCATTCTTAATCCCCATTCACAATGAAATGAAATGAAAATGAAAAATGAAAAAGTGTTTATTTACTGTTTAAATAAAATAATTTAATACTTCTGCCAAACTGCACAGCAGTTTGTTGGCAGATGCAGCTCACAGATCCTTAAATTATTTATCTTAAAATTATTGATGCTACACTTTCTCATAAATAAATGAAAATAAAAAAAATCGTTTCGACAAAAGTCGAAACGATTTTAATTTATTTTTTATTTAAAAAAATTAAACAAAAAATGATTTTGTTTAATTTAAAAAAATTAAACAAAAAAGATATTATAGTAACACTAACAAAAAGGCAGTATAACATAATTAACATCCATAATTACTATCAAGCCAAGTCACAAGACAATAATATTAATGCCCAAAATAAACACTTAAGTTATTTATATAATATGTAACGGATATTAAAGCGATCATGCATGATGTTTACCTTTTTTAGGCGTGACGTTTCGACCAGGTTACACCGGCCGTGGTCACAAGCTGACTGGTGCTGCGATTCAAGCCTAAAAAAGGTAAACATTATGCATGATCGCGTTAATACCCGTTACATATTATATATATACTGGGTGTAAGGGACGGCGTACCGAAAACTTTAGCAAGACGTCTTTCTATAAGTACTTATCACGACGCAAACTTCAATTAATAAAAAAAACGCAAGATTAAAATGTTATGTAGATTAACATTATTACGCGGTACCCAATGGATTGCTACCAATACATCGCACTCGACGAATGAACTCTGCGTTCCGCGCGCATAAAAACAGCTGATCTATTTAAATCACGACCATTTATTTACATTGCTGTGTTGTAGAAAAATGTGGCATTTTATTATGTTATGATTCACAGTCAGAAAAATGAAAAATTGCAGAAAAGCAATTGTGATTGTTGAAAAAAATTCTAACGATTTTTAACTCAGAATAATAGTCTGAATCTACTATTTCAGTTTTCGGTACACCGTCCCTTACACCCAGTATATCTCATGCAACGCGAAAGTTTAAAAATTTATTATTGCAAACTTAAGTTATTATTCACACACATGTATTATTCCTCATTCCCTTTATCCCATGAATAAAAATTTACTTATTATTTTCCTATAGCAATGAATTGTGACTAATAATATGGAATAAATAATAACTAGACTTCAGAACATTGAGACAACTACCATCTTAGCCCATCCGCGTGAAAATGGCCGCTGAAAAATAACCGAAACGTCAGGGAAAAGTATAAATTTAAATACATAGCTTAAATTGTAGTAAAGTTCAAAAATAGTGTTATAGTTAAAACGTATGTCACAAAACAGCCTTGATGGCGTAGTGGTTAGTGTAACCGACTGCCACGCCTGAGGTCGCGGGTTCGATTCCCGCACAAGTCAAACATTCGTGTGCATGAACATGGATTTTTGTCTTGGTCTAAGTGTTTCTATGTATAATATGTATGTATTTACAAAAAAAAAGTATATATGTATGTTTATCCATTGTCTAGTACCCATAGTACAAGCGCTGCTTAGTTTGGGCTAGATGGTGTTGTGTGTATGTGTAGAATATTATTATTATTATTAAAAGTGTTTTAAAAAAAACAACGCGACAAAATCTGTACAAAGTAGTTTAATTTCAATGTATAACATTCGCGTAAACGTAAGACAAGATTATATGAAACTAGCTGACCCACGCAACTTCGTCTGCGTCACATAAGAGTTCACAATATATTGCCCGTTTTTGCAACATTTTTATTTATACTCCGCTCCTATCATTATATAGCCTATAGAAGGCTATATAACATCACGCTATTGAAAAAATCGTTTAGTGTTAGACAGCCCATTTACGAGGAAGGCCTCGGTAAATGGGCCGACCAACACTAAAAAAAATTTCAATTCGAACCAGTAGTTCCCGAGATTAGCGTGTTCAACCAAACAATCAAACTCTTCAGCTTTATAATATTAGTATAGATAACTATTTTTTAACTGAAACTACAGAAAAATATGAAGTATTAGCATTGTTATGCTTGATATATGACTTTAAAATCTCAGGAATCTTTATCGACTGATGTCGCTGAATATAACATTCTTTAATAATCGCCATTGAAATAAAATACACGATTTTATAAGCGTATTTTAATTTTTTTGTTCATCAGTGAAATTTATCGCAAATTCGTATCCATTTAATCAATGCTTTTTGTATTTCCACGGCTCACTGGTTCTAGCGGCAACGGTATTCAATAATTCATTAAAATTTTGAACAAACCGAATATTTATTCACCAGAGTAGATGATGGCTGCCTACGCTTGATGGCTTCATTAACTGAAAATTTATTTAAATGAAGTTACAGAATATTAAATGTATTTAGAGTAGGCATGTAAAACATTGTTTTTAATCGATACTTATGTTATAAAGGTACTTTCTTACGGGCAAATTCAACATTACCTTAGCGGCTCTCGGCCATTGTAGATTATATTTGTTTTATACTGTCATGCGTACAGCCAACATTTAAATGATAACACGACAAACTATGACACTATTGTACCGAATCTTGATCCATCTTGACCCTTCAAATAAATCAATCAAACTGAAGACAGCTAAGACCATAATCTAGTATTACGTTTTGAGACTTTCCGTGAACTTGGCTGCTGAAAAGCAACCGAAACGTCGAGAAAGTGTAAACTCAAATTTAATGTAGTTTTAATAATTTAAATAGCTTAAATAATCGTTAGTTTAACAGTAGTAGTGTAATAGTTTCAAAACTATGTAATAAAAGTGTTTTTAAATATACAACGCAATATAATCCGTATAAAGAAGTTTCATTTCAAAGCCAAAACCATGTTCCACGCACAAACATTAAAATGAATTGGTCCATCAATTTCGGCACTAAATTCGCATTCACAGACATCAACTTTGCACATTCCAATATTGTGGTTGTTAAACACACATGCTACTAACAGCCCTTAAAAGAATGCTTAGTCAGGGGTGATACCAAGAAAGCCGCAGAAACAGATAAAATATTTTCAGCCTAGGCAGCAAAAGAACCGTCGGGCACGCCACCCTCGTAAAACCCAGCAACATTAAAAGAGGTGACAACCCTGACACTATTAATTTTATAAATCGTCCCTTTCCACTTGGACATTATCCATTTGTCGCTTATAATAGAGAAAGCTGACGATCGATTATTATTTTCGGTACTCTACCATCAGTAGAAAGTGCGCCATCAGAGAATGACTGATCGACGATTAAGTGATGACGCGTAAACTCCAACAAATCTATTTTACACTTAACACGCAATTTCCCATAAAAAATGACTCAAGAATTTATCATTTTTCGACGGCAAATTTAATTTTGTTAGTCCGTAGAGAGGTAAAAATTGTTTTGAGCAAAAAATGGTCATATTACAAGAGGGGGAAGGCGCAAATTTGCATACGGTGATGGCGTTGTGTTAAATGTTATCTAGATTTTGCTTCACAATGCGAAATGCATCGTCGACGCAAACATAGTGTTTCCGTTTTATATTCCGAGACGAATTCTATGAGAAAAAGAGTAGCATTGTACTGATAATATCTTAGCATGTCTTTTAGTACATGACCATAATGAATAATTACAAAAAGCTGCGGTGTGATAAGCATTTCTTGGAACGAACGTTGGTCTAGAAAGTATTTATAGGAGTATAGTAATTTATGCTTGGTCTATGTACATAGCTGAATAACAATGATAAATATATAGATACGTATATGACCACGTATAAAGATTTCGTTGGTTCAGCGACATAAGTTTGAGCTTACATTTGCGGTCTACCGTGTAGTCTCGGGATCATGTGCCTACCTCGGGCGAAGTGGTATTGAGTTCTTCTTTTAGAAATCTGTAGTAACATAAACTCAGGCAATAGATGCCAATAGGCTCGCCATCTAGTTTGAGGTAATCTATATATGTATATAAAACTCTTCCGTTACTGAGTGACTGACAGACAACGCACAGCCGAAACTATTGGGCGCAAGAAGCTGAAATTTGACATGTATGTTCCTTGGGTACTGTAGGGGTGCACTAAGAAGGGATTTCCCGAAACTCCCACCGGATTGGGAAGAAAAGGATAAATAAAAAACATGTGCGGGTGAAGCTGCGGACATCCTCTAGTATCATATAATCACGCTTGCTTATATTTTAATCTGTATTTTATTTTGGGATTTTGTCCTACAAAGATACGCCAACCCCATCATGACTTACTACAAAGTAAATACATAATTTATAACACTTAAAATACGTTAAATTTTACTGTAATGAGACGCATCACCGCTACTCTACTGTTACTAAAATGCTTATTTTTTTGATCTTGTATTAAGCCTACATCCAGCCTATTTAATTAAAATTTGTTCAGCATACGATTTAATAGGTACCTAATAAAATGGGCAGCAGTAAACTACACCCATATTTGGAGTATTCCGCTTTCGGCACCAATTTTTACGGCACCTATGGTTTCGCCACCTAAGCTATTCCACTTTTTATTTCCGAAACCATAGGTGCCGAAAAACTTGGTGCCGAAAGCGGAATACTCCCCATATTTCACCAGTTATGTTTTAAGATCCATTTATGTATAAATACGTATAATATTGTGCATAGTAATAGTACTCCGTACATATTTATACATGAACAACAGTATCAAAACCTATTGATCCTAATTTTACGTGACTGTTTCCAGTAGTATTACACATTCATACCAGACTTTGCTATCTTTATGTTGAATGTCTCAGTGGCGTAGCGGAATTTTACAAATGTCCGAGTCAAGCAAAGTGTTATTGAATTACCTGTACAGAAATGCTCAATAGCCGCATGGAGTCTGTGTCTATTGAACGGCAATCCTTACTCCTTACTAATATTATAAATTCGAAAGTAACTATGTCTGTCTGTTACCTTTTCACGGCTAAACCACTCAACTGATTTAGATGAAATTTGATACAGATATAGTTTAAAACCTGGGGAAGGATATAGACTACTTTTTATCGATGCAAGTACCACGCGGGCGGAGCCGCGCGCAAAAGCTAGTATTAATATAAATGAACGGCTTACGTCCTCTTACGTGGGAACTAAATACCTACATAACATAACTAGTGAAATGTGGGGTGTAATACTCTGCCTACTCTTCAGGGATATATGTACAAGGCAAACATGATCAGGGATATGTAAATATATAAATATATATATATATATATATATATATACTAGCTATCCCGACAGACGTTGTCCTGTACAAAAGAGAAAAAAAAACATATCTAAACCATTCTCGAATCCACTTGAACACACACAAAAAGTTTCATCAAAATCGCTCCAGCCGTTTAGGAGTTCAGTGACATACACACGTACAGTAGAATTATATATATAAAGATGTTTTAAAAAGGATTAGAATATTGATTCGTTTAATATGTCATTGTGGTAAATACGATAGCTGGTTTACAATATTAATAAACACAAGATATTCATATTATCATAGCACATATCCAGTAGGTAGGTAATAGCAGTAGGTTCACCTATGATGGAAACCTCCTAAAACCAGCTGGCTACTTATTAGTGTAATTTACCTCTGGCTAAGCCATTAAGGTATTATGCGTGAAAGGTTATGAACATGTACATATAAATGCTCATGCAAATTAAGTGCCGTAAAATTTAAAAAGTAAGTATTTAGTAGATAAATTCTGGCTTTATCTTGATGATTAGGTATTATCATATTTGGATCATACCTAAGCGCAGGTATGTTTAAATACCAGAACGCAATCCATTTAATATAAAATAACTCAATTCATTAAATCTTATACGCGTAATATTTATTAAACTTCTTCACATGCGAACAGAAAATTTGTTTTCATACATAATATAACAAATTACATGTAACCAGTTGTTACTAAGTTGATCAACGCCTGCCGTTCCTCACGACTCAACTTCATTTAAATACGTGTTGCCGTACACTTTTAATCAGGCGCTCGAACAAGAACAAACAAAGTTATTCTACTTTTACCTTGTTATTTCACCATACATTAGCGTTATTAAAACCGTCTTATTTTGTTAAAATAATCTTCTTATTTAAATATAGCTGCTGTTGTTTTAGAAGTAATAGCTACTTTACGCTTTAGATAATCTGCTTTGTTTGGAAGATAATTTTTAGGTGTAATTTGGAAACGTTATGATTGCTCGTTGTAAATGTCTAGGCGCTTTTTGCAATAAGTATCATCACTGAAACGCCTGTTATTTTATTGACCGCCCTGTTTAGTCGAGGGACGTGTTGTGTATGATACTATATTCTTTTCTTCAAATACAGGTAGAAATAAAGATGTAACTTTGTTAAGGAATTCCCTTCATGAAAATTTTGAATCTAGTATTGCGCTCCGAAAACTCTAAAATACACAATTTTTAACAATAGCAATAAAACAACCAAAGTGACATAATATAAAAACGATTTTAAAGCCTGTATAACATGCAAATGGAAAAAGACGCATTCATATTAAATATCTTTTACCATACCATTTTCAATGGAAAATCATCCAATTTCTCTGATAACGTAATAAGCGCTCCACGTTCGGAACCTCTTTCCATTTGAGAGTAGCAATCTTGAGATTCGCAGGATTGGACCGATCTATCTCTCCCCTCTTATTTATTTAGTGAGAATCGTATAGCAGAAAGTATGTAACAAAATGAATTTTAAAACTGACACTGTAAAATCTAGTATGAATTTTTCTGTAATACTTTTGGATGTAGCATTTTTGCCGTGTTGATCCAGTTCTATTAGTTATTAAAACTTTAAACTTGTGTAGGCTGCGGAAACAGCTCATTTATTAGAACGAACCTTGATTTAGATAAAACTTCTTTGAGATTGTGTAAGTTCGGTGCTCGGATCAGGGCAATACTCCCTAATGTGGGCATCGAAATTGAGATCTCCTATTACAAAATTCTCAGTCGCAGCATGGTGTGTAGTAATGGGCCTGGTATATGACAATTGGCTGCCCGCCTATAACATAGACTTTTGGAACAGCTGGCGAAATGTCAGTATAACACAACTCTGCCTACCCCATCAAGGACAGACAGGCAAACATGATATCTGTAAATGTACTCGCCCAGTATTGCTGCGTTAAACTTTAACTGAAATTTCTGGCAATTTCAATGTTCCACACTTCTCAAAAATGTATGTAATACCATTCTACGTAAGGTATCCAGGAGATACAAGCCGTATCCACTTTCGTGAATTACAAATAAAAAATTGACCAGGTTGGAGTCGTACTCATTCGCCAAGCGTTCCGTAGTATCTGACAATCGTGCAAGCTCGTTGATCGATTTTTATAATCAACTTCAACTTTTCTCGGTGTCAATTGACTCCATCGAATAGGTACCGATGATTTATAATCTGTTGCTATACTTTAGAGTTCACAATATAATCACTAAAAGTTCGTATGTATTACTGTTTTTATGATAGATCAAAACAAAATACTAAAAATATAAGAAGTTTCTTCTATGGACTCCAATGGCTTCCAGTGGGTCATACAAACTCAAAAATCATTGAAACCAGCATTAGCTTGTTTTTGATGCACGTCCGTGACATGCTCGATGTCTCAGTGAAATTAAAAAGAAAAGAGTGCATAAGGTATTTTATTGTTAAAAAGGACTGACATATCAAATATCTTTGCTATCCAAAAAAATTATTATCACAAATTTAAAATCACTGGCGGCCACATTTCATAATGCAAGATTGAACATAGGATATGGTTGCGCTAACATATTTCTTAAAATAAATTTAATGTATATTTATATGTTATAATATAATATATATTTATGCAGTCCATTAGACTGCATGAACAATTCTTTTTGCACTCATTGCGTAGCTGGTAAGCCGTCGAAAATTTTAGGTTTAAATTCCACAATTTCTTGTGTGCTCAACAATTAATTGTCCTGAGTCTAAGTGTATTTTGTGTCCGTGAAGTGTATGTTTTTATAAAATTTGTCGTGACACGGGGCTTGAAAATTATACATTCTAATAGCATTGAAATTAAACTACTTTTATCTAGCTGTTTATTTTAAAAGAACACTTATACTACATAACATTTAAAAAACCTTATTTTCTATTATCTATAAACCGAGGCTTAGTGGCAGATTATTTATGTATCTTTGCAAATCCTTCATATTTATGTCATAATTAATTCTATGCTAATTTCAATCGGCGAACTATCGAAATGGATGAACTGTCGTTCATCCACTCAGTGAACTATTAATGTCAGAAAACGGCAACGCGGCAGACTCAGAAAATACGACAGGCTGCACCAGATTCGTTTCTTAAAGATTCAAAAAAATATATTAAGTATCACAATTAAAAATATAGATTTGTTAAGATGACAAACAAAAAGCCTTTGCTTAGTCATACCATAAAAAGTTCTATTGAATACGGAACCCTGAATAAATAGAAAAATATGTGAGGTAATATATTTTCCATGTAGAATATGCTTCAGTTGACTGATGAGGGAGCAAGTATCAGAATTCTAACACGCAAAGGACTGAAATATGGTGCGAAATAAATCTTGTATGAGAAATACTGAAAATGTTCTTTCGTTCTTTTTGACGTGTAAGCTAAGCGTTTTATCCGACTACGTCATGGATTTTTATACTACTAAACTGATGAGCTCACCTGTTTTAATAAAATATACAGACAGCTTACCACGAAGCCGGCCACTGACACTTGACTTTCTCGGTAACGCAATAGTAGTGTATGTGACTGCTGGGTTCGAATCACGGGTCAAGCCAACAATAAGATTTCCTGACAATGTATGCAACTGCTGTGCTTCTTGACAGGGTTAGACCAACAAAAAGATGAAAAGACTATGCATCTTCAGCAACCCAAAGTTAGAAAGTTAGTAGTGTTACGTGCACTCGTGCCTCGGAAAGCACGTAAAGCCGTTGGACCTGCGCCTAATTTCTGTCTAGTCGTGTCATATTGCCGTCCCATCGGATTATAAGCATTAGGGAATAGAGTGCGTACACGCTCCTGTGCACTATAATATTTCCTGCGCAGATGGCCAGTCTCCGTTAAGATTAGGTGCCGTGACCGAAATTCGTGGGGGCCAGTCAGTGCAAACCGGCGACACTTCGACAGTGGGATCTTTTGTGTCGACACTCTCCCTATAACGACTGCCATAGATGTTCATGGCAGCTGGGACCAACGGCTTAACGTGCTTTCCGAGGCACGGAGCAGGCGATAATTGTCAATCAATACGCACATAATTTCGAAAAGTCATATAACTTCCGAAAGTCAGAGGTGCGCGACGTGGGTTTGAACACGAGACCCTCTGCATTGCAGTCTGTTGATCTCCCCACTGAGCTATCGCTGCTCTCAGGAGGACCCAAAGCTGTTACATTAACCGATGACCGCTTATATTACCAGGGGTATCACTTGCAAATTACCAACCCAAGGGAAAAGTAATTAAAAATAGGGGGGTAAGGTTGGTATATGAGCTTCCAAAACTCTTACTCACCTCGCAAAACCTAGTAATATAGTAACAGTATTACTGCTCTTAATCTAGTATCTACCTATACATCTAAGATGTATAAGGAATATAGACGTATCTAGAGTTATTTGTCTGGTAAATAATTCTAGATACACCAATGCCCTTAGTTAATTAATGTGGCGCTGATAAGAAAAAGTACCGTTCTAGTAAGAACATAAATATTACTAACAAAGATGCACTTCGATAAACTTTGTGTCTCCATGAAAGCAGGTCTCAACCTAACCCTCTGTTTATTATGACCACATTAGTCATTGCAATTAATCTAGTTTTATTGGATAGACTTAAGCCTTGGAATCCCCGAAGGGTTAAGCAGAGATGTTATATACTTACGTTTCACCAACTAAGTTTTTAAGTGGTCAAGCCTGTTGCCATTCACTGGACACTTCCAGACAGACTGCTGAAATATTTTTCTTACAGAAAAACGCAGTAAAACTTTTCCCGACCCGCTTAACGAACCCGAGACTACGGGTTAGCTGGCACATTTAACCGCACACTAATGAAGAAACCAACCAGGCAGTCTCTAGAATTAAACTAATTTTTCAAAATTTATAATGCTTTTTTCATGTTTACAAAAAAAAATGTCTTTTACAGTTTCCACAATGTTTTAGTTCCTTTTTAGTAGCTATAATTATGGGGGGACTAAGGTGATATTCAGTTCCCTCGATTATCGCAATTTGTTAATTGATTTAAAAATACTCACTTCCTAAAAATATAACCCTGTGTATGGGGACTTAATAGGACTCAAACAATAGACACAAAGAACACTCAGACTGGACACAATCATTAGTGGATCACACCTTAGTCCCGTGTAGGATTCAAACACTTAGCGCAGCGGCAGTTGCGAGGCAGCCATTTAAATAACTAACCTATAATTTATTCGGATTCGACTTCAACTCCACGCAACTAATAACACAAAAAAAGACACTGTCTTATTCAGAAATACAATTCTTTGCTCATACTTGCACTACTAGATAAGATAGTTGTATGGTTAAGTTATTTCCGTACAATTCCATGACATTTCTACTTAGCGGATATTGCGATAGTAGGCAGTATTCTTATATAGGTGAGGTTTCGATTGCCTTATAATGTTTGTCTATAATTAAGAGAAAATTAATACTGCTGTTTGGAACCCTATGATGCTTACCCACAGAACATAATAATATAACAGTATAGTGTTCTGTGTTGCTTACAGATCCATGAAAAGACGGCAGAAATGACCATTATCAGATTAGCACGCTGCGCAACCAAATTAAATGAACACGTCTGGCAATCTGCACAATCATAAAGTTTAATAACTTAAAAAGTGACTAAGCATATTTTGTTTAAATGCTTCGTAGCAGAAAACACAAAAAGACTTACTGAAAAGAAATCCAAAATTCCATAAATGATGTTCCGTTCACATGAGCTAGTCAAGTATACCTTAAATAGTGTGGCTAAAGAAATAAAATAGTTTAATTTGATACACATTGCAGTTTTGCAGTAAAACAGGTACGCATTACAAAAATAAACAAAATAGTTATGCAATAAGAAGAAACAAAACAAGAGAACAATGTTTTACGGCATGCTAGAAATAGTAAGTAGATTGGTAGATAGATCAACCAAATTCTAAACAAAGTCGAACAAAAGCACCATACTGATGAATAGTTTCGAGAACACGTAGGCCTAACCGTGACTTATTTAGCTCGACTGTGACTAAGAATATTTGACACCCAAAATAATACTCGTATAACCTTTGTTTGAGCCCTCGACATATATTTTGAATATAAGAAAACAATAACGTGAAATCGTCCGATCTGAACCAAGGCCACTATGCTTAATAATGCAGAGAGGAAATTAATCACCTGTTTATTAAATGTCGCCATTTTTTACGCTTAATTAATCTTTCTATCAGATACTTCAATGCGATGACTCATTCTAAGTTTTTGTTGCAAAAAGATTAAGTCAGATTAATGTTTCACAGATAATTGAATTCTTAATATTAAAACGCAATGATCTTAGATAAATAAAATATAACTGGATATTACATACAATGAGATAACGCGGAAAATATCAAGATATTCTCTAGAAACCCATAGCGGTCCGGCGGTTGCGTAAACCGACGCCCCACTGCCGCCACCAATGAACTGGAAAGCAAGGTCTTCGACCAGACCTCATTGTTTTATTTTGCCGTATCGTTCTAATTAGGACTAGTCGAAACAATACCACAGGAAGGAAACAACCGGATACGGGCCCCCAGACGCCCTGTGAAAACTATCACACAGCAAAAACTATTTCGTTCCACTGAATTTAACCTTAGTATAAATAACAGGTGCAATACCGAAATGACATCAGTCTCGAATCGTCGGTAACCATTACATTGGCAAGATGTTGACACAAGTTTTCACCCTCGCGCTGTTTGCGTTGTCCGTGAAACAACTCCATATTGCCGCAGTTGAGTTGGCTGATGAGAAAACACCCTACGATTATGTGAAAGAACGATTGGACGCTATCCGTACTGACCCTAAAACTGGACTGATTTTGTCAAATAGTTATGAAGTGGAAGAAAGTGAAGATTATCCTGAACAAATCGAAGGAGCTGCTTCTACTGTTTTGAATACTGTGACTGGTGTTGGTGGAGTGGGAGGCGTTGGAGGAGTTGGTGGTTACGGTGTTGGTGGTTTAGGCATAGGCCAAGGATTGGGTCAAGGATTGGGCCTGGGTGGTATAGGATTAGGAGGCATCGGACTCGGCCACGGTTTGGGACTTGGTCTTGGAGGAGTCGGTAACATTGGTGGTCTTGGTGCTGGTGGGGCGGGAGTTGGTGTTGGCGGTGTTGGTGGTGTTGGTGGTGTTGGCCTCGGCCACGGTGTTGGTTTAATAAACTCTGGAATCGGAGGACTGGGAGTCGGTGGAATTGGTCTCGGTAATGGCCTCCTCTATCATCACCCATTACTTGGAGCTCAAGTTGGCGGAGGATATGTTGACAAAAATGCATATGATGCTGCTCAAAAGAAGGGTGCCGGAGAAAATGTAGAAAAGATAGAAAAGAAAGCTGAAGAGGAAGTAAAACATGGTCAGGAAGGTTTTCAACAAGGTTCAGCAGCCGCTCAGGGTCAAAAGGGCGAGTCTAGTTTCTACAAAGATGAAGAAGCCAAGAAGAAAGCCGCTGGAGATGAGAAATTTTATGAAGGTGGTCAGAAATTCGACAAGCAGGGTAAGTAAGGCAGTTCTGACTTGTAGTAATAAATATTTGTTCAGTGAGCGTGTAAAAAAACACAAGTCACATATTTATTATTACAAAACAATTTCACGCTCACTTGCCACTCAGTTAGTTTTTGTAGAACATTTCAGCAGTACATTATAAAAACTGTTACAATAAATTAATAACTTCCAAAATAAGAATAAGAGAAACCTTTTAACATATTCAAAGTCACTTTTTA
Source organism: Catocala sponsa (assembly GCA_963564715.1). Classification (NCBI taxonomy): domain Eukaryota; kingdom Metazoa; phylum Arthropoda; class Insecta; order Lepidoptera; family Erebidae; genus Catocala; species Catocala sponsa. Next base: position 21,886,016 of record OY751338.1, on the reverse strand, counting down.
TCAGGTTGTGTTGTAATATTTTAGGTGCCAATGAAGAACAAGTAAAAAAAGCGAAGAGTCATAAAAAAGGTCATGTGAGCAAGGGTTTTAAGACTTCAAGTAGTAAGAACGAAGAAGAGAAGACTGAGAGCTTCTATGACGAGGCGCATGATGAAGGGGATCATAAGGTACATGGACATAATGCTGGTTCCTTCGGGGAGAACGCTCAGCAAGGATTCAAGGGTGCTCATGAAGAGAAGGTTCTGGATGCCGCCGCTCAAGGCAAGGAGGGACACCATACATCTGGACAGAAATTCGATGACGCGAAGGGTAACAAGGTAAGTCACTGATATTTTCTAAGCTACTTAATACAAGTGTTAAAGGACAGCTAGACGAGTAGAAAATGGACATTCACTAATTTGTAAGCTGATTGATAACGTTTAGATAACTATTTGAACGATACTGTTTTTGTATTGTTTTCGAAGTATTTTCGAGCTATTTAAAACATTCAACAACATAATTCGAATTTATTATGCGAGTTCACATTGGTTGTATCAAATTTATCATCGATACTATACTACTGAATTTTAATTATAGTGAAACTAGCATTTGACCGCGTCTTCGCTCGCTCACAAACAGCACTATTTTCTAGATGAAAGGCACATTATGTCGTTTTCTGAACCCCTGACAACATATAGGTATGCATACGATTTTCATGATGATCGCTCGAGTAGTTAAAGCGTGAAAGCGTAACAAACCAGCAAACTTGCATTCAGATTTGTAATATAAGTTAGGATGTCGGTATTCATACCGACTCGATCGATAGCTGAGTTATTTATAGAAAGGTTTGAAACTCTCTCCAGATTCATAATTTTATGGTGAGGTAGAGTTAAAAGCCCAAACGCGTGAATAACAATAAAAGTAAATGAAGTAAAAGCGACATATCAGAATCCTAATAACTAGAAGTCCCTAGAGTCTGTAGTAATACCCTTTAAAGTTTTGTTTTAGTACGGGCACTGTGTGACATTTAATGATACCGGTTAGTAATTATAGGCATATTGCCAAAACAAACTTCTGATTTTATCAACATAAGTAAACTCTATACAACTAATAACAGGAAAGTTGTATTAGGACGTTTTGTTGACCTTTTCTGACTAAAATGTTGTTAAATTTTATCACAGTGGAAAGTTTGTTAAATTTTAACGTAATATTATGTTATAAATAGTTATTTGGGAAGGGCTTAGGACCACCTATTAAATCATGTGTATGACACAACAAAGCTCCACAAATGCAACGGTGAGTTCACAATGGAATGTAATTCATTTCATGGTATTCTGATATTATATTCATTCTCTCGATTGGAGATCTGAAACTGAGAACTTCAATCTAACAGAAGATCATAGTTTTATAAATATAATTATGCTTAATTGTAATTTGGGCTGTAAGGCTGAACTGGTCTGGAAACTTCCTCACCACGGGAAAAAATACTTTCTCGTCCATAAAGGGACCTCATGATCAGCCGTAAACATAAGTGCAATCTTTTGCCGCGAGACTAGTCTTCCCTGTATTTAATTTACTATTCTCCAAATTTTGCTTAATACGTAGACAATTGAACTGGGTGGTTTCAATGTAATTTACACTGGCCTATGAGCTCACATATTATAACTTTAAATTCTCTGAAAGTGATTCAAAAATACTATTAAGAAAAATTTAAATTGTCCGCATACTAACATAATTAAAGTAACAATTTAAATAGTTCACACAGCCTACATACAAAAGCTACCCAAGTTGGGTACATGCGCGAGTACATTGATAGAAATAATATCGACGTTTACGTGCTTATTACTCACACAGGTTACCTCAATTTGCGCATGTTATTCGCGTCATGTAAAATATAAAAGCGAGAAAACATTACCAAATGTCTATATAGGTATTTAACTTATGTAGTTGTGAGGAGAGCATTATTTGGTGTTTCCGCGTTTGACCAAACGTTGGTGGTCCAGAACCAGATCTAAATCAAACTTCTTATAAACAGCAGACTGTAAAGAAACGTCACCGCAAATAATATTAATAAACATAAAATTAACTACGCAATTATTTATAGTATAGCTGACTATATGGTACATAAAATGTTACTGTAGTGTTTTATACATTGTTTAAATTGAAAACAGTAGCTTCTACGATCGTTAAACAAAACTGTCTGCGGGCAACTCCGCTATAAAGCCACAGATGTGGAGCAACATTTTAGTGCCCTCGTTATAATGGGTGAAATAAAATTTGTAAAGATTGCTCGCTACTGCGGGTAGATTAACAAAATGTTTCATTTTCAAAGTATAATGTTTAGCGCTGTTTTAGTAATGTTTTTAATAATGGACTTGTTTAATCACCTTTTGTTGGTTACGAGTTTTTCGTTTTATAACATTGTTTAATGCTCGCTGGGAGAGTCATAATTAAATAAATTTTAATATCTAAATACATAGGTACATAAGTAGACTTACACCGGTAAATCTCAGATGCGTATTATATTCATATTTCGCCAGCTTTGTATTAAGATCCCACGTAACAGTGGCTGAGTCTATCAACGTCTACCGAGCACATTTCTAGATATTTTGCTAATAACTTCTTAATAGAAAAACCCAATTACTCTTTGGTCAACCCGGGCATCGATTCCGGGACATCATGATCGACCGCAAACGTAAACGTATAACAAGCATAAAAAGCTTTATTACTCATAAGAACATAAAAATAAAACTCATAAACATACATGAGTTAACTTTGGCATTTTCTTTTCTTACTTACAAACTGAAGCCCACTTTTATGATGACTGCTCCGCTCTCTTAGCTTCTAGCGTGATGTTACTTTTGGATAAATTAGCTTTATAATGGTGAAGGAATTATAAAAATCGGTTTAGTAGTATCAGAGATTTCGTTTACAATCAAATCTTTATAATATTAATATGGATATAATAATATCGATATAAATAAATTTTTTTCTGTACCAGGGTGAATACCTGCAGAAGGGCTACAAAGGAGGCGCTGAGGTATTGGAGAAGTTCAACAACCTGGGCGCTCACTCCATCCATGGTCACCAAGAAGCCAGTGGTGGTTACCAGCAGAATAAGGGGATCCTGCCCATCCATTAAACATCCATCGCTTTCATCATGAATTTCTGATTAAACATTTCTGATTAAACTTTTTCATTTTTAAATGTTCTTTTTCATTTACTACTGGCAATACTGGTTTACTATAGGACGAATGCAGCGGCTGCTTTAAGCAACAAACCCTTATAAGAAAAAAATATTAGATGCAAGCATATTGCAATAGCTTAGTGGGAGACCGTTTGACTACCACGCAGAGGTCTCGAGTTCGATCCCAAGACGCGCATCTCTGACTTATCGAAGTTATGTGCGTATTAAATATTAATTATCGCTTGCTTTAACGGTGAAGAAAAACATCGTGAGGAAACCTGCATGTCTGATAGTTCTCCATAATGTTCTTAAAGATATGTGAAGTCTGCCAAACCGCACTGGGCCAGCGTAGTGGACCATGACCTAACCCTTCTCACACTGAGAAGAGGCTCGTGCCCAGCAGTGGGACAGTTTAATACAGAGCTGGTATTATATATTGCAATCTTGCTCCCTTCTAATACCTGCGTCGATCCGGTACTGACTATTGATGTACATAGATTGCACGGATGCCGTATTGGTTATGTGTGCGACACGACAAGATTTTTTTTAAATTTAATACTAGTGTCTTTTCGCACGATTTTTGCGAACAAATTCGTGCGGAACGACTACTAAGCCAAAAAAGGCACCCTGTTTAAACTTTAATCAAGTAGACTATATAATATATAGCAACAAGTGGTTCGTAGATAATGGATGATAATATATTGTAGCTCGGTTATATTAAACGTAAGTAATGTAGAGTTATTTCTCTGGATAAACCCAATGGTTATAAATGTTTGCAATATTTTAAGTAAAAGATACGTATGGAACCTCGATCGGGCGGTACGGGTGGCCTCGATGGCGTAGTGGTTAGTGTAACCGACTGCCACGCCTTTGATCGGGGGTTCCATTCCCGCACAAGTCAAACATTTGTGTGCATCAACATGGATATTTGTCTTGGTCTGGGTGTTTCTATGTATAATAATTATGTATGTATTTACAAAAAAAGAAAATGAAAAATAAAAGTATATATTTTTGTTTAGCCATTGTCTAGTACGCATAGTACAAGCTCTGCTTGGTTTGGGCTAGATGGTGTTGTGTGTATGTGATAGAATATTATTATTATTATTATAGGTTGGGCATCCGGTTTGGTGTACGTGACTTCGCCGACAAGATGCAGGAGAGTAGTCTGAGATGGTATGGTCACATGAAAAGGAGGCCACCAGACTACGTCGGAAATTTGGCACTACAGCTTGACCTCCCCGGTCGGAGACCTAGAGCAAGACCCAAGACAAGGTGGAAAAGATTTAGTACTAAAGGACAAAAGGAAATGGAGTGGAGGAAAAAAAGGAAAGCTGACCCCATTACCATGTGGGATATTTATAGCTAGGAAGAGAGAGAGAGAGAGTAATAGGAAGCGAGTACATCGAGTACTTACGAGTACTCCATACTTTTACTGAAAATTATTTGACAGAAAACATCTATATCATTCTTCCCAACCCGGAAATTAAACTCACGTCCTCTTATAAGAGGACGTGAGTTTAATTTCTGTATACAGCAGTCGTTACTTCAGAAAAGGAAAACATCGTACACATTGTAAACCGTAGTTCAAAGACGACCTACCGAAAGAATAAGTATCTTAAACCCAAAACAATTCGCTCTACATTGCCAAGAGTATTAAAAGGTCCAAATATATTTTCGTTTACGGCCTATTTGAATATCCCAAAGCCTTTAAATGAAAGGGGACATAAAGATAAGAAAGGAATGGAATATTCAACCCTTATCTTTGTCCTTACATTCTGTTTCCTTTACGTGTGATAAGAGTGAGAACCAAATTTAATATAGCGTATTTGATATACAATCGTTACATTTAGGAAAATTATTGACAACATTGGATAAACCTATGGTCGCAGCGGCACACCGGTGGTCAGACACAATAGATTTTTTATTATGTACTAGCTGTTACCTGCGACTTCGTCCGCGTAGATTTTAACTCAAAAGTGTTTATCTCCGCGGAACCCAATTTTTTTCTAAAATCGAAGTAGCCTAAGTTACTCCTTATAACATCAGCTAACTGCCAGTAAAAGCCCCGTCAAAATCGGTTCAGCCATTTCGGAGATTAGCCGGAACAAACAGACAGCCAGACAGACAAATACTTTAAAAATAGATGTTTCCGTATATGTACCTTATATACTTTCATATGCATTAGATAAAAAGCTGTTATTTTGATATTACAAACAGACACTTCAATTTTATTTATTTTTATTATAGATGGTATTCTATGAATTGACAGATTAGTAAATTCTACATAGTATGATAGATAGATGGATATTCTAGATTATTTGTTACACGTGTTAGAGTACCTCCGTCCAGTAGGATCCCTTGCCTCGATCCCCTGGGGGATTTATTTGGATTTTTCAGTCCTACTCGACGGAGGGGTTAGAGTGCATGGTCTCTAACTTATTTAGTCTTATTGTAACTACACGTTTGATTGCAATATTATTAGAGTAATATAATACTCATGAAGACGTATTTTCATTATTAAAATAACATTTACACATACGATAAACAGAAAGCAATTCATTTGTAAAAAGTAGACATTGAGTTTGAGTGACATTTTTCTTTTATAAGTTTTGACAATGATTGCATTAGGAAAAAATTCGATATAGGAGTATCGCTGGAAACTTTACGAACATTGAAACAACGAACATCTAGACTTGGTACAATTGTTTTTTGATCACACAAATTCTTGTCCCGAGTGTGGATCGAACCCACTGCATTGCGCCATCCGTGCGGTTAAGTCGTCACGGATACGAGCCAGGGACTGCCGTCTTGGCAGTCCAAAGCTATCACTACGCTACCGATAATACCTTTATAATACTCAAACGTTATTAGAAAAACCTTAACGACTGATTAACCATAATGCAGTCCTTGAACTGTTACACAGCGGCACGTTCCAAACTTAATGAAATCAATTAATCGTCAATTAACTTTCTTATTTTGCTCCTTGTATTTATAGAAAAAGGTTATTATATTGTTTTCCGATGACCAAGAGTTTTGAGTGGTCACCTTTGACTGCCTTCGCGCCGAGTAATAACTTGAAATAAACTTACAAAGATGGATGAAAGACCGGATGTTGTGGCGTAAAATGGGAGAGGCCTATGTCCAGCAGTGGGCTGAGCGGTGGGCTGCCTGATTGATTGAGACTTGTAATTACAAATTTTAATAGAAAGGATGGTTTTACTTTAATCATAGTTAAACTGAATTTATGTTTTATATTAATTTACATAAAAGACTATTGTTATTGTCAGAGCAGCGATAGCTCAGTGGGGAGACCAACAGACTGCAATGCAGAGGGTCTCAGGTTCGAACCCACGTCGCGCACCTCTAACTTTCGGAAGTTATATGACTTTTCGAAATTATGTGCGTATTGATTAACAATTATCGCCTGCTCCGTGCCTCGGAGAGCACGTTAAGCCGTTGGTCCCGGCTGCCATGAACATCTATGGCAGTCGTTATAGGGAGAGTGTCGACACAAACGATCCCATTGGGTTGAAGTGTCGCCGGTCTGCACTGACTGGTCCCCACATAAGATAAGATAAGATTGTTTTTGTCATTTAATTTTGTCGTAGTATAAAATTAAAGTAACTTATTATATTATATACACAGAGAGTCAGAGATATTAGTGGTCACCCCGTCATTGTCAATACGTCACGTGATCACTTATTATATGTCTTCTGATCTTTCTAGATGTCAACGGTTATCAGCTAGTTAAAAATCCTTTAACATGTATTCATGCCATATCATGACAAAACAATATAATTAAAAAAACTTTTTGCTCTTCGTTGGTAAGCGCATTCTTGAGAATGGCTGGACAGACCTGATATTTATTTTTATGCTAGGAGTCTTTAAATCTGGAATATACTTATTACAGAAACGCAAAACCAGCCATTTCAGAAATAGAACAGTGTTATTTGGCTGTGACTAATAGGTTGAAGGTACTACTCATTTGCATCGGCTCAATCAAATGGTTACATCGATGTTTTTGCTATGTGCTGACTTTGGATAAGATTTCTTTTTTTATATAATCATCATCATCATCATTAACACTTGACATGAAGTCTCCATGCGCGGAACTGTTCAAACACGCATCTAACGGACACAAAACAAATTCAGACCATAATAATTATATGAATCATGTTTGTAAAGTCCCCCGCGACACAGGATTTATACGGAGTGCCTATATACGAAAAAATCTCTTACGCAATTCGAACCCAAGACACAGCGTAGGACTGAGGCGGCCGCTTGTCTACCATGACACCAGTACAATGTACCAGACTGTTAATTTACAATTTACTTTAGAGAAATAACAGAGAATAAAATTAAACATTATATACAAAACAAGATGGCTTTATTATCTTAAACATATAACATGCAAATAATACTTTAATTATCTTAGCAACATGCCTTAAACAACATTAGAATACTAAAGACTATACAAACGCCTTTCTTATTTATGTATGCAAACTCAACAGCGGTCCACATACTAAGTATTTTCATGCCAACAAAGTTTTCTTTATTATACGAAACATTTGCATAACGTAGGACTTACAAAGATAATAACTAGATTAAAAATGACTCATAACGTTAGAGTTTATAAAAAATAGTCGTAAGTAGGTAATGAAGTTGTTAAATCTTTATACAAATGTTTTTCAAGAGGTATTTTCCGTATTTAGAGATAATGTCAATATGGGCGGTGCTTTATAAATTACATAGAAAATGATAATGTCTACTGATGACGTCATAAAAATTGTATTAGCAGATAATTTCTGTACCGTGCAGGTAATTGTAGAGAACCAAACCTTTTAGACCATCACGTTAAAAATATAACTGGCTACTTTTCTTGAACGTACATTTATATTTTTCAAGAATCGCAACGCGGGTAGTATGTTCTGGTTATAGCATTTGCACTGGTTGTATGCATCATGTAAACGACGAACACCCTTGATCCTTATACATATTAGGTGCAATAAAGAATAATAAATTATAATTAGCCCTAGGTAGTAAATTGTATTTCTCTTTTTACAGTGATCATTTATAAGGCATAATACAAAAATGATCACTCATAACAATCGAAATGATAGTCGGGAAGCTCTGATGCCCTAAAACTAATTGTACACTCAACTAAAACTATACCGTAACTCGCAAAATTTTCCTTACAGTTATAACACACGTAAAACTTCGAATGGGTTCTTCAAAGTTTTCGACATATCCTTAGCCGAACCCAAAATAATTTAGACGACCGGTAATGGAGCGAAGTGTATAAAGGCGGAAGAGCCGAACCTTCTTACTTGAGTTAACTTTATGTAAAACGGTTGTAGACAAACTATCATGCACTTCAGATTACTTTGATATAAGTTTCGAGAAACGTAAGGTTGACTGTAGTACTTTATAACGCAATCGATCGCAAATGTAGGTTATGTCAATTTTATTCCTCGGAAACAGTCATTTTTTCTGGATGAAATACCTTTCATCCAGAATAAATGTCCTTTCTGTACCCCTGACAAAGTGTATGCGAAATTTCATGATGATTCGTCGAGTAGTAATAGAGTAAAAAGGTAACAAACAAACTCACATTCACATTTATAATTCAAGTTAGGATCTACTTGTCATAGAACGCTGACTACTAATGTCGGCTTAAGTCCAAGACCTAATACGAAAAAGGAAACTTGTGTGAAGTTGTGAGTAAAGATTTTGAATAAATAATTACGGTCAGCTACTTTTAAACATAAAAAACCTTAAATGGAGATTTAGAATGTGATTACCTATCCAGAAAAAAGTCGACTCAACGCTTGACCGTAGTAACTAGGTATTCTCAATAGATAATCGTTACATTTTCTAAGTTGAGTCATACACAATTTATTATTTCGTATGTAAACATAGACAGAATCAATAACTTATATAGAACAAAATGGCGAAATATATAAAAATGGTTGAAAGAAAATCGTCAAGTTCGAACACAGTTCAATTTGCTTTCAAATCTACTTTTCCTAGGTTATATTATAAAATGTATAAGCAATTAGTTTACAACAATAATTTATACAAATAGCTTAAAATAACATTCAATTTTTCTTCTACTTTAGCTAAACATTATAATAGACTTAGACTGAAATTATCTCTAGAGTTACATTTATTGAATTTCAAAATGTCCAACGAACACTTAAATATCAATCTATAGGTCATTCAACATACATAGTATAGAAGTCAAACAAAGGATAATTAGGCCCAGTTCCTATATTTAAGAAACGACGTTTTACCTACGAACAGATAGTTTTTGACGCATATTCTATAACATCACCTCACTTGCTATGAGGACGGTGTGGAGGCCACTGCTCTTAGACCACATGACTGCTTACACCATCAGGCGGAGTGTGGTCATTTTGACGAGCAATATAAAAAGAAATTGGGTAGTCTTTGGGGACTGCATATAGAAGTGAAAATTTTAATCCTTGATCATAAACACTTATTTATAAACAAAAAAGAAACAAAAATAAGAAAGGGGCCGGGTTGGATTCCTGATACTCTCTTAGGGGTTATTAAGGGGTCAAAATTTCGTTATTTTGCACCATTTCTGAAATATTTTTAATATTCTAAAGTAATTCAAAAATGGAAAGCGTGGAAGCGTGACGATGGCGAACCGTGACGATGACACAAGTTCTATGATTTTTGTTCACCCAAGAAGAGCTCAACGCGCCTAAAGAAGTTTTCACTTAAAAAAAAACAAATATATCAAAATATAACTGTCTGTCGCTAAAATAACTTGTTTCTTGAATATAGGTACCGGTCTTAGATAGCTTCTAAAACAAACGTTTACATTCATCATCATAATATGTACATTGCTCGCTCTACAAGATGTACGCAACGAATTTATAACTTGATCATCAATATCTCCTTGTACAAATCTATATAGACTTTGATGACATAGCATTCATACAATCTCTCAATGCTATTTTCTGCTACCAGTATGGTGAAAATGCATAAAAAACGTCATGCGAGTGGACAATGTATATTATCATTTCATATTTTAAAACTAAATGACCTATACTAGGGGTATAAATCTATGTATATTCAACGCTTCGAATGCATTCACATTTAAAACCGTTCTGCAATAGAATAAATTTATTGAGGTGACAAAAACTAAAAGCCATCGAGATACGAACGAGTAAACGCGTTCCATTTTGAAACAGGCAGTTTCAAAATGTCCAAATGCAAAACAAAGGAATAAACTATCAAATAGTAACATGCAACTTAAAAACACAAATCGATAACTTACTAACATACAAGCAACTTAAAGTATTTCATACCTTTCTGTCTTCATTTTTTTATTGAACGTACATTTTCCGTAGCCTTTGCAATAAACTCCGGGTGAATTCGAGCTATTCGACTTGTACCCAGATTCATTACCGCTACAGCGGAACCTAGAAAACCAATCGACCGATTAAGTTTTTTACGAAATATTAATTGTTAATTAGTAGGTTTAAATCAATCCGCCATGGTCATTTAACTCAACAGAGGAACAAAAAATGGCGTGATTGAAAGATTCATGTCATTGTAAAACTTATATACACGTCTCTTTATTACGGAATGGATAGACAGAGGTCCAAAGTAGGTACTTGTTTGTCCAAAGAGATAAGAACACAGTTGTACTTATCTCATTAGACAAACAAGGCATTTTAAGTACTTTGGACCTCTGTCTGAGTCATCACGCCTTACAAGAGGACTGCCTCTTTTTCTCAATGATCAAGTCACGTAAACTGTTATTGAATGTTGTTGTCAGGTATTCCTCAGTATTAACATGGAGTCTGGAATTGTACCTGCACCGTTACCGTACCTTTTAGATACGGTGATAGAATGGTTCCTTTTTTGTAAAACCATCATAACGTACATTTAATTGTGATATAATTAACATACTTCTACTGCTGCATCTCTGTCTACTTCCTCACGAATATAGAGACGTGATTCTAGTTTATAATAGTTATGTTATGAGTTATACGTATAGTTCGGGCATTATGTCAAGCTCTTAAAGAATAGGGATATATCGTGTCTGTATACTGAAATCTTTTTGCTCTTATTGGTATACAAATATGGCGCAGGTACTGATAGCTAGGAATTATACATAGAAGCTCATTTTGATGTATTGTTTTGCTTGCTAATACATAAAAATGGGTGATTATGAATGTAGTCTGAAAGCAGTTGATTAATTTTATAATGAATTATTGTTAACCAAATAAAATAAGTAAGAAAACATTACTTTTTTTAATCTAGATTGAGTTGTTATTGGATATCCCATAATCATACATGCCGTTAAGCTTTGAACCAACAAGAAAATCGAATCATTAAAATGTCATTATAATTTCGAAACGCAATAGAGTCATATACGTACATAAAATAATATAAATTTTATAATGTCTGGCAATAATTTGAATATTGAATAATTTCAATTTTGGAACGCGCAATTTCACCCAATCAGGCGCGCGTGATCGGAATTCAATTTGTGGTAAATGTTACGTCATTAAGGGTTCAGACCCGTTAGCATTGAGGGCGTAATATTTTATGGGATTAAATATAATGATCATCAAAAATACTAATTGGTCAGCAAATATTGCACAGCATAACGAGCATCTATACGCCTCAAATCACTGCATTCCGTCTCGGAAGTGTTAGGTTATGTTGGGTTCCTTTTTTTAAACCCACCCAAAAATAGGAGCCCCGCTTCGCGGCTCCGTCGACTTAGTTTGATTTCTTTAAAGTTTGCTGGCCATGAGTTGCTGATCGATTAGCTATTTCTGCTCACAAAAATACCAATACTATGCTAACCATTTAAATAACACCCATATTTTATTACGTATACAAATAAGTGTGGTCATACTTCAAGATTGTCACTATTGTGTTTCCCATGACTACGGTAACGTTTCATAATTAAAAATATAACTAATTTTATAAGATTTATAACTATGAAGAAATGATCTTTATAGGTCAGTTTTAAACAGTAACTAGTATGGCCATTTATTATTTTAAAATTTTATTTATTTATCATTGTATTTATTTAATATTTGCACAAAGTTTACACGCTAGAATATGACTACACTTTTCTGTTGCATACATATAGAGACTGATGTCTCTATATGGCCAAAGGTTAGGCAGAGATATACCTGTATTTCACCAAATCGTAAGTAATTAGGGCTGTCTGCCTAACAGACAAACTTGGAGACGCCGCGCAGTTACTAATAATACCCAACCATATAACCCAAAACCACTTTGCACATTCGAAGAATCAATCCAACAACCTCACCATCGGTCGCAAAGTAATACTAAGCGCCCAACGATAAGAAAATAAACACACAATATTAAAGCATTCATATTCCAAATGACCCTAATAACACTAACATCAGCGATACAGATCTCACCTCGAATAATATGTAGTGGTCTAAATTATTCATGAATGAAAGGGTTTATTTGACATACGACGTCCATATATTACAGGCCTCTAAAACGCGTGCACGATACAGGAAGCAGAATATCGCAGCGCGAGGAAACTCTATATCGTAAAACACAAGTCATAATCATACAATGTTTTGCCTTGACACAATATATTATTATGGTACAAATAAATGTTATAACATACATATTTATTCCCATTCATATATGCCCGAAGGAGCAGACTGAGATATATTAAATACATGTTACCAGCTATGTTTTTAGGTCCCACGTAATATGGAGGCTATTGCCGTCCAGAGAGCACAGTTCTAGACTTCGTGCTGCAACTGAGAATTTCTTGACAGAAAAATCCAGAAACGCTATGCTGTTCCTGGGAATCGAACCTGAGACCGTGCGCTGCCATATAAAAGATGTAAATAATCTTTGCGCTTGCATTGGCAACGATTCCTTGTTTTGTACTACAGTTTTTACTACACTTTTTTCCTACAGTTAACACTTACCATCGATAGCACTGACAAACTACAAAAAGAACGAAGCTAATAAAAAATGTGCAATACTTCTGATGTGAAGCGGTTGCCGTATATTTTGTACATTTATAATTTCAGGAAAATTAAGTGTGCTGCTATGCTACCAGACTGCTTCCTGAAAATAGTGTGCTGCCCGCTTCGGACTAAGACTGGCAGAAAATACCAAGTTTCCGATCACATTCGGCAGTTGTTTATTAGAACGGGTATTGCCTGACATACATAATTATATTTTTTTAAATCGTCTTCTATACGTGCCTATAACTTTAATGTCATTCATTCAAATTTGATTACACTTTGGTAAGTTATTGTAGGCCCACGCAGCTTTTTTATTTAGAAATCAATTTATTTGTGTTCATACTAAGTTTAGTATGACTATTTGTTGCCAGTATGCATAACAAAGCTTAGTTAAGCTTTGTTATGCATACTGGCAACAAATAGTCTTTTTATTATAATAACGACAAGGCTAATGTAACCAAACCCTAAGGGTAACAAGCCGTATGATTCGGTTTCCAAATTACGTGACACATATTTTTTTAATACGATATTAAATATTCGCATGGGCACACGCTAGCGAATTTTTGGTAGCATTTGGATACCGTTAGAGGTTCTTTAAAAAGTTGGAATACCCGACTGACTCAGGCGTTGGCGGTGTGAAAACTGTTGATGATATCTTGTTCGAAGTGGTTGAACGCTGCAAAAAAACATTATTCATATACTAGTAGACAGTGGTGTTAGAAGTGCGTAGCGTGGGTGTTAGCCACCCAGGGCGAAAAAATTTTGCCGCCTGGAGCGATATAAAATTTTGCCGCCCTCTTATTTAAGTATTTTAATTTAAAAGACTACAATATCAAATAATTCTAAAGAATTTTTCAGCAAGAACAGTCATCATTATTGTGTGTTGGACCATTCCTCTCGTTCGTCATTAAAAGGGTCTCAAATATTTACAAGATATTTAATTCAATTCAATTCAATTCGTTCAATTTAATTCGTTTATTGTACTCCATAATGTATATACAGGTCTTATAAATGTAGAGAGAACAATTATGGACCCCGTCGGGCACGGCAAAATTAGGAGAGAAGATCGAATATTCTATTATCTTATATCATATTGAAATAAATTTTAGACCTTAGTAGATATATTTTATTTACTTACTCAACGTATTATTTATTTATTATAGTTTATTATTAATTTATTATAAAGTAAGTATGAAAGTTATTTTCTAAAATGTACCTACTTACATACTTTAAATTAATAAAATTTATCGTTTAAATATTCGCTTATATCATAGTAACATTTTTGTATTAAAAAGTCTTTTAATTTGTTGATAAACGTGCTGAATTTCTCTTCATTTTTAATATTATTTAATAATTTATTATATATTTTTATGGACATAACGTACGGACTTGATGCATGCATTCTTACTATTTGTTGTGAAATTTTGCCGCGCCCTCTACCCTACACCACTGGGTGTTAGTTTCTCAAGCCGCTTCTTCAATCTAACTTGCCTTGACTGACTAGTCGTCAAGTTTTTTGGGTATACAAAATCCCATGTGGTTTACGGTAGGCAGCGGATTAATGTTTTTTCTTGGAATTGCTTTGATGATGCGCTATTGGATCGCTTTGGTGATGTTAGCGAAAACTGCTGAGCATGAGGCGATTCACTAGCTCGTTGGTCACCAGCAGCAATAAAAATAAGGTGTTAATATCTATTACTTATTACAAGATGTAGTATTGAATTTGGCTGCATGGATGGTATATGTGGTCGCCTCACTACTGTCATTGCGCCAAGTACCGCAAGTTTGACACAGAACTAGCATTTGTGTGATCTATGGATAATTTCTTAGGTCTTACTATTATTTTCCTCCGTTGTTATAATATATGTAAAGTCTTCAACAACAAAAACATTATATTTAGTGCAGTAGCTGTCTTTTTAAAAAAGTGCATCTACTTTCTTCGGGTATTAATTTTTAGTACTGTTCATGACCAAATCTTAAAAGTTCTTTCTTTAGTAGATATCACTGACTATGTAATTGATGTTGCATAACGACAATTAACGCGAACGAAACCACAGGCGATAGCTAATTAGATACAAATATAAAAGGTTACCAACTGACCTGACTGTGAGCGCTTAGATTAGCCGACCTCTGCTTACTGACTCGAGCTGGCGTCACCAAATTCGACTGATACTGCTGAATCTGGTACGGTCAAGGGCTATCATTAACAGTCTTATCAACACTACACAGGACTTCCCTCAGTCCAAAACTGGGATTAATATGATAAATGTAATTTGTCTCTATGCCAATTAAACAAGAATAATGATTGGTTTATCGCTTGTTGGTTATTTCTCGTGTCTGATAAGGGCATTTTGTTTATATAAACATGAACATAACGCTTGTAAATTGCAGTCGAATGGGTACGAAGAGGTTATTTTTTATCATTACGTGTCAAAATGACTATATTGAACATGATGGTAAGTAGTTATGAAGTCCGGGAACAAAGCTTCTCCACACCACGTTCTCACGCGTTCTAATTGGCCTGGCTATAAGATAAGTGTGAGACCTAAGCTCAGTACGTGTTGCTATGGATAGAAAGGAGAGGGTGGAATGAGCTGAAAGAGCTCTTCAGAACACATCCTGCGGAAAAGCTGGTAGTAAGGTGCTACTAAGGCAATATTCTTACGCAGCTGTAAAGGTTCGAGGGTATTGACCTCTGGTTTTTCGGTGGTACGGACAGATTGCTGCTGCAATATTAAAACTACATAACGCAACTTTTTATTATATCAAGATGGCAAACCAGCCTATGCCTGACGTTATGCGCATAGCAATTCGTATGAGTGCTCGCAACATCAGGGCTATATAAGGGGTAGGCAGAAGAGTATCAAAGCCACATTTTCCCAGTTATGGTTTTAGGGTCGACTTAAAAGTCCAGTAGTACTGTACTCTATGCTTTCTATCAGACACGGTTCCAGAATCTGGACTGCTCCTGAGAATTTCATAACTGAAAAACTCTGGCTTGGGTGGGTTTTTATATGCGAAATTAGTAAGTAGTCCAGTAATCTAGTAAATAAATATATTTAATTTGGCATATTCCAAACAAAAACATACCTAATTTGTATTATTTCTATTTCATATCAAACAATTAACAATTACCTTAAAGCAACAAAATAATTTTATCTCATACAAATTTTGATATAATCTACATAAGGAAAATAAACGAGAATATTGTTGTACATTTTGTTAATGGTTAAACAGCAAGTCAATACGAAATAAAATAACTTCTGTGTTATCTATACTAACACGTTTTCCTTATTTTTTACATACACTGAAATATTATTTATATGTAATCTATATTTGAAAAAAAGTTAGCAGAGACGTATAGTACACACAATCCTCCAGCTATTTTTAATATTCCACCATCTAAAGGACAAGTCTCTTGTCCTTCAAATCGCCTTATTGAAAAACCCATTTTGCCTGGTCCGGAAATAAAATCCAGAACCTCACATTTATTTACAAACATCACAGCAACCATATGCCACTACAGCAAAACGGCAGTGAATTATCAATACTAAATACTCCTTTTTCAAAACCTTCGTACTGCTTACAACTAACCTCTTTGTGGCAATAAAGGCAGGATTTAAAAAAAGAATCCCTTACCATTAATCTTTCCGTATAAACGATCCCCCATAACAATTTCCCGCACTAATAACCCATAAAACGTATATTAAGGGACTTACCGAAAACGGTGTGCTTTTAGCATTACGTTTATACGACGGGGTAGTTTGCACGAAGCTCGGGGATATGTTGCATCCCGGCGATATGGGGATACTGAACGGCGATATTTGTTCTGTGGATGCAATAAAGGTAAATTGAAATTTGAATATGGAACGTTATTCTCTTTGAAATGAAACGATAAAAACATATTTATGTACGTACGTACATCTTTTTGTTTACTGTTTTGAATTTCTGTTGTTAAAGATACTTCTGACAAAGTTACTCGTTGGTTTTTAGATTAGAGATAGTCTTTTAGTGCTTCGGTTTAGTAATTGAGCATTAAAGGAGTTAGAAAGTTAGAGAACAATTCCTACATTATATAATTCTGAAAGAGATCTTCTGTGGGATAGAATAAAGTTAGATAGATATATTAAAAATTGAATTTGAAAGTTATTCGCTTTCTAATGAAGCGATAAAACATAATTATTCATTGTATTCATATTACTTCTTTTTATTTTCGTTTTAAATTTCCATTGTTATATATAGGTAGATATACTTCAGACAAAGATACCATCGGGTAACTTTATCTAGGTATATCGGAAGATACTGCTAACAAAGAAAGCTACCCAATGGTTTTTACATTCGAGTAAGTCTGACTTTTGGTCTTTTGTAATTGACTCTTCGGTGCCTGTAGCTAGTAATGCTTTATAAGACCCGTTGTATATGGGAGCATTAATATCTACCCCTCAATATAATTAATGCATTGAAATCTTATACGGAACCAATTGCCTTAAATATCGAGCACTAACCAAGCCGTTTACCTGCCAAGTCTTTGGGTGATTTGAAACATGACTAAGTTACCACACAGTAAGTTTAAGATTTGGAAGTCATCATAAAGTTTGTCAGCAGTTCACCGTGATAGATATACGAATAATTAAATACCTTTACTAATTCAGCAATTGACGGATGGCGTAGGCGGTTTAAGTCGACGCTTTACGATTGCCACCACGCTAAGTGCTGTGGGTTGGAATCCGACACGTTACAGCATTTTTTATAAAAACTACAAAGGTTGTTTCGAGTGTGAGAGTTCTTTGTGTCTATTATTTGAATGTTTGTTATGTCCCACGTGATACAGGTATTACAAAAAATGCAAGCATGGTATTTAAAAAATATTAAGAGAGCTCGAGCGAGTTGATTCTTTCGTAACATTACCAAATAATTGGCAATAGATTTACCAGTAAGTAAAACACAAACATTAAATTCAAAATTTGCTCGTTGTTTGCCAAATTGTTGCTACCTGCACCGATTTATGTATAACTTTTTCTTACATGACCTTTTAGCTATTGTATGAAAAAATTCCTTGAGTGGCAGAGAACTAAACGCGGGTTAAAAAAAACAATATATAGTAATAATATACATATTATGACCTCTAAATAATTGTCACAACCATTCTTGTTTGTGGTTGTCTGCTATACAAGTAATTTTGACTTCCACAAAAGTACAAGAAAATTGATTGATTATGGCCAGTTGGTTCTTTTAGCAGTGGGACCAGTTCCTGACGCACATAGGCAACGAGAATCGGCGCTTTAATTGTTATTGATTGGTCCAGCTGAATTATCTTCATAAACATAGTAATCATACAATTCCAGTCCTACGTTTCCAATGATGATTATATGCAATTGTCCACTTGAATTTCGTATCGGTCTTCCTCAATTAAAATTACATCTTTTGAAAAACGACTTAATTATTGGGAGCAAAGACAAAAATGTATTTTAATCGTGAGAATATAGCTTGACAATGACTAAATTATTGGCAAAAAACGCAAAAAATGGGTTTCGTCACTAGAATATAGGTCAATCATAAATCTGAAAAAAATTGTTTCAATGCCGTTTTTCTGATCACCAGTCAGCGCCACTACACAGTAAGATCCTGTCAATCCTGTCACAGCTGTCAAAAGCCGTATTTGGCGGTAATTATTGTCGGTTTCTATGGTTACTGTTGAAGTGTCTATAAACACTTCAACACCGTTTAGAGGCCTTACTATCCAGTAGCACATCTGGCGGTAAATTCAAGCGGGATAGCCGTAATTCCAAAAATCTAAAGTACAACTTATTTGTCGTGTATAAGATTAAATTACGCCTGCATATCTAAAGGAATAGATAGAAGTGTATTACCCTATGCCTTACCGACTACGTTTTATGTCACACGTACCGTACACGGGAATAAGCTAGCCCTAAGTCTAAAACTGTCTACTAGGCATTTTACTAGACTTATTGACGCAAGTAACTTCTTCTCCTTAGCCTTTATTATTAACAAGTCACTTGGGGTCGGCTTTCTAAGTACAATATCTCAAAGTATTATGTCTTTATTATGTATTTTGTATCTAGCCTATGCCAGATGCGTAATATGCGTACATTTCGACACCTATGATTTTAAGTCCTACGTAATAGGAGGCTGATTCTTAGTATCAGATACCGCACTAGTACAAAAAATTTCTTAAAAAATCTGCTACATTTTACTGACCCGGGAAACGATCGAGAAATTTCGAGAAATTTCGAAATTTTATATACGTTGTCAGGAGTAGGTACAGAAAAGAACATAGGATACCTTTCATCCGGAAAAAGAGTACTATTCCCGAGGGATATCAATTCATTAGCGAAGTGTACATTAACGCAGGCGAAGCCGCAAAGAAAATCTAGTAGGTATAAGATACAAAAATTGAAGTGATACCATAAGTTGAAATTAAACCACCTACTTTATACGGATTTTATTACATAATTTTATTTTTACACTACTATTATTGAAATTTACAACAATTTAAGCTATTTAGATTAATTAAACCTGTTTATATTTAATTTTACACTTTGTTCGACGTTCACTGGGAGTCTCCCCGTGAACATGGCTGCTAAAATAAACAACGCGACAAAAGCCGTATTTTATAATATTCGCGTAAACAAAAGACAATATTATGAATATTTTCTAATACAATAAACATTTCAATACTCGCTGAATGTGAAAAGTGCCCGTGGGAATAAATGGAATTTTAATCTAGTGACGTTTATCTAGTAAAATAAGAACGTCAGCGCCAAGGCTAATAAAAAAATAATCACCATACACAGACGGCGTTAAAATATATTTATATACTAGCTGGTAGCTGCGACTTCGTCCGCGTAGATTTTAACTAAAAGGTGTTTGTCTTCGTGGAACACTATTTTTTTTCTAAAATCAAAGTAGCCTATGTTACTCCTTATAACATCAGCTATCTGCCAGTG
The DNA here is from genome assembly GCA_963564715.1 of Catocala sponsa. Lineage (NCBI taxonomy): Eukaryota > Metazoa > Arthropoda > Insecta > Lepidoptera > Erebidae > Catocala > Catocala sponsa. The sequence continues at coordinate 21,865,866 of OY751338.1, read as the reverse complement.
AATGTCCCGTCAAAATCGGTTCAGCCGTTTCGGAGATTACCCGGAACAAACAGACAGACAGACAGACAAAAATTTAAAAAACAGATGTTGTCGTATACCTATACGACATCTGTTTTTAAAATTTAAACCTTATATACTTTCATATGCATTAGATAAAAAGCTGTTATTTTGACATTACAAACAGACACTTCAATTGTATTTATTTGTATAGATGTATAGATTTACTCCGTCGCATACGTACATACATACATACGCCGTTGTACGCCAGTATTAAAAGAACTTAATATATGATTAAAAGGATTACTTGACTGATTTCCCAACTGTGCTTCTAAGTTCCTAATGATTTTCTGGTATTCCTTTAATTGGTTGTGTTGCTTTTGACACAATGCTGACATACGTTGTAATTCGGTTCTTGCGGTATGGAATTTCTTCGTCTGAAATATAATATACCTAAAAATATCAGCTCTGTATTAAACTGTCCCACTTCTGGGTACGGGCCTCTTATCATTGTGAGAAGGGTTAGGCTCCATCACACTAGCCCATTATTGAGACCTCTTAGACATGCAGTTTTCCTCATGATGTTTTCCTTCACTATTAAAGCAAGCGATCATTAACTATTTAATACGCACATAACTTCGAAAAGTCAGAGATGCGCGCCTTGGGATCGAACTCGAGACGGCTGCGTGTCAGTCCAACGGTTTCCCACTAGGCTATCGCTGCTATACCTACCGTAACAAAATATTTCAACGGAAATTTTGTTTTTGAAATCGTTACCAGCATCGTCCTTATGTAATGGTTTATTTATTTAGAATGAAAAGGGCAATACTGAAATCAGTATTATTTATCTAACATGTAATTTTTAATTTTATTTGCTCTCATTTTAATATATTTGTGGATGGTCACAGCAGATTCATAGAATTCTTATGCAAATTGAATGCACCTTAACCTAATTTATATTACACTCCTAGTGTCATGATTTCTTATTTTTGTTAATAATTCTGTTCGGGAGTTTTTATTTACTCAACTGCCAACCATCATTTTTAAATAGTGGGGTTATTGTGGAAGGGAAAAATAACTCATTCTCTAGGCGAAAGATCGCTCAGCAGTGAAGAACTAGCATTCAACTGAGTAAGGCGTTCTCAATAGTCCGTGTAATTGCTGTGAATTTGGTAATATAGGCACATAATATTTTAGACGAGTGAGTTTCTTTATACTAGTCTCGACTATATTGTTTGTAACTTCTTTTTTATTGTAACTTACATATTTGAAGCTGTATAAATTCTGAACACATACAGTAGTAATTGGAGGGCAGATTAAAAAATGTTTTCATGTAAAAGTAATCCTAATCGCTACTTCGTCTGTATTCTGTAACTGTACCTTCTATAAATAAATAAATTTTAATACAAGCACAAATTTCACTCCAAAATATGAGAGGAAAATTAATTTAAACAAACCGACCAATAAATAAGCTCTGATTACATATTCAAAAGCTAAAATCTTCATCAACAAAGAGAAAACTAATTACGAACCGATTGTAATAAATAAGACAGCAAACGCCGCCTGTGTTGCCTTTGAAACTGTAACACTTCACACGACTTTTTAATTATTTCCTCCGGATCGGTGAAGTAATCTTGAATCTCTTGTTTCATCTTTAGATAAATTAATTATTATTAGAAAATTTGATTCTTGACAATTTATTGAGTTAATTTTATAACAAATTAAATACATACGTCTGGGACAAGTTTCATGATCGAACACGGCGTTCGGCATATTAAACAAGTTCCTTCTTTACCACCTAAAATGTTTTATAAAGATATTACAAATTATAAAAAAAAATATTTTATAATTTTAATATGAATTTATTCCATACCTTTTTCTAAGCAACTATTACAAAACATATGACCGCATGATGTTAAATGTAAAGTAATGCCCGGTTCGAGCTGAGTAAAACAATTATTGCAATGAATCCAATCCATAACAGTAAATCAAGACTTGATTTATTTCATAACTAAACAATAATTATCCTAAACTCATAATAAACATAACATGTGATCATAATATTTAAGGTGACATTATTTTTTTTTATATATTTATTTTAAGAACGCAGTGAAATTAATAAATCTGCCGTAAAAAGTTTAAAAGCTTATTTCAAATACAAATATATTTCAAAACTCAAAAATAAAGTTATTTACTGTTCGTTAATATTTAAATAAAGAATTTAAAATATAATATTAAATGCATTTAATCCCAGAATTGTTTTTTATTGTGTACGCCATTCTAGCAAGTGACAGATTATTAATTATTTTTTTTTAAATTACTACCTATATACTACTAATTTAATTCAACCTTTTTTCTAATTTGAAAATAGAACATTTCAAAAGCTAATTTATACTAAGTATGCTTTATGATTATGACAAAATTATTGAATTGATATTTGAACTTATACGTGACCCTAATTAGAATTAATATTTTTATATAAATACAAATAACAATTTCGACGATGTACATTGTGTGAATATGAAAACCTTTAAAAATAAATATCCACTTTTGGCTTCGTATTGCGTTATTTAATCAAGCCAGGGTCCCAAGCGAGCGATGACTCTTGCAAATTGAGTAGGTAATGAAGATCGATGCGAAGACTAGAATAGTTCAGAACAGGTAAATGTTATCATTTATTATGGCCTTCTTCGCCATACAGCACTAAAGGCGGACTGCAAAATAGTAATGAATTTTCTAACTACCTCAACTGGATAATTAAACATTAATTATTTATTAAATCGATCTACATAGCAACATAAGATTACCTATGTATAGGATAATTAATGTGAATATGATTTTATTGTAATAGATTTATATTTCTTTTGTTCTAGCGGTTTGTGTCTAGTAGTTTATCTGCATAATGTCTTATGTTCCTATCTATCTTAATCTGAGGCTATGTACCTCACATCGTTTTCCTATTAGCAACACAATTGACGCTGTGTCGCGTTAACCACACTAACCGATCAACGACCTACACAGTGTCCACCTTCTGTGTCTCACAAATTATTCTGATACAATCACAAGATGATAACGTGTGAATATAAAAGTAGTTTCTTGAACGGACAGCGGTAGTTTTAAGGCGATAGCCGTGTCGCCTTGACCATGGCATTAAAATATATGTGTCTGTTAGTCCTGGCGTGCGTTTATGTGCACGGAAAATCTACATGTACGTTCTGACAGTGTTCTTTTTTTAAATTTTTAATAAATATTAATGTACAAGTATTAAATGCGAGCTCGAATAATATTCGAAATTCAAAAATATGGCATCATCGATATTTTATTCTCATATTTCACAAGTGTTCATTGTTTTAAAAAAGTGTTGTGACAAAGGTTGCCGTAGTATTCATTTGAGTATTTAGCATAAACTCATTTATTACTTTTTTATTTCGAACCGAAGTAAACAAACGGACGCGATGGAATACCTTTTATCTTTTATTAACTGAATAGCTTTCAGCACTTTGATCGGACGTATTGAATATAATATTCATTGGTTTTGTAGGTACTGTCAAATTTTGCATTTATCCCCGGTGTTTGTGCGTGCAAATGAGTTAACTGGTTTCGTAAAACTCTGTTGGGAAACAAACTAGTGTTGTATAATACAAAACAAATACAAACTTCGTGTATTCTAAAATAGTGACGGGTTGAATGGTGTTTTCTGATGGCGGAATGGTTCATAAATTGGGCTCAAAAGTATTTTTGTTGACATGTTTATTCGATTCCAAATTGCGTGAATAGATTTACCTTTAATTCGATTTATGCTCGCCATGACAATAAATTCTTCGAAATAGATATCTAGGTATCAAATATATCTAGCGGATAGAAAGTTTACAAACAACATGTTACATAAGATTTTTTAAGAAACCTGTTAGCACTCGATAACTTTTGTGATATTACTATATTAACAACACTGATAAATGTATACATTATATTATTTTTAGTGTTGGTAGATCGCAAGTTCAAATGGCTTATCACTGGGTTCAAGGGTATTTAGATATTTCTCTGATATACTGTACCGAATTGTCTATCGTCTCAATATAGAATGTTATAAATACCTAAAAGTCTCAAAAATTGTACGTAATATCATTTTTATTAAAGAACTAGCTGTTACCTGCGACTTCGTCTGCGTAGATTTTAACTAAAAAGTGTTTGTGTCCGCGAAACACTATTTTTTTCTAAAATCAAAGTAGCCTGTGTTCCTCCTTATAACATCAGCTATCTGCCAGTGAAAGTCCCGTCAAAATCGGTTCAGCCGTTTCAGAGATTACCCGGAACAAACAGACAGACAGACAGACAAAAATTTTAAAAATAGATGTTTTCATATAGGTACCTTATATAATTTCATATGCATTAGATAAAAAGCTGTTATTTTGACATTACAAACAGACACTTCAATTTTATTTATTTGTATAGAGAATATTATGTGTTTGTTATAGCAATATAATGCTATTAATGTTATGCCCTTTAAATTATTCGTACCATATCTGGCGTACAAATATTCAAAAGATGTTTTATTTCTTACAAGTAACAAGTACTTAACGCAGAATAATAAGTACATATCTCCCGTTTAAGCAAATGCTAATATTTAAATTATACTATTTTATATGCACAGTATAAAACGCATTCTGAATACCTAACTGCTTTACCTATATATTTTTATCTTCTAGGTAACATTAGAATAAACATCATTAAACGCTTCAGAAAATTACATTTTTATTTTTTTATTTAATGGTATCTAGTTATAATTTTTTATCATAATTATGTTTTCTATGACCTAACCCAAAATCTTTGTGCCGAGTAAAGAACGTGTTCTTCGCGTCCGTTGTTTCAAAGAGGCAAATTTTCATAATAAACCTTTTCAAAATAGAGTGCCGATCTATACTCAGTGTCATAATTAACCCAATTTGTAACTCCCTAAACTGAAACAAACATCAAATGTGAAAATAAATTGCATCTCAGTTCACAGTTGGGGTTTGTTAGACTAAATTGGAACTCTATTTTGAACAAAATAATATTATTATGAGAATTGGCCTTCAGTGCGTAGGGCTTTACGCACTGAAGCCCAATTCATTTAACAAAGCACGGTGGTCGTCTTAAAAAACCAACATTTCTAAACGACCAGTAGCTGAAATAAATAAGTTTGGAGATATGTATAGTTAACACTTGTTATCGGAAATCTTGTCACATTAAAAATATGTTATTTTTATTATTAAACTTAATATTAAGACATAATAATTATAATTTGTAGATAAACTATGCGTTCCCGCCAAATATATGAAGGCATGTCAGGAGATGCTAGAGGTGCCCACCAAATCCAAGGTTCAACTGGAATGTGTATCAGCTAGAGACAGGTAATTAACTTTTATTGTAACCTATAAATATCAAACATTGTTCAGCCACTCATTATTATCTTCTGAATTGTGATAAATTCGGCGTAAACTATAATATAATAATACTTAATACAATATGAATTCAAATAATATTCCACTTCTTCCACACAGAGACGTAAGCGCAAACTTAAACCACGTGACACAAACGATAGATTATATAAATTCTTTTATCTTTCTTTCCTTTTTTTGTGGAATGTCTCATATTCTTTCAAAATTCGAATCGCTCCAAAATATTTGTACAATTTATTCTTTTTAAACTGCCAGTTCAGTAAAGCACATGTGCGACCACACAGTTCCAATAGAAAAAAAAAGAAAACAGCGGAGAGCCTACAATTCACGTAAAAAAAAGACAACGCTAATGTATTTGGCTGACCTCGCCTAACCCAAAACCTAGATGTGTCCCAAAAACAAGGGATGTTGAGCCAAGCCTTTTAACCACTTGAATTGGCTTTCCTTTCAACGATTGTCGATATTCGTAAACAGACTATGAAGGAACATTAGTTGAATTATATTTTAAACTTTAGATACGTACAATAGTCAAATGACTAATTTCACATCTAAAAATTATGATGTTCTATTCATTTTGATTTTCTTTCTGTTCTCTTTTTATTTTGATACTTATATTACGACATGTTATGCATTATTATGCATATTTTGATGACAAATAATCCCGAGTAGGTAAATAAAGAAGTTAAAATACGAAGATCATACTGGCATCGCACAAAATTTATCTTCATTTCATTTTCAAATTTATATAAATCTGAAGTAAAAATATAATTTAAAACAAGATAGCACGTAAAAGTAGATTAAAATTAAAAATGTAATTTTATCTGTACAAGTTACCAATACATTTTCAGGCGACCCATTTATCATAGCTACAATGATGACGATTGCGATGAGTTTTAAATATGGAACAATAAAACTAGCGGACTCAACAATGCATAGTCATCTCATACTTCTGTATTCACGAAGCGTCTAGACTTATTGTTTTACAAAACGTTTGTGAGAGCCGTGGTTCCATTTAAAAATAGATTATGTTAACAACTTAACACTACGAGACGCCATGATATATTGTAAAAACAAGTGGCATCTGATAAATAACTCAAATATGTTATTTATCAGATGCCGATGTGTCAATAAATGGTTTATAGGAAGTAAGTAGTAGATGTGTAGTAACAAGTTGTAATGTTGCCACGCAAAGAGAACCTCGTTTCTTCTTTCCTGAACTTGATACGGTTTACCTCGATTGAATAGCAAGCTATGTAGATGTCCTTGGTAAGGTAGGTACAAGACGTGTGCATTACAGTATTTTCTTTTTATTAGTTTCGTGGATCGTATAACAGAAAAGTGGTAATTTTTGACGTTTTCAAACGTAATTATTTTTCACTAACAGAAACGGGTGGTAGTCTAAACAGAATTATAGGTACAGTTTAAAAAACATGAATTAAATAATGTGCTTATTTATTCAAATTTAGAACACGTTAAATGTGAAAATGTATTCCTGTCCAATTGATTGGTTTTAAAACAAAAATAAAAAAAAGGATTGTTATTTATTTTTAAAAACAATTGGCTTTTCTTTATTTAAATTTGGAATACGCTCGAATATGTTCGATCGATTGCTGACCATTTTATGATTATTATTTTCACTGTTATTAGTTATTTCCTTATTATTCTCTATATACCTAAAATCCACTTTTCTGTTACACACATATATTCATGTATACCTATATTAAACTGTAAATTAAATAGATCTCTTCTCACGGAATTATTAATTGAGGACTCGTCTAAGTTTTGCCCTGAACAGATTGAATATTTTATGCCTAATAATTATTTGCGTTTGATTTTAGGGTTAGACTAACGTTTACAGTTTATGTATTATTCATGCTCAGCCGGGTAACATTGACAGCTAATAGAATATGAGATTTATGGTTTGCGTAAATATGTATTTACGTAAACCATAATAATGAAATAAATGCTTAGAGCCAGACAAAAAAGATCAGTGTATTCCTTTAAGAGGAAACACAAGGGCCGTTTTTCCATACAAACGTAGTCCCCTGTATCCTCCCTGAATAATGCCAGTAGAGCAATAATTTTTTTCCAAAAATGTATGGGCTCTATTGGCATGTACCTATGTTTTCTTTTTTTTCATAAATTAATTATTAAAAGAGACATGAGCCTTCAAAAACCTCAGAAAATGACCAAATTTTCCTCTGTGTTCAAACATCCAGAAAACAAATTTGACTAGATTAGATAAAAAAAGGAAAACAGGAACACGGCCAAAGTCTTTCTTTAATTTTTAATGAAAAAAGTAGTTAAATCGGTCAAGTTTTAGATAAAGATTTAGGGGACTACGAAACGTTGATTTTGTGTACTTTTGATGGGTTTTTCGGTCCAATCTGCAATTGTCTCTATCGCGCTCATGATACTATAGCATAGCACTGCGCGACAGCAATAGATTTTACAAATACCTATTTTTCAATTCTCCCGCCCTTAGTGTTTCCTCTTAAATAGTCGTTTGTAATAAATAAGTTGGCAATACTAAACCCTTAAGGACAGACAGATAATTACTTAATTACTTTTAGACTTAGATATATCAAAATTTCAATTTTATTTATTTTTTAATGATATACACATGTACGCCTATCAATAAAATAGCTTTTTGTAGGTAGGTATATAAAAGACAAGGCTAGAAACATGTCGTATAAGTAATAAATTAATATACTACCTAAACGCCCTTCGTTTTACGACTACCTATATATTCTAGAAAGTCACCGTGCCCACCTTCTTGTTTGATTCACGGAACAGTGAACAGAAAATTACTGGCATACACCAGCTATTAATTTTTTAGACTGGCAAACTGCTAGTGAAACTTGACGAAAAAATATTTGATCTGATATACAGTAATACCTTTATCATCCAAGCGGGGTGAGCTTCGCGGGTGGAGTCGAGTAACCTTAATGAGCAAAATTAATAAGTCATTAATTCAATCCTATCTTATCTTGTGTGTGGGCGGCAGTCTGTACAGACCGGCGACACTTCGACCCAGTGGAATCTTTTGTGTCAAATTCAATCCTAAATCTATAAATTGCCTCATTGGGCGCAGGACCGAAGTTTGTGCTTATTGGTCAAACACCTGGGACGGACAAAGTGCAATACAAATTTTCTGATAGGCCGTTCTTAAGGAGTCTACCGGAATAGACTCATCAAATTGGAACTTGAAACATAACTGGCAAAATGTGGGTGAAAGCGGCCCATCTGTCCATTTTACTAGAGATATTTATGTATATCTCACGGATTCGATAAATATGTGTATCTTACAGAATACTGGTTAATACTGCAATTTTGAAATCACATGTTATCAAAGGTGAAGACTCAAATTCAAATCGGTTAAATAATTATGCACGTTGATCAATTATTTTTTTATTATATCTACAGCTAAGTATATTTTTGAACATTAATGTAATTAAAAAAAAAGGTTACAATAACCAGCGATTAATTCCAAAAATATTTGCACTGAACACTAGAATAGAAGGACTCTGCGAGAATTATAAGCATACGTAAGCTAGTTGACTTTTTATAATCGTGCCAAAAAAATTATAACGATACTGTAATTTATGTTAACCTTAGTATAGAATTATTAAAACATAAGCTTGAATTCAAATTTGCTTTATTAAAATGTATATATGGCGAGACAGGTTGTCGTAAATTCCACTATTGAGACCTCACTACCCCGCGGTTTTGCAACAACCTCGAGGGATGAAACTGCACTGTATTCGCTTGTTGCATAGTAAATATTGCACGACATCCATTAGAAGTCCCCCGAGGTCCCGAAAATACAAACTGCGACGGAGATTTCAATGCACCATATTGCTCGGATATACTGTGGTTTACAGTTGAATGCACTGTAAGTTTCACCAGTAAAGGCGGTTTCAGCATGAACGGGTGGCTCGGCCACACGATTACTAATCACAGAATATCGACCACCGATGTGCATAAATGCGTTCAAATTATATTCGAATGTATAGACAACTAGATTTTGCCCGCGGCTTCGCTCACGTAAATGTAGGATAGGTCAGATTAGTAACAGTTCTTTTTTCTGGATGATAGGTACGATGTGTCCTTTTTTCTTCAACGACAACGTGTAAGCGAAATTTCGAGTAGTTAAGGCGTGAAAACGTAACAAACAAATAAACAAACAAACTCACATTCGCATTTATAATATAAGTTAAGAAGTTTTATCAGGAAAAGTTAAACAACTTCGCCATTATATTAGGTCTTCACGAAATTAGATGTAAAATATAAATTGCCGATTATGTCTTTTCTTTCATTTCTATACAAAAAGTAACGGTTATTTTAAAAATTCATTTATATATCGAGAATAGACTAATATGCATTATTAATAACATGTATCATTAATATCAATAACCTTTTATACATTCGCTTAGTGTCTGCACGTATTCGTTGCTTCGATTTGCCATAATTACATGGTGTTTAATGTTTTTGTTAATTTAAGACAAACCAGTGGCTTATTACAAGCAACTATACATGCAATAAAAACATTCAAATTGGTCTTTCAAAAAGTATTGATAAAATAGTATCAAAACCACAACGTTACCGATTCTCTTAATACAAAGCGATAACTTCATATTTAAACCCCTATTTTTAAAGTCATTTAACGCAAGTGAAACCGTAAATCTCAGTAAGTTGCAAATAAATATAAAGAATACAGATACAAATATAATAATAGTGAAATCAACATTATGTAAATCACAAAATAACAACATAAACGTACAAAAAATACAAATGGTCTGACTACAGAAGCGTAATATGCAAATAATAACGTAATCGGCCAAACGAATATTTGTAAAGGTAGAAGTAAAAATAATTTATCGTATTACACACATAGTGTCACATCCGTTTCTTCCCGAAAGGGTGGGCCGAGAATTTGCTCGGCCCACCCTTTCGGGAAGAAACGTAGGCAAAATGTGGGTGTATTTATCAAGATACACCCACATTATGCCTACTATGTCTTTAAATAATGCTATTTCTTATAGTAAAGTAAATACATAGCTCACGCCTATTTCCTTGATGAGTACTCCTATCTGATCAAATTGCCTTTGCTTCATTAACTCTAAAGAGAAAAGAAATACTAATGTTCACCTCACACGGAAAGCGATGGTGGAGCGATATCGATGTCAATTTAGTTGTATTGCTGTAATTTTTACGTTAGACACATTAATTCGAACAATACAAAAAATACGCCACCCTCCGCCCCTGCTGTCTGCGTGGGGCTTAAAAGACTCAGAACTACGCAAAGGGCGATGACAAAAATGAAATTCTTTTTCCAACAACTTCTGCATACTGCTGCAACTAGTCTGACCATAACTAATTGTTTCAGAGTCGACTGTCTGAATTATGTGCAGCAAAGACAAGCAGATATCGTCCCAGTGGACCCAGAGGACATGTACGTGGCTTCCAAGATACCCAACCAGGACTTCGTGCTGATACAGGAGTATAGGACCAAGGATGAACCGGATGGTAAGGAAATATTTAAATAATAAATCATTACTAGGCTCAGCCATCTGTAAGATTTTCAAACAACGGTTGCACGAATAGTGTATCGGGCAAGCGGTCGCCACGTCACATCGCACACGGGACAAATGATTGTATGATCCACAAATAATTTATAAGAGTCTGGGTGTAAATGAATCTGTCAAATATTTGTTTGTAAAACCCCATGCGACATAAGACACGAATCCTATACGGGGTTGCCTTTTTAAATAAAATATAATGTATCCATTATTGCCCTAAATAAAATTGCATAACTCTAAAATGTTATCATCCTTGCTCGCTTGCTCGTTCTGTAATCTTACTGTAAAGATTGCTCCTTTTGATTATTAACATAAATAAAAACCATCATTCACGTCTTTAGAGCCCTGTACATATCTGGAGCTGAGTATATTAATGGTTCTCTAAGAGCCAACACGAAGAACTTAATTTTAGTCTTATGTATATTTATTTGAAATCTGAATGTACGTCTTGTCTTAAAACTTACTCTGACATTTTATCAAATTTTAATTGGAATCCATTTTAACTTCGGCCAGCTTATTTTGTGCTCTAGTATATTGACCTTTCAAGTTGAAATCCTCGTTATAGCCCACTTCAAAAGATCGCAACACGAAGTGGGATGGAAACCACTAAATTGTGCTCAGTTTACTGGCAACACTGCCAACTGTTTGAGTTCACTTCAAACTTATTTGCTTCTCAAAGGCCAAAGCCCAAAAGTAAATTACCCAGTAGCGTAGGTACTATAAGTTTGGTTGAGATCCTACTAAGCAGATATTTTGCAGCTGACTCCAACAGTCAACTGAAGCCCGCATGTAACAACGAACACAATTTAACATATTCTACCTAAAACAATAGTTGTAACAACAGCTGCCACATAATAAGGCCATAACAGTTTATGCCAAATATTTATAGGTTTTACTTAGCGTCTTTTCTGCTATTATCTTATAATTAAAAGTTGGTGAAATCAGTCTGCAACAAGCTACTGCTTTACAAATGCATTTGACAATTTCGAGAACCCACAAAAATAAATATCCTTTTATTCACCCCGCTACCTTCTTCAAATAGTCTGCCCACCGGAACATAGGTCATTGCACCTCACGCTTGCTAATTCGAGGATTCTAGACAGAATCTGCTAAATCATCGGACAGCCAAACTTGACCAATAAACACTCAGACGCAAACTATTTGCTAATAGAGAACACAGCCCACCATTACCCGGCCAATGGCTCTCTCAAAAAACATTTAATGCTTAATTACAAGAGTTTAACAAGTTCATTAAAGTACATTTCCTTTTAAAGACAAATGCCCTAATTAAGCCGACTTAGAAGTCTTACTTTTCTCATTTTCCGCTTGCTATAAGAAAGAGAGAAAAGTCAAAAGACTTCTTAGTTGGAAATCTTTATAATTTGTTAACTTTGTAATACCCCTGTTGCTGGTAACTTGAGAAACTTGATTTAAATTAAAATTCGTAAAGTCGCGAGAGATGTGAATTTTGCTTTGTTCCTTTGAGAATAATCCGAGCATAATCCCTTTATTCAACATGGTTCATAGTATTTCATTTCATATTACTTTTGATACTAATCTCTTATATCTTGGAGTCTTATGCAAGACTGTTTAATTTTAATACCACTAATACAAAATGATTACTGCGCTGCTATTCTGCAAGATAAAGCTAAAAGCTCTATTAATAACAGTCAAACATAGAACTTGCATTATGGATTCTGATTGTACGAGAGTTTTCTTCAATATATATGAAAAGCCAACGTTCCGCGCATAATTGTGATTAAAACATTTTATTTCGTGGATGTCTTTACGCTGTTAGCAAATTAACGCTTCTAGCGTGATGTTTTCATTACTAACGCAGTCATTGACATTCAAGCGACTTGACCTAACAGGTATACATACATTTATGGACCTAGAACTAACGACATTTTTCTGAAGATTGCAATACAAGAGTATATGCCGCAAATTGAAGCACCTTCGCGTGGTACATGCATATCGTAAATAACCCTCGTAAGTAACCCAATAATTAACTTGCGCATGTAACCCATGCGACCAGCTTGCGCTTGTCCTTACTTGCGTCGTATACAGACGCGTGGATCCATTAGATCACTACCTCGTATTTGCTTTTAGAAATTTCTTTGAATAAACCTAATACCTAGTACCTAGTCTGAACAAAGATGTAAACTATTTCAAATGAAGAGTTATTAATATGAACCCAACAATTCCTTCAACTTATCCGTTCCAACTTTTACAATATAAATCTTCCGTTTGAAACTTTGAAGCGAGATATTATTGGAAGAAGTGAAGCTTCGAGCTTTAGCTCCGGGCCGACAATAAAGGACTGTATTGCTAACTTTCATTACATTGTAACCGTTTTAGGTACAAAGGCAATGCTACGTAGTGGATTTCTCTTATATGTCATAATATCATATCAATAATGTATAACTTAATCAGTTGCGCCACAAAATAACATTTAGTCACATTTTATACTTTTTAGAGTTCGAAAAAACTCTTATACAACAGCTTTGTCCGTCCGTCCGTACGTCTGTCTGTTATACAACTTTCAACTCAAGAACCGTAAGAGCTAGAGACTCGCGGTCAACGCCATTCGACTCAGCATAGTCAATATACCCCAAAATTGCTATGACCTTTGACCTCTGACCTCAAGGTCACGAACAAAGGTCAAGAATGAAACATTTTTTCGAACTCTAAGATTTACGGCAATTCATTGCCGATTCTCACTTGTCTTAAATACATGCGCTACATAGACGCTTCAATATCTCTACAGCATTGCTTATACTAATAGTAATTATACTTAACAGAACATATTGCTGTCTACCAAACATATTGGCTGACTCCGTACTATTAAGATTTTCCTAACAGAGACCAAATGGCACTTTACTCAATCCGGTAATCAGCTACGAAACCTCACAGTCTTCTACAAAGATGAAAAGTCTTATTTTAAAATAAACGTGTTTTGTATAATAGAACATCATTGTTCCAACAAACTTTTACTAAAAGAAAAGAAAGTTACTAAAAGAAATGGTATTTTCCCTAGCGTGAAATCTATGGCATTACGAAGTGCTGAAATATATGTACATAGATCAAATAGAGAATTGTGCTCCTGTCCCTAGGTTCGCTCACTTACCTACTCGTAGCCCTATGTCATGAAATATGTATGAAACTCACCCGTCTTTGTACCTAAGCACCTACTGAAATTCTGACAAACGTAATATTTTTACGATCAAACATTTATTCAAGAGAACGAATGGGAATTGGAATTACTTAGTGGCAGTTTACGTGCGCATCGCATACCTAATAGTTTAAGTTGGCGATCTACGATTATCGATTATAGGTACTTCTGAATGATTTTAATAATTCAATATTTTTTTAAACTATACCGTATATTTAGCTGATATTTATTCTTTACCAAAGTTTCACATGCAATACAACAAATATTGAAACAATACAAATGAAAGCTCCACAGGACAAAATTAAATATTGGCGTGGGTCAGAATGTGAATCATAAATATATAAAAAAGTATATACATAAGCATATGAATTTCATTGTTATTTATTCCAGCCAGTCAGTGCAGACCGGCGACACTTCGACCCAATGGTATCTTTTGTGTCGACACTCTTCCAATAACGACTACCATAGATGTTCATGGCAGCCGGGACCAACGGCTTAACGTGCTTTCCGAGGCACGGAGCAGGCGATAATTGTCAATCAATACGCACATAACTTCGAAAAGTCATATAACTTTCGAAAGTCAGAGGTGCGCGACGTGGGTTCGAACCCGAGACCCTCTGCATTGCAGTCTGTTGGTCTCCCCACTGAGCTATCGCTGCTCGTTAACATTTTCATTGTTAACTAGCTGTTTATTGCAGAAACTAAGGCTTAAAAATAGGTAAACAAATACAATGTATACCTATATTAATACGATTTATGAGGCGTGTGAGGTTTGGCATAGACGTTTATATGGAGAGGGATTCAAAAAAAAAATATTAATCACGATCGAATTCTGACCACCGGGCAACCATTTGTAGAAATAAATCTGATACTATCGCAAAGATTTTTCCTTCAGCATGTAGTCTATAACTGAGCGTAATACACGAATATCGCCCTTTATCAAAAGCTACCTATTATATCTGACCTAACCTAAAGATAATTAGCAAAATGTAGGTGTGATCCAGCAATGCTTAATCAGCTATATAAAAAGGGCGACACTGTGATGTTATCATATTATATTAAGGACTAGCTGTTACCTGCGACTTCGTCCGCGTAGATTTTAACTAAAAAGTGTTTGTTTCCGCGGAACCCTATTTTTTTTTAATAAATGTAGCCTAAGTTACTCCTTATAACATCAGCTATCTGCCAGTGAAAGTCCCGTCAAAATCGGTTCAGACGTTTCGGAGATTAGCCGGAACAAACAGACAGACAGACTGACAAACATTTTAAAAATAGATGTTTTCGTATAGGTACCTTATATGCTTTCATATGCATTAGATAAAAAGCTGTTATTTTGACATTACAAACAGACACTTCAATTTTATTTATTTGTATAGATATTCTTAATATATTTAACAATAAAGTAGAAAACCAATTTAATTGCAATACGCATACATGACTAGGCTTCTCTTTAAATGTGCTGAAGCCCCAGTTCTTTATTTCACGTATAACTGCGTCATTTGGGGAATATACAGAGTGTAGACCCACATCAAGTAAAATAAGATAGATGAAAGACTAACAAGAGCTGACAGGAAAAATGTGTTAAAATTTACAAGAACAATATTTTTTGCGAATACGTTTTTATGAGAACTGTAGGTATACTTTTACAGAACAATGTGAAATATGACCAGGACTTGCCATATTATTTTACAGAATAAAATTTAAAATAGAATTTATTATAGGGGTTTTTATAACTGTGTCCAATTTAATTTAAAAACAGAACAAGATGCTCTATCGATTTAAACTACAATAAGAAACTATTTTTTACTTTCGATCGAATGAAACAAGTCGAATGCTCAAGTAACTTAGCTTAACTTAGCTTGTACATGATGCAAGTAGCTGAAGCGAGCTTCATACCCGCGCTTTTCAAGCGAGATACGCGAGTGGATTATACGGATTACTTGCACTGCTTGCGTCGGTAGTTTACACGATGCATAGAAACCCCGCGCAAGCATCTAAACTTACGCATATCGACCTTGGCGCATATAAGAGTTGATAAAGGTCACAAACTTAGTAAGGTCCGTTGCAACCTTTATTTACTTTTTATTTTATACACTATCGAGATATTTTTTTTACAAACTTTCACATTTATAATATCAGTAGAAGTCATGAAATAAAATTACTTACTTACTTCATTTGATTCATATGACGAAACTATTACGTCATATTATATTTAAAAAACAAGTTATATTATCAACTCATTTGAATCGTAATAGAATATTATTACGACACACAATCTCAATAAATAATAGACCCTTTTAAACAATTCTAATGGTAATTTATTGGAACAGATAGCCTTATCAAAGAGTGAATGGAAGCAAGTACTCCAATATTATGTCTTACGTAACTTTTGATCGAGAGAAAGTTTAAATTATATGTCTCAGGGCTATGGCAACTGTTTAACTGGCTCCCATTACAAAAACAGAATGAGTAAAAGCTTTAATAGATAAGTTTTATTTCATTCGATACTGGTATTCGAATGTTGATTTTACTTTTGAGTTGGGAAATCAATTTGAATAAGGAACAGGGTGTTTATCTTTCTAAATGTTATGCAGTCGCATTCTCATTTGTTTTATCGATATCTTTTTACACCGAACTTTACTGGTCAAACTGTGGTTAGGGCTTTTTTATCCAGCAATTATACGCCCGTCCGATAGTAATTCGTTACCGAAGCTTAAGTTTGCTCCTTTAATAATAGGCAACACTAACTCATTGCGAAAAGGCTGGCTCAGCCTCTGTGTTGCCAACATAAAAGTTTACTAGTCCCTGGCTGACAGTTAACACCTCCTTAAGGATCCTAGAAAACACTGTAGGAACACAAATTAAGATTGTTTGGCTTTCTATATTTTGCACCAGAAATTACATAACTAAAATGCTCGAATTTTCTTAAAATTCCATGTTTAAGTGCGAATATTCTTTTATGCCCACACTATGAATAATTCTTGTCTTTACTTTTTAAACAGTCAGCTTAACTATATATATTTACATTGATAAAAGCAGTGTATCTGGACACCATTGTTCGGACGACCGACGGTTAACGAGGCAAGGGGGCTTTACAAACATTAAAACAACGGACACAAAGACCTCTCGAAACTCGGCACAACTATTTGTAAACTACATTTATTTTTCGTGTCAATTGAACTCAATAAATTTGGTGCGGTATCACATTGTAGCTAAATGACAACTTAAGCCATTGCGCCATCACTCCCTTACTAATACAGATTAATTAAAGCACATAATCCTATAATATATTCCTACCTACACCTACAAATGTCCGCGTACAAACATAGCGTGTGACTGACATCACCATATATCAATATTAATCAATACACCCTCTTACCATACGTTACCACAAAGCCTTGATCAATTAATGGTCGGTATACTGTGATTAACCGCTTGTTAACATGAGGCTCTCGTGCTAACCGCAACAATGAACGATTACCTATATAAACATGGCGATGTTGCTGATAACTGCGGTTTTGGTTTACAGGAAGCTGTCATATGTTATGCTTATTTAAGCATGTATCAAACCGCAATATATTGGTACCAATTCGGCTGCATGTTATGTGCACTAGTTTAAAAGCGCGATCTACAAATACTAATTTATATGTTCGTTGTTTGAATGTTTTTAATGTCATACGCGATTTAGGGTTCGGCAGATTCATACTTGTCATATCACCTACATACCGATTGCAGTTAGAGTATATTATGTGATAAAAAAAATGTTGAAGTGAAAACTTCTTAAAGTCTCCTTGAGCACTTCTTGGGTGAAAAAATCATGGAACTCGCGTCATCGTCATGCTTCTACGCTTTATTATTTTTTTTTTAGAATACTTACAATATCTTTATTAACAATATCTCAGAAATGTTGCGTCCTACGCAAAGAATAACAAAATTTTGAGAGTATCAGGAACTAGCATCCGGCCCTTTTCTTTAGATTTGTAAAGAAGTATTTATGATCAAGGATTAAAGTTTTCACTTATATCGGCAGTCCCCAAAGACTGCCCCAACTGTTTTTAGTATAGTTTGATTATACAATTTGTAATCGAAAAATTTGGGTATTGGTGTAGATTTTGTACACCATATGAAATAAACTAGAAATATTTTGCGGTCCGTTTAAAATGGCGCGATGGTAGCCAAGAACTTGCGATTAAAATATCGTTACTATGTATTCAATGTCAACACATTGCAAACGTTAGACACAATAGCAGAGAGTCCTAATACAATTATTCTATTTCGCTATCGTTACCAAGAATACTAGTAAAATACCCAAACCGATAGTAAACTTTTATTTAAAAAAAATAACAATCCTTTTACTTGTTTCAGCTCCGTTCAGATATGAAGCAGTCATCGTGGTACACAACGACCTGCCTATCAATAACTTGGATCAGCTTAAAGGTCTCAAATCTTGCCACACTGGAGTCAACAGGAACGTTGGATACAAGGTAAGACCCCCAATTAGACCTGGTTCAATGACCACATTGACTGGCATGGCAGTCACATCCAATAAACAAAATAGATAACGCAAGGGTCATTAGTGATCACAGTAGCATTCAAAGAAAAAGAATAACCTATTGAAATCAAACTTTATATGGATTTTGTCGCGTTGTTTATTTTAAAACACCTTTATTACATAATTTGAACTATAACACTACTATTATTGGACTTTACTACAATTTAAGCTATTAAAATTAATTAAAACTATTTCTATTTAAGTTTATACTTTTCCCCGACGTTTCGGTTGCTTTACAGCGGCCATGTTCACGGGGAGACTAGGATAGTAGTTGTCTCAATGTAATACCCATATATAATTTAATTATTTGTGTTTCTATTTAAACAATACAACAAAATCCATATAAAGTAGTTTAATTTCAATGTATAACATTCGTATAAACGTAAGACAATATTAAGAATAACGTATGTAAAACTGTTGCAAGCTTGTAACACGATTTTGACTGTTGAAATATCTAATCGAATGACTCGATACCAATGCGATCACGTGGAATCGATTTTATTTCGAGCTATGTAAAACGTGCGACTAGAAGGTTCAAATCGATTATTAATCGAGTTTGTTTGTATCACGTTGACTGTCGACACAATATTCCAGAATTTTAAATATATTAAAATGCATGACATCAATCCGAATCGATCGACAGCTGAGTTATCGTGAATTTATGTATTACCCATCAGATTATTCATTGAATCTGTTTGCAATGCTTGTAAACATTTACACAGAATCTGTTTCCTTTTTTACCATTTTTATATATTAGGAGCAATAAAATTGGTAAAACTATAGTGAACTCTCATTACATTTTTTATGAGCGCTTACGCATTGTGGCCTGTTCCCAATGGGATCCTTGCTAACAAGTGTAAAATGTTGAAGGTTTTAAATGTAATTAGTTTCTGTAGGGTCTCCAAGTTAACAATTGCTAACAAAGAAAAGAGCGGCAGAAATATTTAAAGCAACTAAACAAATACACGACCACTTCCTTTCATTAAAAATTTTGTTGGAAAGCACACTATTCTGTCTTACTTACAAAAATATCGCAACACATACTTAACTGCCTGTCAGCACTGGCAGTCAGGTTTTTAATGATTAACCTTTAATTAATTTATTTATTTATTGGTAACAATATAAGCTTACAGTTTTTAGACCAAAGTGCTTACAGGTTATAATTCTAGGTGCATAATACAAACAATACAAATCGATTATTGAAACTTAAAAGTACATAAAGACTACGACATAATATAAATTAAATCAGTCAAGAATAAAAATTAAATTAAATTAGTATGTATCTAGTATATGAGCAGAGATAGCTCAGTGGGGAGACCAATAGACTGCAATGCAGAGGGTCTCAAGTTCGAACCCACATAGCCCACCTCTGACTTTCGGAAGTTATATTATGACTTTTCGAAATTATGTGCGTATTGATTGACAATTATTATCGCCTGCTCCGTGCCTCGGTGAGCACGTTAAGCCGTCAGTCCCGGCTG
This sequence comes from Catocala sponsa, assembly GCA_963564715.1. NCBI lineage: Eukaryota > Metazoa > Arthropoda > Insecta > Lepidoptera > Erebidae > Catocala > Catocala sponsa. Next base: position 21,845,644 of record OY751338.1, on the reverse strand, counting down.
CCATGAACATCTATGGCAGTCGTTATTGGGATAGTGTGCACACAAAAGATCCCACTGGGTCGAAGTGTCGCCGGTCTGCACTGACTGGCCCCCACATAAGATAAGATAATAATTTTATTATTTTATATTAATTGGATAGTGATAGTGGCATTAAATTGTATTTAAATGGATCATTACATTGCACATTAATATACATAATTTGTCAAAGAATATGTCTACATCTACGTTCTGTAAGAATTAATTAATCAGCTGTATGGCTCTTCCAGTAGGACTATTGGCAGCATGTGGGAGGCGTCATGTTGGTGGATAGGTTAGGAATCTGTTATGCCGACGACAACCCCGCAAATAATTATTTGGTACATAAAGATTGATACACTCCCTTACAGACTGATTATCGACCTTATGGTGAAGCCTTAAAATATAGCGCATTACGTGTGTAAACTTTCTTCTAAGTCCAAGCGTATCAAGCCTGCTGCAGTTACTTAACTACATATTATTTCGACTAAGACTCACTGTTAAGTAATGTTTATAGGTATAGTGACTTCTAGCTCGAAATCTCGAAGTTAATTCTTAGCTACGTCTTGCATATTTGAGATTAATTGATAACTAAAGCTGTATATGTTTTAAATTTCCTTTTAACCTAATAACCTCGTAGTGTCATTCATATATCCAAGACCTTTGGATATTAGCCAAGTCTACATACCTTATACATACATCTTATCTACCTATAGCATCTTGTTTGACCCTGAAAACACCAGGAAAATACGATAAAACATATCCATTTATTTAAGTATTCCTTTGTTCAGTCTAGCATGTTGAATAATGTAGTTTTTTTTAATGCAACAGCTAGTAAAACACTTGCAGAATGTCGATAATGCCATTACGAGTTCAAGGCAAAACGAGTTGCATCTTTTAAGTAGTATTTATGACTAGAATGGAACGCAAATAAGCTGGTTTTACTACTTGGAAGACATGTTGTAAAATGTACGTGATAAATCATTAATTGGGTGGATTGTTCGGTAGTTTGAAAGGTCTGCTAGGTGTCGAGTGCTGCAGATTTGATATCAGCATAGGGCGAAATTTATCCAGACTCGGCAAAATAATCGATTTTTGGCTTGGAAACACTCAGATTTTAAGTATTAAATTGCATTTTCATTTAAGACGTACTTGGAATATTATCTCGTATAATTTCATGTGTCGAACTTTACAAAAATGTAGGTAACGGACACAAAGTGTTCTTTGAGAACGTGACAAGTGACAGAGACAGGATGTTTCCTGTCTCTAAACAATCATTTGCGGATCAAACAACTTTTTATCGCGTGTGGAATTCGAAACCACAATATTCGACATAGTAGCAGTGGTCACTTCGCTGACCACACTGCCGAGTAAAACAAGCATCAGACTACAAACATTGGCTTTTAAAGTTCCTTTTTGAGTTTCAAACCCTTCATCACGGAGGACTTTACAAACATACAATAATTAACCGTCGCACAATACACCAAAACTCAAAACAACTATTTATGGATCACACAAATACTGCAATCGATTTCCGCTTCGCCATCCGTGCTAGCAAGACATTGAACGGAAACTAAGTGTTCTTTAAATCCGTTGTTCGAATGTTTATACACTGCGACGCAGGAATATGTGCCGATCATCTTTTTTATGCAGATATACATGTATATTTACTCACGATAATTTCCTGGAAGGCCAGACTTCGAAACGATATTGTTTCTTTAAATTGCAAAAGAATAAGTAAACTTTATTTAAGTATGCATTGGCACGATAAGCGTTGTTTATTTATTTCAATTATATGATGGACTAGCGCCTCCTAATGACATTTAAGCTAAATGTCTATAGAATTGTTATATTCGAGCCAGTTGTTCGAACGTGAGGTTCGATTTCAAGGAATGAGATATTGCGAAATTTTTATCTGCAATCGGACTCGTATGTCCCGTGAGCAGCCTATTACATTGTTCTCAAAAGCAATAGCACGCAATATACAAGTATAACACTCCTACACTACCCCTTTCAGGACATATAAATATGAGTCCATCGTAATTTTATAGCAATCTAAGGCAAAACATAAATTCACATAGTAAGAAAAAACAGAATCATCAAAGATGTTCGTCAAAGACTAAACATATTCAAGAACAGATACGTAAGCTACTAAAGTACTATGGAGTTGACCCCAGGCTATTGAATAAATAAAGCCAAATCTTAAGCATAAACGTCCCAACCAACGCGGTACATTAGCCTCTAGACTTCTAAAACGAAAATTCCCTAGTTAGTTCTTGGTAAAGCTAACAGGTAGAATAATTAATTTTAACCTTTAGTAGCATATCCTTAATAAACGTATACAGACTTGCGACTATTTGTAGAGCTATTTGGTAGATTCTCAGTTGCCGATTTCGTGTGTCATTACTCGATGACATTGACTGTAATATAAGCGAGATAAAATATAAACTAATATAAGCCTATATCAATATCGTTACATTATGAAATATTTCGCAGGCAAGCGTCTGAAATTATTTAAGTAACACTTTAGTATAATGACAGCATTAGATAATATTTAATGTGCTCCCAAGATACAGAAGATGTCCTCTCTATCTAGATTTCAAGCGTCTATTGAGTTTCTTAACAGAAAATGTTACTTTTTGTTAAAAGTAACAGATAGCGCATTCATTTGTTATTAATAAATAGTTGTTCAAAGGCTAGTTGTTCTTGATGGCCGTCGTTTGAATCATTCTAATATTACCAGGGGCACAGAGATTATTCATTAAACGTTAGTTATCCTTCTAATAATGGAAATTAAATAAAAATTTACAAGCTTCGCGACTAATCCTATGCGCTGTATGAAACTTGCTCGTCTACTAAAACCCAACCGAAACTGAACCGCTACCTTCCTAAGCTGGAATGAGGCCATGTAACGAATACATTAGTGACTTTAGACCCGGTAAGTAATTACCTCAGAGGTATGAATTAATTTGGCTTCTAAACCCTCTCTTTTGTACGTAGGAATACATCACATAAAATTACTCGAAGTAGCCATATAAACGATGACACGTGATACCTCTTCGGTATAACTTCTTAAAACGTAATAAGATGTTCGATTGAAAAGTTAAGTATTATAAAGTCGAGTTTTTTAGGACCGTGCAAAGTGTTATTGTGCTTTTTTTTCAAAAAGATATCTGTATTAGTCGCATGGAGTCCGGAATCGTGCTCGACAGACGGTAATAGAGTAGCCTAAAAGTATGCTGGCAAATGTAGCTGTAGTGCATTTCTGCCAACATTTTAGGAGACAAAGCCTATATTATGTCCCCTCAAAGGTTGGTAGCCTTACGACTATGTATGTAAATAGTATCTGAGGCTCGCAAAATTCCTCTGAAATTCTAAGTAAACAGAAAATACTAGTTATTTGTCGTGAACCCAATAGAATATTATACATCCATACAAAGGTGGTCTGCTAAAGATCGCTTTTAGTGATAAGACTGCCCAAAACGCGATGTACGGTAGGTATATTCATGAATGTTTCTGTATATTTATGAAAAAGTATTAACTTGTAATATATATATAGGTATAATAAATTAGCTTCTGCGCGGGACTTCGACTGCGTATAAAGTAGGCCAGTGATCACTAGGCGCTGCGCGACGTTAAGATTTTGGAAATTATGAAAGCTTGTATAAGTGTTTTATCACAAATTTTTAATATAGTAGGCTATCCTTAAAATATATTTGTAAAATACTTTTTTTGGTCTTGTAACAGTGAATCATTAAAATTAAACCAGTTAAAAGGGCTTTTATCGGACTTAATATTGATCACTACTTTTTTGAACTATTTATCCAAAGACATTATTTACATTTTCACCGATGTTGCTGGTGCTTTTTAGTAGTCGCAACAAGTGTATATGATGATGGCATGATATTTGTAGTTGTATATATATTTATATATACAGGGCTTTTTGAATTAAATATATTTATTTTGCATACTACTTTTTTTAATACTTATTTATATCTATACTTAGCATGGAATATGGCTATAAATGTACCCGATCAATATGCATGCTGAATATTAATATAAATAATTTAAAAAAGGAGTAAGCAAAATAAACCGTCTTAAAATCAATGTAATATTTTATTTTTATTCTATTTAACAAAAATAATTAATTAAATTTTACGTGTACTTGCCCTAAATCTTTAATAGTAAACCTTCTGTAGTTTCCATAATGTCAGTACGCTAGAACAAATAGCCAGTAGCGATAAACACAATTTATGAGCCTCATAAAAGTCAAGCTGTGTAGTTTGAGAGCCTACCAACCAAAATTTCATACAACATAGGTTTCTTATCAAAATAGGTAGAGTATGCAACATTAGGTAGAGTATTAAAATGTATGCCACCGCTTCCGAATGTCGTCTTCTGTCGCTGAAAAGCTTCCTCCTGCGTTCTCAGACATGCTTGCTTCGTAAAATGCAATAAAATACAAGAGAATGTTGCGATACGCACGTCTGTCACAGACCTCGGACACGGCGCCATACATTTTCCTACTCTGACTATTATCACATCAGCCGTGCGCGTCAGCCACACGCGATCAATCGCGCACGGCTGCGATCAGCCGCGATGCACGGAAATAAACCTTTAGTATTACATAATTATATGCTGTGACATAAATAGGTACAAAATAATGTATCTTGGTGTAAACACAGCACTAAATTAAATAAGCCAGTCTAAAGTTACCATTTCCATAAATTTACCTTAATGAAACATCGTAAGTAACGTGAACTAAATGGATAAGTTCTCGAAGAAGCCAGACAGAAAATTAAACGAAGGCAATATTTTCGCTCCATAACATCGCTGATTCGCTCATGTGTGCATGTATGGGTAATACACGAACACTTAAGTACAGATATCGACATAAATTGATATCCATTTATAATAATATGTTAAGGTATATGAACGGTTAAATTATGAATAAGGTTATGTTATGGTCAAATTCATAACAACTAGGTACAAATATTATAAAATACATAACTGAAATTTCTTTTCTAGTTTTATCCTATACTAGATTTTGCCCGCGACATCGCTCGCGTAAATGTAGTATATGTAAATTTTCTATCCCTCGGTAACAGTACTTCTTTCTGGATGAAAGGTACCCTTTATCCTTTTCTGTACCCCTGACATGTACCTATGCGAAATCTCACGATGATCGGTCGAGTAGTTAAGGCGTGAAAGCGTGACAAACAAACTCACATTCACATTTATAATATTAGTATAAACATTAATTAAATGGACTAGCCTTTAACTACTTCTGTACTTAAAAGTTGAGAAGAAACATTAGTGGTCGCTTAGTGGCCGCAATTCAAAGGTAATTAAAATGGTGAAATGTTTTCTCATAATCAATAATAATATATGAATAATAATCATTAATCAAGTATATAACTTAAATTGGTGCAAATGGATACAGAGCTTAGTTATATAAGGGGTAAGAACAGCGACAGCTCAGTAGGGAGACCAACAGCCTGCAATGCAGAGGGTCTCGGGTTCGAACCCACGTCGCGCACCTCTGACTTTCAGAAGTTATATGACTTTTCGAAATTATGTGCGTATTGATTGACAATTATCGCCTGCTCCGTGCCTCGGAGAGCACGTTAAGCCGTTGGTGCCGGCTGCCATGAACATCTATGGCAGTCGTTATTGGGAGAGTGTCGACACAAAAGATCCCACTGGGTCGAAGTGTCGCCGGTCTGCACTGACTGGCCCCCAGATAAGATAAGATATATAAGAGGTGCCCCTGCCACAGGCATTAAGGGCACATACTGTATAATACATATTATATAGATTCTAAACAATACTTATCAAACATGATTACTTGTATACTAGAACTTATTATTTTTTACTATTATACATTAAACTTATGTATGAATAAGATTTAACTATCTGCGCTTTATAAACTTCAATAATGCTAAATAACGAACTCTGCCGTGAGCGCAATAAGCTTAAAAACGACTACAAAGTTTCTCTTAACTTTTTAATATAATAAGATTTACGTTACAACAGTTCGAAAGTTCAGCGGCTTGTTTGTCAACTTGTTTCGCTCACTGTACATACAATACATACATAAGTATATAGATATATCGTGATTAGAGTACGTCACGCTTGAATATCAAGATTGTTCAGTCAACTAAGAAATCATACGCGTTGTGGAGGGTGACAATTACTGAAGCGTGGTGTATTTACATAATTGTTTCAACAAGTTTAAATCTAAGCGTTGATTGTGTGACTTTTGCTCACGCTTTTGCTTGCGTGATGTGTCAAGTTCGATTCACTGGTCGAGAAAAGAGTTTTTTTTTAATAATGAATACTAACAATTTGGGTTTTGGATTACTAGTATTATTGTTAACCCCCCTAAGCATGCTTGTATTAGGAGTGGGTTCACGTCAGTAGTGCAATAGGTGGGCTTCGAACGCACATCTAGTATAGGATATAAGTATGACATTACGTAACAACCCGAGTCTGTAAACCACAAAAATGAACTACCATGTTCCAGAGATTAGCGCAAAACAAACATACATACATACATACAATCTCTTCAGCTTATTTATAACTAGCTGTTACTTGCGACTTCGTCCGCGTAGATTTTAACTAAAAAGTGTTTGTTGCCGCGAAACCCAACTATATTTCTCTGCCCAAGTTACTTAAATGGCGTAGTTTTTATAGTGTAAAGCTAGATAATAGCATGGCTTACTCAAAAACAACATTTAAATATGCGTCGTTAGATTACACGCTGTCACAGAATGCGTAAGAAAAATAAAGATTCACAGCTCCTCCCCCGTAGGAGATAGCGTGATAATATGTAACCTATATGTTGACCCGACCTGTTAGTAATATTCATGCAAAATTTGAAGTAAATCCATGCAGTACTTTTTAAGTGTAGCCCGGACATACATACAGACAAACAGACAAACAGAAAAACAGACAAACAGACAAAAATTCTAAAAACTATATTTTTGGCTTCGATATCGATTGTAGATCACGCCTCAAGTATTCTTTTAAAAAAATATTCAATGTACAGTTTTGACTTTCCTACGATTTTATTATATGTATAGATACTACTAGCCGTGCCTGCGGTTTCACCCGCGTTTATAATTTACTGCGCGTTCCCCGTGGATCGTAGCGTGATATTATATAGCCTTCCTCGCTAAATAAGCTATCCAACACTAAAAGAATACTTCTATTCGAACCAATAGCTCCTGAGATTAGCGCGTTCAACCAAACAAACAAACAAACTTCGGCTTTATAATATTAGTATAGATATATACATATATAGACTCGTATCTATATTTACAAATAAAATATGAAACTAATATACTCATATTAGTTTCATATTTTATTTGTATTAGTTTCATATTTTTTTAAATCAAATTTATCTCTACTTTACTTTAGAAAGGCCTTGCGTATCTAATTTATTCTAGAATTTTGAATCTATAACTATGTAATTTTTCCTGTATAAAATAATGTTATACAAATCAAATTGTAGATATAACTCTGAAATGATATGTCAAGTATTCAGAAAAGAGTATTGTAATTAGGTCTCCATCCCAGGCTTTGTTCTTACATTCGTTTATGAAAAATGTCTTACATAGTACCTAATATTATAAAGCTAAAGAGATTGTTTCTTTTTTTTAAATGTTTGAAAATATCAGTCCGATTTGTAAAAATGTTTTAAATTGTATAGTACGTTTATTATGGAAGGTATATGACATCGCGCTATGATCGCACTCTTAATAAAACAGAGACCTATCTAAGTATTTTGAATTAAACAAATTTAAACTCTGTTGCAATTATTTAACACAAATATAATATTAGAATTAATAGTCACACAATTAGAGTTTAAATTGCCTTACTTCCAAATTTTGAGTTTAGTCGCTGTTATATTAAAAACATCATTACACTGAGCCGAAACATACAATTAAACCTTTAACCACACGTTCGGAAATAACGCTTGCCATTACTCTCCCGCGACAGTAGCAGCCGCCATTTTGTAAAATCAAATTTCTATAACGGTCTCAATTCAAATTTCGATAATATAAACATTATGATAGGACTTGACTTGTTATTTGATAGCAATTTGTCAACTCATGAATCAGTCAACAAAACTCTTAATAACTCTCGTTCAATAACATTATGAATATAACGAACAGATTCATGGAATTATTGCTTTGTTATCAGAATACTGTTAAATATTGATATTGAAAGATGTAATGGATAGGTAGAACGCCTCTTTCGTTTAAAATCGACCAGCCTGTCTGTAAAAGTATCTTCATTCTATAGTCTGCAAATATGATCTAATGGTTCATAAGGTCGCCTCACCACTGTCAATGCGCCAGGGGTTGGGCAACTCCACACAAGAGCAATATACATATATGTCATCCTCAAGTAGTTGTTCCGAAACTGGGTGTCGTTTGCGTCAATTACTCAAACAATAAAATGTTTATTAAGTCCTCCGCGACACAAGAACTATGCCTAGTGCACGGATTGTCTATAAATTTTAAATGTGTTTTGTATTATCTTATTATATTCTCATGGGTAAATTTGACTGCACGGACTACGTCGTAGCAGGCAAGCAGTCGCTTTACCGCTGCCGCCGCGCCAAGTGTTCTGAGTTTGAAACTCACACGGGACAAATACTTGCGTGATCCATATAATATAATATCATAATATAATATAATATAATATCATATCCATAATATAATATCCATAATATGTCTGGGCGTACTTTGTGTCAGTTTGTTTGGGTAACCTCCTCGACACAAGGCTTAATTTTAAGATCCAATTTTGCCAACTTATTACAGCACATAGCTCATCTTCGTTCAATAATAAAATAACATTACTATAATACTACTATACTATTACGCCTTGACCTGGTTAACAAATAGAAAAATCTAAGTGAACGTTAGTATATAAATAGAGGGCATCTACATATGTTTATCATATAACACGGATAGAAGGAATCAGCTGTAAGTAATGGAGCATTATGGCGCTCCGGTACGACCTTTAGACGTAATATGACTGTAACATATGTTAGCTTAAGGATAACGCTGGGAAGTATACTTGCAATCCTTTAAAGAATATCAGGAACACGTGCACTTTTATTTGAATGTAGGTATATAGATTGACTGCACGTATGGCGTAGCGGTTTAAATGGTCCCTACGACCATACATACGTACAGGAATTATTCCTAGTAGAATTAACGAAATAAGAATTTGAGACATCATTGAACTGCTAGAGATCTCTAGTTTGACAAACAACTCGGCTAGTATAGAAATCTATACTATAATCATAAATCCCAGCTAATATTATAAATGCAAATGTGAGTTTGTTTGTTATTACGCTTTCACGTCTTAACTACTCCAACGATCACCATGAAATTTCGCATAAATCTTGTCAGGAGAACAGAAAAGGATATAGGATACCTTTCATCCAGAAAAAAGAACAGTTTCCAAGGGATAAAAAATTTACATAAAATATATTTACGCAAACAAAGTCGCGAGCAAAATCTAGTATAGAAATATTTTCATATATCCTTATAAATTTTCGTTACACCATTAGCATGTGATTCTGAAATGATTCTTCATATTCAGATTCCCCTCACAATGCTGATGAAGCGCTCCGTGTTCCCGAAGATGAACGACCACAGCATTTCTCCTAAAGAAAACGAACTGAAGGCGCTTTCGACTTTCTTCTCCCAGTCCTGTATCGTCGGCAAATGGTCACCGGATCCTAAAACTAATTCTGCTTGGAGTAAGTATAAAAATAATATAATATAATTTTCTATCACATACACACAACACCATCAAGCCCAAACTAAGTAGAGCTTGTACTATGGGCACTAGACAATGGCTAAACATACATATATACTTTTTTTTGTAAATATATACATATTATACATAGAAACACCCAGACCAAGACAAACATCCATGTTCATGCACACAAAATGTATGACTTGTGCGGGAATCGAAACCGCGACCTCAGGCTTGGCAGTCGGTTACACTAACCACTACGCCATCGAGGCCGACAAAAATAAAAATATCAAGCCTTCGAATAAACCATCCTACTGCTGGGTACGGACCCCTTCTCAATGTGAGAAGTTTAAGGCTTTAGTTCACCACGCTGACCCATTGCGGATTGGCAAACTTCACATATCTTCGAGAACATCATAAAGAACTCTCACGGTTTCTTTACGACGATTTCCTGAACCGTTAAAGCGAGCGGTAATTAACTATTTAAAAGGCAAAAATATATATAAATATTTTGAGGAGCATGTGAAATTACAACGTTGTTATTGTGATCTCGAACTCTTTTGACTTCTTTAATGTAACTCATAGTTAAAAAAATTAAGGCTCTTTAAAATTAACGAGTATAGAGCAAACACACTTTTATATCTTAGCTTACTATTCTTTGCAAAACAAGATATCTATATATTAATACGTGAAGCGAAAACTTTGGATCCCTTTTTACGAAAATTGGGCGGACGGAGGAGTATGAAATTTCGCACACTTATAGTTTATACAGAGAAGAAGTGACAAATGCGAATATTTTTTTAAAATATGCATTAGAAATACATTAAATTAATGAAAAAACACTACACGCACACAACCATGCTTTTGACACACGCAGTCGAAGCGCGTAACTATGGGTACACATATCAATATATAATGACATAATATGTCAGCAATATCTTACAGGCAAACTTTGGTCGAATTTCGAGCACTAGGCGACCGCTAGTTTATTTGAATACATGAATATCAACTTTTTGTAGAACATGTATTCGTAAGTCTTATTATTGTCAAAAGAAAATATTCGCAGAGTTACATTTAAATAATAAATATAAGCCATATTTGTAATAAACAATATATTTGAGGCTAAAAAGAGTAGAATAAATTTAGCTTTTTATTAAGGTAATGATATGTACTCCATCTATTTGCCACATTAGTTGAGATCGTAATAAAATTATATTTAACTGAAAATGATTTGATATTTTATGAGAAATTCGACAAACCAATTTTAGTACACCGTATATAAAAATTAGGCGTCAAAACGATCAATCTTTTCAATTCAAATTACACCCAGAAGAGTAATAAGGCGTACTGAAATATAAACTTTATATCCCAGTGACCATTTCTCTTCCCAGAATTATTTTACCCATAGGGAGTTTCCAACCCTCGTTTTGTCCGGAATGGCCCTAAAAAGATGCTTTGTTTATGAGGTATATATTTTCAGAGGCGCAATACAGACAGTTATGTTCTATGTGCCAGCATCCCGACAAATGTGACTATCCCGACGACTACAGCGGTTATGATGGAGCCCTAAGATGTTTGTCGATCAATGGCGGTCAGGTCGCCTTCACCAAGGTCATTTATGTACGGAAGTTCTTTGGGGTAAGTTATATAAATAAATTTATATCGTATTTTTTTTTATTAAAATGTCGTTGTTACCTTGTTGTCTATGCCCGTATTTTAAATGTGAAAGTTACTCTATTTGTAGCGTTCTGACTGGAAAATTGTAAAACATACCAAAAAACAATAAATTTGGCAGAAAGACAGATTTCTGGGAAAGGTAGTGGTATACATTTTTACATTGAAACGAAATCGCGAAAAGCAATTTTCTATTTAAAAAAAAATCAATTTTCTTTATAACTTGACTAATAATTGATATGCTTATTTCGCTACTTAATTTAAAAATCTACCTCACTGGTGCACTATTTTTTGCAGCTGATTGGGAGATCTCGATTCCCATTCCAGATTCGAGCTAAATTTTATTTTTTTATTTTGTTAGGCAATTCACAGTAGTAACACTGAATCTGGACGGCAATAAGCTTGCTATAATGTAGATAGAATAAAGCATAACATTTTGCCATACAAAATATAGGTCTAACGTACCATACAGCTTATTTCGTGCATATACAGCAAAGAGCCTACATACATCCATTTACAATCCCGTAAATAAATATTAATTCTACATTTCAAATGCATTATTCGAGCCTATTTCTGATTATCTAAAATACAAGTTTCCCACTAGCCTTGTGTTACGGAAGTTTTTACAAACATACAAGTGACGTACACAAAATATACACTAACCATCATGGTCCATTGGTCCATATCATACAAATAATTGTCTCGCGTGAGATTCGAACCCACAACACTGCGACATCTGTGCACCAGACATTATAAAATCTATACTAATGTTATAAAGCTGAAGAGTTTGTTTGTTTGTTTGAACACTCTAATCTCAGGAACTACTGGTCTGAATTGAAAAATTCTTTTGGTGTTGGATAGCTCATTTATCGAGGAAGGCTATAGGCTATAAAACATCACGCTACAACCCACGGGGGCAGCGCAGTAATCATAAACGCGGGTGAAACCGCAGGCACATCTAGTATACCTATATAATCGACGTGCTCATAAGTATCTAAGTATTTATAGACCATTTTGCTTAGTTTTATAATATAGTAAACAAACTTACCTATAATAAATTAATTCAACACCTCCTTTCACTAAGTTCGTTGCCTAATAAAAAAGAAAACAATAAAATAAATGCCAATCTTTGTATTGTGTCTGCACTCTGGTCTGCACTTTTACACCATATTTATTTACTAAACACAAGACTAGTAAGAAAAATGTACCATGTATACAAAAACTTAAGTAAGAAAGATTAAAGTCAGCTTAGTCTAAACTTCAAGAGAATCCATATAACTGTGTGGTGTTTATTCAAACCTTTAAAACTCCAAACATGTTTTCACGTCTATACGAATATCTCGTTCAAATCCGATTTCGTGAAATCACTTTAGCAGCGCAAATGTATTCTGAATTTCAAATACTCGTGCGGGATTTACACATACGTACGTACGTATCTGATAATAATACTGGCTGTTTCTTTTCGTGTGTTGTGGCTTAGTGATGAGCATAATTGTATACGAAAAATATTCGAATACGGATGTACACAACTCGATACCTACTTACTTGACGCGGTGATATCGTACCCAACAAGTTAATTATAAATCCTTACTAACATCATACATGCGAATGTGGTTTTGTTTGTTTGTTAAGCTTTCACGCCTTCACTATTCGACCGATCTTCATAAAATTTCGCATACACGGTGTCAGCGGAACAGAAAAGGACATCGAGTACCATTCGGCAAAAGTGTAGGTGCTTTTGCCGAAAGGTACTCGATGTCCTTTTCTGTTGTTGCTAACCTAACATATATTTACGCGAGCAATCGCGGGCATCATCTAGTAGCTTATTTTGCCCGCGGATTGACATTAAATAAGTTAAACGTTGTAAATACTAAATAAACTTCTCACATACATATAACTAACAAGTTTATTCCAACGTTTCTAACCACTAGCTTTTACTCGCAACTTTGCTGTTCAATGAGACGATAAATAACTAAGTACATAGCAAACGTCTATTCTGTCGGGTTAAGACGTAACCTATGTTACTAGATTCATAAGTAAATCCAAATCCTAATATTATATAAATACATTTGTATTTCGTAAAATAAAAAATCAAGGAAATACACAGAAAAGAAAAACATCTAAAAATACTTTTCTTACCAATCTATTACTATTATCTAGCCTAGCATATGTACTCGGAAATTCTAGCTTATTGTCTTCGGAAAATTGCAATCTTACCAGTTCAATGGAATAAAAATTTAATATGCAGACGTTTAATACAGTTTGCTTTATTGAGCTTCACTGCACTGACTGTTGCTGGGGGGAAATCAAGATTGCCTGGGAACGGGAACGGATAATAAAATACGGCAGTACTGGGAGCGCCTTGTGTTAGGCGAAATTAACTAAAGATAGAGAGTTATTTGAAGCAACAACGCAGTAGTATACTAAAGAAACGGAGTGGAATGCTCTTTTAAAAAGAAAGCTGATATTTTCACATACACATAATTTCCTAAACATTTTTTGTGATGATATGCGTGCTTGTATTATACAGTATGTAACAGTAATGTATGGTTATAATTCAAGTTCGAATACTGGGCACTAAGACCATACATGTAATATTTTCTATACGAGAAAGCTTAAAATATGAACTGGATTTCTCATTAGATAGATAAGTTGTTTAAATAAACTGTCAGTAAGGACTTTCGGAGGTGCTGTTGTCAGTTTAGGAACTTCTCCGGAAATAATCGAGTAAAAAAATAACAAGATAAATTATCGATAAGCCAAACTGTGTATCGTCAGTATAAAAATAAAGATTTGTAAAATACATTTTTTGTGGTACATCCACAAATACTACTTATATTTTTGCTCAAGATAATTATCCCCGTACTCTACGAGCTTGAACTATAACCACCGCCTACTGTTACACTCTGTGTTAAAAGCACATTTCATATGTTTGCCTGTTAAAACGTATTATTTTAAAAGCGAAAAAACACAGTCGCAAGATCAAAACAAAAAGATTTTCTCGCAAAATATTTTCTCACTTTACACGTGAATAAATTTTATTTCACGTTACCGAATATCACGGTCACAAAAAGCAGAATCAAAAAAAAGATTTATATTTTCATAGCGTGTTACGGAAGCTTTTAATCAAGCACTCTGAAAGCCTACTATTAATTCATATCCTTGTAAGCACTTACGAACCTTTTTTCCACAGCTCCCAGTAGGCAACATACCAGCCGGAACTGCGGAACAAAGTCCCGATGGATTCAGCTACCTTTGTGTTGACGGCTCCAAGATACCAGTGAGAGAGAAGGCATGTTCGTGGGCGGCTAGGCCTTGGCAAGGATTGTTGGCTCATAACGATGTGCTGGCCAAGCTGTCACCGTTGGGGGAGAAAATAAGACAGCTAGCTGAAACAGGTAAAAAAACCTTTTGTTGACTTGACGTCACCGAAAAAGTGTGATTAGTTTTTGCTTAAGTGTAGATGTTTAGAAGACTGAAGAGCAAACACAAGTCACATTGACTTGTGTTTGCTTAATTGGTCTTGTGGCCTAGTGGTGGCGACAACTATCTCAAGAGTACTGTTGCAGGTTCGTTCCCCGCACGGGATAATTATGTTTGTATGAGCGACTAATACTTCAAAATCTGGATGCAATTTATGTCCTTTGTTAAAACCGCCGACATTATTACTTGTCTTATAAACATAAAAGGAAGCAGAAATTTGCATTGTTTTCAATAACTATAACATGGCTATAATAATATAATATATAATATCTAAAATTGTATCGTATTATCTTGCTTAGTCCATAGGCAAAACAGGAGACTAAATATAAATAACAAGTTCCAAAAATACAATGATGCCATAAATATTATGAATGCATACGAAAACTCGATTTAAAATGGCGGCATAGATCTGAAAAGAAGAAGCCTGGAAGGAATTTTCTGGCTGCTTCCCCTCTTTACTATTTATTACTTAGTTTTCAAATGAATAGTGGTAATTAATGGGACTGCTGTAAATAAGACCTTGGGTTCAATTCTCGTATCAGTGGCAACGCGGTGTCTGGATATGTATGCCCTATATGGCAATAGGCACGCCCGCTGCGAAAATGTGAGTGCTTTAGTCCTTTAGGGATTGCGGCGTGAGACTATGTTTATGTAAATTACATTTTTAATAAATAATTTTAAAGAAGAATAACGTCGTACATTCGATATCTGAACAAATAAAAAGTCTCCAAATTCAACATATCTATTAAGAGCTTAGAGCAGCCCACCGAACAGACTTGAAATTGGAAATCTCTAGAGCGAAACGCAAAGTTCCTAAATTGATGAAAACTTTGTCATCAAAAGTAAAAATTCGGACGGGCAAACATAATCGGATTAACGGATAAAAACTTCCATCTTGATTCTGCGAAGCTTACAATCAAGGACTTTATTCGTATTATGTGAATTCTCTCAGTTTTTAAGTCTATCACATTTCCATCCTCGTAGAAATTACAAATAACAAGATTTTCTAGAATATTTTCAGTAGTGGACTATTATAGCCTGATGATGATGATGAAGATTTTCTAGAATTATGTAAAAAGATTTTACTACTGGAACACTTAATATCGTGTACACTTTATATTATCGTTAGGTTTTCCAGATTCGATTACTGGATCAGGCAGTTTCTGTTACAACATTTATATCAATCAATCAATCAGCCCACCGCAGTCCACTGCTGGACATAGGCCTCTCCCATTTTACGTCACAACATCCGGTCTTTCGCCTTCCGCATCCAGTCTGACCCAGCTACCTTTTCAGGTCATCGGTCCACCTGGCCGGGGGGCGTCCTACCTTACATTTACCAAGTCGCGGTAAACGTAAGGTAGGACATTTATATAATAGTGATTAATTGCTGCACTTCTTATTATGGATGTTCTAAAAATAAACTGTGGTTTGTAACATCATGCATAGACTTACGCCTAAATAAATATTCGCGGAGGAAGCCAAGGTGTATTATAACCAAATTTCCCAATTATTTTTAGGTGACAAGTAATAAAGGAGAGCTTATTGCCGTATTTGAGTCTTCATGCTGCTACCGATCTAACATAAATACCCAATAACAATTTTTCCACCTGAATATCAAACCCGTGATTTTACTCTCACATGCAAACTTATGCCACAGCACTAACAAAGCATTTTTTATTAATCCTATGTTCATATTCTTATATCAGGTATAACCAGTAAACCAGAATGGTTCACGGGCGTACTAGGCTTATCAGAAAAGATATACCACGTAGCCGATATCATCCCCTTAAAGCCTGTGGAATACCTAGCCAAGGCCAACTACACAGAGGTCATCGAAAGAGGCCATGGTCCCCCAGAACTGGTCGTCAGGTAAACATTCAAGTGATATTTACTTACAAACACAAAAAGTACTTATTCATACAACTGCCTTGTAAAGTATAATGGTTGCTACACAGATGTTCGATTATGTGCATCGGAAAATTCGTTAAATAACAAAATCTTTGCAATGAAACGTCAATACACATCTTCAGTATTTATTCAAGAAATCTCTCCTAGATTGTGTTTATTTAACCAGTGGAGATTACTATTATACTTAGGTCTACGGGTGGGCAAATATCAGTAAGCGTTACTAAAATAAACTACCATCATATGAAAAAGCCCAAAAGTCTTGCCTTTCTAGAATTCTCTAACCTAGCAATAGTATGGCTTCACTTTGATTTGTTTAATGCATTTACGATATGCAAGTGAATTTGAAGAATAGAGACGGAATAATATTAAATTAATTCCAGTTACTGTTAATCTTATATATCTCGGGCTATCCTTATTCTGATTACACCTCACTACCTGCATTTATAATCTTTCTTTCATTAGACTTTCTTATTATCTGCTTGATCGGCAAACAGCTCAGTTAATGCGAGATTTATTTGGCTTTAACGCATCTTCAACGGTTCGATACATTCGTGTTGATTCTTTTCTGCCTTTCTAGATACTGTATCGAATATGTGTGGGCATGCCGAGCGACAGTTTGTCGACATTCTGTAACATATATTCGATTCTACCTGGCTGTGCCAAGTCAAACAAGTGTATAACAATCCTAACAATGTTAAATATAGCTCCTCGCGTTTCTTGTAAGTTATGACGAAAATTCAAAACTTTCCTTTCCTTGAGGTAAAAGTTTTTGACTAATACGCTTTCAATGACTTAAGGAGGTGTTATTTTAAGAAATTGGTTTTCGAATCCATTTTTAGAAGGCGAGCCAGTAGCTGACATGTTTTTTCGACGAATTGATCCTTAGAGTTATATATATAAAGGTTGACTTTTGGAGAACTTCGATAGTATTAGAAATGCTCTTATAATTTTTCTCCAAAAACTTAAGTGATTATTTACCTCTTAAGTTTTTTCATGAGTAATTTAGTTTATTTTAGCCTATGAAATAATAAAATAAAGTAAGCGTTTTCAGAATTAGTGTTAATAACTAAAACAATCATTGGTAATGAAGAACCACACTATTGCATCAGAAAATCTTGACTTAAAAGTACACAACAACATTATGAGACCCCAGGCATACTCCAATATACAGTATTCCGTATAGAACATAAAAACGATTAATATGCAGCAAGATTGAATCATTATTGTAATAATATTTCCATATGCACCCGCATAATATTTATTCCGGGTTTCCATATTATCAGCTCGTCAATTATTGGTTATATTTACTTTTATTGACAACGCCATTGTTGACATTTATAATATTATTTGATCGCTAAATATATATGTATTTATATTTTTAGTTGAATAAGCAAACACCAAAAAATATTTGGCATTCTGGCGATGCTTAGCCCGCCTGGTCCCGGCATGTATACTTGAGGGGTATGAGAACGCATATCCAATACATGGTCTATTAGTATTCCAAGTTTCGTCCAGACCCATCCAAAATGAGTAACAAACATCCAAACATCTTGACAAATTTTTACATATTTATTATTAGACGGATTTTAAAAATTAATGCAATATCATACAATCAACATACAATACTGCTCATTGCATTGCAACTAGCCTCAAAACCTAACAACATTAAAGCACCCACAAAAGAAAAAGAGCTCATCAGGGTACCTTTCAAAGCTAACATTAGCTGAAAGCGTGGCCTACTTACGTGAAAGGCTGCAGTTGACACACTGACCTACGTCGAGCCTACATAGTAGGTACTCACAGGTTGTGCGTGACGTCACACGTGATACTCGCAGCCACCTACCTACTCATACATTTTAATCTGGCTAAAGTACAAGCCTCACACCACATTGAAACATTTTCTTTGACACTTTATGCAAGCGTATTATTATTTGCATTACTAATATTATGATTTTCACAATGCCAAGTAAATATCTCATTGTGTACAATTGTATTCGAATATCACAATGCAATTAAGCGCACTTTATCAATACGCAACTACGAATTGACACATTTATATCCATTCGAATGACTGAATTGCCGCACAAAGAAGCTGAACGACAACGTCAGGTTACATCGAATACTGAAGATGAGGGATCTAATTAGGTCAACACGATTGCCATGACTAATCAACATACCATCATAGAATTGAGTTTCGAATAATCGATTGTGATTCGAATTAGTGGCAACGAATTGATCAATAATCGGATTTCGATTCCAATATTCGTATTAGCGATGCAACTATAGTCTGTGTATGATGTCGTTTATATAATGAGGCATTTCTGTAGCTTCTATATACTTGCAGGTTATGTGTGACGTCAAACGTGGCGTTAGCGAAGTGCCGCGCGATGTCCGTGTTCGCGTTCAGCAGAGACATCCGGCCGAGGCTTGACTGCGTGCAAGAGGCTTCTGAAACCGACTGCCTGAAGAGTGTATGTTTGAAAATTTATATTATACTAACTAATGTTAATGATATTTATCCCACAGGAACGCTTGGACTGAAATTATGTTATACGATGGCATAGCTTGATATCTGTGTAACAATTTCCATTCAACGGCTAGCTTGTTTAAATTATATATGTATTATGTTTAAATGTTGTAGAGTCGCAAATACCAAAACTTCTTCACAAACTATCATGTTTATTACAATTATATAATTATTTTGCATTCTTTATATGCTCAAGCCTATCTATAATTATAGGAGAGTTATTTATTAAAACGTATTACAATCTAAGAGATCCTGTGGATATTCGTTTGCTCTTAAATTTACGAACAGTCATGGGGTCTGTGATTATTGATTCCAGGCGGCGGAAAGTAATGCTATAAAATGCAATAACATGCATTTTCTGTTAGGACATTCTAAAAGCAGCACGTTGTGTATTTAAACAATAAGTTCACCATGTAATAAATACAACATATTAAGGGGTAAACCATATCTGGCAAAATATCAACGCCTGAGCTTAATTGCTCAAGGTCCATACTTGAGTCCACGCGCTCAATAATTTACTAACATAACAAATTAAAATTATAATATAACATACATAATTATAAGTCTATTTAGTTGATTTGACCGATGATTACTTCGTCTCAAACTCTCAGAGCAATATCCAATAACAATTTAGCTTGTCGGTAATTGAACCCGGGCTCGCGTTTAACCGGATTGAACCAAAAAAGCGATTCAACATTCTTTAAGAAGTATTTTAAGAAATATCTCCAAAGAGTATCGGAAATCTTCCTTAACAAAGTAAATTGGGTAAATTAGATCAATTTCGGCACAATTTAAAAATGCTGACTGTTTTTTTTTTGCTGAAGTCAAATTTGGTTGTTAATTGGTTTTAGAGTTACGTCATTGATAACGTTTTACGCATCATTGTCAGATTCTAACAATTTTCCGAAATCAGCTGAAACCGTTAACAATGTTACTTCAAATATTTCGTATACTGCCAATAATTATACAAAATGGGCAGTCTTAAAATGAAATATATGAATGGAAACCGCCTCAAGAGATCGCATAAAAATCTTATAATTGGATCATTTTATACCTACGTAGAATTGTTTGGCTTGAAAACATTTCTCTTTTATTGATCTAATTTTCGCTCTTTGATAGAACTTGTTAAATGTTCCCCGACATGATTGGATTTGCAAAGCGAAATAAATGAGCTTATTTCGTTTTGTAAACATATTTAAGCTCGGAAGGAAAAATAATACGATGCTGACCCATTTTTACGATCCATTTTTATTTAATTACAACCTTACTAATTACTAATTACCATTTTTATTTAACTACTTAATTGCGTTGTAGTAGCACATTCGTAATAGGATGTTGACTGATACATTCTGTTTAAATAATAAAAATAAAAAATTTGCAACGTTTCGTATCTGCTTTGATATTTATAATTATTATGCAGATACAGCACTAATGAGCTATGCCATAACAGCTAGTATTGAAGAAACACGGGTAGACGGTAGTTCTGTTGGGGAGTAAAAGAAAATTAATTGGAAAATGCAATTTCTAATAAATTTATAAGCTTTCAACTTTTATTTACTAGCTTGTTGGCTATTTTATTAAATTAGATATAATTTTAGGCTTGCGCTCGAGGCTGATCGCGTTCTTTCAAGATCGGAATCTAGGTTCAGGCAAAATGCTTCTTTGTTAGGAAATTTTCTGAACCTGTGGCAATGTGCCTGGTAGAGGTTAATAGTGTCGTTAGCGAAATGTGGGTGTAATACTTCTGTACCAAAGCCTTTAATATGGCGTACAGGCATTAGTTAATGTACCTACATACATATATTTTTACGTATTATAACACGTATAACATTTACACGAAATAAATCTGCATCTTTATTGATGTCAAACACCCTATTTCGCAATGTTGCCACATGTAAAAACACACATAAAAGAACCCGCCTTTTCCTATTGCGATAACTGTAGCGTCACTTACACACATTCGCCACATGTGACGTAAGGCTGAATCGCACCAGGTACATTTTCCTGGGAAAATATACCTACCAAAATTGGGGTGTTCTAGTTCCTGATATCAACCGTTGAACCTCGATTCACCGAGCAATAACACTCAGCTGTTACGAAAATAGACAATGGGACTCGATTTAAAGGAAAATACTTTTCATTTCCCGACTTTTAGATCGAATTACACCGACCGGAATAAAAGCTATGGCAATAAGGGCTCTGAAAAATGTCTTTGGAGGGCAGAATGAGAAAAACATATTAAGAAAGAAATTGAAAGACGAGGTCAAATTGATTTTTGGAGTTGATAAAAACCTACTAAGATTCACTAACCACTCTGGCATGCCTTGCAAAAGAATACATGACGTTTTAAAAAATCTGACGCAATTTATACAGGATCGTGCAAAACAAAACATTACAACAGTGAATGTGAACCTTCAACCAAATGAATAGTCTTTAATATTGCTTTCGTGTTATATGTTTGATTTTTTTTCACATGTTCATGACAATTTTCATTGGTTTCCCAGATTTTTTGTATTTAACCATTACTCTCGATATTTCATCAGAATATTTTCTTTATGCTATACAAAATATATCTTTATTATGTGCCACTTATTTGTAACAGCTCTACGCGAGACGCGCTTTTCTATGTAAAATAAAATATTGTATATCCTCAGGTCCAAGACAACGGATCAGATTTGGCAAGTGTGGACGATATGAGGGTAGCTGCCGCTGCTAAGAAGTACAACCTACATCCAGTCTTCCATGAAGTGTATGGGGATGCCAAGACTCCTAGCTACGCTGTCGCCGTCGTCAAGAAGGGAACTTCGTACAGCAAGATGGAAGATTTGAGGGGTAAAAGGTAAGAATAAAGATAATAAGTAAGGATAGTAAAATTGAATTGGCCCTGGACGATAGTGATAACTGTTAATAGCATAATAGTCAAGAGCCAAGAGAAATTAAGGCGCTAACTGTACAGAAGGTAATACTTCGCGCATTGTTGGGAGGCTACTGTCTCTGGTGTCCTAACCACCGCCAGCCTAAACCCCATACCGAAAGCTGATGTCTCTCCATATTGTTAAATATATTTTTGTTTCTTGAAAATGTTTTAAAGATTATAAAAGCTATATTATTCCTGGTGAAGATGTGCTATTATCGATGAAACATTGGAAGCATTCGAATATACAACTGAATTGAATGTATTACCATTAATCAGTATTCAAAAGCATTAGTAGTTAATTGGTTCACACGGTGATCGTAAACTCGAATGATACCCAAAAACAATGTTATCAACACTCCTATAAAGTTCCTTTTACACAGACTTTATTGAAAAAGAAAATATAGAAGCAAAAGTTTATTTCTACAGAAGTTCCCAACACAATATTCCCAAATGAGCTGATCTCGTTGCTACTAATCAGGAAAGTACTGCGAATAAAAATATCGGCGGCAATACGTTTTGCTACATATTCACGAATAGTTCGTAAATACAGAGTATATAAAAGACACGTGCCCAATAAGCGTATAGTATGCGACTAATGGTTTGCCTTTTATTTTGCTTACTAAGATGGTGATAGGAGTTTTGTGTAAATAGTTAACCTGAATTACCTGCTCCTCATAAGGGAAGGTGTACTTTCGCATTTCATGATTTATATAATACGTGACGGGAATTACGCAATCAAGGTAGATATATGTTTTCCTTTTGAACGTTTGGCATTTAAGTCAGGCAATAACTATTTTGACACTGTTATTCCAGACACATTACATAAATAAACAGCGTATTTTTTTCTATGTAGCGTATCTTTGAGTTCACATTCTTTGTGCAAACTCTACTATGTGACGGAAATTACGCAATCAAGGTAGATTATTATATGTTTTCGTTTTGAACGTTTGGCGTTTAAGTCCGGCTATAACTATTTTGACACCGTTATTCCAGACACATTACATAAATAAACAGCGTATTTTTTTCTACGTTATGAAGCGTATCTTTGAGTTCACATTCTTTGTGCAAACTCTACAGTTTACAGTCTGGCCACATCCTTCTTAATTAATATCTGTCCTGAATGTCTGATCTTTCTGCATTAATTAGAGAAATATGAACTTAACTTTTTGCCTTCATTAGAATTTTATATGAAGAAAAATCTAAAAGACAGCATGTTTAAAGTTAAAGTGGTAAACTAGCATACAAATCCTCCTTAAAATAGCAGTTACTATTTTAGGACGGCGAACTTTTACCAACACTAAGTAGGTGACTTATTTTATCACTTGAGCACTTATCACCCTGCTGAAAGGGTATCTCTTAAAAATCTATGAAAGCCCTTTCATTATAAGGTAATAGTAATCACCTAAACAGTGGAAATATTTTAACAGTCAGGCTGTTCCAGTTTTGTTCAGCTATCCCACTATGATATACCACTTTTTAATTTAGAAAATTGGTGACATACTATTTGCCCTCTGTGAACATACCTTATACAGTCCGTGATGTGCGAAGTACGAACAATATGAGCTAACATTTGGGTCTTGGCGACAGTCCAAACTTCAAGAAATCACTGTCTTAAGTAAGAAGAACAATATCACATACGATCAAGTTTTCTACGCTATTATTTAAGCACCAGCAGACTTCGTTCAATCTAGTACATACGTCGTATTTTATCATATGGAATTTTATAAATAAATCTTTCTTTAAAGAAATAGAATTGATGCGGCGGATAATTTTGTTGTTTGGAATACAGCTAAAGGTATACAAGCATACGGTTCACATTAAGTGATGTGATAGACTATGACGTAAACGCATTCATACGAACAGAGGCCTGTCTCTAGATACTGTTAGACAGCTTATATTATTTCTTGCATTGTCTGTCTTTTGGTCTCGAAGCAACATTTTCCCTTTAAGGTCAGCACCCACACTATTTTGCCAGGAACTTTACAAAAATTCGACACAATTATGCTGGATTTAGTGCTTGAGTTAGAGAATTTCTCAGTAGCTTGACCGAGTCTAAACTTCCTGATTACTCTAAACTATTGAGTATTCAAATTTCGATAAATATGCCCGGTAGACTGCAACCGACTCGCCCCGGGTCTTAATACATGAAAACTAAAATAATATGCTGGCGAAATACACCAGGCTTCAGACTTATATATCAGGAATTCAGAATATCTATACTTCACACCTCTAATAATATGTTATACTATATCCTACCATTCACGCTATATCTACAATTCTACATTCATCCAACCAGCAAAACCATTGAGCACGCGCGAAGCAAGGCGGCGGCTATTTACCCATTAAACCCTACCCTTTTACTCGAAAAACCTATACCAACAAACACACTCATATTGCTTTACACACCTACAAGTAACACTCGCCTTATCGTAAAGGAAAACATCTTGAGGCAACCCGCATGCCTCAGATATGATATGTAGAACATTTAATACCCACACAAACACTCAACTAAACACACACCCAAAACAAATATTAATTTTCGCTATGAAATCTCTGTTTTCAGAAATAGAGGTTTTAGTTAAGTACGGGTTATCATGCTTATTTTCAAATATTTCAATTTGTATAATCACCAAAATAAGCCTAATAAGCCTAATAACATTTATTACAAAGTAGAGTGCATATTGATGCGATTGTGCGAGTGTAAAGCGGCACATGCTATGACAACAAATTAAACAGTTCAATAGTTTCAGTTCCAACATACACATAGTAAGTGAATGTGAAATTGTTTATTTAGTACTTTCAGAGTATAGGTATTTTGCAAAAATACTTACTGAAATGTATATTTTTTAATTAAAATTTAAATAAAGAACACCTGTGTATTCTCACTTGTTTATATATTTTGTAAGCGAATTTATATAAGAAAGAACAGTTATGTATGAAATTTTAAACTTATTTATATTTCAATTTATTTTAGGTACCTAAACATTGCAAAGTAAATGATATAAAATAAAAGAAATGGTTACAAAGCTAGACAAAGATTACCAATTACCAAAAAATATACAATTTTAAAATATATTCACTAACAGACACAATGATCCCTATTCTCAAACGTTCCTTTTACCCCAAAACTTCGTTGTTATTATTAGTTCTTTCCGAAGCACTGCATCTTTCCGTTATTACAGCTCGAGTAACCCATATAACCGTGCACTTGGCAACACGTGTGCCTTTCTTGAACAATATGAGCTGCGCACACCACGTCACAGCTTTCAACACGTACGGCGGCTGCCATATCGGTGTTGATCGTCATTACACACGCAACCAACAGCAGTACCATTGTTATTTTGTTGTAACCAGCCATTATCTTCTTCTTCTTTAACACAATGTCTTACACAATAAAGAATAGGGACTGTATTGTGACTATACAAAGGCGAACGCTATTTATAACTCTCGGCTAACCCACACATATGCAACAAACAAGTCGATTTATGCAGGTATGTATGACACGATGAGTAGTTGCAAATCATCAGAAGGAAGGAAAATATTTGATATTTTTCTTGCAGGGATTCCCCCTGCAAGAAAAATATCAAATGCTTTCCTAATACGTTCTCCTCAAGAACAAAATACACAAAATTATTCTTGTATGCCGTGTTACTTATTTACTGTGTTAGAGTGTGTGTAGGTATATGTATGACAATAAAGGAGCTTGATTGCCCTGTTACCTATTTACTGTTTTGTGTATTTATCTTATCTTTATGTGGGGGCCAGTCAGTGCAGACCGGCGACACTTCGACCCAGTCGGATCTTTTGTGTCGACACTCTCCCAATAACGACTGCCATAGATGTTCATGGCAGCCAGGACCAATAGCTTAACGTGCTCACCGAGGCACAGAGCAGGCGATAATTGTCAATCAATACGCACATAATTTCGAAAAGTCATATAAATTCCGAAAGTCAGAAATGAGCGACGTGGATTCGAGCCCGAGACCCTCTGCATTGCAGTCTGTTGGTCACCCCACTGAGCTATCGCTGCTCAATGAATGTGTATATATGAGACAATAGGGTAGCTTGATTGCCCTGTTACATATTTACTGTGTTTATGAAATAATAGATATACGTAAAGAATAGCACCAACCTAATAGGAGACTGTTAGCTTGCCACACAGAAATTCCGCGATCAATCCCATGGCACACTATTTCATACACATATTACGTTAGTAATAGTAGGTAAGTTAATATCTTTTTGAACATATCGGTAGAAAACCGAAGACATCTGATAGTTCTCTTTATTGTTTTCGAATATGTGATGTCAGACGTTTCAGTGGGCTAATTAATTTATGTGTGTATTTTTCGATTTAAACAATTGCCAAAATAATAACGGTTGCTAAGCATTTAGTGTATGATTTGCATTATATTAGCTGTGGGTAGTTGTAATTGCTACTGGATTATGTCCAATCGTTACTCATAAACTATTTGTACGTCAGAAAAAATCGGCGTGAATAAAACCATAAAATTATTTATAAGTATACCAAATAAATATAAATAAACTTCTATCTATAATAGAAAGATCGCTGCGGTCTCAGATTGTACTTTGCAGAATTCAATATATTTAAATTGAATGGAGAATAAAATCAGACTAAGAGTTTGCATATATTTATATTCATTATAAGCTTAAAACGATAGTATCTCCACTAACAGTGCTACTATATATTAGTTTAGGCTATTAATATAATAAAATAATTAATGAACTATATTAATTAACATCTAGGTTCTTTATTAATTCTGCAGCAAAAGATTCCGCTTCGATTTGCGAACTGTCTAAAGACAGTTCGCAATTGCCTCATCCCCCATTATATAAGATCTAAAACATAGCTCGTGAAATACATACATAATCTCACGGCTTTATATCCGAAAGCGTAGCCAGAGGTATACGACACACCTACACTTTGTCAGCTTATATTAATAACAGCAAAGTAGCCCACGTTATACCGGGCACAGCCCGTGCTGTTTCGGAGAATTTCTTGAGAAAAATCTATAAACACATGCCGACCCGGGACACAAACCTGAGACCTCATCCACAGCAGTCACATACACTACAACTATGCCATCGAGACATATAGTGATATGTGGGTGCAATAACCGTCTGCGTCTCGTTAGAGATATGCTGGCATGTATTAGTATATGTTTCAAGTGCTACGTAATTAAAGCCTTTAACCATCCATCGGGCACGTTGCCAAACTCTATATGGTTACTCAGAATTTTCCAACGTCACTGTGACTACACGGATGGCGTATTGGTTTAAGTGGTCGCCTCGCTGCCACTGCGCCGAGTGGGTTCGAATCCCACACGGAACAAAACTTTGTGTTATCCACAAATGGTTGTTCCAAGTCTGGGTGTTATTTGTGTCCGTTGTTTAATTGTTGTTATTGTCTTAAAACAAACTATTAACAAATCAAACGACACGATAATCAAACTGGGGACCTAAATAAAACGGG
Source organism: Catocala sponsa (assembly GCA_963564715.1). Classification (NCBI taxonomy): domain Eukaryota; kingdom Metazoa; phylum Arthropoda; class Insecta; order Lepidoptera; family Erebidae; genus Catocala; species Catocala sponsa. Next base: position 21,817,846 of record OY751338.1, on the reverse strand, counting down.
ACAATCAGATTAAAAATATTTTATATTTTCAGATCTTGCCACAACAGATATGGATCCTTCAGCGGACTGGACGCTCCACTATACTACCTCATCAATAAGAATATTATTGGACATGACCAGGTCTGTTTACCTTAACGTATACTCAAGCTAATCATCTTAAGATTAGTTAGCTTTCAGAGTAGTTTGGAAGAAATATCGGGAGCTTACATCAGACTTGTAAAAGCTTTTGGTAACTTTTATCTATCTTAGATCCCTTCTATGGTAAATTAGAGTTACTAAGACCTTAGGAAAAGCATTATTTAGGTGGTTTAAATATAAATTCTTACAATAATGATATGTTTTATCAATGTATCTGTACAACACCGAACCTACTTTGTACGGTCAAGGACGCAGTGCAAGTTCTCTCGTGTGTTATTGTTAATACATGTACAAAGCAACTCTGCACATCGCTTACCTAAAGTGTACCTAACAACACAAATATACCTACATCCAAGTATTGTCCTCAAATAAAGCCATAAGTTTTGGCAATCAATGGTGCCAATTCTACTGTCACAAAATTCTCAAAACTTTTAGTCCTGTCACTTTTAACGATTTCAGAATACGAAATGTCGTTTGACAGGACTAAACTAAATTTTAGCGATTTTTAGTTAAGTTTAGAGAATTTTGTGACAATAGAATTGGCACCATTATGTATTATTATTGCAGTGTATCAAAAACTTGGGCGATTTCTTCTCGGGCGGCTCGTGCTTGCCGGGCGTCGATAAGTTGGAAAACAATCCTACAGGTAACTTAATTACGAACATTTATAACATCTCACTTGTATTTTAAGCATAAGACTTACACTGCAGGGAAAATATATTTATAAGGAACTATATAGCGGTCGAGGCGTCGCCGTTGGTTGTTTCAAGTTATGACTAGGTAAGTACTTTAAATAACTTCAAAGCAAGAAATATTCCTGATATCGTTTTTCTGCAACGGAGTTTTTGGAGACAACTCCATTATGAGAGTAAACATTACACTAGCAAATATTGAATCAATGACATGCAGACTTAAAAGAATAACTTATAGAATAAGGAGTTGGAATACCCGGTGGTGTACCCGTGGAATAACCACTTAAACAGCCATCTGTGTAATTATAACTATAGCGATTTCTATGCTTTATCTAAAGATGTGTGTGAAAATATTTTATGGTCTCATTCATAAAAAATATCTTACTAAAGGCTTAATACGATGCGTAGTTAAAATACTTAGTAGGTACCTATGTCTGATAAAGGCATTGTAAAAACACTTTATTGATTAATTTTCTGTAAACCTTTATTACATACAGCATCGTTATTAGGCAAGCTAGCATTTTATATATTACTAACTTTTGCGCGCGGCTTCTCCCCCCAGGTGGTACCTACATGCATAAAAAGTAGCCTATGTGCTTCTCCAGGTTTTAAACTAAATCTGTACCAAATTTCATCTAAATCGGTTGAGTGGTTTAGCCGTGAAAAGGTAACAGGCAGACAGACAGATAGACAGAGTTACTGTCGAATTTATAATATTAGTAAGGAAGTAAGGATTATGAACAATTTTAAAAAGTAGTTACCTTACCTACTTTTTAAAATTTTTACTTAAGTATAACGACGTTATAGTCCTGTTATAAGTTTTATGAATAAGGCCGTTAGTCTATGTCTGTTGCAATATGCTTAGTATGTATAGATCTTAGTGTAGGTTGATAAGAATGCATACCTACTCGTATGTACGTTAGCGACGTTATCAGACCATATCTTTCGTTCGTAAACAAAATGCGGCTGGCAAGAACGATGCCCGCGTAAATTTTATAATTTCTCTCATTCATTGCTCCGTTTTCATTCAAAAGATTTTTAAAAGGAAGCTCCTCTGAGCTCTAAATGCATAAAACCTCAAGAGATACTCCAATTGAGGCTTTATGCACTTTTGATGTCGTACACGAAACGCAAAGATATGATATTTTGCATAAATCTATACTATAATAAAACTGTAGAGAGGTCAATTCTGTACATTAAATATATATTCAAAATTAATATTGGAGGATGAATGGTGATCGATACTGATGACAAAAATGCAATCAGTAAATTTTTTGTCTGTCTGTCTGTATATGCACGCATGGGTCAAAAACTACTGAAGGGATTTTAACCAAACTTAGTACGATTGTAGTCCATACTCCTGGGCAGGTTATAGGCTATATAACATCACGCTACGACCAATAGGAGCGGTGCATAAATGAAAAATATTGCAAAAACTAGGAAAATTCTCTTATGTGAAGCAGACGAAGTTGCGCGGGTCAGCTGGTATTGAATAAAAAACGGTGTAGGTACTTGGTTCATAATATCATTTTCGTAATCAACCGATTCCCATAGGAACCTACTTAATTTTCATACATAATTAATACTTATAAAGCAACACACAAGGAATATTTTCTGTCTCAGTCACAAATCAGTTAAATTCACCCGTCTAATAAAAACCTTGAGGTATATTACATAACGTCATTAGTCAAAACATCCACAATCCAGAGTCTATTTCAATAATCTTCAACCAAACTTTTGTTCTACAGGCAATGACGTATCTAAACTGAAGAAACAGTGCTCCGGGGACAACAGCCCACTGCAGTGTCTCCAAGAAGACCGTGGTGATGTCGCTTTTGTTTCGAGTGAGTAGCCACCTTTTACCCAGGTACCTAGTTAATTGTTTTACCTAATGATTAGGTATAGGTAGGTACTTACGGACCTAAATGAAAGAAATGACACTTTAATTGTGCCATGTATACATTTAATCTGCTGGAAAACCTTGTATATAGGGTAGTCAATAAGACGGTACTAATAGATATTAGGTACCTACAATAAGGAAAGATTTATATAATGTAACATACTCAGACTATATCTATTATGTATATCACGTTGCGAAAGCGATAGCTCAGTAGGGAGACTAACAGACTGCAATGCAGAGGGCCTCGGGTTCGAACCCACGTCGCGCACCTCTGACTTTCGGAAGTTATATGACTTTTCGAAATTATGTGCTTATTGATTGACAATTATCGCCTGCTCCATGCCTCGAGCACGTCGAGAGCACGTTAAGCCGTCGATCCCGGCTGCCATGAACATCTATGGCAGTCGTTATTGGTAAGTCAGTGTCCTCTAATATCCTGACACTGGTCTAGCTATAGGGTATCGTTAGCCTTCGGGTTGTGGAAGTCAATTGGCAGTCGCTCAGTGTAAAAACTGATATCCAGTCAAATCCGGTTAGACTAGAAAACCGACTCCAAGTGACTTGGGAATAATAAAGCCTAGGCAGAAGAACTAAGTAGTTAGACTACAATCATATTTTCTTTTAGTACCAAGTCTTACTTAAGTTACGTATAAGTTCTCGTCAAAAAAACAAACGATTAGGTACGTATCGTCTAATGATACTAATGTATTTCTTACTAGTGAAAATATAAGCAAAACTACCTAGGCAGGTATTAACCTAAGTAAATGAGCTATATTGTAAGTGTACCTACTTACACAAAACCTATACCTACCACAGGTGCCGATCTTGCCAGTGTGAGCTCTACCGAATACGAACTGCTCTGCCTGAACCGCAACGATGGAGGCCGAGACTCCCTCAACAAATACACGACATGTAACATAGCTATGGCACCCTCCCGCACCTGGTTGGCCGCTAAAGATTATCTATCAGATGTATCCATAGCCCACACACCGCTGAGCTTGGCACAACTGCTAGATACAAGAGCGGATTTGTTCAACATCTATGGAGAATTCTTGAAGAATAATAACGTTATTTTCAATGTAAGTATTTTGTAGTGAACATTGCCGTAGTTTTAGAGAATAGAGTATAATACCTAGGTATCTGATTTCAGACAGGATAATTAAAGAGTACCAAGTTATAAAAAAGATTACATTTACTTAATTTTTTTAAATTGTGGCCGCGTTCAGGAACATACGAATTTGGCTTGGGATACCAACATAATAACAGTAAACAATTTTATTTTTTGGTTATCACAATTTTGGTATTCATGAATGGTATTAGCAAAGATATTGTTCTACAATATATTTGGGTATTAGTACACTAAAAACGTGATTGCGATTGTGTAGAAAGACTATTTTGTCGTACTCTATTAGTATTATAAATAATAAAGTACACCTACATGAAATAGAGTAGGTAAGTACTAATATTTTAGAGAACGGTTGACAACTCTATTTGTAGTACCTACAAGAGATTCCTACAAAGTGTTTAAGTCAAGTATTTCTAACTGAAATCAATAAGAAATAATTTGCAATAGCCATACCTATTGGTTAGGCACAAATGGTTGCCTGAATTACAGCGTTTACGAAAAAATCTGTAAGTAATGAGAATATTAGGCTACCTAGCAACTGAGATCTACTTTAAATACGTGTAGAGCACTGTTGCCAATTTAGCGACTTTGTCGCTAGAAATGACGACTTTCGTGTATGTCTTAGCGACAAAAAATAAAATTTGTCGCTAAAAATTTTTTTGCGACTTTCTGGCGACTTTTGATATTGAATCTAGCGACTCGACTTTACAAGAGTTGGCAACACTGGTTATCACAATAATTGGCATTCATGACTGCCGACTGGTATTAGCAAAGATATTGTTCTAAAATATATTTGGGTATTAGTATACTAAAAACGTAATTGTAATGTGTATAAACACTATTTTATCGTACTCTATTAGTATTATAAATAATAGAGTAAATAATAATATTTTAGAGAATGGTTGACAACCCTATTTGTAGTACAAGAGATTCCTACAAAATGTTTAAGTCAAGTCTTTCTAACCGAAATAAGGAATAATTTGCAATAGCCATGCTATTGGGTAGGCACAAATAGTTGCCTGACTTACAGCGAGCATTTACGAAAAAATCTGTAAGTAATGAGAATATTAGGCTATCTAGCAACTGAGAATCTACTTTGAATACAATATGTGCAGTAGTGCCATTTTAAAAATAGACTTGGCACAATAGTGTAATGTTTATAATTAGTATTCACGTTTATGCTGCTAAATGTGAAAAAGAAATTGTAAAGCATATCCAAGAAACGCCATAATAATAAATAGGAATGGCACAATATATAATATTCAAACCGCGACAATTTTTCGTTTTATAATTATTAATATTTTATACCTAAATGTTCAAGTTGCACAATTGCAAATACTGCACTATTGTGTTGTAGGTAAATAAGCCCTAGTCATAACTTTGATAAGTGTACTTACTTATCTGAGACTCCATTTACTATCATAAGGTCTACTGTCCGAGTGCAGATAATTGAGGAAAATTAAAGATAAACAGATTAACTCATAATATTCATTTATTTACAGAATGCTGCTAAAGGATTAGCTACTACAGAGAAATTGGATTTCGAGAAATTCAAGCAGATTCATGACGTCATCTTTTCGTGTGGTGTTGCCTAATAGTTTTTAAGAAGTTTAATGTCTCTAATGATTCTGACATTTAAATTACCCAGTAGAATGTGACTAACTAATAATTTTATTCTGTACCATTACACTGATGTTCTGTTAAAATTATTCAGAAGTAAATTATAAAGCAGAATAACACTTCAAAATCTACAAATGTATTAGTGAGAAACTGCTTACAAAAATACTAAAAATAAAATAAAACTCAAAAATATGGCTGATATAATATTTTTATTAAATCACATTACATTATTGAAATAAATAAAGAATACCCAACGGATTTTTTTTATTTTGTTATCTTTTATATTTTACTTTATTATAACTCGAGTCTTTTGCTATGTAAGGAGGTGATTATAATGCAGCTAAGACCAATGTGATAGCAGCAGTGAGACCCAACACAGCATAACCAGTAGTATAGACGTCTTTCATTGCCAGACCTTTAGCAGTATCCCAGTACAGATGCCTGATTCCATTAGCAAAATGGTAAGATAATGGTGCAGCAAGAATTGCCTTTGCAATAAATAAGGTTGCAGGTGATAAATTCAAACCCTCAATCATAGTAATGTAGTGAGAAATGTCATGTGGCAACACCAAAGCTCCGATACCCAGCGCACTGAAGTATCCTGTTAGGATTATACCTAAAAGAAATATAATAATGTACAACCTATATTATAATGATGTTTGGTGTCGAATAAAAAAATATATACAAAAATTAAAATAATATCAGAACCATCTGTAGAAAAGTGCTGCACTGCTAGACATAAGCCTCTTATAAAGAAGTTTTAGCACACTGTGCTAAGGCAAATAGGCAGAATTCACACATCTTGAACCTTATTGGGATCTATCAAGCATACTAAATTTCTCTTTTAGACCAAGCTAATTATATGTCTAATGCAAAATATAAGCAACCTGAAACAGCTGTAGTGCATTCCAAAGGCATGCTAAGTATACTATCATTATTTCACCAACACTCAGATTCTGACTCTGTCAATAAAATTCTATTCGGTAAATGCATGAGGTAGCATGTGACCATCTATTAAATATTTCTTTTTTAAATTCTGTCTTTTAGAAACTGAGACTGAATCAAATCTAGATTGTTATGATATAAAAATATTCAAATACAGCTTTAAATTCTGAAACCAGAGAAAACATTGTGTGGACCCTAGAGTTCAAGAGCGAGCCAAAAGAGAAATATATAAAAAAAATATTGTAGATACATTCAATAAAGGTCAAGAAGTCTGTATCAAATAACATGTTTTGATGCAAGTTAGAGGAAAATATTAAACATACATTTTGCTTTATTGCATGTATCAAATCCTCTCTACAACTATTTTGGCAGATTTAATACCAAGACATTTTAGAAAGGCTAAATGTGTTCACAATAGACAAGTACAACCAGTGTTGTCCAATAAAATACCTATCAGGTATTGATCAATCAAAACCACATTAAATAATCATTAGAAATAATAGTTACCTGACGCTCTATGGGTAATAGAGAGCATACTGGGGAACGGGAACGCATAGATGGTCATATGTGGAGACAACGGACGCCCGAGCTTTTCATTTTTAATATCATGATGTTCTATCTTGGGTTCTTCAAATTTCTTATAGACAATTTTTGGTACACCCGCTGCCGCCTGTGCATAATTCACACTGCTGAGCAATGAAGGAAATTTGTTCAAAGTTGCTAACACCGGCTTGCTACCCAATCTGTAATAAAAGATTTCTTATAACAAAAATGCAACTTGACAACCTAACCCTTGTTACATAATTTGTCAACATACCTTGTGCAACTGAAGAGTGCCATAGTTTATTCGTAATGATATATTCCACAGTATCGTAGACCTCTGCAACAAGTATAAGTTAAGAAAATTGTTTCAGGAATTATAAACTATTCGTACAAAACAAACAAAATTCTCTTCTCACCACTGAGTCTGACGAATTTTTGACTTATTTGACAGTTAGTATATTTACTTTCTCTGTAAAACGTCAAGGCCACCAACCAAAAACGATTTCTGTACAGATAACCATTGCCGATAATTTAGTAACCCAATATCTTTCATAAAATTTAATTGATCACAAATTACATAAATATAAATAAACTTTAATTTAAACAATATTGTATCTGTGAGGGCTATTATTTTCAATATAATAATAATTTTTGTGACGTTACTTTATTAACATTTTGTCTATAAAGAGAATTCACTCAACTCTCGTGTTTTGGAATGAAAATAACGTTCCATTTCCATCTCAAGTTTTACTATAAAATAATTAACATTTAATAGTCTAATAATCATTTATAAGTATTTACGTAATAATTACGGCTGTAGCATCCCAGAAAAATGTATATCATTACGAAACTATTAATGCAACCTCAGTATCAATATCATAAATAATTTTAGGTTATGTAAAATGGATCGTTAATGTCATAAAATTGGAAAAACCGATTTTCCGATTTTCTTTGCTTTCCGAAACTTTGAAAAACATATATATGTTACAGAAATAGTTCAAAATTATAAATGCTACGTGTATTAATTTTAACAGCAGTCACCAGTGTGTTTAAAGCCAACCACTGTACTGTAACTGCAGCAATGAGTCTGAATGCTATAGACTTCGAAGTGTACGGCAAGGTACAAGGAGTATTTTTCCGAAAGGTATGGAATTTAAATATACTATTACGCCTATATATATCTAATGGTGTATACAAACGTGTACCTATTACCTCGCTCTACAGTGGTTATATTTAGGTCCTACGTACTTATGAGAAAACGTACCTAGGTATCTATGTAAGTAAATATAAGTGTGGTTATTGTGCCAAATTTAATGCTTTTCCTTAGTAGGTACACACAAACCCAAAGATAGATCCTAAAACCCCAATCCATTACAAAGCAAGAGTTATCCAGAAAATAGTTCAGAGTAAATAAAAATTCATACTTAATATATATACCATTTGTCTATTTTCCTAATATCTATACTTATAATCGGAACAAAAAGTTTTAGATTCTCATTTATGTAAGGTTCAATGGATTTTATTCACTAAAATTTGTTGGGCTATCCCTCTTACATGGATTGTACTCCATATCCTTAGCACTATTCAGGTTAGATTGTAAAACTTAAAAACTTTTCAAAGAATCGGTTTGTCATGGTCATGATAGAACAAAAAAATTACTAAATCGTTCACTTGGTACAATAAAAATTGTTCCATCTAAGTTACTACGTTATTTTATAGTAGTTTCTGTGTACTTATTTAGCTACATACCATCTTTGACAACACATTACAAAATTAAAACATATAAATATATTACTGAAGATCTGTATCATATCTTTGTTAAGTTTTATTTAACCCGTCAAGTGTCGAGCGCACATACATTTGTCCGTTTGTGTTTTGTTTGCACAATGAATTTTTAATTACTTTTTATGTATTTCCACTAGACATTCAAGAAGTTAACCTATCTTATAATACCAAACAGATAAATAGTGTTTGGCCGCCGGTGTTCTGCAACTCAAAAAGTTAAAAGTATTTAATGGCTTAGTATCAAACATCCAAACATCTTTAAAAACATACATTTATAATATCAGTATGACAATAACCTTGTAGAAAAGCAGGATTTTATTATTCTGTTGCTTCTGCAATATCTATACAAATAAATAAAATTGAAGTGTCTATTTGTAATGTCAAAATAACAGCTTTTTATCTAATGCATATGAAAGTATATAATGTACCTATGAAAATATCTATTTTTAAAATTTTTGTCTGTCTGTCTGTTTATTCCGGCTAATCTCCGAAACGGCTGAACCGATTTTGACGAGACTTTCACTGGCAGATAGCTGATGTTATAAGCAGTAACTTAGGCTACATTGATTTTAGAAAAAAAATTGGGTTCAGCAGAGACAAACACTTTTTAGTTAAAATCTATGCGGATGAAGTTGCAGGTAACAGCTAGTCTATTTATAAAATTGGTAATTTCTTTAACTACTAACTACTTACCTTGATGGTTTCATGGTGTAAATACATGTTAATTTACTCAGACTACAACCTAGCATTTAAGTGCATATTTGACTGTCTGTAAACAAATTTTTATTTGCCAATCAAAAACTGGGAAGTTCAATTTAGTTATTATGATATAAAAATATTCAACTATACATACTTTAATACTGACAAATATAACAAACAAAAGCATTCATATCTGGACTCGAAGCCCAAATGGTTCATAAGACAATATTCTCAAATATCTTAGTATACAAAGTGTTGGCCGTGCAATGAGGTCAACAAATAAAATACGTTTTTCAAAGTAAACTATGGTGTATTGAACGAAACTTGACACAATGACCGCGGAGCGAGTTTGGTGGAGCCCGTGTCTTTACCCGATACGGTTAGATCGCGAACTGATTAATGACGCGTAGTACCGCGCCGCGTTCGAATTAGCTGACGTTGCTAATTGTACGGCCGGTGCACCGTACATGCTGCCGGACCGAAATGATTACAGTTAAATAATATTAGCGATTATTATTAAAAGCTACAATAGACGACACATTTAGGTATAATAAAAATTAAACAATATCCTCCGAAATATTAAACATACTACGCCGACTGGTTATAGGAAAAGGCGAAGTAGAAGAGTCCGTTTTTTCGACCTTGTCGTCCTTTAACGTCTTAACACTTATACACTCCACTCCCGGTAGGCGACGTGCCTTTCTTAACTTTCGCTCACTCACTACACTGACACTGCTCGAAGGAGTGGGGGGCGCGGGCAGGGCTCGCCCACCGTCCTCCCGCGGACTTGTCCGACGCCTGCGTCTCCACAGGAACGCTGCTGCTGCTAACGCTGCTGCCAACACCAAGCCATAGCTAATGGCGTAGTGATGGGTGTGATGATAGAAATCAGACTCCACATCGGCGAGGGCTGCGTTCTTCATTTGTTTGATTCTATCATCTAGCTCTTGGAGTCGTAATGGAATGTCCGAGTCAGCGGTTTCGTTTCCATACAGGTTCGATGATATATTTAAAATGTGGTTTATAGGAGCAATCTGTGGCCTATAAATATCAGAATCGCTATTTAAAATTTTTGTTAGATTCGTGTTACGAGCATATGCAGTAAAGTGCTGTTCTTTCACAATACAATCCGGCGCAAGGTTAATTATGTGTGTATCTTTCACCTGTTCTATAGTAACATGATCTCCACACATAAAGCGTAGTGCACACTGTTCACAGCAGTGAAATAAATACTGATTTATTTTACTTAATTGTATCGACTGTGTTGTACAGCTCGTGGTGCTTGTTAGACATTTCTTTGTAGTCGGATCGTTAACGCACAAACCGTTCTCAATCTTCAGGTTATAGACAGTTGCATGCAAGTCGCATACGTAGTTAGAAGCTCCACTATCAACACACTGCTGCAACTCACTTTCTCTCAGCGGCAGATAAGTGTCCTTCTGTAAGTTGATAGCTACGTATTCAGATATGGGTGTTATAGTTAGAGTGACGTTAGCTTGTTTTACCGGAATGGGTAATGTCTTGTGAAGCTCGTAGCTATCTCTCGTAATCAGAGGTATCCTTATCTCGAAAATAAAATATACGTTAGTTAGTCGAGCTTTGACTTTAAGAAATTGATTGATTTTCGCTATCTCTCTATTTATATGATCGACAGGGAGTGACAAGTCTTTTGTCAACTGCCCTGAGATAATGTTTAATTCATTTTGCAATTGCTGCGGCGAAAGTATATAATGATTAAACCATTGGCGATGAACATCCGTAAGCATATCAACCAATCTTTCTTGAACATTTTGAATATTTTGGACTAAACTGTTGGCTAGATATGGCAGATAAAGTAAACTCAGACATAATTTCGACACTGAATTTCATGCTTTAATGTGTTCGCTGCCTTATTCAATCCATTCATACGCTGGTTTATGACTTTGTTGATAGATCAGCTTTTTTGCTGATACATACAGCTCTTTTGTGTAAATTTGCGACAGAAGTATTGGATTATTTCGGGACATCGTGCAGTTAAACAAGCAGTCCAAAAATGCGTGAAATGTCGTAAAAATTTGTTGGCCGTGCAATGAGGTCAACAAATAAAATACGTTTTTCAAAGTAAACTATGGTGTATTGAACGAAACGACATAAGACCGCGGAGCAAGTTTGGTGGAGCCCGTGTCTTTACCCGATACGGTTAGATCGCGAACTGATTAATGACGCGTAGTACCGCGCCGCGTTCGAATTAGCTGACGTTGCTAATTGTACGGCCGGTGCACCGTACACAAAGATCTAGTCCTGATTGTGATTCTCAGGTCAGCCAAATCACATAAGCTTTCCTAAAAAATTCTGAGTATCTAGGTCTGTCTTGGCTTCAATATCTAGCCTAATAAACAGTTGTAGGCACTAAATATATGTTTAAAATAAAAGGTTTAATAAATATTTTCCTTATCTGTTAAGCATATGCAGTAGATTTTTACTATACCTATAATTGCATTTCAATTATATTACACTGCTGTATCACCTTAATTAATTTTTAATCAAACTTTTAATTGTATTTAGTCTTTAAATATTCTAATTAAACACTTAATCTTTATTTAGCTGTTTCTTATTATTGAGTGATCCTATGAATAAGTGCAATGAAACGTCATAATATATCAAATTATAACATCATTATAATGTCAATATTACTAGTCTTATTAGTAACAATTAAATTATACTTATTTAATTATCACAAAGTGAATTGTGTGGGAGTCGTAAAATATTTTAAAACAGAGAGTGTTACGCTTACAGCTGTAGATTTCGAAGTGCATGGACATGTTCAACGTGTTGCCTTTCGAAAGGTATAGAATTTTCCTTATTTGTAACCCATGACTTTAAACTCATTCATTTTCCTTTTCTTTTCATTTTGTTAAAAAACAACCCTCGCACTAGGAATAATGCCTGTGTCGCGGGGGACTTTACAAACATTCAAACAATGTACACAGTTAGTTAGTTAGTTGGACGTGTGTTATCCGCACTTAGCCCCACAATTGGGCCATTGTGCGTAAGTAACCAACGCGAAATATTGTTCGGCTACTCGTACCACCCCAGCTCCATCCAGAAAGACAATAGGGGACCGATGTTGCGCAGTACCTCCTTCATCGTTTCTGGACTGTTTAGAAATTTCGCCCGTTGGTTGCTCACGCCTTTACAATGTAGGAGCACATGAGCCGGTGTCTCCTCGGTCTCCATGCAGCCTCTACATAAGGGACTGTCAGAGATGCCGATGTTGAATAGGTGCCTAAAAAAAAACAATGGACATAAAGAACACACAGAGTCTGAACAACCATTTGTGGATCACACAATTTTTTGTCCCATGTGGGATCGAACCCACAAAACTCTGCACAGCTGTAGTGGCGAACCGACCACTTTAACCACTACGCCATCCGTGCAGTCAGATAATATAATACTATTCTAGTAATTCAATTTAACCCATGCACTTGTTGTAACCTCTTACATTTTCGGTATATGGGGAAATGATCTTAGTTGTAACACTTGTAATCCATATCCTCAATCATAGATTAATATACTACTATTCTAGTACCTCCACGTAAACTGTAACCTCATTAGAACCTATAACTTGTTACGTCGAAAGGATATGCGCTTTTTTACCCATTATCTCAATTGTAGGTATAATACTATACTAGTATGTCGACTTACCGTACCAATAGTGCAATGAAAATTGTAACATCAATCGGTATGATTGATATTAAACCATAGGTAATAAAAGCACAATGTAACCCGTAACCTCGTTGTAACCCAGAACCTCGTTGTAACCAATTACTCCTTTGTCGGGCTCGATGGCGTAGTGGTTAGTGTAACCGACTGCCTCGCCTGAGGTCGTAGGTTCGATTCCCGCACAAGTCAATCATTTGTGTGCATGAACATGGATGTTTGTCTTGGTCTGGGTGTTTCTATGTATAATATGTATTTATTACAAAAAAAATTATATGTGTATATTTATCCATTGTCTAGTACCCATAGTACAAGCTCTGCTTAGTTTGGGCTAGATGGTGTTGTGTATATGTGGTAGAATATTATTATTATATTATTATTATTACTTATTTATCGTCGTATGGAAATGTTGGTATTTGTAACCCTTAACTTTAATAATAGGTACCTAACATGATGCTACGCTGGTAAATTGATTGTACCTATATTTTATCGGATTTGGGAATTGCTTTATGCATAGGTACCTGTTTGTCACCAAAAGATTATCTCGACAGTACACCGAGTAAAAACTCTATAGAGTGCGAAACCTCAAATAAATCTTACTTATTGTCGACAGTTTACAAAGGCTCAAGCAGACAAGCTAGGTCTTCGAGGCTGGTGCATGAACACATCTCAAGGCACAGTGGTTGGACACGTCCAAGGGCCGTCCGGAGAAGTTCAGAAATGTTAGTATCATTTTAGAAGGCACGCCACCATTAACGTAGTTCGTAATGCCTGTAAACGTAATAATATTAACTGTTAATAGGTTTTCATGGTAGGTATTTTATTGTTACTAGCTGACCCGCGCAACTTCGTCTGCGTCACATAAGAGAGAGAGTGGGTCGTAGGCACCTATAATACAATTTTAAAGGAGCTAAAACTTTCTTTGTTAAATCCATGAACCACATAAGAACCATTGAAATTTTTTTTATATATTTACCTACAGTGCTAATTTAAAATTACGCAGAATAAACCAGGAGAATCATCGTTTGTATAATGTTAATTATTTTGCTGCAATGTTATTTTAAAACTGCGATATATCCTAAGATATTCATTGAAATCGAATGATGTAAACGACAATTTTGTTTCAAATTAGATACTTGTGATGAGTAACGTATTTATTTGGATAAGGATTAATATCATGTTTATTAAAACACCTTCGCAAATAATGCATTATTTTAGAACAAATTTGGTTAGCATAAAAAAGGTTATAGTGAGCCAACCTTAAAAGATAGACATATGCTGTCGCGGACCTTTTTGAACTTTTAAAGGGAAACAATTCTGTCATACATGATTTTTGCGAAACTTTAACTGTTTACGCAGCGCACGCAGCGAAAGCTCCCAAAATGAAAAAAAACCCTCCGATTTTGAAACATTCTTCATTGGTGCTCCGCTCCTATTGATCTTAGCGTGATGATATATAGCCTATAGCCTTCCTCGATAAATAGGCTATCTAACACTGAAAGAATTTTTCAAATCGGACCAGTAGTTCCTAAGGCTAACGCGTTCAAGCAAACAAACAAACAAACTCTTCAGCTTTATAATCTATACTAATATTATAAAGCTGACGAGTTTGTTTGTTTGTTTGTTTCGATTCTCGATAAATAGGCTACCAAACACTAAAATAATTTTTCAAATCGAATCAGTAGTTTCTGAAATTAGCGCGTTCAAAGAAACAAACAAACTCTTCAGCTTTATAATATTAGTATTATAGATTAGACTTCGATCCTAGAGCCGCCAAATCTACGTCATTATTAGCAAAGCTAAATTTTTACAGTAAATGTGTGGTTGGGTTAACGTAGGTGGCAGTTCTTGGATCTTGTACCTACATAACCCTTTAATTTTCTTTATAAAATGACAACTCCCAGCACAGAATTATTCCTGTGTCATGGGGGACTTTATAAACATTTAAACAACGAGCTCAAAGAGCATCCAGACTCGACGTCTGTCCTGTGTGGGGATCGAACCCACAACACTCGGCGCGGCGGCAGCAGCGAACCAACCACTTTAACTATTACGCCATCCGTGCAGTTAGTGCAATAGTTTAAGTGATCGTCTCGCCGCTGCCAGTGCACCAGGTTTTAGACATAAATTCGAACCAGTTCTTGATCCACAAATGGTTGTTCTAAGTAAAAATAGTTGCCACAACATTGGTGAATCTTATTTATCATTCCACGCAGCAAATACTATAGAGTAGGTACCTATCTATTGTTGGGGAGCACCTGATGACCACATAATTTTTATACTTATTAGCCTTCCAGCCTTGTTTTCATACTCGTGTTTATTAAGAAATCTCAATAGCAGCCCGGAGTTAGGAAGTTGGCGGTGTAAGACACCCCCGTGCCTCGGAAAGCACGTAAAGCCGTTGGTCCTGCGCCTGATCTCTCTCCGGCCGTGTCGGGTTACCGTCACATCGGATCATGAGAGTTAGGGAACAGAGAGTGTACTTGTGTTTGCGCACACACTTGTGCGCTATAATATCTCCTGCGTAGTTGGCCAGTCTTCGTTAAGACTGGCCGCCGTAGCTGAAATCGGTCTGGAGGATATTATTATTATAAAGGAATTCGACTTTGTCGTGCCTCAGGATTCAAGGTACCACCGTATTGCACAGATAAATGGGCGCGTGGCCACTACCACTGCGCCGAGTTTTATGGGTGCGATACCCATACGGGACAAAACGTTATTGTATGTGCGACTCGCGAGGATTTAACACGCAGTCTCGATCTTGCGCAAGTTTTCAAAATGCTTTTTCTAAAACGCATCTGATGTCGAGACAGGCATACCTATACGTTTCTTCCAAATTCTAAAGCGTGTACATGTATTATTTTTTTGCAGGATGCATTGGTTGAAGTCAGAAGGTAGTCCCAGCAGCATAATAGAAAAAGCCGAATTTAGAAACCAGAAGGAAATATCTGCGTATACGTTTCAAGATTTTGGCATTCGTCGCGATTAATTAGCCACTAGAAAAAAGTGCTTTGTTATTTTGTTATTTTCCCATGTTTTTTGAGTTAAATTCAAAATAATTGTGATATGTTGGGATTGTTACACCCATTCACCCATGACAGTATTGTGTGTAGTATTTTCACGGCACACGGAAATAATTCACGCTTCCTTGATGTTTGGTGCGTAAATACCGTGCTTTTTGAATATTAAGTAAGAAAGATAAAAATATATGATGTATACCTATTATTTATTTGTTTGAAAGTTTAAATATACTTCAAATGCCTATGACAAAAATGTTTCTTTTTTGTTTTATTCCCTACAACGTATGGAAGTACAATCAGCAATATAAGTCGATACACTCATCAAAAATTTCGAATGTACTTATTATGTACTTCCTAAATTATGACAGATGTTAAATTTTTATAGCAGAAATAGTTAAAAGATAGTTGATATAGTTACAGTTCAAAAATACATTAGATTTCCAATAATTTATAAAATACTTTTGCAAGTTTCCATGTTCAGCTACTTATATTGCTATTTACGTAGTTGAGCATATAACTCTATCTACATGGCCATGTTGTGAAAGGCTTTATTTAGTTGGTGAGCTAATTAATCAGTTATGCACGCCAATGTGACAAAATAGACAGGAGTTATGGAGACTGGAGGGCTTACTTACTAGTATTTTATTAACCAAATTAATAGTACTTAACGTTAAAATAATGGGCGCTGCTATAACTGAATCGGCAAAAAGGTAATCATATCATGATATTAAGGTATAAGGTAATCATATATGTCACCATATCCAATTTTCCCGAAATAAATCTGCAATTAATAACGCTTAACTACATAGAAGGAGTTCAAATAAGAAATGTTAATGTAATTCGCGATCTGGGTGTTCAATTAGACAATGCACTAAGGTTCGACATACCTACACATATTGAATACTGTTGCACGAGGTTTTAAAGTACTAGGGTTTGTTATACGTAACTGCAAGGATTTTAAAAAAACATCGACTAAGATAAAACTCTTTAATTCTTTAGTTCGATAGATACTGGAATATGGCTCCGTAATTTGGAATCCACACTATAATGTATACAAAAACGCTTAGAAAGTGTCCAGAAGCGCTTTCTGTATCATCTGTGTTATGGAGATCATATAGCAAGAAAATGCACTAGCTACACCGATAGGTTGAAACAATTCAATTTTAAAACACTTGCAAGCCGTAGACAAAAATTAGATTATACCTTCTTACACAAGGTAATTAATGGCACTATAGAAAGCAGTCAATTATTGAGTTTAATATCCATTAAAGTTCCCTCTCGTATACCAAGAAAGAATACATATAACTTTTTTGACGTACCCACCTCAAAAACAAATTTAGGTCATTATGCTGCAATACCAAGACTCTGTAGGCAGTACAACAACATATCTAAATTCCATGAAATTGACATTTGTGAACCCTTATGTAAATTCAAGAAGCAGTTAAATGAACTTCTTTAATCATCGTGCTTTTAATATGTCTTATTTGTTTATTCATATATATACCTATTGCACTTTATACATGTTTTGGTTATGTAACACATCATATTTTAAAATAGTTTAACCTTTTAATCTTAGTTGTAAATTTGCCTTTTATTATTGCATGCTGTGGTCTCCTATAATTGAAGGAGTACACATTCAAAATACTTATGTGAAAAATTCTGTGTAAATTGTAGTGTACCTATATTCTTTGTTGGAGATCCCAAATAAATAAAATAAAAAATATTATCGTTCCTGTAAATAAACCGTCCCGCTGCTAGGCACGGGCATCTTGTCAGAATGAGATGGCTTAGGCCATATTCCACCTCGCCGGCCCAGTGCGGGTTGAGAGACTTCAAATATCTTAGAGAACATTGTGAAGAACATACAGGCATGCCAATTTTTTTAGTATGGTTTCCTTCACCGTTAAAGCGAGCGATAATTAACTATTTAATACGCACATAACTTTGAAAAGTCAGAGGTGCGTGCCTTGGAATCGAACTCGAGACCGCTGCGTGGCAGTCTAAGTCTCCAACTAGGCTATCGTTGTTCGTAAAAGGGTAACTGAAAATAGTACACTACAAATACATAATTACTTTCAGTCACTTTTTGACCTAACTCAAAGATTCAGAGAAAGTTCGTGATAGGTTCCGGAAGCACTAGTCCAAGAATTTAAAGTCACGCAGCGAGGAGTTTGGAGACAGGCTTAGAAAAGCAAAAGAGATTACCAGCCAATAAAAATGTACTGACAGCTCAAAAATAAATACGCTCGCCATACCAGCTAAAGAACTAATGGCTGTTGAAGCAAACGAGTCGTAGAGTGAAGGCCGCGATAGACAAATATAACTTTGGACGAATCCCGGTTAGGTCTGGGTACTGAAGCCCTGAAAATAGTGGCTGGGTTGGATTAAAAGGAAAACTAGATCGGGTGTTGTAAAGAAAATTCGGAACTGTCTTTGTCCAGCAAGACTGCGAAAGTTTGATTAATTAATTGATATACTTATAGAAGTAACCTTGGAATAATGTTTGCAAGTAGGTACTTGTTGATTTTTCTATTTTACCTATTCCCTCATCTTTAATTTTTCATTTTTTTATTCAAGAACAATTTTAACATTGTGTGTGAATCCTTACTAATATTATAAATTCGAAAGTAACTCTGTCTGTCTATCTGTCTATCTGCCTGTTACCTTTTCACGGCTAAACCACGCGACCAATTTAGATGAAATTTGGTACAGATATAGTTTAAAACCTGGGGAAGGACATAGGCTACTTTTTATTGATGTAAGTACCACGCGGGCGGAGCCGCGCGCAAAAGGTAGTACACAATAAAAATAGATAGACAATCAATTAAATTTAAAAAAACATTGCAAATGAGATAACAAATCGAATCAAGATTAAAAAATAAATAAATCTAGTCATGTCAGAAAAATTAAATAAAAAATGTGTAAAAAGGAATGTCAAAGCCAAATTTTAATTATATACATATATGTAGGTGCATATCACAATCACAATTAAATGATATTATGATATATGTGTTTACATATCATTGGTGGAATAATAGCATTCTTCTAACAACGACAGCTTGAGTTCATTTTGGAAATACCTTTTTATTCAATGATAATTTTACTTGTATAGGCAATTTATTAAATAGCGTAACTGATTTGTAATAAGCGCTATGTTTCGCAACATCAAGATTTGGTACATAATTGGTTTGTAAATCTTTCCTTCTTGTGCTCTCCCTTATTTGTCGTTCTTCTTGGGTTTCATACTCATGGATATATTTTGATAGATGTATGAGTAATACAAGGATACACATACATAGAACTGTCAATATGCCAAGTTCTTTAAAAAATGGTCTGCTTTATTCTAGTTGCCTGATTCCTACTATGGTCCTAATCGCTCTTTTCTTGTGCAACAAATCGATAAATAAATGAATCCTTATCAGTAAATACAGTGTCATAAACTATACGCGTTATTTTATAGTTGTTATAAACACTTTTATGCTAAGTATTTTATTAATTAATGTAGCCGTTACCCGAAACTTCGTTTGCGCATATGATTTTCTCCCAAATCAACCTATTACCATACAACATTTTATCAAAATTGGTTTAGCAGTTTGGGCGTTTACTATACCTATTAGTTATTGTGGTGTAGAAACTAGAATGTATAGTAAATGGCCCAATCAATCAGAGAGATTTAAGAGTCATGCTCTTGTCGATGGAGTTTCTTCCATGTCTCACTTTTAAGTGACGTCGTCTTGGTACTGTAGTTATGGTTCTATACCAGCCTTATTTCTATCGTATGATGCAACCCATTGCCAGCAACAAGCTGCCAAATACAGTGCAGCATATATTTTACCTTGAAATGAGGTTGTACAAAGCCGATGTCTTCTACACATTTCTACGTGCTTATAGCAAATATGTTTAAAACAAATGTTTGTTAGTTTCAAACTAAATGGGCTTGGTGGTCGAGGCAGAAATCTTGCACATAATATCCACGCTTAGATCCGTCCATAGTAGTTGACTTCGTAAATATGCAAACAGATCTAGACAATTCAAAATATACAATAAGCAAACATAAAAAATAAATTTAAATTACATCTAACTTTATCATTATAAATATTCATGAAGATGTATGGATTTTTGTAACTTAACAGTATGTGGACTGTTGAACGGATTTAGATGACTTGCCCGACGAATGATTCCTTATGTATTATATTTAAGATACCTGAATATGTCAACATATTAACGAACTCGACTGTCATTCAGAATAAGGCTTAGGTACATTAGAGTACCTAAGTAGCAGTATTCTTGATATTGCGTTTGCTTAAAGTATCTAATAATAAATATAATTAATGAACCAAGGCCTAACAGCCCGACATAATATTTCCATCGTATTTTATTACCATAACACCTTCATCAATTTTATTTCCCACTTAAAATTTATTTTTATTTCTTCTCAAAGTTTTAATCAGAAATCTTTTTCCTTACATCTAGTTCTCTTTTTCTTAATCTATGTAATGAAATTAACAGTATTAATTTCAAACAACAGTATTATTTATAGTACGTTAGCGACATTAATATTATTAACAACATTTAAATACTATTTATTTAACAGTAACGAAGTGAATAATAAAAATCTTATTGCAATTGATTTTGAAGTAATCGGTATTGTTCAATATGTAGGTATACTTTTGAATGGTTTAACGCTTTATTTGATTTAATCGTTGTAATCTATAAATCCATATCTTTGGTCATAGCGGTCAATCTTAACAGAGACTAGCCACTAAGACATGACGGAGATATAATAAATAGTGACGTGTGTACGCTCAAAATATATCTCTCGTAGTTGTATGAGACGGTATACAGAAGCGATAGCTCAGTGGGGAGACTAACTGACTGCAATGCAAAGGGTCTCGGGTTCGAACCCACGTCGCGCACCTTTCGAAATTATGTGCGTATTGATTGACAATTATCGCCTGCTCCGCGCCTCGGAGAGCACGTTAAGCCGTCGGTCCCGGCTGCCATGAACATCTATGGTAGTAGTTATTGGGAAGTCAGTGCCCTCTAATATCCTGACACTGGTCTAGCCTTAGGGTATCGTTAGCCTTCGGGTTGCGGAGGTCAGATGGCTGTCGCTCCGTGTAAAAACTGATATCCAGTCAAATCCGGTTAGACTAGAAAGCTGACCCCAAGAGATTTGGGAATAATAAAGGCTAGGGAGAAGAAGACGGATGAAACGGTAATCCGACACAACCGCAAAGAGATTAAGCGTAGAACCAACAGTTTTACGTACTTGCCGAGGCACGGATAAGAAACAACTTGTCAACTCCAAGTTCGTATTTTTTGGTAAATAAATTATTATTATATTATTATTATTATATTACTAATTTTCTCGACAGTAAAATCAATCCAATTTGTTGTTAGTTCGACCCGCATTTTAAACCCCGTACCTCGTTATCCACAGCCATAAAACCTAGCGACTAGACGCTAAAAATATTTGTACATAACAGATACCCACAACTGTCCCGTGCCGGTTCCGAAACCACAACAGTTAGCGCGATGGCAGCGGCGATTGCGACGAGATGACATTTACAGGCTGCGTTACCCGTACACTCAATATTGAAGTGTAAATCCACATTAAATAATTCCTAGGAAATAGAATAATTTAATTATTTAATCCGCAGTCTATAAAGATACAAGCAGACAAGCTTAGTCTTCGAGGCTGGTGCATTGAATCAGAAGAAGGCACGATAATCGGACACATGCAAGGATTGTGGGAAGATATACAGGCCATGTGATTATAGTTTATATTTCTTTTAAAAGACATCTTGCCGCATTAGGAATAATTTCTGTTTTACAGGCAGATACTTAGAATGCGAAAATGTTCGTCGCGGAGGTCTTTACAGACATTGAAACAACAGAAACAAAGAATATTTAGACTTGGCAAGACTATTTGTGGATCATACTAATTTATGTCCGTGTAAAAGTCAAACCCATTTCACACGGCGCACTGACAAGCCCCTTACTTAAGGACTGTTATACAATCTCAGATATATTCTCAAGAAAACAGTAGTAGAGTCTTGCTGTTTTTAGCATGAATGGGTTGGCTCGACCAGGGAAGTCACGTTCCTTTTCTCAACGATCAACACACGGCAATGCGTTAATGATAATGGCCTCCAAATCAAATTTCGGTTTCAACTGCTAATCTAAAGGAATACTAGTCATCCGCGAAGGAGATATTATAGTGCACATGTATGTGCGCAAACAAAAATGCACTCTCTATTCCCTTGCTCTCATAGTCCGGGTCGGAAATCATGTGCAGGACTAATAGCTCTGCGCGCTTGCTTACGTATGGAAGTGTGCAACACCGTCAAGTTCCTAATTTTGGGCTGCTATTGGGAATTTCTTGGCAGGAAAACCCAATAAGTTTTTGTTGGCCCGACTCGGGATTCGATCCCGAGACCTTAAGCACAGCAATTGCATTTGCATTACTGCTCCTCATGCATAGTTGCCGCTCCGAGGATACCTCAGGTATTGCCAATCTTGCCAGAATTGGCTACGTTAAAGCTTACTTCTAGGCGTCTTGTGTTTCTAAATATCTCTGTATTCTGTGTTTCCAGGATGCTATGGCTAGACGCAACTGGCAGACGCAGCAGCTCAGAAGATAAAGTCGTATACAGCAATAAGAAAGTAATAACTGTGTATACATTTCGAGATTTTGCCACCCGTAGTGAATTATTTACTTTGGAACCTTTAATTTAGCTATTAAAGTATAGCTACTAGCAGAATCTTAAAATATATGATTTTAATAAATCAATTAACTTGTCGTACGTAGGTATATAATTAAAAGGCTTATGTTTAACTTATCACCAGATATAGTAAAATATAACAGTCAAAATTAATAGTAAATGATCACCAAATTCCACAGCAAAATATATTTAAAGAGATCAAAATAAGTCGACGGATTTAGGAAGGAGCTATTTTTGGGTGGGTTTAAGAAGGAACCTAACATAACCTAACCCTTCCGAGACGGAATGCAGTGATTTGAAGCGTATAGGTGCTCGTTATGATATATTTTAGTAAGCATATTTTGCTGCGCAATTACTATTTTTGGTGGTCATTATATTTAATCCCTAATTAAAATACATTCGAAACGTTCGTTTTTAAAACAAAACTATGTATCATTGAATCCTTATCGTTACAGCTAATGATTTGCAATGCGTTTGATTTTGCATGTTATTTTATACCTAATAGCAATAACAATTAAAAGATATCACGTTGTGAAAACAGCATCGAAAAGGATTGCAAAAAGAAGAAGCAATTAATATTGGGTATGAGAAAATGTGGCCTAGTATATTAGTTATTCCTCTCACACGGATGCACTTAAATGGTACTACGCCACAACGTTGTATATTGTGCATCCTTTTTTGTGATGTGAAAATACATAAATGTTAATATTAGATTTGAAAGAATTCTTATACTTGTTTTATAGCAAATATAAAATAAATAAAGGGGCTTCTTAATGGCCAATATTATAGCGCAGTAATATTTATGCAATATTTTAAAGATTGCAACTATATTATTGCGCTGGAATGCTGTTCTAAACATAATTCTTTAGAAGGCTCCGTGCCTAAAAATCTTTTAGCCGCATCTATTAGGATCTGTCGGTGAGCTGATTTAGGCTAGCCTACACCTAGTCCTAGATAGGCCACAATAATATTCGTCTTTTCAAAACAACGGACGAATACCAATGGTCCTGTTCATTGTGCTGACATTGCTACGATGCATTTCATACATACATACGTAGATTCACGCCTGTTTTTTATGCATTTCATACTTATAACAAATAGGCGTACGTAAACATATTTGGCACTTTAGTAGAACAACAAAGTATCATGCTTCCTTACGTTATCGAGTATACTACAAAATTATTGTTTTAGCAATATGTGATCCACTACTGAACATGGTCCATAAATTACCACAAACCTCTCAGTACGACGAAATAATTCTTACTATTATTAATTTGCAAGTAACCTCTAACTATTTAGAAATTTGTTAGTTCGTTCTGTTATAACCCGAGATAGTTCCTTATTAACGCTAAATCAGCATTTACTTATTCTAGTACATTTCCATTGTGTTGTGACTACTTGGTCAGCATTTTCAGTTACTTTAATAATTTATTTCATACAAGAGTTAGTTAGATTCTGTCCATCGCGAAACGCGGTTCGCTCCGGAAAGTTCGGAAATCGGTACCAGTAGAACTGTATCTGTAGAATAAGTGTTTTGGCATTAAAGTACAGTGCAGTGTAAAAAGTAGTTTTTTTAAAAAGACAAACAGGGTCGGCCTCCTAACAGTTCGTTCGTGAACAGATTACTAAAAAGATTGTTCTGAATGCATACCTACGACTCAACGACACATGCCAAAACATTTATTTTTCCATTCTTAGCGATGCTCAGATTAACTATTATACTGTATACCGAATTTATAACAAAATATACGTGAAGCTAGTAACTAAGCTGTAGTATAAAATGTTCCACTTTACGGTAAACGTCTGTCTTGCCTTAGCGGACTGATTGATTCTCATTTAGCAATGATAGCCGACCAAATCGCAAATGACCGCATTGTCTCCTATTCTCAAGCTGAACAAAAGATTAGGCAAAAAGCTTAAGTTTCTTGCAGTTCTTATACGTCTGTGCTTCTGCATATTATCGTAAATCCAAGAATGAAACCTACTTATTGTTCTTTAAAAAACATATGCAGTAACAAAAAATCTTTATGTCAAATGGTATTTCGTTATTTTCTGTGGAAGATTTTATTTGACTTTGTCAAAATTATCGTATGGTGGGACCGTTCAATTAATCGGAATGAGAGTTTGATGTGAAAGCATAATATCAATATGTTTCAGTAACAACGGGTTGTATATTCAGTAAGAAAAGTCGAGCACCCCAGACAGAGAGTCCAGTAGTTGAACTATATTCTAACCCTTGTAGATCTGGAAGCCACTATGCATTTCATACAGGTTACAAAGGACTTGTAGGCACTGATTTTGAAATATTCGGCAGGGTGCAAGGCGTAAATTTTCGATATGTAAGTAATATAATTGTCTTGAATTCTGTTCCTTTTTTGCAGAAGTCAGACACAGCTTGCTCTGCACCAAATTTACCTGGATACCGCATAGGGAACTGCCTCTATCCTTCAGAACTGACTTCAGGACTTATAATTGATACGTCTAATAGATACAAGCGTTCAAAAGTTACGGTAACTGCTTACCATCTGATGTATCGCAGACTTCTTGTCATTTAAATATTGTAAATATACTGGAAAGCATTCACCTGCCGTATTATCGCTTTTTAATTACTATAATGACAGAGAGCTGGAAATATTAAATATAATTTTACGTGAATAAAGAACAAGGCCTAACATGGTCATGAAAGCCGTCATCTATTATGACTGAGTTACACTACGAATTCGATCAGGTAACTAAGAGCTAATAAGTACATATTTCGCCCGCAGGAGACTAAGGTTAAAGCAGACATGCTAGGACTTCGAGGCTGGTGTACGAACACGAAGGACGGCACAGTACTTGGACACGTAGAAGGGCCGTTAGAAGATATTCGGGGAATGTGAGTATGCCTTTACTATTTTATTTTTATACCAATATATCAAATTTTATGGTGGACAAAAAAATTACAAAATGCCAAATCACATATAGAGAATAAACGCGACGCCTATCAAATAATATCTGAACTTATACATAAGCCTAATATACTTGTACGTCAGTGTTAACGCAAACATAAGATTTGGAAATTTTTCCAACGTTTACTGCATATATATACAATACAGTAAAACGTAAAAATGTGCTATCGTATATCATGTTACTGTTCAAATCTTTAGGCATTGTTGATACAAATTCGCTAACAAAAATGCAATCTAAAATTTCCAGAGCGCCCTGCGGTGAATCTCATTTACCGACAGTAGGCGAAATTCGCAACTCGAGTCAAATAGATTTGTAATTTATACTAAATGCTGCTCTACTTTTATCTCTCAGCGCTGTGGTCACCGTGCCGTCGACGAGGACTTGTAATGAATACGAAACACGATTCATTACTCCGTTAACCAGTGTGCAAATTAAAAATGTTCTATCATCAGACCCTGTGATTAAATTTCTTTTAATTCTAGAATATTATGCATATTTCCAGGATTGACTGGTTGAAGACAAAAGGCAGTCCAGGCTGCGTAATAGAAAAAGCTGAATTCAGAAATCCTACTGAAATGGCTGAGTTTACATATGACGATTTTGTCATACAAGACAGTCGGAACACAGACACTCAGCCGGCTCGGTAAACTTAATAGAGTAATTTTTGGAGAAATATTATTACTTCAATATTTTATAAAATTGTCATGTATCTCCGAATAGCAATTAAATGTGACATTTAGTAACATTACGACCATGATAGTATATAATTAATACTTATATTATATTTTTATGAAAGAAATACTTATAACGTAAATATTTTTTCATTACAACTCCAACATTCGTCCATTAAAATGATTAAAGTTTATTAATTATGCTGTGTACAACATGGCCAATGGGACAAAAACTCGACGAGAATTTTTAATTTCATTTAGCTCTCGTGTCAACCTTCATCTCGTAAATGTGCAGAAAACAAAGCTTACGTCCCCAGGCCGTAATAAACGGCCTCCACTCACTCATTACTCTAGTAATCAGTAAAAACTCTCAGCGCAATCCAAATTCTATTTTATGAGATGCTGATACCTCTCCAAGAAAATCTAATTTCAACGATACGAGGGGACGAAGGTCACACGCCAAGAACTTGCTACAAATAAATCAAATGTGGTATACGCATTACGTCAAAGTAAAGAAATGATACTGTTGTAAAGTAAACAGAGCATCAGGGCTCTATCGTATTCCCCTGAATACACGATTTGTCATTCTATATCGACTTCGAAAATAACTCAAGCCTGGAGGGGAACCTAACAGGTGGTTTTGTTTCATAGTTTATCGAGAATTATTATTTGATTGAGATATTTTTATGCATAGCTACAGGTAACAGTGAAACGTGTTGCTCCGAGAGATTACCACTCATGCGAGAAAGGTGAGAGAAAATATTAAAAATAATGTGAGGGATGGGTAAAAAAGTTTATCTCAAAATATGTGCCCTGGGACGCATCCCATTAACGCTTAAAGGACTTTCGAGGTATTCTATGAATTTTGTATGTGAACTTTATTTAGGTAAACATTGAACGAGGCGTGTAGTTAATTTTACAAAACTTTATTGTCTTTTGGTACTACGGTTTCGTGTGCGAAACCGCAACGGATATGTCGAAGCAGGTACAATATTGTATTTCCATTTATTAAGTTTATAAAGGAAACGAAACAAATATTACACTCCGACGAATCAAAGAATTATATACCATCTGTTAGCTAACAATAGACGTCGACCTTGAAGGCTTTTACGAAGGAGTTTTCCCTCGAAAGGGTAGGAAATAATTACGTTCGAGTCAGTAACCCGGGCGTGCGTTATTGATGGGCTCGCGCGGCGGCGCTGAGACGCGCGGTAAGTGGGTCAGGGAGGGAGCGAGGGACGCGCAGCCGCTCCGACACTGCGCGCTCAACCCTCGACCATGGCGGACGCGCCGCCCGAAGTTCTCGAGCTCAACGTGGGCGGCGTGCATTACGCCACGACTCGCGATACGCTTCTCCGCGAACCAGACTCGCTGCCCGCCGCGGCACTGCAAGACCCCGAGCACCCGCGCGACGCCCGCGGCCGAATCTTTTTCGATCGCGACGGCGTTCTCTTCCGTTATGTTTTGGATTATCTCCGGGACGGTGGCCTCGTACTTCCGGAGTGCTTCAGAGAACACAAGCGACTAGCAAGAGAAGCTAAGCACTACAGACTCACGGGGCTGGAGAACGCTGTCCGAGAAACAGACCCGCGTCCGACGAGTCGAGAGCGAGGATGCATCACCGTCGGCTACCGAGGCAGCTTCGCTTTCGGCCGTGACGGCCTTGCTGATGTTAAATTCCGCAAGCTTTCGCGTATTCTTGTCTGCGGAAAGGTGAACCTATGTCGTGATGTGTTTGGAGACACGCTGAACGAATCTCGAGATCCGGATCATGGGCTGGCAGACAGGTACACATCTCGTTTCTTCTTAAAGCACTCGTTCATTGAGCAGGCGTTTGATATGCTGCAAGAGAACGGCTTCAAGCTGACTGCAAGTTGTGGCAGCGGCACCGCGGGCGGCGTCGCTGAACTCAAACCTGGGATGGATTCAGAAGAAAATCGTTGGAATCACTACAACGAATTTGTATTCGTACGTGAATAAATATTGCGTTCACTCTGAATGTGATAATCATCTGTTGATTAGAGTGGCGCTTAAATAAATAATGTTTCGATCGTTAGAGGAATGTTTAAGGGCATTTTATCTTAATGCATCTTTCTTGTATCCGAGAGTAAAAGTTAAAACCTTTGGAATTCACTTAAAAGTCGTTCGCAATATTTGCGAGGCCAATAAAGCTTAAAATTAATGTTTGTTGTCATTATTCAAATGACTTGTATTACCGTCGCCGCGTCGGTCATCAAACGGTCGGCACGTAACAAGCGGATGAAAAGTTAAACAATATGCGAAAGTTCAAGTAAATAAATGTTTAATTATTATGTAGATAATGAATCTTAAACTGTAATCATGTAACAAATAGGTAGTGTTAAATGTAAAAATATAAAGTACTTAAAGTAGTTAATTACCTCCTCTAGAGTTAATTTCGTGTACTGTACCTATTTCTAACGTGTTTTTCAAATTATTTTATAATCGATTTATAAATCAATGATGTTTAATAATGTATTTTGGAAATACCGCGTGGGCCATCATTTTTGATATAAAAATATGCCAAATTATAATATAACAGTTGTGTATAACGAATTTTATATAGTAGCTCTGAGTTACATTGTTTCTGAATTATATGTTTATTTATCTGTGGTACTTTGTGCCGGGTGATGTGTTGTGATGGATTATTGGTTCTCTTCTACTTGTCATGTAGTTTTAAGAAAATAATTGGAAATCGTGTAGATGAAAATGCAAAATGAGCGCGTGTGAAATGTACCTTTTAAAAAATAGTTTGTTTATAGTCGAAGATAAATGTACATCTCGTGAGGATATAAACTGTAGCGGCAGCATAAAACACGTTATAACTTTTATGTAACAAGTTAAAGACGCAATTATGAGTTTGGAAGTATCGGCGCTGTTCAGACGCGAACTTGGACGAAAATGTTGTCGCGCCTGACGTACAACTTTACATCGTTAGCATACAAATTTGTTCAACAATCAAGTTGTCATTTCAATTTTATATTTATCAGCGAGTACCTCTGTTTTTAACGTTGCTATGTCGAATTTAAGCGATCGCAGCCATATCATTAGATTACCTTAGATATTTTAAGCTCAACTTCCATAATAATCTTCCCGCTTTTTGACGTAGGTAGCGTTTCTCGGTAGCCGATTACCTCAATGTGGATTATAGCTAATGAAGTAATGACCCAAACGTAAGGTGTGCATGACTTTATCAAGTGCTAAATTCTGAATGGAAGTCAAATAAAGACAAAATCAACATAATGTAAGAAGTTTTTCTTTTTCACGGCATATCTGGTTTCGCGGGATCGGTTTATAGTTTTACTACATTCCCGCTAACATTGGGCAGAATCCTGCGAAGAGTATGTTTTGTAAACTCTCTCATAGACATATTATGTAGACCTTTAACGGGATTCTGCGAAAAGCGATCCTGCGATTTTGGACGTGCCGCGGATTGAAAGAGTTAGCCGTTCATTACGTGCTTACTATAATAAAAAAAGTAACTGCCATTAATCAACAGTTAGTAAGAATAATTATACAGGCTGTCCGGTAATTAATGGATAACCTTGAAATGTCTTATAGTAGAACTGATGGCTGTTCAGAAAGAAAAGAAAAACAATCTATCCCAACTACTACCTGAGATATGATTCTTTTTTAATTACCATATTTAACTTTCTTGTACACTACGACCATAAAGTTAGATAGTCAAAAGTATGACTAGCTATTGCACTATTTTAAATTTATTTATTATTTTCTATTTTTTTCTGAACGGCCATCTGTTCTACTATAAGATATTTCAAGGTTATCCAATAATTACCGGAAACCCTGTATATTATTCTTATTAAAATTTATTTTATCGAAAATAATTATTTGGCTGGCAGACTATTGTGTACTTACAGAAATATTTTTGAAACAATAATTACAGCTAATGTGTGTGTGTACTCTTTACCATAATGATTTTCCTTGAATGTATTGCGACAAAACTATATTTAAAATTTTGACTACGAGATGTAGTAATAAAATTCATTAACATTGATAGTAAGTAAACTTATATTTTTATTAAAGAATCATATTGTAACCGACATTAACAGTAGCATAATGTACCAAATTACGTTAGAATAATATAATAATTGAGTTTAGAAATGATTAGTTGATACTAGAACAATGATGAATATTATTTTATTCAAATGTTTACTGTTGTATGGATCCTTTAAGGATCCGTTGTGATGTTATGATGATTTAACATTTCCTAGTTAATTGTCTGGAGAATAAAAACAGTGTTGGACCTGGACTCGATTACTATTGTAGGATTTCTAAAAGAATAGTTTTGAGAATAAATTTAGTTAAAAATACCATGTTTAATTATGCCTTGACCTTATTCACCTTTTGTTGGTTTTAATGTTTCTTTCATCACTCACAATAATATGACGAGTGTTGCAGGTTCCACACAGGACAAAATTTTATTTGGTCTACAAATAAACAATCTAAGTCTGGTTATTCTATATTTCAATGTTTTTGATCAAACCTTGGGTAGAAATGCTCTTTAAAAAGTGCTAGCTTGCATTACGATAGCGAAAATCGCTGTTAACGTAATGATGCGACCTATTTTACATTACACCAAATTCGTACTATTTCAGTTCTACACGATTTTATACATTTTTCACGGCTTTCTGATTTGGTTTAGCTGTACATAAAAAACTTAGAGCGTTCACTTTACAAGACGCGATGTATAATTCAGTTTTATGTCCGTTTTGTCAAAGATAAACGAAAACGCAGCTGCGGAAATCGTTTTAATATTTTTAACGTACGCCTCCCTGACAAGACTCTTTAACCAAACAAACGGCTCGATATTTTACTATTTTTATGTGCTTTATCGTACATTATCTTACTATATTTTAAATACATTATTTTTGTATACATTAGTGATAGCCAATTTAGGCACGTTATTTATAATTTACAGCGAATAGCTTAAACTGATATCTTTGTATGTTGCTTATATAAATAACCTAGATTTGTCATACCACAAAAATAGAAAATTATTATACAGCCAGGCTGATAGTAAGCAGTTGCTGTACCCTAAGATTCTCTCGTTGGAACGGGAGTTTAAAAGTTGGAAGATCTGAAAGGTGGTGTATTACTCATACATCGGTTAAGGTCATCGGTTGCGACTTCCCCGAGAAAGCCGGCTCATTGAACACACAATAATTGATATTACTGCCTTAAAAAACCGTTTCGGCACACCACAACGATATAACGAGCACATACTGTTCTATTTTTAAACGTAATCCTAAGTAAGCACGTAATAAAACCTAACACACCATAACGACGCATCTTAAATTAGAATACGTACTTGTGACTGGCAACACAATATTGTTTTAATTTGCAATAACAACACTGCGCGTTATGGCCGTCTCTGGGCAAGCTTCAACAGTATTCCTGCAAAGCGGTATTAGGTAATTCAAAGCCAATTGTCAGACATAACTGGATATTGGATAGGCTGCCAGCTAATTGGATTCCTTCGAATAAGTTTACCAATTTCGTACTAAGAGGGTCATATAATACATTAACTAGGATCAGGAATTCGAATAGTTTCTTTACTGCAGTCCTGTTAGTAAGTTACGGACAAAGTTCTTCTCTAAATTTAGAAATTGTTAACGGCAGAAATTTTGTACCCTACTAATGTTATAAATGTTACAGTTTATGAAGATATCTAGCGGTTCTTTGTTACTAAATCAGGCGTTAACCGTTTAAGGATATCGGATAAAACTTTGCACGTAGATAGACCATGTTCTGGATTGACAAATAGGATATTTTTCTTGATATGGGTTATCATGAAGCCGTGGGTAGAAGCTGTCTTGTTTATGTAATAAAGACCCAACCACACGAATTGAGTCACTATTCTAAGTATTCATGTAATACACGCTATAGGTAATGAGATTATTATTCACATTATTCACTTTATATTTAGCTTTTGCCCACAGCTTCATTCGCTCGAGAACAGAACCTACTTTTTTCTGCATGAAAGGAATTCTACGCCTAATCTGTATTCCTAATAACGCAAAATATCACGATGATCGGTAGAGTAATTAAGGCGTGAAAGCGTAACAAACAAACTCATATTCGCACTTATAATATATATCTTTCTAAAGACCGGTAATCTGTTTAATCTTCCAGTAAAATCAACATATGATGCCTGTATACAGTATTGAAAGTTAGAAAGCGTAACAAACAAACTCATATTCGCACTTATAATATATATCTTTCTAAAGACCTATAATCTGTTTAATCTTCCAGTAAAAACAACCTATGATGCTTGTATTCAGTATTGAAAGTTAGAAACAACTACTCTTATTAACAGTACCTAAATCTCCGAAAATAAGTAATATAATTTTCAAATTATTAGTTTTCTGGGTATTGTTGGTAGGCAAAATACCTACTTTTGAAGTTCAAATATAGACAATTCCAAAGGCTAATTATATAACGGAATTAATTCAACGAAAGGCCTTCGTAAAGTTCTAGTTGAAAAAAGGATCCTACTGGTAAATTTACTGATTAAATGAGATATGTTCTGACGGTAGACTTTGCTTAGAGTTTCCTGAACCGATGAACGTTGTGAATATGTGATTAGAAGGAATAAACCAACAGAAATGTTTAAGAATCGCAGGTAGCAGAAAGCCCCAGTCTCTACCCTCCAAAAACAGTCACTTTTCGGCTTTTCCCCAGGTGCTTATTAACGAACACCTAAAATTTAGGAGCTAATTATTAGTCTGCTCCTACTGAAAATACCTTAGAAAAAACTGAACAACATTTTGCTTGAATCTTATATTCCGCTGCATAATTGATTAAAGCTTCTTGCACTAACGCATATAGGCAAACTTAACTCCAAAGGTACAAAAATAGTCAACATGAGCAAAACTTACAAAAACTACAAAAAAAAATTAAATTATTTATATAAGGAATACCAATTACGGCAGTTATTAGAGTAATATCAGCCCTGTATTAAACTGTCCCACTGCTGGACACGGGCCTCTTCTCAGTGTGAGAAGGGTTAGGCCATAGTCCTCCACGCTGGCCCAATGCGGATTCGCAGGCGTGTCTGCAGGTTTCCTCACGATGTGTTTCCTTAACCATTAAAACGAGCGATAATTAACTATTTAATACGCACATAACTTCGAAAAGTCAGAGATGCGCGCCTTGGGATCGAACTCGAGACCTCAGCGTGGCAGTCGAACGGTTTCCCACTAAGCTATCGCTGTTTCTTATATTTATTCTAGTTATTATAGTAATTTTAATAATTAGCTTTAGTGCTTTAGTTATTTCTAGTGAAATGAAATGTCTACATAATATGCTCGTCTTATCTGTACGTTCATAGCATGATACAGCGTGTTTTGAAATCCAGTGCGCTCAGGGCTGTCTGTCATACGTCAAGGCACTTGACATTGAAAAATAATGCCAACACTATTCACGTGTCAATAGGCCGGCTCGACCGGGGCAGGACTACCCTCTCACAGAATATCGACGTGAAATAACAGTATTCCTACTGCTGTGTTTCGTTCGGTGAGTGAGAGTGCCGGAGGCCCAATCACCCACTTTCCCCTTCCCGCTCCTTCTCCTTCCCACTTCCTTTCCTAACAACGGGTCGGAGACGCGTAAGTGATGCCTCTGGTGTTGCATGCGTCTATAGGCTACGGTGACCACTTACCATCAGGTGGGCCGTGTGCTTGTTTGCCACCTTAGTAGTATAAAAAAGGTGTACTTAATAGATTCGTAAAGAACAACTTAAATATTTATGTTATATATATGTAATGAGTATTGAACCAGAGGAGTATAAGCGACAACTTTTGGACATCCATATATTTTTGCATACATTAACTACTTGATGAAGACTTCATAAAGATTAAGAAACCAGACATAAAAGTTATTCATACTCGGTGCACATTTTTGTGATCTACACAATTTTCACTCCCGTTTAGAGATCGTAAAAAAAAAGATCGTACCCACAACTCTTGTCACTCTGGCAGAATCAGTGTTTACTTAACGACTACACCTTTCGTGAAAACGTTATCTGAAAATTCTCAACTATGTTTTCGACTGGATAGTCACAATAATTCCAGTTAATTCCTAAGTTCTTCTATCTTACTGAAGATCTCAGCTAACCAACCTTGTGTTGTGTGACGAACCGTGAATAAGGTTTACAGGCTTTTTAAGGAGGCAAGGTGCTGGCAGCGGAAGGCTCGTTAATTTTATTCTGGCGCTGGCAGGACAGCAGCCATTTATTAAATGCTCAGCAACGCGCAAATATACCACATCAAATCAAATGAAATATCTTTAATTGCTGAACATAGATACCGGTGATGTTGGATTTTGACAACTTTGGATGTTCTCTATGCTCTACCTGTTTGGTGTACTTAGATTATGGTATAATTAGTCTGCACGGATGACTACTAGGTTTAAGTGGTTGGGTTCGAATCCCACACGGGACAAAAATTTGTGTGTGTAAAGTCCCTCACGACACAGGATTTATTCCTAGTACGGGAATTGTCTTTTTCAAGGTGGAGGTGAAGGTAAGGTAATTTGATACCTATTAAGAATTGTAAAACAACCAAAATCAGAAAATGGTTTTACATAACATACGTCCATATGCCGTAACTGGTAACCATTAGGCAGGTCCCTTGTTTGCCATCTTGGTTATATATAAAGATAGTCACACGGAGACTGTGTAGTACAGTAAAAATGGGCGTAGCTTAGTGCCACCTTTGTAAAATCTATACTAATATTATAAAGAGGAAAGATTAGATTTTTTGTTTGTTTGTAAGGGTTTCAATCAAAAACTACTCAACCGAATTTGAAAATTCTTCCACCATTAGAAAGGTATATCGACTGTGAACTGGCAATCCGTCAAACGTAAATTTTCTGAAGATTTCACTTTTTAATACAATTTTATACTACAATATCATACTCCGCAGCGTTGCAAGCAGTTAAATTTGTTTAAACGTTTAATAACTTCATATTTTTATTTAATAAACCAGGTGCTATAGAAGTGACGCAAACACGTTTATCCTTCAGCCTGTAAAGTTGTCAAAATTGAGATAGTACCAGTTGCCAGTTCACATTCGATATTATATTTAAAAAAAGAAATGCTACTAACATAACCAAACCTACTTTTACACGACCGAAGCCGCGAGCAATAGCTAGTAAAAAATAAAGGCAAAAATCGCTTTAATGTCTGCAAATATTATCAATATGCACCTAATATTCTCGTAACAAGAATACATCCCTCTATTGTAGTTGCGGCAGCCCTGGAAATATACATCTAAATAATAAACAGCCTGTATAACGAGGATCTCGGGTTTGGTTGCAATAAATACCTAGCGATTATGGTAATATTCGTCCCAGGTCGTTTATAAAGCGGTATAAGGGAGGACTGTATTCGGTACAATCGGTAAGGATAATTACCGGTTTTGATGTTACAGGATTATTGTTTGAGTAACCCACATAGATTACCAGTTAAATCTAAATAAACCATATTTAGATTTTAGAGGTTTATAGGAATCATCTATAAGATTATTCTATCCTGTTTCTATAATTTTATCAAGGTTACGGGTATAAATTGTAAGTTTCAATTACAAAATAGAGCCTTAGAGTTTGAAATCTCGACTATGGCACTCTACTTTAATAACCAAGTTGTTGATGGTCATGCACTAAGTTTGAATTTGTTTTTTGTAAGTGGTCCGTGCCAATTTCATAAAATTATTCTACCAACATATCAAATTTTTCAATCGTTTCTGTATTAACAGATTCCCTGTCGGGTGAATCACATATGATACATAACAATAGATTTTCTATTGTGTCTATCACGGGACAGCGAATGGCTGAACCCATTCGCTGTCCCGTGATAGACACAATAGAAAATCTAAATATAATATATATAATATTGTATCACATACACACAACACCATCTAGCCCAAACTAAGCAAAGCTTGTACCATGGGTACTAGATAATGGATATACTTTTTTTTTGTAAATACATACATAGAAACACCCAGACCAAGACAAACATCCATGTTCATGCAGACAAATGTTTGACTTGTGCGGGAATCGAACCCGCGACCTCAGGCGTGGCAGTCGGTTACACTAACCACTACGCTACGCCATTGACTATCATAGAAGATACCATTTTAGAGGTTTTTTAATAGCCAGCTTCTACTCGCAAATGCCCTTGGTATAGAACAAAGTACGGTAATCACCCAGGGCTGAAGTTTTGTATGAATAATAAGCTATGTTTTGTATGAAACCCGATATTCAATAGAGATCAAGCTACTTCTAAAGCTTTCCATAGCTGCTGCGTGACTTTCAATTTGTGGACAAACCCTATCGTAACCTGCTACCTCTCAGCACTTGTATATATTGGTTTATCTATTAAGTAGAGAATTAGACTTTTATTTGAAATAAAACCTTGCTTTAAAACAAACAAATGACTGTGCATTCTAATCAGGAAACAGTAGGTACGTAACTATATTTATCATCTATTCCGTGGAAATTCTGCTCCAACTTTTATATATAAGAAAGTTTGTAAAAATGTTTAGATGTTTGTTTCTCAATTACGCTTAAACCGATCAACAGATCTGAATGAAACTAGACACACAGACAGACCAAGCGCTGGATTAACATGTAAATGCATAGACTTAGAATTTTTCCGCATCGCTAAGTTTATGTATAAATGGGATATTTTTACTTTGACTCCTTTTTTACTTCACCCAGGCGAAACCGCTGCAAAAACTAATAGTAACTATTATCCATTCTGTAATCAAACAAAAACCCATTATCCTGACATTGAGCCGGATAACATTGACGCAGACGAAGTCCAGTCGCATATTATGACACAATAACATGTGTATTAACAGTGTATTAGTGAACACGCGATGGGCAGTCGTCTACACGCGATCAGCTGACCTACAGAACCTTGCGTAACCTTGTTAAACGAATGGATTTTGTGACACGATTTGTTTATGCTTCTACATAATGTCACGTGAGGGAATAGGTAAAGGTGCATTAAGGTCATAGCACACATATAAACTCGGAACCGGATCGGCACCGTATCAACTCGAGCCATGCAGTATTCTTTGTATGAAACTCCCTACTGCAACGCACACTAATCGGAATCGTAACGTAATCGCCTCGCCTCGGGACAAGCTTGCAGTCCTCGCGCTTACGGCTCGTCGTCCCTGGCCTTACGTCTCTCCGTTCACTACTGTTGCGAACGTGCTGTCATTCACAAGACAACTAACAGTCGTGTTGCGCGCGTATTTTATTGAATTTGTAGGTTAGATTTCAAACAAAAATAACGATGAAAAGGGATCATTGAAGAGGTGAGAAAATATCCATATTACTTAATATGATTTAAGTGAGCGCGGCGTAAGCGCGGCGTGTCGCCTAGCCGTAGCCGAGTCCACGTACCGGAGCTGTTGATCCGCTTTGGTTACGTGAGGTTGACGCCTGTTTGATAGCGAGGTGAAAGGCGATACGGTGACGATCCCTTTCCGAGTTGATATGTGTGCTGTGACCTTCACACCCCATTTCACTAGCTATGGTTTTAGGTCGTAGTAGGTAAGGTAGTGGTTCCACGAGCCGAGCAATATAGAGCTGTCTACCGGACACAGCTGTAGATTCGGTGCAGTACTGAGCATTTCTTAACTAAAAATTCTCAAAAGTCGTTGCCCGATACGGCGAACGTATCTGAAATATCATTCAAAGCTCGCTATACCACTACGCCACCAAGGTAGCTAATTCATCTAACTATACATCGCATACTCATCAACCGACCAAATCGGATAGTGTATGTCCGGTTTTAGACAATCAAGTGACAGTTACCGATATGACTGGATTAGCTTTGCGGTCACAAAACCGCATCCCAGAACAGTTCACGATTAACGAGTCACCGGTATTACCAGTCATTCATTACTGCTGCGGTTTATATAAACGGAATAATAGTGTACGGTAATCCGGTGTATATTTTAATTACACAGAATTAAGAGCGTCATTGAGGTTTAAGTGATTGTCTGATTAATAATTGTCGAGTGCTGTACATTTAATTGCCGCATTTCAGGCGCAATTAAGAATTAACTAGAAAGGTTGAAAAAGAAAAAACGTGTATCACGTCTGTGTGGATAAACAATGGACATATATATATAATTTTTTTTGGAAATACATACATATCATACATAGAAACACCCAGACCAAGACAAACATCTATGTTCATGCACACAAATATTTGTGCGGGAATCAAACCCGCGACCTCAGGCGTGGCAGTCGGTTACACTAACCACTACGCCATCGAGCATACGCCACTGCTGTATATGAAGTCTTGGGTACGAATGTGTATTATTGGATTTTACAGTCAAAAATCTCTCAGTATCAGCACGGACTTTGAATCTGTGTCCGGTAGACAGCAATAGGTTCACCGCTCGCTACGTGAGAACTGATATCATAGCTAGCAAATTGTGGAGTAAATACAACTCTATACTATCCCTTTAGGTACGTAAAAATAATATCAGCCCTATATTTAAAATGTCCCACTGCTGGGCACGGCCCTCTTCAGTATGAGAAGGATATGGAATATAGATGCGAGTGTATGTATATTGTAGTATAAACAAATCATGTCACGAGGTCCATTCGTTTAACACGGTTACGCAAGGTTCAGGTGACCGCGTATTTTTTTTTTTTTTTCGTGGATTAGGCGGCAAACGAGCAGACGGATCGCTTGATGGTAAGCGATTACCGCCACCTATGGACACCTGCAACACTAGAGGACCCACAAGCGCGTTGCCGGCCCTTTAAAAAGGAGTACGCTCTTTTCTTGAAGTGTTGAAGGTCGTATTGGTCCGGAAATACCGTAGGCGACAGCTCATTCTACAGTTTTGTTGTGCAAGGCAGAAAATTCCTGGAGAAACGCACGGTTGTGGACTGCCAACCATCTAAGTGATGGGAGTCAAAA
This sequence comes from Catocala sponsa, assembly GCA_963564715.1. Lineage (NCBI taxonomy): Eukaryota > Metazoa > Arthropoda > Insecta > Lepidoptera > Erebidae > Catocala > Catocala sponsa. The sequence continues at coordinate 21,778,340 of OY751338.1, read as the reverse complement.
TGCTGTCGCGTAGGACGATGGCGAAAAGAGGCGGCAGGGATCATTCCGAACCATTCCTCGGAACACTCCCCATAGTATAAGCGATAGAAGATGCAAAGCAACTGCCCTGCTTTCTGCAGGATTAATCATAACAATTATTAGCGGTATTTCGTTATTCTGTAAATGTTCAGTTACGCCTGTAACTCAGCATTCACAGAATAACGAAATACCACTTTGGCAGAATCCCTAGTCTGCCAAAGTGACCAGAACGACAATGATCTCGCTCCCTATAATAAAATCATAGTAGGTGGCATATGATTATGTAGTAGATAAATAAATAAATAAATAAAAATAAAATATAATAGATTATTATTTATGCCGACCCTTTCGGTGATATACGAAATATTAATATGTATTTACTTCTACTATCTCGTTTGTATATCCTCAAAATTATAAGCTTATATTCAACCACATTTTGCCAACTATCTTGAAATTGTACTCTCCATGCAGATACTGACTATAACTTAAATTAACTTAAATAATTTCTTTCCATTTTTTTAATTATGTCTGGTATTCTAAGACTAAAAAGATTAATTGCTAAGCTTAAAAAAACACTAATAAATAACGTCGACTTTACGTGTTAGCTCGAAATTATGTTAAACATGGGTTGTAAACAGCGAAAAATAGGTGAACACTTGTAGCGGTGCTCAAAATAATGTTTAGGGAGAGTTATCACGCGAGGTTTATATATATTATACAAATAGGTAGGGCTGCCACCACTTTTGAGATATACCTTTTACTAGCTCTATCCGCAGGCTTACCTACTGCCACGATAACGAAGCACTGGTGATTGCAACTGATGTGCATGAGATCTCTTCGAGTCCAACAAAAAGTTACTGTATTTTCTACAACAAGTCACAATTAATTTTGTTTATGCACTAGTTTTCACCCGCGGCTTCGCTCGCGAAAATGTAAGTTAGGTTAAAAAAAAAGAAAAGGTTAGGTTTGCAACAGTTATTTTGTCTAGATGAAAGGTACCCTATGTCCTATCCTGTACCCCTGACAACGTGTATGCAAAATTTAATGTGGATCGGTTGAGTAGTTAAGGCGTGAAAGCGTAACAAACAAACAAACTCATTTTCGCATTTATAATATTAGTTAGGATTACTAACAATTTGTGTATTTTAATATTAACTATTTTATCGTATAACACTATTCTCCTTTTAATTTTTTTGATATTATCTGTATATTTTAACTTCATTCTTCCTTATAATACCGTACTGTCGTCCGTGAGTCGCTCGTAGGCCTCAGCTGAAAATCAGCGCCGCGGTCATCCGCAACATTGGGTGAGCTGGAGCCTTTTAGGCGCACTGTGTTGGTTAAAATGTTATTGTCTGTTTAGTGAATATTATGTAATCTTTGTGTGACTAATAAAAAGTTCATTCATACAACAAAAATCTCAATAACAGCCCAGAGTTAAGTAATTGACGGTGTTACAAACCCCCGTAACTCGGAAAGCACGTAGAGCCGTTGGTGTTGCGCCTGATCTTTCTCTGGTCATCTTGGATTGCCGTCCCATCTGACTAAGAGAGTTAGTAAACACAGAGTAAACTTGTGTTTGCGCACACACTTGCGCACTATATTATTGCCTGCGCAGATAATTTTCGTCAACATAACTAAAATTCGCTCTAGCAAATGGCAGCAGGATTGCCGCCTGTTAGACATAACTTTAAACACATCTAACGTTTACATAGATGTTACAAACCTCCGCCTATCCTTTCTAAGACATACAAGTGTAGTACTACGTACTTTACATAGTACGTTTGGCAACCCTACACTCACTACACGCTGAGCAAACTTATTTAATATACAATTAAACGCCTGTTGCGCGTCGTGATACCGAACTTTGTTTATCACGCCCCGCAACGTTCTTTCGACAGCTTTAAATAAGGGTAGTATTTAACTGTTCCTCAATTTTTTGCATTTGTTCCACCAAAAATACTAATTACACACCAAAATATGCTTATTAAAATATTTTAAAGAGATCAAACTAGTTTATTACCTATTTTTGGGTGGGTTTAAGAAGGAACCTAACATAACCTAACACTTTCGAGACGGAATGCAGTGATTTGAGGCGTATAGGTGCTCATTATGATATATTTTAATAAGCATATTTAGTTGTGCAATTAGTATTTTTGGTGGTCATTATATTTAATCCTTTTAAATAATACCTACGAGTCTAGAACTTGTTTCCTCGGCTTTGTTGTTTTACTAGAAGTTTGTTTTCACCGAAGTTGGAAACTAGATACTAGGTTTAAAATTTGTTAACAACTAGTTTGTGTCCGCGGCTTCGCTCGCGTTAGTGTAGACGTTTTCAATACATTTCTATCCGTTGTGATCTACTGTTCACTGGTGGGTCGCTGATGTAGTTTCAGTTCCAGCGACTCATTCATCATACAAAGCAGCGTGTTGGTACATACACCGTGGTGGTTTTAGTCGGTAGGCCCGTAGTCTCGGGTGAACTGGACATAACACCCTCGCCTTCCCTTATGGCTAGGGTTTATGCATCAGGATAATTTCCCCACATAAAAAAAGGATTAGGATGACTAGGATCCGCCCGCTTCTTCGCTTGCATGTATTTGATAGGAACGCATATCAGTATAAAAAGTATACGCTATGTGTTAAATCAAGACATGGTCTATCTGTTTACCAAGTTTTAGGCATATTCTTTTAATGGTTTACGCGCAATTGAGTAATCAACATGCATTATTAGTTATGTAGTTATTTTTATTTTGATATATAATATATGTATTCCGATCGCGGCCTCGCCCGTGTTTATCCGACGATAACCCATATCAAATACCATAAAATTACATGTTAATTCAGGATATGCAGTTTTACCCAATCACTACGACTTATACGTTGTCTGCCTGTTTCGACTAGCATTACGAAAAGGCCATTGATCGGTTTTTGTCCTGATTTTCAACGTTTAGTAGCTTGGATTCAACTTATAATATTACCATACATTAACTTTTTGGAGTATTTTACTGCGTACAGCCTTTATCTTATCTTATCTTATGTGGGTGCCAGTCAGTGCAGACCGGCGACACTTCGACCCAGTGGGATCTTTTGTGTCGACACTCTCCCAATAACGACTGCCATAGATATTCATGGCAGCCGGGACCAACGGCTTAACGTGCTTTCCGAGGCACGGAGCAGGCGATAATTTGTCAATCAATACGCACATAATTTCGAAAAGTCATATAACTTCCGAAAGTCAGAGGTGCGCGACGTGGGTTCGAACCCGAGACCCTCTGCATTGCAGTCTGTTGGTCTCCCCACTGAGCTATCGCTGCTCTGCGTACAACCTTTACAAAGTATTTTCTTCGTTCCTACCTACACAAAAGGAAGTCTAACTTCAAACAAACTGACCCCTGTTCCACATTCATATCCCATAAAAGCACCGTTTTCCCGAATAACCAACAGCTTTCACTTCCCGTCACAGCAATATAAGTTAAATTACTTCAGTAGGTAGTAACACCGTTTGCCTTGCCTCCTATTACATGGGGCCTCAACATAACAGTCGGAATGGCAACCCTTTGGCGCAATACTGGCGTGAAGTTATGTTACTGTATAGTGAAAATGTAACAAATAAACTTACTCTCTTGTGTTTGTACCCGAAATATTAGTAGCACTCTTGACACCATGGAAAAGTAAAGAAAATGGATATGAAATTTAGCTATTGATGGCATGCCACAAAGCTGGTCATATTTATAGTCTTCGAATTATATGTAACTAGGTTTAGAATCAAAGGTCTCAAAGATATTTAGGTTAGGAATAAAATAGGGTACAATTTGATTCCGTAGGATAAGCTTGCAATATGTTTGCGGCAAATAGATTTTGATTAAGATTAAAGATTCACCAACAATATCACATACATATGTGAGAAACATTTTGAGTCTAACCAATTGTGAACATGCATTACATTTTAATATTACTAATAAAATTATAAATAATAAAGAAGAAATAAAGATAAATATTATAATACTATATATTACATACGAAATAAAGATAAATATTAAAAGCGATAAAATATCAATATAAAAGTTAAATTTAAAATGAAATAAAATCAAAATCAAGTAAATTTTTCTTGACTTACAGTTACATAAATGAGTTTTAATTATTTTAAATTATTACATTAAAAATCAAATGAAAATAAATAATAATTATAAGAACTAATAATAAAAAAAGTAAGTAAGTAATTGAAGTCTATCACGGGACTTTGAAATATAGTTGGCGAATTGTGGACGTGATACGCCTCTGACTAGCTTTTGAAAATATACAAGCGTGTATTTAAGCGTATGTTTAATATTGAAGCAAAAATAGAGAGAAACTCAGTTTTTAAGTTCAATGATCGAATTCCACAAAAACTCATTGTTTCCTGCATAATAAACCTTTTCAACAGTGTTCCAATTAATTAGTTCTTTCATATATAACAGTTTTAAAGGCATACTATTGAATAAAACTTTTCTAACAGAAAATTCTTATGTTCTTATACACATAAACATAAACGCAAAGTTACACCACGCGACTAAAGAGACTTTTGAAATACTTTCAAGGTACTTAAATTAAACTTAATTCGTATGTATACAGTTGGGTCACAGATTTCTATAAGCTTATAAATAAGATTAGAATATAATTTCATATACGTGTAAGCAATAATAATAACGACATTATAGCTGCAATTTTTCGGACAGTGTATGTATTTAGATTAAATCCTTAAATTTTGAAATAATATTGTAATAACATTTCTAATAATTAAACCTCTCAAATATAGAAACTAATCAAAATTATAATAAGTACAATAGCTCCTAACTGCTTTAAATATAGATACATATTATGTTTGATTTTTGTAATTTTGTAATTTCTCTATATCATAATTTTATTTTTAATTTGATTTTGTTAGCAAGTAAGTTAAATTCTATGGGTTATACCTGAAATAAACGATTATTATTATTATATACCTACATAAGTATATAAAAGGTTTGCAAACTGAACTAAGCTATTGAAAATCAGGATCATCATCTTGGAAATAAGGAGACAGGCTATGCTAAAATTAAAATATAAAGGTATAAAAATCAAAGAGATTCAGGATCTAAGGTAGTACCTATAAAAATAATACGAGTATATCTATAGTAATATTTAAAAGAGAGAGAGCATGTTTTGTAAGTATCTATGTTTGTGGAGGTTAACCTCTGATACCACTAAAATTATTTTTATTAGTTTTATTTTTTAGTTTAAAAGAAACTACCTACTCCCGCTCTAGGAACAAATCCTGTGTCGCGCGTGACTTTACAAACATTCAAACAACGGACACAAAGAACACCTAGACTCGGAACAACCATTTGTGGATCGCACAAAGTTTTGTCCCGCGTGGGGATCGAACCCACAACACTCGGCACAGTGGCAGTGCAGTCCAATTCAAATAGCCTTGACTAATTGTAAGGTTAATAATTTCAGGTGGACATAGACTATATTCTACTCGGGTGAAGTCTTTGCAGACCATAAGTAAAGAATAAGAAAAAGTTGCATGAAGTATAAAACTCAACAAAATTAATGGAGTATTCCGCTTTCGGCACCAATTTTCTTGGTACCTATGGTTTCGGCACCTAAGCTATTCCACTTTCAGCACCAATAGTTATTTTTGCTTGGTGCCGAATATCAAATAAAACACCTATTGGTGCTGAAAGTGGAATAGCTTAGATGCCGAAACCATAGGTGACGATAAAATTGGTGCCGAAAGCGGAATACTGCAAATTAATTATAGCTTAAAGCAACCGGCCCTTGTCGGCCTTAATGGCGTAGTGGTTAGTGTAACCGACTGCCACGCCTGAGGTTGCGGGTTCGATCCCGCACAAGTCAAACATTTGTGTGCATAAACATGGATGTTTGTCTTGGTCTGGGTGTTTCTATGTATATATATGTATTTACAAAAAAAAATAAAGTATATAATTATGTATATTTATCCATTGTCTAGTACCCATAGTACAAGCTCTGCTTAGTTTGGGCTAGATGGTGTTGTGTGTATGTGGTAGAATATTATTATTAAAGAAACCGTGACCGGAACCGACATCAATTAATATGCATAATTATATACTTGCTTTAGTTTTCCCAAGACCATCAACGGTATCACAAAGGTTTCCTGTGACGATGGCCGCGCAGTCAGTAACCATATCCATAAATATGCACATACAAACGATTACGCCAGTAACAATTGACAATATATCAACAATGGTCCCAAGACGGTCCTTTTTCAATTACGGGGTTAATAATAAAAGTGTTCAACCCTTATTTGTCCGGCGTATACATACAGTTGGATAAATAACGAAACATTATATTATTTTCTGATGTTTTACAGAGACAAAAAGTGGGTGTTTGAAGTTGAATGCTTTCCTCTTCCCTTGGGGATGTCTTGATAGTCCCTTGGCATATGTTTGCGTCGACCCAAATTGGCTATGTGTTATAAAATAAGTGTTTTTTTAGCTTCAACATGGCGACTGAACACGCCTTGCATTGGCAAGATATTATTGAGATTTTCTGTAGTAAATTCTCAATACCTCAACTAGTCTGTATGAGTCTGGATGATTGTAAGAGTCCTGTAGCCTATTTAGTGGGACTTATACCCATAGCTGGCTAAATAGGGAGTGTTATGCCCAAAGACATTATTAGTCAATCAGTGAAATCTTATTAGTACGTCTATTATATAGGTACTAGCGGTCGCCTAGCGCTCGAAATTCGACCAAAGTTTGCCTGTAAGATATTGCTGATATATGTCATTATATTGATATATGTAACCATAGTTACGCGCTTCAACTGCGTGTGTCAAATGCATGGTTGTGTGCGTGTAGTGTTTTTTCATTAATTTAATGTATTTCTAATGCATATTTTATATAAATATTAGGATTCGCCCCTTCTTCTCCATATAAACTTTAACTGTACCAAATTTCATACTCCTCTGACCGCGCAATTTTCGTAAAAAGGGGTACAAAGTTCACGTATTAATATATAGATAAGTAACGAAGTTCGAAGCTCTAAAACTATAGACAAGCATTTAACGCTTCAAACCAGTAGAGCGGCAAGAGAACAAACAGCCGGTCTGATAATGAATGAATTCTTTATTAGACACACACAGATTACATAATCAACACTAAGCAGACAATAACAGCGTGACTAAAAGGCTCCAGCTCAGCCTATGCTGCGGATGACCGCAGCGCTAAATTTCAGCTGGGGAGAATGAGCGGTTCACGGACAACATTACGTATTATAAGGATGAATAAAGTTAAAAGATTAAATAGATAATATAAAAAAAGGAGAATAGTGTTATATATGAAATAGATAATATTAAAATACACAAATTGTTAGTTATCTATACTAATATTATAAAGCTGAAGAGTTTGTTTGTTTGAACGCGCTAATCTCAGGAACTACTGGTTCGATTTGAAAAATTATTTAAGTGTTAGATAGCCTATTTATCGAGGAAGGCTATAAGCTATATAACATCACGCTATGACCCACGGGGGCGGCGCAGTAACGATAAACGCGGGTGAAACCGCGGAAACATCTAGTGCATAAATAAAATTAATTGTGTATATAAATAAATGATCAGGTCGTTTACCATAGTAGGCCAGCACCTTGCTATTTTATTGCATTTAGCTCATAGGCACTAACAGCTTCCAAAGAATACATAGTATACATATCGATGGTCATACGTTGACACCTCGTAACACTCATTTTTTAGCAAAATGAGTTATGCACATCAAAAAATTTGAAATTAAGCGCCAAATCTGCCCGTTGATAACTCATATCGCACAAAAAATGTCACGCGAACAATTTTTGCCAAAGTTGACAACTCACAATTAACAGGTATGAACTTGAATTCACTGGTGCGCGAGTTACGAGGTGTCAACGCAGAGTTAGGTAGTTCGCAATACACTGACAGAGTAAGATTACGCCGCAAGTTTTAATTGTTTGAAAATAGTTTTATATATAATTGTGACTTTGAATACTTCTATTTATTTCCGAAAAGTGCATCTGAAGATATATTGGTAAGTATTTTTTATAATTTTACGAAAAACGCTCACAGTTTAAATTTTAAGCCATCAATCTTAATGTTATACTAATTAATGAGAATTATTGAGTTATTTAATACTATATTAGGTATATAATAATAATCATAATTAAATGTATAGGTACTATTTGTATTAGTTTGCAGGCACTGATTTATCTAAGTAGTACCTACTCATTAATTGGCATAGGAATCGTATTTATCGACGCTTATTTTTAGGTATTTCGTCTATTATTGTTTATTAGCCAAGATCCATGGATAAAGTTTCAACATAAACAATAGTTTCAATATAAAGACAGGCAGAAAGATATAAATAATTGCATAATTAGGTATTTAAATAGTTCTTTTGTTTTAGTGTTTCCTTATCATGGAGACAAATAGCGAAGAAGAGATTTTTAATCAAGTTGTAACCGGCTTGGAAGAACAAGGACTTGCTGTTAACGTTTCTCATAAAAGTAGGAGTGATTTTGTTTATGAAAGTCAATCACAAGAATCATGTCAAAAGTTGCCGAGCTTTTCCGAGTTACAGGTGTACACCTACGAGGTAAAAGAAACCAGAGAACTGTTACTTTTGACAGAAAATCATTCATCAGATCGACTAGAGAATGTTCCCCCGGAAGCACTTAGTGCCGAACGGAGCTGGCAAGATAATGGCGAGACAGATACATGTCCATTACCAATTCACTCAACTTCAATTTAAACCACCCTCAGCCACCTTTCAGCCCACGTCATAACTCGGACAATATTATCGAGGGTATTGTGGAAGTCATGTCAGAGTCAGTCATACGTGATTTAGAATCTCCTACAATTTTTAATTCATATGATTTGGACTTTGGAACTTCTCATGTTGTGGAGGAGGAAGCACAACGTGATACAGACTCTCGTACTCTTTTGAGCTCATATAATTTTAACTTAGAACCTAGGTCATCAACTTCTCGTGTAGTGCCCGAAAGCACGAGTGATGACCCTAATTATGATCCGGATCATACATCCTGCTCTTCTGAAGACGAGGATAGTAGTGTAAATAAAGAAAATAAGTACTGGAGGGAAGGCAAAGAAAAGAAAAGGTTTAGCTGAATCAGAGATATGGAAAGCCTATATGAATAAAAAGTTAAGAGAACATAGAAAATACTACATAGGGTGGAGAAGGAACGAAAATTCATGTAATACGCATAATGCGCCACGAGCAGCAAGAACACTGAAAGAGACTTGCAGTTCTGCATTTTGTCGCTCGTCCAAAGAACGCCACTGTCACGAATTCACATCAGAATGTAGACAGCGTTTGTTCGATCTATTTTGGAGTCTAAGTTGGGATCAAAAAAAAATGTTTGTAATTGACACTCCTGACAAAGTACAAACTTTAAGGCCCAACGGGAAAAGTCACTGTTTCTATGATAATTTGCTGCACATGTAATTATTTCAATCTAATTAAGTAAATACAGTACATTTTTTAAAACTGACATCTCGTAACACGTTATTAGTGAGAAATTTAAATATTGTTTACTCGTAACTGATTGTATCATGATTATTTAAATAAACATCTAAGTGGAAATTTTATGTTTTAAATTATATCAATAAATAATTCGATTATCTGCCAACTACTTTTTTGTTTTATTTTATTACAATTTATTTTCGAATTTATACAGTTTTTTCTCCCTCCTGGAAAATTTTACATATTGTAGTTACGTGTTGTCAACCTATGACCATCGATATAACAGTGGTGACAGATGCATGTTGCCGACCCTGAATAGAAGTAAATGTTGTCTTCCAGTTCATAAGACAAATAATATTGTTGCTTCTTCTAGCAGTGCTGAAAGCACGATGTCCCTTTAAGAAGCTTTGATTATTTAGCTGCAATCTTCTACGATAAGATGTCTCCAGTTAATACTCCAATTTCAAAAAATCTTCCTGTCCTGTTCTACTAAATAGAAGATTTTTATGCTTATTTTCAAAACATATTTGGCTAAATATACCTGGGCATTGCGGGTCTATATTAAGACATAAGGTAAACATGCTAACCATATTTTGCAAACTTCCAAATTTATTCCAGAAATTGATGATACCTTTTCCTTTCAGGGTCACAATGTATTTTTAGTAAGCTTCCTTCTCGATAAATCGTAAATAAATAAAAGGTCTGTTGTTACTGACAATATCGTATAATAGTCCCAAGGCGCTCATCTCAATAAATAAAGGGATGATTCTCATTACTACAAGCTGAGGGACACGGATAAAAAATAATTATTTATATATCGTTTCTTTACGTTTCTATTGATAATAGTGGATAATAGGCAGCTGAGAATAGAGATAATAGAAGAAACTATTGTTAATTGGTTTCATAATACAGCGTGATAAGATTTTTATAATTTTGGAAGACAATACGGAAATGAAAATGAAAGAAAACATGTAAGTATCGAATCATTTTTGAGACTAGAATTTTTATTGCACGTTTTTTTGTGTGTATTAACTGCACACAACACATCAATTTGGTGTAAAGCTTACTATAAGCATATGTTATTTGATAATTAGTTATACATAGAGGCAAGCGAAGAGTGGATGGAAAACATAAGGAAAATATACACCAACTAGCTTTTGCCCGCGGCTTCGCTCGCGTTAATTTAGAATTTGACAACCAATTCGGGTCGTACTCTGCTTGTAATAATATAATTCAATCATGATCATTCGAAAGACACGTGGCGCCATCTATTATCATAAGAATGTTATTGTTGTTTTCCTCGGGAACAGTAATTTTTTTCGGGATTTAAGGTAGCCTACGTCCATTTCTGTCCACCTGACAACGTATATGCAAAATTTCAGGATGATCGGTTCAGTGGTTTAGGCGTGAAAAGGTAACAAAAAAACAAACTCATTTTCGCTTTTATAATATTAGTTAGGATTAGTTAGGATTACATTATGTCACTAGAACTCTCATGTGTAGGTAATGAAATGTATGTGTAGACAGATACCTACTCGTTTTCTGCTGGAAACTTTAATAAACAAAATCTTTTAGTGACCGTACAAAGCCAAATTGAAGACACACATTATGCATACACTTTTGTTTATCATCAAGACATCCTTCGCTTTTATATGTTTTATAAAGTTTGCATACTACCTCACCTCGCGTCACGAAACAGTAGTTAAAAGGTTTGTTTTTTCGACCTCGTAAAAATACAACTCCCGCGATTTCGGGTAATCGCTGCATCGTGCGACCAACAAATGGTTAAACAACTAACAAAAGTAACATTCTGTCTAGAAATAAAATGAAAATGTTTTTGTCACATGCGAGGGACGACTCTACTATATTTGACGCATTGGTAGAGACTACCAAAAGCAATGTGTTCAACTAAATCATTTGTTTCTTGACTGCTCGGATGGCGTAGTGCTTTTTGTTGTCGCCTCGCTATTGTCACTATGCCGAGTGTTGCGGGTTCAAATCCGACACCGGACAAAAATAATGCATAAGTGGTTTTACCTAGACTGGGTGTTCTGTTATGTTTAAAAACTCCCCGCGATACAGGAATTATCTATACTTATAATAAAACTGTAGAGAGGTCAATTCTGTACATTGAATATATATTCAAAATTAATATTTGAGGATGAATGGTGATCGATACTGATGACAAAAATGCAATCAGTAAATTATTTATCTGTCTGTCTGTCTGTATATGCACGCATGGGTCAAAAACTACTTAAAGGATTTTAACCAAACTTGGTACGATTGTAGTCTATACTCCTGGGCAGGTTATAGGCTATATAACATAACGCTAAGACACATAGGAGCTGAGCAGTGACGATAAATTTGAAGCAAGTCGGATGAAAATGTGCTTTCGAGCTCTTATCCTCGCATACGTTGATCATACACCAAAAGTATGTATTACAAAAATGATGGTCTTCAAAAGATCTCCAAAAAAGTCCTTAATAGTATATATCTATCTTTTATAAATTAGCCACAATAACGTGTTTAATCGTTAGGCATTTCTTCAAAGTGTATTAAATACATAAATATATCGTATTTCACATAGATATATCTTTATTAAACTCCCATATTCACTTTAATGGCTATTTTATAAAAAAAAAATAAAGAAATCGGTTTATAAACACACAAGATATAGATGAAATAAAACTTCCAAATCTCGCCGCGCCAGTTTGGGTACGGCTATATGGTTGATTTTTGTTTAACGCGCGAAACGGCCATCCGCTGCATTTATAAAAAGGCGGGGGCGCTCATGCGCCGACTTCACTCACATTTTGTTTGTTTAGTTGAACGCGCTAATCTAAGAAACTACGGGTAAAAATTAGAAAAATATTTCAGTGTTGGATAGCCCATTTATAGAGGAAGGCTATAGGCTATATAACATCACGCTACGACCAATAGGAGCGGAGCATAAATGAAAAATGTTGCAAAAACTAGGAAAATTCTCTTATGTGAAGCAGACGAAGTTGCGCGGGTCAGCTAGTTCTAAATAAAAGACTATTTAAAATAAGGTTTTATAAAGAGTTTTTAGAATCGGTTCTTTTATTTTAGTTCTAGAGATTAACCGTACAGTATAAAACATAAATACGTAAATAGTCTCACCCCTATATTACTTTCTACCGGGCACAGTTCCAGAAGCCGCACCGACGTGCTGAGTCAAGTTAATTTGACAGCATTTATGAAATCACTTTATCGTCATACCTAATTTAACAAAGAAACCTCTTTCTAGTAACATAACCATAAAAAAGAACTAGGATATTATTATTTGATAAAGACAAATCTAAGAAACAATTCATATGAATTGTTTAGCAAACAGTTTTGAAGAGAAAGAAGAAAGTACATCAACCCGTTCCTATATTTGTTAATAAAACATGGTGTTTATTGTTAGACAGCTCTACGCATCCGTATCGGGGTTGGGCCGAGTCGACATGTCAGAAACAGAATATGTAGACTGCGACTGGTACTACGTAAGCAAACCTCGCCTCGACCAAGAAAACAGAGACGAAGGGAATGGAATAGAGCTACTATTAGGGATTTATTCTCAATGAGTCTAGGTTCTCAGGGTTATTGGCCGCTAATATATCCTGTCTAAGCTATTGTATAAGACTTTAGGGGCTACTGCACCATAAAAACGTGCTATGCGTATGCTTTAGCCCATAATGATGACCGCATTACCTTGAATTGAAAGAGCTAATACAATGCTCAGATGTACATGCACACAAATATTTCTAATGTAGGATGGCAGCATAGAGATTGACTAACTTAGATTTTATTAGATGTCCATGCTTTTCACAGTAAAATTGTGTCATTTGTGTTTAGCGTTTTAACTTTTTCGTAGGAGCTAACATTAACAATAAAATTTTTATAAAGTTCATTTTGGCTGCGGCTTCAAGATAACTAGCAGATTATTTTCCATTTAGTTTTAATACATGCAAGAAATCTGATATTAACCTAATTCTTTATAATTTAGTTGTGCATAGACACAACTCCCGCACTACTAATACTCGTGTCTCAAGAAACTTTACAAAGATTAAGACAAGAGAATTAAAAACACTTACACACGGTTCCTGGAAGGCTAATCAGTGACATGTCAAAATATAATTCATGTCAAGCATTTTAATGTAACATAATCAGCCATTTAACAAATTTTTGGGTTTACCTATCTTTGCCACGTTGAATGGCAATGCTTATTCTTTCCGCGAAGTAGAGACCAGCCCTCTTGGTCACGAGAAACGTCGATTAACCTTTTTGCTGTCTCTATAGAGAGCACGAGCACTGGGACCGCATGGCCCCGTTTTGACCCTAAACGGCTTAAAAGCATAATACCCTACCAGGTTTTCGTATTTGCTCTGTTTGAGAGTCTCTGCGGATACAGCAGCAGCGCCAACACAACCCGTTGTGCTTGGAAGATGTGATGTCGCAAGGGTGTCGACACACATTGCATCCCACACTAAAGGCCTACCCATCTTCCAAGGCATCAATGATATACCGAATTACCTAATTCTGTTTTATATGTATATATTTTAAACTTATTGATGGATAACTCTCTTATATTATAAGAGCCAAATGTGCCTGCTCACAGGAGAGTTCACTGGCCATTTTGGCACCAACGACTTCCTGTGCAAATTAAGATTGGCACACAATTCGATCTGCAGAGCCTGTGGTGACCAGGACGAGTCCATATCGCACCTATTGTGTGAATGCGACGCGTTGGCTAGACTGAGGATGTTTCTGATGGGGTTGGCATATCCAAACCCTGAAGACTTCAGGCTTCTCCCTCTGAATTGTACACTGCGGCTTATGCTCATAAGGAGATAGCTAAGGGTTAAATCTTGGGACCGACACCAAAGATCCCACTGGGTCGAAGTGTCGCCAGTCTGCACTGACTGGCCCCCACACATAAGATAAGATAAGATATATTATTTGGCAGTCTGTTATAGAATTATGGTGTCTACACGATCCTTATGTATAAACAAAACTTTATCTTACATGTTTTATAAATATAAATAAAAGTAACGGTTGACTAACACGTTTCACAACACGATGTCGTCATACCTCTGAAATACTCTAAATAACAAATATTTATAATGCCTTTTATTTCCTGAATTCTTGAGATATTAAATGCCTGAAAGTCCGACAAATAAGAAATTCGACGAAAATCTGGGACGAGCGGCAAAAAATATCGAACAAAAACAGCAGTAAAATGTTTTTTACTTGCAAACTGCTTAACTAATGGGGCGAGGGGCGTTAAGGAAGGGTTGAAATGGAGGCCGTGTCATCCCTCTTTTGAATAAGAATCTCATTTATACTATAGTTCATGGCGGGAGATGCAGAAAAACAAATGATTCGTCAGGAAGCTTAATTTGATGTTGAGGTAGACTTACAAAAACAATGCTTTTAGAATGAAACAGTAAGTCTTAAATGCTTATAAACAGAACAGGATGTTACATAGTATATAATATATATTTGGCTCGTTCTCGCTTATTTCCTACTAGTATATTTTTCCGCGTTTTCCTAGATGAAAGGTAGGTTACCTATGTTATGTTCTGTACGTAACTTGTAAATTATTATATATATATATAATATATTAACTTGTAGCTCGCATGATGATGAAAGTTAGGGCGTGAAAATGTTATAAACAAACAAACTCACATTCGCATCCTACCTAATATTATAAGTGCGAAAGTGAGTTTGTTGGTTTGTTACGCTTTCACGCTTAACTACTTGACTTATCTCTCATGATCATGATTTCACGTACATGTTGTTAAGCGTATAGAAAAGACAGGATCGATAGCATATGACTGCTGTGCAAGAAGTTTCGGTTTTGATTCCCTTGTCGGATAAATTCATAGTGGGATTTTCTGTTATGAAATTCTCATTAGACGGCCTTAGTTACGCGGGACCTAAAATTTAAAACCTACTTAGTGAAATTTAGGTATACTACACATCTGCCAACACCTTCAGGGATGTAGTTCCTATGTATGTCTTAATAATACAGGAAATATCCCTAAAGAAGCCTTATAAAAATGGGAAATGATGATCTATACTAATATTATAAAGCTGGAGAGTTTGTTTGTTTGGTTGAACTACGGGGTCGGCGCAGTAACCATAAACGCAAGTGAAACCGCGTGCACATCTAATATTTATATATACATAAATACGACCCGAATAATCCCGAATAATCCCTTATAGTTTTAACATAACCTACTTCATTTTTTAAGTCGGTTAAGAAAATTGAGATGGTGTCGATCATGTTATACAGAATGTAAGGTTCACACTAAGATTGTGTGAAAGATGGATTGATTTTGGATGCGGAAAGGTCGGGTGTCGGGACGTAACTTCGGAGAGGCGCGTGTCCGGTGACACGTCGTGCGCCTGTTTGATTGATTGAACTTCATGACCCAAATGATATTTATGAAATACATTTCACATGGTCTATAAAGAATACACGCTATACAGGAAGCAGATTGAAAAATAGGTTAGCGTATACAGGGTTTAATTAAAAAAACTAAAGCTACCTTTTTATATACCCGTGTTTTTTTATATATTCTTAACGTCTGTTCTAGAACTTTTTCGAAAGCTTAGTAATTTATCAAAAAATATATTGTAGCAAGTAAATAATTGTAATTACCCACCTGTGTGTTATTTCGTTACACGGCTTCTTTCTTTTGTGACTGTGTGGTCTTTTGATTAGAGCAACGAATTCCAATATTTGTATATTCGTATAAAAAAACTAATCAAATTATGAATTGTGTGAAGCGATAAAACAATATTTGTTAAGTACGCATAAAGTGTAGTTTGTGACGGTACATGGACAAACAAAAATATGCCAAAGTGACGGAGAATCAAGATTCTTCTGCGTCACAAACGGAGCCATGACATCGCAGCACCAGTCAGCTTGTGACCACGGCTGGTGTAACCTGGTCGAAACGTCAAGCCTAAAAAAGGTAAACATCATGTATGATCGCGTTAATACCCGTTACATATTATATATATATCATGCAACGCGAAAGTTTAAAAGTTATTAAGTACACATAAATGAGCAGCGATAGCTCAGTGGGGAGACCAACAGACCGCAATGCAGAGGGTCTCGGGTTCGAACCCACGTCGCACACCTCTGACTTTCGGAAGATACATGACTTTTCGAAATTAAGTGCGTATTGATTGACAATTACCGCCTGCTCCGTGCCTCGGAAAGCACGTTAAGCCGTTGATCCCGGCTGCCATGAACATCTATGGCAGTCGTTATTGGGAGAGTGTCGACACAAAAGATCCCACTGGGTCGAAGTGTCGCCGGTCTGCACTGACTGGCCCCCACATAGCGACCCCGCATACGGGACCGACGGCTTAACGTGCTCTCCGAGGCACGTAGCAGGCGATAATTGTCAATCAATACGCACATAATTTCTAAAAGTCATATAACTTCCGAAAGTCAGAGGTGCGCGACGTGGGTTCGAACCCGAGACCCTCTGCATTGCAGTCTGTTGGTCTCCCCAGTGAGCTATCGCTGCTCAGAGGAGGCGACTAAATGAAATGTGATTATAAGGGTACCTATAGTTATAGACAATAAAACCTAAATAACGGTCAAACCTAAAATTTTAATCAATTATGGTCGAATTTCGATCAATTGGCGCTAGTTAAATGTAATTTTAGTAAGGCTATTCGGACTTTTGGGCTTATGTGAAGGTACCGCCACTGTCTATCATCAGACGCTATAGGCAGTAAATAGTCTCACGACTACATCGCTGAAGTGGTAAGCAGAGGTTTATATCAACACATTTCGGAAGCTGTGATTTAATGCTATGCCATGCTATCATCGTCGTCTGCCGGCCACCGTTCAAGGCTCTTAACTGCTAAATGGAAATACTATACTATTCTCTATTTATTTTTAAAGTCTTTTTTCTATTATTTCTTCCACATTACTTGGCAGAGAACACAATAACACTTTACCCGATTCGGTAATTGAACTTGTGACAATATGCACAGCAGCCACTACTACTCCGTCATAGACGCAGACTTTAGTGAATATAGTATAATATTAAAAATTGTAATAAAAATAGTAACCGGCCATTTTGCGGTGGCGGCCATCTTGGATTTGAAATGTATCATAGTGTATAAGTATTCTACTAGTGAAGCCCTTTCATTTGATACCCATATTAAAGGGGTTGTGAAAAAATATGTAATCCGCTATTTTGTGGCAGCGGCCATCTTGGACTGATCTTCATCAAACATAGCTAAGAACACTCCCGACTAATTCACATTTCAAACAAAAAAAAACTATATCAAAATCGGTTAATCCGTTCGGGAGCTACGATGCCAGAGACAGACACACAGACACACACACACACAGAGACGTCAAACTTATAACACCCCGTTGTTTTTGCGTCGGGGGTTAATAATAGATAAATAAGTAGGTACTTAGTAAAAAGGTCAACCTCGGCACACAAAATATTAGTCGTAGCGTCGTCTATTGATTTGGGTTACAATATACATATTTTTAAGTGCCGTAGCTATTGTAGAATATTGAGTTGCCATATAATTGAAATTAAAATACTTTATACGGATTTACCGCGTTTTAATTTTTTTAGAACATTATTATTACCATCGAAAATAATATATGCTAAGTACTTACATGATTATTACATAATTTTGAAAGTGTAAAGTACTATAATTGTTAAACACTGTTACTAGTTACTGTTTACTTCTATTTAAGCTATTTATTTATTTATTTAGGCATATTTACAGGGTAAACACAGACATTCACATAAAATTAATAGACATCAAAGTGCATGTGCTATTTCTATTATGAAATAATATGCACAGCACTGGCAGGTGGACAACATGCAAAAACTAAATAATAAAATTAAACAAAAAAAAATACGCTATTGAAATTATAAAACCTATTTAGATATAATTTTAATTTTACCTTTCGGTTGCTTTTCAGCAGCCATGTTCACGAGAAGACTAAGATGTTGGATTTCTCTATGTCTTGAAGTGACAGTTTTTTTTTTAAGATTTACGAGCAATTTGCCCCTCCAGCTAAGCTAGAATGCTTGTGTTAGGAGTGCGTCGGTAGTGCAATGGGTGGGAATTACACCCGCGACCTCTCGATCGCAAGTCCAATGCCTTAACCATTGGGCTACCGCCGCTTTCCGATATAATGTCGATTTTTTCAGTTTCAGATTTATAATATTATCTTACGTTTACACGAATATAACATTCGAACAAATACGGATTTTATCGCGGTTTATTTTATACTAGCAGTCACCCGCGGATTCTCCCACGTTTATAACCACTGCTCCGCTCCCGTGGCTCGTAGTGTGGTGTTGTATAGCTTATGTTACTTCTGAATAAAATAGCTTTCTAATGGTGAAAGAGTGATTAAAACGTTCCAGCAGTTTTGGAGTTTATCATTACAAACTCATAAAGGAATGAAAATAAATGTAAGCAAGACGAAAGTAATGGTATTTGAAAAGGAAGAGTGCGTGACGATGTGTAATATTATGATTGATGGAGAAAAAGTGGAGCAAGTGAAAGAGTTTGTATATTTGGGTACTTTGTTTACAAGGGATTGTAAATATGACGGAGATATTTAAAGGAGAACGATTGCTGGCAGCAAAGTGAATGGAGCCCTACGCGCTTTTATGAACAGTCGAAATGTATCCGAAAAGGCACGTTTGGCTGTTCATAGAGGACTATTAGTGCCCACACTTATGTATGGAAGTGAAAGTTGGGTATGGCAAAGGAAGCATGAGAGCAGAATAAATGCTGTAGACATGAGAGCGTTGAGAAGCATATGTGGTGTGACTCTGAAAGATAGAATAAGAAATAGTGTGATTAGAGAGAGATGCGGCATGAAAGTGGATATAGTCACAAGAATAGAAAAGGGTATGTTAAGCTGGTTTGGACATGTAGAAAGAATGGACGAGGAAAGACTGACTAAGAAAGTTTATAAGGCTAGTGTGAATGGAACAGTCGCAAGAGGAAAACCTAGGCGACTTCTCGACCAGATCGGAGGCGTTCTGGACAAAGGCCAGGTCAAGAGCTCCTTGAACCGACGGGCGTGTATGAGGAATGTGATGAAAGTGAATGAAGCCAGAGAAGTGTGTCAGGATCGTAGCAAATGGAAATCCGTAGTCTCTGCCTACCCCTCTGGGAAACAGGCGTGAATCTATGTACAAATAAAATTACACTTATAAACATATATCAATGTTACACATATTAATGTAATTTTACTTGCCATGTTCAGCTGAAAATGGCAACAAGTAAAATAAACCTATGAGAAGAACAGGCAAAAAACCTACGGCAAAATTTCAATCGCTGAATTTACAAACATTTTAACATAGTTCGGGCACATAGGGTTAAAAACAATGTTACACGTTACAATTGAACCTTGTTGCGTAACCTGCAATCAATTTAACATTGGTCTGCTTCGCACGGCAGAGCAATCAACGAGCGGTTAATTAAGAGTCCAGGTGAATGCTGCGCGCGACGGCCCTTAAATTACTTTTAGTAATTTAAAGGCCGTCGCGCGCAGCATTCAGACTAAACGATGCCCACGGGGTGAGATGAAATAATTCTAACAAAGAAGTACATTATCCCGCTCGCATTTAGATGACGGACCGGTATTATAGAATACTAGCTGTTACCCGCGACTTTGTCCGAGTGGAATTTAACAAAAAAATCTAAAGTAAAAGCAGCATAAGTAGCCTTATAACATCAACTATCTGCCAGTAAAAGTCCTGTACAATCGGTCAAGCCGTTTCAGACATTAGCCGAAACAAACATACGGACAATTTTTTTTTATGTACATATACCTACAGATCAGTTCATATAGTTAGGGACCGCTCAATAGAAATAGAAATATTAATTTGCATAAAATATAGCAAGGTTGCCAACCATACTCGTATTTGTACGAGGAACCTCTCGTACAAATACGATTTGCGGTATCCCATACGAGGTACGAGGACACTGTCAGCCTCGTACGAGATTTTGATATAGTGAAAATAATACATGAAATAATAACATGATTTCACATTGCAGGCAACATTTTGTAGCATAAATGGGAGGCAATAATACGCAGACAATAATAATATGATCAAATCTCTACGGCCGTACCTTTTTTTTGAAGTGAAAACTTCTTTAGCGGCGTTGTGCACTTTTTTGTGATGGGTAAAAAATGTTAAACTCGCGTCAGGACACGTGACCTGATCTAAAATTCGTTAGACGGAGGGAGAATTGTCAAACTCGCGTCAGGACACGTGACCGGATCGAAAATTCGTAAGACGGAGGGCGAATTGTCATGTTTGTGTACGATAGTGCAATAAATGAATATTGTATTTTACCACATAAATGATAGTACTCTTATACTGATAATTAAAGCAATTCATGCAAAAATATTCCCTAATCATTCCAAATTATTAAAAATGCACAACGTTAATATTCAAGTTTTCACTTCTGCCGGCACTCCAGGAGTGCAACCCGTTGTTTTTTTTTTTAGTTATTCTGGGATCTGAACCTAGCCACAGTAGGCGAGATGACCTTTGTTTTAGTAATTCTCTGCCGAAAAAATGAAATGTACGCAACCCTGGAATGTAGGTTCTCAAATTAAGATATTGTCAAAAGTCAAAAGTCAAGTCAAAAAGTCAAAATCATTGATTCCATTCCATCAGTAATATTAGGCGTATCATAGGATTGTCTTTAAGAACGTAACTAAAGAATTTCAGAACTTACCATTGGATAGTAGAGAGGTCTTTACTTAAACAATAGTCTCTAAATATCAGCCTATGAGTGCTATTAAAGTCAGTGCCAACGGTGAAAATGTTAATAACGTCTGTGTACAATAAGGTCAGGTCTGATAAAAGTATAGGGTCAATATAAATACGCTGGTTTTTAAAAGACCTTAACATTTCATAGCCTAATAATGAAAGGAAAAGTCATAATTTCATGGTTGCATGCCTATATTCCCGAAAGAGTAGACATAGGTGTAAGAGGGACCGAGCCTATTGGCGTTTACCAGGCGTAGCTCCAGACTACGTGCTGTCGTTGAAAATGTCTTGATAGCAAAGCCAATATTGCTTTGGCGAGCTAGGAATGGAACCACCTGAACAACTTTTTAACAAACCAATCCCGAGACCTTATGATCAACTTCTAACTCATGATACAAATGCAGCGAAGCCAGCAAGACAATCTAAATTTCACCTACAAAGTTATCTATATATTAATACGTGAAGCAAAAACTTTGTACCCGTTTTTACGAAAATTGAGCGGACGGAGAAGTATGGAATTTGGTACAGTTAAAGTTTATATGGAGAAGGAGTGGCAAATCCTAATATTTATACAAAATACGCATTAGAAATACATTAAATTTATGAAAAAACACTACACGCACACAGCCATGCATTTGACACGACCAATGGAATCGCGTTTGTAGTATTTCGGCATAGTTAGAATTTTTCGTAACTATGGTTACATATAATATGTGGAGTAGGTGACTAAATGAAATGTGATTATAAGGATATAGTTATAGACAATAAAACCTTAATAACGATCAAACTTAAAATTTAAATCAATTATGGTTGAATTTCGACCACTTGGCGACCGCTCGTTCTAATAATTACTAAACGTTTGAAATCTATTGATACTTATTCAAAAGACGTTACAAGTGACAAGTGTAAATGTATAAAAAACAGCATCACATGTGACGCGTCGACATCCTGCCCTGTTCTATATAAAATCCAGTAGCCTGCAAGGTTCATTGCACTAATCCCTTTGATCGTTAACGCTACGAGAATGTTTACCTAAAATTATTACTAGCTCCGCTCAACGTGTAGACTTTACTTCACCAAGCAATATCTGACACGCTTAAGACCGATACTGACGGTCCATTCCTACGGACTCATAGTACGCCGCGGACTGGCGTACTATAAAATGATTTCCAACCAAACATAATATACATGTTAACGTATATCATAAATATGAAAATATCCTTGTTTATCCTGCCTTTATGAGTCGAAACACCTAGTTAAGTTCATCACACAAATTTTAGGCCCGTGCTGGGGTCGAAATTACAACTCTCAGCGAATTGGCTAGGCGATGCAATCACTACGCCTTTTATGCAGTCAAGTGATCTTTATGCGTATTTTTTTTTCAAAGCACCTAAGAAGCCACATATCTACTTATTAAAATCATATTATTATGTAAGTATGCTAAAATGTAATGTATTTTATTGTTATTTTACGTACACTACGCAGACAATGCCATGACTCATGACATGTCGTAAATGAAACACACGAACATATTTTTATGAGCCCGAGTAGGGAAATATGCGGCGTCCTACATAAGATCGCAGTCAACTTTCATAATTATGTGTTATGTTCCTATAGTGAGTACGGTTTCTAAGTTTTTGTGATGATCTGCTATTAGCATTGCCTAGGTGATATCTCTGGAGATGCAAGCGCTCTAGGGTAAGGTATCCACTTACCATCAGCCAACTGTTTAGTAGTTAGTTATAATATGATAAATGAATTTAAAAAAAATACTATTTCTAATCTAAAATATTAAACCACGGTAGCCTGATGCCTTAAAATAAGTATACATATTAGGAGTGTATTGAGAAAAATCGTAGTTACTGCCTTTTATGGTAAACAAACGCTTGTTCACGTATGAATGTAATATGAGAAAATAGCATAATGCTATGTTTGTATTTTATTATATACTAGTAGAATACTAGTTACATAGTATTAATTCTAGTAATAATTCTGTATTGTAGAGAACTTAATAACCATTTAAACAGAGCATACTAAAGATACTCAGAATCACAATTATTTTGGGATATAATTTTTCATCCCATATGGAGATCTAATTCATAAGTCACAACACTTGGCAACCTGGCGGTGGTAAAGCTACCCATAAACACCAGCGACATCCAATCAGCTTATAAAAATGATAGCATATAGCCAGATTACAGATCAAAAGAATGAATGCATATTTCTTCTTTATTAAACTTACACACGAGAAGTGTATAAAGTCCGCCAAACAAAAGCAAATATATTTATGACTTCATAAAGTTCGCGAACAAAGCTCGTGTACCTTGGCTCTTACAAATGTCCCTTTCAGAGGTCACTGAAGGACGCACGCTTTATAAAAAGTATTCAGTATCGCTGGCAACTTTTTAATCCACGCCATAAAATACATAGATACAGAAAATCGCTTTAATAAACGCATGAAAACAGATGCAGCTTAATGACAGAGGTGCGTTCATAGATTTTAGAGTCAGCCGAATATCAATGGGTAGTCGCCCATGTTGAATATTTCACGATATTTATACGCAATAGCAAATATAATTGAAAATAAATCTTTTTGTAAATACCCCATCTAAATTGAGTGCAATATGAGGGAGAATTATTGAGGGCTTATTATTTAATTCTGCTAGATGTATATGGCTCTTGTTCACGACACAGATAACATGCGCATGTAAAAGTACCTATATACGCTGTATGTTGCATCGTGCGAGTAACTCGTATGATCTACTGACGTATGTAACTCACGGAAATCGCTTGCGCATGTGAGCCACCCGAGTAGCTTGCGTCCGTAGCCTACGCAAGCAGTTTGCGCAGATAGCAAATGCAAATTACTTGCATATGTCGGCCGTAAATAATTTGTACCTGTCGACCACGACAGCGTCGTGTATAAGCATTTTTGTAGAAGTACATCTCATCTTCTACATAATTTTAATCTGGGCATCCGTATTCGCGTATTTTATGTTAACCCTTTTGTGCCTTATTTCCAGAAGCCGCTAAAATGTTTGCCATACACAACAAAATGAAAATTCTATCTCCATAGATAGTGTTTTAAACTGCTAAAATCTCTTTGATCGCATTCACGTTTTATTTTTAGTGCATAAATTGCTTTGTGGCGTGTACCATGGTGTGATGGAAATGATGGATAAGGTTAGGGTTACCAACCATACTTTATAATAACGTATCCTACTTTATTTTTGGTAATTATACTTTATACTTTGGCATACAAATAAAGTATATGAAAATACTTTATTTCCAACCTTTACTGTGACGCTTTTACTTACTTTTTTCAGTGATGAATCTAAAGTGGCGAGAAGAAAGAAATAGAGCGTCAATAAATTTAATTAAAAACGAATTGTTTATTTATATAAATTAAAATTTTGATTGTCAAACAAAACTTGAACAATTTAAAGATAGTAAAAAATTGTTAGCATGTGCTAAAAGCACACAAAATTACGTTTTTAAAGAAATAAAAACATGAAATTTAAAAAAAAAACTTTTTCTTTCAAATACTTTATTTTTTTCCTATTCAAACCATTTTATACGTTGTTTTTGGCAAAAATAGTTGGCAACCCTAGATGCGGTATATAACTCATTTCATAATTCTGCTCACATGATCATATATTGACAGGAATTGATGCAGTGTTATTACATGTAAATCGTATCATTATACGAGCATTAGCACTAAGTCAAAGATATATTTCTCTTATGAACTAAATACACAGCTATGTGTATTTAGTTCTTAAGAGAAATGTCTCTGAAACAAACATAAATTGCTCTGTGACCTGTGTGTCTGTTAACCACGGCCCGATGAAAATGAAGGATGTGGTATCACATATTATCACATATTCTATCACATACACACAACACCATCTAGCCCAAACTAAGCAGAGCTTGTACTAAGGGTACTAGATAATGGATAAACATACACATATACTTTTTCTTTTGTAAATACCTACATATTATACATAGAAACACCAAGAGCAAGACAAACATCCATGTTCATGCACACAAATGTTTGACTTGTGCAGTAATCGAACCTGCGACCTCAGGCATGGCAGTCGGTTACACTAACCACTACGCCATCGAGGCCGACAATACTTGCTCTTTCCATAATTCTCCATACATATACCTACCTAGACTCACACATCTATCTTCGAAGGGATAAGCAGAAATGTATTACACCAATATTACGCCATCTATGATTTTAGGTGTCATGTAACAAGGGCGAGTCTATTACTATCGGCACGGACTCAGAATATGTGTCCCGTAGATGGTAATGTAGGTAATGAATTAATGATGGAAAAATTCTCAGTAACGCCGCGCAACGCCCCGCGTCTCTGTAAATTAGGCCTAAGAATTTCTTGATAGAAAATCCCAGAAATACTTTGCCCGACCGAACCTAAAACCTCATGCATAGCAGACTGCACCATCGAGGCTTTAATTGTAATGCTTCATTTGAGTGATCTTAATTATGTTAATGTAACAAGCACACCGTCGAATTTTATGTAAATACTATAACCTAGCATGAATTAAATAGAGCGCATACATAGACTTAATAATAATAATAATCTTTATATCTTTATTGTTCAGAAAAAATACATAGCTAAAACAGAGGAACCGGAGGCTCAATCACTCTCTTACCCCCTTCCCGTTCCTTCTCCTTCCCACTTCCTTTCCTAAAGGGTCGGCAACGCGCTAGTGATGCCTCTGGTGTCGCAGGCGTCCATAGGCTAGGATGACCACTTTCCATCAGGTGGATACGGCCCACCTGATGGAACTTGTTTACCATCCTAGTTGTAAAAAAAA
The DNA here is from genome assembly GCA_963564715.1 of Catocala sponsa. NCBI lineage: Eukaryota > Metazoa > Arthropoda > Insecta > Lepidoptera > Erebidae > Catocala > Catocala sponsa. The sequence continues at coordinate 21,752,155 of OY751338.1, read as the reverse complement.
AAGGAAGATAATTCACTGGTCTCCACACTAGGATTCCCTGTTTCGTGGAGGCCAGTCTCTTTCATCGTGTTCCAAATGATATAATATAACATATATGTACAATAAAGGAAAAGTAAAATAAAAACAAAAAAATATTTGATGAATACATGGCGTCTTGCAGTAAGTGTGTACGAAAGTATGAGTAGTTAGTAGTGTGATGCTGGTGTGTGTATGTGTGCGTACTTATATCTGTATTTTCTCGAAGTCATGGGCAGATGTGTATGATCTACTTTTAGGCAGCTGTCTTTTAAATCCCACGTACGTAATAGAGAACGAAATTATTGTGGTCTATTAGGCAGCTTACTAGATTTCACATATATAGCAATATTAACCCTGTTTATAAACCGTCCCACTGCTGGGCACGGGCCTCGTCTCGGTATGAGAAGGGTAACGCCACAGCCGACCACACTGGCCGAGTGGGCGTTGTCAGATTTCACACATCTTCGAGAACATTATATAGAACTCTCAGACATGTAGATTTCCTCACGATGTCTTCCTTCGCCGTTAAAGCAAGCTATAATTAACTATTTAATACGAACATAACTTCGAAAAGTCAGAGGTGCCTTCGAATCGAACTTGAGGCCTCTGCGTGCCAGTCCAACGGTTTCCCACTAAGATATCGTACTATTAAAATTAAAAACTGCGATCAAAAATCCAAAGGTATATACTTTTCCACTTGTAGTTACCTGATCTAGGTCCTCATACGTATACTTTTTCAAACAAATTGCGCATAGGAAGGAGTATGAGTTTCAGCTAATCTTAAGTTTATACAGAGTAAGAGTATATTACTACTTACTATTGGATACAATTAATGAATTACGGTCGAATCTCGAATTCTCGACCACTGAGCATTCATTATTAAAAGTTATAACTTTATTTTCTTAAAAAATAACGCAATCTTATGGGAATCTCATCACTCAGATACGCGTGACCGCCATTGAATTTCGGCGTGCGCCTCTCCTACCCACATTCAGTTTAAATTCTCACTATTCCACGGTAAATAAACACAATTCTGTTTTATTGCGAAGCGATCTCGACTTGTCTAAGCAAACGCAATTGAAATTTCATCTGTTTTGAATCTTAAATCTTTATTAATAGAGTTTAGAAAAGACTCGCCTATTTTTATAGCAATAATAGTGTATACGATGTTTATGGACGTTGAATAATAACGAACTAGCAATTCCTTTGCGTCTGGAATTCATCATCGTTGCTTATTAATGTGTATGTTTGTTTGTCTGTTGTTTGCACCGAAATAGAGGGATCAATGGGTTATCTACTACTAAAAAGCAAAAAACGTAGGATGAATATTTATTATACATAATATAATAACATTATGATTAAACCTACGGATAAATTTCAGCAAGTTTATGTCATGTCCATCTCGAAGGAATACGCATATCTATGCGTATTCCTTCATCATACTGAATCGAACGTCTAGAACATCTGTTCTACACACATATTTCGCTAATATTTGACAAAGGTGACTCCCCTGTAACGTTGAACAAAAAAACTGTCAGGCAAATGCCTAAAGCTGTTAATCGGCGGACATTTTCAAACTCCGTTCTGCAATGCTTTTAATCAATGCAAGTATCAATCTCATGCGTAACAATTGCATTCTTTTCCGCTGCGTCAATTATTATTCCTACGCATCTATTCTTTATACCTAGTAGTAACAATATATATAATTATTATGTGAAATAAATAAATATTATGTGAAATAAGTAATTTCATTAAACCTTTACGGCAGACAATTACTCTACTATTACCAAATTGCGGATCATGAGATACAGCACGCTGACAGGCAGACGGACAGACATTACAAATAGGTCCCATTGGAACTCTTTAAGTACGAAACCCGAAAAATCATCATCAAACATCGGAGATCTCATACACAACAGTCGCATTCACCACCGTTGCACTTCCCAGGCATTCATATTTATCAAAACACTTACACGCTAGCAGTATCTTATCTAATCTTATCTTATCTTATGTGGGGGCCAGTCAGTGCAGACCGGCGACACTTCGACCCAGTGGGATCTTTTGTGTCGATACTCTCCCAATAACGACTGCCATAGATGTTCATAGCAGCCGGGACCAACGGCTTAACGTGCTTTCCGAGGCACGGAGCAGGCGATAATTGTCAATCAATACGCACATAATTTCGAAAAGTCATATATCTTCCGAAAGTCAGAGGTGCGCGAGGTGGGTTCGAACCCGAGACCCTCTGCATTGCAGTCTGTTGGTCTCCCCACTGAGCTATCGCTGCTCCACGCTAGCAGTAACACAATATTAGTACGTCAAATTAGTAAATTTCGTTAAACATTACGCCAAGTAATTACTCTACTATCAACAAATTACGCAGAAAGTGTGCTGTGTGACAACACATCCTAACCCAATACAAGAGTTTGAAAGTCATTTGATTTGACACATTCCTTCAGTTTGTATATTTGTAATGCTTTGTAATTATTATTGTTTACTAACAAACTTGTTCATAATATGGAACACGCTGCCTGCCTAATAATAATGACATAGGTTGTCATTTTCTATACAATGTAAGCGTGCCAATGACAACTACAGTCGTGATAGACAATAATCATATTGTCGAGTTATCTATATACAGGGTGTGTCGTAAATAGTGGTCCAGAGTAAAGGAGTCGATATACTGTATTCTTATGTATCACATACCGAAATTTTAACCATTTTCAGTTAAGGGTCTCCTAACAAAAAATAAAAGTTTACTTTTAAAATTTCTGCACCTTGCTTCACGAATTTCGCTGTCATTTCAACAAATATCAATATTTTTTATTTATGTTTTTTTATTATTACTCTTGAATATGTGTATTATCATATCCAAACCCTTTTTTATGTTTTAAAGTCAAAGGTACTTAAAGAAATTAATCTGTTTCCAATTTCAATACTCATCTTCAGCAAATCATATGACTTTAGGGGCATAAAAAAATGGTTAAAATTTCGGTATGTGATACATAAGAATACAGTGTATCGACTCCTTTACTCTGGACCACTATTTACGACACACCCTGTACTTATAATATAATAACGTGAAGAGCTTTGTACCCCTCTATAAGCATATTGCCATAGTGCCCACGGAGCAGTGTGAGATTTCGCATAATTAAAGTTTATGAAAAAGGTGTGCTAGCAACAAAGAAAATATTTTAAAACAACATTTGGGGCAGTCTTTGGGGACTGCCGAACTTTAGTCCTTGATCATAAACACTTCTTTATAAACCAAAAAAAAAAGCGGTTCGGATGCTATTAGTTCCTGATACTAAAATTTCGGTATTTTTTGCGTAGGACGCACCATTTCTAAGGTATTGTTAATATTGTAAAAAAATAATAATAAAACGTGGAAGCGTGACGATGACGCGAGTTCCATGATTTTTGTTCACCCAAGAAGTGCTCAACGCGCCTAAAGAAGTTTTCACTTCAAAAATAGTACGTAGTAGATACGGTCAAAGAATATTAGTCGACCACTAGTCTTAAATTATTGATTTACTGTCTAGGTGAAGCTGTGGTAGTGAATAAAATTACGTAGCATCAGGTCTCGGGTTCATTTGCCGGACAGGGCAAAGTGTTATTGGTGTTTTCTTTTAATAAATTCTCATTAACAGCACAAAATCTGCATATGTGCTCGTGTTCATGTGCCAACCATTTGTTTGATACTCTTTTGGGGATCTAGATGTGAGACATAGTCCAGTGATTCTATCAGTACTATTAAGAGTTATATTACTGGAAACTTAAAAATATTTTGCCCGAACTTTGACCCGACCAGAAGGGAAGGACTAAGCAATCATTCTATATCTTCGACTGTAATGGTCACCTTTATGAGAAATATTTGTTCGAATCACATATATAGTTGTTCTGGTGTACCTTACCTACGTCATTGTTTCAATGTATGTGAATCTCCACATGACTCACTATTTTTGCCACTAAGAGAATGAGACTTTAGGTGGTGGATGTTTGATTTTGTAGGTACCTACTTTATTTTACACACAACAGCATATTATAACAATTAAAAGAAATTGTGTAGTACAAATAATACCAAGATTGGTATTGGATTGGGTTCGATTCCCGCACAAGTCAAACATTTGTGTGCATGAACATGGATGTTTGTATTGTATTTTTGTTTTTTTTTGTTGCCATTGGTGGCAGACGAGCAAGTGGCCCACCTGATGGAAAGTGGTAACCACTGCTCATGGACTTCAGCAATGTCAGGACACAGCAAAGCCGCTGCCTACCGTGAAAGAAGAACTCTCTTTAAACCTCGTTTGAAGAAGGACATATCATAGCGCTCGGGAAACACCGAAGCTGGCAGTTCATTCCAGAGCTTGCACGTACGTGGGAGAAATGATCGCTGAAAGCGTACCGTTTTAGAATTGAACGCTTCCAGGTGATATGGATGAACCCTGCTTCGGTGTCGAGTGGTACGGTGATAGAAAGGGGCCGCTGGTACCAAATCAAACAGTTCTTCAGAGCACTCCCCGTGAAAGAGTCGGTAGAACACGCAGAGAGACCCAAAGTCTCTTCGTTGCTCCAACGACTCCAGTCTATCCGTGAGATTGGGATCATCGACGATTCGAACTGCCCGTCTTTGTAGGGAGTCAAGTGGGTCGAGCTGGTATTTGGGGGCCCCTGCTCAGAGATGTGAGATGTGAGCTGGGTGTTTCTATGTATAATATGTATGTATTTACAAAAATAAACTATATAAACTATATATTGTATGTTTATTCATTGTCTAGTACCTGTACTAGCTCTGCTTAGTTTGGGCTACATGGTGTTGTGTGTATGTGATAGAATATTATATTATATTATTGGTTGCAAAATAAGGAAGTAATTTATATTTTAAATTTGGATGTAAGAAAATGTTTCGGCTGTGATGGGGATATCTCGCTATCTCCCTCTAACAGCTGCATTTTAATGGCGGTTACGTCACAGAGTGTGTCGTGCATCTTTTTCCTGTGATTTGATAATTATCCCTACTCATTGAAATTAAACTACTAAATACGGATTTTATTGCGTTGTTTATTTGACACTTTATAAAAACATTTTGAAAACTGTTACACTACTATTACTATTAAACTTTACAAATTTTTAAACTAATTAAATTATTAAAACTATTTATAATATTACTATACTAATTATACTATTTATATTTATGTTTACACTTTTCCCGACGTTTCGGTTGCGTTTCAGCAGCCATGGTCACGGGGAGACTAAGATGGTAGTTGTCTTAATGTTCCAGTGTAGTTATTTCAAAGTACCCGAACATAATTTAATCATGGGTGTTTTTATTTACGCAGAATGAGCTCAAAATATCATGAATATTATGTAAATTATCCCTACTACCAGATTTTTTATGTTTGTATCTTATTTATTTCTAAGTAGATTTCAAAAATTCCTTGTGCCGAAATAATAATTTAAAAAATGGCCAGCTTTGACTTACTGCCGTGGTAATCGAGATGGCAGTAAGTCAAAGTTGGCCATTTTTTAAATTATTATTTTGATATATAGAACATAAAAATCGAGTAGGTACTTATATAGTTTTATCACAAACGCTAAAATTGTAACAAAATCTTTGCGCGCTGTTTTCTAAAACTGCCTTTTCTGACTTACTGCCCTCTCGATTACCACGGCAGTATAGTTTGGGCAATATAATTATTTGACGTAAAAATTAAAACTACTTTGTTACATATTATAATACTTAATATAATCAAAGACATTAAAAGTAAAGCAGTATACAATAAAATAATAACTCAAAGCCAGTTAGTTTTAAACTTAACAAAATAAACCCGATTCATATAATTTCAAGCATTTGATGAAAAGAGCTGGCGAGTGGACGAAAAATATGAGTTGTTTATCATCCCGCTTAAAGCGAAAAGTCAACTCACCAAAAGAAGTAACTCTTGTTAAAGCTAACAGGGCACCCTACTTTCTCACTTTTTTTACTATAATATTCTGATGTTGACATACTTAACGCTAAACGCCTGCCTCGTTTTAAAGCTAAACTAAGTTCTACTCCTGGTGCCGCTCGTTGTTTTATATACGAGGTCATAGCTGAATGGAGAGACCACTGCCACTTGGAGGTTTCAAATTCAAAACCATGGCATACAATGCTGAAATTTTGTAGTTATATGCGTTATAAATAGTTTATTATCATTCACTTCAACGGTATAGAGAAACATTGTGAAGAAACCTGCATGCAAGAGTTCTCCATAATTATGTTTTTGAATTCTGCCTACGTGTACTGGGCCAGCGTGATGGACCATGGCGTAACTCTTCTCCTACTAAGAAAAGGCTCATGTCATGCAGTGGAACAAGTCGTAAACAAGATTACTATTATGATGCTCTTGTCCAGTTTTATCTGTCTATATCAAATATCAATTTAATTGATGCCGTTAAAATAGCCATGAAAACATAATAAGCTGTTTTTTATGCGGAAATTTTTCCATCCGAACAATAATATTAAAGTATCTAATGATTATCCGCAACTAAGCAAACAATTTTTTTTTTCTAATAAACACGTACGTTTTATGAGTAGTAGAGCCTCGCTGATTTCAGCATGAATGGGTCGGCTCGACCGGGGCAGGACTACCCTCTCACAGAATATCGACGTCAAAAAAGCAGTATTCCTACTGTTGTGTTTCGTTCGATGAGTGAGAGTGCCGGGGGCCCAATTACCCTCTTCCCCCTTCCCGCTTCTTCTCCTTCCCAGTTCTTTTCTTAAAGGGTTGGCAACGCGCAAGTCATGCCTCTGGTGTTGCAGACGTCCATAGGCTACGGTTACCACTTAGCATCAGGTGGGCCGTATGCTTGTTTGACACTTTACTTGTATAAAAAAAAACTAGCCTCACTCCTATTTACAGGCGTGAATCTATGTTTCCATATACATAATGAATTTTATTGTCATATAAACTCATAGCAGCCTAAGCAGAGTAAGAATGCATCTATGTTATAAGACTTATAAGCTAACAGATTGAAAGTGCATAGTCGTGTAAGACGCGAGCGAGCTGAGAGCAATGCATTAAATCAAACACATGATGTTCACTTTATTGCACCTGAGAACGTTAGCACGTTACCTAAGGTCTACGTCGTAACTAGGCGATAAATAAATAGGATAATAAACATGTGTTACTAGATGTTCCCGCGGTTTCACCCGCGTTTGTCGTAACTGCGCTGCCCCCGTGGATCGTAGCGTGATATTATATAGCCTATAGCCTTCCTTAATAAATAGGCTATCCAACACTAAAAGAATTTTTCAATTCGAACCAGAAGATTAGCCGCCGTGACCGAAATTTGGCCTGCAGGACATTAAATTAAGAAGGTAAATATTGTGCATCATTAAAAGGTAAAACTTGTTTTTTTAAAAAGACAAGTCCCACACTCTAGTTATAATTCCTGTGTCGCGGTGGACTTTACAAACATTCAAACAACGGACATAAAGAACACCCAGACTCGGAACAACCATTTGTTGATCACACAAATGTTTGTCCCGTGTGGGGATCAAACCCACAATACTTGGCGCGACGACAGTGGCGAGGCAACCACTTAAACCATTACGTCATCAGGTCAACTGGTCTTCTAAACACGAATTCATCGTTTACTGGCACAAAAACAAATAACTTAGGCCATCTCTTTGACCTGGGATTTGTCGAGACGTCTGTGAGTCCTTTTTATCACAGCTTGTATTTCGTGAAACCGAGGCATAGATATCCAGTCCGTATTCACTAAGAATGGCAAAGATCACACTAGCATCTTCAACACAAAATTTTACCTACGAAGGATGAAAACGTTACTTACCAATTACAGCACAAGGATGTTGTATATTGTGAAAGCATTGATATATATTTGGTCATGATACTGGTCATATTCCGGTTATCTTGCCATAGATTGACGAAAATCCGTGGTTGGGGACGGCTGGGGATTTTGCTACGAACTAATTCTCACCTACGCCGCACACGCCTGCCTCTCTTATACGAGCATAGAGGCCATAGAGCTCTAGAACCAAAGAGTTCTTAAATGGCAGCCGACTTTTTTTCTTTAGAATTATATGTCGTTTTAAGCGGAGCGTCACTACGCTATACATGCCAGCATTTATATCTCTCACACCGTAAATACTCGACCAATCATCATGAAATTTTGCATGCATGTTGTCAGGGGTACAGACATAGGCGGGTACCTTTCATCCAAAAAAAAGTATTGTCACTAACCTAACCTATACTTGCACGAGCGAAGCCGGGTCAAAGTCTAATGAAAAATATTGTAAGAAAATGATCCACATAATTATATCAATATAATGAGTAAGTTACATTATAATATATGTACCGTAAGGTCGTATGACTTTAGCCCTGAGGGTGACATTGGCCCCTGATTGGAAAAAGTTTGAAGTTCCCACCAGACCACTATCATACTTTATGCCGGAAAATTCACGTGAAAATCAATAGATAGCACTATAAACTGTCAGTAAAACAGCTTTTTCCAATTAAGGGTCAATGTCACCCCTCAGGGCTAGTCATACGAAGTTACTATACTATGTTTTTTAGTGATACACTTCGTTCTATTTTTAATAAATAAAGAATATGTACATTTTTGGCATAAAACTTTTACACGTTAACGATCCATATAAACATTAGCGCAAAGTATTATTGAGCTTCCTTCCGAGAAATGAATGCTCACTCGCAGTATAGACTCTAGAATCATGTCCAGCCTTCGCTACTAACAATTTCCCTGAGCCGTTTGCCATCTCCCGGACAATAATAATAGTCGTAGCTCCGCAGTCGTGCAAACCCGGATATCGAATCGATCGCCAATTGAGAAAGCACTTACATCAATGAACGTACGAAACAATTTTCTTGTTCAAGCTTTTCTGTTTTATTTCTACTCAGTGGAGACGTGACCTACATTCCTAATTTATACATACATAGCAAGTCTCACTTTATATGCCTGAAGATGCCCGAAAGATAGACAGAGGTGTAATAGACCCACATTTCACCTTTTACGGTTTAGGTTCCACATATTAGGAGATGGCGTAGTGGTGAGTGTAAACAACTGCCACGCTTGAGGTCGCGGGTTCGATTCCCGCACAAGTCAAATATTTGTGTGCATGAACATTGATGTTTGTCTTGGTCTGGGTGTTTCTATGTATAATATGTATGTATTTACAAAAAAAAGTAAATTACGACGGCTGTAGCCGGAGGATGCAAAAAAATGCAAAATTTACTTAGTACAAATTTATTACTTTAAAATTACAATTAATTATATTTAGATGCAAATCGACAATCGATCGATGTTGGATCAAAAGTGACGTGTCTTCAAGTGGCTGCGATGTCCGGTGTTCGATGCCTCACGTTGTGCTGCGTCGGCGCCTCGTGTCGGTTGCCCTCACTAGGCTGCTATTGCGAAAATACGTTGGGGAAACATGTATCAGCAGCTTTAGGGATAGGCACATATGTAACAAGTACACCTATATTTATATTTATCCATTTTCTAATACCCATAGTACAAGCTCTGCTTAGTTTGGGCTAGATGGTGTTGTGTGTATGTGGTAGAATATTATTATTATTATTATATTATTCTGTTGACGTGTTTCGAATGCAATTCCTGACTCAGTGTGTCTAATTAAAATTTTTCCAGAAAACCGTATAACGCTTTGCTCGATCCAAACGTAAATCCCCATGCATGCAACATTCGCATTAACTATTGCAGAGGTAAGCCAGCCTTCTCTTAAATAATAATAATAATAGCAGCTCTCTCTTAAATTAGTTTTATTAACCTCTAAGTTTTCTTCGAAGAGGTTAATGAAAATACTATGTGGGTCTGTGTGTCTGTCTGTTAGTGCCAAGCATAACTCCGGAACCACTGGACCGATTGACTTGTAACTTGGTGAGCAGACACCTTGGGGTCATACCTCGGTCGAGTTTGAATATGGTCCTTGTGGGTCAAAAGACCCCCGAGATATAAGGGTCATTTCTTTTCATTACTTTTACATTTAAGACGAAGAGGTTGAATCCTGGGTTTTTACACCCATCTCGTTTATATAGTTACTAACTTTTGCTTGCGGCAACAGTTGCTAGGGTTGCTTACCCTTAACAACATACAAGCAAAATTTCATGACGATGGGTCGAGCCGAGTTAAAACGTGACAGCGTAACAAACAAACAAAGAAACTTACATTGGCACTTATAACATTAGTCAGGAATTGAAATTAAACTACTTTCCTTGAGACGTTTTGGTTGCTTAGCAGGTGCTCCCTGTGAACATGGCTGTTGAAAAGCAACCGTAACGTCGGAGAAAGTGTAAGCTTAATACTAAATTGTACACACGTTATGGCAAAAAAATCATTTTTATATAAATAACTAGTAATAATAATTTATATAACTTAAAAAGTAGTAAAGTTTAACAGTAGTAGTGTAATAGTTTTGAAATTATGTAACGAAAGTGTCTTAAATAAACAATGCGATAAAATCCGTATAAAGTAGTTGAATTTAGAAGTATAACATTCGTGTAAACGTAAGACAATATTATTAATTAGATAGAAAGCTAGGGTTTAACTGAGTACTAGTTCCCTCACACTACACAACAACGTGAAAAATGGCAATCTATACATACAAATAAATAAAATTGAAGTGTCTGTTTGTAATGTCAAAATAACAGCTTTTTATCTAATGCATATGACAGTATATAAGGTACCTATACGAAAACATCTATTTTTTAAATTTTTGTCTGTCTGTCTGTTTGTTGCGGCTAATCTCCGAAAAGGCTAAACCGATTTTGACGGGACTTTCATTGGCAGATAGCTGATGTTATAAGGAGTAACATAGGCTACTTTGATTTTAGAAAAAATATGTTTCCGCGTAGACAAACACTTTTTAGTTAAAATCTACGCGGACGAAGTCGCAGGTAACAGCTAGTTTTAAATAATTCTGCTAAGAATTTCAAAATACGTATTTTCTTTGGCGTGACTACAAGATATTAGACGTGAAAATGATCAGTATGAGGCTTTCAAGGCGTTTTAGTGCACCTAAACACGCCACTGAAAGTGTGATTTCCATACAAAATGTGTTACACCCTAATAACAATCAGTCGTAAACTCCGTACCTCGTATACGAAAATGGCATATTAAATGATGATGACTTGTTACTGTTGATGAGATATTAGATAACACAGACAGGTTTGACTCAACAGATCACGCGAATAGACTTGACCAAGACTTGTATTAAAACCTGTTTAAAACAGAACACCGATTTAATGTAAACTGAAATGAAAAGATGTTCACATTTGAAGTTTTTATTTATACTGGATTTTACCCGCGGCTTCACTCGTTACTTTAGATTTTGTCAATCATTTAACATTTTCTATACCTCGGGAATAGTTCTTTTTGTCCGAATGAATGTGAAAGTAACCTATGTCCTTTTCTGTACCCCTGAAAACGTGTATGTGAAATTTTATGATGATCGATATAGTACTTGAGGCGTGAAAGCGAAACAAACAAATAGACAAACGAACAAACTCACATTTGCATTTATAATATTAGTTATGACTAGGTAGGATAGGAGAATAGCATTTCTGAGAGTGATACTGGACCAAAGAACAGCATTATCTATATATTAATACGTGAAGCAAAAACTTTGTACCCCTTTTTATGAAAATTGCGCGGACGGAGGAGTAGGAAATTTAGCACAGTTAAAGTTTATATGGAGAAAGAGGGGCGAATCCTAATATTTGTATAAAATATGCATTAGAAATACATCAAATTAATTAAAAAGCACTACACGCACACAACCATGCATTTGATACACGCAGTCATGACATAATGCTGCTGTGCATGAGGTCTCGGGTTCGAATCCCAGGTCGGGCCAACAAAAAAATTATTAGGAGTTTCTGTTAAGAAAGCTCGATAGCAGCCCGGAGTTAGGAACTTGGCGGTGTTAGACACCCCCGTGCCTCGGAAAGCACGTAAAGCCGTTGGTCCTGCGCCCGATCTCTCACCGGTCGTGTCGGATTACCATCCCATCGGATCATGAGAGTTAGGAAACAGGCGGTGCACTTATGTTTGCGGACACACTTGTGCAATATAATATCTCCTGCGCAGAAGGCCAGTCTCCGTTAAGACCAGCCGCCGTGACCGAAATTCGGTCTGGAGGACATAATATCAGCAATATCTTACAGACAAACTTTGGTCGAATTTCGAGCTTTAGGCGACCGCTAGTTACGGTAATTTGTCCTTAGATAGCGTTCGTAACACAGGGTTATACTACACCCACATTTCGCCAGCTATGGTTCTTGGTCGCACGTTATAGGGGGCGAGCCTACTGCCGTATACTAAACACAGTTCCAAACTCTGTACTGCTGAGGGTTTCTATACAGAGTAATTCAATAACACTTTGCCCAACCTGCTGCGCCTTATCTACTAAGAATAATTACCTCAAATTTTTCGATCACGTTATCTGCACCTTAAGACTCTTCTTCTTAGCCTTTATTATTCCTAAGTCACTTCGAGTTGGCTTTCTAGTGTAGCCGGATTTGACTGGATATCAGATTTTAGGGTATCGTTAGCCTCCGCAACCCGAAGGCTAATGATACCCTAAAATCTGCTATCTGCACCTTAAGACTATTTTATTTTAATAGAGCTAATAAAGATCGGTTATATTTTCTTATCTGTAACACATGATAATAAATACTCGATTAACTTTCTTTACTTACTCGTTAGCCAAGTATACATAGAAATATTCAACATAATATATAACAAAAATATAAATTTATCCCAGCTTCAATGCCTTTTCCTTCAGTATCAGAGACGTATGTAGCCGGGCAATTAATTTTAAAATAAAATCTCATATTACACACTTTGGTAAATGTAGCCGAAGATTAAATTCATTAAAACTACTTAGTGTGGCTTTACAAAACTACGGATTTAAGTCGCAGCAACTATGCTTAACGTGGAGGCTAGATCATTTACCTCTGTCTCATTTGCAAAGAGAATGCCTTTGACCATGAAAAGATGAAATATATTTTACGTTAAAGGTACAATATCGATTTAAATCTAAATAGGGTTAGCTTTGAGCTATGAGAAAACTTTAAATCAGCCATTATTTTAATACAAAGCAATTTGCACTTCTAATTTAAAAGCTTCAGACTTTAAAATGAGCTCAGGCGTCGCTTAGTTTCTAAATTAGCATTAGTAAATACTAATAACTTAATGGTAAGCTTTATATATGGCGTATATCACTGCTGACGCAATTTTTATGGCAATCTAGCTATGTAAGACTTATTCTGTCTGTAACAAATGTTGCGAATATGCGGAGAAAAGCGGACAACTGATATGTTAAATCAAAGAATTCTACCGCGTGGAGCCTGGTACCGTCCGGTGGTAACTTGATGGTTACCAAGTTTAGTTATCACCTAAGACCGAAAAGTATGCTAGCAAACAATATTTATGTTTGGCAGTAATATGTCTTACAGAAAGAATATTCTTTAAATATTTTCATTATACTACGTTTAAATTTACTCTTTGTATATTGGTCCAACAACCAACATTGTACTACTGGCACCATACATTAATAAATATGCAAATATAACATAAAATTCTTAAGATACAATCACAACGCACGTCCAACGCACTCTAAGTGAAACTGCGCTCCGAAATCACATTAAATACAGTGACAATTGTAGAAGTAGGTAGAATATGTTGCGTTTATCTATTATCTAATTCAAACACGACAGGTAACTCTATTGACGTCAATCACGATTTATTCGACGGTTCAGTACTGGAGTCGCTAATAATAAAATTTTACACACGGGAGACTTTAAGGCTTGGCTTTCACTCGCCATCACAACAGGCGACCGAAATCAGTGCAGTCAGTGGGACTTCGAGATGATGCTACATGCCCTAAACGGCAATCCATATTTTGCAACGTGGAATTCAATGATTATTACATTACATTATTATAAGCTCTCTATAATCTGCAATCGTCCGATCCTCAGTAGTGTAGTATATAAATACATGAAAAAATGTCAAGATGAATTTAGAAACATCTACCCGCATTCATCTTACCGCATTCGGGCCAGTTTGCTTGTGATCACGGCCTGTGCAACCTGGACAAACATCAAGCCTATCAAAAGGGTATTTAAATACGAATGAATGATAGCGTCAATTACCTACCCGACTCCAAAAAAGGAAGAGGTTCTATATTCGGTTGTATTTTTTTCCTTTATTTTAATAATGCATTGCAATACTACAAAACTATCAACGTCTATTAAAATCAGTAAATTGCTAAATAGTATCCTGACGCAGTCGCGTTTGAATCACTGCAAGAAGTGTGGTTGCCTGAGAGTCACAATTGAAGATGTGGTTCTACATCTGAACATGAATAGATTAGTCGGTAAAACGACGACACGGTTTGTTTAAATCGCAGCATCAAGTCCAAATTGCTTGTTGCAATCGACATACTTTAGAAAAACCATACTATACGGCGAAAAGTCACTGTGTATAACCGGCTAGATATTCGGAGTAACCATAAAATGAAGGAAACGTAATGTGGGGACATTAAGGAAGTCAGTACTGCGACACTAAATTTTATTGTACAACTTGTTCCTCGAAGTTTTGATGATATACCATAAAGCCTAGGTCAAATATACCACTTGGTACGTCTTGAAAATAACTTGTTACGAGCAAAACTTTTTATTGTAGGGTTGTACGTCACACTGACATACGGTTTAGCCATAAGACCGATGGCTGTACTAAAAATATTTTATTAGGCGGTTGTAAATAGTATCAAGACATAAAATGGCGTATTTTTAGAATGTTTGATACTGGTCTTAAAACATAAAGCGAAATAAAACCGATTATTCCTCAAAGTATGTACATAATGTTTTGAATTGAAAATGGAATTCATTGATAATAGAAAAGTCTCAGAAGATGTATGATGGCGGATAGTTGGCATCACGGTAAATAAGCCTACTCTGTATAAGTTGGTGCTTAAAATTTAGATGCACATGCCCATTACACAGAAATATACTCCTGAAAGAAAATACAGACGCAAGTCTATTCATATACCTAGGTAAAGAAACAAACAATTTCAATAACTGTTCCCACTATACATCTCTGTTCAGCGTGAGTGAGTCCACCTCGAAAGAAAAAGCGGAATGGCAGCCTTCGAGAACTTTCTGCCATACATGTAGCGAAGACATTTGCGTACATTAGTACATTATTTGCGTGACACCTAAAGATTGAAAGAACTGCCTTAAAATGGATGGTATAATAAATTTTACGTTGCTGGTCCTGTGTTATTAATTTGTGTTTATGATTGGTAACAAATAACAGATCTTGGGTCCTGTTATGGGTCACGCTAAATGTTATTAAGTAATTTTAAATAGTACGCCAGGAAAACTTTATAACTTATAGGATTTGTGTAACTTTAAAGCCTTTAAAATCATTACACACCTACATTTCGCCAATTACACTCAAAGCCCACGTAGAAGGGGTGAATTTATCATGTAAAAAGAAACAAACAAACATTTGTTTCAACAGACAGTAAGACACAAAAGAAACAAAACAAAATATGAAACAAAGACTTATTAACAAACTTAAATATAATCTAAAGACTTAAAAAGAACAAAATAGGGACATTTATGTGTCCCACAGTCGTTGCAAAAGGTATCCAGTTCATTATTTGCTAGACCGCTAGTGCTGGCGCCGGCTTTCAATTGCACTCATGTCAGAAAACATTTATTTATTTTAATTAAACACATTTGTAATATCTTTAAAGGCTATTTGATATTTTTCAATATTTACGTTTTTAACTCAACGTACTTATTTTCACGAGGTGGTAAACTTAACATTATTTGAACAGGTGAAAACACTTCACTAAAGACCCAATTATCATCACGGCTGTACCTTTGCCGATTCATATTTCATCATAATTAAATTTGGTCGCATGTCCCGGGACAATTTCATTATCCCTAAGCTTAGAGCATTTGTTCAAGGTTAATTTGTGGTCGCGCCACGACTTCGGCCGACCCTCGTAACATTGTTCGATTGTTCCAACTCATGATCATGGTTTTGGTAAAGTAATAATGACACATTTTCCCATAACTATGACATAAATTATGATTGCGACTTGAAATGGTTGCTTTGTGGGGCTTGAAAGTGGTATAAAAGAACAAAATGTGTAATAATGAGGATGTCGTTATACTGTGATTTAAGCGGTTACTTCGGTCCGTTAGACCGAGCATAAAGGGGTCGGTTAATTTATGCGTCAGCCGCAACACGCATACAGCAAACGCAATACGTTTGTCGCGTCTGCGTCGCTCACGACACTCGCACTGCGATTGAGGCTGCATGCGGCGCAAAAACTAAATCGCAGGAATTGCTTTACGTGTAATAAAATTGTGCGCGGCAATCAAAATATGTCTAACGTACCGTTTGATGGATAAATGAACCTAGCACTTTATGGGCTTTATCCCTAAATAGCACAACTTTTTAAGAAGTCATTTAAATAGATGCCTAAGTACGTTATCAATTCACCAAAGTTATAGACAGCGGTAGCTCTAGGAGACACATTTTCATTCTCCAAACCACTTCGCCCCATTAGGGAATTGGACCCTGATCATCACAATAGCCGCAAATATAAACATAAATGTATGCCATATGCATGCACATTGAAGCACTTAAAAATATGTTGTATTCATCGGTCCATAAACTGTATTTCCCTTTCTAGTCGCGTACTAACAGTTTCAGGAATTTCGCCCAACGGTTAATTACTTGTGAAATGAACAATATTTTATCAAGAAATTCCGGAATGGGCTGCTTTTATTATGGTTATTGTTGCACAGACAATGTTTGCATACTTGCTACGTTATACTACAGTAACAACAGGAACTAATTACATTTCTGAAACCACGTCATGAGGGTTTCCTTAAAGGTTTTCTTTACAAAGACATCTCGTGTATAATATATTAATAATAATCATAATATTCTACCACATACACACAGCACCATCTAGCCCAAACTAAGCAGAGCTTGTACTATGAGTAGGTACTAGACAATGGATAAACATACATATATACTTTTTTTTCGTAAATACATATGTACATATTATACATAGAAACACCCAGACCAAGACAAACATCCATGTTCATGCACACAAATGTTTGACTTATGCGGGAATCGAACCCACGACCTCAGGCACACTAACCAATACGCCATCGAGGCGCCCTATAGCACCAGTATAGCATTATAATATACTAGATGTGCCCGCGATTTCACCCGCGTCTATGATGACTGCACCGCACCCGTGGGTCGTAGCGTGATGTTATATAGCCTATAACCTTCCTCGATAAATAAATTAATCAATTCAAAAATCAATTCGAACCAGTAGTTCCTGAGATTAGCGCGTTCAAACAAACAAATAAACTCTTCAGCTTTATAATATTAGTATAGATGTGCTTATAGTACAGAAATGTTTCTCAGACTGCGATTGCCGCTACGTTCAACACAATAGCCAAAGCGTAGCAATCGTGTTATATGTTATGACGACTCGATGGCGTAGTGGTTAGTGTAACCGACTGCCACGCCTGAGGTCGCGGGTTCGATTCCCGCACAAGTCAAACATTTGTGTGCATGAACATGGGTGTTTGTCTTGGTCTGGGTGTTTCTATGTATAATATGTATGTATTTACAAAAAAATAAGTATATATGTATGTTTATCCATTGTCTAGTACCCATAGTACAAGCTCTGCTTAGTTTGGGCTAGATGGTGTTGTGTGTATGTGGTAGAATATTATTATATTATTATTATTATTATTACTTAGTGAAATAATACACGTCAATCGCGACGCTATATATATGCGTTAAAACCGAGCGTTTCTTCTATACATCGAACATGAATATAACACTACACAATCTTACTTTACCTATCATTTCTGCATCTGTCTTCTTTAAAAATCGAGCTAGCGATATTGGAGGCAATATTCCTCTTTATGTATAAAGATGTATAGTCTCATAATATTCCCTTTATTATAGGCAAATGTCGGAAAGACTGAAAGGATGCGTTGAGAATTCGCACAATTTAAGTTTAAAACTAAAGCGAAGTTTTTCTTCTATTCTACAGTTTTAAGTCCCACGGCAAACTTATTGTCGTCTACGCGCAGCTCCAGACAGCAGCTGAAAATTTCTTGACAGAAAACCCCAACATCACTTTGTACATTAGAGAAATCAAACCAGAGACCATGTACTTACAGCAGTCGCATTCACCGGCCATCAAAAACATTACTGACATAACAATGATTGTTTGCGAACAGAAATACATAGTTCCCCAGAGATCGTTTGTTTTGCTATAATTAATATTGTTTAACTACTCGCCAATGGACAGTTTTGGGTTGACAATGTGATTAATTAAAAGCCAACGCTGCAATCATTTATTTACTAAAGCGGTACAGCAGATTAATGATTTATTTACAGCGATTAAATCCTCAAATCATGTTTATTTATTGGTTTGAAGTTAGTTGAACAGATAGAAAATATGGTACGAAATCTACAAAGCGGCTGTATGCCAATGTAAAAGACATTGGCCTTGCAGTGCGTAGTGCAATGTGTAGAAGTTGAAGCCCACCCATAATAAAACAAGTTACTAATATTCTTATCAATCTCCCTAGCCTAGCCTAGTTAGAGCGGTTTACAAGAATACTAGCAAGTTATATGTAAGGCAATTAACACACGGCACCGCGCACCGCCGCGGTAGGCGGTGAAGCGGATCTCATGTCGCTTTGGCCTCTACTAAATCCGTTGATGCGTAACACACGTACACCGCCCGACCGCGCGGTCAATCGGTGCTGTTTCGTTTTACCGCCACCGCCCACAGCAGCGGTGCGCGGTGCCGTGTGATAATCGCCTAACCCAAATTAAAAAGGTAACTCGATTTCATTGGATGGTTGACGTAGTGGTTTGAGAGGTCGCATCAGCACTACCACTGCGCTGAGTGATGTGGTTTCTAATCCCACACAGGACAACGCTTTGTGTGATCCACAGTTGGTTTTTCGAGTCGGAACTCGAGTCCTCCGCGACTCAGGAATTATTCCTAGTGCAGGAAACTGGCAGTCCTTGGGGACAGACGATAGAAGTGAAAACTTTAATCTTTGATTATAAAGACTTCTTTATAAACCAAAAATAATTCAAAAATGGAAAGCGTTTGGTGACGATGACGCGATTTCCATGATTTTTGTTCACCCAAGAAGTGCTCAACGCACCTAAAGAAGTTTTCACTTCAAAAAAATATCCTTGCCGTAATAAATCAATTTGAAAAAGTAAATCAGTGCGTTACATCGTTATTGTATGATGGAAATACTACACCATAAACAATTCATCAAAAAACATATTAACACAACATACTAATGCAAGACCAGTCTTGCATTAGTATGTTTTGAGATTATTTATGAGTGTAGACTATCATGTACCTAGGTACATGATAGTCTACACTCTACAGGATAGGCAAAAGGATAAGTACCACATCCACATTTCACTAGCTATGTTTTTGAGCCCACATAATAGCGACCAGACCTATTGTCATCAGTCAGTCACATTTTCAGACTACTGAGACTTTTTACAAAAACCTAATAACACTTAGCTCAGGACCTCACGACGGGACACAAACATAAGTGCAGCTTATGCCACGACACCAGCGACGCAGCGTTTGCATTTTCATGAAACAAATTTGAGTTCATTTATAATTTCATATTGTATTCCACAGTGTCCGCTCCTAAAAGCTTTCCCTGCGCTCTCACATTATCATGCTAAGTACTTACACTAAGGGGACATTTGGCCAGAATACACATATTGTAGTAAAACAAAGCGAATAAAAGTTGCCAGACAGTCGGCGTGTGGCCAGCGACTTTCATATAGTTTTGCAATGTCATACATATATTTCTATCTATACAACGTTATTCTTAGTAAAGTGAAAACCTCTCAGGGAGTGATTATACTTGTTATTATGAACAACTTTTGTTCTAAGACATTGCCGAAATCGCGATAAAAAATTCAGCTGTTCCATACATTTTGCCGAGGTCAAAGTCCAATTTTGTATGGAATAGCTTATTTTTTTCGCGATTTCGGCAACGTCCCAGAACAAAAAATGTTTATAATAACAAGTACAATCACCCCCAAAGAGGTTTTCACTTTACTAAGAATAACCTTGTATATGAAGCAAAGACGAAACAGTTCAGTACCTACCTTCGTTCTCGCAGTGCTTCTTAACAGCTTTACTTTTTTGTTTAGTGGCTACAGAGTAGTCGATTCAATTTTTTTTTTTAATTAGCACATATTACAATCACATTACCCAAACTCTAAAATACAAAAAGAAATTTAAATCTACTTAATAAATAAATAAGATACAAGCGTTTCAAATCTGGTAGTAGGGGTAATTGTCGAATGACAGAAAAAGGATGCACGATACAAATTGACGTAACCGCTTTTTTAACCGTAGCTTTTTTTTTATATACGTCCAAGTTGATAAACAAGCATACCACCTAATGGTAAGTGGTCACCGTAGCCTTTGGACGCCTGCAATACCAGGGAGATTACTTGCGCGTTGCCGAACCTTTAGGAAAGGAAGAATAGAAAAAGGAAGTGGGAAGGAGAAGGAGCTGGAAGGAGGAAAGAGGGTGATTGGGCCTCCGGTACTCTCACTCACCGAACGAAATACAACAATAGCATTACTGCTATTTCACGTCGATATTCTGTGAGAGGGTAGTCCTTCCCCGGTCAAGCCGGCCCATTCATGCTGAAATCAGCGAGGCTTTACTACTCAAAGACATACAGATCTCGCAGCTGTGCGAGGGAGATAACGATACAACTCTACTAAGATTCCAGCTTTTCCTATATCGAAACCAAAAATATAAATTTACCCTTATTTTAGAATAGATTTTGATACTGTTTCTTACAAAACGATTTCTTTTCTTTGCTATTTGCTCTTGTGTGTAAAATATATACAAAATCAAGCATAGGCAGTTGCCTATGTCTGATTAATAGTGTAGTTTGCCAATATGGTAGTTACATTATTGACGAGCTTCAGTGTAATAATTGTAATAAAACATAAATTGTAAACAGCTCAAAGCTTTTGGAAACAATTGGTTTTTCCCACATTTACAAAAAAATAGGTACAATATCAAACTAAAAGAGAAAATGTTGTATATATAAATCTAAATCTAATAGTATCAGTTATTCAATTTGAGAATGTTGATACCTATATAAGTATATTATGTATTTCTATAATTTTAAATAATGATCTTTGTCGAATTTCAGACACTATAGGTATATTTTATGTAATAATTCTGACGAGTTTGTTCGATTTATTGTTTTAACGCGCTAATCTCTAGAACCTACAGTCGGATTTGATTATTCCTTCTGTATTTGATAGCCCAACTATTATTGGGGTATACACTATAAGATACTACGAGCTACAAGAACAGAGCAGTAATCACAAAACGACGGTGATATCGTTGTGGACAGTACTATATAATAATAGAGCTATTCCAAGGCTGTTTCTGTCTGTTTGTTCGATTACCATGTAAAAGTCACGTATGGTATACACACATTAACAGATTCTAGAAATATTTTATTAAAGAATTTTATGATATAGTAAATGGAAGAATGATAGGTTATTTTAAGGTCTTTAATAAAAAATAAAAAACATTTCGTGATTTTTTATTGTAATTAAAAATATATAAAAAATCTTCATTTCAAATTACAAAACTATAAATTTTAATTAAAATTGAAAAATCTTATGAAGTCTAATTATTAATTAATCAGTGTTGCCACCTCTTACATTAATTACACGTCAACATCGATCGCTCATACTTAAAATTAAATTGTTTATGTCTTGCTGCGGTGTGAGGTCCGGATGATGTTCGGAAAGTTGTTGTTCCGTCGTCAAATTTGGCGGAAAATCTCACAAAGCTTTTCGTTGTAACATGTCCCAGACATGCTCGATAGGATTTAAGTCTGGCGACTGTGCAGGCTAATCCAAAACTTAAATATCGTGGTCTCGGAGAGCGGCTGACACCTACCGCACCGTATGGGAAGGAGCATTATCGTGCATGAGTAGAAATTCCTAGCCTATTTGGATTCTGTGTGGGACAATGAAAGGCTCTACTATCTCCTCGTGGTATTTTTGTGCAGTCATGCTGCCTTGGATCCAAACGAGCTGGGTCCGTTCACCAAGACGAATTCCTGCCCACACCATGATTATCCTGCCCTGGTATGAGTGGACCTCCTGAGGTTGCCGTAGACGGCTAACTCTCCCTGGAGTTCTCCAAGCGCGTGTTCTTCATTAATCTGGATGAAACTCAAACAGGGACTCATCGGTGAACAGCACCAAAGACTCACTATTCGTCACTCCATAGTAAATGCTCCCGAGCCCACGAAAGCCGCCAACAGCGATTGCCACGTCGCAATGCTGGAACACATAGTGGTCTTCGAGTATGAAGACCAACTTCATGCAACCTCCTTGGCACGGTTTGGTCGCTTATCAGCAACTGGTGGTCCTCCTGGAGTTTGTACTAGTTGCATTGCTGTGATATTGGGTTGTCTTCTGGCGGTCATTTGGGGAAATCGATTCCGTCTCTGCTTAGTAACACGATATCTACCCGTGTGCCGTTCAGCCACATCCCCAGTACTGCGATAGCGTGACCATAACCTTGATATCACGTTCTGGCTGGTATGTAGGGCCTCAGCAACGACGCGTTGAATAGCACCATTTTCTAACATGCCCACGGCTCGAAACATTTAATCTCGACTCAAATGACGACGTGACATGACTCTTAAAGCTGATACGGCACGTTAAATAAAAAAAAGGAAAAACAATCTAAACCCTTTTTATTAATTAATACCAATAAAACAATTTTAAGTTTCCTTGTCGTAACGAATAACTAACAATTTTGCCGCCTTATTTTGTTTTTCTTTTATTTTTTTATTTACATTTTTAAATTTTGAAAATAGAATAATGAGGTTTTAATCTGTATATAAACTTTTTATAGCAACTAAAAAGATTTTAAACTATAAATTCGTAAAGTCTAGATTCTGTTGATGTGTGTAGATGCGGTTGACAGTTTAGTAGTTTGAATTTCAACTTAAAGGTCAGCGCCGACGAACGGAGTGGCGGCGAAGAGACTAATTCAGTAACAATTTAAATTCAACCTAAAGTACTTCAAAATACGACTGTATTTGGTACAACGAAATAAAATGACGTCTAGCGACTCAAAGCGCGTTCATTTAATTTCGTTTTTTGTTTTCTGTTTATATGATTATTATCGAGATTACTGACTTATGAAATATGCTATGTGAGCGACGTTGCATTCAAAATAAATCAAATATAATAATATTCACTCATCAATATTTCACTCAACAATCCAACATCATATTATATAACGTAATATAATTTATAATATTGTATTGAAGACAGAAATTACAACAACTCGTATCGCTTGTAAATAAACTTGGAAAAATTCTGCAAAGCAAATTTAACTTGATGGCTTGCCTGCACAATTTGCATTCGTAGAAGGACAAAGCTAATATGCAAATCGAATAAGCATTAACAGTGCGCCCTGTAATTGAATTCCAGTACCTAGATCGATCCGATCTTAAATGAAATTCGTTTTGCTGCGAATTTATTCCACTCCTAAAAGTTGCTTCTGGTGTGACACAAATAAAATGGTGTCAAGGGATCTATTAAGACCTTTTCTAAAATGGTTCAATCCCTATGCAATTCAATTTGAGCCCTTAAATGGATTGCTTTGACATATACCTTTGGCACGAAAGTGTTGATTGATCGGCATTGAGCGAACGATTGTGTGCTTGAACTGAGATAGACATTTTTAAAACAGCTACGCGAGCTATGTATATTTGTTTCATACTGTAAGGCTGCTCTTTGTGCTCGAAATGAAAGTACATTAGTTACCAATACAACCCTAATATTACGAAAACTCGCCGCTTGTATACAGTGTGTCCAACTCAGTATTTTAAGAGTTCATTAGCTGCACGACATTATGAAGTGGCTGCTATCTCTACAACAGAACTAATAAATGCTGCAATATTTACCAACTCCAAAGACACATAATGTAGAAAGATGGTATTTCACCTGCGTTTTTAATTATTGCGCCGCCCCTGTGGGTCGTAGCGTGATGTTATAAAGCCTTCCTCGATAAATAAGCTATCCAACACTAAAATAATTTTTCAATTCGAACCAGTAGTACCTGAGATTAGCGCGTTCAACCAAACAAACAAACAAACTCTTCAGCTTTATAATATTAGTATAGAAGTATGGATTAATCTAAAATGTTTTCAATTGTCATGCAAGATAGCGTGCAACACAGTACTAAGTCAAAGTTGTTAGTTTAGTCGCCAAAATACATAATACATAATATTACATGTATATGAGAAAGTCGAATATTCCAATACCATTGTCCTTCACGAATCAGAGGTTAAATGAATGTCTTTTCAAGAGCAAAATATCTATAATCAGGTTTCAGGATTATATTATACTAGGTTTTGCGCGCGGCTCCGCCCGCGTGGTACCTACATGAATAAAAAGTAGCCTATGTCCTTCCCCAGGTTTTAAACTATATCTGTACCAAATTTCATCTAAATCGGTTAAGTGGTTTAGCCGTGAAAAGGTAACAGACAGACAGACAGACAGACAGATAGACAGAGTTACTTTCGAATTTATAATATTAGTAAGGATTAGATTTAGTCTACGGCATCGCTCGCATTATTATAGATTTTGTCAATAATCCCTTAGAGACAGTACGCTTTTTCTGGAAAATATCCGAATTTTCTATACCCCTAACAACGTGTTTGTGAAATTTCATGACGATCGGTCAAGTAGTTAACATGTCAATTGTTGGAATACCAGACATCATTAAAAACCTAATGTGACTGATTCCCGGTGTGCCACTGCGACTCAATAGGTTAAAATGTAAAAGGGTAACAAACAAACAAACAAACTCACATTCGCATTTATATTATTAGTTAGGATTGATGTAAAGCTTTTAGTCCCAGTTCAGTAAATTTATTGTTAAAATAAATTGTATTTTTTTCACGTTTTTGAAAGCCCTTCGCGTTTCAGGGATTATGTTTTAGAGCGGGATTATCTCGTATTAGGGACAATCGTTTAAATTATTATATTTGATATTATTGTTATTTTAATGTGTTCATCATTTATTCATCTATAGCGGCAAGACTCTTAAGAAAAGTCGTATATACTTACAGAATGTCCTAACAGAATTCCATACACAGAACAATATGTACTTTAATTAATCAAATTCCATTATTTGCAATAGGGGCTTTTACATATAGGAACCATTTACGTCAAAATATATATATTACTGTTTGGCTGTTCATAGAGGATTATTAGTGCCCACACTTATGTATGGAAGTGAAAGTTGGGTATGGCAAAAGAAGCATGAGAGCAGAATAAATGCTGTAGAAATGACAGCGTTGAGAAGCATATGTGGTGTGACTCTGAAAGATAGAATAAGAAGTAGTGTGATTAGAGAGAGATGCGGCATGAAAGTGGATATAGTTACAAGAATAGAAAAGGGTATGTTAAGCTGGTTTGGACATGTAGAAAGAATGGACGAGGAAAGACTGACTAAGAAAGTTTATAAGGCTAGTGTGAATGGAACAGTCGCAAGAGGAAAACCTAGGCGAACGTTTCTCGATCAGATCGGAGGCGTTCTGGACAAAGGCCAGGTTAAGAGCTCCTTGAACCGACGGGCGTGTATGAGGAATGTGATGAAAGTAAATGAAGCCAGAGAAGTGTGTCAGGATCGTAGCAAATGGAAATCCGTAGTCTCTGCCTACCCCTCTGGGAAACAGGCGTGAATCTATGTATGTATGTATGTATATATATTACTATATTTTGCATGCTCGCATTAATGTCGGTTATGTCATCTATGTCAATAAGTGCTATTCCTCGGAAACAGTACTTTTTTCTAATGATGACAACGTATTTCATGATAAATGGCGTGAATAAAGCGAAATTTCATAATGATCGGTCGAGTAGTTAAGGTGTGAAAGCGTAACAAACAAACAAACTAGTAGTAGCCTAGTAGAGCCTCGCTGATTTCGGCATGAATCGGCCGGCTCGACAGGGCAGGACCACCATCTCACAGAATATCGACGTGAAATAGCATTCTTACTGTTGTGTTTCGTTCGGTGAGTGCCGGAGGCCTAATCACCCTTTTGCCCCCTTCCCGCTCCTTCTCCTTCCAACTTTCTTTTTCTCTTCTTCTATTCCTAAAAGGTCGGCAACGCGCAAGTGATGCCTCTGGTGTTGCAGGCGTCCATAAGCTACGGTGACCACTTACCATCAGGTGGGCCGTAGGCTTGTTTGCCACCTTAATTACATAAACAAAAAAAAAATAACTCACTTTCATACTTATAATATTAGTTAAGATTAGGATAAAATGATAGGAACCTAAATTAGGTGTACTACTAAACAAATATGATAATAACAACAATATATTTTAATGACATCATCAAAAGCAACATGGCTTCCTTAATTAAACAAACACTATGAAATCAAGTACCTACCTACCCAACTTCATGATGAGTATTTCTACAATACCTACTAGCTTTTTAAATAGTATATGTAAAATATAAGCATCATTTGTTAATTTGAAATGTTTTTACTCCGCTTGATTGAGGTTATAAAGTCAGTTCTATCGCCGGACATTCAAACAGGATAAAGATACACAAATCTTCAAATGCAGTGGATATTGAGAACTTAAATAAAGGTTACTTTCAATAACATAGGTACAATGTTCCATATTTATACTACCTACCTTGATCAACTTTCTCAAATACTCAACTTTTATTTACCTAGTGAGTTTGCTATAATGTTTTCCAACCGAGCACAAAGGCCAGGTTTGGATGAAGTGTTATTTGATTTTTCTGTTAGGAAATAAGTAATATTCATTTATTATTATAAAAAGACAACGCACTAGGAATTTATCCTGCGTCGCGCGTGATTTTACAAACATTCAAACAACGGACACAAAGAATACCGAGACTCGGCACAACCATTTGTGGATCACACAAAGTTTTGTCTTGTTTGGGATTCGAACCCACAACTCTCGGCGCAGTGGCAGTGGCGATACGACCACTTAAACCTCTATACCATCCGTACAGTCGATGTGATGGAAATACGTCAAAATAGGTGTAATTATTCCATTTTTTCTTAATGATATCTAATTTCTTGTAGTCTTGTATTTATATGTCTACGTCAAGTTGGCCTCATTTATATTTCATTAAAACACCTACCACCTTATAAATAAATAGGTAGGCGCTACGCACACATCAATAACTCTCCCAGTTACTACGTATTGCTTATTAATGAGACCCTTACTGAATAATTAACTTTATGACGCTATTTACTTAACGAATATGGGATATTTTGATACGTACATCTTATATCTATGTCGCTCTCAAGTTACGTATATGCATACATAATTTGTGCTGACTTAATATTTGGAAAGTACGGCATGGAATCAGACGCGAAAGATTACATAGACACAGAAGAACTTGTTCTATTCA
The DNA here is from genome assembly GCA_963564715.1 of Catocala sponsa. NCBI lineage: Eukaryota > Metazoa > Arthropoda > Insecta > Lepidoptera > Erebidae > Catocala > Catocala sponsa. Next base: position 21,724,516 of record OY751338.1, on the reverse strand, counting down.
ACGGTCGAATAATGGCGAACGCACGCTGTTCGAGTTTACAGTGAATGTTATTTCAATTAGAGGTAGATCAATCAAGAAGGCATTGAAATTAAGAAGTCGTGGGTTCGGATCCTACCCATTATATTACGGACGTGAAATCACACATAACTCTGGATGGAATAACAGGAATACCAATAAACTTATAAAAATAATACTGCTTTTGGTCAATGTAGCTGGCTTTTACATGGCTTATGTTTAACTTAACACCAGATATAGTAAAATATAACAGTCAAAAATAGTAGATGATCACCAAATTGCACAGAGAAATATATTTAAAGGTATCAAAATAAGTCGACGACTATTTTTGGGTGGGTTCAATAAGGAACCTAACATGACCTAACCCTTCCGCGACGTAATGCAGTGATTTGAGGCGTATAGGTGCTCGTTATGATATATTTTAGTAAGCATATTTTGCTGCGCAATTACTATTTTTGGTGGTCATTATATTTCATCCCCTTTTATATACTACCAAGCTAGCAAACAAGCATATGGCTTGATAGTAAGCAGTTGAAAATGAAAAATTGTATTTACAGCGTTTAACAAATTAGAAAAATTTAACAATTTAAAACACCTTATAAAGTAAAATAAAGTAATTTGCCAAGCGCTGGCAAAATTAAACAAAAATACTTCGGTGGTTTTCACACTAGGCAAGCCTGTATCGTGAAAACCCAAAAGAATTACATAATACGAAAAGTTATAAGTAAAAAAATTTTATAATACAAAAATTTATGAGAAATAAAAATCAAGTTACCTCAGCCTATGGGCGCTCGCTACATTAGGCTTTTCACTGAGCCTTGCCAACCTCCAAAATAGGCCTTCCAGTGCTGCCAGCACAAGTTGCAATGATCAGACTGGCCCCCTTACTAATAGGTCACCGTTTCCTCAAGAAACCTAGAAACCCTACTCGCTGTCTGTTACTCTGCGGCTGGCTGCTAGAGCACTATACTTGTTGGGCCACTTTAGCTTAAAGTAAATTCCGATTTCAAATAGAGATTCCGTTGTGTCAACCTCTCTTTCAGACTTGACTCTTAGTCAGCGAAAGCTAGGTGTAAATTCGATTAATTTCATGCATTATTGTAGTACCATCCTTCTATATCTTTCTATTTTGTGTACTAGTATATTTTTATTGATAACGTTGCTATGGCAATTAAACGTATACAGACTTTTAATTCCCATGCTGTTTAAAAGATAACGATTTAAATGAGACGCATGAAACAAGTATATGTGGCATGCATTGGATGATGAATGATGAAATGTGTTGTTTGACCTTCATTTGAATGGATTCTGAATAACTGAAAGAGGCGACGGCGTTCCACGATCTCTCACTCCGGACCATAGACTGAACCAAGGCCGGGAGCGGTGGGCAACAATGCCGACTGCCGCGACCAACTCACGACGCTGCGAAGCCCAGGTAGGGCAATCCGCCAACGTGTGCAGCGCCGTGTCTGCAACAACATCACGGCAATCGCCGCAGTGGTGACAACCGGGCGTCTCTTGCCGGCCTTTGCGACACAGGAACTGGCCGAAGCAACCATCGGCCTTGATGGCGTAGTGGTTAGTGTACTGCCACGCCTGAGGTCGCGGGCTCGATTCCCGCATAAGTCAAACATTTGTGTGTATGTTTGTCTTGGTCTGGGTATTTCTATGTATAATATGAATGAATTTACAAAAAAAAATTGTATATAGTATGTACCTATGTTCAGCCATTGTCTAGTACCCATAGTACAAGCTCTGCTTAGTTTGGGCTAGATGGTGGTGTGTGTATGTGGTAGAATATTATTATTATTATTATTACCTGTGTCAGCCGGAAGGTCAGGGGGCCATGCTGCCTCTCCAGCCACTCCTCAAAAACGGGAGTTACCGCCATGATCGTGGCTTGCTGGCCAGTATTATTAACCTAAACTAACCTAACCTACATTTATGCGGGCGCAGCCGCAGCCAAAATCTAGTATCATAATACATATAACATGTAGATACACCGAAGCATATAATATTAAGTCGACATTTACAAAGGATCCTAGGATATTGTTCTTTAAAATAACTTCCAGGAGTGGGCAGACCAGACATTCAAGGATGGCCACGTCCCACCTAGCCCCTTATATACGATAATGTAGGTAGGTAAGAAATAACACCTAAACATTCTTATAGATCGTGACTGATTTTCCATCAAATAAGTAAACAAAAACCTAAATAAATACCTGTTGAACAAATATTTATCTCGTCCAAGGATCAAGTGTAGCTGGACTGACGCAGGGTCCGGCGAAATCCACTTAAAGGATTCTTATTTCGTACAGTAACGTAATTACTATCAAACCCTTTTAACATTGAGGTTAATCTTATCGTTTGGTATAGAATACTCGTTCGGGTTAATATGATTTTCGTACATCTAGCCATTAAGTCGGCTCGTTTGGGTTTCGGAAAGTATTATCAACCAAACCGTATCCTGTCTCTAAGAGACTGATGCGATTATCCTATCCTTCGAAGAGAAACTTCTAATTTTCGGAGAAGAATAAAATGGCTACGTACCGTCACATAAGCTCTGGTATAATCCGTATAATCACATAATCAAGGGTATTAAGCACCCGCCAATTTCCCACGCAGTATACGCACTCATTCCGAAGCACACAAGGATCGCCTTGTATGAGAGTTAGAAATATGTATCAAAAACATTAATGTAGATTTTATCAATAAAATTCTATTCCTCGGGCACAGCTCTTTTTCAGGATAAAGTATATAGGTACTATATCCTTTTGTATGGGTAGGTACCCCTAACAACATGTTAATGTATGTGAAATTTCTTAAAATGATTGGTTGAGTAGGTAACGGGTGAAAGCGAAACAAACAAACTCACATTCTTTATAATACTAATTAGGCTTAGGATAACTAACATGATATACCGACAACACCTACCTACTCGTACCTATTAAAATTATGGCCTAATTTTAACTTAATATTTTTACACCCTGCTTATCTTATTAGGTATACTTTTTAGTCTGTATTATATTACAGTCAGCCTATTTTAACAAAGCAGTATTCTACGTAGCAGTTTGTACCTACTTTGTAAGCCTACGCGACACAGTGACCCATTTCTGAGGTGTCTTTCTGCGTTTATAAATTAAAGCACACATTAAAGCAGCTCTCTATATAATAACAGCCTTACTTATTAATCTGTGTGGAAGCGTTTCAGTTTATATTAAGGACCTTCAACAGTGGGTACTTAACCCAAATTCCCTTTGACTCATACACCTACGAAATAAAGATTCAGTGTAGATCGATACAAATCAAAGAACTTATAGTACAGATCCTAGAGCTGCCAGACCAACGTCAATTCGGCAATGTTTTTTTACAGTCAATGGTCAATAGACTATTAGTACTTAACAAATAAGTTAACGGACGGTGCCTTCCCCATCAGCAACAAAAAAATAAAACTAAAAATATAAAATGGTTCCACTTTCAAACTAGCAAGTAGGTATGGATACGTTTTTACCTAGGTAACTACACATCACATGTCTACTAAAAAAATCCGCCTTTGCTATTACCTGGTTATAGCATATTATTAATTACTAGATGTTCCCGCGGTTTCACCCGCGTTTATCGTTACTGCACCGCCCCCGTGAGTCGTAGCGTGATGTTATATAGCCTATAGCCTTCCTCGATGAATAGGCTATCCAACACTAAAAGAATTTTTCAAATCGAACCGGTAGTAATCACGCAGAATAAACCAAGAGAAACATCGTTTATACTATGTCTGTAATGGGTAATTATTTTGATGTAATGCTATTTTAAAACTGCGATATCTCCTAAGATATTCATTGAAATTGAATGATGTAAAGGGCAATATTGTTTTAAATTAAATATTTGTGATGAAAAACGTATTTATTTGGATAAGGATTAATATCATGTTTATAATAATACCTTCGCAAATAATGCATTATTTTAGAACAAATTTGGTTAGCATAAAAATGGTTATAGTGAGCCAACCTTAAAAGATAGACGTATGCTGTCGCGGACTTTTTTTTAGAACTTTTAAAGGGAAACAATTCTGTCATACGTAATTTTTGCGAAACTTTAACTGTTTACGCAGCGCACGCAGCGGAAGCTCTCAAAAGGAAAAAATACCCTCTGATTTTGAAACATTCTTCAATGGTGCTCAGCTTCTATTGATCTTGGCGTGATGATATATAGCCTATAGCCTTCCTCGATAAATGGGCTATCTAACACTGAAAGAATTTTTCAAATCGGACCAGTAGTTCCTGAGATTAGCGCGTTCAAGCAAACAAACAAACAAACAAACTCTTCAGCTTTATAATATTAGTATAGATATTGGTTTGAAAAAGGTAATTTCACATCTCTCGAGATTCACATAGGCCTTGTGGGGCCGCTTTATTTTGTCTCGAGGCTGCAGGTCCATAGACCGATCTGGATGCTGGCATTGCTTAAAAATTGTCTAAACATTGGCACCCAATAATATATTTAAAGTTCAGGCGTACTAGGTATAACGTAGACTAAATAATGACACAAAAATGGTCAGGCTATGCTACTACCAATATAACTTCGTCTAAATGATCATCGATCCGGAGATATGTCGGCTTGTAAACAAAATACAACGGTCCAGCGAGGTGTACATAATCATACGGCCCAGCTTACTGTACAATATCTACTGTAGCGTATGATCGCTTGCAATGCCAGAGAAAACAATAGCGCGTCGACTTCATGAACAACGAATTAAAACAACAAAAAAGAAAGATAGTGTTCATTCATAGTAGGTAAAACACATGAAATATACAACATTGGATACTTCTGCCAAACTGTCAGTTTGTTGGCAGACGTAACTTCCGAATTGTTAATTTATAAAGTTTTACAATATTACTTACACATTTAAGATAGGATAAAAGAAGGATAAAGAAATTTTATTTGTAGACTACCCCGATGGTCTTCTAGTCTCTCTAAATGCCGGATTAGCCATATAACAGAACTAGCAAATGCTAGGGGCCACCCGCCACGAGAAATCAAGAGACCCACGCTTGAGCAAAAACATTAACACAAATTTTATGTGAAATTACACAAATAAAAAAGCTATTAAATCAATCAGATCGATACTAGCAGTGATCTTTTGCGGTAATGGGTTATCTCTCGCTCTCTCACCATGATTTGCTATAGGCCCAGCGCTAGCTTAATTCAGCACTGCCCTTAGTAAAAGTTTTTAAGTTTGTGATCAATTATGAAATACTGGGGTCAATTCTTAATCCTTGATTGTATTGGTCTTTACCTATATTGAGTTCTTTGGAATTCTGAACGTGTACGCGGTAGACAGCAATAGGCCAGGTATGTTCTAAGTCACTTTATCTGGAAATTAGACACCTTCGCCTAACCCTTCGGTTATAAATAGGCGTGAGTCTATATATGTGGGTAGGTAACTTTAGTAAGTATATAGCTACCATATACCTAACGCAAACAAGCATATTCTCAGATAAATCCTCCGTTAAAAGGATCGTTGTGGTTATGTGAAATAATAAAGTAATTTTTCATCGTTAACTTAATTGCCGTCTTAGAGAAGAATTATCACAATGGCGAATTTATTTAAGCATGACTGCGTTACGAAGTAGGTACATTTAACACAACTTCCTAGACGCTTTATATTAGGTAATTATCTTCATACATAGGTACTGGATATGGAAATTCAGTAGGTACCGTAAAATTTGCTCCAAATTCAGGAAATTATGAATATTTTTTAAACTATTCATTATAAAATATACTCAGAAGTATTTATACAAAGAAGAACATTTTATCTACCACATTTATATTGGTAAATCAATATTATGAAGTATTTTATTATATATATAAAACAATGAATAAAGAGCAAAGTTACCCATTGACATGGGTATCTTTGCTCCTAGATAAAATTGTCAGCCAAATCTTAACTGTGAAAGTATTTGGATTACGCTTTCATAACTACATATTTCCTAATAACATGTTAGGCGATAAAACATATTGGAGCATAATTACCCATAGGGGAACTAAGTAGGACCATTTTACTGTAGAGGTAATGTGTAAGTGAGTAGATACCTAGTGGCTTCAACAAAACCACTTGCGCACTAGAAACAAATCCTGTGTGTGAAAACTTTTGGAACATTCAATCAACGGACACAAAGAACACCTAGACTCGGAGCCATCTTTTGTAGATCACACAATTTTTCGTCGCGTAGGTATATCGAACCCACAGCACTCGATGCAGTGGCTGTTAGGAGGCGACCACTTAAACCACTAATCCATCCATGCCGTAAATGTTCCACCTCATTTTTAATGTTAGAATTATCTTATGCAAGTAAATAAAAATAAAAATGTTTATTATTATCTTGGCAAATTATCAAAAATAGATCTCGTATTACTGAACCTATAGCTCAAATTAAAATACAAAACAGTATTATTAGAAATCCAAAACACATTGCAAACGCTTTTAACAATTATTTCATTGATCAAGTAAAAAATAATAACACAACAAACACCCAAGTTACTAGTATAAACTATCAATTACAATCAATGTTTATGTCTCCTGTATTACCCCAAGAAATAACAAGAGCTATCAAATCTTTAAAAAACAAAAACAGCTTTGGCTACGATGGTATAACTACCAAAGTAATAAAATACGTGTCAGATTGATGATTGTGTTGCCCCACATATAAGCCACATAATAAATATGTGTATAAGCTCAGGTACATTTCCTACCGCCTTAAAAATAGTTATAGTAAAACCACTCTTTAAAAACAACTGTAAAGAAAATTTTGCCAATTACAGACCCATAGCTCTAGTACCTATTTTCTCTAAGGTCATAGAAAAGATTATTTATGAAGCAATCAATAATTTTTAGGCTAAATACAACATACTAAGTAACGAACAAAAAGGCTTCCGTAAAAATAAAGGCATAAATACGGCTATTTATGAACTACTCGACATTGTCATGAAAAACGTAGACAACAAAATACCTATATGCGCAATCTACACAGATATGACTAAAGCTGTGGATTGCGTCGATCACGAAATTTTACTTAAAAATATTAACATCTATGGGATCAGAGGAAATGTATTGAGCCTCATTAAATCTTACCTTAGTGATCGTCAACAATTCACAGAAATAAGTAGAATATGTCTTAAGACTAAACGGGAAATAAGATACTTATCTGAAGGCAGGATTATCAAATATGGTGTGCCACAAGGCAGTGTGCTAGGCCCTCTCTTATTTTTACTCTATATTAATGACTTACCACGCCACATACAACATCCAATGATTCTATTCGCTGATGATAGCACCGCATTGATAAAATGTAGGAATAAAGATATTTACGGACGTGACATAAATAATACACTTAAGGACATAGAACATTGGCTTGACATAAACAATTTAATTATAAACATATCGAAAACAAATATAATGCATTTCCACCAACGTACAACTATTCAACATTTAATTGTAAATTACAAACAACAAAACATTGATCAGGTACGGGTGGCAAAATTTTTGGGCATATTAATAGATAGCAAATTAACATGGATATATCAAGTGGAAGAAGTGTGTAAAAAGTTAAGCTCTTCAGCATACGTGTTACATAACTTATCTAAAAAAGTTAACATCAGCACAAGACTGGTGGCGTATCACGGTTTAGTTGCATCCATTTTGAGATTTGGTCTAATATTCTGGGGTAATTGCAGTATGAGAGAGCAAGTATTTAAAGCGCAGAAGCGATCTATAAGAGCAATGTGTGGTTTAAAAATTACAGACAGTTGTGTACCAATGTTTAGGTCTCTTAAATTATTTACATTTCCTGCATTGTATATATACGAAATTGCGGTCTTTGTTAAAATTAACAAGAGTTTATATACAACTATAACAGAAACCAGAAAAGGCCCTGTTAGAGCTCAGTATAAAATCTTACTGCATGTTAACAACTATAATACTGCCTTACTCAAAGTGTCTTTAACATGAACACTATTATATATAACAAAATACCAGACTTTATAAAAACTGCACTAATCCAGTTGTTTAAAACTAAATTGACATCACTACTACTCGAAAAATGTTATTATTCTATTAATGATTACTTAAATGACCATACAATTTAGATTTTTTTAAATGTAATCCTATCTTTATAATGCGCAATTTCATTTTGATTTTTATAATTTTGTCATACCTAATTATATTATTTTTGTAATATTATAATTATGTTTGCATGCCTAATCTAAGGTAGAATGTACAAGGATCTTATAACCTCTTGTTAACATAATTATTTGTTTTTACCTACATTCTATGCAAATAAACTTATTATTATTATTTATTTCATTTTCTACAAAAAATAACAGATTGCATTCAGAGTTTTCTTTTAAGCTAAAATTACGCTTGTGTTAGGAAACTCCGCTCTTCCGAAATACAAAGTACAAAATTATTGCTAATATTACATGCGAGACATTTTTATTTAATTTGATTTGCATGCTGTGATAAGAAATAAAGTAGTTTTATACAAACAAAAAAACAAAATTAAAAATTAGAAACGTAAAACAAAAAAAAATGATACTAAGGCGGCAAAGAAGTATACAGTGTCAGATCAAGGCAGATTTTAGGATGGAACGAGAACAAGCTTTGGCACCCTCCATTATGCTTTTAATTAATTTTTCTTACCACTGAGGCGCGCCAGCCGCACCCGGGTCTTGGCGCCTAGTGGCCGCTCCATGGCCCTATAGTAGCGCCGGCTCTGCAAGCATACAGCCTGCCTAATGTTAAGCAGTTACCATCACCATCGCGCGTTACCAATAATTTAAGGTGATGACGCTGCGGTATGGTACAAGCGTAGGGAGCAAAAATCAATAATTACCTACTAACAGTAAAGGAAGAAAATCGAACTCACTTCTTTTTCTTTATATTTAAGAGCTTTCCTCTTGTCGGTGAAATACACCCCACCCCATCTATCTCGATTTTCGGCCAATACCTTCACCTCCTTATAAGACATGACCTTCGCCTTTTTTTATTAACCTCCGAGTCTTCTTTAAAACGATGAATGAAAACATTTTGTGGGTCTGTGTGTCTGTCTGTTAGTGACAAATTTATGTAAGTAACATAACTCCGGAACCACTGGACCGATTGACTTGTAACTTGGTGTGCAGACACCTTGAGGTCATACCTCGGTCAAATTTGAATATGGGACCTGTGGGTCAAAAGACCCCCGAGATATAGGGGTTATTTCTTTTCAATTCTTTTACATTTAACATTTAAGACGAAGAGGTTGAATCCTGGGTTTTTACACCCATCTCGTTTGGCCTGTGAATGCCTTTCTAGGTCCTCTCTTTCCTTCCAGTTTTCCTTCTATGATGTTTTTTATAAAGTCGTCCTGTCTCATAAGATAGCCAAACATCGTTCCTCTCTTGTTTTCAATTCTTGGACAAGGCTCAGTACTTCCATGTTACTTGTCTTTTCTGTCCAGCTAATTCTTTCTATGCACCTCCAGCACCTTATTTCGAAAGCTTCCAGTCATTTCCGGTCTTTTTGGGCCATTGTCCATGTTTCACTTCCGTATAGAGCAATAGGTAGGTACTCCAGGTGTAGATACCTATGTTTTTATAAGCTGGTTTTTTATATTCAGTGATTTTAGATTTAAGATGTTTTTTTATTAAATGCTTTTTATTATGCTTCCTAAGCATTTAAACGATTTGACTTTTTTTATTGGGTTATTATTTTGTGGCTTGATTTAATTGTTGACGGCTGGTAAATTTCTAGAGAGAACTCATTAGATACAGGTAATTATTCAACACAAGATTTCTTGAGATACCACAGCGGTGCTGCCCCGTTTTAATTCAAAAGGCCTTAACATTCTTGTTATTGCATGCACAATAATGAGACAGCGCGTTACAGAATGTTTAGTTTTCTCTGGATCTCGCGCAAGCAATGACAACGCTTTATGAACCTCTTAAAATGCAACGGTGAAATACCGGATGAATAAGTACGCCGAATTGTTATCTCAATCAAACAAAAATGTTTAAGTTTTTGATTTTATATGAGGACCAAAAAGTGTTAGGTCATTTGTGCAGCGGCGGCGTGGAACCCCAAAGAAGTGTTTGCGTCTTAGTAACTCCGCACAGACTAAGAAGTTTCGGCAATTGACAAGAGATGGCGCTGTACACAATACGCGCTCGGCCATACAAACCTGATCACGCAATAAAGTTTGTAACATAGACTAGTATATATTATCGGTAAAAGACTGGAATCTTTGACATTTTAAGCGATTGCAACGCCATCTATAAAACTAGCAAGCAACTCTGCAATTTTGTTTCGTTTAAAATGGCGATAGATGTCGCTAATTTTAGTATTAGCTGTGTTGATTTATTTAACTTGGCAAGTATATACAGGGTGTAAGTGACGGTTCACCGAAAACTGAAATACTAGCTTCGGACCATCATTCTGAGTTGGAAAACGTAGGAATTTTCCACCGGAAAATTATCGAATTTTCTTTCAAAATTTCACATTTTTCTAACTGATAATGATTACATAATGAGTAAACGACCCATTATACTAGATAATATCAATAAAAACTACATAATACCGAAAAACAGCTATGTAATCCAAACATACAAAATAAACACAATTGAACCAATCAGCTGATCTTGCGCGGACAAGGCAATGACCAACGCAAAAAAGTTTTTTTACACACCGGCAATAGTGTGCTGTGTAAAAACCCGCCCGCATCGTACCTACTACCACTGAACTAGGGAAGATCTATGATCAATGATCGATATCGAAAAAAGTGTATTAAACAAAGCGGGATAGGTTAATAAATAAAATAGTTGTTTTCCTTTTAAAAGTAAAGGTTACATGAACGTGTTAGCACTATTTATTATTAAATTAGTCACGTAGATTGAAAAGATTGTAATGATTAAAGTAGCCTGTAATTAAATGTTATACTACTATCACTTTACAATACCCATTTGCATTTTAAATGTTAAAAAATATTAATTGTTTTGATATTTCGTATCGTAAATGTACATGTATGAGTTTATTTAATCACTTTTAATAATAATTAATGTAAAAGACCATCTAATTGTTTTAAAACAAAGCTTTTTGTACACAGCGATTCATACAATGTAATGTAATCTAGTAAATCTTTACTTAACTGTTAAAATACAAAACTGTAACAAAAATTTGTTAATAGAATTAGCAGTTATAAGTATAAAATTAATCGATAGCCGATAACTCTCATAAAAATATTTTATGAGAGTTATCGACTATGGATTTATTTAATTAGATAGATGTATCTCATCCCTATCTAATATGACTACAACTGCAAAAGAAATTTATTTTTGAATTCTTTAGTTCGGTCGCGCTACTGTCAGGAATCGGAAGTACTTGACGTAATCTCTCGTATTCGCGAGTGTTTACTATTTTCGTTGCATTTTGTTAAGTTTTTATTTTGTTTATAACTATTTTGTGTACTAAATTGTGTTTATTTACTGTGTTCATAACATTTTGTTAACGTTTTTGTTTTGTTTATAACTTTTTTGTGTAACTACAAAGTTGTGTTTGTACCTAATAAATAATGCGTCAGCCATTTAGTGCACGTGAATATGGACAAATGCTCACGGCATACGGGGAGGCACGAGGCAATGCTTCGTTGGCGCTTCGCATTTACATCCAGCGGTATCCTGACGCTCGTCACCCTATGGACAGTCGTGTGATTTCTCGTATGTAGCAACGAGTACTGGGTAATTTACCCATAGTACCGCATCAGGAGGGTTCCAGCAGGCCGATTAGAGTTTCCACTGAGCGGAGAATTCTCGATGCCGTTCACCGTAATCCACACCTTGGTACGCGAACCACCGCTAAACTTCTGCGCCGTAACTACGGAACTCGCGTATCGCACTGGACTGTGCATAAAATTTTACGCAGAGATCGACAACGGCCGTACCGTATTTATACAGTGCAAGCTCTCGTGCCTGGCGATCAAGTTCGGCGTATTGCATACTGCAGGTGGTTGATGAATCAGCAGCGGCAACATCCAAATTTTGTATCCCACATAATCAGGACTGACGAATCCACGTTTACTCGGAGTGGCATGTGGAATCCACGTAACTCGCACGTTTGGGCGCGAAGTAATTCACATGCATCCCAACAAACGGGTCACCAAACGCGTTGGTCAGTAAACGTATTGTATGGTAACTATAACAACAAAATTTTAGGGCCTTACTTTTTACCGGAGCGCTTGAATGGACCCCGATACTTGGATTTTCTACAGCAAGACCTGACAACTGTCCTGGATGAGTTACGTTCCGACCTTGCCGCAGAATGGGATCAAATGGAAGATTTGCCGCTTGCTCAGTTACCTCAAATTTGGTTTCAACACGACAGTGCTCAGAGTGCGCCAATATCTTGACGACACATTTCCTCGGAGATGGATTGGGCGATTCGGGCCTCACTCGTGGCCAGCCCGCTCACCGGATTTAACACCGCTGGTTTTTTTTTTTGTGGGGCTATATCAAGGAAAAAGTGTTCGTCAGTGAGTGCACTACTGCGGACGAAATGCGGAATCGTATTACGGCAGCATTTGTAAAGTTAGAAGCTGACATTATCGCAGACCCCTCCATGATGCCTCGCCTTCACGCCGAAACAATCAATCGTGCGCAAGTTTGTGAACAAGTTGGAGGCAGCCATTTTGAACCATATCTTATAAGGCCCGCGAGATCTTAAGGTAAGGTTTAATTACTTTTACAATTTACTGTTAATTCAAAGAATTTATCGTAAATCACCCAACCTTTTTATTTTATAAACACATTTGGCTTTCTGTTTTTACCTACACAAACATTAACGAAATGTGCGTATAAGATTAATTTTATAAGACGTTATTCAATTTATTCAAATTTTTTGTAAGTACAATAATAAAATTGTACAATCCGATTATTAGTCACAACGTTTAAATTATTATTGTAATAGATCACTAAAATAGGTGATCCGGGCTCCGCCAGATAATGTGAGCGCGCGTAGCGTTGGTGCGCGGGAAGCGCGATACGATAGCGCGGACGGACACATTGCATTGGTAGCGATACATTGCGTAGTGTAAATTACAATGTACTAGCATAAAACTTTAATCGTACGTTTCATTTTTGAATTGACATTTCCATTCAGTTGTGTACTTATGGACAAACGATTGTGCAACGTTTTCGGTACACCGTCCCTTACACCCTGTATGTAGTTTTGGTAATACAAATAAAACCATAGGATATACAATCACAAAAAATGTATATTTCATTCCATTCCATTTCACAATACATAAACAAAGAACACAATTTTAAAGGTTTACCAAAATCACAACATTATTTATCTGAATTTTTCAGTAAATAAGGACCAAACTGCCAAACTGGAGGGCCTATACTTCGTTACACGGAGTACCGAACTTGACGTGAAAAGACACAACACCGGTGAAGATGCTCGATTTCCTGGTAGACTCGAAGGAACTGATGCTCAACTCGACGTGAATATCACAGAAAACAACGCAAATACAGCGAAACATAAAAATAATTGCGCAAGAGCATGTAAACAAATCGCCATTAATTATTTTGTGTGATGACAGCTAATGAAAGAAGATTGACGTTACGAAAAACTATATTTCTACCATTCGGTTACAATACGAGAAAAAAATTGTATAAACATATACGACATTGACGGCCTCGATGGCGTAGTGGTTAGTGTAACCGACTGCCACGCCTAAGGTTGCGGGTTCGATGCCCGCACAAGTCAAACATTTGTGTCCATGAACATGAATGTTTGTCTTGGTCTGGGTGTTTCTATGTATAATATGTATGTATTTACGAAAAAAAAAGTATGATATGTATGTTTATCCATTGTCTAGTACCCATAGTACAAACTCTGTTTAGTTTGGGCTAGATGGTGTTGTGTGTATGTGGTAGAATATTATTATTATTATTATACATATTTTGGTGGTTTTCATTCTCGTAAACAGAAAACAATTATATATAATTCTACTGTACGTGAGTATGTCACTGAACTCCTCCTAAACGGCTGGACCGATTTTGATGAAACTTTTTGTGTGTGTTCAAGTGGATTCGAGAATGGTTTAATGTTTTTTTTTCTCGTGTACAGAACAACGTCTGTTGGGACAGCTAGTATATATATAGGTTTATTCTTTTGTGTAGCAGAGCCTCACTGATTTCAGGATGAATGGGTCAGCTCGATCGGGAAAGAACTACCCTCTCACAGAATATCAACGTGAAATAGCAGTATTCCTACTGTTGTGTTTCGTTCAATGAGTGAGAGTGCCGGAGGCCCAATTACCCTCTTTCCCCCTTCCCGCTCCTTCTCCTTCCCACTTCCTTTTTCTCCCAAAGGGTCGGCAACGCGCAATTGATGCCTCTGGTGTTGCAAGCGTCCATAGGCTACGGTGACCACTTGCCATCAGGTGGGCCGTATGCTTGTTTGCCAACAAAGTGGTAAAAAAAAATAACATCTGCCCAGGAGCCTTATTACAAACTCTTATTTCCAGGCAGTATACGGCGTAAAGTAAAGTGCCTTGCAATTTCGTATTATAAACGTTCTAACTCCAGCCAGTCAGCGGTCACGTGACAGGCGATATTGCCTGGCAAATAACGTATTACGATCTTTCATTTGACATTTCGTTTCATATTAAAGTTGCCATATTGTACACAAAACAAACCATTCAGTTTACGCTAAGCTGGAGTGGCTTTTTTTGAATAGTTACATTAATTATTGCTTTCATTTTTGTTTATATTTAACTGTGACAAATTTCATACTCCGCCGTCCACTGTCCGCGCAATTTTCGTAAAAAGGGTACAAAGTTTTTGCTTCACGTATTAAATTATAAATATTAATTAAAATATGCTCATCTACTAAGCTGTAAAGAATACATTAACAGTAATAGTATTTATCATGATAATAATGTAATTAATTAAAAAAGCTTTAAAACACATACATAATTATTTTAAATGTCTTTAATAACTTATAGAAGTAACAAAGATTTTCGAAAACCTAATTAGAGTTAGATACACATTAGTTTTAAGTAAGTACCAAGTAACTATGTACATAGTTACTTGGTACTTACAAACAGGCGACGTTCTGAAACCGAATATTAGTTACTTATATATTTTGTTTAATGCTGCAAATATAATAATACAATTCATGATATGATAGCATAAAGATATATTTGTTTTATATTTGCCTAAAAATAATAGTTTTAATTATATTATCATAGAAAATACGATAAAATTAAAACCGTTACTAACGACAAATATGTATGTCATATTTTTGAACGATGCACTGTCAAGTCACAAGTCACAAAATCACAAATCGGCCAGCGAGACGCGAGTCCAGCGACAAACTTGCCAGCATGAAGACGATCAACTATTCACATGTTATAATACGAAACAAAACCAGGTAGTTATTTGAATTGCCTGAAACTTGACAGGTTTTATAAAAGTTTGTAATAGGGCCCCTGTACTGTATTGTCCCAAAACTTCGCAGTTTTTTTAAAGTTAGGCCTCTATTGTCCATCGCTCCTGCTGCCGAGTGTGGGCTGTCAGACTCCACACTTTGAGAACATTATAAGAAACTTTCAGACATGCAGGTTAAATAAGAATAATAAACTTGTCACAGTCAGCTTAAAGTATTTGTCATAACCTAGTTCTTCACATAAAAATCATCTCAATACCAATGTATTCCACACAAATATTTGTTATCTCATCTCTCATCCACAACAATCCATGCTTTGGCAATATTGATATGACCAAACTTACAATAAAGAGGGCATTGCTTCAAACCCCAGCAAGTGCACTACCAACATAAACCAACTCTAAACGCAAGTTATTACTTAACTGATTAATTTTGCAAGTTATGAAGATTCTTGTTGACCCAACAAGAATCTTCATAACTTGCAAAATTACTGCTGAGAGCTGCAATGGCCATATAATTTGAAATGAAAAGCAAATATCGAGACAATGGGTTTTAATACAAACTAAGTAAAGCTACATTTACAATTTAAATATATTTGCTTTGAAATACTTTAATTCTTCAATACTTTCGAGAATATCATCTATAGACCTATGCTGAAATTTCTTTAGAGGCATGCTTGAGTATTCTTTTTTATACCAACGTTTGGCCAGTTCTTTTATAGTACTGACATCAATTACCCTGTAGTGCAAATATTGGTCCAATATTGGCATATACTTTCTTATAAATAAACGGTCCATATAAATGCTGTTGCCACCCAATGGACACTGTTTCTCCAGTGCATGGGTTTTAACAAATTCCAGAACTTGTTCTTCAGCAGCTTTCAAAGTTATTTTCGATTTGCGACAAGCCTCCGTCAAACCACTCTGAAATAATTTAAATGTTATTTTTATCTCACACTTTTTTTTCACTTAGAAATGATTTGGAACTCGAGATAATATATTAAGTTTTAACTCAAATATGTAGGCCACTGCTCCTGAAAAATATCCTAGATATGCTTAAGACAGGACATAATATGACTAGGCTACATAGTTAGGAGTTTAAGGCTAAAATAAGCAGTAACTGTAAACCTAACAATATATGTATATTAATCTATCTATAGTTGTTTAGGCCTACTTACTATACATATAGTAGGAGTGCCTATACAACTATAGATAGATTGAAACAGAAACTGGCATGTTGATTTGGGACAGATAGTGACATGTGGAACAGGGGAAAAGGATGAGAGATTTTAGCTTGCAGTGGGTCACAACATGATTTAAATACCTAGTCTAATAAGAAACTAGGATCATGAATCTAATTCTATATCATTGCCATTAATCTATCAAGTCTTAGAATACCTGACATAAGTAAAAATCTATTGTCTGGCTGCCAGTGTAACACTGTAACTCAATAAGTTAAAAATTACTTAGGTCTCAAATAAAATAATCTCAATAAAAATATATATACCTCACCATGTTGAGCAATACACCATTCATTCATATTTTTTAGTATATCATCAGGTTGATTGATAACTAAATTGGGGCCTTTAGCTACTACATTCAAGTCTTCATCTGTAACAACACAAGCTATTTCTAGTATATGATCATGCTCAATATCCAACCCAGTCATTTCAAGGTCCACCCATACTATCCTGTTTTTAAGCTTCTGGGCAACCTTTCTGTTTTCTGCGAGCATATCGGAAGCCAGTTTAGAATCTGTAATAAATATTACTATCAGTTTTTGTATCGCGAATATTATTTACGCATGAAATATCTATCTAAATATAAAAATGCTGAATAAAATGTTTGAAATGAATAATCGTAGTATTTCAATATCAAATATATTCTACTTTTTATGAAAATGGAAAAACAAAATAAATAGCAGAAGATTTACTGTCTTCTATTATCTGCGGTTACAAAAAAGAACGGATTTGCATGAAAGGAGATATGCAACAAACCCATACAACATCGGCCTCACATGGACAAAAATAAAACTGTATGTTTTATGAAGAACTATTAGTATTCTATAACCTTGTGTAATTTCAACATGCTATCTAGCTGGGTTTCAGAATCCAAAATTAACAAAATTGCTCCGGTGATACTTTGGCACAAAGCAAATTTTTCAAAATTAATTTATTAATTATACTTGTTTCTATCTAAAAACCTAAAATAAGTTTATATAGCTGGTTTACAGAGTTCACTAGAGTAAAACTAGTTACTTTACTAAACTCAGGTAGCAGTGCTCGCTCTGCATTGCAAGCACCCATCAAATAACTATAGTTACTATTCATTTATTGTTAAAGCTTAATTAATAGTCCAAGAAACAAAGGCTAAAGTAAACAATAGTATATTTTGGTATTAGTTTATTAGTCTCCAACCACTACATTACCTTCTTTATGACTAAACATACTATTGAGGTGCGGTGCAGGAGGTGCTACATTATTTTGAAACCTTGCCCAACATAAATACCATATGATGGACATTATATGTGCACAGCAGTCTACTTTTCTTCTGCCTACTATGCAGTTACAGTAATGCTGTATAATAGCATTTCTACCTCTTAGAGGGTTATCAATTAAAATGTACACATAGTATACTATACGGCTTACATGCCTGGATTGTATTTTACTGCTTAAAATCCAGGCATTTGTACTTTATAGCTCTCTCATAACATTGTCACATCACGAATGATAAATGACAATGAAGATCGAGTGTCCAATGAAAAGTGTTGTCACTACCACATATTGAATAATGCCATTACATTGAATTGGTCAATCTATTGATTAGTAAAATAAATCACAACATTAATAAATTGATACTATTGCATCCCTGTTTAATCCACATAATATGTGGAGTTTTACTAAGACAAGTAATATTATTACTTGTGTTAGTAAAAACTTAATTTAATATAAATAATAATGTTTCGTAATAATTTCACTTGTAAAAAATACCTTTTGTTTAACACTGGCAATGTTGTCCCAAGCCACAATGGTTTACTGAATCAATAAAATGTAAAAAAAAAAAAACCTTTTTCCCGCTAGGTACGGTTAAAAGAAAACGATGGCGACAAATAAAATATTATGAGACATTTTTACAATAAATTATATTCTTGTCCCCTAAGGCGGTAATTTGCACACCTCCTTTCTGCAATTTCATTTATAATCAATAATTACAACTAACGCCACAAGTATAAAAAATTCGCATTACTTAGATTTACTTAAATCAGTATAGTAATCGATTCTTTAATAGATGACAACTTACTACTTGAATATTGCCGCAAAGAAGGCTTTATCAACTTAGATAAACTAGACTTCAGATAATTCCGTACAATATTCATTTATTCTCTACCAGATAAAACTAATAATAAAATAATTTATGCACACTTTATTGCAAAGTTTAAAATATGTTTGAAATATTTTGAAAAACATTCGAAGAGGTTATACTGATGTCAAAATTGTGACCGACTGTCAGTGCGACATGGTGTGACCCAAGTGCAGTGTTGCCAACTCTTGTAAAGTCGAGTCGCTAGATTCAATATCAAAAGTCGCCAGAAAGTCGCTAAAACTGATTCTGGTGTAGTATTTCGACTGTCAGGTAGTAAATTACTAAAAAAAAAAGAAGGTCAGCCCGCCTACCTGTGGAGTCTCTACAGTGGGCGGGCTGACCTTTTTTTTTTTAGTCGTTCTCTACCGTAAACCTGGAGATTTTATAATTTTTTCCATATATATCTCTTCGCATTGTATAATTCTGTGTCGAATTAACAAAAAATGTATTACATGCCCTAAAATTGTTTTCATTTGTACCCCAAAAGTCGCCAGATAAATCGTTTTATTTTTTGTCGCTAAGACATACACGAAAGTCGTCATATCTAGCGACAAAGTCGCTAAATTGGCAACAGTGCCCAAGTGTAACCAGTGCCACTAAAATGTTGCCATAATATTCAGTTCAGTGCTATACGAAAGAATGAATGGATCGACACAAAAAAGAAATGAATTGGGACGACATTTCTGATTTTTTATGTTATATTGATGTCTGTATTCTACACAAACGTAGTAGTAGGTATTCTGATAAATGAATATATAAAGAACAATGTTACTGACCTTTAAGATTAAGCGTTTTCGGTACGATTGCAAGTACAGCCAATAGACCGAAAATGAGAAAGAAGAATTATAATAATATGTTTGCATATTTACCTTTTATTTAGTGTCAATCGAAATAGCTCATAAAGCGTACATAATGACTGTGTAATAAATAATATTTTGTGGCGGCGATTTATTATTGGGCGTTACATCTTTTATCAGAAAATTGCCAAAAAATATATAGGTTTCGTTATCGCTTTGGTACATTGACTTCTCAAATTCTCATTGGTTGTGTAAGTTGTGTTATTTTGTATTTCCTACTAAATTAACAAAACTTTCGTTGATTTGCTGATGATAAAGTAAGAGAAGCAATAAGAAGTGATTTAGTAATCATACTAATAAAATTGACATTGTGCTTTTTACGGAATGTATTATTACCAGTGATCGGAGTAGGTAGATTGATTTTTGGTACTTGTATCATAAATGCACACAGAAAGAAGAACATGGATAAGCCATTTTCCCGGAAAGTAATTCCGGTATTTCCGGATTCAATTAAATATTGTTAATGTTGGTAGTGATATTATTCCTACTCAATTCAAAATTTAAAGGAAGGTATCAAAACTAAATTAATTCATTATTTATCTGTTGAATAATAAAAACAATCGAATTCCGATCGAAGCTTTAATTTTTATTTTTTTATTTTTAGCCTTTTATGGCTAGAACTTTTATAGATAGACATAAATTGTTGCACTTAAATTTAAATATTTTCATAGGGGTCATGGTAATTTGCATTAAGGGTAGAATAAATGACGGGGCCCCATAGAGGGCCAATGCCTGCTGGGGTCGTGAGACTGTTCTAAGGATGCACCACGACTCTGAAACGTAAAGGGCATACGAAGGAACAGGTTGATTTTAGTCAGATTTTAGGACCAAAAAAAAAGGGGTAGAATAAAGAAAAAAGATAAAAATCAACATTGTTTATTGTTAAATATGTACATTTTACATTTATTCACATTTTTAATCTTCATCGATTACAATGTCAGCATCCTGGTAATCCTGATCTTTACAATTAAAATATATAACTATGAGTTTCTCTATATTTTCTATTTTCAACCTATTTCTTTTAACATCTAAAGTCCATTTATAAATGGAAAAAGACCGTTCTACATCTGACGATGTCAAAGGAGCAAATTTTAAAAAAGGTATTAAATTATGTGCTTCATTTTTTTCAATGGCCTCACTATATTCTCTAAGTGTGTCTAAATCTGGGTTTCGTTCCATAACACGTTCTATTTTATTTTTTATATTTTCTGAATTGCACTGATTTATATTATAGCATCTCTGACGTTGTCAAATGCTAAAAGTGAATCTGTCAACGATAAATTATGCTTTTGCAATTCTTTTAAAGACAAATGAATTATAAAATAATTGTCTTTAATGTAATTTAAATCTTCTTTTAAATTTTTTTTTCTATAATATTTTTTGCCTCTCGAATAGATACCGCATCAGGGCTGCTTAAACAAGATAATACTTCTTTTATTTTTTCAAAGTTTTGAGCGTAATAAAATGCTGCCTCTAACCAAGTGCCCCATCTTGTAACAACTGGTTGGGGAGGTAGCGGCAAATCTGGATATTTTTCTTTTAAAATTTTGACTCTACTTGGGGCTTTCAAAAACATCTTTTTAACATTTGCTATTAAAATGTTAACATCGTGATATTCTAACCTAATTTGCTCAGATACGCGATGAAGAGAGTGCGCCAAACATGTTACGTGCTTCATTTCAGGTAAGTATTGTTTTAAATTTCGTCCTGCAGACAGCATATATGCAACGCTATCAGTGCAGAGGACAAGAATGTTACCTACCTTCGATTCAAAAGAATCTTCCCAAAAGTTTTCCAAACATTCTAACACAAATTGCGTGATTGTTTGTCCATTAACTACAGTTAGCATTTTACATGCTACCAAATAAGGTCTAGTTAAATTGCTAGGATGTAATGGTTTTATTAAAAAATGGACTATATAGCGACCTAAAAAGTCTGTCGTTTCATCTAATGATATCCATAGTTTCTCATTTTTATAATTTTGCCGAATCGAATTGATTTTATTCTTAAAAAACTTGTCCAAGTAAACTTTCCGTAACTGTGATTCATCTGGCAGAGTACGATTAGTACACGTACAACAACAGGTACTACACATATATTTTTTAAAGAAATCTTGAAAAGTAGTATTTTTCATCTGAGACCACGGAATATTGAACAAAATGAGAAATTTTATAAGATCGAAATAAAATTCCTCTTCGGGCCGCTTAAACTTTCCCTGGTGTACTGCTCCTTCGATATGTCTTTTAACGTTTCCTTTATTTATGGTTTTCAAATGGCTTTCACATTTTGAACAGTATATTGTACCACTAGCGTGATCGTAAAGTAGTTCGGGATGACCGGATATCCATTTTTCTACAGTTTCAGCCTTGACGTTTGCCATATCTGAACTTTGTTTTAGAGATGGAACCTCGTATATATCACCTAAAACAAAGACATGAAAAAATTACATTTTATTTAGTTTATTTAGCTTACTCCGTTTGTTTTATTTTTCGTGGATCAAATTTAGTCATTGAAATTTCACCCTCTTCCTGTCAACCGATTGATCTAAAATTTGGTATTCGCCTTTGATTCTGGTGACAATACAATTATGTATATTCAATATTATTGTCAATCCAAAATGGCTGCCGCTACAAGATGGCGGACAACTTATTTTTTTTTTCAATCCCATCAATATGGGTATCAAATGAAAGGGCTTGTTACGTAGAATATTTTGTAGAGAAGTAGATAAGGCCTATAGTATTTTATTTTACCAATACATTGCAAGAGGACACAGGGCATTCAAATTATATACGGATTCCAGTAAAATGTCGGTTAATAGTGGAGTTAGCTGAATTGCGACTACATTACTAGAATATCATAATTTTGTTTCGCACTAAGCTCACTGGTTCATACTCTATTAAAGATTTAACAATATTAAGACTCATGGTATGTTCAGCAGGTTAAGCGAACAAACACAATACTAAAAATATTCTTATAGTACATCCAAACATGCTTTATACTCCTTGTAACTAGTAAAATATTACTTACCAAAGCTTGGTTTAAATATGTAGATCCAATTCAATAGTGAAAAATCTGAGTCCGTATATTCGAGCCAAATCGTGGTTTAGAGCAGATTCCAGAAGTCAGTATGTACACAAGCCAGGGTCAAGTAATGTTTTCACAACACAGTAACAAACAAAGATGCGCACTCTACGAACCGAAGTAAACGAGTGAGCTACCTGGCATGTCGTCGGCGGGCGTACGCATTGTTCTGATAACCGGTTATTGTACCACCCATGAT
The DNA here is from genome assembly GCA_963564715.1 of Catocala sponsa. Classification (NCBI taxonomy): domain Eukaryota; kingdom Metazoa; phylum Arthropoda; class Insecta; order Lepidoptera; family Erebidae; genus Catocala; species Catocala sponsa. The sequence continues at coordinate 21,701,521 of OY751338.1, read as the reverse complement.
CCTTTGTTCTGATTGGTCGTTGGGTTTTGTCAAATCGTGACTGTGTGCCGTTAAAAAAAATATGAAGAATAATAAAGAATAATATTGCTCATTTTATTACAATTCCTACCTTTTTTTTGAGGATGGCAAATCATCAAATGACTCCTTCCACTCTGGCAGAATAAAATTCCTACATAAGTTCCGGTTTTTTTTAATAATCCACCAATTCCGGAGGAATGTCCATATTAATATATACGTTTCGGATCAATGACCCCATTTCAATCTACCTACTCCGATCACTGATTATTACGTACGAAATGTCTATATTTTTAGTCTAATTTGCAATGCTGTAATGGTTTAGAGGAGCCTGAGGACACTCATAAACATGTATATATGCGGTATCACCTTAACTTATTTCATATTTTTCTTCTAGTAAAGGAACTGGTTATTTCGGATAATTCAGTAGCAGTATTAACTTTCACAATTTTAGCGGTAGTGATGATTACTACTACTATTTTTATACGTGGCCTCTGACTCTGTCTGTGGATCCTGTGCCTCTGGCCGCATTTTGATGGGGCACCAAAAAAAACGAAGTCAGTTTAAAAGTAGCACAAATAACACCCAGTAAATAAACAAGTAGGTTTACCAACCTTGCAGTCATATCAGTAGTAGTTAGAATCACACGGCACATCTTATGTGTCTGTGAATCAGAATCGAATGGCGTAGTGTAGTGAGAATTTCCAAAGGATGATTTCAGCAGCTCTTGGGTGTAAATCCAACAGAAAAGGACCCTATTTTTATTTAATCGGCCAACTAATAATTTAACATTTACTAAAGATTTTATTGTCTAGAATTTATTTGCAAGTAAAGCGTGTCACACACGGCGAAGATATTAATATTTAATTTTTATGTTATGATAAAATATCGAATCACTATACAGTTTGTATGAACTATCACAAACTGCTAAGATATTAGATACTATAATATTTTCGTCGTTTGTGATAGTTCATACAAACTGTATAGTGAGCGATATTTTATCATAACATAAAAATTAAATATTAATATCTTCGCCGTGTGTGACGCCCTTTAAATATTAAAAATACAGATACCTAGTAGTTTTAATGTTATATTATGTTTTAATCTGTGGACGTTGAGAGTAAACTATGATCCGTGTGTCGTCTCCACAGAGTACTCGTCTCGAGCTCTCTGAATATAAGTCAAAGAGTAAAATAATATAGAGTGAATGGTATACCGTTTATGTGTTCTGTGGTCTTACTCTCGAGTGTCATGGTGTAGATGTAATGGGTTGATTCATGGTTGATTTTGTTTTTGTTAAATTTTTCGCCTTTTTCAATCCACTAAGTGCTTCGAAAAGAATCCAATATGAATAGATTACTTATAACACACTGTCGATGTCTGAAAAGATCAAGTAAGTGTAAAGTCATTCGCTAAAATTATCAAAATATACATCTTAACCTAACGCGAAATTTGATTGATTATTATGTACCGTATGACTTCATCGTGAAAATTCTATTATTTCCCTCAAAATTGACATCGAAGTTTTACAGTTTTAAAAGTTGTACAATCCGCTAGTTCTCTATAAGTACGTCATATTTGTGTACAATTTATTATTCATAGTTGTTTAATTAATTTTTTTGTTTCATCATAATCATCACATGGTTGTTACAAGCCTATTCTAGAATACAATCAATTACAATGTTTACATAGTTTGGTTTCTTTTTTTGGTTATGTTCTATTATATTGTCAGTTCCTAATTTCTTATCGTATATTAACACATTCCTATATGTCTTTGTTCATAGATTTATAGAACCAACAAAATTTATGCATGTAATGGCTAAATAATAATGAACTTTACTATTGTTTTAGCGATATTATGGGAAACAAGACCATTTCAGAATTTTCCATATATAACACTGTCAAGGTCATTGTCATATTATACAACACAGCCGATTGGAGTTCAACATGATATTACACAGAAACCTTTTCACCCAAGAGTGTACTGCTTCTCGCCATATCTCAGACAACTGTCAACAACTCCATATTATTATGACAAGGAACCCTTGAAGCCTTCCTCAAAGGTTGAAGCTACTGTTGAATCTGTTAAGAAGGGAATTGAAGAACAAGAAAAACTTCCCAAAAAGGTTGAAGTGAAAAAAAAGAGCCTGAAAGAGCGCTTCATGGATGAAATGAGACATTACTATCATGGTTTTAGATTATTCTTGCTTGAAATCAGAATTTCTACATTCTTACTCTTTAAACTTTTGAGAGGCCATACATTGACACGACGAGAACACAGACTGCTGGTTACAACAATTGGTGATCTCTTTAGAATGGTTCCATTTATTATAATTATACTTATTCCATTTTTGGAATTTTCACTGCCAATTCTCATTAAACTTTTCCCAAATATGCTGCCATCAACATTTGAAAGCCAAAATCAAAAGGATGTGAAATTAAAGCAACACTTGAAGATTAAACTAGAAATGGCAAAATTCTTTGCTGAGACTCTGGACCAGATGGCTCCTCAGGCAAGCAGTAGCAGACATTCAGAACTTGCTAAGGAATTCACTTGCTTCTTCCATCGAATCCGCACATCGGGAGATATTGCAACAAGTGAGGAAATTATGAAATTCTCTAAATTGTTTGAAGATGAAATTACATTGGATTCATTACAAAGGCCACATTTAGTTGCCTTGTGTAAAGTACTGAACTGTACTACTATCGGTACAAGTGCTATGTTACGGTTCAATCTCAGGATGAAGCTGCGGTCTTTGGCTGCTGATGATAAAATGATTGCGAAAGAGGGTGTAGATAGTTTAAACTTCAGTGAGTTACAGCAGGCTTGTACAGCTAGAGGTATGCGAGCTTATGGTGTTTCAGAGGAGCGTTTAAGAAAGGAATTAAGGAACTGGCTTGACTTGTCTTTAAATGAAAGAGTACCACCCTCTTTATTGCTACTGTCAAGGGCTCTCATGGTGCCTGAACATGTACCAACAACATACAAGTTGAAGGCAACCATATCAGCTTTGCCTGAAGAAATCGCTCTTACAACCAAAGCTGCTATTGGTGAGAAGGAAGGCAAAATGGACTTTAAGGTAATATACCTACTTTTTAAAAGTTACAAACCCATATTCATGAAATGAGGTCTCATTAAATTTTCATTATAACCTAAACTTGATTTAAAAACTTACTTACATTCCATATTTAAAAAGCCATTTAAATAATTAATATTATAAACTTCACTGCCAGTATGTTGAAGAACAATCGGTCACATACATACAATATATTTTTCTCATTATGGGATTGTGAAATTTCAATTATGTATGCATTGGACGCATATGATACACTAAATAAATGTTGCATTCCAGGCTAAAGTAGAGGCCATCAAGCTTGAAGAAAAGCAGATCAGGGAGGAGAAACAGGAGATGCATGAAGCGGAACGAGCCAAGCAGATTTTGGAAGCTAAAAAGAGAGAGAAGGAGGAATTGAAGGACAAAGCACCGGTTATTCCCATAGAAGATGCACCATTTACGGCGGACCCTGCTCCTATCCTAATTGTGGATTCTCCAAAACTGAAATCTGAAGAAGGTCTTTCTAGCAAAGACATTGAAGTCATTGAGGACGCTTTGGAGAAATTAGGTATGTTGTTGGCATTGGTTCATTTTTTTTTACTATGAACGAAAGTTCAAGTTCATGGCTTGTATGCCTAATTACGTAGTCTACGCGTCTACAGTTTGGCTTGCTCATTAGTATTCATAGATTTATTTACGTAGGCAACATGTGCGCGAAACGTGTTGGGGGGAATGATACCTATTACCTGCTATATATACGTACCTACATATGTAGTAAAATAATCTTCGCGAGTAGCTATGTGATCTAACTGTCGTACTTTGTTCTGACTCAATGTTTGTATTACGTAATTATAATTAGCAACTAGTTTATTTGTTGTGGAGACTAAGTTTAAATGATTTATTGTAGGCACTTAGGGACCTAAATAAGGCTCCAGGATTAAAAATAATAAATAGTTTATGAAATAAATAATAATGTTACTCAATCCGTAAGGTCAAATGACATATTATGATGCAATAAAATGATTTTTAAACGCCTTTATTCTAATGGGTTGAATCTGACACAATACCTACATCAGGTTGCATAACCTTGAAATGCCGCATGTAAACATTATAAACCGATTTTGACGAGACTTTCACTGGCAGATAGCTGATGTTATAAGGAGTAACTTAGGCTACATTGATTTTAGAAAAAAATAGAGTTCCGCGGAGACACTCTTTTTAGTTAAAATCTACGCGGACGAAGTCGCAGGTAACAGCTAGTTGAGAATAAGTATATTTAGTTAAATATTTTATTTCTTTATCTTTTAAGCCTATTGGATAAAAGATAATGTTTTTCTAGTTATCCACAACATCGAAAGGGTTTCTTTAACAAATACGGTATTAAAAAAATGGTTTAGCTCACGATTTTCACAGCCGTAATCTACAAAATTGCAGGCTCGTTTGAGTATTAAGTGTAGATAGGTACTTAAGACTTAACTCAAGATATCATTCTTATAAATAATTTGAATATAATTATGTAGGTACTTACCCACAGGTAATAATTAGGTACCTACATATGTCATTCATGTTTTTGGTAAGTAGGTATCGGTAGTTATAATTCGGCTTTATAATGAAAGTATGTCTTTGTGTTTAATAGGTAACTAAGGCATTTCATAATTTGTATCAGTCTAAAACAGTGGGGAAATTAGATAAAGGTAGTCCCTATACGTTCCTCCTGATGTCAAGCTCTCTTCATATAAATAGGTACCTATGATTAAACCAAAATCGGTTCAGTAATTTAGCAACAAAAACGCTACAAGTAAACAGAACTAGTTTCGCAATATTGGTACCTAAGTATATTTAGGTATAAAGTCAACATAACACTACAATGTACTTAGATGAATTTTAAGCGGAAGATACATCATAGGTAATAATATAAATAGGTAGGTATTCCGCATGTTTATTTTGAGAAATAGGAGTACAATGCCACCACTTACATTTATGTAAACATAATATATGGTAGAGTCACACATATACATACATAACTGTACCAGAATATATGTAATCATCAACTAATAATAGTTGGCAACATGCGATGTTCGTTCGAGGAATGATTGCGTCTGCGATATTTCATTTCGCCGGAAAATGATTGTAAACCTATGAATCACATTGTTTGTAAATAAACAAGTTTAGTACGTAATGCACTTGGTTACTGAGGAAGAAATTAACATATTTTGATGTGTCGACAAGATCGACCTTGTCTTCTAAAACTGGGTCCGTATGTAAATCTATAGGTAGCAATAGGAGACACTATCTGATTGGCTGACCAACTGAAGCTCAAATTTCAAATCCAGAGACATGATATTTTGCATATTACATAGACAAGGAAGTTTTCAAATTACTCTTTGAACAGCCCTTTTAATAACCAATCTAACCCTTCAAGGGTTTGGTGGTTCAAAGAGCTCATAGACATATTCTAAAATAAATAAACAAACAAATCTGTTATCCTTATGGAAGCGAAGCTTGAGTTTACCTTAAAACATAAATATGGAACAGTTTCATAGAGCTTTCAATAAAAGAATTATACCTCAAACAAACAACAAATTAATTCTTCTTATTGAAATCTAAATTAAATCCGTTTCATATTTATTTTCACAGGCGAAGCTGCGGGCTTAACCTAGTTCTCTTTACAGAGAGATTTAATTAGGATTTGAAAATCAAACCTGTACCTGCACAGACAATTTCTGCAACTGTTTTATATTAGATTTAAATTATTGTAAAAAATCAGCTATATTCAAATAAAATATGTCGGGTGGCTCTGATATATTGAACTATGTATATCTAATTTTATTTGCATCAATGTTGCCACTATATAAGCCCTACCGTATAGGGCTTAGATAGCATTGTTATAACAAAAATGTATAGTATAAAAATTAATTGTATATGTTTTTATGTTGCAGCTCTACAAAAGAAGTCTGTGTTGCTTGAGAAGGAGAGCATTCAAGAGTTGAAGGGTGAGCTCTTGGACTATAGCGAAGATGTGAAAGAGATGAATGAGATTGTCAAGACCAAGCAGGCTGATCTTAAACTTACGAAGGGTGCTCGCAGGTAACGTCTTATATTTGTACTATTCTAGTTTCTGTCTGTTAATGATACTGGATACATATCGCGATAAATTGTAGCCTATATCCTTCCCCAAGACACATTCTATGTCCTTACCTAATTTTAACAAAATCGGTTTAGTAGCTAAGCCCTGAAAGCATAACAGAAAGAGAGAGAGAGTATAGAGTTACTTTCGGATTAAAGATTTATTTATTCTCAAAAATAACAGGTACAGTTCACTTATATTGAGATTCTATATAATTTTAGTGTGTTTTATAAAATACAGTCTGACTTACGTTAAGGTAAGAGATGATAAATTAATGATTTTTGTGACAAAGTCCAGTTTCGCATTTATATTATTACTAGACTTTGCCCCCAGCTTCGCTCGCATAAATGTAGGTTAGGTTAGATTAGGCTAGATCAGTAATAAATAGTACGTACTTTTTTCTGTACAATAGTACCTAAGTACTTTTTATAGAAGAAATGTCCTTTTCTATTCCCCCGACAACGTGTATGCGAAATTTCATGATAATCGGTCGAGTAGTTATGCGTGAAAGCGTAACAAACAAACTCATTCGCATTTTTAATATTAGTTAGGAAAGTATGAATTACACAAATGACACAGCGGTTAAGTGGTAATCTCTCCAATATTAATGCGTCGAATGGCATAGATTCTATCCTCCGAATAAAATGTACGTGTGAAGAATCTGAATGTTCTTTTTATCAACATAACGACTTCCGCGAAACAGGGTTTACCCATCCTGCAAATAATCCCATCCCAATTGTCAAAGACTCAATAATTACCATTGAGGGTGAGTCTTTGGGTCTTTCCCGGTTGACAATACAGCGTACTTTTATGAAACCTAAAGTTTACTATCGCCGTCATTAAGACGCCTGTTCTTTATTCACATATTATAATTAATTTATAAAATAATTTTATAAGCATAATATTCTATTAAAATTAATTAACATTGCAATACAATATATTCACTCATCATTATGCACAAAGTAAGTAAGTCATAACTGTGGCAATAGCGATAAGAATAAAAACAAATACTATTATATAATACGCGACATTAATTATCGTTCGTTTCCGCGTGTTATAGTATAACCCATAGATGTTCGCGTTGATATAATTTTCCTTTTTAGACTAAGGCCTCTTTAAATCTAATTAGTTTCTGCTCCCGAAAGTACTTAAAAATTTTTTTACAATTTGTTTTAGAAAGATTTTGCCTTCGGTTTCGCTCGCGCTAATCTAGTTTTCGTAGATAAATATCTAGCCCTCGGGAACAGTACCTACCTATTATTCTGGATGAAAGGTACTCTATGTCCTTTTCTGTACACTGATAAGGTGTGTGCATAATTTTAAAATGATCGGGCAATCAGTAAAAGCGTGAAAAACATATTCCAATTTAAAATATTAGTAAGGATATCTATGCACTAACCTAATTCTGGCAAGTGGAAATAATAGTATCATTTTGAAATAAGTATTTTTATTACAAGAAGGTATAAGGTCTTTTCTAAGGAGTCGATTACTACATTCCCCTTAACAGTAATGTTGTAAAATATGTTTTTTTTTTACTTGAATGGATTTTCTTTTCACATTACTGTTCATTTGTTCTAGATTGTATCGCGCCGTGAACAACATGATAAGCAAACTTGACTCCGCTTTAGTCGAGCTCGAGGACAAGGAGAAAGCATTGAAGACCACTCTCGAACAAACGAAAACCGAACCGCAGAAGGCAAAGGAACATCTGATCCAGATAGACGAACTCATGCATTCCATAAAGAGCTTGCAAAAAGTGCCCGACGAGGCCAAACTGAAGCTCATACAAGATGTCCTAGGCAGGCTGGATGACGATTTCGATGGACAGTTGAAGATTGACGACGTGCTGAAGGTTCGTACTGTTGCAAATTAATATAAGGCTATAGGCCGTGGGCGTGTATGAGAAATGTGATGAAAGTGAATGAAGCTAGAGAAGTGTGTCAGGATCGTAGCAAATGGAAATCCGTAGTCTCTGCCTACCCCTCTGGGAAACAGGCTTGAATCTATGTATGTATGTATAGGCCGCTGCGGAGGGCCGTTGGATGTAATAACGTTTAATGAAATCTTCTATTGATGGAACAAGTACGATCGCTGTTTGAATGGGGTCTTTTTGTAGGACTAATGGTCGTATCATGATCACAACAGTCAAGGCACATTGGTTTAATGGTCACCTTACTAGTACAATGCACCAACCGTTATGGATATTATCACCATGAAACGACATAATTGTTCCAAATCTGGGTGCTTTGTATTTATCCTTTCAGTTAGGTCACTACAATAATGCATTATTTTTTATATACCTACGCAAAACGATTAGGATGGTAGCATTATTTTAGGACATGGTTCATTCGTAGAATGTAGTGTACCAAAGTATACTTATTACATGTTAACTGAAATTCCTATTTCGTCATGGTATGGTAAAGCATATTGTAAAATATATTTAAAGTGTGTCTATCAAAATGTTGCAGTTTTACGTAAAATATGCAATAAGTAGATCGATATATTTATTTTTAGAATCCACATGTCAATATCATAATCCTGTAAAGTGATTATACCTATACTAAAATGTATAGATAAGACAATTTTAGCTTGCGTTATATGCGAGTACGGTCGTTGCTTCGTCTCGATGCAAGATAATGCCATGCGAGAAGCGTTTAGCTATTAGAAGGAGTGCCAACAACACAATACGGAAACCGAGGCGACTATCACACTCCTTTGTTCATTCACAAGACTGAAGGAAAGAATGCAGTGCTGGATTAAGAAAGCGCGGGGCCCGTAGCAAATTCTTTCGGGTAAGAGTGCTTGCATACGGCAGACTTTTTGTAGAGCTGATTATAGTGCCAACTAAAATTCTACACATTTATACGAGCGACTTTTTGTAGAACTTGTGCGTTTACCGTATGAAATTCGGTGTTTTATTTACGCCAAGGAAATAGTCGGTTACCGATTGTCTGACGTGGATAGTCTTAGTAGGAAAAGTTGAAACATTGCACGTTTTTATGACATCAAGTAAATTCAATATACCACATCTTAAGTAATAAGTTTCACTAAAAAAATTACGCTCAGGCAGAGATGAGTGGGTTTAAATATGCGAGGTCCCCTTTCGCGCGGGGCCCGTAGTAATTGCTACTCTTGCTACGTGGTGAATCCGGCACTGAAAGAACGTCTAGGGTAACGTCTTTAGAGCTGAACAAAGAAAAAATGAGAAATCAGGTCACGCTGTTCATGACATATTTTCATTTGAATGCACTTTACATAAAACTAAATTGTATTACAAACAAATTATTGTAAACAGCCAGACTTATAGTACGTAGTAAAAGAAAAGCGTTGCATTCTAACTTTTATTTTTAAATTATCTTTTCGTAGAACATAAAGCGGAAAATACCTGTTTCGTCGGTTCAATACCTTTTTTATAGCTTTTATGACTGGCCTGTTTAAGCTCTGTTCTGTTTACTGGCATAGACGAGTAAAACAACTGTTTCCTTTTATCTTTGAATATAGAATTAGGGTAGGTTAGTTTACAATAGTGGAATAATTAAAATTGTATTGGAATGTATACAAAAATGTTGTTGACTGATGAAGTAATGCGGGGTCGGGACGTATCACAAAGTTCGTTGACACTTGATTCGTGAGTCATAATTCTTTCATTACTTCTGCTATATTTGCATGAGTGTGGTGTGTTTATTTATTTTTTTATACAACTAAGGTGGCAAACAAGCATATGGTAAGTGCTACACCTGATGGTAAGTGGTCACCGTAGCCTATGGACGCCTGCGACACCATAGGTATCACTTGCGCGTTGCCGGTCCTTTAGGAAAGAAAGTGGAAAGGAGAAGGAGCGGGATGGGGGAAAGGGGGTGATTGGGCCTCCGGCACTCTCACTCACCGAACGAAACACAACAGTAGGAATACTGCTATTTCACGTCGATATTCTGTGAGAGGGTAGTCCTTCCCCGGTCGAGCCGAGATTCATGCTGAAATCAGCGAGTTGTATTCATATTCAGTGAAAAATTGTGTAAATTTTGCCGCGATTATGCACGTTTTGGGCTTACAGAACACATAGACTGGCCTTCTATAACCTTAATTGACCTCCGAAAGTCTTATATTTTATATCGCTTGCAAATGACGTCAATAATGGTATACGTACGTCATATTCTTCACGACTACTTAATTAAAGTATCTGTAACCTATTTAGCATATATAAACTCATAGCTATATATTTTTAAATACAGTGCCAATGAGACTAATAATATAATGAATTATGTCACTTGTAATCGCAGTGGATTGTGTAATTTTTGTTTATACCATCCTTGGATAATAATAAATATTTACTTAATGTATAATAAATAATAATGAAAAAGATGACATAATTTAATTATTAATAACAATTTTCTATCTTAGTATTTCTAATTTCAAAATTTGTATTTATATAATAGAAGAACTTCGATAATAATATAATTCTCCTAGAATACGCTGTAAATTATAAAATTATATAATAAGACCTTTTTGCACACCATTGTTATGGTAGAATGTACAGAACAATAAAATTATTATAATTATTGACATCTGTTGTATGTACTACATTCTGGCAAATAAACGAATCTGAATCGGCTAAGTATCTACCTACATAAATACGCCTTTGTAGTATTGACACAAAAAACTATCGGCTTGTAGGACTAAGTTTTATATTGACATGATACATATTGGTGCATTCATCATACCGTAACCTGAGCAATAGAAGACGTGAACAATTTTAAACGATCATGTAACTGACCAAAAAGTAGTTAACGAAATAAGGTCGGGACACCGTTATAGGGCTTGATATTGGTTTCCTATAAGTCATCCCCGAGCAAGTCGGCTTAATCGTCCACCAAATTACCCGCATTTAAATGACTGGTGGTTTAAATGGTCGCCTCGCCACTGCTACTACGCCGAGTGATGTGGGCTCTAATTCCCACACGGGACAAAAAATTGTGTGATCCACAAATGTTTGTCCCAAATTTGGATGTTTTTTGTGTCGGTTGTTTGAATCTTTGCAAAGTTCCGCCAAACAAAAATTATTCCTAGTGTCTTTTTAAAAAGAAAGAAAAGACAATTCAGACAAAAACGTCATCGGTACCGCTACCGTTGTCTATGGCGAGCATTATGCTAGTTTTCTATTATAACTCATCCCCGAGCCAGTCGGCTCATTGGTCCACCAAATAATCTCACACTTAAATACCTTTACATTAACATTTCAATCTTCTATTTCCAGATGCTAGAGATAATTGGCAACGATCACGTAAACCTGTCAGAGAAGCAAATGGCAGAGCTGATCGAGTTGCTAGACAAGGAAGAGATACTTGAAGTGGAGAGTAAGATACAGAAGGCTTTGGACAAGGCTGCCGTCGCCGCTAAGGAACAACACAAATCGCCCGAAACCGAGGGGAAGGTATAGTACCTACTACTAGCTTTTGCCCGCGGCTTCGCTCGCGTAAAAGTAGGTTGTTTAGGCTATGTTAGTACCAGTACGTTTTTATTAAAAGGAAAATATAGCGTATGCTACTCGGTGGCAATATAGATATCTAATGCTGAAAAAATTTCAAAATCAGTTGTCATTTTTGAGTTATTTTTTACAAACAAACAAATAATCAAATCATTCCTCTTATAATATTAGTGGAGATTAGGTGTCATTCGCGGTTTTGCTCATGTTTATGATTACTATTCCGCTCCCGTGGCTAACGTGATGTTATATAGCCTATGTTATTTCTAAATAAAGTAGTTCTAAATAGTGAAAAAATGATTAAAATCGGTGATGTAGTTTCTGAGTTTAGTCATTAGGTCAATACAAACAAAAATAAAATGATTTCTATTTATAATATATAATATATGATACTGCCAATCTTGATTAGTTGATGTCCAAAAGACTGGTATGCCTTTATCGCAACGACAATCGTTAGGAATAGAAAATGCGGACTCTATATTACGAGACCAAAACTTTTGGCGGACTATCAACCATCAGAAGCAGTATAGTCATTTTGACAAGACAAACAGAAAATATGCAATAAAACTTATTTTCTTTGGACATCACAGTAATTAATCCTCTGGTACTGCTGAAGATAATATTAATAGGTACGTTCGTTAAAAATAAACTTACGATTAATGCCAATATAAATAGTCAGAAATGTATAAATTACTAGCTTTTGCCCGCGGCTTCGCTCGCGTTAATTTAGAATTTGACAATCAATTCGGGTTGTACTCTGCTTGTAATAATATAATGATTCGAAAGACACGTGGCGCCATCTATTATCAAAAGAACGTTATTATTGTTTTCCTCGGGAACAATAATTTTTTTCGGGATGAAAGGTAGCCTATGTCCGTTTCTGCACATCTGTCAACGTATATGCAAAATTTCAGGATGATCGATTCAGTGGTCTAGGTGTGAAAAGGTAACAAACAAACTCATTTTCGCTTTTATAATATTAGTTAGGATTCCATGCCAATATAAATGGTCGGAATTGAAATGATTCCATCCATAAAACACAGTCGACATATTGTAAATAAAAGATGCTAACCTACTGTAGGTACACTGATCAGTACTGATCAGATGACAGTATTATTTTTACTAGCTATCTGTATATTCTACTAACATTAGTAAGTTAAAGTTAGTAAATATATTTAGGTGTTTGTTACTCAACCAGGCATAAACTATTGAACTGATTTGTATAAAACTTGCCTGGATTACCACATAGGATACTATTTACCATTAATTTTAGCACTGTGGACAGGACACTTGCAGTCACAACCCATAAGTTTTTAATGAAAACCTCAGTATTAGTAGTTATGTGCGTATCATAATGATTAATTACAACTAACTTAATAGGTACCTTAAGAAAAACACGTTTAGTAAACCAACATTCCTAAAAACGTCTATACGACAACAACGACAGTTTATATACAGTATTATGGACAGATAAATAAATACTCGAAACATCGAGAAGTCTTTATCTTGTCTTATCCACGATCAAGACGCGCTGTCAAAAGTATTAGTGAAAGTAAAAATTTATCCCAAATCGTTGTCCCACATTTGAATACGAGATGCGCAGTTAAGAAGTCTTTAAACTCTTATCTTACGCCAAATCAGCTGTTGTCTCGATAAATACAAAGAAACTGAATTGATAAAGTTATTTGTGTCACCCAAGGTCGGACAGTGACAATATTATTATAAACATTGTGATATGTACTGTCCACTACCGAAACACAACGCATAAATACTCTTTATCAAACTTGTACGAAGGACGTCTGCCTAAATGTTTTGTTTTATTGCGTAATAATTGATAGGCGTACAAGTACCTACATTAATTATATTGTTACAGTTCCGATGACGAGTATGTGCTACTCTATACAAATATACATTTATTCATTGTTATATTAATTCGTTTACAGATAAAAATGAATAAAAATAATGAGTCACTGGGCAGGATGCCGGCTTAACAAAGTACCTACTGATTATGTAAACAGCTTATATGTACATTACTGTGACAGACTCATGTTTAGTAATTATTTATCATAGGAACAATGTAATGACTGATTTACAGATTTAATTTAAGCCTGTATTTGTATTATTTAAAGTTTAAATATGGAGTACCTACTAAATAAGACAGTTAACGTTAAGCATAAATAAATAAATTATTTATTTACAAACAACCATACCATAAGTTATACATGAAATATTACAGTCTTCTATAAGTGCTCAAATTATTTGAACACTGGTATCCATGCTAAGATTTAACTTGTGTTATGGGTATCAGAGCTCTCTCTCTCACAAAATAAACATTAACAAAATAATAGTGAAGACTTTTGTTGACTTCGACAATGGGCACAGGTATATTAGCATAGTAGAATATACTTTTGTCATAACATACTCTATAATAATTTTCATGCTTTCAGAGTTTATTCGCCTTAATCCGAGAAGCTAAGAAGAGACGAGAAATGAAGAAAGCTGTCGAGAAATTTGACGAAGAGCCTACTATGTCTAAAGGCGAGGGCATCGTCACCAAACCAGAGGAGACCAAACAGCGGCCCGAGACCCATTGAATATTACAAATTCCACTTAGTCAAGGTGTAAATAACAGAGTACGTGGACTGTCCTACGGTTTACGCCTTCCTGCTGGTTTAGGTGACGATAAATTAGCAAAGATGGCGTTCGGCGTTTGTATTTAAATATTAGGCATTAGTGAAAATTTTAGATAACGCGTCGCACGTGGCACGACACGCGTCACGTTTCACCACGGAGGTCTATTATCTTAACGCGTCATACTCCGCATATAACTATACTGTTGTACTAGAGTAACGACATGCATATTCATGTAGACAAATTAAATATATAATTACCATATATGTAATGTGTTACCCTAATGACAATAAGCATTTTGTAACATGTAATCAATCACACATGAACATGTAAATAAAATTTTACTTACAAATATGTCATTGTATTAAATTCTACCTTAAACTTTCCATGCCGTACAAATTGTTCTTAGTTATTGTCTTGTTTTTATTTATTTCTGGTTCTTTGTTCATATTTAATGTATTATGTTGATGCATTTCTGTGATCGCTATTCAGTTTAAGTTTCGTTTTAGTCTATTTTAGTGGTTATATCAAAAACGTTGGGAGCACAAATTGTTGCGGTCTGCTGCGGTTCTCTTATTTTCTTCGATTTTAATTGTATATTGGGATGAATGGTTATAATTTTTCTTAACCTAAAATATCATACAAGATTTTGTATAGAATTATTTGTAACAATTTTAATATAATATATAGGATATATGGACGCAAAGTGCTGTTTACAACAGTTGATTTATTTTCAAAGAAATAAATTATATTTTTATTTTTGTTTAGAAAACAAGTGTTTAACATCCACACGAAAATGTGTTTTACACCATGCCGATTGTTAACGCTGTATATAAGTACCAGTTGACAGACATTTAGGCGATTCATACACTGCCCGGCTCTACACTGCGGGATGCGTAGCGACGGAGCCAGATTTGCATCATCATGCAGATTTCTTCGCACAATCGCGCGGAGCTGCAGTATAGTATGCGGTGGCCATAGGCCTCATTTCACAGCAACTTGCGGTGGTGATAGTAGCAATGGAGAACATTATTTTCTATATTAAAAAAAGTATTAATGCGGAACTCATTCAGGATGTTGCAGTTGTATTATCTGTATAGTTTTTGTATAATCAAATTAGAAAAAATTGTGTACGTCCCTTTTTACGAACAAGATCGATAAATGGTTCATTTTTTAACACGCTTTTATTAGCTTCACCTGTTTGTTTATTTGTTAGTTTGTAACCGACTCCTTAGAACTTGATTTTGACCCACTTCAGACGGTCAGATTTCATTTAAATGTTGTAGACTTATCGAGGACCGATGACAATACAATAATGTAGAAAAGCTTGGGTGCTTTCTAAGATATTTTGATAACCCTCACCCCACGCATTTTTTACATTAAAATTATTAAATTATCTTCTACTTTTTAGTTTGTTTTTTTTAATAAAGCGTTTTTCAGTTTTTAAACTATTATTTTTCACAATTACTTAGATTTAAGAAAATATAAACATGTATTTACGTCTAGCTCTGTCAAAATCATGCACCTTACTACAGAACTCGGTGTGCCATATCTGGCGTGTTGCCCCGCACCGACGCGCGTGTTTCTCTGCATGTAGGCGCGTGACCTGCAATACTGCGCGTGAATGCGTTTTTTGTGTGTTGCACTACGCGTGTTTTCAATACAAAGAGAGATACTTTCAAGCAACGTAAGAATACGCACTCTCGCGCTACGCTGCGTAATGCGGTGCAGTGTGCGAATCGCCTTAGTGTTAGCACCTGTTATTTAATATAAAATCTACATATTTCTTCGTAAGATTATTTATGCTCTAGCCTATATCCTTTGTATCACCTTACCATCAGTATTGGTAATTGTTTCTCCATCGAGTCAGTGCTATGAAATACAATTGTTTTGCTATTTAATGTGATGCAAAAATAAAGATTTTAAGAGTAAGAGAATAAAAAGATCGATAATAATGTACTTGTTTTATTTTCCTCAGTATTGGCCTTCACCTTGTCTTGTCACGCAATTTGCGACCCAATTTGTTCTGCCTGTCGCCTATGGTATAGAAACTAGTTGACAAAAATATATCGAAATTGTTCGAGTTCTTAGTCGCTAATTACTTACTATGCCTACTACTTGCTAAACCAATGATTTCATTTCCATGACCGGATACTGGTGAGAGAGGTGTAACGTGTCTATAGCTAAATTGCGGGAGGATAAGAGAAATTCATATTTATTTATGGACAACTAACAAAGCATACACTAACTATAAAACATTTGTTTGAAATCAGACCACACCCTGTTGTGGCAGGTTAGGCTAATACTAGTCTTATGCGGTCACATAGCCAGTACGGTAGCATCTAGCTTACAACCTTGCGGCAATAGAGAGGTCAAAGGTAAACGACCCATAGGCCGTTGTCCCTTGAGAATTTGAAACAGACTGGACAAATCCGTCAAGTTTAGGACACCAAATACATGAACAACTAGATTTTAAAGAACGCCAAAGACACGAACATGTCAAAGCATTCTCAAAAGAGTCAATTAACAACAAGACAGCGACATGGAGGAGAAGGCATGTTTCGTGAGTTAACCCCCAAACAACAATTTCTAGAATAAAATTAGTGGGTATGCTTCATAGATTATGAAACACTATTTAAAGTTAACAGTGACGACCTACGGGTTCTATCCATCCTATCTATATTCTATCGTATGTCCAACAAATAAATAAATATTGGTCTTTGGACTATGATCTTGTTGAAAATCCTATCATAAATTATAATGTATCTATTTTTAAATTTGGCGCTCATAGATGGCGCGAAAGTCTCATATCCGGTGTACAATCCTGAGAGCTCATTGGATAGTACGCAACATAGTTATACAAGATTAGCCAATAGTCATGATTCGACGAATCACAAGGTTTGTGAAGAGTAATCACGGGCTGTCTGTCCGCCATCTTTGATGATTTTGAAAAGCGAAGCCATACGATTGGTCAATAATGAGACGTCATTTCAATCTTTGACGGAGTTGCGCAAAATAAAATAATTTTGTGACTCTCACTCACTCATTGCGGCTGCCATGTTTTTTTTCATGTGGGGTGTGTGTGTATTGATATAACATGATAGTTTAACCCCGTATAAACTGTTACAGGTGAGTAATTTCTATTATTTCTGAATGTTTATAAGTGGCGATGCGGAAGTAGGTAAAGTGCGCGTCCTCAGTGAAAGTGCATCATGTAACACTGTCGCCTTCTTGTGAAATTGCATCGTATCGTAGATGGTTTGAGTAGTAGAGTATGAGTCAGAAACTAAGAACAGATCAAGACAATAAAGAAATACCGTGCCGCGCGTGATAGTACTCTTTGTTGATGTGTAACAAAAAGTGTTATGTGGGTGACGTTGCTTGTAGAAGGCTTGTCCGCGCTCACCCTCACTCGGGTGACGTTTTGGCGCCATCGACCCATTTAGCACGGCGGGGCGGGCATGATGCTCATGTCTCTTCAAATTCTTTGTGTTTGCTAAATAAATCCTTAAACCTTTGTATGCAATCGTTATAAAATAAAACATTTGTTTTACAGAAATAAGGGGTGCACATAGTGCGTCATTTGTTATTAGCTAGTGACAATGCGATTGCAAAAAAATTGTTAGAGGCAAAACGCTGCATAAGACAAAACGACCCACTAGCAAAAATAGGCCAAAGAAATTAAGGATGTATTAGCAACAGAGGAATTAAAGGATCGATTTATATCACACGGCCCACGGCGATTGTAAAATGGACTCACGATTATTATACAAGATGATGGTGTTTGATAACGGCAGACACTATCAAGGACAGGATGCGTAAACATAAGAGAGAGAGCCAGGCGCTCGCCTGCTGGCCTGCCACGTCGAGAGAACTTCACCAGACCCAACATTTCATCATCTGATACCCATACACTTGGTACAGGTAAGTTATTGCCATCACTCTTTACATCATTGCAACTTCATAACATCAATTGCAAATCAATGTAAATATTCTGGCAATGTTGTATCTAGCTCAAAATTAATGTCAGGAAGAAAATGTTATATACCTACCTACACTTAGAAATTGAGAATCAAATAGTCACCTAGAAATACTGAAAATGCACCACACCAATGCTACATGATAAATAATTCATTCAGTAAAGAAAAGTATTAATGGTATCCTAAGTATCACGGAATAATTTAGGTGCAACATCATTCAATATCTTAGCATGATCTGTTTAGTAAATAAATGATAAACATGCTATTTAGAATTATTAATGATGTAGTAATTAGGCAATGAAAAATAAATAGATTTTTAAATAATATCAGTCTGAACTAATTATTGTTTTTTCAACTGTCAAGAGGATATGCAGTGCTCAGTAACACTGGAAAGTGACCATAACAGTGGGAATGTTAAAATGAAGACACTTAACAATTATAAGAATCCTTACAAGAAGGTCGGTTTAGCATCTATTCCAATGTTAATATATTATTTTTATAGGCAACGTGATATATTTTTATTGTTATATTCACTGTAGTTAGATAGTGTTTGTTTTTTGTTTGATTATTTTATTATGTTTTATCCTTCTGGGTGTCATTTGTTTTGTACATGTTGCCGAACGACACGGGAAGTTTCCTTATTAATTATTATTGTTGCCTATGAAAGCATCGCACCCATGCATTTGATGTCCTCTTTGGTTTGCACATTAGTTTAGGTGCATCAGAGCATTCTTCCTTTGTTCCATTGTTAAAAGTTACTTGTTATAATTATTTGCATTATCATTGTATGCATACAATTTATTTTTATAGAATAATTTATTTATTAATGTATCTGGTGTAACTTATATGTAACATAAGTCATATCTACATATATCATGTGCAACCATTTTAGTTTATTTTCATTGTTATCAACATTGTTATTAGTTATTCACCCATATTTGTCATTTTGAGTTTGGTCTATACAGGGTGTAACAGAAAGGTGTGGTCATATTCAAGGGTCACATAATATAGCCCATGTACAATGGAAAACGGCGAGAATTACATTTGTATACATTATTTTTACGAAGATATTGAATTTTCTTTTTTATCGACTTATAAATATAAGCATATTCTATTCAATATGTAAACAACACTATACTGCATGCATATGTATTTGTTTCTAAGAATTACAAAAGACGTTCACTTTTGCTATCACTTTTGCTAGGGCCATTGACCATTACCCCAGTTGTGAATACTGTTACCTATTTATTGTTTACAATACAGTTGGTCGTTCTAACATAAATCGGTGACCCCACAGATGTTGCACAGTTGTTGTAACTCGTTTTGTATCTATATTTAATTTAAATAACAAATAAATAAAATTATTGAAATTGTCATAAAATTTAAAATTCGATATTTTGATATGGGGTTAGGGCACATAGGTTATTTATCAGATATACATAGCGACCCTAAAACATGACCACACCTTTCTGTTACACCCTGTAGATTGATGTTGATTAGAATTATATACATAGTTAAGATCCCTGAACTTGTAATGCTTTTATATTAGAATCACCACTTGTAGTACACAATTACCCATTTTGCTGATTTTGATTATCACAGTAGCTGTGTTTCAGAGTATACAGTGTGTTCCTTATTATTTTCAGGAATCTAATCTTGACAACATTGTTGATCAGCTGTGCACACGACTCCAAGACATCAAAGATCAAGAAGGTGCGTCAGGAATAGGCATGCCCACGTGTTCATTAGAAGAAACTGAGGCTGTTCGTCGTTATTACGCTGCGTTTCCGGCTTTAAAGAAAGGTCGAGAGTCGCCACTGCCGTATTATCTCCCACCGCCGGCGTGGTGTCGTAAATCAGCACCAAATACAAAGATCAAAATGCAAAGTGAATTGTCAGTGTCTAAAGATTGGAATAAGAATAAGAAATTTTCTACAGGCAAGGAGCGACGTAATTCATACCACGGCCAGAGGAAGAACAACAAAAAACGTTGCAACAGTTACAGTAGGTCCTTTGAAAGTAAAGAAAGTCTGCCTGAGTGGGTAACACATGAGGGTGTCTGGGATATGGAAACGCAAGACCCCGTGAAAGAGTTTATTCGAGCCATAGCTTTGGACGAGGGATACGGTACGTGCGAGAACACTGTCACAGACGAGATCAAAGAAATAACTCAAGGTAAAATCGGTATGAACGAAAACATGGTGCCGGACTGGGATGACAGCCTCGACCTCGACGCCGAGTGGGTCATCACCGAAGATCTTAACCCACGCGTGCGCACGCCCATGGAGGAGGAACTGTACGCTAAGTTCGAGGCGAAGTTTGACCGCAGCATCGAGGCGCTGTGGTCGAAGGACCAGAATACTCCAGACGACGAGTACCAGGATCTGCCAATCGACTTCCAAGACCTGCTGTCGTCCCCCTCCGACCGCCTCTTCGCCGATCCGTCCGCCGAGAAGTGCAGCCTCATCTCCCTCACCGAGAGCATCTGGTCGACGGACGCTGCTGACTTCCCACCCGCGCCCGAGCGCGACTCGCCCGCGCTCCACGACCGCTTCCGCCCGCTCAACCTCGCCGACGTCGTCGTCGAGCCGCAACCGCGCGAGCTCGAGTCCTTCGCGCTCTACGAGGATGACGACATCTACGACGCGCTCGCCTCCGTCGCCAGCACCATGCGCTCCTTCACGGCGCTCAACCACAGCCGCGACAGCAGCGGCTTCGCCGAGGTACCGCCGCGCCGCGGCCGCGAGCGACTCCCGCCCCGCGACCCGCCGCGTCGCC
This sequence comes from Catocala sponsa, assembly GCA_963564715.1. Taxonomy (NCBI): domain Eukaryota; kingdom Metazoa; phylum Arthropoda; class Insecta; order Lepidoptera; family Erebidae; genus Catocala; species Catocala sponsa. The sequence continues at coordinate 21,680,452 of OY751338.1, read as the reverse complement.
CCGCCTCGCGCCCCGCCTCGCGCGCCGCCTCGCGCGCGCGGGAGGACCTGCTCACGTCCGCACGCACGCACTTCCGCCCCATCCGTCGCGAGCCCGACGCCGAGCTCCCGCGCTACGCCGACGGCGACACCTTCGACATCTGCGGCGACCCCGACTCGGTCGAGTTCCGGCGCAGCGAGTCGGGCGGCGCGTACCTTGGCTCGTCGCACGAGCGCTACCTGGAGTACCGTGCGGCGCGCAGCATCGACTACGGGCGCCTCAACCTGACGGCGGCGCAGCGCTGCCCCGATATGGACGAGCCGGGCCTGCGCCTGCGCTTCCCGCTGCGCCAGCGCGACGTGGGCGTGCAGACGGAGGCGGAGGCGGCGCCGGGCGCGGCGGCGGCGTGGGCGTGCGAGGAGTGCGGCCGCGCCGCCAAGAAGATGCGCGCGGCGCACCCGGCGCGCTCCATCTGGTCGCAGCGCGCCTGCCGCGCCTGCGCGCCGCCCGCGCCGCCGCCGCGGCCCGCGCCCAACGACGACGCACGCGAGTGGGAGGAGCTGCTGTCCGACATCAGCGCGGCGCACGCGGCGTACGCGGGCGGCGAGGCGGACGAGGGCCGCGGCGACCGCAAGCGCCGCCACAGCGCCGCGCTCCGCTGCGCCGCGCAGTGCACTCACCCGCACGCGCGGTTCCTGCCGTGCTGCACGCTGGCGCTCGACCGCCCGCTCACGCGCTAGGCGCCCGCCGACCTCCGACCGATCGCTCTCTCCCGGTCTGTCGCGCTGCATCTGTATATATTTATCCCTCTTCTCTTCGTTGTTATCCGAGGTTATTATGTGTCGAGAGTGTTCGATGTTTACCGCAACTTTTCCAATACGAATTCCGACGTACCGCCGTGATCGGTCTCGAGATGATCCTTTGTGGCTCGATTGCTCCTTCGAGTGGCATTAGAAAGAAAAAGTTAGCAATAATAGTAGGTTTAATTAGCGAAGCCTTAAACGTTACTTTCTCCGTGTGTCGATGAAGATTTGAGGTACAGAAGGCTACACGTGCTAACATATCTTATGATTGTAGATATTGAGGGGAGGAGTTATAATGTAACGTTAATTTTAGTTCAATGTTTTCTTTGTAGAGATTTCATATTGATGTAGGAGTGTTTGATGGAATGCTCTCGTTTCTAGTCGACGATTCGACGAAAATTGATTATTGTGCGAAGGCATTATTGGCATTGAGGCATTCGGTATTGTGCGTTAATAATGGCCTTAAAGTAATATGCATTTCTACATATTATATATTTGTTTTAAAAATGTTTTGTTGGAAAATATATATTTTATTTGTTTTATTTGTTAAACGCAAACGAGGCGAGAGCATTCCATGACAAGCACGATAGGACGATTCTAATATAATTCTTACAATAATATCGTCCCGACTTGTTTAATAATTTGTTAATATAAAGTATAGGTAGAACAGGTATTTTATTTTTGTTAGTACTTTTCGTTTACGTTTCCTGACGATCTAAATTCATTCAAAATTTTATAACTTTAAAGTAAAAATTGTTCTGTTTTCTGTTGCAACATTTTTAAATGCGAACATTGATTTGTGCGGAGATGCCCGTCGCATCTCCGGGGAGTCCAGCGGTGGGTACGCCTTTCGACCGCACGTTCGCGAAAGATGTACCCACAGTTGTAACTGCTTCGAAGCCGAACATGTCGAGGTGCGGCTTTCGTCCGAGGTTTAGATGTAACTTGTAAGAAACCAATGGACGGTTGGTTACTATGGTTTGTCCATGTTGTCTAAGTTTTACACGCGGCGATTTTATTGATTAGCCGCTATATATAGTGTAGGGAGGCGGGCGTGCGGGCGCGTGCCCGCTAGTGGTGTCTGAGGAGTTAGCAGTTGTAGAAGCTGGACTATGTCAGTGGGGGTGGTCCCGCCCCCGAGTGCGTCGATATCGCTGAACTGTGTCGTGCGCGTCGATACTATCGCGGCCGCCGCTGCTCACCCGCCGCGGTCGCGGACGTATGACTCGAAGACGGTAGTTACCTTTTCACGAAGTACCGGCGTGCAAGTATTGCGTTACGACGGCGACGGCAGCGCTGCGGAACGGTGAGCAGCGGCGGTCATAAATTGTAACATAATTTACAGCTCCAAGTATGGATTGTAACAGTTCATATAGGCGTAACTGTTATTATAGTTGATGTAAAACATAAGAAGTGTATATGTTATATTTTCGTATATTTTCATTTTACACGGGGTGTGTCTGACTTGTGGCTGACGTCGTGCCGTCGCGGTCTCGTGTACAGGCCGCGACTGGTCGCAGATCACTTACAATCCAGCTCTGTACACGGCCCCCCTACAACTTATATTTATTTCATTTGAAAGCCTTGCCTAGTTACAATTTCATATAAAACTTTAATATTCGTGCAAACTTGCTATTTATGTGTCGTGTTTTATATATTTATTTTTATGTAGTGTGATTTACTTCTGTTTGTAATAACTGAAAACGAAAAATGTTAAAAAAAATGTCACTGCAAAATTTTTCCATCAGGAAGGCTATCATTGTATATATTTAGTATATTGTGAAATTAATGTATAGTCATTTTCAGTTCTTTTAAATGATGTATCATTATATGTTCGCTAATTCTGTTGTAGATTTCTTTATCTGAAATATTTGTTATGATTGTATTATTGGAAAGCTGAGCGACAAGTACATTGGTTCATGGACTGAGATATTTCAGGTATTGAAATGTTCACTTACTGTCTAAAGGTACGTCATTAGAGAGGTTGGGTATTTTTAAACTCACTAATTAATTCACATTCATTATTTTTTCGTGTCACATAATGTATTTCATTTTTTCTGTCATAAGTTCATATTATATTGTACTTATTCCATTAACGATATTCGCTAAAGAATACCTCGATAAAAATATTAGAAAATGCAAAAAAAAATACTAGATTCAAGTTTGCATATAATATTATGTTTGATTAGTTATTAATCTAATATAATGTGCCTATGCACTTGATTGTCTAATTGTCCGTAGACCATCAATGGATAATTACGTTAAGGTTTTTTGACAAGTGTTGAAGGAATGTTTGAACAATTGTTGAAAAACTTGAGAAGCTTGCGAAGGCTGTTAATAAACGGGGACTTATTACAAATAGCCAGACTCTTGCAAGCTTCTTATTGATATTAAATGGGATGCCAATGAAACGATCGAGCCTCATAATAATGAATTATATTACATCTCTGTTGCTTCCCAGTCTCATTGGCATTATTGGCGTCCCAAATTTGTTACGGATCTTTCAGAGTCACTTGTGCGTTAGCTTTTCTATAATTTTATTCACGCTGAATTTATTGCTGTGCCAAGATGACGTCGGCGCTAGTGGCTCTGGGAGGTCCGCACGTCCCCGATAATCACATTTCACTTGATGCCACATGAACATGTGTAAGTGGCTAAAGAGCTCTTCGTCTTTAGATATAACTATATTGGTATTTCAACATTTTTTACTGTTGGTGAATAACCAATGTTTGTTTTAAACACAATATTTTTAAAAGAGAGCATTACGTTTTTCTGTGCATATAAATTGGACACGTAGCTAATCAGCACACGTTTTAAAAACAAGAAGAAATACATAATATTTGCATGTAGTAAAAAATTCCAAATCTTGAAATGCTCTCTCATCAAGGGACAAGTCGGCTTGTAACCGATTGCTAACTAGTGGCCTTGGTTACATGCATATTTGTTTACATTTCATATCAATTTATATCATTTTATTTTCTTTTTGAAGTTTTCTTAAAATCATTAGAGATTTAAAAAGTATCTTATAGACCGGGGTAGGAGCAGTACACAAGGGATTTCACATCTTATATTTTTGGCGCCAAACTAAAAAGCACCGCGAGTAACGAACCCTATAATAAAACACTATTTTTAAATAACATCTAATACACCTTAAAATCTTCACGTCATAAATTTTTGATATTTACTAAACTAAAATTTATTGCGAAATTCGGCACACATTTCTTTTGCATATAAGCATAGAGATATGACGATAGCGTGCATGCATACACTATTGTATGAATTTTTGAATTAATCATGTACCAAATTGTACGTATGTATTTGAGGATTGTTAATTCATTTAGAAGTGGTTATCCCTGAAAATAGTTACCATTTTCATAATTATATTAGGTTGTGCTCGCTACTCTGGTTCTTGCCACCTGTGGGAAGAAAATAAAAATAAACGATCGATCCAAATTTTATTTTTTATTTATCATTTTAAACCCTCTGTCCTGTGCACTCAGTAAACAAAACGACTTCTGTAGTTCTCCAAGAAGTCTCGAGATGCAAAGAATTAGAATAACAATAAAATAGTGGGCGAAGTTGTCGCTCCACTCAAAAAGGCTAACTTGAATATATCGTGCTACTTCTCTTTCGCGCGCGCAAGTGTGAATGAGAGGGCGCTATACAAAAACCACGGTTTACACTTTCATCCATTGAAATGCACGCGGTGCTTCGTTGCGAGCGAGACGCCGGTTAAAATAACAGTGAACCGTCCGGTCTTATCGTCGAACTAAAATAATAAAGAATCGGACGTTGCAGTGATACGAACTGATTTCACGTGTGATATTGTGTTTTGGACGCTGTTAGTGTTTGAACTGTTGCCATAGTTATTTTTTTATTTTTTCGGAGAAAGGTAAGTTCTTTATTTACTATGAGCGTCGTTACGTACGAAAGTAAGAACTGCCCCTCTTCATTACAGAGGGTATATATTGGGTGACCATTAAGACGATTTGCATATAGTAAATAACGACTATATAATTTTATTATCTCAAGTTATTGCTTAGAAGACTCACGAATATTTACAACACTGTACCTACACAGTAAAAAGTAACGTGAAGACAAATACATAGCTACTTCTTCAAAAGTTCACAAATACTCCTGTATCCAGCTTTTAATTTATTTATCTAGTTATGTAGGTGGTGCAATCTGCCGTAACTTTAAGTGGAATCTAGTTGATTATAAACTTGGTAGGTAGGTATATGATAATTAATTGCATGTAGGCATACTCCATGCCATGAGTATTTATCATCATAGATAGGTGTTGAAACAATAAGCTGAATAATAAAACACTGTTGCCGACAACAGTGAACTGGGAAGTCGAGAAATAAAATAAACAGCAATATATCTAAATATAGGTACTGCTGCTTATTTTAGTTCTCGACTTCCCCGAACTGGAAATAGCAGCGACAGAATATTGATTTTCCAGGCAGTCAAATTATCAGATACCTCTTACGAAGTGAAGAGTAACTATAAGTAGGTACTTACCTAATCAAGTTCCAAGTTCAGAAATCTGTTACCTATGTAAATTTGTATAAAAAAGAATGTTGAATTTAATTTCTGCCTTGTGTTTTGGCAAGCACCATGTTATTGATGAGAATATGGCAAGCGGCTTATGTAAATTAATTGAGTAGTTTGTTTCGGTATTAACTATGCTAATGTAGCATTTTATCTTAATAACTTCTACTATTACGTATTTTTTTAGATAGGGATCTACTTGAATTTAGAATAATATATACCATATAATATTAATATGCTAGTGATAACCGTGACGGATATAAGTTTGTACATGGGTGATAAAAAATAAAGAATTTTACAAATAGGGTGAGCTTACTGATTTACTGGTCACGACCAGCGAGTCTCGTTAAAAATTTTAAAGGACGTTCAGGAAAAGATATAATATATTTAATCTTTTGCTTTTAAACGAAATTGTGGTCCTTACGAATACGTACAGATCTATCATGCTGACCTACTAAAACATACTTACGTAGGTAGGTAAGTACTACTACTTAGTAGATATTACCAAAATGTCCACAAATGTCAATTCTTTCCATCTGCGTCGCCTGCTCATGTATGTACGTTGGTAAAGCTCCAACAAAGTATTGAGTACTAGCTTTTGCCCGCGTTAATTTAGAATTTGACAATCAATTCGGGTTGTACTCGGCTTGTAATAATATAATTCAATCGTGATTCGAAAGAAACGTGGCGCCATCTATTATCATATGAACGTTTTTGTTGTTTTCCTCGGGAACAGGATGAAGAACTTTTTTCGGGATGAAAGGTAGCCTATGTCCGTTTCAGTACACCTGACAACGTAATAATATTAGTTAGGATTAGGATGTAGCAAGTAGTATTAAACCCCGAGGTTAAAGATTAGGATTAATTAATTAATTATTTTTCTTTAGGATTAATATGTTTTCTATAAATACCTACCTACTTAATATTTTTATGAGATATATACTAGCTATGTAATTGATTATTGGAAGGCAATACTATCGCCGTTTATTAAACTATCGATAGTGTGAACTACCAATACTATCGATAGTATTACTCCTAAAGATGTTGGTCTTTGATAGTATCAATACTATCGGTAGTATAATATTAAGTTAGGATCACTTATCAGTTTATCTTAGATACTTTGGCGACTAGAGGACAGTACATGTGTAGCATGCAGGTACGGGCGGTCAACAAACATTAATGCGAAGTTCTATTTTGTATACCTACAAAACGAATTCAAAATTAGAAATGTAGCTTAAATCTCATTTTATTTTTATTTTTAATATAATCACGCACAAATTGTTTTACCGTATGACAATAAACGTTATTACTTATTAATCATTACACCGAAGAGCAATTTTATTTATAACTAGATGTGCCCGCGGTTTCACCCGCGTTTATCGTTACTGCGCCGCCCCCGTGGGTCGTAGCGTGATGTTATATAGCCAATACTCTATTTCTGTTTTCCTCGATAAATAGGCTATCCGACACTAAAATATAATTTTTCAATTCGAACCGGTAGTTCCTGAGATTAGCGCGTTCAACCAAACAAACAAACAAACTCTTCAGCTTTATAATATTAGTAAGTATAGATTAATTAATTGAACCTACTAGGTGTAAAATAATTATTTACCGATTCATATTGACTTCAGATTTTGTTATTTAAGTAACATTGAGCAATAGAACGGATAGCCTTTTGCATAGTAGTTGACACAGTTTAGCCACAGGTCGAACGCTAGTCTTCCCAATAGGTATCACAGATTGATTACATATACCTATCTATAGGTACTATAATATTATAAATATTCAGAGTTTGTTTTGTTTGTTTGTTTGAACGCGCTAATTTCAGGAACTACTGGTTCGAATTGAAAATTATTTTAGTGTTGGATAGCCTATTTATTGAGGAAGGCTATAGACCATATAACACCACGCTACGACCCACGGGGGGAGGGGCGCAGTAACAATAAACGCGGGTGAAACCGCGGAAACATCTAGTAACTTATAAGTTTCTTTGTAATTCTCTTTAAGAAGGATTTAGAATTTTTAAGATGCTTATCCTATTACGGTACTGTTCATTGGTTACTTAGTACCGTAAGTTAACCTTGGTGGTTTATTTAAGGTTTTCTAAACCTATATGAGTGATGGGCAACGTGTTAAATATCTTTCAGAAATTGCAATGGCACCACGGAGTCTGTTACTGTGGGCGGTCGAGGGCTATAGACAATAGGCTCGCTCCTATTACGTGAGATCTAGACAGCGATGGCGAAACGTGGATGTAATATTTGCTTCATGCTTTATGGATACACATGCATATGATACTGATTTGTTCGGCAAACGTAGCGGAGTACCTTTGTCATAGCTATTTTATCACTATTGACAACTAAGACTAGAGAACACTGGTCTTCTTCACAGAGTTTGGAATCCGGTTTTCAGTAGTCCGTCCATTGTCTATCAAACTTTAGATATTGGTGATTCCGCTTTCGGTTTGCAATTCTGCCTATAAAACTTTTGCACTAAGCTTGCACTCAATGAAAGGACTATGATTGCTTAAGTATGTACTTAGCGAATCACACGAGTGTTTGTGCAACAATTACTTTCAAAAAGCATTCATAGTTTTCGCTCTAAGCATTTCTAATTCTGATTATAATGCTTACAATTTTAGTTAACTGAAATGGTTAATTTTTGAAGAGAAGTTTGCCATGCAGTAGGCTGCTTACACGCTTTCAAAAAACTTTTTAAATAATACCTAGCTAATATTGTCTTCTGTTTACGTGAATGTTATTCATTGAAATTAAATTAAAGTAGTAGTAGTAATTAAATTAAAGTAATGTAACAGTTTTCAAAATTTTGTAATATAGTGTCAAATAAACAACGCGATAAAATCCGTAAGTATATAGTAGTTTAATTTCAATGAATACCTAGATATTTTATTGCATAATTATGTTGTAATCTTATTAATTTAAAGCCTTGACTATCGAGTGTAAGATTACAGGCAGCCACATGTGCTGAGCAAGGCTAGACCTAGATACAGTAGGCTGCCAATAATAGTTACAAACCGGCCACTATTGTTCACAAGCACAAGCGTTAGAGCGACATATTGCTGACTGATTTATGTGTTCAACATTGAGTTAGTTGTGTTTTATAAGTAATGGCGTTCTTTGTTTGAAATGGGCGAGTAATATTTTTAAACTGGCACTTTGGAAATTGTGTTTTCGGTCAGTAATATTAACTGTCATTCTTTTACTAATTGAATCATGTGGTAGTAGGTATTAGAAAAGACTTCTTATGCAAGGAATTGAGTAAGAATTGTTTCCTACAATTCATAATTTCATGAAGTCCTTTAGAGTTAATAAATAGATAAGTAATTACGTAATGTGAAACTATGCCAATCCAGTATTGCCCTTTTGAATTGATATGAGAAACTGAGTTTGATGTCCGGAACGGGTAGAAATTATATAATTTTTTGTAAAGAAATTCGAAGTAGATACCAGAACTGACTGCAATTATAGCAGGCTGTCGCCTGCCATAATTGCAGTCAGATTTTGACATAGGTACTAAGCTGATTTTAGTCTGTTATGGTCATTGTTTTAATTTTTGAAAGGTCTTAGCATAATTATTCTTAGTGTAAGAGCTGTCTATTATAAACCTAAATAACCTAAGTAACAGCTTCTAATAGGTACTTAATTGTAGTAGCTGATAAACGTGTTTCATATGCCGGTCTTCCGAAAGAGTATTTTTGTATCTGCCAAACTAGATAGCCACGATAGATAGGTAATATCAGAAGAATTTATACGCCATCTAAACAAATGAAACCCACATATGCCTTGAATAGATGTTTGAGGAAAGCACAAATCAGCCAGTCTTATTAGTAGAGTGAGATCGCGAGATAGCCACACAAGTCCTTAAGGGGTCTGGGTCCCTATCGCCCGCCCACGCCTTGTAATTACCGACCCATTGTCCACGCTATCCCATAAACAGCGATATGTTCCCCTACATGTTGTTTAAGATCACAGATATTGCTATCTATCGATGCTTTTTTGTTGATGTACATAGATTGGATTAAACTGTTACTTTTATTTGGAGGGAATAATTTATGATACCTACACAGGTTTTTGGTCACGCCCTTTAAATTACATATAGATTGGGGAATAGTGTAATAAAAGAGCGTTATATCGTAGAGGAAAACTATGAGAAAAGAATCTAGAAATATGGAGATACTAAGATGATTTGGGCAGGCTAGGCTGATAGAAGAGCATAATATACCTATTGACCAAGAAAACAAAGTAAATGTGGATGAGATGGATATGGATGGTCAGAGGTGGTAGACTTATACAAATATTCTGTGATCAGATCTAGAACGTTTTGAAGAAAGATCAGGTGTACCTAAATCATTTACCGAAGAGCGTGCGTAAAGACAAATTTAACAATGATGCAAGATAGATAATTCAAGAGAAATTTGCCAGACCCGTTGCAAGTGCAAGTCCTCGTAGTCTCTGTCTAATTTGTATTAGAGAGTAATGTAGTGTAAATATCATAGATCTTTTTTTAGGTCGAATTGCCACTGTCGTCCTATATTCAGCGATTGTTACGGTAGCATATTGTAGCGATCAATCAGTATGACGTAGATGATTGCTAGACAAGGCCTCTTCCAATTTGCGCCCGGTCTACCGAACGTTTAATATTCAGTAAGTACATGTTTATCATTATTTAAAAAACATATAAAGATCTCTATTTTAAATAAAGGCAGGTACCTAATGCACTACGGATTAGCAGTTAGACTAGAATCTGACTTGAACTGGATTAGCTCGACTTGCCATTGTAAGTATTGTGTTCTTGCGGTCAGTAAATGTTCCACAATTTTGGAGGTCCTGTGCTGTACTCTCGATAGGTACTCTTTGTCCATATTGTTGGCAGCACAATCCCTTTTTTAAAAGGTTTTTAAAACGGCAACAATACTCCAGCCGTTGCGAGTGTTAGTAGGCTATATATCTACGATTATTAAAATAAAAAATACATGATGATGTTTGTAGAAAAATAATAATATGTCAATCCGTTTTACGTTAATTTAGTATCTACAGAAGGTGTTGTCATCTCTGCGTCATCTAGGTCGACTTAGAAAAATTGACTATGGACTAACTGTAGATGTCAATTGAAAAGTTGTGTTCAATTGAAACTTATGTACCTACGTACTTACAATAATTTACATTTTGATAATGTTTAGGTACTTCATTCAATGTAGGTATTTAACAAATTTCCTACGATACATTCAATACTGAAAGATATCTAGTTCTGTACTAATTGACGAAAAATAAATATCAACGTCGACATTCATATTATATTACCAACATAACAAAATTAAATGTTAACACGAGCGTCATTTGATATCACGAATGTTGCCATGAAAAAAAGCTTAGCGTAAACAAAACCGTTTTGCATACAAACTAAGAGAAATGTTGAAACTATCAATTTTCCTGTCAATGCAACAATAATTTACAGCAAAACTCCTTTGTTTCGATTTTTATCTAAACATCTTTAGCTAAACAAAAGGTGTTGTGCAAGACAGATCGTGTTTTGGACATTATGTGTTCCTTTCGACCTCCACTATATCCTTTCACTACTGGGATTAGAATTACGTCACTGAAGAACTGGAGATTTATGATTGTGTTCCTCGTTCTCTTTAGAAATACGGCTTAAGTTAAGTAGGTTCTTTGTAGTTTTAAACGCTGCTTAATTTGTTGTCCAGCTGTGAAAGAAGTTACAAAGGGTACAGGCGGGACTGTAATCCCTTGATCTCCTTCTCGACTTTTACTTATAATATACTTAAATTAAAGTAAAAACGACTTGCCACGTTTGCTTGGTATTTCTATTTTTTGTTTTACAATTAATAACGTGATATCAGATATGACATATAATTATTAAAAGGTAGGCAGGAGGAGAGGGTAGAGTAGCATGTTTCTCCAGTTCTATTTTAAAGTGGGGGTTAAAATAGAACTGGAGAAACATCAGAATGTTACATATTATGTAAGTTGGCAGTAAATCGATTTAATATGGTATACCCACGGTAAGTATGGTATTCAAAGCTTCTTAAAGAGGTGCTGGTCTATCAGCAAAGGACTAGCAATGCCGACCCTATTATAGGGCGAATGAAACGGCTGCTATAGGCATTATGTCCGAGAGTTCACACCACAGTAGTATGAAAAATTATTAAGTAGAAGCAAGCAAGGGGGACGATATAATTAGATCTTACTGCATCCTAAAACCCGTATTGATCTTGTGCTTGGGAGTAGTGGAGTCTTTGTCTATATAAAATAGTTACTATAGTATAAAAATCCTCAATAAGTTAATACTATATTTATTACGTATAAAACAGGTAATCTTTCTATTATAAGCCTACTTATTTCTATTATCGCTGCATCGTCGCAATAGTAGGTAACAATGACGAAACGTTTTAAGTGTCATTATGTTACGAGTGCAAGCGCAATACTTGACAATAGACGAAGCTATTAGCGAAGATATTGTAACTATAGTAAGGTGGAAATGAAAAAGCCTTAGTCCGACGAACCCACAGCTGATGGGGAATAAAACCTACCTTTAACATAAGTGTTACTTTGTGATCTAAATAGAAAAAGGTATTTTGATTTGATTTGAAGTAATTACGGTTAGATTAACATAGCGTGGAGTAAACCGATGATTAGCTGGACCGATGACTAGATGGACCGATGACTAGATTGCTATGATTGCCTATGATGTTGAATAGCAGTGCAGCAATAACTTTTTAACTTTTTCAAGTATCCATAGGGCGCGTAAGCTCTTACCAATTTTACCATTTTTTGGATCGATGTTTGTTTGCCATTCGAAATACCAATGATAGTTTGAAATACAGAAAATAGTTTAAACAGTCTTATTGTTTTGTTTTTATTGTTTTAAAATACACTAAAAACGTAAGGAATATTGCCTGGGTCACGTAGAACATTATAAACATTCAATCAACGGACACAAAGAACGCCTAGACTTGGAACAGCTATTAATTGCGGATCGCACAAAATTTTAGCCCTGTATCCTACTCTCGGCGCAGGGGTCGGGTATATCACTCAATCCATGCAGTAATTTTATAAAGTACTAGCTGTTACCTGCGACTTCGTCCGCGTAGATTTTAACTAAAAAGTGTTTGTCGCCGCGGAACCCAACTATATTTCTCTGCCCAAGTTACTTAAGTGGCGTAGTTTTTATAGAGTAAAGCTAGATAATAGCATGGCTTACTCAAAAACAACATTTAAATATGCGTCGTTAGATTACACGCTGTCACAGAATGCGTAAGAAAAATAAAGATTCACAGCTCCTCCCCCGTAGGTGATAAACGTGATAATATGTAGCCTATATATTGACCCGACCTGTTAGTAATATTCATGCAAAATTTGAAGTAAATCCATGCAGTACTTTTTGAGTTTAGCCCGGACATACATACAGACAAACAGACAATCAGACAAAAATTCTAAAAACTATATTTTTGGCTTCGATATCGATTGTAGATCACGCCCCAAGTATTCTTTTAAAAAAATATTCAATGTACAGTTTTGACTTTCCTACGATTTTATTATATGTATAGATGAAGTATTTTAAATACCCTATGACTCAATTGCATAACCTCTTGGCAGTCTTACTAAATAGATAATTTAAGAAAACACCATCAGCGATTTAAGGTAGGTAAGTAAATTAGAATGGCAAGCGGATGAGCTGCTATAAACCCGCTGTTGGATATTACGCGTGAAGTATTAATTATGATTGTACATTTCATCACATTCTATTTCCGCCGAGCCATTAATTAAGTTGAAGTCTCAATAACATACTGACATTGAGTAGATTCAATTTAAGAAAATTAATTTGTTGCTGATTCTCATTTCGCTCTATGACTTCACTTTCTAATAATGACCATAGATAAAAGCATCGGCTTAAATCTGTCAAAATAATCGATTATTTTTTACTTAAAGTTTCTTGATACACAATTTTTTTATTTTAGACTGTCAATAAAGGTACTTATTGCCTTAATTTTTATAACTGTACGCCATACATAATATGCAGGCTTACCTAAAAGTGTATCAATCGCGCATTTCGTTAGTTAAATTTCGATCCTAGGTAGTAGGGAAGGCTGTCATACATTACCTACATCTTGTTAATGTAATGTTGACTGCACGGATGGCGTAGTGGTTTAAGTGGTCGCCTCGGCACTGCCACTGCGCTGAGTGTTGTGGGTTCGAATTCCATCCGGGACAAACATTTGTGTGATCCACAAATGGTCCGTTCTTTGTGTCCGTTGTTTGAATGTTTGTTAAGTCCCCCGCGATACAGGAATTATTTCTAGTGCAGGAGTTTTCTTCTAAATAACAAAATTATTCGAAAACTTTTAAGTTAGATTCGGCGAGTAAGACCAGCCTTTAAATATATAGATACTTATATAGGCATACACTTTTTAAAAGTTATTATAACAAACTTTAACAAGGCAAATAGAAAAGAAATATTGAGACTAATTAGTTTAGTGAAAGGTAGAACAGGATCAGTGTTACTACGTTTTGATGTTGAGTTGCTTTTATATTGTTAACTTTCATAAAATGAAACTATTAAAGTAAAGAAAGCTAATGGTGTTAAAATTAACCAAACATAATTAGAATAGGATATTGTGATTCTGTAAAATCGTTTATTTATTTTAAGAATACATAGGCATGTCCATGAGCGGCGATTACCGCTTCCCATCGGACGGACTGCTAGAACGTCTGCCATTAAAAGTAATAAAAAGCATTTCGTCTTGTAACACTATACCTAGACTTTAGAGCTTATGTACCTACTCGAATGTGAATTTTAATTTATAATGAGAATTACACAATTGCAAATTTCAATGCCTTAAATTAATAATAAAAAACATAAGTCAATTTCGAAATTAGAACAACTAATTGTATTTTAAATTTCCACTTCGATGCGCTTAAAGGCTTTATAAAGTTTATAACAATGTCGGCATTCAGCTCGACTTTGAAATTCGAATTATTTGAAATTGCTCATTGATGTTTCCTTATGTTTACTTTTTTTAACCAATCTTATAGAGCCCAAGTTTCGCATCAGTAGGCTTAGGTACTTACTTTCCATTCGCATCGTATTTCTTAGATAAATAAAAGTAACTAAACAGTTACAATTTCTCGTTAAACCATCTTACCCTCGTATAATATTTCTAGTAAGTATCAAATGGCGCGACTGAATGGGCGTCTGTCGGCGTGTTCCCACACGCTAGCCAACCATAGCAAATCTACTTTAATTCCCGTTCACAACTGATGTAAGCAATTTAGCTGAAATAAACAACATCGTACAAATATCGGGATAACTTTAAACGGTATTTGTTGTAAATGAAGATAACATATGAAAACTATACCTTAAAATATTAACATACGAAAACACATACTAAAATAAACATAAGTACATTTAGTACATAGATACCCCTATATAGACCAAGAATACTGTCCTGTATAGGGCAGTATTATTGTGATCTCTATAACTAAGTCAGTACTTAGTACAACAATATAGCAGGCAATACGAGGATGAGATATATTTATTTGCCTAGGCATTCTAAATTATGTTAGGTATTGCTACGTTACACTAAGAATCTTAGTATCTTTCCAGAAACGAAGTTTCTGTAAGCAGTACAAAGTTACCAATATCATCGTGTACGCACACACGTTAAATGGACACATATTTTGTGGATTAAATTTAAGTAGATTCACTTGTGCTTTTAGCCGAGTGTAGGTACGAGTGTAAAGTTTGAATGCCTAGTAAATTGTTGTAGTGTACATTTGATACCAAACGTAGCCAGTTGGATTTGGTCTTGAATGCAAACATCTAATTCCCATGATTCATAATCATTGAAAGCGACTTATGATTACGCAAATAAACTATAAATTGATTATTTTTGCCTCAATTCAAATTTACAACGAAATTTATTTTAAATCCTAAATGTATAGGCATATAATGATATAACTTTTTGCATGTAAACGCCTACCCAAACCTCCGAAATTGTAGCTCTGTAATTTTGGCAAGCTTGGCCATCTGCGAGAACAAAAAAGATTCATTCGACACGCTTTCATAAATAGCTATATAGAAGTTTATACAGATAAGTTTAGTCAAACTTTGAAGTTTCTTTTATTTGATTTTTAAAACATTACAAGAAAACAAACTTATTTTTATTATGAGTGTATATTTAATTATAACTTTCAAAAGCTCTCTATGCAACGTTCTGCTTGCATAAAGAAAGAACGACAGATATGAAATATTTATCGGATTGATCAAAACATGATCTAGGTATTCCCAATTTCGTTTCTCCGATTATGAGGACAACAATCCTCACGATGCTGAGCCGCCATATTGTTTCGAGATAATCACTATAGACGGATGAGTCACGAGCGATCCTCAGATACGTTCAAATTGACTCCCTTTGTCAAACCGCTGACTTACGGTACCAGTTTAACTTGATCTCTATCGAAACAGATGTCCACTTTACTCCCGAATTCTCGACCTTATAATATTTAACATAAGGGTGATTGTTTCCGAAATAGCCGTGTACTTATTGGTGCTCGGTCGACCGGCAAAAAGCTTTATTCGTCTCAGCGGCGCCGACAAAACTCGTGCGCTACAGAATCCAAAGCATTTCACGGCGTTGTCTTGCGAAATATTATAAAAACTGAGAAAATATTTTTGTTTTCTTAGAAATGGACACGAATTTAGTCAATGTTGTTCACCGACGACACCGACTATATTTCGAACTGTTTCTCTCGAGATTTCGAACATAAAATATGCTCCAGTCAAATGTCAATGCCATGTCGCAATATTCGGCGATAAAGTTTGAAGAATGCCGTTTAACATTCTTCGGAGAACGAACAAAGAAGCCGATATAATGCCGGAACCGACAACCATTACATCGATTTTTATTTGTTCTCCTACAGCTCTTATAGTTTATTTTTTTAAACAACATCTATTTTCTTTGAGATAACGTACCAATAAACAGTATACCTTATGGATTTAGTAAGACACCTAACTGCCTCGGGCAGGTGCAACGGGAAACTAAGTCGATTAAAATACGAGTATCGACAAAAAGGCCTATAAGTTTTATCATAAAATAAGTAACTCTATACAAGTTTTTAGAAAGTTAGTATCACTTGTAACAATTATACGTCGTGTAACATAAGTGCGGCCGTGTTGTTTTGAAACCATGCCGTGGTTCTCACGCGGCGGGCGGCGCATGCGTCGATCCGGCCAGATAACCATTTATTTATCACCTATACGGATGGCGCGACCACCGAGGTAGGTAATGACGCTCTCTATGAACATCTGGGGGTTCCACTAAGTACCCGAGTTCCTGATACACATTACCTCGTTTTTACACCGACGGCAGCCGCGCCGTGACTTGCAGAAAGTGATCGTAAAACGGCTATTGAAACACTTAAATTTTATGGCCTAACAGATGGCACAGGTTGAGTTAGTAAGTTAGTGAACAACAAGAAATATTTGACATTTGAATTTAAAATATGCAATTAGAAATGGAACGAGTTACCCCACTAATGGCCATATGGTCAAAAATTTGGTCGAATAAATTACATATGACAAAATGATTTCCGGCTGCGTAGGCGAAAATATGCAGACGATAATTTGGTCATTTACTAAAAATAGTGGCGAAGACAATCTAGCGTGTTGATATAAATCAATATATTCATAATATCGAATGAGACGCTGCCTGTCTATGGAGTGACGCCCGCGCAATTGGCCGAGCGCAACCGAAGCCGTTCGGTCTTTATCTGCGCATTAATAATGGCCGACGAGACGTTGCGATCTAATGCCTGTGCCAGTAAAAAGTACAAAAAGCTCCAACAACTTCATGAGTCGTGGTTCGTTTAACTGCAGACGATTCACCCTCTATAATTTAAGCCGATGCTAGCGCAACGGGCCTTTATAAATAAAGGATTGGAATTCGGTGTCGGCGCATCTAGGCGCAACATTCATTTACAGATAATTCAATGAGATTTTGGTTTTAACAGTCGTGTTTCTTTGGGATCTAATTTATACTTGCCGCACCAGAAAATTGGTCGATTATCAAGTTGAAAATATGTACTAAGTGATGCTTCGTCACATTCTTTCAATCCTTAGTTTATTGGAATATTACTAATTTATAGAAGACTCGCCTATGAAATTCAATTTATTGTACTGATTTCTAATATAATGGAAGTCATAATGTGATTGATGAAAGTCCAAACACCGCTATAGAATTAAAGCAAATTTAATCAACCGATACCTATAGATACTAACGATACAAGGCCAAACATTTCATTTACATACAATCATAAATTTGTATTTATTGACGCTTTGTTAAACTTGATGATTTTATGAAAATCGAGTAGTTTACGCTTTATGTTTTGATTGCGGGAATCAATATTTGATATATGTTCGTTTAGTTAACGATGTCGAACGAAACTCAGTAAACTAATTGATTGAATAAATTGTATTTTATGTCACCACTGGAGACTGGAGACTTTTGACGAGTGGAAAAGCCCGCAGTAGGTAAAGATTTGTTGATAGTAGTAATAGTAGGAATTAGCCGGCTCGCCTTAGGATGTGCCAAGCTCTTACAGGAAACAGGTGTTAGTGTAAGGCTGTTACTGGATTTGGGTTGGTAAGACAGAGTTAAAATCATTAATTTATTTAATTCATAAGATAACACGAACAAGCTTTGGCGTTTACGTTTTGGTGCTTACTATGTGACCTAAACAAAAATAATAAACACCAAAGTATAATGTTTTGTGAGTTTACTGAAGTTACATAGGTACCTACACGTTAGTTGCTACGATATGTAGGTGAAGAGTTTAAGTCTATGAGAACATATGTAAGTGCACACTAAAGCCTATCTTTTAAAATCGAAAAATTCCAGTAATTGCTCTTAAACAGAATCTCCGAAATCCTCAGTATTGCAGGAGTGCGCGTAAGGTTATAAGGCTGCTATCATTGATAGGGTAGAAATACTTCTCTAGGCTTAAGACTTGACTATTTGTATACTTGGACGATGAAGTTATAGTGGCCACCTACCACTGCTAACGCGCAAATCCCACAAGGGACAAAAATTTTGCGATGAACATCGTTCTAATTGTGAATGATCCTTGTATCCGGTATTTCGATGTTTTACTTCTCCATGTGACAGAGATTACCCGTGGTGTAGATGTTGTTATAAAAAACGGTATCCTACTCCACTGCGGGCGGGTTGACCTTATCTTTTTTTTTTAGTAATTCACTAGGTACCTAAAAGTCGAAAAACCAAACCATTTTAGTAATTCTCTACCGAAAGCCGGGAGATTTTATAATTTTTCCATATATATCTCTTCGCACTGTATAATTCTGTGTCACAACAAGCCCTAAAATTGTTTTCATTTGTACTCCAAAAGTCGCCAGATAAGTCGCTAAAATAATTTTAGCGACAAATTTTATTTTTTGTCGCTAAGACATCAACGAAAGTCGTCACTTCTAGCAACAAAGTCGCTAAATTGGCAACAGTGGCTGTATATAAGCTGGCCTATTGCTGAGCATGGTCTTATCAGGAGGAGGCCTCTCGTGAGAAGGCTTGTAAGCTATAGTCTACTATGCTGGCCCAGTTAGGTTCAGCAGACTTCACACGTCTTCGAGAACAGTATTAAGAACTGACATACAGGTTTCCTCACAATGAGCAGTATAGAATATCGTATAATAAAGATGGTAAAAAGCGCTGGGTATAGAGGTGCTTTTAAAAATGACATCATATCCATATTTATGATTTGAAAAGTCACTTAGTGTCATTAAAAGTGTTTGCCTTGGGATTGAACTTGAGACTTCTGCGTAGCGGATCACTTTGTTGTCCGTCCGTCTGTCTGTCTGTCAAGGCCCTTTATCTCGGGAACGCGTGGAGATAACGAGTTGAAATTAAAACGATATACTCAGATCTACAGTCTCTTGAAGCTGTGAAAAAATCAAACTTCTAAGTTAACGTAAAAAAAAATACGGCCGTTTATGCCCCAAAAAACGTATATTTCGACACTCTCAAGGGAATCAAAATTTATAGGAATTTTCCTTTGACCTAGCACTGTTAAATTTGGCAAGTAATACCGTCTTATAACTACAAGTATAGGGGAAAATCTGAAAACTATACATTTGTAATTAAATCATAAATAGGGTCTTTATGCAAGGACAAACATTTTTTATAGTATGTATGCTCTTTGGGGGAGGGCTATGTCCAGCAGTGGACTATTATAGCTTGATGATGATGATGATGACGATGATGTACCTACAAATTTGTACAGAACCCTCGGTGGGCGAGTCCGACTCGCATTTGTCCGGTTTCTTTATTTTCTTTTTACTATGATGGTTAGTAAGGATACAGCGCGGCTGGTGGTAACCTGTTAGATGCAAACGTAAACGCAAACATGTCCCGACAGACCAAGACAGCAGTCGGTCATACATTCATATCTATGTGGTATTAAAAACAATGAAAAATGTTTGACTACAAAATAGACATATGTTTCACTTGCTTAACCGCTGCTTATCTGGCTTCCCCTTATATACGCTAATGATTTATACATATTATATCGGAAGAAATACTCGCGCATTGCCGGCTCTTCAAAATACATCAACGTCATGCTAGTTAAATCATTATGCCGCTCGGCCCATCAATCGATTTGTCTATTTAACACGAATATTATTTTAATAATAATGGTCACTTTTTGTTAGAGTCGATTTTCTATAATCCGTTTCTTCTTCTTTTCGTGTGGTTAGTGGCCTATTTGTCAAGAGTTGTTCAAGCCGCCCGTAGGCAGCAGTCGTTAAGCCATGTCAGGGCTTAACGACTGCTGTCAATTTGGCAACAATCGGAACCGACTTTTTACGTGCCCTCCGAAGCACGGAGACGCTCAGATGAAATACTACTAAGCGGTTACCCATCTATAGACTGACTGCACCCAACGTTGCTTAACCTCGATAATCGTTTACCGATCAGTAAGTCCAACTGGCTATGAGCCACTATTTTGTTTATTATTCTGAGGGTCACTTGCTGGTCGTTGACTAACACTAAGCCGCCATAATTTTAAGCAGGTTGTCTTAATTATACTTACCTAACTAATGCAATAGCTGTCCCTACGGCTTCACTTCGTAACATCACATGTTACAAAGGCTATGTTATCTATACTAATATTATAAAGCTGAAGAGTTTGTTTGTTTGTTTGAACGCGCTAATCTCAGGAACTACTGGTCCGAATTGAAAATTATTTTAGTATTGGATAGCTCATCTATCGAGGAAGGCTATAGGTTATAGAACATCACGCTACGACCCACGGGGGCAGCGCAGTAATCATAAATGCGGATGAAACCGCGGCAACATCTAGTTTTAGAATACACGTTAATATTTTGCATACGCTTATCCAAAGAATTATGTTTGGAATGGCCGATGCATATTTTTTTCAGCTGCCCGGGCTATAGTTGTAATCTTGAATAAGAAATCTTGAATCTTGAATCTTAATCTCCGAATCTTTGCAGCCACATGTAGCAGTAATGTATTGTCCGTTTTGAAACTGGCAATAACAGCCATATGAGCCGAGATATAGTTGAAAACATTGCAGGCAGCAGCAGCATATCATCACTACATATTATAAAACAAAGTCCCTAACCGCGTCTGTCTGTCTGTCTGTCTGTTCGCGGCAAACTCAAAAACTACTGAACGGATTTTCATGCGATTTTCACCAATAGATAGAGAGATTCTTGTGAAAGGTTTAGGTGTGTAATTTGTTAGGTTTTTTACTACACGTGCGAAGCCGGAGCAGATCGCTAGTTGCAGATAAATATTGCCTGCTTAGAAGGCCTTTTAGTCGAAGTACAGCTAGTGATTGAAAATCGGCTTTAAAACTACATTAGTATCGGCACCATTATCTAGCTATAAGAGATTATTATAAGAGTTCAAGAGAAACTAGTCTATACAACTGGATTGCATGTTTTAGTAGTAGGTACCTGACTAGGTAGTATGTGATTACTGATTACTGTATTACCATGCTAAGTATCTTGTACGTCTGTTATTACTAAATGTCGGCGCTAAAAATCGCTAGTAGGTATTGTAATTATGCGTACTGTGTTGTGCAAGAGTCACTTAATATATTACTAGATGTTCCCGCGGTTTCGCCCGCGTTTATCGGTACTGCGCCGCCCCTGTGGGTCGTAGCGTGATGTTATATAGCCTATAGCCTGCCTCAATAAATAGGCTATCCAACACTAAAATAATTTTTCAATTCGATCCAGTAGTTTCTGAGATTAGCGCGTTCAAACAAACAAACTCTTCAGCTTTATAATATTAGTATATCTTTAATTCTGTATCTTTAATAATAAAAAATAATAATAATAATTTATTTACCAAAAAATTACAATTTAGTACACTTACAAATGATATTGGTGAAACAATAATATTTTATAAACAATAAAAGTAAGTGTTTTTGTTGAACTCTGGTACCCAATGTAAGATCTAACTTGTGTTATGGGTACCAGCGCTCTTCAGTAACACGTCATACAATATGGCATATTCAATTGGCAATGACAAAGGTGTGTGTGTGTGAGGGTGTGTATGTGTGTGAGGGTGTGTGTGAGTATGTGCGTGTGTGCGGTGCGTATATGTTGTGAAGTGTTTAGCGTGTGCATATATATCAGTACATACATATATCTTTTATTTTATTAAACTTTCTGTCTCATCATAATTTTGTGTCTGTAACCATTTTAAAACTTTTGCCTTGCATTCTTCTAAAGTGAGGGAATAAATTTTGCAATGTTTATTAATCATATTGTAAATGTGACCACTAATAATCCGAAAATGTCGTTTGTATAACATATAGACATAATCTTCTGGGGACATCCCCAAAGGGGTATGCGAATGTAAATTACAACCCTATTTCGTGTAGCGGGCCATCTGTATCTATTAGTTTCTTTTTTCATAGGTACTTGAGTATACAAATACTGGGTACTGATAGTTAGGCACAATACATAGAGACATATCTATATACAATTTTAATTTTTGTTATCATCTCTATGTAAAAGAAATAAATATGTACTTACCTATAGTCTGCAATTCTGCATGCAGTAAAGGAATTATTTTTACTAGCGGTTGCCTAGTGGTCAAAATTCGACCAAGATTCCGAAGATTGCTTCTTTGTTTTCTGTTTTTAACCGACTTCAAAAAAAGGAGGAGGTACTCAATTCGTCTATATATTTTTTTTAATGTTTTTTACCTCGTTACTTTCGACTGGGTGACCCGATTTTGATGATTCTTTTTTTATTTGAAAGCTGGTGCTTCCCGTGTGGTCCCATTTAATTTTGATCAAGATTTGACCATTCGTTTTCGAATTATCCTTAATAATGCGTATTTGGCTACATTGATGATGTTCTCATATTTGGCAAGGTTCACTAAAAACCGAGAAATAAACAAAATTGTAACAAAAAAAATAACCGACTTCAAGAAAGAATATTCTAAAACTTAAAATGCACTAAAAAGTTAATAAATAATTGCATATTCTTGTGAATAATTAAATTATTGTTATTATTGGAGTCGGTGTCAGCCAAGGTAGGTTTGTAACTAATTAAACATGAGATGTCTTACTATAATCATAACATAACATTGGCATGCACAGTTACATACATAGACACAGCACGCGGCGCGGGCGGCTGACACCGACTCCAAAAATATCAATAATTTAATTATTTACAAAAATATGCAATTATTTATTAACTTTTTAGTGCATTTTAAGTTTTAGAATATTCTTTCTTGAAGTCGGTTATCTTTTCTGTTAAAATTTTGTTTATTCTCTATTAGATACATATTAATAAGGTATAGGTAACCATAGATACAAAGAATTGTACAACGTCAGACGGACAATTTCGAAATACTACGAACGCGATTCGACTGCGTGTGTCAAATGCATGGTTGTGTGCGTGTAGCTTTTTTCATTAATTTAAAAATATTTTTTTTTCTAATGCATATTTTATAAAAATATTAGGATTCGCCCCTGCTTCTCCATATAAACTTTAACTGTACCAAATTTCACACTTCGTCCGCGCAATTTTCGTAAAAAGGGGTACAATGTCATTGCTTCACGTATTAATATATAGATAATGAGTTGTTTGTTTACAAGCAAGACAAGCAAGGCAATATGGTCTATATGTTATTTGCAGCATAAATTAATATGGGAGAGAGTTTAAACTCTTTAGACGTCAAGATTGAGAGATTTATACATGCGACGACAGAATTAAAAATACTCTTTAAAGTTTAAACCAAGTATGAATGGTATTATATGCCTTAACCCCATAATGAATAAAAACTGCTATAAATCCTTGTCTTGTTCATTAATCAGTTCATGAATAAAAGAAACCGTCGGCCTGAGTTCGTTAACTCACATAATCAGATGAAATTGTAAGTGAAATTGCATATAAGGTGAAAACTAATTCATACTTACTTTGTATAATTTATATCTGCATCGTTGGTCTTGTGGCATATGGTCACGGCGGATAGTGAGGCTCAAGTTTGATACCTGCGTCGAGCAACCAGTTATCGACTTATTAAAAAATTGCCTGAAGTAGCAGCATTTTATTTATCACTGTAGCCTGCCGAAATGAAAGAAGTTGCGGAAAAATGCATAGTATTTAATGTCTAAAATTTTGTAAATTATTTTTATTATTTATATTATATTATGTATACTTAGCTTATAATATCGTTTTAGGATATCCTGTAAAGATTTTATAAACGTGTTGAAATAAAAGTAAAAATCTGGCAATGTTTGCGGTATAAGCCAGAAACAGAATTACCCAATAAAAAATCCCAACAATATTACTTGAATTGGAAACCGAACCCGGCCCTGCGATCCATTGTAAACAGAAGTGCATACTTGCCACGGGATCAATACCAGTAGACGATGTCGAACAGTTGACTAATAGGACTTTTTTAGTCCACTGCTGGATGTGCAGCCTCCATTCAATCCCTACCAGCTATCTTTTTCAAGTCGTAGGTAAAACTGGCCGTTGACAAAGGGAAGGAGTGTTTATATTATCTTATAGTAATGGCTTTTTTACACAATGCGAGTAACATGCGCAAGTCGACGTACTTACTTGCGTGGTTGTAAGCGTGGCGTCGTAAAACCAAGCGACGCGCAACACCTTTGTTAGTAACCCGTATGATTAGCTTGCGCCTGTAGCCCACGCCACCTACTTGCGTCATTTATAAACACCTTTAGGTTTAGGTTTAAAGATCTTTATTATCATTAAGACAATAATAATATAATATTCTACCACATACACACAACACCATCTAGCCCAAACTAAGCAGAGCTTGTACAATGGGTACTAGACAATGGATAAACATAACTTTTTTTGTAAATACATACATATTATACATAGAAACACCCAGACCAAAACAAACATCCATATTCATGCACACAAATGTTTGACTTGTGCGGGAATCGAACCCGCGACCTCCGGCGTGGCAGTCGGTTATACTAACCACTACGCCATCGAGGCCGCCAAATTCGTCACATAAGTGATAAAACAACTAGTTCATAAAAAAAATAACAACATTTCAATATCCGTCGTTGTATTTATATAACATTGTGTTTGTATGAACTATTTAAATAAATTTACAAATAACTTTGAATGTAGGTAACTTACACTGCGTAAAACTATAGAAGCCCAAGGTATCATTAACACTCAGTACAGCTTCTTCAGTTGCCTCTATATCTCGCGAACATAATATTTACATCGATAATCGATACAGAATCGAGTCCTAATCGAGTTTCCGCAGTAGCTTACGAGAGTTGAACAAACGACCTCGGCCACAACCGTTGGTTTCCAATCACATATAACACAATACAGACAGACATCCGCAATCCTATTGACACAATCGAGTTTTTCTTGTTTTCACTACAAAAATAACGTTAGTCTATTAGAGAACGTAAGTTCGCTAAAATATCAATAAGCCTATAGAATTTTACACCCTATTTTTATATGTTTACAGTTTAAAATCCTTTGGTGTATAACGGGATAGTTGACCTCCCCATTCTAAACTACATATAAAACAATTTGACACACTGGCGCGTTATAATTGAGTTTCTGAATTGAATGTGAAAGATTAATATGATAATCACGATAGCCTTTAACTGTGTCTTAAAAAGACGACTGCAGCCCAAGGTACAATGTTGTTAGTAAGTGTCATAGTCAGTGTAAAGTTGTCAAGGCCATCTGAACCCTACAACTGAAAGACACAGAAAACAACGCGGCCCATTACGTGCGGCTCATGTAACTTTGCATTAAATCACTAAAGTAATGATAATTTTGCTGTATTTTTTATTTCTACAAAATATGTGTTTATAGAAAGCATAATTATATTATAATTGCACTGTGTGCTTATAAATCCTTGTATCTATGCACTAAAAAGGATTGTTTACTGTGTATTTTAATTTAAAAACTGTGTATAGATTCAAATGGAAAAACGAGGATCCAAAATATAATTTATTGATAGAATATAATATAAAAAACATCCTTTAATTACCGTTCTTGTTATTTCATGTCTAGGATAAGTAAATTATAAAATTATATTTTTAAATCAAGGATTTTTTTTAAATTATTACTTTATACATTTTTTCGTTTGACTGTACTGTTTTTGGCTTGAACAATAGATTTTTGTATTTATTTATGCGTGGTCCCAGTTGCCGGCAGAAAAATATTAAAATTAAATGGATCCGGCAACTGGGACCGCGGTCCGAGTTAATTGTGGTCCCAGTCGCCGGTATCCTCGTAAAAACATAGGGGCAGTCTTTGGGGACTGCCGATAGAAGTGAAAACTTTGATCCTTATGATCAAGGATCAAAGTTCTTCTTCTAAAAAAAACGGGCAGGTCGGATTATGGGATTACTGATACTCTCTTGCGGGGTATTAAGGGGGTCAAAATTTTGTTATTTTTTTGATGATACATTTTTGAGATATTGTTAATATTCTAAAATAATTCAAAAATGGAAAGCCTGGAAGCGTGACGATGACGCGAGTTCTATGATTTTTGTTCACCCAAGAAGTGCTCAACGCGCCTCAAGAAGTTTTCACTTCAAAAATTAAACACACTCTTACTGGTAACCGGCGTAAAAGCAGTCAAACATTTCTTCCCTTCTTCTTTTCCGAAAGTCTCCACTGCTTCTTTTCCCTTAAGTATATACTGATCGAGTCAAATGAGTCTTGATTACGAAGTTTTTAATATTATCAAGGAGTATAATGCGGTAGAATTCACCTTTATAAAAACCTGAACCCAAATTGAGGCAGTGAGATTATATTAAAATAAATATAACATAATAATAAATTAAATCAAGATCGGAAGCGGCATGGTTCATTTAAGCAATTAACATTTTGTCGTAATTAAGAACCGCCTACTAAACATCATAATTATAACAACAAACTACATGTACCGTTAAAGATGTTATGATAATTAAAAATAGGATACATTGATCTCTCAATCGCCTTCGGACCCGTGGCATCTTATCTTATCTTATCTTATGTGGGGGCCAGTCAGTGCAGACCGGCGACACTTCGTCCCAGTGGGATCTTTTGTGACGACACTCTCCCAATAACGACTGCCATAGATGTTCATGGCAGCCGGGACCAAAGGCTTAACGTGCTTTCCGAGGCACGGAGCAGGCGATAATTGTCAATCAATACGCACATAATTTCGAAAAGTCATATAACTTCCGAAAGTCAGAGGTGCGTGACGTGGGTTCGAACCCGAGATCCTCTGCATTGCAGTCTGTTGGTCTCTCCACTGAGCTATTGCTGCTCGATCCGTGGCATAAGTTTGGGGCATATGAGGACCTACGATTTGATGTTGGTTTCGGGAAAACACTTGGTGATATTTTCTATTAAGAAATTCGTAGTACTAGCAACACTAAGGGCTTGTACTACCATCTCCTAATATAATTTATCTATAAGATAAAAGTCTCGCCATCTCTCTTCTTTAACCTAACATGAGTGAGACAGCATGCGATTTATCTATCGGATAACTTTTACTTGTTAGTGGTAGGAGTGGCCGTAAATCTATAAGGCATAAAGTAAAGTGTCCTTAGAACATAATATACCCGTTACATAACTTTAGGGCTTATTCCCGTGCGCTCCAAATCTATTGTTGTCTAAAATTCATTTTTCCATACATTAGTTACCAGGAGCTCCAAAGATTTTTACATGAAAATAATAAATATAGCCACATTTACCAATTTCATTCCCTACAGCTCCAAAACATTCTCTAGGTACTTTGAGATTTTATTTCTTATCAAAAACTAATATTATATTATTACATGTTTGAATTCTGCTAACCACACAGTTTGTTTTGGAGCTGTCGGGAACACACTAGTAAGTAGGTGTGTATTTAATTATTTGTAATATAATTTGGAGCTTCTAGAAATAAATATATGGAGGTCAGACGTTTAGTAAAGGTAACCAAAAATAATAATAATGATAATGATGTTTATTGTCACACATAAAATTTTACAAAATGCTCTTATTTTAGATACATAAGTGAACGGCAAACAAAATATCCATACAAAATAAGAGGTTGTCGTTGACGGCTGTGCTAGTTTGAACTGTGTTACAGCCGTCAGCGCCCTCCACCCAATATGATTATTTGTTTAACGAATAAGTATGATGAATTTGTAAATGAATAATTACTAATACAAGGCTAAAATAATTTTGTGTAAAAACTTAACATACGAAAGTAAAATATAAAAAAAGAGAAATAATTAAAAACAATACAGAGTATAAAAATTAAAATTAAAATTTATTTATTTATTTATTTATTTAGCATAAACCTATTACATCATTACAGGCTCAATCCTAATGCGACATAATGGTTAAATAAGTACATACACAAAAAATTAAACATAGAAAAAAAATTTACAAAATATTAAAACATAAACAAAAGAGACTAAGTATACATTTCCTTACTATTAGGTACTTACTACTATTTTTTAACTTAATATATAGTAAATGGCCTTTGTGAACTCGCTCATTGAGCACGTTACCACAACGTTTCAAAGAGTGTGTGAATGTGTATGATTATGGTTGTGTGCATGGGAGTTTGTGTTCGTATCAATAAACTTTTAATGTTCATAAGTGTCACTTAGTGATCTAAATGAATAAATCATTTTCACTTTCGTTTTATTACGTGTTATTTAAAATCATTGCTGGCGAATTACACTTCTGATTTCAATCATCCAGATTCCAGCTCTTGATGCTACTGACCAATCATTGCTGGCGAACTACACTTCTGCCTTCAATCATCTAGATTCCAGCTCTTGATGCTACTGACCAATCATTGCTGGCGAACTACACTTCTGCCTTCAATCATCTAGATTTCAGCTCTTGAATTATGCTACTGACCTATGTCAACGGTCTCGTTTAAAAGTTTTAAAACGTTTACATTAGCATGATAAATAATTGATTTAATGTACACACAGCGACACATCAAGCTAGACTGTTTGGACTTTGAACTATTTATTAGAAGTTGAACGCTGCGAATCGTGCGAGAGTGCGTTATATATTTGTTATTTTGTCTCATTCACGCTGAACGGGACACGACCACGTGTGACACGACGCTCTATCCTTAATAATAATGTCCTCCAGACTGAATTTCGGCCACGGCGGCCAGTCTTAACGGAGACTGGCCATCTGCGCAGGAGATATTATAGTGCACAAGTGTGTGCGCAAAGACAACTGCACTCTCTGTTCCCGAACTCTCATGATCCGATGTGACGGTAATCCGACACGACCGGAGAGAGATCAGGCGCAGGACCAACGGCTTTACGTGCTTTCCGAGGCACGGGGGTGTCTAACACCGCCAACTTCCTAACTCCAGGCTGCTATTGAGATTTCTTAACAGAAAAACCCAATATCTTTTTGTTGGCCCGACTTGGGATTCGAACCCGAGACCTCATGCACAGCAGTCGCATTCACTACCGCTGTGCCACGGACATCATACCATTACATCGACACCACTATGCACGGTCCCTTTCCGACAATTCTCTATTTTGTATGTAACGTAGTTGTGCGTATATAGGGTATCTAACTTGATGTGTAGTCGTGTGTACTTGACTGCACGAATGGCATAGTGCTTTAAGTGGTTGCCTCGCTAATCCATTGCGCCGAGTGTTTTAGGTTCGATCCCCACATGGCACAAATATTTCTGTGTTCCACATACAGTTTTTTTGAGTCTGGGTGTTTTTTGTGTCTGTTGTTATTTTTTTTGTTAAGATCCTGTGTCGCGGCACAAGATTTATACCTCGTGTGGGTTGTCTTTTTCAAATAGAAATCGATCATTTCTCAATTAAAACGCTGTAGGACATTAAAGGCTTAAAGCCATCTAGATTTTGTTTAGTAATTTTTTATGACAATGTCTTTTACATACTTATACATTATGAATATGAAATATTAGGCATTTTAAATGTTATGGATTTTAATATTATGGATATTTCATGTTAAGGATATTAAATATTGTCGATATTAAATGTTATGGATATTAATTATTACGAATATTAAATTTAATGGATTTGAATAGCCATAAATCTGATAAATGTTGAACATTATGGATATTAAATATTATTAGTGATATTATTAAATCGTAATTATCACCTATTATAATGTAATGAATAAGAAGGACATATAAATATAGGGGACACCTGCTGGTGTCCTCTATACATATTTATATATCTTGTTATATATTATATAATAATATTTATATAATATTCTACCACATACACACAACATCATCTAGCCCAAACTAAGCAGAGCTTGTACTATCAACTATGGGTACCAGACAATGGATAAACCTACATACATATATAATTATTTTTTTGTAAGTATAAACCTATTTTACATAGAAACACCCAGACCAAGACAAACATCCATGCTCATGCACACAAATGTTTGACTTGTGCGGGAATCGAACCAGCGACCTCAGGCGTGGCAGTGGGTTATACTAACCACTACGCCATTGAGGCCGACACATAAGGCTATAAGACACATAAGATACTAAAACGCTTAGCTTCAACTCATAACTAACACTTGATCTCCATCAGTAACGACTACTTCTACGTCTGAAGGATATTTTTTTATATTTAGAAAGGAATATCGAGCAGCCAAACTACATAATACATTAACAGGATAACTTAAAACTAGGCAGTAATGTAGCCCACAGCGATATTTACAGGTTACCATTAGGTTAAAACTATGCTAGGACACCTGCTGGTGTCTTCTTTATTAATATATTTTAAGTAGATGTTCCCGCGGTTTCACCCGCGTTTATGATTACTGCACTGTGGGTCGTAGCGTGATGTTATATAGCCTATAGTCTTCCTCGATAAATAGGCTATCCAACACTGAAAGAATTTTTCAAATCTAACCAGTGGTTCCTAAGATTAGCGCGTTCAACCAAACAAATAATCAAACTCTTCAGCTTTATAATATTAGTATAGATATATTATATATATAAACTTACTTTTTCATAATATATATATTATACTAGATGTTCCCGCGGTTTCACCCGCGTTTATCGTTACTGCGCCGCCCCCGTGGGTGAGCGTAATGTTATATAGACTATAGCCTTCCTCGATAAATAGGCTATCCAACACTAAAAGAATTTTTCAAATCGAACCAGTAGTAATCACGCAGAATAAACCAGGAGAAACATCGTTTGTACTATGTCTGTAATGGGTAATTATTTTGCTGCAATGTTATTTTAAAACTGCGATATCTCCTAAGATATTCATTGAAATCGAATGATGTAAAGGGCAATCTTGTTTTAAATTAAATACTTGTGATGAATAGCGTATTTATTTGGATAAGGATTAATATCATGTTTATAAAAATACCTTTGCAAATAATGCATTATTTTAGAACAAATTTCGTTAGCATAAAAATGGTTATAGTGAGCCAACCTTAAAAGATAGACATATGCTGTCCCGGACTTTTTTTTAGGACTTTTGAAGGGGATCAATTCTGTCATACATTATTTTTGCGAAACTTTAACTGTTTACCCAGCGCACGCAGCGGAAGCTCTCAAAAGGAAAAATACCCTCCGATTTTGAAACATTCTTCATTGGTGCTCCGCTCCTATTGATCTTAGCGTGATTATATATAACCTATAGCCTTCCTCGATAAATGGACTATCTAACACTGGAAGAATTTTTCAAATCGGACCAGTAGTTTCTGAGATTAGCGCGTTCAAGCAAACAAACAAACAAACAATCAAACAAACAAACTCTTCAGCTTTATAATATTAGTATAGATATTTATACAAATATATAAATATGAAGCAACATTAGTGACAGTTTACTTTGTGGAACGCATATAACATACATATATGTGTAACATATAACAGACTTGTTTCATTATGTCACATAAGGGGTAAGCACCATTGCGCAAAACACACTACACCAGTTCAGTGTCTCCGGTGGGGTGGCATATGTCTACGGGGCTCATTTCTAGAATGTGCTGCTATTTAGAATATACAAAAAAAAATATTTTACTCAACGCAGGAATCGAACTCTAGTCGGTCTGCACAATTGTATGCCATGGGATCAATATGACAGTCAGAGACTAAAAATAAACAATGAAGTATTAATTAGTTTCTATGTATATCGCTGCACAGTGGCACTATAATAGACAATATAACTCCAGCTTATATTTTTTATTTCTCACAATATATTTAAAATTGGTTATTGATTTATTTTATTGCAAATGAAGCAAATTGTTTCGTATTAAAGCTTAGTTTATGACGGCGAAGGTTAATTGTGTTGAACTTTAATATCACATGTCATAAAAAATTGAATATAAATTAAATATTTAAATTCCATAATAGGAAGTGGACTATTGATATTTACAACTTTATTGTTATACAAAAGACATACCTAATATATTGTATAGTTCAGATGGGAAAACTAAAATGGCTGCCTCCTTCTTTTCAAAATATTTTGTGATAGGTGCTGCATTCGAGTTCTACTTACATAATTATTATTAAGTAATATTAACACATATCAATGATGTAACTGTGTGCACACATCAAACGAAATAGTTTCCATAATAATAAAAGTGGAATAGAAAACAATATAGTAAATCTGAAGATTATGCACGACATATACATATAATTATAACAATTGCTGACTGTGGATTAATAAATAGTCTATCAATTGCATATTTTCTAGAAAATCATAGAGAACTCTCAGACATGCAGGCATCGATGTACGTCATCGATGCGTGGTTTCCAACACTGAACTAGGTACTGATTTGATAGTTCTGCTTATCAACAAGGGTTCTGTGGCGTTTAGTCGTGCGAGTGGACTTATAGGAAGATGCCGCTAGTGTTCCTTCAATTAGGTCCAAAAATAACTTATCCAGGACTAGAATGCCTCCAGAGTGCTTTAGTCAGCTCATCCACTCTAAGAAACCTATCAGCGTTTTAATATGGAAGCTATACAGTTTTTTTCAAGCAAGCTACTGCATGACTGCTTTGGTTAGAAGCTAAGGGTAAAATGTATTGCCAAACATATTATGGCTGTAGTTGTAATAACATATTTACATAATTGTACTAAATAAAAATTATGTGAAATATACACAAGAAAAAAAAAAGGAAAATAAATAAAAGTAGTGATAAAAAATAGTAAAAAGAATTGGGCCGGTCTTTGGGGACTGCCGATGGGGCGGGTCGGATTCCTGATACTCTCATACGGGTTATTAGGGGGTCAAAATTTCGTTATTTTTTGTGTAGGACGCACCATTTCTGATATATTGTTAATATTCTAAAATAATTCAAAAATGGAAAGCGTGGAAGCGTGACGATGACGCGAGTTCTATGATTTTTGTTCACCCAAGAAGTGCTCAACGCGCCTAAAGAAGTTTTCACTTCAAAAATAGTTTAATACATGACTGGTTCAGACGTCCTAAAATGCCTCACGATCGCTGTCGACAGGAAACGTGCCCAGAAGATTGGCAGCATTGCCACGTTGAACGTCTAGGTTGATCTTCGCAGCAACATTGTAACAATCGTATTTTACTTAACGTTGTTTTCTTTTTGTTGCAGCAATGTACAACTAAATGATGGGTCAGACGGAGGAGGTGCGTAGCACTAGGTTGAGCCCGCGGCGTCGCTCGCCCGACCTGCCCCCTCTACCGCCCCCCATACAACCATGCAGCGGCTTCCTCGGCAACGTGAGTACTAGACCTTAAGCTCTTAGGAATTGGTGCCCCAACAAGGATAGAGTCAGCAATATTAGTCAGCAATAAAAGTAAACACACACTTACGAGATATCATTTGGTCTAGCTATTAATAATTACGCTGAATACCATTTTTATAACAGTAATAGTTACAAGATAGTTTTTCTAAAATACGGAATAATAATAAGTATTTTTAATTCATAAAACACTAAACCAAGTTTATTTTATGTTCAGCTAAGATGTCGCTGGCTGTACATTACAACCCCTACATACTGCATAAAATAACGAATTCATGTTTTAATTGTAACCATGTTACATTCAATTTTAGAGTAAACAATGTGTTTTATTTTTATCTTGTTCCAAGTTCAAAACTGGAAAGACTAAACATATCTCATATACACGTAAATGTCTGTGACAGTTATAATTCAATCTGTCAAAATATATTGACGTATTCTTGGATGGAATCTCGAAATATAATAATGTAAATATAGATCATGTCGCATAAAAGTTCCATGGGATAGTTGAACTACTATGGACGTATATCGATCATAAAGTGTCACAGTTTTGTGCATAAGACACGCTATTAATAATGATTGCCTTCGTCGTATAGTTAGAGTAATAATGTCATATTAGAAAATAAAACAAATATAATATAGTCTATAGCTCACTGGCGCCATGTGGCAAAATTTGGAACTACGTAGTCTGTCAAGTCAATAATAAAAAAATAAAATAAAATATATTGTGTCAAATAATTTGTTACAAAAAGTTGTTTTCGGAATCTTCTTTTAAGCAAATAATGCTTGTAGTAGAAAATCCGCTCCTCCATATTTTACATTGCGTGATAATTAACACAATAATTTGAAATTATGAAATTAACTTTAGGATACATTATTTTAAATTTACAATTTACAAAATCATACTTAATAATGTGAACCAAAAAATACGAGACATGTATTAAAAATCTATTGTGCCTGGCCACCGGTGTTCCGCGGTGACTTTATAGGTTAATATATGAACACATAGCCACATCTTTTCAAAATAAAACTAAACGAATCATCGTTCAACAGAAAGCGCGGCTGTTATTCTTTAAAGTCATTATTTATTTAAGCAAGTTACATTAAAGGCTTTTGTATGTAACACATTCGTTGCTGTCGTAATCGACATGCGTGTAACATTGATGTTAAATGTAACATCCACATAGTGACTATCATCAGCCTTCATGTAAACAATGTAAATTTACGATGGTTGAGGAGACGTATGTTTTCATTTATTAATATTGTGTAAAACATAAATGCCATGAATGTTACATAATACCTATTATTTTATTCAAACTACTATCTAGTTTATTGTGTTTACGTAAATATTTAGCATCCATTCATTTGCATAGGTATAAAAAGAACCTGAATCTGATATATTGAAATTAGAAAAATGAAAATGTAAATAAAAGTCAACATTCCTTTTCACCTAAGTAAGTACATATGTACTTCAAAAATAAATTATTCAAAATTATTTAACAATTAAGGTCAAGAATCATATTCAATCGCACTTTTACTGACTACAAAATTAACAACGATTGTCTTCGCAAATAAAAGAACCAAACTGACAATATTTATTACTAGCTGCGCCCGGTTTCATCCGCGTAAGTCCCGGGATAAAAGCCTATATATTAATCCAGGTCTCCAGCTATCTACATATCAAGTTTCATCGCAATCGGTTCCGTTATTTTTTGCGTGAAAGAGGAACAAACATCCATCCATCCATCCTCACAATTTTCACATTTATTATATTAGTAGTATAAACGTATTAGATATTACAAAATACAAAAGCACGCACAAATCCCTTGTGACAATAAAATCAACATGGCGTCCGAACGTTCCATTTCACACGCGCTTTACCGACCATTAGCATAGAATTAAGCAAGAGGCCATCCGTCTTTCTTACCGACTTTCCTCGATATCGGGTTTAAAAGCTTTAACGGTATCTGGACGAAAGTGATACGTAAATCAAAACTGTAAGTAAGTACGGCTTGTCGCTTTCAGTGTACTCATGATCGATGACCAGGACATAATTTCTTGAGTGTCATCGCTCGGAAATTGTGTGGAAATTGGACCAGTTGTCGTATGAATTATGATGTTCTGTTCCTGTTTTAATGTAGGTTATTATTTTCATTTCAAAAAGACTTATTCATGATTATTTTGTATGTAGTTATAGTTTTGTATCTAGCAAATAAAGCACATGGAGATTTCTTTACTTTTTGTCTCTCGGATTTGTTTTGAGCCCGGTTATGTAATGGTTACCTGCGTTATCTTTGACTTTTCCGGAACGTAATCTTTGTAAACCGGTTTCTTCCGTAAGCTATGCTTAATTAGGCTATAATTCACATATGTACATCTAAGATGAAAATTAAGTACTTTATATGCTTTATATGGTTATTTACATAAAATAAATAGTCATAAGAATTGTACTTACTTTTGGTATTGAGGAGATAAATAAAAATTAACATAGTAAAAAACAAGGCATTCACGTTCAGTTTAAAATAAAAAATATTGATATCAGCACAAAGTATGTTGGGACCTTTCCATACGACTGCATTTTAGAAGTTCGAAGTTTCGGGTATTTATACCAAGTAGTCTATTCAACTAGCTATCGATGTGACTATGTCATCGCCATCACAAAACAAAAACAAATTAAACATATTAACGCAGCCTTATTTCCATAATAGAGCATCGGTGTACATCGGGTACTTGCTTGGTTGTTACGACTCGCAATTTATGAAGGAAGGCTCGCCAGAGGGCGCTGTGTAACAGATTGTACGACGCAATCTTCTTACGTGCATAAATTGCTCAAGTTGCCTTCAATGAGCTTAAAGCTCTTATTAGGAACTCACTGAGGCGGTAGGTTCGCCAGCAAAAAGGCTCTAAAGGGAAATTGTGGTATGTAGAATGGTGTTTTTATGATTATTTAATAGTAGCGTTTACTCTGCTCCGCTAGCCTGGATACATATATGTACAATTAGCTGTCGCGGTTTTCCCTCGTAGTAGGTATTGTGTAATGGTATCAGACATTATGCAATACCATCGAACGGTATTATTACTTACTTTGGTGGCAGATGTGCCAGCTGTCTATTTCATAATAACCTCTTATAAATATCCAAATGCTTCTATGATACCTATGGATTCAAACAGCAAGTCATTGCTAAAGAAACTAGGAACGGCTATTTTGCAGTTCAAGTGAGCATAAAAATATATGCACGCTTATTATCATAGATCTTGCCTAGTATTTTTAAATGCTGCCAAAAAAAAGTATATTTGTTAATGATGTTTTACTTAAAACATATAATTATAACATCGATAATACCAGGAGTTTTATCGATGTTATGATCGTATAAAGAGATCGATATTGATGTGAAAATGCTTCGAACAATGCATTAATTCATTCATTCATGGTTCTTGTAAAAAATGGCCGGACATAAGTTTTATCTAGTTCACAGAATTCCAATTAATTATTATTAAGCTAAAATCTGTTATCAGTGGTGATGATGTCTCTCATAGCTACTACGCTCCATTTCAGTTTTACAAAAACAAGATGATACCTTCGGCACACACACACACACATACAGAATTTTTGTGAAAAATTTTTAATTTTAATGTTAACGTTATAGGTTACAAATGATTTTAAATGGTTTTAGTTGCAAATATAGAAAATTATAATTAAGAAAACTAGAATAACAACTGGTAATATACCTGCTAATTAAGGTTATTATGATGAAATTAGAACTTTATAGGAAACTAGCTATGCCCGAGGTTATGGTTACTGCGCCGCCCCCGTGGGTCGTAGCGTAATGTTATAAAGCCTTTGTCGATAAATAGGCTGTCCAACACTAAAATATTTTTTTAATTCGAACTTGTAATTCCAGAGATTATCGCGTTCATCCAAACAAACAAACTCTTCAGCTTTATAATACATATTAGTATAGATGTTCAATCTTTAGACAAAATTGATCTTTTTACGGCCTTTGTGGGTCGAAGAATATTGGATTTCTCGGTACCCTCTTGCTTAATTAAAACTTATTACTTCTACGAGGCAAGGAGTTCGAATGGAAAATCATTCGATTACCATTTGTATGCTATTATCATTAAGTAAGCAGTAAATAATAATAATGAAGGGTTAATATACCTGAGGGGAATAAAACTGCGTCTTTCGCTTGCGCTTAGATTTGTGTATGATCGTTAGGACCTAAGTTTGAGTGTGTATCGGTAATCATAAAATGGTCAGTATCAGCACGGAGTCTGGAAATGTTTATGGTCGTAGACTACAGGCTTGTCCAATTTCTTCACCTAAATCGTGGCTGACAAATTGATAATAATAGATACATCATCTCTGTCTGCACTTTTAGGAATATACAGGCATATGTTTACGTAGGTATGTATCTTATAACTACCTTAGATATTAAATCCCACACTCGGATCGGGTCGGTTACACCTAGTACTGCTCAAGTCCATCCGGTGTTGTCAAGTTTCTCACCATTAAGGCCTAATGAATTGACAGTATATCAGCTAATTAAATACTGGCAATGCGGTTAATTGTATATATAATATTCGAATCAGCTTAAATGCTATTGCGCTCAACGTGACGCAGGAATTACCTAATCCTAGTGCAGGAGTCTTTAAAAATAAAAGAAAATTAGTGGTGCTCCAATTTACATAGAATTAGCAGAAAATACAACGCAGTCCTTAGAAATATAATCAAAGAAAATTATTGGTGTTTCTATTGACGCAGGATGAGTTCAAAGTATCATAAAGAGACTAAAATTAAAACAAAAGAAAATTATTTGGTATTTTACGTAAAATTAATAAGATCAAAGTCTTGCTGTATTTTGCTTCTATGGTACTACGATACGTGGTCTCCCTAACCACGGCAGTGACCGCGGGGCATTCAAACATAAACAATGAATGAGTGGTGGCGTATCTGTTCTTTAATACTGAATACTCAGGAGCTATTCTAAGATATGTTGGACCTGACGTACTTGCCTTGTATTACAGTAACAGGATTTCTTGGGATTGTCGGTCTAGCTTTATATAATTATAAACAGTTTCTCCTCAGGACTTCGCCTGCTTGAATATTACGGGAACGTACTATTGAGATAAAAAGCAGCGATATCCTTGTGGAAGACCGTTGGCCTGCCAGGCAGAGTTCTCGAGTTTGATCCCAGGGCACGCACCTCTGACTTTTCGAAGTGCGTATTAAAGAGGTTATTATCGCACGAGGAAGGAAGTATCATAAGGAACCCTACAAGTCTGACAGTTCTCCATAAAGTTCTCGAAGATATGTGAGATGTACCAATCCACACTGGGGTATATTGGTGGCCTGATATTTCTCACACTTAAAAGAGGCTCGTGCTCAGCAGTAGAACAGTGTATATACAAAAAATAATCCAGGATATAGTCTACATATTTTATGCCAAGTTCCGTTCAGCGGTATATGCCCGCGGTTTCACACGCGTTTATGGCTACTGCGCCGCCCTGTGGGTCATAGCGTGATGATATATAGCCTATAGCCTTCCTCGATAAATAGGCTATCCAACACTAAAAGAATTATTCAATTTGAACCAATAGTACCTACCTGAGATTAGCGCGTTCAACCAAACAAACAAACTCTTCAGCTTTATAATATTAGTATAGATTAGGTAAGTAACAAACAATATTTTAAGTTATTTTTTTAATTTAGAAACGGTCTACATATAATTACGATAAAATAATTTTAATTATGAATTGATAATATAAATCAAGATCACTTTTATAATTACAAGTAAAACATAGAAGCAATAAACATATTTTACTCTATAGCATGCAGGTGCAAAATGTGAACTACACATCAAGTTCCTTGTAACCGCCGCGCCGGGGGCCATAGCAGAGTTATAAGTATGAAGATATGTATTATCTGCGACTCATCAATATATACATACTTACATATTCTTTCGCCTGTATCCCCAAAGGGTTAGGCAGATCTATCTATTTATATATCTAATACATCCCCATATTTGACCAGCTGTGGTTTTATCGCTTTGTCCAAGGTCTAGCGCCTGCTGTCGATGAGGTCTCGGTTTCGGACTCTCGTTCGACTAATTGTTATTAGGCGTTTTTGTCAAGAGCTCTTAGTAGCAACGGAGTCTGGAGTTGTGCCAGTAAGTACTAGTACATAATTTAGGGCTTCTAAAACCTTAGCATTGAGAAATTGTGGATGTAATACATTTCTGGCATAAGCCAGAAATGTATAATATAATATATAATAATATAATAATAATGATCTATCACATACACACAACACCATCTAGCCCAAACTAAGCAGAGCTTGTACTATGGGTTCTAGACAATGGATAAACATACATATATACTTTTACTTTTTGTAGTTTACATAGGCTTATGTTTTACTTATCACCAGATAAACTAAAATATAACAGTCAAAAATAGTAAATGTCCACCAAATTGCACAGCACAATATATTTAAAGAGATCAAAATAAGTTGACGGAGCCCCGCGAAGCGGGCCTCCTATTTTTGGGTGGGTTTAAGAAGGAACCTAACATAACCTAACCCTTGTGAGACGGAATGTGTGATTTGAGGCGTATAGGTGCTCGTTATAATATATTTTAGTAAGCATATTTTGCTATGCAATTACCTACTATTTTTGGTAGTCATTATATTTAATACCGTTTACATATCACTCCTATAAAGGCGTGAGTCTATCTATGTATGTAAACTAGTCTCTATAAGATTATATATAAAAAGTAAGACAATATTATACGCTATATTATTGCACATCACTATTACCTAACAATGAACTACATAAGAAGGCATAATTGCATTAAGAAGGCACTAATTGTGAACCACCGTTACTTGGAGGCTTACGTGCGATGCATCGCGCGTGACCGACATCCATATACACCTAAATGTTTATTTTTGTAACCATTTAACTTCCTTACTTTCTACATGTTATGCACTTTTAACTTAAAAACAACATGGATGATTTTTAGTGACTTTTTCGTACCCGCTTAAGCTTTCGCGTAGCGGCTGTCT
The DNA here is from genome assembly GCA_963564715.1 of Catocala sponsa. Lineage (NCBI taxonomy): Eukaryota > Metazoa > Arthropoda > Insecta > Lepidoptera > Erebidae > Catocala > Catocala sponsa. The sequence continues at coordinate 21,639,758 of OY751338.1, read as the reverse complement.
TTGGCCCGTAAGGCGAAGTGTTGTTAGGATTTTTGTTAGAGAATTCTTAGTAGAAGAACAGGATTTGTATGTGTGGTCGGTAGACTGCACGGAAGGCGTAGTAGTTAAAGTGGTTGCCTCGCTACTGTTGCCGTACCGCGAATTTAGTTGGTTCGATCTCCACATGGGACAAAAAATTGTGTGATCCACAAATAGTGGCACCGAGTCTAGGTGTACTCTGTGTCCGTTGTTTGAATGTTTGTAAAGTCCCCCGTGATATAGGAATTATGCCTAGTGCGGGAGTTGTCTATTTAATAAAAAGAAAAGAAAGAAAGCAATAGATAATGTAAAATTAAGCTTTTCTTTTCCATGGGACCTCAAATTGCGGAAGGTTGGAATATGTGGGTATAATAGTTATACATCTCTCTGCCTGTCCCTACAGATATGATTTAAGCTTCCAAGCTTGGCTTCAAAGGATTTAATTTAAGAAGCAGTTTGGCGCTGGCGGTGTATCTCTTTATACACATAGGTGAAAATAGTAACGAGCCAAGATTTAATTTTTAATAACAGACGTTAAATCCAATTTTATCTTTCTTTATACTTCAATTCCACTTGCATATCTTGAATTAAGTCACCAAAGCGCATAAACTATTATATGAATATTGTGGACCAGGCATTTTAGTAAGGTAGATAGAAAGTGGGGGATTTTACATTTACTCTGGGGCACCAGCGTGAAAAGAACTATAACTATTACATAATACCATGATTGAGTGATTAAAATAACACAAAGAATAGGTTTGGCATTAGAACAAAATAAGTAGAAAGACAGAAGGCTTGTCTTAAAAATGATGTCTAGTTCTTAAGGTATCCCGTAGTTTCATAAAATAATAATTAATGCAAAGTTACAATACATTAACAACAAGTCTCTTTTCGTCCTACGATAGTTACGAACACTTCAAAACAAAAGCTCTGCAACAAACTGTACACTACAGTATAATTTACTTTTATTTATTTTCCGTACAAGGTTGCATACAATCGTTCAGAATATGCTCATATTGTCAATTTGAGTGTGGCGAAGCCTTTGTTCGTCGCCGGTGTTAGCCCTACGAAAGGCTTTATATTATGCCCGTTTTGCCCGCCTTGTCTGCCCTGCCCGGCTATAGGAAGACAATGCGGGGCGTACACGGTTGACCTCTCGCCAAGCCGTTTATTTGTCTTTTATTTTATAGAAAACAGCTAACAGCTAGGGCGTTAAAAACAACAAGAAATGACTAGCCGCCATGCTATGAATAACGGGTGTATTAATAATAGTGGAGTTTTGTCGTCGGGTGATTTTTAGTTAGAGTATGAAAGTAGCCTAGTGGAAAACCCTTGGACTGCAACGCAGAGATCTCGAGTTCGAACCCAAGGCACGCATCTCTGACTTTTCGAAGTTATATGCGTATTAAATATTGATTATCGCTTGCTTTAACGGTGAAGAAAAACATCGTGAGGAAACCTGCATGTCTGAGAGTTCTCCATAATGTTCTCGAATTTACGTGAAGTCTGCCAACCCGCACTAGATCAGCGTGGTGGACTATGGCCTTACCCTTCTCATAGTGAGAAGAGGCCCGTGCCCAGCAGTGGGACAGTTTAATACAGAGCTGATATTATTATTAGTATTTATGAAATGTACGATGTGTTAGACGAAATTATTGACTGCAAGGTTGACGTAGTGGTTTATCTTATCACTTCGCCGCTACCATTGGGCCGAGTGTAGTGGCTTCGATCCTTCGAACAAAAATTGTGTGGTCTGAAATTGTTTTTCTGAGTCTGAATGTTCTTTGTGTCCGGCGAGACTAGGATATTAATCCTAGTATCGGAATTGCCTTCGTTTAACTGAATCAGAAATGTAGACAAGTATTAAAAGTCGTTAGAACAGTTAGAAAGGAAAGACTTAGGCAAACGTTTTCTGATGATATACATAATTATGATTCTTTCTGGAGTCTTTATTTAAACTCAAACAAAAATGTATACAAATAATAAAAGTTAATGGGACAGTTGGAAGGGCAAGACTTAGCGAAACTGTCTTTGGTTATATATGAGAGTTTCTGGAGAAAAATGCTTGCATGTCGAATATGACACACTAAATAAAGCAAGTAAGATGAAGCCCCGGTGGCGCACTAGTTGTGTATTTAAAACAGTCGGAGTGCTGTATATGAGTCGTTCTTCTCAGGTATTTCTCAGAAGTTGAACGATCTTTAAACTGTTCCCGGTAGCCAACAATTGGCTCGGCTCCTATTACGTGAGATTTTAAATCATAACTGGGGCAATGTATGTAGGTGTAATTAAATCTCTGTACGTTTATGCCTACACCATTGAGGGTAAAGGCATGAGATTATTTACATAATCATATGTATGTATGAGTCAAGAGAGACATGCTAGTATTGTAGCAGGTAGTCTCTGCCAATCAACCCGTATTAGGGATAATTGTCTTAGGGATTAAATATAATGACCACCAAAAATAGTAATTGCACACTGTAGCGACACATGCATGTACATTGCGTTTCGCTGACGTTAGAGAATGCAATTCTTAATGTATGCGAGCTACACCAGTCGTCACCCGCCGGGCACGATAGGTAGACCGATAGCTAGGCAGTCTGTATGTTAGACATTTGTAAACTGTAATGTTGGTGTGAAAAAGGTAAAACACCAAAATATGCTTACTAAAATATATCATAATGAGCACCTATACGCCTCAAATCACTGCATTCCGTCTCGGAAGGGTTAGGTTATGTTATGTTCCTTCTTAAACCCACCCAAACATAGGAATCCCGCGAAGCGGGGCTCCGTCGACTTATTTTGATCTCTTTGCTGTGCAATTAATATTTTTGGTATTAAAATGCGGTTTTAATTTTGGTGATCATTTACTATTTTTGACTGTTATATTTTACTATATTTGGTGATAAGTTAAACATAAGCCATTGTCTTATATTGTGCTTTTACGACTTACAAATGTTAGCACATAAGTAGATATTTTTGGGTACGTATTACAATACCAAAATTTCATAATAACTATGACTGAAATACCGACGTCCAAAACAACGAAATTCAAAATACCAAAAGTTTTAAATGCCGATAGCCGTTATGTCGAAACATAAAATACCGATGTCCAAATGCCCGAAAGGATGAAACCCCGAATGGACGGAATCCAGAATGGAATTCCTCAGTTCTATGGTAGAACTAATGGGTGTTTTGAACGGAGCCCCGCTTTGCGGGGCTCCTATTTCTGGGTGGGTTTACAAAAGAGAACCTAACACAACCTACCGCTTCCGAGTCGGAATCGTACGGATGACTTCGGGATGTGGATCTTCGGGATTTTAACCTTTCGGGCAAATGAACTTTCGGGATTTAAAACTTTCGGCCAAACAATCATTCGGCGTTTAGTTTTTTGGGATTTCTTCCATAGGTATTTTAAAATACGGTCTTTTAAATTTCGGTTTTGTAATACGTACGCATATTTTTTTATCCTTTGATATAAATAGACTCACGCTTGTTTATCACTGTACGGTTAGGTAAAAATATTTTACATTCATAATTCGCTAGCAATATTTTTATATCCCACGTAATAGTGGCAAGCTTATTGTCGTCTGTCAGGCAGATATTCAAACTTTGTGATAGCAAGAATTTTTAAAAATCTATAATAATGTCCGATCAGAAAACGGTACTTGAAACCTTGCTATTGCTCACGAATATAAGCGAAATCTTATGCCACGTACTAAGAAGGTAGTAAGCAAATCAAGATATAAAAAAAATACTATCCAATTCCAAATTCAAAATATGATAGAAGAGCTTACTGTCAGTTATCTCCGATATACTATAACTCTGATGTAATATTTTAACGGTGAAGCAGTTCGTTCCACTTCGTTCGAATGTGGAGCGGTACGCTGCAATAATTCACGAACAGGCGTGGGCGCAAGTGATGGCCACTGGGGTCCGGCCAGTGCGCGAGTGCGGCTGCACTCTTCGACTACTGGTTTCTGGTTTCTAATTGTATGTATATGGGTCTAGTGTCGAGTAACATAGGCTATGATCAGAAGCTCAGTAGCTTTTGTTACAAACGCATATCATATTTAATCTGGTAAAATAGTAACTCTATAGTCAGTAGTTCCTACTCAATTTTCGGTCAAACTGTTATCGTTAGCATATGGTTTCCATTATTTCACCAAAATATAAGGTAGAGGTTGTCACATACATTTATTTTTAATTTAAACTAGATGTGCCCGCGGTTTCACTCGCGTTTATCATTACTGCGCGGCCCCGGTGGGTCGTAGCGTGATGTTATATAGCCTATAGCCTTCCTCGATAAATAGGCTATCCAACACTAAAAGAATTTTTCAATTCGAACCAGTAATTCCTGAGATTAGCGCGTTCAAACAATCAAACAAACTCTTCAGCTTTATAATATTAGTATAGATTTAAGACAGCTGTTGCACTATGAATAATTCAAGTGGCGCGTGAGACTTTACAATTATTCGAAAATCTGGCACGAAGGACACTTAGACTGGGAAGAACTATTTGTGGATCATAATTTTTTTGTACCGTTTGGGCCTCGAATTCACAACACACGACGCACTGTCATCGGTGACGGAACCAATTAAATCACTACGCCACCTGTGCAGACAATATTCTTACAAATGTTTTCAAAACATCGCCCGCCATCTTAAGACTCTGTTTTATAATCTGTACCATCAGACCTCACACATAACTGTAACAGTACTTCGCCTGAATAGAATCTGATACGACGCAAGTATTAATTAAGCCCTAGGCAGTGGGACCTGCTCCTTTGAGGGGGTAGGTTGTGCGGAGAGAGGGGAGGGGTGTATGCAAATCTCCAATTAGTACCTATCCACCTGCGCGTCCATCCATCAATGTCGATCATTTGTAGCTTTTCTGTATCAGTAGGGCTGTGTAAAAATAAGGTTCTGCTGTATGCGGAAGGCAATTCAGTTTTCAATGCTATCTGTCTCAATAGAATAAAGAAAAATATACGAAGGGAGGTGAAAACTTTCGCGGAATGGCGGGGTTGGCGAGGGTAAGTTTACTCATCCATGTAGGCGCTAATTGAGTGACTCATTGTTAGTATATGTATATACCAAGTTTCAGCCTAATCGGTTCAGTAGATTGGGAGCCTTCTGCGCTCACCCACAGTCCACGTAAAGTTGTAAAGGCCATCTGAGGCCAACAACTAGCACACACAAAAAAAAAATAATAATAATCTGGTCAGTAGGTTTTGAGTTTTCAACGAGTAAACAAGTCAATCGGGAAGAAACTAGCCACTATGAAGAAAATTGAATATCGCGCCGTTTAGTTTCTCACCAAACAAGGAAAGACGCCTTAAACCATTTTTCAAGAGATGTCAGCGATTATTTTTTGTTTCCAAAAATGCAGTAAGAACTGCGTGGAAAAAAATTTTGCGACGATGATGAAGTGAAGCCGGCAATTTCGGCGTATTTTGACGCCCAAGACAAATCTTTTTTTTCGATGGTATTAATAAGTTATTTGACAGACCTAATAAATGTATTAGGGTTAAGGGAGAATACATTGAAAAGGAAAAATAATTTGATGTTTGATTTCATTATTCCCTGTCATTCCCTTTTTGACCTCCTCTCGTATGTCACTAGCTATCACTCGGAAATAGTAGATACTTTTTAATGAATGAGTATGAGATATAAGTATCCTATATCCTTTTATGTGCCCCTAACAATGTGTATACGAAATTACATGATGATTAAACGAGTAATTCAGGCGTGAAAGCGTAACAAACAAAATCACAGTCGCATTTATAATATTACTAAATTTTGCCCGCGGCTTCACTCGCGTAAATGTGGGTTAGGTTAGTAACAGTCGTGTTTTCTGAATAAAAGATACCAATTACTATAATATGTATTTTTCCGTAGCCCTGACAACGTGTATGCAAAATTTTATAATGATCGGTCGAGTAGTTAATCATGAAAGCATAGCAAACAAATAAACAAACAAACTCACATTCGCATTTATAATATTAGTAAGGAAGTTAGGATTAGCTCTCCTTCGAGGTTTTACTTACAATTATGAATACTGCTCCGTTCCCGTGGCTCGTAGCGTAATGTTATATACTCTATGCTACTTCTGGATAAGGTAGCCTTCTAACGATGAAAGATTTAATTAAAATCGCTTCAGTAGTTTTTGAAAATGTAGGTGTAGGTAGAAGCTTTGGGAAATAAGTACTGGCTGACAGATAGACGGACGGACGAACAGACTACGTCGCACCATAAAGGTTTCGTTTTTACCACTTTAGTACAGAACACTAATTATAAACGAACAATCAGTTCAACCCTAAGAGATGCGCAGGCGCCTATCGTCCACTTGTTAATCCAGTGTCCTTGTGACGTCGCTAAAGCGTTGATTTTCAACTAGTATGCGCAGTGCCGACTGACGACTGACGTTATATACTATTTTTATTACTTTGTACCCATCATAGTAGCCATCTTGCATCTTTAATTGGCAAGTACATTTATTGCTAGTACTTTTCTATTATTTTCTTTTATTTGCTTAAACTTCTATAACCAAAAGAACATTCACACATAGTCTAAGAAACACAAACAAACTAACACTCACAACACCGAGAACCGAATACGGTAAAAGAAATATGTTGTACGACGGTGTCAAACATTATAACAATTTGCCTAATGAATTAAAAGAGGTTGAAAGTATACGTATTTTCAAAAATAAAATAAAAAAGTACATCAGCGAAAATATATTTTAAATCATCCTATACAAAAACAAGTATATAACATATTTAATACGTAAAATAAAATAAATAAACCATAAAAGAAGACAAGAATATAATATATATAGTTATATACATAAATAATAATAATAACTAATTACACATTAGAGTTTATTTTCCATACAAAATAAATTATGCTAGTGTCGTATTTGTTTCAATATATCTATATATATATATACTTAAATACTATATAATTATAATAATTATACTAATAATAATACAAAACCAAAGTCCATAAACATAAAAAATATTAAAGATACACAGCATCGTATTATGTCATTGCAGCAAAGTCTCACAAAACGTCTGCTACATTATTTTTTTGGAGCCATTACTTTTCAAACAGATCGCACTACTGTCATATTTGTTAATACTTTGTATTTATAATGTAATTATTATGCTCGTTAAGTGGACTGTATGTTCTTTGAGTTAATAAAGATCTTTAAACATAGAAATAGATTATAAACAAATACTATACTTAAATATAGCAAAATAATAATACTATATTATAAGTTAAACAGAAAGAAATTATGCAGGTCTTTAAATAATTAACTAAGATACATCCGCATCGGTGTCTTCGTGGAGAAGCCGTCGACAGTCTTGGTCATCATGGCCTTTCATACAGCAGGAGTGCTGGTCGTAAATCACGACACGCCAACCTGAATATCATACTCTGTCGAGCTCTTGTGTCTTGTGTCTTGCTCAGCTTGAGCCACACGGCTTGGTACGCGACGATGGCAAGAGACCAGATGGTATGTCATTACTGCCATGGAAAATGGGTAGGCCTTTGGTGTGGGACGCAACTTGTGTCGACACCCTTGCGTAATCACATCTTTCTAGCACAGTGGATTGTGCTGGTGCTGCTGCTGCATCAGCGGAGACGCTCAAACGGCGCAAATATCAAAACCTTATTGGTGAGTGAATATTTGAGTCGTTTGGTGTCGAAACGCTGGGGCCATGGAGTTCAACTGCTAGGTCTGTTTATAGAGACCTAGCTAAGCGGCTGATCAACGCTTCACGTGACCAGAAGGCTGGTATTTTCTTTGCACAAAGAATAAGTATTGCCATTCAACGTGGCAATGCTGCCAGTTTTCTGGGCACATTGCCAATTGAGGACGATTTGGAGGAATATTATGACGCTTTTTAATTTTGTTGTTTTATTTATCTCTTTAGTTAATATTTTTTTACTAAGATAATACAATTTATTATTTTTAACATTGCTGTAAGCTGTATTAAGAATTGCGGCCTTAAATTTAGTTATGTTTAGTCCAAAAATATTAATACAATTATTAGATGTAGTAGAAGTGTTGTACTGAGCCTGAAACCTATTGATTGGTGACCTAAATTGCTTCTAGCTTTTTTATGTTATGGTTATTTCCATCAAGAAATTCTCAATAGTAGCATTGAGTTTGGAATTGTGCCCGATAGGTGGCAAGACTCGCATCTATTACGGGGACTTAAACCAAAACTGGGGAAATGTGAAAATCGTTCTCTTCTTCAGCATTTTTATGCGTACGTATGTATATAGGCGACGACTTAATATGAGACTTAATAACAGTTTAATTACCAAATAGTTAATTATCGTTCACTTTAACGGTGGAGGAAGACATCGTGGGCAAACTTGCATGTCTGAGAGTTCTCCATAATGTTCTCGAAGATATGTGATATCTGTAAACCTTTGGGCCAGCGTGGTGGACCATGGCCTAACCCTTCTCTCAATGAGAAGCCATGCCTATCAGTTACAGGACAGTTTAATACAGGGCTGATATTGTCATATTAATATACGTGGCGACTATATAAGTATGTATGTATTAAACAGCAATCGAAATCGAAATCCTAACTAATATTATAAAAGCTAATTTGAGTTTGTTACGCTTTCACGCCTTGACTACCCGACCGATCATTATGAAATTTCAATTCGTTCCCAAGGGATAGCAATTATCAAAATTTACATTAACGCGAGCGAAACCGCGGGCAAAATTTAGTATTCGAAACTAAGATCTCATTTACAGTAGTCGCATTCACTATCCCTCTGCCACCGAGATAGCATTGTCTAGTATCGAAAAATAATCGAGAATAAGATATCGAACATATGACAACCGGTAGCGATTTTACCAATTCACATACTGCACCAGTACAACTTAAATACTGTTCATACTTTTCTATCCACTGTTTTTTTTTTACTTTTCTTGTTTTTACTTTAAAGCTAAGCACTTTCTGTTCATTTATTGCTTCTGTTCTGTTTTGATCTTTTCATTAAAACTGCGGGCGATTCAAAGCGTTAACTTTAATTATACGCTTGTTACTTCACTTATGGTTTTATACGTAGTAGTGCCTCTTTATCGACTTTCTTTGAACTCGAACTAGCTTTCGCCCGCGGCTTCGCTCGCATGCCAGTTTTCTATACCTCGGGAACTTAACTTTTTTTTTGATGAATGGCAATCTATGTCCTTAACCCCCGCCAACTTGTATACAATATTTCAAGATGATCGAGATGATCGGTCGAGTAGTTAAGGCGTGAAAGCGTGACAAACATACAAACAAACGCACATTCGCATTTATAATATTACATACATACATACATAGATTCACGCCTGTTTCCCAGAGGGGTAGGCAGAGACTACGGATTTCCATTTGCTACGATCCTGACACACTTCTCTGGCTTCATTCACTTTCATTTATAATATTAGTTAGAATATTATAGGGCTTTCGAAGGTCACAAGAATTTTGGACAATTAACATGGTATAGTGGATTACGTGGGTTGCTTGCCACTTGTCAGTACGCAATGTGTTGGGTTCGATATACGAGTCACATTTGTGTGTCATTAAAAGATGATTTGACTCTAGGTGAGTGTCCGCATGTACCTACTATCGACTCCAGCGACGGATGACCACTCCTAAGGGTAAAATCGCATATCAGGCCAACACTTAGTACCCGTACCCGTGACACGCCCCTTTTTTTGTTTGAGTTTTTTTACACTCTACATTTGTTTACTGATTCTAAGGCGATACAAACTCAACTGGTCAATATGTGCAAGCGAAATTTTTCTGAAATGGTCATCCGTCGCTGGAGCCGATAGTACATGTGTGCAATGTTTCTAAAGTCTTCAAGTATGTCAACATGAATCGAACCCGAGACCCCACGAACAGCAATTGCACAAGTGCTCCCACACCACTGGGCTAACCAGGCAATTATTATGTTAATTTTCAAGTTTTTAATGAGCTTACGAGAATTGGATAACATTTCTCGTAAAAATGGTCTCCGAACGTTCGTAACGAGCCATTACCTTACTATCTACAATCAAAAAAGTCCTTAATGAAAGGAAAAAGTTATCGATTTAAAAAAGAGTGTTTTGGTTTCAGGGGCACTTTGATGGCCCAGAAACGACATGCAAAACAGACATGTATAGGTACCTACTTGTGTGTTACAAAGCTAAATAAAAATGTTTGGTCACTTGTGATCGTAAGCGCCAAAATATGTCCGATATATCGGAATAAGGAATAATAAAATTGTAAATTTATATTACCTATTTATATAGACATGCTGTATAATGTTTGATCACCCGTGACAATAGGCGCCGAAAAGTATCTATAATGTCGGTATATGTGTAAGTCAAAAGTATTTGTTATAACCATGATCGCAGAAGCCGGCAATAATTTGAAGAGTCTGGATTAGTGTTAATTATAAGTTGTAATTGTAACTGTCTTTTTTAGTTGGTGCTAAGGCAATAGCTCGGACTTACAAGCAAACGTTATAGTATTTTTCGAAACTATAACACGTTTATTCACATACGTAACAAAGTGACTCCTATGAACGTTAAAGTAACACTTACTTAGCTGCTATTAAGTAATGCTGATGTTTAAAGTCTATAGGGTAAACCCCCAACGAACTATCGACCATTCTTTGTTTTGTCAACTTTAAAATATATAAAAATTATTAGATTGTAGTACAAGGACGGGTGACTCATTTGCTACCAATAGCTAAGCAACTTAAAAGTATTCGTTTAAAATATTATTTTAGTCAGGCTTAATTAGTAGATAATTTATTGGTACCGCGGAATTCGTTTGCACTAACGTTTGATTGCGATGTCTCGGGTTCAATTCCTAGGTAGTTTATTAAATAAAATTCTTAGAAGCACCACGGAGCCGGCAAATCATTCCATTAGACGCCATAGGCTCGCCTTATTCTGTGTAGTATAATATATAAAGAACTGTCGAAATGTAGGCTTAGTACAGCTGTGCCTACCGGGAGGACATACAGGTCAGAGTATCTAAATAAATAAAGCATGTAACACAAAGGTGCGGTCAATACGTTGCTGTTACACACTGTGTGTATACACAGAGTTTGTGTGTGTGTACGTGTCTATGTGTGTGTATGGCCGGTGTAAGATAGTCTGTTTGGAAGTAGGTCGTTCGGCCGCGCGAACCTGTTGGCACACTTCCGAACAGGGCTACCACGCTGTTACCTCCCGGACAAGCGCTGATAGCCTTGTATATTGTATAATAAAGGCTTTATAATAATCGTTTGTTGCGGTAAATATACAATTTATTGAAATTAAATTACTGTTTACGGATTTCATCGCGGATTAATTTTAGGAGACTGCGATCATAGCTGTCGAAAAGTAACCGGAATTTCGGGAATGTGTAGGTATATATAAATAGGTTTAATGGTTAAAATCATTTATCTATTGATTTTTAAATAAATTGTGTAAAGTGTTTTAATTTCAATGTGTAACAATCGCGTATACATAAAAACAATATAAAATTAGTCCAGCTTTTATCGTACTACATCCATTCCTATACAGTTTGGGATAAAACTTTGGTCAGTTGTTGGATGTGTTCCGACGCGGCGGCAGTTGCTTTCTTTAATTAAAATAAAACGTCAAGTTTAAGAAGCCAATGCATGCTGTAAAATAGTGGATACTAATGGACATTGCACTATTTTAAACAAAACATAAGATTGCAATATTAAATAAACATACACACACCGATTTCAGTCCCAAACATTATGTGTAAATAGAATACCCTGTACAGGTGCCTCTGTCATGGCGAAACGTGGGTTTAATACGAAACACTCAATTTTGCCAGCTAAAATATTAGGTCCCATATAAAGGGGACTGTGCCTATTGGCGTCTACCGGCTAAAAACTACAACGCTGCGCATGCGCAGTACGATATATAACTTGCTATTGTAGCTCTGATGCTGGTCAGCGTGCGTTAAATAATTGTTGCATGCAAAATTTTGTCTAAGGTGCATGACACGGGTTGTTGTGTGTTGATCAATATAAAAATAAAACACGTAGGGTATGTATATTTTATTGATTCGTATTCAAAATGAGCTATGCCAATCAGATCAACACCACTAACGAAGCCGAGACTAACGATATTTCATGGCAATTGAAGATCGAGGTTACTCATCTACAAACTTGGCAAAGATGACTCAACCTTGTCGAACGTAGCAGCTTATCTATCAGTGTGAGAATGTAACACAGACATTTGGTGTATAGTTTCAAAACCCGCCAAAACGATATCAGAACAAAAATAATGTTCCGATTGAATATGAAGCTCCTTCGTTGCTTCTATAGCATAGCACTGATAGTTTTCAACAAAACCCACTCAAATTCTATTAAATCAGCTCACAAAAGTAGCAGTTTGTTGCAAACACCGCTAAAATAGTCCATTTATACTATGTCTTAAATGGTTTTTTGAGATTTACCATTATTTTGAAAAAAGTATTTTAGAGGATTTTGAAACTAAACTAGGTACTCATTTATTGAAAATGCAAAAATCTCTAAGCTATTGCATTCAATATTCTGTTGGAGGGGTGACCCTAAATAACATATACGTAGATGAAGGTTGAGGCGCTAAAACCGGCCATATCCCACATAATAGCGTTATCAACATTCGCTGACCTTTCTACTCATTGTAATATTGCGTTAGCATTCGTAGACCACAGGCCGACTGGTCTCGCAGCCCGTTTCTAAAGCCTACTTTAACAAATGTAGTGTTTAGCATAAATACTATACATGCATAATAATAATAATATTTGATCACATTCACACAACACCATCTAGCCCAAACTAAGCAGAGCTTGTACTATGGGTACTAGACAATGGATAAACATACATATATTATTTCTTTTTTGTAAACACATACATATTATACATAGAAACACCCAGAACAAGACAAACATCCGTGTTCATGCACACAAATGTTTGACTTGTGCGGGAATCGGACCCGCGACCTCAGTCGTGGCAGTCGGTTACACTAACCACTACGCCATCGAGGCCGCCTAGGTATATATCCGATAGGGTAGGCAGAGATGTATTACAACAACATTTCACCAGCTATTTAAGTTTAAGGTCTCACATTAGTGTATTATCCAGCAAATTTCCAAACTACGATGGATTTTTAACAGAAAATTTCCAGACTCGTGAATCTGACTCTAGACCTTACGATCTCGAGTCTATTGCCGTTTACCGAGCGCAGTGCCAAATTGCATGGTAAACCTAATAACCCATTGCCCGATCCAGAAATCTACCACGAGAGCACGTACTAATCTCCACAATCACTTAAACAATTTGTATGTGGTTTCTATAAACCCTATAAGCCCTTATGATAATAAAAATGACTACTATGTCGGAATAACCGCACAACTCAATGTCTTTTGTTTAGAAGCTTTTAAAAAGAATAACCACATTAACACGAAAAGAGTGACTAGAAAATATTTAAAAACTGTCTACAATTGCATATCCAATCACAAACAAGTGTTCAAAAATTTAACAGAAGTCGAAGAATACGTTTAGTGTTGCCAACCAATAAAAAGGTAAGAAATCGAAAAATACAAACGAAGCATTTGTGATTACAGAAAAATAAATCAAAATAATTGCATTAAACCATTGCATAATTTCATAATTAAATTACTTTCAATCAATCAGTGCGATATGCCACACTTATAAACCCAAAACATCCAAATAAACGCACATCAAAACTGAAATAGTGAAATTTCGATCAACAATGCTTATAACAAGATCACTTACATAACAAATAGTTACGCAACCACTATATATAACCGTCAGTGGTCGTTTCACAAATTCAATACGATCCTATCCTTATGAAAAATCGTTTGTCAAGACATTTTACACGTTTGACCTTTGAGTTCTTTTGTGGACTTACTTTCGCTCTCTTTTGTAAGATGAAAAATAGCTTAGAAAAATATTGTCCACACGGAACTAAATGTGAAGGATGGTTTAGATAAATGATGTTTCTATGACAGGCATATGTCGTTATATTCTGGGATTAGAAATGCGGATAATGCTGACTATGTTGTTGTATATTGCATAAGGCTGATTAACAATACGGTTTCTTAAAGGAATACCGACACAAAAATGTGTAAACGGCCAATCAAACACGTGTCTGCTGTTTAAATTTAGCAATTGCCAACAAAATCAATTGATATGTGTTTTATTTTGACACGATGACGTGTTCCAGCCTTCTCGGAACAATAGGGAACGCCCTTACTAAAGTACACAGCAGATTTTTAACGTAAAAGATCTGTGGTGGTATTACAGTGGACAAAGCCTACTGACCTGTCTGCTGACAACACGCACAAAAATGCTGGAAATGCTTTGCGTTGCTAAAAATTCGACATGAAGTTACCTACTGTTCTGTAGAATTGGAGGCCGTAGATATTTTCATCCACTTTATAGTTAACACTGATTGTGTTGTTTCTACCTCTGTTGAAACAAAGCTATATGCTATATTTCATTTTTAGAAGACTAGCACTAAGATGGTTTGGGCAAGTGAAAACTGTAATTATATAAGGCAGCAGTCCGAGAGGGAAATTCTTGCTGGAAGTGCTCTTACCTAATCGAAGAGGTTTTGAAAAGAACACCAGGTAGACACTTAACTGATGAGCGTGCATGATGAATGTGATATGGATTCTCCACGTTCGAAGGTAGTGGAAGTGTCTGTCTCCAAGAAATAGCACGAGTCCTGCTTAAAAAATAATATCTACTTTTATTAAGTTTGAAGTTAAACATGTTTGCTAGACACTTGCACCCGCAAATCATCACAAAACACATACTAACTGCTGGGACTGGCTGTTTGATTTAGCAACAGCCGATGAACACCACACCACAAGAGTTCAGCCTTTCAGAAACCGAGAGTTAATAAAATACATACGTGGAGCAATTCTAACTTTGGATTTACTTATAACGTAGACTTAATGCAATACCTAAGTACCAATAATGGTTAGTCTAACACCCATCAGCTCACATTATACGCCGGCCACTGACCGCCTCTCAAATCGTAATGATATTAATCAAAAGTAATACAATTTTGTCAGTGTCATTAAACTCGAACAATCCTTATTGAACTGGTGTTACCAGTCTGCCAGCTGTTGAGTTCATAAAAAAAGAAATATGTTAAAAAACTTACTTGTTTACCGGTGTTCCGTTCTAATATTAATCTGTCTTTGGAATAAGCCGTGTATAGCGCTGAAATATAGCTTGCTAGTTGTTATTTTGTTTTTTTATTGTCATAGTGGCTAACGGCTGTACACTCCGCCTGGTGATTGCGGTTTTTATAAACTATGATCGTTTGTGATTTCAGGAGTAACAGACATTCATCTTTAATTCCCTTTAAGCGATGGCATGGGAGAGGTTCTTTGCCATCAAGCGAAACACAGTAACAATGCTCCTAGTCTTGTCGATTTCCTGTAGGATGATTGTATTTCGGAGCGCAGGTGGCTATTTATACAGCCACCAAATATATTTGGCATCGACACAATAAACTTTGCTTCTTATCATTTTGATAACTCAAAAAAGGTTCGTAGGTTAATTGTTGGGTCCCAGAAATATACCAAGTAGTTGGTAAGTAATATGTATGTAATATACCTTTGTTTATCCTATCGGCAATAAGCAGGCCTGACTATGTATGTATGTAACTAGATAACTTAACTTGTAAGCTATCACCTCTTTGAAACCATATAAACTCATTCAAATCGCAGACATCGACAACATTGCTTACTTTATTGATATATCACGCATTCCACACTCTCATACTCCATTTCACACAGTTTTCTATTTACAATGCATACAATAGTGTCACCGCTACCCACGGCTACAAAAATTGGGCTATCGTCTAAAAATGTAGATGTAATACGTTGTGGTCATCGCGCCGATGATCAGTGAAAGCTGGCGCGCCCATTGTGCGGGCTTCGAACGAAAGTATTCCGTGCATCTGTATCTGAACCATTTGACATGTGCTTTGGTACTGCAATATCATTATAAAAAGAGAAACATGCAACACCCTAACTAATATTATAAATTCGAATGTGAGTTTGTTTGTTTGTTCAATTATCCAGATAAAAAGTACCCTATGTCCTATGACCGATCATCATGAAATTTTGCATACACGTTTGTCAGGGCAGAAAAGGTTCTGCTGCCCTGACAACGTGTATGCAAAATTTTATGATGATCGGTCAAGTAGTTAAGGCGTGAAAGCTTAAGAAACAAACAAACTTACATTCGCATTCATAACATTAGTTAGGAATAGGATTTTGCCATCTTTAGCTAAGGGCCTTCGTGGTATGGGACGAATAAATCCTAAGCATGATCGCATTAATTGCGAAAGTGAATAAGACTGCTGTGCATGACGTCAAAGAGACCGCTCAGATTCCAGAACCGGGCATTGAAATTTATCACTTATTAATAAATATACTATATTAGTAACTGTGACCCGCGAATTCGTTCGCGTGGAATTTAACAAAAAAGATCTGAAATAAAAGCTATCTGCCAGTGGAAGTCCCGTCAAAATTGGTCCAGCCATTTCAGAGCTTAGCCAGAACAAACACACAGAAGACAGACAGATTAGACAAATTCTAAAATTGACCTTATGATTGCATAATCATAAGGTCAATTTTAGAATTTGTCTAATCTGAAGGTGCATACCTACCTACATATTTTCATATTTATTTGTATGTATAGATTCTACTATGAATACTATAACTTGCTCAGATAACGTACATCCAAAAAATGATTTACATAATTGCCTCAGTGTTTCTCAAGTTACAAGCGCAAATGAAAACGGACAAATAGACATTGAAATTAAACTAATTAATACGGATTTTGGCGCGTTGTTTAGTTTAAAACACTTATTTTAACATATTTTTTTTACACAATACTACTATAATTGAACTTTACTGCAATTTAAGCTATTTAAACTAATTAAAACTATTTATATTTAAGTTGACACTTTTTCTCGAAGTTTCGGTTGCTTTATAGCAGCCATGTTCACGGGGAGACAGTCTCCTCACGGGAAGAAAGTAGTTTAATTTCAATGAATAACATTCGCGTAAACTTAAACAATATTAGAAAAATAAACGCTGTGTTTTATAACATTTAAGGAAGATGAAAATTAAGTTAAGTGTTATTTGTTAGATAGATTATTTTATAGTCAGTATGTTCACAAGGTGACAGTGATGCACCAAAAATCAAATACAAACACAATTTTTTATATTTTTGCATAATCGAATGTTTCTGCAAGTCATAGACTCTTTAACACTTTGGATATTGCACTTTTTAACTACATACAATATTTTCCTGCTTTCTATTTACATCGTTCTAGCTGTGGGTCAGCGGTCGCTACGGTAGTGAATGCGACTATTGTGCTTGAGGTCTCATGTTCGATTCCTCGGTCGGTGTTATTGAGATTTTCTATCAAGAAATTTTTAGTAGCTGTTCACGGTAGACTGTATTAATTTCGGTCTTTATTACGTCAGTCCTAATACTATAGGTAACTAGCGCAATGTGGATATTATACATTTCTGCTGATCATGAATTATAGTCTATGTATGTCTGTATAAATGTTTTGTGCACCTTATCGTCTCTTCAAGAATATGGAGAAAGTGGTAGTAAAGCCTCGCTGATTTCAGCATGAAAGGGCCGGCTCGACTGGGGAAGGTCTATCCTCTCACAGAATATCGACGTGAAATAGCAGTATTCCTACTGTTGTGTTTCGTTCGGTGAGTGAGAGTGCTGGAGGCCCAATCATCCTCTTTCCTCCATCCCGCTCCTTCTCCTTCCCACTTCTTTTTTCTCTTCTTCCTTTCCTAAAGGGTCGGTAATACGCAAGTGATGCCTCTGGTGTTGCAGGTGTCCATAGGCTACGGTGACCACTTACCATCAGGTAGGCCGTATGATTGTTTGCCACCTTAGTAGCATAAAAAAACCTAAAGTTTTATTTTCTAAGAACCACGAGTGCGACGCCGCAGGGAAAACCGAGTTTTAAACGGATTGGCACATAAGCATGTAATCGATCACAGTCATTCACGTAATGTTTTGTATAAACGAAACAATAGAATTGGCAAAATTAATCAATTTCTTAACTTAGCCTTCAAATCAATCCTAACTAATTGATGTAACGCTTGGCATCCTCTTGTTGAGTCAGCATTATTGCAACGGGTTTAATGCGGTAGGCGGTTGAAATGCTATAATGTTATTTTAGTTAATAATATCTGCTTCAGTGGCGCAACGGCAGTGAGTGTGGCTGCGGTGCATGAGATCTCATGTTTGATTCTAAGGTCAAAGTCAAAGTCAGAATCTTTATTTCCCTAAAAATGTGCAAACATTTCTTGGACACGTCAATTAACTAATTTATTAATAATAAAATAAATAGAAGAAAATAAAAATTTAGCATTGGATAAAGCCTGTTCGAGGAGTAGAGCTTTCATGAAAAGAAGCATTCAAGAAACTCATGGCCACTCTTTTCAATCGCCAAATGCTTATAACAATACAATTCAATTTTATATTCTTTATCTTATATGAGCTACTGTGTGTAGTTGTTACAGTAGTTTATTTCAATAAGATTTAAAAAGTAAAAGTTTGTTAAATATAAGATACATATTAATAACAAATGAAATAAAAGTCACAGCAACTCATATTTACAGTTAAGAGGATACACTGAAAAAATGCACTAACTTTCATCGAATAGTATAGGACTATGAGATGATTGACTATGATTGATGTCTTTAACTAGAATTTCCTAGCTCAAAAACACGATATTGTGATTTTGGCTCGATCATAATTATTTTCGAAAACACCTCTGAAAAATTACTATTTTTGAAATTACAAGGAAGTTACACTATTATTATTTCCATAACTAAAACCAATCATTTTTAAATAATATTTTAAGATTTTAACAAACAATTTCTAAGCGCTCTCGATCATTGCGGGCGCATCGTAATTTTAGACCTTATGACCGCTCTTTAACGATTGTTACACAATGAGTGTCAATGAATACGGGCGTCGCGTTTCGCGGTGTCCCCGTAATTAATAATATGATTAGAAATGACCTGTGAGTGAAAGCAACTCTATCCCAAGCATTTTTATCTTATATCAAGGTCAGGCAGTATCATTGGGTTTTCAGTCAAGAAATTCTAAATACTGCAATTGTGACCGGTACAGCAATAGACTTGCTTTCTTTTTTTCCACCCCTTCAGCGATGTCTTTCAGCTTAGAGCATTAGCTCAAGAAAAACCTGTCCGTTTGTTTATCGTGTCGTTTTATTCCTTCCAATTGACTTAAAAGAGAGACAAACAATGTTCAGTATAAGTCTACATTTAAAAACTTGTAAGCAAATTTATGCCGTTGGATAGAGCAGTTCCTGATTAAATATCTTGCAAATCATTGTGACAATAAATAGTCACGTACCACCTAACTAAAAAGGTTAAAACATACTAAGAAAACCCAAACCATTACTAAATCCTAAAAAAGGCTAACAACGATTCTCACACGGAAGTCATAAACACAAACAAAATCAATTTGTTCAAACAAATCGATACCAAATACGAATTTGTTACAGTTTGTGCTGTAGAAAATCGAATCACAAAAGTGGTCGTGAAACGGTGGAACAATAGCACCTTGTGAACGAGTTGATAGACTATCGATTAGTCGAGTATCGAGAATTATCGATTGTCTAGCACTTGTGGACTAGTATCGATTGGTGGGATTTGTCGTGAAAGTCGTAGCCGTCGGCTATAGCACACTGGGCCGATGAAGGTCAGTTGCATACCACGCGCAGCCAGCGAAAGTTTATGGTATAATTGTTGGGACGGTCAAGTGCAAGGAAAGTAAGCTTTGAGCTTTATTGATTTTGTAGTTCGCCGATGTATCTATGGCCGTGAACACGAAACACTACATTGTTGGATGATGATGTAGATTTGAATTGATTACTAAATATCTTTGACACATTTTTTGTACTTACAATGCTTCTATTGGCCACACATTACACAACTGCTATAGTTTTTATAAGCATCGTTAAAAAAGTATTCCAAATTCAAATGCAATCATATTTCGTAATATTTAAAAAGATAATTATTACATTACAAACTAGGAAGATTTATGTAATGTTCTTTTTGTACTGGCCAGTTTAATTCTGTCACATAAAATCACATCCACAGATTATTGAAGACATAAATGTTTTAAAATTGCTTGTTATCAGTCTTAGTTTAAAAAGTAGGCAGCATAACTCTTCAATCTTATATACTTGTATGAATGATTGTAAACTCAGTAATAATGTCTATCCAAATTATCGTACCTCCTACAACTTACTCACGAAAAATTATTTTATTACTCCTAAAACACATCCATTTTGAAATATTATAATTAAATTTTCACAATTTACGTAGGAAACATCATAAACACCAACACCCAGTTCAAGAAATAGCTATTAATTTCCTATATTGACGTCTAATTCTAAGATTGGAGTGAACAAATCATTTGCACTATTATTGTATTGCTAAATCGTCTCGTGGTGGGTGTCAATCATTCCATACAAGTTTGTACGCCATACTTCGGACGATAATCTGTGTTAAACACGAAATAGGCATGCTAAACGTTCGCAACATTAATTGATTTGTTCCTAATTGTTTTTGTAAGCATGTTTTACTCAGAACTCAAGCGAGGTTTGATATTAAATTGCTTGTGATATTTTAGTATGTGTTAACCTAAATATGTGTACCTATGTTGGATCGCTTTTATATTTTTATAAATACGTTCATGTTACATCTAAGTTTCTACACATATAGATTTCGGTTTAAAGAAATTTATTTCTCATAAGAACATAATAGTCCACTTATAATGAGATATACACAGAGTTAAAAACAATAAAATTAAACATGATTTCAGTATGTAATCCGAAACCTTTTGGGCTTTTAAAATGGATAGAAAATTCTTGATATTTTAACTAGGTGGTACCATTTATGAATTATTAAAAAGCGTTTCGCATACTCTGAAATTGTCCTCTAATGTTCTTAGAGTCGTTATTAATTAACAGGATTTACACTTAAACCACTTTTATCATACGGATTATACGTACCATAATGGCTTTATCTTGTAAGCACAAATAAAAATCGTCACATAGTTTTATAATTATAACAATATCTACGATGCTACGCTGTATTTACCTAAGTATGTTTAAAAGTTATTTTCTTTGCAACAAGAATTAATATTAAACACATTAATTAATTATCCATGTCTGATCATATCAAATGAACGAACGATTTCAAAAACAGCAATTATAACTTAGCGATAAGCGCAGCCATCGCTTTCGAACATCACACCGATCCATTTCCATTACCCGCGCAAACGGCCCACAGATAACAAACCTTATCAACCTCTCTGCAATCACTCGTATCTCGTACAAATTAATGGCGATAATACGTTTCGTAGAAGTAGCAATTATTATTCTTAAGTAAACATGTATCAAGTGAAACCTCTCGTTAGATACGGCTACAGTTTTTTGTGCGAAGCTTTCACGCCAACCCTGCTTCGTCACTTCGTGATATTTTACAATACATCCAAAGAAACGATGGTCTAGGGTTGCCATTTTATTACATTATGTTCTTTTTTTTTTCAGGGAAATGAATATTTGTATATGATATTCTCGCTTTAGGTGAATTACGAGAAAATTCACAAACGTTAAAACAAAGAATAATCAGTTTCGAAACAACTATATCTGGAGCACACATTTTATGTTTTACATGGTGATTGGATGTACTGCAATCAGCGCGGTATTATGATAAGCCTTTGCATTATAAGCGATGACAGTGTGATATTATGACGCGATATTTAAAATACCTTCTTACTAAAAGATCCCAAATGGGAGGTCTCTCTCTAACTACAGAAGATCGTAGTTGAACATCCTTATACTGTGCTTTTCTATTATATTTCTGGTATTGTTAATATCCTAAGAGTAATTAAATATTTATTCAGTTTGACACCTTAATAAAACAAAGAACCTGCCTCATTAGGGCACCGCAGATCACATGCATTTTGATGCAAATCATATTACGGTTTACACAAATATAAACTCATTGAACAGACGTCGTGGCCAGCTAAGAGGCCAATGTGTATTATTATTATTATTATTATTATTTGGCGCCGCTGCAAGCGCAAAGGGTTAAACGAAACTCCTTTTTTGAAGGATTGATAACGCATGAGTGATTTCTGTATATTCAATACAGTTCTAGACTCCGTGGTGCTACTGACAGAAAAAAGCCATTAACACTGAGTGAGTAAGAAACCTTGGACTACCAAGGTCATACACCAATACATATTTTGTGTAATGGAAACTTCTGAGTATAGTGCTCTGCTAATAATCATAGTGAATAACATAAATAAATTGTCAAATCCGTGCAGTTAATCTAATGACATTTGATCCTCCCAACCTTGTAAAGAGCGCACAACTAAGTCGTCGTTCTGGGTTAAAGTCGCCCACAATACGAGGTCAGAAGCCTTTCAGTCTCACTGAAAGCTGATAACCTTGCTACTAAATACACGTAAGTCAACATGAATCAAGTGAACTGACATCTGACACCATATTTTGCTTTTTGTTGTTCGCAAAAAGTGACAGCGAAGATCGAATTTCAGCAATGTATTTGCTGATTCGTTTTTGGCGCTCGAAGATTTTTTGTAAATAATCTATTGACTGCTAGCTTTCGACAACGGTTTTACTTGAGTGGTATTAAAACGTAGCTTATGTTATGTAGCGATAGTGTTATTGTTTGTTTGTAAAATAATTAATATTATCGGTTTTGTAATACTAAGCCCTTATAATATCAGCCTTGTATATACCCTGTACCAATGTCTGCCTCTTTTGTGAAAAGAGTTAGACCATATTCCATCAAGCTAGTCCAGTGCGGGTTGGCAACCCCTATTTAAAAACAAATAGATATCACCTCTTTCATCTTTATACATACTATTAATATAGATTAAACATTTCTTGTCATTAATAAACTGTTCACGTGCTTGGCGATACCCAATAAGTGTGGTTATCCTTACTAGCGATAAGAATTTGAAATCATTTGAAAGGAACTTATGTCAAATATCTATCTCTACAACGGAAAACCACAAATTCATCGGTTATTGGGAATCACTGCAAGTGATCAGTAAGCTAACATTGGCTGAAGTCAGCGCGGATTCGCACTTTACATACGAAGGTAGTCTTCTCTTAGCATTTATATAACAAAGTATCTTGCGTAGACATTACACCTCCAATATACCTATAACCTATAGAACACAATTTCACATTGCACACAAAGAGAAAATATTGCCAACCAGTATCTAAACCCCAGGTCTATCTATCAGCAGTTGCCCATATGCTGACCCACCACTGGATCACCAAGACAGTCCACCAATCAATCCCAGCCACTGACAGCCCTACGCAACTTCAGAAGGTTGTCAACTTCATTAGCTTTCGTTTGTACGACATTTTTACTTCAATTAGCCGACGACGGTGGCCGCTACACTTAATTTTATAATTCAATTTAATTGAATTAATTCGACTCGTCCTCTGAGATTTACACTTTACAGGTTTCTTTATGGTTGTTTGTGAATAAACACGTGTGTTTACACTGTTTTGTATGGCTTTAGGTTGATAATAAGCCTAAACTCGTGAGGCGTGAGGATACGCCAAGTATTATTGAAGTTTTTATAGTCAAGTCTCAGTAACAGTGGAATGTATAAAGACTGATAGTAGGTGCCCAGAAGATAGCAATAAGCTTGCCGTTTATTATGTGTTATGCAGCTACCGGAATATAGCTGTAATACACCACAAGAATATACGTCTTCTGTTTACGCGAATGTTATTCATTGAAATTAAACTACTTTATAAGGATATTATCGCGTTGTTTATTTAACACTTTATTATATAATTTAGATACTATTATACTACTAATATCTACTATTAAACATTACAAATTTTTAGGCTAATTAAATTATTAAACCTATTAAAACTATTTACTGCTCCTAGTTGTCTCACCGTGACCATGGCTGCTGAAAAGAAAACGAAACGTTGGGGAAAGTGTAAACTTAAATGTAAATAGATTTTATTTTTCAATACAAGCAATAAGTGTTGCCACCGCTGGTACGCTTATTGTTGTCGGTTAGATATACAGTGCTGTGATCCACAAATGGTTGATCTCGTAATACGTAATATTCAGCCCTGTATATAAACTAGTGCTGGGCACCGATCTCTTCTCAAGTTGATTCTAGTCTAGGTGTTATTTTTATCCGTTGTTTTAAAGTTCATGAAATCGCGGGCATTGTAAAGTAAAGCAAGTATTTATTTTTCAAAATATAGGTACACGTTCTTATACAGATATTATAACAAAGAAAACAAAAGAAGAAGTACATATATAATGAAAAACGAGGTTACCATTATCACTCAGGTTTGGTGTTGGTTTGCGGTTTATACCTAACCTAACCCTGATATTATGTGGTAACTCCTAATGTCGCCCAGACGTACATCAACTTATTAATCTTATTAAGCTTATTAATCTTATTAAGCTTATTAATCTTATTAAGCTTATTAAGCTTATTAAGATTAATAATCTTATTAAGCTTAAGAATCTTATTAAGCTCTAAAATAACTGACGAAATATTAAGTATCACTGGTAAGACGTTCGCTAAACTACTGCGCCGTCAGCGAATTCACAAATTACTCTTACTCACACAGTGTTTACATAACCGAACGCTATACTTACCGTATATTGTATTACATAAAACACAATTGCCGTACATATTGTTTTGCCTGTAGTATAATTTGTAGTGTTTACCGTGTTAACGTCGACAAAACAAGAGATAGTCGCACGACCTTTCATCGTTAGACGTAAATGACGATGAGATTGTATAAATGGAATAAAAACAACAATGTGCATTGTTTAGTGTAAATACATAGAGGTAGAATTCACTGGATACGGTACCGTAATGATGTCAGAATTAAAAGCAGCCTCGGTGGCGTATCGGCAGTGTGACCGCTGTGCATAAGATCGACGGTTCAATTCGGTGTTACCAATAACACATTGACCGGGCCGGGAAATGTAAGTTTTTTATCAAAAAATTCTCAGCAAGCGGTTCCGAAATGTGCCCAGTAGACGGCAATTGACACTCCTTGTGACCATGGGACCCAAAACCATAGCTAGTGAAAGAAATGGTGGTATTACACTTACATTCCCTACTTGGATATAGACTTGCTTTTTGGACATACGCACAACACATGCAAATATTTAAATAGGAACCCTCAGCTCGTTATTTTTATTTTTTTATTGTAGAACAAAAAAAAAGCAAAGTGGGAGTTTCTGCTCAAGACCCCTCGTTAACTTGCTGCCAACGCAGCACCTCAAGGTTTGTTGAGACACCGTGCCTTCCAGAGTACAGATTGTCTTATCTGTGCTCTGTATTCCCTATTAATCACCCCTGAACTTTATACGTCTGAACTTTTACTTCCGATTGTCACATCTAGTTCCTGTACTTCCAGTACACATCGTCAAGGAAACGATCTTGAACTACGTGTGATGCCTTCCGTGTTCCATACACATCTCAACCCAGCTGTGACAAGAATCTAATCAGGTACTTAATTTTGCAATCCTTTGTATTCTCTTAATTAATTAACATACGTTTACTACATTCTCAGGCGTAAAGATGCCAGCTTATCTGAGGGTCCAATTTTTAGGAGCTAGTAGCTTGTCTGAAGGTTAGCAATAAATTTTGCATACGAACGTTTTTACGACAAATTCGTAAACAGAGAGGAAGGAGGAGGAGGACTCTTTAACAATAGCAATACGAAATGCACAAATCTGTTTGATGGAAGCAGTCATTGTCTGATGGAACAGAAGCGATCGGCACGAGGTCTCATGAGTTTTTGTTGTCAATCCATTCATTATGGTCAAACATAGCCACATCTCCGAAAGGTATCATCACATCCACATTTCGCCAGTGGTCTAGGATATGGTGTTTTAGAAGACAAATCGAGTGCACTTTACCCGGTAAATTTGCAAACTTTGTGCTGCTGCTAAAACTAGAAGAAGCCTAATTATATAGACTTACCTATACATGTAACAGACCTCACTATCAAACATATGAGCAAATGCAAACTGAATCCATAAGACCAATGAGACAATCATGCTAATTCCAACTAATATCATAAATGCGAATGTGTTTGCTTGTTACGCTTTCACGCCTTAACTACTCGACCAATCATCATGACATTTAGCATACACGTTGTCAGGGCACAGAAAAGGACATTAAGTACTTTTCATCCGGAAAAATAGTACTATTACTAACCTAACCTAACCTAAATTTAAGCGCGCGAAGTCGCGGGTAAAATTTAATAACAACTAAAACATTCCGTGTCAGCTAGCAACCACCTTTATATCACGGTCACGGCAGTTTCATCTTCTGAAGTGCGAACAGAAATCGCTATACTCCGCATTGTATTTGTTTGTTCTCTATATGTACTATTGTTATTCAAAGTCAGTAAAAGAGTAATATAAATAAATTGTTCATAGCGTTGCATGTCTTAAGGTCATTCGAAGGTTATGGCTGACCTAGTGGAACAATGATGAACTGCCAATTTGACGTTACAATTAAACGGTTTTGTGTCTTGTTTTCTGTAACAGTTGTTAGTTTGATATGTTTTTAACCTATTTTATTTTCTTACACATTTATATTAGACGCTAGTTGAACTGGTAGCCGTCAAATTTTATGCCAACGCACTTCTATCTTCCAAATTTTTCTTGCAAGATTTAAAGGAAAAACTATCGGTTCGGTCCAGCCCTTTTCAAATGACGTTGTTACCAATAAAAGCATTTTTTTTATTATCTAAATTATAATATCGCTACCGGGTGTTGCCTGTACATCGTCATTATTACAGAAAAACTAATTGGGATCAACAATTTTCGGCAGGAGGGGAGAAAATTTTTGCCTGTTTGTCCAACATCACGTAAAAATACTGAACGGATATTAGTGCACTTGCATCAATCATATAATAGCTTAGGGTTTAACTTAAAATGGTAGCCACGTTTCGTCCAATTCTAATCGGTAGAACCGAAAATATGGTCTATAGATATAGGTAAATGTCGTCTCATGCAATCTGCTGTTATCGTCAACAAAACAAGAGCACAGCCTAGTCGCAAATACAAAGGCTACAAAAAAGCTTAAAATAACGTTGATACATTTATAACTTCATGGTATTTCCTGAACTGCAAATGTAATGAAAACCCGCAAACGATAGACAAAAATGTCATTAATATTTGCTTCACAGTGCTTTTGTTTTATAGGCATATACCTCATCGTCTGTCATTTTATAGACACAATAAAAAATCTATTGTTATGTATCTCCTGGAGATTGAGTAACGGTTAAGCTAATATCTATTTCAAACAGTGAATGATATAACCGTTAAATAAACAAGATGCAAAACACAAGTGACCTACAAATACTAAATCTATAGTCCCCATTACAGAAACTCGTCCCCTATTAAGGGTATAAACGATCCTATCAGCGACTAAGTGTTACAATTTAGTTGCTTCAGAGACCGTTATCTGCAATGGTCGTAAAGAAGACTTGGTGTACTTGTAGCTAAATGTGTCCGTGTTGGGACTAATGTTGCTTAAATATATTGGAGTGGTTATCTGAAAGCATATCGTCACGTTTGTAGTCAGAGGGTTAAGTAGTTGTACCACTCATTCATATTTATGTTCTGGTTAGGTTCGGTCTACTGACGATTGCCTAAGTAGTGCAGTGATTGCCTAAGTGCTGCATGACTGGTCTTGGTTTCCATTACCAGGTTAGGCAAATTGTTATTGGATTGTTCAATCAAAAAGTTCTCTGTAGTAGCATGGAGTCTGCAACTGGGCCCGGTGTCTACCGGGATGCTGTCTAGCCATAGACTCACTGACTATTACGTAGGACCTTAAAGCATATGCTAAGATATATGAATCTTTTCTCAATACCTGCTTAATTCTTGAAATTTATAACCGTCTTGATAACTCTCAGCATGGATTTCGGCCTGAGCGCTCAACTTTAACCAACCACATAAGGTTTACTGATTATATAAGCTCTAATATAACTAAGGGAGGCCAAGTAGATGCAGCCTATTTTGACTTTAGCAAGGCATTTGATCTTGTTGACAATGATATCCTTCTCGCAAAATTTTCAGCTTTAGGTTTTTCTCCTCTCCTTTTGAAATTGATGGCTGATTATCTCAGAGATCGCAAACAGTATGTCAAGGTTGGAAGCTGTAGATCTCAGGAATACTACTCGCGTTTCGGTGTAAGTCAAGGTAGTACCCTCGGGCCTACCCAGTTTCTTATCATGATCAATGATCTACCTAGTGTTCTTTGTGAAGCTGAGTGTTTAATGTTCGCTGACGACCTTAAGTTATTTCTTTCTATATCTGAACCTGAGGATTGTGTATTATTGCAGCGTGACATTGATGCAGTTTTTGAGTGGAGTCAAAGAAATAAACTGTGCTTCAATAACTCTAAGTGTAAAACTATAACCTTTACCAGGGCTCGAACTCCAACTAATGTTACCTACAAAGTTGGAGGATCCTCACTCGAGCGTGTGACCACAATAAAAGATCTTGGACTAATATTTGATAGCCAAATGAAATTTCATGAGCACATCATGCACGTATGCAAAAGCGCTAATAAATCTTTAGGATTCGTAATAAGAACCTCTTATGAATTTAGTAACATCGCAGTCATCAAAATGTTGTATAACGCGTACGTTCGAAGTAAATTGGAGTATAATGCTGCCATAATAATATGGAACCCTCACGAAAAGCTTTATACTCTTATGGTAGAAAAAGTCCAGCGTAAATTTGCACGGTTCATATACAAGTTGACTTATGGATATTATCCATTTTTGTATCCTTCCATGTTTGTGTCAGGGATGGTTGGTCTTGATACCTTGCAGCTGAGACGGGACTACATGCATATTTTGCACTATTGTTTATTGCTAGTAAATAGGGTTGACAATCCCTCCGTACGGGAATCCTTGCACTTTTACGTACCCGATAGTTATATACGAGGTGCTGGACGGAGACAACATCCACTCCTTGCTTGCCCACCATCATGGCGATTAAATTTAGGCAGTAATAGTCCAACGGCTAGAGCCATTCAATTAATTAATAAGTTTTTACAAGCTGATCCTAATGCTGACATATTTTATGATAAATTTGGTAAATTATCCAATTCAATATTTCTATTTCTAAACATGACATGTAAATATTAATATACAAATACAATTGTGTAATGACTTGTATAATTTGTAATATGTTTTTAATGTTCAAATTCTATTGTGTTTTATTTTGTTTTTCTATAGATAGTTTTAAAATTGTATAGCTTCACTTAACATATAAGTGATTTGGTTAGTAACTGTAAGCTTATATTATTTTATATATCAATAAATAAATAAATAAATAGCTGGTGACATGAGGGTATAATACACTTTGTCTACCCGTATATATTCAGTACAATAACATGTGGCGATCAGAACCAGATTAGTGATGAGAGTTTGCTAGGAGAAGAAACGGTTGCCATTGGCTTTAGCTGCTCGTTTGCTAATACCAGCCTAATTTATTTAATATTTATTTAATTATTCTTATTTTAGAGCCATAATCTGTAAATAAGAACGTCTCTTTAGTCTAAAGGACTAAATTGGACTAAGAGTTATTAAACCTTTTAGGGAACACCAAACCTCACTGAGATTTAACTCAAACTAGAGCTGTCCTTATTGGGTAATACTTACACGTTACGCAAAATCGCAGCCAATCTTGTATTGTGCTCCTGGCGTGAGAGAACGAGGCTCTAGCATCAAGACACCCGTACAAAGACCTAAGATTAACGAGGGAGAAATAGTTTCTCCTCCTTGCACTGGCAACACGTCGACTCCATTTTCGGCAGTGCGTAGGTATACCTATGTTACCAGACTTGCTACCTTGGTTAATAAAAAGGTAACCCAAGCTGCTTACCAGCATACGAAGACCACTAACCATTTTGGACGTAACATCACACTCACAAGACTAATAACCGGAGTTGTTTATGTAAAGGTGTGAAACATTTCACACTACATTAAAATTAACGGCGATACAAAACAATGGGTTATATTACGTGGTTTTCCATCGCCGTGTATATTTAGAGGTTCTTATAGCCATTAATATTGATGTTATCGTTTTCCCATACAACCATTGTAGCTATGAGAAAACCAATTTTTTCAATGCGTACACTCGGTGTATTGTTTTCTTTCATTCTTTCTTTACTTTGGTTTTAATTGAGGGAGTGATTAGTGTGTCTGAGTCAGCATTTCCTTTTTTCCTTGTTGGAGAATACATCTTTGAAGACGTTTGATACCTACTTGATCCACGGTCGTGTGAGAACATCCCCTTCTCTCTACGACTAGTCCAGTTTATGATATAGCGTTCCCCTACACCAACCGTCAAGGTTATATTAGGTGGAGCCGCTGTACCTTCCAGTGCCCGAGAGCACCTTCCGGGACCAGTTATAGACAGGTCTTGTCCCCAAATCTCGACTCTCCATCCAAACCTAAAGCGAGCTACCTCGTGCCCAAGTGACACTACCTATTCTCCAGATAGGTACCGGAGCAATAAAGCCGCTCGGTCGTATGAAAACAATGCATGACGTTCAATTTACGTTTATAATTTTATTCTTCTGAACACATGCTCAGAAGCATTATGACGTATGTCACTGAAATAAATGGCTGGCCTGATTTTGATGACATATTTGTGTGGATTCCTAGTTGGACCCGGTAGGAGGTGCTGCGATCGTGTTGCAAGCCAACGTACGGGTCGTACAACGTCTGTCAGGTCCTCTTGTTTCATATAGAAATGTGACATCTAGCTACTAGAGCCCGTGTTATCATTCGTAGTTTAGGAATAGAATTTAACCATTTGTTATTCCATATTCAAATTACGGCATATTTTTGGCCAGTATGTTAATTTATATTTGTTTAATCCATCATTGAAATAAAACTTATTCCAAATATGCAACGCGTGCTGTCTTTCTCTTACAGTTAAGTAAATGTGATAGCATAACATTTATCTTGTAGTTAACTGGTATTTGACGATTGCGATACTGGCCGTTAGAAATATTAACAATAGCATAAAAAAGATACTCACTTTTTGTTTATCTTTAACAAAAGTCATAAAAACGTCGGATCGAAATCCTTCGATTTAGGAATTCGAATTTGGAATTTCCAAGTAAGTTTTTTAATAAAATACGGAAATCTCATTTCCCGTCTGCCACACAGACCGACAAAGTATATACCCGTTCAATTGAATTGTTAACATCAAGGTTTCTCTGTTCGTTGGATAATTAAATCAATTTTATAGCCATCGAGACTTTCAACAATACGGCTTCAATCATTTACGATAGTCACTGGTAGGTACAACCCAACCAAGTATCAACGCTTAGGGGTCATCCATAAATCACGTCACACGTTAAGGGGGAGAGAGGGGTTCTAAGAAGTGTGACATTGTGTGGCATAGGGTGGGAGCGGTACTGAATTTCATGACGTCACACTTCAAAATCGAATATACCTAGATAATCTAATATACATAGGTAACGTAATACCCTGCTTTACGCGAGGGAAAGTGGAAATACCTAAATGGTAATAAAACAAAATATGTGAAATTGCAAAATATGTGACGTCACACTTGGAGCAGGGAGTGTCAAAAATGTGACCAACTGTAACAAGGACGGGGCAGGGCTCAAAAAATCATGTAATTGGTGTGACGTAATTTGTGGATGGCCCCTTAGGGCTTTTCCGTTGC
Source organism: Catocala sponsa (assembly GCA_963564715.1). Lineage (NCBI taxonomy): Eukaryota > Metazoa > Arthropoda > Insecta > Lepidoptera > Erebidae > Catocala > Catocala sponsa. Next base: position 21,607,837 of record OY751338.1, on the reverse strand, counting down.
AGTTTATGATGGGTGTAGACTGACTGTCTTATTCGTTCCATGACATAAACACAAAATTATGTCCCTGACCCGGAAATCACACCCGCATAGTCATCCGGGTGTGATTTCCGGGTCAGGCTTTTCCTGTTAGGGAATTCTCTGAAGTAGCATATAGTCTCGAGATTTTGACCCATTGTTTTGAGATGTGTCTGGTAATTGTTGACTGCACGGATGGCGTAGTGGTTTAAGTGGTCGCCTCGCCGCTACCACTGCGCCGTGTGAGTTCGAATCCCACACGGGACAAAACTTGTGCGATCGACAAATAGTTGTTCCGAGTCTAGGTGTTCTTTGTGTCCGTTGTTTGAATGTTTGTAAAGTCCCCGCGACACAGGATTTATTCCTAGGGCGGGAGATGTCTCATACAAGATTAAAAAAATTTTGAGAATAGTATTGCGCTGTGTCATGTGAGAACAAAACGTAGCCCACAAAATAATAATAATAATAATATAATATTTTATCACATACACACAACACCATCTAGCCCAAACTAAGTAGAGCTTGTACTATGGGGACTAGACAATGGGTAAACATACATATATACTTTTTTTTTATGTAAACGTAGATATAATCTCTGCCTATTCCTTTATTCCTATCTACGATCCAATCTAAACTTCTCGTCATCGTCTAAATTCGCAGCCGAAATCGATTAGACAAAAAAGTCTTTATCAGGAGATGGCTGCACGGCTGGCGTAGCGGTTTAAGTGACCGCCTCGTCACTGCCAAGCCGAGAATTGAGGTTCGATTCTCACACTTTAAGTGATACACAAATAGTCATTCCGGGTCTGGATGTTCATCGTGTCCATTGTTTAAATGTTTGTGAAGTTTGCCGCTACATAGGAATAATTTTCTTAAAGAAAAAGCAGCATTAGCTCAGCTTAAAGCTGAACCATTAGATATATACAGAGTGATTTCGAAATCGTGTAATTCCTTTTAACCACGCTTTCTACTGGTGATATAGAATAACCCTGACCATATTTTTTTTATTAGAATTTTGTTTTTGGAGAAATTAATGTACCGATTTTTATCGTGAAATGGTTTCAGATAGTCATATCTTAACCAACCGACACAATTTAATATTTTACTAATTTAAAAAAAAATAACATAATAACTTATGTCGTAAGTAATAAGGGGCAATAAAAAGGACCGCCTCTTATTATTTACAACATTAATTAATTATTGATATGTTATGTTTTTTTAATTATTAAAACATTAAAATTGCCTCGAGTGGTTTAACATATGATTATCTGAAATCATTTCAGGATAAAAATCGGTACATTAATTTCTCCAAAAACATAATTCTAATAAAAAAAAATATGGTCAGGGTTTATTCTATATCACCAGTAGAAAGCATGGTTAAAAGGAATTACTCGATTTCAAAATCACTCTGTATAGTGTGTACGTATTGATTAAAGGCTAATTACAGGCGTCATTATGTAAATGACTATCGTTATTCCTGTAATGACATGTTAAACACTTAAGCATACAAGCTTAACGAGTTAAGAACTTAATAGAGTATTTATTACTATGCATTTAAAGACAAGAAATAAAACATATTACGACTGTTTTATGGTAAGATGTATTGGCAGACATATCCATAAACGCAAATAGTTATTAAAAAAAAAATAGTGTTGTTCCTGGGAATGTCGGATCAAAAGATACAATATCACTTTTTTGAAATGGTTATCGTATCTGGTACTTCAAGATCGGGCTTAAGAAGCAGTCACTTCAATCAACAGTAAAAATAATGGAGGAACCTAACAAAAATTTAAATAGCAAAAAATGGTCTCGAACCTAATGTTAAATAACAAAAAAGAAAACCGGCTTCAAGAAAGAATATTCTAAAACTTAAAATGCACTAAAAAGTTAATAAATAATTGTATATTCTTGTGACTAATTAAATTATTGTAATTTTTGGAGTCGGTGTCAGCCGCCCGCGCCGCGTGCTGCGTCTATGTGTGTAATTGTGCATGCCAATGTTATGTTATGTTATAGTAAGACATCTCATGTTTAATTAGTTACAAACCTACCTTGGCTGCCACCGACTCCAATAATAGAAATAATTTAATTATTCACAAGAATATGCAATTATTTATTAACTTTTTAGTGCATTTTAAGTTTTAGAATATTCTTTCTTGAAGTCGGTTTTCTTTTTTGTTAAAATTTTGTTTATTTCTCGGTTTTTAGTGAACCTTGCCAAATATGAGAACATCATCAATGTAGCCAAATACGCATTATTAAGGATAACTCGAAAACGAATGGTCAAATCTTGATCAAAATTAAATGCGACCAGCTTTCAAATAAAAAAAAATCGTCAAAATCGGTTCACCCAGTCGAAAGTAACGAGGTAACAAACATAAAAAAATAAAAAAAATACAGACGAATTGAGTACCTCCTCCTTTTTTTGAAGTCGGTTAAAAAAGGAAACCATGAAATAGAGCTCCACCTGGCGACCTGTTTACAGTGTTCAAGAGCCTGTATAATGATCGAGAAGACATATTGCTCATGTGTTCTTACACTACAAAAGCATGAATGACCAACGGGTAAGGCTTCTGAACAATCCAGAAACGATGATGAGAGTACTTAGCCTAAATAAGTCTGAGTTGGTATGAGAAACTGACTACCATCACGTGGGTCGCTTACCTAGAATGGGCTTATTGCAGTGCTAAGGGCGACAAATATACACCTTAAACAATTTCTGCACGTTTATATAAACGGCGTAACGTTTTTGGTGTCGAACCCGCTTTAGAGGCGAGGCCCCGGGAGGCTGACTTGGGTTGTAAGCTAAGCAGAGATAAATTCAAACAATTTTCTACACAATTACAAAGTTTTAATTACAATTGAAACATTAATTATAGAATATTATAACAGATTTATGTTAAACTCAAAAGTACGCGTTTTTTCAAAAATCAGGGCGTGTTTCGTGGAAGGCTGTTACGTGGTCTGGATAGCTCCTAAGACCACTTAACTTAGACAGCAGCAGCAGAGCGGGGTGGAACCAGGGCGCCGTCCGCTTATATAGGGCCGCCGCTGGGGAGGAGGGACTGATGGAGGAGCGTCGCGAGCACGGCCGCTCATCACTTCATCAGCCACCGGTCCGCGTCACAACGAAACATTTTGAATACAATCTTTTTAGACAACTCCCACTAGGAGTAATTCCTGTATCTCGAGGGACTTAACAAACATTCAAATAACTCTCAAACTCGCTACTATTAGTGTATCCAACAAATGTTTGTACCATGTGGGATTCTAACCCACGACACTCGGTGGGCCTATGGCAGTGGCGAGGCGACCACGTATACCACTACGCTGTGCACTCTATATGTGCTATTATTATAAATTGTCTTTCATAACTCAATACATACATATTTCTTCGGTCATAATCTACACTTTCCAACAACGAAAAAACATTGGCAATAACGACACGTAACGCCATCAATCTTACTGTTATTTTCAAATTAAATGGTAGTTATACCGCAATAATCCCCGTTGTAATTATGTTGTTAGTCGGCCATAATTATAACAGGCGTAGATAACGATAGGGCAGAGTGTAAAAAGACGGTTTCTATATAATTGATGAAGGAAACAAGACGTTGATAAATGGAGCATGTTCTAGAGCTATTGACACGATAGAAATCCATTAGCTTGTCTTTGGAAAGATCAGTGTTTTAATTTCTGTTTTCTTATGTGGATTTAAAAAACTCAGCCCGTCTCCAGACTGGATTTCGATCAACCAATCTTAACGGAGATTGGCCATCTGCGCAGGGAATATTTTAGAATACAAGTTCATTTCCTTAAGTCTCTTAATCCGTTACGACCGGAGAGATATCAGGCGCAGGAGCAACGGCTTTACGTGCATTCTTAATGTGTTGTTGTGAAACTAAGAATTGTTACTAAATAAATAAATTATTAGTAATACCGCCAACTACCTAACTCTGGGAAGAAGAAAACCCAATAACAAAAAGTTATTGAAATTAAATGATTGAACTGAAATGATTATTTATTTGCATGAAAGATGGTGGTAGTAAGTTGTTCAAAATGTACATGATGAAAAATGTTCACATATTTCGCCGGTTTACCCGACATGCAAAGAAATTAGAATTATAAGTAGCAGTGTATGTATATTTAAAATCAATAATTTTCACGTGATACATAGGTCCTAATATTAAGCACTTAAAGCATTTTAAAGTCATGTCAAAAGATTATAATGTAATGTCATAATTCATATAAATACAATAAAAATAGAAAACAAAAAATGTATTTATGTAATGCCACGTAATATATTATCATTAAAGTGTCTCAAATCAAGATTTTTGACAGTTCATCTACCTTATAACCAATCATTAAGTTCGTTAATTCATTAAGAATTTCCCATTTGGCAATACTCTTTTGCATTTTGGGATTCTATTATATATGTTAACGGTCATGACATAACAATTTTGTGAGACAAGGCAGTTTTGGGTTTTTCTGTCAAGAAAACCCAATAACTTTTTTAGGCCTGACCGGGATTCGAACCCGAGATTTAATACACAGCAGTCCTATTCCTGCGTCACCAAGACTGTCATAAATATAAGTGTAATAAAAATGGTAGTTAGCCGTGTGTGCATGCATAGGTACGTAAGCAGTAAACGTAGCCTAATGATCGCTTGCAATATCAAGAGTATTATTCACACGGTAAGGGTGGGATGAGAGGAAAATATGGAGATTTTCGCTTTCGGCACCAATTTTTTCGGCACCTATGGTATCGGCACCTAAGCTATTCCACTTTTTATTTCCAAAACCATAGGTGCCGAAAAATTGGTGCCGAAAGCGGAATACTCCAAAAATATATGGAGAGGGAGGTGAATGAATTGCTAGAACTCATTGGCGAAAGGCAGTAAATGGAGCAGCGAGAAGCACTTTAAAATGGAATAAGTTGATGCCTTCGCAGTGGTCTTGATTTATTTGATGTAGGAGTAATGAGCGAGCTCACCCGCGTAATAACAACCGTAAGCGCAATAACAGCGTTTCGGCCGGTTAATAAGAGGGCCAAAGGCTCAAATGTATCCCATTTCCTTTTCTTTATCCCGCCTTTAATTCATTTTTCAATAACATTTTCCTTTCACTTCTCGCTGTAATAATTTTCATATAAGAAATTGTTTCTGTAAAGTACAAATACAGCGCAAAACAACGTGTAATAGTTTCCCATAAACAAGCCACCTTGGTTCAATCATAACGCCATCGGGTCATGGGAGCGAAGGGCGCTATAAAGTATAAGGTCCGCACCAGACATGCCATGAACCTAGATGAAAACCTGTCATAATTGTAGGCTGAACAACATAAAGTACTTAGGCAGTCCTGAACAGTTCCAATAGAATCACGTTGACTAACATTGAACAATAGAGCTATAAAAAAGTCTGCGTTTTATTTATATTATATCATAAATAAAACGCTGACCTATTTCATTTGAATTTTATAATTAGAATGTGTCAGGTTCTGAAGATACATAAAAAAGTAGGTATTTATGATTATAATACTTACAAAGCAGCTCTAAGTTAGCTTTTTAAAATATAATTCAATATCTAATGTTTGTGATGAAATAATCTTCTATTATAAACCTATTTTAGGAATCTGTTAATTAATTCCCACTATTAAATATTTGGAAATTTATTTTTCAATATATAACTATTATTACCTATTAATATAATTTATGAATTAATCTAAATATGCTACAAATGATAATTTTGGTATTGATGTCTCAATATTCCAATATACTACCTACCTACTCTTTGTCCAAAAGTCTGGCGTCGACCTTACGCTGTCTATGCTGACCCACTTGAGAAAATTTTCTGAAGCAAAGACAGTATATCATGCAGCCTAATAATACGGTACGTAGTTTTGTTGTCAAACTATTTTGAAAGCTGTCAGTTTCTGATGAGCTATTTAAATGTAGCGTAAATTGACCATTGTACTCAAATTGACATTTTTAGGTTATGTGTATGTATAATTTTTCATTCAAATATTGGATAGACGCATTATATTATTTAGCTATTCATCCATCATTATTTACGGACGGCGTATCATTTGAACTTTGGTCATTAGTTTCTTTATCTAGTGAGTTTGGTAAAACTAAAAGACAAGTAAAAAACAAGGTCATTTTACAAAAGGGTACACTTTTATTCGAAATTCGGCATTTAACCGTAAGACCGTACATATATACATATGCACCGTTCTCATACTGCTTACAATGAACATTATGGAAACCTAGCATAGTCTGATACAGCTGTTCTATGTAAGTAGTTGGCACTTTCATTTGTGCAGTCACTCAACGGTATGCCATTACAAATTGCTTCTAATAACCCTTCCTTATCGGGTTTAGTGAAGCGTCAACACACCACACATCCGGATTTCCGTAATTCTAATTAAAGACACATTACAAAAAATAGTGTTAACAGATCCTCAACTGGGTTATTCTTGATTGCGATTGTAATAATCGATTAAAACGATTAATTTGTGAAATTTGATCGTTTAGCGGCGAGTTGAATCTTGGTGCGTGCAAATTGCCGACGGTTTGATAGATAGTTAACGAGGGTAGCCTACTTGCTTACATTTTATGTATGTGTTATATTTACGTGTTTTGATATATGTATATGCATATTTTTGAAACTACATTCCTACTTACTATATTGTTTATATTCAGTGTTGATAGTTGTTTCTAAGTAACACAGTTTCTGAAAAGCAGAACACAAAAAAATATTTAACAGATAGTCAAATAAGCGGCGGTAACTCCATGGATAACGTATTGGACTTACGATCGAGGTTCGAATCTCATCCATTGCGGTACTGACGTAAACCCATTCCTAACACAAGCATTCTAGCTTAACTGGAGGGGTTAACAAGAATACTAGTAATTTGCAAACCAAATTGAGAGAAAATAAAAAATAAAAATTTGGAGCAGTCTTTGGGGACTGCTGATAGAAGTGAAAACTTTAATCCTTGATCATAAACACTTCTTTATAAATAGAACAAAAATTTAAAAAATGGGGCGGTTCGGATTCCTGATACTCTCATACAGGTTATTAAAGGGGTCAACATTTCGTTATTTTTTGCGTAGGACGCACCATTTCTGAGATATTGTTAATATTCTAAAATAATTCAAAAATGCAAAGCGTGGAAGCGTGACGATGACGCGAGTTCTATGATTTTTGTTCACCCAAGAAGTGCTCAACGCGCCTAAAGAAGTTTTCACTTCAAAAACGTTTTAACTGCTGGGATTGGCTTGAGGAAGAAGCACAGCCAATCAAATTACTTGACATGAGTTTGTTTTTGACACGCCGCGCCGTTGATTACCCTTTCAGAAATCGTATGTAAATATGTAAGTTTTAAATAATTCTATAGGTATTGATCTATTTGCGCTTATGTTCATTAATAATGTGTGTTTGATTCCTGAGTCAGACTAATTATTTTTGGATTGTGCTTGCAGTCTGGACATATAGACTCGGCTCGTTGTTAATCACGTAAATCCTAAAAAGCTGTCGATATGTGATCTGCTTACGGCCAGTGCCAACTAGTAAAATAAGCTACACAGGCCCGTTATTTATGAATATACATATTCCGTTTGGCATGTAATTATTAGATAAAATCTACGAATAAATTTCATCTTTAGAAGTGTATCCGACATATGCAAACATTATTATTCAAGTTTTTGGTTTTATGTTGAAATTATTCGAACTAGTGTACACATCCTGATTAAGATCTAATTTGTGGCGAACATTGGGCATTTAAATTAAATGAAACTAGCTATTATAATTATAAGTATATAAAAGTTTATATATATTTCTGTAAAAAACTTGACTGGTATTTTAATTTAATCCTTAAATATTTATAATGAGCCACCCACTGTTAATGAGGTCAAAGTTTAAACACGAATATTAGATAACAATAAATAAAATCTAATTTAGCTAATTAATATGGCGGCGGTTTATTCTTAAATAGCTCTGTTTTAAATATATAATAAAATTGGAAGACTAAACTACGCACATCGCATTGATAATTTTTTTTAATGAATACTATGTATGTTTATGATGGGAAAAAGACTGAAAGACAAAATAAGAATTACAACAATTAGGAAATACACAAGAACAAAAGATGTCACGACAACGATCAAAAAGCTCAAATGGAAATGGGCAGGCCATACTATCAGGGGAATAGACAAGTGGTCGAAAATAGTGATGAACTGGTATACGGGCAACAGAAAAAGGAAACGAGGCAGACCACTCAGGCGATGGGTCGACGAAATTAAGGCAGTGGCGGGCGGTACTTGGACGTCAATAGCCAGAGAAAGAGAACAATGGAGTCAGTTGGAGGAGGCCTTTGCTATAATAAAGCACACAGATATTGCAACCAACGAAACAACTAATGCACCTAACCATTTGTGAAATATCTGACAGAAGGCTTATAATAATAATAATAATAATGTATGTTTATATAAACGTGACACCTAAAATCATAAAGGTTAAAAAAAGCACTGAAATCAATCGCGGACTTATGGGATTGTCAATCGCCATTGCACTTCTAATCTAACATAAGCGTTTCGCTTGAAGGGATAAGAAATCTAATCGCAATTTAAAAGTACACATAAATAAAAAAAGTTTTGAAGCGTAAACTATGTAGGTGGTTCAATTATTGTAAGAAAATATTAAAATGCTCGCGCTGCATTCAACCTTCTCTTCTTTAGTTCTTGAAAATCTCAGCTTCTGTTACCTAGTAGGTCAATGGCAGAAATTAATGTTCAGCACTAGGCTTAAAATAGCTAAGTTAATTATGAAAATTACGAAAATAGCTAACCTCTCGTTAAGTGCACGGACATGTTTTCCAATTTGCATGTTGGTAAAAGTTAGGGTATAGTTGTTGAAGCTTATTGCACAGATCATAGAGAGTATTAATTAGGACTTTCGTGGCATGAGTTCAATCATAATATCTTTAAGTTGGTTGTCAAATCCCACTAGGCCGTGGCCGCCTGACCGTAGCAATATATATCAACACTTTAAAAAATATTGCCTAACACAGCGTTCTAAAACTATGATTTAAAAAATCGTGAACCGCAGCATTTCGAAATACAAAAAATAGAATCGCAAAAAGTTTATAGTTTTTTAAAAAGGAACTAATATGATAAGTTGCTTTTTCATACAAAATCGATATACCGTCAAATCAAATTTTACGGATGTGCACTTTTTATGAAACAGTATCGGGTTTAGAATGATAAAACGCCTGTGGCTAATTCGCAGATGTTCGTGCTAAGAGCAAGTTCTGTATATTTTTTGCACTACACTTCGCATGCAACCACAATTTGATATAAACTCTAAGCTTTTTAATTGATTGAGAAAACAATGACCGTGACATTGAAACCCCAGCCTGCCATTATACCTGCCATCGTATTAACTCGGAGAACACACAATCTATGACGTTTTTACGCGTTCATAATGAACGTGAGATACTACACCGTAACAATAATTATGTGGAAGTGAAATGATATATGTATATAAGACAGACTTTAAACAATATCGTATTTAACGAGCCCTTACGAGAAGTCGCATATACAACCAGATTAATTTATTTGCAAATAGTATGCAAGTAGTCGTATTGTAGAACAGAAACCGTTAGAACATAATTATCGTTGTATTGCAAGTGCAAATGTATTGTTTTAAAGCAACAAGAATTACGCTACTATCTTGACTGTATTACATTTTACCAAAAAGTCCTCATTATAGCGACAGAAAGTACTGAGCACTGGCAACACGAAGCAACGAGTAGTGATGTGTGTGCACTTTTACATAAGTCGAAGTCAAAAGTTATTCAGGTTACAAAGCAACACTTATGAACGTCAATATATAAATAAGTGAGTTTACTAAGTCCTATAGTTAACAATACACGTTTTTATTCTTTTTCGGATAGCATTCTTGCTATCACGATTCTACAAGAAAAATACATCGATAAGAGCAACCAATGACTACAAATTAATCGCGAAAGAAATGATAAAAATAATGGATGATGGCATGCGCAAATGCAATTTGTTTTGAAAGATTACATCTTGTTGCAAAGGGTGTGTTGCGAGACTAGCCGAGCTGTATCTCGATCCATTTGTTTATAAACCATTATCTGAGAAATAAATGTGGTTACGGACAATCAGGCTTATTCGGTGTACGTTTATTTGGATATCTGCTAACGGATTTGGTATTTAATTGTAGGTAGTTTAGTGCCAATTAATAGGTAGAGGTACTTGCGAAAATTAACCAATAGTTACTTATTTATTTGTGTAATAGATAATTATATTATAAGCCAGTATGGTGCTTTACATTTTACAAACATAAATATAAGAAAAAGGAATTATTTCGATCATGTACCTATATATTTACATTAACTTGATTTTGTAACCAGCGCTGCGTCGATCATCGTTTACAGTTGTCTCTATTTTTCATAATTATGTAATACGAAAGTCTAATAGTTAAGCAGATTACTTCACGTCTGCTCATCGAAACTTTTTAGATACCGACAACCTCACAAAACTTAAAAAACAATAAGGTGTTTTAAATCAAGGAAGTCTCGTGTTTTGTTCTCCATAAAAGGCAAACGACAATTAGATATTAAACCTCCAATTTGCACACCATTCTCGGCAAAATATTGCGTAACCGAACACAATCGGATTTAAAATTCCTAAACTTTACACCTTGTATACCCAAATCGAGCAAGCTTTGATTTGTCCATACAATTGTTGGTACAACATTCGATCATTACTTGCAATTGTAAGGGTGCGTGCACAATACGTCGTTGGCAGGTCCCGTTCGTGATACTTGGTCACGAATTTTTAACAACACTCCGACATAGATTCGTGTGTCGTGTGACACTTAGTATTTGGGCTGGCGCGGCGCAGTTAGACGATATATGGCAAGATTGGTCCACTGTAGTTATTTATTAGATTTCGAGCTTTGTTGGAACGCACTAGAATGGATCGTTCTGTATAAAATGTAGTTCATTTTATATGTATGTGTTGTTCGTCCAGTGGCACCAGATTATGGTCACGTTTACTACTTATCTTTTAAGTTCGATGTCCGGGTAGGAGACATCAGTATTTTCATTTCTAGGCTGGTACTGTCTTCACATATTATATAGACGTTATAATAATAGCGTATACTATAACTTTGGTGTATAAAAATAAATAGTTATTTTTGCCTTAATGAGTCAATATAATCATATATCTAGGCACAATGAAAAAAGGATTGTTTGCGAGGATTCTTGGACTTCGAAATTTAAAACCATAGGAAACATAGAGGTTTGTTTTTCACAGAAAACCTTTCAAGCGACACGGCTGTCAGTTATGAATAAATGGAATTATTTTGCTTTTAGCTTGTTATATAAAAATAAAGGAGTGCTTAGTGTCAGATAGTGATACAGTTAGATTAGGTTAACACGAAGCTCTCAAAATCAAGGAAAAACGCAAGTGTCAGATTTTAATCTTATTGTAACAGCAAAGCAAGAGTGAATTGAGGAAAGTCACTCACAAAATATTATTGTTTAAGTGTCTGAATAACACACCTGGTTTACGAAGGTACGTAACGCCATCTATCGCGCCTATGTTGGAGAAATAGGTATAATATTCGTTATTATTACATATACATCTGGTTTTGAAGACACGTAACGCCATCTATTGCAAATATGTTGTTATATAACCTATGTTCTAGGTAGGTATCTTTGGCGAAATATTTCTAATATTTCTAAAATGTTCATGTTGTTGAATTGCTTTTTTTTACTTAATAATAGACACAAACGTCATCGCGGCAGGCATAGACAAAGACGGCGAGGCGAGACTCCTTAAAAAAATTGATCCCTTGCGACTCTGGATACATAGGAGGTGGAAGGAGAGTGGATAGGCCTTTGCCTAGCAGTGGGACGCAAAGAGCTTAAAAAAATATTGACACATTTTTAAGTTTGTATACTAACACCGTAAAAATATAAAAGCTTAAATTAATGAAGAGGTGATAGTACACAGAAAAAGTTAGTGGACTTGGGATTGCTTGTGGTGGTAGGTTGAATCGTCATCCATAACACTAATGACGTGACCCTCTTACACAAGCATCTAGCTTACGTGTTGGTTTTAATAATATAATAATATCAGTCCTGTATAAAACTGTCCCACTGCTGGGCACGGGCCTCTTTTCAGCGTGAACAGGCCAGCAGGGCTAGGCCATAGTCCACGATTGCATTTACATTACATTCGAGAACATTATGGACAACTCTCAAAAAATATCATTAACTATTTTAATACGTGAAATATCCGAAATGCGGGCCTTGGGTTCGAACTCGAGACCTCTGCGAGGCAGTCCAACGGTCTCGGTAACGGTCGGTTATTTATAACCTAAAATCGTCTGTGTTAAGATACTAAAAACAGATTTAGAATTGGATGTAGATCTATTAAGTTGCGGAGTAACATTTATAATGAGAATAACAAGGACTAATCACTTGCACAACATAATCAAAAATATTTACCTAACAATGAACAATCAGTAGTCATACAAACACGTCTCAGACATCTAGAACATCTAGAGCAAACATCAAATCAAAACAATGACATACAAATGACATCAACCTAAGTCAGTAGGTGTATCTACCATTAAAAAAGGCATCCTGTTTGTTTAAAAGATTGCGTGGGTGCCTACTGCCATTATGCTTAGATAAGAAACGCTGAGGAATCTATCTGTATCCGGGACCTAATACTACTCGAATAATAATGGAAAAATGCAGTCCTCTGCTGACAATTTCCTGTCCTTTCTTATGCAAAATGTTTCTTTAGTAAAAAAGGACTTAATCGACTGTCCTAGTGATCTTTAGAGGTTTATTCCGCATTTGCCCCTACATTACGTCCCACATTCCAAAATGTTCCTCATTCGCCCCTCATTTTTAATTATTCCTTTTTCGTCCTACATTTTTGAGCATATGGTTAGCAAAACAAAATATGTTTAAAATTATTTTAAGTCTTTTCAATGTCGGGCTCGTGATGTCATGTAATCATAAGCCAAAGTTTCGCCGAGAGATGAAGGAGGTATTATATACAAAAAAAAAACAGGGTCGAAAAAAGAACATAATTTGGGATGAAATAGGCATTACGTTAAGAAATTAATATTTATTAAAATTTCAGGCCATAATTTATGGAACAATTTTTGGGGCGAATGCGTATTTTTATTCGGGACGAAACATGACGGTCGAATGCGGAATAAACCTCTTTAGATGATGAGATCTAAAGATGCACAGATGGCGTAGTGGTTTAAGGATCGCCTCACCACTGCCACTGTGCCAAGTGTTGTGGGTTCGAATCCCACACGGGACAAAAATTTACGTGATCCACAAATAGTTGTTCCGTGTCTGGGTGTTCTTTGTGTCCGTTGTTTAAATGTTTATAAAGTCCCCCGCGACACAGAAATTATTCCTAGTACAGGGGATGTCTTTTTAAAAAGAAAAAAATATGAGATTCACACACTACGCTTAATGTGTATAAGTCTAGTCAAAGCTGCATTAGTAAGGAAGATTAGGTATTCGGTTCCCTTGTCAACTGTCAAAGTCGTAGGTTTAAAGGTACCTACGGCAAATGATTTAAATCATAGAAGCGCCCTTCTACGTTTAAATGGCTTATTCCCGCCCGCTCCGCTATTTTGCTCCCAAGCGCTCCAAGACTAAAATAAAATATTATTATTATTTTGTAAAATCGTTCCCAAGGGCTCCTAAAGCTTATGAAAAATTATTTCTCTAAATCCTCTGATCTCCATATATTTATTCCTAGGAACTCCAAATTATATTACAAATAATTAAATAAAGGCCTACTTACTAGTGTGTTCCCGACAGCTCCAGAACAAACTGTGTGGTTAGCAGAATTCAAACATGTAATAATATAATATTAGTTTTTGATAAGAAATAAAATCTCAAAGTACCTAGAGAATGTTTTGGAGCTGTAGGGAATGAAATTGGTAAATGTGGCTTTATTTATTATTTTCATATAAAAATCTTTGGAGCTCCTGGTAACTAATGTATGTAAAAATAAATTTTAGAGAACAATAGATTTAGAGCGCACGGGAATAAGCCGTTTAAATATGTTTACCTTTATCGATCGTATTCATCCGAAATAAAATACCAACATGATTCTGAATTTTAAATATAGTATTATCACACTCACTCATATCGACAATTGTACACTATTGTCCTCTTTCATGTAAATTTAATGTGTGAGCTTATTCTTTTTAGTGTGGATACTTTTATCTCATGTGATCGAACTAAAGTGAAAACACACCTATTATATAGATTTTCGGGTACGAAAAAACTTTTTGGATGATCCTAACATATTATATATGTATGTGTATTACAAGTATATGCATAATTCGTTAGGTCGTCTCTCTGATACCTATCAGCCATTATTCACTGGAGTGGGCGTTGTTTTATATACTCGTAAAAAAACTGACATAATTCAACAGTGTAGGATCTTGAACATCAAACTTGTCTTAAAACCCAAACAGTCATATCGCTACGCCATCTAAGCACAGCAATCTATGAAATTATACTATTATTTCCTGTTTCATAAAACATTTATAAGACATTACAAAATCATTACTTACTTGATGGTTCGGTATTGATAACATCTTGCATTCTAAATTACACTAGGAGAATGTTCTCATTATTATCTTCTTACAATAGCTTCTCTTGTAATCGGGTACTTACTATTTTCTAAAGAATTACATAATACAGATAAAGGTCATTTGCATTGTTGAACTGTCAACTTATGCGTAACTAGATACAGATGGTATGATACTTGGATTTTATTGTATTCCCACACATTTATTGCCTACGGAGATTGGTATTTCGCTTACAGTGATATACTTTGTAAGTAAGATTTTCTGACAATACTTCACTGCACGGATGACGTAGTGGTTTAAGTGGTCGCCTCGCCTCTGCCATGAGTTGTGGGTTCGATCCCCACACGGGACAAAAATTTGTGTGATCCACAAATAGTAGTTCCGTGTCTGGATTCTTTGTGTCTGTTGTTTAAATGTTTGTAACTTCCCCGCGATACAGGAATTATTCCAAGTGCGGCAGTTGTCTTTTAAAAAAATAAAATTGCCTATTTTTATGCTATTAGGGTGGCAAATTAATCCTTAATAAATAGTTCCTTTATTTATAAACGTTTGTATTTAACACCAAATTTGTGACTAAATTAATTATGCTATTGGCAACTAGACTAGCATGTTTAAATTTGCTTTCGAAACATATTCGAATATATTGACAAAACATTTATATTTGGGAATCATTCGAATGCAATTAAGCGCATCATTTACTTTATTCTACTATCCCTACGCCTAATTATTATAGTCACTCTGTTGGCAGCATTGCAACTCTCCTTTAAGGAGTATTTCAATATAACATCTATGTAATTGTGATCCAAAATCTTGCTTTGCTTTTAACCATATCATAACATAATGACTGTAACCCCAAAACAGCTCGGTAGAGTATAACAAGCCCATTTCGTCAGTTACGTTTAAGATTCCACGTAAAAGAAGACGAGCTTAATACAGTGACCAGAGATTACGTTGCTACAGAAGAGTCTTGATCATGAAACCCTACAACTCTGCTACATATAGTATCTATGCTCGATCCTATAATAAAGCCCAGTAGGTCTACCATGAGCAGATCTAAACTTCGAGCTGAACGGAAATAAGTTGCAATAAGGTTTTTCAGATACATTTCTCACAATATGACATTGCACCATTGTTCGGATTACTTTATAAGAGGGTTTAGGACAATCAACAGTACCGAAATACAGGACGAACTTTGGAATAAATGTGTTTCACGATACAAAGAGGCCGGCAGACATTTCGGCATTAATATTTTACGGTAGGCCTACAGGCTTCACACTGAGTTACGAATGCGGAGATGCGTTTGTCCTTACGCCACAGGCTTAGCCAAGTAGGTTTTTATATATTGTGTAAGAGCTGAACTTTCTACATATTGTATATATATTTTTTTTTATGGGTCTTTTACACATTGTGCACATCAGTCCCATAGTAACCTAATTACATTTTTGCGTAAACAGTTAACAAATATTATTTATTTAAAAGTAACAAATAAACACTTTTACTATAGAGTCATCAGCCTAAACAGATTCTTTGCTGCTTCGGAATTAGGTTGAGTTAAAATGCTGTTAAAGCTACCAACATCAAACCTGTTTAAGCCAAAATCCCTCATCTGTATTCTCATAGACTCATACCGAACACACTCCATCAATTGTATTTTACTAATTGTAAAAAATATTTAGCAAAATGTTTTGCGAGTTACTTGCCTCATGCTTCTTATATAAGGCTTCATATGTAGGCTGGTATTTATTGAAATTTGGCAGCTAATTTGTTTTGCTGGTTGATGTAGGCATTCAAGTGTCGGTAAAGACCTTGGCTGTTGTGATTCGAGTAAGCCACTTGATTATTTTTTGGTTACGCTTTGTGAATATCAAAATAATATTTTTATTATATCTACCATAAGTTAACAACAAACATAACATTCTATCACATACACACAACACCATCTAGCCCAAACTAAGCAGAGCTAGTACTATGGGTACTAGACAATGGATAAACATTTTTTTGTAAATACATACATATTATACATATAAACACCCAGACCAAGACAAACATCCATGTTCATGCACACAAATGTTTGACTTGTGCGGCTCAGGCGGCTCAGCGTGGCAGTCGGTTACACTAACCACTACGCCATCGAATTTTGTTGTATGAGTATGCCTCCTACATACAAACATTACAAACAAACAAACATTTACATATTATGTAATGTAAATGTTATCTCTGGAAACTATAATAGACCTAAATAATCCAAATTTCTTTCGCTAATAAATATTTACTAATGCTAATTAATATGGCCAATTGGGCAATGATTAACCCTTTCGCTGTACCGTGATAGACACAATAGAAAATCTATTGTTATGTATCATATGTGACCATATGTTAATCGGACAGGAAACCTGTTAACCTGTTAGTTTACATTAAAATTATTTTACATCCATACTTTCATACTCAACATTATAAAAAAATATAATACTCTATTTACCAAATAATATTATGTTTGTTCCATTTTTACGGCATTCTCACCATTGTGCATTGACGAGATTTTAATGAAATTTGTTATTGTTTCTCCTTGAAAGCCAGGGAAAACACAAGCTACTCCTATTTTTATGAAATATGAACGAGGCAAGAACTAGTCGTGTTATAATTCTATCACACAATTAAGAGGCAACATGTTCAATATATAACTTAGCATGATTATTACCTTCGTTTCTGACCAATGGATTCAATTATGCCAAACACTATTGCCGTTTATGTTGCTTGAGCTAATGTGTCATATTATAGTATCGATGTTAATCTCGACGTGACCGCTCTTCCGTTTGAAGGCGTCTGCCATTGTGCCTTTATTAGAGTTTACCGTTTGAGAATTTATACTGATATAAAGAACGGTGGAACGAGCCCCTGTTTATACCGTACAAGCAGTAATCAGTCCACTAATAGGTACAGTTACTTGTATGACGGTTCGTGAGGTAACTGGTTACACCAATTGTATAATATTGCTATCCATCAAAGTTTATATGAGCTTTCTAAGTGAGCACTTTGTAGTTACTGTGCTCGGATTGAATCTAGACGGCGATTTCAAACATCTGGTTATTTTTTGTAGTGTCGTATACCTAATGGTAACGCGAAATGTCTTGATTTGATTAGTAGATAACATAGAAGGTTGTGGCTTTACTTTTCACGTTATTTAAGAATGTTCTTCATGTGAACAAACCTCATTATTCTCGTGGCATTGCCATTATATCCTGACCGATAGTGAGATTTTGGTTTTAAAAAGGCAAGTCAAGTCACGCACTTATTCAACATACTTACTCACATATCACACACACTCCCCCATTCAACACAGACAGGAGATCTCTGTCTCCTGGTTATATTAGAATACATTAAAATAGCGGGAAAAGAGAACACCTCAAGCAAAACTATTTGTACACCTACATGGTCTTGTGTCATATGGAGATCAAAAGTTTGTTTCACATTTGCCAGGCTATCGCTACCTATCTATAAATATAATATAATCAAATGATAAGTCGCATAACGGTCATCGCAACTACACTCTTATGCCACAGCTCTCATATACAGTTACCCAATAAACTCCATTAGCACTTCTAAGGGTTTGACGCACTGGGAATTTGTAGAAAGTGGTTACAAAAACCGGCTTACACCAGAGCCGAATTTGCAAGAGAAACCCCGCAGTCCGCACGTGTGCACGTGTCCTTAATTATGTAGCATGTGTGACGTTCGCCACTGTAATAATAGAGTAAGCAGAAAGCTAGTTAAGAATAACTTTCAATTTTTAATGGAAATAAAAAAGACGGAGTTTTTTTGTTTTGTCTGTTCTTTTACTGAAGTATGCCTTCAAGTTAAAAGGTTTACAATTTCGTTGTGACTTCCTCTTAAAAGGCTGGCTGATAATGCATATAAATATATATATTCCCGAAAACATAGGCTGATAGTAAGAAATTGCTGTCTACCAGACATGCATCCGGCGTCTCTGCTGCTTCTGAGAGTTCTTTAGAAATAAACCCAATAATTCTGGCTGACTTAGATTCGCACCCGTTACCTCATGATATGAGAGAAGAAGAAACAACTGTAACAGTACTATAACAGTAGTCATATTTATTTTCCTAGCTTTAAAATTAACTGAAACTTTGAAAAAGTGATTTAATTACCCTTTTTTCTACTAGATCAATTACTATAAACATCCTTCATAATATTACATGCTCACGATATAGGTTCCAATCGGGGACATTATCGCCATAGCAGAATGGAAGACAAATTAAGATTCTGACAATAAGGGATAAATTTACGGTAAACGAAAAAAAAGGAACAAGATTCAGTTCAGCAACAATGAGAAGAATTAAATAAGGTGTGTTACAACTTCCTTCTATTTGACCAGGACAGGTAACATCAACAAATTTTTAATAACGGATCGATAGTCAAAATTGCTCCTGGTAGACAGTAATGCTTGCTCCCATTTACGTTCGTCCGTAAAACATAGTTAGCGAATAGTGGCTATACACTTCTTCCTCTGCCGATGGGATATCGAGGATATAGACGTAATTTTATGTATGTATGCTATTAATCTCTTATCCAATGCAATTGTCACAAATAGGCGAATGGACAAAAGTTGTTCAAACAAAAGTAGAGCCTTTAAGAACGCCTAACGGATTATTAAAGACTATATTACGCTAGTGCTTTATTATACTAAATAAGATTTAAAAACAAAACAAGCTATTGCAACTATCTATACTTTTACTATTTGAAGCAAAACCTGACATTTTAGCGCACGATCTGAACCGCCTGGCTCTACTTAAGTTGACATAAAATTGATTACACATTATTCTTGCATAATACAGGCAAGCAGTAAAATGGTACCCGAATGACATGCAATTAGGGTTTAAATTCTCTGTGACAAATCGATTCCCACGCAGTGAACGCAAGCGAATTCTAGATATATAATAAGCCATGTTATACATTCAAATTAGTACCAATATCGTTGGCGCCAGCGGTTTATGAAATGACACAATAACTCAACCTGTTTGCCAAAACACAGCTCCATTGCATACAAATTAAATAAAAGATAAGGAAATTATTTTTAAAACACTAAAAAGTCGAACAACAGTCTAAAATCCGTTTTATTGACGAATATATTTTTATCCTTGAAAAGGCACCGAATGAAAAACAATATCGGTTAGACTGACAGGTCTAAAAAGCCGATCTATTCGGTTAATAATGAATTGCTTGAGATAATTATTTTTTTTTGTTTAACGCGGTGATTTGGAATTGGCGCCAGGCGCCATATTGGAAGGAGATCGGTCGATAGACGCATGCGCCAGTCTGAACGGAGCCTTCGTGGTTTTTTATTGTTAGAATGTTTTAGACATTGTTATCCTCTCTTGACATTTTTTTTTTGTTAAAGAACGTGCCGACTGTATAAATTAAAAAATAATGGTGATAACCTACGTGCTGGCATTTTAAACGTCCTCGCAGATTTCAAACTATATTATGAGATGGTTAAAACAGCGTTTGCCTAAACGACATAATTTTTTTTACAACAATTTTTTTTAGAAAATATTTTTTAAAAAAGTTTATATAATTTACAATTCAAATAAATTTGTCAGAAAACCTCAACAAGTATAGCTCGTATTAGATTACCGGTGACCTTGCAAGCTTCTAACGATTTGGATATCAGTCTGTTTATGCATAAGAAACAAATAAAAACAGAAAAATAAGAAAATATTGGTGGCACGAGACAATGAATTTGCATAATAGAATAAATGTATAATTTATGCATTTGCATGCTTATGTATATTTTTAGCAACACAATATAAAAGTAGTTCAAAGTATTCATAGTCCATTAAGGCTTTATTTAATACTTTTTAATTATGGCATGAAGAAGTCTACATTGTAATTTTATTATTTACTAGCTTTTGCGTACGGCTCCGCCTACCTACAACAATAAAAGTCTAGCCTATATCCTTTCCCAGTTTTTAACTAGCTCTGTATTAAATTTCATCCAAAGCGGTTGAATGGTTTAGCCGTAAAGAGGTAACAGACAGACAGACAGACAGACAGACATAGCTACTTTAGAATTTATAAGATCAATTAAAGTTAGGATAAATTTTGTACACGAAGCGGATAACACGTGCCATAATTGAATGGATCACAAGTTCGATCCACTACTTGGGCACAATCCATGTGTAACCTGTTATGTTAACAAGTTTAACTAGGTATATGAATAAAGGAATACTTTTTCCAGTTCTAAGCAAAAATCCAGCCCACAGGAACTGTGCATTTTTTGGAATAAAACGTTATTTCATGACATACGCAATGATTTATATAACTATCTCTATAAAAAATGAACATGTCGACCCGTAACTCCGTTGCTACGAGAACAAGAACAAACACACTTTCGCATTCATAACATTAGTAAGAATTGCTTTAGAAACTTTACTATCTGCCAACCATCGCCATTCCCAGAAGGCGAAATAACCCCTTTCTTTTCAGGCATAACAAAAGCTTGCCACCTATTGTCAATTATCAACACTACATTCGATTCTACACGAATATCGATATAACGAAGCGCAACACTATAGGTACGCTATAATCTATCCATCAGATGGCTATCACAAATCCATATGGCCGTTGAATTTCCCTGCACAGTTCAAAGCCCCTACTCTTTTCTTACGAAGTTGGTGCTAATAAATCGGGACGATTTGTAGGATGTCGATTTGTTGCTTGCGTATTCGCGTGTCAATCTGATTGTAGTAACGATAAAATAAAATAATTAAAAATATTCTATATAATTATTCTATAGGTATAATATTAAAATAATTTCTGCATTTTCTATGGTCTCTTTGCATAGATTCAATCCTCTGCCTGAACTTAGCAACTAAATGAAATGTGAACTTTTTGATTTGATTGATATGATTTAGAATTACGTCACAATCTTTACTAATAATAGATTCGATCAATTACAACTGTTTTTTGGTCTGTTGTTATAACCTGTGTTTAGCCTGCTGTGACGTGAACAGTATATTTAGCCTGAGATATGTTTTCTTGAAAGGGTTATCTACGCAATTCGCTATACCTAGTGCGTAGATAACTAATATATATTTTTATGACAAGGGGAGCTACACGAACACTTTTGAAATATCGTACAAAAATAAAACCTTGCAGAACTGACAGATATATAGTTTTATGTAGTGGTCTTGTACGCATGACTCGATACATTAGTAGCGATGGCATTCCCAGTTAAATTAATTCGCCATCATCACAATCAAATCGGGACTGTCAATTGCGTAGATCGTAAAACCGTGAGTAGGGGATTGTATATGGATATCAGACGACATTGGCCATAAACCAGCGGTCGCCTTTGTGCGCGGTTCCCACGTCCGATAGCCAAGAAATCGATTGTGAACTTTGTTTTGTAGTACCGATTTGTTTAATTTGTTTAGCTTTACTTTGTAATGGTACTTGATGTTATCGGGGTACCAGCATCGCTTTTTCTTGTAAGGGTTAAAATTGCAACGGATTTTTAACGTATTTTTGATATAACATAGTAAATTAAACTAAATTAAAATACAAAAGCATTAATATATGAAACAATGCTATCAAAGCATTGTTTCTTCTATAAATGTTTTTTTATCCTATTCTAATAATATTTTATCTGTGTCCATGTCGATATTTTAAAACAATTAAAGAAATAATTACTCAGGGATCATATACATTTTTGTTCTGCGTGGGACTCGAAAAATACTCAACACACTGGCAGTGGCCAGATGATCGCTGAACTGCGACATATATGTATAGGTATCATTTCACGCGTGTATGAGGTGAACAGAGGTGTCAGAAAACCATATGTCTATGTTTTTAAGTCCCGCGTTATAATAATAATAATAATAATGTCCTCTAGACCGAATTTCGTCTGAACGGAGACTGGCCATCTGCGCAAGAGATATTATAGTGCACAAGTGTGTGCGTAAACACAAGTGCACTCTCTGTTCCTTAACTCTCATGATTCGATGGGATGGTAATCCGACACGACCGGAGAGAGATCAGGCGCAGGATCAACGGCTTTACGTGCTTTCCGACGCACGGGGTGTCTAGCACCGCCAACTTCCTAACTGCTATTGAGATTTCATAGCAGAAAAATTCAATAACTTTTTGTTGGCCCGACCTGGGATTCGAACCCGAGACCTCATACACAGCAGTCGCATTCACTACCGCTGCGCCACGGAGGCATTCCCACGTTATAGAGCGCGAGCTTAGTGCCTTCACCCAGGCACAGTGCTAGATTCGATGCTGCAATTAAAAATTTCTCAACAGAAAGCCCCATTATCAATGTTAGACCCGGACATCGAACCAAAGATATCATGCACAGCGGTCGCATTCTCTACCGCTGCACCACCGAGGCAGTTCAGTTATGAACAAATATGATTAATTAATATATTTACTACTAGATACTTTTAATTATTTTTGATTAATAAACCTACATATTAATCTGTTCTCATAACACAATATAAAGCAAATAATATTGTAATTAATTAAAAAACGAATAAACGCAAAGCAATGAAGATAAAAGCAAAATTACATTTCACACTTGGTAATTTTAATTGTCTTTCAAATTATGCATTAAATAACGTTACAAACTAAAATAAATAAAGAAACAGTGAACATTTGAAAAGTATTTCAACCATTTTAATGTATACTAGCTTTTTCCCGCGTCTTCGCTCGCGTAAAATATGTTAGGGACAGTACTTTATTATATAAAATTTAGCCTATGTTACTCGGTGATAATATAGCTTTCTAAAATTGAAAGACTTATTAAAACCCATTTAGTTGTTTTTGAGTTAAATCAAAGTTTGTTTGTTTGTAAAAACAAAAACACAAACAAAAAATCTAATTTTGTATAGATTTTAAAATTGGTATAGATTTAGATATAGAAATATGATATTATATTTTTTATCTTTAAGTTAGACCTAAATATCAAATAACTTCGTACATGGGTATTTGCCGCTTTAGAAAACTGCATTTTAGACAGCCATAACAGTAAACAACAAAGACAATCATATTAAATCTTCAGAAGCTTACAAGCCAAGCCGTTACATCCATTATGACTTCGAAAAATTACAATGCGACACGTTCAGAAATTAGGACACCGTTTTTTAAATCAAGTAATTTTGTAATCATTGTAGGTAAAGCGCAATAAAAGTAGTTTGGAGATTTTTGTTTCACAACTTTATTGTATTCTTTCCTGCGCTATTACTGTGCTTGTTTATTTTTAAGATTAGGGTTGTCATCTTCGGTATTTAACCTATAAAGCAGATTAGGTTTTCCCCGCGGCTTCGATTGCGTTAATACAGATCTTGTCAAAAAAATGATTCCCTCGAGAACAGTTCATTTTGTGAATGCAAGATACCCTTTGTCCTTTCTTGTATCCCTGAAAACTTATATGCGAAATTTCATCATGATCGATCGTGTAGTTTAGGTGTGAAAGCTTAGCAAGCAAACAAACTCACATTCGCATTTACAAAATTAGTTATGAGATACATTAAATAATAATTTATATAACATAGCAGCACGTCTCCTTTATTCTTAGTGGGTCGGACACACGACTGATACCCTTGGTTTTGCAAGCTCTATAGGTCCGGTAACCGGATACCATCGAGTGGCCCAGTGATGTATTTGCCACCCTTGGTTGGGCAACCGAGGGTGTTATTTTTAAAACGTAATTAAAAAGCCGGGTCCATCTCACACCCCTTAAAAATCTAATAATGACACATAAAAAAATCACGGCACTGATTCGTTTTAAGAACAGCTTCCAAAAAAAAAATATATATATATATATTGGCATCCCTACGAAAACTACCATTTAGGTACCATAAACAACAAAAACACAAACAAAATGTTCCACAACGGTCGCAACTTAAGCAGCGTACAACACAACAAACTGTTCTACAATAAGAGCAACATGAGTGGCTGTTTTTGTTTTGTTTGCAAGTAACAATGGTGCGGGTAACTCGCAGGTAATACGTAATTACCATCGTTATGTGCAACTGTTATAATAGCTACTGGTAACGGAATACCTGTGAATATGAAAGTAACATTGTTTTAACGAAATTGAGACTTCGGTTTGGCTGTACGTGATTTCATGTGTTGTGGTTTGGGTCAAAATAACACGGCATACTTTATTTTTATTAACCACAACAACTTTTTTGTATACTGAACACGGCACAAAAAAAAATTGTTTTAAAGGATAGGACAAGTTAGATCCTGACATATATTATGCCGAATATCATATTAACGTTTTTATAAAAGTAGGGCACAGCCGAAGTTCCAGTTACATCTGAGCTTTCGCTCAATCTGGGGCAGTCCGAGTCCCATTTACCCTACCGAATATTGTATTTAGCCAAACTACTCTATGTATAGTTCCTGCAATGCGTAGCATTCCAAAGCTCCTTAAGCAGGCAGTGTGCTGTTCGCTTATGGCCACTGAGAACTTTGAACATTGTGTTGGCATAACAGTATCGTCTTTTTAAACATTAACTGGTAACGCGCAAGTGATAATCCTGGTATTGTGTGTGCAGAGACTACGGTTGTACGTCAACTCCTTGGTAAAAAAACTACACATAAAACTGATTTTGCTAATGCAGCCTTATATTATTCTTCCCTTATAAAGAAACAATTACTTTTTGAATAGCATAAACGGTTAAAGACCAATTTGTTTCCCATCAGAAACCCGTTGGTTGATCTATCGGCAATATAAATTTACACATAGTCTATAATTTTATAAATCAATTGTGTGTGCAACCAGTACCGCAAGGTATATAAAATTGTCTAGTAAATCTGATAACGGTGCAAATACACGAAATTTTCACATAGTTTATGTTACATTGATCTTTTTCTGCAATACCATAAATTGATCGTAGAAGCATCGACGCAATGTTCTATTGATAAGCGAAAGCTTCATGTTTTACACCGTATTACCTCCAGACTAAGACTATAATACCGGTTCCGTGACAAAATAATCTGAATGATCACTGTCGACGAACTCCAATGGCTGTCTGTCATCAGCAAAAACATTTCAACTGGCTATACTTCACGCAATAGAAGCAAGTCGATAGTCCATTTTTTTGCTACAAACCACTCCAATGACGCATTGAACTTACAATTAAAATACAAAAAAATAGGTCCCGTAATTTGAAGCCTGATGTAATTAAAATTCACGTAAATTAATTGCTATAACTCAACTTTTATTTATATAAATAAATGTGGGTCGCTATTAAATAATCGAATGGATGCAGACATTTAAATACTGTTAAAATGTCATCGAACATATTTATAGTATACAGTATTTTAGGTTTATAGGGTAATAGAGAAACTTTGAGCAGAAAAGATGGGGTCGCGTTGATCGGTGACCTCCGAACTCGAATGGTTCATTGAGCATAGCAGCTGAGCAGCATCGTCATCCATTCAACCGACGCTATCGCCCGTCGCTCACGCTCACGGCTCAGTGCCGATCCTAAACACGGAACGCGTCACACGCGCCAACGACGTAGGCTGCGTAACTGTGTGCCTATGCTTTTTATTTTTTTACGCGCACTGGCGGGAAGTTTGCCTGTTTTTTTTTCATAATTGATATTGTAGCGGCCATATTGTACGTCTATTTTTTTATAAGTGAAATGAGTGTTTGACTGTGATTATTCAAGTTATAGTTTGCAAAACAAAACAAAGTGAGTCGAGATGACGACCGTATACCATGAGGTGAGTGCACGACATTTCCCACTTGACATTTAATGTTTTTGTTCAGTAATTGTCTTCGCAAACTGGACTCATTGTTGTTAAACTGCCAGTTTTTGTTTTTTATTTAAACTTTTTAAATTGTATTATCAAATGTTTCACAAACAAATTGCGTAACAGTAGATAACTATCATATTTAACGTACTCCAGGAGTGTTATAAAAATAGTATAGTTCAAAATTTAAATTCAAAAATCGTACTATAACGGTCATTAGTAAATATTTTTTATGATGTTCTGTCAGTAAATTTAACACATGTGCCAGGGCTATTCAAAGATTTTTTGTCTGCCAAATGGCATTTCGAGGATGTCACTATGTGCTTTTGTCAATATTTGCTTAGATGCTGCACCCACGACTCGCGACGTGTTTAAGATTATTTCGCATGTATGCAGACATGTATGTTTGTATTTGTGTATATATTTATGTCAATGTTTGAGCCACTGAAGCTTAGATATCAAGATCAGTTTACACGAGATGCGTTACGATATTAATATGATTTTATGTGATTTTTGATACTTAATAACATTTTAAAATTATGTTTGAGGTAGGCTTTTGGTGTCTTTATAGATTAAAGCGAACAATATTTTTAGAACATGATTTTGATTTGAAATTCTTTCTCTTTTATTTATCTACGTATTAAAGAAAACTGTTATTTAACTTCGATTTTTTGAGGCAACGTTAATATTTCGAGGTCTTATTTTATTAGGTCACAAGCCTACACCTGCATACCTTTTCAATGAGCTCACAAAGTGCCTCCATATTTACGTATGTATCTAGTTCTAATTTATTTTAAACCGTTATTTTTCGTGTCAAGTACCTTCAAATATATAGGGTCAAATGGTAGTTTATAAGTACAGTTTAAGTAAATATAATAAAAACGAAGTAAACTAGGATAACATTTAAAAAGTACTTAATGTAGCAGCAATGCGTGCAATATAAATAGTGCTAATATCAAACAAACCCGTATACATTATAAATAAACAACCACCGAACAACACACGTCATTTAATTTTAGGTTTAACACTCTAACAAAACTTTTTACAGTATCAATGCATCTCTATGTTTCTACGGATATAGAATATTTTACTTTTAAAAATACGTTTTTAAAATAACTGCCAATTAATTTGAAAAAAGAAGGCTTCCAGAAAGATAAAGAATGCTAGCCACGTTAGAGGTGTAACTTTTTTAGTTTATTATCATGTCTACACTCAATTTTGAATGTTTACCATGTTCATTATCGCCGATCTGTTTGCACTGGCAACGGAAAGCAACTCGCCTGCTATCGCATAGCTTGTTAACTTTGTTTACATTGCTGTGTTTGTTTACAATCGCACCAGCGCAGCGTACCCTCTGAGATTTCCATCTATGGTGCTCAGTTTCGTCGGTTTTTTACTGGGCCTGTTAATGCTTATCTCTGCCAGCTGCCAATTAGGGTATACTGTCGATATTTTTGGATCTTTATGTGTATTATATGTAGGTAACTGAGTTACTTCCTGGCCTTCTGTTGTAAACATAATAACATGTGCATTTACCGTAAGGGGCTAAAGTTTATCTGGGCTTTTCTTTGTTGATCTCACGTCAATAACTCAGAACCTGACATTGTGGCCAGGAGACTAATAATATGACCTAAACATATTTGACAACATTTCTCTTCGCCTTATCGGCTTAGCTTTCAATCTATACTAATATTATAAAGCTGAAGAGTTTGTTTGTTTGAACGCGCTAATCTCAGGAACTACTAGTTCGATTTGAAAAATTCTTTTAGTGTTGGATAGCCTATTTATCGAAGAAGGTTATAGGCTATATAACATCACTCTACGACCCACGGGGGCGGCGCAGTAACGATAAACGCGGGTAGAACCGCGGGAACATCTAGTATTATATTATAAAGGAAATTGTGGTTCTTTTTGGAACGTTCCTTATTTAAATATGTATGTAAGACATGTCTGTTAAAATTCTTATCAGTCAAGTACATTACGTTCGATATTTGGTTTCGACCGTTTCATTAAAAAAATATTTGCCTTGCTTATCGTGTTCTATTTACAAAAAATAAAGTGTATTTCATATAAAAAATGTTACGAAACAGTAGGTATTCCTATAAAATGTTGTAATTTTATTTATCATAAATAACAAAATAATCGTTACGTTAACTCGTATTGTGAATATCACCACAAAAATTATCTTACGTAATTACCGTAGGGCTAATTAGTGCGAATACTTTAAGTACAAAAATAAAATGATATCCAACTTTTCACATTGGCATCATTATAAGCAATAAAAGATATAATCAACGGGCTTATTTAACAGGTGTATAACTGTATTTGGATAACTTTCACCGCTTTCATGATGGTGATAATGCGTGCTATACCTGTCATTACATAGTTCAGGGGTACACTGCTGTGCTTTCACCATCATCACCATTGTTTTTGACCATTATATTCGTATCAGAACTTTGAAAGTTCGCGTGTACACACTACATCAATCATCGTTAAGTTTCTCTTCGGGTTCTTGAACAATACAGTGTAAAGGGTGCGAACTTTACATTGCTTACTTCGGTTTCTTGTACCTTCATTTCTTAGCACCGTACTCGTTAATCCGCAAAGGTTAAAACAAAGATATAACACATACGTATTACGTCTTATACGTAACAAAGGAAAGCTTTACGACTACGTGGTGCTGCTAAAGACTTCGTTACATAAAAATCTATTTTTATAATATTCTATCACATACACACAACACCATCTAACCCAAAGTAAGCAGAGCTTGTAATATGGGTACTAGACAATGGATAAACATACATATATAATGTTTATTTTGTAAATACATACATATTATATATAGAAACAGCCGGACCAAGACAAACATCCATGTTCATGCACAAAAATGTTTGACTTGTGCGGGACTTGAACCCGCGACCTTAGCAGTTACACTAACCACTACGCTATCGAGGCCATTATTAGCTTACGATAAAAAGTAAATGTTGAATAATATACATGTTATAATCTTATGGATACCTAGGTACCGTTTCGCACAATAAATGTACACAACGGTACCCATGTATCCAAATATTATAAAAATGGACCACAAAGTAATCAAAGCAGGTGTCAAAAACGCAATAAAAATCTAGAAATGATTTCCATTTATATTTATCCTCGTAAATTTTACGACACAATAATTTACGATAGAGGTAGCCTTTAATACATTTTTTTACTTAAGGAACATTTAAAATATACATTTGAGCCTCAGCCGGTGGTAATTACAGTTTTATATAAAAAATCCATTGCATTGTTTTTGTTCATAAAATAGTTTAAGAACCATTAGCATACATTTTCATATAAATAATGTTATTATTGTTTAATATGCGTGCAATACTGAATAATAATTAAATAAAATTATGGAAATAAATACAGAAGCACATCATTTTGTATTCGTAATATTCATTTGAACTATTTTTATTTGGCTCAGTGAATTTCTTTTATGTAACATTAACATAACGTAATGGACTCTTCCTATTCGATTTTATACATTCCTGAATTTAATTAAGGAATGAGCAGCGATAGCTCAGTGGGGAGACCAACAGACTGCAATGCAGAGGGTCTCGGGTTCGAACCCACGTCGCGCACCTCTGACTTTCGGAAGTTATATGACTTTTCGAAATTATATGCGTATTGATTGACAATTATCGCCTGCTCCGTGCCTCGGACAGCACGTTAAGCCGTTGGTCCCGGCTGCCATGAACGTCTATGGCAGTCGTTATTGGGAGAATGTCGACACAAAAGATCCCACTGGGTCGAAGTGTCGCCGGTCTGCACTGACTGGCCCCCACATAAGATAAGAATTTAATTAAGGAATGCTAAAGATTGCGTACAATCCCACAATGTAAATGGTTTTTATGGTTTTCCGTAATGTAATATTGAGAGTAAGATTGCCTCATATATTTAGCAGCCTAAGCCTGCACAACTGATAGGCAAAGAAATTATTTTAAACTTTTAGGATGAATTCTTCTAATTCTTAAAAGTTATTATAATTCTTAGTACTGCTCGGTTCCCGTGACTCATAGCGTGATGCCTATAACCTTCCTCGAGAATGCTCTTAAGCTTTATTTTATTGTATAGATCTTTAAACGGTGAAATGAAGTCTAATACTGTACACAGTAAACAGACGTAGGTATGTAGGATGAAAATGTCGTCTTTGTACTACGCATTTAGTTCACAATACCGATATGTGACTTACCTCAGTCTGAATCTTCGTTTATACATATAGAATCTTGATGCTATGCGAATTATTAGTAGTGTATAATATATATATATATATATATATATATCTATCTATATATATATATATATATATATATATATATATATATATATATCT
The DNA here is from genome assembly GCA_963564715.1 of Catocala sponsa. Taxonomy (NCBI): domain Eukaryota; kingdom Metazoa; phylum Arthropoda; class Insecta; order Lepidoptera; family Erebidae; genus Catocala; species Catocala sponsa. The sequence continues at coordinate 21,576,979 of OY751338.1, read as the reverse complement.
ATCTATATATATATATATATATATATATATATATTATACAATTAATCTGGCAAACAAGCATACGGCCCACCTGATACCAGAGGCATCACTTGCGCGTTGCCGACCCTTTAGGAAAGGAAGTGGGATGGAGAAGGAGCGGGAAGGGGGAAAGAGGGTGATTGGGCCTCCGGCACTCTCACTCACCAAACGAAACACAACAGTAGGAACACTGCTATTTCACGTCGATATTCTGTGGGAGGGTAGTACTTCCCCGGTCGAGCTGGCCCATTGATGCTGAAATCAGCGAGGCTCTAATACTTATACATACTAACGATAAAAAGAAGCAACATTTGTTTGTAGAGGGTAACCTATGGAACTCTAGCACTGATTTAACAAAGGTTTACAATAATAGAAAGCTTATCACTAGTAAGGTTATGTTTTATGAACTAGTCTATACTAATATTATAAAGCGGAAATATTTGTTATTTTGGTTGTTTATTTGTTTGTAAGGGTTTAACTCAAAATCCACTCAACCGATTTTAAAATTCTTCCACTTCAAGATAGCTATTATATTAACACCGAGTAACATAGGCTATATTTTATTTAAAAGTAAAAGTACTGTTGCTAATATAACCTAAGTCCTAACCTACGTTTATGCGAGCGAAGCCGCGAGCAAAAGTTAGTGTGAGATGAACATACTGTTACTACATTCAGCGGCACGGAATCTTGGCCAAACTTATAACTAGCGATAACAATTTTTTAAGTGTGTCTAACTTTGTTCTTATCATATAGGTACGCAGAAATAATGTTTACGTTAAATCCTAAGAGGGTAATTAAGAAAGTTGGAGTGCATTTTGGTTTGGTTTTGAAGTTTTAGTGTAACCGTGTCATTTGTCCGACTAAGTTGATGTTTAAAATTGTGTTCTGAAAATTGAAAGTGTTAAGTTGTCGAAGTTTTTTGATTTTATTGTGATTACTGAACATCTAAAGGCGCCTTGGAATTCTTGAAAATGCCTTTGACACCAAGTCAGGTAGCACAAGCAGTGGCGTTAATCGAACAAGGCTTGACCCATCGTGAAGTGGCTACTGTGCTTGACGTACCCCGTTCTTCGATGCAATATGCTCTTAGACGGTATCAAGAGACTGGCCGCTACACCCGCAGACCAGGTAGTGGAGGTGTACGTTGCACATCAGCTCGTGACGATCGCTTTATCGTCTTAGAAATTTTAAGAAATCGCTTCCTTACCGCCGTCGAGGTCCGTCAGCGGCTTCAAATCTCCAGGGGCGTAAATGTTAGTGAGCGTACGGTGAGAAGACGAATGGAAGAAGTTAATTTAAAAGCCCGAAGACCAGCCCATGGCCTTTGGTACTTGAAACGCGTAACGATATAACATACTGCAATTTAAACACAAACATTACAAATCATACTGATATTGTAAAGGTAATGCTTTAAATCTGCACGTTTGGTGTCACGTAACACCGTTCACTGGATTGATAAGACATTTATTGATGTAAGGGACACTGGTTAATACACATTGCGAAAACGACCTTCATTTAAATATTGAGAAAACATAATGGAATTTAAGCACATGTATCTGTCCATAACATACAAATAAATAAATTTGATGTGCCTGTTTGTAATGTCAAAATAACAGCTTTTTATTAAGTGCATATGAAAGTATATTTTAAGGTACTTACAACAAAAATAATAATAATAATAATAATAATAATATTCTACCACATACACACAACACCATCTAGCCCAAACTAAGCAGAGCTTGTACTATGGGTACTAGACAATGGATAAATATACATATATACTTTTTTTTTTTTTTTTTTGTAAATACATACATATTATACATAGAAACACCCAGACCAAGACAAACATCCATGTTCATGCACACAAATGTTTGACTTGTGCGGGAATCGAACCCGCGACCTCAGGCGTGGCAGTCAGTTACACTAACCACTACGCCACCGAGGCCGACAATGTAAAAAAATATTTTTACATTGTTTGTCTGTTTATTCCGGCTAATGTCTGAAACAGCTGGGCCGGTTTTGACGAGACTTTCACTGGCAGATAGCTGATGTTATGGAAGAGTAACTTAGGCTACATTTCTTTTAGCAATAATAGTATACCGCGTATATAAAAATAGTACCTATATATATAAAAATTCACGCGGGCGAAGTCGCGGATAATAGCGAGTAATGGAATATTTTTTACGTCGTTATTAAGCTTTATCCCTCGGAATATAACAACAATCGCTTTTATTTTCATTTATAAACGAAGTATAGTTTAAGATTCAAGCAGTGTTCATACGAACAAGTCGTGTCAGGATTACTCAGGACTCAGTCTATGGTGCACGTTGCAATGACGTCACCTCGTGACTCATTATATGCCAGCCATGTCTGCCACCCATTCACGATTAACACGTTATTATTTATAGATTTCGATCGATTGTGATTAATATCTAATTAGGCTTGACGTATGTTAAGCTAACATTTCGATAAATAACTTATTTCCTTTACGTTACTTTTCAAAGAGTAACAAATATTTTTTTAATCGTTAAATAGTCGAATAATGCCCTTCCATAACTTTTTGGCCAGTATCACAAATGCATGTTCGCTTTTTAAAATTCTTCTAAAGGGATCTTTCATTACTTTACTTAATTTCGTACTGGCGGTTAAGAAACATACATTTGAAATCATACTTATCATTTTTATTCTCATAATTCTATTCAACTGACAAGTTAGTTACAGCAATTATTTTGTACAATATGAGTAAATTTCAAAACGCTGTTGTTTTTTGTAAGTTACGTGTTAGAGAATTGCAGAATACATTTCAGGCACAATTACATGTACATAATTAGTTTGCTCATGAGGCAAGGTCTTTTTGTAAGGTTTCAATGTGATAGGTAGAAAAGAAGGTAAATTTATATTAGAATGAAGTTCAATGGCCTTAATACCATGAATGAAAGTTTTATTAGTCAATAGACAAGTGTAAAGAGGAAACCGTTTGTCTGTCGAAATGACACTCTTAACGTAACTCAACTGAACGTTTAATAGTTATTGAAAATGCATTTTAAAAGGTATGTAATTTGTGCTTAAACTTTTATAATGTTTACCCACATTTGTGTTAGAAACCTCTATTTCGAAGCACTTCGGAGCCGGTTTTATAATATTGATTATAGTTTACGATGCCGGCCGGGGTCAGTGGGATTAAGTTACAAACAAAAATGTTGTTCCAATGACTCATTTCGGATGTTCTATTTACTTTAATTGAACTTTCCCCTATCCGGGAGTTAATTAACAATATAGGGGCACCCTAACAAGATGACTCAACAATTTAGATGGCAAGAAATAAAATGTAATAGGGATATAAAATATAATTTGCGACATATTTTAATTAAGTTCGAACAGATTTATATAGTCTATTCATATGTTGATCGAAAAGTTTCTCACCACACCTTAAGATAGCGATACATTATTTAAATAAAGATAAAATATTAGATAATTAAATTAAAATTATCTTGTCAAATGCTTTAAAATCTTATAATCCACATAAATTATAGAAATACCAGCGAATTGAAAATTATTAATATAAAAAAAATTGGTAATCACGAAATATGATATTGGTGAAATATATGTGATATTGACTTTTATAGCTGATATAAGTATAAATTCATGCCACGCTTTGTACGTTCTGCACACTTGTTTCTGTTGGCCGTGACACTTGTACCGTAATAATGTCATAGAACAAAAGTCCGACTGTCTCCCATTCAAATATGTGTCTCGTGAGTACTCATTCTTCCTCAACATTGTCTTGCACACGCAGTTTTTTGCCCCTTTATGTGTCCTTTCGTCACGCCATACGAGTCTTCGAGGTCAAGAGGCCCCTGAAGGCCCACTCTTCACATTATTATTGCTATTTCATTTTAATCACAAAGTGGAAATGTATGACTAGCAACTTTTTGCAATATCGGTGTTGACTTCCGCATTATAATATCTTCTAGCAATTATATAGACTAGTCTTACAAAACAAGTGCGCGATGATTGTTGTGATTATCTAAGTGTAAAAAACTGAGATGACGGCAAAAAGTGTAGCGAGATATAATTCGAGCAGATCGTTCTCTGAGTCATTGTAAGCTAGACAATAATGATATTGTAGCGAGAGATATGCTAAGTCCTGACTATAATCTTATCGAAATTAAACCACGCGAAAAGCTACAATGAACTACTCAACTACTTTCAAGCTACAATGAACTACTCAAGCAACAAATAGCATATGCAGTAGAAAATTATTAAGTCCATGCCTTTTTAATTATATACATTACGTAACGTCAGTTTACCTTTCTGGGAACAATCTGTCTCGTTTGCGTGAAGACAAACCGTGGGAGTGCGTCCTCTCTTGACGGTTGACTGATGTTACCGATCACAAACAAATTAATAAATTGTGCACCGTGAAGCAATCACATTGAAAAACCAACTGGTAAACAATGGAACATCATTTGCTTAATTGAGAGGAACTTTTCCTGGGAACTTAATAAAAAGGTACAGAAAAGACCCCTGGATTAACGCACTAAGACCATCGGAAAGTTCGGAAGGTATATCGTCGTATTGAACTTATAAATAAAGGAAATAAATAATCACATACATTCGATTGAGAGACAGCTTAAGATAAGAATCGTTAACTTAGTTTTATTTGATTTTTTATCGAATATCAATGAGCATCTTCGCACCTACTTCGCCTACGAACTAATATCGATCAACGCATTTGATATGCGAGAAATTTTGTAGTCAGCCGAGACCGATTGACCTCGCCTCCGCTTATTAAAAACTAAATGTTGGGCTCATCGTTCTTCCGGACGCGCGGACGATCGACGCCCACAAATCACCAGGCCGGTGATACGGATAATAGTTGTACCGCGGTTTTGATCTTAGAAATTCCAAGTGATTAGCATAAATAGAGCCGGTCGAGGCGAGGCGATTGAGATAGCCAACGGTTTGTTCGGCCACGGTCCGTCGCCGCGTATCCATTCAAACAAGATCGGTTACACCTTAATTTATTCACGAATTATCTGATATATCTAAATATCACTATAAATTAAACAATACCTTATTACGGATGTTAAGACTTTGTAATGTTGACTTAGGTAAAAATTGCGATGATCGCTCATTTGAATCGGCGTGCATAATCAATTTTGTGTCTTTGCACTTGACCTCGTATGTGTTCGGCCGACTTGTTACATCACACAAGTTTAGAATTTGCTCGAGAATATATCGTAGGTTTTTAAGCGAGAGAAAGATAAGATTGTCTTTTGACATCGATTAATTTGTAGCCTTGGATATCCATTAGGTTGCATCACTTGATTGAACTAGATCACCAGGATCAGATATTACTTTATCAACTTATGGAACAATAGCCAAGCTACGACAAAGACTTTCCAATTGACCTTTATTACAGTCGGTTACAAAGGTGTGTGGAAATAGTCCAAGGTTATCCACCGGTAACGGATTTGAGATCCGGCGGTCACGACTTGAATCGATCGGGCTCACTTAAATCTTTAATAATTGTTGTCCTGCAACCCCGCACAGAAGGCGTGATAAGACTGTTATTGAGTATTATATCCGTATTCCATTAGCCTCGTTTTAGTGTATGACATTGTTAGTTACGTATGTTTATTCTAGCTATGATTTTGGAGCATTGAATTTAAATTTGATAACTAATTTACGCAAGTGTTGATGGGACTACATAGACGTAAGTAAGTTTTATAAGCAGTTTATGTGATTCAGTACTGTCTTTAACGAAATGCACAATTGCCCAAAGGTTTGATACAAGCAAAAAGATTGCTGTAAAATTTGACGGTGCTGAATTGCCAATTCTTCGACACTGGATTGGTTCAGCTCATAAGATTTCTGTCAATTACTTCACAATTTAACTTCGAATTGTACAAATTTTCCGAATGTTTCGTTCCTCGATTGACTCGTCCACGGTCACGAACGCAATCCGTTGGTTCGTCGTGTGATCGGCCGTTCACCGTAGCTAATTTCGATTTTATGGAATTGCATAGTGCGAGTCAATCCCTCGTCTCCACTTATTGCAAATTATTTTGTACAAGCTGATTCTTACATGTTGGCTAGCATTATATAACAAGTAACATATGTTCTTCATCAACTTGTTCAATACGTTCTTGACAACTGTCATAAAATCGAGTATATTATTATAAAGTAACCATAAGATTTTACTTTCGTATTTTTATTTGTAGAATGTACTTTTTGTCAACACTTCCACTTGTGTTCTTCTAAGATTTTTTACTCACCAACTAGCTATTTATTTTTGTATTATAATATTTATTTCCTCTTAACACATTTATTCCTCCCTTGTGTATATTTACTGCGTCCAATTTACTACTTGGAGCGTTTATAATTTCACTCCTTTTAAGAGTAGATGCGCTGTCTGTTTACGGATGCAGCTTTGATGAGATATCAACATACAAGTGTATAATATGCAAATATCTGAAAGCTGTCCGTGTGACCCACAAACCAGAAGCGCGCGGCGCAGCGCGACGGGCTGGAAGCACACGCGTCGCCGACCCAATCGTACACGATAGCGAATACGAGATAGGCACCGTACACAATGTTTTATTAATCAACCCCATTGTGCGGACTCCTTCGTAATGCCTTTTAGAGCTCACTTGACTATTCATGAAAAAAGATAGTCAACATATTCTTAACCTTTCTCAGAAATTGAGCGTGTGACTTACACGATTCGTCGGTACCTATATTTAATATAATTATTGAGCTTTTATTTAAATTATTTTTGTTTCATAATTTTATTTTCTTAAAATACTTGTAAACGGTAAACAAGTTACTGTACACACGTGATGGTATCTACTAAGTACGATAGATAGAGTTATGCTTAAGTGAGAAATTAGGTAGCATCCGGTGATATTGTATTTTATCTAAACGATTAACAAAACCAGAGGTTAAAGTAAACTTAGCTTTAAAATTAAATTATATATTAATTGTGATGATCTGTCCGATACAGCTGATTAAGAGCTTGTACACAAAACTGTAAATTGGCGCGATGCGAATTCGCAACGCAGAAAACTGTGACACGAATTGCTGCGATGCGATTTCGTGCGGCAAGGCGTCTCCCTTCCACAATTCGAAAAAATTCGAATGCACGATGCGAATCAATCCGCAAGTTCTTGCGATGCGTCGTGGGAGCTCGTAGATTTTTACGATGCAACGTCGCATCGCAGTTTTGTGTACAAGCCCTAAATCTGTAGTGTATCGTGAAAAGAGAATGCCAGGTAAATACGTTGACATCGCTAAAAAATGAAAAAAAAATGAGCTAGTTTGAAAAGGAAAACGAAGCAAAAAAAGAAAAAGAAAATTCAAGACAGACTTCACGGAACTTAACTCTTCAACGTTAAAATTCTCCAGCTACTACGAGTATCAAGCGCGGTGCATCTGGCTAGGACCACCGGCCGAGAACATTAGCATATCGGCGCTCGTTCCATCGCCAACCTGTTGCATAGCACTAGTATCTATGTTAATTAACCGTTACCAGTCCTTTTTTACTAGTCTGCGTCTCTTTGGCGGATCTTAGGTGTTTGGTATCGAATTTGATTTGCATTTCAAGTATATTTATATGTCAGTACTTTCATGGTACTTTGTAACTATTACATTAACATATCATTCCTTTCTTTTTGTATTATGTTGCTCATCAGCATTTAAACTTAGTAGTTTTAAGTAGGTATGCGTTGGCAAAGGAACAAGCTAGTAATAAGGGCAGTTTAATATTCCTTAACTATGTGAAATATCCTTTGTGATTTTTTATTAGTTGAAGTTTCCTTTCAAACTAGTAAGCCATATAAATCAACTGAATATTGTTTCATAATAAGATTTCTATTGATTTAATAGTCATAAACAGTCATAAATCATTGCCTAGGTAATAGTGCATTTTCCTCTAATTGACCCTATTTGTTCAGCAGTACTCAAGTGTTGGTTAAATAAATCACAACTGACTTTTTCCAAATAAGACTGATATTATCTCTGATACATTACATATCAGTATTCTTAGACAATACTGCATAGTAAAACGTTCCGCATTCTATTATTCCTTGTTAGGATTAACACAATTCTTCTTTTTATTTAATGACCTGTGGGTACAAATGTGAATATTAATTGAAGTAGTTTAGTTCTGATTTTTATTTCTATAATCTCTTTCACAATTATAACAAAATTTTATTACAAAATACCATCTCTTTTTGTTATAAAACACGAGCCATTGAGGTTAATTTGTAGACGTAACAAAACACTTAATAAAAATTTACTACAGCTCTTTACATTCTTTCTCTTAATTATCAGTTGTAAATTCCACGATATCCTTAAGTTGATTGTGTTCATTGAGATTAAAAACAGTTTCCTGTTCCGTTATTAAAGCTTAGAGGCATTCCAAAATACCAATTAATTTAAATGGATTATAAACTACATGTATATCGATCGATAAATATTATTTCGTCTGACAATATTAGGTCAATTAACAAACTGTATAAAACCTAATCTACATTGGAAATACGATGACAGCTTAATTATATCGTCTCTATTTATCAACGTTTGTCGTAACAAATATCAGTTATTTAGTTGTTGAAACACAAACATTAGCAATAGTAATCTAGACGTTTGCGATATGTTGGTATTTTACATCAGTAGAGTTGTGATATTCAACATTACTTACAACTTACACTTTCATTATGTTAGAATCAACTTGTATTACCTCATCACGACAACTATTTGTAAATAGCTCGAACGTCTTCTTCATTTTAATCACAAATACTTGCTTTATTACTTATAGTAGCAGCCCTATATGATCTGTCTGGTAACGTGTGTAACGTTTCTGATTATTCGCGCCTATCCAATAGACAGGCTCATGATGGCCGTGCTTAGATTACATCGCCTACGCCTCCTAGATTAAGACTATTCACTGACAAGTCTATTTGTTTGACTGGCGAGCGGATATGTTTTAGATTAACTATCTTATGCCAAGTAAACTGCATGATTAACTTGAAAGATCTTATGTGGAAACGAGGCTTAACATTGATTTTGATATTATGTTAAGTTTTAGGCTGATAAAGATTTTGAATAGTTTGAGGCATTATACGAAGTATCCCGCGTAAATTTATCTTAAAAGAAAAACATCATAATTGAATACACTCGTACCCTTTATCGTGCCACAAGCAGCATTTAGTGCACTGTAAATAATTTATTACAACTTAAAATTATTTTTACAATGTATCAATTTAGATCCATTACGTTTTGATGCTTTTTTATCACAATCTTTACTTTTAAGATTAGAAACGGTCTGTCGAACTTGATCGATTTTGTTCTCAATTTAATATTTGATATTACAAAATGTTCTATCAATAGCTAGAAAGTAGGTGCATTTGTTGCGTGGGATTAACATTTGAAACACAATTTGGTCACGACTTTAAATGTATATATGAACTTCGTGTCCTAGGTTTCGTTTTCTACTTCGCCGTTCTAACTTAGTCCATTAACAAAAAAGGTTATTACGTCGGTTCGTATGTCACTCTCACTTTCTCTTCGCGTAGGCTGTGTCATTAAAATTCTGTTCGTCGTTTCGTTATTGTAATTCAGTAAAGCTTGATTGGTGGCGGTCTCGTACCAGCTTATTTTAACCCCTGTTGACAATTCAATCCTTCTTAGTATGGTATTGCAAATTATGCGTTTGTTCGCTCGAAATTCAACGGACTGTTCGAATCTCAAACAACCGATTAACATTTCCGAGCATTTTTTGTTTATGTATAACGATCTCAGATTCCTAATTGAAATTTTTGGCGTCCACGCGATCATTCACTTTTTGTCGATTTGATATTTCATTTTAAAGCGTTGTAAAAATTTGATTTAACGTTTATAAATTGTGCTATAACTTTACATTTTACTGTTATACATTATTTATTATGCCTTGTTTTTCGTTTTTTGTGTACAGAAATTGGTTGGGCGCAAGTATTGTTTTAATTTATATAAACCTAATTTGACATCAGCTACCAACCAGTTAGTACCAACTAACTATGGTTCATTTAAGCCAAAGAAGCTTTAGTTTTGTATGGAGCAGTTAATGTTCTTTAGCGATTTCTATGATGATATTTTAAGTAAAAGTTATTTGTTTGTATTTCTACACATGTTATGTATACATGTGCTTTGTTAGTTTAAATTAGCAGTAATGTCAAATATGACTATCACTGTTTACATACAGTGATAGTCATTTTTGACATAACTGCTTATTTGTACATTCAATTTGACTACATTCAACCAAATGAAATTATTCAACAATGGCTACATTATTTTAATTTGAATCAATATTTATTTGTGTAAAGAGTACTTAGTAAATCATAATATTCACTTCATCCATCGCAGTCTGTATCATCATCTCTATTCAGTCGTTCGTATTATTCAGTTGTTGTTTCAAATTGTGACGTCAGAGCATAAACAACTATTGTTAGTGTTGTGCAACATTTGTTTTAAACGAAATGCAATTATTTTTGTATTGTTAAACTCCGAAGGACGAGACCGTCTCAAGTTACGAGTGGCTACAGATTTATAGATATTGATGACAACAGTCATTTGTTCATAATCTGTAAAAGGTATGAAACCTTTTTATGGAATTAAAGAATATTATTTACAAATACCTTGTTGTTGCGTCAGGGTATTTTGGCGTGCTGGGCGGAGATGAGATGTCACATTTCTTTACGAGATAGGAGATACCTTGTGTAAGGCTTTTCATATAGTATAAGCAGTACTTAAGCTTGAATTTTACGATACCTCGTACATTACCAATATTATGATCAAAACAATACATGTTGAATATAATAATAACATTTTATTAGCTACTTTAAGTATTCATATTTCAGCAACTACACTTAAATCAGTATTAGGTATTTATAATATTTATGTCTAACATTTTTGATTTAGATTACGGCCACAAAATAATTTCATAGAAATCTTAAACCTTTTGCTGCTTGATTCTGTCATATGAAACTTTACACCTTGGCAAATTCCCGCACAAGTCAAACATTTGTGTGCATGAACATGGATGTTTGTCTTGGTCTGGGTGTTTCTATGTATAATATGTATGTATTTACAAAAAAAAAAACGTAGTATATGTATGTTTATCCATTGTCTAGTACCCATAGTACAAGCTCTGCTTAGTTTGGGCTAGATGGTGTTGTGTGAATGTGGTAGAATATTATTATTATATTATATTATTATTATTTCGCGAAATTAATAGATAAGAATCCGACTTTTATGAAATATATTTATTTAGACATTTTCGAAATAAAATGTATTATCGTCCTCATTCGCAACACAACATAACAGCCAGGGAGCTAACGTTTACAATCGATCGCTTATTTGTAATTTTCTTATAACTTAGACCATCGTAGACCACTTTCCTACAACCGTGGGAGTGTATTACAAGCTGCCTTGACTAGACGCCACCAGATCCGATACTCATCCGATAAACGCCTACAATTTCTAAACAATAATGATCGACGGTTGTGCAAAAGATTGCACGGAGCTTTGTTATGAATTTATGTATAATGGAGGTATTATAGTTAGCGTGGATATAACCACTTACATCAACTATGTTTGTAAAGTTGTGTACTGACACAGTATGTTTACGCACACATACACAGATTGAGAGTTGATAATAAAGGTTGATAACCAAAGTGCATATACTCATAGAATGGTACCGTCTAATTCTCACTGCTATATAAACATAATGTATTTCGTGTGTATCTAAAAAGTATAGAAATATCTGTAAAAAGCGCACGGGCACCCACACCCCACGAACCTAGCGTCTCTACCCCAAACGGCTCATAAACGTAATGACCAATTAAATTACTGTATTTTAGCAGCACTGGCATAGCTGACCGTACTCGGAAGATATGTTGGCTAAAGAGCAGTTTATGTGAGCCTAAAGCTATATTTTCTTACTGTACGCTTTGGTGAGCTCATTCACAACACGTAAGGATATTGAAGAATAAGGTAAGAACAAGATGAATATCTTTTCATTGTCTGAAAATACATAGCATGTTTGTCTTATTCTAAAATCACTGCTGCAGGGCTAGATAAAGATGTGTTATACTTATCCAAATTTTTCCTGACTATATGTAGTATTAAATAATAGCGGTTGAGTACAGTTCTAGACAATATGTTATGGGTGAAGCTTTCTAGAAAGCCTGTTTTATTAAAGCCTCCTTTGTCGTCTGTATCACGGGATTTATAACAAAGCTAACACAATATTTTCTCTGGTCTGAACATGGAATCGGCGCAGCAGCAATGGCAAGATGATATCTGAAACCACTACATCATCCTTACTGTCAAAAAATCCAGGACCTTACTTCTTCTTTGTCGTCACACTCTTGGCAGAGTGGTCATGGTCGTCATGACAGGGGTGGTGACAAGCTTCACAATTCGCCGCCATTCCTTTCGTGCTGTTGCTTGCCTCGTGCATTCGTGGAGTAGACCATTTAGTGCAGTTTTGACTTGGTCGGTCCAGCGCCGCCCAGTACCGCGCGCCCTCGTGTCCTCAATTTTGCCCTGAACCATGGGTCCTTACAGTCCTTAGTAAACTTAGGCCACCACACCAACGTGACAATAATCAAAGAACATGATGCCATTGCCAACACGCCAATCTATGTCTATAATACACTGTTGGCTATTGGAGATGATTGGATTATGCATTTGATGTTAGCAATTTCACAGTATTAGCACTAGAGTGATAAGTGTTGGTTTCAGTTGGCCCAACATGGTTAACGGTTTGGAAAACAGCAATCATACGCCATTACCAATGTTGTGCAGTTGGTGAATCAATTTGACGCACAGTTATTGTGATTGATGGTTTTGCAACGGGTTACATTAGGCTTATTATACTTTACAAACTGCTGTTCAACATCGATTTTCTTTTAGGCATAATCACGTTGTTAGCTGCCTCGAAAGTCTTGTGGTGGAAGTTTACGCTTATGGTTGTGGCTGATTTTGGTTGATGTGGTTCGATCCATGCGCTGGATCAAGAGTTTCAGATTATTCTGTTTGGATTCTTACTAGCAGTAAGGGTTCAAATTCTGCGTTATTGACTGACACAATCCTATTACTATTATATCAAAGTTTATGAAGATGTTTGGACATTTGTAACTCAATCATGCGTAAACCTTTAAATTGGAAGAATTTTTGCACACGCGTAGACCACGGAAAATAGGTTTGCCTTTGGGATTCACGCAGACAAAGTCGCAGGCAGCACTAGTTTTTCTATAATTATCATTAAAAGCAACAAACATTTTACGTTCACGTTCTCTATTCATATTAAAGAGTATTGAGGTCATCAACTCTAATCGCCATTATTACGAGCATAAGGTCCTATACTTCGACACTAGAACTCCGATATCTATTCCTATTAGGATATATCAGACCTATAAATCTCGAAGGACACAATCAATGATTACGATCTGAAGTCCTCGGTCCAGAAGGCATCCCACTCCACAACGCCGTCCTTATCTGAAGAAGGCTTATCGCCTTTACGACAATACAAGTACTATTGTTCGCTACAAGTTTTAACTGGCGAAGTAAATAATGCCTATCTCTTAACGATACATGTATGCTTTTTTGTATTTGTGTGTGATGTTTTCTGCTAGCTTTTGTTTGTGGCTCTTCAGTGTTAATAATGATTTGCCTGCGATTTTCTTTACGCATCATATCTCTCGTTTCGCTTAATGGATTCAGAAAAATGTAGACTCAGAATTTAGGTGTAATTTGAAGCTACTATACGTTAAAAGCCGCATCAAAATCCGCTGAGTAGATTTTGATGCTGATGCAGTGATGCTGGTACAAACAAACAGGTCACATTTTGAACATATAGACAGAGCCTCGCTACTTTATTTGTTTTTCGTTTTACTACATTTTATATTTGATGTATAATGAAATTTACTTTGGAGTACACGTAATACAATATTTTCTTAGTTTACTACTAACTTCTGATCGCGCAAACATTTATGTGATTTTCTGTCCATACACACATGATAAGTGAATGGCTACTTTCTTAGTGAATATTTACCATTCATACTTTCCATATATAGCGATAGCTCCGTGGGGAGACCAACAGACTGCAATGCAGAGGGTCTCTGGTTCGAACCTACGTTGCGCACCTCTGAGTTGCGGAAGTTATATGACTTTTCCAAATGATGTGCGTATTGATTGACAATTATCGCCTGCTCCGTGCCCTGGAGAACACGTTAAGCCGTCGGTCCCGGCTACCATGAACATCTATGGCAGTCGTTATTGGGAAGTCAGTGCCCTCTAATATCCTAACACTGGTCTAGCCTTAGAGTATCGTTAGCCTTCGGGTTGCGGAGATTAGATGGCAGTCGCTCCGTGTAAAAACTGATATCCAGTCAAATCCAGTTAGACTAGAAAGCCGACCCCAAGTGACTTGGGAATAATAAAGGCTAGGGAGAGGATTGACTTTCCATACATGTAATAACGCCTATTTCCTGGCGGGTACGAAGAAACTAAGGATTTCCACGTGCTGCTACTTATATGCATTGTAAAATGTTCATAGTAATCATATTTACGATGCAATCAGCAGACTTTACACCACTTAAATACATAAACATAACTTAGGCTTGGTATTTTACACCTACATTTCTAATTATATTTAGAACCCACGTAATAGCTTTATAGCTATTTAAGAGGCACATTTCCGGAACCCAAACAGCTGTTTGGGTTCCGGAAATTGACTGAGAATTTCCTAAGTCATAAATAAAAGTTTGTCCGATCCTCAAGATCAACAATCAAACAAGAGCACAAACATGTGCCAGCAGCTCATATTTTATACAATAACGTAATTATCAACACCCACTCAGTAATATCGTTTGCCAAATTTGCCAGAGCAGTGGGCTGAAGGCTAAACTTGGCAATGTGCAATTGCCAATATCATTAGTGCGATAATTACATATTTATGTGTATTAGTCGTGAGAGCCTTCACATAGTGTTGGACAATCGGTGGTAACGATCGAAAAATAGTATCGATCTGCTAATCGACTTTTACGGATGGATGTACAGTGTACACCAAATGTTTTAGCAGAGAATATAGATTGCCATTGGCCTCGCCCTAACATAGCACTCTTGCTTTATGAAGTACGAAAGCATGAAGTATTTAATGAGAGCGAACGCGCTCTTATCACATTCTGCACGCATACTTGTCGGACAATGTTATTTGAGCCAATCTTTTTTATAGATTTATAGAACATCTCTAATCTTGCCAGAAGTTGGCTGTCATAAAGTCTGAAAAATGAAAATTGGCCTCGTTACGTTTTTAATCAATCTTTTGTTATGTTTTTCACAGTATGACCAACTCTGGTCAAAGAATGTAATGAAGGTGAATGCGCTCTTATCAAATTCTCCACGAATGCTTATCGCTTTGTGTAATCTTATCCTGGCCTATCTATAGAACGTTTCTGGTCTGCCCCAAAAATGTATTCCTTAGGTTCTCTGATTTCTTAACATTTGCCCAAATGTGTTCTTGATCAATATTTAGTCATGTTTTCCTCTACCTGTGAATTAAAATGTTTCCTTGCACCCTACGATTTTTAAAGAATGAGAATTTTCTGTATTATTTCTGCACTATAATTATGGTGTATAACTACAAATTCAGAATTAAATATATATAAACATTACCTAAATCCTACAATAACGTGTACAGATGATACTTACCTCAAAGTTAATTACCCAAATCGACAATTAACATAGATTCAGTACCCAACATGATATTATTGTGCATTGCAAAAGTACCGTGTTGTGTAAGTCTACTTCATAGAGTGCCTATTTAGGCCACGTTCGGTACAAAATGTGGCGCTTTACGGATTTGCGGTAGCAAGACATAAAATGTACATCGTGAGCTGTTTTAAGGTGCATACCGACTTTACCGTTCGAGTTATCTAAGCGAACATGATGTGATCACATTTATTATGTTCGCCTAGATGTCACAGTAGGCCACAGTTGGCCTTGATATTTATGCATATATTATTTAGAAGAATTCTAAGAATCCTTTGACTTTACTTGTAATATTACTCGTTGTAAGCTAAATGACAAATATGTAACATACCTCACGACTTTTTTAAGAATAACTAATTTTATTGCTGTATATAATACTATATTTTGCCCGCGGCTTCGCTCGCATAAATATAGGCTAGGTTAGATTTGTAACAGTGCTTTTTCCGGATAAAAGGGGGCACCTTTTGTGCACTCCTTTTCTGCACTTTTGACAGGTGTATATACAATTTTATGATAATCAGTTGAGTAGTTAAGGCATGGAAGCGTAACAAATAAACAAACAAACTCACATAAACATTTATAATATTAGTTAGAATTAGGATTTTTAGGATAACAATTTTTTTGCATTTTACCATGATAGACAAATGATAGATAGATAGATGATAATTCGCCTTGCCTGTAATAACTGTCTATAGATAATAACACGGCATATACCAATCAAACCGTATATGTCTTCACTCGCAACAAGTAAATAATTTCAAAGTAATGTATCACAATCTAGCTCCGTCTGTACACATAGCCATGAAAATGTAACAAAGGGACTTATCAACTAAAAACGAATCGCTACTTACCTGAGCTTTTTTCTTGCATTTAAAAATTCAGAAGCGCAGCGCTGACTAGACTATTAACCTTCCAACACCACACATGCTAGTCTTAACTCAACATCTTCATACTAATCCAGCAGCTAAATGGCACCAAGTAATCCATATAACATTCGCTATGTTATACTCGCATTTGCATGTTATAAAGCGAACATACGCATATCGCGATCAGTCAGTCGCCACCTTTAATCGGATCACTCGTGCTCATTACTGCACCACATTCATGCCAAGGTCTCAGGTTTTTCACTAATGTGCAATACTCAGCGCTTCGTAAGCCTTTGTTTGTGTAGTATACGCTAGTGCGTAAAGATTTAATTCAAAGCAGTTCTGTTATTGCCTTTATCTACAAGTTTTAGACTACAATATAATTCGTGCTTCAGTTAACTTTTACACTAAGGGGGATTTTTGGTACCTCGTAATAAGAGATGAGCCTATTCCATTTCGCAGGGCCTGTCAGCGGTTTAATGCTACGTTTTTTAACAGACTTACACAATCACACGTTGCCAACCCAGGGTATCGAACCCGAAACTGCGTGACAAATATAACGCGTACTTATATCACATTATCAAAGATACAGTCACTACAACATGCGTACAGATAAATCGCTTAAAGTATACTGGTGCATTTTTAAACCACAGCCTACACGAATTCTTAGTCCCACGGTCAAGACCATAATTACACACATACATACATAGATTCACGCCTGTTTCCCAGAGGGGTAGGCAGAGACTACGGATTTCCATTTGCTACGATCCTGACACACTTCTCTGGCTTCATTCACTTTCATCACATTCCTCATACACGCCCGTCGGTTCAAGGAGCTCTTAACCTGGCCTTTGTCCAGGACGCCTCCGATCTGGTCGAGAAACGTTCGCCTAGGTTTTCCTCTTGCGACTGTTCCATTCACACTAGCCTTATAAACTTTCTTAGTCAGTAGTCCATAATTATACATGCATAATTATCTCTTAAATAGAAAAAGAAATGTTATCATCGATTTCCATCGATAACAAACTCGTTCACAAAAAGCTTGACCCAAAAGCTCTGTCATTCCAATCTCACTTCATGTTAACAATCGTGACATTTGTCTTTCTGATACACCGACCCATTTACATTCGAGACTTTTCCGATATCGGTATTCGTATAAATCTTAATCGATAATCTTCTCGATATGTTGGCGTCTCGCTGGCTCGTTTCGGCGACTCGCTTTCTCCAGCCCACAAAAAAGCTGATACGCAAGTGTGCGACCTGTTCTGCCCATCTATCGATTGTTATTTTAAAAATATACACACCTCGACACGATTCGAGCCGACGCGAACATTGGACGTTCTACATAATTATGAATGAGGTCTGTGTTATTGATATTCCATTTCTATATAGAATTAATTATTAAAAAAATGCATTCGATTTTCATCAAAAAATAATGTGTAGGTACTGTGTTATCTTTAGTAACTATAAAGGTCCTAACATCGCTGCACCATCTCAAACATTCAACCCTTGCCTTTATAATTATTATATTTCAGCATTATAATTATAATTTTTCATTATATTTCCATAATTCTAAGTCGTAATTTTTTTTGGGATTTCAGTTTCTTTGGGTTTTCTATAAGGCATTTCTTCATATCATCACGAAGTCTGGATTTGTTACTAATAGACAGCAACAAGTACATCTCAAGGTATTTAGAACCGACTCAAGCTATTTCTAAACTCAGCCGCCTAACTTTTCAAAGGCATGATGAGCAATGACTCATAATTATGATATGCAAATATCACTTATAGCTGTTTAAGCATATAATAGAGCATAGCAATCAATTCCAAATTGGCCTCTAAAACGTTTATGCAGTTAAAACTCTTTGCTCCTACTTTGTCAATAGTTTATTAAGCAACATGTTATTAAGTTAAACAGTTTATTTTACAAACCTGTAATTTAAAACTAATACAAAATAATGATGTGAATGAGACGCCGTAACACACAGATCTCCATCGGTAGATAATTACGATAGCTATCCTATCGAACATTAATTGTACATTTGCTCTCGATATTAATATCGATTTTGATACTCAGGCAATTTGTTTTTCTAACCATTTCTCTTTGCGAAACATGACAGGTGTATTACTTTTATGTAATTAGAAATTGAGTTCATAATTGTATGAGCAGAAAGTGAAAAAATCTATAAAGGATTGGTTCGCTACTTTGAATTACTTCGGTAATGCTTTGGTAGTTAGACTATTCATGATCCTTAAGGTCAAAAATTTTTAGTAGTCTGGAATTGTGTTCGGTAGGCGACAATTGTCTAGCCCACTTTACGTACGTACCTACGTAAAATCTTAAACGAATACTTGTTGTATCGTGGGAGACTACAAATATTCAAACAACTGTCAGAAAGAACACCCAGACACGGATCAATTATTCGTGGATTACATAAATTGGTTTGTTCCGCATTCACCCCTACATTACGTCCCACATTCCAAAAAGTTCCTCATTCGCCCCTCTTTTAATTATTCCTTTTTCATCCTACATTTTTAAGCATACGGTTAGCAAAACAAAACATGTTTAAAAATTATTTTAAATGTTTTCAATGTCGGGCTCGTGATGTCATGCCGCGAGAACAACGAGGTAGTGTAAAATATTTTTCCGCAAACGGTACAACAAGAAAAGGAACATAATTTAGGACGAAAAAGGAATTACATTAAGAAATTAATATTTATTTTAATTTCGGGGCATATGAGGAACAATTTTTGGGGCAAATGCGGATTTTTACATTCGGGACGAAACATGAGGGTCGAATGCGGAATAAACCCATAAATTCTTGTCCCGTATTCGGATCGAACCCTTAACATTCGGCGCATTGTCAATCTGTGGGTGTAACACAGCTGTGTACCTATCTCTTCGGCGATAATAATATAGGCATAAAGCTACATTTGTATGTACTTCTTGCCAACTGTAGGTACTGTAGTCCCGTGTAATACATTTACGAGTGTATTGCCACTTACTGGGTACACTTTCAAACGCTGCGATGGTCCTACAAAATACATGAGAACAAAATACAACAAATAAAATGCGACACGTCACAGTCACCTCACAGCCGGCAAAAGCTATGAAAGTTTTACACCCCGCTATTCACTGGTATCTTTCTATCGAACAAAGGGTTAATAGGTCCATCAATAGCTTGAAATAATTCGCCTATTGATTGAAAGCAACATCAATCATTGAGAGAAAGGAGCGGCTAAGGAGGGAGATAAAAGATTTCGCAGTCATAAAAGTGAAATTCTTTTGTTTGGTGTATTGGAATTAAAAGACATTTGAGTAGATTGACGGTGTAGATACGATACGAAAGTTTGGAAGAAAGTTATGTAGACTGACGTGGACAGAAAGATCTGATCACCACGCGGGATGACTGACAAGCATTGGAGCGAAATAAATTTATTTTCTGTCTTTACCCTGCAAGCGAAGCTATGGATTTAGTAATGTCTGCCCGCATCTCCCATATGAATTCCACAGGATAATACAATCCTTTGCGGTAATCCAGGATCATAACATATATATTATGTGTGCCAAATTTTATACAAGTTCATGCAGCAGCTTACGCGTTATTGTGTAACAAACATCTTAACTTCCAAATATCTTACAAGCTTTCACATTCCTAATACTTAATCATAATATATATACACAGTCTTAGGCCTCTATCCTCAAAAAGACTGGTGTCTTTTTCCACCAACTACAGTTTTAGATCCCACGTGATGTGAGAGGGACGGGAGGGCAGACGACGCATGCCGTACTCCTACTTAGAATATCTTTCGACGCAATATCTTACGCATAGCAGTCACATTCACCACAGCTGCGCTAACATTCGATTACGAGGCATAGAGTTCTTTTTTGTTTTGTCTAAGGTGGCAAACAAACATGGTAAGTGGTCACCGTAGCCTATGGACGTATGCAACACCAGAGGCATTACTTACGCGTTGCCGACCCTTTAGGAAAGGAAGTGGGAAGGAGAAGGAGCGGGACGGGGGAAAAAGGGTGATTGGGCCTCCGGTACTCTCACTCACCGAACGAAACACAACAGTAGGAATGCTGCTATTTCACGTCGATATTCTGTGAGAGGGTAGTCCTTCCCCGGTCAAGCCGGCCCATTTATGCTGAAATCAGCGAGGCTCTACTACTCTAAGCTCTACTTCCCAAAACTGCCATAGATGTTCATGACAGCAGGGACCCACTGTTTAACGTGCTTTCCGACGCACGGATATCTGAAGTATTATTGTGTCAGATATAAATAATTAATTATCTCTAATTCACTACTGTACATCACTTATGAGCAACATAAACGCCGTGTGCTTACGTAAATACTTCACAGCCGCCGCCGTACCCTTTACAAATACGGTCTTTATATGGCAGAATGTGCTATAAAATGGACAAACGCCTCGTATATTGTCCGCGGTTACATTCGAAGACATTTTGAATTCAGTTTAAGTATCAAATTAAAGTCCTTTTTGAGTTATCTGTTGGCTACCGTCATTTCTATGTTCTCTTTTGTGTAACTGAGTTATTCGTTGTTTTGTGGCATAATGCACCTGAAACCTAGATTGTACGTAAGCAGGTATTTTAAGATAAAATTCTTAGTATATTCGCAACTGTTTTGTATGCTGAGACTATTGTGACGTAATTGTTTTAGTGTGTTATTGCTAACATTATAGCACATTACTATGTATTTTTTTAGTTAAGTCCAATTTGCTTTTTGCTTGTAATATGAGTTAGTATTATTTATTTTCTGTCTTTAACAGTGATAGATGTATTCTGACATATCTCAATTTCTTTGTAATGTGCTATTGTAGACCGGTTTCTCATGTAACCATCTAGTTTGTCCCGACATTCATCGTTTCGGCATACCAGGTTTGCGCTCAGCAACTTATTGAGGTAACATTTTTAACTGATTATATCTTACGGCATGCATACTAAAAAGTTACTGATTTAGGTAAAGTTATCATATTGTACAATGATAGATTTTAAATTAGAAACTCTTTAGTCGTATATTTGTAGTGACGGTTTGAGTTTAGTACTGTCTCTTCTATCATCTATCTACTAAAAGTTGGCTATATCAGAATAAAATGTTTTTTTTTTTTAATAATCGTTGTCGACTACTTTGGTTCGTCTGGACTCAAAACAATTGCTTTTGAAATGTATGTCTGTGTACCTGTCTGCTTGACTACGGAACGACATGTGGTACTTATCTAAAATGTAATAGATTGGCATAAAACTTAATATCAAGGCACGTTTTACCCAACTTAGTTAAGTGGTGTATTGTGAGATTTAGTACATATGGTTATCCAAGTAAATAAAATTGGCAGCGAAGCACACGGACAAATGCTAGTGATAAATATATTCATGTCACAAAAATAACCAAAAATTAAAACTTTTTATGTAATGTTTGTTATCGACAGTATAATAATAATAGACATTTCATTATTTTTTTATTCAATAACACGTAGTATAAATGCTGCTCCATCCCCTTTAAATTCATCCCCTACGTTGCAAAGCTCTTCAACTAATTGCATCGCCATAGATTATAGAGGGTGAAGGCAAGCAGATGCATTCACTGACATCTGCCTGGCACGTGTGGCAACTTTCTTTGTGTTGCCAACAATGACTTTTGAACTATAAAGTAAAAAGTTTTATTAACGCTTCTGTCAAAGAATAATAATTTATGTGTGGTTAAAAAACTGGTATAATTTGTTACACATTTTATTTGCTCGATAAAATGGATGTCTGAATTAAATTAATTAGTGAAATTGTATACCTTTATTACTGTGAAATGTATACCTTAATACTGGTATCGAATATCCTTTATTAAATTGGACTTAAAAAAGATAGATAGACGTGTTAATGCCAAAGTGGTTCAAGCGTGATTTCTGCGTACATACTTCATAGATTTTACATATTTTATTTAAGACTGTGTTTAAGAAGGGATAGAAAAAATTGTATTACACATTTTTTTCGCCAGCCAGGTTTAAAGTCTAGGTATATAATTATGGCACATATTTCTATACCCCGCATTGCCTAACAGAAAAACTAATATCACTACCCAAACCTAGATTCGAATGCGACCTGCCTTGTGCTCCAGGGTCAACAACGCAGTCAAACCAAATGAATTCAACACACTATTCTTACATCGATTTTCTATAAAATACTGTACTTCCCAGGATGAACCGACTTATCATCACCAAAACTTGGCATGGGCGGGCACTTCTTTGCGTAGTATCATATTCAAATATGTATGTATAATATAGATATAGTTTCTGCCCGCGGGTTCGCTCAAGAACAGTATTCCTTTCAGGATAAAAGGTACCTACCCTGTGTGCTTTTCGGTATCCCTGTGAACATTTATGCGAAATTTTATGATCGGTTGAGTAGTTAAGGCGTGGAATCGTAACAAACAAACAAACACACTCATAGTCGCTTATAATTTAGACATTTTAGCAGTCCCTATAAAGCCTACCTACTTTATGACAGCCATTAATTTACAATAGACATTTGATCTAACACTTTGATTTTATAACGTTGGTTGGTGTTAAATTTATCTACTCATTAAAACTATTGGCCATGAAGGTCGGGCATTCACACATCGGACAACTGAAGTGAATCGTAATATATTCTATCGGTCAATCAATCTGTTGTTTTATAGGAAAGGCGCTGTACACACAGGTGCTTTAGTGTAAAAAAGTGTAGCGTTAAGTTTTCTTCTTTTTTAATTTAAAGAGAGCTTCTATTTCGGCTTCTTCTCCTGACATAAGTTTGCGGTTGCGGCTGATCTTGAGTCCTGGGATTATTAGCTGGGACTGCGACTCCTATATTATGAAATTATCAATAGGTTTGCCACTAATTTGGCTCTTCGTACTACTTAGCACCTAATACATAGCTGATAAAATGTGTATGTAATACCGTCCAAACTGTATATATAATATATATAAACAAATCCAAACTGGATATAAGTGCAGAATATATAGAAAACGATAATGGAATGAATTACTTTTAGAATTAGAGTATTTTATTAAGATTTTTATTAGAATGTTAGTAGTTAATTAAAAGCTAAACGTAATTAATACATATAGATATTATGTTCTAAAACTTATAAATATACACTACTAAAATAACTATTTGTAGAACAAAGCCATATAGGAGATCCGGTTATTAAATAATAAAGAATTGCATCCATGCATGGCATATAATGATTACTGATTTATATATTTTTTTGAAGTATTGTTTCCTTTACTGGAGTGCAATTCTCTAACATGCCTAGCAGTTTGCCTGAAGCTTACGATTCAAAGTGCATCGATGCTTTACTATTAAAGTTTATTAGCCTTTCAATGAATATCTGTATTTATTCCTACAACATTGACTACACCTATTCCATAAGGAATGCATTATGCACTCTTCGCTAAATCACCCTTTAAACGGTACATAAACATATATCTCCTTCATTGGCAAGAGTCCAAAGACTTTATGCATTGACGGTTTGTGTCCTTGTAATGTGTCCTGTTGAGATCGCTATCACCTAATTTATGATCATGTTCGTATTACAATCATCCGCCGACGATTCAATGTTATGTCCTCTCATCCTTTACGATTTCTTTGCCGCCGGACGCCGTCAAAACTTGGTGGTGCATTAAATTAGCGATGAAACGGTATAATGCAAATGACCCAGTAAGTGAGGATTAAGAGAATGAAATACATTTTTGTGGAATAATAACGTTGGTTGATACTACGGGCAAAGCTGACCGCTTTTACTTGTCATAAAAAGAAGTGTATGAATATTTTCGGCAGTTAAAGCAGTGCCAAAAAAGATTATAAGTTGCCAATTTTTGCATACTAGTTTAGGTTCAGGGATTAACAAGAATAATAGTAATTTATATAAAAAATTGCTAGTAACGCTGTAAAAAGAATAATACTTCGTAGCCATTCTTTTTTAAGGCCATAGGTACTACAATCATAGTAATGTTGAATTAAATTTTGATTGATTTATTGACAGAATCCTTCTCATAACTCCTTGTGTTATTCGGCAAATATAGTTTTATAATACATCACAATATTAGTCCTTAATCATAACTATTTGTTTGTGCTATAAATGCATAGTAAAGTTTTGATTGTCCAAAATTGCGATACGAGGTACAATAATAAAATTGCGATACAGCATGAAGCCAACGTTCGAATAAATTGCGATCATTTTTCTCACCAACTTCCAAATCGCGTGTGCGTCCGCAACATTATGACAAACCAATAGCAGTTTGAAAGGGTGCATTTTAAATTGTAAAATAACATGACTCGGGCTCATCTTAGGACAAATTGTGCCCTAAAACAATGCGGCTAAATGCCCAAATGCCTCGGGGCATAACGAAAAAATTGTTCCTAAAACCGGGTGTTGGTAGACAGCCTGGGATTTAGCTGGCGGCAGTATTAGCTGTCTCTCTCATTCGTTATGACGTTAGAGAGAAATGTGAGATGTGAGCTCGACACGTGGGTCTAACTCGCGTGGCGCAGCGTGGGATATCGCCCGCGGAGGTGCAAACATTTTGCAAATACTCCGCCAACAAGTCCGAAGTCGATTACGAATTATAGTTTTTGAACGCTAATTATATTGTTGCTACTACGGGTGTTTAACGAAGTATAATTTTATTATGGTTGTAAAAGATTTGGAAATTGTTAAAGGTTTTTCTGGTGCACCCACTACAATAAAATTATGCCGTTGCCACAATTTCTTCTATTAGACTATGATTTTACTAACAATGCTTAGTGTAAAGACGTCTAATACTCTTGTAGACTTCCAGTTCACTAGGTATTACCTGATAAGGCAAATTGTGGTCGAATTATACTACCCCACCTAAGGTTCACCTAACCTGCGGTTAAGAATCCCAGTGTTTAAGTTTAAGGTGTAATAAATAAATTCATTAAATTCAATAAAATCAATATAAATTTTTGTTAGTTTGTGTGTGGGCGTTTAATCAGAGCAAATTATATAACTAAAAGACCTACCTACACTAATTCAGGTTATAAATGATGACACCTTTACCGTATACTCAACGACGCTATATCTGTATTATTAGCAACATTTTCACAATATTTACGACCAGAGTATGAATAAATTGTATTCTTCTGGAGATCTTAATTCGAAATCAAATCGAGCTATTCGGAACACAGCACAGTACAGGTCTTCCCATATTTGTCAACAAATTGCTCATAACATATTGTTTAGTGTCATGCAAATTTTTATTTAGCAAAACATATTAGCAGTAGGCGTGATATACGATATAGGTATTCTTTTGACACAGACGATTTAATTTGAATGTTTATGTAAATTTAATAACGAACACAAGCCTATATAATGAACATCTGATACTTCTATTATAGGTGTTCATTCAGGCCAGATATAGATGCCATTGTAAAGATTATAAAGGATTTGATGTAGATTATATTCAGTAGCTATTTTGTAGCGTGAAAGCGTGGGTAGTAGCTAATTATTTTATTTCACGTTTATATAGCTTTTTATTATCAAAGAGTTATTTATTACAGCATAGTAAATATATGGCGTATATAACAAAATAACGAAAGGTTATGGTAATATTTATTAGTCGTACAACGCACCCCATAAATAATGTAAATCTCGTAAATCATATTAATATTAATGAACAAAAAACATTGGAAAATATTTATGGGCTTTAACATAGGAAAAAATATTTATTAGTTTACATTAACGACTAATAACGACCATTCTAAGACATTTTCACAAAAATAATATCGAACATACGTTCATTGAAAACACGTCAGAAAATGTTGTTTATCGTATTTTTAATGTGTAATAAATAAAGATTAATACGTCAAAAAGAAATCATAATAGAGACATCATTAACGATAAAATTTTGTATCCACATTTAACGGCACAATTATATAAGTGTACGAAAAGTGAGTATATAAAACAATATACATAGCCTTATTGGATTTTTATGGTAGACAATTTTTAGTAGCAGCTTGTAGTTGGCTCTTCAGAGTAGGACCAAAAACATAATCAACGAATTTTTAGGGTAATACAACAAGCTTGGGTTTATAGATTTTTAGCATTTTGGATAGTACATTACTCGTATACTTGTTCAGGTAGACTTAGCTACAACCAACATCTCTGACTTTTCGAAGTTATGCGCGTATTAAATAGTTAATTATCGCTCGCTTTAACGGTGAAGGAAAACATCGTGAGGTAGCATGTCTGAGAGATCGCCATATTAAATGGCCATTATAAATAAATAATGTCCTCGAGGATATGTAAAGTCAGCCAACCCGCACTGTGCCAGTGTGGTTGCCCAGCAGCGAGACAGTTTAATACAAGACTGATATTGAAGTGAAAACTTCTTTAGCGGCGTTATGCACTTTTTTTGTGATGGGTAAAAAATGTTAAACTTGCGTCAGGACACGTGACCTGATTGAAAATTCGTAAGACGGAGGGAGAATTGTCAAACTCGCGTCAGGACACGTGACCTGATCGAAAATTCGTAAGACGGAGGGAGAATTGTCATGTTTGTGTACGATAGCGCAATAAATTAATATTGTATTTTACCACATAAATTATATTACTTTTATACTGATAATTAAAGCAATTCGTGCAAAATTATTCCCTAACCATTCCAAAATATCCAAAATGCACAACGTTAATATTCAAGTTTTCACTTCTGCCGGCACTCCCGGAGTGCAACCCGTTGTTTTTTATATAATTTAAAAACACCCGATTACACGTACTCTAAATAAATTCCCAAGGACTGTACAGTGTTCGGTAGAAGGGAGGGTACCGTAGTTATTAGTTACCAATAACCAGTATTAAAGCTATTTACAGCTATTTATAATGAAGAAATCGCGTTAACGATTAGTTATAACATCAATTTGTTCACGTCTCGTATGTTATTAAACCACAGCGCTACTACCGAAGTAACTAATTAATGGGACTTAAGGCGCTTAAGTTATTTAGATAACTAGGTAGCTGGGAAAATATTTTGAGTAAATATTTTACCTAATTAAGTAGCAAGGAGCAGCGATAGCTCAGTGGGGAGCCCAACAGACTGCAATGCAGAGGGTCTCGGGTTCGAACCCACGTCGCGCACCTCTGACTTTCGGAAATTATATGACTTTTAGAAATTATGTGCGTATTGATTGACAATTATCGCCTGCTCCGTGCCTGAGATCACGTTAAGCCGTCGGTCCCGGCTGCCATGAACATCTATGGCAGTCGTTATTGGGAAGTCAGTGCTCTCTATATCCTGACACTGGTCTAGTCTTAGGGTATCGTTAACCTTCGGTTTGTGGAGGTCAGATGGCAGTCGCTCCGCGTAAAAACTGATATCCAGTCGAATCCGGTTAGACTAGAAAGCCGACCCCAAGTGACTTGGGAATAATAAAGGCTAGGGACAAGAAGAAGAAGATTTTACTTGATTAAGTAATCGGTGTTGACACTTAGACTCTAGTTGGTCTCATAGAAGTTTACGCTTATGTATTACTTTGCTTTGCAAATGTAATTATGAGGGCTTAAGTCCAATTCCCGAGTTGGACATACTGTTAAATTAAAAGCAGCACGGAAGTCAAAACTTGCTCCGTAGACGATAATAAGATTGCCCTATATGTTGAGTTTAAAAATATAGCTGGTGACATGTGAATGTTTAACACCTCTGTCAGCACAGGTAATATTCACATTACACGTGTCCAGCTTGCTACGTGGCAGTTATGACGTAAGCTCAAGTTTTTATAACTAATGACAGATGATGATAGCGTAGTTGTTTCTTCATTTTATCTTTTTTTTTTATATAACTAAAGTGGCAAACAATCATACGGCCCACCTGATGATAAGTGGTCAGCGAAGCCTATGGACGCCTGCAACACCAGAGGCATCACTAGCGCGTTGCCAACCCTTTAGGAAAGGAAGTGGGAAGGGGAAGGAGCAGGCAGGGGGTGACTGGGCGTTCGGTACTCTCACTAACCGAACGAAACACAACAGTAGGAATACTGCTATTTCACGTTGATATTCTGTGAGAGGATAGTCCTTTCCCGGTCTAGCCAGCACATTTGTGTGTATGTGATAGAATATTATATTATTATATTATATTATTCATCCTGAAATCAGCGAGCCTCTACTACTCTGATTATCTTTCTGTTAAAGAGCTTTATTTGCCTCAAAGGACTAGAGACTATTATTTCTGGGTAAGATAAAACCAAACTTTTATATTCGGCACTTTTGGACTTTACGTGTAGTGATCATTCAAACGATTACGGCACGTGCAGTTATTTTAAAGTAAGTACATACATGCAGTGTATGACGTCCATGCACTTGAGAAAAGGTCATCTGTCATCTGACTGTGTGGTCAGTGGCAAAGAACCGTTAAATGCAAGCAAGACAAAGTTCGATCGCTATGGTAAACTTATGAGTAGGTTTATTCTAGAATGATAGGGCAACTTTAATGACAATTATTGTACGTAATTTCTGGTCGAATGGCGTAGCGGTTCGAGTGGTCACTAGGCCACCGCCGATGCGTTTAGTGGTGTGTGTTCGAGCGCGGGATAAAATTCTGTGTGCTACACAAATAGTTCTTTCAGAGTCTCGGCGTTCGTTGATTGAATGTTTGTACAGTACCCTGCGATACAGAAACTACGAGAAGCCAATAAAATTGTTTTAAAAACAGAGTAAATGAATATTTTTAAATCGCCCGCCAGTTTATCCCTGGTGCGGCATTATAATGACAGTACCAATTGGACGTACTTTCTGAAAAACGTTCCAACCCACACTCGGGTCAAAATCGAGTTCTTATTAGCAAATTAGTCACGGGGTTACTATTTACTAGCTGGAAAAATTTGGTAGCTCTACTATCACTCTAAATATGAAATTATGACTTAGTAGCCCAACCCACATGTATGAAGAAGCAATACGGGATTGAACTTAAATCACGATTATATCAAAATGTTAACTTTGTGGTTTGGAACATTTTTCAGAAAGTACGGCCAATTAGAAGGATTAGATCTTAGTCAGTCAGTAAAAATATATGTAACTAGCTTTTTCCTGCGTCCGCCCGCTATTGTCACGCCCTAACTACTCGACCGATCATCTTAAAATTTCGCATAAACATTGTCAGGAGTATAGAAAAGGACATAGGCTGCGTTTAATCCAGAAAAAAGTACTGTCCCGGGCGAACGAAGCCACGGGCAAATGTATAAACAGCTTAATTTGCACAAATCCTGTTGTACTAATTTGACTATCGCTTTTGTACTTTAACGTCACGAATTCTTTTCAACTGATGTCAGATCCTGGTTAGGTATTATCGCTCGTTATATATCATTGGTCATTTGACAATATAAATCTTTAATAGTATTAAATCATCATGAAATTTATTAACATAAATCTTGATAAATTCTGTATTAGTTATAAAATATAGTTGTTTAGTAATGGTGACAAATCCAAAGCTACCGTTGTGATAGTTCTTAAGTATTAAATGTCTATAGATGAAATATGTGACAGTGACAACGAGCTACCGTGAACCTGGTAGACAGTTCCGATGTTGTTGATGTACTGGACTACCGAAACTGGGGTAGGCAGAGATGTGTTATATACATATTTCGCTAATTAGTTTTAGGTGCTACGTAATAGAGGCCGCACCGGGACAGTTACGGACTACGTGCTGCTACTAAATATTTTTTTAAAGAAATCCAATAACATTGTCTGACTTGGTATTCGAACCTGAGACCTTCAATCTAATGGAACAATGCCTGTAAATTGCACCCTTCGGCTTGCTCGATGTTTCTTTAAGGACATATATCAAAATATGTATATACATAATCGATGTCGTACTGAGCGAAGATTTGCGCGAATTTGTACGTCTTCGAGAATATTATGAGAACCTTTTAGTTACGCAAGTTGCCTTTCATTTGTAAAACGCACATAATTGGGTAAGGTCAGAGGTGTGTCTTGCGATCAAGCTTAAGACCTTTATAACCCTATTAGGGTATATTTAGATGCATCATAGTACCCATATATCCCTGAAGTAGGCAATGTATATTTCATCCACATTTCGCCATTACGGTTCTAGAACCCACGAATACAGAGCACGCCTATTGCCGTTAACCGATTTAGGTTCCACGTAGTCTTAAGCTTATCACCGACCACCGTACAAATTGCCAGACTCGGTACTGCCTCTGAGAATTTCATAATAAAACAAAACACGTAAGAAAACACATACCTATTTTCAATTACATAATTGGACGTACTTTCTGAAAAACGTTTCAACCCACACTCGGGTCAAAATCGAGTTATTATTAGCAAATTAGTCACGGGGTTACTATTTACTAGCTGGAAAAATTTGGTAGCTCTACTATCACTCTAAATATGAAATCATGACTTAGTAGTCCAACCCACATGTATGAAGCACGATTATCTCACAATGTTAACTTTATGGGTTGGAACGTTTTTCAGAAAGTACGACCAATTGGAGTTATTGTATCTGTACTGATGAAGGAAATTGTCCGTCCAACAAAATACGCAATCTTCCGTTGATACCAGATCGACAGGTTGTTGCGACACCCGCCGACTAAAGCAGACCCAGTAGATGTAACTTCCTATACCGCGTTCGTATCTGAACATCTTTGAAAGGATGTTAACAATTTAAAAGGTACATAAGATAAGGATCTATTCGTACACGCAACTAATTTAGGTCTAGAACTGTTTAGATCTGCTGTAAAATATTCGGTTGCTCTTATATAGATTGTGAGGCAAAGATTATAACTAAGGTAAAATCCTTTTGAACGACTCAATAGGATAAGACCTTAATTATAATCTTTAATAATAATATAATATTCTATCACATACATACAACACCATCTAGCCCAAACTAAGTAGAGCTTGTACTATGGGTACTAGATAATGGATAAACATACATATATACTTTTTTTTGTAAATACATACATGTTATACATAGAAACACCCAGACCAAGACAAACATTCATGTCCATGCACACAAATGTTTACTTGTGCGGGAATCGAACCCGCGACCTCAGGCGTGGCAGTCGGTTACACTAACCACTACGCCATCGAGGCTGACAAAAAATCTTTGATAATCATAATTTATTTCGAAATACGTTTGTGCACAATGCGTTAATTCCTTTGCAACACACAACACAACAAAGCACACGCAGCGCACAAAAAAATCAATGTAACTTTATTCATTTAAGTCACAAAACTACACTTATGAACGTCAAAGCTAACTGAACTAAACAATAAATTTACATTTACCTGTTGGCTGTTGCCAGGGCGTAGATCCAGTATAGTGCTTTAATACATTCGAATATAATTCGAGAACTAAAATGTATTTGAACAGAGTCACGAGCAAGAGCTAATTTATAATTATTTTCTATACTACACACTATAGACTAAAACGGCTTACAATAGAATATCTGTTTCTGTTTAATAAGCGGAGCGTTTTCTGGAATTATTTAGCATGTCAATCTAGATTTTGTAATGAATTTATTTGTGTAACTATGTTAATCAAGCCATTCGCCTACAATAAAACCAATACAAATGTTAGAAACGCTAGACAATCGTAAAAATATTGACATCAATAGTCGATAGCTCTTCCTAGAGGTTTGTAATTGAATAAGTTGTTCTGATAATTAGTTCTACCACAAATTACTTAGAAACAAATGCGTCTGTCACGCATCTTACATGAAATTAACTTGTATGTAACGATTCTTTAACGCTTGCCGACACGCGTCGCCGAAAAGTACATTGTAATGCACATGTGCAGCGTTTTTCTTTTATTTTACTGACTTAAAACAACATTTCAAAATATGGGTATCAGAAAATGTTGATCAGTGAAATTGATTTTACATGCTTATATAAACAGGTTTTACTTACTTAATTTTCTCAAAATTAGGTGAAAATGCACAAGACCACAAAACAGAGACACTCTGTTTTGTGGTCTTGTGCATTTCTTGTTGGGCGGGGCGTGAAAAAGCACCTTCTCAGGCCGTCAAAGTAGAGACCTCAACATCGCCTCGGCTACTATGAGGGCGGTGTGGAGGCCACTGCTCTTAGACCACACGACTGCTTACCATCAAGTGGAGTGTGGTCATTTTGACGAGCACGATAAAAAAAAAAAAAAGAAAAAAACAATACGTATAATATTCCTGAAATTGTTGACATATTTTTCATAGTACATGTGTCAACAAATTAACTGTCCATAGGTAAAACGACTCGCTTCTCATGACTGAATATAGAAACCGGGCCTAAAGGTATTACACAGATACATAAAGAGATTTCGGATCTACATGTCACGCTACAGACATGTCGATCCGTAATCTTGCAGATTGTTATCTGTCAAATGCATACAACCCGCCTTGAACCGAAATCGTTCTATGCACGCGTCTGTGTGTGTGTGTTTGCTCTGTGGTGCGTTGTATCTAGCTATCCGTATATATTTAATTTGTGGTTTCGCTATCCGGTCTTCTCGACGGGTGACAATAAACAGCTTTGTTGCGCGACTACGGACGCGACGGGAAGAACAGTTAGCGGTTGGTATAACTGCAAAAAATGGGGATAATTCAAACTATATTTTAAATTGCTGCCGATGTCTTGAAAATTCTGACAAAAGATTACAAAGAGAGTCGATTATATTGTATAATTTTAAGTGTTTTATAATAATAATATAAAATTTAATCATTTTTTACTGTACAGATTACAGATTATTCGCCGCAATCGTCACTCATTATTGCCAGTGTATGGCGTGCTGTGGGTTCGATCCCCACACGACAAAAAAATGGGCTATTGGGTTTCTCTGTCAAAAATTGTCGATTTTTGGCCTCGATGGCGTAATGGTTAGTGTAACCGACTGCCACGCCTGAGGTCGCGGGTTCGATTCCAGCACAAGTCAAACATTTGTGTGCATAAACATGGATGTTTATCTCGATCTGGGTGTTTATATGTATAATAAGTATGTATTTAAAAAAAGAAGTATATATATATATATATATATATATATATATATATATATGTGTTTATTCATTGTTTAGTACCCATTGTACAAGCTCTGCTTAGTTTGGGCTAGATGGTGTTGTGTGTATGTGATAGAATATTATTATATTATTCTCACGAAGCACGAAGTTTACTATTGCGTCCGATAGCCGGCAATAAAATCGATCCCAACTTCAGGAATATAGGACTATATGTAATGCTCTATTTATTTTTATACAACTAACCAATTAATTTAAACATGATTTAAAATCAAGCTTAACTAAATACTATGAAAGTAACGCGCAGTATACTTTTTAATAGAGCAAGCCGTGCTTTCGCGGCTTACCGCTAACAAATATACATCGATTGTCCGTAAACAATTTTAAAATGATTTATCTCCACATGATTTAATACACTCACTGTTAGCTAGCTATCTACTATGTAAAATATAAGCGCGCTTCTGTTTTTACGACTGTCCCGCTATCTCTTCTGATTTATGTCGTCAAACCCGTCGGCTAGTTGTCTGCCTCGCGAGGCCTTGTCACGGTTAACCCAGAAACTGTAGACACTTCTTGACAACTGTCATGTTATGACTTACATATAACAGGTATTTTTGTGGCACACACGTTTACAAGGGCCCTGATTCGACATCGATATATTGGTACTATGTTGCTGCTTTAATAAAGCTTTAAAGAACTGTTTCTATGGCATTTACGTTCTTTTAATGTTTCGATTGAAGTATTTTAGTAGCATTGAATTAACTGCGTGAACGGTGCAATATTTTAAAAGATTTCTCGTACCAATTGCTATTACCAAAGCGATTGGGATCTAAGTTCTATACTTAAGCAGTCCATTTATATATATTTAAGTCTAGGTGAGTCTAAGTGTCTAGACACTGTAGTGAGCAAATAAATATGCACGTTACCATAAACAAGTTGTCATGGTAGGCAGGGATGAAAGTGGCCTAACTTTTGACGAATATTATTCTTCATGTATGTTCTAAACTTTTGACTTCCATTCCAGAATGTCTCCGACCTGGTTAGAATACATTTGCACATATATTTTGACACATATATTCCGGTCTTTCTCATTCACAAAAAATATGTATGCTTTCCTTCTAAATTATACATTTTGGAGAATATCCATTCTTTACAGTGTTTTCCTTCGATTTTAATTTTTATGAGATTGCCGCTTGCTTTCTGAATTGTTCTGTATCTACGTGATTGACATACTTAAAAATCCTTACTTCCTTACTAATATTATAAATTCGAAAGTAACTCTGTCTGTCTATCTGTCTGTCTGTCTGTAACCTTTTCACGGCTAAACCACTCAACTGATTTAGATAAAATTTGGTACAGATATAGTTTAAAACCTAGGGAAGGACATAGGCTATATTTTATTGATGTAGGTATCACGTGGGCGGAGCCGCGCGCAAAAGCTAGTAACTCTATAACTTAGTCCTGTTGCACCAAAACCACCTCATCAACAACATTGCTATAAAACTGAACTATTTTTCGAATTCACACTCATAGTTGTCATAACTCAACGTTAACTCAACGTTACTTTTCCTTGGCCATGGTTCGGTCGTCGCGGCCAAATGCGTGTCTTCCTGAACAAACACTGGTGTTTGAGTAACACATGCCTGAGGCTTTAAGTGAATGTTTGAGGTCGTCTGTTCATTGTTGTGTTGCACTTTAAATGCGCTTTAGTCTGCATATTTCAGTTTTTGTTGTCTGTGTTTCGTTGGATTAGTTTATTGTCTGTTTGTTTGCATTTAAAAAAGACTCTATTTTCTTGGTAACGCATAGTGATATCTAATAGTATAAAAAATTTAAGCAATACGAAAGACTATATGATTTTTTTAGATCTATTAAAAATATTCATAAAATTGCCACATTTATAATTAACATTATAAAAAAAATATATATGATCAATTTTATAATAAATATGTTTAGCTTTCTTTCGTCTTTATAAATTTTGTAAGTACTTTATGTCTCGTTCATATCAATTCACTGTGTAAACCTGATTTCTTAGAAATTACACTTTACTCAATAAGTTCTGCATTAATTAATCAATGTAAGTACGGACATACGCAATATTTTCTCAACTTTACACTTCATGTCAGTGTTGCCATACAAAGCTTGCTTGTCACCTCATCGACCACACCATTTATGAACGTTGATGGCTCCATACATATGTATTTGCGTATTAATTATGGAGGTGAGCCTGCCGGATATCTGAAGCGGTTTCTCACTTGTACCATGATACGATGTCATCTATGGCTCAACCGTTATATCAACCGTCACTGCTATTTAGTATAATAATATAACATTCTATCACATACACACAACACCATCTAGCCCAAACTAAGCAGAGCTTGTACTATGGGTACTAGACAATGGATAAACATACATATATACTTTTTTTTTGTAAATACATACATATTATACATAGAAATACCCAGACCAAGACAAACATCCATGTTCATGCACATAAATGTTTGACATGTGTGGGAATCGAACCCGCGACCTCAAGCGTGGCAGCCGGTTACACTAACCACTACGCCATCGAGTCGTATGCTAGTTAAATCAGTCTTATTAATTTTTTGTTTGGGCTACGTAACCTATGTTCAGATTTTCTCGCTTGTGACTTAGCGTAACTTACAAACAAATTTATTTGAGTGCACGGATGGCGTAGTGGTTTAAGTGGTCGCCTCGCCACTGCCACCGCGAGTGTCATGGGTTCGAATCACACGGGACAACAATTTGTGTGATCCAGAAAAGGTTGGTCCGAGTCATGATGTTCCTTGTGTCTGTTGTTTGAATGTGTGTAAAGCAACACAGGTATTATTTCTAGTACGGAAAATGCCTTTTATATTAAAAAAATATTTGCTTCGTATGCCCTTACTCGTCGTGTTCTCGAGTGGAGACCACGACTCGGCAAGCGTAGTGTAGGACGCCCCCCGGCCAGATGGACCGATGACCTGAAAAAGGTGGCTGGAGGTGACTGGATGGTGAAAACGGGAGATCGGGCCTTGTGGCGCACCCTGGGGGAGGCTTATATCCAGCAGTGGACTGCAATAGGCTGAAATGATGATGATGATGATGCCCTTACTGATCATTTATGCGAGTGTTCAATTTGAGCCACTGGATTGGCTGATCAGACTGTTGCGCCGCCATGGCATGCATTTTAGACTATTCAAAGGAATATGCACATTTTATAGATCATAATCTCTCGCTTTAACGTTCCCGCAAAATACCGTGAGGAAACCTACATGTCTTAGACTGTTAAATAATGTTCGCGTAGATAAGTGAAACCTACATTGAAGTAGCATGGTACAACATTTTAGCCTTCTAAAATCAAAATCAAAAATAAATTTATTCAAGTTAGGTTACAAGGTAACACTTATGAATGTCAAAGTTATACAAAAAAAATTCTGTGAATTTACATTTACTGCCACTTTCAGCAAAGCAAGGATGTAGGGCTCATGAGAAGAAAGGGCAAGAAACTCATGGCCACTCTTTTTAATCGCCAAGTTTACAATAAAATTTTGTTTACAAATCATGACTGTAAGGTGCTGCAACCATTTCTCCATGAATTACTACTGAACATACTCAAGCATTTAATAAAATTTGATGGTAGCCTCTAAACCAGCAGTATGATAAATAGGAGTATCCACTTACGTGTAGGTACATAAATAATCAAGACAAGGCATGATTGTAGTCCGTAGTTTAATCTATCTGTTTAAATAAAACTCAAAAGAAAACTTTACGGAACTGTCCGTGATCAAGAGTTGTCTTCATTGCACATTCTTCTTGATTAAAATACGACTGAGTGTAGTTCTAATACAAAGAAGAGACTCGTACCTTGCAATTGGACAGCTTAAAAAGAAAACTATTATTATTGTTAAACGTAAACGTAATGAGAAGTAAAACTAAATAAACATAATTATATAAACATTAACCATATAACCCGTAAAGCTAGTTTTAATAATTTAATTTATACTGAATGATGTGCGTAAAATTTGTGGTTTTTCAATGTCATGTTAAACGTTAATAAATCTATTGTTGTACAAAGGTTATGTTAAAATTAATTGGTATTTATAAATAATGTCTATATTATACATAGGTATAAAATAGACATTATTTGTACATCGCCTTATGTGCCTACTTATAATATAAGTAAGAAGGTAATCATAAACGCAGGAATATATAAATCTGCTATGGTACCTATAATAACAAGATGTAATTTTTCAAAATTGTGTAAAAAGGGAAGTAGGTATAGAGTGATCAGAGAGCGTTGGTCGAGACTTTAAAAGACATCAGAAAGAAAATGAATAAATATAGAACTCTATAATGTACAGATTTCTTCAAAATACGAGTTACAGCACTCAAAGTTACGAAACTATATCAATGTATAATTTAATCGCTAGTAGTTGTTGCGTGGTTATGTAGAAGATTTAAGTTTTAGGATTATTTATAAGTTACTTATTATTTTATCAAAATATTTTTTTTCTGAAGCAGAATAATTTCCAACTTCGATATACTTATAACCTGAGATATTTTGAAAATCTATCGGGATTCATTCAGCCAATAAAATAATTACAATGCAATTCAATCAATATTAAGGATACAATCGTGTTTCATTCATTGTATAAGCGCTTATAACAGCCATAATATAATAAAATACACATCAATATTTTATATATTGCTATTCAAACAAGAATAATGGGTATGGCTAATACCTTTATATGGTTTTGACCTAGCCAGGCTGAAAACATTACAGCCACGAATATTTTTTTTTTGTTTTTTTTAAAAGGTCAGCTTACGCACTAGCCATAATTCCTGTTTTACTAACATTCAAACAACAGGCAAAAGACGCGGCGAAAATATTTGCGGACACACAAATTTCAGTCTCGTGTGGGGATCAAACCTACAACGCGCCGCAGTGGCAGTGACGAGCCGACCACTTAAACCACGATGCCATCCGCATTCAAAAATCAATATTGGCGTTATAGAAGCACAATACTTAAGTATTCAAAACGACATTCCCTTCACCATTACCGGTACACATCACATCACTAAACGATACGCTAAATAAACAGAATTACTTCTGTATTCGTATGCAGCTATTCCAAGTGTTCAAGTTTTTGTCACAGCAGACATTCCTTATTCCTCTGGCCCGTTCTACATCGTTGGGCAGACATCTTGTTTTTACACACGTCATTCGTCATTCCACTTGATTGATCTGTTGGCACTTGTTATACAAGTTTATGTTGATTTTATTGATTACTTAATAATGATTGTCGATCTTAACTATATAGATACACACCTGGTATTATGGCCGTTATTTGGCAGATGTTAATATGTGATCATCCTCTTGGTCGGAGCTCCGACTTTGGAGCCCAGACAGACTGTCTGGTTTTTGGCTAGTTAATGTCTGGTTTCAGGAGCGAGCTTAGGTCTTTACTTTTGTCAGTAAAAGCACGAATAGGCAGGTTACATCGATAGCATTATGATTTGAATGGAAGCCTCGCCGCTGCCACTTCATCGATGGTCGCGGGTTCAATCCTCACACGAGTTAAAAGTTGTGTCACCCACATTTGTTGTGTCATTCTCTGCCAAGGCACGTGTTTCCTTCTTCCTTCAATCCTGGGTTCTTTAAGCGGGGCGTGAAAAAGCATCTTCTCAGGCCGTCAAAGTAGAGACCTTAACATCGCTTCGGCTACTGTGGGGGCGATGAGGAGGCCACTGCTCTTAGACCACACGACTGCTTACCATCGGGTGGAGTGTGGTCATTTTGACGAGCAAAAAAAAAAAAAAAAATTGTTATGCCCAGTCTGTTTGTTGTTCGAATGTTTGTAACCCACGACACAGGAATTAGGTATTCGTAATGCACTAGGAGTCTAATTATTTAATACACATTTAAATAATACTGATTTGATTATGTAAATAGATTTTGCCCGCGGCTACGTTCGCGTAAAAGTAGGTTATGTTAATAAAAGTGTCTTTTTTTAAATAAAATATAGCCTATGTTAGTCGGTGATAATATAGATTTCTAATTGTGAAAGAATTTTTTAAATCGGTTGAGTAGTTTTTGAGGTAAATCCTAACAAACAAACAAAAATCAAATCCTTCCTCTGTATAATATGTAATGAAAACAACCATCTTGTTAATTAGCGTGAATCATAATGATGTTCTATAAATGCTCGTTGAGGCGATTTACATGTAAATTGTTTATATGGCTTTAACAAGATCAATTTATTACGTAAACTACTCTATAAATAATAAACATAATACATAATGCTTTGTATGTTGTTTTAACTAGAAATATTATAGTAACTCAATTCTTCTTCTTCAATCCTTTCAATCTGTCAAGTCTTAGAATACCAATCATAATTAAAAAACGATTGTATCTGGCCACCGGTGTGCCGTTGCGAATTAAAAACTTACTATATAAGTCACAATCTTAACTTTTTGGTATGTTTGGTAATCATTTACAAAGATTTAATGTGCCTATTGAATCCAAGGACACAGTGTACCGCCGAAGCCGCCAGATTACAATATTTTCCCAGCTTGAGAATACATCCCAAAACACTGGACATTGGACATCTGCACTCTGACTTGAACCACTGCGCTATATTACGTATATTTAAATGAAAACAACTAACTTTTGCCCGCAGCTTCGCCTGCGTTCATCCCATCGGATGCCTGAGGAAAAGTATCTAATGTGTTTTTCTGTTACATCTAAATTTGTTCAACAGTTTATGCGTAATTAACTAACAAACATTAAATATCCAAATATCTACACACACTTCAATATTTATAGTATAAGTAGAATTGAACATAAACAAATTGCATACAATTGCATCATGACCTCTCGCTCGCAAAACAGATGATGACAATAGATACATATAAACAATTTAATTACGAGTGCAATATGAATAAGAACTATTGCAGTACAATAACCCTATCTCCGGCATTCAAAATATTGCGTCACCTTGTATTATATACATACCAGCCCTGTATTAAACTGTCCCACTGCTGGGCACGGGCCTCTTCTCAGTGTGAGAAGGGTTAGGCCATAGTCCACCACACTGGCCCAGTGCGGGTCGGCAGACTTCTCATATTTTAGAGAACATTATGGAGAACTTTCAGACATGCAGGTTTCCTCACGATGTTTTCCTTCACCGTTAAAGCAAGCGATAATTGTAATATGCACATAACTTCGAAAAGTCAGAGATGCGTGCCTGAGGATCGAACTCGAGACCTCTGCGTGACAGTCTCCCAAGAGCTATCGCTGCTGTGTAATCCTTCATCGTTCATGCTTGTATTAGATAATGGCATATCGCCCTTACAATTTACCAATTCCGTACCGAATTCAAGAGTGGTTCTATTACTTTCTAAAGACAGGTAGATTTCTGAGAGTAGGTATACTCTAGTTTAAGGCACAATACACAATTTATAAGCCACCTCATTTTATGTTGTTCCTGCTTTAAATATCTTCAGAGCTCTTTAAGAAGGCGCTGTTCTGTCTATAAGTGTAGAAGTGGTACTTGTCTTTCTTGCAGCAAATTTAACGGCCTACGGTAACCATCCTCGCCGACTACAGTGGCCTAAATAAAATCACAAATAATAGGTATATAATATAATTTCAATATATTCAGCAACTCGACCCGCCGGCAGCTAGACACAAATGATTTTCAATAATGTTTGACATTCAATTGATAGGTCAAAAACAAGCCTACATGAAAAATATGACGTTACTGTATTGAGCTAAAAGAAATGTCAAGATCATGGCTAATAGGAAACCGTAATCTCTACCTACCCTCCAAATAACTGGATTATACGAACAACACACACATACACACATAAGCCCATTACAAAATCCATTACAGCACCACGACTTTAATAATACGACGCTCGACCTAATTTAAAGTCAAATCTCTGATTAACGTTGTCACGATTCCATATATTTTTCACCATATATCATGTTAACGGTAACACACCGATGCACCGAATCGTAAACCAGTATTGACCTTTATAAAGTGACATTTAGTTGCGCCTGAGTCGCTGCGTCGTTGCGTACCAAATGTCAAATCCGTGCCGAATGAGATAACCGCACACGAGGACTAATGCGTTTAAAAATGGAATTTGAATTTAAATGGCCGACTGTTTAAACGGTCATTGAAGTTTGCAAGTCACGTAATGAAAGGAGGTTGATTGTCTTGGCGCTAGTGCCTATAAAATGTTGTGTATTTTATTTTATGTTTTTAGGTTTCATATAAAAGGAGAGGATTGCCTATTGCCTAAAAATTTCAGACAAACCCAATAACGCTTAGCCTTGCCCAGGAATCAAACCCTATGTAGAGCAGACGCCTTCACTACCGATGCTCCACCAAAGCAGTGCATAAAAAAATTATGCATAAAAGAAAACAAAAAGAAGTACATACTTATTATATTTTCTTGAGCAATGCCATTGTTCCTACTAATTTTGTAGTTGCGTAGCTACTCGTATGAATCCGAACTAGTTACAACATTTAAATCACATACCGACTAACAAAAGTTCTATTTAAACAGTTGGATAATATTTTAACACTATTTAAATTTAATGAAACATAGACTTATTTACATTTATTGATAAGGATTTATTTTTAAATACTACATCGGCAACCCGATTGCTAGACAATCAATTTTTAATTACGTCTGACAATTCAAAGACT
This sequence comes from Catocala sponsa, assembly GCA_963564715.1. Lineage (NCBI taxonomy): Eukaryota > Metazoa > Arthropoda > Insecta > Lepidoptera > Erebidae > Catocala > Catocala sponsa. Next base: position 21,534,524 of record OY751338.1, on the reverse strand, counting down.
TCACAGTTTAATAGGAAAATGTAACATAATCGGTAATTGTAAAATCAAACTTCTGTAAGATTAGTTGTTATTATTTTTTAATTAAGTTTTGATATAACACTGCCTAACGTTTCATGTATATATAAGCGTGATGATGCCTTGCAAAAATAAGTGATAAATTCACCACCTCTTGCCTGTTTATCGTATTTTTATTCTGCGATGGTACTTAATACTATTTTTAACAAGCGCCTACTATTTGTTTCAGGGCAAATCAGTGATCCGTCCGATAGCGTTCAAGCCGCTTGGCGGGCGTCTGTCTGCGGGCGGCGAGAGATATGGCTCCACGCCGGTCCTGGCCAGCAGACCACCCTCGCATATGACGCTTTATGGCAGTGAGTATATTTGGATTATTTATTTGATTATTTTTCTTACAAGGTTTTGTAGTTCAAAAGCTGGTAGTTTTGGGTATAACACTTTTTAATTGAACAAAGAGGACTAATGGAGTAGAGAATGCGACTGCTGTATATGAAGTCTCGGGTTTGTTTCCTAGGTCGGAACAGTATTATTTGGTTTTTCGGGCAAGAAATTCTTAATAGTATCTCGGCGCCCAATACTGTGCCCGGTGGTCGAAAACTGTCTACAACTTTTGGGAATTAAGTATGAGACTATGTATAAGTATATCATGAAGTCAGCTTTTAAAATTTTTAAGAGCAATATTGTGTACACATCGCAGTAGATATCGTGATGACATATAAGATATCGTGTGCACATCTACCTATTTGCAAACAAAAAATTTCTAAATTTTAAATTAATTAAATTTTCTTTTGAAATCTTACATCATAGCTATTTCTTTTTTTGAGTACATCAAATTATCACCTAACACAATAACTGCATGCTCTAATATAAACATAAATGAGGCATCTAAGTTGTTTAGATGCCATGATAAATACCAAAACAAATCGAGTACATTCGCAGTTAACTGCGCAAATTGATTGATCTTCCTAGTTTAGCAACGTGCGAGTAATCACGGCGGCGACGCGCGACGCTTCAAGAATGTATTCTCGTAATGTTTCTCTACAGTTTATAGCCTTAATAAACTAGCCTGCAATAGTAAAGCTATACACTAGAATATATTGGCAATTAACATAGAGAAATACTTGGCTGAAGCTTATATAGTTCTGGGTTTATTAACAATCTGCTGTTTAGGTAATGACAAAGGCATTCAATTATTTACGGTACCTAAGTTTATTTAATTAATTTTCCCGCTAAATGGCTGGATGAAAATAACATTTCAAAATGGCGAACATACATTCAGTTCGCCTGATATTAAACAGTTGTCTAGTCTATAAAAGCTTTTAACATTAGAGGTGTCTATCGGTTATTGCAAGCCCTTTAAATAAGATATCGTGTATGTCAGCATATGTGATAAAGATAACTTTGGTCTTATACTAACAGCACAATGCATCCATAAATAGCCTGGAAACTCGAATCCCTGCAGTAAAACACCAAAAGGTTGTTTGAATGCGGTCTTTAGATTGACGGTTCTTCGACTGTCAGGCTTGTCCTAATTTAACCCGAGATTCAGTATACGGTATCTCTCAATAGTTATTTCTTTCAAATTAAATATGTTTATCTATTTTTGGTCAAAACTTAAGAGACCTATAGGTGCAGTTCCTAAAGGTACCAACTACTATTGAAATATGTAAGCCAAGTAAATGAGTTTGCAGTGTGACTTGTTAATCGATCACTGTATCTAAACTAATCTGTCTCTAAACTAAGCAATTTGATTAATCGTACTGATTTTGTAACTAATTATAAAGACTACGATTACTGTAACGAGTTTGATATTAATTTCGTATCCGATCTTTTAAGTTCTAACAGCTTATTTCTTTCTATAGGTTCGTGACTCTCCATCTCTGACAAATTCGGACGGACGATTCAGAACCTTCAAATTAATAAACAACCGACTCGATACGTTCTCGTTCTGGTGATACTTTATTGCAGTAAAGAAATCGATTCGTTTGCTAATAATTAAGGTCATATTGATTGTATCGAGTTGAATTTCGATACTTAAAATTAATCGATAACTAAGTTATTTTAAAGGCCTAACGCCTTTTGGATCATAGATATTCTGGATAAAGGCCAGTTTAAATTTACTGTAAATCGGCGAACGAATGTGCAGGAAGAATGTAATAACATTGAATATAGCCAGAGGAGTACGTCAGAATCATGTGGGAAACCTTTAGTCCCAGTAATCTATTTTATTTATTTTTATTTTATTTTATTTTACAATTTTAGGAAAACTTACAGCTAAATTAGTATCATAGACAGATTTGATACGAAAAAAGAAGGCCAATTAAAAGTTTTCACTGATAGTAGAATAAAGTGTAAATAATAGAAGAAGACATTTAAACAACAAGATAATAGCAAAAAATAAACACACATCTGGTTTTTAAACAAAGAAAGAGTTACACAAATTTTTTTTGACTTGGCTATTACTATAAGTAAACAAGTCTATATCAACACTCTGGCATCCCTAAGCAAACCGATACAATTATGTGTGTCATATACCTACACGAATAATTCTCTAATGGCTTGATGGCTTTTGTTTTGTCCAGGTTCCTCTGACGTTCGAGAAGGGCGCTGGTGCGGGTCACCGCAGCCCGCGTCGCTCTCCGCTCTGCCTCCCGCTACGCCATCTGTACCACATCATCAGAGGCACCATTCCGCTATTGTGTGAGTTACAACTCTTTTACCAATAGATACACTAATCGGCAGACTGAGGGTCTGATACACAACATACCTATAATTATCAGATAACATCATTACGAATTTAACGCGCAAGTAATAATACCCTATCGCCAATCAGATACTTTTTGTCACGCAACTATTCGTGGACTAATACATGCACTACATAGTAGAAAGTATTCATGTCATCGCTAAGTCACGAGCCTATGGTAATTTTGGTCATATCTGCGTATGTCATGTCACTCAAAATGTCACGTATTGTACCTATCACCACGTGACATGGAAATTCTTGAAGAAACCGTTCTACAATCATTTGTACAAATGGCATGTGATTAATGGATTAGAGAATTGAGTCATGTCTAGTATTAAAATTTATAAAATTTGAATCACGTCGATGATACAATGATCTTGTAACGAGATAATACGAGTAGTCCTGGTTAGTCGCATCATGCACAGCGCAAAAAATGCGTCATCGTTTTACTACCAACCAACAACAACATTATAGAGGTTTATAGTAGCTCGTTGATAATACAAATAACTATGCATACAAAGCTGATAGATATACAATATATTACTGCATTTTTTCATGCAAGAATTTTAACATACTCGGCGTGCTATGAGCAGTGTGAGCACAATGCGTGCGCAGTGTAAAAAGTAAGGGCGCGATCCCTTCTTAAAGCTTTGTTCCCTAGTTTCCGCTATCAACTCAGGCGCAGCAATCTGACTGTAGCTTTATTGCGTGAGTCAGCAATTAACATTAAAATAATAATGTGAAAGCAGACTGGTTCATATTATTAGTTGAGTATTAGTAAATAGCATCGAATTATATCATTTACTAGATCTGCCCCTCTTATAATGTTCCGTTCCGTTCCGTTCCCATGGGGTTTAGCTTAATCTTATAAAGCACATAACCTGCCTGAATAAATAGGAAATCGATAGCGAATAATTTATTTCAGATTGTTCTAGTTTATAGGACGAGGTCATTTAGAGATAACTGCGTTAAAAAAAAACACTTTTCAGATTTATAATATCACTAGCTGGTCCGCGCAACTTCGTCTGCTTCACGTTAGATAATTTTTGCCCGTTTAAAAAAAAAAACCTATCCTATCTTTTAAGTTGGATCAAATTACAGATGGTTACGAAGTTCGATCAAAATCGGTTCAGTAGTTTAGGAGTCCATAGCGGACAAACAACGTGACACGTAATTTATATATATTAAGATTATAAGTTTATGTATATGTCTCTACTGTCTATGTCTGTTACTCAATAATAAAATAAAAATACTGCCTCGTTGTTCTGACGATATTAGTGTCTGAGGTTCTAGGTTCGATTATTATATTACTAGCTTTTGCCCGCGGCTTCGCTCGCGTTAATTTAGAATTTGACAATCAATTCGGTTCGTACTCTGCTTGTAATAATATAATTCAATCATGATTCAAAAAACACGTGGCGCCATCTATTATCATAAGAACGTTATTATTGTTTTCCTCGGGAACAGTAATTATTTTCGGGATGAAAGGTAGCTTATGTCCGTTTCTGTATACCTGACAACGTATATGCAAAATTTCAGGATGATCGTTTCAGTGGTTTAGGCTTGAAAAGGTAACAAACAAACAAACTCATTTTCACTTTTATAATATTAGTTAGGATAAGTATATATTATTGCCGGATCTGGAAAAACACAGAAACTGCTGAAATATAGCTGGCAAACTGAGGGTGTAACTTCTGTCTAGTTCTTCTGAGATACACAGGCGTCTACGATTAAATCATTCGTGTTTAGCATATAGGAACGTGTCATCAATCAGTTTTCCTGTCAGATTTTATCGTGTTATACCATTCCTCCCAATACATCACGAGCTTTCTCCCCTAACGTCAACGACATGCAGTCGCATCTGTTCATTAAACGATGTAGGTAATTAAAACTGTTCACATTGCCAGCACACGCGCATGTGCATACGCCTTAACTACTGAATGACTTAGGAGCCTTAATATGCCGCATTACGTTACGCTCATTGCCCATTCACCAGAAAGACGTAACATGTAATTCAACAAACAGTAAATAAATATATGTTGCGGTCGTGTTTTATGAAAGTTCATGGCCGTGATACACTGTGACTATGTTCAAAATTATATACTACGCGGTTCGTGCAGCTACTTAAGTGGTCATTTCGAAGTTTGGTTCTTGCACGGGACAAAACCAGAAGTTATGCGTTTGTTTTAAAAAAGACAACTCTCGCACTAGTAGTACTGTAGAACTATCAAATCAAATCAAATCAAAATTCTTTATTTGCTAAATACAGGTTAGAGATGATGGTACATAAAGCAAAATAGTTCACTGTATTTTACCGTAACTGGCATGCAAATGTTACACTTAATTATTTAAAATAACAATAAATAAATAACTGATCAAAATGTTTAAAAAACAACCCTTTACAATACTTTTAAATCCATTTAGTGTATTTGTCAATGAATAAAGAATGTTTAATTGACAATAAAATAACTATTTTTCTATAGTTTTACTATGGCTTTTGCTCACTAGAATTTAAAACATTTATTTGCGATTTATGCGTTACATTTTTGCGGCGTCTGCGCTGTCTCGCCCTAGCTTATAGACGCCTGCAACACCTAGAGAATTAATTTTATGTTGCGCATTACCTCAAAAAAATGAGTTGCTATGCTGACGGCGCAAGGGGCGAAAATCACACTGGGCGTCTTATGAAGGGGCCTGTGTGATTCTCGAACAAAAAACATGCTCCTAAATAAGCCAGGTAACTGTACTCACCATAGGAATATAACACATGGTTGTTCGTTGTGTATTTTTACATCACCATTTGTACATCTTCGCACTAGGAATAAATTCTGTGCCGCAGGAGATTTAACAGACTCAGAACAGCAATTTGTGTATCACACAAATTTTTGTCTCATACGGGAATCGACCCACAATACTCGCCGCAATGGTATTGGCGAGGCTCCCACTTAAACAGCCGTCCGTGTCTTATTATGAGGATCACACAAAAAGATTTGTTATATTTGTGTAACTTGTGGATTGTTTAGACGGCCTCGGTGGCGTAGTGGTTAGTGTAACCGACTGCTACGCCTGAGGTCGCGGGTTCGATTCCCGCACTAGTCAAACATTTGTGTGCATGAACATGGATGTTTGTCTTTGTCTTGGTCTGGGTGTTTCTATGTATAATATGCATGTATTTACAAAAAAAAGTATATATGTATGTTTATCCATTGTCTAGTACCCACAATACAAGCTCTGCTTAGTTTGGGCTAGATGGTGTTGTGTGTATGTGATAAAATATTATTATATTATTATATATACTAACCGCAAGGTCACTATTCAACGTACTAGCATTCGGACACTCGATTCAATAGCTACTGGTAATTATTCTTAGTCATGCTATTTTTTTATGTCTAATGACGCAGACAGGGGCGAAGGCGAGATTGATCAATCCACAAATTACACAAATATAGCCTCACGCCTATATTCCCAAAGGGACACGCAGTAACACTTTTTGCCAGATGCGGTTGTAACCTAACATAATAAGCCTACTTCCATACCTGGCGAAATTTGTCTGCAAAATGCGACAATAAGCTTGTCTGCTATTACGTATAATTATTTTTTAATAATTTGGGGGCGTATTGTCGTTCACCGGACAGCAGTAGAGCTGTCAGATGCTGCCTCTAATAATTTCGTGACAGAAAACCCAATAACACTTTGAAGTCGAATCCGAGACCTCATTCACAGCAGTCGTATTAACTACAGCTACCAACCCCTTCGAGGATATAGCAGTCTTCTTTTCTATTCAATTTCACTACTCAAATTTTTGTTATGATCATAGTGAGTCGAGACCGAAATCGTTTGATAAAACGAAAAAGTAAATAAGTGAAGTTAATTTTATGTGTGCGCACTGCGGACCAGTTTGTGGTTTTCATTTAGAAATCGTACTATCGGCCATATTTGCAAAACTTAAGTAAGTGTGCAAAAAGTGCCTGGCCTATGATTACGAAGAAAGTTGTAAATCCATTCGCCACGGCTTGTTCTTGTTGGTCATGGATATTATTAAAAAAGTTTAGCCGCTACGCCGTAACAGGCTTTTTATTACTAAGCTATAGAAAGACCTAAGCCATTTATATATTTTCCTTGAGTTGTTATGCAGGTGAAGGAGTTATTTTTTTAACTAGTGCTTGATAATTTATTGAGCATATCACCCTCGTAGAGCAAAACTACGTTACGTTAAATATGTTTATAAGAAAGTAATCATCAGCACATTGAAAAAATATTTATACTTTTGTTGACTAACATAGTAACTTGACCTATTAAGTGACAGCAGCACACCGGCGGCCAGACACAATGGGTTATTTCAACAATTGATAGGTTAAACGCATGATTTTGTAAAAATATGACAATATGCTATTGTTGGCTGTTCGCACAATTATATTTAATTATTATTATAGTTAGAAGGTTCAAATTGAACTTCGGAACAGGGGAAACAATCTTAGAATAACATTGAGTGACGATATTATTTTAGTAAGGCATTGTAATTAACACCACTTTTGTTACTATACATCTATACATTTACAAAGACAATATTTATCACTAAATATTCCCCGCGGCTTCACTCGCGTAAATGTAAGTACTCTTTTCTCGGTGAAAGGTACCCTATGACCCTTTCTATGCCCCTGACAACGTGTATGCGAAATTACATAATGATCGATCGAGTAGTTAAGGGTTACAAACAAGCAAGCAATCTCTCATTTGCATTTTTAAAACAACAAAATAATTAGGATTTATTAAAACAACGTCTGTGCAAAAAAGGCACAAATTATTTTTATTTACAAAAACAAGAGCGGATTCAAAAGTGGTCTTGCACACAGCTTCACATTCACCTTTCATCTGCACTCATCAAACAAAAACGCATCATCGTAATAAAAGCGTTTACTGGCAATTATCGTGCGGCATATTATCGGCGCTGCGCGTACGCCGGCCGTGCGTCAGACATTACAGAGTAGCCACGCGCGTGCCCGTATGTATACATGCACTTATCAAACGATTTTAAACATTAAACTGTGAATATAATGTGATGTGTTTGATAGTGAACGGATTATCATTCAGTGCCAATGTATAGGTGAGTGAAGCTTTTAGATATATTTATCTAGGGTAATGATGATAGGTTAGACCTTGCGTGTATGCAGATTTGTCTTTTTCTATATGAGATCATACTGATCAGATTTGTTTTGTATTGTGATTATTTCAAAAATGTATGTGACTATTAGTTTTACGTTTGCATTGACAGTATGTATAGTAAAATAACTAAAATGTAGAGATAAATATTTGTTTTGAATGTATTTCTTAATAGAAGTTCTGCCTATTGTCCTATTTTGCTAACCAAAGATCTTATCATTTTCTTTAGCCACTGTTAACTTATTTACTGCAAATAAAATCACCGAGCTGCGATAAAATCCATAAAAATTAATATTAACCAATTTATTTGGTATATTTACTTATTTATTATTACAGACCATTTTTACTATAATTGCATAGCTCGGTTCAGCTAAGATACTAATTTGACAGATTTCCTAAACGTAAACTGACAAAACGCCAAAATTATTTCATCGACTTTTAACTAGTGATTACAAATCCTTCAAACTAACCCTGAACTAATCAACCAAATATCTAGTTTTATCTAGCAATAGTTAATATGACTAATTACCTACTTATTCGGCCATTAATATTAAAAAATAAACGTGCTTTAAAGAAACAATTCTCGATTTTGGACTACAATCTTTTCAAACTTTTTGTTTCCCTAGTCACGCTACAGTGTTCGCCAATGACTGTACTGCGAAGTACATTTATAGTAAAAACGTCAATTGTGTGCAAATTGAAATATATGTGTCGTTTGTCGTATATAGTGAACTTTATTGGTGACAATGGCTGTAACTCTCTAAAGAGACGTTTAATTGTACCAATTAAATGTCTACGAAGACATTGACCAATTAGTTCTTACATGAGCGTTAAATGTAACTGGCTGATTACAATAAAATGTAAGTCTTCATGTTTAAGCGAATGTTATAAACTTTGAAATTAGAGCATAATTTGTTTTAAGATTAAAATTACAAATACACAATTTATGAATATAAATTATATTTAAAGAAACAAAACGGTAATTCTCGTAAAAGTAGTTTAATACCAAATTTTGAAGTCTTTAAACATAATTTAGATTTTAATTGAAGACTTTCTACAAATTCGCGTTGTAATTACTATAAAATCTTTTTATTTTCAAAACACATGAAATAAATAAATGACATAGAAGCTACCTGCAGTTGAGAGCTACTATTTTAACTGAACAATAACTTATAAGTGGCAGTACTCAGTAGTCCCAATGGATAATAGCCCATTAGTGCTACGATCGAGAGGTCGTGGGCTTGAATCCCACCACAGAAATAAATATTTCTGTGAATCCCACACATTGCACTACCGATTCTCACAAGCATTTTAGTTTAGCTATAGGGGTTAACAACAATACTATTAATTTATAATAAATGTCTTTAAAACATATCTATATACTTAATAGGTGTTTATAATAGTGCGCTCTATTATTACTAAACTATGTATTCTAAGAAACATCTTGTGTTCCGGAAGTGCTCGTACCTACACCTATTGTTTCTATTCATTATTCTTAAGCTTGCAAATTAGATCTATCCTTTTAACATCCTTGATCAGATCAACTTACAAAGTTACAATATACATACTACAATAATACTCTAAGAATCTTTGTAACAAACAAACTATTGATCAGTAACTGGCAACACAGTTTTTACTAGCGCAAGTAGCGCAAACCGCGGGCACATCTAGTTTCGCTATCAGATATAACGAAACTAGATGCGCCCACGGTTTTACCCGCGTTTATAGTTACTGCGCCGCTCCCGTGGTTTTCTCCCGCTTCCTATCCAACACTATAATAATTTTTCAATTCGAACCAGTAGTTCCTGAGATTAGCCCGTTCAAACAAACAAACTCTTCAGCTTTATATTAGTGTAGATTGTATCTACTTTATGTCAATAAGGATTATTATTATATGGACTGTGTTGTTGGTGTTTTGACATAAGTCGTTACGTTCCGAGTTCGACAGCCAGTTAGAACAAAATTTTACTAGGGTTTTCGGTTACGAAAGTCTTAGTAGAAGCATGGAATCTGGATGTACAAACAAGTACGAAAGACGGCAAGAGAATCGCCTCTAAAACTGACAACACAGTCAGTTTTACTATATATATATATATATATATATAGCTAGCATAGTAATACATGTCTTATTAACCCCTCAGATCAGCGTCAATAATAATATTATCAACCCTGTATTATACTGACATACTGCTGGGCACGGGTCTCTTCTCAGTTTAAGAAGGGTTAGGCCATATACCACCACATTAGCCCACTGTGGCTTGTCAGACTTCACATATCTTTCAAAACATAATGGAGAACTCTCAGATATGTAATGTAGGTTACCGCACGATGTTTTCCTTCACCCTTAAAGCTAGCGATAATTAACTATTTATTACGCATAATATATTTGAAAAGTCAAAGATGCATGCCTTTGACTTTTCAAATATCTTTCAAATGACTTTTATCTTCATGAATACTTCCTCTATCGGCCTGCCCAAAAAGAGTTCTATTAATTGCTATTGAACAAAATCATATAATTAATCAAAATTTACAAATAAACAAGGTGCAATTTCCCTTTTTGTTCCTAGATAATAATAGGAGCGTGGTTCAATCATAATTTATGTCAAAAGCAAACGGGTCACGCCCATATGTAATCGACTAAAAGGGTAAACAGAAGGTTCGTGTTTAATTCATAATCGCTTTATGATGTCTCCATAGTCAACATACATATTAAAATTTGTTGCCTTAGATAATAACCGCCGTTATTCCAAAAAAGGTAACGTTATAATGTTATATAGTTACCTACCTGTCTAAGTAAAGAATCGATTTCAGATATGAGTAAACTGTTTTAAAAATAAAATAATAGACCGAATGGTGTTCGATTCCCGGTAAAGTAAGCCGAGTAAAAGCAAGGCTGTACAAATATTCAAACAACGGACACATAGAACACCCAGACCCAGAACGAGCATTTATGAATTACACAAACACGCGGCATAGCAGCAGTGGCGAGGCATTCATAGAAGCAGTATGGAGTCCGAAAAATGTGTCCGGTTGACTTACGCTTGCTCAGCGTGACACCCAAAAGCATTTGCCTAACCTCTTCGGGCACAGACAGACGTGAACCTATATTATGTACTATCGGCTCCAGCGACGGATGACCATTTCAGAAAAATTTTTGCTTGCACATGTTGACCAGTTAAGTTTGTATCGCCTTAGAATCAGTAAACAAATGTAAAGTGTGAAAAAACTCAAACAAAGAAAGGGGCGTGTCACGGGTACGGGTACCAAGTGTTTGCCTGCTATGCGATTTTAACCTTAGGAGTGGTCATCCGTCGCTGGAGTCGATAGTACAATTAATACTTCGAGCTCCACTAAAGAATATTATTCAGTTGTATTGGGTACTTCCCTTCCCGCGTTCATCGACAGAACTGGGTTACTGCACGTATCATGAATGGACTCTGTGTGGAAGTACCACGCATTGTTCGTTTACAATTCAATTTAAGCAAATCGCATTGCTCCGTGCATCGTAATATACTATATTTATTACTACTTATTTACAATAAGATATTTACGTGATCAAGTTGATAAGTGATATGAATAAGTTTAAAAATACAGTGGACCCCCCAGTAATCCGACAAACGTTTTGCAGGACGGTGTCGCATTATCGAATTTATCGGATTATAGAGTGCTGCCACAGAAAATATGAGCCGACATGTTTTGAAAACCAGCACCTACCTTGTAAGCCGTTAAATTACAAATCAAAGTGAATAAGATTCTATTTGAACTACAACAGTGGTATCGCCGAGCATAATAATAGCGCGTACAAGTTACAACTTAAAATAAAATGTTTAATCACGTATTATATTAGTGAAGATTTGCCGAAATAAACTTATGTACAGTAATACGCTTGTCGGATGACAGGAAATGCCGGATTAGACGGGCTGGATTACGGGCTGGATCCATTATAAAGCTAAGCGTCCACAGGTCGGTATTGTACGCATCGCATCAAACGCATTATTTTTTCATACTGCGTCCACTGTATCGGCAGCGATCGGATTGCCGACGCAAGTATCAGCAATCGGATTACCGATGCCAGTTTCATTCGGATTTTCTTAGTGATCGTACGTGTGTTTGTGAGAATGGAGGAAAGCGAAGAAGAACAATTTGTCGTTATTGCTCAAGTTTGTTAGCAGAAGAGGAAGAAAATGCAAAAACATCTAAAAAAAGAAAACTTAATATCGTAGCGAGCGCGCAGGGCGCGTACACTGATCGGCATTCCGTTGACATCATCGGCACGCATCGCAAAAGTTGCCTCTCGGAGCATCGGTGTCGGCATTGCCGATGTGCGATGCGTACAATGCGGATCAGTGGACGCACTTGTGTGACTTTCTATACAAAGAATACGATCCGTTTAATGGGATGCGTCCGATGCGTCTGATGCGTACGATACCGACCTGTGGACGCTTAGCTTAAGTCGACTTTACTGGCGTGTTATGGCATTTTACCATAGCACTTGTTACAATTGTTAATCAAGAATATATTGGGTTTAAATCACGGGTAGACCTAACAAAAAGCTTATGCGTTTTTCTGTCATATAATTTTTAATCGTCGGTGTTGCATCACATGCCTGTCTCAAAAAGCACCTAAAGCCGTTGATCCTACGCCAGATCTCACTTCAGTCGAGTTAGATTGCAGTTCCATCGGACTATGGGATTATATCTTTTGTGCATATAGCCAGTCTCCCTCAAGATTAGCCATCATGATCAAAATTCGGTCTGGAGATCCTTACTTTTATTATTTCATAGACAGATACTGCTTGCTATTTTTATTGTATAACAAAGTAAGTTACGCCATCTTTTACTCATTACAAGTCTTCTAACTAAGTAAAACAATCACTTCTAAACAATAACCACGAATGTCATTGTGTCCATTACTCATTTAGTGACAAAACAACTCGTTATCTGTTCGCAATCGCTCCGCCATTTCCGCCAATTTTACAATCAACGTTGACAATTGAATTTCCTACACAGTCATCGACTGGTTGATAAATAATATAACTGATATACTAAAGCATACAACACAACACAATATTATGAACGTAGTTGTTTGAAATCCTAACTAATATTATAAATGCGAATGTGAGTCTGTTTGTTTGTTACCCTTTTACGCTTTAACTACTTGACCAATCATCATAAAATTTCACATACACGTTGTCAGGGGAACAAAAAAGGACATAGGGTCCTTTTCATCCAGAAAAAAGTACTTTAACTAACCCAATGTAAACTACATTTACACGTGTGGATCCGCGTGCCAAATCCAGAATATAATACTTAGTAAAACGTGGAAAAGCACCTCCTTGGGTCGTCAACTCGTCAATGTAAAGACCTCGGCACCACTACACGTGAGGACGCGGCGTGGAAGACTCTGCTCGTGGATTACACGACCGCTTACTATCACGCAGAGTGCAGACATTTTGACAAGCAATAATCTATAACTCTTTTTAAGAAGGATAGATTAGGTTTTTGTTTGTTTGTTTCTAAGGATTTTACACAAAAACTAACCAAACGTTTTTAAAAAATATTTCATCATTAGAAAGCTATATTATCACCGAGTAAGCCTATAGTATAAGGATAACCTTATACTATAGCCTTACTTGTGGCATAGACACCATTTTATAAAAAAAAAGTAGGTACTAACATAAGCAGCGAGCAGAATCTAGTACTTAGTAATAAGTTAAAAGCACCTCCTTGTGCCGTCAAAGTAGAAACCCCGGAACGTGAAGAGATGCTGTGAGGACGCGGTATGAAGGACTCTGCTCGTGGACTACACGACTGCTTACCATTGGGCAAAGTATAGTCATTTTGACAGGCAATAATAAAAAAGAATAATATAAAGCTGTAAACGTATTCAGTTCGATTCTCCGGGGCCAGCAAAGTGTTGTTGGATATTTTTGTCAAGAATGTCCTAATGGCAGCTAGGAGACTGGAACTATGCACAGTAAATGGTGTCATATTTCGTGTAAGCTAAAACTATTCCTATTGAAATATAGGTGTAATACATATTTTCTCTACACCTTCGGATATATCTAAATATTGTAGGTATCTGTACATGATAAGTTAGATGCTTACGAAGAAAGTTTTAACATATTTTATGTTCCTATATCTGAACAAAGCTGTTATAACTCTTGCCAGAAGTAGATACGTTTACGATCCTCTAACCTCGCTATAAAATTTCGCCAATAAACTCTCTCTTTGTGGTACATTCACAAATATATACATCAACCTATTTTCTCGAGTGTTTATGGTAATCTAAGTTTTATGAACTAAACAAGTAATATTTCTTTTCTAATACCAAACATAAGAACTACATTACATTATATTTCCATTTTATACATACTTTTCTGGAAATGGCAGCGCCCATCGTCAACAATTAGGTCAGAAAATGACAGTTACAAATGGCTTACGTAACCCTTACGTAATCCCTCGGCGATCTTAGTCAAAAACTTGCGGGACGCTTTGTTACTTTAACCTATTAAGTGGCAGCGGCACACCGGGGGCCAGACACAATATGTTTTTTAATTATGTCTGGCATTCCAACAATTGTCAGGCGATGGCCAAGTTTTACTTCCATACCAAAAAAGTGTTAAAAAACAGAATGATGTAAATAATCGTAATATCATCTATCATCATGAAATACCCTAGCAGGAAATAATGTCAAAATTACTACATTAAATGTAATTTACATAAGTACAAGTACATTTATACTAAACACTGGCTTGCTTGTTTAAAATAAAAAGGACTTTAATAGTCTTTATGACCTTAGAATGATCACGTCTATATATTTTGTTATATTCACTGTACAAAATAGTCTGTACTTGGTTCCGTGCTCTTGTAGGCCATTGTTTTACTAAACCCTTTTTTTATACATCTATGGTGGATTAAGCCCGAACACACCACTTTTGAGCTGACATTCATATGATAGTTACAAGACTCTACCCAATGGGATTATGAACTTTATTCTTAAATGCTATTAGTACCTTATTGCCGTCTTCCAGACATTGTTCCAGTTACCGTTTCCTTTTGTTTCCTAAACTCCCGCATTAGAAATAATACTTGTGTCACTGAGGACATTACAAACATTTAAACAACGAACATTCAGACTCGAACCACCATTTTTGTCCCGTGTAGGGATCGAGCCCACAACACTTAGGACAGAAGCAATGGCGAGGCGACCACTCAAACCAAGACACCATCCGTGCAGTCGAATTCGATGCTGGATGAAAGGTCCTTTTCTATACCCTTGATACCCCAGTAGTTATGGCGTGAAAGCGTAACTAACAAACAAACACACACACACATTCGTATTTATAATATTAGTTAGGATCTCGACTTGATACTACACTAACGGACTCATAAACTGCATCAATCTTCAAGACGCCTTTGAAATAAACATTTTAACCAAGTATTGAAACTTTTTATAACTTTTTTTTATTTATTTTTTCTAGAAACCGGAGACAGGTTTAGATTTAAATTTCTAGCAATCGTTCGTTGATCCAAGCCTTCCCACACCAATGCCACAATTTGAGCGCCTTGTTCGGACGAAGTATCCATATTTATGGTTACGAAACTTTTGTTGAGTTTAAAAGACTAATAATCAATACTATTGGTAACAATAATTTAAATCGCAAATGACAAAAAGAATTAATTTCGAACTTTACTCTAATAACACACGAATTTGAGACTAAGCATAAATTTTATTTTCCCAGCTATAATTTTATCTTTCAGTTCTATTTATAAATTTTGTTTTTTTGTTATGATAAATGGACAGTCTCGACATTTTCATTTAGTTTAATCTAAAAAGTTTGTATACTTATCAAAAATATTAATTCGAAAGTAATCCTGAACTTTGATGCAGTTTATGAGTCCGTCAGTGTATATTTTTCCTGTAGCGCAATATTTTATCAATGCCGGCAGAACATTTTTGTGCTTACATTCATATGACAGTTACTAGACAAGACTAGATAGAACGTGACTTTGACCTATATCTTAAATTTAAATAAAACTAGCTGTTACCTGCGACTTCGTCCGCGTAGTTTTTAACTAAAAAGTTTTTGTCGCCGCGGAACCCTATTTTTTTTCTAAAATCAATGTAGCCTAAGTTACTCCTTATAACATCAGCTATCTGCCAGTGAAAGTCCCGTCAAAATCGGTTCAGCCGTTTCGGAGATTAGCCGGAACAAACAGACAGACAGACAGACAAAAATTTTAAAAATATCTGTTTTCGCCTATGTACCTTATATACTTTCATATGCATTAGATAAAAAGCTGTTATTTTGACATTACAAACAGACACTTCAATTTTATTTATTTGTATAGATAAAAAAAAACGCTTGCTATGGCAAGCGTTTTTTTTTATCTTTTCTCGCCTATCGGTCACAAATCGACACACCGTGCTACCACAGTCTAATAATCCATTATACTGTGGTGCTACTATGAATTTCTTGACAATACAACCCAATATCACTCCGGCCAACCCGGCAAAACAAACAAGACCTCATACACATCAGTTCTACGCACAACCAAGGCTTTCGCTACAATATAATTAAAGCTTTTCTCTTACGGCAACTACTAATCCCCACAGTTTGGTAACCAAGTCGTCAAGATCGTCCATGATAAACTCCCTGTTGTAACTGGCAGTGTTACAGTAAGATAAGTGGTAATGTTGATAATTATATAATTACGGAGTACTTCTCACTTGGTTTCGATCATTACGAGATTCCGAGATCATTCTTCAAATTGCTAACCGTATTTTGCGGTGTCTGTGTTGAAATTCCTGTAGATGTGCCGTAATGATTGTAGTCGTAATGTTAAAACCGATACTGTTTGAACAAGGTTCTAGTATAGCATGGATCAATATTTATAGATATTAATTATGATTTATTCAGATACGTTCTAGTCATAATGTATGCCTGGAAAGTATTTATAAATGCATCAGGGAGTGAGTTTATCGTGTAGAAACATAATTGTCAATTTACTATAAACCTAACATAAACGAAAGTGCATGTCGACAATTCCTTTTTAAATTTCTCTCGCGCGCTAGCAATAGTTGCTTTGTTGCGGAGGTCTTTACAAACATATACAATAACGGATACAAAGAACACCTAGGCTAGAAGCATTAATATGTAAATCAATTTTTTTTGTCTCCTACGCTCAGCTTAGTGGTGAGTCGACCACTTACACTAGTACCCTACACAGAAAATACAAAGCCAAGCCGGGATTTTGGTCTTATATATACCACCACTGGAAGCAATATCACCTCTTTTTCTACATTTCATTTTGAACATATATCCTATGCAAACACCTTCAAAACCGAGTACATAGTACTGAACAGAACATATTAGGTAGGTATATAGAAGAAAAACACTTGGTCATCCATTACCTATTAATAGAAAAACTCAAGGAGAACTGTACGGGTAAATTAATTGTTCTAAAGACTTGACATTCTGCAGAACTGTACGTCACGCAGCTGAAGTAGTTTTTATAGTTTTATGTTGTACAAACTCATTCATTACGACCTCTGTGGCTACTGAACCGACGTTGAAGCTATTATTTTGACATTGACCCAAAACGGGAACGTTTTTATGAATGCCCGATATTCATAAGCAATTAAGATGGAAAATCCTGAGATTAAAATAAATTATATTGCATTTGTGAATTTTGTCATGCGATGCTTTCTGGAATTAATTAATGACACTCAAACTGCATACCCAAATATATATAACATTTGCATACATATTGTCAGGGTAACAGAAAAGGACATAGTGTACTTTCATATAGGGAAACGTAGGTACTGTTCGCGAGGAAAAAAGTTGACAAAATATAGATTAACGCGAGAGTGACACGGCGGGAAAAATCTAGTAGAGTAACAAAATGAAAATCTGTATTCGTGATGATTTTATTTTATTATTGTTTTGACTATTATCTCTAGTCTATATTTTATTAATTATAGTAGAGAAGTATCAATAAGCAACTAATTCAATAAATACTTCTTAGATATTTTATGAAAACGTATTTTCCTTTATTTTACCGAGTACAACGCCTATTATGTATAAGATTGGATATTATGCCAAAATAATTAACTGAATTAACTACAGCACAACGGATTATGGATTTAGCTTCGATCGTTCACCCATCTATAATTTTAAACTCTGAAACCATATTTTTAAACCTCGAAATAATAATTTAAAATGGAGTTCGAAATTACGTGTTACAAATGATGAAATATCATGATATTTCATCATTAATAAATCAAATAGCAACAACCTCCGACAATGGGGATTGCAAAGATGTTCAGGAACTACGGTCCGGTGCGTACGCAACCATCTCGTTCACTAATACACACTCACACATAATTGTATGCAAGTATGTGCGTGATTTGAGCAAAGCCGTTCCTATGTTGTACGGAAACTATACTAGGAAGGATCCATTGTAATTATGCTTGTTGTTGTGTTCATATATTTCCTTGCTAGAATATTGAATGAAATAGTAGGAATTAGCGATGGGTAGTGACAAATAGACAATTCGAATTTTCAAGTGATTGAAATAACTCGAAACACTGCTAAATTATTCAAATACGCAATCATTCGAATGCGTATTCGAATAATTTAGCAATATCAACGATTTAACATTGATAATAATTATTCAGTTATCAATGTTAAATCGTTAATAATGATTGATTAATAGATTACGTATTAGCAATACACAAAAGCACCTAAGTTATAGTCGGATCAACTTGACTCACGTACTTAGACGCAAAACTGAAGAAAATAACGATAAACAGCAATAGCCTCGCTCTTCATTACGTAGTTCATTAAACCATAATTGGCGAAATGGTTAATGTGGTACCTTTGCTTATGAGCAGCGATAGCTCAGTGGGGAGACCAACAGACTGCAATGCAGAGGGTCTCGGGTTCGAACCCACGTCGCGCACCTCTGACTTTCGGAAGTTATGTTACTTTTCGAAATTATGTGCGTATTGATTGACAATTTATCGCCTGCTCCGTGCCTCGGAGAGCACGTTAAGCCGTCGGTCCCGGCTGCCATGAACATCTATGGCCAGTCGTTACTGGGAGAGTGTCGACACAAAAGATCCCACTAGGTCGAAGTGTCGCCGGTCTGCACTGACTGGCCCCCACATAAGATAAGATAAGATACATCTTTGCTTACCTCTTTGGTTATATTGGAGTGAACATAAGTATGTATAAAGTAACACTATAGATCACAGATCGCCATTGCTTCACTCGATGTAATCGATAAAACTTCAGTCGCAATAATTTTAAGACGCCTACAATCAATGAATCGAATCACGCCTAGTATTAATAAACACAACTATAAATAGACACTAAACTACTAAATAGTTTTAATGCCTACTCCCACACGCAACTGTGGAACAGTTAATCCCACCTACTTATGCGCTACCTGTTCCGCAAATAGTCTCAATTCCAGTACTTATAACAGAAAGTATTGGCAACCAGTTCTCTAATAACATAAAATATCAACATGCCTGTATTACCAAAAAGGGCTAAGTTAACAAGTTGACCTAGGTGGAATTGCCGTAGGATTCTTAAATGAAAACATCCGCCGTTTCTAATTATTTAGTGATGTTAGGAATGTGACGGCTTGCCTGGTGAAGTACCATCCTCTTAGAGGGAACCGACGTAGAAATAGTAACACTGTGTTTCGAGGTACGTTATAATGCCGAAGGCTAAGATACCTGCCATTTTTCCCTTCCATCTTGTCTTTAAAGCGATGGAATCTGGAATACGGCCCGGAGAACAGCAGCAGTCTTCGTCTCTTAATACCCTATATATCCAAATTTCGGGATTTAGGAATGATACACTACTGCCAAAACCTTTAGATAACAGTATGGGAGATACAAGTAGGTATAATGTTTAATTATTACGCAATTAGAAATCCTATGTTCGAGGTTAAACGAACAGAATAAATCCTAATTTTGCAGTTATTACGAAATTGGACACAATGTTTCCTGCTTATTATTCTTTTATGCAATACCTTTGTATGATTTAATTGTGCTGTGTTAGAATGAAAGGAAACATAATTTACATTGTTGCAAATATTCATGCATATGATCGCACAAAGGTGATAGCAACATACTAAAACGTAATCTAAAATTACTATTGTCTATCAATACGAAATTACTATTATACGATTGTGGAAGGATTGAATTACTAACCCAATTATACTAATTAACTGTCTTGTGACTGTAGCATAAGTTTACGCAAATATTTGCTACCAGTTATGAGTCCTCGGATTCGATTCCCGGGTCGGCTATACTAATTCTAAGTTCTGTTGGACAATCAGTAGACGTAAATTTGCCTGATAATTACCAGCAAAACGTTTTTATCAAAGAATTAATATATAGTCAACAATAATTATTCACCTCTGAATACCCCGGAGTTCAACAGTTCTAAGTCTCTATGTGTCTCAACTCTATGGTAAAGGCACTTCACTAGTCTGACTTCTCCAGGTATGACCGTCGATTTTTCGATACCTGGTTTCTATGAGGCTAATCAAAGACGCGCAAAGTCACGCTATTGTTTATGCAGCTGTTGGCATGCATTTGACCATCTTAACAAATGTATGTATGGCTCTGCCTTTCGAAAACCAGGTTTCAGGTGTCATATCTTCATTCATCATTCTTTCTACGTCAAAATACTATGACAGTATAGTATGCAGTCAATACACATCTCGTTACTTTCAAGTCGTTTATCAAAGACTACTTATCCTATGATACGCTTCTCCATTTAATGTGTTAGTCTCACTATAAATATAAAATGCCATCCGGTAACTTTCGCACTTTCTATCGTTCACCTATATTCTGATATAACTACATTTTATTAGACTTGCACGCATAATGCGATCGTTTCTTCCTGTTTAGATTATTTAATTTTAATATAACGATACGCACTTCTGGCTTTTCAAAGATTCTGGTTCCGTGGCGAAGGAAAACTTCGCAAGGAAACCTGGATGTCTAAGAGTTTTTCATAATATATGTTCCCGAGACTGTGTTTTTTTTTTATCTGACTGTTACTGAGTTTTGGTTAGTTAATCGACCTTTGTACTAGAGGGTACAGTAAATGTTCTGTAAAGGCTACGATTAAACGTGTCCAGGCATATCTTTATGGTATACAAAATTAATGTACGATGCGACACAACTCGTACTTGTTTTTTGTTTTCCGTCTTTGTCAATGATCACATCACAGCGCATCTTATGACGTCGTTTCCTATTATAGTTTATATTGACATAAGACAGTTATTTTTGAGTAGTAGAGCCTCGCTGATTTCAGCATAAATGGGCCGGCTCGACCGGGGAAGGACTACCCCTCTCACAGAATATCGACGTGGAATAACAGTAGTCCTACTGTTGTGTTTCGTTCGGTGAGTGAGAGTACCGGAGGCCCAATCACTCCCTTTCCCCCATCCCGCTCCCTTTCCTTCCTACGTCCTTTCCTAAAGGGTCAGCAACGCGCAAGTGATGCCTCTGGTGTTGCACGCGTCCATAGGCTACGGTGACCACATACCATCAGGTGGGCCGTTTGCTAGTTTGCCATCTTAGTTAAATAAAAATAAAAAAAAGTTATACGGTGTTGAATATTCTCTCATGGCGTGATCTCACAACACTTTTTGTTTGTTGGTTAAGACAAGCGAATTAGTCGAATGCATGTATCACTCCTTATTATCTTACGTAATATCTATACATATAATAAAATCGTAGGAAAGTCAAAACTGTATATTGAATATTTTTTAAAAGAATACTTGGGGCGTGATCTACAATCGATATCGAAGCCAAAAATATAGTTTTTAGAATTTTTGTCTGTTTGTCTGTATGTATGTCCGGGCTAAACTCAAAAAGTACTGCATGGATTTACTTCAAATTTTGCATGAATATTACTAACAGGTCGGGTCAACATATAGGCTACATATTATCACGCTATCACCTACGGGGGCGGAGCTGTGAATCTTTATTTTTCTTACGCATTCTGTGACAGCGTGTAATCTAACGACGCATATTTAAATGTTGTTTTTGAGTAAGCCATGCTATTATCTAGCTTTACACTATAAAAACTACGCCATTTAAGTAACTTGGGCAGAGAAATATAGTTGGGTTCCGCGGCGAAAAACACTTTTTAGTTAAAATCTACGCGGACGAAGTCGCAGGTAACAGCTAGTTTATTATAAATGTGAAAGTTTGTAAAGATGTTTGTAGATTGTTGTACTTAACCGCGTCTAAACAGTTATACGGCTTTGGAAGCATCGCACATAGCTAGACCATATCCTAGATTTACACTTGGGATACATTTTTCTGGTAAGAATTCCCGTGGGATTCGCAAAGGTGAAACCGCGGCCAGAAATAAGTTGATTAATCATTATTAAGCATCACTCGTTACTAAGTCCTCTTTAACCCAAGAATCTATAGACACAACATTGACAGACACACACACACACAATAGATATTCATAAGCTTAGTTCAGACAGACAGTATGGTCACGCTTCGCCGGCGAAGCAAGACGCGTATTCCGCCGACCGAAACGCCTTTCATACTAGCATCGGTCATTAATGCACTTGTTCTATGAACTGTTAGGGTCTTTTGTGATGCTAAGGTGCGCTCTGATTAGAAAGAATCAGCGGCGGTAGGAATCGGTAGTTCACAAGTTTAAAAGCCCGCCGTTTTCAATAGGGACGGTAGTAAAGAGCCGGCTCGCTTTGGAAATTGCCGCTTTTAGTACCATTCTCTTACAGGAACCGGCGTATGGGTTGCTCTGTTACTACCTTGTCGATGAGCATCCATTTTCATCTCGTCTTTAATGCCATTCCTATAGAATCAGTTATGCATGAGTGAGTACTTTAAGTATTACAAGCGCTCATAAGCTACAGTAACCGCTCACCGGTAAGCTGTACACTTATTTATACGATCGCTTGTTTTTGCCACCCTTTAGTACAAAATCTAGCAGAAAGACTGCCGAAGCCATCTGATAGTCGACCCGAATAATAACTTTCGTATCTAGTAAGCACAACGCACGGTACAATGCTACTATACTCTTTATCAAACTGTTGTTATTATAGGATGCCTAAGTGAATTAAACTGTAGCCGTTTTATAGCCTTCTTTGAGTGCGTGATTACGATGATTAGCGCATAAAAATGATCAGATTTTTAATTAGAACTTAAACTTGGAAATGTGTAAACAAACCTATAAAGTCTTAATGGCGTTACATTTTACGACCATACACTTGAGTCTATGGCTGGTGTAGAGACATAGTTGACTCTATGCTTCGCCAACTAGGTATGTTATAGGCCTCACGTAAAAAGGACCTATATTGCCTTAAGCCTGGAACTTTGACGGATTATTTACTGCTACTGAATTTTTCCGAATGATAACCTAAGAATTTAATTTTAATTTAAAATATAATTACATTTCCAATATTGATTGGAAATGTAATCACAAACTTATGTTCCTTTAACC
Organism: Catocala sponsa; assembly: GCA_963564715.1. NCBI lineage: Eukaryota > Metazoa > Arthropoda > Insecta > Lepidoptera > Erebidae > Catocala > Catocala sponsa. The sequence continues at coordinate 21,511,086 of OY751338.1, read as the reverse complement.
CTTGGTCTGTTTGGCACTCCTTTGTGTCACAGGTGATACATAATAATAACGATGTATGACTCTAAGTTAAACCTATAGCCATATAATAAGGCTAGCTATTAAGATGGATATAGATAACATTTTTGAAAACTGTTATTTATTTTTCATGTTTGTAAATATTGTTTTGCACTGTTCTTATATGAATTTCTTTGTATTTCCAGCACGAAGTCGAATTCAGGCTTGGGTGAGAAGGAACCGGCACCAGCACCATCCCCCGCTGACTCCGGAGTAGCTGAGCTGGAGAGAGACCAACATGATTATAGGTAACTACTAATATAAAAATAAGCGTAAAATTAACCATAACTATTTAAAAATGCCCATACCTCGATTAGAGATGTTTAGAGTAAGTTGTGTGTATATGGCACCACTTATTTTTAACGCGATACCTGAAGATATAGTAAAACTACCGTACAATAAATTTTGCCCTGCACTAAAAAAATGGCTGATTGAAGAAAGTTTTTACTCTGTTAACGAATTTCTAAAAAAATTTGCCTCAGGGTCTTATCATTTTAAAAATACTTTATGTTAAGTAATAAATATTAAATTGTGTAAATGAAACCTTACTAGAATTCTACAAATTGTACTCATTCAATATTTGCATGCTATTGTAATATGGCGAAATGTGTTTTGTGCTGTTTGTTATTTTTGTCATCTTTGTATCCACCACATTTTATGCAAATAAATTTATTATTATATAATAATATTACTAGTAAGTATTATAAATGTGAAAGTTTATGACCATTCTTGGATGTTGGTAACTCAATCACGGGTAAACCATAGAAAAGATTTGGATGAAACTTTCAATGTATCTCTCTATTGTGTCACTGTGTGCTTCACTATAAAAAGAGACTAACGTAATTAGGTATAGCGAGATAGATTTGGTCACGTCGGGGTCTCGTCATCTAATGATATCAATTTTATTACAAAATAGCGAGCCTATTTCTATTCATCGTAACAAAAGTCCCTGGTATGTATAGCACAGATTTATTATTATTTACTTGCTAACTTTATATTACCAGCCGATTTTCAACCGTATAGCGAAGCCAATTTAAATTAATAAACTATTGGATATTTCATACCAGAGCACGCAAACCTATTCGTACTGGATAATAAGTAGATACCGCATCAGTAACCTGCCATCAGTCCAGTAATTATGGTAATGAAGGACCGTACTTTGTATGGCCTACATCGTAAACAGACTATGTAATCTTAGACTCAGATCTTGTTATTTTGCAAGCACACGTTCAGACTCAACGGGGCATATCGGAAACAATCAAGTGGAAGGTTTTGAGAGGCTAAACTACAAATCACCGCTATCATAAGCATTTGTCGTCCATAATAGGCTTCAGGAAGGACATGTAAATGTTTCTGATCCGTATCCATTTTAATATCAAGTCTAGCTAAAGTTAGTTTAGTATAGCTCGATATAGTGTTACTTCTGCACGGCTAAACCGACGAGCTCTTTATATCAAATTAATGAAATGCTGTTTGGAGATAGCTTAAACGTTAAGGAAAGCCAGTAACGACGTGATCGAAGTTTTTGCTAGAAGGACAACTAGCTAAAACCTACAAACATTCCAGAAACCAAATAAGGAAGTAGGATAACATATTTATTTTATCGAAGAATTGCCGTATATCAATATAATTGATGTATGATCTATAAATAGTAGCTTTCGTCTTTTCCGTTCTTATTACATTAATATTAGGCAGACCCGTGGTTTTCTATTACTAAAATAAAGGAAACTAACTCAATATCTTAACTCTTTGACACAAATACTGCATTATGTGATTATTTAAAGCTCTGACACGCTAGGTATATTTTATTGACATTTTAAAAGCCAGTTATTCATTCGAAATAGCTAATTATTTTCACTAATAGTGCAATATTATGTCACAAGACCTCCATTTGCGAGTAAAGTATGTGCCATAATTTATCTAAGAAAACTGACTCTAGTCTTCGCACAATAGGCCACAGAAAGCATACTTTATTTCAAAAGTATTAAGTTAATGATTTGTTTCTTTTATAGTATGACTAGCTTCGCACGGGTAGAACAAAACCTTAACAAATTATACATTTAAACCTTCCTTATGAATCACTCAGTCTATTAGTGAAAATTGTATGCAAATCCGTTTAGTAGTTTTTGAGTTTATCGCGAACGACAGACAGACGCGTCGGGGACTTTGTTTTATAATATTTAGTCACTTATTTAGTGAAGATGCCAAACATGCATACAGCTATAAAAAAGAAAATAAATATGTTTATTGACACAAAATACATTCAGCGAGTAGGTACAATATATTTAACATTGTACGATGTAGCTAGTCTGATAGTAAGCGGTAGTAGTCTTTGATCGCTTACAATATTCAGAAATAAATCGTCTATACAACACCATAACAAACTTGCACGTATTGTGTGGCGTGTCTTCGTTACAATTATCCACTACTTCGTACATAGATTAACAAGTAGTGTCCGTGCTTACAGTACGAGCGAGCGTGTACGGTCGCACGAGGTGCGCGTGCGCGCAGCGCGCGGGCTGATGCTGCAGAGCTTCGCGCGCGGGCGCGACGAGCGCGACGCGGAGCTGGCGCGCGTGCGCCGCGACCGCGCGCTGCTGCGCCAGCGCCTTGAGGACACCGAGTGGAGCCTCTGTCAGCGCGCCGGGGAGATCGCGCTGCTCAAGACGCAGCTCAAGGAAGCGCAGGTAACAACTCGTCCACTTTTCTTATGCATAGTAAACAAGCAAATAAACTTTAAAGCTTTTCAGTACCTACAGTTTCATTGCTTGTCTAAATTACTCTGAGGATCCGAGACCTCTAAGTTATTCGCCAAAAAGATTTACTAACCTATTGTTTAAGCAACATACCGGCGTACAGACACAATAGGTTTTCAATTATGTCCGGCTTTCTAACAGGTTTGACAGATTAATTCATTTTATGGTGTACCCTTTCCCTATGATGCCTTAGTACCTACAGCATCCACTCCTAAAAGCAATTTTAATTTTACGTGATGGAAATGTTAAATACCTAAGGATCCATTATTATTTATAACATGTTATTAGTTAATTGTGAGAGAATAAAATTGAGAAAATAATTGTGTGGGTACCATTTTCAACTATAGATTTTTATAAACATTTAATAATTTATAACCAGCCAGCTTTCTTAAAATTTTCTAGATTACTGAAACTCATCTAAAACCGAAAACGATTATTCTAATTTAATTTTTAAAAGGGTCCTCTTATAACTTTCAGAATGAACAAACCGCAAAAGGCCACGAGTATTTGACACTGAAAGCCGATTGCCGCCAACTGCGGGAAGCCCTCGACAAAAAAGAGAAAGAGATCATGAGGCTTCGAGCAGAGACGGAGGAGAAAGAGAAATGCATCAACCGACTGCAAACAGAAGTAGACAGACTCACCAACGACCTCATGGAAAGCGTAAACGATCTCACGAAGACGAAAGAAACAAGCAAAAACGAAATTGAAAGACTAAAAACTGAACTAAAAGAACTAAGACAAGAGCTGTCAGATATTTCTCTAAGCGGCTACGAAGGTATCGAATGTGGGAGGACCATGAGAGGCATATACGATGTTTGCAAGACGAATGAATACCATTGGAATTCAAGCGACAGTGCCTTAGAAGATGCCGAAGTTCAAAGACTGAATGGAGAACTCCCAGACTCTTGCGGAGACCCTTGTCCAGCAAATGCTATGGTAGATAGACTCAAATGCGAATTGGAAGCTAAAGAAACCCAATTTAACAGTGAAAGAAGAAAATGGTCGGAAGAAAAAGACAAAGTTTTGAGATACCAGAAACAATTACAACTTAACTACGTCCAAATGTTCAAGAGATCACGTACTTTGGAGGCTGAAGTCGATGGCTTGAGGCTAGAACTAGAACTTTGCAACAAGAATATGAAGAACCTAAACAAACACGGCAAAACTATAGAGCTGTAGATTACCAAATTAAATAATTTAATATTTATATTTAAAAGCTATTTTATTGTACATATAAAATAAGAGATGGCTTGATAGTACTAATGAAAATAACGTCACAAAGACAAGTGATTGTTGATCGAAAGATTTATATTAAGTATGGCAGGTCGCGGTTTGAGAGAAGTAAACTATGACGATTTCTTGCCTACATGACAATATGATATACCTAGTTGAGATTATCAGTTATATTAGATTATGGACGTCATAATACTCAACTAGCTAAAGGACCAGTGATCTCGTGAACCAGTTGTAATATAAAGCTATGAAGTAAAATTCATCATTAATATAATTTCATGTTATATTGCCCTTACAATATCGACAGGACAAGCCAATGTACGAATCGTTCTAATTTCAAAGTAGTATAGGGTTACTAATATAAAATAATATTAATACATGTGTTGGATTACACAAATAAAAAAAAATTACGTACTTCTTCCAATTTTAATTTGCAAATGGTTTAAATAAAATATGTCTTTAAATTATCTAAATGTGACGCCATCTATTGTAACAAAATGGCAATTGAATGATAGGGACTGCTTAAAATGATCAACTATGAAATTGTAGTTTTTTAAGGAAATTATCTTATTATGCTGTTATGATAACCGTACAATAAAGTACAGTTATCATAATAGCAGTAAACAACTTTAGTTACAGTAACTTGCATAGTAAATAAATATAAAAAGATGTTGTTTCTTATTTGGATAATCAGTTATTAGAAAAACATGAGCTGTACTTGTAAATACATAGTAAACTCATGTTCATAAGGAATTTTTAAGTAAATATTGTTTATTTACGAAAATATTTACATATGCCAGTTACTTCAATCCAATAAGAATGTAGAGCTTGTCATGCACTGAGTCAGAGCTATTCTATTGTTTCAAATAAAACAATACTCAATAGTAATAAATCGCTATTTACATTATTGGAACTTGGATATTAAATGTTGTGTGATTTTCTTTTATTGATTTTTTATTATTATTCATATTTCATCCTTCAGATTTTTATATTGATTCTATCATTATTATTTTTTTACTACAATAGATATTATAGAAATATATATATTTTATAATCTAACCCAAGCTAAGATTATAAATCATAAGATTTTCCTTTCAGCAATAAATACTACAGCTAAATAATATTTACCAGTTGCATTTTTAACATATCGCTGCAGTCTACTGCAAAGTCTAAAATGTAAATCTTGTCTATGATGTACAATAGATTATCTTTAAAAGATAACATCCTAAATACACAGACTAAATATAATAAGTTGATTGCATACGTGCATACGTGCGTGCATACCTATATTAAAATTAAAGTAATAAACCTCTTGTATGCCGGAATCTAATCTTGTAGACCTGCGTTCCAATATACGAGGGGTAAGACAACGCTAATGTCGGTGCGTCACAGATAATGATTTAAATTTGACTTTACCTATTGTACCTTAAATAGTTTTGTTTATACACAACTGGTTCACATCCCACGTCCATTGTACATTGTATTAGATATTGTATTGTCGTATTTTTGTAACGTATACTTCTAAGTAATTAAGTAATAATAATAAATTACTTTGAAATTGTATCTTGTTTTACTTAAAAATTAAATCGTATATTTTATTAATATTTTACAAATGTCGTCATGTCATTTAAAAACGTATAAGCAAGTGCAGTGATGCGATGCGTTATGATATCGATCGCACCGATATGAATAGTGAATGCGTCATGAGCCTGTTAATAACTAGGTAGGTATATTATTTTTAATCCACAGGCATTGAATTATTAGAGTCTACGTATTAAAGGAGACTTCTTAAGTATTTTTTAATACCACGTGTTAGAATGCAAACTCTCTAGCTCACTCAATCTAATCCAAGCGATTACTGGAACGACATGTTTATGTGAAATATCAATTAAGCAATAGCGTAGTACATAATATATGATGGCATGCTTTAAATATTAAAATTCAGCACTCAGTGTCCTTGCAATAATCAGCAAAGTTAGAGAGCATGCACCCAATTCCTAGTAATTAAAATATATGTTATCTAAAATAAAAAATGAAATGAAATGGAAAGAATTTCATTTCATTTCATTTTTTATTTTAGATGTCAAATATATTCATTCCTCTACTATAACTCTCCTCTAGTACACAATACTTCATTATTAACTCAATGTCCACAGATAGTTTGGTAAAGGTAAAGTGAGTAAGGCACACTGCGATTCAAAGTTTACCGTGTATTCAAGTTTATAGTTCGTTTATAAACCTGAGACTGATTGAAGGACTGCAGACATGAAAAGATCTGGACGCTGGAATATTACCTGTAGGTACCTACTTACTTATTTATTATATTTGTGATGGTGAGTTGGTGTGGATATAACTATGAAAGTCGGCTAAATACATTAGCTTAATTAAACTTATATAACTTGTAACAGTAATGGAAAATAATTTAAATGTAGCTACTTATTAAAAAACGTGCCATCTTTCTATTTTCAAAGACAGCTGTGATCATGAAATGATATGAATTGCCTTAGAGATGGCTAAATAATATAATTGACCACAAGATCTTTCAAATAAAGATGCTTAGATTATGGAAATAGAATACATTTATAGCGGCATACTCATCGCCATAATTAGAGTCAAGCGTCCTAGAATTCCTAGACTCACCTTCAAAAGTACTAAGCGTGAGCTCAATTAATCACATACTGCCATCTAGCGATATAGCGGTGAACTACTTGCTCAGACGCGTCGTGATTTGTTCTAGAAAGTACCATGTCAAACGGTTAGTAGGAGCCATGTGGGAGCGATAACGACGTGCTACAATGCTTACAAATTGTACAATATCATTTTAGCACACTAGATGTTATAAATAAACTCCTATAATAACAATGTTGCGAATACTTAAACAAATATTTCCTGGTATTTATACATTTATCGCCATACTGTTAGTAGGTTAGGTAGGTACCTAACCTAAACTAGCGTTTATGAATAAATTTATTGTGGATATGGATTTCCTGGAGGATTACTGACAACAATAGTGATTAGGAGCAAAACCAAAGCGACAACATAAATTTGAAAAAATATGAGTCTTAATTTTCTGGTGGTGTTTCTTTCGATAGTGATGACAATACATTTTCAGATCAGCGCAGCGTGTACATTTTAATTATAAATCTCGATAATAATAAAATTGCCTTGGTGGCGCAGCGGTAGTGAAAATGTCTCGCGCGTGTCTATGGGATCTCAGGATTGATACCCGGTTTGAGCAGTGTTATTGGGTTATGTTTTCAAGAAATTCTCAATAGCAATAAGGAGTCCTGAAACTCAGAATACGATAATAGACTCACTCACTTAAAACTGAAACTTAAAATCATAGCTAAATGTGAAATGTGGATGCAATACACCTATGCTTTTAGCCCTTTGGGGTGATATTTTCTTCTTCTTTTCGTGTAGTTAGTGGCCAACCTGTTGTCAAGAGTTGTTCAAGCCGCCCGTAGGCCTCTGACATGGCCGACTGCGGTCAATTTGGCAACAGCCGGGACCGACTTTTTACGTACCCTCCGAAGCGCGGAGACGCTCAAATGAAATACCACTTAGCGGTCACCTATCTATAGACTGACCGCACCCAACGTTGCTTAACCTCGCTAATCGTTTACCGATCAGTGTACTTTAGTGTACAATAACAATCAGCTATTAAATGGAAGCTGTTATACCAGTTTTGTAATTATAACAGGAGAATACAGATTATTATTATATGTACCTATGATAAACAGTTAATTCGCATGTCACCCATAAAGACTTCATCATAATACATATCTACTTAAATTGTAGGTAGGTACCCAAATAATATCGTGAATTATTTTGTAAGCTGTATATATGATGTATATATATGCCAATACTGACTCATCTATACTTATAATAAAACTGTAGAGAGGTCAATTCTGTACATTGAATATATATTCAAAATTAATATTGGAGGATGAATGGTGATCGATACTGATGACAAAAATGCAATCAGTAAATTTTTTGTCTGTCTGTCTGTCTGTCTGTCTGTATGTGCACGCATGGGTTAAAAACTACTGAAGGGATTTTAACCAAACTTGGTACGATTGTAGTCTATACTCCTGGGCAGGTTATAGGCTATATAACATAACGCTAAGACACATAGGAGCTGAGCAGTGACGATAAATTTGAAGCAAGTCGGACGAAAATGCGCTTTCGAGCTCTTATCCTCGCATACGTTGATCATACACCAAAAGTATGTATTACAAAGATGATGATCTTTAAAAGATCTACAAAAAAGTCCTTAATAGTATATATCTATCTTTTATAAATTAGCCACAATAACGTGTTTAATCGTTAGGCATTTCTTCAAAGTGTATTAAAATACATAAATATATTGTATTTCACATAGATATATCTTTATCAAACTCCCATATTCAAAAAGTACACTTTAATATTTATATTATAAAAAAAATATATAGGAATCGGTTTATAAACACACAAGATATAGATGAAATAAAACTTCCAAATCTCGCCGCGCCAGTATGGGTACTGCTATACGGTTGATTGTTGTTTAACGCGCGAAACGGCCATCCGCTGCATTTATAAAAAGGCGAGGGCGCTCACGCGCCAACTTCACTCACATTTTGTTTGTTTGGTTGAACGCGGTAATCTAAGGCACTACGGGTAAAAATTAGAAAAATATTTCAGTGTTGGATAGCCCATTTATAGAGGAAGGCTATAGGCTATATAACATCACGCTACGACCAATAGGAGCGGAGCATAAATGAAAAATATTGCAAAAACTAGGAAAATTCTCTTATGTGAAGCAGACGAAGTTGCGCGGGTCAGCTAGTTGATAATAAATTTGCCTTGCCAGTTGAATCGTGTTGTCATTTCGGGCCTTGCATTATTCAAAGTAGATAGGCCACATATAAGAAACGTCCGTGCCTAGCAGATGGAAAGCGGGGTAGATTAGATGTTCTCTAATGAAAAATTTGGGAAATTGACACAGAAGCTGTTCTGATTGGCGGACTTCATACGCCTTGAATAAATTGACAGAATATGTCCACACGATTTTTACTTTTGATAAGTACATACGCAATTAACGTAAACTTTTTGGTATGTGGTTTGGCAACTAAAACACGCGTGCGTAAAAGAAAATAAAAGATATCTCTGTGCCACATACTTTATTGCAAACACACTTGCATACATTGGGGCAGATCCTACACACAACTCGTACAATAAATTAATTCACTGAACACATGGAAAATACCTAGAGATTCACAATCAAAAGAAAGGAATGTACTTAACAGCTTAAAGAACTACATATTATATCGTCGACCTCAATATTTACTTCTTAAAATTATCAAGGTCTATTAATTTTGGATATATAATAATTGTAACTTATTTTAAACAGGAGCAATAGGTAGAAATTCCAGTGATAAACAAATGCCGGATTCTCAGCTTTTTTATATGTATACTGTTATTTTTTTGGACAGATCTCTTTTTACCCAATCATGTTATCTAAATGATTCGGATGAAATCTCCAAAAGACTTTCAAATTCCAGTAATTTTGTTTTGTTATTATAAAACAGAGATTGTTTCTGCAATTGCATAACATCTTTTGTGTAGTTAGTAACTTTTTACGTCACAAACTAGTAATGCTGTCTGTCTGACTATTGCTGTGAAATCGAGCAGTACATTTTATGTTCGGTTAAGGATCTTAGTTTTGTTTTTATTTAAATGATAAAGTATTAATTATAGATCGACGACATTTAACTTATTATCTTAAAACTTAGATTTCAAGTTAAGGCCTAAGTTTCGGGCCCTGAAAGAAAAACCGTCTCCCTGTTTGTTCGTGTCAACGTTGTTTCTAATCGATTTTGCTGGCTCCACCTAAAAAGAAATTAGACTAATTAGCTGATCGTATGATTAAATAGTGGATAAGGACACCTGCCTAACAACAATATGGAGCTAAAAGTCAAATGTTGCTGGAAAAAGAGACAGTGTCTCTAAAGATACTTCAATCTTGAAAAGTGTTGAAAGTATTCATCACGTAGACTTTTTGGAGTGTAAGAGAAACAAACAAAAACGACGATACGTTCTTTAACCATTATTCCTAGTGTTCTTGTTTATTGTAACAATCCTTGTAACGGCATTGGCTATCATCGTACGGAGATCGAACACTCAACTGGATTGGATGTCTTTACCTGCGTAACATCTCCGACAGTGGGCCTCTTCCTCCACTTATACCACCAGTATTCCACTCCTAACGTAATACACGCCAGTCCTATCCCCATAAATATGACGATGAACACTCCTCCAATGTTCTGTATGGAGATGCCGTCGGACTGGTCATCCTGTTTCTCACAAGTCTTGGACTCTTCGTTGTTGTTCCACCATGTCTCTTTGAGTTTCTCCAGCTTACGCTTGTTCAGAAGCTGTAGGATGCTGCAATGTATAAGAAACATATACTTTATATCACTGTATACTATACAAAACCAGTAATCGGTAAATTCACTCGCTATCGATCCTAGAAAGAGAGATTCGTTGCACTCTAAGAGCAAGAAAATACCCTCTTTAACCAATGTTAAAGAGGGTATTTTTCTTGCTCTTAGAGTGCAACGAATATTAGTTGCAGTAGTACATGCAGTTATAACAGAAAATTAAATACTGCACAAGGCTGTTTGGATGCTATCTTTAGAGGTTGTTACCATGGCATATATCAAATCAGTGGTGCGCTGCTTATACAATTGGCTAGATGGCCATTGCTCTTAGACCACATGACTGCTTACTATCAGGCGAAGTGTGGTCATTTTGACGAGCAACATAAAAAAATACAAAATCCACCCAATTGTATCCAGCCAACCAGCCAGCAATCACAACCTAAAACTGCGGCTCTGTTTTTTGTGATTGCTGACTAGGGGTTTTATTATATGAAATAAAAATAATATTATACGGCATTTGCATTTCCAAGCCCATCCAAATAGTTTCGCATGAACATAAATAAAAAAAATGTGTGTGTGTACCAGAGTACACAGGTAACAAGTGAAACTTCTTTACGACATTAATTAGTTAATTAGTTAACAAAAATTATTTAACTAACTTTAATATTAATATTTATTTCATAACTTAATAAAAATAATTCAAAGCAGATATTTAATGACTTAATCAATTACACAAGTTATGAATAATTGGAATTATCTTTTCAAAGTAATACAATTATATGATGACAGTTAATCTTGTAGAAATGCAACGATTTTATAAAATTAAAAATGAATAAATAAATCATTAAAAACGAATAATTAAAAAAGATGTACGTATACATATTTTTATTTTCTAATCGTGTTTTGTTTTATTTTTAAATTATTATTTAATTTATATTTTTTTTTGTTTTTAGAATTAATAATGTTCACTAGATTTACAGTCATATTTATTAATACTTGCTAATTTTAACAGATTTATATACATTCACTGATACTTACAATCAAAAAGTGAGGTTAACCTCAAATAAATATTAAAATCATGCTCATACGTGTTGAATTTATAAAACGAAATATATAATCACTCTCACTTTTCTTGTAAATTCACTTAAATTTGATTAAGTCTTTTTATTTTATCACTTTCAAATTAATATATTGTTATTCTTATTTCAAACCAAACTTCAAAACTAATATATTGTTGTTATTATTATAAATATATTACATTATATTCTTTACGTCACTATACTAAACTTTGATAAAAAAAGCAACATGGCGCGTAACCGAAAAACGTGACGATTTTTTTTTACACTGCTACAAAATTTCTCCCATACGTCGATAAAGAAGTTTCACTTCAATACAAAGTATGTTTAAAATACTATATTTAAGGCAATGCAACTTTGTCCTGTTATAATTAGGTCTTGTTTTCCGTGACATAAAAGCCATGTATTATTAACATAACTAGCTTGTTTATCGATTACTACTCATGGCATTAATTATTAATATACAAAGTGGTGTATAACCTCTATTTCTTTAATGGCAATAGCATTGGAGAATGTAAATATGATTACGTATTGCATCAAATAGCATGATTGTGTGTGTAAACAGGGCCTGTACGCACACAAACGATTATATCATTACGTCATTAAAGTCGTTACGTTTGAATTATGGAAGACGTAACAGTTTTGTAGAAAGTGACTCTGCTTAATAATGTGTTTACGTAGCTTTGCGACTAAAAGTCGACTGTTTGTGTTTGCTTTCTGTTTCATGTACTTTAATGGTTACCTCCCATCGATCGTTACGTCCAAAAATAAATATTACCGCCCTATTAATTCTGGTAAAAAATGCTGATCTTGTATTGATCACTAAGTTAGGCAACAGATAATTTTATCGTCAGGAAATTCACAATAACAGCACGTTCATCTGATAGTTTCAAATCTTCAGTTTACCCGTTAGCAACAGGCGGCACGCTTGATGCGGCAGCGCAGAGCTTTTTCTTTTTTCTAGTGTTGTGCAATGTGCTATTGATATCCCTAGTATCGCACACATTTACATCTGGTTGCTAAAAAAAAGATCATCACAAAAAATACATAACAGACCACCAAACGCATGTCAACTGCTGGGATTGGCTGACTGAATTAGGAACAGCCAAGAAATCATTTGGAAAATAAAAATTTGTCTTTGACATGTCGTTAATAAGCCTTTTAGTAATCAGCTTATATATGCTACTGGTACAGCTTATAGTAGACTAGGCAGACGTACAATTACCGCCTTAATACTATAAAAAAAAATTTGGGGCTGTCTTTGGAGACAGCCGGTAGAAGTGAAAACTTTAATCCTTGATCATAAACACTTCTTTATAAACCAAAAATAATTCAGAAATGGAAAGCGTTTGGTGACGATGACGCGAGTTTCATGATTTTTGTTCACCCAAGAGTGCTCAATGCGCCTAAAGAAGTGTTCACATCAAAAATAAATGTAATAAAAATTCTACAATTCTGCAATGTTGTTCCGTATTAAGTCTATGTTGTCGCCTTCCGTATGTTTTGTTCTATATAATCTATGCTATAGATAACTATCTGTTGTTTGTAATAATATAAATAAAATATAATTTTTTTGTAATGGTTTATCCATTACCTTAGTAAGTACTAAGTGGATAAACCATTACAAACAATTTATTCATCGCAAAGTCTATAAAATGTCACTACACGGTCACCTTTAACTGCAGTCATTTGCATAAGACATTACCCGCTTAATCCAACCTAACGGTGTAATAGGTACCAGGAAATCTACGTTCCGGCATTCGGCTAGATATTTAATATAGATTGCGTGCCTTAAAAGAATGGCTGTTCCGTTTGGCGCTAGTGTCTTTGTTATTGTTTACTTTGGCTACGAGATTTTCGTAGTTCCATTTATTTCCGCGGGGATTCATTAGTATTCACACGACCGCGACAGTCTTCCAGTCTTTGCTTCCAGTAAAATATATGGCATCATTTGTTTTTATTCAATTTTCTGTGACAAAGGGAGAACGTCCTTATGCATTACTACGACAGTGTCACTAATCTACAAATGTCTTTTTAATTGTTAAAAACTTTTTTTAAACAGTAACCAACATAATAGACCGCGCGCTGTAGGCAAATAAAATACAGTTTTAATCTAGTTTGGCAACCCTACATACCACACTTCTAGCGTTTTTATTAGATGCGAGGAAACGTGACAAAGCTATACACTCTGTAACGAGCCGTCTTGTTCCCGCAAAGTTATAAGCGATGGTGATGGTACAGCCCCGATTCGAATTGAAAACAACTAATGGGGATGGGACCAACACACTTAGCTCATGAAAGCGCCCCTTTTAAAATATATACTTAGTTCCACGCCGATATCCCGAATGGGTATGAGAGAGTTGAATTATACCCATATTTTATTGTCTACTAGCTGTTACCTGCGACTTCGTCCGCGTAGATTTTAACTAAAAAGTGTTTGTCGCCGCAGATCCCAACTATATTTCTCTGCCCAAGTTACTTAAATGGCGTAGTTTTTATAGTGTAAAGCTAGATAATAGCATGGCTTACTCAAAAACAACATTTAAATATGTGTCGTTAGATTACACGCTGTCACAGAATGCGTAAGAAAAATATAGATTCACAGCTCCTCCCCCGTAGGTGATAGCGTGATAATACGTAGCCTATATGTTGACCCGACCTGTTAGTAAAATTCATGCAAAATTTGAAGTAAATCCATTCAGTACTTTTTGAGTTTAGCCCGGACATGCATACAGACAAACAGACAAAAATTCTAAAAACTATATTTTTGGCTTCGATATCGATTATAGATCACGCCCCAAGTATTCTTTTAAAAAAATATTCCTACGATTTTATTATATGTAAGTATAGATGTTTTCGGGCCACAGTAGTAGGGGCGAGCTATTGTCGTGGACCGGGCTCAATTCCAGACTTCGTTAACTGTTGCTGCTATTGAGAATACTTTGACAGAAAAACCCAGCTTTACTATTCCGGACCAGAAATCGGACACGAGACCTCATGTACGGTAATCGCGTTCACTACCGATGCCATCAAGGCGGCAATTTTAAAAACACATTGATAACCCTACAAATCGCGCTTAAATCAATCTTGTTTGACCCGTCGATAACAGTTAACACTAAAAATAAACATATAGGCATTTTATAAAATAGTACACTGTTGTACCAACTTATTATAGGACCCTAATTGGTGCTAAGTTGACCGAATAGCCAATGACCGCTCACGACATGCGCTCACGACATAAATCACCCACTAATATTTTATTCCACGCGCCTTATAAACCCGAAGATCGCAGGGATATTCCAAAATAGTTTACATAAATATTGTCTCTGTTAAAATTAAATGTATCGTTCAAAAACTACGACGCATGCCGCGGAAATTCGTAAAACGGAAAGGTCAACGACCCACAATAATTATGTTTAAGCTATGCAAATCGAAATGTAGGTATTTCAGAACTGTTCTATAAAGATAATTAAGTCTGTTTGTTTAATACAATTTTAGTTCATTGGACAGGTTTTCTGTAAAATAAATAAGACGGAGGCGACGCGGACGCCAGGTGTGCGTTTTTATTTAAATATTACTGGACCTAGTTTCGGTGACTAATGAAAATTCTTTACAAATGTAACAATCACTTTAGTCTATGCATACAAATAAAAAATAAAAAAACTATTTTCCGCCTAAAGAGTAAGGTTATAGTATCCTATTCAAGCTTGTTTTAGAAGTACCGACCTTGTTAGGCAGGAAACTGTGTTATCAGCGCATTAGACAAAAACCATTAGTTCATTATCTACGTATATTATTTGTTCATTATTTATAAGCAACACCTGCTATCGCCACCTACATTTACAGAATAAAGAAAAAGAATTTGATTTGTTTAAATTTTATGTTTAAAGCACAGCGCTCCATTATGGAGTTTGAAAATCTAGGCCTAGAGATTTTAGGCCTTTACACTACAGAAGTTTCTACTTCTCTAACCTTCAGTACCGCTTAAGTCCGGAGAAGTAAGATCTTTCTTTTTTATTCAAATGGCTTCCTTCTCCAACTTGCATAAGACCTGTATTAAAAATATATTGAACAAGAACATTTTATCTCCATAAGTTTTTGTTACATTGGCGCTAAATGCTAATTAGTAATTACAACAACCTCAAAAATATGTAAATCGCGAGGCATTGTACAGAACAAGGTAACTGTACGCAGTTTAAATTTAGACGAGTTTTAAAAACATGCAGACAGACTAAGAAAAACTTGTATTGTTAAAAGAAGAGACATAATTATACCATTATATCGATACATAATACACTTATCGAATAAATCAAAATATTCAACATCACTAGATGTACTGAAAATACCTAATCGTCATATTATGCCAAGGTTAATTTATTCGGCGTATCGGTATAATTTCAATTGTCGCGATAGAAAAGCAAGTAAATAGGTAGATTATGTATTAGTAATAAGGAATTTTACGTGGACGATGATTTGTATTTTTAGGAGGCACCTTAATTCAAATAATGATCACAAAGAAGACCCAAACGCGGATTGTGAATCTCACAAATTTTGGCCCGTACGCAGGTAGAACTCACAACATTCGGAGTTATGGCAGAGGCGAGATGTCACTATAGAGCCTTCCATAAAAGAGTATAAGGTTTTCATATTCTTGACATAAAAGTATAGTCGTAGTTTTTGGTTATCATCATTAATGATACATTATATCAAGAAAACAATCAATACCTGATCAATAATTTATACATTTTAATTAATACCGATTACCAATAGGTATTCTAGTTGGTGGTTGGTTGGTCTTAGCAGAAACTAATTAATACAAAACAAATATTCTACTCACGCGTTATTGAATTGGTCCTTCAAAGGTGATCCTTGTTGCACGGCGATAGCATACGGCTTCCTCGAGAACTCATCACCTACCGACTGCAGATCACAACTAGTCATCACATGGTACTTTACATCGGTAGCATCACCTAACCATGCGAAGCCTTCGCTAGAACTTTTTGAATCTCGAACTCTTTGGATAGCTTCCTCTATGGTATTAGGCAGACCAGCCTCTTCCATCGCCTGCCACATCTTGCTGTATTTGTCGCTGACCGGGTAATCCCAGACCGCAAGTTTTGCTCTTTCGACATCGCTTAGGCTGTCATTCAAACTCATTTCTTTCCATATCCTGGAACGATAAAATATTTTTTTATTTTAATCTGTCATATCATGGAGTGCCTGATATAAATTAAAACCTATTATGTCTGGTCGCCAGCCAGGTGCCGCTGCAACTCAAACTGTCTCTTATTAATAATATATGCCGACTTTGAAATCTCGGTGTCTCTTTTCAAGTTTAGAAAGTTTTTTAGGTTTTCTTCACAGTATACGAGTAGTATCAGAAATTGTGTCCAGTAGATGATAAGATCCATTTACCTACTAACATGTGAAACCAAATCAATTACCAAAATGTGCATTTGATATACATATATACTCTTCTGGTATTAAAGGCGCCTCGCTGTACTTAATAAAAAGTACAATGAACTTGGAATATAAAGTTGGGTACAAAAACTACAAGGTTAATGGAAGGCGGCACGAGTTATATAGCCCGCGTTAGCAAAATTAGACAAGTATTGTAACTCTATGGATATCAGAAGATTATCATCATCGAGGCATGGCAAGATAACACTGGCATGATAGCATAGTTACCTTTTTATAAACTGATATCTTAAAAAGAAAAATGAAGAACTCATAAGACTGTAGCGAAAACTTAGCTTACGCGGGAAACATTAAATTCAAGGGCATACCACAAACTTCGCAAAGACCAATCGACAATACGTCAAAATCAAACTAATGTCAAGTAATTTGATTGGCTTTGCCAATTTGTTTCCATTCAATCAGCCAATCACAACAGTTGCCATCAGTTTGACTGTGCGTTAGCAAATTTTTTAATTGCCCCTACTTCGGTAAAAGGCAATTCAAAAATCTGGCTATGATTTGATTACGTCCGATATTTCTTTGTTTTTAATATGCCTCACAACACAGGTGATATACCCAGCGCAGCAACGAACATTTAAAAATAGTTTAATAATAGTTTTAAAGTCGGACGCGGGTATAAGTCAGTTTTAGACAGTTTCCGAGTCATTCACCCTTAATTTAATGAATGTTATACATTATACACCAGATGTCTTACCCAGTCTCTCGAAACAGCACAGAAATAAAGTTTGTCATTATAATAATGGCCTTTAATAATCGCTTTTGAAAAACACAAAACGCAAGAAAAGAAACGTGTTGGTAATAACTTCGTGACAGGAAAACAACGTCATTTGAAGAATCATTCGTCACGTTTCGGTCATTTTAGTCAATCGTATATTTTGTATTGTTAATAATATAATATTATACATATAACATTACGCCTGTGTACTACCAAAAGGTTTGGCAGATTGGTGTTCATTGAACTTATAAAATTTGAAGTCTTGACATAATCTTTAAGTGTTTCACACCTTCATTACAGTAACCTTGTTTAATTTTCGCTTTATATGTAGGTGCCACGGTTGTCAGATATTAATCGAGACACCGTGCTTCTAAGACAACCCTGGAAAATTAACTGGTTAAACTATCTATCAGAACTCTAGTTGCACTCTAGCCCATTGTCCCGTCGCAAGGTTGCATTGGACCACAGATTTAATCACATAAAAGTGGAATGGATATTATGAAAAAAACTAAAATTCACAGTTTTAAAAATCATTAAAATTGTGGGTGCGTCGTAGCAAAAAAATACTGCTGGTATAGGCCATATAAACTTTTTGGAAAGATTAATTATTGTATACTGTCATGTCCACCCGCTGTTATGACGACTTTAACGCAACCTTTTAGAATAAAATCTAATAACGCATTTACTAAATTATACATGTACAGGTTTACATACATTCGAAAAGAATTACCTCCCTGATCAAACAACCGGCAATGAAACATAAATTCATATTCCCGTATCCAGTTTTTAACTCTATAATCTAACGTCAGACTTTTATAAGCGGCCCTTCCTACGTAACAAACAGTAAAAAAACTGAAGGCAACCACTTATCTTCCTGCATGAGTGGTAATGAAATCAGGTCAATGTGTCACCATAGTTGTGTAAGTGTTTTAACGTTACTATTCACCTTATTCTATCTGATAGCAACGTCTATGCTTGCGTATAACATAATATGTTTATTCACTTTGTACAAAACGAACAAAACTTAAAACAAAAACAGAGTTCATTGGAAGCAAAAACTGCATCTCATACATTTAATTAAGCAGTTTTATAACTTAGATAGTTTAGTGTTTCTGTTCTTAAGCGCGGTTCCTATATCAAGAAACTAGTTTTAACTACGGATAATTAAATTTTGACTTATTTTTCATAGAAATGTCAAAAATTAACTGGCCTTTGGTAAAATGACTCGTTTCCCGTAATAGGAACCGAGCAGCCTTAGATGACTTAGGCCCCATTCCGATATTTAGTAACCAGTCATTTTTTCTACGGATAGTTACATTTGCCATTTTCATAGAATATGTGTCAAAAATTAACTGTCGATTGGTAAAATGACTCGAATAATAAGAATCGAGTCGTTTTACCAATCGAAAATGTAGGAGCCGGGCCTTAGTACTCACCGTAGTCTATGATCACTTGTATGCGTTTTAAGATGGGGTGAAAAGAAAGGAATGAAAATAGAATTATATTATTTTAGCCTATTCATTCGTATACGTATCTGTAGATGTTTGTGTACGAATATAGAGAATATAAAATGATAGCCCGTACTACTCTTCTAAAACAGTGTTCTTCAGAACATTGTTTTAGAAGACTAATTATAATCGATCATTTTGATTAATTACTCAAGGCGATAAGCACTTTGGCTCTGTACACAATGACTACGTCAAAGAGAGTTCTCATATCAAAATGTCTAGAAAAGTAAACTTAAATTTTGTGATAGCAGTGCACTAGGCATTCTAATATACACATCGTCTCAGTCGTCATTAGTCTGATGTTAGGACGGTGATGTATTTTTGGTTGCAAAAAGCGTATTTATGCTTCGCATTTTGGCTTCCTCTGCGCATAAGAGATTACATTATAGCTGCTCGGATATTTAATTAAGGCTTTCAGGTAATTATTTAAAATCGTATTGTTGGTACAATACTTAGTAAAGCTAAATAGTTTCACGTCTATATCTTCAAAAGGGTAGTGTTCTACCATAAAAAGGTTTCCTTTTTTAAGGTCCTTTTCTATACGTAGGTATTTTAAAAAAATAACTACGTTTATTTATATGCTGACATTTTTTTTATTTTTTTTATTTTTTTTATCGTGCTCGTCGAAATGACCACACTCCACCTGATGGTAAGCAGTCGTGTGGTCTAAGAGCAGTGGCCTCCACACCGCCCTCATAGTAGCCGAGGCGATGTTGACATACTTTGATGAAATAATAAGGTGATACTTATGGTATTACATAAGGTCCAGGCTATTCCAGGATGTAGCCTGGAATAGCCTGGACATAGAATTTCTTTACAGATAACCTAATATTACTGCTTTTGCTTTACCCGGCAGTCGAATTCGAGATCTCATGCACACCACAATCACTACCGCTGCGACGCCAATACAATAATTTAGCAATAAATCGTAATATTCTATTGAGTTATTTGATTACATACTGAATACATCAAATTGTTATTCGATATAAAATTCTGAACTAAAATCTGTTTCACGTCGTGTAATATTCAAACGAATCTATTGATAATATAATTGAGTTTTCGTGGGATCGCTCTTCCGAACGCCTACACCAAAATACTTGCGAATAATAAGGCTTGGGTATCAGAAGGCACAGCTTCCTTACTCGCTTTTAAAAATACACAACGTTCAAGTGCGACTTGAAGTTATACATCGAGGGCGTTGCCTTTAAGGTTCGACACACTGAAGGAAAACCTATAGAAAGTTACACAAATATACGTCGCATTACGCCTGTATTCCCGAACAGATGGGCAGAAGTGTATTTACACCCTCATTTTGTTAGCAATGGCCTACGGTATAGTCTTTATAGCGTACCAGTAGTAGGACGGAAGTATATTGCCGTCTACTGGGCAGTTCAAAACTCTCTGTTGTTGCTAAAAATTTCTTTGACAGCAATTCAAAATTTTTTAGTTCATTTTGCTCATCTCAGGAATCGAATTTGCGAACTCGTGGTCAGCTTCACTACCGCTGCGCTACCGAAGCCGGAGAGATATATTTATTTGAATTCAGCATTTCACAATGTTTGAATGCCAAACGGAAAACTATTTTTGTTTGTTGTTGATATTTGCTGATTTCTCAAAAACTGTGCTAATCTTTACATAAACTTCTATCAGTAGGTATTATTTTAAATAAAGAGGGAATTTCTTTTGCAAGGTTTTATTATAAGTCGCAAACTATACATCATAAAAACGATAACAAAAGCAAAAGACGCAATGACTTTTTAACTTTACAAAGTTTAACGACACTATTAATGTTTGATCACAGAATCGGACGAAAATTATTAAACAAATGATAAAATAAAGATTTCTTTATCGAATAGTTTACACAATGGGACGGCGCTGGCGCCGTTTGACCGATAACAGGAGATAACGTATAGTTAAACAGTGACAGTAGGACTAGAGAGATGTTTATGTTGTTCTGCATATCTTAACTGATAATAATACCACACCTGCACATCCCTAATGCTTTAGTCATAGAGAAACAGGTAGGTTTTACTATGTTTAATTTATATGTAATAGAGACGCAGGGATAGCGTAATATTTTTAATGGTAGCCTTGCCAAAGCGCCGGCGCGGCGCGGCGGCCGGTTGTAGACGGACAATCCCCACAAGTGAAAAAAATGTGTGGTCCACATATAGCTGTTCCGACTCTGTGTTTCCGTTATTTGTGTCCGTTGTTTGAATGTCTGTAGTCGTACGCGACACAGAGAATAAGGTTTGTGCCGAAGCTGTTATGAAAAAGTAATAGCCATCTAATGCATAGGTACAGAAGCACTGGTTTTAAAACGTGAAAATAGATGCTTTCACACAGAATCGTGCGAGAGATCAAGTCAAAATTTGGCTAATTTGATCCGGTTCGCTGTACGCACACGTCTATGTTTCATTTGAGTAGGTAAATAAGTACTTATGAGTAAGTAATTTATTACTATTAAATTTGCTGTAACACACAATTACCTTCCAGAAATTGTTTAATGCTTTTGCTGAACTTTGAATTACAAAATTGGATCCGCTTAAAGCGTTGAGATGATAATCAAGCCAGCTCTCTTTAGTTACATGTTCTCCTACATGTTTCATACGTAATTACAGTCTTTAAGTTATGCGTAAAACAAACACACTTGCCTACACAAAGTTGTGTGGGCACATGTGAACGAAGACGTTATACTCTAGATTCAACAAAAATTCTCTGACTAAATCTCATTTAGAGAAAAGATGGATTAAGAATACCGTAAACGAGCGTCCACCAAGAATCTGAAGATAATAGCTGATGATATTATGTTGAAAACCGTAGTTACTGATTATACTTAGTGCAAAAATTAAACGTAGATCTACGTTAGAGTACTATTTATTCTGTGACGTAAGTATATACATATTTTAACACCGTTCACATGCATCCAAAATCTCTGTAGGATAGTTTTGGCGTGTCAAGATGCAATCAAAAAGTAATACGTGGATACGAATAATATTCAAATGCAATTGTACATAACCTGATAGTAACTTGGCATACTCAGCACACGCACGCACTTATGTACAGTAAAACACCTCTTGTCATAGTGGAAATCTCCAAGATCCGATTAACTACATAATTTATGACAAAAATGACTGCTGTTCGCACTTACGCTGAATCTGTTCCAGTCGGATCTAGAAATCTGGACCGCAGCCAGATTTCATGACGATAGATTACTCACCTGATGCAAAACAAAACACAGGTCCCCCAAAAACAATTAATATAGAATGATTAGATGCTTCCATATTTTTTAATACGGGCTACGTTTATTCTATACAAACGTATTTTTATTTTCACCCTATCATATATTATCGCTAAATAACGACACTAGACCAAAAATCCTAATCCTAACTAATATTATAAATGCGAATGTGGGTTTGTTTATTTGTTATGCTTGCACGCCTTAACTACTCGACCAACCATCATGATATTTACCATAAGTCTACGTTGCCAGGTATACAGAAAAGGACATAGGCTAACTTGCATCCAAAAAAATACTGATACCGACAGCCGACCGAAATTGACATACTTAACCTACATTTACGCGACCAAAGCCGCGGACAAAATCTAGTGATGAATATTTAAGAACACTTTACCGAATAATATACTGTTCACTGAACACTAATGACGTGTTTTATTTTAGCAATATTATTTCACACGAAACGTGTAAAATAATTGTGCCACAGAAAGCGAACGATGATGAATCATATCTATAGGCCTAATTTTGTAAGCTATGTCAACTGTGTCGAAAATGAGGCCTACTGCCACAGTTAGTGTTGTCATGTGACTGTTGCTATGCTGAAAATTTATATTCAAACTGAATAATATACGGCTTTCTGCATAGCGTAAGTAGGACTGGGCTGCCAAACATTCTGTAAAAACTGTATTTTATATGTCAAGTCGCTTTGTAATACGGTTTTCAGTTTAACAACAATCAAGGATATCAAAATATATTTTGTGTTATAACTTTGAAATACTGTCATCATGACTGGTATTTCAAAGTCATAACTAAAATCATATATTAAAAATATATAGGTATATATATTTATAAAGGTGTCGAAACATAAAAAGTAAAAAGAACAATATACATATGTAATATATAGCTATTTATAAAACTTCTCCAAATTTTTGTAGACGACCAAATTGGAGCATCTGTATACTAAGACACACTTATTCGTTAGGGCCCCTAATTTATATCTCCCCTAACTTAGGGGAGATAGAAATTGATATTTATACAATTACGTACACTCTAAGTAGATAATATAGGTGTACAGAAATAACTCTAATAACCTTTTACGAGCCACAAGTACCTACGATGCAAAGTCAAAGATAAGCGCCCTCTTTTCTTTATTAAATAGGCAGAATAAATATATAGTGCTTCGAACAACTTTTAATACCTTCTCTATTTCACTATTCTTAATGCAGACTTTATTAAATACACACAAACAAAGAAAATAAAACCAATTTATTTTTCTACGATAAATAGGTAAAAAAATAATTGAACATAAAGTGGCATTGGTGCGAAACATACAATGCCTAATCAGAATAAAATAAACTTTTTATGTCGTGCCATGCCGTTCCGTATCGTAAAATAGAATACTAGTAGTTGGAATACAATTTAGATTCAGATTGTGATAAATAGATTGAGTATTAGACATAAAAAGTGAATTTGCGCCGGCCAATTTATGGTATACGCAATGATTAGCGACAAACGTCTAGAATGTTCTTTAATGTTCTGTTTCTGTATGCCAAAAACTATTCGTTTTACTTGTAAACAGTAAAACACCCGTTCGCCGTCGTTTCAATTGTAAACAACTCAGACAAATTACCTATTAATGGCATGGGAATTCTCTCAGGTTTACCAGTAACGTAGGTAGGCATTTTGAGTGTCGTGGTATAAAAGGTTAGAAGTCATCTAAACTTTTTCGTCGTAACATACAACAACAGACAAGACGTTTTATTTTTACCCGACTGCGTCTAAACGAGAATAATGTTTGCCGGTATGTATTTATGTATAACTATTTTATTTTGGCACGCTCTGTAGCCTAAACAGTGGTCCAATAGATTTCAATAAACAAGTTGTCGTTAGATTCGTGTCGTGTGGCCTCGATGGCGTAGTTAGTGTAACCGACTGCCACGCCTGAGGTCGCGAGTTCGATTACAGTCATACATTTGTGTGCATGAACATGGAAGTTTGTCTTGGTTTGGGTGTTTCTATGTATAATATGTATGTATTTACAAAAAAAAGTATATATCCATTGTCTAATACCCATAGTACAATCTCTACTTAGTTTGGGCTAGATGATGTTGTTTGGATGTGATAGAATATTATTATTATTACATATTATTATATTGTTTTTGGAGAAAATAAGATGCTTCATCGTTTTATAAAAATTGTTTTATATGTATAACTTCTGAATTTTTTGGTTGACCGTACTTTTTCAAGACATAACTTTGTTTATTTGATTTGTGGTCCCATGATACTACTCTAAAATAATGATTGTATCTATAGGTGAAATTGGGGCCACGGTCCCGGTCCCAAAAGCCCCCAGAGCCCCAGACGCAGTATTTTGTCGTAGCAGAGACCATTCCTCCAAGTGTTTCTACATTCGGTTTTTAATCTTTATTCGTGATATATATTGCATTTTAATCTTGTGCACATGATCAGCTTCATAAACAAAGACTTTGTAGTTTTACCTAACAGTAAAAAGGTAAGATTGCTTTATTTTTTTTCGTCAAATGCGTCATCTGCCTGCAAATGTAGCATTATAATGCCGTGATAAGTTTACTCTGTTTAGAAAAGCAGGAATCTTGTCGAAGGTGAAATCGTAACAGGCTTCAAAATTTACATCCTAAGTTAATAAAACAAAACAATATAAATGATGAGGTTGTGCAACATGATCCTTATAGATGTACATGTTCTGAGGCCCTTCATAGGCTTCTCGCGACTGCTGCTGATGGTCAATGACAGCCACTTTTTGAACATATTTGATACATCACTATTGAAGTTACGCCACCAGCTACGACGCGTGCCATTTGTGGCAAATATTTATAAAACTTAAAAAGTTGCCGTTTCTGACCACCATATTGCCAATGAAGACGAAAATATCCGTTGCGACGATGCTGTAGATGCTAATGCCAAAATGCACAATAACTCACTCGTAAAACTTTTCTTCGATATTCGCCATCCTCTGAAAGTAAGTCATGGCAGCAGATCCGTTGAGAGGTGCGTACTGTATCTTGTACTGTTTGGACAGGTCATCCAGCGACTCGATGGGCGTGTCGAGTCGGGACACCGTCAGGAAGGCAGCCAAGTTCGCCGTGTATGATGCTATTATGATGAAGCTAGAGGATAAATTATTCAGTTTGTATATTAGGAAGAAAATAAGTTATAGGCAATGTTGAATAAACATTAGAAAGAGTATCGTAAAAAGCTGAAAGTGCTGCATACTTTGGAAAAGTGCTACAATTAGATTTAAAGTGTCTCATTAAAATAAAAGAGTCACAATGTTTGTAAAAGAGTTTAACAGGTAAAGTGCTACAAACTGACTAAAAGCAAATCACCATTAAAAAGTTTCACAAACTGCCTAAAATCGAAGCATATTTGAGAAAATTTCACAAAATACCAAAATGAAATCACACTTAAAAAAAAGTGTCATAAAACTGGCGACACACAGACACAAACTACAATTTTACGTAATATTCTTTACAATAATACCGAAATAATTTCTTATGTTTTAGCGGGAGGTTAACGAAATCCGACTTTACTACCATGCCTACTAAACACTGTGACAAGTGTAAAGATAATAATAATGTTCTAAAGATAATAAAGCGCGGTAGAATTCTAAAAAGTAGTTACAGAAAGTAAAAAATGTTCCCAATTCTTTTCTGATATCAAAAACAGATTAAAAAAATTTGTATAAACAGTATTTATATGACCAATTTATCACACATAGGTACGTGATATAATAATATAATAATAAAAAATAACATAAAACGGTCAAGAGGCGAACGGCCTTTTAACATTTGAATTTCGTAATTGTTTATTCTGCTACAAACAAGTCAGACTTATCTAATCTTTTTAATATTACCGTGATTTTATTTCAACAAATATCTAATCGTAATGTTATAAACACCAGAACAAATTATAAGACTTCGGATGTGGATATTTCTAGAGATTTTAAATGAATTTTATTAAACACACTGACATTACCCGAACAACCACCAAGTAGCCGCCAACAGCCTGCCAGAGAGATTCTTCGGTGCTTCGCCACCTCCTTGAGGAGTGAGTGACGTCATACAGAACCATAGACACTCTTTGAGTGTGAACTCCCTTTTTTCTTCGTCGTCTTTGTATTTATCTCGGTTATTCTGATAGCTGTAGGGACTCCATTTGTCGAACACCCACATGAGAAAACTGTCAAAGTAAAAAGTAGTGTGAAGTGATGATCACTTAAAATTAATACATACATAGATTCACGCCTGTTTCCCAGAGGGGTAGGCAGAGACTACTGATTTCCATTTGCTACGATTCTCTCACTTTCATCACATTCCTCATTCTTGCCCGTCGGTTCAAGGTGCTCTCTTAACCTGGCCTTTGTAAAGAACGCCTCCGATCTGATCGAGAAACGTTTGTCTAGGTCTTCCTCTTGCGACTGTTCCATTTACACTAGCCTTATAAACTTTCTTAGTCAGTCCTTCCTCGTCCATTCTTTCTACATGCCCAAACCAGATTAACATACCCTTTTCTATTTTTGTCACTATATCCATTTCATGCCGCGTCTCACTCTAATCACGCTATTCCTTATTCTATCTTTCAGAGTCACACCACATATGCTTCTCAGCGCTCTCATTTGTACAGCGTTTATTCTGCTCTCATGCTTCTTTTGCCATACCCAACTTTTACTTCCATAAATAAGTGTGGGCACTAATAATCCTCTATGAATAGCCAAATGTGCTTTTTCGGATACATTTCGACTGTTCATAAAAGCGCGTATTGCCAGCAATCGTTCTCCTTTCAATATGTCCCTCGTGTTTACCATCCCTTGTAAACAAAGTACCCAAATATACAAACTCTTTCACTTGCTCCACTTTTTCTCCATCAATCATAATATTACACATCGTCACGCACTCTTTCTTTTCAAATACCATTACTTTCGTCTTGCTTACATTTATTTTCATTCCTGTACTCTCAAAAGCACCATGCATAATAGTTACCATCGCCTGCAACTCTTCCGCTAATGATGCAGTTATTACTTGGTCATCGGCATAAAAAAGACATTTGACAAGTAACTCATTTATTCTTAATCCCCATTCACAATCTTTTAAATCTTTCAAACAATTGTCCATGTATAGGTTAAACAGCCAAGGTGACGCTACACATCCTTGTCTAACACCTTTTACGATGCTAGACCATTCTATTTAGGTCCCATTTATCCTAACACAAGCTCTGGAATCATCATAAAGAGATTTCAGAGCTCGCGTGAGGTTGCTATTCACTCCTTACATGGACAATACCGACCAAAGTTCATTCCTCACCACTTTATTATACCTAAGCCTTTTCCAGATCCACGTAAGCGCAATAGACCTTTTGACCTTTGGCCGAAAATTTCTCGGCTATGCTCCATAAGGAAAAGATCTGATGTGTAATCCGTACATCCCATACCCTTTCGAAATCCCGTTTATGCATCCCATATTTTCTCGTCGATTACTTTCACAATCCTTTCAATTAATACTTTAGCATACAATTTACCGACGGCGCTGAGCAAGCTAATGCCTCTATAGCTTTTGCATTCTTGCTGGGAGCCTTTTCCCTTGTACATATAAAGGTACTAAGACGGCCTTGCACCAATCACTTGGTACACGGCCGGTTTTCCAGCACAAGTTAAAAAGGCAGCACAACTGTCCAGCTGTCAGCATTTCGACTGTAATCCTATCATACCCGCCTTTCCTGATGTCATGCTTTTAATGCTTTCATTGTTTCATCCATACTAATAGGGCTTTCATCATTACTGTCATTATCATTCATTTCGAAACTTTGCTCTTGCCATTCCTCTCTTTCAAATAAACTTTCAAAATATTCCTTCCATCGCTTCAGTACGCTCTTTTCTTCATTCAGTAAACTTCCATTCTTATCTCTGATTTATTTCAGCTCTGTGGTTACGGTTTTACCTCGAACCGAGCGAATGGATTTTCAGAAAAACTTTGCGTTGGTCCGGAAATCTTCAGGTAATCTTCTATTAAACTCGTCTTTCACTTCATTTAAACTTATTCCTAGCTTCATTGACATCCTCATTCGTTGCTTCTTGCATTCTTTCATTGGCTCTGACAGATAGCCAGTGCAACCATGCCTGCTTCTTCTCACGTACTACCCCTTGCACATCTTTATCCCACCACGCATTCTTCGATTTTATCATTTTCCTCTTCTTGCTCACACCGCATACTTCTGACGCTACAACAACCACTTCATACTTAAAATTAAATACACACTTATATCGGTGATCAAGAAAATAAATTTAAAAATTACAGTATCAGCATGGAATCTGGATCTAGGCCCGGTAGACGATCAGAGGCTCGTCCGCTATTAGGAATGACCTAAATTCATAGCTGACAAAGTGTGCTGCTGTCGACTAACTAAGAAGCCATAAGTATTATGAAGACACATATGGCTTAACGGCTTTTTAGTTAGCGGATGACAGATGGGTGAACCCTGCCTATTCCTTCAGGGATATCGGCGTTCGTCTATCTAAGTAAGTAACAGTGTCGCCATATGCCGTATAAAAACTTACAATAATAGGTACTTCTGTAGAAGGTAGCGGTACATCCAGAAAGCAGCATTACGAGGACGGATTACTTATCTATGACATTGCACTAAGAGACCCAGGTTTGGTAATCGAACTATTTATTTATTAATTTGTTAAATAGTTTAAACACAGGGCAAACTTTTATTCCTTATTAATTAACGTTTTGCAACAATACCAATTTAATAGGACACATTACTGACGAATCTTCCCCTACATTTAAAGTGGGTAACTATTTAGCGATACGTTGTCACTCACGTATTTATAGTAAGTAGAGCAGCTAAATATATACACAAATACTTGGTTTGTTTACAAAAAACATGTTAAAATTAATATATAAATCTATGGCCTCGACAACAGATCTTTGACTAGATCTGAAACGTTTTGAACGTTTTGAAGCAAAGCTGGATTAACAACCGATTTCTGAAAGACACATCAACACAAAATGTTTGTTAACAGACCTATCAAACACAATATATCAACTACTGGGATTGACCGACTGAATTAGAAATAGACAATGAAATCACTCGACATACATAAGTTGATCTCTTGATTTTGATAAGTTGTTAAATAGCCTTTCAGAAGCGGATTGTAGGACATGGCCAAACCTACAAGCATGCAAAAATCGATTACTGCAGTAACATACAATGGAAAATCAAAATATTTTAAGCTCCCGGCATCCATGCCAACTGTCGTAAACATTCACGACAGCTGGGAAACCGATGACTCTACATTTTCTCAGAGGTATGTAGTGTGACTTTCGCTTGAGGAGGGGTCTACCTTTCAAACAGGTCATGTCCACGATGATATATTTTATAACCTCAAATCTTAGCTTACTGAAGATGTAACTATCTGTTCTATATAAGAACGGTATAAAGTAAGGATGAGTTGAGTGATGTATGTCAATTTCATATTTTATTTTGACATTTTTTTTTTTGTTTTATTAGAATCTTAGCAATTTTTGTTTCAAATTATTAGTATTCTTGTTAACCCCTCCAGCTAAGCTAAAATGCTTGTCTTAGGAGTGGATTCACGTCAGTAGTGCAATGGGTAGGATTCGACCTCTCAATCGCAAGTCCAATGTCTTATCCATTGAAAATAGATAAGAAAAGAGGAAAGAAGAGAAAAGAGGCTTGGTCATGTATATCAATGCTGTCCTCATTGGATATACCTACACTGATTTCTAGTCTTACGAAGATTCTTAACGTACTATCTATCTATTCTTTGCTTTAGGGTTTTTTTTCCTCCCAGGGGTAAAACAGCCCTGGGGGGGAGTTCATTGCGATGTAATGCGCTAATTCTGCTATTTGATACAGAAAAGATGGGTAAGTATTACTATGTTATTAATATTAGGATTTTCTTATGGTAAGGCTGGCCGCATACATTCGTTTTCCGTATTCGATTTCCGAATTCGTTTTCCATATTCGGCGCACCGAATGCATGGAATCAATATAAAATACACTAACTGCCGCACACGTCCGCTTTCTCTCCGAAACCCGTGCGTTCGGAGAAACCATTCGGAAAAAACCTAATGACGTCATGCGGAATGCAGCCCTTGCATTCATTTTGTTTGTGTCGGCGCACACGTTCGGAAAATCTCATTCGGAACCGCGCCCGTGCCGCGCGCATAGTACGTACGTAAACGATAGTTATAATGTGTGAGGTAGAAACATTAATATTGTCTATTGAAAAATACCCTTGCTTGTGGAATATACATGACAAGGACTACCACAACAGAAATATAAAAGACTAGATGTTCCCGCGGTTTCAGCCGCGTTTATCGTTACTGCGCCGCCCCCTTGGGTCGTGGCGTGATGTTATATAGCCTATAGCCTTCCTCGATAAATAGGCTATCCAACACTAAAATAATTTTCCATCTCGGACTAGTAGTTCCTGAGATTAGCGCGTTCAAACAAACAAACGAACTCTTCAGCTTTATTATATTAGTATAGATTTGGCCTGGGAGCAGGTATTTAAAGAGGTATAGTTTATAGTATTCACATAACTTCGTTTAAATATGTTTGTTTTATTATTGTTGATAACTGTTAAATATTGTTATAAATTTATAATTGTTTACTATTGAAATGCAATTGCTAATAAATCATCGTCCTCCATCGACGTGCGTTCACTACGCTATCACTATTCGTACTGACAGTATACATTCCGAATGAAAAAAAACTAACGTGTGCGCTAGTCTCACGGAATTCCGAATCGAGATTACGTGTTAGGAAATCGAATTCGGAAAACGTATGTATGCGGCCAGCCTGACTTATAGTTAAGTTTATAATTAACATATATATGTGGTATAAAAAAAAATATTTGTATTTTTCAAATGAAAGAAAATATTTGTCGCAACAAATTAAAATGAATTGTGTAGATGTGTGTGAGTGAGTGTTACAATGAGAGTGAGATGACTGAGGTGTGTCATGAAAGTGTCGGTGGTGGAGTCATTGGTGATTATTATTTCGAGGTTTAGTGTTAGCTGGCACATAAAAGTAATCATACATATATGCCGCCTTTTCTAAGAAAACTAATTGTACATTATGTAAATAGTTGAGATTTGTATGAAGATGACAGTTTAGCGTATATATAAATCAAATCGCGCGCACAGGAAGTATGGAGTGAACGTGGCCTTTGCTTTACGAATGTACCTAACAGCAGATTTTAAAAAATAAATTCAATGCATTGTCTTTGTATTACAGCCATGTATCTACATGTTCAATATGTACATATTCATTACCATAAATACAAAACTTTTCTTGCCAATGTTCTCTTTTTAAAACTGCACTTGTTTAAATCGAGGTTTAAAATTTGTCATTCGGCTTTTGAAAACATGTAAATTACTTTTGGTTGTATTTTTTTTATTTTGCACTTTACTGTAACGTGCCTCATTAAATATAATTACCTACCAAATGCTTTAGTGATACCTACCTATGTAGATATCTACATAATAACAATTTATTACAACAATACAGACAATTTTAAATCTTAAGACTTGAATCTTAAAGTTGAAAATGGTAGTTGCTTCGTCACGGATGACGGAAAAGACGTGTTGCTATGTGTACTTGGTTGGGTTCGTTTTTTGAATGAAACTGTGACTAATTCGCTGACGCATATTGAAAGTTTACCAAACGCAAAAAGTATGCTTCGTGAAATAATTTAATTATGCCTACTATTATTATTAACGATCTATGTTCAATTCGAATAGAAAAAGAATACCTATTCAAAGTATACGATAAGCACATTGATAAGATTCTTCGTTATGTTAGTTATGTTATACTGTGATTTTTAATTTCGTCACAACCAGATTTGAATTGACATTCATCTCATAAACTCTGTTACGAGATAGTAGTAGTAGTAGTAGTAAATTATAATATATAATATTTCTGACTACAGTGATAATGTGTTAAACTTTATGCATGGTATATAAAATTGCAACATAATATTTGCATGTTGAAATTGGCTAAATGTGGCAAGGGCAATAGGTATTATGTAATATACCTACCTAACTAAGAACTTTATGTACCCATGTTCTGCAAATAAATAATTCATTCATTCATCTGTGCATTCGTTTTGGCTGTTATATTAAACCAATTAAACCAATATTTATCAGGCAATTCCCCAAACTTTTTCCTCCGCGTTGCAGCTAGATGCCGTTGACATCATGCGGTATTAATAGTAGGGCAGTAGGTGATTGTTACTACATACCTACATAGTACGACACGAAACACCGTACACGCTATGAAATTAACAAATTACACAATCCGATGGCATTAAGTACATTTCTTATTATATTTCATATACCTATAGATAAGTAGGTACCTACTACAGTGGCGATTCCTTAACACAAAATCTCGGCGTGCCTTACAATAATTTATCTATTCTTATAGGTAACTAGTGTTTGCTCAGTAGTCGAAATTGGATCATTAACATTATTGAATATTTGAGGAAAAACCTTCCCATTTTTTATTGCTAGGTAACACTAAAGCTCGTAACTACTAAAAAGTAAAAAAAGAAAATCGGTTGACAAACTAAGGAGAAAAAGGATTGGAACTGTTTTGTCTTTGCCTATTCATATTATTATATAGATTACATCCAGCATACATACACAACTCAATGTCTTTGTTGAGAAAAAAATTTTCATGATTTCAGTTCAAATTTTTATATCGGGCATGCCTTATCCTGAAATCAGGAGTCTCCTTTATTAAAAAAAAAACTAACGCCTGTATTATCTAAGCAAGTAAGAAAAAGAGAATTTCACATAAAATTGACAGCTTATATACTTAAGTCCTATAAAATTAGTGGATTGCTTATTGACATCTACTGTAAACATTTTTAAGGTGCCATACAGCAACACGGACAGTAGAAGAGAAGAAGTTCATAACAGAAAAGAAAATAACACCTAGCCTGTCTTGGGAGTCGGCAAATATAAGCAAACTATTTAATCTAAACGCTAGGGTCTTTTATGTATACCTATGACTATAATTGCACAAGATACTTACTTATATATATTATCTTTGTATCTATCTAGAAATATCATTATCTATACCTACTTTTAATCTATACCGGCGGTTATTACCTTTAAATCATCGTTATAGCATAGTGTAATAAATTACACTATGGTTATAGTATCTTATTTCTTTAGAAGTAATGTAAAACAGTGCAGTGAATAATTCTTATTTATTTATTAAATCCTTTTGTCAACAGTTGCTATTTAATTGTTTGGAAACATGGAATTAAAGAAGTAACATTTTTCCAAAGCTTGCGAGAGGTCACGGTTTCGATCCCTACTTATTACATTACTATTGATAATGTCCCTTATCATCTGGAGCCACTCCTCTACGGATTACCAAACATACAAGTAATTTGACGTTATAATTAGAAATATATTTAAATTATATTCGAATCTTAAAGAGTTAATTCAAATCGCGAATGAATCGCCAACACTGTACAGAAGTGCGTCCGCCAACGTACATTATTGCAATGCGCACATTATACGCGTAATATTTTCAAATATTTTTCGAATGCACAAATTATTCCTACACAAGGACTGCATCTGCATAAAAATGCGAACGATGTCTTTCTGTAGGGTTTCGCAGTCCGCCAATACCTTACACATGATTCAAGGTAACGTAATTAACATAAGCCTACCCTAAAAGACTTAAACTTTATGTCTAGGGACCTTTCTTAGCAAGTAGACACAAACTACTAAACTCAAACGACCATTTTGAAGATAGCTGATGATTATTGTATTTCATATTAAAGGTTACTATTTATTTATTGAATAAAAATCACACGCCTTCGTCCTGCAATTCTATTCTGTAAAAACTCATTTTGAACTCGATTGTCACCACGCCCCAGTACCTAACCATATTAACTTTATTGTCATTGCCATGACAACAGTAGCTAATTTTAAATTATAACACCTAAGACGGAAATGAATTTGGTAGTGATATCTAACAGAAACGTTCAGCTAAACAGCACGTTTCCTAGACTTTATAACTTTGAGAATCATGATGAACTTATTATTCTGTTTTATAAGATAATTATTGTAGGTACCGCAAGAAATTACAAAAGAAACATGCAATCTCCAATATCTTTAGGTATACAATTCATATTTTCGTCATGTTCATATTTTCGAGCGATTGGATTAATTATCAATTTCAATCAAATAAAAAGTACCTAACGTTAAATCTGTAAGTATCTAATTGCCTGCCTGTCTTGGCAGGCAGGCTTAGGAGGCTGGTAGGCAGGTAATTAATACAGGCTTAATATTGGGAGTAGTAGGCCTGCTTACTCCTAATGATGCTCAATAATCGTAAGGTTAACTTGTGAGGAATTACAAAATCGGAAAAGCGGAAAGCCCTACAATTAACTTAAAATCCGTAATACATAATACTAACTGTAATACACACGAAAAAACGTTTCGATAAAAATGTAATTTATCAAGCGATCTGTATCTATTTCAAACTCACACACTCATTATAATTTACAACACACATAAACGGTCTAGAAATATAATTATATTTATGAACCAAGTTTATACCCAGTAACCCTAAACAAAGATCGAATAATTATTGAGATTCCCCTTGGCATCTGCAATAGCCATATTCATAAATAAATAGTAACATCGGCGTATATGTAGTGTCAGGTCCATCATTTGACCTCGTTCCACAAAATCAGATAAGAAATAATGGAAGCAGGTGGGCACTGGCTCATCGATCGCGTTATGTATCGTAATAAATGTCAAAATGTCATGGATGACCGCTCGTTTTCAGATTACGTACGCCCCGCACCACCTCATAGCCGCTATAATAAACTAAAATACTGGTTTTGAATTGAAATCACACTTCATCTCATTCTTTCTTGCCAATACGAACAAGGATAAAAATAAGGTCACCTACAAGGAATTCGGAAATTGTAAAACATTGTGGAGCACCGTTGCGCTTCATGCGAAACAGGTTTCTGCACAAAAGCTACTCGAATGATGTCATTACCTGGTGAAGAAATACGCAGCCAGTATCGATAGCCACACATCGTTCTCTAGAACAGTCAGGAATTTAAACAGAGATGTCGGAGTTCTTGGCAATTTCATCATTATTGTTATTCCAACCAAATCGTAGTACGGCACCGTGAAATCAACCACATTTTCTCGTTCGGCCATGACGGACAACGATGCCAGGCCTATGTCAGCTTTCTTGTCAACGAGTTCTTTGATAACGCCGTTCCAGTTTCCATTTTCGTCCATTGTGCCAAAGTTACCGTCTGGCGCTAAAGTTATTTCATAATCGAATTTAACGATTTGACGAATCTCCTCTATAAGGTCGATACAATAGCCTTTGAAGCCTTTAGGTTCTTTGTCATCTCTTATTATGAACGGCTTTTGCTACAAAAATAGAAAATGCGTGACTATAGAATGTAGGTACGTATATTAACAAAATTCCAGACAAACGAAAGTCGAGAATGACATTGTTGTTTGAACAGTTTGTTGTTAAGTAAACTGACAAAATTTTATCAAGTTGGCAACAGAATTTTAAACAATAGCAGAGTTCATTTACCTACCTCGACTGTGACGATTCTGTAAACTAGTTGCGCTGAATAATTACTCATATTATTAGGGTCAGTCAAGGTTAGGTTCGAGGAGAGGCCCGCCTTCCAAGAACCCAGTGAGTGGCTGCTTATAGAGGCTCCATCTTTAACAGTTATCGCTAGCAAGTCGGTGCTAAACTCCATGTAACTTCTACCGTTCATGGGATCATCTTGAGGAATAAAGAACGGCGCGTATGTAGGCGTCTCTTTTATCTGCAATAAGATCAGTGACTCGTAGTACGAGCAGTACGGGTGATTAAAATCTTAGAATACGTTTCTGCCTAAATGTGTCAACGCACCTCTTGGAACGCCGTTTTAAGATCCAAGGTCCTGTTTGGTGTATTCTTGCCGTCGTAGTCGTCGCATGTAATATATTTCATGTCGTTTGGCCACTTGCCAGAGTCCAGTAGTGATCTGGAAATTCATAAGCGTGAACTCTTATGGAACATACCCAGGATATATTTAGACAAACCACATTACACGTGGTGTACTAAAGTAGAAACTGGTGCGTGCGCTAGAACGAGAATAGTAAAGGTCATTACTTGATAGCTAAAAACGTTCTCAAAGACAGGTCGAAGTAAAAGGCGGATGTGATTTCTGGTTCGCCGTTCATGCTGTACGTGGTTTTGATTTTCCCCAATCTGTCCCTACTGTTGGCATCTGGCGTCGGTCGCATGTGTACGATCGTTGCGTTCTTACACCCGCAGCTTATGTCGCCTTTCTCCAACGATAAGGCGAACCAAGCAGTTTTCCGTCCGAAATACTGATTCTTATCTGCAGCATCTAGAACGTTCTTTATCGTTCTCAAACTACCGACAATAAAGAAATTCACTATATCCAAGTTCCGTAGACTTTCCAGTTGAGTTTTTATTTCATTGACCTCAAAGCTCTTCACAGGAGTAATGACATGCCGTGTTGCTATATTTTGAAGAAGAGATTTATATTTGTGATCCATAACTGAAAATAATTAGTTTGTGTTATAATAAACGATTATACTTAATTAGTTAGTAACTAACAATAAAATCAATAAATGAGTTATGCGGGCGCTATCTAAACGATTTCAAAGTGGAGCCTTGAAAACCTTGACTAAAATGCCACATTTGCTCGAATTTCACGGTTGACATGGAAAACATGTCATTATTGATTGATACGATAAAACGCCGAATGTTTTATTTTTGCGAGAATACCTACCATAATATTCATCGAATATAATAGCAGCATTGGTAATATCTTGTTTAGTCACGATAGCTCTTATGGCTTCAGGTAGAATATCAGCTGGCGGTATGACTTGCAGAAGAAATTTTGACTGATTGGCATTAAGCGACCTCCACTGTCTTAGATCGCCAATTTGACCAAAAGATCCAGATATCGTGGGTAAAGCTAGGGCTGCTGTAAACGATTTTATAGTTTCGGAGCCCACTCCAGTCATCGTGAAATCGAGAACCACGTGGGGAGTCTTTTTTGCCAAGAGCATGTCATTGTATTTTCTGCAAACTAAGAAATATACTTTATGCACCTATCTATTTTATGTCTCAAACTATTTTTTTATTTTCGATCTCCTTACCATTTTCCAAAAAAGCTTTGGCATCCGTTCGGTTACCTACAACTATAACTGGATCCACTGCAAGGCCCAGGCTTGGGTTGCGTCTTACGTATTCTTTAGCGACTTCGAAAGCCTTTTCAGCCAATGCATTACTCTCTTCGTTGATCAGTACTGTAAACACAACGCGAATTTGTATACGAATAAATGTCTATTTTAAAATGTATATCTTTCCATGCGTTATGCGGATTTAGCCCATTTGTTACACGCCAAAATATATTTCTGCATGAATTTGTTTGTATTTCAATGAGTCATGAAACACAACTTTGAAAAATCGTACGCGGGACGGACGAAACTTCCCAACGAAAACTGTTACGACACACTTCGATTTAAATAACAAAAATAAATATAGAGATAAAACTATAATATACCACGGTAAATGTTACTTACAAACATTTATGTTTTGAGTAGTTTGCGCGAAACCAACACGAAATAAAGAAAATAAAATAAAAACTGCAAGCGACGAAGACATGATTAATACTTTTTACTCGTAACTGCAACTCATCGTAAATAACTGTTTCGTGCCAGTTAATCCTTTGACCGGTCACCGAGCCTGCTGACCATCGACTGAGGGTCTTTTACCCAGTTATGTGTACTGTCTAGTTTCCACGGAGATATACGAACGACCTTGTAGTGACTATTTGTCCTATCGATGAACCGGTCATCACTAATAAATGTTAGTATACACAACATAAACACTAGGCAACGTAGTCAATATACTTAGCACAAAATACAAGCCCTAGCCCCTAGGTATATTGTTCGTATATATTAGTTTGTGTCATCTCTATAAAGCTATGTCGTCATAAACGTTTTACAAGGCGATGCCCTTAATGAAATGGACATTGAAACCTAAGAATATAGGTACCTACCTACCTGCACACGCACGTAGCTTGACGTTAGATATTAGATGGGTAGGT
Source organism: Catocala sponsa (assembly GCA_963564715.1). Taxonomy (NCBI): domain Eukaryota; kingdom Metazoa; phylum Arthropoda; class Insecta; order Lepidoptera; family Erebidae; genus Catocala; species Catocala sponsa. The sequence goes on along the minus strand of OY751338.1, from coordinate 21,472,396 downwards.
ACTTTACAAATTACAGCGCATTCAATTTAGTTAGGACTTTTATACAGGTATACTTACCTACTTCCTAGGCTAACGTAGGTAGGTACCTATTGAAACATCTCGTCTTTGAGATAGGTACACAGATAATATTTTATGCTTCATGATTGTGATAATAATAAAGTCAAGAAAACGTCTCAATTTCAGCAAACTGTAAAAACACTAGAAATATTTTATTATTCCCACTTGCGTACATTGGTACATACCTACCTAGTTTGCATTGCATTTGCAAGCCACTATATTATAACGCCAGTCATGTTATTTTAAAACTACTAGTCAAACAATGAGCAAGCCATTAGAAACTAGTGTGCTGATGTAATACGAGGCTATTATTTCACGTTTAGCTTTATTTATATCTCGTTTCAAATTTATGGTGATAACTTGCACGTATAGGCTGATAACTCGCATGTTAAGTCAGTATATCGGAGCGAAAACAAAAACAATAGGTAGGTTCGGACTATTTTATTGCCAGAAATGTTTTACAAACACTAACTTCACAGTCAAGGGAAGTAAAGTGTAAACTGTACACACTACTTTAAATCTAATACTAAATGTACTTTGAATCAAAATTTACTCTTAAAATTGTGTAGTCACAATCTGAAAAGTTAGTCACAACTTATATAATTATATCATTGTAAGGAACACAAGGTGTTAAACTTACTCGACGATAATAATGAAGATTCGTTTCCACAAAGGTTATCTTACATTCGAGGTCTGTTACTATCACAATATAAGAAAATAAATTAGAAAAACAGGATATAAGAAAAATAAAGTTGTCCATAGAATTACAAACAAACAAAAATAGCACGCAAATGTTAGTTATGTCAATATGAACTATCACCTTATTTGTCAACTTTGAACTTCAATTAAATTCCAAATCTTAAAATTAGTGGTACAATGTGAACAATTATTTTAAATAATGACTTCCCTAGAGCATCAGTTACAAGTTCACTCATGTTGAATTATACAATGAAGCTATTCACTGGTTGTAATGCACACAAAAACGGTCGAACCCCAAGGAAGTAAGTCGTCCACACTGCGAACCGTAACCAAAATGTCAAAGGAATGTTCAAATGGTTAAGTAATAATGCCTATGAAATATAAAAATGTGCGTTATCTGCTAACTTAAATTTACAACTGAATTAATTATCTAGTTTTAATTAATCTTATTCTTTATCTAAAATCCTTGTTTTTCAGAAGCTGTTTTATAAAACGCGTCGTTCACAGAACGGATCGTGAATTGATTTCACACTAGGTGAATTACTTTGGCAGTATACTACTGGCGAATTAAGTTAACCGATATATGTTACTCCATCAATTCAAAAATCCACCGCTACTAGTCCGTTGAGATAGACACCAATACTCAAAAACAGCATACAACACCTAAACCGACTTGTGTATATTATAATGTTCAGTTCACTGCGATGCACACTTCAGTCGCAACTGACAGTAACATTAAATTTACAATTTACAGGTACTTCACAGGTAAGATTTAATACACAATGTATTATAAACCTAAACTTAAGTGCGGTCACAAAAGAGTCCAACTCTGGATATACATGCTGCATATAAATTGTAAACAGGAACTACCAAGACTTCCTAAGTGTCGGTCGGCCGAAAAGTTTGTAAGTCCACATATAAAGTGTATAATTATTGTAGAAAACATTGTATATATTAGTATATCTCTATCTGTAAAATTTGGCAAGTCAGGAGGCCCGAGTAGTTAAGTTATTGTTATAAACGTGAGATATGTACTGTGTTTGAGTTGAACCCTAATGAACATAGTTGCATTGCAGTAAACCAAGCGAGGTATTCTGGTATGAAGTTTTAGGCAGCCGCCTCCTCTTCTGCGGGGGGCGCCTCCTCCGCTACTTTCGCCTTCTTTTCTGGTGTGGTCTTCTCTGCGTCACCATTATCCACAGACACGGATTTCCTCTTCACGCCGACATCTTTCTTTTCTGTAAGCAAAAGGTAAATTGTGATTATGCATTTGACTTGTTACTGTGAGAATTCACTTAGAATTTGAAAACATTTTTTGGTGAAATATAAAATGTTGTTGATATAGGCTAATCAAGTTGATTGATACCTGTCGCATCGCCATTCTCAGTGGCGTCGTTGCTATCCTCGGCGTCACCATTCTCGGCAGGCGCGTCTTCGGCTTCCGGCGCTTCACTGCTGCCATTCTCCTTCTCCTCCTTGCCGTTGCCATTGCTTTCAGGCACTTCGGCGGGCTTTTCGGCGGGCTTTTTGGCGGGGGATTTCTTCACTGGGGACTCTTTCACCTCAGTGGAAGTAACCTCCTCGGGTGCGGCGTCCCTGAAAAGATAAATATTTTTGCGTATGAGAGTAAATTCAAATAACTAATTGTGTCTTACTGATATCGGTAGTTTCCCATAAGCGTTATTCTTATTGGTAACTATATCAGTAGGTATAATTTACTGAATTGATAGTATTTGCAAAATTGTTGTGTATTGTTGTGTATAGGTAACAATTTTGCAAATACTATCAGCATAGCATACACCCTAGCTTTGTATTTATAACGCCACAAGATTGAAATGTTAAACGATATACGATATAAGTACACAAACTAATAAATAGCGTGTTGTTTTAACGGCTTTGAATGTCGTAAATTCTTCAATCTAAATAACTACGCACCGTAGCTAACGCGAAGTACGCAAGTCAGTAACGGAACATAACAATGCAACAGTTCCATACGCGGCCAATGCTCAACGGTTAAGTGGGGCGGCATAAAAGGAAAAGTCTGCCGGAACAAAAACAAGTGGCTGTTGCGCAAGGCTGCATGTGGGAAAGTTGCAACATAGGAAACTGAACGTAACCGTGATCACCTTTATTGAATGAATACGTTACTCGCTCCAGTGGTCCACACTGCACGGTAAGTCGTAAAGCGTTAAAAATAACTAATGACAACATGCGTCGCTCGCGCTAACGTAACCGACAACCGACCGACAACCAGAGTTGCAAAACTCGAGGTCTCGGCGAATTCAAAGGAGCGCGCGCTCGCCCCCGATGACGCTACGCGCCGGCACGCCGCGCACGCAGCGCCATCTTGGATAAAACAAGCGACCCCGCGCCCGCTGCCCGGCGTGCTTTGAACTTCTCTACTTTAATATATTACGCCTTATGATGGCAAATAATTAATTCTAATCGACGCTTCATATTCTCCGATATGCAAATCATTTAAAAACATCAATAGTCAGGTACAGATATGCTTGAAATTTAGTTATCAGTAAAATAATATTTTCCCGCGTGTTATCTGTGTCGGCGTTTACAAAATAAGCATCACAAAACTATCAATAAATATCAAAACAATATCTGTCAACTGTCTCATAACTACCACTAAGTTATGTTAGTGATGGATCACTTCAAAAACACTATGAATTCACTGAAAACACGAATTTCACACTTAAATAGGAAGCCATTTTGATCACGTTTTCGAAGCCGCCAAAAATAATAAACCGCGAAATTTACGAATAATGAATGAATGCAAAGTAAAAACTTACTTCTTTTCGACGGCTGCGTCTGCCATTATGATTTTTTAGTTTTAGAATGTACTTTGAAATTATAAAGAAATAATTATAAGCACGTGTTACGCACAACGTACAACAATGTTCACCGCACAAACACCGACGACCAAATGAAGGAGGAAGAAGGAAAAAATATAATGCGCGACGCCTCGCGCGGGAACGCGCACTCATCGTGAAGCTAGTGCGCGTACGTCACGATAATGAAACAAGTATATAGCTGGTACCCCTTGTTAGAAAAAGATGGCTAGAGTTCTCGTATTCATCTACAGACAACCTTGAAATTTACCTCGAACAACACAGACAAGCACTACTATTGCTTACTCTGTCTACCCTGTTTGAAAATACAATCGTTAAAATGTTCCAACAAGACAAAATAATAAATGGGTGTTCTTTTGGAAAATTAATAAAACAATAATAACGATTTTACGTCTACAATTAGAATATTTAAGTATTTTATAACTTTATTTAACTTGACAACTATAATACGTTCGTAAAAATATCTACCTGACAGTCTATAGTTTTCTATGTAAAGTGATGAATAAGACTAGGCATTTTCCATTGGAAATAGTTTCTGTGGGAATACTATAGGAATGTGTCAAGTCGTAAAATTGTAGTTAGTTTTATCGCATAGGTGTCATTACATTAACACACGCGCCTTACGTAATTTAAGACAAGATGTAATGATAATGAATAAGTTAGATAGGTAGTTCTTTATTACTTGTATTAAACAGGTCGATTTATTTTAGAGTCCACGTTCACTTATGACTGTGACTGTACCTCCTCTTATCTATGAAGACATTTTCATTCATGTCTGTAGTACTAGCAAATAGCAATATTACAGTGATAGGTGTACCAACATTATGCTTGTCTATTTCATAGGTCGCAATAATAATTATTTGTTACACGCTATGCAAGTTGCAAGCTCACGTATACCTACATCTCGCATAGGTAGGTATGTAGTGAAGTTATAGTGAAGGGCATTTATTATGCCGTCTATTACTTCGGTCGGTTGATGAAGACATCCTTTAATGTGTAATGTAATTAATAAATAATAATATGTACCTAGGTATGTGAAAATGAATAGATAATAATAAGTAGGTATCGCACTACGTGGAGATAAATTAGATAAAATAAATAAAGATGGGTGTCACTGTAAATTGTCCATGAAATTCAATTTGCGCGTGCAGTTATCCAAAGTTCAATGTCCGATTGTCTTGTTCAACCTACAATAAATAAGTATTCACCTAGGATGTCTATAACACACGCTCCAAGTAGGCTTTGTCGCAATTTAATTAAAATTCACCAAATTACGTGTCCAACAATGTGCAATGTGAGCGCATATTTTATTTCCCGCTAACCACAGTTCGGTTCACTTGTGCCAGAAAAGCTTAAGTCCAAGTCTTGTCCGACCGACTCCTAAAGCCAGCGCCATTAATAACTCATAAAACTGTAAGCTTGGCTATTTTAGACTTTAACTCAATGTATTAAAGGTGTTTATAAATTTAACAAAAGGTTAAATATAACGTTGTCTTTTGATAGGTCGATGGCTTTTAAAAGAAATCTTGGCACTAGTTAGTGATTTCGTCAGAATATGAATTCGTCAAGCAGAACAGTTCATGATCGGATGTACCCACGTGCCTACATCATACCTATACACCTGTTGAAGAGAACTATGCTTCATGCTTTTGTTTTTAAGAGTTTTAAATCGTTTCCTATAAGTGAAAACTTATGTAGGTTAATGGCACTGCAACATTTATAAGTACCTAGGTTTAATTAAATATAATAAATACTTTTGTATATACAATGTTGTAATAGATACATAAATAAGTTATTCGCATTGCATGCTTCACATTAGAAATAGCATGAGCTCCTAACTGATATAGGTATGTACTATACCTATATAAGTATCTAATAAATACTTATGTAGCTGGCAGTTTTATATCGGGAATCTATCGAGTCATTACATTTATTTGGCATTGGCTCATCGGTATAACCTATACCTAAGTATAGTTTATAATATAACAAATTCAACGGTGACGTCATTCAATACCGTTTTTTATTAATAAATAAACATTTTTATACAAAACATTACCATTCGATGCCGATGTTTTTGTTAGTCATCCAATAGCCCCTTTGACATATTTTAGAATAAATTATATTTCGGTAATGTTCTAAAAAGAATTTTAACTTTTTGAGCGGCAACAGCACCGGATATAAAAGATGAGTTCATACATTTTCTGAGAATGACCTTTTTAATCTTTATGTCTTATGAAATAGAGAACCTTTTTGTAAGTACAACTTTGGTAGTTATAACCTTTTGGATTAAAGATTTGTTATTGATCTTGAAGTCTACGTTTAATTTTAAGCTTTATGACCTACACATTAGATTTATATTTGTTTATGTTAGATCGTTTTAAGCTATATTTTATATTAGCGGAATCTATGTATATTCCCTGTCTAGATGGTATGAGTAGGTAGTTAGGTAGGTACATTAGAAATATCTGTATGCCTACTAGATCTACTTCGATGTAGGTACAGCAAACAGAATGATGACTATTATTTTTGTACGAAGAAAAACATTAGCAAAGATTAATCGGAGTAGGTAGTTAGACCAACATTATATATAGGTAATAGAAATAAAGGATACCTAAATATTATAAATATCACGGAGTGATTCATCTTTTGTTTAATTATAGCAAGTACCTATATTGAAAACATAACTGTAAATGAGTTTTGTTTATATTAAAGTATTAAGTGATTAATTAAGCATACCTAATGTCTATCGAGTAGAATAACTTGACCGCAGGGCGCAGACTGAGATAGCTAGGACCTACTTCGTCAACTGGTACCTACCAATAGTGCCAAACAAATAATTCTCCAAGTGTAGATTTTGTTTATATCTGTTGTTTTAATTATTGTACAGATCTCCGTAGTAAAGTAAATAATATATTATGTTAAGTGTGGAAATAGCCTAAAATTTGGCCTGACGTCCTTTACCGGTTAGTAATAAAATATGATAAATTACTGTATGACTGTATATGTATGTACCTACTTACTTCGGTGTTATAATAAGGTTTGCTTATATTTATGTAGATAAGTATACTAAGTAATGAAATTTTAGACGACTACCTCAGCGACCTACCCAGCAGACTACAACTCCTGGCCGATGCCCCGGCACTACAGAGGGCGTCGGACCGACTCAATGGCTGGCGGACGGGAAATCCCCGTTCTCCCGCCCGCGGCCTTCATTATGGCGGCATGAGACGCGCGAACGGGCGTCTGCGCCGCCCGGTTCGCTGGCAACGGCTCGGATCCGCAAGGATACTTTCCTCACGGATCCGCTCCGCCACTTCCTTCTGCGAGGAGACATCTTCGAAGAAGGTTGCGACCGCTGCCCACTTCCTCTCGCTGTCGACCATGGCTTTGATCACGGATGTTAGCGAAAGCGTCTTCACCCACAACTTCAGTGAGTTCACGGCGCTGCACCGCCCAAGCAGGACATTGCTCGAGCGTGTGCTGCGCCGTGTCCTCTTTACACTCGCAGTGGTGGCAGATGGGACTCGGTTCCCTCCTATCAATCGTGTACAGGTATTTGCCAAAGCAACCATGGCCTGACAACACCTGGACCGGCCAGAAAGAAAGGGTCCCATGCTGCCGTCCTGACCCCGCTCCAATACCCGCTGGAGGGCTCCAACGGTCTTGAAACTGGCCAGGGGCGCCTCCAGGAACCGATCCCTGCGGGACACCACACGACATAGGCTGCCGCCAAACCTCGCCTCGAACCTCGAGGAGGACACTCCTGCCTCTCAGATAGTCTGTCACCAGCCGCTCCAGGTAAAAAGGTACGCGCCGTTATATCGGAGCGTCCCCTGAATACAGCTGTATGGCAGACTTTTAAACGCGTTGGCCATGTCTAAAGACACCGCCAACAGAACACCGCCGCCGACGACTACCTCCTGTGCCGCGGCTTTCAGGCGCATAATGACCCCGACCGTCGAACGTCCTTCCCGGAGTTCGAACTGAGCGTCCGACAAGTCGGGACCGACTGTGCTCAGATGCCGGACGATGCGGGTGGCGAGAATTTTCTCAAACATCTTCCTCGCCTCGTCCTGTACGCCGCGGCCGACTCTGCAGGCCATCCCGGCTTGGCCAGCAGTACCGTGACCTTGCTTGAGTCAACCAAACTGCACGTCCCGTCGGTTCTACACGATCGCGTGGTTGGAAACAACTTCAGTTTTAACGTAAGTGGCGAGTAGTATTCACATCGATGGCACCCCTTTCAAATACGCAAAACAGTACTTCCTGTCTATCTACCTAATAAAAAGATTGTCAATAAAAACCTTCACTTAATTTACGTACCTACTTACATATTATCTATTATGTAGATACTATATAATAATATTAATTTTATCTACTAATGCTGAAAACAAAAATTCAGGCAACCTGTTTTGTTATTCACACGTCTATAACAGATCATGATGCAGTTGCAGTCAACTTTAGCATTACTGAAAAAATCTCAACACTCAATGACATACACCAAGATCGACTATAAGGGCCTCGACTCTTCGTATAGTAGTCTAGATTTTAAATATATTATGAACTGTAACGATGTCAATGTAGCAGCCGATTCATCAAAGCAATTAGCTTAGCTATCGAAATTAACACAAAAACAAGCAAGGTACCCTCTACGAAACGTATCAATAAACCTTGGATAACCACTGGCTTGCTACGTTGTATGGGAAATAGGGATAATCTCTTTAAAAAACACAAACAAGACCCTGAAAACGCAGTTCTAAAAGCGACCTACAACAGATACAGAAATTTCTGCAATGGATAGTTGAGGAAACTGAAGAGACAATATGACAGATACGAAATATTAAAATCAAAACACAACAAAAAAAATTGTGGAATACTACCAAAAATATAAGTGGCTCAACCTAAACAACAGACTACTCATCTTGTCTTATATTCACTAACGACCTATAAACGAAGATCGAATCTATAAACGAAGATAATAGTTTCTTGGCTGAAATAGGTAAAAAGATTACTGAAGAAATATCAAATAACCAAAACTATTTTGACAGTCCGGCTCTGTCTTTTCAGTCTAGGTACTCTCTAGCGTTGTTACCCACGGATGATAATGAGATAACAGAACTAATAAATAGCCTGCGGAGTGACTGCACAGTTGGAGTAGACCGAATATCAGCTCTGATAATATTATAATCAAACGATACGCTCTTGTGCTTGTACCTCCTATTAGACTTATCTGTAATTTTGCTCTCTCATCCTGTCTGTTTTTCCCAAAGCATTCAAACTGGCTCAAATTAAACCCATATTTAAGAGTGGGGCCAGAGACTGTGTCAATAATTATAGACGTATCTCAGTCTGCCTACCTTATCAAAGATCTTAGAACGCCTTATGAACAGAGGCATAACGAAATTCCTCGAACATAATAACCTTCTTTCTGACAGTCAATTTGGTTTTCGCGCAGGCAAGTCAACAGACATGGCGGTACTTGAGCTTGTCAACTCAATCGCGTCTAACTTGGATAGTAGAAAGAAATGCATCAACGTTTTTTGACCTCACTAAAGCATTTGACACGGTCTCTGTGCCCCTCCTATTACGGAAATTGGAGAAAATTGGAGTAAGATGCGTGACCTTGAATCTGTTTAAAGATTATTTGTGTGATAGAACCCAGCGAGTAAAGATAGATAGTTGGGTTAGTGAAGATGTATTTATAGACTATGGGGTTCCTCAGGGTAGCATCGTTGGGCCGACTCTATTTTTGGTCTACATTAATGATCTGTGTCAACTCCAGTTGCAAAACGCAAGAGTACTTGCGTTCGCTGACGATACTGCGTTCTTCTTTTATGGTGATACATGGGAAGCAGTTTTCAAAAGTGCTCAATCGGGTATTAATCAGGTATGCACATGGCTCCAACGAAATCGCCTGACTCTTGACACGACTAGGACCAAATATATTACCTTCGCTGCTAGGAATCACCTGGTTGCTCCCACTAACTTCTCAATCACAGCTCACATCTGCGCACAAACAACATCCATTTGCTCGTGCCCAGCTCTCCAAAGGACTGATACTATAAAGTACCTAGGAGTAGAGTTAGATCAATCACTTACCTTTAAACGCATATTGATATTTTAGTCTCGAGGATGCGTAAGCTTATCTATATTTTTAGAACTATTAGACATGTAGCTGATTTATCGATTATTATGTATAATGATATATTTTGCTCTATGTTACCCATTAATTACCTACTGTATCACCTCTTGAGGCGGCTCAGCAGAAATTTCCCTAATTGAAGTGGAAAGAGCGCAACGGGCCATACTAAAGGTTGGCGCCAATCTTCCATTCCGCTACGCTATAGTAGATGTCCACAAGAAATAGGACACCTTGTCAGTTAGGCAGACTTTTGCCCTATATACAATCCCCAAAAAACACAGCTAGCTGACATATAATCTGAATCTAAATAAAGAAAAGCGCAGGAAGGGCAAAATCTGCCAGACACGAACCCTAAATTCGAGTCTCTCCCATAGGTTCTTTTGTTATCTGGGTATATAATATAATAAAGCCAATATTCGCCTACCTATATATCCAAAAATCCTCACGCACTGTAAAAAAGATGTGACAAAATGGTTAAAACAACTAAATTACGAAGAAACGGAATCACTCTTAAGTTACATCGACAAATCTAAAAACACAATTACAATTATGATTAGTAAGTATTTCTACCAATTACACTATGCATTGATTCATACACGGCTTACTAACACAATAATCACTAATCACGCACATTTACAATCCGATACTTACAAACGTACACATACACACTCATAAATCCACAACAACCATCCATCATCATCAACAACCTGAAAATTCATCAACACTCGTCCCTTAAATGTTAAAATTTTAAGAAATTGTATTTTGTTTGCCAATCTATACTAACTAACGGTCGCCTAGTGCTCGAAATTCGACCAACTGATATATATTATGTCATGTCATTATACTCGTATATTGATATATGTAACCATAGTTACGCGCTTCGACTGCGTGTGTCAAATGCATGGTTGTGTGCGTGTAGTGTTTTTTCGTTAATTTAATGTATTTATTATACATATTTTATATAAATATTAGCATTCGTCACTTCTTCTCTGTATAAACTATAAGTGTGCGAAATTTCGCTCCTCCGTCCGCCCAATTTTCGTAAAAAGGGATCCAAAGTTTTCGCTTCACGTATTAATATGTATATAGATATTATAAAGCTGAAGACCTTGTTCGTTTGTTTGTTTGTTTGAACGCGCTAATCTCAGGAACTACTAGTTCAATTTCAAAAATTATTTTAGTGTTGGATAGCCTATTTATCGAGGAAGGCTATAGGCTATATAGCATCACGCTACAACCCACGGGGGCGACGCAGTAACGCTAAACGCGGGTGAAACCGCGGGAACATCTATCTATGTTACTTAATTATAAATTATAGTAATGTACTTTTCCCTAAAAATGGAGACGTGACCCGTGACACAGGTGTTAAAATACCTATCACAGGCACCAGTCTTTCACAAAACATTGTAACAATCCTTGTATTATGAAATTTGTATGTACCTTTTTTGTGAAGAGAAAATAAATCAATTATTGTTATTGTTATTATTACCTACCTTCGCTTCCCTTTTGTAAGTGGTAGGTACGCATTATGTTCTATGCGTTTTTTTGCGTCTTTGATATAATATATATATGCGCAGGTTCAAGAACTTTTAACTTAGCAATTTCCATGTTTGAGATTTTTATTTTTATCCTTATTATCATCAGGCTGATGTTTTCTGTTTTGTTTGCCTCATATCTTATCTTATCTTATGTGGGGGCCAGTTAGTGCAGACCAGCTACACTTCGACCCAGTGGGATCTTTTGTGTCGACACTCTCCCAATAACGACTGCCATAGATGTTCATGGCAGCCGGGACCGACAGCTTAACGTGCTCTCCGAGGCACGGAGCAGGCGATAATTGTCAATCAATACGCACATAATTTCGAAAAGTCATATAACTTCCGAAAGTCAGAGGTGCGCGACGTGGGTTCGAACCCGATACCCTCTGCATTGCAGTCTGTTGGTCTCCCCACTGAACTATCGCTGCTCTGTTTGCCTCATAAATAATTGTCACTCAAAAAATAATCTAAACTAATATTATGTACTAGCTGACCCGCGCAACTTCGTCTGCTTCACATAAGAGAATTTTCCTAGTTTTTGCAATATTTTTCATTTATGCTCCGCTCCTATTGGTCGTAGCGTGATGTTATATAGCCTATAGCCTTCCTCTATAAATGGGCTATCCAACACTGAAATATTTTTCTAATTTTTACCCGTAGTTCCTTAGATTAGCGCGTTCAACCAAACAAACAAAATGTGAGTGAAGTCGGCGCGTGAGCGCCCCCGCCTTTTTATAAATGCAGCGGATGGCCGTTTCGCGTGTTAAACAAAAATCAACCGTATAGCCGTACCCATACTGGCGCGGCGAGATTTGGAAGTTTTATTTCATCTATATCTTGTGTTTATAAACCGATTCCTAGAATTTTTTTTTTATAAAATAAATATTAAAGGGTACTCTTTGAATATGGGAGTTTGATAAAGATATATCTATGTGAAATACAATATATTTATGTATTTAATACACTTTGAAGAAATGCCTAACGATTAAACACGTTATTGTGGCTAATTTATAAAAGATAGATATATACTATTGAGGACTTTTTGTAGATCTTTTAAAGACCATCATTTTTGTAATACATACTTTTGGTGTATGATCAACGTATGCGAGGATAAGAGCTCGAAAGCGCATTTTCGTCCGACTTGCTTCAAATTTATCGTCACTGCTCAGCTCCTATGTGTCTTAGCGTTATGTTATATAGCCTATAACCTGCCCAGGAGTATGGACTACAATCGTACCAAGTTTGGTTAAACTCCCTTCAGTAGTTTTTGACCCATGCGTGCATATACAGACAGACAGACAAAAAATTTACTGATTCCATTTTTGTCATCAGTATCGATCACCATTCATCCTCCAATATTAATTTTGAATATATATTCAATGTACAGAATTGACCTCTCTACAGTTTTATTATAAGTATAGATAACGAGGAAAGATGATTGATTTTTTGTTTGTTACGATTTAACTCAAAAACTACTCAACCAATTTTACCGAAAGCTACATCTCCTCGGAGTAACATAGGCTATTTTATATTTTCTGTAAAGAACCCGTGCGAAGCCGGGGCGGGTTGTTAGTATTAAAGAAAACTTTGTCGCACATAACTTTCAATAGCGTGATTATTCTAAGTACTTCCGCGTTTATGCTGAACTAAATCATAATAATTACAGAAATGGCCACATAAATATGGTTATATTACGCTATTTGTTTTAAATCGGGATCATTAGCAATGATGTTCTTAAATGTTTTACGGCCACTTTCACCACTATCAAGTAAAAATTATCCGAAAGATAAATGGCATGCTGTCTCAATCTTGTTAGGTTAAAAAAGAGAGATCGCGAGACTTATAGATAAATGCTATTTGGAGGTGGTGGAACAGGTCCTTAGAGTAGGTAGATTTATCATTATTGCGATTTATTAACCATTGTATCAATGATTTATAATCCTTACTAATATTATAAATGCGAAAATGAGTTTGTTTGTTTGTTACGCTTTCACGCCTTAACTACTCAACCGATCAACATGAAATTTTGCATACATGTTGTCAGGGGTACAGAATAGGACAAAGGGTACCTTTCATCCAGAAAAAGAACTTTTGCAAACCTAACCTAACCTAACCTACATTTACGCGAGCGAAGCCGCGGGTGAAAACTAGTTACTAATAAAACGGATGCTATGCTTTATAGCGTTTACTTATAAAACGTTGATTTCCTTAATGTTGAATGATATTAATTATAATGTTACCGGAGGACTAATATAGTATTATATTATCTGTGCCGGAGGAAATCAATAAATTGGTTAATTATTTTGTAATAAAGCTTAAAACAACTTCCATTATTGTTTGCAATATTTAATATTTATGGTACATAGCACTGACTATCGATAATGATGATAAACTGAGAGGAGAAACGACTATAAGTAAGTACCTATCTAAATAGTTTAACTACCCAATTCACTTATCTATGGCGTTGGAGTTATTTCGTGGCAGGAATTGCGTGCTGTGAAATTAAGGCAGAGCAGATCTTGCCACGAATAAATTAGTTAGGTACCTATTTAGATTTAAGAATGGGGCTTTATCAAATAGTACCTATTTCTATAGTTACTTACACAATCACCTTGCTTAATTTCGTCAAATCTATCCCATCAATTAGCTAGCCCCCGTGACTACGGCTAACATAGAAAACCTGAGGCCGTACAACCATCTCTTGCAGTAACATTATTGTTTTTCATTTGAGAAAGAGACACGACACTCAACTATGTAATAAAGTATAACTTTGTCCCGCTCTTTCGTCAAGTTTACATTATTAACTGCTATAGAAAATTATGGTGGTAAGACTCTGTACTATTTCCACTGTAGTGCCAAGGCATTTTCATCTAGTTGCTCACTTCAAAATACAGATGTCACTTTATATTTCTGATACTAGTACGTCGGAATACTTAATTACGCTAATGTAGGCACCACGTAGCCGTCTTCGTTGCTTCATGACATGCCTGCATAACACTCTTACCTTATCGGGTTTACCATTTCAATGATTCTAGCTATAGAATACCAAGCAATTTGCTGATATCAACTTTAGCTTCTTAATTCTTACGGTTGATAATCCCTTGCAGATTAATTTCTCACGCTTGTAAAGGGCCGCTACCTTGTCTATCTTTAGTTGTGTGCAGATTGAATTAATAGCTCTGTTCTGACACTGACACACTGACTAATAAAAGCAACTGTATCTAAAGATTAGCTCTCATGTTATTAGTGAATGAGATACCGGCGCCAACAGTCTGTTATTGCTGGTAAATGAATTCTTTTAATGCTTTATTTTTTTTATTTTAGAAGAAAATTATTGGTTAACCACAGTTTTAACGTGGAGTTTTACAAAGCCATTGAACGAGCGAGAGGCCGGCCACGCTCGAAGCGACGCTCTTCAGCCAGTATGGTCCGATTCAATTAAGCTTAGATACACACATTATATATTCTGGTAAAGCGCCATCTTTGAGTAAAAGCAATGACCTCAAATTATGTTTTATTATGTAATTATTACAAGTCATACATTATTATGTGAAATCATGTACCTATGTATGGTAAATATAAAGTCTTTATGATATTTCTCTGTGGAGAGACAGGACTGAGCGTGCAAAAATTAAACTCAGTTTTTTTTACGAAGTGAGGCACTGTTCATTCAGTTGCCTCGTGTAAAAATAAAAACAGGGCACCAAATACCCAAAGACTATAAACATAGGTTTATTTTGACAATACTATTATCTTGTAGGTGGTAATAATAAGTATTGTATTTTATGGTTTCATAATGTTTACCTATGTTTATTTATGTTTTATGTTTTTATGATCTTATGCGTTATGTTATGGCTCTTACGCTATAATATAGCGTATATTATATACAACATAATATCTACATAAGATCAGTAGTTAGCTTGTACCTACTTAATTACCTACTTGTAGATTAACAATTCAATGAAATTACCAATTGAGGAAACAAATAAAAGAACGTTCTGATGTTTTCAATCATTTGTTATTTAGTAGGTACCTACCTACGCGAATGGTGACAACAATTACACTAGGCAAAGTTAATAAGTAATTTATTCATGACAATTATATTGTCATTCATAATTAAATGAAAAATTAATATTAATAATATAATATTAATATAATATTCTAATATAATATTCTATCACATACACACAACACCATCTAGCCCAAACTAAGCAGAGCTTGTACTATGGGTACTAGACAATGGATAAACATACATATATACTTTTTTTTTTTTTTTTTGTAAATACATACATATTATACATAGAAACACCCAGACCAAGACAAACATCCATGTTCATGCACACAAATGTTTGACTTGTGCGGGAATCGAACCCGCGACCTCAGGCGTGGCAGTCGGTTACACTAACCACTACGCCATCGAGACCGTTCTTGTTGTTAGTTCTGTAACAGTGGTTATTAAGTTAGGGTGCAAACATATACGTACAGGTTTTGGTCCCGGTATATCAGTGCGGTTCGGTACTGATAGGTACCGATCAAACCACATAATAGAAACAGGTAAATCTGTTCTTAGTAACCAACATGTCTTCGAGTTCGTCGGACGATGAGTTTTTCTCTTTGAGTGTTCATTATAAATGTAAAAAAAGTACAGTCGGTGTTTCTAATATTAACAGTATAAGAAAGAAATGGACGTACTTTCTGAAAAACGTTTCAACCCACACTAGGGTCAAAATCGAGTTATTATTAGCAAATTAGTTACTATTTACTAGCTGGAAAAATTTGGTAGCTCTACTATCACTTTAAATATGAAATCATGACTTAGTAGCCCAACCCACATGTATGAAGAAGCAATACGGGATTGAACTTCAATCACGATTATCTCAAAATGTAACTTTGTGGGTTTGGAACGTTTTTCAGAAAGTACGTCCAAATTTGGATCGTATTATCAATTATTTCTACAAGATATAAAGTTCGATGAGTCCAAGTTTCATGATTAGGTATATTAGGATGGCACCAGAAACATTTACCTAACTATATAATTATAGAGTAAAATAGAATATCGATTAAGAATTGGTGTAACTGGCATGTACAACCCATTGTACCCGAAGAAAGACTAATTGTTACTATAAGGTAAGTAAATAATATTTATTTATGTTAAACACATTTTTATTTTGTCATATTAAAAAAAGAAACATATTACACTTTCATAAAACAAACACACTACACTGGCAAAAGGCAAATGCTAAAACTTGATCGAAGCGTACGGATCGTTGCAGTCGCTGCAGATAGTCGGTACCGATAAGTTTCAACCTGTTTCTTTATGAACGAGCGCATAATATTGCATAGGGCTATTTTAGTTATTTTACCCCTACCAATCGGTAATGATCTTTACCGACTTGTCCGTACTTGTAACCTGTATCTTTAGGTATGTTTGCATCCTTATACGTTAACAAGTATTTAACTAATTATATTATTTTATATGTATTCCGGTTGCTATGCAGCTTCGTCAAGGTTGTCTGCTCTCGTGTCTGAAATAATAATAAAATTAATTTTGCAACTGAGCTGTGCACAGAGGTTTTTAATGAGTACGTGGATTTCAAGGAAAATAAGCAACGAAATATTGTAATTACAACATTGAATTAGGTAGGTACCTACTATCATTAAGTAATGTTGCTAGGCTGCACGTAATGTAAGTATTTAATTTGTATTGTAGTATACGTTTCAGCTAAGCTAACCTTAAGATTTAAATATCTATATAATTCTAATAATGCCTACAAAAGTGTTCGGTACCATGAGAAAAGGCAAACGCTCATGCAATCCCTAAAGTCGCGATTAGATGTAGGTAGGCGTTTTTCACGGTGTGTTAGCTAACCCTAAATCTGAGCCAGCAAAAATATAGTACAGCTTTATAGTAGACTAGCTTTTGCGTGCGACTCCGCCCTCTTGATACCTACATCAATAAATAGTAGTCTATGTCCAGATTTTAAACTATATCTGTACCAAATTTCATCTAAATCGGTTGAGTGGTTTAGCCGTGAAAAGGTAACATACAGACAGACAGAGTTACTTTCGAATTTATAATATTAGTAAGGATTTAGTAAGTATTAGATTAAATATAGTGAGAGAATCTGTGTAAGCACGATAGTATTGACATAGTCACACCTGCGTACTTAAATCCCTATTAAACAATAAGAGAATTAAAGAAAAACTATTGCGGTCTCGGCGAGAAGTCAGAATTTTATTATAATTAGGTATATTACATTTATGAATCACTCAACAGTTTCATCCTTGGCATGTGATTTCGTATACAGGTATGTTATTAACTGTCATACACATTTACACACGGTTCAAAGAATGTGCTAGTTAAGTAAGTATATAGATATAACCCTACTTCAGTAACCTGTAATGTATAATAGGTAAGATGTTGAGACGTGAATTGTAACAAACTAAATAATTATGCAGAAAGGAATCTACTATTATAGACAAGACAATTATTAAACCAAAGAGAAAAATATCGATTGAAATTAGTTATGCAATATGCCGCTGTGTGTGGCAGAATTTGGCAGCACGGTCATAAAATATACTATAACTACCTATGTGTAGATAGATACAGCGCAAAAAATGACGAAGAATGTGCTGCCATCTTTGAATTTCAGAGGGCAACGCGTTTGGTGTTGCCATAGTAAATATTGTTATGGCCTCATAGTAGAAAATATAGACGTATGTAACTGATGAGTAATACACATCTATATTTTCACCATACGTCTCTGCCTCTGTTATTATTTATTTTGAAGTGAAAACTTCTTTAGCCGCGTTGTGCACTTTTTTGTGATGGGTAAAAAATGTTAAACTCGCGTCAGGACACGTGACCTGATCGAAAATTCGTAAGACGGAGGGAGAATTGTCAAACTCGCGTCAGGACACGTGACCTGATCGAAAATTCGTAAGACAGCGGGAGAATTGTCACGTTTGTGTACGATAATAAATGATAGTACTTTTATACTAATAAATAGCAATTCGTCTAAAATTATTCCCTAACCGTTCCAAAATATCAAAAATACACAACGTTGATATTCAAGTTTTCACTTCTGCCTGCACACCCGGAGTGCAACCCGTTGATTTTTTTGCCTCATAACGCCTGCAATGTTTTTTAATCCCTCGTACGGAAAAGTCCATTGCCGTCTACCAGACCTATTTTCAGACTCCTTTCGGCTGCTGAGGATTTTCGAGCCAACATGACAATAATTAAATATATGAATTTGTATTACCTGTATGTTGCAGAAAGGTTCATAATTTTCTGCAACATAAAGTATAGATATGTTACGTCAAATTATTAGGTTACATTTCTTGTTATTATAATAAAATGAATTTAGATTTGTTGTTTGTTGTTATAACAAAAAAAAGAGATATGTTGGGCAACAATTTCTTAAGTATTGTATATTATAACATTTATAATATAAATGATCAAGAATTAAGTAATATAGAAGTTAGGTAGCGCTCAATATTGTCTGTCAAACTTCCATTCTTAGTGATTATAATAGTATATATTTTTTGGTTGGTTATGTCGTTTAAGTTTACCTGAGCCTTATACAGTGTGAGTCTTTATAAAGTGCACATATTAAAAAGGGTGAAAATATAAACAATTTTATCGACGGAAAAAATGTTTAAAAAAATTAAATTAAATTTTTTATGGACTTTTAATTTTTTTTACTCTCGTCTTGGTACCCCATGCAAACAGTGTTACTACTTTTAAACTAAATGTGATATTAAAACAAAACAAAATTAATAATAATCTCGAATAATAGGCCGAGCTAATAAAGCCATAATTTTTTGAAAAATAAACCTTATAAATTAGTTATTAATGATTTTTTGAAGAAAATTTACCATTTTTCTACCAATTTTTGCAATAAATGTAAAATTTATCAAAAAAATGTCCCCTTTACCCTACTTTTTTCTTATTAAATTTTAAATTTAAATTTAAAATTAAATTAATTTTTTTAATATTAAATTTTTAGATTTTTTAAACATTTTTTCCGTCGATAAAATTGTTTATATTTTCACCCTTTTTAATATGTGCACTTTATAAAGACTCACACTGCATAAGGCCTCATTACGAGTAAGAATGATGATTTTCAAAGACTTGGAAGTCTTCAAAATCGTTTCACTACAAAAGTTCGTCTTCAAAAGTTTAAAAAATGCTGTAGTATTAAATGAAGCGCTAATATACTAATATACTTTCTTAGTCCTCAAATTTCATATGTTTAAGGTATAGCCTCAATGATCTTTGCATTATTAAATAAATTGCCAGGTTTTTACAATTAATTTAGTTATATTTATTTGCTTTTGCATTTTTTTCTCTTTTAATAAATAACTTATTCGTGTTCACATAAAACAATAAAAACCAATACAGTCTTATTAGCTAATTGCACTGTTCAATACTTTTACAAAATAGTAAAACAGTATCGCTTTATCTTTAAATTTGCTTTTTATTATTGTCCCTTAGCCGTGAGATACAAGATTATACACTCCATTTTTAAACCAAATTATATATTAACATAAAGCAATTATATTTAAAGCAAATTCTATTATATTAACACATCATACCAGATATGCTATATCTGGTATGCTAATATGATTCTACCTTCTTTAATTTTGTAGAAAGATTTTGGAATAAATAGGATCGTATCATTTACAGGCTGAATTCTTTCAATTACCTATTTTAAATATTGGGGTCTACTTTAACCTTTAATATGGTATAAGTATTGCAATTTGCAACACCGTGTAAACATGTCTTGTGGAAAGTAGCTTGCCAGAATTTTACCCAAAAATATTTATATAAATGTATTACAATAAAGATTTTATTAATTTGCAATCTCTCGCACTATGAATTATGTCTGTGTGTACAAACATTCAAACAAGGGACATAACATCCAAACTTGGTATAACAATTTGTGGACAACAAAAGTTTTTGTCTCGTGTGGGCTTAATAATATAGTTATAAAGGATGGCAGTAAAAGTGATATGACAGTATGTACAGTCACTATAACTTAGACAACAAGCAGAGTATTTTTTTAATACTAGAATTATTATTACATTTGTGCAACTGACTCCTGTTAATTAGGACTGACGTGACTATCTTAACTCTTTATTAACAACGAGTTTTACTTTTAGTGACAACATC
This sequence comes from Catocala sponsa, assembly GCA_963564715.1. Classification (NCBI taxonomy): domain Eukaryota; kingdom Metazoa; phylum Arthropoda; class Insecta; order Lepidoptera; family Erebidae; genus Catocala; species Catocala sponsa. The sequence goes on along the minus strand of OY751338.1, from coordinate 21,451,921 downwards.
ATCGAGCTGCAGATACTTTAAAATTATGACTAAACTTTAAACAGGTATTTTGTTAATGTAGTAACGCTTACTTCAATTACATATATTTCAAGATACATCAATTCTAAATGACACTAATATTTTGATTTTGGACATTATATTACTTATAATTCTGTTTATTTCAATTTATATAAGAGCAAAATAATGATATTTCAATACCAGAAGGTATAAAAAATAGAAAATAAATTATAAAGCAGGACTAAAATTGCAATCACGCTTATTTGTCTTACCACTTCGTCATACAAGATTTCTGATTATTCTACGCTAAATGTTATAATTTTTATGATATAAAATGTTCATAAAATTAATTAACCTAAAGTAAAATGACGTCATAATTTTGGTGGTGATAGTCAAACCAGTCTGAGATAAAATTTACAATATGTTATTTAGACAATAATTTTTATTACTCCAAGCTTTTTCCGTAGATGTTAAAAGATCTGATAGATTTGATAACATGTCTTTCAGAGTTGGTATTTACCGTGATCAGTATATTACAATTAGTTGTACTATACAGATCACAGTAAAGATCAACCCTGAAAGACAATATGTAAAAAATTCTATCAGATCTCAACATCAAACTAAATTATCATCAGATGGGGACCTTCTTTGACCAGTTATCAAAAAAAATAGGAGTGATAAATACTCTCGTGTAAATAAAATATTGCAAATTTGATCTAACACACATAACACCTATTAAAAAAATTTATTGCTATTGGTGGCAGACGAGCAAGTGGCCCACCTGATGGAAAGTGGTAACCGCTGCTCATGGACTTCAGCAATGTCAGGACACAGCAAAGCCGCTGCCTACCGTGAAAGAAGAACTCTCTTTAAACCTCGTTTGAAGAAGGACATATCATAGCGCTCGGGAAACACCGAAGCTGGTAGTTCATTCCAGAGCTTGCACGTACGTGGGTTACTAATATTACCACGGTCTAAATTAATCGTGTCGAGAAATGGCTATTGTTCGAAAGCCATGACACAGACTTTGTGTGCTGGTGTCTGGCTTGCATATATAAATGATAATATTACCCTGATTTTTATTTTATATTATTACATTATTATTGTAATTTTATGTATCAACTTTAACTTTCTTAAACTATGCGTAAGACAAAGGCTCAGCCTAATGGGTGATTAACATAATAGTAAATACGTACAATGTTTATTGTAAATAATTCTATTATTTTAATCGTATATAAGTTAGTTTATTCGAGAGAGATCAAAATAACTCCTTACTGGTAGGTTTTTGTAATAGTAGATTTTGGCGTATTTTAGAAGAATTCGAGCTCTGGGCTGGCAACATTTTTTTAATTGACCGCCACCCGTGAGCGAATCGTTCGCTCGATCTCGCTCTGTCGATCGAGTCCGGTTGTGGAAGCCATTTTATTCTTGTGGATGTGACATAGTATTTTTTGTGATTTTCGTACATAAACTATACGCGTCAATGTGTACCTGCGCTGAGTGTGTTTTGTGACGTGTGATCGTGCTTTCAAAATTGAGAATGTACGTGTTTCAAATTGGTTTGTGTTGACCTGCCCCGTTTCTTACGCGGTCGCACAGCAGGCATCGATTAGTGCAGTAAAGCGGCCTCTAATAACGGCGACTCGAGGGTGTAGGACTAGTTTGTGGTGTGCGCCATGGGCAACAATGCTGCCACCGCCAATAAGAAGGTGGACGCCGCCGAAAGCGTCAAGGAGTTCCTCGATCAGGCCAAAGAGGATTTCGAGGAGAAATGGAAGAAAAATCCTACCAACACCGCCGGACTAAATGATTTCGAACGAATAAAGACCTTAGGTACCGGCTCGTTCGGTCGAGTCATGATAGTTCAACATAAACCGACTAAAGAATATTATGCTATGAAAATATTAGATAAACAGAAAGTGGTGAAATTGAAGCAGGTCGAGCACACACTAAACGAGAAACGTATCCTTCAAGCTATAAACTTCCCGTTCCTGGTGAGCCTTAAGTTCCACTTCAAGGACAACTCCAACCTGTACATGGTTTTGGAGTATGTTCCAGGTGGTGAGATGTTCTCGCATCTGCGCAAGGTGGGGCGCTTCTCGGAGCCGCACTCGCGCTTCTATGCGGCGCAGATCGTGCTGGCGTTTGAGTACCTTCATTATCTGGACCTCATTTATCGAGACTTGAAACCAGAGAACCTCCTGATCGATTCCCAGGGCTACCTCAAAGTAACAGACTTCGGTTTCGCGAAGCGCGTCAAAGGCCGTACGTGGACGCTGTGCGGCACGCCCGAATACTTGGCGCCGGAGATCATCCTCTCCAAAGGTTACAACAAGGCTGTGGACTGGTGGGCACTCGGTGTGCTAGTATACGAAATGGCGGCCGGATACCCGCCGTTCTTCGCCGACCAGCCCATCCAGATTTACGAAAAAATCGTATCAGGTAAGGTCCGTTTCCCCTCGCACTTTGGTTCGGATTTGAAAGATCTGCTCCGTAATCTACTCCAGGTCGATCTGACTAAGCGTTACGGCAACCTGAAGGCCGGTGTAAACGATATAAAGGGCCACAAATGGTTCGCGAGCACCGACTGGATTGCCGTGTTCCAAAAGAAGATTGAGGCTCCGTTCATCCCGCGCTGCAAGGGCCCCGGCGACACGAGCAACTTCGACGACTACGAGGAGGAAGCATTACGTATCTCATCGACCGAGAAGTGTGCGAAGGAGTTTGCCGAGTTCTGAGCGCGTAGCCTGTGCCTGCGAGCGGACACTCCCGTGAGTAGGTGTTTTTAGTGAATCTTCCGTGACATTGTGGTCGTGGAACGGTGACGAGTGCGTCTCTATGCCGACAGCTTTGGGTGATAATAGACGCTGAGGCGGCCCCTGGCTGGCACCCCATGTGGATCAAATTTGGAGTGTAGGCGAGATGATAGTAGAACTGATTTCCGATATTTCGGTGGCGTTCATTTGCTTAGTGCCCTTTCAAGTTGACATAACATAGAGCAGGTAGAAAAGCAAAAGTGATCCTTGTTCTGGTGATATCCCCTGAGTGTTACCACTGACACACTGTACTGTGTACCCGCGCCGATACTCTTAGCACTCAATGTCTTGCTACCCGGTCATTCATGTGTACTGGTAGTTTGCTGTTGATAGCATTGGGATGTGGTGAGCTTTATTATTATTATATAATATTTTTTATTGTTTTTACGAAATCAAGAGTAAAATTTTGTAATATGTAATTATGATCAAATTTTTCTTGTTGCTTTTAAGATTCACAATCGATCTTCTCAATTTCGATTTTTATCTATTGACATCACATAACCATCAACTTAGAGCAATTACAACAACCATCACTAATATTTTATTAGATTACTGAATTGAATTTCTTAAAAACTACATATGTATTACTTGATGAAATGTTTTAATTAATTATGTATAGGTTTTAATTAATTGACATTTCATTATTGGTTTTATTTATAGTGTTAATATTGTTGTATCAGTTGATATTTTTAACTAAGGAAGTATAACTACATCAAAATATTGAAGAGATTAATTTATTGTATATGTATTCATTGTAGTTGTGTTCACATGTGCAATTTGACCTGTGTTTGTGATCTGATGTGAGGTTAATTTGGGTTTAAGTGTAATTTGTATTAGTTCCTTATTTTGTAGGTGTAAGTGTAGTTACTTTAATTGTCAAATCAATTATGAAACATGCATTGAATCATCTGGAATCAGCCATTCAAAGCAGCAGACACAAGTGACCTGGGACTTATTGCTAGCATCAGTTCTGTAATAGCAATAAATTAATGTTCATTTAAACATATTCCCATTTGCACCAAGAGCAATATTTTTGTCCTGTTAAATGTTTATAGTTTTATACATTACAACTTGGTATTGAGCACAAAATAACACATGAGAGAATTTTTATATTATGAAAATGTTGTTTTCATAAAAAAATAGGAATATGTTTAAAATGTACTTAGTGTTAGAACACAAAATGCGCCATTGTGGTGATATCTTGTCATTGAGACTGATGTTATCAATAAGCATGTGTATTATGAGAAATGATATCATAATGATCAGGTTCAACTATTATTTTAGTCCTACCATTCTTTGGAGTGTGTGATACAGCAATGATTAATTGGCAATGTTTACTATAAAGTTTGTTAGCTATTAGATGTAGGACTTTGAATTCAGGCTGTACAAATAAATATCTAGTAATTCGTAGTGCATTTTACATTGTGGACATTGTGAGCGTCTGTGGTAATAGTTTTTAGGTTGAAAATCATGGGAAGGTTACTTAACCGCTCTGTGCACATTCATATTTATTATAAAATGTAACTGATGTGACTTTTTGAGCTATATCTGATACATATGATTGTCGTCTTTGAGTTAGTACTGTACTTGTTCTTACTGGTACTGGTCAAGTTATGATAATAACTACTTTGTAAAATCATATCAAATTGTACACTAAATTAATCATTTGGAATCAATGTATATTGTAAATGATGCATTATCAGTCTTTTCTAATGATCAATCAATGTCAACCTTCAATTATGAATTTGTATTCAAATTGCTTATTCTACTCTTTTTTTAATAAGCACTAAATTGTAAACAATGTCTTTTGGTGAGATGTCTTTTGGCATACTTTAATGCCTTAAAATCAAGAACAACTCTTTTGATATATTTAGATAATAAATCAATACTTATTATATAATTTGGTGCCATAATTAAGTTCTTGAAATGGTCCTGCTGTGTAAATATTTAGAGGATATTGTTAATGTTTTTATTCACTTATATTTTGTAACTCATTGCCTACTTCTATACATATGATATTGTTGTGCTGAAATGGTACTCTTATCATAATATTATATTATGTCAGTATTAAACCTTTGCACCATTTGAAGTAAGTGATAAAGTAAGTCTTGAAGCATCAGTGAATATTAGAACAATACTTAAGTAGCTAGTCACTACATATTTGTTATTTCTTTTTATAAATTAAATGCTGTTTCAAAGTGGCAATGTTGAGAACTTGAGTCCAAATACTTGGACTTTTATTAATAGTTAAGTAGTAGAAGTTTTAGATTAGTTTTTTCAGAGAATCGAAAGTGAGCTAGACAAGTCAAAGTGAAAATCGTAACATTTCTATCTTGCGTCATTGAGTTGAAGGCGAACTATTAATTAAGATTCTCAGATTGCTTTCCAGACATTGTTCTTAGAAACATTTATTTTTTTGTGGGAGATGTATTATCTATTTTCTATTGTCTGTTGTCTGTGTAGTTTGCCTGTGGACTAATGACTTATTTGCTACATTGTAAGAAAATGACAGTCACCAACTAGACATTGTTTAAATATTATAACGATATTTCCAAAATTCGCGTTATCTAACTACCCTGCAGTTTCGTAGTGTCAACACAGCGTTTAATTTTTAATATTGTATTGACTAATAAGATTATCTGATGTGTACCCTGCGTAACAGTCATTGTATATAACTGTAGAGTGCTCGTATCCCCAGTAATTAGGAGATTCGGTATCTGCTTCGATATCCGCAGTCTTTCATTCCAATTAGCTTCACAACTTGCTCATTGACACAATATGAACGTTCTAATGTGAACATTTTAAGCCATTTTGGATATTATAAACATTAGTGTGACCGTGTGTATTTGCGAACCGTCGTCTTTTTATATCTGTGCGTTGTTTAATATTCAAATGTTCACATCTAGATCTATTATATCGAGTGCCTATAGCATTGAAAGTTCAAGTGTAAAAAGTCAGTTAATTTCAGTAATTATTTGTCACCATGTATTGATCTTCCATAAAATTACGATGAAATTAAAAATATCGATGTAACAGTATTACTCTGGTTTGATTTTTACGTGTCATTAGATCGAGTGGTCTATTCCAGTCTACAACTATAGGTGGTATTTGGCACATCTATGTTAGGACGTAAACGACTTGGCTTGGCCCAAAGATATAATATTTTTCGGCGAGGTATACTTGTGTTGTATTGTTTGACGTCGCTCGCACGTTTGGAGGAGCACGGCAGCAGCACGTGGAGTGAGCGAGCCGGTTTAATACGTGGCTTCCTAATAAAGCGGAATGCTCCGCCGCCTGTACACTCTTCATCATTGCCAGCAGACAGATAAAGATTTGTTTTATAGCTCGTTGTTTCTACTAGACGATATAATTCACAGTTATTATCGCAAACTGCTATTTTCCACTTATTATACACACGCATATTTTGTGTCACCGTTCAATCACATTCATCCGCTCATGTTATTATTTTCTAAATATTTTAAACTATGTTGCAAATGTTTATTTTCCAGCACGATTAGATCACTGTCGGCTTTAATATGCTAAAAATAAAATGATACAAAATGTGTATTAACATAATCTATTTAAATTTGTTGTAAATGAGGTTGTTTGGACAAATTATATAAGAAAATTTTTTTTCGACTAAAACGAATTTAAGTAGGTACGTCTTTCGCCTACGATTGAGTTTATGGTAACACAAAAAGAACAAGTCTAAACAAACGTGTCAAAAATTCATATTTTACGATTGTCTGAAATCCTGCTGTGAATGCCACGCTGACGTTGCCTGACGCAGATAATCATTTTACCATATGAATGACTTACGATACAGCTATTAAAATATATTCTTGCCAGCTTATTACAAAAAATATTTTAATAGCAATATCGTGTGTGTGGTGTCTTTATGGAATTTTCTCTTAATGTTTACGTAGGTGTAGTTTTACTACTGATTCACACGAACTTGTACTAGTGTACCTACCTGAATTACATTTTGACTCACCATTGCTTATTTGCTGACATTGAATCAAAACACCGTGAAACTTGTACCTCAACTGTTTATTTAGCAGAACGTCGAAATACCTACATACATTTTAATAAATTAACTACCTACTTCGTAAGTTGCCCACTCGTTTTCTCGTTGCTAAAGGGTAATAATAATAATAATGTCTTTACGGTTCGCGTTTTTTGAGGCTGGTATATAAATTATCTGCTTGAAATTCTCAGATTATTTTAAGGGAATATTGCTATGAATCCTTTTTCATTTGAACCTAGATAGCGTCCATATGATGTCATATTCTTTATTGATATTACTGTTTTTACAGTCTGCACGCTCATTATAAATGTTGTCTAAAAATTTACGTGCACCTATAACTTTCTGAGGATTTTAATTTTAACATATTCAATTCCAATATGAGACAATCTGCATTACATTGCCATATGGAGGTCGTCAGTTTAGAAGTGCCTTTGTTATAAAATGCGTAAGCATCGTACGTACCATAGATGGTTATGTACTGATTTGACACGCGATCTGCTTGTGGGAAAGACGATCACTATCCATCCACACAATGGATGTTTAGTTGGAAACATGCGCTTGGTAACACGTGCCAAGCGATCTCTCGCCAGAAACGATTAATTCTCAACTCGCAAATGGACGGTCCTTTGGCTTAACGTTATTATCTTTGCCGTTTTAAGTTAATGAATATGCATTGTCTTTGGAGCGTGACGTATTGACAAGTATACCTTGGCAGCATTCAAAGTAATCGTTAGGAATTTAAATCTTACAACAAGCTGTTTTGTAGAAATATCATAAAATAGATGACGATCCTTTAGAACTTCTAAAATTGAAATAAGCGTTTGCCAACAATGTTTTCATATGAATTATGCTAATATTTCTGCATTATAATAGGATTAATTAATTGTAAACACTAGGACTGCCCGACCTAGACTAAACTAGGCATTGAAATTCAGCAATCATTAAATTCGGCAGCGTTTTAACCTAGTAATATTCTAATGCTGTAATAATAGTTTTGATACCTAAATATAAACGCTAATGTGTCCTTCAATTCATAGCAAGATAAATAAACAAACAATCCAGCTAGGATTAAAAATGACAATGAGGCACTATGTTATGAACTTATGACTGATTATATCCGTCGCAATTTTTACGAAAACGAATTACCAGTTTTATGATTGTTATTTCCAAAGGCTACAATTATCAGTCTCAGTACTTATTATCGGTTGTTATTAATCCATGCCTAAAATAAACCCAAGAACAATGATTATTATGCAAGCATGTAGAAATAAATGTATGTTTTTAGCTGATAGCAAAGTTATGCTGTCTTGGGAAGGACACTTGTGATAAACAAGTATCCGTTTAGCTATAAGAAAATTGGAGGCTCTTCAAATTTTTGAGTCCAGACAAGTTAACATAAATGTTCTTTGCTACTTTGACTATTAACTGTTTTAGCTCGTACTTAATTACTTATTTCCCTTAGTACATTCGATCCATGGAGACTAGAGGTTAATTTAAAGGCAGACGCAAAAAAATGTTGCTGAATCAACTTAAATGCTTCAATTAATATCGATCGGTTCTTAAGTGGGACAGTCATAATAGACTATCGGTACTCGTGTACCATTTTGCGCTTGCGAATAAGTAGGTGTGTTACCTATAAAGGCTCGTTGGTTCTTGCAACACTGTCGCAACCTTGGCGCCTGAGAAAGTATACGTTACGTGTACCCAAGAATGTATGTGGCGCGACATTGCCGAATAATCTCAATGTTGCTAATGAACAAGCGTCGCGTCGTGCGCAATTACGACATCGTCTTTAAATTCGATAACAAATGAGCGCATTACTTATTTAGGTAAATGTTTCTTTGTTTAATATAATTATACTTATTTAAAACCTTTTTGACAGGAGCATGGGTGACGTACGAAAATAATTATTTTAATTCTTGAAGTTATAATACCACTTTTCCTGGGCTTAAGTCATAAAGTGTTGTCCAACTCATTCCTAACAAGGAAGCACTTTTATTTGAGTAATGTAAATGTAGCTTGTGTTTTCTAATCAAGGATGTCTGTTAGGCAGAGTCAACCGGTCCATTGCCCACGGACGTAATTGCCACTTATTTACAGATCTCGGGTTTCGAAATTATCCCTGTTTGTCTAATACAGCGTAAAACCTAACTACCATCGTTCAGTACGTTTTGTTCGCCAGATGTCCTTTTTCCATTCTGCGACGTTAGTTACACGTCATCGATACAACACACATGCTAATTTTCACATTCAAACATATCATCCAAGGTTTAGAGGCGTTCTAGTTTCATCTCATTCTCGTCGCACGATAGCAAATATGTCTATAGTCACGTGTTAATGGGTTTTACCACTAGTTTTGTTCTTTGTTAACATCTTATATTTTATAATTAGCAACTTAGATATATTATGCTACCTACTTATTAACACCAAATTATATTCACGTAACCTTCAATGTTAGGCATTCTAATGTCTACCATATATCTGCATTGGATATAATTATGCTTCTTTAATTTGCGCAAAGTTGAATTAGCAACTGTATAACTGTACGTGTAGGTGAATTATTCATCAAACGAGAACTTTGCTTTTAGCTACGCGTGACAGTTGTTAGCGAAGAGAATATTAAATTCCAGCCACGATAAAATTTGGGTGATAGGTAACAACTTTTTGTTTTGTGAGTTGTAGAAGGGCTTCCAAAGTTGTCGATGTTTTCAAAAGACATCTATTAGGAAATTGCCTCGAAGTACCTATGTATTTCCATAATATTCATAGTCGTAAAGCGAAGTGTGCTCACAAAGCGATCGTTTTATGACGGTAAGGTCGGCAGACTCGTTCAAGGTTTATAGGAAACGAGACCGAGAACGTTTTGTGTCAGCGTTCTCTATAGGTATACCTATTCAAGTTCTTTTAATATTGGGCCGCCTTTGAAATGTGATTTACTGTAATGAGACAGATATATTATGTTGTCTTTCAGTCATTTGAGCAAATATTCCAAACGAAACATTTCTTATCAAATCATCTTATAATTTTTAAATTTAGCGAATAAACATATTTTCATATTTTAACAAATTTATTTTCTCATCTCTCATTCTGATACTAGTGCCGCTTTTAAGCTAGCATTCCCCCACGTAAAAAAAGTTAATTAAAACTTAACTGTATCATTTCATGTGAAGGTACCTGATATGATATGTCCCACGTTGTTTAAAAGAAAAAGGCTTTTAAATAAGTGATGGATGTTATTCCCGAATTGTTTCCTTAGTTTTACTGCAGAAAACTTCCTGCTCATAAAATAGTCATATTGACTAATGTAATGGTACATTTGATCAAACGATAACATTGTATTAAGGTCGTGCGTAATAAAAATATTATTTGGTACCAAATCAACGGCCACACGTTTGGACGTCAAATAAGAGTCGCCATGATTGGTGGTTACATATCAAGACGTTTTATTGGTTCGATTTGTCTTCGAGAACGGAGGAAATAAGCTGGATACAAATGTAATCCTATTTGGTATTGATTGAGGTACCAGGTGCTTGTGCAAAGCTTCAGTGATTTAGGGGATGCGTTGGTACAATTACCATATCATTAATATTCGGAGAGCACGTCAATCTATCTTAGCTGTTAGTGGTTATATTCGCTGGCTGACCTGATTAGATTGTGTAGCTCTTTATAGTGGTATGCACTTAAAAACTCGTGTAGGTTTTAGGGCAATTACGGGTAAATATTACATGTTAAACTACATACATCGTCTGTAGTAGATATAATAATAAAGTAAAATGCGTTACGAAAGATCCTATCATTAAATACTGCTTAAATATCAGTGGGTATTTACTTAGTAGGATTGTATGGTACCTTAATATTCTAAAGCGAATAAATACCTTCACTTGGCATTAAGAAGATTTCTACTGCATATGACGTTATAAAAATGGGCTGTTGAGAGCTTGTATTCTCAAAAACTTGCTCCTGAGATAACATACTAAGTAACTAGTAATTCTAAAATTATCCTGACAACTTCTTGACAATGACAGAAACAAAAATCTTAAGCGTTGAATTTATTTTTCATTACTTTTATGCACCGCAAATGTTTGTAAATAGTACTCAAACTCTATTCTGTGCACCACAAAGGCTTGTAACTAATTAAATAGTATAAATTGAATAAAAATTAAACTAATTCAATTATTGTACATTATTGTTACAAATTATTCACTTTCATTAAATAATTGTTTAGATCTTTTGAATCATATAGGGAAAACAATTTACTGCATCACTGTACAATAACGTTATCAGTTGGAGCACGGGATCCTATATAGTCCCCGTGCTTCACCCAGGTGGAGAACCTAGGTGAAGCACGGGTCCGGACTCTATTTATCGTACCTACTTTACTTACCGACGCGACCTAAGGAATAAAGTGTTATGTTTCAGTAATCCGTAGAGACCTATGTATTTTCTTAAATTTAATATCCTATTTACTTAAATGCTAAATTGCTAATTAGATATTTTTTGTAGAAGGCTTTAAAGATCGTTCATGATAATTAGTATGTGCACATTTCCTTCTTTTGATAAAACAAATTAAATTACAGAAACTAAATACTTCAAATTTGATATATATTGTGAACTATGTAATTAAATATATGTGTATTAGAAACAATGCGCGGAAGCCATTCGAAGTAGGTACACAAGTTTACAATGGAAAGCAGTAGGTCTGTATATATTTAAATAACCTGTTATTATAAACTAGCGAACATGTACTTATTGCCTGTTTATTGTTTTGAAACTGCCTGACTTACGAAGAAACGTTTTAAAATTTTATGAAAACTACGCATAATTGTCAATAATATTACAAGAAGCACGCTTAAAATTACACCACTCGTATTTTCTTTTAAAAACTATTAAAATAACACTACTCAACAAATTTCCAACTTTTTATTTTATCTGAGGTCGCATTATGTTATTATTATTCCTTGTTACTGATATAATAAAATGACATGCATAAACACTTTCTGTCACATCTCAATTTCCAGATAAACAGCCATGTCTCAAATAACAAATTTAAGTTCTAATTTTTATTTTTATTCTTGTTTTAATTGGAACGGCATGTTTTTTTGGAGCGATTGGCTTTCCTCTTGTACTGGGATTCAGTGGTATCTCTAATAAGGCTCCAGCAGTAATCTGCGGGCATAGCAGGCTCCCATCTACCTTGAAACCGCTTTTCAAATGCAGCGACATCTTGGTGAAAGCGTTCTCCGTGTTCGTCACTGACCGACCCCATATTTTCAGGGGAAAAATTCGAATGTGAGTGAAGAAAATGCAATTTTAGTAACATATTGCATCCCATTTTATAGTAACAGTCCAACATACGGAAACGAAACCAGTGAACTATGTCTTTTCCGATAAAAAGTTACCTTCACATCCGATTCACATAGATTCCATTGCTGCGATCTTGAAGTCAGTAATTCTGCTTTATCAATAGGTAAATTCAAATCTCTTATCAAGCTATTAAGTCTAGTTTGGTTCACTAAAAGTGGCTTCGATGCATCATCCGGGACTTAATTTGTATCCTCACAATTTTCACTATCTATCGAACTTGAGTAAATGCCTGTTTCAATTAAATTTTGATCTGGACACTCAGGAACAGGTAACTCGTCGGAATGTGGCTGGGGCTTTATTGCTGATGATACGTCGGCATACTTAATACTTCGTTTCGATTTTTCAGAAAACTCCTTTAATTGGGTTAGACAAAAATAACAATCCACGGCATGATTCGTTGGCTCCGTCCATACCATTGGTGTACTAAAAGGCATTTTTTTAGTTGTTCCCTTATACCAACCATTCTGATTTGTATAACATCATAAGCAGCACACTTTAGGAACCTACGACATATCTTGATTTCTTACATCACGGTTAAAGTAAACTAGATAACACTGTTTAATTAAGTTAGAAAGTGACATTTTTTTCGATTTTGGCGTAAACTTGCCACAAATTTAGCAAAATAAATCAGGACTGTTAACACACACCCGCAACATTTTAGAAGTTAACTATTAAATTAACGAATACATTATGTTCTATTTGTAATTACTCATAAATTTCCGGACTATCCGTATTTTACCAATTGAAGGTAGGTAAAGAATAAAAAGTCATATATCTCCACTTCCAGATGTGATATCAAAATAAAATGCCTACAGTTATTTATTATAAGTTAACCTCATTATGAAATAATATGAACCGGATCAGATATTTTTTTAGTGTTGAGTAGTGTAATCGGGTCTAATTTTCAAATAAGAGTTTTGCAAGTTCAACAAATACTTCTAGTTACAAATATGTCATTCAAACTTCTTCTAGAATTAGGGAAACCATATCGCGTGAGGTTTCATGAAAATAAATATAATATATAACCCACCAAGGTATCGAATTATTCACTACCAATGCCTTACAGCCGAACAGTACCTATCATCAAAATGGCAAAAACAGGCAAAGACGGCCATTATATTTTTAGAAGATCAGATGACACGTATGACGCAGTTCTAATTTCAAGTTAGTACAGATTTTTATAACGTTTAACGATAAACATGCGCGTAAATGGACCTTCATCATATCCTTGCCTCTGCGCAGCTATGTAAATTTTTGAAGTTTCAAGTTGAACGTACGAATGCGTCAGATAAGGCGTTGAAACCTCTAAACTTTATCTTTCGGCTCCTTGTCTAAAGACCGGTATCTTATCGCTCATGATAAGTGCTGAATGTACAGCAAAGCATTTGTTGAGACGCTACACCGTTAGGTTTCATAACAATTTTACTATCAATAATTATGCATGTAATATTGAATAATAAGATGGTCTAAAACTGCCGAGGACGTTTCTCTAGTGATGATTGTTATATCTGGTAACTTAGTTAGTTAGTTGGACGTGTGTTATCCGCACTTAGCCCCACAATTGGGCCATTGTGCGTAAGCGACCGACGCGAAAAGTTCTGGTCACTTATCAATATATATGTGAAAGGATTAAACATATGTATCTACATACATATATAGTCACACGCTTATATCCCCGAACAAACAGGTAAATTATTTATCTACATTTTGCCAGCAATCTGTTTGGGTCCTACGCAATAGAGGCCACGTTTATTGCTATCTACTACAGAGAATTTCTTGACAAAAGACCGAACCCAATTTGAGGGGTTAAACGCCTGTAGCTCCTCTACCTTGCTGGCAAAAGCAGACTTTGTAACATTGACAACATTATGAACAACTTACAGGCTAGCAGGTTTTCTCACAACGATTTTCATTATCAAATAGAGCTATAAAATTGTAATATGCATATTTTGAAAAGGAATAAAACATTCAAATGTATTCCTAATTGTCAGGGATACCCTTTCATAAAAGTTTTTCAATTTGACATATAAAAGGCTGTATAATTTGGAACTGGTAGATATTACGAAGAGAATGGCACAGGGTGCCCATGCATGAAATTATTTTCTTCAAATGTGCTTGACACTCATAATTGAATTGAAATATTTTGTCCAACTCAATTTCACGGCGTCGTGTTTCTGATGCCGTTGGTATCTAAATGTTTGTTTTATGAATACCTAGTAGATATGATTCTTTTTGTCAAATAATGACTCATCACACGTAATAAATAATTAATTAATTAATGTATGTAATCTGTAAAGCTTTAAGCAGCGATGTCAGGGCTCTTTGTGAATCAAGCAAATAATTATTCTTTGTTTTAAGTCAGAACACCTGGTGCATTATCTGGTCAGTACGTACAACACTTACATCTCGTTACTATTAATACCCGATAAAAGAATCAAACGTGGTAACTATTCAGTTGGCAGTCAGCATATGAAGAAAGAAAGGAGTTACGTATACCTTACTGCACTACAGACGAAACACACTGACTCGTGACTGTAAGAATGTCAAAACACGCAGATATCACCTATATAAAAAATAAAATCTCAGTATTTTAAGTAAGTACCTACATACCTCCTATGTACCAAGTGTGTACCCATACCGTCAGTCAAGTTGAAAATTAAGTTATATTATTATATTCTTAATTCGGACAAAGAGGACACAATTTGATTTCATCAATTCATAAAACAAGAACTTCTATAACCGATTTAAAAGTAAATGGTAATAGTTTATATATATAGTTACAGGATCCGAAGTAATAAATAGCTTCTGGTTAACAAAAATTTGCTTACATCAAAACGTCCACGAAGTTATTGCAGCTCCGCATTACAACTCCTTATGATTAACGTAATACGCAGATTGATTGAGAGGCATTTTTCCAGTTCTATGTAAAGGTACGTGCTGCCAATGTGTATTCCATGATATTATAAGCGTCAAGCATGAATACTAGTAGAAATTTACTGTCTGAATGCGGCAACAGGTAATAGCAAAAATATTTAGAAAAGTAACGTTGACTTCCTTAGGAGTTCTTTTATACAAACAAGGATATCTACAGCTCACTTGACAGAATGTGGTTACCGTAGCGTTTGGATATTTGTAATTAAGGAGAGTCATTTGCGCCTTGTCATGTCAGTAAAACGGTGTTTCAAAAAGGGCACGGGGATCTTTTTTGAATTACTCAATAATATAGTAAAGGGCAAATCATGGCAAGAAGGTAATTCCATAACGTAAGCGTTCGTGAAAGGAAACATCTCTGAAACCGCTTGGTATGTACCAGACTTTCTGTTCTGAGGTGATTATTTTAGATTAGTGGACGACATTGGAACTTTGAAATACCATTTCAGCTTGCGTCCAAACATGTTAGTATCTTTACTATAATTATTATCATGATGGAATAACTTCGTTTATACAGAGTGGGCGGTAATATAGATTTGCTATTTGGCGATAATGTAAATATCTATTTCTTTTTTTAAAGAATTGCCTGTTGCTGTCTACCATGTATCTTATGCCGGGACTTGTGACACAGTGGCAACATTGCAATCTATCAATCTGTGGTGTCTACCAACATAACCATATTTATGTCCTTAGATAGTTGACCGTTTTCACAAAAATCCTTTATATAATAACAAACTAATTTGAAACCTAAAAAAGGAGTGCTAGGATTTGTGTACTGTAAGAAGGTAGGTATTACATACGACATGACTATATAGGTATCTTATGAAGAAAAACCTTTAAATATAACCATACCTTTACACACGCTATATTTTCAAGCCGTAGCCATCGCTACGGCTTGCGTTTGGTGTTATTTTTTTTATCTACCCCTTCGATCAAATATACCATAGATGCACACGATCGTCGCTCGAAAAACGGCCCCAACAAAACTGTGCATAAATCAGTCGTAGGCACAGTTTCGCTCGCAGTCACTTTACGACCGCGCTAGCAGTCACACGTTTCACGATGCCAAAGTGTGTAGTGAAAAAATGCAAAAACTATACTCTAAAAGTGCAAAAAAAGGATGGAATGTCGTACTTTCGGTAAGTATAGTTTTATTATGAAATATTTATTATATTTTGTTGAATATGGCGCTTTAAATAATATATTTGAAGATATTTTCGTTTAAATTTAAATGCTCGTATTACGCACCTGTCCCACTCACTCTTGCGTGCGCTGCCCGTAAGCGAGAGCGAATCGACACCGTAGTGGTGTCGATTTGCTCTCGCTTACGGGCAGCGCACGCAAGAGTGAGTGGGACAGGTGGAGACCGTACCATATACTTAGTACGCTTGCGTATCGCGAGTAACACATTTAGGACGCTTTACATTGACGCGTTTTAACTAAACTGTTACAAAATGTTTCTCAGTGGCCGTTCAATGGTTATTCCGGTTTATTTCCTGGATTGCATAATAAATGCAGACACTTATAAGTAAGTAGTACTGGTCAGTGCCACATATTGACGCGGTTTTTGTATGAGAATGTGCATCTATAGTATATTTGATCGAAGATCTACCCACACTTGCTTAGAATTGCCAGCTCCGTCAATTGCAGCGGGGCGTGGCGGGTGGCGTGAACAAATTACGTCACACGCGCGAAAAATACCGCCGATCTATTATTGGACGCCGGATACTACATCTATCTTTCAGTTAACACAACATATCATCACGCCTATGTATAATTGAAGGGCAGGAGGTTGAAGTGCATCATACTCATGTATCACTAGCTACGTTATGGTCCGGTAAGACATGGCATTTGCTGATAACTGCTGATTTTGGTTTTAGTGCTGCTATTGAGAAATTCTTCATGGAAAGTTTTAAGGTGTTATGTTAGATACACTTAATTAAGTGCTAGTCTTTCACAAATGGTGTATACAGATAAGGTGCCTTACGCTGTGCTGGTGTTAATATTTTATAAAATATGCATGTCTGATACAGAAATCTAATTCAGGCTTTTACTAAAGCGTTCACATTTATGCCGTCGACGAGTCATCAATCATAGTTTTTATTTTTGCATGCTGCCATGATTATGTTTCAGGCAATACTTTCAAGTAATATGGAGAATTTTGATTGTTAATAATAGCGATAAAGTTAATGGTACGTTTCAATTTAAATCGACTAAATGCTATTGTGATAACATTGTTCTGTTTTGTACCTAGACGTAAAGTAGCAATAGCGTGCCTAGGTTTCAGAATAGTGCCGATATACAGATATTAAAAGTAGATTAAAGTGATATCTATTGTGCTCCTTCTTTATTTTCTAATTTCGTTCAGATTGCTTGCTAATGTGGTATTAAATATCATATACTATAATTATCAGCCATCTATATGACCTGTTGCACTGCTGGGCATGGGCTCCTCAGTGTTAGAAGGATTAGGTTATAGTCCACCACTCTGGCTCAGTGCGGATCGAAGAATTCTCAAAAATGAAGGTTTCCTCTCGATGTTTTCGTACCGTTTATTGTTAAATATAAAAAAAAAACTGTTGAGTCTCCTGGATCTTATTATTTTGCAGTTTATGAGAACAAACTGGGCTCACATATTATGTGAAGATGCCTTCAGTGTAAACTATTTCCACAAAACACATAAAGCAAGGCAGGGTATCATTCTATGGATATGACGCGCGACGCACTCACACATACACACATGCGTACAGAGACACCGGGTCAAGATGGCCGAATGTCGATACAACTTTATAATAGTTGGTTAATTAATCAATTATTTTAGTGCAGAAAATATAGAGGATGATTTTGAAATCGTGTAATTCTTTTTAACCACGCATTCTACTGGTGATATAGAATAACCCTGACCGTATTTATTTTTATTATAATTAATTTACCGATTTTTTTCGTGAAATGCTTTCAGATAGTCATATTATGTTAACCACCCGACACAATCTTAATTATTAACTAATTTAAAAAAATAACATAACAGTAACTGATGTCGTAAATAATAAGGGGCAATAAAAAGGACCGCCCGTTATTATTTACGACATTAATAATTATTGATGTGTTATTTTCTTTTAATTTAAAAAAATATTAAATTGCCTCGGGTGGTTAACATATGACTATCTGAAACTATTTCATGAAAAAAAAAAACAGTAGGTAAGTACCTAGGTACATACATTTTTCCAAAAAAATAATTTTAATAAAAAAAAATATGGTCAGGTTATTCTATACTTACCACTAGTAGAATGCGTGGTTAAAAGGAATTACACGATTTCAAAATCAACCTGTATAATCATTAATCACATGAAAAAGTCATGTCCATTTTACAATTAGGCCAGCACATATTGATGTAAAAGTAAGGTCTCCGGCATTATTAGTAGCAGTGGGCATGTATACGTTTTATTTTGTAATTTTAAACTCACAATTACCACAGTTTACTTAATCTGGAACAGCTGACACAAAGAACATGGTGAGAAGATTGAGCACACTATACTTGGCGTAGTGCTGACAAGGCGACCATGAAACCATCCATATGATACAGTACCTACTTATATTTAAAGTTGTTAGATACTACTGGTAGGGTACTGGTAGGGATACAAAAAAATGCTGTAGCATAAATGTCAGTCTTCTCCCTTACTCTTTATTATTGCCAAGTCACTTGGGGTCGACTTTCTAGTCTAACTGGATTTTACTGGATACCAGTTTTTACACGGGCGGCTGCCACCTGACCTCCGCAACCCGAAGGCTAACGATACCTTAAGGCTAGACAGGATATTATAGGGTACTGACTTCCCAATAACGACTGCCATAGGTGTTCATGGCAGCCGAGACCGACGGCTTAAAGTGCTCTCCGAGGCACGGAGCAGGCGATAATTGTCAATCAATACACACATAAATTCGAAAATCATATAACTTCCGAAAGTCAGAGGTGCGCGACGTGGGTTCGACCCCGAGAGCCTTTGCATTGCAGTCTGTTGGTCTCCCCACTGAGCTATCGCTGCATAAATGTCAGTAATAAATGGAAATAACGGACACAATTAATATCCAGACAATAAAAGCTAGTTATTGTGAATCATATAAATATTTGTCATGTATAAATCGAAACCACAACACTATGACCATGCCACTACGTCATTCGCAACTATTGGGTTGATCGCAGTAATTACAGAAAAATAAATCAAGTGAAAAAAACCATAAAGAATCTGATTAAATTCCATTCCTTAGGAATTTTATCAGATTCTTTACGTGCCGAGCAACTATGTAATTGAAAATGCGTTTGACACAATTATAATTGATTTAGAATATGTATAGAAAATATCAAATTTATGTTATAAGATATCGGAAGATAACTTATAAAATAATTTGCTTATTCTCTTTTATTTGTAAGAAAAGAATCTTTATCCCATGACAGCATCTGGCTACGGTTTAAGCTGTATATATCAAAATTGATCTAAATTTGTGCAGTGGTTCAGCAGCTAAAACGTAACAAATGCAAAGACGTACGCTCGTATCTTTAACATTAGCCAATCGTTACGATGCGTCGTACTTACCAAACTGCCCAAATCAGAACTAGACAAAGCCAGGCTCTTAGAGTACGCTAAATCGACGAGACTTGCAAGAATGTAGTATGAAAGAAAATGACAAAGAAGAGCTCCAGTCGCAACGAAGTAAGAGGCAATCATAAATTTCTATTTACCCTTAGAGACAGGTATAGACTATATTATGTACTAAATGTATGAAGTAAGTATGTATGTTGGATTAATAATCGCATAGCACTGAAACAGAATGAGCCAAAATAGAAATGACAGATGTTAGCATAATTCAGCCTTGCAGTATTTGCAATGCTTATATAATTTTTATTATCTAAAAAACGGACAGTTGCGTGGGACGCTTCAAGATTGTAACCAAGTGACGCCAAGAACGCCCAGATACGAGACTACATATTTTCAGTGCATAAAATATTTTTCTATTTCGTACACAGATAGATCGACTGCACGGATTGCAAGCGGTCACCTCGCCCCTGCCCCTATGTTAGTGTAGTGTAGTGTATGCTAGTGTTGTGGGTTCGAATCCCACGCGGGAAAAAATTTAGTGTGATCCACAAATGGTAGTTCCGAGTAAATTTTTCGTGTCCGCTTTCAATGTTTGTAGAGTACCCCGCGATACAGTAATTATTGTAAGTGCGGATACCGACTTTCCAAAATATTTTGTTTTGTGAACCACCACCGTCTATATGATGTAAGTCTTATATTTAGCAACAGATGCCGACTTTAGCTGTTATTCTCTGATCTTACCCTTTAAACAGGACTGAAATCCTTACTTTTCTTATTCTTGGAACGTCGTGAATTATGAATATTTAAACGTTTTTTACATATCACGACATACTCCTTAATTAAGCTGCAAAACGTGAGCAAACAAAATCGGGTTTTATACGTGCCAAATTGTACGAAGATATTTTCGGCAATCTTAATGAGATTAAAGATCTGTAACTGGATTTAACATTTAAGTCTTTCAAATAAACGTGCTACGTGCCAAATATGTTTTCAGTCCATAATTTTTGTGTATATTGAAATACATACTTGCTTTTGCCACTGCTTTTCTCAAAAAACTTATTTAAATGGCTTTATGGATCCTTGTAACTTACTACTTACTCCGGCTTCGGGTCCCAAAGTGATTTTTCATTTCTCAACATTGTTCACTCTTCCAAAAATGCCATGTTTTGCAGTATATAAATGGATATTTACAAAGTAAACTTATAAACGGCTGGGCTGACCTTTTCTTTACTAGATGTCGAAGTAGACTTTCAGCTAACATATAAAAATACCAACTGACTCACGTAACTTTGTCTGCTTCACATAAGAGAATTTACCCCGTTTTTGCAACATTTTCCATTGATGCTTCGCTCCTATACATATGTCGTAGCGTGATGTTATATAGCCTATAGTCTTCCTCGATAAATGAGCTATCCAACACTGAAAGAATTTTTCAATTCGAACCAGTAGTTCCTGAGATTAGCGCGTTCAACCAAACAAACAAATCTCTTCAGCTTTATAATATTAGTAGGTAGATATAGATTCCAATTTTTGCCCAAACACCATAGGTTTTTATAGTTATAGATTGTCTGTTTGACTTTTATTCAAATCAGGTAAAGTTTTTTAATAAAATGTAACAAATGGTAAGACGTTGTCGTGTGTAATATTAGAAACCTTGAAGATTCTGAGTTCATAGTGCTCTTGGTGTCAACATGTCGTTGATTAAATCAAAGTTATGGATGCTTTTATTCTTATAATAAAACGGTTTTTGACGCACTCGGTCGCTACTATCTTACACCGTAAAAATTTTCTAGTAGCATCCACTGTAACTTTTTAACGCACTAATATATTGCTTGATCCGGGATGTCTTCTGTCTTGAATCGGTCGGAAAAATGAACAAAAATTTATATCTCAGAACTGACAAGGCAGCTATTAATGAATAGTACAATATGTGAGGTTAAATCTTAAAACAAAATTTTATGTCTATTCAAAAAGCCCTTGTTCTAATTATCTACGTGTGCTAATTCTTTCATTTTGAATATGTTTGATATGGGACTAGCTGATTCCACGTGGCATACTTTTTTATTACCATCAGGTGTAATACAACGCGATAAATTCAATTAACTTGGCACACATTTCCTTTTCTGTCATGCACTTGTAGAGGGAAAGAGAACGCTATAGAGTGTTTTAATTCACTCAGTTATGTGAGACTAGTTGGAAAAATATTTATTTTTGCCACTGTTTATGAACTGTAGGTACAATTGCTGGACCTTAGTATGAGATGGATTAGACCATAGTTTGTTTTATCTAGATAATAACGCAGCGGAGAACTCTAACGTGCAGGTTTCCTCAAGATGTTTTCATTCACTGTTAAACTGAGATTTTTAGTTTAACTATTAATTATTTAATACGCACATAACTTGGTAACTCAAATGTGCCTACCGAAGTCTTAACCTTTTGGACGTCATTGTCACATATACGTGACAAACGAAATCTTGCCCTCAACGCCAACGTCACATATGTATGACAAAAAATACGTCGCACCTTAACATAAAAATAAACAATAAAACTAAATAAAACATTACTTTAATGGTTAAATAAATATCAGTGTCATGAGTAGGGTTTATTAGAAAATTTAAGACGAAAATAAAAACACAGTTGATAATCGATAAAGTTTTGGAATCCCTATACTTCTGAAGGTCATTTTACAGAAAAAGTGGCTTGGCGTCGGGGGTACGGCGATGCGTTTATACTCTGGCGTTCAAAAGGTTAAACTCCAGATCATTTCATGGCAGTCCAGCAGTCTCCCTGCAAGGCTTTTGCTTCTCTTTACATTACTTTGCATTGCAACCAGGTAAGATTTCCGGGTCAGGTAAACTGGATTCGGAGTTTTCTTTTCAGTTTTCTGTAGCAGAACGGAAGACAGAATTGTGCCCGGCAGACGTCAGTAGCATAACCGCTTAGTACCTGGGACCTTAAAACATACCTAGCGAATTTAAGACGAAGATAATAGACCTCTACCTACCATTTTTAGAATATACAGATCTTTGAGTCTATGTGTATAGTAGCTAATTACATAGTATAGATTGTAATCACACTAAATTTATTAATTATATTTGGTGCACGCTTGATGGGCATGTATACAGACTTATGACGTCATTTGTCGATATATTTATAAACGTATTCGGTCCATTGCCGGATCCCGTTATAAATATTCTGGATACGCGGGTCAAAATATATCCAGATTTAGCACATGCTTGAATAATTTGTTAGTCGCCTGTTGTAAACACAGCGCTTGACGTAATATACCGTCTGTTGGTAATTCATAAATTGATGTATTGTGTGTATACCTACGTATCTATGTCGACTTTAGCTTGGTTTTCCTCGATAGTGTTGTCGATTTATTGTCGTCTAGGACTAGTACATAAGTAATTATTATTATTTCAACCTAAGTTCTATGTTACAAAATGTCACGTGATGATCAATAATATTCGAATACAAATAGGTAATTGTTGCCGCAAAGTAAAAGAATATTTTAAACATTGTAGGTAAAGTCGAGTTCATTAATTTGTCAACAAACTGGATTTGTTGACAAATTAATGACCTCGACTTTACCTACAAAAACATATAAACTTAAAAAGGTAAACCTCATGTTACGCACGTTATTTTAAGTTTATATTCTTTAAAGCCTGAATTTGTAATAACATATTAATCAACTAAACTGTACGAGCCTGCATACACCAAAAAAATTACTACGATCAATAAAACAGCCATCTACATCTTCCATCACGTTTTCCGCATCGTGCATCCAATTCAACACACCGCATGTTCTAAAAAATTACGTAATTTTTAAACTCGCGTATATAACTACTACTGGGCGCAGTAAACAAAAAATAACAGCTAAAATATAGAAAAATCATATATAAATAGTTGCCAAGATTTACATAAGCGAATTAGCGATTTCTTTTCCACTATTCGTTTTTTTTCTTTATGTTAGCATGACATTGTTGATGTATTTTTATCCGGCTGTCTCCGACGAGCGCTTGGCACTGCTTCAACGTTGGCTGAATGACGGTAGAGTGTCTATTCCTGTCTGACATTGTTCTTGGTGTGAAGCTAACACAAGGACGAGGTGGCCATGCTCTTGGTATTAATATAGTGTGAAGGTATATCTTTATGGATAGAAGGTTAATTGTCTCCATTTATTTAATATTATTCGATTCCACATTGCTTAGGTAGGCGGATTATCTGAAAAAGGAGAGAATAGACTGAATGCGGAAGGTGTTTAGGTGATCAGGTATTGTGGCAAAAATGTGACAGAGGCTACGATCGGTAGGTGTTATAGGTATTTTGTGTTTGTGTTTTTATAAACATTTATTCCCCGGTCTGGTACGGCAGATTGTATTTACGTGAAGGTTTTTCGTGAGTAAGGGATTATCTTGTTATAAACCTTGTCTCGCGGATAATAATCCCCTTCTGGTGGCATCTGTGACGTGAGAGTCTCAGACAGAGATCGGGATTATCCAGAAATAAACGCTAATATAAACATAAAATCTGACTTAGACTCCGAACAACTTTTTAGGTTCACAAAACTGTCTCCTATGAGGATATCGAACCAACAATACACGGTGTAATAAACAGTGGCGGGGTGACTATTAAGTAAGCCAAAAGTAGTACTTCATTCTCTATTCTATGCTGTTATTATCATATTCAGGATTAAATTCTTGGCGTCGACTTCGGCATGGATATTGTCAATACTTTTAGGTGTGAAGGTTAAGTTTAGCATCAAAACAATGGCACATTTAAAATGCTGAAACTACAAAAGGGATTATGATTCTTTGATACTTTTTGCAGCTACATACTTCTATGGACGATTTTGAAGAAATCTGGCATGGAGCTTGTGATGATTGGATCCCAGATAATCACGATCGAAAATGAGAAATAGCATCGAAAATCTACGATTTTTATATACCTTTGATGGAAAACAATAGAGTTAGGTTGTATGCCAGCACACTGGTCCAGTGCGGGCTAGTAGACTTCCCAGAACTTCAAGATCGTTATATAGAATTCACAGAAAACCTGGTTTCCTCACAATGTTTTCCTTCAACGTTTTTAATTTTATTGCAAATGTAATTACTAATCAATCAATTATTTTGTATTAACTTTAGTAGCAAAAAGTTGTATAACTTTAGTAGCAGCGATAGCTCAGTGGGGAGACCAACAGACTGCAATGCAGAGGGTCTCGGGTTCGAACCCACGTCGCGCACCTCTGACATTCGGAAGTTATATGACTTTTTGAAATTATGTGCGTATTGATTGACAATTATCGCCTGCTCCGTGCCTCGGAGAGCACGTTAAGCCGTTGGTCCCGGCTGCCATGAACATCTATGGCAGTCGTTATTGGGAGAGTGTCGACACAAAAGATCCCACTGGGTCGAAGTGTCGCCGGTCTGCACTGACTGGCCCCCACATAAGATACAGTCTAGTAACTGGGCTCACAACCTATAGATACTCACAATATGAAGGTAACCACTCGCAGTAGTTTTTTTAAATGTATAGTCGCTGTACTGATGCTATCTGGTAGGAGGAAGGAGCTCGTAAGTTCCTAGTTGTATGTAACTAGTATCCCGCTGACAATACAGGAAACTGGCAACCCAGGTCACGACAGGAACACATCACAAGCTGTCTTAGTTCTAATAAGGAGTCCGGAACCAACAGCACACAGGATGTGTGTGTGCTCTTCGTGTCGGATGACCGTAATTTCGATTTTAATCTAAAATCCGGATTTCTCGGAACTTTGGATTTCGCTCACCTGGAGTAAAACTAGGCTTAATAAAATACCTAAAGTAAAATAGCTGGAATTAGGGAACACCTAGTACTTCCTTAATTTGTGCGACATCCCAAGTTTCAAGTTGGTCGTCGACAAAAATTAAAAATTAAGAACGTGTTCATATGGCGGCCTCGATGACGTAGTGGTTAGTGTAACCGACTGCCACGCCTGAGATCGCGGGTTTGATTCTCGCATAAGTCGAACATTTGTGTGCATGGACATGAATGTTTGTCTTGGTCTGGGTGGTTCTATGTAGGTATAATATGTAAGCATTTACAAAAAAAAGGTATGTATGTTTATCCATTGTCTAGTACTCATAGTCTCAAACTGCCTCCGTGGCGCAGAGGTAGTGAATGCGACTGCTGTGCATGAGGTCTTTAGTTCGAATCCCGGGTCGGGCCAATAAAAAGTTATCGGGTTTTCTGTTAAGAATTTTCAATAGCAGCCCGGAGTTAGGAAGTTGGCGGTGTTAGATACCCCTGTGCCTCAGAAAGCATGTAAAGCCGTTGGTCCTGCGTCTGATCTCTCTCCGGTCGTATCGGATTATCGTCCCATCGGATCATGAGAGTAAAGGAACAGAGAGTGCTCTTGTGTTTGCGCACACGCTTGTGCACTATAATATCTCCTGCGCAGATGCCTAGTCTCTGTTAAGATTGGCCGCTGTGACCGAAATTCGGTCTGGAGGACATTATTAGTACTCATAGTAGAAGCTCTGCTTAGTTTGAGCTAGATGGTATTGTGTGTATGTGATAGAATATTATATTATTATTATTATTATCTATTCTTTATGTTAAGCGAAAGGTTCGGCTAAAGTTTATGGCATACGTTTATGTCTAGCCAGTCATGTTTGATCTATGTAAGTCGCGGGTTCGTTGCAATGTAACTAAATCTAAAGCGTAGATCGTTAGGGAAACAACCTCATTTCCCCACTAAAATATATCCTCCCTGAAAGGTAAATTGATCAAAGAAAAATGTTCATGTTTTAAGAACAAAGAAACGTGTTACATGATATCTGTATTTTGTAAGCAAGTCACGAAAACAGTTCGCGAAAGTAAGAACTGCTGACGGATAGCTATTGTTGAAAGAATTCCTCAGTGATTCGTGTGTAACGATCGTCGGAGGAAACGGCGCCGCAATTAGTTTCCACAAACAATGCTAGATCGCACACAGATAACGCTTAAAATGGCCGTCTCGCTAAATAAGTGGACAGCAAATTCATTGGTACCAATCTTTATATTTATAATTCTTCTGTACGTGTGTTGACAGTGAACTCCTCCTAAACGGCTGGACCGATTTGAATGAATTTTTTGTGTGTGTTCAAGTGGATCCGAGGATGGTTTAGATATGCTATTTGTTTAAAAATTTTTTTTCTCTTTTGTACAGGACAATGTCTGTCGGGACAGCTAGTTTAGTATAAAATTAAGGTCTATTATTTGGGATAAATGGATTTCTATTTACCATTTTTAGGTTAATTAAGACTATTATTTTTTCATATTACTTAAGCGGTAAACAAACTTACAAGCCACGCAACGAGTGTATGACTCGCGTGTTGTCTAAGGAAATGAAAAGCTGGGACGAAAGATAAGGAATGGGAGAGTGCCAGAGGTCATATAACTATAGATCACATGGTTATATATCATCCTCTTCTCAATGTTATTAACTAATTATTATTTTTAGATTTTTATAGTCAGTGAGATTAGGGTATAATGGCTGCATCACCTTTTGGATTGGCGATTTAAAAGTGTGTCCGTGAGATTATGGAGAGAGCCGGCAAAAACGTATGGTCACCAAACTATTGGTAACGGCGGTGATCGAAGAAAATATCAATATTATTTTCGCAAACCTTATTGATTATTTTTAAAAATTACATCGTCTCTTTTATGCAAATGGTATTAAAGTAGGACAGAATAATAATGATGAAATCAAAGTTAAAGTAGTAGCAATTATTGTTGTCGTCAAATACAAATATCTGTTAAGCTCTAACAGTTTATATAATATCAAGTACAGCACAGCTTTTGACATTTACTTTTTTACTTGTGAAGGTAGACTAGTTGAACATGCTTATTATGTTAGGTCCGCCCATATACGTTTCGTGTATACAAGGAATAATAAATAAATCAGAAAGGTTAAGCCTTAGGTAGACGAGACAAGTTCGTACAGTCATTATTGTTTTATCAGACTGCATGGAATTCCATCCTCCGTAACTGGATAGGTTCAATAATAATAATTTGTCATAATTTGTCGGCCTCAATGGCGTAGTGGTTAGTGTAACCGACTGCCACGCCTGAGGTCGCGGGTTCGATTCCCGCACAAGTTAAACATTTGTGTGCATGAACATGGATGTTTGTCTTGGTCTGGGTGTTTCTACGTATAAAATGTATATATTTACAACAAAAGATATATATATGTATGTTTATCCATTCTCTAGTACCCATAGTACAAGCTCTGCTTAGTTTGGGCTAGATGGTGTTGTGTGTATGTGGTAGAATATTATTATATTATATTATTATTAATTATTGAGAGGTAAATAAGTATAATAATACGTTTTTACTCTGGTTTATGTCTGATCCGATTTAACGATGCGTGTCAAGTGTTTATGCAGTATTTCTGTAGAGTAGGTCCATTTTATTATGGACGTCTCTTGAGGACCCCAAATTCTCTAACACACTTACTTAGAGCTCTCTGCCACACACAGCATATGTCAAATAGTATATTAGAGTGCTATGCTTTCATAATATGGATAGATTTTATGAGTAGTAGAGCCTTGCTGATTTCAGCATGAATGGGCCAGCTCGACCGGGGAAGGACTTCTCACAGAATATCGACGTGGAATAGCAGTAGTCCTACTGTTGTGTTTCGTTCGGTGAGTGAGAGTACCGGAGGCCCAATCACCCCCTTTTCCTCATCCCGCTCCCTTTCCTTCCTACGTCCTTTCCTAAAGGGTCGGCAACGCGCAAGGGATGCCTGTGGTGTTGCAGGTGTCCATAGGCTACGGTGACCACTTACCACCAGGTGGGCCGTATGCTTGTTTGCCACCTTAGTTGTATAAAAAAAAAGCTGACAATTCTTGTAGATATCGTCACCCTAGTGCTGTTAGCGAAATATTTAAATATGCTGGCGAGCCTCTTATTGGTTCACGGGCTTGAAATGGTAGTAGCCTTAGCTGTAGGTAGTAGGTGCTGGCATTGCTCTTTATGTGGTATTGTATAAGTGCTAATGTGTACGTTAAACAAAGAAATGGATTCTTTTTCTGGAGAAAAGTGAGACCTACACTTAAAAAGCGGCGGTAGCCCAATGGATAAGGCATTGGAATTGCGATCGAGAGGTCGCGGGTTCCAATCTCACCCATTACACTACCGACACGTGACCCCACTCCTGTTCCAATCATTCTAGCTTAGCTGGAGGAATACTAATAATTTGTGACCCAAATTGCTAGTAATCCTTTTTTTTAAGGACAAAATAAAAAGGCATAGGTACCTACTAACTACATCGATTATAAACGATATCTTTATCCCTATCCAAAACTAATACCTTCTGGTAACTGCGAAGCAATTTAGCAGTGACTTCGCTAATAGATAAATTATACTGATATTACTGTTGTGCATGATAAAGAACTAAAGTAAACTTTTTTACTTTACTTAGTCCAGAATCTAGACGTAAATCCTAACTAATATTATAACAGCGAAAATTAGTTTGTTTGTTTGTTACCTTTTCACGCCTAAACCACTGAACCGATCATCTTGAAATTTTGCATAGACGTTGACAGGTGTACAGAAACGGACATAGGCTACCTTTCATCCCGAAAAAAATTACTGTTCCCGAGGAAAACAATAATAACGTTCTTATGATAATAGATGGCGCCACGTGTCTTTAGAATCATGATTGAATTATATTATTACAAGTAGAGTATAACCCGAATTGATTGTCAAATTCTAAATTAACGCGAGCGAAGCCGTGGGCAAAAGCTAGTATACTCATATATTTTCAAATGGAGTGTTGATGTTTTATTAATTTAAATAGTGAATTGTATTAAGTATCAAAATTCGCAGAATCGTTTCACATTCTCACATAGCAGCGAGTTTACTGAACACTCGTAATTGATGCAGTATCACAATCTGTGATCTCGGCGACTGCGTGTTTTGTCTCAATGTTATTTCAAGGTGGGTGATGTGTCTTTTACTAGGGTTTCCATTAGACTTCGTAAGAAATACCTGGTGTTTGTAATTTACGAAAACTGCAGCTATTTATTAGTACGGCCTTATATAGTAACAGACATACTAATATAATGTTAAGAATTATTTTTTTACATGTACTAAAGTGCGAAATTGTCACACGGTCTGTCTAATAGTCAGTGTTGCCGAATCTTGATGAAAGTACACACTCTTTAGAAGCCGCTCTACCACAATAATAATTGGTAAGGCTTTGCTATTGGACCTGTAATCGAGAGGCCGTAGAATCTAATTTCACCCTTTGCATTATTGACATAATCACACGCCGAAAACAAGCTGTTTAGTTTACTAGTGAGGTTAAAATAAATAAGTCCTAGTACTTATTTATTTAAATAAATTAATATCTAGAGATTTGCAGTCGAAATTGTTAGCAATTTAAAAACAAAAATAGTTGTTTCGGAAGGATTCTGCACTCTGCATCTTTGATGACAGCTCGCAGCTTCCTTTTAAGTAGCATTATCCCTTATTTTGGATTATCATGGCCGCCAGAAAACTTAAAAATAGTAAACCAAACGTCTGCTAGAAGTAAATATTCTACTGAGAGCTGAACTAGTCCTTTAAAGTTAGAAGAGTTATCCGGCAACATACACCTAAATACTACTATTTAGATATGTAGGTAGGCGTGATGATAATTACATGTTTATTGTATTTTATTTATTTTATTTTATTGGAAAGCTTACAGACTAGTATTCTAGAGTATAGTTACAATGTGTAATGAATGTTGCTATTAACAAGCTTCCACAAATATTTTGATGTATGTAGGTATCTAATTTAAAAGATAAAAAAAAGAAAGTAATATAAAGAGACAAAAGCAAAAGTACAAAATATTACATTGAGAATTGCATTCAATTTATACTATATCCACAATAATTTTACAACAACATTTTATTAATTATGCATAAGATATGCGATAATACATAAATAAATAAATAAATAGCAGTACCAGGTAAACACAAATATACAGGTAAATATAATAATATGTTATTTATCTTCTCCTCCCTAGTCTTTATTATTCCCAAGTCACTTGGGGTCGGCTTTCTAGTCTAACCGGATTTGACTGGATATCAGTTTTTACACGGAGCGACTGCCATCTGACCTCCGCAACCCGAAGGCTAACGATACCCTAAGGCTAGACCAGTGTCAGGATATTAGAGGGCACTGACTTCCCAATAACGACTGCCATAGATGTTCATGGTAGCCGGGACCGACGGATACCACCGACGGATACCGGAACTACCGAAGAATTCCTTACTCAGAATGCGTCTTAGAGATTCTGGACTGGTATAGAACATATTATTATCTATTTCGTCCTGCTGAGAGAGAGCATTAAAACTAGTTGCGCTGCAAGAGAAAAAGCTATTTCGCCTGTAGTTGGTTGATACGAGCGGTATGTCAAGAAGCAGACGTTGTCTTAATCCTGCGTATGGTATTTTGAAGTTTATACTTGAAACAAGTTAAGGGGTATCAACGGAGCCATTAATAATTTTATGATCTAAAGGCAAGAAGTGGTATCTTTTACAACGTTGGATGTAATCATTTGAGACTTGCTTTGCTTTGAAATCCAGATACTGCTAAAACTTTCTCTGGACAGACTCCACTAGAGACTTATATATTTTGTATTGGGGGTTCCAAACCTGCGAAGCGTATTCCAGATGACTGCGGACATAAAGTATGTTATTATAAATCCTAATGATTTGTTAGCTTTTGTATAATTGCCTCTATGTGTTTGCTGTACGTAAGCTTGCTGTCATGAATTACTCCCAAGTCTCGAATAGTATCTAGTTTAGTAATTATTAGATTTTTAAGGTGTAGCCTTGCCCAATAGATTGGTTACGTCGAGTGAAAGTTACTTGAAAACATTTTGACACATTTAATTGGAGCTTATTCTACTCACAGTTATGAATGAATCTGTTAAGATCTTCTTGTAGTAATATGACATCAATAGGCGAGCGAATTCGTTTTAGGATTTTCATATCGTCCGCATATAACACGATAGATGAGTTATTGAAGCAGGTTTAGATATCTGCTATAAAGATATTAAATAATATAGGTCCCAAAATTGATCTCTGGGGAACTCCCGACGGGATGGAATTCCAAGCGGATACGAATCCTTGCAAAACAACAGCCTGAGATCGATTCTCTATGTAAGAGGAAAACCGGCGATATAAATCGCCGTATATGCCAGCCATAAGTAGCTTCGTAAGGAGCACCTGATGATCTATTCGGTCAAAACATTTACAATAATCAGTATAGATAACATCAACCAGATTTCCTTGTTCCATTCCTGCAGAACTAAATTCGGTAGAAATAATGAGATTACTAGTAGTGGAAATATTATAATTATGTATGCATAAATGTCAGTTTTAATACAAAAATATAAATCCAAACAATCTAGAAATTTGAAGTCTCTACGTGGGTAGAGGCTGCAGATTTCTAGGTTGTCTGGCCGTTTTTGAGAATGACCATGATCTGATCAGAGAATGTTCACAATTTCCACTGGGCCAAAAAGTATTTTGATGAGATGATGATCAAAGAAAATATATTTAGAAAAAATCGAATTCTTCATTTAAGTAATTCAAAACATTTAATGTCTCTAAAATTAATAGTTTCCATTAAAGTAATAAACTCCTGAATAAAAAAAGGCACTCACTAATGTAATTTAAACTGTTCTATGACGCACATAGCAAGAGATTGTTTGGTTATAAAGAAAATAAAAAATATAGATAATTACGTAGATATCTACCTATTTTAAAATAATAACATAACCTTCTTCGAGTGCATATTTAAGGTTGTACGATTCAGCTTGCTGTTTCTTTTTTATTATGACTTAGATTTGCTCTTGATTTGTATGTTTTATATTTTCTCAATTTTAACTAATATTATAAATGCGAATGTTAGTTTTTTTGTTGCGCTTTTACTCATTATCTAATCGATTAATCGTCATGAAATTTTGCATACAAGTTGTCAGGGTTACAAAAAAGGGCCACAGTGTACCTTTCATTCAGAAAAAAATTACTACGAATAAATGAATCTGATGCGGTTTTTAGTATCAAGTTTTTATCCTTAAAAACCAAATGCAGTATGTTTTTAATTTTGTAGATATATAGGAACGCTATTAGTAAACTGATACTTGTAACTATCAAAGTTTATATGCTTGGTTAGTTTCGTGCTTATTCGTTGAAGAGTTAGGGCAGAAGTGTTCAGATTCTTGCTAAATGCGACGGATCAGATCCATTTCTTTTGCATCGTGACAGTTGGAAACTTCTTGTTGCTACTAAGATATTTCAGTTGGATAGAAACAGTGGCTAAAATAGCCTGTTTTACATGAACGGATAAAACTCTTGTTTGTGATCTTGCCATAACTCTAAAAAGATTCTGACTAAATAAAATACTGACTTTAAAAAACATACTTGTTGTAAGTAGACCTTGCAATATACCTTCTTACATCGACTGTCTATTCTACTGTGGCAACCATAACTAATACAAAGATTGGTCACATTTCCTTTAAATAACTTTATACCAATGTCTGTGAAACTCATTATAGTACCGTCAGTGAATCGTGATAACCGAACTCGAATCGATATAATTAAACATCGATATTATTTCGCGTTTCAGCAATTGTCTTCAGCAACAGAGTAACAATAGCGTGTGTATTTGGAATTGTCTCGTAGGTATATAAATGTTTTCAGCGTGATGTAGATATCTACATACATGTATAAGTGTATACATGTTGATAAGGAAAGAATGAGGTGACACGGCTGTTATTACGTAATTGTATACTTTTATGTAATATTAGCAAAGAATCTTTATATTTATCAGTGTGTATATCTTTCTTCTATTATGTGAAAGAGATAAAATTGTCTCTATTTAGGAAACGTAGTGGTCGCTTGTATTGTATGTCATTAATAATAGCCAATAAATTCCGACTGGAATTTCGGTATTACATAGTTCCGACAAGTTACGCGAGACAATATTTGATTTCAAAGTTTTCAAAATTCGGTTTATTATTTTCGGTTCCGGTAACAAACGTGTCAATACTGCGATTGAAATGAAAATTACGTTCGTAAAGCGTAAAAAGTAAGTTTCGGATTTTCGCGTGAAACGTAAACAAAACCGAAATTCAGTTGCGGTTGTATAAACTAGTTTCGGTTGGACAATTATAGTCTACGATACTCAGGTTTAGTAATCTGATTTCTATTAATGAATTAATGCTAGAACTGATCTGTGCCTACAGAACTGTCAGTATGCACAAATCACTCTTACTTATATAGAACTAGTTTTTGCGCGCGGCTCCGCCCGTGTGGTACCTACATGAATAAAAAGTAGCCTATGTCCTTCCCCAGGTTTTAAACTATATCTGTACCAAATTTCATCTAAATCGTTTGAGTGGTTTAGCCGTGAAAAGGTAACAGACAGACAGACAGACAGATAGACAGAGTTACTTTCGAATTTATAATATTAGTAAGGATAATTAATTACCTCTTTGAATTATTAGTACTTAAGCAAGATTCAACGTAGAATTATTATAAACCATTTGCCTGCAGTACCTAATAACTAGCTGTAATACGGCGACAGGCTCGCCCGAACCAGCACGTTTATACCTTTGCAATTTTACGAATCGGTTTGCAAATACGGCTTGCCTGTTATCACAAAACAAAAGCATGTTGCATACGGTTTTGAGGTATAGGTGTAAGAACTTGTATACATTTTCATATTTCACTAAAACTGTACCAGTAAACCGATTCATGAAACCGTATTGCGGCAATATGTACCACGCCGTAAACCCACTTCGGTCAAAACTAAAAAGACTCAGTATAGCATCGAGAATATTCTCACGTGCAATTTTACTCACGATGTTTTCCTTCCTCTTTCAGAGCAAATACAAAATGTTACTATTGGGAGGCTCGTTACAAGTCGACTTTGCCTGGTCGCCGCATCAGTTTGTTGACGTAAGCGCGCATATTACTTATTGCTGATAGACAGGTCTCTAATTTAATACCTGGATCGTATCATTAGGTTTTTCCGCTAGAAAACGTCACACTGCAGGCAATTACACATTGGCATTAAATAATTTTAATAGTCACTTCGAGGACAAAATGAATTTTGATGTTAGAAGTGCTATGAGTGTTCACTAGATGACTAGAGTACCCGGAGGATAATATGAGATAGTTCAACATAGCTGGCAAAATATAATTGAGATCCAACTGCCTAAATCCTTACGAAAATACAGACGTAATACTCATCATCATCCCAGGATTCCTATTCTTAACCCATTCAATGCGGCGGACGCCGATCGCCGTCTTATTTTTTCATACTCAGATTCGGAGGACGCCGATCGGCGTCATGTATAGTTGTTTTATATTTTACCCAAATTTAAAAATATTATATTAATAAAACAACAAATGTGTTTAGAATTTACTAATGAAATGCCTGATATGAGTAGTTTTTAGATATTTTGGTTTTTTTATTTCATCAAGTGCGGCAGACGCCGATCGGCGTTTACGTTAAATATGAGCCGATTCTGGCTAGTGAAAGCAAAATTTGTTGCCGCATTGAATGGGTTAAATTTCTTGCAGTCGGCTTGCCTAGAGCAGAGGCGTAACACGAGTAAGCACTATATTGTATTTGAAGCGGCATACCGCAATTTGGAGTACATTCAGATAGCATGACACGGCTGTTCATCATGATAGGAGGTTGGGAGTTCGGTGGTGTCAACTTTTTCCATTAGGATGGGCAAGCCGAGGGTGCGTAGTGGGTTCCTCTTATCGCAATTATTTTATAATATTACAATGAATTACCACGAAGTAACGTCCAATTTGATTTAATATAACTAGATTTAGTTGAATATTAGCATTTCCCCAGAATAAATGTCACATGACCTTTATAATCCGAAGCTTTATGAGAAATGTTTGAGGGTTCTGATTAAAATGTTATTTACTGCGTTTTTTTTTATTAAGAGAGTAATTGAGTTTTGCCTAATGATTAGTCTATATATACTTTTAAGATTTTATATCAATGTATATGATAAGCTAGATTAGAATTGGATAAGTGACTTTATTTTAATTGGTAACTTATATATTTTACATTATGTCCGGTTTACAACATGATTACGCAAGTTGATATTACAGATAGTGTTAATGTTTTAATTTTTAATTAAAATCCATGTAATTCATGAACATCTGTAGAATTAGGGCTGTCAACATTCAAAAATCATACAAGCGGTTCTTTTTTTAAATAAAACTGATTTGCTGTATTGGTAATATACTACATATTATATAGACTTTGGCAACACAAGAGATTTTATTGACTCTGTTAAAAAGCGGTTTGCTGTATCGTTGGTGCAAGAAACAAAGACCATTGGCTCCTGTGATTGCACATAGCTTCTCAAAAATGAGTATTTGAAACGCTACCCACTTCAGAGACACTAGGCGTAATCTGACTGCTTTTTAGTCAGCTTCAAATTTAAAGCATAAAAAATGAATATAAGCATAAAATGTTTGTAATGATGTTTCATTTATCTGAAGTAAATAATTATCAATATTTATCAAAATTGCGTTATTATAATAATTACAAAAATCCTTACTTATAATATTATAAATTCGAAAGTAACTCTGTCTGTCTATCTGTCTGTCTGTCTGTCTGTTACCTTTTCACACCTAAACCACTCAACCGATTTAGATGAAATTTGGTACAGATGTAATTTAAAACCTGGGGAAGGACATAGGCTACTTTTTATTGATGTAGGTACCACGCGGGCGGAGCCGCGCGCAAAAGCTAGTTCACTATAAAGGCCACGCGTATCATTAAGTAAAACGTGTTTTAAATATATCGTGACCGGATTCAGTTTTATGCATCAATTGGGAGAAGTGTATGTCCAACAGTGGACCGCAAAAGGCTGATTGATAAATTCTTATACGTATATTGTACCTGAAGACTTCAATTCACACCCGGAGTAATGGCAACCCTAAATATATCATCCAAAAGCACTTAAGATTACCGTAAGTGACTAATGAGTAACAATATGAAATAAAACTGTATATTGTTAACGCAGAAAAACAATTTTATTACTCATCAATGTAACGAAACAAATAAAAGTGTTTTCTATCCGTCGAAACCATCTTGAAAGAGTATAAACAAAGAAAACATACAAACAGTCTCAAGCTACAAGGCTAGTCAGTGCCGGCCTCGATGTCGCAGCAGTCGTGAATGCAACTGTTGTGCTTGAGGATCCGAGTTCGATTTCCTAGTCAGGCCAACAACAATTGGGATTTTCTGTTAAAAAGTCCTTAGTTGAAACTCGGGCTCTAGAACTGTGCTCACATTTCTAGATTTATGAGTAGTACAGCCTCGCTGATTTCAGCATGAATGGGGGGGGGCTCAACCGGGGAAGTACTACGCTCTCACAGAATATCGACGTGAAGTAGCAGTGGTCCTACTGTTGTGTTTCATTTGATGAGTGAGAGTGCCAGAGGCCCAATCATCCTCTTTCCCCCTTCCCGCTCCTTCTCCATCCCACTTCCTTTTTTTACTAAAGGGTCGGCAACGCGCAAGTGATGTTTCTGGTATTGCAGGCGTCCATAGGCTACGGTGACCACTTACCATCAGGTGGGCCGTATGCATGTTGGCCAACTTAGTTGTAAAAATAAAAAAATAAAAACTTACCCCTTTGGGATAAAAACGGGAGACTATGTGTGTAGACTTATGAAACCGATTGGCTTCATAACCATTTGTGGATCACACAAAGTTTTGTCCCGTCTAGTCTTCGAACCCACAGCACTCGGCGTAATGGTAGTGGCGAGGCGACTATTTAAACCACTACGCCATCCGATTCTTATTGACGTGTAAACTAAATTTTTAAGTGAGTAAGTAAGCTGAACCGATTTGGATGAAGCTTGACACACATAATTATATGCCATGTCCTGGATTAACACACACGTTTTATCCTGGTCACCACGATAAAAAGTGTTCGAAGAATATTTACGCGGATCGCTCGCGAGATTTTCTCTTGAGCGCATTGAGACAGCAGCTTGTTTTGTATACAATTAAGTTAGAGAACAGTGCGACTCAAATCCAAAACTGAAGCAGTTCGTCTGTAGATTCCACAGACGAACTGCTCCAGTTTTGGATTTCAAAAACAATTGAAAAGAAAGCACTAGGCTGGCAGAGAGTCTTCGGTTTTCAATGAGAAAAGAAGGCATTTTATCGCCGTCGTACTTCTTTTCTCACTGTCGCATTTCTTCTCTCAAAACCGCAGGCTTTCTGCCAGCCTAGTGCTGTCTTTCTCTATAAAGTAGGGATTTATGCTATGCTCTTAAAGAGACGATAAGTTGAACTGTATGTAGACTACCAGTGAGATCTTGCCCATTGCGATGGCAGCTCAGCAACTCCTTTGAGGGGATGGCAATACGCGAGGGTCTTGTGAGTACCTTTAGGCCGCGGTTTCATTCAACAGGTGAGACGTGGTCTTCTTAAGAAATAAAGCTATATTAAGCAAGGTAAGTCGATACACAATTACGATATTTTTATTGGCTCTACCTTTCAAATTTATGCCAAATATTTACTTTTATAGCAGCAATTTAATTTTAAAAGCTCATATAATAAATTACGGATTTAATTGATAAAATACGTTTAACAAATTTGGTTCATGTTCATCTACTTATATCACTGACTGTACTACCCTATCTTTTTATTAAAGTGGTTGAAGGCTGATATGACTTTTGCTTTAATATCGTGTTACATAAACTTGCAAGTCACGGCGTTTAATTTGACTTGCAGACGTTTTAGGCGTGTGTCTCGCATGTTAACATGATGTATTAGATTCTGAAGACATAGATTTAAACTATTACATGAGAAAATGAAAAAGTATGCCAATTCTAGAACAAGGAATACTTCATGTATCGCGAAATACTTTACTTGAATTGAAATAACAGACACAAAGACTACCCAGACTTAGAACTCATTGTGGTCTACACAATTCTTTGTTCCTTGTGGGAAATCATGACTGCGATTGGTAGTGTCTAGGTGTCCTTTTAATGCCTCTTATTTATTTGTTTAAAATTACAAACGCGATTGTACCTGGAAAGAGAATAGTACAACATTTATTTTATTATAATTCTTATTTTACACTTTTGGGCTAGTTAGTACAAATATAACACAGCATATCTTGATCCCTGGATACCACCGACAGACCAGATAACAGTATATTCAACCCACATCTGATCAGCTCAGCTTAAATTCCTCGAAGTTGGAGGTGAGTTCATAGTTTTTTACCAGTAACAAACTCCGTGTTAATATTTTCCTTAAAGTAAAATCCAGTATCCAGTACAGCCTGACGCGATGATGAACTTACCTTATAATTCAGCCAACCTAAATGCATTTTCAGAGTGGTTACATGGCAGTGCTGCGATGGAGGAAAACCTATTTCTTTTTACCTTTTCCAATGTATTGACGCGCACTTCTCCGCGGGGCGGCGAAGAAGTTATGTCAGACTCACCCGGGCACGTCCCAGTCCTACCGACTAAACATACCACGGTGTTCCTCGATGTTATGATTTCCAAATGGAAGAAAGAGAATTTTAACGTTTCCATCATGACTTGTAAGTGTAGTGCTTTTTCTTCGGGCTATAGTAACTTTAATATAAACCCGCTTATCTAGGAGGAAATAATCTTTTCAGCTTCGGGTTATTTCTTACGACAATTTGAAACCGGTTTCTTTTGTTAATGTAAAAATGATCATTTTACAAGAATGTTATTGTAAATACAAACATCTGTCTAGAGCAAGACATACAATAACAACACAATTTGTTTATAAGAATTTTCTATCAAATCTTTCAATGAAGTCATCTTTTAGTTAGTCGGCTTCTATGAGAACTGTGAAGCGAAACTTCAAAGCGGATTTCTATTTTTTAATCTCATTTATTTCGCTTTAAAATAAATCTTTTTAGGCCGACATCCAACATGTTTTATATAAACACCATATATCTTTCATAATTTAGCGACACTAAGATATCTTAAAATTGCGGAGGCACTAAAGCTATTTGCGTTTCTTAACGTTCAGCAGTAGACGTAATGTCGGGGTTTTATCCACGTATTAAATGGATAGGTACTTGATTTGTACGCTATTTAAAAAAATTCGTTCAAATGTTATAAACATTTGAATCAATTTACGCAGACGTTTTTACATTTAGCTAACACACTGAAATCATCCCTATTTTTACACAACAGCGCGTAGTAAAGCAACAGTTGTGGATTAAACAGTCTATGTGTACACTCATAAAAAAGTCAGCGTTCACTTGGAAAAGATGAGATATTTTTCTCGTGTCAAAATATAATTAATGAATGCATTATTTATTGCTTTAACATTTAATAACACATAATTTTAATATGAAAATCTCTATATTCTTTTTGTTTTTTGTTAAAGTAATAGTTTTTGCAATCTCTGTGAAATTTTTAATTTAAAGAAATGCGAAGATTTATTTAAAGTTAATAATTTTATTCATTTTATATGCTTTTATTTACAAATTTAATACAGAATGACTTCTTCCCTGGCTTGAACGCATGCAGAAATCCTCCTGGGCATGCTGTAGATCAAGTTGTCCAATAGTTCTTGTGATAACCTGTCTCATTCTTGAATGGCATCTTCCTTGGTCTCTAACAGAG
This sequence comes from Catocala sponsa, assembly GCA_963564715.1. Taxonomy (NCBI): domain Eukaryota; kingdom Metazoa; phylum Arthropoda; class Insecta; order Lepidoptera; family Erebidae; genus Catocala; species Catocala sponsa. The sequence continues at coordinate 21,411,495 of OY751338.1, read as the reverse complement.
TTCTTGGAGGTGGCTGACGACTCCAAACAGCTCGCATGAGAGCGTCCCATACGTGGTCGATTGAGTTTAAGTCCGTAGAGTCGGCACGCCCGTCTAACCGCGTGATTTCGTACTCCCGGAGAGCAGCGCTCACTCGTTGAGCTCGATGTGCCGGCGCAATATCGTCGACCAACACGAATTGCTTACCATAATTTATCCTGAATGATCTGATGATGCCATCAATAACAGCTATCTTGTACAAATTAGCTGTCATAGAGCTTTGGTACGGGATCAAAGGCGTTCAAGCTCCAATCATTATTCCGCCCCAAAAAAATACCGGTTTGCTGCCTTGCTGAACGGTTCCAGTGGCAGTTCTTTGTCTTTCGGAATTCCCAGGCCGTCTCTAAACTCGGACACGTCGGTTATCAGGGTGCGTACTAATCCGTGTTTCGTCAATGAAAAGACAATTACGCCAGACATATTCTTCTTCGTCTTCATCGTTTTGACGCTGCTTGGCCCACTGCAATCTGCGTCGCTGTCGTTCCCGTGTATTCAAAGGTGCTCGCTAGGATCTCCTTGATCGTAATCTAAAGTGGTGTAAACAATTACGATTGGTCTGAGTGCTAATATCTAGTCCAGGAGCAGCTCGCAGCTCTAATCTCAGTTTGCTTTAATATTTTAAGCAATTAATTCAATCAATTGCTTTTGGTTCTTTTTTCGAATCAGTTTATCCGTAGAACATAACCTAGCATATATATCCAAAAGGAAAAGCTAAAAAGAAAAATTAAACAAAAGTTAACTAATTTAAAGTAAAATACATAAAATAACAAATAAATTATATACTTCTTTATTAATTTTAAACTGAATAGTACATTTTTGTAACTAAGCACTGCCACTTTAGCTAAAACGGCTAGAATATAATGTAAAACACTACGTTTGGCATGCCCAGTTGACATAAATGATCAATTTATTGCTAGTAAGTAATTATCCTCGTACTATTTTCCTTAGCAATTAAAAGCGTGCTTCATAGGTGGTATTTTTCGGCTCTTACTGCCTAGTAACAAAGTATGGGTGTAGTACGCTAACGCCTATCTCATCGGGGACACAGTTTCAGAAAGGTTTTCGTATAGGCGTCGAAGTAGTGCTCCCACATTTCGTCAGCACCATTTTTGGTCACGTGCCTTAGGGCCTGCTGCCATATATCTAATCGAGATTTTTCTAACCAAACATCTTTACAACACTGGCGGATTTGAAGATCAAATATGAACATTCACGATCAACCACAATCTTGCAAGGTTATGCTATGGAGCTAATAAGGTAATACTCATATAGTCTCGAGATGTAATCACTCGATTATCGCATATCATGTTCCCTGACCTCTTCGCATCCCAAAACTAACAAAGGTTGTCCATCAATTGTAGACTAATTGCTTTTAATAGTCATATGATGTGATCACGTATCCATAAATAGTTTAATAACGCGTTAATTACTATATATACTTCCTCATAAATTGAACGAAACACAGAAAAACGTACAGCTGTCCTCTCGTTTAATATCGGAGAGCACAATCTCTGGAACAATGCCGAGACCAGCTTCCGCGTTGCAGTATATTTGTGTGGGAAGGCCGCCTTATCAAAATATTATTTCATATTAACTCATTTCTGCGGCCTCGTGATTGCGAACAAATATTGGGCTGTCACAAGTTCACTGTCAGAGTTGAAGGCGTCTCTTAGGACTAGCCGTTCTAGAAATCTATCTTAGAATCGTAGTTTTGGCATTTCTAGTGGGCGTAGTCGCTTCTACTTTGAGATCATTCTGCGTAAATAGGAACACCAGTAAATTAATTAGATTATGTTCGGATCTGGCATTTCTACTTTGAAATAACTATACTTCATGACAATGAGACGACCACAGTTTTTGTATCCTCGTAACAATGGCTGCTGTAAAGCAATCGAAACGTCGGGGAAAGTGTCAACGTAAATATATTCATAATTTAAATATTTAAATAATTATTTAAAATTATCTGAGTTCTTTTTCATTCGGTTGTTAAAAAAAAACTGTGAGAAAGTGTTTCGTTTCAAAGTATAACATTCGTGTGAATGTAAGACAATCCTAGTAAAAGCATTTATAGATGACATGAAAGGAAAGGCAGACACTACACTCTTACTCACTGGTTGAAACGCAGTAACAATGTTTATACTTACTTTAAAAACACCAGAAAGAACAGTATGATCACCTTCAAAATGAAGGAAGCTGCACATAAGGAAGTTCACGATATCATAAAAGCCAACGTCGTGTTTCTTAAGGATACAAAAGGACATTACCGACTTAACACATAATGGGTTCGCCAGTAATGATGGAAATAAGCACTAATGCCCTCTGAAGTGGGAAAGTGGAGAGCGCTGTCCTTTTCCATTAGTGTGGCACCGCCTTAATGAATTCGGGGCAAGTAATCAACTGTAGATAGTATCTGTCGATATTATAGACATTTTTCTGAGAGGTTTTCCTGGCCAAGTTAAGCTGGTAGCAGAAATTTCTTTTTCTTTTTTGTTCACTAAAGTTGCAACGGGGCAGCTATATGAATTTTTTATATGTAAGTTATATAGTTCAATTATAAGTTCATAGCCTCAAGTTTATAGTTTGTTACCATTCAATTATACATACAGTCTTGTCTATATACCCGAAAAGAGGCCATCTCACCTAATAGAGGGCAATCCTATTGCTGTCTACTGGGTCCAGTTTAAAACCAAGAATTACTTGGCTTTTCTGCGTGTACGCAGAAAAGCCAAGTACCACTGCCAACCATCTTCGATAATAAAGCCATATTATATTTAGACTACTATTTATTATAATATTTAAAATTTCCCCCATGCTTAAGAAAATATATATTCATTGACACGCACTCAACACGTCTATAAAAAGAAATCCTATGCCTGATTTAACATTCATGTATGCATAGTACGCTCATTAATTTTGCCTTATAGGGTTCACAAGTGAATCAAGAAAGGACTCAATACATACGAGGTCAATGGCATGATCAAAGAAAATGCAGCCCAACTGATCTGTCAAGCAATTTCTGAGCAAGCAAGATAATTTGACAGTTAGCTAAGCAGTAGCTTAGCTTAGCTAATATTCTAAAGGCGAATGTGAGTTTGTTTGTTACGCTTTCACGCCTTAACTACTAGACCAACCATCATGCAATTTCGCATACATGTTTTCAAGGGTACAGAAAAGGACATAGGATGCCTTGTAGTGTGTTCATCCAAAAAAAAACACTGTTCTGGAGAGATAGTAATTTATATATACCCGGGGAGATGGGCCTCGTTAGCATTGGTTTGCAACCTGTCTAGGAGAAGGAAAACTCCGAAGTCAAACCAATTTTCAGGGAGCAGACCCGAGAATAAACCCCGATCCAAGGTGTTAACCGACCCGTGCTGATGGATTCGTGGCCAGAGGGAAAGCTGGTCGTGAACGGAGGGTGCCTGTGTTGGTGGTCACAGGGCACAGGATGGATCCACCTTACCTCTGTAAAGGGCTCTGCGGAGGTGGACAGTATTTTCCCTAACAATCGTGGGAACGCATATGGACTTTGATTTTATTAATAATCCGCATGGCGGCGACGCGGTCCGCCACCCGTCACGTCTCGTTTCTCGCGAGGGCGAAAAGTGGCCTACGGAAAGCCGTTTTGCTACATTGAATGTTGGAGGAGGGATGGATGGAAAATTGAATGAAGTATGTCAGATGATGAATGAGAGAAAGATTGATGTTCTGTGCGTGAATGAGACGAAAAGGAAAGGCTGTAATACCACTAGGCATGGACCCTACACGGCGTATTGGTCCGGCGTGCCTAGCAATACCAGAGCCTGTCAGGGAGTTGGTGTTATTCTGTCTGCTAGAATGAATGAGTGTGTAAAAGAATTCGAATATGTGAATGCTAGGTTACTATGGATGAGAATGAAAGTAGGGATTACTCGTGTGTTTATGGTAGGGGTCTATGCACCCGTAAACATAGCAACGGGTATGTCTCAGAGTGCACGGGAAGAAAGAGAAGATTTTTGGGAGTGTTTGACAGATGTCTTGAGGAAATGCAAGGAACACGAGAGGTTGATAATGTTAGGGGATTTTAATGGTTGGGTGGGAGTAAAGCGTGAAGGATACGAAAGGGTTTTAGGCAAGTATGGGGACGAAAGCGTGAATGAGAATGGAAAAAGGTTGCTTGAGCTATGTTTGGAGTGGAATCTCTGTGTGACAAACACTATGTTTGCCCACAAAAGAATCCACCAGTATACAAGAGAAGCAAAGAATGTAAGAAGTAGTATGATTGACTTTGTTGTAGTGGATGAAAGATTGAGAAAGAATGTCCTAGACACTCGGGTATATAGAGGTATTGGTGTCCATACCGACCATTTTTTGATTATGAGCCGGATACGTGGCCTCTTCAAAGGATGGCGACACCGTATACCTACCCGAACAAGTGTCCAAGAACGAATAAAAGTAGAAAATTTGCAAGATGAAGTATTGAAAGAAGAGTATAAAAATCAATTGAGGAAAAGATTTGAAAGATTTTGTGACACTGATGATATAGAAGAATTATGGCAGTCGTTTAAGCATGAAGTGGTTGTTGTAGCGTCAGAAGTATGCGGTGTGAGCAAGAAGAGGAAAGTTATAAAATCGAAGAATGCGTGGTGGGATAAAGATGTGCAAGGGGTAGTACGTGAGAAGAAGCAGGCATGGTTGGACTGGCTATCTGTCAGAGCCAATGAAAGAATGCAAGAAGCAACGAATGAGGATGTGAATGAAGCTAGGAATAAGTTTATAAGAATGAATAAAGTAGTGAAAGATGTAATTAAATGGAAAAAAGAGGAATTGAAAGACGAGTTTGATAGAAGATTATCTGAAGATTTCCGGACCAACGCGAAGTTCTTCTGGAAATCCATTCGCTCGGTTCGAGGTAAAACCGTAACCACAGAGCTGAAATCAATCAGAGATAAGAATGGAAGTTTACTGAATGAAGAAAAGAGCGTACTGAAGAGATGGAAGGAATATTTTGAAAGTTTATTTGAAAGAGAGGAATGGCAAGGGCAAAGTTTCGAAATGAATGATAATGATAGTAGTGATGAAAGCCCTATTAGTATGGATGAAATAATGAAAGCATTGAAAAGCATGAAATCAGGAAAGGCTGGTGGGTATGATAGGATTACAGTCGAAATGCTGACAGCTGGACAGGGTCTTATAGCAACTCAGTTGTGCCGCCTTTTAACTTGTGCTGGAATACCGGCCGTGTACCAAGTGATTGGTGCAAGGCCGTCATAGTACCTTTATACAAGGGGAAAGGCTCACAGCAAGAGTGCAAAAGCTATAGAGGCATTAGCTTGCTCAGCGTCGTCGGTAAATTGTATGCAAAAGTGTTAATTGAAAGGATTGTGAAAGTAACCGACAAGAAAATATGGGATGCACAAACGGGATTTCGAAAGGGTATGGGATGTACGGATCAGGTCTTTTCCTTACGGAGCATAGCCGAAAAAGTTTTGGCCAAAGGTCAAAAGGTCTATTGCGCATTCGTGGATCTGGAAAAGGCTTATGATAAAGTGGTGAGGAATGAACTTTGGTCGGCATTGTCCATGTATGGAGTGAATAGCAACCTCACGCGAGCTCTGAAATCTCTTTATGATGATTCCAGAGCTTGTGTTAGGATAAATGGGACCTACACAGAGTGGTTTAGCATCGATAAAGGTGTTAGACAAGGATGTGTAGCGTCACCTTGGCTGTTTAACCTATACATGGACAATTGTTTGAAAGATTTAAAAGATTGTGAATGGGGATTAAGAATGAATGAGTTACTTGTCAAATGTCTTCTTTATGCCGATGACCAAGTAATATTTGCGTCATCGGCGGAAGAGTTGCAGGCGATGGTAACTATTATGCATGGTGCTTTTGAGAGTAAAGGAATGAAAATAAATGTAAGCAAGACGAAAGTAATGGTATTTGAAAAGGAAGAGTGCGTGACGATGTGTAATATTATGATTGATGGAGAAAAAGTGGAGCAAGTGAAAGAGTTTGTATATTTGGGTACTTTGTTTACAAGGGATGGTAAACATGACGGAGATATTGAAAGGAGAACGATTGCTGGCAACAAAGTGAATGGAGCCCTACGCGCTTTTATGAACAGTCGAAATGTATCCGAAAAGGCACGTTTGGCTGTTCATAGAGGACTATTAGTGCCCACACTTATGTATGGAAGTGAAAGTTGGGTATGGCAAAAGAAGCATGAGAGCAGAATAAATGCTGTAGAAATGAGAGCGTTGAGAAGCATATGTGGTGTGACTCTGAAAGATAGAATAAGAAATAGTGTGATTAGAGAGAGATGCGGCATGAAAGTGGATATAGTTACAAGAATAGAAAAGGGTATGTTAAGCTGGTTTGGACATGTAGAAAGAATGGACGAGGAAAGACTGACTAAGAAAGTTTATAAGGCTAGTGTGAATGGAACAGTCGCAAGAGGAAAACCTAGGCGAACGTTTCTCGACCAGATCGGAGGCGTCCTGGACAAAGGCCAGGTTAAGAGCTCCTTGAACCGACGGGCGTGTATGAGGAATGTGATGAAAGTGAATGAAGCCAGAGAAGTGTGTCAGGATCGTAGCAAATGGAAATCCGTAGTCTCTGCCTACCCCTCTGGGAAACAGGCGTGAATCTATGTATGTATGTATGTAGTAATTTATTGACAAAATCAATCAATCAAGCCTGCATATCGGTCTCCTTCCCACTTCCTTTCCTAAAGGGTCGGCAACGTGTAAGTGATGCCTCTGGTGTCGCAGGTGTCCATGGGCTACGATGACCACTTACCATCAGGTGGGCTGTATGCTTGTTTGCCACCTTAAAACTGTATTAAAAAAAAGCTCAATAACACTTGGTCTCACGATTGGCACAGAACGGAAGAGGAAGTTAAATAAAAAAGTAATATTAAATGGCGCACTTTAGCGTGTATAGTATCGACATACACACTTTTTGCTTAAAGGCCTACTTTCTTAAAGATTCCTTTCTCATAAAATATACATACATATATGTATTTTGAAGAATGTTGACAAATACCAAGATGAGTACGCTAAATCACAATACAACCTCAGTTCATCTATACTATCTATACTAATATTATAAAGCTGAAGAGTTTATTTGTTTGTTTATTTGTTTGTTTGTTTGTTTATCTGTTTGTTTGGTTGAATGCGCTAATTTCAGAAACTACTGGTTCGAGTTGATAATTGGCTATATAACATCGCGTTACGACCAAAAGGAACGGAGCATCGATGAAAAATGTTGGCAATATTCTCATATATGAAGCAGACGAAGTCGCGCGAGTCAGCTAGTATAAAATATACACAAACAAACAGCCAAAACCAGATAAAAAAAATCGTTAAAAGGCGTGTTAAACAACGCAAATATACAACTCATAGTATCGTACAAAACACAGATAATACGAGCGTTCAATGTTTATTTTCCATTTCAATACCAAAATGGAAGCTGATTCGGCAGTATTAGAAAACTTTTATTCTTTTAAGACGATGATAAAACGGGTATAGGCTAAAGAGTTGACCTTACAAGTTTTAGACCCGTCAAAACTTTGACGATAGAGCCTGATTTTGCATTCTTACATTAAAGTAAACAAGTTATGCAATATTTAGTTTGTCTCGATGGGAGGGCAAATAAAATTGGGTAAGTGACTGATGTATCCTCGAACGAAAGTGACGAGGGTTGATTGATCAAAGCGGAACTTTATGGATAAATATTGTTTAACTCCCAGCTGCGATATAGAGCGTCCCATCTCCAGCTATTAACCCTCCTTGAATGAAATAATCTGCAACCAGAAAATACAATTAAAAGTCCATTAGTTCAATTGATCCAGATTGTATTGGTTTTGGTTATAAGGCTATCGCTATAACGAAAGTGGTCTATTTGAAGACTGCAGATCCTTACAGCTAGTAAAGTTACTGTGATCGGCTGTTACATTTGTAATGAAACAATGTAGGTAATTTTCAATATAACAGCTGTTAAAATTCTGGCATTACAGTAAAATAGTGTACAAATTCATAGATGCACATTCATGTCCTTCCACTTCTGAAGTCATATTTCGATTATAAGTTGCAGAAACCGACAGTTTAGTGTTTTAAAGAATAGGCTTTAATTTCCTAGCTTGTTAAATAGATGTTGTCTTGTACAACATCAAAAAACTTATAAGGTTAAGTAGGCGATTTTAAGCTTAAATAAGTGTAAGTATGGCGCATTGTTATTTTTTTGTCTGTTGTTCACATGGGACGTGATTGCTAAATATTTGTTGAGGTCAGCAGGATGATGTCTGATGAAAACATCGGATGATGACGAGGTCTGACGCTTATTTGCGATAGACGTTGACCTTCATCATTTACCTATTGCTTTGATGTATTCTTTAGAAAAATTAGCCTTGTCTAAACACTGTGTGTACATAGGGTTAGGTTATAGACTATAGGCCACCACGATGTCCCATAGCGGGTTGGCAGACTTCACATACTTTCAAAGGACTTTATGGGAATTCTCAGACATGCGGGATTCCTCACCATGTTTTTCCCAGACCGTTAAAGCAAGCAGTAATTAACTATTTAGAATGCACATAAATTCGAGGTGTCAGATGTTGTTTGCGATCGATCTTCCGAGATCTGCGTGGCAGTTCAACCGTTTACCAATATTCTATCGCTGCTTTAGCCTGTCGAATATATAGATATGCAGGTTTGGCGCTTTGAGGTAGTCTATTACAAACAGTGGCTTAAGGGAAAGGGAAATCTGTACAATTATAGGACAGTGCTCCAACATTTGGAAATAGCTGCTTCAAGAATGACTATTTCGGGAGTTTCGAAACAGAATGTGTTAACAGAAAGTTAATTCCAAAACATACCTACTACGTTATATAGTATATGCTTAACTATACTATGTATGCTTTGCTATTCATTGTCTAGAAGGTAAACAAATAGCATACAGCAGCGAACTTTATCGATGTAATAAACGAGGTTGCGACAGTTAATAAGTTAGAATAAACACGTGGGCGTAGAGCTGCAGTGGCTCTTCTTGTATTCTTCATAGCTTCATTACATCCCACGTAGTGACACTATACTGGAATTAAAAGAAACGTTTCAAATTTCTTTCATTTATGAAATACCTGAGTTTTTAGCGCGCATATAGTACTGCAAATTGAAAACTTTAATTTCTGTATGTATGTTGACTGTCTAGTTGGTGTGTTGGGTATGTATATGGTTGCAGATCATGATGCCTCGGATTTGAATCTCGTGTCGGTTTAACAAAAGCAATTTTTAGTAGAAGCATTTTGTTGGGCAGTTGGCAGGCTCGAAAGCTTGCGCAATTGGGCAAAGATTCATCTTGGTAAGCCCGAAATGTCTCTGTTCAGGAGAATATTTCAGAGATCAGGAGATTTTAGTGTTGCATCACCATACGACTGGCTATGAATCTAAGGGAATAGATAATAATGCAGATGACTAGTTTTTCTTAATCGATTTTACTAGTCTTAATAGGTTATTAGGAATGGGAGAGCGACACACCTGTGTAACCAGATTCAGCAATGGTGACCGTAGAAACACCAAGCTTTGACACTCGTTAAGTCCCGGGGAAAGTTAAACTGTTCTGAGACCCGCGATGAATTTAATCAGAAGTGTATGGAAGGAGTTGTAGAATGAATTCCACTTACTAATATTCCAATTTAGTATCCTTAAATGAGTCAATGTTAATGGTCAGAGAATACTGTATTTTCTTAGTCAGCCTATGACGTCGTTTTGAGCGCTATTTTTCGCACGGTGTTTCCTTCAAATTCGCATTCAGTTAATTATAGTAGTATAAACATAGGTTGAGTTGGAAATGGACAGCCGATTTTCGTGACTGTTGTATAGTTATGTGCTTTAAGTATAGTAGGTAATTCTTCAATGATATTATATACAGAAAATGACTTAAGATGTTACTAGCGTACAAAAAGTGCAACCTCAGAAACGACTCAATTAGCTCGTTTTTCTTTTGTTCTCAAAACAAAATTTGACCAATAAAAGCAAACCTGCAAAAAAGTCAAAGCCCAATTATTTGAATGTTAGATAGGCCAACGATATTTTTTTACTTAAGCTCTTTTATTATCTATTTGCGCTACTTATTTATCAAATTTTCAACATAAGTAGGTATTGTTATGTACATACATATATCGGTGCATACAAATACAAATATTTGGCTTCGTTATGCGAGCATCCAGAGAATTCAAGAGGCCGTCTACCTAATTGCATCTTTACAGGTCCATAATTCGACCCCAGCTAGAATTCGCATCACCCGTGTGGAATCCTTTCTATAGAAAAACTCATTCATGCAGAAAAACTTTTACTCTGTTAAAGAATTTATGGAACATACGGCGTGATGAGTACCAAATTGACCTACTAATCAAATAGGAATTATGACATTGTTAATTTATAATTAGTTATGATTGTTTGAAGAGACATACTTTGTTAACTCCATCACACATGTACCTATATTTGCATGCTATTTGTAACGGCTAAACAGGCTTGTGCTAATTTATTATACATAGTATGACATCAATGTAATGTACCTTGTTTAGAGCAAATAAAGATATTCTATTCTATAAAAAATACATAGAAGTACTAGAAACAGTTCAGCGTAAATATCTCCGTGCTGTTCATTACAGATGCTTCCGAAAAAAAGCGTCTTACTCGAATAAGTAAGACGCTTTTTTTAAAGTAAGACGCATGAGATTGTAGGATTTAAGTAAGAATTTACTTAAATCCTACAATCTCATGTCCCTACAATACACACTAGATATGATGACTCTGTTCAACTTATGTCGTAATAAAATTGACTGTCCTGACCTTGTCAATAATTTAAGCTACCTGGTTCCACGTACGGTACATGGTCGTGAAGTACGTACAAGACATTGACGTGACAACTTCTAATAAATCGATGAACGCCGGCTGCACGCACGAAAAAGCATGACTCATTGTCCCGTTACGCTCATTGTCCCGTTACGCTCATTGTAACGTTACGATCAGAGCGAGAGCGCTACACGAGCGAGCGAAAGGCACGTTATGACGTTGTCACGTAAAACTATCGTCCGTAAACCGACTTTACAGACAACCAATTTTTTGTAATTTAAATATGCACACATGCCCGCGTTTGCTCTTTTCTCATTGTGAGAATGGTTAGGCCTTAGTACCCCTCGTAGGTCCATTGCGGGTTGGCAGACTAAACATATCTTCGAGAACATTATGGAGAACTCTCAAAGATGCTGGTTTCCTTGCGATAGTTTCCTTCACCGTTAAAAGTGATAATTTTAACTATTTAATACGCATGAAACGTCGAAATCTTTGAGATGCCTGCCTTGGGTTGAACTTTGCGTGATACTCCAACAGTTTCTGTCTAGGCTATCGCTGTTTATATGCTTATGGTTTCTGTGTTATTCCTAATTATTATTTTGAATTCAATCTCAAACTTATTACGTAGTCTCCATTTCATATGAATAGACCTATAATACCTGTTACCTACTGTAATAGAATATAATAGCGTGACCTAATCCTACTCGTAACTTATATAATTATAATAATAAATTATGTAATCGTAGATCCAGGTAGTTAGCGTTGTGTCACACGACTTACCAATAAATACATATTTATATTATGTAATGCTAATATACATAAAATCGTTTGTTTAAGCAGTTTATTAAAAGTTCTAAGAAATGCACATAGCTGGTTCGGGTCACGTTTTAGGTATCTTGACTGGGTTTGACTACGTCATTGGTTTGGTGGAACAAGTGTGAGAGATTAAGACTGCTTCGAGCGTAAGACAGATAATGACAGAGCTTGTGCGGCGCATATTCAAATCGGCGCGCGGCCGCTATAGTAAAATTGTATGCAGGATTTGAAGTGCTGTTTTGATAACTTAAATATTTGGCTACGAAACTCATTCTTAATTCACCTGTTGATACGCAGTTTTGGAGGAACAAAACAGAGGGTACCTACTTCTACTACGCTGATTTCCTGTAAGAAGTTAGTCTTCTAGGGAGTAGATACCTGGCTCATTCAACCCAAATAATTGGTAATCTCTCTCATAGCTCTTAAACTATATTTTTATTTACACATAATATAAAGAATTTACGTATTTATCCAACATACTACGTAAATATTGGGTTTAAGTATCGCTATATATACCTCCGTGCACATATAAACGTTTCCATTGATTAGTCTTCAACTCAAGTGTCGCCAGTTTCAATCTAGAAATTATTGACAAACAGTACGTCAGCAATAGAATACAATCAGAATGTGGAGCGAACAAATAAGATTATATGAGATTAAACGTGACTGGGAGACTATACTCGTCTCTTGGGAATATTACAACACCCGGACAGTATTCGGGTCACACGTACATCCTCGTTTTGTCCAATTGTTTGTCTTGGAAGTAATGAAATAAATGTAGGTTGTTTGGCATCAAGAAAACTGTGTCTCGTGTGGAAGCAGGATATCTAAGCAGTGCTTGTCACTGAAACTTTATTTTCATGTTAGTAATACTTCCACTAGAAAATGAGACAAAGTAAGATTTTGGCTTCGCATACAATAAAGGCCTGTTCAAACCTAAGCGGTATTCGCTACCGTCTGCGGTAGAGAAAACCGAGTGGGTATGCGGTAATATTATTGTTTATACCAAAACGGATTTCGCTATCCTTGTGGGTAGAGTTGATACTAAATACCTGTGCGAAACCCACGCGGCAGGCACTTTTACCCACAGCGGCACCGAATACCGCTCAGATCGCTCTAGCCGTGGAAATTGACACTAAATACCTGAGCGAAACCCGCGCGGTATATACCTCTACCTACAGCGGCAGCGAATACTGCTCAGGTTTGAATAGGTCTTAATATAGTAAGCAGTTACACTATCTACTAACGCTAACTACTACAGGATTGTTACAAAAAAGTTTACCGAATTACAAAAAATTGGTTGTCTGTAAAGTCGGTTTATGGACGATAGTTTAACGTGACAACGTCATAACAAACTTTCTTTCCCGTAACGTTACAATGAGCGTAACGGGACAATGAGTCATCCTTTTTCGTGCGTGCAGCCGGCGTTCATCGATTTATTAGACGTTGCCACGTCAAAAAGGAATTTGCTTCCTTCGATCCTGGGTCCTTCAAGCGTTCTCAGGCCGTCAAAGTAGAGACCTCAACATCGCCTCGGCTGCTATAAGGGCGGTGTGGAGGCCACTGCTCTTAGACCACACGCCTGCTTACCATCAGGTGGAGTGTGGTCATTTTGAAGAGCAAAAGAAAAAAAAATACAGCGTGAGATATAAAAATTGCTAGTACTCTACTGACAAAATAGTAGACACCGCTGATATGTATGCAAGACAAGATTGTTTGGATTCATTTGCATAGTAATATGCAAGAAGACTAACATAGTTAAACACAAATTAATGAACTATGAAACTACTACATATAACTGATATACGACAATTTTCTTTCTATGCTTTCATTACATTATTCAAACACGCTCTTCGGTTAAGAGTAATAATTACTCTGCTATTCTCAACCCGACCTTTCTTCAGAAGTTCTCTTATTTAGTTAGACTGTTCCATTTCCTCTATATGATTTCATTCTATTAGGTCACAGTCATTAAGAGCAACGATGCTATAGTAGAACAATTGTTTTCCTAAAGCGAATGGAATAAATGGATTTTGGTATGTACGAAATATATTGGATATTATATTGTTTGCAGCAGCACTACCATCCAATTATTATTGGATTTTTAAAGTATTTTCCTCAGTGTATGCTGCAATGTACAGATGTAGCTACTATAGGTACCTATATTGCGACGAAGGGAAGGGTCTCGCCTGTTTTAATAACGTAAACTTGTGTAAACTTTCAAGCTGTCAAAGAAAACTGAGTAACAAATAAATAGTTAAAGCAGAGTTAGTAGGTAATTGAAAAACTTTCGCTCGACAAGATCGATTACCTGACATTTAGGTGTACCAGGAAATGGATCGGTCCTTGAGTTCGCCTGTTTGTTCTTAAGTTTGTGACGTTCGATTTGATATTTTGTATTAGTTTGATAGATTTTCTTGTGCCCATCTAAAGTTCAATAACTTGAGATGGGCACAAGAAAATCGAGTTTAGTTTCGAACTAGGTCTCTCAGAATTGCTTTTGGAAACAGATTTGGCTGCGGTAACAACTGTTAATGACTTCAGAACTTAAGACGAGACTCATATATGATATCCATGTAAATCAAAGTGAGGGACCTGAAATAACAAAACCATGGTGCTGCTCACTGGCTGGGATTTAGGACAATGGAAAATGTTTTTTAATATTTTTATAAAGAAATTCGTCGCAGCAGTTTGGAGTTTCTACATCAGATCTCAGAACTGAGATTAGTAAACTTAATGAATTTTGGTGCTGTTGGGTATATTTTACAGATAATGTCAATCATAGTTTCTATGACTGCCTAGTCATGAAGTCTACCTAGACTAGGCTTCAAGATAAAAATATCTTTATTCATTTAGGTCACAAAGTAACACTTATGAACGTCAAGGTTACACTAACTAAACTATATTATTAATTTAAATTTACATTTACCTGTTGTCACTACACTAAAAGCAGGTGATGAAATTAAGCACAGCAATCACGATAGTAGTAATATTGACGAAGTGCAACGATGCATTACTATGCTCTGTTTGAAAAAAAAAGCTAGCTTTATTGATAGCTGTCTGCCTGCAAGATTAAATATCGAATGCCGATACAAAGGTCGATGAAAATAACGTCGAGTCTAGACACAACACATGCTGCGAGAACATATAATTAATTTTAACATCGTCAAAACAAGAGCACACAGACTTTTTATATGTTTTGGAATTTCGCCACATACCTCTGCTTTGTGAAACAGTAGGTGCATAATTATGATGAATACTTTTGGCAATTATTTTTAGTGGTTCGATCATTGTTGGCAGTCGTGCTTTCTTTTTTATATGTTGTGGGTATCATGTGAGAATCTCGACTAGTGTTAAGCGGTTACAGGTGTATATGACCTTTGCGACCCCGGTCTCATGTTGTTGCCGTTGAATATACGAAGTCCTCTAGCTGATTAAGAGACAAAGACGCCTTGGTTCCAACTAACATGCGATAGATTTTGTAAGGAGTTATGTCGAGGTAAGGGAAATAGGCTACTTAAAAATGCGTTGTGTTATTAATGGAAATGTAATAACCCTTTTTGGCCATTGTGCCAGAAGCAAATTGGCATTTCTTATAGAGACGCCCTATCATCGTCTTCGGGAAATGGTGATGAAGCAAGCGTTTATAAGGCCTTATAGTAGCTGATTGCCATCAGATCGTTTATTTGTATGAAAACGAAAATTATAAAGAACCATATTTTATTTCAGCGTTTAATGAATCGGAAAACTTATTATGTAAGCCATTCTATAAGTATTTTGTTAAGCGCTCGAAACACTTCTATGGTCTTCATACTAGGTAAGTCTGTATTGCGAAGAGCCTACTTGATAACCCAATAAAAAAACAAAAGACACTACCAAAGATGATGAATAAAATTTGTCTATGATTGTCGATCCCATCTTTAGTACAATATGGTCGTAGTAGTTTACAACAGCTGCGCTACTCAATAGTTAACAATGAACTAGTTGAATCTGTTTATTGCGGAGCGCACTCAAGTTCACGTAGTAACAGCTGTTCAGTGTTCTTGGTTCTCAAGTGTTCAAAGTATTGGCAAATCTATTAATATCATTACTGCTGTGAATTAATTATTGATTGTTTAACTCTCTTGCAACCGACAATGCACCGAAAGTTGGTATAAATTTCCAATATAACGGAAGACAGCACTGGATGATCTAAAAATAGTTCTTTCGAATCTGAGTGTTTCATTTCTTTGCGTCTGTTGTTTTAAAGTGTGATTGTATGTATGTAGTACTTTAAGCGGTAGCCTCACTGCTGCTAGGGTAACGAGTGTTGTCTGTTAAATTTTTACACGGAACAGAAATTGTGTTAGCCATAAATAGCTTTCAGACAGTCACAAAGATTTATACGGACCTACCTAACGATCAAAATAAAACGTGCAATTATATTCTATTCTAATATAACATTCTATCACAAACACACAACACCATCTAGCCCAAACTAAGCAGAGCTTGAACTATGGGTACTAGACAATGAATAAACATATATATATAGGTATACTTTTTTTTCTAAATACCTACGCTCATATTATATATAGAAACACCCAGACCAAGACAAACATCCATGTCCATGCACACAAATGTTTGACTTGTGCGGGAATCGAACCCGCGACCTCAGGCGTGGCAGTCGGTTACATTTACCACTACGCCATCGCATTATATTTCTTTAACTACATTTGCATCAGATTTTAAACGGGCAGTTCGCCATAACAGTATATACTCTTCGATATACTCGTATTGCTCGCATGGAAAATGTCATTCTAAAACTGGGTGGTTTTCTGTCAATCGTCTTGTCTAAAACAAAAATATTGGATGCCCATCGAGTTAATTAAGGTAAAACACTCTCGGTGTTTCACCTTAATTAACTCGATGAGCATAAGCTGATGATTCAATCGGATAATCGATACCTACAATTTCATCAAAACGTTGTGAAATAAAAGGTTATATTGACCATCGGGCTTAAGGTCACACAAAACAAAAACAATGGATCTCAATTGGGTTAACTTTTATCGGAAAATACTTTTGATTAGCCGATCTTCGAATAATCCGTGATGAATCGAATAATCGGTGTAATTTGATCGAAACATCGAGCAATATGTCGGAAACGGGAAATGTGATCGTGAAATTTTAAATGATTAAAAGGTACCTACAAAAGGTTTTCAATAACAAATTTTAAACGGCTTATAGTCTGTAAATGTTGTATAAACGCTGTCATCAAATTCATTTAATATTTAAAAACGTTTTTACTGGCAAAGAAATGCATGCCGTTACTGTTTAATTTTATTCTTGTTATTTTTATAAATATCTGGCATATCAAATGATAAACACAAATAATGCATAAAATCGAAAGAGACTCTTCTGTTTCCTACAGTCCCAGTCCTACAGTACTAGGTGCACATTCTCTGGGTATACTAGAGTCATTCTGTAATAGTAAATTTTTTGACCGACAAAGTACTACACTTTCATATAATAGTAATACATACTGGGGTTGTTTGTTAAATGAGAGTGCCGTAGACATAATCACCCCTAAGTACGTTCTCTTTGTTCCTTATCCTATCCTTTTCGCCGCCCTTTTCACATAGACTACGGTAATTGCTTTCTTTTAGGCAGCAGACTGCTTGTGTAACAGCATAGGGAGTGGCTTAATTGCGTTTTCTTGTAATCGCTCCTGAGATGGCAAGAAAACATAGCCGTGTCCATGAGCGACGGTTATTCATTATACCAACAGATAGGCTACTAACTCATTTGCTACCAGTAGCAACTGGTAGCAAATGATCTAGTAGCTTATCTGTGTGGTACCCTAAATATTGCCGTTTGTTTATTGCTATAAAACGGCAATGTTTAGGGTAGCCTAGACTGACGAGGGCACACAAAAAACGTGGCGATATTGAATGAAGCAAGAGAGATAAGAGAGATAAGTCAATTCTCCCAATGCCAGGCAGAGCTGATGTTCTGTTCAGCCGCATCAGAGATTCGTTAGATTAGAAAATGTAGGCCCCAATACATTTAAGACAAGAAACAGAATAGTTACGACCTAGAATGTATGGTATTGAGACCATCTGGAGTTTTCTGATGCCAATTATTGACAGCGAGGTTTTATTACTGTGTAACCTTGATATGTATTCAGTATCCCATTCCAGTATAAGCCTAGAACATATTGCACAGTTTTTAATCAAATAGTCTTATGAGTTCAATGCGAAGGACCATGAAGTGTATTCTTAGCGAAATCTAAATAACAACAACATTTCAATACCAACAAAGTCACACATGCTAATATGTTAGAAACATTCGTGTTGTTATTATTTTGTTATTGTTATAATTTATAACCGCAAGTGCGCGCGTGGCCTTACCTTACGCCCAAAATACAAATAATTAATTCTATAAAGACCCGTTTACATTACACATTTTTGACCGAAATAGTCTATCATTGACTTTAATCGATTAGTCTAATTATTATTTATTTTTCTATACATTGAGTAACTAGTCAACTAGATTAGATGACTTCGAATGGACAAGTCCATCTTTGAGTATGAAGAAAATGGTCTTAGCATTGTTACGACTACATAGTTCATAAACCAAACGTTACATAAGTCAATAGTTTGTTTAACTTCAAAGTTTGTCAATATAGTTGTTTTCCTAACTAAAGTATGAATTTATTAGTCGTAGCTTATGAGGACTATATTATTCACTCAAATCGAAAGCTATACATGATTATAGTTTTACAAACTATGTTTGACCTTAAAGTTGAACGACCAAGTCGTTTGAGCTGTCTCATTGTAAACGATCCGTAAGAAATTATACTGTAAAGCAATTTCAACTATTCACGGCTGAACCTAATTGCTCATAATAATACATACGCAATGCTGTGGAGAATATAATTTACGTTCCTCACGCTAAATTTATTATAATTTAATGTTTGGTTCTGTGCGTTATGTACAGAAGCAATAACTTCTAAATTTATTAGAGAAAAGCCGTTATTGAAAGTAACAAGTGCCGTAATCTCAGCGCGGTTGCCGGTTGTGAGGTCATAGGGTAGATTTCCGTGTCGGCTAAAGTCCATAGTTTAAATATATTGTAGTAGCTATTTAGAAGTTGCGTGACTTCACGTCATCGGGTATATTCGATATTTAAAGTTGCATAAGACTGAGATCACAAAATGTATTAAGTGTCCTTTTAGCTTGGGTACCAATGTTGAAATTAAACAAACTTTATACTGATTTTATCGCGTTGTTTATGTTTTATAAAACACTATTATTACATAATTTTGATGTTTCTCGATCAGATCGGAGGCGTTCTGGACAAAGGCCAGGTTAAGAGCACCTTGAACCGACGGGCGTGAAATAAACCAGAAAGTGAATGAAGCCAGAGAAGTGTGTCAGGATCGTAGAAAATGGAAATCCGTAGTCTCTGCCTACCCCTCTGGGAAACAGGCGTGAATCTATGTATGTACATAATTTTGAAACTTTAAACTACTATTGTTAAACACTTTTACTAGTTACTGTTTACTTCAATTTAAGTTGTTTAAATTATACAACTATTTATATTTAATTTTACACTTTCCCCGACGTTTCGGTTGCTTTTCAGCAGCCATGGTCACGGGGAGACTAATGGGTACTAATTTTTGTGAGTGGTCTATTAAATGTGTTGCAGAAATTTTATATTCTCAAATGACTGTATCTTTTTCAGTGTCAATAAACATTATTATCTATTATTATAGAAAAGTAAAATAAAATATCAACAGTAAGACTGACTAAGTCGGTGGCGCAGCGGTATTGATTGCGACAACGAACGCAGGGATCGGCGATTGCTGCGGGATGAATGCGCGAGTGATCCCTGCGCCCTGACCATAGATTGTGAGAAGGAACACCTTGGTAGGTTTAATCAGTATTACCGGGATATCTCCATCTTTGCCCGGGTGAGTCCGACATAACCCCTCCGCCCACCTTCGCGGAGGAGTATGCGCCGATGCATTCCGCCATGAAAAAAAAGAAAAAAAATCGGATCCGATGCCGGTGTGCAGTGTTTTTGTAGGCTCGCCTCCTAATATGTGGTATATAAAATCCTATCAATAATCCATAACAACTGGCCAAATGTAGTTGTATAATAATAACATACATAGGTACATAGTCATGTATGTATGTTATTATTATTCACTTTGATTAATCGTTTGTGTGCCTTTCGGCATAGCGCTTTCTGATAAGTAAGACCTTATATAAATATTTGTACCTATGATAAACAAATTAATAAATGATAGGGCTGCCGGTAAATCAATTTATTTTTTCATTTCTTAAAATAGGGGTATAAAGAAAATCGGTAGCGTTGTGGTATTATATATATTTATACTAACTATTACATAAATGTTTTTGTATGACTAATTTGAATTCTTTGTTTTTTTATGTGTTTAGGCTACTGTGGTATGTTTTAAACTAACATAATTATCAACCATTAAGTAAGATAGGCCATAAACGGCAATTTCATAGTTAAAGATCTAATACAACATTCAGTCTCATTATGTATTGTTTCCCGACTGATACCATAAATTAAACCTTTTTTATTTAATAATAATTTGTAATTTCATTATTTGTAATTAATTATTTTTATTTCATTACATATTAGTAATTAATTATTTGTAATTTCGTTCAATTTCGCCAAATGTATGTTTGCATGCTGTGTAAGTGAGGGTGCACACTTAGTTTATTGATCTGTCACTTTTGTATCTAGATTTAAGTTGTGTGTAGATGGTCCAATAAAATAAATATATTATATAATCCAATAAAACAGTTGTGATTTGAAAAATGGTTTGTATGTTAAACAATTTTCTTTGCCCTACTTTATATAACGTCAAAGGAAAAATATATTATTGATTAATTTATGAACGCTTGTTTGTCATTAGCTAAATTACAGAGCGAATGCAACAAAGAAGTGATACTTTGATTGTCGTAATGTTCAATATATTTTCAGTTGACGTTACTGCTGGATGCAACGATAGCTCAGTGGGGAGACCAACAGACTGCAATGCAGAGGGTCTCGGGTTCGAACCCACGTCGCGCACCTCTGACTTTCGGAAGTTATATGACTTTTCGATATTATGTACGTAGACTTTTCAATATTATGTACGTAGACTTTTCGAAATTATGTGCGTATTGATTGACAATTATCGCCTGCGCCGTGCCTCGGAGAGCACGTTAAGCTGTCAGTCCCGGCTAATGGCAGTCGTTATTGGGAAGTCAGTGCCCTCTAATATCCTGACACTGGTCTAGCCTTAGGGTATCGTTAGCCTTCGGGTTGCGGAGGTCAGATGGCAGTCGCTCCGTGTAAAAACTGATATCCAGTCAACCGGCGACTAAGGCGCAAGACACACAGAAAAGACGTAAGACGCGTCGCAAACGCGGCGCCCCTTTAATAAATTTTCATACAAAATGTATAGAAGAGTCGCGACACAAAACAAACAGAAAAAACAGGACGCGGACGAGACGCGGACACGACGCTTCAATCAATTTTCATGCAAAATGTATAGACATTTAGTATGAAAATTGATTGAAGGGCGCTGCGTCTGCGACGCGTCCTCGTCTTACGTCTTTTCTGTGTGTCTTGCGTCTATGGAGTTATTCCTAGTGCGGGATTTGTATTTCTTTTTAATTCTATGATAACCTTATTATACACGTTATGTGTTTTATTATACAGTGTGGCAGCCATAAAATGACTATCTGACTATTCAAGCTAGTCAGTCGCTTGAGATAAAAATATGTAAATACAATGCACTTTTATCATCTCAACTTTATTAACTCAGTCAACACAATATATTTTTATCAAATTAATTTTATTTACTTTCTGTCTCATAGCTACGATAAGAGCGATTATTATGTATTTTCTGCAGATGGTTTTAATAAATAATATAATTTATACTTATGGTTTTAGTATATACTTAGACTTAAACTTATATAAAGGGTGTGAATTCGACCCACGTTTTGCCAGCTATGTTAAAGGTCCTACGTAATAAAGGGCTAGACTGTTATCTTAACATCTTGATAGGCTTTTCTTAAAGGCCATTTCTGTTCTAGGATTATATACTATATCGCAGGGGATTTTAAAAATATATATAAAATGGACACATAGAACACTTAGATCCTTTTATATGTTGTCCCTTTTACGTGTGTGGTAAATAACGTACGTAAAATAGGGACAAGATATAAAATATTATGAGATTTAAAGAAATGGCAAGTATCCCAAGCTCTACATAGACTGCATGAATATATCCTTAAGAGCGAATAGATATAATAATAAGAGTTAATAATCTGAGCGTAGACCTGTACTACGACCAGATTCCACCAGGTAAAGCTTTGGTCTTAGGTCTATCAGGCAAAGTTTTGTCATGGAATTGTCAGTAGCTGCCACTGACAATTCCATGACAAAAGTTTACAAATACACAATAATTCTGCTCGAGCCGGGAATCCAAACGAGATTTCGTATACATAACACACATTTGCAATCTTTGCCATACCAATATCATAATAACATAATTGCGCCACCAATATCATAATAACATAATTGCGCCCCCAATGTCATAATAACATAATTGCGCCACCAATGTCATAATAACATAATTGCGCCCCCAATGTCATAATAACATAATTGCGCCCCCAATGTCATAATAACATAATTGCGCCACCAATGTCATAATAACATAATTGCGCCCCCAATGTCATAATAACATAATTGCGCCACCAATGTCATAATAACATAATTGCGCCCCCAATGTCATAATAACATAATTGCGCCCCCAATGTCATAATAACATAATTGCGCCACCAATGTCATAATAACATAATTGCGCCACCAATGTCATAATAACATAATTGCGCCACCAATGTCATAATAACATAATTGCGCCCCCAATGTCATAATAACATAATTGCGCCCCCAATGTCATAATAACATAATTGCGCCACCAATGTCATAATAACATAATTGCGCCACCAATGTCATAATAACATAATTGCGCCACCAATGTCATAATAACATAATTGCGCCACCAATGTCATAATAACATAATTGCGCCACCAATGTCATAATAACATAATTGCGCCACCAATGTCATAATAACATAATTGCGCCACCAATGTCATAATAACATAATTGCGCCACCAATGTCATAATAACATAATTGCGCCACCAATGTCATAATAACATAATTGCGCCACCAATGTCATAATAACATAATTGCGCCCCCAATGTCATAATAACACAATTGCGCCACCAATGTCATAATAACATAATTGCGCCACCAATGTCATAATAACATAATTGCGCCAACAATGTCATAATAACATAATTGCGCCACCAATGTCATAATAACATAATTGCGCCACCAATGTCATAATAACATAATTGCGCCCCCAATGTCATAATAACATAATTGCGCCACCAATGTCATAATAACATAATTGCGCCACCAATGTAATAATAACATAATTGCGCCCCCAATGTCATAATAACATAATTGCGCCACCAATGTCATAATAACATAATTGCGCCACCAATGTCATAATAACATAATTGCGCCACCAATGTCATAATAACATAATTGCGCCACCAATGTCATAATAACATAATTGCGCCACCAATGTCATAATAACATAATTGCGCCACCAATGTCATAATAACATAATTGCGCCACCAATGTCATAATAACATAATTGCGCCCCCAATGTCATAATAACATAATTGCGCCACCAATGTCATAATAACATAATTGCGCCACCAATGTCATAATAACATAATTGCGCCAACAATGTCATAATAACATAATTGCGCCACCAATGTCATAATAACATAATTGCGCCACCAATGTCATAATAACATAATTGCGCCCCCAATGTCATAATAACATAATTGCGCCACCAATGTCATAATAACATAATTGCGCCACCAATGTAATAATAACATAATTGCGCCCCCAATGTCATAATAACATAATTGCGCCACCAATGTCATAATAACATAATTGCGCCACCAATGTCATAATAACATAATTGCGCCACCAATGTCATAATAACATAATTGCGCCAACAATGTCATAATAACATAATTGCGCCACCAATGTCATAATAACATAATTGCGCCACCAATGTCATAATAACATAATTGCGCCCCCAATGTCATAATAACATAATTGCGCCACCAATGTCATAATAACATAATTGCGCCACCAATGTAATAATAACATAATTGCGCCCCCAATGTCATAATAACATAATTGCGCCACCAATGTCATAATAACATAATTGCGCCACCAATGTCATAATAACATAATTGCGCCACCAATGTCATAATAACATAATTGCGCCACCAATGTCATAATAACATAATTGCGCCACCAATGTCATAATAACATAATTGCGCCACCAATGTCATAATAACATAATTGCGCCACCAATGTCATAATAACATAATTGCGCCACCAATGTCATAATAACATAATTGCGCCACCAATGTCATAATAACATAATTGCGCCCCCAATGTCATAATAACATAATTGCGCCACCAATGTCATAATAACATAATTGCGCCACCAATATCATAATAACATAATTGCGCCACCAATGTCATAATAACATAATTGCGCCACCAATGTCATAATAACATAATTGCGCCACCAATGTCATAATAACATAATTGCGCCACCAATGTCCTAATAACATAATTGCGCCACGAATGTCATAATAACATAATTGCGCCCCCAATGTCCTAATAACATAATTTTAAGAATATTGTCGGAATACGAACCTACGTCCGGAAAGCAACACGCGCGGCTCGATTCGCTGTTTTTAAACACTCCCAGTAATTGCTTAAAATAACTGTGTCCCTAAAAACACGAAACAGCGTGAACTCATCGTGTTTATGGGATATTTTTAGCCAACCAATTACTGAACACGCGACAATTGTACTAATTATAAAAAATAGTGGAATTGCGCCGAGGGAAAGTTAAAAAATTTTCGGCGCCGAGGTAATTAACAAGACTTTTAATCTAAATATTAAAGGTAGTTTTTTTACCACGGTTTTGCCCGCGTAAATCTCACCAAAACGTAGACCACGATAAAAAGCATCCTATTCGTTATTCCAGGACTAGACAAACTTTCACATTTATACTATTAGTTGGTTATACACCATTACTGTATGTAAACTGTCCCTCTGCTGGGCATATGCCTCTTCTCAGTTTGAAAAGTAACCCTTTACACACTGAGAAGAGGCTCGTGCCCAGCATGGCAAAACTCTTCCACACTGGCCCAGTGCGGGTTGGCAGACGCTCACATATCTTTGAGAACATACCTTCTTAAAATCTACCACTATTCACTGTTCGCAAAGATTAGAAGCGTTCTCTTTAGACACGTGGGTCCAAAATATGAATGTTGAACGGAACATAGTTCGTGGTATAGGCGGGGTAACTGGTTCCAAAAAGTTTTATATATAAAAGAAGTGTCAAGAATATATAGTTGATAAGTATTGAGGCTTTTATAAAATATTTACCGATGGCTCGAAAGAAACGGATGGTATATGTAAGTGCAGCTGTATTCGATCCACAATCACAAACAAAAATGCTATTCAAAATTGATGCTAATCTCTCAATAATGTACACGGAGTTAGTCGCATTCTCTGAAGCTCTTTCTTATATAGAAATTATAAATTACTAGTTTTCACCCGCAGCTTCGCTCGCGTAAATGTAGGTTAGGTTAGGTTTGCAACAGTTGGGGTGTGTGGCCAGAGAGAACCTCCTAGTGTGCCTGACGGTTGCTAGTCCTTTCCACATTTTTCGTGGATGGGAGCGGCAGACGTTGGGCCGGTACACCCCGGGCAACACGGGTAATCATGTCCTTTCGGGAACATTATTACCCGTGGCTAATACTCTGGCACGCGCGTAGGGAACCCGAGGCATCTTGTCTCGGGGTTATCGGCCCGCGAGGGCCGCGTTTGGGGGTCTCTCCACGTGCTCCTCTGATTAGCAGAGGACACGTGGATTTGAGAGGGGGGGGATAGAGGAAGAAAACCTCTTTAAAAAATCACCAGTGGGGGCCGTAAGGCCGGGGCGGGGTGCGTAGGCGTCCTGCCCAGTCGAGCAGATTTGGGGCGGGTGGATCGGTACAGCATGGACCCCCATCCGGCCCAATACGGGGAGGTGGGGATAGAGGGAGAAAACCTCTTTAAAAAATCACCAGTGGGGGCCGTACGGCTGGGGCGGGTTGCCTTGGCGTCCTGCCCAGTCGGGCAGTTTTGGGGCGGGTGGATCGGTCCGGCATGGACCCCCATCCGGCCCAACACGGGGGGATAGAGGAAGACAACCTCTTTAAAAAATTACTAGTGGGGCCGTCAGGCCGAGGTGGGAACTAAAGGTTTCCTGCCCAGGTAGGCGCTCTTGGGGCGGGTGGATCGGTCCAGCATGGACCCCCATCCGGCCCAACCCGTAATCCTAAACTGATAGGACCGGGGGTCTTCGGGCTGCGAGGAAGAAAACCTCTATAAAAGTAACCCAAACCCCAAGCTTTGTGGCCCGGCGAGGGGCTGTATGGCTGGGGGGAACCCAGTCATTAGGGCCACCCAAAACCCAAAACAAATTAATGATGTCTGGCAAAGGTTTGAAACTACCCCAGGAGGGTACCGGGTGCGCCGCACCCGGAGAATGCCTCACGGAGCCTTCTGGCTCCGTCTGCCCCTCGTATTCTGGGGGGGGGCAACCAACATCACAGTGCCGTGCCTCGCGAAACTTCAGGCACCAAAACCCATGCGAAGGGGAATAAGGGGAAGGTTGGGGGGGGTATACCCCGCCAACAGTTGGGGATAGGGTCCCGGCCGTGCCAAGGACACGGTCGAGGTGTCGGGTGGCGGCGCAGGCTCGCAGCGACTCTATGTCGAGTGTGTTTAGCGCCGGCACCGGCACTGACATGGACGTCGGGTCGCGGGCGGGCTCGGGCTCTGAGGCCAGTCGGCCTCGGAGCCGGTGCTCGTCGGCGGCTCGACTGGAGAGTGAGGAGGGGAGGGATAGCCCAGCTTCCCTCGCCCTCAAGTTCCGAGTGACGCCCGGCGCTTCCGCGAAGCGCCGGAAGACGTCACATCACGCGCCGTCCGATTCTGGCTCGGACACGGAGGTGGAGGCAGTGGAGGGGACGCCCTGTGTGGGAAGGGCTGGTTCCCCGATGCCGCCTCCCTCCGCGAGGAAGCTCCTCGGGCAGGCAAAGGCTGCCCGAGACTTTCTGAAGAGGGCTGGGGTCCCGGATGCGTCCCCCTCCGGGGGAGACTCGGTTGCCGACCTCAGGCAACGGTTCGAGGCTGGTGCCGAGACCGTCCTGAGGGTGGCGGCCCGGTCCGGCAACCTGAAGGGGGGGTTCGTTCGGGACCTGAAAACTGCGACGAAGGACATGCGGGAGGCATTCTTTAAGATGTGGGGGCAGACCTCTTCCGACCTTCAGAGGCGCTGGAGGTCGGAGAATGAGGGGCTGCATAGGCAGCTGGCGGAGCTCCGGGCGGAGGTAGCGGCCATGAAGGCGGCCGCTACCACTGCCGCTAGGGCCGTCGCCGCAAAGGCGCCCTCGGAGTTTCCGCCCCTCCCCCGGCGCACAGCGCAGCCCGTCACTCCCGCGGAGGACCGGCGTCCCGTCTGGGCGGAGGATTTGATGCGGGCCACGGTGGCTTAGGCACGCAATGTCGTGGAGGCGTGCCTGGCCAACTATGGCCTCGCGCCCGTGCCGACCCCGGGCCCTCCGCTTGGGGGCCGCCCCCGAATGGTCGGAAGAGCGCCGGCAGGCTCCGCGCCCTCCGGCCAACCGGTGGCACGGGAGATGTCTGCCCCCACACCGTCGGCTTCCTCTTCCAAGGGGAAAGGGAAAGGGAAGGGCAAGGGGAGGGCGGTGGCCACTGTGGTGCCACACAGCTCCATCCCGCCCCGGTGGCCTCTACCTCGGCTGAACAGCCATGGACGGAGGTCACCAAACGGAAGAGGAGGAAGAAGAAGAAGGCCTCCCGGGCGTCCCCGGTTGCCAATAAGAAGAAAGGCCTCCGCCCGGCCGACCTGCGGCCCCCGCGCTCCACCGCCGTTGTGGTGGAGCTGACGGAGGAGGGGCTCCGGCGGGGCAACAGCTATGCAGGCGTCCTCCGGCAGGCCACTCAGGCCATGAAAGGAAATCTCGCAGAGATGGGTCTTGCCGGAGGCGTCGTCTTTAGGGTTGCCGCCACTGGGGCCAGGATTTTAGAGGTCCCAGGTGCCACCTCCGGCGACAAGGCGGACAGGGTAGCCGCTACAATTCGGTCCCTGTTCACGCCTGAGGAGGTCAGGGTCTCCCGCCCGGTGAAGTCCGCAGAAATGCGAGTAACCGGGCTGGACGACTCGGCCTCCTCCGATGATGTCGCCGCTGCGGTGGCACAAGCCGGAGCCTGCCCTCAGGCGCAGGTTAAGGTGGGGGAGATGCGCCGCGGCGAAAGTGGTCTGTGCACAGTAATGGTGCGTTGCCCCATCGCCGCGGCGAAGAAGGTGGCGGCCAGCCGTTTGCTGGTCGGGATGGTCTCGGCTCAGGTTAACCTTCTGGAGCCGAGGCCTAGGCGGTGCTACCGCTGCCTCGAACCGGGGCACGTGAGGCAGCAATGCACCGCCGAAACTGATCGCGGCGATCTGTGCTATCGCTGCGGTCAGCCCGGCCACAAGGCCGCCGCCTGCTCCGCCGTTAAAGCTTCCTGCAGCATATGTTCGGCTGCAGGAAAGCCGGCGGAGCACCGGTTGGGGAGCAAATCTTGCTCCCCTCCTAAAAGACGCAGGGCCAGAGGGGCGGTCGCCGGGACTCCGGCCGCCCAGGCCCCTCCCCAAGCAGGGAGCAGTGGGACGGCGATGGACACATAATTAATTATGGCCCATCGCCTCCTACAGGCGAACGTTGGCCGCTCCGCCAGGGCGCAGGATATCTTGCTGCAGCACATGGCGGAGTGGTCAATAGAAATCGCCGTGGTCGCCGAGCCTTACTGCGTCCCCAGCCGACACAACTGGTTTGGGGACCTCGGGGGCTTGGCGGCCATTGTTTCGTCTGTCCCCTCGCTCCTGGTGATGACAGACAGGGGCGAGGGGTATATATGTGTTGATTGGGAGGGAACCGTCCTGATCGGGGTGCATTTCTCTCCAAACCGGCGCCTCGCCGAGTTTGAGCGATTTTTGGGCGCGGTGGGGGCCGTGATTAATCGGTACCCATCGCGTCCGGTCGTGGTGGCGGGGGACTTCAATGCCAAATCAACGGCTTGGGGATCCCCTGTCACCGACGCTCGCGGCGACGCGCTGGAGGAGTGGGCGATTGCGACCGGCCTCGTCGTTCTTAATCGGGGGTCGGTCGCCACATGCGTGCGCTGGCAGGGCGAGTCCATTGTGGACATCTCGTTCGCAAGCCCTGCCGTAGCGCGCCGCGTCCGGGACTGGCAAGTGCTGGTCGAGGCGGAGTCTCTGTCGGACCACCATTACGTGCGGTTCGACATCTCCGCCTCGCCGGCGATCCCGGACGATCGCCCGCGGAGAGTGCACACCCCGTCGTCCCCACGATGGGCGTTGAAACGTCTCGATGCAGATGTGCTGGTGGAAGCCTCCATCGTGCAGGCCTGGACCCCGATGGTCGAAGGGCCTGTGGAGGTTGAGCAAGAAGCGGAGTGGTTCCGGGGCGCGATGACGCAGATTTGCGACGCGTCAATGCCCCGGGCCAGTGCTCAGCCTCCGAGGCGTTAGGTGTACTGGTGGTCTGACGACATCAGTCGGAAACGCGCCGCGTGCATTGCGGCGCGTCGCCAGTACACTAGGTACAGCCGACGCAGGCGGTACCGTGACCCGACCGTGGAGGCACGGCTGCGGGACGCGTACAAACAGCGTAAGTACGCTCTGCAGTCCGCCATCAGCGAGGCCAAAACCAAAAGATGGGAAGAGTTCCTGGGGACTCTCGAGGCAGATCCGTGGGGCCGTCCGTACAAGACAGTCAGGGGCAAGTTGCGCCCCTGGGCCCCGCCGGTCACCGAGAGTCTCCAGCCCCGGCAATTGGAGGGTGTGATCTCCGCTCTCTTTCCTTCGGGAGCGGAGCACACGCCTCCCGCAATGGCACCGCCCGAAATTGAGGAGGGCGGTGCCGATGCCGGGGCGCCAGAAATTACAATGGCGGAGCTCAGCGCGGCAATGATGCGGCTTCGGGGCAAGAACACCGCCCGGGGCTGGACGGAATTCCTGGCCGCGCCTGGGTTTTGGCCTTCGACGCCCTAGGGGACCGGCTCCTCAGGCTGTTCAGCGCCTGTTTGGAGTCGGGACGGTTCCCTTCCATGTGGAAGACGGGCAAGCTGGTCCTCCTGAGAAAGGAGGGCCGCCCCGCGGATTCTCCCTCCGCGTACCGCCCCATAGTGCTGTTGGATGAGGTGGGCAAGCTCTTTGAGCGCGTAGTTGTTGCCCGCCTCTCCAAGCACCTGGTGCGGGTGGGCCCCGA
This sequence comes from Catocala sponsa, assembly GCA_963564715.1. Taxonomy (NCBI): domain Eukaryota; kingdom Metazoa; phylum Arthropoda; class Insecta; order Lepidoptera; family Erebidae; genus Catocala; species Catocala sponsa. The sequence goes on along the minus strand of OY751338.1, from coordinate 21,381,280 downwards.
CTTATCCGAACGGCAGTTCGGATTCCGGGAGGGCCGATCGACGATTGACGCGATCAGCAGTGTCAAGGCCCTCTCGGAAGAGACGGTCGCCTCGCGCGGGGTGGTATTGGCGGTGTCCTTGGACATCGCCAACGCTTTTAACACCCTGCCGTGGGCGACTATTAGGGAGGCGCTCGGATTTCATGGGGTGCCTCCCTATCTACGCCGAATAGTCGGGGACTACCTGCACCAGAGGAGTGTGTTTTGTGTGGGGCGGAACGGAGAGACGTTCCGGAGGGAGATGTCGTGCGGTGTTCCACAGGGTTCGGTTCTGGGTCCGATACTGTGGAACATCGGCTACGACTGGGTGCTGCGGGGCGCCCTGCCCCCGGGCGTCGGCGTAACTTGTTACGCCGACGACACGTTGGTTACGGCCCGGGGAGTGGATTGCGGGGCAGCTGCCCGTCTTGCCACGGCTGGAGTGGCCCTGGTTGTCGGCAGGATTAGGATGTTGGGACTGGAGGTGGCGCTGGAAAAGTCCGAGGCCCTTTTATTTCACGGGCCTCGGCGAGCACCGCCTGCCGATGCCCACATCATCGTTGGAGGCGTCCGCATCGGGGTGGAGCCGAGCATGAAATACTTGGGGCTCCACCTCGATGGCGCTAGAACTTCGCGTCCATTTTAGTCGCCTGGCCCCCCAGCTGATGTCGGCGGCGGGAGCGCTTAGCTCTTTGCTGCTGAATATCGGGGGCCCAGTGTTGTCTGCCGCCGCCTCTATTTGGGGGTGGTGCGGTCGATGGCCCTTTACGGGGCGCCCATTTGGGTCGACGCCCTTGATTGCCGAAACGTCGCCCTCCTCAGGAGACCTCAGAGGGCGATGGCGATCAGGGTGTCACGGGCGTACCGCACCGTCTCCTTTGAGGTGGCGTGCGTTTTGGCGGCATCGCCGCCCTGGGATTTGGAGGCGGAGGTCCAAGCGTCAGTGTATTACTGGCGCGCTGACCTCCGGCTCCAGGGTGAAGAACCCACGCACAGGGCGATTTAAACGCGAAGGTCCCAGGCTCGACTGGTCCTCAAGGCGAAGTGGGAAGTTAGACTGGCCCAGCCCCGCTACGGGATGAGGACCGTCGAGGCTGTCCGTCCGGTACTAAAACAGTGGACGGACAGACGGCGCGGACCGCTCACCTACCGGCTTACTCAGGTGCTCTCTGGACACGGCTGTTTCGGAGAGTACCTCTGCAAGATAGCCGGTAGGGAGCCGACAACCAGGTGTCATCATTGTGAGGAGTGTGACCGGGACACGGCGCAGCACACGCTGGAGGAGTGCCCGGCGTGAGCGAAAACGCTGTGCCCTGGTCGCTACGATTGGCCCCGACTTCTCGTTGCCGACCGTCGTATCCAAGATGGTCGGCGACAGGTGCTGGGGCGCAATGAGGTCCTTCTGCGAGTCTGTCATCTCACAGAAGGAGGCGGCGAAGCGGGGGCGTGAGGAAGATCCTTACTCCCCGGAAGTCCGCCGCCGGAGGAGGGGGCGCAGGAGACGCGCTTATGTCGCTCTTCTGCTCCCCACGTAAGGGTTCCGGGTGGCAAGGCCTCGGGGGGGGCCTGCCACCCACAAATTAAGAACCCCGAAAGGGCGCGCGCGGTGTTCCCGCGCGCCTACCAATGTCGAAAGGGGAGAGTGGTGAGGCTCTCCCCTGGGAACGAGAGGTGGTCGGGTCCATTTGACCCGGCCCGCACCCACACGGGGGGGCCTGCTATGAATGACTCAATTCTTTTAAGAGCTCCCAACAGGCCCCTCAATTGGGTGAAAGAGGAAACACCCCAGGTTTTTTAGTGGGTATACCAGAATGGGGAGTCCCACACGACCCGCCGGTGCCGTCCCCTAGCCGGCGGATAGTGCATCAAGCATTTTTCCAGGGTACCAAAAAAAAAAAAAATTAAAAAAAAAAAGGTTTGCGACAGTTATTTTTTCTGGTTGAAAGGTACCCTATGTCCTATTCTGTACCCCTGACAACGTGTATGCAAAATTTCATGTAGATCGGTTGAGTAGTTAAGGCGTGAAAGCGTTACGAACAAACTCATTTTCGCATTTATAATATTAGTTTAAATTAAATTTGGATTATAACAACTTTGTAATTATGACGAATGCTAGAAATGCACTCCAACACGTGGCTCGGTGCACCTCGAGGTTTAGAGGAGTGCCGATAGCTTACAATATTTTGAAGACAATTCGGCAACTTGTGGCGTCTGATAAAAACGTAATAATGCAGTGGGTACCACCCCACGTAGGTCTGTGTGCTAACGAGGAGGCGGATTGTTTCGCAAAGATGGCTGTCTCAGACGGAATACTCCATTTTATACTGATGCTATACCGTTGTTAAAAGAACATATTTTTGTGTTATGGGCAGATCATTTAAAAAGTAATGCACAAAGCAAGGGTATATGGTATAACACTATACGAGCTAAACCTTTTCGCAAGCAACCTCAATAGAAGTACCTTAGTTACTGCTTTCAGGATTCGTTCCGGCCACATTCCACTTAACAAGTTCGCCTTCTTAATGAAAAAGGTGTCGTCACCAAATTGCACAGAGTGTGGCATGATCGAGGACGTGCATCACATTTTGCTGGAATGTGTCCGCAACGAAACTTTAAGACGCGATATATGTATTTAATAATATTAATTATGTATTTAATAATATTAATATTGTTAAGGTGGTTGCAACAGTGTGTTGTTTCAACCAGACTCAAAGGATGCCAAAGCAATATACAAATTAGTGGAGGTCTATTTAAAGGCAAGATCTAGAATAGATAATAAGTTAACTAATAGTACTAGCGGTCGCCTAGTGCTCGAAATTCGACCAAAGTTTGCCTGTAAGATATTGCTGATATAATAATTATGTCATTATATATTGATATATGTAACCATAGTTACGCGTTTCGACTGCGTGTGTCAAATGCATGGTTGTGTGCATGTAGTGCTGTTTCATTAATTTAATGTATTTCTAATGCATATTTTATATAAATATTAGGATTCGCCCCTCCTTCTCCATATAAACTTTAACTGTGCCAAATTTTATACTCCTCCGTTCACGCAATTTTAGTAAAAAGGGGCACAAAGTTTTTGCTTCACGTATCTTCTTCTATATATATAAAGGAAGATGTACTGACTGACTTAGAGACAACGCACAGCCTAAACCGCTGGTCGTGGGAACTCGAAATTTGGAGAGCATGTGTATTTTAATTTGTAGGGGTGTACTAAGTAAAGGATTTTTTGAAATTCTACCCCTAAGGGGGTGAAATAGGGGGTGAAGTTTATATGGAATTTGCTAATTTCTGGACTTATAAGTATAATAATAGGTATACAAGTTACTGATTATAATTGAAAATGACCTGTGTAGGTAAAATGGACAAAACTCCCCCTAAAAAGGTAAAATGGGGGGGTAAAGTTTGTATGGAAATTTTCTCATTTCTGGATTTAGAAGTATGAAAATTGGTATATTGGGTCCTGACTACAAACAAAAATGATCTATGTAAGTGGAATGGACAAAACTCTCCCCTAGAGGGGTAAAATGGGGAGTAAAGTTTGTAACGAAATTTACTCATTTCTGGACTTAGCAGTATGAAAATTGGTACATACGTTTTCGATTACAATTGAAAAATATCTCTGTTATAAAAATTCTTTCACCATTAGTAAGTTTCATTATCACCGAGTAACATAGCTATATTTTATTTAATAAATTGTGCCGTTACCTACTTTTACGCGAGTGAAGCCGCGAGCAGAAGCTAGTTAATATATAGATAAGAACCCAAATTAAATCATGTATGTAAAGTGTAATCTAAATGTTAAGTATAGTAATTATTGTACGTTGTATTACGAGGACGACATGGTCGCTTCTTTATTGTGAACCAAGTCCTTTAAATAACTAAAGACGAAAAAAAAGGTTCTTGATAACATTATGGAAAACTCTAAGACATGCAGTTATTCGCACGATGTTTGCCTTCACCGTTTAGGCGAGTTTTTCCAATTCATTGTTATAACTGTTTTTATTATAATAGGACATTGCGTGGGATTGAAGTATGATAGCTTAACACTTGTATACTTTGTATGTATGTATTATTAGCTTTATCGGTGATTTTCCTCGTATAATTGTATGAAAAAATATATAACAATAAATGTTCATATTAATCGTGTTTTTTTCCGGGATTGGTATAATGTTTCTTATCGCATATTACGGCCCATAAACTTTAGAGGAACTCGTGCGACTATGTACGTATGTCTATCAACCGCCATCTACAACTCTATTTCAATTATATAGTCAAGATTATATAATCTAGATTTATTTCAACTAGTAGGCAGAAAGAAGTTAATGAGGAACTTTTAGCTACAAAAATGTTAATTGACGCAAATGCCTTATAAGCGCACTTACCCCGGTTGTCATTATCTAATTTATTTTTCGAAGTTGGCAGTCAACCAGCCAATTAACTATTCTTCTGTTTTCAAATATTGTTTTCAAACATGCTGTGTTGCCAAAAATCCGTTATTTTGAATGAATATAACATAAAAGATTGACACTAATGTTATTCATTCGTTCTTTAAAATATTCGTGTTCTATTTTTAAATCTGTTTTCTGTCATTTGTACTCGAGTTCGTTGCGATTTTGTATCACTCGGTGTCACGATACGGATACAATGTCGATTGCATGTAAATGTACTGTTTAATAGTTCATATTCGTATCGATATTGTAAACGATAGTATTTTTTATAACAAATCGATTGAAGGTTTTTTATTTATCTTACTTGCAGATAAACGAGCAAGTGCTCGCTTTCGTTAATTATTTGGTGATGGTTTCTGAAAATCAACGTAAGGGGTAGCACTGTTTCTGTGTGTAGGCCGTAGTATACCGCGAATTCAATTATCTTTTTTTGAATTATAAACGAAACTCATAATAAACCTTTTTGGTGGGCTTGAGAATCGAACAAGAGACCTTACACACAGCAGTCACATACAATACCGCTGCGGTTTGTCATTTAAAATTTGAATGGTGGCAAATTCTTTGCGGTAGCTATATTATCTATACTAATATTATAAAGCTGAAGAGTTTGTTTGTTTGTTTGAACGCGCTAATCTCAGGAACTACTGGTTCGAATTGAAAAATTCTCTTTTTGTTGAATAGCTTATTTATCGAGGAAGGCTATAGGCTAATAACATCACGCTACGACCCACGGAGGCGACGCAGTAATCATAAACGCGGGTATAAATAAACTGGCTTCAATGTCATAAAACATGAAAATAACCTAAAAACAACTAAACCTAAAAATAACTAATCTATTAACTACGAGTTTATTTACTATGTAGAATAATTAATATCAATAGTTATCTATGTATCTACATTCACTACAAGTACATTCATATGTATATCAATTATTGTGTGTCAGAACGATTCACAAACGACAATTACGTAAGCACTTCAGTCAGTTATAATTATTTTTCAGCTGATGTTCGCGTGTATTCTGGTGTACTTCACTAAAATAATTTACATTTGGCAATTTTAGATCTCTAATTCTAATTTATAAAATTAGATGTTGTGGTTTATTTTGTTTGCAACTTTGTATGTATATAAAGGAATGAATTTAAAATGTCTCCATTTGCTGTTTTGGATAAATAAATAGCAGATGTATGATTGGTAGGCTAGTCTGCTTGCTTAGATGTGTTTTTAATCTCCACCGAGAGTACTAAAATTATGGTTAAACATTATATCTACGTAAAAAATATGAGGTGCTTTTCAAAATATGTTTTACTCGTCCAATACGGGTATATGGCAATTCTACGTGATTAGATGATATTTAATACATGATATATATAGTAATAGTATAGTAATATTCTATCACATACACACAACACCACCTAGCCCAAACTAACAGAGCTTAACATACATATATACTTTTTTTTTGTTAATGCATACAATTTATACATAGAAACACCCAGACCAAGACAAACATCCATGTTCATGCACACAAATGTTTGACTTGTGCGGGAGTCGAACCCGCGATCTCAGGCGTGGCAGTCGGTTACACTAATCACTACACCATCGTGTAGTTAGGATATAATTTGGCGTACAACATAGACTCTCAGTACGCACATTACACTAAAACTCGATAAAATTATTGTAGGATCACAAAAATCTAAGTACTAGCCGTGTTGCATTGAAACATGCTACGAATTTATAGAACAACGTACGAAATAAATCGATTCCACATTAGTATTGTTCATAAAAGTAGAATAGACGACATTATCAATTAGTTATTCCCTTTGCCACTCTGTAGAATGAATACAAAGTAAACTTATTAAATTGTCAATGCTTTTATCAATGGACAATAAGCTGTGGTTTTATGTTAAATGAGACGATGAATAAACAATGTTGAGTGAGTGAATTTGTTGCACGAGCTAACAGACTAATAATATGTAGGACAAAGAACGAAATAGATGATAATGACTGCAACATCATGTACAAAAATGAGTTATAAAACACTGAAATTATAATTTGATGAGGATTGTAAAGAGTGCCTGTGAGGTTTTTGCAGGTATCTTGTAATAGGCTTAACGTTTTGCCTGAACCTAGCAACTAACATAAATGTAATTTCAGTAAATTTTGTAAAGTCACTAACCCCTTTGACGTTCATAGTATTAATTTGTGACCAAATGAATAAATTATTTTTTACTTTGACTGTTCATGTAAGTTGATATATAATGTTGAGGCACTCATAGCCAGTTGCACTCACTGATCGGTAAACGATTAGCGAAGTTAAGCAACTTTGGGTGCGGTCAGTCTATAGATGGGTGACTGCTTAGTGGTATTTCATCTGAGCGTCTCCGTGCTTCGGAGGGTACGTAAAAAGTCGGTCCCGGTTGTTGTCAAATTGATAGCAGTCGTTAAGCCATGTCAGAGGCCTACGGGCGGCTTGAACAACTCTTGATAACAGGTTGGCCACTAACCACACGAAAAGAAAAAGAATGTAAGAAAGGAATGAATGAATAAATTGAATCATTAGAAATTTGTTATTTAACGCATTTCTAATCGGTCTTTATTGCTGCTTATGCTGACAAACTAACGATGAACTTAACAGTTTGCGGTAACCACCTATGTGCAATGTGCATAGCATGGACATGCTTCATCGCTCGAGGATATGGCTCTGCTGTGCTTGGCTGTGTTTCCTACCGTAAATGGATACCCATAGGTGGCAATCAAGCACACGGTCTGCTGCCTGGTAGAATGTTGTTTTTGTAGTCGATGTGAAGGGGGCGCAGTAGAGGGTAGAGAAGCAAGGGAATAAAAAGTCCAAGGAGGTTACAGTGGAGGCCCTTAGAGAGTATGAGGCTTATCTCTTATCTTATCTTATCTTATGTGGCGGCCAGTCAGTGCAGACCGGCGACACTTCGACCCAGTGGGATCATTTGTGTCAACACTCTCCCAATAACGACTGCCATAGATGTTCATGGCAGCCGGGACTGACGGCTTAACGTGCTTTCCGAGGCACGGAGCAGGCGATAATTGTCAATCAATACACACATAATTTCGAAAAGTTATATAACTTCCGAAAGTCAGAGGTGCGTGACGTGGGTTCAAACCCGAGACATTGCAGTCTGTTGGTCTCCCCACTGAGCTATCGCTGCTCGTTTAGGCTTATCTCTTACCCACTGAATGAAACGCAACAGTACGTATAGTGCAATTTTACGTCTATGCTGTGAGAGGGTAGTATTTCCCCGATAGAATCGGCGCATTTATGATGAAATCAGCTAATCTCTACTACGCAGTCTTGTAGACAAAGAGCCTTGATGTTTGTCAAGAGTATTTTTCTGTGTGTCTAGACAAACGGACAGACGGACGGGCAACAAATAGATAAGAATACCGTTTTTATCTGCTGGCGTTCGAAAACTTGAGGACAAACAATCTTTCAAAATATGTATGTATTTAAATAGATTAAGAGATGCATATAGAGACCATGAACTAAATTATTCATTCAGCAATTATTTTTATTTATTGTTATATATTTATTTTAGTTTTCATTTATTTAGTTCTTAATGAAACTTTATTGAACTTCTATGTAAAATATAAATATATATTAATTTGGTTAACGCTGTAATACGCATGAATATTAGTTACTAGCAGTGCCCGCGGTTTCACGCGTTAATGATTACTGCTCCGGCCCCATGGATCATAGCGTGATGTTATACAGTCTATATCCTGCCTCGATAAATAGGCTATCCATTACTAAAATAATTTTTTAAATTCGAGCTTGTAGTTCCTAAGATTAGCGCGTTCAACCAAACAAACAAACAAACTTTTCAGCTTTATAATATTAGTATTGATTTTACTATTTCAGAGTTTTTGCAATTGCAATTTGTGCAAACTGTTAGTATGTAAATAACAACAACGACAACAAACAACAGCTGTTGTTGTTACAGGTATATTTATCAGTATTCTCAAGGTAGTTGTAAAGAGCATGCACCTATATTACAACGGCTATATTTCACGTTGTACAGCGCAATAGCTATTGTCGGTGAAGTCCCGACGCAGGCATCGAACCTTGCATTTAACAAATAAGGTGCCTAAACCAGGTAAGAACCAGGTCTCTACCCTATCGATACAGTCTAATAAATGTAAGCTTTGAGAAAGGAGGCATTTATTTTGACAAAATAAAACACCTCCTTTACATACTTGTATATAAAATCTTAAAAAAAAAATCAGGAGATCGTCGAAAATACAACTGCGTTACTATTTATTTTATTCGTAAATAATTTGATTTACGAAAAAAGCAAATACTGTATAAAAAATTTAACAATTATCTTTAGCTATACAAATAAATAAAATTGAAGTGTCTGTTTGTAATGTCAAAATAACAGCTTTTTATCTAATGCATATGAAAGTGTAATATAAAAATAGATGTTTTCGTAAAGGTACCTATACGAAAACATCTATTTTTAAAATGTTTGTCTGTCTGTCTGTTTGTGCTGGCTAATCTCCGAAACGGCTGAACCGATTTTGACGAGACTTTCACTGGCAGATAGCTGATGTTATAAGGAGTAACTTAGACTACTTTGATTTAAAAAAAAAAGGGTTCCGCGGAGACAAAAACTTTTTAGTTAAAATCTACGCGGACGAAGTCGCAGGTAACAGCTAGTTATTAATAAATATAACATTTGTGATCGTAACACTTTAAGGCAGCATGATAAAACATGTTTGTTTGTTTGACATTAATGTCATGACAGCTTATATTTAAGTGAGGTCAGCTGTCGAGTTACCATATTTTTCTTCTGTAATATTGCAAGTCTACGCTGTTATTATTGAATTTTCAACTGCATCATGTGGAAAGACAATGTGTAAGCTATATTTATGTGCTAGATTTTGCCCGCGGCTTGGCTCCCGTAAATGTAAGATGGGTTAAAAAAAAAAAAAAAAAAAAGAAGGTTAGTAACAGTATTTTTTCTGGATGAAAGATACCCTATGTCCTTTTCTGTTCCCCTGACAACGTGTATGCGAAATTTTACGGTGATCGGTCGAGTAGTTAAGGCGTGAAAGCGTAACAAATAAACAAACAAACTCACATTCGTATTTTTAACATTAGTTAGTATTAGGATACAATGTGTAGGCCTAACCTTCATATATTTGTAACACACCTCCTTTTGAAAACAATAATACGAATTTATTTCTACAACAAAAGGTTGCGCCACTGTCTTCATCGCTCGTCAGTTTTTACTCACTTTTATTTTAGTTCCAGTTTTTGCCGAGTCTATAAATAAGTTTGCCGTTCAGTATCTAGATTATACAACAAATTAATGTGAGACGTGACCTCTGCATAATAATCACAAAAACTGTTTTACCAACATTGAATAACGAGTTTATAACAATATTATCTTATCTAAAAAAGTGACTTTTGACTGTATGGTAGCGCAGTGGTTAAACGAGCGCTTTGACACTGTCAGTTTTACTTGTTTTACTACACTTTGCCCGCGGAATCGCTCGCGTTTTTATAGATTTTGTCAATAAATTTGTATCCCTCGGGAACAGTACTTATTCTGCGGATCAAAGGTAGCCCATGTCTTTTTCGGTTGCCCTTACAACGTGAGCGAAATTGCACGATGATCGGTCGAGGAGTTGAGGCGTGAAAGCGTAACAAACAAACGAATAATCAAACAAACAAACTCACACACGCATTTATAATATTAGTTCGGATATATTTTGATAAAAGTAACTCTGTCTGTTACATTTACCGGCTAAACTGCTGTACCAAATACGTAATAACTTGGCATAAAATAGTTTGAATTCGAAATTTGATTACGTGGGCTAATTTAAATAAAATTGAGGAAGGTCGTGTGTGTTCGCATTTCGTATTCTTTAATTAGAAAGTAATGTCATGGCCTTGCTTACGTTCGGTTTTTGATTCTATTTCCAATTCGGACTAAGTGCTGCGGACTTTTTTTAGTAATTCTTGCGCTATATTAGACTTGATACTGTGACTTCACACGACACTGTAAAATAAGCAGTCTAATTAATAAGTAGCTCAATATTTTTGCGTTGGTAGGTAGTGTTGTTATAATTTCAAACATTAGTATATTTATATATTAATACGTGAAGCGAAAACTTTGGTTCCCTTTTTACGAAAATTGGGCGGACGGAGGAGTGAAATTTCGCACACTTATAGTTTATACAGAGAAGAAGTGAGGAATGCTAATATTTATGTAAAATATGTATAATAAATACATTAAATTAATTAAAAAACACTACACGCACACAACCATGCATTTGACACACGCAGTCGAAGCGCGTAACTATGGTTACATATATCAATATACGAGTATAATGACATGACATAATATATATCAGTTGGTCGAATTTCGAGCACTAGGCGACCGCTAGTATACAATAAATAGTCAACTAAACTTATACCTATAATATCAGCCCTGCATTAAACTGTCCCACTGCTGAGCGCGACACTCTTCTCAGTGTGAGAAGGGTTAACCCACAGTCCACCACGCTGGTCCAGTGTGGGTTGGCAGACTTCACATATCTGCAAAAACATTACGGAGATCTGACAGACATGCAGGTTTCCTCGTGATGTTTTCCATCACCCTTAAAGTGAGCGATAAATAATGAATTATTTAATACGCATATAACTTCGAAAAGTCACTGATCTGGGCTTTGGAGTCAAAATCGTTGCCTCTGCAAGGCAGTCTAACAGTTTGCCACCAGGCTATCGCAAATTATAATATAAATAGCAAAATATTATATAATACTAGCTGTCCCGACAGACGTTCTGTACAAAAGAGAAAGAAAAAAAAAGCATATCTAAACCATCCTCGAATCCACTTGAACACACACAAAAAGTTTCATTCAAATCGGTCCAGCCGTTTAGGAGGCGTTCACTGTCAACACACGTACAGAAGAATTATATATATAAAGATAAATAAATTACAAACATTTAAAAAAATATTTAAGGTTATTTTAGTTTTACGTAAAAGTAATACCCTCTAATATGTCATAGAATTCCTCATCATCATCAGCATCACAGTCGACTGACTCGTAGTGTGCCCAAAAGACTGGCTAGTTGTGTCAACAATTAGCCAGTTGTTACACTATTACTGTTGTTGTTGTTTACATTAAATGTACATAATTATGTAGTTGATATCATGCTTACGACATAGGGTTTACATGTTCGCGCCATTGTTGCTTCCACTAGAACCTATGAGGCTATCGATGGCTCGCGATCGTCCATCCTACAGGAAGAGACATTTGACATTGGTGTGCGTTCTTTAGCGGCGTTGTGCACTTTTTTTGTAATGGGTAAAAAATTTTAAACTCGCGTCAGGACACGTGACCTGATCGAAAATTCGTAAGACGGAGGGAGAATATTGTCATGTTTGTGTACGATAGCGCAATAAATGGATATTGTATTTTACCACATAAATGATAGTACTTTTATACTGATAATTAAAGCAATTCGTGCAAAATCATTCCCTAACCATTCCAAAATATCAAAAATGCACAACGTTAATATTCAAGTTTTCACTTCTGCCGGCACTCCCGGAGTGCAAACCGTTGACTTTTTTTTATACAACTAATGTGGCAAACAAGCATACAGCCGTAGCCTATAGACGCCTGCAACACCAGAGGCATCACTTGCGTGTTGCCAACCCTTTAGGAAAGGAAGTGAGAAGGAGCGGGAAGGGGGAAAGAGGGTGATTGGGCCTCCCGCATTCTCACTCACCGAACGAAACATAACAGTAGAAATACTGCTATTTCACGTCGATATTCTGTGAGAGGGTAGTACTTTCGGGCACTGGAAGTAAGCGCAGTTCGCCAGCTGTGATTTTAGATCTTTCGTATTAAGCCTATTGGTAGGACTCGGGACTTTCTATCTTTCCCCAGGTGAGCTCGAAAGAGCCCGGGTGAGCCGAGTACGAGTCACAGCATTTCCCCACGTATAAAAAAAAAGGATTCGTACTGTCACTGAGAATTTCTGGACAGGAAAACTCAATGACACTTTGCCCAACTCGAGTACTCGATGCACAGCAGTCGTATACACTACACGTTGCGCAGAGGCAAAAAACTATTAGACGAATGATGATGATGATGCAATTCGTGATTTTTCAGAGAAGAATGCGTTTGTAAGCACCGATGAATGACACAATTATTTATATTTCAACCAAATGTAATACTTGTGTGACGTTTTTCCCTGTGTTATTTAGAAGGTAAAACATAAGGATAAAGTATTATCTATAGTAATATTATAAAGCTGAAGAGTTTGTTTGTTTGGTTGAACGCGCTAATCTCAGGAACTACTGGTTCGATTAGAAAAATTCTTTTAGTGTTAGATAGCCTATTTAGCGAGGAAGGTTATACCTACTCTATATAATATCACGCAACGACCCACGGAGCGGCGCAGTAACGATAAACGCGGGTGAAACCGCGGGAACATCTATATTGTCATATAGTTCGTATTGACGTATATGCGTAGTGCTATTATGTTCTCGCACAAATAAAGGTTTAACCTTTTGACCGCCACGGACGTCCATTCACGTCAAATTAAACCGTGCTCACGACGTCCCCGACGGCATGGCACGTCGAAAATACGACTATTTTACAGTTCATAATAAACATTAAAAAATATGTTTGTTGTGTTCCTTTTACCTATTATTTAAAACTACATTAATCATCGCCTGGCATAGGGGGCTGGACGCTACTTTTATGCTGTGGCGGTCAAAGGGTTAAATAGTATTCAATAATATGTAATAACAGTTACGTCTAGAGTCAGGAGAGGCTGGTAATCTGTCATACAGGTCTACCTAGTACAGATTCACCCTTTTATAATTGTAACACCTAGCATAAGCTTCTGATTTTTTGTAATTTTCTGTGTGAGAGAGAAAAATAAACGATTATTATTATTATTATTACTGACTAAAGCGTGGTCGGTTTATGTCGTCAGCGGAGATTTGACCCGTCGTTATCGAGTGTTATCGCTTAATCTACGATTACCTCGCACGTTCTACTATAGCATTACACATAATGTTCTAGTATCGATAATGGCACACTACTAACTCATGATATATCGGAATTTTTGTTATTAGGTTTTCATTCTATACTAGCTGATCCGACGGACGTTGTCCAGTCTTAGACGAACTGTCAAACTCAAGAAGTTAAAATAGTCGTTAAGTTTTTTGAAATTAATTTTTCTGCGCAATTTTCTTAACTTTTCTTCCGTAAGAACCTTTTACAAAGTACTCGAAAACTTAAAAAAACAAAGATTTATAAAATCGGTGAAGTCGTTCTCAAGTAATGGCGTGATTAAGTGAAACAGGGATTCATTTTTATAAATATGTATAGATATATTTTTATATTTAAAAAAAGACAATTCCTACTCTAGGTATAAATACTGTGTCGTGGGATATTTACAGACATGCAAACCACGGACATCAATCAATGTAGTACACACAAAATTTGTCTCGTGTGGGAAACGAATCCACAACACTCAGAGAAGTGGCAATGGCGAGGCGACTATCTAAGCCACTACGCCATCCAATAGTTTACATAATGAAACTATCGTTTTGAGAATCGGTAATGACGTATTTTTCATAAAAATTGGTTCATCAATATTTTAAAAATTGCATATCTGTATTCTAAAATATTTAACATGGCTGGCCTGGCTTTAGGTCAAATATGGTTTGTCTCAAATTATCAAAAACAGCAACCATCATGTAATGACGATGACTTGAAGTAATGAAACCGGAAAGACGCTAAACATCGTACCAACTAATCATAAATTATATAAAAAAATAATTGACGTAAATTACTGATAATAATACATGTTATGAATGATATACATAATCATACATATCGATTGTTAAATCGCCATCAATTTGCAGAATCACTATAGTATTTTGTATTAGAATCACGAAAGTAGGTAAGAAGAACGGTACATGCTTAGGTTTACAATATTGTGTTAAGATATTATATTTCAAAAGAGACTGATTTTCAACCATACACATAATTTTAAAAAAGCTTATCTATGTTCTATTTTGGGTCCATAAGGTAGCAAACCATATAAACTACTTGTACTACGATACTTTTAGTCAAAATATATCAATAAGTGCTTATTTGACACATATACAAAAGTAAGGTATTCATAATATTGTCTTCTGTTTACGCGAATGTTATTCATTGAAATTAAACTACTATATACGGATTTTATCGCGTTGTTTATTTGACACTTTATTACAAAATTTTGAAAACTGTTCCACTACTATTACTATTAAACTTTACTAATTTTTAAGCTAATTAAATTATTGAAACTATTAAAACTATTTATACTATTACTATACTATTATACTATTTATATTTGTGATTACACTTTCCCCGACGTTTCGGTTGCTTTTCAGCAGCCATGGTCACGGGGAGTCTCCCCGTGACCATGGCTGCTGAAAAGCAACCGAAACAACGCGATAAAATCCGTATATAGTAGTTTAATTTCAGTAAGGTATTCCATTTATAAGCATGCCAGACAAATACTTATATACATATATGTATTTATAAGTATGTCTTGTTACGCTAACTCAATCACCGACTCTCACACACCTCTGCCGATCCCTTCAGGATAAAAACAACGATGTTACGTGGTAGAACATTAAATAAAAGTAAATATTATGATAACAAACATGTATTATTGTTCGACATGACTTCGTTACACAACTTTGTAGCGTAGTAAGACTCCCACTGACTGACTTTTCTATAAGGTTGCTACCGAAAATACTTGTAAACTGACACAGCCCAGGGCGCAGTTAATTTATCTCGGAAAACTTGAGCAAAATGCCTGACTTTTGGTTAATTAACTTCCAAATACTTTTAAGATAATACTACGTGTAGCAAGAAAGTATGGTCGTAGTATGTTTGGTCGATAATTAGGGAGCACATGTTTTGGAGCTGTATGTGGTAGCTCTCTCGTGCCTTTTATAGAGAAGTCACGAACGCCTGATCGACGCGACGGCTCGGAGGATCTTCTGCAGGCTGGTCTTTTTTTGAAATCAAAGAATTAGCATTGCCATCTAACGTGGCAATGCTGCAATCCTTTTAGGCTAAATTCGCCAGCATCGCTGTCGTCTGCTAGCTACCAGTTGACAGCGTCGCTTCAAATTTTACGATGATATTGTAAGATTATTCTTGTTAGTAAGTTCTCAGTATCGGCACTGCATTTGCTGCAATATGTTAAGTGGTTTGAAGAGTTAGAAGAAAACTTTTGAATTGCTAGTAGAATTGTTAACCCACCTAATTAAGTTAAAATGCTTTTATGAGGCGTGGGTTTACGTCGGCAGTGCAATGAGTGGGTATTAAGCTAGATCATCCTCAATAATTCCATCGATATATTTTGTTCCACGGAACTAGTGACACATTTTTCTCACCGGTTCCATGGACCTTGTTAGTAGAAGTAGTAAGACAAATTCTTTAGGTTATTCTCAAGAGTGCCGTCGTCATTCGTCATCGTCTTATTCATAAATTTTGAAACTAGTATACCTAATAGAACTAAGAAAAGATATGTCTCACGAGTTCCATCATCAATTAATTCAATGGAACTAGTGAAACTTATTTTTTTAGTAGTTCCATGAAACATTTCAACGGAACTAGCAAGAACGATTAATTTTAGTAGTTCCATCGAAATACTAATGAGATAGAACTAGTGAGAATGATCCTATAAACCCATGACTTCTCACTGGCAAGTCTTAGCCATTGGCCTACTACTGATGCTTCTACACTATTTTCTTACATTCAACTTTAATTTAATTTACCGTTGCCTTATACAGTTTTCAAGACTATTATTCCGTAATCAGCAATAATAAGATATATGGATATATTGCGTAGTTTATCCGTTGCCGACCGCTGCCAGGGTTATCTCGTCGACGTCATCTGGCAGATCACTGATAAAAAGTCGGCGAGCCGTGAGTAAATCGTGTCTCGGTGTTAGTTGTAGATAAATTGCCGGTATCGGTGTATGTGTACGCCTATATTCCTAAATGGGCAGGCAGAGATGTATTATACCCACATTCAGCTGATGATGATTTTATAACAATACTAGATTGACCGCCACTTCGCTTACATAAAAGTAGGTTAGCTTATGTTTGCAACAGTATTTTTTTAAAATATTATACGTCTATGTTACTCGGTGATAATATAGCTATCTAATAGTGAAAGAATTAAAAAATTCGGTTTAGTAGTTTTTGAGTTAAATTCTTACAAATAAACAAACAAACAAAAATCTAATCATTCCTGTTTATAATATTAGTATAGATATATTATTATATCAGCCGTGTATATAAACTCTCCCACAGCTGGGCACGGTTTTCTTCTCAGTGTGTGAAGGACTAGGATAGTCTACCATGCTGGCCCTGTTCAAATTTGCAGACTTTTCATGTCTCCGAAAGTATAATGGAGAACTCACAGGCATGTAGGTTTCCTCAAAATGTTTACCTTAATTGTTAAAGGTTAAAGCGAGCGATAAGTACCTATTTAAAACGCAATGTATACGTATGCTTCAGGACCTAAGAGCGGTGTTTAACGTTTTTCCAAATAACACCTGATACATTATGCACAATGTGTGTTCGTACGTTGGTCTTATCAATATCAGACGGTGTTAAGACAATAACGGGTAATGGTTCATTGTGGCTCTATGCAAAACAGCTAGGGTTACCGTAATGAGCCATTGTCGGATGCATTGTTTTCAATGCTCTCACATGCTGACGTATTTATTAACTTTGATACTTCTATTACATAGGGTAGTAAGTATATAGGTTTATGTACGAGTGACTGCACAGATGGCGTAGTTGTTTCGCTTCGCCGAGTGTTAGGCCGGGACTCCACCAAAGCAGAGATGTGTGCGGTGTGCTGTATCCTGTGCGAGAAGAGATGTTTTTCAGCAAGCAAGATGGCCGGCCGGCGCGCGCGCGGGGCTTTGCGGGTTGCTGGCGGGCGAGAGGGGGGAGCGTGACATCGCTCACTGCACGCCGCTCACATTTCCCGTCTCCACTGCGCGTCGTCCGCGCACAGCTCACATCTCCGCTTCCATCGCGCCATACAAATATTACATATCTCCGCACAGCGTTCTCCACTGAAGCTGAGCGGAGAGGAGATGTGTCAATAACACAATTCGATTGGTTGTTTAAAAAACATCTCCTCTCCGCTCGTCTCGTCTCCGCTTTGGTGGAGTCCCGGCCTTATGGGTTCGATCCCCACACGGGACAAAAATTAATGTGATCCATAAATGGTTGTTCCGTGTCTGGGTGTTCTTTGTGTCCGTTGTTTGAATGTTTGTAAAGTCTCCCGCGACACAAGAATAATACCTAGTACGACAGATGTTTTTCAAAAATAAAAAACAAGGTGTAAGCGGGTTAATTTTTCGTTGGTTGCCATAATAAACTGGTATCAATACTACAATATTATCGTCACTAATGTGGAGAAGGGCGATATTGAAGGAATAATAGATCAATTGTATACTCAAGACGAATACGATTTAGTCTTTATAAACAAACAACTGTCAATTTAGTTAAATATGAAGGTTTAAGCACAATAACTTTTAAAATTGTAGTCTATACTAATATTATAAAGCTGAAGAGTTTGTTTGTTTGGTTGAACGCGCTAATCTCAGGAACTACTGGTTCGAATTGAAACATTCTTTCAGTGTTGGATAGCTCATTTATCGAGGAAGGTTATAGCCTATATAACATCACGCTACGACCCATAGGAGCGGCGCAGTAATCATTAACGCGGGTGAAATAAAATAATATGTAAGGTAGAGATGACGACTGATTTCGAATTGTATTTATTTATTCACTAGCTGACCCGCGCAAGTTCATCTGCCGCACATAAGAGAATTTTTCCGTCTTTGCAACATTTTTCATTGCTGCTCCGCTGCTATTGGTCGTAGCGTGATGTTATATAGCCTATAGCCTTCCTCGATAAATGAGTTATTCAACACTAAAATAATTTTTCAAATCGAACCTGTAGCGCGTTCAACCAAACAAACAAACAAACTCTTCAGATTTATAATATTAGTATAGATAGGTTCGCATACAATAGGGTTGCCTATGTTTGAATATGTGCATTATTTTACATACAAGATCAAAGAGCAATCAAAATAAATCTTTTCGTGCAAACAGTATCAAAATTGGTTGCAAAATAAGGGAGTACTTGATATTTTAAATTTCGATATAAGAAAAAGTGGAGCTGTAGTGGGGATGTCTTGCTATCTCCCTTGGACAGCTACGTTTAAATGGTGGTTACGTCATAGTGTCTACTATCAGTTTTAAAACGCTTTTACCTTATTTATTTTAGAACAGATTTCTAATTTATAAAGCGTTTACTTGTAGTCTATGGTCTATTGTCGCTTGTAATACCATAGGATTTTATCACTACCGAGTTGCCGTACTTAAAGCAAAGAACAAAAAAATGCAATGAATGGCTCAGTTGGTAAAGCAAAGACTCAGTTTATTGAAGTTTAGAGATCAACTCCTACATCATGGATTTTTTTATTCCTTTATTACGTATATATTAGCAGCGATAGCTCAGTGGGGAGACCAACAGACTGCAATGCAGAGGGTCTCGGGTTCGAACCCACGTCGCGCACCTTTGGCTTTCGGAAGTTATATGATTTTTCGAAATTATGTGCGAATTGATTGACAATTATCGCCTGCTCCGTGCCTCGGAGAGCACGTTAAGCCGTCGGTCCCGGCTGCCATGAACATCTATGGCAGTCGTTATTGGGAAGTCAGTGCCCTCTAATATCCTGACACTAGTCTAGCCTTAGGGTATCGTTAGCCTTCGGGTTGCGGAGGTCAGATGGCAGTCGCTCCGTGTAAAAACTGATATCCAGTCAAATCCGGTTAGACTAGAAAGCCGACCCCAAGTGACGTGGGAATAATAAAGGCTAGGAAGAAGAAGAAGATTACGTATAATCCTGAACTTATATTGATACCATATAATTTTTAAGTCTCGTCCAATTGCTATGTAATAATATATTAATTTCAATGCAAATTTGAGCAGTATTCGTTTGAAAACAATGTGTCGTCTGCCTTTGACATTCGTCTAAAAACAAATGACGAGTGGCGGTGTTTTGTGCGCCCGTCACTCATATTCAGCTGTCATATGCCGCGTTGTGTTATCTACGGAAGAATAATTATTTTTTTGAAAAAATAAAATCCGACCTTAACGCTATATCTGCATGTACAAACTTAAAATAATAAGTATAAAATACAAAACTTTTGCTTAAAGTACTTATCCACAAAAATTTTCATAATGCGCTGATTCGATATTGATAAAATTTATTTGGAAGCACAGGCTCTGAAGTATAACCTACCAAAAAAAAAAAGAATTATCGAAATCAATTCACAACGGCGGAGTAATCGCGTAGTAAACATCAACGTAGTAAAAATAAAAATAAAAAAAGGTTTGTGTTCAAAATAGATTACTTTGTCTCTATTCTGCAAGTAGCGATCCTAGAGTAAAAATTATTAGACTGCCCCACGGAGATCTTGAGTTCAATCCCGAAGTGTCACCTCTTACTTTTCGAACTTATGTGTGTATTTAATAGTTAATTATCTCTCGCTTTATCTGTAATTATGTATTAACACAACGACATTTAATTTGTAACCCAAATTGCTTGTAATAAGAAAAAATAAAATAAATATGTGAAATGTGAAACGTGTGGACAAAACACATACTATAAGAAATAGTTTGTAATCAAACTATACAAAGTCACCCCTAATGAGGTGACTTTGTATAGTATGTTTGATGAATCCTCACATAGCCATTAGATGGACCATTAACGTATCAGCGATATAAAGATGCGTAGATAAATGTAGTAATCGGTCTTTAGCTTTTAATTGCTAATTGACCTTAGTATGATATGCTATTGATGATAGGAGCGATGCGATCAACGGGGGTCATGTGTTCGATTCACAACATTAAGTAATGTTGCCATAAAAAATAATTTAATAATATATCTCAAGCTAGCAGTACCTTTTAGCAGTTGCATTTAGGTCACAAAGTAACACTTATGAACGTCGAAATATATAGGTTAGTGAGTTTACTGAGATGAAAGTAAAAGGCCTATGTCCTTTTCTGTATCCCAAATAATGTGTATGCGAAATTTCATGATGATAGGTTGAGTAGTTGAGGCGAAAAAGCGGAACAAAAAAAACAAATAAATAAACCAACCAACTAACTCACATACTCATTCATAACAGTAGTTACAGTAGCTACGAGTATGTTACTTCTAGATAAAATAGCTTAATATATAATTGTCCCTCCCAGGGGGCCGGTGGAGGAAGTATCTTTGTGTAGTGGCCTGCCATTTCACACGGCGGGCCGAAACCACGGCGGGGTCGCGATTGCATGTGAAAGCGATTCGCGCGGCCTCGTCGTATATGGTTATGTCGAGGAACACCGTAGTAGGTTTAGTCGGTATTACCGGGGTATCTTTTCCCCGGTGAGCCCGACATAACCTTTCCGTCGCCCCGCGGAGAGGTATGCGGCAAAGCATTACCCAACGTAAAATAAAAATTTTAATATATAATATAAAATAATACCAAAGAATAGACGATACTCCACCACTGTTGCCTAGTGTAGATTGGCAGATTTCACTCATCACGCATAATATCGTTAAAGCAAGTGATAATTAAAACACATAAGTTCGAAAAGTTGGTGCCTAGAGTTTGAAGTCAAGACTACTGGATATTAATCCAACCATTTACCCACTAGGCAAGATTATAAATGTCTCTCTCCAATCTAATTGGTCATATTTAAAAACAATCATGTGATGCAATTTCTTTCACCTAATTGAAGAAAGTCATTTAGAATCAAGAAGAAAACAGAAAACTATTTCTTAGAAGAAAATTGTTCTACTTTTCTCTAATAAGATCTAGATTACTTCCTTTAGTTGTAAGAAATGGCATTGTATGAAATTGACGATTAACTGGCGAGATCGAATGGTATGTAGTAAAAGGAAAATCTAGAGTTCCTAACAAGGGTACCTGGAGCATGTTATTGTATATTGTTTTGTTAAAAAGTAGTTTTTTATTTAGTACCTTGTTTACTATATTCAATAGCCAACAATTTTTTATGTCCAGTCACAACACAAGGTCATTGACATAACCGTATACGTCATAAGTTTGGCGAGATGGAAATATAATTTTGTGTCGCCGAACATCGGGCTTATAAATGAGATGTCCATTTGGTTTTGTTTAGAAACTTTGCCCGTTATTTTTTTCTATTATGTTGTGAAAGATGGTGAATAAACGTGCTAGATATCATGAGAAGTAAAGATTCATGTTAGTTGAACGGTAAAATGGTATAACTGCCGTTTTGTAGTACTTACATAAACCTACCAGCACTACATGCAAATATGTATCAATATATAAGTATATATTTGCGTATAGAGTTTTTAATTGCGGCGCTTATAATATATAATTTTATTTATTTTTCAGAATAAAAAACTTACATAAAATTTCAGATGTCAACTTAACTTTTAATACAATTGAATTACAAAATAATTGGTAAAAATAGTATTTTCAATGTATGTTCTATATGTTAACATATCGTAATGGTTAAATTTCATAAGGAATCCATTTAATAATATTTTTCCAAGTACAAACAAATTTTCCATCTGAAATCTAAAGATGATTAGCTGTTTATTTTGATCTCAAGATACTTACGTGTTTTCACTAATTTCTTAGAATGTTTTCGAATATTGAAGAATGAAACGCAGTATCTATAAAATTAGGTTATAAATTACTAGTAATAAAGTTAACGCCGCCAGTTTCGCTGAAATGCTGATATGCTTGTCCTAAATGGGTTCACGTCGATACGACCTCTCGGCAAGTCCGATACCTTAATTATCCATTGGACTAACGACACCGTGTTCAAATCTCAGCTCGGGCTGAGGCAACTACTAAACTACTGGTTTTCACTAGTGGTGAGTAAGATTGAACATTTTAAAAAGAAGAGGTGTGCCTCTGAACTGTCTATAGCCGGATAAGTAGTCAATGCCTTTTGCACACCCGCACGTACCTTCGGATCACGACACAACATAATGCGGTGAAGCGAAACACGTGTCGACGCATATTTTTTGTTCGAAGCGGAATCCTGCAAGTTAGAATACGTCCGGATGCCAAGACACGGCTGTTCCTATCCAGAGGAGGAGAATTGTCAACCATTTTCTATTCCAATATTTAGGTTGGGAAATCCGAGGATGCGTGGCGGGTTCCTCTCTTCCCAATTGTTTTATTACAATGAATTTTCGCCAAATAATGCTTAATTCGATTATTCAATATATGTTTGAAGTGAAAACTTCTTTAGGCGCGTTGAGCACTTCTTGGGTGAACAAAAATCATGGAACTCGCGTCATCGTCACCCTTCCACGCTTTCCATTTTTGAATTATTTTAGAATATTAACAATATCTCAGAAATGGTGCGTCCTACGCAAAAAATAACGTTAATAAATTTTGCCCTCCTTAATAATCCCTAAGAGAGTATCAGGAATCCGACCCGCCCCTTTTTTGGTTTATAAAGGATTAAAGTTTTCACTTCTATTGGCAGTCCCCAAAGACTGCCCCAAAGCCCTTTTTTTGACTGGCAACAGGCGAGTGATACCCATATCACAGTCTTACAATCTGGCGAACTCTATGCAAAAACCAATGTACAACATTCGCATAAACATAAGACGACCTTCGAAATTATGATGAATTTTTAATTTAAAATAATAAGTTCTCTAGTTAACAGTGAACTTGACAATGAAAAATACAAATGGATATCATCATTTGTCGACGAGTTGAAAGGAAGTCGACAATCGTTACAAAGTGACATTAATGCGATGACTCGCAGAAATCAGAGAGGGGCCGCCGAGTTTCGGCCGGAGACAGATTTTGGAGTGCCAATTTTGGGGACGATACGTTTATTGATTGAAAATCGACGTGTTATTTGCTCTGAAAGCGTTTTGGTTTAAGTAGTTATCTCACTGACGTAACGTGCATTCTATTCACGCGTTGGATTAATACTTGTAATTGTCTAAGATGGTTGAGATACGTGATGGTTTTGTTGTATATCCTAACTAATATTATAAATGCGAATGTAAGTTTGTTTGTTTGTTACGCTTTCCCGCTTTATCTACTCGACCGATCATCATATCTGGACATCGCGCACAAGATCTCACAACTGGCTCATTTACTACCGCAACACCTATTCTTTTAAACATAATGGCTTCGACGTGATGATCACACAGGAAGTAGTGTTAAAATACATTCTGGTTTAGTATTACAATATTGTATCATGGGATAAGAGGAAACATTTTTAAAGTAGGTATATGATTTTTAAGGCGTTTTATTAATAGAAAATTAAATATTGTACATTAGCAACAATTTTTTCACAATTACAATGTATGTCATGATTTATATACATGTTTAAGAGCTGTTTGGGGGCGAGACACTAGGTTCATGGGGACCGGGCCACTCCGGGGGCGCGTGCTTTTGTCTAAGCGGCTAATTAACGCTATGCGTGACAAGAAGGCTGGACTAATCTTGGCTCAAAGAATCATTGCTATTTAATGTGGTAATGCAGTCTTCTGGTTAGCCTAGTCAATAACACTGCTGAGGAATTCTGCGACGCTGCCTAAATCGGCTATTTTATTTATTTACTGTGATATATTTTATGCATTTCCTTTTCTTATGTTTTACTTATAAGTTAGGTTTGTAAATATTAATTTAGTTAGATATGATTTGAATAACCACACATTTTTATTATATTGTTGGCAACTTTATGACCTTATAATGAACGAACACTCACGACTACACAACTCAGAATAATCATTTGGAATCACACTAATAATGCAATTATCCTTCTATACTATATGCTATATGTACTTATATGTAAACTGTCCCACCGCTGGGCACGGGCCTCTTCTCAGTGTGAGAAAGGTTAGGCCATAGTCAACCACGGTGACCCATTGCGGGAAGGCAGGCTTCACATATCTTCGAGAACATTATGGAAAACTCAAACTTGTAGGTTTCCTCACGATGTTTTCCTCCACCGTAAAAGCAAGCGATAATTAACTAATTAACACGCACATAACTTTGAAATGTCAGAGGAGGCCTTGGATCGAACCCGGGACCTCTGCTATAATAGTAGGTAGTTACAACAAATTGTCATGTATGCAAACGATACAGTAGGTACCTATGTATGTGTGATCCTCAAACTCCGTATTTTCTAACTCATAATACTGTGTCATCCTAATCCTAATCCTATCCTATCCTAATCCTAACTTCCTATCCTAATCCTAATCCTAACTAATATTATAAAAGCGAAAATGAGTTTGTTTGTTTGTTTGTTACCTTTTCACGCCTAAACAACTGAACCGATCATCCTGAAATTTTGCATATGCGTTGTCATGTGTACAAAAACGGACATAGGCTACCTTTCATCCCGAAAAAAATTACTGTTCCCCAAAAAAAAAACAATAACTTCCTTATGATAATAGATGGCGCCACGTGTCTTTCGAATCATGATTGAATAATTCAATTATTACAAGCAGAGTACGACCCAAATTGATTGTCAAATTCTAAATTAACGCGAGTGAAGCCGCAGGCAAAAGCTAGTAATATCTAATTGTATATTTGGAGATTCGATGTTATTTTCTGATGTACATACATACATAGATTCACGCCTGTTTCCCAGAGGGGTAGGCAGAGACTACGGATTTCCATTTGCTACGATCCAGACACAATTTTCTGATTTGAATCATGATAATAATAAATTTACACCTGAATACGAAGGCGTAGACAGAAGTGGGCTACACCACACACCTCCATGCGCCAGCTATATTTTAGATAATATATACCTATAATATAATATAATATAATATTCTATCACATGCACACAACACCATCTAGCCCAAATTAAGCAGAGCTTGTACTATGGGTACTAGACAATGGATAAACATACATATATATATATATATATATATATATATATATATATTTTGTAAATTCATACATATTATACATAGAAACACCCAGACCAAGACAAACATCCATGTTCATGCACACAAATGTTTGACTTGTGCGGGAATTGAACCCGCGACCTCAGGCGTGGCAGTCGGTTACACTGACCACTACGCCATCGAAACCGACTAAAAGAGAGCCTGCCGTATACCGGGCATAGTTTAAGATTAGATGAGTGGTGCTACGTAGAATTGCATAATAGAAAATTCCATAAAACTATGTCCAACTCGGCAATCAAATATCTTACCATCGCACAAACAGACTACCTCAATGGCGTAGTGGTTAATGTAACCGACTGCCACGCTTGAGGTCGCGGGTTCGATTCCCGCACAAGTCAAACATTTGTGTGCATGAACATGTCTTTGTCTCGGTCTGGGAGTTTCTATGTATAATATGCATGTATTTACAAAAAAAAGTATATATGTCTGTTTCTAGTACCCATAGTACAAGCTCTGCTTAGTTTGGGCTAGATGGTGTTGTGTGTATGTGATAGAATATTGTAAAAAAAAAAATAAGCTAATGTATACCCTTTGAGGAAAGACATGAATATTATTAAGACGATATAATAAAATTTCGCTCGAATTGCTTTGTTTACACATTTTTATAACATAAAAAATAATCTATATGTTTATAATATGTAAGCGTTCTTCTAAATGTGGACTTGTGTAAATCTGGATTTTCCCAAGTTTTTATCTTATTGTGTACCTAAAAAAACAATAGTAATGTCTTAATATCTTATTTAAGGTTATCATATAAGACGTTATCCGGGTGTAATAAAGTTTTATTGGATATGCAGACCAGGATTTTTTATATATTTGCATTTTCCTTGACGTTTTGGATGGTTTTCAGCAGTCATTATCACGGAAGAATATGGTGGTGTTAGTTTTCACTCTTACTCTACTAAAATATTTGGTCTGGAATATTTGCTTACATCCCCGAAATTGTTGACAACCATATATTAGGATCACATCACTAACTACTGTTTACCGAACAATTTCTTGACAGAAAATCCTAGTAACACTAGCATCAATCATCCCCGATGTTTGATTCGGGAATCATACCAGTCCCATTCACTATCGCTGCGCTAGTACTAGCATTGCAAGGAGAAGCCATGGCAACTTTCATTAATCCCCGACGCACGAACGGCAAAACGACGGGGTGTTATAAGTTTGACGTGTCTGTGTGTGTGTGTGTGTGCGTGTGTGTGTGTGTGTGTGTGCGCGTGTGTGTGTGTGTGTGTGTGTGTGTGTGTGCGTGTGTGTGTGTGTGTGCGTGTGTGTGTGTGTGTGAGGGTGTGTGAGGGTGTGTGTGTGTGTGGGTGTGTGTGTGTGTGTCTGTCTCTGGCATCGTAGCTCCCGAACGGATCAACCGATTTTGATTTAGTTTTTTTTTGTTTGAAATGTGAATTAGTCTTTAGTAATTAGGGAGTGTTCTTAGTTATGTTTGATGAAAATCGGTCCAAAATGGCCGCCGCCACAAAATAGCGGATTACATATTTTTTCACAACCCCTTAATATGGGTATCAAATGAAGGACTTGACTAGAAGAATACTATACACTATGATAATTTCAAATCCAAGATGGCCGCCACCGCAAAATGGCCGATTACTATTTTTATTACTTTGTGTCGGGGGTTTTTAAATTTTTAATTTATAGTTAATGTTATTTTACTTGTGGGATTCATACGGGCGAAGTCATGGCTAGAAGGAAGTAAAATAATATGTTGAAGGCATTATTCAACTTTGTATGTCACGTTGAACCTAGCATTATCGCTTTAAGCACCTACATCATTAGTGATGTGCATAGTTACATTCGAACAATATTTGATTATATAACACTAATGTGATATCTACCATGGTCAAGGACGCAGCAAACGTATTACGGTATAACTAGATTTTGTTTGCGTCTCCCGAAAATGTAGGTTAGTTTAAATTGTTGACAGTACTTATTCTGGAGGAAAGATACCCTACGTTCTTTTCTGTCTCCTGACAACGTGTATGCGAAATTTCATGATGGTTGGTCGAGTAGTTTACGCGTGAAAGCGTAACACACATGTTAAATGTACGTCTGCTCTAGTCGAACATAGGCTCGCGCGGCTGCCGCGCGTAATGTATGCACAGCTTTAGGCGGTAACGCCTCAACTACTTAACCGATCGTCATGAAAATTGTATACGTTATCGAGGGTGCAGAAAAGAAGAAAGTGTACCTTTCATCAAAAAAGGCACTGTTGTTAACCTTCTTTTTTGTTTTTTTTTTTTGGTACCCAGGAAAAATGCTTGATGCACTATCCGCCGGCTAGGGGACGGCACCGGCGGGGCGTGTGGGACTCCCCATTCTGGTATACCCACTAAAAAACCTGGGGTGTTCCCTCTGTCACCCAATGGAGGGGCCTGTAGTGTGTGTGGCCTTAAAAGAATTGAGTCATCCATAGCAGGCCCCCCCGTGTGGGTGCGGGCCGGGTCAAACGGACCCGACCACCTCTCGTCCCCAGGGGAGAGCCTCACCGCTCTCCCCTTTCGACATAGGAAGGCGCGCGGGAACACCGCGCGCGCCCTCTCGGGGTTCTTAATTTGTGGGTGGCAGGCCCCCCTGAGCCTTGCCTGTTGTTAACCTAACCTAACCTTCATTTACGCGAGCGAAGTCGCGAATCTAATCTATACTTACTAATATTATAAAGTTGAAGAGTTTGTTTGTTTATTTGAACGCACTAATCTCAGAAATTACTAGTTCGATTTGAAAAATTATTTTAGTGTTGGATAGCCTATTTATCGAGGAAGGCTATCTATACTTACTAATATAATAAAGCTGAAGAGTTTGTTTGTTTGTTTGTTTATTTGAACGCACTAATCTCAGGAACTACTGGTTCGATTTGAAAAATTATTTTAGTATTGGATAGCCTACTTATCGAGGAAGGCTATAGGCTGTATAACATCAATCCCCACGGGAGCGGCGCAGTAACTATAAACGCGGGTGAAACCGCGGGCATATCTAGTTATGTAATATGCTTATACATCATATTAATTATTATCAGTCATTTTAGTTTCTATGTATAATATGTATGTATTTACAAAAAAAAGTATATATGTATGTTTATCCATTGTCTAGTACCCATAGTACAAGCTCTGCTTAGTTTGGGCTAGATGGTGTTGTGTGTATGTGGTAGAATATATTATATATTATTATTATTATTTTCTTCAAGGTAGGTAAATGGATATACCATCTGTTATTTCTCAGGTAGACGTTTATTATCGATTAAGGAAGGCTTATTATTGTCCTTGGAAACGAAGGACACCACTCAAGCAACTGTTACGCTCCTAGTAACAAGCAGAGGTCATTTACATTGCCTTCGTAACTGCTCAAAATTTAATATTGCCACAAGAAACGTAGGTATATCGCATTAAATTATAATTGAGGAATTAATCTATACATCTATACAAATAAATAAAATTGAAGTGTCTGTTTGTAATGCCAACATAACAGCTTTTTATCTAATGCATATGAAAGTATATAAAGTACCTATACGAAAACATCTATTTTAAAAATTTTTGTCTGTCTCTCTGTCTGTCTGTTTGTTCCGGCTAATCTCCGAAACGGCTGAACCGATTTTGACGGGACTTTCACTGGCAAATAGCTGGTGTTATAAGGACCGACTTGGGCTACTTTGATTTTAGAAAAAAAATTGGGTTCCGCGGAGACAAATACTTTTTAGCTAAAATCTACGCGGACGAAGTCGCAGGTAACAGCTAGTTAATAATAAATTCTTTATTGATACCAGATAGATCACAATACATACAACTTCTTAAGCTATAATACATTAACTGTATGTATACAATATTCAATGAACCCTAACGTCTAACCTAGGCCGAGCCTGTGTCTTAAACGTTAGTTTCGTTCCGTTAAATTATACATTACCAGACCCGTGTCTATGTCCTGTGTATTAATATTAAAATTAAAACTAACTAATTAATCTAATTGATAAAAAGATACATAGGCGCCTCTATATTAATGAAGGTATATGCAAACGTGCAATACACCCATTTTTCGCCAGCAATGTTGTTAGTCCCACGTGATGGTTGGCATAGCTATTGGCGTTCACCAGGTACTATCGGCTTCAGCGACGGATGACCATTTCAGAAAAATTTTCGCTTGCACATGTTGACCAGTTGAGTTTGTATCGCCTTAGAATCAGTAAACAAATGTAAAGTGTAAAAAAACTCAAACAAAGAAAGGGGCGTGTCACCAAGTGTTGGCCTGTTATGCGATTTTAACCTTAGGAGTGGTCATCCATCGCTGGAGTCGATAGTACATCTCAAATATTTTTGCTGCTGGTGAAATCTTAAGAGAAAACTTGATGAACTTGATCGAACCCTGAACCCAATGACCTGCAAGTGCAAACATAATCACAAACTTATGCTGTGGGATAAACGAGGTTGTTATTGAGGAATACATTATCCATATAAATCCTATATCTATCCAAGATATAAGATTTATAAGGCTGGTTTTACAGTGACGCTTACCGTCTGCGCGGGTGGTAAGCGCGGGCCGTACCCGCGCGGACGACCAGTTCGAAACAAAAAAACGAGTTTAGTGCCGCGCGGTTTGCCACTTCGAATATTCGCGATAAGGCTTCTCTTGATTGTTTTATAATATAACCTATGGAAGAAAAGGCAACGACGACATGACGACGGCGTATACTTGTATACGCCGTCGTCATCATACATACATCATTACAATGCCACCAGATTGTTGATGATGATTGAAACGCGCGGCCGACTTGCAGTCAGCGCGGGCCATCCGCGCGGATTGGTTTTACTATGTAACGATCCAAGACACTCAAAGCTCGTGACCCGCGACCTTACGAACCGCGCTGGCGAAAGCGTCACTGTAAAACCAGCCTAAGAAATACACCTCATGCTCTCGGAACCGTTTTGTGAAAACAGCATTGGTTGTAAAATTTATAATTTCAGTTCAGTGTTGGTATGTGGATTCCTTTGGTGGCGTAGCGGTAGTGATAGCGACTCTTGTGTTTGAGGCAAAATGTTTTTGGGTCTTTCCGTTAAGAATGTCTTAGTAGCCACACGAAGTCTTGCTCTACGGCCGGTAGGAAGCAGAAAGTTCGGTGGGACTAACCAATCTTTTAACTTTTTTTTTTACGTGGGGTAATGCATTGACGCATGCCCTTCCGCGGGGGCGGGCGGAGGGGTTATGTCGGACTCGACGGGGTAAAAGAAAGATGTTAAAACAATAAATGGACCTCCCGGAATACCGACTAAACCTACCACGGTGTTCCTCGACAAACCACTATCGGCGGGGCTGCGCGAATCACTTTCACATGCGGTCGCGACTCCGCCGAGGTTTCGGCCCGACGTATAAAACGGCAGGCCACTACACGAAAAGACCTATCCAATATGGTATCCTCTTAAAAAAGTCCCTACTGTCACGATACAGAGGCGCGCGTAGGAACACGCACGCCGCCTCTCGGACCTGGTGCTGAACGGATGGCGGGCAGGCCCACAAAGCCCACCACCCCCAGGTCTAACCTCAGGGTGGCTGGCGGTCGTCTCGCGCCCTCAGGCGCCCTGCTCTGCGGTTGGGGAGAGGGTTTAATCGCTCCCTCTCCCACTCCGCCGCCTCCTTGATGGAAATCACTTCCTCACAGAAGGAAGCGACGGCATTCCACGACCTCTCACTCTGGACCATAGACTGAACTACGGCCGGGAGTGAGAGGGCAACCGATCCTACTGCCGCGATCAATTCACGGCGCTGCGATGCCCAGGCGGGGCAAACCGCCAAAGTGTGCAGCGCCGTGTCCCCAATAACATCGCGGCATTCGCCGCAGTGGTGACAACCGGGCGTCTCTTGCCGGCCTATACGACACAGGAACCGGCCAAAACAACCATGGCCGGTCATTACCTGTGTCAGCTGGAAGGTGAGGGCGCCGTGCCGCCTCTCCAGTCACTCCTCAAATACGGGGCTTACCGCCACGATCGTGGCATGCCCGGACGTCTTCTAACTTAATCTAACCTACTTTTACGCAAGCTAAGCCGCGGGCAAACGCTAGTATTATATATTTTTTAGACGATTCAACTAATTCTTTAGGTAACGTTACTTTTGATAAATACAATTTAAAAAAATGGTCAACTAGAAAATCGTACTATGAACACGATAAGATCATTAAATAAAATATTGTAAGTGCTGAGGTGACCACTAAACCAGTATGCCATCTGTTCAGGCAAGGTTACACGAGGCCTAGTATTTCTGTTCTTTAGATATCGTGTTACTGCCTAAGTCCACCGTAATTCAGTGAAAATGTCAAGCAATGTAGGTGAACAGTATAATGGTGGTAATTTCTTTGTCATAATATTCATGCAGCACGAAAATATGCACGGTATTGCCAAGTTTATATGGTTCGCAAATGTATCTGCGTTATCACGGCCAATGGAAGTCGAAGGAAGCCGCTATGTGCATTCCACAGAACTAGCGTGGGACAATGTATAATTGTATATACTATAGTTATTACATACTTTATATATTATATATTTTTGAAGACAGTAATTTAAAGCAAACAGTATCGTTCTGTTGCGCAATAGTCTTTTTTATGAATTATTGATGATTGTCTTCTCAATATTCGGCCGTCGGCATCGAAATGAAGAAATATAAGTGTGTGTATGCACTGAATGTTGCTTTAAAAAATGCAAATTCGATTCTGCTATCCAGTTATGCTGACCCGAAACTGTTTAGCCATCGTTAATACTATTGCTGTCTATACCTGCGCAAAAACATCTTGACCACACCGTATATTAGTGGTCCACCTGTAATATTAAGTGTTAAAAAATATCAAATATTAATAACACAGCAACATAATAATATATTCTACATATTTATTTTAAATTCAGTGTTGACACGCCAGATAGGCTCCATGCGATGCAAATTTAAAACAAAAGTCGGCTACAGGTAACATTGACCGTTTAGTTTTAAAAATTACAAGCAGCGAACACTGGCTGAAAAGAAGTGTTGGCTTTGGATGTCCTAATTGCATAGCGTCACGCTTGTCAAATATATTACCGAATGTCTCCGAAGATTTTCGGTGATATGTTTTCAACGAGTGGAAGTAACCGCCTTTACTAATTAATTGGTGACGGGTCTAGTCGCCTGCAGAAGTATCTCTCTCTCACAGGAAACTAGTGTGGGAGTAGTAAAACTTTCACTGTGTTACCCGGTATATATGAGTTTTTATTTACATACTTGCCTCTCCAATTCCTATCCTTCCATTCTATTCTTATTACTTTTGGGTGAACAAAAATCATAGAACTCGCGTCATCGTCACGCTTCCACGCTTTTCATTTATGAATTATTTTAGAACATTAACAATATCTCAGAAATGGTGCGTCCTATGCAAAAAATAACGAAATTTTGATCCCCTTAAGAATCCCTAAGAGAGTATTAGGAACTAGCATCCGACCCGCCCCTTTTTTTGAAGTCTTCTTTAGGCGCGTTGAGCACTTCTTGGGTGAACAAAAATCATAGAACTCGCGGCGTCATCGTCACCGAACGCTTTCCATTTTTGAATTATTATTTTTTGTTTATAAAGAAGTGTTTATGATCAAGGATTAAAGTTTTCACTTCTATCGGCAGTCTCCAAAGACTGCCCCAATTTTTTTTTAGGAGTTGATGATTTGCTGTTATTCCTGTACAATCTTTGCCTCTTGCTGGTAGTACAGCGGTATCGTTTTGCATGATTGGCATCGCATATATGATACCTCCGCTATAGCAAGTGTCTTTTGACTATGATAACCGCTTATCATTAGGTGCACCATATGCTCGTTTTGTGGTGTATAAGCAAACGGTCTACTATTTTATACAAAGCCATGCTGGGTAATAGGCGATTGTATTACGCGTATTAGTCGTTTTTAGTATTATTAGTCGTATATTCTTATATACGACTAATAATACTACGATTAGACCCAACTACTAACGGCGCATCACCATACAACGGCTGGCTACACACAGGCGCGACTATAAGTACATATAAGCTTGTAAGAGATATATAATTAGGCAGTGTTTGCACTGTACCCGCCTGCTCTAAGAGCCGTAACAACTAATTACGTGTAGTGGTCGGCCCTCACTTGAACATGATACTGGGTACTTAATGATGTGGTGTCCATGCGTTGTACATTTAGGAACGGGAATTTTTATAAAGTATATTTTTGATGTGGTTCGTTTTAATTTTATAATGTGTGTAAGTAGGTACTTAGGCATGTAAGTTCTTGAATTGATTTATAGCTTATTGTAGACAGATACATAGCCCTTATTTTATACAACTAAGATGGCAAATAAACGTATGGCTCGCCTGATGGTAAGTCGCTGTCTGCTGCCATAGAAAAATGGCAAATATGACTGAGCTGATACCACAGAGCCTTTTTACAAAAGCTTATTACCCTGTTCACCACAGGCTGTTTGGCTAAGATTTATATCTGTATATTCTAACTCTATTGTCCAGCCGGATTCGTCCAGTTTAAACGAGATATATAGGCATATAGTTTTAATTAAACTTATGATTTCGCTCCTGAATCTTCTATCTCATACAATAGATTGGAATTATAATTCACCTCGAGTTGTGTTCCTGTGGTCAGTAGGCTGCAGCACTTCTTTTAGTCCTATAATCCACTAAAGTATTAGTTAGGAAGTTTACGGTTATCTAAATATACGTTGTCGCATACAATACCATTTAGCAAATATATTTCTGAACAGTATATTCATCAAGAATATAAATTTCCATATTTGTCAGTAGATTTCGTCTGCGGCGGTCAAGGCTACGCGTCTATGAATACGGAAATATGCTGAATACTAGGCGACGCGAAATGTAATATTCCAGTATGCTAATGACCACAGTTAGCACTTATTAATTCGTATATTCGGTGCACCGTAATCCAAAGCAAGTTTTACACCAGAATGTTATGTAAAAGCTACAGTAATAATTTAATAAAGCCTTCTTTTCATTTGAGAACGTTTTAAGGATAAGCGTTTTGGTAAACGAATCAATAAACCGTCGTACTCCAACAGTTGGACCGATACCGAACAAATCAAGAGAGGTCTATGCGTGTCTCAATTCATTTCAGGTATAACAAGTATTGTTACTGGTCTTCCATCGTAAGCATTCAGTCTATTCCAGCCACCTTTACGTCATCCGTTCATCTGGCCGTTCAACTGGTAACTTTGACCTGTAAAAAAGAACATTATACATTAAATATGAATTGATATTTTTAAAATGACGATGCAGGTTTTACAACTTATTTAGAAGTGGCTGCTGTTTAGACAGAAAATAATTTATATCCTTTCTAACGAGGCAGCGCCTCCTTAGGAACAAAGTTACGTGGAAGTGCTTTGTCAGGTGAGCTCTAGTTTAAACATAAATCCAGATTTGAATTTAGTCCTGCTAATATAATATAATATAATATTCTATCACATACACACAACACCATCTAGCCCAAACTAAGCAGAGCTTGTACTATGGGTACTAGACAATGGATAAACATACATATATACTTTTTTTTCTGTAAATACATACATATTATACATAGAAACACCCAGACCAAGACAAACATCCATGTTCATGCACACAAATGTTTGACTTGTGCGGGAATTGAACCCGCGACCTCAGGCGTGGCAGTCGGTTTTTTTTCTATGTTTACGCCGTGATGTCCCCTTCACAAATGCTCGAGTTGTCTTACAAAACAAATCTTGGATTTGCGTATTCTTTTAGTCCGTGGTCACTCTACTCGCACTTAAGACTAGGTCAGTCAGCCAGCGGGAACCATGAACTAGCCCCTATTATTGGTCCAATGTAGCTAGTTATTTTCTAGTGCTCGTGTAATTTAGTTATTCATACATCCATCTTTAGAGCGAAGTGTGATCATTTGACACTAGTGTTTATACGAGTGTATTATTACTTAGTGTACCGCGTGTGACAGAAAGGCGTGGTCATGTTTCAAGGTTGTAATATGCACATGATACTCATGTGTATGAGCACCTATTGTCAATTCCGCAAAAC
This sequence comes from Catocala sponsa, assembly GCA_963564715.1. NCBI lineage: Eukaryota > Metazoa > Arthropoda > Insecta > Lepidoptera > Erebidae > Catocala > Catocala sponsa. The sequence continues at coordinate 21,345,660 of OY751338.1, read as the reverse complement.
AATTAAACTGGAAATATGCTCGGTGGACGGCAAGTGACTCGCCCTATACGTGGGTACACACACAGTATTTGTATGTCATGCTACTCATTACTTGTAGTAGTAATGCTTTAAATATATATCTAAGTCTATTCACATGTATTACATGTAAAACAGTGTTTTTAACTGCACGAATAGCGTAGTAGTTTTATGTGGTCGCCACACCGCTGCCGCGCTGAATGGTTGTAGTTTCGATCCTCACATGGGACAAAAATACAAAACGTGTAAAGATTTACAATCTATACATGGGATTTTTTATCACGTGGTACACCAGTCAGCATATCGGGATATTACAGCAGGAATACTAATACAAGCGGTAGTTGAGCTGTCAGTAATCCACGTTCTTTGAGAAAACCAGTAACGCAGTGCTTATGACTGGTTTCAGGCGGTATTTCCTAAAACATATTATTTAAATTGTAATTCTATAAATCAATATTCATTTACGTAGAGCCTCAGCTTCGAGTGATCATTGTCTTGGTTAGTTTTGCATTTATAAAGTAATTTTAATTAATCGTCTAACAAATATGTGCGGGCTTGATCTTCATTCGCACTTTATTGTCTAAAAATATTATGTGTAGAGTATGATGTTCAATCGAACGAAAACTCTAAAGTAAATAAAGAAAATATGCTTCGTATGGTCACAGTACAAACAAGACACTACGTCACACAACCACATGATACCGGTAAAACTCGTCATAACTGGACCGCATTATTGGCTTGCATTTTTTTAATGCAGTATGTAATGTTTGATTATTACCTTGTACGCATGTGTGTTATCTTGAACTGATAAATGATTTTTTGTTTTGATCTTTCTTTTTAATAAGACAACTCCCGCACTTGGAATGATTCCTGTGTCGCGGGGGTTACTACAAACATTCAAAAAACGGACACAAAGAACTCCCAGCCAGATTCGGAACAACCATTTGTGGATGACACAAAATTTTGTCCCGTGTGGGATTCGAACCCAGAACACTCGGCGCAGTAGCGAGGCGACCACTTAAATCACTACGTCATCCGTGCAATCATAATATTAGATTAGATTAGAGTTTCGTACGTGATTAGACACCTGTGCTTAAATGTTATATTGTGATTTGTCGCGATGCGTCATGTTTCCGTTCTGAGTGGCTGATAAAGAGTTTATTGACGTATGTCACTAATGGCGCTTGTAGACAATGCAGGCTGCCGTGGGTTATATGCGCAAGCTACTCGCGTGGGTTAAGGTATGCGCGAAATAATCATTAGTGGTACTTGCGCATGATTTTTGCATTGTATATAAATTTTATATTTAATACGTTTAAATAATTTTTATTGGTAAAGTGTCCGAAGTAGGCGTGGCTGCGCAAGCCAGAGTACCCGTTTTCGGCTGTATTTTCATCCCTCTGGGAAAATTTTAATATTTATCCTACAATTCCGGGAGTCGAGACTTTTTTTTAGGAGATTTCCTCCCCTTTTTGAATCTTTTTAGATTTGAAGAATCTCAATTAGTTTTTGAGATATTTGCAAAAAACGAAAGCCCTTGTTTTTTTAGTTACCTAATTGTTTATTTTTGCAAGCGGTTTTTTTCAAAAATCTTCTACATACCATTCCGGATCGAATGACACCTCGTTCATATTTTTCCGAGACTGCTGAAAAAAGTTGACCAAAAAAGCACTTGTTGACTAGACTATTATGCGTATATAGGCTGTCTAACTTGATATGTAGGCGTGTGTAGGTAGGCCCAGACTTGAAATACTCGTGATTTTTAACTTTTGTGTGACTCGGTAACTTTTGTGGACTACACAGATGTTTTTCCCGTGTGGGGATCTACCCACAACACTTGACGCAGTGACGTTGGCGAGGTGACCAGTTAGGTCACTACGCTATAAATATAATAGATTGAAACCGGGATCTCACGATCGCACGCAGACTTACGCCATGGGAACATAGAACTAAGATTCTATATGTACATATAGAACTTGGTACCTCAAAAAGTAGTTAATCGAGAACTAAGTCATGATATCTATACTAATATTATAAAGCTGAAGAGTTTGTTTGTTTGTTTGAACGCGCTAATCTCAGGAACTACTGGTTCGAACTGAAAAAATCTTTTAGTGATAGCCTATTTATCGAGGAAGGCTATATTACATCACGCTACGACCCACGAGGACGGCGCAGTAACGATAAACGCGAGTGAAACCGCGTGAACATCTAGTGTATATATATAGAACTTAGTACCTACCTCAAAAACTAGTTCATTGAGAACTAAGTCATGATACATCCCTACTTTAATATTATAAATTCTAAAGTAACTCTGTCTATCTGTCTGTCTGTCTGTTACCTTTTCAGGGCTAAACCACTTTGCGCGCACGCTTTAAAACCTGGGAAAGGACATAGGCTACTTTTTATTAATGCAGGTACCACGCGGGCGGAGTCACGCGCAAAAGCTAGTATAATATAAGTATAATCTGACACAACGAACTGTGGATCGCAATGTCCAAGAATGAACAGCCATAACTGGTTCTTAAATTCGCTTATTAATGTAGCCGGGCTGTCTGAATCTGGTTTCGCTCCTACATAACCACTACCAGTTTACGACAAGCTTCCTTACGATGTATTTACCATTAAAGCAAGCTGTAATTATTTTATTGTAGTCATATACATATAAAAAAACCTATACCTCGATTGAAAAGGAGTTACTTGACTAACTACAAAATGATTAAAATATATATTTAGTTGATAGAGTTTTAACTAAATATTTATAATTTTTATACTGAGTACGACAATTTTACAAGGTGTTGTCGAATCCCTGCTCAGGCAAGGTGCTTTTTTTTAGTATTTTGTCAAGAAATTGTCAGTCAGGCTCGTCTTTATTTCTTTTTTATTAATTGGATACTAAAATGGCTGGCGTAATTTGGGTGCGTAATACCTCTGCTTACTCCGACGACATAATCGTGAGACTGTGTATGTATGGTAAAAGGCTACCGTAGCCTATCAGCGTTTACAATGCTAAAAGCATCACTCGCGCGTTGCCAAACCCTCAAAAAAGAAGCCGCTTTGCTGCTAGCTCAAGAGGCCTCATATAAACTTCGCTATTATGCTTCTAAATGTGCATCCTACAATCACTATTATACTATTAACAATATGAACCATTTTCGCATAAACAGCGATGAACACAATAAGCATTTGAAAACACATGAACATATTTCTTTCACTTTCTTCAACACACTTTTCTTAAATAATCAATAGATCCATTTCAACAATATGGTGTAGCAGTAAACATGATTGGAATAACATTATGGGGTATTACAACCATTTGGTTGCTAGCCAAATAATCAATCTTAAAGATTTTGGGGCAATGACAATAATGTTTTATCCGAAATTATTAATGTTTGGGAAACCGGTCTAGTTTTAATCATGTGTTGTAAACAAAAAATATTGGAGCGATTCTGTACGGTAATAAGATCAAAGTGGTTTTAACAGGTCACTAGCTTTATAAATCACTATTCATTTGGTAGGTAGTTGATTAATATTGAAAAGTAGATACCTACTGGTACAATAAAGAGAAATAAAAATATCGCTGTGCCTTGAATGTATTATTATTTTTTCTCTTTGTATATCCAATCACACAGGAAATACTTAATGGTGATGACATTAACAGCATTTTCAGTTTAATTCGAAGTTTGAGTGCAAATTCGTGTGAAAATATTTATTTAAATTTAACTAATTCAAATGTCAAAAAATATCTGCATTTCTAATGTTTGTAAACTCGTTCAATCGGCTATCAACTATTGTTCAAGCTTAGCGGGGCGCTATTTACGAATGTAGCCGTATTACATACCTACAAAACTAAGCATCAGTTCCACAATTCACTGTTACATATAAAGGGCGATAGAATATATATAATCACTCCGTCCTACCAGCCTCAATGCACCGAATGCACCAACTCTGATGACGTCATCAGAACGCATCACGTCATTTCCGTCATTATAAGTGCAATGATCGTCTACTCCGCGACTATCTTCGACTATTCTAACTAATATTATAAATGTGAATATGAGATTGTTTGTCACGTTTTGACACCATCCCAACATTGTAAACAGAGCCTCGATGAATTAAGCCACCAGTGTTCGCTACCTTAAATGCCGTTTTTAACTAGCACCACGACATTAACTGTAAAATGCTTCACCAGGAATCAGAAAGTAAAATCAGACAGGTCAACAGAATTTCCTTAAGGTAGCGCGACTGCTGACGCTGATCAACCGAACATCATGAAACAGAAAAGGACATAGGTTACCTTATATCCAGAAAAAGTACTGTTCCAAACGATTGAAGCCGCGGGCAAAAGTTAGTTGTGATATAAAACAAAAAATATGAGGATTTCGAGATATGTATACAATAAAATTACGTAAGTATCTGTTTTGTACTCGGATGCATTATAGTCATAAAGATACTGATTGTGTCTGTTAATGATATGATGATATATATAGAATCTATTTTTGGTTTGTATCAGTCGCTAGGCCAATATGTGTTAACCGAAGGTCACGATAGCCGTTCCAGCTCTATCTTTTTATATTCTAGGCAGCAGTTTGGCTGCGTTTTGTTTTAGAATGCAATGGAAACACCGATGCCTATGGCTATGGGTGGCGATTATCGCCATTAGGTTAGCGCTGGTGTATCTGCCATCTTAGGCCGGGACTCCACCAAAGCAGAGATGTGTGCGGTGTGCTGTGTGCTGTGCGAGAAGAGATGTTTTTCAGCTCGGGGGACTTCACTAAAGCGGAGATGTGTGCGGTGGGCTGTGTGCTGTGCGAGAAGAGGTGTTTTCCAGCTCGGGGGACTCCACCAAAGCGGAGATGTGTGCGGTGTGCTGTGTGCTGTGCGAGAAGAGATGTTTTTCAGCTCGGGGGACACCACCAAAGCGGAGATGTGTGCGGTGTGCTGTGTGCTGTGCGAGAAGAGGTGTTTTCCAGCTCGGGGGACTCCACCAAAGCGGAGATGTGTGCGGTGTGCTGTGTGCTGTGCGAGAAGAGATGTTTTTCAGCTCGGGGGACTCCACCAAAGCGGAGATGTGTGCGGTGTGCTGTGTACTGTGCGAGAAGAGATGTTTTTCAGCTCGGGGGACTCCACCAAAGCGGAGATGTGTGCGGTGTGCTGTGTGCTGTGCGAGAAGAGATGTTTTTCGGCAAGCAAGATGAAAAAGTCGGCCGGCGCGCGCGCGGGGCTCTGCGGGTTGCTGGCGGGCGAGAGGGGGGAGGGTGACATCGCTCACTGCACGGCGCTCAGATCTCTCGTCTCCACAGCGCGTCGTCCGCGCACAGCTCACATCTCCGCTTCTATCGCACCATACAAATATTACACATCTCCGCACAGCGATCTCCACTGAAGCTGAGCGAAGAGGAGATGTGTCAATAACACAATTCTATTGGTTGTTTAAAAAACATCTCCTCGCCGCTCGTCTCGTCTCCGCTTTGGTGGAGTCCTGGCCTTAGATAAGTACAAAAGTAGTAAAACCTTCGTATTTATTGCAATTACTTCGAGGGCTGTAATAGTCAACGTCAAGTTCTTGAAGTCGACTAATAGTGGCTGTGGGCGCAAATGGCTTGAAATGGTATTAGAAAATGTTTAATTGCTAATTGAACCAATGATGTAGGTATACGCCAAATATTTATACATTAAAAAAATAAAAACTATTTTGTAAATACTGACTAAAGTAAGTATATTCTTTTACAAATCATGCTACATTTGTCTGCAATGTCTTTGTATTTATTGAAATTATAATGAGCCGTAAGGATATTTTATTTCTTTTTATACTTCACTAGAGGATGCCCCCAGCTACGCCCGCACATATTATTTTATTTATCCAGTTCTTTCCAATCCCGTGGGAATTTCGTGAAATCCCTTCTTAGTGTACCCCTGCAGTACCCAAGGAACATACATGCCTAATGTCAGCTTCTTGCGTTCAGTAGTATCGGCTGTGCTTTGTCTGTCAGTCACTCAGTAACGGAAGAGTTTTATATATATCTATAGATTGATACGATTTTTTATTCATTGTTTAAAATATTCGTGTAAAGTGAATTTATAGGGCGGTAAATAGGTAATTATTTATTTTTGTCACCAAAGTCGCAAGCATCATGCTTGTTCCGTCTGATGATTAGCAGTATTAGTTTATGAATGCTTACAATACAGGCAGAAAAATGTACTTCTCTCTACACAAATAATTTAATAGAAATACTTAACACAAACTACACAGCAGTTGCTTCAAACAATTTACATACGTATTGAGCTATGCGTAATGATAATATTATGCTAAATTGCTTTGAATGTTCGCCAATATGTTTAATGAGACGACTCCCATTCAACGATGTGGTACTGATTTGGTGATTATCGTTTGCGTTAACGTTTCAACTGTCATGAAAAATTATCCGGATGACATAACTCTCTCCCTATTTTGAATGTAAACAGAGGAAATACGCTTTGACTGATTTTCTTTGTTACTTTTGTAAGAGTAAAAGAGAGCACGGAGCGGTCTGAAAAATAACAACATTCCTGCTTTGAAACCATTTATAAAGCATACTTTTATTATTAGAATTTATGGCGGTTTCTGTAACTAGATACAACTATATTTGTTTTATTTTTCTCTTTAGTTAATACTAGCTTTTGCGCGCGGCTCCGCCCGCATGATACCTACATCAATAAAAAGTAGCCCATGTCCTTCCCCAGGTTTTAAACTATATCTGCACCAAATTTCATCTAAATCGGTTGAGTGGTTTAGCCGTTAAAAGGTATCCGACAGACAGACAGATAGACAGACAGAGTTATTTTCGAATTTATAATATTAGTAAGGATGTTTTGTAAATAATTTGTGTATATATTATGGTACAACTTATCAATTAAATATTAAATAATTGGTATTTTGACCACTATCAAACCCGAGGCTCCGTGTTCGAACACTCTCTTTTTTGCTTGGAAGACACAATATCATCACAGATATCGGTACTCTGCTTGGTAGTGGAAATAGGCTCACCGTATTGAATAAGATCTTAAAGTATCTGGCGGAATGTATGTGTGTCCAATATTCCACTGGATGGATTCAAACGTGGTGTCAAATACAACCTGTATTAAGGTAATACTGCTGTAGCTTTAGACTATCCCACCAACATAAACTTCATTATACTAATCCTAGTTTCTGCACGTGGATTCGCCCGCGAGTACCCATGTGAACGCAGTACCGATGAAAATTATCCTATATGTCAATTCCGGACATGCTCTACCTGTATACCTCATTTTATCAAAATCTGTCCATGTGAAGACGATTGTGGAACAAACATCTAAACATGTTCACAAAGTTACACATCTATAATATTAGCAGGTACTTACGCTATTTGTTTGCGCAGTCCCAAAACTTACACATAACGTATCCAATATTTACTGCTAAGTTCCTGCGGTATCAAACACGTGAGCGACCAATAACGAAAACGAGGGGCCAAACACGCGACCATCTTAAAAACGCCATTAAACTGCTGAAAAATGTATGAAGTACACAATGTGCTATTTAGGCCACGAACATCCTAACTAATATTATAAATGCGAAAGTGAGTTTGTTTGTTTGCTATGCTTTTACGTCTTAACTACTCAACCGATCATCATGAAATTTTGCATTGTCAGATGTACTAAAAGTTACATCTGAACTTTTCATCCAGAAAGAAATACTGTTCCCGAGGGATAGGAATTTATTGACGGAATCTAGATTAACGCGAGCGACGCCGCAAATAAAATGTAGTAATAATAATAATATAATAATAGTACATAACGTTACAATCTTCGACAGTCACACTTAAAACTCCCAGTCGACACTTGCATTGAGCGGCCGTAGAGCCCACGTAGAACCTTGGAGATAGTTTCTCACACGGAGTAGGAAACGAGCTGATGTACATGGATTCAATTTTATTAAAAGTGAATATGAGTGTTGCAAAAATGCATTGCTGTATAGTGAAATTGACATAACGCTTGGAAGCTATGGTTCAATAACATGAATGTAATAATATCTTTCGTGCTTGTAATTCCAGCGGCTTTACGTGCTTTCCAAAGCATGCGCTTATCATGTCACATCACCAACTTTCTTACGCCGGGGTTGCCATTTTGACACCAAAGACTTCCTATGCAGATTGAGATTGGCACACAATTCCATCTACAGAGCCTGTGGTGAACAGGACGAGTCCATATCGTACCTACTGTGTGAATGCGACGCGTTGGCTGGACTGAGGATGGGTCTGATGGGATTGGCATATCCAAACCCTGAAGACTTCAGGCTTCTCCCTCTAAATTGTACACTGCGGCTAATGCAGTACATTTATAAGCAGATAGCTAAGGGTTAAATCTTGGGGCCGACACAAAAGATCCCACTGGGTCGAAGTGTCGCCGGTCTGCACTGACTGGCCCCTACACATAAGATAAGATAAGATACGCCGGGGTGCTATTCTATTATAGAGAATTTCTTGGTAGACCAACCCAAAAACTTTTTGTTGACCCGATCCGAGATGAGTGATTATATTATTATGAATGTATGAAGGCAATATCTCGGAGCGAGTCATCATTCTATAATATCCTGGAACAGTTTGGTAGTCCTTATTTCGCTTGCTGCTTCACTTCAGAGGCTTAGCTTATTGCCGTTTACTAAGTATATTTCCAGATTCTGTGCAGCAACCGACAAGAAAACCCTATATCACTTTGCTTAATCCTGGGATCGAACAAGTGATCCGACTGAAAGCGATAGTTCAATTTATGTCACGACACCAACGAGTCTTTTGTCCATTGAGTCATATTACTCAAAAATATTAATTATTATATAATTTTTATAAAATAACTTAATACATTTTATTTTACTATGAAGTTTTACTATATACCGATAGATCCCCTAAACGCCGAATCGTAAGTTACCCAGTTGAACAGCTTGCATTATTACATATATTATTCTAAATTAGACTCTATTTGGTTTGTAATAAATATACTTTTTGCATGTAGTCATCTAGCCAGAATGTAGTACGCACATTATGCCACTTCCTACACTTATACTATTCCGTGGTCCCACACAGTCGACAAACAGAGCTGAGTCATCATATTCCGCTTACATATGCGATTATTAAGCCGTATTCAGACCGCAGCTATTTAGATGTCCAGCCGAGCTTTTTAAAAGGAAATGCGGCCGTCAACATTTTGATAGAACTATTGCTGTCGTGCTTGCCCCGAATGAAATATGAATGTGTGAAAGAGATAATTACAGTTCGACCTGATTATATTAATGAAACATTGATAAAATTGTCATATTTTTTATATATTTATTGACTAAAAATTTACAACAATAATACCATGGCTTAGACCACTCGCTTAAACCACTAGAGTTTTTATGCGAGTGGGAGTTCATATGTTATATAAATTAAAATTACAATTTATACTCTAATAATTCACAATGACAGTACGAATCTATTAATGTTATTTAACAAATATCTTTGTGTCCATTATATGAATGTTTTGACCCCAGTGATACAGACATTATTCCTAGTGCGCGAGTTGTCTTTAAAGAGGGAAAAGTAACGTACAGTAGGTCTATACAGGTCTATACTATACTATCTATACATTTTTTACGTTACTAATTTACATTAGTTCGTCGTATTATTATACAAGAAGAAAACACACAACAATATGTTTGTATGGACTAAACACTACCCGCATTTCCTCGATAGAAATAAGAAACGAAATATTCCGTCACGCTGCTGTGCCGAGTGCATGACAGTAAATATAGTACCATATATATTATCAACTGTTTGAGATACATTAACAGTGTTTTCATCATCTTCACCATGTTATAAAAAAGGTCATAAATTTAATGCCTGCCACAAAGATGTTTGTTTAAGTAATCAATTATGTGAAAGTGCGTGTCTTTACTTCGTTGTAAATGGAGCAAGCAAGCGATATTTAACAGAGAATTCTAAGAAATGTATAGTGCAGCACCAAAGATCGCTTACCGATTGTATGCGCTCGGCGCTATCGCTTAGCACAGGTTGTGTTAAAATGACTTTCGAACCTAGTATAAAGGCAGCGTGCAATATTCTTTGCTCTGTGGGAACCTATTAAGAACCTTTGGAGTCACGTCGGATAGAGATTTTTCTATCCTCGTCTGGTATTACACGGGAGGTGAGATATATACCTAGGTGTACATTTCTCAAGCTATGCTTCTTTATTGCGTGAACGCGATAATGTAGCTGGCATGGCCTACATGCACAAGCTAAAAGTTAGGGTTATATGCGCGAGCATATCACAAGAGTAACGGGTAACTAGCGCGGATTGCTCGCATCCGTCTTTTAAACGGTGCATACATTTTACGTGCATACGCAAGTGCCCTAGCTTGCGCATGTGCTTGCGTTATGTATAAGAGCCATTACTGATAGGACTAAGTAAACTCTAACTAATTCAGAAGGATAAACAACTGTAAAGCCATACCAACTTAATCACTCTAACTTATTGGTGTTCTGAAGTATCTTCAGCCAACACTACGCCCTATAGTTAATGAAATACCGTGGAATCATGAGCTCTTTATCGCTTGTCGTTGACATTTTGCATCCTGTCTAGACAGCTTTTATGTCTCATTACGCTAAGGCAAAGCACTTAAGAAATTTTCGATGGTATCGAAGTTTTCAGCAAAATCAAAAACTTAGCTGAAGTCGCGTGGAGCATAAACTTGCTTTATGACCGAAAGATTAACTAAATAAATCCTTCTTTCTATTTTTTTTTTATTTAGGTACAATATAGTGGTAATTTAGTAATACATAATACTCGCCAAACGTTAAGTTTAACGGCGAGACACGCTCTCAAATTCTAGTACAAATTATCACCATACATTAAAAAATAGCTCAGCTCACAATAGTTTTTCAAAAAAGGAAACAATATTTAAAGTTAAAAACAAAATAACATATGACATACTTTACATACAATTTATATATTTTTATATATACTGACTGAAAGTTGCACTGCTAGACGACACATACACCATCCAGCAATACATCCATTAGTCTTTTCTTGAGAGTATTAATACTTATTTTAGGTGTTTTTCTTAATTCATCTATATCATTAAAATTCTATGGCAGTATATAATGCGACTATTACATATGTATTTGGTCATGGTTCCTGGATCAAGCATCGCAATATTAGGCTGTTTTGACAAAAATCTCATTAGCAGCAGCAGTGTGAAGGTGTTTTGATAGGCCTTTAATAAATTCTTTGAGTAGTAGAGCCTCGCCGATTTCATTATGCATGGGACGGCTCGACCGGGGCAGGACTATCCACTCACAGAATATCGACATGAAATAACAGTACTCTCACGTAGCGAACGAAACACAGTTGTTTCGTTCGGTAAGTGAAAGTGCCGGAAGCACAATCACCCTCTTTTCCCAGTCCCGCTCCTTCTCATTCCCACTTCCTTTCCTAAAGGGTCGGCAACGCGCAAGTGATGCCTCTGGTGTTGCAGGCGTCCGTAGGCTTCAGTGACCACTTGCCATTAGGCGGGCCGTATGCTTGTTTGCCACCTTAGTTGTATAAAAAACAAGTGAGAAACGGCAATGAATTGCCGTAAATCCTAGATTTCGAAAAAATGGTATCACGAGACCTTGAGGTCAGAGGTCAAAGGTCATAGTCATATCAACTATGCTGAGTCAAATGGCGTTGACCGCTCTAGCTCTTACGGTTCTTAAGTTGAAATTTGTATAACATACTGACAAAGCTGTTATATAAGTTTTTTCGAACTCTAAGACTTGCCTGATACTACGTGTGATGCAAAACCATAGCTGGCGAGATGTTATTGTAATACATTGGGGATAAGCAGTAGCAGAAGTGAAACAACTACATAAACTACAAGAATTAATTGGTCGCTATCCGTTTAGTCAACGTATTGTATTAGCTTTTGCCCGTGGCATTGCTGGCTTGGGAACAGTACTATTTTTCTGAATAGAAGGTATTTTTTTATGTACTTTGACAACGTGTATGCGAGATTTCATGATAATCGGTCGAGTAGTTAAGGTGTGCAAGCGTAGCAAACAAACGAACTCATATACACAGTTATAATATTATTAGATTCTGCCTTAACTTTAGTATAAATAAGAATAGTTCTATTAATTAAAAATCGTTTCAGTGTATTGTTCTTAAAATAAACCGCTATAAAATCCGTTTATAGCAGCTTCATTTAAAACCAATTTCAAACATTCGCGTAAACGTAAGACAATATTATGTTATATCACAGTTATTATTCTAGGCTTGATACGTTATTACTAAAATAAACTGTTCTATTATCTTAACAGAACGAAGGGACTTTATAGCAAGTCAATCCAATTTTAGAATAGTACAATAAACAAGCAGTCTTTGAACTATTCACATACAGGTAGGCGGACCGCAAATTGTAATTGTAAATTTGGATGGTCATTTGGATCTGAAAATCATTCATATATTTAGAACTAAAATTAATTTCATATTCTCTTTACAGCAAGCTTAAAACGACTGGTACTAATTAGCCCTTAAAAGGTTAGTTTTCTGCGCCGGGTTTAGTCATTCGCACTTTTTATAAAACAGAGATTTAACTCGAAATTTGGCAGTTAGGCAATGTGAACTCCAATACTGTGTAATTTAGATCAAATTACCTAACCTCCAAATTTCGAGCTTAGTCTCTGTTTCATTAAGAGAACGAATTATGGCTAAAAGCTGTCTACATAGTGTAAGGACGACTGTGTAATGACCTGATATTGCAACAACAGAATCAACTTTCTTTAAAGAAACCTAAAATCTATACTAGCTACCACAGAAGCTGTGTGTGAACACAGTTTCTGTTGTATACTAAGCGCTCTTCACTGCAAGAAAAGCTTGTGATTTCGAAACAGCAGGATCATTTTTATCTAGGAAAGTTAAAAGCAATTCGGGTTAAACCAGCTATCAAACTACAGAATCGCATGATAAATGGTTCATCTATTTGGTAGTTATAGGTAGCGTGGTATAAGATAGTATCAATTAATCTGTCTGATGAATAATTTTAGTTTGTCGTTCGCGATGCACTATTCTCTTGTTCTACTAATATGATAATGTGGAAGTTGGGATATTTGTTATTTAACTCCGATGCGAATCGTTAAAAGGATTTTGATAATGATCGTTTGAAATGCATATGGAGATAATTTAAACTACGAGTAAATTCATATTTTGAGGAAATACATGATAATGCATTTCTTTAAAATTTGAGTTTAGTAGTTGTTTATAATGTGTATCACATTTACACGATTGTTTATACATTGAAATAAAAGTACTATATACTGATTTCAAGACAGTTTATTTTAAAAGTATTTAATTTTAAAATTAAATCTTTTGAAATATTTAAATTTATACTTTCACCGTCGTTGCGGTTACTTTTCAGCAGCCATGCTCATGTGGAGACTAATACGGTGGGCGTCTTATTGTCTCGAAGTGTAGGTAGTAACGCATTTCAAAGTACCCGAAAAGTATTGAATTTGTGGATAGCAGCTAATAAAATTAAAAATGATTGTAGTGATTATTCACTCGGCTGTATGTGTGCGGGGGGGTTCCTACTTAAGGTTCTTCAATGAAATACCGAAATACGTTCTGTAATTTATTTCTGTGACACAATGCGACAGTACAACGGGTATTGATCGACTGGTTATGCAATATTAATTATGATTACATTCTAGGTACATCTGATGCAATATCGATTGATGAGTAACAATACCAAAATAGGAAATGTGCTGCAGGCACATGATTATAAATTGACCAACCGTCTCTATCTCCAGCATGAAAGACCCCTGCGACTAAGCCGTGTATGAAATTTTAACAAGTATCGTTATATCCGTACATCAGACGAGCGCAAAAGGAGACTGTTTGTACCATGCACATATTAAACTGAAGAGCCACCGGTTTTAGACGGATTGAGCCGCTTTTCGGATTAACGACTACCGTTTGTTTGACGAATGTTTGCTTATTTTCATTGCCGTGCATGTTTGAAGTGAAGTATTCCCGGATCCTTTGACGTTTAGAAATAATGTGTAGCTATTTTGCGCTTGCTTTGACGGGGAAGGAAAATATACAGCAGAAAGTTTACTAATACACTAAGGAATATTAGTAAACTCACTTGTTAGATATCATACATTTTCATGGATGAGTGATATCTGCCAAGCCTGGCTTGGTCACCGTGATCAAGCACGTCAGGTAGGCCATAAAAAAATTATGGTCTACCCAAAAACCAGTAACTAAGTTTTATAAACTGTAGGCTATATTACTGTTTGTTAGCTGTGTGATTAATTTAATTTTATTTTAAATTACCAATTTTTAATGAAATATTGTAACATTATTGTCTTATAATCTGATCTGTATTACTTAAATCTGAAAGTTTTACGTAAATGTGTAACGATTGTAGGTGAACCTATAAATAAATAAATGAATAAACCCCGTGTGACAAAGAATTTCCTTCGTGAATCAGATAATATATATTTTTAAATCAACCTTAAGAACTCATGATTGTCCAAGTACTCTAGGTAAGATCAAGATAGGATTTAAAAAATTCTTACTAATATTATAATTGCAAATGTGAGTTTGTTTGTTACGTTTCACACCTTAACTACTTGACCAATCATCATGAAATTTCGCACTCACGTTGTCAGGGGAACAGAAAAAGGCATAAGGTACCATTCACATAGATAAAGTATTGTTACTTGCCTAACGTAACTTACACTTACGCGAGCGAAGTTGCGAGCAAAACCTAGTGTAAGAGTAAAGTTTCGTAAATATTTTCCGAATAAAATTGGAAACGTTGCTTTCATATATAAACACGAGTATTGACGTCCGTGTTGCTCCTACGCACTATTAAAATTACATTTAGTTAAATTATCACTGGCCGGTGTATTTCTGTCAGTGTGAAGGAGGCGTGACTATATTATTGACGTATAATATTATTTGTGTTCATAAATATTTAGATATAATAAAATAAACTCGGTACTGAGACAGAAGCGGTGATGATTTCATAATGTTCTGAATAATAACAAAATTATACATATACTAGCTTTTGCCCGCGGCTTCGCTCGCGTTAATTTAGAATTTAACCATCAATTCGGGTTGTACTCTGCTTGTAATAATATAATTCAATCATGATTCGAAAGACATGTGGCGCCATCTATTATCATAAGAACGTTATTGTTGTTTTCCTCGGGAACAGTAATTTTTTTCGGGATGGAAGGTAGCGACTCATCAACCTAGACTGTTTGGACTTTGAACTATTAGAAGTTGAACGCTGCGAATCGTGCGAGAGAGTACGTGATATTTTTGTTATTTTGTCTCATTAATACTGAACGGGCCGCGGGCGTCGCCGCACGCGCTAGTGCACCGTGATGGGTCTACACCACAATGCATTGTCCCTTTCCGATAATTCTCTATTTTGTATGTAGCGTAGTTATGTGTATATAGGGTGTCTAACTTGATGTGTAGTCGTGTGTTCAACACACCTCTGCTAACCGCTTCAGGGTAAGTTTTAAGTCTGTGTATGTATTACTACGCAGCTTCTAAAAGTATAAATACAAATGTATTCTACGCAGCACTATTGCTTGAACAAACTATTACAATTTTCACGTGGTGTTTTAAGGTAAACTGCAACCAAAAGACAGCTCAATAAAATTATTCGTGAGAAAAAGTTTAGCATCAACGTAGCTACTGAAAGGTCTTTATTAAAACTTTAATTCATTATGTTACAATATATATGTATATGCGTCGCGACTTTTATAACACTTAGAAGTATCCCCAGTTGCTCGCAGAGAAAATATGTAAATTGGATTAGTTCAGCACAAGTACTTTAATTTTAGTTTGATTACAAAAACTTGACTCGTGAGATCTTAATGAAGAAATGTTGTTCTAAGTTTTTCTTTGCTGACAAATGGTTCTTTTGTATCATGTTAGTGGCAAACAAGTACATTAACCGAGAGATGCTAAGTATATACATAATAATAATAATGTCCTTCAGACCGAATATCGGCCAAGGCGGCCAATCTTAAAGGAGACTGGCCATCTGCGCAGATATCATATTATATTATAATGCTCAAGTATGTGCGCAAAGACAATTCGACTCTCTGTTCCCTAACCCTCATGATCCGATGGGACGGATAATCCGACACGACCAGAGTGAGATCAGGCGCAGGACTAACGGCTTTACGTGCTTTCCGAAGCACGGGGGTGTCTAACACTGCCGACTTCCTAACTCCGTGCTTGTAATGAGATTTCTTAACAGTAAAACCCAATACCATTTTGTTAGACCGACCCGGGATTCGAACCTGAGACCTCATGCACAGCAGTCGCATTCACTACCGCTGCGCCACGGTGGCAGTTATACATACATAGTTTCAGTCCTATATCACTGAAGAGGAGTCTACTTCTTCCGGTAGATGTATACTACACCCAAATTTTACCATCTATGGTGTTTAGGACCCATTTGAGCGAGCGAGCCTATTGCCGTCAGTCGGGCAAAATTCTAGACTCCGTGCTGCTATTGGGAATTTCTTGTCAGAAAACTCAATATCTTTTTGCCCAATCCGGGAATCAAACTCAAGACCAAGCGCAATGATATGACCTGCGCCACCGACGCAATCTGTGTTTATAAAGAGCAACTCCAGTTTGACCGTAACATACAAAATAGTCACTGCCTAGACCAGTAGTTCCGAAAGTGGTCCAGGTGGACCCCTAGGGGTCCACGGGAGACTCGACGGGGGTCTACGTTGGCGTGACAAAAAAATGGGGGTTCAGAATTCGTAAGCGGGGGTCCACGAAAATCTATTTGCTTTCGATAGTGAATAGCGGACTGTTACTTGTAAAAACTTGCATATTCCATATTCAGTAGCAGTGGCCAGCACGTAAAGATTTGATCAAATTCTTTAACCTCTGGCCTAGACCTATGAAACGTAAGTGATAAAAGCTGGTCACTTTTCTAACATCACAGCGATTGGAAACTAGAACTCTAAAAATCATAGTTACCATGTGATCTCAAGTTTGCGACCTTCTATACATATTTACATAATATTGTGAAAGCTTTCGTGTTTTTAGTAATAAAGTATGTTTTCTTTCTTTCTTTTCTTTCTATAGACCGAGGATTCCCCACTAATTTAGTACCTCACGTTTGAACGGCATTTCTAACGTATGCAGAACAAAACTGTTCATTGTTCAAAAAACGAATTAGTTACGAAGTACAGTTTTCTATTAAGCCAAGTCAAGCTTTCGGGCTTATATGATAGTACCACCCCTATCTTCATATAGTAGATATTATAGTATAATCCGTTTTCATACTGCGGTACAGCAATTTCACCTTAAATTATCCGCCTCGCTCCAGTTTCTAGGGTTCATTACCACGCTGCGACGCTTATAATTGCTACTTAATGCGTTTCTATGTCGATATTATAATAATAAACTATGCAATCACCTGCTAATGATCTCACAATGGGAAAAGCCAACTGTAAGAAAGCGAGATTTTCTCATAGTTATTAGCTATGCGTGAAGAAGATAAATGAGTATCGTGAAGGCGATCGATTTCTAATCGGCTTGAGGACAGTTACATAAGAAATTGCATATCGTATTTTATACTCTACTTAAGTGGTAAAATCTAAATATTAATACGTGAAACAAAAACTTTATACCCCTTTTTACGAAAATGGCGTGGACGGAGGTGTCTGAAATTCGGCACAGTTAAAGTTTATATGGAGAAGGAGTGGCGAATTCTAATATTTTTATAAAATATGCATTACAAATACATTCAATTCATGAAAAAACACTACACGCATATAACCATGCATTTGACACGACCAGTCGAATCGCGTTCGTAGTATTTCGGCATTGTTCTGATTTCGTAGAATTTTTCGTAACTAGGTATAGGTATATGTATGTGGAGTAGGTGATTAAATGAAATGTGACTATAAGGGTATAGTTATAGACAATAAAACCTTAATAACGATCATACTTAAAATTTAAATCAATTATGGTTGAATTTCGACCACTTGGCGACCGCTAGTATATATTAGTAGCGAAGTATAAACTGCGCCGCACCTAGTTGTTCGATGTTGGTTCGTTGCAATATCTTTCTTGTCACTAAGGTGACATTTCGAGATTTTCAATATTACATATTAAATATTGTGACGCCACAATATTCTAAACAACAAAGATAATTTTTAGAAAAAACATGTACTGACTTTCAGTCTATGACTATACCTACATGTACAAACTTAAACATAAATGTAGAAATATCTTTTGATTTTGATCAAAAAGCGCTCAATTAATTTCGATAAAATTCATATAGAACCACGTTTGAAATATGACCTACTAAATGAATAAAGAATCAACCAAATAAATTCATAGTTGGCGGAGTAAACGCAACACAAAAAGAAATATACATATAGTCGAATTGATAACCTCCTCCTTTTTTGATGTCGGTTAAGAATGTTTAACATTGTATGATGTGTATTTATCGAATTCATCGATAATTAAGTTTTCGTGACAAACTTAATCTCGTTGCAGGTTTGACTAAAGTCTTCCGTCAAATTTGACCCTAACGCATAATGAAACTAGGAAGAAGTTGCAATATTCAATTGAACGATGATTGAGATGATAGTTAATAAAGTACCTATTGATAAAAAATAATTTAAAATATTTTTCTCATAATTGATTACAGACAATGGTGAATTACAGACAGCTTGAAGTAGATAGCTTAGTTTGGATACGTAACCTGTTTTGTGAGAGCTGGTCTCGATTTAGGATTTCTTAAGACTGTATTACCAGCCACCAGAATTATTTCAATGTCGTGATAAGTTATATGAGATGTTGATGACATCAGTTGTTTGTAGGTTGTTTATATCATTTAAATCTTTTTGGCATAACTTTGTGCTGCTAATTTATTTTATAACAAGCTTGTTTTTTTCCTGTGTTCTATTTTTATATATTATTTACACAAATGTTGTAACGTGTTGAATGATATAAAGATATTTATAGCGCATTTAATATATTATTTCCTTCCTGTAGTGGGTTGTCATAACGTGGCTGTAAACCGTAAAAAACGTGAATGTATCGTATAGTGATAATATCGGTTGAAGTATGGCGGTCGAAGCCGTTAGGCACGGTTTATGTAGAAGCGATGTGCCGTGGACGAGACTTGGACGTATTACGGTGGTTGCATTGACGTGGCAAAGACGTGATGATTTTTTAGGCAACGTATAGAAAAGTTATGTATTTCTGCAACGGCTGCGCCACCTAGCTCCTGTATAAACGTAGCTGTACAAATTACCAGCCTACAATGATTTTGGTATTTTAAAACTACCCGTTTTGAAATTAAAATAATAATAACGAAATTCTTGTGAAATTTGAAAATAGAATATTTTTGAAAGGCTCATGATATTTATTTAAAGAGAAAAGTTAGATGAAGGTTAACTAAAATTCTCACTGAAATATTGTCCTAAATATCCAGATGACTTTATTATTCTTAGCGTAGGTACCGCAAAAATACAGCTCCAGACAAAATAATGAGTTTGGCCACTCGAAAGTTTATTCGCAATGAGGTATTTTGGCGTTATAAGAAGTCTTTATTCTGGAGGTCACCGAAACTTTCCTAAGACCAAAGACTATGAAGTTTATATTGTTTATTTTAGGATAAAGGCTGCTATTACGGCTCTGTAGTAATTATAAATGTCAAATGTCAATATTTGCCGTGATTCGAGTAAATGTTTTGGTGACAAAGTCTATAATAATCGTAGACATATAATAATGTTATTTAAGTATTTAAATAGCGGCAGTTAATCATGTTTTATATTAGATAGTTGATAGACACTGGTATGTTGTTCACTGTACACACACATATGTTGTACACACACTGTCATACAATACACACTGATGTGATATATTTACAACACAAGCCGTTAATTAAAACATTTTGCAGGCTTAGAAGGCCGTATAATTAAGAAAAAAGTAAAAAATAAAATGGAGAGATTTTGATCTTTAAAGTGCAGTTATGCTTATGCTCATGAAAATATGCTTTCGACTCTTGGATGTGACTGGTTTTCCCGTCAGAAAATCTGTATCAACAGTGTTCTATTGGTCGAGTATTTATGTAAAAACAGCGAACCTATAATAATGTAAGTAGGTACCAATGTATTCGTCTCAATTTCGTTGTTAATCAATGTTTTAGGACATAAACTGAACAATAATTTTATCAGACTAAGTAATCGAACAGTTTTCTATCACATGAAGACAGCCCCGAAGACTGCGCATAGGTACGGTTATTTTGCACCGCTACCGATGTCCTAGCTCCTAGATAAATAATAAATTGTCTATCTAAATTAAAACAAAATTGTACTCATTAAAAATCTAAATGCATGAAATTTTTAATCAGTCATTTCGAGTAGCTCATTAATAATAATGGAAATATAATATGAAATTAAATTCAGTCCGCCCCCTATCGACCTTGTGTATAAAGTGATTTATGTCATCCGACCTCATGAGTTGCAATCTATTTGCATTCGTAGTTACTTTGGCAGAATACTGAATTCCTTGGTCAATCGTATGAATGACTGAAGTTTAATGTTGGCGCCAGACATTTGATGTACTGTGAACAGAGAATGTTTTTAATGCGAGATGCTAATTTACTGTTTATTAAATTTGTAGAATATGGACGTTGTTATAAAACATTATTTTTAGTTTACACAAATGATAAGCCGGCTAAAAGTGTAGAAGTGAATTTTCTTAATCTGAATCGATGAACAAGTTTGGTTAAGGTGTTGCCAGAGTTTGAATTATGGGAAAGGTGCAATCTTTTAGTCGGTCTCGATAGCATAGTGGTTAGTGTAACCGACTGCCACGCCTGAGGTCGCGGGTTCGATTCCCGCACAAGTCAAACATTTGTGTTCATGAACATGGATGTTTGTCTTGGTCTGGGTGTTTCTATGTATAATATGTATGTATTTACAAAAAAAAAGTATATATGTATGTTTATCCATTGTCTAGTACCCATAGTACAAGCTCTGCTTAGTTTGGGCTAGATGGTGTTGTGTGTATGTGGTAGAATATTATTATTATTAAATATTATATTATTATTTTAAAAATAAAAATATGTACATATATATATATATATATATATATAGCAAAAGTTCACTTAAAAAGAGAAATCTATTAAAATGGGAAAGGACTAGTACACAGTTTACATTAGGTATCTATAACACACTGGTACTTCCCTCGCCGAACCAGCTCTTTTGTATCTAATCTACTTTCACCAAATAATTGGCAATGGATATTTGTAAAAATAACTTTGTATTTGTACAAATACCAAAATAATTAAGAAAATATATTTCTTTTGTCTTGCGTTTACGCAAATAAATTGAAAAATTGAAATGTTGGGGAAAGTATAAACCTAAATACTTGAATAATTTAAATAGCTTAAATAGTAGTTATGTTTAACAATAGTAGTTTCATACTTTCATCGTTTCAAAATTATGTAATAATAGTATTATAAAAATAAAGTAGTCTAATTGCAATTAAAGACTTTAAAGTCTTTGGAAAAGCTCAAAACGATGTTGGTAATGATGCTACGAAGACTTTGGTACCCTTTAGACCAATTGTTCTAAAAGCAGCGTACACAGAATGTTAATATTGTTGGTAGTCACTGTTTTAAAATATCTAACAAGGTAATTTTATGCAACGCGATGGTTTAAGTGATCCAAAAAAAAAAAAAGGAAAAAAAAAAAAAAAAAATAAGTAGTTGTTTCGAGTTTAAGTGCTTTTTGTGTCCGATGTTTTCACAGATGTTTCACTTTTTGTAAAGCAGTTATACAGAAATTTGTCTTAGTGACTGACTTGCCTCTCTAGAAAACATAATATGTTTTCTTGATAAATATAAGATTTTTATTATTGAATATGTCTGTTGCTGTCCTAATTATGACCGCAATTATTACTTAATGCGAAAATATTTACGTTTGCCATGTCTTCGTGATTTATGCATTGATGTGTCGTGTTTATGTTATTGATATCGTCAAAGTATTTATTTTTGTACTGGTCACGGGCTTTCACGCAGATCTGGGCGGCTATTTTAACATTAAATGAATAATAAATATTTTCACTTAAAATTTACTACACTATTATTTTATATATCTGATTATAAAGCAAGTAGTTATTGGAGTTTTCAAATGAACTTATGGATGTGTTTGTTCCGAATATAAAATACGTTTTTCATCAAGCATTGAACGTAATAAACGGGCGTGCAGCCTCCTTGATGGTAAGCTGAGAAAGTACGAGAACCTGTAACAGTAGTCATTGTCGACCTTGCAACAAAGGCATCGCTACATAACCAGCTTAGGAAGCAAAGTGGTCTCCTTGCTTAAGCACCGATTATACATATTAGGAGCCCCAAAATAGAGAGTTGGAACACAGGTGGTTTCCAGGATGCATATGGAGACTCTGTACTGTAAATTTGTCTCGTGCTCTGGCAGAACAGAGACTTCTTTTTGAATGATCAGCTCGCACGAGAGACTTTGTTGTTGTAAAGGTGTGTGCTGCTGTGCTCATGCATAGCAACACAGCAGCACACACTCGATTATCGGATGGATAAAGTATTATTCGATATCTCTGCCACGAAATTCTACCATGGCGTCTGGTATTGTTTTTTGTAGAAGGTAATAGGCTCGTCCCCTATAACCTGGGTCCCAAAATCATAATGGGTAAAACTACACGTCTTTCTACCGCTTGGGGATAGAGACGTGGCACTATGTATGTATGTGAGTAAAGAAGTTATTTGGCGACGATCCTCTGTAGGTTTAGGATGATTGATTTGGATTTTACAGATATAAAAGTATCACTATGTCGTATACGTTTTATTTGCATTTATATTGTTTACGCTGCAGGGGTAGGCAAGATGGACCGACGACCTGGTAAAGGTCGCGGGAAACGATTAGATGTGGGTGGCCCAAGACCAGTCTGTGTGGAAAACCTTGGGGCAGGCCTATGTCCAGCAGTGGACTACTTTCGGCTGAGATGATGATTGTTTATTTCAGTTTTCCTAAGTCTATGATTAGATATCTATATATTAATACGTGAAGCAAAAACTTTGTACCCCTTTTTATGAAAATTGCGCGGACGGAGGAGTATGAAATTTGGCACAGTTAATATTTATATGAAGAAGGAGGGGCCAATTCTAATATTTATTATAAAATATGCATTAGAAATACATTAAATTAATGAAAAAACACTACACGCACAAATCCATGCATTTGACACACGCAGTCGAATCGCGTTCGTAGTATTTCGGCATTGTTCGTCTGACGTCGTACAATTCTTTGTAACTATGGTTATTTATACCTTATTTATATGTAATAAAGAAAAAAGAAAACAAAGTAGCAAGTTTAGGAATTTTGGTCAAATTTTGACCACTAGGCGACCGCTAGTATAAGCAAATACACATCATGTTAGGCATCACAGACAAAATAATTAATATGAAAATTAATAATAAATCGTAATAATATAGAAATCTTAGCAGTAGGGACATAAAATAATGGTTCATGATTTTAACGAAATCTATACTTAGGTACGGAAAGCAAAAACTTCATTTTGCTTCGAGATATCGACTTAGTTGTCGGCTTAGTGGTTACCGATACGGTGTACAAATTATGCGGTCACGTAGGCATCTTTTGTGTTTGAAATGTATGCAAATACGTTTAGACCGTTCCAGCAGACGCCTCGGTACATAGTGAAGGCATTATAAATAAATTTAAGATTTCACGGACAGACTGCTTACTTATATGACTTGGGAGGCTAGGGGTCTGTATTTATTGTTGTAATATTTACCTTGTTTTTAATCAATCTTATTGCTGGGCATTGTAAGAAGGGTTTGGTCACACCGGCACAGTGCGGGTTGGCAGGCTTCACATGTCTTTGATGGCATTATAAAGAATTCTGAGACCTGTACGTTTCCTCACGTTGTTTTCCTTCATTGTAAGTTCGAATGACAATGAACTGTTTAATATGCGTTTTGTTGTATTGAATTTGAGACCATTGCCCGTCAGTCCAACGGTCTCTTACTGAAGTATTGCTTCTCCGTATTAATAGTTAACTGTCAGTAATATATAGTTCTAATATTTATAAGTAAGATCTACTTGCAATACAGTTCAAAGGTAGATTGTTGACAAAGATTACTGTCTTGGTCGTCAGCATAATCATTATCGAACAACAGTAAATATTTGAATGAATGTAGCGTAGCGATTAGTCATATCAATTACTTTTTTATCAGTGCGTGTTAAATATATGTACCTACTATCGTATGTCTTAAATAAAAATAAAATTTAAATAAGCGACAAGATGCAAATCTTAATTTTAGTCTACCCCGGGTGTAGTATCACAGGGATGTGATGTGTGTGACCTGCATTAAAAATAAGTGACACAAATAAACGAATATAACAGTCGTAATATTTGAAGATATTTTAATGTTATTTACAGCCCTGTTTTAACCGCCTTATTAAGATTATATTAAAAGAGTCATGAAGTTTTATTAACATTTCTTAAGGGTAGCTGCATATTACTCTCAGTTTGAGCAGATTTGTATGGGTATACTTAAAATGGACATGGAAACTCTTTGTAGATACCTTAAAAATAAATTTGTTAGCTGCTTTAAAGAATATTGAAGGAGTACATAATCATGTATGTGACTCGTGAAATGGTGTTCCTACAAGATAAAGGGAGAATCCTCCGACCAGGTTGCGTGATCACGCCTTGTAGGTGACCTTCTTTTTCACCTGACGGTGAAAGCCAGGAAATTGTAGAATAAACCGATGTCGCGTTTGAGCTACACAGTTATTCGTCTCCGACGCGATTTCACGCAATATTCGTATTTTTCTCTACCTGAAAATATCTATTTAATACATACATTTTGCACGTCCAGCACGTCAATCACTTGTTGTCGTCTAACATATAAATTGCAAGGTCGTGGCCTGCGACGCTTATTTTCAATTACATCTCCATAAAACACAAACAACGCACGAGTAAACTTATAAAAAAAAATGTTTACTTGTTTCTCGTTGCAGGTACGTTGAGTTCTTTCTTTCTTTAAATAGACAATTTCCGCACAATAATTCCTGTATCGCAGGCAACTTTACCAACATTCAAACAACGGTCACAAAGAAAATCCAGGCTCAGAGCAACCATTTGTGGACCACACAATTTTTTGTTCTGTGTGGGATTCGAACCCACAACGATCGGCGCATTGACAGTGGCGAGGCGACCACTTAAACCACTACTCATCCGTGCAATCCAAAAGAGTTCTAACTAAATTAAATTCACCAGTAAACCATTATTGTTACGTCACAAATTCGCTTGTTTATAAATACCATGTTTATTTATCTTTTGTAGATGTGTAAATAAATTGGAGGCCTGAACGTTGAGCGACGTAGGTCGCGTCTGATATTGATTAATTGCGGTTTAACTTCACCACAATAATTTAACGAGCTTGAAAGTATTTCTGATGAAGATTTATTACAAATATTTTATAAGTTAATGCGTTCAATATTTTCTGCTTTATATTCATGAGATTTTCTATCAACGTTGTTCTACGTAAGATTTGTGCCTTACTTAAAAATATACAACTAGACAAGACAAGATTTGTGTGTTAGTGTTTAAACCCAAATTAAGTGTTAGCAACAAATTACTCTTCTGGATTGACATTATTTCAAAACCTAATATTATATCATAGCAGTATTAATAACTCTTGCCTTGTGATAAGTACCATATTTAATCGCACATCACATTGAAGCTTTTAATTATTTTCATTCACTGACCGGCAGGCCAAGTATAAATTATGACGTTAATAAAAAACAGCACAGAAAATGTATTGTCATTCGAAGCCATTCCAAAGCAAAATAATCGTTAAACATGTATAATTAAGATAGTAAATCAGAAATGGAAATATTATTTGAATTCATATAGTATATTGTTGACATAAATCTTCGCAGACATGGAGAAAACACTGTGTAACTAATCCACTTTTAAACAACGTTTATTAGTTGTGGGGACAATATTTTCCATAAATTACAGTAAATATTCACTAGTATTCAGATGTTCTAGAAAAGATAACAATAGTCACTAGTGGTGGTAATTAACAATACATTTTATTCTGCGACATAATTGTATACAGTGTTAAGTTGACACTAACCAATATGTTGATTGGATATACTACTAGTTGAATGTTTTGTACCGATGAAGTCTTCACAGTATGTCTGATATAATTTTATTAACATGTACTTCTACCACAGTAAGTCAATTTATTAAATACTAGCTATTGCCCGCGGCTTCGCTCGCGTTAATTTAGAATTTGACAATCAGTTCGGGTTGTACTCTGCTTGTAATAATATAATTCAATCATGATTCGAAAGAAACGTGGCGCCATCTATTTTCATAAGAACGTTTTTGTTGCTTTCCTCAGGAACAGTAATTTCTTTCGGGATGAAAGGTAGCCTATGTCCGTTTCTGCACACCTGACAACGTATATGCAAAATTTCAGGATGATCGGTTCAGTGGTTTAGGCGTGAAAAGGTAACAAACAAACAAACTCATTTTCGCTTTTATAATATTAGCTAGGATTAGAAAGTTAGGATTAACTTAAAGAGAGGTAGAGCACGTCTTTTGCCCAAAGCTAGAACTTCGCTCAAACTGGACCAGCTGGACTGAGAAAGTAGATGACTCTACTCCAGAACCTTAGCTTTAGGTAAGCTATGTTAAGCAAACCGGCGCTCTACGGATTGGAGTCGCAGATAATTTGGTCAGATGATAATTATTTTGTCTCTCATAAAGTATAAAATTTAATAAGTTCAAGTTTAATCCGTTTTAGTTTTTAAAAACATAGCTGTATTTGAAACAAGTCTAAAGTCGATGAAAGTATTTTAGTAACTATAATCGCTCGCCTACGACATCGTACCAACTTTTAACTAAGGCAATTATATAACTTTCAGCTTAAAGTTTTGTTAAAGTTTTATGTCAATCGGTTCAGTATTTTACGCGTGAATACCTGAAATTAAATTAGATAACTTTTATAGAGAACATAATTCATTGTGGGACTAAAGTATACTTATAGATAGTTACTGTTGTGCTTTAATATCAATACTGTAGTCTGTGTACTACACCACGTCAGTTTCGCGGCAGTAACTGTACTGAATATAACTTTAGTGTATGATGTTTGCACGTGCCACGGGCGTCAGCGCATGAGCACCCTAAAATTTGTGCTCAGTGAGTGTCATATAATAAAATTAACTTTTAACGACATTACTTTAATTTATTTTCTTGTCTTGCTTACAAAATATATTTATCCTGCCTAATTTGAAGACGAAACCGAATTCTTGATGAAAGAGAATTATGATGTATGGGAATATGGTCTACAGAATTAATGTTGAGTTCCTGCATCCATTTAAAGTAAGTTACGTATACAATTGATGATGACTGATGACCCGTTTTTAGAATAGGAGTATATACACTTTAAAAAAAAAATTAAATCACAGAAATTTGCTACATTTATCTTTTTACATCATTTCGCCAAACTGAGTAACAGTTTGTTGGCGAACACTGCACTCAATTAACAAATTAAAATTATGTATACACACATAGGTACAATATAGTTATTGTAAATGCAATTAATTTTTTTAGAAATTAAGTTGATTTTCAGATATATTCAACAATAGTAAGGCTGTTTAATCTTCAAATTGATCATTAAATATTTGTAACAATTTTTTTTTTACTTTTTCTGAAATATATTTAAGCTGAAACAATTTTATGGGATAATTATTTTGTTATGTAGTCTTGGTGTTATATACATACGTGTTCATTATCATCGTACTTAAAGTTGGTCAGTTCTTTCTGCAATGTGGTTTAAGTGGTTGTCTCGCTATTCCCACTGAGTGTTGGGGGTTCGATACACACACGGGACAAACATAGTTGTTCTTTGTTTAGGTATCTTTTGCTGTTTAAATGGTTGTGAGACTTTACAAGACACAAGAATTATTCCTACTGCGGGAGGCGACTATACAAAAACATGTTGGCATCAAGGCTGTAAATTTGAAGTGGAAGTGTGTTCGTATTATGCATATTATGCCGAGGTGGTCATATACTACAACAAGTAAATGTTGATGCCAACAAATAAGTTAGAAGAATGGTGAGCATTTGTTCATATTGATAACGAGTTTGATGCTAGCGTAGGGCGAATTAACTCTGATGGGATGGCAAACTCTTCAAGGACTGGCAGAGACAAAATCATTTGGTGCATATTGAGGACTAACTACGGTAAAGTTTTGAATAAACAAACCATTTTCAATAGATATAGTTATTTTTTTATTCTACTAGTTTGAAAATGTTTGTTATTCAATTATGCGTTAACTGTTAAACGGATTTAGATGCAATTTGGCACAAAGAGTATCCTATATGTTTATGCAAAATATACATATTTTCTAAACATATTTTGCATAATCACAAGATACTTCTCGTCACAGTGATAAGTTTCTGTAGGATTCGGCAGGAAGGCACATGCAGAAACCAAGACTTAAATTTGTAAGAACATTAATAATTTCACTTTATATTTAAGCCTTTTTCTCTTACAAATGATACACGAGTGACATCTAGTATTTACTTCAATACTCTCACAATATTATCTGTCGTCAAGCTACGTTGAATACACAAGAATAAATATACCTACCGCTTATCAACACTCGACGATAAGGTCAGCTGAGTGTCGCCCCGCCTCTTATTAACGCAAGTTATTGCCCTGCTTACCTACTAATATAAGATGTAAATAATCTTTAAATAATCGTTTTAAAATTGTTATGTTGTTCGAAGTGGTTTGTGATGTTTCTAGAGTTTTTTAAGAAGACCTTGTTTGTACTGTCCTAAAACATTTACCATCTAGTTTTCAAGAGTTGGTATCGTGTAATTGATTTTGTTGTAAGCATTCATAGGTTACGATATATAATCACTTGTTGTCAACCGATCCGTATGCGTACTTGGCAATAATACACTACACTTAAATGATTTTAATATCAAGGGATTTATTAATTGGATGTAAAACTATGCCATAAGTTCTAGTCGTGTTACTATTATCGTGCTTTTTGTGCATATAATTTATTAATTTAGGCAAGTTTTCTAGGTAGAGAGTACCAACTTGTTAGAATGAAGTATAGTTCTTATATAAGTAATATATAAGTTGGCTCCTCGCCTAATCCACAGTGACACACAAAAATGTTGCAAAATATTAAATTTCTTTGTAAAAATGTATAATCAAGAAGATAATCTTTCAGCATATATCAGTCCACTGCTGAACATTAGCCTTTACCATATTACCAGTCTAACCCTTGTTGGAATGGACTGGATTTTAGTCCATTAGACTTAATATGACTTGTATAATTAGACCAGGTTTTTTAATTAAATGTTAGGTCTATAATAAAATCTTAACCGTGAGATATAATAAAGATATACAACAATACTATTTACAAGTTTAGATGAAACATTTTCTTACTTTTAATTAAACAAACGAAGACAAAATTATAGCAAAGGATTTATGTGTTCCAAGTTCATTTAAAAGAAAATAAAAACGGCACAACAGCTGGGTTTATTTTCTAACATTCATTTTGACTAGCGTGACAAGACAATAGCTCACAAAATAGCCATTTAACTAGACAAATCTAGGTCTGACTGTGTTGCAGTCATAACAATAAATTTTCTTGATAAAACGGTTCTTATGACGTCACGTGTGTATTTTGAAGAATGAACTAAGCTATATACTCAAGTCATTGTCTGATAAACGATATAATGTATGCAATTCTGTATGCATGGCGGTTTCTATTACATATTTTATAATATAATATCATTACATCTATTTTTTCTCTTTAGGCCGTAGCTGTTTTATCAGTTACCCATAGACTCACTTCTGTATATCCTGAAGGGGTAGTCAGATGTGTATAGCACATAACTATTGCAGCATATAAGCGCATGCTCAGTCTTGATTTTTTTACAAGGTTTAATGCTGATTAGTTTTACTTTATTTGTCATATGTTAGATGTTTAGGTGATAAATAATTGGTGTCCACGCATTGTCATTGTTATTTAAGAGTTAGTCGTGGAGACCTATTATTGGCTCTCTGTTGCATATTTATTTTCACTATTATGTATTTCAAAGCTGTTGGTCTTCTTAATACATAAATAAATAAATATTGAGCTATTGGGCATAGAGATTATTTAAAAAATAGACTTAGTATTAATAATAATGCAGTTTTAATACATATTAATAAAAAATTAATAATAATACAACTATAAGTAGGTAAACGTTTTTGAAGTGAAAACTTCTTTAGGCGCGTTGAGCACTTCTTGGGTGAACAAAAATCATAGAACACGCGTCATCGTCACGCTTCCACGCTTTCCATTTTTGAATTATTTTAGAATATTAACAATATCTCAGAAATGGTGCATCCTACGTAAAAAATAACGAAATATTGACCCCCTTAATAACCCACAACAGAGTATCAGGAACTAAAATCCGATCCGCCCATTTTTTATTTGTTTTCGCGTCATCGTCACCGAATCGTCGCTTTCCATTTTTGAATTATTTTTGGTTTATTATTTGGTTTATAAAGAAGTGTTTATGATCAAGGATTAAAGTTTTCACTTCTATCGGCAGTCCCCAAAGACTGCCCCAATTTTTTAATTAGCTAGAAAGTTGGGGCAGTCTTTGGGTTTTAATTAGCGAGTTCGACTATGTCGGTTCCATCGTCGTGCTTATACATAACCTCTTACACTAAACGAACTAATAATTGCTGATCTAATACGAAGATAAACACAATTTTTGCTGGCTCAGATATAGGATTCGCTAAATTGCTATGAAAACCTCTTACAACTACGATTAGTTGTAGGAGATTTTCATAGCAATTTATTTCATAGCGATAGTTTTAGGAAATGTATGAATTAAACCTCTTAAGTGTAAGCTTATGCTACAAGACTAACAATGCTATTCAGATTAAATATGAAATAACAAAGAAATATAGCGCAGCGATAGCCTAGTGGGAGACCGTTAGACTGCCATGCAGAGGTCTCGAGTTCGATCATATAACTTAAAGCGAGCGCTTTAACGGTGACGGAAAACATCGTGAGGAAACCTGCATGGCTAAGAGTTCTCTGTCATGTCTCGAAGTCTCTCTGTGAAGTCTACCAATTCGCGCTAGGCCAGCGTGGTGGACTACGGCCTACCCCTTCTCAAACTATAGAACGACCAGTGCCCAGCAGTGGGACACGTCAATACAGGCTGATATTATAATATAAATCTGTAATTACTCAACTAAGCGGTCTGAGAATAATTAAATGAAAACAAGATTTGCTTTAAGTATATTTAATGTCTCTCACGGGAGTTTAATTTTGTTGAGCAAAGTTAGCCACCGAGGCGCTGCAAGTTGTCCAATAGTTAAAGTTTCAATCAGATAGTGCACCTTTGAGCGAGAGTCTATCAAGCGAAACTTAGCCTTTTAATATCGCCTTACTTGTTATACTGCCTCCGTTAACGTAACTGCCTCAGTGGCGCAGCGTTAGTGAATGCATCTGCTGTGCGTGAGATCTCGGGTTTGAATTCCGGGTCAAGCCAATAAAAAAGATATTTGGATTTTCTGTTTAGAAATAGTTCTTGTTCCATCTATTTTTCACGACCTTTTTTGATGCACATTCCGATAATGATTATATGTACTGAGCAAATAGATAGCAGCAGCCACTATCACTTCGACGTCCATCTTCAACAGACGACAGTGAGTAAATGAGGCAGTCACGATTGTGTAGAGAGCAACCCATGATCGCGGCGATGATGTCCACTTTTTTAATTCAAATTCAATTTATTGCATTCCATAATGTACATTTACAGGTGGTAGGCTTAAAAATATGTAACAAATTATGGACCCTGTCGTGCACAGCACTATTAGGAGAGAGGAGAAGTTGTTTACATAATTATTATGTTATTTTAAAAAGTTTAGTTTTGACACAATTTTATCAGCTTTTGAATCATCGCCCATCATGGGCCATTGTGTCGAGGAGGCTTAACGTAACCAAAGCGGATCAACAGCGCCGGTACGTAGACTCGGCTACGGCTAGGCGACACGCCACGCTCTCTTAAATCATATTAATATGGATATTTTCTCACATCTTCAATGATCCCTTTTCATCGTTATTTTTTGTTTGAAATCTAACCTATAAATTCAATAAAATACGCGCGCAACACGACTGTTAGTTGTCTTGTGAATGACAGCACGTTCGGCAACAGTAGTGCACGGAGAGACGTAAGGCCAGGGACGACGAGCCGTAAGCGCGAGGACTGGAAGCTTGTCCCGAGGCGAGGCGATTACGTTACGATTCCGGTTAGTGTGAGTTGAAGTAGTGAGTTTCATACAAAGAATACTGAACGGCTCGAGCTGATAAGGTGACGAACCGTTTCCGAGTGCTATGCCTTTAACCACCACACCATCCGTGCAGTCACCATTAGTTTTCGGTCGATCTCAGTTTTACTGTTTTCGATGTCGTTATTCATACTCGTCTTCGTATCAGAACGTCCATTTAGGCGTGTTAAGCCGGCCATCTTTATCTATATCATTTGTGTCACAGGAAATAAATGTGGGTGATTTACAAACGTATGCTGTGAGTTTGTTTGTTCCTTTGTGTGTAAACTCTGCCGTAATATATACTTACATTGAGTGCTGCAATTATCCATTTAAAGTTAAATGAATGAAATAACCAGATGCTCGCGAGGGGCACTGAGAGGCGTGGTCATGTAGCGATTGTTATAGAAAATATCGAATGGTTCGAAAATTGTATCAAACTGTCGAATGTCACTGGTTAAATATATTTCGAATAATGATCATATTTTGGAATCACGATTGATAATACTATTATTATACTTTTCGTTTTCCATCAACAATTAATTCATTCTAATGTAGATCTAAATTATTCGGCTACATTCGAAACGTTTGGAAATTCGAATCGATATCCATCGCTATGTTTACAGATCATATAGGTAGGTAGATAATATAGGTAATAATCCTAAGATCCTTTCCAAATCTCAGCCGTAATGGCTTAAGGGTTGTTAATTTTGCTATATAATCGTCCAAGTGAATGTACTTGGACGATTATATAGCAAAATTATATAGCGGCTAGCAATGGCTGGCCTGCCCACAAATTATGTATTCGGTCAAGGACCGCGTAATAAGAGAAATTTTTATCATAGCAAATTGTTTTACATTTGCCTGTCTGACAACTCCCACGTCTTCCGTTTCTGCTAAGTATTGAACACGTGACTGTTACCACTTTTCGTTGAGCTCTTGGAACTATATTCAAGAGTTCTGTATAAAGCTCAGCATAGCTGGACGTTTGTAGATTCTCTTCATAGCCGGTCTTAAGATTGCAAAGATAAAATGTTATATCTTCAGCAGTTTTGTGTCAGCGTGACACTAATATAAACCTTGAGCAACTTTGTCTAATTACTACGTTTAGTGGCTAAATCACTGGGTCGATTTTGGTATAGAAATAGTTTGTACCCTGAGGAATAGCGTCTGCTATTTTATATACGGAAGTCAATTCGCTGGCAAGTTATCTCATATTACAACGTTCATAGTAAAATCTCAGAAACCCCGTTTTTCTAAGTTAACACACTTATGTAGAAGCTAGTTAAAAAAGACACACTCCTGACCAAGTTTTCTTAGTGTGGGACTGTTTTATAAATAAAAAAAAAGCAACAACTTTATTAAAATTCTAACAACGGACGCAAAGAAAATATGCATGTCATGTCATGGGGATACGAACCCCATAACACTTGGCCGGATTTTATGGCAGACCAGTGGCGAGGCGATTTTAAATACCAACCGTCAAGTCAAGTCCGTTAAGTCGAAATTGATCATTAGTGTGGTTAAATGTACTAAATGAATGGTAACTGTTAATATTAGGGTAATATTACTGTTAAAGATATTCGTGTCGTCTTGCTAAAAGTCATCTGAAATTCGATACTGCCGAAGGAATTTACAATATGAATACAAGATATTCATTAATAAATAAATTCAAGGATATAAATATATCAACGGAAGCCAGTCCATATATATATATGCAAATCTAATTTATGTATATGAGAACATTCATTCACACTGTATCGCTTATCTTAAGCGATATACATAATTTTAACATAGGAAATAAATATAAACTGCTAGCGCCGCGCGCCGGCGCGGTTTAAAAAAAATATGATTTAAAGGTCAATATGGATGCTTAAGCAATAAACTCGCAAGTGACACTTTAAAACCTAAGTTTACCTAATAAGACAGTATTTAAACAGGATACTATTCGGTTAAAAACCTCATCACTATCACAATCCTAACTTCTAACTTAACATTATAAGAGCGAAAATGAGTTTGTTTGTTTATTTGTTACCTTTTCACGCCTAAACCACTGAACCGATCATCCTGAAATTTTGCATATACGTTGTCAAGTGTACAGACACGGACATAGGCCACTTTTCATCCCGAAAAAAAATTATTGTTCCCGAGGAAAACAACAATAACGTTCTTATGATAATAAATGGCGCCACGTGTCTTTCGAATCATGATTGAATTATATTATTACAAGCAGAGTACAGTCGAGTTCATTAATATATTGGCCCTTCCAGGATTCAAAAATAATTATATGAACGTCAAAAACGTTCATAATATTATGACAAC
This sequence comes from Catocala sponsa, assembly GCA_963564715.1. NCBI lineage: Eukaryota > Metazoa > Arthropoda > Insecta > Lepidoptera > Erebidae > Catocala > Catocala sponsa. Next base: position 21,310,847 of record OY751338.1, on the reverse strand, counting down.
TATAAGCTTCATCAAATTGTGGTCAAAATTTAGATTCATTAATAATAATAATAATACGTTTATTTCGGACGAAGTCCATAGAGTGTTAGTAACAATAACCTTAAAATACTAATGTTAGTAGACAATGAGTAATATGCATGATTAAATCACAGCATGTAGCTGCATCCATCTTCTCACCATCGGGGTCTCCCACCGATCCGCGAACACACTCAGGATGGAGTTGGTGCTGCCGCGGAGGCGCGCCATCAAGGAGGCGCACCTTTTTCTCATGATAGCGGCGAAGCCGTCAGTATATGTCTCTGCAAACATCCCTGATGCACTGCACCTCTACGGCAACCCCAATAGCAACCTGAGTGTGTTATTGTACTGGACACGTAGATCGCTGTATGCCCGCTGACTATAACTAACCCAGAGGCTACATGTATAAAATGTCTGACAGTATGCTTTGAATAAAGTCAGCTTTACTCAGTTTTGGTCTAAAATGTTCCGTATTTTTATGCCACCGTTATTTTATTGGATGTGAATAGTATACCGTCGTTATTGTCTACACATTGCGTATTATTACTGTTTTTATTTTAACACGATTAACTACCTGGTTCAAAAGTTACAAGGTTTTCTTGGTAGAAGGTCCATAACTACTAAAGAAAAAATATAAATAGGTATAAATCGAACAATATTATTTTTTTTATTATTTTTCCTAGCGATAAAATGATGTCAAGTTTCACTCATTTTCATATGTACACTTTATGAAAACTCACACTGTATATGCACACATGAATACAAAAATATCGGAACAAGTTAATGTAATTCAAATTCAACCTTATTACTACGTCATAAAGATGATATTACTAGCAATCTTTAAATTGCATGGTCAAGGAGTTTGCAATATTATTTATCACTGGCTAGATTAAATTCGAATGACGTTATGTTTTTCTAATAAAATTATAACTGACGCACATGTCATTCAACAATTTAATAAAATTCTAAAGGCTCATGCATATGATATCTGGAATAGTTTTAGAAATAGTGATTGTTGCCACAATACAGTTCAGTCAATGAGAGCTTGACTACAAGCAGTGATTGATGTGAACGGATCATACACAAGATATTAAGTACCTAACTATCATTTTTAATTGGGCCGCTAATTAGATAATCTATAACATCGACCTATAATATCTCGTAAATTATACTTATTTAATAGAAGTGCCCTTTTTTATAAAGTTAATAACAAAGGTTCATTTTAGTTTAAGATAAAATATTGTTTGTTTTTTTTAACGTAAGTCAAGTGCTATTTGGTTGCATATTATTTTAATATTTTCTTAGTTATACTTTTCAAATAAGTAATACAGTTTATATTATAATGTAATGATATTTTTGTCTTTCCCGTGACGTTAAATTCAATTCACAGCTATGAACTGCGTTAGTCCTATAAAAGTTGCAGTTAAATTATCAAACTTTAGGTCGAATCATGTTGCTATATAAATGACAGGAGACGCTCTTAATTTTTTTTACAATTCTTTATAGTAATAATAATATTGTTTATTTCTCTCAAAAAGGTAAGTACTTACTAACTTAAATAGCCAAGCTGTACGAAAACATAAGGCATTGAAAACACTTATTTTGAAAACTTCAAAAAGCAATCGCGAGGGAAACCATGAAAACTACTGTAATTTGTGTAACAATGTAAACTAGATCTTATTTGTTTGAGCATATTTGACTTTCCCATGCATGTAGAGATAATTAAGAAGCTAAGCCTGCTTAGATATTATTGAAGCCAGGGTGATCACAGCCTAATGCACAGCATATAATTATTGAACCGTTCACATGAAGACATATTTTGATCTATAGGTTTAATAGAATTTATTAAGCTTTCCAACGCTCACAATATTTTGAATCCTTGACAGTGCCAATATATTAATGAACTCGACTGTACAACCCGAACTGATTCTAATTCTAAATTAACACGAGCGAAGCCGCGGGCAAAAGCTAGTATATTATAAAACAAAGTCCCCCGCTGAATCTGTTTGTCTGTTTGCGATATATTAAAAAACGACTAAATGGATTTTCATGCGGTTTACACCAATAGAGAGCGATTCATAAGGAAGATTTAGGTTAGGTAATTTGTTGAGGTTTTATAGTACCCGTGCAAAGCTGGCGCGGGTCGCTAATAGAACATAAAAATGCTTGGATCTAAACTGGTATCACTCACAGGCTATTTTTAAACATTATTAACCTTTTAACCGCTTACGTCGGATTAATCCGACAAATATTTTCGTGTCCATTTCGCCAGCGTCGTATATTTCCGACCAAATACCACAGCTCGTTTAATCTGTTTTTTTATTTAATTACGGTGTTTTCTATCAAAAAAATGTTTATATTGTGTAAATGGATAATTAAGTAATCACTTACAATTTAATAAATCTCATAATTAGAAGTCCTAAAATAAGTATTTATTTTTGTAAGTATTTATTTCCGATTCACTGTGCCGGGCGCTTCGCTGGGGGCACGACAACTGTTATGAAGTGGGGCGGTTAAAAGGTTAAGCAATTCACATTTTGCTTAGATGCTGTTTCTGTTACATAAACTGTTATAATATATTCTCAGATAAGTCTTCACATTTACATTAAAATTTGATCTTGTAACTAATTAGCTAACCGCCAACATCAGTTCGTATAAAAAACCGGCCAAGTGCGAGTCGGACTCGCGCACGAAGGGTTCCGTACCATTATCTATAAAAACGGCAAAAAAATCGTGTCTGTTGTATGGGAGCCCCCTTAAATATTTATTTTATTTTGTTTTTTAGTGTTTGTTGTTATAGCGGCAACAGAAATACATCATCTGTGAAAATTTCAACTATCTAACTACCACGGTTCATGAGATACAGCTTGGTGACAGACGGATAGACGTCTGTCTATCCGACTGTCACCAAGCTGTATCTCATCTTCTCAAAACGGCACCCTATTACTAAGACTCCGCTGTCCGTCTGGACAGCGGAGTCTTAGTAATAGGGTCCCGTTTTACCCTTTGGGTACGGAACCCTAAAACAGGAAATAAAATTTATTTACTTATCTGCAAACAAAGTGTATATTGGGACTTATAATAAAATTATGTTAGTGTCAACTTAGTTCCCTTTTTCAGGCATTGCAAATATACACAAAATCTGCATATTATATTTTAACTGAAATATTAAAATAATTAATTAATAATCGAATTATATTGTTAAGAAACATGTTGTCAACAGTTACGAACATAAATCAAATCAAAAAATCCTCTCCTCGAATTAACTTTTTCGTCAATACTTAATCTTTATATCCTGTATTATCATAATACAATAATATATAATTTCATTGACGTGTCCAAATATTTACATGTTTAGATAAATATATTGACATTGACTTTGACAAAAACACTACTTACGCAAATTTTAACGGCGATGATTTAAATAAATAAACTTTAGTTTTGCAACCTAACGCAGTTGATGCTTCAAATCCTACCTAGACCACTTTTAGACTTTAACATATGCATTATAATTATAGGGATTAATCATAATAGTAGTAAGCTAATGACTTTATTAAGGTTTATTCCCTAAGACTTATGATAAAAATATAATATACTTATCATAAATTATTATATATCTCATCATCATCATTATCAGGCTATACCTAATAGTCCACTGCTGGACATAGCCCTCCCCCAAAGAGCGCCATAGCGCCCTGTCTTCAGCTTGCCGCATCCATCATCTGCCTGCAGTCTATTATATATCTATCTATTGTATTTTTGAATTATATATTCTTGAGAATGAGGCACATAGGTCAGTGTCCTAGCAGTTGATTAGTTGCTGCGATCTCACGATGCGCAAGCGCCGGCGCCGGCGTCGCCGCCGTAACGCGACCTTTTGTTGATAAATTTGACGTCATATGTGCATGATTTAAATGCGTTATTAATTTCGTATTGTCCTGTCATTCGTGCTTTGGGAAGTAGCAAAGTAACTAATAGTAGCGAAATTATAATAAGTAATAAAGTCTAGAAATAATTTATGATTTACTTAATTGGGAAAAACCGTTACATACATACATCATACACTGCGTCCGCCCTTGGGCGGCTATTGCCAAATTTGGGTGTGCCCAGTGTCTGTTGCCGGCGATTCTACGCGGGGGTTATCCGGTCAATGGCGCTTTACGGTGCACCGGTGTGGGTGGATGCCCTGACCGCTCAGTGCAGGACTCTCTTGCGTAGGCCGCAGAGAGTCATAGCGGTCAGTGTCGTACGTGGCTATCGCACGGTGTCGGCCGACGCAGCATGCGCATTGGCCGGTACACTCCTGTGGGATTTAGAGGCTGAAGTGTTTGCCGAAGTGTTCGGGAAAATGCGGGAGGAGCAGGTTGTCGTCCCCTCCCGGCAGTGATTGAGCGCGCGCGATATCAAGCTCACCAGGGCATAATTGGAAGGTGGAAGGCGCGGCTGGAGGCGCCCCTGACCGGTTTCAGAACCGTTGGGGCTCTCCAGTCGGTGTTAGAGCGGTGGGCAGGGCGGCAGCATGGGACCCTGGCCTGCCAATAGGAGCAAAGAAAAGTTCTAGACCCAATATCAATTTATTTCTATTTGTGTTTTGGAGACAAGGGACATAGGGTAAAGTGTAGTTAAAATAATTGTAGAAACAAAAATAATATTAGGTTTCTTTTAGTGGTGCATAGTAGCAAAAGCTGCTAGATGCCTTAGTTCGCAAATGATAGACGCACTCTAAGCTATGTATACTCTATAGGTGGACTTGTTTAAGAAAGATGAAGAAGTACATGCCTCGCTTTGTGACACTTGATAAACAGGGCAGATATTATGGAGCCTTTACATTAAATGACTGTCACGCGATCGTTATACAATTAGCCGTATGTTTAATGCAACCGCAGACAACTAAAAATAACATTTGCGGTTGGTTCCTACCGTCTCGTAATTAGTATAATTTTGTTATCTCTTCATACAGCAATTACTTTACTTGATATACTAATATTAGTCTATATTCCTTTTTAAGTCTCGTTGCTCCTGTGGTATAAGTATGCGTTTACGATTAAGGCCTAACGTGAGGGTGGCGTGTTCAATTTCCTGACAGGTAATTGGGTTTGTCGGCATTCAATTCTGAGTTGCAATCGAGTATTTACGAATACAGTCTAGTTAATATAAGCTCTCGTCTGCAACTTCATCCGCTTGCATCCATTACACACGCATAGCAGGATAAAAAGTATCCTATGATATAACAAGTGTTTTCTCCAGTAAGAAGCTAACGTGTTTCATATTCAAAAATATTGTCGAGGTAATGCAAACTCGTTACGACGCGACGCTAGTGGGAACGCAGCCTAACTATGATTATTAAAACGATTATAGCCTCGTAATTTCTCAAGAATCTAATTTGAATTTCGTTTTTACTGCTTAACATAGTTTTTAATGTATTTTATACTAACGCAATAAAAAATAAAAGTGCCCTGTAAGAACATTTGCTTGTCGTAAAGCTGAAATTAGTCGACATCAACATTTTATATCAGTAACGTGAACAGTAGTTTCTAAGAGTTGATCTGCTTGACAAGCACTGAGAAAAACAGTTACAGTCCTAGAACATTAATAATAATAATAATAATAATAAATTATTTATTGTAACACAAAGGTATATACAATTAAAGTGTTAGCCCTGATTCCCAAACTAGCGTGAGCTGTATAATGGCAATCAGTTCCTTCCCAAAAGCAAATGATTTAAAATTGTTACAAAACATTTGGAACAAACATAGTTTAAATTTAGAACATACTTAAGTTAATTTTGTGTGTGCGTTTGAGTGTATGTGTGTGTGTGAGGGTGTGTGTGTGTGTGTGTGAGAGAGAGAGAGAGTGTGTGTGTGTGTTTACGTGCGTGAAATATTACTTCTTCACAAGCAATAAATTTTCTACATCATCGTAACCAAAACTCTTAAGCCATGTTTTAATAATGTTTTTATTGTAAGGCTATATTGAATAGAATAGAAATAATATTTATAGGAAAGAAAATAGCTCTTCTTCTACTTATCCCTTTTCTTATTAATATTACAAATATGAAAGTCTGTTTGTGGCCTGTTATTTTTTCTGCAGTAACGGCTACTATTTACATCTTAAGTATGCACGGTATATAGAATGGTTATTTTTTACTTAGAACCGCGGCAGCTAGCCTGTTTGGTTCAGTGCATAAATGAGGGCACATGCATAGCTGATGATTGTGTGGTTTTCGTTTTTGAAAGCTAGTTCTCTTTTATGTGTCTACTAACTGATCGTTTCTCTATTCAAGTAGCCAATAGTTACGGTCTTTAATGCGACTGCATTTAGAGGACAAAATCTGTAATGTAAGCTATAAAACAGTAGGTATAGATATCAAATTACCTACTTCATTAACACAGTAGTAAGTATTTTAAATACAACATGCAAAATAGGTACGTATTTTAAAAATAGGTTTTTCAATAATATACTTTATTTTTTGGGTGATTGCCTATACTTATGAAAAACAAGATACATTATTAGTGTTCATTATTATTATTATTAAATTATTATAATTATTCAACTGACTTTTATTTTACATAGACGGAACATGATCGAACTCTTTTATAAGTGTTAAAATCAGTTAAATAACGTATTAAAACCTTATGTAACTGATTTTAACACTAATATTTGTTCAAAGACTTCGTCTTTCATGTTCCGCCTACGTGGCCTCATATCTATTCCACCAAATGAACACAATCTTTCTACAGGCGCAGAACTCGGTAGCGAAGTATTGTATTTTAAAAAATATTTTTTTACCACTAGGGTATTTGTTCAAGGATTCTAAAGTCTTGTCTTCATTTTCAGGTCTATTTTAGTATTGCTATTGTCACTAGCTGCTGAAGAATCAGAGTCGTTAACAAACTTATAATAGGATTCAGTCTTTTCCTTCTTTTTATTAGAGTAGTATGTTGGGTGTTCATTTCATTTTCTAATTCTTGTTTCATATTTCTTACTTCTGATATAAAAAGTTCTTTAATGTAGTCTCTGCTAAATTTTGGCACCCATTTCATTTTGAAAGAGAAATAAGAGATGGATGCTATTATGGCATTTTTTGCTTATGGTTCCCCTAATTTATGAAATCTCTCAAAACGCCTATTAAGACTTTCTTTAATAACTTCTATTAATACAATATTTAGTGTTTATTTATATTTATTGTTAGTTCAAGTTTCCTTAAAGTTTCATTAATAGTATTCTTTACAGCAAGTAGTAGAGCAAGATTCCATTTCCTCCAGACATTACTCATTTTCTCAGAAATAAAATGTATGGGATAAAATAGCGTTAGTATGTACTTTGTGTGTATGCAGGGGACCAATCATCCCCCAGACACACATAAAGTGTCGTCGAGAGTATGAGTACAATCGTGGTAATGAGATAGTTTTATAACATAGCCTCATGAGACTTATGATATAAATAAGGAAAAAGAAATTAAATGAGAATTAAACAATTTAACAAAACCATTTTGCATTTAAAAAATACTAAATACTTTTATAAAGTATTTCAAATACAATAGAAAATATATTTTGAATATAAGTATTTCAAATACAAAATAAAAATAGGTATTTTGCAATTTGTATTTGCATTTTAAATACAATTATTTCAAATAATTCACATCTCTGGAATATATAGCTGTAATGCTATCTAAAATAGATGCTCTCTGTTTCTGTTATAAAGGTAACCCCACGAAAGATATGTGTAATACCACATTTTATATTTAAAGCCACGCGACACATACATTTTTCCTAAGCATTCTATTCTGCGCCAAAAGAATACAATTGAACAATAAATATGGAAGTTGTTAGATTAAAAACCTTGAACGTTTAGGCAATATTCTCACGTAAAACCATTTATATGTATATTTATTTATAGTTTAATGACTGTACAGCCCTTGAGGAGTAGGTAAAGGTGTTTTATAAGCACATGTCTCAAATTATGTTTATGAGAACCCCCGTAAGAGTGGACGAGGCTATTTTCGGACGCATGTACAGACTCTAATGCATACATCAAGCTTACGTTTGGTTTTCCCACTATACATTAAAAAAACATGCGACATATCGCATGTTTTTTTAGGGTATAATGGGAAAAAGAAACTTAAGCTTTAAATAGGAATCCGACGACGACGATGATTTTAAAAGGAAGATGGCTTTGTGATAAACGATATGTCAAAAGTACGAAGAGACCTGGATTATTATGTCTGACACAAAATTTTACGTTATTGAGGTAGCCGTACATATTACTTTATGTCTCAGAGCGGCGATACTGTGGCAACGGAGGGTAGCCGGCAGCTGGTCTTCCAGTGTTTGGTTAGTATCAGAATCTGTGAACTTGTGGCAGGGTAAGTAAGGTCTTAAAGCAACTTGATGCTATTTGATATTACCGATTAGTATGTAAATGGAGGTAGTTAGTGAGTGAACCCAGAGGCCAGGTCTTTGAGTAGCTACTCTTTAAAGTAGAGACCGGTTCCTCAAATCTTTCATACAGTTTTCTTAGGTATAATACCTATATTTTTAGGAAAAATATTAGAAAGAATGGAAGAACCACACTCTATATTTTCAAAAATACTTCTCTACTAAATAAATAATCTTGGTTTAAAAATGATATTGTATTATTTTAAATAATAATGATAATTACGAAACAATGTATGTAGATATTGGTAGATAATTACCTCGTAACGATTACAATAACTGTTTCGTTAAATCTTCTAAGAATCAATGTAAATACACATTGTTTCTTCACATTGTTTCTATCTATCCCACCAGAACAAGCTTGAGTGTACTCAAACTTGTTTTAGTGAATTAGATAGACATTACACGGTGTTGCATAACTGTTAAGACATTCCATTTCTATTTCTTTCTATTTTGTTTCATTTCTCATATATGCTTGACCATAAAATAGAATACAATTAACTTTACCATTGGGTAATGAAAATGAAAATACGTCGACCAACGCTTTGAAATGCTACACATTCGATCAGATGACGTTTGCCGAGTTATCAATCAATTCTCATTTACAGGTCAAGGTGGCCTTATAGATAGGATTTCTTCTTCTATCAGATCTAACGTCCAATATATTACAATATTGTCTTTAATGTTTTTTTTTCTACGTCTCGAGCAACGGTAAATCTTGTTCATTTTTATTATATTTACAGTCTTAGCTCTACATATAATAGGTACTCTGAAACCACACCCCATTTTTAATATCGCCTGTCTGTTCACCCCATTAGTAAACAGTATGAAGATACAAATAGGACGTGTTTGGCCTACTCCATTATGTAAGGACGTGACTTTGAGGTGAGAAAAATTTCCCTCGAGCGCCGCGTGACATGGAAGAATTCATCTCAAGTAATGTCGTACGACGTTGATAAAGAATTCCTTATGTTATGCCATCATTTACTAATATTGTAAGTAAAAAAGTGTGTTTGTTTTTTGACCTTCGCTTCTTTTAGCTATAGAAACAGAAGAAGATGTAGGCTATTTTATTACGAAATATATATTTATTCACCGGAATTTATCACCAATTTATCACCGGAATTTATCACAAAACAAAGGACCAAGCTAATGATACAACGTGTAAAAAAAACACGTGCATACTCTTAAGCCTATTTCCAGGAATAGTTGACAGATTTAAAAACATGTTTACTTGAGTGGGCCGGCTCGACCGGGGAAGGACTACCGTCTCACAGAATATCGACGTGAAATAGCAGTATTCCTACTGTTGTGTTTCGTTCGGTGAGTGAGAGTGCCGGAGGCCCAATCTATCTCTTTCCCCTTTCCCGCTCCTTTTCTTTCCACTTCCTTGTTCTTCCTTTTCTAAAGAGTCGGCAACGTGCAAGTAATGCCTCTGGTGTTGAGGCGTCCATAGGCTACGGTAACCACTTACCATCAGGTGGGCCGTATGCTTGTTTGACACCAAAGTAGTATAAACAAAAACTTTTTTATATGTGTTATGATATTTCAGTGTTTTATTGTTGTTATTAGCCTCTAAGATCAGGACTTTAATATAAGAATCTGTTAGAAAAATAACTCAGCAATCATATCGTTCAGCAACTTATCGAAATTAAGTATTATTAGAAAAAGTATACAGTTAAAATTGCTTGTAGTATAAAAGCTTAAATATTCTCCCTAATGAGTCAAATTTCTTTCTAAGCTATGTTGTAGCAACTTTCTTGGCAGGAAAGCCCATAATCTTCCGCTTGACCTAGTATTGGGGTCCGGGAAGTCATTAACAGCACTCGACCTTTCACGATTCTTACAATTATACCGAACGCTGGATAGTACTACTAGTAAAGTGTATCTAATATACATACGTGTGGCGTCTTCGTACATCCAAAATTAGTAAAAATTAGTAAGTTAAAATTAGTTTTAAGTCTAAATACATTTGTTATATATATATATATATATTTATTCTCATATAAGATTTAGATCATTTCCACGAGAACATGATTTATAAAGTACTAGGTGTTGCCCGCAGCTTCGTGCGTATAAATGTAGGTTATGTCAATTTTCTGTCTCTCGGGAACAGTAAATACTCTTTTCTGAATGAAATGTCCTGGCAACTTGTATGCGAAAATTCATTATGATCGATCGAGAAGTTAAGGCGTGAAAGCGTAACATAAAAACACACATTCGCATTTATATTATATTATTACTAGTTATGATGATAATGTTTGTCGTCACAGAACAACAAAAGATTAAACAATTTAAGGTTTGTAGATAAAACATATGCATATGCCCTTCAACCCATTCACTCACATTAGATATTATCTTTATATATATAAATCTTCTGTGCGTGTGTTTGTAATTAAACTCCTCCTAAACGGCTGGACCGATTTTGATGAAATTTTGTGTGTTCAAGTGGTTTCGAGAAGGGTTTAGATCTGGATATTTTTTAAAAATTTTTGTTTCCTGTCTATAGGATAACGTCTATCGGGACAGCTAGTAAAATTATATTAATGTAGTAGTTTATACAACGAAGGCAGACGAGCATATGAAGTCTTGGATGGGAAGCAGTTACCGTAGTTGCTTGCAATATCTAGTAGGTATATCACTCTCGCGTTACCGAGTCTAGGAGAGGAAAAGAATAGGCAAGGCTTAATCTATACTAATATTATAAAGCTGAAAAGTTTGTTTATTTGAACGCGCTAATCTCAGGAACTACTGGTTCGAATTGAAAATTTTTTGTAGTGTTGGATAGCCTATTTATCGAGGAAGGCTATAGGCTATATAACATCACGCTACGACCCACAAGAGCGGCGCAGTACTATAAACGCGGGTGAAACTGTGGGCACATTTAGTATTATATACTTTTATGGAATCCTCCAGCACTATTACTTACCGTGTTAGACGTGGTAACGCTGTTACTATTATTACGATGTAATTCTCTAAGAGAGATTTATCCAGTTCATAACGATTCCAGTGCCAAATCGAATACCTATCGGCACAATTAATTTAACGAAGAAATACCATACAAAGCAACAAACAGACATCTACATGAAATTAGTTTAAAGGAAACCTGACGTATGTAATATACTCGTGGTATATTCCATTCAGTGCTCACGACCTGATTTACGCATGCATTTGAATTACGCAATACATTCATTCATGTATACGTAGTATTTACGCCACTGCGCATTGTAAGACGTCAATGTACATTATAATAATATTAGATCTTTAACTATGTAATTGCCGTTTATGTTCTAAATCTAATTACATAGTTTCTGTACAAAATGCAAAGGCTCTTTAAATTTTTTTTTTATGTTATTTGGCTATATTCTTTATTAATAATATGCATTATCAATCCTCTTCTTCTTTTCGTGTGGTTAGTGGCCAACCTGTTGTCACGAGTTGTTCAAGCCGCCCGTAGGCCTCTGACATGGTTTAACGACTGCTGTCAATTTGACAACAACTGGGACCGACTTTCTACGTGCCCTCCGAAGCATGGAGACGCTCAGATGAAATACCACTAAGCGGTCACCCGTCTATAGACTGACCGCACCCAATGTTGTTTAACCTCGCTAATCGTTTACCGATCAGTGAGTGCAACTGGCTATGAGCGCCAGCATGCATTATCAATAATACATTTAAATAAACTTTTATACAATTTGTATAGGTTATATTGCTTAATATCTGCCCATATTCGTTGTTTCAATTCGGCATAATTACAGGACGGTTAATGTTTTTGTTAGTTTAAGACAAACCAAACCTAGACCTAAATTCAAGCAACTATACATACATAGGTATATAAAAATAAACAAAGAATTCGAATTGGCCATTCAAAAGAAAGAAAGAAAGAAAGAAAATGTATTGATAAAATAATTAGTGAGAAAACCACTACGTTACCGATTTTCTTCATGCAAAGCGACTACGATTTACATGAAGAAAATCGGTAACGTAGTGGTTCATATTTAATCCCCTATTATTTTCTTTGAATTTTCCTTTTTCGCCCAACGTACAGGTAAAGTTTACGTGGATATTGAACTCTGAGCAAAAGTTGCTGCGTCACGCTAGGAATTTTAATTAATGGTTTTCGGGTGTGGCAAAAGTTAGGAGATAGGGCCACGCCTACATATTATACAAGTTTAGTGTGACAAAAGCTCTGTCACTCTATTTAATACAAGTAGTAAGTAACTGAAGTGTTAGTAGAAGGTGGTACTGTGTTATTGCTATGAACTTTTATGTTCAAAAGTACTTATTAAAAAATATAATACATATTATTTCTTTATTTGTTTATTATTACAATCTTAAAGGTATAAGTTTACGATAATTACGCTGTGAACCATTAGTTTCGATCGATTATCCGATAAGGAAATTTTCAGTGGCAGCTAGAAATCAGGCAGTGTGCCTAGTAAGGAGTAATATATATAGCGTTTTCTAATGTGGAAAGTAATAATAATGATGGCGAAACTGGGATCATAATACATAGCCACCTCCAATCTACATATTCAGAAATATATAGTAGAGTAATGGATCTATGTGTGTACGTACGTGTCTAACTAAATTCCATTGGTAGACATCATAACACACGGACGGCACAGATAGATTTGTAGTTTTAGTGGTCGCCTTTTCATTGTCATTACGGCGAGTATTGTGGGTTCGAATCCCACACAGGACAAAAATTGTGTGATCCACAAATGGTTGTGACGAGTTTGGGCGTTCTTTGTGTCCGTGTTTAGAGGCTTGTAATGTCGCCTGCGTTAAAGGAATTAATTCAAGTGTGGGAGTAGTATTTTAAAAAAAGTGTTTAAGTAAACTGTAAACTCCGTAATCTCACACATCTTATCGGAGTGGCAGTCTTATATCCCAATCACGATAGCTACTTTGTTCCAGGTAAGCTACCACCATTTAAATAGGATACAAATCATTATCACATTAATCTAACTAAGGAGCTCCACACACCGAATGCGGTGCGGCGCGGCGCGGTGCGGGTGGCAACAGCCCCGCCTTTCAACCGCACCGCACCGCATTCGGTGTGTGGTACTCCATACACACGCATACAAAATTCGACAGCCGCGGTCGCCGCACCGCACCGCACCGCGTTCGATGTGTGGAGCTCCTAATAAATATTAAATGTCAACATCACAGAAGTGAATACAGTAAGATTCCGGTGCTTGACGAGACGCATTTGCACAATTATGTGTAGCTCTTTGAATACGGTTCAGCTATTATTAAACTCAAATGTCAGAAACTAAGGAGGACTAAGCTTTGATCAATTAGCTCCTAATTAATCTAATCGGATGCTATATAGGACTAATGAAGAAGAAACGGTATGATAAAGGTGAAGATCCTCATTCTATTTTTAGAATGCAATAAACATGTTGGATGGTTTAAGAGGTTTTAGCTGACATTTTTACTTGAATGTTTGGCTGCAATATACTGGCTGGCAATAATAACCATATTGTAGCATACACGTTAATATTTTGCAAATGGCTTTCCAAATAATTATGTTTGGTATGACTGATGCAGCTGGCCAGGCTATGGCTATTTTGAGCTGGCCCGGCCTAAGGTAAAAACATTGCAATCAAAGTATTGCTTGTTTAGAAGGTCTCTCCGTGACCATGGCTGCTAAAAAGCAACCGAAACGTCGGGGAAAGTATAAATCTAAATCTAGATCGTTTAATATTTTAAATAGCTTAATTTGAAGTTAATCCCAAACCCCATATATAAACTGAATTAAATACCATTTACTGCGACATATAAGGCGGGTATATACAAATAATACTATATTAAAGCTTACCAAGAAAATATTATTAAGATCGAACATAATCTTTAATTAATTATTAATTGTATAGTTCGTGAGGTTTTTGTTTCGATATATATGACATTCGGCGAAAACAAATTATTGGTGATTAGAAGGCACATGAAAAATTTCCATATGAATTAAGACAGATATGTAACACTTTCAATACATTCAAGAAAGGTGCCTACCTCTTAAGAATATATTGAAATCGAAATTCCCTCTCTAATTTGAATGGTGACTAGTAGGTACAGTTCAATAGAACGATAGAGCATATCAAATTCTCGCAAGTGTGTATCGACTTATGTTGCTGATTGTACTTCTACCTTATAGAAGTCTTAACTAGGAGGAAGATCTTAACTGAAAGGTCTTGCATTGATTGTCAACATTGACGATATCCTTAAAAACTACTTCGAACTACATCCAAACTGGTAATTGCAAGGAGCCGAGTTCAATTCTCAAAACGGATAAGTGCTGTTTCTCTTTGAGGCAATACCATGCTGGGTAAAAGGATAAAATGTTAAGCATTGCATTATTCTCCTAATTACGGAAAATCAATATCACTTTTACGTAATTAGAAGAATTCAGACATATTTGGCGAAATAAGAGAATAGAAGCTACACCTCTGCTGAACCTCTTTTAAGATAGAAAGACGCTCCCTGGCATATATAAACTGGCATGGAAAAGAAAATACCTTCTTTCACAATATCGCCGTACCAAATTACTTCTTTACAATAAAACCTTTCCCTTAGGAGATTATAAACTCACCCAATGAAAGCGAAATTTGTTTGTTTTATATTTTTATGACGACATTTTGACGAGCAATGAATTGTAATGTACTAACGTAATATAAAAGAGCTTTTAAATATTATCAGAGATTCGCTGCAAAGTAAAGAAATCAACTCGCATTTAGATTCAGCTATAGGCTTTTTGGGGTGAAGTAAGTAGCCTTCGATCATATAAATAACTAGATATCGAGTTAGCGCTTCAAAATCGGCTCGGCAGATAGATCTATAAATAAAAATAAAATAAATAAAAATCATTTATTTCAGACGTTACAGTCCATAAATTGTTAGTAATAAGTTAGTAACAATTTTGTGCTTATCTTCTATGTTAGTAATGTTAGTACCTATATAAATGTATGACAATAAAGGTATTTTTACAATAGTTCACATTATAGAGTTTCATTCATTACAGGTTTTTATAAATAATTATGATTATTAATTAACGGATCTACCCTCACTAGGTTGAGCCTATCCTGCGGTCAGTTTACAATTATTATGACAGTTAACAATTTAGTTTTCAATTTGCTATTAAATACTGAGGCAATGAACGAGCGGGCGGTATATCTTGTGTATTCTCAATGCTAACAATATAATCTATGGTATGTTTATGTATGTATTTATAATTTCTATAACATAATTAATATTGTTTGTACTATAATAAAGTCTTATTGACCTGAAACATAATGCCGAATGTACCTAATCTACATTTCTGCCTATCCATTCCGAGATACACACACACACGTATGCATGTATTTCTTGATAGCTGTATGTTTGGTTTGTCAACGTGTGCTTGAAGTTGATGTCGAGCAACACCGTGGTAGGTTTAGTCGGTATTCCGGGAGGTCCATTTTCATCGTTTCAACATCTTTCTTTTACCCCTGTGAGTCCGACATAACACCACCGCCCGCCCCCGCGGAGGGGTAAGCGTCAATGCATTCCCCCACGTAAAAAAAAGCTTGGAGTGTCGGCTCCTTTATTTTCGTAATTGGAATGTTGATTGTTGGGAAATAGTTTGCTGCATCTGGTAATGATTTGAGTTGTTGTTGTTGTGGTCTTTTTAGTGATTTGTGATGACGAGATGCAAAAGTTGATTGCTTTAATTGATCAAATATCTCGATTGGTTAACCTCGACGCAATCGTGCAATTACTTTGCTTTTGATTGCGTTCAAATAACTCAAGAAAGCGCAGCACTCGCTAATTGTGGAAGAGTAGTCAATTGTCGATACGATTGAAAATTTACATTATTGTAAATTTCCATTTTAGAAGTTTCCTTTATTTATTTGTCGCTACCGCTTAGGCAATGTATCAACCTATTTCGACGCAGCGGCACACCGGTGGCCACACAATAGATTTTTAATTACGTCTGGTTATAAGTCTTGATACATTAAAATACTATATTAAAGGATACGTTTGTAGGACTTATATTTTGGTATGAGAGTAGTGCTTCCTTCACGACACACATCATCTTATCTTATCTTATGCGGGGGCCAGTCAGTGCAGACCGGCGACACTTCGACCCAGTGGGATCTTGTGGACAACTGTTTGTCACCTAAATTTAATAATAAACTATATTTGTACTCGTACATATTAATTGTGAATTTGTAAACAGTTTTAATATTTCTATGACGGTCGTAGAAACATCTAAAATATAAAATGTACCTAGTATTTTAATTTAGGCATTATAATTGAGCTCGGCGCGTGCCTATGAATTACAATAATTTGTTTTATTTATTTTATTAATGGCACGTGTAAAATATAGTTGATGTAAAATAATTATGTTTCAAATTTATACAAAGCAGGCAGTTTCTAATATGTAAATGCGAATTCAAAACCTTCTTAAACTTATAAAAATATTAAATAATAAATTTACATTAATATTATAAATTCTATATTTGACGACTTATGTACGTCAACATTTTATTAAAAATGCCATTAATCCTGCAGCTTAATAAACGATCACGAGGAAGCCAACGTCGACATTTTTTAATTAGAGGTAGCTTTTGGCAAAATAAAATGGCGACGAAGTTGTACGTAGCTGTTCGTTATATATAAATAATTGGTAAAAGCGTTATATAATAATACGTTTGAGTATTTGTGATTTCCCTCTTGACTCGGATAGCATAAAAAGCCGTCAATCATAGTAAAACAATTGACGACTGGATGAACACTAAAGTCTTAATAAATCGCTTTTTACCCATGCTTGACTTGCCACTACGTCAAGCCAAGACTTGAGGTCAAAAACTGTTGTTCCAAGTCTGGGTCTTCACTGCGTTGCTACCTGGGGCACTAGGCATGATATGCTATGCATAAAAGTAGTATGCTTAGAATTCATATGTGTTTTCTCTTAAACGCCTGCAATGTCAAAAATTGTCAAAGTAATTTCGTAAAATCGTTAAGGAAGATAGAACTCTACTAATATATTGATGGCAAAACTATAGTGTCATATGCTACTGTCTACCCTTTCAAACAAAACAATTTTTTATTTCAAGTGTTAGTTTTCAATACCACGAACATTAGGCCTGTCTGACGATACGCTGATATCATAGCCTTCAAACCGCGAAAAGGAATGACAAATGTAATGAAAAGAAAGCAATGGAGAGACACTTCACCACTCTTACTCATCTGACGGAACGAAGAAACAGTTCCTGTAAGAGTGCCGTATTCATAGAGTCATCTAGTAATTGGCAACGGCAGGATCTTCAGAGGATGGAACTTCGTTGAGCTTCCGGCTTATTTTTAGCTTTATTCCTATAATATTATTAAGTATAACTGCGAATGTGAGTTTGTTTGTTACGCTTTCACACCTTAACTACTCGACCGATCATCATAAAATTTTGCATACACGTTGTCAGGGGCAGAAAAGGACACAGGACCTTTCATCCAGAAAAAAGTATTTTTACTAACCTTACCTACATTTACGCAGGCGAAGCCGCGGTCAAAATCTAGCGAACATATAAATATGACTGGGTCTACCATTCGTAAGTGTGCTTGTCTATTTACAGACATGTAGTATGTAACATGTTATGGTAATCAGTGTATCGTAATTTGTGCTAGTTGAAAGTAAACGCAACGCTGGTCTGGTCTTGCAACTACTGACACCTGATTGTTGAAGGCCTGAGGTACATCTTATATATACATACATACAAAAATTCACGTCTGTTTCTCAGAGAGGTAGGCAGAGACTACAGATTTCCATTTGCTACGATCCTGACACACTTCTCTGGCTTCATTACCTTTCATCACATTCCTCATACACGCTCGCCGGTTTAAGGTGCTCTTAACCTGGCCTTTGTCCAGAACGCCTTCGATCTGATCGAGAAACGTTTGCCTAGGTCTTCCCCTTGCGACTGTTCCATTCATACTAACCTTATAATATAGCTATATATCTTAATATATAAAAATCTCGTGTCACGATGTATGTTCCGGATAAACTCTGAAACTACTGAACCGATTTTGATCAAACTTCGTAACAATCTGTAATTTGGTCCAACTTAAAGATAGGATAGTTTTATCTTAATATTTTTTTTCGTGTGTACAGGACAACGTCTGTCGGGATAGCTAGTATTACATATCATTCTTATATACTGGTTGGATCGATTTTGATGATTTGTTTTGTGTTTGAGTGGGTTTTTAAAAAAGTTAAGATTTAAATCATCTTTAATCCTTTTTAAATTATTTTTAGATTTAAAATCAAAAAGAGCAAATGCCGCTCTAGAAATGATTTCGATGTCGCGGGGGACTTTACGAACATTCAAACAACGGATACAAAACACCCAGAATCGGAGCATCTATTTGTGGAGCACACAATTATTTGTCCCGTGTGGGTGACGCTGCGATCGAGTTATAAGCCTACGTTCGGATTTATTACTGTTATGTTTTGAACTCTTTCATTGAGGATTCTCGGGTTTCATTTCTAGTTAGGTGAAGTACTAGGGCTTTATTGTTAGAATGTTTTTTATTAGCATGTCTGGAAATGTGGCCAGTAAACAGCTATAGCAGGTCGCGCATATCCTATGAAACATACATATGTAGCACTTAAAGCTGGCAAAACAGTGTTGCGATACATTTCTGATTACGCCTTTGAAAGTATATAGGCGTGAGTCTGTATTATTGTTTTGCTTATGACAACAATATTATTTGATTCCTCCATTTGTATTGCAAGTTATAATTTGTCATTCTTGGATGTTTGTATGCTTCTCGCGCATCTGCCAAATTGCGGGACCAATATTAATTATTTTTGAAAATAATATACACTTCCTATGCTTAGGAGAGATGCAACACCATATTTATAAGTCACGTGGATAGCCAGGAGCACGTGTATAAAATCAACGACGGGGTTCATTCGGATTCTTTTTTCGTGAAAGAATACAATCCAGTCAGGAGAGAATGTCACGTGGCCGACTGAAACCACGTGTTTAAAACCTAACTTTAAAACAGTATATCTGCTATCGCATGTTTAATAAAAGCGAAAATTATCTGAGTAATTCGGATTAAGCAAATTTAAACTTTCTTGCAATTACTTAACAGAATTATAATATTGTCTTCTGTTTACGCGAATGTTATTCATTGAAATTAAACTACTATATACGGATTTTATCGCGTTGTTTATTTGACACTTTATTACAAAATTTTGAAAAACTGTTACACTACTATAAATACTATTAAACTTTACAATTTTTTTTTAAGCTAATTGAATTATTAATTCTATTAAAACTATTTATACTATTACTATACCATTATACTATTTATATTTATGTTTACACTTTCCCCGACGTTTCGGTTGCTTTTCAGCAGCCATGGTCACGGGGAGACTAAGATGGTAGTTGTCTCAATGTTCCAGTGTAGTTATTTTAAAGTACCCGAACATAATTTAATCATGGGTGTTTCTATTTACGCAGAATGAGCTCAAAGTATCATGAAGTCTAGCTGTGGTTTGCTTCTTCTTGGGTTTGACTATTTGAATTACTGAATCCCAATTATAATATTAGAATTTATATACACAATTACAGTTCAAATTGCCTAACTTCCAAATTTAGAGTTATGTCACCGTTTATTAAGAGTGCGATATAATATGTCTCGGTGTTGCAGAAGTATTTTTTGCGACAGCTGTGCTTGATGTTTTTGCTTCGATTCTGGAGAAAATTATGATATTGTGATTTTCTGCTACGAAATTTGACGTAGCAGCACAGCAGCGTCCGAGAAACAACAATTGGCTCAGGGCGAGCCAACTGGAGCTGGCACTTTTATTATTACCTAAATATATGTATAGTCGGCAAAAATTGAATGAAGTACTTTTCTGCCTACCACTTTTCTGGATCTATATCCAGGAAGAAGTAAGCAAGAATGTATTCTGTTTACGCGAATGTTATTCATTGAAATTAAACTACTATATACGGATTTTATCGCGAATCCGTATATAGTAGTTTAATTTCAATGAATAACATTCGCGTAAACAGAAGACAATATTATGTAAATCAGTACGGACTGGAAACAGCAACAAAAATACGCCGGTTAGAAGATCTACAAACTAAACGCGCAAGATATGTAACATCTTTAAATTTCTTGAAGAGATGTCGTGATCACAGTCTCATTCCTACGTGTGTTAAGATATCAGCCAAAAAAGACATACGAGGAAGCGCTAAGATCTTAAAACAGGCAAGTCAAAACGCGATAAAGTCCGTATATAGTAGTTTAATTTCAAAGAATGTATTTAATGGATCACGCCAAGTATCTTGGAATATACTTGGATAGACGCTTAACCTGGAAAAAGCATATTTTCACAAAACGATTAGCTATGGGCCAACAGTTGCGCACTATGTACTGGCTACTAAATAAAAAATCACGGCTCTCACTTCAAAACAAACTATTGCTTTATAAATGCATAATAAAACCCATATGGACATATGGCCTACAACTCTGGGGAACAGCAGCAAAATCAAACATTGAAATAATACAGAGATTTCAGTCAAAGATGCTAAGAATAATAACGAATGCGCCTTGGTATGTCTCAAACATTAGACTCCATCACGACCTCTGCGTCAAAAGTGTTATAGAAGAAATCTCGGAAAGGACAAAAGCGTACAAGAAGCGAATCACTTATCATCCAAATATGCTGGCAGTCAATTTAATAAACACCCAAACAGTTGCTCGTAGACTAAAAAGAAAGATTCCTCAAGACCTTCTCTGAGAAGCACAAGAATAAACGGAGCAGTCACTGGAAGGCTTTCGTGCAAGCCCTTTAATTAAATAAAATCTTACACATATTGCTGAATATCTGCAAGATTGATAGATTGCAATAATGACATTATAAAAAAAAAAAAATGTATTTATAAGAAGTGACTACATAGAGTCTCACGCCTATGCGTAGTCTGTTTTTTCTAACTTGTCTTATTTGATAAATAAACAAGCTCATTGATAAAAAAACAAAACTATTCAGTTTCTACTTGCAGACTATATTCGGTTTCAAATAAATAGAGATGACAAAAAGTAAGACAGCAAGTATTCTCTCTCTCTTAGTATTGTCTTTAGCTACGAGTACGCCGTATTAAATTCTTCAGTAAATAAGTATGTATTTAAAAAAAGAATCCTTGCATTATTACATGAGCGATTAAAACCACGTGTTCAAAAAATAAACTTTTAACTGTTGATATTCAAGTTATATAACATGATTCCATGCATTATAAAACCTATAAAGTAGACAGGTCTCATGACCTTAGACTTTCGGGTTTGGTCACGTTACACACATAAAATCTGAACGGTGCGTATCACGTGACTAACACTTCACGGGCCGGCGCTATCACGTGTGAACGACTATAGTCGTTCATCCATTACGACTAGTTATTATTTTTTGTTTATAAGTTCAGTGTTACTTGTTTTCTTTGTTTATATTGCGAGGTTTTATCTGTTGTTTTTATCTTTATGTATTATTTTTTGATAACGCTTTTATTATGTTGTTATGTTGCTTCGTTTATCATGTTCTTTTAGTTTTATAATCAGATCTTTTACTGAATCTCGTCGTAACGTTAGGCGCAAGACACACAGAAAAGACTTAAGACGAGGATGCGTCGCAGACGCGGCGCTTCTTCAATAAATTTTCATACAAAATGTATAGAAGCGTCGCGACACAAAACAAACAGAAAAGACAGGGCGCGGACGAGACGCGGACACGACGCTTCAATCAATTTTTATACAAAATGTATAGATATTTAGTATGAAAATTGATTGAACGGGCGCCGCGTCTACGACGCGTCTTCGTCTTACGTCTTTTTTGTGTGTCTTGCGCCTAAGGAAAGTAAAATGTACGAACATGAGCGTTTGTGCAACTAGGGATTATCAGGCTTTGATGATCATCATCTCAGCCAAAAGATGTCATTAGCTGGACATAGGCCTCCCTCAAGGTTTTCCACATAGACCGATCTTGGGCCATCATCCAACCGCTGTTGAAGTTCGATGCCAAATAATGGTATTTCTTTTAGGGAATTTTTAGATCTATGCATATTGATAATATACATAACTGTCTAATAGATAGAAATAAGGTTACTCTCTGTATGTTGGACCAAGCCATTTAGCCATGGACCAGCCACGACACTCGTTAGTGCAGCGACCAATCGTATGCTACTGGGTTAGATACTCGGGTAGGGCAAACTGTTACTGGGTCATTTTATTAGGGACTTCTCCATAACAGCACGGAACCCGAAGTGTGTCAGGAAGGCAGCAATAGGTTGCTTCCTTATTGTTACCAGCATTAAAGGATTAAATTCACATTTCCATGTACATATTTATACGGATAGCAAAACAGGTAAGCAGTCACCAAACCAACAGTAGTATGTTAGGAACTATATTTTGCCGGCGGCTTCACTCGCTTAAATGTAGATTAGATTGGAATCCTAACAGTACTTTTTTCTGAATGAAAGGTATCCTATGTCCTTTTCTGACGCCCTTTCATATATATCTGTCCTCTTTCGCCTTTTTGTCTGTCTGTATGATTGTACGTACATCATGCTAAAACTATTGCATGAAATTGGATGCAGGTTTTGTAGTTGTACTGCTAATTAGAAATACTGGTGGTCTAATTTAAAATTTGGTTCATGTTTTATCTTAATAAGCCGCCTAGAAGTCAAATATTATATGATCAATTTCTCTTTACATACAAAGAAAGAAAAAAAATATATAGCCTACGTCCAAATTCCACGCATTATAATAACGAGCTATGTTTTTAAAATATCAGATTTAGTACACATCTTCTAATTTTTTAAAGTGAAAACTCTTGAGGCGCTTTGAGCACTTCTTGGGTGAACAAAAATCATGGAACTCGCGTCGTCGTCACCGAAGGCTTTCCATTTTTGAATTATGTTTGGTTTATAAAGAAGTGTGTATTAAAGTTTTCACTTCTATCGGCAGTCCCCAAAGACTGCTCCAATTTTTTTACATCTGTCACGCATCAATACATTGTATATCTGACATACAAATGCACAGGTTCAACAACCGTGAGCCTATCATATCACTTTCTATCTTAATCTGAAGACTCAATATTAATAACGCTAATTACAGCAAAATAAATTCATTTACCTGTACTGTATTGTAAAAAATTACCAGAGTTATCTTATTGAGTGGGGTTTCCCGTATACTTTGCCTTTTGTACACCATAGAAATATAATACAGACTTGATAATTGATTATTAGATTCAACTTAAAAGTCTTATTATAATTGTGTTCAAATTTTGTATATGGAAGCCGCAGTGGTTTAGATTTCCTTTAATTTATTGCTATAGGGTTGGCAATTGTCAAAGTGGCACTGTCGTCGATCTGTCCCAAAACAAAGACGTTTTTGTATGGAAGGTGGAAGTTATCACTGAATTAATTGAAAATGACACGTTGTTGTGTTCCAAATTGCTCTGAAAATGCTACTCACCAGATTCCGAAAGACAATAAAATTAAAAAACTGTGGCTTAAAGCAATTCGTAGGGTAAATTTTACACCTAAAGCTAGTTCGAGGTTATGTCGTAATCATTTAAAGGAAAGCGACTATGAATTGATTAGTAAATACACAGGTATACCACATTTTTAGTTATATTAGAAACTTGATGCAACAAAAAACGCCACTCGCATCAAATCACAACATAACCTCAACAACTATCTATAATAATAATAATAATATTCTACCACATACACACAACATCATCTAGCCCAAACTAAGCAGAGCTTGTACTATGGGTACTAGATAATGGATAAATATACATGTATACTTTTTTTTTTTGTAAATACATACATATTATACATAGAAACACCCAGACCAAGACAAACATCCATGTTCATGCACACAAATGTTTGACTTGTGCGGGAATCGAACCCGCGACCTCAGGCGTGGCAGTCGGTTACACTAACCACTACGGCATCAAGGCCGACAAATTGACAATGGTCAAGGGACAGATCAATGGGGGCGCCATCTACAATTAGCTTTCACTTGCCAGCCCCATTCGTGTCTAAGGGCGCCTTCAAATTTGCCGCGCTACGGCAGTGCGGCTGCAACGCTGCCGCTACGCAGCCGTCACTAGTCTATCGATGAACTAATGCGCGGCAGTAGCGCGGGTGCAGCGCTTCAGTCGCGCGTTTTTATTAATATGGATTTACAAAGCAGCGTGGCCGCAGCATTGCAGGCGCGCAGTACATTGCGGCAAATTTGAAGGCGCCCTATGTAGTCGCTACTGCCATTGCGCAGAGTGTTGTGGGTTCGAATCCCACAAGGGACTAAAATGTTGGGTGTTCTTTCTGTCTGTTGTTTGAACGTTTGTCAAGTCCCCCGCGATATTAATTATTTCTAGTGCGGGAGAAGTTTTTATAAAAAAAATCCTCTCTATGATGGTAAGCGCTATTCCTTTTTTTTTTAACTTGGATGAATGGTTTGACGCACACCCCTCCGCGGGAGCGGGCGGAGGGGTTGTGTCGGACTCACGGGGGTAAAAGAAAGATGTTGAAACGATGAAAGTGGACCTCCCGGAATACCGACTAAACCTACCACGGTGTTCCTGCTTTAACCGGTAAGATTATCTTCAGCTCAATGTTAATATTGCGTTGAGTGTTGCAAGTTTGATTTCCGCATTCTCGTGTGTTCTCGCATGTGAGGACACCTTTGTCGATTTATATATTCTTGGTTTCCATTTTCATGTCTATGGAATACTTTCTGCTCACCAACTAGGTTCAACAAGGAAAGGTTTTAAATCTATATAAATATTTTACTGTTTATTGCTAAAAGATAAAAGAATTTTCAAATATACGGATTTGAATTGTGAGGAGCAAATAACAGCTTGTATGACGACACGTGTTTCGCTTCTACACGAGGTCTTACGAAAATCGTATGGAAACGATTGAGTTGAAACGACTTTTCCATTTTATAAAACGAAGTTGATAAAGAGAACAAAGGATTTGGAATTCAGATTTACTTTAATAGAAAGTAAAATATTTAACATGCATAATATCTTTGCTGGAACTATCTTTTGATACTAAACGATCTTGCTTACCCGCTATCTCATAGGGGACGGTGCCCCAACAAAAACTATTAAATTTTTTTTATTAAAACTTTTCCATTATGCACAAAGCGTGCAGCTAAAATACTCCCGCGGATATTTTATTACAAGGAAATAAAGTGGCTCGTTAAATAGATGTTTTAAAATGCAATAAACTTGCCACGGGCCATATTTTATTTTAACATTTTGATGGTTTCATTACAACGATTGCAAGTTATGAGCCTCCCGACACGATTGTAATGTCTTCCCCAGTTATTTTCCGTCAGTTGAAATAAAAAAGGCCGATGGCTATCGGCAAGATTTCAAAGTCATGTCGCCTTCATATAAAATGGAAAGGTTCTTGTATAAGCTTTAGTTTTTTACAACCAAGGTTATTTAAACACTTTATTGAAACAGTGAAAAGTGTATATTTATTATTCAGTAACTTCTTACTTTTAAATTAAGGTGAAAAAATTGACGTCTAGCTTACAGACCTAGACATTATATTTCACATTAAAATACGCTTTAGTAAGTATAAAGGCGAGGCCTTAAAAACTAAAGACGGTGATAGAAATAATCTTTTGATGGAATCGTAATACAATATATCATCCGTGACACTTCGCTTACTACGAGTAAGCGATGTATGATTGACCTGTATTAATTATAAGGAGGTAATATTTTTTTGTTTCTCTAGTTACTCTCTGGAACAACAGAGAAATAATTGAAAATTTGCAACCAGAAACCTTGACTATTGATTATTATTTATGTATCGTAGGTTGAAGGTACTATTTCATAATATGCTTTTAAGGCCTGTCTCGTATGCCAGGAAAAGATTCGTTTTAAGTACGGACAATAATTATTTTAAAGAACATATATTCAACTGTCTGTAGGTAAAAAACTAGTTTCTTGAATATAGGAACAGGGTCTAAGCGATGTATCAATAGCATAATATGTTATGAATGAGCACAACAAATTAAAGTATAACCTCATAAATTCCACTCTATTAAAATGTACGTCTTAATGCCTTTTGCCTGTATGCGTCATGAACCGAAACCGACCAAAATTAATTACGGCGTCGTAACCTGAAAAGAAAACGCAATTTAATGTAATTTGTAATTAAATAACATTCACGTGGAGCAAGTAAACGGCACATAATTGAGACGCTGTGTACTGTGGAGTAATTGGTTTCTACTCTGTTTGTTTGAGATCATATACCTCTTGTTCTTTTAGCATTTGTAGGCGGTGTTCGCCGCTACCATTTTTTTCATGGTGACTACAGAACGAGATTTTGATAACGAATCAAAATACATAAGCCCCTTAAATCTCGACGATTTCTCGGATTTTAATAGGGTCGTAAAGTATATTTCAATATTTGAATAGACTATTCTGCGGAACCGAGAGACTGAAATTAAAATTCCTTGAAAAGGTGGGCAATTTTATTATTCGAATTTACCTAAATTCAAGATAGCATTAGCACGTCTAATAATAATAATAATAATTTATTTAACTTAAATTGGTACAAATGGATACAGAGCTTATATTACATTGTAAAGGTAAATTATAAGGGGTGCCTGTACTAGGGTAAACCTGTGCCACAGGCATTAGGGGCACATACTGTATAATAAAGATATAAATTCTAAAACAATACTTATAAAACATTATTATATGTATACAAAACGTATGAATTACGTTATAAACTAAGTGATTACTGTGACAACTTAAAGCCCTTTTTTATTGCGTAACACTTATCAAACAACAGTCATCAAATTTTCAGTTTGATCGTAGTTTAAGGTCTGTAAATATTGTTTAACTAATTGTTTAGTGTTAGCATAATTTTTGTCATAAATCGCAGTTATTTTGTTTATATTATTATAAAGAAATGGACCTAAAAATGCGAAAAACCTATTGGTAAAAATATACTTAGATTGAGACTGAGTAGTACAAACGATATCTTTCCGTCGTTTAGTGTTAGTAAGTTCCGGGTTATAATCAAGAGTAATATGTTGTTTTAGTACGGTGTGCATTATAAAAAGCTGCCGGACTGTTAGTATTTTAGAATATTGATACAAGAGGCATGTGGGATAGCGAAAAGGTCAATGTGTAGCTACTTTTAGGAGTGCTCTTTGTGCTCTTTCAATTGGAAGAATAACAGATTTTGGGATGCCCCCCATGAGGTAATACAGTATTGAATAATGGATTGACACAGTCCCTTGTAGATCTGTGTAATAAGATTATTGTCTGCGATATAACGCAGTTTTTTAAAAACGAATATTAATTTCCGTAGTCTGCTTGACAAATGCGGCTATGTGTTGTTTAAATGAAAGAGTGTGATCTATTATAACCCCCAGATATTTAATGTTAGTTGTACTATGAATTGCAGAACATGTGCAATCATCATTCATGATGTTGTTACAATGGTGTGCATATATTCGAATATTACTTAAATGATCTTGTTGATTGCGCATGTTAAACTTAATGAATTTGGTTTTATCAGTATTTAATGTGAGCAAGTTATTTCTAAGCCATTTATTAACCACATCGAACCCACGCTGGGCATTTTTATGGACTGCCTCATTTGTGTCGGCGGAGAAGAGAAGGCCGGTGTCATCTGCGTACGAAACGATTTTGCCGCTAGGTAAGCTTAAGTTACAAAGATCGTTAATGTACACCAAAAATAGTGTACTTCCAAGGACACTCCCTTGTGGAATACCGAATTGTGGCACTTGTAAGTCGGCACTGATTATATTATCTATTTTTACGCACTGATACCTATTCTGTAGATAGTCCGTTAGCAGCTTAAGCTGTGTGCCTCGTATTCCTAAAGCATCAATTTTTTTTAATAGGATAGGAACAGATACGGTATCAAATGCTTTTGTGAGGTCGAGGAAGATTCCAATTACTTGTTTTCTTTTCCCAAGTTCCTCTGAGATAAAAGCTGTCAAGTTGTGTACTGCATCTGCTGTTGACAACTTAGGTCTGAAACCAAACTGCATATGGGAAAATAGGGAATTTTGTTCAAGAAAAGATACTAATTTATTGTTAATTATTTTTTCTAGCACTTTGCCGGCCTCGGTGGCGTAGTGGTTAGTGTAACCGACTGCCACGCCTGAGGTCGCGGGTTCGATTCCCGCACAAGTCAAACATTTGTGTGCATGAACATGGATGTTTGTTTTGGTCTGGGTGTTTCTATGTATAATATGTATGTATTTACAAAAAAAAAGTATATACATATGTATGTTTATCCATTGTCTAGTACCCATAGTACAAGCTCTGCTTAGTTTGGGCTAGATGGTGTTGTGTGTATGTGGTAGAATATTATTATTTTGAGAAAGTAGGCAATAGCGAGATTGGTCGATAATTTGTTACAAGGTCTTTCGTACCCGACTTATGTATGGGAATCACTATTGCTTTTTTATGGCATAGAGGAAAGACTCCGATAGACAGACAAATTCGGAAAATGTGGGTTAATGGAGGCACCAGGATATGCTTAAAGGTCTTTAATATGTTACAGTTTATATTGTCCCAGCCAGGTGCACAATTATTTTTTAACGAGAGAATAACCCGCTCTATTTCTTTTTCATCCGGATCCAACATAACAAAAGATTTTCCGCTTTTTAGATACGTTGAAACCAGAGGAGAACTGTTATTTGTGCTGCACTGACTTGCTATTTTTTTTGCCAAAGTTGTGCCAACATTTACAAAAAACTTATTGACGTTGTTGACAGATAAAAGCGGAGAGGAATGTGTTTGCAATAAACTTCTATCAGATTTATGATTGTTTGAAGTGAACGTAACTTTTTTCACAATTTCCCAAAGTTGTTTTGTGTCTTTTTTAGCTCCTTCTAATTGTGACTTGTCGTACTCTATTTTTAAATTCTTCAAAAGATTATTGCAAAAATTCCGATACCTTTTATATGACAAATTTAGAGTAGAATTTTCGGGGCATTGCTTAGTTTTCTTGTTTAGTTTATCGCGGTTTCTAATACATTGGACTAAGCCAGGAGTTATCCATGGCTTAATATTACAATATTTTATACTGAATGTACCTGTGATTGTGACGTAACGATATTAAAAAAATACATTTTACATTTGAACTTAGAACGACATTCTGTTGATAAAGGCATTCAGTCACATGAATGCTATTAAAGTAAGTTTTGCCCAATCTATATTAATTATTTCATAATTCTTCTTATTTGTAGCATTGAGTGGAGACCGCGACTCGGCAAACGTAGTGTAGGACGCCCTCCGACCAGGT
This sequence comes from Catocala sponsa, assembly GCA_963564715.1. Classification (NCBI taxonomy): domain Eukaryota; kingdom Metazoa; phylum Arthropoda; class Insecta; order Lepidoptera; family Erebidae; genus Catocala; species Catocala sponsa. The sequence goes on along the minus strand of OY751338.1, from coordinate 21,281,026 downwards.
GGGATGACGATCTGCGAAAGACTGCAGGCAGATGCTGGATGCGGCAAGCTGAAGACAGGGCGCTATGGCACTCCTTGGGGGAGGGCTATATCCAGCAGTGGACTAATTATTATAGCCTGATGATGATGATGATGATGGTAGCATAGCGATCCATCTTTAATACAAATAAAATGCATTTGATTTGAAAGTTGCTATACGTTAAATGATACCACACATAGCGTGGCTCTAACTTGAAAAGTGAGATAAACTGACGGGGAAAGCATCTCCAGGTTACAAAAGATTCAATTCGAATTATTTTTGCAACTTAGAAACTTACTTACTGGACCATCGCATCTTAATGGTTACTGTAATAAGACTTTATTTTATTTAACTAACTGGAGTTGAGTGTGAGCGGTCGATGCTACGCCCTCGCGGAGCGGATATGCGAAAATAAGCACATCCTTCCTTACTGGTTCATAAAACTATCATCTTATCATCTTCGCTCATCTTTTGTTGGTTGATGACCTGGAATGAAACGTGATTCAGTGATAATGGGAGAAGACATACATATGCACGCCTATATACCGAAAGTGTAAGCGGAAAAGCATTAGGGACACCCACATTTTGCCCAGTCAGGGGCGAACGAGCTTTTTGCCGTCTACCGGGAATTGTTCCAGATCCCACGCTATTAAGATTTTTTTTACCAGAAAAACACAATCTTCCTTTGTCTGACCCGGGAAATGAACAAGAAGTTTTATGCACATCGCAATCGCTAACTCTGGATCACCAAGACAGCTTACAACATAAATATAAATAAGAATGAAGCTATCCGTGCAGACGGTGCGGATGTTTTGTATTTAAAAACACGTATTTTCCGAATAAATAAACACAAGATAAATTTGGTTTGAAAATTTAACACACTGTCTAGACTTGTGTATTACCTCATTTGGACGAATGAATTAAAAATAAAACGTTCCAAAAACAAAACGATTGAAGGACGACAATGTTGCCAATTATTTAGTCATGGTACGAACGAGCCGGCTGCCCGTGTGAGAGTGGTATGATTGATAAGTGTTACTCCGTTTCGCTTGATCAGTGCCGGCGGCTTACATACATATGTATCTCTTTCTTTTCCTTACATTTCATATTTAATTCCTCTTTGCTAGGTAACTTGCGACTTAGGTATTACAGCTATAATATGTTATATCTATTTCTAATTTAACGTTACTTTTAAGTACCCTAACCTAATAAAAGTACGTCATCTTCAAAAGGTCTTTACGAAGTATATGTATGTACAAATCCTTAGTGCTATTTAATGGAGAATCGTTAAATAATTAATTAACGTAAACAATGACATTCACATTACTCTCAGCAAAACAGTGACGTAATTTCGTGACGTCATAGCGGTGAAGGCATTGTTGTTTTATGTAATTTAAAATAATGGGTGCCATGGACGATGCACTAGAGCGTTTAAGGAAAATCCTGTCAGTATTAAAGTAATTTGTTATGCAGATGATAAAAGTTTTGCATTTATAAAATTTACATTTTAGCGATTTTTCTCACAAAGCACTTTGTCTGTATTTTAATTTTATTATTTTTACACCATAACAGACCTTACTATCAGTTTATATAAGAAGTAAGCATATGTAACTAATAATATACCAATACAAATGATGTTTTAAGAATATAGAAACTATTAAAAAGTAAATGTTTATCGTCCAGTCGTCTCTCTAATAATAAGTTTTCGTTTACAAATACATACATTGTAATGTTTCAGAGCAAGCGTAGTTTCTTTAAAGGTTTTACTAGGTTCTTTAATCTTCACTTAACACAGTAGCCTTTGACCACTTATAACTGGTTCTGCTTTTAGGCGATGCATCTACACGGCGTTTTTAGCGCTTAATCCGAGTATCCTATCCTGTGTTCAGAGTTATACTTTATTTTGACATTGTAGTCAAAAGTAAAATAGAGCTTTATTTTAACAGCGATTACTCTTATATTATTTACAACTTTCTAGGAGTTGGAAAGAAACCATATTGTGCTATATCCTTGTCCCTTTTTAGATGAACACTTTATACAGTTGAGGCTGGACAGATGACTAGAGACAGTTCAGTCATTCAGTTAAATAATATTTATATACCGTAACCATTTGCCTGTTTTATTTATCCTCCAGCAATTTGTAATTATTTATTGGGACTATGACCGTTCTAAAGTGAAAGTGAGTTATCCTCGAGTTCTGATTGTACGGGCATGGGTTATCAACCCACAGTCTTATAACATAGTCGATATTATGCGGGAACATGCAAGGGTGGACTGCGACAATACACCTACGTGGAAACGCCTCGAATGGGCTATAGATTAGTTTGTAAAAGAGTTCCCGGCCTTATTTCCTGGCTTTTATTGTACCCTGGTATATAGAAGTTAGTTTTCAAGTGTATTGGATGGAAAATTTTCTCTTCAGGAAAGGAGAGGCATAACTTTATGCCTCTCCTTTCCTGGAGGGTTGGGCATGTGTTTACACCCACATGTAGCCTCATATATGAATACGAGTCTAAATTTTGTGCATAAATATTGTTACTGAATATATGCAGCAAAATCAATTACGCTTGACCTCCAAGTCAAATCTAAGATTCATTAGTTGTACTTGTGATTACATAAAAAGCTGTATGAAATACTAGCCTCTGCCCGTGACTTCGTCTGCGTCACCTATAATTTGGCCGCCACCTCACACACAGATCATATCCCAACCTGCTACATACAAGTGGACTGATTTAATTATTAAGTACTGTTAAATTTATCAGCGTAAAGCGTACTGAGCTCATAAAGCGGGACAAGAACAACGTTAATATAACGTTGTCCTTGTTTCGCTCGACGAGAAACGTATAAGTACTTCTCAAACATGCGCCGATAGTAACAACCGAATGACAGTAACGCTGTAGTATTGCTAATTGTACTGCTACGTGATCAAGTGTCGCTTCTTTACATATAAATAGTTATTATTCTATCACTATTCTACATTGTACTGAACGAAATTAAATTAATCTCGAGTTCGTTTTTAAGTGGAATCAGAAGCCACAAAATTATGCGAAGTGCATTAAAATCTTTTAAATAATTTTGTGATACTATAACAAACCAGACCAACAACAATGCTTAAACCATTATTTAAGATTCAGACGCTTATAAATAATTAATCATAATTAATTTTCCAAAATATCTTCAATGTACGTAGAGCCTTGTTATAGTTTTATAAAAGTATAAATGTAGTTTCTAAACATAATTGATATCTAATTTAAGATAAGATAATATGAGTATTGATCACCTTTACTTTATGTTTTGTAATATTAAATAGCATCACGTTCGGTCAAAAGGTGAAGGCGGTAAGCGTTAGTAGAAGTCTCCAAGCGACTTAAAACTCTGACATTCTTAAATACATTCACCTCTGACTTTTTGTAGTTATACCTATGCGTATAAAATGCCTACTTAATTATCGGTTTAAAGGTGAAGAAAAACATCGTGAGGAAATCTGCATGTTTGAGAATTCTCTATAATGTTCTCGAAGATTCGTGAAATCTGCCAACCCGGACTGGTCCAGCGTGGTGGACTTTGGCTTAACCCTTTTAACAGAGACCCGTGCCAAGCAGTGAAAAATCTTAATACAGAACTGATATTATAATTATTAGATATATCACACCACCTATACCTACTATAATCTCACTCCTATATTCCCAAAGCATACACCTAATGATCGTTTCTTCACAGAAAAACCAATAACACACGCATTCTTTGTTGTAGGCCACCAAGGCAGACGTTAGTTCAGTTAGATAAAAAGATAAATATATGTATTATGTGTGGTTACTTGACATCTTATCATTGAGAAGGAGATTGAGGAGGATATGGATATGGTGTAGCTCAAACTTAAATATTACAGCTGGCAGAGTATCATGTTCTTACTAAGAATGACCACATAGAAAACTTAATCACACTATGCCCGGAATATCCAACTCAAAAGTACACGATTGCACGAAAACATAAGGGCAAATTAATACGACAGCACCTAACAAGGCAGTGAGAATAATTTCCCGGCGACGACGCCATGACGCCAACAAGTATCAGTATGATCTTTGCCCTTTGGCTAGCAGATCAGAAACTCCTTATAAAGCTTCAGCTACACGTGAGTTACACTTCACATGACTTGCTTACGTAGGCGGCTCGCATGTTTACTTGCCACATTAATTTTATAGAAAAATGGGCGATAGACACCTACATAAATTTCATACAAAATCTATGTGGTTACACGATTTTCCCACGGGCATACTATTGTGACACGCACAGCGGTCATTAAGCAGTGGAAAAGCCTATATACAACATGGTTTAATTGCGAAATGTTTCACAATACTAACGAGGTTCATGTATTACACAATTCAGTGATTAATAGAATTTTAGAATTTTCTTTAATTGTTTTTTACAAGTAAGTGGTTCAGTCATACGACTGTTGCCTGAACGATTATACTTACACAGAGTTAAGCCTACATTTTGAAGGGATAGACAATTATAGAGAATTACTTTTGTTATGAATCTGGTATTTCTATTGAAGTCAAACTTATTTGACTTCAATAGAAATACCAGATATGTTCTGAACGACACACGTACACTTACGTACAGTCCCGCAATCATAGAGCACGAAATTATAAAGAATTCTAGTACTAGGATAATATGGATAGCCCTCTATGGATCTAATATACCTTAGATTTTATTTAAGCGTGTTCACATATTAAACGCTGTAGGGTTACAATTTGTATACCTATACTTTTCAAATATTAATATTTAATAATAATAATATATATCAATAATTAATGTCGTAAATAATAACGGGCGGTCCTTTTTATTGCCCCTTATTATATTTACGACATCAGTTATGGTTATGTTATTTTTAAAATTAATAAAATATCAAGATTGTGTCGGGTGGTTAACATATGACTATCTGAAACCATTTCACGAAAAATATCGGTACATTAATTTCTCTAAAAACATAATTATGGTTAAAAAAAGATGGTCAGGACTATTCTATATCACCAGTAAAATGCGTCGTTAAAAGGAATTACACGATTTCAAAATCACTCTGTATAGAAGAATAATATTTTCTCGTAATTGGGTCGTTACTCGTGTCGTCTTATTATATTTGGAAACTTCAAAGGGATGTGTATAAATCTTATTTTGTCGACAGCAATCTGTACCATATATACATTATTATGATACCTTGTACAAAGTATAATACTAAATTGACTAGTACATTTTGATACGTATTTTCTTTTTTGCAATAATATCATCAAGAAATCTATGTAATTAATCAATATTTTACTATACAGAATAAAATATTTATTGATTATATAGATTTTTTGATGATTTTTACTTTATAATAATATATTGGCTTGTATGCCTATAGTGGCTATTTAGGGGGCCCATCTAGTGAGTAGGCGAGTCACCGTCTGTCCATTCGATTGATGCTATTAGAGTATTCAGGGCAGACGCCGTTTTATCATCCATAGTTACCAATATATCAGTCCATCAAACACCCATACCCATAGCCCATATATTAGAATCCATACGTAGCAATAGTCCTACGCCTGCTGCGGCTAGTGCTGCTGTAGGTGTTCCATCCCACCTTTGATTAAAACTCTCGAAGGACCTCTTCACGTTGGACTCATGTTTCCGTGTAAGCCTCCCAAAGGGCCGGGTATTTTCCTAACGTATTAGGAATATACCCGTGAAAGAGAAACAAATAATAATAGTCATAATTTATTGGCACCAAAAATTTTTACCAATCTTTCACATAAATATACGGTAACCAAGTTATATCGATTATATTGATGAATATTTTGTTATTTCGTGTTATACTTCTAAATCTTTAATTAACTGGCATATTGTATTTTAATACTTATCACAATTTTTGCCTTGTTAATATTATGTTTAATGTTAATGCCATAAATCTATTTTAATGCATGCTATTATAATTATTAAACTACTACTGCACGTACCTACTGTTACTATATAAGAACTATGTCTGCACACCTATAATAGGTAGAGCGAGGTAGATCTACATAATGAGCATTGTAAAGTTGGGTCTAAGCTAGATGAACCGAACACGAGCGGAGCACGAGCCGAGCACAAATTCGTGTAGTGTGGACCGACTTACAAGCCTCGAACGAGCGCTTTAAGCGTTTGGTTCGTGCTGGACTGTGCTCCGCCTACTTTCGGTTCTTACGACGAACACAAAGGGATTTGCATCGCGCTAACTACGTTCGAGGACAGTGATTGTTCTAAGATCGTTGTACGTCCACACTTGACACTGCGAGTATGCGGCTCGGCTTGTGCTCAGCTCGTGCTCGGCTCCTCTAGCGTAGACCCACCCACCTTAAGATCTTTATATAACCGCTAGATTTTGCTCACGAATTCACTCGCGTAGATGTAGGTTAGGTTAGATTAGTAATAGTACTATTTCTGGATGAAAGGTACGTTATGTCCTTTTCTGTTCCCTTGACTCCGTGTATGCGAAATTTCATGATGATCGGTCGAGTAGTTAAGGTGTAAAAGCGTAACAAACAAACAAACTCACATTCGCATTTATAATATTAAGTAAGGATCATACTTTTACTTACCAAAATAAAAATTATTTGAATTTATTTGATTTGATAACCTTATTTATAAACATTCATGAAATAATGGGCTTTATAAACATTGAAAAAGCGGCCCCAAAACTTGTAAATGTAAATGTAAAACAAAATATGCTATTGCAGATTTTTATTCCATGAAGCTCCGACATTAGGCACATTGGCAGTAGCGAGGAGGCCACTTAATCCAATTCGCCACCCGTTCTGTGCCATTATGGACAATCAAATTTTTACTTCCGTGCTAAATTGTCCTTGCAACGCTTGTCAATTGGTGTGACCAACCTTTTAGGAATATTCATCCATTTTGTTTACTCATAAATATCGTCGAACGTATTTAACTGTTTCGGTAACAGAAAGAAAAGGAAAATCTAAGAAAGATGCACAATCCTAACTAATATTATAAATGCGAATGTGAGTTTGTTTTGTTTGTTCGTTACAGTTTCACACCTTAACTACTCGACCGATTACCATGAAATTTCACATACAGGTTGTCAGAGGTACTGTTTTCTCTACCCCTGACAACATGTATGTGAAGGTTACAGGGTAAGTTTTATCCAAAAACAAAGTACTGTTCCCGAGGAATTAAAATTTAATATCGAAATGTAGATAATAATAATATAACTTGTAAGGTGTTCCATCTCACATTTGATTAAAACTCTCGAAGGGCCTCTTCACGTTGGACCTGTCTCCGTGTAAGCCTCCCAAAGGGCCAGGTATTTTCCTAATATAATATTTTAGAAAATACCTGTGATAAGAGACACATATAACTTGAGTTAAGCCGCGGGCTAAATCTAGTCTCTAATGGTATCTACTTCTTAGTTAGTTGAGACATGGAAAGAAAAGAAAAGAACACATAAGAAAGCATAAAATCTGTAATGTGTGTATTGACGGCAACAATAAGAACGAATAACAAACCGAGAACAGAAATGTAAGCTTAACTACATACTGTGCCGACCGCAAATAACATGGGATAACCCAGGACAGGAAAATTATGATAAAGTCCCTATGATTTGGCAGTGTAATCAGTCCTTTAACCAGATGTTAGGGAAAAGGATAATGATAGGGAAAAGGGCCCTTGACCAGAGATCACATTTCGTTACGATTTATAAACCCAACATGTAATTCATTGCAATAATACTCCTATCACGAGATGAATAATTTCCGACGCAACCGATAATTTCCCACTAAACTCATGTATAACAGTGACGTCATAGTTATGACGTCACTGTTATTCTACAAACATAACATAGAGAATATTGTAGTAGATTTAGTGTATACTTAATTAATGTTTTCGTTTGCGTAACTTTATTTTATGCACATATTTAATTAAGTTAGTGCGTCATTTGGAGGTTGGCTTGTTTTGATCGTACGCATACGTGCATCATGATCATGAATATATGACGTATTAATGAAATAATAAAAAACGGGTTATGGCTTTTAGTATGTGATGGCCCGCGTACCTTCATTAGGTAAACCCGGTAAACCCCCTCACGTTATACACCTTTTGAGTAAAGCATCCACGATTTCAAAATGTGAGTGTGGATATTTTATTTTTATTCGATCCAACAAATTTTGGGATAATCCTTTAAATATCGGATCAATGGCTTGCCATTATATCCTCAGATTGGATCAGTGGATTATAATCCACTATGATCTTCGAAATGGGTTGTATTATAAATATCACATACATACCTACTTCTTAGCTGCAAATCTGATGCCGTTAACCTTCAAGTTGCCGACGCATTTATAGAAGTCACGCACTGAAAGAAAGAAAGAAAGAAAGAAAAAGAATTTATTAAACACACTAAAAACACAACAAACAAGAATAAAAGTTTAAAAAAAAAAAAAAAAAAAAAAATTAAGAAATTGTTGTGCAGTGTGTCTAAAAGGTTCCAGCTCTGCCTTTGCTACGGATGACCGCAGCGCTGTTTTTCAGCCGAAACCCAAGGGCTAGCACGGACGATTATTCGGCATACAGTTTATAAGCATACTTAATAGATAGAGTATCTTATCTTATGTGTGGGGGCCAGTCAGTGCAGACCGGCGACACTTCGACCCAGTGGGATCTTTTGTGTCGAATAGATAGAGTAAATATAATATAATATACAATAGACAGGCAATTACATATATGTGTAGAACAGAAGATCATATTAAATAAAATAAAAAAAAAATGGATAAAAAATATATATTGATATATAATAAACATAAATATATCTAGAAACACAATATAAACAAATTAATTGCTGGATTTCTGGTCAGATAAATATAATTTCTTTAACTTAAACCTGAAACTACTTAGTTGAATATCGTATGAGTGAATTTTAAGATACTTAATATTTGTGGATAGTCTCATGGCATGCATAAGTTTGCACTGACGCTTACGGTCTTGGGTTCAATCCTGTATCGGGAACATTGTCATTGGGTTTTTTGTTAGAAAATTCTTAGTAGCAGCAGGTGTCGCGGGTAAGCTCATAAGCCTTCTATTATGCAAAATCTTACACAGAAATGCAGTTGTAATAAACTTCTGCTTATCCTGTAACGTAAACATACACACATCAACGTACACTTGCATATTAAAATGTGGGTGCATGTATGCAGTCATTGTTTCATTAAATCTATACTAATATTATAAAGCTGAAGAGTTTGTTTGTTTGAACGCGCTAATCTCAGGAACTACTGGTTCGATTTGAAACATTATTTTAGTGTTGGATAGCCTATTCATCGAGGAAGGCTATAGGCTATATAACATCAAGCTACGACCCACGGGGGCGCCGCAGTAACGATAAACGCGGGTGAAACCGCGGGAACATCTAGTCATTCCATAAATGATCATTCATACAACAGTTGCATCTGAAACATAACAAACAGTTTGATTCTGATAGAGACGGGCGATCCCTACCTCTCTCTCAGATTGTCTGATTGGTTGTTGAAGTACGTTGTGAGTGCACTCCGAATTTGAATTATTAACAAAATTTTAGCTATTTTTTGTCAAGCTGAGTTTCATTTGCCAACATACCCACATTTATGTTTAAAGTTAATATTAAAACTTATTATATCTATTATTATATCTCCATTGAACCTTAAACATGACCTTTCTTTACACGTTATAAATAAATCATTTGTGACTAACAGAACCGTTCTTGTGTAACCAAACTTAGTAATATTCCTTAAAAGCGTTCTCTCATTGGCATTGATTACAGAATTATTTAAAACAAAACTTTTGACCTCATCCATTCACGATTGTCTCCAATATGGTCGGACACATCAAGGTCGCGAATGTCAACGAACTTGTACGATTCCTATCCCATTTCAATATCAGTTGGCGAGCCAATTACCGAATTATTTAGTCCCCTAGATGCAAAGGGGTCCTGTGATTTGATGATCAATTTTGCAATTGTGAGCCTGCCTGACTTTTTTGACCTTTTGATAGTTGTTGACTTTTTTCAAGTAATTGTTGAGTGTTTATCAAGGTTGGTTAACTATCACTTTCACTTTTAGAACAACGGAACATCTGTGTATTTGATTGACAAGAAACTATACAAGGTATGATTTTTAAGCAAAATAGTACAGTAAGTCTTGCTTCATGTCTGAAGCAACTTGATTGGGCAAGTATTTTCACCATATAGAGAATTGCTGTTAACCTTGGATTGTGTTTTTGTAGTATGATTGATCTCCAGAGCCCTTTGAGAAGGCATTTAATATTAATATATTCTACCATATACACACAACACCATCTAGCCCAAACTAAGCAGAGCTTGTACTATGGGTACTAGACAATAGATAAACATACATATATATACTTTTTTTTGTAAACACATACATATTATACATAGAAACACCCAGACCAAGACAAACATCTGTGTTCATGCACAAAAATGTTTGACTTGTGCGGGAATCGAACCATGGAGTTTTATAAGCAGTGAGAGGATTATTTTTGTTCTTTGCTGGCAGTAAGTGATTGATGCTGCAAAAATGGTGTCCTGTACACCATTTTTGCAGCATCAGTTAAGTGCGAGTGTTGGCCAATACCTTAAAACAAGTTATAATATATAATAATATCAGCCCTGTATTAAACTGTCCCACTGCTGGGCACGGGCCTCTTCTCGCTATGAGAAAGGTTAGGCCATAGTCCACCACGCTGGCCTCACATATCTTTGAGAACATTATCGAGAACTCTCAGATATGCAGGTTTCCTCACGATGTTTTCCTTTACCGTTAAAGCAAGCGATAATCAACTATTTAATACGCACATAACATCGAAAAGTCAGAGATGCGTGCCTTGGGTTCGAACTCAAGACCTCTGCGTGGCAGTCCAACGGTCGCCGACTAGGCTATCGCTGCTGTACGTAAAACAAGTTATAGGTTACTAAATCCAACGCTTCGCTGTGACTTAAACTGATGTAATTAATTTCTCATTCCCGTGGGAATTTCACGGTAAAAAGTATATGATAATACTCTTATATGAGAACTAGGTGTTCAACGTTATGTAAAAACATCAAGTCAATCTGTTGACTGCTTTTCGAGTTTTGCGGACGCAAACATACGAAGAACTGAATATTTCTTTATAAAACTTTCCAGGCGAACTTTATAATTGTACACTTGAGTATTATATTTATTAAGTTTTACGTGTTTCCTTCGTTTGTCAAGTAGTATCTTCTTTTTGAAACGATTTTACAAATATACAAGTGCTCGTTAATAATTATTCTCGGCCACCTTGGCTTATTCAGTTTTCTTAATTTATTTTCAAAAGGCAAGAATAAGGTGGAAGGTGGGAAATGCAAACTGATTTAGAATCAATTCAAACCTCTTCACAACAAATATATTTTGCAATCATAAATCAATCTTTAATCGAATCAAAACAGAATTTTCAATCTCTATATTTTCGAGAACAAGGAAAATAAACAAATTTAATTGTGTTATAATAATTATTATTGCCAGAAACGAAACCAGGGAATGACTTTTTGTCGTATGATCTTAATCGATGCGATGACGTCATGGAGTCGCGTGCGTAAAATGATAATATGGTGTTGCCAGAAAATATATAGGTAACTATTGTCGTTTAACAAAGGAATTAGATTTTTATAGTAATTTTCATACGAAGTGCGAAGGAGTACTAATTATGGTGTTGATATGCTGTGTGTGTGTGTGTCTGTGAAATATAATTTATCTTCAAAAGATATACCTTATTTTTATAATGTAGCATAGATATTATAATTATGTAGATACTCTTCCTACTTACAGATTTAATTAAAATATTATGAAGTCTGAACAAATAGTAACCAGCTTTACTCTGTGAGTTTAAGTTACAGACTAGATATACCTAAAAACAGAATTGCTAACTATTTCAAGTTTATTATTATTCTCAGTTTACTGCAGTGACTATCTTAAACGTATAAAGTAAAGAGTCGTGAGATCTTCAAATAGATCAATGCCTTGAGGTAATAACTGATTTTTCTGAATTAAGACAGCATAAAAAAGGAAAAGTCATAGATAATTATCTAAAACAGTTACTGAATAGGAACTATTACCTAAAAAGAATCAGACTTGTCGACATAATATCTTTCTTTTGTCATTTATTCGTTGTAAAATAATTTATTGTTGATGGACATTTACTGGCTCTCGCTAACCTTTTGCTGTAAACTGATCAGAATCCTAGAAAAATATGACTATTGTCTATATATACCTACTGCACGAGCATTGAGTTTCTCAGACTTTTCTCGTATCTGCCTTACAGATGAAGGGGAAAATGTCAGTCCATTTTGTATATCTAAGGCTGCATGTAATAATTACACATGGTGAATAAGCTAAATCAGAGACTAATGACATTACAAATATTTTTATACCTCAGTTTACAAAACATTTACATATTTATTTAATACAAATATTATTTCTAAAATAATAAAAAAAAATCGATGCATATTGACCATAAAAATTAAAAACATGTTGGCAATAAAAATATGCAATTAAAAAGTTGAAAGTCATTGTACCTATACGATATTTATTTACACATATATTCCGGAAATTAACTGGCAACATTATGTTTGACACTCAGCAATTGCGTGCGCTCGCACATTGACCCAAACAGATTAATTCCTAGCGCTATTTTATCTAATTAAAAGGCACATATCGTAAATTGTACTCACGCGTTACATGTACTTTTTAATTGATCCGATTTTGTTTGAATGAGATCATTGTTGTTTGGATGGTATAATTTGGAGGATATTTGAAATTGGAGCATGTCTCTTTTTTTTTGCTTGGCACAAATCAGCGATATCAAATTCGCGCACAATTCAACTGATTTGTTTGATCTCTATGATTTGTAGTCGCCATTTTAAATGTAATGTTGTTCTATTGACGTAACTAGTTTTCAAGAGTTGGTAAAACTATTTTTGAGTAGGCGCAATTTAACGATGAACTACTACTACTATAGCAGTTCCTGGTAAAATTTGCGTGTTCTATTCATGTAAGTAAATTTGTACGATTAATTAAAATTATACTAATGTATAAACTTAATTTTGCCAACGCTTTTGTTGCGCTTTAGTACCAATATTCATGGACAAGAAGATAATACTATGTATGTATGTATTCCTTTTTTTATTTAGGAAAAATCTGAGACCTATTCTATTAGAGATCGACCGAGAGCATTAGCGATAGCAAGAGTGACACTGTGGCTGCATTACCGAAGAACCAATGCAGTTCCTGTTATGTGATACCTATAAATACTAAAGTTTAGGAATAGTTACATCTCTGGCTATCCTTTTGCAGACACAAACGTGATACTATTGCTGTTTAACCGTCAAATAACATTTAACTCAATGTCTTGTTAGTTCACAAAGTTGTTGTTCAAACGTCGTTCATTCGATTACTTCCTCCATAATTGATGAATATTAATAACTTGTAGTCCTGACTGATAAACCCGCGTGAGGGCTGCTGTGAAATTACCATAACTTGATTAGAAACTATGTGGTTCACTCTAATTGAAGCGGAGATGGTCCAATGATTACAAAACTGAAGTCATAGGTTCGATTTCATTACGCAACTGATGCTACCCCATTCCTGTGAGCGAATTCTCATAATAACATATTATGTTCATAATAATAGATATCCGATCTAATCTAATCAATGACAACGATTTGATTTTGATTTCTGTTAACTATTTGTGTGAGAGAAGAAATGAATTATTTTATTATTTATTTAAAGGTGAATTGAAATGCATTATAAGTTTATAACACATTATTCACATTTGACGCCTTTTTAAATTTAGGAATATAATAATTTGGGATATCTATGATACGGGAGGTTAGATCGGACCTCTGCATTGAACAGTTTTTATTACAAGAATTGGCTCTATGATGTAAGAATTAATTCTTCAAGCTAAAAGGAAACTTACTAGTTAAGCTTAGCTAGTAAGATTTTTAACAAGAATACTTATTAGTAATTAGTATTTTATCCTTATACAAACTACTAAAATGTAATTGTAAAAATAAGATTTAATTACTTAATAAAACAATTAAACAGAAATGCATTTTCTCGGTCGCTTAGTAAGATAATATATTATATAACATAGAAATATAAATATCGACAGAGAAAATTTTATTTTCTCTAGTCTGTACATCGTTCTACGAATTAACGATACGATGCTATAGATCGTATCATAGCTTTGTAAACCAAACTATTACAGTTTACGTATAGCTAGATTTTGCTCACGTCAATGTAGATTTTGTTAATAAATTTAAATTCCTTTGGGAACAGTACTTTTTAGATAAAACCTACTATATGTCCTTTTCTGTACCCCTGATAAATTGAATGCGAAATTTGATGAAGATTGCCCAAGTAATTTAAGTGTTAAAGCGTAACTTATAAACTCACATTCGCATTTATAATATTACTAGCTTTTGCCTGAGGCTTCGCTCGCGTTAATTTAGAATTTGACTATCAATTCGGGTTGTACTCTGTTTGTAATAATATAATTCGATCATGATTCGAAAGAAACGTGGCGCCATCTATTATCATACGAACGTTTTTGTTGTTTTCCTCGGGAACAGTAATTTTTTTCGGGATGAAAGGTAACCTATGTTCGTTTCTGTACACCTGACAACGTATATGCAAAATTTCAGGATGATCGGTTCAGTGGTTTAGGCGTGAAAAGGTAACAAACAAACAAACTCATTTTCGCTTTTATAATATTAGTTAGGATTAGGATAGGATTAGGATTAGTTAGGATACTAGTCTACGTTTGCAGGTTCGCTCGCTCGGTAAAAGTAAAACATAGCCAATCTTATTTAGTTCATCTATTACGTGGGATATAATCATAATACTGGCGAAGTGCGGGTATAATACAACTCTATCTACCCCTTCAGGAATATACACGTGAGATTATGTATGTATGTATGTCAGCATGGTTTATCGTCGATCATATAGTCGCTTAACAACAGATAATAATGTTGCCTTCATATTTTTATTTTAAACACTTAGGTGGCAAACTAGCATACGGCCCACTTGATGGTAAGTTGTCAACGCCTGCAACACCACAGGCATCACTTGTGCGTTGCCGACCCTTTAGGAAAGGAAGAAGAGAAAAAGGAAATGGGAAGGGGGAAAGAGGGTGATGCCTACGCGGGGGCCCAATCACCCTCTTTCTTTCTTTTTTTCTTTTCTCTTTCCCCCTTCCCATTTCCTTTTTCTTCTTTTTTTCTTTTATTTTTTTTGTGATTGTGAGTGCCGAAGCTTCGGCACTGTCACTCACCGAACGAAACACAACAGTACTGCCGTCCGCTAACTAAAAAGCCGTTCAGCCATATATGCGTCCTTATATAACTTATCGGCTCTTTAGTTGCTGGACGGCAGAGTAGGAATACTGCTATTTCACGTCGATATTCTGTGAGAGGTTAAAGAGTGTAGGAGTGTTCCCCGGTCGAGCTGGCCCATTCATGCTGAAATTAGCGAGGCTCTACTACTCACAAAATACAGTTAATTTAGATTAATTGTTAGTTAATTTAATGCATAACATCAGACACGCAAAAAGTATTATTCTCTAAATCTAACTTTGACACTGATCATGACACTGCTGGGCTCAGACTTCCTCATAAAATCAGCGACCATACTAAAAATCTGTTGACTATCCTCAATCCATACACATGGTATCACTACTTGCTTGACAATAGCTCGTATGTAGGGTAGATCAAATGTGGAAATTGAATTTGGCGTGTGACGTAAACAGCCCTTGCTTTACCCGCTATTGTCGTGGAATATTAACGAGCTCCATATAAATAGAGAACCTTTTTTGTTAGCTAAATTGTTTACTAACAATACGTTTGTGGTGTATTATTTGTTCATTAAATTGGTAAATTACAACGGCATGTCACTGTGTTATGATTTTAAGTATTTGTATGCAATTGCCTATTTACACACACATCTGAATATGGTAAATATTATTACATACAAACAATTGCCACGGTGAACGTGATTGCTGTATATAAGGTTTTGAGTTCGATATGCGGGGAAAGGATTATTGAGATTATTGTGAGAATATTTTAAGGACCATCACGGAGTCAGGTGCTTTCCCCGGTGGAAGGCAATAGGCTTATCTCATGTGGGACCCAAAATATATGTAGGTGGCTAAGTGTGCATGTAATTAATACTTCTTTGCCTACCCTATACCACTTTGTATCTATGTATGTATAAAGTGTGTTAATATGATTGCTGCAATATTTTTATAATTGAATATTGTGTTTCGATTGTGTTGTCATCAAAATATGCTAAAATTACTCTGACGTTGATTAAACCTCGGTTCCTCAAACATTAATGAACGTTAAAACTAATTCATTACAATATGCCAAATCTTATGTCAGATGATTTATCGATTTCGGATCGGTAATAAACATAACTAAAGATGAATTTATCACATTATGTCAAAATTTGTGTCAAATGATTAACTACGCTTCTGACTTGTTAATGGAAATAAAAACATACGATTATTTTAAACACAATGAATGTGTCGAAGATTTCTTGGGACCGTATATAAGTAAGCCTTTTCTAGTCCAAAGATGTTAACTAACTTGCGGCTAAAACAAGTATTTTCGTATTACGACCCATAAAAAGTGTTATCAAGTTTACAAGATATCAAAATGGCCAGATCTACGTCGTTTCAAATATTTTCGTATAATGACCCTTAAAAAGTGTTATCAAGTTTACATTTTAGAATAGGCAGACCTACGTCGTTTTAACACACGAAAAGTTTCAACTTTCTACTTAAATAACTTAGCCTATGATGAAGTTGTCAGACTGGATTTTATATATATGGTTTTGGTGACTGTTTTAAGCCTATTTGTTAATGGACAGATCGATTAAGGCTTCAGTTTCAAACTCGCGAATATGCATGTATTGTTTACCTAAATGTTACTATGTATATGACTGTAATAAACAAAATTTTAACAAAAAAGAAAACCGACTTCATATTCTAAAACTTAAAATGCACTAAAAAGTTAATAAATAATTGCATATTCTTGTGCATAATTAAATTCTTGTTATTAATGGAGTCGGTATCAGCCAAGGTAGGTTTATAACTAATTAAACATGAGATGTCTTACTATAATCATAACATAACATTGGCATACACATAGACCCAGCACGGGGCGCTGGCGGCTGACAGCGACTCTAAAAATAACAATAATTTAATTATTCACAAGAATATGCAATTATTTATTAACTTTTCCGTGCATTTTAAGTTTTAGAATTTGAAGTCGGTTTTCTGCTTTGTTAAAATTTTGTTTATTTCTTGGTTTTTAGTGAACCTTGCCAAAAATGAGAGCATCATCAATGTAGCCAAATACGCATTATTAAGGATAAATCGAAAACGAATGGTCAAATCTTGATCAAAATTAAATAGGGCCACATGGGAAGCACCAGCTTTCAAATAAAAAAAGAATCATCAAAATCGGTTCATCCAGTCGAAAGTAATGAGGGAACAAATATAATAAAAAAATAAAAAAAAATACAGTCTCTCCTCCTTTTTTGAAGTCGGTTAAAAATGAAACAGCTTTGCTAAAATGGTGTACGTCTGGTGGCTCTGGGGTCTCAATATATTGCTGCGTGTGCATCGGGGTAAGTTATTGGTTCTTTACTGATATCATTTGTCTTTTTAAATATTCAAGAACTACATCACAAGCAGTGACAAGCTTATTTGCTTAGACTACCTTTACAATATATTAGGAAATGAAATCAAAGTTCTTGACAATATTTTTATTTATTCAAATTCAAAATTCAAATTCATTTATTTTTAAACTAAGTCTACATACATTAAGTCTTAAATATTTTATAATAGTTACTTATAACTTAGCGGGCTTTTACAGTCTTAGCAAATTAGATGGCACTGTAAAATATTATTTAGTTATAGCTATTTTACATAAAAAGAAAGCATTCTAAGCAAATCCATATAAAATTATAAAGCATGTTTTGTAATGAAATTTATTAATAATGATGTTCATACACAAGTTTGGGTTCTCATACCTCTGCCGATCAATCAAGGTATGGCATTCTCGGTCAATGCACGTGTTTTCTTCTTCCTTCAATCCTGGGTCCTTTAAGCGGGGCGTGATAAAGCACCTTCTTAGGCTGTCAAAGTAGGGACCTCAACATCGCCTCAACTGCTATGAGGATGGTTTGGAGGCCACTGCTCTTATACCACATGATCCCTTACCATCAGACGGAGTGTGGACATTTCGACGAGAGAAATAAAAAATGAAAATAATACATTCTATTTCCTTGTCTTTTATAGAATACCTTTCATCCAGAAAAAAACATATTTTTTGAGCAGAGCCTCGGTGGAGTACTACGATAAATCCCACTTCCATCAAAAGGGACTCACTATCGCGTAAAATCAATTAGTTTTCAACGTGTTCACGTTGACGATGCAAAATAAAAACAACAATAAAACACACGGCTATCATTGCTTTAATGGACGCATATTGTGGTGACTGCATTTTATTGAGCTCTTCAAATTAATACACTGTATGTTGTCAGGAACGATTCCACTGTTAAAAACGAATCCATATTGTTCGATGAAAATTCGTTTGTATTGTTGTGACGATCGAATTTTACTAGCAGCAGCTTAGATTATACAAGTATGTTATACTTTATAGATTACTAGCTTTTGCCCGCGGCTTCGCTCGCGTTAATTTAGAATTTGACAATCAATTCGGGTTGTACTCTGCTTGTAATAATATAATTCAATCATGATTCGAAAGACACGTGGCGCCATCTATTATCATAAGAACGTTATTATTGTTTTCCTCGGGAACAGTAGTTTTTTTCGGGATGAAAGGTAGCCTATGTCCGTTTCTGTACACGTGACAATGTATATGAAAAATTTCAGGATGATCGGTTCAGTGGTTTAGGCGTGAAAAGGTAACAAACAAACAAACAAATAAACTCATTTTCGCTTTTATAATATTAGTTAGGAATTAGGAATATTTTTTTTTATTCGTTATTAAGTTGATGGTATTCATCCTAATCCTAATTAGGATTAGGATTAGGATGGATACCATCAACTTAATAACGTTTAATATATGTAGAGCGTATCAAATTTTCGCAGTTATTACATTAAGTTATCTGTGTAAAATGCATTATTTAAACTTAAATAAAAATATGTTAACTAATATAAAATACAACAGAACACGCAAATCTCTATACTCTTAGATGATGCTAAAAGTAAAAAAAAATTTTATCATATTGATAACTGGTTAAAGCATTTATATTAAGAATTTAAAAATTATACACTTTACTATGTAATTAAGTTTGGCCTTGATCCTTTATAACAGGTCTCACCCATTCTGCTCGATCTTTCGCATGTATGATTGACGCTTTATCAGCATTGACGGCGTATTGGAAAATTAATGTATGTATATTTTGTTTTTTTCTGATACCGGTAGTACATCATTTTTATATATTTTTTACAATAAGACAACTCCCGCTCTAGGAATAAATCCTGTGTCGCGGAGATCTTTCCAAACATTAAAACCACAGTCACAAAGAATGCCCAGATATGAAACAAGTATTTGTGAATCGCACAATTTTACCTCCCGTGTGGGGATCGCACGCACAACACTCAGCGAAGTGACAATGGCGAGGAGACCATTAAAACTACTACCTCGGCACCCGGTATATACATTCGATACTACTATATATACAGATCAATGACTCACGTCACTAGAATACTTGCACAGACCAAATGTCAAAGTATGCAAATACGTAGCTTGATAACGTCAAACATTCGGCGGGCGATGTATGCGTTGGACGGAATAAAGGTCAGCTAAGGTATCTACAAATTGGAATTTCTAATAGAAATTCACGCACACGTGTGTTCCGAGTAAAACGAACGGCCAAGATGATAATTTAAGAGCACCATTGAATTGAATTCGGAATTTTAAGGCGTGCGTTAGTTCCTTAGCAGTAAGCAGCGATAGCTCAGTGGGGAGACCAACAGACTGCAGTGCAGAGGGTCTCGGGTTCGAACCCACGTCGCGCACCTCTGACTTTCGGAAGTTATATGACTTTTCGAAATTATGTGCGTATTGATTGACAATTATCGCCTGCTCCGTGCCTCGGAAAGCACGTTAAGCCGTTGGTCCCGGCTGCCATGAACATCTATGGCAGTCGTTATTGGGAGAGTGTCGACACAAAAGATCCCACTGGGTCGAAGTGTCGCCGGTCTGTACTGACTGGCCCCCACATAAGATAAGATAGTTCCTTAGCATAAGTTTTGCTTCTTGGATATTTGGGTGAAGCAAAGGGGTATTAAGAAATTCTTAGTTGCAATATATTTGTATTTTACTGAAGAGCCCGGTAGATAGCGATTTGTGCTTTTAAGAACCACATAATAGGGAATTTGTCGGCCTCGATGGCGTAGTGGTTAGTATAACCGACTGCCACGCCTGAGGTCGCGGGTTCGATTCCCGCACAAGTCAAACATTTGTGTGCATTAACATGGATGTTTGTCTTGGTCTGGGTGTTTCTATGTATAATATGTATGTATTTACAAAAAAAATTATTATGTATGTATGTTTATCCATTGTCTAGTACCCATAGTACAAGCTCTGCTTAGTTTGGGCTAGATGGTGTTGTGTGTATGTGATAGAATATTATTATATTATAAACAAACTCAGTTTCGCTTTTATAATATTAGTTAGGATTATCGCAATAGTGTAGTGACACAGCTCTTTGTTTTAGCTACTGTGGCTTAATAAGGAGTGTGTACGCAAAAATAGCGCGACGACAACGCCTCGACGGTATATGGGCCACAGCTCGCCTGAGGTGTGGGCGGAGAACGGTGGGTATACCATCCTTTCAAGATTAAATGAGACTTTCTTGGAACCTAATATTACTTTTATTGTTCGTTATAATAACATAAGTCGCTAAACATTTGCGAGATGTTATATGACTTTATAATTTGTAGTAATAAATGTACTAATTTTATACAGTAACTAGATGTTTCCGCGGTTTCACCCGCGTTTGTCGTTACTGCGCCTCCCCCGTGGGTCGTAGCGTAATGTTATATAGCCTATAGCCTTCCTTGATAAATAGGCTATCCAACACTAAAATAATTTTTCAAATCGAACCAGTAGTGCCTGAGATTAGCGCGTTCAAACAAACAAACGAACAAACTCTTCAGCTTTATAATATTAGTATAGATTATACCTAGTTAGTGGATGGTTAATTTATTGACAATTTATAAGTGCGGTATATTACATAGAATATTTAAATTCATAAAAATAAAGTTAGTTTTTTGTTTAGCTGCTTACATACGTCGTTCATGCTTTGAGTTTTATTAATCTTCATGGGTGTATGCATCAGAAATCGCCAAATCAAAGTTTTATCACAATTGGATGATTAGATTAAAAAGGCATTCGTTACAAAAAGACATGCATTAATTGAAGCGTGCTACATTCACATACATTCACAATGGACTGCCACGCAAAGGTCTCGAGTTTGAACCTAGGGCGCGCATCTCTGACTTTTCGAAGTTATGTTCGTATTAAATAAACAAAGTGAAGAAAAACACCGTGAAGGAAGGTGCATGTCTAAGAGTTCTTTATAATGTTCTCAAAGATAGATGAAGTCTCCCAACTTCCCGCACAGGGCCAGCGTTGTGGACTATGGCCTAACCCTTCTCACACTGAGAACAGGCCCGTGACCAGCAGTGGGACAGTTTAATACAGGACTGATATTACTATATACATTAACATATGTATATGTACGCTATGTTTTAGGGCCTACGTAATAAAGGATGGACCGGTAGCCGTCCACCGTAATTGTTTCTGAACTATTAGTTGTCACTGAAAAGTTCGTGGCAGAAAAATCCATATCATTTAATAATAATTAAACCCTGGACCAAAGAAGTTTATTTATTTATTGGAACAAACAAACAGTTATACAGTGTAAGTTTAGGTTAGTAGGTATTACAGCTACGGTTAACGAATGTACAACCAACGACGTTGTCCACATGTTACAATCTACAGGTTTTCTTAATGCTAGATGATGCTTCTTGAACGTCTAGTGGAAATACGTAAAAAATAATTAAAAATTAATTGTGCAAACAATACACAAATGGACAAATGTATGTGCGCTCGACACTTGACTCATTAACGAGTCAAGTGTGCAGCGGACATACATTTGTCGTTTTATATTTTTTAATTTTTGATGACTCATTTTTGCGGACAGCGTATGTCCGCTCGATAGTTGACGGGTTAACTAAAATACATTATAATTGTTAATACTATGTCACGTATAAGTTGTTGAACTCAAATCAGATATTCCCGACGTTTTGGTTGCTTTTCAGCAGCCATGTTTACGGGGAGACTAAGATGGTGTAAATTTTAATGTGTTATACCAATTGCGTAAACGTAAGACAATGTTGCATATTAGATACTTGTTAATCCGTAATTTCAGATTTATAATTTGATATTCAATATGTTTAGCACCACCCTAGGATCCGAAATGGTAAACAAATTAAATCATCGATGCAAAGCTTCTTATGGTTGTGAAACCATGACGTAAATCTGTTTGCTGAACCTTTTTTACTGATCCGCAATACTAAAACGGACTCCGAGAATCCATTTCCACGTTTATACGATTCTATTTAATCAAGCGTTCGTTTCTTTGCTTCACATTTTAATCTATTACTGTTCGCCAGTTCTATTACTAGTTGTAGCCGGAGCGAATTGCAATCGGCACGTTCGATATTCGAATATTTATTCAACTCTTGCGTGTTTGAGCTATACCTATTCGAATATAAATTGTAAGTAGTGTATAATTGGGGGTTCTGGATCACTTACTCTCGCTTCGCTCGAGCGCGTGATCCAGAACTCCCCAATCATACAGTACTAAACATGATTTTGCTCTTGTTTCATCACGTAACATCTATTCAAACACAATTTGACAGAGATTGATTTTAATAATTAACAAAACGAGTAGTTCGTTGTCTGCACACTGTACAGCTTCATGTTTTGCAACACAGATTTGCTCAGCTTTTCGTTTTCGTTGGCTATTAAGCTTGGTAATTTTCTCCCGGAGCAGCTGTATTTGCTGATCCTGCAGTCGCATAATCTTAAAAAGATCAGCTGTTCTCGGTTCTTTCTTTTCTTTTAGAATGTTTATCTGTTGTTCAAGGTCTAATAAAACATCCTTTTTATTCAGTTTATACTTTTTGATGGACAAAGATTCTTTGTCTACTTCATTCATTTTAAAACCAATTAGATTTTGAATTATAATTAAAGCAATAGTATTTCTCTGAATTATTTTATGTATTTATGATAAGTGTATAATAAAAAGGTGGTCTATATTATTACAATTATGAGAGTGTAATGAAATCTCATAGCTGATATATCTAATTTATAAATATTTCATAAATAATTTTACAAAGATAAGTTGGAAGGAAGGGATATTTAAGGAGTAAAAATGAAAAAAAAATATATATATATTATACAAAAAGTTTATTATCAGAGCACCATATTTTTAAACATAAACCATTTTTCAAAGCACATATTGAGTTATGATATATACAACTATGCAAATTTTCAGAATATTTATATCGATCATACAGACTTAGAAAACTAGGACAGCCTTTATCTTCTAAATTGATCACATTACTATTATTATTATTTAAAATATTTTTCAACCATAACACTTTTTCATGACCTTTAATATAAATACATTTATCTTTTAAAAAATCTAAAATTAAACACTTATAATTTGAATATGGTATAAATCCTTCACCCCAATATATCTTCCTGTTACGTTCAATCCATGCAACTTGACGTCTTTCTTGTTTTGTCAAATCGTAAAATGGAAATGGTGGCTTAATTAAAAATACTTGCAATTTGTCACTACACAATATAGCAATTTCTTTTAGTACAAATTCATTTGTTTCCGTTTTAAAGCCTTGGACGTCTACAATGGCAGTCATGATAATCGACGCACTATGTTGCTCAGAGGTTTGTATTCCACAAGTCGATCGTTTATAATCAAACAATATGCAGTAGTGTTATCTGGTATTGGCTCTGAACATTCAATTTCCAAACGAACGTCTACTGGACCTGTTTTTAGGGTATCGTTTTGCCTTGAACAATCTATGATGAACAGAGGAGCCTTATCTTTAAAGTCTTTTAGATTAAGTAAGGGATTTCAATGCCATTTATTTCGTATCTGATATCTTGAAACAAGAACAAAACAGGGTTATTAGTAAATTTAACAGCTTTCTCAATCGGTTTTCCATCTTTTCCGAACAGCTTTGCGTGACCCTCGATGTATACTGAACTGGCTGATGGTAACACGTATATGTCTTGCTGGTGGATGGGTATTCTGATTTCATCGTTTTCTCTAAAGCAGTTGTTGTAAGGATTGTAAGAATGAATCTCATAACTTTCGATAGAAGTATCAAAGTGCGGTAAATCGCTAATCTGTAGTATATTCATACTTTAATCGTATTACAACTGTCCAGCGGATCCCTTACTTAATCTAAAAGACTTTAAAGATAAGGCTCTTCTGTTCATCATAGATTGTTCAAGGCAAAACGATACCCTAAAAACAGGTCCAGTAGACGTTCGTTTGGAAATTGAATGTTCAGAGCCAATACCAGATAACACTACTGCATATTGTTTGATTATAAACGATCGACTTGTGGAATACAAACCTCTGAGCAACATAGTGCGTCGATTATCATGACTGCCATTGTAGACGTCCAAGGCTTTAAAACGGAAACAAATGAATTTGTACTAAAAGAAATTGCTATATTGTGTAGTGACAAATTGCAAGTGTTTTTAATTAAGCCACCATTTCCATTTTACGATTTGACAAAACAAGAAAGACGTCAAGTTGTATGGATTGAACGTAACAGGAAGATATATTGGGGTGAAGGATTTATACCATATTCAAATTATAAGTGTTTAATTTTAGATTTTTTAAAAGATAAATGTATTTATATTAAAGGTCATGAAAAAGTGTTATGGTTGAAAAATATTTTAAATAATAATAATAGTAATGTGATCAATTTAGAAGATAAAGGCTGTCCTAGTTTTCTAAGTCTGTATGATCGATATAAATATTCTGAAAATTTGCATAGTTGTATATATCATAACTCAATATGTGCTTTGAAAAATGTTTTATGTTTAAAAATATGGTGCTCTGATAATAAACTTTTTGTATAATATATATATATTTTTTTTTCATTTTTACTCCTTAAATATCCCTTCCTTCCAACTTATCTTTGTAAAATTATTTATGAAATATTTATAAATTAGATATATCAGCTATGAGATTTCATTACACTCTCATAATTGTAATAATATAGACCACCTTTTTATTATACACTTATCATAAATACATAAAATAATTCAGAGAAATACTATTGCTTTAATTATAATTCAAAATCTAATTGGTTTTAAAATGAATGAAGTAGACAAAGAATCTTTGTCCATCAAAAAGTATGAACAGAATAAAAAGGATGTTGTATTAGACCTTGAACAACAGATAAACATTCTAAAAGAAAAGAAAGAACCGAGAACAGCTGATCTTTTTAAGATTATGCGACTGCAGGATCAGCAAATACAGCTGCTCCGGGAGAAAATTACCAAGCTTAATAGCCAACGAAAACGAAAAGCTGAGCAAATCTGTGTTGCAAAACATGAAGTTGTACAGTGTGCAGACAACGAACTACTCGTTTTGTTAATTATTAAAATCAATCTCTGTCAAATTGTGTTTGAATAGATGTTACGTGATGAAACAAGAGCAAAATCATGTTTAGTACTGTATGATTGGGGAGTTCTGGATCACGCGCTCGAGCGAAGCGAGAGTAAGTGATCCAGAACCCCCAATTATACACTACTATTGTATGTAAAGTCTGTCATATTTTATTTTGTTTTTGATATTGTTTCCTTTTTTAAAACTATTGTAAGCTGAGCTATTTTTTAATGTATGGTGATAATTTGTACTAGAATATTAAGACCGTGTCTCGCCGTTAAACTTATCGTTTGCCGAGTATTATGTATAATGTTACTGAATTACCACTGTATTGTAGTTAAATAAAAAAAAAAAGAATACGAATTTTTTTTTTTTAGAAAAGTGTCATTTATAAGGGTTACTTGCGACCCGCCCCGGTTTCTCACGGGTAGTACAAAACCATAACAAATTATACGCCTAAACCTTCCTCATGAATCATTCTGTCTATTGGTTAAAACCGCATGAAAATCCGTTCAGTAGTTTTTGAGTTTATCGCGAACAGATAGACAGACGCGGCCAGGGACTTTGTTTTATAATATGTAGTGATGATTAGCTTTGTAACCGGGTTTGATATACGTGACTTGGTTATGTAATCTCGGGTTGGCTGCACGGATGGTGTAGTAATTAAAGCGGTCGCCTCAACGCTGTTATTGCGCCGAGTGTTGTGGGTTCGATCTCAACACGAGAGAAAAAATTGTGTGACCCACAAAAAGTTGTTCCGAGTCTGGTTGTTCTTTGTGTCCGTTGTTTGAATGTTAGTAAAGTCCACCGTGACACAGGATTGTTCTTATTGCGTGAGTAATCTTTTAAAAAAGTAGGAATCTCAAGTCATCAATACTGCAATCCCTGTCTCATCCACAATTTTACCCCGTCCGCCTAGCTATTACGGTTCCTGTGTTAATTGAGACTACCCTACTTAACGCTCGCCCTCAGACTGCAATGCGGAGGGTCTCGGGTTCGAACCCACGTCGTGCACCTCTGATTTTCGGAAGTTATATGACTTTTCGAAATTGTGTGCGTATTGATTGACAATTTATCGCCTGCTCCGTGCCTCGGAGAGCACGTTAAGCCGTCGGTCCTGGCTGCCATAAAAATCTATGGCAGTCGTTATTGGGAGAGTGTCGACACAAAAGATCCCACTGGGTCGAGGTGTCGCCGGTCTGCACTGACTGGCCCCCACATAAGATAATATAACGCTCGCCCTGAGCTAATTGGTACATCTTGACACTGTGTAACGTAACACTAATTACAAGAACTTTATTCCTACTAAAGTACATACATGGATGTATGTATGTGTGCTTTAGTTCGAATAAAGTAGAGTCTTGCACTATGTATATACGTTCATGGTGTTACGTCTATATCCCCAAAGTCAGAGATGTATTACACAAACATCTTGCCAAGTATACTATACTAAGCTTCATAGGTAGTAGAGCCTCCCTGATTTCAGCTTGAATGGGCCGACTCGACTGAGGAGGGACTACTCTCTCACAGAATATCGACGTCAAATAGCAGTATTCCTACTGTTGTGTTTCGTTCGGTGAGTGAGAGTCCGGAGGCCAAGTCACCCTCTGTCCCCCTTCCCGCTCCTTCTCCTTCCTACTTCCTTTCGTAAAAGGTTGGCAACGTGCAAGTGATGTCTCTGGTGTTGCAGGCGTATATAGGCTAGGGTGACCACTTACCATCAAGTGGGCCGTATGCTTGTTTACGTCGATATTATCTGAGAGAGTACCTAGTCCTTCCCCGGTCGAGCCGGCTATCGTTATTATTAATTTACTCCTCTGTATTCTGTGAAACTATGTAATAAAATTAACTGTATGTACCTGGTGAGAGAAATAAATAAATCAATTGAATTGAATGCGTGTGAACATGTGCAACAGGGGACCAACCACTACCTGAGATTTGACAAACCACAGATGCTCGCTAAAGAACACCGATTCCTACCAAGGATGCTTCGCGAGACTATTGAAATCAAAAAACATCCTAATTTCAATAGAGAAGATGGTTGGAATGTACCACCAGCTTGGGATCCAGTAATTCAAATAGTCAAACCCAAGAAGAAGCAAACCACAGCTAGACTTCATGATACTTTGAGCTCATTCTGCGTAAATAGAAACACCCATGATTAAATTATGTTCGGGTACTTTGAAATAACTACACTGGAACATTGAGACAACTGCCATCTTAGTCTCCCCGTGACCATGGCTGCTGAAAAGCAACCGAAACGTCGGGGAAAGTGTAAACACAAATATAAATAGTATAATAGTATAGTAATAGTATAAATAGTTTTAATAGTTTCAATAATTTAATTAGCTTAAAAATTAGTAAAGTTTAATAGTAATAGTAGTGGAACAGTTTTCAAAATTTTGTAATAAAGTGTCAAATAAACATCGCGATTAAACCCGTATATAGTAGTTTAATTTCAATGAATAACATTCGCGTAAACAGAAGATAATATTATGACTTATGTAACAAAATATTTTCGAATATGTACGTATAATTTATGTAAAATCTGTTTCGTATCTATTGAATAAAGTAAGACGTCCACTAAAAGTATAAATTACAGTCACCGTACATAAGTGAGATGGTGCAAAGCTTTTGTATGTCTGTTACATGTCCCATGCTTTGTTCTACTATTGGGTTTTCTTTTATCTTATATATTTTCTTTTCTAAAATTCATATATATAATTACTTAGAATTTTGAAAGGTAAGATAAAAGAGACCATTAATTTGTTTCCATAGCCTTAAACAAAAAATATTTTAACATAACATTTATCTTGGCAATGTTTTCTTTTATGTAGAATAATACAACCAACATATATTTAACTAGCAGTCCCATTAAGTTTCACCCAAGTTTATGATTACTGCTACGTTCCAGTGGCTCCTAGTGTGATGTTATGTAGCTTAAGTTAGTTTTGAATAAAGCAGCTTTTTAATGATAAAATATTTATTTAATTCCATTCTGTAGTTTCAAATCAAATCCCATACAGAGCATAAATTTTTTTGTTTCACAAAATATGGTTGTTTGGAGTCTAATGTCCTCTGTGTCTTGTTTGAATGCTCACAAAGTCTCCGCGGTACAAGACCCTACCTAAGAATGTATCGCAAGAGGCGTCATTTAAAAAAAAACTGAAAGCTCTCGTCTCCATAATACTTACTAATATTATGACACTAGCTGACCCGCGCAACTTTGCCTGCACATAAGAGAATTTCCCCGGTTTTGCAACATTTTTCATTGATGCTCCGCTCCTATTGGTTATAGCGTGATGTTATATAGCCTATAGCCTTCCTCGATAAACGGACTATACAACACTATAAGAATTTTTCAATGTGAACCAGTAGTTCATGAGATTGTTGGTATAGATTAATATGTTCATAAGTTTGTTTGTTACGCTTTGACGCCTTAACTACTCGATTGATCACAATGAAATTTTGTATACACATTTTCAGGGCTGTTGAAAAGAACATAGGGTACCTTTCGTCCAGAAAAAAAGTACCTACTGTTCGCGAGGAATAGATAAAGATTAACGCGAGCGAAGCCGTGGACAAAATCTAGTTTATATAATATAGTTTTGCTCTGGTTATCATCTTCTTGTTAAATAAATTAAATTCCGTAAAGAAAACACGTAGATGGGATTACTGCTTATCGCGGCACGCCAGTCGTAAAATGGGCGATAGAGATAGTTACGGTTGTTTTATCGGAAATGTTGTAGTGAGGTTCCCTCGAAGGAAATAATACAATATGTATAGTGTATCGTCCCATGAATGTAAACCAAGAAAATATAGCCGAAGTGAATTAATTTAGCTTATAAACATACATTATTTATACTGATAATATCGATTTATATACACTAGCGGTCGCCTAGTGCTCGAAATCCTAGCAAAGTTTGCCTGTATGCTGATATATGTCATTATATCTTGACATATGTAACCATAGTTACGCGCTTCGACTGCGTGTGTAAAATGCATGGTTGTGTGCGTGTAGTGTTTTTTCATTAATTTAATGTATTTCTAATGCATATTTTATATAAATATTAGCATTCGCCCTTTCTTCTCCATTTAAACTTTAAATGTGCCAAATTTCATAAAAGGGGTTACAAAGTTTTTGCTTCACGTATTAATATATAGATAACTATGTAGTTGTTCCCGCGGTTTCACCCGCGTTTATCGTTACTGCGCCGCCCCTGTGGGTCGTAGCGTGATGTTATGTAGCCTATAACCTTACTCGATAAATAGGCTATCGAACACTAAAAGAATTTTTCAAATCGAGCCAGTAGTTCCTGAAATTAGCGCGTTCAAACAAACAAACAAATAAACAAACTCTTCAGTTATATAATATTAGTATAGATTTACTTTGAAGTCTGAGTTTTGTTATGTTCTTTCGTAATATTGAAGCCCAAGATGGTAGGTTAACTACACTAAACAATTATGAGTGTATATGCAGTTGTTATTGGTATACCAACTGCATACATCCTCATTTTTTTTTTTGTAAATGATGGTTTATTCATGTACAAGTCATGCAAATGTCGCAAAGTCTGTCATATGACATTATACTCCACTTTAGCAAGCGATAAGCTGTATCATTTGCCATACTCATAGTACACAAAATAATCTATCTTAAAGTGACAAAACAATGAGTATGGCAATCAATACCATCTCAAACAGACAGGAAAAAAAATATTCGAATCTATTAATTGTTGGTTGTTGTTTTTAGCGAAACGTAAGTTAAATAGTAAACATGATACTAATAATAAAATAAATTTATGAACAATAAATAACAAAGCACTACAAATATAACTACCTTTAATTATTTTTTTATACTACTAATGTGGCAAACAAGCATAAGGCCCACCTGATGGTAAGTGGTCACCGTAGCCTATGGACGCCTGCAACACCAGAGGCATCACTTGCGCGTTGCCGACTTTGTAAAAACCTTTTAACGGCCTTTTTGAAGAACCCTATACTGTAGTCTTGTGGGAAAACCTGGGCAGGGAGTTCATTCCACAACCTGAGCGTCCGCGGGCGAAAATTCCTTTGGAACCGCTTGGTGCGGCAGCAATTGGGTTGTAAGGTGTGAGAATGAAATCCCTGCCTATGGCGAGCTGTGCGATGATAAAAAGTAGCTGAGGGCATCATCTCAAACAACTCATCAGAACACAATCCATTTTATAAGCGGTAGAACACACAAAGGGAGGGAAAGTTAACTAAAACAATAATTTGATAAACGTTCCAATGTGGGTTTGTACAAATGATTCCAAACTTTTGTTAACTAACGGCATTTATTTTAGTTAGATACAGATAGAATTTAAAGAAAATTAAGATGTAGTCACAACCTATACCCAGATTATACAGCTATTGGGGATCAAGTGGGGTTCTTCGCGACACAGGAATTTTTCTAGTGCGGGAAAATTTCTTTCTTTCTTTTAATAAAGGAAGAATAAAAACCACTGCATCATCACTGCAGTCATTTCCATAACAATACAAACGTCTTAAAAATACTAAAAGGAAATTCGACCGAAGGATTTCCCTTGTTGTCTATAACAGCTAACTCATGCAATATTTTGAAAGAAATGGGCTATAAACATTATCTTAACGAGTCCAACAATTCTCTTCCTCGCGTAGAAACATTTATATTATTTATTTGCTACAGAACAATGACAAAAATAGATAAAGTGTCAAAGATAACCGCGACCTTCACTAATGTTATCAGCAACACCAACTAGCTTACTAAATATTGACTCACATTTTCTTGTAATTAAATCTAAATGGTTGATTAGTTGAGTGGGCTAAAAATAGCTGTATTTGTGTTGCTATTGTAACTGTTGTCACAGATCTGTTTTGGAGTACATAGGTGCTAGCTCTATCAGTAACAGAGTAAACATAGCGTATCTTTATGTTTACGCGTATTTTATACAATAATTTTGTCTCGTTTCGCACTCAGGAAACATAAATAATATTTTGTAAATTGATGTGACAGAACTTCGATTATGCTAAAACAAGAATATGATCCACTTGGTTGTAGGTGGTTATTGGGGACTATAAAATGCTTCTAACACTAGTCCAAGGATATCGTTCGATCAACACACAAAGCTGTCAGCGTGAGGACTATACATCATAATGATCCATGCTGACAGCGCAGTATCTGAAGTAACCTGAAATCCTTAATTAAAGCAGGAACACGTTTTAAGATAATTTGGCTGCAGTCTATTGTATGATGGGGGTACGTAAAACTGCTCTAATATAAACTCAATCTGAGGCCGCGAATCGCTCTATGCGCTTAACCTATCTTAGCTAAACTTTACCACCCCATAAAGGTTATTATGTTAGAACTTCTAACTAATAATCTTATTTTTATTCCTTTTATTTATTGCCACTAGTCCTAATGTGAATAATCTCACACATTAAATTTGACGCGCTTCCCAGTGTTCAATTTATCTGAAATTTATAAGACAAATTTCAAATAAATTGAACACTGGTAGTGCAATATAATTTAAGTACTAAAACGTCATATTTCGTTAAATAAGAATTAAAAAGATAAAAATAATTTATTTCTTGGTGAAAACATGTCATGTGCCACAAATTTAAAAAAGTATAAATTCGTAATGTCCTTTCTGTGATTATTGGCGTCAAGGCGAAGTATTGTTTTATTCCTTTACAAAACCAATATTATTACACTTCAGAGGCACGTCCAATACATGTCATCAAGATGTCCCTATTTTCTACGACGACTATTAAACAACCTATCATTTAACCCAGATTGCTCTCAACAACATTGTCAGCTACCCAAACTATAAACATAGTTATAAACTGTATCACATTTAAGTAAGGCTCTTAGAATGGTCATTATACTGACTATACAATAACATAAAGTTTAACTGGCGTTTTATTACAACCATAGATAAGTCGAGATTGATGTGCACGCTGTTTAAATTAAGTGAAAACATGCTTATTGTCATTGACTAGGCATGGGCGACACTTTGTTTAAAACTGGTTTCTGGTATATAATTATTATGTAAAGGAATAAGTTGTTATGTTTGCCTTCTGCTGCTCTTGTTAGTAATTATTTCTACGTGCGTAAACTTTCAAGTTATCTTTAATAGGGCTCTTTAGTTCTGTTAGTTTTTGCACGACGATAAAGGTAGTTTCGCCAAAATTATTAAAAAATTACGTCTCCCATTTAAAGTAAAGTATTTGGTAAAATTTACCAAAAAAGTCTTCTGGAAATCTTTCTATATTTTTTTCTTATATAAAGGCTTTATAAATTAATCTGCAATATTTCTGGTTATTATCGTAAAAAATAAATATTATAAATTAACCAAAAAAGTATGACAAGTATATGTGGATAGGACAGTTGGTATTGGGAGACCAAGGCAAAAGTTCTTAGATTACTTCAGATATATTCTGAAGAAAGACCAGGTTAAGAATATCCTAAACCGACGAGCCTACATATATAAAGTAGTGAATCAAGAAAAATATTGTGGTACAAAACAGAAAATCGTAGTGCTTACCTACACCTTTGGAAAACGGCCGTACACCTATGTATGAATGTGAATATAATGATGATAAACAATGGAA
This sequence comes from Catocala sponsa, assembly GCA_963564715.1. Taxonomy (NCBI): domain Eukaryota; kingdom Metazoa; phylum Arthropoda; class Insecta; order Lepidoptera; family Erebidae; genus Catocala; species Catocala sponsa. The sequence continues at coordinate 21,247,535 of OY751338.1, read as the reverse complement.
TGTATCACCTAATAATAAATACGCTTATTATACACGAGATAGCACGTTATTAATGGTAGAAGCTATATATATTATGTACTCATGACTACAAAGCATTTGTGCTAGTTAACAGAAAAATATTACAGACTTTTCGCCGGCGTTCTATAATTGGTTTTGTGATGGGTTGCCATTGGTACCAAATTGGCATTTTCGCAGATTAATCTTTCTACATGACTAAGCGAAGCTACGCATGGCTGGTTTCTGGTTTCCACAAATCGAACTCTTCCGTGCCTGAATAGTTGTCTAGTATAGTCTAATGTCAAAATGTTTATTATTTTGATGATTAAAAGAAAATGTCTATAGAAGAGCGGGATCCTCAATCACAAGCAAACTTTTGCTTAAATGAAGATTCCTCAATGCAACATTGTAAACCTAACAAGTTAATGAAATAAACATTTTTATTTACCTATTTATTATTTTTAAGCAAATGGAAATCCGTAGTCTCTGCCTACCCCTCTGGGAAACAGGCGTGAATCTATGTATGTATGTATGTATTTATTATTTTTATATCAGTAAAGTTAGGTAGTTGCATTGAAATTAAACTGCTTTATACAGCTTTTATCGCATTGTTTATCTATACAAATAAGTAAAATTGAAGTGTCTGTTTGTAATGTCAAAATAACAGCTTTTTATCTAATGCATATGAAAGTATATAAGGTACTTATACAAAAACATCTATTTTTAAAATGTTTGTCTGTCTGTCTCTTTGCTCCGGCTAATCTCCGAAACGGCTGAACCGATTTTGACGGGACTTTCACTGGCAGATAGCTGATGTTATAAGGAGTAACTTAGGCTACTTTGATTTTAGAAAACAAATTGGGTTCCGCGGAGACAAACACTTTTTAGTTAAAATCTACGCGGACGAAGTCGCAGGTAACAGCTAGTTAACACTATAATTACAAAATTTTGAAAACATTAATAATTCGCGTAAACGTAAGATAATATTAGCTAGTTGCGTTTTAATGTAGAACTGTAATATTGTCAAAGGGTAACCAAACCAATGTAAGTTAACTTAACAAAACTAGTCATAAAATCCGTAAATATCTTTATTACAGACAAGTTCAGGAATATTAAAATCGGTTTAGTATTGGAGAAGGAAACTGGAATACGAAATCATGTTTTCAGATGACGCATAATAATCAGTCTGAACTATATGTATAATCTCTTTGGCATGCACATTGATATTTCGTTGAGGTCAAGCGCGATAGCAACAGTTCTGTTATAAACCCTTTCTTTAAATGTTTTGATGACTGTATTTCCTTCTTAACCACCCTGCTATTATATATATATATATATATATATATATATATATATATTACATGCACTGTGTTATATATTTTCAATTAAATATTTTTTAGATTTCTTTAAGATGACCACTAGCATGATGGTATCGATAGCTTTATCTACTCATAATAATTCTCATCAAAACCTATAAATAATCAAAATGAGAATTAAACATCCCTATCCATAAAGTTACTTATTAATAAGCTACAATAAATTCCACTTAAAACTTGAAGTACGATGAGAGGCATTCTCGTTGATATTAAGATGAGTTGCTGTTCAATATCGTTGGCAGCTGCTACAGATGCTATCAAAGTATAGCTCGTGTTTGTTGAGTCAATCTGTAGTGATGGCAATCGGAAAATATTGGTAGCAAAAATTTGGTATTGGTTTTTAATATACTAAACCACATATTTCGTGTTGCTATTGTAACTACTGTGACTTAAGACAAGTACAAAATATAAAAGTACAGAGTGCCAGATCACGACAATTTAGGGATTGCTATGATTGGATAAATACGTACATGAAAGTTAATTTTTATAAATTAATATCTTTTGTATGTGTCTACGGTCGCGTTAGCTTGAGTTGTCAAGTGCGTTTTATTCTATTCCAGGGGAATTTCGAAAAGTCTTAATCCTCCAGTCCGAATTTCGGCCACGGCGGCCAGTCTTAACAGAGACTGGCCATCTGCGCAGGAGATATTACAGTGCACAAGTGTGTGCGCAAACACAAGTGCACTCTCTATTCCCTAACTCTCATGATCCGATGGGACGTTAATCCGATACGACCGGAGAGAGATCAGGCGCAGGACCAACGGCTTTACGAGCTTTCCGAGGTACGGAGGTGTCTAACACTGCCAACTTCCTAACTCCGGGCTGTTATTGAGATTTCTAAACAGAAAACCCAATAATTTTTTGTTGGCCTGACCCGGGATTCGAACCCGAGACCTTATGCACAACAGTCGAATTCACTATCGCTGCGCCAAGAAGGCAGTCTCAAGTCTTAAAATCATATTGGTTGTAATAATTACTTTTAGCCTTCCGGCTGTCTGAATCATCTGGATCACGCAATAATAAAAATATCTAATATTCTTTATTAATCCAAAAATAGGTACAGTTTGTCTATCTTATAGTAACATGTAATGGACAATGTAAGATTTTACACGAAACTGATGATTGTAAGAAGGACGTCGATATGTGAAGTAACTATTCTTAATCCGTGATGTTTGTGATGTTTGGCCATGCCACTTGATTAAATTACAAGAATAGTTAAAATGGCTTATAATAAGCTCTAACCATAACCATAAGGTTATAACTGGATGACTATTTACAAAACATTTCATAAAGTTGGTCGGGGTGGTCATGAGCATTTACGACTTTCGATATCAGTAACCTCAAATATTGTTATGGCTTTGTGTAGGACGACTGGAAAGTTTATATTCAGCTAGTTAGACTAGAAATGCTAGCTGATGACGATGAAACTTTATTTGGTAAATATTTAGCTGCTATATTCTTTCTTGCAGGTATCTTCTCAAGCTTTGTCTGATTGTACCAACTAAACTAAATGTAACTTCAGCCAGATAATAAACTCACTAAACATTATAAGCACATTGATGTTCACAAGTGTAAGATTCTGACCTAAATGAATAAATAATTTTTGAGTTTGACTGTAACATAGCTTTGCAACCAATTTTTATCGTGAAATGATATTTCATCTTCGTTTACGACGCGATTTCTCAATAGCTTCTCAGATACTCGATTCTATGTACATGAACTGAAATTGAATTTCGCCTGGATACTTTCTAAAATGTCACATTTCAAAGTCATTTTTAGACTACTACCGGATTAAAGCGCAATCTCATTTGAGAAGATCCGGACTGCGGATCCGATGGAGGAAATTTAACCGGCACTGCATTTTAATTTGTATAAGATATACGGAAAAAGAAAATGGATTTTGATAATGAAACGTTCTGAATTATTTATTTGTTCAACTTCATGTTAAAACGTTTTAAGTTCTGGTAGGTATTTTGTGCTACTGATTTATAGTTGAAGATATTTATTGCCAATCACTTTAAGGTGGTTCAAAGATAATATATAAATTAAAACGGTATAACTAATTATTAAGTTATTATACATGAACATTATTACTCTATTTTCATGTTAGTAAGAGACGAAAATATTTTTATACGTAGATACATTTATTACTAAAATTAAGTAATTTATATTTGGATATATTATATTATATTTAATTGTCACTATTGGCAGGTTGTGATATATACAATTATAAATAAATATTGTACCGTGATGTTTATGCTTTATGTGATAGGGTATCATCACCATAATTAAATGTCGTTTAGGGATACAAGAATACCGCAAGACTACTCAAAATTCTGATAGAAATCTCTAACAGTGCGTTAGCAATCTATGGAGCATATAGGAAGCACAGAATTCACCATCGGCTTTAGCGCAAACACTCAGGCTTATGCTAAGTCAATACTTATGATTATGAATTTAAGCAATTCTCTCTTGGAAACTATTGCCACAGTAACATTTACATAATATCTTTGCTTATAACTTTATATAGCCTTCCTATTACGCAAGATTGCTTAGACACACGAACTGAAGAAATCCACTTTCTTACAGACATTTTCTATTTGCGAAAACATATATTGAAATATTCTATTTGCCATTATAGATCCTTATAATAATAAGATATGCGATAAAATAAATATACCTTTAGGCTGGGTATGGGTATGTTTCCAATATTGAAGAAAATGTCATTTATTCCGTGGCCTTGTATTATCTTACACAACCAAATTCTTCGCTTCTATTCTTAGCAAACGTGAAATTTTAGCCTCAAGGTTTATTGATGAAGATATTAAGTTTTTATTATTGAAGATGTTTGTAAGTTGTTGTAAATTATAGAAAGGTTCAATAAATAGTCAGAAACATCAAGGGATATTTACGAACTAACCTCCAACGCTAAAATAAGGGTGGTATCAGGCTTCTGTGTGTATTGTTTGTTTTTTTACTAAAAGGCTGGTTTCATCAAAGCTTTCGTTAATTACGTGATTAGATATTTAACCAGTTGTTATAGGAATCTTATCCAATGAAAAATATATATCGGTTACTATAATTTTGAATTGAATTTATTCTTACATATAATATAATTAATAAATTATGTTAATTATATTTGGTATTATATTATTCGTTAAATTTCTAATCAAACCAAGAAATGTTTGAGTATAAATAATAGACAATAAATATAGAAGATACGTGACATTTTTGACGTGACAACGTCTAATAAATCGATGAACGCCGGCTGCACGCACGCAAAATATATATGTAACAACTGTTGGTAAACCTTAATAAAATAAAAAATAAATAAAAAGGATGATTCATTGTCCCGTTACGCTCATTGTCCCGTTACGCTCATTGTAACGTTACGATCGGAGCGAGAGCGCTACACGAGCGAGGGAAAGGCACGTTATGACGTTGTCACGTTTAAACTATCGTCCGTAAACCGATTTTACAGACAACCAATTTCTTTTTTCCTTCGTATTAAATTTGATGAGCACCAAGATATAGGAATTTTTAATTAAACGTTTTAAAACAACAGCATATGACTACACTTTTTGCTGGCGTAGTGTTTTTTATGGCCGTAGATTTATTTGATTATGATGAAATTAAAGGTGAAGGCTCTTAATCAGTTAGTCTGCACTAAGCTTAACCTCTCGTTTGCACTGCAAGATTGCGAGAGTGAGATGCAAGCATTTTGTCGCGTAAATCTCGGTATCACCATAGTAGGGGTTAATAGAAAATTATATTGTACCCCTCATATATACATAATATACCTTCCTTAACTCCCCCAATACGATGAATACTGGTAGCTTTGCTGAAGAATGATTGCAGTCGCTTAGAATAAGCACATAAACTAATCCACAACTTAACTCAAATCGAAAGACAATCCGAATGTACTCAACTTGAAATGAGATGGATTTTCTGAGAAAACTACTTAGTACTTTTAAATAAAATATATTTGTTTTAAATAGAATTATATGAGCTTGTTTTTAAATTAAAAGTAAGTATTAAATTAATGTAGACTTGGTAGATATATATAAAATTTTCATCAATGTATTAGAAACGAGATATGGACAGGGGATTAGGGATACATGACACCTTCTATTAGCAGCGCACCCACTTCTTTCTTTGAAGGTTGTCAAAAAGTCAATACCTTTCACAAACTGCTTAATATTAAGTTAAGTGATATGTTATTTTGCCACCTTAGAGGCGAAAGTTAAATCGTCTTTCACGTCTTTCTTCTTACACCTATACTTCAATCCGTTAGTCCACTGCGGTCTTCTGCTAGATATAGGCTTGGTCCAAGTTAAACCTCAATATCCGATCAGCCACTTTCTGTGATCAGTATGCCAGTAATCTTGTTTAGGCCGGGGCGTTCTGAGTTGCCAATTTCCATTGTCCACTATAAGACTGCTTTGCTCAATGGGTATCGGTGTATTATGTTAATTTACTAAGAGCAATTTGTTTGTAATATTAGACGTCAACAACGTATGAATTGTTTATATTCTTAATTAATTCGACCGCTTATTACAAGTCAAGGTCGTTACATTTTTTATTACTACCGGAGTGGCCTTCCAACAAGACGTATTTCACTCAATAACCAAGGGCACTCAAACCATTTCTTATAACCTTTACTCATTGTTACAAATTGTGTTTTCGAAGCCTTACTACACGATAAAAGATTACGTCACAAATTATTGATACACTCAAGAAAGTAGTAAGTACCTACTAAAATAGCTTCATGATAAACGCGAGTAAAAAGGCTGCGTCTAAAAACGCCAAGTTCCAAGCTTTTTACTTAAGTCGAAAAGTTAAAATATTCTATTATAGAGATCATTGGCCCGGCAAGTCATTTATTTCAGATAAAAGGGTCCGATATTTTGCGATCACAATGACAAATTTTCCTATGAGAGTGAGGGGCACAATGAAAAGGGTTTTCTTAGACCCCAGGCAACTGACCTGGCATTGTTGGTACCTCAATCGATTTATTACGCAACTTAACGGGACGTGACACGAAATCGAATTCTACAATGATAAATGGTCCAATAATGTAGCTTTTGAAAGCATACATTTTCATACGACTTCAATTTTTACTACAGTTTGCAATGACGTCACAGGTGGTATAGAGATTTTAATCCGATTTCGAAAAGGGAATGTTATATGTTCGGCGCGAATGTATTTGTATGTCCTCTACACGGAACACACTTTGTCATTTACACTTGAAATTGAGTGTTCTTTAAGTCGATGTTTCACTAAGATACGGGTACAGCCACACGTGAAAAGAGTCAAATAATACTTTGCAATAAACAATAAATTCAGTTGTTGACCTTCGCGTGAGCCTCAAGCAAAGAATTGGCCATTTAAACATGAACACAAAAGATTTTAATTACTTATCGCTGAAACACATAATTAGGCAATGGATATGTGTGAAGCAGTTGGTTCGTTATGAAAGAGCTGCCTCTGTGAAGATTTACATTACCTAACTAATTAATTACAATCTGATGAAATGACGTCAGCTAAAATAGCATTGCGCAAACTAATAACCTTTTAGTTACTTAGTTTCATAATTCACTGCTATAGAGATATAGCTAAATATCATTTTGTTTCTATTCGTATAATGTTGGGTGAAGCATACTGACGAGCCAAATATGAGCTTTCGTGGACATGCATTGCGACCATCAAAATATTTACGAAAAGTTTTTAACATAATATCTATTGCTACTCGCGCCGTAATCGAGTGAAATATACATATACGTATGTGCCAAAGAGATAACTACAGCCCGGACAGATTATGCCTTAGGAATGATGATGTTGTATTGCTTAGTTTTAACTTCCAAATTAAACTAATTTTAATATTTTACTTAAACGATTTGAGAAAGATATTGGCTATATCTGTATGTATTCATTTGTAAACGCAAGTAGCGTTTAATAATTTTTTTGTTTAGAAACACAAAAATTGAATGCATTATAAAATATCATTTGCAAAACAGTGGTAGATAAAGAAATTTTTTTTCTCTAGTTTTCTTATTCAGGGATAATCAGAGGAAGGCGTTTGAATAGGATTTACGCTGCCCGCATTTCCTTTAGTAGAAATATATCGCACATCCATTTTCTCATGATAGAATTCCCTGAACGACGAACTCAAAACACTTTATCCAACCCCACGATCGGCAGTTTGCACAAGAGCTTACACTCATACCAACTGTAGAAAATTCACTGTATAATAATCGCGGATAAAATTCTTGAGCATAATTTTACGACGATCAGTTCTTCGTATAGATTAGCTATAGAATTTTTACTGACTAGTCGTTTTATGTTTTACTAACATATAGATTTTCTAAGCGGCGATAGCGTAGTGGGAGACCGTTGGACTGCTACGCAGAGGTCTCGAGTTCGAACCCAGGGCGCGCATCTCTGATTTTCCAAAGTTATGTGCGTATTAAATAGTTAATTATCGCTCGCTTTAACGGTGAAGGAAAACATCGTGAGGGAACCTGCATGTCTAAGAGTTATATATAATGTTCTCTAAGATATGTGAAGTCTGCCAACCCGCACTGGGCCAGCGTGGAGGACTATGGCCTAACCCTTCTCACATTGAAAAGAGGCTCATGCCCAGCAGTGAGACAGTTTAATACATAGATTTTCTTGTAGTACCTAATGTCTAGACTTCAGATTAGTACATAATAAGCTGCCTTTAGAGATATATAATAATTCCGTTCGAAAACTAGATTAGGACTTATAACGTCTATTTAGTAAAGTAGTTAATGTAAGTTAACACGCGTGTCTAACTTGTGTCTAAAGTAAATGTGCGAAGTTTAACGCTATTTTCTGATCCTCAAAACAATTATTAGAAAACTTATATATAGAAAATATAGTATGTTTAATCGAGACTTCATTTGCAAATTATTTAGTTTATAAAAACCTTGAGTTGTCCATCTTTAGAGCAGTAATGAAGCAATAAAATGAATGTGGAATAAATGTGGTTTTTGAAATGCATAATTCATGTGGGATAGATCTTTAGAACTTAAGACTGTGCCGAGCGTAAGACAGATAATGACAGAGCTCGTGCGGCGCATATTCAAATCGGCGCGCGGCCGCCATAGTAAAATTGTATTGAGGATTTGAAGTGCTTTTTTGATAAATATGTATCTTTATTTTAACTTAAATATTTGGGACGGACAAATTGAACTATTTATGTTTCGTTTAAGCTGTAAAATATGATAGATTTCTACTGTTATAATCTAAAAATCACGTAACACAAGCTTACGTTTTTGTATCTTTCGTACAAATTTACGTAATTTTGTAGGCGAAAATAATAATTATTTTAAGTTTTTTATACGGAGTAACTTAACTGTGACCGCCTGTTTTGACACATTTCGCTCGGCGCAACAAAATAGTACAACCTCTAACAAAATAGTACTTACTATAAAAAAGTACTGTGTACTACTCTTTACAAAAATGTATCAGCTGTACTAGCATATTATGGCTTTATTAAAGGCAAGGATCAAACATCTATAGGGTAGGATGCTTGCAACACCAGAAGTAAATCTTACGTGTTGCTAACCTTACAAAAGCAATGTCGCTACGGAGGCAGTGTAACTAATTCTATTAGTCTCCCTGCTTTCAGAATATCACCTGCGTGACATCTTCTCGAATCTCCAACATTGTAAGAACACTTCATTAAAGTATTTACCTGCATTTATATGTGTCCGCAATGCGAACCATCTTTGATTGTGGCATGCCTTGATAAAGACCCGAGCCTTTTTTGTATTGTTTCATCAGGCCGCTTGATTGAGGATAGAATGATATATTTATCAATTTAGTGTTGATTTGTACGCTGCCGTATACGGATTATCTCTATATGGTACGATTGATCTATACGTGTCAATGGTATAAAAGGTCTTTAGTTACTATACAATAAACTTGTTAACGTATTATGGAATTCATTGAATAAAATATCTTGATTTTTAGTCGTACAACTGTGCCCAAATATTACTGGCTTTTCATTACAGTGCACGTTAAAAAAGTGACGTGTTGGTAGCATAATTATTGCAGTCATGCAACAGATGGCGCTAGTGTGAGTTCGTTTGTTTGTTACGCTTTCACCCCTTAACTATTTGACTAATCTTTATGAAATTTGGAATGCATGATGTCAGGAATACAGAGATTGATCCAGAAGAGAGTACTGTTCCCATTTGAAAATTGACATAATTTAACCTTAACATAACATTTACGCGAGCAAAGCTGTGAGAAAATATATGTTTATAAACAGGTAATTTCTTCATTCATATAGCTATTTAAAAGATACATATTTGTATAAATTCCCTGTGTTTGATAAAAATGTGCCTATTTTAATTTGAGACTGTTTCTAATTGTAATTTTACTATTATTCAGGATCGGTATAAATAAAATAAATAAAAAAATAAAATAAAATATCTTTATTTCGGACATTAATGTTGGTATGTACCTACATACAAAGAGTCCATAGATTGTTTAGTAATGGTAAAGTTAGTTAGTTATATGAGCAGACGATGCGTTATCCGTTAGGAACTTTACAAGTACGTTCTCGTATTAACAACTGTTCATCTCATAATTTCCCCCGAGGAAGAAACTTATCGTCCTTGTCATACACTTATGGAAGCAAATGTTTCAATCCATTTTAATAGTTTATGTGCTGTAAATGTATGGCATTATTATATATCTTAACTGAGGATTCAAACTCCTCTTTAGGAAATTCAATGTTAAATAACCTTGTGTTGTGTATTTGTGGCTCAGTTTGCCTTGGCAATCGCTTACCTTTAGATAAGAACCATTGGTGATTTATTTATTTTGAACATTAATCACTCATTATTTATTGTAACTTGTGTGACCTAAGGCGAATAGCAAGGCTATCCGCGATGGTCTGCCATTCAAATCCGTGGGAAGACATAATAAATAATATAGTAATTATTTATGATACATACCAACGTAATAACACGTCAATGCCGATTACATTATTCGATAATTATGATGCAATTATTAAGATAGACATATCGAAGAATTCAAATTCTAAATTAACATTTTTATTAAGTTTGTTAATAGATTACGGTTTATAGAAAGTATTAAATTATACACGGCCTAATCTACAGATGTCTTCATTCGATAGATAATACGATATATGGGTAAAACCACAAAATATAATTCAATGAATGTGAAGTATAAATAGTCTATTTAATTTTATAATAGTTAAAACGTTGCTTTTTATAAATAAACCGCGATTTAATCAGTATAAAGTAGTTAAATTATGAATATGGGAAAAGAAAATCCGCGAGTCCTGATCTATGTATTTATTTAAAACGAAATCTTCCGGAATAGGGTAGTGCTTGTATCGCGGGGGACTTTACACACATTTAAACAACGGGCACAAATAACATCCAGATTGACAACCATTTGAGGATCACACGAATTTTTGTTTTGTCCCGTGTGCGATTCGAACCCTTCAACACTAGGCGCAGGCAGTGGCGAGGCAACCACTTCAGCCATTACGCCATCCGTGCAGTCCAAAGATGTATTTTTCCTTGTTTTTGTTTAACTTTTCATGTCAGCATGGAAAATACCTAAAAATAAACCAAGATATCCCAATGCAGTTTAATTTTAATGTGTTACATTCACGTCAACATCATACAATATTCATAAAACAAAGTTAACATTTTCTGGTATCGGTATTTGTGTCGCACATCACTAACGCACGTAGTTCGAGTGCAATAGAATTGGCTTTATTGTTTTTTTGAGTGCAATAATTTGTCAGGCCGGGCGTCAGTCGGGCGCATGGACTACAAACATGCACGTTTTATGTCTTGTATACTTGGGATGGACTACTACATTGTTAGGCGATTATAAACTGGAGTAGGTGGTACGAGACTGAGTTGTATAAAAATGTTGTATGCTTAACGTTAGGTGCACACGATGGAAATGACAGTAATTAATATAATAATGTCCTCCAGACTGAATTTCGGTCACGGCGGCCAGTCGTAAAGGAGACTGGCCATCTGCGCACGAGATATTATAGTGCACAAGTGTGTGCGCAAACACAAGTGCACTCTCTGTTTCCTAACTCTCATGATCCAATAGGACGGTAATCCGACACGACCGGAGAGAGATCAGGCGCAGGTACAACAGCTTTACATGCTTTCTGAGGCACGGGGGTGTCTAACACCGCCAACTTCCTAACTGCGGGCTGCTATTGAGATTTCTTAAGAGAAAAACTCAATACCATTTTCTTGGCCCGACCCGGGATTCGAACCCGAGACCTCATGCACAGCAGTCGCATTCACTACCGCTGCGCCACGAAGGCAGTTAAAAGTTCTATTGTCGTTAAAGAATAAGCTTTGTTTTTCTTTGAGGATTTTACAAATATTCAGACAACAGACACAATAAACACTCAAACTTGGAAGAATCATTTGAGAACACATATTTTTTCTGGGATGATGGATTTCTTCTTGTCTTATGAGTTATGACCCTATATAAATTGATTTTAATGCGTCAGCAGGTATGTAAATCGATAGATATCTACGTCCCGTCTGAATGATCGTAAGCAGATTTATTAGTTTCCAGTATTACATATTATAAATGCGAAAATATCTCATTCTGTCTGCTAAGTTTTCATAGTTAAACCACCGCACTAATTATGATAAATATGACATGTCAGCAGCTTGCATGGTAGTTAAGATCAAAGGCTCTTAATATAAGGCAAAGGAAATCGTTTGTTTGCATTTAGTGGCAAAATTGGCAAGAAGGTAAGCAAGGAAGACTATTAGGACTACTAGTACTTATCTCAAAATTTTGAGCGCGTTTTCATATTTTCACTTTAAATAAGGCTTACGTTGCTTTTCTAAATAAATAGGCGGCTTTTGAGGAAGCGGTCATTGTTATTTCCAGATAAAAATATAAAAATACGTGTTTGTAATGCTTGAAATTATTTTTTCTCGATGTCAGTAATAATTCGACAGCGAAAAGGACTTTGACTTAACAGCCAATAACGCATACCATTTTGACGTAAAATAATCGAATGGTTTGCTAACTTATCCGCTGTTTTTTTGGTGCAATGATTCTTAGGGTCAGCGCCGACGGACGGAGTGGCAGTGCGCCGCCACTCCGTCCGTCGGCGCTGACCCTTAAGGTCACGCCGTCTCTGTCAAAGCACTTTTTCCTGTGGTTTTGATGCCCAACTCAAACAAAAAACATGCACAATTGCACATGTATAGCATGATCTGAAATAATTGTTCTGAATTTGGTTGTAATTTTATTGCATAGTTTTATTTCTTGTAAAGTCAAGTTGGTAACGTTAAGCAGTGCTTTTAAGTTATAAATAACATCATATTTTATTTTTGCACATATTAAAACTACCTATGGTTGCGCCATCGAGGTAGTCAAGTGACAAACTTATTGCATGTCATCATTCGCTACGGTATATGACTACCATGATTTTAAGTCGATGGACTTTAAGTTTGTTTGCCATCGCCAAGCTGGCATACGAACAGATGTGTCTTATTTTCTTACAACTTTACTATGAACAAGAATATTTGTCCCTCTCGACGTATTCTAATCCTCACTGAATTAAGTTGTGGGGTAACCGTTTAAAACAACTGCCTCATTCGTCTATTACGTCTGCTTGTTAAAAAGTATCTATAAATAATGTTCTGACGCAACACCGAGGAATTGCATAAACATCAAAATATGAAGACTGTGTCGGAATAACAACAACCAATCTGGGTGACCTCAAAGGTCGCATAATGCAAGTGTTGTTTCAAAACGCGCATAATGTCATCGGTCGTGGTATAGGGACGGCAATGTTACTAGTTTGTGATATAGACTCGTTATGTTAATATCAGTTTATTCTACAAAGATATGTTTTAATTGTATAGATGTCGAAATTTGTGTTTTTTAAATATACGATTTAGTACAGAAGTACTACGAATGATATTTTAGATTTAAATATTACGTATAAGAGGAGAGAGTGAGCTTAAACTGTATAAATGCCTAGATTTAGGTTTACACTTTTTTATCCGCAATATACATATATACATAGATTCACGCCTGTTTCCCAGAGGGGTAGGCAGAGACTACAGATTTCCATTTGCTACGATCCTGACACACTTCTCTGGCTTCATTCACTTTCATCACATTCCTCATACACGCCCGTCGGTTTATTTTTTTAAATTATGTTTTATCCGCAATATAATTCACATTTTAACCACGAAGGGAGTGTAAATGCTTACACTCCCTTATTGGTTAAATTGTCATGCTTTATTTCAACATATGTACACCATTTTTTATGTCTAGGTCGCTTAAACTCAAATGATTGATATTACGGGCCAATAACACAAATAAGCTTAAATTATCGCTGTAGTGACATGACTGATATTATAGGTAGATAATATTAATAAGTTTTATAATAATACTAGTTTTTGCCCGTGGCTTCGCTCGCGTTAATTTAGAATTTGACAACCAATTGGGGTTGTACTCTGCTTGTAAGAATTCAATCATGATTCGAAAGACACGTGGCGCCATCTATTATAATAAGAACGTTTTTGTTGTTTTCCTCGGGAACAGTAATTTCTTTCGGGATGACAGGTAGCCTATGTCCGTTTTTGTACACTTGACAACGTATATGCAAAATTTCAGGATGATCGGTTCAGTGGTTTAGGCGTGAAAAGGTAACAAACAAACAAACTCATTTTCGATTTTATCTATATATTAAATTAAAATAAATTAAATTAATACGTGAAGCAAAAACTTTGTACCCCTTTATACAAAAATTGCGCGGACGGAGGAGTATGAAATTTGGCACAGTTAAAGTTTATATGGAATAGGAGGGGCGTATCCTAATATTTTTATAAAATATGCATTAGAAATATATTAAATTAATGAAAAAGTACAACACGCACACAACCATGCATTTGACACACGCAGTCGAAGCGCGTAACTATGGTTACATATATCAATATATAATGACATATATCAGCAATATCTTACAGGCAAACTTTGGTCGAATTTCGAGCACTAGGCGACCGCTAGTAATATTAGTTAGGATTAGGCAGCTAGGATAGTTGTTAAATTAAGATTTCATCTTTGATTTAACCAGTTAAAAGTATTTGCTACTTCAATCACACCACCCAGTAAAGCGCATATGAACTTAGATTTTTATTACTAAATTATAAACATCCTCTTTCTCTGAACTTTGTAAGTTTTTCGTTATCATATAAGGTAAATCTTTAACCTTTAGTACTTTTATAAAGTACGCCTAGAAAGCATAGCCTTCACATAATAAAAGAACGACCGCTTCAACAATTTAAATAAAAAAATAAATTTTGGTTACTTGTACTAGCTTTTACAAAATAAATTATTTTTCAACTGGAAAGCCTTAAATAAAATTACTAGCCTTAAGCAACAATTTTCATGCCTTTTGGTAGCACCACGTTCTTGGTCAATAAATATGTCGCTTTCTTTCTTATAATAAGCTTCAAAACTTACGAGTACTTTCTGTTCTTTTATATCTACTACAACTACCAAGTGAAATTGTTGCCGGTATTCTCCAATAGATTATACAAAGGTTATCCAAATAACGGCAAATTTGTTTGTTTGTTTGAACGCGCTAATCTCAGGAACTACTGGTTCGAATTGAAAAATTATTTTTTTGTTGGATAGCTTATTTATCGAGGAAGGCTATATAACATCACGCTACGACCCACGGGTGCGGCACAGTAATCATAAACGCGGGTGAAACCGCGGGCACATCTAGTACATGATAATTATATGCTGTTAGATATAATAATATAATAATAATAATATAATATTCTACCACATACACACAACACCATCTAGCCCAAACTAAGCAGAGCTTGTACTATGGGTACTAGACAATGGATAAACATACATATATACTTTTTTTTTGTAAATACATACATATTATACATAGAAACACCCAGACCAAGACAAACATCCATGTTCATGCACACAAATGTTTGACTCGTGCGGGAATCGAACCCGCGACCTCAGGCGTGGCAGTCAGTTACACTAACTACTACGCCATCGAGGCCGACATATACATATAGCTTATTGTTTATTGATCAGTGAGATCGTTTGCACTCAGAAAGGACATGTTATTTTAGCACCTCACCCTGTTGTCAATGCCCTGAAGGGCAACACTGTAAATGATTTATATTCAACAAGTCTACGGCGTCTTAAATTGGTAGACTGTCATTGTGAATAATTTGAACTGGTTACAACGAAGCAATACGACAGGATTATGTATTTGAGATATAAGCAATATAATTTTCATGCGGTTTGCACTAACAGACAGAGTGATTCATGAGGAACGTTTAGGTGTATAATGTGTTACCGTTACCTGTGCGTAGCCTGGTTGGGTCGCTAGTATTATATAAAAGTACAGCCATTGTATACTTGCTTAGCTAATAGTTGCATAAAAGATATCATGAATTACTATATTTTCTTTATAATAATAACCACAATAAGTGGCAAGATTGCGACGGTATTGTATATTCCTATAATGCCCACTGAAAACCTTCAATATAGCCATAGAGAGTCCACAAACCACACTATAAAGGTACATAATGTTAAGGTTTACCTTTGGCAAGTGGAGGTATTTAATCTTAAACCTTGGCATTCGGGAACATATGTGCGGTGGGCCTAGGGTTGCCATCCGTCCGGGTTTCTCCGGATTTGTCCTAGTTTAGAGGGCATCCGGGGAGCGTCCGGGCGGGGCTTCATTTATAGTCCGGGTTTAAAAATTTAAAGTCTTAAGCCGCCAGCGACACACGCATTATGCCCGCACGCCGCGATCAACCGACGAACCGACTCGCTAAATTCACCGTCCCGTAACTGTATTTTATTACACTGACTATGTTTAAAAAAATCTATTGACTTGTCTGGGTTCTGGGCTCTAAAATCCGGGGTTTTCACGCGTCTTGTCCAAGTTGCCAAATTTTAGAGATGGCAACCCTAGGTGGGCTTTAATGTGGAAATACTCTTGGGATTGTCACGGGTCGTCCCTAGTTTGTATATATTAGCTTTATTGTTTTCGTAATAGTGTAAAAATATTTTGACTGCCTAATGACCCAGTGATAGATGATAGATTTACTTGTTAATATGTACGTCACATCAAATATAATTAATGCTAAATGTAAATGATTACCTACAGGACAGGCCTAGCCTAGTGTAGGAAGTCTTTGGCAAAACCAAACACTGTTCTTTAGTAATAGTATTAATTTATATCGAAGAATGTATATTACTTCATTTGGAAAATTAATATTTTAAGTGTAAATGGATAAATACCGGTTGTGTAGCTCTGGGTTTGTTCGAGTTTGTTCGTTCTGGGTTGGTCAAGTAGTATCGTTGAAAATAGGAGCATTGTGTTCGAAAAAATTTATAGGATTACGTAGTTCAAACTTTTCCCAATAGTGACTTAACTTTTCGATTGTATGGACACCTCGTTAGCATACCGCGTCAAGTTGTTGGTTCGATCAAAATATAATGTGGTCCACAAATAGTTGTGCCGAGTGCTAGTATTAGAAGTTTATTAAAAGTTTTCTGTGATACAGAATTGTATATCGAATGTTTGATTGGTATTTAAAAAAAACAAATAATATAAAAAACACACAACGTGATTAAAAACAGGTAGCTAAATGTGGGCGTAAGTTGTCTTACCCTTCAAAGATAAGCGCATGACGCTTCTCATTTACATACCTATTTTAATAATAATATCAGCCCTGTATTCAACAGCGCCACTGCTGGGCACGGGCCTGTTCTCAGTGTAAGAAGGATTAGGCTTTAGTCCTCTACGCTGGCCCAGTGCGGGTTGACAGACTTCACATATCTTTGAGAACATTATGGAGAACTCTCAGAACTCAGATAAGCAGGTGTTCTCACGATGATTTTGTTTACCTTATTATGTTTAATATGTGATTAATATCATATATATTATTTTCTTATTATAAACGGTCTCATCATTAGAATAGTAAACCATGCCAGTGATCTATCGCAACCTTACCTTCTAGAATGTAATAGAAAACCTCTAGGCATGAAGGGTTTCCACAAAATGTTTTCCTCCGCCGTAAAGCAGGCAGTAATTAACTTTTTATTACGCACATAACTTCAAAAAGTCAGAGGGTCGTGTCCGTAGATTTAAACCCAAACCTTATGAATTCTAATTCTCTCTGGTCGAATACGGCCTTTGCGGAACGTAAAAAGGTTTTATTGCTCTTCAGACGTGTATGGACATAACTATTAATATGGTTGTAACTCTTATCTCATGTGAGGCTAATGGACCGTCCTGAAAGCATAGGATACTAAATGGTTACGTATGCCGGTAAAAGTTTAGGCGATTTACAAATATGCGTCAAGAATAAGTTCAGAATTATACAGTTTTGCATTTTAGCATTCATATTATAAAGGAAAATAACATTCCCACAAACACTATAACTTTTTTCGTAACAAATGGTTTTATGTTGTTCTCCTGAGATTCGAACATGTGTTTTGTATCGACAAAACGCATATTCGAATTTTAATTATGTTTACTGCCTATCGAGGCAATAAGCATAAATGTAAACCCACTCTAATAAACCAGAGAGCCTAAGACGAGCTTTACACCTTCTGTACCTACGTATGACCAAAAGGGCTTGCCCTATAAGAAAACAAAATTTCATAAATTATCGCGTTTTTATACTGATTAAAATGACATAGTGGAATGACTACAGCCATATAATACGAATCGTATTTTTTACTAAAAATATATCTATTTAATAGACTAATGAGTCTTATCTATAACTTAATCAAATAATTAATTGTGACATATACCGACAAAGTTATTTAGAGCATATTTCTGTCGCGCGGCAATTATAGCTTGTCAGCATTCCTGTTCACCGCCGATTCCATCTATGTCCGTTGAGTATCGACATCTGTATAGCTGAATCTAATGATTGCATGTGTCCTGCCTATCTTATTTATTTACTCTTAATCATAAACTAATCTTAGGAAAACACAACTGCGACTTACGTTTGTATGATGACGAGTTACATGCGCAAGATAAAAAAGTCATAAAGTAATGTGATATTAAAATTGTATTAGAGAGAACATTGGGACACATGTTTTTTTTAACCCATTAACCGCCAAAATAAAAATAATAGTGATATTTTTACGAAACATTTATTTTATTGTTGTTTACAAACGAAATAAGGAATAAAAAACGAAAAAGAAATATAATAATAATTAGGCTCCCTAAGGGGAGGGTGTACTTAATTGGGTACAGCGGCGTATTACCGGTGACATTTTTCAAAACATTTATTTCCAACACACAATGTTCTGAGACACTTTTTACATTGCCAGCACACTCTTGCGTGTCATAAAACGCATCTTAACGGGTTTTGAAGCTTCTGAGAACAGTGTCCTACTCCATCTTGAGGCAAGCTTGGGATCAATGAAGAAGAAGGTCGAGCCCTATGTTAAGTTTTCTGGCGTAAGTGGTACCTTGCAATGGAGCAGCGAAACATTAGTTGATCCATGCTATTACTGTGACTCATTACATGTAAACGCCAAGGGTTTGAAAAGGCCATACCCAACATGTAGGTAAATAAAACCCACCACTACTTATTTCCATGTTTGGCAATTCTATAAAGCGAAACCGACTGATCGTAAGTCTGAAATAGTTTTGGTATATTGAGATCAGTCTTTACACGTTGTACAGGAGTCTCGTGCATAACACCCCGCTGAAGAAATTTATTCATTAGAATATTAGCTAAAATTTTGTCCCTGGTATTACTTGTTTCGTTGTTGTTTGTCAAATCAAGAGTCCAGTTCACACGAATGTCTATTATTGTTTTGATTAGCATATAAAATTATGTTTGTAAGTATTAGACTACAATATCTTCTTCATCAAAAAATCCTTCAAATATTTGTACTGGGTGAGATCGCCGAGCTGTTCTTTTCCCACTGCCAGTTTCCCTAGCACATAGTTTTATCTTCAATTGTAGAAGAGTATGCTGGCGAGCACTTACGCCACACTGGCTGGCCTGGCTGATGACGACTTTGCTTTACCTTTTTAGCTAGTGGTTCATCATTGCTACTGTCGTCGTCACATTGAATGTCCTTGTTGCTTCTAAAAACATCTGTATTACCAAGCACATCCCGTGGCAAAGATGCGGTTACCATGTCGTCTTTGGCACATCTTCATGCGTCACCGCCAGGTCGAAATCGCGAACTGCTTTCTCTAAGCCGTCATAATAATTAGAAACATTAAAATGTTTCAAACGAATTATTGAAGAAACCTAAAACAAAGCATGCAATCTTTACATGGATTCGGCCGTTGTACCCAACTAGGTACAGTACTGTTTGAATCACAATTTCTTTACAGATATAAGTTGTACAATGTTTGAATAGTATTTATTTTATAAGTAAATATGTAAACTACAAAAATAAAACATATATAAGATAATAACGTCAAAGGCAAACCCAAAAAATAATAAAATGTGTACTTAGCTGGTTAAGTGGTTATACTACTAAAACAGAATCCACACAGTGACAAATATTATAAAAATACCGAAATAAACGGTTATTACTTCGGTCCACTATCTACCTTCTATTACAATGAGTGCAAAAAATAAACTATATCTTAACTAATTGGGTAACTACCCTCAATTGTTTTGCTGTACACAATCACGTACAGCGGCGCCAAATGGGTTAATATGTTTTCTTATATTATAACACGTACATATAAAATACAATAAACAATTAAATACAATATAAATACAAAAATATAATAATATAATTAGATTATATTATTATATTATTTTAGATCTTTCATTTTATATACAATTTAAAAAATCTGCCATATTGCACACCATTTGTTGACGAAATAGGCGCTCTAATGCTTACATAGACTATTATTACAGAGTTATAAATTTATTATTAACCCTTATAAATTGAATATAATTATTTATATGAAGGATTATGAAATGATAATAATATGAGATCCTGACCAAAATGCAAAAATACTACTTATCAGAGATCATAGGCATTATGGATGATTCAAAATTTGGAACATGTGGATTGTGGAGTTACATGCATTTTGTAAATGATCGACGCGAGCCACTCGTGCATGATACCAGTGACTGCGCTGAGCGTAAGACAGATAATGACAGAGCTCGTGCGGCGCATATTCAAATCGGCGCGCAGCCGCCATAGTAAAATTGTATGGAGGATTTTAAGTGTTTTGTAGGCGAAAATATAAATCTTTTTTCGTTAATTTAATGTAATGTATCATCATCATCATCATCATGTCAGCCAAAAGAATAAGTAATAGCACGCAGAACCGATGGCCGTTGGAGCAGAAAGGTTCTAGAGTGGCGGCCACGCACCGGAACACGCAGCAGGGGTGGGCCCTCCCATAAGGTGGACCGACGACCTGGTAATCTGATGTATACCGTTAGCTAAATGCTGCGTAAATGTAAACCATAGAATTAAGTATAATTGTCAAAAAATAGTAGCAGCATACAATGTGGACTGTTATGTGTTAATATGCTTATAAATGAATTATTTACATGATAGATAACACTTTTGATGTATCCTTCAAATTGCGTTGAAGATGATTAAGTGATGTGTTTCTAAGCTTCCGGCCTATGGCTTGCCCCCTCAACTGTGCACCTGGATTGCAAGTTTCCTGCAGAAGCGTCGTATTCGGGTTCTTTGCAACGGTCGCGCTTCCAAATTTATGCAGGTCAATGCAGGAGTGCCTCGGGGGTCTGTCTTATCCCCTACGCTCTTTCTTTTGCATATCAATGATATGTTGAATCTCGGCAACATACATTGTTATGCGGACGACAGTACCGTGCATGGGCGATATCTCGGACATCCTGGGGCCAAACAGGCTGAGGTTGAGGGGAAAAGGCAGAATCTTGTCGTTGAACTTAACCAGACCTTGGACCGCATCCATGAATGGGGTGCCAAGAACTTGGTGGAGTTCAACGCCAAGAAGACTCAGGCATGCGCGTTCTCAACAAAAAACTCTCCGTTCCTTCCCCTCCCTTCTCTGAAGAATACTCCACTGGTAATACGTGACAGCCTCTCCATCTTAGGTATGGATCTTTGCCGCTCCCTTAATCCCAAAACCTACATCGAGAGCGTCATTAAGCAAGCTTCGCGAAAACTCGGAGTTCTGAACAGGGTGAGGCGGTTCTTCGCGCCTGGGCAACTGTGCCTATTGTATAAGGCACAAGTGCGCCCTTGCGTGGATTACTGTTTTCATCTTTGGGATGGCTCCGTGCAGTACTTGCTGGACGCTCTCGACCGGTTACAGCGGCGGGCTGTCCGTATTATCGGAGATCCAGAGGTCACGAGTTCACTGGAACCTCTGCAACTCCGTAGGGACATTGCCTCATTGGCATGTTTCTACAGAATATACCACGGGGAGTGCTCTGAAGAGTTATTCCACCTTATCCCGCCCTCCCCTTTCCTATCCAGAACAACGCGTGCTGGGCTCAGATGCCATCCTTACACGGTATAGTCGATTAGAGCGTACCAAAAAGTTTGGGTCCTCATACCTCTGCCGAACGACCAAGGCATGGAATTCTCTGCCAAGGCACGTGCTTCCTTCTTCCTTCAATCCTGGGTCCTTTAAGCGGGGCGTGAAAAAGCACCTTCTCAGGCCGTCAAAGTAGAGATCTCAACATCGCCTCGGCTACTATGAGGGCGGTGTGGAGGCCACTGCTCTTAGACCACACGACTGCTTACCATCAGGTGGAATGCGGTCATTTTGACGAGCACAATAAAAAAAAAAAAAAAAAAAAAAGAACTATCCACGCTTGATCTTTATAATTTTTGTTTCACAACGCTAATAAAAAAATGTAAAGCCTAACCGAATAAACCGACCACGATAGACGTTCCTTTGACCGGTGGATTTTACGTATGTGATGTGACCAAATAAGGGAGTTTAGGTTTATGAAACGACACTTTTTCTGGGTTTAGCATTATAATTCGCCTTATTAGGCGGACGACTAACAAATTATGTTTGAGATTGATAGTGATTGCAATGCCCGGGTCAGGTAAAGCATTATATGCGCCTGATGGATGTCAATAACATAGCTGGTGAATTATGAATGTAATAACTCTCTGCTTAAAACTTCGCACATTATAGGCGTGAGTGTATAAATACATATGTATGTAATATTGTCTTCTGTTTACGCGAATGTTATTCATTGAAATCAAACTATTATATCGCGTTGTTTATTTGAAACTTTACTACAAAAATTTTTGAAAATTGTTTCACTACTATTACTATTACACTTTACTAATTTTTAAGCTATTTAAATTATTGAAACTATTAAAACTATTTATACTATTGCTATACTATTACACTATTTATATTTATGTTTACACTTCCCCGACGTTTCGGTTGCTTTTCAGCAGCCATGGTCACGGGGAGACTAAGATGGCAGTTGTCTCAATGTTCCAGTGTAGTTATTTCAAAGTACCCGAACATAATTTAATCATGGGTGTTTCTATTTACGCAGAATGAGCTCAAAGTATCATGAAGTCTAGCTGTGGTTTGCTTCTTCTTGGATTTGACTATTTGAATTACTGGATTCCAAGCTGGTGGTACATTCCAACCATCTTCTCTATTGAAATTAGGATGTTTTTTGATGTCAATAGCCTCGCGAAGCATCCTTGGTAGGAATCGGTGTTCTTTAGCGAGCATCTGTGGTTTGTCAAATCTGTATGTATGTAAAATTCCAGGTTTAATTACGTGATCTCTTGATATTATGTTGCACATCTCCCAACCAATATATTAATACTTTGTCGCTAAAATTATTCTATTTGGTGCCTTGGTTGGTGTAAAGTAAATCTATTCACTCAATCCTCAGTGATTAAATATTATACTGGTGGACAAAAAATTAGGCTGCCTGCCAAAACAGTTCTCATGACTATGGTTGAATATAAATACTTATATAATATTTTATTTGTTAATCGTGTGAACATTCTTAATTGAATTAATGCATTTTTAAATTACCTAACTTTATTTGTTTAGCAATACACAAGTAAGACCAGAAACATATAATTTAATTTATTCGAAATTTTATCTTACTGCTTTGTGAGCTGTGGTAAATTTAGGACTTGTTGTTAGTCTTTATGGTTTTAAATTACGTTCTTTAAGACATCTTCTTACTGTCCTTCCACTTACAGCAACACTTCCGACATCTCTGAACAGGTGCTGTTATTCTATGCCAGAACGATGAAGATTTCTAAGGCTTGCTAACACTATAAATCGATCATCCCGTTCAGACGTCTTTCTTCTTCGACCTGATTCAGGTCTTCTGATGTAGGTACCCACAGGTCTTCAGACGCCTTTTGTAGTCATATTGGCCCGTTAAACGACTAACTTTACATGTATAAGTGACATTTCGCTGGCTCATTGCGGTTTGAAGGGACGTTACGATCCGAACAACTTCTGCTTCGCGTAGATCCATATTTACACGTGAGAAGAAAGTGGAAAGCACAGAACTTTAATCAGAGATACAAATTTAACAATCGTATTAAATAGTGTTCCAAATATAGGGCGTGTAGCACGCCCTATATTTGGAACGCTAAAAGAATAAAAAGGGGGTTCCTAACAAAACAGGTTATGTGGCATTTGACACAATTACACTTGATAATTTTATCAACTTACCCACTACTAAGATTGCAAATTAACGTTCAAAAATGTATTACTGAAAATATTTTTTCAACAGAATGTACTTAATAAATAATTCTCAAAAATAGGGGTGGCCAATTTTTCCACCAGTTTATAATATACCGCATAAATTATCGGTTTTTTGCTTTTTTCTTTATCTTGAGACAGCCATTTAACTTCTAAGCTCATTTAAAATAAAAAGTGTCGATTTGATCAATTTCCAACAAAGATCACACTAGCGAAAGACAAGTTTAAATAAAATGCAAATTCGACCATTTTTTAGCTCGTTTGAATGCTACAAAGGCATTCGCTTTAAGTAATTGATTCTCGAGGTCTTAAATAATGTTTATTGTGTAAAAAAAATGTCTCTTTGTATTCAGATAACATTCTTGTGAGTGTACAATGCTTAAAGGAGAGAGTTGTTGTTTTGTGACCTACGCTCTTGGCAGGCGATGCCTGAATTATGATGAGATGGTGACATGGTTATTTTTTGGAAAACTGCCGAGTATCTTGTGATAATACGACAATTTTGGCAAGGGTATTGTCATTTCGACTCAGTTAAATAATTCTGCTATAAATATATCTATATAACATTACGCGTGTATATTTTTAAAAGGCTAAAGAGTTTGAAATACTCACATTACGCAAAATACTTTTTATTAAATTTTGCTCTCGTTAGAAATAATAGTGTATTGCGGGTGACTTTACAAACATTTTAAGAACGGATACAATTCACAGAGAGTGAAAAATATTTTTGTCTCTGATGTCGACTGAACCCATAATACTCGACGCGCGACGTAAAGATAGTGGCAAGGCGGATACTTAAACTACTACACTATTCGTGCTATTCAATTACGTATATTTATATGCCACATATAACAGAACATATGTATGTAACTACGACTACTTAATAATTATTTTATTTCCGAAAAGTTTCAAAACATTTTTGCCAGATTCAAAACTCGTGAGCCCGGAGTCCAATTAAAGCGATAACACTGGACGTTTTTCTCGTATGTAGGGCGGAAATATATATGACTAGCTGACCTGTGCAACTTTATCTGCTTCACATAAGATAATTTACCCCGTTTTTGCAATATTTGTCATTTCTGCTACTCTCCTATTGATTTTATATAGATTTTATATAGCCTTCCTCGATAAATGGGCTATCCAACACTAAAATAATTTTTCAATTCGAACCAGTAGTTCCTGAGATTAGCGCGTTAAAAAAAACAAACAAACAAACTCTTCAGCTTTATAATATTAGTATAGATTAAAAGTAGGTGACAGGTGCAGATTTTATAGTTGTAAAATGACTTAATCTAAGTCAAATAATGACTTTTGTTCTGCGACGAGGAATCCAAAAGAAAACCTATAAATAATACATTGACTGACATCATAATAATAGCACGGAAACGTATACTTCATTCTGTACTCGCCAATACAATTTACTCAGTAGCTCAATAGTCTGTTAAAGAAAACCTCACACACATATAGACAGAAACCGGTGACCCAAATATCAAAGTAAGTGACTTGCGAAGTTGCGAATACTCGAGGAACACACCCACTAACACACACATACGTACACTTATAAATATGCACATACACATACATAAATTTTGTTCCCCTCGAGATCCTCGTATCCTATGTTCTACTGTTTTCTTATCACGGTAACATATACACAGATTGTTTATATATAAGCGTACTATATTAAAATAAACCTTCGTGATAGGCTTTTGCTCTGTCAGGCAACAACTTCTCAATTTAAGTGATTTACACTTTAACCAAGTTAGGTTTTCCATTTAAGATTCTTTGGCATTGAAAACTCGGCTTTATATTTGTACCTTTAAGGTTGTGTTTTGGTAATGACGTGTTTTATACATGCGTATGTTTGCTTGCGTTGCAATTAGAGCGTCACAACACATGGTTCACGTGGCCCGGTTTTTTACGATTGACGCAACACTAGTGTTTATACAATCATGCAAGTCTACGGTACTGTTAATAACGTTTGTTTTATAATGAGACTAGTGTGTCAGCAGGAGAATCCTTGTATGGTAAAGATACGTTTCTTTAGTTTAAAATATTAATGATTTACCATAGGGCACATGGTAATGTTTAACATTAACTTAATGAATTTCTTGAAGAGTTTCATGCTGTTATACTTCTTATAGAAAGGCTTAAAACGAATAAGAAAGAATGTAAATTATTCTTCTGTGGTAAAAAAAAGTCCTCAGGAAGTAACAAAAAATTTATGAAAACAAAAAATTTAAAATAAAAATTAATTTGATAAATTATTTAATTTATTAATTGATATATTGATATTCTTTTTAATTGTAATTTGTACATTAGCATAAAAATCGAGGCTTTGGGTATATCAAGCTATTCATTTAGATATCAAACTCTAGGAACATGTTTTAACTTTTAAGACGTGGAAATAGAATCGTCTGCTGTGGCGACTTATGATTTAGGCAATTTTTCACATGAAATACTTTATACATATAAAATGGCAAAAGGGTGATTAATCTAGTCAACAAGTGTTTTTTTGGCCAACTTTTCAGCAGTCTCGGAAAAATATGAACGAGGTGTCATTCGATTCGGTATGGCATGTAGAAGATTTTTGTAAAAATCAAGGTCCGCTTGCAAAAATTGCAAAAGTTATAAACAATTAACTAAAAAAAAACAAGGTGTATAGTTTTTTGCAAATATCTCAAAAACTGATTGAGATTTTACAAATCTAAAAAAAGATTCAAAAAGAGGAGGAAATTTCCTAAAAAAATCTTGACTCCCGGAATTGTAGGACCAATATTTATAATTTTCCCAGGGCGATGAAAATACGGCCGAAATCGGGTATTCTGGCTTGCGCAAGCCACGCCTACTTCTGACACTTTATCAATAAAAATTATTTAAACGTATTAAATATAAAATTTAAGAAACGAAAAAATTCAGGAGCCTAATTGATAGATAAATGAACAATAATCCACCAGATTTCTTTTTTAGACTAGATCCCTAGTCAATTTAAATGGAATACTCTATGTCTACTACCATGTTATTTGTTTCAGAAGCACATTGCATAATTTTTTGTCATAGCATGCACCACGGGTAATATGAACTAAATAATTATGAGCTATAAAATATTCTTATCGTTTTTTCTGTACAAGCCAACCAGCGATGTCTGATAGGTTAAATATTCATAGAGGATGTCAATTGGTGTGAGATAATGTCAAATCGCAATGTCTTCTATCTTACACCCATCTACGTCTCCTGTATCTTAGACAGATGATAGATTTTTAGCTATTCAAAAGCATAAACGTAATTATGTGCAAAGTCCGTGTAGCTTAATACCATTTTTCTTTTCTTATCACATCAAAAAAGTATTCAAATGGTAGTAGGTTTTATAAAATGAGCAATAGCCAACGATTGACAGGCCCAGTTCAATTTTAATAGCTATTCACGTTATTAGAATAAAGCCCCACTTAAGAGCCGTCAACTTTGTCCTAACTCCCTTGAATCTTGTAATCTAATAAAATCGATAAACATTACAAAGACGACCGTTAAGTAAATGCCGCCTAAATATTAACAACTTCAATATAAGTTTTAACTTGATTTCCTTCTGTAAATGAAATTATGATTACTTAAAAACCTATTCATTGGTATTTTATTTGTAGTTAAAAATAAAGGTCGGTGTGGTTATTTGTTTGTAAACAAACATCTCAAAGATTTTTCGTCCTACAATTTTATTATTAGCATTTTAACTTTTATACTGCATGATTTAAATACGAGGATTCTTATAAACATGCTACTTATTCGTTCCTTGAATACTTGTATAACTTTTTCTAAGTAATTAAGTACTGAGTCGATGTATAAAGAAATGATGTATGTATTTTTAATACTGTTATACAGAGTAATGAATATAAAAAAGCAATCAATTTAAAATTTTTATCATTAGAAGGACATAAAATGTGTTCAAAATTGACTTTTGATCTAGACAAACGTTAAATTCACATTTGACATTTATTTTAATGTAGGAAAATACCATTTGTGATATTTATAAACTGTGTTTATAACAATGAGATCAGATCGGGTCTCTGTTTTGATCATTTTTTATTACAAATACCTCAATATTAAGATAAGGACTGATCTTATGTGCCATCTTAATATTAAAGTTTAGAGGTCAGTAGGCTAAACCTCTTGCGATGCTGCGTTCTTTAGATAATAGCTTAATACGATTCACTTTTAAATGTCATTCGGGCATTTGTTGCTGCTAAAAGCACTTTTAGAATAGGTATAGAATGAAATATATGTACATGACCATTCAAATCGAGATTGATGTAGTGTAGTCACAATATCCATCTCTTGGTTGGTACCAAGTACAGCAGAAGCTGCTTCGCAATATTACGTATCTATAATAAACTATCGAAGCTAGACTGCGGACTTTTTAAGTAAATGTTGTACTGCCCGTGGCTAAATAAATCCAATATTTATGACAAACAGAATTTTAAAAAAGTGACGAGTAAAATGTATGCATACTGTAATCTAGCAAAACATCGTTTTAGGTACCTACTATGCATTATAACTCTACCAAATGTTATGATTTATAATAATAATAATATTTTTATTTCAGACCAATGATCCATATAGTGTTAGTTGATACTAACACTATATGGATCAATGGTCTTAGCCTATTATTAGAAATAAATAATAAATAAAATAAACTAATTAAAGACATGTACATCTGCACGCACATGTCTACGCGCCCAGTGCTGTATAAACGGGCCATAATTTTTTTCCGCCAGAGTTCCCAGGATATTGTTGGAACTATCCCTAACTCGCCGAAGCATTGACGCACATCGTTTGCGCATGACTGCATAAAAGTCATCTAGCCTTTCGTCCGCAAACATGCCCGAAGCGCTACAGAATCGAGGTAGTCCCAATGCAAATGAATTATCTATTATTATGAACAGCTATACTAACATAAATTAATAAAAGCCAATGATAACTGCAGCCACCGCCAATACTCTGGGATTTGTGAGTTCTCCTACCTAGACAAAAATTATGTAATCGACATATTCGTAATCTACGTTTTATGCGTGTACGAAGTTGCCTACAACAAAGATTATCCATTTATAAAGAGTATGTCATAAAAATTCTAATTTCGAAAACAAACAAAACACAAGTTCGGAATTTAAAATACTTTTTTTATCCAACGGCAGCTCCTCATCCGTCAAATTACGTATTACATTATAAAACCCGCTGCACTAGTCTAAGTAATTATAATTAAAGTTGATATAATACCGTATGAGCAAACTTCGTTCTGCATACATCTGGGTTAATAGAACACCGCAACGTGGCGTTATTTTTGTTAAATGTTACCTACGTATTGTGGAGGCTTATTATATGTGGTATAGCGTTAACTACTTCGTTGGTTATTGATATAAGTGTGAGAGCTTTAGCAATTGCTGATCGTGAGAATTTAATTGAGAGGTCAGACATAGTATTTAAGGTCATTCTATAGGTCATGGAACCTGCATGTTTGAGAGTTTTCCATAATATTCTCGAAGATTATGTGAAGTCTGCCAAAGTCAAAGTCAAAGTCAAAGTCAAAAATCATTTATTCATTTAGGTCACAAAGTAACACTTATGAACGTCAAAGTATATAGGTTAGTGAGTTTACTAAGTTACTGAAGCTACATTTAGGTTAGTTGCTAGGTTCAGGCAAAGGGTAGAGCCTATGAGGAGAAACCTGCAAGAAACTCACGGCCACTCTTTTAAATCGCCAGTTAAATATAATTTCAGTATTTTACAACTCAGATTAACAAGGTGTTACAGCCATTATGCCATATACTACTGACTATAAAAAACTAAAGATAATAACAATAATAACTTAATAATATTATAGAGAGGAAATAATTTGAGCTAAGATATATTATTTAATATAAATCTAAAATAGACAGTAAGATGGCATGATGGCGCATACACTTACACTTTGTGACTATGCAAAGGCTTAAATTGACTTATAAGTAATACAGATCTTTGAATTCTGTATGCAACAAGCAACTAGCTCCATGAGTTTTTGTTTTTTAACGGCGTTTTTAAATTTAAACAATGGTAAATTAATTATAGTAATAGGTAATTTATTAAAAAAACGTATACCGAGTCCCGCAAATGTATTGTGAACTTTATGTAAACGATGATATGGGCCTACTAACTTATGCTTATTTCTAATGTTTACGTTATGGATATCACTATTCTTATTATATAAGTAAATGTTATGTTTAATAAACATAATGTTAGCAAATATATATTGCGACGCAACAGTAAGTATGCCAATTTCTTTAAATCGATCTTTCAGGGAAACTCGTGGTCCTAAATTATAAATGCTACGTACTGCACGCTTTTGAAGAATAAAAATTGTCTCAATATCAGCTGCCTTGCCCCACAATAATATACCGTAGGACATGACACTATGAAAGTAACTGAAATATACTAGTCTTGCAGTATCTATATCAGTAAGCTGTCTTACTTTCCGAATTGCGTATGCGGCTGAGCTAAGTTTCCCTACAAGACACGATATTTGAGCGCCCCACTGAACTTTATGATCTAAAGTTAATCCTAAAAAGACTGTTGATTGAACTAAAGTAATAATTTCATCATTTAAAATTATATTCACGTTAGGACTCTTTACGTTTGGCAATGTAAACTTGATACATTTAGTTTTTGTAGAGTTAAGTAGTAAATTATTCGCCGTAAACCAGTCCAGGACTTCCGCGAGTGAATCATTAACAGCACGTAAATTTGGTGCTACCAACCTGCACTGAGCTACCGTGGTGGACTAGGTATGGCCTAACCCTTCTCACACTGAGAAGAGACCCTTGCCCAGCAATGGGACAGTTAAATACAGGGCTGGTATTATTATATACTATACCTATTCTAAGGCTGGCAGGCAAGTTAATGGCTTACAATGCTCTTTGAAATGTAAAGTATGTAAAGTCAGAAAGTCATGAATATGTCACATTTGATAGTACGAGTTATTTGCCTGAAAATATTATTAAGAGTAGTCAGGCCATTATATCTAGTCGTAGACTTAAAGCGGCTTCATATTTGGTAATTAAATATTTAGTTGAACTCTATGTTATTTTCAATTTTTAATAGTACGAAATCAATACAATAACATGCATGCAGTTTTTGCATACAATTGGATGTGATTTTTCTGCAAAGCCTGTTATGCTATGTATCTATTGTATTATTGTTACATTTGTTAGCCGACCATAATTACATCTATACTAATATTATAAAGCTGAAGAGTTTGTTTGTTGGAACGCGCTTATCTCAGGAACTAATGGTTCGATTTGAAAAATTATTTTAGTGTTGCATAGCCTATTTATCGAGGAAGGCTATAGGCAATATAACATCACGCTACGATCCACGGGGGCGGTGCAGAAACGATAAACGCGGGAACATCTAGTAACTAAATGAGAATAAACATTCGAAGATACATTTTATGGCTATTATATTCACTTTATAAACTCTGTGTTATATAGAAAATGTTGGAGTCACCTTAAGTACGTACCTATCTACCGAAGGTATCCTCTCTAACCATTCCGCTTCCGTACTTGTACTTGGCCCTTCCGCATCGCATGTTCTTGCGTCACGTTACTCAAGAACCCTTTATTTTCACTCCGAGTAAATCTTGTACGTTTTAAATTATATCCTCTTATAATTATACATTAGCATGTTACATTTTCTCAACAAAGATCAATACTTGTGTGTGAATGATGTACTTAATTGCAAGGCCAAATATTTTCGCCAAAGATGGTTTTAATGATTGACGTAACACTTAGGTCGACATGAAAATCGAACTCGTGGTCATGCACATAATTATTTACTACCATTAAGTCACTGAAGTAGAGAGTAGTGAAACTCTGTAAATTAATTATGAAAACAAATGGCATAATGGAAAGCCTTTGGGTCCTCTTATGACAGCGCCCTGACATGTTTTTTTTTTTTTTTTATTGCCTTTGAAGGCAGACGAGCAAGTGGCCCACCTGATGGAAAGTGGTAACCGCTGCTCATGGACTTCAGCAATGTCAGGACACAGCCAAGCCGCTGCCTACCGTGAAAGAAGAACTCTCTTTAAACCTCGTTTAAAGAAGGACATATCATAGCGCTCGGGAAACACCGAAGCTGGCAGTTCATTCCAGAGCTTGCACGTACGTGGGAGAAATGATCGCTGAAAGCGTACCGTCTTAGAATTGAACGCTTCCAGGTGATATGGATGAACCCTGCTTCGTTGTCGAGTGGTACGGTGATAGAAAGGGGCCGCTGGTACCAAACCAAACAGTTCTTCAGAGCACTCCCCGTGAAAGAGTCGGTAGAATACGCAGAGAGACGCAGAGAGTGACATACCGGGATATGTACCAAACCTGGTGGTAGTCAATATATAAATTAGTTTTATAGTTAATAAAACTATTATACATAATTATATCTTTGCCAGCTGGGTACCATAGACTATTTTCTTAACCGCAAGCATATCTTCAGATGCACCTTTAAACAACAATTTTTTTGTTTTTGTTTGTGTTGAGCCGGGTTTCCAGAATTCCAAAGGAGGCGCTGTACTGACGGCAAGGGGATCTAAGGCCTTTGCCACTTTTACTGACAGTACAATATCTCCTTTATTGCATGGTTCATAACGCGCATAATACCCCTATATTACTAGCGTTTTTATGCTGTTTTTTTATTTTTACGTGGGGGAATGCATTGGCGCATAGCCCTCCGCGGGGGCGGGCAGAGGGGTCATGTCGGACTGATGTTACAACGTTATAATGGACCTTCCGGAATACCGACTAAACCTACCACGGTGTTCCTCGACAAACCACTATCGGCGGGGCCGCGCGAATCACTTTCACATGCGGTCGCGACCTCGCCGAGATTTCGGCCCGCCATTTGAAACGGCAGGCCACTACACAATAGACCTACCCAATGGTCATCTCTACAAAAATCCCTACTGTCCCCCCTCCCCCCCCCCTAGAGGGGAGACGGACACGACACAGAGGCGCGCGTGGGAACACGCACGCCGCCTCTTGGACCTGGTGCTGAACGGATGGCAGGCAGGCCCACAAAGCCCGCCACCCTCAGGTCAAACCTCAGGGTGGCTGGAGGTCGTACCGCGCCCTCTGGCGCCCGGATCTGCGGTTGGGGGGAGGGTTTAAACGCTCTCTCCCGCTCCGCCGCCTCCTTGATGGAAATCACTTCCTCACAGAAGGAGGCGACGGCATTCCACGACCTCTCACTCCGGACCATAGACTGAACTACGGCCGGAAGCGAGAGGGCAACTGATCTGACTGCCGCGATCAACTCACGGCGCTGCGATGCCCAGGCGGGGCAACCCGCCAAAGTGTGCAGTGCCGTGTCCTCAACAACGTCGCGGCAGTCGCCGCAGTGGTGACAACCGGGCGTCTCTTGCCGGCCTATACGACACAGGAACCGGCCAAAACAACCATGGCCGGTCATTACCTGTGTCAGGCGGAAGGTAAGGGCGCCATGCCGCCTCTCCAGCCACTCCTCGAACACGGGACTTACCGAGCGTTTTTATGCTATAGTAACCTTTACCATCACATTGTAACAATAGCAATTAATCAAGTCTAGGTTATTAACTTTATCTGCTTACAATTACCTACGTTCGAATAATAGATATTCGAATTTTATATTTGAATCGATAAAAAAAAATATTTCTGCTGCTTTTTTGCTTCTTTTTGATAAAATATATTTAAAATTTTGTAAAATACCCTAATGTATTATTATCAATAAAATAAAAATGTGCACATCGATATTAGCTACAGCGAACTCAATAGATTGTGACGTGTGTATGAAAACCTATACTTTTTAGTGAATGTAATGATCGTATTACATGTGTGCACGTATCATGTAACATCGCCGCACTATATTTAGATACAAAGTCGTGACTGCCAAGATAATCAGATGACATAATCAATTTGTACGTGTTAGCGTATTCGGACCGAGATTTATAAGCAAGTGAGTTTCTGGTCATGATGGTTTTAAATGTTTTAAATTATACGTAAATTAACGAGTGGTGTAGATGACTTAAATGTCATATTGTAGATATTATACAAATACAACACTTATTATTATTGCTCTTTCTTCTCACATAATCCCCGAGGGAATGGATGCTATCGTTTTGTACTTACCGGTCGGCGCCACTTGCAAGTAAGGTCCTATCAATCCTGTCACAGCTGCTGTCAAAATACGTATTCGGCAGTAATAATTTTCGGTTTCTATGGTTACTGTTGTAGTGCTTACCTTACTATCCACTAGCACCTTTAGTGGCGAATGCGAGTGCGATAGCACTTATTTAGAGAGGTTCTTTTTTATTTTTTTTATTGCCATTAGTGGCAGACGAGCAAGTGGCCCACCTGATGGAAAGTGGTAACCGCTGCTCATCGACTTCAGCAACGTCAGGACACAGCAAAGCCGCTGCCTACCGCGAAAGAAGAAATCTTTTTAAACCTCGTTTGAAGAAGGACAGTTCATTCCAGAGCTTGCACGGACATGAGAGAAATGATCG
Source organism: Catocala sponsa (assembly GCA_963564715.1). Classification (NCBI taxonomy): domain Eukaryota; kingdom Metazoa; phylum Arthropoda; class Insecta; order Lepidoptera; family Erebidae; genus Catocala; species Catocala sponsa. The sequence goes on along the minus strand of OY751338.1, from coordinate 21,212,842 downwards.
CTGAAAGCGTACCGTCTTGGATTTGAACGCTTCCAGGTGATATGGATGAACCTAATAATACTCAATACTCACATTTGTTTGATTGCCTTTTGACATTGTCTTTGTTTTAGGTCAGACATTATTTGGATTCAGAACGACTATTTGTGGATCGCACAAAAAGTGCGTACCGTGAGATTGAACTATATATAGACTTCTGCGTGGTATGTCTTCCCATTCGGGTATTACTGCACTTTTTACTGAACTGTTGCCATCCTGTCTTTTTGTACAGTGACCAATGGTAGCTTATAGAATTTGACTACGACTTCCTTTGAAATTAAACAACTTTATACGAATTTTATCGCGGTGTTTTATTTTAAAACATTATTATTATATATCTTTAAAACTGTTAAATTACCCTTAAGTAGTTTAAATAGTAGTAAAGTTAGTAGGTAGTAGTTTAATAATTTAACGTAAGACAATATTACAAAATTTCTCTTCAGATTGGTATTGGTATACAATTTTATGGTAACGAACAAAATTACCAAGGAATCTAATGCAAATATTCAAATTGAAGGCAATACATATTGCTTGTAATGAAATGCTAATAATCACTACATCATCGTTCAATTATTTAGTAGAATAAAAAAGTCTGCCAAATGATTCAATCAAGTTTGTATTATACGCCACAACTTGTTGGCTGTTGTTGGTTGGTGTCTTGAGCTTATCTTGAAGTCCAACTTAGATGATCAGGTTGCCAAAGTGCTTTGGGATATTTCTGTAAAGTTCTCAATAGCAGCTCAGAGGCATGCAATCTGCTTTCTAGATGATTAAAGACAAATCTGTGAGCTGGTTAAATGATTGGCTCCTGGTTGTAGTGGTCTTTATTTTAATAGTGTGTCACATACTATTAGGTAGACTCTACCTGCCTAATAGTTAGTTAGTTAGTTGGACGTGTGTTATCCGCACTTAGCCCTACAATTGGGCCATTGTGCGTAAGTAACCGACGCGAAATATTGTTCGGCTACTCATACCACCCCAGCTCCATCCAGAAAGACAATAGGGGACCGATGTTGCGCAGAACCTCCTTCATCGTTTCTGGACTGTTTAGAAATTTCGCCCGTTGGTTGCTCACGCTTTTACAATGTAGGAGCACGTGAGCCGGTGTCTCCTCGGTCTCCATGCAGCCTCTACATAAGGGACTGTCAGTGATGCCGATGTTGAATAGGTGCCTGTTGAGTGAGCAGTGGCCTGTTATTATACCCACTAGGTGGCGTAAGTTTTTCCTTGTGGAACGTAGCAGTTTGCGTGACAAATGTCTGTCTAAGCATGGAAGGGCTTCCTTCGTCTGTCTACATTCTTTTGTTTCTATCCACTGTTTTTCGTGTAGTTCCGTGGTTCTATCGCATAACCATGTTTTGAGTAGGCAGAAGGGTATCGGGACAATTGGTTCGGGTCCTACCATTTTGGTGTTCGATCCTCTCTTTGCCTGTTGATCTGCAGCATCATTGCCAGAAGAGTTGCTGTGGCCGCGTATTCACTGCAACGTTACCCGATTTTTTGTTGCAATACTTTGCAGCTCACGGTGACACTCCAAAATGAGTCAACTGTTGAAGCAGTTACTCTTAAGAGCTTGTAGTACCGCGGCACCTACCTGCCTAATAGTATGTAATTTAAAATCTAACCGCCCTAACCAACTGGTTAGGGCGGTCAGGTTAAATTACAGGTGTGTTTGAAAAACTATCAGTAGTCGACTATAGAGATATCCATAACGATGGTTTATGGTTACGAACATTGATTTGGTTTTTACAGTTCTAATTTAAAAGTTTATCTCATCAAATTCCTTTGAGAAGAACCGGAGAAATAGTGCGTAGGTTAAACCAATTCAAAATAGAAAGTGGATGATTTTACTATTTATATACCAATATATAGTGTTAAAACATTTATTTGTACTGTGTATTTTAAGTAAGTGTATCTAATACAATAGAAGGCTCATTAAAATTTCAGCTTGTTATCGAAAGTCATACTTAATTTATCTTTCCAATAACCCCGTTTTTCCAATGTCTGTAGCAAAAACGTGTTTTTGTTTAAATACAAACATTCAAATAAGTTAACAATGAGACGATAAATACGAACTTGTTTTCGTGCATACAAATTAGAATAGGACATTTACGGCATCTGAAGTTAATTTAAAAATCTTTAGATATTGTTCTGAACTCAAAACTATTATGAGGTTCTGAGAAACACTACTTTATGAATTGTCTTATTTATGTTTTTTAACTATTTATAGTTAATGGCAAGGCAATGTCAATAAAGACAAAGTTTTATACCCCTTCGACTGCAAAAAATGTTTGTATTTTAATTTATCTCTTGTACGAAATAAAATTGCTCTTTGGGGGAGGGCTATGTCCAGCAGTGGACTATTATAGCCTGATGATGATGATGATGATGACGAAATAAAATTTACCTACATTTATATCATGATATATTATCTATCACTGATAACAAATTGAAATTGATTACTTATAAGGTGAAAAATGGTTTCTTTTAAAAAATATTGCAGTAATTTTAAAATAATTGCCAAATAAGTACACCATTTGTATTTAGTCAAAATTATCGCTTCTTTTATTAAGGTTCATCTTATAAGGTAAATATAAGGTAAATCATGTTGTTATATAAATAAATGAAAACCCTACAGAATTCCAATATGACAACTACGATCCTCTATCGGTAAGTTTAAATTCAACTGTTGCTACTTTCAAGCGAACCAAAGGCATTGACTCTTCAAAGCATCCATACTTTTCAAGAAAAGGCTAGTAACACCAGATGCTTTCTAATAGTCAAGTTTGCTAGATTTTACCCGTAGCTTCGCTCGCGTAAGTCTAGACTTGCCAATAAATTTCTATACCTCGGGAACAGTACTTTTTTCTGGATGAAACGTACCGTATGTCCTATTCTGTATCTCTGAGAACATGTACGCAAAATTTCATCTAAATCGCTTGAGTAGTTAAAGCATGAAAGCTTTCAAACATACACACATTCGCATTTATACCTAATATTAATTGGGATTAAATATAATGATCATCAAAAATACTAATTGCTCAGCAAATATTGCACAGCATAACGAGCATCTATACGCCTCAAATCACTGTATTCCGTCTCAGAAGTGTTAGGTTATGTTAGGCTCCTTTTTTAAACCCACCCAAAAATAGGAGCCCCGCAAAGCGGGGCTCGGTCGACTTAGTTTGATCTCTTTAAAGTTTGCTGGCCATGAGTTCCTGATCAATTAGCTATTTCTGCTCATAGATTATATTTTTCTGCTCACAAAAATACCAATACTATGCTAACCATTTAAATAACACCCATATTAATTAGGATTCAAATGAAAACACTAAAGAAATTCAACTACGAAATAACGGTACCAATAAGCTCACCTGTTGCCATATTTAAGCAGATATGGAGTATACATAATCTACATACCTTTCTGACATTTGTTATACTCAAACTGAAACTCAAGCTCACAGATGGTCTCATAAAGCCAAGTTTAAGATGTTGCGTATAATAGAAGTCATTTTTGTATGAAAGTGAAGTGCCATTGAACGTAGTAAGTTCATATCAATAATGCAGAACAAAGCATGCGGAGCTAAGGGTTCAATATCACCTGGCATTCCAATGCCTAACCCTTCGATAGCTAGTTCAAGAGCAGCTTCGACGGCGCATCGATAAAGGTTGAAGCTATGCATACGGTATCTATCGGTCAAAATGTTATTGGGTTCCATTGCCAATCTCAGTAGCGGTGCGAACTCTTGTACTACATCTATACTAATATTATAAAGCTGAAGAGTTTGTTTGTTTGGTTGAACGGGCTAATCTCAGGAATTACTAGTTCGAATTGAAAAATTCTTTTAGTATAATTATTATGTAACGGGTATTAACGCGATTATATGTATATATCATGCAACGAGAAAGTTTAAAAGTTATTAAATTCTTTTAGTGTTGGATAGCCTATTCATCGAGGAAGGCTATAGGCTATATAACATCACGCTACGACCTACGGGAGCGGCGCAGTAACGATAAACGCGGGTGAAACCGCGGGCACATCTAGTCTCTTATAACGTGAGAATTATAAACATCAAAGTCAAAAGTGCTTAATAAACCTTTGCATGCCCTATTATATACAGGCTAATTATGCAACAAATATAATCATATTTGTTGATAATTATGACACTTATCAAGTGCCATAATTATGAGTATATCTTTCCGAAAGTTTACTATCAGTATCAGTGTAGTGTGTGTAATTATTTATAATACCATAAAAAAAAACAAAACATTTATGTATAACTTCAACACTAAATAAATGTAATCAATTTACGATCACTAAGCAAGTAAGCACTCATTGCGGTCCTCAAAATTGGCAAAATTCTCTCCGTCTTTTTCACCCGTACTTGACAAGAATGTGTGCGACAAAGATGGAGGTAGTACTGCATATTACATACTCGCGTGACGGGTTCCACCATTTAGCTTGTGTCAAGGTTTCTTCCTTCGCTTTGAAGATTTCACTTTCAATTGAATCAATAGGTTACCGCTCCATTGGCAATCGATTTATTGAATGAGAAATTCTCGATGGATATAAATAGAAATGTTGAAAAGAAAATATTAGAGAGAATTTTATAAAGAACGGTAATTTTTTTTATTTATTTGACTACTACCGAAAACCGTTTACTATAATTGGGTAATATTTCAAGTAGCTTATTGTAGTACTAAAGTAGAAAAAGTGAATAGGATTGGCGAATCTTTTTAAAAACGATCATACATAAAAGCATTTAAGAGGCAGCACGTGAGATGTAATCTCTTGGTGTTGTAAACGCCCATAGACTATAGTAACCGCTTATAATCAGGCTTACATCTTTTTGCTACCATAGTAGCATAAAAAAGGAATCTTACTTTTTATACCTATTGAATGTTTATACGAGCACCCTTTTATAAGATATTTAGTCATTGTAGGTCATCGTAGTTGCAGCACAAAGATCATTAACGGAAAATTGATTTTGTAACGCTCTCCTAGCCCAAGTGACGGAGATTACGGATGCAATTGTTTCGGATGTTTTGATGATTTTTGTTCTGATCAAAGTGTTCCCTCTAGGAACATAATTCACTTCGAAATCGTATAATGTTTGGTTTTATATAAGTAACAGTACTTTAGTTTGCAAACGAATAGCAATATTAGTAATCTCTCTGGCGTATGTAAAGAGTGCAGCTATCGTCAGTACTGCCCTGTGGGAATCTAAATCAGGGCTAATTGATCGCAAATCCATTGCTTTAATCCTTTGAATAAATTCAGTCACAATACAAAAAATAAATTGTTTGCTCAGATTTGAACGTTAATGGTAAGTTATTTTAATATGAATTGAGAGCTCTTTATTTTCCGTATAACAATTCTAGTATAGTCTCTTTTGGTAGAAGTATTTAATCTCTATACTTTAAGGTTTTCTTACTACACACTTAGGACACCTAATGCATACTTCTATATTACCAACATATGCCTTCTTCTTGTATCATTCCTGCATAACCTAGAAGGCAGAGGCACATTTTGTTTACTATTTGATATTACATTACTATAAAATGGATGTATAAATCGTCTCGCTCGCAAGCTTTGACTCTGGTCTGTTACTGATAAATAATTTATTGATGGAAAATCTCAGTATCACCCGCTCCAGCTCGAGTCCTCACAATCGGCAGTAGTTGCAGGCGCATTAGAATTACCACTCCCTTATGCTTTCGGTACTGGATCAGATATACGATTATCAATATGACTCGTCATTATGATGGTTTTATCCTCACACAAACATTTGATATTTATTTCGAAGTAGCTGTACCACGCGGTTTTACCCACGTTAATACAATAGAGACGCGAGAAAAGTAGCCTATGTAATAATTGGAGTATATCCATCTGTGCCAAATTGCGTTAAAATCTGTTAACTCAAAACAGTTTACTAGTAATTGAGAAAAAAAACGGATTAAATATAATGACCACCAAAAATATTAATTGCGCAGCAAAATATGCTTAATAAAATATATCATAACGCGCACCTATACGCCTCAAATCACTGCATTCCGTCTCGGAATGGTTAGGTTATGTTAGGTTCCTTCTTAAACCCACCCAAAAATAGGAACCCCGTGGAGCGGGGCTCCGGCGACTTATTTTGATCTCTTTAAATATATTTTGCTGTGCAATTTGGTGATCATTTATGTACTATTTTGATTTTTTGTTGTTGTGTTGATTTTACTATATCTGGAGATAAGTTAAACATAAGCCGATAAAAACATCCAAACATCTCCAGAAAATAATAGCGGGATACTAATACTCTCACAAACTTACACAAACACTTCGAAGCACTAACTGGAAATCAAGTCTGTCACAATAAACAGTTGACAACATTGTATTAAACACTGACAGCTACTGGTACAGCTGTCACAGGCTGTCATGTCACAATGCTGATGTAACATGGATTTAAGTGAAATACTCGTGAATGTCGTAAGAGTCACCCTGAGGGGACATGTATTCGTTTGTTGATTATATGAGTGTTGTTACGGCATTGTAGCATTACAGCCAAGTGCTATGCTCATTGACGTGGATAGAAAGTTACGTTATTGATTGCCAATGTAAGCCATAAGCTTGTTTTTCTACATCTTCCGGAAGGGTGAATAGAGATTCGGTTTTCACTTGGTAAAATCCTGAAACTTTTTTTTATTTTATTGTTTTTAATTATCATTTAATGTACGATCAATAGGCAAAAGTATTTTAATGTGGGTTTTCTTCAGATCGTTTCCGATTTGTTTACATCATTGATCTGGATCTTATCATCTCCGTGAATATACCAACGTTATCTATGGAAAGCTTTTTTTATTCACCGGCTACGATTATTACCTAGTATTTTTAGAATATGCAGCTCTGCGATTTAACACGTTTGCCGCGTCAAAAATAATAGGTACATCGGATTTATACACCCAGCACTCTTGTTAAATTTATACCTAATTAAAAAAAAGGGTACTGTCTTCTGGAGAACGTCTATTAAACATAATTTGGACCAATATTTTTACAATCATACGTGAAGCACTACGCACGTTACTACACTTTGCCCGCGGCTTCGCTCGCGTAAATGTAGGTTGGGTTAGATAACAGTGCTTTTTCTGGATGAAAGGTCTCCTATGTCCTTTTCTGTTCCCCTGATAACGTGTATGCGAAATTTCATGATGCTCGGTCGAGTAGTTAGGCCGTGAAAGTGTGACATATAGAGAAACAAATAAACTCACATATAATATTAGTTAGATTTAGATACTTTTTGTTTATAAGAAATCGATATCCTTGTGCTGTTGTTCGAAAATTTACACATACATAATTATGTATGTATGTGTAAATTTTCAAACAACAGCACTATGCACACTATTATGTAGTCACATCCATACATTATGTGATATGGCAGATTTGTGACCTATGGTTTTGACTTATCCTTGCAGTTGCGGTCAGATAAGGATGGGCTGTTGTTAATCTTTTGGCAATCAGGCTCTGCTTGCTTGCTTGCTGTATAACCTTCTTTTAGGCATATACGCAAATTCATATAATTATGTATTGGTTGCAATGTCAATAATAGAAGAGACTGATATTACTAACAATTCTTTTTGTGACTTTTACTTTTTACTTTTACTATTAATATATGTTATAAATAGTTAATTATCGCTCGCTTTAACGGCGAAGGAAAACACTGTGAGGAGGCCTGCACGTCTGAGAGTTCTACATAATGTTCTCGAAGATATGTGAAGAATAAACTGTGGAATTAACTGTCGCCTGCGGTATTTCAGGACCAATACGACCTACAAACCTTCAAGAAAAGAGCGTACTCCTTTTTAAAAGGTCGGCAACGCATTTGTAACTCCTCTGGTGTTGCGGGTGTCCATAGGCGGCGGTAATCGCTTACCATCAGGGGGATCCGTCTGCTCGTTTGCCTCATATCTCATAAAAAAATAAAAGATTGTCAACTTGCACTGGACGTGGATCACGTTGGTGTAGGGGAACGCTATATCGTAAACTCGACTAGTCGTAGAGAGAAGGGGATAGACTAGCGTGGTAGACTATGTACCCTCCTCACACTGAGAAGAGGCTCTTGACCAGCAGTGAGACAGTTTATATAGAGGGCGAATATTATTATGAGTATTGTAGGTTAAGGTACACCACCTACCCACCTGAGTGGGTGGTTAAGCTTATTTGCAACTTTCATAGTAAAACTAAATGAAGGCAAGAAACGACGAGAGGTTATCAGAGTCAACGGATTTCTACAGCCTACAATTCCAGTTTCATTTACTTTCATCACGCACGCTCGTAGGTTTAGGGTTCAACATATATACTAAAATAAAACACAAAACAACCGGCTTATTTTGTTTGCTAGCTATGTTTTCACTAAAGAAAGAAATGGAATAATACAGAAATCAGGCAGTTTGTGTGCGTGCCTTTACACATAAAGAGAGCAGTAAGGCTTAAACCTTACAAAGCTGAAGGGTCATACGAATTTCCTGGCTTAACATACATGCATAGTCTCACGGCTATATCCTCAAAGGAAGTTTGTGGATATCCCCAAAGGAGTAAGCAGAGGAGCATTACACTCATATTTCGCAAATTATAATTTAGATCCTACTTAATATAAGAAGATGATATGTTTACCCGGAGAGCCTGCTTATTCATCCTCTCACCAAATAGTTATAGTGATGGCATCTTGTTACAAGGAGAAACACCTTACATAGAATCGGCGTAAGGGTAGCCACACTTATGTTTCGTCTGATAAAAGTTCCTACGGCTCACATAACTACCTCTTCCATTATTTTTCTTTCATCCCATCTTTAATTCCTTTTCTCTAAGATCGGTAACACGCAAGTGATACTCACGCCTTTACATGCAATCTTACGCTACGATAACCGCTCACCATCAGCGAGCCCTACGCCTGTTTGCCAGTTTTGTTTTATAAAAAAGAACTACTAAAACTGTTCCAAAAAACGCAATTTCAAATATAAAACCGACGGCTTCTAATTTTATTAAAAGCTGCGTCATCGGTACGTAAACACTGCCACCTGCGGCTGTCAGTTTACTGGCCATTTTAACATTATATCGCGTGAAATGATTTGTTTGAGCCTTTATACACCTGTCCGTTTTAGTGGTTTATAGAATAAAACGGGAAATATTCGAGCGAATTTTATTAAAACGATTATCTATTTGTTTTAATAAAATTCAATGCACAAATGCAGTGAAGTGGGGTTTAATAGTTTTTAGTATGACACTCAGAGTATTATAAATAGTTAGTGAAATTAATAGTTGAAAATATCGACTACTTTTGTTCTGTGATGTTCTACTACAGATATGAAACAAGGGTAATCAAGACGTCACGTGTGAGTCATGAGAAACCCTTGAGATGTGGGTAAATAGTTGCATGTTAAATATATTGTGGTTCATTAGGTCACCAATGAGGATATCAAGCTGAGTATCCAGGAAGTACATGAGGTATAACTTATAGACCAGTTTACACAAAATACAACGTTTGTGCGTATATTCTTATCCATAGAATTGTGTGACAAGTCGATGAAAATAGAACGTGTATCATAGAACGAGGTTTTGTCTGAAAAACTGGTTAGTAATAAACAGATTTTTTGAATAATGAAAACATAATACATCGTTTACGAAATAAGTTAGCCATTTCCTTTGAATAAAAAAACAGCCAAGAAAAGAATTCGCCAAGCTGTTTATAAAAAAATTATTCCGTTAGGTACGTATATTTGTTTAATATGTAAACGAACGTTTGCAAAACACATAGTATGCATTCTACGGCATTCGCTATTATATAGACAATCAGTAAGTTCAAATATCTGACATAAATTTAACGATAAGGTATCGTAATCCCTTTAAATTCCGTTTTTGAGTAGTAGAGCCTCGCTGATTTCAGTATAAATGGGCCGGCTCGACCAGGGAAGGAATACCCTCTCACAGAATATCGGTGTGAAATAGCAGTATTCCTACTGTTGTGTTTCGCAGTGAGTGAGAGTGCTGGAGACCAAATCACCCTCTTTCCCCCTTCCCGCTCCTTCTCCTTCCCACTTCATTTTTCTCTTCTTCCTTTGCTAAAGGGTTGGCAAAGCACAAGTGATGGCTTTGGTGTTGCAGGCTTCCATAGGCTACGGTGAACTCTTACCATCAGGTGGGCAGTATGCTAGCTTGCCACCTTAGTCCTATAAAAAAAAATTGTCTAAATACAATAACGCTAATTCGAATAAAATAAAGAACAGTTATTGATAAAACTATAAGTCGAATAAGAAAGAAGAAAGAAAATACATTTATTTGCAGCAGATTATGCACTACATACATCAGACACAGTTAATTACAAAAAAAAGAAAAAACAAATCTTACTGCAAATTGGCCGCAACTCAGCAAAGTGCTAGTTTTAAAAAAACTAGCGCTGGTCTGCCGTTGCGACCATGTTTGTAAATAAGCAGGTTCGGTCAACTGTTATTTTGCGCCTGCAATGTGTGTTTAAAATTGCTACTGAAATTTTGCTCGTAGCAGTAACTCTTGTAGTGGTAAAGTGGTGAGCTTACACTGTACAGCAATGCGGATTTGTATGCGCAGTATAAAACTTTATGTAAACCACATGTAATTAAATAACAGCGCTTTAGCACACATTAACTGTGAGCGTGCACGCTGAGACAGTAAATTCTTTTGGACCATTTTAATTAATTAAAAGTTTCATGAATTCAGTTACGACTTCTAGTTGGATATGAATATATATTGAAATTATTTCTTTTGGGATATTACTAGGCTTTTTATACCATTTAGCTGATTAATATTTAGTATGCTGTAACTATAGAAGATTAATTAAGTAAATATAGGACAGAAGGAAAGGAATGTAAGAAATACCTACTTCTTCCATTCCTTTCCTCCAGCAAGCCTTTGGAACATCAGTAAGTAAGGATTATAATTATACTAGCTTTTGCGCGCGGATCCGCTCGCGTGGTACCTACATGAATAAATAGTAGCCTATGTCCTTCCACAGGTTTTAAACTATATCTGTACCAAATTTCATATAAATCGATGGAGTGGTTTAGCCGTGAAAAGGTGACAGACAGTCAGATAGAAAGACAGAGTTACTTTCAAATTTATAATATTAGTAAGGAGTAAGGATAAGGATTATAACTCTTAAGGCCCATTTAGGCAAAGTAAGTGACGTGACATCCTGTTTTGACGTCGAATAAAACAAAAACAGCACTATACTTGATTCAAGAAACTGTCATCGTATAAATGTGTCGTAGGCCCGTTTCCTGTAATATGGAGGTTTCTCGTGGGGCGAGTAAACTTATTCGTACCATTAGTTAATAAATAATTGGCAAAAGAGCAGCCACAAGTGCACACGTAATTGGAAAACACCAAAATGATAGGGGTGACTTCTGAGAAACTGTATACCCACAAGCTACCCAAATACATATTCACTATTACAAGGTTCTATGTTATTTTTTTTTACTTTGGGGAAATGAGGTTTAAAATTTTGTAAAATAACTTAAAAAGTAACTTAGAACTATTTGCGATTTAATATTGTGAGGTGGTAAGTGGTTCCATCTATTACTATATTAGTCTAAATAAAAAGGAATGACATATAGAACCATGCAATATTCATAACTCATTTTATTCAAAAATGTAACTTAGAACCTTGTAATATTGGACCAGCGATATATGATTTCTTTGTCTGTTTCAAAAATGCTAAATTTTGTGACGTGGTGGTCTTAACAAATATTCAAACAACGGACACAATGAATACCCAGATTCAGGACAACTATTTGTAAATCACAAAAAAATTGTCCCGTGTCGGGATCGAGCCAACAACGATTAACACAGTGGCAGCGGCAAGACGACAGCATAAACTACAACTACTACTACTACGTCACCCGTGTATTGTATATTTATAAGTGTGATATTAACAGTCAATTTGAAATTCAACGTTTATACTAATAACTGCTATACATAAAGCGGTATATAGATGCAGTAATTGGATCGACAGAGCAATCCATTTAGCGTGGCGCTTGCGATAACTCGGTTAGGCCTTTCAACAGCGTTTCGTCTAATTACGTTTTAACTGCTGTTTGTTCTCGTTATTCAGTATCCTGACTAATATTATAAATGTGAATGTGAGTTTATTTGTTTGTTACGCTTCCACGCCTTGATTACTCGACCGATCATCATAAAATTTCGTATACGCGTTGTCAGAGGAAGAGAAAAGGACATAGGGTACTTCTAATCCAGAAAAAATATTGGGGCCGTCTTTGGGAACTGCCGATAGAAGTGAAAACTTTAATCTTTGATCATAAACACTTCTCATCATAAACCAAAAATAATTCAGAAATGGAAAGAGTTTGGTGACGATGGGACGCACCATTTCTGAGATATTGTTAATATTCTAAAATAATTCAAAAATGGAAAGCGTGGAAGCGTGACGATGACGCGAGTTCTATGATTTTTGTTCACCCAAGAAGTGCTCAACGCGCCTAAAGAAGATTTCACTTCAAAAAGTATTTTTAATCTAACCTAAACTACATTTACGCGAACGAAGCCGCTGGCAATTATATAAGTCTATCGTGCACTTATAATTTTATCGTTAGTTTCCTAATATATTTTAGACTAGATTTTGTCCGCCGCTTTGTTCACGAAAATTTATTTATCTATTTACTACATTACACATTTTTATAATTGGCAGCGGCTTCCGCACTAAGCTCGAGGCTTGTATCGCGGACTTGACTTGTAGTTTAGGTTAAGTTAGATTATTTAAGTAAGGTGGCGTGCGTATTCCCACGCGCGCCTCTGTGTCGCATGTCCCCCCCCCCCCCTCCAAGGGGGGACAGTAGGGCTTAAATTTAGTGGTGACCAAAACCTAGTCTTGTTGTGTAGTGGCCTGCCGTTTCATACGGGTGGCGGCCCGAAACCTCGGCGGGGTCGCGACCGCATGTGAAAGTGATTCGCGCGGCCCCGAGGAACACCGTGGTAGGTTTAGTCGGTATTCCGGGAGCTCCATTATCATCATTATTACCATATTTCTCTTTTACCCCGGTGAGTCCAACATAGCCCGCCCCGCGGAAGAGTATACGTCAATGCATTCCCCAACGTAAAAAAAATAATAAAAATAAAAAGATTATTTAAGTAACCATACTTTTTTCTGGATGAAAGATACCCTGTGCCCTTTTCCGTTTTCCTAATAACGTGTAATGCGAAATTTTATGATGATCGGTCGAGTAATTAAGGCATAAAAGCGTGACAAACAAACTCACATTCGCATTTATAATATTAGTTAGAATAGTTAAGATGAAGTTAGAATGTATACATACTTGCTTGTTTTAAAAGTACTTTCTACAGGTGATCGTTAAGAAATACCCAAAAGAATCTAATAACATATGTATAAAGTAAAGTTCAGGTGCGAACTTTGTCAAATTTATGTTTGTTTTGGAGCATTCACCTTTTGCAGCTGAGATTTACAGTAGCACGTTAAGAAAATATATTGTTAGTACTCTTCAGATTGAGATTTTTTATTTTTATTGATATGGTACTCGAGGCAATACTTTAATACAGTTATTTTACCGAATTCTGCTTAGGAATATTTAATTTTAGATAAAATAAAATTTTGTTAATACACTATCGGGTCAACTTTCCTAAAGTTCAACCTCCACTTCGCTTTGTCGTCGACCTCGTCTTCAGTCACTTGGCATTGACTCATATCTTTTTGCACTACATCTTTCCATCTTGTCTTGGTCTAGTGTTTTAATAATGCAAGCATTTTAAAAGTCAGTGTTGTGCATTTAGAATTTTGTTTTGACTAAGTTTTGAATGGCAAACGTAATAAATAGTGTGTATTTTATCCAATTAATATTAAATTATTAGATCCTAACCAATATTTTAAATGCGTATGATGAGTTTGTTTGTTACGCTTTCACGCCATAGCTACTCGATCGATTATCATGAAATTTCACGTATAGGTTTTCAGGGGTACAGAATAGGAAATAGGGTACCTTTCAACAAGAAAAACCTACTGTTTCCGAGGGATAGAAATTTTTAGACAAGATATAGGTTAACGCGAGCGAAGCCACGGAAAAGATCTAGTATTTTTATATTTGATATTAATCTCGCCTGAATTGCTAAACAAGTTGTTATAAAACCATCGCTAGATGTTTTAACAGAGATCTGCAAACGAAACTGATGATTATCCAGTAAAATATCTACTTGATATTGTAGTCGCTAACTGACAGACACAGATAGATATTCTCAGTATGATTTATTACGACACGATGGAGCGTTAAGCATAGTCGGCTGCGTGCAACTTAGACCCACGTCTCGATCTGTCAATAACATTTTATCGAACCATCACTAGCAGATGCACTAATCAAGATAAACGATTAGCTAGGTTATTTAATAGAGCTTATATCATAAGTTTTACAGCTCGCAACCTTCAGTATCCATACAATCTTTTTTGTTTTCAATTTGTGTCTGCCGGTATGTCTGTTTGTTCCGGCTAATCTCTGAGACGGTTGGACCAATTTTGACGGGACTTTAATTGGCAGATAGCTGATGTTATAATGAGTAACTTTAGACTACTTTTATTTTGGAAAAAAATTGGTGTTCCGCGAAAAACCAAATTCATGCGGACGAAGTCGCGGGCCACAGCTAGTAAAAAGTATAGAGCGAGCGTAACGGAGTGGCCACTGTGATACGTCGATGCACAATGCAGCCGCACGCGTCACGAACCTCACGTTCATTTTAGAAAGACCGCACTTTTAAAAGCAAAAACGTGATTTTAAGTATAAAATATACCTTAACCTGAAACGAATGTGAGTACATATTCAAGTAAGAGCTGTGAAACCATACTATATAACCTATAGCTATTGAATCTTTTTATTTTTATTTCCGTGTAATAGAATTAAAACAAGCAATTTGTATTAAAGAAAGTTAGTGGTAAAATAAACCGAAACATTATTATATAAAAGATTAATATACCTATAAAATATAAGCAGCGATAGCTCAGTGGGGAGACCAACAGACTGCAATGCAGAGGATCTCCGGTTCGAACCCACGTCGCGCACCTCTGACTTTCGAAAGTTATATGACTTTTCGAAATTATGTGCGTATTGATTGACAATTATCGCCTGCTCCGTGCCTCGGAGAGCACTTTAAGCCCGTCCCGGCTGCCATGAACATCTATGGCAGTCGGTATTGGGAAGTCAGTGCCCTCTAATATCTGACACTGGTCTAGCCTTAGGATATCGTTAGCCTTCGGGTTGCGGAGGTCAGATGGCAGTCGCTCCGTGTAAAAACTGATATCCAGTCAAATCTGGTTAGACTAGAATGCCGACTCCAAGTGACTTGGGAATGACAAAGGCTAGGGAGAAGAAGAAGACCATATATAATTCTATTGATGCACCAAAACTGCTAACGCTCGGCGTTTCAGGGCAAAAGTGATGTGTACGTTCTATTAATATGTACACTAAGCAAGCACTAGAAAAGTTTTGATATTCGCTATGCCTTACCATACATTTTCTAGAAGCGCCTTTATCGGAAGATTTTATGATTTAAATGTACGGAATAATAAACATATGATGAAACTCGTCAAAGAGTTGATAGAAATGAAAGCTCATGGTAGATCTCTAATACTTTATTAGTCTAATGACGAGTGCTGCCGCACGCGTTGTAACATATGCGGTTACACACGTCCGAGCATTGACTGTCCACAGCGTCCATATGGTCAGCTCTCGGCAGTTTCCGAATTTAGTTATCTTGTGGGACAAAATACTGCTTCGTTAATGTGTGCGAACAAAGATTCAATCTAGTCTAATCAACGTCAAATGTAAACTGTAATGCAATTTATGTTTACATATGACGTTTGTTCTAATTTAGAACTCAGAATAACAACTAAAGATAATTTAGAAAAATATACTTTTTCGACTTTATGACATAATGACTAGATCGGAACATTTTTTTTACGAGAATTGGCCCTATCATATTGAACGCCCGGACGACGGAAATGGGAACATCAGTCGGATCTAAATATGACTTGTAAATTGTGTGTAGGTGTCTCTGTCTAGCCCCTTTCCGAGATACATGTATGATGTTATTAGAGTTGAGTGACTCCTTCAAAGGGTGCGTAAAAATGGAAATGGAACGGTGGCTTAATGTTTTGATATTTTCGTTTGAAAGGTTATGAGTTCGTTTGATATGAATCCTCATCGTTAGATGATAAATGCCAATAATGTTTTTGTGTTAAATTAGTGTGCATTCATATCTTTTAGGTTATAAATATTATGTCTAATGAAGTTGTTGAAGCATACCTATATTTTCTTTTCTTTAATATTTTCTTTGAATTTCTATGCAATCAGATGCAGAATACGCTGGCAGCCTAGCGACGTTTTTTTTTCAGGTTGTTTACGTTCATGTGGTGTTGCAAGCTTTTAAGCTCCTTATGATCAGGCTAACCAGGCTAGAATATTTTGTGATCCGTCCATGCGGGGTAAAGCTATGTCAATGTATAAATAGTCATAAGCGGTTACATCATTATTTCACTAACGATCATACTATAATATGTTAAAGGTTAATTATTGGTATGCCAGATCAATTAATTTGAACCTTACATTTTGCAAGTGGTTGTGATGATATTCTGTTGAGAGTAATATTAACATATTATGACGGCTACTACAATTCAACAGTATTCTAAAGGTACAGATTCTATAGTTATTGTTTAAAATTTTTAAAGTCTGTTCACGTGGTCCGTACCTCGTACAAATGTTTCTGTGTCGCGAAGTTCTATATAACATTGAAATCACGAGCACAAATTATACTCACACTTGAAAAACTATTTGCGGTTACCACAATGGTTTGTCCTGTGCGGGAATCGGAAGCACAAACCACTCATTGTACTCGCAGTGGCGAGACGAATAAGCCATTATTGCGTTATCTGTACAATCATATATTATAGATATAGTCAACCAATCAAAGCCAGCTAGCCTATTATGTAGTGGAAGGCTCCCTAATAGTGGACTATATCTAAATCAATTTGGTTCCTTTTACTGGAGTAAAAGGGGGTACAAGTAAAAAGGGATGGGAAGGATCGATTATCAATTTGAACAATATCATCATTGCAGTTACGTATTATTTAACGTTAAAATTAAACTAATTTACGAACATTGGGTTGTCCATCCATCTACCTGTCAAGTAAAGTTTGTCGAGTTTCAAACTCAATGAGATAAATCGGCTTTCCAACCACGTACCGTACACGTGACTTGGCTTTCTCTATTTGTCTTGTACCCTATATTATTTAAAAGGTTTACTGTTAGAAAACTTAGGTATAATTTAGCTGTGTGGTTACCTCAAAATGTTCTTAGCGCTTAGTATTTTAGGCATCAATATTCATACGGTATAAAAAATTGTGTGAATCTCAAATGTTGTTCCAATTTTAAGTGTTACCTACTTAAATTCGTTCTAATCTATTGATTCAGAAATTATTTCCAGTGCGAGAACTGTTTTTTATAAATCACTTTTGTACCTTCGACAATTTTATACAGTAAAGTGCATATACATAATTATGTAATACTAGCTGTTACCTGCGACTTCGTCCGCGTAGATTTTAACTAAAAAGTGTTTGTCTCCGCGGAACCCTATTTTTTTTCTAAAATCAAAGTAGCCTATGTTACTCCTTATAACATCAGCTATCTGCCAGTGAAAGTCCCGTCAAAATCAGTTCAGCTGTTTCGGAGATTACCCGGAACAAACAGACAGACAGACAGACAGACAAAAATTTTAAAAACAGATGTTCTCGTATAGGTACCTTATATACTTTCATATGCATTAGATAAAAAGCTGTTATTTTGACATTAGAAACAGACACTTCAATTTTATTTATTTGTATAGATGCGTATATTCTTATCAAGATTTGACTTTTGAGTAGTAGACCCATGATGTTGTTTACAATGGAGCAATTTCAACAACAATTTATTTCGACATAAATTTATGAAGAATATGTCTAATTGAGATTCAATTCCAGTGGTTTTACTTAGTGGCCATTTTGTACTGCTGAAATATGGAGTTCTAGCGATTCCGAGAGACATTGTCATGACCGAACTAATAAAAATTCCTAGAATCCGATCGCAACGCCACCTATTGCATCCGATTTTGGATCTAAACCATTCAGGGCCCATTCAAACATACACTAAAAATTGGTCCAGGCATTTAGGGAGAGTTCAGTTCAACGAACTAGCGTTATATAAAAGCTTATACGATTGTTCCTGACACTATCGTAATCTAACTATTGAATATAAATGTCCACGACAAGTAGAACTCCAATAATTCTTCAAGCGTCGTAAAACCTAGCTGACTTATTATGTAAGTCAATCTGTTGATTTAAAGGAAAAATTTTCTCTGCAACAACAGTCGCGACGATTATATTTTTATAAGTCTTTGGTACAAACGGCAGTAAAACTCTTTTTGGTACCTAGTTTTTCTACTATTTGCTCGTATTTTTCTTTGACTGACATAATCTTTTTATTTTTATTCTGTAGTGCTTTTTTATTCTTGAATTCAAAAGTTATACGTTCTAAGTTTACAATTTCTTCAAATATATAATTATCATCTGCTTAAATTATTATCTTCTTATAATTAAGTAAGTAAGTGTTTGCTTTAATAAATGCTCTTCCCTACCTCTGTTATTCATAAAACATTTCAACAACAGATACATTTCTAACCTAACATAGACTTATTCATACTTGTAAGCCTTTGATGGGTAGGCAGAGCTACACTTCTGCATACCCCTATATAGCTGTTCAAATATGGATGTAATGTCCTCCAGACCGAATTTCAGTCACAGCGGCCAGTCTTAACGGAGCCTGGCCATCTGCGCAGGAGATATTATAGGGCACAATTGTGTGCGCAAACAGAAGTGCACTCTCTGTTCCCTAACTCTCATGATCCGATGGGACGGTAATCCGACACGACCGGAGAGAGATCAGCCGCAAAGCCAACAGCTTTACGTACTTACCGAGGCACGGCGGTGTCTAACACCGCCAACTTCCTAACTTAGAGTTGCTACTGAGATTTCTTAACATAAAAACCCAATAACTTTTTGTTGGCCCAACTCGGGATTCGAACCCGAGACCTCATGCACAGCAGTCGCATTCACTACCGCTGCGCCACGGAGGCAGTTGAAATATGGATGTAGCACATACATAACATTCACTTTTCACCAACTATATTTTATGTTCACGTAATCGAATCCGAGACCTACCTAACGACCGCAGTGCCAACGTATGTTTATATGCAATCAATAGGAACGATCTCTGTCTACCTACCCCACAGACAGATAAAGGCTTGAGTCAATGTACATAATAATGTATGTATGTTTCCTGAGGGTGCACAAGTGTACCGATTTTCACATGTCGCTATCGACATGTGGAGCACGAGTCACATGATTCCGCGCTGTTTTAAACAAAGCACAGCTTCGCACACAAATCACATCGCGTACGTATCACGTCAAACAGTTCAAAAGCAATAGAGACTGGTAAATAGGCCCTTGGCTGTTTTGTACATGTTTACTGGTATATAACGCTAATCTATCTTTATATATATAATTCTTCTGTACGTGTGTTGACAGTGAACTCCTCCTAAACGGCTGGACCGATTTGAATGAAACTTTTTATGAGTGTTCAAGTGGATTCGAGGATGGTTTAGATATGCTTTTTTTTCTCCTCTTTTCTACAGGACAACGACTGTTGGGACAGCTAGTATAATGTATAGTTTTTGGTGTATAATTATTTGTTGTTGTACAAGTGATCCCTACTATACCACTATAAAATAAGTCCCACGCCGCGTCCGTCTGTCTGTTCGCGATAAGCTCAAAAATTACTGAACGGATTTTCATGCGGTTTTCACCAAAATACAGAGTGATTCTGGTTTAGGTGTATAATTTTTTAAGATTTTGTACTACCTGTGCGAAGCCGGGTCGCTGATAAAATAATATTTCCCTAGATGTCACTAGTGTCATTTTCATATTATATTTGCTGACTGATGACGGATAGCATAATGATATAACTGCCACTGACACTGATTCGAGTGTTGGGTTCGCGTCCCACACGGAACTAACAATTGTGTGATCCACAAATGGTTTTCCGAGACTGTTTTTTTAGTGCTGGTTGTTGAAATGTTTTGAAATATTCCCGTGATACTGGAATCGTTACAAGTAGTGGCGTTGCCTTTTAAATATAACTAGCGGTCGCCTAGTGCTCGAAACTCGACCAAAGTTTGCCTGTAAGATATTGCTGATATATGTCATTATATTATATTGATATATGTAATCATAGTTACGCTCTTCGACTGCGTGTGTCAAATGCATGGTTGTGTGCGTGTAGTGTTTTTTCATTAATTTAATGTATTCCTAATGCATATTTTATATAAATATGTATTAGGATTCGCCCCTCCTTCTCCATATAAACTTTAACTGTGCCAAATTTCATACTCCTCCGTCCGCGCAATTTTCGTAAAAAGGGGTACAAAGTTTTTGCTTCACGTATTAATATATACATAGATATCATAGCCCGTTTTAGTTTTAGTATGAAACAACAAAAGTTAAGATAGGTAGTGTGATTAAAATAGTCAGAGGCAAATTTAAATCTAATTGTAATAACTCTACCGGAATAATTCAATAACTCCATTCATCTCGGTTCTCAAAATAAACCTGTGACATATCCATTACATATTTAGACATGAAATCTCAAAGCATGAAATAGTCTCGTCCTCTTTTACTTGCGGCTTAAACAAATTCATTGCTGTCACAACACATGTCATGTCAAATCTACATGGAATTTCCTATTGCTCATAACAAAAAACGTCCTTTTAGCAGAATTGGTAAACCTGCCCAGAACTGGCATTGTTGTTCAATACTTTATACGACGCAAGCAATTTACAACTTTAAAACGTACGGCTTAAGATTTGTTTTCAATTGTCGTTTACTTCTGAGACATCGTTTTTTACTCGGCAAACCCTATTTTACGGCGTACGTTTGCGGTTTTCCACTTTTTAAGCCGATTTCAATAAGAGGCTTTAGAAAGTTTTAATAAACTGTGAGGGTAGCTTTAAGTCCGAGTGGTTCTTTGTAGCTCTCGCTTTTCTCCTCGTAAATATTTTCCATCGCTTTTGCGAATCTTCAGTTTATATTAATGGCATCTGATATTACTTGAGATTTGCTTTGAAACATTATGTACTTACATACAGTATATAGTAATCACGCCTATATAACCGTAGAGGTAGAAAGAGGTGTATAAGACCCACAATTTGCCAGCTACGATTTTAGATCCCAAGAAGGTAGTGCCTTTTGTCGTATATCGGTGAATTTTCTAAAATTCTGCGGTAATCAACCAAATAATAATAATAATAAAATTTATTTGTCAGAATATTGTAGTTCCAAAGGTGTTACAAAAATTTATATGTCCATAATATCCTGCCGTTTCCAGCGTACAAATATTCAGATAATATAATAATCATAGGGAATAATGAAAAATAATAAAAACTATATGTCAGAAAAATATAAAAGAGAAAAGATAATTAAGAAAATGTTAAATGTATAAAGTAATTTAATTATAGGATGTTAAAGTTTCATTTAGGAAGTCATACGTTGAATAGTAACATTTGTCTAAAAGAAAATAGAATAATTTATTTTTAAATGTCGTAAAATTCAATGTTTTAAAATTGTCTGGTAATTTATTATAAATACGTATTGCCATATAGAAGACAAAGTACAAAGTACGGATTCTACTCCATGAAACATTTTTGACAGAAAAACCTAACAATACTTTGCCCGACCCGGGAATCGGACCTAAGACCTAATGTGCAGAATTCGTACACAGCTGCTACGGCATGTAGTATAAGGAATATTATTTAAAACTTGTCTTTGTATTGCGACATACTATGGAATATTTTGAAACTAAATACCAATTTATGCGTATAAGTTCTGATTGGGTTCACGAAGGTTGCCGCAGAAAATTTTCTCAGCATTCTTTTATTCTTTTAAATTGACCGTTGACTTCAGATTATGTGCGTAAAGCCTTATGAATAATATCTACAACACTCGGCGCGGCTGCAGAGGCGAGACGACCACTTAAACTGCTACGCCATCCGTGTAGTCTAAAACCTGCAGTACACAATCGGCGATGATCATTGATATACGATCAATCGTCTATAATCGGCACGATCATCGTGCAAGCATCCACACGATCGTCTGTAGTAGTTTATAATAATAATAATAATAATATTCTACCACATACACACAACACCATCTAGCCCAAACTAAGCAGAGCTTGTACTATGGATACTAGACAATGGATAAACATACATATATTATATACTTTTGTTTTTTGTAAATACATACATATTATACATAGAAACACCCAGACCAAGACAAACACCCATGTTCATGCACACAAATGTTTGACTTGTGCGGGAATCAAACCCGCGACCTCATGCGTGGCAGTCGGTTACACCAACCACTACGCCATCGAGGCCGAGTTTGTCGAACGACAAGGGTGAAGAAGGACATGGAGTGTGTTGCTGCTGCAACCATTTATTTAATAGCGGTATACAACCATTATAATAATAATAATAATAAATCTTTATTTTCCAAAATGTGGTACAGCTGTTCTATCTTAATGTAGCAAGACCCTTCATAATATTAGATTAAGATACTTATAAAGATGAGTTAAACGATGGTGTCTGAGCTAGTGAGAACTGTGTTACAGACACCAGCGCCCTCCCCTACTACACTCATCAGTTCAAAATTTTATATTGTTGTACAAATGATTACATAACTATTTTGTGATGTACTTACATAAAAGATTGTTAAATTTAAATATTTTTAATTTATTATGTCAATGTGGTTCAACGAAAAGTTGTGAAAAAAATGGACGAAAAGAAGATGGTGGCGTTGGACCGTATTGGTTTGCATCGTAATAGAACCAAGTAAGTAGTCACAATAAATATATAGTACAATTATCTTTAGACGGGCTTGTTCGAGTTAAGTCAAGACGGCGAATGAATGATCGGCGATCGTGTGGGCACCTCAACGCAACCACACGGCAATTTCATTTGATGCGTGTCCGAAAAACCGACAATTCACGGGTCGCAGGCGATCATAGACGATGATCGGCGAGTTCAGCCCAGTATGTCCTCTACACGATCGTGCTTGTGCGTAATCGTCTGTAATCGCCCATAATGTAGAGGAGTCATTGGGCTAAGGCCCTAAAGAGCGGTGCATGTATGCATAATCCAAATATAAAATACATACATACATACATAGATTCACGCCTGTTTCCCAGAGGGGTAGGCAGAGACTACGGATTTCCATTTGCTACGAAAATAAAATATAAAATAAGTGAAACCAAATCTCACCAGTATTATTTAAAGCCTTCAATGATATCATTCATGTGAATAAATTGTGAATGAAGAATCCGCGATGTAAGCTCACACAAAATAGTCTAGAGAAATTTTCATTCGCAAAATATTATTTTTTTGCGAAAGAATGGAAATGAAAGAGTAGGATAATGGAAGGTAATCTCCGACTTGGCATAAAAGGAAATCACTTTCATAATGAGTGAGTTTCAATATATTTCTAGTTAAGTATATTGACGGTTCTAAAGTAAAGCGTACAAATTCATAAGGTAAAAAATGTATTTACGTTCCTTTTTGGAATGATTGGCTTTTATGCTGAATTGCACTAGTCAAAGATTTGTTATAAACATAATTATTTTGGAAATTATTTGCTACAAGTCTTACTAATATTAAAAATTTCTAATGAGTTCGCACGCAGTGTTGGTGTTTTATATCTTAAATATGACATTTAACAATTGTTAATTGCATGTCATCTATAGAAAAGTCTGTAATTAGATCAAATAAAACATTTAAACACTTATAGCAAAACAATGCCTGGAATGTTAGCCATAATTGAATACGTATTATCTGGCCGCCGGTGGCCCGCTGCGGCTCAATAGGTAAATAAATTTGTTCTATTGTATTTCAGATGACACCACACATTGTCACTTATATATTTAATGACGAGTACCAAACTAGTTGTCACAAATAACATACAAACTAAGCAAAATCACACAAATGCTAGAACAAAATCAAAACTGCAACACTCGATAATAGTTGGCAAGATTAAATGAAACCATGACATTAAATCTCGGGACCATCTTGCAATGCAATATTAAAGTTAGACATAGCTATTTTCTTAACACCAAACTTTAACACTTTTCAAGAGGTTGCAATATATATAACCTTAAAATTCTATACAGGTTGTATTTGTAAAGGACAAAAGCTAATATTTTGCAAGAAACTGTAGATTGGTGTTTGATTTTCAGCTGAAGAAATTGATTGGACTGTGCAGTTTTATGTAAATGTACTTTTGGATTAAGAGGAGATTTGATTTGATTTACTGAGTTAGCAAGATTGTAGATATAGCGATGATATAAAAAACACCTAATGAAGTGTTTACATTCTTATAAAGCTTAATAAAAGGTGGGGTCGTGATGCCCTAGTCACATATATTATGCTTATAGATGATTGATTATTTACACCCTTCTGTACTTTGAAGATAGCCTATCTTTAGTGTTCTCTGCGTCCGTTGTTTGAATGTTGGTGAAGTCTCCCACGATACAGGAATTACTCATGGAGCGGGACTTGTCTATTAAAAAAATAGGAAAGCTGTCGGTATCGGTTGTCACAGGTGGCAATGACTGCCAACACGGAGAGCCAGTCCCCTCAAATATTCTGACATTGAGTTTGCGGTGGTCAAATGACATTCGTGCCTAACCTGATATTTAGCCGAGTCTGTAACATTCGTTTTCCAAAAGGCTAAACTACGTGTCAAAATCTAATTTATGTCAAATAATTTTATTGGCTGTTGCATATTCAATCAGTTAATGAAAGCTTTACAAATTTTTGCCTTGATCTTTTAGCAAAACCCGGGGGTAAATCAAAATACGTTTATATATATGTATATTATTTATATTAAACGACTTAGTTTATCATAATTACCTGTTGTGAAATTCAGCAAAGCTAAGGTGTAGAGCCTATGAGAAGAACAAACAGGAAACGCACAACCACTATTCTGAATCGCAATAGACAAATATTTTCTATAATAAACCCTCATTGTAATCACAAACAAGGCAACCGATCCCAATATACTTTGGAATAATAAGCTGGAGTACCTATTGGCAGGTCAACAGCCTCTCATTAGCCTAACTGGTCAATTATTTGGTAAAACATACACGATAATAAAATCAAGGTAGCTAATTTACTAAACGTTACTCGATTCCAGGAAATCATTTATCACATAAGAGGACGCTAACTAGTTCCGAATTTTCGGTTACCATCAATATATTAAATCGTAGAGTGCTCCAGTATAATTTGATCTTTCATGTCGGGGGAACGTTAATTATTCATGACAAACCATTAGGAAATTACTACTTGTACACAAGTTTTTTTCAGATTGGAATTGCCGCGTTTCAACGACCTCTATATTGTATTATTAATTTAAAAGAATGTTGTTTCTGCTGTTGCGTGTTTACTACCTGAAAGTGGACTCGTATACAACGTGTAAACGTTAGGTGTGGTCTAGTTTATATATTGTATATCTATAAACTGATCTAATCTAGTATTTTTTACATAGGAATGAACATATGCTTAGTTAATTAAGATTAATATATGTTAGGCGGTGACCAACGCGGCTATAGATTAATGATAAAATTTATCAAACTTTAAAAACAACTAGCCATGATTTTGATAAATTATTCGAATGCAATTCCGCGCATTGCTGCAATACACTCAAAACCTCGAGGAAACATATGTAATATCCATAAATTATGATCATTTGAAAGACACATTTGTTTCTAACCGTAGTGAATTTGGCAACGACGTATAACGTTAGCATAAATTCTATGCAGTTCTATATTGCAGAGGACGTTCCAAAACTGACTTGCATATAACTTATCTCTGGAGGCTGCCAAAAGGCTTCTGCGCAGATCGATTCCAGCACCAAGTTAAATATAGGACACATTGAGGGGACAGTCGGCGGAATAAAATATTTAAGCGCTATTCAAGACAGTATTTTAACCGGTGTTCGCACAGAATTATAATATCTATCTATTAAAGAAAACTTTAACGCGCAAGCAGAAGGCTCATTCGAAATTTAGATTTGGGAAGAAAGTAAGGAGTTGGGCAATTGTTTTGCCCTATTTAACAAGAACTGACATTAATTTAATATATTTTCGTTTGTTTGTGTCCGTGAAAAGATGGGTAGAGATAGAGGTGTATTAAATGCACATTTAGTAGGAATATTTTTAGGTTCTAAGTCAAATGACATCTTGTACTGCTACTGAGAATTTTTGGCTAGAATAACTAAACAACAGAACAACCGGGCAGTTATACCCATATCACGATGGTATGAAAAGTTATGCCACGAGCCCGACGAGGTATTAACCCTAAAACTTAGCATAAAAAATTAATATACTTCTGCTAACCCTTCAAGGCTAATCAGATAAGATGTTATTTTAATATATAATGTCTCTGTTTAGCCAGAAAAGCAATTTTGCATCATTGTTACCTCAGTTTAAAACATTTATTTCCATAGTTCGTGTTAGCTCGTGACCTCGAGCGCATACATTCGTAGAATAGCCATAAACATTTATGACATAAGATATACAATTAGGTCGTTCTATGTTTATTTTGAAATGTGATTTGTCAATAGTTTTCTGAAAGACTAATCAATGACATGTCAAAATCAAACTTTGATTGGCTGTTGCCACTTCAGTTGGCCAATTACAGCAGTTCACATGTCCGTTAATTTTCGTTTTGACCTGCATATAAGAGTTTCTTTTCAGTAGAAATTGTAATATTTCAATGAAAGTAAACGGATGAAATCTTACCTAATTTAAATACGTTTAGAACATGAAACTTTAAACTATTGTTGCCAACACTCTCCATATTATATCGAACTGTTTATTAACTAATTTTTATCTGCAATGATCTCGATTTGACAATTAACTACTTATCACGACCGATGCGCTGGGAAATACAAACATATTTATATTTTTAATTAATACATGGTTAAGACCCGCTGTCGAATATTTTGATATGTATCCAAATGACAAGTTTAAAATCATTCATTCGTATTATATAAAGCAATTCTACAAAAATAGTTAGTCCCTTTTCTTTATTTAATATTGTAGGAAATCCTTTCTATGTCACCGAACGGAATCCTTTCAGGGAGAAGTTACAATCGTAAGTACCTAGTAGCGTCTCCACGAATTCATGTTTATTATTCATGAATTTCATCGATTCAACATATACTAGTCTTTCTCTTTATTTTGTCGGTATTCATTTATTATAAGCTCTTTACTGTTCTTTATTTTGATTTTGTACCTTTTTACATTGTTGTGTACCTAGGCATGACTGTCACAAACGGCATATTATGTGTCAAACTGAAATATAGTTTTTTAGGTATAACTGCATTGACACTGCAGGGGCAGCGTATAAGACTGCTGTGCATGATGTCTTTTCAATGCCAAAGCCATGCAGTCAGCCAAAGTGTTAGGTATTAGATTCTTTGACAAAAATAGCAGAGCGGAGTCTGTGACTGAAATATAGCAAGCGAATTGAGGGCGTAACCACTTACCTACGGAGATGGAGCCGTTAAACTATATATATATATATTTGGTTCATTGTTATATAAAATTATTTACAACCTAAGGGTACATGCTGTGTTATTTCTTATGTAATATATACCAGACAGAAGTTCAGTTTCTTTACGATGCCGACGGTATTTTATTAATAAAAAAGTATTTGTTTATCTGAATTATTTATGTTCTACATTCTTTATACAATAATGAAGTACAAGTATGTTCAGTATCTATTATTACACTAGCATTTAATGCTGGGTTACCAGCTTCTTCTCTTTTATGCGTCTTACGCTAATGTCTTCGCCGCATGGTAATACGAAAGAGGCATTTGCGACAGTCATTTGCGGAAGAGGCATTATATCTTATCTTATCTTGTGTGTGGGGGCCAGTCAGTACAAACCGGCGACACTACGACCCAGTGGGATCTTTTGTGTCAGCCCCAAGATTTATCCCTCAGCTATTTCCTTATGAATGTACTGCATTAGCCTCAGTGTACAATTCAGAGAGAGAAGCTTTAAGTCTTCAGGGTTTGGATATGCCAATCCCATCAGACCCATTCTAAGTCCAGCCAACGCGTCGCATTCACACAGTAGGTGCGAATAGGCATTGTATAAACCACCGATATAAGCCTCTTGCAATTTGTGTTACAAATTACTAGTATTCATGTTAAAACATTTAACTAAGCTGGATGCTTGTGTTATCAGTGGGTTCATGTTAATAGTAAGCCACGACTTTCGATCGTAATTCTGATGCACTAAATTAATAGTTAGTGCATCAGAATTACGGTCGAAAGTCGTGGCTTTATAATATAATATAATTACGTAGAAACGGTGGCAACCTAATGGTTGCCACCGTTTCAAGTATATAAGAAGTTATTATAATAAAACAAACATCACGTTCAGATTGTGACGTCCTTTCTATATGCAGTATATTATGCAGTACTTACATTGTTTTAAAAGTAATAAATAAAAAGGAAATCGTCTATTATTTTCTCACATGTTAATTTTATAATCTTTAGCTTTTAAGTAATTTTTTTAAACCACTCTCTTACTAGAAATAATTCTTGTTCTCTTGGAGGATTTTACAAACATTTAAATATCCAACACAAAGAACACCCAAATTCGTACTCGATGGTATCTATGGACCTAGTTTCTATATCTTCTAGTATGTTAGTATCTATGACACAACTTTTTTCTCCTTGTGTAGATCAACACATGATCAGTGGCAATGGCACGGCGACCACTTAAACCACTATGCCACCTGTGCAGTCAAAACCTGTATCAGGAGACCTCGCTTAGCATTATATAATACTAGCTTTTGGCCGCGGCTTCGCTCGCGTTAATTTAGAATTTGACAATCAATTCGGGTCGTACTCTGCTTGTAATAATACAATTCAATCATGATTCGGAAGACACGTGGCGCCATCTATTATCATAAGAACGTTATTATTGTTTTCCTCGGGAACAGTAATTTTTTTCGGGATGAATGGTAGCCTATGTCCGTTTCTGTACACCTGTCAACGTATATGCAAAATTTCAGGATGATCGGTTCAGTGTTTAGGCGTGAAAAGGTAACAAACAAACAAACTCAGTTTCGCTTTTATAATATTAGTTAGGCAGTTAGGATTAGGTTAGCATTATATAATATTAGCTTAGTATTATAGTAAACATTTTCAGTCACAGTGC
This sequence comes from Catocala sponsa, assembly GCA_963564715.1. Classification (NCBI taxonomy): domain Eukaryota; kingdom Metazoa; phylum Arthropoda; class Insecta; order Lepidoptera; family Erebidae; genus Catocala; species Catocala sponsa. Next base: position 21,183,404 of record OY751338.1, on the reverse strand, counting down.
AACTATGTAAAATATTTCAATATACTACTTGTAGTAAGGTCTCGCCACAGTATTGGTCGATTTTAAAACTTTTCTTATCTAACTCGCTCTGTCGCGAAGGGGTTTATTGTTAGATGAAATTTGTCGATGTCGCCAATATCATATTAAAGTTTTCGTCTAGCATTTTTATAGTTTTCGATTGTTCACCTGCAACGTATTGTGTTCGAGTAGCAGACGTAAGCTTTTCATATGAAATAGTCTAAGTTTTTATTCATTGTGTTGACTTTGTAGATGTAGAACAGATTATGCATTGGTTAAAGTGGCCATATTGCCTGTCCCAGTCCATGTTGTCCTGTGGGTAAAACTTAATTCAAGTTTGGGTGTACTTAATATTCTTTGTTTAAATGTTTGTAAAGGATCCCGTGACGCAGATAATGTACCTATTGTGGTTATCTTTGTCTAAAAAGAAATACATAGACATATATACATTTTTATGTATACAACATACATTTACCATTTTGTTGCTTTTTCGTTTTAAAACTATATCTAACCCTTCTGATAGTACGCAGTTAGTAAAGTCCAAAATTAAAAATCTAGGCCCAAATGCTGTCTCCGAGAAGGTAGGATAATCTTCACCTGGATGACAACAAAGCATACTGTTTTTTGCACCTTAGAAAAAACTAGAGTTGCCAATAATATATAAATAGATTAACGAAGAAATAGATCAACGAAGTCGCTTATTATACAGACGTCAACGCCATACAAGGATAAAGGCACTGCAAAGTTGACAGTCACACGAATAAAACAATTTTACAACAAAACCAAACCAATAAAGGTGACAATGTGAGCGCTTATAATTGGTTGTCACACGTCACAACGTAGTGCGCTTATACCTCCACGACAATCAATGTTCACGACAAAATGGAAAGTAATAAGTATGGCATTATGTGAAGAGGCTTTTAATTTTGCGTCGACGACGGGCATGTCGTATACGTCAACGATTTAACTTAACTGTTGCCATAGTAGCGTAAGTTCTTATAAAATTATCATACTGTTCTTGAGAGTGAAGGCTACTCTATCAAATGACAAATAATTATAATTTTATACTTAAACTAGATGTGCCCGCGGTTTCACCCACGTTTATCGTTACTGCGCCGCCCTCGTGGGTCGTAGCGTGATGTTATATAGACTTCCTCGATAAATAGGCTATCCAACACTAAAATAATTTTTCAATTCGAACCAGCAGTTCCTGAGATTAACGCGTCCAAGCAAACAAACAAACAAACAAAAAACAAACAAACTCTTCAGCTTTATAATATTAGTATAGATAACCAGAATAAGTACATAGATGACACCTTGGTACTGCGTAGTGCACGAGCTTAAATTTTATATGAAACTAAACTTCTCTGACCCATTGATAACCATTAACAGTTATAGTTCTTCATCTTTATTGATTTAATGAGTTAGTCTTTCGCGCTTTAGAGATTATTACTTGAGCAATATACATGTATGTACATAGAGTGTTGAACGATTGCTTCTAAGTGGGCTAGGCGAACACTGTGGATTTTCATTTGTTACAATCATGGTATATTTCTCTAACCTAGGTCACTCTGGCCACATTCTTCATGCATTGTTAATAAGTTTCGGTTCTGAAAATTTCTACAGATTAGAAATAGTCTTTGATTTGTTTCTGATATTTGTAGTGTGGGAATAGCAAAATATAATCGAAAATTACAAAGTCTTTTTTATCCAGTTCACTATTTCTTTCCTAGACATTCACAATACAATATAGCACTATAAGCAATTGGGGATATTCATAAAAATATTTTATAAAAGCTCCCAATATCAAACGAGTATATAATTTTATACCCGTTTCATTTGTTAGCCGGACTGGGTAGTAAAGGGTTTCGTTTGTAACGTTTCAGCAAAATGGAAATATCTCAGAGAAAAATAGAAACTGAAATACAATTGGTTTACGTCCGAGTCGAGAGCGATATCGGTTTTCTGTTCAATGTCCCTACCCTCAAATGTCGTTACCGGTTGAAAGACAGGAAACTCAAATGTTCTGATAACGTTATATATTGTGTATGTGACTAGAGAAATTAAGTTATACTGCCTGTTTCGTCTTGTCAATTATAGATTGATCCATATTTCTATGTCGTTGTTAGTATAGTAGAGAAAATTTTTGACAAGCGAAAAGAGGCCTTCGGCTTATTGACTGCTGTGTCGAGACTTACCAACTATTGCTTTAGGCGTTTCAATCAAAGAGGTGTGAGTTTTTGCTTTTTAAAACAGTAAGACGTTTCCTGAATTCCAGTTTCCTGTATATTAGCTAGTTAAAAATTGTAATGCGAACTCTATTTTCAATAATTAGAACCTGTCAGCACTACACAGTGTTGTTCTGGATAGAAAGGGATGAGAATTGTTAAAAAGATATTTTAGGGAGAATTTCTTCCATGTATTTCATCCACCATTTTAGTAAATTGACAGAGTTCTTTAAAGATACATGAATACTTAAATTTATTAAAAAGTAGGTGCTCTAACGAGCGATTGTTAAGTAATTACAGATTACTATTCAATTTCTCATAAACTTGCAAAGTCATTTCAACGCAGCCGTCCTTGATCGTCAACGTCGAACTACTTTAATTGATTCTGACGAATCTCCGATTGGATCAGTTAAAGTTTTGTACAAATGGTACGTTTCTGAGATACATAAAATTATGGCTTTATATGCATTTTTGGGCTTTGTAGTGTTAATATAATTATATTTTGTTGGATCCGTAAAATAATTTTGCATATACACTTTATGTTCCAACATCGACACCCAGGTCGCCGTTATTAAGAAAATTCTCAGAAGTACGAGCTTAGGAATGCAGGCATTTATTTGGTTTTCTCAGATTGCTGCCTACCCAACCTAAAAATGTAGGTAATAAAATATGGTTCGAGTGTTTAATAAACCCCAGCCTATCCGTTGTTAGGTTAGGTTGTCAAGCATTTTTCCTGGGTAACAAAAAAAAAAAAAAAGGCCGTGAAACTTTCTGGGTGGGTTGCTGATGTAGTTTGAGTCCCACTCACTATTCAAGGCAGCAAGTTGGCACGCCGTGGTAGGTTTAGTGTCGGTAGTAACCAGGACGTTCCATCTTATCCCGAGTGAGCGCGACATAACCTCTCTGCTTCCCTTTACGCGGAGAGGTATGCGGTAATACATTCCTTCAAGTTAAAAAAACATAAGCTTGTAGAATCTAGAATATTATAATTATTATCTAAACGTAAAAAGAAATGCTTGTAAAATGTTTTGTCATGCATCTGTTTGTAATTCAAATCATACTTGCGTAAAGTTACTTAATTTATGTACATTGTTTCGTGGAATACGAACCCAGAACACTCGGCGTCGTGGCAGTAGCTCCCTCACACCACTACGCCATTCGTGGATTTGTATTTACAATGTTTGAACAGACGAAAAATAAAAGTGTGTTTGCATGCAACCTTTGTTGTTTACAACTCTTCAATAATCTCATACAATATACCTATACCTACATAATAATAATAATAATCTTTATTTATATACCTATTGAGTGTGATTAACGAAGAATTAATTTATCTTTCGTTTTCCTGTAAGTAATGACTAAAGGAAAGTGCCAAATTGAAGTACCTATAATACTCTTAGCTAAGGATGTATGAGATGTGTTTTCCTGTATGTGATTAATATTGTATCTTTCTTTTATTTATATTTATTACCACATTTCTTACTGGTATTTTTATTTGTTTTGGCAATACTGTATTAATTTTTCGGGTTATTCCATTTTCTAATCGAAAACAAGCATGACTTTATAAATAAAATGATTACTATATTAATAGTCACATTGGTGCCGTATTTTGGGCTGGCACTTATACTTAGAGTTGACGGTGAAAGTTCAATTCGCCAGTTTGGCAATGTTAGTTATTTTTTGTTAGTCTGGAAATCTGTCAGTAGACGACACTAGATTCGTCCCCTAATATATTGGAACTAACTTACTTTAGAAGTGTCCTAAAGTTTTGCTTATCCATTCTTGTCCACTAATATATTGGAACTAACTTACTTTAGTAGTGTCCTAAAGTTTTGCTTATCCTTTTTATTAATACAGACGTCTATATAATATTTAAATTACCTACAGCACATTTTATTGCAAGGAATGTAAGTTCGAACAACTATACATATATGGATAACACAATTTTTCGTCTCGCGTGGTGATCGAACCCATAACACTCACCTCAGTGGCAGTGGCGAGGCGACTGTTTAAACTGCTGTGCTGTCTGTGCAGTTGATTGTATGTAGCAAATGAAAATAAGCATCCGTTAAAGCTACATCAGACACAGTCGAAACATAACATTTACTGCCTAACAGTGTCATCAAAGAAAAAACCTTTCAAATGTTATTTTGGCATCCCGTTTGAAAAGCTTTAAAAATAGATTCAACTAAAGCTCCAAGTTACACTATACATGCATCAGCTTAACCTGTCAATTGTTGAAATGGCAGACATATTTGAAACCCAAGTGTGCCTGGCCGCCGGTGTGCCGTGTGCCTGGGACTAATACACTTCGATATTTTTCTTATATGTTTTGACAAACACTTCTGATTCGTTGATTTTGTGACATAAAACTAAATAGCTTTAAATATGTGACTGCCATTCGTAATATTTTGCTTAGGGTTTGTGTCCGTGGCGGTTATATCTAAACTTATATTATCAAGAGAAATTGAGGATTTTGTAATAAATAAACTCTTCTTCATACAAATTAAGTTAATTCCATTTAGATATGAGTGTAAAACAGCGGTTCCTGACGTGAAGTGTATGTAAAATTGCATAATGATCGGTTGAATACTTAAGGCGGGAAAGCGTAACAAACAAACTCATATTCTCATTTATAATATTATGACAATTGTAAGTTGGCAATCAGACTGCTTCAGTGGCGTAGTGAATATCGACTGCAGTGAGTAGGTATAGACCGATTTTGAAAATAATTTCACCATTCGAAATATACTTTATCCAGAAATCTCATAGGCCAATAGCATAAGGCTACGAGCCATAACAGCGGAACAGTTATCATAAACATGATTAAAACCGCGATGAGCAGCTAGTATTCTTTATAGACTATGCTATAGATCTGTGGTCTGATTCGGTATATTTATACAGATCTATGTATCCCGCTTTGTAACAAAAGGCAGTGAAATAATTTTATTCAAATTGTCCAAATTACTTTCAACATGGCTACCTGTAGGTTCCACAGCAGTTTAATTTGTGTGCGGACTTGACGTGCTTACAGACTTGCAGGTTTCCATTCTACACTTTACCCTGGCTACGTAAGTATTATAGTAGTAGAATTGCGGGTAGGATTAGCGTTCCTGCACACGATGCCGTCACCGCGCGGTCGCCGCGCCGACGCCGTACAATTACACTGTAGATACGAGTAGCGCGAAGCCCGCCACCGCGCCGCCACCGCGCCGCCACCACGCGCGTTCCCTCTGTTTGATTCATTCCATTACCGGCCGCGTGCACGTGCGTAACGGCCGGTAATGGAATGAATCAAACAGACAGGGAGGGGAACGCGCGCGGTGGCTTCGCGCGACTCGTATCTACAGTGTAATTGTGCGGCGACGGCGCGGCGACGGCGCGGCGACGGCGCGGCGACGGCGCGGCGACGGCGCGGTAACGGCATCGTGTGCAGGAACGCTAAGTCTGTACTACTTAACTATTTACCAAAATAATTAAGAACAATTCATTCACATTTACGAGACAGAGGATATAACATGATTTAATTTTAGAACTTGAAATGTAAGCTCTAGAAACAAGAACTATAATTGAACATAATCCTTCTTAGGAATTCTATTTAAGACATTTCTACTACAATATATAAATTCTACTTGAAGCTTAGATACAGCTCTGTCGGGTCATAACTTTGAAATTAGATTTTGCCAGAGTTAAGTTAGGTGTATTTAAATTTAAGCATGCGTAAATAAAGGAACGGGGCTTTAAAGTTAAATTTAGGTGAAGGATTCAGTGACTAGACTAACTTAATAACTACGCTACGGTTCTGTTTATTTGTTTAACCGTCTTGGCTTATTGAATAAGAGGAAACTTGTAACACTAATCGTAAAGTGCATGGTTCAATTATTTAGAAATTTAATAAGTTATATTGTTTACAGGATAAACTCTACAACGATCTATTGAACTGGTTCAGGACAGAAGCAAATGGAGACAAATCGTATATGGTCACGATCCTCAATTAGTGAGGGAACGATAAAGAAAGAAAAATAAGTTTATTTATTTATTCCAATTGCAAAATACAGGTACATGGGATGTTAGGTAGTTATATAGATTGTTAGGCAACACTGTACTTGGCCTTACGGCATTCAATTACACATAATACTTAAGACTACTTAGTCTAATTACAAAACTGTATTATATTAAATGACCTACACTAACTTTAGTAGTACACCAACAACATCGAATGCACGAAATCGAACATATTGAGTTTTTCGATTACGAAATTCGCAGTCTGTAATATTATATTTTATAGTAACCCCTATTTCGTGGACTTAAAATCTTAGCAAAGAGTGTTTAACATCTCTACCTAACCCTTCATATTTAAGCCTGACATTTGTTCTATAATCACATTACTAATAATAATATTTATTTAAACTACTTCTGCCTAGTTGACTGTTCAGAAATATTATAGGAATCAAAGCCAAGATTAATTCTCGATGAGGTCATTGTCAATCGGATTGTTTGTCAGCAAATTTTCAGAAGGAATCTGCCGTTTGGCTCGCTGCCAATATAAAGGCGGTATAATGCATCCGGCTCGCTCCTATTACATAAGCCTAATTATGGAAACTAACTAGCGGAACGTGGATATAATAGATTTCCGCCTGAACTTTGGAGATTTTTCTAGATAATGTGCATTTATCTGCTGTAGTACATAATTCACTACTACTAACTACCCACTATTTTAAATAATTATAACTCTTACACTAGGAATAATATCTAATAAATAAAGTCATCGAGACTGAATTTTCTTCATAGCAGCATATAACGGAGAATCTTATGCACACTTATAACATCTCCTGCACAGTTCATAGTGCACAAGAGAGTGCGAAAAGCACAAGTGCATTCTCCATTCAACAGGACCGGAGACCGGGAGACAGATCAGGTGAGGCACCAACGGATTTACGTGCTTTAAAAAATAAAATATTTATAATTAATCTATGCTCGTATACATACATACATAGATTCACGTCTGTTTCCCAGAGGGGTAGGCAGAGACTACGGATTTCCATTTGCTACGATCCTGACATAATTCCCTGGATTCATTCACTTTCATCACTCATACACGCTCTTCGGTTTAAAGAGCTCTTAACCTGGCCTTTGTCCAGAACGTCGCAGATCTCATCAAGAAACGTTCGCCTAGGTCTGCCTCTTGCGACTGTTCCATTCACACAGGCCTTATAAACTTTCTTAGTCAGTCTATTCACGTCCATTCTTTCTACGTACCCAAACCAGCTTAACATGCCCTTTTCTATTCTTGTCACTATATCCACCTTCATGTCGCATCTCTCTCTCTAATCACACTATTCCTTATTTTATTTTTCAGAGTCACACCACATATGTCTCTCAACGCTCTCATTTCTACAGCATTTATTCCGCTCTCATGCTTCTTTTGCCATACCCAACTTTCACTTTCATGCATAAGTGTAGGCACTACTAGTCGTCTATGAACAGCCAAACGTGCCTTGTCGGATACATTTCGACTGTTCATAAAAGCCCGTAGAGCGCCGTTCACTTTATTGCCAGCAATCGTTCTCCTTTCAATATCTCCTTCATGTTTACCATCCCTTGTAAACAAAGTACCACTTGTTCTCTATCGATCATGATATTACACATCGTCATGCACTGCTCCTTTTCAAATACCATTACTTTCGTCTTGCTTACATTCATTTTCATTCCTTTACTCTCAAAAGCACCATGCATAATAGTTATCATCGCCTGCAACTCTTTCGCTGATGACGCAAGTATTACTTGGTCGTCAGCATAAAGAAGACATTTGACAAGTAACTCATTTATTCTTAATCCCCATTCACAATCTTTTAAACAATGCTCGTATATGTGTAATAAAAATAATAAATGATGAAAAAGTGCAAAAGTGCAAAAGTGATATAAGTGATACAAACGTGCAAACAAATAATGCTGTTTGCTATTGATTGACAAAAGGAATAACTTTTTGCTGGCTCAAACTGAGAATGGAACCTGGAAACTGAAGCACAGCAGTTATATTTATTGTCACTGGGCCAATGTGGCAGCTCTAAGGAATAATTCCGTTCGCGAATATAGGAATTATGCCTTGGAACTGGAGGCAGTTCAATGAGGATTAGTCTTTACAAACATTGAAACGACAGATACAATCGGCTCGCCCCTATTGCGTAGATCCGTAAATAGATTCACATGCCTACTTTTTCGATGAAACAGGCGTGAGACTAAGACAAATAAAATCTGATGTAAGTCGGTACATCTCATCATCAGTTTTTATTACCAGCGTATTCGAATACGCAATGAGACAAATCGAAATGGAATTGTTTTGTATAGTCTATTTTTATGTAACCGAATATTCTAGAATACGTAATGCGGATTACCGTGGTTTAATCTCGCAGAATATAAACAATTTTTTGTATCTAGGTATTACTCGATAACTTATAGAATGATATTGTTCTCAGTTTATGGATTTAGTTCTAGGAATAGTGAAGATATGTAGGTATGTAGCGATTACGCATATCTCACAGTTATGTTTAGCAGTTTAGTTATGAATACATAATATTATCACACTAGAAGTACATGCGAATAGCCATAATATTAAAATATTTTATCGAAGAGCTCGCCCCCTAAATCCCAACCATACGTCCGAGTCGAACACCTGACACACGTGGGGGGCGGACACACGAACATTTTTACTGGCGTGGCTAATATGGCAATGGTAACCCATTCAATATGGAGACCCGTTCTAAAAAGAAACTGAGAGGACCGCTGCCCGGGGGCGATCGCCGGGGCACACCTGGAGCTGACGCTGGGTGTTTCAGCATGCGAACCGTCAGCGGTGAGGGGCTGAACAGGCGGGCTCCCACCGATAAAGATGCTACAGCCGAACCCGCAGACAATATTGACAGACTGACAGACAGGACAAGTTCCCCAATTGAACCATATAGCCCAAGTACCATTTCTTATACACCATCAGTCCCAACATCACCTTCAATCACTAGTAATTATAACGAACAGAATAATTTAGATCCACTTATTAGTAACAATAATAGAGTCGTAACCCCAACTGAGGATGTTTCGCAGGAGGCATCAGCCATCTGTCCTGCGACCACCAAAGCTGGCAAACAGTGCGTATGCAATGGAATTATGAAATCAATACTTTTATCATGCGCACTTACTTTTATATTACTAAATTAGTGACAGATAGAACTATGTACTGCAAAAAACTTCACGATCAATTTGTTTTAAAATATCCACACTTACAAATATCAGCACAACGAATTGCAGATCAAAGAAGGGTGATAATTAGAAATAAAAGGTTGTCTGACGATGTTATTAGTAAGTTAAAATATGAAGTATCAGAACAACTCAGGACAGAAGAATTAGAAAGTACACTGCATTTAGCATCAGATTCAGTATTACCACCCGTACCAACTCCTCCAGAATATATTTTGCAACCTACATCAATCACATCATCCAACATCTCACTTACACAAATACCCTCTACTACGATAACAAATTCGCAGATGACATCACTTACTCAGGCGCATGTTTCTACTCAGACGGGATCTGATCCAGTCACACAACTAACAGAATATACACAGTCGCATCAAATTACACAAATAGACACAACGGCACAAGAATTAATAAATCAAGTAGAGACCGCACTTATACAATACAATGGTACCGACCCAACAGTCCGTCCTAAACTACCAAAACTTAGAGAATGCAGAAATCTTTACGCATATATAGATATTTTTAACAAGCAAGCAGATTTTTCTCAATTGATTCCGATTTAAATCATATTCATACTCTGATGTACTGTAGCGCACTTGTAATTTCCGAAAACCTAGGATATAAAATTCGAGCCCCTAACGCTAATACTCCGCATAAAACCTATAAATCTCTAAAGCCCGCATGGCAATTACGGATAGAAAATGACATTAAAAATTTAAGAGCAGATATAGGCAGGTTATCCCAGTACATTAATAATAATAAAAGTAGAAAAGTAGTTGCAGCAGTCGAGGTAATTTTCAGAAAAGCAAAGGTACACACAATTCACGAACGTAATAACATAAGACCAGAGGAATATTTAGACACATTAAAACAAAAACTTACAGTAAAATCACAACGGTTAGCCAGATATATGAAAGCATTGCAAAGAAAGAAAGACAACAAATTGTTTATTACAAATGAAAAAAGATTTTACAGAACATTTAGAAAGGATAACATACAACGTGCACAAGAACTGCCCAACTCAGAAAACCTAAAAAACTACTGGACCGATCTCTGGAAGAAACGGCATGATCATAATGACTCAGCAGGATGGATAAAAGATGAAGAATGTAGAATGATGAATGCGGAAGATATATAACTTTACTCCTTTAAATCTATACAACAGAGATACTATTTTTAAAAGTTTAGATGACCACAGGCATGAAAAAATATGTAGATGGCGAGGTAAGGAATTACACGGCAGACATATACACGATTTAGAACAACCGCATGTAGATTCAGACAGCTCAAACAAGTGGCTAAAATTGGGCTCACTCTTCCCTGAAACGGAAGGATTTATGCTAGCAATACAAGATCAGGTTGTAAATACAAACAATTATAGTAAATTCATTATTAAAGACCCTAATACACAAAATGACCAATGTAGAAAGTGTCATCACGCATCTGAAACCATCCAACATATTACAGGAGCCTGCTCATCTCTAGCTCAAACAGATTACACCCACAGACACAACCAAATTGCTAATATCGTTCACCAAAAACTAGCCGTAAAATATAACCTAATACCAAAAACTGTTCCCTACTACCAATATACCCCAAAACCAGTGCTGGAGAATAGCAGCCACAAAATATACTTTGATAGAGCAATACTTACAGATAAAACTATACACAAATTGTTGTGTATAGTTCGTAAGTTTTTGCAGGACGAGCCCCTTTTAATAAATAATGCCCCAAATGAACCCCACTTGCCGTGGTTTTCATTAAATACCGAATTTTATTTCGAGAAAAAACAAATTAAGCCAACCAAAATGATAATAATGATTTATTTCTGTAAGTAGGTTTATAGAAACACTTTTACATGTCAATCACATTTTAAAAACTAGATGAGGCCGGCGTTTCGTATCTGACTATTCTGATAAGAAAGGCCGAAACAAACTCAAGAGGTCAAAGTCTCTTTTAAAGTCCAGACATAATATTGGTCAGATCATGTGAAGACTATGCAGATTAGTGTCTGAAATGGTCTTTTGAGGAAAGAATCCACACAGATTGAGTGGACCTGTCAAGTCAGTGCACGCATTTGTCAGTAATCGTGCAGCTCAACTCAGAACTTAAGGAGCTCAACGATTCGACGAACAATGCCAAAGAAAGGACATTTGGGTAGGTCGCAAAAAGTACTCAAACTGCCAGACCAACACTAAAACTTAAAGAGAGAAAAAAAATCCACTTAGTCCTCACATTCACAATAATTAAAACAATATAATACTTTACAAAGTAAATATTCATGTCATCACATATATCAGATTATATAACGAGAAAAATAAAATAAAATAAAAAATAGCCAATTTAAAATAATAAATCAACATTCACTGTGTAAAATTTCTTGGATTTATTGGAGCAGCTCAATCCCAAGCCTTATTGTCCTCAATATAGTTTTTCACGGTATAAAAAGCTTTCTGGCATAGTTTTTAAGCTGCCGCACTTGTAGTAATTCCTGTATCGCGGGAGACTTTACAAACATTCAAACAACGGACACAAAGAATACCTAGACACGGAACAACTATTTGTGGTTCACACAAGTTTTTATCCCGTGTGGGATTTGAACCCACAGCACTCGACGCAGTGGCAGCGGCGAAGCGACCACGTAAACCACTATGCCACTTGTGTGCAGTCGCAGTGCTTTGTCGCGTGCTAAAGAGCCCCTCGCCGTTTACCTTCGAAGGTGGTTAAGACGATTTAGCTACATTGGTTCGTGATTTAATGTAGTTTAACACTACTGCCATTTCGTTCTTCTCATTGTGTTACGGTTTTGTTAAAGAATGTAAAAATTTGTTGCAGCCACGGTCCAATTAAATTGTCATTATTTTTACAATAGAACAAACGAGTTGGAATTTCCCTCGCACCATTGAATAAGCGAGCGTGAAGTTATCGTTATAATTGCTTAAGATATAATGTTAACTAAAGATTTCAATAGTTTAGTAAAGTATAGTAATATAATAAGTAAAATAATGGGTGAAATATTTTAGTTTGTTTTACTTATTTTGTTTTGTAACACTTTACAGAAAAGGTTTAATTCAGAAAGTATATTGTGCCGGGAATAAATTTATCCTCTGCTGGGAATATACATATACATACACTGAGAAATTCTTGACCCAATAACATTTTGCTTGAACCAGCAATTGAAGCCGAGACCTCATGCATAGCGGTCGCATACTGCCGCCACGCCACCAAGGCCGTCACACTTGTGTCATTTCACAAGTTGCCTGATTCTATAATTTTCCTGAAACATGAACATTCTAGTCACTACTTTATTACTTAATATTATCATATACGTATGTATGTGGCCACGTGCCATAATATTACTCTGACCTACTTTAAAATTTTAAAGGAATCTCGAAAACTTCTTAAGTAACGTAAAAGATTCCCGGTATATATCTTGCGAGCTGGACCTAAGCTGTATATAAATCACTCCCTTCCTGGATAATGCAAGGGATAATGGCATGGCTTAAGTACCCCATTTTCGTTATCCGACAAACGTAGAGCATGAAATACTGACGTAATTGAAAAATCTTAGATAGCGTTAATCCGACTTGAAGAACCCTGTTCTTTAGTTGCTAGAAAGTCCACGTTGATTATATTAGTTTAGTTGTAAATAAATACTATCAGTTTGGTAAGTATACTATGTATATTTTCAAATGGGTAGATAGAAGTGTATTAAGTCCTTATTGCGCCGAGCGGCCAGGTTCAAAGAGTGAGGTTAATTTCATATCAGAAAACTCAAAAGCTTTTCCGACGCGTCAATTAATTCTGATTCTTTTGAGACCGTATGTATACATCCTTAGTAATATTTTGGCGCCCATTGTTTCTACGTAATCATACCATATCAGTTCCTAATTCTTACAAGAATTAAAAAAGTGTTTCTACACCTTTTTAATTCTTGTTTAAGTCTAAGCTTTGTAAATGTTTTCCACTCCAAAATGTTCTGTTATCATAGTATTGCTCATTCTATCCCTATAGGAATAAATTATAGCTTGATTGACGAGCAGTAGCTCAAAGCTATAATTTTTACTGTATTTATTCTACTTTCGCAGCTATTTTACTTCCCATACTCAACTATGAAAAAAACATTCGCAAACATCTAATATTAGTCTTGCATTACTTACACCAAAATAATTTCATGCTGAAAGCCGTTTGAAATACATAACATCTAAACAAACTAATATAAATTACAAACGAAATGAGATGGGTATACACGACCCGTGTTTTTGCATACGCTATTATTTCAGAGACGTTACGAATAAAGAGTCTATTTTATGTAACATTTACGGCTGTTTGTGAAAATAAGCATGGAGAACGGAACTGGGCCTCTTTGAATAGGTATATATGCGGCAGTATAAAGTCATATATCCCATTACACATTTATAAGAAGATCGTAATCAAAAGTCCTTGTGTTGTGTTCCACATTGGCTGGGCTAGTAGACTCAGGTGACCGGTTCATTCTTTCATTGTCATTATCAACTAATGTTATTAATTTGGATGTTTGTTACTTATTTAAGAGTGGCCGTGAGTTACTTGCAGGTTTCTTCTCATAGGCTCTACCCTTCGCCTGAACCTAGCAACTAACCTAAATGTAGCTTAAGTAACTTAGTAAACTCACTAACCTATATACTTTGCCGTTCATAAGTGTTACTTTGTGACCTAAATGAATAAATGATTTTTAACTTTGACTTTGACTACGCACGTGTAAAATACCAGACGGATTTTAAATGTAACTTTGAATACCAATATACTATCTTATCTTATGTGTGGGGGCCAGTCAGTACAGACTGGCGACACGTCGACCCAGTGGGATCTTATGTGTCAGCCCCAAGATTTATCCCTTAGCTATCTCCTTATGAATGTACTGCAATAGCCGCAGTGTACAATTCAGAGGGAGAAGCCTGAAGTCTTCAGGGTTTGGATATGCCAATCCCATCAGACCCATCCTAGTTCCAGCCAACGCGTCGCATTCACACAGTAGGTGCGATATGGACTTGTACTCGTCATATATCATAATAATATCAGTCCATCGTATATAAATTGTCCTACAGCTGGTCACGAGCCTCTTCTCAGTGTAAGAAGACTCAGGCCACCACGCTGGCCCAGTGCAGGTTGGTAGACTTCACACATCTTCGCGAACATTAAGTAGAACTCTTAGACATGGGGGTTTCCTCACGATGTTACACTCCACCGTAGAACCGTCAATTGATCAGGCTCTGATTGCCATGGAATAATTTTATCCTACTTTACATTCTCCTTGGATTGACATGGGTGAAGCAGCAGCCAGTATTATATTTTTCTTCTATACAGTTTCACAAAGACATGTGTAGTATTATTATCGATACTTCAAGGGCAAATCGATGACCCGTTAATTATAGATTAGACAAAACATGGTAGAGACCGTGACCGACTAATTGTTCTAGTGGCGTTAACGATATAACAAGTACGCTAGCTCCTTTAAGGTTCTATGATCTGGAAGAGTTTAAGAAAAATTCAGTGGGGAGACCAACAGACTGCAATGCAGAGGGTCTCGGGTTCGAACCCATGTCGCGCACCTCTGACTTTCGGAAGTTATATGACTTTTAGAAATTATGTGCGTATTGATTGACAATTATCGCCTGCTTCGTGCCTTGGAGAGTACGTTAAGCCGTCGGTCCCGGCTGCCATAAAAATATATGGCAGTCGTTATTGGGAAGGCTAGGGAGAAGATAAGGTCTGTTAGAGTTTATTTTCTTTTAAGAAACTAAGCATAAATCGGTAATCCCTTAATTCTACGGAATTATGGATTGAGGAGCAGTTTTGGATATAAATATGGAAGTTTATGATCGATGGGCAGCCGTCAACCATAAAATAGATAGTTTCGATATTAAAATGAATTATACGGATTGTATTGCAGTTTACTTAAATACACATAAATAAACGAATTCAATTTAATCTTCATATTATAGTTAAATTATTAATAAATAAGTATACGTATAAACTAATTTAATTTCAATTTGTAACTAACGCGTAAACGTAAGACAATATCATGCGGATCCGTTTTTATAATTAAAATAAATTATATATTCTTGAAGTTAAGGCAAGAGCTATTGTGTAACTTTATAATGTCAATCTCGGTCAATCGTGATCAGTTTTAGCAAGTCAGTAAATTCATTGCAAATCCTTAGAGTATAAAAAGTATTATAGAGCGAGCATACGACAGTGTGCACCGTGAGCACGCCGGTTAAAGACATAGCCGTAGCGAGAACCGTGCGTAGAACCATGTTTGTACATGCTTAACTATTGATCTCTTTATAAAAGCAATTATCATTACATCACATGAAGTTCTGGTGAAACACATTTATGACCGTTTATATAAATTAATTGAATAAAAAAGTTAACAACTTGTGAAGACATCCCAATTAAAATCTATCTACCAAAGCGTTTTTAAGACGCACAATTCCCTCTTGTCTTTAGTTGTGGACGCATCTTACTAATGTTCGTTCCATTACATAAGTTCGGTCATGAATATCTAAATTTCTCTCATCAATTATTATTGGTGTCTACAACGGCTTCCATGCCGTTGATTTATTGGATGTAGTGCCGTATCCTTGAGTGGTTTTACGCGTTTAATAGTAGTTTGAAATATTCACGTAATTATTACAATTCTGTCTGTTGGTTTAATTTAGATTGTGCTTGTATTCTACTTCAACATTTTGGTATTTGATTTATTAATGGCTCTTGTTGTGGTAATGATGTAAGTTGGCTAAAGGCAAAAAGTGTTAAAGCCTCGAAATAAATTAAAATGGTAATACCGTGGTTATTCTTTAGTAGCAGATTGGCATCTGGAACTGAAATAGCTGCAAAAGATGCTTATAGAATCGCTTCTTATTATGTTTGATATAAAAAGCTGACGAAACGGGACAGTGTCGAAAGAGTCAAGCCTTTAATGCGTAATATTCCGCATTAGTAAATGCCATCCCAATTCCCCTCCCAAAACGTCGTGAGTACACCTGCATGTCTGAGAGTTCTCCATGATATTTTCCAAGAAATGTGCAGTGTGCCAACCCGGACTCGGCCAGCGTGGTAGAAGAATGCCAGTCTAACCCTTCTTACACTTAGAAGACACCCTTGCCTAGTCGTGGGACAGTTTATATACAGGACTGATTGTATGATTATATAAAATATGCTGTCAAATATATTAAAAATATTTACTTATTATATACGTTTATCCTTATTTCAAAGATAATTATTGAAATAAGTCTTCTTAACTGGATCTGCCTATCCGAGTTACAAATAAAACAGCATTTCTTTTTGTTCGTCTTAGCTCATAATGTAGTACAATCAACATGCCTAACTGTCGCGAACTTTGTAAAAATGTACACAAAAGGGAGCGGATATTCCAAAGCCATCTCGTGAATTTCGCACGTACTTGAATATTTTAACGAAATATACTGAATTACCATCTCAAAGTCGTCCCAATTTAGGCGCGTCAGACTGATCACATATCCCTTTCTTTAGCAAAGTTCATTACACTGTTCTCATGTTTTTATTGCCTTCAATGGCAGACAAGCTAGTGCTCTGCCTGATGGTAAGTGATAACCGCTGCCAACATCAGGGGTATAGACAGTAGTAGTACCATAGATTAGATTTACGGGTAGCTGAATTTAATGACTAAGTTTAGAATTTGCTAACAATAGAAAAATAGGTTACTTGAACAATCAATCAATTAACACAGGTCTCTCCTATTTTACCCCTCAACATCCGGTCTGCCACCGTCCTGTCTTACTTAGCTACCTTCTTCAGGTCATCAGTCCATCTGGTTACATTACTCGTACGAATTATATTAATTTAAATCTATCTTTAATTAGTAACTATATGCCCAGAAGTCCGAATGTCCATGTAGGCGTTACGCATTAAGTGTATTAATCTTTAAATTCAGAATAATTGGCTACCTTAATAGCACCTTGAATAACCCTACCTTACCTACCGATTATTTATTATGTTCATGCATAAGAATAAGTTATGTTATCGTCCAATGTGGACTCACCCTTCCGCCTAGAAACATTTATTCAAATTCTTTCTCTTGTAATAAAATTCGATGTTTGATGGAATAGTTAGAAGGCCTACATAAACTTATATAACCAAGAAAAGAAGCAATGTTTAATCAAGGAAAAATATAAATAAGACGGTGAAAAATGTAAGGCACTTTTACTTGGAATCAAACGTTCATGCCGTGACAGTAGACTATGTAAAAGAGTTTTGCGTTATCGAACGTAATACGGCAATGCCAAAATACAAAATATATTTGGTAGAAAGCAACGTTTAAGAGGGTAAAAAACTGGCGCAATAATATCACTACTATTCTTACTAATGCTGCTTTAACTAGACTGAGGTGTAAATAGAGAGGGAACAAAGATAATATTTTCTATATTAACACGGTAATGTACGTAAACGTAAAGATATAATAATAATAATATAATAATATTCTATCACATAGGTACACACAACGCCATCTAGCCCAAACTAAGCAGAGCTTCTACTATGGGTACTAGACAATGGATAAACAATATGATAATGTAAATAACACTTATGACTTTACTTATTTTTCAATAACATACTCAAACTCTGAATGACCACATTATAATTTACGTGTTCTATTTTAAAAAGCTTGTTGGCGCCCAACGTGGTTCAATTTTAATATCATCCTTAATTTTGCAGCGGTAATTTGTCTTTAAAACCACGTTCATTTTATAAATAGCAAAGACGTGCCTCATTCAGTCAGGAAGACTTTTATTTCGCTTATAAAACCGTCCATCACATGTCTGCACTGAATACAAACAAATGTGTCTAAAATGACTTAATCTGAAATAAGCCATATGGCTGTCTCGCTTATACATTCTGTGCCTTATACATTTGTTAAAGAGAGTATTTCAAGTAGCATTGTTCAGTCAATGTCAGGGTTTTGCCGATAAACCGATCGAAGCTTTGAAATTTTAAATGCATAATTTCTTATTGAAAGAGCCAGCTAGACTGCCCTAGTTCAGGGTTTTTGACAACTTTATTATATTACTAGCTGTTACCTGCGACTTCGTCCGCGTAGATTTTAACTAAAAAGTGTTTGTCTCCGCGGAACCCTATTTTTTTTCTAAAATCAAAGTAGCCTATGTTATTCCTTATAACATCAGCTATCTGCCAGTGAAAGTCCCGTCAAAATCGATTCAGCCGTTTCGGAGATTAGCCGGAACAAACAGACAGACAAAAATTTAAAAAAATAGATGTTTTCGTATAGGTACCTTATATACTGTCATATGCATTAGATAAAAAGCTGTTATTTTGATATTACAAACAGACACTTAAATTTTATTTATTTGTATAGATATATTTTATTATATTATAAACTATAATATATTGTAAACTTTATTATATTATAGGCGAACGTTTCTCGATCAGATCGGAGGCGTTCTAGACAAAGGCCAGGTTAAGAGCTCCTTGAACCGACGGGCGTGTATGAGGAATGTGATGAAAGTGAATGAAACCAGAGAAGTGTGTCAGGATCGTAGCAAATGGAAATCCGTAGTCTCTGCCTACCCCTCTGGAAAACAGGCGTAAATCTATGTATGTATGTATGTATGTATATTATATTATATTATATTATATTTATTATATTGCATAGAATAAGTGAATGCGACTGCTGTGTATGTAGTGTCGCGTTTAATACCGAAGTAGTGCTTATTGGGTTTCGTTCTTAATTGTTTCTGAAACTGTGTAACTGGGAGAAGCAAATAGGCTCGACGCCTATTACATTACACCTTCAACCAAAACTAGGAATATTTGGGAATAATACTAGGTGCATTGTACTATTATTCCTACATTCTTACCACTTCAGGTATATTGGCATGAAGCTATGTATATCTGGCTAAACAAATGCGACCTCTTTATTTATATTAAGAAGTAAATACACTTGTATTTGAATAGATGATATGATTATTATTGCGTGGGATGTAAACATGGCTGCCAAAACGTGGGTGTGAAACACAGAGGTTTATTAAATGGCAACATAATCCCTCGGGGTTATACAAGCGAGTTATAGGAAACCAAGGCCTCGTAAAAATCTGTAGGCCTATAATGAAACGTAAATGCCGAAGTAACGTTTTAATCGTCCTTAGTTCAACCATTAAATAATCTAAACAACAGTGTTTTCACTTAATAGAAAGATACCCGAAGAAACTATATGATAGATAGCGTGTATGAGGAATGTTATGAAAGTGAATGAAGCCAGAGAAGTGTATCAGGATCGTAGCAAATGGAAATCCGTAGCCTACCCCTCTGGGAAACAGGCGTGAATCTATGTATGTATTCTTAATATTCTTTTTGTGCTAAAATTTCGGATAGATGTTTTAATAGTACTGCTTACATTACTGATTATGATGTCATGGTTGCTTTGTATAAAGTAAACTAAAGTGTTCTATTCCTTCATATATAAAGCAATTGCTACGCTTTACGCTTGCAGTTTTTGCAGTAAACGCAGCTACATCCATAGCGTCAAACGTGTGTCATCATGAGCGAGCAAACGGAGTGCGCTTGCGTTATGTGTTTTTTATATTACGCACCCTATGACGCATAATCGGCCAGCAAATTCGAGGTATTTAGAATACAGGTCATCTCCTCTATAAGACGTTCTGAAAACGCTACCCCTCGTAAGACCGTAATACAAGGTTATCTGCCTGTGATCATCTCTAGGGCGAACGCAATTCCTTACTCAGTTTGCTCCAGCTTTGTGCAGCTTCTTTATCCAGTGGATTAAAACATGTAATTTAAAGTAGAACACATTAATGTAGCAATATACATATCGGACCATCAAGAAAATAATCATTCAAATGCAATTTATTTCTGTAATTGTAGTTAAATAAAGCGCCATCTATTGGTTTGTTTCGGAATGTCAACAGTAAGCTTGAGTGAGGTCGCCATAGAACCAATGTGTCAGTTGGAGTGACAGTTATAACTATCAGTGTCATATTGACGTTATATGTATAAGCGCCGAAGACTCGTGCGCGGACACATTTGGGTGGACGAACTCGCTGCGTTACGGATCAAATCAGAGATAATCACAGTCAACCTTCATTGTTTTATTTCTCTTGTATTGGCTATCATTAGTATACGTAAGAAGTATAATACCACGCCTATATTTAGTTGCTTCATCATGTCAAAAGCAAGTTGTCGTCCTACTCTCCGACATACATATAAAAATAATTATTTACTAATTTCATGTTTTCGACAGATCGGTTCGCTTTAGATGTCCGTATACATACCTATGTATGTACATAGACTTACGTCTGTTTCCCGGAACAGTTGACTGATGTTATGCAGTACCGGTTGCTACGATCCTGACATATCTCAGATATTTGAGACTCATGTTAAATTCTTTATACACAGACAGTATGTTCCTAGGTATTCCTTTCCCAACTGCCCCATACATCTGTAACGTTTAAGTATTCGGGTAACGGCAAGGGTCTCTCCCTTGAAAATTCTTCAGTTTATGTATTTATTGCTACATTTATATCACAGCAACAGTCAAGTATAATTTTAGGTGCCGTCTTTCAACTGCCTCCGTGGCGCAGCGGTAGTTAATGCGACTGCTGTGCATGAGGTCTCGGGTTCGAATCCCGGGTCGGACCAACAAAAAGATATTGGGTTTTTCTGTTTAGAAATCTCAATACGAGCCCGGAGTTATGAAGTTGGCGGTGTTAGACACCCCCGTGCTTCGGCAAGCACGTAAAACCGTTGGTCCTGCGCCTGATCTCTCGTGTCGTGTCGGATCACCGTCCCATCGGATCATGAGGGTTAGGGAACAGAGAATGTACTTGTGTTTGCGCATATACTTGTGCACTATAATATCCCTGCGCAGATGGCCTGTCTCTGTTAATATTGGCAGCCATGGCCGAAATTCGGTCTGGAGGACATTAGGTACCGTCTAGTGAGTACAATGCAAGACTGATACTGAGAATTTTTAAACAAATAATTTAATGACATTGCCCGACCCGGGCATCAAACCCGAAAGCTCATATATATATAAGTCGGATTCATTACTGCTGCGCCACTAAGTCAGAAACTACTTCAGATCGCTTAATTAAGTCAAATCATCATGCCAAAGGCAGTTCATAGAAACTTCAGAACTAAATATAAATTAAAACCCGTTACCTTACTTTAGCTTTCTATAAAATATTAATTTCAGTATATAAAGAACTCAATATAAACACAAAAGGGAAAAAGTTGAAGCAATTTCCTTACCACAAAGTATTTCGGTCGCCGAACCAAAAACGTCGCGAACTAGGATTTCGCGTGTTCTCGCTTGGTCGATACAATTCTAAGGGGTCTTGACCTCTTTACTTTGAGTTGCTAAGGCATGTTTGCCAACTCGGTCAATATAATTTGCCCTTATATCTCAGGAAATTCATATCGCGAACTACAATAAAACTGCCAGGAAAATGTGGGACGATTTTTATTTAAGACTTCGTGTTATTATGTTATATTTTTAGAACGATTCATAATCACGGTATTCTGCTGCCAGTCTTATTAGCCTGTGTGAATTATTTAAAAAAGGCTGTTAGCCTATTAAGTCGCAGCGGCACACAGGCGGCTAAACATCAATTCACGCCAGACATCAATGATGTCTGGCATTTTAACAATCGGCAAGTGAATATCAGGTATTTTGCATTCATATTAGACAGAAATTAGTTTGATCGCTTGACTAAGCAGACGTGTTTTTTGTTTACGACAAAATGTATTTAAATAAATACAACTAATATAATTATTCCGCGGCGTAAGTAATTTTCGATAAGTGTGTCGCGAATGAATCGTAATTATTGTTTACAAACTACAAGCATGAACTAATTATATATACTTTGAGTGACTAATAGTGTGAATCTGTGTTAGTATGTCTAATCCAGGATTTAGTCCGTTTAGCCGTAGTCAGTTATTACGGCGTAGTCCTCCACCAACGCCAACACAACAATGCTATCCTGCAGTGGAAAACCCTCCTTTGCCGAAGGACAACGAAATACCCCCCGTTACGGTATCTACGCCGGAGATCCAGAAATGGATAACGGCTATTGGCACCCTATTAAGTGAGGTTTGTTCTATAGTCGCAGAGGGTAAAATGAACTCGGACCAGAAGCTCCGCGTCACAAATAATTGTCGTAAGGTCATGTCTAGGACATCTCAGATGGCTGTTTTATACCGGTCTCTGAAACAGAAGGCTGTCCATGCTCACACCACCATAGAGCACCTGCAGGAACAGTCAGATATGTTAAACTCGCTCCAACAATTTAAAGATGATGTAGTCGATAAGCTAAGGCTACAAGAAAATACCTCATTTGCCGACATGGTAAAGAAAGGTGCCGATAAGTTTGTCCGCCCGAGTAATCGAGTTCGTTTGCTATTTACCCCTGTGACAAGACTAAAACTAGTGACGATACTAAGTTCCTCGTCCAGAAAATTATTTCGCCCGAAGAACTAAAACTTCGTGTTCGTGGACTTAGAAAAGTTAAAAATGGGGGTGTTATTATTAGCACCGAATCTAAAGGGGACATCGAAAAACTAAGGCAGTCAGAAAAATTTGTATCATCAGGCCTTATTGTTGAAATACCGACCAAACGACGTCCTAGGATCACTGTTATTGGTGTGCCAGTAACTCTTAGTGAGAATAAGGTCTACGAATGCATATATGAGCAGAATCTGGCCGACAAGTTTCCGAACTCTACTTGTGAGTCCTTTTTGGGTACAATTAAGCTGAGCCACAAATCGGGTAAGAAAGATCTTTCTACATGCAACTATGTCCTGGAGGTTCCCGCTAACATAAGGAAAGCTCTAATTAACCAAGGTCGAATTTTTATAAATTGGACGTCCTGTCCAGTCAGAGACTTCACACTTGTGACTAGGTGCTTTAATTGTCAACAATACGGACATGCAGCCAAATACTGACGAGAAAGCAATTCCTGTAATCATTGTGGAGAAGTTGGACATTCCTTTAAGGAATGTACCAAAAAATCATCTTCACCCATTTGTGCGACGTGCAAACGTTTTAAGAGAAAATGTAATCACCAAACTGGTGATGCAACATGTCCGGCACGCAAATACGCAGAGGACAGGTACATACATTCTGTAGATTATGAAGGCGCCTGAGAGCGCCAGCTATTGTATTATATTAGCACTTAGACACTAGCTTATCTTTTATATATATTTGTCGGCTTTTAACAGTCATGTCTCATCAATTACTCTGCGACTTAGATAGTTTTCTATATCTGAAGTAAAAAATTGTAATGTTGAAGAATGTAAGCAATTTATACCGGCTATTGAGAATTCAATGACAATACTCACTCAAAATATTCGCAGCATAAACAGAAACATGAATGGTTTTGAGGTTTTGTTACATAGTCTTGACATAAACTGTGACATTATTGTCCTAACTGAATGTTGGTTGGCGGACCAAACAATACACTTACCGTCTCTTGATGGGTATTCGCTTCATAAAACAAATATATCCTTGAACCAAAATGATGGTTTAGTAATCTATACAAAACGCAATTTAAATATAACTATAGAAGAACCTAGTTTTCACGCTTGTAATTGCTTATTAATTCGTATAAAGCCCGATACAGTAGTGCTAGCTATTTATCGACCACCCTCTCAAAGCATTGACATGTTTTTAGAATCTCTTAATATCCATTTAAGAAACTTGTCGTCGTATAAAAACATTATATTAACGGGCGATATAAACATTAACATTGCTGCTGGGAGGACCGATATACACACACATACCTATCTCAATATTTGCTCATTCCATGGACTTTTACCAGCCCATGACCATCCTACCCATCAAAGCGGTTCATGCTTAGATCATTTCATTATAAAAACAAATAAACAACATTAGTCACTAGCTCTAGTCTTACCGATCATCAAACTGTTTTGCTAAATTTACAATTATCAATACCTAGAAATAACTGCATGCTTACCTACACTAAAGTCAATATAAAAACACTTGGAAGTGACATAAATAGCATAAATTCTGACCCCGTTTATAATTCAAACGATGCAAATGTTTCGTTAAACTATTTTATTAATTCGATGCAAAGTGCAATACAAAAAAATACCTATACAACAAACCTGCCTAGAAAATATAAAAACATCAAATCATGGGTTACGCACGGTATCGTTCGTTGCATAAGACACAGAGACAAACTGCACCAAATGTCTAAACTCTCACCTGATAATACGATACTTTCGATATCGTATAAAAGGTATAGAAATTACAGCAATAATATTTTGAAAAAATTAAAAACTCAACATGGAAAAAATGAACTACAAAAGGCAGGTAAAAACAGTAAGCTAGTTTGGAAATTTATAAAATCAACTACATTCCAGACAAAAACCGCTGAACAACCATTTGAATTACTTCGTAGGGAATCAAGCCCATCCGAAGCAATTAATAAACTCAATAACTATTTTGCTAACGTTGGTAAAAACCTTGCAGAAAATGCCTTACACTCTAGGAGCTCTTCTCCTCTGAATTTGATAAGGTCTTCTTCTACATTAAATTCTTTTGTTTTGTTAGATACCGATGTCGATGAAGTATTAAGTATTATTTCGGGATTACGAGACGTTTGTGCCGTTGGGTGGGATAATATATCCAATAACATACTAAAAACATTTAAACACCAACTGGCTCTTCCATTAACACACATTTTTCAATTATGCCTACAAGAAGGAGTGTTCCCTAAACTGTTAAAAAAAAGCAGTGGTTATCCCTATATTTAAATCTGAGGACAAACAAAGTATAAATAATTATAGGCCTATTTCAATTTTATCAGGCCTGTCCAAAATTCTAGAAAAAATCATACACTCTAGATTAGTAAGATACCTTGAAGATAACAATTTGCTATCGGAACATCAATTTGGTTTTAGACCTAAGAAATCAACTAACCAAGCAGTACATCAATTAACTAACTATGTAACTAGCAATTTGGATATGGGTATGCACTCCATTGGTATCTTTCTGGACCTTGCTAAAGCTTTTGAAACTATTTCTTGCTCTATACTATTGCACAAACTTGAAACACTTGGAATAAGGGGAACCCAACATAAATTATTTGCTGATTATCTTAGTGATCGCTATCAGTGCATAAAAATTGCTCAGTCCACAAGTTCTGAACAAAAAAATAGTTCTTACGGAATTCCTCAAGGTAGCATTTTAGGGCCTACTCTGTTCCTTATCTATATAAATGACCTCTGCAGCTTGAAACTACAAAATGGTATCATAATGTCATACGCGGATGACACTGCGTTACTTTTCTCGGCAAAATCACGTATTGATGTCTATGAACTCGCTCAGACTGGTTTTAACATAGTAAATAACTGGCTTCACAATAATTTACTAAGCTTAAATACTGATAAAACTAAATACATTTTATTGACAATGCGGAACATAAACATGCCAACCACTAATCCAAACATATACGCACATAACTGTACAATAAACGCCGACATTGCATGCTCTTGTCCCACATTAGTGAAAGCAAATGATATCAAATATCTAGGTATCACTATTGACACAAATTTGAATTTCCGTAAACACATCGATTTATTATGTACAAGAGTACGTAAATTAATATATATATATTTAAGAATCTCCGTAATATAGCCGACTACACATTAATAAAACAGGTATATTTAGGTTTGTGTCAATCCATACTAACATATTGCTTTACTTCCTGGGGTGGGGCTGCAAAGTCAATTTTACTCCCTTTAGAACGTGCTCAAAGAGCAATTTTAAAGGTAGCCACCTTTCGCCCGTTTTTATTTCCAACACATCAGCTTTATACGACATGTGAGGTACTAACTGTCCGACAATTATTTATTCTACACACGATACTGAAACAGCACACTGAACTCCCTTTTATCCCTACACCTTCAGATAAGAGAAAGAAATACCTGGTTTGTAACAAATCTCAAACTAGGCATGCATTTGTGAACAGATTTTATATATTCTTGCGTCCATTTTTGTATAATAATTTTAATAAGTTGCTAAGTATATACAGCGTCAGTAATAAAAATTGTAATGTTATGATAACGGAATATTTAGGTAAACTCAATTATGCAGACACAGAGGATTTGTTACAAATATTAAAATGATGTAATTATACTTTTGGTACCTAAGCATTTTATTGTATGACACAGTTGCTTGTACGTGTAAAGGCAGTTTTAGCTTAAGTTTATATTTAGTTATATTATTGTTCAAAAAGATATTTAAATAAATGTCCACTTTAAAATAGATAGACAAGTAATCGCCTGAAACCAGGTCTAACCTAGTTCAGGCAAGTAGCTTATAATAATTTAAAGATGTTTAATTATCCTTTCTTGACATAATAGATTACTATAATTATTATATTGGTTATAAACTACTTTATTAAGACATTGAATTATTGTTAGATATTAAGATTTAATTTGAAGTTGATTTAAGTCAACTATTGTACTCTTCTTTTTTAGCCGAATAAATTTTATTATTATTATATACAAAATACCATAGTCTCTGGTTTATCCTATCCTAACTAATATTATAAAAGCGAAAATGAGTATGTTTGTTTGTTACGCCTAAACCACTGAACCGATCATCCTGAAATTTTGCATATACGTTGTCAGGTGTACAGAAACGTACATAGGCTACCTTACATCTCGAAAAAAAATGACCGTTCCCGAGAAAAACAATAATAACGTTCTTATGATAATAGATGGCGCCACGTGTATTTAGAATCATGATTGAATTATATTATTACAAGCAGATTAAAACCCGAATTGATTGTCAAATTCTAAATTAACGCGAGCGAAGCCGCGGGCAAAAGCTAGTAGCCTATAAAGAGTAGAACAGGCGTTTCTACATTTCTCCAAGTGTTGTATGTACTATGTAATAAGGGCCGAGCCTACTGCGATCTACTGGGCTCAGTTCCAGACTCTGTGCTGCTACTAAGTATTTTTGACAGAAAAACAGTATAACACTTTGCTCGACCCGACACTTAAACCCAAGAACACAGTGGCATTTACCATAGCTACGCGTCCAAGTATAAGATATGATTACGCGTAACTGCTTTTCACGTATAACCATATTTCAATTTTGACATTAGGCGAGCCTCATGGTGCATGGCTTGTACAACTTATAATCACTTGCAATAACAGAGGTATCACTAGCACGTTGGGGAACAAAAGGTATTAAAAATGAGATGAAAGGAAATAAATGGCAGAGGCGCCTACCTCTGCTCTCTAGAGGTAGGTATTTACATACATATGTGCCAACCACCAATTTATGTTTGTTCCGTTCATCCAGCGAACATAAATTGGTGATATTACGTTAGAAAAGCCTAATGGACTAAGCACCTAAATTTTAGCTAGTTTATATGTTGGATCATTTTTGCACAACACGGTCCCGGCGTAGCTCTTTACAATTTAGAAAGACACGCAATAAAGCATTAATTAAAGTTAGTAGAGAGCGTTGCCCTTACTCTGACCTTATCATCTCGAGGGGTTACATTAGAAGGCCGAGTGTATTGTCATCTAACACATCTAAATAAATTATGAAACTTTAGTACATACACCTCTGAAGTCACGACCTTGAGACATTGAAATCTATTTTAGACCGACCAACTTGATTGAACATTAATTGGTGTGCAATATCAAAATGGTTCGGTAACTTACAATTTTACGCTTCTTACGTGACTAATAATTTCTATGTTGTGCTGAAAACTGGATAATATAAAGATATCCTCCTCAAACCATCGGTCACAAAAATTACTTAGCCACCAGAAATTGTGTGGTTTTGATTCCGATAAGAAATCATAAAAGGAGGTATTACTTCAACTTGTGAGCTCGACAAACCGTGGCGTCACTTACCTCATTAACTGAACTTATTTATGGTCCTACGTGGTAAGCTGAAATTTCCTAGTATATTAAGCATCTTGCATAAAATTTATATTCTTAATTTGCATGCACATAATAAATATTACTAACGTTATTACTATTCTTGAGCCTGTTGCCTATAAGTGAAACTTGCCCAAGCCAGCTTATCCATAGCTTCGTCTGGTTCTTCAACCAATCACTTATCTCTTCTGTAGATAGAGGACATACAGTCAACGACATAAGTTCAAACATTAATAAGAATATTATGTGCTTTATCGTTCAAAAATAAATTTTATTGGATAAAAGAAACGTAATTAGAAAAATCTAAATTCTATGTTTTGCTACTTTTGTCGCTGTATGACTCTCTTCCGTTATGAGCATGTTTCAGATTTCGCTGGGTAAGAAACCCGAAGTAGCAGACCACTTCTACTTATATTTTAATTTTGCTATAATAACAATTCAATAAAAGCATGGAATACAAAAGGCAGGCACTTAATTTGATATATTGCTTACCCACTGTCACTTTTTAAAGAAGAATGAAACTTTTGCAATTTCATACTGCAAAGTACAATGTAAATAAATAATGGTTAACACTAGAAAAATGTTCTTGACTATGAATAAAACTTAAAAATAAGGTTTCTTTAACATGAACCAGACAGGTCAATATGTTTTGCTAACCTTTATTAGTTCACTAGTTGACCCGCGTAACTTCACCTGCACATAATAGAATTTTCTCCGTTTTTGCAACATTTTTCATTGATGCTCCGCTCCTATTGGTCAAAGTGTGATGTTATAATTATAGTCTATAGCCTTCCTCGATAAATGGGCTATCCAACACTAAAATAATTGTTCAATAAGAACCAATAGTTCTTGAGATTAGCGCGTTCAACCAAACAAACAAACAAACTCTTCAGCTTTATAATATTAGTGTAGATTTGAGTTTAGTAATATATTTTGTGATGAAGAATTATTGATTGCATTATACTGATGCACACTAGGGAAATTAAACAAAAAGGTTCGCAAAACCGAGACGCCGAAGGTCCAGGTCAATATAGAGAATTTTGTTTTCTTTTAACAGTTCATAGTTCACCGCACTGGGAATAATTCCTGTATCGCGAGGGACTTTAAAAACATTTAAAACAACGGAACAAAGCACATCCTGTCTCGGAACAAGCATATTTTTGTGGATCACATAAATTTTAAATTGTTAATATTTTTGGAATTTACTGCTAGTCAATTTTTAATAGAAGAATAGAGTCTTGAAAAGTGTCAAGCCTATTTTATTTCATGAGTTCTAAAATATAAATGGTAAAATGTCTGCGTTATACGTCTCTGCTTATCCGTTCAGGAATATAGAAGCGTGAAGATATATGTATGCTATATGATTCAGGAAAATACATGACACGAATCCTAAGGTTAGTATCTTCAAACATTTCTTCCGTAACACTTTCTTTCTTTTTTATTTTATACAGAACATTTCCCGTTAAATCCGCACGTTCCATCAACATCCACGCGGTTTATTACTTATGGTTAATTCATGTCCGCTGTTCTTCTTCAAGGGATATTCGTAAACATCAGTCTAGGTAAGTAACTGAAGTATATGTATTTCTTTACGTTAAGAATATATTTTGCTACTAGCTTTTGCTAGTATCTTCGTATGCGTGGAATTCGGAAGTAGCTATCTATTTTTTAATTGTCTTTTACGAAGAAGCTGATTACACATACATATATTACTACTTCTAGGCGGCGTATCAAGATAAAACATGCACATGATTTTTTTGCGATACAAATGTGACAACCAACCAAGTTTGTACTGAAGTTATAGCGCACGTATAATGCACGCAGCCGGATAAAAGTTCTAAAAAAAATTATTGGCTTTTAAAGCTTTAATAAAGACTCATCACATAATTTTTCTTATACGTAGGTATATCTCCTATTTACAGACATCGACCAGTTACATTTTATTATCTATACTAATATTATAAAGAGAAAAGATTAAATTTTTCGTTTATTCGTAGTAACAATTTTACTCAAGAACGACAATGCCGATTTTTTAAATTCTTTAACCACTAGGAAGCTATATTATCACTAAGTAACATAGGCTATATATTTTTCTTAAAGTTCTGTTACTAGCATAAAATAATCTGCTTTTACGCGAGGCAAGGTGCGTGCAAAAGCTAATATGTATATATGTATAACAAAAGGAGCTTGTCTTGTAAGTAATTACTCAGAAATATAAAAACAACTAGCTGCTATATAAACGAATCACGTCGCATAAAATCGTGCGCCATAACACAGCCTCACCCAATTTTTGGGTTCATTATTCTTAAAGTCTCCTTCATTAAAGTCGGGGCGTGTCGCTAACTTCACCGAGCCGATTAATGGACATGCGCCGTACCTGCTCCTTTACTAAGTCGCTTTTGGCCCCTTTATTACAAAATGATAATTTACATACGAGATTCAGAGATCTTTTTCCGATATAAACGATTGGATTTAGAGACCTAAGAGGATATCCTCGGATTTTCTAAAGCCCGTTTTGAATATAGTTTTAGTTAAATCTACTCATTTGAAAGTTTTGTTTATTGTTTTTATATATTGTTATTATTTATTATCCAATGATGGCTTAGATAAGTTAATAATCACTACATATTATAAAACGAAGTTCCCCGCCGCGTCTGTCTGTATGCTCTCTGGTCGCGATAAAATCAAAAACTACAGAACGGATTTCCATGCGGTTTTCACCAATAGACAGAGTGATTCATGAGGACAGTTTAGATGTATAATTTGTTAAGACTGCGCCGAGCGTAAGACAGATAATGACAGAGTAAAATAAAATAAAATTGTATAGAGGATTTGAAGTGCTTTTTTGATAAATATGTGTCTTTGTCAACCAAAAACTTAAAACGACAAATTGTAATATAACTATTTATGTTTCGTTTAAGCTGTAAAATAGGATAGATTTCTACTGTTATAATCTAAAAATCACGTAACACGAGCTTATATTTTTCAAATCTAGGTAATTTTATAGGCGAAAATATCAATTATTTTAAGTTTTTTACACGGAGTAATTGTAAACATATTCATCGTTATGGTAAGTGTATATTTTATATATGTATAACAAAAAGTATTGATTTTATTCACTTAACTGTGACTGCCTGTTTTGGCACATTTCGCTCGGTGCAGTCTTAGGCTTTGTTACTACCCGTGCGAAACCGGAGGAGGTCGCTAGTATAATATAAGTATGAGTATGAATGTGTGAATAGCGCTGAGATTGCAAATGGTTTTGTACATTATTTCTATTTCTATCGTCTGACCTTGTATCGATCTCTCTGTATCATTTATATCATTACATATTATCTTTAGAATAATTTGTAATATACGTTTGATATACATAATTTATTGAAGTCAAATCTTCTTTAGGCGCGTTGAACACTTCATGGGTGAACAAAAATCATGAAACTCGCGTCATCTTTTTTTGTTTTGGTTTATAAAGAAGACGTGTTTATGATCAAGGATTAAAGTTTTCACTTCTATCGACAGTCCCCAAAGACTGCCAGTATTTATTTTAGTTTTTGGTAATGCATGTCGTGGCAGTCTATAATTAAGGCAGCGTTATATAATGTATTCCTGTGTATGAATTATTACAATGTTTTAATGTATGCATTGTTGGTTGTCTCTAAATAAATAAATAATCTCATAGAATTACGTTGGTCATCATATTATTAAAATATTAAATTTAATATTCAGCAATAAGGTAAGAGATATCTTGACAAATATTTTCTAATTAAATTCCTGATTTAGTAAGTATGTTTTATAGTATGTTTCTTGGCATTGCCTTTATATTGTTTAGCAATTATGATGCTTTATGACGTCAAGCATACGTTAATAATGATTAGTGATATATTTTATGATACTTTAAAACATTGTAGTACACAAATTATATTGTTGTGTATAATCATTTGTCGTCGGACATTATTTATAGTAGTTTTATAGTATTACTAGCTTCTGCCCGCGAATTCGCTCGCGTTAATTTAGAATTTGACAATCAATTCGGGTTGTACTCTACTTGTAATAATATAATTCAATCATGATTTTGAGAGTTTGTTTGTTTGGTTGAACGCGCTTATCTCAGGAACTACTGGTTCAAACATTCTTTTATTTTTCATAGCCCATTTATCGAGGAAGGCTATAGGCTATATAACATCACGCTAAGACCAATAGCAGCGGAGCGTCAATTAAAAATGTTGCAAAAATGGGGAAATTTCTGTTACGCGGGTCGGGTAGTTATTAATAAAATTGTATCTGGTCGATGTCTGTACATAGGGATCTAAAAAAATTGTGAGTTGTCTCTATAAGAGTGATACAGTTTGTATTAACTAGTACAGGAAAAGGGTAATCGTTTCCACAAAAATAAAGGAGCTGTTAAAGTCAAAACAGTAATTTATAGGATTTTATCTGTCTGTATGTTTATACGCGCATCACATAAAATTTACTGCACGGAATTGAATTCACAGTTGTATTGCTGAAGGTCGAACCTAAAATCTTTTCTATGTTTTATCTTGGTACTCCGCTTAGCAGTCGAGTATTATGTGTAAAGACCAGCTCCCTCTGAATTTCACGTGTACGACGTCGCAGACAAAAGCCAGTATTTAATATCATAATAGACAACGGGTCTTAGTTAGATATCTATCCCTATCAATTATTACCAATACGATTAAGACCTGTTGTCTAATAAAATATTAAGAGTCACATAAACTGAAAGACATTTATATGACATAAAAAATGGTTTAACACGCAAAATAAAGGTGGCCCTTTTTAATAGTTGCCCGTTGAGTGCCCGGCAAAAAAAGTGAAATGTCCTTGGCGCTTATGAACACCACGTGTGCAAAAAACACACGAGATATTAAAGAATTAATTATTGTCTGCATCACACAAATTATTATAATTAGAAATTTCAATACCTACATTTTTCTTTTCGACCTTTTGGTTGAATTTATGAAATGCTCATCTGTCCAGTGGCATAAATCTACGCTAACGCGTATGCAAACTTGAGATCCCAAGTTCAAATTGCCTCCTGTAAAGAAAGTCCGTGCTGATATTGAGAATTTCAGTTGCAGATGCTACTGAGAAATAAGGTAGACGGCAGTTGGTTCACCGCCTAACACGTGATATCTAAAAGTATAGTTGGCGTGAAGTGTATGTAAAACACTGCCTACTCCCTAGCGGATATATAGGGAATAGGCTTGTATATGTATTAGATGTTATATTACTGCCTAACATACAAACATTATCATCACTTTTTTAATAGAACTATTCGAACACGAAACGTGTCGCGTGAGTTCGTAATTGTCTCCTGCTGACCGAAGAGTTTCCTCCCAGTTCGTTATAATGAACGATGAGTGTGGAAACTGCGGAATAAGCAGCGAGAAATGTAATACAGTGTTATATAGAGACGAGTAGATATCAGATCATTAACGTTTCTTCTTAGCTTTGTATAATTTGATTAGCTCGTTCGTTGGTCGTGGGTATCGTGAGAAGGTTGGCAAAGTGTTCATGGATTTTTCTGGCGATGTTTCTTAGCAACAGCGCAAAGTCTGCCAACGTGCTGGTAGACGGCAATATGCTTCTTACTACTTTTGAGACTATATCATAGGCTAACAAAATGAGCTTATGAGCTTGTCACGTGTTACATAGATCGTAAAATATAGCTGGTGAAAAATAGGTTCAACATACCTTTGTCTATGCTTTTGGGGTTTAGTGAGACTCTACATAATATGTATACGTTTGTGTATAATTACGGAGAAATACAACGTATTAAGGTGGAATCTTGGAATTTTCATTTTCAATTTTATGTTATGACTTTAAGCAGCATTGGTCTAGAACAGGCTAATTCATTAAGTTAAGAATACAAACAAACGCTTGGCTTCTGGGCGTGGAACAGTATAACTTGCTTACATAAAAATGCCTAAAAGCATACTTAAATAGATTGAGAGGATATGATTTATATCATTTTTAAAAGCATACTAATGGTAAAGTTTACGAATTTGTTACTAGTAAAAACTTGTAGTGTTTTAGATGCTTTCAGAGTACGTATACGCAGTTGTTTAAAGTTTTAAAGCCTGCTGTTGCTTTTTATTTGGCGCCGGTACGAATGAGCCAAAAATGTATACAAAAAAGTAGCATAATAATAGCACTGTTAGTACAGTTCCGTCCGGATAGTAAGAATTCCAGTGCCTTACATACTTGCCTCTCCCATTCCTTACCTTTCATACTATCTTTAATGTTTTGGTCTAAGGTCGACAGTGCCCGAATGTTATCAAAAAGCAAGAGATTTTAAGATACATTTACTGTATACGATCAGGTAGGCCGTTTGCTTGCTTGACACCGTGTTAGTAAAACTATAATTAATTTATAGGTTAGATATAAAGTCATGACGTCATCGTCAAGGTTTTCTGTTGCGCTATAACTGTTATCTTTATCTTCTCTATTTAATTTAAGGAATTTAGCTTTCGAAACATATTTTGTGTTCGAATCAGAACACTGGAAGTCGGAATATACCAGGATTGGTACAGGTGCGACTACCCACCATTAAAGAAGTCCAACATTTTTCTATTGCAGTTGTTGGGGTGGGCAATTCAATGGTGTGTGTGTGGGAGGGTCTCTTTTCAATTTGTATTAAACATTTTGTAATTTTATAATAAGTTTGTTCTTTTGGATTATATATGTATCTGTAATACATTAACTGTAAACAGAATATGGCACTTACTCATTACACTTCAAGGTTTTAAAGTCTAAGACGTATAAAAGTAAATACATAATATATTAGAAATGGTTGTCCTATAGCATTTTAAATGCCGACCGTTGCACATTTTATAATCTGCAGTACATTTGGCTAGGCCCCGCCCCTTTAATATCAGTTTGTAATAATTATGTGCACCAACACTCAAATCTCATTATAGACTAAAGTCATCTCTATAATATTTTATTACGTTAAAGAGGTTTTGAGTTATAGAAGGGTCAAAAGTGGCTCGTGTAATATTACACTAAGTGGTTCGTGTAATATTACACTCGGCGCTGGCTAGCCAGTTCCTTTGCTTGAACTTGGCTTGACACGCTGCCGCGTGTCTAGATTTTATTTGATTATATTATTATAATGTTTTATGATATCCATTCATTATCGTTTATTCTTCTCTTTCTCTTGAAATATTTTAATGTTGAAAAAAAAAGTGTTTAACAATTATAGTAGTTTAAAGTTTCGAAATTATGTAATAATACTTAGTATTTTACAAAAATAAATATCGCCATAAAATCCGTATAAAGTTGTTTAATTTCAATGTATAACATTCGCGTAAACGTAAGACAATATATATTTTAATGTGGCCTTAATAAAAATTAAATCACACTAACACAACCTATAAAATAAATTAATAGAAAACATTATTTTAAAACTAGCTTTTAACGAGTACCAGCCGGCTCCATTATCAGACTGTACACCACCTAGAGTCATAAATAAAAAGTACTTGTCAAGACAAATCTAACGAGCCTAAACACAAAATGGCTGCTGTAAGATATTGA
The DNA here is from genome assembly GCA_963564715.1 of Catocala sponsa. Taxonomy (NCBI): domain Eukaryota; kingdom Metazoa; phylum Arthropoda; class Insecta; order Lepidoptera; family Erebidae; genus Catocala; species Catocala sponsa. Next base: position 21,147,372 of record OY751338.1, on the reverse strand, counting down.
GGAGTTGGGTGGTCTATAGGTGGCCCTGGTAACAGCATTAGATGCAGCTCACTATAATATTGCATTCTCATCAGGTTTTTGCATGAACATTAAATTTCAGACTATTCAGGCTACGAGACCTAGCTTTTTTTAAATCTTTATTTATTTTGGAGTTTTTATTCTAAAGAATACGTAGACTCCAACGTGCCTTATTCTTAAATAGAAACATTAAGCACTCTTGCTATAAAAATATTACAAAGTAAAAATAAAAAACCAAATAATACTCAGACTTATTTTCTAATCAATGAATGTAATTAAATTGCACAATTTCTTTGCTATGTCAGACTTAGGATTAGCTAAAATTGTGTGGATAAGTCCAACGTCAACCACATACAAGACTTAGTTAAAATTCAGTAGCAAATTTTACCTCAACAACAAACATACAAACATTGCGTGTAAATAAGAGCTTGTAAAAATAGAAAATCATTTTCCAAATTGCTCAACGCAATAAAAGTTTTATGCAACAACAAAAAAAAAATACAAACATACATTCGAGTCGAATTCAAAACATCCTCTATTGCAAAATCCAATTTCTGCGCTTGGTAATCAAATTTCGATTCAATTTATAACAAATACCAATCAAATCAATGCAATCACTTCATTAATGAGTACCGCAATTTACAAATATCCGGTGGGAATTATGTACTAATTAACACATTGATAGACACAAATTATGTTACAAACCATCCCGTAATTGGACATTGATGCCGTTCACATGATTAACCGAAACAGATAATGGCATCCCTAACCAATCAATACATATAATTTATTTTTATCAGTATTGAATTACTCACTGACTGCAGAAAGCTGAAACCTTTGTCCGACATGAGAATTTGATCGAGATTATACAGGGTGTAAGTGACGGTTCACCGAAAACTGAAATACTAGCTTCGGACCATCATTCTGAGTTGGAAAACGTAAGAATTTTCCACCGGAAAATTATCGAATTTTCTTTCAAAATTTCTCATTTTTCTAACTGATAATGATTACATAATGAGTAAACGACCCATTATACTAGATAATATCAATAAAAACTACATAATACTGAAAAACAGCTATGTAATCCAAACATACAAAATAAACACAGTTGAACCAATCAGCTGATCTTGCGCGGACAAGGCAATGACCAACGCAAAAAGTTTTTTTACACACCGGCAATAGTGTGCTGTGTAAAAACCCGCCCGCATCGTACCTACTACCACTGAACTAGAGAAGATCTATGATCAATGATCGATATCGAAAAAAGTGTATTAAACAAAGCGGGATAGGTTAATAAATAAAATAGTTGTTTTCCTTTTAAAAGTAAAGGTTACATGAACGTGTTAGCACTATTTATTATTAAATTAGTCACGTAGATTGAAAAGATTGTAATGATTAAAGTAGCCTGTAATTAAATTTTATACTACTATCACTTTACAATACTCATTTGCATTTTAAATGTTAAAAAATATTAATTGTTTTGATATTTCGTATCGTAAATGTACATGTATGAGTTTATTTAATCACTTTTAATAATAATTAATGTAAAAGACCATCTAATTGTTTTAAAACAAAGCTTTTTGTACACAGCGATTCATACAATGTAATGTAATCTAGTAAATCTTTACTTAACTGTTAAAATACAAAACTGTAACAAAAATTTGTTAATAGAATTAGCAGTTATAAGTATAAAATTAATCGATAGCCGATAACTCTCATAAAAATATTTTATGAGAGTTATCGACTATGGATTTATTTAATTAGATAGATGTATCTCATCCCTATCTAATATGACTACAACTGCAAAAGAAATTTATTTTTGAATTCTTTAGTTCGGTCGCGCTACTGTCAGGAATCGGAAGTACTTGACGTAATCTCTCGTATTCGCGAGTGTTTACTATTTTCGTTGCATTTTGTTAAGTTTTTATTTTGTTTATAACTATTTTGTGTACTAAATTGTGTTTATTTACTGTGTTCATAACATTTTGTTAACGTTTTTGTTTTGTTTATAACTTTTTTGTGTAACTACAAAGTTGTGTTTGTACCTAATAAATAATGCGTCAGCCATTTAGTGCACGTGAATATGGACAAATGCTCATGGCATACGGGGAGGCACGAGGCAATGCTTCGTTGGCGCTTCGCATTTACATCCAGCGGTATCCTGACGCTCGTCACCCTATGGACAGTCGTGTGATTTCTCGTACGTATCAACGAGTACTGGATAATTTACCCATAGTACCGCATCAGGAGGGTTCCAGCAGGCCGATTAGAGTTTCCACTGAGCGGAGAATTCTCGATGCCGTTCACCGTAATCCACACCTTGGTACGCGAACCACCGCTAAACTTCTGCGCCGTAACTACGGAACTCGCGTATCGCACTGGACTGTGCATAAAATTTTACGCAGAGATCGACAACGGCCGTACCGTATTCATAAAGTGCAAGCTCTCGTGCCTGGCGATCAAGTTCGGCGTATTGCATACTGCAGGTGGTTGATGAATCAGCAGCGGCAACATCCAAATTTTGTATCCCACATAATCAGGACTGACGAATCCACGTTTACTCGGAATGGCATGTGGAATCGACGTAACTCGCACGTTTGGGCGCGAAGTAATCAACATGCATCCCAACAAACGGGTCACCAAACGCGTTGGTCAGTAAACGTATTGTATGGTAACTATAACAACAAAATTTTAGGGCCTTACTTTTTATCGGAGCGCTTGAATGGACCCCGATACTTGGATTTTCTACAGCAAGACCTGACAACTGTCCTGGATGAGTTACGTTCCGACCTTGCCGCAGAATGGGATCAAATGGAAGATTTGCCACTTGCTCAGTTACCTCAAATTTGGTTTCAACACGACAGTGCTCAGAGTGCGCCAATATCTTGACGACACATTTCCTCGGAGATGGATTGGGCGATTCGGGCCTCACTCGTGGCCAGCCCGCTCACCGGATTTAACACCGCTGGTTTTTTTTTTTGTGGGGCTATATCAAGGAAAAAGTGTTCGCCAGTGAGTGCACTACTGCGGACGAAATGCGGAATCGTATTACGGCAGCATTTGTAAAGTTAGAAGCTGACATTATCGCAGACCCCTCCATGATGCCTCGCCTTCACGCCGAAACAATCAATCGTGCGCAAGTTTGTGAACAAGTTGGAGACAGCCATTTTGAACCATATCTTATAAGGCCCGCGAGATCTTAAGGTAAGGTTTAATTACTTTTACAATTTACTGTTAATTCAAAGAATTTATCGTAAATCACCCTACCTTTTTATTTTATAAGCACATTTGGCTTTCTGTTTTTACCTACACAAACATTAACGAAATGTGCGTATAAGATTAATTTTATAAGACGTTATTCAATTTATTCAAATTTTTTGTAAGTACAATAATAAAATTGTACAATCCGATTATTAGTCACAACGTTTAAATTATTATTGTAATAGATCACTAAAATAGGTGATCCGGGCTCCGTCAGATAATGTGAGCGCGCGTAGCGTTGGTGCGCGGGAAGCGCGATACGATAGCGCGGACGGACACATTGCATTGGTAGCGATACATTGCGTAGTGTAAATTACAATGTACTAGCATAAAACTTTAATCGTACGTTTCATTTTTGAATTGACATTTCCATTCAGTTGTGTACTTATGGACAAACGATTGTGCAACGTTTTCGGTACACCGTCCCTTACACCCTGTATATAATTTGCAGCAAACAAAAGCGTAAGCTAATTATTATAATAGATAACTAATTTCTAAACCTGTCAACAAATATTCGAATTATAATAAATTTGATGCCATAAAGCGATTAAACTTAATTCAATACCTGTAATAATAGCTTTTGCGCGCGGCGCCGCTCGTGTGGTACCTACATCAATAAAAAGTATCGTATGTCCTTCCCCAGGTTTTAAACTATATCTGTAGCAAATTTCATCTAAATCGGTTGAGTGGTTTAGCCGTGAAAAGGTAACAGACAGACAGACAGAAAGACAGACAGAGTTACTTTCATATTTATAATATTAGTAAAGATAATCTGAATTATGAATAGTAACTGTGAATCGCCTCGGCATAATTTTATGTCTCTAGCCTGAAAAAAAAGTTATAAGGGAAAATTTTACGTAGAAGTTGGTAACAAATAGTTTGTTTAGAGAGAGCCACCCCTATCGTCGACAACGCAGGTACCTAAAAATAAATAAATGCTTTAATTCCAAAGGCAAATATTTACCCTTACCCGGAGAATTCCTCTAGGTTACTCTAACAAAGGCACAATATATAAGATTGTCAGGGATACCGGGTGGCGTTTAAACGAAATAAAATTTCCCTAGGGAGATTTTACTCGGGTTTTTCCTATATGCCTGTATGCGAGTGTGTGCGTAGAAGAGCTTTTACACACGAAATATAAAAGACTCTGACATTCAAATCGCACGATAACTTTCTGGTTCAATTGGTTCTTCACAAATGCAGTTTGGTTCGCAGCGAGAATGTAGACACATTTTCTTGTATTGTTATGTGTTGGAATATAAGTTTGTATAAAACTCAGTTGTATGACCAAAGTCTATTTTACGCTGTCACACAGTACTGTAAGACAACACCTTTCATAAAAGTATTCTGTATTTACCGTTGTAATCACAGATAATTGCCCTGAAATAACCTTCATCTCTAGTCAAAGAGAACTGAGCGGCACGAGAATGCCCATCACAACAACACATTTTAAAGTGCATAATAACTACAATAATCTACATAATTATGCCCTGGTAGTTCCTGAAATAAACGAGTACAGACATGCAAAATCAAAATATATAATAATGGTATACTAAAATACATACAAAATAAACCACTATAAAAATCTAAAATCCAGTTTAATAACAATATATTCTTGTGAAGACAGAATTTATTGGTCTCCTAGTGAAGAAATATCGGCAAAATGCTGAAGAATGAAACATATTGGGAAAGGAGTGCACATTCGTTACGTGCACAAGGAATCGCTGCAATTTGTCTCGAAGTGTGAAACGAGCTTTACCTGCAATATATCTTTCACCTCTACGCTCGCATTGGACGTTTTATTATTATTTGATGTAATAACTACTGTTTTATTTTTTCCAGTGTGAGAGTTATCTGTAGTCGAGAGGGCGCTACCATAGACGCTACCAACTAATGAGATAACATCGTAATGTTGCCGACCAAAGTTCAGTTTGTTTTTCTCCCAACCTCTCTCTTGTTCACGTACAGGTAACTTTATAGCTTTGTAATAAAAAAGGTTTAATGCTGTTAGCTTAACATTTTTTCGTTATTTCCGTGGAATAAGTTTGCGTTTATGTTTAAAACGACCGTGAGGTATTGGTTTAATTCCAGCTCGGGAAAGTCATAAGATTTTCTTGCTAGAAATGGCTGAAATAGAGGAGCTGATAGAGGGTCGTGGATAGCATCAGACTCGTCACCTGTTACATGGAACGTAATAACAAAATGGAAAAATAAAACAAGCGTGAGAACACATAGTCTCACGCTTGTACTTGTACTTGTACGGGTGTTATACATCCAGCCATTTATCAGTGTATTTACACACATGATTCATACCAAGTGAAATTCCGATACTTTTATTTAAAAAAATAGACTTCTTTGCACTAGGAATAATTCCTATGTCACATGAGACTTTGTAAAACTTCAAACAATGGACACAAAGAACACGTTAAGTCGATACAAATATTTGTAGATTGTGTTTCCGGTGGGAATGAACACACAACACAACTCGAAGCGGTGGTAGCCCAATGGATTGGCATTGGACTTGCGACCAAGAGGTCGCGGGCTCGAATCCCATCTATTGCACTACTGACATGAACCCACTCCTAACACAAGCATTCTAGCTTAGCTGGAGGGGTTAACACGAATACTAGTAATTTGAAATCCAAATTGATGGTAATTTAAAAAACAAACTTGTTCGATCGGCGAGACGATCACTAAATCACTACGCCATCCATGAACCAGAATACATGTATGTATGAATATATACAGCTCATGTTTTTGTTTGGAAAGAGTCTTCATTTGGAAAGAATCATAATCAGCGCAATCTGAAACTGTGACGTATTATTTATTTTTGAAGTGAAAACTTCTTTAGGGCGTTGTGCACTTTTTTGTGATGGGTAAAAAATGTTAATCTCGCGTCAGGACACGTGACCTGATCGAAAATTCGTAAGACGGAGGGAGAATTGTCATGTTTATGTACGATAGCGCAATAAATGAATATTGTATTTTACCACATAAATGATAGTACTTTTATACTGATAATTAAAGCAATACGTGCAAAATTATTCCCTAACCATTCCAAAATATCAAAAATGCACAACGTTAATATTCAAGTTTTCACTTCTGCCGGCACTCCCGGAGTGCCATCCGTTGATTTTTTATTTAAAAACGGTTACAAACAATCATCGATCTTTATTACTTATGGTCAATTTATGACAGCTATTCAGTTTATCTCTCCATTTAAATATTAGATCAATTGACATAATTAGTTCATTACGTCAATCAAAAATGCATTTTCTAAATCAAATCTATCAATTAGAAATACTATTATGATGCACATTGGAAACAAGGTCCAATATACGACCCAGTTAGTTCAATCAAAGCCTAATGCTACGACTGAACAGGCACGGTTTAACATCATCATTATTTCAGTCATATGACGCCATTGCACCATACCATATGACGTAAAATCACTACTAGTAGAAGCAATTTGCTTAATTGGAGACGTTTACAAGGTTGACTGTAAGCCGAATTAGGACGTCCGTGAGTTGAAAGCGGTAGCACAATGATTGAGGCATCAGACTTATTAATCGCATAGATTTAGACTTACATTTAAGTAATACTGCACGGATGACTTCGTGATTTAAATGGTTAGTTTAATGTGCTAAATATTATAGATTTTGTCGCCAAAGGAAACAATTTGTGTAATAACCGTGTTTCCAATTAAGCACAAAAATATTTTACATTGAGATGGAGGTGCCTTGCAAACAACCAACCCAATATTTGGCTTATTATTTTGTGTGTTTAGCTTACTAAAGTGCCACTTATAAACATAAAATTATAGTATGTCGTAAGTTAGAAGAATATAAAATATAAAATAGGTAACTTAAAACCTAAATAAAGCTTAGTTGGGGGCAGAGCATATAAGAAGGTGCTGGCACGATTGCAGAATACAGAAATAAGGTGTCACTATTCTGTAGGCAAAAAAAAAATAGTTACTAACGTCATCATATCTCTGAAGAAAGTCTTTAACTTAATTACTAGAAATAATATTAGATTGTAATTCTGGTAATATAAATAAAAATAAGATTCATCCCGACTAATGTACTCATTCCCCGTGGAATTCCAGGTAAGCCAAGCTCTCTTACCAGACTATGTTGTTATAAATGTGTTATACATTGAATTTATCAAGAAGAATTTAATTAATTATACTTGTTGAATCCATTCCTGGAATGTGGCGAAATTCACGTATATTCAATCAAAGAATTCAAGATCTCAATATTCGATACATACTTTCACAGTTTATTCTTTTCAGTTTCCATTTAACATAAGATACCTATCTTAACACCGTGATAATAAGTTATATTGCAAATAAATTGTGGTCGTTGGCCTTTGGACGACTGTCAGCAGTGCGTGCGCACAGACATTTTCATTTGCCACTTCGGCCAAAAAGCGTGACGTCGCATGTACAACAAAATGGCGGCCTTTTGCTTAGATGCATGCCGGTGATGTTCGTATCGCGCGTCCTGATCGAAATCAGACAACGCGCAATTTACGTGCGCTTATCTGCAAGCATGCGTTATTTACATTTGTATACCAAAATCGAATCTCTTCTTCTTAAAACCTGTGGTATAAAAAATATTATTTTTACATCAATCAATCGATCAGAATCTGTGTGCGTAAAATAGGAGAAGCCTATATCCAGTAGTGGACTGCCGTTGCAGTCCACTACTGGATATAGGCTTCTCCTATTTTACGCTACAGACCCACAGACACAGACTTGCCAGGATCTACCACTTTTCGCATCCAGTTTGACCCAGCTACCTTTTGTGGTCCATCTAGCCAAGGGGTGTTCTACCTATCTAGTTTCTTACATACTGTCAACATAAAAACATTATTATAAAGACATGCATACAAGCTTAAAAAAATCTACTCTCATGAAATTATGACATGAAAATTTATGGACGGTTTGTTAACATAAATTTTACATCAAGTTTGGGTGGAGTATTATATACTCCATACATAATGTATGAAGAATTTTGAATTCGTGCCCGTACCTCATCTCGCTCTGAATCATGCTTTAGTCGGCGTTATGAAAATCATCTTTTACGCCGTAAATTATCTTCATACCGTATAACATAATATTTTATATTATTACGCTTCTGTATTCACGAAGGGTAATTAGGCTGAGATTTATACATCAATGCTTTGGACTATTGCGGTCGCACAGTGATAGTGAATGGTACTGCTAAATATGAGGTCTTGTATTAGATTTCCAAATCTGCCAAGTGTTAAAAGCTTTTCCTGTTAAAAAATGTTTAGTGCTAAAACGATACCTGAACGAAAGGGCGAGCCTATTTTCGTGCACGCCAATGTACCAAGTAGAGTTCCTAACATTATAACTGCCAATTGTTGACGTATATCTGAGCACATACACAATTACTTATCCTAAGCGCTATTATAATATCGTTTCACAACATCATATTAACTGCAATTTTGATAAAATGTTAGCAATACGCTCTTATTCTCTCTGTCGACCTCGATGGCGTAGTGGTTGGTGTAACCGACTGCCACGCCCGAGGTAGCGGGTTCGATTCCCGCACAAGTCAAACATTTGTGTGCATGAACATGGGTGTTTGTCTTGGTCTGGGTGTTTCTATGTATAATATGTATGTATTTACAAAAAAAAGTATATATGTATGTTTATCCATTGTCTAGTGCCCATAGTACAAGCTCTGCTTAGTTTGGGCTAGATGGTGTTGTGTGTATGTGGTAGAATATATTATTATTAATTATTATTATTATTCTATGCTACTCGCAGAGCTACATAACCGTCAGTATTTACCGAAATCATACCATTGCTGAATACATTGTAAATTGCCTACATGTGTATATTATGGATATGTGAAGGTACATATTTGTAATGATCTCTACTATGTTAAGATTCGTTAAATACAGTTATCAAGTTTTAATATTATTAAGATCAGATTTTAGCGACCTTTAACAAACAAACACAGAAAACTTTGAATAACATTGGCTTAACGTTAAAGTTTTAACCGCATAATAACATCGTCTAATTACAGCCATGTTTCGTGAGGAAGTATTAGAATTTCTTTATTCGCCATCTTGCCGCAGGCTTCGTGCTGAAACAAAAGCGAGATGTTAGGTGGCTCTCAGAGAAGTGCGTATAATTCACTCGCGATGTTCAACTACGACTCAATCGTAGACTCAGAAGAAAGTATCTATAACTTCCTGCCTTATATACCTAATTCCTTATTAAGTCGAGGGCAGTCATGTCTTCTAGAGGTGAAAACCATTGATAATTCCACGCATACCAAGTTGGTGGTGTAAGAAGCCGATCAGAAGGGGAAGTTCAAGACAAATGTTAAGCGACCAGATTTGAGACATTCTGACAAAAGGCCAAGATCATTCTAAACCGTTGAGAGTGCATGAGGAAAGTAACGAGAGTAAATGAAGCAAGAGAGATCAGATCATGCCAGAATTAGAGCAAGTGGCAATCAGTAGTAGTATTCACTCGTATACGTACAATGACAAGATTAAACAAATTGTTAGTAGTTACTAAGTTTTTGGCATTGGTCAAATAATACTTAAAAGCAGCGCGTAGTTTGCACGGATGGCGTAGTGGTTTAAGTGGTCGCCTCGCCGCTGCAACTGCGCCGAGTGCTGTGGGTTCGAATCCCACACGGTTTGTTTCGAGCCTCGGTGTTCTTTGTGTCCTTTGTTTGAATGTTTGTAAATTCTCCCGCAACACAGGAATTGTTCCTAGGGCAAGAGTTGTCTTTTTAAAAGATAAAGAAAGAAAGAAGAAAGATCGTCTCAATAACAACACTGCAACACTGTGGCGGTACTGAGAATCAGGGTCACATCGAGAACAGGGCCTGTAAGGCAAACATCATACAGGGACAACTAAATTTATATAGCATTTATAGATATTTATAACTAAAGCAATTGTCTTTTTTATTGTTGCTGAATGTAGATACTGCGCATCCATATTAAACGCACATTAGAAATTATAGGTACTAACAAATCTCTGCTACTCGCGTTTCAATATAAGCGTTCCATTTACGCCTTACTGATGCAGTCAATACGCAGCCTTAAGTTGAAAATGAGAGAAATATCTCGTCGGTAACAAAGCAGATAATGAAACGACAAGTTATATTCATTGTGGAGTTGAAAATTCGTTTAATCCATTTGTGGATTGAATGCGGAATTTTGTGGGACATTTTAATTAACATTTAAGATTCTCATTATATCATTGAGTGCAAGCGAGGGTCGAACATCTGTTTGGCCTAATTTACAGTGACACGATGATTACTCCATAATCCAACGTTATTAATAATATGATGGAGGACACAGACATGAGACAGGGGAAGAGGCGAAATCGTTTAGGGTATGTGAATATTAAGAGATTTATTTAAAGAAATCCATTGTTTTGTAGCTGCATTGCCGTGAGTATCGCTGTACTACGGTTGGCCTGGACCCTGTTGAATGAACATTACAATCCGAAAATGTTGTGTGATATATATGTAAAGTTGTATGACAAGTGCTGTTGAATAAAACTTACAATTTTAAAGAATTTTACAATTATTAAAAACATTGCAAATGCTGTTCAATAAACGTTTACATGTGCAAAAAATGCCTGTAGATTTCGATGACAATATTGTATCTACAAATTTGTAATTATAAGTTACAAATTAATATCATAAAAATGAAAATTTTTGTTGAAGATTATTAAAACGAGGTTGAGGTCCACATACTACCATAATATTTATGGAATGATCTCCGTTTTTGTCTACATATGCGGATTCGTTTTGGCGAGGAGCATCCATTGTGATTAGCGAACCATCTACAATGCCTGCTATTTTAGGTATATTATATTTCATAAACAATCTAGAGATATAAAGACAATTAGTTGGCCAGCGGACTTCTTCTCCAAATAATTTATTTACTACAAACCTGCACACATTTTTTTTGCAGTTATGTATCGTTCCTTTAGTTACACCATGTGCATCTGCTCTAACATGGTATTGTGAGCCCCAGCCCATCTAATACAATGCACACAAAATTGTTGAGTAGGTTAAGGGCTGCATTTCTCTTAGAATCGTATTGAAGATCATGTCCTATTTTCGTTACCATTCGACGGTAGCTTTGCTGACCCAAAATTTTTCGTTGAACATAAAATCTGACACATCAAAAGTAAAGTTTATCCTTTTACGAAAAACTCGCTGTTGCCGTTCACTCATATATTTTTTTTTTTACCATGCTCGTCAAAATGACCACACTCCACCTGATGGTAAGCAGTCGTGTGGTCTAAGAACAGTGGCCTCCACACCGCCCTCATAGTAGCCGAGGCGATGTTGAGGTCTCTACTTTGACGGCCTGAGAAGGTGCTTTTTCATGCCCCGCTTAAAGGACCCAGGATTGAAGGAAGAAGGAAACACGTGCCTTGGCAGAGAATTCCATGCCTTGGTCGTTCGGCAGAGGTATGAGGACCCAAACTTTTTGGTACGCGCTCTAATCGACTCTACCGTGTAAGGATGGCATCTGAGCCCAGCACGCGTTCTTCTGGATAGGAAAGGGGAGGGCGGGATAAGGTGGAATAACTCTTCAGAGCTCTCCCCGTGGTATATTCTGTAGAAACATGCCAATGAGGCAATGTCCCTACGGAGTTGCAGAGGTTCCAGTGAACTCGTGACCTCTGGATCTCCGATAATACGGACAGCCCGCCGCTGTAACCGGTCGAGAGCGTCCAGCAAGTACTGCGTGGAGCCATCCCAAAGATGAGGACAGTACTCCACGCAAGGGCGCACTTGTGCCTTATACAATAGGCACAGTTGCCCAGGCGCGAAGAACCACCTCACCCTGTTCAGAACTCCGAGTTTTCGCGAAGCTTGCTTAACCCGGGGTCATTGGGGTGGAAAAGTGACACACGGACGTTGGGGTGGGTCTCACAGACCCGTTCATTTTTATCAAAATTATTCCAATACTTTATAAATAATAAAGTGAATATTTATTCGTGTTTAGTATTTTAGGTATTTATGTAAATAAATGAAACACAAATATCATATTATATTATGTTTTAATCATATTTATTAGAGCTTTAAAAAAAAGAACGACAAATATCAACAAAATCTTTCTCTTCTACTTAAAGGTAATTCTAATATTAATTAACAATCAGTCTTAATGTTTAATGGCACTTTTATGTAGGAAACTAAATTATCTTTAGAAGAAAAACAATTAATCACTCCGAATCATTATCTTTGGTACAGTCAAATCTCTTGTAAAATCGAAAGAATACGCTGTCGTTCTGCCTCTTCTCGATCCATTTTTGTACTAAGTACCTACAAAAAACTTAAATACAATACCTTAAACTATATATCAGCAACTTTATTTGTAAACAACAATAAAAAAACAAATATAAAAGGATGAATACTTAAAATAATATCTATACAAAATGGCATGAAATTGTGACACTAACTGCGGGGATGGGTCTCACATACCTTATTCAATTTTGTGCACGTGTAACTCCCACTGCGGCTGTCGCACGATTAACGTGTTACCTGGGACGCATAGAACAACTCAACAGCTCCAGCTATTGAGAAGAACGGCAAAGTCGCACGCATAGTAGCCGTACTAGAAGCGAAATAAAATGTGACGGGTCTCACAGACCCAACCCCCATGACGCCGGGTTAATGACGCTCATGTAGGTGTTGGGATTAAGGGAGCGGCAAAGATCCATACCTAAGATGGAGAGGCTGTCACGTATTACTAGTGGAGTGTTCTTCAGAGAAGGGAGGGGAAGGAACGGAGACTTTTTTGTTGAGAATGCGCATGCCTGGGTCTTCTTGGCGTTGAACTCCACCAAGTTCTTGGCACCCCATTCATAGATGCGATCCAAGGTCTGGTTAAGTTCAACGACAAGATTCTGCCTTTTCCCCTCAACCTCAGCCTGTTTGGCCCCAGGATGTGCGAGATATCGCCCATGCACGGTATTGTCGTCCGCATAACAATGTATGTTGCCGAGATTCAACATATCATTGATATGCAGAAGAAAGAGCGTAGGGGATAAGACAGACCCCTGAGGCACTCCTGCCTTGACCTGCATAAATTTGGAAGCGCGACCGTCGCAAAGGACCCGAATACGACGCTTCAGCAGAAAACTTGCAATCCAGGTGCACAGTTGAGGGGGCAAGCCATAGGCCGGAAGCTTGGAAAGAAGAGACCAGTGCCAGACTCTGTCGAAAGCTTTGGCTATGTCAAGGTTAATAGCCAAAGACTCGCCGTGCTTGTCCATAGCCTCACCCCAGAGGTGCGTGACGAACGCTAGAAGATCACCCGTTGATCGTTTAGACCGAAAGCCGTATTGGGGAACATTGATCAACGATTGATCCTCCAGGTAGCGGACAATTTGGGTGTTTATAATCCGCTCGAACACCTTGGAAAGCACCGAGGTGATAGCTATGGGTCGGTAGTTGCTTGGCTCGGAACGGTCCCCCTTTTTGGGAATCGGTTGAACGTTCGCTTCCTTCCAAGCTTCAGGCACAATGCCTGCGGCATAAAACGTCCGGTATAGGCGCGTAAGTGTGGGAGACAATTCCGTTGCACATTTTTTAAGAACCACAGCTGGGATGCCGTCAGGTCCAATGGCTTTCCGAACATCGAGACACTGCAGTATCGCACGAACGGTTCGTTGCCTGATACATATACCAGGCATGGTGTAGCCGCAGTTGGCAATGTTAGGCGGCTGCGAACCGCAGTCATCGATTCGGGAGTTGGCCGCAAAGAGATTTGCAAGCAGATCTGCTTTTTCCTGCGGCCGATGAGCCAGTGATCCACTCGGATACCTCAGAGGGGGCAGCAAAGTCTGGCAGAAGTTAGACTGCACGGCTTTGGCCAGGCGCCAATAGCTACGACTGCCCGTAGGATGCGCCATTAGTTCCTGGCCGAACCGTGCGACGCGTTGGGCATCCGCTCTTAAGTATGCCCTCTTGCAGACCTTTGTGGCTTGGTTGAACGCTGCCTTCAGGTGATCCACGTTAGGGTCGTGGAGAGTGCGAGCCCTGGTCCAAGCGCGATACGCTGTCTGTTAAAAATTATATATTTATCATTACTACTGTCACTACTTCAACTACTAGTTGTTGGAACCATTTTTCAATTTATAACAATTTAATGTCTTCACTTATTAAATTGAAGTACAAAATTGTGAAGTTCTGACACAAGGCGAATCCACCTGTCGAAATTGTTCTACAATTTACAAAATATGAAAATTTGTAGTTACAATTATACATTCAATAAAATAGTTTTCCTTACAAATATGTAAATTATCACTAGTAAAGAGAAAATGTTTATTAAACAGAAATATGTAAAATTGTAGGTACAATTTTACAATGTTGTCAGTTTTCCACCATAGTAACTTTGTAAGTTATATTCTTTATTAAACAGAAACTTGTAGATTAGTAATTTGTAAAATACAATTACAATTTACAATTTGTAACGTTTATTAAACAGGACCCTAGTATCTCCCGCTTTAGCTAACTCACTTCATTAAATCATTTTATAAACTTTGACCGAAATTATGATAACTACGCGATTCTTTATTTCGATTAGGGTATATCACATAATTATGTCGTGCACATATCTGGTGAAAACACCCTTTATATTGTTACATTATTGTTTGTATAACAACATTTACATACAGAATTAGTACATGATATAAAGCTAAACAAAAATACAAACAAGAATCCGTATTCCTGAAGTTACGGTTCCATAGAGACAGACATATGTGTCCTCTATGTCCTACATCGGTTAAAAATAGTAGAAACTCTTTACGTAGGTGGTATCCAAGTTGACGAAGGTATTGGCTAGGGATTGGTCAGGTTTATCTACGTATACACTTTATACGGTTAAAGTAACTCTCGTAGGTGTCAGTGAGCAACAGAGTTTCAGTAAAAATAGATACCTATTGATGCCGATTCGTATGTGTTTTATTAAATATTATATGTTACATCATAATAATATGCATTCAGTGTATAGCGTTATATGATAATCACAATGGCCAATATAATGATAATTATATAAAATACTAGCTGTTACCTCCGACTTCGTCCGCGTAGATTTTAACTAAAAAGTGTTTGTCTCCGCGGAACCCTATTTCTTTTTTTTCTAAAATCAAGGTAACCTATATTACTCCTTATAATATCAGCTATCTGCCAGTGAAAGTCCCGTCAAAATCGGTTCAGCCGTTTCGGAGATTAGCCGGCACAAACAGACAGACAGACAGACAAAATACATTTTCGTATAGGTACCTTATATACTTTCATATGCATTAGATAAAAAGCGGCTATTTTAACATTACAAACAGACATTTCAATTTTATTTATTTGTATAGATTATAACACGGTATTTTCTTGATTTGTTCGTGAATGTTTATGTTTGTATGATATTTATAAGCCAGCATTTAATTAAATAAGCTAATATTATGCCACCCATTTCTTTTGACTCCCGCAATGGTGGAACTCATGTATATGTCGTAGAAATCTAAAACTGTTATTCTAATGCCTTACAATTGCTGAATGTCCAAAAAAGTAACGTTATTAATCTAAAAAAATGGTTTGGATAAAGAACTATAATTTCAAAATCTAATCGAGTGAACCTACCTGCCAAAGCAGTTACCTTACTATACGTCAACGAAAATAGTTTGACGTCAAAACTATAGACAAACTCTGTGTTTGTAACAAAAGCGGTCGAACTAAAATTAGTTCACTAACATTTACAATGGAATCAATAATACCTTTACTATTAATTGTGTGTAGGTGTTTTTGTTTACGGTCCATTGTTGTCCGTCTGCCGCGTATAATCGTTATAGAAATAACCCTCTGTTTATTGGAGCTTCAAATGCAAATGTCATCACAATATTGTTTATGGTGACGCAAATAACATGTATCAATCTGTATTGCTGACGTCATGCCGTTCTTTATTTAAATCTATGAAAGAAACAAACGATAAACCAAATTAACCTGTCAATTATTGGAATGGCAGATATAATTAAAACCCTATTGTGTCTGGCCGCCGGTGTGCCGCTGTGACTCAATAGATTTAGTTGGTTCGCAATAACCGTAGTAATCTGCCGTTTTCCTTAGTAGTAATAGGGATTTGACATAATTTGTATGGAGATTATCTCAAGTATAATTATAGTATAGAGTGCAGAAAATTAAATGTGGTTTTCCGTACTAGAGTGCGGATGACCACATATAGGTTGGTAACTGGGAACTGCTGTTAATGATTAAGGAGTGGGTCATCATGAGGGTAACCAGGTCAAAATGATTTCCTTTTTTATTTTCTTATTAGCTGTACTCGTGATTTCACTCTTAAAATATCACTGTAACATCTACATAATATATTATACTACGCAGTTTAAAATTAGCTGATATTTTTATATTTGACAGCCCAATTGGAGATTAGGTTGAGAGTGGTGGTTGAGAGGCCCAATGGAGCAGTAATCATAAAGTGGATAAACCCTAGGAGACAGCAAGTTATAATATGTATTATATGTTTGTTAGCATATTATAATAAAAACGCTAAAATTACCAAGAGAGGTTTCTTCTTACAAAATTATAGCAGTTTCCTAAATACATTCCCAAAAACATTTAGTGAACGTAATTCAGATTATTTGAAAGGAATTAATAGCATTTGAATGAACTAATCTCTTTTATTCGTCGGCTGATACGGACAGGTACTTAAATAGCACGGAATTAAGCCTCTTTTGTTTGTGGCGAGTCGATCATCTCCTACCTTTTTAATGTCCTATTGTATTGCATTTTTGTATTAGAATTTATTTCTAAGAAATATTAAATGGCATTTTCGGAACGACGTATGTACTTCGGTAGCTAGTGCTTAATAAGAAACCTTATAGCTCTACTTAGAAGGTAAATACTTCATGAAAAATAAAAGCATTTGATAATAGTCCTAGCCTAATTGTTCCCAAACGTATTAGGTGGGAGTCGGTTGAATGTAGAATACGAAACGATTTCTATCTATATTCTAATAAAAAGATTCCATATTGCCACATATGAGATAACTAGCTGTGCCTGCGGTTTTCCCCGCGTTTATAATTTCTGCGATCCTGCTGCCCCCGTGGGTCGTAGTGTGATGTTATATAGCCTATAACCTTCCTCGATAAATAGGCTATCTAACAGTAAAGATATTTTCAATTCGAACCAGTAGTTCCTGAGATTAGCGCGTTCAACTAAACAAACAAACTCTTTAGCTTTATAATATTAGTATAGACTAGCTGTGCCCGCGACTTCGTCCGCGTGGATCTCCTTTTACAACAATGTCTTTCTTTAAACTATAGACTATTAAACTACAATTTAATAGATATATATGACGCTGCCTTTTAAAAATCTATTTAAGACCGTAATTTTGTTTTGCATCGTTTCTAACATAAAATGGTACGTATGCATAAAGATTTCTGGAACTACTGACCCGGGAAAGAGCGACGTACAACTGCCCATGTGAAAAACAACTGAGACTAAGATCTACTCCAGCAACGCGGAAAGTCTGACCCTGAGCTTTATTAATTGTCATTGCATAACATACCGATACTGGGCATTGCGTACTTTTAAACTGAAATGGAAAATTATTTGGTATAATGGGAATTCTGGGAATATAAACAATTTCGCCGGCACCGCAACCTGTTAGAATTTGAGCCTCTATTATGTTTTGTTGTAATTGTATGACTTTTAGTCGGGTTCCGTTGCATAGTTGTGGTGGTCTTAAATTTCGGAGTAGAATAATCGAAATACCTATTTTTAAATGGATTTCAAGAGATGGAAGTCCGGGCATATTTAAAGAGTTTAAAAATTCTATCGGATAGTTCTTGGCTTCTTGTTGATCAAGCATTCTGTTTATAGAAAGTATATCTTAGTCTCGCCTTGTGTATATTTGACAATATATTGCTATTTATATCAGATGCTTGGTCATTGCGAGGGGTTAAAATGGATCTTTCGCATAACCAATTATTGTCCCTTTCAAATAGTTCTGAAAGGTCGCCGTAAACAGATGTTTTATTAACTTTCATAGAGTTTAAACGATGCGCTCTTTCCTCTGACGATTCTTGAGAACGCGCATCTCTCATTCTTTTGGCATTTCTCGAATTTCGAGATAAGGAAGACCGTTTTTTAGGTGGCATCGTAGGTGAAATAAAAAGAACCTAATAAGATAAAAACACAAAAAGAAAAAATGTCTACTTACTTAATTAAAATTTATACTTAACTTTACAACGTTTAACTTAACAACTATATATATAAAGAAAAGAAGGAGAAACAAACAAAAACACTAAACAAACTAATTATATTATTATCTAATACCTACTTTAAACTTATATCTAAAAACTACGTATCTATGTATTTTTAAAATCTAAAGCACGCTTATTCCGAGAAGAGTCAATAAGAACCACGTCCGTTCGTATTAAGAGTGACAATGTGAGTGAAGTCGGCGCGTTTTTTTTTTGTGTGTATGCTAATTGTTGGCCTCAGATGGCCTTTGCAACTTTACGCGGACTGTGGGTGAGCGCAGAAGGCTCCCAACCCGTGAAGTCGGCGCGTGAGCGCCTCCGCCTTTTTATAGATGCAGCGGATGGCCATTTCGCGTGTTAAACAAAAATCAACCGTATAGCTGTACCCATACTGGCGCGGCGAGATTTGGAAGTTTTATTTCATCTATATCTTGTGTGTTTATTAACCGATTTCTATATTTTTTTTTTATAAAATGGATATTAAAGTGTACTTTTTAAATATGGGAGTTTGATAAAGTTATATCTATGTGAAATACAATATATTTATGTATTTAATACACTTTGAAGAAATGCCTAACGATTAAACACGTTATCGTGGCTAATTTATAAAGATAGATATATACTATTCAGGATTTTTTTGTAGATCTTTTGAAGACCATCATCTTTGTAATACATACTTTTGGTGTATGATCAACGTATGCGAGGATAAGAGCTCGAAAGCGCATTTTCATCCGACTTGCTTCAAATTTATCGTCACTGCTCAGCTGCTATGTGTCTTAGCGTTATGTTATATAGCCTATAACCTGCCCAGAAGTTTGGACTACAATCGTACCAAGTTTGGTTAAAATCCCTTCAGTAGTTTTTGACCCATGCGTGCATATACAGACAGACAGACAGACGGACAGACAGACAGACAAAAAATTTACTGATTGCATTTTTGTCATCAGTATCGATCACCATTCATCCTCCAATATTAATTTTGAATATATATTCAATGTACAGAATTGACCTGTCTATAGTTTTATTATAAGTATAGATATACATATTAGAAATAAACATTATAGTTAATATGAATTATTACTATTATATTTTTTCATATTGATTATAAAATGCAAATAAATATATTTAATGCCGTCAATGTTATTTGTTTACCCACATCGTTGGTATTATTTTTTCTCGTTTTGTTTTTTTTTTTTTTTTTTTTTTTATTTTGCTCGTCAAAATGACCACACTCCACCTGATGGTAAGCAGTCGTGTGGTCTAAGAGCAGTGGCCTCCACATCGCCCCCACAGTAGCCGAGGCGATGTTGAGGTCTCTACTTTGACGGCCTGAGAAGATGCTTTTTCACGCCCCGCTTAAAGAACCCAGGATTGAAGGAAGAAGGAAACACGTGCCTTGGCAGAGAATTCCATGCCTTGGTCGTTCGGCAGAGATATGAGGACCCAAACTTTTTGGTACGCGCTCTAATCGACTCTACCGTGTAAGGATGGCATCTGAGCCCATGTGCGCTCTAAAAATATTAATCTTAGTTTTAAATATTGTTTCTCAGTAAGTGAATTATGTATGCAATTCTTTATGAGAAATAAAGTTGTTCTTAAACCTTAATGCAACATTTTGCCAATATTTATTAATATTTTCATAATTACCATTTTCTGGCTGACGCGGTGGTATATGTGACTGCGGCGCTTGGTGTCTCGTGTTCGATTTACAAGTCAGACGAAGTGTTTTTGTATCGGGATTTTTTGTCAAAAAATCTCTGTATTGAGTCTAGAACCATGCCCGGGAAAGCCTATAGGCATTCTCTTACGTGGAACCTAGAACCATACCTGGCAAAATGTGGATGTAGTACACGTCATATCTCTACCCCTTCGGGGATATAGCTGTCAGACTATGAATGTATTTTTATTGAAATTAAAACTACTTTATATGGATTTTTTCGCGTTGTTTATTTTAGAACACTTTTATTAAATAATTTTAAGCAGCGATAGCTCAGTGGGGAGACCAACAGACTGCAATGCAGAGGGTCTCGAGTTCGAACCCACGTCGCGCATCTCTGACTTTCGGAAGTTATATGACTTTTCAAAATTATGTGCGTATTGATTGACAATTATCGCCTGCTCCGTGCCTCGGAGAGCACGTTAAGCCGTCGGTCCCGGCTGCCATGAACATCTATGGCAGTCGTTATTGGAAAGTCAGTGCCCTCAAATATCCTGACACTAGTCTAGCCTTAGGATATCGTTAGCCTTCGGGTTGCGGAGGTCAGATGGCAGTCGCTCCATGTAAAAGCTGATATCCAGTCAAATCCGGTTAGACTAGAAAGCCGACCCCAAGTGACTTGGGAATAATAAAGGCTAGGGAGAAGAAGACTTTTATTACATAATGTTGAATTAAAACTATTTATATTTATGTATATTTTTCCCCGAGGTTTCGGTTGCTTTACAGCAGCCATGGTCTCGGGGAGATCACGTATAAAATAGTTTTAATTTCAATGTATAATATAGACAATATTATGTATTTTTATTTTTAAGTACGATATTTCTTTGCTTACATAGCCTTTGCCCATAAATCTCGGACACGATCGATGTCGTGCCGCTTGTCCCTTTATGTCTGACAGCTTCCGGCCTCTTTCGGCCATCTATCTAGTGGCGGACCGCTCGACTCTGTTTATGTTTACTATCAAATTTATTTTCTTGGTTGGGATAAAATTTCATATATAACTAAACAGCTTTATAGGTTAGTAGCTTTTGCGCGCGGCTCCGCCCGTGTGGTACCTACATCAATAAAAAGTAGTCTATGTTCTTTCCCAGGTTTTAAACTATATCTGTACCAAATTTCATCTAAATCGGTTGAGTGGTTTAGCCGTGAAAAGGTAACAGACAGACAGACAGACAGATAGACAGACAGAGTTACTTTCGAATTTATAATATTAAAATATTAATATTATAGTAAGGATTAGGGATGAGCTAAAAATTTCATATATAACTAAACAGCTTTATAGGTTAATAGAGATGAGATAAATTAAGTTATATGTTGGCGAGGAATGAATAGAGAATTTAAAGTAAAATATTTGGCTAGTTTATGAATAAGTGTAGAATTAATTGACCAAGAGACACTAAGAATGTCGCTTAGTAAACGTTTTGGGGAGTTACTGTCATAAAGTGAACATTTTTATATATTAGATCTACTATGTCGAATTAAAGAGAGCAGATCTTGTTTGAAAGCTGGCAACCTTATAAAAAGCACTTATTTTATTTCGATATATAGCCAAAAATATCTACTACGTGAGAGTAAACCCTTTGACTGGTAAATATGTAAGCGTTGCAAAACTAGATTTTTATGGTCTTGTCACTGTGGATGTGTGTATACCTATATAAGTGGAGATCGGGCTTTCGCTAGCAATGAAAACGGTTGCGAACAACTATTAATACGTATAACTCTTTTTAAATACCAGGTAAATTTTAAATTATTTACCATTTTCATAGCGTTTTGGCCCGCCAACGGCTAGACACTATTATTCTCTATTTATATCTGGCATTCCAGCAACTGACAGATTACGCGTAATTATTCCCAATAAACTTAATACTAATTTACTTAAATGTTAAATTTACAAACAGATTATTACAATTGTGAGTATCGCACATTTCTTATAGGTAATCAGTGCTGCCACTTCCCTTCTTCGTCCTGTGAATTCATGGCCATACATTTATAATCCCTATAACTTCTTGTTGTGACGTAGAACGTAGGGTACTCATTTAGTTGAGTGGATGGATCCAAGATCCATTGTTTTCCTGGGACACTCGTGTAAGTGGTGCCTGGACAAATAAGGGACGACTATTTAAGTAGTTGATGTATAAAATTGTTGTGTTTGTCCGTTTGTATAGATTTTACGCCTTGTGATAGTTCGGTCGGGTAAATTTCTTAATAATCAAGAACCTGTACTAAACTATAGTATAGATAAATCAATCTTGGGAAACCTTTGTCTAGTATCTTTCGACTTTGACGATGAGAGATAAAATAATCCATCATAATCACATGTACCTTGTAAATGCATAGGGTATTTGATGTTAAAGCATCACGACAAAGTTTTTGCACTTGATTATTTAGAATAACTTAGTGATACAAACACAGTATGTATTTCTGGCCATTTACACTTTATTTGATTTAACAAAATCGATAAAGTAATATAGGTTGATGTCTCTATAGTATGAGCTCCCATATAAAGTGGAGATCAATGTTGTTGTTTAATGTTTTCGCATATTTATTTGGGAATATTGCATAAAATACGGTTAAAGGGTTTCCATTAATATGAGAAGTAATGATGACCGGATATGTAAATAGACCCGCGGTTATTTATATAACGGGTCGATGTGCACCATTTGTTGCCAAGACTAGAGTGCATAATATTATCTGTACTCTAAAGAAGGGGTGTAAAAAGTAGTTATACATCTTTTATTTTAAAACATTTACTATCTACTAAATACACGTACACAAAACAATAGTTTTTTATGTTCAAAAGTTCTATTGGGTGATAAAATTTCGCTCGCAGCAGAAATAAAAAAGCAATCGTAAAGTTCAGTTGACCTATAAAGGTAACCTAACGTTATCCGTAAACAATATTTACAGTTGTCTTCGAGAACTTTATAGACATTGTACGATTTTTTATAAAACTTTTACATAACCTCAGTTTTTGAAATATATTTATAGCGAGTTTATATATCTTCTTAAGGCTTAACCCTTTGCCGAACTTAGCAACTAACATAAATTTATTAACTTCAGTATAGCTCACCTATAGTGAGTACTATAGAAAAGGAAAGTTCATATAATAGTTTCATTTTCAGTTTCATTTTTCAGTTTCAGTTTCAACATTTCTGAATAGTTAATGGCATGCTATCTATTTGTTGGAAATAGAACGTATTATATATTTTTTATTGCTTACGATTCTGTAAAGTTAGACTTCGTTAATGAAAAATATTTAATTATTGGTTTTTGTATAATACATTTGCAAAATATGCTTACAGTTTACCTGGTGGTAAGCAGTAGCATAAAACAATAACGTAGCATGTTGTTGTGTGTGCTTTCGGGTAAAAGTTCATAAACGTGTGTGTTTGTTTTTAAATGTCCACCGGTGTGCTGCTGTGACTCAATCGTTTCATCTGTATTATGGGCACCAATTTTCTAAGCATTTTCGTATAATACAAACAACAATAATATAAAACCGATCCATTATAATTGTTTTTGTTGTTTTTATCTACAGGAGTCACAAGTATAACAGTAAGTATATAAGGGTGATGTTTCTTAATCCAACTTGGGTACTATATATTACTTATGTTGTCGATTTTATTTAGTACATAAATACGTTATGTAAATTGAAAACAGTTGTTATATATTAGAACATTACCAAATAGCTTGTGACGTTACTGAACGCACCCAGGGATACAGACGACCTTGAAAGGACGCGCGCTTTCAGAATAAGATTTACTAGAATAGAAATGGTTTGATAATATTATTACTTTATAAAATATTTATTTACGACACATACAACAGAATTTGAACTAGCCTTTCAGTATTTCATTAACATTTAATAAGCTCATTTAATAGGTACCTATCTTGTTATATCCAGCAAACCTATTACTGTGGTGCCGGGAATTACATATCTCGAAAATATTGATAGTATATAATATAGGATGAAACCTCGCGATCCAAGAGCTATGTGCGAACTTCTGCTATATGGTTTACGAGGCAGATATTTCTTAATTGTTGCAATGTTTAGCTTCATGGTAGTAATAATCCGAGTGTTAGATCTTATACACGATCTACGTCTAATAATTATTAATGTAATATAAGTATATACAACGTCTTGACCTGTATTTTATCTAATTTTGGAGAAATATAGTATTAACCTCGCCATGAAGGGCGCATAATTACATACCTATATAAATATGTTAGTTAAGCACGTATTGTTTCACTATAAATATAATATTCTGTTGACCATAGTCGAAACCGCGGTTAGCGATTTTGTTTTGTGTATTCCATTTAAAAATAATATCTAATAATATCTAACGGCAACATTAAAGTCCTTGGCAACACAACTTTTATTGTTTTATTGGTTACGGAACATTAATTATAAGTTCCAATGAGGAAAGTTTCGTATTAAAACAACCTTATCTTGAAATAGTCTAAATAAATTACAACAACTTTTAACCAACAATATGGTGACCTTTATTATAGTCTGTGAGTCGATTTTTTTGATTTTCAATAAATTTATTTCAGGAAGGTTCCTTGTTTCTTTTTCATCGTAAATCACATCAGGCTTTAAGGTGATTGTTTAGCGGACGAGCCTTACAAGTATACACAGTCTTGTTATTGGTACCGGTGGGTAATACTAAATTTTATTCCTTATTTTCAGACATCAGGTGTGCGCTCGAGTTTCACCCGCTTTGCTCCTAAGAGTCTTAGTGTAATGTTAGACAGTCTATAACATTTCTCCTTAAATATTTTATCCTTACTTATCCTTACTAATATTATAAATCTGAAAGTAACTCTGTCTGTCTAAATGTCTGTCTGTCTGTTACCTTTTCACGGCTAAACCACTCAACCGATTTTGATGAAATTTGGTACAGATATAGTTTAAAACCTGGGGAAGGACATAGGCTACTTTTTATTGATGTAAGTACCACGCGGGCGGAGCCACGCGCAAAAGCTAATAGTCTATAAAATACAAAATTAATCTCAAATCTGACTTGCAATTTCAGTGATTCGGTGACATGAGCTGTTTATACATGTATGTAAATA
Source organism: Catocala sponsa (assembly GCA_963564715.1). NCBI lineage: Eukaryota > Metazoa > Arthropoda > Insecta > Lepidoptera > Erebidae > Catocala > Catocala sponsa. Next base: position 21,122,005 of record OY751338.1, on the reverse strand, counting down.
ACAAGTAGTTTTAAGATATTGGTCAATATTAAAATTTTCAATGATGTGACACAATGGCATATGATAAAAAACATGTTTTTATTTGACTGAACTACAGCAAAAATCCTTTAACCAATTAAGAAGCCAAATTCTCGCGATAGAGCGGCTATATAGTTAAACATCTAGGCTAAAACGCCGGCAGCCCAATTGTTAAGTTAAATCGAGAATGAAATAATAGCTATAAAAATATTTGAATTGGCTTCCAATTGCTCTACTGACGAGTACCCACATATAAATGGAAAACTTAGCTGCTTAGTGTAGCGCTAAACAAGAAGTCTAGTAATTTGCAACCCCTTCTAGTTACCCCTTCTATTTACTTTAAAGAAATATGAAGAGTCCATCTTAAAGGAATATTCGGTGTATAAATTATAGACACTTCTAGTGCTCAACTAATCCCTGTTCAGTAGTGACGTAATACCGAGTAGGCAGGGCAGATTTCTCCGGCTTCGTCGCACAACGTCGCGTTTACGCACTATTATTGTTTTACGCTTGACCGTCTGGGATATCGATGATCTTCTAAAGTGCTTCTGATAAATAGGCAAGCTAACTATAAGCATAAGGATTGATAAAATTTAAAGGTCTGAGGGCCAAGGCTTTTTATATGCGAGTAACTTTTGCAGAACCTATTAAATTACCCTCTATTAAACTTGGGACCGATCAAAACGATATGCTATTTTATGCTAAAGCCGTCACTTTATTTTACACTATCCAAAAATCAGACAAGTTTTTATAATCATTATATTCTAGCACTGTCTTTTTTTGGATATCGCAGATAGTATTTGAGAGTTAAGAGTATTGCGGTATTACAATTTTAAACAGGAATTTCGCCCAAAATGAGATAAGTTGACGGAATCTTCTGCCGTACAGACTATCTCGGCCAAACAACCTTGTGTTGTATACCCATGATGAGTAAGGTCTTTGGGCTCCTTCAAGAGATACTTTGCTGTCATCACAACGCCTCTGGAGTGGCAAGTGCTTATAGGGTACAATGAATAGTGAATATCTAGTGAGTCATATGCTTGTCTCATTGGTTTTTCATTGTTATTCTTAAAGGGTATATATTACCTTAAATTAAGAGCGGAATGAAAGCGGTGTACATTTTGTAGACATTATACAAAATATTCTATAACTCAAGTTGTCAATGCTTTAAAGCTAAAACATCGTCAATGTTGCGATGACATATCCTGAATGTTGTGCAACCATGCAACCGTCTACGAAATCATAATCGTAATTTAGAGACATACATACTTGTGGATTTAGGTAGCCTAAATTTGTAGGTACTCTCAATACACTCATTAAAGGTAAATATATTACGGTAAACCCACAACAACCCTGCAAATCAATTCAATTACATTTATAACCGGTTTATCCCAAGTCCGTAATACGCAAAATAATATCGAAGGGACAGACAATCTAGATAATAAAGGCGCTGTAATATAATGAAATAAAGCAAAACAACGTATTGTTAATTTAGAGAGTGCAGTCACGTCGGCCAAGTTTCCTACGGTAATGAGAAAAGGCAGATCAGGACGTGCGAATTGTTATGACTATTGTCCAGATTTGAAGCGAAGCGAAAGCGATAGTGCTACCACAATGGCTGTTGAAACTTTTGATGATAATACATCCGTTGTATGAAGTATGGTTCAAAACACTAAAGAAAGTTATGATTGTTGTGAAGTTAAGATAATAAAAGCAATGACAAAAGCTGCAAAGCTATATGTCCAATATAATAATGTCTATCTGAAACTTCGACCGAACAAAGTATTAAGAATATACAGCGAAGATTATTAAATTTATTTCTTTCACTGCAGGGTTTAGGATGACCAAAGCGTTCTCATATCTATAGTACCTAAAACAGGCCCGAAACTTTGGGTCCGGCCGTTAGGGTCCCATTCCGGTACGCCCCCAGCCGGCACGCACCCACAGTGAAAAATTTGTTATTCCGCTACGTCCCCGGCCGAGACGCTCCCATTGTAAAACAACCGGCGAAGACACTTGAGCAAATACTGTTGAAAACAAAAGTGTTTTTAGTATCATGTATTAGCTTTAAAATTAGTAAGATTAGTTTTAAGTATACTCTTTAAAAATATGTTTAAAAAATGTTGTTGTAAAACAGTTTTGTTTCAACAGTATTTGCTCAAGTGTCTTCTCCGGTTGCTTTATAATGGGAGTGTCTCGGTCGGGGGCGTAGCGGAATAACAAATTTTTACTGTGGGTGCGTACCGGCCGGGGGCGTACCGGAATGGGACCCTATCGGCCGGACCCAAAACTTTGCCATGTATGTTTCATGGTATGCCGATTCGTTTATTACGTGATTCGTTACCGATTCATTAAACTAAGAATCCTTTAAACTATAATATAACGACATCTTGCTGCTACTTTACGTAGAGGTCTAGCTCTAACATAAAAAAATTATAGTAACAATTTTATACAGCCAATTTTGTTTTACTTGTCCATAAACAAAATTATTCCAAGGATGCTGCTTAGTTTACGTAACGTTTGAATTTTTGTGATTATGATTAGTTTAGCTTCCATACCAGTTTTTTTTTATGGCTTTGGTGGGCAAACGAGCAGACGGACCGCCTGATGGTAAGCGATTACCGCCGCCCATGGACACCCGTAACCCCAAAGGAGTTACAAGTGCGTTGCCAGCCCTTTAAAAAGGAATGAAGGAGGGAACGGACAAAGGAAAGGATAGAAAAAGGATCGGGGTAACTAGACCTCCGGCTCTCTCACTCACCGATACGAAACGCAACAGTACGGGTACCGTTACTTCACGCCGGTATTCTGTGAGAGGGTAGGACTACCCCGGTCGATCCGCCCATTCATGCTGAAACCAGCAAGGATCTACTACCTTCCAAAATCTGTTCTACCATATCTATAATAAACTATAATTAAAATATTAGAAAACAAGATATGACATCCTAAAATATTTACTATTGTCACAGGCATAATATTATGTTGCTTGCAGTGCCTTCGTGTCGAACCGTGGCGCGTGCTATCACTGACACCGCGCACCTATTCTGCACTCAATGCTCTCCTAAGCTCTGACTGTGACTTGTTTGCGAATATGTTGGCTAGCTATATTATTGAAATGTCTGCGTTTTTGTGAGAAGAGTGGATGATTATGTTTACTTTTACGTTTAACTTTGTTCTTGATTGGTCTAGATAGTGCCGTTATAATAGAAGTAAATTAAATAAGAAAGTTATACAGTTTAGCTTAGCGTCATATATTATAGCGTATCTTTACTAGTGTGTCGCATACCGAAGTTATTGGATATTCGCGGCGGCCACAAGAGAGAGATCCTTCACTGAAAAAAGATTCTAAGCACTTACGCCTACCCTAGTTATTCGAATTGTATTCACTCGAATTCGAATTCCGTTGCTATCTTCACGCATTCTCTCGTTAAATTCTCACACCATTTGTTCTTTTGTTATTATTCAAAGTTAAAACGAGGAGCGAATGAAGTAGCTTCTGATTGTTATAAAGTCGAAACTAAAGAGAGTTCAGAATACTAACTAATATTATAAATGCAAATGTGAGTTTGTTTGTTTCACTTTCACGCCTTAACTACACGACCGATCATCATGAAATTTCGATATACATTGTCTGTTACTAATATAACCTAACATAACCTACATTTACATACACGAGCGAAACCGCGGTCAAAATCTAGTAATATATAATAATGACACCTTGTCTTTCTTTTTATTAGGTGATTAGTAGCTTTCCTTGTGATGAAATTATGTTATGATTGTAGGCGTTAAAGATATGTTGTTGTAGGTACAAATGAAATGCTTTATTGTAGATATGGTGTATATTCTCTACCAGTTATATATAAAATAAATACATATTGAGTTACGACCTAACTCAGTGGTTGTGGGGAGACGACTGCCGCTCGGCGCTACTGTATACTTGCGCCTGACTATACAAAAGTAACGCGTCAGCAATGTCCCTACAATGATTAATCACAGAAACAATTGAAATGTATACCCATCCGTATTAATTTCAGTTTCTTATCCATATAATGTGGAGACAACACAGACAAAAATTGCAAAAACATTTTCATTGTAATTAAAACCACTACTGGTAATTCATTGTGTGAATGTTAGTTAAGGTTTTCCTAATGTGTTTGTTTCATTTTTATTTATTTTCATTTCATGTTTATTCTAGAAAGTATGTTCGTAGTAGTGGTTCAGAGATAGAACAGCCACGTATTCGGATACCGCTGTTTCACAAGTAAATTCGGTGATTTGGTGTTACGAGCCTCTTACTAATGAGGACCTTAAATGTGTAATGTAATTTGTGAACAATTGGAACCAAGCAAATCTAGGTTCGCCAATTCGCTGGTTTTTGATGGTTACGTAGGTATATCGAGAGGAGCTTAAGAGAATTAGTACCCTCATAGAGTTAATGACAGAGTCCGCAGATGACTCAGAACTTACTAAGCGTAGAAGGTGAAACTGCAGTGGTTTGTGAACTGATAAAGTGAGTCCTTAAACTGGTCATCAATGCTCGCACAAAGAATCTAATGTACCCAAAACCATCGATAACAACTGTTGTCGGTTTTGGATATATACTAGTATTATTTTTGGTTTATTTTTTCTTATTATGTAGTAATAATAATAGCCAATTTAATAAACTGATGCACAACTAGATACTAGCGTCTTTGTTGTAAATCAGTTGTTATCAAGTAGTCAATAGAAGCACACGGTTGTGACGTATTATATTGTTTTAATTCTTATGTTATAATTGCATATTTACATTTGATTATTTCTATAATTAATAATTATCATTGTTATTTGTTACTGTACTAATTTCACACCTTAAAATGTAATTAATCGATATTGAACTTTCCATTTGATATATTGATAAAAATATATAAATAAGGTAGGAGATTAACAAATATTCATTCTCGTTACAACTGTCAGTTAGAACGTTACTCTGCTGAAATTTATACTGGTTGTGTAAAAAGTATCTCGGCGTTTCATTGTGCAAGAACCACGACTGCGTAATACAGTTTTATGCTATAGTCAACTATGCCTGTGCAGTATGGGTTAGCAGATTTCAATCATTTTCGAGGACCTTATAAAGAACTGTCAGATATGCAGAATTTAATACGAAGCTTTCTTTTATCGTTACAATGAGCGATAAATATTGAGTAAAAAAGTAACAAATGTTTTTTGGACGTCGATAGCTTAGAACATTTTTATAAGAAAAACGAGCCATACCACGCGAGGGTAGAGTAAATATACTTATATATTGTTATTATTACAGCCTCCCATAGTTATTTAGAGCACAGCCATGTGTAGACGATAGGCAAGTAAACCCATTCATGTTTATATTAATCCTTATATGTTATGTTAGGCATAATTTCTGGGTACTGCGTCGTTAGTGAACGCCTACGCAATATATCATAGCACCTAGTAACTGATATGTATTGTGCTATGTAGAACAGAAAGACGTAGTCGTGGCTTCTAATGTAGATCATATTTTTTAGTTTTTAACCGACTTTAAAAAAAGGAGGATTTGACTTTTTTATTTGAAAGCTAGTGCTTCACGTGTGGTCCCATTTAATTTTGGTCAAATCTTGATCGAGAATCATCAAAATCGGTTCACCCAGTCGAAAATTCTGAGTTAACAAACAAAAATGAAAAGAAAAATACATTCGAATCCTCCTACTTTTGAAGTCGGCTAAAAACTAAAAAATATGATCTACATTATAAGCCACGACTACGTCTTTCTGTTCTACATACTATAGTCGTGAGGCTATTCTGTGCTGTCTATAATAATAATAATATTCTACCACATACACACTACACCATCTACCCCAAACTAAGCAGAGCTTGTACTATGGGTACTAGACAATGGATAAACATACATATATACTTTTTTTTTGTAAATACATACATATACATAGAAACACCCAGACCAAGACAAACATTCATGTTCATGCACATAAATGTTTGACTTGTGCGGGAATCGAACCCGCGACCTCAGGCGTGGCAGTCGGTTACACTAACCACTACGCCATAGAGGCCGACGAACGACGTCTTGTCATGTAATATAATAATAATATATGAATCTATACTAATATTATAAAGCTGAAGAGTTTGTTTGTTTGGTTGAACGCGCTAATTGAAATTTTATTTAATGTTGGATAGCCCATGTATCGAGGAAGGCTATAAGCTATATAACATCACGCTACGACCAATAGGAGCGGAGCAGCAACGAGAAATTTGCAAATACGGAAAATATTCTCTTATGTGCCGCAGAAGTTGTGCGGGTCAGCTTTTAAATTAAATACAAGTAACATCTATCCACATTTAATATCTATTTCATGTTCTTTTTACCTTCTGCGATACAGGAGGAATACTAAATAAGCAAACACAACAAAAGACCAGACCTTCTACCTTTATAGAGAGACGTTGCTTCAAAAGATTTCTCTTATATTGAACTGAAAGTAAATGAAGCAGACACATTTGTTGCTTTGGCTGAAAGTATTGAATTGGCGCTTTTAGAACCTACTCGTCTTAGTACTTAACTCGGATTAAAGTTAGTACTAGATATAGATTTTGACTGAAAGACCTAGCAGTCTGGCCCGGCTTCGGCCGAGTTCAACATATAACATATTGTCACGTAATGGACTAATAATAATTATTCTACCATATAATTACTTCAGTACCTATCATATAATTACTTCAGACCATAATAATTATTTCAGATAAAACAGCGATAGCTCAATGGGGAGACCAATAGACTACAATGCAGAGGGTCTCGGGTTCGAACCCACGTCGCGGACCTCTGACTTTCGGAAGTTATATGACTTTTCGAAATTATGTGCGTATTGATTGACAATTATCGCCTGCTGCGTGCCTCGGAGAGCACGTTAAGCCATCGGTCCCGGCTACCATGAACATCTATGACAGTCTTTATTGGGAAGTCAGTGCCCTCTAATATCCTGATACTGGTCTAGCTTTAGGGTGTCGTTAGCCTTCGGTTTACGTAGGTCAGATGGCAGTCACTCCGTGTAAAAACTAATACCAGTCAAATTCGGTTAGACTAGAAATTCGACTCCAAGTGACTTGGGAATAATAAAGGCTAAGGAAAAGACAGAAGATTTCAGATAAAACAGGCTAAACAGCATTTAATATACATATAGGCTATGTTCATTAGAAATAATATACCTTTTAAATAGTAAAAGAATTTTTTTTTTAATTAGTTTATGTGGTTTCGGCTATTAACACGTAGGTACACAAAATGCGCGTTCTCCGTTTATTATATTACTAACTATCCTTTTCTGTACTCCTGATAACGTGCATGCAAAATTTCATGACGATTGGTCTAGTAGTTAAGGTGTGAAATCGTAACAAACAAACAAACTAACATTTGCATTTATAATATTGGTTAGGATACCTATAATATATTTGATTATTGAAAGATTCTGATACTTCAAAATTATGAAACTCACGGTGATGACTTATGGCAGCTGCATAAAACGTATTAAGAACGTAAAAAGACGGCGCGAGGTACACGCGTGAGTTTGTTAAAAGGATTACGTATGTACGTTTTGCGTGGGTGGATCGCGTCAGCTGTTTACATGATGCAAACAATGCGCACACATGCCTGAACTTGCGCATGTTCGTCATTTATAAAAGCCATTAATCTATAAATTGATTAGAAGTAATTTTGATTGATTAGTAAGTGATAAGTATTTTTGGTTAAACGGCTAGCGCCGGTTGTTATTACTGTTATCAGGATTTAACTGCCTTATCCACGTGTCCAAAAGAATTCTGTTATTACGTAGGCCCACTTATTCTAATGCCTCAGTTAGTCTTAAACGACTGAAGATTGACCACTGACGAAGTGGTGATTATATGCAAGTTCGGCCTGAGATCCGGATGAAGATTAACAGAAAATTTAAATTAACACAATTAATCTAGTTGCTACTTTTTATTTCTACTTTCTACTCATAATGTGCTGGATACATAGCCAAAACTTAACAAGCAGTGAATACTTAAAGGAATATCCCTTGTCTGATCTCAGGTTTATTGATTACGTAATACACCGTGCGTACATTCACACAAGTAGCAAAGAAAAACGAGAGGAAGGAGGTTTTCACGTGAAAGCTATTTCTGTTGACGGCTCACTGCTCACAATTTCCCTTGCTGATTTCGCATTGACATCTAATTATCTCGTCGAAAAAGGAGCCCAGCGATATTCACCTAAGCTCGAATCTCATGTTTGATATAAAATAAAGACGATTTGTTTTGTCTGAAACATTCGAAGATGTCTACAAATAGTACATAGATTGATAGTAATAAAATATATTAATAGTAGATAAATTGTAGTTAGATTAATTGAACACTATCAATACATATTTTAACTTACTTGTCACCCTTGTTTTCAGGTCGATATTATAAAACAATAGTTTTTCTAAATATAAGAAATTGATTTTATCCTTTGCTCCAACCTAGGTTGTTTCATTAACCTATGCTAAACTATTGTAAGATAGCTTGTTAGCATAGCATTATGCCAAACCCATGTACGAAACCACATAATACATACAGCACGAATTTATCTGCTGCATATCGAACAAAACTTTTTGCATACACATTCATTCATATTTTCGGTTGACCGTTTATTTGGTTGCAAAATTATTCTCATATCAATTCATTATGAGCATCGATAGGGATGTTTCGGGTGAACTAAGAGAGCAAAAAGTCTGTGTCTTCTCTAAAACTTTTATTTTTTTCATCTCATAATATACCTACAGTTTAGCGTCTAGATTGATTCGCTGTGGAACCCCGTATTTAGTTTTGTGAAATATTTTATTAGTTTTATTCACAGTTTTACAAAAGGTTACCTTCATGAATAAAATAAGCGTATTAGAAAATTAATAATTAGCCCTTTACGAAGTGCAAACGATATTTAATATAACAACGCTGCATGGAGGTCTAATACTTTACTTTTATTAATTATTTTGTTTTGTGTATACTGTTGTCTAAACTGTCTACATTATCATAGGATCGAACAAAACTTAAATATTAAAAAATAGTGTAATGATATCCACTCGCTTGCATTAACGGATGATCAGATTGCATTCCAGTCAGCGATAACACCGACTGCTTGCTTTTTCACTAAAATAATATACCTTCATGTGAAAATATTATATTTGTCTTACGATTACGTGAATGTTATACATTGATATTAATTTACTTTATACGGCTTTTCTAGCTGTAACCGCCACAAAATCCGTATAAAGTAGTTAAAATATGTAATTATAATATCTATAGATACGTGACAGAACGGGGACGGACACGGGGAGTGCTCTGAAGAGTTATTCCACCTTATCCCGCCCTCCCCTTTCCTATCCAGAACAAGGCGTGCTGGGCTCAGATGCCATCCTTACACGGTAGAGTCGATTGGAGCGCGTACGAAAAAGTTTGGGTCCTCATACCTCTGCCGAACGACCAAGGCATGGAATTCTCTGCTAAGGCACGTGTTTCCTTTTTCCTTCAATCCTGGGTCCTTTAAGCGTGGCGTGAAAAAGCACCTTCTCAGGCCGTCAAAGTAGAGACCTCAACATCGCCTCGGCTGCTATGAGGGCGGTGTGGAGGTCACTGCTCTTAGACCACACGACTGCTTACCATCAGGTGGAGTGTGGTAATATTGACGATCAAAATAAAAAAAATAAAAAAAAGAACGATAAATTGTCTTTCGTCTATGCGAAATAGGTTATCTAAATATAGATATTTAAACAAAACACACTATAAAATACGTAAACAGTAGTATCAATCAGTATACTGTACTTAGTTACTTTTTTACTTTAGTTGGGGTCCTAACAGAACAATCTGAACTATACATGTTTTTTGTAGAATTAATCGCGATTACTTTAACTTATTTTAGTATAAAGTGATTTATTTGGGATATCCAATAAGCGTGTGGTTTAGTTGCAAAAAGTCATGAAGGTTTTCTGTTTTATTTTTTTTTTAACTCATGAAGGTTATATTGATATAAATATTAATAAAGTTCTAATGATGCTATTTAACTCTGTATTTTTAACAAGTCAAGTTAATTAACAATTCGAATGTATAAAATGTATAATAGAAGATTATGGAATCTTCTTTTATTAATAACTTATCACAAAATTCTCAACTTCCATAAAGGAAAGTCTTTATTAATGATGGATTAAGTCTATTTTTAACTCAAAACCAGAGGGAATGTAAATCCTGTTTGAGCAAGTAAAGCTTAAGGCCATTGTACACGACGCGTGTTGCTTGCGCAGTTTGTATGTATGGATGTGCGCAGGTCCAACGACTTACACAATGTAAACTGAACTGACGTGACGTGAGCAGACATACGTAAACGTCGTCATAATGACGCCGAATCAAAAAAGTCGCATCTAAAAAGGGACGTGAAGAGCTTGCGCATTTTTAATAGCTTCAACTTAAATAGAGCCATGAAGACTGACTAAAACAAAACAAGCAAGTATCCATGTATTTAGCACTTGAACATGCAGTCCGAACGTGCAGCAAGTACATGACGTACTACATTCAAGTAGCGAAACACAGTAATGACTTCGTCCGACTTCTTACACCGTGTACAAGCACCACAACAATAGCAGAAAAGTTCATAAATAATTAAGATACCGTCACGTTTTCATATGTAGCCATTGTTTTTAGGCTTGTCGCATACTTGTCTACTACTAGCAGATTAATGATCGCCATTAGTTGAGTAAAGCAACTAGTCACTGCCATCGGTAGATCAACGTGGCCATTTGTGGTGCCATTTATCCACTTGCTGATTGATTGTATTTCTCTCTCAGTATTTGACAGTAAATTTATGGAAACAGTGTTGGTGTCATTCAGTTTATATGAATGAATTTGAATGAATGAACTTCCAGTTTCATTACAGTATTATTATAACAAAAATCAACGGTCCCGGCTGCCATGGACATCTATGGCAATCGTTATTGGGAAGCCAGTGCCCTCTAATATCCTGACAGTGGTCTATCCTTAGGGTATTGTTAACCTTCGGGTTGCAGAGGTCAGATAGCAGTCGCTTCGTGTAAAAACTGGTATCCAGTCAAATCCGGTTAGACGAGAAAGCCGACCCCAAGTGACTTGGGAATAATAAAGGCTAGGGAGAACAGAGAACAGTTGACTAGACTTCCAGAACCGGGTTTTTGTTTACAATACATAGTATATTATATACATTACAACTATTCGTACATGAGCTACGTACCCTATTTTAAAATAGTCGCCATTTTCTTCTTCTTTGTAATCTGACATTCACTTATGAGATATTTAATCATTAAGGTTATGTTAGTTATATTTTTAATTCTTCTTGTGCACAAGTTCTTAAATAATTTGTATTAATTTAAGTAGCTGGTTGATATGCGAATCACACTATCGCGCTATTATATGGTGTGGTACAATAGAGCGTCATGCTAATACATAAAACAGAAAACAAAACACCCTGATCGAGTATCAACGTATATTTTGGTACGGCTCTCGTAGCATATGGCTTGAACGTGACGACACAAATACTGAGGTTGTATTGAGGGTATACTGTACTAGCTGTTGCTAGTTGTTGTGGCACAGAGTGCGGCAGCCTTATAGATTACATAAGGTTACTGCTTACTACTGAAAGATAGGAGCTTTATTTATTTAATTAAAAGCAGCAAGAGTATTTAATATAATTACACACCTCGGCATTTAAAAGAGGCGTCCCTTCCTTTTGGAGCGGGTACCTTTTAATTTGCTTAATTTGTCCAGTACTGACTTCTTTTTATAAGATGGCGTTGTCTAAAATAGAGGCCTCGTTTAAATATACGAGCACGTGAGCTTAGTATAAATGTGCGTGTATTAAATGATTAAAGTATATTGATTGAGTTCATAAGCCTTTACGATTGATATAAGATTCGGCATATTATAGTTTAAATAAGGATTGGTAGGAGATATATTTATAGTATTTATAACATTCGCAATTACTGAGAACACTTGATTTAATTGGAAATGCCAAGTGCTTTACAAAAATATTGTTACATAAAGGGATTATTTGTAAAATTATTTCAAAATCTTGCAAATGTCACCTATATAAAACTAAGACTGACAGTATAGCTTAACTTGTAAATTTTTGTAATATACCTAAGACGTTAATTTTAGTTATTATTTTGTAATATAGTAAGATAAGAAAAACTTTATATTAAAGATGAAACATTCTATATTACCTTCGAGAAGGCAAATCTTAGTAACAAAATATGTGAAACTTTATATAAAACAACAATATAACAACTCTTTACCATGTTTATATTAGAATAAACATTTTTAAACAAAATTCAAGCTTTAGTAAAGCTTGCCTCTAGTATTATTTATTTATGCATTATATATATGCAATAAATAAATAAATAAATGCATTCTACATCAGAGTTTTCTGTATATATGAATAAATAAGTAAAATAAAAAGCGTTGCATCTATAGGTTTGTTAATAGCAATTATCCATAATAAGACGTGAGTATGTATTTACTAACATTACACCAGTATATTTTCGCAGTATCAGGCAGCAATGCATCATACCCACATTTTCTCAATCATCTTTTTAAAGCCGCACAATTCTATCCAACGATGTTTACGGAGCACTATAAAACTGCGCTGATGGACAATGGTGCCAATTCTGTTGTCACAAAATTCTCTAAGCTTAACTAAAAATCACTAAAATTTATTTTGGTCCTCTCAAATGACATTTCGTATTCTAAAATCGTTAAAAGTCACAGGCCTAAAAAAAATTTTGTGATTTTTAGTTAAGATTGGAGAATTTTGTAACAACAGAATTGGCACCAATATGTGGTTTCAAATCTTATGAAAGACTAGCTTTTGCCCGCGGCTTCGCTCGCGTTAATTTAGAATTTGACGATCAATTCGGGTTGTACTCTGCTTGTAATAATATAATTCAATCATGATTCGAACGACACGTGGCGCCATCTATTATCATAAGAACATTATTGTTGTTTTCCTCGGGAACAGTAATTTTTTTCGGCATGAAAGATAGCCTATGTCCGTTTCTGTACACTTGACAACGTATATGCAAAATTTCAGGATGATCGGTCAGTGGCTTAGCCATGAAAAGGTAAGAAACAAACAAACTCATTTTCGCTTTTATAATATTAGTTAGGAAGTTAGGATAGTTAGGATTGTGTGAATGCGTGATCATGCATGATCTTTGAAATGAGAATAAATTACTCTATAAGAAGAATATGCTTAAGGTGCCATCAGGTGCCAGCCATCTTGCTTAATTGTACTCCTTGGTATTACTTAGAATTTTTATCGATATATGATTGAAATAATTCGCATTACGTGAATAGGACTCGAGAGATATATTTGGTTTTCAATACAGATATGTTTTAAGTGGCAATGCTGCTTCTTGTAGACTTCCTGGTACAGTCAGAACACGGCAAATTACATGTCACGCTACAAGTTGACTATGGTTGACGACAATTAGGTAAGAGGCATCAGCGTATAGTTTTGCCCGAACTATACGCTGATGCATCTTACCTAACAGTTGCAATAAGCTGACACAAATAACATGTGCAAGTTAAGGCATTTATGGATGGTCTAGCTGACCCGCACAACTTCGTCTGCTTCACATAAGAGAATTTTGCTAGTTTTTGCAACATTTTTCATTTATGCTCCGCTCCTATTGGTCGTAGCGTGATGTTATATAGCCTTCCTCTATAAATGGGCTATCCAACACTGAAATATTTTTCTAATTTTTACTCGTAGTTCCTTAGATTAGCGCGTTCAACCAAACAAACAAAATGTGAGTGAAGTAGGCGCGTGAGCGCCCTCGCCTTTTTATAAATGCAGCCGATGGTCGTTTCGCGCGTTAAACAAAAATCAACCGTATAGCCGTACCCATACTGGCGCGGCGAGATTTGGAAGTTTTATTTCATCTATATCATGTGTGTTTATAAACCGATTACTATAATCTTTTTTTTATAAAATAGATATTAAAGTGTACTTTTTGAATATGGCAGTTTGATAAAGATATATCTATGTGAAATACAACATATTTATGTATTTAATACACTTTGAAGAAATGCCTAACGATTAACCACGTTATTGTGGCTAATTTATAAAAGATAGATATATACTATTCAGGACTTTTTTGTAGATCTTTTGAAGACCATCATCTTTGTAATACATACTTTTGGTTTATGATCAACGTATGCGAGGATAAGAGCTCGAAAGCGCATTTTCATCCGACTTGCTTCAAATTTATCGTCACTGCTCAGCTCCTATGTGTCTTAGCGTTATGTTATATAGCCTATAACCTGCCCAGGAGTATGGACTACAATAGTATCAAGTTTGGTTAAAATCCCTTCAGTAGTTTTTGATCCAAGCGTGCATATACAGACAGACAGACAGACAGATAGACAGACAGACAGACAAAAAATTTACTGATTGCATTTTTGTCATCAGTATCGATCACCATTCATCCTCCAATATTAATTTTGAATATATATTCAATGTACAGAATTGACCTCTCTACAGTTTTATTATAAGTATAGATTATGGATTATTAGCATCGTGTAGATGACCAAAGCAAGCCAGCTGCGCAAGTATCCCGTATGATAAGCCAAAACATGTACAACAAGCACCATTAAACACAGTGGGCGATGTAAGGTAGGTACTTAATGCATGATATAATACAATGTTAAAAACAATTAAGTTATAAATAAAGTTTGCAAATTATTTGGCAAACATTATTTTACTCTTGCGTATTTTGACTACAGTTACGTGATATTTGTTAGGTAAGTAAATATTGCAAAGTTTGCTGTTATTTAGGGAATAATCGAGGGTTACGTCATTATAATATACGACCCAAAAGGCGAAACAATAAATTCACATTTCGTCAGTTGTATTTTAAGTTCCATGTAATAATGGGTGAGCCTATTGTCATTTACCGAGCACTCACAAGAATAAGAAAACTGCTACTAAGAACTTCCAAACAGCTAATTCCAATAATACTTTGCCTGACCTGGTAATTATAGATTGGTCTGAAGATTGGATGCAATAATAAGCTTAAACTAAGGACCAACAAGATAGCATATATGATCTGATGTAATGGTAATGTTAAAACGGCTGCCATATTCTGAAAGCCTTGTTTTATACTACTTAGCTCTGGATTGGCTGTGTCTCTCTTAGTTTAGTCATTGTCCCGATTTGTGGCTACAACGGAATATGAGATACCGACGTAGGTTATGACTTTCCAGGACAATATATATGGAACCGGCATAAAAACCTAGTATGCTTTAATAGACTCCGTTGCTGTTGCAACCAAACATAGTAAACGAATGATTCCGGGCAGACGCCAGCCGTGATGATCTGAGTTCCAATTCTCGCAAAAAACTGTAGTCACATTTGAACCAGGTCGAAACTGTTTTGAACAGTTTTCCATGAGAATTAGTGATCAATTCTGGTTACGTTTTACGCAGGTTTCCGTAACAATTATATGAAGAAATATGCCATAAACAATTTCCAAACTTTATTTTTAACTTTTCATGTATTACGGCCACCACCATTGTGGAATATTTGGTCTAAAATAAATACGGAAAAGTACCGGTGTTTAGGCAGTAAGTGCTTGTTTGTTAAACGTTAATATTAGAGCGTTGTTATGACTACATTATTCAACGGTTTGAATACTCTAATAGCTGGATGATTGCTTTATGTCGTAATTCACATAAGATTATACCCATGGTTTTGTAAGCTATCATAGGCTACGCAACAAGAAGTCTATCGTCGAGACAGCTTTATGAACGACCGAAAGTGTAGTTTTGGTTTCATTCTCTTCGGTTCTATTCTATTTAAAAACAGACAACACCCATTATACTATTAGTTCCTGTGTTGTAGGGCATTTATCATTTAAATAACGGATAGAAATAACATCCAGACCCGGAAGGATTTTATTTTTCAAGGCGTTTAGTGCTGTTTGTAAGATGAATTGAGGCTTGAACAATTTTTTACCACATAATCGATCAGCGATAGCCTAGTGGGAAACCGTTGGACTGCTACGCAGAGGTCTCGAGTTCGATCTCAAGGCGCGCATCTCTGACTTTTCGAAATTATGTGCTTATTAAATAGTTAATTATCGCTCGCTTTAACGGCGAAGGAAAACATCATGAGGAAGCGTGGTGGACTATGGTCCAACCCTTCTCACACTGAGAAGAGGCCCGTGCCCAGCAGTGGGACAGTTTAATACAGGGCTGATATTATATTATATATGTATATAAAATCGAGTTATCTCAATTGTAAATTTTAAGGGATTTAGAAATGTAGTATATAATAATAATTATGTTTTTATCTTATATTGACAAATATAAATATGTATGACGGAATAATATTTTGCTAGCCGTTATGAATTTTTATTCACAGCTGTCACAGTCTGTAGCGCTAGACGGGCTGGTGTAGCATATTTCAGCTAAGTGTGTAATGTGAAGTAATTTCATCTTCGCCACTGCAACAGAGCAGTATGCAAGGCTGAATTGCAAACAGAATAGAATATTGATACTGTATAGTGATAGAATACTGATGCTTCCAAATAGAAGACCGTAATTAACTTTACGAATCCTCCAATTTGCTGACCCGGCCATGTTTCTGTTTTCTAATAGTAGAAATACAATTATATTAATAAGTTATGCACAATTGCAGGATGTGTAATTCTAACAAAAAAAGCATTGCGTGTTAGTCAATTATAATTCAAATAATTATTTAAAATTAATCAATTTTAATTATAATAATCCTGTATATTTCCTTTAAAATAAATCAAGGGGTTTGTAAAAAATACATAATTATGTTGCGTAAATACTTTTTGCTTCATAATAATATCCTTAATAATACTTGATTAATATCTTCTAAAATATAATATATGGCTGGATAATACTTCTCTAGTTTCCAAATTTTGTTTATTAAAAAGACAACTCCCGCACTAGGATTAATGTCTGTATCGCGGGGGACTTTACAAACATTCAAACAACGGACACAAAGAACTCCCACACTTGGAACCACCATTTGTGGATTACACAAATTTTTATCGCGTGTGGGGATCGAACCCACAACACCCGTCGCGGCGACTGTGGCGAGGCGACCACTTAAACCACTACGCATCTGTGCAGTCATTTTCTGGAATACGACCTGTCATTTCAATATTCTTATACATTATACTCTAGTTTGGAATATTGGGATCCTACTTTTTAAGCGAGTGCTTAGCTGACATCTATAAACACATTATTACAAAAACAAATTCGGAGCGAACTTGTGACCTATTTATTCTGGCAGTTCTAAATAATAATAATAGTTCTAAATGCACTTAGATTTTGTAATCTTGCATGAGATATATTAAAATCCTTCCTTCACAGTGAGAAAAATAATAGTCTTCTACGCTAGCCAAGTGCGATTTAGCAGACTTTAGCAATCGCATATTTTCTGTGAAAATTGTGGAGAATTCTCAGACATGCAAGTTTCCGTCCAATTTTTGCTTTACGGTTAAACCAGGTATTATCAACAATTAGGCATAATTCGACTATCCAGAACCAATTACCATGGTCACCCAGGTTAAACAATATATTCCGTGAGGGAAGCAAAAATAAATATCTTTGGTAAATTGGTTTATTTTATCCTATTTTGCGATGCTTTGACTTATTACGGATAAAAGATCGACAGAAACCTTATAGTATGTAAAATATTTGTATCTACCTGGTATGACAATCAATCGAAAGGTTTATTATTAAGTTTTCATTTAAACAATTACGCCATTCAAGTTAGCATAAGATAATAATGTTGATATCTTCAAGTAAACCTCACCTCATCAAAAGAATCAATGGTAGCACAGTGTCGCAATATCGATTATATTTCAACTATACGTTCCATCAACTAAACTGGCCTACATACAAGATATAGGTCAATTTTGCTCAAAATACATACACGCATTATTATTTAATCCCAGGCACATTTCTAAAACATTCGGCGGAGAGGAGTGGTACTGCGTAATAGGTACGTTTTTGTTGAAGGGAGGCGCGTCAAGGTAAAGGGCGCGAGATCGATAGCCCGAACCCTCGGCTCGTTTTGTTACTACATATAGCTCGTGTGTTTCTTCAGGTTTATTTTAGGTTTTGTTATTGACTTTGTTTACGTTTGTTATTAAAGATTAAGACGAGACGATTAATTACGAGTGATGGAGGATTTATGAGTGGTATTATTATTAGTTCTTTTTTTTAAATATTGTTATGTTGAATATCGCAAGCATTTGTGTACCTTAAGTAATTGTTTATTTGATATGATGTATGTAAACAGGTATGTTCTTATGACAATGCATGACTACTATGTTAAGATTTTATTTTGAAGTGAAAACTTCTTTAGCGGCGTTGTGCACTTTTTTGTGATGGGTAAAAAATGTTAAACTCGCGTCAGGACACGTGACCTGACCGAAAATTCGTAAGACGGAGGAAGAATTGTCAGGTTTGTGTACGATAGCGCAATAAATGAATATTGTATTTTACCACATAAATGATAGTACTTTTATACTGATAATTAAAGCAATTCGTGCAAAATTATTCCCTAACCATTCCAAAATATCAAAAATGCACAACGTTAATATTCAAGTTTTCACTTCTGTCGGCACTCCCGGAGTGCAACCGGTTGTTTTTTTGCGTATTACAGCTAAGCCGGCGACCTGGTTAGAACTTAAATAGTCAAATCAAAAATTTCAAACTCTATAAATACTAAATACAAATTCTATCAATATTAATTCATATATTAATTTTCGAAATAACCATTGTTTTTGTATAAGTATTCCGAAATGAGATTTCTTCAATATACGGCAATTCCATAGGTTAGGTAGGTTAGGTATTTACTAAACAAAATTTTATACGAGCCAGTAGAATGTAATAAGAAAGTAACTTATCACATTTATTTTTAAAACAAAAGATATTTATTGTAAGTTATGGCAGTTACTCTGTGAGTTTCTGGAAAATATCAGTGTCACAAAGTTATAGCTTTGATTTAACGCTACGCAGTTTCAAGTGGAGACATGAAAATTTTAATGCTTCTAAGAGCGTCGTAAAATATCTTTAACCTTTCAAATATTATTCATTTTATGAGCAGTAATCATCTCTTAAAATTGTTGATTGGTTAGATTAACTAAGATTATCTGACCTATCGGTACAAAACTCGGATAGCACAATGATAAAATTGATCACATCCTAACTTCCTAACTAATATTATAAAAGCGAAAATGAGTTTGTTTGTTTGTTACCTTTTCATGCCTAAAACACTGAACCGATCATCCTGAAATTTTGCATGTACGTTGTCAGGTGTATAGAAACGGACATAGGCTACCTTTCATCCCGAAAAAAAATACTGTTCCCGAGGAAAACAATAATAACGTTCTTATGATAATAGATGGCGCCACGTGTCTTTCGAATCATGATTGAATTATATTATCACAAGCAGAGTACAACCCGAATTGATTGTCAAATACTAAATTAACGCGAGCGAAGCGGCGGACAAAAGCTAGTAGATAATAAAGCGTGCAGGTATTGCGGCTTTGATCCTCGTAAGAAAAATATTATAAAGAAAATTCTCTTTTTGTTGAAATTAACAAAAACGTAAGAAATAAATTAAAACTTACATATGGAGGATTCCCTTTTACGCTTGTGAAACATGGACTTTAACCAAAAGAGATCGGAAAAGTTTGGAAGCTTTTGGGCCACGGGCCACGGGCCTCTTCTCAGTGTGAAAAGGGTTAGGCCAAAGTCTATCACGTGGGCCCAGTGCGGGTCGGCAGAATTTACATTATGCCACGAAAAATTATGGAGAACGCTGGGACAGTAGAGTAGTCCTTGAATGCAATATGCATAAAAATTTGAACAAAGTTTTCTCTTTACGTATTACCTAATTTAAAGACATAATTATATCACAACCCGGTAAATAAATATCAATCTCAAATTGAGCTCAGTAACTTATTACTACGAGTGTTTATCTAGTAATATGTTGATATTACTTGATAAACACTCGTAGTAATAAGTGATCTTATCGTGAAAATTTATGTTTAATATTTGTTTACGTTCATTTTACGTTTAGTATGTTTAATTATTTACTATGCTGATAATTTTAGGTAGGTAAGTTGCTGAGTGTTTACAAACAATACTTGTTA
The DNA here is from genome assembly GCA_963564715.1 of Catocala sponsa. Taxonomy (NCBI): domain Eukaryota; kingdom Metazoa; phylum Arthropoda; class Insecta; order Lepidoptera; family Erebidae; genus Catocala; species Catocala sponsa. The sequence goes on along the minus strand of OY751338.1, from coordinate 21,101,750 downwards.
CGAAATACACATGAGTACTAAGTACTAGGGCTTTTAAGTGCGCGCTTCTTTACAATTGCTGGTAGTAATAGACTGGGTGCTTTATTACGAAATATATAGTTGCCGTACAAAATTTCGCCTTACGTATTTAGATAATAGGCTCGGATTTTGTAACACACATACCTAATCTCTCCTTTATGTCCCCGAAGGGGTTCGTAGAGAGAGGTATATAAGACCCACAGTTTGCAAGTTCTGTAAGGGCCCACATTATAGAGGGTGAGACTAATGCTTCTTGCTGGATGGGGTATTAGATTCCGTGCTACTACTGGAAGTTAGCGAAAAATATAATAACACTTTGCCTAACCCGGAAGTCAAAGGCGGCTCGCTCGCAGCCTCCTGCTCCTCAGCCCGCGGGCCACCGTACCCCTACGCGCCTACGCGATTCTAAATTACACTCTTGGGGAAGGGCAGACAAGACTGCGTAGAGTCGGATTTACGGCGATTCGTTTCTGTCACTACTGCCTAATATTTAGCAAATGTTTTAGGATTAACAATTTTATTATAAATGAACACAGCGTTAGCGTGCATTACCGCTGCACCACCGAGGTAATAACATTATGTTAGTATTCAATATTTTGTAAAATTGTCTAGTTCGGAGATATTTTGGCGAAAGGCCAGGTTGTCTGAACCGATGAGCGCTCGGATAGAATGTAAAGAACGAAGCAAGACAGATATCTATATCATCAGAATCAGTAGCTACTCTATGTAAGAGAATATTTCATAATATGGTATCAACTGCTTACAGTAGACATAACTTACAAGAAAACTGTGTACGCTACGCCCTCCTTTTTTACGCTACATTACTTCATATCAAGCCCACTAAAGCTCTTCAACAAGTACTCGACGCTTAAGGCCACACCACAAGATGATAAGCTTCATCAAATAATAATATTAGTGCTCAATGCTTAAAGCAGCTTAACGGAAGCCCCATTTGGTTAATAATGGAGTGAAGGTTGCGGTATTCCTCTTTTATGAGACATCGTTTGTATGTAATTATAGTAATCCTAATCCTAACTAATATTATAAAAGCGAAAATGAGTTTGTTTGTTTGTTTGTTACCTTTTCACGCCTAAATCACAGAACCGATCATTCTGAAATTTTGCATATACGTTGTCAGGTGTACAGAAACGGACATAGGCTACCTTTCATCTCGGAAAAAAATCCTGTTCCCGAGGAAAACAACAATAACGTTCTTATGATAATAGATGGCGCCACGTGTCTTTCGAATCATGATTGAATTATATTATTACAAGCAGAGTACAACCCGAATTGATTGTCAAATTTTAAATTAACGCGAGTGAAGCCGCGGGCAATAGCTAGTCTATCGATAAAAAAGCATTATTTAACTAGCTATAGCCCGCGACGCTACCCGTGAAAAAAAGTGGTGTTCTTGGGCAGCGCCATCTACTTATAAGTTCAGCTCTAAAGTTATATTAACATTATCACCAACCCTCTCTCTGACTGCACGGGTGGCATAGTAGTTTAAGTCGTCGTATCGCCATTGTCATTGTGCCAAGTATTGTAGGTTCGATCCCAACGCGGGTCAATATTTTTTGACATTCACAATTAGTTATTCGGAGTCTGGGACGGATCCCCGCGACACAAGATTTATTCCTAGGGCAGGCGGTAGGCAGTATATTATGATGTATTAATTCAGGACATGGCCTATGAGTATCACGTTTAGCAATAAAATTTGTTTACAAATTGTGCATAATTCTATAAAAAATATCTTCATAATGAGTGATGTGTGGTTTAAGTAGGCGCCACACCTCCAGCAGACTGCTGGGTTTAATTCATTGCTATTGTTTGAGCACAATGCTTTTATCACATACCTAAGAAAGAGCCGATTCACTATTGATAAGATGATTACTTTAAAAGCAAGAACCATAAAGTTAAGACTCCAATAATATCAGACCTGCCTAGAAACTAAGACTTATAGTAGATTATCAGATTTCGCTTGCCTTCAAAGTTCCCTAAGGAAGCTGTCATATATAAATTCAGCAGATATTTAGCTTCCCTTAAACTAGGAATACTTTGATTTATAAATATTACTCTGCGATATTTCAAGATTAATGTTCCCAGATAGATTAAGTTGTTACTAGTTTGACCTTTCTTGTCGGGTAAAGACATTTTACTTTGTCGGATTCTTGTGGTACGATATAAAGGAAAGTAGTGCTTACTCGTTTATTTATTTCTTTTTAGTAATAACTATGTGTAAGTAAATATATTTATATACTTATATTTTTGGAAGTTATAAATTAATATCCTCTAGACTTGTTTTCGGTCACGGCGATCAATCCTAACGGAGGCTAGCCAAATTACTTAGAGCACGCAAGTGTGTGCGCTAACGCTGCATTCTGCATTACGTCACTCTCACAGCAAGATTAGACGGCAATACGACATTAGAGAGAATAGGTGCAAACATGTTAGTGCTTTTCGAGGATATTCAACACCACCAACTGTTGCCATCTTCAGGTTACTAATGAGAAAATCATTGCAGAAAATGTCAAAAACTATATGTGGGCTCAATTCAGAAATCGAACTACGAAATCTTGAGTTCCATTCCTAGAATGCATATGACTGCGAGCGAATGCGACTGCTGTGAACAAGCACAGCAGTACTCACTACCTCTAAAAGTAAAAAAAGTAAAAAATAAAGTAAAAAGGCAGTCCATATAGTTATATAATGGTTACAAAATATAGCATCACGGTGTATGTCCTATATTTACGAGCATCCTTAGTTAAATAAAAACACCTGTTTAATACGTATTTTTTTATACTTTACGCGGTTTAATGTTACCTAAGAAAACCGTATAATAATAAGTTTCTAAATGTATATAAATAACTTTAGCACCCTATATAACGATAAATTATGGTATAAACATTAATTTCTTAAAAACATTTTATGAGGTTTCAGCTATAACGTTGCTATGTTTTTCTGAAATTACGTTATTGTAATCTGTAATCAAAAATATATAAATATGGTAAAGATTATCCTTATTCATTATACCTACGTTTCTGTTGATGACTAACTGTCACTAAACAATGTTGATAATAAGAAACTTTGGCGTAGTTGGTACAGGGACTATTGAAACCACTAGAATATAACCTATGTGGATAGACCATTATTCTATTATATCCTTAAAAATGTAAGGAAATATTCGGGGTGCCAATATTGCTAACACATAATAATTGTATCCTAAAACTATTATTCTATCAGCTTGATCATATCAAAACATAATGATAAAACGCATTGTGTCTGGACGCCGGTGTCCGTTCGCCAATGGAAGAAATAACTAAACTTGGACCCACCGGTATCTTAACTTAAACCAGAGAGAATTACAGAGAATTATTGTAAGAAGTCTTCTATATAGTTTGTGTGGTACATAATGTTCTCAAGCTTTTCGCAGAATCTCTTCAATATGTGTTGATTTTGTTACTAGGGCTAGAAGTATAGCGACTTCTTTAGGTATTTAAAAGGTAAGCAACACGCTTATAATGTTTCTGGTGTTACAAGCTCCCATAGGCTACGATAACAACAGCTTGCAAGCAAGTCGTATACTTATTTATACCTTGATAGTACAAAAACGTGCTTCAAAATTCGCGTACGATGTCTGGATATCACCGCCCACATAACGTGAACTAATACAATACATACTAACTAAATACAAAACAATCCACACACGTACCCTAACATCAATATGTACTCTAGCAATCATTAAAAGTTTGGGACGAATAATCCTTTTATCCCTTATCCCTGGAGATTGTACCGCGCTTTTAAATTAATAAGCTAATTGTGTACGCAAACGCTTCGCCCCTAAAAAGATTTACTTTATTTGTACTTCACCAGGTTTAAATTAAATTTGATCAGGATTACGTGTGTATATACATGGTTGTAGGACATGGGTCGCTTACACGTGTTGTGTTTCACTTTTGTAAATAAAGATGACGCTAGTAACTTAGTAGCGCCATCTATCGCATGATGTGATTAGTTATAATATCAAGCTTGGAACATTTGTGTTCCTGTAAAAGTCACAACCTACCTACTTCAATACTTTTAGTAAAATGTTAAACAGGAGAATATGTTTATGCAGGTATCTTGGGTTGAGAAAGTAGTTGACATTTTGTTGAATATTAATAGTTGGAGTTGGACAAGATATGTAACATTCAATAGTAGATATCTATATATTAATACGTGAAGCTAAAACTTTGAATCCCTTTTTACGAAAATTGGACGGACGAAGGAGTATGAAATTTCGCACACTTATAGTTTATACAGAGAAGAAGTGACGAATGCTAATATTTATATAAAATATGCATTAGAAATACATTAAATTAATGAAAAAACACTACACGCACACAACCATGCATTTGACACACGCAGTCGAAGCGCGTAACTATGGTTACATTATCAATATAATTATAATGACATATATGAGCAATACGTTACAGGCAAACTTTGGTCGAATTTCGAGCACTAGGCTACCGCTAGTACATATTAAATGCCAATATGCTACTTTACTGAGTACACGCGCAGATTTTGTATTAAGTAATATTTTATATCACAGACAAAACATATTTTGCCCAATACAGTAATTAATGTAACATTTGGTAAAACACTAATTTCACAACGATATTGTCAATTTAGAAATAGATATGTAATTACATAACTGTTTGAATCATATTTTCATTTAAAACCAAATGCCCTTAGTACAGTAGCTATTTAGCATAATAACTCGCATACTATGGTTAGATGAATAAGCAGCTTTTAGCATCAAACAATGCTTAGTATGTGTAACGTAATTACGTACATACATAGATTCACACCTGTTTTCCAGAAGGGTAGGCAGAGACTACGGATTTCCATTTGCTACGATCCTGACACACTTATCTGGCTTCATTCACTTTCATCACATTGAATGGAACAGTCGCAAGAGGAAAACCTAGGCGAACGTTTCTCGATCAGATCGGAGGCGTTCTGGACAAAGGCCAGGTTAAGAGCTCCTTGAACCGACGGGCGTGTATAACGTAATTAATTTAGTAATATATGTATTTTTGATTTTCCATTGGCATTTCAATAAAATATAATGGTAACTAAAATAACACTAGCTAGTAAAATCACTGAAACGTAGAAACAGAAACAAAACGTATAGTTTACCTTGTTTAAAGTTAGTCCGAGTCGAGGGGACAAACAGCGGTCGTTTGCTCATCGCTTTTAAACTGTTGTGAAGTGTTGTGTTTTATAGTCTTACGTTTTGGCGTTTTGGTGAGTAGTCTGGTAATTAAAAAAGAAATACGTTACGAACTTATCATACTATACGTTTTTGAATTATGAATAATTTCATTTAGGTTTTCACAATTACTTTTGAAAACATGTGTTTCACAGTTTTTACTTCGGTCATAAACGATGTTTCACTCCGTTGTTTGATATGTATATTGTCGTTGTTATTTGTGTCGCTTGTTATGTCAATAGAGATAATATACAAGCAAGACCTAAGATTGAGTACTATTTTCTTCTGATTATTATCGATGACCTTGTCCTATCCTTATTAACATTTCAAAAGGTTTAGTTCTATAAAGCGTTAAATTATTTCCTACGATTTCCGGAAATAATATTGTGATAAACGAAGATAATAAATTAATAGTAATCAAATTTAATAGATATAATCGTTAAAACACAATAATCTTTTATATCTATCAATAAATACTGGTTATGGCCGGCGCCATTTTCTAAATTGCGCAAAGATGGCATTAACCTCATTTACAAACTGTTCGAATAAATACAACGTTCAAGTTCCTTGTCCTTATAATTGCAATAACGTCGAAGTACACTGTAATTAAGGTTAATTTCTCGTCCCAAAAATAATTACTCTTAAGACCCTCTTTACTGAACATAATTACCGTTAAATCAACACAAACTTTTCAATTTTTAAGCCTTAGCCACTGAAAGGGTCATTAAGCATACCGCTTAAGCTTCAAAACTTTCCTTCGCAATTAGCTCGAGGAAAAAATGGACGAAGTTCGCCCTTGATCTTGCTGTGACGTCATAAGAGTCGGGGCGGACGCACCCTCTACTCCCACACAAGAAATTTCTGTTAGCTTGCCAAAGACAATAGCTGAATTCGAAATTCCGTATAAAGGTACAAACGAGTGGAATTTTCTTGGCACGGTTTTTGGCGGCTTTAAATGATAATTTACTAGTCCAGGGTAAAATTAATGTTGTCTATTCAGGCTATAACGTTTATTTTTTGTTGAATTTCTTAGTACTGTATTCATCACAGGTATAGACTTGTGTACACATTACAAATTTTGAGAACTTGCGTTAGTATCATTATTATTTTCAGAGCTGGACCTTAAAAGCTGACAGCAGACATAGTACATCAACTTGCAATATTGGCGTCATTAACCTTCATACGGTCTTCGGATCAATTTTGACCCATTTAAGAAGAGAAATTCAATTTTCTCTTAACACAAATGCTTTTATTAATTGGAAATGTGGCGATTAATATTCTGTATTTATAGATCTATAATAACGTGATGTGATTTATCGGTTTTAGTTTGAACATTAAAGTTCGGAACTATATTTTATATATTGTGGGTTTTACTTGTTATTATAGCTGTAAAATATTAGTGGCGTATTGATGTTGTAACCTCTTTATATATACTTTGAGAGATGACTTTTGGCATGAGTCTTGTGTCCAAAGGCTCAATATAATAGAGTGACAGATTCTCTGATCTTTATCAGAAAACTAAATGAACTGGTTGTGCGAACGCTTACGTCATCACGCAATATTTCAAACTTTATTCATTCGGTATTAAATATAATTAATTGGTGCAATAAAGTAACGTTTAAGTTAATTTTAATGACATTTGATGACTCGTCTGCATTTATATACTTCATTTGATTTAAATATTGTACGTGGGGCGGGCTAATCTAGCGTTTTATTTTTGCAACTTAGAAGCTTGAGAGACCTCGTAGAGACACAGATAAGGCATTTTGAGGTTCCTTTATTAAAACACCAGCGAAGCAAAGCTAGACTACAGCATTACGCATAGGCTTATACCTATTTACCGGTTGCTACCAGAAAATATGCTGTAAAATTATAGTTTAATGATATACGGGAGATAAAAACAAACTCAAAAATAAATAGCTCGACAAGGAACAAAGATTATTGGTCACCTGCTGACAGTTAAGCGCCTTATGAAGTCTGAAAACCATACTCTCTGCACGAAAACAACTAATTGTTTGGTGATAGTCTTTAGCAGTGTAGAATACCAAACTACAGAAGATCAAACTGGAGTTTTAGCTAAGGAATCTCCAGCTAGTAGTCTAGTCCAAATCACAGTTTTAAACAAGAGCTATTGGGCTATTTATGTCATTTTAAAATTTGCTACTATGAAATGATTAAAACCTAGATTGAAATTATTTGACAACCTACACTCGTAATAGGAGTTTCTACGTTAAACAATTTATGATAATATATTACAAATTTATTATTAAATAACAATGTCACTAATTTAATTTAATTGTCATACCTATACAATAATTAGAATTATTTTAAAAATGTAAATCATTTCGCATGCCACATTGTGACTAAATGGAAGAGCTAAATGTATTAATTATACCCCAACATCCTTAAATGTACTCCGTTTTCTGTGAAATAAATATCATTTATCATTTATCAATAAAATATTTGGGAAAAAGAGGAACCCACCACACACCCTCGGATTGCCGACACTATTGCAATAGAAAAAGGTTGACAATAGCGAACTTCCTTGGATAGGGACAGCTGCCAAGTAACGCCTAATTCGATTCAAAATCTACACACGGATGGAACACGTGTAAATAATGTCGTCGATAAGGTCAAACCTGGTTTAACAGCGTGTTCGTCATAAAAGTAAAACGGTATCGTCATTAAGTAAGGATATGTGACATAATATTTTATCGACTAATAAAAAATTTATATCATAAATTGGCGAAACTCTGCAAGATTTTGGAAGTGGAAAGAAAATACAATCGCTATTTATTTTTATTGTAAGTATTAAAGTTTGATAGACATTGGATGAAAGAATTCTGATCACGAAGTATATATAGCACAATTTGCTTTTACATACGTATAAAAAAGGACAAGGCGGAATTTAAACACATAATCACATACATAATATACAATAAATAATGTAAATTGAGACTTACACGTGAACACGATATGATTTATGCAATATTCGGTTTATTTTTCATTCGTATATTTGTAATATAATGTATATCGAAACTCAATTTTAAATAGTTTGTAGTTATTACGGGAATTGGGCTTCATATCTCACTATTCGTATAAACTAACCGTACTCTCTAAGGCTTGGAGAAAGATACCGTGTAAATATCCACTCATCTATAATCACGTAGGTTAACCACTACCCAACATTTTAATGTTATATAATAAATACGTTTCCAAATTTACCTCACTTTTTGTTTCCATAAACAAGAAGGGTTATCGTACAGAAATCAAATATTTTCCCTTGAAATATTCCTCCGAAGAATTACGCAACAGCTATATAAATGTATACATAAAAAGGTACAACAGAATAATAAAAGCGCAGTATGATTGGCATTTACACCGGCGTCGGAGAAGTGAGCCCGGACATTTGTATCTGTAAAACTCTCGTTAAAACTACCTTCTGTGACACCGACATGATTTATTGGTATAAATCAGAATGTAACATATTTTTATACATCCAAGACAAACTACTATACAGTAAGCTTGATGATAGGCGACTACCGTAGCCAACAGACGCTTGCCATAGGAACGACCAATGCGATGCCGACCCAGTAAAAATATTTTATGATTTTCTTTAACCTCATGATGTCTGTAAGAAAACTGACAGTTTAGATTTTTCGCAATCCTTAATCGCATCCCACAAATCTTTGGAATCGTAAGGTATGGTAGGGACCTAACTGGTTCTAGAATATGGGAGTGAAATGATTGTCGATAGAGAGTGGTGTTAATAAGTAAGTATACAATTCGACTAATAAAATAAGGCTATAGTAGCTTGTAATATTAGGGATTGGTCACCCGTTGATAACTCCATAAATATATAGGTAGATGAACATGGAACACATAGCATAATGACCCTCCTAACAGCACCGCGTTTTTTAATGAAGCTTTAGAACTCTTAGCTGCCATAAGAATACAACTTAGGCAGCTTTGTCAGTCAATTAGCTTCGAACTATAACAAGAACACACTATTTATGTTAATAAGATTCGCTAAATGCAAGCTTAAGGGCCTTTCGGTTACTTACCAAGAGTATAAAATTTAAATTTACTGAAAGAGATTAAATATAAAAGCCTAATCATATATTTCAAACGGTGTAAACGTAGCCTGTCTTTACGACTTGACTACACAAACGTGACGTTAGTCCATTTTAAGTTGAACCGTGTGAACTTATTATCTTCCCCTCTCCATATACGAAAAGCTCTACACGAGGGAGAGGGAGGGTTCCTCTAAAAGTGGTTCTTCTAGTGATCCGATGGAGGCTTTGAAATTTTAGATGGCAACAGTCTTATTTTAGCTGTAGCATTTACGTTTTAGGTATTGGGTTTCTGAATGGTAATTCTTTGTTTAAAAATTCTGACTTTGAACTTATTCTTAGCTCACACTGTCTCTCGATTATAATTTTATCATGAAAACTACTTCAGTTGGTTTTATGTTGAATAAATTAATAGTCTACGATGCCAGACTTAATATTCAGTACAAGCTGCTATTTTAAGACTAGACTATTATAGTAATGTAAACCACTTTCAAATAAAGCTGTCTGAATTTTTCAGTGGGACGATTAGGTTACTAATTCGAGATGTCTAGATCAAATGTTATTGACGATATTTGGTATTAACGATTGTTTGACCTCGCTTTAGAAAGGAGATTACCTTTGTTTAACAAGTTTTGAGTAAATCCACCCGAATGCTCTAGTTGGTGTACGATACAGTATTCAGAGAACGATGTTTTAGTTAATATCAATCCACTAGTCGATAGTCCTATAAATATCATATACTGTTGGCGTGTCTATAATAAATAAATAAGCACATAGATCACCGTATATAAGATTCAGTGTATGTCTGATATAAAATCATCAACAAATAGTGTCTCTTCTTTGACTTTATCCGGCAAAAGAGAATTACATGCTGGTATTCATGATATTTTTTTGTATAGGTACAACTGTAATATTTATAGTTTGTAGTTTTACTGTTTCTTAGGCTTTTACTGTCGTTGGAAAATAATATCGTTTAAACTTTTGGAAACGACAGCTACCACTGTGTTACCATAAATCCTGTCATTAAGGGATTTTACAAATATTCAAATAACGGACACACCCAGACTTAGCACCACTATTTGTGAATCACATTAATTGTCCCGTGTAATCCACAACATTCGTTGAAGTGACTATGGCGAGGTAATATAAAAGTGTTTGCTTATGCACATACTTACACTTATGCTTGCATATCCCTGAAGGGACGAGACTTCATATTCAGCTGAAAACAAGCGTAACTAATACCACGGGTCCAACGAGGCCGTCTGAGAAAGACATTGTACTTGATCTTCTACCAACTAAAATAATGTCAAAAACAATTCACCAAAGATGTTAATTATATTAACAATTAATACTTTGCATGTAATCGTATAAAGGCCAAAAGTCAAAGTATAAAATATTTGTGATTTTATGATGTCATAAATATTTATCAGCATCTTGCAAAGCCCAATTATATTAACACATCTTATTTGTGGACTTTTTCTATAAAACTATCCAGTTTCTACATAACATGATGCATTAGCAGCGTACTGTAGTTACACGTCAATTAAAAAGAATTGGAGTGAGGCAGCGACCTCGGCTGACCTATTTCTGTTCCCGATGTTGCTCAGGTCAATATGTATTTAGGTTGTCATAATAATTTCAACTCTAAACCTTACTAGGCTAGGCTTTATTTTAGGATAGCAGATTTTGTATCCTGAAATAGAACTGCGAGACATTTAGCTATGTATTTATCGATTGTTCTATGCATGTCATAGGTGTTATTAGGACAGCTCCTCGTTCTTACAAGTGGTGTTTCGTTTGTGTAAACTCATGAAATATATTTACAAAACCGCGAGTTTTTGGATGAATAGGAAAGCCTTTGGAAAAATAATGTATACAGAATGTTAACTTAAGGTACTAATTTATTTAGAATTTAAAAGAATAGCGATATATAGCCTTAGACATTAATCTAGTAGTAGTATTTAGCATTTTCTGTATCGTGAGATCTAGACTTTTATAATATGAGAAATATTTTTATAGAAAGAAAATATCTGCAGAGATTTAAAAAATACTGATATAATATTAACAGGCTACCAACGCGCAACGTTTACTTAAAATTTGCCAGTTGCTTTGAATAAATTCTAATTGTTTATTCTACGTACTTATCCATTATTCTACGTACTTATCCAGACAAAATGCGTCTATGTCATGTATATATTTCGAATAAAAATCGATAAGGCGTCATCTTTTACTAAGTTACAGAACATATGGGAAATGTAATACACTCAGTTTCGATGTAAGTACGTTCCAATGAAAACGCCTAGCTCGTAGCTTGTTTGAAGACAAACGTAGCAAAGTTGCTACAGCGTAGCATGTTCATTCGTAGCATTATTGGATTCATGGTTTGTAGGTGTGTCGTCGTTGTAAATAATCACAGCGGTGTAATCTATTTAGTTTTTATTGAATACAAGAAACAACAGACTACCTGTTTCAAAATCAGAAACGATAATATTTGTGTTTCCCTCATTTAAAGTACTTATTATAATTTATCTAAATATGTACACACGTAACCGAACCGATTCCATTTTTCGTATATTTCCGTCCCTAGATTTCTCCTGATGCAGGCAACTAAACAAGTACAATAATTGCACTTGTACTTAAAATAATATGGAATGAATAAATTTTGCAAACATATCTCAGTACCTGTACGTACAATACAATTTTAAGTTAGAAGTATTAACTTAATTTATATTTGTGTTATAAGAACTAACTCAATTTATATGTATTTAAGGTATTTATTTATGCGTTTATGTAGCGCAAACAAATCATTCATTTATATTGCGACTGCACGGATGGCGTAGTGGTTTAAGTGGTCGCCTTGGTGCTACCACTGCGCTGAGTGTTGTGGGTTCGAATACTACTTCTTAATTTTAAGAGCCAAGCTCTTGTCAGTGGAGTCTCTTCCATAATGTCCTATCTTCAGCCAGCGCTTTGACCTCTTGATACGACGTAACTTTTCTTTCACTTGATCTATGAACGTCCTCCTTGGCCTTCCTCTTCCCCTTCTGCCTTCTATTTTTCCTTCCAAGATGTTTCTTATAAAATGGTCATTTCGTATCAAGTGGCCCAACATTTTTCCTCTTCTGTTCTCTATTGTTTTTAAAATATTTCTCTTTTCCTTTACCATATTTAGAACTTCCTCATTTGTTTTTCTTTCAGTCCAACTTATTCTTTCCATCCTACGCCAACACCACATTTCAAATGCTTCCAATCTCTATCTGTCTCTTTGTGTCAATGTCCATGTCTCTGAGCCATACAGTGCTATATAGGTTTTAATTAATCGTTTCTTGGTCTTAGTTGAAATATTTTTGGACGTAAATAGCCGTTTTTGAAGTTAAATGCTCCTTTCGCCATTCCTATTTTTACCACTAAATCTGGCGTCCATCTGGAGTCACTGGTTATTAATGTCCCCAGGTATTTGAACTTATTAACATTATCTATTTGAATTATATTTTGTTTTATGGGTTCAATATCGATAGAAGGAAATTTAGATATGATCATTGTTTTGGTTTTACAACTATTTATTTTTAATCCAATTTGTAGAAAAACCTCGTCCATTCGGTTTAATAAAATTCTAGCTGTTCTCTACTTTCTGCTAAAGCAGCTATGTCATCTGCGTATCTTATAAAATGTATATTTTGCCCATTAATCTTTACTCCCCCTTGTTCTTCTTCTATAATTTCCTTTATTGCGCACTCTATGAAAATGTTAAAAATACTACACGGGACAAAAAATTGTGTGATTCACAATGGTTCGTTTCGAGTCTGGGTGTTCTTTGTGTCCATTTTTTTAATGTTTGTGAAGTCCCCCGCGACACATAAATTATACCTAGTGCGGAAGATGTCTATTCAAAAGCATAAAAATTAATAAATTATATTATTTATTTACCTATATGCTAATAAAAATATCATATATTTGATTAAATTAGAACATGTTTTACATACATACATAGATTCACGCCTTTTTCCCAGAGGGGTAGGCAGAGACTACGGGTTTCCATTTGCTACGGTCCTGACACACTTCTCTGGCTTCATTCACTTTCATCACATTCCTCATACATGCTCATGTTTTAATAATAGTTTCCAATTCCTATAATTTTCGCTCCCAGCTATCACGGTAGTCTAAATAATTAAATAGTTTGAATGGTTAAAACGTGTAGCCTTAAAGTAATAACGTATTACCGGTTACATGTTAAATCGATTCAAACTAAATGTCGTAACATGTGGTTACACATATTCTAATTAATATTACAAATGCTGAATTATATCTGTTTCTTGTATAGGTTACTACATTTTGCCTGCGGTTTTGCTTGCGTAAATATAGGTAGTCGATAGGTAGTCGGTATAGCTAGTAGAGCCTCGCTGATTTCAGCATGAATGGGCCGGCTCGACCGGGGAAGGACGACTACCTTCTCACAGAATATTGACGTGAAATAGCAGTATTCCTACTGTTGTGTTTCGTTCGGTGAGTGAGAGTGCCGGAAGCCCAAGCACCCCCTTTCCCCCTGCTCGCTCCTTCTCCTTCCCATTTCTTTTCCTAAAGGGTCGGCAACGCGCAAGTGATTCCTCTGGTGTTGCAGGCATCCATAGGCTACGGTGACCACTTACCATCAGGTGGGCTGTATGCTTGTTTTCCAACTTAGGAGTATAAAAATAAAGAAAAAAAAGGTTAGGTTAGATTAGTAACAGTACTTCTTTCTGCTTGAGTCCTTTTTTGTTCTCCTGACAACATGTATGCGAAATTTCATGATGATCTATCGAGTAGTTAAGGCGTGAACGCGTAACAAACAAACTTAAATTCGCATTTATAATATCAGTTAGGATGTTTGTGCCTTTAATATAAAAACGATCATAAAAGTTTACTTAACCAATTTGGCTATTTTCATTCTTTACCAATTGCTATTTGGCATATATAGCTGTTTAAAAATCCAAATTGAAACCAAACCTTCAAATTAAAACCGTTTGGATTACCTAATGTTATCCTGACGTAAGATTGAAATATACAAAATGGAAGTATAACCTTGCGTCAAAGTATTAGTTCCCTCTGTACCTTAACTGTAAATCCTAATTATAAATGCGAATGTGAATTTGTTTGTTTGTAATTACTTGACATTATTGCAACAGGCGAAACTTCTGCTTGATTATCACGTCGATAGTACATATAAAACTCTGCAAAATATCTAATTTATTTATTTATCAAACATGCATCTACTAGACAGTAAAAGATATAATTAAATTAAACAAATTAATAAATAACGAATTTAAAAAAAATAACATACGTTTCACGAACAATTATTTAACTTCGGTATATATAAGAGAACAATTATTTTAACAACGCGTTTAATTCTCATCATGAGGTTCATCGTTGCAACCGTATTGTGTGTAGTATTTGGGGTAGAAAGTCATGATTACAAAAATGTTACATCCAAGTACGAACCTGCAGCCAGACAGCTCTATGAGTTCGGACTTGCACACAAGGTAAGTAAATAATACGTTATATACAGCAGACGCATCCACAACCACAACACCAGAATATTATTTTAGATCATCGATAACATTTCCACCGGATGAACGTATTTAAGAGAGTGTTGTACTAGCAAGTCGAACGAGTCGTTTATATACATTTAAAAATATGTTCATGAATGCATAAATATAACTCTCTTTAATTAGAAAAACTTTATAAAAAAATGGATACGTCAAGGTCGGCGAGGAACATAAACGAGTATTACATATTTTTAAGTAGTAATTAAGTAACATAAAAATTATTCGTTAGACTAACCATTTCGAATGTGGAAATATTAACCCCATACAAGAGATTACAGCCAAATCATCTTGTGTTGTGTTGCTGCGGTGGGTGTACGGCCACTTTTTGTTTAAAGCCTCGGTGATGTGCATGTTATATATAGACCCTAGCATTACAGGCATCCATGGGCTAGCCTAGACATTTTAGCATCAGGTAGACAGTAACCATATTGCTCACACAAATAAGTGTATAAGATCTTCAATCAAATATACCATAGATGCACATTCTCATACAAAAACCGCGTCAATATGTGGCACTGACCAGTACTACTTACTTATAAGTGTCTGCATTTATTATGCAATCCAGGAAATAAACCGGCATAACCATTGAACGCCTATTGAGAAACATTTTGTAATAGTTTAGTTAAAACGCGTCAATGTAAAGCGTCCTAAGTGTGTTACTCGCGATACGCAAGCGTACTAAGTATATGGTACGGTCTCCACCGTAGTAGTGCTGTCGATTCGCTCTCACTTACGGGCAGCGCACGCAAGAGTGAGTGGGACAGGTGCATAATATAGCGCATACGACTGATTTATGCACAGTTTTGTTGGGGCCGTTTTTCGAGCGACGATCGTGCATCTATGGTATATTTGATCGATGTATAAGATATATAAATTCACCTGTGACAATTTGCATTTTGTATTAAGTAAATAATTTTTAACATACTGAAATAATTAAATCATTTACAGAAACCAATAGGAATAATGACTCGGACATCAGGAGATCCAGCAGAAATAAGAGACGTTGTCATTACCAATTCTGATCAGACTACAAATTACTTACTTTTTGACACAATGTTCAGTGCCAACGGAGAAAAGATACCAGAGCGATCATTCTTCGCAAAAGGTGCTGGTGCATTTGGTTACTTTGAAGTCACCCATGACGTTTCTAAATATACATATGCTGATGTTTTTAATAAAGCAGGCAAAAAAACGCCATTATTAGATAGATTCTCGTCAATGCTTCAAGGTAGTGGAGGATCCGACGTCAGCAAAGACGACAAGGGTATGGCAGTGAAATTTTATACGAAGCAGGGTAACCTAGACTTCCTAGCTTGTAGTTTGCCCGTATTTGGATACAGAGTACCTAATTTGTTCGCACCTGGTCCAACGCATGCCTTCAAAAGAAACCCTAAAACTAACTTATTTGATATGAATACCATATGGGATATAACGAGCCGGCTACCTGGAATTATTATTTTCGTGTTTTGGATTTTTTTCGATTACGGTTCACCTGCTAGTTGTAGAAACATGGATGGATTTCCCATTCATACGTATGAGCTTGCTAACGAAAATGGAGAAACCCATTACGTAAGATTTAATTTTAGCACCGAACAAGGTTTCTCAGCATTAACTGCTATAGAAATGGCTGTGATGCAGGGCGCAGATCTAGACTACTACACTAGAGATTTATATAATAATATTAAAAATAAAAACTATCCTGCGTGGCGTTTGGAAATGGACGTTATGTCTAAGCATGACTTACTGAAAATAGATTAGGATCCCTTTGACGTAACAAGATTGTGGAAAAATGGCACGTTCTTCACAGTGTAAATCGGCCGTTTGGTATAAAATAAAAATGTGGACAACTATTTTAACGACGTGGAACAAGCGCCATTCGATCCAGGTAATTTGGTACCTGGCATTCCTGGTCCTGTAGACCAATGGTTACAATATAAGTATAGTGTATATTAAGATGCACAAAATTATCGTTTAGGAAGAAATCACAATAAAATTTTGGTAAATATGCCACTATATGCAATGAACTACAACCGCGATGGACAGCCACCGACGTCGATAAATGGCCGAGATGCACCTAACTATTACCCCAATTCCTTCAACGGCGCTATGCCTTATGTAGATGAGAAGAAGGCAAAAATGAAGTTGGACACACTAGAGAGTAACGCTGTCGATTTGGAGCCCGCCTGGTATTTTTACAACTATATATTAAAAGACGCGGCAGAAAGGCAAAGATTTATTAATACTGTGGCTCAGACTCTTGTACCAGTTACACCGCCAGTCCTTCCCAGGGTACTAAAGTTGCTTCATCTAGTTGACTATGATTTGGAATCTAGAGTACGTTTTGCTCTGGTTGTAGCACGTGCGCTCGCAATATCACAACGCTCAAAAGCACGTTACCAATGTCATGAACCATCAAGGCTGTCATAAATATTAAAACAATGAAAATGTTGATAAATCCGAAAATAAATAAACAAAGACGTACCATTCTCTTTAATGTTCTTACTTTTCTCTTTAAAGTCAGCATTTATTGAATCCTTTAATATTTGAATATATACATATAAATATGCCCAACAACTGAAGTATATAGGGTTACTGAAGTTTTAACTGTTCGAAATTTTCATTTTAAATGACACCTATCTGGAATTCGACGTGATTTAAAATTTTACCAACTACGGCTGCAAAAACTATTTATGTTTTTTTTATGAAAGTTCACATAATATCTTCATATTTTTTGCAATAATTTATATTTTTGTGGAAAGGGTGATCAATAATTGTCTGTTTTGTAACAAAAATCAAATCGATATAAAATTTTTATAAACCATTCACTAGAATGAATAATTTCACATTTGTTTAATTTAGGGTACACAAATGCAAAATAACTATAAATATTATGTAAATTATTCAATTTGCAATTACTATCATAATATTTAATTCTGTTTTGTAACATTTTATGCCAAAGTTTTATTTTTGATGTCATATTTTTAGTTGCTTTACTGATTTATACTGTTACAAAAAGATTTCAATTTCTTTTATAATTATGACAAATATATATTTACTTTTTAAGAGCATTTCTGAAAAATTAAGCGAATATAAATGAAAAATATTGGGATAGTTACAAATAGACACAATATGTTACAAAACAGAAACTATAAGGTATAGTCCTGAATGTACCAAAAAAATATGAAAAGGGAAATTTAAACACTTTTTTAAAATAATACATTATATTATGAATCTTTGGATAACATTATAAATTACATATTATGATTCATTCCGTGCTTTTTATATAAAATTAAATAATTCGATCTAAATGTTTTTTTTTCTTTTTCTGGATTGCTTTTTAATTTTTTCCTGTATCTTTTAACTCTTTCTGCTGATGTGAATGCCATTGTTGGCTAAAATGAAAAAGTAAAACTACTTAGTAAGCTTCGAATTGAACTTGCAAACGTTTAATAAAGAAATCTATACCTCCGCCAAATTCAAGAAAGAACCCACCAAAAAAATAAATGTCAAAATAGTGTCCGTAAATCCTAAGATTTACCAATATTCTGGCTTTTACAGTAACATATACATAATTAGAAATTATGAAATTTGACAGTAGTTAGCTTTGGTGGATTCTTTCTTGAATTTGGCGGAGGTATACCTACATAACACCCATCCACGTTTCGCCAGATAATAATATGTTAAGTCTCATGTAATAGGGGCGAGTCTATTGTCATACACCGGGCACAAATCTGAACTTCGGATTAATACTGCGCATTTCTCAATAGAAAAACCCAATACCACTTTTTGTCCGACCCGGGAATCAAACCCGAGACCTCGGCATGCTAATCCAATGCACTACGTATTACACCACATAACAGCAAAACAAAGACATGTCATTAATACGTTTTACATTGAAAACAAGTTTACTAAAACAATACCCTCCTTCTAGGCTTCAATGCAGTCGGTTAGTTATTAATTTGTCTTTGTACCCTAGCTTTTATATGTCTGTTTTGTAAAATTTTTAGTCCGCGTAATGTAACGCTGCAAAACAGACGTTACAAAATTGCTACCGTTTGGAAATGAATTTAAAAAAATACCACTTATACGAGAAATTCCTTCATGTTATGTTTTTCACATAGAATACATTCCAATGCATGTATTTAATATAAAAAATTGTAAGATTAAGCCGTAAAAATAAGCAAAATGACGTTACTTACCAGACATACACCGACACTAAAGGACATTGTTCAGCTGCCATACATTGTTAGCCTAAGAACCAACAGCCACCAAACAATCATAAATATAAGGTTAAGGATAACCACATTCAATTAAAAGTGAATGTAAGTCACGGACACTTCTGAATATTGCATACTACTTAACTGAAATACTTATTGTTGAGTACTCGACATGCACCTGCCACGCCTAACCGCTGATCAGAGCGGGACTACGTCATCGCCCCACCGCCCCACTCCAGCCATCGGCGCTCGCCCGCCGCACCGGCAGTCATCCATAGACACGATCGCACACGGCCGCACCCGCGCATAATTTTTAACTATTGTTTTTACGCGCTCATATTTAATTTAAATGTTTTTCGACACTGATTTCAAAATGGCTGATTCTTTATAATTATCGTAATGCCCGGACTTGCAAGACTTATAAAAATTACCACTCTTGGGTAAAAAATTGAATGCGTAATTCCCGTTACAAACAGGATATGTCCGGAATGCAAAAAAGTAAGGGACAAGCTAAAAAAAATAATTATATATTAACTATAATGAAAACTGATACAAAAAATGTGTTAAAGTGAACAACTAGCTTTCTTTTATATTATTCTTTCTTTCTTTCTTTTCGTGTGGTTAGTGGCCAACCTGTTATCAAGAGTTATTCAAGCTGTCCGTAGGCCTCTGACATAGCTTAACGACTGCTGTCAATTTGGCAACAACCGGGACCGACTTTTTACATGCCCTCCGAAGCACGAAGACGCTCAGTTGAAATACCACTAAGCGGTCACCCATCTATAGACTGACCGCACCCAACGTTGCTTAACCTCGCTAATCGTTTACCGATCAGTGAGTGCAACTGGCTATAGTATAATTATTAACAGCCGTGCATCTTGCGGAATAATTATAACAGATACAAAAGTTGTATAATAATATAATAATTCATCAATCTATTAAATTCAATCTATTCTTTATCTTTTTAGTGTGCCACTACACGTTATTATATTATTATTTAAAAATGCACCACCACCACTAACCTAACTTCAAGATTTTTATTTAAGGCTTTTGGGACCAATTCCGTCTATAGCTTTCTCGTTTTAAGGATAATATAACTTTAACTATTGATAAGCAAACAATAATCTTGCAACTTCAGAAATAGGAGATAGAGACGGCATTCCATGAAATATGCCTACTATGATGTTTACTTTAGCTTCAAACATATAAAGTAAATATCATAATATAAAGTGATTGTCTTTCCGACTTCTATCATACGATAGAATTCGGAAAGAATTACTGATATCATCACTTCCTCAAGTCAATCATCACTTTGGAATTTAGGAATTGAGTGGAATGTGTAATCATTGTATAAAAAGTGATGGTTGAAATTTTAACAACTTTTTGTTAGGCACAACCGGCATTCAAAAGTGCAGTCTTATATACTAGTAGCGGGGCAGTTTTTGAATTACTAAAACAGCACTCGGGCGTAAACAGTGTTACAATAAGTGAAATCGTTATAATCACAAGGTTGTATTAGTTATGTGTAATTTGTTTCAAATCTTGAATATCTTAGTGAATTTGTTTGCGTGGTTATAATAACACGAATAATGCATCAACATTTTAGAAATTTTTAAATATCTTATAATTGCTACAATAACTTAGCTACCTATCAATAGATCATTATTATATAGATATGTTATAAAAATATTCTGGTCTTCAAATTACTGACGATACTGCGAATAAAATACAGCTGAAATGAATTACTGCCAATCTCCGTTGCGCAGTAGTGAATGCGACTGCTGTGAATGAACTTTAGGGTTAAATGTATGGCTCGGGCAAAGGGTTATGAAGAGTAGTGATTAAGAATATACTTTTTAACCGATTTTAAAACAAGGAGAATTGAATTTGAATCACCATAGTTAAAGACAACTTTAATGTTGCCCTATTAAATAAGTGAGAAACAGCAATGAATTGCTGTAAATCTTAGAGTTCGAAAGAATAGTATCACGTGACCTGGTCAGAGGTCAAAGGTCATAGTCATTTCGGGGTATATCGACAATGCTGAGTCGAATGGCGTTGACCGCGAGTATTTAGCTCTTACGGTTCTTGAGTTGAAAGTTGTATAACAGACAGACGGACAAAGCTGTTGTATAAGAGTTTTTCGAAATCTAAAAGGTACATAATGCTAGGTAAAATATTATTTTCAAGATAAGGCCAATTTCATATTCGAGCGCCAACACATACATAAATTCAGGGTTAGTAATACAGCTCTCAGATCTAATTTTATAATTGTTTTTAAATGTTAAGCCGAAGTCTTTATAAGCCGAGATACAATGTAAACGCATGCTAAAACACGCATTCGTTTTTAACATGAAAGTCCTTTTAGGTTATTGTGTTCTTTGTTTGCCTTTGGTATTTAGTGTAAAAAGTGCTGATTATAAAAATGTTTCACAATTGTACGAACCTGCGGTAAGGCAGCTGTTGGATTTTAATCTGGAACATCCGGTAGGTATACCCATAATATTTGTTTCTGTTCAATTGATATCATTATGTAGCATATAGAGTAACTTTTCTATTGGGCACGGACCTCTTCTCAGCTTGAGTAGGACCATACTCCACTACCCTGGCCCATTGCTGGTTGGTAGACTTTACACATTTTGTAAACACTATTCAATAATCTATGGCGAACTCTCAGATATGCAGGTTTCCTCTTGATGTTTTCCTTCACCATTAAAGCGAGCGGTGATTAAATATTTAATACGCAGAAGTCAGAAGTTGAATCTAGAGATCGAACTCGAGATAATTTTGTGCGTGTGCAAGCATAAAGTGTAATTTTATTATTTCGCTAGCTACGGTATATTATGTATCACTAATGGGAATCTACGTATTGTATAAGCATTTAAGTAGAGCGTTACTGTTCATGGTACCGTTCTACGATCAAATTTATATGTCACCATTATATTAATCGGCTGCAGATCACTAGCTTGGTATAAAAGTAAATAAAAGTAAATTGCAAAAAAAAGCTAGTTTTTACTTAGATATATTATTTTATCTAATAAAGACAAGACTATTGCATTCCATTTATGCACACACAAGCACGCACACACACACACTATTTTAACTCACACACACATAAAAGAAAAAATATGTATGCTTAGATCGATAAATTAGTATAAAACTGTATCCTTGTCCAGAGTCTGGAGAGGCTGGTAATCTGTCACACAGGGTTTTCTAGTATAGATACCAGTCTCTCACATAGTTAATTTGACACACTAATGTATTAATTAAATGTACTATACAATACTCTGTAATTTCTGTGTGAGAGAACAAATAAAGAATTTATTATTCCTAGAAATTATATTTAGTTATTTCTTAAAAAGACAACTCCCGCTCTAGAAATAATTCTTGTATCGCGGGGGACTTAACAAATTTTCAAATAACGGACACAAAGAACATCTAGACTTGGTACAACCATTGGTGGATCACACAATTTTTTGTTTAGTGTGGGATTCGAATCCACAACACTCGTTGCAGTGCCAGTGGCAAGGCGACCACTTTAAGCACTACGCCATTCGTGCAGTCAGTTAGTATGTTTTAATTGTACGTAAGATTAAGACCTAAAGTTTACAGATCAATTGTTTGCTTATGCTTTTACTTCACCTAATGTAATATCTTTACTTTAGGAGAAAGTATAAAATTAATCTAAAAAGTTTTAATAACTTAAATATCTTATAGAAGTAAACAGTAACTAGAAACAGTGTTTAACAATAGTAGTTCAAAATTATGCAATATTAATGTTTAAAAGAAACAATGCGTTAAAATTCGTATGAAGAATTTTATCGCGTTGTTTATTTGACACTGTTACAAAATTTTTTGAAAAATTTTGTAACAGTGTCAAATAAACAACGCGATAAAATCCGTATATAGTAGTTTAATTTCAATGAATAACATTCGCGTAAACAGAAGACAATAATATCGTATGAAGAAGTTTAATTTCAAAGATAATAAACACAGTAACACCTAAAGCACCTAATAAAAATTCAGTAACATATGTTCTACTACAATAATAGTAATTGTTATGATTCTTTTAAATATGATGTTTTCAGAGCTGATCTCTAGAGCATTATTTTTTATTCCAGGTACCGATAGGACTATGGACGAAGACCTCTGGTGAACCAACCGAAATACGAGATATACATTCGATTAATTCCGATCAGTTCAACAACCAGTTATTTATAGATTCTATGACATCTTTAGATGGAGAAAGGATACCCGAGCGAGTGGTTCACGCAAAAGGAACTGGTGCGTTTGGCTACTTTGAAGTTACAAATGATGTATCTAAATACACCTATGCTGATGTGTTTAACGGTATTGGCAAGAGAACTCCAGTAGCAGCTAGGTTATCTACATCAATACATAATTTTGGAGGAACTGACCTTGGTAGAGAATTTAAAGGACTTGCAGTAAAATTTTATACAAAACAAGGAAACTTAGATATTACTTGTCTCTCCACACCTGTTTATTTATACAGAGATCCAATTATATTCGAGTCAGTGGTGCACGTTTTCAAGAGAAATCCAAAGACTCTCTTGTTTGATATGACAGCTCTCTGGGATGCAGTAGTGCTAAGACCTATAATGATACATGCACTATTTTGGCAATTAGCTGATTTTGGAATTCCAGATGGTTATAGAAAAATGGATGCTTTCCCTATTCATGCCTTCGAATTAGCAAACAAACACGGTGAAACACATTATGTAAGATTTAATTTCAGGACTGAGCAAGGATTTTCTGCATTAACATCTGCACAAGCTGCTGCTATTCAAGCTCAAGATTTGGATTACTTCACGAGAGATTTGTATAATAATATTGAAGAGAAGAACTTTCCCTCATGGCGATTGGAAATGGATGTAATGACCAAACATGATATACAGAAAATAGATTTTGACCCATTCGATGTAACAAGGCTTTGGAAAAATGGTACTTTTATCACAGTGCAAATTGGCCGCTTAGTATTAAACCGAAATGTGGAGAACCAGTTTAAAGATGTAGAACAGAGCGCGTTCAATCCTGCTAATTTAGTACCTGGTATTCCAGGACCTGTTGATTTTATGTTCAGAGGTAGACGCAGTTTTTACAGAGACACACAAAATTATCGCTTGGGAAGAAATCACAACAATATTTTAATTAATATGCCGCTATATGCGAAGAACTATAATCGTGATGGAAGACCACCGACTAGACTAAATGGAAAAGATGCACCAAACTATTATCCTAATTCTTTCAATGGTCCCATGCCGTATGTAGATGAAAGGAAGCCAAAAGAAAAGTTGCTCACATTGGAAAGTAACGCTGTAGACTTAGAGCCCAGCTGGTATTTTTATAATTATATAATAGATAACGAGGCTCATAGAGACAGATTTATTCAGAACCTTGCTACGACTCTATCTGTTGTGACATCGCCAGTGCTGGAGCAAGTAATAAAGTTACTATATCTCATTGATCAAGATTTGGCGACACGGGTTACTATCACATTGAATTTGTTGCATGCGCAAGCAGCAGCTCAACGTGCGGCCACAGCAGCGACTCCTAAGCCCCCAGTAACTAATCTTAATACAGTACAAGCTACATCCAAACATTATGAACTATAAATAGGTTAATTCATGTTTTATTTACCTATTACGGCTGTTATAATTTTTGTGTAAGTTGTGATTTCCCAAAATTACTTTAATAAAATTAATATTTTTATATTTAACATTTGTGTATTTAACAAATGTAAAATAAAGCTAATTAGTGTTTAGTAATATTTCATGTTTAACAATCCAACGCATCTTCCATGCTACCGATATTATTAACAGTGTTCTTATCGTAGTATTATCAACAGAGATAAAGCCGCGCCAATGCCTTAACAGGATAGATAATAAGAGATAGAAGACCATGTTAAAGGACAATTAACAATTTGGCCTATGAATCAACACACATTCCACCTAAACAATAATTATTTTGTATTTTATTTTATGACTTAATTATTAATACCATCAATCACTTAATCATTACCATTATCAAAATCAAATCATTACAATCTCACGGACACTTTCGAATCTTATTTTCGTTTTAAAAGTATTTTCGCGATTTCAAATACACCGGCATCCATTGTTTGCATCTGAGACACGTAGTGTTGCCATGCCTACAGTTTTTACAATATGTGTACGGTTTTATCAGAGAAATTATTCCCTATTTAGCTTGTCTGTAATTTTTCTTATGTAGTTAATACGAATGCTATTCTATAAATACCATTATTGAACTTCATCATAGATATGACCAATTTCTTAAAAAGTCATATTTTTAAGGGATTAAATATAATGACCACCAAAAATAGTAATTGCACACAAAAATATGCTTACTAAAATATATTATAACGAGCACCTATACGCCTCAAATCACTGCATTCCGTCTCAGAAGGGTTAAGTTATTTAGGTTTCTTCTTAAACCCACCCAAAATAGGAGCCCCGCGAAGTGGGGCGCCGTCGACTTATTTTGAGCTCTTTGCTGTGCAATTAATATTTTTGGTATTAAAATGCGGTTTTAATTTACCTAGCTAGCCCATAATGGCCCATATTATATCCTTATTTCAAATGCGACCTGCATTGCCAAACACACTAATCAAATAAAATAATAACCTCAAAAACGGTACATAAGTATTTCAGTTAGTATGCAATATTCAGAAGTGTCCGTGACTTATATTCACTTTTAATTGAATGTGGTCATCCTTAACCACATATTTATCATTTTTTTGTGGCTGTTGGTTCTGAGGTTAATAATATTGTATGGCAGCTGAACAATGTCATTTAGCGACGAACTGACAATAAATGTACTAGTATGTGTCTCTGTATAAAATTATTTGTGTCCCTTTCTCATAATAACTACAGAATAAGATTTGAATATTATTATTTGCATTTCGTAATTGTCTTTTTAATAATAATAAACATTATTTATTCAGAAATAAGTGTTAGATTACCATGGTATCAGCTACTCACGCTGATTACGCTGATTGTTATTTTGCCGAACTAGGTTTTACCTGTATATCAGTCAATAAACTATCGCCCAATTTCTGTATTTCCGATTATCTTCAAAGTTTACGAAGAGATCATACATAGTCGTTTAGATCAATATCTTACTTCCATTAACTTTATCCATAAAAACCAATACGGGTTTCGACCTAAATCAAATACTTTGGCAGTGTGTGTCGATTTGGTAACAAACATAAAAAATAACATAGACAAAAAACAAATAGCGTTGGGTATATTAATTTATCGATCTGAGGAAGGCTTTCGATAAAATCTGTCATGATTGCTTTTAAAAAAATTATTTAACCGGACCATCTTTCCCAATCCAAAAAGGTGTCAAGCAAGGAGATCCGCTTTCGCCTAAACTGTTTACAGCAGTGCTGGTGGTGTTTGGAGGTGTGAGGATTGAATATGTTCATGAGTACATATCTTTCGGCCAAATTGTCTCCTTCCAGGCAAGACAAGATAAAGAAGTCGCACGATGCACCGAAAATGCCTGGCAGAGCTTTTGGTCGATGAAATCACTAATGAAAGGATCTCTTCCATTAACCCTGAAGAGAAAACTCATGGACATGTGCATTCTTCACACCCTTACCTATGGAGCACAGACTTGGTCATTGACAAAAAATCAAACGTCCTCACTGGGGGTCTTTCAAAGAGCAATGGAACCTAATATTTTGGGAGTTAGACTTACAGACCGCATCAGAAATTCAATACTAAGTTCCAAAACTCAAATTGCTGATGTAGGCCACTCAGCTGCCAAATTAAAGTGGAATTGGGCAGGCCACGTTTGTCGTATGCTAGAAGAGTTATGGGCGGGAACAACCACATAGTGGATACCAAGTAACGGGAAGCGACAACGGGGCCGGCCCAGGAGGAGATGGTGAGACGAGCTCGATGCCTTTAAAAGGGACTGGCAACTCAGAACACGCGATCGAGATAGATGGAAGTCGGAAGGGGAGGCCTTTGCCCAGCAGTGGGACGCTAATTAGACTTATAATAAATAAATTTAATGCTGGTATTACAGGAAAAGCCTTAAACATGATACAGTCGTACCTTTCGAATCGATGTCAAATCGTTAAAATTCACAATATTCTTAGTAAACCTGAATCAATTACGTAAGGGGTACCACGAGGTTCCATTCTCGGGCCTCTGCTTTTCCTCATTAAAATTTATATTAATAGCATTAACGACTTGAATCTATCAAGAGATGTAACCTTATACGCCGACGATACCAGTATTTTCTAGTTTGACAAAGACATCCAACAAATCGTAAAACAAGCACGAGAGGATTTAAACATTTTCAATACATGGTTACATTACAACCTACTAACTATCAATGTAGCAAAGACGAAGTACATAATTTTTAGTGCAAAAAACAATAATATACCGCATAATCGTTAACAAAGGTGAATTCCGAAAAATATCTTGTTCAACTTAATATCTAAGCTATCCAGTTTAATAGGCATACTCAAAGTCATAGTGCGATGTTTTCCTAAGTCCATGAGCTACATAATATACAATTCACTAATAAAATCTCACCTATCTTATTTAATTGAGCTATGGGGTTCGGCATCTAAAACCAACCTAAAAGATCTACAAGTCACCCAAAACAAATTAGTAAAACTACTATTCCATATGAATTACTTAATCAGAACAAACATTGTTTACAATAATACCAAAATAATGTCAATTACACAGCTAAACAAATACAACACATGTATTCTTATAAGAAAAATAATAACAAGAAATATCCATACTCAAATAACATTCACTAAAAAGTCACAAATACTGCACTGTATGATGAGAAATGCCAACAATTTATGTCTCCCTGTACCGCGCACCAACTATGGCTTAAAAAATATTAAATACGAAGGGGTTCAACTTTACAATAAACTACCGAACGATATAAAAGAAATTCAATCGATGGCTTTATTTAAAAATAAACTCTAATACTAAGTTCAAATAAAACCCACAGAATAAAAAAAAAGTTTAATAATAATATTACAATTACTTAAGAAAAGATTTTATACCTTTTATTAAGTAAATTTATTCAGTACTTACCTACCCAATTAATAAAAACTGAAATATAGTTTATATAATATGTATGTATCTAACTACACAGTTACACCAATATAACCCAAAATATCATATACGCGTAAACATTAAAATAAAGTATAAAGTTTTAAATAACTTGTAGCATGCATAAAATAACAAAACAAATAAAAAATAAAATAAAAAAACACCTTACCATAATAGCTTATATTATAGATAGAAATGGGATAGCAATTGCTTTCAAACACATAATATTATGGTCATATTTGTTTACAACTTAACAGCGTGATTCTCAGAACGCACGGGTCCCACTGGCTTTTGTTTTATAGTTGCTACCCTCATTAATGATTATTTAGTCATTAGAACATTATTTGACTTACAAAAACAAAGTGTATTAATATATATTTTTTTCTTTTTCAATTGTACTGATAAGCCGCTCTGGCACTTGTATTTCTTAGTATAAGTGTACATATACTTAACTTATGTTTGTCTAATAAATGAATATTCTATTCTTTTAAGAAAATAAAATATATTAAACCAAAGTACCTATCCAGAGTTAGAGACCTATAATTTTCAGAGTCTCAGACTCAGAACATTATAGGTAAACATAGTATGTTGTTGGCGATTAGATTTGGTAGGGTAGTCAACATTTTGCAGGGTCCAAGAGAGGGTATCATAGTTTTAATGCCCCATGCAGTGATAATTCATTGACATAGCTAAATACGTTTGAGTGGTTAATCATAAATCTAAAGATTTTTAAATACGTATTACTTTACCAACTCTATTTTCTAAACTATTAAAGGAAAAAATATAGTGTACTATCCACAATGACCCTGAGATATTTTAAGTTGCTTGATGTTTATTGAGAGGTATTAAAGCGACCTCGTTTGCGTATAAAAATTGTCAGTTATGCAGTAGATACATTTGCACACAGTGAAATCAATATAATATTTTGTCTTTTCAGAGTTTAATGCTAGTAAATTTTGATCAGCTTGTTTTTTTTTACGTTGGTAATGCTTTGACACATATCTCTCCGCGGGACGACGGAGAGGTTATGTCGGGCTCACCGGGAGAAAGATGCTCCGGTAATACCGACTAAACCTATCACGGTGTTCCTCGACATAACCATAGACGGCGGCGGGGCCGCGCGAATCGCTTTCACATGCAATCGCGACCTCGCAGAGGTTTCGGCCCGACGTCTGAAACGGCAGGCTACATAAAAAACACTTCCTCTACTGTCCCCTAGTGGGAGGACGAAAACACGACTCAGAGGCGGGCGTGGGAACACGCATGCCGCTTCTCGGACCTGGTGCTGATCGGGTGGCGAGCAGGCCCACGAAGCCCACCACCTCCAGATCAAACCTCAGGGTGGCTGGAGGTCATCTCGCGCCTTCCGGCGCGGCGCACAGTTCTGCGGTTGGGGAGAGGGTTTAAGCGCTCCCTCTCCCGCTCAGTCGCCTCCTTGATGGAAATTACTTCCTCACAGAAGGAGGCGACGGCGTTCCACGTTCTCTCACTCCGGACCATGATCTGAACCTCGGCCCGGAGCGAGAAAGCAACCAATCCGACTTCCGCGAGCAATTCACGGCGCTGCGATGCCCAGGCGGGGCAAGCCGCCAAAGTGTGCAGCGCTGCGACCACAAAAACATCGCGGCAGTCGCCGCAGTGATGACATGCGGGCGTCTCCTGCCGGCCTATGTGACACAGAAACTAGCCAAAACAACCGTGGCCAGTCATTACCTGTGTCAGCCGGAAGGTGAGGGCGCCATGCCACTTCTCCAGCCTCTCTTCAAAAACGGGACTTACTGCCACGATCGTGTCGTGCCCGCGGTTAATGTAACCGATATTAAATTAATATTAAGCCGAGCGTAATATAAGCGCGTTTTCACCGGTATATTTATATCTTAAGCGTTTTTTAAATTTTGTAATAGTAGTTTAAATAAACAATGCGATAAAATGCGTAGGCATAAAGCAGTTTAATTTCAATTTATGACATACGCGTAAACGTAAGACAATATTTTATTATTTTAGATTCTAAGCTGCAGTGGAGTCCACATATTAATAAAATCGTATAGACTCAGCTCACCAGCTTGAAACCAGAAAATTTTGCCAACTATACGAAGATACAGCTATAATGTCCTACGGTATTCTATTATGGAGGAATGCTGCCGGCATTCAAACCATCTTAGTGCTGCAAAAGAGAGCTTTTCGAGGCATTGTAAATTTAAAAACAAGATATTCATCACGGAACAAATTTATAGAAATATATATTATACTAACAGTAGCCAATCAATTGTTATATGCAAATTGGATTTATGTTCATAAGAACATTGCCTATTTTTGTAATAATTAATATATAAAGTAAATACACAGAATAAAAATTAAATAGCAGTACCGGCTACTCGGCTTCAAACAACTAGTATATCATTAAGAGGTGTGTGCTTCTACAGCAAAATCTCAAGTGAAATTCAAAATATAAGTTTACATAACAAGAAAATTATGTCGTAAGCTTACTCGGTATTAGAATACATGGATGACAAAATGCATAAGACTGACCTTTATTTAATTTTCTAATATGCAATATATTTTAAGTACCTAACATGTGAATGTAAACTGCTGTGTATGTTATTATTCATATCTAAAAACTATATTAGATAGTTTTTATTTTGTTACATGACACAGTAAGCACGCATACACCAGATTTATATATTTAAAATATGTATTTTATAATATATTGTTACATTTATAAACTCCACTATTTTACAAAATAAAATCAAAAACATAACTTAAAATTCTAAATAACGGACAAAGTGAAAAAACACTGTGTCGATTAGATGGAAGGCATCGCGTTCTGTGTCGTTCTGTGTTAACGCGCGTCACTGACTCATCGCAGCGCGCGGCGAGACTCCGCCTACTAAACACAGTGCCACACTGTGTCTGAAGCTGGAAAGGATCGGGTTCTGTGTCGCTGTGTGTCAACTACAACGCTGTGACTCCGCGCGAACTTTGGTTTGGAATTAAACACTTGTTGTTAATATACTACCTCAACTACGATGCCGACGATATGTAAAGCTTGCAGTAAGTCTATTAAAAGTACTAATTTTATGGATTGCTCTAAATGCAAATGCCAGTACGACCTACAATGCATAAATATTAGTTTAGAATCCTTCACTAAGTTTACCGCGAGTCATAGAAAATCCTGGTTGTGCCCCACCTGTGTTTGCCTCTTACCAAAGCGAGGAAATATTAATACTCCGGTCCGTTCGTCTGATTTAAACACAGAGGAATCACACTGCGATAATATAAACTTAGTGCGTGGCTCCCGGGGCAAGTCCACAGCTACGTCTGACATTACACTTCTTGATTTAGTTACTGAAATTCGAGAGCTGCGAGAGGAGGTGAAAGAATTAAAACAAACAAACTTGGATATATGTATATTAAGACAGGATGTACTGGAGTTAAAAGAACACCTTGCTAGTCTCTCTCCATCAATATCACAACACTTTATTGACTTTAAAGCGGTAATTGAAGACAAGAACAAGGAAATAAATGACCTGAAGATGTCGGTATCTCAACTACAGTCTGCAGTCTGCGCTCTGGAGACAAATGCCTTAAGAAATGAAATCGAGATATGTGGAATGCCAGAGGAACGTAATGAAAACCTCACGCATCTATTGCTCACTGTTTCGCAGAAAATTAATGTAAGCTTGCAAGAATCTGATATCGACAGCATATTGCGAGCAGGTCCTAAGCACAACTCGAAGGGAAAGCCTAGCCAACATCGTCCCATCATAGTTAAACTAACTCGGAAAATTAAAAGGGATGAAATTCTTTCAGCGGCTAAATCTAGGAGAAATGTGACGTCGGAAGATATAGTTCCTGGCACCAAATCCAAGATATATATAAACGAACGCGTCACCAAAGAGAAAAGACTGTTATTTCGGGAGGCGCGCGCCAGAGCCCAACGCAATGGCTTTCGATTCTGCTGGCTGCGAAATGGGATCATATACATTAAAAAGACCGAAGACAACGACCATAACAGATACCCTGCTATACGTATTCAATCCTTTGAAGATCTGGACAAACATGTCGGAATCTCCCCGGCAACATTACCTACATGTGAACCGCTTAACTAAACTGCTGATTTGCTCAATTAACTTACTGATTTGCTTTATGTTCATTTGTTTGTTTACCTGTTTTTATTTGCTATTTTTGTTTGAACTCTGTTGTTATTCACTAGCTTTGCAAGTCCCAAATATGTACTCGCAGTCAAAAACATACACATCACTCACATATACTACACACGAAATCACGAATCTGTACAGTCACACATACTTGACATCATTTAAACAAAACAAACACAAACCACTTATTTATCCCACACTCGCTAATCACTTTATTACTGGCATTGCCAAATTATATAGTTTCTCCTCGCAGTCAATCGCTTGCATGACTCTTTTACTGCATATAAAAAAGGCATTTTTCGTATACTGTATTTTATATCAATCATCAATACATAAGATAATTATAAACTATGACGACACTTGATATTATGGAATGCATAGATAACGATTGTGCAATAAAATGCCACCATGTAGACTTTGCAGAGGACGCGTATAATATTATCCATAAACACAAATATAAAATCATAACATTTAACATTCGAAGTCTACGTCGTAATTTCTATAGTTTCATGACCGTGGTTAAGAGAATGCATTTTGATCCTGACGTAATTGTGCTGACGGAATGCTGGCTAAGCGAGAGTTCGTTAATATATCAAATCGAAGGCTATAGGGCACATCATACTACAAAATATATTAATAGAGCCGGTGGTGTTGTTGTGTACGTGAAAGATACTTGGTCACCGAAAATTTCTGAACCTAAGATAGTCAACGCAGAATGCATTGTGATAAATATCCCAAATATCATAACTGTATTGGGTGTGTATAGGTCTCCTTCCCTCAAAAACATTGATAACTTCATCAACTCGTTACATGACGTCATGCAAACCATAAATATTGGTCAATGTACGGTATTTACTGGCGACATCAACATTAACATAAATAATCCGGACACGGCCGACTCAGCTTCGTACCTATGTGCTATGGCTGAGTTAGGCTTGAGACCAGCTGTAAATAAACCTACCAGAATTAACTCTTGTCTTGATCATGTATTTTTTAAGGGAAAAGTTGACATAGAAACAATTGTTTGCCCGTCAACTGTTACAGACCATGACTTAGTTATATCTGGATTATCAATTGTAACACCGGGACACTTACCACCCCCAAAATACAAGATAACCCCTAAGTATGACTCTATAGTAGAAGAACTAAGTAATGTTGATTGGTCTGGACTGTGTGACATTCAGAGTGTTGTTGAGCAACCTTCATGAGCATAATGAAATCTATTATTGATTCAAATTCAAAACCAATTCGAATTAGTCGCTCGAAAATTATTCTCAAGCCTTGGATGACACAAGGTTTACTGAGATGTTCCCGAGTGAGAGACAAACTTCATCATGAAGCTAGAAAGGTACCAAAGAACTATGTGAAAACTCTAATATACACTAGATATAGAAACTTCTTTATCACTTTGCTGCGTAAAATAAAAAATAACTACAATTCTGACTTACTAGAAAAATTTAAAAATCAGCCTAAAAAACTTTGGGAAACCATTAACAAAATCTCCCATAGGAATAAAGTTGCTGACTCAAATGCTTCTGATTTGATTAATGCTCACACATGTCCACAAAAGGCAATTAATCTTTGCAATGAATTCTTTGCATCGGTCGGTCAAAGCTATGCTACTAACATTCTGAAGGGACTCAACACAACCCAGTCTGAATTGACACGAGAGATTGATAATGATTCAGCTCCACTAAAATCTTTCTTTTTTGAGCCCACGGATACCCGAGAAATAGAAAATATAATCATGAACCTAAAAACTGATAGTGCTCCGGGATTAGATGGTGTTACTAACAAATTGATAAAAATGGCTAATCATAATATAGTTGAACCACTAACAATAATAATCAACCAAAGTTTGGCTACGGGAGTTGTTCCTCCAGTCTGGAAAACTGCCGTTATAGTGCCAATTCACAAAGGAGGTGAAACTAACGTACCTGATAATTATAGACCTATATCGCTGCTTCCGGTTTTTTTCAAAAATATTGGAAAAAGTAGTAAATAACCGTCTTATCAAATACTTAGAATTAAATAAAATTTTGTCGGACACTCAATTTGGTTTTCGTAAACATAAATCTACAGAAGACGCAGTCAATCTATTAACGAATGAAATTACCGACCATCTAGACAATGGCCTCGCATGCGTAGGAGTCTTTTTAGACTTGGCAAAAGCCTTTGATACTGTGGCCATTCCAATATTGCTGAGAAGACTGGAAACCATCGGAATTCGAGGTGTTGCACTGGAATGGTTCAAAAGTTATTTGACTGAAAGGAAGCAATGCGTTAAGCTGAACGCCTGGATCAGTACCAAACAAGAAATATCTTTCGGAGTGCCTCAGGGCAGCGTTTTGGGACCAACTCTGTTCCTAATATATATTAACAGCTTGACAAATTTACCCCTGAAAAATGCAAAAATACTTTGTTATGCAGATGACACGGCTGTTGTGTTTCATGATAGTAACTGGAAAGACTGTTTTAGAAATGCTGAGCAGGGCGTCAATTCAATCGCAAAATGGCTAAGCAATAACTTACTGACACTAAATACCAACAAGACCAAGTTCTTATGTTTTCAAAAAACTGCAGCTTCCTCACCTTCTTCTCTATTAAATATTCAAATACATACATGCGGCCAAACGCAGCCCCCGAACACCAAATGCCAATGCTGTAATTTACAAAGAGCAAAATCTATAAAATATCTCGGAGTAATAATTGATGAAAAACTTACATATAAAGAACATAATCACTGCACTCTCAGCCAAAACCAGAAAGTTAATATATGTAACTAGGGAACTAAGAGATGTTGCTTGCATGAAACTTCTTAAAGCTATTTATATCTCCTTGTGTCAATCTATCTTGTCATATTGTATTAGCGTTTGGGGCGGAACTTCGACATCACATCTCATACTGTTGGAAAGAGCACAGAGATCAGTTATTAAAGTAATGTTAAAGAAGCCTATTAGATTCCCAACTATAGATCTTTACAAAGAAGCTGATCTACTTAGCGTGCGAGGGCTCTATGTAATGCATGCAATTACCTCCACTCATAAGCGAGTCATAAATTCGGTGAGTTACAATGACATGCTGAGGCTAAGAGTCTATAAAATCACTAGCACTAAATGTAAAACATCTTTTGCTAGAAGATCACAGAAGTTTATGTTTCCATACCTGTACAATAAAATTGCAAATAAATATCAGCTCCAGCATAACACGACTCGTGAAACCAAAGTTAAAATTAGGAAAATACTCACCGGCATGAACTATTATCAGATGGAACAATTGCTACGCTCAGTTGTGTAGGGATTACGCTTAACACTCTCATCAAACGCTATACACGACACACATAACTCACATCACACATAACACTCTCTCAAACACTTACTCATACACTTCACACTCATATACATACATACAATACACTCGTATTTCAACCTCATGGGAATGATAAATGCAGATTTATTTTATTTTACTTTTATTAGAGCAATCGTTTTTGTTTGATAGCCACGATACAGGCTCTGCCTAGTGTGGTTTCACCGTTATTTTTTGCAACATGTAACTTGAGATGCTAATAAAGTTATTATTATTATTATTATTATTATTGCCGATTGAAGAGAGTAGCCATAAGTTTCTTCACTGCTTCTATTCACGAGAGCTCTATTCCTTGAACTGGCTTTATATTTCAACATTCAATTATTATTTCTATTTAAATTTTTATAACATTAAATAATACCTGAAATTATTTTAAGGAAATAAAATATTTGAATTTGGATCCGCCTCCGTGGTCTCACTCCCTTTAAAATATGTTTTTCTGATCTACTCCTTGGTGTTTGAGCATGATGGTGTTTTATTTATCTAGATTTATTAGAAGCCAAATGTTGTACCTTGTATAAGTATAAAGTCATATTGTCTGTAGAGTAACCACATCTAAACTAAAAATTCATAATTAAGTAATTAACATAATATATTATGTACACAAAATATTTACAAGAAATATAAACTAAAAAGAAACGTGCCCAGAAGCATATTCTTTGTGCAAAGATAATAAAAAAGCCCTCTAGTCACGCGAAGCGTCGATCAGCCGCTTAGCTAGGACTCTATAAACAGACCATGACTCCAGCGCTTAGACCGAACGTCTCAAATATGTTTGAACATCTCCGCAGATGCAGCAGCAGGAACAGCACAACCCGCTGTATTAGGAAGATGTGATGTCGCAAGGGTGTCGACACTAGTTGCGTCCCACACTAAAGGTCTACCTATTTTCCATGTCAGTAATGACATATACCATTTGGTCTCTTATCATCATCATGTACCAAACCGTGAGAACCTCACCTTTAAGCTGAGCCGGAATGCCAGGGTTGACAAGAGCCAGGGTTGACAAGAGCCCGACGTTTTCTTGCAAAAAATTTTCACGACACGCCAAGGAGTGCCATTTCTTAAGCAATTTGTCGAAGAGCGTTACCAAATATTTGTAAGCGGTATGAAAAGAGGCTGTTTCGCAAGTACCACTATTTAATAGGAAACATTTTAAGAGTAGTACTAACCTTCCGGCAAGTAAGAGTTCCAGAGCTCACATACGTTTATAATTCCTTCATCTTCTTAATCTTTATTTAATCTTTTAAGAATACAACTAGAAATAATGCATGTGTCGGGAGGATTTTACAGATAGCCAAACAACAGACATAACGAACACCTAGACTCAGTGCGTGTGTGTTTGTGGGTTCGATTGGCACGAGACAAAACCACCAGTTATTTTTGTCCCGTGGTCATCGAACTCACAACACTCGCCGCATTGGCAGTGGCGAGGAGACCACTTAAACCACTATGGTATCCGCGCAGTCAATATAAGTAAATATTAAGTCTGAAAGTTTTGATGCGTTATGTGTATTTTAAAAGGATAACCAGTATAGTTTTTTAAAGGTAGTAGAGGAATCGACGTGAAATAGCAGTATTCCTACTGTCAAACTTTATTACAAATCTCAACTGCATCTCGCGAGAGAAAAATGCTAACATGCAGTATTGATTGCCAATCTTTACTAGACTGAGTAGCAATATCAAATACCTACGAATAATAATATAGGTCCTGTTCATTAATTATACCATGATTGGGTATGGGTCTCTTCTCTCTTCTCTCTTCTTTCTTCGGTAAAAAGAGTATATGATATCAATAGTCCAATATTCATCAGGCTGGTCCAGTGCGGGCTAGTAGACTTCACTCATCTTTGAGAAAATTATTAAAACTATTAGGTACGCAGGTTTCCTTATCATGTCTTCTTTTACCGCTAAAATTTTAAAACTACACTGCTCCTAAAACTGCGATATGATCTTCACTTAATTGTAGCTTATAAAGCAGAGGAAATCTCTGCTTCATAATTATGTACCAGCAACTAAGTGGCTGATATTATCATCTTTGTTGAAGATGCCTAATAATTGAATTAAAATTGTTATAATAATAGCTTGACCGGATTTCACTAAATTATACAATACAAGTTGTGTTCGTATTTTCGCTCGCACGCATAGCGCTGCCCGATTGCACTTAGATTTTTCTTACGAAATGATGTGCTGAAATAGAAACTTAAAATCGCAGGTAAAATTAATGCATATTAAAACCTGACCAAGAATTTCCGTAAGTTGGACTAGTAATTTATTAATTTCTTTATTACGAAGACCGACAGTTTTGAAATACAAAGTAGTGTAAAAAATATGCAATAGAGAGTCAATGATAGGTCTCCACGACTAATGCTTAAATAACAATGCGTGGACAGTAATGATTTATTCACTTAAACATCTAAAATATAACAAATAAAGTAAAATTAATCAGTATTACACCTTGTAAAAAGTCAAGACTGAGCATGCGCTTCACTGCATCCGGTTGAGTATTAAAAACGTCAATGTTGAACTTTCTTACTTGTTCGTTTAAAGTATCACTCGCTCGACAGAGAAATGTATTCTGTCTGTAATTTGTGGATACTAAAGGCAGGTGAATAGGCTTATATCGTCTCGTACTTTTCGTAGGTACGTTAAAATTTATTTTGGAAAGTAGGCCTGGACAATCGATTTTGCCAGATAACAAATTCATTAGATAGACGACATCTGCTCGTTGGCTAACGGCAAGATATGAAATTTAGCACATACATTGAAGTAATTATCGTACATATATTTTATTTTCAACTTATAACATAGTAATTTTATAAATTTGCGTTGTATATTTTCAATTCGAGTTGCATATGTTTTCGAGTTATAAGTGCACAGACAGACAGTGAGACATTGTGCTTTATACTATTATGTAAAGTCTTACGCCTATATCCCCGTAGGAGTGAGTAATTATGCAAACACTTGAATGATAACCAATTTAGGCTTGTAATGCGGTGGAACACTTTATGTTGCATGCTC
This sequence comes from Catocala sponsa, assembly GCA_963564715.1. Lineage (NCBI taxonomy): Eukaryota > Metazoa > Arthropoda > Insecta > Lepidoptera > Erebidae > Catocala > Catocala sponsa. The sequence continues at coordinate 21,062,934 of OY751338.1, read as the reverse complement.
GTATAATTAACTATTGTAGTTATAGCTTATATAAACAACATTTTATTTGAATAAGTCAGAACATGCACTTGTTTTCAACATGAAAAGCATATCCGCGTGCTTAGTTCTTTTTTTGGTACAAGCTGAAAGTGTTAATATTTACGAAAATGTTACGCAATTGTACCAACCCACGGATAGGCAGCTTTTGGATTTTAGACGTGAGCATCCAGTAAGTACACTGATTTAAACAATTTTGATTTTATTTTATTTGGCTTACGAGATCTCCAATCTCGTTTGCAGTTGGAATCATTTGATTGAACTACTAAGATATATTAATGTATTATTTTCTTCAATCCAACATGTGGCTAATTTTATAAGAAATACTGGATGCTATTAATTTAAAATACGATGCAGTGGTTTGTACATTTATTTAAACAATTTTTAAATAGATGCAGTGCATTATTTTGATACGTTATTAGGTATTTATATGTCGTCAGCATAAACATGATTTATACCATAATTTGCAACTTAAGTTTTTACCGAACTATGAAGTGATAGATATGAATACATAATATTATATTCAGTAGTTTAGTTTGCTTGTCTCTGAAGAGATAAATATTGATATCCTTTTACAAATGTGTTCTAGTTTTATTTACTAGGTTACACACTACTTGTATTATGGTAAGTATCTTAACATTCGGTAGCAGAACGAAAACAAAAGAGCTGTAATAAACATAAGCAATCTATGATGATTTATTTTAGCAGTATATATACGTACGAGTATTATATATAGCCCAAAATTATTTTGAAAAGCAATTATTATTTTGAATTAAGTTTAAACACACTTTTCGTGCGCAGACTTCCATTACTATCGATGTTGTCAAACGATATTATAGTTTCAAGTAAAATATGTTTTACGTATGATAGTAAAGAAACTGTAGAAATAATTTTATACGTATCTTTGTATTTTCCAGGCTCCTATAGGATTATGGGCGATGACTTCAGGAGAACCTACGGAAATACGAAACATATATACAATAAACTCTGACCAATTCAACAATCAATTGTTTCTTGATGAGATGTTGAATTTCGATGGAGAGAGGATTCCTGAACGCGTGGTTCATGCGAAGGGTGGCGGTGCATTCGGCTACTTCGAAGTTACCCATGATGTTTCAAAATATACTTATGCTAATGTTTTCAATGGTATAGGAAAGAGAACACCGTTAGTTGTCAGATTCTCAACTGCAATCCAAAACTTAGGCGGTACTGACCTTGGAAGAGAATTGAGGGGCATGGCTATAAAAATGTATACCAGAGAGGGCAATTTGGATTTTACATGCTTACAAACGCCCGTTTATCTTTATAGAGACCCCATATTTTTCTCTAGATTTGTCCACGCCTTCAAAAGAAATCCCAAAACTAATTTATTTGATGTTACAGCTCGTTGGGATGCGGTCACGCTGATACCTATCTTAGCTCATACTTTTTTCTGGTTACTAGCCGATTATGGAATTCCTAATGGCTATAGGAGAATGGACTCATTCCCCATACATACGTATGAATTAGCAAACAAAAAAGGAGAAACTCATTACGTAAGGTTTAACTATAGGACTGAACAAGGGTTTGCTTATTTAACTACAGAACAAGCAGCTGCAATATCAGGTCAAGATCCCGATTACTTTAACAGAGATCTATACAATAACATTGCGCAGAAAAATTATCCTGCGTGGCGTTTGGAAATGGATGTTATGAGCAAACATGATTTATTAAAATTAGATTATGATCCATTTGACGTAACCAGATTGTGGAAAAATGGTACATTTTTCACAGTTCAAGTTGGACGTTTGGTATTGAATAAGAATGTAGAAAATCAATTTAGAGACGTAGAGCAAGGAGCATTTAATCCAGCTCATTTAGTACCAGGTATTCCTGGCCCAGTTGACTTTTTGTTCAGAGGCAGACGCACTTTTTATAGAGACACGCAAAATTATCGTTTGGGAAGAAACCATAATAAAATTTTGATTAATATGCCACTGTATGCGAAAAATTATAATCGCGATGGAAGGCCTCCCACTAGACTAAATGGTAAAGATGCTCCCAACTACTATCCTAATTCGTTTAATGGTCCAGCACCATACGTCGATGAAAAGCGGCCGAATAAGAAATTAATCACATTGGAGAGTAACGCTGTAGATTTGGGAGTTCTCTCCTATTTTTACAACCACATATTAGATAACGAGGCTCATCGGCAAAGATTTATTGAAAATGTTGTACAATCTCTCGTGGCAGTGACGCCACCAGTACTTCAAAGAGTTATAAAGTTCTTGTATCTCATTGACCATGATTTAGGAAGGAGAGTTAGCATCGGGTTAGAAGTGGCACTTGTACAAGCCAGAGCTGAACAAAGTACTACAACAGTGGCACCAGATATCACGCCAGTGACAATTCCATCCGCAGAAAATAAAAAAAAATATATATATGACCAGAAATATAATAATCCAAAAAATATTATAACAGTAACATAAATTTACTAGTTGAATTGATAAATACACGATATTTTGAGTATAGTCAATCAAAGTGATACCTGTTTACTTCTGTATTTGTCAATTTTAAAATACATCGCTCGTATTAAAAACAATTGCTGTAATTTTCATTGTTATTCAACATAAGAAGTTTAATAAAAGAAATGTTTGATAATTCAACCATTTTTTTTTATATCTATGGAATTGATTAAGTGGGACTTAGTTTTGTTGCGTTTATATTTCGTATTGAATTAACATTGTTATATAATAGCTTGACTGGATTTCACCAAATTATACAAAACAAGTTGTGTTCGCATCTTCGCTCGCACGCATAGCGCTTTCCCGATTGCGCTTCGATTTTCTTCCGAAATTATGTGGTGAAATAAAAACTTAAAATTGCAGGTAAAATAATGAATGCATATTAAAATCTGACGAAGAATTTCCGTAAATCGGACTAGTAATTCTCGAGTTATAAGTGCACAGACAGACAGTGAGACATTGTGCTTTGTAATATTATGTAAAGTCTTACTCCTATATCCCCTTAGGAGTGAGTAATTATGCAAAGACTTGATATATAACCAATTAAGGCTTGTAATGCGGTGGAACACTAACCCTTAGTTACTCGCACGAAGAAAATTCCTCGACTTGTCGCATGGGGTCTCTACTGACCAAAGTTTATATGGTGATTTCCAATGAAAATATTAGGGAATGAAATAATAAAAGTACGTGATATTAAAATACAATGTTTATTTAGAAAATTAAAGTTCTGATTGCCTCAAAAAGTAAAAGGAACCCTTCCAAGAACAAAAAATAAAATTCTTTTCGTAAAACAAATAAAAATAGACACTTTGAGAGCAACAGTACTTATGTATTATTTCTTACAGACTAATCAAAATCATTGTGACCACACCCTTGGCAATAAACCTTGAAGTGGTTATTGCACACGAATTTACTGCATTTCATGCATTTGCTTGGCATTTATTACCAATTTACTCTTTGAAATATGTATTAAGGAAACCAAGCCACAGGCATATGACTAATGTTTTTTTATGTTAATTTAACACGATGTATGGTTTTTACTTAACAGTTACTCGTGACTTCGTCTGCTCAAGCTAAAATGTTTCAAGATGAAATGTTGTATAGGGAACCACCAAAGTAAATTGATGTAATTATTGAGTTACCTAAGTAGACATGGAACTGATCTAGTTACGTGGTTATTGCATTAGTCTGAAGTTACCAGTGCGTTGCCATATCACATCACAACATACCATGATCATCTACTGGATGGATACATGGTATTGCTAATTCCTATACCCGATAAGTCTTTACTACTTTTTTTAAATCCTTGTCGCGGGGGACTTTACAAACATTCAAACAACGGACACAAAACTCAGAACAACCATTTGTTGATCACACAAAGTTTTATTCCGTGTGGGATTCGAACCCACAACGATCGGCGCAGTGGCAGTGGCGAGGCGATCACTTAAACCACTACACCACCCGTGCAGTTAAGTTTTTAATGTAATGTGTAGACTTTTGTGTATTTTAAATCAGGATTTAATTTTGTATTGGCGATTCCTAACCCGTAGTAATTATTAGGTAGTAATTGCCGCTCGATTAGTTATGCTTTATATGTAACAACCTACTTGTTTGTTGAAACTTTAAAAAATATTAGATTGATATCTGCCTACAGATAATTTAGTTTCACTTAGTTGCAAAAGCATGAAGAAACATGATATCATAGTGTTCTGTACTAGCTGCGTTTGAAAAACAAGCTCGTTTAGGGGGTACGTCTCATCTTTATATATATAATTCTTCTGTACGTGTGTTGACAGTGAACTCCTTCTAAACGGCTGGATCGATTTGAATGAAATTTGTTGTGTGTGTTCAAGTGGATTCGAGAATGGTCTAGATTTGTTTTTTTTTTCTTTTCTTTTCGTGTGTTCAGGACAACGTCTGTCGGGACAGCTAGTATCATATTTTGTTTGGTTAATTATTTTCATTTCAATAACTTTCACAGGATACAACAAACGAGAGATATATCAATTGTTTTTTATAAATTTATTACATACTAGCTTTTGCCCGCGGCTTCGCTCGCGTTAATTTAGAATTTGACAATCAATTCGGATTGTACTCTGCTTGTAATAATATAATTCAATCATGATTCGAAAGACACGTGGCGCCATCTATTATCATAAGAACGTTATTGTTGTTTTCCTCGGGAACAGTAATTTTTTTCGGGATGAAAGGTAGCCTATGTCCGTTTCTGTACACCTGACTTCGTTTATGCAAAATTTCAGGATGATCGGTTTAGGCGTGAAAAGGTAAGAAACAAACAAACTCATTTGCGCTTTTATAGTATTAAATATAGTTAGGAAGGATTAGGGTTAGGATAATACATTTATTCAAAATCTTATTACGTATAATATTATTTCATACTAGCTGTGCCCGCGACTTCGTCCGCGTGGATCTCTTTTTACAACAATGTTTTTCTTTAAACTATAGACTATTAAACTACAATTTAATAGATATATATGACGCTGCCTTTTAAAAATCTATTTAAGACCGTAATTTTTGTTTTGCATCGTTTCTAACATAAAATGGTACGTATGCATAAAGATTTCTGGAACTACTGACCCGGGAAAGAGCGACGTACAACTGCCCATGTGAAAAACAACTGAGACTAAGATCTACTCCAGCAACGCGGAAAGTCTGACCCTGAGCTTTATTAATTGTCATTGCATAACATACCGATACTGGGCATTGCGTACTTTTAAACTGAAATGGGAAATTATTTGGTATAATGGGAATTCTGGGAATATAAACAATTCCGCCGGCACCGCAACCTGTTAGAATTTGAGCCTCTATTATGTTTTGTTGTAATTGTATGACTTTTAGTCGGGTTCCGTTGCATAGTTGTGGTGGTCTTAAATTTCGGAGTAGATTAATCGAAATACCTATTTTTAAATGGATTTCATGAGATGGAAGTCCGGGCATATTTAAAGAGTTTAAAAATTCTATCGGATAGTTCTTGGCTTCTTGTTGATCAAGCATTCTGTTTATAGAAAAGTATATCTTAGTCTCGCCTTGTGTATATTTGACAATATATTGCTATTTATATCAGATGCTTGGTCATTGCGAGGGGTTAAAATGGATCTTTCGCATAACCAATTATTGTCCCTTTCAAATAGTTTTGAAAGGTCGCCGTAAACAGATGTTTTATTAACTTTCATAGAGTTTAAACGATGCGCTCTTTCCTCTGACGATTCTTGAGAACGCGCATCTCTCATTCTTTTGGCATTTCTCGAATTTCGAGATAAGGAAGACCGTTTTTTAGGTGGCATCGTAGGTGGAATAAAAAGAACCTAATAAGATAAAAACACAAAAAGAAAAAATGTATACTTACTTAATTGAAATTTATACTTAACTTTACAACGTTTAACTTAACAACTATATATATAAAGAAAAGAAGGAGAAACAAACAAAAACACTAAACAAACTAATTATATTATTATCTAATACCTACTTTAAACTTATATCTAAAAACTACGTATCTATGTATTTTTAAAATTTAAAGCGCGCTTATTCCGAGAAGAGTCAATAAGAACCACGTCCGTTCGTATTAAGAGTGACAATGTGAGTGAAGTCGGCGCGTTTTTTTTTTGTGTGTATGCTAATTGTTGGCCTCAGATGGCCTTTACAACTTTACGCGGACTGTGGGTGAGCGCAGAAGGCTCCCAACCCGTGAAGTCGGCGCGTGAGCGCCTCCGCCTTTTTATAGATGCAGCGGATGGCCATTTCGCGTGTTAAACAAAAATCAACCGTATAGCTGTACCCATACTGGCGCGGCGAGATTTGGAAGTTTGATTTCATCTATATCTTGTGTGTTTATTAACCGATTTCTATATTTTTTTTTTTATAAAATGGATATTAAGGTGTACTTTTTAAATATGGGAGTTTTATAAAGATATATCTATGTGAAATACAATATATTTATGTATTTAATACACTTTGAAGAAATGCCTAACGATTAAACACGTTATCGTGGCTAATTTATAAAAGATAGATATATACTATTCAGGACTTTTTTGTAGATCTTTTGAAGACCATCATCTTTGTAATACATACTTTTGGTGTATGATCAACGTATGCGAGGATAAGAGCTCGAAAGCGCATTTTCATCCGACTTGCTTCAAATTTATCGTCACTGCTCAGCTCCTATGTGTCTTAGCATTATGTTATATAGCCAATAACCTGCCCAGGAGTTTAGACTACAATCGTACCAAGTTTGGTTAAAATCCCTTCAGTAGTTTTTGACCCATGCGTGCACATACAGACAGACAGACAGACAGACAAAAAATTTACTGATTGCATTTTTGTCATCAGTATCGATCACCATTCATCCTCCAATATTCATTTTGAATATATATTCAATGTACAGAATTGACCTCTCTACAGTTTTATTATAAGTATAGATGACGTTTATGTTATCGAACATTTTCTAATAATTTTATATTTCATTTTATAATATAGTATAATATAAATTTTCAACTTCCGTATGTTTGTATCCGCAAAACTTGAAAAGTAGTCAATGGATTGACTAGAATATTTTGCAGAACGTTGCTTCGTGGTTTTTATAGACAGGTTCCGTGAAGTATTTTGTTACAGTGGTAATCAGTTACTACATTTTTTTTTATGTTTAGAATAAATAAGTTGAATGTTTAATAATTCAACTGAAAGTCACATATAATAAAATTTTAGATATATTTGTTGTATATTATAAACATTAGAGACTGTGTAATTATATCAAATATTACTTAGCCGATGCGGGACCAATTCCCGCCCGGGCTATTTGCCCGGTATTTGGAATTTGTATGGTACACAATTTTTTTAAATATTATTAATAAATCAGTGAAACGGGTATAAAAATTGCCACGCCTATATTTTGACCTGAAAAATGATAGTTCATTGTTTATTTTTCTTTGTTTTCATTTTACTTGTGTAACTGACATCAATTTGACGTAACTCATAAAAACCGCAATGTACATCCTGAAGGCTTCAAACAAGTGAACTGATTTCATTACCACTGACATTATTACTACGGAAACATTAGGCTGTCCGCACACAATTAGTGTGTTTAATCATCAAGTTCATCGAGCAGGACAAGGACAGCGCTATATAATAAGTAAGCAACGTATGAGTGCTATTCGTCTTGTCTTCGTTTTTAAGTTCGGAGGTAAGGCTGGTAAAACTCAAAAAAATTATTTCGTTTCATTAGTTAATTAATAACCTATATTTAAAATTAAAAACAACAGACAAGCAAAAATAAGCAATATTACTATGATCATACTTTAGAAACTGATTTCATCGACGGTAAAAAGATAATATCACTGATTCTAATTTTGCTTTCGCATTTTGTAAGCTGAATCAAAATCGTTTGTTATTTGTTCAGTGAATGAATACAAAATAAAATTTAGATTTTAAGGTCATGGCCATTTTATTTTTATGTGTAAGTAGTCGTCGCCAAGAAGAAGGAAGGGTTATTAGTTACAACTTCTAATAATTTTTAAAAGGAGATATTATTTTTTGGTTTTTAGAGGCTTCTTGCACTTTGTTCATAATTGTATATCGCGGATGACTTTACAAATAATCAAACAACACAGACAAAAACATCCGGACTCGCAACAGCCATTTGTAATAATGTGTACTTACTTATGTTTTGAAAATAAATAAATAAAAAGAAAATAAAATTTGTGGATCACACAATTTTTTGCCCCGTATAGGTTTCGAATCCACAATATTTGACGTAGTAGCGAAGCAACCACTCAAGCCACTATACCATATATGCAGTCAAGATTGCATGTATGGATTGTTTTGTATATAGGTAGTATGTAACAACATCACTAACACTAGGCTACCGCTGTGATAGCTTAGTAGGCGACCGTTGGACTGCCATGCAGAGATCTCGAGTTCAATCCCAAGACATGCATCTCTGACTTTTCGAAGTTATATGCGTATGAAATAGTTAATTATCGCTCTTTTTAAGAGCTCTTTTTCTCGTCTTAGAGGTGATATGGATGAACCCTGCTTCGTTGTCGAGTGGTATGGTGATAGAAAAATCAAATCAAGTGGCAAATCAGAACGAAGTTTTTTCTGCTTGAGGTCATCCAGGCAGTCAAAGCATGACGGCTTTGCCATTCCAACTTTTATGGCGCCATTCAGGCCTAGTTACGGCGCGTTTTTCCCAGGGTTAACAATAATTACTAGTAATGAGTATGTAACCCAATTGATGGAATTTTAAAAACAAGGTAACCTGTTCTCTGAATATATATCTATATGAATATGTCTGTTATTAATAAGATTTCAGTTAATCTAGCTACCTAATAACAAGACCAAGGAGTATTATACTCCTTGACTTATGACTTAGAAAATAAATCCATTGCTCTTCATTGAAGATATTATATCAGCCATAAGACATCTGCGGCAATGGCGCTCGTCCACAGACGATTACGTTTCTCCCATAGGTTTGTCTAATATACGGGTATGGGTAGGTTGTGGTTTCCGATGGGTTGTACTGTATCTTGTCTATGTAAAAGGTTGATGCCCCTATGATATTTTTAAGATATCATTAAGATATTTGTGTTTTATTTTTACTTTAAAAAGGTAAACTTGAATGCTTGTGTCATGAGTGTGTTCAAGTCGGTAGTGCCGTGGATGGGATTCAGACTTGTGACCTTTCGCTCGCAAGTCCATCGGACTAACGCCACTTCTAGCATACGTACATAGTCTCATCTCTAAAAGAATAGGCAAATGTTTAAAACACCTACATTTCATCACATCTTAGTTTCCATTCAATAGGGTAAGAGCCTTATGCTATGTACTAGACACTTTTCCAAACTCGCAGTACGGAGTTTGGAAAAGTGGCTACGAATAACGACTAAGAATTTTCTTAGAAAACCCGAATAGAACTTTGTGCCACTCGGCTATCAAACTCAGGCTCTCACAATCGCACGTAAACTTATCTACCTGATCAACAGTTTCTGTAACCGAATCTATTTTATTCTACTTGTGTGACGATCAACAAAGATTAGTGTGGATCACTTTACTGTGGATCACCTCAAAATAGTATTTTATATAAACATCTCACGTTCCAATAGCTCTTAGACGAATTCACTTCTAAGAATTTTTGTTAGTGAATGGTTCACATTAGTATAAATAGTGTGGTCCTAAAATAGAAACTTATACTGAATATTTGTCTACCATCGCAGACTAGTAATTTATTCAACGTAGAACTAACTGAAGCACTTTTCACAATATCATTATTACTGAGAGACAATATAAACTAAGAATAAACTCAGAGTCGGATTTTAGTTAAGAATGAATATTAAAAACCTGATACCCAAAATGTAAATGTTGCACTTAAAATATAGGAACCAGTATTAAAAGAACCTCCTCCCATCCCTTGTCTAGTGTTCTTAGTAGGTATATGGTGTGAAGAATATGGAAGGTACGCTCGGCTCAACCTAAAATGGACTTACGTCAAGTTTATGTAGTAAAATTGCAAGGAGAGGCATTGTTTACGCCGTTTAAAATATATGATGGGACTTGTTTAATTAATCTATTTAAATAAATTTGAATGGTAGGTTGGTATACTTAATATAAATAAAAAACCAAAAGCACTCTACCCGTTAACATGAAGATATTTTCACTTTAATATTATTTAACAGGCCGTTGGTCTGATGCCTTATGTTTACGACCGATCGTGAGGTCCAAGTTTCGATTCCTGTATTGCAGAAAGTATTACTGGGTTTTAAGTTTTATTGGGTGGTTAATTACCAGCGTAAAATGATAATATGCCCAATATACCACAACAGGCTTGCTTCTTAGTGCGTGGAACTAAAATATAGAAGAAAAATGGATATGATACACCTTCATCTATCTCTTCGTATATAGACAAGCGTGAATATATTTACGTATAATTCAATGTTTATATAATATGGGGTACCTTCAGCGCTTATTGATAATCTTATCTAAAACGTTAAAAGCAACTATGTATGATAGTAGCAAGGTTAAATGTATGTAATAATATATCTTATATACTATCGCAAACTTGCATATTGTAAGCCAATTGTTTAGGATATGTTTTGTACAATTAAATCAAGTTATAAGATCGCAATTTGCTCGCAGCATATTAGAGCAATATATATCTGCCTACCTTTGAGCGCATATCTATAGACATCCTCCTTGAACCGACGAGCGTGTATGAGGAATGTGATGAAAGTGAATGAAGCCAGAGAAGTGTGTCAGGATCGTAGCAAATGGAAATCCGTAGTCTCTGCCTACCCCTCTGGGAAACAGGCGTGAATCTATGTATGTATGTATGTATCTATAGACATACTAGTATGTAGCCTCTGTTATCATAATATTGATAAAGAATGAGTGAGCGTGCGAATGTTGTTAGTTAGTGTAAAGAGTAATTGCTAAAACCACTCCCCTAAAGAAAAACTATTTCTATTTTAATGGTATAGAAAAGTAGATTCTTAAAAAAATTGCTTAAGGCCCTAAATAAAGTAAAATGGAAGGAGAATGGGAATGCCTTTCAAACAGTACGAGCTTATTGTAATAATAATATTTTAAAGGTATATTATGTTCAGTTTGGGCAACGTCTAATATAAAAAACAATACCCGCATTAAGCATCCATTGAAACAGTACCTACATCCAAACCATAATACATATGAGTAATCAAATTCAGTAAAAAGGACACGGAACGAGAGTAACACTTGGTTATATATACGTGTAGCGTCTCATCGTATTATGTAAATAGGAGTCTATAAGCGGAGGGTTGTTCCATGCCCGTTGTTTCGGAAAACCACCCCCTCCTACATGGGCCACCCTCGACCGGTCCAGTGTACTGGAAGTTAGACCGTCCGTCCGTTTATTTTATGTGTATACTTAGAATGTCACGGTTTGTGTTAAAACAGTGGAAGGACATTGAGTGTAGGTTTTTTATGACGCAAGCCTAAATTCTGACTACTTTCAAGTAAATCCTATATTAAGATATAGCTCAACTAAATACTTGAAAGTTATCTACAAAGTTATTGATATATTAAATACATTACGTCTTCTAAAGGGGCATGGTTAGTCATATACCTATTTTTTTATTGATAAGTCTACTCGTACTTTACGTAGCTTGGCCAGCTATGTTTTATATATGTAAGTGTATATGTATTATAACAGCGTACCTCATCGGAGCTATTCAGACGAGTTTACGAAATCTTTAAAAACAGAAACGGGAATCACAAGAACTGGCCGTTATAAGAAGTAGTCAAATATAAAAACGTATCCCAAAGCGGACAAGAATAATTTTTTGTAATGAAGATATCCAATGAATTCAAAATATCTATTATATAGCGGAAATAATTTTTGGACACGTCTAAATTCAATAGCACGCTAAAACGAAATAATATTTAAAATAATAACCAGCTTAGGAAGTAAAGCTTCTATGACAAAAAGAACTCATGACCACAGTTTTCAATGGCCAATTAAAAACAACATATTATTGAAAAGTGTGGACCAATAATATCAGTACACAGTAACACACATTCATATTTTATTAACCTATTAAGTCCCAGCGGTACATCGGTGCCCAAACAAAATAGATCTTCAATTATGTCTGGTATACCAACAATTGACAGGTTAAATTAACTATAAAATATCACTTAAAAATAGCTTGTGTGTGAGAGCAGTTCCTAATCCCAAGCTGTTTTGTATTCTATTATCAGTTACCGAATAACACGCTTTCAGGTTTATCCTTTATATCTAGTCAGTATACACTTCAGTGCGATAAGGTTCTGATTTGGTATTCAGATCCGCAATCGCAGCTGACCCAAATTTGTCCAACCACAAAGGTAGTTATGATTAGTGCTATGTTTGCGGCAAATATTAATACTGTTTCTAAGGTTCAGACAGGTACACATATAGTCACACGCCTTTATACTTGACAGGTTAGGCAGAAGTATATTACACTAACATTTAACTTTGGCTTAAATTCCACATAATAGGGCAAGTTTATTGTCGTCTACTGGGCTCAGTTTTAAACTGAGTGCTGGTTCAGAGAATTGGAGAAAATATTGTTGCTGCTACGCAGAGGTCTCGAGTTCGACCTCAAGGCAAGCACCTGTGATCTTCCGAAGTAAAGGAGAACGCCCATCTGAGGCCAAGAGTGGACAAGAGGCTAGAGAAAAAATATTTTCCAGTTGATTTTGTTATAAAAAAATATGTATAATTACTTTCGGTTCGGTCGGTAATAGTCGGCCTCTATGGCGTAGTGGTTAGTGTAACCGACTGCCACGCCTGAGGTCGCGGGTTCGATTCCCGCACAAGTCAAACATTTGTGTGCATGAACATGAATGTTTGTCTTGGTCTGGGTGTTTCTATGTATAATATGTATGTATTTACAAAAAAAAAGTATATATGTATGTTTATCCATTGTCTAGTATCCATAGTACAAGCTCTGCTTAGTTTGGGCTAGATGGTGTTGTGTGTATGTGGTAGAATATTATTATGTGGTAGAATATTATTTCACTCAATTTGAGTGAAAGTCAAATCGACGGCGTGCCGATGCAATTTACAAAAAAATGTTAAATAGAGTAAGTCTATTGAGCAAGATATGAGTCCAATATATACCCTCCGTGCCTTTTCTAGATGATTTGTTAATATTATATGACAATGAAGAGAATATAGACGTTTAAAATAACAAATGTGGTTTTTTTTCATACCCTATTAAATATAACTGCATAAAAATATATTACAAACACTCCTCCTATCATAATTAAATAATAGAGCATTGAGAAAAGAGATGTTTTTGAATTATCTCACAGCCAGATACATTTTCGTATAGAAAAATAACTACAATACATTTTTTATAGGTATATCTAAAATATTGGCGTCAATTTGAATATATTTTTTAGATATGTAATACTATTAATATCTTAAAACACTCAATTTTTATAGTAATTTGTGATGTCCATCTTTGGCCTGAGACACAATGGAAAATAGGCATTCCCCTTTTAGCTGACTTTAACAATGAAGGAAAACAGGTGGATCAGCGTTGTAGGACTATGGCCTAACCGTTCTCACACTACGATTGTTTGGGTCATAGTCGTCAGCACTATTCACGGGCCTCGTGCCCAGAAGTGGAACTGTTTATATATAGCTCAGATATTATATTGGGAATTATCATTTAGTTAATAGGTATGTACGACGTTATTAGACGAGACTATATTGTTTGTTTATATTTTGCGTTATGCTTTAGAGCATATGCTCTCTAATTCTTTTAGTCTGAGCCATACGCTTACTAGAACAACAAGTTTGAGTGCAAAATTTACATGACAAATAAACCTTCACATGCGATACTGCTTAATTAATTTTGCAGGCAAATACATATAGCTAAAGTTCCCTAAGGTTCATTCTATGAAGAGCCCACGTGTGACGTCATATCATATTCGTCAAAAACCATTTAGAAGGCATTACCAATCCATTAGTAGATTCTCTATATAAATTGGAATTAAATTGTAGGCTTGATAATAGTCAATTTATTAGAAATCCCATTTGTTGTTAAGCTAATGGCTCTTGTGTACGACGTGGGTAAAATGCGCAAGTTGAAGAACTTGTGCGGTTCATATAAAGCGTGTAAACGACAGACGCAAGCTACTCGCAGTAACACGCTTGTAGCCTGTGCAAGTAGCTTGCCTTGTACACAAGCACTACTGCAGTGACGTTTTTAAAATAGAGTTAGCCTAATTATTGAGCTCTAAAATCGCTTTATAATAGTAATTATATCAGCTCTGCTTATAAACAGTCCCGCTGCTGTGTATAGGCATTTCATTAATATAAGAAAGGTTAGGCCATAGTCCACCACGATGGCCCGAAGCGGGATGAGTTTACATATCTTCCAGAACATTATCGAAAAGCGCCTGAAATGTAGGTGTAAAACGCCTCCATATAAGCCTTGAGAAATGTACAGGCGTGAGTCTAGAGAAGTATAAATAATCTCTTTCAAGAAAAGGTTTGAAGAAACGTTGCGAGATTATTGTAAGAATTATAAGTAAAATATGTTTGACAAAGAATCTTTTAACGAAGTTCTTGTACTTGGGCTTCAATTATAAAGAAATGTTCGCCAATGAAACTCAATGTTAAAGGTTAACAAGCTACAACTTTTGAATGAAACCCACACATGTAATGTGTACTTATTATTATTTTATTTTTAACTAGATTTCACCCGCGACTGTATAAGAGAGAAATTATTTTAAATAATATACACGGTGCTCAGCAATAGTGTACGTAGCTTTCACATTAGTGAAAAATATTTCTATTCCTTAAAAAAACAAACAAAAAATTTTTATAATTTTAATACGATAATAATTTGATTTCAGCTATTTAATATTAGAGTTTGCTCGCTGTTTTGCTCGCATTAATGTAAATTTTGACAGAAAATGCATATCCCTCGAGTACAGTACTTTTTCTAGATGAAAGATACCCTTATGTCTTTTTCTGAACACCTGAAAACGTGTATGTGAAATTTCATGATGATCGGTAGTTTAGGCGTGAAAGTTTAACAAATAAATAAAGTCACATTCATTAGAATGTGTTTCATAATTCAAGTGTCCGCTTTGAGTGACTATCGACGTCATAATCAACAGAAAGCAATATGACATGACATTTATATATCTCTATCGCACATTTACATGGAGAGACAGATTAAGTGACAGACAAATTTAAATGACATCATTACGGTGTCATTTAAATTTTCTGTATATCGTATCTGGTAAACGATAACATACTAGTTTTAAGAATTTAATTAAGATACTAAAACGTAAAGCATTAATTACTTTATTTTATAATAATGATGGTCAAAACCTGACATGACTTACTGCATAAGTGGTCAACTGTTCATCAACTACTAATATTATAACACTTCCATCGAGGTAGTTTTCATTCTTAATATACATTTTAATGCATTAAAGGTTGTTCTCATGTGCCACTTTACAAAAAAATTAATAATATACAGAGATTGCACCAAACATCAGAATTGGCATTAAGAAAATAAATAATAATGTAATTCTTAATGACACAATCTTCTTATTATACGATCTGATAGATATTAACAGTCTAAATGTTACTGATACTTACAATACTTTCGCAAATATACCATTAATATCTTATCACTTATCAATCCATCTACAAAAATATACGTCACTTAATGTAAGTTACTATCTTCATTTCGTATTCATGGGCAACTGAAGCCTTATTATTACAATGATGTATCGCTTTAATACGGCACATCCATATCTAAGTAGTTTTCTTTATAAACGAACCTTTTATTTGGAAGATCGATAACAAAGCCTTGGGCCGAATACAGCTCCAGATAAGCGAGACAATAAATTGTTTTCTTGAAAATAATACATACAAGACTTATGACTGTATCAAAGGGATAGGCAGACCTGTATTTCATTCATACAAAGACAAGAGACATTGGGCCGTTGTCCATTATAATATGTTATAGAGAGTGTGGCTATTGTCGTTTATCACATATCTCTGAAGATAGGTAGTTCCCTACAGCTGCACGGAGTCTAGACAGTAAAGTTTATCCCAGACATTGGAAGCGGCTACAGTTACCGCTTACCATCAGGGAGACCATAAAATCACCACTACCACAATGATCACCTTGATGGTATAAAATACCACTTTAACACGTTTACTTAGTATCTAAAACTAAATATTTAGTAATCCGAATTCTGATGGTTTGATAACTGACAATCACGCAGCAAAACGTGGTTGTAGCAGATGCTTCAACCACGTATACCAAAGGAGTTGATACTCCTATGGTATAATGGAATCTTAAACCTAATCTTTAGGGAACAGTTGTCATTGCTTTTGCTGAAAGAAGATCAGGTTTCCTAGTACCCGCCCATCGAAAAGAGATAGTAAGCTGTAACCATAGCTTGTATACCTGTATGTATTATTTGGAAAAATCAAGTTGTCAGTTGAATAAATAAGGAATTATAGCACTACCAGCGTATTAGCGGAGAGTCACACTGGGGACTATGGAAACCTTAATCAGAGCAAAAGAGATACGTTACTTAGTGGACTGACGGTGATCTTCTGTATTTCCTTAGTCAGGGTGCTTCAGATTGGAACGAGTTGGGTACATTACTGAGCGCTACTACCTAATATTCATATCAAATAAGACGCTTATAAAACGTTAAGTATGCTACGTCTGTTTGTCGTTAATATAATGTATTGAAAGTTATTTACCACTTCATGAGGCACTTTTATATCGTATTCAATTTAAAACTGTTACGCTGTAAAGTCTTGTAGACATTACCAATAAACTTCGCATTTAGGTTTGAGTATGAAATAAAAATACTACAGATGAAATATGTCGTTATTTCTTAAAAGAAAATATTTCTAAGAAACGCGTGCTGTTTGTAAGACATATTTTTAAACCAATTTCGGTTTGTGAATATCACAAGTAAACGTGGGTAATAAATTGAATTATTGCTAGACCAGAAAAATAAAGTAATAGCCTGGGTTTCTTTTTATATGATATCATTTTGAGATTGAAAATTGATTCCATTCATTTTATGCAATGTCCACATTTTTGGGTATTCCCATTTCAGGTTTGCAAATTTTAATTGAACGAAATAAGCAATTAAACCATATTGTTTTTTATTTAATTGTTACATCAAATTGATGCGATATTTATTTGCGCAATTAACTTTAAAAGATTCAGGGGAGTGTAAAGGTCAAATAATAAAGTCCAATATCGTAACTGTAAAATAGAAGTAGATGATAAAAGGGTTCATTCAGGATTGGTAGTGGTAATCAATCATCAATATATATATACATATATATATAATTATATATTATTATAGCGTTTAGGTGGCCTCGATGGCATAGTGATTAGTGTAACCGACTGTCACGCTGAGGTCGCGGGTTCGATTCCCGAACAAGTCAAAAATTTGTGTGTATGGACAATGACATGGATGATTTTCTTGGTCTGGGTTTTATTCTATGTATAATATGAAATTATTTACAAAAAATAAATTATATATGTATGTTTATCCAATGTTTAGTACCCATAGTACAAGCTCTGCTTAGTTTAAACTAGATGGTGCTGTGTATGTGACATAACATTATAATTAAAAAAAAACTGGGCATGGTTATATTTAATCGGATGCAAGTGTATCACTGCCATATTGCCCACGTACATACTCAGATGTGCCTGTTACCGTTTAACATGATCGGCTCGCTAAACTGTGTACTAAGAGCACATAGTTTAGTAAGCCGATCGAGTATTTCTAGAATAATAAATCGCTCAACGCTCATCCCATCGGAACCACATGATCGAAGTACAAAAGCACCTGCACTTATACATATTAATGTTGTTACTGTAATTTCTTACCGCTTTATTATCGTATCCTCTTTTAAGATATCGTATATACAACTATATTTTTTTGGCTTTTTGATTAAAGTTCCAGGCCTATTTTAATACAAAAAAGAGCTTACTGAATACCTTGAAGTCCTTGAATACCTTTTGTATTTCAGAAATGGTAGACACTACAACAGGCGAGATTGTTCTTGTAATTTCAACATATTTTGAAATTCCTAAAATACTTTTTCTGTGTTTTCGGATTTACATCTACTTATAAATGCTATGCCGATCAAGTACACACTTTAGTTGCAGTTTTCTGTAGACTTAAGGTATACCGAAGAAAATTCAGCACAAGATAATTTCAAAGGAAAGTGCCAACAACGGCCAAAAGGTTTCGAATTTCTGAATATCCATAATTATAATATGCATATCTTATGTTTTTATAAAAGCCTGATCAATTAGACTGTTTCTGAATTCATAGAAACGCGCAAGCTTAATCTTTTAAAGCATAATTTATATGCAAACCAATTTCGATTTTAAAACGAATATTTCGCATAAACCGCTGATATTAATTTCTGAAATATGGCGTCAACTTTTATTACTTTTAAATCTCTTTATTTTGAGATAGTTATATATACCTACCTGTGTATCAATTAGTACGTCCAAGAAGACCTTGTAGGCACCAGGCGATTTCTACGTCTTTTAGAACTAGGTATTGAAAAGTTGCATTGCGCTATTGTAAGCGAAAAAATCTAATGATTCGGCAGCAATACAATTCCTTATTTGAATATATCTATTTGATGTAATTGTTAACAGCGCAATGCTTACTTTTTTCGCTAAGGATTCAGTGCACACAGCTATCTACTTAATAGCGATTAAAATTCGTATGTTTCGTTTATTTGAATCCTAATATAAATATCAAAATAATAATAATAAAAAGACCACATTTCACCAGTTATGGAGTTTGGACTACGTGCTGATAGACTTTTTATCAGAGAAAAATCAATAATGCTTTTCACAACCCGAAAATCGCACGCGGCTTGCGCCATGGAGGCAGCTTTTTTACGTTAAATTTATGATTACCAAATCTAGGCTTTAGGACTATACTAATAGAAATAGCTTTCATTAATCGCCAAAGCTCAAAAAACCGGCTAAAAAAAGGCTAAAAGACGTTGCTGTATAATATTGCGAAGAAAAGCCCAAAAAATAAGTACATACCTAAACCAGAAAGCTCCAATAAAACAAACATTACATCTAATATTATCTTATATTAACATTAATAGAGAGATTTAAAATGTTCAAAGAACGAATATTTCAAACAATAGCATATAACAGCACTCACACTTCATCCATTTAAAGTACTATATAAGGCGACGACCGTACAAGATAATAAAATTATAATTTCGCCGCGGCTTTTAGTAACCCACTTGTGAAATTATTCAAGTTGGTTTTTGGGGCTTATGAGAGGCGTTTCATTTTGATATGAGTTTCTGATTATAATGCTATAAATAATTAATTACTATCAAATGAAGTGAGGTTAAGCTGGGACATTTTGAAATTTTGCACAATAAGGGGCAGTTGACACAGTCTATTTTAAACTTGAGTGCGAGTGGACAGACTTTACACATGTTTTAGAATATTATGCAAATATCCAGGTTTTATGTTTACACACCAGTCTATATGATATGACGTGTTAAACTCCAAATAATATTAAATCTATCATTTATGTGATTCACAGATGCTGTACTGAGTCTTGGTACTCTTTCTGTTCGTTCCAACATCTATAATGTCCCTACAATACAATACTCATCAACAAGAGGGTAATTATATAAATCCTAGCTTTTGCCCACGGTTTTGTTTCGAAACAGTACTTTTTTCTAGATGGAAAGTACCTTATGTCCTTTTCTGTACCCCTTACAACGTGCGTGCAAAATTTCATCTTGCGTACAAGTAATCAAGGTGTTAAATCGTAGCAATCAAATAAACTCTAATTTGCATTTATAATACTAGTTAGGAAGACCTTGTTAAACGTGGGCGTAAAATTGCAACCAATATGCTTGGCAAAGAAAATATTGTAATGATCTCATATTTATTTATGATGGTGTATTTCGATGGTAGACGTGTGACATGGTGTTGCTCATAAATATGGCAGACGTGACATGGGTTAATTTGGTTTTCTGTGTGAGTGACGTCTATACATATGGCGTTTAGATCTTTCCTTGTAATATAAAAGTCTCGGGTAAGTATATCCAGTTAAATTCAGTAAACATTGCATATATATATACCTCTCACCAAACCAATTCTCGTATTCAAAACTGTTCAAAATGTTGCTCTTTGTAATGTTATCGACATAATGTTTTCCTTATAGAAGCAAGTGAGCATTTATTTCTATTTATTATTGCAACAATAAAATTTAACGGTTACGTTTATTTTCTTGCTCTATTTACTATTGAATGGGCAAATATCCAAATTGCTCGGAACATAACCCGGCGCAGAAACATAATCCACAATTGATGGTCTAATAACGGACTATGTCAATGTTATTCTATTAATATCTACAGCCCTAAATTATTATTTTAGTCTGTCAGTTTTAGGCAACTGGTAAATACATGGGATGTCTGATGGTAAGCAGTTACCGTAGCCTATGAAACTTTTAATATCAGCCACGCGTTGTTGATGCTACACTAAGGCGCCACCTCCACGGGCGAGTGTATCGCGACGATTCCGCCCATCTATCGTTAGGTAATCTCCACGGTAAGGCGATTATTCCGCCGCGATGAAATCGCTGTATGGAGATTGATTCATAGAGCTCCTATTGAATTTGATGGCACAGCGAGACTATCGTCGCGATACACTCGCCCGTGGAGGTAACGCCTAAAGCAGGTTGTTGTTAATACACAATACGCAACGTGTGCTCAATGGACAAACTGACTGCACGGATGGCGTAGTGATTGAAGTGGTCGCCTCGCCACTACTACTGCGCCGAATGTAGTGGGTTCGAATCCCACACGGAACAAAACTTTGTGTGATCCATAAATGGTTGTTCCGAGTCTGGGTGTTCTTTGTGCCTATTGTTTAAATGTTTGTCAAGTCCCCTGCGATACAGGATTTATGCGTAGTGAGGGAGATGTCTTAGAAAAAAAACTTTTGTCTTCTTGCTAACACGTCCACTTAAAAGAACCCACAATCGCCGCAACACAAACTCAATCAAATAAAGTACTGCACAATTTAGGATCATACTCATTAGGAATGAAATTATGTTTTGTTCATAGTTTGACTGCGATCTTTTATAGGATGGAGGTACTGTCTCAGCCAGGCTGTTCCAGTTTTAGCGAATTCACAGACAAAAAACCTCACAGAGGTCCACCGTTTTTATCAAGGATGTCTTGATTTTACTCCGTCTATCAATATCCAATGGCCACACATATACATTAATTATGCAGTGTTATTTGTGTTATAATTTTAAAGATTTAAATTAAAGAAGATCAATATCAACCCGATACATTCACATCAGAAGAGTTCAAAGTAATTTAAATATGTGTTTTGGGTAGATAGGCAGATAGCTAATAGCGAGCTAAATCGTGAACGATGCAGACCACAACTATAATTAAGTAAATCGAATATCTATTTGTACGCTTGGCCTAGAAATCGCTCTGCAGAGCGATCAGAATTGAATATCAAACAATATTCCTAAATAGGTATGCCTATTGTATTGTATTAATTTTGCGCACATTAGTAATAAACGAAATGTTATAAGCAGACTTTCAGCGACCTTAAATAGTCTAATCGTAAACTACTGATATTGATGGACCATATTTCATTCTTGAACCATTAGTACAGTCATTTGGTCCGAAATATAGGTGTCACCTGGAAAGTTTTCTGGGAGTTTTGAAA
Source organism: Catocala sponsa (assembly GCA_963564715.1). Taxonomy (NCBI): domain Eukaryota; kingdom Metazoa; phylum Arthropoda; class Insecta; order Lepidoptera; family Erebidae; genus Catocala; species Catocala sponsa. Next base: position 21,041,102 of record OY751338.1, on the reverse strand, counting down.
ATTGGTATTTTATAGATTTCGACGTGTTCTTTCCAAATCTCATGTTTGCCACCTCGTACCTTTTCTGCTTGCGCCGCCATATTGGCAAAATGGTGCCTGATAGCAGTTTTTTGACAATATCTCCTTTCCAACTCATTTTACGATAAAAAAATCTTATACAACATTAAAGAACAGAAAAATTCCTACAATTTATGTAACAACACTATTTTTGAAAATCTATAGTTTTGACGTACGAGCGACGTAAACTTTGATACATCTACACCAACAGGTGTTTTTCGTATATTTACGTAAAATAACTATACTATGCCCAGTGCCACCAGATATCTTGTGAATATGCCCTTTTTAAATAAAGGGCTACACCAGTTTTATAGATAATTAATTAATTACTGTTTCGCGTGAGATTTTATTGACATTTTTGTTTTATTCACTCAGACTCGAAAGAACTATTCGTAGATCACAAAAAATGTTTGTCCCGTGTGGGGATCCACAATCCACTGTACACTGACAGTTCTTCTTCTGTAAATTAATCTTTCTTCTTAATAACGTAGAATATCATGTCGCAATGGATGCATATATTATAATTTCAATCACCACAATACATACCGTCCAAAAGTTTGGAATCACTAGGGTAATTTTAATTAAAACGACTATAACATGTATAAAGTATACTTTATCACACTTAAATCTTAATCAAACCTTAGATTAGCATTCAGTTAACTATAATCAGTACAAATAAGAACAAAAATATACAGTCTTCGTTAAATTTTGGCTTCGTCAAAATGGCCACCCTTATTCTTAATTACTTGTTCACAAATTTTACTCATTCTTTTGATTAATTTATTGAAGTATTCGGAGTCCAGTGACTTCCATTCGCTCTGTAAATATTCCCACAACTGTTCTGACCTCGATGGACACCGGTTCTTCACTTTTCTATCCAGTTCATCCCATACTAATTCAATCGGAGACAAATCTGGCGATTGTGAGGGCCACTTCATAATTAACAAAACTTTTTCACTTCGTTTTTGCTCTAAGAACTCCTGGCATAATTCGGATGAATGCTTAGGGTCATTATCTTGTTGAAAAACAAAATTTCGACCGATCACATTAATTCCAGAGGGAATGGCATTTTCTTCAAGTATTTTCAGATAGCCTTCTTTATTTAGTTTCCCGGTGATTTTGATCAGATGGCCGGGTTTATTATTACCAAAGCATCCCCAAACCATCACAGTACCACCGCCGTTCTTAACAGTCTGCACAGTACACGCTTCTAAAGCCCGCTCCTCTTTTGATCGGCACACAAAAACTCGTCTATTAGATCCAAAAATTTTAAATTTGGACTCATCTGTCCAAAGGACTTTTTTCCAGTCTTCTACTGTCCAGTTTTTATGTGTTTTGGCCCACTCCAGTCTTTTTCTTTTATGAACACTAGTCAATCTGGGTTTTTGGCTGCTACACATCCTCTTAGACCAGCAGCTAGCAAACGCCTTTTTACAGTTGTTATTGAAACTGGCTTTTCTCGGCTTTCATTTAAAGTAGCGGCAATTTGAGGTGCAGTTAAACGTCGATTTCGTTACGATAACGTCACAACGTAGTTATCTTCCTGCTTTTTCGTAGATTTGGGACGTCCAGATCTCTTCGGGTCTTGATTTCCTCCAGTAGCCTTTTTTCGTACAAGAGTATAATGTACACCTTTGTATGAAACACCGACCTTTTCTGCGGTTTGGCGCATAGAATAGCCTTCTTCGCACAAAGTACAGATAGCACTCCGCTGTTCAAGCGAAATCTGTTTCCTTTTTGCCATTTTATGAGCTTGCAAACTTTTGTAACTATCACATGAACGTCACAAATCACACTGAACTCTAAACTGATAAGTTTTGCAATAATACACCCATATTCCAAAGATTAGACACTACTCATTACTACAACAATGCTGAAAAGCGCCAATTCTAAGAAATCTTCAAACGGCGGTGTCCCTACTTGAGTGGTCATAAAACACGTGTGTCGCTCTTTTTTGAAAACAATGGACAGTTGATAAGAAATTAGTGTTTTTGTTAAATGTTATTGTTAGTACGGTCTTAAAAATACTAATCACCAATAACAATACGTTTTTTGATGGATTTATTGCGGTATAGTTTTTCTGTCGACGAAAATTAGGGTGATTCCAAACTTTTGGACGGTAGTATATGTAAAGATAGTAAAATATCGGTTTCAAACTTTTTAACTAAATTTAGGTATCATGACTGGCAAATATATAGACTAACTCTCATAATTATGTTTACTAGCAGTCGCCTAGTGCTCGAAATTCAACCAAAGTTTGCCTGTAAGATATTGCTGATGTACCTATATGTCATTATATATTGATATATGTAACCATAGTTACGCGCTTCGACTGCGTGTGTCAAATGCATGGTTGTGTGCGTGTAGTGTTTTTTCATTAATTTAATGTATTTCTAATGCATATTTTGTATAAATATTAGGATTCGTCACTTCTTCTCTGTATAAACTATAAGTGTGCGAAATTTCATACTCCTCCGTCCGCCCAATTTTCGTATAAAGGGATCTAAAGTTTTCGCTTCACGTATTAATATATAGATAACTTTATACTTTATAAATAGTACATACTTACAAATTTTAATTAATAAATAACAAATTGGAATTAATTTAGTATATTTCTGGCGAACAATAAAGAAGACTTACTGTTGCTTCCATCCACGGCTTCCCCGGGAGGCATGCCGAAAATAATAATGTAAAATATGAAATGTTACAACCTTTGTTTCTCTGCGTCCCTCCGGAACCTGCGTTTGAACGAATATAATAATTATGTCTTACTCCTTTTCGACGTAAAGTAAAAATAGAAGCAAACACTTTCGCATATTCATGATTAGATCTAAAAGCTATACTTTCAATTAGGATATAATTATAATGGTCATATTTGTACACTGGACATAATTATTTGTAATAAAATATTATTTGTACATTGGACATAATTATATGTAACAACATATCTTGATCTACTACTTATACGAGTCTGAAGACAAATCTTTAGAAAATTTGTTTCTCTATTTGTTTCGACAATACGAAAATGATTTTTAGTTCGGTAATTTGGAGTACTAAAATATTTAAACTACGTTCCATCTGATAAAGTTTGGTTCCCGCGAGTATCATTACCTGCAGTTTTTAATTAGCTGTATTATCATGGCGTAGTGGTTAGTGTAACAGACTGCCACGCTTGAGGTCGCGGGTTTAATTTCCGCACAAGCCAAACATTTGTGTGCGTGGACATGGGTGTTTGTCTAGGTCTGGGTGATTCTTTGTATAAGATGTATGTATTTACAAAAAAAAAAGTATATATGTATGTTTATCCAATGTCTAGTACCTACTCATAGTACAAGCTCTGCTTAGTTTGGGCTAGATGGTGTTGTGTGTATGTGGTAGAATATTATATTATATATTAGCTATATTATCATATATATAATAATATCAATAATTATATTATAAATAATTATGATCATTTATAAAATATTCAGTGTTTTATTTAGTTTACTGTACGATTGTACTATTTTTGTTTATATGACCTAACCTTATTATTAGGCCGGGACTCCACCAAAGCAGAGATGTGTGCGATGTGCTGTGTACTGTGCGAGAAGAGATGTTTTTCAGCTCGGGGGACTCCACCAAAGCGGAGATGTGTGCGGTGTGCTGTGTGCTGTGCGAGAAGAGGTGTTTTCCAGCTCGGGCCGGCTCGGACGGCGCGCGCGCGGGGCTCTGCGGGTTGCTAGCGGGCGAGAGGGGGGTGGGTGACATCGGTCACTGCACGCCGCTCACATCTCTCGTCTCCACTGCGCGTCGTCCGCGCACAGCTCACGTCTCTGCTTCCATCGCGCCATACAAATATTACACATCTCCACACAGCGATCTCCGCTGAAGCTGAGCGGAGAGGAGATGTGTCAATAACACAATTCTATTGGTTGTTTAAAAAACATCTCCTCTCCGCTCGTCTCGTCTCCGCTTTGGTGGAGTCCCGGCCTTATGCTTAGTTTTTTTTCCAATACACAACTGCAAGTATGGTTTGTGATGTGTTACGTCTTTATTTTTTATATCCTGTGTTAGACTGCAAGCTGAAACCGCGACTCATGGATATGAATGTGGCTTATCTTTGTACAAACAATACTGTGGAAACACAATCAACCCGCTGCATATCGTAAATCTGGTATAGTTCGCTTTGAGCCAGTATGAAGTGCTAGTCTTTTACTAGAGAAATCTTATTAATTCAACATCCCACCTCTTGTATATTCTCTATTCTGCTATGACCTATGGTGGCATAACCTAGATGCTCATGGTAATAAATTAGAAGTCTCTCGCTACGCTTGGAGATGCTTTGAGGGATAAACTCAGAAACGTCAAAGAACTAAAGCTACAGGCATAGTTCGACAAATTTAATTACCTAAACTGATAATAGGCGAGCCCTATATGCTAAGGAACCAATTGCCGTTAGAGTCAACATGTCTTAGAGTGGTGACCACGAACTGTATAACCGCAAGGTAGGGCTTATGACCAGCCGTGGACTTCTATAGGCTTATTAATTAACTAGCTGTTACCTACGACTTCATCCGCGTAGATTTTAACTAAAAAGTGTTTTTAAAATCAAAGTAGCCTTATAACATCAGCTATCTGCCAGTGAAAGTCCCGTCAATATCGATTCAGCCGTTTCGGAGATTAGCCGGAACAAACAGACAGACAGCCAGACAAACATTTTAAAAATATATGTTTTCGTATAGGTACCTTATATACTTTCATATGCATTAGATAAAAAGCTGTTATTTTGACATTACAAACAGACACTTCAATTTTATTTATTTGTATAGATGTACAGATATACATCTTGTGAAAGCTTAAATGAAGTAAACAAGTGTAGGTACGGTATATATTACTTAAATGAAAATCAAATTATCATCTACAAGTCGGATTGCTTCTGAAGTCTTTTTGTTTGTATGAATATGATAACAGTTTCCATAAGTACATTTACATGTCATTTCTCTTCACTTATTATCGCCAGCGAAATAACATTTACGGGTTATTGGTTATAATAAAGAAAGAAAATATATTAGCAATATCACTTGTTATCATATTATTGTGTTTCCAGAACATCGTCAAAGTTGTTCACATATGAATATTCGGTCATCTCTCTATATTGCTCTGATGGTCGTAAAGATAGATTCATTGTTGTCGATGAAAATGATATGATATTATTTTGTATGAAGTGTTTTCGGTGAAAATAAGCGTCTCGCCGAAGAGTGACACAGACATATCTTAGCTGATAAAACGGGAGCGAAGTCGTGGGAATATGGTATTGGATGATATATGCTATGATAATAAATAGTATTAAATTTGGCTTAATATTGTACTCATTTTACATGTTTTTTTTACGTTAAACACTTTTTACTCAGAATTGAGAATTTATTCGTGATAATCGCAAATTTGCTTTGCTGAATCTACATACCCGGGCAACTAAGAGTATCGCAACGCTACTATTTCTCGCGGCAAAGCCTGCCCTTGTCAGTTATTTACTGCCGGCACGAATGATCTGGTTCGCTAGGAGAACGCACATTCCCAGGAACCCAGGAACTAACATTTCCATTCAGGAAATTGGCGTAAGAGTACTAACACTGTTAGGTACGTTTCGCCTATTGTCTAAGAGCCAAAGGAAAGAGGACCCATTCCTTTTATTGCATAGTATCTTTAATTCGTTTTCCCTGGGGTTGGCAAGTCACATATTCGAGTACCTCTGGCAAACGTCTAAATTTTATGGTAACCATTTACCATCAGGCGAGCCATATGCTTGTTTGTCTCACTTTACTCATACCTGGGTAGTATAAAAATATGTATAACTGTAAGTTATCAGAAAAGAACCATTAAAGCAATAAGTAATACTATCATATTATCCTATTTTATGAGACAAATTTTCGTCGTTAAGGTCATTGAAGGACTTTTACGATATTGTGTAGACTGTTTTATGAAATATATATTCTGTGCAACAACAAAAGAATACGTGACACAATTGAAAAATAGCGTCATAAAATTGATACGAATGGTCTTACCAACGCATTTCAGCAATTTATTAACGTCACAGTGTTATGACAGTACACCACAAATCGATTATCTTGGTACTCTATTATAAAGCAACACTTTTTAGCAAATTCTAGACAAAAATCCCTTCTATTTTCTGGCGGAAAACATTCAGATTTGAGCGTATGGATGCTCAGTTTCGTATAGTATATTTAAAGGATACCAGTAATATTGGAACTTTAGCATTATTAACCCCGGGAGCTCAGCTAACCTTATGTTGTGACGTATTGGTTCACGTCAGCAGTGCAACGGGTAGAGGTCGGATATACGATCCTTCCATCGCAAATTCGGTGCCTAATCCATCGGACCATTGACAGTACTATCAATTTTTTTTTTTATAACAGGATTAGCTAAATAATACAACTTACTATATTGGGGAAGTCGTGAGAATATGTATGTATGTATGTATGGTATTACAAAAACATGCAATAACACGAATACATAAAGTTTCATACATAACACACAAATCCCAATATTGTCTTATGTTTACGCGAATGTTATATTATATTAATATGAGTAAACATCGCGTGAAAACAGTTTAATGTAAATTATAAATCCCAAATTATTATAATCCGAAAACAATTTGTTTATCAATAACTAGATAGAACAGAAAAGTAACGAAATACTTTTCCTAGCATTACTTAGCGAAAATGGAGCAACTACATTAATCAGTAGAACGTTTACAGAGCTTGAATTCCCGAAACGAAAACAGCTTAAAGATAAGTTATAGCTGTCGGCTAAGTTATTACTTGAGCGAGGTTAGTGGAAGCATCTAATTTAGTAGCTTGTAGTGCACCTGCGGAGTGCACTATTGATCGGGGGCGTTCACCTCGCACTTCAGCAAGATAAATTGAAAACTAAAGTGCAAAATTGTATTGCACTTCATTGCAATAAAAATTGTGCACTTTAACATTTTATTGCAAATTATTTTTAAAACTCATTAAATCCAGGCAGTCTTGAAAAGTTAGCAATAGATTGTAGAGAATTCATTCATAATGTGAATGAAAGTTTCTGGGTAATTAAAATAAAGATTTAGTCTACCAGTAGTTTTTGGGGAGCTTTTTAGACTTATAGAATCTTCATTTGTCATAATGATATAAGGTTATCGAATATCAAAGTTTCTGAGACCTTCATCAAACTTTTGACTACGCTTAAAGTTTTAACTTGTTATTAAATTTATTTATTTATTTATTTAAGGATTTCCAACAAAGGAATATACAATAACATACATTATATAGCAGTAATAAAGTTCTTAGCGTGTATAGCCCCTCAATTATAGGAAACCATAGCTTGCAAATTATAATTACAACTAAACTAACAACTTAATTAAAGAAACAAACAGAAAACATAAAATTTTTAAACATAAAATTCTGTCTTTAGGGTAAACTTTGGAGTAAAACAATAATAGCTTATTAGGTATAGAGTTATATAAAAAATTATTAATAAAATTTATGTATATCACTTGCTATACTCGTAAACAAAAGTTAAGACCGATGATTTTTGAGGCAGTAGGTAGATGATATCTCTCCTTGCAGGCTCTAAAAGTAAGAATTTCTGGAGAGAAAAATATACATTGCCTTAATTAGACATCTAACCTACTCCCATCTCGACAGAGCTATTGTGCAACGCTCACAATTAAGCCATTAATCCAACAACAAAATAAAAAAATAAGCTACTGGGTAACGATGAGTAAACAATAATGATTAAATCAAAGTACGGACAATTTGCATGATAAATGATAATCAAGCGAAAATATGCACATTAATATAACTGAGTTGCATGTTCAATATTATGAAATGAACATTACTATGGTTTGGTAATAATCACAAGATACTTCAATAGAACTGATAGACTCACTAGTACCCTTGCCAGACATTTAATTTAACATCTCTACCTACGAGTATTTTGCACAGTCGTAGAATTTGGCAACCTTTACACCACAAGAAAATGTTTACTCAATTTGCGAAGTCACATAAAACGAAATTTTGACAATAAAGCTTTTGCTGGTACAATAACAATATTGGTTTATAATATTTTCTTATTTATGGCCTAAACTTCTTCAATACTAGTTTTATGTGATTTCTAAAAAACATAGTGTCTCTATTGTATATACCACCTACTGTTTCTCAGATACTGCCAAAATGATACGAAGTGTATTTTTTTTAAATTTGGTCAATAATGTCTTAGGATAGCGCGTATATTATTATACATATTGTAAAAAGCCTGCTTTCATTTAGCACAGCACAGCTCAGCAGCATATTTGCAGTGAACCGGTTAGTAACATATATTTATCATATATAGATAGTTTGGCTAGTCAAAGCTTAACAAAATTAACTAGACCCTATATAATTAACCTATTGATTCGCAGCGGCACATCGGCGACCAGCCACAATAGGTTTTCTGTTATGTCTGGCATTCCAATAATTGACAGGTTAATTAATTAGTAGCTTAGCTGGCGTGTGAATAAAAGATAATGAACATTGTTACAACAACGTTGTCGATGACGTGTATTGATGTATCCGATGTTGCCCTATTCTGCGAAAATTGCAACACTACTGTAAAAATTAGTCACGGCTATCTTCTTCTCCCTTATCTTCTCCTTTATTATTCCCAAGTCACTTGGGGTCGGCTTTCTACTCTAACCGGATTTGACTGGATATCAGTTTTTAAAAGGAGCGACTGCCATCTGACCTCCGCAACCCGAAGGCTAACTATACCCTAAAGCTAGACCAGTGTCAGAATAATAGAGGGCACTGACTTCCCAATAACGACTGCCATAGATGTTCATGGCAGCCGGGACCGACGGTTTAACGTGCACTCCGAGGCACGGAGTAGGCGATAATTATCAATTAATACGCACGTAATTTGGAAAAGTCATATAACTTCCGAAAGTCAGAGGTGCGCGACGTGGGTTCGACCCGAGACCCTCTGCATTGCAATATGTTGGTCTCCCCACTGAGCTATCGCTGCTGTTACGTAGCTATCACGGCTATATTCGTTTAAAATACTTGCAATGAAAGCGTATTGGAATGTTTTTGTTTCTATACAATACCGTGACATTTCTTGCTATATTCGGATTCATACATTCGCATTTAACGAGATTCGCGATTCGACGATTCGCGTAGTTTTAGATTTCCTGCTGCAAGTGAGAATATTCTAACAGTAAAAATATAAAAACTGAAGGAAATAATTCTGGGCGCGCACTCCTTGTAACCTCGATAGGTTGACTAACCTATCTATGTTACAAGGATGTAATAATGTGTCCGGAAACAGTGCATATTCAGTCGTTTACTTTAGAGAGTTAACAAACTTCCGTAAGCATATTAGAAATATTGCTTAACGTTCAACTCGCATCAGCGCAATTTGGTAATCCTAATCCTAACTAATATTATAAAAGCGAAAATGAGTTTGTTTGTTTGTTACCTATTCACGCCTAAACCACTGAACCGATCATTATTAAATGTTGCATATACATTGTCAGGTATACAGAAACGGACATAGGCTACCTTTCATCCCGAAAAAAATTACTGTTCCCGAGAAAAACAACAATAAGTTCTTGTGATGATAGATGGCGCCACGTGTCTTTCGAATCATGATTGAATTATATTATTGCAAGCAGAGTACAATTCGAATTGATTGTCAAATTCTAAATTAACGCGAGCGAAGCCGCGGGCAACAGCTAGTTTACGATAATTTATAAAGTAATAAGTAATTAAAGCATTGACATTTATTCTAACTTCCTAACTAATATCCTTTATCCAGAAAAAAGGTCTGTTCCCAAAAGATATAAAATTATTGACAACATCTAGATTAGCGCGGGCAAAGCCGCGTGTAAAATATAGTAACAATAATTTGATATAGTGTTAGTCTGCCGTTGACTAGTAAATGTTTGCACATAAATTAAGTACAGTAATCATTTAACAACTCTGTACGTAGGAAGTCGATAAATTGGTACATCCTGCGACTTATTTATGTATTTGTACTTAAAAGTACGCATACAATTCGCAGGATGTACAAGTCATCGACTGTAATTTATCGACTACTTGTCTATGTGTAAGTGTTCAGGTTATAATTACAAGTGATTTGTGTATGCAACCACAACTTCACGTATTATCCTACTGCCTATCCGCAATACTGATCTCTGAAACCTTCCCCTTGTCTTTCTATCCCCATAGACATGACATGAGACAAGACTTTAAGCCTTGTTTCAATTGGGTTTCGTCACCTAAATCTCTTTCCAGTAGATCTTAAAAAAAATGCATTTTATTTATGTTAGTATACCTTTTTTATTATAATGAATCACCAAAATGCCGAACAAAAATAACTTTTATTTCTTATGCTAGAGACTTATACGTGAGAAGTAGCCGTCTCTATTACCTTACCTGCGCTCTAAAGCAATGCAATACCACATTTTTAATTATTGCTAACAGATGGTCTGTCCCAGCTACAGCATTAGACTCCTATAATTTCTGATGTCATATTTTATCGTAGTCATAGTCTTGTATTAAGTCAGAGTCAAGACTTCTTTTGCTTGCAGAGTTCTTCAAATATAAATATATTTTTATTTAAGTGAATATATTTTGTTAAATCCTCAATAAGGAGGACATAATAAAAATAATCTTTAAAATGTTTTTTTGCATTTTCTATTATACTCTTAAAGGAGTCGAAATTATTCAACCATCTGCGTTTTCTAGCAATTCTATAAAAATTACGTAATTACTGTAAACTTAAATAACATGATGTGTATTCGCCATGTGCCTGATTTTGAATGAGGCCGACATAGCTCCTATCATGGAGGCTCCAACAAGCGACTAATGGATTATTCCACAAGGATGGGTACCAAACACGTGTGAGTTGGTAACGTCCTTTTGTGATTTATTCATGTTAATAATTTCTAGGACTAATTCTACGGCATTTGTGATGTTCTTTAAAATAGTCTCTATGTAACGGTTAATAATAAGTCATATTTGAAAATGGAAAACGACTTTTATCTCCTCTCAATTTTAGAGCCGACTGCCTTGAAAATATATTTTTATTGCATCTACATAGCAGAAAACGACCCATTTAAGATAGGTAGTAACCGTCGCTTACGTATACACATCCAAGTGGCTGCCTACCTTTAAATCTTATTAAATAAATGTATACATATAATCCTTACTCCTAACTAATATTATAAATTCGAAAGTAACTCTGTCTGTCTGCTACCTTTTCACGGTTAAACCACTCAGCCGATTTAGATGAAATTTGGTACAGATATAGTTTAAAACCTGGGAAAGGACATAGGCTACTATTTATTGATGTAGGTACCACGCGGGCGGAGCCGCGCGCAAAAGCTAGTATTGCATAAATGTATTTCTACTGAAAAAGACCGCATAGTTCCGTTTTGTGTTCCTACAATTCTAACTAATATTATAAATGCGAAAGTGAGTTTGTTTATTTGTTTGTTACGCTTTCACGCCTTTAATAATCGATCATACATAGAGAACATAGGGTATCTCTAATTCAAAAAAAGTATTGCTCCAGAGCCATAAATAGTATACAAAAAATGTGTGTGTGTACCAGAGTACACAGGTAACAAGTGAAACTTCTTTACGACATTAATTAGTTAATTAGTTAACAAAAATTATTTAACTAACTTTAATATTAATATTTATTTCATAACTTAATAAAAATAATTCAAAGCAGATATTTAATGACTTAATCAATTACACAAGTTATGAATAAATAATTGGAATTATCTTTTCAAAGTAATACAATTATATGATGACAGTTAATCTTGTAGAAATGCAACGATTTTATAAAACTAAAAATGAATAAATAAATCATTAAAAACGAATAATTAAAAAAGATGTAAGTATACATATTTTTATTTTCTAATCGTGTTTTGTTTTATTTTTAAATTATTATTTAATTTATATTTTTTATTGTTTTTAGAATTAATAATGTTCACTAGATTTACAGTCATATTTATTAATACTTGCTAATTTTAACAGATTTATATACATTCACTGATACTTACAATCAAAAAGTGAGGTTAACCTCAAACAAATATTAAAATCATGCTCATACGTGTTGAATTTATAAAACGAAATATATAATCAATCTCACTTTTCTTGTAAATTCACTTAAATTTGAATAAGTCTTTTTATTTTATCACTTTCAAATTAATATATTGTTATTCTTATTTCAAACCAAACTTCAAAACTAATATATTGTTGTTATTATTATAAATATATTACATTATATTCTTTACGTCACTATACTAAACTTTGATAAAAAAGCAACATGGCGCGTAACCGAAAAACGTGACGATTTTTTTTACACTGCTACAAAATTTCTCCCATACGTCGATAAAGAAGTTTCACTTCAATAAAAGATTTACTGTTCTTAGAAGAATAATCTTCTAAAAACAGTAAATATTTTATCATATACTAGCTATGCCTCTGGAGCTATACTTTTGCTGAATTACCTACATCAGGGTTTTTTACCTTACGCTGGTTATTGACGTTTACATAACTGTCGGTTCCGTATTCAGTATTTCAAAATGGTAAACACCACCAAATCAAACCACAATAATGCATTCTCCAAATTGAATATATGTACTTCAGTTACCTATTTATCAGCTTATGCTGCCACTGGTTGCAAGAAATACTCGTTAAATAATTTGTATAAATTACAATACCAAAAACTTACTATGCTATATGCAAGCGAATAAATAGTTACAAACTGTGTAGTACGGTATTATTGACACCTCACGAACGTGTTGCTCAACGCTCGGTGCAGCATATTAGCGAAGCAACCACTTGAGCCCGCGCTCCATCTATGCAGAACGCATTCATACACACATTCAAACAACATTTTGACGCTCGAATATTCTTAAATGGTCAGTGATATCACACAGTGCCGACCATTTAGAGAAGAATTTGCTGTGCTGCGAGTGAAAAGGGCTAGCATCACTCCAGACTTCTACTAACAGCCCATCAAAAAGCTTAGAAAGACTACTCAAACAAGAAGCTACCGCAGTTACAGTTGAATTTAAGGCTCTTAATATATAAGTACATATTACCAATTTTAGCAACGTATATGACCACAGAAAACAGTTCTACTGTTTATTGTATCTCAGAAATATGCGTGAATCTGAAAAAGCCTATTTAAATGGGGTTTCATAACAATTATGCGTTATTTGTCAGATTTAATCATTTTGTCGTTATGACGAAAAACCACAAGTACGGCAACAAAAATGTTATCAAGGGCTTTAAGAATCAAAATTGTAAGTATGATCGATATTGGCCACCTATGCCATAAGACAAGTGAATTCCAATAGAACACATTGTATATTTTAACCATTATTTACCACCCAGCAGCAAACTCATCTGTAATAATTAGCCGTTTAGTACTGTCTGCCCAGTATTCCGTTGAAGCAACCTAAAAATTCGCACCTCGCTTAAATACACTGCATCTACAAATACTAAAGGCGGCCATGTTGAAAAAATGTATGGGCATCCATCCGAATACACAATCTACCCCAGCGGTGCACTCCACTTTACGTTGACCTACCCTGCCTCGCCCACGATTTAATAAACAAGGTGTGAAGGTGAAAGTTTCTGGTGTAACAGCTCACGTTTAAATGGTTCTCGTTGCTTTTATTTGCTCGTGCCACCTTTATTGACACTGCTCTCTAGCTGAGTGCAGACGAATGTATGTATGAATCGATAATTTTGGTTGGAATATAATAATAAGTATATAAAGCCATAACTTTTTTAAGCTCACCTTTGACGTTCATAAATGTTATCTTGTGACCTAATTGAATAAAAATAAATGATTTTGACTTTGACATAAGAACTTATAACGCTAAAAGATTTCAAAATTTCTTATTAATCAGAGTTAATTATTAGGTACTAAAACTTAATGTGAAATTATTAAATTATTTAATAACTATCTGTAAGTAACAAAAATAAATTTCCCGTACCGGGAATCGAACCCGAGCCTCCTGGGTGAAAGCCAGGTATCCTAGCCACTAGACCATACGGGATGTTATTGGAGTGGTCAAAAATTATGTTGAGTTACTACTTATTGTATGTTTGCCAATGTTATAATAAAATTAATGCAATGTTCGTCTTGTTATACATACTAGCGGTCGCCTAGTGCTCGAAATTCGACCAACTGTTATGTATTATGTCATGTCATTATACTCGTAAATTGATATATGTAACCATAGTTACGCGCTTCAACTGCGTGTGTCAAATGCATGGTTGTGTGCGTGTAGTGTTTTTTCATTAATTTAATGTATTTATTATACATATTTTATATAAATATTAGCATTCGTCACTTCTTCTCTGTATAAACTATAAGTGTGCGAAATTTTATACTCATCCGTCCACCCAATTTTCGTAAAAAGGGATCCAAAGTTTTCGCTCCACGTATTAATATATAGATAACGTACCATAATTTATTAAATAATTTAATAGCAATTTGTTTAGGTACTTTAATTATAGCCTACGCACCTTACACTTAAAACTTCACATTCTTATATTTTGTGGTTTGCAGTGCCATCTATGACCTGCTATGAGTATTACGTGAGCTTAATTCAGAACATCGTGCGATGTATTTCTTGCTACCAAGCATAGGTGTCGCTAGTCGTTGTATCGAGTTCTCTTGACAACTCATAGAGGGCGCTTATAAAGTACCTATTCTCAGTACTGCTGAATATATTATTATTTCGGAACTAACTGAAAGTTGCCTTGAAAAGGAACAGCAGCGCCAGTGTAATTATTACTGGTTGTTATAATATTTATCATTATACTTGAATGATGAAGCATAATAACTTTTACTTTCTTATCTGGTTTATTTTCTTAATCAATGAGTACTCAGGAAAGTTTATTGAAAAGCCTTTGTTATTGCTGTGATATTGTTAGACTTTTTATATTATAGACATAAAGATAACATGAATTATTATAATGTAAACACATTTATATAAATATGAATATCTCTTTATTTTTAACAATAAACTCTAGACAGGAGGTATTTATCACTTAATGTTTATCTATTTACTAAATAAATTTGCCACGTACATACATAGGAATGTAACATTGATTCTATTACAGGTATCAACTATATAGCTGGGATTTCTTAAGAAATATTGTTAGGAATTCTAATTTACAATAAATAGTAAGCGTTTCAAGATAGCATTTTGTGATTAAATCTTACAATTATTGGAAATATATTTTATGACTTCTAATACTGAAGGAATACTGACACCGAAATGGAATAAAGATAAGGATGGAATGCATAAATGACTAGAATAAGTTCAGTATTAGCTACGCAAAATACTTGTAGAAACGTATCAAAATCAGTCAAATACAATTTCTGTTGCTCCAAATTTTTTGTATTTTTTAACATAGTATTTCGTTTTTCTCTTTATTATCAACTTAGCTTTGACAGACTTATTTGTTTTTCGACTTGTATAACTATTCAATGGTATTAAAATATTATCTTGATATCAGTTATTGGATATTAAAAGCGGCTATTAACAAATTGATGTATCACAAGACGGTAACAAATGGGATCACTTCAAGCATATTACAAGATCGTATAATCATTTTATAACGTTTTATTTCATTACAGATGTAGCTAATTGTCATATTAATATATCACTTTAAGCATTAATTTGAATAAAGTTTGATTATAATCTATTTGGATGACTTGATTATAGCCAGCCGGGTGACGGTGATTCTTATGTTTATGACTACTGCATTGAGATGTAATAGCAAGGATTATAATATGGATTTATCATGAATCCATCTCAGTGCAGTATTCAGGTAGTTAAAGTCTAGATTTAGTGGGCATCTCGTCGCCTCCTTCCGGGTCCGCCAGCGTAGTTGGCAGCTGCGAGTCCCATAAGGTGCTTAGCTTGAAGAGCGCCAGAGTAGCCACGGCTAAGGCCAAGGTCGAGAGCTCGCTTCTCGCTGGAAAAGAGAATAACGTAAGTTTTGCGATCTAACATGTATGTTTTGTAAAAAGCTCTCTATTTTTGGTAGCGCTAAGTAATCTAAGAAATTATTGCATTATAGCTTGCATTGCATTATGACACATTCAATTTACTATTATTCTAAGATCTATTTAATCGTGTAGACCTCTATAATAAAACTTAAAAATGAATAAAGCTTACTATTCTTAATTCTATATTTTTCATTAAGTATTGATTCTAATTTTAAAATTCTACTATTCAGAGTTACATCAAGAAGCAGGATACTCAAATATAATAGAAATATAACCCACTGCATAATATATCGCTAAGATAGCATTCTAAGCAACAGAGTTTAGTACTAGAGTTGACTTAAGGATTAATTCCTGTATGAATAAGCTCATTAGATGAGAAAATATTTATTACTTTTTGATGATGGGTTTATGATTTTTCAGGGTTACCTAAAATTATCACGTAAAGTTTACTATAATAATAATAATCATTTCTTTTTAGGCTGCATAGGCCCATAGATAAATACTTTAACCTAAATGTACATATTATAAAATTTTAATGCTAGTACTACATTTTTGTTAGAGGTTTTACACCACATTACTTTAAATCGTTTGATAGGTACATAATAAAATACCTCTATATTTTCTATCATTAACGCATCATTATTGATAAAACGAACCTGACTAGTTAGCATAAATTAGTGTTGCCAGTAACATATTGTACTACACTACATATTCGTTAAATATTACACTAGAAAATAATATAAACGCAAATAATTTATACAAATATTTTTCACTATTAAAATTGTGCTCCGCTTCAGTTTAAATAAATGAATTTTAAAGGACGAATGCAAATGCCTAACCTGAGATGTTGTAAATTGCTTCGTACCGAACTCCTAAAATATTTTTCTATGTGTGGGTGGGTTTAAATACATGCTGCAACAAATGTAAGCCATTTTTCGCACAACTCATTTGTTGGCATCTAAATCATTCTGTAAGTTAATTTAAAAAAGGTATTTCTATGTTGATCAGTATTCTATTCAGATATAATGCTTTAGAAGGATCAACATTAACATAAAGAGATTGGTGTCAAATGACTATTGTATGATACTTATCCTTAGTACTAATTGAATTAATAATGATACATCCATTCAATAAGGATATAATACAATCTGCTTTAATCCAACGATAGTATTAGTTGCCTTTGTCAACAAATAGATAATATACATATAAGCTTAGAGGCATGCTGTTTATATAATTTTATTTTCAAGAATATCATTGTCCAATAAGTCGTGGATTAATATGGAAAATACTTCGACACATCTAAACTTATAGATGAATTAATTTCTTAAAAAAGACAGAAAAGGATCTAAAATAATTTATTCTCTATGTAGTGCTAAAATAATAATTCAATCCAAATAAACAGATTCTTAGAAAGCAAAATTCTGTTTACTATTATACAACTAAGGGTAAGTTACGAGGTTTGCTTTCTGTGCTCAGGGGAATTATGCCATAATATTTCATTGCTAAACTTCACAAGACGGCAACATTCGTTACCTTATTGCTTTCGTTTGGCTGTATTATTTGCTATTAAAGGTCTCTAGTAGGTTTATAAATAATGTTTCTGTCTAAAACCAAATAATCATTTAATGTTTATTTCAAAACTCTACGAGGTCATTTTAAATTAAACTTATGATTATTAAAACGATAATCAAAATAAAATGTTCTTGGAAATACTACAAGAATTGCCATTAACAGTACAAAATACTATTATTAATAAAGATGCGAATAAGCCGTAGTACTTCAGGAGTCCTTTACCCACTTGATATAGTAAAGCTACTGAATTCGATGAAGCGACATTTAAGCGAGCTGGCTAAGGAACTAATATAAGTATGTTAAAATATAAACTTTTTACTGTAGTCAGAAGCATTTTAATTTGCATACACTATACTACAAATATTGGTAACCATGCAAGTAACATATTATAATAAATTCAAACTCAAAATGAATGTGCTGATAAATATTGGTTAAATAGTAAGCAAGCTGTATAAACTACGTATTGTAGAGACGACTATCAGAGACGTACCTAGTGATGTCGTCTTTATAGCTGTAAAAATAAAAAATAAACATTACACTGTAGAAGATAGTCAGTAAATTATATTTAATATTATGATCATATAAATTAACATAATTTATTTTATAATATGCTTAAGAATATTAATATTATTTGGAGTCAAGCAGATGACTTTAGAAAACAAATTCCACGTAAAAATTGTTTTAAAGATCTTAAAGTTTTTACTACAAATTATTTATTTATAATACGTTTTAGAAGCTAATTCGTAATTATACAACTGCACGTGGTTTTTAACATAGTCAATTTTATGTATAAATAATTTGAACAATGTTTATAAAATAGTTAACACTTTCAAAATTAAACAATGATCTTAACTTTGAAAACATATATCCATCAAATCATGCAAAACATAGGTACGAGCAGTAATAGTAAAAGACAAAATTATATTCACATTTTTGAATTATTTATAAAAAAAGGTTTTCTAATACAAATGTGATATGTTTAGTTGATAGAAAGAAATTAATGAAAACACAAAATATTTATGTCGTCTGTCTTAATTTTTGTAATATCGTTGAGATATATTTGAATTTCTTCAAGAATTATAAATGAAAACGAGGATATGTGGCACAAATCTTCAATAAATTTTATAATAATCATTGTAGCAGTTCGCTTTTGATACTTACTTTTCCATTTTGCGTTCAATCTGGATGAGGTTACCGAGGCGGTTCAGCATATCCATAATTTCTTCGGGTTCGTATTGGACGTCATCGCGATAGTAGTTGCTTGGACTAAAAAATGATTGACGTATTAGTATAAAACAAACAGATTTTGAAACATTCATTTATAATTGCAATTTACTGATCAGTACCCAGAATATACCCAAAATATTTATGTACTCAATTGGATCAAAATACCCAAACTTTGATGCAATTATACAGCTAAATAGCTAGACCAGTGGTTTAGCTGAGAAAACTTAACAGGCAGAGTCACTTTAGCATAGGATATATTTATCAAAACATTGGATTTTTGAGAACCTATATTTAAATTAGTAACAGCAATAGATTAAAATTTAAATTAATTAATTAGATTAGATATTGTACCACTACCTCGGATAAGCAAAGGCGGGCACGACGAGAAGCAGTGCAATGAGCATGCAGCTCGCTAACAGGCAGCTTGCTCGGACCATCCTGAAACAATTAATAATAAATATATATTAATACAAGTTAAAATTTATTTACAAGAACACTATAGGTAGTAGAAGTCAAACTAATTTTTTAGGTGTAGAGTGTGATGAATTTTTAACAATACTATGCTCCATATCAACGAGACTATAATAATAAATGTATACATTAAGCTGCTGGTGGCTTGAAAACCGCTGTCAATTAAGCTCACCCTATCTCACGGGTATAATGAACAAAAGCCTACGACGTCTTTCCTACGTGTCACTAATGTTCGTTCACCTTTAATATAATAAGTAATCTTATTTTATCATAATTATGGATGAGTAAAATGTAACCGATAAATTTTACTTCTACGTAAATTTAAGGATCCATCTATCTCTAAATTTAATTTTAATATTTTATCGATATTCTTAGTTACTGCATTGAAGCGATGACTCGAAGATTCTACAGAAAATCCGCATAGCCAACGATTGATGGCTGCAAACGAAGCGAAAGCCGTACTCCAAAATCGAGATAAATGACACCTCACTATTCACGCTTATGAAGCAAAGGCTAAAGGGAAGCTATTAAAACTAGATTTTTAGAATTTTATTTTACTATTGTCATTGTTATCGAAACGTCCGGGTTAAAAATTGGTCTATGACATTTTTAGAGTAAGATCTAAAATATTTTCCATTTCCTATTCCAATTTTCAAAGCTTATCCAGTTTTCGCGTTTAGGTTGCGTTCAAACTTCTTTGAGTGGTGCAGACGGCTGATATAAAATGTAGGTTTCAACGAAACGCTCACAAAAGGAAAATCGGATATTACGTAGAAAACTTAATATTTTGTGCACGATTTGGAAAACGTCAAACTTAGTTATATTTCAAACATGTGGTTTATCTATTCAGGATACAATATTAAAATCAAAGTGATCTTTTTTTTAATTTAGACATTATTTTTATTGTATCAGATATCCATTCTCGCGTAACGATAAGTGCACTCTCACCTTTGCTTATCTGCACTTAAACCCATTATATACAAGAGCGATACCTAATGCCTTATCAAAAGCCTTATTACCAACAGCATTGTGCTCTGAAGTTTCCATTCAACTTATAAAACTTCCATAGTAATCTGTACAAAAGAATGTTGCAGCACTTAATGGCTTTGGGTTTCACCTAGATTTCCAAGTAAGGTTTACAATCGGATTTGTACAGTCAGATTGTCTTGACGAGCTCCCTCTTTTGAAACTGTATTTAAGTCAGACAGACTAAGAGGCTGAATAAAATGTTAAGTATAAAAATTTGAGTAAAGGTATCGTTTTTAAAGGTTTACGAATGGCGGATAGAATCTTAAGCAAGAAATTAAGACTCTAAATCAAATTAAACATACTGACTAACATTTCATACTTTTGGGATCTACAATTTAGTCAAGATTTTGAAATATTTAAGTTTAAAACAATAAAAAGAAATTTGCCTTTCATCTGAAGTTGGAATTCTAAATATCAAGATATTTATAATAATCCATCATCCAGTCACGATTAGTTTCAACAATGACGTAATTTTATTTCGTATAATTTATTTCTCTTGTTAATTGTCCTTGTGTCCTATTCGGACCAACATATTATAAAATTAATTATCGTAGTTTATTAATTGAATAGGTAACAAAGAATTAACAACAGAATAATTGGT
Source organism: Catocala sponsa (assembly GCA_963564715.1). Classification (NCBI taxonomy): domain Eukaryota; kingdom Metazoa; phylum Arthropoda; class Insecta; order Lepidoptera; family Erebidae; genus Catocala; species Catocala sponsa. The sequence goes on along the minus strand of OY751338.1, from coordinate 21,020,077 downwards.
TAATGCTTAAAAAAAGCTTTCGTTTCACTCAATACAAGTCCTTTTGGTTACATGTCTTAGATGTTCTGGATTTTTTGTAATGCCGTGATATGCAGCCTTTTCGCAATATACATTATGCAAGGTGTTTACACGCGCTTTGTCAATGTAAGCTTGCCTAACGCTTATGGCAAAATAAAATCTAAAATAGACATCCAATTTTTTTAAGAAATAGTTTTGTTCGCTTTAACCGTTACAGTAACTATTACATTATAATATTAAAATTACCTAGCAGTAGGTATTAGCGGTAGAAATCCACATCATTTTATTGAGACTAATAAGCCATATTGTTATTGCCGACCACATAATAATATAATATTATAAACAGCACTGTCGTCAACAACGATATTTTACAAATAGTTTTTCCGCTCTATAAAATCTTTACTATCATCGGAATCAGAAAAGTGCATGAAAAATGGTTATGTAAATTATTTACATATAAAACGATCCCATACCGTTTAAACTTTTAATTAAATCGAGACTTGAGAAAGAAATACGCAATACGTAGACTGAGGAGCCTGCTGTCGACGCAGTTTTATATTTCACTCGATTTCTTTGAAACTTTTACACTAATTGGTCTTTGAAAGTTAACACTTTAATTTTTTACAGTTATTATGTAATTAGGTTTTTCTGTATTATTTAAATGAGTAAGTATTTAAATAGGATAAGATTATCTTAAATAAACTTTACTGGAATAGATAATAATTGGTAGTTTTGAAAGCAACTTTTTAGTTTAAATTCATTAGAAAAGAAATCTGAATAATTATTCCAGAAATGTATTGATGTTAATAGCGTCAGAAATAGTAAAATAACTAGAACAATTAAATTAGATGCTGTAATTCTGACCAATTATCAAGTACGCATATTAAAACTAGAGGCATGTCTTAAATTGAATTTTCATCGGATTTACATTCATTAGATTCTGTGACACAATTTCCTAATTGACGAACACACTGCTTTAATATTATCATGTACCCGTAAATATAATTACGTATAGGTAAGTTCGTATCAAGGCAGGGGAATATCGCGCCGTTTGAGTTACTAAGAAGGTTATATCAACGTTTTAGTTATTTTATACACTTTAATCATGCGCCTACTTTCATCCAGGTGTGGCTAAGCACCAATATATCTATACAAATGATATGTAATACAAGTATTCAGTGTAAAATAAGATATTATTTTCCAGATTGATTTACTTTTAATGATATCACAGTAAAAAAATCAGTATTCAATCACTACGTGAAAATTAATGAACAGATCAATACTTCAAAATTGTTTTTAAATATACATATAGTTGATCTCAATATGGTATCTGAAAATTATAGCTGATAGTCTCTAAAAATAGTAAAGCATGCACGTTTATATTTTAATTAAAAATACTTCAATCAATCAGTCGCAGTTTTACCGCGCTCGTGCCAAAAATTCGTTACTAAACACTAAGCTGGAACTTAACATGGTTAGTAACGTTAATCTACCATTATCGCGTGTAATCGTTCAACCGCTTTATTTACAAAGCCCTCTTGTCATATTAATTAGATGGTGATTCAATTACATATCGTTGTTGCACGTTTCAGATTCGTCCACTCGACATCGTCGAGTAACCTTTTGAGTTTCACCTACGTAATAAACTATTGTAGTTTCATTCATATTTCCTTTCAATCAGAGGTAGAAAGGTCAACATGATTAATAATAAAACAGTTATAAATTATAAAATAACAGAAGAGTTATTGTTGTCAATTAGGTATATAATAATATCAGACGTATTAACAAGTTCCGCATTCGTAAATTCACTTAACGTTCTATGCAAGACAAGCAATAATGCTTAATTGAAAGAAAGTCGACCATTGTAATGAAGCTCGCTGTCAATAGATCCAATGAGTAAAAATGCCTTCGCAGCACAGATTCAATCAAATGTATTTTATTTATATCATCTAGCTAATAAAATAAAGTTACTTTTACAATATACTTGACATTTTCTAGTGCCATAGCGTAGGAATCTGTTTAAATTACTTATCTGTTTAATTTGTATGAATTTATTGGTGTTATTCGATACATGTAAAACAACAGATAGTTTATTTTTAAGGTCCTGAAGCTAGTACTGACCTTCATGAACATAAATGCGGTACAGCAACATTATCCTTATAATGATACTCACACTGCAATCGTATGAACTATGAACGATTGCTATATCAGAGGTCCGAACGCAAGTAACAGTAAGTAGGTATATCCATAATTAATTTCATTACCCAACTGTGTTAAATATTTAAAGAAAATAATAACTATAATATTATATATACATAAAAAGAAAATCAAAATCTATTTATATATTTTTAAATAAACTAGGTAAGTTTTACTGCCTAATTCTATTTTAAGAATAAATTCGGCCAAAAGTCTTAGGTAACAATTTTGTTTTCGAGAACTTTGATAACACATAAGGAAGTTCTTCTTACTTAAGTTACCAAAATAAAATCTTATTAGCCACCCTACGCAAGGATCGTACGAGTTTTGGATTGTTAAACATTTTGTGCTATTTGTATCCGTAAATATTTTTTTACCTCATTGCCTGCAAGATGTACACAAATCTTGCAGGCAATGAGGTAAAAAATAATAGAATAGAAGAAATAAAAAACTAATAAAAATTAATAGATTTTAGATAGTATTAATACATTCTCTACTGTCGATGTATAGTTTCATGCGAATTGGCAATAAATAATAATATATTTAACTTGAAACAGCAACAGCTTAATATAAACTATGTACCTCATAGATCAATCCTAGTGCTACAATTGATACATAAGATGTTCCACATTGCGTCTGTAATATTTAATCAAGTGCCGAAGACTTAACAACCGCTACTTTAAATTATAAACATCAAACAGATATACTAAAGTTATAAAGCTTAATACAATTGTAGCAGTTGTGTATTTTATTTATAAAGCTTAACTGGAGCACGCTGTATGGCTGTATGACCCCGCTTTTATACCTATGTCAGTGGTAGCCTGAAGCTAGAACGACTAGAACTCTCGCTCGTTAGCCGCTGAGCCCTTCCTGTACATTGTCATGGACCGTAGCTTCAATTGCACCTTTGTGAGCTCTACAGTATAGCGGTAACGTTTTTATGTATAAAACTTTTGCGTCCGTTTACCTGTTAAGTTCAAAGCATTAGCAGCTTTAGGTATTTCTATAAAGTACGCTTTGCGATTTCGAAATAATTTTTTATATATTTAAATATTCTTACAACTATGTAGACGATAAGTATGGTAATCTAATAAGCAACATATCTCAAAGATACAACATGAAGCCGTTGAATCATTGGTTGATTTTGGCTTTTCACCTCTGAGCCAATTCTTGTGATAAAACTGTTCCAAATAGTGTTTCAGTCTAGTGTAATAACCTGTAATGTAAACTTAAATACAATTCGCGTTAACATTTGACGTAAATATTAATTTAAGAGAATACTATTTGTAATATTTATGACTTTAAGATTGGATGCGAACTTCACTTTAAAAAGTTTTATTTCGAAAATTGGTCTTCTGATTTCAAGTATTAGTTCAATATGATATAAAAGTTTTATAACGAAAAGAATAATTTAGTTGAAATAACTTTAAAAAAGAACAGAGAATATGAAATACATGACTAGCCATAACATAATTTAAAACATAAAGTACACATACTATTTACCTACTAAAAGTATTATAACTGCACAATCTGTTTACAAAATATGAAACTATTGCGACGTCTTGCGTTGATATTTTTAAAGAATAGCAGGGTGTCACTTTTCAAAGTCTATGATAACCGCCTTTGTGCTAGTCAGTCGCTTTGAACTCTGTAAACATAGAGCGATCCAAGGTGTGCCTTTATAATAATTTCCTCTAAATAACTGTTGTTTCAAATTATACGGATATCGTTGAGAATTTCGTGTTCACATAAAGTCTAAATCTCTTTGATAAATTTATGAAGGCATTTTGTAGCAATAATTTATGTAGTAGTTAGTGGCCACGACTTTGGTGAGTTTCAGTATTTCGAAAATTCTGGTAAATATATATTAAATTTACAGTACAGGCGAGAATGCAGTATAACCTTAGCCCGCTTATTTGTAGCAGTAATAACCCTAGATATACTATAGGAACACTTTTATGCTCATGATTACTCTTCTCTCCTAGCTACAACATAAGAATCAAACTGAGCTATGATTACTACAGTTTTCAATATTCTGAACGTGGTTTTCTTAAAAATATAGAAGCGTAATGTGCTCTCTATTTTATTTTTATTATAAATACGAAGCACTGAAGTAACAAGACCGCTTAGTTTGTTCACGAGTCGCAGACATTCTTCTTTAAATGTAGATTGAGTATTATTAGGTTTTTTTGACAATAAAATTTTCGATAACTTAAAATTCGGCAAACATTTCGTACGTGGCAAATGGCTTTACTCCTATTACTTATCTGACATAACTAGTACTAAACTAAGCTTCTACCATTTAGTTATTAAGTACTAAGTACTAAAGGAGACATCGTAAGTAATTTTTTTGTAACATGAGTTAGAGTACATGCTCTCTTACTCGAATAATTTAAGCCAGTTGATTATTGGAACGACACATTTCAGTGCAATTATAATTAAGCAGTAGCGTAATACTCATAATGGCATGTTTTAAATTTGCACTCAAACGTTTCGTTGCAATAATGGGCTATGTGAGACCAGCCATTTTAACACGTGTTACAAAAAAATACTTAATATGACATCTTCTAGTACGTAATACATATTAACTAAATTGATTTCGACGTCTATTTATTTAACAATTTCTGGATGGAATCTAGAATTTTGAAATCTTAACAATGTAGCTTGAATGATTTTCTTAAAATACTAAATCATCAATGGAGAATTGAAGCAGATAACTGTACCTCGAAAATTGAAATCAGCTTTTTTAAAAAAAATATCTGAACTCGTGTTCGAAATGTTATTACAAAAGTTGAATGCAAACTTTTTAATTCTGATTTATAAAGAAAGTTGTTTTTAATTTACTTTGGCGTTATTAATTTTGAAAAAAGAATGTTATGTAATTATTATTTACGCGAGAAGAAACACGTAACATTGATATATCAATGAAAAACACAGAAAGTTATTTTCATTTTTAGGCTTATTATACATAATGTGGGTCGCTAGTTAGAAGCTAGGTATATTCTTTAAAATTATTATAAAGCATTACTCAAATTATACTCATATTGATTCTAAAATAATGTTCTTTAATTGAGACTGTAAATAAAAAGTCTACTTTTATTAATTATTTCGGTAATATCCGAATTCTTAATTACATAGGTTTCCATTTTGGTAAACAAATTAATTATTTGTTTATCAAAATGGCAACCTATAAAATCTCGCTTCTATTAAATGATGGAAATAACCACAAAAGTTATTTATAAACTTTTCAATAACTCAGACCTTGATGCCATAAATCCCGGAATGTCTGTTTTATTTCATTCCGGGAACATTTGACTCAGTAATGAATCCTTTAATATTGTTGTTTATGATCCTCCACAAAACGTGTCAGACCGTACACAAAATTTGTTTGTACGATTTTAATTGTATTTTTGAGGGTGAATGTGTAGGCGCAATTGTATTTTATATGGTGTTGTTTGGTCCCTTGTGTGGTCTAAATTGTTTTTTATTTAGAATCATTGGACGGCTCCATGTTGTTTCCCAATTCAATTTGACCAGTATTTTGTTACACCTGGTTGTATTTTAGTCTCAATTTCTTGTTTCGGCTCTGTGTAATATTAACTGTTATTTTTGTCAAAATATTTTGAACCAGTATTTACTGATATCACACGTCACCTTCGTAATCTAAATAAACTTATCTATATTAGCTGTGACATTGAAAATTATTAATTAGATAATTCAATACAACATGGAGCTGATAATACTGAAACATAACAATCTAATATACAGTTCGTAGTAACATTACAGGTTACAAAAGATATAAATATCGATTTATTCGAAAGCCGTAACGAGATAAGTCGGGATGATTTGTGTTAGGATATCTTTTGCCGGATTTTGGCAAACTGGGTACCGCTCTGACGTTGCCTTCTTAAACTTTTGCTAGTTTTTGTTTTAAATCCATTTGGAAAATTCTGTGATCTGCATCTTTTAAATTTGAAGTCTGAATATCGTTAACAGATGAAAATGCCACACAGATATTTTTGACTTGATTCAGGTTACTCTTTTCAATACAACATCCCATGCTATTATCTAAATAATGATTTTTTGTAATCCTTTTCTCACATAATCACGTTGCTTGCGTGTATTGTGCACTATCTACATCAAGAGACATTGTTCTTGCACGGCATTGTGAGCTGCGCTGTTCTTATCAGTGTTTACATCTTACTTGATATGCCATACAACATCTTATGAGGGGTATTGTTGTGGTATTTTTATACATGAAGCAAAATGTGCCTGATAATAACTACTAGTATAAGATTATCTATAATTGGAAACTAATTACTGTTTATTGTTTAGCTTAGATTAGTTACGTAAACATTATATCGCTTTAGCTAATTTGGCTCCATTTTGATGTTTAGAATTTCTTTGAATCGTAACGGATTGTATAGTGCCATTTCAGTGAAAGTTTTCGAAGCTAAACAATTAATTTATAGTTGGGTGTATGATTTTCCTTAGTAAAATTCCTTCTCATTATAATAGACCGTACGTTCTAAATTGTATCATGCCTTTTGTAAGGACATGTCAACCCACCTTTGTAAAAGGTACGTTGCTGTCAACAATACATTGATCTTCGCAAGTTAAAGTATTTTCTTTAAGAACTTGATGTCGATGACATAATACCGATGATTTTCAAACTGTATTTCAAGTAATATCCTGCTTCTTTCAAATTTTACTTATGAATCTGTAGTGTGTTTTTGTTCAATTACGTTGAAGTTTAAGAGTTTTTAACAACGTTACAATATATCGTAGGTAATATTCTTCTAAAAGCAATATCTCAATATTGTTTTAGGATCTACAACGCAAAAATCGTGATTTATTGAAACCTAATATAAAATAAGATTACCTTAACAATAGCGAAATGATATCTGATTCTTATGAAATATATAGGAATGAATCGCCTGTACTGAAAACATATTTATCTAAATTTAATATCTTCTAATCTAACATTTGGCACTATCCTTAGAATAGATAGTAGTTCTTCCATTGATACACCTTATCTGATTTGACTATAAGCTCATCAAGATACACTTATAGATGGTAAAGATAAGAATAAAACGATACAGACAGCTTCGTGGAACATTTGAGAAGCGTATTTGAATTATTCTACCGTAGAAGACTAACGGTTGAACTATCACTCGATAGTCTAGTGCTAGTTCAACCTCGATAAGTCTAAGTTGATAGTAAAGCAATTATTTTTATAAAGTTTTAGTTAACATTACTCGTTCACGAGTATGATATTAAATCTTACTAGTTTAAATTGTACCATTTACCGGCGATCTGTTTATGTGATATAATAGCTGTCAATATCATCGTTATATTTATAATTCAAGACTATAATCTAATTTTCACATCGTTTCGCTATATTTGGAATGCTTGTTAATTAATTAACGATATTTCGAAAGGACAAATGAATGCTATATTTAATATGTAATAGATCGATAAAGGTCAGACTCACATACGGAATGTCATAACAAAATAGAGGTGTTCTATACTATACTTGTATAGTTATATATGTATACGTACTATCTATTATTTTAATAAAATACTTGCATAAAGGCTTGTTGCTATATATTCAAGTTGTCCCATTTATATAAAGAAATGTGTGACCTGATATATTTTGCCAATCTAGTTTTCATGTGTCCATTGGTTCAATGTTAAATTTATCCAGTGCAAAAATTGTGCTTATAGAAAAATGCATAAACATAATATGTACTACAAGCACAACTTTAAATTCATTAGCCAGCATGTTGCGTGAATGTACGTCTACAAACTTGCACCTTTCAAAGGCCTTCATTGTTTGTACAAGTTTTAATAAAACTACAAAGGTGACACGTTGCGACAATTTTTAGAATTTACTGCGCACCACACAAATGTAAGCTTCACTATACGCGCCATTCCATTCTCATAGAAAATTGAAAGTTTCACCACAGCTGCAACAGCCAATATGTGTAGAAGATTGGGTAGCAAAAGGCCTATTGAATTTAGGTCATCTAAAAACTGCCGTCATAGGTTTGACTATTTATTTCGACACTTTTAAAAAATCGAACTTCCTTCGTTTATATGTACAAAGGAATAAATACTAATAAATTCAATTTGATGTGACACATTTATTGGCAGAAATACATTAAACTTTTATACAATAGTCCACAAATCTGTTTTAAATATACGTTAAATCTGTGCCAGGAAAAGTGTGCGCTTGCTTAAACTAGAAAGGAATAACTTGTAAACTTTTAAGCTTCTTTAAGCATTTTCTAAGAAGTAAGACTTCTCGTGCCATAAGTATAGAGATATCTTTGTATCGCACGCAGCTGGCTTTTGTTGGGAAGTTCTTACACAATGCAGCTCTCTAGTGAGTGACTAGTGGCCATTTATTAATTTCAGGTATATGAAATATTATCTTGGCGTCTTAAGTCCAGTCTAACGTAAGAAAGTATTGAACAATAGCAAATGAGACTCTTTAACAAATTGTGTGAACAGCAATAGCTCAATGGGGTATCGATTGATTGCCAAGACATTCCTACTCCAAATCTATAGTATTATGTCTTAAAGACGTACTCGAAGCTACATACATGCTTATTTAAAAGCTAATAATTGCTTCGCTACTGGCGAGAAGGAAAGCGTTGTCTTTAAGGATGTATGAGACTCGTTTATGGTGTGAGGCCAACTCTTTATAAGTGTCCAGCAATAACCAGGTTTATGACTGGCGTTTATAATACAAAAATAAATATATAAGTACTTTAATTATTCAATCAAACTACGATATCAATTTGGCTTGTTGGCAATTTTCTAACACTAAAACTGCCAACTTCATCCCTCACGCAACCAATCTAACTATTGAATAACCGATGTCCCAAATAAAAACAGACAAATATCAAACTAATGTTCATACAATTAGAATCGAACAACAGAAGCTGAAACATCAAATAATGTAGCCATGTTGGACCAATAACAAGGTGTCGCGTGTGATGGATGAGCACCGTACATATTTGTGTAATGTCTGACTGATTACATACGCTGTGAACTTTGTTACATTCTGTTGTTGGGTTTATATTGTTATTGTATTTGCTGCTTTATGCATAGGTAAAGGAAAACGGGTAAAGTTAAACTTAACATTTTGTTCAACAATTTGTACCGGGACAACTAATTTAAGGATCGGATAACTAAATTAAAAGAAGGTCTTACTTTCAGATCAATGTATTGAAAGTTAAGTTTTCCATCCGTGTAAATTCTTCCTAATTTAAAGATTATTGCGAATTTTGATTCCCCAGTGCAATATACTTACAAGTTGTGCCGTAATCTATACTAATATTATAAAGCTGATGAGTTTGTTTGTTTGTTTGGTTGGTTGAACGCGATCATTTCAGGAACTACTGATACTAGTTCGAATTGAAAAATTCTTTTAGTGTTGAATAGCCTATTTATCGAGGAAGGTTATATGTTATATAAAATGACGCTACGATCCACGGCAGCGGCGCAGTAACTATAAACGCGGGTGAAACAGCGGGCACAGCTAGTTATAGATATTATACAAAGTCTTACTCCTATATTCCTGAAGGGGTATATTAAATCTACGTTTAGCCAGTTATGGTTTTAGGTACCCAATAATAGAGGGCGAGTGTACCATATACGGTTACAGATTCCGTGCATAAAATATCTGGACCGAAAATCCCCAATAACATTTGAACCAGATCGGAAATCAAACGCGAGACCTCACAATGACTTTAAATAACATTCAAAATACGTCAAAGTCTGATGCCAAAGCCAAGCAAAACATAGCTAAATCTCATTATTCACCGATTCATTAGTGCAATTGTAATTAATTTATTTAATATATCAAGTAACTACTACTACTTATATACTTCTGCAAACACTAGCGCTTCCGTAGCCATATAGTTAAGGTAATTTACAGACAATGGACATCCGAGTATTTCATCATTCAAAAACCAGGCTACGAAACCATTTTGAAGAATATTGTAAGAATAGTTAATTCTTAACAGCAATTAATGGTAACAAATGCGAAGCACGTTCCTTCGTTGTTGATAGACAGACTTAGAGGCCGCAGCTAATTGTCAGCAGACATTAAGTAAAGGAGAAAAAATATAAGAGGATTTTTGGTTACTCAGTTCGAAGAATATTAAATGGAGTAAAACGACTTTAAAATAAGAGCGAGGTTATTAAGTAGGCGTTAAAAGGGTAATAGACAAATATTTTACAGCATACATATAACAGTATAAATACATTTTCATACATTGATGTCTCTCAGTGCTGAACAGATCATTCGCCCCAATTAATACATACACACATAAAAAAAAATCCGCGTTCACTTGGAAAAGTTGAAATATTTCGATTTGCCTTGTAGAATATCCTTCTTCACGCAATAACACTGTTCTTGCTTGCAAGACTTCAGACAGTCCACCTGGCATTTCTCAAAAGACCAATTTTAGAGAAATTGATTAAACTAGCGTTCAGGCAGAAACAAGAATGACGGTCATTTATCATTGAACTCATTTTATATAAAAAAACAAAAGAAGATTTTATGTTTTACACATTAAAATTATGTGTTTTTGAATGTTAAAGCAATAAATAATGCATTAATTGATTATATTTTCACACGAGAAAAAATATCTCGACTTTTCCATGTGAACGCAGACTTTTTTGATATGTGTACATAGTTTTCACCTATATCCTCCGAAGGTAAAGATGTAATTACATTCACATTTCGCCAGCTATAGGTAGTTTTAAGTCTCAGGCAACACGGGGTGAGCCTATTGTCTTCTACAGGGCCCCGTTCCAGACCTCGCTGCTACTTTCTTTTTAAAATTTTTTGATACTAATGTCCTGAGCCGGGAATCAAAGCCGGGACCTCAAGTATATCAGTCGCATACTCTGTCCGCCGCGCCACTATTTTTTTATGTTGTGGGAATGCTTTGACGCATACCTCTCCGCAGAAAAGGGGAGCGGAGAGGTTATGTCAGGCTCACCGGGGAGAAGATGGAATGTCCCGGGAACTACTGACTAAACCCACCACGGTGTGCCGGCTCGCTGCCTTGAGTGGTGGGTGGGTCGCTAGAACTGAAACTATCCGCTGCGCCACCTAGGTTTATTACTGTTAATATTACTTTTAGGTAGGCGTAAGCCGATGTCAATATAGATTACTATCAACCCAAAAGATAGTCATTCAAAGTTGAAGTAATAAAAGAGTATTTTAAAGAAAAATACCATTAATGTTTGTCCGCGAACTTCTTACAATTTGAAGTATTTGAAGTACCTATAAAATGGGACGGTTCGCTGGTTGGCTTTTAATCGCTACGACATTAAAGTCAAGTATTTGACCGCCTTTTTATTAGCAAACATTTATTTTATAAGTTATGATGTTACGATACAAATGTTGAAATTCTATTAAACAGATACGTAGCTAAAATGTTTAATAATTTAATAGATACTATTTATAAACATGTAAATAGTAAAACCATTAGAATGCCACGCAGAGGTCTCGAGTTAGATCCTAAGGCGCTCATCTCTAACTTTGAAGCTATTTGCGTACTAATGTCGACTATGGTCTAACCCTTCTCATATTGAGAAGAGGCATCTGCCCAGCAGTGAGACAGTTTATTAACAGGGCTAGTATTATTTTTAATAGTGAATAATAATATATTAAAATTGTCAAGATTGTTTGTTTAAATGCACACGTTTTTGGAACTATCATTCAGTTATTAGGAGCGGAGTGAGTGAAATCTGAGGCTCACTTTAGCCTTCTATCTGCTCAAAATCATAAACTACGATGACGAAAACAAAATGCATCAAAGCACTTGCCGACGATTAAACGAGGCGATGTATGTCGGGTACGAAAACTAATACTAGGGCCCTAGATACATGACGATCGATGGGCTCCACACGTAATCTGTTTAATGCTGACATAGGCACTAAATAGGTAATCAACCCACTGATCTGATAAGCCAGTATACCTAAAATCTAGTTCAAAATATTATAGTCTGCGGTACGCCTATGTTGCAGTCATTCAAATCCGTTCAACCGTGATGGCGAGATTGAGTGTTATGTCCAACCATTCAAACTTCCGCATTTATAGTAGATGCATGTTAATAGAACATTAAATTTAATACTACAGTCTAGCTATGTCATAACCATTGGTAGCTATACCTAATGGCGTAAAACTATAGTTTAATGTAATATTAATAATCTATTGAGTAGTAACGGCACACCGGCAGCTAGACACAATAGGTTTTACATTATATCTGGCATTGCAACAATTGACAATTCAAGTAACAACGGTGGTGCAGCAGTAGAGAATGCGACAGCTGTGCATGAGGTCTCGGGATCGATACTGAGGTCGGGCAAAGCGTTAGGTGTTGTTTTATTTCTCGATAGAAGGTATAAGTAGTTAGTACGTTTGCAGATTCTGTACTGCTACTAAAGTAGTAATACGGAATCTGCAGGCGTGTCCCACAGATAGCAACATGCTAGCTCCCTACTACCTCGGACCTTAAAACATAGCTGGCGTGCGAATAATATACCTCGGCGTATTCCATTAGGACATTATGTAACAGACACGTATGTACGCGAACAAATGCTAGTGTAATTCTAAAACCAAAATAAAAAATAACTTTTAAACTTTCGCGTTGCATGATATATATATAATAGGTAACGGGTATTAACGCGATCATGCATAAAGTTTACCTTTTATAGGCTTGACGTTTCGACCAGGTTACACCGGCCGTGGTCACAAGCTGACCATTATATCCACAAGCTGACCACAGCTTGTGACCACGGCCGGTGTAACCTGGTCGAAACGTCAAGACTATAAAAGGTAAACATTATGCATGATCGCGTTAATACCCGTTACCTATTATATATATACAAAAATAAAAAACCCAAATTCTAACATCGTACTCGCGCCAATTAACGTTAACAATAGGATGCTACAAACCTGACTAGACTGCAATGCATAGTCAAAACCACTTTTTACTCGTAGGTTGACGTACAATTATTATTCAGTAGGTATTGTTCGCGTTGTTTCACAAAAGGTAAAGATAAAGCTATCCCTACCAACTGCGTTGTTCTATGTCAAAATGGCCGACGATTTGAAGAATATTCTGTTCTAGAATTTTTACCTTTAAAACCTTTGATTTGTTGAATTAAATTTTAACGTTAAAATACTGATAAATCTTCTCGACAAAGCAACACTTATAACTATGTAAAATAGTAAATACTTTGTAAAGGAATGGTTTAGTACAATTTTATTAACTAGAGGTATTATTATAACGTCCAAAATATTTCAATAATGTAGTAGTAATCAAATTGTTATTATTGAATAATGTCTTGCTAAGAAAGTTTCGTAGGTCTCATGGAAAACTTTTAAACAGGTTCGGTACCTGGGTTACGCAGAATTCTATCGTGAGCACGGATTTTGGTTATGTGCCCATGATAGCAATAATAATAAGCTCGCTCCCATATACGAAGGGAACAAGGTGGCACAAAATTTGGTTGTAATAAAGCTTTACTTTCCTTTTCTGGACAGGCTATGTATACATATGTATTAAATAATAATTACATATGGTAGTGTTTTCTTCAGTTCAACCCAAAACATTTTAATAAAACAATTCATAGACATACTAGTATAGTAGTGTTCTCTCACACTAAAATCAGCTCAACCCAAAATATTTTAATAAAATATAAAATGGTATGACAACATTGTTACAACACATTTATGCAGTTATTTAAAATAAAGCGCTTAGACTTTCAAACATTATAAACGGTTAAAAGCAGATAGCGCTATTTAGAAAGATAGCGAAAGTTTTAACTGAAATTGGCGGTAAATGAAATGTCGGTAAGTTATCGAGATTATATCCACAAGTTTGTCGAAAACGTCACCCGTCTACGGCTTTTATATCATAACTCGTATTACTTGCACGATTAATCCTACGGCGTACTTCGGTAGCGAATCAAGCTTCCTTAATAACTACTAGCAAGTTCTCAGTAGCGCAGTGATAGGGAATGCGACTGCTTTGCATGAGGTATTAGGTATTAGGTTTAATTTCCGGATAAGGCTCTTATTACGATTTTCTGTCAAGAAGTAAGAAACTAAATGTGGGTGTAATTTACCTCTGTATAACTTTTTGGAGATATAGGTACAGATATAGTTCTTAAAGCAAAATAACATATAAAATAAATTATGTTTTTTATTTGTGAACAATGGTAAATTTCTTTTACTGGCAAACAGTTAATATAAAGAATACCTTTACTTTTGATTAACATAACTTTAAAAAAAGCAATATACTTAGCATTTTTCTCCGAATAAATGTTATTAGACATGCCAGCTCTTGGTCTACCTAAATGATTCAAATTTAAATAATATGTTAATCAGTAACGACTACACAATTTCTGAACAAAAATACAGATTCACTACCTTAATTTGTTTAAGAAAATGCGGTAGAATTAGCATAATGATATAGACACACTGTAAATTAAGATATTATAATTTTAAATGTATATTACCTACTAGTATTTCGTCAAGTAAATTTAATATGAAACCAAAATATATATGACTTAATAGAAGTATAGTACAGCAAGGTATGTACTTCACGTTTATTATAATATCCAAATATAATCCAAAAGCCTTGCATTCCATAGGTCAAAAGGAATATCTGCCATTACAGCCATTCCATAACGAAGCAACACAACTATAATTTGAAACTTGCGCGTTTACGTTAAACTCTGAACGCGTGGGACGCAATAACTTTCACAAAACGACGCAACGTTTGCTAAAATTATAACATTGCTTCTAAGGTTGTTCGTAATAGAAAATCTATTAAATAATTATAATACTATTTTTAAATTAATATTATTTTAGAACAAATCTTAGAAATAGTCCTAAGCTGAATCGGTATATTATTTATTTATAAGTATATATAACATCATAAACGAACACAGCATATGCAGCGTTTTGCTCAACCTCTTTCAAAATATATTACGAGTATAGCTAGCCTATGCGTCTTATACTATGGCAAATCTTTAAAAAACATGGCTTAATTCTTTTTTCATTGATCTTTAACAAGTAGAGGCTGGGCCAAGCAAAGGAAACGATCGGCACAGGGTATCGGCATAAGATAATGGTTATCTATTTTATTGTTTAGAATCATAGTTTGAAACTTAGCCAAGTCAAAACAAGAGAAATTGATAATCTAATCACATTTGGATTCAATCTCGCAACTACTCTCTGTAATTAGTCGGATGTCAGTTTGACAGTAGGCAGGATTATTCAAGCCACAAAATTAGATCAATTTTGAATTAGTTTTAATCATTGTAAGAAGTTCCTAGGGCAGCTGCAAATGGATATTATTTTGGTAACTTTTACAAAATATTGACTTTATTGTTAGTTTTGATTGACAACGTCTGTTTCTTCAGATTTAAGATTTAGGTTATTAAATATTTTATACTATCTACTCGTACCGTAGACACTGTCAAAGACTGTGAACAGATGATCAAAAGTAAATAACCTCGCTGGCTCGTTTATTCCGTAACTCGCACCACGATTGTTTCTGACCAAATTGAACAAATTACTCGTAACAAATAAATTGTTCCATGAAATCTTCGATTTAGGAACATAAATTTGAAGTTGAAGCAAACGCAATCTATAAGTATAAAATAATAAAATAATCTATAAGTATAAAATAAATAACATCAAATCACATCTTATGTGTCAAATTAAATCAAAGCACATAGTCACAGTCTCAAATCCAGTGTCAGTGTTCAAATCACTTTCAGTAGAACAATTTATATCTTATATAAAAATATCTAAATTGAAATGTTATTACTATTCGCTGAGTAACGGCAATCGCAGTTAAGTCAATATATAAAAGGATTTCACACATGATCTCATTCAATCTACTCGCCTCAAATATATTTTCAAATCGATCTGAATTGAAGCAGTCTGAAATTAAAACTACTATTTCATATTGTGGGTGAACATTTTATTTCATATCCTAGCTACTCTCCGTGGATTTGTAAGCGTAGATGTTTGGTTACTATTTATTTACTTTCGCGAAATACTTAAAGTCTTTTTTCTGAAGTAAAATCTGGTCAATCTCTAACCTTCAAACTATCTCGAGGAAATGGACAAATTATGTTGATACTCTATGCCGGCGTTAACAAAGATATTTGTACCTTTGACATTTTATTTAAAATATCAGAAGAATACTCTTTTTAATATGTAATTAGGTTTATGTACATATAGTACATACTACACGGTGTCAACCATCAAGAAGTCTTCAGATTACAGTTTATAGCTTAATGTTTGGCAGTTAGTTCTTAGTAGTACCTTAATAATGAAGGTTCAAGGGAATAATTACAAATTGGAGACATCATAACTGGCATATCCCGCTCGCCACGTGTTCAATACCAGTATGCCAACGAATATATTAATATTATATATATTATAAAAAAAATGTTATAGACATACCATAACTAATAACCAAATATTACACAATTGCAGCACGTACGGCAAGAGTAAGGATTCCAAGCGCTATAGTCTATCAATAGCTTTCACTTTTAATCTCGTCTATTTTGTATCTTATTTCTTACAAAATAGGTACTCATCAGTCCAGATTGAATTTTCGGCGTCATTTAATATGAACGTAATACATCTATTAATTATGGTATAAAATATTATTAATGGCAACACTTCGAACGTTAGGAATAAGAAAATTTCAAATCTGCCTCAAGAATCATCTGTGATCATTTTTGTATTATTGGTAACTTAAATTACACAGTAACAGTTTTGTATAATATGTATGAAGAACAGAAGATGATGAAACAGCATAACGACAAGATGTCGTTTTATTCGATATGTCTAGTCCCTACCTTATAGTATGTCTTGGTAAAACTTTGTATTCAATTAGAAATAAAGTAGTTTAACCTAACAGATACCTCTTACTCCATTATGCTCGACCCAGGCTAGTTACGCAACCTTTTACACTTTTGCCACTGTCCCAATGAGATAACAAATGCAATGATTGACTTCGCACATTTCGTCACCTCTCCTTAAAGACAACATTGTACTGAATCTTCACTCCAATATTTTGAGTATTTATCGAACACTGCCTACCTTGCTGATGCTGCGGTATACTATGGAACTGCTATGCAAAGTATCAGTGGACTTTTTAATTAAACTAATTCCCAGGAGAGTCTGGAAATGGACCAGATAAACGGTACTAGGCTAGCCCTGTTTTACACGAGACTTAAAATCATAGCTAGTAAAATGTGGGTGTAATAAATCCTTGCCTAATCAATTTAAATGAATATGCAGAACAAATGGTAAAAGTGTCAAATATTGAAAGAAACATCTACTGAGTACATAAAACTCATAGCAGAGCACTAAATGATGTGAACTGTTGCAGAGAACACATCCCACAGAAACAAACATTTCAATATGCATGTATGAATATTTCATTCCGTATGTAACATACGAATCAGTTTATTGATATAAATATTGTGGTAACCAAATCACGGTATGTGTTCTTGTCATGCGGTACGGTTCCTGATTAATTTTGACATTATCGAATGGAAAAACCGAAACAAAGTCTATGTGTACCTACTGTTATTTATTTTCAGTACTAATACACACAACAATTTCATGTCACAGTGGGAATACGATTTAATAGTTAGGCATCCTTTTACGCACCTTCGTAATTATATTAAGGCTTTTAATTAACGGACGTAAGCTTTAGATCACGTCAAGAATGTGTTAAACTCCCATTATTTGAGCTATTCTTGGTACTTTGAAACTAAACTTTCATTTGACCTGTTTCAATCTCATATGATAGTTTCAAATCTAATTGCTATTAACCGGGAATCAGACTTCATGCTTGTATTATTAATTACAAAACAGACATATATTTATTTCAATTTAACTGAAATTTAATAATGAGGATTTTTTGAGCCCAATTAGATGAACAAACTAGTCTAGGTTTATTTTTATAATGCGTACAATTCATGCCCAGTAAGATTTTTAATTCATACTTACATAGTTACACGTTAAAGGGCTTTATTTTGCTATGCTATGCTATAGGTTTCACCTTATAGTAGCTAAACCTATTGACTTCTAGCGGGCATATCTCTAGACTCCTTAAGAATCTCGTGCCATAAAAATCTAATAACACATTGCCTGACTTGGGAACCAGTTTTTGTAAAAAAAGTATATTTTCATTGATGTCTCATTTGAGACCATTGAATTAGAAGTATCTATTAAACCAAACAAATTAAAATACCAAAGCAAAGCGAATGTTCAAAAGTAATTTGTACTCAAAAAGTTTTACTCGAGTTTAATCTCTTTTTGTGTTACAATAATTGTTTCATTCTTATCTCATCAATCTTGTAAGCAGTAAATGTTCAGGTGCAAAATTTAAACATTTCCCTACAAAATGAAACGGGCCAACATTTAAGAAAAAGTTAACCATCTTGAATATTACAGTCAACTCCGGAAGAGCCCAATACTGCATCCGAATTAACGAGCAACTTGATATTGAATAAAAAATTTGTGGCATAGTAATAATTTGAATTATTCAAATAAAGAATTCCAATGTTAAGTAAATATCTAAGGTTGAATGTGCATACAATCAAATAAAGTAATGAAAAAAATATGTAGGTGTTCAGCAAAACAGTAATTCACTAATTTCCAAACCCATGCGCGTCATTTGTTGGTAACTTTAGGTAGGTATATCTATACATTACTATAGTTAAATTTTTTATGAAAATATATTATTTATGAAACTTATGCGCGGTACATATTAAATATTATTATAAATGTCTAAAATATATTTTGATAAAACTTTATGTTTTCACGTTATGGCATGGTCAAAGTTAGTATTAGACTATTATTCGGCATTGTTTTTTTTCACACACAACATTTATTCTTCCCTTTCTTCTCAACAATTTATTAATGTCCACAAATATATTTTAATGTGTCTGAAGGGACCAAAATATTGAGTACGGGTTGTGACTAATGTTCACAATTGCTTACCTGGCGTTCTGAATTTATTGTCCCAAATATTTCTTTTATAAACTAATAGATGGGTTCCTCAAAACATGTACCTTCGTTCGGAATGATATTTGTTTCGTTTAACCGTTTTTTATACTTTAATGTTGAGCTATAAATATTAGCTATTGTAATTAGTATTTTTTATGTAAAAGTGTATTTTGCTCTACATGAAAACGACTACGATGAATTTGGTTAAAGTCAATGTGATTTTATTTGCATAGGTATGCATTATTGGCAGTTTGAAACCCTAGTAGTAAAATTTAAAACAGTGCGGTTTTCTTCATATGTCAGCTAAACCAGTAAAGTTTTGATTATTGTGTAAATAGTTATAAAATAAGTATTTATTATTTGTTTTCATATGCAAAAATCATACAAATAATAAATTTAAAATTCGTATCAAATTTCGACTTTCACCTTTAATGTTAACGAACGTACTACTTTTTCTGCTTGTAACAACAATCTATTCCCAAGCAAAAACTACTACGAGCTGAGTAGAGAGAATCACTGCGTCTTAGACTTCGAAACAGTCTGACCAACTCACTCATTCATTCGGTCGTCACTAACTAGTACAAAAACTTGTAGCGTTCGACGTTGACCGATATTCAGCAATCCTTTTTGCTTTTCGATTCTCTTTGATCGGATGCCATATTTTTTATTTTGCCTTTAAGAAGCTGTAATTTTCTCGTAGTTTTTCGCATCGAACTCTACCAGTTACATATTGTTGTTATAGAAATTATTATTTGTGTTACTGCGAATCTACTTACCCCAAGGACGTATTATAATATAGTAATGTATTTAGTATTTATCATGACACAGAAATGAAATGCTACTTCAAACCTTTTGCACACCTAATAATAATTATATTGGCCTACAAATTAAGCCTGACATATTTTTTTATTATTTACCACTTCATAAAATTTATCAACACTAGTTTTTATAAAAAATTACTTACCGAAACAACAATGTATAAGCTTAATATTTCTTTAAATATCACATCATATTACTAGTACCTATTGTTAACTACTCAACAAAGTTGGCAAGCCTTTGTGAAGTTTGTCAAGTCCACAGATAGTGAATTGCAAAGAGCCGTCTCTCTACATCCTTGTCTAATTAGACCAGAGGCCGACTATATTTGCCAACATTACAATGAATCCAAAATTATTTTGTCTATGTTGAAGTGACAGTTCTAGGTTCACATTTTATAATTAAATATTTCATTAATTTCGAGAAATAGATCTGTTAGAAAATATAAATATCAAATGAAAAAATAAAGATTAAATTCTCGTATGACGATATAATGATAATTTTTTTATGCGAACTGTAATTATTGAGTTGTGCTTCTAAAATTCACATAGAAGTTAAGCCGTTTCAAGTAATAATATAGTCAAGTAATCAAGGAATAATACTAGCTGTTACCCGCGACCTTAAATACCCTGTTTCCTTCCTCAGGATTGGACCTACGATAAGTCGTCGAAATAGATTTAGTATTTTATGCGTAAAATTTTACAAACAGACAGGGTTAATTCTACAATTAATTATAATATCAATATGGATACTTATCTTAAACTTCGTTTACAAGCTTTTGCTAGTAATAGCTTTGCTTTATTAACGATATAAGGCATTGTCAAATGTTTTTGGTACTTGTTTCTACTTCATTTGTGCAATAAATAAATAATCCTAGAAACAACATTTAAAACAATACCAATATATTAATAACATTTGTCAATTAAGTTAATGAAACGTCAATACAAAATATATTGCTGATTATTCTGATAGAAATCCGATAACTGTTTCAATTACCCGTCGAGTGCCACATAAATGAACGCATTCGTACTAAACTTAGTTGTGTATGATATAAATTAATCTGTACCTATAAACAAATGAAAATGAAGTGCGATTCAAACCATTTGATTAAAGGATTGATTTATTGTTACTATAATGTATTTAGCGTTTGTTTAAGTTTCATGCAAATAATAATGAATAATTAAATTTCCCGAACAAGGAATCCGAGACCTCATGTATAGCTGTTGCATGTATTAGCGCTAAACCACTGAGGCATTATATGATTTATAGAATCACACAGTAATAATAATACAAGACTGATATATGAAGCTGATTGATTAAAATATTTGAATATTGCTGATACGTAAGCGGCGATCATTTATAAATTCACAGGTTAAGCAGACAGATCGTTTAGAATATCTAGCCAATCTAACTGTTCAGGTGTAAACCACAATATACGGATAACATTTTTAATAAAAATTAATTAAGATCAAGTTGAGTGATAAAATTGTAGAATGTTGTTGAACGATAACGTTTTTACGAGCACGGACTAAGACTGAATAGGACCGCAAACTACAAAGGAACGTTCACAGGTGCACTAAAGTAGCTGCTATAATAAATTATATAAAATATAGCATGACTTTATAACATATTAACTATTGTTTGTGACTTTCTCTACGTGGGCAGTTCACCCGTGACGTCATTAAAGTAGATCACTTCAGGCACTATATCTTCAATTTTACTGCATAGAATTCGATGATATGTAGCTTAGATTTTAAGTTGAACCCCAAGTTATCCAATTGTGAAAACCAAATTAAAATACTTTTTGTGGTTTTTACGTGTTGCGAGAACAAACAAAAGGACAGACAATATTTCCAAAACTATTGTTGTAGGCTCAGACCCTAAATGTCGATAATAATTATATTTTTATAATATCTCCAATATTCGGTAAGCTGAAGATATACCTAGAAATTTGTAACAGCTTAATAATAATAGGTAATGATAAATACAAATAAAGTTACTGTTTAACAATATAGATTTCTAGTCCTTTAAATGTAAGTTCATTTCAAATCTATATTGTTTATAAGGCCTTGGTACTATATCTGCTGCCTCTACCGCTGTTATAAGTGGTAAGATTTTAAAGATATTCCTATATAAAAAATCATGAACCGTCAATAGTTGTTTCGAACCTATAAAAATACTTCCAGGTATTTTTTTAATGGTCATATAATTGCCCGAAATGTAGCGAATATCCCATTCCTGGAGATGGCGTTTAAAGACAGAGATAAAATATAACATTATTGCTATCAAATGCAAAACCAATAAATAGTCATAAGCGTAGTTATGGCCAAATGGGATAATTTATCCCTTTCTATTGTAACAAATATTATGTAAATCCTAATGAAAGGTGAAATCTCAATCAACGTGATAATAAAAGGTGGGAACTGGTTAGAGAATCAACTTAAACTATTGAATTATTCAAAACAATTTATACACAAATTGAATCCTGGACTAACATAGTTATATCCTTTATCGCAGGTAAATTAAAATCAGGCACCTTTATACGTCACCTGCTAAAATCGACTCTGTGGACAGTGCGAGATACTAAATATCTCATCGTATATTTATGTATCAAATTAATAAACAGTGTTTGTGTTTTACTAAGCTCGGTAGTAATAGGTTCTTCTGTAATAAATACGTTTAGCGTAAACTAGACCCAGCGCAATTTTAGATGCCTGTGTTTGCGTAACGCTTGCCTTCTGTTACGTTTTATTGATACATACTTAGTCTAGCCATAAATACTGTTACAATTACAATTTATGGTCAGTTTTAAAGAGTATAGCATGCTCTAAACGCCATGATAATTTGGAGTCCCTGAAACAATCTATAAGATTGGCAGTGAAGAATTTTGGCATGCAGAGAGTACGTGTTTGTATTGATAACTGGCCTCAACGTTTAAAGGACTGTATTAAAGCCAATGTAGATAATTTTGAATGAGCTTTATATATGTTTAATGTTATTATATTAATGTATAAACTAACACACATTACAGTAATAAATGTTTTATGCAATAGGAAAAAACTATTTTTCATATACATAGTCTATATCCCGAAGAATTACACTAGCTTTCGTTTGTAGTTCAACGTAATAGCGGGTGAGCCTAATGCCGCCTATTGGGCACAGTTCCAGATATCGTGCTGCTAGAAAGAAATCCGTGATATGTTACTCGACTCGAGAATCGAACCCGAGATTCACAGCAGCTATATTTTTTATTTATTTTTTGTTTTTGCTCGTCAAAATGACCACACTCCACCTGATGGCAAGCAGTCGTGTGGTCTAAGAGCAGTGGCCTCCACATCGCCCCCACAGTAGCCGAGGCGATGTTGAGTTCTCTACTTTGACGGCCTGAGAAGATGCTTTTTCACGCCCCGCTTAAAGAACCCAGGATTGAAGGAAGAAGGAAACACGTAATATTCACTGCCGCTGCGCCCCTGAGTCAGGTGGTCGGTTGTATCACCACTTGTATGAAACAGCTATTCATAATACAAATCATATAAAACTCTGCATGAATGACATTGGCGGGCATAGCACAGTCCCAAAGAGCTTAAAATAACTTAACAAAATTGTACCTAGTATAGCTTTGAACACATAATTTAATACCCAAATGTTTTGTTTTGTCTATATTTCGCTTGAGGCTTCGTTGCGATCGATCCAAATCTTAATACAATGTGAATCTACGAAATGTATATTTGTTTATGAATAAAATATTTTAAAACAATGTTGGTCTACGTACTTATTTATAATATCACGAAATAATTCTCAAATCTTTTACGAAGTAGTAGTGATAAATTATATACTTTTTAAAAGAGCTTACTTATTCAAAAGTTTGAATTTTAGAGTAGTCTAGCTTTTGGTTGCGGATGCGCCCGCTGGAAATAGTACTTTAAGTCATAGTCAAAGTCAAAAATAATTTATTCATTTAGGTCACAAAGTAACACTTATGAACGTCAAAGTATATAGGTTAGTGAGTGAGTAAGTATACCATGTACGCAAAATTTCACGATAATAGGTCGAGCAGTTAAGGCATAATGTCTTTACAAATAACGAAACTCTCTGTATTTGCATTTATAATATTAGTTAGGATGAACACTAACCATTAAGACATCCGATTCCACAGATTTGTAGCCTACTCTTTGCCACTTCAAATATTGTGTAAAAGTTCTTTGAAATTAAACTACTATATACGGATTTTATCGCGTTGTTTATTTGACACTGTTACAAAATTTTTTGAAAAACTGTTACACTACTATAATCACTATTAAACTTTACAAATTTTTAAGCTAATTAAATTATTGAAACTATTAAAACTATTTATACTATTACTATACTATTTAGATTTATTTTTACACTTTCCCCGACGTTTCGGTTGCTTTTCGGCAGCCATGGTCACGGGGAGACTAAGATGGTAGTTGTCTCAATGTTCCAGTGTAGTTATTTCAAAGTACCCGAACATAATTTAATCATGGGTGTTTCTATTTACGCAGAATGAGCTCAAAGTATCATGAAGTCTAGCTGTGGTTTGCCTCTTCTTGGGTTTGACTATTTGAATTACTGGATCCCAAGCTGGTGGTACACTCCAACCATCTTCTCTATTGAAATTAGGATGTTTCTTGATTTCAATAGCCTCGCGAAGCATCCTTGGTAGGAATCGGTGTTCTTTAGCGAGCATCTGTGGTTTGTCAAATCTCAGGTAGTGGTTGGTTCCCTGTTGCACATGTTCACACACAGTTCTTGTCAAGTTGTTCTTCTGGTTAAGCATATCAATATTTGGATGACTATCTGAATCAGCAATATTTCTACTCGCAGAAATATAGTAGATTATCAAACAATATTTTACTCCGAATTTTGACAAGTATCGAGTTGAATATAAAGAAGCAATGTTTTATATTTATGATGCTACTACAAAATCTCGTAATTGGATAATTAATATAACACTTGAATAGTTTAATATTATGGAAACATTACGTTTATATTTTTCACCCGTCCCCCTTTGTTCTATAAATGTCTCGTCACCCCAGCGACTCAGTTTTCTCGAGCAATTGACTTCAAGGGTGATTCGTGTCTGACTATCAACGTTGGTAGTAGCGGAATGAGAGATGAGTGATGTCGGAGATGGATAACTGGACTTTA
This sequence comes from Catocala sponsa, assembly GCA_963564715.1. Lineage (NCBI taxonomy): Eukaryota > Metazoa > Arthropoda > Insecta > Lepidoptera > Erebidae > Catocala > Catocala sponsa. The sequence continues at coordinate 20,994,798 of OY751338.1, read as the reverse complement.
GAGCTATATTAGTTATGTGTACAATTGCATTTGACATTTTTGTCAACTCTCAGATAAATAAAGACGGCCGCAGTGTATTTGACCTCGCAAAGTAGGCATCGCGTTGTACACAACTATATTCGAATATCTTTCAAATATGATTTCATTCGAATATGATTACTATATTTCGTGTTAGGTACTAACATAACTAAATAAGCTCACGCTTATTCTCCGAGGAAGTCTATAGTGTATTGCATCAACTTATTGCTAGCTAAGGTTGTAAGTTTACCATTGTCCCAGACTATGCGCTTCTACTAAAATTTTTCACAGTGACATCCATTAACTCTTTATCTGGCTCAGGAACCGAACCACCGTACACATTCATTCAACAGTCACATTAATTACAGCTGCGCCACCGAGACAGTGTCGCTCAATTCATTATTTAATCAAGCAAATGGTATACAAGTAGATAAATGAATACATACAAAACAGATCAAAATAAAACATGAATGGCCTGAAATTATTTTAACAGATTATCTTTCATCGGGACCGGTTGGATCGCAATGGATTCCGACTCCGATAATTGGAAACAGTCGAAAACCGATTTTACTAAGAATGGCGTATTAATACCATTTTCACTAAGCATTTATTCCTCAATTTAAATTAATTGATTATTATTATGATTTTGAAAAACAGACCACCACAGTAGCATTGCACTACCGTCAAACGCAGCTCTAGTATACAACGATATTCGATTCCTAGTTCGAGCAATATGTTCTTGAGCTTATATTCGGTCAAGACATATTCAGTAGCCGCACGAAATTTAGAGCTGTCCCGGTATACAATAAAACTATGACTAGCCTCTTATAACAGTTATAGGTAGCTGAAGAAATTTGTGATACAAGTACGTCTTTGGAATATAATCTTGAGACTATGTGATACATGTTTTTCCTATTGCTTGTCCTTTTTCTGTTAAAGAAGGAAGTACACTTATACCATGAACCAAACTTCGGATCGAACGAAATAATTAATATACCTTCCATAACAGTACTCCTTTTTTCGAACTACTTCATGGTAGGGTTTAAGAAGATTACAAAGTTACGTGCACGCGATTAAATGTGTTTCATACTACGAATAGCAAGAACTATCGTCCCGAAACTTCGGCATACGGTCCATGGTAGGCCTACTGTGTAACAAAAGCGGTAAAATATAATACAGGGACTATAGACCTACGTACTAAGCATTCGTGTGGAACACCCCCTTTACCTCGTAAATTCAGTACAATAGCTATAGAACGTTGATTGTGCGTGATTTCAAATTCCGCTGAATTTCCTTAACTCACGCCTTATTTGAGGACGTTATAGGTAAACCAAACAGTGACGACATATTTCAAAGAAAGTTACAGACCTATTTCTTATATATTGTACAACATAACATATTATCTCTATTGTTTACTTGATTGGATAGTTAATACCTAGATCTGAATGGCAATGGCACCAGCCATTATAGCCATATACTATATACATACAATACGAACTCGCAAGCCCCAGCTCGCACCGAACAAGTAAGAAGCAGCTACACTCACATTTTATCGGTATGGTTTTTCAGGAAACCATCTTCTACATTCTAATACCATCTACGAAGTACAGTTCTAAGCTCCGTGCTGAGAACCCGTACTCTCTATTGAGAATTGCTGAATATTATGAATACGAATGTGAGTTTGTTTGTTTGTTAAGTTTTCACACCATAACTAATCGACCGATCATAATGAAATATTGCATACACATTGTCAGGAATACAGAAAAGGACAAAGAGTACCTTTCATCTAGGAAAAATTACTGTCCCCCAGGGATAGAACTTATTGCCAAAACCTACGTAACGCAGGTGAAGGTGCGTATGAGGGATATTGAACACGGGACATCATGCGCAACAGTCGCATACACTACCGCTGTGCCACCGAGAAATGGAATATAGAATTAATAAATCGAAAATATGAATGTGTATTATACTTTTGAGTATTAGTTACGAACCTGCTACTAACTAGAAAGCATAACATTATCGCTACAGCTAACGGTCTAAGGGATTTGAAAGCCAGTGTTGCGCTAAACTTTGTTTTCATTAATATAATGGTATAACATTAAGCTTGAATATAACTATAGGGTATGTAAGCAAGATATTACTAATCTTAGATAGTTTGCTAAATTACTAGCATATAGTATTAATCTAAAACCTAAATACACTGAGAAAATGTAGACACGTGTAAAACAAAAACAAGTCTACAAATTAGGAGATGTGGAGGCATGAGGCGCGCAGTTTTATGCTCAAATGGGACACGAATAGATACGGTAATGCGGGAGTGGTCTATTTTAAAAGAAAAATTATAGCCGCTGCGGCACACCGGTAGATAGACACAATAGCTTTTAAATGATTTCTTCTATTCTAATACTTGGCAGATTAATTGTTTATTGAATAACGGAATTTGTGTATTTATAATGTTACGTAACTCTATAATTGTTTACGGCAAAAGGCTCGCTCTCTATGTGTGACCTTAAATAGCTGATGATAAGTAAAACATCTCTGATTACCGCTATTTAATTACCTACTTACTTATAGTATTACTTACAAATGCAAATTGTTAATTCAAAATCTTTAATAGAAAATATTCTCTGCCAGACCCGCCCACAATGCGGGCAACAATAAACTGAAACCGGCTCTTAATGAGAACCGTTCTTTCGTGATAAAAAATAATACGAATGTTTTGTTTTCCGAACTGAAATTGCAATTTGTAGATACACAAATTGTTTTTTTAATATCGATACGACGTTTCAACGTTTGCTTAGAATTGAATGTTATATTATCATCTCTATTTAACCGATTTTTGTAGATAACGAAGACAAAACATCAGCGTTTGATTATTTTGTTTGTAGTAAATTATGATTTGGTAAAATTAATTTAGTGCATTTATTTTTGGCAAAGATTCGTAAATACGCCTTGCTACATATAGACATAATCACCTTTCTGGACTTTAAGTTAGCATCTGACACACAATACTAACATGACATCTGAATTAAAAATATGGTGTTATGGTGCTACGTTCTGTAGAGTGAATTCAATTTTCTTAGTGTGGACATTTTGTCGTGTGATCTAAATACGGTGAGGGCACTTCTATGATTTTAATCCTAGGTTTTGCTTGGGTTTGGAGGTTGTGAGTGCATTTGGTTGTATAACAAAAGGACGGACTGTTAATTCCTATTTAGCCAAGGATTCAATCTAGAGTGATATTGTAAAAACCACCTCGAAGAGAACCTTCTATTGTCTTTTAGGCCTGGAGAATATTATTCAGATCGCATTACTGTCGCTTAATAAATGTATAATGTCCTGCAATATTACTTTTGAATGGACTCTTGTAAATCAGTCAGTCAACCAGTTTCACATTATTTTTCAATGTTCAGTCTACATACAGGCCCAGTATTACAGTTTCATAACCATCTAGATTACAGATATTTAAATCTTGGAAATATTGAGGTAGTCTTTTATATGTTACTGTTACGAGTTTTTTCTCCATTTTAAAAGCATCTGTTTACTTGTGTCACGTCATAAACTATTTTATATCTACTCTAACATCGTAAAGTGACTTCACTCCGCACGAGTGCAATTCTCGCTCGCACCTGTAACTGGAAATGACAACATTGTCCCTGTCGACGACAATAATGGACACTATTTTTGTAATAGTGCTATTAAGTTGGGAAGGCATACTCTAGGTAGTGAACTTGAAAACTACGAAACATTTTAGTATGCTGTTATTTTGGCCTATGACTATCCGGTTTGTATGCCAAAAATATACATATTGTATGTCTAAATATATGCAGTATCTATGATAATGATGAATTATTAATTTTAGAATTATTTTTAATAATTCTAAAATTTTCTAATGTGATTGAATACTAGATAATTTTAAAGAAACATATCTTATCTGACTCCAAATAGTTAAAAAGGAGAGACAGGTAAGATATCTATTAAAGTGCACTATGAATGTACCGTGTACAGTGTGTATGTGTCAGAAGGTATTTTATAATAATATGTAGTAAAATAAAACTCGCGAACACGAAGATGGTTTATTTGCGACTGAATATAAAATATTATAATACTGCGGTCGCAGCCGCTCATTACATTGTAGCACACACGTATGTTTCCTAACTTAACCAGTAATATTACGAGATGCGATATTAAACAATGAGTTAACAACTGATCAATCCATCAATGTTTGTGTTGATTGATCGGATTCACTTATTTGTTTCAACGCGAACGACTGAGCGGTTATAACTGCCTGTTCGATATAAGCTACACTTTGCTTGATTGTACAATCGACAGTTTTATCATCACTTGTACTGAAGTTATCACAAAGTTGTGACGACATCGATAATCTGGCGACGTTTGATCGAATATTTGGCAAACATAACAAAAATCGAAATTTAGATTTTACTAGTCCTAACTAATAGCATAAATGCGAATGCGAGCTTGATTGTTTTTTACGGTTTCACGCCTTAACTACTTGATTGATCTTCGTTCAATTTCGCTATCACGTTGTCAGAGTTACTGAAAAGTATATAGGGTACCCTTCATCTAGGAAAAAAATACAGTTCCCTAGATAAGCCGTGGGAAAAAGCTAGTGTTATATAAATATAATTTTATTATTGTTAAATGGTTATTACAATAGACCTAGGATAATTTTAATCATTAATCCTCTATCAAAATTCTAAACATTCACCTCAGGATTTAATTACAAAACCTTTGCATCTTCTTGCTGTAGTTTGTCTATAAACTAGAAAGTCGTGCAGTTTCTATATTAACTCTGTACGTATTTACTTGAAACAACTAGTCAGACCCTCCCATAAACCTCTTTAATTAACTATTTGAGTGAAATAGTAAAGATTCCAGAAAGTTTAGACCACTTAAGGTAACATAGAAACAGTTGTGGTACAACTTGAATAGAAAGTTGTAATCATCATCTTATGGTTCGAAAGTTACATCTGGTAACATTCGTCTGTATAGCATACATCCTAGACATACGCTCATTAATGCCTTTACGCTCATAGATGACATTATTCCCATTATACCAACTCTGTGTTTTAGCTTCTGCATAATGGCGATAGCCGGTGACATAATATTACGATACCTTGTGCTGCTACTCAGAATTGCCTTATAGACAAAACCAAGTAACACTGGCCAACCAAGGAATAGAACTTGGGACCACACGATCTCGCAAACTTATGCCACGACGACGGGATCAGCAAAGCAGTCTACGGTCGCGAGATTACAGTAACTTGAAACTGGAAGAAAATTGACGCCATTATTAAAATACTTAGCCAAGCTCGTTAGAACACGGAAATCTTTTTACTCAATCCTCGCAAGTTCTTACTTCGTAAATGTCGAGGTGTACTAATAAATTTTGCAAGTCTGTAATTCATTCAAACCGCCCCGTCGGATTGTTCTGATTAAAATTTAAATTGAATAATACATGTGGGCTGAAATGAGAAATATTTTGCAACAGGTGTAAAATTAATTTTGCAACAAGACACTTTATTACGTCACTATGTGTCTGTAGTCCGTAGTTGATTGCATAAAATGTTTTCATAAATCATGCTACTTATACCACGCTTTATTTCTTATATTAGTATATTTCCAATCAGGTTTTAAACTTACATAATTATCGCTCTCTTTAATGGTAAAGGACAATATCAAAATATAAAATCTGAGAGTTCACCATATGGTTCTTGAAATTTGTGTGAAGTCTACCAATCCGCACGTGGCCAGCGTGGTGAACTATGGGCTAACCATTGTCATACTGGAAAAAGTCCAAATAGGTCATTCTATAAACAAGGCTGACATTGTTATTGTAAGATCATCTAAAAAGTGAGCCAGCAGTGTATAATTTCGCTAACTATCTTTCGTTCCCACATTATGAATAGTTATCGTACTAGCGACTATACCACTGGCTTTCGAGGTGCTACTAAAATAATCATTACAGAAAAACCGGGTAGCACTTTCCGCGGCCTGGGACCGGATAACTACGTGAGTAGAGTCTGACATATTATCAAACATAACAAAGATCTACTCGCATGTATCAACTAATGAGTGGAGATGCGAGAAGAACGTGCGATAGGTACAGTTAGCGACATAATTCGATAAATATTCTCGAGATTTTGAACTGCTCACATTTTAATCACAATTCATTACTATAAAGTAAATTTTCATTTATAAAATTCAATTAAAAAGTTTAATGTTTTGCTTATGTCACTGATTGTACATCTGTCATTTGATTGGACGTCTTGATTCAACTCATTGGTCACAACAGTATATCTGTATACAAATCATTAAAAGAGGAAAGATTTGTTTGTAATCCATAAACTGGTATTGAAATAGGTAATTATAATGATTGTTTCATCATTAGAAAGCTAATTTCTTCAGCAATGAAATAGGCTATATAACAGAGGACTACAACCCGCGGGAACAGAGCAGTAAACATAAACGTGGGTGATAATAGTACACTAAAAAACGTAACAATTTTTATCTGTATCTGTAGAAGCATTCGGTAAAATTGTTTTTCGTTTAATATTTCGGTGCAATATCGAAAGATATTTTAGGAGCTGTGCTGGTGAATACTAATATCCCGTTTTGTATGGAAGCTTGTTGTTTTTAAACGAGCACATCGCCGAACAATTATACAAATATTGTGGGTCAAATCCCAGTTAGTAGAAAATTTGTGCTGCAGAGGAAATTGTTTCGTATTTGGTTGTTCTTTGTGCACATTATTTTGAAAAACACTTGACGTCACAAGGTTCATACCTTCACGTATATTTTTATATTAATTAAAATTTGGAACTTAAATTATATTCTTTTTTATCGTTAAAACTCATGCGTCTTATGATTATTTATTCTAAAAGTTCATTTTTATGCTAGTTAGATAATATATACAATGCATACGGATTTATATTATAGAATCGGCATCATCAAAACAAATATTTGTCTTTTAAAAGCTTGTTCAAATATCATCATGCCTTTATTGGATACCATTTACTACACTCAATGCAATCAATTCGAGCAAATGTTCACAAAACCACACATTAGTTAAGGATTCAGTAATTTAATTGTGACGCTACAAATAATTTGATTACTTAACCACTATTATTGTTTCATTAATACAATTAATTTAGAATGAATTAAAAATCAATGATTCGTTCAGTAATGTTTGGAACATATTCAATAGATGTTTTTTTTAGTTTATTTATTAGTGCATAATATGTACATATTAGTCTTATGTATGTTTATTCAACGATATTCTCAGTTAACATGATAGACGAACCTATCCATCCATCCACTGGGCACAATTCCATATCCCGTGTGTAAAAAAATGTTATAGCAGAAAAATCCGGTGACACTTTCCAAACCGAACCGTCAATCTCGTAATTGGCTGCAAACATTCGTCAACATATTACATGGGGCCACGGGGCAGTTTAACTTATAGGTAAATAAGGTGGTAATTGGCAGGAAAATATTACCTTATTTTTCTTAAGTATTTTTTAATAATTATTAAAAGTTGTCGTGTTACATATCATCAACATTTATCAATTTCTATGAAAACATCAGAGACATGCAACTTAAAAAACATATGTCCTTTCCTTATTATTTGCAATAATATAATAATAATAATATTCTACCACATACACACAACACCATCTAGCCCAAACTAAGCAGAGCTTGTACTATGGGTACTAGACAATGGATAAACATACATATATCCTTTTTTTTTTGTAAATACATACATATTATACATAGAAACACCCAGACCAAGGCAAACACCCATGTTCATGCACACAAATGTTTGACTTGTGCGGGAATCGAACCCCCGACCTCAGGCGTGGCAGTCGGTTACACTAACCACTACGCCATCTAGGCCGACAATATCTCCGTTTCGCAGCTTAGAGCCGTGAAAATCTATACTAATATTATAAAGCTGAAGAGTTTGTTTGTTTGTTTGTTTGCTTGAACGCGCTAATCTCAGGAACTACTGGTCCGATTTGAAAAATTCTTTCAGTGTTAGATAGCCCATTTATCGAGGAAGGCTATAGGCTATATATCATCACGCTAAGATCAATAGGAGCTGAGCACCAATGAAGAATGTTTCAAAATCGGAGGGTATTTTTTCCTTTTGAGAGCTTCCACTGCGTGCACTGCGTAAACAGTTAAAGTTTCCACTGCGTGCACTGCGTAAACAGTTAAAGTATGACAGAATTGTTCCCCTTTAAAAGTTCTAAAAAAAAGTCCGCGACAGCATATGTCTATCTTTTAAGGTTAGCTCACTGTAACCATTTTTATGCTAACCAAATTTGTTCTAAAATAATGCATTATTTGCGGAGGTATTATTATAAACATGATATTAATCCTTATCCAAATAAATACGTTATTCATCACAAGTATTTAATTTAAACAAAATCGCCCTTTACATCATTCGTTTTCAATGAATATCTTAGGAGATATCGCAGTTTTAAAATAACATTGCAGCAAAATAATTACCCATTACAGACATAGTACAAACGATGTTTCTCCTGGTTTATTCTGCGTGATTACCACTGGTTCGATTTGAAAAATTCTTTTAGTGTTGGATAGCCTATTTATCGAGGAAGGCTATAGGTTATATAACATCACGCTACGACCCACGGGGGCGGCGCAGTAACGATAAACGCGGGTGAAACCGCGGGAACATCTTGTATAATATATATAGGTATGGTTGAAGATTATTTATATTTAATAAAAATACGACATAAAATAAAAAATAATTCTTCATATACATACATAAAGCCATTTTACTTTCTCTGAGATCATATGATGAATTCTGCTTACAGTTTTGATTTAGGATATACGACAATATTGAAGTTCATACATTTTATAGTGATATAAAGAAATTTACTAATATAGATACCTTTAACGAGAATGCAGTACGTGATCAATGTAATAATATAATACAAAGCCTGAGGAATCCCAAGGGCATCCACATTTCGCCAGCTATACGTCCCAGTAAAAAAAAACCTATTGCCCTTTGGGCGAGAACAATTCAGCATTCGATAGACGTTACAACGCAAACAAAAACCCATTTTGTATTCTGAAGATTCGCATAAACGAGAATTCTCTAGGGATAAGTATTCATTCGTTTAAAAACGTGGTGTTAACACTTAAATGGAGCAAAAAATAAAAACTAGATCCTTATCTCAAAGATTTGCTGCTTTGGTAATATTCTTTATAACTGCAAATTAGTTTTACCTTGTTGAAAACGAAATGGGTTTTCTTTATTACGTTTGTCGCGGCGAGTGATGTCGGTACCACAAGTTAAGCGTTGAACCTTCAAAAAGCGTTAATATATTTTTTAGCCAGTCCAGTTTCAGAATTTATTAAATTGCATAGTTATTGACTCTACGGACTATTATTGATAGAACAAAAGCTAGCTTTATGTGTTATTTATTAATAGAGCAGATGCTAGATTTCCTAGTAGTTGCAGATGCAACTACTAGGAAATTTCTGGTAGAAAGTTACTTAAAGCTGTTCTGGGCAAAAACATACAGTATGTATACTCTGTATTTTTTTACGTAAAACATTACGTTACAAAGATTTGCTTTTTCGTGAAAGTTGACGAAGTTCTTTTATAAAGAATTTAAAAAAGATAAAGTTTTAAATTATAACAACCTAAAAAATGCCCTAATCTGCTGATACCTCCACTTCACTAAAAAAACTCAAATAAATACATTGCAATCGTAAAATGCTTGGGCTTATTCACAATTCATACACACGTTCACAAAACATAAAAGTCAAAAACATCTACTTTGCGTTGTAAACTTTATGCTGGCGTACAACACTAAAAGCTAATATCGTTGGTCATAAAAATATATATTTATATCTAGGCACGTAACATCAGTATGTGACTACAGGCACGTACTCGTATATCGCCCTAATTTTTGCTTAACCCTCTAGATTATTATAAATCATTGCATGTGTCATGACGTCACTACATACTTTTTCGACATGTGTAGTAAGATGTAATTTGGAATAATATCACGATCGTATACCGATAAAGAGTGAGACAGAGGGTATAATCCTAAGCAACATGGAGCATAAATAAAAGTGTTTACCGATGATAAATGTCTTATAGAAAATATTAATTAGCACTTTGCTTGACCCTGGTGCCGAAACTGGGATATGACGGGCGGCAGCTGCATAATCACTTTGGCTACATCCAAGGGCAACGAGAAAAATATAAATAATTTTCAGTGTATTACTGAAAATTCAATATATATATCGATACTAGCACTTCTAAGGACTGTAAGGTTAATAACATAAAAATTGAAAATACAAATGAAGAATATTTAATTATAAATAAAGAAACATAACTTCAATTACCTACCATTGAACTTTGAAAAATAGATTAGATGTTTGACACAAAACAGTGTTTAGTAGAAATAAACTGTAGGTAATGAAGAAAACTAAAAAGAGGGTTAACGTGGTAAATGAATATAGAATTTTGATGCCAAATGCATGGAGGAAAAATAGGGAAGTCGATTGTATCTAAGATATAAGAACAATACAAATATAAATACAGAATAACTTAGTAAAATCGCAAATATACTTAAACGTTCACGTTTCCCTTCAAATATACGAATCTCTGTTTAAATACCAAACCTTTATTTATGTACCATTAATCAAGAATTTGATAATAAACTTATTGCGAGTTAAAATAATGCCTTTTGTGAAGACAATGCTTGAAAGAATTAAATTATTCGATTTAGCCAAAACAAGTTTAACTCTGCTTTGTTGAAATCAAAGGAAATGTTATTTGCAAATTGTTTCGGATATAAAAATGAATGTGACCCATATTATTGAACGTCGAAGTAAATCTAGAAGCTTGCTTCAGTATTACCCTCACAGGTAAACAAAACATAATATACATAGATGAACAAGCAAAAATCGATATTCGAATTTGGTTCCCCATGTGGTTAGCAAAAATCCAATGGATACCGATGAGATCCCTAAAGATTTTCTTTTGGGGCATGTGGGATCTCGATGCTCTGAAATGTAGAATTTATTGAACACAAAGACCAAGCTGCTTCTTTCCCTTTGAAATTGCTGCAAACCGCTGAGACACGTGGTTGAATAAAATTGTTGTTTGTGTCACAAATATTCTTTTACTATAGCCAAATTGTCTATTTTGTCTGTTAACCCAAAAGTCTAATTATTATCTAATCATGCAATATATTTTCAAAACTCTGTGTCTCCATTTTTATTAAAGTGAAATCATAAGATTTTAATTTCATTAATAAATATTTTGTTAATGACGGCATTCAATTAATTTCACAAACAATGATTTGTGCCAAATTAACTACGACCATGACGATTAACTTTTCGATGAAATAGTAATTATGACAAAGTGGAATTATATTTTAAATTTTGTTGATTATAATGTGGATATGTTTTGCTTCTCTCTTTTTATGTAGATTGATACTTTGGATATAATTTTTAGTAAGAGCTCATAAACCAAACACAGGACCATGAAAGTCTTAATAATAAAATAGCACTAGAGAGACCGAAGTGATGAAGGGTCCGAATAGAACCTTGAAAACCTTGAACCATAACAATAATCACAGTTGCCATCGGATTTTTTAAAAAATTTGTATAACTAAACAGGAAATAATTGAATACAGAATCACAACAACACGTTGTTTATAAAAACTATAGTTAGAGTAACCCCGAAAAGGTTTCAGTGACGATGTTTGTTCACCAAAGTGGCGTACCGTGGGTTGTTCCATTACAAAATTTACTGACGCCTACTTACATTACACATGCAAACTGACAATAATGGTAATAGGAAGTAATTGAAAGAAACCTGATTTCTATTTCCAATTGGTAGTCGTTACACTAACGCAGACGAAACAAAAAACACTAAGACTGACTGTTGTAAGAAATAACTAAGTACGAATTGTACTTACTATTTGATATTTTAACTTGAAAAAGTTTAACAAAATAGTAATACGATTATATCATATTGTACAAAGCAATACAAAATAGAAAATATGTTAACAATCTCCCTCAAAATATTACAATGAAAAATGATTCCGCTTTTTAAAGTAAATAGCGTTGCTTGTATCACTGTATTTTCAATCTTGACATCTTAATCATAACAAATCATAGAAGCTTTTATACGAAAATTCTCGTGGCGGACTGCCCACTCAGAACAAATTTGATTTTCTTCTTAATCATCATAAATTACTGCGTGCTAGGCTTACGATCAAGCCGGGGATACAAACACCATTGAAATTCTCGAATTTTTCAGTTAACATGAAAAGCATGTTTTCTATATTGTTCCTCCTTTTATGGAGTACTTAACATAGAATCTATTATTTTTAGTAAAATGTCGAAAACGCCAATTTTAAGATTATTTTCGGTAACTTCTTCTCCCTAGCCTTTATTATTCCCAAGTCACTTGGGGTCGGCATTTCTGGTCTAACCAGATTCGACTAGATGTCAGTTTTTACACGGAGCGTCTTCCACCTGACCTCCACAACCCGAAGGCTAACAATACCCTAAGGCTAGACCAGTGTCAGGATATTAGAGGGCACTGACTTCCCAATAACGACTGCCATAGATGTTCATGGCAGCCGGGACCGACGGCTTAACGTGCTCTCCGTGGCACAGATAAGATTATTTTCGGTAACGAATAAATTAAATAGCATAAATTTATTTTGAGGTTACGGTTTCCTCAAAACATCATTGTCGTATATTTTGGAACAATTTGAAGGGATGAAAACAAAAATAAACCAATATAATAATATGGAACTTCAAAGTCAACAATGTAACTTCAAGTCCTTATTATTTTAAGATACACAAAGAAATGGAATACTTTGTTCTGCAAACGGCAACTGTCAATCACAAAATATCTCAAAGCTACGTTTAATTTCTGATTTGAAGTAAAGAAAAGTTTCGATAAATTTAATCCAGACCCACGACATAGTACGGATGTGTGCGAAAATAACGCAACCAAATAATATATCATCAAGGTTTACTAATAAACGGTACGCTTGAAATCCCATTTCAATTTAAAACTCGCTAACAGATTACAGTTCAAGAGCAAGGTTGTTACTTTCATCAGTTTGCAGGCGAAGTTACAAAATATATTCTGCGAGCATCGTCGCCAAAGTTAATTGCCATGATAAACAGTTACGGGATCGTTTTGCGCTGTCCACAAAAAAATAGACCTTTTAACATCTGTACATAAAACTCTAAGTGGCCATCCTGGTAAATGTTGAAGATAAAAAAGGGTTGCTGTACTAAAATATTATACTTGTAATCTTTTGTTAAATACATAATAAAGTAGAAAAATAACCGTGTTCTTTTAATGCCATTGTTGGGCACGCATTGAATTTAATTTAATATGTGTAATGAGATAGGATTAATTCAGTATATAAATAAAGAACTCAATACAGCATAGGAAACAAAATATATTATTCTTAATTATTCATTCATCTATATCTACAACTTAATATAGACTGAGGAATAAGACGTAAATTAATTATTTGTATTAAACATAATTTTATATTAGAAAAGCAACAGCATGTCTGTAAAGCAATTAAATGAGATGCAATTCGTCATATCATTATTTTATCTACCGAATTACAGCCGCGTTCTGCGGCATTCTATAAACTCTCTAAAAGTTTTCGGATGTTGGCTTAATATCCAATGCATCGAATAAATGAATAGGAAATGCAGCTTAGAAGAACACGTGTTGTGTTTCACTAGATTTCGTTTATGTATGCAATCGCCTTAACGCGATACTGTGGGTAGGTCGCACCTTAGACTTTAGACTACCTCAGCTTATGCAAACATTCGGATCTTTTCAACAGATTTATCCATAAATAAAAAAAACTAATCTTACTGAAAACAAATCTTATTACTTTACAACCCTATTCAGAAAAAGAAGAGCCAAGATCAATGGGCTAGAAAAGCTTAGAAATGTCTGATACATTTTGCGACTACTTCAATTGGTAAATTAAAATAAAATACTTTAAAGATACAAATTTAATACCAATACCAATTCGTTCTTACCATACCAATATCATTGCAATTATATTTTTCAAATTATGTCAATCGCAACAAATTTTACTATTACTAAAAACTTTCAAGGATGAAGATAAACGTATAGGAAATGTCAAACACGTAGAAGTTAATTCGTTTGATAAACATCCGGTAGCGGGGTTGGCTCGTCCTAGTAACGTTGATTCAATAACGAGAATTGATGCTACCTTGGATAACGAGTTCTCACCTCGCTAACATCGAAAAAATGGTTTAAAATTATATCGCGTTGTCTTTAGACTTATTATAATTATGAACTTAAATATTTTAATATGATTACATTTAATAAAGAAATATATTATAAAGCTAATTGACTACCAAACCACTACATAAAAATATATTTCCAAAATATAATTTATTTTCCAATAAATCCCAAAAGCATTTCTAGATCATATTAAACACAAAGTATCAACAGTTAAATATTATAGCTTCGACAAACAGTGTTCCATTATGTATGAAAGTGAGCTTTATATTAAAACTACTATTGATCAGATCAGATAATATAAAAAAAAACGTCCTCATATGATTTCGATACTAATGAAACTATATAATTTCCTTATGAAATATTTTGCAGCATATTTTATTATTAAATTAAAATCATATGAGGTTTACAATATCTCGTCAACTGTCGAGCGGACATACGCTGTCCGCAAAAATGAGTCATCAAAAAAAAAGTGTATTGTTTGCATAATGAATTTTTAATTATTTTTTACGTATTTCCCCTAGACGTTCAAGAAGATATTACACAAATGATATCAGGCAGGATCTTAGCACATTGTTGAGAGCTAAGATTAGGTTAACTCATAAAGCATAATCTTTATAAATATTTACGACGTTCCATAATATTTTATAGTACCTATTTAGGTACTAGTGTATCAGAAAAGACATCCCTTTTTGCATTAGCAACAAGCGGTATGATAGAATGAGGTTCCAGTTTCTCGTAAAACACTGGGCATACTCATAACTTGGGTCAAAAGTGTCACTTTACCAAATTTCAGCGTGTTAGTCGTAAGTGCTATGCATTTTTATCCAACGATCATAAAATTGTGTTTTCTTACAACCGTAACGATAAAAGCGTGCAAATAGGGTTAATGTAAAAGGATTACGCAACCCCCTTCGCGAAACGGAAAATATGACGCTTTTATTGTAACGCGATTTAGGGCGTAACCTATGTTAATCTTGCTTACATAGAACACAATGCCTTATTGATAACCACACCACTAGCGAAAAATAAAATGTTCTTAATTTCTACATAAAGAAATATTTGGGCAGCCTTGGTTATTTCTGACTACTTTAAAAAGGGAATGCTTTCGTCAAAGTCGTCTTTTTTAACCAAATATTTTCAAGTTTTTAGCATAAGCCTTATTTCTGGGTAGTCGTTTTATATTCATGTTTGCAAAATGTTCTTTAATTAAATTTGTATTTTCTATTTCAAGTATAATTTCCTGTAAATATTGAGAACTTCAGTTCTTTTTATGAATTAAAAATAATTCGTGAAAGTATTCTAGCAAACACTGGAATCGACTCTAACGTTAAACTTTTCTTTCTGAATTTTCGGAAGAGTAATAAGTAAATGTATTCTTTTGCGCGGAATTTAAAAGGTGTCATTTTGTCAGGTTCCTTAACTGGTCATCTTAATACGTCTATAAGTATAAAAATATTGAGCAGTTAGGTATTTCTAATTATTTAGTCTTTTATATATAAGTAACTATAAAAAATACGTTCATTGTTAAAAGAAAAACTGCTTCGATTTTGTATAACTTGGCATTTAACTACTTTATTTTCTTTTTTAATACCGTTCCTGTTTTGGTGGATGATATAGATCTTACATCAATCGCCGTAGGGTGTATGCCGTGTATGGTAATGGCAATTTTTCCATGGCATTGATTTTAGTAGTAATTTTCTGTCGTTAAGCTTAAATATAGGTGAATTGTCGGTTCTAACTACTACATACATACATATATGTAAATAAAGTAAGGTGCAACAATATTAAAAACCATTTTTGTTATTCACGAGACCATTAGATATAACAGCACGCAAACATGTGGCAGGTATTCTTGCTTTGAAAGTTTATAACGAATCTTTGCTTTCATGTGCACACAGGGCAGGATTACTGGGATACCGCATATTTATCTACGCGTTCAACACTAGTTAGCTCTTCGTGGAATGTTAAGACGGAGAGGGGCTAACCGCGGAATTTAGTGAGTCTGGTCGGACTTTAAGAATGTGTAAACAATTTTAAATAAAAGAAATAGTACTAATGCCACGTTTAAATTAAATAAAACACTTCTGCCAAATGTTTTTTACGTTTTGCATAATATAATAAGTGAGAAGCGCTAATCTATAAAGCAGTTGTAATCTTTTCTGGTTTTATTAAAGACGTCGATAACAATAATGGTTCATCCATCGAAATTTTTAGTACTATGCACTAAGACTTGTCGGTATTTAGCAATTTCCATTTTTCTTGGTTCATTGCCAAATCCTTCAGCTCTCAATCCGTGTTTGACTTCAATTCACACACCATAGTACTAAACTATCATACAAAATTCACTAGTAAATAAATTTTGTACCCCTGATACTTCAGCTAACGTGTAGTCTGCCCAATACTACTTTAAACTTAGAAATATCGCATCAGTACTATCCTCGTAAAACACTTTCTAATCGTACCGAATAATGCCACAATTATTTTAAAATACATTTCACGGTGAAAGAGATGTCGTCAATATATAGAAGTGCTTGTTTAGTAATCAGATTCTACAGAAATTGGTTTGTAGTTATTCTAATAAAATTGGTAGACAAAATTGTTAGCTAATAACTGTCAAATTTGAACATTCATGAACAAACGTCTGGCGTAATAGCCAACAACCGTGCCAACTCTTTAAACTATGTACATATATCGTAATGAAATAGTCTATTGCGCATTTGAGACAGACTAGTAACATTTGTTTTTCTTCCTTACAAAGGATACCGCTGTGCAGTTTGCATGCACACATTACATAACGCCGAAATTAGATAAGCGCCTAAATCCAAAAAAAAATCCCTTTAAATGATTCTGCTGTTTAATTAACAACGTGTAAACTTCCCCAGTTCATATAAAATAAAATCAGATTGACGTGTATATTGTTTAATTCACAATCTGTTGCCAACCACATTTTTGCAGCGCCACTTGTCTCATTATTTATTTTTGCATAATAAAGATAAGCATTTTTTGTATTCTATCCAATGACTACATTTTGATCCATAATTTATATTGAGAAGGTGACATATATGCAAACGTAATAAAACAAAGAAAAGAATTTGTTAGTAATGTAGCATCTACAACACCGTTATTAGAATTGATGTTACTCGCAAATGCGACGACGAGTCAAATCGTCGAATTGTCGAATCGACTAAACCACAAATCGATTCCGTCGACCTCCCCAGGGCAGACATTTATCAAATGCAGTATTTTGTGAAGTTACCACAATAAAGTAAGGTGAAGGAAATTGGATCGTAAATTTACTATTGAAAATATGATGCTGTCATCGAATTTAAAAAGCTTATAATCTACACACATCCCTTACCTATTTTAGATATATATTATCAATCTGCTTGCAGGAATTTAAGTTTTCTTAGTACTAACGAAGATTTAGACACACGGATATAGACAGATGATAAACCTACCTTTTGAGAACAATCATTTTCAGCTCCCAAATATTATCATCTATCATGATCTAGACTCCAGGCTTCTAGTGAGATTATTCTATTAGCATAATCTAATATTTTTCTCAATCCGAGAATTGAATTCGAAACTACCCAATTGGCACCAAGCTAGTATCACCGTCATCGTCATCAAACCGTCCACCGTCATCAAATAATTCTAACAACCCAGTAAAATAAAGAGGAATTTTGTAATATGTTTCTACCCATATTACACGACACAGACAAACTAAATTAAAATACATCGCTAAATCCACGCACGTTAGACACGTGTCAACAAATTATGCAGCCAGCAGATTTGCGTATCATTCCTCGCAACACATCAATCATTTCCCATCTCGTTCACGGTTCATTCACCTCTTTTGACAGATAGATACAAAACTTTTATCTTTTTAAAAATAGCACAGAATTCTGCAACATTCAAAATAAAACTTAAACAAAACCCAGCGTTCAAACATGACGATAACGAAAATTTAATTACAGAATAAATTCCTTTGAAAACGGAATACTTGATGTGAAATGAAAACTTAACTATCGTGCAAAATTTATATGATTAAATGTTGAAAGTGAACATTTACTGATACGCTTAAAGTAAAGTTGTTAATTTAATTTATGAATGACTTCCGATTGCATTAAACTGGAGATGCAAATTGCAAAATCCAATCTGGTGGTTTAATAAAATTACAGTATGCATCCCTGTAGTTACTTACCATATCAATCATATAAAGTGGGAACTCACATAATATGTTTTAAAGGTATGATTTTAGAACTATCACTACATCGTTATATAGGCTAGTGTAGGTTGCCGGGGCAAGTCGAGACTAATGAAGAAAGCCAGATTCCATAATACTCACTACGATCTTAACAGACCTCATTTCATTCGCTGATAATATTTATTATTTTATATAATTTACTTATTACATCATAGTTATTATTCATGCAAATTCATCTATTTAAGATTTTTTTTTACCAAAAAATTTCTAATCTGGTCAGAGTCACAGTTAGCTTAGTTAGTAAATGAATCGCAAATGAAAAACTTATACACGACTTTCTAAGAGTAAAATATATTTTATACGAATGTTAGACCTACGAAATATCAAGACATTCTATCAGGACCTTTGTTCTCAAATAAAAGTTGATTCCACCAAGGTATTACTTTTAACACAAGGAACATGTTATACGCAATAGAGCGATAGACCCGGTCTCCGTACAATCCTTCCAAAATTCACTGAACAGGAAAATAATAAAGCTAACTTTGATAACACATTAATTGGAAATGAAAACTTGAATGCAGCACTATTTTCAGGTGTGTTGAACAGTAATATTGTCCATTGTCGTCTCTCTATGGACTAGTCCAGTTCCGCAAGCTTGGTTTAATCTGAGATTGCGGTCCGTTGAGACCAAACTAATATTGCCACAGCCTCAGATGTTTCTTCGAGAAAATATTTTGCTTTAAACATAAAACTATGACATTGTTTTATTCTAGTCACACGTATAACCATTTTCTGGGAAAAGGTTTGCTCATAAATAAAAGATTACATTGTCTGACTTTTGAATAAAAATAAGTACTGCTTCTTTCTACTAAATATTCTTTAGTTCATAAATCAAAGAGGCTATTACATCATTAATAATACTAGACTTCATCGGTCTAACCACGCAGTATTAATATATAAATCATATGCTTCGTCTTTTACATAGATACCAGGCTACTGAGGGATTATTTTCTACGGTTTGGCAGCTCCACTTAATTATTCCGCTTCTGTAATAACGTAGCAGTGTACATTTTCCAACTTGCCGTACAAGTTTTTTTGAAGTTAGTCCAGACATCTGTTCTCAACCATGCGCAACTAGCGAGCTTGAGAGGCTCAAGGCTTTTGAATGAGACCCACATAGATTATGGAGCTACGGTTTGTAACACAGAATTGTTCTCGACAGCTTTAAAGGACTTTTCGTGATCTTGTTGATCAAAATATTTGGTGATATAGGATATATGGGTTACAATAACTACGCAACACACAATCACATAAAAAACAATGCCTAAAATAGAAAATAAATTAATATAATATTAATAATATAACTTACAAATATCGTGTAAATGGCTGGATAAAATTATATCAGAACTTTTCTTGCGTTAAGAATTTTACGTGTCAATTCATTTTCTCAAGAAATTTCTCCAGCTTGAATAGTATTCAAGTGTGAAATTTTAATACTAACAACGAGAGTTGAGGTAATCAAGATATAATTTAAATTTTCCTCAAGAATATAAAAAGAAGTTATGATAAATATCTAAGTTTACTGATACGTACCTAAAATATGCTAATGTATAATCTAAACACCTTTACCGTGTTGTAGTTAGTTTAAAAGTATATCTTAAAGCAGTCAAATAAGGACTAATATGGAACGTTTATTTAGGACGGTGGTATTTTTTATTTTACTCGAGTAATTGCTTACCATGAGGCAAATATATATCTTATTAAAAGGCGACTATAAAAAAATGATAGCACCAAAATATTCTTCTAGGGTTTCATTACAAAAATACCTGTGTGTTTTGGAGCCAAGTGATCAGCCAATCAATATAACAGGTTGAATGTAGATTACATTTTACAATTAACAATATAATAAATTGCTTTGGGTTTGGCACAATATAAGTAAAACGCTAAATTTTTAGTTATATCGAGTTTCCGCCTTCATAGGTAAGAAAAACGGAAGTACATAAGAAAGGATCTCTGATTATTGCAAACCCTTCGGCTAAAGCATTTTATGTATAAACTGTACCAAATACAGAACATTAACATAATCATTATTTGCTTTTTATATTTTCCGACGGGTAAAACTACGTGTAATGTAATTTTCTATGTAAATTCAACGTGTTTAAGGAATCTACAGGGTTTATCCTGTTTGTAGGTAAAATGAGAGTTAAACAGGACTTTCTTTTGAACATAATCTATTTAGAATTGGAAAAAATTTTGTAGTGAGCCAAAAATGTCTACCTTACATGTACTTTTATATTGTAGACTAATAGTTAGTGTACATTTCTTTTTATTCAGTTAACTAGAACCACATTCGAAACACAGGACAGAAATGGATGCAGTGGTCGCTTCTTTACATGCAACAAGCGGATCGTGCCTCTATTGTTACGACACGAAACAAAAATTGGTTTGGTCCATCGATATAGGTACCGATTCTAGGCACAACTTATGTCAGACATTAAACCTACTAATAAAATCAGTAACGAATGCATGAAGGTCTTACAAATAATGTAGGATCTTATAAATTTAAGTGCAGCTTGTGTTTACAAAACCTACTCCTTCAAAAATACGGCAAAATTGCCAATGCCATTGCGTAACACCTATCTTTATGTTATAGATCTGATTCTATCGAGCAGTAATAATTTAAATTGGCTGGTAAATAATATATTCTCCGATGTATTGAATGATCGACAATATTGGAAGCGAAGGAGAGATGATTTGTGAATTTTCATGTAAAATATGATACTGCGATACTCGTTGACGACATGTGAAAATTGATGCCTTTACTAACCTTTTATTTGTGGGGAATATATAGAACTGAATTTTCGTACTCCTTGCGCCAAATTGAAATGCTGAGTTCGACATATTGTGAAATAACATGGAATGTATTGCGATACTTTTATAAATAAATGTAAAAATATGGCACATGTTACTTACTTAGTTTTTTAATATATGTATGAAACATAGTAAGTTAATACTAAATAATTCTAAATAATTTGTGTTAATTTGTTTAAAAATAATTGTTTTTGAACCAGGCAGTTTGAAAGTACATATGTATATTATTTTATATTTGGAGAGCAATTATTTTTGTACATTTTTCTTGCTACAGTTACGTCTAGTTTACGTTTCTGTAGTAAAAAATGTGTTTAGTCCGCTTAGGACGGCTCAAGTTTGATTATGGTCAGGTGAAGTCATATTGATTTTTTCTTGGAAATATTTTGATGTAGAAGTAAGCTAGCTATAATTACATCTTATAAATAAAATCGTTAATTGAATTTAAACATAACTGTCATCACGATATTCTTCCTAACTAAAAGGGCATGACACCATTTTATTTAAAAAAACTATTGAACTTATTTTACTTTTAAGAATAGTAATTATGTATAGAGTAATTAACAACAACTATAATCACTGGTAATAAACACGATAGTTATTGTTATTTGATCCCGTGTCCTGATAGAAGGGCCAAGCTGTATTTACATGCTATTAAAAGGACAACAATTTTGCTATAATAATTGGTTTTAGAAGCGGATATTCGTATCTTATTAATCCGCTAAGCCTATACGTAAATTGGTGGGTCCGTGGAAAATATCAGTGAGGGTTAAACGGATATATATAATTAAGGCTGGTGTAGAAGTGTGGATGCGTGAAATTGACGCGCCGTCCGTCCCTATCATGTGCAACTGCCACTATATATTATTAATTAATTCAACAGTTTGTTTGTTATTATTAATGGCCGGAAAGTATAGGGTATTAAGTTGCTGTTTCTTGAACTACTTCTGATAGATATGAGCCATGATTACTATCAGATATGGATAAACAATTGTTTTAACTAAGAATTCGTAACGGAAACGTTAGGCGAAATATATTACGGCCTTAAAATAAATATTTTGGTATGTTATATATAGAAAAGACATCCGAACTGTAAATATCATTATTACACATGTATTTTAATTACTGGTAGTATAGTATATATTCTTGTGCAAGTTTGACCTTCCAATATATTTACTCAATATTTACACACTTCAGGCTCGTTTATTTAGATATCTGATAATATAATTCATAATCCACTTATAAAAGAACTCTATCATATATTTTAAGCAGCTACAATTTTATTCTATATTTTATTATGAGCTACAGAAAACAGTAATATTTAGTGTGTAAGCCTATTGCTAACTCAATAGTGGGTAAGCAATAATATTGCCAGCAATGAGTTATTTTTGTAACTTTCCTTGTCGCTACTATTTTTTAATTTCATGGCAATAAAACCCAGTGAGACTTTGTGAGCCGACAACTGAACCCGAGACATGCACAGTAGTCGCATTCACTACCGCTGCGCGACTAAAGCAGTTTCAAAGTATTCGTAATGAAGTTTTCATGTTTCCCATCTTTTACACCAAGACGTGATTACAAATCTGCATCTCGATACAAGTCTAGACGCATTATAATACAGTTCATTACACCTAAAAAATGTACTAATACATAAACATTCACAACATTTTTTTATTTTGTTTAATTCTTTATTTTTAAGGGACTTGAGCCATTTTGACTATGTCAGTCCCATCGGGCTTACAAATATACAAACAACTTAAGGTATCCAAGATTACTGGCTACATAGTTAAGTAGAAACTACTACTAAACAACAAATTATCTACTATCTAATTTATAAATAAAACATTCACAACATTGTAAAGTCGGAGTACGAAATCCAACGTACAATATAGTAAGTGCTTATAGCCGGTTATACGCGGGAGGTTTCGTTACGAGTCCGTGACGTAAACACGTATGTGACAACTGACGACATAGATATATGTGTTACGTTTCTCGTTCAGCAAATTTAATGTGTGTAAGCCAACGTGAGATTCGTTTGCCTATTTGAATATGTTATAGGAATTTATAGTGCCTGGCTCAGTGGTAAGTTTGTAAATGCGGTACCTAGTGAGTGCAACAGCTGTGAATAAGGTCTCGTGTTTGATTCGTTCATGGATGTCGTACTATTGGGTTCTTTCGTAAAGGTATTTTCAGTACGGTAATAGACTAATCCCGTACTATGTGAGACCTAAAACCATACTTAGCAAAATGTGCATAATTCATCTTTGCCTACCCCATTCCCAGATATTATAACCACTAATAAAGGCTTGCGACTTTGTATTAAATGTATATATTTTTTTCTTTCTTTCCTTCCTTCCTTCAATTTTCCTTCCTTCAATCCTTCCTTCAATCCTGGGTCCTTTAAGCGGGGCGTGAAAAAGCACTTTCTCAGGCCGTCAAAGTAGAGACCTCAACATCGCCTCGGCTACTATGAGGGCGGTGTGGAGGCCACTGCTCTTAGACCACACGACTGCTTACCATCAGGTGGAGTGTGGTCATTTTGACGAGCACGATAAAAAAAAAAAAACAAAAACAAAAAATTCAAAGTCTGGAGTATTTTCTCTACGATTGACCTAAGCACAGGAATTGACTACATCTGGATATTATATTAGATGTAGTAAGTAGATTGTAGATAATAAAGCCATGAAGCTAATAAAAAAGCAGTCAATTTTAAAAGATTTTAACAAGGCGGGTTAGCAAGTACAAATAATGTGTTCACGATTACAAACACTATTTCCAATTGTATGACAATTTAGTGACTCTAATACAATATTATGTATATGCGATCAAACTATACTATTTACGATAATATGTAGAAATATTTACATAACAAAATAAGTGTTATGATAACAGAATCGTCATATATCAAAACAGCAAATGCATTATAACTGATTATTCTAGCCCAATAGTAGCAAAAACATAATGTTTTTAATTTATATTAATCAATAGTTCCAACTATATGAATAAAATAATGCCAATTAGTTATTATAGCCCTAATAGAAAATAATAAGCTGCTTACTAAAAGCCGATATCATAATATTCAATGTTTTGATCACATAGGATACAAAAATGGAACAAGACAAAGATGACTTATTACAATTGGGTGTGTGTCTCCACGTAAGAAGGACTAAGAAAACGTGTTATATTTTTGGAGTCGTTTGTTTTTCTTCTCCCTCGGGTAAGCCGCAGAACTTATGCAAACATAAATAATCTACATCACACAAGTTATGCCACATTGTTTTACCACAACATAGTGGTTAAATCATTCGAATGCACGGATGGCATAATGGTTCGAATGGTCGCCTCACCGCTGCTGCTATATGTTGTGGGTTCAATTACCACAAGGACCAAAAAATTGGGTCATCCACAAATCATTGTTCCAAGTCGAGGTTTCTTTTTGTGTCCGTTGTTTAAATGATTGTAAAGTCCTCCGCAATACAGAAATTAGACCAAGTTCACATTCAGTCTTATTTCTGTAGTATTTAAAAACCTATTACAAAATACAACATCGTTGCGATATGACAACACTAGTCTCTATCCTATAGTCCATATAAAGTAACAAAAGCTACAAACGTGGCGTTACCTCGGAAAACAACATGAAATTGTATAATGATCTCGCTGCACTTTCATCCGCGCAACTTTTAATCGAGCGGGTAAAGTCATTACTAACTTTATTAAGACGTAGGTGACGTTATTACATACACTCACACCTGCAGTATGAGGATAACTCATCTATACTCCATTTTCCTTCCTGTTATATTCGGTAAACAAGTAAAGTTATTAAATCATTCAGTCATGGCTTTCAGATTGTTTTCACTCTAAAAAAAAAGACAATATTTAGATATGGGTCTCTATCTAATGTAATAGAAGTAATAAAAATGGACTATGTATTGCAATCAGGGGTACGAGCCGAGTTTTTTGTCATAGGGAAACATTTCCAGCGTCCTTGCTGCTATTCAGAATATTTTGTTAAAAAATCTGAACCTAGGATTTCACAGTTAAGTACAAGCTTAGCCCACGAAACCAACAATGCAGATACGACGTCCTACATAGTCTAAATAATGAACCAGTCATATGTTTGACACTACCTATATCCTGTACCAACGATCTTCGGTTTGTCTGTCATACGCACAATGAGATGTAGACGTCAAGATTGGTATGAAAGGCGACAAATACAATGTAGGAGACCTACCAACTGAAATACTCAGAGATGACTTTATGTGGCCTTTATTACATACTAGATTTGGCCCGCGGCGCCGCTCGCCTAAATGTAGGTTATGTAAATTTTCTTTCCCTCAAGAACAGTATTTTTTTCTAAATGAAAGGTACACTTTGTCCTTTTCTGTACCCCTGACCACGTGAATACGAAATTTTATGATAATTAATCGATCGAGTAGTTAAGGCGTGAAAGCGTAATAAACAAACATACATTTTGATTTATAACATGAGTTAGGATACAGATATTGAAGCAAATTCAATTCTTATGAAAGTGAGTGATAATTATATATGTATATATCCTATAGAGAAATATGAGCGCTTCTTTCCCACGTTCTTGTAATCAAATCCTTTGCCTGGTTTCTGGTAAGTGCAAATAAAAAACAAATAAATACAAAATAGAAGACGCTCACCTATATATAAAAGGGGTTGTTTGTTTACAAACTCAAGCTGCTACCAACAATTTCCTATGCGAGAACCTTGTAACATGTTCCCTAAACCGGTAATCAAATCCGGTATCACAAACTTATAACACGGACCAGCGAAGAAACTGTTTATTGATTTTCAAAAGTGTCGATATTATTTAACGTCTGCTAAAGTTTTATCGAAAATATAATTTTAATCCTAACTAATATGATAATTGCGCTTTTATGCCTTAACTAGTCGACTTGTACGTGTAAAGATTTTTAAATTTATACCTAGTATACTTCTACACCTATTTATTTTATTCTTATACTTTATGCACAAAATAGTACATCGGCGGACTTAATGCCATGGGCATTATCTACCAGGTACCAGGTTACCATTAGGTAACCGTAGGGTGATGCAGAGATAAAAAGAAGTAGGTGCCATACAGTAGCGGGCAACATACATGTACATATACCAAAAAAATATTTTTGGCAGAAAATTTATGTTGCTAAAACGTATAATCTGTTTCATAAATAACTGTTAATGACGCGTCTGTATTTTATGTTTTTAGAAAACTTGCATCAAAATGAAAATGTCCAATTATCTCAATCGCGTCTAATTAAGAATATTGTATCGTTTATAAGAAAATATTTGCCATTGTTTGGCTGGTAACTTAGGCCATAGCTATAAATGTTTCGAAAAATATACCAATAGTCCAGCACGGACTATTTTAAAATCCATAAAAAGGTTAGGTATTGATCCAACTGAAAAGCGACCATTGACAATCACGGTTGAAACAATATTTTATCTGACTCATAGACATAATTATGTTTTCGTATTTCTCTGTACACGTTTGCACGCTAAACTCCACAAAGGCGGACCCAATTTGAATTTGGGTTTCCAGTGACGTGTTAGTAAACTTATTTTAATATTAAGTGACATTTTCTTTAAATCAGTTGGAAAATAAAGGAGGCATGCCATAGCGCCTTAGAATACCTAGATGATCTAGTTTGATAGTTACTGTTTATGAAGTTACGAGCACAGCTAGTGGACAAGTGTATTACGTATACTGGTTTATCTGTTGACCGTGACTTCGTTTCTGCACTCAATACCCAGACAAATAGAGCTTTCTGTTATATGCCTATTAAATAAAGGTCAGCACTTCTGGTACTTCTATGTGTTGGCTTTAGCTGAACGCCAGTGAACATGTCACTAGTAAGAGAAACATATGGACATGAGAATTTTCAAGGTTCAACGTTTAATAGTTGTGAAGATTTTGTTAAAACTTACTGGTATTTCGCTTTTATATTGCGAGCAAGTGACGTGCATCGTAAATTTACCAACTTCAAGTAACATCTTAGTACTTATATGCTACACTACATATATGTGGAGAAATCAAGTGACATTTATGTTTCTTTGTATAGTCGAGTTTGTTTAATATGTTGACGTACCTAGGCTTTTAAAATATATAAACTTAAAGATAGATAAAATATATTGAAATTTGTAATTTAATATATTCTTATGTAATAGTAATAGTTTCTGTAGTAAGTAATTATTATTAGGTAACTGTTTCTAATTGTGAATTCTCGAACATTATAATAATTACTGTCAGTCTAGACTAATGACAATATAATTAACGATGTCATATATTCGACAGTTAACTTCTTCATAGATCTGCATACTGACTGAAATACAACTTATTGACATTGTTTTATTTTACTGTATAATCTTTGTCTGATTTTATAGCGAAACATGGCCACCAAATTTCAAGATTTTCCCATTTTATATTTGCATTGATACCATGATGAATGTGATAATAAAGTGGGCTATACAATGAAATGCTTATATCACGTACAACGATAGGAGCGGCGATCGAATATGATCTGCATAATGTTATTGATATAGATTACGATGAGAGTACGCATATAAAGATATTTAGACGTCTATGTCGAGGAACTAAGCACAACACACTATTTCAGAGAGACAAAGAGGGAGTATACATCTTTAACCTAAAACTAGATAAACATGTAAAAAGCACTTGTGAGGTACCCTAAGTATGATAATTTCCAGCGCACTCTGTCCTTGCTCCACTAACGCTACATTATCTTAAATATCATCTGAGGTATTCTTAATAACGTGAGACTTAAAAGCATCTATATTTTTATACTGACACAGTTATAGCATCAAACTCGTCTTGTTCATAGTACAAGCACTATGGTATCGAATATTTTTGTTACAAATAGGAAAAGCGTTCTGCACACAGAAGCTACTGTAAGAGGATTCTACGATACAATATTATTGAACAAAATATCTGCGGTGAGACATACGTTTTCATAATTATGATTATGGCCTTTCTAAAAGGGTAATAGGATACGCCGTCCTATTTTAGTTAATATGTTTTTAACCAAAATGTATAAGTATGCAAATGCTCTCCAGCTTACTTCTGAGAGTATAAGGTTTTTATAAAATGTCTCGAGGGATATCTTTGTATAATCAAGCTTTAACGGCGCGGTATGAAATATATTCATACTCATATGAACGAACGAATGGTAATGATTTAGAAAGAATCTAGAGCGAAATATTCTTATGAGATGTATCTGTTCCTTTTGACACTAATTGTAGGTGGTGTTATTGTTTTTAAATTTGTACCAAGCAAACATTATTTATGTCCCATATTTGATTTTCAAACAAGAAAATATCAATTCAGTTTCATGTTTGTTAATTAAGCTATTATTATAAGGCGCTTGTCGCATCAATAAGAATATAGCGAGGAGCAAGATGAGGTTGAAAATAGTGATGAACAACTGAATGTGTTATTAGGTATGATATTTGCGAGTGCGTCGGATGGTTACTTCCGCGAAATGCCAAGTTCCGATCATGGGTAGAAGTATTATATCAAGTGAATATACCACAACGAATATGGTTGTTGAGAACTCCAATTTACAGCGACAAAGTAACGGAAAGAGAATTCTCGCAATGTCAACGGGCTACGATATCGAATAAAATAATGTTTCATCATATTTTTTATATCATATGTATTTTTCTAACTTTACTCAAAATAAAATAATACTAAAGTAAAGCTTCATGTTACTTTGAGCTCATTCTACCTAAATACTCTGAAATTATTACACTTGCAAGGCATTGAAGTTATTACTATGTATCTTAGTCTCCTCGTAACAATGGCTGCTTAAAAAAGCATTATGTTAGGAATATCTAAATGAAAGTATTTCTAAACATTCATTAAAATGTCAATGTTTAGATAATTTAGTCTAATTTATATGTAACATATTCGTAAACGTCAGATAATATTACATTAAAAATAGCCGCTTTTCCAATTGGCAATGAGACAACTACCTAACATCGACATAATAATAATTACATTCTCTAGCACGACGACCCAAAACTAAATACATCAAAATCGCAGCCACAAAATAAACCTGGTCTCAAAACTACTACACATAAATCGAATAACGAAGTTATACAAATGTTTCTTTATTGAAAGAATACACATCTGAGGTCGTGGTTCAATATAAATTTGATTAGAATGTATCCATAGAATTCGCACACGGAACTTCACAACGACAAATAGCAGCAGACGTATCGTAATTGGATTACTGTTTTGAACCAACAGCCAGTTAGATACCTGCCTGTGAGGCTAAACACAGGCACCGAATACAAATGCAATAAACCGTTTTGTCACCTTTTTAGTGTTTTACGGTGTTTTTAATTTTACAATTTTGGTCTAAGACTTTATCGTATTTCATAATTTAAATAACTATACACCAAAATATTCATACTAATTAAGTAAAATAAAATAAAGAGAATTAATACTAAGTCTCACGCTTATATACCTAGAGATAGGTAATGGTGTCTTACACATTTAGCCTATATATTATAGGTATATATCATATGGTTTTAAGCCACGTTTCAGACTCCGTATTCAAGATTCTATGCTGTTATTGAGAATTTCTAAACAAACAACCCAATAAAACTTTGCACAACCCAATAATTAAACAAAAAACCTCAAGCAGATTCTACATAACACAGGCATTCAAACAAAAAAATAGGACATCGGTTTTAATATTCTCGAAGAACTGGGTGGAATAATCCGAAAATAAATTAAGAGATACGCGCATAACATCAACCGCCTCTATTTTTAAACTGGTTAAAAAGTGCTATAATTTATAATCAAAAATAAATATGTTTCCAGCTAGTAGAACAACAACCAATTTTCTCCAAAAAGTTCAGTATCTTAACATAAACTCCGCTCTTTTCGTGCAAATAGCACTTCATATATTTTAGTATTTACTCTTTATAAATTTGCTACGTTCAACTTCTAAGTTATTCTCGTTTTAAACTAATCACTAACTTAATGTTTTCTTTAAATTATTGTTACTTTAGCTGTTAAACACAGAGCAAAATATTTTAAATTTTCTTAATGTTTCTGTAAAATACTTTAGTGGCGTATACCTATATTGTTCATTTAATTGTATTTTTAATTTATAATAACTTTAATTGTTATTAAGTGTTTCGCATATGGATAGAAATTGTTCCTTAGTAAATTCTGTATAATTAACATTGGCTCCTTGCTTTATTTAAAATGCTAATTTAGTGTGTTTCTTAGGAGAATGAGAGTATATTATTATTTTCTTTGTGAGACTCTTATAAATGTTAGTCTCATGAGGAGAGTTTTAGAAGAATTTTGTTGCAACAGAATGTACTGTACATTTATAATTACAGGAAAATATATAGTAATACATGCCCAAAGTAGTATCCCAGAGTATAAGCAGAGGTCTATCAAACTCTTATTTAACCTGCTGGTAATAGATAAATTTCGATCACACGTAATAGGTGGCAAGCTTATTGCCGTCTCTGGGGCACGTTTACAGACTTTAAGCTATGAATTTCCTAACAAAAACTATAGCATACTAAAAAAGCTTTCTTCGATTTGGTTTAGATCTCGGCATCTTACGATGGAACACAAAACATAAGCGTAAATATATACCACACTAACTTTTGCATGCGGCTTCGCTCGCGTAAAAGTAGGTTAGGTAAAAGTAAGTTATGTTAGTAGAACACTTTTTTTTTAAATAATATCCTATGTTACTCGTTGATAATATAGCATTGTAAAGGTGAAAGAATGTTTAAAATCGGGTAAATAGTTGTTTAATTTAAATCCTTCCGACAAACACACGGTAAAAATTGTGTTTTAGCCTTAAATTTCGACATTGATTTTATACTATTTTTTACCTATATATTTTATTCTATACTCTACTCCCTATGCTAACGATTATCGATACTAATGAACGACAATTCTTACTTGATATCTTCAACAAAACTATTTCAAATTCTATACCTCTAACACGTACTACAAATACTGGAATATTATGCAGTGCTGCAAAGCTTAAGGTAAATAACTGAACTTGTAAAACGCATTTAAAATGCAAAATTAGTTGCATAGAGATATGAATATATTAATGAGAGAAGTATCTACATTGTCTGCATATCTCTTATGCTCACACACTTTGAATAAATCCACTTGCTAATCAACTACATATATTATAATCAGATACAATAACAGAAATTGTGATCATATTACTTGCGAGTGAATTAGTAAATCGCATGACTGAAATGCCAAATAAATAATAGGTTTTTACAATTACAGCATTTGTTGCTAGTCAAAATGTATTTCTAAATGGTAGCTGACTTGAAATTAAGGTTTCTGTTTCAAAGGAACAACCAGGCCAACCCAAACATAATTTGTTTTTTTTAAGACATTCGAAACACGGCAGAAACAATACCTAGCCTCGAAACAACCAATGTGTTGATCACCCAATATTTTCTCCTTAGGGCGCTCCCATCTTACAACACTTGAAGCACTAGCAGAGGTGAGGTAACCATTTAAACGCTAAAGACGACGCTATGTCGTATGTGCAGAACTTTATTTCTTCCACGTTTCTTGCATTCAGAGGTTGTATCTTATTCCAGAGGTAAGTCAGATTTTCATAGTTAAGGCATTTGCAGGCATAGTAACATGTGGAAATCCAAGCGACACTAGATAACGGCCATTTACTATCAAGAAGGCCGTTTGGCCCCTTGTCTTCTTTATAAAGTGATCATGGAATGAGTATCTACAATATATTTTATTGGCATACGATGCATGCGACAAGCCAACACACTTTTTCTACCGCGATTGACATGACGCGTCTCAAGCTGGAATTAATGCTGCGTTCATCGCAAAAAACAATTGCTTTATAAAAATAGATTTTATCCGCGGCATAAATTTATGTTATGTCAATTTTTTATCTCTCGGGAACAGTAATTAGGATTGATGAAATCCATGGTATCCTATGTTATATTCTGTATCTCTGACAACGTGTTTGCGAAATTTCATGATGATCGGTCGAGTAGTTGAAAGCGTAACCAACAAACTAACTCACATTCACATTTATAATATTAGTTGGTATTAGGATATTATGCCACCGAGCGCTGAACTATTATTTTCTGTTACACATTAACAAGTAAAAGAAATTAAGTTCTATTTTAATCTTTTTATGGATTTCTACTTACATATATAATAGGTCTAATGAAACCCTATTTCGTTAGCTCAGGTGTTAAGCTTTAATATCAACAAATTAGGTTCGTTTTGATATTCATTAGATAACAGCATTGTCTGGCAATGTCGGATTATTCTTAACAAAGATTTTTTTGTGATCGGGTATATTTATGAAATATATATTCGATTTACATGAATATCATTCTCATACAAATATTCTTTTGATTTAAGATGTTCAGTGGGAGAATATCTAATATTTTTGTGAATAAAATAATAAACAAAAACGTTTTTAAAACAAGATTTTTTTATCAGCATTGCAGCTTTCTATATTTGCTTTTAAGATATTTTCGAAAGGAAATTTAAAATGAAAAATAACTAATGTTTCCCTTGTGTAAATTTTAGATGTACAGAAAATACATTTTGTTTATTTCACGATTTATTTGTGAGATTCTGTAACTACGTTTTTGTGAATTTCTTGTTCAATTACTATTTACACATATATTTCAAGTTCATTTGGTCGGCGTAATAACTTTGATTTTTTTAATATAAGTCAGCGCCTTTGGATAATTTAGTTTTATTTTCAGTCTTTTTGATACCTGTAATACGAATCTATATCTAAAAATAGGCATATTATATTAGGTCACATTGATATGTTCTATTTAATAGGCCACTCTTTATTTACCCCGCAAAGTCTGTAATGATTATATTATGTTGTATGATTTATCAAATTACTTTGATAAAATAATCTACAAATTATTTAATTTTAAGAATATTCTTCAAATTAGTTCGTTACTTGCTGTAACAAAATTTCGTCCAATCTTATAAAGCAATATATTACACAAACATTGGTCACGTAGTTGAACTCGCTACAAGACGAAAGCCTTATGAGGTTGTGCTAACAAACGATATACGAAAGGACAATATTAGCTAACAAGGGACAATATTGCAATAAGGACGATATTAGCTATCTTGTTGACAACAAAATTAATTTTGTTGCTTTACAAGAAACAAATTGTTATTTTACATAAGATATACATAGTCTTACGCCTTTAACTCCGATAGTGGTAAGCTGTGATGTATAAAACCCTTTGTCCAGCTTTGGTTAAAGGCTCCGGTATTACGGAGCAAGCAAGTCTATTGCCGTCATAGTTCCTGTGTTGCTAGTGAGAATGTACTACATACTTTGCCCGACACGGGAATCAAATCTAAGACCAGATTAACAGCATTTACTGCCAATGTGCCAACTAGACCAGATTCGATTATTACTTAAATAGCCATAACAAAGTAATCAAAATTATGCTGTTTTGTTTGCTGACTGTTCTAGATTGATTTCGTGGTTTATCGATACCTTTACCTAGTTTTAGGTAAGATCACTGATATTGATATCAGAGCCAGTCAAAGCTCATTGCACATTTTCGTCAGGCAACTATCAATACTGCCACGGAAAATATAAGGACGAAACTTTTAGTTACTCCAACTAAAAATAGACTTTGTCCGTATATACTTGTCTACTAAATATATGTTTACTTATCTGCCGTTAAGTGATTGTTTACTCGCAAAAATGTAATTAATTACTTATTTACTTAGTACGTGTACCGTCCATTATGTCAGGAAAAAACGTCTGAAAATAGCTTTATTATATATGCAGTTATAGGTACTCGTGAAAACGTTTATATCCTAATTATACTTATCATGAAATGTGTGAAAATATAATCACTTGGTTCAGAACTAGGGGGAAATGTAGAGATATTTAGGAGTAAGTTGTCTTGATGCTTCTAAGACTTACAAATAACTGTAATATGTATTTATTTTCAAACCTATTTGTACTTTGTTCTGTTTTGTGCACCTAAAAATAAATAAATAAATATCTTTATATTAATACGTGAAGAGAAAACTTTATACTCTTTTTAAGCATATTGCTTGCATGGAGGCGTGTGATATTTGGCATAGTTAAAGTTTATATGGAAAAGTAGAGCAGAAAGCTCACATTTATAAAAACTAATATGAAATACGATCGAATTTCCTCCTATGAGCCGTGACATTTTAAATATCAATTTTATTTGAAAGTTTATTTTCCGTATTGTTTTCTATTCTGTTTGCCTTAGTAAGATAAATATTATAATATGTATTTTAGTTTCATAGTGTTAACAAAAGAGCTCTTTGGTAGAGGCGATATAAAATGACACCATATTTCATTGCAGACTGATATATTAAATGTGAATCGCCATTAATCCTGCTAAGAAAGTCGTTATAAGTTTTTAGTTACATAAAACAATATGATCTAATGCCGCCATGGAAATGATGAAAGGAGATTCTCTGATTCTTTATATTTATAAGCTATGGTTATCTATCTAGTATTCCTAAACCTGAAGTTGTGGATTTGCATTTTAAAGATGCTATCAATTCTTTAAATTAATTGGCATGTTTTTTTTTATTTTTATTAAATAGGTACAGTAACAGACAACAGATTAAATATTTACACATTACTCAATCGAACATTAAATAGTTGCCAACCTGAAATCCAATTAAAACTATACACATCATTCAGTTAATATTTAAAACTTTACTGAGCTAAGGTAAACAATGGTAAAATATGAACGATAATACTGGACGATATTGAGTTATTCTTCTTGCTTAGACTTTTCTAGCTTGTTAATAATATAAAAGATAATACGCATGACCTAAAATTTAACTCTAGTTAATATCGACAGAACACATTCTTTTTAAAGAAAGAGCTACGAATAATCTCTGTGTGGTAAGAAACAAACAAATGGTATAAAATACCGTTATTTATAACATTTTACCGTATGTACAGATCGTAAAACATAAAGTATTTTAAATAGGTTAGTAGAAAACAATACAAATTTTATAGAGGGTGTAGGTGTTAGCTCTCGGCCTATTTTCCCACCTTGAATGAGCTTGTGTGTGGATATTGACGTATTCTTTATGTTCAGCTCAATGAAAGTGCTACTTAAGTCATATGAACAACACAAATAGCGTCTGGAAAGCCAAGTTATATTTGTGATTATGTCTTTAGTTTCAAATTAGATAGATGGTATATAAAAATTGTAATGCATACCTTAGATTATGCTGTTTAGTATTTAAAATCTAAGCATGTGATTAAGTTCAAAATGGACTAATGATATAATAATTTTAATTATTTATTATAAATTCATGTCTATGTTATCATATGTATCCCTGAAAGGGCAGACTGGCAAGATATTAAAAGCCATATGTCGCTAGCTATGTGTAGGTCCCATGTATTGAGAACGACCCCAAGAGACAGACTCCATGTAACTATGAAAAAACTAAATAACACTATGCAGGAATCGAATTGAAACCGCACGATCCGATTCTAACATAACCGTTAAGAAATGTATAATCAATTTTAGGTTATTTATATAACTCCATATAGTAGGTATGAATAGGGGAATATCTACGGGAAGAAATTTTTAAAGTATTAATTTTACTTATCATCGGTTTTGTGCAAGAGGTTGATTAAATAATAGTAATGTGCCCAAGTTATCATCGCCCTTTACTAGTACCGAATACAATTAAATATCAGCTTCTATATAGAATAACTGTGGAATAATATCAACTCAAATAGAGATAAAGATATTCTAGGGTTAGACTAATTCTCAGAATATTTGAGAGTACTGTTTAGCTTTATCTAACAGACGTTCACGACTGCCAGGACGCCTAAAGCGTATACCATCACGAAATAAAATCAGTTTATTGCAGTAGAAATAGAAGGCGAACCATGTCGGTAAGTTACTATTTAAAAAAATGGAATGGATAATAATTATTTTATTATCTCTCTAATCGGATGCCAAGATGCACTTTGTATCTTTTGAATCAACGGAATAAGTATATTTATATTTTATGGCATTTTCTTAGATGTATGTATATATTATGCCTGTATCGCAAGGGAAAAAGTACACCTAAATACACGCAACAGCTTTTTGTGTGAGGATCGAACCCACAAAATTTGTATAATTTGCGCTGTAGCACTGGTGAGATAACCATTGAAATCACTGCGACATTCATGCAGTAATGTTTTGTGGTATTTAATTTATATATAGTTTTGTTCCTCTAACGAGTAAACAAACGCATTTTCAAATGTACATTCTGTACTCGGTGTGGATTACATTCTCATCATAAAGCTTTTGAGTCTAAAATATTCGGTTGTAGGTTTAGTATGTCGGTTTCATAGAGGCAGTTATGCCGAGCTTCTAATTAATTTTCCACGAAGGCAGGGTAAGTAGAGCGTACTATCTAAATGTTTTGAGTCTTTATACAGAAGTTGAAAGGAGTTTAGTGAAGTAGGAATGTGTCATTTATAGTTCAATCAGAATTAATATAATAAAATGAACCCTTCTTATAATCTGAGTCAATGTAGAGCCTCAAAATATGAGCAATGATATCATAGTCTAACATAAGCCACAAGAAAATTTAACAGATATGTATTTCTGAACTACAAGTAAGACAATAAAGATAAAAAACAAGGAACAACTAAAATATCTTACTTTTTTTATTCACACATATTTCTAACAATTTGCAAAACTTTTTATATGTGATATTTTTAATTACAACCAATACATACTTTAGCGTGTTCAAGTTTCGAATTTAATATTGATAAAATCGTTACGACTTCGATTCGATTCTGACTACGACAATGATCTAACTCTACTTTTAATCAAATGATTGCACCGCATTTCTGTATCGTTTATACCTTTAAACTTTGATTTTTGGTTCTTTACGTTTCATTGGTAAGTGAAAACGGTTATTCTTCAGAATTCTGAATATGCAATTAATTATTATTCTTGGTCTCGGTGAGGTATTGTTTTCATTCGAACAATGTTTTGGTGTGGGTATATTGAGAATGTTCTTTGATGGTAGATCAGAAATAATAAGTTTGGAATGTTTTTGTAATCTTGGGTAAATGCTTCCAACAGATATTTGTGTATTGGGAATATTTTATCAAAAATGTTTTAGTATAAATGGTTAAGGTATTACATTTTTATAAGAATAGTGAGGTAGATT
Organism: Catocala sponsa; assembly: GCA_963564715.1. Taxonomy (NCBI): domain Eukaryota; kingdom Metazoa; phylum Arthropoda; class Insecta; order Lepidoptera; family Erebidae; genus Catocala; species Catocala sponsa. Next base: position 20,957,106 of record OY751338.1, on the reverse strand, counting down.
GAATTTAGCTGACGTCATTGTACTGTATTTTTCTTTTAATAACATTGCTAAACCACAGCACATTAATACAAACTTTTTCTTTAAGTGTAATTCTTGAGTAAATCAAAATATGTGTTTAGAGAGCAATCATTTCAAGGTATGTCATGTGACTTTATGGGGTGTTAAACGTAATGTAAAAATATATACTAAGAACCGTATTTTGTTGAATACTCTTAAAGTTCTTAAATATAGATATTATAATATATCTAATTAATATATTTTGTTTTATGGCTTAAAGGAAATTTGTTATCAATTATGCCATTGATAGTATTTCTACGAAAATAAGATTTTAGATTTGATTACTCTAACTATAAACGAAGATTTTTGGCTTAAATGTTGACTTAATTTTAGTTACAACCTTTTGAAATCTAATTGAAAAGTATCGATAGCTGTAATACTTTAGCTTATTTAACTCCTAATTAATAATGAATTACGTTTAAACTAAATATTAGATTACAAGTTTTAAATCTCAATATTAAAATAAATCGATCAAAGGGTAGGGCTAAAGTTAAAGAAGATAACTTTTCTAATAATTTCTCGACAATCGCTTTCGTAACGTTTAGAAAAGTTTTTTATAGTTTTCCAACCGCCTGTATTACGGACTTTATTAGTTCACAACTCAAAGTCGAGCTGTAAAATATGACGTCATAAATGAAATAATTATGGAACTTTTGCTTTTAAGTGAAATAGTGGGATAGATTTTTTAATAGTTTTATTTATAATCCACGAAGAATGATTTGCTGATTTATCTGTCAATTATGTTTTTATAAATTATCAAAAGTTGTATGTTAAAATAATTCTGTTTAGAGTGACGTAAGCGTAGAAGTCTAATGAAATAACTTTGTTTATTTTAAAAATTAGTTTCGGTGTTTTGTTTTCCCGTCGTACTAGTGTTGAATAAACAGTTTTCATTTTAATTATGAAATTCATACATGACACAATACATATTATATTAATTGTTTGTTTTATACCTGGTTGAAAATAAACTTGTTTTTGCTGCCAGAAAAGTAAAAGAAAATTTTGCAGCGAATATTTCAGGTATTTTAATTTCAAGTTTCAAGATTTTTTTTTAAGATATAAAGACAAATTAATGCAGAAATATTAAAAAATAAAACTTTGTCTTCGGTTTTTAAACGCAGCTCTATAAGATGCATGATAATCGTTAGCTATTTAAATAAAAAGTAAGTTACGGCTTAGGAGACGGTTACAACAATCGACGGTTTACAACTTTTTAAAAGCAAAATTTCTTCTGGATGCGAATTTTTGTAATTTATAATTTTTGATTTATGTATTATTCTGTACATTACATGACATGTATAAAGTGCATTAAAATATTTATTAATCGTTACACATTTACACGTCTTTTATATTTTAACTGTTGTTTTAAATTTACAATTTATATTTATAATAAGAGTTTACTGTTTATTATCTACTTTATCGTAAAATAATAAAAAAATATAATGAAAAATATTTTATGTCACATTACGTAGTTGGCATAATTACGTCATTGCCTACCCCTATTTTATTAATATATTGGTGTCACATACCTGATACGTGTGAAGTTGTTGCAGCGACGACGGCAACAGGCAGGCACTACTGTCGGCAACAAGTGGTGTTGTGCAGTCTGCCGCCCTGTCGTGAGCTTATATACTGAGCGCTAGGGCGGGCGGCTCCCGCCCACCGCCCTAATCATCGTCGGAATGCTACTAACATAGTTTGCATTTCAATTTTGGGCAACAAAATTGTATGATGACATTAAATTTAATATTTATTTTATATATTTACGGGGTGGGGTTTCTGGTGACGTATTTTGATACTTACTAACACAATTTGGGTGGCTTTTTGGCAATATTTTGTCGCTTTCGGGCATTCATTAGGACGTTCGTGGGCTTAAATTAGTTATAGATAAATACGGTTGATACACGTTATACTGAGCCTTTATTATTAACTGATCGTAATAATACGAGTTTCTTATTTACACGCGTGTTTTCTGTTATGTATATTATTTGATATCTGCGACATTTGTCAGCCAATTTGGAAGATTCTGTTTTGGGGGATTTGCTTCCAGTTTTGCCCTGTATAATTGTTTAAGATGTGATAATGGTTTCAACGATAATTTTAATATTTATCGTTAAAACCATTCTTATCAGTGATTAATAGAAATATGCCATAAAGTATTTTGAAAGTATCTTAAGTTAATGTTTATATGTGCACATATAATATCACGCCTACTTACTCCCGAAGAACTCGGCGGAGGTCTTTGGAAATAAGCAGAGAAGAATGATAATGAGAACATTTATATTATTTTCATGATACTCTTGGATATTTTTCAGATTAACTAGTCAATACTTCCACTAGTTTAGTGGCAGGCACTATTAGTTAATTTATGGCGATTAAATCAGGCCTTATAAATTAATTGGACTTTGGTAAACATCAGAACTCAAAATAATCGTTTTATTCTTAATTACATACTTTCAATCAAATCTTGATTATTCGGAATGCCTGCCAAACAGACTAAATCATTTTTTAATTAGTTCCAGTTTGCTACAGCTACATTATTGGGCAACGACCGACTCTGCTTGTAGCTATATTTTATAGAGAGCATAGTCAAAACTAAATATATATATTTTTAATTTCTTACTTTGACCAAAATATATAAACTGACTTCAAAACCACTTGGGTTTTCAGTGGGAAGTCAGTTGGTCAAAATTTATTGCCTACCGACATAGCTGTTAATTTATAAAGTGTTATTCAAACATATTTTGCTGAAATTATTGACTGGCCTAGAAATTCAACAACGGAATCGAAGCAAATGCCAATGCGGTGAGGAAAAATATCAAACACGAATAAGTAGTATTTAAAAAAAACTACTTGAAAACATAAATAAAATTCATTTTGAAGAGCTTCGACCATCTTTTGAATCCTGCTAGATCAAGGCCTTAATTCAGGATTGCTCGACACGAGACATATTGTTTATAAGTTCTCTGGAGCCCTAACCACCCATATCTTGGTATCTGTGCTTGATACTGGTATAATTTTTATCCGGATTTAGTCGTACTTCTTTCAATTTATATTTTAATTTTTATGCAATGTCTATTTATGAATGCAATACATTTTTAAATGGAAAAAGCACAAATATATGGAAATTGAAAATGAAAAATATAATGACCAAGTACAAGAAAGGGATGATAATATTATAATTTTAAGGTCAATGCTTCATATAGATACTAAGTGTACGCATCTAGTTATACACTTAAAAGCTTGTCACCGATGGTTTAAATCACTGACAAGATTAATTTTGAGGAAAAACTTGCTTTTAAGTGTGCACTGCGCCGATAAAGAATTATCCTTTTTATCCGGGTTAAGTATTTAAATAGAAGTGATTTCTATTCTTTGTTTAATTGATCTTAACGTTGAATTTCAGTTCAGCTTTAGATCTATTTTTAAAACATACATATAATATGAACATAATATACCTAATAATTTATTTTAACTGTTTAAAATATGGTACAAACAAACTGCCACATGTAGAGTACCACATGTGCCACATACGTCTTTTTTAATTATTAAAAGATAATGTATAATACCTTTGAAATATAAAATACGTGACGTAAAAACTAACATGATTATATTTCTTAAGCTATCTCCGTTAAAAATGATGTCAACAGATATGGATATTAAAATATACTAATGTTTAAAAGATCACCTCAACAATCTTGACCTTATATGACATTTAAAGTTGGTATAATATTTTAATTACCCTGTGTGACAGTAGAAATAGCAGTTTATCTGTTAGTTAGTTGAAATCTCACATGAACACCAACAAATGCTTATCACAGCCAAGCATTAAAAAAACGTATTTTCAGTCTCGTTTAACCCGTCGAATGTACGGCGAAGGGTAAGAATACGAGCTCCTACATGCACGTTTCCTATTGAAAATATAGCTTGTGAATCTTTTTACTTATTTTACTTTATAACACATATCTTGAAGTTACATTTATGTCTGTAGGTTTCAAAATTTGAAACCTTACAGTAACAACAAGCATTGAATGCTTGTTGTTACTTAAAGAAACATCCTTAATGTAGTACTAAGATTTTAGACATCCTATTTTACCGGTGTCAGTTACTCAGTATAGTTGGCTCGTATTTTTTTACGATGATTACTTTGTTCCAAAAAATAATAAGGATTTTTGATGTTACACTCTCATGGACATAATTGATAATATGTCTTTGCATAGATATGTCACTTGCCTCGCTGCGAAAGATATCGTCAGATAGTTTGTGGTAGAACTTGCGTTCTGTTATAGATTTGAAATGTACCCTTTCTTGCAAACTACACATTCCCTCTTGCACAATTTGCATTTATCTTTTCATGGCATCCTCGATGGCGTAGTGGTTAGTGTGACCGACTGCCACGCCTGAGGTCGCGGGTTCGATTCCCGCACAGTCCAAATATTTGTGTGCATGGACATGGATGTTTGACTTGGTCTGGGTGTTTATATGTATAATATGTACGTATTTACAAAAAAATCAACGGGTTGCACTCCGGGAGTGCCGGCAGAAGTGAAAACTTGAATATTAACGTTGTGCATTTTTGATATTTTGGAATGGTTAGGGAATAATTTTGCACGAATTGCTTTAATTATCAGTATAAAAGTACTATCATTTATGTGGTAAAATACAATATTCATTTATTGCGCTATACACAAACATGACAATTCTCCCTCCGTCTTATGAATTTTAGATCAGGTCACGTGTCCTGACGCGAGTTTGACAATTCTCCCTCCGTCTTACGAATTTTCGATCAGGTCACGTGTCCTGACGCGAGTTTAAAATTTTTTACCCATCACAAAAAAGCGCACAACGCCGCTAATGAAGTTTTCACTTAAAAAAAAAGTATATGTATGTATGTTTATCCATTGTCTAGTACCCATAGTACAAGCTCTGCTTAGTTTGGGCTAGATGGTGTTGTGTGTATGTGATAGAATATTAAATATTATTATTATAGTCGAAGTGTCCATCTATTCAATCAGTCTTATCCATAAAGCCATCCTAGACGGTTGTCTCAATCTAATTAAAGAACCTTTTTTAAAAACCTAACCTAGGCTCATAACAGTGCGTAGAAAAAAGCAAGCTCACAGTGTACCACGCTAAATGAAAATGCGGTACACTTACTTGACAGACAAAATAATGTATATAGTATGGTTTTATGAATAGAAACCATTTCAAACAGTCCCAGAACACGCTTTGTAGTCGACAGAATACTTAGAGGGTCCAAATCAAATATAATGCTACTTCAAGACATTAATTTGTTCGTGAGATTGATTTTATCGGCTCTAATAGATGAATTTAAGACTTTAATGGCTTCTCTTTCGTAAATATAGGTTATGTTAGATCAATAACAGTACTTTTTCTGAAGGAAAGGTACCTCATGTCCTTTTCTGATTCCCTGACAACGTGTATACGAAATTTCATAATGATCGGTCGGGTAGTTAAGGCGTGAAAGCGTAACAAACAAACAAACTCACATTCGCATTCATAATATTAAGGTAGGCTTTAAAATACTAACATAACAGTATCTATTTTAGTATAATAATACTATATAATACTATTATTCTTAAGCAAAGGTTTTCTTCAAGATACAGCCCTATAAACCTGCGAATCAGTGCACAGGGGTTAAAAAAATCCTTGCCTCTAATTTTCTAATTTTGGCTTTATTTCGTTCATATTTTACTTTTAGCGTCATTACTTTAAGTTTATAGATTTAATATATACTACGTATTAAAAAACGCAACTCAACTAAATGTTTTGTAAAATACGTTAGAGTGCATGCTCTCTAACTTACTTAGTATGGGCCATGGGCTCATTGTGATGACATGTCTGACTGCAACATTTTAATACACAAAATATGCCTTTATTTGTATTGTGGTAGAGTCTCATAAATTAACACTCATGGTAAGTAAGCGCATATTATATAAAAATATATAATTTTAGATATTTTAAATGCCTGTATATATACATTGTATACTAAAAATTTAATATTTTATTTTAACCATTTTTGCATAGGAGTTCTACTGTATGCTGCTAGGCGACAACAGTGTCATTAATAACACCTCGCCTGACCCGGGTATCAAACCCAGGACCTTAAGATCGCAAACAAATATAAGTGCATACTTATGCCACAGGACCAACAAGAAGAGTTATCAAAATATTATTAACATGCTAGGATGGTACTATTCAGTATAAAGTAAACAGAGGTAGAGCTCTCATTCAAAGAAAACACACATCAAAATCCTTACTTCCTGACTATCCTTATCCTTACTAATATTATAAATGCGAAAATGAGTTTGTTTGTTTGTTTGTTACGCTTTCACGCCTTAACTACTCAACCGATCAACATGAAATTTTGCATACACGTTGTCAGGGGTACAGAATAGGACATAGGGTACCTTTCATCCATCTACTAAATTCTTTAGAGAGAACAGCCTAGCCCTGAAATCTGGGATACTGCTTAGATCTATGCAAAACAGTTTTATTAGTAGAGGTACTTTCACCATATTGAAGATTACGACCAAAAATCTCGTATATAGTGTATTATGTTTATGCAATCTTTATAGTTTACATAACTCCTTGAGGCAAGCTGTGTCCCATCAGAAAATAAGCAGCTTTTTTGTTTTGAAGCATAGTCCTGCCTTTTTTCAATGTTATCGATGCACGAGCGATCTCTGCAGTTGCATGCGTAGGCCATTAAGTGAGTCGCAGCTACATAGCCAATTTCATTATAAAAAAGAAATTCTATCCTCTGACTTAATCTAAGAATTGTTGGCTAGTAAGAAAGATTAGACTTTTACGTGACCTCCAGCACAGTATTATTGGTCATCCTTAAAGTAAATATGCCCTTAAAAACGAATGCCTGATAAATATTTGTCTGTAATTTAATATACCTTACTTTTACTACACCATAAGCTTACGTACATAAGCGATGGTTCTAATATGGGACATTCTCACCATAGATGTGACCATGAATGAGGTTCACTAATTGTCAGTTCACAAATATGTATAGTTATATAAGTACTTTACTAGGTGACCCCTACCATAAGTTCGGTATTATTTCAATAAAGAGAATTGCGTTCGAGTATTCTGTAGGCGTCCGACAAAAGTCCGTAAACGGAGAAATTATAATGATACAGTGTTAGCGATTGAATTCCATCAGTGAAGTTTGTACAGCAGATTATTATAAGAGTATAGCTTTCAGTGTAACTTATCGGCTTAAATGCCATAAGAACAATCAACTTCGATCCTTCCCAGATGTCTTTGTTCGATGATAAAAAAAATTCACAGAAAAACTTTAGTGTAACTTTGACATTCATAAGTGTTATATTGTAACCTAAATTTAATAAATTTATTTTTGATTTGACATGACATTTCCAACTTATAGGTAATGCTTTCGGGTAGGCATAGTGTTATTGCTTTTCGTCGTCATCACAGTTTCAGTAACAGCATAAAGTTTGGAATGAAGCCTAGTCAAGAGACATAATAATATGTTTACTTCCTTAGAAGGTTTTGTTCCGTTGTAGTATCTACAGAAAGTCTTGTGGTTTCATAGTAACTGACGGAGCGATTTCTTTTTAACATGACTGCGGTAACACGTGTGTTACGCCTGGTGTGTATATCACAATCGCCCATGAGCTACGGTTAAATATATGAAGCAAGCGGTAAACTTTAAAGTAAATGTGCTAAGTTGTGTGTATAAATTTACGTTTTTAAGTTATGTTTTATTATGTAAAAATGTACACCGCAGAAATGAAATGTGTGGACTATTTTGATATTCTTTGCCTTTGGATAAAATATACATATATAGAATTAATCTCTCGTAAGTGCAGTATGTGTATAGATAATAATAATTATTATTTATTTCAGAGTAGGTTGTCCATAGAGTGTTAGTAGTACAATGCATCTTATAATTATGTTAGTAATACATACAAAAAATAAAAAATATAAAAACAAGAAAACAGATTTATTACAACTAACCTATATGTAGGCGAATCTAGTGCCTCCAGATAGGACTCTCAATATGAGCAGCAATGCTCTTCAGGTAGCTGTTAGGACTGTCCCTCACCCTGCGCATCAGCGATGCTGCTCTTTTTCTAATATGGCATAATAGCCATCCACATGTGCGTCTGCGAACATCGCTGACGCACTGCAGTAGCGAGGCAGTCCCATCAACATCCTGAAGGCATTGTTGTACTGAACTCTCAGAGCGCTCACAACCCGCCGCGTGCAGTTGGCCCACAGGCTGCAGGTATAAAATGTTTGGCAGTAAGCCCTAAACAATGTATATGTAGGTAATAATAACAATAATATATGTAGGTCATCGTTAGTTTATATGTGAATTATATGTTATTTCTAAAATAAATAACATGAAAATAGAACCTAAATAAACTGAAGATAAACATAATAAGAACATAAAATACAATAAACCCTTACTAATAATTTGCATCTATTTGAAATTAATGTGGGAATCCTTTTATCCAAATATTTTGATTATACATTTCAATTACCTACAAATATACAATTACTTAAGCTCTTCGGCGTCTTACATTGACGAAACAGGTAATTTTAACAGCCATTCTTTGATATTTAATTATTTATGAATATCGTATTTTGATTCTTGTTTAAGTAACCACGAGTTTTGAACAAGATATGGAAATGAGAATCTTACTCTTTAAAACTCAAGGGTAAACTGCGTTACTGAACTTTTTGAGCTACGAAGAGAATTGACTAAGCAAAAAGTTTAGCTATTAAAAAGTAAATTCTCAAGAAAGTTAGTTCGCAATAATTTAAGAATTGTATAATAGCCACTGAAATAAGGATATCTTGTTGCGGGCTTCACAAAGAAGTTAAACGATTTAATTTGGTTTTCCGTTAAGAATTCTCTAGGCGAGGTAAGGGTCCTTCTTGTATTAAACGAGGCACATTAAACCACGACTAGCACTAACGACCAGCAATCTGATATTTGTACAATTACGTTTGAACCGAACAACGATTAAGTATGATTGAAGTAAAAGGTTATTCTGAGAAGCCTGCGCTATGTAAGTGGTTAAATTGTTAGACGATTGTTTTATTTAGTTGTACTAGGATCGAGTAATCCAATCTCTCGATGCATACAAATAAAATAATAAGTTTTGTTGGAAATAATTTCACTAAAAGGTAAAGAAGAGATACCTGTGCAACGTTTACTTAAACCAATAAAGTGCATGTATTTCAGCCACCTACTTATTTATATATATTGCAAATTCATAGCAGCACAAGCATAAAGATTTCATAGCTTATTTCTACAGAGATTTCATCGTATGTGTAAAACTCACATAAACATCACACGTGTGGTGTCAATAGTAGTGGCATTTGGTTTTTTCTAGCTGGACAATGGCGTCGCCGACTATGGGGAGACTGTGAGCAAACAAAAGAAAATATGATTGGTGCGGGATGGCGATAGGCGCCCACGTTCCATGGTGAGGTGTATCAGATATCGGTTCATGGTCGATGCGGTGGATTAAAGGTGTGTATTAATAGTTTTGCTTTGAGTTAATTATAAATCGTCATAGGCAATAATGAGATTGAAGAGTCCATACATAATCTGGAGACTACGAATTATGGTGATGTCATAAGTTGGCTAATGCCGACCTTGTTTTACTGATGAAACACTGAACCTAATTCACGTTTCTTTGGTATATCGCAGAAGCCTTTTTATGAAAAAAACTTGATCTAATTTTAGGGATTTTAGTTTAAATAGCTATTAATTGTGTTTATATTAGGTTTGATTTTTAAAAATGGCTACTGGCGCCATAGGGTTTTGTAATTTAAATTATGTAATATTTGTATGGTTATACGCTTTCGCAATGACCTTAGGTACTCTTCATTTTATCCTTCTGGATGCTTTAGCGTAATTAATATTGTGTTGTAAGATGTATTACTTGTTGCTCGAATTATGAAAGATACTAATAATGGAAATATTTTTATGTAGCTGGTATATATTTGATTTTAGAAAGAGGTCTAGTCAAAATTGCTTAATTTCACTTGAGGTCAAGGATTGTGTAACCGAGTCGCCAACTACATGTATTTTTTGCAACATTACTCTGCCAACAAAACTAAGTGTATCAGTCATGTGTACAGCAATTATTATAATTAAAGATAATGACATAAAATATATTATACCGTAATAAATTTAGTAGCATTATATAAAAATGTTGAACTTTTCCCACAATATAAAAATATGTTTACAGTACCAGTTTTTATAAACTGCTGGCCACGCATGAAACACACGCAAAATTTATAGCGCTTTGGGTGCCCAGGAGTAATTTTATTCTTTCGCAACGGTTTTATAAAAAGTAAATAACAAAGTTGTGGTCTCCATGAAAGTTTGTTAAGAGTGACTTCTCATTAATTCGCTCGGCGGTGGTTGTCGTTCTTATTATTTATAGTTGTGGTAATTTTTGTTATAGCTTTGTTTCTTGGTAGCATTCTAAGTTATTTAATAGCTCAGGGACCAAAAGTGGTTTACTCGTGTGAAAAATACGACTAACCCACAATTAATGAAAATATATTTGGTTAGAAATTTTACACAACATTTTATTACTTTTACGCGGATGTCACACATTAAAATTAAAAATTTGTTACGTAATTTATAGTTTTATTTTAATTATTAAAATCTGTTAATATTTTATATTTTACACTATTTATATAAATAGTTTGAGGTTATTAATAATTCTGGTAAATAATAAACTCGTAACAAATAGTTTGTGAAGTATACTTAATAACTTTACAACAATATTGTGTAAAATATTCCAATTTATTGTATATCAAGAAAATATATAATATAATTTAATAATATTTAAGATGTCTATAAGCATGGCTCAAAAACCATTTTTATTTTTAATTAGTCGGTCTGTCCGTCTGTAGTATTCGTAGAAGGTTTTCTCGACTCTTATACCTCCGCAATTTTAAACATTTATTAAAGATACTGAAAAACTTACTATTGATGTGATATCTTTGTACAAAGTGTACGCGTGTAGTAGAAAATAAATCAAACACAAGTGTGTCCTTCGAAAAGAATTTGCGTGTCACCTCATGTAATAGTAAATCTACTAAGTCAGGAGGCAATCCTTTTTCTTTTTAGCTTTTTAACATGAATACTGTCTTTGTACTTATGTCATACACATGTTTATGTATATTCGCTTTTATATTGTCAAACTGGCGGACACAAATTTAATACACTCACATTTTTCCGCTATCGTTTTAGATCCGTCATCCAGACGTTCTCATTAATATGAAAAAATATTAATGGTACTTAGATGCTAGTATAGTCTGTTTGCTTTTCTTCTATATTGCATGTAACTCGTGGACAGTGAAATAGATTACGTGCTTACAAAATTTGATTAAGAAATCTTCTGTAACACTGAGCATGTAGCTGCATTGTTGGTCCTAATAAATAAAATAAAATAATGCCAAACTTCGTGACGCTACTGAAAATTTCATCCAACTGTAGCACTTTGCCTAACCGAAAGTAAATGTCAAACAGAAGCTTCATAATGAAAATAGTCACGCCAAATTTTATTACGATACAACTCATAATCTTTTCAGTGCGAGTTTTTTAAGTAATACCCTGATGTAATGCCGACGTCGGTTGGTGATTCACCAAGCCATCAAATAAGATACGGTCAATAAGCCCAAGAGTGGATCGCAAAACGTTTAACGACTCTCGTATACTGTAATGCGCTTACGTCTTTACTGATAAAGTGTTAAGAACTAAGTGATATTAGTTTAATTCGAACTTAGTCAGCACGTCTTAATGGCGCCTATGCTAATGTTCAGATAACTATCACGTTATGTATGTGCTCCAGTTGGGCAACTATATGTTGGTATAGCGAAACCTTCTCTATTATTTGGAAAATGGCAGCCAAATAACCTTGTATTTTTTTATATTTTTTTATTATATAATATTCTATCACATACACACAACACCATCTAGCCCAAACTAAGCAGAGCTTGTACTATGGGTACTAGACAATGGATAAACATACATATATACAATTTTTTTTTTAAATACATACATATTATACATAGACACACTCAGATCAAGACAAACATCCATGTTCATGCACACAAATGTTTGACTTGTGCGGGAATCGAACCCGCAACCTCAGGCGTGACAGTCGGTTACACTAACCACTATGCCATCCTGCCGTAAGTAAAATTGCTCTAATGGAGCTGGTGTAGGTACGTGACGCTATACTGGCAGCTATTTTACTGTACTGGTTACCTTTTCCATCAGCGTTGCATCGAAGCGACATCGTTTAAAAACGCTCAATAAAAGTTACGCATAAGGTAGGTTGCAAGTTATAATTTGTAATGATTTTTATAATAATTTATTTACTAACATAAAATTGTTTACACATTTCATATGAAGCCCTGATTCCTGTGCTACATACGAAAACTGTGTTACAGGAAGTCAGTGTCTTCTCTCAGTTTGGTTTGTAACTGAAAATACATCAATACTGATTGAGTAATGCATTTGTGAACACATATTGATACATCTGCTGAAATCCGCCTTGAAATGTAATATGCAATATGTAAAAAATATATTTTCTTATCCAGAATATATATGGACATTTGGAATTAATAAAATAGATCGTACACATTATGACATAAAACTTCTTATATCACACACATATATTATCACTCCCCAAAAAATCGTGTATTGCCCTCTAAGATTCATAATACTTATATAATACTTTATGACTTGTATAATATGTCACTTGTATATGTTAATTTTTATAATATTACTTACTTTCTTTGATCTAATTGTTTTTACTTTTTGCATGTTGTGATCTCTTGTAATTGAGAAAACATTATACTTACCTTATTTTAATTATCAAGATTTATTGATTGAGAAATTCTATTTCTTGTAAGAAATCCTGTATAAATAAATAACGAAGAGAGCTTAAGTTAGTATTTAACTATAGTGGCACTTTAAGATCTTACGAAATGTTATTAGGTTTTTCGAAAAGACAATTCTCAATAATAGCATGAAGTCTGGAACTGGGTTTGATAAAGTGAAACCTAAACATGTCTGGCAAGATGTTGTTCTAACATACCTCTACCTGTTCCTTCGTGAACGTAGCCAGTATGTTATTATGTAATATTTTCAATAAACCATACGTTTTTATGAGCGCTTAATGCTTATGTGAGTAGGTATTTGAAAAAATAAATTATAACAATTCCAAATGACTGATAATAATATTTTTAATTTGCGTTCCTGTGTCATTTATCGCCGATTATAAGGACGTATTTAGTCAACCAATTCGTAAAAAAAAAATCTCTTGAGAATGTCGAGGTGTAGTTAGTAACATAAAAGTTAGAGAGGTAGGCTACAGACTTAGACTGCGGTAGCTTTTAACCACCAGTCAGGCCGAAGACTTGCTTTCACCTTAGTAATATAAGATAAGACTACAGGGCATCCGATATCTCGCACTGCCAGGACGAAGGCACGCCTTTTATAACGAACTTAAGATATACTTGGTGAAATGTCAGTGTAATACATTTCTACTTAAACGTAAGTCATACAGACGAAGATAGACGTGATATGAATCATAATTCTAAAATTCAAACGTTAAAATACAGATTGCTCTACTTCTAGAGTAGCTTCAGGCTCTTAGTTACTATTTCCTTTAAAATATCAAAGGCACGATGAACAGCTTAATATTAAGGCTTACTAACTACATTTACATGTATTACGTACAATCTCTTCATAATGCCTGATTGGACGCCTTTGTTCCGACAAATTTCTCCTTGATCTTAGTCATTGCCGAAATGTGTGTATTGATTTGTTTCACTGATTTGGATTTGTATCTACATTTTTGGCGAAGCGGTATGCAATTTAAACAACCGGGTATGTAATTATAAATATTATTTTGGCAAGCATGATCTACTTCGTATGCAATTGGCTGCGTGTATCACCAGTAGTATTGCGACAATGAATGGCAATAAACAATGTTTACGTCAAGACCATGCTTCACAATATAAATATTTTTGTGGTCACGCAAGACTTCAATCTTTTAAGCTTTTGTTTCGCATAATAATAACAATAAAATATGTACACCTAATAGTCATACATTTATATCTTTATATGTATAATTCTTCTGTACGTGTGTTGACAGTGAACTCCTCCTAAATGGCTGGACCGATTTGAATGAAACTTTTTGTGTGTGTTCAAGTGAATTCGAGGATGGTTTAGATATGCTTTTTTTCTCTTTTGTACAGGACAACTTCTGTCGGGACAACTAGTTATGTATATAATAAGAATAACTATTAGGTGTACACCCATGAATATTTGCAAAGTATTTACCCATATAAACCGTTTTACTTTATTGAATGGTAAGATATATAAGGTGTTTTTAACATTTGAAAAATAAACATAGATACAAATACACAATAAACGTTTTACTTGTATTATATAGAAAATGTGTCACAAAAATCAGAACAAAAGATAATAAGCATGAACTAACTGTTTTTTAATAACGTTATCTGTATCTGGTAACTATCTAGATCGACTGTTGTCAAAATGCGTGACAGCCATTGATATATAAAAACTCGTGGCAGCAATGTTAATAAGTGATGTTACATGACACCTGTTTGGATATCCTCTTCAACGCAATGTCAAACAATGATGCTTCAGTGAATTTACGCGCTGTACCTTATTAGTTATCAATCATGTCGATACTTTGATATTCGCAGTTTTGTAATGCCTCATCTTGATCACTGTCTATTTTGTAGCGTGTAAGTACTTTTTGAACATTTTTCACATAAAAATACTCATTACTGTAATTTTTTGTTGATTTGTTTATAACCAAGAAGAAGCAAACCACAGCTAGACTTCATGATACTTTGAGCTCATTCTGCGTAAATAGAAACACCCATGATTAAATTATGTTCGGGTACTTTGAAATAACTACACTGGAACATTGAGACAACTACCATCTTAGTCTCCCCGTGACCATGGCTGCTGAAAAGCAACCGAAACGTCGGGGAAAGTGTAAATATAAATAGTATAATAGTATAATAATAGTATAAATAGTTTTAATAGTTTCAATAATTTAATTAGCTTAAAAATGAGTAAAGTTAAATAGTATTATAGTAGTGTAACAGTTTTTCAAAATTTTGTAATAAAGTGTCAAATAAACAACGCGATAAAATCCGTATATAGTAGTTTAAGTTCAATTATAACGTATTACTATTTTTTTGAGCACTCGGTATTGAATCCCTTTTTTTAAGGACTGCTCCCGGGCTAGCAATAAATCCTGGATCACGAGGAACTTCACAAACTTTTAGATAATGGACACAAACTACATCCAGATTCGGAATAACCATCCAATTCCATCCATTCACTTAAAACAACAAGGCTATCCATGCAGTGATTTTATCTGTTATATATTTAAAATAGCAATATGATTGTTATTTTATTCTAAAAGCCCGTTATGATTTAAACTTCATAAGTTATACTGTCCTTTTTTTTTTTAGTCTTAGAGTTTATTATTTGTATGTATTTTCACATAGGTAATATTTTAGCCATATTCCTATAATAAGAGAGGAAAATATAATATTGTCTTATGTTTGTTTACGCGAATATTATACATTGAAATTAAACATACTTTATACGGATTTTCAACGCGATAAAATACGTATAAAGTTTGTTTAATTTCAAAGAGGAAAATATGTTTTATGTTCAGGTCCAGAAAGATATCTACCGCTTGAAGATTTGATATAAAATTATTATATATTAGCTGACATTGTACATAATAATATGTAAATTTTCTCACCTTCTTTTTTTAAGTGCCTATAAAACTAAAATTAAATACAATATATTTTTATTTAAACAATCTTTTTAAAGTTGTAAGAGGTCTACATAATGTTGTGCTTAAAAAAAGTTTAAAGTCTGCTAGCACACATATGTATGTACATATAAAGTAGCATATTACCCTTCTCACACTGAGAAGAGGCCCGTGCCCAGCAGTGGGACAGTTTAATACAGGACTGATATTATTATTATATATTATATATAAAGTAGCAAGTATGTTACTTGGACGATTAATCTGGGATCAGAATTATTGTGACTACAGACAATTTTTCTTTATATATTTGTCTCTTACGTAGCATTATATTTGTTATTCTTACTTCAAATAAGAACTGCATTATGACGGTGTAAATAAATATAAATATTCGTAGGCCATACTTTATTTATTGTAAAACAATTAATGTAAACTTGTGAACGTGATTGCGCATATTTGATTATCGTGGTGCTATGATAATAAATAATTTATTGTTACTGTTCAACCCAAACAGCCTATATAAGAATGTAGAGAAAATGTCGGTACGCGTTGTAGTAATAGTAATTTATATGTCTGATGAAACCAAACCACGCTATCTTGAAAAAGCGCAAGAGACAGTCCTCACTTATTAGTTAGGACTGTGTTTTGCACTTTGAAGTTAGGATATTTTCTAATTTCCTAACTAATATTATAAATGCGAATGTGAGTTTGTTTGTTTGTTACGCTTTTACGCCTTAACTACTCAACCGACCATTATGAAATTTAATATACACGTCGTCAAGAGTGCAGAATAGGAGATAGGATATCTTTTATTCAGAAAAAGTACTGTTATTAATGTAACCTAACCTACATTTAAGCGAGCGTAGCCGTGGGCAAAGTCTAGTTATATTATAAAAGCAAATGTGAGTTTGTTACGCCTTCATGCCTTAACTATTCGATCGATTATTATATAATTTCGCATACACTTTGTAATATTGTTGTGTGAGAATTATTGTTCCCGAGAGACAGAAAATTGCCATAAACTACATCAACGCGAGTAAAGCCGCGAGCAAAATCTTCTACTCCATAATCTGTGACGAAAAATACACGATAGGCTCATTTTCATCTTCACAGTACTTCTATATTAAGAACTAATGACCGTTAGACAAGGAAACGTGAATTGCAAGAACTGTACAG
The DNA here is from genome assembly GCA_963564715.1 of Catocala sponsa. Classification (NCBI taxonomy): domain Eukaryota; kingdom Metazoa; phylum Arthropoda; class Insecta; order Lepidoptera; family Erebidae; genus Catocala; species Catocala sponsa. Next base: position 20,940,007 of record OY751338.1, on the reverse strand, counting down.
TAATGTCAAATTAATTATAGTAATCGTTCATGGCGTGATTTCTAAACCGGGAAGTGCTTGGCTATTGTGATTACTACGTACATTCATAGGCTCACCGAGGCGTAAGCATAGATGTATTGTACACTCATTACGCCAGATATGGTTTAAGGACTGACGTCACAAGAGGTGATGCTATTGCCGTTAACCAGGCACATTTCCAGACTGTGTTATTATTGGGAAAGTCATGACAGAAAATCCCAATAACTCTTTGTATTGTAAACCTAACTAATATAATAATGCGAATGTGAGTTAGTATGTTTGTTTGTTACGCTTTCACGCCTTAACTACTCGACCGACCTTCATGTAATTGAGCATTCACGTTGTCTGAGATACAAAAAAAGACGAGACGTAACGTTGCCCGAGATAGAAATTATTGATAAAAATAAAATTAACGGGAACGAAGTCACGGGCAAAAGTCTACAACATCATCTACACTGAAAATCTTACTAAAAATAATTAACAAATAACCTCTAGTAGAGCCTCGCCGATTTCAGCATGAATGCGCTGGCTCGACCGGGGAAGGACTACCCTCTCACAGAATATCGACGTGAAATAGCAGTAGTCCTACTGTTATGTTTCGTTTGGTGAGTGAGAGTGCTGGAGGCCCTATCACCATTTTTCCCCCTTCCCGCTCCTTCTCCTTCCCACTTCCTTTTTTTCCTAAAGGGTCGGCAACGCGCAAGTGATGCCTCTAGTGTTGCAGGCGTCCATAGGCTACGGTGACCACTTACCATCAGGTGGGCCGTGTGCTTGATTGCCCTGTTTATCGCATAAAAAAAAATTTGATTTGGATAACGTAATCGATAATGTGCGCTACCCCACCACCAGTGCATCGAGTGTTGTGGGTGTGACGGTGCAAAAATCTGCGTTATCAATATATATATAGGTAGTTGTTCCGAGTCTGGCTATAAATTATTTACCTATATTGCCTCCGTGGCGCAGCGGTAGTGAATGCGACTGCTGTGCATCAAGTCTCGGGTTCGAATCCCGGGTCGAGCCAATACAAAAAAAAAAAGTTATTGGGTGTTTCTGTTAAGAAATCTCAATAGCAGCCCGAAGTTAGGAAATTGGCGGTGTTAGACACCTCCGTGCCTCGGAAAGCACGTAAAGCCGTTAGTCCGCCTGATCTCTCTCCGGTCGTGTCGGATTACCGTCCCATCGGCTCATGAGGGTTAGGGAACAGAGAGTGCACTTGTGTTTGCGCACACGCTTGCGCACTTTAAATCTCCTGCGCAGATGGCCAGACGAAATTCAGTCTGGAAGATATTATTAATTATTATTATAATTTACATATTTTAAAGTCCTTTGAGACTTAAAATTATTCCTTGTTCGTAGTAAACTTAAATATAAAACTAATGTATATTAAATAACATGCCTTACACTGTGTAACATAAACATTTTTGAATTGAAACTTGGTCTTATTTAAAAATATAAACTAGGGCAGCTAACCTTTGCAACAAAATAAACCAATGCAATTACAATATAACAAATGTATGCAATCGAAGATGCAGATAAGTTATTGGTCGTAAAACGAATGATCGTGATAAATAGCAATAAAAACTGTTGATGGGCATTACGAGGGTTGTCGCCGACAATGTGCGACGCTTTAGACCGACGTTTATCGCCTATAAACGTTACAGCGTAAGGGTTAGCACTCGGCCTATGGACTCAATGTGCTTATGATATGTAGGGGCTGACAACTTGCTGGAAAATATAAATTTTACTTATGCTTCTTGCACAGTAGGTATATCGATTGAGACCACTTGGTGTGACATAACGCTAGGTGTAAAGCCAGTGGATGTATATAGGTTTTAGTTCATAATAAGTGAATAATATACATATATACCTATATACATGCATAGTCTCATTTTAATATCGCCGAACGGGTGGGTTACAAAAATTTCACCAGCTAAGGTTATAGGTTCTACATTATAGAGCGTTGATAGTATCTGCAGAACCCAATAATACTTTTCCAGAAGTGGGCGTCCAACCCAAGACTTCATGCATAGTACATGCATACATTCCTATGAGTACCCATTGTCATCGTACATACGTACGAAAATGAGAGGGTCGAGAATTAAACATAATACTTTTTATCAATAACCTTACCATAGATAACGTATGAACTTATGATGATTAAAAAAAAACGGTCAAATGCAAGGCAGATTGCAGAAAAATTCTCACCAGCAGCACGAATTCTGGTAATTTGTCCGTAGACAACGTAAGGCTCGCTCGGCTTAATTATTAACTAGAAATAACACTAGTGTATAATACAATTCTGCTTACTAGGGGGTAGTAGATATAAAGGCGTGAGTCTATACTGTACATATCATGATAACAACTACAACAATATACTTACTTATTAGTTAACACCAGTGAGTTACAATAATTACAAGAACGACATTATAAAACAAATCCACATGAATAAACAATAAAAATGCTTGGTTTAAAAAAGACAAATGCATCAATTTATCACCACATATTATATTTTATAATTCCTTGGCTTATTATTAGTGTAGGCATATGTGACAACGGGCAACTTTTTGGAGTTCGTTATTGAAATATATAGAAACAAATTCTCAACATTTGTTTTTCTTATTATATTAGGTATATATATTGTAAAGCTTTGCGTGACCTCTAAGACCTCTTCACGGGTAAACCTTTACCTTAACCATTATCATCATCTCAGCCAAAAAAGTCCAATACTGGACATGTGATTACCCACACAGACAGGTCTTGTGCCACCCATATCCCTCTTCTCGAGATCATTACTAGGTCGTCGGTCCAACGTAGCCCTGCTGTAATCCAGTGCGTAGCCGCCACTCCAGAATGTTTCAGACCCAACGGCCATAAGTTTAGCAAACTATGCCTACTTTGCTGCGTACTACCACTCCAGCTTGGCAACTTTAGTTTTCCTTTCCCATACGAATATTATAACTTTTTCTTAATATCGTATGTGTACTTGCTTAACGCGATTGTTATATTACATGGCTAAGATATATTTCATCCTAAAATTTTCTAAAACACCTAACTATGGCACCTAGCTATGGCAGCATTTTAAACGTAACCTTTGCAACCCGCTTCGAGCTAACAACCGACCCACGTCAGAGTAGGCTGACAAATTATTAGTTCTGTGGGTTGTCCTGACGTTTCTTCAAATATATTTTATGCGCTCAAAATATGACTCTAGGTAATAGTATCTAAAGTCATATTATATATAGATATAATGTGTGCTATAGTAAAGATGTAATCTTAAAAAATAGACTTTTAAATTTATTACGTTTGTCAAGGTGTCTATTGTTAGCTTAAGATTTCTGTAATAATTTTTAATTCCTGGTATGTATGTCAAAAATAGGTAAATATATGTCATGCATATTACAGTCTCTCCATCCAACTGAGTCGCTCTACTTATACATACGAACTAATCCCTTCCACAACTATACGATTAATTGGTTGGTGCAATATAATTATTGTTTTATTTACATTTGCTGCGTTCTGCAACAGTTATACAATTTTTTGCTTAACAGTCCAATTATAAAGTTGGTTTGATAATGCCAGATAGGATACATTTTTCAATGTATTACTTAAATATTATAACCAACAACTATACACGTACAGTTCAATCACCTTTATTCGAAGAAAGAGATAACTCAATAAAAATAATATACCAGAAAAATTCTGAATTCACTTCCGATTCTGCGGCAAGCCCCAAGGGAGTAACCGATAGGGTTGACGCTATATAAATACGAATAGCTTTTAAATTTAAAAGCTCAGAATTTGATATTGAAAAATTTTTCTAATCAATTAAATAAAAAGTTTAAGAAAATGCCTAATAACATTTGATTTGAAATGTCTCTGCCAACGGTACACCACTCAATTATAGTTTTTAAATTCCATTTATAATTTAATTTCAAAGAAATGCATTAGTTTCAGAAGAAAATTGTACGTTATATAATAACTATATGCACTATGCTTGGTGAATTCGGTAGAGCAACATCAATTGACAAGTCAATGATGACTGAAGATGGTTTGAAACGTCGATTTAGTTTTAATGGTTGCTTTTTCTGCTGTCTAATTTGCCAACTAACTCAACTCTCTCACATTCAACTTAAGCTCTCTTCTACATAAATTCACGCCTGTTTCTCAAATGAGTGTACAGAGTGTGGATTTCCAAGGTTCCAAGTCTCTTTAGCTCTATTCATCATCAGATAGCCGTAAGCGTCGGTAGCTTAGCGACCTAATAGTCTATTAAGTTTTTACATTATATTATTTACTTAATCAGAATAAGCTACTAAGCTTATTCAGACTATTTATATTATAGAATCGGCTACATAAATGGAACAGTAATTACCAAACCAATGTGCCGATTATTGTGGTTGTAGTTTTGATCCCTATAAGGGACACAAAATAAATTAAAATCTTTTAATAGTTTTCCTGTGGCTATTTGTAATTTGTATACGTGGTTTCAATGTAGGTATGTAAGTTGTTAGTTTTCCAACATTACAGGGAAGAGTAGAAAGAGAAATATCTTATACCAGCTTTTCCTAGCGACTTCCCTCGTCTCTTATAGAAAACTAACCAATAATATTATGCGTACCTAACCCTATCCAATAACACGACATTTTCAATATTTTATATATAACGTTTATATAAGGTGTAATACACATATTGTATACTAAGTTAACGCTCCGCTAGACTCGATGTAAAGACGACGAATTCCGGATTCACACGCCAATGATTCGTACGATTGAAAACATGCAATACAAAAGCGCCCTTAGCTCAGAAGTGAGTATTGTAAGGGCAATTTTTAGATTGCATCATACGATCCCTGCGTTCCTTTAGTATTCGCCCACGGTTTTACTCACACAATTCTTCGACATACTAACGTTAGGTTCTTAAGAGACGGCAAGTTGCGTCGTAGTTAAAGTGTTGAATGTTGCCAATGACCTTGAATATCGAGCTCTTGGAGTATTCCGCTTTCGGCACCAATTTTTTCGGCACCTATGGTTTCGGCACCTAAGCTATTCCACTTTCAGCACCAATAGGTATTTTTGCTTGGTGCTGAATGTGGAATACAATAGCTATTGGTGCTGAAAGTGGAATAGCTTAGGTACCGAAACTATAGGTGCCGAAAAAATTGGTGCCGAAAGCGGAATACTCCTAGCTCTTTGTTAACCCTTGTAGCTGCGTAGGTGTAAATGAGATAAGACTAAAGGTCTTCTGATAATGAGCTATTCAGATAAATCCACTATGTTGATTCTCTGCTAGAAATTCATAAGAAAATCGAAGTAGACAAAAAATAAAATAAATAAATAAATATATTTAAAATTTCTTTATCGTAATAAGTGTGTCTTACTAAGTTTATTTGAATTTTGCCAGTAACTATGAAACAGCTTTTTCTTTTTTAAGTTTACGAATACCTTGACTGCACGATATTTAGGATTTATTTTCTAAATGAAAAAGTTTATACTAAAATGTTGTGACTACAACTAATTTCATTACCCTACAATGTGTAGATTTTCAAAAAAATATTTAAATGTGACTATAGTAAGATCTTGATCGGCGATTTAAGTGGATATAAAATTACTACAAGTAGTAACACATAGACTATCAGTTTCAAAGTTGCATAAAAGCCAATTAATATTTAAATGACTTTTTAGATGACTCAGGTAAACCTACACCTAGCACAAGCATTTCGCTTAGGTACTTGTTTAGTAAATTAATAAACATAAACAATATTAAATTGCTGACGTAATTACTAACACAATGTTTAAAAAGGCTTTTACAATAACAATAATCTACATACGTTATAAGTATTATAAAAGCATACAAGTAATATTATAAAACTTAATTTAATTCACTCAGATAACTAGTTACATAACAACTTTTATCTATCTGGATCTTCAAGCAATTTTTCCAAGTTGTAATATTCTACGAAAATAAGAAAGTAGGTGAAACAAATTAATTACTTTTCAGTTTACTACAAGGAAAGTTAAAATAATAAAGTACTACTATAAAAGTACCAACTTATCTTTTATAGATTAAAATCCTTAAGGCTTGTTGTAGTACTTACTATCGAATAAACTTAAAAAAAGAAGGTTCTTCTATTTTGTTAATGCCTAGTCTTGCTTTTATGCGGTAGCATTCTTATTTTTATTAAAGTAGTGTTTTTTATTCTAATGACCATTTAAATATATCTTATATTTTATAAATGAATAGAATATTAAATAATACATCTATGAACATCTATGGCAGTCGTTATTGGGAAGTCAGTGCCCTCTAATATCTTGACACTAGTCTAGCCTTAGGGTATCGTTAGCTTTCGGGTTGCGGAGGTCAGATGGTAGTCGCTCCGTGTAGAAACTGATATCCAGTCAAATCCGGTTAGACTAGAAAGCCGACCCCAAGTGACTTGGGAGTAATAAAGGCTAAAGGAGAAGGAAGGAGATTAAATAATACCATACATAATTACGAAAGAAGAAACTCACTGACTGACATAATATCTTGGTACATTTATGTACAAACAGTGAGTGTAGAAATAAAATTTAACAAACAGGTAACTTTTATCACAAAAACATTTTTTTTGCCGGACATTCAACGTCATTCGTCCTTGGCGCTTATGCACACAAGAGTGTTCATAAGACACACGAGAAGCCAAGTACCCTCTAATATCCTGACACTGGTCTAGCCCTAGGGTATAGTTAGCCTTCGGGTTGTGAAAATCATTGCGGATTTTAGATAGCACTTAATGTATTTATATGTCTGATAGTGCAACAACCGAACATACAACAGCAATTCATACCAAAACTTATTTTGATAGCAACTATAATGTATAGCCGTATTCTTTAAAGCAATAATAACAAAGTTCGAACTTGAACTGATAGTCACAGGGGCGTTGACCGGCCAAGGTTTTGAAACAAACGCAACTATCAATCACGGTGTATATATTGCTACATAATAAGAATCCAGGATATTTTATCCTTTTTTAGGATAGGGAATCATCAAATTATCGCCTATGCTCTGAACAGAATAAAGGGGTATCTCAGACTTCTGCAGTCTAAAACCACACCCGTATTTCTTCTGTTGCCTTCTTTTAATGGCCTCTTATTTGCTATGGCTTTTAAAGCCCGCTAAGTTTGAATCAAATCAAATCAAATCATTTATTAACTTGCAGAAAACATTGTTACAGTGGTGTTATAAATTGCCCAACAGGTACAAGTATCAAATGTCCTTTAAGTGGCATGCAAATAATTATAATTAACTAGCTTTTGCCCGCGGCTTCGCTCGCGTTAATTTAAATTTGACAATCGGTTCGGGTTGTACTCTGCTTGTAATAATATAATTCAATCATGATTCGAAACACACATGGAGCCATCTATTATCATAAGAACGTTATTATTGTTTTCCTCGAGAACAGTAATTTTTTTCGGGATGAAAGGTAGCCTATGTCCGTTTCTGTACACCTGTCAACGTATATGCAAAATTTCAGGATGATCGGTTCAGTGGTTTAGGCGTGAAAAGGTACCAAACAAACAAACTCATTTTCGCTTTTATAATATTAAGTTAGGGTTAACATTACATATATTATATTCATTAAAATTGAAGTAACTATTATAAAGTATTTATGACCTAATGTATGTACACTTAGTTTGCAAATAAATGATTTGAATTTGAACTTACATTCCGGAGCAGCGGCAGCGGGATTTCTTTCGAATTGCTCCATGACCAACGATTTTTCTCCTTTAAATATTATTCATCTTATACTGAAAAGGCATACTTTTAGATAACAGCTGACCTAGTGATAAATTATGACTCTAGTTGCAAAGTAAGTTTTTGAACGGCAGCGTTCCGCCTGCGGGCAGACACAATAGTTTTTAAATGTGTCTGGTTTGACAGCAGTTGACAGATTAACACCACGACTTTGATCTCGCAGCAACAAATGTATAATATTGAAAATAAAAAACCATACATACAAAACCATATCAATATTTAGAAACTCTAAAAACATACGAAATAAATTGGAGAACCCTTTAAGGGTACGCCCTTTAATGTCACCGGCAAAGAAAATATTTGCATACTATTTGCAAACAACCTATTCACAAAAGAGAAGCCCGTATACCTACGAGGAGTTTTTTTGTTACAATTTTAATGTAACTACTACAGTACGAGTTTATTTATAAACAAGGCTTTTATTCTGATGGTTCAAATTTAATCTTTTAGGTGTTGATATATACCTAGTCTCACGCTTATATACCTAAAGGGGTTGTCATAGTTTAAGGTGTACATACTGTACACTTTTTGCAAGCCATGGTTTTAGGGTTAACGCAAATGAGGGTAGGCTTACTTAAGATTAGCTTTCACTCACGTCTACGGTTACTGCTCCACTCCCGTGGCTCGGAACATGCTGTTTTATAAACTATACCTGCCTCAAGGGGCTATTAAAAGCAAATTGATGTTTTTCAAATTCAGTAGTAGTTCTAGAGATTAATAAGAGATTCTATTTGAGAATTTGAATATTTTTGACCTTACAGCACTAATAAGACAGCAATAAAATAAATATATGTGTATAATAATAGATGCACCCGTGTTCAATGATATCATCACTGAAAAATCATTGCCTTTCACCGTTATTTTTGTGTGACAAGTCGAGCCTTTTCTACGAGTGTATAGACCTAACAAAATGCCGGATATTCACCCAAACTTTGAATAGGTGGATTCTTTGAAATTCTATAACCAGGTGAGCGTGTAACGGGTATAATGATAAGAGCTTAAATTTTCTATTAATGTTGATAGTCACATAATGCAGTTGAAAGTTGAGCAGAAGTGCCTCTAACGTCCGTCAACTACTTTCATATTTTGGCTGAAAGATGACGAAGGCAGGTACCAGAAACCTGTTCAGATACCATGGCATTACTATAGAATTTCCTTCATAAAATCCCAGTAACATACTCCGAACCAGTCGTCAAACGGAAGACCTTATTAGGAGTGTAGTTGAAGATAATAATGATTTGTTTACATAGCAAATTTAGCTAATTTGACAAAGCTTTGTTATCCAAAAGCAAAGAAAACTTACTACATTTAATGGTCAGATTAAAGAATATTTAAAGATCCTGACCCTCCATGTCCATAGTCATAACTATAAATGAACCTATAATATTAATGTTTTGAAAGATTCTCTTTGCGTAGGCTACACAGAATATGCATTTTCTAATAATATTTCCCGAAATACATTTTATGTTGAATATCTCTCTCGTTCACCGAAAACGACAAAATTAAAGCTTAACGTCATATTTCGACGAATACGAACATCCAAGACGTAGACAGGAGATATTTAGACTTAGGTGATGGTTATCGGGAAGCAGGATCGGCACGGTGGTAGTCAAAAGAAGTGACAACGACAGAGATCTACTGGCCCTATGGTCGGATTACATTATTAAGTTGACTGGATCTCACTGAACGCAGCCAATACTAGACTGGTCATGAAAGAAAGCTTAGGCTAGCTAAGAAAGCGTAGCAAAAAAAATATTATTTAGAAATGCTCTCACAATAAAAGCTAACTTTAATATTTACTAAATATCATTCTCATTAAATAAGCAAACCATTCAGACGCAGGTCTGTTTAAAACGACGATACTCAGTTTCAACATTTTCTCATTTTGCAACGAATTGAAACTGCACAGCAAAGACATACGAGTAATTAACAAAGCTAACAAACCCACAAATGTGAACACGCCGCATTTCGACTCGTTGAGTACTACTTCTAGTTATATAGCTACGTTTGTGGGATAAACAGTACTTAATAACAAGACTATGATATGTAGATGGTTAGAAATGTTTTAAGATATAACAGCTAAATAAATGTTCCTAGATACGTGTTTAAATGAAGAAAAGAATATACTAGAGAAGCAAGGAAGAACGGGTAAAGAAAATCATTACTAAGTGACTGCCTTGTTGGTTCCGTGGCACAAATTCGCATATATTGCGTATGATCGTAGAGTCCTGGGTTGGATTGTTAATGTAAAATCTTGTTGAGTTTTTCAATTAAGAGATGTGTCCAAAAAACGCTAGTAGGCTCGCCTTATTGACTGGGACCTAATATAATAGCTGCTTAAGTGTGCGTGTACCTCCTATACCTTCGGGAGGATGAGTTTATTCATATTTTTGTTAGTGCACCTTTCAGGCCTTAGCGGATTATCATTAGATAATCCACAGATCACCATTAGTGTGGTTATATGTGACAGCAGACTTTTAATGGCCAATGGATATAACTCTGAAACCTATAAAATAACTTCAGGAGTCCCCCAGGGAGCACACCTAGGGCCAATATTGTTTATTATGTTTATTAACGATTTGCCAAGCTATCCCATACACACAACAACATTTATGTTTGCTGACGACCTAAAGATAGCTAAAGTAATCGAAACTCATTCAGTTTCACAATTGCTCCAAGATGACATAAACAATATTTTAAAGTGGTGTAGTGAAAACAAAATGCAACTCAATATTAAAAAATGTTCTCACATTGTATTTACCAGGAAATTGAATATTATTGATTCAAAATACAATATGAATGGTACTTGCCTAAACAAAGTAGACGTTATTAAAGATCTAGGGGTTCTTTTTGATCAAAAACTTACTTTTATTCCACATATGGACGTTACTATAAAAAAAGCCTCGAAAGCGCTCGGATTTATTCTCCGCACTGCAAAGCCCTTTCGTAAGCCTAAAACTAAAATATACCTGTACAACTGTTACGTTCGCAGTGTACTAGAATATTGTTCTGTTGTTTGGCGTCCCCACTACGCAACACATGCACTTAGACTAGAACGTATACAAAAGCGGTTTTTAAATCATTTGAGTTACTCGACGGGTGCTCAAAGAACCCGCAATTATATTAAACGGCTGGAAGCTTTTAGTATTAGATCATTGCAAACACGCAGAGACATGTCTGATCTATTATTTTTGTACAAACTATTAAATAATTTAATTGATTGTCCCCAATTACTTGAACAAATAAAACTTAATGTCCCTTATAAATATCCCCGAAATCCTGTTAGGATATTACATTCACCTCACCGTAAAACAGTTTTAGGCTTTAATTCTCCAATTCCCAGACTTTGCAGGCTTCACAACCTATTTGCCCACCAGATTCATATATTTGGCACTTCCTTTCTGGATTCAAGCACCAAGTCCATCAAATAACTAACTGAATTTCTATAATTACCATTATAATAATAAAGTAGCTGTTAATGTTAATGGCTTGTAAGTGAGTACATATAATAATTATGCAATATTGTATGTACTTACTTACAATACATTGTTTCTTACCTATCCGTTTTTAGTTTGTGAATGTTGTGTTTACCGCTTGATTTTGTACGCTCAGATAGTATATAGCATATAGTTTTGAACATGACTGTATAAGTGTAACAAATGTCGGTAAACCAATAAATAAATAAATAAATAAATTACTTTGTATGTGACACAGGTGTCAAAGAACCATTACGACAGTAAAAAAATAAAAACAGTATGTAATACTAAGAATAAATTATTTTATTTATCTCATAGGTATTGAACTCATGAGATGAGTTGACCACTTAAACTACTACGCCATCTGTGCAATCCCATATTACATAATATTATCAAGACACAATCCTTTTTTTTTCACGTGGTGAAGGCACCTAATGCTTATCCCCTCGCTACAAGGGGAGGCGAGAGGGTATGTCCAGCTCTCCCGTACTTCGGGCCTACGGAACAAAACCCTACGATGTGCCAACTCGCTGCCTTGTATAGTGGGATCAAGACTCACTCCTGCTTCTTCCTTATTTAATAACTTACTTTACCATTTTCTATAGATAACACTAACAACATGTGGAAGGTACGACATCTTTTAAGGAAGCTAACTTAAATTGTGGATGTATTATTGTAGAAATCCGCGTACCTATAGAAAATAAATAAATAAAATATTGTTTATTGTCAAATAACTTTACAATATTGTACATTACCCTAGGCAAGCCTGTCCTGTGGGTACCCGTTACGATTACAATTCTGACTATAAATTACGAGTATTTGCTCAGACATGATCAATGCAATCACATAAAAATAAAGAAAATATATTATTATATAAGCGAAACTAACTTACATAATACAGAAATTGTAGTGTAAATATAATAAATAAATAAATAGATTTTGCATACTAAATTAAAGGGAAAAAATCTGTAATGCCGAAACAGAGGTTGATTGATCCTCCGGGTGACCCACGTGCTACACAATATTACATCGAAGTAAAACTAACTCTATTATTGAGACTTGCATGAGGAGAAGCTTATTGCGTTTTTTAAGCTATTGCATAGCTTCTATCGCGGGCCTTGAGCGTGGAGACCGAATCCAGAAATTCCGTAACGAAAATAACCTAACACCACACCACACTCCGACCGGCACAGCGGTGATACTTTTTGAAGTTATACTTCTTTAGGCGCGTTATGAAAAAATTATGAGAGTGAAATTTTAAGATGCGCGCGCATCACTGTGACACAAATGCTACATGTTGAAGTTGGCCACAGAATAGAATTAAAAGTATATATTTTTTTAAATGACTGTAAGTTAACTCATATACAGGCTAGTTGCAAAGTATCCAACGAAACGTTGTTATTTTCAAATTCGATAGAAATACCATTTAATATGAAATATATTATTCATATTAATAATCAATTCTAAAAAATGGTCAATTAAATATTTTAGTTTTTATTTAACTTGATAATAATTTTCTTTTAATCAATATTTTTTCAAAAATAATAGTAATTTCATGAATTAAAATATTTAAACTAAAATATAAATATTGTAGTACCTATTATATTTAGGTATCTTTTTATTGAGTTCATAATTTTTTAATACAGACTTAATCATTTTGTTTATCGAATATAGTAATTCTATCCATATTTTTTTAAATTTATATTATAGACCATTTTAATAATTTTCCGGAATTTTGTTGGAAACAAAATCTCGTTTCGTACTACAATATTTGTCTTTTAATTCATTATATATTTAAAATTTTGCATAAATAAAATAAATAAATAATTATAATTGCATAAGTTGATAAAAAATGCTATGCAATAGCTTTACCGCGGCAGTCTCCGAGTGCTACACGTCTTTTTTTTTTTTTAACCTTTGTCTTAATGTTTGTAATGTCCCCGATACACATGTATAACTACTAGTGTCAATTGTCTTTAATAAACAAAATTTTAACAAAAAATAAAACCGACTTCAAAGTAGAATATTCTAAAACTTGCAAAATGCACTAAAAGGTTAATAAATAATTGCATATTCTTGTGAATAATTAAATTATTGTTATTAATGGAGTTGGTGTCAGCCAAGGTAGGTTTGTAACTAATTAAACATGAGATGTCTTACTATAATCATAACATAACATTGGCATGCACAATTACACACATAGACGCGGCACGGGCGGCTGACACCGACTCCATTAATAACAATAATTTAATTATTCACAAGAATATGCAATTATTTATTAACCCTTTAGTGCATTTTGCAAATTTTAGAATATTCTTCCTTGAAGTCGGTTTTCTTTTTTGTTAAAATGTTGTTTATTTCTCGGTTTTTAGTGAACCTTGCCAAAAACGAGAACATCATCAATGTACCCAAATACGCATTATTAAAGATAACTCAAAAAAAAATGGTCAAATCTTGATTAAAATGAAATGGAACCACACGGAAAGTACCAGCTTTCAAATAAAAAAAGAATCATCAAAATCGGTTCAACCAGTCGAAAGTTATGAGGTAACAAACATAAAAAAAAATACAGACGAATTGATAACCTCCTCCTTTTTTGAAGTCGGTTAAAAACATATTTCTACAGACATTTTCCTTTTTCAATTAGTTTTGAGATATGGATAAATTGCCTCGCATTAAGTCAAGCTTTCGGAAACTAAGCCCTTCCAATCACAAGTAGAATAAGAAATGCATTAATAATGCAGTCAGGTCAATGGGTAATGCTTCTACTATTAGGCTACGTATTATCCGGCCCAGCCAGCTTAATGCATCGGGCACTAATTTATTAAGTGCTGCTACGACTAATCCGCTCTTGGAGAAATTATATTTGCGTTCTTGGATTGTGACGTCATTATTGTACTAAGGTTAGGTATGGACAGAATAGATCAAATTTAATGAGGAAATTAAGCTATCAATTCAGATACCTATCGTTCCTTGAGAACTACTAGTCGGTCAAGAAGTAGCAAGAATATCGTAGGTATAACCAGATCATAGTAGGCAGGCAGATAGGCAAAAGGACAAGAAAGTCCTTTGCCCAACAGTGGGCCGATTTATGGACTTGCTATAATAGCACGTAATTATAAATAACTCTTTTTTTGTACTTCTGAAATTCTCGCATGGCTCTTTAATCAACTTCATCTACAAGCAGATCGCAACATATTTTATATACTAGGTTTTGCCCGCGGCTTCGCTCGTGTTAATTTAGAATTTGACAATCAATTCGGGTTGTACTCTGTTTGTAATAATATAATTCAATTATGATTCGAAAGACACGTGGAGCCATCTATTATCATAAGAACGTTTTTGATGTTTTCCTCGGCAACAGTAATTTTTTTCGGGATGAAAGGTAGCCTATGTCCGTTTCTGTACACCTGACAAAGTATATGCAAAATTTCAGGATGATCGGTTTAGTGGTTTAGGCGTGAAAAGGTAACAAACAAACAAACTCATTTTCGCTTTTATAATATTAGTTAGGATTAGGGTTACGGCTGATAACAAAAAATATGATTGTGTGATAGAAGCCCTGCTACACGCAGTATTTTGTTGTCTTGTCTTGTAACTAGCATATGTAGGTAGACGTAGTTCGTTCAAACCCTTTTCACTTAATCGAGCTCAAGTTACTAGCATATTTACAGGCCCTAGAACAGCGCATAACAAGTGTGCGTCATCGCGTATTCTTAAGGCGTCTTCATTACGATTCACAAGTCGGGTTTACGACACATAAACCGCGCCAATAAGTGATCACTCTTACGCCTCTACAACGTAAAAAGCTATGTAAACGAATGTTAGGATGAGGACTTAGTGATGTAGATTACGGTATAATTGGTGTCATAATGGTAATGATCGATAAATAATGCAACAAGAATAATAAGAGCGAGTAAAGGGTAGGATTAGTCTTTAGAGAATTAAACCATTGTAACCCCGAGTGCAATAGTTACTAGGACTGCGAGTGATGGATGCACATGAAAATATAATCTTATTTTAATGTATTTTATACTACCAAAATAACAAGCAAAGAAACAAACGAGATAGTTAAGTTTATCAATGCCTTGCAACATTGCTGACATTGCCGACACAAAGAAAAGAAAATTGATGGTCGGATGGTAGATAAGGGATGAGTCACCGAGTGTAACCCAGAAACACTATGACTACTATTCTTATGCGGGTAGTAGATATTTCTTACTAAATAAATTATTATAATTATATTTTTACTGCTATATAATTGACAACGGTTTTTCTTCACGCATCATCTTAATTTTTTTTACAGACAGCCTCTTTGATGTTCCTATATTACCGAAATAATAAATATTTCTATAATTTACATTATATCTTAAATTGCGAAATGTTCATAAAATAAATTATAATATATTTTAATGAATATCGTTAACAAAACCGCACATTAATATTCCTTATTCCCTTCTGAACCACTAGTTAAAAATAAAGGTATTTTAATAAATTAGTTTAACTGGTAAACCAATGGCTAACTTTGACTCATCAGGTTAGTAGTTAAAAAGAACCATTTTAAAATGTAATAAAGTATTGTCTGGAACATCTCGTCATAATGTTTTATTTTAAAACAGTCATGGCTCTTTTAACCCTATCATAAATAACTCAGAAGTAATGCAAACAGGAAGTATTTAAAATTGTATTTTTGTTAATTGTTACAAATTACAGAAATATTTTAACTAAAGCTTTAGGTTGAATGGACACCAAATGATGTCTATTATTTATAAGGCTCGCGCTTTATAAAGGGACCCAAAAGGACTATGAATCTCAATCAATCTAAATTAGAGAAATCAGATGTTGCTATTGTTTGTCAACTGTAGTATCATTTAGTTGTGGTTGTTTTTATTACAAGTAGTCTCCTGAGATTTTATTGCTTACAGATGATAGCTATAAAATAAGAAAGACTTTAATTATCTAAGTTTGTTACTCATCATTTGGAAGGTATATGCGGAACTGAAGGGCCATATAACTAAATTTATTGAATTATAAGTGCTATTGTTAAATTGTGGATACGAGTATTATGTTACTCACTAAAATTAAACTATTATATACGGGTTAAATCGCGGTTTATTTTGAAAAAGCAATAATTTTACATACCTATATATAAAATTATTAAATTTACGACGCTTTTGATTGATTTTTAACAGTCATGATCAAGATGGCTGTCTTATTTTAAAGTAAGTATTTTAAAGTATTTGAAAATAATTTAATTTTTGATGTTCCTATTTACGCTGAATAAGCTCAAAGTTTCACAAAGTCTTACTTCTTCTTGTATTTGAGTAAACGAATTATAATAAACAGCAATGGTTTCTATTTTTCGTACTCGCTGTTTCAAAGTCACTCAGTCCTCAGCTTTAACAGTAATTAAACCGATCGGTGGGTATCTAACTCGAGACCATTGTGACCCAGAATAGTAACACTTAGGTTCTACAACACTTGTAGAACTATTTGTCTTGGAATGAATCTCAGGAACTAACCTATCTTCAATTTAAATTAATTAAGTAATATCGACTAGAATGAATTTGAGAATTTGATTACATAGAGAAATAAGATGCAGTTTTTGTCAAAATGTAAAGTTAAATAAAATTATACATATTTGTTTTTATTTGTCGATTGATAGACACACAGATATATCGAGTGTCGTAGTGTCGGCTGAACGATATGGGTTTGTAAGGTTAAGGCTCAATGATTAATAATACATTGTAGAATTAAGTAATTATTATCAAACATTTAATTATTGTTTGACATATATTATATTCTTAATTGACTTGTACCACAATAACCTTGCCGGAGATTTATTATTTTTAATGGAGTTGTTATTGTAATTAATTTATTAATTTTATATGATTACTAGTAATGCACAACCAGTAAAGTTACCTGTAAAATTGCATGCCTTCAGGCGGATTATGGAGAGACCAATTTATATATATGTTATCTGAATTACTCATTTTCGCAATAAATAAATTTGAGTTTGAGTTTGAAACATACGTCGTCGTCGTCGACTCTTCCACAATTTCCACGATATAATTATGCCCTGCTGCCTATATCTTATAACGTCTGAATACCTTGATAAGGTCGTCCGTTCATTGAGAAGGTTAATTCTCACCATTAGTTTTTTAATACGTACCATTTTAGATTTCTTTATTCTTTCTCATTGGTAGTCGGTTCGGTGTCGGACTGCAATGAGTCTCTTCCTCTTTTAAATTATACTGTTGCGGTACTTTTATTTGTTACTCTAGTACTTAATATTATTAAGTCTCTCTTACATCTCTTATTTGTAAATTGTGTAAAATGTTGTTGTTTGTACTTTTCTATAAGTTATTTAATAAGCACCATTGTTCTATTATATTAGAAATGTACAATTGTTTAATTGCCCAAAATTTAAAATAAAAATAATTGAACTGTCTTTACGGATTACAATTAAAATTAAATTATCCAATATCTAACAAATAGATAACAATTACAATAGACCAGCTCAACTACCCTAACAACAGATTACTATTACAACAGAATCAACTATCTTACAAATGAATAGCAATTACAATTGAAACACCCGACTATCCTTTTTTTTTCTTTTTCCGTGGGTAAATGCTCCTTATGCAGACCCCCTCGCCACAACGGAATGCGAAAGGGCAATGTCGGGCTCTCCCGAGACTTCAGGCCTACCGACTTAAACCACCACGTGTGCCACCTCGCTGCCTTGTGAGGTGGGTGGGTCACTGGACCTTTAACTACATTAGAGACCCACCCAGCAGGGCCCAATACAGAAACCCGACTATCCTACAAATAAGTTACAATGAAAATCAAGCTATCTGGATACGAAAAAGATACACCTAGATTAATGAACCGATGCCTTATAGAATCGATAAGAAACCAATCCTATAGTGCAAATTATTGAAATTATGTGTCTATTTGAATTCAGTGGCAGTTTTTGACACGCACTTTGTCATCTGTCGCATCAGATAAGTTGATCTATTAGAACGAGGGTAGACGATATTCATGCATTTGGATATCTTTGAGAGTTATATTATTTACAAGTATCGATATCGGCCCTGCATATGAACTGTTGCACTGCTGGGCACGGGTATCTGCTGTTCGCTGCTTTTTTACATATATTATTTGTTACATACACATAAATTATAACTAACTATACATAAGATATATAATGGTAACTGTGCAACGTGTAAAATTCACCGTACCTATCAGGTATTATTTATCCACATTTCACCAGTTATATTTTGCAAATCCCATATAATAAAAAATGGGTTTATTACTTTTCATTTTACATTTAACTTTTCCAGACTCTCTTATTTCCTATAAAAAAGCATTCCAGGTTGTAATATATCCTATTTTCATGACTAAGACGTAGTCTATCTGGGTGATAAATTTTGGCGAAATCCTTTTCACCGGTTACGCGTGACTAAGTAACAAACAAACAATAAAAATCTTTCACATTATTTCAAATATTTTTTTATTTTCGAGCTGTATAGGCCCATAGATAAATACCTTAACCTAAATTTACATATTATAAAATTTTATAATATATACACACAACACTATCTAGCCTAAACTAAACAGAGCTTGTACTATTTCCATATTAGTAAGATTAGTACAATCAGTAGCGTCGGTTATGCAACGTTTTGTATCCAGACCAAAACTGCAGTAGTTTCTTTGTAGTATTATATTAATATCTGTAAACAACATTCTTGTTTCTATTGTAGTAGAATAATTTGTAAGAACAAGTTCCAACTTGTACAAAAACCTCAACTATAAGAAAGCTTGAATAATTTTCCCTTTATTGAATGCACAGCCGTGGTTAACAAAAGTTTTAATAGCTGCAGCTCTAGTCCGTATTTTAACACTGACTATCTTTTGACAAAGCCTTTAGTCTACATTTATTATCTTCAATTGTAAAAACGGAACTATTAGCATTAATTTTACTGTGGCAACTTATACCTACAGAGTTACTTACAATCATTGATGTTCGAAAAGTATTACAATACTTTTTATTTTATTTGTTCTTCATTTGTTTCGAATCATGCCATGTGTTGCAAAGGACCCAAACAAATAATTACCATACCTAAAGTACACCAATAATCAAAACAATTAATTGATCACATAAATATAATTATTTGTGTGGTCGAATAATTGTTTTGATTATGTATTGTTATATACCCAGTTGGTGATTCGAGCCCACAATACTCGACGCTACCGCCACCTCGCCGAGAATTGTAGTTTTGAATCCAGAAATATAAACCAGAAGGTTTCCAATCAAATTAAATGTATACTTATATATACCATAGCGACTTCTAATTGATCGAATGACGTTAACGTTGAATTGTATAAATATAATTTAAATCCGGCTGCGGACAAGAAGTTTTTGAAAATCTTTGTTCGATTAAATTGTACATACATACATACATAGATTCACGCCTGTTTCCCAGAGGGGTAGGCAGAGACTACGGATTTCCATTTGCTACGATCCTGACACACTTCTCTGGCTTCATTCACTTTCATCACATTCCTCATACACGCCCGTCGGTTCAAGGAGCTCTTAACCTGGCCTTTGTCCAGGACGCCTCCGATCTGGTCGAGAAACGTTCGCCTAGGTTTTCCTCTTGCGACTGTTCCATTCACACTAGCCTTATAAACTTTCTTAGTCAGTCTTTCCTCGTCCATTCTTTCTACATGTCTTAAATTGTATACGTATTAAATTGCTTTTTCTTAAAGAATGTAAAAGCTATAATTAAGTACTTAAATCTAGTTACCATTGCCTACAGAGATATTAAAATCACATTGTAGCTATAAAACTATTAAAACATAATAAACTATCAGAATCACGAAATTCACTAAACGCTTCAACTTCACAGCGCAGTTTCTTAAATGTAATTTCAATTCAACGATATAAAACGTTATTTTTTATTACAAAACGTTAAAGAGCGGTGTAGCTTATTCAATTATTCTGTAAGTGAATACCTACTTTAAAGTACACAACACTCGTGTCTGCTTACTTCACAACTCTGCATGTGTTTTGCATTTAAATGTACTGATACTCAGGATTTTGTTAATAATATTATACAACACTACAGCGAGTAACAGAAAATAGTGACCTGCCTTAGTAATAATATTAGACAATCAACTATATGACCGATTGCAGAATACGTTTCTTAAAATAATTTAATAATCGCCTGTTGTGGCAGACAATCCTGTGAAGCGCCAAATGGTAAATGGAAACAGTGCTTATGTCAGGAGTATTACAAAGCCAAGCTACTGTCTTCTGTAAATCTAGTTTGGGTGATTCATCAGCTAAATTGTATATTGATTGATTTATTGTCGCGTAATAACATTCATTCGTAGGATTCTTTATATATTTATATCTTCTGAATATCTCTTTACCATTAGTAGATAATATAAATTACATAAGTATATAGAAACTTGCGATACCGCAAAGATTTTTGCAAAAATAACTGTTATACAAACAAAATTATTATAATTGATATGAATGAATTTGCTTCATGGAATGTGAAAGAATATTGGAGTAAAGTTAAGTTCAAAAATCATATTTGATTTTGTGATGCAAGTTATAGTTTACCTTTAAATATGATCAGACAATTTTGTTGCACTCTGCAAATGCAAAATGATACCATCTAACGATCATTTTGATCTGTTTAAGTGTTGACTAATTATCGAATGAGCACTTACCAAATCAAAATTTCATAACTTATAAGTTGTATAGTTAGTTAATAAGTAATTAGATAATAATTATCGTAATAATAATTATGACAAATTCAATATCAATTATAATAGTCCTACGCCTGCTGCGGCTAGTGCCGCAGTAAGTGTTCCATCCCACCTTTGATTAAAACTCTCGAAGGGCCTCTTCACGTTGGACCCATGTCTCCGTATTAGCCTCCCAAAGGGCCAGGTATTTTTCTACTATGATAATTAAGATTAATTGTGTGTATGCCTGCAAAGATAGATAAGCTTAAACTTTACCTACGTTATTTTTTCAATTCCCGCATCTCGGACGGATTGATAAATTATATTCATTATTATTTGTTCCAAATCTGGATGTTCTTTATTCCTATTGCCAAAGTTCCTGCAATACACAATTTACATATTTGCAATTAAGTACTAAGTGATTCATATCCAATTAAATAATTGTCATGCACAGCTGTTTATAGGTAAATATTAAATTTCATCGACAAATTGCAATATTTTCCTCATAGCGGTTAATTTAATTTCTTGCAACAAATTATATTAAACTACTACTGTGATAAAGATTACATGCCAAAACTATAAATTAACCACATATAATATTGTGGCGATAAATGAAACGAAGTCTTATCTGGAATACGACTCATTTATTACTGTCTTAATAAACAACTAAACTCTCCACACTACATCATCCCCCTTAAAGTAAAAAAATATAATACTAAACATTCTATTTTTTTATATTGTTCAAATACATTTTAGTAAAACAAAGAAAAATACTAAACATTGTATTTTTTATATTGTTCAAATATATTTACATAAAGTTACAAGTACATAACTTTAATGAATTTACACCTACATAGTGTTTATAATAATTTCTTAATTCCTATAAGGTTTAGTACGATTTTTATGGATCGTTTCATTTATCACCACATCAAGAGAAGAAATTACAATAATTATCGAGGTAATAATATAAATAATAATAAATATTATTATCGCGCCCAAGATGATAATGGACTACGCAGATCGTCATCCAGTAGAGGTAATTATCAAGGCAAAACGTAACATAAAGCTTATATTAGTGATAGTCAAATCCTGGCAGGATCGCCATATGGCGATAAATAAAACGACGTCTTATCTGGAACACGACTCATTTATTACTGTCTTAATAAACAACTAAACTCTCCACACTACAATATGAATCATAAAGAAATATAGGGTAAACTTTACACATTTTAGTTGCTATCGACTTTGCTATACATAAATGATTCATGTTTAACCACAAACATTATGTCAATCTAACAATATAAAGTCGAATATACACAAAGTACACTTTTAAATAATTATATTGATTCTGGATTTTACCCAGACTTCAATCAGGGTGTTTCCTGGGTTATTCAAGGGAGGAACGAAAACACTCTCATAGGCCATCAGAGTAGAGACCTCAGCACTACTTCAGCTGTAATGAAGACGTGGTATGGAAGTCTTTGTTCGTGGACTGCACGACTGCTTACCATCAGGCCATAATAAAAAATATATATATTTCAGTCTCTTGTAAACGTTCTAAATATAATTACTAAAAATTTCTCTAAGCTTAAGATAAATAACCTCTTCAGATTTGAAGCTAATCGACCAAACTGAAGAAATATGAACCAATAAAACTTTCCATTTATAAAATAGCTAAAACCTCAGCTACGCTTGGGTGTAGTTCAGTCTAATATTTTTTATATCTCGCTTATGTGGTATTAAATACTCTTATACTCTCCTTTGATTACTTTTCGAGAATTGCATTGCAGACATTGATAAAGATTATTTATTTTCGGGCTGGCTATTTGTGTATTAATAAATACACAAATATGAAAACATATCTAGATCATTGTTATTTATCTATGCATTTCATTATAAAAATGTACCAAAGCTCTCTATGTACAAAGGAAAATAAAATTGACTTTGGCTATTTGGAGGAGCATAATTTAATGGCCGCAAATAACGTTCTGGGAGGAAGCCGCAAGCAAAACCTGGTTATGCTCTCGGCTAACGCTCGGGCACCAAGGTCGGCACACACTACTTTTTTCATTCGAGATGGGTTGAGGGATGATGATGGATTCCGTCTAATTGACTCATTAATAAACGTACAAAAGATCAAGTATTAACGATTTATTTGGTTTGGCAATTTAAGTGTACTGGCTGATAGTTGCAAGTTTGTTGCTCGACAGAGATTATAATTATCTTTTGAAAGGTACCGTAGGTCAGGGAAAGTAAACAACTCGTATCACGCATTTTATAGCACAAGTTATTTGTTTTTACAATTGATGTAGTACACCAGTTCTCGTAATATAATGTTCAAAATAGAGTGCTTATGTTAAAACCGAAATGTGAACTGAGTGCGATTTATGTATGTATATATTTGCCGTTTTATTCTAACTAGCGGTCGGCTAGTGCTCCTAATTCGACCAAAGTTTGCCTGTAAGATATTGCTGAAATAATAATATATATTGACATTATTATGTCATATATGTAACCATAGTTACGCGCTTCGACTGCGTGTGTTAAATGCATGGTTGTGTGCGTGTAGTGGTTTTTCATTAATTTAATGTATTTCTAATGCATATTTTATATAAATATTAGCATTCGTCACTTCTTCTCTGTATAAACTATAAGTGTACGAAATTTCATACTCCTCCGTCCGCCCAATTTTCGTAAAAAGGGATCCAAAGTTTTCGCTTCACGTATTAATATATAGATTTAAGAGAATAACATTAATAATATTTTAATACTGGCACTAAATAGACACTCTATTTCGAACAGTTTTAAGAATCCCCGCTCGACTGCCTAGGAAGAATACATATAGTTTATTGGATGTACCAACTTCCCATACAAATCTAGGTCATTATGCTGCGGTACCAAGGCTCTGTAGGCAATATAACAATCTGTCAAAGGTAACAGAAATTGACATCTGTGATCCCTTAACCAAATTTAAGAAGTGTCTGGACAGAATATTTAATTATTAAATGTTAAGTTATCTGTAATTATTATATGTACTTTTGGGTTTTGTCATTGTTTCACATTGTTTATATTATTATATAACTTATATTTTATTGTATAGGTTTATAGTCTACAATTTATCTAAGATAAAATATCCAAATTGTCTTGTGTTTAAGTAACTATCCAATATGTTTTAATTAGGTAACTTAGTTTAAAAAAAATATATATATTTGCATGCTGTGGTTTCCTATAACTGAAGGATTACACTTGTCTTATAGTTAAGTGATTTTATCCGTGTAATCTGTAGTGTATATTCTTTGTTGGAAATCCTCAATAAATAAATAAATAAATAAAATGGCAACTCCCGCACTAGGAAGAATTCCTGTATCGCGGTGGACTTTACAAACTCTCAAACAACGGAGATAAAGAACACGCAGACTCGGAACTTCTATTTGTGGATTACACAAATTTTTGTCCCGTGTGGGGTTCAAACCCACAACACGCGGCTCGGTGACAGTGGCGAGGCGACTATTTAAACCACTACGCCATTCGTGCAGTCGTTCTTCAAGTTAAAGTAAAACATTCTACACTTAGTTTATAGGCTGCATTTAGAAATATCAATACATGTACTCGTATGTACAAACTCAAGTCCAATTTCTGGAGAAATAGATAGTGACTATCTAACTAATCAAACAGTCTGCTAATGAACTCTCTAACGCAAAGCAATTGTGCCGAGATTGCGTAACAGAACTGTTAACAAATATTATAAGTATTACTTTATTGCAAAAGCCTCTGTTTATCGGTAACGAATGCGACTGCTGTGTTTAATGCGTCGGATTCAATTTTTAAATCGGGCGAAGTGTTATAAGGTTTTATTGTCAAGCAATTCTTAGTAGCAGCACTGAGCCTAGGGCTGTGCCCGGTTGGATATCGCAGGAATATCGTGGGACCTGCAAATATAGCCA
Organism: Catocala sponsa; assembly: GCA_963564715.1. NCBI lineage: Eukaryota > Metazoa > Arthropoda > Insecta > Lepidoptera > Erebidae > Catocala > Catocala sponsa. The sequence goes on along the minus strand of OY751338.1, from coordinate 20,915,013 downwards.
TACTAGCTATTGCGCGCGGCTCCACCCGCGTTGTATCTCTATTAGCAAGAAGTAATTAGGTAGTGTCCTTCCCCAGGTTTTAAACTATATCTGTACCAAATTTCATCTAAATCGGTTGAGTGGTTTAGCCGTGAAAAGGTAACAGACAGACAGAGTTACTTTCGAATTTATAATATTAGTAAGAAGTAAGAATTATAATTACTCTGTCTACCTCTTAGCGGATTCAGGTGTGAGACGATATGATAATGTATACGACTGTATTTAATTAATAAACCGCCGGTAATTCGGCACTAGGAAAGCAAACATACTGCATATAAAAAATATTTATACTTTACTAGCTTTCGCCCGCGGCTTCGCTCGCGTTAATTTAGAATTTGACAATCAATTCGGCTTGTACTCTGCTTGTAATAATATAATTCAATCATGATTCGAAAGACACGTGGCGCCATCTATTATCATAAGAACGTTATCGTTATTTTCCTCGGAAACAGTAATTTTTTTCGGGATGAAAGTTAGCCTATGTCCGTTTCTGTACACTTGACAACGTATATGCAAAATTTCAGGATGATCGGTTCAGTGGTTTAGGCGTGAAAAGGTAACAAACAAACAAACAAACTCATTTTCGCTTTTATAATATTAATTAGGATTAGGATTAGGATAGGATAGGATTAGGATTTATTTTAAAAACGTCACTACCATCTCACCCTCATCAATAGCTGTATCGGGTAGTATCGGGATTCTTTAACGTTGTAAGAAGGAAGCGCAGCCAAACTCGGAACACAACACACCAATATCTTTTTTTGATCCTCAAACAGGATAAAAACACACAGACAGTGACGAGGCTATCCCTTAATCTACTGCATCAAGCCATACACTTTGATCCTCAGGTTGTGGAATGAACACTCTGCCGAGGTTTTCTCACAAGACTACAGAATAGGGTTCTTCAAAATTCGTGTTAAAACGTTTTTACAGGGTCGCCAAAGTACAAGTGATGCCTCTGGTGTCGCAAGCGTCCATAGGCTACGGCGACCACTTAACATCAGGGCCGTATGCTCGTTTTCCACTTTAGTAGTATAAAAAAAGTCCACTTAACCTTTACTAGAACTTAAAAAATGTTTGCTTATTGACATACTGACATTGTCTTACGCTTGCGCGAATGTTATCAATTGAAATTAAACTACTTTATACAATTTTATCACGTTGTTTATTTTGTATAAAACACTATCATTACATAATTTTGAAACTTTAAATTACGTTGTTAAACACTTATGCTATTTATTTATTTATTTGAGCTATTTAAATCATTATAAAACTATTTAGATTTAATTTTACACTTTCCGCGACGTTTCGGTTGCCATGTTAACGGGGAGACTAGGACGTCGTCGGTTATCTCAATGTCTTGAAGTATAGTTATTTCAAAGTACTTGAACATAATTTACTTATTGGTGTTTCTATTTACGCAGAATTAGCTCAAAGTATGAAGAAGTCCAGCTGTGTGTGTTTTGCTTCTTTTTGGTTTTTGACTTACTGTTTTTTTTTATGGGAACTTTCGCCCTTGTTGTTATTTCTGTGTCGCGGAGGACTTTACAAAAATTGAAACAACGGACACCGAACACCCAGACTTGGTACAACATTTTGTGTATCACACAAATTTCTGTCCCGTGTGGGGATCGAACCCACAACACTCGCCGCGGCTGCAGTGGTGGGGCGACCACTACGTGCAGTCTAAATCCCAAGCTGCGATAAAAGTAAGATAAAATGCGTATAAAGTAGATTAATTCTGACATTGTTTATTAATTTTCAAGGGATGGTAAACATGAGGGAGATATTGAAAGGAGATCGATTGCTGGCAACAAAGTGAATGGAGCTCTACGCGCTTTTATGAATAGTCGAAATGTATCCGAAAAGGCACGTTTAGCTGTTCGTAGAGGACTATTAGTGTCCACACTTATGTATGGAAGTGAAAGTTGTGTATGGCAAAAGAATCATGAGAGCAGAATAAATGCCGTAGAAATAAGAGCGCTGAGAAGCATATGTGGTGTGACTCTGAAAGATAGAATAAGGAATAGTGTGATTAGAGAGAGATGTGGCATGAAAGTGAATATAGTTACAAGAATAGAAAAGGGTATGTTAAGCTGGTTTGGACATGTAGAAAGAATGGACGAGGAAAGACTGACTAAGAAAGTTTATAAGGCTAGTGTGAATAGAACAGTCGCAAGAGGAATACCTAGGCGAACGTTTCTCGATCAGATAGGAGGTGTTCTGGACAAAGGCCAGGTTAAGAGCACCTTGAACCGACGGGCGTGTATGAGGAATGTGATGAAAGTGAATGAAGCCAGAGAAGTATGTCAGGATCGTAGCAAATGGAAATCCGTAGTCTCTGCCTACCCCTCTGGGAAACAGGCGTGAATCTATGTATGTATGTATGTATGTTTATTAATTCTTATCACATTAATATTGTTGTTATGTTTGTTAATTACGGCCAACATTGATCTAAATGTTCTTAGAAAGTAATTAAAACGTAACATATTTTCATAATCAATAGGGAAAATGTATCAATTCTCTGACAAACAGTTTCTAGTAAAAGATATCAAGTAGATATTAATTTATAAAACACTTTTAGATAAACGAAGCGTTGTACCTACATAAAGAAAATAAACACTACAGATACATGACACATTTTAAAAACAAAAATAAATTTTAAATATAAACGGATGATAACACCCATAAATAAATTATACACCCATAAATGGAGAAAGAGAGGGATAAAGATAAAGAGAGAGTGAGAGAGACCGAGTGAAAGACATAGACAATAGTAATTATTAAATAGTATAATATATATTCTCTTAGAAAAGAAAATGTGTACAATGCTATGCATACCTATTACCTGTGTAATTACAATTCATTTAGAAATAAGGAAGCCTTTACTAAAATTTGTGTAATTGTACTGTTGGTGTGCTTATTCAATAAAATAAAAAGTAAAAATAAATACTACCTCGTCTCTCTATTTTCCTTACTCTATTTTTATCTCTATCTCCCTCTCTGTCTTTTTTTAGTGTATTCATCACGTCTCTATTTTATTATAATTAGAGCCAGGTGAGTGAAATCGTTTCAAATGAATAAAGAAAACAAGATCGCAAAATGATAGTACCTGTACTAGAAGTACTTAAAAAAACTCAATACCTAAATATTAACACAGTTTTTGTTTTGCAGAGTACGATATTACCAAATTATAATCTAAGTCACTGTGCCAGTTATACTAATTAATATCTTGAACGATATTAATGCCGAACCAAACGTTGATTTAATATATGTACACACAGTACCAAGTAAATAAATGCAATGTGCAACTGACTTTATAAAATAACAAAAGTAGTATTCCAAGAACATTATACCATCTGTGACAAGTATGAGTAATTGCACTTTGACATTTTGATAACTTTAGTAAGTATTTATAAACATGTTATAAATATTACTGTAGCAATTTTTGTTATATGTACATCAGTCATAATAAAGTAAGTGTATTGAACGGACGTACCCTCAAGATGTATAAGTTCATTGCCTTAGTTTTGTTTGTGTCTGTAAGTATAAAATTATTGAAGTGAAAACTTCTTTAGCGGCGTTGTGCACTTTTTTGTGATGGGTTAAAAATGTTAAACTCGCGTCAGGACACGTGACCTGATCGAAAATTCGTAAGACGGAGGGAGAATTGTCATGTTTGTGTACGATAGCGCAATAAATGAATATTGTATTTTACCACATAAATGATAGTACTTTTATACTGATAATTCAAAGCAATTCGTGCAAAATTTTTCCCTAACCATTCCAAAATATCAAAAATGCACAACGTTAATATTCAAGTTTTCACTTCTGCCGGCACTCCCGGAGTGTAACCCGTTGTTATGTGACAAAATCATAACTATAACTATTCTAATCCTAATCCTAACTATCCTATCCTAATCCTAACTTCCTAATTCATCCTAACTAATATTATAAATGCAAATGTGAGTTAGTTTGTTATTTATGCTTTCACGCCCTAACTACTCGAATAATCATCATGATGATTGGTCGAGTAGAGCGAAAAAGAGTGACAAATCTTCATGAAGTTTGGTATACACGTTATCAGGGGAACAGACAAGGACATAGGATACATTTTATCCATATATAAAAAGTACTGCTCCTAACCTAACCTTTTCTTTTTACGTGTGGAAATGCTGCTGATGCATACCCCTCGCCACAAGGTGAGGTGAACTTAACCTATATTTAGGCAGGCGAAGCCGCGGGCAAAGTCTAGTAATATTATAAATATAAATGTGAGTCTGTTTGTTACGCATTCAAGCCTTAACTACACAACCGATCATCATCATATACGTTGTTAAGGGGTGCAGAAAAAGATATAGAGTACCTTCCATCTAGAAAAAAGCACTGTCGTTAACCTAATCTAACCTAACCTATATTTACAAGCGAAGCCAGGGGAACGATCTAGTAGTGATATATACTAGAGCTAATTGTTTTACAAATTGCTTAAGCTATTTATAGCATTTTCAACATATAGCAGTGTTGTAACATATTAATATATATACATATATATAATATCGCTGTAATGTAGCGTTGAAGACGGCCCTGAAACTTTGTCTACACAAACGAAATACTACGATTGCCTCTAAAACTAGGCCGAGTGTTGTGGATTCGATCCCCATGCGAAACAAAAAATTGTCTGATTCATAAATAGTAGTCCAGTCTGGATGTTCTTTGTGGTCCATTGTTTAATGTTTGTAAAGTCTTTCGTGACAAAAAAAGTATTTAAAGTGCGGAAGTAGTCTTTAAAGATGTTAATATCGTTGTTTTAAAACTATATTGTATTTTTAACAGCCACTCTGTGATAACACCGTTATTCTTGAAAATCAAAGTATGAGACCGATATCTTAATCAGCCTGTCTAGTAGAATTCAGATGCACTAAACTGGTCACTATAAATTGTATGGAACAAAAACATTCAGTTTTTAATGACTATACAAATAGTTATGTTAAGGATCGTGCATTAGTAGCTTCCGTGATTTCAGCAGCAACACTGTCGAGCTGTTCTGTTCAAAAAACGTCAGACACAATGTATAATGGTTAAGTTTATGTATGATATCTGACGGTACACTTCAAATACAACAGATAAATTTGAACGTTGTCAAATTAGGTCTGATCTAATATTTTAGATACTGATATTGCGACGCATTGTGACGCATCAGTATATTAGCAGCGTGCATAAGGTCTCAGTTTCGATTTGGGTTTCAGTGATTGCAATAAAATGGTCAAGAAATCTAAATTCTGGGTATAATGACCTACATTTACAAAACTCTTGAATATAATTAATAATACATATCGCACTCTTAATAAAACAGAAAGTTATCTGAGTATTTCGGATTAAACAAATTTGAACTCTGATGCAATTGTAAATATTATATTATTAATATTATAATTTATAATCACACAATTAGAGTTCAAATTGCCTTACTTCCAAATTTCGAGTTAAGTCACTGTTTTATTAAGAGTGCGATATTACATATGTGCATTGTGCATGTTCTCGAAGATATGTCAAGTCTACCAACCCGTACTGGGCCAGCGTGGTGGACTATGGCCTAACCCTTTTCACACTGAGAAGAGGCCCGTGCCCAGCAGTGGGACAGTTTAATACAGGGCTGATATTATTATATTATTATAAAAATATATTTACACCTGTATATACCCAAAAGTGTAGTCAAGGCTGTATTCGACACTTACATATCTCTAGCCATGTATTTGATTCACTTTATAGAGGCTATTGCTGTCTACCGGGCACATTTCTATGCTGTTACCCAGAATTCCCAAACTGTAATCTAATAACAATTCCATCGGCTCGGAAACCAAACCCTCACGATTGCACGCAAAATGCCTCGAGACGAAGACGCAGCCCAATTATCTGACTTAACATATCGTGAATAAATCTGAGATGTCTTTAATTTTTTGTCTTCAATTTTAAAATGCAATATATATTTTAATAGAACTTTACCTACAAATAATTATTTTCTTTTAAAATATGTTTCTATAAATGTCTATATTTTCATATTTTTTATTTCAGGCAACCAATGGTCTAAGTAAAGGTAACAAGGTTGCAATACTGGTAATATTCACTGTTATTTTTATAATTCTTTTAATTTTGTTTATCAGTGTCTTTATTTTTAATATTTATTTCAGAAACCATTATCAGTATGCTGTGATATACCTGAAATAGGTGATGTAAATCATCTAACTACCTGTACTAACGGTCAATTGAAGGGACCGGTGAGTGTTTGCACAATTGAATCGATGAAGCAAATAGACAAAGAGTCCTTTAACACATTTGAGTGAAGCAAGTGCTTCATGAGAGAAGATCAATAAATAATGTTAAAGTGGGTTTGTTTATTTAGTTCGCTAGGAATTGAATATTGAAAGGGTTGAGTTTGGTCATAATATTTTTATAAAATAGCTAAAGGATTGATATAATAACATGGAATATTGTTTCTAGTTTCGTTACATGATTAGTATTGTGGCAGAAGACTACACACTTTGCCAAATGTAATAGTAATATAACAATTTTATTGTTAAGAGACTAGATTAATATATAAACAGACCAGATGAAATGAAAATATACATTGTGTCTTTATTATATTATAATGTATGTACAAATAGTAATATTTATATTATAGTAATAAAAACGCAGCATTACTTGCTTGTGATGATAATAATCTTTAAATAATTATAACAATTTAAAAAGTTATTATTGGCTGTATGTAAATCTTCTTCTCCCTAGTCTTTATTATTCTCAAGTCACTTGGTGTCGGCTTTTTAGTCTAACCGGATTTGAATGGATATCAGTTTTTACACGGAGCGACTGCCATCTGACCTCCGCAACCCGAAGGCTACCGATACTTTAGGGTTAGACCAGTGTCAGGATATTAGAGGGCACTGACTTCTCAATAACGACTGCCATAGATGTTCATGGCAGCCGGGACCGACGGCTTAACGTGCTCTCCGAGACACGAAGTAGGCGATAATTGTCAATCAATACGCACATAATTTTGAAAAGTCATATAACTTCCGAAAGTTCGAACCCGAGACCCTCTGCATTGCAGTCTGTTGGTCTCCCCACTGAGCTATCGCTGCTCTTATTGGCTGTATGTAATAGTAACTGATAATAACTGAGCATGTAATGCTGCGTTTGTGTTACTATAAAATTGATAACAACTTCTTAAATGTTTAAAGCCATCTTAAATCCGTTTACATTAATCGTATACATTAGAACCAAATAATGAAACACTACTTACAAGAAAATTATGGCGCAGACTCATATTACTAGCCTACAAAAGTTTATGATACGTACAATTGGCAACTTAGACTTTGTGCACATATTATTATCATTATCATTTATTTTATTCATCCATTTTTCTAGTGTGACGACGTTCAATGCGTATTCGAAGAATTTGGTTTCCTTCTTGACAAAGACACATTGAATAAGGAAGCCTACAAAAATCACTTACTGAAATGGGCAGAGAACCATAGCGGATGGTCAGTTGCTGTAGAGAAAGCTATCAACGAATGCATTGATAAGGAACCAAGACAGCATTTAGATCATCCTTGTAAAGCTTACGATGTCTTCGCTTGCACTGGAATTGCTCTGCTAAAGGTAAGTGCAGCACTTTTTGTAGATTTTGTTTACATTTGAGCACTATGGCCTCATCGTCGTTCATGACAGGTCTTAATCCCACTAAAAATTTTAATCATACGAATTGCAGATCCAACTTGGTAGGTACTTGACATATAGATCTATTAATATTTAACAAATAATCATCTTATCCAAATACAGTTTCCCTTTGCATATATTACAACGAAACTTAAATTCTATAGATTGATTAGAATGTAAAATTATCAATATTTAGAAAGCAAACTTTAATAATTATTAATACGAGTAACAAGACATATGTAATATGTATATTGTTGTTATTTCCAACTCTTTTTAGGACAAAATCATAATATGCAATGATTGATTACATGAAGATTATAATATGCCTGTCATAATATGAAACAGATATTTTACTGGGGTAACACAAATTTTTTTTTTTCACAAATATTTATCACACTTGTCAGAATCTGCTTGTATTCAATCCATGTTGCAACGGAAGATTGACTTAAAAGAGCAACAACAGAAGAACAATTGTTTCGCAATTACCAAATTGTTAACGTTTTTTGAATTTACAACATGCCTGTTTCGGTTCAAATATTTTCGTGGGAATACAATATTGGTACATTTATTAGTGACTGAATATTTATAAGATTCTTCTATAATTCGTTCCTTCTCATATTTTACAACAATATTAGGTAGTTAGTTTAAAGGATAGTTGATAAATATATTATAAGTATGAGATCGTTTTAATACATAAACTAAGGTCAGAAATTAATTAAATGTTTAGTTACGTTTGTCGCTGACTACACTAGACAGCCAATTCTCGCAATTAAAGCTATTTAAAACATAGTTGGAAAATAATATAATAAAATTAAAATGTTTACTGAAAAGTAATTTATGTTCACATTTTGAGCTTTATCTTAATTTAGGAGAATACCATTTGTGATATTACACTGAAATAAGATTTTTATTACAGAAATCAAACCACAGTCATTTGAAAACATTTTGCAAGCAGTAATTTAAAAAATACTCCTAACATTTATAAACAGAATAAGATGAGCTAAAACATTTTTTTTTACAGAAATGTCCAAATGAAGCTTGGAAATGCTAGATCATCGCAAACTACGAGACTACGTGATTATTTATTTTCACTATGAGAGTCTTATTTAAATAGGTGCAACTAATTAAAATTAACTTGATATCTCTAACTTGTCTTATTTATCACTGCATGGTTGTTCCTTCTATACTGTCCATATTATACCTTTGCCTACACTTCGATCAATAAATATAATCGCGATGGATTGCTATTTCGTATGCAGTACTCGCATGGTTTCTCTTTTTAAACGATTTTTTTATTAGTGTGACTAATAAGAGTACAAAATATCAATAATAAAAAGGACTCTCTTTGTGAACCCTTCTTATATGTGTATTAGCAGCCAAGGTAGTGCATACATTAAAACTTTTGATATAAAGTTAAAGGTTAAAAAGTGGTTTTACTAAAGTCACTTTTTATTTTATATTTAAAAAATATATAATTCATAGTAGGGTGCTGTGGGTTCGAATGCCACACGGGAAAAACATTTCTGTATTTCACAAATAGTGGTTCCGAGTCCAGGTATACTTTGAGTCCGTTATTTTAATGTTCGTTAAGTCCCCCACGACACAGTAATTAATTATTCCTAGTTGTCTTTTTGAATACAAAAAGATGCGATTACTAATTCTACTTAGTCCTTACTTGATATTATAAATCCGAAAGTAACTCTGTCTGTCTATCTGTCTGTTTGTCTGTCTGTTACCTTTTCACGGCTAAACCACTCAACCGATTTAGATGAAATTTGGTAAAGATATAGTTTAAAACCTGGGGAAGGACATAGACTACTTTTTATTCATGTAGGTAAGTACCACGCGGGCGGAGCCGCGCGCAAAAGCTAGTTTAATATAAATAATCGTAAGTTTCACATAATAGCCAAGTACGACGTACGAACGTAATTACTTATACGGAATAATTCAACGCAGGACGCAGTACCTATAGATCCTTGAGGCATGCCGTCCTTATCTTTATTGTCTTAATAACACAAACATACAGGCACATAACTTAGCATTATCCGTCAGTTCATTGTACCAGCGGTAATTGTCCGACGTGAACAGTACTCAAGGTCTTAAGATCACTAGGTAGTACTTGACACTGATTCAGTCAGCGTGATGATAGGCCTCCTTGAGGACATCCGACACACTTCCACGCCTATTGTTTTTATTATGTTTGAATTAATAATAATTAATTGTCTATTTTGTATAAAAAATCGAAGGTCCCAATTATATCATGTTACACGTTATACCTTACACAGTTTCTTAATACAGTTTTTTTAGTTTTGCCAAGTAACGGTTCTAAAAGTAGAATTGATAATATTCTCACGTTCAGTATTATTGTGCTGCGTTTTATAATTGTTGAAGTTCCTTTATTTTTAGCTCATAAGTGGCTGCGTAAGTCCCGTATGATATTATATAACACTAATTTATATAAATTTCATTATCTACACAACAAATTATTGTTATACAATCCAAATCGATCGTTGGCGAGATATAAGAGATCTGCTATCATGTAGACGTAAAAACAAGACATTGGCAATGATAAAAAATTCTGTTCACAGAAATATTATAACATCTGTCCTTTTCCGTTCTTTATCATTTTGTATACACTTGAAGGGACATAGGATGTCCACAGTGGATGATTCTGAGTGTCGCGTCTTATTAGGATCGATAAAGCGTAGCACCTGTGTTACTCTTAGACATACCCGTATGTATATTATTATAATATACCACTATTGCGTTGGGACAAATTACGATTTTTAATAATATTGATTATATTGAAATATGTTACGATATGGTGGTTTTAGATTTAATTAAAACACATGCATGTTGTTAGGTTCTCGTTTATTGAATCGGTTGTAAAACTACATAAAACTATACAGGTAAGTTAGGTATATGCTGTCTTAGTATATTCGATTGTCGTCATGGGTTTTTTTTATGCAACATAGGTGGCAAACAAGCATACGGCCCACCTGGTGGTAAGTGGTCACCGTAGCCTATAGACGCCTCCGACACTGGAGGCATCACTTGCGCGTTGCCGACCCTTTAGGAAAAAAAGGAAGTGGGAAGGAGAAGGTTCGGGAAGAGGGAAATAGGGTGATTGGGCCTCCGGCGCTCTCACTCACCAAACGAAACACAACGGTAGGAACACTACTATTTCACGTCGATATTCCGTGAGAGGGTAGTACTTTCCCGGTCGAGCCAGCCCATTCATGCTGAAATCAGCGAGGCTCTACTACCTACCTATAATATTATATGAAATTGGAATATATTAGTGTTGCACAATAGTTTCAAAGATTATATATAGAATGATAAGTAGAGTACAGTATTATGGTATATTTTAATTTTAATGCCTATACTTCAATATTTGCCTCAGTAGCGTAGCGATAATAATGACAATTGTTGTGCATGAGGACTCGGGTTCGATGCTCGTTAGACAAAGTGCTTTTTCTGTTCGGAAATTGTTAGTAGCAGCACAGAGTCTGGATCTGCGCCCAATAGACGGCGTTGGGCTCATCCCCTATTACGTGGGACCTGAAATCATAGTTGGCGAAATGTGAGTGTCATACATTGCTGCCAACCTCCTCGGATATATATGCATAAAACTAAAAAAATCCGTAGTAGTTTAATTTGAATCAATAACATTCGCGTAAACAGAAGACAATATTGCATAAAACTATTTTGTAAACTCGGGATTTAGAAAAGTTTATATTATGAAAAAGGAATGCTGTTCTACCGAAATAAGATGCAGAAATGGCATCTCTTAACCCTATAAAGATAATGCGATTGCTCTGACCAAACTCATAATAAAACTCAAAGCTAGTCACATGGTTTTCGAGAATACTATTCTCGTTCAAATCAATAGACTAAACAGATTTTACATTGTTAGAATTGTTTATAGTAATACTACAGTAAACATGCGAACACTAAACTGAGAAAGGTTAGCCCATTTGACATCTTTATGTGTTTACTTAAGAAAAATATTCTATTCCAAACGTAAGCGTAGGTCGTATATTAAGGAAACTACCTTCCAAAGTAAAAGTTTGTACTTTGTAATGGATAAGAGGAAACCAAATATTTTGTTTATATATAATATAAAAAAGCGAAAAATTATATGTTCAGGCAAATAAATATTTTCAAAAATCCGTAAAAGTATTTCTGGAATACAGTTTTAAACAACTAATTCCAATTAAATTTTATTTAGGTTTATAGTAATTCACATGGCTTAAGTTCTTACTTATGCTTGGATTAATCTGCAGGTAATTGAATTCAATTCCTTTTTATAGATTTCTATCAGAAAAGTCTCACTTCTCCTAGGCAATACTTGGTACTATCTTAGAAATTGCGATAGAATTGCATATTCTCTATAGATCCACAACCTAGAAAAATAACTGATGAAGTAAAAGTGAAATACTCTTCGGCCAGCTACAGATTCAGAGATACAAAGGTATCTGTCGATATCTAAAGTCTATGTTCTGTAACAAAGCATGTACCTACTTATAACAATAATAATAACAGCCATTTATTGCAGATGTCTGTCCATAGATATTTAAGAAATAAAATTAATGACAAAAACATAATACCTATACACATATTTATTTCAAATCTAAGGGTAACTGATGTCCACTGATCACAGTGCAGTGTCCGTGTCAGTGTACAGGTGTAACCAGTGACGTGGAGAGTCCTGCCTATCTACAAACACGTTTAGTATGCTGTTGTGGCTGAATCTAATACCCGTCAGTAACGACACACATTGCTTTCTTATAAGAGGATGAAAGCCATTTGTATGAATATCCGCGAATATATTTAAAACATTTTATATAATTATACTGGAGCCTTTCGCTACAAAGTACATAATAAAATGTAATACATAAAGGGTGGAGACCTGGTATCCTGAAATACAGGCCTCGAGCCTAGCTCAGGTACCAGTCCCCCATAATAATTAAATAGTTAAATTATGTTAAACCGAGTTGTAAATCATGTTTATATTGTAGTGAGAAAAATAAATTAATTTATTATTATTATATAATTTACCCACAATACAATAGGATACCCGTTCAACGTTACAAATGACTAGCTATTACAGTAACTTCATCAAAAGAAAAACGTGGATATATATTAAACCAACGTCTTGATTAAGTATTAGAAAATGTGCATCACGTTCATCAGGGAGCAATTATGGGAACTAATGCGACTGGTATGGTACTAATGGACCATTTCTGCAACTAAGCTACGGAAGAACTAAGGGATTACATTCTAAAGTGCTATAAAATGGACACTAAGCGGTTTGTTAATTAATGACATCACTGAGTTTGCCTTTTATGTTTTTTTTCACATATCGACCGTTCGAGGATTAAATATTGTAAAAGGCATTTTGGCGAAAATCGAAATCGAACGCATACTAATTCTGAAACAACAATTATTATTCCTTTCATAATTATAGCATATAAAGAGTTCAAAGAACGAAGTTTACACGTTTTAGTTATTTTAAAATTACACTAAATACAAAGATACATTGAATTTAGGCTCGCCTAAAATTCTACATTTTATCCTTGAACGAAGAAAAAGAAGAATAAATGTATTAAATGCCTCACTGCATGAATAGCACAGGATTCAGTCATAACCAGTACGCCAACGCCTACGTTTTTGTGTGATCCACAAACAGTTGTTACGAGTCTATGTTAAAATTTTTGCAAAGTACAACAACGTAGGCTAGTGGTACTGTTTTAGTGCTAGAGTTGACTCTGTAAAATAAAGTCGATATAGAATTCAAGAGTTGACTTATTGGTCCAATGGCCTATTCGAGAAGTCTTCGTTTCTGTTTACTGAATTGGTCATAGCGAAATTTTGCTCTACTGTACTAAATTTGCCAATTACACAGGTGCTTCGGAAATACTTCTTTGTTGACGAAAATGGGTTTTGCCAAGCACTAAGTGGAAATCTCTTAGAGAATTAAGAAAGGTAACACTGCTTTTTACTCGCTAAATAATACTTTCAGAGGATCACAAAAACACCAATTTCTTTCCTTTCATCCCATTTAAAAAAAAAAACAAAACGAAATAACCTTTTCGTTTCTGAGCGCTTTCGCCAGCATTTTAAACTATTCAAAACTACGGTAACCGCGTACAACCAAGTTTACCTAATGCTTGTACTGGCCCAGGTTGAGTTAATTGCAAATAGAATGTGGCAATTCTAAATGATTTTAAATTATATTATCTTCATTTGATAAATACCTTTTAGAACATCGTAGAATCCGGTACACAGGTAGTTTTTTTTAAGTAGAAGATAAATGTTAATTACTTGCACATGATATAGACAAAGTGCACATGCCAGATACTGACTAATAGTATTCTACCTATCTTGGTTTGTTATAGTTAGATATCTGGCTTTTTAACTATTGTAAGCCGCTATTTCAGCATCCAAATAAACGTCTGCAACGGCGAAGGAATACCCGGAAGAGAAATCTTAGTAAGTATTCGGACTTATAGAGATTTAATACACTTTTTATAAGTAAAGCCTGACGTGGGACATTCTGTAGTTATTTAACTAACATTTTGAATGAAAATAGGTTTAGGGTAGATTATGCTTGCTTACCGTCTGCAGTGTTTAAAATCGAAGACTGTAAGAATGCAAATCGGATGTATGAACTGAGATATCTACAATGCATATTTCGGATCTTTGTCCAACACCTTGATTGTTTCCCGTGTTAACAACAATCACGGCCGGTATCCGTTCGCTATAAAACATCGTCGTAGGTACATCACGCCTTCACTCTACCCAAACGCAATACGATGAGCACATCTGTTAGTGTATTTGTGATCTTTGCTGTGATCCAGGTAAGATTACAAAATTAAAACTTTTAAAGAGAACAGTTTAAACAAATATAAATTCAATTTTAAAAATTACACGTGTAGAAATGGTTGAGATATATCTAATACATTTTTTCATAATATATCTCAAAAAAAATATATAACAATAATTCAAAAAGTATGTACAGCATATTTATTTTATTTTGTACGAAAGATTAATCACACTTCTTTTTAAATGGTACAACAGCTGAATAAAGTTTGTTACTTTAAATGTTAATAAAAACAATAATAAGTGCTGCAAGAATTTATGAAATTATATATTATTAGCTATTACCTGTTTTTGTAATAAAAGGAACTTAATACTTGATGTAGAGATAGCCTGTATCCCTAGGTAATTTTATTGCTTTTTGACTAAATGACTATCGCTTAAGCGAAAATATGACACGCAGATAACTTTTAGTTTAAAACGTTTCGATTTTAAATTATGTTTAATATGGAGGTAGCTTGTACCTTAGTGAAAGACATAGAATACCTCAAAAGTGAACGTACTTGCAGGTATAACCTAGTATTTTATTTTTCTTAATAATTAACGATCGAAACGTATTTACGTGTAATGTTCTATTATAAATTTTCCAGGTAATATCTTCGCAATCCAATGGACCTAATATAAATCCTTTAATACCGAAGACTTGTTACAGACCACCAGCTGGTGTAAGTATGCAAAGGATCCTAGTCATAATTTAGCTTAAACCTTATATTTAGCCTGCTATGCATACTATATACAACATAGCGCGTTTGTGATTAAGGACTTAGGGGCACTGGTATCAGTGCACAGTCTAACCAAGATTGCCTAATGTCACGACTCAGTGCACATCGACATGATAATAAATGATTGATGCACGGACACACCGTATTCGTACCTAAAGGATCACAACACAAATTATGCCAAAGCTATACATGCGCAATAGCATATCTCATAATTGTTTTTATCTGACTTTCTTAGCAGCAGACATTGATTTGTATATCTTTAAATATATATCCATCTTCCAGTATCTATAAATATATTGATAAAATGCGTTTATATGAATGAAATTAATTTTATAAAATTCCTCATGCATACGTATTCTTGTGTGTATTGATAACTCGAACTCGAAAGCTCAAGCAGAGCTTCCAATTTAACGAACGCATAAAGCAATACTACATTTAATTGTTGATTTAGCTGCACTTAACTTGATGTTTCTTATTCGGTAAAAACCTGAAGTTTTCTATTTATTAGACAAATTACTTATAAATCTTTATATATATAAATCTTCTGTGCGTATGTTTGTAATTAAACTCCTCCTAAACGGCTGGACCGATTTAGATGAAATTTTTTGTGTGTGTTCAAATGGATTCGAGAATGGTTTAGATTTGGTATTTTTTCTTGTGTACAGGACAACGTCTGTCAGGACAGCTAGTTACTTATAAAAGTATCCGACAAATTTTTCACAGGTCAATATTCTACAATGCTGTCGTCTTCCTAATGTGCATACTCTGGAAGAACTAAAGGCGTGTGGGATTGAAAGACCAGTTAGAGAACCACCTCTAATGGTGCGAGATAAAGAACAAGTAAGTGATATTCCAATATTTAGTTTACCTCGATTGTCCAAGTTATAAAATTGAGCTTACTTTTAATGCCGTAACAAGCTCGATTGCCAACTTGCACATTAATCTTAAGATTTTTGGTAGGGAAGCAAATAATAATTGTTCACGGGATTTTTCTACCTATAATGCTAACGATTGCTCGCGGTAGTGAGATCCCGGATTCCATTGTCAAAGGGAGCAAAATTTTTTTGAATTTTTCAGTTAATAAAATCTCTGCACGTAGTCTGGCAAAAACATAGCTGGCGAAATAGACAGGCCTGATGACGCACAGATTTATATATTTATTAGCAAATTTTGCTGTTGGTCATATTTCATTATAAATCTAAAACTAATGGTCGAATAAACTATCCTTTTATATATTATATATTATACCTCACTTGTAATTCCACTGTAAATTTATTCACCAGCCTCTGTTTTGGTCCAAATTAAAGACTATAATTTTATTATGGATAGCAAATCTAGCAAGCGGTCACCTTTCCCCTGCCACCGGCAGTATTATTTGTGTGATTCACAAGTGATTTTTTAAGTCCAACACGACACAGGGTTTGATGCCTAATTTGGGAATTGGCTTCCTAAAAGACCAATAAAAAGTTTTGTCCAAATGGATAACAAAATTAATTCTACAAATTCCATCTTTCAACCTTTATTTAATTTTATAGTTAGGATTTATAGTTGATTTATATTATAATTTTTTTTTTTACTTGGCGGAATGCCTTGACGCTTACCCCTCCGCGGGGGTGGGTGGAGGGGTTATGTCGGACTCGCCGGGGTAACAGAAAGATGTTAAAATGGACCTCCCGGAATACCGACTAAACCTACCACGGTGTTCCTCGACAAACCACTATCAACGGGGCCGCGTGAATCACTTTCACATGCGGTCGCGACCCCGCCGTATGAAACGGCAGGCCACTACACGAAAAGACCTACCCACTGGTCACAACTACAAAAAAGCCCTACTGTCCCCCCCCTAGAGGGGAGACGGACACGACACAGAGGCACGCGTGGGAACACGCACGCCGCCTCTCGGACCTGGTGCTGAACGGATGGCGGGCAGGCCCACAAAGCTCGCCACCCCCAGGTCAAACCTTAGGGTGGCTGGAGGTCGTCCCGCGCCCTCCGTCGCTCTCCGGCGCCCGGTTCTGCGGTTGGGGAGAGGGTTTAAACGCTCTCTCTCCCGCTCCGCCACCTCCGTGATGGAAATCACTTCCTCACAGAAGGAGGCGACGGCGTTCCACGACCTCTCACTCCGGACCATAGACTGAACTACAGCCGGGAGCGAGAGAGCAACCAATCCGACTGCCGCGATCAACTCACGGCGCTGCGATGCCCAGGCGTGGCAAACCGCCAAAGTGTACAGCGCCGTGTTCTCAACAACGTCGCGGCAGTCGCCGCAGTGGTGACAACCGGGCGTCTCTTGCCGGCCTATACGACACAGGAACCGGTCAAAACTACCATGGCCAGTCATTACCTGTGTGAGCCAGAAGGTGAGGGCGCCATGCCGCCTCTCCAGCCACTCCTCAAACACGGGACTTACCGCCACGATCGTGGCGTGCCCGGCACTGGGGTGCACAAGTCGCTCCTTCCAATTGGCCACAAGGACCTGGCGGAGTTCGGACCTTGCCGCCTGGACAGCGGGAAGAGCAGGTCCTTCGCCCCGAGCTAGCGCCCCCTCGCGCCAACGATAAAGCGACGACAGGAGCGCCGCTTCCAGGTCCCATGGCATCGATCCTGCGAGGAGGCTCGCAGCCTCGAACGAGATCGTGCGGTATCCTCTTATCAACCTGACGGCCATGGCGCGCTGTGGCGCACGAAGCGCCGAAATGTTGCGGGCCGTCAGGTTGTCCGCCCAAACTAGGGCCCCGTACAGGGCCATGGACCGCACGACCCCCTCGTAGAGCCTCCGGCAGGAGGTATTTGGCCCCCCAAGGTTGGGCAGCAGGCGCGCAAGCGCACCTGCAGTGCCCCGAAGAACGGGGCCAAACGACTAAAATGGGCTATAAAGTCCCATCGGCTGTCGAGCAAGAGACCCAAATACTTCAGAGTTGACCCGACGCCGATGCGGACCCCTCCTACCATGATATGGGCCCCTGGAGGTGGCCGGTTCCGAGAGCCGTGGAAACAAACGGCCTCGGACTTGGACAAGGCCACCTCGAGGCCCAACCGCCGGATACGATTGACGACTTGTGCGACCCCAGCGGTCGCCAGTAAGGCCGCCGCCCGGTGCGACTTACCCCTCGCCGTGACAAGCGTGTCGTCAACGTAACAAATGACGCCGACGCCACGGAGGAGCGCACCTCGCAGCACCCAGTCGTAACAGATGTTCCACAGGAGCGGACCCAGAACCGATCCCTGTGGAACACCGCATGACATCTCTCGCCAACTCCAACCGTCGTGACCCCGGTACACTACTACCCTCTCTGATAGATATGCCCCGACAATGCGGCAGAGGTAGGTCGGCACTAGATGAAAAATGAGTGCCTCATATTATAAATCTATTCCAACTTTGATATCTTAACTTATCGATCCAGTCTCGTTATTTTTCCTAAAATTTTATATCCTCAGGAATCTGTCCATTGTTTTGTATTTTTTCATTCCTTGCTGAATGAGGTATGTGCGTTAACCAAAAATCACACTATTTGTTTACTCCACCTTGACATGCAAGAATACTTTTTGACGTAAACAAACACATCTTATTGTTCTTCAAAACGTGGTATTCAATATCCGATGGATGTGTATTCATGCGAATACCACATTACGTAAACAATTATCTAATTGAATTTTGGGTCAAGACATTTGATTTTTAATTGTTTTGTATACTAGCATTTCCACGACTTCGTCTTCTTTAAATAAGGTGAATAGCTGTTTTTTATTGGAAAATCTTAATTTATTTTAATAGTATTTGTTTGTAACAAGGCTGCCTCTGTGTCTCAGCGGTTGTGAATGCGACAATATTTTTGGGTTAGACAAAGTATCTTGAGATTTTTTGTTTTATACATTTATTGTTATTTTCTGAGAAATTATCAATAGCGGCACGGATTGCGGATCTGTGCTCGATATACGGTATCGGCACTAGGTTTGATATGCACAAATAAAGGATCTCAGATGGTATTTAAGGATATATGTGATACACAGCACATCTTGTAATTTATATTACCAAAAAAGTTAGAATTGAGAGCACTAAGAAATTCATAACCTATTTTTTTGTTTCCAGTGCAAACGAAAACATTGCTTGCTAAGGAACAAAGGACTTCTAAAAAATGATGGTTCTATTGACAATGATAAACTCGAGGAATTTGTAGAACTTATGTATAAAAACCGCACTTACCTTGAAGATGGGATTGAAATGGCCAAGGAAGTGTGTTTTAGAGGCAAGGAGCCACCACAAGAACCTTTCTATATAAAGAGAAACGAGCCATGTGAAGCCGATCAATTTTACGATTGCGTACCTATTATTCTTATATGGGTAAGTATATGTATCTTTATTTTGTAGCACTAATTAAGTGTATATAGATTAAACTGTCTCGTTGGTCCTACGATATGAAATTGCGTTTATGTTCCCTGTGATCGTGAGGTCCCAGATTCAATGCGATGATGATTTTGCTGTTAGGATGAAATAATATTGAAATTTAAATGTAATACCCACAAGCATTATAGGGTTTTAATATAAAAAAGAAAACAATGATCGAGGCATGCCATGTTGCTCACCAGTTTAAAACGCACCCGTTCGAAGCGCACCAAGAGTATTCCACGCAGCGCACCCGCTTGGTGCGCAAATATTAAATAATAAATTTATTAAATTTCTATTCCACTTTGCGCACCAGGGGTCATGGACCATGTAGCCATGTAGTGAGACGGATTACCCTAATAAAATATTAATAGAAATTTGTAAAAATGTTTATTAGACATGGCTGGGCACCGCCTCATATAGCTATTGCTATGAGTGATAATAATATTTTATTATCACTCATTCCTTACGATAGAAACAGCTTGCACTATACATAAAATATTGCGGTCTCGTCTTCATGTAAAGAAGGATCTTTTATACTCTTGGTGCGCTTTGAACTGATGCGCAACGGGGTATGCCTCCAATAATCTTTTAAGAAATTCAGAAGGATTTCTTAATAGATTATTGTTTTTCTTTCTAGGGTCCGGTATTTGTCTAACTACAAAGTTTACCATACTGCTGCTTTAGAGGCTACCATCAAATTTTATTAAATGCTTGAGTATGTTCAGTTGTAATTCATGAAGAAATGGTTGCAGCACCTTACAGTTATGTTTTGTAAACAAAATTTTATTGTAAACTTGGCTATTAAAAAGAGTGGCCATGAGTTTCTTGCCCGTTCTTCTCATGAGCCCTACACCCTTGCTTTGCTGAACGTGGCAGTAAATTTAAATTCACAGAAAAGAATTAGTGTAACTTTGACATTCATAAGTGTTACCTTTAACTTGAATAAATTTATTTTTGATTTGATTTTGATTTTAAATTTGTAGATATTTTCATTTTTACCTTGTAACTATGTTAAATATAAAATTTATCAAATATTCTATGCATACGAATACATAACACAGCACCTGAAGTCCCAAAGCAGTTACCTGAAGAGTTTCTCCAAACCTTTAAACGCCGAGCTTTGAATTGCAGGTTTGATAGATATAACACATATTTGGATTGCACGGATGGCGCATTTATTTAAGTCTGCCCCCGCTGCTGCTACTGCGCCGAGTGTCCTGGGTTCAAATCCCACACGGGACAGAATTGACCCACAAATGGTTGGTCCGAGTCTAGGTGTTCTTTGTTTGAATGTTTGTAAAGTCCTCCGTGATACAGAAATTAATTCTAGTGCGGGAGTAGCCTTTTTTGAATAAATTAAAATCCAATTTATTTTATTAATACACTTGTAGTATCTGACACAGAAATTCAGTTCAGGTTCAAGGTACCCAATCAACTGGACACTCTAACACAATGTCAACTTTTTTTATATTTCAGAATTGTAAAATAGAAGACACATTTGCCACCTGCCGGATACTAAAAGCCCACATGGAGGAATGCAAGCCATATTTATTTAAAACTCCGCACCAATAAACACATGAAATTACTTTAGACCTCAATATTTATTATGATCTTTATATAAACCAATATTAGACTTTCTTTTTATATATACTATTATAAAGCTGAAGAGTTTGTTTGTTTGGTTGAATGCGCTAATCTCAGGAACTACTGGTTCGAATTGAAAAGTTATTTTAGTGTTGGATAGCCCATTTATCGAGGAAGGCTATAGGCTGTATAACATCACGCTACGAGCAATAGGAGCGGAGCATCAATGAAAAATATCGCAAAAACGGAGAAATATCTCTTATGTGACGCAGACAAAGTAGCGCGGGTCAGCTATAATTAGATATATGTAATTTGTAAAAAAGCTTGCGGCATTATTGATGTATTTTATATGTAAAAATTATATAAAAAGTAAATAAAATAAAAGTTTATGTTACTTCTGTTTAATTAAGTGTGTCTTCAATTCTACGCACGTGATAAGGCAGACGAAATATTATTATCAACACTAATCTACATACAAAATAAAAAAGACAGTGATAGTTAATCTGTCAAGGCTTAGAATTCCCAATATAATTAAAAATCTATTGTGCCTGGCCACCGGTGTGCCGCCGCGATTTGAAAGCTCTAGAACTCTTGACTAATAAACTGCAGGGATGGTATAGTGGTTTGAGTGGTCGTGTCCTCACTGGCAGTTGAACGAGTATTATGGGTTCAATCCCCAAACGATACAGGCCAAAAGTTTATGTAATCCACAAATATATTGTTCCAAGTCTGATTGTTCATTGTATATATTATTTGAAAGTCTGTAACGTGCCCCACGGCACAGAATGTATTCGTAGTGCGTGAGCTATCCTATTAAGAATCGAAATGAACCAAATCAATTAACACTCGCCGCTTTGGCATAACATTGGTAACTTACCTTTTGAATCACTTGGACCTTATTAAGTACCATTTTTTCTTTTTGACGTGACAACGTCTAATAAATCGATGAACGCCGGCTGCACGCACGAAAAAGGATAACTCATTGTCCCGTTACGCACGTTGTCCCGTTACGCTCATTGTCCCGTTACGCTCATTGTAACTTTACGATCGGAGTGTAAAACTTAAATCTAAATGGTTTTAATAATTTAAATAGCTGCAATAGAAATAAGTGTTTACCAGTTACTGTAATAAACGATGCGATAAAAACCACATAAAGTAGTTTAATTTTCAATGTATAACATTCGCGTAAACGGAAGACAACATTATGACAGACTAAGTTATATTTCTAATGCCTTCTTTATTCTTCACTACATGATAAACTCAATGATGACGTCTGTACGCGATAAACTCAAAAACTACTGAAAGGATTGTCATGCAGTTTTCTACGATAGATAGAGTGATTCACGAGGAAGGTTTGAGTGTATAATTCGTTAAGGTTTTGTGTAAATTCGTAGAAATATGATGATAATTGTAGAAGTTATCGAAAAAAACAAGCCGACTTTTTGAGTCGGGTAACGAATATAGACGGCTTGCACATCATCACTGTCAATGATGCTCCTTTTATCTACAAACACGGACGGGATGGAAACGACTCATAGACTACGCGAGATATCCGTACCGAATACATTCGACTCCGTGGACACGCACTTCAAACAATCACTGAGAAAACAGTAAAATTCTGTGATGACTGATGACGGTAACAACGCTGGACAAACTATAGTGACAAACCTTAATTGTCAGAGTTTGTCTGCTCACTCAGTGGATATTGAAACGGATACAGTGATACCAAGGTATTATTTGGTGTTGACTGAAACGTGGATGCGTGACAATTGTGATCCAGTTTCAATCAATAATTATGAGTGTGTAACCCGGCAGAATAATCGATCAGATTCTGATACAAATGCAGCTGGTGGAGTAGCAATTTATTGAAAATTATCATCGATATCCACGGTCAAAGTTCTCCACGTTGAATTGTCGGACACAACTCGTCTCATCAAAAACACGGGCGGCTGGCTGCTTGGCTGAAATTACATACTTCACTGCGGATACAACGTTTAAAATTATTGTACTTTGCGCAGTGTATATTCGTCCTGGAGCAAGTGTCTCAAACATTAGTGTATTGCTGCACCAAGCACTATTTCCGTATGTGCCCAAGAACCAGTATGTGCATCCGATCATGCAAGTTGATACCAATGTACCAATTCTTCTTTGTGGAGACTTCAACACAAACGTGAAAATGATGAAACATTCCTCAAATTCATGAAAGATATGTACAATCTCGAATACGCATCAGATGTTAATAAGTCAACAACGCTGAGAGGAACAACCATCGATTTGACTTTTTCGAGGCACATTAAACTTGAAACACTCCCTTTCGTTTCCTACTTTTCCTATCATCGTCCTATCCTTAACAGAATAACACAGATTGGAAGAAGTTAAATAGCAAACATGTATAAAAGTTATAGTTAAAATAATCTGTTCGTTAAAGTAATAAACATAATATTTGAATTAATGAGTGCAAATAAAAGTAAATTTATCAATTAAATTGTAGATTTCATTTCACTCCTTCTTTGTATCCATACAAAATAGTGATATTTCAATAAAAATGATTCAATTTTATTCATAAAAGTATGCAATAATAATAATAATAATAATAATAAGGTACACCATTAAAACTAAATGATAACAATTTTAATATTATACAAGACCACATAACAGATGATCAGAAAATTACAAGCTGGAAACAAAAATCTTTACATGGAAAATACCCTAACCAGTTACAACAGGAATATATAGATAAAGAAGCATTAACCGCGTGGCTATATAGAGGAAACATATATAAAGAAACAGAAGGATTTATGGTTGCAATCCAAGACCAAATCATAAAAACAAAGAACTATCAAAAATATATAATAAAAGACCCTACAGTAGTAACAGACAGATGCAGGTTATGTAGCACAAATCAAGAAACAATAGATCACATTACAGGAGGATGCCCCTTTTTAGCGAACAAACAATATACAGAAAGACACAATAATGTTGCAAAACAAATTCATTCACTCTTAGCTATAAAATACAAACTAGAAGATAAAACAGAACCATATTATAAATATAAACCAAAAAACGTACTAAACAACGAATACGCTAAACTTTACTGGGATCGAGACATTATAACAGACAAAACAACTACAAATAATAGACCAGACATCACCCTTACACTTAAACAAGAAAGAATCACATACCTAATAGATATATCAATACCAAACTCTGAAAATATTAGAAAAAAATACACGGAGAAAATTCAAAAATATATACCATTAGCAGATGAAATACGACAAATGTGGCATCAGCATACAGTTAAAATTATTCCAATCATAATTTCATCTACAGGACTCATTCCAAAGTCATTACATACATCACTAAAAGAATTAGACTTACATAAAAATTCATACATAAAACTACAGAAATCTGTTATCATCGACACTTGCTCTATAGTCCGGCGATTCCTAACATCCACTACTCAGACACCTACAACAATACTCAATGAACCGACCCACTTGGCATAAGCCCGTGACAGGTTCACACCCACCAGCATCAAAGCTGAGATTTGAATTTATAACCCATAACAATAATAATAATATATCTTTATTTCGGACCAATTAATTTCATCAATGTTTTGTTATGCCGTTGTCACGTTAAACTATCGTCCGTGAACCGACTTTACAGACAACCAATTTTTTTTTTCGTTTTGAATTGCTCCTTATGCATACCGCCACAAGGGGATGCGAGAGGGCAACGGCGGGCTCTCCCGAGACTTCGGGCCTACTGACTAAATACACCACGGTGTGCCACCTCGCTGCTTTGTGAGGTGGGTGCGTCACTGGAACTATAACTACATCAGGGACCCACTCAGCAGGGCCCAATACAGAAAATAAAAAGGTCTGCGGGCGACGACTCCTGGGCGACGCCTTGGCACAGAGGGCGTCGCTCCGACTCAATGGTTGGCGGGCAGTAGATACCTTATTAACTAACCTAACATAACCTAAAAATAAATAGCAAAACTTTAGCAAAGTTGGTAGTTAAGTATATAAGAAAGAGTAACTGGAACGATCGTAAACTTTTTTGTCATCATATTTAGAAGTAAGATTACTTTAAAGTCTAAACGTATATAGCCATCGACTATAATAATTATGATGAGGGTGAAAGTAGTAAAAGGAAAGAAACATAGCAAGTTTGTGTAGTCTGCACGGAGGGCGTAGTAGTTTATGTGGTCGCCACTGCGCCGAGTGTTGTGGGTTCGTTGTGGGTGCCCACACGGGACAAAACTTTGTGTGATACACGAACATTTTTTCCGATTCTGGGTGTCTTTTGTGTCCGTTGTTTGAATGTTTGTAAAGTCCCGCGACACAAGATTTATTACATACATATGTACATATACAGATTCACGCCTGTTTTCTAGAGGGGTAGGCAGAGACTACGGATTTCCATTTGCTAGGATCCTGAGACACTTCTCTGGTTTCATTCACTTTCATCACATTCCTCATACACGCCTGTCGGTTCAAGGTGCTCTTAACCTGGCCTTTGTTCAAAAGGCCTCCGATCTGAGCGAGAAACGTTCGCCTTCTTCCTCTTGCGACTGTTCCATTCACACTAGCCTTACAAACTTTCTTAGTCAGTCTTTCCTCGTCCATTCTTTCTACATGCCCAAACCAGCTTAACATACACTTTTCTATTCTTTTCACTATATCCACTTACTAGTGCGGGAATCGCTGTTTTTATAAAAAAGATCAAGTCTTAGTCAGCTCAGGAAAATAGTTATAACACATTACCTACATATTCGACAAGACTGTTATCAATTAAATAAATAAACAAAACACCTACTTATGGACATTTTATTATTAGCCAGAACTTGAAGCCAACTTTTGCGCCTTAACACTGTAGCAATATGGTAAGTATTCTTTGCTGTGGGTTATCGAGATGATTGATATGGCTACACCAGATGTGAATAATTTATTTTCTCTACATTTTCATATATTATGTCCGTTTCTAATTATAGGATTCTAGATTTTGCTACGCGCAGCCTCGCTCGCATAAATGCAAATTAGATTAGGATAATATGATAGTAACACTACTTTTTTCTGAATAAAAGGTACCCTATGTCCTGTTTTGTACTGACACCTCGTATGCAAAATTTCATGGTGATCGAAAGCGTGAAAGCGTAACAAACAAACTTACATTCGCATTTATAATATTACTAGCTGTTACCTGCGACTTCGTCCGCGTAGATTTTAACTAAAAAGTGTTTGTCTCCGCGGAACCCAATTTGTTTTCTAAAATCAAAGTAGCTTATGTTACTCCTTATAACATCAGCTATCTGCCAGTCAAAATCAGTTCAGCCGTTTCGGAGATTACCCGGAACAAACAGACAGACAGATAGACAGACAAAAATTTTAAATTAGGTGTTTTCGTATAGGTACATTATATACTTTCATATGCTTTAGATAAAAAGCTGTTAGTTTGACATTACAAACAGACACTTCAATTTTATTTATTTGTATAAATTTAGGATAATATATTCTATAATATATTCTATTCTAATAATATTCTATTCTATCACATATACACAACACCATCTAGCCCAAACTAAGCAGAGCTTGTACTATGGGTACTAGACAATGGATAAACATACACATATATACTTTTTTTTTGTAAATACACACATATTATACATAGAAATACCAGACCAAGACAAACATCCATATTCATGCACACAAATGTTTGACTTGTGCGGGAATCGAACCCGCGATCTCAGGCGTGGCAGTCGGTTACACTAACCACTACGCCATCAAGGCCGTGTAGCAGTACGGATGAAGTAGCATTATAATAATATTCAGCTAGCTATCTATTACAGGTCAAAAGATAGAACTCGTCAAAGGTAGGATAGGCAGTAATCCCATTGGTAAGTATTCTATAAGTACGACCCTCTACAAAAAATTAGGGTAACGTTGTAAACTATTTGAAGTGTATTTAGTAAGAAACATTAATACTAATCCTTAAATGACGTCATTTTGGAAAGATCAATGTTCAGTAGGTTGATTATGATGATGATAATGATATACCTATTTAACTCATAATATCTGAAAACTTAACATATTTTGACATTCATAAGAGTTACTTTGTGACCTAAATGAATAAATGAATTTTGTCTTAGACTTTAAGGCAAAAAGCATTGTCTTTGAACACCGGGCTGTGATCCAGAAATATTAAAAAAGTCAAAGAAGTACGAAGCAAACAAAAAGCAGCCAAACATATATATTTTTTAACATGAAATCCAAAAATCAGACCCTCTCGTTTCAATTTCTTATAGTTGTGTGTATGAATTTTTATCACTTAGAATGTTTAAATGTTTCATGTCCGCTTGACTTAAATTTATTGTTGTTGATTGTCTTGTTTTGTGTCTGTCCTGACTAATAGTAATAATATAATTTATGTTTAACCTTCAATGGAATTTATAATATCAAATCATTAGAATTTATATATTTTTTCTTTTATATTATTTAATAATTTGTATGCTCAAGTGGCTGATCATGCAGGTCTTCTATCATTATATCATTATATAATGATATAAGTACTGCATGATCAGCCAATTGAGCTTCACACAGGAGTTCATTAACTCCTGTATGTTCCCCGTGTATCACAAATAAACGATTTGATTTGATCTCGGTTTCAAGAACGGCAGTAAACGAAGACGCTTAAGATACAATATTATCAAGGCGTAACTGCATAATATGATTGTTCAACGACAAGGATAATTGCAGATTAGATATCAAGGACTTCCTAAGACAGTACTAACTGACTTCCTAAGGTCAGAAAACGACGGCGCGTGACGTGCCATCAGATGATGATAGATAGATTAGACACGCTCTTATATGGTAAGTTATCAATGGATTAACATACTAATTACAAAAAATTGGGGTACTGCTTAAATACAATTCTTTGAGTTCATATTATATATTTACCAGCCGTCGTTTGTAGCTTGTTTGTCAAAAATAGAACTTATCCACACTACCAAGTTTTATCAGAGGTAAGGTTCCCTAGACCTTATCTTTCATAAGCCCTAACTAATATTATAAATGTGAGTTTGTTTGTTACGCTTTCACACATTAACTACTCGACCAATCAACATAAAATTTCGTACACACATTGATTTAAGGAAACAAAAAAGGAAATCGGGTAGATATCTTCCATCCAGAAAAAAAGTACTGTTACTAACCTAACCTACTTTTACGCGAGCGAAACCACAGGCAAAATGTAG
Organism: Catocala sponsa; assembly: GCA_963564715.1. Lineage (NCBI taxonomy): Eukaryota > Metazoa > Arthropoda > Insecta > Lepidoptera > Erebidae > Catocala > Catocala sponsa. Next base: position 20,886,437 of record OY751338.1, on the reverse strand, counting down.
TCCTATTATAAATATTCGATTTACTGATCTAAAAATGGGTAAATTTGGAATCCGGATAATCGAGCAAGGTATTTTCAAAAGCGAGACAGTTATTCAATACAAACTCAGCAGTAGGCAGTCTTTTTTGAAGTGAAAACTTCATTAAGCGCGTTGAGCACTTCTTGGGTGAACAAAAATCATAGAACTCGCGTCATCGTCACGTCACACTTCCTCGCTTTCCATTTTTGAATTATTTTAGAATATTAACAATATCTCAGAAACGGTGCGTCCTACACAAAAAATAACGAAATGTTGACACCCTTAATAACTCCTAAGAGAGTATTAGGAATCCGAAACGCCACTTTTTTTTGTTTATTAAGAAGTGTTTATGATCAAGGATTAAAGTTTTCACTACTGTCGGCAGTCCCCAAAGACTGCCCCAATATTTTTTAAAGTGTTGGCTATGCGCAAATATTAATCTTAATATTACAGCAGTCATATGTTACCAAACCAGCGATAGTCTAGTGGGCAACCTTTGGACTACCACGCAGAGTCTTTGAGTTCCATAACAGATCAGGCATCACTGACTTCGATGTTATGTGCGTATTGGATAGTTAATTACCGCTTGCTTTAACGGTGACGGAAAACATCGCGAGAGTTCTACATAATGTTCTCGAAGGTGTGTGATGAAGGTGTCTATGGTCCGGAGTGAGAGGTCGTGAAACGCCGACGCCTCCTTCTGTGAGGAAGTGATTTTATCAAGGAGGCGGCGGAGCGGGAGAGGGAGCGTTTAAACCTTCTCCCCAATCGCAGAGCCGGGCGGTGGAGGGCGCGAGACGACCTCCAGCCAACCTGAGGTTTGACCTGGGGGTGGCAGGCTTTGTGGGCCTGCCCATCATCTATTCAGCACCAGGTCCGAGAGGCGGTGTGCGTGTTCCCACGCGCGCCTCTGTATCGAGTCCGTCTTCCCTCTAGGGGGATCTCCCCGCAAGTGATTCGCGCGGCCCCGCCGATAGTGGTTTTGTCGAGGAACACTGTGGTAGGTTTGGTCGGTATTCCGGGAGGATGATAACACTTTTATTCCAACGAGTGTAAGCGAAAAGTCTATAACCTCTAGGAAAGCGTTTCTCATGCATGTGTATCCAACCGCCTCTCTAAATCTAAGAATATCATAAACAGACAAGTTTTACTCGAGTCATAAGTTTAATAAAAATGCAAAATATCTCTTTCAACTCTAATCTACTTATTGCGTGGATACAAAACCAAATCTTAGGATAGGATAATAAATAAAAATTGGCAATATTATGTGAAATGTCCAAATTTTACACTATATTCTAAAAATATTATTATAAACATTGAGTTCCCAACTCGTAGTGCACTGCCATCTAGGCAACTGAACTGAAAATTCTATTAACCGCAATGGGAGTCAGGCTTTCGTAGTTCTCTCACCGCATCTCTTTTATAGATGGCGTTAATTTTAATAGCAGTCAATTTGTTGTAAAGTATATGTAATCTACCGAGTACTTTTAAGGGATTAAATATAATGATCAGCAAAAATACTAATTGGTCAGCAAATATTGCACAGCATAACGAGCATCTATACGTCTCAAATCACTGCATTCCGTCTCGGAAGTGTTAGCTTATGTTAGGTTCCTTTTTTTAAACCCACCCAAAAATAGGAGACATAGTTTCATCTCTTTAAAGTTTGCTTTTCTTGCTGCGCAATTAGTATTTTTTTGCTGTGCAGTTAAATACTACCCTACTTTTAATTTCTTTGGTAATCTATTATTAAACTTTGCTTACCTACATCTCCTCTGATCAATAATAATATAGTTATAAATCATTCTTCTAAGTATATATCATACATCTACCCTATAAATATATAATTTTAGTTTTCCTAAAATGACGAAGACTTGTTATTTCTTTTATTTATTTTTTTATACAACTAAGGTGGCAAACAAGTATGCGGCCCACCTGATGGTAATTGGTTACCGTAACCTATGGACGCCTGCAACACCATAGGCATCACTTGCGCGTTGCCGACCCTTTAGGAAAGGAAGAAGAGATAAAGGAAGTGGGAAGGCAAAGGAGTGGGAAGGGGGAAAGAGGGTGATTGGGCCTCCTGCACTCTCACTCACCGAACGAAACACAACATTAGGAATACTGCTATTTCACGCCGATATTTTGTGAGAGGGTAATGCTTCCCCGGTCGAGCCGACATATTCATGCTGAAATCAGCGAGGCTCTATATTCTGTATTTGGTAATTTCATAAGAAAGCTGTAAAAAGCGAGTTCGTAAATAAAACTGTGTAGCACGTGACCAAATTGTTCAGTGCAATTTAAACAAAACTTGTATAATACTTTTTAAAAGCTAATTACTAGTGCAAAGAATTACAAATATATCGATAAGTGAAGGTGATTATTGCCTTAACAAGTTTCAAACATTATTATTATGAGACGTTATTAGAAACGAATTGACGTACCGATATTTCCTAAACATTAATGCACTACTTGTACACTTAAAAGATTATTTAACTACCACGTTCACTCAATGCAGGTTCAGTGTGCTTATTTTACAATACGCTGGACAGAATTTAAAGGACAAAGCAACCAATAGACATTATTAAACAAAATGAAAAACAGACTAAAATACGCAGTGAATCCAATGACATCAGTGCTTTTGATTACCGCTGCGTGGTTAGTAAGTAAATTCTATAATATTATTAATCGATCTATCGCATGTTACTAAAGCAACAATCCTAATATTTTAACAAATATTTCCAAATAATAGTTGGGAAATAGCCTATTTTCCTAACCTTGCCTTTAACCGTGGGTCCTACTCACCACGATCTTACGGGTAGCCCACTGTATCTAACCATTGCAATTTGCAATTACTAAACATTTTTCTACTTACAATATACCTTGCTATGCTTTGAGCATAAACCTGCTCCAACATGATTCAATGTATTTTAATTGCGTCTTGCTCAAATATAATCATTATTTCTCTCTCTTTAAGTTTTCTTTGTTTGGATGATTTACTTCATTTTTGTTTTAATTGTCTGAAGTCTTTTTCTTAAAAAGGTTTTCTTTTTAGGTTGTTTACACGTCGAGCCAAAAGGATGCCGTAATGACCGGACGCATTCCTGATAAATGTGTTGGCAACCCTAATATATTGGTAACTTTTTATATAGAAGTATCGGCCTGCCCCGGCTTCGCACGGGTAGTAGAGCATAATTTACACACCTTAATAAATTATACAGCTATACCGTAAATCATTCCCTTATGATGGATATTGGAGGTTATATGTATACCCTCTGAAGTATACTACTCCAATATTCCATATACCCCATAGCGGAGAGGATACCTGCATCGACCTATGTATAGCTGCCTAAGTGCCAAGCTTGTACAGGCGATGATTTTAATTTCTGGAAAACTAGATATCGCGGCAATCGATTTTCTATATAACGTTTATAGTGTTTTTTTTTTTTCAGAATTTGTTTTGTTGTGCTATGCCTCCATTTTTTACCAGATCCATCGCTGTAAAGTGCGGTGGTGTGTCAGAACTACTGGATGAAGGGCAATTCAATATCTCTAAGTTAAAGCGATTCAGTCACAGTGTAAGAAATTATTCTATCTTTTCTATCTTTAAATCAAGATAACTGCACGAATGGTGTAGTAATTTAATAGCTCGCCTCGTCACTGCCACTTCGTCATGTGAAATGGAATCAACTGCTCTGCGTGACAAATATGATTAGTAGTATTAGAGCATCAAAACAAAGACTATATTCATAAATACATAATTCCTGAAATATTTTATTTTCTTTGTTACAGTGCCGATACTGGTATTGTGTACTAGATCAATATGCATTAATAGATAGAACTAGCACTGTAAACCATGAAAAATTCTTCAGCCATTTGGATCTGTGGGTGACTCTGAATCCAAGTTTCACTGATGTCATGATTGAAGCTAAACTTAATTGCAAACAGGTTTTCCGATTCTATTTCCCACTGCCTGTCTGTCAGTTCTTCAAACTCAATATGTGCTTTAGAAATTACATGAATATAGTAAGTACTATAATTATCAAATTATTTGTTTACTTTATTACCAACTCAATTGTTAAAGGTAGAGTTCCGATCTAGTCTCAGTGTCATAAATATCATGAATGGTACTCTCCTATATTCTAATTCAAAAATTGTAAGGATTTAATATAAAATAAGATTTGAGTTTTAGATTTACAGCGTTGGTAAATATAAATTTTAATAATTTCTAATTTTACTAATTTCAGTATTGTCCCGTGCTGATCCCAACACCAGAATGTGACCAACAACACAAGTTCTTCAAAGAATGCGGATCATATTTTGTATAGAAACTTAAGATTAGAGTATTGTTTTTACTATCGTCTAGTCTTTGGCCCTGAGGCAGCCATATTATTTAAAGGTATTCGATAAAGTTCAAATCTTAATGTCTAATATACACGTTTGCTTAGCAAACGGCCTATTACAAGATGAAAGTGGTGACGAACTATTAAATGGTACAGATATCATTCTGTACCAATTATTAGATTGCAATACAGTTCAACATCAGCCATTTTATAATAAATTTTTCAAACAAAGGATCTAAACCGATCAGATCCTATTTTCGTCATGTAAAGACTGTTCAAGATAGAGTTTTAATCTAGTTTATTAATTGGCAAATGTGAAATGTAATGCAATATATGACTTCTGTTAATGTCTATTTTTATTTAGGAGCATACCAATTATAGTGTATGCCACAGATACTAGATTGGAACTCTATGTAAATAGATTTTATTTTCAAAGTTGGCTCTCTGTTCAGATCATGTATTTAGGTAAGAAGAAAAATAAAAAGATAACGTTTAATCGAAACATCGTTTATTCTAATATCGAACCTATTGAGACGATGAAATGACAATATTTCTAGTCAATCATACTTATTATTAAATTACTCTACATATTTATTAGCTATTACAATACGATTTATGCATACAGTCAACAGTGATTCATTAGCATTCTTTTATACACACATAATATGAAAACATAGTACATTCTACGTATATTCAGCCACAAGACGAATATTCTTACGTTTGATGAACTTACTCTGATTACACTTATTAATACTGTCACGTAAATGCTCATAGAACAACTTTCATTATCACACGCACCAGTATTCCCTTATCACTTTCCTTTTAGGAATGTTAATTAAACTAAGCTAACAGTCTTTTTAACGGCTTCAAGGGAGAAGTCGAGGATTGTACCGACCAAAGTACAGAATCATACCAGATGGGTTGTGCCTCACGAAATAAAGGAAGGGCCTATCGAACTTTAGGCGCGGTGCCGGAGCACTCCTGGTTGGCAGACGAGCTTGTCTAGGCCTAAGGTGCAGAGGCAAGTGCATAGCATCACTAATATCGTGAGGATCATGGAAAGCTCTCTGATAATCTCTTGGCTCATCCCAATCGTTCAGCCATCTTGCACGACGTCTCTGAGCCACGGTCAAAGTTTCAGGATATTCTTCAATATGGTGTTGTTCTCCAATTACTCCTTCACCGCAAGTTACAAATGTGTTTAATTGTACCATATCCGATAAGTAAAGATCTTTCGAAGGTCCATTCAAGCCACCTAAATCTGCATGCTCTTCATCAAACAAATCCTTTAATCCCATCTTCCTTAATGTTGAAGACGCGTTGAAAGTAGATTTATGGGCGAATCTTGGGATTTGAAGTTCTAGTCCGGTGCGAGGTAGTAATGTACGTAAGACGCGGTTCCAGGTTGGCGTAGATGGCATTGCCTCTAACAACCTTTGCTCAAGCTTTTCCAAATCATCAGCGTGAACCACGTTGCCTTGTTGTCCGGGCATTAAGAACATTGTGCTCACTATAGTATTAGTATTCCCTAAAGCTGCTACAGTAACATCTAGAACAGGATCATAGCCAGCTAAAAATCCTTTCTTGTAGACAACAGCGGGTACAGGAACAAGACGCCTTTGCCGAACGTTTGGTGACACTACGAAGTACATCTCACCGTCTCTGCCATCAACGGACGTACCCGAGCAGTCAGTCTGAAACGTACAAAATAAACTTTAGATCACGAATATGTGTCACTCCTTAAATGTATAAATATAATAAACTATTCTATATATTATTTAAACATTATATGATTATTATGTTTAAAGCCTACGAAATAGAAAATAAACAATTTTTATCTGTCTGTGCTATGTAATAAAGTGGTTAATAAACAACGCGATAAAATCCGTATAAATAAGTTTCTGACTATTACTATAAACTATTTTATAATAATAATATAAAATAGTTTATAGTAATAGTCAGAAACTTATTTCGAAACTTGAAAATCCATCTAATTTAGAATTTTAGAAATATTTTAAGTAAATAACCCACTGTTATCCGCTATTTCTTATCTCACGCCGTTCCAGTTTCTTTAAATCAGTTAAACCACATTACATTTAAAGAAAACTTAGAAACACAAAGGCTAACTAAATTCTAACCAAAATAAATGCTAAGTATTTGTGCTGAATGAGCGAAGCCAGCAGCGTGTAGCGTGGCGATGGTTTCTAGTTGTACCATACGACGCTATTACTAGAAAGAATCGTTTCTTACTTTAATGTGAGCTATAGTTTTTCTATTCCTTCTTTATCCAGCACTGTCAAGTGGTAGATTAAGTAAGGCGACGGCGACGCGTCGCCGCGTCGGTGACTACTCGAAAATGACAAAATTGTATTATGTCTGTATTTCGTATCGCCGGTACGTCGTCGAGGCCATGCCAGTGCAGCCTCAACCTTTATAAATATTAAGAAATGCCTACCTGGAAAATATTAGCAGTAAACGCAGCTAAAGGTGATTGCATGATAATATTGTTTGTTTTCATGTACTCAGGTAGTTTCCCCCAAGAATATCTTTTTACAAGTAGATTTGTTCGTCTTCTGATAATATCACTAATCAATTTAAAGTTAATTTCCTCAACATGGCCATTGTAGAAATGCTGAGCACGTTCCTTGTAGAAAGTAAGGATTTTTCCCTTATTTCTATCACTGTACAGTTCTCTTATAAATGCAGAAACGGCTACTCCAGATTGCGGAGATGTTTCAATAGAGTCAGATATATTTTTCAATGTAAAATGGGGATTAAAAGTAACCATATCATCTAATTTAAGAATTTCATTCATTTCTCCAGATGTTGCACCTCTTGCTCCCATGAAAATCATGGCTAACATTGAAAATGTAGAATATGGTGAAAAAACAAAACTTCTCCTTTTGTCAATGTCATCTACTATTACATTCCAATACCTAAAAGCCAGTTCATTCGATAGTTCTGAAAAACGAGCAATGTCTTCGCCCAAATTTTTCGTGGTTACTTCTAATCCTTGATTTTCATTTGAAAACTCTAACACAATATCTTTGTTTTCATTACTATCAGGGTTATATTGATTATCTGCTTTTACTTTGTCTTTAGGGATTTCATTTGCTTTCGGCGGTGAAAGGGTCGGTATTAGTTTCCAAGAGTTATTTCGTTGAATAGCTAGTTCTTCATCATCAATATTTACTTTCTGAATTTTCTTTTTGAAATCGTCTACCTTTGGCAAAGGCTCGGGATACTTGTCTTTTTTATTGATAATGTTTGTTTTTTCCTTGGAGTTTATTTTATTAATATTAGATTGAGTAATATTGTTCGGTGCCATAGTGGTTTCTGGAATATCTAGATCTGGTACCACAGTAGTAATGTCTGTGACAGCTATATCGTTAGGCACTGATTGAGTTAAACTAGTAGAAGTTTTGATTTCGTCCTGCATTATTGGTTCTGTTTCTTGAGAAGTTTCGTCTTTAAAATATGGTGCACTAAAAGTGGACTCATCTTTAGTTTTATTTACACTGCCAACATTTGACTCTACTTTAGAATGATTATTGATGGCGGAACCGGATATTTGAACGAAATTTTTCTCGTTAGATTCGGTTGTAGCAACATTAACTTCAGTTTCATTTGATTTGAGCACTGTTTCTACATCTTTTATCTCAGGCGTTTCGGTTTGCTTTTCAACGTCGTTTTTAACTGCTAAATTAGAATTACTAATTTTATTAGTATCTTCTTCAGTGGTAGCCTTTTCGGTTGTTATCGAAGTTGTTGTTGTTAATGTTGTTGTAGTTGAAGTATCTTTCTTAACTTTATTAGATATTTCAGTCGTGGTTACTGTAACTTTTGTACTTTCTGTAGTTGATGGTAGCGTAGTTTTTTCAGTAGTTGTAATTTGTGTTTTTTCTTCGGTCTTCTGGTTTGAGTCTATAATAGACGGTCCTTGATGTACTATTTGAGATAGCAGATCACCCATAGACTCAGATAAGATTGGATCAATTGTGGTTGGTTCATTGGCAGCTGTTGTACTTGTCAACTCAACTTTTTGCACATTTTCGATTATAATATTAGTTTTATTATTATCCATCGTATCCTTTTCTTCTGGTTTTTGATCTGTTGCGATATTTTCCATAGTTACATTTTCTTCTGTTTTCTTTTCATCACTTTTATCATGAGGATCTATAGTAGAGATTTTAATAAAATTATCATTATTTTTTTCTGATACATCTGATGGTTTTAAGTTTGTTTCATTACCATTGCCTGATGGTATATCCATATCAACCTCTTCTTTACTTTCTACGTCTAATTCACTTAGTTTAGTAGTGTCTAATAAATTATTTGTTGTTGGAACTGGCTGATAATTTCCACCAAGGTCTGAAGCTATTTGACTTATACTTTGAGCCACATCAAACATTAGTAAAGGTTCGGTATCAGTTTCTTTGTTGTCACTATTATCCATACTTGGCTTATTTTCAACATTATTGGGTAATTTCACTTTATCAGCTGATAAAAATTCAGTCGATGATACAGTTGTAGAAGGTGATACAGATTGTGTTGTTATTGTAGTAGCATTTAATTTATCATCATCTATATCTCCTACTGAAGATGAAGCAATCGTGATAATAACTGGTTTATTAGTGGTAAGAATAGGTAATTGAGCTTTAGTTGTTTGAGAGGACAATGTTTTCGTGGTTGTCGTGACAGACCTTTTTGTTGTACTTGCATAAACAACTGGAGGTTTTGAAGATATTGACGGTCTTTGTGTAGTGTGGTCGGTCATAAACTTGACTGTAGATACTGGACTAAAAGTACTTATCTTTTCAAAAGCGATACCAATTTTTTCAGTGTTAGTAACAGAGTTAACATTAGCTTGAATTCTGTTATCATTGATATCAGTAACAGTGGCAATGGTATTTTGTAGTTGCTTCTTGGTTGTCACCTCTGGCGTTATTGTTGTAGTTATTTTGGCTGTTGTCCGGATAATCGGTTTAGGCGTTGTTGGTTTTACGGTTGTGGTTGTAGTGCGTGGCTTATAAGTCGTTTTAGCTGAAGGAACTCTAGCAGTTGTTGATTTCACAGTAGATGTTGTTGATAAAGGCTTTTTAGTTGTTGAAGTTATGGATCTTCTAGTAGTCGTAGTTGCAGCTTTGGTTGTTGTTGTAGGTTTAGTAGTTGTAGTAGTCGTAGTTGTTGTCATTGTTGTTGTGGTTGTGGTTGGTGCAAGCTTAGTCATGGATACTTCCTTAATATTATCTTGCAAAGGTTCTTTTTCTGTTATAATAATGTTTTCTTCAGCTTTTGTTGTAGAACTGCTCAATACGTCGTTGCTACCTTCCTTGCTTAATGAATTCTCATCATCTTCTAGGTTCTCTTCTAAGGTTTCCGTCTCAGGTGTGGTGACTGCTCCAGAAGATTTATCAAGAACAATGTCAACTCCTGTATTACCGAAAATAGACGGCAAAATCAAACTCCACGAATCTGATACATCGGGTGTGTCAAGTGTAGGCTGGATATGTGGCTTATTCTTATGAGCTTCCATTTGAGCTTTTAGCACATTTTGTACATTTGTTACTACGCTGTGTACTTTGGTATAAGGTGGTTGATTGATATCGAAAGCCACGGTAGGTTGGTTATTGTTAGGGAATGTAACCAAGCCTTCGGTTTCTTCACCAGCAGCAACAATTGCCTGAATTTCTTCTAAAGTCATAAGCCTTTTAACAAGTTCACCCGATTCATCAAAAGTGTAGAATTCATATCGATCTGGACTGAGGAGGTTCACTGGGCTTCCAACCGTCGCAGGCACGTTGGAAGGTGGTGGTAGCGAGTTGCCCACAGCATCAGCGACAAACGGCAGTTTGTTGCGACTGAAATATACAAAAAAAAATATTACAAACATTTTAATGACAATATTGGTCCTAGTGGGCGACCGCTGGATTGCCACGCAGACGTCTTGAGTTCGATCCCAAGGCACGCATTTCTAACTTTTTAAAGTTATGTGCGTATTAAATAGTTAATTTTCACTCGCTTTAACTGTGAATGAAAACATCCTGATGAAATCTGCATGTCTGAGAGTTCTCCATAATATTTTCTCAAAGATTTGTGAAGTCTGCCAACCCGCACTAGGCCAACGTGGTGGTCTATAGCAAAACCATTCTCACACTGATAAGAGGCCCATGCCCAGCAGTGGGACAGTTTAACGCAGGGCTGATATTATTATATTGATCATTGTTTTCTTAATATAGCAATTTAGCAATGGTTCTTACTTAACACTGAGCCGAGCGTAAGACAGATAATGACAGAGCTCGTGCGGCGCATATTCAAATTCAAATTGTATGGAGGATTTGAAGGGCTTTTTTGATAAATATGTATCTTTATTGTCAACCAATAACTTAATATAACTATTTATGTTTAGTTTAAGCTGTAAAATAGGATAGATTTCTACTGTAATAATCTAAAAATCACGTAACACGACCTTACGTTCAAATTTACGTAATTTTGTAGGCTAAAATATGAATTACTTTAATTTTTTTACACGGAGTAATTGTAAACACATTCATTGTTATGGTAAATGTATATTTTATATTTGTATTAAACAAAACGTGTTGATTTCATTCACTTAACTGTGACCGCCTGTTTTGGCACATTTCGCTCGGCGCAGTCTTAAGCTAAATAATAAATTTTATTGAGTACTTTTGTTTTACATACTGATTGTTTCTTTGTCTTGTCAGTTGCTTCCGAGCATGTTTTAATGTTTTACGATTATCACTTACGTGGTAATCTATAAATATTTTCTATAGGAAGATACACGGCTTTATCATATACTAGTTTTCACCCGCGGCTTTGCTCGCGTAAATGTAGGTTAGGTTAGGTTAGGTTTGTGCGTGTTGGGGTGTGTAGCCAGAGAGAACCTCCTAGTGTGCCTGACGGTTGCTAGTCCTTTCCACAGTTTTCGTGGATGGGAACGGCAGACGTTGGGCCGGTACACCCCGGGCAACACGGGTAATCATGTCCTTTCGGGGGCATTATTACTCGTGGCTAATACTCTGGCACGCGCGTAGGGAAGCCGAGGCATCTTGTCTAGGGGTTATCGGCCCGCAAGGGCCGCGTATGGGGGTCTCTCCACGTGTTCCTCTGATTAGCATAGGACACGTGGATGTGAGATGGGGGAGATGGGAAAGAAAACCTCTTTAAAAAATCACCAGGGGGGACCGTAAGGTCGGGGCGGGTTACGTAGGCGTCCTGCCCAGTCGGGCGGTTTTGGGGCGGGTGGATCGGTCCAGCATGGGCTCCCATCCGGCCCAACACGGGGGGGATAGAGGAAGACAACCTCTCTAAAAAATTACTAGTGGGGGCCGTTAGGCCGAGGTGGGAAGCTCGGGTTTCCTGCCCAGGCAGGCGCTCTTGGGGCGGGTGGATCGGTCCAGCATGGACCCCCATCCGGCCCAACCCGTAATCCTGAACTGACAGGACCGGGGGCCTTCGGGCTGCGAGGAAGAAAACCTCTATAAAAATAACCCAAAGCTTAAGCTTTGTGGCCCGGCGAGGGGCTGTATGGCTGGGGGGAACCCAGCCATTCGGGCCACCCAAAAAAAAAATGATGAAAATGTCGGATAAAAGTCAAAGACTACCCCAGGAGGGTACCGGGCGCGCCGAGCCCGGAGAATCCCTCACGGAGCCATCTGGCTCCGTCAGCCCCTCGTATTCTGGGGGGGGCAACCGCCATTCCAGCGTAGTGCCACGCGAAACATCTGGCACCAAAATCCCTGCAAAGGGGCAAAAGGGGAAGGTTGGGGAGGATATGCCCCCGCCAACAGCTGTGGATAGAGTCCCGGCCGTGAGGACACGGTCGAGGTGTCGGGTTGCGGCTCTGGCACGCAGCGAGGAGAGGGGGGATAGCCCTGCTTCCCTCACCCTCAAATTTGGTGTGGCGCCCGGCGCTACCGCGAAGCGCTGGAAGACGTCGCACCACGTATCCGATTCTGGCTCGGACACGGAGGTGGAGGTAGTGGAGGGGACGCCCTGTGTGGGAAGGGCTGGTTCCCCGATGCCGCCTCCCGCCGCGAGGAAGCTCCTCGGGTAGCCTTTGCCTGCCCGTCGAGACTTCCTGAAGAGGGCTGGGGTCCCGGAGTCGACCCCCTCTGGACTTTCCGCCCCTCCCGCGGCGCGCAGCGCAGCCCGTCACTCCCGCGGAGACCGGCGTCCCGCCTGGGCGGAGAAGTTAATGCGGGCCACGGTGGCTCAGGCGCGCAACGTTGTGGAGGCGTGCCTGGTCAACTATGGCCTCGAACCCGTCCCGACCCCGGGCCCTCCGCTCGGGGGCCGCCCCCGAATGGTCGGGGGCACACCGGTTGGCCCGGCGCCCTCCGGCCAACCGGGGGCACGGCAGATATCTACCCCCACACCATCGGTCCCGGCTTCCTCTTCCAAGAGGAAAGCGAAGGCAATGGGCACTGTGGCGCCGCCTCGCCCTGCCCCCCAGCCCCAACCCACCCCGGTGGCCTCTACCTCGGCTGAACAGCCGTGGACGGAGGTCACCAGGAGGAAGAGGAAAAAGAAGAAGAAGAAGGCCTCCCAGGTGCCTCCGGTCGCCAATATAAAAAAGAAGGGCCCCCGCCCGGCCGACCTGCGGCCCCCACGCTCCACCGCCGTCGTGGTGGAGCTGACGGAGGAGGGTCTCCGGAGAGGCGGCAGCTATGCAGGCGTCCTCCGGCAGGCAACTCAGGCCATGAAAGGCAATCTCGCTGAGATGGGCCTTGCCGGAGGCGTCGTTTTTAAGGTTGCCGCCACTGGGGCCAGGATCTTAGAGGTCCCAGGTACCACCTCCGGCGACAAGGCGAACAGGGTAGCCGCTACAATTCGGTCCCTGTTTACGCCCGAGGAGGTCAGGGTCTCCCGCCCGGTGAAGTCCGCAGAAATGCGAGTAACCGGGCTGGACGACTCGGCCTCCTCCGAGGATGTCGCCGCTGCGGTGGCACATGCCGGAGCCTGCCCTCAGGGGCACGTGAGGGTGGGGTAGATGCGCCGCGGCGAGAGTGGCTTGTGCACGGTGGTGGTGCGCTGCCCCATCGCCGCGGCGAAGAAGGTGGCGGCCGGCCGTTTGCTGGTCGGGATGGTCTCGGCTCAGGTGAACCTCCTGGAGCCGAGGCCCAGGCGGTGCTACCGCTGCCTCGAACCGGGGCACGTGAGGCAGCAATGCACCGCCGAAACGGATCGCAGCGATCTCTGCTATCACTGCGGCCAGCCCGGCCACAAGGCCGGCGCCTGCTCCGCCGAAAAATCTTCCTGCAGCATATGTTCGGCTGCAGGAAAACCGGCGGAGCACCGGATGGGGAGCAAATCTTGCTCCCCTCCAAAAAGACGCAGGGCCTCGCAGCCCTCCCCAATCAGGGAGCAGTGGGACGGCGATGGACACATAATTAATTATGGCCCATTGCCTCCTACAGGCGAACGTTGGCCGCTCCGCCAGGGCGCAGGATATCTTGCTGCAGCACGTGGCGGAGTGGTCAATAGAAATCGCCGTGGTCGCCGAGCCTTACTGCGTCCCCAGCCGACATAACTGGTTTGGGGATCTCGGGGGCTTGGCGGCCATTGTTTCGTCTGGTCCCTCGCTCCTGGTGATGACAGACAGGGGCGAGGGTTATGTATGTGTAGATTGGGAGGGAACCGTCCTGATCGGGGTGTACTTTTCTCCGAACCGGCGCCTCGCCGAGTTTGAGCGATTTTTGGGCGCGGTGGGGGCTGTGATTAATTGGTACCCATCGCGTCCGGTCGTGGTGGCGGGGGACTTCAATGCCAAATCAACGGCTTGTGGATCTCCTGTCACCGACGCTCGCGGCGACGCGCTGGAGGAGAGAGGAGGAGAAAAGCCTCGTCGTTCTTAATCGGGGGTCGGTCGCCACATGCGTGCGCTGGCAGGGCGAGTCCATTGTGGACATCTCGTTCGCAAGCCCTGCCGTAGCGCGCAGCGTCCGGGACTTGCAAGTGCTGGTCGAGGCGGAGTCTCTGTCGGACCACCGTTACGTGCGGTTCGACATCTCCGCCTCGCCGGCGATCCCGGATGATCGCCTGCGGAGAGTGCACACCCCGTCGTCCTCACGATGGGCGTTAAAACGTCTCGATGTAGACGAGCTGGTGGAAGCCTACATCGTGCAGGCCTGGACCCCGATGGTCGAAGGGCCTGTGGAGGTTGAGCAAGAAGCGGAATGGTTCCGGGGCGCGATGACGCAGATTTGCGACGCGTCAATGCCCCGGGCCAGTGCTCAGCCTCCGAGGCGTCAGGTGTACTGGTGGTCTGACGACATCAGTCGGAAACGCGCCGCGTGCATTGCGGCGCGTCGCCAGTACACTAGGTACCGCCGACGCAGGCGGTACCGTGACCCGACCGTGGAGGCACGGCTGCGGGACGCGTACAAACAGCGGAAGTACGCCCTGCAGTCCGCCATCAGCGAGGCCAAAACTCAAAGATGGGAAGAGTTCCTGGGGACTCTCGAGGCAGATCCGTGGGGCCGTCCGTACAAGACGGTCAGGGGCAAGTTGCGCCCCTGGGCCCCGCCGGTCACCGAGAGTCTCCAGCTCCGGCAATTGGAGGGTGTGATCTCCGCTCTCTTTCCTTCGGGAGCGGAGCACACGCCTCCCGCAATGACACCGCCCGAAATTGAGGAGGGCGGTGCCGATGCCGGGGCGCCAGAAATTACAATGGCGGAGCTCGGCGCGGCAATGATGCGGCTTCGGGGCAAGAACACCGCCCCGGGGCTGGAGGGAATTCCTGGCCGCGCCTGGGTTTTGGCCCTCGACGCCCTAGGGGACCGGCTCCTCAGGCTGTTCAGCGCCTGTTTGGAGTCGGGACGGTTCCCTTCCATGTGGAAGACGGGCAAGCTGGTCCTCCTGAGAAAGGAGGGCCGCCCCGCGGATTCTCCCTCCGCGTACCGCCCCGTAGTGCTGTTGGATGAGGTGGGCAAGCTCTTTGAGCGCGTAGTTGTTGCCCGCCTCTCCAAGCACTTGGTGCGGGTGGGTCCCGACTTGTCCGAACGCCAGTTCGGATTCCGGGAGGGCCGATCGACGATTGACGCGATCAGTAGCGTCAAGGCCCTCTCGGAAGAGACAGTCGCCTCGCGCAGGGTGGTATTGGCGGTGTCCTTGGATATCGCCAACGCTTTCAACACCCTGCCGTGGGCGACTATTAGGGAGGCACTCCGATTTCATGGGGTGCCTCCCTATCTACGCCGAATAGTCGGGGACTACCTGCACCAGAGGAGTGTGTTTTGTGTGGGTCGGAACGGAGAGACATTCCGGAGGGAGGTGACGTGCGGTATTCCACAGGGTTCGGTTCTGGGTCCGATACTGTGGAACATCGGCTACGACTGGGTGCTGCGGGGCGCCCTGCCCCCGGGCGTCGGCGTTACTTGTTACGCCGACGCTACGCTGGTTACGGCCCGGGGAGAGGATTACGGGGCAGCTGCCCGTCTTGCCACGGCTGGAGTGGCCCTGGTTGTCGGCAGGATTAGGATGTTGGGACTGGAGGTGGCGCTGGAAAAGTCCGAGGCCCTTTTATTTCACGGGCCTCGGCGAGCGCCACCTCCCGATGCCCACATCATCGTTGGAGGTGTCCGCATCGGGGTGGAACCGAGCATGAAGTACTTGGGGCTCCACCTCGACGGCCGCTGGAACTTTCGCGTCCATTTTAGTCGCCTGGCCCCCCGGCTGATGTCGGCGGCGGGAGCGCTTAGGTCTCTGCTGCCGAATATCGGGGGGCTGAGTGTCGTCTACCGCCGCCTCTATCTGGGGGTGGTGCGGTCGATGGCCCTTTACGGAGCGCCCATCTGGGCTGGCGCCCTCGATCGCCAAAATATCGCCCTCCTCAGGAGACCTCAGAGGGCGATGGCGATCAGGGTGTCACGGGCGTAGCGCACCGTCTCTTTTGAGGCAGCGTGCGTTTTGGCGGCATCGCCGCCCTGGGATTTGGAGGCGGAGCTCCAAGCGTCGGTGTATTACTGGCGCGCTGACCTCCGGCTCCAGGGAGAGGAACCCACGCACAGGGCGGTGGAGACGCAAAGGTCCCAGGCTTGACTGGTCCTCGAGGCGAAGTGGGAAGGAAGATTGGCCCAGCCCCGCTATGGGGTGAGGACCGTCGACGCTGTCTGTCCGGTGATAAGGCAGTGGACGGACAGACGGCGCGGACCGCTCACCTACCGGCTTACTCAGGTGCTCTCCGGACACGGCTGTTTCGGAGAGTACCTTTGCAAGATAGCCGGTAGAGAGCCGACAACCAGGTGACCATTGTGAGGAGTGTGACCGGGACACGGCGCAGCACACACTGGAGGAGTGCCCGGCGTGGGCCACGGAGCGCTGTGCCCTGGTCGCTGTGATTGGCTCGGACCTCTCCTTGCCGACCGTCATATCCAAGATGGTCGGCGACGACAGGTGCTGGGGCGCAATGACGTGACAGACCCGCAGAAGGAGGCGGCGGAGTGGGGGCGTGAGGAAGATCCTTACGCCCCGGAAGTCCGCCACCGGAGGAGGGGGCGCAGGAGACGCGCTTATGTCGCTCTCCTGCCCCCCACTTAAGGGTTCCGGGTGGCAAGGCCTCAGGGGGGCCTGCCACCCGTAAACTAAGAACCCCGAGAGGGCGCGCGCGGTGTTCCCGCGCGCCTTCCAACGTCGAAAGGGGAGAGCGGTGAAGCTCTCCCCTGGGGACAAGAGGGGGTCGGGTCCTAAAAAAAAATAACCCGGCCCGCACCCGCACAGGGGGGGCCTGCTATGGATGACTCAATTCTTTTAAGAGCTCCCAACAGGCCCCCCCATTAGATGAGAGAGGGAACACCCCAGGTTTTTCTAGTGGGTATACCAGCGCGTTTCTTGCTGGGAGTCCCACACGCCCCGCCGGTATCGTCCCATAGCCGGCGGGTAGTGCATCAAGCATTTTTCCTGGGTACCAAAAAAAAAAAAAGGTGTGTGCGTGTTCCCACGCGCGCCTCTGTGTCGAGTCCGTCTCCCCTCTAGGGGGGACAGTAGGGAATATTTTGAAGTGACCAGTGGGTAGGACTTTTGCGTAGTGGCCTGCCATTTAATACGACGGGCCGTAACCTCGGCGGGGTCGCGACTGCATGTGAAAGTGATTCGCGCGGCCCCGCCGATAGTGGTTTGTCGAGGAACACCGTGGTAGGTTTAGTCGGTATTCCGGGAGGTGCTTTATTCCCATTCCATCTTTCTTTTACCCCGGCGAGTCCGACATAACCCCTCCGCCCGCCCTGCGGAGGGGTATGCGTCAATGCATTCCCACAAGTTAAAAAAAAAATCGTTAGGTTTGCAACAGTTATTTTTTCTGAATGAAAGGTACCCTATGTCCTATTCTGTACCGCTGACAACGTATATGCAAAATTTCATGTTGATCAGTTGAGTAGTTAAGGCGTGAAAGCGTAACAAACAAACAAACAAACAAACTCATTTTTGCATTTATAATATTAGTTAGGATTTGCTTATAATTAAATTATTCAAATAAACATGCTTACCGATTATCATTTTTATTAGCCAAAGCGCAGGCAGCGGCAAGCAGCAAACATAGTAACACCCGCATTTTGACCACCCATACACTCAGCATATACCTGAAACTGAAAATAAATAATGTATCGTTAATTATATGCCATTTAGTACACATTTATACTTCGGTTTGATAATGGGACGCAGACGATTATAATATTAAAAAAACAAAGGTTAAAGTACATCAGAATATAATGCATTCTTTTCTTTTATACCCATAGTACAATCTCTGCTTAGTTTGGTCTATATGGTGTTGTGTGTATGTGATAGAATATTATTATTATTATTCTTAAGACTGCGCCGAGCGTAAGACGCGGTTGGACTGAATGACAAAGCTCGATATTCAAATCGACGCGCGGCCGCCATAAAATTATATGGAGGATTTGATGTGCTTTTTTGATAAATATGTATCTTTATTGTCAACCAATAACTTAAATATTTGAGACGGACAAATTGTGTTTCGTTTAAGCTGTAAAATAGGATAGATTTCTAACTGTTATAATCTAAAAAATCACTTAATACGAGCTTACATTTTTGCATTTTTCGTGCAAATTTGCGTAATTTTGTGGGCGAAAATATTAATTACTAGCTTTTGCCTGCGGCTTCGCTCGCGGTAATTTAGAATTTAACAATCAATTCGGGTTGAACTCTGCTTGTAATAATATAATTTAATCATGATTCGAAAGACACGTGGCGCCATCTATTATCATAAGAAAATTATTATTGTTTTCCTCGTGAACAGTAATTTTTTCGGGATTAAAGGTAACCTATGTCCGTTTCTGTACACCTGTCAAAGTATATGCAAAATTTTAGGAAGATCGATTCAGTGGTTTAGGCGTGAAAAGGTTACAAACAAACAAACTCATTTTCGCTTTTATAATATTAATATATGATATAATATATAGTTAGGAAGTTAGGATTAGGATTTAAAGTTTTTAACACGGAGTAATTGTAAACACATTCATTGTTATGGTAAACGTATATTTTATATTTGTATTAAACAAAAAGTGTTGATTTTATTAACTTAACTGTGACCGCCTGTTCTGGCACATTTCGCTCGGCGCAGTCTTAAACGTTTCGATTCTGTAATATGTAATTCAAACATCATAAGTATTACTAAAATCTGAATGTAAGTTTGTTTGTTACGCTTTCACGCCTAAACGACTCGAATGATCATCATGAAATACACCTTGTCAGGAGTACAGAAACGGACAAAGGGTTCCTTTTATCCAAAAAAAAATGCTATTACCGAGGGATAGCAATTTAATTTTATAGACAAATAGAGCGCAGTTGCGAAATCTAAAAATTTATATTCCTCAAACGAAAGAATCTGTCGATTTGGTTTGGTATTTTTACAGATCTCATACACCTTTGCGTAAAAGTAAACAAATTTTACAGCTTCAGTACTACAATTAGTATTAATAAAAACTCGGCGGCCTCTATGCCGTAGTGGTTAGTGTAACCACCTGCCACGCCTGAGGTCGTGGTTTCGGTTCCCGCACAAGTTAAACATTTGTGTGCATGAACATGGAAGTTTTTCTTGGTCCAGGTATTTCTATTGTTAGCGATTATAGGTAGAATATTAAATATTTCTATAAAATAATTGTAAAGTGTAGCGATGTATAAGCATTATTTGAAAATGTTTAATTGTACCCGTTATTTTCTGTTGGCAACACTGATTTTGCTCGACTGCCCCACTATGCTTAATAGTAAAAAACTAACGCGCGGAACGATAACGGGCAGTCGTGCATTGAGTGGCGATCGGATAAGGTTGTGAAGTAAAATGTATTAAGTAGCGGATATTGCATTGAATTAGATCAGGTATGCATATTGCATAACGACGTGAAGTGTAAACTATTAATATAAATTCTAATTATGTTACAAATTATAAAAGGAAAATATAACTCTATGCAGGTTTCCTTACGATGTTTTCCTTCACCGTTTAAAGCAAGCGATAATTAACAATTTAATAGGTACGCACATAACTTCGAAAAGTCATAGGTGCGTGCCATGAGTTCGAACCCGAGACCTACTGCGTGGCAGTCTATCGGTCACCCGACTAGGCTATCGCTACTGGCCAGAAGGTGAAACGTCATCCGGTTGATTAGACTAATGTCAGGATATTTGAGGGTACTGACTTCCCCGTAAAGCCTGTCAAAGATGTTCATGACAGCCGTGACCAACGGCTTAACGTGCTCTCCGAGGCACGGAAGCAAGCGATCATTATTTAACAAATTAGCACATAAATTTTGAACATTCGAAAAGTCATTGGTGCGCGCCCAGGATTCGAATGTGAGACTGCATTGCAGTCTGTTGGTCTCGCCTCGGGGCTTCTATTCGTGTTCATATAATTCGTAATTAAAAATATCCGTAAAATATAGATGTATATGTAACTATATCAATATTTCATGATAATTATCGTGTTTGCTTAGACACAAGACACGGTTGTTTTATTTGTCAGTACGAACTGATCAAGTGTGTATTTTTTTTTACTTGAGGTACTTGTTAGGTATTTTTTTGGTGTTATTAGGTATATTTTATTAGAAATGGTTAAATAATAAAATATTATAGAACACCCGCTATATTGACGTCAATACGGCTGGTGTACCTAAATTTAGCTGTGGTTTCCTTCTAAAGGAGGTACAGTTTTTTTTAACCGAGGTACTAAATAGTACAATATAGGTACATTTTTTTGGTGTCATTATATTTTATTAGTCATGTAACGATTACTAATAAAATAATAAAATACTATAGAATACCCGCCATATTGACGTCAATATGGCGGGTGTATCTAAATTTAGCTGTGGTTTCCTTCTAAAGGAGGTACAATTGTTTTTAACCGAGGTACTAAATAGTAAAATTTAGGTAAATTTTTTTGGTAAATGTTATTACTCCATTCATTATGGTACACCCGCCATCTTGACTCTCATAATTCACAAGTTGTTTATTCGCACTCATTATCATGATTTCTTTTCTTACTACCCACAATTACTTATTATTCATTTATCTTTAAACTTTAAACCATTGATATTCATTATCTTATTAAATTAAATTGGTGCGAACATTATTACAACAAGATAATTCGAATGATCTCACCACAATTATCTCATAGAAACTACCATATTTACTACTCTACCTTTAGTAATAGCAAAGTGTAAACAAAAGGCAGCTTTTTTATGATCACTTCATTAGCTCATATTAAAATGTCCAAATTAGATAAGTTAAGCATTTATTTTTCAAAATAATGTTTTATTAAAACTATAGGATAGGTACATCAAAACCTACTTTCAATTTACTTTAAAGTAGTTCAACTGCAAAAGTTTCTTTCCAAGATCAATTACAGCAATAAAATATTTATTTCCCTTTACTAAAAACTTCCGAGAATAAATGATCATAACGTATAAAAACTGTGACACATTAAATTTCTATTCACGTCAAACATGTGAGATAAACATAAATTATAACTACTATTCAATCAATAAGCAATAACTGCAAACACTCAAAATATGTTATAACTATAAATATAAGCAACAAAACGAACTGTAAAATTGTTAATAAACCTGTTAAACAGGTAAAGCCACGGTCATTGTCGCGAGAACTAGACCTACTATAAACTATCAATACATAGATCGGTCTATTCTGTTTAATAACCATTACTCGCTTCACTAAAAACCTACTAAAATGTTAACCTAGGAAACTAGTAATGTGTTCCATCTTATGAAAGAAAGTCGAGTTGTAATCTCAATTTCTTTGACGGTGTTTGTTCCGTTGTGTTTGACAAGTCGTTTGCCGGCGATATGTGGGCCACCTGGCTCACGACTTGGGAGGTCACTCAACCTTAATGGTGACATATGATACGTTATGTAAGTAATGTACAGTTTTGGATTCTGTGAGAGAAATAATTAATTAATTATTGAATGAGTTAATATACAAGCTCTATAATTACAATGATGCTATAAATAGCGTTCACAGCAATGATATTACTTCGTGTGAAAGTTTATTGTCAGTCAATGGTATAACAATCATGTCGTTAAAGTCAAGTCAGCATTTTCTTTCAATCTTGTATAGGTACCAATATTATAAAGACCTAAAACTTGTGTTTGTTTTAATGGATCACACAATCGTTTATCTATTGCAGGAATAAAATCTGCAACACTTGTAGCTATGAGGCAAGGTGATTACTGAAAGTACTATCGAACCTTGTAATTAAACAACATCACAGCATTTCGTCTTCTTGAAAAGAAACGTATAATTAGAATAGAAATTCACTTCTTTCAAAACGAACCATTTTAAAGAAGCGCAATTGACTTACATTCCGACATCTTCATCTATATTACTTAAGAGCGATCTAATGTAAGAATTCAGACAAGCGACTAGATGATGCAGACACAGCACTTGTTACGGCAATGGGCCAATGTTCCACGCTTCGGTGGCTACCAACAATCGCCACAACCCGTTACCGGCTGCCGATGCGACCCGTGAGACAGTTATACTCTGTGGTCTTTGAACAAAGATGACAGCGGATTGAGAGCGGAAATTTAGAACCAGTGACGATGGTAGCACAGTTGACGTTAAGGATTAAGTGGTTACTGCAAATGCGTTTAGTGTTTTGTTTCGATAAAAGTTGTTCAAATATTAGGTGTATCTTGTGTCAGTCAGATTATTAAATCTTTCGTCACGCTGATATTATACATTAAAAAAAAGAAAATAAAAAGCCTGCAACGATCTTAACAGTATCGTTGGAATCATCATTATATTGGGAGTGAAATTAAATATTTTATTTTAAAAATAAAAGCGTCCGCCGGCAGCAGTATTTTGCGTTGTAAGTCTAAGTTGAGATTTTTGTTTTTTTATCATTTGGCAAAGGGTTCGATGTTCAAGTACATATTTAACCTGAATATTAATAAATTTTTTGATAAATTGACAATGTTAACGGAGTGAAAAAAAATTTAAGGTTGATAATGTTGGCGCTCATCACTCACACCACAAATTTCATATGAGAACTGACATTGACACGATATACATGATGTAACAGGGAAGTGGGTCGTTCGCGCCTCGTCACAGAACAATGCTTGTATTAATTAACAAACGGATCATTTTTATCGATCGATCGTTTGGATTATAAGACGTAATGACTTCGTAATAACAGTGAGGTAACGCTTTGATTGATCGAAATTTCTTATTATTGTTCAGTGGCATTGATTTGTACAGATTAATTATGTATTCTTTCATAGAATTTTGTAATATTTACGTAAGATGTATATATGGAAACATTTTACTGTTGTAAATTGCTTTGATGTTTGAGAAGCGTAGTTATTTTTTGGAACTTTGCATTAAAAATAGTTTTTTGTGCCTGGACACACCTTTTACACCAATAGTACTAAGATGAATTTTAGTTAATTTTGATAAAAACAATTTTTCTATTTATATGGTCTATTGGCCATTTTGCTTATAAAAGCATTAACGAGTCTATTACGGTGGTCAAGAGTCATCATCCATCAAATACTTTAGATAAACTTGAAGTGTGCAAGTTTTGCTACAAACAGTGTCCTCACAAAAGATCAAAATACGATATGTCACATAAGCGCGCTTCTGTATATAATATATGCCAGTCAGGAGTCTATTGCTCTTAGCAACATAACAGAATTCCACCTCAGAATTTGGTATATACCATGCGTCAAAAGCACATCCACTGTAGAGCTAGTTCTCGCTAGTAAGCCTACGAGACATTATGTTTTACAGAGACCACAGGTTTTCATTTAGTATGATTTTGGCATGCGTCACCGTTTAAACCCAAATGTGATATAAAATACAATTTTTACGAATCTTTTGAAACTCAACAAGTTGAAACACATGAATACCATTTATAAAAATATAACTACGTTGCAGAAATATCGTTTTCATTTAAAATACCAGTGGCAAGCCATCCAACACTTAACCGACACCGAAGATCAGACCCGCCGTATGAATATTTAAACCCTAGCCTGCTGTAAAATTGATAATGTAACCGCATCAGTAGATCGCTTCTGCGCTAAACGCCGACCGACGTCTATCACGGGTTGGAGTTCATCAAATATGCAACGGGCCTCCGCTTTTAAAGCCAGTAAGATTTCCGATGTGGAAGTATCATGTCATCGAGTAAACATTTTGTGTTTTATAAATGGCGGTTGTAAAGGGAAGGGTTAAATGAGAACATACTTACTGAGGACGATCTACAAGCATTTAAACTTTATAAGCGTTGCTTTATGGAGCTTCACTTTGGAGTAGCAAAATTGGGTTTTCAATTAAAACATAATATGGAACTGGGACATCGTATATCAAAGCTACTGATATTGGTTATGATGAATATCAAAGATTTGTTTAAACATGTTAGGTACTAAGCCGATTGAATCGTCGAGCTACTTACCTTGGACACTTCTAGAGGCGAATGAGTTTTATTAGTTTTAAATGGTACCTTTCAATGGTGTAGGGCACCGTTAAAGTATCACCTTAACAGGCGCGCTAAATATTTTGGGTTGAATCCTTACTTAGAAATAAATTTGTTTGATTCACTGATAGTTGTTGCAATTTAGCACGTTCTTTAACTGTGTGGTGTAAATAATTATGAATCCCTCCTGTTAATGTTTTAGAGAACCCTGTGCCAAAGTATCTGTCACTAGTATTAATTCTATCTACTAAACTAAAGCACTCAAAGCGCTTTTTAACTAGCAGCAAGATTCTTCATACAAAATATATAATCCGCAAAAAACACACGCTGTCAAAACGAACTAACACAAAAACGTATTATTTATGCGGAAGTGAATGATCGGTCGAAGTTAACATGTAACCGCTGTCGATCAGCGCAAACCGCTGAAATATGCATCGCAACCTGTCATTTGCGATACTCGAACGTAACAGACCGGCGTGCACCGATTATTACGACTAGACGCGCCTCGCTTCATTTTCGGCGCAGTACGGAGACTTGACTAATTTGTGTTATCTACTTGAATTGAGGGGTCGGGATCGTTCTGATCGGATTCTCCGCAATATTTATAGGATCATATAAAAAGGCGATCGGGGTAACTATATGCAGTAGTTTTTTCGAACGCCTTCTAAAATAAACGAATAATATGACAACCATATTAATTTAAATTATATGTAATAGAATGGCAATTCCCTGCTTCAGTGTGCCCTTTTATGAAACATAAGGCGCATAATAATATCGCTCTGTCTTTGACGAAAGTTTACGATTACGTTTGCTATCC
Organism: Catocala sponsa; assembly: GCA_963564715.1. Lineage (NCBI taxonomy): Eukaryota > Metazoa > Arthropoda > Insecta > Lepidoptera > Erebidae > Catocala > Catocala sponsa. The sequence continues at coordinate 20,861,299 of OY751338.1, read as the reverse complement.
TGAGGTTTTTAATTTGGTTCCCAGATTGAAAAAGTGATATTGGATATTCCTATCACAAAATTATTAGCAGCAGTACGTAGTGTATATCATATATCCACTATATGAAAATAATCTACCACAATGAGACATGTTCAATGATGTAATACACGAACTTAATCCTTCAGTAAAATGCAGGTAAGTAAATCATACCTGCATTGTACCGAAGGATTAAGTTTTACCAAATTCAGAGTGAGACAGTTCGTTTCATAGAAAACTCTTAATATGAGGATAAGGATTTCAAATTAATCAATAACTATTTACGAACTACGATTCATATAAAAACTCCACAAAACAATTTCAAAACAAAGTTAGAGAGAGTTTGAGTAGCCACCTATCTAGCAGACTGGAATAATTCTGTGGCGTCAAAGTTTCAAACTTGCCAGAGGCATTGTCACGCTCAGATTTCAAGTATAAATAAAGCTATAAATATTTGAGTAATGTACCATTTTGTCTCTACATTGTATATAAGTAATGTAAACAGTAGGCGAACCCGGATACAACGTGAAAGTAGTTCGTTGAAGGTACAACTATTTTAACGACACCAAAATCTTTAAAGATTTTGTATGGCCATAAACTACCGAAGTACATGGTAAATTTACCATGTTATACGATGAAGAAATAGGCAATCAATACCCGACTAAGATCAGACTGTTTGGTATGTGTATACACTAGCTGTCCACCTTAGTTTCACCTACATAATAATATGTTCGTGATTACTTCTCCTCTTCCAAGGCTTTTAGCGTGAAGTTATATACCATTTAACCTTCCTCAATAATCGTTCTATCAATTGCAAAAATAATTTACAAATCTGACCTGCAGTTTCTGAGATCCGCGTATTCCAAGAAAATACTGTTTATCTTTATCTATACTAATATTATAAAGCTGAAGTGTTTGTTTGTTTGGTTGAACACGCTAATCTCAGGAACCACTGGTTCAAATTGAAAAATTCTATTAGTGTTGGATAGCCTATTTATCGAGAAAGGCTATATAACATCACGCTACAAACAATAGAAACGGAGGATCAATGAAAAATGGTGCAAAATCAGAGAATATTCTCTTATGTGAAGCAGACGAAAATGCGTGGGTCAGCTAGATATATTATATTTATAGTATAGATGCAGCGTTAACACTGTACACGCTTGCATAAATTGTAAATACATTTGTCTGGATATTTAGCCACCAGTTTACACACAGACACAATTCTGAAACAGTACATAATTATCATCCGAGTCTACGAGCCCGATCACTTTGTCGCCTCTTCAAATATTCAAATGGTCTCTTTTTTTATGAGGTAGGAGGCAAACGAGCAGACGGATCGCCTGATGGTAAGTGATTACCGCCGCCCATGGACATCCGCAACACCAGAGGAGTTACAAATGCGTTGTCGGCCTTTTAAAAAGGAGTACGCTCTTTTCTTGAAGGTTTGTAGGTCGTATTGGTCCGGAAATACCGCAAGCGACAGTTCATTCCACAGTTTAGTCGTGCGAGGCAGAAAATTTCTGGAAAACTCACAGTTGTGGACTGGCAACTATCTAAATGATGGGGATGGAAATTCTGTCGCGTAGGACGATGGCGAAAAGAGGCGGCAGGGATCAGCCCGAACAATTCCTCGGAGCACTCCCCATAGTAAAAGCGATAGAAGATGCACAGCGAGGCCACATCTCTACGCAGCGCCAAGGGATCTAGCCGATTTGAAACAACTAGGCAGTCGACGATTCGAGTCGCTCTCCGTTGAATGCGATCCAGAGGGAGAAGCTGGTACTGGGGTGCCCCTGTCCAAAGATGAGAACAGTATTCCATGTGAGGTCGATCCTGCGCCTTGTAAAGTAGTAGGCGGTGGGCCGGCGTGAAATACTGTCTCGATCTGTTGAGCACGCCAAGCTTTTTCGGAGCTAATTTAGCCTTACCCTCTAAATGGCCTCGGAACTGGACTTCACTCGATATGTCGACACCAAGTATTGCAATATTGGCTGCGGCAGTTATGGGGATGTGCTCAAAACGAGGAGATACGATCAACGGCAGTTTTTTAGCGGTGAACGCGCAGACTTGTCTTTGTGGGGTTAAATCGGAACAAATTAAGTCTGCCCCAATCCGAGACTTGCTTTAAAGAGGTCTCAATTCCACACACAAGTTTGTTTCGGCTCTCGATGACGTTTTCCCGAGAGATGTTAGCGCGGCCGGTATAGAGAGCATCGCTCGTGCTGTCGTCCGCATAACAATGACGGCGAGCGACTCAAAGCGCGGTAATTTTTTTCACCGCGCTTTGAGTCGCTTGCCGTCATTTTATTTCGTTGTACCAAATACAGTCGTATTCTGAAGCACTTTAGGTTGAATTTAAATTGTTACTGAATTAGTCTCTTTGCCGCTACTCCGTTCCTCGGCGCTGACCCTAACCCGTACAGCACATAGCTATATAGTAGTAAATAGCGACAATAGTAAGCTAGTATACTTACCCAGACCTCCGCAACACACTATGCATGAAGTTCAATGCACGCATAGCTAATAGTTACCTGTTAGCAATTATCAAGAAATTTGATTTCCATGTGTCACGAAACGCAAAAGAACGTGTTCCTACATTCTTAACAAACGGCTATTATTGCGGCCGGTTACACAAAACGATTACTAGGTATACATACTATCACGTTTAATCCCTATTTAGGTAAGCAGAAGCATAAAAAATACTTACATAATTGTAAAAAAACAACTAAAACTAGCTTCGTTTACTATAAAATCCTAATCTTAACTAATATTCTAAACTCGAATGTAAGATTGTTTGTTACGCTTTCACGTATAATTGACATAGGGTACAGAAAGGGACATATGGTACCTTTCATCCAGAAAAAAGTGCTGTTTCCGAGGTATAGAAACTTATTGACAAAATCTACATTAGCGCGAGCGAAGCCGAGGGCAAAATCTAGTTATTAATAGTACGATACGATTAAAATTAAAATATGACAAATTTATATTATAATAATATAAATTTGTCATATTTTAATTGTGTTGTATTTTAATAGTTGTATTGTCCAATAACAATACAACTTTTGTTTAGGGACTGATTATTACCCAGCATAAACGTAAAAGAACCATGCCAGATCGATTTCGAATTCATAAATCATTCGATTCGAATTCCTTCGGGCTAAACTACTCGACAACACAAAATCATCTTGCTATGCAATATTATTTTCCAATAAAGAACTTTCAGTGCAAAGGACATAGATTGATAGGCCTGCGTAAGGTTCTCTAGATACCCTACTTCCCACAGAAACACAACGCAAGGTTAATTGGATGCGATCTTCAAAAGGTTATCAACATCAAAGTAAGTAAACAAACTAACCCGTTAGTGTATCGGATAATATTTCAGTAAGTTATATCCGCGGTCCTTTGCTACTAGTCAAGACTTGTATAACAGTAATTTGTCTTTGCACACTTCAAGTAACGCCAACGTTAATTGCTTTAGTATACTTCAAAGCAGAGTATGCTGAGAGCTAAAGATTATTAGAATGTTAACTACATATTACTGAAATGTACAGTAAAGATTTGTAAGTCAAAGAAAATAATTTCGGCGCCATATACGCGTACTTATGTAAATAAGTTGTGTCTATAACAGATGTTCTATGATTCTTATTTATGTTATAAATGCGAATATGAGTTTGCTTTATTGTTTACGTTCACACGTTAACTATTTGAATGTGGATATAGTGACAAGAATAGAAAAGGGTATGTGTTATCAAGTACTCAATAGTAGCACACGGTTGTGGCGTTTTATATTGTTTTAATTGTTATGTTATAATTGCATATTTACATTTGATTATTTCTATAATTAATAATTATCATTGTTATTTGTTACTATACTAATTTTACACCTTATAATGTAATTAATCGATATTTAACTTCCCATTTGATACATTGATAAAAATATATAAATAAGGTGGGAGATTAACAAATATTCATTCTCGTTACAACTGTCAGTTAGAACGTTACTCTGCTGAAATATATATTCTGGTCGTGTAAAAAGTATCTCGGCGTTTCATTGTGCAAGAACCACGACTGCGTAATATATGTTAAGCTGGTTTGGGCATGTAGAAAGAATGGACGAGAAAAGACTGCCTAAGAATGTTTATAAGGCTAGTGTGAGTGGAACAGTCGCAGGAGGCAGATCCTTAGTATCTGCCTACCCCTCTGGGAAACAGGCGTGAATCTATGTATGTGTGTATGTTAACTATTTGACCGATGGTCATAACATTTTTCAGATGTATAGAAAGGACCCCGGCCAGGTGGACCGATGATCTGAAAAAGGTAGCTGGGTCAGGCTGGATGCGGAAGGCGGAAGACCGGATGTTGTGGCGTAAAATGGGAGAGGCCTATGTCCAGCAGTGGATTGCGGTGGGCTGATTGATTGATTGATTCATAGAAAGGACACAGAGTCCAGAAAAAGTGCTATTCCCGACGTATAGAAGTTTATTGACAAAATCTACATTATCGCGAGCGAAACCGTGAGCAAAATCCAGTTAAAATATTTCCTAAAAGTAATACAATCTTCGGAGTGAAATAAATCACAGAGTAATAATAAACTGTATCTGATACCAGATCGTTAATATTATCTTTAGATTCTGTAGAAAACCAATAAAGTAAGTTTAATAACGGCCGAACAATAAAGTTTAATCTAGCAGAACAAAAGTTGAGTCAAACTTCACGAGAAGTTTGAATCGAACATGATTAATTTATCTATAGAAATGTTGAAATAATTACAGAAACTACTGCATTTCACTCTATAAACGTAATTAATGAGTATTAGTTATTGTTATATTTACGTCTAATGAATTAAGTTATAACTATCGGGGTATGATGCTCATCGTAAATTAAATATATTTAAAAAAACATTGGTGCAATTAATGTCCTAAAATACTAGGACATATATTTTCAAATGAGTTTAAGAGCTGATAGCAAGTGGCTGCAAGGCTTATAAATCGTTACGCTATCGAACCAAATAAATGCGAACAGACTCATGCATCAGCGGGTGACAAGCGTACTAATGTCCTCCAGACCGAATTTCGGTCACAGCGGCCAATCTTAACGGAGACTGGCCATCTGCGCAGGAGATATTATAATGCACAAGCGTATGCGCAAACACAAGTGCACTCTCTGTTCCCTAACTCTCAAGATCCGATGGGACGATAATCCGACACGACCGGAGAGAGATCAGGCGCAGGACCAACGGCTTTACGTGCTTTCCGAGGCACGGGGCTGTCTAACACTGCCAATTTCCTAACTCCGAGCTGCTATTGAGATTTAAACCCAATAACTTTTTGTTGGCCCGACCCGGGATTCGAATCCGAGACCCCATGCACAGCAGTCGCATTCACTACCGCTGCGCCACGGAGCGCATAAGTCCGCATTTAGGACGGATTTATGAATTCTGCCAGAGTTATTAGGCCTAGTCTTATAAATTTAGAATTTTACATAAAGCTGGCCAAGGAATGACTTCCAATTGAAAGTAATGACTTGGCTGGATTTTCAGTACACACTTGATCACATTTCTTCAAAAGCGTTCCTTTGGACACGACATAAACTAAAAATGACGTAAGCTGCTCACACAGCCACAAGACCAAAGTTCAAAAGTGAATGAGACGGGATTGTCGTAAAACTTGGACCAACTTCCCGGTAATACTTCAGCTAAGTTCTTGAACACCACCCAGTTACAACACTGAGTAATGATACTGTTAAAGTTATATATGTGAGCTGTATAGGCTGATTTGTAATACCTTTGCTTCTTACTTTTTATTTGCAAATTTTGATATTTGAAACTTCAAAGACCCAAGTTATTGACCCGCGAAGCAGGTTCATGCATATATCATTTTTACTCGCGGTCTTGTGCTTCATGCGTCGAATAAATTTAATAGGTACGTGACATTAAAATGCTGATTAGATATGGGGACTTTGAATACTTGTTTATTATGTTTTAAATATTACTTGTTATTTATTACTTTTTAAAATATTTAAACGTTTAATATTTTAAAGAATCTGTTCATATAATTTGTTTCAGCACTTTGGATGTGATGATTGTCCTGTATCTTCAGATAACACCTCTAATAACTCGTGATTCAAATATGCTTAACAGAACAGTCAATATTGGTCGAGTTGATTATCATAGACCAAGTAACATGAACTTGACTACGCACTCAAAGTGGATAAACACACAAAACTGACCTTCATAAAGTACAGTTACAAAACTGTCATTCCGTACAAACTTAATGTTTTCTTATTGTAAATTACATAAACAAATGTCAAAGAGATTCAAGTATTTACAACACTTTAAGTACCGTTAGTACGGGACGAGACCTCGTTTTGAGATCATAAAAGCTAAATATGTGACTAGGCATTAGGCTGACTAATTTGTAAAAGCACAAATTATAAATAATAACCGCTGGTTGTGTAGTGCGAAATGTGTTAGAAATGAGGCTAAAGACAACATTTACGGTAACGAAGATGAATCCAATAAAACATTTCTGTAAAGTTATTGTTGATATGTGTTATGAACAAATTTATGGTGAACATAAAATGTGAGAGAAGACTGAGTTGGAATCAATTAATGAAGAAACTAGTTAACGGAAATAAAGATATAATTCTCTTTACTTCGAACATTTTATGTACGCCATAAACTGGTCATAACACATATTAATTATCGTCTTTTAATTATTATATATAAATACCATAAAAGACAAAATGTTTTATTATTATGGGACTAGAATCTTTATATAGAATAATCATAATTGATACATTATGCTTGCTTTATGTGGTGAAATAATTATCAAATTGAAATGAAAATAACAACCACATGTTTTTAATTCTTATATTTATAAAAGATACCGTGACACCATAAAGCAGTAAATATAATATATAATATAATATAATATAATATAATATAATATTCTATCACATACACACAACACCATCTAGCCCAAACTAAGCAGAGCTTGTACTGTGGGTACTAGACAATGGATAAACATACACATATACTTTCTTTTTTGTAAATACATACATATTATACATAGAAACACCCAGACCAAGACAAACATCCATGTTCATGCACACAAATATTTGACTTGTGCGGGAATCGAACCCGCGACCTCAGGCGTGGCAGTCAGTTACACTAACCACTACGCAATCGAGGCCGACACATAGCTCTCTTCCTAAAACTTCACTTCAATCTATGGCACTATAAATTTAATAAACTACGCGCTAATATCTGAAGATCATATTTCCAATAAAATTCTTAATAAACTTGAACACTGTGAAAGTGACAGGTAAAATGTTATCTAGATATGTTATGTACAATTGCGAGCCGTCTCGTAACAATGTTCAATATATCGTTCAAATCACTAAAGGCGTTCGTGCATAGCGAAGTAGCATGCAATGAATCATTTGAATATCAGACAACGACAAGTTACTAACAGCCACAGCTCTCTTCTTAAATAATTGATATAATAGTGTGAAATGGAATATTTTGAAATGGGTGACTTAATTTTAGAAATGAATAGATCTAATGCTACTGATAGACGTTTATAAAAGACATTGTCTTCAATAAGACTTATTGTATAGTTTCAAACTAAATTATAATTCAATCAAACAATAGACTTCATAGATTGTTTCCAATAGTTCTATAGCAATCTCGATTCTATTAGAGACCCCACTGAGCTTCCAACAAATACTTCGATTCTAGAACATAGACTAAATTGATGGACATCGCAGTCCATTAACTAAATAGAAAGCCTTTCAAAGATCCCTTAACAAAACTTTCTACCCTATCAGATCAAAACTAAGACCGTTGACACTATTAACAAAAGCAAGACACAAGTCTAGCTGAAAGTAAATTCAAAAGTAACGGTTATTTCAAAGGTCAACAACCTCACTCAAGAATCTCGCATTTGTTTGCGGAAAAAAGTCATAATTATGTATCGCTCTGTTATTTGATGGTTGTAAGCATGACGTCGGTCACGAGTTACGAATTAATCCAGCAATTCCGTTACAGAAGATTGTACAGATAATACTGCCAGAATTGGGGCATTTGTGAAATAAATCATACTTTTTTGTGAAATGTTTTCTATGGCACTATTTTCTAGTAAAAAAATTAGGTTAGCATGTTTTTGTCAAATGTTAATATCGTAATCGTGACAACATAAAATAAAATAATATTTTTTTCATGCAATAGTAATATTTTTAATTATGTACATAGATAATATTATAAAATGCAGAATGTGCCTAACTGATGGATAACAAATGCAAACCCAAGTTATTCATAACCTAGCAATTGAAGTGATTACATATTAGCAATAGTTTTTAATAAAACCTGTTAAAAAAATAAAGATTAATAAGTATTTATTCGACAATTTTAATTAATGTATAACGGACTTTTTAATAGATTGCGATACTACTCACATAATCTGAGTAAGAGAATATCCTAAGGCATACGTTACCTATGGTCCGTTCCGTTTCTGTGGAAATAATAGACCCTGATACAAATTTTTGTTACATGTACATAGTATAGATGGAATAGACTAACAAAAAAGATTAAGTAATTGCTCATTCAAACCATTCAATATAACATAAGCTTTTAATTGAGCTAATGCTTCGAAAACTATAAAAAATATAAATATTAAAATTATTTTTACTTAATACGTTTAAAATTAATTGACAGTTTACAACTTAGCAACAACATTAATTCCAAACATTTCAACTCAACTAAAAAACTTATATTTACTGTAGCTGTTATTGTCCAACTAGGTGATTACGAACTATTCTTATCCAAATAAAGTTCCATTATACCCGAGTAAATTTCTAACTTCTTAGCTAAACGATTGCGTAAATACTTTATTTTTACGCCTCACAGTCGATAAGTAAATTACATTAGAGCTAAGTTTAATTAACTTTACTTCAGTAACTTACAATCCAGAGATAAAACCATAAAGGTTAGTTCATACCTGGATATTAAAATAAAACTAAAGTTTGATGATCAGGATCACGTAACTATTAATATCATGTCATTTTATAGTATCTGTATCTTTTTCTCTGATTTATATCGTACTATCGACGTAAAATATTGCATAATTTTTTAATCAATTTACTTTTATCGTAAAAGAAAATCTTTTTGTTAGTCTTACTGAAACAAGATAAAATAGAGATTTATTAGCCAAATATACTAAACAAGCAGGTCGAATTTATGTAAAGTACATTTATGTAAAGTACATTTATGTAAAGTACATTATAATCATGTCATTAACAAACTTCTAAAAGGTACAAACAAGGTATTATATCTGTATCTTAAAAAATCTAATCAGATTATTGTTTAATAACTTTCTTTAGTCGCTATCGTTTTAGCGTCTAGTCTGTACTAACCCTTATTCTGCACTCAGAACCTTGAGCACGCTTATTGTATTATTAAACAGGTCATCTTGAAATTCGGAGCCCTACCAGCTTCCTTTGCTAATTATTTAAATTTTACGCTCTAGTTGCTTCTACTGCAAATATACTGAATTGAATGTAGAATATTAAGATATTTCGACATAATATGAATCACTTTAAGATACAACGTAATTAAAAAGTAGGTTTGGAGTTTTATTATTTGGTTTCTTTTTCAACCATTATACAAAAATACTTTTAACAAGAGTATGTATCTTAGGTTAATGAATTGAGAAATAAATGTTGAGAACGACTCAAACTCTACTAATGTATAACTTAAATATTACATTTCCTTAAACTATAGTACAATAATTTGAATAGGTATAAGAACATCATATCCTTAAAAGTAGACGCTCAGTTGGCAAAAGTTTGATGAAATTTGACTCTGTAAAAAAATATTAAGTAAAATCAGTTGAGATTTCCTATTTTCTCAATCCAGAAATCGGGGATAAACTTTTTCAAGAAATTAACTGCCTTTTATTTTTAACTGGCAATGTCTCTCAACGAGGTTTGTAATTAAAGCTTGCGGCGACGGTGCTATTATTGTTTCACTGATTAAAGCACAAAATATTAAATAATTCATACGAATATGTGATTTAAATTATTTTTATGCCGTTGCGGTTGCAGAGCGGTTAATTATTTATTTACGTATTTAAATATATTTCACTGCACTGCAACCGCAAAATTGGTAACACAAGTTTAAATAAACAGCACTCAGTTATTATTGTCTCAAAGCTTTGCAGTATATGTTTATTATAATAAACATATACTGCAAAGCTATTCAGAAGCGAGATTAATTAAAACATTTTCTTTCTACTTTAACAAAAGAATAATTTAGAGTTCTTTTGATAAGATAAAAAGAACTTGGGCATAAATTAGGATTAATCCTGATTCGTAGAAGAGTTTATAAACACGAAACAACAAACATAAATTCTCAGTATCTAAAGACTATTGAAAACATACTTACGTTAACATACACGTCGCATTGGATAGAGGCAAGGTGTCCACGTAAATGATTGCTCGTCACATACACAGAGTATACGTCTCTTCTAGTTTGAGCTAGATTCTAGTCACACTGGCTGTCGAAATAGGACAGTACTCCATGGAACGACGTCACTATCACAGCTTTATCTCACATGATTTTCGCCTCTACATCATTCACAACACTCAACGATTTCTCTGATGAGTCAGCAGTGAAATAAGAACGTCGTGTGACAATGGGTTTATTGACCATTAATGTGATTGCCTTTTACTTTTAAGGTACAATGTTAAGGTCGAGCGAAGTAAAAAAAGAAAGTTGTTTATTTTTCGGAGTATTTGGTTCTGAAGGTAAAAACGAAAAGGATTATTCTTGCATGTACAGCCATGTGTGTTTTAGGTTGACGCTAGGGATGCCAAAACCTTTTTATTTAATCCACTCTCATCAGATTCTGGACGTTCGCTCGTCTATTTACGAAACTCTCAACTTCAGTATTAAAACCGTCATTATTTTGATCAGAGAACGTTAACTAATGTGTATATCTTTCAAACAAAATGTTAACGAACATTAATTAACGCATTTTCGATTTGTCTGCCTATATGCCAAAATTCTAAATCTCAGGCACTTTATACCACGATTTGAAGCAACTTAACCCGTATTCATCTTCTTCAAACATTTACCCCGCTGTGTTTAAAATAAATCTAAGCCCGATGTCAATTACAAAACAGAATTTTCGACTTAAAGGGTTAATTTTATTAAAAGAGACACTTCATAGAGAATACAAATCATATTTCTAACGGACTTGCGAAAGATACAACTTTAATTTGTTCTCATTCCAATTTACTGGATCCTCAACTGTGCCTCAAAGAAACAGCTCAAAGGAGCTCGTATAACTTCGTAAGAGTTACAGGGGAAAGGCGGCTTGTAGGAAACCGCTGACTCATCATAGTGAACACAGAATTAGTTCCCCAAATTGTAGAACATTTATTCCTGTTCAGATGGAATGAATCTTGGAAATTTACTCTGCTATCTTGACATAGATAGACAAGTACGTATGTGTGTGTTTACTAAGAATTACGAATTAGGTATTATAAAATTGGTACATACTAAGATTTTTGTTTATCTATACGCTCTCGTTTCGACATCCTTTCTATTAACAGGAAGTACAAAACAAGACATAACATTATTATTTATGTCTAAAATATGATATTATAGCTTTTTTTATATTGCACTAGTTTACACTGTGATTTCGCTCGTTTCTCTAAGAAATAGACAGTAACCCTGTTTGTTTGCAAAGTATTCACAGAAAATTACTCATGCTTTTAATTTTAAATAATTTGGTTTTACATTTAGTATCAAAGTGTTGACACATAAATACATTTAAGTTAAACTTTAATTGTACCTTGTGAGGGTACAATTAAACTTCACAATGGTTTAAGAAGTTGCCAAGGCACTGGCAGTGCGCCGCGTGTCGTGGGTTTGATTCTCACTTGAAACAAAATTTGGTAATGCACAAATAGTTGTTTCAAATCTGAATGTTTTTTATAAACGTTGGTTTAATATTTATTATGGGTGACACGGGATTTATTCATTAAAAAGAATTCCTGTGTTGCAGGTGGGGTTTTTTATGAGCAATAGCGATAATAGCATTGACATCCGCCTATAGCTGCTGAGCTCCACGGACCACAAATTATAATAAAATATAAAAGTAATTCATTTTATATAGCTTAGAGCAGCAATAATAACGAAAGATAACTACGAATATTTTACATTAATTATTCTTTATTGGCAGTTATACTCACATTTTAAAACGCCGCATTTCTATATAAAAGTGCTCTAATCAACCTTAACAACTAAGGCATATTGTAAAAAAATCGAACAAAACTAGCGCTAAGAAACCAAATATTATATAAAAGCTATTACACCAACAGTTGCATAGCATTTCTATTTCACTGATTGAAAATTCAAATCTTATATTCTGACAATGAATATAAGATTTGAATTTTCACGTTTCTAGATTATTCCAGCAGAAACAACGTGTTACTATTCACCTTTGAACCACGAAGCATGACGGCACATCACTAACGACGCTTTTAAAGCCACACTAAAAGCGCCATTTTAGTAATACTGCGATAGCTCGTTACTAAAACACGTTACTAATGCCGACAAGCACCGCCATTACTGACGTCACATTTTGGCGGCAATCCAACGTATTCTTGCGGGTATATTGAAATATTAGTTCGGTTGAAACGTAATGGCTTTGGGGGCGCTTCGATATGGTAATTTGACATATTTACGATATTCCTGACTTTAGCTTGAGTGTATGATAAGTAGTAAAATATATATTACCCCGTACTCTTCATAAAACAAAATATTTAAAAAAAAATACTGCCTACGGCTAAAGCTCGAATATTGCCAAATCGATATCAGCACAGGTTTATTAACGATTGCATGATCCTCAGTGAGTCCTCGAACAACTAAATTAACAAGGTGAAGCCACAAACAATTACTTAGTCATTGATTTGAGTTAGTTATTGTTAGCAATTATGCATAAAAATATTCTAAGAATTTAAAGGCAAAAAGACTAGCAATATTTTTTAACTACGAAGTAAAATAATATTGCCAGTTTATGTCGACAGATTTGTCAACTAGAAACCTGTAATATAATTTTTATTATTTCTATCCGATTAATTTCGATGCGTAAAAGGTTAATTTTGAAAATGCTTTAGAAATGTTACATTTTCTCAATTATTTGAGTTGATACATATTCAAATAACACGATGGTATTCTATACTTATAGCATATGCGTAAAAATATATATATGTAAGTAAGCCTACGTTATTTCAAGCTGAAAATATACGGCTTTTAACACAGCACAGTCTTATAAAAGATGCAGCAATGTCATAAGGAATACAAAACCGCAAAGTTGCCTTCCTTTAGCACTCAAGGTATACCATCAACACTACATCGTCCGCCGTATTAGCCCATTCTCTCCGCTTGCTGTTTAAAAGCCACTCTGTATTCAAAAAAGTTTGATAACTTTGAAACACTATTTGAATATAGTGAAGTTACAATGAAAAACACGAAATAAGAACTTTTTATATCAACTGATTTATGTTTAAGCAATTTGTGTAATTTTGATTTGATATCCTAAAGAAATGGGATTTAAAGTAAGCTGAGACGCCAGTGCAAGTAAAGAAGCATGATAGAACCATATAATAATATGTCGATTTTAGATTAATAAGATTTCAAAATTTCTTAATCTTCGTGTTTAAAATATGTAGCGTATCTGTTAAATTACGATATTTTTATAAAATAATGTGCTTTTTTTATAAAATAAAAAATGTGGCAATGATTAGGCACTATAAAATACACAATACCACTTATGTTATTGTTTAAAAAATAAACATCCCGACACACAAAATATTTTTTTAGTAAAGTTAATCTTTATTGACTCCAAACCTCACGATCACCATTGCCTAATACACAATCATCACTGTAGCAGCATTTATAATCGTCTCTGTAAGATGTTACAACTATGACACTATACTATTCTATATAGCTACAGACAAATCTGATTACCACATGTTCATTCTACCAAGCCTCCAATATATTATCCTTCAGCTGCCAACTGGGAGTATTCCCAACAAACCTGACCGTAATGAATGCCGAGCATACCTCACACAGGCTTATCCCTAAGGCTTAATCAACACGTCGATCGTCTAATATGAAAATAAACCTATTCCAGTGTTTAGAACAACCATAAATAATTTATCTTTATTACTTAAATACTATTCAGCTTTGTTTAACACTATGCTCTGCTAGTTTTCTCTGTGGTCATTTGCATTATGAAGTCGTTACTGTGATTTGAAGTAATTGTGGCAGAATTGTTATAATAAAGTTATGTTTAAGTTTTATTCTATTTTTGTTGAGTATTAGTGTTAAGTTACATTCTGTTTTGTTTCATTATTTTAAATGTGTGTTATGTTACCGTTTAAGTTTTTATTATAGAACATAATTTACTTGTGAAAACTTTTAATTGGCCGTATCTTATCTTATAAATGTGTATACTGTACCATTTTAGCTGTAAGTTTTCCAAAAAGAAAAAATAGGTAGGTTTCTTAATCACTTATTCTAATATTGGTGTAAAAGTACATACATACATACATAGATTCACGCCTGTTTCCCAGAGGGGTAGGCAGAGACTACGGATTTCCATTTGCTACGATCCTGACACACTTCTCTGGCTTCATTCACTTTCATCACATTCCTCATACACGCCCGTCGGTTCAAGGAGCTCTTAACCTGGCCTTTGTCCAGGACGCCTCCGATCTGGTCGAGAAACGTTCGCCTAGGTTTTCCTCTTGCGACTGTTCCATTCACACTAGCCTTATAAACTTTCTTAGTCAGACTTTCCTCGTCCATTCTTTCTACATGTCCAAACCAGCTTAACATACCCTTTTCTATTCTTGTAACTATATCCACTTTCATGCCGCATCTCTCTCTAATCACACTATTTCTTATTCTATCTCTCAGAGTCACACCACATATGCTTCTCAACGCTCTCATTTCTACAGCATTTATTCTGCTCTCATGCTTCTTTTGCCATACCCAACTTTCACTTCCATACATAAGTGTGGGCACTAATAGTCCTCTATGAACAGCCAAACGTGCCTTTTCGGATACATTTCGACTGTTCATAAAAGCGCGTAGGGCTCCATTCACTTTGTTGCCAGCAATCGTTCTCCTTTCAATATCTCCGTCATGTTTACCATCCCTTGTAAACAAAGTACCCAAATATACAAACTCTTTCACTTGCTCCACTTTTTCTCCATCAATCATAATATTACACATCGTCACGCACTCTTCCTTTTCAAATACCATTACTTTCGTCTTGCTTACATTTATTTTCATTCCTTTACTCTCAAAAGCACCATGCATAATAGTTACCATCGCCTGCAACTCTTCCGCCGATGACGCAAGTATTACTTGGTCATCGGCATAAAGAAGACATTTGACAAGTAACTCATTCATTCTTAATCCCCATTCACAATCTTTTAAATCTTTCAAACAATTGTCCATGTATAGGTTAAACAGCCAAGGTGACGCTACACATCCTTTTTTAACACCTTTATCGATGCTAAACCACTCTGTGTAGGTCCCATTTATCCTAACACAAGCTCTGGAATCATCATAAAGAGATTTCAGAGCTCGCGTGAGGTTGCTATTCACTCCATACATGGACAATGCCGACCAAAGTTCATTCCTCACCACTTTATCATAAGCCTTTTCCAGATCCACGAATGCGCAATAAACCTTTTGACCTTTGGCCAAAACTTTTTCGGCTATGCTCCGTAAGGAAAAGACCTGATCCGTACATCCCATACCCTTTCGAAATCCCGTTTGTGCATCCCATATTTTCTTGTCGGTTACTTTCACAATCCTTTCAATTAACACTTTTGCATACAATTTACCGACGACGCTGAGCAAGCTAATGCCTCTATAGCTTTTGCACTCTTGCTGTGAGCCTTTTCCCTTGTATAAAGGTACTATGACGGCCTTGCACCAATCACTTGGTACACGGCCGGTATTCCAGCACAAGTTAAAAAGGCGGCACAACTGAGTTGCTATAAGACTCTGTCCAGCTGTCAGCATTTCGACTGTAATCCTATCATACCCACCAGCCTTTCCTGATTTCATGCTTTTCAATGCTTTCATTATTTCATCCATACTAATAGGGCTTTCATCACTACTATCATTATCATTCATTTCGAAACTTTGCCCTTGCCATTCCTCTCTTTCAAATAAACTTTCAAAATATTCCTTCCATCTCTTCAGTACGCTCTTTTCTTCATTCAGTAAACTTCCATTCTTATCTCTGATTGATTTCAGCTCTGTGGTTACGGTTTTACCTCGAACCGAGCGAATGGATTTCCAGAAGAACTTCGCGTTGATCCGGAAATCTTCAGATAATCTTCTATCAAACTCGTCTTTCAATTCCTCTTTTTTCCATTTAATTACATCTTTCACTGCTTTATTCATTCTTATAAACTTATTCCTAGCTTCATTCTCATCCTCATTCGTTGCTTCTTGCATTCTTTCATTGGCTCTGAGAGATAGCCAGTCCAACCATGCCTGCTTCTTCTCACGTACTACCCCTTGCACATCTTTATCCCACCACGCATTCTTCGATTTTATAACTTTCCTCTTCTTGCTCACACCGCATACTTCTGACGCTACAACAACCACTTCATGCTTAAACGACTGCCATAATTCTTCTATATCATCAGTGTCACAAAATCTTTCAAATCTTTTCCTCAATTGATTTTTATACTCGTCTTTCAATACTTCATCTTGCAAATTTTCTACTTTTATTCGTTCTTGGACACTTGTTCGGGTAGGTATACGGTGTCGCCATCCTTTGAAGAGGCCACGTATCCGGCTCATAATCAAAAAATGGTCGGTATGGACACCAATACCTCTATATACCCGAGTGTCTAGGACATTCTTTCTCAATCTTTCATCCACTACAACAAAGTCAATCATACTACTTCTTACATTCTTTGCTTCTCTTGTATACTGGTGGATTCTTTTGTGGGCAAATATAGTGTTTGTCACACAGAGATTCCACTCCAAACATAGCTCAAGCAACCTTTTTCCATTCTCATTCACGCTTTCGTCCCCATACTTGCCTAAAACCCTTTCGTATCCTTCACGCTTTACTCCCACCCAACCATTAAAATCCCCTAACATTATCAACCTCTCGTGTTCCTTGCATTTCCTCAAGACATCTCTCAAACACTCCCAAAAATCTTCTCTTTCTTCCCGTGCACTCTGAGACATACCCATGTAAAAGTATATGTAAGAAAATAGAATTGCTTAATAATTATGCTTATTATAGACCTCAAAGACCGTAATCTAATTAATAATATTGAGTTAATATAATATACGAATAATTAGATTATTTATCTAAATAAGAGTATGCTATTTTACTTATTACAATGTACCTAAAAATAATACACCCATATCCCTAGTACCTATCTATCCTGTCCTATAAAGTCATGTTTATTGGACTATTCTGAAAGACCTCACGCAAAGCCATTCACGTCATACAAACTACCAGAAAGCCATATTACCTTAGAAATCATCGATCCATCGAAATCATATGCGTGTAGCGGTCCCTATCTGTCATCTGACGTTACAAAACCAGTTAATGCTTCCTGATTTAGTATGTATTTATTACAAACGTACAGACAGGCTGTTATCCCGTGGGGGATAATCAGTGCGACCGTGAACGCAGTAAGGATAATTGATTGAGACACGGGTTGACTTGAAGCACCCCACGGGACCATACATTCTTACATGCCTACTTAACATAAGTATCTGTTGATGGTATCTGTGATTTCCACGTCATCAACATACAGCGTATTTAATTTAATGAAAAAAAGATTTATAATGACTGGTAGCGCAATAATTTAAGTGATCGCCACGTCAACTTTAGTTTAGTAAATAGTTAAAATTGTTATTCCGCGTCTGAGAATTCTTCGTATCCGTATCTTAGTGTGGGAATCGCCATTTTGCAATAAAAAGAAAAATCGTCAACGAGACCGGCTTTCATCATTCAGCACTGAATTATAGTAATTCAGTGTTGAATTATGAAATCCGATTTTCGATGACGACCGACATTTGATGCGATTCGACGTGAAAGAAAATGTATGATTTTTACATTAATATTCATAATGAACAAGTTAGTCACTAAACTAATAAAATTAAATGCTCATATTTTCCAGTACACTCCATTCATTTCACATCAGTGCGTTAAAAGAAAAATTGCTTTTACAATCAGAAAAATGGTAGCAATTTTATTCTTTTCTCCCGGAACTTATCTTCAATCAGTGAAGATGAAAACATCCTTCAACGTCAGTTAAACTGTATCTACATTGTTGAACTAACGAAGCAGACTGCAATCTCCGGCGCTTTGCAACTTGTCACTAACTATACCCTGTATTGCTACGTGTTCTGTGTCATTAAAGTACGTGCATATCGGTCTTGCTAACATTGTTAGAAAATAACCGATATTTTCTTGGTTAGTTGTGGGTAAAAAACTAATTAGAGCCACGTATGACAAACATAGACACACAAGTATATCCCGAAAGAGTAGACAGTTGTGAAGTACACCCAAATTTCACCACATATGTATGTTTCAAAGTAAATGTAGAATTTGCTAACAGAATCTTTTAATAGCAATGTTGCCCGATCCGGTAGTCGAAATTGATACTTCTTAATTACCCAACAACATAAGACCAAACTCATGCTACGGGACCGACGAGTCATTGTTACAAGAATTGGTTATAAAATAACAGTGAAAAAAATAGTTGTAGCTTTTGAAACGAGGGAGGGAGGTAGGGAGTAAAACGAGTTTGGTTGTGAGTTAATCTTGATCTGATAGAATTGAGACCATGATCTATGCTGTACCATTTGTTCAGTCGAATCGGTCTTAGATGAAAGGATTAAAATCTAAACCCAATTATACAGACCATGTTTCTACAGAATATACCACGGGGAGTGCTCTGAAGAGTTATTCCACCTTATCCCGCCCTCCCCTTTCCTATCCAGAACAACGCGTGCTGGGCTCAGATGCCAGCCTTACACGGTAGAGTCGATTAGAGCGCGTACCAAAAAGTTTGGGTCCTCATATCTCTGCCGAACGACCAAGGCATGGAATTCTCTGCCAAGGCACGTGTTTCCTTCTTCCTTCAATCCTGGTTTCTTTAAGCGGGGCGTGAAAAAGCATCTTCTCAGGCCGTCAAAGTAGAGACCTCAACATCGCCTCGGCTATTGTGGGTGCGATGTGGAGGCCACTGCTCTTAGACCACACGACTGCTTAACATCAGGTGGAGTGTGGTCATTTTGACAAGCAAAATAAAAAAAAATAAAAATAAATTAATTTATATTTGTGTCTATACTTTTTATGGACCCAATGTCTAAAAACTAAAATAAAGTGGTTATAATATATTACAGCACACGCCCAAAAGATGATTTGTATATGTAATATGTATATAATAACCTGACCTGGGGAATAAACTGACTCCTGTAATACAGTATTTAACAGCTCAGGGGTCAGGGATTCAAATAATTGTAAAACAAACCTATGTCAATAAAGATATTATTAATATTATAATAACCGTAACGTAAATTATTGTACAAAGTCTGGATATATCATATTTTATAAATAAGAACCACTAAAGAAAAACAACAAAAACGAGAAATATTTTTAGGTAAACAAAAACATACGTAATATAAATTAATTCGTATAAGAGTCATCATAATATAATACCTATATTTATACAAGGCTTATCCTCAAACTTCAAAAGAATTCCGCTGTCGTTGATTAGCGACAGTCAACAATAATAAAACATCAATCATAAAGAAAAAGAAATTCAAGGAGATGCCTTATTTTTACCCGTGAAGTAGCTAAATTAAGGTAAGAGGATTTGTACGGACGCTGATACTGTAAATGTACGTAGTTTGACTCAAAACCTTTTATTTTTATAAGGGCTTTTTTAAAGTTGTTTGCTTCGGTCAGACTGTCTGGGTGGCGCAGTAATAGTGAATGCGACTACTGTACTTGGTGTCCTAGGTTCGATTCCCGGATCAGGCAAGATATTATTAAGTTTTTTGTAAGAATATTCACTGGCGACACAGTGTTAGGAACTATGCAGTAGACTCGTGGGGCCTAGAATCAAAGCTGGCGACATATGGGTGATATATACCTTTTTCTACCTCGTCGTGTCGTGGATACAACATATTCATGCCTATTTAGGCATAAGACCTTACCTTAATAAAGCTTTTAATAATACGTTTTAGCAAAACATTTTATGAATGGTTACATTTTCTTGCTTGCTATTCAGCTAAGAATTTGTAACAATTGTCGCTCATTGCTAATCCGACATATTTCATAGTTGGCGGTTTAGCAAAATTTTGGTCACAGGTGCTACCGTTTTACTTAACTGACAAATGATACAAATAAATAATAAAAAGCAGTTTAAGGTGTGAAAAAGGTAATAAGAGTTTTATTATTTTACCTAGATATTGCTTCTACAGAAATCATAAGGAGCGAGCCTTTTGCCCCGTACTGGTCACAGAATCAAAGCTACTAAGAATTTCGTAGTATGCATAAAAATTTAGCCCTAACATCTAGTAATTTTTATATTATATTAATTACCAAAAATGAGGCGCTCATAGCCAGTTGCACTCACTGATCGGTAAACGATTAGCAAGGTTAAGCAACGTTGGGTGCGGTCAGTCTATAGATGGGTGACCGCTTAGTGGTATTTCATCTGAGCGTCTCCGTGCTTCGGAGGGCACGTAAAAAGTCGGTCCCGGTTGTTGTCAAATTAATAGCAGTCGTTAAGCCATGTCAGAGGCCTACGGGCGGCTTGAACAACTCTTGATAACAGGTTGACCACTAACCACACGAAAAAGAAAAGAACCAAAAATGTATAGTCACTAATTTCTACCCGTGGCTTTGCCTGCCTGATTTACACGATTACACATTACCGAAATATAAAGTAGTATGCGTTAACTCAATGTATACACTACATAGTTTATACCTTGCGTTACATGTGTGCCTGACTAACTTACATACAAATGTACTTAAAAACTTATATATACTAATTAATGTATATATATTTCGTATACACGTTGTCAGGGGAGCACAAAAGAACATAGGAAACCTTTCATCCAGGTAAAGCACTATTTCTAACATAACCTCATCTAATATAGCTTAAATTTACGCGAGAAAAGCCAACAAACTTATACATTTATAGGGTTGATTGCATTATGTGACGAACTACCAACGCAATCTACCTCATTTTGGCCGCGTACACCAGAGTATACGCCCACCCACAGGTAATTGAGATCGGGCTGAATTTAACTAGCTGAACATATTTGGTGGCGTTCGGGTAGATCCTATACCTATATTCTACGGTCAATACTTCATGTGATTGCATTTTAGTCGTTGAGGGTTGATATAGTTTTTTATGTAAGGCGTGTTACAAAAAATGTAGAAGCTTAGGGAATATTATCAAATACAGACATGAACTGACTCTTATATAACCATGAAGGTGAAGGCAGAAGTGTACCCAACTTTTTATGTTCTTGGGTCTCATGTAATAGCGGGCAACCGAACACATGTCCAATTTCGAACAACTATTTGGGGCTTTCAAATCTTTTGTTGAAGTGAAAACTTCTTTAGCGGCGTTGTGCACTTTTTTGTGATGGGTAAAAAATGTTAAACTCGCGTCAGGACACGTGACCTGATCGAAAATTCGTAAGACGGAGGGAGAATTGTCATGTTTGTGTACGATAGCGCAATAAATTAATATTGTATTTTACCACATAAATGATCGTACTTTTATACTGATAATTAAAGCAATTCGTGCAAAATGATTCCCTAACCGTTCCAAAATATCAAAAATGCACAACGTTAATATTCAAGTTTTCACTTCTGCCGGCACTCCCGGAGTGCAACCCGTTGATTTTTATTTATCACATGTAACGATTGAACCAACACTCAGTGTAATAGCAGTATCGAAATGACCAATCAAACAAATGCGCCATCGCTTTAGTCAAATAAATTGTTACATTAAATGAATATGATTAAGTGTCTCTTAGTTATAACGTAGTAGGTTACAATAATGACTTAAATGCTTTTCACAATCCCCATAATGCTTTTAAGGCCCACGTTCAACTGCACAGAGGTTAAATTACTTCAAAAGTTTAATAAAAAATCCTATTAAACTTATAGGAACATCGTTTAAGTAAAAATTTGTTATTTGACCAGCCAATAAGTATTATTTCCTAAACAGAAAGCTATAATCATAGTCTAAAAATAAAAACAAATACATAAGAGAAAACAATAATATATTTAATAAATAACACATCTGCGTAATAGAAATACTTCTAAATTCTTTGTAGCAACTACAAAGAATTTCTCATCACATCTCGTACCACATTTATCATTTCATCCTTTTAATAAATAATTGATGACACTACAAAAAATGTATTACGAAAATAACACTTATCTTCGTAATTGTATTAGATTGTTGTGAGAATTTCGCCTGACGTCTAATCCATCGCTGGCGCAAAATTGTCTCTCATTAATCTTCATAGAACAAAATCGTTGATACTAACTACAGTAAAATTACTAGTGAGTGCTCAGTAATACCTGTGTATGTATTTTATTTATTATTTGTCTATTATAATGTTGTTAAGTAAATTTTTGTTCTAGGTACCATGGAGTTTGTAACACTCAGCACATGAGCACAACAACGAATTTTACTGTTCCATTTAAAAAAATCTATAGCTTCTGTTTTCTGCCGTGTACAGGGTATCCAGGTTCTTTGAATAGATGCTACACTGTCAGCAGGTTACCAGTGACCCTTGGTTCTTGAGCTAGTAACACGCTGTAAACTTGTTTGATATATACCATAAAACATATCGCTTTTGTAATGGGATTAAACTTTATACCACAAGAAGTTTTATTTTTGTTGATTTTGTGCCAAGATGGCGGGTTATCTCCAAATGTCTTACTATACAATAAATAATGATTTGAGAAATATAAAATAAGGTATATTTTAATACCTCTATTTGTTTTGCTGTAATCGTAATTCTTCGCGTATTGAATTGTGAATATTGCCGAGTGTCTGCAAACTGTCTGTCCATTGTTTGCACTAGCCTTAATGAGGCACGCTGTCTCTACAATTGCTAGTATCAGCAAGATTCAACAATATTATAAATAGAATACTTCTCTATAATTGTCGTTTAATCTATTGAGTCGCAGTGGCACACCGGCGGCCAGACACAATAGACTTTTAAATATGTCTAAGACTTGACAGCTTCATAAATACAAAAATGAAAAATTATGTAGCCAGCCATATTATACAGAGAGTTTGTAAGATTGACATGATTTTCAGAAAACATTCAATAAATATTATACTATACCCGAAAGATTCTGAAAATCGTTAACAACTTTCGCCGTATCTGATGAAACATTTATGAAACGAAAACGTACTTAATTAATTCACGGCTCAAAATAAATTTATAGTATTTTTAATTTTTAATTCCACTTTGAATGTATCAAAATCAGTTTGTCATTAATTTACACATGCGTAATTGTTTTTTCAGTACGTGTTGATATACGTTTAACGAATTAAGTATTTGGAACTAAGAGAGCAGAATAACATCCGCAATACGTACGTACTACGTATTTTAATATAACTGAAAGGCTTTATATTTAATACTAGATGTGTCCGCGGTTTCACCCGCGTTTATGATTACTGCGCCGCCCCCGTTGGTCGTAGCGTGATATTATATAGCCTATAGCCTTCCTCGATAAGTGGGTAATCCAACACTAAAATATTTTTTAATTCGGACCAATAGTTCCTGAGATTAGCGCGTTCAACCAAACAAACAAATAAACTCTTCAGCTTTATAATATTACTAGATGTTCCCGCGGTTTCACCCGCGTTTATCGTTACTGCGCCGCCCCTGTGGATTGTAGCGTGATGTTATATAGCCTATAGCCTTCCTCGATAAATAGGCTATCCAACACTAAAAGAATTTTTCAAATCGAACCAGTAGTTCCTGAGATTAGCGCGTTTAAACAAACAAACAAACTCTTCAGCTTTATAATATTAGTATAGATTAGTATAGATTTGTGTGTGGGTGTTTTACATAGTATGACAAAAACAAAGAACAAAGGACAATGCTCGTCTTCTACGTATTTGCAAATGTCAAAAGACTATGCATGTTTATGGAAACCTATGGAAAGTATTCTTTTTTATACATCTAAAGTGGCAAACTGGCATACGGCCCACCTGATGGCAAGTGGTCACCATAGCCTATGGATGCAACACCAGAGGCATCACTTGTGCGTTGCTGACCTTATAAAAACCTTTTAACGCCCTTTTTTAAAAACCCCATACTGTAGTCTTGTGGGAAAACCTCGGCAGGTATCGTCTGCGGGAGAAAATTCCTTTGGAACCGCTTGGTGCGGCCCCAATTAGGTTGTAAGGTGTTAGGTGTTTGGTGCGGCCGAATAAGGGTAGTTACCTAAACATTTATAATTAAGATGAAAGAACTTTAACTAGTGACACGGAATGTACATATTTCTAATAGAACTAGGTTAAAAGCTAATGTTTTAACTTATTTCTATTATAAATATATTACTTTATAACTTCTTCTTCTTCTTTTCGGTTGTTCAAGCCGTCCGTAGGCCTCTAACATGGCTTAACGACTGCTGTCAATTTGACAACAACCGGGACCGACATTTTACGTGCCCTCCGAAGTACGGAGACGCACCAGATGAAATACCACTAAGCATTCACCCATCTATTGACTGACCGCATCCAACGTTGCTTAACCTCAATAATCGTTTACCGATCAGTGAGTGCAACTGGTTATGAGTGACGAGACATCGTATTCACCATATGTGTGATATGACAAAGTAAGAAATGTTCGCATTTTTGTAAAAGCTTCGACCAAACGGCTTTAAATAATCATCCACTATATCTGCCAAATGCGGATTGACAAACTTTAAATATTGTAGGATGGTTATGGTAAAATCTTATTCTACGGTACCAGTGTAGTTATAAATTTGAAAATACATGTGAACTCATTTTTTTTTTCTTAATTATGTATATGTCAATAAAAAAGTGCAAACTTTGACAAGACTTTAAATTTATTTGGAGTCGTGGCCTATATGTGATGTTTCACGTATTGGTATGATCACAAAACAGCTCACATGTGACCAGTAAACGTGTTAAAGCTTATACAGTATATTTGTAGCTGTGGGTGTGTATATAGAGGATGGTAAACATTTTGACTTTCACATGGCAATTACGATAAGATAAAAGCCCAACATCGATTATAAATACGCGTAATTGCAGCGGAAAAGATTATCTGCTCTGGTAAAAGAGGAAGCTATCAAGTTCCGCTACGATTCCGATAATAAATCCGATTATAGAAATCGATCAGTATGTGATATAAATAAGCTATCAGAGGAAGATATAACGAAGGAATATTAAATGGATGGATATATAATTAACCAATAACATAAAGAGGCAGGAGGCTTATGCTTGAGGTGTCGAACTGGCGATCGAGAGGTCGAGGGGACAACCCACCCACTACCGACGTAAACACACTCCTAACAGAAGCACTTTAGCTTAACTGGGCTGAAGTATAATGCTTGTAATACGTAACTCAAATTACTAGTAATCAAATACAACCTTAGATACTGTAAACGTTTTCAGCTGCAGTGGGTAGCCACAATAATTGTTTTTCAATTATTTCTAGCATTCCAGCAGTTGACAGATTGAAAACAATCTATAAACAGATTATTACGGACAGTAATTTTTTATACTTCTGCTGGATGTGCTGGATGCAATGACCCATACTGGCAAAAAAGGATGAACTAGGTATTTAAAGCTGCGCTAGTCAGGGTTTGACTTTACATTTCTTCAAAAATATTATGTGTCTAAGAAGTACTTATACTTAAGTATATCGAAAATACACTTGAAAACACGTAAGATTTCACTTCTGCTAATACGTAAATATTTTTAAATTTTATTTTATTCAGTAGGTACAAAAACAGATAACAGATTAGCATATACAAATAATAGTCTTAATAGTACACAATGAGTAAATCTGACATCCAGTTACATTTGTACACAACATTTGCAATATGCAGTACATACCTTCAAATAGATATGAATCTGTAGTATAAGCGTAAATGCAAGCGCGACTGCCAATTGGAATTTTCTGTCTGCAAGCTTTTAATAGCAAAACGCTGTCTGGAAAAGCAGGTCATCCTCGTTCCCTTGCTCAAGTGCACATTAAAGAGTCTGTTTAGACTAGCATACCTATATACGATCGATATGGAGGATTGATAATTTAATTTATCCTGTAATCCTCAGCTTTATACTCGTCAAGTGTCTACGCTTGAAAACTTTGGCATTCAGCTATGAAAATAATAACTATTAAAGTTAGCGTTAATTAATTTTGGTTTTAAAGACTCGACCTCTATAGCAAAGTGGTATCGATTATAAACGCAGCACGACGAAAGTTTTTTACTATCATCGGTACTGTAACCTCCTTTCAACTTTGTTTCTACTTTCCAACATTTTCTTGGACATACACCTCGACTTTTCGTTTTCTCTATCTATCTATATAATTTCCAGCCAGCTTGGTAAGATTTCCGAAGCGTGCTATAGCAGAAGCTGATAAAATAACACAAATCATTTTATGGAGGGTTAGTGTATACTAGTGTTAATAAACCCGGTATTGCAAGCGCCCTAGAACTAGGTAACCGCTTTTTGTCTGGGCTACAATACGCTTAGAATCAACCCTATATTTTCAAAAGGATAGGCAATAGTGTATAACACCCACACTGGCCAAGTTCGTCTTAGGGGACTGGATAGGTGGTAATAGGAACAACTCGGCCTTATTGCCGTCTGCCCGGGTCAGTTTCAGGCTCCGTGCTGCTACTAAGAATTTCTTATCTGGAAAAACCAATAACACTTTGCCATACCCGGAAATCGAACTTTACACTTCAGCAGTCACAATCATTTCCACTACACCACTGGTTCAATCACATTGCATATCATAAGCCTAAGCTTATTAAATACTTGATTAATGCTAGCAATGTATTAGATACAAATGTCCAACACTATACAAGTCGATATCAAAGATCAAGCACATAATTTGTATATTAATCTACATCGCAATCTGTTGATAAGTTATTGTTTGAATAAGGGACCTTATTTGCTCAACTCTCCGAATTAAGTACATAACTTTGTTCAACTTTACGTATTATTCATAACTTGTTAACTCTAATGGTTGCGTTTATTTGATCATTATTGGAATATTGCAAGAATTGTTGACCATTTGGATCACAGAGTACTATGATATCAGACTTATTAAAAAGCTAACAAAAGGTTTGAATGAAAGGACTTACTTATTTACTACATCATGCTAGACTATTGGTGGTTGGTAAACAACGGAAACAATGGATTTGGAAGGCGGAGGACCAGATATTGTGGGGTATAAAGGGAGAGACTTTTGGCCAACAGTAGACTGATTGATCGAGAATATTATGGCGAACCGTGTTTCTTTTTACCACAAAACTTTTTCTACACCATTTCTTAATTTCATAGCCGAATAAAGGCTGTTGTAGTGATGAGCATTACACGTACAACCTGCAATTACAATCTAGGCATTTTGCCAACAGTTTTCTTGGATAGCACACAGTTTTACATAGAGAATATTTTCTGGTTAGAACCTTGAAAATATTATGTAAATATTTGAGCTGTTAGGTTTTTAATTATGTTATGCATAACACATAAAAGAAGAGGTATTTTGTATTAGATAAAGGGCCTTGCTTGTCTTATTCTGAAGCGAAGAACTTTCCTTGTCAGGCTGCTCATCTTACTCCATCATTATTTATACATATATAAGTATATACACATCCATCGCATTAAAACGCCTTCTACACAGGTTGTCAGATTTTTTTAAATTACCATATATAACTTTCTTGTACACTACACAAGAACGTTAAATATGGTAATTTAAAAAAAAAATCATGTCTCAGGTAGTAGTTAGGATAGATTATTTTCATATTTTATTCTGAACGGTCATCAGTAATTCTACTATAAGACATTTCAAGGTTATCCATTAATTACCGGACACCCTGATATAATAGAGGTAAACCTATTGTAATTTATTAGGCTCCAAACTCCGTGTAGCTACTGAAAATTTCATACCAGAAAACCATATAATTACCATTATGCCACGGCTCCGATAAGGTATTACTAGTATCCGATGGGTATTGATGTCTCATATTAACACGATGGTTATTCACAAACCGTAACTTATAGTTAATATTTAGGATCACTCGCTCGATTTTGATATGACAACGTATAACATCTTCGGGTGTAGATTAATATAGATAATCCTTCAGCATTATAAGCTCTGAACATGACGCAACTAAACAATGCTTTGCGTGAATAGTAATTTAATCATCTAAGCACAACCAGCTCTAATGCGATCAATTAAGTTCACAGCAATTATATCTACTCTATAAACGTAAACCACCTGTAATCAATAATACTAAATTATAATATATAATAACAGATATTGGCTTACACGATACTTGCATAATCCATAATTCATATTATAAGTTATAAAGTATGTGTGCTGAAGAAGCTTACAAGTTCATAACTTAAATACTAGTATTAATTAGTTATTTAAGTAATACCAGTATTTAAGTTATGAACTACATATTTTTTATAATGTATTTTTACCTTATGGTAAAGACTATAAAAATATATGTAGGTATGTTCGGGAATTTAGTCCAAAGACTAACTTATAAAATAAGATTTATTATTAAATTTATATTATTAATATTATATTTATATAAATAATAATACACGTCAAAGCGTATTTCTTTACTAGGATATTTTACCAAAATATTAAAATACGCAATTTTTTATTTATTTTAGTATACTAATACTCTTTAATAAGGTAATATACATTTTAAAATGTATCTTTTTTAATGTTAATAGTTTCTATATTATAAAGTAATAGCCATAGCAGCTTTAAACATTATATTATAGGATTGCCTTTTGCAAAATATTAGTTTTTGGAATTTTGACAGAATTTATCGCGGGCAACTCTGCAACTTACTAAAGGTTCCTCGCAATGCAACGAGTAGTGTAAAATGCATAATTACACTACACATATTTTTATTCTATACAGAGAAGCTTTAGATTATTTTAGATAAAGTTTAATTATTATTAGTTTGGTCACTCACTGTGCTATAATCTCATATTTAAATAACGCCTGAAATCATCATTAACCTGTTAATCTTAGACTGCCAGACATAAGTGAGAACTTATTCGTTCTGGACGCCCGGATGCCGCTACCACACAATAGGTTAAATTTTGCTGATGCATTTTGGTACTGCAATGCTATGATCACATACAGACATATATACAAAGACGAAAAAGCCTTCTTTACTTAATAGTACTGCAGAAAATTTATAAGTCCACGTAGTATAGAAATAATTCTGCTACACTTCAAATGCTCGTTATCGAACAAGTGCTTTGTGTTCAGAGGCCTGCCTTTATCTGTTCCTCCCTGCAGTCAGACCAAACAAAGCTACTAGAAATAGCTTTAAATTTAACATAAAACTATTCAGTATCGACTCTCTCAAGACACATTGTGGGCCGCAGCACGTCTAACCCGATTTCACTTCCTTTTCATCTGATTCAAAGGGAGCACTAGCTTCCACAGAGAATCGCTCCACATTTCATTAATAATAATGAATACATAATGTTATTGTGAATAGCAGAATGGTGCGTTTGTTGATTCTGTTCTAGAACATGTCGGCGAGTATGTTGTTTTGTTCATTTTAGTATGGGAGAATACGAATAACTATTTCAATGCAAATTTATTGAAACATTTTGTTAACTCTTGACTTAAATATAGATGTTTATAAATTGTTAATATACAGAACATGGAAAGGTGACAACTACGACTAAATTAGTAATGATACTAAAACGGTGCGGTCGAAACTATTGCGGAAGGGATAATATACTATACAATATAGATAACCCTGATGGTGCAGTTATCCCAGTAAGCCCTTGCCATCAAAGTCAAAGTCAAAAATCATTTACTCCTTTAGGTTACAAAGTAATACTTATGAACGTCAAAAGGGTTAGTGAGTTTACAAAATTTACAGAATTTTATTTTTGCCTATGAGATACCTGCATGTAACTCACGGCCACACATGAAACATGCCATGTGTTTCTTCGTGATATCATACATCTTATAGTTCCAATTAGGGTGCATAGATCGTTTTCACGAATCAGTTAATCAAACAAATGCAAATACATATTTAAAAATACAGGTGGGCAGAGGTGAATTATACGGTCTTCCTAATCTATGCTTTTAGGCCCACATAATATGTATAAACCTATTGTCGTCTACTAGACACAGTGCCAGACTCCAAGCTGTTTTAAGAAATTAATGACAGAAAACCCGAATAACACGTTGCTAAACCTGATCAGATCTCATGCACAGGGTAGTATACATATGAATACGAATCTTAAAAATTCTTCAGTTAATGAATACTCGTATGTCACGAGTATTTACCCAGAATTACACTATCCAAAGAGATGATATTTAGAACGGAACTGAAGTATATCATTCGTACTGACAGTTTATTAGTGTAGTTGGCAGGCGGCCTATCGACATTTATTTATGGCGCACAGTTCCAACTGTGGAAGGAAATTGTAACCGTTAAACTTTTGAATTGTAAATTCTAGTCCTAGCCTAATTCATATTCGCTCCAATTTAGACTTTATGGATCATTGAATATTGTGAACATCCAGTTTGAATTGAACTATAGGTTAAGAAATTGTATGTATTATGATATTTCTGGTATCAATATAGATTATTTTTATTTCAAAGCCCTTTAAAAGTTAAATATTTTATTCTAATTTAAATTTAAATATAGTCCAACATTAGCTCAGTGGGGAGACCAACAGACTGCAATGCAGAGTGACTCAGGTTCGAACCCATGTAACGCACCTCTGACTTTCGGAATTTATATGACTTTTCGAAATTATGTGCGTATTGATTGACAATTATCGCCTGCTCCGTGCCTCGGAGAGCACGTTAAGCCGTTGGTCCCGGCTGTCATGAACACCTATGGCAGTCGTAATTGGGAAGTCAACTCCCTCTAATATCCTGACACTGGTCTAGCCTTAGGGTATCGTTACCCTTCGGGTTGCGGAGGTCAGATGGTAGTCGCTCCATGTAAAAACTGATATCCTGTCAAATCCGGTTAGACTAGAAAGCCGCCCCCAAGTGACTTGGGAATAATAAATTAAATCCATCAAATATGTATAATTCCAATGAGTACCTACGTGTAAACGAGACAATATTTTAAAAAGTTACTTTAATTCTTGTAAGGTGTGCGATACAGGCCTAAATTATATAGTGCGGGTGCTATATAACAATAATCCACGTTCTTAAGTGGCGCCTATAATCAACACCAGAAATGGTATAAAAGTCGAATCAACTAAGAAACTCATTTACGTCTAAAACAATTATACATAAAAAATTAATTTATTTATTACCAGCATCAAATTAGTAAAAAAGGCCAGTGCGTGGGCGTTCTACCGCTCAAGTTTGGCTGTCTAAATATATCGAAAAAGGAATATAACGGATACCATTCGATTTATTTATGAAGTTGACATAAGAAAAGTGCCGCTAAGGTTAATAACCTTATTACTTACAAACTTTAGAGATGTGAGAATTTTATAAGCTAATATATTTTAAAATCCCATAAACGATAATGTAATATACACAAACAGATATATTTTTAATATTAAGTAGTAAATTTACCTTTCCTTATATGCCGTAATGGCTTGTACATAAAAAATAATACCGTCAAAGCAAATAACTTCAAAAGCATGAATTACACGTATTTTGTACGTATTTACATAATTATCGTAACATTACAGTCTAAAGACGTAATCTGGCTAATGCAAAAAGTATAACAAATTATATGACTCATTTTAGCCTTACCCTTTTGTTTTACCACGTCCAAATGTGCAAAAAATTCTAAGCCAAGGTATGAATGTTTAATCGTTTTTACTTGCTACAATTATAAAATCCACGCTATGGAGACATTCCGCGATGAAAGATAATTATTCTGTGTGCGTATAATCACTCTATAGTAATTTCAGACATTTATTTTTACTGTGTTTTAAGAAAATGAAAGTGTAACACTAGCGCTCAAGTCATGTATACTTTACAAACATTCAAATGATTGAGACATCATACATCAAGGCTCAAAACAATAATTTATAAATCACACTTATAATTGTCCCGTGTGGGATTCGTAACCTAACAGCGCGAGGGCGGCGAGATGACTGCTTGCCCGCTGTTTGATACCTCTATTTTATATATTAGCTAAAATGCGTCAGAGATCTGTCGTATTCTGGTATAATTATCAGCTATAATTCGAAGAAGCAAATACTCTATTTATAATAATAGGCGATATAATTGAATGTATATTCATACGCAGTCTAAAGGCTTTTATAGACAAGGCGGGTAACATGCGCAAAATGAGAGAATTTTACGGATTGTATACAAGTAATTTCGCATACACATTATCAGAGGTTCTGAATAGGACGCAGGGTACGATTCGTATGTTTTTACGTACGTTTATCCAGACAAAAAGTACTGTTTATTGACATAACATATATTAACGACAGCAAAGCTGCGGGCAAAATTTAGTCGTTTCTACAACCAATTCAAGTTAATCATGCAAATTACCCATTAATATGACCCGTACTATATGCATGTAGACCGAGCTTGTCTTGTCTTGTTTCTTGTGCATAAAGCCTCCGCTTTCTACTTGCGCATGTAGTCTGCTGCTACTTGCGTCTACAAGCAAATTAATGGTAATAAAATCAACTGGATGGTGTTAAAATAAGGGCGTTTATCAAAACTGAATAAATGACATAGGTATGTATGTACATTATAAATGATACGGGTATGAATGAGTGACGATTAAATGCTAATACATTGCATGGATATGGGTAAAAATACTTGTTGTAATGCACCGAGGGAAAGCGAGAAATTATTTTTGTGTCACCTTACATTTTCATGATTGGTTTTAATGCTATTACTTTGATAGAAATGAATAAGCAGAATAGATAAAATGTGTACAATATAAAGCAAAAGATGCAAGCGTTACTTTTGCGTCAGGACTAAAAAAGATAAGATAATATATGTACTTCTTGTAGGAGTCCCTGTCCCTGAAAAAATCAACCACTTACCTACTTGTTTATAATATATAAGCGCAAACGTCAAATGAAGACATAAATAAATCTAGTTTTGTCACTAACTAGCTATCCCTCAATAAGAATCCTTTTTTCTAGATGAAAAGTATCCTATGTAATTTTCTGTACATCTGACAACGCGAATGTGAAATTTCATGATGATCGGTCTAGCAGTTAAAGCGTAATAGCGTAACAAATAAACAAACTCACATTCACATTTTATAATATTAGTTAGGATTACTATGTAGCAAATCCAATCATCCAATCTATTTTCTATAAATAAAAAAGTAAGTAAAATCAAACACCCGTATGTTCATAAAGACTGATTCAATAAAGTTACGATGCTTATACAGAATGCTCACTTAGCGTCGTATGATTCAATTTAACGTTCCATTTATGCGACACTTCGACAACTGTTCGCTTCGAACGTTTTCTAAATAATTGCTTCTGTATTTGAACTGTGTTAGATACATACGGATATAACGATGGTAGGAAATTATAGATATATTATTTATGATTTGGAGTCATGAATATGTAACATTCCATTTCGTGCATCATGAAATTGGAACTTAGTACATTCAAATATTATACGATATGGTTTGAATTAGTCTTGTCCTGTCCCATGAATCACATTATGATGCATAACATTAGATTTTCTATTGTGTCTATCACGGGACAGCGAATGGGTTAAAGCAAAGCTTCTGCAGGTAACTTTAATACTTTGTACAAACGATAAGGCCAGTCGTTCTGTGAATATCCTAAAATTCTGTTGAAGTCAGTAAATGATTTTTGAAAGACAAAATACTGTCAGTAAGTCTCACTCACAGGAAAATTTTAACCAATAAGTAAGACTTAACAGATAAGTTAGACTTACGAAAGTGCACATGGTTACATCGTCAAATCTTTTATATACACATTTCAGTTCTTTTTTTAGATTTAACGAAGTACATACGGCTCGGTAACCGCCACATTGAGTGCTTATTTGCCCACTTTCTTGAAAATTGTTTTCTTATACCTTTGATAAACAACCAAATAAATAATCAATATGTAAATATCTTTAAAATTATTTAGGTATAATTATTATTATGATCGTGACATTACTACTACCACAGGATTTAACTAAGTATCATCATAGGCGTCAAATCCTATTTAGTAGAGGCACTTGACTATCCATTGCTTCATTTATTCTTATTCTAAGACTTGTACGTAGCAGTAAAACAGCAATAGAAATACAAAACTTTATATTTCAACGTAGTCCATCCAAAGTCAACGAATAAAAGAAAATCTGTTAACGTTTCGTTTCTATTGTCCCATCTTTGCGTTAGCCTTAAATCTTTTGTATTTTCTTTGTTTACGAAAGTGCTAGGTTTGAAGTAGAGCGAACTCAGCGCAATTCTTGAAAGAGAATCCTTTTATACATACACACAAGTATAAATACTGCTACTCGAATAATATATAAAATACACATAATGATACTTGTAAAGCATCATTATTATTAATGATAGCAATAAAAAAGGAACGCTTTAGTGTATATTTTCATATGTTTTCCCTAAGATAACAGGGTGGCTTGCGCGTCGCCGCTTTTTCATACCCATTTGAAACCATGTCGTTTTGTTTTTCCAATTTAAGAGAAGACAAATAAACAGATAAAAATACTTTCTTGCTTCTTAATTATTTTAACTATTTTAGTTCAGTACAATGTTTGTATGGCAACAGCTTAACGAGTATTTTGATCAGACGTCCAAACCATCACTGATTCGTTACTGTCACGGCACACACTAAACCTGACAGTAAGATAATAACTGTGTACAACATCTGAGTTATAAGTTTATAACTTATAATTATTGTTGAACATACATATAATAATTAATACACGAACAAATTATAATTATTTCCGTAATGTTAAAACCTCCCCATTATCTACTGTAGCCTTATTTATTTTAACCCAGTCTCCATTAACTCGGGAGGCGGTTTCTTACCCCCGTATTAAGGTAACGTAATCAAGGCACTCATATCTAGGTCCCCAGCGCTCTGATGTCTCATTTCACGCGCGGTCACAGCTATAACTCGGTGTAAAATAACGGAAAATTGCTTCTCACACTCTCATAGCGGGTCGGCGGGTCGTCGTGCCGTCTTCCACGTTAAGTGTGAGAGCACACTTGCGTTTATGCTATCCTAGTACTTTTACATTATTGAGGTTTATGTCTTTAATAACTTTGAGGTATGAGTTTTAGAAGAAATCTACTTTTAGAGATACTTGGAGATGAATCATTCATTCAATTTATGATATACTAGATTTGCCCGTGGCTTCGCTCTCATAAATGTAGATTAGACTACATTAGTACAGTACTATTTTCTGTATGTAAGGTCCTATGTCCTTTTCTGTACCCACGAAAACGTGTAGTGAAATTTCATGATAATCGGTCGGGCAGTTTAGACGTGATAGCATAACAAACAAACAAACTCACATTCGCAATAATAATATTAGTTACGATTATGCATTTAGATCTCTACGTACGTATTTAGAACTGTTTAGATCACATATTGATGTGATAACAATACATTCTAGTAAAAGCGTCATCTACACATTCTTTCTAGTATATTTTATTTTTGTTTCGGTTGATATCCATGTTATTCTATTTTTTCCAGCAGCTACCTGCCGCGCCAGCTGCCAGACACAACTTTTTTTCAATTATAAATTCCAGCAATTGACAGATTAAACAAATCTCGGTCCATTCTGCTGATATAATATGTGAGGTTTACCAATATAATAATGGAAAATTCAATAATCTCGACTGAGTATACCTAGAGGTTTAGAAAGACCTCCTATAATACTATATACCTACATTTTGTTAGTTATGTTTTATCATGCATAAAAAATTATCAGACAACAAAATAGAATATTATTTTGTGGATTCCATGAATAATATCTTAGGAAACCAAAACAAATCATGCGATTGACCAAGCGGAGCTAATAAGGCAATAATTATTTAAAAAATGAATACCAGATTGTGAATCACTTATAGACTCGAATACCATTTATCTATTGAACTTTTTATAAAATAAATAAATAAAAGCTTATAATTATAATAAATATAGCTTAAGTTCGCCACATAGATGGATAAGCTTAGAAATAGTTTAAGCAATTGATAATATCTACGAGTATAGTGATTAACACTACAGAAAAGATCATATACTTTTAAAATTAGAAGGTAGAGACGAGATAGTAGCTAGTATGTTATGTTTAATATTAGTTAAATCTATTGTTCAAAGATAAGAATTCAAGTTCTAAGAAATAATTAAAGGCGAACATAAAAAACTACCCTAGTAACTTGATTGTTATGAAGTTTCGCGGGGGTGTGAACATGATAAATATTATGAGCCCTCCAATAGTACGTTTTTTACTTCGTATTAGAAAATCTCAGAAGCGAGCCCAACAAACGATCAATTCGGTAGCAGTAGCTTCATTGTCGGCAGTGATTGGCTACCGTATTTGAAAGGAATAGTAACTCTTTATAAATATAATCATAGTGATACATAGTTATTTAGTACTAGCCTTTACACCTATTTTTTCGGGCTTACTGTAATCTATGTTATTTTATGAGCCATAAACTATAGGTATGCTAAAAATCATGTTAATGCGTTGTTAAATGGCTGCGATAAACCGAAACTAAACAACAAAAACACTTGTATTTAAAATATTAGTGGAAATATCCACCAAAACAAATGACAATCGAATAGATTCTTTTCATTTCCTTTATTTAAAGTCATTTACAGCTCTAGGCACTTATGCTCACTTACCTGCAAAGACAATACGACAACGTTTTAAAAAAAACTTGAGCTATATTTTTCAAGTCTAAAACAAAAATGGCAACACAGAATGGCTGTTGAAACCACGAAATTATCATTGTTGATGTTAACCCTAAATCACGACAAGTCTGTACTCTGATGGCGTCTATTTGTGGTCGCACACCCATGGCTACGCCGCATCGCCCACGCTGAGCTTAATAGCGCAATGTAAACATAAAAGTACCTTTAGAGGATGTAAAACGTGAGTAAAGAAGCACATATTATAATGTAACCTGAATTCGAATAACAAACTATCTCGCCTTACTTAATTCCTTTTAGTCTTGTTCTCTTGTGAGAAGGTTTATGTAATACAATATTGTAAGTAAATACCTACAGACTGTTAGTAGAAAAAAACTATTCTATGCTGTCTAGTTGATCTTAATTGTGCTATTTTTGGAAAATTTAAAGATCCTGAAGGTTTAAAAAGCCCATGTCACGCAGAAGGTAATTTAGGATTATGTGTTAGGGAAATCGCAAAAGGATCATGGCGTTAGGCAATGTGCCCGAAAGACGGTATTAAAAACTTAACTGATAAAATGTAAGTGTTATAATAATACTGTCAACGTCTAATAATTGAAAGCTGGATACCTACTAAGTATAATATTGGTATGACCTCCATAACGATCAAGACCCCAGAACTTACAATCGCAATAAGTTTCATATATAGTAAAGCTTCTTTGATATTGGATTTCGTATCGATTACAGGTGCCGTTTTCTTAACGCAACAATAGTAATGGCGGCCTCGATGGCGTAGTGGTTAGTGTAACCGACAGCCACGCCTGAGGTCGCCGGTTCGCTTCCCGCACAAGTTAAACATTTGTATGCACATGGATGTTTGTCTTGGTCTGGGTATTTCTATGTATAATATGTATGTATTTACAGAAAGAAAAAGTATATATGTACGTTTATCCATTGTCTAGTACCCATAGTATAAGCTCTGCTTAGGGGTTTGATGGTGTTGAGTGTATGTGAAAGAATATTATTATTATTATTACTATAGTGCACACGAGAACCTACTTTTGTTGACAACACCAAAACTGTATCTAGGAAAAGATAATATGAAATTGAGATATCTGGAACAAAATATCCAGACCGCGGTATTACCATACTTCCATCCCTACATCGCGACTGGTACACTAACGACGACAATTTGCGGTCGCACATCCGCAGTTTACTCCGATGGCCGTCGCATATAATAGATAACTTTAGATAAGGTAGTTTTGCGACTTTGCATCGATAATGCGCGCTGGATTTAATTGGGTAATGGAAACGTTGGAAAATTGCTGTGACGATCTTATCGGATATGGAATTTTTATTGGACACATCCGTTCTACGGTCGAAAAACTAACTCGTAGTTTTTAAATAGGGATTAAATGGTAATTAAATCGGAGTTCTTTTAGTCTTGTATATGTTATGTGTTTTAGAATATCTACGACTAGTTTTTGCTTACTGCGTCGCCCACATGAATCCCATGAGAACGCATACGTATATAAAAGTGTTTAAAATGTTATTCTAAGAAACGGCCTTTTTATGTGTCAAGTTCTATGGCTTTTACGAAAGTGAGTAGCAAGATTCCAAACATTGTTATAGGTAATAATAATTATTATTCGATTAAATGTAGTACGAGTATCTTATGTGTGGGGGCCAGTCAGAGCAGACTGGCGACACTTCGACCCAGTGGGATATTTTGTGTCGCAGTACGAGTATAGAGACGAACAGCAACGCGGCGCTGTTTTCGAGGAAAATGCCACCTCATCTGCCAAAGTCAATAGTATTTTGAGAGAGAAAGAATCTTTGATTAAAAACGATTTTACAGTATTATGAAGGATAAATGGACTTTGATTGAAGAATTTTTAGGAAATTACAGCTCTTGCTCGCCTGGTCGGAAATATGTCCAATAAGTTGCATTTTAGGCTCGCCCTTAATTAATGTGTGTCGCTGTTATGCACGACTTGTCGTGTCTGTGGTAAGATTTACAGGTCGGGCAACTGTTATTGGGCTCTTCTGTCTACAATTCTCAGTAACAGCATGGAGCCTAGCACTGATCCATAAACGATAAGAGGTTTTCTCCCTATTACGTGCAACTGAAAACCGTAGCTGGTACAATGTGGGTATGACACACCTCTTACTACCCCGTCGGAGATATAGCTATGAGACTATATACATATACTTATAGATAGTGTAAGTAACGAAGTCTTTATATGTAAAACACAACAGATAAATGATGATCAGTTGTTCCTTATGTTACTTTTATTTTCTACTAGCTGTTACCTGCGACTTCATCCGCGTAGATTTTAACTAAAAAGTGTTTGTCTGTATTTTTTTCTAAAATCAAAGTAGCCTAAGTTACTCCTTATAACATCAGCTATCTGCCAGTGAAAGTCCCGTCAAAAGCGGTACAGCCGTTTCGGAGATTAGCCGGAACAAACAGACAGACAGACAAAAATTTTAAAAATGGATGTTTTCGTTTAGGTACCTTAATATATACTTTCATATGCATTAAATAAAAAGCTGTTATTTTGACATTACAAACAGACACTTCAATTTTATTTATTTGTATAGATATATTTTTTTCATCTTCAATTTTGAACATATACGTCGCAAGGAATTTGTAAAGACACATTCCATCCCAATGGTACGCTTTGTACAATAATGCAAAGTTATCCGATAACAAAGCTTTCAATCACATCAATCAAGTAAGCTTTCCCTTTGTAAATTCTAACAAAAGATATTTGTAAACATAATAATGGTACTCGTATTTTCCTTAATAAAAAGACGCAAAATTGTGATCTCAAACTTGCAGGCTATTATTTGTGTACTAGAGACCCGCCCCGGCTTCGCACGGGTAGTACAGTAAAACTAACAAATTATATAGAATAATACTTACCTGACATTTTTGTACTGCATGAGCAGTGCCTGGAGAGGCTGGTAATCTGTCATACAGGTCTTCTAGTACAAATACCAGTCTCTCATAGTACATAGTATATAGCTACATAGTAGCAAAAACATGTCTAGACTAAGTTTCTTTTGTGCAATTTTGTATTTTGTAGCTATGTGAGAGAGAAACAATAAACTATTATTATTATACCTACATCTAAACCTTCTTCATGAATCACTCACTCTATTGGTGAAAACCGCATGAAAATCCGTTCAGTAGTTTTTGAGTTTATCGCTAATAGACAAGCAGACACGGCTTGGGCCGCCTTTATTTTATAATATGTAGTGACATTTTTCTTTAAGTTTAAGATAAGCTGGTTATACATCGTATGGATATGTACATACAATCATTGTAGGACACCTATGTCCCCCAATGGGTAGGAAGATATGTTGGGTACGCCCACATTTCGCCATCTGTTATTTAGGTCCCACGCAAGCCAAGCCAAGCCGTCAAGGTATTGCCGTCTACGTGGCACATTTCCAGACGTCACACACAAGCCGGAAGAAACCGAAGCCGAAGCCGAGTCGAAGCTTTATGTACAACATCGATAAATAATAAATTAAACTCAGAATCCTTTTACAGGGTTTTTGTTTTGATTGTTTACAGAACTACACTAGAGACAAAATGATAGAAATATTTAAGCGCTGTGAAAATTTAAAGAAATGGCCTGATTCAGCAGCGACGCTACACGCAGATATTGTGCTTATATTCCAAAACATGTTATATTTTGATCCCTGTAGATGTTAAAATAGCACAAACAAACGCATACGCATTTATTAGTTAAAATAAAAACTTTAACACAAACTAAAACCATGAAAACTTTGCAACGCTTTTTGGCTCGTTTTATCTTCACAACACTATTAACTAAGGGATATTTCCACGTGTGTCTTAATTAAGCCTCAGGGAGTAATTGAAAGACCAAGGCCATGCCCCTTACTTTCTGCGGAAGATAGCTTTGAAACAGACACACATTCAAAGATACACCCACACAGATGACAGCATAGTGTCACTTACATGCACACAAGCCACGCTTGCTCACATTACAAATACAGAAAGTAAAACACACGTACAAGTAAAGTCTAATTAATCACGACGCTTTCTTCAAAAGTTCCTTTTCTAAGAAGAGATCTTGATAACTCAGTCATCAATCTCTATTAGAGCATGAAAGCCTATTGAAAAGTCGAATGTAATATGTGCTTCAGGGGTTATAGTACACTTATGGTACACATAATATGGTAAGCCAATAATAAAAATAATTTTACTTTTTGATAGATTTCCGACGATGTTGTTCTTAACTCAGAATATCAAACTACAAGCACACATCGTCTAACGTCTGTATTCCCGAAAGGTAGGCAGCAGTATGCTCGCATTCTGCCAGCTATATTTTTAGTGCCTTATCGGTGCCAGCCTATTGCCCTCTTGTAGACATAATTTCAAACACTGTTCTGCTACTGAGAAACTATTCAGCCATAAATGAAAAATACCAGTTTAAAATACTATCAAGTACACTTGAGTGGTGAAAGTTATCTGGTGAGCTTACAGACGTTCTGGATAAAAGCTCGTTAAGGAGTACCCTAAAATGGATAACGTGCATAAAGATTGTAATGTGGATGTATGAAGCTAAACAAAAAAGCCAGTAGCCAAGTAGAAATTTGTAATCTCTGCCCATCACTCAAGAAAATAGATCTAAATCAATATTATAAATATTAGGCATCATCATCATCATCCAACCGATGTTAATGGCAATAACTCTCGCACTTCTAGTAAACGCAATAGGTTATAAATGTTACTGACAATATTGTGTTTCACGATTGTAACCTGGGAAGTCAAATAGGAACGGGCATGTATTCCCGAATGTAGCAACTCAGTATCGGATATTCTGAGAGCGATATTCCAAAGCTTCAAACTATAGGAATAGCCTCGCGTTTAGGTAATCAAATGCGAATCCATACGATACATATAGCATTGATAAAAGGTTTGTTTAGTTTCTGGTGCCATAATAATACGTGAAGAGAAAACTTTGTACTTACCCCTTTTTAAGCATTTTGCACGCGAACGGAGGAACGTGAGATTTAATATTAAATTAAAATACATGAAGAAGAACAATAAAGAAAGATAACATTTGAATATTAAGCTATATTTTAGGATTTATAAATGGGTAATGATTTATAACTGCACAACAAAAAAATACTAATTGCACAGCAAAATATGCTTACCAAAAATACTAATTGCACACCAAAATATATTTAAAGAGATCAAACTAAGTCGACGGAGCCCCGCTTGGCGGGGATCCTATTTTTGGGTGGGTTTAAGAAGAAACCTAACATAACCTAACCCTTCCGAGACAGAATGCAGTGATTTGAGGCGTATAGGTGCTCGTTATGATATATTTTAGTAAGCATATTTTGCTGCGCAAGTAGTATTTTTGGTGGTCATTATATTTAATCCCTTTATAAATCAATAAAAAATAATATCTTATTTCGATGACCACAATTACTACAAATTGTTTATTTCACTTTATAAGGCAAACGTGAAAATTCTACAATATTGTATAAAATCTGCCACCCGCCAACAAGCCTGACGAACTATGCCTAGCTCTTTACCCACGAGAAGAGGCTCGTGTCCACCAGAGACTATTTATAAACAGAGCGGATATTATTTTATATTTATACACACGTCGTTAGTGTGTATCCATAGTTTTTGCATTGTATCCGTAATTTCAATGTTTGTAAAACCGTAGCACCGGCGCTATTACTAGAACAGATGATGCCTCCAAAAACAACATTTACATTTTTATACAAACAAATATGAATAGGCACCGTTCATTATATTACTGTAAAATATTTTATTAAAAAAAACATGCATATACGAAAAAGGTTCGTCGTCCCTGCTTTACAGTCATCAATGTTCATTATCTCTGAAACGGTTTTCATGTTCCCTCATAACACCACGTTTCACCTTTCATGCCAGATATAAATATAATAATGATAACCCTTTTAAATATTACGTAATGCGCGTACGAGATTCTAAAGGGATACATTTATTATTTAAATGGAGCATATCATTTGTTAAAAGACTTAATTTACATTTTATGTTTATTTAGTCATAAAACAGGTGATGTGATCCAGCCGTTTTGTGAATTACTCTGAAGTTCATTCATCGTTGGAAATAACGCATTGGGTTTAACGCATTTAGCAGATTTAGTACCATATTTTCATTTATATAGGTAGTGA
Organism: Catocala sponsa; assembly: GCA_963564715.1. NCBI lineage: Eukaryota > Metazoa > Arthropoda > Insecta > Lepidoptera > Erebidae > Catocala > Catocala sponsa. The sequence continues at coordinate 20,817,889 of OY751338.1, read as the reverse complement.
GATATTTGTAATAAATTTTATTATTAAAAGTAACCAGTTAAGTATCTATAGCCGTTTCAAAGTTCCTCTTAAGGTAGGAAAAACGTAGTTTGGCTTAGTGTTAGGGTCCCTTTGGCTACGGAATCCTAAAAAGTTACAGTCCCATACATTTTTAACACGATTGTCTTTACATTAGTCATATGAAGAAAAAGGTGACAAATATCAATAGTTTGTTTTCATCAACATATATTATTATTAGGTATTACTATTATATATCCATAACAATAACATTGTCGAAATTCGGATACATCTCCAAGAACATTACGGACATCTATCTGTTTTCTCACGATATTTTCTATAGTCAATCAAAAGGTAATAAATCATCTTTACTACGGTAATACACTCTGAACACTTAACTGTAGCTATTAAAAATAGACAGTTTATTTACATTTGTTAACTATAAATAGCATGGGAACTATACCTGTATTCCAAATAAGGTTTGTTTTTATACATATGAATTTAGTCTGGTAAGATAATGGGAAGCAGTTATGTACTTTAGCCTATGGATACCATCACCCCATTCCCGCCTTCCTATCCTTACAAAACGGAATCATTGTGTTGCCAGTGCAAGGGGCATAATATATCATACACGGTTCTACTATTAGCATATCGTCTCGTCAAAAAGTCTAGAAACCTCGCACAGTTGGCACTGTGTGGTTGAGGTGAGTCTCAGCAACACAACCTACCGTTACTTCGCTAATGTTTTGTGGGGTGAAAATAATTTTAAATCATTCAGCTCCAGTTTGAGCGGAATCGCAGATCAAAGGTAACTAGTTGTCGCCCAGTGGTTAAAATTCGATCATAATCATTAATGAAAATTTGAGAAAATCATTCATACATTTTCCAAAAAATCTGTCTACATTGTTTTACAGTAAAAAAAATAAACCATTTGTCAGAGATGAAAAAGGTACTGAATAGTATTGACTTTGCCTATCGCAATGATCCACCTCGTATAATCATCAATTATCAACATCTCACCTACACTTTGGGATATCAAGGTCTAATAATTCGTCCCGTTCACTTAAGTATATAATATATTAATATAATATAATATATAATATATTCTACCACATACACACAACACCCTCTAGCCCAAACTAAGCAGAGCTTGTACTATGGGTACTAGACAATGGATAAACATACATATATACTTTTTTTTTTGTAAATACATACATATTATACATAGAAACACCCAGACCAAGACAAACACCCATGTTCATGCACACAAATGTTTGACTTGTGCGGGAATCGAATATATTTGTTAAACAGATCCACGAATACCTACAAGTTTCTTCAGGTAAAATACGCGAGGGAGTAATTATTCGTTAACAGAATTCATTTGCGTCTCAAACATTGTTAGTATTAAATACACAAGTAAACGTTATTACACCACTAGGTACTGCTGGTACAGTGTTTATTTAATATTTACACGCTAATTGCTAACAGGAGCGGTACAATGATATTGAGACACAGAACATAGAATTGTAAGAAAACAGACGATGCGTAGGCGAGTCCAGACAAATTCATTTCATTTTAGTGATGAATTAAGTATACTTACATCTAAGACCGTTTCATAGAAGATAAAGACTGTTACAAATTAGCATAACTCTATTAACCTCTCACTTCCTGGAATGCCAGATGTAAATGAAAACCAATTGTGTCTGGACGATTGTGTGCGTAGCGACCACTGTGCAGTAGCGGCACATCAGCTGCCAATAGTTTAATACTATTATTGTAAAGATGTACCATCTTTACAGTAGTAAATGTACTAAATGTAACTGCTAGGCACGAGGCCTTGGGTTTGATTTTCGAATCGGAAATAATCTTATTGGATTTTTCTATCAATAAATGTTCATTGGACGACAATAGGCTGTCCTTTATTATGTGGAACCTATAATGATATGTGTAGCGAAACGTGGATTTATTCCATCTCTGCCTATCCCTTCCAGAATATAGGTAGACTATGTCCATAATAACATGCTTAGACAGATTGCAATATAATTCTAAGAAAATCTTTCCAATTTTCAATTCTAACGAAAAATATTCACGACTATGATTTCGTTTTTTCCACAGAGATATTTAATCAAGTCTTTATCGGCAAAAGGTTTTAAGAACTGGGCGACATGTTAGGCCTTTGCAGAAATTCATTAAAATTGAATATAATCTGCATTTAAAATATGCATTTTCACCGATATTTTACGGAATATTAGAATTTTATTGTGACATGTTATATAACTGGTAATGCCCTTTGGACATGTTATCAGCTTACATTTACAACGACGCTGATAAATTCTACGACGCCTAAACCAGTAATAAATATTACCTTTTTATAATTACTGGCGGTCGTCTAGTGCTCGAAATTCGACCAAAGTTTGCCTGTAAGATATTGCTGATATAATAATATATATTGACATTATTATGTCATATATGTAACCATAGTTACGCGCGTCGACTGCGTGTGTCAAATGCATGGTATGTGCTTGTAGTGTTTTTTCATTAATTTAATATATTTCTAATGCATATTTTATATAAATATTAGCATTCGTCACTTCTTCTCTGTATAAACTATAAGTGAGCGAAATTTCATACTCCTCCGTCCGCCCAATTTTCGTAAAAAGGGATCCAAAGTTTTCGCTTCACGTATTAATATATAGATTAATTGTCTCTTAAGTGTTTAAGGTAATTTATTAATAATTATATAAATACAGACAGACAGACACACAGACAGATGCCGGACAGTCAGTCAATTATACATCATGGTCACGACTACCAATCTTGACGAAGACGCTGGATATATTATAGTGCACAAAAGTATGCGCAAACACCGCGAACTTCCTAACTATTAAGAATTCGTTGACCGAAAACTCAATAACTTTTATTGACCTGATCCAAGCATCGAACCTAAGACCTTACGCACAGCAGTCGCATTCACTACCGCTGCACCACCGAGGCAGTCCTAAGGATTATCACCTTAAGATTAAATAACACATATACATTTCTTTAATATGGATCGAAATCTGCCAATAGTGGGACATTAGCAACAACAACGGAAGCATTTAAGCAACTCCAGCATCCGTGTAGTTTTTTAAAATATATCAAAGCGCGTTAATTGTAGATTATAAACTCAAAAAACATATTATAAAATAATTAACCAGCTCGTTTCATTTCCAAAGCTACTAATTAAAATACTAATAAAAATATATAATTGATATACCACTAATCTTTGTTTGACTAGGCAGAAACGAACATCATAAAGAAAAGCTACTATTATATATTATATTTATTTAAAAACCTTAAATAAATCTGAAAGTAACTCTACCTTTACCCTTTAGAATAATGTAAAATTACTTTTTACAAGATGTACTCGTAAGCACAATAAAATTATTACGAACTTCATACTAAACAAAAGACTCTTTTAATAGCTTACAATTACTTATTATGCAAAAACGTTCTACAAATATGGAACGACGAATAATTGCATCGTTTGTTTAGTGGTTGAGAGCATAACGGCTGATCAAATTAAATCCCAAATTCGAATACTGTATTGCAATGTGCAGGTTCATCTATCAGGAATCGGTCAGTCACATAAGATTGTTTTAGACTTACTTTATTAAAATACCAGAATATTTTTTGAGACGGTGAATCTCTTACTTACTGAATAAAACACGCTAACCATATTACTTCTCTATTGGAATGGTATGATTAAGTTAGCTTATTCGAACGGTCTCATCAAGTGAGCTTCTTCGAACGTTCTTATTGAGTTGGCTTATTCAAACGGTCACTTAATAAGGTAATATTAGTTTGAGTTGACGAATCCGCTGTCTGTAATTACAGACTGCGGATTCGTCCACTCAAACTAATATTACAACTAACATAGTGTCAATCCGCTACCTAATCCTTCAATAGACTAAAGGTGACGCATGAAGTTTTTTTTTAGGATCAGACAAAAAAACTCGTAACAAAAAGAGTCAGAAACAATTTCCAAATATTTTCTATGTGTCACAATTCCATATTACCGTTCAGTAGACCGAGGTACTTTTATTCGAGTTCCAACAGACTGTTATATAAGTTGACGCATACAAATAACAATATTTACACGTTATAGAGAAGAATACTGCTCCTTGCAGTATTAAATGTCGTTACGAGTAGCGCATCGAAGGAAATAGTATGAAAAGGAAGTGATGCCGGTTAGTGCATATGCACTATCGCGATGAAGGAACAATGTTAGTGTTCTCGACAACTACAAGATCAAACTCCTTTAAAGCCTGTCCATTGCAATATACGTAGCAATAGCAAGATGGCCGCAAGATTAAATGAAAAACATTTATGAAAATTGCTTTCGGTAGAATTATTTACTTCAAATATTCATGAACTATAACTTTCAGGGTGTACGATAATAATAATACAAATATTACTCAACCTGTTCATTCAAAGCATATTATATGCTGTTTAAAAACCTGTTTTGATGATTTGGTGCTCCAAAAAGGCATTACCTAATTAATTAAAAATCTATCCTCAAATCTTGAAAGACAGAATTTATTTATTATTATTAATTCACGCAAAATATATGCCTGTTTAATCCGTCAAATGCTGGAAAATGACATGATTGAAAAAGAATTGCATTTGAGCGCTAGCGGAGCACTGCGATTCAAAAATAAAATCCAAATTGGTTGAGAAATACAACATATACACAGTAAGACTTTAGAAATTACACGTGCAGTTGCCTATAGCCTCAAATAAAACAAAACCAGCCCATGATATTACATATTCAAATACAATATAACACATTTTAATCGCAAAAACACAACTACGACCTATTTTCCTTATTCCTCCTTACAAGCACATTGCTGCTTGCCATCTTCGTAGACGGCAAACGTTTTTTTCAAAACTTTCACGTACAAAAAGATTATGTCTAAATAAGCTCTAGTTAGATCGAGTAGGCCGCATTCCCATAAAGCCTTGGATGACGATGACGCGACCAATTTAGCTCTCACATAACTGAGATTCTGTCGAGGTTAGGGCTCTCAAATAGTTAAAACGTGAATAGACTATCACAGGCTGTCTTTAGGGATCAGATTTCAAAATGCGTTCATAAACCGAAGGATATATAACCGAGCTAGATAGATATTTTTATATATTGTTATTCTACACTATTTATTTTTTAAAGATATCAGAGAAAATGAATAAATTTTATAATGACATGTACTGTATGTATTCTAGTTTTTGGAATTATCTAAATTAAACAACTATTTTTTAACACGGCAGAGAAAATAAGCTAAAAGAATTTGCTTCTTTTTCTATGCTTGGATCAATATCGTTGAATATACGTGAATGTTGGGAATGTTTAAACGAATAATACAGCTTCGTACGAATTTTACAGGAACTGTATGTATATGGCATCGAGCCACATATAATGGACCAAAGGACTAATTAAGAAGTAGAGAAAGAGAGAAAAAGGAACACGGAATAACACGATGTCGGCTCATGCATGAAGTACTCGCGAAAGATTACGCATAAACTTTGCTACAGGATCAACGAGGCTGTCTAAAATTATTCTACCAATATATTCATATTTACCCAGTCTGATCAAGTCACGTAACCGTACGTGTTTTAATTTACCCTTTTCACTAGATAAAATGGATCGCTAGTTTTTCTTACCTCACGCTTCTAAAGTTTGCTTATCGAATGAAAGAAAAATAGAGCATTTCAATAGGAAATTAAATTAAGTAAAGATTAATTCATAGAAATAATGCCCTTTCTATTCGTACAGTACTCCTGTATCACCACGACTTACTTATATTTCAATTGGATTTATTATAAAGTGCTCGGTTCGGTCTTGTGTCGGAAGGTGATTAGAATTACCGTTGCCTAGAGATCCCACTAAATATATTTCAATCTGAGTAATTTTCTATGTCTAAAATAATTATGTTTTATTAGCACTAGTAAATAACAAACACAATACTTAATTAAATCTTTCCCGAAAAATGTTTGAAAGCAAGAAAACATCTTACATTTGCCCCCAGATATTCCTGGTATAATTTCCAACAATATTCTACGAACTACAAGTTAGGAATACAATCTCCGTAATGTTAGTCGTCGACTATAAAAATAAACTGCCCTCCAAGGGACGCCTGATTATAATAAAACGAATTGTACAGTCTCATTATGGCCTCAATCATACTTACTGTACAGTAATATCCCAACTTACAATGCACCGAGTCACAGAAGTTCAGAGTTATATTTGTTTATTTTAATATATCTCACACAAACAAAATTTTCATTTGTTTAAATAATTACAACTCTCGTACTAGGGATTATTCCTGTACCGCAAGGAACTTTACAAAGATTGAAATCTAAGAATCAAAAAACACACCCAGAATTGAAATAACTATTTGTTGGATTGGATGGATTTGTCCATAATACTTAGCGATGGCGAGGTGACCATTTAAATAACAACAATCCGTGCAGTTTCACGCTTATATGCTCAAATCGATAGACAGCAGTGTGTTTCATTTATATTTCAGAAGGTATGGTTTCCACGTAATGGATGGTAAGCATATTGTTATCTGCCAGGCACAAACCCAGACTACAGCTTTTAAAATTTCTTAAAAGAAAACACAATAACAGTGAAACGTTTGACCCGACTCGGAAATGGCAACTAAGACTTAATGCACAAGATGTCGTATTCAATATATATACACAATTTTGTGAAACTAGACTTACATACAGTCCCGCCTGTCACGTAATTTAAATCTAGTTACTAATTAAAGTAGTCCTAAAACGTATTAACAAATGGAACCTTATTTAAATTAAAAGTTTACGATATTCAGAATAATTTTTAAATAGCGAACTTTTGCTGTCATTAGTAATAAATCTCATAATTGACATGGGACAAGGTGTGCTGTTAGTTACTATTGTAATGAAGATGGATGTACCTTCGAGTGCATATACTATAGAATTTAGTATAACAACATAGACTCCACTCCTGTATACCCAGAACAATAAGCATCGATGATTTACATCCATATCTTGGGGAGCTTTTTTTTCGAAAATATTCTATTAGAAAACTCCAACTACATTTTGTCCTACCTTGAAATCGAACAGTCATAGTCGTCCTCAATCACAAGCATAAAAGGACCTACATGTAAATCATTAAATATGCTAACTGATTATTAATAATGATAAGCGTTTAATTACGCAGTATTATTAATCCAATCACATTGTTATTAAAACTCTCGTAGACAACTATATAATTATTATGAACGAATAAAATGGTACTTACTTATCTCGTTGATCTTTCCGTGCTTAAATCTGAAAAAAGAACAATATTGTTTTAATAAAACAAGACTAATAGAACAAGGAAAAACATAGTACAGTTAACTGATAAAATAAATATGCTTTAGGCATTTGAAAAAATAAGAATAAAACATTTCATATCAGCCGGCCAGAAACAGAGAGTACCAACAAAAAAACATTGATTGTTACATCATTAAAACTGGAACCATTAATCCGAAGCAAATTGTGATAAAAACTAAAAATAAATGATCCAATACACGGCTGCATGCAAGCAATAAATAACTGTTATTAAATAGCTGTATCGCGCATCCAGCTTTATTGAGATAAACATGGTTTTACTTCCTAGAACATTGAAAATGGCGCGGCTTTAAGCTGAGCGAATAAATCTCTTCAGAGCGTCATCTTTTGAATAAAGAATTAATGTGATGCTCAGTTATTTTAAGGCATGAGAACATTGAGCTTTTTATTACTGGGAAGGGTAGTGTAGTAGTCCAGTCGAAGCGGCTCGTTCAAGCTAAAACCAGCAAAGCTCTACTGCTAATACCTATTGGCTGGTCTAATGTACTGTAACAGCTGAGTCGTAAGCTTTGTATAGAAGCACACGGGATTCGCATCTGTATATTATTTGTTTTCGATTGGGTTTATTGCAAATTGGATAACACTTGTAGCGCCGTGACACTCATAACCATTAATCGAGGTTGGTATTGGTAATTCTATTGCAAAGCTTACAAATTGAGAGAGTTGGTGGCTTTCTGTTGTTGTGTTATTTTATGTACCTAATATCTTATTATTCTTCTTCTAGTTATTTCAGCGTCTATTATTGTACTAAGTGCTAAGAAAGTACCTATGCCATGTTACAGAGAGCGTAGTCAAGTTCTATTGTGAATCTAGAAAGATAGCAAATAAAGGTAATAATATAATAATAATAATATTCTATCACATACACACAACACCATCTAGCCCAAACTAAGCAGAGCTTGTACTATGGGTACTAGACAATGGATAAACATACATATAGACTTTTTTTTGTAAATACGTACATATTATACATACGAACACCCAGACCAACATGCGATTAATGAACACAAAATACATCCAGGAAAAAAATCTCCCATGTGCTATTGGAACTTACACACTCGACACGGTAATAATTATTGACGGTAATATTCTCACCCAATAATAAAAGCCTCAAAAACATAGCTATTGTAATGTGGTAACAATACTCTTTACAGCTCTAACAAAAAACACGTGATCAGCACTCGCAAGACTCAAACGTAAATCGACTAAAATCACCGACGCCGTATTTCAAAGCACCGTTCTTCTCTACAACAAAATCTAACTAGTTCGATAAACGTTATCACAGTTCAATCGCCGCGCCGTGTTAACACGCTCTTAAACATCTATAGATAAGTTAGCTCGCTAGACAAACATCTATGGAAGCTGGACGGAATTCTGCACACGTTAATCTATCGTGCATCGGCTGAAATATGCCGTAACGAAGTGTAAGCGAAGCCTGTTTAATCGTAAGCTCTTGTTGCAACCCTCATTGTTCAGTGTTATGTAATTCAAGATCATTGTGCTGATATTACATGCATTATAACTTCGTATAGCGTCTATTATGTAGGTATTAAGCGGTGTAATGTATATGTATTAAGTAAATCTGTTATGTAATCTGTTCTGTGTAAATTTATTGTACTTAAAACAAGTGGATCGCGCAATATGTTATAGATTGATATGTATTGTAACTTAGTTAATATCGTAAACCGACTAATACATTCTATATCATTGTTTCTGATTGACTACATACCAAAACACATTTCAAAATTATAAAACTTTATTTATTTTAATTAGGCTTATGTTTAACTTATCACCAGATATAGTAAAATATAACAGTCAAAAATAGTAAATGATCACCAAATTGCACAGCAAAATATATTTAAAGAGATCAAAATAAGTCGACGGAACCCCGCTTCGCGGGGTTCCTATTTTTGGGTGGGTTTAAGAAGGAACCTAACATAACCTAACCCTTCCGAAAGGGAATGCAGTGATTTGAGACGTATAGGTGCTCGTTACGATATACATATTTTAGTAAGCATATTTTGCTGCACAATTTTTGGTGATATTATAAAGCTGAAGAGTTTGTTTGTTTGTTTGAACGCGCTAATCTCAAAAACTACAGGTTCGAATTGAAAAAGCCGTGATTTAAATGGCTCGCCATATAACATCACGCTACGACCAATAGGAGCGGAGCATCAATGAAAAATGTTGCAAAATCGGGGAAAATTCTCTTATGTGAAGCAGATGAAGTTGCGTAGGTCAGCTAGTTATAATTAGAATTACTCTGTGACTTCATTCGCAGTTCATAAAAAGTATTTAACTGTCTCTTTGCCAGATGTCCTCAGTTTTGTAAATTTTACATTTTGCAATTTAGCCGTAACCTAACAACGCCGACCAATATACAAGAATATAAATATTGATTATGTATTAATATTTAATAGAAAATACACCAAACGAGAATAAAACATCTCTCTTTACGAACCATTGAGCTTTAACAACTTTTTTATGACATACATACATACATAAGTTTACACCTGTCTCCCAGAGGCTAAGGATTTCTACTTGCAAACATATCTTTCGTTCTTGATTCAGTACATTCTCCATGCATGCTCTTTGGTTGCCTACCTGCCCTATATAAATGAATGCCTCGGTGGTTTAGTCGTATTGTATACGACTGCTATGCATCTCTATAGTATCAGGTTTGGTTCCCGGATCAGATAATGTTATGGATTTTCTGTCAAGAAATTCTTAGTTACAGCATCGAATCGTGCACTGTACCCGGTGTTTTAAATGGCTGAGAAAACGTTTTTGTAATGTACCTCAACCTTGTACTTTGGGGACGCATAGGAATGAGACTAGATATGACGTGTGTATTATTGAAAACATCTTATCTGGTTAATAACGGTCGCCTACATACCTTTTCTGAATGTATCATTCACATTTGTTTCATTTTTTTTTTCGCCACTTTTTCTTTATGTGTAACATAATTATGTAAGTAACTTTATGTTTGGTCTTTAAACTATTATGCTACGTCTTAATATTTTCTCCAGGTTTAACTTAGGTTGTAATAATTTACTAAGCCCCTTATATATTTTCGTAACATTAAAAGTAAAATTTACGCAGCACTTAAACGCAATTAAAAGTTATCTTTTGTAAACAACTTAAGTGATCCCTTCTAAATCTGCCGTTTAAAACTTTGTTATGTAGTATTAAGTTTCAGTAATATTGTAGGAGAGGGTGAACTCGTAACTAATTACCTTCTCATTCGAATCCTTCAAGCTTTATAAACAAGCGAGATTTATTCTTTTAAAACACAATTTAGTTTAAACTTCCTGTTTATTTTTAATTAAAGATGTAAATAGCTGCGGTTTCTTTAAGATCAAATACAAGAAATAGCTAGAAATGTACTACATTAGCTATGTTTTCAATTGCCGAGTAATAAGGTGCGAATCTATTACAAGTTGCAACGTCAACCTCCGTCATGGACCAAAGAGACAGATAACATATTAAAAGAAAAAAAGAAAAAGAAAAATATATCCATATAAACTAGTTGCTGCCTCCGGCTTCATCCGCGTGATTCCCACTGGAATAAATACCGTGATAAAAGGTAGCCCACGTCTACCCAAGATACAATCCTTGCCAAATTTCATCAAAATCTTAAAGCGTAACAGATATACAAACATAGTTAATTTCGCAGTTATAATAAATAGTATGAATATTTTGTCCTTGTTGCTAGTGTCTTTATAATAAAATAAAACTTACCTACCGTTGAGATCGAATATCAATAAAAACACTAGAGGAAACTAAGTCTTTATACCTCCATCTTACATTTATGCTTCCGATTTTAAACTTCGTATCATGTAACGACCACGCGAACCCAACACAAAACACGACAGCGTACTACATGGTTGATTCAGTGATTTTAATGTCATCTAACCCCACCAGCACGCCGAATTTGTTCCCCGCACGGAACAAGAAAAATGTGACCCAGAGTAGCTCCGGGTCTTAATATTCTTTATTCACTCTATTTCAACGTATATAAAGTCCTGCGTTATAAAAGCATTTTTGCTAGAGCGGCTGGAATGCCACAACATTAAGCTCAAAGGTACAAGATTAAAGTTTTTAGTTTTGTAGCTTCTTTTAAGGATGATATTTCACAAGACATTTTATGTACATAACCTCACGACTTTATTATTCTCGAGACGGTAGGTAGATAGAGAGGGTAGGTACGCGCAGTTATTCGTCAAGTACGATTTTCGGTTCTACTTACAAGGCGGACTATCTTATCTTATCTTATGTGAAGTGTCGTCGGTCTGCACTGACTAAGGCCAGTCAGTGCAGACCGGCGACACTTCGACCCAGTGGGATCTTTTGTGTCGACATTCTCCCAATAACGACTGCCATAGATGTTCATGGCTGCCGGGACCAACGGCTTAACGTGCTTTCCGAGGCACGGAGCTGGCGATAATTGTCAATCAATACGCACATAATTTCGAAAAGTTATATAACTTCCGAAAGTCAGAGGTGCGCGACATGGGTTCGAACCCGAGACCCTCTGCATTGCAGTCTGTTGGTCTCCCCACTGAGCTATCGCTGCTCTTATTGGCTGTATGTAATAGTAACTGATAATAACTGAGCATGTAATGCTGCGTTTGTGTTACTATAACATTGATAACAAGGCGGACTAACTATTGCCATATGCCGTTCACATAAGTCATATGTCGCATTAATACACACATACAATCATGGTCACTTGCCTATTCTCCAAAAGAGATGGCAATGAGGCCTGAAAATTTCTTGATATAAAAACCTAATAATACCTTCTCCGACCCGGGAATGAAACCCGAGACCTCACATACAACAGTCTCGTTGCGCCACTAAGGCAGTATTATGTACATATTATGTATACTGCCTCAGTCGGTGTATTATATATCAATCCACGGTTCCTTCAATCCTCGCTCAGCTAAATGTAAACTATGAACACATTAGCATTACATGCATAGGCCGACTCTGGCAGTTCTATCACTTGTCATGCGGAACGCCCAGCACTCCGGAGACCAACAAATTGGATCACGGAAACCGCAAACCAATTTTGGTCAGTTCACTCACGTAATACCCTCATTGATTCATACGATAAACACTAGTGCTTACCTAGAATTGTTTGGTAAGCACATCTTTGATAGACGTAATGTGATCATAGATACATATATTTTTATCTTATAGCGTTTATGTTCGTATAATTTAATTTTAGAATAATAATAATATGTTTCTTATTTTATTATTGCGTTCTTATTTTAAAACAATGCATTTATACTGTTTTGTAATTATTGTCATATTTATATTATACTTGTGAATTAGTTTTCTTTTCACTGATGAAATTATTTGGGTATACAGAAAGTACCTACATATATTAGAATTCTGTGCGTCGTAAGAACGTGTTCTATTAATTTTAGGAAGTTTCCATATCCCTGATAGCTATAGTACTTACCTACTTATCTACCTCTACGCAAAAAACTAAAATTATGGCATCCAAAATTACAAACACACTTTTATTATGATGCTACTGTAATCTGTTTTTATAGTTCATAAACATACAACAAAACTTATAACTTCAGTTATGACTAAAATTCAGTTTGATTGTAAAATAAGAGCTTTGAAAGAAATTACCTGAACTGTATTTACCTGAACCTGAAATATTACTTACGAATAAATCATTTTGGGTTACGAACACAGATATCATGACGTAATGAGGCTTTAAATATCAACGTGCACGCGTTCAGTGTACATAGTATATCCCTAATTAGATTTTACTCGATTTTTACGATTAGAAGTCACTTATGGAACCTCTTTGTTGCATAGAGAGAGGAACATACTGTATACCTAAGGTGTGACCTATGTGGATAATTCACTGTTCGAGAATATGGCAACGAAACGATTCCAAATTCAAATGTTTAATTTACAAAACTTCGTTCCTTAATTCACAAACAATAAACAAAAAGGGCAACTCTTTAACTTTGATTTCGCGTATTCGTTACTGTTTATCTTGAAATACAATTTACGAACTGTAAACAAAGTGGGAGCGGAAACAACATTTTTGAAAGAACTTTCCGAATCTTTTGGCGGGGAATAGCATTCGTAACCTCTTGGGTGTTGTTTGAACATAGAACTGTGAATAATAAACGATATTGCAGGATTTGCAGTCCATCGCGTCTGTGCGAACATATACCACAGGGATGTCGGACGCAAACTGGCAATGCTTGAGTTGTGGTCTAACAGAATATTACTTTATGTGAACTTGTTGACTGCAGATTAAACCAGCAACCGCCAACATTTCTAACACTTAATTATATGAATTTCATTTAAATATTGTATACCCTAGCATATAAGCTATATCTTATCTATATATTAATACGTGAAGCAAAAACTTTGTACCCCTTTTTCGAAAAGTGCGCGGGCGGAGGAGTATGAAATTTGGCACAGTTAAAGTTTATATGGAGAAGGAGTGGCGAATCCTAATATTTTTTATAAAATATGCATTAGAAATACATTAAATTAATGAAAAAGCACTACACGCACACAACCAACACAACCATGCATTTGACACACGCAGTCGAAGCGCATAATTATGGTTACATATATCAATATATAATTAAATATATCAGCAAAATCTTACAGGCAAACTTTGGTCGAATTTCGAGCTCTAGGCGACCACAAGTTTTAATAAATGCGTTGTTTAATCAACATTGAGACTTTCCAATACACTCTCCAATTTACCATCCTTTACGCCATAAAAAATGTAATATTGGGAATGTGAAAAGATGTAAACTGCATCGTTGGCGCTGCAGTGGTAAATGCAACTATTTGACTATGCGTGGGTCTCAGGTTCAGTTTCCGGATCTGAGAAAGTATTACTGGATTTTTTCGTTTAGTAACTCTTAACAGCAGCACCGATCCAAGACCTATGCCTGATAGACAACAATAGGCTCGCCACTTATCGTATGGTACCTTAGCTAGCGATAGACATTTCTGCCTATGTCTTCGACTTTATAACTGGGCGACTATGTATGTATGTAGATATATGATTTTTAAAGTTGGTTTACATTGAAACCAACTAAGAGACCCGTCTCTAAGTTGTTAAAAAGTAATGGAGAATAACATTGCCTCTCTAAATGTAGAAAATCCTTATGATAATTACAATATTGAGAATGTTAGTCTAGACAACGTAGCGTAAAAAATTTTAAAATATTGTTTTATAAAACTCATAAACAAAGTATTAAGAATGAAATAAAACCTAGAACCAGACCTCTTCTTTATATTACTAAACATTTTTGTTCAAAAATACTAGATCTTTTGTTTGTACTTGTCAACACTTTATACTTTTCATTACAAAGCTGAAAAGTAATGCCTAATGAAGAGGTTTTATTCCGCTCTTCTTTTAAAAATAACTGATAAATTTTATATTGTCTCACTTTAGATGCTTTGTAAAAATAAGAAAAATATCAAGATGAATGTGCGAGGCATAATGAATTCAAAACATTAATCATTTCATAAAAGTAAAATTATAACTACGCTGAAATGATGGATTGTTAGAATGAAAATGAAAAGAAAACATTTTCTATGTTTACTATTTAAATTGTTATTAGGACTAATTTTTCTTTGCCATAAAAAGACTAAGCATACATTTTGTACCGCGGTGAACTTTACAAACATTTAAACAAAGGTCACAAAGAGCATCTACACTCGGAACAACTATTTGTGGAATGCACCAATTTTTTTTCTGCGTGGATCTTGAACCCATAGCATTCGGCGTAATGACAGTGGCAAGACGATCACTTAATCCACTACACCATCTGAACACTGCATACAAAAAATTTTTTCTGCGTGGGTCTTGAACCCATAGCATTCGGCGTAATGACAGTGGCAAGACGATCACTTAATCCACTGCACCATCTGAATACTGCATACAATTTTTTTTTCTGCGTGGGTCTTGAACCCATAGCATTCGGCGTAATGACAGTGGCAAGACGATCACTTAATCCACTACACCATCTGAATACTGCATACAAAATTATGAAACTAATTTAACTTAATTTATCAAATGTAGAAGATATTATTGCTGGAAAATTGGCGCATTTGAAACCCAGAATCTCCCATTTACAATTCCACGTCCCGCCAATGGCGTATTATCACTTCACAGTTCAAATCAAACGATATTGCCTGCGGAAGCACTGAGAGAATCTATAAAGATCCAGATTGTGCCGCAATTTGCTGCCAAAGGGGCAGATTACATTCATACGGGTCTAGTCAATCATGATAGATATTCACCCATATTTCTACTACCATTCACCAAACGTTTTCCTCACAACCATTTACAACATTATATTCTGATACATTGTATCCCAGTTTCGATTTTAGAAGACTCGATAACACTGTTTTATGGTCGAGAAAATCTCAAGTGATCTTCACTTTACGAGAAAATGTTGACATTTCTTTCGAATCGCAATCTAACGCTCTTGACTGATATGGAATAACAATAAAGTGGATGTATGAAAGGCTGATTTTATTGCTGTATTATGACGTAATAATTCTGTAGGTTGGTATTGTGATCTGAATCTGATAAAGAGAGTTCGGCACGACTAGTCAATCAATTCATCCTCTGCAATCTTATTGTAACGTAACAGATACCGCAATTATCCTAGACGTTACAAGGAGAAATATCTGGTATTGCGAAACAATTGTATCTTAGGCACTTTTAATGCAGACCAATGGTGCAATGTGAGATGAAGACATTCACATATCGTTGGCTCATAATTGAATGAATAACGTTCGTAATTGCCCTTCAATTATGCAATAAAACATTTGCGTTTCTATTCATGCCAAGTCTGAACTCAATGTCTTAATAGAAATCAATCATAAATAGATTATAATTAAAATGATAGACACATTTTTTACTCATGAGAATTGAAGTGATAAGATATAGCTGAAACTAAAAGCATAAAAACAAAATGACGCCGATCGCTCAAAGTTTTTAAGCGGTCTTGAAATAGAAACGTCAGAAGCACTAATACTCGTAAAATACACAGATTCAAAAAAAGACAGTTCATTTGTGTTAAAATATTGTTTATATATGTATATAGAACCTCGATTTTTATCTAAATTAAAGACTCCCGCAGTGCAATACTGTAGTCTCAAACACACTTTGAGTGCGTAGTGAAAATGACAGTTTATTTCTATAGTAATCAACTAATCATAGATGATTGGAAACTTGGTGACGAAAACTGTTATTGAAAAGTACAACTGAATTATTTTACAAACATATTCACTGCATTGCATTTAAAAAGCCTACAAAGATACATTTTCGTCTTCGTGCCGTTCTTAATTTGTGGTTTGCAGAAAATGTGCTTTTTGCAAGAGACGCAGTTGATGAGCCGTGGATAGTTCGACGGCGAATCATGACTTATCGCGATGAAGCGACGTGCTCAGATCTAGTCGGACGTTGAGAGCGGGTGTCCGCGGTGCTTGCCGATACCAATAAGTGGACCGCTGATAACATATACTACTAAAATTTTATGCACATACGGCGGTGGCTTTAGTCACTGCAACCGCATAATTAGCACATTCAAAGTACTATAGTGTTTGTTCTGGATGATTCCATGCGGTTAGCCTTTATCACAGTAAGTAATAATACTAATATCATCCCTATATTAAACTGTCCCACTGCTGGGCACGGGCCTCTTCTCAGTGTGAGAACGTTTAGGCCATAGTCCACCACGCTGGCCTAGTTGGCGGACTTTACATATCTTCGAGAACATTATGGAGAACTCTCAGACATATAGGTTTCCTCACGAGGTTTTTCCTCACCATTAAGGCAAGCAATAATTAACTATTTAATACGCATATAACTTCAAAAAGTCAGAGAGTGTGGTGCGCACCTTGGTTTCGAACTCGAGACCTCTGCGTGGCAGTCCAACGGTTTCCCACCAGGCTATCATTGCTTTTGTTGTTGCATAGCAAAACAAAAGGAAATTTAAAGACTGTCTCGATGAAGCAGCGGTAGTGAACGCGAGTACTGTGCATAAGGTTTTGGATTCGATTTCTATTGTTGTGGGCCTTAAAAATGTTAGTGGAGTTTTTTAGTAGCAGTACGGTGTCTTGAAATGTACCCAGGAGACGGCAATACCTTGATGACTAGCCTTTTATTTTGTGAACCCTGAAACCGGTGGCAAAATGTGGATATAATACACATCTACCCGCCCATTTCGGATATATAGGGGTAAGACTATATACTTATATTATTACTAGATTTTGCCCGCGGCTTCGCTCGTGTAAAAGTAGATTATGTCAATTGTTATCCCTCGGGAACAGTACTACTTTATTTCTCAAAAAAAGGTTTTTTTTTCTGAATGAAAGTTATGTCCTTTTCTGTATCTCTGACAACGTGGATGCAGAATTTCATAATTATCGGTCGAATAGCTGGGGCGTGAAGGCGTAACAAAGAAACAAACTTACATTCGCATTTATAATATTAGGATGTATGTTTTACCAATGTAATCATTAAATAAATTATTATTATTATTATTATCTTTATTTAAATCTTTACAATACATTTTCATTTTTTAAATATACATATATAAAAATACATTTAAAAATATAAAATATATACCCCACCGGTATCGGGAACAGGGTCCAAGCTGCTGGCGATTAGGAGTACAGAGAGAGGATCCTCCTCACTATGCGTGCCGTATCGAGGAGGACTGCCTTCTGCATCTGACCCTTGACCCAAGCAACTAACCTATTTTTTTATTATTATTATTGTGCTATGATCATCTTTATTCGATTGAGATTACAATGATTACAGTTCAAAGTAATAATCGAAATGATGTTTAACCGTGTATACTCGTACTCACATTTCTCCTGCATCGTTATTTGATACGAATGCGGTATTTCGACGATATCGCTATTTATTTGGCACAGATCCAATCCCTGCTAACTGAGAAGTTGTATAACAAAAAACTCAATTATACTTTTTCCTAACCTAGGAATGGATGGGAAATCCAAGACAAGAGCCATTAGCAGCCTGAAGACTCGGCTTAATATATCAAGGACCAAGTTTTTGCTACACGGTTTGTAGATAGTATTCTATTTGTTACACGGTTCATATTTTTTCTAGTATTGTGCATTTTGTAAGGTCAATAATCGTTATATATTGTGTACTAGCACTGTTCGAATATCTTCAGAAAAAGATCCAAAGAGCATCTACGTATAAACATGTTTTTTAATTTGGTAGTACCTATTTTTATGTTACGGACGCAGTTTTGCTTAGCATGTATTGCATTAACATATTAAGTGGCAGCGGCATACCGGCGGCCAGACAGAATAGGTTTTCAATTACGAGTATGTTTTGCATTCCAACAATAGATAGGTTATATATGTATATCATCAGTCAATGACAGTTTTCACAAGTATAATCACATCGCAATTGTTTTTTATTCCACGTGATGAAATTTCGTCTCTCAATTGGATATAAACACAAATTAACGTTTCTTATAATATTAGTTTTATTACACGTTAAATAATATAATAATATTTATTTCGTTAAGTTTTAATCAAGGTGACATTGGCGGGCTTCTACTAACTTGAAGACTCATCCAAAGACTCAGAAGAAATCAAGCGTCAAACAAGTTCAAAGTTCTAAAGTCTGTGTTGAACTACGTCTTTGTGCAAGAAAGTATCTGACGTCACTATAAGGTAGCGTTAGCAAATACATATATTATGTCATATCTATACTATGTACGGATAGCAAACCAATACATCACGGTGACACGATTTGTGTTAGGTTGCTGGGTATATAAGCAAACAGTGAAGTTAGGACTGTATTGTTGAGGAAAATATACAAGTGGAACGTCAAACGGCAGATATAGGCAGCAATGGCATATGCCGTGAGGCATTACCTTGCAATTTGTAAACTATGTTTTTGGCACAAAATTGCTAGTCAGGTCTTAATTTTTTTAAACAACGGCCTTGTTAAAGAAATATTTATGACTCTTGCTTGCTCACAAAATTTCGCACAAATTATTCTTAGGTTGCAACGTTCTACCGTCGTGATAATTGCGAATAGGCATTATTTGTTTTACAAGTAAGTAACAGTATTGAAAACTGTAATACCTGTTATTAATTAATATTAATAACAGGTATTACAGTTTTCATTACACTCAATACATATTGGCTAGAGTTACATTCAAATACTTAGACACCCTGTCTTAGTAAGAAAACAGTGCTATAAATGAATTACTGAAATAAAATTAATGAGTATTTCATTTATAAGTAATCTAAATAAATTTTAAATAACTTTATCCTTTCATAACGACTCTCAACAAACTTCACCAATTCACTCGGCTTTCGACTTTGTTTTACTGAAATAATCCTAGCATTAATAAATAACTACTGCTGTTTGTATAACTAACCAGTTCACTTATACAGTAAACATAATATCCAATTCAGTTATATCAAACGCTGCAATAGTGCATAATAATACTAAAAGCTAATCCAAGCAAAAGTTAGCGAATAAACGAGAAGGTAACATCTTCTCATATAAATATGATTATCATATATATACGAGCAGCTGTTACCATCTCGTACATTCCTGGATCTTCCTAGAAATGATCTTTTAGCCTTAAAACACCAATATTTATGCAGTAACCGACTTCCAACATTACTTAAGTGCATTTGCCTAGGTATGCTGTTTACACACGCCAACGCTAGGAGACTTAAGTACTTGCCTTACTATGAGCATGATGTGAACTGCAATAGTTATACACAGAGTAAAAGTTTGGTAAACTAGCATATAATTTACATCCTCCAATGTGGATTCCATTGAAAAATTTACGTGTTGACGCAACGCGCTTGTATCACGCACATTTGGAGCACCTATACAGAATTACAGCCATGCACGTTAAAACTGTATAGGGAAACAGCCTTCACTTTCCTTATAAACAATACCAGTGTCCTGTCCTATTATCCTCAAACAATTGAAAGCGTTTCATATAGAGAAATAGTTTTACGGTGTGTGTACCTAAATATATACATATATTTTTATCCATAACGGTAGAGCTATTTTCTTTGGTAAAAGGCACCTTTCCGTTTCCTCCTTTGCTTATATGATACTATATTTTAATACATACATATGTATTGAAAAATATAAGACTTCTTACGCCTATTTCTTAGGCAGGTAGAGGTGTAATACAACCATATTTCGTCTGCTATGATTTTAGGCTCATTCCCTATAGTATATATAGGTTTTGTCCAGCTTTGGGAATAAGACTTTATGAACAGAAAACCCAATAATACTTTGTCCGACCCGAGAATCTCTTGCACAGCAGTCGATGCGCAGTAGTTTTTCAATACAAGTGACTACATTAGTGGGTTTAAAAATGGCCGTACTATAGCCGCGAGCGACTGTAATGGCAACTAATGGTAGAGCAAAACTTCTTCAGAACATTCAAGAGTAAGAAACCTCTTTTACAAGTTTGTATGAGCCGAGCGGCGCTTTGCGCTTAATTATGGCTAACAGGTATAATTCGTTTGGTCTTTACGTCGTTTAATAAGTTTATACGGCATCCAAGTTCTGTCTTCATTTTCTCATAAATACAGTCTCAGATTTGTCGCTGGCTGGCTTTTGATGAAATTACGGCTTTATACAGAAAAATGTTTATACAGTTTTATTTTGAGGTAGATGTCTTGTAACTGGGTTTAAGTGCAATTGATATGAAGTATTGAAAGCAACGAGAAATTAATTAAATATAGTAGTGGAGCAACTTGTTGGCGCAACGATAGGTAATACGATTGCTCCATAAGGACTGCGGTTTGATTTCTGGATTGGAAATAATGTACTAGTGTAATACTAAGTTTGTAACAATACTAACTTATTTCTTTTGAAGGTTTTGAGATTTCAGTATTCATACAATAAGGCTATATCTGTATTCTATCCAAATTTGTGTCCACGCATTAAAGCGCTATATAACTGGGTAGATCCTGAAACAATACATTCAAGTAAAACCCATGAACGCAACCTACCTATCTACCTCTACCGGATATCGAATCGTGACTCTAATAATAATTGTCAATTGCATTTGCTCATAATTCGTGCACTTGACCAAGGAGGCCGTTATTTATGATTTTATCGGCAATATAGGCACTAATAAATTATCTATGCGTATCTCAATACCCGATAACTTATACAGACTTATCACAGCCCGATTTAGCAGTTATATATCACGTTATACGAAGCTTATTGCCGTTTGCTGGCCACAGTTCCAGATATTACTAAAAATAAAGATTAAAGATCATCAAACATGTCTACCCGCAACATGTTTCGTAACAGCATTGTTACTATAACTTGATGAAACTCCTTGTTCCTATTATTATTTATTTGATGACGTAATCCATTATCAGACGAACCGAGATCGCGTCATGTTGCAACGTTGCACGTTTTATAGTGTAATGGAATAATCTCATATACTAGGATGTCATAACTCTGCTACTATAAGTAAATATGGTTGTTGCGATGACTACTTACAAAGCTCGAACGCTAAAACAGTTTAGAGTGCCTTTGTTCTTTTTTTACTTAAGAGCATCGCTTTGGTAGCTGCAGCAATCGCCAACCTTCTCCAGCCTTCAATATGTAGAATAAAATTGCTAGTAGCACAATACTGTTTTTTTTTTGTACTGCTAAGTTGGCAAACTAGCATACGGCCCACCTGATGGTAAGTGGTCACCGTAGACTATGGACGCCTGCAACACCAGAGGCATCACTTGCGCGTTGCCGATACTTTAGGAAAGGCAGTGCGAAGGACAGGTGCGCGTAGAGGTAAAGTGACTGATTAGGCCTAGGTTTCACTCACCGAACGAAACACGACAGTAGGAATACTGCTACTTCACGTCGATATTCTGTGAGAGGGTAGTCCTTCCCCGGTCGAGCCAGCCCATTCATGCTGAAATCAGCGAGGCTCTTAATACTAACTAATAACTTATAATGCGAAAGTTTGATAAGGCGTTTGAAGGTCTGGATATTCCTTACTCAGCAATGCGTAAACTGTTGAACGGATTTCGATGGAACTTTGCTCACATATAGGCCATGTCCTAAATTATTAACGAATAGAGAATTGTATTCTGGTATGTCTTTCCGGGCCATACATATAGGCTTAACCGCGGGCAGAAACTAGCGCTGTATAAACAGACACCTAAATTTAATGCTAAACCAACCATCTAAGTGGTCATTCTATTATCTATAGTACACTCGATGGTTCGAGTATGCAACAATCCAATTACAAAAGCAATATCTCAACCTTTGAGCAACCGCTGCTTGTAGTTTGATTAGATTAGATTTATCTTTGCTTAGACCAATTCATAAGCAAATATGAATCAACATAAACATACTTCTTCGTTCTTCTTCTACGTCGCAGTGGACAGATAGGTACGTCATAAACCTCAGAAATGTAGTTAACAAAAACACAATTAAAATGACTTATCTTCCTTTATGTCAGTCCCTTCTCACGTACTGTATCACAGTATGGGGTGGGGCTGCAAAGTTTTTGATTCCTCCAGTGGAACGAGCTCAAAGAGCTGTTTTAAAAGTATCGCACTTCCGCCCTTTCTATTATCCAACATCTGAATTATACAGTTTCTGTAATGTACTTACAGTTCGCCAACTCTATGTTCGCTATACAGTACTAAAAAAACATTCCGAAGTTTCATATCATCTAACCA
Organism: Catocala sponsa; assembly: GCA_963564715.1. Taxonomy (NCBI): domain Eukaryota; kingdom Metazoa; phylum Arthropoda; class Insecta; order Lepidoptera; family Erebidae; genus Catocala; species Catocala sponsa. The sequence goes on along the minus strand of OY751338.1, from coordinate 20,794,732 downwards.
CCCACAGAGACGTAGAAACAGAATATGTCCACCTGTTCTATATAGAAATAGCCTGTCTCACAAAATGTACTGTTTTCTGGGTAGTCATTTGTACAACAACATTAATTCAACCCTTGAAATATATTCCCTTCCGAAAAATAAATGCAAGCATATTGTTTCCCAATGGTTACATAAACTCAGTTACGATGCAACAGAAAATCTTCTGAAAACATTGATATAAATATATTATACATTCATGCACACGCACGCACTCTCGTACGCACTCATACACTCGAAACACACACACTCTCTCTCACATAACACACAAGAACGCGCGCCCGCACGCGCACACACACACACGCACACACACATACACACACATACACATACACACACATACATACATACACACACGTACACATACACACACACACACATACACACACACATACATACACACACACACACACACACGCGCACACAGATTAATATTTGTATCTTAAATTTGTTTAACGTCACTTTCATTTATTTATTTTACTTGGTATTAGTTCAATCACTTTATAGTTCACATAGTTTCCACTATCTGTAATTCGATGTATGTAGGTAGCGTGGTAATCTGTCTGACAGGATTTTCCTAGTTCAGATACCAGTCTGTCACAAAGGTACATTTTGTTAATTAATGTCATAATACCTATCTAGTACAAGTACCTAACCTTTGTGAAAGAAAATAAATAATCTTTAATATTATTATAAAATAATTGCTCATTCAGTTCACCTTGCGTTGAAAATCCGTTAACAAGTTGGACAGAACAGGTTACAGAAACAACAAATGTAAAAAATTAAAATAAATTTTATATTAATTACATAAAGGAAACGTTACATTTTATTTTAACACTGAACTGAACATGGGAATATTTTAATTATACTAATTAACCGAAAAATCGTAAACAAAGGAATAAGCAACTTTTATATTTTAAATTTATCTATTGAGTCGTCAACAAGAGAATGAACTAATACAAAAACAGCCAATTCAATACTTAATATACTAATATACAGTATTTAATATACCAATATTATACTAATGTACAGTACTACTAATATACAGTATTCAAACGCGTGTTCAGTTTATATTATTTGCACTATAGAGGTAATGGTTAAAAAATTTACTTTACATATTTTTAAGCTTTCTCGCCTTTTGAAATCTGAGCAGATATTAACTAAGCTTTCAAGTCCCACATAATAGAAAAATACACAAACTAATAAATCTATACTAATATTAAAAACAGGAAAGATTTTATTTTTTGTTTGTGTCGTTTACAAGGATTTAACTCAAAAACTATCCAACCGATATTAAAATTATTTTTTTAGGCAGCTTTGTTATCACCAAGTAGCATATATACCAAGTATCATAGGCTATATTTTACTTGTATGCGAGCGAAGCCGCGGGCAAAAGCTAGTTTGCAAAATAAATAGTATTTTGCCTGACCCAGTAATCGAACCCCAGACCTTACGATCGGACATAAACACAGGTATAGTCAGCTGACAAATTCTAGAACAATATTCAAGCATGACGCTAGAGCATGCCATAAAAGAAATTAACTTTATGACCATAAGTTTAACTATTTCATACAAAAACAATAACATCACTCATACCTCTTAAACATAATTTATTATTACATCCATGAACTCCATTCCAGTCGAAGCCATTTGCATTCTCGTTACCCGTAGTGCCTTAAACTAAACAATAATACTACGAGTCTAACTTAGAATAGGCTACACAGTACCGAGCAGTTTGCCTGTAGTAACCTTTAGCTGTTGCGTACCGCACTCATAACGGTATGAGACAATTAGACAAGCATGAACAGTTACGAATTAACTTTATACTATGAGATTCATAATACGTCGTGTATTGTCGCTACAAACATCGTGAACTAACCCGGTAGTTATCTATCCAAATAGTATCATGAATGTGATAGTTTTTAACCGATTTCAAAAAAAGGAGGAGGTTCTCAATTCGACTGTATGTTATTTTTTTTAATGTTTGTTACCTCGTTTCTTTTTCTAGGTAAACCGATTTTGATGATTCTTTTTTCATTTGAAAATTGGTGCTTTCCATTTAGTCCCATTTAACTTTGATTAAGACCTGACCATTACTTTTCGAGTTAGCCCGTATTTGGTTGACTTCGGCTACATTGATGATTTATTCATATTTTGCAACAACAAAATAAACAACTGTGTGGGATGGTTTGGAAGCCTCTCGTAGTATTTCATAAACGGCGCTATCTCATATAAGCAGCGCGTTTAGTAGGGCTACCCATATTCAGACAAATAAAATCAGTTATCGAACTTCAGATTCACTAAAAAACGAGAAATAAACAAAAATTTTAACAAAAACAAAAACCAACTTAAAAAAAGTATATTCTAAAACAAAAAATGCATTAAAAGTTAGTAAATAATTGCGTATTCTTGTGAATAATTAAATTATTGTTATTTTTGGAGTCGGTGTCAGCCGCCCGCACCGCGTGCTGCGTCTATGTGTGTAATTGTGCATGCCAATGTTATGTTATAATTATAGTAAGAAATCTCATGTTTATGTAGCTACAAACTTACCTTGGGTGACACCGACTCCATTAATAACAATAATTTCTTTTTCGTTAAAATTTTGTTGAAAAAATATTATTATTGTCTTACGTTTACGCGCTGTTGTATATTGATATTAAAGTAAGAATATGAATAATACTACTTTTAGATAGTCTAAAGTAGTTTTTTCAAAGTTTATAAATATATTCACCTACTACTCGAAGGTGCCTAAACAGCTGAACGAATTTCGATGATACTCGGCCTCCAGATAGACCGTGTCCTGGATTAACACATAGGATGTCTTTATCCCGGTTCGTGGGATTCGCGGCTCACTACGTTCAGATATTAGTACTCTTATAAAACTAAAGGCTGAGTCTAAACAACGCATACATTTAATAATAACTAATTTATATCCACTGTATGGGTTTAGTTTTTATCCCGGCACCGCGGATGATTTATTTATTGGACAGATTTGGTGCACTTTTCCCAAATTAGTAGGTGGCCTAAAATCTAAACCAAGTTTTTTCTAATAACGTTGAGTAAAGAATATTGAAGTGACTAATTCACATTAATTAAATTTAATTATACTGAACGGTAGTAAACTTTTAGTACATTGTCAAAGCTTGAAGTGCACAGAAACAAATATGATCAATGTGAGATTGACTTACACTCAACGGTAATTCGATTGATATGGAGATATTCAACCCATAGCACAATGGATATAGCACTTTTTTATAGTCAATTAGCACTGACAATGCAACGTATCTTAACGTTGCATTGTCATCCGTTGGATAGTCTCACGATTGGTGTATCAGATTTCCAACAAACACTTAGCTTACTAATATGTAGTTTGAATAGAAAAAACTTCATTTAAAAACTGAATTCTAGCTAAAAAGCACTTAATGTGCTTGTCTTAAACAGGAAATTTTAGTCCCTAGGCGTTTGAAACATAATATAGAAAGTGTATGGAACTTAATATCCGATGTAATGATATTTCAGGTCAAATTAACTGCTCCACTTTCTGCTTATCTTTCAAGGGACACACTTATTATGCAAATAATATTATCATGATGACATTTTTCAAGAGAAAGATAGAAGAAATTCTTATTAGACACGAAAGTTCTTGGAATAATTATTTATAAACCTATCTATTATATCAAAATAGAACTAATATTGAATAAAAAAGGCCCGTGAATAAATCTAAACCACTTAATAAGATTTTATATATATATAACAATAAAAGTATCTTATTTACTTCTATAATAGCCGTTAAAGAGTAGAAACCATTATGAAAGCTTTTAAAATAAGTCTAAATCTAGATTAAAGAACAGAAAAAATTATTCAAATACTTTTAAAAGAGTGTTAAATAATAATTATTATTATAAATGCTATGTATTTTTGTTTATTTTTCGTTTGTTCTTCCTTCAAATTAAAATTGTGTTTTTATTTTTCTAGATGATACGGATCAAGGAAAGTACGTAATACCAATAAGTCAGATAGAGCAATACGTACTTAAGATTGCTGCTGATCGTGAGCCTTCGATTTAAAATGGAGGTCAAATTAAGTTCCACTCGTTTTTCTGGAAAATAATTTCAATACGCGAAATGCAACAAATACTCGGCAAAAATCAAATTCCGTCCGAGCCTGATTTTTACCGAGTATAATAGGGTCGCAAGAATTGTAATGTACATCAACGTAAGACTAAATAATAGTTATATATATATTTATATATATTTTACTCAAATTACGCTGCGAGCACTTAGTATAACAATAAAAGTAATTAAAAGGCCGCCCATATAAATCCTTATGCACTCTCTACTAGTTTTACAGCTCAAAAGCTTACCAAAGTTCTTATTACTGACGGTGCTACTTTAAGCACGAGCATCCCAAATGTTACTCTCTCTGTTGCCAAACAATTTTGTAACTGGCACGAACTAACAGAAACTGAATATTTTCTTTGAAACCCGACCGAGTCGTGTGTGCAAGCCCTGAGTTCCAACCGCAACGATACTAATGAGTCCTCGTACTAAACGGCCCGAACATATGCTGAAACTTATTGGTTTTAATTGACTTTTGCGTTTACAGACTTACCAAAGATTATTTTATTTTTTGATAGCAATTAGTACGGCAAAATGTCATTTAAGACGGTAATGATTAATGTATATTTAATTTCTATATAATACTCTAATTTATAAAAAAAGTTTTATGTACAACCAACCAACTGGTTGGTTTTACAAGTAAACAAGAAAATCATAAGAAACTACGTTCTCAGTTCAAAACACGAAGACTAATAATGCTTTAGCTCTTGATAGAACCACTGTTCTATCAAGAAGTTCTGGAAACAACCTTGCACTGTGTTCCTGCAGTTAGTATGATTTTCAGCAGGCACTACGCTGTCAGCGTAACCTCAGCATAAACCTGTAATTTCGCAGCACCTGTTTTAATATTGATTTTTGCTGCTACTAAAGAATTAGCTGCAAACTATGTCCTTATTTCTTTGAAATTCTCCAGTTAAACTAAGCAAACTATCTACAAACGTATTGCAAAATAAATAAACCTAACATATCGTTAGGTACAACTTGTAAATTATCTAGAAGATAAAACAATACCGCAGACAGGTAGAGTCGTTATCTTCACCTGGAATCGGTGGTAAGTCACGAAGCACAAATGTATTGCTGAAAGCTTTCGCTAGTCTAACATTAGGAAACTTTACGTGCTTATCCAAAAACTGCATAACATCTAATTTGCCTTGACTTTTCACTTCACACCACATATCAGGGTTTGCCAAAGCGTCATTTTGACATATATGCATAGTCTAACGCCTATATTTTCGAAAGGATAGCCAGATGTCACCATAATTATAGATCCTACGTAAAAAAGGATGAGACTCTTGCTATCTATCGGTCTTAGTTCCAGAATACGTAATGCTATTAAGAATTTCTTGACAGAAAGACACACTATAGCCAACCTGGAAATCAAAGCTGAGAACTATTTTCCCTCGCGTTTACTACCACTGCGTCATCAAGCAGTTTTAAAACACAGTCCAAAAATGACAAAACCGTCGATGCTAATCCAAAGGAACATCTATTAATTAAGTTCTGTTTTCACTATAAATAATATGTAGATAGCCGATACGAACTTAGAAGTCAAAGAAACCCGACAAAGGGTAAATAAGACCTTTTAATGTTGTTTTTACGGCATTTCATTACTCCACAGCAAAAACTAATAATAGCAGAGCCTTGTACATAGTAATTAATTTCACGATTTTCGAATCATACGGAGACTAAAATGTTAACGTTTTCAAATAATTATACTATGCTCTAACTATTCTGTAATGAAACCGAAATTATTTTCAAGATATAGGAACGTTACATTGGTGTAGTTAAAATAAAATTAAAGAAATATGTATATACTCAGACGGTTAAACAAAGTCAAGCTCATTAACTTTCAAAAACCTTACTTTTGTCGCGCCATAGTTAGACAAACTTGTACCTCATTGCTTTTAATCTCAAAAGGGTATCTTGTTGTGTTCATGTAATAGAAAAGTCTAATCTTGCAGTGTAGAATTAGAAAAATATTTAATGGAATTTGTGGCAAGACTACACACGGTTTTATTGTATAGTAGAGATACAACATGCGAATTGAGAATTAAAAAGTAAGTAGACTAAAGCTGACAAAGCAGTTGCCGCGTTTTTGTGAACATTTTAATAAATTATGTCGCTTTCATACGTCGTGTCATGACGTCATACGGGTGAAAAAGACACTATATCTCTGCATCAAAGTGCAAGTTAAAATTGCCTATGTTATAAAGTCCACCTACATACACGAGTGTATGAAGGTTTTAAATAATAAAATAAGGCTCAGAGAACACGAAGCACCGGTCGAGACACTCAAATTAGCATTGCTCACTCACTCATCCTCTAATAAGAGAGAGAATAAGGCCCGCCACATTCCAAATTAAGACTGATAATATAAACGGCTAAAACATACAATACATTTACAATTCAAATCGTTTTTTTTCCGATAAACCCAATATTCACCGTTATAAAGTCTTTACCCTGAAGGAAATGAAAGGGTAAAAATAAAAACAGGGCAGGTGTAAGACGTAGCGATAACTAAGTCAACGGCTGACGGCGGCGGCGGTCTGAACCGGTAATGACAACTCAGGAATCAATTGAAAATAGAAAAAGTGGTTGAAGATTAAATATTTGTCCAGGGAATTGTGTAGCTACGACTTAAGAGACGACGTCATATTATTAGGGACCGTATTCCATTGCTGGGTTTGTTGAGAAATAATAAAACATGTTTCATTCTAATTCAGACTTGTTATGCTGTAATAGAGAAAAACGTATGCCTTGGCCGAATTTATCTTTTATTTCAAACGTGCATGGCGTATGGATTCATTTAGATGTGTACAGTGATCATAATTATCATCGAACCAATGGTTAGATAAACATTTGAATCATATTTTCGGATAAGCAGACTTTACCATGTATTTAAGGTACATTTGGAAAAAGATTTCGTGTATATCCGTAGGTACACTTATAATTCTGGAAGTCTCAAGCGGTTTCAGTCTGGCAACCTATATTAACTTGCGCTACGAAAAAGATTTTATTTTAGCGATGTCGTTACATATTGAAATCAATAAAAAGTGCCTACTATAAATGTAATACAAAGCGCTTAACATATTTATTAGGCCTTCTTTATAGTGTATACCATTGATAATATCAGGCACAAAATAACATTTTGATCGTTACCATCTATAATAACGACTGGATACTTTTTATAAACCTTACTTTTCACCTTTCATCAGAATAGCAGTTACGAAATTATTTGAATTATTATATTTAGAAACATCATTAAAATAAATAGTGGACATTATTAAAAATTTTCAGTTATTTTTGCGAATCGGATTTGATTGTTTTTAGGCCATGCAAAAAGTTTATTGAAGCCAATATCCTTAATATAAAATTTATGAAACATAAATATAACCACATTTCTAATACACGATATATCATACAGGTACAGTTCAAGTATAACACAAATTAGGCATAACATGGCAAGCGAAATGTGGTTGTTATATACCTCTATATAAATTTATAGAATGATACAGGGTATATACTTGGGACGTTACTAAAAGTAAAATAAAAACACGGCGTGAGGGCTTGGCAACTGAATCATTTGGGACGGAGATGCGCAACGAAGTGCGACATACTAATGACATCGCCCAACTAAATTGATAACAAGTTTTTCCATGTTCATTATTTTTACAAAAGTGTATATACTTACGATTTTAGTTAGACACGCAGTACAAAAATCTTTTTTCAATATAAATAAACGACGTCACATAATATATTGAAACTGATAGGTTTCCTCCAGTTTTTAAGGAACGACGGAACTAGGAGGTTAGAAATAAAAATTACTGAAGTAACAGAATCTAATCTCTTGGTCAACGGACCAAGAGATTAGATTCTGTTACTTCAGTAAATTATAGGATGATTACAGTTGCGGTAATGAGAATAATTGTTGTTTTATAACTTCTTTATTATATTATGTAAGACTAGCTGACCCGCGCAACTTCGTCTGCTTCAAATAAGAGAATTTTCCTAGTTTTTGCAATATTTTTCATTTATGCTCCGCTCCTATTGGTCGTAGCGTGATGTTATATAGCCTTCCTCTATAAATGGGCTATCCAACACTGAAATATTTTTCTAATTTTTACCCGTAGTTCCTTAGATTACCGCGTTCAACCAAACAAACAAAATGTGAGTGAAGTCGGCGCGTGAGCGCCCCCGCCTTTTTATAAATGCAGCGGATGGCCGTTTCGCGCGTTAAACAACAATCAACCGTATAGCCGTACTCATACTGGCGCGGCGAGATTTGGAAGTTTTATTTCATCTATATCTTGTGTGTTTATAAACCGATTCCTATATATTTTTTTATAATATAAATATTAAAGTGTACTTTTTGAATATGGGAGTTTGATAAAGATATATCTATGTGAAATACAATATATTTATGTATTTTAATACACTTTGAAGAAATGCCTAACGATTAAACACGTTATTGTGGCTAATTTATAAAAGATAGATATATACTATTAAGGCACTTTTTTGTAGATCTTTTGAAGACCATCATCTTTGCAATACATACTTTTGGTGTATGATCAACGTATGCGAGGATAAGAGCTCGAAAGCGCATTTTCGTCCGACTTGCTTCAAATTTATCGTCACTGCTCAGCTCCTATGTGTCTTAGCGTTATGTTATATAGCCTATAACCTGCCCAGGAGTATGGACTACAATCGTACCAAGTTTGGATAAAATCCCTTCAGTAGTTTTTGACCCATGCGTGCACATACAGACAGACAGACAAAAAATTTACTGATTGCATTTTTGTCATCAGTATCGATCACCATTCATCCTCCAATATTAATTTTGAATATATATTCAATGTACAGAATTGACCTCTCTACAGTTTTATTATAAGTATAGAAGATGGTAAACAGATGTAAGTTCCGCTTGATGTAAACCATAGTATCGGTGACGTTGTATATCGGCTTTCTGAACCTTGCATAGAAAGAGTCTTTAGGCTTTCAGTTCAATAAGCAAAGGTAACTCTGCTGATATCACAGCAACACATTAAATCGCTCTGCCAACCCGATTTTTTATTTATCTACCTATCATTTTCGATCAAAGGTGAAAATTGGGGTGTATTAGTGTTTATTTAGAATCTTGAGGCGAAAAAGCATTGACAGTCCTCGGGGTCAGAACTTTTTCTGACCCCGAGGCCTGTTAATGCTTTTTCGCCTCGAATATAAATTATCATACTCTCTGGAGTATGATATACTCCCTTTTATATGTATGACCTTCGATCGAAAATGATAGGTAGATAATTAGAAAACCGGGTTCTCAGAGCTATTTAATGTGTTGCTGTGATATCAGCAGTTACCTTTGTTTATTGAACTGAAAGCCTAAAGACTCTTTCTATGCAAGGTCCAGAAAGCCGATATACAATGTCACCGATACTATGGTTTACATCAAGTGGAACTTACATCTGTTTACCATCTTACATAATATAATAAAGAAGTCATGAAACAACAATTATTCTCATTACAGCAACTGTAATCATCCCACTCGTCAATGAAAAAGCCCATACTTTTACCAGTACTGTGTAATAGGTTGATTTGTTTTGGTTTTTCTTTGGTACAGTCAATAAACAAGTCGGCACAAATAAGTCAATTTTCCCAAAGCGTTATCGGAATTGGCCAAAGTTGAATCAACGTACTTATGATTGGTTTCAACCTCAACGTTTGCTTTGTGTATTGAGAACGTGGACTTCCAATCACTGCTATAATATGTATAATTTTGTATTGTAGGGTTTTTATAAGATCAGTTATTTAGACGAATGTTAAAGACTTAGGAATTTCTTAATATAGAATCTATATAGCTTATGTCCATGCTTTTCGAATAATCACATATCTTTTTTTATTATCTAACACTTGACAGAGTAACGTATATCTTGTCTTTCCATACAAATATTTGCTTTTTCCCTCTCTAGTAGTTAATCTATATACATTTTTGAGTTATTCTCGATTAACACCATCGAACGAAAAAATTTGCAAATAAAGTTTGTAAAAGACATTGTTCAGCTGCCATACATTATTAGCCTAAAAACCAACAGTCTCAAAAAAATTATAAATATGTAGTTAAGGATGAACACATTCAATTAAAAGTGAATATAAGTCACGGACACTTCTGAATATTGCATAATAACTGAAATACGTACTGTACCGTTTTTGAGGTTATTATTTTATTTGATTACTGTGTTTGGCAATGCGGGTCGCATTTGAAATAAGGATAATAATAATATGGGCCATTATGAGCAAGGTAGGTAGGTGCCTTTAGACCTACAAATGCAATCAGTCAACCAATCAACTAAACATGTGGGTTATTCTTATAATGTTTTATGATTAATGTCTAGTTAATCTCGTTATAGCTACATTCGCATCAACTTGAATCAGAAAATAAATCCACAAACGTCATAAATTCAAGCTTTTAGGTTTCAAAAATAATTTAGAGTAGGTATCAATGCGATAAAAAAAAGGAAAGATAGTCAATGAGTTGATATTTTATATGCAGCAACGCTACAAACGATAATTCTGCGGCTCATAATGCAATTACAGCAGTACTACCTTATTGCATACCTGTTATTTCGGTTAACATCTACTAAAATGTAAACTAAATATACTTTTTGTCTTCTATGCCAAGTTGTCGTGCCAATAGATCCGTAAATCACAGCCGGAGGTCGATATTTCGAGAAGAACCAAAGTCACTTGTGCAAGCGAAGTCACAAATAAAATCATTTAACATAATGTCGCAAAATAAGATCTAGGAATTCAAAGCACACGCTCGATAAGTACAATGACCTTCAATCGATGTTTGAAAAGCAACTGAAAACACAGATAAAATAAAACAAAAAATGTATTTGGTTGACTTGGATTAGTGCTGCCATGCTTGCACTATAGAAAAGCGTATAATACCGAGAAAGTGGTACTTATTATGACCCTTTTCATTAAAAATTATAATTTTTTATGATGAATATATCTATGATAAAGTTCAGTAATTGTATTTATAGAATAGCATTCGTATTAACTACGTAAGAAAAATTACAGACAAGCTAAATAGGGAATAATTTCTCTGATAAAACCGTACACATATTGTAAAAACTGTAGGCATAGCAACACTGCGTGTCTCAGATTTAAACAGTAGATGCCGGTGTATTTGAAATCGCGAAAATACTTTTTAAAACGAAAACAAGATTCGAAAGTGTCCGTGAGATTGTAATGATTTATTATTAAGTCATAAAATAAAATAAATATTATTGTTTAGGTGGAATGTGTGTTGATTCATAGGCCAAATTGTTCGTTGTCCTTTAATAAAATATTACAGCGTTGTCTTTTAATACAAACATCAGAGTTCTTGAAGGATTATCCTTAAAAAGAGTGGCGTCTTTGTATTTTAGGTCAAAGACTGCCTCTCTGATCTCATAATGACACTCGACACACAAAACACGACCCTACTCGACGATCCAATAACGACATTGTAACATCGATATAGATAATTACGAATAACAATATCGATACAAATAATAGATTCAGTATCTCGGAACATGAAGACGAAATATAAAGGAAGTAACGGTTACGATTGTTTACCAACATGGAATACTACAGAAAAACTCGTAAGAAAGTCATAAGAAAAAGCTATTGAATGCGTATGTGAGTGTGCATTAATTAATCGAGTAACTGTTATTGTTTCACAACGGATAACTGTGGTACCGCGATAATGACCGGGCCGGAGTCATTCCCACGCTACTCCGCAATTTAGTTAGCGTGCATCCAAAAATATCCGACATCGCCCGATATGCTCCGATGACTACGCATAAATACATTGTCTTTTTCTCTCATTTGTTTGTATACTCATCTGGGAAAGAGACGGTTTAAATTCATAAAATGCATACCTGACACTGATGAAATGGTTTAACAACTGAACTCGGTTGAAGTGATGACTTTTTGGACGCCACAATGTCATAAGCACCTGTTGAGTTGCCGGTAAAAAGGCTGTTAAAATGGCCGGGCTTCAAAAAGTGTAATTGCCACTGCAACTGTTTCTTTTGACCACTGTAACGGTAAAGGAATTTAGGCGCGTTTCGTGATCAATCATAATAATAACATGTTTGCAGTGTGAAGCATTCAAGAAATGGCGAGAACAATGTCTAAGTTCATGTACTTTACGAGGCTTTAATACGTAACTTATAGTACACCTGCTATAGGACATTTGGTTGTCATTAATATTCGATGTCACGTCTCAAAGGGTTAGATTGAATATGATCACATTCACATTACGTCAGCTATGTTAAGATTTCACGTAATAGAGGTCGAATCTATTGCTGTTTACGAAACACTATTTCTTTGCTGTTATCTAGAAAGAAAATCTGTGTAAAAGTCTTGCCTGCCTTAGTAATTGATCTCGGCGCCTCACGATATATGCGCATATTATCTCACGCTACTAGACAAGCAATGCACTTGTTAACCCTACCCCTGAGACAGTTCATACAGTTTCTAGATCAGTCGATATCTAGGTATAAAAATAGCAATAAGTAATCTTCCGATTGATAAAATAGTTTATATGCAAAGTGCTCGGAATAAATATAAATAAGCTCTATTTTCCTTCAAGCATTATCATTTGATTGACGTTTAATGATAACATCGTGACACATTTGCTTGTGACGAGTATTTATAAGGTTTCTTAGAAAGTTTACTCTCTAAAAAATTTGATAATTCGACGGAAACACTCATCATATTTTTCTTCACAATTACAAAGCACCAATAAAAAGCTTTCACCTCATAAAAACGTGAAAGGAAAAGGTTTTAAGGCTTCTCACATATTGCCAAAGTATAAATAACACCATTTCATAATTACTTACATAATTAAGTACATACTACGTATAACATACATACATATATTTAGTCTCTAGACTAGACTTCAGAAATGTTCTTCTTATTTTACTTGAAATAGTTGATGACGCGTATAGTAATAATATCAAGAAGGCGTATTTCACAATATCTTCTTTCACAAAGAAAATAATGAGAGACGCTGTTAGCCTCGCCTACAGCGTCGTGATTTCGTCGATTCGCAAAAATATAATACCGTATAGTACAGAATTGTAGACAACGCACGGAAACGTCTGATGGCTCTGATGGCTGTCGGTAATTTCCGAACAAACCGTATCTCGTTATAGGCTGTATACATTTATTGTTTGCAATATAATTTGTCGTTTGGAAATAGTATGATTACTTCGTGGATTATTTTCTACTAAATTACTAAAGAAAATAAGCATATTAAACTTAAAAATGGTAATTATATTACTCCTACACTTTCCCCTATAATTTTACTTGGTTCATAAAATACATTTGTCATAATTTGATAGCCTTATCTTAAACATTTTGTGCAAACATTTGTTTTTTAACCAATCTATTAGTATCAATCAATTAAATAAGTATCAAAATACATAAATGTTGAACTGTATTGCTGTGCACTCATTCATAAACTTCGAAATTAATTTAAATAAAACCATCAGTAAACATAATACAACTTGAAATAAACACACATTTAATTGTTATTTCATTTTCAAATCGCTTAATCAGAAAACATACGATTAAAATAAACGTATTATGTATGGTTTGTTAACATTATGAGTTATGTTAATTCATACATTCTTTACAGTACATAGAACCATAAAATTACTTCAGTGCGAATTTTAAAAGAGTAGAGGCATAGATATTAAAAGGCACACTAAGTAGATTCCAGAGAAAATAACGTAGGAAACGTAAGTTTTTGTTTTTATAAATGCGAGTTGTTAGTTCGCAAACTATGTAGAAGTAAGTTATAAAAAAATCATCTAGTATTAATGACGCCTAGACGCCTGAAGACTTCAGGCTTCTCCCTCTGAATTGTACACTGCGGCTTATGCAGTACGTTCATAAGATATAGCTAAGGGTTAAATCTTGGGGCTGACACAAAAGATCCCACTGGGTCGAAGTGTCGCTGGTCTGCACTGACTGGCCCCCACACATAAGATAAGACAATGACGCCTAGGGTGGCACTATTGAGTATGTTAAGGCTATAGCACATCGACGTATATTTGCAATTGCCGATATATCTATACATCTATACAAATAAATAAAATTGAAGTGTCTGTTTGTAATGTCAAAATAACAGCTTTTTATCTAATGCATATGAAAGTATATAAGGTACCTATACGAAAACATCTATTTTTAAAATTTTTGTCTGTATGTCTGTCTGTTTGTTCCGGCTAATCTCCAAAACGGCTGAACCGATTTCCACGGGACTTTCACTGGCAGATAGCTAATGTTATAAGGAGTAACTTAGGCTACTTTGATTTTAGAAAAAAATAGGGTTCCGCAGAGACAAACACTTTGTAGTTAAAATCTACGCGGACGAAGTCGCAGGTAACAGCTAGTTGAATAATATATTGGATATTTCGTATAAGTATATTTGATGAACACGATGGCTCAATATGTGACGTCATTTTCGATGCCTATTTCAATTCATATAAATGTCTATTTGAGTTTCTGTACCTAAGCATACTATGCAAGCGCAATAGATTAAATCATATGATCACATAATCGTTAAGAGCCTAACAGCCTTTCTTATAAACAACTCGCATATTTAATATTAAAAAGTAGCCTTATTAACGACTAATCAGGAAAAAATCCACATATAAGCAGACCTATAATAATATAGTGGTATAAACCTATATTATATAATAATTCAGTATTCAGCGGATTGTTGATCAAAATCTAATCATTAATCTAAGACTTTAGAGATATTTAGTTGAACAGTAGCTAAGTATAAGTTAGTAATTATTTTATTAGTGAGGCTGTCTGCTTTCTGTGTCCTTAATTGGAATGTTTATTACCCCCAACAGTGATTATTCACTGTCCCTAGATAGGGGCAGACGGATCGTTATGCCTATTTCGGTAAACGTGGGATAAAAACCTAAGAGCAATTAAGCACATTCATGAATATTAATCGACGGTGTCACTGTCAACTGTTTCACGATATGTCTGCGGACATTTTAAGTTCAGTCCAATCAACGTCACGACGTTAATGAGCGTAAGATGGTTTTTGGATCCAACGTAAATAATTTTAATGTGAAAAACGTCACAATTCATTTCTTTCTTTTGCATAATTTGAAGTGTTTATTTTTATATAGTATACATAAATGTATATTTACGGTATCTAAATACTGTAAATTTACATTTATGATTGCGATTGCTGTGCCTCGAGTGTGGTCTCGGGTTCGCATGCCGGATGGAGCAATATTATTGAATTTTCAGTCAAGTCAATTTCAGTAACAGCACAGTATCTAAAATTCCAGGCCTACATCCTTGATGGTGAAGGCAATGGTACATTATATCCACATTTCAACAGTTATGGTTTAAACTCCCGCCTAATAGGGTGCGAGCTTCTGTGCCACAACTAAAATATATTGGCAGAAAAATCCAACAATAATTTGTCTGTCTAGAGAATCAAACCCGGAACATCATGTAAAGTAGTTACATTCACTAACGCTGTACCATTGTTGTAGTCTCATATTTAAGCCAATTTATTTTTAATACCAATTAATATTAAAAATGCGCATTTCGCATACAAATTGTCAGGGATACAGAAAAGGATATAAATTTTATTTATTTATTTAGGACAACTTACAAAACATACACTTATACAGAGTTTACAAACATGATATACAAATATGTGCTAAGTGTTGTTTTACTTACAAGTCGCCACGACATGATAAGGGACAGTTTCATTTAGACAGATGAATAAAACATTTTATTATTACACTAATATAAACTAAACTTAAAACTAATATGTGATTATATACCCATTTTTAAGAAAAAACAATTATTTAAAATAAATTAAAACACATGTTAGCAAAATCTACAAATATAAGTAGAGGAAAACAATTTTAAAACAAAGTATCTTACACGATAAAAAAGCGAGCTAAGACGCGAGCAAATAGTTCTTTTTTAGGAATAAATCCTTTGTCGAGGGGGCTCAAACGATGGACAAAAAGAACACCCAAGCTCGGTACAAACTTTTGTCAGTGTTATTAAATATTAATATTACCTCACACCTTTGGCCTATAGCGTCAACTCAATTAATAATTCACAGGGTACACAACTCAATATCGATATACATCGTTATTTAAACGAGGTAGGCACAGGTATTTCTCATCGTCGATTTGAATGGTCAGATATCAAGCAGCAATTTCCGTCTCAAATAGAATGATGGAACGTTGAACGTAGATTGCAAACCCACGATGAATTTTAAAGCTTGTTATAATGACAGTACACAAATCTTATAGACGTGCCGCATATTAAAAAAAGGTTACTAATATTGAATGAAGCTAGATAAGTGTGTCAGGATCGTAGCAAATGGAAATCCGTAGTCTCTGCCTACCCCTCTGGGAAACAGGCGTGAATCTATGTATGTATGTATGTACTAATATTATAAACGCAAAAGTTTGTAAAGATGTTTAGATGTTGGTTTAACAAAGTTGGACGAAACACACCGATATTATTTTACACGCCGATAGACTATTTCCTGGTTCTTAATTATAATAATGACCTCCAGTCCGAATTTTGGTCACAGCGGCCAATCTTAACAGAGACTACTGCGCAGGAGATATTATAGTGCACAAGCGTGTGCGCAAACACAAGAGCACTCTCTGTTCCCTTACTCTCACGATCCGTTGGGACCGTAATCCGACACCACCGGAGAGAGATCAAGCGCAGGACCAACGGCTTTACATGCTTTCTGAGGTAAGGGGGTGTCTAACACCGCCAACTTCCTAACTCCAGGCTGCTATTGAGAACTTTTTGTTGGCCCGAACCGGGATTCGAACCTGAGACCTCATGCACAACAGTCGCATTCACTACCGCTGCGCCACGGAGGCAGTTAAGTTCTTAATATAAGACACTTTTGTACCTATATATTTTTTCGCAGGATTTACACGAGCGAAGCCGCTGGCAGTAGATGATAGTACTTATAATCTATACTAATATTATAAATGGATTATTTGAGCGCGCTAATCTCTACAACAAGCAATCAGGGTAGTGAAATTTCTTATTGCCTTTTTTTGCCCATTTATTGACTCAGATTATAGTCTAAGACTATCTAACATCACGCTACGAATTTTAGGAGCCGAGTGAGTAAAACTGTAGGACACAGGTAGTATTATACACTTTCAGAATACGTTGTTCGTTTGATTGGTTTCGACACTGAAATCAATACAATCGAATTCTCAATCGAAATTTATCAAAGAGAGACTTCCATACATTTTAAAAGCTCTCCACACGTATGATTGTCCACTTATCTTTTCAAACCTTATACATATATAAGTTCATTGATATTATAACTAGAGGCGGTTTTATAAAATATCATGATTAATCTCAATATCATCAAGGTAGGTCCTGAGCGTCGAAACTAATGATATTATAGATTCCTAGATACCATAGATATGTTACGTCCACAAAAATTCCCCGTAAAATTCAGTCTAGCTATATGTAGGTACAAATTTTACTAACGTAAAAGATAGTGTTTTAATTCCTTGTTTATAGCGCCCACACTGTTTTTGCCGAACTGATTAAAAGATGCTACAATTCGGTAAGATTTGGTTCATAATTGCGGCGCGTGCGTACTCTGTAATCTGCGTCTTTTCAATTTATAATATCATTGGTAAACTCCCTACCTCCCTCGCGCAGGCACATCGTGCACATGAATAAGAACACCGATTTAGTTCAGAACTAGTCGGATATACACGAACACCCGTATCTTGTTAGAGTTTGCCCACAGTTCAACCACATTATATATTCAACTGCACGGTGGGTATAGTGATCTAAGTAGTCGCCTAAACATTCGCCACAGCGCAGCGTAGGGAGTGCTAAGAGTAGTGAGTTCAATTCTCACATGCGACAAAAAATTGTGTGATCCACAAGTAGTAATTCCGAGTCAAGGCATTTTTTGTATCCTTTGTTTGGACACTACCCGTGACACACGATTTATTTTTCGTACGGGAATAGCCTTTTTAAATACAATAATTATATTTAAAAGAAATGTATCATTATCACACGACTGAACTGAACTGAATAACCAACCACTCATGGTTTCTAAAGCGAACAACGTTGTACCGCCTGCATCCAAAATTGATACAGATTTGATCCCTACGGGAGGCAAATGAATACGAAGTATCTAACAGTAGTGCCGGATATGTATGGGTGATATTTTATCATTTATATAACATCCCGTGTACAAGTTTTATGTTCATTTTTGAAACATGAAATGCAGTCTGGTTGTTTTTAAAAGAATAATCCGCAATTTATTAGTTAATACTTTTCAATATGGCAATAATAATCAATCTAGCCACAAAACAAACTCCATTACGCGATTTTTTTGGCGAAATTTTGCTCTATAAATTGTGATCTAAAATCTGGGGATATAATAATACTTGCCAGCCTTAGTGAGCAATACATCTCCTACTACCACTTCTGAAATTTATAGGTGTTAGTTCATGTTCATATTTTAATGCCAGCAATTTTTTTGCTTGCTGCTTTTGGCCAGAATGACAATATCTTTTCTCCCTAGCCTTTATTATTCCCATGTCACTTGGGGTCAGCTTTCTAGTTTAACCAGATTTGACTGGATATCAGTTTTTACACGGAGCGGCTTCCACCTGACCTCCGCAACCCAAAGGCTTACGATACCCTAAGGCTAGACCAGTGTCAGGATATTAGAGGGCACTCACTGACTTTCCAATAACGACTGCCATAGATTTTCATGGCAGCCGGGACCGACGGCTTAACGTGCTCTCCGAGGCACGGAGCAGGCAATAATTGTCAATCAATACGCACATAATTCCGAAAAGATATATAACTTCCAAAAGTCAGAGGTGCGCGACGTGGGTTCGAACCCGAGACTCTCTGCATTGCAGTCTGTTGGTCTGCTCACTGAGCTATCGCTGCTTTACAATATCTACAGCACTTTAATAAATAAATAAGTGAACTTTATTTTTTTAATTGATTCTATTCATACAGCAGTGGGACAGTTTATCTAACTAATATTATATGATCAAATGCTTGCTTGCTTGCTTTCACGCCTTAACTACTCGACCGCTCATCATAAAATTTCGCACACACGTTGTCAGGGGGCACAAAAAAGGACATAAGAAGGTATCCTCCATCCTATATAGGATAGAAAATTATTGACAAAATCTACATTATCGCGAGCAAAGCCGCAAGCAAAAACAAGTCATATATATTATACGCTGATTGAAATCTACGCCACTACTTTGACTACAGCGTTTTTCATTCCAAATAACACATTCGCTTTTACGAGTCTACGTAATGTTTCGAAGTTTGTATTCTACGTTCTAAAAGCTAGGTAGTACGTGTACCTAGGTAGTGTGATCACGCCCTTACACCGACCGCAAAGCAGTGCCCGAGGGTACGCGCCATAAACACGCCTCGCCAGAAGTTTTTGCTCCGTCCAGAAAGTCATTACAGGCCGGGACGTGTTTTCATTATAAGTGTTATAACTCCCGATGTGCTAGTAAATAATACTGGTGTCATACTATACATACAGGTGTCATACTATACATACATTGATTCTATTTTCGATTATAAATCCTAACTAATATTATAAATGCGAATGTGAGTTTGTTTGTGTATATGTTACGCTTTCACGCTTTAACTACTAGACCGATCGTCATGAAATTTTGGATACACGTTGTCAAGGGTACCTAATAGGGTAAAACTTTGTGGCTTTATAATAACATTTTAAGCTTAGACAATATTCGTTATGCGTATAAAATGCAATATTTCATGACGCAACAATTGGTACGTATATGGATTGACAGCCGCCTTTGTCCTGGTTCAGAAGTTTGCGTTTATATTTGTATGCGATTCTGAAGTCCGACTTCGATTTACAGGTTAGGAAGTCTTATTGGATTTTACTATTAGAAAATACTTAATAGCAGCCTGAAGCCCCGTAATGTGTCTAGTAGACGACAGCAGGCTCGCGACGCAATAGGGTACCTACTAACATATCTAGCGAATGTGAGTGTTATACATCTCTGCCTACCTCGTGTGCAATATACGAGCGTGATTCTATGTATATAAGGATAGACACATTAAGTAAAAAGCCATTACCGAGGTCAAATCGTAGATGGGTGGCCTCAGAAAACGCCGTCTGTGCCTCAGGCAGCTCGTAAAGACGATCGAGATTTAGAGTGTGACTTTTTCTAAAATGGCCCCGACTGTCACGTACGTCTGCAACAGTCGGTATGAGAAATCAATACCATCATTTATTCTGATATCTTTCTTAGAATATCTCTTTTACTGGCGAAGGTGAGGTGACAGCCGCTACGAGTTAATGAGTGATATTCTGACCTGAATATGAAGACTTAGTTGTCAATCGATTCGATTAAACTTATACATACATAGTCACCCGCTAGGGCGTAGGTAAGTGCCTACCCCTACGGGTTAAAACATAGCTGACCAAATGTGGGTAGAACACACAGAGCTGGGTTATACCCACATTTGGCCAGGTATGGTTTTAGGTCGTCGCAATAAGGGGCGAGGCTATTACTGTCTACCGGACACAGTTCCGACACCTAGTTGCAACTGAGATATCGTTGCCAGAAAAAGTTAAAAATACTGGGGAGTATTATTAACATTTTCAGCCAAAAAAAAACTGGATATAAAACTCGAGACTCATACACGGCAGTTGCATTCACTACCGCTGCAGAGGTAGTCTGAAAATTGTATGGGTCAGTAGTAAAATTTATAATTTTTTAAACCTCTGCTTTAGCAGAGGTTTAAAAAATTGACGATAACATATTGACATAACATATTGACGATATTTTACATAACTTTTAAAAAGAAAATATTATCACTAAGCTGATATACACTAGCATAAAGTTTTGTTCCTTTAGTATATACTAATTATGTAATAAATTGTTTACTTAATTTTTTCTTAAGTTCTGGTAAGCCTTATGCTTCCAAATATCGCTTTCCGTGGCAACCTGTAATTAAGGCAGCACCAATACTTGTAAACCACTGACTTTGAAATTTAGCTTTTAAGGTGTATATTCTTGTTGGTTGTCCAAATAAATAAATAAATATATATTTTCGTATTTCGGTGTCGATTTGTTATTTGATTGACCTAAATCGATTTTTTGGATATTTGTATATGTTGGGTGAAGGTTACCTATTCACTGGTATATTAAAATAAAAGATATACCTACGTGTTCACGTAAGCTGTGATTTATTGCGACTAACTTACGTGGCGAGCGCAGTCGGCTCTACACACTTATATCTATACATACACTTGGAACTACCTACTTACGCACACACACAACTACTGTCACTACACTATTAATTACAATACAATTAATTACAAATTATACCATATTAATAAACGAAAAATAATATAAAACTAAAGGTAAAACGTTATTATAATAATTAAAAACACATGATACACAATTCCTGCTTGTCACTGCACCGTTCCTACACGCACGGTTTACGCTACCACTGTCCCTGCTTCTTATCCCTAGCCTTTATTATTCCCAAGTCACTTGGGATCGGCTTTCTAGTCTAACCGGATTTGACTGGATATCAGTTTTTACACGGAGAGACTGCCATCTGACTTCCGCAACCCGAAGGCTAACGATACCCTAAGGTTAAACTAGTGACAGGATATTAGAGGGCACTGACTTCCCAATAACGATTGCCATAGATGTTCATGGCAAACCGGGACCGACGGCTTAACGTGCTCTCCGAGACACGGAGCAGGCGATAAATTGTCAATAAATACGCACATAATTTCGAAAAGTCACATAACTTCCGAAAGTCAGAGGTGCGCAACGTGGATTCGAACCCGAGACCCTCTGCATTGCAGTCTGTTGATCTCCCCACTGAAATATCGCTGCTATTTGCTATGCTACCAATTAAATTCGATTTATATACAATTAAAAACCTACACAAAACCATTATGAATAGGTGAGTTAATCTTTTGACATTAAATTAAAATAGAAATCATACTATTAAATAATAAAAATAATCTAAAATCACATTATATTTAATGGTCAAAAAAGTGTCAAGTTAAAACACTATCTGTATTTTATTTTTCAACGTAAGTGATTTCATTTGGCCAACATAAACTTTTACGGCAAGCCTGCGAGTTGTCTACATTTGATTTCTTTGATCATTCAAATGTGGAACACGGAATATTCAGTTACTACCCTCGTTTGGACCAAAGAGGCCGGTAACGAGATTTTGTTATTTTTCGGAGTTATAGCATTATGGATGGTTTATTCCAGATTGTTTTACGGTAGAATTATTTCGAGATACCAAATTTAATATTGAATTTGATATTATTTTAGCGAATTTATATTTTATTTTGTATTCTTTATTATATTTGTTTTTTACACTAATGTCTGGTTAATCATATTGCTCTAGCGTGATCGCTTGCTTAAGTAGCAGTCTAAGTCTAAGTCGGCCTAAATTTTAAATGCTATACGATAACTCTAATTAACAGCATGGCTGTATGCTGCCTGGCTTAACCGTTCGTAAGCTGGTCACGGACCACTATGACAGTCGAGATGGAAGGGATAGCAGCCCTCCAAAAAACTTACAACTAAGCAAAACGTAAAGTCAAGTCGGAGATTCTTTGCCAATTGAAAGCCACAAGTGGCAAACTTGAAGAAAAAAGACCTTTGCAAACTCTAATACTAACGATACTATTATCTACATAATTGGAGGACATTGTTTTAGTACAAAATTACATGTACCGTTTCCTATAATATCTTAGATTGCTTGCAATATCCAATTTGATATTACTCGATTAGCATAACAACGAAGTTTGGCCGAATAACAAGATGCTATTACGCTGTAGCACACTTTAACAATATGTGGGTATTAGTTTTAACCTCATACAAGGTGTTTAATGTTTAATTAACTAAGAGAATCAGCTTTGTGTATTAATTAATCCAGCATAGTTCAGCACGTTAAAGCATCCCAGAGATCACAACAGAGACCTCTAAGCATGTTAAAAAGAGTCTTCGGATTAGCGGATCACCGAACGAATAGTAATAATCATATTTTAGGTTATACTTTCGTGCTACAATCGTACCTATGTAGCAAGAAAGGATAACCTAAAATATGATTATTATGTATGTATGTAAATGTATGACCGTTTATACATCTGCATTGCAAGATTCTAAATTGCTACAGCGGTTCTCTAAATAGAGAATTCCAAAGGTAATATTTGGATCGACAATCGAACTTGGAACATCCAGATCATACATAAACATAAACACAAATTTCTAGCATGAGTAAGTCACCCTAAATAACACTAGTTTTAAATCGGATCACTCTAAAGAAGTCACCACTAAACATTCAACTAAAAAGCAGAGAAACACGGCGCTCAATATAAAATATTATCCACCAACTTATCATGCTCCAAATGTAATCCACGTAATACCTGAGTCTACAGGCACACGGATTTATTAGTAGGGATATGTACGCTATTACGTCATCGTGATTGCAATTCCAATATGGCTGAAGCTGTCACCTTATCAGGTATTCCCGCCATAAATTATTGGAATACGTCTTGGCGATAGCAAATTTGTCTTACATGGCCCTTGGGATCTTGCGATATTGCTTATCTACATCTTATAATATAATGTATTCCATCGATTTATATGCTAGCTAATTTTATATAGGTCAGATTCGACACAGTATTAATAAAGTAATGTATAGTAATTAAATGTTCTTCTCTTCGGATTTCTTGGCTAAGCATGAAGCCTTTCAGCCAAGCCAAAAGATATTTATTTAATAATTTACTATTGAATCAAATAACGATTTTAGTCTCTTTACTTCGTGGTTTTATTTTCGATACCCCCTGTCCGTTACACTGCTAGTCAACTCAATGTACAAAATAGAACTTTTATTTCAGATACAGGACAGCGAAACACTATCCGTTATGCCTTTATCTAACGTAGAGCCCGACAGAAACATAACCTACAACGAAATATAGCACCAACGGGATTGGTGATTGACAAAAAGCCCGTACCGCGTCGAAAGCCTCGACATTGTCTGCCCGGCAAAAAATAAAAAACAAAACATAACTTGTCGGTTATTTAACTTTGGTGTGAAAGAACTCACGACTATTTTTATCTCGCTCCAATGATAAGTATAAAATTAAAAAAACTTCATTCGTGATTCGATTACCACGATTATTGAGTCGACTTTTATGTGCGGCTAGTTTTTTTCTCACAAATGCATACTTCGACGTGTATATAATTTACTGTGTCTAGGGATGGATAAAATAAAATTTCAAATCAAGTAATTCAAGCGTTCTTTAATCAAATATTTACCCGGCATTACATTAACCTCCGACATTTGAAATAATTTCAGAACGTTTCATCGAACGTCAATATTATCAATGTTTTTTATTATACTCTTGAATGTTTTATCTAGCCAACCCTAGGCCACACAGAGCTAAGACTGTAATGTCTATCCGAGTTGTATATAGACACAAAAAGGATCTATTTTTCTCTTTCTATCCTGAGGTCGAAACCAGCCGGGCCACTTTTATCGCTGTTTTACTGTTTGCAATTTAACTTGAAACGTTAAACTCTACGCGAGCGAACAAACAACAATAATAATAATCACATTTTCGCATCAATGTATGTCAGTATTAGAATGTAATGGCATTAAGGGCTTTTTAGTGTAATAAGGTTGCATACATATGTAAGCGCTCAATGAAATAATGTAATGTTCATTACAGCTAGTACTTTGGTATAGAAATGTGAAAATAATATGACTGCATAAATTACGTAATGTTTTTAATGATGACGGCGCTGTATCGAATGTGACGGTAAGCTTAAGGAATAACTTAAATTTACTAATAATAATAATAATAATTTTTTATTTCAGAAATTTTACTTTGCACCTATGTTAATTATTCTTCTGTATCCTGTAGGTACCGAAATTAATGGCTTATTTCTTTATCAAATATTTATTTGGGAATTTGATTTTCGTTTGTTTCCGTTGTGTCTGTACTTTTAAAGCAGCCATGTGTTATTTCTATCACAAGAATATATGTCACAAGAATCACAAAACCCTCGCGAAAATAAGATACATCACTCTTTATCGTCAAAAATTTATACTTAAATCTGAACATAACAGCACAACTAAATCTAAATCCGAAGTCTAAACATTACTGTAATTTATCTCGAATCCAGACATACATAGTCACGTCGATGAGAAAAAAGCGGCTTAGAAATGAATTGGCAACATAAAAATGATATATAAATCCCATAAAAAATAAGGTGAGGATACGTACAACGAGATCGTATGAATACGTTTCGATTCATGGAGTTTTTATATCCACCTATATGTAAAAAGTAGGCTGTACGTATAGCAATTTGTGCCTCATATGCTAGGGTAAAATTTATATTATTGGAAAGCTGTCAAATCTACGAAACTCCGCGCCCGTTAGTGCTGTGACCTAATTTTTCTATAACCTGCAATGCAGCTATAACTTACATCACTATTTTTATGAAAGAAACAATATCGCTGCATGCTGTAAAAAATAAACTTAACTAAGGCACCGTAATTATATGTAAACATAAAGGTGAAAATTTACATTTCACAAACAATTCTTACTAAATATATCGACTGCATGGATAACTCAAATCATTACGGTTTCATTAAACGACTTGTTTGTACTAATATGATTTTCGCAGAGACCTAAAATAAGTAACCCAGAAACATTTTTTTAAATTCAAGATGTTCTTTATAACCGTAGCATGGCACTCAATTCTACAATTATTTCTTACTTAATTTAAATTAAGAGGAGAAATAACATACATATAGACGCAAGGCTGTATATTCCCGAAATGGCAGGCAGAAATGTAGGCATTATACCTTAATTTTGCCAGGTCTTTTTTATATTCCACGAGCCTGTTATCGTCTACCAAATACATTTCTAAATGCAGCGCTGTTACCGAGAATTTACTAACAAAAAATTCCAGTAACTTCCGATCATCTATGCCACGAGACCAACAACGCAATCAAAATAACATGTAATGAACATTAATATTTCATACCACGTAGTCATAATCGTACCAATACAAACAACATTTATGTGTTCCGATGTTGTGAGCGTCCATAAATACAACATAACCTACCTCAATGTTCCCTAAGGTTCAACAACAGCATACTCGTACTGGCACACAAACTTGTTATAAAGCATGTTTAAGTAAGTAGCGCGTTCGTGACCGTGTTGCTACTGCCTAGTGGTCAGCAAACTAATGGACGCTTTTTTTATTCTGTCCAACTTTTAGGAGAATCGTGGACAGAATACATCTTTTCTTTAAGTAAATTGGAGTAATGGTTAAGATTTTTAGTCACGTTGCAATATACTTAGCTATTATAAAAAGTGAACAATATTATAATAATCCAACGACCGTAAGAATTTGTGATCATGCATCCAAATTTTAATTTAATTAGAGAGCAAATTTTAATTAATTAGAAAACACCGTCTGAATTTAAAATGCGACCGGGAGAACATAACAAACGAACTTAATTCCAGATTTGAAATAGACTTGACGTCATATCATATATTATTCCAGATTTAAAACATTGAACTAGGTATTTATTGTCGAACCACTATCTAATCTATACATTCCAAAATTAAAGGCAATTCACTACAAAAAGCTAGTTCGAAAAATTGCGCATTCCTTTTTTGAAAAGGACTGAACATAGACAACAATAGACACAAAGCCTAGAACAGTAGAGTGGTCAAGCCACTGTTGTCATATCTAAAAAACTACCATAAAAACAATGACTACCATTTGTTATTTGTATAAAGTTATTAATGTTAGCTTTTCGTAGTGACCAGTCTAGAAATCAAATAGAAAATACCGCAAACATTAAGTTCTAGCTGGCAGCACAAAGCGAGAAATGATATACCTGCTTTTTTAATAGCATAAGTTTTTAAATAATTTATTCTATGATACTATTACAATACTCGTTTTACTGACCTATAAAATGTATCCTTTCATTTTTAAACACTGCACTCTCGTAGTAAAAGCCAGTGCATCTTTCACTCTCGTTCTCGCAAATGGTAGGACATGTTGCGAGTACTTTTACGACGTTGGTTTATGACCGAACGCGGGTGCCATTGTTCATACAGGATTGAAGGCTGTCTCGTAAAATTGAAGCGTCGAACTTCACGTGATAGTAATATGAGCGGTGAGCTTTTATAGTGCTAGATTTTTTTTATTTGTTGTTATGTTAACGTTAGATGATAGGCGTCGCTTTTATTTTATTTTTCACATGCGCATAACAAATTATGCCATTCTCGATTCTTGCTTGATTAATATAAGAATGATTATTATGTACATCTTATACACGAAGAAGAGCACTATATTATTACTTTACTTATCATTCTGAATATTATTATTGTTTTTTAATAAAAACTATACATTAATAAAGATCTCAAAAGCTTACAAATTTAATAAGTTTATCTATTTTATTACATCAATACTTCATAAGTTGGAGCCTTTGCAGGCAGCTTAATATCTCTTTAAAAATATACAGGCATGATCTATATATATATAAGTATGTATCGGAAAAGCAAAAAGGCATTAAGTATACATTATTACATATAGTTCTCGAAGAAATACGACAATGGTATAATTATTATACTATAGAGAAACATTAAGGCACACTGATATTACAATAATTGGAAAACTTCCAGACAAAACTAATACAAAAGTATACTATTTAAGTCGCCTGACAACCATTGCTGAACATTACCAAGAGCGCATTAAAATAAAACTTCTAGAACAACATTACCATTTTATTTCCCCACTTTTGTGTACAAACACCAAACTTTTTAGAATAAGAAGAAAAATACTTCCGCGCTGCACAGATACTGTGTAACTCAATCCGATACTTTCTTTATAAAGTGGGAAACAAAGACGTTTTATAAGAGAGGAGTTTCTTAAACATGAGCTTTGTAAGACACGTTTAAACTGTGAGATTGTGAGATCGCAAACTCCATTCGAAGGAATTTAAGGCTTTGCACATACGAGTTTTGTATGTGTGACGTAAGAATAACATCATATTATTAATGAGAATGTGAGTCGTATTGTTTGTTTGTTACGTATTCAGGCCTTAACTACTTGACCGACCATCATGTCAGACTTTGAAAATCTTTGAATAAGCAGCGTTAGAGTATACAACTCACCAAAGGAGACCGTCCATATTCGGCTTGAACGTGGACAATCATCTTATAAACAAAGTAAAATATTAAAAGTTTTGTTTTAATATATAATAAATATAGGTTACTATTCAATCGTATGAAATTGACGTATAATAAAAATTATTTTAAAATATTTTCATTTGGTTTAAAACGTGTAACTGAAATGGACTATCTAAATGGCTTGTTTGAGTTGCCTAGTAAAAAAATAGTGGAAAAATCGGAACAGTGTTTAAAAATCACATTAACGAAGTCTGAAACTACGTTGATATTTTTCATTATTTACTATATTCATATTTTGAATTCGACAATAATAATAATTAATGTAAAAATGATATGATATTTGATAAAATATAACAAAATTGTAAAGTGTGTTGAGTAATTTATTTTCATATTCTAGCAACACTTGACTTATCTGTCAATTCTGTTTCCGTTCATTCGCTTTGCGTTTGTTCAGTCGTATTACGTATAGTGGATATTTTGCGGACGTGATTTTGTGTTTTATTTTATTATTTAATTAACTTTATACTAAACGTCATAGAATATTGTTTTCTACTTAGTTTAGTCAACTGAAAATTAATATTGTTATTACAATATAAAATTGTTCACGCCCAGGCCAGGGTCCCATACAATGTGGTCGGTTTCCTTTGACCACTTTTTAAACGTCTACTAATTTAACGGCTAAGATTTTAAATGTACGTCAATAGTCTGTTAATCATAGATTGCTCTCATTTTTTTCAAATACTAAAAATACCAACTATGAAAAGTTAACATAAACAAACATAATAATAATAATAATAAATTTATTTGCATAAAATGTGGTGGACACAAAGATGACAAAATAACAAAGAGCACAAAACTCATTTCGCCATATTACAATAGCATGCAAATATTGAATGAGTACAATTTATAGAATTCTAGTAATATAATGTGGTGAAATAATTAGTCATTTCATTTCTACAATATTTAAATGTAGTTGAAATGTAATTAAAAGTTTCTGGTATTCTGTGCTGTGAATAATTCGCATTTTCATTACTTAGTTTTCGTTCTGATAATATTGCTGCATTAGATTATGCTGCGCGGAATATACCTATAGGTATAATATGCAATATAATTAAAAAAACCCTGTTTGCTAAGTGCGGCGTTTCTTTCACAATAAGTAATTATTACACAATAAACTAGTATATGCAGGACATCAAACTCTGCCCAAATACCTTAAAAACTTTTAAGCTTACTCCCAATGCTCTCCCTCTGTCTTTATAACTCTATTATTGATACGCACATAACTTAAAATCAGATTATGCCATGGTTTTGAATGTCTCTTTAATATACCAAATCAACATTCCACCAGTCTATCACACTGGAAAACCAGCGTTTAACAGCTAGTATAAAGCTTGAACCACCTTTATCTTAAGAATAAAGTCACAACCAAATGTTGGACGAACTCTTAATCCAGAGCTTATAGAAGATACTTTGAACTTTGGCGGAACAACGGCACAAAGTTTGTTAGTATTTAACGTTCTGAATCCGATACAGAACATAAATCTCGATATAACAGTAGCAGATGCTATTATTATAATATTGATATTATAAATTATGAACTCCCTCGCGGCCGTACTGTCGATTATTTTGTGTGAATAAAATACAGTATGCCTTTTCATATCTATTTGTGGTGCATTTATTTTGCGAATTACATTTTACTGTTTTACTACGCTGTACTTCAGCAGGATTGGTATGTATAATATCTTATAAATTCTTCGCTGGCTATGATAAGATATGAAGAAAGAAAGGCAAGCAACATTCGTAAAATAATAATTAGAAGTGATAACATATGTTTATATTTAACATAATATGTATAACAATGGTTTTCATCGATATGTGCGTATTATATAGTTAATTTTCGTTCACTTTAACGGTGAAGGAAACATCGCAAGTAAACCTACATGTCTGAGAGTTCTTCATAATGTTCTCTAAAATATATTAAGTCTCCCATCCCGCACTGGGCCAGCGTGGTGGACTATGGCCTAACCCTTACACTGAGGAGAGGCCCAGTGGGATAGTTTATCAACATGGTTAAAGTTTGCGATTAGTAATCATACATGCAATCTTCACCTTCGATTAAATTATAGTAGGCAAGCTATTCACCTAACTGGACAAATGATAAAAATTCTAGTATATTATAATTCAACCTAAAAATCTCCAGAACTATACAATAACATATCAATTTATATTTCCTAAGATAAGAGTATACATAACAGTTTCAAATGAAGTCACAAGAGTACAATACCCGCCCAGCTGTAGGGTAAATAATATGCGTACAAAGTTGAACATAAGCTGCAAAACAAATAAAGGGTGTATTATACAAACTGAACACCTAAAGCCGGGCTTACTCGACGCTTAGACTGCAGAGTCTACTTCAAGCACCCGCCGTTTTGACCCTTATTAGACGTGAGTTTTATATATTTTAATAATGTTCGTTTATTTTAATATTTACTTGTGAGAGTGAAGTTTCCGGCTTATTATTTTTAAAAAGACTTCAAATTACTGTTAAGTATCCTAATTCCTAACTAATACTTACTATAAATGGGATTGTGTGTTTGCTTTCACGTCTTAACTACTCGACCGATCATCATTAAATTTCGCGTACACATTGTCAGGGGAACAGAAAAAGACATAGGGCACCCTTCATCCAAAAAAGTACTGTTACTAATCTAACCTATACTTCTTTTATGCGAGCGAAGCCACGGGCAAAATCTAGCAATTAATATTTGTTGAAATATTTTATCGCATATTGTATTTGTAAACGTATTCATTCGTGTGCATAGTATGGACATATGACATGTAAAGATCAACTAGGAATAATAAGGCAACTTTTTTAATATATTTCACGGGTAAACATACTTAAAAAAACATCGCTTATAAAAGTTTCCACAAAATCGACTTTATTAAACAACTGTGAACTATAAAGTATATACCCTACCGATCCCGGCGTATTCCTCTTACTACAATCAGTCTCATGATATTCTTCATGCATATTCTTGGATTTAGGACAGTATTCCATTTTCTCTCCAAAATGTCTCTGATCTAATCAAAGAACCGCAGCCTTGGTGTTTTCCTTCCGACTGATGTCATACTACATATACATCATAAACAAGATTATAACATCGTATGATATCAATTTATCTATAAGCATCTTCTACGATCTCTACCTACATTCTGTAAGACTGTCGAAGCTACATAATTACCGAGAAACAGGTCGCCCACAAAAGTATGTTAGCAATGAACTAACTTTTAAAGCTCGACGGTCACGACTTTACGCTTCGTGATTTCGTGATGGACGCTGGGGCGTAAGATTGACAACTAGGTCCCTTATACAATAATATATAGACAATTAGTTAGTATCTGCGACTTCGAAGCGCCATGTATATCATCATTTAAGTTAGTTTTAAACTTAGGTTCAACCTCTATTTTGCTTGTATAGCAACTAGAAACTTTGCTTATCATAAGTGATACTTTGTACTCTAAGTGGACATAGTTTTCACAAGCGATGACAGTACGGAGTCCTTTAAGGACGAAAATTTTCGCAGGGTCGATAATGCGCAATGCTTTTGATACATTCGCCAATAGGCTATGAGTATCCGCCTACCTTTAGAAGGATTGCACGGTAAGTGCCAGAGATGCGGTAAAAAAATTAAGAGACTGTGTTAATTTCGTTTTGATTTATTCTAAATTCTTATATTAAATGTCAATATTTTAAGAGCTAACACACTTGAAATAAAATTAATTGTCGCATGATATCTTAGCCTCTTTGGAGAATAAAATGATATCATTACATATATTATTTATTTTCGATGTAAAAAGAGAGCAAGTACACGGTTTTCTACTTTTTATTATAAATAACATAATGTTTAAATTAACAGATCATTGAAACGAAACAATGAAATATTTTCCAGTAAAGCGCCTTTTGCCAAAAGGTAAAATGAAAGAGGTGAAATCCTTAACGTAAAAAGCTAGATTTAAAAAATTGTATTATTCTGAAAACAAAATTTATTTCATAATCGTAAAAGCTAAGGCATAAAAAGAAATGTATCTGCCAAACAAACACTGATTATGTATTCAGACTCGACACGCATACAACACTTTAATACAACATAAATAACACATCTTAACCTAAGGATTTTTCTTAAATAAACATTAATGTATGCGACCTTTTTGATGGCAAGAGGTAACCTTGATATTAATCAATCTTTATGCTTGCAACACCGGATATAAAGCTCGCGAAACATCGATACTTCAAAAAGAGGTCGATGTGTTGCCAGCGAAAAAGATAAAACGTATTAGTCTCTAGCTGACAGTACAAACAAAACTCTAGAAACACAATGTTGCTTTGCTGTGTATTATAGGTATGTACTTCGCATTGGTCCAGTTTGACCGTATCCTAGGGGATATGTCCTAACTAGAGAGGTAGGCATAGGACTTCTATGCCGGCTCTATCCTATCCTACTGCTGAAATAGATTTCTTCCTAAAATATATGATACACTAATTGTTCGACAGGTTTGTCTTATGCCTACGCATTAGTGCTCAAAATAGATTACCATTTATCGAACGTTCCGAAATATTATTCGAAAACTTAGTATATTTGTAATACATCCTACTAATATTATAAATGAAAGTGAGTATTTGTTACTAAATCACGGAGACCTATACACAGATTTAGATGCAACTAGGCGCTCAAAATATCGTGGAAACTTTTTTGTTCTCATATTAAGTGGAATTCACGTAGGCAAAGCCATGGGCAGAAACTAGTAAATATATAACTTTTATACTTAAGCACTACAATATATTGAAATTAAACTACTATATACGGATTTTATCACGTTGTTTATTTCACACTTTATTACAACATTTTGAAAAACTGTTACACTACTATAATACTATTAAACTTTACTAATTTTTAAGTTAATTAAATTATTGAAACTATTAATTTCTTAAAAATTAGTAAAGTTTAATAGTATTATAGTAGTGTAACAGTTTTTCAAAATTTTGTAATAAAGTGTCAAATAAACAACGCGATAAAATCCGTATATAGTAGTTTAATTTCAATGAATAACATTCGCGTAACCAGAAGACAATATTATGCACTACAATATAATTAAGTTTCATCTTTAAGAAAGATCTCTTCCAGGCTGCCTTAAGACGACGATCAGTATAAACAAACTAGAAATCATGTTGGACCAGTATAATATGGAAAACTGTGTGTTATCTAAACTATATATACTTCTATACTAATATTATAAAGAGGAAACATATATTTTTTGTTTGTTAATCTGTAAGGATTTTACTAAAAAAATGCGTAACCCATTTTAAAAATAATTTCACCATTAGCTAGCTAAATTATCACCAAGTAACATAGTTAGGATATGTTATTTTATTTAAAAAAATAACATTTCCTAACTTACTTTTACGCGAGCGAAGGCGCGTGCATAAGCAAGTATCTTATAAACATAAGATAGCATCGCACTTATTATTAAAGGCTATGCAGAGGTGTATCACAACCACATTTCTTTAGAACATTGATCACACTTAATTAAAAACGAGCCAAGATGCTTTCAGGGATAACTGAATGATAAACTTGTTCTATCTTCGTTTGAAATATTTAAAGAAATTTGATCAAGCGAATACATGATAACCCATAAGGTAGAAGACAGATATACATGTATAGCTCAATGGCAAGGTATCGGATTTGCATCTGAGTGATTGCTTCTGTCGGAGAGCTGCTATGTCATGTTTCAATCTCATATTCTCCATACCTAACACAGTCTATTGTAGCTGGTAATAGCCGTAAGCCTATACGGTCTAAACTCAAAGAAGGTGGTTGAGCTACATTGCTGCTCATCCGATCCCATCAGTTTAAAGATAAAAGTATTAATACGGGCTATAGTAACCCACCTGACCGCTTCGATAACGAACCACGAAGGACCTACATAAGTTTCCAGTTAATATTTCTTTACCTCGCAAGGGACT
Organism: Catocala sponsa; assembly: GCA_963564715.1. Classification (NCBI taxonomy): domain Eukaryota; kingdom Metazoa; phylum Arthropoda; class Insecta; order Lepidoptera; family Erebidae; genus Catocala; species Catocala sponsa. Next base: position 20,760,231 of record OY751338.1, on the reverse strand, counting down.
GCCTATACTTTTACTAAGAAAACTTACGTCCCTACAGGTCTTGGAAAAACTATATCTCAAAGTTCCGTTCCAGATATAAAGCTTAGAACTCACGACCTCGTACTGTTCGTGACATTATAATGGAACGGCACGACGGGCGACGTAGCCGCAGCTCGCTTTGAAAAATAATACACGAACATTTATCAGGTTTCATAAGATAAGATAAGATCCCATAATAACGGGGTGAACGGATCAAAAATCTCATTTTTAAGCCGCCTAAGGTCTCACCTGGCGAAATGAACCTGAAATATGATCTGTATCAATCGCATACGATATTCCAGTAATACCTGGTCTAGTGGTTTAAAATTAATTATTTAAATTAATGCAAATAAATTAATTATTTGCATTAATATGCATCTTTCATTAAAACTTCGGAAACAGTCGGTAAAAGATTATTAATTTCACAGGTATATGGTTGTAGGTACATATTATGTTCATCCTTATCGTTACTAATATTATAAAAGCGAAAATGAGTTTGTTTGTTTGTTTGTTACCTTTTCACGCCTAAACCACTGAACCGATCATCCTGAAATTGTGCATATACGTTGACAGGTGTACAGAAACGGACATATGCTACCTTTCATCCCGAAAAAAATTACTGTGCCTGAGGAAAACAATAATAAAGTTCTTATGATAATAGATGGCGCCACGTGTCTTTCGAATCATGATTGAATTACCCGAATTGATTATCAAATTCTAAATTAACGCGAGCGAAGCCGCGGGCAAAAGTTAGTAATATAATATGCAGAATACCTATATAGTATAAAATAAATAAATAATTTATCAGCATTAGTTATTACATCATAGTACGAACTGATATAAAATATGATATTAACTGCCATAAATAAAGAGATTGCTTGAACCGTAAAATTCCTTTAATAACACTAAAACTGTGTCGTATATTTAAGAAGATTTTCTCAAAGCATTAATACGATCGGAACTGACAGGTCATTCAAAGCATTCCCTGTTATTAATAATAAATAATATTTATATGTTATTATTAGTTTAAACGTAGGCTATCCTTAGAAATAAATATAAACATAACCATTATTTAATTCAATTAAGAAAATTAGTTTAAATAATAGGCAAACGCCCCTTTGTACGAAAGAAATATGTGGCATAAATTTATTTTACAAAATACTTCCAAATTATTTACTTTTAAATGTTGTCCGAAATGTATGTAATATATAATAATAAGATAATTATCAATTTAGATATAGGTATGTATGTATGTCAAAAGTATGTAAATGTAAAAATAATTAAAGCGGCTGCAGCCCAATATACATTAGAGTTAGGATCGAGAAGTCCTGGCTTCGAATCCTATCAATTATTTATACTATCCGTGAACCCATCCAAATACAAGCATTCTAACTTAACTGACATTAACAAGAATATTATTCATTTAAATATTACTCAAATTGAGAGAAATTTAAATAAAATATTTTATAAAAATCGTTTAAAACATACGTCGTAAAATCCTAACACAAAATGTGTAAATAAACTATAATAAATGAACATTTTTAATACTAAATTTAAAATGTTGTAGGTGACTTTCGGAATTAAGAATTAAAATAACTTATATTACAAAATTACAGTTGTAATAGCTTTAATACAAACGATAGAATTTTCGGTTAACTTCTAATTATATTTTAATGGTTTCATCTCGCTCGGAATTACAACAGCGACTGTTATATTTTAAAAGGAACTCTACGATCCAACTTAAGCCTTCTAATTAGAACCTTAATTACAACTGAGTCTTTCATCTATTACCAGTTATTACACCAATGCTCCATCTTTTACAGTGCCGACCTAATAACACAACTTTCTCAATAAAATAAAATTTTACCTTTTTTTTTAACATGTATACATGTCTTAATAGCGGATTTTTATTTTTCCTTTTAACTTCGATCGCGCATCTGAACTTCCAAATTTGAATTCCGAATCTAATTTTACAGCAATATTCCAAAAAGTTTCAAGTGCCATTATTATGATTACATTCTTACAAGACTTCAATCGTTTCTTAAAAAAGTAAACCGTAATAAAACTTTTTATAAAAGCTAGCCATCAAAAAAAGTTTCAAAAGCTTGTAATATGTTTTTGATGCTAATTAGGTGATGTGCCGACGGGCATAGTGTAGGTAATTCTTTAATCAAATATAATAATGTAAGCGTAAAAATATACGTAAAAATAAATATTATTATCTAAATTTGGCGCATTCCTGGACTGTATAATTTATAATATAATTGTTTCTGCTAATTTGGTTGTATATAAAAAATATAATACAGATTTAAATAAATATAATAATTATATTAAATATTATTTTTAATAAAACTTACCGATATTAACTCGACGTCTTGCAAAAAAACCTGAATGCTACAAGTTCATTAGAGCATTTTCAACTTTCGAACATAAAACACCATTAAATAATTCCCGCCTCAGTTTATTTAGAAAATGTCCGATTAATTTTTTTTATTTTATAGCGAAGGCGTCGAATGTCATGCGTTCGTGAGTACAAGCGAGCGTGGGTCGCGCACGCGGGCTTCGGCTAGTAAAGGCGGCAACACACTGCGAGAGCGGCGTCAGGCTGCGCCAGTGCCCCCTCCGGCTATCACTCTACTTTCGGTTATTCTCTCGCCTCCCCCGAGACAGAGACCGATTTATCACGGTGGCGTATCTGTGTTAGCTCCCAGACAATCCAGACTCAACTCGAGGTTCGCTGCGCAATCTTTCTTATACAAACCACCTTCGTACCGGCAAGTGTACTCGTTAATTCAAAGAAACGTCACTGACCGCATAATGTCGCAGATAATGAGTTTGGAGGCATACGAAAATTGTTCGTTAGCCAAATAAGGCGATTTACTTGCAATCGGGACTGGGAGTTAGTGAAATCGTTAATTTTATCAGATTTTTAACTGTTATTTGCGTGACAGGTCGTTGACCTTTCACACTGGTCCAGTTATAACGGTCCACATATGTAATATACTCATTAAACCTGTAACAATATATCTTTGACTACTTATGTTTTCACACCTTTGTGTTAATTGCCTGCCAGTATAAATAAAATGTCGCCTTTGCCTCGTTAAGTTATAAAAAAGTTATTGGTGTCAAATGCACATATTCAAACATCGAACTAAATTAAAGACAAACAAAAGACACAGATAAAACTACTAATTTAGAAACTCTGTGGCATGATGAGTAACATGGCTGTACAGAATCACAGCAATGACCTAATTTCTTCGGTGCAGGCTATTGTCATGTTAGGAGGCGACGGACGAAAGTAAATTTCTCCTAATGGGGCAGCCTGAATACATCATAAGTGACCACATTTGTATGGAAAGGAGCGTCTGGCATGCACTTGTAAAAGTCTTTGGTAAGTGGTCATATCATTTCGTTTAGTCATTATTATTAATTAAGGAAAGAAGGTCAAACCTGTTCTGAGTATGATACAGTGTGTAACAGACAAATGTGGTCGTATCTTAAGGGTCGTAAGAAATAATATTCTTATTATTTAAATACTTCTGAATTTGCGACTTCGCTTGCGTATTTTGTCTTTAAATCATAGCCTAAATAGACTATGTTTTAAAATCATAATTGATTACAGTAACTAACTGCCATCCGTGCTCGCGTTACATGACATCAAGACAGCTCATCTTTATTACGATAGCTTTCTTTCAATGCAAGAGTTTAAAGAATTAATACATATAGTATTACAGAGATTACTCCACTGAATTTAAATAAAGTTTTTCTATTTATGATATAAGTATAAACTATCTTATATGTTGGTCTCGGCAGAATTCTCACAGACATTACATATTTTTTTAAACACGAGTACAATGGTCATTACAAAATTTATTTCTTCATAAATATTTTGGGCTGTTTCTTGAATTACTAGTAAAGAATGATATCTTAAAACCTGGTTTATAATAGAGTATCCTCAAAAACTGAAAAGATGTTAAGTCTGACAACTTACACTAGGCCACCGTGACGGGCTATGGCCTAACCCTACTCATCTAATTTTGTCAATGGTCCTGTCCAACTGCTAGACAGATAAAACCAAGACAAATATTGCTTTAGTGCTTAGCCTCGATGGTGATAGTGAGCACGACTGCTGTGTTCAGGTCACCGGTTAGATTCCAAGACCCGACAGAGTTGTTGGCTTTTCTGTTAAAAAAATCAACGGGTTACACTCCGGGAGTGCCGGCAGAAGAAAACTTGAATATTAACGTTGTGCATTTTTGATATTTTGGAATGGTTAGGGAATAATTTTGCACGAATTGCTTTAATTATCAGTATAAAAGTACTATCATTTATGTGGTAAAATACAATATTAATTTAATCTGACGCGAGTTTGACAATTTTCCCTCCGTCTTACGAATTTTCGATCAGGTCACGTGTCCTGACGCGAGTTTGACAATTTTCCCTCCGTCTTACGAATTTTCGATCAGGTCACATGTCCTGACGCGAGTTTAAAATTTTTTACCTACCACAAAAAAGTGCACAACGCCGCTAAATAAGTTTTCACTTCAAAAATTCTCAGAAGCAGCACAAAATCTGGAACTATGGTCGGTAGACGTTACTAGAACCATTATTGTCAAATAGGACTAATATACATCTGCCTACCCTATGAAGAATTAGGCGTAAGACTACAAAAGTATGTGTAAGCTGATTTCAAAAGATCACAAGTTATGTTGCTTGTAGTATAAAATTAGAAACATAATTTATTTATATTGTACCGACATAAGGTTATCTCCTTAAATTTAGAAAGCATAAATCATATCGTGACCCACGTTTTAAAGATTAATCGTTTAGTTAGGCCATGTTTTCCACCTGAGAACCACTTGCGTCCGACCCGCGTACAGGATTAAACACTTACTCTCACAAATATATAGCATACAGCCAGACTGGGACGAGGATTTTTTTTTAGAAATAGTATATGTTTATAAAAAAGCTCTGGAAACAAAACAATTATTTTTGTCTGTCTGAATGTTTGTATGTGGATAATGCAAAAACTACTGCAAGAAATTGAATGCGGTCTTTACAGTTTTAAGTGGTTGTCTCGTCACTGTCTCTATGCCAAGTGTTCTCCACACGGGACAAAAATTTGTCTAATCTACAATTAATAGTTTACCGGAGTCTGGATGTTCTTCGTGTCGGTTGTTTGAATGCTTGTAAATATCCCACGCCACAGGAATTGTTACTAGACTTACTAAAAAAAAAATACAGACGAATTGAGTACATCCTCCTTTTTTTTAAGTCGGTTAAAAAGGACACAAATTTAAAAATATATATTTAAATTCCTGAAAATAGGCACAGGATACAAATAAACTGTATAGAGAAGGCGTGTATGTAATATCATCGTGTATGTATATGTTCGTGAAGTTTCTATTGATGGAATAAATTAAACCTGGCATTTGGCTCAAATTGGAGTAGCTCAACTGGAGAAATATCTTACCTGCAAAATCGCAGCCATTTTATAAATCAACAGTAGGAAATCACGTGGGTTTCAGGGGTACATAATATGTACAATTTCCAGTTGCGCGATTCCTTTTTTACTCTATTCAAACTTATAAAGCATTGTCGGTTTCAGTTACTCTCAATCAAGCCGATTAGGATAAATACCTAACTATTTGTTTTCATAAATTCTTTAAAAATATATTAGATACATCTTCGGCTGAAATTACGAAAGGATGAAGTAGAAATCCCAAAGAATTGGAACAAACACAAAATCACGTTTTTAAATCGCTTATTATATTGACTATTATATTATTCTATAAGAATGCCAACGGTTACATTAAAATTCATATAAATAAACTATCTTTTAGTCCCTGTAGGTATCGGATACCGGATTGTCTCCTAAATATTTTTATGATTTGATATATATTTTTTATTTTGAATGTAAAATGTAAAAAATAGAGATTAATGTTTTAAAGTTTGATTACACGGATCGTGTAGTGGTTTATGTGGTCGCCTCTCCATTGCCCCTGCGCCGAGAGTTGTGGGTGCGAATCCCACTCGGTACAAATATTTGTGTGATTCACAAATGGTTGTTCCGAGTCTGGGTGTTCTTTGCATTTTGACCTTCATAAGTGTTACTAAATGAATAAATGATTTTTGACTTTGACTTGTGTCCGTTGTTTGACTGTTTGTAAAGTCGCCCGTGACACACGAATTATTCCTAGGGCGTTGTCTTTAAAAAAAAATTTATAAAAATAAAAAGAACAGACGCCGACGTTTGCTATTGCCAGACCTCAGTAATTGTTTGTCAGCTATATTTGTATATATTCATTCGTTAACGTATAACTTCTACATAAAGAGAAAACGTTAATATTTTTACAATAAATCACGTTATAAGATATGATAATCGAAATCGTCAAATCACGCTTAAAATGTCACATACAGTCATTTTACTGTGAAATATTAGTAATTATTATTCGCATAACCTATCACGACGGAACAATGTCATAAGGTACAAAAGCTTTTGTCGTGAATATCCTAACTTCCTAACTAATATTATAAAAGCAAAAATGAGTTTGTTTGTTTGTTTGTCACCTTTTCACGCCTAAACCACTGAACCGATCATACTGAAATTTTGCATATACGTTGTCAGGTGTACAGAAACGGACATAGGCTAGCTTTCATACCGAAAAAATTACTGTTCCCGAGGAAAACAACAATAACGTTCTTATGATAATAGATGGCGCCACGTGTCTTTCAAATCATGATTGAATTATATTATTACAAGCAGAGTACAACCCGAATTGATTGTCAAATTCTAAATTAATGCGAGCGAAGCCTCGGGCAAAAGCTAGTAATTAATAATTTTGATGACATTTTAACTAATAGCGTTGCCAAAACATATTAATAAGTGTGACACCAAAATGCAAATTACAATAAATACATGAAAAGATAAGTAAAAAAATTAATTATTGACGCTATGCTACGCTACTTGTCTTTTAATTTATTTTCGTAAAAACCTATTGTTTTGGTTTATTAATTCCTAGATTTTGCCCGTGGCTTCGCACGCCTAAATGTATGTAAGGTTAGGTTACTCGCGGTACTTTTATCGCAATGAAAGGTATTTTATGTGTTTTTCTGTTACCTAGATAACGTGCATGCGAGATTTCATGATGGTCGGTCCAGTAGTTGAAGCGTGGAAGCGTAACAAACAAACAGACAAACTAACATTCGTGTTTATAATATTCATTTGGATTAGTATTCTTGTTAACCTCTTCAGCCAAGCTAGAATACTTGTGTTAGGATTAGAACCGCTTTTACATTTTAAGGGATTAAGAAAAATTTACTGTTTATAAAACAACAGCAGCTATATTTAATAACGATTCATTATTTACAATGTTATGTACATCATACAAGTGTTGATGACATTTGGAATATTTTATTCCAAGCGCCGAATATTTTGTTATAGAATTTAGTTTGACGTGGTTTCGCTGTAATGCGCAACGATGTATGGTTCTTTATTACAATTCTGCTTTAATTTTTCCGGATTCCAGTAACCTTTAAGGCCTGCTCACAACTATTCACCAAAGTTCAATCGCAACAAATGAGTAGTATAAGTACGCATACATTACAAACATACACTTATTTTTATATAATAACTAGCTTTTGCGCACGGCTCAGTCCGCGTCGTATTTACATCCACAATAAGTAGCCTATGTCCTTTTCCAGATTTTAAACTATATCTGTACCAAATTTCATCTAAATCGGTTCCCGTTTTAGCCGTCAAAAAGTAAGACAGACAGATAGAGTTACTTTCGAATTTATAATATTAGTAAGGAAGCAAGGATTAGAAAGAAGATATAGTTCGATATCACTATTTAATTGCAAAAATAGTGATATCGAATTATGTATGTATTTTTACATAGCAGGTAAATTACCAAAGTCAAAGTCAAATATCTTTATTTCCATAAAAAATTGTGAACAATTCTTGGACACGTAACTTTTATAACTCTATATTTTATCACCAACAGTCTAATAATACATAATCCATTACCACCAACAGTCTAATAATAATATATACGTGTATTATTAAGAACATTCAAAGGTTTTATCTTATAAAGTCAATGTTACTAACTTGTAATTATTATTTCAAAGATCACTGCTACCGTAAACCATATCTATTTCTAATCTCACGTAAATTATTATGAGTAAAATCGAGACCATTACCATTTAAAAGTACAAGCCGTAAAACGTATAAAATGTTAAAACACACAAGTGAAAACAAACAAGCTTATTTACAAAAGGATTTAAGTTACGACCTGCGTAATATCCGCAACCCAAAACAAATAGGATCAAACAGCTTCGGCCTTCGCAGTCGTGTTAAAGAAGTTTTCCCACGCGCATTTTAAAAAGTAAGTCCAAGTAAAAACCACAGAGCTGTGTCCTTCATTTAAAATTTAAAACAGTCACCTCGTCGGAGTTAATTGCTGACGAGCCGACTTGCTGGAGCGTAGCACGTGAAATTTTTGCTGATACTGCCCTTTTAATTGTTTATGAAGAGGGCTTTTTAAGTTCGCCACCGAAAAAGGTTTCATTATTTTTTTTTATTCACACCGTCATCGTGTGTAAAGTAAGTATAGATGCACGATCCACACATACTTAAAGATCCTGTGTTAGATTAGTACCTACTATTCAGATTTTCGATAATTTTCTTCATAATGTAATGCTGCAATTTTATGTTTCTTGCTATTATGAGCAAGCTACTTTTTGTGAAGTTTTGGATCCAGGTGTCATGATCTTCTATAATAGTCTGATTGGTCTGAACTTAAGGATCAACTTTAGTTGCGATATCATCTTACCTGAAAGACCAAATTCAAAATAAAGCGGTCATCTTGGACAAGTATATAGAGTAGAGGCACTTTACTTTATACCCGATGATTAGTTTGTGACACCGGGTCAGAGGACTTCAATTGGGTTGACCTCGCTGATACTAAATTAAGTACTAACTGCATAGGAAAGAGAAGCAATTCTCTATTAGAGTGACAGTCTTAAATATTTTATATTCTTAGTATATTAAGACGTAATGCATTTTTGATATGACTAGTTAGAATTTTGGAGAGATATTTTCGAGTGATCATAATATTGTTTTAATTTGCAGTAGCGCAGCCAATGTGAGGATACAATTAAATAATATATTATATAATTGTTCGAATATACGAATGTTTTTCAGACTGTAATAAAATTAGGTGTTACATACATTATACAAGATACCGTGCTAAGTGTTCATCTGTATGGGAACAAAGACTTTTTTTTATTTTTGCTTTACTGTTTTTGTTTTCTATATACTTATGTTAGCTGGTAATTAGCAATAGTTGTTATTATGTAGTAATAGTTAAGTTTTTAATAAGTTTGTAAACTTTATTTAAAATAATAAAATAAAATCAATTAAGGTTAATTTTAAAGCATTGCTCATTTCTGGTATAATGTGGATTATTATGGAATAATAGACAATCTATGGTTTGTTCTGGTTGAAATTAAGTTCTGTTTGATTGTCCTTCGTTTATAACTTAAATATTTTACTACCAACAAATATGACGTTTACGTTGTTTGTATGACCCATACATAAATTACTGATAATATGGATAATATATATGGACCTTAGAGATTACTTTATTAACAACAATATCTTAAAATGTATCTATATGAATTATATTGATAAGTGAAAGTTTCAATCGATTTACTGAAAACTATTTGTCACACAATTTAAATTAGAATAATTCCTCTTATCTTCTAGTGCTTCTGAGAACAATTGGTTTAACAGCCAGTACGTTTCGTTACAACAAGATGAGGTAGCCTTATAAACTGATTACAATCTATAACAATATAATTTCACAAATTTTTACAATAAACAATCCTTACTTAATATTATAAATTCGAAAGTAACTCTGTCTGTCTGTCTGTCTGTTACCTTTTTACGGCTAAACCACTCAACCGATTTAGTTGAAATTTGGTACAGATATATTTTTAAGCCTGGGAAAGGACATAGGCTACCTTTTATTGATGTAGGCACTACGCGGGCGGAGCCGCGCGCAAAAGCTAGTACAATATAATTTCTTCTAAATGAATGTGTCTACGTTTCTAATATGAAGAGATTAAAGAGTATTTTTAGTGTTCGCTGGTTCTTATTTTGGAATGAGACGTCGATATTGAAATGTGTAAATTTGAAATGCATGTTAGATTGAAAAAGTGCTGTCTTTTTAACATAAATCCCGTTGGTTAAAGAATGATAATGTTATTAGTACACGCGGCTACACATCAAGTTAGACACCTTATATACGCATAACTACGCTACATACAAAATAGAGAATTGTCGGAAAGGGACTGTGCATAGTGGTGTCCATGTAATGGTATGGATAGAGCGTCGCGTCCCGTTCAGCGTGAATGAGACAAAATAACAAAAATACAAGGCAATTTCTCGCACGATTTGCAGCGTTTAACTTCTAATAGTTCAAAGTCCAAACAGTCTAGGTTGATGTGTCGCTGTGTGTAGAACACACGTTTTAAAACTTCGTAATATTATTGTCTAGAATATTCAAGTTTGCTATATTATCCATCTTGATGTTGATATATTACACTATATCTTCCTAATTATCATTTATTTTGAAGCAGAAAAGGTATTGTTCATATAAACTGATTTTCTTTCCAATCGCACCTACGATGCTATTGACGGGCTAACAGTATGTATAACGTGGAACACAATGTAAGTAATCTTTTAAAAAAATCTTGTAACTCTTTCAATATAAAATACTCATTTTAGCTCATTGTTATCAAAGTTCAGCAAAGTTGAACTTTCCTTCAGTTGGTATATTGTATTATTTCACAGAAAATGCTCAATTTGTTCTCGTTCATAAACCAAACCTCCTTTGTTCTAACCTGGCTTGAAAAGCGGCGGCTTAATACTTATTTATAAATTCAATTTAATATCGAATTAGAGCATTCGAATAACTTTTCAACAACCACAATGTTATACTTTGTCCTATTTCCCATTCTAAAGATCTCTTTATTGCCTTCGAACCACGACATCCAAAGCTCTTTGAAAAACTTTATGAAGCTTAGTTATGCGAATCACGTGCCTTTTGAAATATATGGAAATTAGAGAACTCAACGCCAACGCCCGCGTTTGTGCCTTCACTAACTCACCGATCTATTAGCAGCTACCGTGACTTCATTAGACTCCGATTTGTAAAAGAACAATGCTTTCAAGGATCCTAGTAACAGTTGCCGCAGCTTCAAGCGAACTTATACGAAGTGATTAAACTTTGCCCTTTTCTGTACTAATGAGTTTTGAAATAAACACTTGAATTTAGTAAATACGAATTAACTTCTCATTTTGTAGCAACTGTATTCAGAAGATTACTAACAATTTATTTTAGACATTTGCCGAAACTAATCTTGATATTGCTCAACTAATGAGTTTAAAACCTTATTCGTTTAGAAATACTACATACCGTATTTTAAAGCTATATTTCGATTTTACCGTTAATTTTAACTGGCTTGACCTAAACTGCAAACAGACCGTTTTAAAATAAAAACTGCACTTTATGCTGCAATTCAATATTTTTATAAATGCTCTATTATTTGTTGGCGCAATTGCTGAAGTACTTGGCTTGGGTAGTACTGCTGCTTCTCATTCAACTAATAGGTTTTACACTAAGGCAAACGACAAAGATATTTTATAAGCCTTTATCCAGCAAATGACTACCTACTGACTAAAGTATCAGCTCGTCACTACGCCACACCGCGTATAGCGGATTCGATCGCCGTACAGAATAAAATATTATGTGATCCAGAAATACGTTTTCGTTATTCTAATGTTTGTAAATCGTTTGTGGTAGAAAAATATTCCTGAAGTGTGGTTATAAAGAAAATTTACTAAAAGTATTTTATGTTACCATTGTTATAGAAATACTATTCTCCATTGATCGCCTTCATTTAGAATAAGTTAGATAACTTTGGTCTTCCACTATTTTCAGGATTCATTTCATGTGATTGGTCCGAAGTCTACCTACCAATGAAGCTACATTTACCTGAAGATCGCATACAAACTATGAGTACATTTTTTTTTACAGCATCGAAGCAATCACAAATCTTCCTTTACATATTAATACCTAGATTTTACCCACGGCTTCGCTCACATACCATTAATATAGATTTTGTCAATAAACTTCTATCCCTCGGGAACACTGCTTTGTTGAGACTTAAAAGCATAACAAACAAACTCACACTCGCATATTTATAATATCAGTTAGGATGTATGTAATGGATTTTATCTGTATACCGGAGGTCTGTAGGAAACTCACTACACACAGGTAAGAGGTATGCCAGGGTCTGTACCCTGGCATACATCTTACCTTACCTCCTTGAAATAGAGTTATTGTGACGAAATCTACAATTTTCGTAATAAATAATGTTCAACGTAGAGTTCCAATCTAGTCTCAGTATCATAAATATTACAAATGGCATTCTCTTTGACTAAATCGAAACTCCATTTTCAATATATTTTGAAACAAGCATTGGGATTTTTACAAAAATGAATACGTTTTATTTTTATTATATTAATAGTATTTTTATATTTTATTTATATTCCTCTAAATATGTCTAAACATTTATCTGCTACTAGATAGAGGACTCTTGAATTTAGTACTGTATGAAAACTATAAAATATCTATATTTCGAACTATAGTTGAACGACCTCACAAAACTTATTGAAGTATAAAAGTATAGAAAGAGTCACATTGGCGGGCCTTACTCCGGGGAAATCTAACACGGCTCACAGCCACAACGAGCTTATTCATAAGAAATAAAACCTCCAAAGGCCTCTATATGTAATTATTATCTCATTCTATTATCTTATATTTATATTATCTTTAAATAATGTGGGAGCAAACAAATCCCTAAAGATGGAACTGTGAAAATTGCCTACGAAAAAATACCATATCATTTGATTTTAATAACAAGAGATAAGTCATATTACTCAGCTGACGATAATTTGTTGTCTATTTATTTAGGTGATATCTTTATATTTATAAATAGGTATGTTATTTACTAAAGCAAAATAATATGATGGCATCGTGTTTTAACTGCCTGCACGGATGTCACAGTTGTCGCGATTATCGTGGATTCGATCCCCAGACGAGATGTGATCTGAAATAATTGCTCCGATTCAGGTGTTCGCTGTTTAAATGTTTATAACGACTCCCCATAAAATAGGAATTAGACTCAGTGTCGATTAAACAATAAAACAGTTTTAAAAATAGTAAGTAAGAACCAACAATACCTAGCTATCACAACTAAGTCTTGATAACAAAAACTTGCCGAGACATCATATTGATAATGTTTAATTCATAATGCAATATTTTTTTTAAATTCCGCTTTCAACATACAATCAATAAAATCTACAATCGTGCAAATAAAAAAACAATCTTGACTACAAGTACAACATAGTTAAAAAACTTTACATTGCTGGAATTATACTCAGGCAGTTTTTTAATTGCCTTTATTATAAAGAAGAGTCTCATCAAAACTTTTGCTCGTGAAATATGCACAATTTATCCCTACTTAGCACTGACTACGATTGTGAAATCTTACTAGGTAGGTAGGTACTATAACTTAATTCTCGTCACTCAATCACCAACTCATTAAATTATCGGGTAATTTTTAAAGAGTTTGGTTTTTAATTTAAAAAAAAACAGGTATATTGGAATTAAACTACTATATAATATACAGCTTTTATCGCGTTGTTTATTTGATAAAATCCGTATATAGTAGTTTAATTTCAATGAATAACATTCGCATAAACAGAAGACAATATTAGGAAAATTGGAAATGAAAATATTTGTTATTGGAGGTTAAAAATCAATTCTTGCCATTTATTTTTTAAAGATTATTTCATGTAAATGTTGGCCACGACTACGCTTTTGGTGATCCATACGAGAAGTAAAATTTATTTCATTCCAATTTCAAGTCCCATAAGTCTCACCTTCGACTTATTGAAGTTATGTGCGTATTGAATAGTTAATTATATTATCGTTCGCTTTGATAGTGCTAGTAAACATCGCGAGGCACCCTGCAAGTCTAGGATACGTTGTTATTCATATAATTCGTAACGGGAGCTGACCAGTCAGCTTGTGAACACGTCCGGAACCTGATCAAAACATCAAACCCTCGAAGGTAAATTATATGCTTGTTGTCTCATTACAAACTATTTATGTATCTTACAGTGCAAGAGTTCAAACTCATTATGTGCTTGTTCTCCACAATATTCTCAAAAAGCGTAAAGGCAACCAACCCACGCTGAACTAGTCTGGTGGCTGATGATTATATTATGTTCCAACTACTCACGTACTGAGAAGAATTTCACGTCTAAATAAAACTGCGAATTAAATTAAAAACAAAACCTAAATGTTAATCTATCAATTGCTGAAACGTCAGATATAAATTGAATACACATTAAAAAAATATTGCGTCTCGTCGTCGACGGGCCACTGCAGCTCAAAACTTTAATTTAGGTACCACCTTTCCAAGTATTCCAGTAAAAGAAAAAACCATTTTCGGCTTATCAAATTAGTTCCATTCTTTGTCTTTACACGACAAATTAGTCGGCACCTTTAATTTACATAACTAATTTTAAATTGAAGGCAGTGAGCTAATAAGAGAGTACTGAATACGAAAAGGTCAGGATAGACCTTCGCTAATGACTTTGTTAGAAAGTGGTAAAAGTCTAGTATGCACTATATGAGTATAAATACAGTTTTAAATGATCGATTTTAAATAATCATGGATTTCGCCAGTTACTAATGTGTTTGTGTCCGAACTATTACTAGTATTTTCTGTGAAATTAGTGTCGTAATTTCGTATCTGTAAATCTACTTCTAAAGTCTATACTTTACTTACGTAACCTCATGCCTCTATCCTTAAAGAGGTACGAAAAGGTGTATGAAACTACTTTTTGCCGCTTAAGCCCCACGTAATACCTAAGGGGCAAGCCTAAAGCCGTTTACCGAGTACACTTCCAGACGCCGTTTATGCTACGTTCATGAAAATTAACCCCAATAATGCTTATTCTGACCAGGACTTCGAACTCTAGATGAAGTCTACGCACTGCAGTTGCATTCACAGCCGCTGTGCCATCGAGTGTTTGAAGTATAAACTATAACTCACTCGCAGCCATTTAAAAGCAACTACGTAAACTAATCTCTTCTTATTGCTGTATCAATTAGCGAAAGCAATCAAAGCTTTCTTCAACAGAATCGACAGAATGATAAAATTTTAAAATAGAGACAATGTTACTAATATGTAAATAATGTTATTTCATTTGTTAGCGGTCGAGTAACACTGGCAGGCTACACGCTAGTCTGTGTTCACAAAGGATTGTTGCCTCTAAGCTGTGTCAAGAGACTTAGCGTTTGCAGCCGCCGGCTATCTCGGTAGTGGCTCCTCATAGTAGCGCAGTGGCATGACGGATACATACATATACGTATGTATAACGTGTGTAACAGTTAGCTGTGTGTCATCTTAAGTCTGTTTAGCTGTCAGATATCGCCTTAGTACACCGCGTTCATATTTAACTTTAGAGACATATGCGATCTCGAGAATTGCGGTTTAATATTGTTCGGTTACATTAGACAAAGGATTAAAGTGGGACTCCTGTTTCAGTGTGTATGGCGCTTGCTAGTTTTATTTTTAAATTCTTGAATAAGTTCTCGTTCAAGCAGTGTCCGTCGTTGATATTGTTAATATTTAAATTGTGAGATGTCAAAAAAAATAACATATACAGTAAAATAAATTAATAAATTAAAAATAAAGATGTTTATTTGTTGCTTCACTTATGTTACCTACATATTGAATGATAAATAAAAATATTTAATAAAAAAACACTTTGTATCTTTGGGTTAACGGTATCATAGATTCTCTAAGATCTGCAATAACAATAAATCATTTTTTTACCAAATAATATAAAAAATATTGATAATAAAAATATCCAAGTATTATCGTGTTTGCTGTCCTACTTGTTGATCAATAAATTTATATACTACTTGTACATGACTCAAAATCTAGCTCGTAGAGCTAGAATGTGATTGCATAAATGGACCTTCATGATAATTTTTATTCATTATGACCCTTCTTTCAGAAGTCGAAGGAAAAAGAAGTGGAGTGGCTTTTGGGGTCAATTTATTTTATGGACGTCACTTAAATCTTTAAACTCTGGACCTATTCCCACAACGTCCACATGCACCACGCAGCCCATAACTTTATCCACATGGCCTGCATACGGCAAATGTAGTATGCCCAGTCTTCTATTTGGCGACACAGTGACCTACGCCAGTTGACATTTGAAGCAGTTATTGTTATTATGGATTGTAATGTATGTCAAATCTGTCAACCCGCACTGGGCCAGCGTGGCAGACTGTAGCCTAGCCCACACTGAAAAGTAGCCTGCGCCCCTTAATAGGACATTTTATATACAAAGCCGACATTAATATAGTCTGTAATAACACGATTCGTAAGTTTGGTTGGCAAAATATAGACTTTTATTATCAATGAATTTCTACTATTACGATATACCCTTAAAGCAAAACTATTTCATCTTGTAATATTTTCCTATTTATGGACAATTTAGAGTAGAAAAATATGTAAAATTATTCTTAATCCTGAAAAGAAATGGCTGCCGGATATTTGACGTATATTGCGAAGCAGCCCATCAATCTAAATTATGAGGAAACAAAAGCAAATAGTCGTAATAAATCTCTCGCATATATTCTGCTAGGAGGTTACCAAACTTACTCACTCATAACTATAATACACATAATAAGAACTATAATAATGTTCGAGTTACAGGACATAACATACGCGATACATTTTATCCTTGTCGGTTTCTTCCTTGCCTTGTTATGCCGGCGGCTTTGTTTATTTTTGCTCGAAAATAATGTAGTTATTATATGATGTATCCTATGTTTTGTACATTGCCGTTATGGTAGATAAAGTTCTTGGCAAATTTGCCTAAAAACAGGCAGATATTTTGATGAGGTTGTAAGCAATTTCATGTTAAGTTTTCCCCTTTTTTATTTGAAAATGGAACGCAAAGACGTTTCGGTTTAAAAAGTCAAAAGGTTAAAAAAGTCCTTGTAATAAATTTATACGTTCTCTTTAATATCCTAGTCCTAACTAAAATTATAAATGCGAACCGGAGTTTTTGGTTATTACGCTTTCACAACTTAACTAATCAACTAATCATCATGAAACATATTGCTACTTAGACGTATTGATCGTAAAGCAAATTTTGCATATCTGTTGTCTGAGGTACAGTAACTTCGTATGACTTTAGCCCTAAGGGGTGACATTGGCCCTTAATTGGAAAAAGCTGTTTAATTGCAAGAAGCTGTTTTACTGACAGTTTATAGTGCTATCTATTGATTTCCACGTGTACTTTTTCGGCAAAAAGTATGATAGTGGTCTGGTGGGAATTTCAAAC
This sequence comes from Catocala sponsa, assembly GCA_963564715.1. Taxonomy (NCBI): domain Eukaryota; kingdom Metazoa; phylum Arthropoda; class Insecta; order Lepidoptera; family Erebidae; genus Catocala; species Catocala sponsa. The sequence goes on along the minus strand of OY751338.1, from coordinate 20,742,707 downwards.
TTTTTCCAGTTAAGGGCCAATGTCACCCCTTAGGGCTAAAGTCATACGAAGTTACGGTACAGAAAAGGACATAGGGAGCATGCAAGGTATTGCATCCAGAAAAAAGTAGTCCCTGAAAGATAAAAATTACTGAAAATCTATATTAACGTAAGCGAAACTGCGGGCAAAAACTAGTAGGTATATATCTATATATGTGTAGAGTATATAATAGTTGCTAGTATGTATATTTAAATGGTATTATTGTAATGAGATGCAATGCTGCAACACAGACGTATCCATTTATAAATCACATTGCAGTTTATGATATGCAATACCAGGTCTTAGATCTGACCTGCAAGTCACGCAGGGAATAATCTATAGGGTTCAGAGATCACAAGCGATTTAACTCGCAGCAATCGACCACAAATAAGTACGATTTGGTAACACGATTTTTACAAAGGTTTCAAGCTAAGGAAAAAAAAAGCCCTTGTTTTGATCTGTGAAATATATCGTACAATCCTTTCAAGTCATGCTCAATAAACTCTGAGAGATTGTGGTTTCTTTCATAATAATAACTTTATAGCTTCGATCAAATGATCGATGCTTTATAGTATCTAAAAATATTATGACTACCCGGATGGCGTAAGGCCTTTAGTGGTCACCTTAAATTAAAATTAATACATTAAATTTGCGTGATCCACAAATGATTTCACAGAGTTGGGGTGCTCTTTGAGTCTGTGTTTCAATGTTTATAGACTATGCATAGAGCGAGCGACGTCTTTTTAAAAAGATAATATGTATTTTTAATAAATAGTAAGTAATTAGGTTATTTTCTATTTATATGCGCGACACCACGCTAAAATTCATAATGGATTGATGGCTATTAGCTGTCAGTGATGTGTTAAGATATGGAAGGTTAACAAATAAAGAATAAAAAGTTTAATTTAAGGTGACTTAAATACATTCGAACTAAAGATATTAAATTATGACAACAAATAGACTGTCAGCTCTGTAATGTTGGATGTTATATAACCACAAATATTTACATTTTGGGAAAATATCGTATATGTTAATATAGAACATGGTATACCTGTATGCCAAGTGTTACCCAAATGTCTTCAATATTTCACGCGTAAATCAGTAACTATCACCCCAATATCTTTACAAACTTTCATATATATTAGGAGCGATACTTGTCTTAAGTTTTCGTTATTGGAGAATAAAATCTAATCATAATTAAACTACACAATGTGCCTGACGATGTGCTACCTAGAAAATATTCACGCCACTTTTTCACTCGTTCAGGCATGGGACAAAACTTCATTGCAGCTCCAGAATTTGCCTGCACACACACATGCAAATACATACATATATGTAGCTTTTAATGCCAGCTGTAACTGAAGAAAAGCTCACATTCTAAATCACATTAGTAATTAGATTCTGGTGTTTTTATATCCTTACATTCTTATTTCTGACAGTGCTAGAAAGAACAAATTAAGTTATTTTCCCACCTAACGTACACTTAATGTCATAAATATAATGTAATACATTACATACGCACTCGGAGTCGTAATATTCGGGATAATGTAATTATTGCTTTATTTATGTGCCACTCTCCTCTAGGTTTACGTGTAGTGAGTAGTGGGACGAACTTAGTGCCTTATTTATACCTACCAACAAGTTTCTAAAAAAATTATCAATGTTGTAAACACAGTTTCTAAAGCATGTTATGAAAAATATGTTGTTTAGGTGATAAGTTAAAAAACCATCGATTCTGGTTTATGCTGTTACCGTTTTATTATACATTTTTAAGAGATTTCTCTAAGATATTATGCACTTGCTTTACAGTCTCATATCAAATACATTAAAAACAACATTTAACAAAATCTAGAGCAGATAACAGCTACAAAATGTTTGGTTCATTTTTCTTTTTAAAAAGAGACTATTTGCGAATGTAAGAAGATACTTGCTTATACCTAATTTGAAAAACTAGGTAGTATGTACATACTAGGACAATAAATCGAACTTATTTTGGATGCCACATTCAAATTTTTACTTAGTTTATATCCATAATCAGTCGCAATAGGATTAATAATTTTCAGTTTAAATCTTTTCATCATATTCAATTAAAGTTTTACCTATAAGACTATAATTGAGAATAATTGAACTATATATATATATATATATACTATATATATATATATATACTCTATATATAAAATCACAAATTTTTGTTTAATGGGTAAATAAATAGTAACAAGCGATGCTAACGGTCTCGCTATTGTAAAATGGCACCACAAGGATTTGATAAAAATGATATCAGCCTTTATACCTGCTCTCAGTATAAACGGATGACCTTTTATACTGACAGCAGCATAGTATTACAGTGGATATCACACGCGTTTTATAACGATAAGAAAAGTTAGACTCCAGCTTTCACAGTGGTTAAGAGAGCAATTTAACATGCATTTAATTCCAAAAAGTTATAAGTGCGATCCGTGGGTTCAAACTAGGCTATCGCTGCATCTTGATGTAACAAATAGCCAAATTGAAAGCTGTTTGTGACTTACAATCTATAAAATAAGACTGTCAAATTGATAATAACTCTCATCATATAAATACATCATATGGTTCTGCTTTCTTTGACTTCTATATACCCATTGGTGAAACAGTGTAAGCAGAATGCAAACAATCACGACCACATCGCAATGCTTGGCAACGCAAATCAGATAGATTTCATTTTTAGTATGCAGAGAGGCACACTGTCCCGAACAACTGTCCTACGAACGTTCACTGGCCCACCGCCATCCGTGCAGCGGTAATAGTTTCGGTTGGCTTATAATATTTTTGAATAAATTATAGAATATCGTTCCAGGCTGATATTCAGCCGTAATAGATAGCATTAAAGGCTGACCAGATTAACTTCTAAATATCAATTGTTTTTAAATTGTATCTGTTTGTTTCCCAAATTAATTAAAATAAAATAAAATAATAAGACTAAGAAGTAAAATCCGTTTATTATCTGCCGAATTGCCTGTTAATACCAGGGGTATTTTACAGAACACCTGAACATGAAAGCGACCAGATCTGTTAAGATAATTTTTTGAATAAAAGTACGTTTTGCGCTTGCGTTATTGTAAATAAGACCTCCTTAAGACTAACTTTACACTGGATTTCTAAAAGGCTAACCAACCGCGTGTCGAATTCAAACTCATGCAGACACTCATTTTATTGGCTGTTGCTCATCTAGACAGCCAATCAGAGCAGTTGACATGCATTTGATTGTCTGACACCACATTTTTGTATTTAACTGCCTTTCGTGCGTTTTCGAAAAAATAATAAATATAGCCTATTACAGTTTTATAGTAGTATTAGCTGTCCCGACAGACGTTGTCCAGTACACACGAAAAAGAAACTTAAAAAAAAACAAATCTAAACCATTCTCGAATCCACATGAACACACAAAAAATGTCATCAAAATCGGTCCAGCCGTTTAGGAGTTTAATTACAAACACACGCACAGAAGATTTATATATATAAAGATAGATAGATAGTGTTTAGCTAAGCGCAATAGTATAAGTTGTAAACTCACCAGTATCAACTCTTTATTTTATGTAAGTTTTTTACAAGTACCCTGTATATTGGATTTTTATTATCTTAGAAGTAAAAATAATTAAAAAAATTACATTTTCGATTGAATGTGTTGAGTGAAGTAATTCGATATCTAAGTATACGCCTAGGATAAGATTATAATTTGTTTGTATGTGTTTAAACTTTATCATGTAAGTAAATTATTGTAATTTAATATGGGAAATAAAGATAACTCAAACCTAAATTTACGTTTCCTTTGAATCTACAGGTACACTACATACATAGGCATTCAGTCTATACTTCTAAATCAATTATCAATCAATGTTTAAAAATCATATCACTGTATCACAACGGGCTTCACATTAGGCACAACATTCAAAAGCGGGACGGGACTCCTATCTATAAATTGCAATATTTTTTGTCTTGTGCATAGTTTACATCTGCTACACACATTAAGTAACACCTTTTCATCCTTACAGTAACAACATATTTTATTTCTTTAAATAACGAGAGGAAAGCTGTCCGAGTAAGAAAATTTTCTTCACAAAAAATATCGCCCCTAAAATGCAACAGCCAAAACGATCTGTCTACTTATTGTTACAGCAAAAAGGGCCAGTCTAATAATTTTCAGATAAATCATATTCAAGAAAGGTGCGGTCTTCATACGTGTGAACTATAAACATCCAGATTGACTACAGCTACGACGTCGTAACAGGGACAAATTTCCCCTGGGCCACCCTGGGGAGAGACAAGTTATCGTGCCAAGATGCGCGATAAATTTCATCAGAACAAGTTTATCGTATGAATTATTTGTTATATTTGTTGTTGGGGTATTTGGCTAATGTTTCGAGAAGTTATATTTAATTTTAGCAATTTAATATTGTCCTTTTTAATAAGCCTTTTTATGTTTGGGATTTGAGTGATAGTTAAATAAAATAGGCCCGAGTGAAATAAATGGAAAAAAAGGTTGTTTCTCATTTTGTTAAACGATTATTCAATACAGTCGTTAAGTGAAATAGATTGTTGAAGAATGTTATAAGACTTCTATCTTTGTAGATTGGACTTTAATAGAATTATTGGCGACTTGTTGAACTAAAACATAGCTTATAAGTAGACTATTATATATTACAAGTTATACAGTACTACTTACCAGTAGTACTGTATAACTACTTACCAGTAGTACTGTGTACCCAGACTAGCTAAAGTTATATCAAACAGACTCCACCCAATAAATCACACTATAACAATCGTGCATGGAATAACAGGGCTAGATGGGCGCAATGGGTACCGGCCAACCTGTATGATTGACCGGTACTTACCGACTGTCGACGATCACTGTCAGTCATACACATATTAGTGGTACTAGATATTTCATGCACATTAGCTTTGTTTGAATTTTTATGGAAACTTCTTTGCATTAGATTTAGTAACTAATTGCTCGTGACCGAACATTCAGATTCGGAAAAACTATTTCCGAATTACGCAATTTTAAGTCTCGTGTGGGGATCCGAACCTTAAACATTCAACGCATTGGTGACCACTTAAAACCACTCCGATAGTTTTGTTGTAATGAAACAATCGCCGTAATCTTTTCTCTACCTCATCCTAGTTTATTTGAAATGAACAATATAGGTATTTTCTTTTCTTCAGCTCTATTGGTGTTCATCGCTGGAATCACTCTCTTTCTAAGCATTTCATCTTACATATAATTTATCTATCCTCTCTTTGCAGTTCGCTTGGCCTTCACCTTTTATCTATTCACATCCATATCGAATAATATCGATTATTCGCATGGTTATAGAAATTAACGAATCTCTCAAAACGATATTGCACTATTGACATCAACATAACAATGCAAAAATGTGAACTATTCATTATTAACTTAATTATATTACTTACTCATAAAAATGCTGCCATCTAATACTTAGATGCCTCTCAACTGAATAGCTCTTAAGTCCTTGATCAACGATTAACCTTTAATCAAGCGTCCGTCACTATTACTTAACAATTTTTTTTTAAGCTTAACCCTTTCGCTGTCCCGCGATAGACACAATAGAAAATCTATTGTTATGTATTATATAAGATTCATCGGACAGCGAACCTGTTAAATGTGAGTAACTCACACATATTATTAGTAAACATGTATAGAACCACCAACCACCATGCACCATGCACCTACAATCACTATACTTACACATAGTAATTAAATGTAGATATTTTTATAGTTACCTACCTCTTAAATATTTGACATTGGTTTATAAGTAAGGCAGTCAATTTATGAATTAAAATAGAAATTTAAAGACACAAAATTAATTCAAAAGTAATTTCATGGGCTTTCACGAAAATGGACCACTTCAACGAGGGCATTTTTGCTTTACATAAGATTGCTACCAAACTACCTTATAATGTATTCATGCTGTTAGCAGTTTCTAGGCTACTTGACTTAGTTTACTGTCAGCGTGGGAGACTTCTGTGGGTCTGTGGATCCTCTTTGAAAAGTGTGCAATGAGCGAATAGGTAAAAAACAGGTGTTGCCGGTGTTGCTAGCGCCCATGGGTCACGATAACTGCTTACCATAAGTCAAATAAACAACGCGATAAAATCCGTTTATAGTAGTTTAATTTCAATCAATGTAAAGTTCCCAGTATCTTAACATTTATTTCCAATGTGGAAGTTGTCTTTTACCATAAGATAAGTTATTTTGTTGTGTGACAGTGTACTTACTGAACATTCTTCAATAGAAAAATAACATAATATACTCGTAAGTTATATGTGCCACGTATGAATAAAACAAAATATTAATAGAGATTGGAAAATCAAACGCCGGCCACCGGTATGCATAATCGTACTATGAAACGAGCTTTATTCCCCTGTGATTAAACTTTAAAATGATGTATAAAATATTCATCATCAACCAGAACGGCTTATAAAAATAAATATAGGATTTATAGTTCACCCCGTGTTATGTGTGGTTTTATCTTTCTGTGAATTTTACTGTCTTTGCTGTAATTGACTGAATTGACTCTCGGATTTGATATAATATCTATCTATAATATCACTGCAATGCAGAAGGTCACGGGTTCCAACCCACCTCTGACTTTCGGAAGTTATATGACTTTTCGAAATTATGTGCGTATTGATTGACAATTATCGCCTGCTCCGTGCCTCGGAGAGCACGTTAAGCCGTCGGTCCCGGCTGCCATGAACATCTATGGCAGTCGTTATTGGGAGAGTGTCGACACAAACGATCGCACTGGGTCGAAGTGTCGCCGGTCTGCACTGACTGGCCCCCACATAAGATAAGATAAGATATCTATAATATCGTTTTCTGCAAAAAAAAATATCTTACTAGTTTCACGAAGACAATGTGCCCTGGAGATGGCAATAGACTTGCCTGCAATAGCATAGCTATATTTCAAACGTAATAACGTGGGACTTTGAAATATACATATATAATATAAATATTGTTCGGTAAAATATAAATGTTGGTGTGTCACACCTTTGTCTACCTGTTCTAGACTAGCCAAGTTTACTTAGGCTTTTAGATTTTACTAAAGACGCAAACTATTAACCTAAACTTTTAAGCATCAAAATTTTGGTTTTACCTGGCGGTATGCATTTGCGCATACCCCTATACCCCGCATACACGGGGGCGGGCGGAGGGCTTATGTCGGACTCACCGGGGTAAAAGAAAGATGGTAATGATGATAATAATGGACCTGCCGGTTATACCGACTACACCTATCACGGTGTTCCTCGACAAAACCGCAATCGGCGGGGCCGCGCGAATCACTTTCATATGCAGTCACGACCCCGCCGAGGTTTCGACTACACAACAAGACTACCCTTTGGGCACTACTACATTTAACTCCTGCTGTCCCCCCTTGTGGGGGGGACAGTAGGGCGGGCGTCTTTTGCTGGCCTATGAGACACAGGAACTGCAGGCCAGTTCCTGTGTCTCCCTCACTGCTGCTCACCCTCACGGCTGACACAGGTAATGCCTGATCATCACCTGTGTCAGCCGGAAGGTAAGGGCGCCATGCCGCCTCTTCAGCCACTCCTCAAAGACGGGACTTACCGCCACGATCGTGGCGTGCCCGAAGCATTTATAACAGTCGCAACTAAGAGTAATCGCATTAATACTACGACTTTTCCATAAATTGTTACTGTGTGTGAGGTACACCATCCACTGTCTACCTTTTAAAATACTTTCAGAGAAACACAAACAAAAAGTTATACAACATCTACATATGTTACAATATTCAAAGTTTATAAGGAATATCATATTTTACACTACTTTCCGCACTAGTTTTCCTACAAGTTCTCACACACCCTCTGGCGTTGTTATGTGGAGGATATTATTAGCAAAAAATGGCATCTTAAAATATCTTCTGAGGCGTGGTAGATCGTTCACAGGCTAAATACCGAAGATTACTTAACCATGATAAGTTTATACAAGCTGCCTCATGTTTCCCTTCACCGCTAAAGCCAACTATAATTAGCTTTAGCAAGAACAAAACTTCGTAAAGAAAGTTTCGCGAACCGTGTATTTAGTCCAAAGCCTTTGACTTAACAGAAATGTTTCAAACGTTAGAACAAACCATAGAAATATTAAATATTAATCAAACAACCTCTCACTCATTCCTCCATTCAGTTGTAACGAAAAAATTTCCACTGCATATACGCTGAATATTTAATGTCTGTTTGTTTGCCACCAGAATAGGGGCATGTTAAAATAAAATGTCACTGGAAAAACATGCGACAAAAATTAAATACGCTGGTTTTATTTTCATGTGGGAGGTTTGCAGCAAACGAATAACTAATTGCCAATAAAGCTTACTGCAGCCGATAAAATATTCAAATTAACATCGAATATTGATAGCAGGGTAATAGTAAAATATAGTGTTAGATGATTAAATATAATGATTGGATTGAATATGAATGAGATAGTTAAAGGGGCAATAGCTCAATATAGTAGAGAAAAGCTCCCATTTTGGAAGAACTAAGCCATAGATATCCAAAGAAGTAGAGACCACATCGTTAGCCAATAGAGATCATCATGAAATCATTGTACCTACTAGTCGTAGACGTATACGTCACCTCAATACAATGGTGATAAAAAATAGCATAATTATTTCATTTGCTATATTATTAATATAAATATATAAATTATCAACTCCTTTACCCTGTTACTATGAAAACCTTGTCCAGATTCTTAAAGTTAGTTCCGCAGATTCAACACCAGGCAATATCCAGTTATTAAATTAATTCAACAACTCCTTCCTCCTATCTATCCTCAGGTTTAAACAGTTTTAAATTTTTTTGTTAGGAATTCTAAGTAAATGGTTATTCGTAACTAGAATTGCCAGCCACACAAGTTTGATTTTTGAAAAATTACTTTAATCTTTGGACACGTCACTGTTATGTGAAGTTTACCCGTAACCCGTAACATCACTATCGCCCTGTTACGCATTAATTAAGCAGACAGTGGTTATCATAAGAAATCAGTAAGAGTTCTTCACTTTCAATCAGACACACCATCATTAATAACCTATAATAACATTTCATCCAATACCCTCAAACCTATCTGTAAATCTAGTTACCACAATTTAAAAATTACCTCAGACAAATATTCACCAACAAACCATCTTTTAACTGCAAAACTGCTACACTTCACCAAGTAAATCAGCTTTATCCAGCGACAGAATAATTTAACTTCCGCTAAACCGCAGGTTTGCATACCGGTCTAGTCGTTTTGTTTTTTTTGCTGGACCGTAGCTGCGGCAACTAAAACCACAGTGTGAACGATGACTTACGGGACTTGCCGGCGAGAGCGAGGTATTGAAAACAGCGGTACACCTAGCGGAGCGGGTGAAAAGTATATTTAAAAACAAATATTTCATATTTACTGCCAACTTATGTAGAGGCGATCTTATCTTATCGATGCGGTCAGATATGCAATGTCTATACTGAAGTTAATTGTGTAAGTAACATAATATACCACGCCTGTATTCATAAGATTGGTTAAGTTCGGGTGTAAAACAATCACATCTCGTTAAGTCTATAATTTTTGAATTGAGACACAATTGATAGCTCCCAGAAGGACCAGGTCAAAACGTGCAAAAGGTCTTACTTTTGCCGCACAGGACTAAGAAATCATATAAACGAAATGGTACCCAAAGAATTATTTCAATTAGACAACTAAAATTCTACAAAATTAACCTATTCGCTGTCCTGTGATAAACACAATATAAAATTTATTGTTATGTATCATATGTGATTCATCGGACAGAGAAACTGTTAAGACGAAATTGATGCTTAAAAATTTGGTACAAAGTATTATTCATATAACTAGAAACCATTTACTTTGTTTGAAAATTGCATTATCACAATTTGTACAACAAGATTTCAATCTGCAGTTGCTCCAGTATTGACAATAGCGTGACTTAATTTTGAAGTAATTCGATAACACCTACTATAAGGTGCTATAAGGTACTATAAGGTGTTATAAAACTACTTCGAAATTAAGTTCTATTAAGTCAGTTCCAATTTTGTATAGTCTATCTCTGTTGAGACAACTCTTACAATATTAAGCCCCCTCTAGTGAAACGCCATCTCACTCTCTCACACAAATTCGAATATGAGTTTGTTTGTTACCCTTTCACGCTTTAACTACTCGACCGATAATCATGAAGTTTCACATCCATGTTGTCGGGTGTACAGAAAATACATGTGGTACCTTTAATTCAGACAAAAGATATGTTTCCGAGCGAGCAAAATCTAGTAACAAATATATTGACGATTTTTCAATAAATCACAACTGTTCCACGCTAAGCTAAAATAAGAAGCCGCCAAATAAAATAACAGCAACATGAATAACAAACGTTCGTCTGATGCAACAGCGTAATATAATTACACATCTGTTTTATAACCCTTGCAGGAAACGGTGGAGTGGTCCATTCTTCACTGAACACTTGTGTGTGGTCTACATCCAACAATACACAATTACTAGCTAACGACCCTCTAAACGAGTGTCATCAACACCGGCCACATTCAAAGCCCGGTTCATTACAATTGACCAATCAGTTTTTATCACGGAATGGAGCATCAGAAATAGCGGTCTTACTAACTATAGGTGCGTAACGGCACGAACCATAGAAAATTCATGCTTCAGTAGCTTAAGGGACTGCTCTGATAAAAAATTGTGAGGAATCCAAAGAAACAATACGATTAGTCTTTCTTTCCAACATGTTTGACCGTGTTATAATGTCGTTGAACTTCACATTTTATGAAAATAAAAGTTTAGGTCCACTTCTGTGTGCAATGCGATTAATAAAAATGCACTGGAATAAAACAATTTGATAAAGTATCGAAATACATTATTTAGATTTTGGTTTTTATATATTAAACAACAAATAGGTACAAAGAACGCAGCCATTTAAAATGATCCCGGGTCCGTACAGGCGTCGTACACAAAATTGCACTGTACGCTACTGGTACTTTGGACAATCTTTTTTATTTCAAAAATGAAATAAAAAAGATTGTCCAAAGAAAAACCCAAAAACCACAAGAATAGCTTACCCGTTAATATACTAAACACAATTCCTGCTTTGATTAAATTATCATGTTTATTAACGCATAATAAATAAGTACCAAAACAAAAGTCCTATTAAACTAATATTGTAATAGCACAATTATTATTCTCATTTATTTAACATTACTTATAAATGTAATATTTGTAACTGCCTCCGTGGCGCAGCGGTAGTGAATGCGACTGCTGTGCATGAGGTCTCGGGTTCGAATCCCGGGTTGGGCCAACAAACAGTTATTGGGTTTTTCAGTTAAGAAATCTCAATAGCAGCCTGGAATTAGGAAGTTGGCGGTGTAAGACACCCTCGTGCCTCGGAAAGCACGTAAAGTCGTTGGTCTTGCGCCTGATCTCTCTCCGGTCGTGTCGTATTACCGTCCCATTGGATCATGAGAGTTAGGGAACAGAGAGTGCACTTGTGTTTACGCACACACTTGTGCACTATAATATCTCCTGCGTAGTTGGCCAGTCTCCGTTAAGACTGGCCGCCGTGGCCGAAATCGGTCTGGAGGATATTATATTATTTGTAAATATGAAATACAGCAACATACATCTATTATTAAACACGCAACTACCTTACTACTGCCGGTAACAAGAGCCAAGCTACCAGTACTTAGGGCATATTTATTATACTTATGCTTAGGGCTCCAGAGATAGGAACTTCCGCACAATACGTGCCGTGTCGAGCAATACTGTATCGACGTCAAGCACTTGTCTCGTCAAAGCCTAAGCATAATTATTAAGGCCATCCAATACGAGCCTCTTATTATTACTATTACAAATAACACAATCAGTACACTCTAACAAAACAGATGTGCAGAATACCAAAACATAATTACAATTTGAATCCTTAATTTTCAAATCCATTAATGCGGCATGTATTTCCAACCAAGCAAATAGTCATTAACATGTGATGCGTTGCAATAATCTAATTGTACAGCTACGTACATTCATACATCAAATGTTCGGATCATTGCGCTACCCGTGATTACATCCATCACCCATCACATTAACATTCATAATGATGTTTGCTACATTATTTACTTCTCCTGTACTGTCCTAAATTGAACCAATGAATTATTAATGTCTCTAGTGTTGCCAATTGGTAAATTTCGCAAGATATTACGATTTTCAAGAGCTTTCTGATGGCACAAGATGTCTTGAAGTTTTCAGTGTAATTTTCGCTACAACACAGTATGGTAATATCGTTTTGTATTTATACAATATAAACTTTGTTGCTTTGACGTAAATAAATGCCAAGTTCCTTATTTCGCTTAAATTATTTTGTTTCGATATCGAAACAAAAGCCTCTAGCAGAAGCTAATAATACTGAAGAAATACGGTCTGCATGATTCTAAGAAATAAAGTACGAGAGATAGATATGCCAGGACTGTAGTAAATAAAAATCTGTAATTTCAATCCATCGTTCCGGAAAACAGGCGTTGTTGGTGCGTGGTATTCTAAGGCGAACAGGTAAACATCGAAATGACTGCGTTGTACATTGGATATCAATTATATAGTGACGGTAGGAATGAGTGTGTGAGGGAAGTACTATTTTACTGGAAAATGGGTGATGTAATACTATGGCTTGATTTTCCAATTGTTAGATAACTGTTATACCTATGACTTGACATATTTTCACATCAGGCAAAACATCAAACATATTCGCCAGATAAAAGTTATCTGACGATTAAAAAATCGGCTTCTCAAGTTCTTGCTGTCCGTTTCAAAACTCCCATTATTTTCCTTTCCTTCTCTCTCTCTCTCTCTCTCTTTATACCTTTAACCTAGAATCGGCAACTGACTCTCAGTATGGCAAGTGATCGTAGGCAATGGTAATCGCTTGTCAAGCAAATCGTGAGCATAACGCCACCTCAGCAGTATAAAAAGATATGGTATATACCTCAATTAGTATATTTCTAAATTCCCGAATAAAGAACACTAAATATACAGACTTCATAATAATAAAGATTTTAAGTTGGTTGTTATTGGCAACACTGTGATATCAGAGCTACATTTGTGATTAGTAATTAACAACGCGCTACAAACACTAATCCGTTAGTTGAGGACCGTGGTTGAGGATGACAATACCCTACGTATTCCATATACTGACGCCTGATTATGCCTGTATATACTAAAATCTATTCATGCGTAGAATATAACCTTTTGTCTCTTATCAATATACCTGTTAGTTTCTGTATCTATAGTCGCTAGGAACATAAATGCAACATTGATGCAAGCTTTGATAAAAATTTTTGAGCCCAAAAATTAAGTGGGGTATCTATGACTCTTGTAAAAGCAAGACTATTTTTCTTGTCTTATAACTAAGTACTACCGTGAGCAGGGAGCCGAATTATAGAGTACTTACACTAAATGAGGTCTGGTCTCATAAAAGTACAAAAAGTCTTTGTTGAAGTAATTTATCAAATAATAAGTCTTCACTATTTGATAGCGTCATGACTTAGGAAAATGAAGTACCTAACTTCGTATTACTTTAGTTTAAAGTTTAACGTTTGAAGTTCCCACTAGACTATCATACTTTTTGCCGAAAAAATACACGTGAAAATCAATGGATAGCACTATAAACTGTCAGTAAAACAGTTTCTTCCAATTAAACAGCTTTTTCCAATTAAGGGCCAATTTCACCCCTCAGGGCTAAAGTCATACGAAGTTACTGTATGCATAATTTTTTGTAGTATTTATACATGTCAAAAAATGGCATACTTTCAGATGTAGGCTTGCGATATTATACAGTACAAAATAAATAAATACATGTAGTAGATAGGTTGGTGTAGTGGTTTACGTGGTCGCCTCGCCACTCGAGTGCTGTGGGTGCTAATCCCACACGGAACAAAAAATTGTGTTATCCACAAATGTTTGTTACGAGTCTGGACGTTCTATGTGTTCATTGTTTGTAAAGTCTCACACGGCACAGGATTTATTCCTAGCGCGGGACATGTCGTTTATAAAATGTATAAATAAATAGCCCGCAAAATGTGTATGTACTACAACTCTGCTTACCTGCCTATTTGTTTAGATCCTACATAATTAGAGGGGAGCTTATTGTTAGTAAAAGAATAAATAATCACCAAAGATTATCTATTATATATAGAAAGAAGAGGATAAAATATGAAATCTAACTACACACACATAACACCTTTTAAATCGTCGCCAAAAACAAGGCGTCAAGAACATGGAATTAAATCGGTATAGTTCTTAGATAGCTATTTCTTTTACTCTTATAATATCTATAAGTATGTTTTGTCTTACAACAAAAGTACATATCAGTGAATCATATAAACATAGTACATTTTTATAGGTTACATGCAGCGAGACTAAATTTTGTGCACCATTTGCATTCTGTAACATATCTATGTTACAGAATATTTTTGAACAAAGACATACATATTTTCATCCTGGAATAATGAACAGATCCTGTGAGAGAATTTTCCTTAACAACACAGGAGTGAAACCGCAGATAAAAGCTAGTAGTATTGTGGCTTACATATTTTCATACGGATGAATTCTCTGAATAACGGAAAAATATTTCATTGTCGACGTACCATACATGAAAAGAACCCACACAGCTTACAAAAATATTTGTACTTATATATTATACGCCATTTTCATCACAGAAGCTTCTAATGTCACTACGTGTATTATATCTCCAGCAAAATAGAGAGAAAACAGGGAAGCTTACTTATTTTTATATAAACAAACCAAAAGATGATGTGAACTAGAAATACGCTGTTAAAAGCTGTGTTTGTTATTTATGCAAGTCTACTTTTAAATTTTATTATGCTACTTGTATTTGTCTACTTTAGTTTTACCTGCGTAGGTACCTCATAGGAACGCCGACCGTGATAATAACCATTTGGTTAAATAGATCCGTTCAACGACAAATGCATAACTGAGTAACAACATACAAACATTTCCTCAAATTTTAACATTTATCATATTAGAAGGATGTTCGCTCAAGTCTTTGGACATTTGTTACACAAAGACACGTAAACTCGTATTTGGATTAAACATACAGATATATTTAGTACTGAAATAACACATATGATACTTTTTATCCGATTGCTCTACCGTGCGACACACACTAGTGAAACCGCGGGCAGAATTTAGTTTATAATAATACATACATACATACATAGATTTACGCCTGTTTCCTATAGGGGTAGACAGAGACTATGGACTTCCATTTGCTACGATCCTAACACACTTCTCTGGCTTCATTTACTGCCATCACATTCCTCATACACGCTCGCCGGTTTAAAGTGCTCTTAACCTGGTCTTTATCCAGAACGTCTTCAATCTGATCAAGAAACGTTCGCCTAAATCTTCCTCTTGCGACTGTTCCATTCACACTAGCCTTACAAACTTTCTTAGTCAGTCTTTCCTCGTCCATTCTTTCTACATGCCCAAACCAGCTTAACATACACTTTTCTATTCTCGTCACTATATCATAATAATTGATGGAAAATATAATCAATGGAGGTTTTAGACCAAATATTTCAATTTTTAATTCGAATAGATAGCTCGTGCACCATGTATTTATCCTATGTCGCAGGGATGTTTGATGTTAATCATTCAAACAATTTACATAATAAACACCGAAACGCGAAACAATTATTTCTAGATCACACAATTTTTTGTCCCATGTGGGGATCGAGCTTACAGTACAATTTATAAAATATGATCTCAGCCATCCTCTTAACACTTAGCATGCTTCAGTAAACACAGTGTACCCACAACGTAAGTCCGCCATTAATTCTACGTGTGAAATATTCTGGGACCTGCGTAATTAAATCCACCCACATATTATTATCGTGTAATATATTCTATCTTCGTTGCTCTCGCCTTCGAATAAAATACGCGCCAAATCTTAATACTTGTAAGCGGTTCATATATCATCTGGAACGCTACGACCTAACTTAAATTACCCAAACCAGATACAAGTCTTATAATGAATTATATCATACATACTAATATTATAAAGAGGAAAGATTTGATTTTTTGTTTGTTTCTTTGTAAGGATTTAACTCAAAACTACAGAACCGATTTTAAAGTTTCTTTTACCATTAGAAAGCTATATTATCACCAAGTAACATAGGCTATATTTCATTTAAAAATATAACTGTTACATACACCTAACCTAACCTACTATTATGCGAGAGAAGCCGCAGACAAAAGCTAGTTAATATTTAACTTGTGATTGCTTCTTATAGGAGCAGAAAACCTGATTTCCACCTGATGAACTCTTCTTCTATTCTTTTGCTTTCTATTGCGTTATTTTTACTATTACTACCTTTCAGCAAAGGGCAAATTCTCGTAACAAAATTTGTTTAAATTAGCTTTTTAATCTAGTCTCAGAAACATAAATATTACAAATGGTGTTCTTCGTAATTAAAATAAACATCAAATATGAACATAAATTACATTTCAGTTCACCTCTATGACTCTATTTTGTACAATTTTAATTACGAGAATTGCCTCTCTAAGCGTTTCCAATTTGTTTTACCGGTGTTGATAAACAAGCTGGTGAAAACCAACGTGTTTGCCGTGTTCTCATTCTTACTCTACGTACATTCTTCGTCAATTTCAACCAAAGGTAACTGGTATTATTGTATCACATACAATATTAGCATAAGTTTAAAGATTATAGCTGAATCTTCTGTCAGCCAAGGCCGCTAAATCTATCACACTATTCTTTCAAATTCCATTCCCGAAATCACTTTTAAATTCGCAGTAAATCTTTGCTATTACTATAGTTACCTACTCCCGCAGTGAAAAGCAATACAACAACTAGTGATAAATTGAGAAAAGTGTTGTTCCATCTTTTAACGACAAAAAATATAGTATCGACTTTTATTGCAGGACATTTTATGTGTCTCGTTTCTTATGACGTTCTTTTGTATCAAAATCACAACTCAATTTTCTAATATCGATGAAATGACCACTACATCATTCAAACACAGCGGAGTCTCTCTTGCTCCGAGTGCTACTAAACTACTAGTAGTAAATAAACAATTTAATACAGTGCACTTCGACCCACATAACGTTAGAAATAAGCGGCAATCCAACTAAATTGCCTCGCAAATTCAAGCTTTCAGTCCGTGAATTGAACATAAAGCTGCTCTATCAGTTTTATGTGAAACTATGCGCATTTCGAGAGCCACTTACTATAGTACCAAAAGGTTGAAATAAATTGAAAGAGATTAAAGTAAATGACGCCGTAGGTGGCGTTAGTAATTTATGTGATCGCTTTCCCATTTGAAGTATAGGGCTTACTATGCGAGTTATACAAAAAGCGGTGTATTTTATGACAGTGAGAGAGTTTGTGAAATGAATGTCTATTACGTGTGTATGTCTGTTAGTTTATTACGTGTGTATTTCTATACTATTAATTCATCTAATTGCGATGAAATTTTGCAAATTAAAAAGATCGATTAATTTAAAGTAGCGTTTCGTGCAGGCCGTAAATCTATTAATTTTAATCGCTTATAAGCATGACTATTTGTCTTATTATCTTTTAATTGATTTAAATCGATAAAGACTCAACTCCAAAAATCTCCAGTCCAAGCAGCCTAAAATACTTGTACATACATACATACATAGATTCACGCCTGTTTCCCAGAGGGGTAGGCAGAGACTACGGATTTCCATTTGCTACGATCCTGACACACTTCTCTGGCTTCATTCACTTTCATCACATTCCACATACACGCCCGTCGGTTCAAGTAGCTCTTAACCTGGCCTTTGTCCGAAACGCCTCCGATCTGATCGAGAAACGTTCGCCTAGGTTTTCCTCTTGCGACTGTTCCATTCACACTAGCCTTATAAACTTTCTTAGTCAGTCTTTCCTCGTCCATTCTTTAAAATACTTGTGATTTTACTATAGGCAAAATTATAAGAAATATCGTGAAATCTATGTGTTTTCTTACGCCTCTTATCTCGAAAGAGTATGCAGAGGCCTATTACACCCACATTTTGGCAACTAAGTAATAATTAATAACATTAAAAAGGCCCGCCCTCTAGGCCCGGCCTATTGCTGTCTAACAGGCTTAATTCCTGACCCCATGCTGCCACAGAGAATTAGCCATTTGATGATGATAGTTCTGAAAGAAAACCCAAATGCACTTTGCCCGTCCCGGGAATCGACCCGATATTTCATGCACAGCAATACGTATTGCCACCGCTGCGCTTCCAGTTTAATTTAAATACAATCATAAAACTTGCCAGTCTTCTGGACACACTACCGGTCGACTGTGGTGCGGAGGAATTTTATGAGGCCTATTATTAGGTTTTAGTTTTCTTTTTCTTTCTGTTTTATAATATTTTAGGTATAAGTTATTTTTAAAGAATTGTGGTTATATGTACATATTTGAATTTCTTATAAATAAATTATATCATAAAATACAGCTAAAACAAATATTTGAAAGTACATCCAATATTGTGTAAAAACGTATTACATTAGAAGCACATTAGCATATTATATCTCATCCGAAGAATAAAATGTGTTTCCGTAAAAGTATCTGCAGTAATTAAATGTAACAAGGTGTAATAGTGTGTAATCCGCAGTTATTGCAGATTTTATTGTTCGGAACATGTGGGTTTTTCGTAACACTCTCCAAAGATGTGGGTCATTGATCTAGTTAATTGTAGTCTTTTTATTCAAGAAATCTTTAGAAGTGTTTACTTTTCTTTATTTGACTACACGGAGCATGTAGTGGTTTAAGTGAGCGCCTCGCCACTGCCTACGTCAAATGTTGTGGATTCGAATCCCATACGGTACAAATAAAACTGTTCTGCGCAGATTACTGTTTCGTTTCTGAATGTTGTTTGTGTCTATGTTTTGAATGTCGGTAAAATCTTTTGACACAGGAGTAATTCCTAGAGCGAGAGTAGTCTCTTTAAATGAAAGAATTATCATGACGGCCTCGATGGCGTAGTGGTTAGTGTAGCCGACTGCCACGCCTGAGGTCGCGGGTTCGATTCCCGCACAAGTCAAACATTTGTGTGCATGAACATGGATGTTTGCCTTGGTCTGGGTGTATCTATGTATAATATGTATGTATTTACAAAAAACAAATAGTATATAATATGTATCTTTATGCATTGTCTAGAACCCATAGTACAAGCTCTGCTTAGTTTGGGTTAGATAGTGTCGTGTGTATGTGATAGAATATTATTATTATTATTATAAGATAAGCTATTTTACGATATTTTGGTACCGTATATAGCTATAATTATAATCACAACAATTTTACACACACAAAAACGAATTATAGAACACCCGATAATAACTACCCATGGATCGCAACGCTATGATATTACGAGTACATACGCCGCGAAAAGATTACTACGCGTAGTATTGATAACGATCAACCACAAATATATTATACTAGCTTTTGCCCGCAGCTTCGCTCGCGTTAATTTAGAATTTGACAATCATTTCGGGTTGTACTCTGCTTGTAATAATATAATTCAATCACGATTTGAAAGACACGTGGCGCCATCTATTATTATAAGAACGTTATTATTGTTTTCCTCGGGAACAGTAATTGTTTTCGGGATGAAAGGTATATGCAAAATTTCAGGATGATCGGTTCAGTGGTTTAAGCGTGAAAAGGTAACAAACAAACAAACTCATTTTCGCTTTTATAATATTAGTTAGGAAGTTAGGATATGCCTCAGATCTTTTTACCGAGTCGTGTAAATACGCAAATTTTTAAACATTAACGCCTCTAAGGGTTTGTTTTAGTTTGTTTTAATGTTTATTTATTTTATTGTTTGACAAACAGAAATAAAATAAAATTATAATTGCGTTTTCGACGAAAATTACAAAAATATCTCACATTTTACGTCAAGCAAAAATATTAGACGCAGTTATATAACGATTTCACATTCTTACTATACGTCTAATTTGAATTATCACACATACGAAACTGCTAGTAGGTAATACTACCATCATAATATTATCATGTGAGTTTTATTTATAATTCGT
Source organism: Catocala sponsa (assembly GCA_963564715.1). Taxonomy (NCBI): domain Eukaryota; kingdom Metazoa; phylum Arthropoda; class Insecta; order Lepidoptera; family Erebidae; genus Catocala; species Catocala sponsa. The sequence continues at coordinate 20,722,539 of OY751338.1, read as the reverse complement.
TAGCTATACTTTAAAGTTCACATTTAGTAATATATAATTAATAATAGAGACCTCTGCGTTCATCTCAACCTTGACAAAAAACAGTTGACCTAAACAATTCTTAACGATAACAGTATAAAGAAATCATCCTAATTTTATTAATATTATAAATGCGAATGTGAGTTTGTTTGTATGTTTGTTAGGCTTTCAAGCTTTAACTACTCGACCGATCATCATGAAATTTCGGATACACTTTGTTAAGGGCACAGAAAAGGACATAGAATACTTTCATCCAGAAAAAAGTACTGTTCTCGAGGGATAGAAATTTATTAACAGAATCTACATTAACGCGAGCGAAGCCGCAGGCAAAATCTACTAATATTAAAAAAAATGCGATTGTGAGTTTGTTTGTATGTTTGTTACGCTTTCAAGCCTTAACTGCCTGACCGATCATCATAAAATTTCGGATACACTTTGTCAGAGGCACAAAAAAAGACATAGAATACTTTCATTCAAAAAAACACTGATTCTGAGAAATAAACAAATATTGACTAAATGTACAATAACGCGAGTAAAGCCGGGGCCAAAATCTAGTTCTTAATAATTCTCTGTATAAATCATCCGAGCCACGAGGATGACATAGTGATGAAAATTTTAATGAGCTCTGTATTGCGACTATGAATCTTGATGCTCCATTGTTGAGCATAAATGACGCAAATTAGTTCTTCTTTACGAAATAAATATTTGTCTCTTAGATGTTACAAAAGTGGTTATTAAATAATTAATGTAACGTATTTCTACATAACATCATACTTATATCACTAGAGGTTGAACAGTGCCCCTAATACTTATGTTATTTATTTTAAGAGGTTTCTAGTTTATTAGGCATTGAATGGTATTATGTGATTGTTGTGAAATTTCATCTATCTTGATATAAGTTAATTAGCTGATTAAGTTGTAATAGAGCAAACATCAGACACATACACCCTAAAAACAAATACACTTATTTATGATGTTTAAGAAGACACAATTTTAGTTTTCGTTAAGAATTACGACACACAGTACAGATTTACTATACTAAAGTTTAAGCCGTAGTCAGGCACGATTCTAGCCTGCGTGTCTGAGGTTTAGTTATACGAAAAACTTAATAACACTCACCAACACGTATTTGTTGAAGTCTTATAAAAAGCAATATAATTACATATAGATTTACATGTTTACTCTTGCTTGTAATAATTAGTTTTTTATTGTGTGTATTATTTATAATTTTATTAATATTGATTGTCAGCTGTGAAGGACCTAAATGAAATAAATAAATACGTAAATTTTATTTCTCCGGTAAATAGTAATGTTAATCTGTAACTCACGCGCCGATTTTGAGGAGATAATCATGTTAATCTTAGGAATCTTATTATTAACTTTCTAACACATCAACCGTCTGCTTTGAACTAGGTAAGTGCAACCTGCAATTCATATTATACCAACACATATCATTTTACAATAAGTGCATTAGTGTAAGACGTGTAAGTGCTTTGCTCCAGACCATATATCTCCAAAGTGTCCATACACTGCAGGTGTATGGACACTTTTGACTCTTTATGACCTAACGAACGCCGCCGCAAATGCGGTTAAGTTGGCCACCCACTGGGCCCAAGTCTATAGGATGTACCGACAACACGAAGAGAAGATTAATAGTCTCAATTATACATGGTGAGTATTTTGTACCTGTCAGGAAGCACCTTACAAATTCGGGATTTAATACTTTCACACCTAAACTATCCGAACGATTATCATGAAATTACGCATACACGTTATCAGGGGTACAGAAAAAGGACATACTTTTCATCCAGGCAAAGAGTACTAAGACTCGTAAGTACTTTTAAGAATTCTCGAGTAATATCTAGTAATCAATAACACTGTCTGCCCTAAGAATTGGACCTTACAATCGGGAATAACCATTAGCACATTTTTTACATAACAAGATGACAAAAATGCATAAGACTCTTATAATAAATGTTCTGTGATAAGACCCGTCTGATAGGAAGTCGCAAGCCTACCTAGCCTATGACAGCCTGTAATACCAGGAGAATAACGCGCCTTGGAACGAATGAGAGAAAAAGGTACTTAAGTGAGCCTGCGCAAATATGCCACGGAACTTTTAAATAAGTCCTAGGACGATAATAATATGTAAACTTAGTTTGTTTTGGAAAAGCTAGTTGCAAACAACTTTAAGCCGAAGAAAGCGTAAAAGCTTATAACTAAACCACGAAATAGCTAGAATAAAACTAGTAATTTTTAATCAGCTATTAAATGTCTCTATTGCAAAAAAAACACTAGGAAGTTTAACTAAAAAATCCCTAGAATGTAGCTAAACATAAGTTCCTTCTTGTAATTGCTTAAAGATCACACTAAGTTTCATCCAATATGAGATGCAAATTTCATCCAAGATTGCATTACACTTAAATTTTACGTGTGTAGGATGCATTATGCTTTGGCACAGTAATGAGCAAGTAGTTGGTGAGGTGCATTAGAGAATTAGGTGACAGAGTGTTTGGCACTACGCCAAAGTATAATGCTGATGTTACTAAAGTTCGTAGCAGTGAGATATTAGTCGTCTAGCAGACGAAGGTGAAAAGCTTTACGTAAAATTTACTGTATTTTTTTGTTATATACCCACAGCTGTATAGCTCTGGAACGGTAAGCAGAAGAGTACTGCACCCATATATTATTGGGGATGTTATAAAGGTCTTGCGTTCGAAAAATTGTGGATTCGATCCCACTTATTGGACTACCAACGAGCATGTACTCGAAACAAAAGCTTTAATTTGGCTGGAAGGGTTAAACAAGACTACCAATAGGTACGTTCACGATCAATTTAACACTGCAAAGTTTTAGAAATCAATTATTACATAATAACAATCAGTATATAATAGAAGCTTAAGTATATCATAAAACTAGGTCCTCGGCGGTTTCAGGTTTATGATTACGCGGCCGTAGCTCGAAGTGTCATGTTATTTTACTTCTGGATAAAGTGGCTTTCTGGTGCTGAAACAATAATTATCAAAATCGGTTTAATAATTTCAGCAAACAAATCTTTCGTCTTTAAAATATAGGACAAGAAAATTCATTCCCCGATCACTATATAATAGATCGTACATATTTTTGTTTAACCTCAGCGTCGTACATGGCGATTTTACGTAGTATATGTGGCGATCATTCTTTCAATACGCCAAACATGCAAACAGCAATACCCAATTTAAAATAAATTATGGGCAAATAAATTTGTTATATAGGTCACAAATAGGAAATGCATTTATTTGCAAGCACGTACTGGTTATTTATTAGTAAGACGAGTCGTAAAATATGCGATATGTATCGTTTGCGTAATGTATCGCGAAACGTAACGTAACACCGGCCGTTTGACATCAAATTACGATCCTGCGATCGACGCTTTTGACAAAGATATGGTTACACGCAATCGATAAACAATTAATTATCAATATACAGGTCCCTGAAGTCGACGTCAAGCCGGAACAGGGTGTTAGGCAAAGTCATAGTAGTTATCAGAAAAAAAAAAAAAAAACTATCTCATGTATTTTCAAAATTATAGACATTTCAAAAAAAACAAGAAAATCAAAACAATTTTAAAATAAATTCTATAAATTCAAATTTATATAATTACATATGTACTGACTACGTACCGATTACCTCGGTTACGCAGTGTATGCGACTGCTGTTCATGAAGTATCCTGTTCTATTCCCAGGTTGGCGAAAAGGTTATTAGTAGCAACACGCAGTCTGAAACTGCGCCCTATAAAACGGCAATAGGCTCGTCCCTCTTCCATGGCTACCTGTTTAAATGTTTATGTACTACACTACCTACTACTTCCGAAGATTTACGCACCAGGCTATACATATATATATATATATATATATATATATATATATATATATATATATATATACGTATATTTTATGTATTGAATTACACCCTTACCTGAGCGTTCCCTTAAACAGAAACACACGGACTGGGAAAGAACTTTGGTTCTACCTAAAAGGATTTAGATAAGATGCGATAGGAATCGCAGCAATAGCAGGTAAACATGAGGTTGTTTGACGATCTTCTGTCGAATAATTGCAGTGACTAGGTCTCGCAGGTTGATTAAGAAAGCATAACGAGACCAGTAATCTACACCCCTTACGCGGAAAGTACAGTCACTCCTTTTTGAAAGGTCGACTGACTGACCGACCACTGACTATCAGACGTGACTTATGCTTGCTTGCATCTATAAGGCCATTCGTAAGCGCTTTGTTGCCTTCGTTGTAAAATGCTTCAGTTTTAAACTCTATTTTAGCTGAGCCTCGCGGTTTCACCCATGTTTATGATTATTACTCCGCTCTAGGCTATAAAATACACAAATAATTAACAAGTAAAACAAGTTCTTCAGGTTTATTATATTAGTATAAATAAATAGTCTTGTCTTATCTCAATGGATAAGACAAGACTATTTATAAATGGAATATGGAAATAACAATTTATTTTCTAAGTCTAGCCCCATCACTACATCGTCAGTTTGGATTTATCTGTGTGATATCCGTACACCTATTGTGCATCTTATCGTTGTGGAATGGATAACGTTGTGAGTTATCGTAGGGCAGAGTATGTTATAATTTTCTCTAAGATGTATGTAATTCGCAGTGAAACAACGTGATTAACTGTGACCTAATCCTTCTCATACCGTGAATAGCACCGTGGCGCCGCGGCCATGGTGGCAGTTTATTTTTGAAGTGAAAATCTTTAGCGGCGTTGTGCACTTTTTTTGTGATGGGTAAAAAATGTTAAACTCGCGTCAGCACACGTGACCTGATCGAAAATTCGTAAGACGGAGGGAGAATTGTCAAACTCACGTCAGGACACGTGACCTGATCGAAAATTCGTAAGACGGAGGGAGAATGTTTTTGTACGATAGCGCAATAAATGAATATTGTATTTTACCACATAAATACAGTACTAGTATAGCACTTTTATACTAATAATTCGTGCAAAATTATTCCCTAACCATTCCAAAATATCAAAAATGCACAACGTTAATATTCAAGTTTTCACTTCTGCCGGCACTCCCGGAGTGCAACACGTTGATTTTTTTTTAAATGACTCTCTCACAAGAAATAAGTCCTGTGTCGCGTGGGACTTTACAAACATTTAATATACAGACACAACAAACACCCAGACTCAGAACAACCATTTGTGAATCACACAAATTTTTGTCCCGTCTGAGGTTCGAACCCACAACCCTCAGCGCAGTGGCGATGGCGAGGCGACCACTTAAACCACTACGCCATCCGTCCAGTCGGTTTATAAACAGCGCTGGTATTACTATTATAGTCTTCAATTCTATATTTATCTATCTATATTTATAACATTGCTGCATCGTCGTTCTCAAGACAATGAATACATTACAGACAAACAAAAACATATAACGGCACTTAATTTCGTACCCACAAAAAGTATAAAACAAACATTATACAATTAATTAGTATATGGCTCGGCTGATCGCGTGCTGGCCGTTGCCGCAATCCGTCATATCGTGAGAAATGATGCGCTCCAGCAAGTTTTTTGTTCGTTTGCAACATGGCCGCTGTAAAGGCTGATTTACATTGGTTAGAAGTGAAACAAGCCATTCGGGTCTACATACTGCAATATTAATAATAATAATACCGTTTTATCATCCATAGTTAGCAATACTAACGGTCGCCTAGTGCTCGAAATTCGACCAAAGTTTGCCTGTAAGATATTGCTGACATATTATGTCATTATTATTGATATATGTAACCATAGTTACGCGCTCCGACTGCGTGTGTCAAATGCATGGTTGTGTGCGTGTAGTGTTTTTTCACTAATTTAATGTATTTCTAATGCATATTTTAAAAAAATATTAATATTCGTCACTTCTTCTCTGTATAAACTATAAGTGTGCGAAATTTCATACTCCTCCGTCCGCCCAATTTTCGTAAAAAGGGATCCAAAGTTTTCGCTTCACGTATTAATATATAGATACCAGCCCATCAAACACCCATAGCCCATATATTAGAATCCATACGTAGCAATAGTCCTACGCCTGTTGCGGTTAGTGCCGCTGTAGGTGTTCCATCCCACCTTTGATTAAAACTCTCGAAGGGCGTCTTCACGTTGGACCCATGTCTCCGTGTAAGCCTCCCAAAGGCCGGGTATTTTCCTAACGTATTAGGAATATACCCGTGAAAGAGAAACAAATAATAATTATATTTTATTTCCAAAATCAATAGTTACAAATTTTGTTAAGGTATACATAATTAAATTATAAGTACAAAATGATTAAACTAGTAGAAAGGTCACCCATCCCTGTACTAGTTAAGAACTGTATCACAGGTGACGGGGACTAAGTATATAGAGACATACTCTAAAGATGCCTCGGTGCCGCGGTGAATTGCTGTGCATGGGTTGTGGGGCTTTTGCGACGGGGACCGCAGTCCTGAATTCCACCTATACAATATTTTTTTATGAATGGTATTTTGGGACCACAACAAAAAAAGTTAAAATACAGTTAATAAAAAAGCTGGTTATGCAAAGCATTTGAATTCAAAATTTTTCATAGAATGGAATTAGCACCAGTTTGCGTTGGTGGTGTAGTGGTCGTGAATACGAATGCTGTGTATGAGGTCTTGGGTTCGATCCCAGTTTGAGCAAAGTTTTGTTGGGTTTGTCTCTCAACAAAGTAATAGCAGCCGATTGATGACAATAGCTGTCGCAATGTGGCTGTATTACAACTCAGCCTAAAACTTGCGAGCGTGAAACTAACTAAGGTGTTAATCTGTATTCTCGCCAAATTTCCATAGCGCCGTATTCATGGAAAATATATAAGATTTCCTCCACCAACCTAAACACAGCTTAAATGATACGTGAATAGATTCAACTTGATTAGATCGTGATTCGCACACGAAAATTGGTAATGACTTAAGTAATATGATATAACAATGGGCTTAGAAATTAGGTTGTAAGTCTTATTTAGTTATCTGATAGAACAGATTTGGAGATAGGTGGAGATATAATTACAGTTGTCATGTTGGTAAAGACTGTTAAGATATTTATATATGTAATTTACTGCCTCCGTGGCGCAGCGGTAGTGAATGCGACTGCTGTGCATGAGGTCTCGGATTCCAATCCCGGGCCGGGCCAACAAACAGTTATTGGATTCTTCTGTTAAGAAATCTCAATAAGAGTGTTAGACACCCCCGTGCCTCGGCAAGCACGTAAAGCCATTGGCCCTGCGCCTGATCTCTCTCCGGTCGTATCGTATTATCAGTCCCATCGGATCATGAGGATTAGGGAACAGAGAATGCATTTGTGTTTGCGCACATACTTGTGCACTATAATATCTCCTGCGCAGATGGTCAGTCTCCGTTAAGATTAGCTGCCGTGACCGAAATTCGGTCTGGAGGACATTAATTAATAAATTCATTTTTTTTTTCTACTCACAATTACAAGCTTAATCCAAGATATAACATATAATTAATTTGTCTAGTTAGTAATGCGAGGAGCTGGTGTCTGAGTTAGGCATAAAATGCCTGTATTACAGATCACCAGGTCCCCCACGGAAGAACAGATAGTTTTTATGAACAATGTTATTATATTAAATTACAATCTAATGTTATAGGTAAGGAGATTCAATACTAAAAAACTTAAAGACATAATTATAATTTTGAAGGTAGAATAATAAAAAATAAAAAAAATAAAAATTTTTATAATAGTCTTGGATTCATTATAATAGTCTTGGATAATTTTCGTTGAATTACAGCTGCAAATTGCCATACTCTTATGTCTGTATTCGCGAAGGGGAAAGCAGATATGTATTTCACTCACATTTTGCCAACTAAGGGTTTAGGCCCGATAGATTCTCACATAATAAAGGGCGACTATATCGGCGTCTACCCGTTTCAATTATAATCTACTACTTCGTGTGGCTACCGAAAATTTCTTGATAGAAAACCGTAAAGTGCACCGGATACCTCATGCAAAACAGTAGTATTTAGGTACTACCGCTGCCCCATCAAGACAAACAAGGAAGAATTGCCTCAAATGAAAAATAAAAATTTGCAGTCTTCTGCTGTTATTTCTTCTATCAATTTACAGATGATCGTAACCTGCTAAGAAATTATCAGTAGTAGCACGAGTATTGTAATATGTGCGGGAGATGATATTAGGTTTTCTTCTATTGATTCTTCTTAACGATACTAACAGATAAAACCAATAAACCTAGTCGATCTAGTATCTATTAATACTCCTTCACTTCAAAGAACAAAGAACTTCAAAGACCACCAAACCAAGGTAGTCTTGAACTCGCGAGAGCACACGACACGCGCCATGTACCTACTAAAATAATTGTTAAAATGTGTAATCAGTTTGATATAAAACTTACACTGGACGTTCGCCATTATTCTAATATCTATACTAATACTATAAAGCTGAAGAGTTTGTTTGTTTGGTTGGTTGAACGCGCTAATATCAGGAACTACTAGTCCGAATTGAAAAATTCTTTTAGTGTTGGATAGCTCATTTATCGAGGAAGGCTATAGGCTATATAACATCACGCTACGATCCACGGGGGCGGCGCGGTAATCATAAATGCGGGTGAAATCGCGGGCACGTCTAGTTGTAATATAAATTGATTTCAAAAAATAATCATCCACCTTTTTATCATCGTACCACTCGACACCGCAGCAGGGTTTATACCTACCAACTGGAAACGTTCTCGTCCCGCACGGCACGTTTCTAGAGATCATTTCTCGTACGTAGGTACAGGTTCTGGAATGGATTACCTGCTGTGGTGTTTCCCGATCGCTATGACATATCTTTCTTCAAAGTAAATTTAAAAAGAGAATTATTTTCACGTAAGCGACGGCTTGGCGGTGTATATTCTTGCTATTGCTGAAGTCCATGAGCGGCGGTTAACACTTGCCATCAGGTGGGCCGCTGGCTCGTCAGCTATTAGAAGCAATAAAAAATATGCTATAGCTATATATATATATATATAACATCGTGGATAGTGACATCACAGTGTAAACAATCAACCAATAAACTAGCCGAAACTATTCAGTAATATTTCCTCATGATACTCACTCAACAACTGAAACTATTGTAACAACTGTTCAACTAAAAGAAGCCGTACCGTATCATAATCTCGCTAAAGGATTGAGTACAAGGGTCAACCTTTCTCACGTTACATTAGTTACATTTAGAGAACGATCCTCTTCCTAACAGATGACATATCATAATTCTAAAATCTACTATTCTTTGCTGCTGTTATTATTATGTTATTGCAGAATAAGAAAAATAATCTCAAACATTTTGCTCAACACAGTTATGGCAAGTCGGCAGTCGCTCTTACGCTAAAACTTTGGTATAAGACTGACGAAAAAATCTTTAATTTATTAGTTGACTACCCTAAAACCTACCCGAATTACAATTTTATTTAGGTATCGTTATTGCCTAAGTCTACTGAAACGACATCAAACTGACCTAATTTAATTTGAATATATTTTTTAGAAACTGTATCCCGCTTTTCATTATTCCTGTGTCATGGCGGACTCCGTGAACTTTTGTCCCGTATGGGGATCGAACCCGCAACACTCGGCGTGGCAACGGGGACTACATAAACCATACGCCATCCGTGTAATCATATTGTATAGTACATTAAAGTTTGAATTATCCTCTCGGCTATATTAAAACGTTAACTGTTAAACAGAAGCATCCATGTAAGATTTCAACAGCGATTGGCTCGCCACAGTGAATAATACCCAAATAAATGTTTATTTGGGTATTGTCATATTTGCGATAGATGTGTATCTATCCATTTAAATCGATACATATAAATAAAGTCGAAGTGTCTGGCGCTGTAAATATGGAGATGAATGCTATAAATAGCACAGTTGGTCATTAACATGCTACATATCAGTTTATTTGTCTATCTGTCTGTGAGTCGGTCTATATTTGCAGCTATTGATGAGCTATCATCTTGTGTAATGAGACTTCGCGCACAATGATGGTCTAGGTTACTGAATTCTAGTGATTGATGGAATTCACACATCACGCGAGCACGTTCGCTTGTAAAATCTAATAATACCAGACACTGTACAATATATGTACTAAGAACTTTCAAAAACATCTTCAAAATCGAAACAACACTTTTTCATTTGAAAATCGTAAACAGACACACACAAACTTACAAACAAAAGACTCTCTTACAAAGATAAATAGATTTAAAACAAAGAACGTATAAAAATACGCAGGAAAAGAACATATTTCTGTACAATCAGACTAAAATAATACAGTAGACAACATTCTGCATAAAATATACGAAACAACACTCAAACAAAAAGAGTAAATAATATTCTATTCGAACAAAAAGTACTCCACAGGAACATATATTCATTCATAACATACTTATTTGACAAAGAGACTATGAAAACAGACGGTACACACCAGACATAGAGAGCTCATAAAACTATAACGAGCCACCGCTAAAACCCCGAGATGCATCAGTCTAGTCCATTCAAATAAAACTCGCGACCATTGTCCCACTGAATTCATTTTCACTAGGATACAGGAGACAAAAGAAACAGTTCAATAGGAACATGACCCTTGTGAATTAAAATTTCTATACACAAACACAATACACACAAAATTCATCCTTAACAGCACGAGATAACTACCAAAGTTCTTAAATTCGACCGCAAATCTAATACTCTATGTGGATCCAGCGTACAAACTTATATTTGCAGTTGCTAAAGAAAAGCGTTACGCAAATCAAAATCGAATGTTGTGAAAATTTTAATGGATTAAATTTAACGACGGCAAAGATAAATTTGTCGACCTGCATAGTGTTAGGGACTTTCTCTGGAACGAATCGCGTACAGTCAACGTAACTAATTATTAATGTGTTGTGTGGACAATACGTATGGAGACAATGCAATGTCTGTTGCCATGTGCCGTTTTCTTGGCCACAGCTAATAAAACACTCCTTCACGCAGATAAAGTGCAATATTTCGTAATATATTCTAAGCACGTATATACGAGGAAAGTTTCAGAGAGATAATAGGGTTAGTTGGACGCTATTCGATATTTATTAATCAACTAGAAGTGGATATCCTGACGCTATATTTTCAATAAAAGTTGGAGAGAAGTAGATAAGCTTTTCAGTTACAATCAGAGTCACACTTTATTAATGAAAATAATAAGGCATAAATAAAGTTATTAAAACTTTGCCGTGCATAGAGCGTTACAGGTCATTCAATGAGGTATTCAAAATTCGAACATTTTTTTTATGTGTCAATAGGGCTGCCATGATTTTGACAATAAGACGTCCTTGGAAAAGGATTTCATTTTTGTTATTTTATACTTTTAAACAATTATATGATTGATATCGAATTTTACAACATTTTATTAAAAAAATACGGAGCAAGCTATTCTCAGCTGTGATTTACAAATTAATAGTAAAATACGAGGCAAGACACTCGTCGGTAAGCAAAGTTAAATTTCGTAACAAATAGTAATAATAAATTTATTAAAGAATTTAAAATATGAGCTCGTGTTGAATTTAATACTTACGTGGTTTAGATTACCTATACATTTTGCTATTTGTATATTACTTCTTATTTACGATTTCAGTAGCTAAACTTATGTTATTCTGAAAAAATACTCGTCACGTACACGATCCTCCTATAAACCTATCGTTAACGGACAAAATGTTATTTTGATAACCTCTACCTATTTTGTGAAGAAACTGCAATAATTATGTCGTTAGCGTGACAGTAATAATTATGTACTATCTAAATGTTTTACCCTAAGTATTTACCAGCTATGTGATCCCTTACTTCTTGCAGTACTGTGTCCGAAATAATAAAATTATAAAAGAAAATTTAAAAAAAAATTAGGATGTCTCAAAATGATTATATGTATACTATACATACTGCCAGGATAGTCGATATGTAATATAATAACGATTCCTATAGTCTTCCAAGCTGATAAGTCGTTAAAATAGAAGGATTTAAAAATCAAAAGGAGAGACTTAATTTCTTTGCCCAGCAATAGACGGAACAACAACAGGCAAATGAAAAATTTTATAAATAATAGGTACACGAAAAAGTTTCTCTATACAAACCTTCTGCGATAAATAATGAAATGCTATATTATACATACGATGTGTTATAATAATATTGTGAATACAACGTACAATTATTATAAGAAAGGTAAACACAATTAAAAGCGGCGAATTCATGAAAGCTAGATTTGGCGCACAAAAGCTTGTTTACTGGGCTGAAAATATACAAAATTCTAATAACATGAGTTTATTCAAATAAACTTCGCATGGCTGGGTTTGCCTTGGAAAACGTATTCGTTGGGAGCATTTGAGCCATTCTGATACCGCCCGCTTGCCTTCGAACAGCTTGTGAGCTCACTTCACCAAACGCTCCGTTTTGAATTTCCCATTCAATTTGAGATGCAGTACTTTTATGTATGGTTTCGTAATGAACTTTTCTTCCTTTCAAAGCATATGTTTAGTTTTAAACTGTAAATGTACCTATAAGGCACGTAGGTTTACCTATACAAATCGTTAAATGAATTTTAAACATACCATTACAAAGTGTAGGGTTTTGGCATTGTACGTGTGTATGTACATGTAGAACTCATGCTCATAGCCATTAAAAATAATAATATGCGTCGTTCCGAGCTTAAGTGTTATGCGTCTGTTGACACACGTTGTTGTTGGTACACTGGAATTATCGCTAGTGTGACAGATGTCTAAAAAGAAAACAATTAAATCATATTTATTTGATGAAAATAGACAAACAACATTTAAAAATAAGAGAATACCGACTTCAAAATCGAATATTCTTAACCCTAGATCCCTACGCATATTTGACACTGACTTTTCTTACCCAGGGTACCCGAGACCCAGTATTGTAATGGTTCATATTTTTATGAATAATAATAAAAATGCATTTGTTTGTTTATTGATATATTTTATTTATTTAATAAAAATCGTATGAACAGAAAAATAAATCAAATCTATACTTTTAAACACCTTGAGAACATATTTTAATTTGATGTTCCGCGCAGATAAGCATTTTGCACTTATTACAAAAAGTCTTGCTTTTTCTATCTATTGCATATGGGCAGAATCTATAACGCTCTTGTTTTATGGCACCAGATACTGATCTAATAGGTTCATTAGGCAATTTGAGGATACCGTTTATAATTTGACGAATATTGTTGGCCAAAGTTGGTCAAGTTTTACGTTCTTCGAGGTAGCGTATAATCATCCAGAAGAAAACGCTCAATGCTTTCCGATGTTAAATGTTTACTCAAACCCGCCATTTTTGCTTACAACATTGACAACCTACAAAATAAATGCACTTCTAAGTACACAAATAACAATATAATCCTATTCAAATCCAATAATGACAGTATAGGTTTATGGAAAATTTCACGTATTTTACTACCCATGGGTGCCACAGCACCCTGTAATAATTATTTCATACACTTAACGCTAATTTTGAAGTTTGACAACTGATGAAATGTGTAATTTTCAACATGACAGGCAAATAGAAAATACATAGAAAGAATCTGTTTTGTAAGACAAAAAATAGTTACATCACTTTTAATAACTGACGGGGTACGTGAGCATCCTGGGTAGGGTTCTAGGGTTAAACAAAAATGCAAAGTGTGAAAGAAAAACAAATGTGAATAATTTAATTATTGTTATTAATAGAGTCGGTGTCAGCCAATGTAGGTTTGTAACTACTTAAACATGAGATGTCTTACTATAATCATAACATAACATTGGCATGCACAATTACACACATAGACGCAGCACGCGGCGCATGTGGCTGACACCGACTCCAAAAATAACAATAATTTAATTACTCACAAGAATACGCAATTATTTTTTTTACTTTTTAATACATTTTTGTTTAAGAATATTCGTTCGTGAAGTCGGCTTTGTTTTTGTAAAAATTTTGTTTATTTTTCGGTTTTTAGTGAATCTGAATTTCGATAACTGATTTTATTTGTCTGAATATGGATACTAAACGCGCTGCTCATAATAATATGAGACAAGCGCCGTTTAAATGAGACAAACGAAGAAAGGGAGAAAAGCCTAGTCTCTTTTGAAATCTTCCTCCAGGGCCATTTCAAAAGAGACTTGGTGAAGAGCGCAAAAATAGGCTTTCGAAAATCCATCAGCTGCGGGCTTACCTACATGAAAAATGTTTTAAACGGTATACAGTTTATATCATTTTTGGCCATAGTGCATCTCATGATAATTCCAAATACGGTTGGGATGATATGTTTTATTCCGGGGTTCTGGTGCCTAATGGCTTCAGCGTCATATTAAAAGTTGTATTATAGAAATCATTTTGTTATTAGCTTTTTTGTGTATACCTTGTTGAGTTTAACATTTGCACGTAACTTCATACTATTAAATGCTATCAACAACCAATTTGGAATTGTGTAATCAATACATATACATAATAGTTATGTATGTGACGTGATTGTAGCAATCACGGCAGATTTGCTGTCATTTATCAAAGAATTCCGTTGTATAAAACCGAAGATATTCTTCAGAACATCACCAAATTAGAATAGGGCTACCTCGAAATACTGCGAAGGGCTTCCAAACCATCCTACACAGTTTTTATTTTGTTCTTGCCAAAAAGGAGACCATCATCAATGTAGCCAAATACGCATTATTAAGGATAACTCGAAAACGAATGGTCAGATCTTGATCAAAATTAAATAGGACCAAATGAAACGCACCAGCTTTCAAATAAAAAATCATCAAAATCGGTTCATAAACGACGAAGTTATCCGCGAACACACTTAAAAACATATATATACGGTCGAATTGAGAAACCTCCTCCTTTTTTGAAGTCGGTTAAAAATAACGTTAATAAACTTATTTGCATACGATCATTTTCAAATGAACTTTATTTATTATGTATGTATAACATGTTCGTAGCGTATAACGAACAAATAAAATGTCTATTATTCATAAAGAATAAAATTATGTTTTCATTTATTACACATATACGTGGTAATTTATATCTGTTTATATACCGCCCCACTTC
This sequence comes from Catocala sponsa, assembly GCA_963564715.1. Lineage (NCBI taxonomy): Eukaryota > Metazoa > Arthropoda > Insecta > Lepidoptera > Erebidae > Catocala > Catocala sponsa. The sequence continues at coordinate 20,707,395 of OY751338.1, read as the reverse complement.
TGAACACGGACATCTTACAATAAGATTCATTTATGTTTTGCTTCACTGTCAAAGCAAGCGATAATTAACTATTTAATATGCACATAACTTGAAAAGTGTGTGCCGTGGGATCTAATTTGAGACCTTTTCGTGGCAATCCAACGCAGTGGTAATATGTACTTATTACCACTGCTTCTAGTGGTAATAAGTACATATTATATTGCAGTACCGACTAATTATTTTATAAACAATTTACTTTTACTTAGGGATATTTGAAAGCATAGCCGGACGCATCTTAGATCCCTTTTAAGTTCAATAAACTTATTGTTCAATCGAAGTTTCACTTTTTCATTATAAATAATGCATGTGGCATTATATGTGACCATGACCGAACTCGCATGTAGAATACTAAACTTTGACACAATAGGGTTCATTTCTCCAACGGATTTCCAGTCATCGGTCTTTGTTTTGGATGTTACTTTTATAAGTTTATGTTGATTTGTAGAAATAGCTTGAGGCAGGTAAGATCTTAGTGACAGATTGTTCGATGCTGACGAGTATCAGCTCCTTCCTAAAAGTAAGCAACTGTCATCTGACTTCAAAGTTAAAATGCTATCTTGCATTTCTTGTTTATGTTCTTTGTTTGTTATTGTTTTCTGGACTATCTAACTGGCCTAGTGACATAGCTTTCGCTTACGGTTGGTTGTAAGGTCCTAGGATCGATATCCACGTCACGCTGTCGTTAGAATTTTCTCTCAGGTGATTCTCAGAAACAGCGCGGAGTCTGGCCCTGTTCCCGCGGCCTGTGGAACCTAAACGTAGCTGTAAATATATGTTAAAGAGATGCCTCAGCGTAACTCAGTAGGTACACTCAATTTAAAAGCAAGCTTTAAATATTTAATTTATTTAGGTCACAACGTTTACGTCATACTCTAAAAATTTGGCAAATTAAGTAATATTGAATGTTCGTTTATTTTTTTAAAGTTCCTAGTTTCAATTAAATCAGGTTAATTCTTTGCAGTTATTGTCCCTCTTTTCGGCGATGGCTAAACATGATATGTACATATAACTCCTTAAAAAGCAGCTATGCTGCAAAAGTACAAACGCACGGAATAAAGATCACGTTGTGTTGCCAGTGTCAAAAAAAGGCACTTACAGACTGCACAGCACATTCGTAGAGACCCTAGTACCTTCAAACAGAACACTATAATAAGGGGGGACGCGACCTTATATCTAACATAATTAAAAATTATCGCCCCAAATCACGATTACTCATTTGCCAAACGAACGTAGAGCTCTTATAAAACCAGTAAAGGAAATCGTTGATAACATCTATAAATCTATCTCTTCAATCGCTGCACACTTTTCGCAAACATTTAGCTATCGAAGGACTATCAAGTCTCATTGGGAGTCCAGAGATTCAAACACTCGGAATACATGAGTTGAATGACTAAGTAAGTACGAGCACGAACTATTTCACAGTGCAAATCGCTCTCTGTATTTACTAAAATTACTCGCAATCCCAATTTCTGAGCACCTTTTGTTATTACTGAATACAATAAAGGTCTGCAGTACAATTTTGTTCGCCATTTTACGATTTTTGAATATTGCCTATTTGCGGTTTGTAATTTGCTTGTTTGTTCACAGTTTAGTGTAATATGGCGTCGATCAATGAAGGGGTCAACCAGACACAAAGTTGTTTGTTAGTGTTTTAATTACGTGCCCTTACCTTATGTTTTAAAGATAGGACGATTTATTTGTAATAGTTAGTATTAAATATATTAAAACTACATTTGAGACATAGACAAAAAAAGATTTTTCTAAGTAAATTCGACTGGATAGCTGCTACTTTTTATTCATTGTTATAACCATGAATAAAACGTAGGGTAGGTAATGGTATGGTATGGTTATTTTTGTTTCTTCTATGGTATTCATTTTATTTATCTCTTTTTCTACAATCAATTATTCTGTATTTCGGCTAATGTAACTTACACATAATATGTCAATAAGTTCTAAACTTTTGAAACAGCTGAAATATACCTTGTAAATATGACACTACCGCCATCGTCAAGTGTATATTTAGGCCACATTTCTAAGCGTCAAAGCATATTATAAAACACAAGAAACTCGACTAACTAAAACTGACAAAGACTCTAGACAGCTTTTCCCGGGCGATTCCTCCAAACAAGTAAACGTATATGAAAAATAAATGCGGAAAGTGTTGCCCAAACTTTAACTTGGGTAACTGTTACCGGAACTTTAAGAAATAGGGCACACTTGTGTTTATACTGTCGCAGTGCAGGCCAAGTAACCGTTACTAAGTAAACTTAAGAGATATTTGGCTCATCACAACACACTTCGCAGTTGCGGTTGTGAGAAACGAATGTCGCAATGGGAGGATCTAATGAGGAAGTTCTCTCAGGCTCACCAAGAAAAATGCAGGTAACTATGACTTTAGAAATGATTTACATTTTTGTCTTAACTGGTACTAAGTTTACCAAAAATACAGTTTGACTGCAGGGGATGGGAGTGGTTAAAGCGGTCGCCTCGATCCCTTACGGAGCAAAAATGTATGTGATCTACAAATATTTGTTCTGATTCAGGGAATTCTTTTATGTCCCTTGCTTAACCCTTTGGAATATTTGCCACGACACAAGAATTATTTAAGTGCGGGCGATGTATTTTATTTTTCTTTTTTTTTAATGTACTTGTAGATTGAGTTACAAATTGCTAGTGTTCTTCTTAATCTCTCGAGCTGAGCTAATATGCTTGTATGCTAGGAGTGGGTTCATATCGATAGTGCAGTGAGCGGGTTCGAATCCATGACCTCTTGTTTGCAATTCCGATACCTTATCCATTGGATGACCGCCGCTGCAAACCGTTGCAATACTTACCTAACCTACCTTCACCTAGCCGGTAATCATGGTAAACGATTTGGGCCTTCTAGATAATAATGATAAATGCTAAATCTAATCTATACAATAAATTGTATAGATTAGATTTAGTACAACATATTGGTTGAAGAAGAAATGAAGAGTAACGAATAAAATCAGAAATAGTCAAACCAGAATATATTCATGTTTTAAGTAAATAATGTCCTCCAGACCGAATTTCGGTCACGGCGTCCAATCTTAATGGAGACTGGCCATCTGCACAGGAAATATTATAGGGCACAAGCGTGTGCGCAAACACAAATGCACTCTCTATTCCCTAACCCTCAAGATCCGGTGGGACGGTAATCCGACACGACCGGAGAGAGATCAGGCGCAAGACCAACGGCTTTACGTGCTTGCCGAGACACGGGGATGTCTAACACCGCCAACTTTCTAACTCCGGGCTGGTATTGAGATTTTTTAATAGAAAAACCCAATAACTTTTTGATGGCCCGACCCGGGATTCAAACCCGAGACCTCATGAACAGCAGTCGCGTTCACTACCGCCGAGCCTATTTATTAGCTAACGTGTATATCTTACAAAAGTAGGAAATGGGTGGCACCATTCATTTCATTACTTTATACACTAACATTACTGCAAGTCACATGATGGCTTTCTAAGAATCAAATTTTATGATCCGCTTACAATGAACATAAAGTATGACTCAAACATTATTAAAATTAATTAACATATCAGTTTTACGATGGGTTTATAGTATTATTAAATATGACGATATTTGAACCTACAAAGGCTAACTTGTTTGTATAATTAATAATCATATGTTTTGTAATCAAATAAATTGTATCGAATACAGTAAGAATAGTAACTGTCATGTCTTAGAATACCAGACATAATTGAAGACCTATTGTCTGGCCACCGGTGTGCCGCTGCGACTCACTAAGTTAAAAACCTTTTTGGTCCCTATAAATGGTAATTCAGATATGTTAACCAAATTGAAGTGCATAAGAAGCTTTATGCATTTAGACAACATTTTCCATAGTTTTGTACCGTTGTTGGTTTCGTAAGTGTGAGGTTAGTAACTTTTAATAACAATTTTGTAAATCTTATATTAATACGTGAAGCAAAAGCTTTGGTTGGTTACATATGTATGTGGTGTAGTTGACTAAATGAAATGTGATTATAAGGGTATAGCTAAAGACAATAAACCTTAATAACGATCAAACTTAATAAGTCGAATATCGACCACTCGTCGACTGCTAGTACTAATAATTGCTGCTTCGGCAGCGCAGCAGTGGTGAATACGCTTGTTGTCTGAGGTCTTCAGTTCGATTATCCGGTCAGGCAAAGTTTTAATAGCATTTTGTCAAAAATGCTTATTGGCAGCATAAAGTCTGGAACTGTGCCCGGTAGAGAGTAATAGGCTCTGTATTCCGTGTAACCTAAAATTATAGTTAGCGAAGTGTATATACACCTCTGCCTACTCTCCTTTTTATTCTCTACCATACTTATTAAGAAAACTGGCATGGTAGTAATAAAACGGAATTAAATTTTACTCATTGCAACCAGTGAAGTGCTATAAGTTTAATTATATAAATAAACTAACTGTCCCGACAAACGTCGTCCTGTACAAAAGAGAAAAGAAAAAGTATCTGAACCATTCTCGAATCCACTTTAACCTCTTGTGAGACAGCTGGATGTTTACATTATCGCCCGTTATCGCCGCGTGCCACTTGAGATTTTGTTATTGTTAATTACCGGCCCACTCATAGCTCGTAGAATCAAAAAAATGGTACTACAGAATTTGTTATGATGTCAGCTACGTAGTAAAATATAAACAAGAGCTTTTTGCTGGCTCGCATGCGAGCCCCTGGCACACTAGAGGTTAACACACACAAAAAGTTTCATCAAAATCGGTCCAGCCGTTTAGGAGGAGTTCAGTGACATACACACGTATAGTAGAATTGTATTATTATATGTAAATATAAGCATGTAACAAAATATTTTCAAACACTAATAAATAGCTTAAATAATTTTTAATAATAATTTATTAATGTAATTAAAATATAAGCCCTCTTCTTCTCTCTTAATATATTTAGTATGCTGTGCCCGGCAGGGTCCACAATTGATTCTTAGCTATAAGTCTACCATCTATTATTATATACTACATTGTGGCAAAGCAATAAAGATTTAAATTTGAAGTCATGGCAGACAAGATTGGAAAAATTCCATTTGAGCCCAGTTGAGAAAACTGGAAGAGACTAGTAGAATACACTAAAATAACACAAAATTATTTCTCCATAGACTTCGACCCTCAACGCTGAATATACCTCGTCATTATCGTTCAACGAAGTACTTCCCGACTGGATCGAAGTACGCGGGCACGTGGGACATCCTTGGGATGAGCGGCAAGGGAATCTACACGTTTCCTAATGGTACCACTTTTATATAATGCCAAATATATATAATTCGTGACGGGAATTAAAACTACAAGACTACTATAAAAATATGAATAACAAATATGGACTGATAATAACGTTCATTAGACCAAATTCCGGTCTGGACTGAGCAAACACAAGCACTCTCTGTTCTATAAATCTCAGTATCCAATGGGACAGCAATCCGACACGATCTAAATCGAGATCATGCACAGGACCAACAAACGGGTTTACGAGCTTTCCGAGCCACGGTGATGTGTAACATCGCCAATTTTCTAACTACGGGCTGCTATTAAGATTTTTCTTGGCAGAAAAGTCCAATATTTTTTTGATACGCACTGTCCTCGAACCTTCGTTCTTTTTTGTTTAAAAAAGGCAACCAGTTTGTAAAAGGGCTGCAGGTATCTAAATAAATGGTTAAACCTAGCTTAATTTAAGCCTGCTTCCATCCCACGCAGGGTGTACGTATATCACCGTACAATACCCCTTTTAGCCTGCACTCTCGCTGATAACTCTAAAATTAAACTCATCAATTAGCGGCAAGCCTGACACCATGAGAAAAAAGCATTATATCTGGAATCTGTAGTCCGAGCGTTGGCCACGAGATAAATTAATATTGACGTAAATTTGCTCGCTACTAGGTACCTGTTTTGAACCTATTGGTTTTTTCAGTGTTTGTAAAGGCTTTTCACGACACATGTATTATAAACCTATTGATTATTTCGGTATGTGTAAAACGTTTTCGGAATACATGTCATGTATGCTTGCTGAAACTATTGGTTATTTCAGTGTTTGGAAAAGCTTATCATGACACATATATTCTGAAAGAATTCGTTATTTCAGTATTTGTAAAAGCTTTCTGACGTCACAAGTTTTCTGAACCAATAGGTTATTGCAGGTTTGGAAAAACTTTCTGCGACACATGTATAATTTGTGCTCTTTCTCTCAGGAGTTGTATATGAAGGAGAATTCGAAGACGGCATGTTCCACGGCGAAGGTCAGCTTCAGTACGAAGATGGTGCTACGTTAAAAGGTCATTTTATCAAAGGCGTTATGATCGACAGAAAGCTCACGTTCGCGAACGGACTTGAGTATGATGAAGAGGACTGGCAGTATTGTAAAAATTCTGATAGAAGGTAAAATATTTAAATTAATTTACAGCATTATATTCGAGTAAGAGCAAAATAGACTACAACTTCCATAATGTCCCAGTAAATATAAGTAAATCAAGATATTTACGTAAATTATTTTTTTAGCAAGAGGGCTTTGAAAGGTTAGACAAATATTATTATAATATGTTATTAAAAATTCGTTAATTCATGTTAACTATAGGACGATTGACAGCTCCCTCTTAATTCCACGATTTCAATGCAAAAATGTACCAAATCTGTACTTAAAACCGCTTTAAGACTATTTCTGAACATTAGAATAATTTACAAGAACTCATTTAGTTCAAATGTATAAGAAGGCCTAAAGTTCCGGTATGACGTACAAGCCACACAAAGGAATTTAATTCAGTTTTTAGTTGGGTAGCTTAAGCTGTTGCAACTTAAGTCTAAGCCTTAGTCTTAAATCCAGTAGGATCGACAATATAGTGCATAGTATGATTACACGTTAAAAACAACGCGAGCGATACGTAAATAACACGGATGAAGTCATGGGTAAAAGTTATTCTCTACTTGTATACTAGTATTATATAGAGTAAAGATTTGATTTTTTGTTTGTTTGTAAAGATTTAACTCAAAGACTACTAAACTGATTTTACAAATTCTTTATCCATTAAAAACTAAATAAACTAAGCAGTTTCATGTTTAAGCTAAAGAAATTATATTTATCTGAACAGAAATTTAGCACTTAATTGTTTATATTGTGTTTCTAGATATATTTATGTTTATTGTATATATATATGTCGGAGATGTATTGTTCTCTATGGCAACGTCAGTAGTGGTTGCGGGTTTAGTGGGCGTTATGTGGGTAATATGCGAGCACAAAACACAACGATGCCGGTTTTACACTATTTGTATTTAGAATAAACAGTATTTTCACTTCACAATAATGTCGAATGAAAAATAACAGTTAAGACCGAGCAGTGGGTTCAGGGCACTGATCTTACTTCTTTTTACACAACTCACAACTCAACGTTCCGACTCGATCAGTCGCTATCGCTCAAATCTGTCTCAACAACTGTCGGCCCTCCTAAAGTAAAGATGGCGCCTCGACCCCACTCAAGCACGCGCTCTGCTCTGATTGGTCGTTACGTGAATTACAATATTCATAACTTTTATTAGATTAATAATGTTTAAGAGCTATAGAATAATTTAACAAATCAAATTAAATTAAATTAAGAATTTTAAAAGTAATTAAGACTTAGACAATTTATATTGTGAATTATACGTGTAAATAACAATCAACCCGACTCATAGCTTCCTCCGACATATATATAATTTTAATCATTTTTTTTTTAATATTATCTTCTGTTCTACACATATATGTAATTGCCTGTCTATTATACATTATATTATATTTACTCTATCTATTAATAGATAAGTATGTTTATAAACTGTATGCCGAATAATCGTCCGTGCTAGTCCTTGAGTTTCGGCTGAAAAACAGCGCTGCGGTCATCCGCAGCAAAGGCTGAGGTGGAACCATTTGGACACACTGCACAACATTTTATTTATTTTTGTTTATTTTTTCGTACTTTCTTCTTGTTTCTATGTTAATATGTTGTGTTTTTGTGTCTAATAAATTATTTTTCTTTCTTTCTTTCTAGAAAGCTTTTTTTTTTTACGTGGGGTACCTAATGCTTTGACGCATACCTCTCCGCGGGGCGACGGCGAGGTTATGTCGAGCTCACCGGGGAAAAGATACCCCGGTAATACAGACTAAACCTACCACGGAACACCTCGACATAACCAGAGATGGCGAGGACGCGCGAATCGCTTTCACATACAATCGCGACCTCGCCATGGTTTCGGCCCGCCGTGTGAAACGGCAGGCCACTACCCAAAAAATACTTCCTCCCCCCCTAGGGGGGGGACAAGACACGACACAGAGGCGCACGTGGGAACACGCACGCCGCCTCTCGGACCTGGTGCTGATCAGGTGGCGAGCAGGCCCACGCAGCCCACCACCCCTCGGTCAAACCTCAGGGTGGCTGGAGGTCATCTCACGCCCTCCGGCGCCCAGTTCTGCGGTTGGGGAGAGGGTTTAAGCGGTCCCTCTCCCGCTCCCCCACCTCCTTGATGATCCGGGCGTCGCCTACCGGCCTATGCGACACAGGAACTGGCCAAAACAACCGTGGCCAGTCATTAACTGTGTCAGCCGGAAGGTGAGGGCGCCATGCCGTCTCTCCAGCCACTCCTCAAAAACGGGACTTACCGCCGCGATTGTGGCGTGCCCGCTCCATTAGAAACCTTTTTTTTTTTTTACATCAGGGGAATGCCTTTACGCACCGTCCGCGCCGGGGCAGGGCGCGGGTGTGTGGGACTCGAGCCAGAGAGACCGGCCCCATACCCACTAAACCCCTGACGACGTTCCTCAGGTACCGGCGTCGGTGCCACGGGATTTTTGCCAAACTTCTTGGCAGTATATGATTAGGTATAAATGAGACAAAGTTGTAGTATAGTCTAGTTATAATTATCCAAAGGTGCATCTTATATACTAACGACTACGTGTTGATCACGGATAGTAGAAACATTTAATAGATATTGAACGTGCGATAAAGATCATAAGATTGCGATGTAGATTGTAGATACAGCACAAAGATATTGTACTGTAACAGTACACCCCCCTTTAAAAAAAAAATATTATTATGGTAATAGTGTTTACAATATAAATTTGACCTAGACCTTACTAGTTATTTGCTGATGTATATAAATAATAATGCTATTGTACGCGGTGGAATTTGATGACGCCTGACCTAGACCTTACTAGTTATTTGCTGATGTATATAAATAATAATGCTATTGTACGCGGTGGAATTTGATGACGCCTGTTGTGGTGTGATTTGCTGACGTATGTAATTTTGACTTAGCTGTTGCACGAGTGTTTATTATTTTTTTCCGTTAAACTCTTCATTCTTCTGTCCAGTGTTTTCATTATGCCGTAAAGTAGGATCACGCCGATTGTTAAAATAATCTGTCCCATTGCAACATTTCTTGTCCACCGTAAGTCCTCCTGGATCAGGTTACGGAGTTTGTCCGCTTCGTTTTGATTGAGGCAATTGTCCGTATTGTATGTTATCTGGTCCTTAGAACTTTGATTTCCCATTTTAGATGTCTTGTTGTTACGAGTAGTTGTGAATTAATGGTATATGTTAAGATCTATGTTAATATATATACGAATAGCTTGCTTATATCAGCGATTTTTTATAGACGTACTACTGGCTTTACTTTACGTCCCGATCGTGTAGTGTACGTGTGTGAATGTCTGTAGAAATCCTTTGAATCTGGCACGTAGTTTGATTCGTCATTGATCATGAATGCTGGTTTCAATCTATCAATTGATATCACTGTCTCTTTATCCCTAATTCTAATGCAAAATGTTTTATCTGTTTTACTAATTACTGGGTAGGGTCCTTCATACGGCGGTGTCAGGGCTTTCTTAATTCTATCACACCGAACAAATACGTGTGAGCATTCTTTGAGTTCGGGATGCACAAATATAGCTTGGTTGTGGTTTTTTCTTTTCGGAATTGATGTCATTTGTGTGATGTCCTTTTGAATTTGTTTTACAAACTCTTCGTACGTTGATAACTGTGCTGCTGATGACTCAAAAAATCCTCCAGGGAGTCGTATTGGCGTTCCATATGTCATCTCTGCTGAACTATAACCTGTGTCTTCTCGCAAGCTACTCCGCAACCCGAGTAAAACTGTTGGATTCTCTTGTCATTAACGCCACCTTTAAAGTTCTATGAAATCTCTCTATCATTCCATTGGATTGCGGATGATAAGGTGTTGTCCTAATTTTATGTATTCCCAAAAATTGTGAGAGTGACTCAAATATTCTTGATTCAAACTGTCGGCCTTGATCCGTAGTAATGCGCAATGGACATCCAAAACGAGTAATCCATCCTTCGAAAAGTGTCTTGGCTACTGTTTCTGCAGTTATATCTTCTACCGGAAATATTTCGGGCCATGACGTACAACGATCTATGATTGTGATTAAATATCTCTTCCCTTGTGAAATCGGAAGTGGTCCGACGATGTCAATATGTAAATGTTCAAAACGTTGCGCTGTCATAAATGTACCAGGAGGTGATATCGTATGTCGTTGTATTTTTGATTTTTGGCAGGCTATACATGATCTACACCAATTATTGATATCTTTGTTCATATACGGCCATAAATACCTTTGGGTTATCATTTTTCTCGTAGTTCTTTTTCCTGGATGGCTCATACCATGAATGGTATCGAAAATTTGTTTGCGAAATTGCTTTGGTAAGTAGGGGCGGCTTTTTCCAGTAGACGTGTCGCAGGTGATGTTTATTGTGGAACCCGGAAGCGTAATGTTTTTGAATTTTAATCTTTTATTGTCACGTAATTTACTTAGTTCATTATCTGTTGATTGACATTTTTCCAATTCAGCGTAATCGATAGGTGATGGCACGTATATTTCCTCTATTCGAGATAAGGCATCGGCGGTAATATTGTCACGTCCGCTTATGTGTTGAATGTTGGTACTGTATTGTGAAATGAAATCTAACTGCCGGACCCGTCGCGGTGTATCGTTTGATGATGGTTTTTGGGAGAATGCGTATGTCAAAGGTCGGTGATCCGTAAATATTGTAAATTCTCTTCCCTCTATTAATCTGTGAAAATGTTTGACGGCCATGTATATTCCTAACAGCTCTCTGTCAAACGTAGAATATTTTTGTTGAGTTTCGCTCAATTTTTGTGAAAAAAAACCTAATGGTTCCCAATTGCGTCCGGATTTTTGTTGTAAAACTCCACCAACGCAAGTAGCACTAGCGTCGGTCATGAGCGCTAGTGATGCGTTGCGGGAAGGATGCACTGTTCACACTGCGTTTTTCATGCTTTCCTTGCATTTTTCGTAAGCTTTGTCTGCTTCCGTTGTCCAAGGAACAGGTGAATTATCGTTCTTTTTTGAACCATGTAGATATTCGTTTAAAATTCTTTGATTTTCCGCTGCGCGTGGAATATTACTTCTGTAGAAATTGACCATGCCCAAAAATCGTCTTAATTCTTGAATTGTTTTCGGTTTGGGAAATTCCATGATTGCTTTGTAATTTTCTTCGGTAGGTTGTATTCCTTGGCTCGTTATATGATAACCTAAGAAATCTATTTCCCTTCTGAGAAATTCGCATTTTTCGAGATTAATGGTTATTCCATTCTCGTGTAAACGTTTGAAAACCGTTTCTAAATGCTGATAATGCAAATCTTCGTTGTCCGATGCGATGAGACAGTCGTCTACAAATATAAATACGAAGTTTAAATCTCTAAATAAGGAATCCATGAATCGTTGAAATGTTTGTGCCGCATTGCGTAATCCGAAAGGCATTCTTAAGTACTCAAAAAGTCCGAAAGGTGTGATGATGGCTGTTTTTTCTATATCTTTAACAGGAATACAGTGGTATGCTTTGCGTATATCTATCTTGCTTAGTATCTTCTTATTTTCTAATATGTATGTAAAGTCAGTTAATCTTGGTAGTGGGTATTTGTCCGGTACTGTCGTGCTATTGAGCATTCGATAGTCTCCGCACGGTCTCCATTCGCCATTTTTCTTTTTTACCATATGTAATGGGCTTGCCCATGGGCTATCTGACGGTCGGCAAATTCCGAGCTCTATCATATTTTGAAATTCCTTTTTGGCTATGTCGTATTTTTCTGGAGGTAATGGTCTTGCCCGAGCTGCGACGGGTGGTCCTGTAGTGATAATGTGGTGTTCAATCTTATGTTTGGGCGCATTGCGTAGAGAGGACTCTTTCGTGATGTCTTCGTATTTGTTTAAAAGTTGCGTAATACGTGAATTCGTTCCCACTGCGATAGTACGAATTGTTTGTTGTGTCGCTTTTTCTGAAGTTACATGCGTTGTCAGCTCTGTAACTTTGTCGATAAGTTTGCGACCTGCTATGTCGACTAATAGTTTATAGTGCTCTAGAAAATCTGCTCCAATTATTGGTTGTGTAACATCGGCGATTATAAAATTCCATTTATAACATCGTTGTAGTCCTAAATTCAAGGTAAGCGTCTTCTCGCCGTAAGTCCTAATTTTAGTCCCATTTGCAGCGTATAGTGTGTATTGTTCATTTTGTAAAATTGAATATCTCTGTTGCTTGCTAATGACTGAAATATTTGCGCCCGTGTCAATCAAAAACTTCATACCACTTTTTCGGTCGGTAATGGTGAGGCGATTGGATGGGTGGATTGCACAGAGTTTCGCCGTTGTCTGTGCTCTTATTCGTTTCCCTGGTTCCGTACGTAAGTCATTGGTTTCCAACCGCATGGTTTAATGCAGTTCCTTGCATATTTTCTGAATCTTTCGTGGTAGTAACAAAATCGATTTGCTCCTCTATAGTTTGTTCTCGGCCTCATAATCGGGAATTGTTGACGTTTCTTGAAATGATTGTGCGTGCTGGGTCGATAGCCATATTGACCTTGCTGAATTGCGTCAATATCTATCTGTAATTTTGCTAGCTGGGCTAAAATGCATGCTGTATTGTTGTCGTTTGAAGTGTCGTTGCTAACAGCTGATATTTCGGTTACTTTTGAATTCATTATTATTTTGTCTGCAATTTGGCTCAGTTTGTCAATTTCCATGTCTTCCGTAACTGCTAGAACCGTAGTAACTGATGTTGGTAAAAGACTGAACCATAGTAGTTTAATTGTTTCGTCACTGATTTTTCCTCTCCCGAGGACTCGCATTTGACGTAATAACTGCGAAGGTTTTTGTTCACCGAGTTCTGTCTCTGATATTAATTTTTGAAACTGTCGCTGTTCTGTTTCTTCGTAACAATCAATTAAACGTTCCTTGATGTTTTTATATTTATCTGTAGTCGGTGGTGAAGTGATTAGGTCACTAACTTGTAGTATTTCTTCCTTGGATAATTTTGCTATTACTGTACAGTATTTGTATTCGTCTCCTTGCTTCTGTGGTGCTAATATGGCTTCTAGTTGCGTGAACCATAATCTTGGTTGGTCTTTCCAAAATTCCGGAATGCGAGATAAAACCGAGGTGCCAGCAGCTACTTCAAGTGTTCCTTGCTGATTTATGTTCGCCTTGCATGGTGATTGTGCCATGTTTCTTGCTGCGTATTCGTTCGTCGGGGTCACCAATTTGCCAAACTTCTTGGCAGTATATGATTAGGTATAAATGAGACAAAGTTGTAGTATAGTCTAGTTATAATTATCCAAAGGTGCATCTTATATACTAACGACTACGTGTTGATCACGGATAGTAGAAACATTTAATAGATATTGAACGTGCGATAAAGATCATAAGATTGCGATGTAGATTGTAGATACAGCACAAAGATATTGTACTGTAACAGGATTCACGCTAGCTTTCACCGCGACACCGACAGGTCTTGGCCCACCACGTGAGTAGGCGGGCCCCAGCTGTTTGGGGGAGGATTAGATGGTACAGCCCTCCCCTCCACTGAGGGGGGCGCGCGGGGTGCTTACGGCCCTCCCTCGGGCCTGTGCTGCTCGGGGCGGCAGACTGCCCAAGTCCACCACCCGCAGGCCGCCCCCTAGGGTGGCTGGAGGTCCGCGGCGCCCTGGACGTCTCCTGCGGTTTGGGTGGGGAGAGACCAGCTTCCTCTCCCGTTCCGCCGCCTCCTTCGCGGACATCACTGCCTCGCAGAAGGCGACGGCGGCCTCCCATGCACCCTCGCTCCGGACCATGGACAGAACCATGTCAGGCAGCGAGAGGACCTGGACACCCAGTGCCCCGCTTAACGACCGGCGCTGCTCCTCCTAAGCTGGGCACTCCACGAGTGTGTGGAGCGCCGTATCCTCGGGGCCGTCACCGCAGTGGTGACAACAAGACGTCTCCTCCCGGCCTATACGACACAAGTACCTCCCGAAGCATCCATGCCCGGTGAGGACCTGCGTCAGCCGGAAGGTCAGGGCGCCATGGCGCCGCTCCAGCCACTCCTCCAAGATTGGACTTACCGCCGCTATTGCGGCGTGCCCTGCACTCGGTCGCGCAAGCCGTTCACCCCAGTCCGCCCTTAGGACGCTGCGGAGCTCCGACCGCCGCGCCTCCACCTCTCTCGGCAACGGCTGAAAGCCCCGTTCCAGAGCCTCCCCGCGCCACTGGTTGAGCGACGCGAGAAGTCCGGCCTCTCGATCCCAGGGCGGTGATCCGGCCAGGAGGCTTGCCGCCTCAAAGGACATCGTACGGTACCCCCTCGCGGCCCTGACGGCCATCACCCTCTGCGGCCTCCGCAGCAGGGCGGCGTTACGGGCCGTCAGGTTATGCCCCCAGATGGGGCTCCCGTATAGGGCCATCACCCGCACGACCCCCATGAAGAGCCTCCTGCATGAGGCGTTTGGCCCCCCCAGATTGGGTAGCAGCCGCGACAACCCTGCGGCCGCGACCATCAATTTAGGGGCCAACCTTCGGAAGTGTTCTCCGAAGGCCCATCGGCCGTCGAGGATGAGGCCCAGATACCTCATCGATTTCTCGACGCCGATGCGGACGCCTCCCACCACGATGTGGACTCCCTCCGGCGGCGCGTTCCGGCAGTTCCGAGAATAGAGCCTCGGATTTGTGCAGCGCCACCTCAAGGCCCAACCGCCGGATCCTACCCACGACATGCGCGACCCCTGCCGTTGCCAGGACAGCCGCCTGCCGGTGCGTCGCTCCCCGAGCGAGGACGAGCGTATCGTCAGCGTAGATCCATTAGAAAGCTATATTAACACCAAGTAACATATTATGCTATATTATATTTTAATAAAGTACTGTTATTAACACAACCGAACTTACCTTTACGCGAGCGAAGCCGCGGGCAAAAGTTAATATAGCATAAAATGTCAGAAAGTTGAGAAACCACCATATAATACTAGAGTCAGACTCAATTTACATTTTTCTCATTCTTGTAATACGGCATCGAGTTGTGTACCCCTCCTCAATACGCAAGACCGAAATAATACAGTTAGGGACCCAAAAGTTATACAAAACCACGAAACATTTTTCAAATTGAATGTGACATTAGATTATAATCTAGGACTCGTTACACTGCGTATTGTCGTTGGATTTGCTCCACATAAACGGATGAGCCTTCTGTTACAAACACGGTACACTTACTTACTACTTACTTTTTAGCAAAACATACAAATGTTAAAAATTTTAGCACTTATACTATGGGTATAACAGTGGGTATATAAGTGTACACAGCATTCACATTATATAGGCAACAACTTAAACTAAATAAAATATGAAAAAAGTTATAAGAGAAGTAATAAAAGTGAACAATAGTAATCGTACTTAACAATCAAGCAGTTTCAAAAAATCATTTCTAAATTTATTATCTGACTTGTTAAATATATCCAAGTTAAACTTCGCGTTAAAACAATTGTAGGTTCTGCAAATTCTAGCCAGGGGATAATGAAGATGAGATTCTAGAAGGGGATGATTCGAGCAGTGGGCGAGATGGTTTTTTTTTTATGTATTAGGGGGCAAACTAGCAGATGGATCGCCTGATGGTAAGCAATTTCCGCCACCCATGGACACCTGCAACACCAGAGGAGTTACAAGTGCGTTGCCGGCCTTTTAAAAAGGAGTACGCTCTTTTCTTGAAGTGTTGAAGGTCGTATTGGTCCGGAAATACCGTAGGCGACAGCTCATTCCACAGTTTTGTTGTGCGAGGCAGAAAATTCCTGGAGAAACGCACAGTTGTGGACTGCCATCCATCTAAATGATGGGAGTGAAAATGCTGTCGCGTAGGAAGATGGCGAAAAGAGGCGGCAGGGATCATTCCGAACAATTCCTCGGAACACTCCCTAGTATAAGCGATAGAAGATGCATAGCGAGGCCACATCTCTACGCAGCGCCAAGGGGTCTAGGCGATTTGAAATATCCTGGCAGTCGACGATTCGAGTCGCTCTCCGTTGAATGCGGTCTAGAGGGAGAAGCTGGTACGGGGTGCCCCTGCCCAAAGATGAGAACAGTATTCCATGTGAGGTCGAACCTGCGCCTTATAAAGTAGTAGGCGGTGGGCCGGCGTGAAATACTGTCTCGATCTGTTGAGCACGCCAAGCTTTTTGAAGCTAATTTAGCTTTACCCTCTAAATAGCCGCGGAACTGGACTTCGCTCGATATATCGACACCAAGAATTCCAATAACGGTTGAGGCAGTTATGGGGATGTTCTCAAAACGAGGAGATACGTCCAACGGCAGCTTTTTTGCGGTGAACGCGTAGACTTGTGTCTTTGTGGGGTTAAATCGGACTTAATTAAGCCTGCCCCAATCCGAGACTTTCTTCAGAGAGGTCTCAATTTCAGACACAAGTTTGTTTCGGCTCTCAATGACGTTTTCCCGAGAGATGTTAGCGCGGCCGGTATAAAGAGCATCGCTCGTGCTGTCGTCCGCATAACAATGATTGCTGCTAATTTGCAACATGTCATTGATATGGAGGAGGAACAGAGTAGGCGATAGCACACAGCCTTGCGGGACACCAGCATTTACAGACATGGAGTCAGAGCATTCACCATCGATTACGACCTTAATGCTTCTGTCTGCTAAAAAGCTAGTAACCCATTCACATAATCTCTCGGGAAGCCCATAAGAAGGAAGCTTCGAAAGAAGCGCTTTGTGCCAAACACGATCGAAGGCCTTCGCTATGTCCAAACTGACCGCCAAGGCTTCCCCCTTTGTCTCGATCGCCTGAGCCCAACGATGTGTCAGGTATACTAGAAGATCACCAGCTGACCGACACTTACGAAAGCCGTACTGCTGGTCACTAAGCAGCTGATGACCCTCCAGGTACCGTAAGAGCTGATGGTTGATAATAGATTCCATTATCTTCGAGAAAAGGGGGGTTATGGCTATTGGTCTGTAGTTGGACGGGTTTGAGTGGTCGCCTTTTTTTGGGATCGGGTGGACCAATGCTGTCTTCCAAGGTCTCGGAACTACGCCAGAAGAGTAAAAGAGCTGAAAAAGTCGCGTTAAGACCGGCGCAAACTCTGGAGCGCACATCTTCAACACAATGGGGGGATTCCATCAGGCCCACTCGACTTATGGATATCAAGGGACAGAAGTGCTAATCGCACTAAGCGTTGGTAGAACCTGATATCAGGCATACAACCATCACACCGAGGTATGGTAGGCGGTTCTTGTCCCCTGTCATCCAAAGTCGAGTTGGACGCAAAGAGTTTGCCCAGAAGATCGGCTTTCTCTTTTGCGTTGTGGGCCAACAAATCACTTCCCATGTGAAGAGGTAGAAAGGATGGCTTGCAGAAATTTCCTTCGATAGCTTTGGCAAGAGACCATAATGCACGAGTTCCTGAAGGAAGATGCTCAAGCCTTTCGCCAATTCTACCGATGTGCTTCGACTTCGTCCTTGCAATGTCTCTTTTGAAAGACCTGGAGGCAAAGTTGTACTCCCGTTTTAATGCGCTGGTATTTAGATCACATGCCGTCACCGCATCAGCCCAGGCTTGGTAAGCTTCCTGCTTCCTACGAGAAGTGTTTTTGGAAGATGGACCAAACCAAGGCCGAAATTTGCCACCAATAGGGACCACAGAGGACGGAATGTAAAGCTCCATACCCTGTACCACCACATCAGCAACAGAATCAGCAACGGCATTGGAATCATCCGGCGAGAAGCATACTTGTCTCCAAGGGTAGGACGCAAAGAAGGACCACATCCCATCCCAATCTGCTGACTTGTAGTGCCACACACGGCGGCTGCGTGCAGCATGCGATTGCGGCGAGCACGTGAGAGGCACTGTACTCCGTACAAGGCAGTGATCTGAGGAGCCAAGTGGGGTGCCAACAGATACGTGGTAGCCATCCGGATGAGAAGTCAGCAGAAGGTCCAACAGTGAAGGATTTTGGCTCTTCACATCTGGGATTCGCGTGGGCGTAGTAACCAGTTGTGTCAGGCCATATGCCAGGGCGAAGTCGTGAACAGATCTCCCCGCATGATCGGTCTTACTGGAACTGAGCCAGTCGGCGTGGTGGGCGTTAAAATCGCCAAGTAAAACGATCTCCGCGGCCGGGATCCGTTGCTGCACAAAGTCCGAAGCCATCTGTATGTGCTCAATGAGTCGGTCAGTTTAGGTGTCACTGCTATGGGACCTATAGAGGCACGCATAGACGCGGGGATGGTCGTCGCTGTCTACACGGAGCCATAAGATGGAGAGGTCCCTACCTTCAAGATTACCGAGGCGACGAGAGCTGATATCGTCTCTGACATACACGCACACTCCGGCTCTAGACAAAAAGGAGTGTTCTAGTCCGTACCCAGAATAGGTGAGGTAGGAAGTATCTGCTGGAGACGATATCTGCCTCTCGGTCAAGAAGAGCAAGGCTGGCTTTGCTGTCTCGAGGAGGTGGTGAACAGCATTAAGGTTGCTATGTAATCCCCTGATGTTGCAAAAGTCCACGGCCAAGGGGTTGCCATGGTATTTCTGCTCTTGCCCCGGGCATTAAGCGCAGTTTTGCCCCCCCCTCCCAGAATACGAGGGGCGACCTAGGCGTCCACGCTTAGGTACGTTATTCCCTGAGCGTGAACGCCCAGAGAGGGATTCTCCCAACGCTAGCGCAGTTGGTACCCTCCTGGGGTAGTATACGGTTTTTCAACTGCACCCTCATGGGGGGGGAGGGTTGGGCCTCCGGTACCCTCACTCACTCGGAGAAAAAAAGCGCAAGCGCTATTTCACGTCAGTTTTCTGTGAGGTTGTGGTATCACTCCAGTCGAGCCGGCCCATTCGTGCCGAAGCGTGGCTCTCCCACTACCACTTTTTGTGATAGCCTGTCTAGGATATCGACGGGGTACATTTAAGTTAGTGGAAGATAGGAAGTCAGACCATGTGATCTTGTGGTATAGGATTATATATTGAGAAACAATAAGTCTATCACTGTACGACGATTTTTGAGAGAGGTCATGCCAAAGAAAGTCAATCGCATGTTGTATGGCACCTTATGATATATACCGTAGGAAATATATGCTAAGTGTCTCGTGAAGGCATGTTGGATGCTCTCGATCCTCTGAGAAGAATTACTGTACACAGGGTTCCATGCTACAGATGCGAATTCCATCCTGCTACGTACAAGGCTATTGTAAAGAATAATTCGTATCTGTTTATGTTGAAATCCCTGTAAATTCCGTTTAAGGAAGCCCAATATTTGAGCTGCTTTTTTACAATAGTATCCACATGAGAGATAAATTTTAGTTTAGAGTCTACGGTTACTCCCAGATCTTTTAATTCATTAACCCTAGCCAAAACTACACATCCAGCAAATATACCGAGTCTATGGCATGGATCTTTTTAGTAAAGCGTGTGTGTTAACATTTGCTAGGGTTCAACGCCATGCCATTAGTATCACACCAGTTTTATACTATTTAGGTCTGTTTGTAAGAGTTCTACATCAGACACATTATTTATGATACTGTATATTTTAAGATCATCGGCAAAGAGAGAGGCGTTACTGTATCTTGGAGAAGTGGTAATGTCATTAATAAAAATTAGAAAAAGTATTTTGCCTAGATGTGAGCCTTGTGGCTTTTTCACATTAATGCTTGTTTATATCAATTCTAAAAAATGCTACAGATATAGATTATGCTTTTATTGCTACAAAATCTCTACCTGAAAGCAAATTTATGGAATAATTTATACATACTTATGATGGCCTCGATGGCGTAGCGTTTAGTGTAATCGACTGCTACGCCTGAGGTCGCGAGTTCGATTCCCGCACAAGTCATACATTGGTCTGGGCGTTTCCATGTATAATAAGCATGTATTTGCAAAAAAAAGTGAATGTGTATGTTTATCCATTGTTCATAAAATTTCTAGACTGGTACTTACTATTTCTAATATTTTGTTAATCGCTGGCGGTAAGCCATGTGCTCGTGCTACGAGTTGGTTTACGTCGGTAGTGCAGTAAAAGGGGGTCCTCATGGCATCTCTATCGCAAGTTCAATAAGATATAGAGCCATAAAGTACAATCTATGGATTTACGTTAAATGAAGGTAATATATAAGATAGACTCTAACAATGAAAGATAAGGTAAAGTGTAATATCAACTTAAAACACTTTGCTAGAAATACCCGAGACCGACTGACGAAGTATCTTAGATTTAAAGAAGCTCGCAACTATTGCAAACATATTGTATCTGCCCGCCGGCGTTCTGCTGTGAATTAATAGAGTAAACAATAGAAACCACGAGAATTATACCCCTAGTGTTTCAAGCACACATAACCTTACAGTACCCGCTTTCCATCAGGCGGGCCGTATATGTATTCCAACTTAGTACTATAAAAACTTTCTTTTATTCAACATTTCTCCTTTTATTTACGGCGAAGCGTACGGTAAATAAGTGTAGAGTGTGTATCTACCATGCGAAGTTTCTTTTTTCTTTTACCCACATTCATTTATGGGGTGAACAAGATATTACGCGAAATTACATCTCATCACGTTACAAAATAGCGGAAATGAATCGTGTGCCTGAAATATTTTTCGCGCAGTTTTCCCTCTCACTCAGACTAATCGGCTATCACGATTTGTTTTACTTATGAATATTCCGAAAGAGCTTTATATTGTAATGAATATAAATGACGCTGAATACTTTTTGTTACATTTATCTTCTTTTTGGGCATGTGTTTAGAATAATGTGAACAAAGTATTAGGACAGTATGCGCCGTTATCATGGCCCACGGTAAAGACCAGTCCTTAATAAGACATACGCACATAATTTATATTAACATATACACTGAATAAGTTTTCTATTTTACATACCCACTAGATCTTGTCTTGCCTACTAATTCATATAGTTGGATGACAAAATGCACCATAATATAAATTCTTCTGAACGTAATTAGATAAAACACGGCTTAGATTTTACATCGAACAACAAGCTATTAAACTAATAAAACTAAATCAACTTTCATAGTAGATTTTGCGTGAGCCTGGAACCAATATCTATAAACCATTGGTGAAATGCAATCAATAGTTTTTAGATTTGTTATTTCCTCTACCATCACATATCAATACCAATTAATTTCAAAAATATATCCAATATACAACAACCTCATTTTAAATTTATAACAGTGAATTACGAATGCAACAAACTAATATCTAAAATTATACTATTTTCTTTTACATTTAATATAATCTTGCATTAATAATTATTTTTTGGGTTTTATTTCTCTAATAATGTAATTTTTCTAGACTTGTAAGAGGTGACTAGGAAACGGATGCAAAACACTGTGTTATTTTAAAGGCTTTAATATTTAGAAGATTTATTTAAATACTCACGAATGTATCTATGTCATTATATACCCAGGTTTAGACTCTACACCAGATCTTTATTTAGCGTGAAATAGGTGTAGCTACGACGTTCATTATGCAGTGCTATATGCAGTGGTCCGACCGCCGAGAAAACGATTAACTATCGGCGATTTTCTCTCTCAAGAAACGCACAAATAATATACATTCCGTGTAAACGAAAGAGATGCATATATTAAAAGTTGCTCTCTGACTGTTCACACTGCCGGCGACGACTCGCTTTACTAGTTTTGTCGCTGAGCGTCAAGAGCTTTCAAAAATAAACTCGCTCAGCGATACTCGTTCAGCGATGCTCGCTCGTCGCCGCGCGCAGGTTTGGACAGGACTGAGCGACCGCGGGAGAGTGGCGCGAGTAATCGCTCGTCGCACTTGCACACTCGCTTATAGCCCGGCGACAAAACTATCGAAACTACACACTCGCTTCCCGCTGATCGTCAACTCGTTTATAGTTTCTAGTTTTACTCGTTTCTCGTTCATCGTTGGCGGTCGGACCACTGCCATATGAGTGATTTAATAAACCTCCCAAGCAAAACTTAAATCCTTGTAATAGGTATAGATCCAGCAGTTCGTTTGTGCATTAGGTGGAATTCGGAATCATGATATTTCGATGTCATGCCTTACCTATCGGAATAACGCGACTTCGAAAAATGAATAAGCATTATAATTTTGATTACTTTATTATCCAGGTATGCCATAGAATGCGACGAAGGCCTCCAGCCAGCAGGCAGATCCAACATCACAGCGGAAATGCCAGCACGGGAAATACCAGAAGGGTTTTACGACGCCGGCGATGGCTTCTACAATCCGATCACGAAGAGCGTATATGATGAGGATGACCCGACTTCTGTTAAAAGGTAAGATTAACAAATATAGCTTTGAAAAAATTTGCTTTTTGTCGTATTTGAAACCGCGACTTCATCGAACTTTGACTAAGTTTTTTTCAATACCGCACCAAAGCTAACCATTTTAGTACTACTCTATTGGTAACCCACCTCTAGAGTAGATATATAAATCTAAATGTTTTATGTTCTTAACAAATTGCAATATATTTAAATCTTCGGTTACTTTTAAGTATATCTTTAGTAATAGTTTTTGCTTCTAAACACAATCTGTTTAAGGCACCTGTAATACTAAAGTAACCTTACTACAGCGAACGATTAATAGAAATAAATACATCAGCAGTGTGCCTAGTAACTCATAAAATAATAAATAAGAACTGAGTTCTTAATATATTTACTATTATTTGTAAGTATCATAAGCTTGCCAGTTTCCACTCCCACGTCCTGCTCATTTGAATTGTAAAACAAATTCTATCGAAAAGGTCCGCGGAAACAAAATCCTCTCGGAAACTAGTCAATATAAAATACAAAAGAATAGGATAAGTCTCGCTATGACGTATGTTTTGAACTTAGAAAACATAGGAGAATGAGAATCAATACATACGAAATAGACAAAGGAATTATGGGTTAATGTAATTTTAAAGTTTTCAGTGGATCGGGTTAATGGAGACTTTAAAATAGTCCTTCAACATTTTTGCGGTATAGAAAATCGCAGATTAAGATAAACGCTTAAAATTAAGCAGGTCTTTAATTTATTTGCCACTTTAATGATATAATTTAATTAATCTTCTCCCTTTATAATTAATAATTCTAAAATAGAATTAGATAGCTAACGTGCCTAATCATACTAAAATGCGAACTGCCAACATATTGCAAGATTTTTGAGATGAAGATACAGTATTGTTAACGCCGACGCTATGAGTGCCACAATCACATGTGCGTGCCAATAATGTTTGGATGCCAGATTATGTCACATGGCTATCCTATAAATACGGCTACTAATCCAAAGTGCATATTCAAAAGATTATGCATACGATAACAACACATACATATGAGTGGACATCGATGAATTGCCGTAATCATAGGATATAAGAAAATCTTTAAAAAATAACTAGCTTAAGAACAGCATAAGATTGCTAATACATACATTTTAGGTTAAAAACATCCACGTGATGCAATGCCGCACTAGTATTCAGTTAATTATGACTCGCTCAACTATGTAGGAAACTTGAAAGTTTAATGGTTCTATGAGTCTCTAAAACGTTTAAAATGTGCAAACTAGCCTTCAGTAAGCAAGCTGGCTTCTTACCTCATACCTATATCACTTCTACTGTAAAAGTAAAATAAGCCTACGAAATTATTCAAAATATCAGTCCAATTAACACACCAGTAACTGTAGCAGCCAATAGTTTAACGTACTTAAGTTAATTACACGTTTCGAGTATCAACCAAATTAGAGCTGAATGTCGCGCGAATAAATAATAACGGATTGAATATTTCATAAAGTCAAATATTGCGCAGCTTCAGTGTTGCAAGTTTCATTAGCGATCCGTTGGAACGTACGATAATTGCTGTATTAATTGACTCTCTGATTGGTGGCTCTCGGCTGTCCCTCCACCGGGTAAGCCTTCGAATACTCCACAGTTATTGTTATTATTTTATAAACACATCACATTACAGAAGTGAACGGCCAAATCAATAAAACATGGGCTTTTATTTCATATATGGCTAAGAGGGTAAACATTTTCTCTTCCTCTCTAATAAATCAATCATTAGGAATAATTCCTATGTCGCAGGGGAGTTTACAAACATTCAAACAACGGACTCAAAAAGTACCAAAACTCGGAACATCTATCCATTGAACATACAAATTTTTGTCACATGAGAGGATCAAACGCACGACCCTCGGCGCAGTGGCAATGGCTAAGCGAAGTTAAATCACTACGCCACCACCCAGCAAGTCGACTGGACTTGCAGGCTTACATGATGATAAGTGGTTACCGTACCTTCGGTATTGGTATAACAATCATGCATTTGTCAGAGACAAAGATATTGCCTGAGGCCCAATCACCCTCTTTCCCCCTTCCCGCTCCTTCTCCTTCCCATTTCCTTTCCTAAAGGGTCGCCAACGCGCAAGTGATGCCTCTGGTATTACAGGCGTCCATAGGCTACGGTGACCACTTACCATCGGGTGGGCCGTATGCTTGTTTGCCACCTTAATTGTATTAAAAAAAACATGTGTTGACAACAAAGCTCCTCCTTATGCATTACTCACCATGCAGTAAGCATAATAGAAAATTTATTGTTTGTCATGACCGGTGTGGCGTTCAAAAGATTAAGGAGGCGCTCTGGAAATTCTACTCGTCGTTATTTCGCTGTAACCTGCTGAAGAGTACTGCTTCACTAATTCGGTTATTCTAAAAATTCTTCGTTACTTCTAATTATTTGTGTTTTACTTATCTCGATACTCGAAATCAACGTTCTCCTCTGTCAAAAGAACATGCTGGTCTGTATAGATCTCTAGTACTGCATATGCATCACATAATTTTTCACTTTCCAGACTTTACCTCATTGAGATAAATAAGTGTAAAAAGTATTGAAAAGCAACACGGCGCTGTATCTATGTCGACTCACTGCGAGATTGTTTTAGACATAAGAAAAGAATAACTTAAATAATTTATCCTATTACTCAGCAATAAAAAAATGTACAAGAAAATATCAAGAGAATTCATAAGCGTACCGTTTGTTTAGACGTAGAAATATTTATGCAGCTTATGCCGTTATTGCCCTTCCTTTGTTTAGCGTTTCTACTGATATAATTCCTCGAATAAATAACAGTGGGTAAAGGAAAGATTGTTTTTATCTGCGCGGTTACCTTTTCCATCTCATGGTGCGTACAAATCAGAACATTTATTTGTTACTAGGTTTTGCCCGCGGCTTCGCTCGCATTAATTTAGAATTTGACAATCAATTCGGGTTGTACTCTGCTTGTAATAATATAATTCAATCATGATTCGAAAGACACGTGGTGCCATCTATTATCATGAGAACGTTACTGTTGTTTTCCTCGGGAACAGTAATTTGTTTCGGGATGAGAGGTAGCCTATGTCCGTTTCTGTACACCTGACAACATATATGCAAAATTTCAGGATGATCGGTTCAGTGATTTAGGCGTGAAAAGGTAACAAACAAACAAACAAACTCATTTTCGCTTTTATAATATTAGTTAGGAAGTTAGGATAACAACATCCAGGCAGTCCTTTCTATATAAATGTTACAGGTACTACACATTAGCCGAATATCATTAATAATAATATCCTAATTAATATTATAAATGCGAATTTGACTTTATTTATTTGTTACGCTTGCACGCCTAAACTACTCAACCGATCATGATGAAATTTCACATACACATTGTCAGGAGTACAGAAAAGGACGTAGGATCCGTTTCATCCAGAAAAAAGACGAATAGAAAATTGGCATAACCTACAATTACGTGAGCGAAGCTACGGGCAAAATCTATTAGTAATATAAAGTATTACTTAACATTAAAGTATGTTATTTAGTATAGATAAAATATAATTATATAAATTCCTATAACTCTAACTTGTGTATTCGTTTACGCTTTTTAGGAAAGTAATTCAATTTAATTTATATAAACGAAATTATATAAAAAGTCGTTCAGCGACTTGATCATTGAGCATAAAAAATATTCAAACTTTCATACCTTAAAACTATTCAAACTTTCATACCGTTATTTCGTTTTACATGTCCCGTGTGTGTAAACAAATATTGCTGGTTAAATTTTATCGACTCTCCGGTGTAAAATTTACCTGAAATCTTTCATGCGTGTATAAGTCAACTAATACATTAAAATATAATTTTAATACTGAAAAGTTTAAGCAAACCGTGCTTTTTAATCCTCTTTATATGAAACAAACTTTTAACTCTTATCCAATTTGATTCTGATTTAGAGCTATTTCTTACGCTAGTTTTAGCCTAGCATATACTGCCTTTTAGCTAATTTCTCGAAAGTTGCTTACATTCAACATGGTAGTCAAGTTCGAGACAACCACACTATGACGGATTTATAATGACGTTCGATGAGCACCATGATACATCCAGCGGTTATGGCCATTTCATATTAATATCAGGTCGTTTTTAGGTTGATAGAACTTTGGAGGTAATTTAAGTAAAAGTTTTCCAGACCAAAGGTAAGTAACCGCCGAGTGTAATCTAGAGTCGTGTTAACAAAGCCATTTGTGACGTCATGGAAGACATTACACACTACCTCTAATAAGCTGCGGACATTGAATAGATAGTAATTACCGCGAGGTTGAGGCTGGAAGAATGTTGAACCTGCCTCCCCTTCCTCCCTCGACTTGCACTGAGTGAGAGATTCGATAACGTCTAAGAAGTTAAACAGAGAGGGAATTATCAGGCTTAGGAGGCAGGATTGCTCTTCTGATGTTGAGTAGTAGTAATTACGTTGCCTGTTGTCTTTTATGTCGCACTAATAGCCCTCTAGTCTTTCATGTCGCACTAATAGCCCTCTAGTCTCAGTGCAACGGAGGTGTTGATTCACGTTTAGGTACTGCACATTAACGAGTTTTACGAGTGATGACGTTTTCTGGACTTTCAGTAAGAAAATTAGCATCTTTCAAGGCTGTCTCAACTCTTTACTGCCTTTAAAGCTGTAACTGTGTAAAGGATTACAAACTAGTTTTGTTTCATATTGTTATGATTGCGTAGGCAATTTAAACGAGGCAATGATGTAGAGCAAAGTGGTTTCGTCGTGCTTTAGGTTTTACAACTTAGGTCGAGTTCGTAACGAGAAACATCATGACAATTTAACTGCTTTCTAGACTACAACAAATATTGAAACCAGTCATTATTTATTTGTATATAACTGTTTTAATAAAATAATACCATTATAAAACACCATGTATAATTGTTGCGTGTCGTGCGATATGAATGATCAGTAACGACAGTAACACATGACGTTATAATACATACTCTATTACTATAATTATTTATTTACTGTTTTCTAATCTCATTCTACGCAGATCGCCAGCGGTTCTTGAGCAGAAATGGATAGTAGAAAACTGTCGGGTGGCTCCCGATCCCATAGTAGGGCCTACACAGCATTTGTACGAACAGTGGTCGGAGCCCCAGGAAACGTTGCCATCTGTGCCGCCACCCGCTGCTACAGTTCACTCAAGCCTGCCCATCCGGAAACCTTCTGTCTACGAGGAAGAGTCCGAGATCTTTGTAAGCATGTTTACTTATCAAACTCATATTTTTCAGCTATGGTTTTTAAGTCCCACATTATGTAGACGATGCTATTACTGTCTACCGGGCACATCTGCCTGGCAGAAAAAGCTAGTAACTTTGCCAGATCGGGGACTCAAACTCGAGATCACTTATTATTATGTAAATTCCCTAGGTTCCGTAAGGAACATCACTAGTAATGAAAACTAGGTACATATATATTGGGAACCGCGATTAAAGACGACTAGTCGAGGTAAACGTTTCACATTTATTACAGAATACTCTTTCACGAGTTAATATATTTAGAAATCTATATTAGTGGGCAAAGATAAGATAAATATGTCTTTAAAGGTTCGTTGAAAGTGTCAGATTTTTGATCTTATGCCCATTAGTCTATAAAAATATATTTTCTGCGACAAAAAACCGCCTGCTAATGAAGTTAAAACACCATCGCCACGACTTAAGAGCTTCTTTATGTAATTTAGGTAACAAAAATATAGAACTGTATATAGGCGGACCGTATAGGTATGTATGAGTATGGGTCCGCCTGATCAAACCGCTTGGTCAAACTGGCGATACCTCATCATTCATGCGTAGCCACTTCTAAGCAGCAGTCACAGTGTTGCCAATACTAGAGACGTAGGATACGTCAGTCTGTCGTGGAAGCTTGAGTAGTAGAGCCTCGCTGATTTCAGCATGAATGGGCCGGCTCGACCGGGGAAGGACTACCCTCTCACAGAATATCGACGTAAAATAGCCGTATTCCTACTGTTGTGTTTCGTTCGGTGAGTGAGAGTACCGGAGGCCCAATCACCACCTTACCCCCTTCCCGCTCCTTCACCTT
Source organism: Catocala sponsa (assembly GCA_963564715.1). Taxonomy (NCBI): domain Eukaryota; kingdom Metazoa; phylum Arthropoda; class Insecta; order Lepidoptera; family Erebidae; genus Catocala; species Catocala sponsa. The sequence continues at coordinate 20,678,654 of OY751338.1, read as the reverse complement.
TTTTATTTTTATTTTTTATTGTTCTCCTTCTCCTTCCCGTTTCCTTTCCTATAGTCGGAAACGCGCTAGTGATGCCTCTGGTGTTGCAGGCGTTCAAAGGCTACAGTGACCACTTACCATCAGGTGCCTGTATGCTTGTTTACCACCTAAGTTGTATCAAAAAAAAAAACTATAAACTATATTCACCAAACTACAAGCTTCTGTAATGTGGCTTAAGAATATATTATTATTTTCATTCCCTATACATCTATACACCAATAACAGCTGTCTTGTCTTCAGGATTATACATATAAATTTGTTTCACACGATCCCAATGTATCGTCGACATCATCAAGCTCCAGCAGTGAATAGTTTACAACATCTTCTTACTTATGCTATGTCAAGAGATATTTGTATAATATTTTATTTTGACAGAATATAATATTATGTTTTATGGTTAAGTTATATTTTAGTTTTAATTGTCTTAATGCTTCATGTATTCTTGGCAATGCAATAGAATATTTTAGTTTAGTAAAGAATGATAGAGATAATTATAAATAAACTAATGGTAAAACAAAGTTAAGTTATATTGTTTTCTTCTTCTTCTCCCTAGCCTTCCCAAGTCACTTGGGGTCGGCTTTGTCTAACCGGATTTGTCTAACTGGATATCAGTTTTTACTGCCATCTTTCCTCCGCAACCCGAAGGCTAACGATACTCTAAGGCTAGACCGGTGTCAGCATATTAGAGAGCACTGACTTCCCAATTACGACTGCCATAGATGTATGTTCATGGCAGCCGCGACCGACGGCTTAACGTGCTCTCCGTGGCACGGAGCAGGCGATAATTGTCAATCAATACGCACATAATTTCGAAAAGTTATATAACTTCTGAAAGTCAGAGGTGCGCGACGTGGGTTCGAACCCGAGACCCTCTGCATTGCAGTCTGTTGGTCTCCCCACTGAGCTATCGCTGTTATTTTGTAATACAATATATTAATAAATACTAAAAGTATATTTAAATATAAAATATAGTAATGTATTTATTAGCAAAATAAGTATGTAACATATAACTTTCGGACTAAAACAATACATATATAATGTCAATTATTATTATATAATTACTAAGTTACGTAACAAATTAACAATGTTGTCAATTTAATTATTAATATTATAGATTGATATCCTAATAGTCTCTCCCAAAAACACTGACGGTAACTTTCTTACCAGGTCTTTTCCCACAGGCTTAAGCCCTACTCCAGTCTACCATGCAAGCCAAATGCGACCCCTCAAACTTTATGCGTTTTTAAAATTATTTTTCGGCAATGATAAAACAAATTTAACGCTAAAAGAAGACAAGCAACGTCGTACATGATTTTGCTCATATTAATTATTTTTTTGATATTTATTTCTTTTTTTTACAGACGACTAAATTCTACGATCCAGAGAAACTGAAAGCTGAATTGTTTGACCTATCTCAACGCGAACCGGTCGCATCGCAACATCGGGCTTCTGTTTTGCCAGCATCTATCATCGCAGCACGTCAGCGCTCTTATAAACATAAATCTATAGCTTCTGCGCGTCGGGATTCTTCTGAATCATGGAAATGTGAGCGTATTAAAATTCGTACACCTGCAGATTGCAATCTTAAAGTACGATCGGATATACTTGACACTACAACTATGGAACACGACGATAGATATAATTTGTTATTACAACATTGTTTTACATCGAGTGTAATGATGTTCGTTGCCGACGATGATGATGACGACTTAGCTGGTACATCAAATGTACGTCTTGTAAATCCAAAATGAATGTTACTGGATTTGCGCTAACTGTTAACAATGATTTATTTTTATACATTGTATATCTACTATCTTAATAAATAATACCTTTTCTCCGGCAAATTATATTAATATCCTACATTAAATCTTATATTTATAACTAAAATCTCTTGAATAATAAAAACGAAACATATACCTACGAATATTTTGCACGGTTTAAAAACACTTATAGTGATTACAAGTAATTATTATAAACATGACGTATGAGTAAAATCATTCTAATAAAAAGGCGTCCCGAGCTAATTGAAACTAAATGTATCATAACCGCGGGAACATTTAGTTTATCTATAAAAGAGTAGTCAACTACAGATTAAATACATGTGGCAACGTGCCCTAAAACTTTACTATTGAAAACATCCTAGCGGTTCAAAATCTTAGACGACGTTTATATTACATAAACAGTCAATGTACATGACTGGATACGCAAGCACATCGCATCTTTAACTGTCAGCGATGTACCTACGTAAATGATACCATTAGTCAAGATCGGTAAACACTATTACTATCTGACGGCGAAAAATTATATTTTAAGCAAAAAAATTTGTAAATTCTGTTGCACTGTTAAACTTGATAGCCAATATTTCGAGTTCTTTTTCCTTAGTTATTACACCGCAGCCATAATTATAGCATTATTCGAATGCGCTTACCTATAGCTTTTACAAGCATGACGTGTACCACCATCTTTTAAAGCATTCTTGTTGTATACAACTGAGCGAAGGCAAGAAGGTCGATTTTTTGGCACACATAATAAAGCAGTAACAATTCCAAATTTAAATATCGATGTAATAATTTTAGTAGGTTTATACTAAGCAATCCTAAATGTTAGGTTTTAGTCACATTGGAATATTTTAATTTCACAATCACAGAAATAACGGCTATTCGTTTTATGTACAGGATAAGCTCACGCTTCATCGAGTCAAATGTCGGCAAACGCCTTCTGGCTGATCGGATATCCTTTTATCGGATTCGATTCCCGCACAAGTCAAACATTTGTGTGCATGAACATGGATGTTTGTCTTGGTCTGGGTGTTTCTAATAATATGTATGTATTTACAAAAAAAAACAATATATGTATGTTTATCCATTGTCTAGTACCCATAGTACAAGCTCTGCTTAGTTTGGGCTAGATGGTGTTGTGTGAATGTGGTAAAATATTATTATTATTATTTATTATTTTAAGTACCTACCTAACTTTCTTTTTAGTTAGTTTTTAATTTTTCTTATTATAGTTTGAGCATTATTTTCTTAATGTAACCTATTGATAACAAAATTGTGATTCAAATAATTAGTTTTAACTCATAAAGACTTCTTTATAATTATTTATTTTGTTTTTATTTTGTGCCATATGATTCAGTTTCTGTTCAGTTCTCTGTAATAGGTATTGACCCAACCTATATTCATTGATAAAATATTTTAGCTAGACTAGGCGTTTCATATATATTTTTGGTACTGCAAAAGCTCACAGTTAGGCCCTTTATTGTTTGTGGTAAATATATTTATCTTTTCCTTTATCTTTTCTGGTAAATATATTTAATTTTTGTCTTCGGCTTTGCTAAGTAGGGAAGTAGAATACTTCTTCCAGCTCTCTCCTACAGACTTTTAATTTAATTAACTACGTGTCTCTACGTAGTCGACCTTTCCCCGGGATTTCACGAGTGTAGAAACTTGTTTTTTTTATGGTCACCACTGCTGAACCTGGTTATACAGGTGTTATAGTGATGGAAGTGCGGATGGGAATAGTGCTAAATAAAAACAAATCACTACTAATAAATGCCTGCATGACCATGGGTCACGATTAAATTTCGCAAATCTACCAGCTATTATAGACTTACGTGCGACGTATTACAGGTATAGTTTCTGTGCTAACTTTGAAATTTTAACACATTACCAGCCGGCGGGCATAAGCCAGGTCCATAGCTGGTAACCCTTAGGGTTATAATGAAACACGTAGAATGATCCAACTGAGAATATATTTTCACTTTTCACGCCTTCTTATATCCCGTTTATTGTTCATAAAAGTAACGCTAGTACTAATGTCTACAATAATCATTTACACCACTCAGCGACAAGTAAACAAAATCCTAACATTTACGAGGAGTGCTTGGGCGTGTGTGCGTGCGCATAACTACTGCCACTATAAAAACAGATGGCCTCTTCGCAGTCTTCGCGCGTCGCTAGTTCCATAGATTAGTATACCTGGCTAGTTTTACCGATAATATATACTAATCTATGGGCTAGTTCGTCAGTTGGCTTCGTCGCGGTTAGACCAGTGGTATGGTAAATTCTGAATGCTGTGTACAGTAGTAATTGGAGTGCAGATTTAAAAATGTTTTCATGTAAAAATAATCCTAATCACTACTTGGTCTGTATTCTGTAACTGTACCTTTTATAAATAAATAAATAAATAAAATCACAGTTAGAATATTTGACAGGCGATTGCAGCGCAAAAGCGGACAAATTAAGAACTATTCCTATTCGGTTCCTTAATATTATGCAATTTAACACGATAGATGTCACTGGTCAAACATGAATTGTAGAATATTTTTAGTTATATTACAATTATATTGCTATTGTTTCATAATAATACTTATTGATTTATTAGTATCACGTGACTTCGATTTATTAATTTCAAACTAAGAGTTGGATGTTTGCCATCTACTTATCTTCGTAGTGTCCAAAACGCCACAGATTTTGACATTTCTGATTTTTCTGACATTTCTGATACCTATATCATAACGTTACAATTCAAAAATTTCACAAAATGCCTGCTGCACCTGGCGTACGCTTGTGTTAATGGAATTTTGTAATTTTAGTGCTTTCGCTGTTATAACCTGGTGATTTCCACTTGGCGTCGAGTTGACCTTAGGTTCCTCCGTTTAAGTCTAGAATTTTCATTCGGGTTACGTAGAGTCGAGTTCTATGCTCCTCAGCAAGTGCTACGAAAGGTTTTGGTTTTTCTTGATGATACTTTGCATTGTGTTTGTTACATATAATTCTACGACGCCTGTTCGTTGTGCTTTAGGCTGGGAAAGAATAGGTTAGTATAATGAGTACACTTAACTAAGCAGCTAACTTCTGTAACTGTAACAGACTGGGTTACAATTTGTCATATTTTGGTTCCTACCCTCTACGTAGAAATAATTACGTTATTTTAAGCAAATAGGTACCTATATTATTTATTATATAACTGTTAGTTACAGTTTTATGTCAATGGGTTCCAAGTATAACATGTCAACTAAAATCATAACAAGCAAACAGCTCACAGTAAATATAATAAATAAACTTAATTTAGTAATCAATACAATATGTTTATACTACACAAGTCAGATTCTGTAGGCATATTATGTATTTTTTCTCTGTCAGTAAATAAACATGGATGGTCACACGGTGGTTTAAAAAATGTTATGACAGTCTCTACTCTCTGTTATACATCTATTCGCTTTTTAACTATTTTAATACATAATTAAATGTATATAATGCTGCAGGCAAAGAGAAAAAAGCAGCTAATATAAAATATATGAAGACATTTATTATAGTTGTTTTCAATTGTTATAATGATTTCATATAATTATGTTCTTAATTTTCATATCCCATTTTTAGGAGTTCACTGCTTTCTAAATCTTGATAAACTTCCTAAGAAATTTAAGACATGGGTACATATCATGGGTGGAAAATTGGAAACACCTGAAGACCATCTGGCATACCAACATAAGAGGATTTGTGATGTTCATTTTACTGAGGATTATAATAGAAATAAGAGATTAAATGCTTTAGCAATACCTTCCCAACATCTACCTGGTAAGTATAATGTTTGTTAGTATTTACCATTCTGTCAACAGGGTATCAATGTGATTTTGCTCCTAGCAATGGCCAGCACCTTGTTTTTTTAAGATAGGTGTTGCCACATAGGTACTTCCCAAGGTGCAAGATTCCATGTAACTGTTTAAAACACATTAATAGCATAATGATATTACAATATATTATGATAATAATTATTATTAGTTTTTGTATTACTTTTATATAAAAAATGAATTGAACGATTAAAATAATAATTATATAATATAGCAATGGTCAATTCTTGTATTATTCTTATAAAATTTGAAAACAAGCTTATTTACATACTATTTCAGGTGAACCTCCTCAAACATCAGGACTCGTTATGCCAGAAGTTATAGACACTTTCACGCCAGACTGCACGACGAAACTTGTAGTTGAAAAAGGTACACACCTTTTTTTCTCTTTATTGGGTAAATTAACATCACAATAACAAATTTTAAAATTGTATGGTTCTAGACATCTTTTCTAAGATAATAAGAAACATCAGTAAGAAATTATAGTTTTAAGATATTTATTGGCCATATCTCAATTTTCAATTTTGTTATACAAAGAATTATGAAAACCTATATACAAAATAGGTGTAATGTCTGAAATTATCGTGAATTTCTCCAGCTTAATGTCCGTCTTAGACATTAAGTAAAGCGCTGTGGGCGAGGTGCTAGTCTACTGATCACATTTCCAGACTCCATGCTAATACTGATAATTTGTTGACAGAAAACCCCAATAACACTGGGAACCTCACGATGTGCATTAGCTTTACATAATCATCATTATCCGACAGTCTTGCAGGGCAGACACAAAAATCTGAATTAGCCTAAGTGTATTACATAATAATATATCCTTACACATATTTGATGTTAATTTATTAATTTTCAGTTAATATTCTCGAATCATCTTCAGTAAAAGAGTAGGTGGTGCCAATATGTGAAGGATCGACATCAGCCATTTCAAATGTTGGCTCAGTAAAATTTGCCTCAGATGTACCAATAAGAGAGGGTAATTATGTTTTATTTATTCACTATAATGCAATCGCTTATGTCTACTAAGGACAGGCATGGTAGTATGTTTACATGGCATTATCCATGCTACACCACCACAATATAATTTAACTACCCTACAATAGTTTTAAAGTGTTAGTGTACGGATTCAGGTGTGACACTATAGTATAGTCTTACACCTGAATAAGTATATGCCTCAGGCAGAGGTTTATAACACCCACAATTGGCCAACTATGTGTTTAGGTCCCACGTAATAGAAGGCAAGGCTACTATACTACTGTCCACCTAGAACATTTTCAGATTCCATGCTGCTACTGAGCATTTTTCTCAGAAAAACTCAATAACACTTTGCCAGAGCCGAGACCACACTGTACCAATGAGGTGGTTTTTATTTGTTATTGTATTTTTATGCTTTTATTACAATATGTATCTAAATAATAATATTAAAAGAAGTTGATTGCTTGGAATGTATCTTCAATTGACAGTGACAGCATTAGAATTACTTAACAACATCTTTTAGTTGATTGCATTTGAGATATTTTAATCATAATATTAATAATATTTTTATTTTCAGCGACATGAAGGTTCCTGGCTAAGAAAAGTTATATAGGATTCATCATCATCATCAAGTCAGCCAAAAGACGTCCACTGCTGGACATAGGCCTCCCCCAAGGTTAGAAGGATATATAGGATTAGAACATAATTATTGTTTAAAACCAAAGGCAACAAAGTCATGTAAGTATTTTTATACTTACTTTAAGAAGGCCTCCTCATTTATATTATTACTGTATTCCATAGCTGTCGACAAAGAAAGAAGTACTGTTACCAGAATAATATACAATTACACTTTTTTTTTTTATAATGTTGTATCTTCCGATCCAGATATCATTTTAGTTTCCACAATATCAAAACAACAGACGTAAAGCCTGGTCTTCTTTTGGTTTCGGAACAATATATCACACAAATGATTATTACTTATTTATTATAAACAATGGAAAATATGTATGTTCTAAGGGTAGCAAAATAATATTTCAACAATGTATTTACAATTTTATATTGATATGTACTAAAATTCATAAATAACTTTCTTTCTCAGGCATGAAGTCTGGATTACTTTCATTGGAAATAACAAAGATGAAGGCATTGTCACGGCAAATTAAGCACCTGAAACACGAAGTATTAAGACTCCGTAAACGTGTATGTGACTCGATTGGCGAATGCAGTCAAAATAAGCGACCATGTGGCTTTCAAACAAGTTACTAAGCAAATGACGGATCCTGTAAGACTATTTACGTATATGAATTTCCGAGAAGCCGCAAAAGCACCTAAAGGACGACGTTTTACATTAGACGAAAAAATCTTATCATCGTCTATTTTTAAGCGGTGCTCTAAGTGTTACGCTTTGCTATCAAATCTTTTCACGCTGCCTTCTAAAAAATCATTAAAAATGCTACTTTCTGCTGTGGTATTAAAACCGGGCATTAACTAAGTGATCTTTGAAAATTAAAAAATACTGTTTAGTCAATGAATGTAGAAGACACACTGCACACTTATCTTTGACGAAATGTCATTAACGCCTCAACTACAGTATGATGTTGCAACGGATGAAATTAAAGGCTTTACAACATCAAAGGCACTATGTCCTTGTCTTCAAGGTCAAAGGTATTAAAACCAGCTTTAAGCAACCAGTAGCTTACTATTTTACCAAGAGCTTACATAAAGATGAGCTGAAATCAATAATTATTACCGAGGTTATAAAAAAAGTGATACTAAATGGCCTGCAAATAGTGTGCACGGTGTGTGATCAAAGCACTGTTAATGTTAGTGCTATAAATAGCCTCATAGCCGATACTATATAACGCCTTATTCCAATTCCCTCTTTATATGTTTTTGTGAACCATTCATTTCTGTCCTCATGCCATACTAGGTACTATCTATTACAAATGACTACAGATATTCTTATCTAATATTATTAACTTTTTAAAATTTAATATGGACAGTGACATATGGCATAATGACTGCAACACCTGGTACATAAATGAGTTGTAAAATACTGAAATTATAATTTGATGGTGATTTAAAAGAGTTGGCTTGAGTTTCTTGCAGGTATATTCTCATAGGCTCAATCTTTTGCCTGAAACTTGCAACTAAAATTAATATAAATTCAGTAAATGTAACAAACTCACTAACCCTTTTGACGTTCATAAGTGTTACTTTGTGACTTAAGTGAATAAATTATTTTGGCTTTGCAATAATAATAGCCGTTTTTATTTTTATCCTAAAGTAAACACAATTTATGCATACCTATATATATAGCACAATACACGATATAGCTACAAATATATATCTATCTATAGGTAGGTACTTGCACATATAGTTTTTGGAACCAAATAAAAGATGGCGCTAGCGGGCGTTGAAAAAGAGGTGGCAAAATTTTTGCTTGAGTGGGCTCTCTATTCCTATATACTTATACTACTCTATGGGTTAGACGTATGATGCTCCGTTCGATCGCCTTCGCGTGTCGCTCTGTTTTGGCGCGGCTAGACGTATGATGCTCCGTTCGATTCCAGGTTCCTAATAAACTTATGTTGATTGTGCGTATATACATACGCCACAAAATCATTTAGTAACGAAGCTGAAATTAGTAAATAAGGAACGTGAGTAAGTTGACTTTCAATTAATAAGCTCAACGTGCGCATAAAAGCTGAACTTTTGATAACCACTTAGGTCTGTTTGCGCGGCGACCACGCGGCCACGGTTCGTAAGAGAGGGCAGCGAAATTTATCTTATACTTCTAAATAAATTCAGTACGAGTTCTAAGCAATATTTATATAAATCATGACTTCAGAACCAGTATACTTATTAAAACAACCACAAATAAACAAAATATTTATGATACTTCACTAAGCTAGACAGTTAAAACCAGTAGTAAAATATAACATCAGTCTTATGAGTGAAATTAAACATGCATCGCCCCTACATTTCGGCAGTCTGTCCCTTCTTTACGAGGTACATAATATGTACATATATTTTTGAACTTACGGTACAAATCGGACACAGTACCAGACGCATAGCTATGCCTGAATGTTTATTGGCAAAACTAACAAAAACCCAGAAATAGAGACTTCTCAATTATCAGAATAAATGTGAAACTCCAATAATGAGTGTACATGAAGCTACAGGCAGTGTCACGAGCTCGTGATCGTCCATCGTGACTGTTATCACAAGTCCGCATTAATTTTGCAAAAGATAATTACACAAAAACAGCTCAGGGCTACAAAGCCCTTATTCCTTTTGGGGAAAATTTAAAATACTAATTTGCATTGTCGAGCGCAATTTGCTTTAATTGATGTACGGGTTTAATTGCAGGAACATTGAATTTGCTACACAATAATAATCAGCCTTGTTTCTTTAGATTGTTAATTTATTTTTTATATTATCATCTTAGATATAATCTATTAAGTGTGTACAAATTTACTTACATACAATCTATAATTTATAACATACTCGTTTATTTTTAAAGGTATATTTAGGATATTGTTAGCACGAACAGAGCTCTACTAAAGTAAAGCTCTGTTCGTATCTAGTTTGAATAGGAACTCACCTTATAATATGATCTACGGTACAATTGTAGGTATATATTATAGGTATACAGCGTGTAACAAAAAGGTGTGGTCATGTACAATGAAAAACCGCAACAGATAAATATACATTATATTCACTAAGATATAGCATTTCCTTTCTCATCGACTTATGAATATCAGCACATTCTAGTCGATACTTAAACAACACTAACTGCTGATAAGATGACCTCCGTGAACCCAAAAATTACCAGGTGCAATTATTATGATAGTAATGTAATGTATTTGTTTCGATGTTTAAATAATAAATATTAAAATGTTTGAAATTGTCGTAAAATTAATAATAATTTGTTTTCATCCGAGGATATATAGGTTATTTTTCAGATATACATTAGGTATAGTCCTTAACTATGACCACACCTTTTCGTCACACGCTGTATATAGTCTATAGACTGTAAGCGGCCATTGGGCCGCCACTATACTCACTTCCTAACTATAATATTACCTATAAATGCGAATGTGTGTTTTTTGTTGATATATTTGTTTGTTTGTTGATTTATTTGTTTGTTATGCTTTCACGACTTAACTACTTGCAATTGAAATTTCGCATACACGTTTTCAAGGGAACAGAAAAAGATATAGGGAACCTTTCATCAATAAAAAGTACTGTTACTAATCTAACCTATCCTACATTTACACGAACGAAGTCGCGGGCAAAATCTAGTATTATATATTGTTTCCATCACGTTATAACGAAATCAAAAAATTTATATCTCATGAATTTTCACTCATCCATCATCCATTTGGACGATAAGAGAAAAATTGTTGCCGTGCGGAATTACATTTTAACTTCCTTTACGATTAATTTGGAGGGGTTGAGTTGTAGAGCTGCGGGTTACAGCTAGCACATTTAGTACAGTCTAGATAAGCTAATCCATACAGAATGCTAACGATATATCACTATAGCAAATATGAGGACCATTCCGAGGCAATACGGGTAAGGTACCCATACCCATTCCGACTAATTGATAAAATATTAGATGTGTTTACATCACCTGCCTAAGTCCGTTATCAGAATTGTTTGAATTGTTATTTGGTTGCCTATAATATTGCAGATATTCTCTGACAATCTGTAGGCGCTGAATAGACAGAGGACAGCGTGGAGGTAAAATTTGGCTGCGTCTATAGAGAAAATAACATAGGTAATATGCAAAACGCACACCAAGGAGAAAAGGATAAAACAGCACAGTAAATAAATATATTTTAGTAAAGTAAGTACGTTACTAATGATGTTTGTTAAAAATGTAAAGACTTTTGCTTTCACCAAATTGGTGCAATGGTTGTATACCAAAATTAAATCAATAATGATTTGTGTCTGTACGTCCATGAGAGACACAATTATTACATTGCATTAGGCCTGCAAAGCACATGTCCTATTAGCATCGATTCTCAGTTTATGTATTCAAGACAGGCTATCTGTTTCGTAGGAAGATGGGTGAGAACGGAAATAGAACCATCAAATCTCATTTTTGCAAAATACAAAAATGCATTGAATAATTGTAACACTTGATTTTGCATGTTTAAGCGCTTGTTTCGTTTATGCGCCATACAGTACGTAAAAGTCGCAGCCGACTTATACAACGCCGCTCTCGTGCAGCTAAGCCAAACGGAGAGACCACTACCCGCTGTCCACGCACCGACAGTTAGCAGGCAACCAGCTGTTCACGCGCTTACAGCTAGCAGTCGACTAGCTACTACTATCCGCACGTGCGTGCGTACATGGCGCAGACCGCCCGCTTGAAGCGCGAGGGCCACCCGCTTGAAGCGCGCGGTAAGCGTGGCTTCAACTATCGAGTGGGACGATGGCGGTAAGCTCGCTTACAGCGAACTGTTTGCTAATTTGTGATATCAATATAAATTATGTCTACAGAGGACGCCCTAAAGCTCAAATTTTTATTAACATTATTTTGCCGTGTGGGAGCGGTGTTGTATAAGTCGGCTGCGACCTTAAGACGCATGAGCTACTATTCTTAGTTCTGTAAGGCAAACGCACTCTATTCGCCGCATCTGAGTCACTGAAAATGACACACGCCTCACGCTGCGATCAACGCTGCGTTCTCCGTACCGTATAACGGATTAAAAATACAAAAACCCACGGTTATGACGGTATTACCACAGAGGTTCTTAAATTCGTTAGTAAGATTATAGCTCCGCCTTTATGTAACATTATAAACAAGAGTATTGTTTCGGGTATTTACTCTAATAGTCTAAAGAGAGTTATAATAAAACTATACATAAAAAGAATAACAATGAGGAAATGTGCAACTACAGACCGGTAGCATTAATCCCAGTATTATCTAAAGTATTTGAGAAGATTATTTACGAATCATTGTACACATTTTTAAACAAACATAATATATTTTGCAACGAACAAATGGGTTTCAGGAAAAATATAAATATTAATATGGCAATATTCAATTTTTTGTGTAATATAATGCCAGTGTAAACCATGACATTCTTTTGGAAAAACTATACAATTATGGTGTAAGGGGAAATGTCCTAGACTTAATAAGATCCTATCTTACTGGACGAACTCAACATACCGAAATGACCAGAATATGTCGTAAGACCAAATGTGAGCTTAGATATACGTCAGCCGGTAGGGAGGTCAAATACGGTGTACCGCAGGGGAGTGTCTTGGGACCTCCTCTATATATAAATGACTTGCCACGTCAGACGCGACAACCCTTGGTATTATTTGCAGATGACAGTACAGCGACAGTTAAGTGCACCAATAAAGAAAACTATGAAAAAGAAATCAATGACACATTGGAAACAATTATACATTGGCTTGATTCTAATAATTTAATAATAAATCTAAAAAAAACAAAAGTTATGCACTTTTCCAAAAGATACGCGCTGTTGATGTAAATGTTATTTATGATGGTCAAAAAGTAGATACAACTTGTGTAGCAAAATTTCTAGGTATCCTGATTGACAACAATTTGTCATGGAAACCGCATGCCGATGACGTATGCAAGTTAAATAAATCAGCCTACGTACTGTATAACCTGTCACACAAAGTTAGCAATGATACACTTAAACTAGCTTATCATGGGTTGGTTGCGTCACTGTTAAGATTTGGAATCATATTTTGGGGTAACTGTAGTTAGAGGGAGGAGATTTTTAAAGCCCAGAAACTGTGTATTAGGTCTATGTCAAACCTTAAAAGCACAGACAGCTGTGAACCTGTGTTTCGGTCTCTGACGATACTCACTTTTCCATGTTTGTACATATTGGAGGTGGCAATTTTTGTGAAAACCAATTTAAACTTATTTCCGTCACTGGCCAATATAAGAACACGCAATGCCCCTTTGAGATCCCAATACAAGAACTTGCTGCATATGGGTAACTACAAAACAGCACTGTTAAGGAAAAGTATTATGGCAATGGGTCCTGTCATTTATAATAAAATACCTCATGGTCTTAAAGATTGTTCTGTAAACGTTTTTAAATCTAAGTAACTACACTACTTTTAGACTAATGCTACTACTCAGTGAAAGACTTTTTAAATGATTTGAGTTTATCCAGATAATGATTGTTTATTATTGCAATTTAACCATGTACGATTTATGTACCTGACTAATTGAAAATTGACTTCTTTTTAATTTTTGTTTCGTTAATCTAATTGTTAATTGACTTCTTTGAAATTTTTGTTTTGTTTATCTAATTGTTAATTAACTTCAATTTAATTTCTGTTTTGTTTTATGTTTTGATTTTGACATTGTTTTGATTTTATAAATATTTTAATTTATGTAATAATTTGCATGCCGTAAGGTAGACTGTAGCCGATCTCATCAATTATGTACAACATCTTATACCTGTACCTACATTCAAAGCAAATAAAGATCTGATTCTGATTCTGATAATCGCAAGGAGACCCCAAAAGATAGGTACTTACAGCCGCTTACAACCAATATCTTTGGTTACAACCGTCAACGCATATACTTTGAAGGGTATAATAAAATTATATATATATATATATATTTAATAGATTTATAAGGACATCTACAAAAATGTATTAAAATTTTTTATTCAGCACTTTTATATTAACAATTTTATTTTTTGGGCTAAAGTCACACGGCAAGACAACAACAACTACATACAATCAGTGGTTGATTTGATCGTATTGACAACCCTAAGCCCTAAGCAGAAAAAACAAACTCGAAAGAAGCATGGACGTCGTGTCTTTTTCGCTGAAATCTTCAAAATAGATCGATAATAATTTTCTGTAAAAACCATATTTATGTACTCGACATGTATCTCTTTTTTTAGTTCGCTAGTGAAGTAGAATAAACATAGTATATAAGATCTCTGCAAGTATGTAATTGCCTTTATAAAATAATTGAAATAATAGATTTTATTAGATCAGGTTATTTTAACAGGCTGTGAAATATTGTGAAAGTGAGCGTAGAATGATAATACAATAAAATGAAGTGCCACTACGAAGTATTGAGTTTAACTAAAGAAGCGACTAACTCGGAAATAAAGAAGGCGTACCGGCGCCTCGCGTTGCAATGGCACCCGGACAAAAACTTGGATAATTTACAAGAGGCTAAGGAACAGTTTCAAATAGTGCAGAACGCTTACGAAGTACTTTCTGACCCTCAAGAGCGAGCATGGTAAAGTACTAAGCTGTGTCCAGCTCTGTTTTTACCTTAACCATAATATGTACATTCTTAGTATTTTTATAGTTCCTGCAATTTTGGTTCTTGTTATTGATTATAAATATTCCCTTTTGTTTATAGGTATGACAACCATCGTGAACAGTTATTACGAGGCGCTGGCAGCTCTTACAATGATGACAGTCTTGATGTTTACAGTTATTTTAGTCCGTCCTGTTATAAAGGTTTTGGTGATGATCCCCAAGGATTTTATGCAGTTTACGCTGAGGTATGTACAGATCTGACTATTAATACTATAACTAGACTGGTGATGAATGAAACCATAATTAAATTTCCATTCAGCACCTGCAACAACAAATTATTACATTTCAATTATTATAAGTTTTATGATAATTGAACCTAATGTCTGTTCTAAACATGTACATGTATAGCAGCAAGTTAATAAGCTAAACAAAATACTTCCTTTTGTTACTACATATATAATTTGTTTAGTGCTGACTTAATTTTATTACATTTTAATAAGGCATTTGACTAAAAGTAGTTTTAATTTTCTGCTTTTTAATGAAGTTAGTAAACATAACTTAATACATAATAATAATGCCTGAAGTATTAAATACTGATTAACTTGCTGAAAGTATAAAAGTTGTACCAAGAGAAAACATATTAATATTAGTTAACATTTTATTAAGAAAATAATTCACAAATATGTGAAATACATGATAATACAGACCAAAAGCAATTAGTCTATGGTAACTAATAAATCATTAATCAGATGTTTGATACTAAACCAATTGTGTTAACTGTAATCATGGTTTTTTACAGGTATTCTCCAAACTCGCATCAGAGGAAACTGATTTCCTTGATGACCCTGAAGATGTTGCCAATATACCCAAGTTTGGCAATTCCACTAGTGCTTATGAAGATGTGCATGAATTCTATGCGTATTGGATGTCATTCTCTACTAATAAGAGTAAGTAGTTTTGTTTGTTTAATCTATACTAATATAAAAAAGCTAAAGAGTTTGTTTGTTTGAATGCGCTAATCTCAGGAATTACTGGTTTGATTAGAAAAATTATTTTAGTGTTGGATAGCCTATTTATCGAGGAAGGCTATAGGCTATATAACATCACGCTATGACCCACAGGGGCGGCGCTGTAATCATAAACGCGGGCGAAACCGCGGGCACATCTATCGGTTATATATCAATTAAAAACAAACTAAGCTGTCCTCTTTATAATTTAGTATCTTTATTAGTATAGATATAGGCTTATATTGAAAGCCCCCCTACCTACTACTGCCTCCATGGCGCAGCAGTAGTGAATGCGACTGCTGTGCATGAGGTCTCGGGTTCGAATCCCGGGTCGGGCCAACAAAAAGGTATTGGGTTTTCCTGTTAAGAAATCTTAATACGAGCCCGTAGTTAGACACCTCCGTGCCTCGGAAAGCAGGTAAAGACGTTGGTCCTGCGCCTGATCTCTCTCCAGTCGTGTCGGATTATCCGTCCCATTGGACCATGAGGGTTAGGGAACAGAGAGTGCACTTGTGTGTGCGCAGTACTTGTGCACTATAATATCTCCTGCGCAGATGGCCGGTCTCCGTTAAGATTGGCCGCCGTGACCGAAAATCGGTTTGGAGGACATTATACTGAAAGCACACAAACTTTAATAACAATGACAATTAAGTTGGATAGCTTAAATACCTCTAACTGGTACTCATTCAGCCATTTATTTTTGTCAATGTTGTAGTGAATAACTCTAATATAAGTAACTATTAGTTGTCAAAAAAATATTTAAAAGTAAAGCTTTTACATAAAAGTAATATCTATATCTATTTTATATAATAATTTTATCTTCGTTAATTTTATCTTTTATCTTCATTCTTAAATTTCTGTAAGCCAGGAATTTAGTTGTTTGTTTTTAAGAATATTTATACATTGTCACATTAATTAGCTTAAGCTAAGCCCAAGATATGATATTCAATTAAATTTTATCACCAAAATAGTGTATTTGACATTACACTATTTGCATTATAAGTACCTATTAGTACCAAGTTAAATTTTTAGTATATTTCCATTCAATCTTTTCAATCCCTTTTTATCCTTTTATGGGTGGAATATCAAAAAGCCTCCTAGTAGTTATCTATGTCATTATAATTGATTATGTATGCGGTGTGAGCAAGAAGAGGAAAGTTATAAAATCGAAGAATGCGTGGTGGGATAAAGATGTGCAAGGGGTAGTACGTGAGAAGAAGCAGGCATGGTTGGACTGGCTATCTGTCAGAGCCAATGAAAGAATGCAAGAAGCAACGAATGAGGATGTGAATGAAGCTAGGAATAAGTTTATAAGAATGAATAAAGTAGTGAAAGATGTAATTAAAAGGAAAAAAGAGGAATTGAAAGACGAGTTTGATAGAAGATTATCTGAAGATTTCCGAACCAACGCGAAGTTCTTCTGGAAATCCATTCGCTCGGTTCGAGGTAAAACCGTAACCACAGAGCTGAAATCAATCAGAGATAAGAATGGAAGTTTACTGAATGAAGAAAAGAGCGTACTGAAGAGATGGAAGGAATATTTTGAAAGTTTATTTGAAAGAGAGGAATGGCAAGGGCAAAGTTTCGAAATGAATGATAATGATAGTAGTGATGAAAGCCCTATTAGTATGGATGAAATAATGAAAGCATTGAAAAGCATGAAATCAGGAAAGGCTGGTGGGTATGATAGGATTACAGTCGAAATGCTGACAGCTGGACAGGGTCTTATAGCAACTCAGTTGTGCCGCCTTTTTAACTTGTGCTGGAATACCGGCCGTGTACCAAGTGATTGGTGCAAGGCCGTCATAGTACCTTTATACAAGGGAAAAGGCTCACAGCAAGAGTGCAAAAGCTATAGAGGCATTAGCTTGCTCAGCGTCGTCGGTAAATTGTATGCAAAAGTGTTAATTGAAAGGATTGTGAAAGTAACCGACAAGAAAATATGGGATGCACAAACGGGATTTCGAAAGGGTATGGGATGTACAGATCAGGTCTTTTTCTTACGGAGCATAGCCGAAAAAGTTTTGGCCAAAGGTCAAAAGGTCTATTGCGCATTCGTGGATCTGGAAAAGGCTTATGATAAAGTGGTGAGGAATGAACTTTGGTCGGCATTGTCCATGTATGGAGTGAATAGCAACCTCACGCGAGCTCTGAAATCTCTTTATGATGATTCCAGAGCTTGTGTTAGGATAAATGGAACCTACACAGAGTGGTTTAGCATCGATAAAGGTGTTAGACAAGGATGTGTAGCGTCACCTTGGCTGTTTAACCTATACATGGACTATTGTTTGAAAGATTTAAAAGATTGTGAATGGGGATTAAGAATGAATGAGTTACTTGTCAAATGTCTTCTTTATGCCGATGACCAAGTAATACTTGCGTCATCGGCGGAAGAGTTGCAGGCGATGGTAACTATTATGCATGGTGCTTTTGAGAGTAAAGGAATGAAAATAAATGTAAGCAAGACGAAAGTAATGGTATTTGAAAAGGAAGAGTGCGTGACGATGTGTAATATTATGATTGATGGAGAAAAAGTGGAGCAAGTGAAAGAGTTTGTATATTTGGGTACTTTGTTTACAAGGGATGGTAAACATGACGGAGATATTGAAAGGAGAACGATTGCTGGCAACAAAGTGAATGGAGCCCTACGCGCTTTTATGAACAGTCGAAATGTATCCGAAAAGGCACGTTTGGCTGTTCATAGAGGACTATTAGTGCCCACACTTATGTATGGAAGTGAAAGTTGGGTATGGCAAAAGAAGCATGAGAGCAGAATAAATGCTGTAGAAATGAGAGCGTTGAGAAGCATATGTGGTGTGACTCTGAAAGATAGAATAAGAAATAGTGTGATTAGAGAGAGATGCGGCATGAAAGTTGATATAGTTACAAGAATAGAAAAGGGTATGTTAAGCTGGTTTGGACATGTAGAAAGAATGGACGAGGAAAGACTGACTAAGAAAGTTTATAAGGCTAGTGTGAATGGAACAGTCGCAAGAGGAAAACCTAGGCGAACGTTTCTCGACCAGATCGGAGGCGTCCTGGACAAAGGCCAGGTTAAGAGCTCCTTGAACCGACGGGCGTGTATGAGGAATGTGATGAAAGTGAATGAAGCCAGAGAAGTGTGTCAGGATCGTAGCAAATGGAAATCCGTAGTCTCTGCCTACCCCTCTGGGAAACAGGCGTGAATCTATGTATGTATGTATGTATAATTGATTATAGTAATATGTTATTTAAATTATAAATTTTAGATACAATAAATGTAGACATGTATGTATTACATGAATGTAGACTTATCATTGTTGCAATTACAAACTTTCTTCCTTTATTCTACCCCGCAAAGGTCCAAATTTTAAGAAATCTTTTACTTATTCACATTTTATTTCTAACTGAAAAGTCATACACTGGCTCATTGCTTATTTTACTACTTATATAAAAAACCAAATGTTTGTGTTTGTTAAGTAAAAAGTCAACTGTCAACTTTCATGTATGTAACTTAGAAATTGACAGAATTTTCATATATCTTTGATAGTAAATTTCACAAAACTTAATTTGTATTATCATGTACATATTTTAAACAGTTTTGAATAATTTTTATACAGCTGTTTTCAAAAACTATTTCATACAGCTGCTTTCGCTCTTTGTACCACCTAAAAAAATCACCATATCAAGGTAGGAGATACATAACAATAGATTTTTTATTGTGTCTATAAAATGACAGACGATGGGATATAAATATCGCATAAGACTGACATAAATCATAGAATATAACCATCATTTTTAAATTCCAGGTTATGTCTGGCTAGATCAGTACGAAATATCACAGGGTGACAATAGAAGAGTCATCAAGTTGATGGAAAAAGAGAACAACAAGATAAGACAGAAAGCTCGCAAGGAAAGGAATGAGGAAATTAGGAGGCTTGTTAGCTTTGTGCGTAGAAGGGACAAGAGAGTCATAGAACATACTAGATTGCTTCAAGAAAAGGCTGAGGAAAATAAAAGAAAGGTATGTTTGTTGTATACAGTAGGCAAATAGTGTTTGGTCAACATGGTGATAAGCTATTACTTATAATGACTTTTACTGCATAGTTTCTGGTAAAGTGCTTGTTGTTACATATAATCACAACTTATTTTAATAGATAGAGACCATCATATAGAACAGACTCAGAGTTCTATAACTCATTGATTGCCATGTTGCAGACACAATAGAAAATGTAATATATGCAGCCATTCAAGACTGGACTGGCATGGCATTAGTTCAGGAGACCTATACTTTTACAATACAATAGGGCTAATCCTATTTATATGTGTAAATTGCTTTAAATTATATGTATAAAATGAGAGGCAAAGGCATTCCAGGTTGGTGGCAGTGATGCAAAATTATACCATCTCTTACATTTTACACTGATGTTGTAAAGAGAGCATACCTGTTTTCACAAGGAAAATCTTATGAGTCACAAAGGGATTACAGATTTTTCAACTGCCAGTTCTCAGTGTTTTAGTTGGTTTTATGTTTAGGCTAACATAGTTCAGCAATTTAGCTGTAACAACATAATAAACAGACAAACCTTCTTTTGCATTTATAACAATATAAATAAGTCTGAATAAAATGAGATAAATACCTACAGTTGTCAATGTACATTTACATGTTGTCATGAACTTGTTACCTATCTCAAAATCAATAAACAATATTACTCTTTTTTTGTCTCCTCGTATTAACTGTTGTATGACAATGATGTCAACTGTTAAGTTATAATTATGATTAATGGCTGACAAGCTAAAGGTTAAAACTCTTGACCTTTGGATTCACCCTCAGTGCAAAATTAGCATTGCTGTAAAGGTCAATAAAGACGAAAATAAGCAAATATCATTCATTTCTTCTATTAAAAGAAGGATTATTGTTTTATTAAAACATTTACGAGAGGTGAATATTCCGCGTTTAATCCGACGCCAAACAGCATTATTGGTTTTTCTTTTTAGTGATTCATTATAAGATATATCCAGTACAAGAATTATTGCCGGGAAGAGTTCTAGTTTGCAGCAATAAAATTATTCGATTGAAACATAGATAACAAAGTAGATGATGAAATATACCTATGCCTCCACCCACTTCCTCTAGGGACTTGGCATGATGTATGTTACTTTATGGGAAAATAAAATTTTCCTTTTACCCTTTCAGGCTGAACAAGTAAGAAGAGAAAGAATTATTCAAAGGCAGAAAGAGATAGAAGAAGCAAAGAAGAAAGAAGGAGAGAGTTCATTTTTACAAAGTGATGATTATCAGAAAAAGTTGAGTGAGATTGAGTCACTCTTAGCTGAGGAGTTTGGTCTGTCTTCTGATGACGACACTATCAGTGAAGGTGGGATGGAAAGCAGTAATGAAGAAAGTTCGAAGACTGAAGAAGTAAGAGATCTTTCCTATTTATTTACTTTGTGTTTTTATATCTAAACAATATCAATCATAATATTGAGTACATACAGAAACACAAAGAAAGATCATGAGCTCATAGATATCTTGAAATTTGCATCTGCCTGCCTATATCAATTCAAAATATTGATTTGTAGATAGCAAGACAAATTAAAATTGGTGAAATATCTATAATCAATAACAGAAGCGCATTTCTTAGGCACATCTGAGAAACGCACGTTGTGTTTAGCCTATATTCAAGTCTCGAGAATTGAACGAATTGTGGTCACTTGTTAGTAATGGGGTTAATACAGTAAAGTGCAAAGAGTTTCAAGGGCAAGCCCTATAAATGTTTTAACAATAAATGAAATAAATTCAAGGTTGCTCCCTCATGATTCTTCAATTTCGCTTCCATGTCGTACTTGAGCTCACCGAATTACACCGAATCCTAGCCTTACTTTGAATCAAATTATTAAGTTTGTATTTCAGGAACCCAAGCCGGCTATTGGGGCCTATATGAAAGTGCCATATTTGTTCGTACATAAAATATTTCTTAGAATATGAAACTCGTATTTTAATAATATAATTATATAAATATTAATAACAGTACGATTTACTATAATTGTTCGTTCTTAAACATGCATTATAATATATTGTATTATACAATTTATATAAATATTGCAGGCTAGTGAAGCTTCAAAGGCGACAGCAAAATCATCAACAAAATCCAAACCAACTATGAGAAATCTGTACTGTTCAGCTTGTAACAAATTGTTCAAAAATGTCAAGTCATTTGAAAATCATGAAAACAGTAAGAAACATAAGGAAAATGTGGCCAAGATGACTCTAGATGATGATATTGATATCTCAGAAAATGATGGTGAAGAGGATGTTGATGAAGAAATTGACGAAGCAGGGCAAGCTGAAGGCGGCAAGGACACAAAAGTAAATGGTCAGACAGAGGAAGAAGGTGGTTTGGGAAACTCCACTTCAGATATTGAAGATAATGATGTTAGAGAGACACTAAGTGATGATGACACTGAACATTCCGACATTCAGGTATGATTATACATTGTCTTTTTCGTATGGATACCAAACAAACAACAGCTGTTATAAACACTGAAAATTAAAAGAAATATCAAGAATCAAAATAGGAAAAAATAGATTTTATTTTATTTTAGGTATACATATATAGGCAATTTTATAGCATTAAATTTATTTTAATATATTATATTTGTGACGGTGTATTATATTATATGGTATCTGATATTTTAGGTACACTCAATTTTATAGTAGTTGAATTTATTTTAAAATTATATTTATGACAATATTTAGAGTTTTGGGTCCAAATAATTTAAATAGCTTTAATATTCTCATTCTTATGATGTTTTAAATTAAATTCAAAATTACAGTGTTTTCACAATTAATACTTACCCAAAGCAAAGGTTGTCTCACTCGCCTATATGTTATGCAATCAAATACATATATTTAACTCACTGAGTACAACTAGTAAATAGGCGAGGGAGAGCTACGTAATTTACACAGTACCTAGATATTTAGACGTCGAATCAAGGCTAGAGAAAGGATACTCACTGCAGCATGTGATTCTCTATTTCTACATCATATAACTTCAAAACGCTTTAGGCTTACTTTACTTCTTTTTCATTAATTTTAGTTTACTCAATTGTCTTGATCCAGTCGATTTTCGAACACTTTATTTTAACATAATATGTTACACCATTACATGACATTTGTCATAATATGCATTATCTTTCAATATTAATATCATGTATTTAATATATATATTCATATTATAGGTAGGTGGATAGAATGAAACCAGTTGATAAGAATGAATTGTATGTAGAATGGAATCTAGTCATAAAAACTACACTTTACATTATACATATATTATCACAACTGTTTACCTTGGAAAGAATAAGACTGAGACCAACAGCTACACTATTACATTTAGACAAAAATTTTTCTTTGTTGGATAGAAATTTTTCTAACATAAAAACCCAATAATGATTACCAGGCTATTGAACTGTGATTGGGACACTACACAGTTTTTATTTTTTATAAATACATCTCGCACACTAGGAATAATTCCTGGGTCAAGGGGACTTTCCAAACATAAAAACAATGGACACAAAGAACATCCATTTGTGGATCACAGGAAAATTTGTCCCGTGCGGAATTCGAACCTACAAACACTCGGCACAATGGCAGTGGAAATATTTATTATTCTCTTACATGTAAATGGGCCCTTATTCCTATATAATTCTAATATTATAAATGCAAATGTGATTTTGTTCGTTTGTTACGCGTTCACACCCGAACTACTCGACTGATCATCATGAAATTTCGCATTCACGTTGTCAGTCAACATCTACATTTACGCGAGCGGACCCGCGAGCAAAATGTAATAGTATCCTAAATGTAGTCAATTTCCATCTGTCTATGTTACATTTAATGATTTATCATAATATATATGTTCCAGGCTCTACCTAAGAGTCAAAAGAAAAAGAAGAATAAAAAGAAATCATTTATCCCAATGCCAGAGAGTGAAGGAAATGATAGTCATGATGAGATGAGTTTCAATGAAATAGAGGGACCATCTCGCAGCAGGAAGGCAAAGAAGTTTAATATGCTAAAAAGTCAGATACAGGCTAAGAAAGAAGCTAATCTAAAGAAAGGTTCACAATCTCAAACATCCACTGAGAATTTATATGAAGTGTCGAGTACGACACCTACAGATGATGCGTTAGGAGAGGCAGCTTTACCGAGAGATAGGCCCGCATTGCCTAAAACACAAAGGAATATAAAGCCAAAGAAAACAGTGGAAAGGAAACCTGTAAGAATTAAGACAAGTGAAACAGAAGACTCAAGCACTGCATTGAATTTACGATGTGCAGTCTGTCAAACAGACTTCCCATCTAAGAATAAGTTGTTTGAACACTTAAAAAAGACAGGGCACTCTGTACCTTTACCGCAGACTAATTTCACGCAAACTAGGAAAGGTAAGAGAGCCAATAGGTAAACATGTGCAATTTAGATAGGATGGAAGTATTAACTAATCATTGAGAATCAATTGGATTTTCTTTAAAATCTCTACAAGTTGTAAAAGTGACTTTATCAATCTATTTATTAAAATTATGATCATTGTCATTAAAACTATGCCTACATGATTTTTGTGTTTTAATTACAACCTTGATTTGGCTGCTTCCCTGATTAAAATGATGCTATGTCGAACTTATAATAAGGATATTGGGTAAATTTATTTCTCATGGTCTAATTTTATCCATATTTTTAGTGTTTATAGAGCCTATTGGAATGTTATAATGCTGTTATTTTGAATCCTAGCCAAGTATAAACCTAATAGTCTGCAATTTACATAAATTCGAAATTTTTACACAATCCCTTTAGGTTTGCTAAATTATGCAATATATGGTGGTGTTGAAGTAATTATTTTTTAATCTAACTTTAAAAGATATATCATAAAGTTTTCTCTTATAATCATAAAGTTTTTTCTCTTATAAAATTGATACACAAACAAGTACCTACTTTCCCCTGCAGAGCAGTTATTCCACAAAAGGGTAATAATAATAAATACATCATAATGTACAATGTTGCATTGAAACAATTTACTGCATAATGTTTCCCTTGTAACTTACCTTCATTCACAGCTAGAGAAATAAAATAACTGTTGGTTATTTATTTTTTAATTTAAATAGATGAACACATCATTATGTGGAGAGGTGAAATACTCACCAAAGTACTTAGCACATCAATACATTTATTGAACATTAAAAATAATAGGCAATATTAACATTACACTATTATATTTTTATTCATAACATTTTATATTATAGCATAAATTTTCTAAGAAATAACTACATATTGTTTTGAAAACAATCTACAATATCATTTTAACTCATCAAGTACTCAGAAACAGACAATGGAAAAGCATTGTGTCTGGGCTCTAGGTTGCAAGTGTTTCTCAAGAGATCAATACAATTAGGTTAACATTTAATGCACTGAAAAGGAAGCAACTCTAGATAGACTATTTTGCATATTATAAATTAACAAGATAATAGCACTTACACTAAGAAACTAAACAACAACAAACAGATCAAGTGAACATAAGTTCCTTCTAATAAACAAACAATTACTCAAACTCTGGAATGTCAGCAAAACTATATCCTGGGTATTCTTTATATGCGTAATATGCTATTCTAATGTGGTATGCGCCTGGCAAAAACATTATACACCCTAAAACTATCATCGGCCACAAACGGTCAGAATACTTAGTATCTATGTGTCCCGTCACAATCAAACTACCTACGATAAGTAGCGCTGTCCCCACGACAAACAAGAACGCTGCTAATGAGATCGCTTTCCACGGTACTTTGGGTGGCGGTGCTTCGAATTGTGCGTCAGAAAATCCGCTGTCATCATTTGATACTAGGCGATATCCATCGTGCTGTCGCCCAAACCGAAATCTGGACATCTTCAGGGTCTTCAGTTGCTCTGTAAATAAATAAATTGTATTAAAATTACTACATTAACCCCTTGCCTCTGCTGGTTGAGAAATTGGACCAACCTAAAATTAATGTTTTAAATTCTAATGAGGGATATGTTTTTGAGCAACAGTGAGCCAACGCCTGCTGTAATGCTTTAGAGTAGCTTTCAAATGCAACTTACAATGGCAACTGTATATAAAATAATATTAATAATTATTATGCATTTACATGCGACGATGCGAATAAATAAATAACAACAATTGACAGCTGTCAGATTGTTTCTGTCATAAAAGTCACACCAGTAATCAATTCTATTCGCTAAGGGTTGTCACATATTATGTATGCGCGATTGGTGGTTACGAAAAAAGTATCGAATTTGTGGCATGGTCAGTCCAACAAAATTTAAAAATTGAGGCTCTTCTAATCTAATCGTTTTATAAGTGTTAAAAGCTATTTTTATACTATTAATCCTACTGTGGTATAATAATTGATAACGTCTTTTATTTTTCTAGATATTATATTAGGTACAATAGACATTAAATGACTTCGATTACGAAATTAAATTATTGATGTTAGTATTACTCACCTTTAACATGTTGCAGAATAGGAGTCATTTATAATATTCTTTTTCACTTTTACTACAGGTAATATGAATGTAGAACCTATATTATTTTCAATAATCGAATCATCTTACACGATAAAAGTAAGGCCACTAAACAACGCGCTTTCGTCGTCCTTCCACTGTCGCATTTTCATCTGAAAATTAAGTGAATGAATTAAAATAGAATACAAATAAAAAGAAATGCTTTTCTGCATGAATTAAATGCCTATTTAAGTTATCCTAATTAATCTAGTCAAACAAAACAAAATTTCACAACAGAGTACCTATACAGTGAAAATAACACAATGGTGCCAATTCTGTTGTCACAAAATTCTCTAAGCTTAACTAAAAATCACTAAAATTTAGTTTAGTCCTCTCAAATGACATTTCGTATTCTGAAATCGTTAAAAGTGACAGGACTAAAAAAAAATTTGTGATTTTTAGTTAAGTTTAGAGAATTATTTGACAACAGAATTGGCACTAATGTCTATATATTCAAAAAGTTTGCGGTGCGGAGCAACGTAGGATGTATTGCGATTGTCAAAAATAACGTTAATATAACGTTTCCAAACACCGTTAGGTACAATTAAATACTGTTGGATATACTTAGTAATTATACCTATATTTTAACGTAATAAATAAAATTATAAACATCAATGATATATAGCATTGGATTTGACGCTTTGTTACGGTATTTAGGGACTTTTTCCTCCTAGAATACTTTAATGATTATTTCAATTTTTGTAGAAATCCCTCAATTCATGGTATATACATGATCAATCACAATGGAAATTAAACCAGTAGACCTTTCATGAAATAAAATTAGAGTAAAGTTTCTTCGGGTTTCTTTTTTCAAAATGACTCATTAATGAAGGATTTAGGACAATTAAAGAGGTTGCGTACCGAACTTCAGGAAGACTTTTGGTATAAATGTGTTTCACGGTAAGAACAGTGTCGGCCCGAAACTTCAGCATTCACATTGGTAATATAAATAATATACTTATGATAATTTAAGGCTTATGTTTAACTTATCACCAGATATAGTAAAATATAACAGTCAAAAATAGTAAATGATCACCAAAATTAAAACCGCATTTTAATACCAAAAATATTCATTGCACAGCAAAGAGATCAAAATAAGTCGACGGAGCCCCGCTACGTGGGGCTACTATTTTTGGGTAGGTTTAAGAAGGAACCTAACATAACCTAACCCTTCCGAGACGGAATGCAGTGATTTGAGGCGTATAGGTGCTCGTTATGATATATTTTAGTAAGCATATTTTGGTGTGCAATTACTATTTTTGGTGGTCATTATATTCAATCCCTTAATTTAATAGAATTATAAGAAATTAAATTAATTTACAATAATTATATTTAATTTCTTATAATGTGGTTCAATGTGAGCAATTATTGTCGCTCATGAATGTTATATCGTGGCATTTCAGTTATTCGTGTTTCTGTACTTTGACACTTTGTGCACACCGCTACACACCAAGTTAGACACCCTATATACGCATAACTACGCTACATACAAAATAGAGAATTATTGTCGGAACTGCATAGTGATGTCGATGTAATGGTAAGGATAGAGCGTAACAAAAATATAACGCACTCTCTCGCACGATTCGCAGCGTTCAATTTCTAATAGTTCAGAGTCCAAACAGTCTAGCTGTGTGTACATAATAATAATATAACCGAGTTCAGGCAGGTACGCAAGCGAGATCTTTATGAGCCGTTAAACAGAAAATAAATATTTTAATGCCATATTTTATTACCCAGCCATTCATCTTATCCTTCAAATGTCTTTACGTTTATTACGTTATTGAAGAATTTTTATCGAAAATCCTTCTAGGGTTTGCTATGTTATAGGTAGGTATCTACTTATAGAATAAATCATATTAATCGATTGCAAGCCATTACTAGGTAATTGGCAAAAATAACAAAATACAGTATTAGACTAAACTTCTATTTAATTTTAGTATTAAATTATTTAAATTTAAACGGATTTATCGTGATTTATTTTATTCAAGACTATTAAAAACTACATTATTATGTAGGTACTTATTACTACGAGTATATTAATATTGTAGGTACTACGTTAACGCCAATATAAATGGAAATAAAATTATTTCATACGTATTTTTTGTCGCTGACGTTACGTTCATAAGTGATACTTTGTAACCTAAATGAATAAATGATTTTGACTTTGACTTTGACAAGAGCTTCTAATAAGTCGAAAGTAGACTTTGTTCCACCTAGAATATGAATGGAAATAATAATATAATACCTATATCAGAACTTTCAGATACCTATCATCTCTATCGTGGAGATATACATATATACCTATACTTAAGCTATTAATTTCTGTGTAAGTAAGTCAAAAAGCTTTTGCCGAAAGATCGAAATCAAAGCGAGATAAATCTAAAACGTCAGGTTTAAATTAAATAAATTGGCGCAATCCCGTTTCAAAGCCTTTCGATATCTCTGACAGTTAATTAGCAAGCTCGACATCTGTTAAAACTTAAAAAGCCTTTGTATCAGTAGCTATTCGACATTCACAAATTTAATTACAACTTATTCGCGTGTAGGCTGAATATAAAGGGCACGATATATACCTACAATTCAAAGAAAAAGCGAAATTGTCTCTGTTAATCGGTTCTTAATTATTTCAAAATTAAGATATTAATAATGCTATTAATTTATTTATTAAAAATACAACTATTCCCGTATACTTTAAATACAATATCCCGCACTATGATTAATTCCTGTGTCGCGGGGGACTTTACAAACATTCAAACAACGGACACAAAGGTCACCCAGACTCGGAACAACCATTGGTGGATCACCGTGTGGGGATCAAACCCACAACACTCGACGCGGCGGCAGTGGCGAGGCGACCACTTAAATAATAAATCACTACCCCATCCGTGCAGTCTATCTTCCAATCAGGGATGTTGCAAATATTCGCATCCACTTTCGCAATTGCGGAGTTTCCGCAGCGATTTGGACAACCGCATCCGCAATAATCAACGCGGATGTTATTGCGGATCCAGATATAGCGTAGATTACGATAAGAATGAAAACAGTCGTTTAGTAGTACGTGTTTAATTTATGAACCTTTGCAAAACAGGCTTGAACCTGCGAAGGCGGTGACATTAGATACTTTTTATTAAATAAGACGCACAATTTTCATCAACATCCGCATCCACAAATGCGGAGCTTCCGTATCGTTTTGGACATCCACAACCATATTCGTATCCGCGGATGTGAGTCTACAAATATCCGTATCCGCATCCGCGGATGTCAAAAAATCTGCATCCGCACCATCCCTGGTTCCAATGGTGCATAATATTACGTGACAAATGACGATGACCATGAGCCACCATGCATACTATGTAGGTACAGCAAGTTATCCGACATGCAGACGCTTCGCTAGATAGCCTTCTTCCTATGTTTCGCCGACATAGGCTTATAATATATGGTAATCCGAAAATTCACGCAACTTCAAAAGCCACCATTTCTGACATTGCACCGCTATGCATGTTAAAATAAGTTGTAAATTGGTGGCGGATCATGGACACACATGACCTACTGGTAATGTGTGTCCATGATTCGCCACCACCAGCGCAGATCTACTCATCTGCGCTAAGATGGGCGCGTCGGGAGATTTTTTGCCATGGTGCACCGCGAATTTTTACGCGGAAATGTCGGCTCGTAGTGAATACGACTCACCGTTGCAGACGCTTCTGCGCTACCACAGACAATCCACCTTCGATAGTGCGTGCCGAAGTTAGCTCGTGCGTAATGATAATCCGTAAAATGACACACTTTTACGAACCATGTAAAGGGCGCGCTATTTAAAACAGTAAAACGATATATTTTTTTAAATATTCGAATTTGTGGTTTTAGTTTTGTCGGCAGCCTATTTGATCGCCAAGACAAAAATATTATATTTGTATCACCCCGCTTGCCTACCCATGTACCTACATTAAAAAACATCAATATTATTATCACACGCTAGGCAAGGGATAGGTACGTCTGGTATCGTACAGCGACCGCTTGCCAAAGACGGGTGCTTGCTTCTTTGCCACTAGTGCCAAAACTTCATAAAGCTGATAATTAACGAACGACCGTAAACGAAAATTTTCAAACGAACTGTTAATTAAATTACAAATATATCTAATATATAAACGTAATATGCTTACATATTTACATATTATACAAGTAAAGTGAAAATTATGGCTTCTCAAAGCTATATATTATATACTATTTTCTATCTATTTTTTATGCGTTTCTGTAATTTGGATGCAGTTTTCAGTAATGTATTAAAATAAGCCTGATCGGTTTTGCACATATGTATACATATATTTTAAAGCAGTGGCATTGCATATCGATCAACAAAATTAAAAGACTTTTCAATTCTAAAGTTCATCAGGGGGTGTAGATAATAATTATTATTATACGTTAAAACGCGAACACAGCTAGTGCCTACATACCTACAATATTAAACCGTATATTTAATTACGAGTTAGGAGCACAAACACTGCCAAAGCCAGACACCAGCGTGCATTGGAAGTTGGCAGGCTGATTCACTATTTATACAAAACCTTTGTATATGTTTTCATTAACCTAAATAATATTAACGAGCAAACTTCGATATCATTTAATTTAATGTTCGATATATAAGTTTTAGTAGCTGCTACTGTGAATTTTCTATTTGAGAGAGAGAGAGAGCTTTGAGCCAATTCTCGTGAAGAGCCAAAACTCTACTTTGAACAGTTTCCAAACTGTTCAAAGTAGAGTTTTGATCAGATAGTCTCAGTGTCAAAAATATCACAAATGCTACTGCTAATTTAAAATAAACATCAACTCTTAATATTGCATTTAGTTGAACAGTTTTTATTACGAGAACTATGCCTCTTAACTCAATGATACTTTGTCCACCACGAGTTTCGAACCCAGAATTTCGCAATCAGCTGTAATCGTGCCCGTTTGCCGGAATAATGTTTAGCCTATGTCAGTGAAATAATTGCGCAGTGGCTCCAGAGTTTACCCTCCCCATACACACAAACTCACAAAATTCGCTCGCTGTTTCTCTATCTTTCTTCGAAATGTCGCCTCTCTGATTTCAGCATGAATGGGTCGGCTCGACCGGGGAAGGACTACCCTCTTACAGAATATCGACGTGAAATAGCAGTATTCCTACTGTTGTATTTCGTTTGGTGAGTGAGAGTGCCGGAAGCCCCATCACCCTTTTCCCCCTTCCTGCTCCTTCTCCTTCCCACTTCTTTTCCTAAAGGGTCGGCAACGCGCAAGTGATGCCTCTGGTGTTACAGGCGTCTATAGGCTACGGTGCCCACTTAACATCAGGTAAGCCGTATGCTTGTTTGCCACATTTGTTATATAAAAAAAGAAAATATACTAATAATAATGTATTAAAACTGAAGAGTCATTTCATTTAAACGCGTTTATCTCTGGCAATACCAGCCGAATTTGAATTTCTTTTTACGCTACGAGTTACGGGAGCGGAGCAGTAATCACAAACGTGATTAAAACCGCAGGCGACAGCTAGTATTAAATATACTTAGATTACAGTAGCTTTACAAACACGAGCAGCTTACGTGCAAATAACATATTATGACGTAGATAACAGACATGCAAGTGAAGCTATGTAACATTGGTATCTATCTGCGTACTATCTATTGATTTTAGTGCGTTTGAAGCACTTCTAAAATAAATTAACTTGCTTTGAGAACCACATAATGTATGTTGGTAGATTTTCACCTTAGGTTTTAACGAATGATATAAACATAGACAAAATATTGATTCGGCGCAGAAGTAATTTCTTTATGTCCATAATAATGATTAAATATTTTTTGGACACTACTAAACTACATAATTATGTATGTACATGCATAGTCGCACGTCTATATCCCGCTTAGCCAGCGTGTCGATAGTTATTAACTTAATAATTATTTATTTTTATATTGCCATAAAATATCCTTTTATTTTTTAATGCTTCGCAAATGCCTTGTTAGTTCCTTGGCAAAAGTTTACACTTACGGCTGTTTGTAGTGCTATTCGTGGCTTTAGAACAGTTCCATCGGATTTTTCTATTGAATCCTCGGCAACAGCGAAGTCTGACAATGTGTCCGAAAGATGTCAATAAGCTACATCAGACCTAAGTATAGAGGCTATAGTGTGGTTTTGCTTTTTACCGATTTGAATTTCGAATCCGCAGTTTTTTATAATACATAACTATCTATACCAATCATATGCACAATGCGTTGGCTAGCAAACTTACTAAGTTCTTGGAGTATCACTTAACACTTGGCACTACTACTGTTTGGCCTTTACCACTTGGCATTAACAAAGTCACAAAAAAAACACCGCTTGCGTTACTCTTTTTAGTTATACAGCCAACAACATTTAGTCGATACACAAAAGCGAGATCGCGATTATCTCTATCTTTTTAAATTATGATATATGATAGTTCTTTATAAAACTAAAAGTTAAAAGATAGTTAATTTAGAGCTGATTTTTCAATCATCAGATAACTTCTGTATAGAACAGCTTTTGTATAAAAAATATATCAAAGCGCCATATTTATTCCTCAGATAAAAGTTATTTGATGATTGAAAAGTTAGCCTTTAATCTTCGTCTTTCTCTCCTTATCGCATTATTTGGGGTCGGGCCGCCTCACTTTCCTGCGCCAAGTCAAACGATCTTGGGTTTTCATTTGGTGCAACTGGGCTTTCTTGAGGTCGCTGTCAATGGAGCTCCACCAGGTCAACGGCGGGCGGCCTCTCTCTCGCTTTTGTTCTGGGAGGTTTAATGTAGTTCGAACCACATGATTTTCATCTCGTCTCCTGACATGGCCAAATGGCCATACTAGCGAAGGCGGTTTTCGGTGGTTTTATCTGCGATTGGTGCAACTTCAAAGCTTCCTCTTATATATTCATTGCGGATTTTATCCAGTCGCGTCACGCCTCCCGCCCACCTGAGCATCTTCATTTCACTGGTATGCACCTTTTGTTCATGCGTCTTTTTGTTGACCAGCATTCAGATTTGAGACCCATATAATAACGCCGGGCGGACTGCCGTTTTATATACTTTACCCTTAGTTTTGACGGGTATACGTGGGTCGCATAGTACGCCAGTAAGTGAGCGCCATTTTTGCCATGCATCAGCCTTTAGTCACCATTCAAAAATACAGAATAACTAGCTATCCCGAAAGACGTTGTCCTGTACACACGAAGAAAAAAAATCAGATCTAAACCATTCTGGAATCCACTTGAACACACACAAAAAATTTCATCAAAATCGGTCCAGCCGTTTAGGAGGAGTTTAATTACAAACACACGCACAAAAGATTTATACATATAAAGATAATTAGGATTATTAATTCATAGAATACTTTTTCAATTTCGGTTAATGTCCAGTTACTTATGTTGCTGACAGTTAAATACTATAATAAAGTTATAGCACTACTTAATATAGGTAAAAGAGCAGCGATAGCTCAGTGGGGAAACCAATAGACTGCAATGCAGAGGGTCTCGGGTTCGAACCCACGTCGCGCACCTCTGACTTCCGGCAGTTATATGACTTTTCGAAATTATGTGCGTATTGATTGACAATTATCGCCTGCTCCGTGCCTCGGAGAGCACGTTAAGCCGTCGGTCCCGGCTGCCATGAACATCTATGGCAGTCGTTATTGGGATAGTGTCGACACAAGCGATCCCACTGGGTAGAAGTGTCGCCGGTCTGCACTGACTGGCACCCACATAAGATAAGATAATATAGGTAAGGCTGACAGATTAATAGTCTAATTCTAGCGCGGCAGTAATAGCTACTATACATACAAACAGAAGACCTGATATTAAAAGAAAATGCGAGCTGCGTTAATTCCGTACAAATGTATTCATGTTTTCACCCTGTACTGTTGTTACTATGTTTTACTTTATTTATCATTTAATTATTATAAGGAATAGGAACGTTTAAAACTATTCAAAACGAACAAAAATCACTCGGTTATACTCTTGTTTTCAGACGTCTTGCAAACAAATTTTAACGCTACTAATAAAATAAATTAAAACATACAGACATAGCCAATATCCTTCTCATATTGTTTATGAGTAAAATATAAAAATCTGTTTTATTTTGGAGGAGTAAACAGGCTACGGAATGATGTTTTCAGAGACATTATCAGTTCAGTAATTGTAGTGATCTCTTTTGCACTCTGATATTCCGTGATTAGATTCTAATTAACAACAAAGCAGAGGTATGGATCTGGATTAGCTAAAAGTAATAGACTGAACTTAGAACACCAAAGCTTACGCAATACAATCAAAACTAGACCGAACAGACTACGCATCGATATCGTATTCGACACACCCAAATAATTTAATTCAGATCACTATTTGACTTGTGGTTTGTAATAGAGTAGTGACCTGCCCACGTACGCTGTTACCCACATTAATAGGGTACTCAAGCACGCATTTTCAGAAAATACCAATTAATTAATGGACCATGAAATAATTCGCAACGTTAGGTTTGGTATTCGACACGCGTTTGGTTCCTGAAGCAGAAATATTAAGGCGGTTCCCTCTACATGAGAAACATAGTAGTACGTAACAATAAGCAAGTGCAAATAACATAATAGAATAAATAGAGAGATACTAAAAAAACGCAACAAAAAATATATTACGAAAATACGTTTGTACTAATAATTAGGTATATCGTATTTAAAACAATACATTTCATCAGCTATATTTTAAGTACCGCTTAAAAAAGAGAGCCCTTCAGTTTCTCGGGTAACACGGAAAGCGCATAATGCTGTCTAGTAGGACTACTTCTAAACTCGTGGTCACACTGAAAATTCTCTAACAGAAAAGTCTATAATACAACAAACTCAAAACATCACAATCATCCGCAAATGAAAATGTAAACTCATGCGTTACCAACAAGGCAATACAGTAATAAGATAAAATTGACATTTTATTAAAACATACCAGGTTGTAAAAAAGGTTTCTGCCTCTCCGTCTGGCCCGTCTTAATATTAAAAAAGGATATACGTATCATATTTGTTGTTAGGTTTGTTCCTCTACACCATATTCTAGTTACCTACTCCCATGAGAAAATGGCCTAGTAGACCCTATCGATGACAACACTCGATACACTTTACGTTCATGTCGTTCGTAAATTTCACGTTTAGTCGCTAGGACAACTGTAAAGTATTAATGTACTTACACTTGAATGAACATTCACTCGAGAGAGGCATGTCTAATATAAGCATCACTGCAGATGCGACGACCAGTAGCCAAGCTCTACTAAAAACCTGCACAGTTTGAAACGATGTTACCAACCAATAACCTCATATTTTATTACATGTGATCCATAATATGTTCCTATATAGCATAGCATAGCCTAGGATTCTAGAAAAAGGTCGGTATATGAATTTTTAGCAGTACATAAAAATTCAACATCGTTTGGTCTGTTCCCTCTTTATCCTTTAATTTAATGCATGCCAAAATTTTTTACTTGCATTCATATAAACTGACCAAAGTCTAATTTAGTGCTACATTATTGATTTATAATAAACTGTTATTACAATATGTTCTGGATAGAACATTTTATAATAGGTCCTTTATATTGATTGTATCCTAATCTAAAACTTAAAAGTAAATAAAACTACGTCGTACGCATTTTGTCGCGACTTATTTGAAAAATAGATAAAAACCGTATAAATAAGTTTAATTTTGAGCATTTTAAATAAGGCAAACCAGATTTTTTTGGCTTACATGATACTTTCATAGACCTAAGCCAAGAAGGCCGGCTTGCCTTATGTCCTACATCTACCAGTGTACTCGTCCAGATACATTTTGCGAGAAATTTGCGTAAGATGGCCTCGAGTTAGTACTCGCAAATTTTATTAATTAATTACTCCGGTGCAATGTCAGCACTAAACGAATTCTTGTGGTTTGATAGTAGCACAGTTCCGAACCGGAATTGCCGACGTTTGGCGAACAGATGTTCGCAGTTCACAGACCACAACATGTAGTTAAACCACAGACGCATCAGCTAAAAAAAACTTATAGGTAACTAAAATATGCAATGCGTGGTTGTTGACTTATAGATTCACGGAGGTCTATAATTTAGGAACAAGACAAGCAGCCATATATTTTCAAGATAAATTAAGTAAAATTTTATAAAATACATCTTGTTGCGTTTATTGTTGAAATACACTTGCATGTCGCAGATGACGTCACCAAAGTGCACTAAAGACATGCAGGTACTGAATAGTATATTAGTATTTACATGTGATTAATTGTAGTTTTGGTCCCACGTAATAGAGTGCGAGCCTATTGCCGTCTATCGGGCACAGTTCCAAATTTCGTGCCGCTACTGAGAATTTTTGGACAGAAAATCCCAATAACACTGCCCGATTCGAGAGTAGCACCTGAGACACTCATACACAGCAGTCGCGCTTTCTACTGCTTCGCCACGGAGGTGGTAAGGATGCGTTTTTATTTGATTTATTTTCTTTTCTTTATGTTTTTTTCTTTTCTTTATGTTTTATCCGCATTTTGTTTTCATATTTGTATCTTTTATTTAGATATTTCACGTTCATAACGTCATTTGGTCGTGCGCAACACAGTCCATTGTGATCATGCAGTGTACACATAGTTAGGAACTTAGTTTAGAACATAACTGTAATATGTAGCTATTTATATTCCAACCTACTTGTACTTTTGTTCTATTTTATGTACCTAAAATAAATAAATAATATTATTACTAGTCAGTTCCGATCTATATTCTAAGTTACGAGTCTCTTGCTCGACAAAAAAGTAGTATAAAATCTATTACTTTATACATACAAGACAAACAAGAAAATTAAACATGAAGACTAGAAACGTGTGAAGAAAAACGTGTGAGAGTAGCACAAATGGCTGTAAACATATTATTATTTCATTACGTTTGAATAAAAATTGTCAGTTGACCCACTCGAACCCCGATATGTCTTCGTTAATTGGCAATATGATAGGGGAGCAAGCATAACAGGGGTCCGTTATGTAGTAGATATGCGTCATGTAGGAGACTGCGGAATTGTGCAATGTCCTTGACCTAATGCGACTATCCGCAGTGAGCTCGCACGTTTCCCATACCATTAACACCTAGAGCTAAAAACCAAAATATTCAAGTATAAAAACGGTTCAATCCCGCATTGTTTAATGTTACTCATAGTTACGAGTAATACTAAAAATTGTCGCATGTCACTTCAATCCATAGGCAGAATGAAGTGTCTGTGGCAAGTATTCAAATATAAAAAAATTACATGTTGGCGCCAAAAAAATTGTTCTATTTAAAACAACATTCGTACGATGTTTTAATTTTTTATACATGTAAAGCTACTTTTGAACTAGGTATGACAATTTCATATTGTTTTGTATTTTATTTGTGAGTAAATCGCTTGCGTAACATATCAAATCAACCCTGGTTGGGGTAATGGACCGACAACGTACAAAATACATATACAAAGACTACGGAAACACTCGATCGCGTCCTATGAAATATCGTTTCATCGATATAAAAATGGGGTGGATGGGTCAGAAAAAAATCTTCTATTCACATACGTAAGTATATAAAAAATCTGTATATCATATTAAATAGTCATGCTACTAGCTGAAATAATGTACAGTGTGAATTAGACAAACTTTAATCAAATGTAAGATTTTACTTATGGTAGTAGGTATTAGTAATTTCCTCGTATTATATATAAAAAAAATGAAACTTAAATCTTCAAGAAGATGAAAGCACTATTTTCTGATATGTTTTACATCAGCTTAATCTTCTAACAATAGTGTAATACTAACAAACTGGCTCGAACATAAAATATGATACATTAAAAGGATATTAAACAAAAGAGGCTAAATGGTTCAAAGTATGTCAAATGTCATCCCATGTACTTAATACCAATCAAGTGCAAGTTGGACTCTCGCATCAATGGTTTCGTGCTTTAGAATAAAACATATACACAATGTTCATCCCTAAAACTATTGTTTACCCTCTGCTTCATCTCTGAAGCAGAGGGTAATCTCTACTTCAAGGATGAAGTAGAGCACAATAGCTGATCAAATAGAAATGTAATACACCTCCATTACATTTCTATTTCAGTAGCTATTGTTTCAAATCTCATGTAGTAAGGACAAGCTTATTTAAGTCTACCAGATAGAGTTCCAAACTCTGTGCTACTCATGCTCATTGAGAATATGTACCTACTACGTACTAGAGGAAACATGTTAAGTAAATTTTTTGATTTTGTGTAACACGAGTTAGAGGGCATCCCCTGTAGCTAGCTTAGCCTGCTTAATTAATATAGCTGTAAAAATATGGAGCCAGATTCTCAAATCAATGGCATTAGTAGGTAGTGCCGTAATAAACAGCTGCGGCAGACAGTGAGACAGACGGACGGACAGCCACGGTAGCACAATAAGGCTTCCATTTTGATAGGGAAGGAACCCTTTAGAAACGTTTCTTCGCTTCATATCGGTACAACTCGTGAACAGCTGGAAATATGCCCAAAATATAAACAAATGTACCAAAATGTAGGTTACGCTTCTCTTTAATATAATTCTTCAATCCAGTTTTTTTTTATTTGTATGCAAGTACTTATTTTGTTTAACTATAAGTTGACGTTTGTAGCATTGCAGATACAAGCAAACATACGGTCCATAAAATTATATTACGTTATCTCAGGGTTGCCAGCACAAATTATAGTCACAATAGTATCTCTTCTCCCTAGCCTTTATTATTCCCAAGTCACTTGGGGTCGGCTTTCTAGTCTAACCGGATTTGACTGGATATCAGTTTTTACACGGAGACGCTGCCACCTGACCTCCGCAACTCGAAGGCTAACGATACCCTAAGGCTAGACCAGTGTCAGGATATTAGAGGGCACTGATTTCCCAATAACGACTGCCATAGATGTTCATGGCAGCCGGGACCGACGGCTTAACGTGCTGTCCGAGGCACGGAGCAGGCGACAATTTTCAATCAATACGCACATAATTTCGAAAAGTCATATAACTTCCAAAAGTCAGAGGTGCGCGACGTGGGTTCGAACCCGTCTGTTGGTCTCCTCACTGAGCTATAGTATCTAATAGTATCTATCGATTTAATAAAATTGTAACTGGTTGATGTCTGTACATAGGAAATATTTAAGAAAAACGAATGTCAGCGATATTTTTAAGAGCTGTAGAAACTTTATAGTGGCTATTTTATTAAAATTTTTGACTATCTACCTGTCTGTACGTTCGGACACGCAAAAACTACTGCAGGAGATTGAATGCGGTTTTCGCAGTTGTATTGCTGAATTCTAACTTAAAATTAGGTGCATGTTTTTAACCTAGATACGGCGCCTTGAAGTCAGTTCATAATAATAAGAATAGATAGTTAGAGGTTCTGAGAGAGGGTCATAAAACATATGTGACGTATTCCTTCTGAAAAAACTGTAAATAAGTATATATCAAAAATGGTGTTTGGAAGGAATTAGTTCCGCTACTCATTAACAAATATTACATTAAAATTAAATATTTAGTTATCTAAATTATGATTACCTACTTAACAGTGTATAGCTTTATAATAATAATAATAATAATCCTTACTAATATTATAAATTCGAAAGTAACTCTGTCTGTCTATCTGTCTGTTACCTTTTCATGGCTAAACCACTCAACCGATTTAGATGACATTTGGTACAGATATATTTTAAAACCTGAGGAAGGACATAGGCTACTTTTTATCAATGTAGGTACCACGCTGGCGGAGCCACGCGCAAAAGCTAGTATTCTATAAACAACAAAACGATAATTCAAGAAATCAGTACCAGCTTTGAAATTTCACGCATACGAGCCAAAGCTAGTATAAAATAAAAATCAATAAGCAACTTTAATCACTTATGATGGAGTTATCTTCTATATAATAAATAAGATAATAGGTGAAGAGAGTTTTTAAGCATAACACAAAATCGAAATATTAATAACAAAATCGAAATATTAATAACAAAAGCGAAATATTTTTGAAGTGAAAACTTCTTTAGCGGCGTTGTGCACTTTTTTGTGATGGGTAAAAAATGTTAAACTCGCGTCAGGACACGTGACCTGATCGAAAATTCGTTAGACGGAGGGAGAATTGTCATATATGTGTACAATAGCGCAATAAATGAATATTGTATTTTACCACATAAATGATAGTACTTTTATACTGATATTTAAAGCAATTCGTGCAAAATTATTCCCTAAACATTCCAAAATATCAAAAATGCACAACGTTAATATTCAAGTTTTCACTTCTGCCGGCACTCCCGGAGTGCAACCCGTTGATATTTTTTGGTGCATCCCAATTTGTTTCTATGGTCGATAAGGATTCTTACAATAAAAACGATAATATTTATCTTACTATTACATTATGGCTAGTACGTCTGGACATACTTCAAACGTGATTTCAAATTTAAATGCAAAGTAAGCAAAATGAACCAAGTGAATCTCAGTGTCTGTAATTGTTTTTCGCAGATTTTCAATACGATCGTTAACACATCTGGGATGTTATGTTAACGATCGTATTTGAAATCAAGATAAAGTGTGGCTGCCTTATAGTGTATGCAAAACATCCATTGAACATTTGTACTAAAGGACACATAAGTCTTTGAAGTTTGGAGTGCCTATGATGTGACGTGAACAAAAATTCACTATAACGAATGTTATTTTTGTATAACCAATATAGTGGGCATCAACAAAAGCAATCGTCATAAATAGAAATACCACAATATTTCTTCAGCAGAAAGAACTATTCTGCACTCAGAAAAAGAGAAAGTTTCTACCAGTACATAAAGTCGATAGAGAATAGATATCAAGGCAGATAAGACAATCATATTATGATGGCTGAATATGGCTGGGGAATTATGCGTGATTCTCCAAGCTAATTTCATTCGAGAAAATCACTTAGATGATTCTTGAATAAATGCTAAAATAAATTTATATTTTTGTTACTAAAAATACTTTTTTATGTATCTCATGAATAGAGCTCATACAAAGAAATCAGTAGCATTTTTGATATCATCATATACGATATACATGAAATCAAGACTAAAATCCCAGGCACCAAAATGAGTGTAGGCCAGTGTAATGCGCCCACGAAGGAGTGTCAGGTCTGGCATAGTTAGTTTATTTGAAGAAGGAGAGCAGAAAGGTGAAGTTTAAATAATATTTAGGTATAATAGGCAAACCTGGACCACTGGACAGCCACTAGTAAAGTTAAATACAATTCTA
This sequence comes from Catocala sponsa, assembly GCA_963564715.1. Taxonomy (NCBI): domain Eukaryota; kingdom Metazoa; phylum Arthropoda; class Insecta; order Lepidoptera; family Erebidae; genus Catocala; species Catocala sponsa. The sequence goes on along the minus strand of OY751338.1, from coordinate 20,636,849 downwards.
ATCGATACAGAGCTGTCTCAAAAACTAAGTCCAAAATGAAAGGAAAATCACTATAGTGTAAAACGGATAATGAAAATCACGCGACAACGACAAATTATTTAAATTATGTTAACACCGAACCTCAATGGCGTAAGATACATTTTTAATGGTTTTTTAATTGTAATGGATTGCCAAATAGTTAATTGTTGTCTAACAGTACAGTGATAACAAAGAAACATTTGTTTAGTTCACGAAAATTTAATATGCATTTAAAGTCGATTTAACCTAAACGAAGATGAACTACGCGGTGCGAATGAAAAGCAGCGAGAACGAAGAAAAGTACAAAAGTAACTAAATATTTAAAATAACGTATCTGTGTTTTTGTGTGTGTATGTGTAAGCCCGAGTGTGTATGGGTGCACGCGAGTGTGTATGTGTGTGTGTGTACGGGCGCGAGTGTGTGTGTACACGAGCGAGTGTGTTATGTTTGCGCGTGCGAGTATGTGTGTAAGAGTGAGTGCGGTCGCATGTATGTGTGTGTGTATTATTACAGTATTTCCTAGTATCTACATACGTATACCAGTCTTCACAAAGCATTAACTTATTTTCCTCATAAAGGCTCCGTAGAAAAAACTATTTATTATTTTATAGTATTACTATTAATAAAACAAAATATTAATTATTATTCCGTAGTCATGAATTGTGAATAAATAATCAGTCTTTTAACTACTATCAACGCTGTAAAAAGTAACTATGGTTAAAAGCTGATCACGCTTTGAATTTAATTGCATGCTTTATATGGCTTTAGATTGTTAATGAGATATCCATATTATATATGTTTATTAAAAAAGTAGGCTTATATCCTAAAATGTTTTCTGAATAATAAAATGTATTCACAAAAACAAACAACCTTAGAACTTGTCTTCAGAACAATTAAAGATACGCTCAGGACGTGACTTCTTTACAAAATACAAGTCTAAAATAACAAAATAATTTTCAGGATCGGTAACTTCATCCAATATTCCATTCACTAATTATTTTACATGTAATAACCATAAGCATTGTTTTGCCGCTCCTTGAACACGACAAACGAACATCACGAAATATATGAAGCATATCAAAACTTCTTGTTTTGAACTCATAACTTGCTTTATTCAGTATCTACAATGCTACTTGTAAACAGAAAAGTTATTCAACGTACACTTTTGTTAGAAATAAAACTAGTTTTTTGTTAACTAAGTACCTAATAATTGTTATGTGAAAATGGCGTGTGCTTAGTAACAGTCAGGGTGTCCGCCATTGCTGGATCGGCGCCAAAACATGGTACAAGAGTTCGCGCCCAGCGGAGAAAGTGCCACCAATCGATACCACCCTCCGATAACATGATACGAACAGCTGATTTTAATAACCCATACACTCCTTACATGAATCAAATTTTGAATCCCTCATTTACATATTCACGAATTATAATCGATCCACCACGCACAATGAAAATGATAAAATCAAATCGTATCATAAAAATATATTTCCCAAATATTCAAATCAGATTTTTATACATTTCCTAGCGTTTGTTGATTCTCATGCTTATTATAAACACAGTTCTCGTAAACTTAGAATGTAAAGATGCAGTAGATTGGATGCATTGTAAATAAATAGTATTAAATTAGAGAAATAGATGTAGGTCAGAAGAGAAGATTATAAAAAAAACGTATAATGCTCACCTCGATATGTAGGTAACGCAAAAGCACGCCAGTATAGCACATGGAGTGGCGCTGCGTGTTGGTGTATTTAGTTTAATCGCTTGCGGTGCGGGAGCACGCATGCGCGGTGGTGCAGGCGCGCGCACCCTCGCCGGCTGTCACACAGCGGCCCACTCCGCCGGCAAACCGACCTCGAGGCACACGCGCGCCCATCGTTCGCTACGCGAAGCAACGCCGGCCCCTTGCGGCCAGGAGCCCTCCTTGGCGCTTCCAACACACTACTACTCGACACTCCACCACCGAGGACAAAGCGCCACGGACGCCGGCGTTCGCAAACAGGGCTCGCCGCATAAAAGGTATACCTTTCATTATGTGTTTGAAATGACATGTCCGCCCTGAATTCGCTATTCATTTGCGGTACAATGCCACATTTAATGTTCCGATCGTTGCAAAAAAATATCCGCTCCCGGTTGAATACCTTGGGGTTGCTGCATTATGACAAAGAGTGCGTAAGCAATATAAATCGCCGACACTCTTTTGTCAGCTGCCGTATGTTGGTTATGCCGTTAATCCTCTAATTGACGAGTAAGGCATTGAGTTTGACCTTTCCTCATTACGGCTTCCACATATGATATGCACTGTGTCCTATGTATAGTTAGTAAATCATGTATTTTTTATAATCTAGACTGACCACGTTGCGACGGACTATCGTCTACGACGCTCGCCATTCGTAGTCCACCTCGTGTCGTGATCTTAATGCCGTAGTATGAACTTCTGAACAAGTAAAAAAAACTAGGAGAATGATTTCGCCTTATGTCTGTCTGAAACACCTACGGTACTGAACGGCATCTAGAACGATTAGGATGAGCTACGAAAATATCTGCTTAGTCAATGGTGTCTACGAATTACGTAGACGTTCATTTGTAAAAAGCACTGCATATTTTAAAAAGTAAAGTGTTTTATTACTTCTCGACCAGTTTCTTACAGCGATAAAAAATTTAACAAATCTTATGGCTGTCATGCTAAACGCGTTGACGTCACAATTCCGCTAACAGCGAACAATCGTAACGTTTCTTATTGTCTTTGTTTCGAGAGTACTTTTTTATTCGAAAGACATTTTTATTAAAGAACATCTTGCACATCGTCGGTATTACATTGTTTACATGTTAAATGTTGCTTTGACTTATAATTACAAGAGAAATTCATCCGTTATGTATAAATGAATTTTGCATTATGAATGGTCTTTGTATAAAGTTTTGCATAATGCGTATAAAAATGCTCGGCTCGTTGACAGCGGTACAGTACGACTGACATTCACCTGCCTCAATAGACTCCCTATTGAAAGAACCGCATCTGAATGTAGTCCACGTTTCGCGCTAAAGCTTTTATATACCTACCTATTTACATAATATGTATATGCCTATAGCTAGGGAGGGTAACCAACATTGGTATTATACTTGTCGTACATACAGACCTCTATTATTGTTTATTTATTTCTTTAGGATAATTACTTTAATAATAGAAATGTACCTTTTCCTCCTTTTAAATTTTTTGTTCTTGTTTTTTAGGATCGGTCAATAAAACTTTTGGTAGTTAGCAATACCTAAATTATATTTTACGAGTTTTTAATTATGATTTCGTCCGCGTGAACAACAAGCCGGATGCGACGTAATTTTCGATAATCACACTATGCACCATAGATCCAGTTCATCTCAACGAAATTAATTGAAACATGTCTGAGATTTTAAGTCAACTATCACAAATTCTGTTTAGTAGTCTTTGCGTAATACCGGCACAAACAGACAGATGAAACGTCTATTATCCGTTTGGGTTTTGGTTACAGACCCGTTTTAATATTTAATCGCGAATATATTGAAGAAGTGGCTGTAAGTTTCCTGCAGGTAGCTGCTCATAAGCTCAACCCTTCGCCTTAAGCTAACAACTAATTTAAATGAAACTTCATTAATTTTAATAGACCAAATAATCAATACTTTGTGACTTAAATGAATAAATTATTTTAAATTGACTTGATCTTAAAAGTTTTCTAAGACATTGCCTAATTACCGTTTTATAATCGATTACATTATCAATGCATGTATCTATTTTTACATCATCTTCTCTGGATAAATATACTTTGATGCCAAAGAAACCCGGCTGTACTACAAACTACTACATTTTTATAATTAGAATGTAAATGTTTTGTTACTACGTTCAGTAGACGTTTTAACCGATCTTATCTACGCAAGATGTAAGCGCCGACATATTACGTCACGTAACACAAAAATATTCAAGCGCACATAATAATGATATTCTTAAAAGAAAACTTTTTATACAAATACATAAAAAATACTGCTTGACGATATTGGATAAAACATAATTTTAAGCTTATGTATATTGGAATCATAAAATTTTGCATAAAGAGAATGTTTATTTTCTAAAGTAACAAAACTAAGTGAACGTCCCTAAATTATAAATATTACTTACGTATAAAGATCAGTTCATTAAAATTTCAAATACATTTACAATATGTTAATAGATCTCAATTATTAATTAGGTGCACCATCAAATCTTTTAAAGTGATGAGTCTTTCATACTGACTGGTAATTTATGATACAGTAGAGTAACCTCAAAGTTGATTGTCGTTATATCTTATACATATAATATCATTATCTTTTTGTTACTAACCCGTTTTTAGTATACAACCTTAGGTAACCTTAAGTTCTAAGTCCGTAACATCATCTTTAAAAACAATGTTGCACTGTACCTACGCGAAAACAAAACAAAGCTATAATATATTATTATTATTATACTCTTTATTTAAATCTTTACAATACATTTTTCATTTTTAAATATACATATAGGTATAAAAAATACATTTAAAAATATAAAATATATGGTACCCCACCGGCATTGGGAACAGGGTCCAAGCTGCCGGTGGTTAGGAATCCAGAGATAAGAACCTCCTTACAATGCGTGCCGTATCTAATAGCACTGCCTTCTGCATCAAACCCTTGATCCAAGCACCTAACGCGAGCCTCTTTAGATGGTGATCGAGGCTCTTGGCTATTAGACCATTGACAGATATGACTATCGGCACAGTGATTATTATTATTATAATGAGTAAGGCGTTGTTTCGCACTTGCGCAAGCAATAATAATGTTGTAAAATATGATGTTTATATTTAAAATTTGATAAATTTGAAAATGTCCATGTAAACAAATAATTGTTTCAACCTTATATGAAAAACTAAGATGCTTCACAATCTAAAAGAAGAACCACAAGTCGTATGGCGTGCATAATAACCACGTCTAAAAGCTAAATACATTAATAAAATATGTCGTGCATATACACGAACAACCATGAATAGAAAACTATTCATGAGTTTGAATACGTTATAAGCTTTCATGGATTTTTATTCATACAATTATAAATACTTAAATGGGACCGCGGCGTATCTGTAATATTTCCACTACCAAACTTTCTTCCAATTTTTAATCAAAGGATGCATATTCGCTTGTGTTACAAATATATTGAGCTAACTAAAACATTTATCTACCTCTATATATATCAATATTATATTAAAACCAAGACGAGGACATTGGATATATTTTTGCAAACTTATTTTGATTCACTATTCGATGCTGCACTCAAAAAAATGGTTTTAATAATTTCGATTGTCTCTCCGCCTGTCAGTTTATTTGATCTATAATGCAGTAACTACTGAATAGATTATAATGCTGATTTCACATTTAAGTAAATGTAAAAAGTTAAGAGCAAGTTGTAAGTTCAAGAGAAAGAGGTACCTTAAACTCTTAGCAAATTTTCATCCAAATCCGTTTAATATATCCGGAGACATTGTTTATGTACCACATCCTACTAATATTATAAATGTATACATCAGAATAACATATAGGCTACTAAAAATCTATGTTAACATAAATCTATATTAACGCGATGTTTAGTATTACAAAGTAATATCTGAAAAAAATATTGTATACAATATTTTTTATTAATTTTGATTATTGTATACAATCATTTAATAATTGTCTCTATACAATAATTTTGATTACTCAACTTTAATAATTGTCATCCAGTTCTAAGCTACGTCTAAAGATCGCGAAGTTTCTTTAAAATCGCATGCAATATGTTATGTAACGCACAGACAAAAAAAAATAAACATATTCTAGACAAAAGTCAAATGACATCACACGAGACTAGCCGCAGACAAGACTAGACTGTAATCCAATGCCACCGTCCGTCCTTGTGCACAGCAAATTCTGCTAAGCCGCCACAAAAACTAGGCTATCGAGACGGCTTCCATTCAGGCCGGCCGATCGATCCCTACTTCCCTTGACTAAAGCCTTCTTAAGCCCTATCATACTATTTTACTTTCACTTTGCTGTAAAATCACTTCAATAAAACTGTTGAAGCACTTTATCGTACGCCTATCCTCGTTAAACATTTCGACTTTATAGCTAATGTTACGAATGAACTGAAAAGCCCAAGAATTCGTTACAACCACATTGTAACTCTTTTAAGTCGAGAAGTCCGTAAGTTCTGCCGGTTGCTATATTTCAGGAAGTTTGTAAATCGAAGTTTAGTAGCTCGTTCTAACGGAATTACATTGACGCCATCTTTAAACGTCTTCATCGATATTCTGTATTAAATTTATGCGGAATATACTCATATCTGCGGATTGAGCTCTTCGATATATGAATAAAATGACATTCACCTCAATGCTAACTTAAAACAGGTCAAAGAAATATATTTGCAACTGAAATATGTATTACCTGATATCAACTATTTATTTACAAGACTTACAAGTCAATTTATATAAACCTTACAGAAATAAATCTTAATTTAGATATAGAATTGAGATATAGAAAAATAATTACTTCACCAACAAAAACAAAAAATAAACGAAGTACGTTTCGTTTAATTTCGCAGTACCTTACAGACTGTACCTAAATAAAAAGAATCCGTACCTATCAGTCTCACCTACATTGACAGAACTTGACATAGGAGCCTAAATTATAAAATAAACATCGCTTGCCTTATACTGCCATAAGAACACAAGAACGCAATATCTACATTAATCTACATAGATATAAAGCGGTAAAATGAAGTCTATCTTTTATACTAAGTAGGTATATTCGTATATCACAGAAATCCAATTTATAAAATCTGTACTAATATTATAAAGCTGAAGAGTTTGCTTGTTTGAACATGCTAATCTCAGGAACTACTGGTTCGATTTGAAAAATTATTTTAGTGTTTGATAGCCTATTTATCGAGGAAGCCTATAGGCTGACATAACATCATGCTACGATCTACGGGGGCGGCGCAGAAACGATAAACGCGGGTGAAACCGCGGTAACGTCTAGTATCTTATAAATAATTCTCTTACATTCATGTTTATTCAGTCCTGATATAACGTGAATGTCTTGATAAAATTGCCGGCTTTACGAGATATAATAATGCATGCGTCGTGCTTTGACAGCAATGTATATTTACTGATAATGAAACAAAATATGTCCAAACTGACATAAATGTATAATGTTGTTGCTTTGTGCATCATTACACAGCTATTAGATCGAATGTTCGCTGGCAAAACTTTAACATTTATCCATTTTCGTGGCAAGCCACACTTCAACCTTTTCCATTTTTGTGGCAAACCGCACTCATTGTATCACAGGACCCAGATAATACGTAGGATGTCTTCTACGTATTATCGGGGTCCTGCCGGCCCTTATACATATTTGTAGACCGAGGGCTTAGCTGGCGCTCGAAGGCACGAAGGTCCTATGTTGTGTAAACAACGACCTTACATTTGCGGTATGCGTCAATGACGCACGATATTGTCGAAGCATTAACCCAGCTTCAGGCCTAACCCTACGGTTATTGTGTATCGTAATATTGCTCAATTGAAAAGAGCTCTGCAGAGTTTTCCATTCAAAGATGCCTCGATTCAGGTCGATGTGATGTCGGTTTTTATTTTAGGATATTTTTATTAGCATGACCACTGATCTATAGATAAGAAAAAGTTTCTTCGAGAAATCAAAAATTGTCCTAGAATTATTTCAATATAAATTTGTTATTGAATGGTTGGTTTGGTTGAATACAACTAAAAACAAATTTAATATATATTAATTAATAAATAATTATAGAATACTATCATAACCCACTTTCTGTCATCGACTAGTGTGAATTGATATTCATTGGGCCATATTCGGTTGCAAAGGGCTAGTGCTTGTTGAAAATGCATTTCATTGCCATCATTGCCAACATTCGACGTCGAGCCTAATGTAAACGAACATGTTTAGATAACGAATTCAGTTAAACATTTGGTTTATTGTTATGGTTATATGGTTATAAAAACAGGCGATTAGAATCATGAATAGTGGTTGCAGCATTAGTTATAATTATTGGTAGGTTTTAAGGACCCGGACTTCCCTTTATTGAGTCCTACATGTATGTATATCAGGATTACGACATATTGAATATGTGAGCCAATTTGCATCGAAATCCGCTCTATAGTTTACGCATGTTTGAGAATAAACACACAAACATCTTTACAAAATTTTTCCTTTATATGTAGAATTAGTAAGATAAATACGTACATATTATGCTAATGCCTTGTTGGTCCTGTAGCAAAATATCTGCGTGAGGTCTTAATATTTGCGTGAGGATCCAGAATTTCAATTCAACCAAGTGTGGTTGTTGTATCTGCTAAAATATTCTTAGAAATATGGTGACGTCTTAAAATGCGCCCGGTACACGACAAAAGGCTTTCTCTATAGGTAAGTATCATACGCGTCGATTTCACACCTCTACCGATCCAATATACATCGCCGCAATGTTTTGCACTTATTACAATTCCATAAGTGTATTTCTAAAACTGCATGTGTTAATCAATGTTTATTCAGTGCCATGACATCATAATTATTTCTATATGCATTGGATTTATAATAAATAGCGCCTTGTCACAGATGTGATTACATCGTAGTTCCAAGAGCAGAAGATCTGTACCTATATCCAATATCCCATATACATGTAAAGTTCGACGACACATGACGTGTCGACTGTGCCAAGTATAGAAATCGTTTTCAATAGCAATATTTAAAGAGAGATTGCTCAGTACAATATTTGCTTAAACTTCGGAATCTGTTAAACTAGCATAGCTCTGTAAGATAAGAGGACAGAGTGGTCAAAGAAGAACGATCCTACAGAAGATCGCAGCCAAACTACCTGGTGTTATATTCTTGCGGTGAGTAGGTTTTCTAGACGTCTTAAGGCGTAGGGTAAGGCACGTAACATCTATGTGACGCTAGTAAATATGTCTTGCAATAGTCTGTATAAGAGTTTCGTATCTAGATTTCTTAACGTATCCAAGTAATTATATAAAAAGTTATTTATAATAATAAATATACAATTGTACAAGGTTGTATCTGTAGATAACGGTCGTATTAAAAGGCTAGCCCGCATTCAGAACGTATTCCAACTTCTAAAGTAATGCTAATGAGCAATTCGACTCTGAAACACACTTCAGCGATTGTTTGATGTTCTCAGGTAGACGATAAAATATATTTTTACTCCTACAATTTCAATATCTTCTCACGATTAATTAGTCTATTCATATTTCAATGTTTAATATCTTTCTTGTGCCGAAAGCAATATTATTTCCATTTGAAATGTTAATTTCTACAATTCGCCCACACAATAGAATTGAGTTTCTTTGTTCCACAAAACAATATTTGGTCCATAGTAAACCTACATGCATATTTATTCAACCTCGATTTGCGTCAATCATAACTTCCTACGCGAACGAATCGATACTGCGAAGCTTCTGTATTATCGGTGACATTTAATTCAATACCAATGCTTTGTCTACATTTTGCGTATATCAACGGCCAAGGTCACGCAAAACACTAATTCCCATCACCGACATATCGTCCTACTCAATTTATTTATCGCTATAAAGCCGTGGCATCTAAGAAGCACTATAAATCATGCGCCGAACTTATTTCACACGCTAAACGCACGATCACGCGAGCATTCTTGTAAAGAAACATTAAGAACAGAATATTACATTTAGCTAATTAACGTCCTAAGTGGGCGTGAGATAAATATATCTTCGCCACACGCGATGAAAATTTGTATTTTTCTGTACAGGTGACGGCATCTCCTGCACCTGTCAGAAATGTCACTAGCTAAATCATAAACGTGACGCTGTTTTTATTTATCTCAAAGTTGAATGATGTATAATGACATTAATGTATCTTTTGTCACCTATTTAGACTTGGCAGATTCATTCTATGAATCATTTTACGAACCGCTTCAGCCGCTAAAGGACTGAGTTTAGATGAGGCCAGCTAAAATAATTTTTCCAGTTGAATATTTTAACGGAGCTAGCCGAGATACTTTTTCACACGGATAATTCCGAGATGTTGTAGTAATGAGGCGTAGGAGAGCCAAAGCCAACTCGGAAAACAGAAATTTAATTACGAAAACACTTTTAAACTTGGCTGCTCCATATATGTAAGGCATTTAGTCGCAGTACTTTGTATAAAACGTGAATCTGTGGAAATTAGGAGAGTTGTTCATTAAATTTGTATTAGGTAAAGTTCAAACGTAGTTCGAACTCTAAGATGAGTTTCATAAAGCTCAGTGAGTACTTCGCCAAAATTAATAATTGATATTCGCTTGGCAATTAATTTGGGAACATTTTGTACTCATCAACTTATAATTTACTAATGATTTTTCTTTAGGTTACATGTTTATGAGACACTACGGTTTTATATCGTTGTCGTTGCTAAGCTTTTAGTGTCTTGTTACCAAACAACAGTGAACGCGGCAGGTAAAACGTTTTGACGTCTTACAATGGCTGCTTGTTTGTTCTACCATGTTAGCTTAAACTGACCTAGTTTTAGCTATTGTTTTGAGTTTCAAGCGGATGGCCAGAAGGCAGGGTTGATGCAGAACTATCTTTTTCAGGACATGATGACGTCACACAATATAAACTCAAAAATGAAGGTATTTTATTTTATGCCCTGCTATTACCGTTGGAACTAGTAATAAGAATCAATACTCGCACAGAACAGGAAATTTTATCATCCATAATATTAATAAATATCTTTCCTTTTATGTAAGAAAGTAGTAATAAGTATAATTGCTTAATACAATAAAATTAAATTACTGCTCTCAGCTCAAAAAACAAAGGCTTTAGTTTTAGACAAATGTTTTTAAATTGGATCAAGAATTGATTATGTTCATAAACTTTTCCAAAAAATGTATACTTATTAGTAAAAGTTGACTTACGTAATAAAGTACCTACTGCGAATTAAGCAATTATTTTACGTCCATAGCAACAGTTGATTTTTAATTAAAGGTTTGAAAACGTTCAAGGAGAACCTTCGAAAGAGGGTGGGAGGCAGGCACGTTTTTGCTACCGAAAATATTGAATAATAGCCATTTAATATTTGACCCCAGATTCGAAGGATATTTTATTTGATTTCTGCTGTTATTGATCTTCGTCTTTGTCTATTTAGAAACATTTTATAACTATATTTACTTCTTGTTCTTTTCGCGTCTAGATTTGACTATAACTGTATACTACAAGAGTATAGGTTAATAGTAGAACCTGAAATTGTGTGGTTCATATATTACTAAGCGAAACTTAAGTAAATTTGGTAAAACAATTCTTTTTTTCTTTGCGAATATACGGAATGATATCCACATGCCACTAGCTATTACCTAAAGCTTCGCTATCATGTGTCATAGAAAAAACTGTCCCATAGAATTCATTACATTAAATAAAAAAGAACCAGTGTCACTCTCCTATCCATAAACTATCTCTATGCTAATCATGAGAATCCGTTGTCGCAGGAAAGAATTACAAACACACTTTTCGCATTTGTAATATTAGTGAGCATAGAGGAGAATATGAGATCTCGGGTTTTACAAAGTGTTATTGAATTTTCCTGTCAAGTCATTCTTAGCAGCTGCTTGAAGGCTGGAAGTGTGGTCGGTATAGGATAAAGGGCAAATTATTATCTAAAATTATTGTTGACTAGCTGTTACCTGCGACTTCGTCCGCGTAGATTTTAACTAAAAAGTGTTTGTCTCCGCGGAACCCTATTTTTTTTCTAAATTCAAAGTAGCCTCAGTTACTTCTTATAACATCAGCTATCTGCCAGTGAAAGTCCCGTCAAAATCGGTTCAGCCGTTTCGGAGATTACCCAGAACAAACAGACAGACAGACAAAAATTTTAAAAATAGATGTTTTCGTATAGGTACCTTATATACTTTCATATGCATTAGATAAAAAGCTGTTATTTTGACACTACAAACAGACACTCCAATTTTATTTATTTGTATAGATGAAATGCGGCTGTCATACACCGCTGCCAACCCTTTCCGAGAACTAGGTGTGAGACTATATATGTATGCTATTTTCTACAAATCCTTTGCAAACATTCAAAGGTAGTTTTAAAAACGACGCGAAGTTCTAATTTCAAAGTGCTTGGCAGTCAAATCGTAAATAACAGCACTTTTAAAACTCGGTCAATTTTTTACTGCAATACGTATATCACGTAGACATGTACAGCGCCAACGAATGGTCCTTGGGGTATTGCAGTGATCAAATCATTCGAAAAGAGATTGATTATTGTAGTTTGATATTTCATATAGGTAATTCTGCTACTTTCTGCTGACGTGGTACTTTGCCGTTGGTAGCACGAAACTAAAAATCGCACAGTGTCAGAGTTTTCGAAATCACCCGATTTCCGTAGCAGTCCGACAAGTCCTCACTTTGACCAGTCGTCATATCGAATGCCAGACGTTCACGACAGCCGAGATGGCTTGAAGTACTTTATATAAAGCCGTCTATCCCAGCTTTACGGTTTAAGGCAAAAATATTACACTCACTGTTGTCTCTAGGGCAATCCTTTTAGACTTTACTTTCTGCTAGAAAACTACGTTAGTCTTTGCCCAATTTTAAACATAATGTTAAAACTGAGCCCGACATTTACGTAGCTCCCAATTAACTTGTCCTACGAAGTAGCGTAGTATATATACATATATACTACATATATGTATACTTACTAGGAACTCTTCATGTTTTAGTAATTTCCAAGTCTCAAAATTGTTAGTTGGACCAACAATCACGTCGTTTTAATAGGCAATTCCTACAACATGAACGATTCGGATAATTTTGTTCGAGTAAATTATTTAAGGCGGCTTATCCATACATATAATAGGAGTAGAAGAATTAAGCGTAATAAAAATAGCTATATTAAGTATAGCATTAACGACTAATAGGATATCCAATATTTCAAATAACATCTTGAGCGCTTAACGAAAATAACTTATCTTGTCCAACATAAGTTTCTCTTTTGGCCCACGCATTATCTAATTCAGTTAGGATAATGTTTGCTCTATATCAAATTTCTCAGCCCACGGACGAATTACATTCAGAAAAGTTTTTCAGGATACGATACCTACATTTATTCAAAGTAAATGTAAAAATAGCCTACTTTTTATACGAAATTGCTTCCCACGGAGCATTCCGATAGAATGACAAAACTTTTGACGCAATAAAAAACATCAATAACTTCGTTTCTATTGAAACTGTGAGCCAGTGACAAAAACTAATCGCATTATATAGGTAGCTCCAATCCTTCCATTGAAAAAACAAAAGTTACTAGGAGAGCATGTGTTGTTTAGAGATTTGAAAGAAGTAATGAATCGATCGTAGCGGCTGGGCGGCACTGCAGTATTGCCGCAGATTCAAGGGCGGCGCGGCGGCGACAGCGGCTCGCTCACGCAATGCCGTTGCCAACTTAACGCTACTGTTTACTGATATGGCTGCCACCTCGAGCCTGTTATATGTACGCTTCAAAATTTAAATACATGGATATATTACTAATACTTTTTATGTTTTCTGTATTTGCTTATTCTTCTCTATTGACAAATATACTTACGAATACAATCCTGCTAAGACCTACTTTAAGTTGTATAAAGATACAACTTAAAGTAGGTCTTAGCAGGATTGTATACATAGTGACTAATTCCTCTTCATAGGAACAAACAAAGGTTTGTTCCTATGAAGAGGAATTAGTCACTATGTATTCCTAGTTGCTACGATCCAAACATACTTCTATTAGTTTAAATTACTTTCTCTTTTTCTTATAACATTATGTATGCATATGCTGGTCGGGTGATACTTCACATTCCTCCAGGTCTCTGTTTTGATCGGACAATTAAGACAATAATTAGTGTCAAGCTGTTTCTTTTCCAAGTATACCAATTACACTAAAAGTAACATATATAATCATTTAATTTAAAATAAGTGAATCATACCTTGTAGAGTGTAGGTGCTATAGTATTACTTTATTTTCCGCCGTAGTAATACCCAAACTTTCACGTTTTGTAATATTTTTGCGATCAAACTTTTAAAATATTCTTAAAAAAGAAACGCTAAAGAAATGCTCAAATAGTTTGTGAGACATCCATTTCAAACGGCTCACTTGCTCGTTTGAGACGTTGTACATATTAAGCTCGCAATTTTCTTCGTTTGACAGTTGAATATTTGAATTTTAAGTATCCAAGCAATCTGAACTCTTTCACAATTGTATAACACAACCAAGAAAGAATTTGTTTAAAACTCTTTTATTATTCATACTTTGGCTTGCTTTGTGTTACGATAGATAAAATTCTCTTTACATAGCACATAATTATTATATTATTTATGACTCCCAATAAGGATCACAAATAAAACAGTCAGTATTGAAAGGTTTAAATCGTGATCTGAAAATGTTTTTTTTTCCTTTTTGAAAGGCTTTTGTACTTGTTAATTGATTGAATCGGTCACGTATTCCATTCTTAAATGTACGTTTTTTTGGTGATTCAAGGAAATAGCACAGCCCTACGACCATTTTCCCAAACCACCGAGCGTGGTAATAATTCAACAGACGTAGGCACTTACGACACGTCGTCCAGAGCAATAGAGGTAGACATTAATCTGGGAGATATAAATTCTCTCCTTTTCTTGGTGTCTCACTAGAACTTCTATTATTTAATTGAAGCACTCCACGGGATGAAAGTACTAAGGATAAAAGGTACAGAAAAAAATCGTTATAGCCGACCTCGTTCCGAAAGCTAGAGCTGGTATATTTTTTAATCTGTTCGCTTTGTATGGCAAATACTGATGAGTTTACCTACTCTCTTCGAAAATATGCTCAATCAAGTATTCTATCGAAGCCCGGGGATAAAATATTCAACTTTTTGCTTCGACGGTTTTATTCATTTCAATTCATATAAATTTGGGTCAATTTAGTCATGGCTGCTTGTTGACTAAATCAAAATTATTTATTTGACTGGTGATCGTGTTATAAACGTAGACTTATTGCAACGTTTTTTTTACAAGCTTTCTTGTTAAGTCATGGCATTGCTCCTTCATCCCTGAAAAGTAGAAGGAGGTCCCTTACAAGTCCTGGTTCCCATACTCCAAGCTCATGCAGTGTACTTATTATTGTTTCCTAAGAAACATTCCAAGAGAGATTCTAAAAGGCGTGGATGGCAATAGGCTCACTACATTTCACGTGATGTCCAAAAAAAACTAACTTAATATGTTTGAGTAAAACCAATCTACCTTGGCCTTTTCGTGTTTAAACAGGACGTGATATCACAGCATACGAAGGTAATGTAGTTTGGCTTCTTTATTGCTACTATATCTGTGTAAAATGACGTGCAAAAACAAAATTTAAGTATATATTGCTTTCACATGGACTGTTTTCAGACAATGTTTTTAACGGTAGACGTTTTATACTCACAAATAGAACTGCTAGCCTAAAAAATGGCGAGCACAGAAATCTGTGATGAAAAGATTTTTTAATCCATCTTAGTGTATATCCGACTATATACTATATTATAGTCTGTTTCAAATACGAAGTCCCATTTGACAGCAATGTTCGCTTGGCAGCAATAGTGAAGACACTGTTTCAATCAACACAGCACGAAATCGATTACCGATTAACTTTATAAACAAACTGTAATCGTGGGTTTAGAATCGAAACAGAAATGATAAAATCAATGTTATTCATACCCTGTTTATTTGTAAATCTAAGAGATATTTAAACTATAAGTACAATATCGCTTCAAATCCATTTTTTTATAAAGAAAATATGTTAAGGGGTTGCTGAATGGGATTTAAGGTACGTTGCAATCTAGTAATAATTAATATCAAATACAATTTTACCAAAGTATTTCTCGGACAATTGTTTTTAGCTTGAGTTAGATCGGTTTTATCCGATTCATATTGTCGCGTCATTATGACTGAAAGTAAAAAGAATACCATAGTGCGTAACCATGGTGTTGTGGTAAAATGTTTTTTTATTTTGATGTTTAAATTATTTAAGACCAATATCAATGGAAATTAATAGTTGATTATGTTTGTGAGACAATTATATCATGTTTTGCATAGATTCTAATTATTTCTAAATAGTCTTTAGTACTAAGTATTAAGTAATCATTGTTTATTATAGCAAATATATGAAATGTGCGGCGTTACGTCCTATGAAGGGACTTCGTAATTGAAACAGACTATAATAGTACTTAAAGTATTATCTTCTAAATTCATTACCAATTTAAAACAGCAATAGCTGGAAGAACACGCTAAAACAAAAGTCCCGAGTTCAATCCGTACAGGTTTAAACACGCACGTGTGTGCGTGTGTAAATTGTTCATGATCAATCCCAATAAACATCGTGAGCAAACCTACATGTTTAAAAATCTTCGAAAATACGTGAACTCTACCGACCGCTGGGCAAGTATGGTGTACTATGGGCTAATCCTTTTTATACCGAGAAGGGTTTTGTGCCAGCAATAAGAAAAGAAACAAAGCTGATATTTCATGCAGGATACTTCCCTACACTGTAAAAGCGAGTGATGTCAACTATAATAATTGATCAAACGAACTAACCTGTGATGTTCGATCATTATTATACGAAGTGCTTCGTTCGAAGATATATGTTTATCATGCGTTCAGTTGCCGAGTGACGCCAAGAAGCTGCATGGTAAACATACATATATCGAGAACGAAGCATGCAGTATAACATACCTAAAAAAAAATATCGTCGTTAAACATTAAATCCTTAAAAGAACTGGAATGGTGCCAATCACTTCGCCAATATGGCAGATCAAGGCCTAACCATTCTCGTACTAAACACAAAATGCGGCGCACTTATTTCAACTGAGCTCTATTGCCTGCCTAAATTCATCAAGTAAAAATAAAGGCAGTGGAGATGAATGCAGAGATATTTGACTTGTATGTCTATGCCTGCCAAGACATGCAACTATAACCCGGGTAATCCAGAGGTTAGGCAGCCATAGATATATAAATACTAACAGAGAAAAACACAATCCATAGAACAGGCCTTCAATCTGCGTCCCCAAAATACGTGTCATACCTTACCAACTAAGCTATTCATGGCCCTACACCAGGTATCGAAATTTGCATCTGTGTTTTTGCATCTAAGGTGATGCTATACGTTATACTTAGTTGTAGATGAAAATATGTCCTAACGTTACAAGAAATACACGAAAAGCACATTTCTAACTGTATTTTATCAAGTGTAACAAATACGACGTATAAATGGCAAAGGGAATATCTTTGTATAAGAAATTATTACGACTGACTTTCGGGCGATGTTCGTAGGGTATACATATTTGATTTCCTAGCTATCTCGTAGAATAAAAGCAGGCACTACATCTTCTTAGGTTTTCCGGCAAAAGTTTGTGTATCGTTCTTGATACAATGCGAGTTTTAGAGTTAGAAGATGAATTTTATGTACCACCAAAAAAAAAAAAAGTATATATGTATGTTTATCCATTGTCTAGTACCCATAGTACAAGCTCTGCTTAGTTTGGGCTAGATGGTGTTGTGTGTATGTGGTAGAATATTATATTATATTATATTGGCTCTTCTACATGATGCAGGGAACAGGCGCAAGTTAAGGCTTGTATGTATTGTATGCAAGGTGTAAGAGATCGAGGAGAGTCACCTGCGCAAGTAGCCCGTATGTATGCAAGCTACGCCCCTGTAGTAATTTGATGGATTTTGAGTTAGTTACATAGTTATGAACCGATTTGTCAGTTCTGGTATAATTGTGTCGGGAGCGATCAATTTGAATTAATAGTGATACATATATTTGAAATTTTGACGGGAGAAATATTGCAATTAAGAAAATGTTGTTCAAATTTACAACGGTTAATATCGGTGTAAAATCTATACTGGGTTCTAGAAGATAACTGACTAAATCTATCTATAATATACTTCTGCCTACCTGCCTTTGCAATGTACAAATTTGTAAGTTTTATTTGATTCTTTATCTGCAGCTATTTTGACTATCCGCAATTATTTCACTTTACTTTTCGAATTGTTTTTTTTTTAAGTGAAAACTTCTTTAGCGGCGTTGTGCACTTTTTTGTGATGGGTAAAATATGTTAAACTCGCGTCAGAACACGTGACCTGATCGAAAATTCGTAAGACGGAGGGAGAATTGTCATGTTTGTGTACGATAGCGCAATAAATGAATATTATATTTTACCACATAAATGATAGTACTTTTATACTGATAATTAAAGCAATTCGTGCAAAATTATTCCCTAACCATTCCAAAATATCAACAATGCACAACGTTAATATTCAAGTTTTCACTTCTGCCGGCACTCCCGGAGTGCAACGCGTTGATTTTTTTACTGATGAAATTCTCATTAATAAAACGATGTCTCGCCTCATAAGAATCACCACCACAACCAGGAATACATGAAAACTCTGGCAATGTATCTATCTCATCTGTCCAGAAGATCACAACCTACCATATTTCTGCGACGAGAAGATTCCTTAGAGCTCATTTAAAAACATTCTGCTCAAACTAGATAGCCAGTGATCTATGTCCATTAGACTGGCAGCGCTGCAAATCCATTTTTGAACCTTGAGTTGGTACGGTGTGGATAAGTGTTCTAGTGCTGCAAGCCACTAATGGTAGCCTTGTACTCATTAATAACAATAATTACTAACTTATATTGCTTCATTGATGATCCTAATTAAGTAAATATTAGTCGGAATTGTGGCGAATAAATCAATAAAAGTTACACTATAATTTTATTGATATTCCTTATGGTAAATGCTTTGAGGATATAATATCAGCCCTGCATTAAACTGTCCCACTCTGGGCTCTCGAAAACTCAAAGATCTGCGCCTTGGAGTCGAACTCGAGACCTCTGCGTGGCAGTCCAACGGTATCCCACTAGGCTATCGCTTCTATTTATATATGAGGATAAATCATTACAATTTTTACAATATACGTCGCTAGTCGCGGGTGTTTCATAACGAATTTAGAGTAAAATATCAAGTAATATCGGAAAAGTGATAAAAAAATTGTGCTTCTCTAAAAGCTTAATAGCAATCAAACGTGACAATACTCTAGTAAAATTCTTAATTTTGAACAACAATTGAAAGGTCATGCCTTATTTGTTTAATTAAATTTATTAGACTAGCAAATTACATGAAATAGTTGAATACAAGGCAATTTTGATGTCGCGCGTCGTAGTCGATCTATTAGCCGTAGAACTCGTAGCACAGAAGACAAGCCTCGTAGTAAATAGCAGATCAAAAAGTCTACGAGATTACACTCGACGAAGATTTGAAGAATGTAAATTGTCTTATATTAATTCTACAGACACAATGGGTTAATTAAGCTACAAGGTTAAGCTACGTTGCCTAAATCAATACTAAAGATGAATGGCGAGTAATCTTCTTTTTTATTTAATACTCGCGCTGGGAATAATTTCTGTATCGCGGGAGACTTAACAAACATTCAAACAACGGACACAAAGAACATGCGGACTCGGAACAACCATTTGTGGATCACACAATTTTTCCTGTGTGGGATTCGAACCCACAACATTCGGCACAGTGGCAGTGGCTAGGCGACCACTTAAACCACTACGCCATCCGTGCATAGTTGCTGTAGTCTTACTGGAAAGTAAGAGATATTAATCGCTCCAATAAAAAATAAATACAATGACAAGACTACAAAAATTAGTCGCGATGTTCGATCTAATTGTATGGTAAGCGTAACCAACGGTGGTAGCATTACGGGTACTTATATTACTTGCGTCCTTCGCACAACAGTTATCTGACTTTACCCTTTCTTGTCTTACACTTTGTTCGGTCTTATCTCCTCGTACTTCAGTCGTTCAACAGAATTGTACAAGCGATTGTCAAGTTGATATTTGCCTTCCTCTCTGCCGTAGTTCTCGAAATATCATGTAAAGACGTAGGGACTTATTATATAACGTGAATTTGAAATATACCCGAACTAACTCAGATAGACTTTTAGAAATAGAATTAGAAATATTTATTTGCATACAATGTAGGTTTACAAATTAAGATGTTTACATGTTTGTCGGAATACTTATACATTCTACCTTACGGTATGCAAAAATTAATTTAGGGATTTATATAGAAAGAGACAGTCATAATAATTAATACTAAGTAAAAATGCAGAAAATAAATACCAAAGTTATCTTTTTAAGAATTAATTCTGAAATCCCATACCACTGCAATAAAAGTCAAAAAAACTTAATGAATTATTAATAAACAAATGTTACTACATTTGGCAAATTATTTAAATGACAAATTACATAATTATTAATTACACAGTAACTATTTAATTACATTTATTTTTATATGTCTATTCTCTAGTATTAAGTAACAATTTTTACCCAGTATCAACTGTTGTGATCTAATTTTTTTATTTTTTATTTTATTATGATTATGACTATTCTTGATACTATTATTATAATTTTCTCCTGACATCCAATCTAATTATTTATATTGATCTAATATTGTTTGATTTTGACCTAATTACTTATTTTAATTATATAATTTATATTCTGGTCAAAATACTTGAATCTTGAATGTACTTCTTTGTAACACCATTTCTCACAGTATTTTTGCAAATAAATATTCTGATTTCTGATTTCAAATATATTTTCTCAAAAGCATATAAAACGACGAAGAATTTTGTTGTTCTAAATACGTAAAAGTGATAAACAACGCCATCTCAAAAATATTTTTTACTGATATGGCTTTTGAATTATATGATTCATTTAACTATTCCTAGCGATGCTGCAAACAGAATTCGAATGGCATAACGATTAAAAAACAAACTGTCAAAAATGCAATTTGTTGGGTTTTCCACAATACTATCCATCAAACGTTTCTTTATTATGTTAAATAATTCCAATTGACATTAAAATATAAATCTATTAATCTTGCAACTGCGTGTTGGATTTACATAAATTGTAATTAAAATATACCGTGCGCCAACCGTACTCGTGTAAAAGGGGCAGGACAGAACGCGGATATGACGTCACGCGCCCTTGAATGCCACGGTGCATTTGACTAACCCCTTCCTGCCGATGTAAGGGTGGAACGTCGTGTTAACCATTTTAAATTGCAAATTTAATTGCGTGTTTTGCTAAAACACACCCTAGTTGGGTAAAGGGAAAATATTTATAAGAGTTGGCACGTGTATGTTGTGTTTAAACGAGTTGAATAATTTTAAAACGAGTGGAACATATATAGATGCATGGAAAATACTGATAGCTTGAATATTTTAGAAGCGATGTTTATACAAACAAGGTGGAATACAACCTTAAGACCAATCGGAGCGAGTAATAAGTGGTTCCCATCAGGTCTTAATCTTTGTTAAAAAAGCTTTTCTTTAGGCATTCGTAACTCCAAGGGTATTACTCGCGCACTGCCGACTTTTAGGAACAGAAGTAAATTACTGGTCCCCTGTTGATAGTATCCTATCAGCAAGGGGCCAGTATGAGCCAGCGCTTTCTTGTGAGAGGAGTTTTTCTATGCAACGCTGTTTATTTAAAAAATATTACTTATAATATTGCTTTCTTTGGTTTTGAATAGTTCTGACATTGCTAAATTCCATTACATTTGGTTACTACCTATCATAGCGAATCATTATAAAAGATAGTATCCCTATGGTAAGATGGCAGATGCCTTCAATAAAAAAATATTACTCTAAGTCTAGACTATCAAAGGCGGTTGAAAGTGTCTGAAAATCTAGATATTTTCCGTATTCTCCGCAAGCAGCTGTTGTTATGAATCTCAGCCTTTTTTCTTTTTTGCCAGCATAGCGCTGGCTCGTTAGTTAGTTTTCTTAGTAAGTTGGAAAAGCATATTAAGAAGCAAAAAAAAATATTTGTTGATATTTTCTGTCATATTTAATTCGGGATGACTAATTACACAACAAAATTGTTCGCTTACGTGTGACTAAATGAACATAATATGAATTTGCATATTTAGAGCTTATTCAGCGTAAAAATATGCAAATTCATCAGCGAACCATCTATTAATCGCGTAACCGCTTTAGGGAATTTCAGAGAAATTCTCATTAACAGAATTACGTTGGGTCCCATGAAATTTATGGTCGAAAATCAACAAGAACTCTGTTAAAGTCATACTAGACAATAGGCCTAGTCGAAAATCCTACTAATATTATAAATATGAAAGTTCGTTAGGATGGATGAATGAATGGATGGATGTTTGTAACTCTTTCACGCAAAAACTACTGGACCGATTGCGACGAAACTTGTTATGTAGATAACTGGAGACCTGGGTTAACACATATACACACAACACACATACTTTTATCCTGATATGTCCACGGCATAGGGCCTTATGTAGGTGAAACCGCGAGGCGCAGTTAGTGTACCAATAAACGTTTAAACTATTTATTTTGGTTTCTCATTATTATTCCAGTCATTAAACAAAAAGTATATTTGATGCCTACTGTAAAACCGAAATCGATAGGCAAATCAATGAATGTTCTTTATTCGTAACAACTGCCTAAAAAAAAAAGCCTACGATAGCCATTCATGTGAAAATTTGATGTTTGTTACTCAATCACGCTCAAATCGCTGAACGGATTTTATTTAAACTTGGTATGGAGATAGCTTGAACTATGCAGATAGACATAGTTGAAATTTTTAAGTCGCTATCTGAATTATATTTTATAACTATAGTAATGTGAGATGCCTTAAATAATATTTTTGGTGCACATTAAAAGTTTGCTCTTTTTGGTAATTTTTTTGGTAGATGCAGTGACTTTTTTGTAAAGGGATGTCTTCGAATGTAACCATTAAATCGAATCGTTCTTTATAGCAAAACATACCACGTCAAACTTAACGTATGTAGCTTCGCACAGCAGATAGCAACACTGCTTACAAATTACCATAAAACTCTTTGAAGACATACACAATCGTAGCAATTTGTATACATATATTCTCTACATACGTAAGTACAATCTATGAATATTATCTTTATCTATACTAATATTATAAAGGCTGAAGATTAGATTCTTTGTTTATTTGTAATGATTTAAATCAAAAACTATTGAACAGATTTTAAAAATTATTTCTCCGTTAGAAAGCTATATTGTCACCGAATAACATAGGCTATATTTTATTAAAAAAGCACTATTACAACAAACCTAGCCTCATCTATATTTATACGAGCCAAGCCGCGGACAAAAGTTAGTTACGTATATTTTATGAAGGTATAACATCATAATATTTTAAATACCACCCAATTAGAAAACCTACGTACAATGTTATTTTCAGAAGTCTCAGCAAGATTTGATAATTATGCAGTACCCTAGTAAATGTCGTTATGAATTACTCGTATCGGAAAGAAACTGGATGTTCATATGTGTATTAGCATGACCTTTGCTGAAGCTGCAACTTAATTAGTTAACTTCAATGCCGGAGCGCAAACTAGTTAGGAATTGTTGGTTTAATAAAACAAACTGGCTGTATGGAATCTGAAACCGTTGCCTTATACCATTGATTAATTTTCACGTAATCGAGTTCCTTCATTTGAAAAGGTAGAACTAGAATTGGATAATTTTTGGAAGTTTAGGACTTTGAAGGCATGGCCGCGTCGAAATTTCGATTTTCACTCAAAGTGAAGCTACCCTGGGTCGGTCTACCATGAAAATATACTATAAGCAATGTGTTAGCAGCAGATAACCAGTAACTTTTATTCCTTGTGCTATTAGTAATGCGGATCATATATTGCAGATAAGAGAAGTCGACAAGGGCATAAATATTACCTCACGTTTGCAACTGTCCATCGGTTAAGAAAAAGGCTTACAACAGGTGGGATATATATAAAAAAACTTCATAAGGTAAAGGTACTGCCCGCAGACTGATCGTTTTAAATATAAATAAGTTATGACAACATGATCATTGTAAGATAACAGTTTTTCACTGGTTTTTTATGAAATGTTACAGCGACCTGTATGGAAAATCTAGTCCATTGAATATGTAGTATACCAAATGTGAATATGCCACCCTGTTCACGCTTTCACGCCTAAACTACTAGACGGATCAGAATAAAATTTCGCAAACACATTATCAGAGGTGCAGAAAAGCACACAGTGTACGGTCGGCCAAAAATGTGGTCACCCTATAGTTTAGGGTCATTTAAACGTCACGAAACAACAAGGTCGATTTCTCTTTGCAATAATATTATGACAGTGTACATTGTCTCTTTATCATGTATTATAAGTATGTATTTACGTCACGCAATGTAAGATAGAAAAGTCAACCTTAGCGATAATTAGATCTCACAGAAACTTTTGTTCAAACTGGTAGACCACTTTCTTGGCCGACTGTACATACCTTTCAGCCATAAAAAAGTACTGTACACGAGGGATATAAATTTATTCACATTATCTATATTAACGGTAGCGAAGCTACGGGAAAAATATAGTAAATAATGTTACCCATAATAATATTATGACCACGTCCTGCTCATCTGTAAGCCGATTACTTATCGCTTGCAGGGAACAAGGTGAGCGGTAACTTAATATCACTGTCATCTGTTTACATCCAGTTAAATGCACTGTCATACAAATACCGACTTGGACATGTCACAAAGATAATCCGCCTGGACGCTCGCTAGGCGTAAGCTCTTTATAAAGTGGCCTAATATTCGGATTTTTAATTGGACATACGCGTATTCGTATAACCATATAGTCATGCCTGTGGTCATGCTATGTATTTGCAGTGTTGGACTAAACCTCATTCATATAGTCTGCTAAATAACCCCTTGTAATAACATTCTAACCATGTAATATGAGGCTTACCAAAATGTATTCATAATTATTTCAAAGATACCGATATACATACATTCATTTATATTATAAGTTTATATAAGGTACTAATATGGCCATCACTTAATTTAAGCTTCAAGCCACTCTTCTGTATTTACCGCTTCCTTTTCGAGCTTCAATTTTCTTCTTAATTATATAAACTGCCGTTTTAATCTTTGCCACTTATTATACTTTCTATTTCAATTCAATACTTTTAATACAGTGGTATAATGTATATGTATCCCTTAGCTCTTTAATTATTATCATAGTTATCTTAATGTAACTACTTTGAAATAAAATATCAAGCGGTTAGTTTATGACCTGAAACCATTGCAAGGTAAAAACGGCCTACTCGGTGAACACAATATTTGTTGTTACGTTACAAATTCAGTAGTATAGCTAAAAGCTATCTATATTTTTGATAGTAGGTTGAGTTCAACCAATATTTGCCGTCACTTGCATACACGAACTCGATCGATTCGATTAGATTGATCGACTGCAGTTACCAACCAAATGCAGTTTAGGTTAGGTTACGCCGAAAGATATTAAAAATAATAAAACGAATATTTGGTTTTTAATAGGTACCTACTTGTTCTCCACGTGTATTTATTTAGACCGCTGTTATATTATTGATTGTAGTTAGCCTGGGTCATAATGTAACACAGATCATAAAAATAATGAGTTACTAACATTATTCAATAAAAATTTTCAGCGTCTAAAATTCTGTAAATTTTCCATTAACGACTAATCAGCAAAAGTCTTCACATTGAACTTTCAGAATACTTAAAGAAATTACATTTTTCGACAATAGAAAACACTTAAAGGTATTCAAATGAGATATAAGAATAGAAATATTCCACGCGAACGTAACAGCAAAAATCAAATGTTCCTGCCTTCAAACGTTTAAAATGGAAATTGCAAACTACTTCTGTGGTCCAAATTCTCGCTACTGCTTCGATTTTGCCATTATAGCAGCCATGCATAATCCATCATGCTTCAGTTATTTCGATGATTACCCATAAAACGTCACAGTCCTACGATATGTCCTCAATATCCTTGCAGTCGTTACTTCCAGCGTACATTAAATATTAATGGATAATAACGCTTTCATTATCTTGCAATCAATAGTAGCAATCACTTTACTATTCTTTTTTACATTTTTGTTGCAATCATAGCTCACTTATTTCATTTATGGTGATAGATTAGTAACGAAATAATTGAACATTTCGTTCTAGAGGTTAATACTAGGTGAATTTTCAAAATGCATTGCAATAATTGAAATGAAACAAAAGAAATTTGTAATACCGAAAGAGAAACTTTCAAGGAGTGCGTACAAGTCAGCCCGTACCCTGACCTGTAACTCAGAGAGGACCTTTGAGACGGGATTGGGTAAAATACCTTAGCTATGCGCTATTTACGTATTGCCGAAGACTTTCTCATACCCATGATTCGTATTTTCTAAAAGTACTATTATTTACTAAATTAATAAATAGATGCCAAATAGGTTTCCACAATTTATGTTAGATATATTTCGCCACAAAAGTACAAATGTTTGAGGTGACATACAATCCACTTCGAAAATTCGGTACTGCATATATTTACGAGGTATGGAAAAATATATTGCCGTATCATTTTTAGTAGACATGAGCAAGTGTGATTTTGCAAGAACATATTAGGTTATAAGTTTCGCTCTCGGAATTCCAGTTAGGCCATCCTCAAGAGTCGCGACTAATTGGGTTGTCATCGTTTAACGCCAGTTCAGCACTTGAGTGCTACGCTGAAGATATCACAGGCATAAAATTGCGACATTTTTGCCTCTCATAAGGTCTATTGAGTAAACTCTCTTGTCGATGAAGAAAGCCTAACATTATAAGCAAGTATGTCGGCTTATTTCTGGTGTTTTTTTTTCGCTTATTTAATATTTAATTTCATGGTTTGCACATTCTACTGTTTAACATATTATATGATCAAAATGATGGTAGTGTAAACAGATATTTAAAAAATGTAAATCTTTCTTTATTCTGAAAATTTTTCTTGTCATTTAAACATTTACCGACAGGCCAATCAAGTTAACAGCAGGTAAAAGAGGGTGATAAAAAAATCTGTAAATAGTTGCCGCATTCTAACAAGAACATTTTACAAAACCTAGTATAGGAACAATAGGTAATCTAACATCTTTCTATTCTAATAGCTTTCTAAGTAAACTTTAATGCACAACTTCCTCCTGAGGAAAATGACTTTACGTAATCCTTGTGCATACTGCTAGCGTACTAATTTTGATCTTACATTCGTACTACATTCGAAACGATTTCGTATTTCATTGAAATATTTAAGATCTCACAAACATTTGCTTTAAATATTAGAAAGAGAGCGGCGAGCGATCAGGCAATCTGTAAAAAGTGCAGTTCACTTTTTAACATTTTAAAGGGAAAGCGGCTTTATCGGTGATACGCAAACCAAAAGTTTATACGTGGTGTATTTATTCGAATTAAATAGTCATGTTTTTCACTAGACGCTGTAAAGCAATTTAGATTGAAATCGGATTCACTAGAATTTGTATGGATGTTGAAATGAACGGAGCTGAATGCACTAAAAGTTTTAAATCTATCCCTCTGACTGAATTTAACGAATATTGAAAGAAAGGATAAGAAAATCTCCAGAGGTTATACAACTATCTGTGGATTACACAGTAATTTGTACCATGCGGTGATTGAAGACAGCGCTTTCAGCACTATGCTCAAGTTAGTATTATGCAAAGGTATTATCGATCTTAGATTATATTAAGATTAAGATATGTATTGCAGTCTTCCAAATTAGGTCGTTCTCGTAAAGTTTTGTATAAAAGTAGGTTACAAACTTATCGCAAGAGTATCTTCTATCCGTATAACATATTGTTGTGTTGATTTTATTGCCGTACAACATGCAAGATTCATCTATTTTTTCACCTCTGCAACGTGTTACAGTTACCGGCTAAATAATATATTGCTTTATATAAAATACATTATGTAATATACCTAATACATAAAATATATAATTCGGTTACAATACAGTTGTTTTATGTATACTACACAGGTTTCTAGAGCTAGATAGTCTATCTCACACACCTATTCTGTCTTAATCGTGGTATTGGGGTATCTTCTGCCCTCGACTCTATTATAGTGCCGGTATCCTATATTAATTCGGATCCCACATCGCATATTTTTTAAGACTACACCCTCACTTGGGACCAAGCTCTTGATTGCGGGGGATTTTACAAACATACAATACAGATATAAAGAAATCACAACCGGATACAGGGCTCTTTTTAAAATTAAAGGAATATCAGCACCTTCTATAAAATAAATAAAACCTAGCAGATGACATCATAACATCAAATCCGAGCAATCTGGCCGACATTCAGTAATCCACTCTCAACGATACTCGTGACACCTCTTTGGCAAGAATTTTAGCTTACAATATACTTTCCTTTCCAAGTTTTATATAAATACATATTGTGCCTATATTTCTATGTTTAGTGATCTTGTTAGAATATTTTTGTATGTTCTTTATGGTTTCATAGTGTCTCATGTTTTTGCGAATTTTGAACATTCGAATTATTTACATCAATTCCTTTCAACGGATTTTATTGCAGTTCATTGTTTCAACAACTTTTTATCTACACTGGTCCATTGGCTGATGTTCATGACGGGAACTAAAGCAGCTATCATATAAAATATCTTATTTTATTAGTATTTCCTCATTATAGTGCCCTAAGTCCTACGTCTTCTTTTTAAACTAATATATTATACACCTTAACAAAATATTGACAAGAATATATTTCAAACTAAATGCCATCGTGGCGCAGTGGCAGTGAATGCGACTTCTGTATCTGCTAGGTCTCGGATTCAATTCCTGGTCAAACAAAATATAATTGTATTCTTCTGTTAAGAAACTTTCAATAACAGCACGCAGACTAGAACTGTTGCCCCCGATAAACCGTAAAATACCCTCACCCCCTATCACGTAGACCTATGTAATCATACATTGGTTAAATGTGGGTGTAGTGCAACTTCCCTTTCGGAGATAAAGTCGTGGGATTATGTATACCAACACATTAGGAGTAATAAACGAAACGTGCTGCAGTACATGACATCATGACACGTGTAACAGCGTCACAATCCCGCTAAGCCGTAGCAAATTAAACAATTAACTATTTATGGGATCATAACTACGATGAATTGGGCTTGGTGTGAAATCCATTTACTACGTGTTTATAAAAAACTAGCTTTTGCCCGCGGCTTCGCTCGCGTACAAGAAGGTTAGGTTAGTTTAAGTTATGTTAGAAGTAGTAATTTTTCTTATAAATAAAATATAGCCTGTTACTCGGTGATAACACTGCACAACAGCATGACTGATGATTGGGTTATGTTACATGATATTGGTCCAACTTTTAATGACAACTTCAAATCTGTGACTGAAATTTCTCTATCAGGTCTAGTTAACAAAATATGACACATGGGTCTTTTTATAATAAAACACAGTATATTTTAAAATTACTTTATTTTATTTAGGTCAAAAGTTGAAAAATCTTTCTTTTATTGACTCCCTTGCTGAAGCTGAAGATAGAGAGCTAAGCTTATTATAATTATTTATATACTCTCCACAAATTTATTAAAAATATTTTTAAAGAAAAGAAAGTAATGAAACAAAAATGATTCGGATTATTCACACAAACACGTCTTGACGATGCCATATCAAATTATAAGAAAACTTACTATTGTTCTAGTTATCAGCAAATTTAGTGGAAGCTAAAACTCGTAAACAAGAGCTGTTACAAAAAAATGAGAGTATATGTAGAATCAGCGACGTCGAATTAGTAAACATTCAGCAGTGTAATATATCTTTCAATGGCGAAAGAATTTTTTGGTTAAATCCTTACAAACAAACAAACAAAAAATCAAATCTTACCTCTATATGCATCTGTAGGTACAACTACATACTTTAACAACTTAGAGCCTTAGGGACACTGATAGCCAGATTTCAAAATAAGTAATAAGGGTCAAGATTGACATACAAGGTTACTCCAATAAACTGTGCAGCTAGTTTGTAATTACATCAAACGATCCTATTAGTATTAGTTAGTATTACGCGTGATTCAACCGGATGAACCCATAAAACCGATGCAAAACAGTCGAGAAGTACTGACGTGTACATACACGTGTAAATTCCGTCTCTTACATAGAAGGAGGTACTCATAGAAACCTTGGCAACCGTATTATTTTTATGAACATAAACCGTTTATTACAGATTCGTATCGTGATAACATAAAAGAAGTTAACAAACTCTTTCGGGCACAATCTTTTGGAAATATAATTAAAAAAATAAAGGTGTTCGAACTTTCGTGTTAAAATCGTGTTCTATTTTGAGTGTTAAAAATTACTTTCACTTAAATAAAATCCTTAATGTAGCTGGCTCCATGACATTGCATGTGCTACAACATTATTGACTTGTGATTCGATGCCGTAGCACCAGTAGTACTTGTTAACTATTCACGATTCTTAAGAACTTGATCGTTCTATCGAAGATACGGGTTGTTGGACTAGTATGGCGATTAGAAATGGTAAACAAAATTTCTAATCGCCATACCGTACATCACTTTACTGATTACCATAATTTTATAAAGTATCTTGTCATATTCAACTCTGCTTGAACCTAGCAACTAGCCTAAATATAGCTTCAGTAATGTTATTAACGATTAACGAAGAGATTTCTTAAGTACTTTGAAACCTAAAAGAATAAATGTGTTTCGACTTTGACTTTGAATAACCTCCAATTTTTTTACACCAGTCGTTTAGGAGGAGTTCTGTTACATACACACATAAAGAAGAATTAGATGTATACAGATACGTAAGCGAGTTTATGTGTTTACTAGCTTTTGCCCGCGGCTTCGCTCGCGTTAATTTAGAATTTGACAATCAATTCGGGTCGTACTCTGCTTATAATAGTATAATTCAATCATGATTCGAAAGACACGTGGCGCCATCTATTATCATAAGAACGTTATTGTTGTTTTCCTCGGGAACAGTAATTTTTTCGGGATGATAGCTAGCCTATGTCCGTTTATGTACACTTGACAACGTATATGCAACATTTCAAGATGATCGGTTCAGTGGTTTAGGCGTGAAAAAGTAACAAACAAACTCATTTTCGCTTTTATAATATTAGTTAGGATTACGTTTGCACGACTAAGCTCTCTCTTCGTCTAATTTTTATGAAACTTGGTATAGAGATAACACCAACCATGCAGAAGCATATAAGTACCTTACTACCTTTTCCACTAGTCGCGGGTTCCTGGAACATTTTGCCGTCATATTTCTTTTTCTTAGAAACATTATTACCCGTAACGGATTACCAGTATTTAGTAATAGAGTTCCCATTACTTGTGTTATTGACTAAATACTTGATCTAGAAGTAAGTTCACGTACAGTAGAGCTTAATACAGTTCCAGTACAAACAGCTTCAATAAATAAATATCTCCGGTTGGCTTACAAAGATTTTCAACGATGGAGCCATACACTAGAGAACAACAAAGGAGACTTTTAATATCGCAGCGATCACTACGATCCTTGGGATAGAGATGTTTGTAACAGTATAAGTACCTATGCAGTTTTATGAACATTTTAGGTAGACCAGATGTAGATAAGATGTAAATATTTTTATTGTATTCAAATGCATTTCAACATAATTGGATGCAGAGTAAAATTTTTCTTACCGCTGTTGTGTTGTAATCCTTTTCTTGTGCTTAGTAGTTAGTAGAAAATCTCGCTCCAAGTCGCCGATTATATATGAAGCTGAAATCAGTATGCCATTGTTTCTATGTACTGCTTTTCAAGCTTTGAATGTCTATGGCGGCTATCTAGTGTGTTGGCGAATCACCCTCGGCTATTCCGATTTGGTATGATAAGGATATTTCTAGCTGACGTCTTTATCCATAGTTCTATTTTACTGGTTCATGCAACATCCATTGATAATATTGTCTTACGTTTACATGAATGTTATACATTGTAATTAAACTACTTTATACGGATTTTATCACGTTGTTTATTTTAAAACACTTCTATTGCATAATTTTGACACTATTAAACTACTACTGTTAAACATTATTACTTTATTATAATATTATAATTTATAAAATAATAATAAAGTTTAACTGCATAAGTTTAATAGTGTCAAAATGATATAACGCGATAAAATCCGTATAAAATAGTTTATTTTCAATCCATCCATAAGGCATACTTATTAGGTGTCAAATTTAACAAGAGTGCACGTAGCCACGGGGTATCCATGTCAGAATATAATAGTGCAGTACTGGTGGCACCTCAGTGAGATTCCTATACCCCTTTGATTAATATTCTCTAAGAGCCTTTGCACTTTGGACTCATGAGTCCAAATAGCCAGTCATACAGGAGGCTTGTACGTGTCATGACACGTACAAGCCTCCTATATGGCTGGCTATTTTCTAAAGGGGCTTATAAGCAAGTATTATTTTACTGCAATGTGTGGCTGCAATATACTGGACGCCAATAATTATCATTCTATAGATTATACGTCAGTATAATGGCATAGTGAAGAAAAATTATATTTGCAACTAGATTTTGCCCGCGGCTTTGCTCGCATTAATCAACATTTTGTCAATTAATTTCTATCCCTTAGGAGCAGTCCATTTTTTAATGAATAGTACCTGATTTAATTTTTGTACCCCTGACAGTGTGTATGCGAAATTATATGATGCTCGGTTGAATAGTTAAAACGGAACAAACAATTAATAAACTACTATGTGCATTCGCATTTATAATATTAGTAAGGCATAGGATGGCCCATGTATTATTTATGTTTTTTTAATTTGGCAGGGCTAGGTAATTGAGAACATCGCAGCATTTATTGTAGTAAAAATAATGGCCATGCAATTTTGCAATCTTGATTAATATTACGCGAATGTGAGTTCATTTCTTTGTTACGCTTTCACGCCTTAGCTTACTTGACCGATCATCATGCAACTGGCATAAACGTTGTCAAGGGTACAGAAAAGGACATAAGGTACTTTTTATCCCGATAAAGTGCTACATTTACGCGGAAGAAGCCGCGGGCTAGTTCTAGTAAATTTATAAATACTAGCGATCGCCTAGTGGTCAAAATTCGACCAAAACTCCTAAGCTTGCAGGTTTGTTTTCTTTTTTCTTTATTAGGTATATACATATAAATAAGGTACTATTTATTGTAATAAAGAAAACTTGTAACTATGGTTACCTATAGGTAACCATAGTTACATAGAATTGTACGACGACGTCAGACGAACAATGCCGAAATACTACGAACGCGATTCGACTACGTGTGTCAAATGCATGGTTGTGTGTATAGTGATTTTTCATTAATTTAATGTATTTTTAATGCATATTTTATAAAAATATTGGGATTCGCCCCTCCTTCTCCATATAAACTTTAACTGCGCCAAATTTCATACTCCTTCGTCCGCTCAATTTTCGTGAAAAGGGGTACCTACAAAGTTTTTGCTTCACGTATTAATATATTGATTGTCCCATTTAGATAGAAACCCTTTAACGGCAATACCCGTGAAAGTAAAACAAATCAAACTAGTAACAAGTTCCCTGATGTCGTAATGCATATTAACTTAGAAATTAGAAACTTCCCTGATGTCGTAATGCTCATTAAGCGCGAATCCAAGTGACGTAGTTGACACGTACTTCGAGCCTTATATAACTTAACTTACTTGTACGATGATTAAAATTTCATGCTGAAACTCCTGTGGTACCGTGCCTTGTAATATGTATCAAGAATTTAGGTTGTACGCACTTGTGACGTTTTGATTTGCGTATATATACTATTATAAACCTACTCGTATATTGGGGACTTTAAACTACATACTATATACTTAATCTATATGTTTTAATACATGAAGAGAAAACTATCCACACTTTTTTAAGTGTAATACGCGCACAGAGATAAGATATAGTAATTAAATTTGTATGGAGAAGACTTAAAATTGAAATAAGACTTCTTTGTATTTATTATATGTATTGCGTAATTTATTAAAAGATCAGTAATTGAGACACCAATAGAGAGGTTCGAGCCGAAAGTATGAAATTAAATTTAACTACAATAATTTAAATACATACACAGCAGACATATGAGACCTTAGACAGTTGATCGCTTGGATTAAGGTGTGATCTACCAGCACTTAAACAAATTACTATTGCTAAAAGCAAATGGTTGCAAACCATGTTTATTACATCAGTAAAAATAAAGATTAAATAGGTATACTACCTTTATAACACACTCATTCATACTATGACGTAATTCCAATCACATAGAATGACGTGGGCACTTTTCTCGAAATTAAAGTCAGTAAGTGAAACGTGAATTTCGTTTGTTTCAGAGATGGAAATCGTGCCCGAAGGGAAAAACTTTCGATTGGTTTCAGAAGACGAGCTCCCAGCTGTGGCTGATATCTTAGTGCAGTATATGCCTGAATCTTTAAAGGTAACTTTTAATTTATTTTGATTCAAGCAGAAGTTTTTGATTAGAAATATTTATGAGGTTAGTATCGGTAGCGAAACATCTTTTATTATTCTAGGGGAATTGTTTTTTAAATTCGTCCGCTTTCGGATATCTATAAAATCAAGATGGTCGTTTTCAAATAACTAATAATTAATCATTTCTTTGGCTATAGGTTCTATTTCATATGGAGTACACATAAATAGAATGTATAAAATAATGGCGTTTCAAAATAGTTTTATATTCATAAGATTTAATGATTTTCTGTTTGCTTTTAGTTTCACCAAACGATTCAAACATATCTAAACAACAAGGTGTGGGACTTCCATTTTTATGTAGCGAAGAATTGGCCCGAGGATCCGATCTGTCTGCATTTCCCCGGCTGTACTAGTACGGTAAGTAGTACTTTATTTTCATAATAATTAAATTTAGATCCATATATAAGAACGTAGAGGCGTAGAGACTTCATTTTTAAAGCTCTGATATTTCAGCTCTATGATAATCTTGATCTTCATCCTAGATCGTTATTCTCTCTTTAAAATGCTAACTAGATTCGGCTGAATATCAGTTCTGTCGTAGCGTTTAGCACCTGACCTCGGCACTCAAATGGAATAACGCAATTTTAAATTTAGACACCGGTCTTCTTTTCGTTTTTACACACCGGTGTTTGTAGCAGAAGAGCTAGCGGCCCAACTGAGAATTTACCTCACCACAATAAACTAATGAACCTAGCTGTGTTTTCTTGACATCACAGAAGCAATGTAAACAACCACATATGTGGTAAATAGGCACACTATCTGACTGATTGTAAACAGTAACCTTTGTAAAAGAGAAGAGTGTAAGGATGTAGGAAAAGGAAGTGAAGAAAAGAACCAAGGTAATTGGATCTATCGGCTCTACTACTCCGACCGAAATGCAACAGTATATAATGCTAGTCGACTGCCGTCTTATTCGAGAGCGTACTACTTTCCCGATCGAGCCGCCCTATGCATGCTGAGACCAACAAGACTATGCAACTCAGAAAATTTCTATCAATAATTCAGTATCTATAAAGTAGTCCACCGGAATATTTCATGGTACTAAGTCCTCGTATCGATTGGCATAGATGTTAATGACGGTCGGGACCGACGGCTTTATGACGTGGTCACCGAGGCACGAAACTTTTGTCGTCTCCTATTTCAACGATTTATGAGAATGACAGTAGTACCTATGGTTATCTTTATATTCAAGACAAGATTTCAATGCTGTTCATCTTCTCAGGCATGGCTTCGATGCCCATGTTCTTAAAAAATACTTATGTATCTGTGTGTGTCTAAGTGAACGTTCGTAAAGATATTTGATGCAGTATATGTATTTATAAATTCCTGTTTCATGGAAGGCTATAAAGATCTCAACCGAAATAGAGGACTCGACCGATATTATAAAGATAAAAGGTATATTGCTCTGCAGAATGCAGTTCAGCTTCAAGTCCGTCCTGAGGGTGATAGCAGCGAGGTATGACTCGCCTATATTGGTTACTATTATGTATGTGTATCATTGCCTCACTATTAGTTTCAATATAGAGTCCACCTTTTATGTTGCCTATCACTAAAATAACATATATATCAATTGTAACATTCATTACGGTTTTGGTAGTTTATAAGATATCGGAATTGGGATGGAGAAGATATAAATTAAACTAAAACCAATTCACATAGACTGCTACGTTCGCACTAAAACAATCGTGCTACTACAGGAACATATCGGCTAATGGCTTGATTAGTCGGTACTTTCTGTCGTCTGAGTACGATCGTTGTCAATCATTATTTAGACTATGCGCTTCATAATGAGCAATACAGCGCTCTAGGTCAACCTTTTAATATAATCTAAAGATGATCGTAAAATTTCTCGGCAATAAACAATGAGTCCCAAAACATTTGCCAGATACCGAAACAAAATACATACCGTACGGAAATTCTACGCATATGCTAGTACAGAATATAGATAAACAAAGTAAAATAGCATGTTTTAATAAATACTCAAACTTTGCTAGGCGATAACACGGATTTTATGCTATCGCCACGATGCCATTTTTATGTCTATAAAAGACATAGACCAGCACCAACTATTTTAAGAATAATATACATCATATAAAGTAAATATTCAAAAAAATACGCTTGTATTAGGCAGTACTACCACCAAAACGGTTTTATGCTAGGCAACACGTAAAAACAGTACTGGCGTAAGATATAATATACACTTCTGGATTTTTCTAGAAAATATTAGCGTAAGTCTATAGTTACACTTTACCAACGCAATTATGTCATATATAGGGTTATACTTGTGTGTGTATAGACACACACAAGTATAACCCTATATATCACATAATTGCGTTGGTATGTACTTTATAGTCTTCAAAACATTCAAGAATCTAGGTATTTAACAAAATTGAGTTTCTCCAGCTACTACTCATCGCAATTCATAACGATAATTCTGTAAAAAATGGCTGCAATACTACTAACAAGCGCCGACGTAATAGCCTAAGTGTTTCGTTTTACCGACTTTTATAAGAAATACCGAATAAAAGAACAAAACTACTCGCGCACATTTCCCCTCAAAGGCCTACTTACTTCAAATTATTCAATACGCCTTTTGTACCTCAACGACTTGCTCTGAAATTAAAATTGGAAACGCCACTAAAGAGGTTTTACGTAATATTTTCTTAGTTTTACATAACAACTATTTTACGCTATTTTTAGTGCTTCATAAATAAGGTCAATCTTATTTTTGTTATTATTAAACTATCATAAGAATAAATACAGTATTAAATAAGTATTAATATCAAACTATGTATAATAAGGGTACATTTATCCGTATATTCATGAATTCATCCCAGACCAGTATTCGCCTTCAAGAATAATAGCAAACCTTTATAATGTGAGTTATAAATAACTCATATCCTCGTCAAATTTGACAGTTTATCCAAGCTTACAATTTTATTCAGGTATTGTTGTGTTATAAATTTTTACCCGAAATAGGATTCTCCATTATGATTAAGACTTAACCACAAGATTATTTCAGACGAAAATTTTGCCATTCTTTCCCCAAGGACTTTAAGTTCTAATTATATTTTATCTTCTCGCAGACTCATAAATATATTTGGGTTAACTGGAGCTCGAAGGAGCAGAATTTCAAAGAATAAGTGTCATATAAAACATTTAAGTCCCAAAAATATCATTACTTAGCGTAAAGGTTAAAGGTTGACGCCTTTTCCCATAAACCACGCCTACGGAAATGAATACTGAGAACGTGCCGTTTTGGGTTTCTGGTTTGCGTTTGCTTTTGCTTACCTTTGGGATTGGCCCTAACGAACTACGACAATGTTTACGAACCACGGTTTGCATTATATACCATGCACGACTAGTGAAATTCAGAACACGAAGAGAAATTGTGGAATGTAAAGTCAGTATGTTGGAAAAGTTTCAAGTGACGAAATTTTACGTGTATTTAGCTAAAACAAGAGAACTCTTCGACGCTCACAAAAATCTTTGTTACATTTGGAATTTCGTATTTATTATTGCCAATATTGTTTACCTTCTGTTTGGTTTATTCACGTATAGACGCTTTGAAAGTTTATTTAAATTACTAAGCTTGTCCAACTATATTGCAAATAAAATACTATCTGGAAAAGCGGTCTAAAGAGAGTATAAAAAATTAAAGTAATAACTAGGTCAAGCGGCATATCAGACGAAAGGCCTTTTTATTTGCACATCATAATTTTCTTTTATGTTGCAAAGCTTTAGACATATGATGAATGGTCGAAAAAAATAACTATTAAACTATCCTCTCGCTTATCTCCGACATTGTGAAGTGAAAAGTCAAAAATATCTATTTTATCTGAATACATATCCTGCATTCTCCAATGCAAAGGAGCATCCAGAAGTGATTTCCTGTTGCAAGTGGCTTAAAGTTACTCTGCTGGATAGGAGCAGCACAATATAAAGATCAAAAGCAGACATAACATTCCGAGAACTACATTTTATGTCGATTCCCTACATTTCCGCCACTGTAAACTAAGTGACATAATGGTAGCGACGACGACGACACGACAAGTGCACATCGCTTCAAGAACGAGAAGAGCTTTGCCTAGCAACCGCATCTCTTACATAGCACCATTTACTTTACAAATTCACGGAGCTTGAAAATGTTGGCAAAGTAGAATCACTTAATCAGGTTGCTTAAATTTCATTTAAGCTCTCCCGGGAGTCAAAATTAAGTTAGCCAATTGGTATGTATAACAGTATATTTGGAAGTCTGTAAAAATACAACTCGGATAAGGTTCCTAAATTATAAGGGATTAATTTTCCTTTAGTTTATTTATTCTAGGCTAGAGTTCAGAAATTTTATAACTGAACAATTATTAATGTAATTTTATGACCTACTTTTACGTTAGAAAACTCATTTAATAATAGATTTTGACATAGGATTTCCTTTTTGACCCAAATGAATGATTTTTTAATTTGCCCTACCGATCGAAATGCAGTAACAGTGTTGCTACTGTAACTCTGGTTTTATGGGAAAGGATACCGTTATACTTACCCGTGCGAGCCGGTTCATTCGTACTGCCACTAAATAATTGGTCACGGCGGTCTCTTCATCTCATAAACTATTATTTTCCAAATCAATCTTCCATGTATAAAATAATACTTCTTGCTATCCATGTCGTAGAACAAAAAAAATATTCCTATCCTACATATACAAGTTATAGTAGAGTCCAAGTCTAATTTCATCCGTGTCACCAGTAATACATAAAAACTACTTTACGTTCCGTTTCGACATCTAATGGGCCTTAACAATGAAATTTTATGAAACTTTTAATGAAACGCCCGGCTCCATAAAGGCATCGCCGTCAGCCAAGCCTCGGCTTACTGTGCTCTTAATTATATAGAGTAGTCAAGCGGAGTTAATCCTCAAAATCTATCTAGACCAATCCGTCAGGCGACTGAAGTTGAACGACTTGTTCGCGTATTAATTCAGTCGTAACAAAGGTAGCTAGGATTTTCACGCCACTCTTCTTGGACGGAATTTAGATTGCTTGCGCTAGTTGACATATTGATCAAGATCGTTAGGTAATGTTTTGTGTGAATGTAGGAAAGCATCAATTAAAATTATCTTTATTTTTATTATATGACTCAGGTTGATAATGCATGGTATAGTGGTTGCAGTTTTCTACTTATTTATCCATTTATAATCTGTTAGCCCAAAGCTGGCAAATCTGTCTGGTTTTCATTTATCCTTACAATGTGTCAAAAGTGTTTTTGTGTACGTCATCCGTTGAAAGCACGTATACAGTTTGATAGCAATTCAAGGTTCACGAATTGGATCGTTTTGTAAAATACGCTTTTCACCATTGTTTCTAAGTTTCTTAAGTCTATACCTATTACTTAGTACTACTTCTTATCATTTAAATACGTATAGCACACGTGTTATTTTTTACTTTCACGAAATTCGAAGTCTTACACCCATATTCTAAGAAGTAACTTCAAACCTTCCTCAAACTCGACTCAACCGAGCATACCTTAAGGATCACCTCAAGGAACCTCGAAATCGGTATTCTTAGTCATGTCTTTCTCTTGACTTGAGGTAATCTTGAGGATCCTCCAATGAGGTTGAGTCGAGGTAAAACGTCATTACATACGTCACAAAATCGTAGATTTAACATACTTTTTAATGTTTTTGTCTATGATCACCTCAAAATTGACAGATGTTTGTTTTTTTTTAAACTTATCTGTTTCGCATCGCGTCATTCCGAGTTGTTTGTTTGATTTGTTTGTTGTGTTGTGATCCAAGTTTTATCCTTTAGCTTTATTTGTTCCACACATACATGTCTGTAAGATAAATATTCATTGAGGCGGAGAAGTTGCGTCTCGCAAATAACGCCTTTCAGGATAATCGTACGGATTATCATATAAATAATTTAAAAATCGTTGAAAATCCATTACAAAACACTTTATAAATCTTCAAATAAAATTATCAGTCGTATTTACAAGCGTAGGTGAAAAGGTAACAATGGCGTAGATCTTCCTCGAGTATTCCTTAAGGTTGGTCGCGACGTACCTTGAGTTTGACAGTTGTTTCCTCACCTCGAGTGAGGAAAGATGTCGAGGGACGCCGAGTGGAGGAGATATTTTGCAACTGTGAATACTGATTTCCTCTAGTGAGGTTGAGTGGAGTCGAGGAACGTTTGAGGAAACGTCTTAGAATATGGGTGTTAGTCTCTCGTTGGTGTAGCGAATTCTATTTAATTTTTGGTATGTCCCAACATTTGCCTTCTCTGTCTGACGAACATCCTTTCATGCTCTGCCGCGTTTTCTTCTTGCCCCTTTTTTCTGCGATGGTGTAAGAAATCTACAAATCAAATCAATCAAATCTCTCGAATCAAAACAATCTGAATCAAAACTTTTAAAGCTACTATTAAAAATACAATCAAATTTTAATTATTAATATTAAGTTATTTAGAGATTCCGTAAATCTCCATATGGATTGGTATTGTTTCACATTTTGAAAAACTAACATATAATTTTTATTTCACGTAATTTTTTTTAAAGAACTAATATGTACATTACCAGTGTAACTTGATTTAGTTTTGCCCACTTTTTATGATATCCGACTCAAGGCAAATGACAGACAGATGGTGCCTGGTATTTCTAGTGCTGAAACCATTCCCTCGTTAGCCTATTGAAACGTGCCGCAGGTCGTTAGCGAACTCGTATGTTTTTTCATATCCAGGAAAATGCAATTTTAATACGAAGCTAGTCACGCCTGCTTCTGGCTAATTACGACTCATGGGACATGAAGCAATCATAACGTTTAATCCATTACATAAACGTACATTACGTAGTTCTTATGGCGTGGCAAGTATCAGATTCCAACCACATAACGTATTGGTTACGTAATTATCATTACTACTGGCAGTGACCGTATGAAAGAGGAGTGAAACTGAAAAGGTTATCTACATTCATAGGAGAGTTTTTTAACGAATTGTATTACCTTATGTGTGCTGCAGAAATCGCTATGTTTTCTCTAGGGTTTCTCCAGTGATTTAATCGGTTGCAGTACAGCGAGTCGATTTTTGCAATGTTAACTGCGCATGATATATTCGGTTTTATAAGCACCCATAGTCTATTGCAACCGACTAACATCAAATGATATTGCACTTACAGTAGAATCTCACTAACCCGGCACTTCAATAGACCGTATTTGCCTTCTTAGTATTTTACTTTCACTTCGACCACATTCTCATCAGCTGCTGAAGTCAATTTATAAGTAGCAACTTGGTCATATATTTGCACTTTTCCACGCTTCGAAGAATAAAAAAGTATCAGTTCCGTATCAAGCTGCAATGACAAGTCATTAGGTGATGTCCTTAAACTTCTTAAGCAAAAGTGACTTAATTTGCTGCGTCAAGATTAGAAATTATGTTGCATATTTCAATTTGCATAACATTCTAGATGGATGGTATTATTAAAAAGTGCCATAATTGCTGGGCAAGCTAGAAATAATAGAATTGCATCGACAACAAATTTAAACAAGATAGCCGAAGTACGTCTATAAAAATCACCCGGTCGGTTGTTCTTGCCGTAGTGTTCAACCGTTTCCTTTTATATCTAAGTTCTTCTGAGAGAAGCGCTGTTAATTTGAGGCCCAATAATCGTTCGATGGACGTTGTGCCCAAGCTTTAGAACATCGTAAAGTACCTAAGCTATTCTTCGTTATTCTAACTCGTGCTACAAAATACGGGTAATAATAGCATTTCAAATAGAAATTCTCTAGATTTGTTTATGTCTACCGGTTTTATAAAACTAGTGCATATCCTAAGACATATGACGTGACTATAGAACAGGTCTCCTAGGACATATGACATATGGCACATAACATACGTAAAAAGGCATGGGTTACATTTCTTAAAACGATTCGTAACGAAATGCAAAGAAAAGCTTTTGTCAAATTTTAGGTTTATAAGTTATATTTGATGCGTGCCAATGAATAAAACGTAAGTCTATGTAATCAGATACGCGTGAGCTTCTTTTAAACGCATAATATTCACAAGAGGTCGTATGCTACTGGTTACAATTCGCTATTCGTTATGTGCTTGAATTAAGCCAGTCGTTCATATAATAAACTCGAGTTAAATTTTGAAACATTTGAGTTCTTTAGAAATGTGATACATGTGTACAATTTAACTTCATTTAAGCCTAAACATTCTTGTGTATAGAGCAGAACGATAGTTCATTAATGCAGTCTCGTATAGCTCCTAATAGCGCCCAGAGTATGTAGATATTCGTATGCTCCGGAGAACTGAAGGTATCTTCGTCTTGAATGCGTTGATTAAGTGCTTTGTTCAACATCACTGCAAAGTATTACTCCAGCCTTGTGGAGATTACATACATAGATATAGGTACCTACTTACGTAGGTACCAAGTACAACTGAATTTATGGGAGCAAAAGTTCAGGGATATAAAATTGGAAGGCGACATTTTGGTTTTTGCAGTGGCAATGCTCAAGTATAATGATACATCTGATTTCAAGTTAGAGGTTTTTGGAGTTTGTGATTACGGTAAACTCTAATCATATGGTAATTATAATAACAGCTTGACGTATTCTAATTGACGCTTTCGGAAATTGTGTGCTGCTTCTTTTAAGAGCGCGTCAAAAACGATATTCTATGGTAAATGTTTTATTATTTTCTACAAATTAACTATGCAATTTTATGGTCAACCAATGCTAATATAAAAAGGATTTAAGGAAGTTATGGTAGTAGCAAAGCCAAGTAAACACAGTAGCATATCACCTCTCTCGCTCATCGTATTCAAAAATAGCGATTCTGCAGTTCAGTTCAGTTGAGTGATTGTAGCAATTTGCTCGTCGTTAACATTAAGGAGTACCCCATTTAACAGAGATCACTATCACCAGTGACCACTAGTATTGCGTATGGGGTAAAGTGAGATATATCGATGGGTCGAGAAGCCGGGGATGGCACACCCGATTCAGTATTGTATTTCAACTCCGAATTGTGAACTGTCTGTTCACAATTCGGATAACTCGCCGGCTTCAGATATTATATTATTATTCATCATTGATATATAAAAACCCTTATTCATATTGTACTATTATTGCCCAGTCGAGACAAGATAATAAAATACACAAATCAAATATATAATTATATAGGTAGTAAATCCTGACAATAATATTATTGCCAGGATTTGCTATATATGTATATATTTGATATATAATATTATTGTTTAGTTTATAGATTATTGCCGTGGTTCGTCATATAGCCCTTTTTTAAAAAGTAATAGACAAGAGTCCTTTCATAAAGATAGACCAAAATGCGCAAGGCATCATTGATCTCAGAGTAATCAGACTCAAACTAATTATGTGTATTTAAACAAGTCGTAACTAACAGCATATAATATAATATCAGCCCTGTATTAAACTGTCCCACTGCTGGGCACGGGTCCCTTCTCAGTGTGAGAAGGGTTAGGCCATAGTCCACCACGCTGGCCAAGTGCGGATTGGCAGACTTCACATATCTTCGAGAACATTATAGAGAACTTTCAGACATGCAGATTTCCTCACGATGTTTTCCTTCACCGTTAAAGCGATCGATAATTAACTATTTAATACGCACATAACTTCGAAAAGTCAGAGATGCGCACCTTGGAATTGAACTCGAGACCTCTGTTTGGCAGTCCAACGGTTTCCCACTAGGCTATGTGTGCAAGGGACACAGCATGCTAATCATAAAAATGTTAGTTACCTCATCATATTATGGTCATCATAAAGCCCGGAATACTGTGCGTCACGCAGTAGGAAGCCAGTATCTCCTGTGCTCTACTATCATGGTATAAGTTAAGTACAGGAGAACCCTAAAGCGCCAGCAGTTTAAAAAAAAATTA
Source organism: Catocala sponsa (assembly GCA_963564715.1). Taxonomy (NCBI): domain Eukaryota; kingdom Metazoa; phylum Arthropoda; class Insecta; order Lepidoptera; family Erebidae; genus Catocala; species Catocala sponsa. The sequence continues at coordinate 20,592,435 of OY751338.1, read as the reverse complement.
CGGTAGGTTTTTCTTATCTTCTTTCACAGAAAGCTCCCAACTTTACGAAGATTTGTATTTTCAGATGAAAACATTATCATTATAAAATTCTATATTATCTTGTGACCTAAATGAGTAAATTATTAATATTTTGTTAATTCATATTCAGAAAGTTTGTATGTAACTTGGTAACATGTTTCTTATCTGTATTATCCGAGGCTTCGTCTAGACCTTAGACTGAGAATAAACAACAAGATAGATGATATCTTTACTTAACGCTCAAGTTTCCGTTAAATGTCAAAACGAAAGTGGCCATTTGACGTCGGTTGTATGAACAAAGTTGGAGTAGAAGGTCGAACGAAGCTCGCGTAAGCTGATGCAACTTGTCGTCAAGCCAAATTGAGATCGATGCATATCTATTTGACTGTCAGAAAGTTGTTAAGACGCTGTATTTTGTCTGTGTATTTTGTTACATAGAACAATAAAGTTCATTCTAGTTACGTCAAATGAGGGCAACTGTTATTTTTGCTCTACAAGTGAAAGCTTTATTATTTCAATGCGTGTTTGAGGACGAGGGCTTGACATGCATTGGTTACAATAATTACGTGTTCTAACTAGGACCTATTAGAATTATGCTAATCTGATTTTCCTTATCGCGTTTTTATCTTACATCAAACTGAAAATAACCTTACTAATTCTAATAAGAACTGTTTCACCTTACTATAAATCTCTCATTTTGGAACAAGGTTCATTTTATTTTATATGGCGACTCTAGAATCAGCCAGTGTTAGCTAGTCTATAGTTCTTAACTTTACTCATAAACTGGATTCTACTTATCTACTTTGTCTTTCTCATTTACAGCCGAACAGCCATCCATACGAAAGCGTGACAGTATTTTGTCCGTCGGAGCGCGCGGAACTAGTGGACCTGCTGACGTCAGAAGACGTGTTGTTAGACCTCACCCAGCCATTGTACCTGAACTTTACGCACGAGGCGATTGTGAACCGCCTCGAGAAACATTATGAGGGGCACGATAAGATTACCGGCGATGTATATACCTGTGATAACCCACCTACGGACGCCAGTACTGAGGGGTAAGATTATTCGAGTAGTTAGGCTGAAGAGGGAAACAGCCTAGATTTATTACTTAGATTTGACATTAAGAGGTTTGACGTACACTTATTGTATTAACAACGTAATGTCTTTCGTAACTCAAGAATACTGGATTGTTTTTATTGCATTTGTAATGAAAACAATCCAGTCTAAAGATCCATGTGCAATTAACTATGCGATTATTTCTGAAACTCAATTTCACTATGAGGCTAAGGTAGATTTAATTAGACCGCAACCACTCGACCAAATTAAATATTTTATATACATATTAGTTTAAATTGCATCTCTTAATTCGTTGTACAGTGCTGCTGGATTGATGTAACGACCAGACGTGAATTCGAAGTTGGAAGTTGAAATTGAAACGATAATTTTCGTAAACATTCTTTTATGAGCACTAAATATTTGACTCAATATCTAAGTAAAAGTCCAAATAATTTAGCGTTTTTGTCTTTCTACAGACTGCCACCGGACGTGGAGTTAGTTCGCTTACTACCGGAACACATGAAGGCGGTTTACGACTTGTACCCAGCGAGTGACATCGAGTGTCGCGAGGTTTTCGAGAAGCTGGTAGCCGAGCTGCCAGCCTACGGCATCTTCGTGGAAGGGCAGCTAGCTGCGTGGATGGTACAGTCGTACTACGGCGCCATGTTTTCGATGCAGACCAGGCCAGAATTCCGTAGGAAAGGCTACGGCATCTACCTCGCGCGACGCCTCACCAAAGAAGTGGCCGCTCGCGGTTACAAACCCTTCGTCGTCATTCGTCCGGAGAACGACGCGTCCCGTTCTCTCTACACGAAGCTCGGCTTCGAGAAACGTTTCCGAACGGTGCGCGCCGTCCTGCGTCCCCGCTAACGCGTTAAACGTTGATCACTAGCAGATTTTATTTTTTTAAGACTTTTGAATAAAATCAATTTAGCTTGCGATCTTTGATCGCCTAGAGAATTTTAGTAGTAGCTTTAAGATTGGAGCGGCTAGTGCTCTCGATCTGCAGGAGCCGAGTCGTAATGACAGGCGTTAGTTCCGATAAGTACTTATCTTATAGGGCCTCTGCGATATTTTTCAGCCGTTAGCCTTTTTAATCTCCTAGTATCTACTTCTTAATGATGACAACGAATGGCTTTCTTGACTAGCGTTCCTCGCGCACAAGTCTGCCTACATTTTGATACGTATTCATAGCTAATGCCTCATTCACTGCGCTTCATGAAGTCAGATTCGAGAGCTGTAGCCGTTTGCTGCGTTCTTTGGCGCTAGCCTAGTTACTGATTTCAACGACTCTAGCATGTCAAGAATTACTTGGAACCTTGGCATTTGTTGATCCGCTACGAGCCGATGTACCTCACAGACAGAACCGATACTCATTCAGGGTTCCAATACTTGTTAACATGATTAGCCTCTACTCATTTAGGCGAACGCTTCATTACCACTCGTTGATCGAGCGGAAACTATTCTGTCTCATGGTTTATAAAATTTTTGGGACCCGTTATGATCTGTGTGATAAAAATGTTAGCGTTAACATTGAAGTACTTGATGTGTATAAAAGTACATGAGAAAGAAAGGTTGCCGTCGTTGCACCCAGTTTGCACAATTCGAAAAATTAAATTTTCCAGCACCTTAAATGACAAACGCAAGGAATGTGAAATATGATTAAAATAATTAATGACGTTTACTTTTTTTGAACAATTTATTTGATAATGAGTAATGACGATGAACAAGCGGCTATATGAAAGCAGTGGGAAGAAGTGACAATTATTTTAATTTAGATACAATTTAAGTTCAAAATGTGATTTGCAATGATCATAAACCATAAGTATACCAACTTAGATATTTTCATAAACATAGACTAAAATTAAAAATATACTGTGACTAGTTTGGGTTACTTAGTTATTATTCGTTTTTATAGCAAACAAGTTTTTTATAAACAAGTACACGGAGAAATTCATTGAAAATTTGATACGAAAACGTAGATAGGTAGGTATTTTAATACGGGAATGTATTTTACGATTATATCGACTTATCTATTAAAAACGTTTGCTATTATTATGTATACCTGAATATGATTAGAATTATTAATTTAATCATCGATTTATTATAATGGATATTATTGTGTGATATGATAATATTTATTGCTTTTTGAGTAACTTATTATTAATTTGGCCATTGGTATCTAGTATTTATTCTATCTTCCTAAGACCTTAGTATGATGAACAAGTCTTACGACCAAAGCGGGTAGAATAAAATGAACTCGTTATAAATGAAAATAAGTGATGGATATGAACCTTTTATTTCACTAAAGCTCACCAGAGAATTGCACTTGCCTTTATATTCATTTCCTCTCAGCACAGACTACCTAAATGTATTTTGTTTATGTTTAAGTATTGGCAACGGCCTGAAGTTGTAATAAACTTTTTGCTCAGTTATTGAAGCTTCCAATTAAGAAGAAATAAATGCCAAATTATTTATTGTGTACCTGTAATTGTTCTTGCATTTTATTGTAATAATTATTTATTGAAATTGTGCTTGTCTTTATTTGTGTCAAAGTTTATTCAAACCGGATGATAGGATAAAGCCATTTAATAATAAACTATATGCGTTATTTTATCATCTTCGATAAATACTATTTCTGATAAACAGGTGGTGTATATTTACTGACAATTGATCTGTCAACTGTGTGTAAATGTTCAGCTGTTTATTTGAAAGGACACTCATAGTACTCATACCATTCAATCATGCTAAAAGCTTCCCTACATATATGTAGGTACATGTCGAATAAGTAGATCGAGATTTCTTGAAATTATTAATTGTAAGTACATTTTCTCTGAAAACTCCCTTACTTATGTACCTAAATAAATATAAACTAAAGGACACGTTCCGTCCTAAGCTGCAGTTGACATAAAAATCGCAGTGTATTTCACTCATACAGAAAAATTATAAAGAATGTAGTATCCATTCTGTATTGTTTATCAGTTTATCACTTACCAACCTTGCAAAGGTATTGAGAAAACAATAAAAACTAAACATAACTGTGGTCAATTTTATTTCTACATACCTTTTTCCTACAAATAATTACATAACAAACGACAGATTCGTGTCCCAACGTTTTATTTGTGGGTCTTAACGTCTATACCAGTGTTTCCAATTAGTGGTAAGCCTAGTACACTTACCCTGAGAAGTACTTAAGTGAATTAGCGTCTAGATGTAAGCACGCAAAGACAACAAACTCTGGACTAAAGGAATCAGCAATTATAGTCTATGGGGTAGATGTGACTGAGCTCTTTCTTAATAGAGGTCCTACTCAGAAAACCTTTACTAGGAACCTCTTCTGTCCCCATATTATATACACTATAAATGTATGAGATTTATGAGACATAAAGGAACCGCCTAACATATATTACAATTAATATAGGTATGTAATATAATATTATCAGACCTATATATAAACTGTCCCACTACTGGGCACGTTCCTCTTCTCGTTGTAAGAACGGATGCATATAGATAATATAACATAGTAATTGAAAGTGAATATATTGTCGATTCAGTCGTGATGCTGGCCGGTGATAAAACCATATCAACCGCATACAACAATATTCTTTGTAACTGCCACATATTTTTATATTTGGTACATGTTAACAGCGTAAGTATATATTATTTTATATTAGACAACCCGATAAACTTCGTACCAACTAAGTACACATTCCGATTCAAAATTACCTATTTAGATTTTTGGGCTGTGCCTTTCGGTTTTCCCCAATTTTCTTTATTCCTAAACGACCACAGTAGTAGGTATAAAGACAATACATCAAATCTGTTAAATTATACTAACGCACGGCAATTGATTAATTAAAGTTTTGAGGGCAACTTATACCTAGCTATTAAATATCGGACAGCTAATACCTATATGACCAAAATTAATGATAACGATTATAAAAGTGAAGAGAAGAGAATAGACTACGTAGGTAATAGTGAGCCTAGTGAACTAAAACTAGTAACGAGAGAATAAACATGCAAACGATTGTTAGGTGCAAAGGTCGCTAACGACGCTTCTCAGCGGCTGCAAAATGGCGATTACTGGAGTCGAATATTCGTACACACGGCTACACAACAAGTTAGACACCCTATATACGCATAACTACGCTACATATAAAATAGAGAATTTTCGGAAAGGGACAGTGCATAGTGGTGTCGATGTAATGGTAAGGATAGAGCGTAACAAATATATAAGTTATATGTATAACGCATTCTCTCGCACGATTCGCAGCGATTAACTTTTAATATTTCAAAGTCCAAACAGTCTAGATTGATGTGTCGCTGTGTGTACCAGTATCGCATAATCCAACACTCCCTCAGTGTCAAGGAACGACGACGGCTACTGGTGAATTATTAAAATGATAAAGTCCCACTCCTCTGTTAGAGCTTTACATAGCCAAGGTACCCATGGTAATAATATAATATCAGCCCTGTATATAGACTGTCCCACTGCTGGGCATGGGCTTTTTTCCAATGTGAGAAGGGTTAGGCCATAGTCCACCACGCTAACCCAGTGCAGCTTGTCAGACTTTACATATCTTAGAGAACATCATGAAGAACTCATGCCGGTTTTGTCACAATATTTACCTTCACCGTTAAAGTAATTTAATAATTTAATTTAGTAGGTACGCATATAACTAACTGCAAAAAGCCAGATGTACGCGCATTGGGATCAAACCCGCGACCTCTGTCTTGCACTCCAACGGTCTCCCACTAAATTATCGTTGCTAACCTGATACTCTGTACCTAGTCTTGGTTACAACAATGGTGTATTACCGTACCCCATTGTTGTAGCCATATATAAACCTTTGAAACTTATTAAATAAATTAAATGCGTGGACAAACGATCTACCTCGACCAGACTTGAAGCAATCAGTTACCTACGTGAGTATTTCATAATATATTAGGTACACCCACAACTGAAAAGTGATGTTCTGTATGTAACGTGTTAGAAAGGGGACTGCTTGTATTAGGCTATTGGGATCTAATAAATGTCTCGTATCATTCGGTGTTAATAGACACTACGTCTAATAACACCGCCTGATTCGTTAATAAGAGCTTAGTCTTAAGCGTATATTCAAGTAATTCAGTTTGAGCTATTCTAGCAGGGTACAATAAAATAGAGAACCAAGTCTTGAATATTCAGAAAATACTTCATAGGAAGTTTGATTTTAAAGGAATACTAAATAATTTTATAGTATTTTAATTAAAGAGTGTTAAGGATAAAGCGATAACACTTCTTTAATTATAATATTATTATTATAAAATTAGTATGTAATATTCCTGACGATATACGCAATGTTGTTTTGACAGTGCTATGCAAGTACGCATGTACTTGCCATAGCACTGGCAAAACAACATTTTACAAAGCCATACAGATCGCGCAATCTACGATGGCCGGACTGAACATAGCGTCTCCGAATTGTTGCGCATGTACAGTCGCTAAGACGCGTAACGCCCCCGCCCCCTGTCACCAAAGAGACCTAAAACTTGTAACTGCGACGCCACTCGCGCAATGTTCAGTCCGGTCATCGTATATTGCGCGATCTGTACAAGACGGCGATAGCTGCAGAGCAATCGCCGTCTTGTATGGCTTTGTAAAATGTAAAAAACCCGGCTGCGGGTGCAGTCGTATGGCCAATTGACCATATCAATTGCAAGGCTTACATCAAATTTTACAAAACTAATATTCAGCGTAAATACATTATGTAGTGCATGCGTCAAACAATTAATCTAGTATATGTTCATCCAAAATGCTCGTGAAACTAATATTTCAAGTTGAAAATATAATGTAAAAACCTTTAAAGTAATTATTTACTATATTTATTTCTAAGACCTAATTTTTTCAATTTTTGCTTTTGGAGTATAGACTTTAAAAGCGAAAAATGTATTTAATAAAGTATTTAATAAAGCTTATCGCTTATATTATATATTATTCAATTTTTATAATAACTTTTTCTACCAAACCAAATATACTCGACCGTCCAAAAACATTGTATAATAGGGCCGTCTAATGTACTGGCAATACCGAAGAACTGTCAAAATTTAGTCAATCCATTCCATTGTCAAACTAATTCACATTTCACAACATGGCGATAGATGTTTAAAATCATGTTTGTCCTTGTGTAATGTGAATTTATCGACTGAATAGTAAAATATCGTCAATTTAAATAACAATCATCATGACGAGCTTAATAGATAAGATTGAACAATTAATCAAAAGGGAGAAAACTACTCCTGAACGTAAAAAAGATGACTCCAAAAAGTCGTCAAGTGAAATTCTATCAGAACTGTTTAGTGCTTTTAATGCGGATCCGCCGAAGATAGATGAAGTTCCTATAAAAAAGTCCAAGAAAAGTAAGAAAAAGCATAAGAAAGAAAAAAAGAAACGTAGTAAAAGTGTTAGCAGTAGCAGCGGATCTGACGAGGAAGGTGAATACTCACACAAACGCAAAAAACGAAAAAAAAGTAAATCAAAAAAACGTTCCAGAGAAAGCCGATCTCCTTCGTATCCATATCCACTAACTCCGGTTAGAGTAAAACACAACACCGAACACGTTAAAACAAAACACGAACCGGTAATTAAGTCAGAAGATGTTAAAACTGTAGAGGTTAAAATAGAAAAAGACAAAGATGTAAAGAAGCTAGTGACTTTTAAAGCTGAAGATTCCCCCATTCTCATAGATTCCCAATCCCCGCCAATACCACTGCCTTCCACAGAACTGTCACCTAAACATTATAAAACTGAGACAATTGATTTGAGACAAAAGTTGGACAGTAAGAAGGCTGATACTATTGATACTGATAAGTCCAAAGGCAAAATTCAGATAAAGAACTTAAAGTTCAGTACAGTATTTGAAGAGACTGTTAAAAAGGCGGAAGAAGAGGCTAGAAAAAAGGCAGAGAAATATGAAGAAGGTGAATATACAGATTCATCAAGCAGTACTGACAGAGAGGTTGTTTGTAACTCACAGTTTCCTAAAACCTCGGATCCGGGTGGTATACTCAAGCGACAAGCAGAGGAAGAAAGAATGTAAGTATATTATAGTGACTTTTCAGCTTAACCATTTAGAAATAACTATACATGTTAGATATAGGCAAAAAAGAATATTCTAAACTACTAGCTTTTTTTGAAATTATACTACTATATACGGATTTTATTGCGTTGTTTATTTGACACTATTACAAAATTTTTTTAAAAACTGTTACACTACTATAATCACTATTAAACTTTACAAATTTTTAAGCTAATTAAATTATTGAAACTATTACTAGCTTTTGCCACTGACTTCACTTGCTTAGGCACATTACTTTCTTTTTACAAGAATGATACTCTATGTCCTTTTTTGTAGCCCTGAGAATATGTATGTGAAATTACATGATGATTAGTCAAATAGTTAAGGGCATGAAAGTATAACAAACAAACTCATGTTTACATTTATAATATTAGTTAGGATTAAGCTTTGGACTGGATAAGTTTGAGGCAATATTACGCAAGTGTCATTTTGCTGATACTATAATAACCACTGATGCACACTTAATATAGTGACATCCATAATATCCTTATGTTCTGTGTTCGGTGTCAGTAAAGATTCTAATGTTGGAACATAAATATAAATTAATGTAGAAGAACCATTTCTTCAATCAATTCAATTCTTCATGTTTGTACCAGAAATGATGTTTTTTTTAAAAGTGACTTGAATAGTTGTTATTTTATTTTTATTTTATTGTTTACAGTGACTTATGCCGTGAGGAGGAAAAGGCCATGGCAAAAATGAGCAAACGGATAGAAATTACTACTAAACCAGCTAATAGAGAAAGAAGCAGATCACGAAAAAGGTATTGTCACTACAATATTGTAATAGATTTTAACACAAATAGTTCAAGGGTATCAAAGTACTAGGCACTCTCTATATCAATTTGATTTTATTTTTTGCTTGGCACCATTACTCTTTAAATTATTTGAATTATATAAATAAGCGCAATGGCTAGGATGCCTGGGAAACTCTATATAAAATGTTTATTTATTTGAATGTTATACCTCTACTTCTTTAAGCTTTTGAAATGGAAATAAACGTAAGTAATGTGCAAGAAACACTACATTATATTTTAATGTATGTTTCTCAACAAGTGATTAACAATATATAGTCAACAAGTGATTAACAATATATAGTCAACAAGTGATTAACAATATATAGCATCATTATGTCCACTAATATGAATTTCATTGCTATTATTATCACATGCAGATTTCTCGAAACTACTGTTACCAATTCACAAGTGAAATATTCAAATTACCAACCATATATATTTTTTAATTTATCCTAAAGATATCTGAACATATGGCACTTTGAGTGGTCACATTGTGACATTATCTTCATTCTGACTTGCTATCTAACCCATATTACCACATATCTGTGTTATCCACACAGTCATTGATCTAAATGTTCTTTGCATTCATGGCTTGAATGTTTGTGAAGTTTCCTGTAATACATCAATTTATACTCATAGAGATGTGCAAATATGAAATGAAAGCAGGAACTGAAATTATTATCTGCTTCCAATTAATTATTTATCTACCATTGGTATGCCACATATAAACCACTATAAATTGTTATTAAGAAAATATTGGAGCTAAACTCTGCTATACAGTTTGTAACAGAAAGGTGTGGTGTGTATTTATTATACATCAAACAAACGCCTGACATCACTATCAAAATTGTGCCTGGTCATTTTCAGGTTCATGGAGATTAACCTATTCAGCCTGTTTATCTTATCTTATCTTATGTGGGTGCCAGTCAGTGCAGACTGGCGACACTTCGACCCAGTGGGATCTTTTGTGTCGACACTCTCCCAATATCGACTGCCATAGATGTTCATGGCAGACGGGAACGACGGCTTAACGTGCTTTCCGGGGCACGGAGCCGGCTATAATTGTCGATCAATACGCACATAATTTCGAAAAGTCATATAACTTTCGAAAGTCAGAGGTGCGCGACGTGGGTTCGAACCCGAGACCCTCTGCATTGTAGTCTGTTGGTCTCCCCACTGAGCTATCGCTGCTCTTCAGCTTGTTTAAGTATTGACTAAAATGTATAATCTTGTTAGATCGATAAATACGAAATGCTATATTTAAGTAGAAATAATTATATTTATTGCTGCAGTTTTCTATTGTACAGTGGCTATATTTTGTGAGATTCGAATATGACCAGATGTTTCTGTTACATACTGTATTGTCAACATTTAAAGAATATGTAGTTGCAATGAACTACAAGATTGATTATACACTACATTTTGGTATGGTGTAAGCAGATTAAAATGCTACAAAACTCATTGTTGTATGTTAAATAAATAATAACATGTTTTTCTTACACTCCTTTATTCTTTACTAGGTCAAAAAGTAAATCAAGAAGATCAAGATCACATTCGACATCAAGAAAACGTCGTCACCGCTCAACTTCCAAGACACGACGCGGTAGCCGTCACAGATCGACTTCAAGATCGCGTCGAAGGTCATCTAGGTCAAGATCAAGGCGGAAATCGAGCAGATCAAGGTCGCGGCATAGGACGGGCAGGCGCACTCCTCCTGGCAGACATAGGGGCAGAAGGTCGAGGTATGCTGTTTCATTATTAATACTGTTTTATCATACTATCAGTATTGTGGCGCGTCTTTAGTGAAAGCAAGTACTGTGCATGAGGTCCAAATTTGATGACCGATTCAGACAAGATAAAAAGAATTTTAGTAGCAATGCAGAGTCCGGGTCTACGCCTGGTAGAAGGTCTGACATATTGTCGTCTAGTTTTGCCTATTACGCAGGAAGAAAAACCGCTATTTACCCAGTTACCCACTCCTTTGATATATTTTCTTTTTTTATTAGCTTTTTTATATGTCTCAATGCTGGACAAAAGCCTCTCCCTTGGACTTCCAAATCTTTCTGTTGGTGGATATCCCCTGCTAATACCTTTTAACGGCGTTCAGGTCGTTCTTTGGGAATCGAGCATAATATTGTATGTATAATATTCTACTTCTTTTACTCATTCTTGGAGCATGTTTCAGAACTATTACATCAGATGCAATACAAGACAACATTATAATAATAATAATAATAACATTTAATTATTTATATTAGGTCGCCAAGTGGGGTAAAACTCGCCGATAGTGAAAAGAAGCGGTTACTGGAAGTGGCTCGTAGAAATGCCATCAACATGCTCAAGAATGGTGCGGTGCCAGCCGGCGCTGCTGCTTTGCCACCACACACTAGGAACCAAGTTATGGCTGCCATACAATCTGGAGGTACAATAACATTCAGTATTAAGTTTATTTCTATTTACTATTGACTGCATGGATGGCGTATTGGTTTAAGTGGCCACCTCACCATTGTATCACTACGCCCAGTGTTATGGATTCAAAGGAGACAAAAAAAAATTGGTGCGATCCACATATCATTGTTCTGAGTTTGTGTGTTCTTTGTGTCTGTTTATTGAATGTTTGCAAAGAACCCCGCGACACAGGAATAATTTCGAGTACGGGAGTAATATTTAAAAATAAAAAGTGCTTACTGAATGTAGGACTCTTCTAAAGAAATCAAGTCACTTGTCTGTATTTTCCTGAAGTGTACAATACTGGCCGAATTATGTTCACATCAACTAATCTATATTAGTTCAATTACTTAAGAGCGACAATTTCTGCGTGACTATGTCTATTGTAGCCATGTATGATATGCGAGCAGTACCAAAGAAAAATTATCTTTTAAGTTCTCCACAGAAGACTACAAGTATTACACTTTAATTCACTCGAAAAATGAGTGTCCTTTTATGCTTGTATGTATTCTGCGATTCAAATCAACATAACCTAATTTAATACACAGGTAAATCAGTAGATGAGCTGACAGATTTCTGCAAGCATTTATCAAAGAAGGAAGCGCTCGGCGAGTTATCTTCTGTCTCATCTAACGATGACGACATGAGTGAGAACGAAGATACTCTCGCGTTCCACCATCCGTTCCTCGTCAAAGAGAAAGCTCCTATTGTTATGAATATAAGGGTGAGTTTCCAATGTTTCCTTTGATAAACAGTCGCCACAGTACATTTATTTGATAATCTATACTAATATTATAAAGCTGAAAAGTTTGTTTTTTTGAACGCGCTAATCTCAGGAAGTACTGCTTCGAATTGAAATATTCTTTTTTTGTTGGATAGCTTATTTATCGAGGAAGGTTATAGGCTATATAACGTCACGCTACGACCCACGGGGGCAGCGCAGTAATCACAAACGCTAAACTACTATGATGGCTGCCATGAGTCTGGGTATCCACTCAAACCCACAATAGCTAGTCTGGACAGAAAATGGCTATGTCCAGCAGATGAGTGCAATTCATGTATTGATTTCTTTAAATCTATGCTCAATCAAGAACAAGTCAAACATGTTATACACACATAATTTTTTTTTTATGTTAATGTTTTTATATTTTTAGGGAGGAGCTCCTCTGCCCATCAAAGCAAATCCACTGCCTATAGCAAACAAAGAAGAGTTACGTCTTCAATTCCCTGTGTCATCTGGCTCACAACATCGAGAAAAAGCTTCAGAATGGGTGCCTGTCTCACCGCCTAAAAAGGATATGGTAAACTATAGAATTCCTATAATATCCTTTTTTATTGTTTGAAGATAGTTTGTTAAAAATCGGCAATAGCTGACTGCCTTAGTAGCGCAGAGGTAGCAAATGCGTCTACTATGCATGGGTTCAAATTCCGGCAGTTGAGCTCTCTGGTCGACTCGGATTGCCGTCCCATCGAACTATGAGACTGAGGGAATAGAGAGTACACTTGTGTTCTCGTACACACTTGTGCCCTATTTTCTCCTGCGCAAATGGCTAGTCTTGTTCGCCACGACCGTATTTCGATCTGGAGAACCTTTAATTTGCTATCCATATATTAACATTATTATATTTATTTGCAGCAAATTGCAAAGCTAACCCCTACTACAGCCGTTAAGACCAAGCCAACAACCACACCTACTGTTACAGAAATTGCAAAGTGAGTAATTTACAACTATCTACATAAAATTAATTATTATTGTACCAGTGAGTGGATAGATCCACTCGCTGGTCACTTTAACAGTCTACTGTTAAACTGCCGCGATAGATATAGAGTGTGATCCCGGCAAGCTCATGTGAATTTTAAAGTGGTATCTATTTGAAACTATCATTTTCGATTGCTTTAACGATTAAAGAAACTTCGTGAGGAAATCTGCATATTAAGAAAGTACACTTCAGTTTACATTTTCAGAGTTAAATCGATGTTCATATTTATGTTATTCTTATGCATAACATTGTTTTCAGAATATCGGAAAGATCGTCAAGTCCGCCGCCGTATATGAAAAGCTTTACTTCCGGAACCCGTAAGTGTCGTACCTCATATCTTTTATGCCCTGTTTCACATCTCTAATTAGCATTTCTTCATCAGATAAAAGTTTCGTTATCACTCTTATATAACCTAACAAATGAAGACTTCATGCTATTTATATTCCGGATAACTTGTACTTGATTATTGTGAAACTGGCTGTAAGACCTCTATCAAGCCCTGTACAATGGTACCTAAGGAGTAGCGACCAATGAAAAATTGTTAGGCCTCAATACCAACTACAGGCATACATTTCATTAGAATATTGTACAATAAAGTAATATTTAAATTGGATGTAATACTATGATTCTATTTGTACAAATTTAATAGATATGATCCAGTCTATATAATTGTTAATAATGTCACATGTGTATACCTACTTTTAGAATACTTAAACACTAAGTTTTTTCGTTCGTTTGCAAATTATTTTATTAACTAGTTGTTTGCGGCCCACCCGTGAGGCGCAAAATGAAGTTTATGTTTATTGCTCTGCTCCTTTGTATCGTAGTATAAAGTTATAATAATAGACTCCGCTCCCCTAGTCTCCTCCTTTTTTATTCCGTCTGATAGTTCGTGCGATTAGTACATTTAGCCATAAACACATGCAACTATTGAGGTTAATTAATTTTCAGTACAAAGTGTGATACAATTATTCACAACTGTTTATTCTGTAAACTTAAGTGTAGAAAAGTTACTGATGAATGTTATTTCACAGAGCTGACGTCCGTGCCCGCGTTGCCAGCGCCAGGTCCACAAGCATACCCTCCAGGAGTTGATGTTAAGAAAATGGTAAGTGTATAATGAAATATACAATAGTATTATTAGTAGTGAACGGGACTGCTGGGCTTAAGATCTTTAGGGCCATTCCTAAGTTGGGAAAAGTGTTACTCAGTTTTTCTATCAAGATAATCTAAGTAGCACATGGCAACATTATTATTAGTAGTGAACATTATTAGTAGTGAACGGGACTGCTGGGCTTGAGATCTTTGGGGCCATTCCTAGGTTGGGAAAAGTGTTACTCGGTTTTTCTATCAAGATAATCTTAGTAGCACATGGCAACATTATTATTAGTAGTGAACGGGACTGCTGGGCTTGAGATCTTTGGGGCCATTCCTAGGTTGGGAAAAGTGTTACTCGGTTTTTCTATCAAGATAATCTTAGTAGCACATGGCAACATTATTATTAGTAGTGAACATTATTAGTAGTGAACGGGACTGCTGGGCTTAAGATCTTTGGGGCCATTCCTAAGTTAGGAAAAGTGTTACTCAGTTTTTCTATCAAGATAATCTTAGTAGCACATGGCAACATTATTATTAGTAGTGAATGGGACTGCTGGGCTTGAGATCTTTGGGGCCATTCCTAGGTTGGGAAAAGTGTTACTCGGTTTTTCTATCAAGATAATCTTAGTAGCACATGGCAACATTATTATTAGTAGTGAACATTATTAGTAGTGAACGGGACTGCTGGGCTTAAGATCTTTGGGGCCATTCCTAAGTTGGGAAAAGTGTTACTCAGTTTTTCTATCAAGATAATCTTAGTAGCACATGGCAACATTATTATTAGTAGTGAACATTATTAGTAGTGAACGGGACTGCTGGGCTTGAGATCTTTGGGGCCATTCCTAGGTTGGGAAAAGTGTTACTCGGTTTTTCTGTCAAGATATTCTTAGTAGCACATGGCAACATTATTATTAGTAGTGAACGGGACTGCTGGGCTTGAGATCTTTGGGGCCATTCCTAGGTTGGGAAAAGTGTTACTCGGCTTTTCTATCAAGATATTCTTAGTAGCACATGGCAACATTATTATTAGTAGTGAACGGGACTGCTGGGCTTGAGATCTTCGGGGCCATTCCTAGGTTGGGAAAAGTGTTACTCGGTTTTTCTATCAAGATAATCTTAATAGCACATGGCAATAGGGTTTGCCCACTATTACGTGGATCCTAAAATCAAGATATCTCCAAGACGTGTTTTTGAGAAAACACAGTAATTTATCTGTTATTGGTGCCAATTCTGTTGTCACAAAATTCTCTAAGCTTAACTAAAAATCACTAAAATTTAGTTTAGTCGTCTCAAATGACATTTCGTATTCTGAAATCGTTAAAAGTGACAGGACTAAAAAAAACTAGTGATTTTTAGTTAAGTTTAGAGAATTTTGTGACAACAGAATTGGCACCAGTGTGTGCCTAATCTAATTATTCTTATTTGTTTAAACAGCAGGACGTGGCGACGATCGTGTCGCAGAAGCTGTCGTTGATTCGTAAGGAACAGGAGGAAAATGAAATGTGTACCACACATGGGGTAACTATATGTCTTTATATGTTTTGTAAATGATAAAATATTCAAATATCCCTAGCAAAACATCAGACGGACTGAATGCATGTACTCGTATGACACTACAATAATGAATCTGACTACATGTGATTCTTGCCTTAATATCTCAGTCTGCTACTAAAGGCAATCTGTATTAACCATCAGACAACAACCTGTAAAAATGTCATACAAAGCAGTACTACATTCTCACTTTTGCTTAACTTATTTATACAACCCTTTTAATATAAAGTTGGTTTGTTTATATAAATTTGTCTATTTTCAGTTCGGTTGGACAGCAAAAGAAACAGCATTAGGACAATTCACCGGTTCAACAGGAGCTCAAATCTTAACACCTCGAGAATTAGCTAGCGGTACACAAGCTTGGGCCAAAAAGGTACACATTCATCTCATCAAATATCTATTCACTAGGCATATCTTATCTACATGATGACATTTAGTTCTTTCATCACCACTAGCAAAACGTCCAAAAATGTAAACGTATGGGGCGAAATTGATCATTTCTGTGTATTCAAGGGGTCATGAAAGAACATACGCTTGTAATAGCAAAAAATTAAAGCATTAAAGTATCAAACGAAACCTGGTGTAGGCGCTCTGCTGTCGTATTGTGTAATACGTATTGTGCTTAATTATCATTATGATCATCTCCATATACATTTTATTTTGTTAATGAAATAGTCCATTTGTTGCGTTAATGTCCGAAGTGTGGCTGTACGTAGTTTAGCCTTTAAGAGATTTAACACGTTCAGCGCCACGTGTATGAGTCCTAGTGCAACTCTCACAGGCCTGTGTATATCTGGTTATACACCTTGAGTAGTCAACTTCAGAGCCAGTGTATCATTGAATATACACCGCGCCGAACATTTTGTACATGACTTTGTAGCCCTGACCCTCACAAATCGTTTGGTGTATCTGGGGTACAAAATGTTCGGTGCGGTGTATATTCAATGATACATTGGCCTCTGAAGTTGACTACTCAAGGTGTCCAGATATTCACTGGCCTGTGAGAGTTGCACTAGGACACATACACGTGGCGCTGAACGTGTTAAGCACCACAGCCGATGCAAATTTGAGAAAATTCGTTACGGCTGGTAGTCTTAGCACCATTTATACATGTACGAAACTAGACTGGAGATCCGCTTTCCCAATTCAAAACATCGACAATTTTACAAAAATATTCACGAACCAAATCAATTACAGTACCTTCTTTTTTTTAAGATATATCCCGGTCTAGGAATAACTCATGTGTCGCGAGGAAAATAAACATTCAAACAACGGACACTCAAATCATATATTTTTGGTCCATAACAATAATTATTGTGTGGGGATCAAATATATAAAACTCGGTGCAGGAAAAGTGGCGGAGGCGGCCACTTAAAACCCATTCGCCACTCGTGCAGTCAAATATATAATCTGTTTAAACGCTTTCACACTGAGAAATTGAATTGACGTTAGATCAGTGGCCTATTAATAAACGTGACAATGACAGGTGACAATCCGACAATTCAAAATATTTTTTGTTTAACAAAGGTTATATCACTGACTTGTCACAGTGGAAAATCTACAGATATTTCGATTTGTCGTGACAATTTGACATATTTCTGTTTAATAAACAATTTTTGACAGGCGACAGTTGACGACTTTTCCGGAAAAACAGGTCAAATTTGTTTTATTAAACACAAAATTGTCATGACAGGTGGACAATAGTGGACATATTTGTTGATTTGGCAGAGATTTTCGACAGGTAATCTCACTTAGTTCAAAGCTATTCCGCAGTTACATTAGTATCTACAAATAATTAAAAAACAATGCTATTAAAGTCGTCGACAGATAGCAGTAGTAGTGAAAATGAATATTTGGTGCAAACTGCACGACGTCCCACATTTAAACCAAGAATTAACTTTTCTCTCAATATTCTTAGAATATTCATAGGACGGTTTCGAGTTAGTAAAAGTACCGTTGAATTCATAATAAATAAAATTAAACATTAACTTCAGCACACAACAAGGAGTTCTCTCATATGCATACCTCAATATTGTGTTGTGACTGTGTGACAATTATGTCAATTACCATGACAAATAAGTCTGAGATATTTTCTTAGAGACTTGACAGGTAAAACCTGACAATTGTCGCCTTTATTAAACTGGGGTTTTTAGTCTGACACTTTTGTCAGTTTGTACCTGTCGCATTTAAACTTAATTATTAAACGGCACTTGTCGCGACAATTCGACTTATATGTCGAAAAATGATAAAATTGTCGGATTGTCACGTTTATTAAATAGGCCCCTGGTCCTAATTCTAGACGTTAGGCAGTACACGTGTACTTTGTCGAATTCGAATGTGACGCATTGCTTGATCATGCACTGCGCACTGCGCACGTCACACTAGACACTGAATTCGACAAAGCACGTGCAAACAAATAAAGTGACATCTGAGTTCGGTCTGAGTTTCTAGATGCCTATTTTCTCGGATAACGATCGGATCTGTCAAAGATGTAGTTGAAATTTGGTTATGCTAAGTGTAGCCGCAATTTAACTTTTAACCCCAACATATATGTATACATTTTATTTCCCTTAAATACAGGTCTGAATGTTGGTACCCCTGGGTATGTTACATTTTAGACATATCGATATTCTTCTCAGGGTAAACCTTCCTATTCTCATTATTATGTTATTTACGTAATTCATCCAATCATACCAATGTCGGCTTCCATCCATTCAAAATTTAAGTGCTATGGACTTGATGTTGGTTTAAAAGACAAAAATAATTTATTAATTTTGGTCACAAAGTAACACTTATGTTAGTCAAAGTTTATGAATTTGTGACTTTAGTAATTTATATTTAGGTTAGAAGCTAGGTTCAGGAAAATGCTTGAACTTATGAGAAAATTACCTTTAAGTAGTGATGCGCGTAATTGTATTCGAATAGATATGCACGACGCAAATACTCCTTTGCAAGTTTTCTTTTGTATATAATCCGAATGCATTTTTGCACATCTCTAGTTTGATTTGAAATAATTTCCTATGTTATTTATGAACTAGAGATAACAGGATATTATAAAAAACACATACTATAAAAATATGTAAGGAAGAATGGTATGCTAAAGTTATGATACACTTTTGCGGATATATTAAATCGAACCTTAGAAAAATACTATTACTAACAATAAAATATATAAATAATCGAATAATTTACAAACAGAATACTTTTAAACGAGTAGAGTATAATTACAATTAAACTAGATACGGGCTACCAATATCCGCAGTCAATGAGCCGAAGGTTTCGTTCAATACTTTAATTGTGTGGCAATAACTTTTCTTTCAGCCGATTGCGTCACTGCGGGAGGGCCCCGCGTACACTGCGCGTGCGCAAGTGGCGGTCAGAATTTATAATACACATTGTATTATACTTTCTGACCTTTTCTATATTACCGTGATGGTTGCAATAACATGTTAGTAGTTTTATGTATACTTTAATATTATAATTTATTAAATACTTTTCTTTACACAATATATTTGTGCAAATATTACTTTGGAATTTGTATACTTACAAAATATCTATAAAATAAATAAGTATTTAAAGAAATTGCATTATACATACATATATGTATAGGTACTTAAATTATATGCCAATACTTAAAAAATATAATTATAATGACTAAATTATTTACTTAGTAAATAAAACAATTTATAACTACTTATATAGTAAGTATAGCCTGTCTAGAAAATATAATCAATATCAACACGTTTCAATATATAACATTACAATAAAAAATATTGGCAAATATTTACGAAACAAAGCATTTTATTTTTCTAGTCTGGCTACACTTATATATAATTTTGAATATCAAATGTTGCTGCAACC
The DNA here is from genome assembly GCA_963564715.1 of Catocala sponsa. Lineage (NCBI taxonomy): Eukaryota > Metazoa > Arthropoda > Insecta > Lepidoptera > Erebidae > Catocala > Catocala sponsa. Next base: position 20,572,729 of record OY751338.1, on the reverse strand, counting down.
ATCACACAAACCGTACATTCCTTGTGTAAAAAGGGAACTTTAAAGTTCGCTAGTTACACCGCACTATTCTTCTAGCTAATGTGATGGTAATTGTGATGCCATGTGAACATGTGGCATGTCAATCACCATTACTTCAGATTGCATACAAATATTCAGTTTTCCCCTTGGTTGTGACTGACTTATTTAATTTGTTATTATTATCATTCTTATTTGGCGAAATATTTATTTTACGTTTATTTTCGAAATTCGTCATTTTATTATTTTATCGTGAATTTATTGCGCTTTGGGAATGACGTCGACCATGTCCTATAAAGGACTATAGACGTATATTTACTATATGGACATTAGCAGTACTTTATTGTAATGCAAGTATGTTAGTCAGTCTCCAAAAATGTTCGCGCCAAGCGATTCTTTGAGCTATCTTCGAACAAGACGTTTTCGCGGTATTGATGGCTCAGAGAAACGTACGGCTAAAATGGGGAATTCATGAATATTTGTTGCAGCTTTTAAGTGATAAGGAGATGCGTGCACTACGGTATCATCACGGTCTACGATGATAGGTGCTAAGCTAACCAATGTACGTGAGGTAAGTATTATACATGGGGGAAGGTCTACAATGCAATTAACGAAGAATACTATCAATGTTTCTTTTTGTTTAGAATCTACATATATCAAAGAAGACTTGTCCAATAATATGTTCGATGTTTTGAGAATATATCAAGAGTTATCTTACCTTAGTTTAATTCCTAACTTGTAGCTATTTTATAACTTATTGAATTAAATATAGGTTTATAATGTTTCATTATGTAACTTCAAAATACAAAATGCCCGACATTTATATTACTTTGACTTTATTTTTTTACTTTTATTTGGTAAATCTAGGCTAGTCATTGCATTATGTAATATGTATGTATGTGTATAGGATCAACTGGTACGTGCCGCGCCAGTAGAAGGCGGTATGGGCATGCACTTACTACAGAAAATGGGTTGGTGTCCCGGTCAAGGGTTAGGTAAAGAAGGCACCGGGACCCTCCAGCCATTGCTCTTGGAGGTCAAATTAGACACTAGAGGTCTACAGGCCAAAGAAGAGGTCAGTAGCAGTAGACGCAATAGAGGTGTAAGTAAACTGTCGTTATATTATTTTGTATCGTTTGCGTCTAAACTCATTCACGTTATCATCTTTAAAAATGTATTGACTTGTTGAAGATTTTTCCGGCCCATAATATCACCATCCCGCTAAAGCTAAACACTTCATAAGCCAGTAGTTTCTCAATTAGTTTTGATTTAGTAGTTACTTCAAATAGTAACCTAATGACAAATCAAAATAAATTCGCTATAACACACCAATTGTTCGAATCAAATATATTGTAATTATTGAAATAGGTAAACTACCTATTTCAATAATTACAATATATTTGATTATACACTTAACTAAGTGTAATTAGTTCGCTAATAGATTCGCCTTAGTCGTAGGAGGTATACAGTCTAGCATTTCTGAATTACTAATTCAGAAATGCTAGACTAATGCACTCATGTGGTAGCAAAGCAAGACAGGGGTGATAGGTACTGGTTAATTGCTTGATTAATCGGTATCTACCTACCTGGACCTTCTGCGGTGTATAGATAGCTAGATTGAAGTAATATTATATACTATAATAGTTTGTACCACAAAAAGACTAGAATCGAGATAACTAATCAGATCGCTCTTTTGCTAATTCTAAAAAGGAATTGAAATTGACGTGAATCCTTATAGGTTCTAAATTCAGCATATTACTTTTTAATAATTAAATTATCCCTAGACAAAATATTTGCTGTAAGATCCAAACTTGGGTACCCTGTCAGCTAATTGAGAACCACTGGTTTAAATGTCATGATTTAATATCGAAGACAGAAGTTAAAACTCTATTGGTGTCTTTTACAAATTAGTGTTACACTTTTTACAAATTTTTCATCAGACTTAAACTACTGTACTTTGCTATCATTAAAATTACTCCGTAAGGTATTTGTTCCACCCTCGACGAGGAAAGGACTGGCTATAGACATCTCTCGCTTAAGAAACTTCAAATTACATAACATTGTATTTAAGTAAAAGGTATAGAAATGAAATGTCTGTGAAAGTCTTAATATAAATAGTGTTATAAAAATATTTTTATTGTCAAAGTTACATCTTCATTTGTAGTCTCTCTACTAGTTTTTAGGTCGCCTTGCTCCTCGCTAATTGTCGCCGGTGGAACAACATCAAGATAAGCCTAAATAGCCAATTACAGCATAATTTTAAAACAATTTATCCCCTAGATGAAACCTCAACGGTCCAGTCGAGCGCGTGGCCCGGCGCCCCTAGTCGCGGGAGGCAAGCACCCCGTGTCGTTACTCGGCGAGTATTGCTCCAAACAGAAACTGGGTCCACCGGAATACAATCTGTGTTTCGAATGTGGACCAGATCATAAGAAGAATTTTCTATTCAAGGTCTGTTGCAAGGTGATAGTAAATCTTTATTTTTGTAGATTTAAATATCGCTTGTGTGTGCTGGGTGACGCAGCGGTAATGGATGCGACTGCTGTGCATGATGTCTCGGGTCAGGCACAGTGCTATTGGTTTTTTTGTATAGACATTCTCAGTACCAGTACGAAGTCTCGAATTACGCCCGATGGACAGAGAAAGGCCAGCCCGCTATTACGTGGACCCTTTAAGCATATCTGGCGGAGTGTAATGTACCTCTGCCTAATATTGTCTTACATTTACGCGAATGTTACACATTGAAATTAAAACTACTTTATACGGATTTTGTCGCTTTGTTTATTTTAGAACGCTTTTATTACATAACTAGCTTTTGCCCGCGGCTTCGCTCGCGTTAATTTAGAATTTGACAATCAATTCAGGTCGTACTCTGCTTATAACAATATAATTCAATCATGATTCGAAAGACACGTGGCGCCATCTATTATCATAAGAACGTTATTGTTGTTTTCCTCGGGAACAGTAATTTTTTTCGGGATGAAAGGTAGCCTATGTCCGTTTCTGTACACCTGACAACGTATATGCAAAATTTCAGGATGATCGGTTCAGTGGTTTAGGCGTGAAAATGTAACAAACAAACAAACTCATTTTCGCTTTTATAATATTAGTTAGGATTAGGATTATGAACTATAAACATTACGATTATTGAACTCTACTACAATTTAAGCTATAATTAATTAAAACTATTTATATTTAAGTTTATACTTTTCCCCGACGCGCGACGTTTCGGTTGCTTTACAGCAGCCATGGTCACGGGAAAACTCTCCTTGACCATGGCTGCTGTAAAGTAGAATTCAATAACAGTAGTGTTACATATGTAGGTATAGTTCAAAATTATGTAATCAAAGTTTTCTAAGATGAACAGAGCGACAAAATCCGTATAAAGTAGTTTTAATTTCAATACCTCTTTCTCCTTGAACCGACGGGCGTGTATGACGAATGTGATGAAAGTGAATGAAGCCAGAGAAGTGTGTCAGGATCGTAGCAAATGGAAATCCGTAGTCTCTGCCTACCCCTCTGGGAAACAGGCGTGAATCTATGTATGTATGTACCTCTGCCTATCAAATCGAGGATATTGGCGTGAGACTGTTTGATATTCTATATTTTAGTTCGGTGCCGAGGATCAAAACCACAACACGCTACGCGTTTATAGTGTGTAGTCATTGAATCCGTTGCACTACCTAAGTAAACATGACATATCATACCAAAATATTTTATTTTTATAATAACTCTGCCCGACGTGACGTGGAAATCGTATCCCGGATCTCTGTATCAGCCGCAAGCATATGCCAAAGATTACCTAACATTGGTATGGACTGGCACTGACACCCTTCACACAGCATAACTCGGCAGACTTGCCAGACTTCATACACCACTGAGAACATTATGAAGGACTCTCAGATATGCACATTTCATCACGACATTCCACCGTCCAAAAATACATACCTACATACAAAAACTCTAAAAGTGTAAAAAATGGTGGCCTTGATGGCGTAGTGGTTAGTGTAACCGACTGCCACGTCTGAGGTCGCGGGTTCGATTCCCACACAAGTCAAACATTTGTGTGCATGAACATGGATGTTTGTCTTGGTCTGGGTGTTTCTATGTATAAATGTATGTATTTACAAAAAAAAAAGTATATATGTATGTTTATCCATTGTCTAGTATCCACAGTACAATGTTTGCTTAGTTTGGGCTAGATGGTGTTGTGTGTATGTGGTAGAATATTATATTATATTATTATAAGTAATATGGATGCGTTTGAAATTGTACAAGACATTTCTGCGTAGCAGTCCAATGGCCTCCTCACTACGCTGTCGTTGACTTTAGATTGCCAAAATACATACATACACTCGCCTGTTTCTCAAAGGGATAAGCAGAGAATACGGATTACTTTCTATTAACCCGGCATAACTCTCTTGCTTCATTCACTTTCATTATATTCTTTATGCACGCTCAACGCTTTACTCTTAACCTGGCATTTGCTCCAACTAGCCTTTGCTCGCATAAAAGTAGGTTAGGTGAAACACCAAGTTTTTTAAAATTAAATATTGTGTATCTTACTCGGTGATAATATAGCTTACTAATGGTGAAAGAATTTTTTAAATCTGTTGAACAATTTTTGAGTTAAATCATTACAAACAAACACACACAAAATCAAATCTTTCTTCTTTATAATATTAGTATAGATGTGATCAAAGAATATTCACCGAAGGCTTTCCTTTCGGACTGACCCATTCAAATTTGCAAAAATATTAAAAAGGAAAATTTTGGTCTGTTTAATATTTGTCACTAAATTTGTTTGGAGTATAGCCAATGACTTAAGAAGCTAAACATTAAATTTTGTAACAGTATTTTAAGAAAGGAAAATGTATGTCGTTCTATAGTAATAAATTGTGATTAAAATAATAATCCTTTAACTATTACGGATGTAAATTATTTAGAATTATCATTATTGTACCTACATGACGAAGCAATTCTTTTATGGCAATTGAGTTATGTCGCTTTAATTAACTACAGTAACCAAAAATATAACCTTACTAGCTTTTGCCCGCGGCTTCGCTCGCATGTTGTAAGAAAATCACATAGGGTGCCTATGTGCTTTTCTGTACCCATGACAATGTGTATGCAAAATTTAATGATGACCGGTCGAGTAGCTGCGCGTGTAATTGTAACGAAGAAACTCAAATAGGTACGCATTTATAATATTAGTTAGGATAACATCTCATGCCCAATTCGAACTATCTTCCAACCCTCAGCAGAGATACTGCATAGTAAGTAAATAATTTAGTAACCAACCGCGGTTACTAGAAAGTCGACTTCAATTCAGTAAATAACTTAATTACTTTGATGAATAATATTGTGTCTAGAGAGTTAAAATTAAACTCTCTAGACACAATATCGATTTTATAACTATAACTTCCCTTCTTATGACTCAGGCAGCGAATAAACAACTACGTTTATTTTTATATTTTTCTAATGGCTATTTGTCACGCTATAAGTACGCATTTGATGCCAGTATTATGCATTTTTCCTTGTAGTCACGTAGGCATAATTCCTGTATTCAGGGACTTTACATTCAAATAACGGACACAAAGAACACCCAGACTCTGAGCAATCGGTTTACGATCACAACATTTTTTGTCGTAACCACTAACATTCGTCCAATCAGTCAGTCTTCTTTATCTATATGTTTACACACATACAATTGCATTAAAATAAAAGACACGCAACGCGTCCGGTCTCGAGGAAATTCTGTTTTGTGGGATTGATACAAGACGACCACTTTAACCAGTAAGCCATCCGACAACCGTTGCACTCTAATAGATTGCGTAAAGCGCCCTTTTCACGACTGTCGTTAATATACCTAAAGTTTAAGTAGTTCCGACGGTATCACATACCTACTTCTTACATTACTTTCATCGATTTTCAAGGGTCAGCACCGTGCGAATAATACCCCTGGAATTACAAACGATTATAATATGCTGCAACCGCCTATCTTTAGGCTATGTTAGTTTTATAGCCTGATGATAACCGGTAAAATAGAGATTCTAATAGACATAATAGTGTTGCCTAATTTTTGTTTTTGTTTATTACTTGTTTATTCTATCAAATTACGCCGGAAAATGTATTAAGGGATTATTCGGTTTGCTTGGTATCTCATTTGCATGAAGATATTCACTAATCACTATCCTAGAAGCACAGACTGAGCTTAGCTGATCCACAATTGTCACACACCTCGATGCTTAGCAGAAATGGTCGTCAATACAACTGTCTTCATAAAGATCTACTGCTTTTCTACATAATATATTCATCTCTAATTCATAACATAACGCTATAACCGCCACCAATTTGATTTATAACGTTAATTAATATTCTCTTAATATGATAGGTAAAGGTAGCGGGCACAGAATACCAGCCTGCAGTAGCTAGCGCTAACAAGAAGCAAGCGAAAGCAGACGCCGCTCAATTGGCCTTGCAGAAACTCGGCATCGTGACGTAACACAGTTATATATATCGTCGATTTGTATACGAATTATATATTGTACGATAAGTACATCTGTTGTAATATGTTTGCTAGAATACAAGTGAATAATGACTTTGCAGTTTTATTTTGTATCAGATATTGGAATATGAGTCATCCTTTTTTCATTGGCCGACATGATAAGAGAGATAGGTACCTATACTATACTCCATTTGGTTAGGTATTTAATTAAAGGTGAACAATCTTGATGTGACTTTTTACACTAACACATATTAAACAAATAAACTACTGCTTAAACTAACGGTTAAATTGATTTAGTAATCGTTATTATTGTATTTACATAGATCTTTAACAGCATTTTATTTTTAAACTGAGTTTTTAGATAAAAAGGTAAAAAAGACACATCAAGATTATTTACTTAAATAATCAGCACTCAGTGGCAGCGTAAAGCTTGGACTGTAAAAATATCTTTGAAACATGGGACTCAAACGATGTTTGACGTACTTACCTAATGGGGTATATAATACATACTTATTTTGGGATACAGCTGCGAGACTTTTAAATACGTTTTCTGCCAAGGTGCTACCACCGCCGGTAAGCGAGACCGATTCGTAGTGCAGGAATTTATAGGATCGTCATTCATTTTCTTTGCTAAAAGGTTTACCAGTTAACCCTTTTTTTAAATAAGGGAATAAGTATATTTACTATTTACTTCCCTCTCCGGCAAAAGGGGAACGGCGAGGGTATGTCGGATCCACCCGGGGTAAGATGGAAAGTCCCGGGTCCTACCACGGTGTGCCTACCGTCTGCCTTGAATGGTGGGTGGGTCGCTGGAAGTAGAACTACTACAGAGACACACCCAGTAGTGCCCAATGAAGACTTCATATGCGGGCAACGACTCTTACGTGATGCGTGAAGACGAGGACTTCACTTGTGACGCAGAGGCATCGCCCAAGAGTATTCTGGCTATTTCGGGCTCTCCCAATAATTCAGGCCTACCGACTAATACCACCAGTGTGCCAAGTTTCTGTGACTGCATGAGCGAACTCATCAATTTATTTATTTTATAACAGTTATTCTCTGAACTAACAGGTTGCTTTCTCAACACGTGCAGAGAAAAGTTTAACAATTACACATTGTTACATGGATAAGAAAAATAAATATATACATTAAATAAATAACAAATTCAAAATACAAAATTAGCGATTAGAGCATTGAGTGTAGAAATGGCCTGACAAGTAGGAGCGAATTGTGTTATGCAAGTGCGTACAGTCGGCGCCGCGAGCGAAGTCACAAGTACCGATTCGGTGCAGACAATCCGCATCGTGATGACGCTTCAGGATTGTCTATTTTGCCATTGAGCAACAAATAGTAGGTACCTAATGAGCCATAAAGCTCAATTTTCGTCTCGGTTCGAGAGTATCAATACCCACCATACCCGACACGAACAGAGACGGGTACAGGTATGGATAATATCCGTACAGTTTTTTATAAAGAAAACGGGCGAATTTTCGCTGTACCCGTTCCACCAATAACTTATATTTCATTTCGTGTGGGTCCCAGATGGCAGAGTTATACTCGAGCTTGCTACCAAAAAATGCAAAATATAATGCGGTAGGTAATCGCATCTCTACTACTGAAGCGAGCAGACTGTCTCAACAAAGCCGAGCGACTTATAGGCTTGACTGCATATCGTAGTTATATGGCCATTAAATGTTAACTTCAGATCAATAACCAAGCCCGAGTCGCGGATTTCCGCTACGCGCTCCAGCGGAGCGCCTGAGAGTGTATACAAAAAGCAGATTGATGAAAGTGAGCGAGTAGGTAAGTGTGATGGTTTTGCACTTTGACACATTAAACTCTAGGTGTTTGCGCTCAGCCCACGCTACAACACTGTTAATGTGTCGCCGATGTGCTTCGCAGTCATGCCGACATGCGTGCTTTTAACACCTAGAAACAGTTTCATATCATCAGCGAAAATAAGGCACCGTGCCGAACTCACTACCTCCGGCAGGTTATTGATCATAATCAAGAATTGTGTCGGGCCCAATGTACTTCCCTGACTCACGCCAGAATTTTTCACATAGGATTCCGACCGACATCCTAACATTTGAACATATTTTCTTCTATTGTCAAAATGGCTGTGGAACAATTGTAATAAGCTAGGAGCAAAGCTACAGCTGTAAACTTTCTTAAAAGTACATCGTTTCGGACGCGGTTAAACGCTATTTTAAAATCAAAGTAGGTATGCCGCGTCCACCTGCCTACTTTGATCCATTTCTGTGACGGAATAATCAATGAAATTGATTAGTGGTGGTTGACCTACCTGATCTGAATTCATTCGGACGGTTGCAGTCCCTTAACAGACTCGAACGAATTGTGTTCAATTACCTGAGGCTCAACTATTTTAGTGAGTTGAAAACAGTTGAGCCTAAAGGATAAACAATTATCGGCAATCAATTATTCATAATATGCAAAATGCATCTGTAAGTAAATATGACACATATCCAAAAGTTTTCTGGCACGATTCTATGGGAACAAACGTACGTTATATGTATATTATATACCTACGTATATTGTGGCGTTCGTATTATTGGCGTATATATCGGTATATCGGTAGCATATTCGTATCGGTAAAACTATAGTGAGAGAAAAAGCCGCATAGATCGAATTTCACACTTCATTGCCCCAACTTACTGTAACCGATAACATTATCGTGTCTGCTTACAAATGACAGCCTGTAAAAGATAACACCATTCATGGAGACTGTTTTTACTATAAATGCACTATAAAAATATTTCCATAACATTTCCACAAATATTTATATGCAATGGGCAAAGAGCCAAAAACTGCTTGACACCAATCTATATAGTTATTTATACGTATTGCACATTTGTCATCCTAAAATAGCTAGAAAGGTATGACGCTACTTCCTTCTAAATGTGCATCAACAATGTACTATTCTTACAAATACAATCAAAATCAAAAACGATTAGTAATATCAATTTATTTGTATATATCAACTAGATTTTATAACATTTCTACAACTATTTTCAGATATCAATATGAACTAACAATTTATATGTGGCTATTGTTTTAACAAGATTGAATGATAAATAAAGCAAACATTACATAGACATGCTAAATACTTTATGGTGCATATCTGACACTATTAAATATAATTATGTTGTTAGTAAAATTTTTATGTCAACTGCCTGAGCCTCATAGTATCTACAATTACATCTTATAATGTATAGATACTGTTCATGTTCCTTACATTTTCTTACTAAATCACAGATCTGTTCCAACACCATCCCTAGTTACAACTTATTGTGTTTCTCCAACTTGTTGTTTGATCCTGTAGTCTGACAGAGCTGCTTTGATTGCATCCTCAGCAAGCACTGTAAATAAATCATTATGATATCTTGTTAATGAGTCAATACAACTATATTTAGGAACAATGACAGATGCATTGTTTCTGAAATCATCATCTGAATGTCAACTTAGAGAGAATTAAATTATTTAATTGAGGCTGATATAGAAGATTTGGATGTGATAGTCATTATGTAGAGGGATGTTGTAGTCAACCAGGTGCTTTAGCAACTGGGTCAAGAGAATGCTGTAGATGACTGTTCTATTCTTATCTATACTAATATTATAAAGCTGAAGAGTTTGTTTGTTTGAACGCGCTAATCTCAGGATCTACTGGTTCGATTTGAAAAATTCTTTTAGTGTTGGATAGCCTAGCCTAGCCATGGCTATAGGCTATATATAGTGTGATGTTATAAAGCCTTCCAATAGCCAGCCAAACAAACAAACTCTTCGGTTTTATAATGTTAGTACTTATAGATTAATAATAAATATTTTTCAAATGACAAAAATATAATACATATATTTTATTTGAAATGTAAGAAAAAGTAAACTAAAAAAACACTCTCAAAAAACATGTAAATAATTTTAAACCATCAGTAAAGGTTTATTGTTCTTTTTTTATTATATATAAGACAACTCCCCCACACAAACAATACCTAGACTCGGATCAACCATATGTGGATCACACATTTTCGTCCTGTATGGGGATCTAATTCACAACACTAGGAGCGGCAACAGTGGCCAGGCGACTACTTAAACCACTATGCCATCTGCAGTTGATATAGGTAGGTATATAGTTTGATAGATCATCAAAGTACAACAGTAATAGCTATGCCAATATGTTTATATCTACTGGCCACTTATCTATTTTGTTTAACCAATTGTATGATAACATTGATAAAAGCAGCTATTATTATAAACTGCAATGTTTTTATTTTTCATGCAGACGTTAAGGTTTGCCTTACCATGTTCAAAATACATTGGAACATATTTTCTTAATGATGCATTATCATGAACTTTTTGTTCATGAGACTTGCAAATTAATTTCTGTATCCATAACTTATTACTGGTTTTAACCTATTGAGTTAAAGCGGCACATCGGACCGTATCACCCTCTAATATACTATAACTAGAGATAAAATATTAGTTTATTAGTTTGCCTGTATACACCTAAGGCATATATTTGTAAGTATATACTATATGGTTGCCAGCTTTTAATATTTTCAATTCCCTTATTCCAAAAAGAAATAGAAAAATGAATTGTGAAATACAGACATTTTCTGTATTTTGCTAGTAATTCATCCAACTACTAGTTACTAAGCAAATTATAATGAACTTACTAGAGCAATGCAGCTTGACTGGTGGCAAAGACAGCTCCTTAGCAATGTCTGTGTTCTTCAACTTCAATGCTTCATCAACTGTCTTGCCCTTCACCCATTCTGTTGCCAATGAACTTGAAGCTATGGCTGATCCACATCCAAAGGTCTTAAATTTTGCATCAATGATCTTTCCCTGATCATCAACCTTAATCTGCAGCTTCATGACATCACCGCAGGCAGGCGCACCAACAAGCCCAGTTCCAACATTCTTATCCTTTTTGTCCAAAGAACCAACATTACGAGGATTCTCATAATGATCAATGACCTAAAAATTGTATATGTGAGATATATAATTATTATATACATGTATTAATAGTAATTCAAAGTGTTTGGATCCCAATTAAGGACATGTTAGTGCTTTGCTGATAGATGCTCTGGCAGACATACCTATGTATGTACATACAAAAGAGATTTTATAATTTTGTCTCTTATTGCCTGCCTGCCATGCTTGTATACATACAAGCATGGCATCATGGTTGATTGAATTTAGAAACTGGTGATACATCACCAGTTTCTAAATTCAATCAACTGCCATTGCTATTTAATGTGAAAAGTAAGTAGTTTACGTATTAGACAGAAAAAGGAATAATGGGTAGTTTTATTTTATCAATTGATACATAACATGCCATATTAATCAGCCAATGAGTGAATTTTACTAATTTGAGGATACAGAAGAATCTTCGTTCTTATCAAAATACAAACAAATGTTTTATATTGATAACCTATTTACTTGATTTCCGATTATTCAACATATTATTTATAATATGTTGAATAATCGGAAATCAAGTAAATACATGGGTTTTAAACAAATCAAACATTTTACCAAAATTGTTAAATAAATAAATATAGCACCGTCTCACCGGTGAAGGTATTGCATGAAATTACGTAGTAGCTGCAAAATCGATAATCCTTGACATTGCATTTACTTACGTTAGCATGATAAGATGTAGTCTGGACGAGGTTTGGGCTGCTGAAACTCTTCAGGCAAACACACCTACGTATATTGGTTATTAAAAAAGCCATGATAAAGACGATTTATACTTTCCAAAATCAAAATTTCTTGCGTATCTATCTCTCTCCACACCGCACTTGTTTTGAGTGAGTGAAGACGGAAGTAAATCAAATGGCAGGGCTGTCAAATGTCAAGTCAAACTCAAATAAAAGAAAATATGACATAATCCGTCAGAGTTCAAACAATCGAATACTATAATATTATACGAATAAAAGAACTCATAAATTGCACATATATATACATATTAAACAAAAAACAACACGGTCAATGTTACAAAATATTTGTAAGTAAAAATTATCAAGTTACTTTTAGCTCAATTGAGCTCTTTTATTTTGTTATCATCATTTAAAAAATATCGATTTGGAAGTAGCCAAGTTTTGTTTAATGTTCTGAACGAATCCGATGCTACAGAAACGTTCTAAAACTAAAACGTATTATATCGTGGCAAATATTTATGTGATATAATTATTTTAAAAATCTCTACCAGTAGTAGTAGTATTATAATTATGTTAAATTCTCTAGATTTAGTTTAATAAATGGACTTCAATCAATTATCTTGGTCTTTGTGGTTGTAATAGTAACTCCATATTTTCTTCTAGTTAGTTCTAAAATTTAATTTTTGAACGGTGGTTCATTTATATAGAACCTACTTGTGCATTATCATGACAATCGTCTTTCGAGTGATTTCTAAACTTACGGCACCCATTGTCGGGAACGTAATTTGTTTATCTCGATCTCAATTCAGTGTAGTGTAAGTTGAAAAATTTAAATATATCGACAGAATTAAATAATTTATGTGTTACGCAATAGTTTTAAAACCTTGTGACCGGCATTTTTGTTATCTTGTAGCTTATCTGTCAAATTCTATTTTGAAACCGGTCTTGGCAGACAACAGTGACTTGATACCTGATTGTTTATATTTTTTGTATTGTGATTTACAGAAAAATGAGTGCTAATCCCGATTACAAAAGTGCGACGACGATTCACGACTTTACCGTGAAAAACATCAAAGGCGAAGAAGTGAAATTGGATGCGTACAAAGGTCATGTCTGTATCGTCGTGAATGTGGCTTCACAGTGCGGTCTTACAGCAAACAATTACAAACAACTAAATGAATTATATGAAAAGTATGGTGAAGAAAAAGGTAAGTACGCTCCAAACTCATTTAATTTAATGTTATGAAATACTACTATAAAAAGAAATCTTTTTTTAGGATTACGTATTCTCGCCTTTCCATGCAACCAGTTTGCCGGTCAGGAACCCGGCAATCCAGAGGAGATAGTCTGCTTTGCTTCAGAACGAAAAGTGAAATTTGATTTGTTTGAGAAAATTGATGTTAATGGAGACAATGCTAGTCCACTATGGAAGTTCTTGAAGGTAAGTCTTAACAAGAATATTATATCTAGACGGCAATGGACAGACCAGAAATGCATGCAGTCTATTTTTAAAATATTAAAAGAAGTCATGAAATCACTACTTATATAGTAGTGGTTATAATAATTCTTAGAGCTTTACTTAGATGTTTTGCTCCAACTTTTGGCATATAAATATAAAAGTCAATTATTAACAGTATTAATATTAAAACCATGGATTACTTAAACATTATTTTGGTCTCATCTCAACCACAGTTAGCAATTTGTCTTTGCCATAATTGTACTGTGCTGTGGTATCCTAAATCATCCCTTTAAACAATATCTGGACGTTTAAAAAAAATCTAAATCAATTTATGTACCTATACTGAATCATAAATTATAACCTTTATTAGCCTCTCAGCTTAAAAACCATAATTATGAAGACAATCATAAAAGTATTGTAGCTCTACACTCGAAATCAGATAGAAAAATTATTATTATTGATAGTAAAATAATTACCTGTTATCACTTCCTTGATGACCAAGAGTATTAAGCATTGCCAAAGTAATCACCTGTGTATCTATTTATCATGTATGATTTTAGTTATTCTTGTCTCGACAATATAGAGACATAATCATAAAACCATTGGCTCTGAACAACAGCATGCCAAAGTAAGAATTAATCAGTATACTGCTGGTATTAAATTAATTATATGTCATCACTTTTGCTTTTTGAGCAAGTTGCTAATATGATCATCTGTGTAAATACCTTGTGTGATTTTAGTTAATCTGTCATTTGATCATATATTATAGAGACATAATCAGAACCACCAAACGATGGTTATTATATTATATAGGTACATTCTGATTAATGTTAAATGGTGAAACACCTAATATCTATCACATAGGGTTAATAGTAATTATTAGATAAGAGTAAAGACTTATCATTATGCAAGTAAGTATTACTTGCCAATATCATTTAAGTTGTCTTGAAGATAAAAATCAATATTAGATATTTACATAAATGAGTCTTATAGTACTTTATATTAATACAGAGTACTTATAGTACTTTATATTAATGACATTCTTAGAGTAGAGCACCTATCAGCAGTGCATATAAGTAAGTATTATTGTCTTTGTTGCCTTAAGAGATTACATCAAAAACTTTAACTGAATCCGAATGAGTCCAATATCAAATTTATATTGATAATTTAAATTACGATGTTGCACTCATATAAAACCAAAGTCATTATGATTAATTAGATTTGTACTAATAGCTACAGCACTATGTTAATAAGCAAAGTATAAGGGAATAGAAACTATGCAATGAGCTATAAAGATGAAAACATGTGATAAGTCCATGCATACAAAATAATAGTCATTACAAAGTTTGAGAAGTAAAATTATCATGCCTTAGAAATTTTATATCTGTTATGAATTAAGTAGAATTGTATTCAGGGTGCATTTAGCATCCTATGTTAATGTCCAGCATAATAGGGTACTAGCCCACCCTATCTGCATTGGCATGTAAAAGGAGAATCCAGGTGGGCTATGCATACACCAGAGCTGTCTGGTGCCCACCTCAGGATGTAAAGTTTCATCTCAAAATACCAGAGTGTCTTGGCCTCCATGGCCTTCGCCGTTTAGAGGCCATGGATCACTTTAAAAAACAACCTTAGATACACCAATGCCTATCTGTTACTGCAATTGTACCTACATTTCAAGTCAGAAATGCCTAATAACATTGGTACCATGATTCTAGTCTGTGTGGAGTTTCCTCAATATTATTCATTCAGATCATCAGTATGTCTTGTTTTACAAAAAATACCTCTACAAAATTTGTCAATGAACAACTCAAAATATATCAAAATAAAAATGAACTGTGTTGAGATCTATAAACATTCTAACTAGAGTAAAATTTTATGACCCATAGTTGCCCAAGCGCCCAGACTTACACTATCGAAATCTTAATTTAAAATATACTGTTTATGGCCAGTCCCATAACATAACTTACAAGAAAAAGTTATCTGAAAGATAAATTGCATGCTGTCTCACTCTTAGAAGAGAGATGGCGAGACTTTTATCTTATAGATAAATGCTATTTGGAGGTAGTAGGACAAGCCCTTAATGTTTCATTTATTACCATATGTATAATGTTTCCAAAAGGTGACCTTACTAAATATTTATAGGCAGAATCGGACTTATGTTGCTCATGCATGATAGTCATGATTTGCATATTTTTATTATACTGTTGAAAACAACACAAATACATAAGATTACATCATGCAGTTACAGTTACATGGGAGAATAAAAATAAAATGTTTACTATCTGCATTGTTAATATTAAGGTATTTCTTTTAACCCATTGGATTGATTTTATATAGTAGTTCAGCTATAGAGCCAATTATGACTTGACTATAAACCAATATTTTATCATACATAGATTCACACGCCTGTTTCCCAGAGGGGTAGGCAGAGACTACGGATTTCTATTTGCTACGATCCTGACACTTATCTGGCTTCATTCACTTTCATAACTTTCTTTATATACTCGCCGGTTTAAGGTGCTCTTACCCTGGCCTTTATCCAGAACACCTCCGATCTGATCAAGAAATGTTCGCCTAGGTCTGCCTCTTGCGACTGTTCCATTCACACTAGCCTTAAAAACTTTAGTCAGTATTTACTCGTCCATTCTTTCTACATGCCCAAACCAGCTTAACATACCCTTTTCTTAAACATATTTACTGTTTGAATATAATTTTCAAACTTTGCACTTTCTTTTGCTCTCAATAATCTTATGCTGATTACCTTGGGTGCGCAGCGATAGTGAATACGTTTCCTAAGCATGACGTCTCACGTTCGATTGAGCTCGACCCATGTCGACTAAGATGTAACTGAATTTTCCTGTCAAGATATTCTCAGTAGCAGCACTGAGCCTCGAACGATAATACACTTGCCCCTTATTATGTGATCAAAAACATACTTGGCGAAATCTTTACGCTGCCGGGGTCATAAACATGAATGAGACTATGTATGTATAAAATTATGTATTCAATTTGGAGATTTAGTACAATAATTTGATCTGAAAGCTGGTTTAACCTTAGAGTGCCCTTTCGCATTAAGTAATTGCGTCAATGCAACGATAATGTTAGGGTTAGATTGGAAGCAAACCACATTTAATTACGATTCTTTAAAACGGGCTTTATTTTACTGCAATATATAGCTGCAATATTTGCAATTTGCCTGGCCAGCTTAAAATTATTTGAATGCGTCTGCCATTCCAAAAATAATTCTTTGGATAGCTATATGCAATATTGACATATATTCTAAAATCGCTGTTATTATCAGCCAGAATATTGCAGCAACATATTGTAGTACGAATAATATTCGTTTGGAAGCCACTTTAGAAACTTAGATGTAATCTATTGGGCTCACTCACTGATCCTATGGCTGTAGCATGCATTGCATTTTATTCACGATCATGCGGCTTCGTGTACAATTCCTTTATGGGTTTCGAAATTGTCCAATTTTGTATAGTGGGTATTCTGTTAGATCATTCTTACAGCACTGAGTTAGTTTTAAGTGGCCCCGATAGACAAAAATAGGGCAGTCAATATCTAAATGATTATGTTTTACGTAATAGTTGTAGAAACTTGGAATATTTTATAAATTTCATTCACGTTTATCTTTATACATCTAATGGCCAAAATACTTATTGCCTATATTATCTTTATTGAACTTAATTGAATATAACTTCATATCAGATTATGGGCATATTGTCCGAGACATGTTGACGTGATGTTTTTAATATACTGTGTAATTAATACTACAGTGTTAAATCTAAAAATAGGTTAATATCATAGTTTAGTACATATAAGTTAGATTTTAAATATACAGTGTGTCCGGTAATTAATAGAGAACCTTGAAATGTATTATAGCAGAACTGAGGGCCGTACAGAAAAAATGAAAAATTGAAATTAAAAAGTGCAATAGCTAGTCATACTTTTGACTGTATATTAGCATAATTAGTGTTTAATAATAAAACAACAAAAACCGATGGAATTCATTCATTTATGGTCGTAGTGTACAAGTTAAAAATAGTAATTTAAAAAAAATCATATCTCAGGTAGTAGTTAGGATAGATTTTTTCTGAACGGCCATCAGTTCTACTATAAAAAATTTCAAGGTTATCCATTAATCACCGGACAACCTGTATAAAAAAGGAAAACTTTTTTTTAATTAAAGGCATCTTCTGCACTAGAAATACATTCTCTGTTGCGGGGATCCATATGTAAAAAAATCAAATATTGGATACAATAACATCCTCGGGACTACTATTTGTGGATCATAATTTTTTTGTCACTATTCAGTAAAGCGAACATCAGCTATTTTAGTAGAATCTACTCGTTTTAGTTGGTAATCTCGTGCCACAGTTTACCCAGTGTGCCCCCCATTACCATCTCAAATGACACGTCACTTGAGATGGACATACAGCCTACAGGCGTCTAATGGCCTAAAGCGCTCGGTTCCTTCATTCGTCATAAGGTGCGTTCAACTTCTACAACTTTTATTACGGTCTTAACTTTAGTTTTGCGTTGAACGCAGCGCGAGATGCGTGTCTTGAGCGACGTAGACGCGTTTTACGGAGTGAGTTTCATTACGCACTGTATAAACGTACCAAACGCTTAAACGTATGAACCTATGAATATGCCAATGAATTAAATCAAATCTAGTAGGGTAGTATTCTATGAAGCAGTTTTCATAGAATACCCATAGGCCATAATTATCTGGTAATCAAGATTGATAAACTATGTATGTGGCAAATATACAGGTGGTTTGAAGTACACGGCCTTGATATGTCTATATTTGTTGATGGGTTATAAAAAAATCAATAGAATTCGTTTATTATTCATGATATGACTTGTGCTTTTTGCTCCATGACTGGCCACTTACGATAATAATTCTTTTGGTTTTGTAATGAACGACGATTATACGTAATTATGAATATTACATTAAAATAGGGTTTATTTGGCGGTAGTACATTGTATTCTCGGGCTCGTCCTTGTTGCCAACCAAAATGTTTGCAATACATTACAGCTGGCAAATGTAATCTAATCACATAAAGTAAATCACGGAATAATGTCTTTACGGAAAAATTAACCTTTAAAATAGTGAAAGATTTATTCAAATTGGTACAGTGCTTCCAATTATCCTCCATATTATTATATTAGTAAAAATACTCTACATTGCCGACCCTACACAAAGCAGTGGCTGCGACACTAATACACGAGACAATATTCACCTTCTCGGAAGAGGTACCTTCATATTAAAATAAACTTATTTTATGATCCACAACATGCGAGTTAAATTAAAGTTTCAAGATGGAACAAGATAATTATATTGACTTCATGTAGATAGTCATATTGGGTTTTTAATTTGTCTAAAGCCTTAGATACGCTGCTCCGCTGCCCTTTCTGACATCATAGTACTCACTGTTAGAGTAAAATTACAAAGTTATCTCGCTACGATCTTCTGTAAATTTGATCTGCTGTCAATTGTTGAAATGCCAGGCACACCTGAAACCTATTGTATCAGGCCGCCGGTGTGCCGCTGCGACTCTATAGGTTAACAAGTATAGTGGTTTAGGATTTAGCAAACACTGCTCTAACTTACAATTCTTAAAAGATTTGAAAAGAGTTCTTACTACATCATTTAAATTTTAAAAATATACCTGTCAACGCGTTCAGAAACAGTAGGTATCCATGCGAATATGCACTAATTTATTCTGTAATCATAATTTTATTATTGTATTTGTTCCAGTACAAGCAAGGAGGCACACTGGGCAGCTTCATCAAATGGAACTTCACAAAATTCATCGTAGATAAGGACGGTGTTCCAGTGGAACGTCACGGTCCCAACGTGGACCCCATGGACTTGGTCAAGTCTCTCGAAAAATATTGGTGATCGTTCAAAAGAAAACGATACGCATTTTATTTTTTATATAGGTACTTAGTTACTTCTGTCAAGCATTGCATCTGCGAGCATTTGTTTTTAATGCAATAGTTTATAAACACTTATAAATGTACTTTTTATTTTTTATGAGCATAATAAAACATACAGTTTTTGTTCTCAATTTAATATTCGTCTTTTTTCAATAGGCAGTGACGAAAGATTAGTGCTAAATGCATATACTGTTCAAAATAATTAAAATGTTGTAAACGCACTGTGTGATATATTATTTAGTTGTTAAGATTATTATTGTGATAAATTGCATAAATGTAATTAATTTTGAAATGTTGTTTTTTTATCGGAACGCATGAACGCATAGTCGAGTAAAACAATAATATCGCTCATTATTTATGTCTATGTAAGATAGGTGAAGGCGCCTAACCTGTTGACAGCATTTATAAGACACTAATCTATCTATACAAATAAATAAAATTGAAGTGTCTGTTTGTAATGTCAAAATAACAGCTTTTTATCTAATGCATATGAAAGTATATAAGGTACCTATACGAAAACATCTATTTTTACAATTTTTGTCTGTCTGTCTGTCTGTCCGTTTGTTCCGACTAATCTCCGAAACGGCTGAACCGGTTTTGACGGGACTCACTGGCAGATGCTGATGTTATAAGGAGTAACATAGGCTACTTTGATTTTAGAAAAAAAAAATAGGGTTCCGCGGAGACAAACACTTTTTAGTTAAAATCTACGCGGACGAAGTCGCAGGTAACAGCTAGTTAATAATAATATCAGCTCTGTATAAAACCTATAGCACTTCTAGGCAAGAGCCACTTCTCGGTGTGAGAAGGATTACGGGTACCAACCCGCAATCCTAATGCGTGAAGTCTACCATGACTTGAAAAGTTGAAAATTCCCGGGTCCTACAGACTAAACCTACCACGGTATGTACTGCCTTAAATGGTAGGTGAGTTGCTGGAAACGAAACTACTTCAGCGATCAACTACTTAATGGTATAATAATATCTATTACCCATATAACTTTAAAAAGTCAAAGGTATGTATCTTGGGGTTATTCCCAGTTGCCCCCACTATCAACGCCACCACTGGTGACAAATGGGATTTCTTTCCATAAAATGTTCCATAAAATCCCATTTGTCACCAGTGGGGGCAACTGGGAATAACCCGTATCTTGAGCTTGAACTCGAGACCAGTGGCAGTCCATGGGTCTCCCACTCGCTGCTATAATACATTTTTTATATAAGACTTATTTTGTAATAAATAAAAATGGTGCTAACTGCGAGTGTTTACAACAATTAGAAACCTATCCTCATATCAAGACTACGCTGTAACTTTCAGTAGAAAATGCCGCAAAAATGTCTAAATATTGTTAAAACATAGAGGCACTTAGTGCGTATTGCGTAATAGACCCCTCGAAAAAGTTTAGAATACGCCTGAAAGTATTCGGTAATAAAATATGTAGCGTTTCTGAAATTAAATTCACCATATTTTTATCGCAGGCTTATTTTATATTCTAACCCTAATACTTATATAGGTGCTAGATTTATTGCCGATTACCTTCATATTATAGCACCTTATCTTATCTTATGCGGGGGCCAGTCTGTGTAGACCGGCGACACTTCGACCCAGTGGGATCTTTTGTGTCGACACTCTCCCAATAACGACTGCCATAGACGTTCATGGCAGCCGGGACCAACGGCTTATTCCAAGGCACGGAGCAGGCGATAATTGTCAATCAATAATTCAATACGCACATAATTTCGAAAAGTCATATAACTTCCGAAAGTCAGAGGTGCGCGACGTGGCTTCGAACCCGAGACCCTCTGCATTGCAGTCTGTTGGTCTCCCCACTGAGCTATCGCTGCTCTTTTATAGCACCTTAATCGTATTAGAATATAATTATCTAGTAAGTTATGCTAAGACAGCCTTAGTCGTTAGGGTGTGCGTTACCCCAGCAAAATAATGTCGAAAATAGTAATATAAATGTTATAGATAATTAGTTGCCTAGCTTCTGTAATTGTTGCGCACATTTTTAAATTTGTTGCACGTATAGTTTTTAAGTTATTTCACAAAAACATTTCCTGCTGGGGTAATGTTAGTAACGTTACCGCAGCCAGAATTTTCTTTTTTAATGGGAATATTGAAATAAATATTAGCTATATAATTAGTTGTCTAGACGAGGTAAATGTTGCAACTTATTTCGAATATGTTCTTTCTTCGGCTGCGAAGTTATTCGAGATCCTGCTGGAGTAACGCTTGTACGTTTGCTGGATCTCTGAAACGGTTAAGCGGATTCTAATCATCTTTTGTACTTGACTTCGTTAAAATTAGTTATAATTAATTGTCCAATAAAAAAAACAAAATAATGCACCGTTTCAAGGTTATTTAATTACATATAAAAACGCTTCAATACGTCCAACACTATGACTAAGAGCTCTAAAGCCTTACTTTAAACGTTATTTTGTAGCTTGTAACTGCCTTCAAATGTATATGAAGCTTCATTAGTATCCTGTAAGTAATTAACAAATTATGATGAAATTTAGTTCTCCACGTTCACGGTCACAATGCGCGCGGAATTATTTAGCCACCGATAACCCTATATGTGGATTTATAAACTAAATTTATTTGGTTAGTTCAGTTTTATACCTGTAAAATTTCAGCGTAACACATACAAGTATTAACGAGATATTAAAATAAAAGTCATTAGGAAGTGTAAGACTGTGGTAACCTGACCATGTTTAGGTGGTTACAAAAAAGCGACCGCGTAGTACATTATGCTATCTTTTTAAATATGTAGGATATGTAGTGTTACAAGTTTAGTACAAATGTGTACACAAGTGTTAAAAAAGCTACATGTTTCATAAGTAAATTTTATTTACGGGTAAAATAATCACTTCAGTAGAAATTTTAAAACATTAAAACAATCACAGATAAGAAATACAGATAGCAATTCTGCTTTTATGGCATTTTTTCATTATTTTTTAAATGAATGATTTTAGTTGTAGTTTACACTTTTTATTATTAATGAGACTTTCAGAATTATTTGATGTGTCAATGTGATGAGATAAAAGTATATCAGGTAAGATTAAATCTTTATGATTTGATTCAGGGAATTGAGGCCATGCAGTTGAAGGTTTTTGAAGAAATTGAGGCCCTGACCACCACAACGAAGACGACAATAGTTTGTCCGCCCTGAGTCCACGCAAAGCGAGGTCTGCGGGGTTTGAAAGAGAAGGAACATAGCGCCAAGGCCTTCCCCTCACAGTTTCCTGAATTTCAGAGACTCTATATCGAAAAAATGTCTTCAGTTGTACAGGTGCGGCCGACAACCAGCCTGAAACAATGGTTGAGTCACACCAAAAATGTACTTCTTGAAAAGTAAGAATCTTTGAGAATAATCGTGAACCTAATAATGCGCCACAGAGTTCGAGGCGGGGTATGGTAGTTGATTTCACAGGAGCTACCTTACTTTTAGCGGTAAGGAGATGTACGTGCACCTCCCCGTTCTCAGATTCACTGCGTACATAAATACACGCACCATATGCCCTTTCAGAGGCATTGGTGAAGATGTGTAATTGAATAGAAGACGCTGACTCACATGTGATCCACCGGGGTATCCTTAATTCATTCAGAAGAGGTAGTGTCTTTATAAAGTCACTCCAAACAAGCTGTATCTCTTCAGGAACAGGCTCATCCCAAGAACATCTTGTAAGCCATAAATGTTGCATTAGAATTTTGGCCTCCACAATGCAGGGAACCACTAAACCAATGGGATCGAAAATTTGCGCTATGACGGACAAGATATGACGTTTGCTGATGATGTCACTTAAACAAAGTTTATGGAGAAGGAAAACGTGTCCGTAGAGCAACTCCTGTTTAACCCCAAAGTCCTAGACATTATTAGTAAGACGTTATTAGTAAGATTTACAAAATCAGACCCAACTCGATGTTCGCAAAGACCTTGCAATAATTCGTTTGAATTAGACTGCCATTTACGAAGGTTGTACTTTGCTGACTGAAGAACAGCGATGACCTTTCGGCATCTGCTCAATGTCTCTGTAACAGATGAACCACCAGATAAGTAGTCGTCCACATAGAAGTCATGTTCTATAGTGGAGCGAACTGAAGGATGATGGTGTTTGATGCAACTAGCCCAAGACTGTGATGACACTCTTGGGCTAGTTGCATCAAACACCTAGTGGCTAAGAAGGGAGCAGAGGCAGTGCATAAGTTACCGTGTTTAAAGTGTAAGTTTTTAAAGTGTGAGTAGGGTCTAATCGCCAAAGAACTTTTTGAAGAGGTCTGTGAATGTCATTTACGCGAGTGACTCTGTACATCTTTTCGATGTCTGCGCTTACAATAATCATGTGCTGTCGGAATCGAAGTAAGATAGATAATAAGTCATCTTGTAAGGGAGAGCCAATCATCTGTATGTCATTAAAGGATTTACCTGAAGTTGTACGAGCCGAGGCATCAAAAACTACTCTCAGCTTGGTGGTCGTGCTCGACTCCTTCAAGACACCATGATGAGGCAAGTAATTTGAAACAGAAGAGTTTTGACGCTTACACTCAGACATATGTCCTAATTTTATGTACTCATCCATAAAGCTGGTGTATAATTCCTTAAAATTTAAGTCTCTAGCTAACCGACGTTCTAAAGACAGGAAGCGTCGCTTAGCCATTATGTATGAATCGCCAAGTACATCAGGAGACTCTTTTAAAGGAATGTCTACAACGAAGCGACCATCTGAATCACGAACAGTAGTGCCATAAAGAGTTGTTCGCAAGCTTGTTCCTCCGAAGTAAACTTATGTTTCGATTCTATAGAGTCTAGCGTCCAAAAACGAGTTAAGTCTGATTGCAAGTTATCAATATGCAAGCATTGATGAGAAGATGAGTCAGATTGCTGATAGACACCAGAAATGATCCAGCCTAACTTTGACTCGAACAAAGAAGGCTTGTTTTACCTAATGCGATACGATTCACGCCTATGATACCCCAAAACACTTCCGCGCCAACTAAGATGTCGATCGAAGACGGAGTGTAGTACTTAGGGTCGGCAAGACGAATATTCGAAGGTATACAAATATTACTAGTATCAATGAATGTGTTCGATATCGATGACGATACTTTTGGTAAGACAAAGCACTCAATATTGATTTCATAATCACTATTAAATGATTTGAAAGAAATCAAGCAACCTTTGTAACAATAAGAAGATTGATGATTGATACCTATTACCCTTGACTTGGCATTGTAGGTAGAAAGGTGAAGCTTACGGACAAATTTTTCAGATATGAAGTTCGCCGTACTCCCATTGTCCAGCAAGACTCGCGCCGTGTGGGGTTTGCCCTTGGGATCCATCACTTGTACGAGCGCTGTGGCTAGTAATATAAAACGAGATGTAGTGCGATGATTGGCTGATATTGCAATATTTTGTGTGTTGGTGGTCATAATCGTGTCTGCATGTAATAAAGTATTGTGTTTTTTCTTGCAATACTTGCAACATCCTAACCTGCATTTACCAACATCATGACCTGGTCTAAGACAATTAAGACAAACATTGAACGAATTAACCCTCTTAAGACGATCCTGGACTGAAAGAGACCTAAACGCCTCACATGAAAATACAAAATGATCCTGCTGACACATTGGACAACATTTAGTTTTGTCAGTGCATGAAAGAAAACTTTTGTTTGATTTATTATTGTTATTTTGACCTTCACTCTTGGATTTAATGGATTTTGATTCCTCAAATGTCTCCAGTAAATCAGCCCTATTAGTGAGAAAGTTAATAAAGATATGTAATGTTGGAGGGTCAGACAAGGTGTTCCTGTGCTCCTCCCACTCACGGTTTGTAATAGGATCCAACTTGCTAGCCATTATATAAATGATTAAAGTGTCCCAATACTGAACAGGCTGATCAAGTGTTGCCAGAGCTCTAAGATTTTTATTTGTAGTGTCAATTATATAACGTAAACACTTACTTGATTCCTTGCTAACAGGATTAATGTTAAAAAGAGCCTGTACATGATTGTTAATAAGCAACCTTTTGTTGTCATACCTATCACAAAGTAACTTCCAGGCAGCGTCATAGTTTTCTGATTTAAAGTCGAGATTGTCTACGACGAGAGAAGCACTACCCTTTAAAGAAGCGCGTAGATAGTGCAACTTATTAATTTGATCTATACTGTCGTTATTGTGAATGATAGAACAAAATGTATCCCTGAACTCTAACCAGTCATGATAGCTACCTGAAAACTTGGGTAAATCAATTTTGGGTAAGCGAATGGAATTATGTTTGTGTGTGTGATTAGTACCGGCTACAACCTCGGACACTGAATCTCCCAGGTGATGCTTGCGAGCACTACTGATCAGCTGGCGTGCAGAAGCCACCAAACCGTAAAACTGCTTCTCAATCGCCTCACGTTCCGCATATTGCCCACTGGGATCGTCCAACGCTGCTTCCAAATCACTCTGCAACGTATCATATTTCTCATATAAACCTTCAAATAAATAAAGACGATATTCCATTTCGATGATCTGCACATCACCCAACTTCTCACAAGACTTTGAAACGTTTAAATAACTTAGAAATTGCGTAAGCTTAGCTTTAATAGAAGCCCGTTTCTTAATTAAGCTTTTACTATCAGACATTATAATATAAGCAAATAAGAAAGAATAAAGGAAAAATTTGCAAGTAAACAAAGCAATTAGTTAATTACTGACACAATAAAAAGTTATTATATCGCGCTAATGATAATTATAAATAGCTTAGGCGTAGCACTAGCGATATTGCGAGAAATTGGTAACGTTATTTAAAATAATAAGTAAAAACAATGTAATTAGTTCTTACATTTAAATAAATTACGGTAACTAATGATTGTTAAAATGGCTAACAATAACCGAATGAACGAATGAAGACATGAATACAAGACAACACAAAATGACTTGCAAAATTACAACAATGATTTGCAAATTTTACAATTGTTTATAAGCCAATGGAATGGTTCTAATGTATGACTATGAAACTAAAGGATGAATTATTATATGATAGGATGGAAAGAAAAACAAAGAGAAAGGAGTTGGAACGATCTCACGATTTTGTTGGCGCAAACCACATATGATAATTGTGACGTGGAGATTCTTCACGATGATTCTCAAGGCACGTCGACAATCTAAGGATTTGGTTCTGCTTCCAGCGACGACGTGATGATATTATGACGTTCTAAACAAATTTTTAAATCTTGTGTGTCCGTTGGAATGTTCTGGAATGTTTCGAAACTGGCGAAGACGGTTAATTCTTATAACCGTGACGATTTACACGACGTCCAAAATGTAGACACGATGAATGTAATTGATGCAGCCATGGAGAACGTAGACAAATCCACTTGAACCCGTAGACCAAACTTGGATGACTCGCAGGCCGATGACAACTCAAATCTTCCTTGTTTCAATTCCTTTCTTCGGTTCAATTTTGACGGGAGAAGGACCATATGTTGCGACGATAACTCATAATAAAATAATAAGCAGTGGACTGTATTATAAATATATTATAACGTTATATAATTTACACTGTACTAGGAAGCGCGACCGCGGGTTTTGTTGAGAACTCCTATAAGGTGACTGGCCGACGGCGCCGGCGCAGGCTGCTCGCGATGACCGATGTCATTGTCCCGCTCTGGCCGACGCCGCGCTGGTGTTGACGATTGTCAACAGTAGGTATATACAGATTAACATAATTAACTTAAATTATTTAAACATCACAGATCAAAAATAATAAAATAAGGTAATATTAATTAAACTACAGTTAAATAATGATGTAAGTTTTATGTTTGACAAATTACAATCTCAAATAGTATATATTATGCTAAAATTAAGTTAAATTTCGTATAAAAAAATAAAAATTTGATTGATGGGCCAGTGCATAATATGTTCTGTTGTTTCTCCAGTAGTTTAAAATATTTGAAGTAAAGATACTGCTTAAGATCCCCGTAAAATATACCCGTGACATGTAAATACATTAAAAAGAAAAATAAATTATAATCGTTTTTATTAATTTGAAATAAACGTTCCTATTATTATTAAAAATATCGTTTATCGATTAATGGTTGAATAAATTCAACCAATAACTCCACCTTCAGTAAGTATGTGCATTCGTGCACATAAGTAGCCGAAAAATAATAATAATGTTTGAAATAAATAATAATAATGAATAAATATTGTTGTGTCTATAACAGTGTACGCGTCTGTACCGAACTATTATACTACACATTTTAGAAGATAGCATAAAGTACTACGCGGTCGCTTTTTTGTAACCACCTAAACATGGTCGGGTTACCACGGTCTTACACTTCCTAATGACTTTTATTTTAATATCTCGTTAATTCTTGTATGTATTACGCTGAAATTTTACAGGTATAAAAATGAACTAACCAACTAATTATTGATATAAAATTTAGTTTATATATCCACATACAGGGTTATCGGTGGCTAAATAATTCCGCGCGCATTATGACCGTGAACGTGGAGAACAAATTTCATCATAATTTGTTAATTACTTACAGGATACTAATGAAACTTCATGTACATTTGCAGGCAGTTACAAGCTACAAAATAACGTTTAAAGTAAGGCTTTACAGCTCTTAGTCAAAGTGTTAGGACGTATTGAAGCGTTTTTATATGTAATTAAATAACCTTTAAACGGTGCATTATTTTGTTTTTTTATTACACAACTAATTATAACTAATTCTTACGACGTCATGGACAAAAGATGATTAGAATCCGCTTAACCGTTTCAGAGATCCAGCAAACGCACAAGCGTTACTCCAGCAGGATCTCGAATAACTTCGCAGCCGAAGAAAGAACAAATTCGAAATAAGTTGCAACATTTACCTCGTCTAGACAACTAATTATATAGCTAAAATTTATTTCAATATTCCCATTAAAAAAGAAAATGTCTGGCTGCGGTAACGTTACTAACGTTACCCCAGCAGGAAATGTTTTTGTGAAATAACTTAAAAACTATACGTGCAACTAAAAATGTGCGCAACAATTACAGAAGCTAGGCAACTAATTATCTATAACATTTAAATGACTATTTTCGACATTATTTTGCTGGGGTAACGCACACGTCGCTCGGCATGGCACGGATCTTGAATTCGGGTCGGCCACAGGTTCGAAATCCGGGTCAGACCGAGGCTTTCAAGAAGCTTCAGTAAAAAAAAACTAGCGCGGTCTTAGGAACTTGGTGAAGTTTTATTTTATGCCACAGAAAGGTGTGCGTTACCGCAGCAAAATTTTGTGCTTTAGAGAGGAAAGAGTATGGCAAATAATTATTATTAGTCCATCGTGAAGAGTAATTTGTTCACTAATAGCAAAATTTGTTCAAGTGGTAGTTTTAAAGTTATTCGAGAAAAACACATTTTGCTGGGGTAACGTTTGAAACGTTACACCAGCAAAACTTTTTTTTTTAAATCGCTCTAGCCCGTAATTAAATGCATGAATAGATAGCTTTTATTGCGTATTAAATGTTTGTGAACAGCAAAATTTGTGTCTTGTGGTTCAAAAGTTATTTAAGATTTTGCTGCGGTAACGTTTTGGGATTGTCCAGATCTCAAAAACGGCTCAACGTAAAAGTTTGAAAAAAATACTAATAATAGACCTTAATTTGTTCAAAATTGTTCAAACATTAGTTTTTGATTTGTTTGATAAACACCAATGTAATTAAATGGTGCCGAAATTCAGAAAGAAACGGATTTGCAAGTAAACCATAACACTTACAAACAAATAAAAAGCTGTATCATGTACCTTTGGTACACCTTTATAACGACAGTAAATTTAGTTTACGTAACTCTACGCAATATGAAGATACGTACGATATAATAGAAATTTAATTACATTTTATATGGTCAGATTTAAATGATCGAATACGCAGTTCCCATAAAACAAGGAAACATGGAATACCTTGAACAAATTAAAATGTTCCATCAATAAACAATCCTGTTAATTTCAATTTTAAATTACGACTATTATAAAAGTTATATCAACAAAAAGAATGTGTCGGCAATTCTTCTATAAGCCGATCAAATTATAAAGGCTACGTAAAAGCGACCCCACCATACACATTTTGCTGGGGTAACGTTTAAAACGTTATCCCAGCAAAATGTGTTTTTCTCGAATAACTTTAAAACTACCACTTGAACAAATTTTGCTATTAGTGAACAAATTACTCTTCACGGTGGACTAATTATTTGCCATACTCTCACCTCTCTAAAGCACAAAATTTTTCAACATTTTGCTGCGGTAACGCACACCGCAGAAAGCACGTTGCGACAACCCGTAACGTGCTTTCTGCCGTCAAATTATGACAATGAGGGAATAATCAGTAAGGCTCTTTAGCATTTTGCAGTTCTCATTCATGGCTCAAGTAAGTAGTTCAGCGTTCTTGCTTAGTTCATAGCATATTATTATTCTTATTATATTAGGTGCCTACTATATAAACTCAAAATAACCGGGCAATAAAAATATTACAAAGAGCAATTACTATTTTACCTAAAAAGTTGGCCTAAATAATAGTGTACCGGACGGGCGAACTCGGGGCTTCGTTACTATATGATGATGGTTACAAACAGCCGTCGAGTCGCTGACGTCCTGTACACGATGTGTAGACTGTACTATATGGCGATGACTGGTTACTATGTCGGAGGCTCTGAAAGGCGTGTTGTTGCGGGTTCGATGTGCGGGTCAGGATCAGGACTTTAAATTAATAGAAACAAGCTTCATAGTTCAGTTGGTTGAAGGCTTCTGGCTGGCTCCGTTTGGTTCTTGAGGCTTGAAGATGAGGTTTCTTGAGCACCTGCGGTCGATCGATACTGTACCGATTAAGTACCTCTAATCTTTACCGTAACGAGAGCCGGCCAGAAACCTCGGTCCACAAGTTTATTTTTAATTATTTATGGTACACATTTCTGCTTATATCTACGGAACTATACTAGCTAGCGTGATGGTACAAAAACTGCCGCGTAGGGCACGATGAGACCTATCCATTGGTATCTGTTTTATCTATCGGAAATTAGGTCTAGATATAATTATTCTAGGTTTTAGGCTAAAAATCTATTTTGCTGTAACATTTATATCAGAAAAAGTGTAATAACTTTTTAACTATATTATGTAGGAATATGATTCCTTCAGTATGTTGTAGTGCTTTTAGTAGTGTATAAAATAAAACACACAAGTGAAACCTTTTATTAAAAACTTAAGACCTACGAACCCTAACATACCTAACTTGAGGTAAAAATGCATTTTATTGGCAATATTTATGCTTTAAACATGATATTCTTTAAACTATATAAAAGAAACATAATATTATATTACTTACACTATTTATCTACACTTTTCAAGTCTATATATGACGTAATTCGGCACTATTATAACGATAAACTTTATACGTCACACTTATGTATTCACTCACGATAACACAATTAAAGTCAATATTAACGTTGTCGCGAACATCTCTCCCGCCGTGCAGTAGCGCGCAGACACGTCGGCTGGCTCGTAGCGTTGCTGCAGACAACCCGGTGAGCGACGTCACTTCGCCAAGGGCACCAGCTTCTTTGCAGGACGTCTCAGGACTCCCGCCGCTGTGCGCACGTCCACCGTACGCACCTGTCCGTCAGCACCGGGGTAGACGGCGATGACTCGGCCGCGCGGCCATGTGTTGCGTGGCAGCTGGCCGTCGGTAATGAGCACGGGGTCGCCGACCGCGAAGTTGAAGCTCGTCCCGTGGGGCTCCCGCCGGTGTTGGAGTTCAGGCAGGTACTCGCGCACCCAGCGACGCCAGAACAGGTCCGCTAGGATCTGCGCTCGCCGCCAGTGCCTTTTGCTGTCGATGTCGGCCTCGCTGAACTCGCCAAGGGAAGGGAGACGAGCAGATCCCCCGAACAGTATGTGGTTCGGGGTGATGGCTCCGTCGTCGTCGACGCTCACGGAGACGTGTGTGAGCGGCCGACTGTTGACTGTGTATTCGGCCTCACACAGCAGCGTCGCCAGAACTTCTTCGTGCGGGTGTCGATCGTGAAGAACGGTGCAAAATGTGGTCTTCACGCATCTGACGAGACGCTCCCAGGCGCCTCCCATGAAGGGCGCTGAGGGCGTGATGAAGCGCCATGCGATGCCACGACGACTCGCCTCTGCTCCTATTGCTTCTCTCATTTCTTTGTCGGCGCCATGCATGTTCGTACCGTTGTCCGAATATATTTCTGTGGGGCAGCCACGGCGTGCAGCAAACCTTCTCAGTGCTAAGATTGCGGAGTCAGCGCTGAGACTGGCGGCCACCTCTAGATGTACTGCTCGGGATGTGAGACACGTGAATAGCGCCACGTATCTCTTCTGATGCTGTCTTCCTACGGTCACGGAGAGCGGCCCGAAGTAGTCGAGGCCGGTATAGGTGAAAGGCCTCTGATGGTGAGCCAGACGCGCCCTGGGCAGGTCCCCAGTGGCCGGCTCCGGAGGTCGTGCCTTTCTGATGCGACACTGTAGACACTGTTGTACTATTTTCTTCGTCGTAGGCCGCAGGCGAAGAACCCAATAATGTTGGCGTATCTCGTTGATCACCAACTCTGTACCGCTGTGATGCAGGTTTCTGTGGGTCCAGTCTATATAGAGCTGTGTAATACGGTGATCGCCATCCAGGATTGGCGGTCTCTTTGTTTTCTCTGGAACGTTTTCTGTAGCTGTTATACGACTGCGCAGAGTGATCATACCGTTGTTCATCTCTACGGGTAACGAATATAGGCGGCTGTCTCGGGCGACACCCCTCCTGCGCCGCAGCTCCAGGAGGTCGGCGCCGAAGGAGTCCCCTTGTACCGCCTTCACAAGAAGGTCCTCGGCGCCGCGGGTGTGTTCTGCGGTGAGAAGCACGATGTTCCGGGAGCTGACAGCGGGGCGAGGTGCCGCGCTCCCCGACGTGGTGGTCTCGTGCTCGTCTTGCGCCAAACCGGATCCTTCTCTCGGGACTTTGCTGATCTCTTGTATAGAACTGGTCTCTTGTGTGTTCTACACAAATCTATAAACTGTAGAACTCTCGAGGTAGCGCGCAATAGGCGCTCCCATCTTGAAAATCTGTTGGGGTCGGGAATAGCTTCTAATGTCTTTATCTGTGCTCTCCGGGACTCTGTTACTGTTGTTGTTCGCTCTTCGCCTGTGTTCTCCGTGACGACAGGCTTTTCACTAGGCCAAAGGGACGAATCTTCTGACAGGAATGACGGTCCGTTGTACCACGGGTGATGAGAGTCGAAGTCTTCAGGGACGTCTCTGGTAGCAACGTCGGCGACGTTCAGCTTCGTAGGTACCCAGCGCCAGTCATCTATCTTGCTGTATTCTTCTATTGTGGTCAGTCGATGCGGGACGAACAGCTTGTAAGCTCGGGGGCCTTTCCTTATCTCGGACGTAATTTCCCTTGGAGCTTCTTCTGCATATCCCTTTTCTATTAACGAGTTCATCTGTTCTGTATATCTTGCTTTCAGCTCGATATTTCTATCTAATTTCTTCTCTATATTCGCAAGCCTCTTTGTTGCGTTTTCATAACTATCGGGCATAACAAATTCTGTATTCTTCCAGAGAAGAGCCGTTTCTATATGTCCATCTTCTAACTGTTTCGTACTCTTCTCCAGAATTTCTTCGGCCTGTTTTGCCGGATCTGTCTTCGGACGACGTGGATTGATGATCAAGGATTCGAGCGCAAAATATTCTTTCAGCTGTGCGTCTATGTTTTCTTCTGTGTTTGACATTTGATGAACGAAGTGAACGCTGTGTCCTAGCGTTCGCGAGCGTGCGCCATGCAACACCCATCCAAGTTTTGTCAGTGATGCGACCGGTTGATTATCAGGACCTCTCTTGATAGCACTTGCTATGAGAAGATGCCAGTTGTCTTGTCCGATAAGAATCTTCGGCACGCCAGTGTCGTACACCAACTTGTCTTTGATGTCTTGCAAGTGTATGCAGTCCCTGAGATCTTCCTCAGTAAACTTCTGCGGCGTCAGGTGCAGCCCTGGAACTGTGTGCGCACATAGTGGCACTCGCTTGCCCTCAGTGTTTCTCATCGTGACGTCTATTCTTCTTGACTTCGGCATGTCTATAGAAGTGTCGCCGATAGCGCGTATCGTGAAAGGGTCTAGGCTTCCTTCTGCTCCGACTGCGTTGGCTATATCTTCATCTATGAGGGAGATCGTGGAACCATCGTCTAATAGCGCGAACGTCGAAGCCTCTCCCGCCGGTCCGACAATCTGCACAGGAACTATCTTCAGGTAGGCTTGGGGCTTCGCTGTTATACTCGAACTTACAACCACTTCACGTTTCTCAGTGTCAGCTTCTTGGGTTCTGTTTTTCTTCTCGTAATGCAGAAGCCGATTGTGTGTTGCGGTGCATCCCCCTATGTCGCACTTCCTTGACTTGCATAAATGTCCCTGGCGGCGTGAGCGCAGACATCTGAAGCACAGGCCGTGCTTCTTGGCCAGTTCCCATCTTCTATCAGCGTCGCCCGCTAGAATCTTCTGGCAGCTATACGGGTAGTGTCCCTCGCGTTCGCAAATCTTGCAGTACTGTGTGGTAATTGGGTACTTCTCGGTAGCTGTGTGGGTTCTCTGCACGACGCGACGCGTAGGCTGGCCATCAGTTATGTTCTCCGCTGGCGCGAAGGCACTGCAGTAGCGAGCGTATTTGGTGACGAAGTCGCTGAATCCGCTGAGGTCTGGCTTCGATTCATATTTTTCTGTGTAGGTCCGGTACCACTGTGCGCGTAGTGAGTTCGGTAGCTTCTCGGTCAGCACACGCAGGAGTTCCGCATTGATAAGGTAGTGTTCTTTCTTCAATGCTTGAAGTGTCACTACACTGCTTCTTATCTTGTTTGCGAATGTGCAGATGTCCTTCGGTGCTTCGCTACAGCGTGGCAGCGTCCTCAGCTTGTCTGTCTCCGCTTGGGCGATGGAGTCTGGTCTTCCGAATTGTAGTTCCAATTCCTTCATGATGTCGTCCGGTTTCGCATGTCCAATCAGTTCCGAACTGACAGTTTCGAGTGCTCTTCCCTTGAGACTTTTTCTCAATCTTGCTGTATTTTCCACGTCGTTGAAGTATCTTCTTGTGGTGTCGTATATCGCACGAAACGACAACCACTCTGTATGCGCCCCGCTGAACGTTGGTAGTGTCATGATGACCTTCGATACCGCTGGGTGTGGCGACGGTCCAGCGGTGTCCAGCGGCTTCCTGTCCACGAGCGCTGCTATGGCGGAGGTGAGTTCAGTGATGAATGGCTTCAGTGAATCTCCTCCCTGTTGATGAACGGCCTTTTTCTGTAAAGGGTTTTCATCCTGTTTGTTGACGTCTTCAGCGTCCTGTAAGTTCTTGACAATTTTCGTGTCACTGTTGCCCCTCGGGGGCGCGGCGGCCGGTTGGTCGATTCCTCTTCCAATGTCGGCTTCTGTTTGCTGTGGGTTGACAGTTTTCATGTCACTATTGCCCTTCATGGGCGGTGCCGGCGGATCGGTTCCTCTTCCGATGTCGGCTTCTATATTTTCTATCTGCGGTTCCGGAGCCTCTTCTAACCACGATCGCACGTAGTCGTCCTTCGAACGGCCATCTTCTTCGTAGTCATCTGAATCCGCAGCATCTTCAGCCTTCTGTAGCGCCAACTGCGCCAACTGTAATTTGATCCTCAAAATTTCTTCACGCGCCTTCAACACGTTTCTATTCGATCGGTGTGTCATCACTGACCGCGCTGTTCGACGTCCCTCTTGCATTTTCTGTGCCTGTCTTGATGTATCTTCAATACTGCTCGGTGCCACATTCGAACCCAAACTTGCTGCAGGCCGCAACATCCGATTCGAATCTTCTTCCGCACGGCGAGCAGCCATCCGTTCACTTGATGCGGTGCGCAACGTAGACTCGGCGGCGACCGGAATGCGCGGCACTGTATCTGTACTTGTCGACGGTGACCGTGGCGCCATCTGGTGTCGGACGCACGGAGCTTCGGTGCGCGGGGGCGCGGGGCTGCTCGTCGATGGTCCTGCATCAGCGTCGATTGTCCATGCTTCAGGAGCTCTTCCCTTGGATCTTGTCACCGGCATCTTGAGTCTTCAGTTTTCAGGCGCGGGACGTCGACGGGACACGCATTCAGGCCTCCTGTTCTATCCGGCTCGAAGGACCAACGAATGTACCGGACGGGCGAACTCGGGGCTTCGTTACTATATGACAACAGCATACAAACAGCCGTCGAGTCGCTGACGTCCTGTACACGATGTGTAGACTGTACTATATGGCGATGACTGGTTACTATGTCGGAGGCTCTGAAAGGCGTGTTGTTGCGGGTTCGATGTGCGGGTCAGGTCAGGACTTTAAATGAATAGAAACAAGCTTCATAGTTCAGTTGGTTGAAGGCTTCTGGCTGGCTCCGTTTGGTTCTTGAGGCTTGAAGATGAGGTTTCTTGAGCACCTGCGGTCGATCGATACTGTACCGCTTAAGTACCTCTAATCTTTACCGTAACGAGAGCCGGCCAGAAACCTCGGTCCACAAGTTTATTTTTAATTATTTATGGTACACATTTCTGCTTATATCTACGGAACTATACTAGCTAGCGTGATGGTACAAAAACTGCCGCGTAGGGCACGATGAGACCTATCCATTGGTATCTGTTTTATCTATCGGAAATTAGGTCTAGATATAATTATTCTAGGTTTTAGGCTAAAAGTCTATTTTGCTGTAACATTTATATCAGAAAAAGTGTAATAACTTTTTAACTATATTATGTAGGAATATGATTCCTTCAGTATGTTGTAGTGCTTTTAGTAGTGTATAAAATAAAACACACAAGTGAAACCTTTTATTAAAAACTTAAGACCTACGAACCCTAACATACCTAACTTGAGGTAAACATGCATTTTATTGGCAATATTTATGCTTTAAACATGATATTCTTTAAACTATATAAAAGAAACATAATATTATATTACTTACACTATTTATCTACACTTTTCATGTCTATATATGACGTAATTCGGCACTATTATAACGATAAACTTTATACGTCACACTTATGTATTCACTCACGATAACACGATTAAAGTCAATATTAACGTTGTCGCGAACAAATAGCGTCATATTAATGCGCTGTAATAAGCGTATGCTTAGGTAATTGAGGGGGTGAAGCAGAGGTGAAGCGCATTTTGCTCCGCCCACTGCGGGGCGCCCCGTCGCATTCTCGTCACGCGCGGCCGTATTCTGGCGACATCCGTATTCTAATAATTAAAATATGCAAGCAAAAATGTCTGAACTTCTTGAATTGAGATAATTGTATCTAAATTTACATCACTTATTTACGATACCTGAACTGTTATAACGAAAATCAATTTGTTTGTCATACTTGCTTGTGGAGAAGAAGATACATTACGTATAGGTATAATATATGTAGGCATAGATAGAAGCCGCTATATTTTTTGTTTTCAATAAATATATAACTGAGTGAAGCCATGAGCAAAAACTACTCTACATTAGATGGTATACTTAGTAGGTTAAATTGTAGACAAATATAACTGCGTGCCGTAAACAACTTATTTCATTTAGTTACCTGACAAATGTACCTATACAGTGTGAATTTTCATAAATTGCACATATGAAAATGAGTGAAACTAGACATCATTTTATCGCTAGGAAAAATAATAAAAAAAGTTAAAATAATATTCTTCGATTTATACCTATTTATATTTTTTCTTTAGTATGTATTTATGGACTTTGTACCAAGAAAACCTTGTAACTTTGAACCAGGTGATTAATCGTGTTGAAACAAAAACAGTAATAATACGCAATGTGTAGACAATAACGACAGTATAATATTCACATCCAAAAAAATACCGGTGGCATAAAAATAAGGAACATTTTAGACCAAAACTGAGTTTCGTACAATGTTTTTTAAACATTGTTAAAAAACTCAAGAAAACGTCCCTATTGCCCGTAGTTTTTATTAATTGACATTAATCTGTATCTAATAAGCTTTAAAAAAACATAAAACCACACCTGTATCCCAAACAAAACAGTTTTATGAAGGGCTAAACTAAGACCTTGCCGCCACTACGTGCATCTTTTTTCGAAAATTGCATTATCTATCTCAGGTAAAAAATTAGGTCTTGTCTAATCCTTTGCCATAAATTACTAAACATACACTTGGGCTGCAAGTGCCACTTATTTTTCTGTAAAGGTACGAAAGGTATTAGTAATAAATAAAAAATATCAAATAGAAATCAGCACGTTTATTTAGTTTCATCAACCTACAATAAAACTTTTAATGTAGCAAGTTTTCAAAATGACTACCACGTTGTTGTAAACACATAGTATTTTGCAGCAAAATCCGTTGCGTTGCTCGTCTTATCATTGTTGGATCTTCCTTTATGGCACTGGCGCAGTTTAAAATCTTCTCCTGCAGTTCTGCCTCACTATTGATGGGAGAGTTATAAATTCTCTGCTTCATTGTCCCTCATAGAAAATAATCAAGGGGTGTCAGATCGGGTGAACGCGCAGGCCACCCGAAGTACTGATTACAAATTCATTCTCACACATATTACATTTAAATTTATATTTAGAGATCAAACCATTTCTGGTTTCTCCTATTAAAGACATGTCTTTAAAATTACAGTTAAATAAAGAACTATGCCTAGATATATTTTTAAGCTGCTGGATAAAGTATGCCACGTTTACGCCTCTTCGGCCTTGTATTGGTTCATGTGGTATATCTTCTTGGGTTTCGATATGGTACGGCTCGCTTACGATATTTTGTCTGAAAAAAATTACGAGTTAGTGTACCTATATAAATATTGATGCGTAATATAATCACTACATTTATATTACGCATCAATATTTTTCAAAGACACTAGAATAACGTAAACAAGTTGAATTAAATTTTAAATGACGGACCTTCGCCACGGTCTACAATAAATGAACATAGGCACAGTCTACGCTAAATGAACTCGCCACATTCTACAAATGGACGATTTGATCTGCAATTATACTTTAACGGTTTTCTTTCGAAATTCCTTTAGTTAACATATAACTATAGTTTTCACAAGGGACCAAATTTAAAGCATTCAGCACAATTGCAGAAGGTACCAAATGCCGTATTCTCGCTGTATTGTTTATGTATACTCTAAGGTCACTACGCGTAAACAGTGGTAGAAATATTACATTATATTATTAGTGAATTTAACAATAGGCGTGTTTCCTAAGTCAATAATATAATAAGCAGTACAGTATATTTTATAATTAATAATTATACTTACTCATAATCTGGTTCTTGGTTAGTTCTTGAATAAATCTTGTTAGGATTTACTGCAATCAAATGTGTGTAAGAGGTTGCAGAACTATTATCTTTGGCTTCGCTGTAATAAAAATAATTATTTTATTGAAATGCATACCAAAATTACTTTTGTGACAGCAAAATGCGTGAAGTACCTATGAATTATTAATTTTAGAAATAAAGATATTAGGTATACTGAGACATAATAGTTTATAAATTAATCAAAGTTTTATCCGATGTACTATGACTGTATATTATATGTTTTACAAATCAATAACACAACATTCGTTATCGCTTGTGTGCGCCATATTAGCGCTGTTTGTTGTTCGCCGTGGCGGAATCTTAGCGCTCCAGCCGCTCGGTTCGAGTTCATGCAAATACCTACTATTTCAAATATTGAAAACTGTGATAGCATGTATATTGTGATGATAATTGATACATATGCATGATCGATAGGTACTATTTCGTGTATCTATAATACAATCATTCATAAGAAAGTGTGTACCTACAAAAATGTAACAATTTTCATACTCACTTGACTACAGATGAATTTCTGTTTTTATTGCGTCGTTTTCTTGTACAAATTCTTCGTAGTACTTTGTTTCTCTTATTGCCCATTTTTGTATCCTTCTAACTACCTAGGTATATATTACAAGCACAGAAACACGTACCTATCACAAAAAAATAAACACAACAAAACTATCTAATAAGTCCTAATAATATGCATCCATAGTCACACAAAAATTCTATTTGATTGAAATATAAAACTAATGAGAAGTTTATATGAAATCTGAAAGCACGAACTCAATTTATACAAAATGGCATATTACAATAATGAACAAGTTTACGTAAAATGCGTGTAGCGAATGCGTAATTAGAGCAGCGTGACCTATCTTTCTCAGGGCTGATCGCCGACTGAGCGGGGTGCAAACTAACAACCGACACTCAGTGCACCGTGTAAACCAATAAGGTTCAAATTGCCGATGCGTTTGATTTTAATGTGATCTACCGAGCGTCAAATTCAGAGACGTTTGGCAGATTTTATTTAATTTAAGAAAATATACATGTTTTAATAGGAACATAAATAGGTAATTCTTTAGTTCATTAGGTTTCCTTTATTATCAATAAATAAAATATGATAGTTTACGATCAAAATATTGCAAACAGTGAGACGAAAAATTATTTTCTGGCTCTTTTTCGTGATTTTTTTACTGTGATTCTATTTTACATACATAAAATATTTTTTTAAGTCTTTTTTTTAAACCCTTGACTTTAAGCTCAATTTTTTTCTAGTTTGTGACATGTACCAATATGGCTAGTTGCGCGACGAAAAATTATGCGTTTCATGGTATCTACGCTGGAGCCGATAGTAGGTATAGCGAGTTTGCCGGCTATGAGGTATATCAACCATACCAAACATCGTTGCAAAACAAGCTTGCGTTGTATTCAACAGAACAATGTTCGACAGACAGGGTGAAGAAGGCCCTGTATCTGGGGCAACTGAGACCAGGAGCACTAAACTAGTGTAAACTAAGCGAATTTTTTACTTTCAGCGCAGACAGAAATGTATCCTTAAAAAATGGTTAAATAAGTAACATCGCTTGCAACACCATTACACGCCCGTTAGGGTATATGTGTTCTGTGGGAACGCACCCCAGGCATCCCCACTCCAGTGTTGCTTAGTGTTGGACAAAATATATGTCTTTGGTTAGACAGGTAGGCAAATTTAATACCATGTTCGCATGGTAGAAAAATAACTAGGTTGGTAAGTCTAGTCAGTTATTTACTTATAGTTAATAATAGTTTTATACTATAAAGTATAATCATTTTTAACCGACTTCCAAAAAAGGAGGAGGTTCTCAATATGTTCGGGCATAACTCCGTCAAATATAGACCGTTTTGCAAAATTATTTTTTTATTCGAAAGGGGTTTTTTCCGAAATGGTCCCATTTAAATTTCATATAGATCTGATGATGGGTTTCGGAGACAGCCAACAGAACTCTTCAAAAAATGACAGCAAATCAAACGCAATCGCTGCTTTCGCATAAATATGCATTATTTACGCAATCACACATAATAACATCACGTCTGTACACTCGAAAGGGTTACGCAAAATGTTTCAGTATATCAGGGTACCACATTTCCTATCAAAGTTAGTAGTAGTTACATATTTTTTCGCGATTAGAAGCTAGTTGTAGCACATAGTACTCGTATTCAAGTTTAATTTATACATAAATGTATTATTTCATTAAAAGCCGCACTAGTCGACCGATCAAAGGTTAAGCTACGCTTGGCGCGGTCGGTCCATGGATGACTGACCATCTATGTTATAACTAGTTCCTCCGTGTTTCGGAAGGCACGTTAAATTGTGGGTCCCGGCTGTCATTTGTACATTTCCTATCTACAGGACCCGAGTAGATAGGGTTTCGGGGGGAGAACTACGGGCCTCCCCCTTAGGACCAGGGTACTGCGGGGTCAGGAAGCCCACTGCGCCTCGAAAGGCGTGTTCTATCGGCCGCTGACTAGAGTGCGCGGTGCCTGACATGGTGTTGGACTCGCAGGGGTATGTGGTTAGCCGCTGAGGACGACACGTTTGTTTGCTCGGCAAGCACGTAGCGATCGAGCGTTGGACTCAGGCGCGGCTAGTGCGAACCAGTCGGTCGCGCGAGGCACAGAGTTGTCAGCGAAGTGGCAGCGTGGTTTCGCTGCCGCAACGCATCTCGGGTGCTTGCCTGCTTAGCAAGTAAGAGCCATAGCTAGATTGACTCGGGCCTTACCCGGCTTGTAGGCCTATTTGGGTAGGCGTACGGACGTACATCGGGAAGTGAGCGTGCCTTATACAGCTCCGG
The DNA here is from genome assembly GCA_963564715.1 of Catocala sponsa. NCBI lineage: Eukaryota > Metazoa > Arthropoda > Insecta > Lepidoptera > Erebidae > Catocala > Catocala sponsa. Next base: position 20,530,946 of record OY751338.1, on the reverse strand, counting down.
TACCATACTGGAGATATTGGAGGCGGCTTCTCCGTCGGCTTCAGCGAGGTTTTCGTTAGCATCTCTTAGGAGTTGCGAGTGGTGAGCGGCTTTATTGCTCCGGTACCTATCTGGAGAATAGGTAGTGTCACTTGGGCACGAGGTAGCTCGCTTACGAGAACCGAATCTCTGAGGATAGGGTGGAGAGTCGAGATTTGGGGACAAGACCCGTCTATAACTGGTCCCGGAAGGTGCTTTCGGGCGCTGGAAGGTACAGCGGCTCTGCCTAATATAACCGAAAGGTTGGGTGTAGGCGGAACGCTATATCATAAACTGGACTAGTCGTAGAGGAAGGGTGGTGTCATTTGTACATCTTTAGCAGTCGTTACGGGTAGTCAGAAGCTAGAAAATCTGTCAACCAGTCTTACCAAGGGGTATCGTGTTGCCCGGATAACTGGGTTGAGAAGGTCAGATAGGCAGTCGCTCCATGTATAACACTGGTACTCAGCTGCATCTGGTGAGACTAGAAGCCGACCCCAATATAGTTGGGAAAAGGCTAGGCAGATGATGATTTATTGGTCAGATGATTGACTTCGAGAAGGATCGAGGAGGACAAAGATGATGAAATAAGTCCACGCAATCGTATCATTTCTGCCAAAGCTCTTTCATCATGCGGCCTACTGAATAATTTATTTGCATCTAAGTCACTCAATGCTATTCCTGCTAGGGTTTTCACTCGACTTAAAGCTACGTATACTTGCCCTTTGGCGAAATTTTTCCCTAAATCTATGACAGCTCTATCCAACGTTGTACCCTGTAATTTGTGAATTGTAACTGCCCAGCTCAATATTAAGGGCAACATCCTTCGCTCCACATTGCCGTACCCTCTAGTTGCCTGAAATGTGGCTGTTACTGGGGATATTGCAATACAACCGTCTGAATCCTTTAATCTATTGCCAACAGTATCGTCATCAAATTTTATCATTCCGGATTTCGGTAAGTAGTTGGTTCGTCACTTACTTGCACAATTTCAGTAATATCTATGTTACTGCTAAAATGTGGACGGACATCACTGTACAAAGCGTTATTAGTGATTAACCAGCTTAAAGCTCTATTTAAATCACTAATGAACTCTCCGGAACGTTGAATATTTTCTAAGCTTTCCCCAACTAAAATTAGTCCAGCCTGATTAGGCCGAAGTGGCAACTGTTCCGCAATTTCAACAACGTCTTGAGCAAATAATACTGCTTTACCTTTGCACCAATGCTGACTGAAACGGTTTTGAAGTTCTACACAAAAATCGTTTTTCGATTTCCGTTAAATTAGCTAATTCTTGTGGAATGGCAGCAACAGACAAGTTATTCCAAAAAGCCTGAGTTGGCGTTTTACGTTTCTTAATATTATTACTGCAACGAGAACAAGTTATAATATTACCTACCGATACCAATTCTGGAGGTAAAATCGAGCTGTATCTCGTTGTCAGCAAATTCACACGCTGTTGTGGATACAAAGCTTTACTGCATACGGCACATGGTATGTCTGCAAAAATATTGATCGCCCCCCGAAATTGTTCAGCACTTATAATATCTCTTGTATTTCGTGCCGCTTGTCGAACCAAATTTAATCTTTCGACTCTGGCTTCTGGCGTTTCATTAAGCAACCTCTGACTGGAACGAGCACGTAGGACGCTCAATCGTTGTGATCGTTGCTCGACCGTTTCATTGGTTAAACGAGCATGTATTAAAGAAAGACGATGATCGTAGTCTTCTTGGGTCTCATTAGCTAATCGGTTGCGGATTAAAGAAAGACGATGATCGTAGTCTTCTTGACTTTCGTTAGCCAAACGAGTGCGAATTAAACTAAGACGATTATTATAGTTTTCTTGATTTTCGTCATTTAACGTAGGATCTCATTTTTGACAATCTATTTTCGCGCTGGTCAGGCCTCTCATTTAAAATGCTTAAAGATTTTCTTTCCTTATTTGCTTTTAAGCGTTTTCCTCTTTCAGCCTTGGTTTCAGTTTGGCGCTGTTTTCTCATACGAGCAGCGTCTTTAGTAGGTCTACCCATATTTTATAATACCTACGTATAAAATTTTATCACTAAAAATACAAAAATAAAAAACTTTTTAACAAAAAAGAAACCAACTTCCAAAAACTCCCTATTAGCCCTAAAAAGTAAATAATACAAAACGAATCTACTTAATCTTGAAAATCTAACCTATATAACCTAACCTACCTAATCTATAACAAAATTTAACAATTTTTGGAGTCGGTGCCAAGCCCAACATGATAGATGACAACAATACTAATACGAACTACTAAATACAAATAAAATATCAATCGAAACGCGTAAGAAGGAAAAATCTTACTAGATATAACTTAATAATACTGAACATCAAATGACTTCCAAACCTTTTTAAACAAACTACAATTTCAAGACTTCTAGAATATTGGACACGACAACGCTACGAACGACAGTTTGACGATAATTATCATGCGACTTGCGAGTATCATTGTTCAACGGATAATCTTAACGCCGTGATTCAGAAAAACGCGTCATAAGTACAACGCCATCTATCGTTTACGAAGTAAACTATCGAAAAATTAGTCATCGCAAACCGTAAACAAGACACTTTGAATGCTGCGTAGACGCCTACAATGTATTTTAAAATACAGTAGTTATCTATTGTAAAAAATAATTGTTTTAGTGCTCTAATGTCAGGAACAACTAGTCTTCTTTTTGTGTATGATACCCAGTTTAGTTAGGAAATGTATCGTTACCTACAATATTTAACTTTGCCCTTTGACCCTAATTCACCTTGCTAAAAAAATAGAAAGAAGCTAAGCAACAATGAACACCGCGGGTATAGCCGGTTATCTAATAAATAAGTTAAAAGATAGTTATATGTTTTTAATTATGTATTCAATTACCTACGTAAATTGTGTAACAAAGTTAGCAGAATGATTTTATGCTCAGATTGGAGATACTTGGCTTGGCACCGACTCCAAAAATTGTTAAATTTTGTTATAGGTTAGGTAGGTTAGGTTATATAGGTTAGATTTTCAAGATTAAGTAGATTCGATTTAGTATTATTGTATACTTTTTAGGGCTAATAGGGAGTTTTTGGAAGTTGGTTTCTTTTTTGTTAAAAAGTTTTTTATATACAATCTTGTCAGTTAGTTATGTTGGTTCTATCAGTTCTGTGGTCTATAGCTCCCATGGCTGCGAAAAAATGTCATTTTCAATTGACAAATCCTAGGATTCAATGAAGAATGTTTAGTTCGTAACAAATTAATAATGGAACTATAAATGTAATTGGTTCAAAATTATTCAAGTGAGACTTTGTCTTCAATGAAATTCTAACTAAATTTGAATACTGCTACTAGTTAACATTATAAAATAAGCCTGTTTCTTGGCACAAATTACAAATATGCTGGAACCGAATAACCCGGTCTACTATAAGGCAAAATCAATCTACGATTTTACAGTATCAGATTTGTATGATCAGCACATCAAACTAGACATCTACAAGGGCTGTGTGTGCATAATTGTTAACACTGCAACTAAGTGTAAATTGACTGATATGCATTATAAGCAATTCAATGAATTAATGGATAAATATGGCAAAAAAGGTATTGTATAGTCCGAGAATTGGTATTAATTTTCTGTACAATAGTTACCCACTAAATATGTTTGCTTAATACACTTGTTATCTAACCCAATGGTAATGTAATTGTGTAAATAAATCATCATAATTTGTAAATACTAAATACTACATAATTGAGAAGTAAAATAATATTGTTATAGGTAGATATTTCTCGAATAATATATTAAATAGGTAGGAGGGCAGTTTACAGAAGTAAAGTTTTTCGTTTATTAAGATGTTGTAATAATTTAGTATTTACGTAGGTAGGTTATTTTAAACGAAATTCAAAATCTGTAAAAGAGAATTGGTACACATTTCTATCCTTTGAATTAAAAGTTTCATTAAGTTTATTTTTCGCTTTTTAGTGCTGATGTTTTTTGTTTTGATGTTAGTTTTATTTTTAAGTATTTAACGTAGTTGTTGGCCTATAAAGATTTATAGGCCAACGACTACGTTAAATACTTAATTTATTACGTTAAATATGCTTTGTAGCTTGTATACATCTAACTGTTAACGTTTTTAAGGGTTACGAATATTGGCATTTCCATGCAATCAATTTGAACAAGAAGAACCGTGCACAAATGCCGAAATTATATGTCATGCCGATGAACATAACGTCAAATTCGATATTTTTGCCAAAGTTAATGTGAATTGTTCCAAAGCAATTCCTCTCTACAAGTTTTTAAAGGTTAATTTCAATTTATTCACTTTCATTATGAGATAACCGCCTTGTAATTACAGCATTAGGGTATGAGAGAATGCAATAATAGAAATGGTGCTAAAAGCCCGTTCAACGGCGATAAAAGGTAATTAATTTTTCTTGCTCAATTTTCAACTTTCTTTTCTAATAATAATTAACGTACACTACGAACGCACATATTAAAATCTTGCATCTTAGCTTAATGTTAAGATGACTAGCATATCAAAAACGGCTCACTCTGAATTTTCAGTGAGACAATCTGTCTAGTAAATCTGATACAATATTATTAATTTAACACAAATATTTATTCCAGAAACGTTTGGGCAGTTGTAAAGTTGGAGATATGATAAAGTGCAATTACACAAAATTCATAATAAATAGGGCGGGTAAGCCCGTTCAGCGTTATGAAATATTTATGTTACCAAATGCAATGGAGGAAGTGCTCAGTGTTTATTTTATGCCAAAGATGAAATTACAGGACGTAGAGAAAGAATTACACGACAACAAAGAAATTAAAATTGAAAACACCACGGAATCTCAAATAAAGCCATAGCAGGTACTTAGAGGCTGTGGAGATAAATTTTAAAAATAAAGTGCTTAATGTATCTTATATTAAAACTATACAGTGAATGCAGTTACACTGAATGTTAATCACAAGAATTTGACATACCTACTTATCTACTATATATTATTGTTTTCCAAAACGTCGGTTCAGCATCGTCTTGGTAGAACACGACCATGACACCTCAGTTACCAACCGTTATTCGTATAACGATAACTATTGGTACTTATCTTTTATACAATAACGGTTTGTTGATTATAGAAACTTGACATTACACTCTATTTATCGACGCTAGTAAAACAATTCACAGTATAATGTCTAGAACAAACTCGATGGTGTTTTCAGGGTACGCAATTAACTCCAGAAGACACCGCTGCAATCTATCAATATAGTAAACGTTTAAGACGGGACAATTGAAAATAAGTATATGAGGGAAAATAATGTTATGAATGTTATGTTATGATAGATACTCAGCAAATTTCAATATATCGTTATCGATAATATTGTTCGCAACACTATCATACCTTTGGAGAAGAAATTAATAATCGCATTAGTTTTACTATTCGTTATTGGCTAAAAGGTGATTGTAATAGCAGGTATTCTAATTTAGTGGCATTAATTAAGATTAAAATAACATAAGTACTCTTTGGGGGCATTTAAAATACAACACGTTTGTGGTTTTATTTATATTCTCTCAAATATTAAATGTTCGCATTTTCCTATGTGTCAATAATTCAGGCAACACCAAGATGTTGCAGCTCGGTGCAGCACTAACTGTTTTGCCAACGTTAGTGAGAGTTACCTTACTCCCTTCCTTTTAAAACAAAGATATTTTAAAACCATAACAATTCTAAGCCGAACGGTTAACCCGAATTGAATAAAATTGTTCAATTTTAAAGGCTGCTGCCGGTTACTCAAAAATACATGACATTCTAATATGTTGCACAACGGAACATTATTTTAAAAGTAGTCAAATAATATACAGGGTGTTAGGCACACGGTTGTTCAAATGAAATAGATATCTGGTTTGGGCTATTGCCAACGTGTTGTGGACTCGGGCAAATTAAATATTTATATTTTTTTTAATCATGCAATGTCGAACTTTGTTCCGTTTTAGCTCTTGCTGAAACTTTGATTGCCTGTTATAATTTTTTTACAAGGTGTCTATAGGAAATAATGATTTTAATGAAATGTAGCAATAGTTAACTAAAATAAAAAATATCATATGGCAGCTAAACCCATATTCGTTTAACATTTTTACAGTTTTAGTCCAAATTGTGATCCGAAACTGTGAGACTAAAATTTAATTTGCCTGAGCCCAACGCGTTGGCAATAGCCCAAACCAGATCTCTATTTCATTTGGACAACCGTGTGCCTAACAGCCTGTATAGTTATGCCTATTATACAGTTGTAAGTGCGTTTGTAAGAATGTTGTCTATACAGTATGTCTATACATGGTGGCTCTCCAGTATATGCATGTAATTATCTTAAATGTAAGGAACAAAAAGTGATAGTACCTATTTATAAATTTCTATCGAGCGCACTGTTAAATTATTTAGTGTGGCGCTCGAGCAACTTGTCATAGTTTGTGTGTACTGATTACCGCTAAGTGACTTTAGTGTATTTTAAACAGTAATGTAGAGTATCAGATTATAGAACAAAAGGCAGATGGAGCGCATTCAACAAACGACGTGAGGCACGTTTACAGTAATGTGTGCGTGACATTTCGCGACTGCACTGTACGGACACGCGCGTCTGTGTGCGTGTAAAGTTGCCAGATTCTGAATAATCTCCCACTAAATTGCATATTATAGTTGTTGTAATGTTTTTATGGAAGTTTAAAAATACTGACATTAGTTTGCGCTTTCGAATAATTTACTATGGATTTAATAAATAACATTTCTTAAACGAACTTAATTAAGTTTTAACTACCTACTTAGTAAATTGAGAGATAAATAGAATATGTTTTATGATTCATAACCTCGATCCAGAAGAAATATACCTACTATATTTACGAATACCAATCATATAGTTCGGATCCTAGATCGGCTAATATGTTGTTTATTTTTGTTAAGAAATTCTCAGTATGGTATCTGAAAATATTTGGTTAAGCGGAATAGCCTCCTACATATTAATTAGCTGCATATGTATGTGTAATAAACTAATAATATAATTTTGCTTTTTGAGATTCAGGTGTAGGGATGAGAGAAGGTTCTAAATACCTCAATATTTATATTATATACGGTAATAAGGCAAACAGGAACAACAGATATACAAAAATTTATAATATATATTTATTTATATATATATTTATAATTTATTTATTTTTATTTATATACTTTTATAATATGTTAATATATTTTTCATTAACATGACAATTATTATTACATAATCAATTGACAAGTGCATTTTCCCTAATTCAGGGATAACAGCGTCGACGTAAACTGGCAACACTTACATATTTTTTGCAGAAATACGAATTTTATCGAAATTAAATTATGAAATGAAACAGTCAAATAATCAATAGGTACCTGTGAAAAGATATTCCATCTTCCTGTTTTTGCTTTTGGGAACGATTTTTACCATGTTTAAAAACGAATGACGGCATGTTATGAATTTAAAAGCTGAATTGATCGTGGCGCGTGAACTGTACGATGCTTCGTATCGCATAATTAGTATTACTTTACTTTTTGGTATCGCACTAGTCTATTATAATGGTATCGCACTGAGCCGAGTTTGTAACTTTGTATTCGCTTTTCATTCTTTTTAATTTGTATTTGTTTTATTGGCCACACGCAAGTGTTCCGTGCGCTCCATCTGTCTTTTTTCTATAATCTGAGTTTAGGGTATTTAGAATGCTTAATTCTCGATTGTTAAATGCATTGAAATTAAACAAACTTCAAATAAACAATATAACTTCGTGAAAATTATCCAGAGGAATGTAATAATTATCTTTCCTGTATAAATATAGTGGCTAATATAGTTAGGTAAGCTAAAGTATGATACTTCTATCTTTAACTAACAGTAATTATCACTTAGCGCGTCTCTATCGGAAAACTACGGTTTTGACATGAGGCATTAAAGGTTAGTCACTAGTGCTTGCTATCTCTTTTTTTCTGATTAGAGAAAGGGAGTTCGAAGATATAGTTGTGTGGCAACAACTATTTTTAGCCAATCAGAGCCAGGATTTTTAAATTCATTCTGGCGTCGTCGTTCGTTGGCGCTTGGCTTCTTTTGCGTTCAAATGCGTTCATTCAATGTGTTTATGTTGCGTACTTTTCGATTTGATTGCTTTTGTTTAGAAATAGTTGAATTTATTGTGTTGTGTGTAAACAAAACGAAAAATAATAAAATATACTGCAAAAGAAGATCTTGAAATCGATGTGGACTCTATTATTGTGACAAGTAAATATCTTTGCATCGCGTGTGGTTTTAGAGATAATTTTAGACACAAAAAGGCGCCTAGAACTATAACACGTTGTGATATTTTATTACAGAATGTCGACAAGGAGCGGTAGAATAAGATTAAGCATAATAGATGTAAGTCCATCGGGGACACGCAAAGGTATTTCGCCGACGCGTTCTCCCGCCAGAACGCGGAAAAGTTCGCCTCCGTCGCGGAAAACCCCACCTCCCGCCTCGCGGTCACCCGGCCGTAAATCACCCGCCAGAAAGTCACCAAGCCGAAAGCCAGTATCTAAGTTTCCCGCGCGTAAGTCACCATCGAGAACGGCTAAGGAGAAAGAAAAAGAAATTGTTGAGCCAGAAGTGAAGGCTCCGAAATCTCCATCGAGACGACCCCCTATTGAAAGTGATGTGGCCGTTAAATTAGATGATGTGTCTGCTAAACTTCCAGCTTTTCGTAGTACTCGCTCTAAACGCTTTGAATACTCTATCAAAGATCTGAGTACAAACATCAAAGAGAATGAATTCTCTTTAGATAAAGTTAATGGTTTGGATACTAATGATGTATATGGTCTAAGAAACAGGCGATCTGTCGAGGAACTCACAACGCGTAGATCTAGTAGGCTGCGTGAGTCCATTGAAAATGTGCCAGACATTAGAAGGAGTGTAAGTAAGTCACTTAGCCAGAGTAAGTCTGTAAGCCAATCATTAGGTACATATTCAGATGAGGAAAATTCTGAAGAGGAGTTCCAAAGAGAAAAATCAAAGTTGATAACAAGGAAATTAGCAACTCCGCTACGAAGCAGTATAAGTAGTTTAACTGAAATTGCAAACAAATGGGAGTTTGGTGGTCGAATCGGATCATCTTGTTTGATGGTCCTTATACCTTTAACAGTATTTTCTATTCTAATCTCATGTAAAAAATCATGTTCTCTTAATTCTCTCTTAGATCTGTCTTCTTATAAATCTCTACAAGCCTTCTTTAGTTTGGAAGCATTAGGATTTGTATTTGTTCAATATTTAATTCAAGCAATTTTTGCTGTGGTACCAATATTAGGTACTAGATCTGATCGCATGGATGAAACAGGCACAAAACATTGTTTCAATGCATTTTTATCATGTATTTTCACTGTAACTTTGTTTTTCACTATGGACTTTTACAAAGTTATCAATAAAGATGCTTTATTGAATGAATATTTGAGACTGGCTACTATATCATATATTTTTGCTGTTGTTCTAAGCATTGTAGTATATGTAAACAGTTATAAGGTGAGCTCTGATGAGCTGAACCCATATGGCAATACGGGTTATAAACTATATGACTTTTTTATGGGAAGAGAAATACATCCATTCATTAAGAAACTGGATATCAAACTATGGCTCTCAAGAATCACCAACATAAATGCTGTAAGTATAAATTAATTAATCATTAAATTATTACATTAACTTAAATCAATATTGGATGCCATTAAATTGGAAATTTTATACAAAAATCAAATACATAGTATAATATAAGAATATATTAGCACACACAAACCCCCTTATATAATATGTAATTAACAACTAACTAATTCTGTCTGCTCTTACTTTTTATAGCTTTCAATACTACACAAAAATTTTTTACAATCATAATCATAGTCACATTGATTAGTTTGGCAGAGCTACCAACTAGACATGCTTTGAGAAACAAACATTTCTGCAATCAAATATCTTAAGGTGTATGCAGAGATGTGTATAGAAAAGAAAACCCTTCAGGCAATATAGTAATAACCAATATTTCAATATTGTTAGTTATGGGTACTTTCAATTTAGTTTACACATTCAGATTTGATCCATCAATATGAGAAACAGTTGAATATGTAGGATAATAAAACTAGGAAAATATGAATAGCTGTACTAATTTAATACGCTTGTCTTATCAACAGCTCAATTATTGCTAATAAAATACAGATACTGGCATGTTCATTAAATATGTATATATGCCTATTACATATATATTTATTCTAATAGCTTTTAGCTGTTATCAAGGTTCTATTTTTATTATATAGCATTTTTTACTTACCATCAATAATTAGGTAGAATTACAGATTATTTCAAGGCACCTTGAGCAAGTATATTTGAAGGGAGCTGGACCTCTCTATCCTTGTTAAAAAAAGACTGCTACCAGTATTAAGACACGAAAGAAGGATGCCCCTGCTGACAGTACAACATATTGTTAAAAACATGGGTCCTACATATTCACTCAACAAACACAACACAATTATTATCTTCCGCAGGGTTGTGTAGTCAATTCCCTATTGGATTAACTGGAGCAATTCGCACTATATTTTCTCTAACTCTACTTTGTGTACATGTGTAAAATTTTGTTACAGATTATTTTACTATCGCTCATCTTCACTCAAGGACTTCAAATAAAGCTGAATGAAAAATCCGATTTGATTTTGGAAACAAGCAATCTGACGTTAGAAAACTTGAAACTCTTGCTGGACAATGTACAGTTGAAGCCTACAATTATTTTATTCTCTGTTATGCAAATAGTTTATGTACTAAACTTTATTATGAAAGAACATAAGATCACTTCAACATTTTACTGGCAGTGTGAGGGTGTAGGATACCTTCAGACTGTATCGAGCGCCCTCTACCCATTTTATTTCACAACGGTATCTAAACATGTGGCAGATACTGCATTAGTCCTGTCGACTAACACCTTAATCTCTGCTTCTGTACTTTTTATGCTGGGATTTCTAATAATGCTTGTTAGTAACAATATTAAATATGAGTTCAGAAAAAATCCGCTACACAACAGCTTGGCAAGTAAGTAACAATTTGTATTGCAATTAATTTTAAATGCTTTTTATATTGTGGGGTTTTGGGTCTTTAATTTAAAATAATTATTTCTCATATTTTAATCTATTTGTGTTGTAATAATTTAAAATATAAATGGATGGCTACTCGCGCATCGCTTACAGCGGTGATGATGATATACGTTTCTTTCCTGTATAATAGGCATGCAAGACACGAGACGACTAGACGCTAATGATGATAAATTACCGTCTTCGGTGCACGTGTTGTAGTCGGCGCGTGGCGCGTGGCGGCACTTATTTAATACGACATAATCTCTCTCAAAGGAGACCGTAATAAAGACTATATTTTTAAATCACTATTCAGTTACAATTAGTCTTTACTGTAACCAGATAATATACCATAGCAAAAAAGTCTGATGACGTCATAATTTCGCATAATCGATTGCGTGTTCAGAGTTGATAAAAACTATTCAGGAAATACATTTACATGATGTCTGGCATTGTGTAAATAGTATAAAAATGTAACTTAAAAAGCGATTAAAGAATTGTCTTATTAAACCTGAGTGTACACTATTGTTTAATAATGTGGTTTGTAGCTGTCAGAGGCACAAGCAACCTACAAGCTTGGATCATCCTGTCTCCAAATTTAAATTTTAATACGTTATAATAATATACAAATCCCTATCTATAACATGTACATTGTTTTTTGTTTTACAGACATAGACTCTATGCCGACTTTCCACGGCAATAAGTTACTGGTCTCCAGCCTGTGGGGCGTTCTGCGTCATCCGAACTACACTGGCGACATTCTAATACATATCGCCTTTGCATTACCCGGGATTTTGTCAGGCCAGTATGTGGCGGCTATTCCCGCCATTTTAACTATTCCAGTTTTGATGCATCGTGCTTGGCGTGACCATGCTAGGTGCCAGCGACGATACGGAGCTGCCTGGCAAAGATACTGTAAGAGGGTCTCTTCAGTCCTAATACCAAAACTGCTATAACTGATTTATATTGTTCCCATGTAAACTACTTATATTGTATAAATCAGGAACACCGGTATCCACTATAGCGTAGTTTAGTGGGTATGTATGTGTGTATCTGCGCAACATCCCTGCTAGCCTATATAAATCTCTTATTTCTTCAAAACACTCATAAATTTATGAGTGGACACTGGCTATTACTGCCTACTTCACTGTCAAATGATGTTCTCAGGCCATTTCTGGTAAATAATGCACAACTTAATTGAATGCATCAAGTACTCATTACTTTATAGTAATGTAGATTTTATTATAAAACAATTAGTTATACATATATTTAAGATTTTTATGTAGTAGAGAATTTTATCTATACTTTTTTTAATGTAAATATTTTAAATTAAGTATTTGCCGCAATACATCACACAATATTAGTGTAATTGATAAATAATTTACAGATCTCTGCATGCCAACATTTATTTTTAATGAATTTTATTATATTTTATTTGTTTTAGTAGGTAGTATTTGAGATTGATTGCTGTCTTTCGAAACCACCGTACAAAATTTGAATACTTAATTTGCTCTCTTTATTAGATTTTTTTAATTATTGATATTTTCTAAAATTGATATGAAGACTTTTTGGTAGGTAATATAGTTTATATTAGAATATGTTGTGCGTAAAAGCTCCTAAAATGCTCTCGAACATAGATAACTAGACTATTAATAAATAATAGATATAATTGATTGAAATATTCAATATATTGATAATTAAGTTTTCTTGCGTGAATTAAAATGTACCCAAAATCTATTTTTGTGACATATTTGAAGGATGAATTATTGTACAATTAAGTTTAATTGTAATTATATTAGACTACGGAATAGATCGTCGAATTTTAAAATTTTAATAGGACTAATAACTAATTTTACTAGGCTATTATCGTTAAGAAATGTGAGAAATAGGCATTTTAGTGTCTAGGTTGTAAAAATAATTAAGTCTTTGTAAGACAGAAATTAAATAATATTAAGTCTCAACCTTAATTACTCAACTTGAATTAAATGACTCACATGCAATCGAAAATTTGGAGGTCTCGTTTAGTTTCGGGCCCAATCTGTAACCAACGTGCAATCCAGAAAATGAATTTTATTTAATCACAGATAATATAATATTATATAATAAGTAGTTTTATGTTTACAAAATGTCTCATTATGTTAATCTGTAAAAGTTTTGACCTAACTCATTGCCCATTCTATTATATCCACGTATCTGTTTGTATTAGTAGCTGTGTTGACGTAGTTTTAATCTTTGTGCCTCAAAATTCGCAGTAACTGCGAGAATGTCGTGGATTTTAATGAAGTATGATGATTGCTATTAATGTTATCAAATTATGTTCAATTTCGTTATTATTTTTAAGGCATTTTGCTCAAAGGTTGCGCATAAATGTAACGTATGAAATACTTATAGACAAAATTATTCCGCCTTTTCGGATCAATTTTAAATGTAGTTGTAACTTGCCATATTAGAACAAAATTATTTTTTGGATTTGGAATGTATTTGGGATTAGATTTAACTATTATTCTTTGGGAGTGTTTTCATAATGACTTGACATTTTAGTTTTATGAATGACAAAACTTTTCAATAAATAATGTGTACCTAAAGTGTAAATATTGTTTTATTCTATAAAATCCAATTGTAAGTGGTAGGTATTATATTAAGTAATTTTCTGAAATGAAACGAATATTTATTTGGTTTATTTATTTTTCTATAAAATACACATACAATTTGTAAATAAACAATTCAATATTCAAATATCTAATTTACTGATTCGTTCCTAAACGTAGTCATTACGTCCACGCTATGATTTACTATTACATGGATGCAGGTTCAATATGCAACAATCATTACAACATCAAATAAATATTCTTGATTAAATATTAAAAAAACGTGTAATGTAGGTATTATGGACATCTTCAAATACAAATAGCTGATATGTACTTTATTACTGCGAATATATGTTGGAAGAACTGATTGGAAAAGGAGATACAAAACTTTCATAAAATAATATGTAAATCATAGAGGATTCTGAAGATATGACACCGCATGCAATGTAACATTTAAGTCCTATGGGACAACAGCATCTATACTAAAGTAACTAACATCAAGTACCTGTAGATTTTATACTAGTACATGGACCTTAAGACAAAATCGATATTCAGTAATTTATCATTCCTAATAGGCCTATCATAAACGCTCTGAATAATTAACTGGTGCAGCCTTTAAATTGAGAAAATGTTTGATCAGTTATTAAACGAAGTTAGATTTCGCTTACAAAAAGGCTGCACTCTCGTAAGGGTCATTTTTGGCACTAAGATAATTACAATTCTGTTACACACTTTAAATTTATATAAATTAATTTAAACGCAATATTAAAACGAAGGTAAACCTAGGATCGTACATAGTTATATTTTTATCTAATAACGTTACCTAATTTTCATCATAAGATTGTGTTTTAATCCTAAATGTATATTTTAGACTTCTTATAAACTCAAATACATATTATTATATTCTTTGGAGTTACCGTACTAAAACGTGTATATTGGAACATACAATACGTATCAACTGTTTTGTCATACAATAGTTTGAACGTAACGGTTTTAGTTGGGAAGACATAAATATATTATCTATGTAAGCTCGACCAATTAAACGAGGTTTTAAGCGTAATGGGCATGATACGTGTAGAATGTAGGTAGGTACTTAATCAGAGTGTAACAATAGTGACATTAATGACCCAACCGCTGACGCAATTTAAGACTAGCACAGAAATTTACAGTATTTAGACGGTTTATTGATCGTCGGTGTAGTATTAAACTGAGAACATTCTCTTTCTGTTACTCATCTGAGTGTACATACATCAAGAGATACCTACATTTATCGCCCATTTACTTTAAGTAGGTAGGTAAGTACATGAAAATACATAACAGTAGCAAGTATGTTAGCTAAAACATTCTAAGCATAATATGGTCTCTAATAATGTATTTATCTATTTAAATACCAACAAAATACTTTAATATCATTTAGATCATTATTTCATCACGTTTTAATCACATTATACATTAATTCATAAATAAGTACATAATAAGTGTTAAGTATTTGCGTGTTATATGTTCAGTATTTATATGCCATCTAGTTATTTGGTTCCATTTAACATTTACTATGAAAATATACACATTTAAATCTCTATTATTAGTATTTACAAGGTATATTTACACAAACGATAACTTTAAAATATATTTAATTTCCTCGTTATGCATGGGAAAAGAATGGGAGTTGTAAAAGTAGGTATGTACCTAAATAATGTCTATTCGCTTCATAAAAATATATAGTTTATAAATGAAACGTTTACATTGGATCATATAGTTACATAATTGGATGAGCTATTACAAATTCTTGTCTGTGTAAATTAAAATAATAACTTAAATAGGTGAAGAAATTATGTTATGGCAGTGTTTTCTTATGACCCTTTATTTCTGACCTATTAAATTCAAAATTAGTTACGGCTAGCTACAGCTTAGCTTAGGCCTTCTCTCTTCTGAGAAAAGAAATAAGTAGGTACGTATAAGTATTCTAGGGTTCTACATTATAAATATTATAATCAAGCTAAATCTGATGTAGTCAGAATGTTTGTAAACAAACAACTGTCAAAACAAAAGTGCTTTAAATTTTTACGCCTATTGGTGCTATTTAAATTTTTAATCCTTGATGAAGGTAATAATAATACCCACTATTATCGCATTAATTTACCTTGCATATAATAATATGTAGTATCGTAGCTATCTTGTAAAATATTACAAGATATCTACGATACATTTTAAATGATATTAGGTAGGTATAACGCTTTTTAACCTTCGTTTCAATCAATTTGACATATTTTGTTTGTTAAAACAAAGATTCTATGTTGCTTTTTGCGTAAGTAGGTAAGTATCTCGGAGAAATATTTATTCTTCCTCCGAGGTAGATATTAAATACTCAAGCATTGAATGGTAAGAATTTAAATTTTTTATCATTGTACGGCTTGAGTAATAATATTAATGTAGGTACCAACTATAGGTATGCTATACCTAAAGTATCTTTAAAATTATAATTTTATTCTAAATACTATGAAAAATGGCCGGAACGATTTGAAATGAAGAGAAGCAGATTTTCAAAGTCTAGAGAAAACCATTTAAATATTGGGGTCTAACTATGTAGATAGATAACATTTACTATGATGATAGGTAGGTATTATAGTTTACAGTAATAAACATTTTGCTAGGTACCTACTCGTTTAAATCAGGATTCCAATAGTGCAATTGCCTGGACCTGTTGCTCCAAGCAATAGCAGGCGACTTTTGGTTTTTACCAAAACTGACCAGTTTGCACATTAAGAGGAAGAGCACTCTATTTAGGGCTGCCACATTGATTTAAGTACACATACAAAAAAATATTTGTAATAGTAAATCGTATAGATATCAGATAAGTAAGTTATTTAAGAAGAAATTCTATATCTAGGAAACAGTTTTAAAATATGTACTTTAAGAATTATTATCAGTGATATTCAGATAAATCTACATTTTGGAAATACATAAATGTTATAAGATAGGTATAAGACTATATTTTTGATAGTTATACTAGAATTTCGCTTAGAAGAATTCATCAAACTAGAACTTTCAAAATGTTTTATAGATAAATTTATGTATAGGTACATCTATGTATTTTTAAAATAAAATACGGAAATATACAGATATACATATGTAGATAGATAATATTTTCGATGATAAATAGAACAATATAGGTTTCCATATCCTGTGACACAACATTTTATTACTAAGACATGTAAATATTCTACTGAAATCTTGAATCAGTAGAGCTCTTTCTGAAGTACAAATAATAACTTGGATACTGCAAGTAGGGTTGCCAACATATTTTCGACGCTATATAGTATTTTTAAAATAAGCTATAACAAAATATAGTACATTTATAAAAATATACCTAGTATTTTATGGAAAAACATTAATTTCTTATCTACTGTTTTTTTAAATATGTTTGATCTTGTTAATTTATACGGTATACTAGCTGTCCCGACAGACGTAGTACTGTACACAAGAGTGCAAAAAAAAAAGATTTATTATGTACGGATATATGCTCTCGCGTCAGTAGTAAAGGAGCGTCGATAGTTTTTTTGAATAAAGGTTTCAGTATACTGTTTTTCATTGTTGAAATATAGTATTTTAGCATACTATATATTTCTTCAACAGACTCGAAATATAGTAAAATACTATATATTATAGTACGGTTGGCAACCCTAACTGCAAGTTAACCTGTTGGGAATGTTGTGTTATAAAGCCAGTTAATAGCTAATACTAGCAAGGGTCTTACTGAGACCTTAAAAGAGGAAACCTTAAGTAATAAGTACTATCTATAAACCTATATTATGTGGAATCATATCAAGTTCTTAAATGGACACTTAAATGATATAATATTCTATATTAGTAAAAGTTCTAATAATTTTATTAATACAAAATAAGCTTAAGGTCATACCATTGTCGACTCCTTACATACATAGTACCGGACATTCCCTCCATATTATGAAGCAAATTGTGTGATTTATAAAAACTTTCATGAACATTTCTTTTGCTAAGCTTCTCTTATAAATAAGGCATTTCTTAGAGTATCGTAATCAAAAGTTTGAAAGATTGCACGCATCTTGTTCTCACACACATCTTTCACGTCAATTCCTAAGATTGGTCTGGTTACAACTAGGGGTGAATAACCAGTTATTATTTAAAAAATGTAACACTAACAATTACAATGAAATTAATTTACGAAGTGGCGTACCATACGTCTGTACTGGCAATATTTGCCTTCATTTCTCCTAGCTATTCTCGCATTCGTGTCGTTGCGTTAAGTGCAGTAGTTGGAAAAACTGTGAATAGCTCAAGAGTTTTTAAGTACAATATGACGTAGTCGCCAAGTCGTAATGTCAGGGGGTGCGGCGCGTAGTTGAGCGCGCGCCGGTCGATGGACGTCAGAAGTTGCTATCAAATACTCCCATCGACCTCGAGATGTCTTCATCACGTAAACAGCAGTCGAGGAATTCATCAAGCGTCAGCACCCCGTCACGATTCAAGTCCATTTTCTGAAATTACATTAGATACCGTTAAGTAACAAATAAGGAATTATCTCTATTGTACTTAGGTACTGTTTCAATACTTTAAAGACAAAACCGTGGTGCGTATTATTAAACCAATTCCTACTGACTTTACCCCGGTTTCTGAAAAGCAGTTCAAGACAATAATTTGTTAATCGACGGTCAAATACCTACATGCCAAGTGCTGTGATTGGCCCAATTAGTTATTAATACACATATCAAATCACTTGATAACAATTTGATTTTGGGACGCCTTTCAGAAATCGTGGAGTAAATCATTATTTTATCCCAAGTATGGGTATTCGTCAAAGCACGTGATTAATTCTTCAAGGCGTAGTTTTATATTGTGTAATTTAGAAGCGTTAAATATAAACCCAGATATAACGCAAACATGTATTGGTATGGATAAATGGGCGTTGTCCAATCCCAGTTGAACAATAGAACGCGGTTATTGTTAGGTACATCTGTAATATCGTTCGAGTTGTGGGCTAATAAGGAGTGCACACCTAATTATGTACCTACCTATGATTTATTGCATTGTAAAAATTCATCTTTCTTCGGACGTATCCTACTCGCATTTACATGTCAAGTTAAATAAAATTGTCTTAGAATCTAATTGCATAAAAAACGAAAAACATGTAGGTGTACATGTACCTACTTTTAGAGTTGCCGTTACTTGTAGGGACTCTTATTACGTAATACCTTTTTGTTATCGCTGTTGGTCATAGAGCCTATTTAAAATTTTATAAAACCAAAAAATAAATAAAGTATTTATTATATATGAATCTGCAACTAATAAGATTATATCTATAAAGAATAATTAAGAAATAAAGAAATACCTGAAACAGTCTCTCCACTTTTTCCCGCACAGCGTCGTCGTCAATAAGTGGCTCCACTATCTTGCCCATGAGATCGTATATTGCTGTGACTATCTCCGTCATTTCTTCTTTAGTTATGCACCCGTCGCCGTTTATATCGTACAATGAAAACGTCCAACGCAGCTTCTCTTCTAATGTCCCTCTCGATAATATTGATAGCCCCGTCACGAATTCCTGTTAGAGAAACAACAGTTAAAGTGTGCTATGATGTCTAGCCAAAAGTGTGCTATGATGTCTAGCCAAATGATTTGCTATCAAAATAGTTATGAGAAATCTTTCAGCAATACGTACCCAATACGGAAACAGGGATTGTGGAGGCTTGCTAAATATAAGTACCTACCTAACTATCTATCACGCGTGTGGGTGAACATCGTTGCCTTTAAACCACGGCGAAATGTCACAAGTAGGTAAATATGTGTGGTTTATTGTACCTATTTGATAAACTGCTTCTGCAAAGGCTGACTCCCATTCAACCTTACCTAAGGTGATTCAAATAACTGTTACTGAATCAGCTTAAGGCAAAGCTTTAAGTCCTATTTATGGTCATTGTGCGAAAAATGGATGATGCTTCCCTATTAACTGCGCATTGGTGTACCTAGCTAGATATACATAAAATAACCGAGGATTATTTTCTAGGCAGGAGCCGGCCCCTAAATAGCGATGACCTACACATGTAACCCTAGAATTTTGAGTTGAATACTAATATCCTGGGGTGGCACCGGACAATTCTGGAGTGAGCACGGCCCAGCTGGCCACCCCTTTATATAAGCCAATTTAATTGTATACACCTGGTGCAACAATTTTTGAAGTCGCAACACGCGTCCATTTTTCGAAACTTTGTTGATTCAGCATTTTTGCACGGTGTTGTTCTGCTGCACGATTCTTGCAAAACTATTATGGCATTCCACAACATAGCTACGTAGCACAGATATCGCTACCATCTAAATCTGACTTAATAATACGCTAAGCATATTGCAACCTAAGTCTAAGATAAATAAAATTTTCAAATCCTATGTAGGTAATGGATATATTTGTATAGTAGTAATTACCGGCGATGCTAAAGTTTAACAACAGGAAATAGGTCACCGCATAAGACAAATCTCTGTAGTAGGTAGTTATCTTATGTTACAAGTACCTATACTCTAATGGATACCAACATAAAGCAGGCAAACATACCTCAAAACTTAACAAGCCACTTCTGTCTTGGTCCAAGGTGTTGAATACGTAATGTGCATACTGCGCTGTGTTCGCTGAAAAATCAAGATAAAATGTCTCGTAATTCGTACTTATTAACTAAAATAAAACACACTAATGTGACGATCTTAACCTAGTTATTTGGATTACCAGATTAGAGATTTTAGTGCCTATATTTCGCCGTTCGTGTTACCAGCCTGAATGGTTTAAAAGTGGATGGCCGTATCTAACGTAGTACAAGTTATAATAATATGCTGACTTTGGCAGGCCTCCTTCACTCGGCCGTACCTACAGGGATAAGTGCCTACACTTTCGCGCGGCTTCCAAGCCGCGTCGCCAGTCTCGGTTGTCACCGCTCCGCTCGCACGCAGAGCTCGCTAATAACGTAAATTTTAATAGTGAACAAAAATGTCTCATCGCAAGTCTGGTGCAAAGTTTTGCTCATTTGACGGATGTGTGTCGAAAAAGGGAGACATTATGTACATATTTTAGATTATCGTGTTGTTCACTCATAAAATTTGATTCCTTAAAATTAGACTTAGTTTAAAATAAATTATAATTGCTTAAGTAAGTAGTTACATACCTAGACTAAGACTTTACCAATAGCCTGAGTAAGTAAGGTGCAGTTACTTATTTATACCTAGCGAACAGACGAAAAAGACTTCCTAAGAATTCGTCAAGCCAACGTGAAGTTAACAAAAAATATCACTAACGATTAAACAAGGATATATCTAGGTTTGTTTTCATTTATTAAAATTTACCGTGTAACCATACGCATTAAACATAGGATAATTATTTATTATTACGTGGTCAAGTAGGTAGATAGACGATGAATATATATTATAATAGGAGCGGCAAGTCGACAACCCTAGCGCGCCACTCCGCGCCAGACAGCGACAGCTTTATGTGTTAAGCCTGCAATACATGTTGGCCAAGCGTAGGCCAACGCGAGCGAAAGCAAACTGATACAAGGCAAGTATTACCGTCTACACGTTCGGCAAGTTTGAAGAAAACCAATGCAAACGGCCAATGTAGACGAGCTTTGTGGAGCTGTTCACACGTTGGCACTGTTGCCAATTTAGCGACTTTGTCGCTAGAAATGACGACTTTCGTGTATGTCTTCGCGACAAAAAATAAAATTTGTCGCTAAAAATTTTTTTGCGACTTATCTGGCGACATTTGGGGTGCAAATGAAAACAATTTTAGGGCATGTAACAAATACATTTTTTGTTAATTCGTCACAGAATTATACAATGCGAAGAATGGGAAAAATTATAAAATTTCCAGGTTTTCGGTAGAGAACGACTAAAAAAAAAAAGGTCAGCCCGCCTACTGTAGAGACTCCACAGGTAGGCGGGCTGACCTTTTTTTTTAGTAATTCTCTTTCTGACAGTCGAAAAACCAACCCAGAATCAGTTTTAGCGACTTTCTGGCGACTTTTGTTATTGAATCTAGCGACTCCACTTTACAAGAGTTGGCAACACTGCACGTTGGGCACCGTCAGTCTTTATTGAGCATTGAATCAATGTGGACGTCGTAAAAGTTATGGCAGCTGCTAGTGTTTATTTAATTATAGCACTTCAACGACTTATTCACGATGAATGAGCGCATAATATAATTATTATATCAGTGTATACCGTAATATATAATTATTATACAAGTGTACTACTTGTGAAAAAAATACATTTTGTACGTGTAAAAGCGATGGACGCTAAGCTCGTAATGGCTATCAGACCAACATGTGGACGCTATTGGCCGAGCGCAGGCCAACGCCTTTGATTTGTGCAGAAAAACCGACACCGCCGCTCCGAAGTGAGACGAGTGGTCGCAAGCGACTGCAAGTTGTTACAAACTACACCAAATGAGCTCTATACACGTTGGCGCTTGCCTTCACTCGGCCAGCTAGGCGAGGGATAACAGGCATTGGCAAGCTAAAGCAAATACACCGTCTATACGTTGGTATTGGCTGTCACTCGGCAACGTTGAGCCAACGTGTATTGCCGGCTTTAGAAAAGAGCGGGAACGGTTAGGTGAATATCGCGTTAGGCACCGAGTGCTTATGCGAGCTGAATCGCACTTTGTTGCTTAGTAGCAAGAGTCGCTATTTCTATAAATTGGTTTGCGAAGTGATCCTTCTGTACGTTAGTACTATTTATTCTATGCCTTTGGCTAATAGGGTTGGCAATCAATTGTGTTATAGAATTACCTGTTTAAGCAAACACTACTTGGGAAAAAATATTAATTAAATGGGTTTTATTTATTTTACATGTATTTGATAAGTTTCAATTTGAGCTAAGTCACTGCGTAGAGCAGAAAATCATCTATACAATTGAACACCAAGCCGGAATCTCTTGTGACATGATTTTTGTATAAAAAAATGGTGATCATCAATAGTGATATCTACCTATAGCATTTAAGATATCAAATTCCAAAAAATTAAGATAGAAATGATTTTGTTGATGAGTCAGATTACATTTACGCAAGCGAAGCCGCAGGTAAAAGTTAGTAAGAATATAAACTTCTTTCTTTTTCGTGTGGTTAGTGGCCAACCTGTTGTCAAGAGTTGTTCAAGCCGCCCGTAGGCCTCTGACATATCTTAACGACTGCTGGAGTGTAATTTTTATTTATAGTTATGAAATCAAACTTACGAGTCATCCTAGTCTGATGACTCATAAATAAAGGCATATTCACACTACCATTGGGTGAACATTCTATGTGCCAGACTATTCATACAGTCAGAGAGCACATTCAACAAATTCTACGAAAGTAGGTACCTACCTATTGTGAGTTATAGATATCACTCGTGATATAGTGATTCGGCTTGATTAACCCCAACTGTTATAAATTATAGATAGTGTACAGGGGCCTTAACAAGTATAGCTACTGCGTAATTTGAAGACACGAGTAGGTATCTATACCAAAGATAATATAATACTATATGTACTAGTACCCTAGGTACCTATACAATAATTTTGAAATTAGAACCAATCTAATCAAATTCATAAGACTTGTAACATCTTGAGTAGGTACATAATAAAACCTTGCCGATTTCAGTATGACAGTCATAACCCTTTCATAGAATAGTAACTTAGAAGTTAGTTTCGTTACTATTACGTTTTCTGGAGGTTTAATCACCCCGTCAGTCATCTTGGGTGGTAACAACCGACAGAGCAAGCGCACGTGCCACAATTTAGACAGTTTTTAAATTACGACAGTTTGTCAGCTATGTAATTTAGGGTAGACAAGTGGCTTGGTAGTTTTCTTCGCTTTGCCTATGCAACGCCAAGCATGACTATAAGGTAACACCATGAAAGTGGTTTGCTAGCTAGTCTGTCATTATCAGCAATAAACTAAACAATAAAAAAACAAAATAAGAGCACTATTGTTTAAATTTAATTTATTTCAGATTTTTATTACATCAGTGGTTACAGTACTGACATTTGGTTTGGACACGAATCCCATAAATTATTACATTATACAGCTTGGAAGTGTATTTAAAGTTTTTCACACTTAAAAATTAGGAGCTGATCTGTAAAGAGTAAACTAAAAAAATTATCACATTGGAATAATGATTGAAGTTACCTAGAACATTTGGTTTACCTCAAATTTTCTCCTTAATTAAATACAGTAAGTATACAGTACTACAGTTTCAAGATACACCTAACTTGCTAAGTTATACAAAGCTCAGTTAATCCATAGTGTATCTCAAAATTACATTTGTTTGCATTCATTTTATTTTAATATTAACTTAATGTTAAAGTAGAGATATTATTATAAGGTACACCACATCTTCCTCGGGAATTGGACAGTTCCTTAAGTTAAGATTTACACTAGGGGTTTTGCACCGCCAGTCTGCTGTTGGTAAACCTCTATTGTGTCTCCCTCTTCCATCTCGAGTGATGTTGGTGTATCATTCTCATTGATAGGTTGTCCATCAAATCTGAATCGCACCACTTGCATTGATAGACCCTGTAAGTAACAACATAAAAATTATCAGCTGTGTTATTTCTAAGTTCTTCAATCATGAATTTAGTTTGCTTTCTGTTTGCAACCAAAGAGAACGGCAATGCAAAAACAATTTTTATTATTCGTTATTTAGGTGGCAAATTGGTAGAATTCCTATGAACTCCAGCTATGCTAAATGCTTGTGAGGAGGGGGTACACATCCATACAGCAATGAAATCAAAATATTGAAGGACAGATGGGCATCTGTCTTTCAATATTTTGAAATAAAGTTGGTGCTTTTAGAGTGGCTTCCATTGCGATATCTGAAGGTGATAAAAATCGGGATTAAATATAATGGCCACCAAAAATAGTAATTGCGCAGCAAAATATGCTTACTAAAATATATCATAACGAGCATCTATATGCCTCAAATCACTGCATTCTGTCTCGGAAGGTAAAAACCTAATGGTTATGTTAGGTTCCTTCTTAAACCCACCCAGAAATAGGAGCCCCGCAAAGCAGGGCTCCGAAACTTATTTTGATCTCTTTAAATATATTTTTCTGTGCAATTTGGTGTCATTCATTTACTATTTTTGACTGTTATATTGTACTATATCTGGTGATAAGTTAAACATAAGCCATAAAGATCTAGTATGTATTTAGACAATGCAGATATAAAATCCAGTCACACATGTTGTGTTTGGCTCCATCAATGCATTTACACTATGTTTAATCATGAAATGCTATTTTGTAGTATAAACTGTAGTTGATTATAATGCAGAACTAAAGTTAATTAAGCCTGAATAATTATAACACTATGCAGTTGCATAGTTAGCTATAGTGCATGTTACACTATCTATTATATACAAAATATAAAAAATCATGAGTAAATGTGAATTCTGAATCAGAATCTTCAATTCATACAAACATGTTATGGGGCAAGCTATGGTTTCATACATTGTCGAAGTTTAAGCTTTTATTAATAGATCAACGCATTGACCAAAACTTTAATAACAATATTGATATTTACTTTATAAGTACATAGTAGTAATAACCAAATAATTGTCATAATTATTGCATATTATCTGTGAACATCAATGGATATATAATTTGTTTTTTGTTGAGAGAATTGTCTACTGTTACTGGTCATTGTTTAAACACAACAAATAGCTTTCAGGAGTGTGGAAGATTCTTCCTATTGTATTTTTACTTCCTAGAGGTCAAAGGCCGCATAGCAAACAAGATGCACTTACCGCTCTATCACAATAAGCATTCATCAATTTTCTCAATGGTGTGTGTTTTTTGATTTTGAACTGCACAATGGCATTATCTTGACCTAAGACTTTCAAGTTGATGTGTTCGCTTTCTCCCTGAAATACAATTAAAATAACCATGGAAAATCATATCAATGAACACAATACTGTAAAACACTTCACTTTCGAAGCAGGTTACCACATTTTACTAATAACGCCATGTCGGTGAAGCACTGTTTTGTGAACTACACTGATAATATAGTAATATACGCACCTTTTTTTCGTCAGACATTGTGAAATTAGTTTATTAAAAATACTGTCAATGCAGAGCAGTAAAGCCGTTGAAAATCCAAAGATTAACAAACGAAAAACGCACTAGTGACAGATCCGGAGTCCGATGGCGTGGTAATGGCGTCCGGTCGTGGCTTGGAGGAAACAGAGCAGGTTTACCAACACATGCGCAGTCGTAATAACGAAATGGCGGGCTTCTGCGCAGTAGTGCTTCTAGGAATCCGTAAAAAAAAGGATATTTTTTACTATATATATAAATTATAGTAATATACAAATCAACGCTTAATTCTAAATAAACTAATTTAAATAACTGACCAGGTACTGCGATTTAATTTTAGCTAGTACTCCGCACCAGAGCAAGATTTTTATTTAAAAGTGTATACTAAATGTATATTCGAATTAATGAAGTAGATTTAATTAAATCATTACGATATTTAAAAAATATTTCTTTTAATAGAAAATCAATAGACTTCGATTGTGCTGCCAACTGCACAAAGTCATTTCCGCTACTAGTGTTGTACCCGTCACTGAATAGTGTTGTGTCGTATCGATATTTGCGTTCCGTTTTACGTAAAAGTAATTCATAATATTGTGAAATATATTACCGTACTGACGTTTTATTTCGTATTCATATTCCGACATGTTTGGTGGGAAAATAACTTATTATATTTTATTTGACGTGTTCATTATATATAGATATTTTTTTATATGTCATGTTATATAAATTACAAACAATTCGTTTATTTTAAATTATCTGCATTCACATTATAGTTGGTATTAAAAACGACTTTCCATTAGCTAGGTAAGGCAAAATAGTCGACATAAAATAAGTACTTTGTTTAGTGTTTATTTAATTATTGAGGTTTATATGTGTATACTACACTAACACTATAAGTAAAGTCGTCATTAGATATTATAAGATAAAATTTTACATTTAAGATCTCTAGGCCATTTCTTATAGCATTATTGCGTACCTACGAGACAAAGCTTTACACTTTATATCATGTAGTTTCAATCTTTCACAGTCAATAATACCGCCATAAGAGATGTTGGTACAGCCCTTGTTTTATCTCCTACGGGCTTCGTGTGGTAACAAAAAGTTACCTACAATAATATAGAAAACGCACAGGGGCGATTATTAAATAAACGCTTACGTTCCGTTCAACTGACGTTGCACTTTCGTATCGTCGTCGTATAACGTCGCGTAGAAATGAGAGCGTCGTTTGCCGCGCGAATGACGCTCCCGTTTCGCAGCCGCTTTAGCCGAAGTTTTACGAAACACCGTTATCTATGATATACAGATTTCGTGGTGATATTTATTATCATGTATGACTACATGAAGTCAAAACAAACAAGTCAAAGGTGTTTATTTACTAGAGCATTATACATAATAATAATAATAATAATGTTTATTTATTAGGCAGTCCATTGTTTACAAAATAAGATATACAATGACAACCGCACTAGGCAAAGCCTGTATCGCGGCTGTAGATATTTACATAAATATTTCTACAAATAATTTTAATTTACTATAATATTATTTCAATCTTTTGAACTTTTTATATTATATCGGTGTCAAAATAACGGTAATGCATAAGCTTCAATGTTAGAGTGATTTTTGGGTAAACTCTTACGTAAAGTAACAAACTCAACTACGAATATCAAACACTTTAACGCTAGAGGTTTTTGTAATCCCGGGAATAAGTTTTCTCGGGATTCAATAATACAGCAAAATATCTCCCGCACTAGGGATAATCTACTGATTATCCCTGGAGCGGGAGGTTTTCCAGTTCATGACAGAGTGGTCACGTCGGACTTTACAAATATTGAAACAAAGAGCACAAATAATAATGTTTACTGCCTAGACTTAGAAAAGCAATTTGTAAATTTTACAAATGTTTTACCTGTGTGAGGATCGAACCCACAGCACTTAGTGCATTGTCAGCGGCGATCCTTGGGTCACTTATGCAGTCGATTTTATGATGGCTTATATTGATTTTGAAAACCATTTAAGTGTAGGAAATTATGATTTAATTATATGTGGCTAACAACTACAATGTATTGCAAAGCATCCAGATGTTTTGTGGTCTTTGTAAAACTGTTGTGCGCACAACAATTTACCAATATTTTATCGCAATGGTGTGTATAGTACAATTTATATCTATTACGCTTCAATATTATCGTGAAATAATTTATGGAGTAATGGATAATATTTCATGGAAAATAAAGTTTATAAAAATAATACGAAATAATGTAACTTTAAATAGTAAGTCTATGTGACTTGTATTGTTAAGCGGCTGGCGTAAAATTCGAGAAAAGTCATAGTAGATATTTAATTGTATCTTGTTACTCGGAGACATTGCTCTTAATATACTCGTATATCTGAATAATTACAATGGCGTATAGTACAAATCTCAGAGATTAGTGACGTAGCCTTCCTTTTTGCTACAAGAAAGGGTACGTCTCGTCTTTCCCTTAATGCTGCGTGGATGCCCATTAAGAATCGGACCTAAGAATCTTTCTGCCATGGATATTCTAGAGGTACCTTATACCTAATAGAAAAGATACTTCATTACATTGCAGAAAATATATTATTGTCATACGAATATCGAGCAGGATCGCATTTAAGAAGAGATGTATTGTTATTGTTTTGCAAGAAACATTTTTATCATACTAGCTTTTGGCAGTGGCTACGCTCGCTTGGATTAATGCATTACAAACTCAATTGTTTTTTCTTATAAAATCTTTTTAATAAGCTACTGAAGAAGTCTCAAATACGAGTTTGGTCGTCTTTAAATTAGTAAAAAATTAACTAATAGACTTATATTTCCATAGTCACATTACACGAATTAAAACGCACACATATCTATAATACCCAGACATGGGACAACGATTTGTGGATCACACAATGTTTTGTCCCATGTGATTATTATTTTTGTTGGCAAAATGTGGCTATAATACACCTCTGCCTTACCCTCCAAGAATGTAAGCGTGAAAGTATGTACGTATACCTATTAGTATCGATACACGATACGTTACGCCAGTTTTACAAAAAAAGGTTACCTAACGGTTATAAATCCTTTTTTGTTTTAGCAAGTGTATTTTATGGGCGATGATTGTTGTGTCCGCAGCGGTTGGCGTAACGTATGTGTCGTGAATTCGTGGATTTGTGGGTGTTGCCTCGCACAGATAACAACCTCAGAGGCAGTTGGGAATAATTGCCGTCGGGCCTCTGTTTTTGTCCGAATTAAATTTGGTACGTGTCTTCATTTAAATAAAAATCGGCCAGTGAAAGCTGGTACTTTCAAATTTGGAATAAAATAATTTTGAATAATGTAAATTAAATGGTTGAATATACATAATATAGATGTTGTACGTTCTAAAATAGCTGATGTTAAGTTATTTTTTTTTAGCTTTTTGGCGATTTTAACTTTATGATATCGTATATTTTTGAAGCTTGTAGAATAGAACACATGGTCTTTTTCCTTTTTGAGGAATACAATATAACATATATAATATATATATATATATATATATATATATGTTATATTGTATTATATAATTGTATTATATATATGAGCATTTGAAATTCGTAGGGCATGTGGAAAGAATAGACGACAAGAAAGTATATAACATTATCTGTATGAATGTTCTCTGACCTAATTAGAGACATCCCAGAGAAAAGCCAGGCTAAGAGTGTCCTAATCCGACGTGGATTAGGATACTCTTAATCTGGCTTTTTTATAATGTAAAACTCATACTGTATTTTGTACGTAAGTCTATGTATACTTTTGTTTTATATTTAGTTTAACTTGCTTCTTGATATTCCTCTAGCCAGTTAATACTATTATTAAACTTTGAAAGTGACCAAAATATACGTAAATAATATTATTAATAATTTCGTGTATAATGAAACATATTATTGACATCAAAAGCTAATGGTCGCTACTTCTATATTAAGGTATATTATTCTATCGGTGCTAATAAAACCATATACCTATTTTGGAAATAATTTCGAAATTTTTGTAACTGAAGACCGAATACAGTATAAAGTTCTACGCATTTTTCCGTTCTGAACGACAATGGAATTTGTGGAAATAATATTACTTTATCCTTTTAGCAAGTTATTATTTTTGACTACTAATGTAATTCTAAATATTTCGTTTTTGTGTATATATTTTTAGCCAGAGTACTGTTCTTTATTATTGTCTCTACAGAATTCGCTCTATTTACCTAAGTCCAATTCAATGTAAGTATGTTACAATTCTACATAACAAACAATGGTCAATTTATAACACGTTGTATGATAACATAATATGTTAAAAGTACTATTTACCTTCGTAAGCCTTGGTAAACATAAATATTTTGCATTATCTCGCTAATTTCCCTTTCGTTTAATTTTACAACATGCGACACGAAATTGTGAAAATTATTGGAGGTAAAATGACCTACGTTTTATACCTTTATTTTTCATTAATTTGACACTTTATTAATAAAGGTTCTACATTAAATTTAGCTTAAATATACGTGTCCATTGAGACTTTAATATTATTTGCGTCATCGCTCGTAATGATGAAAGAAAACACGGTTAGAAAACCTTGCATTTCTATGAGTGGTTCATAAATCATTATGTTCTTGCAGATAATATATATATGTACCCGCCGAAGGCTAGCTTGGTAGAATATGGTTTAACGCTTTTTAGTTCTTATATTGTCATTACTATCATGCATAAATATTTCCAAGACTATATTTCCGAAAGGATAGACTTAACAATCACATTTTGTCAGTTATAGTTTTATGTTCCGCGTAATAGAGTGCAAGCCAATTGTCTATCGAGCACAATTGCAGACAACGTACTGTTACTGTGAATTTCTTACAATATGAACGCCATGACATTTGTCAGGAGCAGGTATCAAAGCCGAGACCTCATGCGCAGCAGTCGCATACACTACCGCTACGGCATCAAGACACCGTCTATTATTACAGTGTAGGTATTTTATGTAAGTTATCTGGCCTGCCTACGTCACTCAAAATTCCAGTTCATTCGTTATGAGGCGTTTCATAAAAAGCCGGTAAAAAGGTAGAATAACGTAAATTGCTTCGCCATTCTCCCGTGCATATACAAAAGCCGATTGTTGTTCCTCGCTTCGCCATTGGAGTGCAGTAAGCGTACTTGTTAACTGCTCCGAAAGCACTCACGGAGTTCCTCGTTGCGTTTCACAGCACTTTTGCTTTCAACATTACATCATAATGACATGCATTTGGTATAAATATGTAGATATGACGTATTAAAATACGTTTTGGTAACTAGGTGCTTGTGTGACGAAATGCGGGGAAGGTAAATTGACCTATTTGTGAATAATATGGAGTCTGCGTGGAAAATGTTGTTGGTTAATGTTTTTGTTGCAGAATTGCTATAATTTTGTAAGTGTATTTGACAATGGTGTATTGTGTAGTTGTCTGATTGTTTAAGTCTGAGTGTTTTAAGGGACGTAATATAATATTTAAGATTAATAGGTATGATTACGCTGAGTGTTGTGGGCTGAAATGCCACTCCCCATACAGGAATAATTGTGTTATCCTCAATTAATGATGGTGCCGAGTCTGGGTGTTGAGTCGAATGTTTATTAAGTCACTCGAGATATAGGAAATATTTTAGTGCGAGCGTTGTCGTTAAAATTATTAAGCTATTGAAAATAGAATGGCTCAACTGAATATATTAATGTCGTAAAAACCCACGAGAGTACGTTATTTTTAAAGCAGTTTGTTAAAGGAACAGGGTATTGTAGCCTACTTTATGGAGGCAATTTCTTAAATAATGCATTATAATAAATAATGTAGAAGTTGCATTAGATAACGCTATATTTCTCTATAGTCTTTATACTGCACTACACTTGTGGAGCTGCGGATTGAACACGTAAAAGGGAAATATTTCGGGGTTACACTGCATAATTTAATATTATAGACAGAATTCATATTTTTTTTTAATTATTTGACATTTATGCATGCCAGTAATTTAGAAACAAAAATCACGTTTTAATCTCTAAAATAATTTCTAGTTTCTGTGCTACGTAGGTACCTATACTTTTTAATCTGCATAATTGTTGAACAACTTTAATTATAAATGCAAAAGCAATCAGTTATTAGAATTAGCCGCCAATAAACGCTTACGCGGTGATTTTTTCGTACCTTCGTTAAGCGTCCTCTTTGCATCCAATTCGGATTGCCCTCATAGACATTGAATTTTATTCGAAGCCAATTTGCAGTTGATTGTACGACTCTTAGATAAGATTTGTTCAGCGAACTTTGGATTGAATTGTTTCTTAACGGTCTGTTAGATGGCCCATTCTCTGTTATCAACGATTGAAAGAATTATTCATCCGAAGAGGTTACACTTTTCGTTATGGACGTCTAGAAACTTATTGGCCTGGTTCCAGGATTAAGCAAATTGCTATAAGAGCGTGGTAATGAAAATTGGTACTATTACCTCATAGCTTTCTGGAAGTATGATTATTATTTGTTTTTATGATTCGATATCAGTATTATCTTACTATAATATGATCTCACGGATTTGTTTTCAAGATATAAGGGAATATACGATCAAGAGTAGATCGATGGGTACCAAAGCTGGGGTATATTTTTATCAGACCAATGCTGGGTGGTAATACTTTAATAAACTTAGGAAAAATAGATATTTCTGTATCGTTAAAAACTTTTAACATGTATTTAAGAAATTAGGTCAGTATTTTCTTTTATCTACCTAAAATTTACTAAGCGAATAGCACTATGCTTTAACTATAATAGGTCTTCAAGCTGCTGCGAGCTGATTAAGATTAAAACCAGTCAGAAACAGAATTCTTAAATGATACATTGTGATATCTGTAATTCAATGAAATATAAAATGTGAATGAATTAATGGTAGTATTATATAACTAAGTTATAATATTAATTTCAATACCTAATCAATTATAGATGTGACATGATTACTAATAACAATTTAATGTATATTTCAATGTTTCCTATGCTCATTAATCATTATTGATATTGTATTTGTATCTCTTAATGGCAAAACATAGTGGACTATTGATTTATTTAAGACCTTAAATAATTGTATTTACCTATATTTAACAAATAAATGATTCTGATTCAGCTTAAAAGTACTCAAACAAAAAAAATATTCTTGTCGATTTTATATTTTGTAGAATATTTAAAAAATAAACAATGTTTTAAAGTGTGTATATGTATGTATCTGTTAATTACCAGTTATGTCTTATATGCCCATAAAGAAGACCTTATTGCCGCCTTTTGAAATCACAGAATTCGTGCTGCTATATATTTTTAATTGAGTTATGTATATATGTTACTGCCTACATGCACCGAAATCATGCAGGTTCTGCAAGCATACCAGCGTTGTGGATACATTGCAACATTGCTGACGCAGGACCTTATTTGTTCTTATATGTACTTATTGGTTGTGTTTCCTGTTACCTTATGAGCGTGGAACAAATAAAATTATTTTTCTTCCTTTCTTTCTATTAAGAATTGCCGAACGAAAGACTTAATAACAACTCAGGATTCAAATCTTCGATCTCGATTGGCTACAAGTTTCTGGCTTGTGACAAACGAGGCAGTCACAGAAGCAGGAATGCGATATAAAGATACATGACTACAATCTTCTGGAGGCAGTTCCCCAGTCGGGCTTCTACAGTTATGACATATGTTTCCCCTCTATAATTTATAGAGAAATCGTCCCTAACTCTCTCATCCATATAATAGTTATCAGTTACGCAACATATTCAATTAAATTGCTTCAGATAATAGTATACGGAATATGTATTTGTCCGATATTCCATATAGGTTATAATTATGGAATATTCGTATATATGTATAAAACAATTCAGTTGAGGGTACGCACCTAAGCTAATGCGTCTTATGCATTAAGGCATTGCCGTAACATCGGCGATTATAATTCACCCGTGTGAGGAAGCTGTTATGTGAAAATATTACAATTGTAGTCTCGTATATAGCTTTATCCTAACAAAGGCTGAGATAATAGTGGACTTGCTCCCAAACAGTAGCTCAATTCTGATAATGGTTGACGGTTTCACTTTACCCTTCATAATTACTTTGGCTCTTACATTACTTACATGAATATGTGGGAGGTTATAGCTTTGTTGACCCAAACACGTAGACTGTTGAGGTCTGGGTTAAATCACCCGGTTTGACAAAGTGTTAGTGGCGATTTCCGTTAGGCTCCATTCTGTAACAGTATGGGATGTGGAACTGTATCCGGGAATTGACTCCTTCTTACGTTGGCCCCGTGTAACTATTAAAAGCAGGTGTGATATACATATATTCATGTATTTTTGTTTTGTACTATGGATATACCTATGCATATGAGCGGCTTTAACACTATGTTCAAATAAAGCTAAAGGAGGATTGTGCATGAGGTGCAATGTGTAAACAACTAAACTGAGTGATCGTGCTTGTAAAGCCGCAGTTTGAGGATTTATGTCAGGAACTTCGCATTGCAAACTTTGGCTGTGCGATTTAGGTTTTGTAATGACTGTCTTTATGGTCTCATTAGCCGCTAGGTGTATTTTCGCTGAATTGGTGTAGGTTACCTAATTAGTCAATGTATGCTTATAGGTACAAATGTGCATACATACCTACATAGACTTATGCTATTGTATTCAGCGGGGTAAAGTACAGACTACGGATTTCCACATACCACGATTCTAGGATACTGACTTGTTTCATTCCTACTCATCACATTATTTATATACGTTTCTTAGTTTAGTGCACTCTTAACTTAATCTTTTGCCATAATATTTTATATCTGGTGAATTAACGTTTGCCTTGATATTCCTCTTATGATTCTCCCGTTTATAACTATTATATTTATACATATTTGTAACTAAAGGACAACTGTCGCATTAGGATTAATTCCTGGGTCGCGGAGGATTTTATAATCATTTAAACATCGGACATTATTTAGAGACCACACAATTTTTTTTTGTGTGGGCACAGCCCCTCGGGGCAAACCCACACGCACCGCCAAGGCGATTCTTTTCATATGCCGTCTGTCTTTGGACACTATATTCTTGTTACAATGTCATCCTTCGAGCCACAATGCTCTCTTTACAAACTATTTTTTATTTTAGCCTACAAAGGTACATTACAAATATTTCTCAACGCACTCATTTTCGCTGTTTCTGCTGTCATATCTTTTTGCCATACTAATTTTCACTATTATACGTCGTAGGCTACAATGCTATAGCTACTGTATAGATATGTTAATGTGGACTTTTAGTAAAAATGGTAACCACAACTTATAGTGGCAAATTTAAAACAACCTTTACCTTTTTACACAGGTACACTCATTTACATAAAACTATCAAGTTTTATTGAAAACATTTTTCATTTGTATGAAAATACCGATAACCGTCAGTTTTTAAACGGCGCGTTGCTTGAATTGGTATACATTCGAAATCATTATCCATTGCGAAGCATTCACGCAATCACAAGTGCAATTGCAGAAAATTGAACAAATGACTAGTTTGGAATATGTTTTTATTAAAAATATTTTTTTAACGTTGTACGGCCACTAAAAATACAAAATGTTTTCAGAACACGATTGAGCTTTTTGAAATTATTTTATTTATTCCTCGTATTTTTATTAGCTTATGTCAAAGTCAACATGTTTCTTTCTTTCAAAAATCTTGTATTTAGAGAACGACTCATGATCAAAAAAGCATGTGTCAGTAATATATTATAGCATGTGAGGTAATACATTGAGAAAGAGTATAACTTTCTAATGTTGGTAAATGTAGCTTAATTAGTTAAGAGTTCATAATTTTATTTTTTTAAAAGACATCATCATCATCATCATGTCATCCTCACCGTGTCCGGTGACGGCGACTCCTTAAATTTAGTCTGGATTGTTGTTGCGGTGGGCGCCTATGTGACTTGCAAAACCTAACTTTGTTTTGAAAGTTCGATCACAAGGCCCACAATAGAGCTGGCCCGCCGAATTGTATGTGTAGTTGTAATGTGGTTTGGGTCGGGTCTTACGTAATTGGCGCACGGTATCAAGGTTTTGGAGTCATTCTTCTTCATACCTATCGGCGTTTTTATGGATGGTACGCCGCCATTCCGATCTGAGACATGCACGCTTCTCCCAGCTGTCTGCAGGTATATCGCACACTACAAGGTTACGTTTCAGGTTATCTTTGTAACGAAGATATTGTCCACCCTGTTTACGTTTCCCACAAGAGAGCTCGGAATAAAAAACTGCTTTTGGAAGCCTCTTGTCATCCATACGTGAAACGTGGCCGCTCCATTTTAGTTGCTGTTTTATGATGAGCGTTTCTATTCCAGGTACAGCAGCACGTCTCAATACCTCAGTGTTTGGAACCCGGTCCTGCTATATAATCCGCAGAATATACCTCAGACACTTGAGGTGGAAAGTATCTAATTGTTTGATATCTGCTTTATAGCAGCATCAAGTTTCTGAGGCATACAATAATGTGGGCAAGACAATGGATCTGTACACCATAATTTTGGTTGTCAATTTAAGATCGTGTGAGTTCCAAACGCGTGTTCGTAGTTTGCCAAAAGCTGCTGCTGCACTTGCTATTCGGGCGGGTATTTCCGCTGCCAAGATGTTGTCATTTTTTATTCGACTACCCAGGTACTTGAAGTGAGAGACTTCATCTAACATTGCGGATTCTAAGATGATATTATAGGAATCTCTCTGGCATCCTCTGACAGGTTGCTGTAAGACTTGAGTCTTGCTCGTATTTATGACTAGACCAAATCTGCGGCACGATGTGTGTAGAGATTCCACGTACGCCTGCAAAGACTCCATAGAATCGGCCATAATACAAACGTCATCTGCATACAAGACTTCCAAGACTGAAAGTTTCGAAACATATTGTTTAGCTCTAAAGCGGGAAATATCGAAAACGCTCTTATCAGTTCTTGAATTTATTTGTATAGATCCGGTACAAGTCTTCGCCGCATCTTGCATTACAGAAGCAAAATATAATGAAAATAGAGTAGGTGCCAAGACACAGCCCTGTTTCACGCCACTGGTCACTGGAAATGGGTCTGAAAAGTCATTTTCGTGTCGAACTCTTACCATCATATTGTCATGAAAACGGCGTATTAAGTTTAGTAACTTTTCAGGACAGCCAGCTTTCTTTAACACGATCCACAGGGCCTTACGCGTAATTCTGTCAAAAGCCTTCTCCAAGTCTACAAAGCACATGAAAAGGGGACGTTGCTGTTCCAAACTTTTTTCTTGAAGTTGTCTCACAACAAAAATGGCATCCACTGTACCTCTGCCCGTGCGAAATCCACACTGGCTTTCAGGAAGTATAGTTTCTGCATGACGAGACAAACGGGTGTTAATTATATGGGCCAGAATCTTCCCAGCTGCTGAGAGAAGGAAAATGCCTCTGTACGAACCGCAATCAGCTATATCGCCTTTGCCTTTGTACAATTTACAGATGGAGGCATCTTTCCAATCCTGTGGTATTATTTCATGTTCCCATATTTTCAATATAAGTTAGAACAATCTATTACTTACATGAGGGCCGCTATATTTGTAAATTTCGGATGGTAAACTGTCTAATCCAGATGCTTTGGCATTTTTCATTTTTCTTAACGCTGCAATATATTCGTCAAAAGATGGTGAATCCACTAGGTAATCAGCGGTGGGCAAACTTTCGAGAGACTCAATAAAAGGTAGGTCTGTAGTCTGTATGCTGGGATTTAAAACGTCGTTGAAGTGTTCTGCCCATCGGCCCAGTATATCTTTATGGTCAGTTATCCGACTACTTTTGTCCCTGTTGTACATTGCTGTTATTTTCTTAGTTTTTGGTCCGAATATAGTTTGCAGGCACTCAAAGAATCTACCGGATTGATTTGTGTCGGCATAATTCTGGATTTCTTTAGCTTTGTCTACCCACCATTGATCTTTGAGGGCACGCACTTTTACTTTTAGACTGTGATGAGCTTTCCTCCGTTCAGAAACGTCTGGTAATTGAAGAGCACGTCTATATTCCTCAACAAGCTTCTTGATTTCAACATCTGAGTCATCAAACCAGTCTTGGTTTTTCCGCTCTGGTTTCCCAAGAACTTGTGAGGCACAGCTATATAAATTATCAGCATACAAACGCCACGCTTCGTCCACCGACGCGTCGGCTGTTATCTCTGGCATCCCGGTACGAAATGCTTCATCTAGTTCCTCTGTGAGTTGTTTATTGCCAATTAGTTTTGCGCCATATATTTTTGGTGGAAACTTGTGTGCAGCTCTACGCGGCGTTTTCAAGTGCAACCGCAGCTTGGATCGGACAAGACGATGATCAGTCCACCCCTGAGCTCCTCTCAATGATCGAGTGATAAGTACGTCTCTTAGGTCCCTTTTACGTACTATCACATAATCTAAAAGGTGCCAGTGCTTTGATCGAGGATGCATCCATGTGGTCTTAAACTTTTCAGGCAATCGATAGTAAGTGTTCGTGATAGCGAGACCAAATTCAGCGCATAGAGTCAGAAGTTCACGACCATTAGCATTGCATTTTACAACCCCATGGCGCCCAATAACTCCATCCCAAGCATCACGATCATTGCCGACTCGAGCGTTAAAATCACCCAACAAAAGGATTTTGTCCGCAGCGGGTATTTTGGTGAGTTTGATTGAGATCAGAATATAATTTGGACTTCTCTTCATCTGAAGATGGCATTGTAGGTGCATATACGCTAATCAGATGGATATTCTTCGTTGATGATAGTTGAAGCCTTAATACAATGATTCTATCGCTGATCCCCTTCGGTAATTCCAGCAGTGTTCGAGCTAGCTGATTTCTTACAGCAAAGCCAACTCCACTTCCGGCTCTCTCAGAAGCTGGTTTTCCACTCCAGTAGTAGGTATACCCCCCCGAGTTGCTCACATAATTCACCTGAGTCACTGAGATGTGTTTCACTAACAGCGGCAATGTCGATATTATATTTGGCCAATTCTCTAGCGATTAACGCCGTCTTTCTCTCTGGACACAAACTACGATCACTATCCAGAAGTGTACGAACGTTCCATGTTCCTATGGTTAGGTCTTTTAATATTTGAGTTTGTTTCATTTTTCGACCGCATCAAGATGGTGAACAGGTGACCGCGGTTTGCCACCTGCTTTAAAGATGAGACAGACTATGTTTAGGCCACCTTTTCTAGGCCCCTCCCGGATTGGGGAAAGCAGAGCGCTCCCTAAATAGGGCTGCTTTGTCGTCAACTGAGCTGTCGAGCTGATCTCCCGTCCCTATCAAGACCCAGAACGACCATCACCAGAAGACCGCCTACGTGCAGATGCCAACTAAGGTTCGGAAACACCAGGTCCTCCCCCCACCATCGGCTCTCCGTCGCCGTAGGGCTTTCACTCGAAAATCCAAATAAACATGCAGGAGTCATCTGCGCGTGATTATATTATAGTGGACAAGTAGTTGCGCTGGTACAAGTCCACTCTCTCTTCCTCTGTTTTCCAATGCCAATGGACCGGGGGTCCGGTACGATCGACGAAAACCAGAGATTGCAGAAGTTTGGCCACACGAGCTATAAGAATCCCGACGTGTGCCCTTTAAGGCACTACTCCATGTGCCTTGCCTCATCGCTGTAGAAACCGAATGCACTTGCCTATCGACATTGCTCGCCTGCTACATCAAAGAGGGCTTGTATAAGTAAATGGGGGATTTTCCATGGACTGATTACACTTGTGACTGAGGTCATAAAGTGGCGGTGGGGTCGTCACATCCCTACGCGATAATTTTTAAAAGACATAATACTCCTTGCGCAACAATGTCTAGTCCCGTAGGACTTTACAAACATTCAAACAACGGACACAAAGAACACGGAATATCAATATGTGTACATTTTGATAATTTTGTATAAATACGTATCAGTTTCAAAGAAAACTTGTTTGCTAGTATGCGTATATTAACTAATCACTTAGCCACTACCTCTTTATTACCTGAACAACGTCACTACGTTGTGCTTACCGTAACACATTTTTACTACCTGAGTTAGGAAAACTTCCTATGCTATGGGATTAACGAGACAGTTTTGTATATAGTAAACAGATATACCAGTAATACGCAAATAATCTATTAACCATTGTAGCCATTATTTAATAGCTTCTGGCAAAAAGTAATGAGAATGTTTTTAAAGCAACCGTAATCTATATCATGCCATAATAATTCTCAGTTCATGAAAGAAACCATATTTTGTAATTCATTTCTTCTGTACACAATAACAGACCGTTTGAAATAGAACTTTAATATAAAG
Source organism: Catocala sponsa (assembly GCA_963564715.1). Taxonomy (NCBI): domain Eukaryota; kingdom Metazoa; phylum Arthropoda; class Insecta; order Lepidoptera; family Erebidae; genus Catocala; species Catocala sponsa. The sequence continues at coordinate 20,490,787 of OY751338.1, read as the reverse complement.
ACATAAAATCTATATTTGTTTGTTGGATAGGTTACAATTCTTACGGCCTTGTGGACAATTTGGTGGATGTAAAGCAGCACCCGCAGCCCAGACCACTCAACTTGATGGGATTATACGATCATGTGATGCGTTTTTCATGTCCTCATTTTATTCCCTTAGTACGACGGTACTTTATTAAAATTCTATGCGTATAAACTCGGTGCTTACTTCGTATAGTTGTAGTTTTTGTTTAAAAGTGTCGTGTGTGTATCAGGTAACATACACACAGGATTTTTACTTAATGGACGGAAAATAAACGCCATTTACAAGGATTTTAAATCTCTATCCTAGAAATATTATATCATTGGCAAAAGAACTTATTGGTAAGGTACGTAGAATTTACAGCGGGTTTTATTTAAATAACTATATTTACGAAATATTAAAAAAATATTGATGTATATAATATTTGCCAAATTGTCTCCTTCCAGGCAAGACATGATAAAGAAGTCGCACGACGCACCAAATATGCCTGGAAGAGCTTTTGGTCGATGAAATCACTAATGAAAGGATCTCTTCCATTAACCCTGAAGAGAAAACTCATGGACATGTGGATTCTTCCCACCCTAACCTATGGAGCACAGACTTGGTCATTGACAAAAAAACAAAAGTCAAGGCAATGGAACGTAGTATTTTGGGAATCAGACTTACAGACCGCATCAGAAATACTTACTACGTTCCAAAACTCCAATTGCTGATGTAGGCCACTCAGCTGCCAAATTTAAGTGGAATTGGGCAGGCCACGTTTGTCGTATGCCAGGAGAGTTATGGGCGGGGACAACCACACAGTGGATGCCAAGTAACGGGAAGCGACTACGGGGCCGGCCCAGGAGGAGATGATAAGACGAGCTCGATGCCTTTAAAAGGGATCGGCAACTCATAACAAGCGATCGAGATAGATGGAAGGGGAGGCCTTTGCCCAGCAGTGGGACGCCAATATTAGGCTTATAATAATAATAATATAATATTTATGGTTAAGGGTAAACCGTCTATAGGCAAAACCTATTCTGAGCTATTTATTTATTGATAATCACAATCGCCGAATTCTTTATACTTTTGATTATATAATCGGTTCTATGGAAGATCTTTTCTGTTTAGACATTCTGCTGTCAACCTACAGCAGTAGACCGGTCAATTTGTCCGGCATTGTACAACACATGTAACCCTATGCAACAACGCACACGAAGGACAAAGATAAAATGTCTGCTAGTCGGCCGAACTAGACGTCGGCTGTCAAAACAGACCGCGGCTGATCGCCGTGGCGACCGTACATCCACGCAGCCGCGGTCGACAATGGACCGAGCTGGCCTTTTATGTCCATTGGAAAAAAAGATCGTTGTCTGCGGAACGCCTTAGTCATATTTAGGCTTACAGCTATAATATTATTATACCTAGTCTTACTATAAATATTGTTACAAGGACAAATCTTTTTCTTTTCTACTACGTGGACGGCCAGATCTTTTTCTGTCACAAACAGATGGGGATTCATTGTACCTATCAATAGCCCGGTACACAAACCTTCGACTAATACCAAGCGGATGGAGAGTTTCAAAAATTGCATTAAACTCCATATTTATTTTGTATCACAGCAATTTGGTTCTGTTTATCACCCCACTCCATTTTAATATCACAAATATATTTAATACCGATTTGCGCGAAAATGAGAAAACACAATGAATATTCATATAAGAATGACAGATTCCAAATTCAAATATGTTTTTTTTTCATTGTAACTGTATTTATGGCCAGACTAAGTATATGTACATTCTATCTATACGAAAGCATTATCGTTATACTAACACTTACCTGCCTCCAGATGGACTTCCGATGATTATTTCTTGTTCACCTATTGTTGTCAAACACTCCAACCGTTCACCTAAAAGCCCCTACTGACGACCGGTGAATTGTATTTTCAGCAGGTACCGATTTGTTAGATGTAATGCAGACTTATAATAATCGATCCTGTATTGGTTGACAAATAATTTTAAAAATCTTTGATCTTTATCCTTGTTAAATTATGTTTAAGATTACTTCACAGAGCCTTAGGCCTTTAGGTTGATAGTGACCGTTTTAAATAATTGTGTTATTTACCACAAAAAGATATTTTATCTGGTTCTGTTGTTCTGGTATCTGGTTGTTCTTAAGATTAAAGAGTACAAGCATACTATCTGTTCATCCGTGTAATATTAATAAATAGTTATTTTAAATTCCAGCACTAGTTTTAAAGTAAAAGGGGCTAAATACTCACGATAGGAATAACCTATACCGACAAATGGACATATTATAGTTCTTCATCATCTCTATCCTTAATTAGAACATTAATTATTGAATTTGTAAAATGAGCATGGTTTTCTTTTTCTTTGTTGAAATTTTATGTTTATTTCTTAATATCTAAAATTTGCAAATTTTGTTACACTTAACCGCAGGACATGCTAAAAACTTTTCTACCCATGACCACAATAAATGCATTTGATTTAAAGAACACTGGTGACAGCGAGTTATTCAATATGTCAAATACAGTAAGGATTTAAAACGATCATCTTGATGGTAAAAGCCTTATAAAGGCAGAACATAAATAGGACAAAACTGTCACGATAAAAAAGCAGCCGATTGCATCATTTCTATAGAATATATAATAATTCAATTACAAGAACGTACCGAGACAGATAAGACACATACACTAGTTTCTACATCCAGACACGCTCGGCGTAAAATGCAGATTGAATATTCCTAAAGATATTTATACGCAGCATTCCTGCCGTGTCTGAGCCTTCTGTCTGTGTGCGTGTGTGTATGTGTCTGATACATACATTGCCTTCATATCCGAACGAAGCTTTAGAATTGGTGCTACTAACTTTTCATGTGGCAATTTGTCAGGGGCCTACTGATCGACGCGACTGATTGAGGGCCGTGAGCAGGGGCTTTATACATTCATGTCAAGAGGAGGGATTGAAGGAACGTAAGGGTAAATAAAACGAACACTCTTCGTATTGTTTATTGAACCTGGGATGTCTTATTTCGTATGTATAGGTATGAGTCATGTGCTTACCTTTGAAGCGAATTACTTGTAGAGGGTTTCGTTAAGCAGGAATTTGTCATATATTGCATTTGTTAAAATTTTTAGGCTTTTATACTTACTCGTACGTTTCACAGACAGACAGACAATAAAGCTTTCTTAAAAAAGACAATTATCGCAACAGAGATCAAGCCGTTTGTTGCAAGGGACTTTCAATATTTAATCCATGTGTGTGGGATTCGAACCCTCAACACTCAGCACGACGGCAACGACGAGGCAACCACTTGCCTGCTACGCCATTCGTGCAGTCTAAATATAAGTAAGATTCGAGAATCTATACAGTTGTTTCGGCTTTAATTCCCAATATCATATAGTAGGTTCAAAAGATAATAGCCAATTATTGTTACCCTCGACCCTCGATTTCACTTTTTATCTGTATCATAAGATAAAAACTTATAATTGATTTACTTCTGTGATATGTTTAAAAGAATTCCAGGATCTTAAAACCTTGAAAGGAAGTTAACTATGCCAATTTCGCAAGTAAGTGATTAAGATGGTGGCCTATATTATTGAACCACCTACTTGCTTACCATCAGGCAAAATGCAATCATTTTAACAGAGAAAAAGAATACGACTTATCTGGCATCAGTTACCCGGCAGTCAGAAAATATGAAATGCATCGAATGATTCTTCATTGCTTACCTTAGTTGCTGTAATGACTGGACTTAGACGGCAGGCTTCAAATATCCTGTCTTATAGCAAGACAATCTTTGACTTTGCGAATGGTTTCTCTACTTACCTCCTTGTGGAAAGAATTGCGAATATATAAGCTTGAAGGTTTCTTCTTTAACGACTCCAGTGGGGCATTCTGCCTTGAAGCCTCGGTATAATCTCTTCAGCTCGGGCTCCGTGAACCGGGTCGCGCGGCGCAGCGCTGCTATCGAGTCCGGCCGGTACCGCGGCAGCTGCTCACCCAACTCCTCGAGTTCCGAATCTGAAATTAAAAAAGACAATCTATTAATATGTGTAGAACAGTGAAGTTTTAGAACAGTGAATATCACGGTGAGAGAATTTTATATCAACCTTATTACTTAGAGTACATGATTTAGAAAAATCACATGAAGAGACAAATCTTTAAAGAGAAGTTTCAATCCCTGACGTAAGATCATGGAAAGCTATTTTTTTAAAACGATGATACGGTTTGTCGAGTTTGCAGGTTTAAGTCCTGCTTCATAGACTTTCTCCCTCGTTTATATTTTGATCTTAGCAATAGAAGTAAAAATTAAATTGGAAATATACTTTAATTGTACGGCACGGGTCGAAATATGTAATCTATCAAATATATCTCATATTGTGTAATTGGCGATGTTTCACAAAAGCATTTTAACAAAACGCCATGCTGTACGTATCTTATAATAAATAAACAATAATCTAAGTAGCTTCGATTTCTGTAAAACATTTATGTGTATCTCAGATTTTAGTTTAGGTTCTAGATGTTAATTGTAGTTGTTGTCTTAGCACTAGTAGAATTAGGCTTTAGCAAATAGTTGTATTCCAGAATGGACTCGCATTTTTTTGCAACGATTATAGAAAAAGCAAACTTAAGTGAAAATTATAATTACTATTACGTTGTTTATTCATATTTTAAAATAAGCAATGCCATATTATTGCTCAAGACGTCTCGTTGTTATAGGGTTAATTGATCGTTTTAAATATTTAGGTAGCTCTAAATTCAATTATCCGTTTTTAGTCTCAGTTCATGATGTACTACTGTAGAGTGCTAAGTTATATCGTTATCAACGAGCTACCTTGAATGGAAAATCAGACGCAAATAGCCATAATCCGCTAGGCTCAAATTGACACCGTTTAGACAGTAGCACGTTCCGTCGAATGTCGTACGCCTGAGAGGCTAAAATAGGCTACATTAGACTTTTGGCTACTGTAATTGACTGAGGAGAAGCTCCCAACGAAGCCAATTATTTGATCACTAATTGGATATCAAAGTAAAAGTAAAAAAATATTTATTTATTTAGGCCATGAAGTAAAACTTATGAGCGTCACAGTTTAGTAGTTAGTGAGTTAACTATGTAGGTAACTCTTACTGATATCACAGAAGGGATAATCTCAATGTTTTGATTGCAATTATTATATTACATTCTGTGGCTCACTGCAAATTAAATTTTTTTACGTGCTCAAATTATATCTACTTGAAATTGTTTTATGGAAATAAAATATTTGAATTGGTATTTAATTTAGGTTGAAAACAACTGACGGTGTATCGCATAATTTAGATCTTACATCAGTATCTATTCCACCACAGCTTGTGCTTCGTACTGCTAAATATGTAATCACTTGAAAAGTAAATGTTTACGTTTAATTTTTAAAAGCCATACAAATGCTTTGATAATTAATTTATTTTTTACGGCAGTTGAAGACAACTTCGACAACATTAGATGATTTACAAACTTTTGGGTCGCAGTTTTAAGCAGTCCCATGGTGTGTATTAAACACTCTGTGGGACTGATTTAATTTTAAAAATGCGAGAGCAAATTAGAGCCAAGTAATTTGATTAAGCTGCTATATGAAATAGATAAAAAAAAATTTGGTAAACCAGTAACCATATAGGTAGGGTACAGAGAGATTTGTCCCAAACAGGAGCACCTCAGGTATACAATTACCTTCACTTTATAAAATACTGCAGCAACACAATCTTGTGTTTGTGTTCCTACATCAAGTAGAGGTTTTAGGTTCCTTAAGGGGGTACTAATAATCTTTGCCGTTTGTGATGTCATTACAGTGACTTCGTTTTCAGTCGATTGGCTACGTGTTAATGATTTACCTTACGTTGTTATCATTTATGGGCTATGGATACCATGGTATCCGTATAAAGCAGCGATAGCTCAGTGGGGAGACCAACAGACTGCAAAGCAGAGGGTCTCGGGTTCGAACCCACGTCGCGCACCTCTGATTTTCGGAAGTTATATGACTTTTCGAAATTATGTGCGTATTGATTGACAATTATCGCCTGCTCCGTGCCTCGGAAAGCACGTTAAGCCGTTGGTCCCGGCTGCCATGAACATCTATGGCAGTCGTTATTGGGAGAGTGTCGACACAAAAGATCCCACTGGGTCGAAGTGTCGCCGGTCTGCACTGACTGGCCTCCACATAAGATAAGATAAGATGGTATCCGTGGCCCAGGAATGATTATATCTATGTACTTGGATAACCTGTTGCAGATCATTTAAAACGTAGTCCTTCTGCTACCGCCGCTTAGGGCTGTCTCTTGCCTGGGTAATGTTTATAACTATGCGCTGTGTTTCTACACAGCGCATAGCTATTTGGGTACGATTTTCTATAGAGTGGAGATATTACTTCAAACGATAAGTTCCAGTTTGAATTTAAAACGGAATACCAGTTTGAAGGTACCTGATTGTGTGTAAACTTTGGTTGTAATAAAAAGTGAAAATATAAATATTTTTTAAAGATGATCTAAGAGAAAAATGCTCTTAAATGTATTTAAGTCCTCGCCCTATGTCGATGTTGCAAGCTTAAGCTAGCTTACGCCCGCATATTACATCGGACGACCGAAGTGTTTCTTATAAGAAATATATCCCTTACCACAAAGGCCAGCGTTTACAATGAAGTTCGAACAATGAACGTTTGTTGATATTAAAGATCATCCATCATTTATCGAGATGTCATAGCAAGCAGCCCGGGTAATTGAATTTCCGAAATATCGGTATACATTGCACGATGTCTGTTTGACTATGAAATGAGTATTGGAATTTTATTCGCGTGTTTGTTAACATTATTTCTCAAACGTAATCATGAAGCGTTTTTATATAAATCGGTTATTTATTGTTTAATTTTGATTTGTAAAAAAAATACATACGTATTTCTCGTATTATCCTATAGACTTTAAACAGTGCAGATATATATTTTGTTGCTAAAAACAAACCAAAAAGACAATCTTTTAAATATTTTCTTTACCATATTTGTATGAGTTTAGCTATTTAACATATACAAAAACCATGACATTAGATGTAGGACACATCTAATTTCGCTAAATAAACTATATATACATATATATTATTATAATAACTATCAATAAACTTTTATACAATTTTTATTTAAAGGATATACCTTTAAATACAAATTGTGTCTGCCCGTATTCGTTGTTTCAATTCGTCATGATTAGTAACATTTTAAAAATATATTGATGAAATAGTTATTATATAAACCACAATGTTACCGATTTTTTTCATACAAAGCGGCAACTTGATATTGACACCCATACTATAATGTAGATCAATTCAATTATATTTTGATGTGAAAATATACGCAATAAACTCTAAACTTATAACTAATATTTTATTATACTACATAGGCATATTCATTCTTCATTATTTCGTTAAAGACTACAGTTTGAATGTACATATTATTATGTCTGCTGTCAACAGTTAATAGAGTATATAATTTAGAAAAATATAACTATTTGGATCCTAAAGAGATTACCTCGTTACCTTGCAATGTGTTCTTGCGATCTGCTTATCATAAATAGGTATACAGAATCTCTTAAGACCGCAGATTGGTTTTACCTGTTTTACCTTTTTTGAAGGCTTGGCAACCAATAACGCGCGATTGATAAATAGCTTGCATGCAAGATTTAATAGGCTGCAGTGATCGTATTTTTAACCGACTTCAAAAAAGGACGATACTTGAAGAACGACTCCAAAAATAACTGATTATAAATTGTAAATAGGTATTTAAGTATCAATAATTCCTTGATTGTCCTTAAATGTTCTTGCTTTAAAGTAATTATTTTTTTACTTTTTAGTTTAAATTTGTACATACATATAAGTATACAGAGTTATGAAGTCGGTTCTTGTTTTTTAATCTAATTTTTGCCAACTGAAAAGACAATCTACAAATAAATTAATTCACGTGTGCTAATTATGCGTCAAGTTTACACAAAACCTAAATGCTTTTACACATCGAAACTATTTGAAACCCTAAAACGGAAATCGAGTTCACTAGAATGTATGCCACAGACAGTAAATTAATAATGAGGGAGCGAAGCAAACAGTGAGAAATAAACTACTCCCAACTAATATGCAAGTCTAATGTGTTAATCTCTGGCAAACTTGCTACGATGGTATAACTCGGTCTGCGAATGCTTGGTAAGTGGCGTTCCTACTTGGCAAAGAAAATGCGGCTGATGATATGCTCATCAATTGCTACATAATATGTAGTTAAATGCCGTGTGATGTTATAAAATTCTGGAAGGTCAAATTAAGTATGTCGTTCAACGAATGGAATCTGTCCGTAATGAACTATCATATGCCTTTTTTATTTATTTGATTTTCAATACACATCGTAAGATATTTTGACTTCGATTGCGATATTGTTATTTTTTTAAAGATTACTAGTAATTTGTGTTTTAATTTACTAGTATTCTTGTTAACCTCTCCAGCTAAGTTAGAATGCTTGTGTTAGGAGTGGGATCACGTCAGTAGTGCAATGGGTGAGATTCGAACCCGCGACGTCTCGATCGCAAGTCCAATGCCTTATGCATTGGGCTACCGTCGTTACTTAAACTTTCAAGTTATTAGCATACTGAAATTTATGCATAATTTAATTTATATTGGTGCAGTTACCATCGCATTTGAAGTATTAGCATGGATATTTCTAATATCCATATTTTTTTATTAGGTCAGCATTGCGTAACTTGTGAATGTTTTGTATAAAATAAAAAAATGCCGCAAATAGTTTGCTTAGTCAGGAAGCTCAATGATGCGAATCTCACGGATACTCTATATAAAATAAAATTGTCCGCGAATAATTGGCTTAGTCAGGTATGTCCTTAGTAAACTGTGCCCATAGACCTTGTCTGAATAGCAACGAAATGTCGTATTTATACAGTTTGCCTCTATTCCCTTTGTGTTAGAATCTGTCTTAGGAAGTTAGTGAATTGTAAAGTGTCTCTTTGACTGTTGTCAATATTTGTGACTTTGGATTGAGTACAGAAACAAACTTATTTTATAAGAAAGATTTAAATACAAATTACTTCTCAGGAAATCTTATTCGCGCTTTCCTATAGATCCTTTTTAATATTGCTACAGTACTCTTGTCTATATAGACTAAAGATTATTATTCGTGATTATAGATTCGCTTTAAAAGAAAACAGGTTCTAGTAGATTTTGTGATTATTGACATAAAATTGACTTTGCTGCTTTTGACAATAATATTAGACGATATTTATCGTTAGGCGTTTTAATCGTATTTAGAAGCCTGCAAGCTTTAAATGACATTGCTTATTCTTTGGACCAAGAAAAGACTAGTCTTCTGATCATGCGAAGAGACAGCCCTAATTTAATTAAAATGCGTATCCAAGAAGTAAAATCTAGCCAAAGACACTAATTCACTGAGTTTCAATGTTTTAAGTAGAATAAAAGTACCTAATACAAGTCCTTATTGCAAAAGTACCAAGACACATTATTTCTAAGAAATTCAAAGAAAGAACAACACAAGCTACTTATTCATTATCTGTATTTAAAGACAGAAAAACAAATGAGGTCGTATTATTCTTTTTTCAAAAGCATCTATATTCGTTCCGTTCGTCGGTCTTCAGCATTTGTCATGTACCAGATGACTGTGACGTTGAAATATCAGTACAGAAAAGTCCAACATTAAGTCGTGAAGTACGCGCTGCGTACTAATTAGTTCTTTACGTAAGAGTTCTCTAGACTTTTTGTACCTCGTTTATAAGTTAGTCTAAACTAGCAAAGACTCGTATTCCAGTAATTACCTCCGAGTGGTCTATTAAATACAAGTGCGATTTTGGCTGCGACGACACTTCCAATTTTTGCAACTGATGGCCATGTAATTACAGTTGATTGCGCACGTTATATTGTAACGAGTACCAAAATATTCATTAATTAGTCTATTTAAATGCTTCGAACGAATAAGAAAATAAATGGCAACTGGATGAGTAAACTGTATAAAATTCATTTTCAGTTCCGCAAATTTGAACGATAAGTAATTGTGTACCTGAAAATATAAAATTGAATGAATATTTGATTAAGCAGTATTAGTTTGGTTTCCAGGTCACCTAAGTTATGTTATTAGTATTATGTTTCACCCAACTGTTTTCGTACGTAGTATATGTCCTGCATACTACTGCAGTTTTGTTTTCAAAAACTTCGGAGCTTTCGCAATCGCCGAATTAATCGAATAGCAGAAATTAAATTTTGGAACACAATTTGATTAATATAATTATTACGAAGATGGAATATAGAATCCTCTTTTTTAAAATTCAAAGTCCGAATGCCAAAGAAAAGTTATAACTATAATCATAGCATTCATAATAGGTAGTACTAAAAGCGATTACATTATCGTCAATTCAAACTTAGAACGTTACCTAAGATATTGCAATTTTATATCAATCAAAGATAGGTTCACTGGCAGTACACGCGGCATCTGTGCCTTTCTAAAACGTATAATGAAATAGCTCGTCAGCGGCATATTGTCAGAAATTGGTATGTCTTAAGACTAATTGCCGAGCCCCGAATAAGTCCGGAATTCGCATTCCATTTCCCTTACAATTAGGGCTGATAACGCGTAATTTATTACCAGCCGGCTCCCTCGAGAGTGCGCTGCGGATGGTTTAAAGCTTTTTAATTATGTGTGGACTTCATTAATCGGGGTAAAGTGCAGTTAATAGCACGTTCTGCGTGTTTTATTATTATATATAAAAAATTATGGCCTTTGTCAAACTTCACATGCTGAGTTGGATATCTGTACTTAATCTATTTTATTACAACTGTGAGTCTTATATTTATTTTATTAACTATTTAATTTGTATTTTTTTGTATGGTGTAAGTTGTTGGTTGCTGGAAGCCATGATTACTTCATGTGAATTATGGAAGACCGCAGAAGGCTTCTAGCTCTTAAAAATTTAACTAGAAATGTTTTTATTAAAGGCCTGATAGTGCCTGACCTGCAAGGATGCTGGGATTAAACTTTATTAGCAGTATGTATTTCAGCTTATAGATGCTCGATCACAATTACTTAGGATCGAACGGTTTGGGTTTAGCCAGCTAAACTGGAACTATATTTAACAAATCTACTAGTATAATCAATAGTAATGTTTAAAAGGAAAATAGGGCCCGGTGACAAGGCTGTGAAAGCTCTGTCTTGAGCAAGTGTCGCGTCTATCTAGATTATCCTGGAAAAGCCTACAATATATGTTATTTTCTGCCATAAATGTTTAATGTGGATGGAGATTGAAATCACAACACGTGCCGCTCTAGTTGTGACGAGGCAACCACTTAATTCCTATAGTCGGTGCCCGGTTGACTTCAATAGGTTCAGTCTATATATTGTGGAACTTCATCATATATGGCGAGATGCGCATGTTAAATTGTCTACCTCTTTTTATACTATTCAACATGTTGATCTGTATTCTCGTCATAGCATATGACAGTAGTAGGCTTATTTAATCACAAAATAATTTTACTTGTCTACATTTATGTATTACCCCTGATTTCAGTTAATGACATTAGAGAGTACACAAAAATAATGCTACACATACGTGCTATTGTGGACAATTTGCGATTAAAGGTCACCCACGTTCGTCACCTTCTTTTAATAAAGCGTGACACACACACTTCGAAAGTTAATATTAATCAATATAAAAAAATATGATTTCAGGGCATGTGTTTTCCCATCGATTCATGTTTAGAATAAGCAGTAATAATGACCTCTGTAAATATAGTGAAAATATATATGGCCATCTTGTATAGACGTGTTAATATGTATTAAATATACAGCGTGCTTATATATTAATGAGATTGCAAATGAAAGATGATGCTCTTTATATAACGTATGCATGCTTTGAATATGCATGAAGTACTTAAGCTCATGGCGAATGAAGTTCGAAAAGTATCAAGTAATCTTTAGATTATAATTGTAGCAGTATGTCTTCGTAGCAGTTCGTAGACACGTGCTACGAACAGCGGAGCGCAATAATTATATCTACAAAATAGCCAGTATTTCATATTGTTTTATTTGCCATATTTATTGTAGTGATGGGGTGGTTTAATTGGTCACGTTTGTAGTATTAATACAGACGGAACAAAAGTTGTCTGCACGTTTGTGCACGCTAATAATCTCCAAGATTGCTTTACAAATTTAAATGTGGTTTTAATTGATGTAGCTTACTACATCAATCAATCATCTAATTACTTATAATTAAAGAAAGTTTAGGCTGAAACATCATTTTTGAAATATCTAAGCTTCCAATTAAGTTAGGATAACAAAATTATTTGCATAAAAAGAGCGATTAATTTCAACGTGTGTCGTTTACGTAACGTTAGACAATAATATGTTAGTAATATTTTATAAACAGAGCCGAAAATAGGAATAATGAGGATTGGTTAAAAAGTTTTTGATATTACAAATATATACAGACTTTTTTATTGTGTCCTGTGATTTTAAATTTCCTTTTCGTGAGAGTTTATTTATTAGTCTCTATTTTTAGAGTTCGAAAAAACTCTTATACAACAGCTTTGTCCGTCTGTCTGTTATACAACTTTCAACTCAAGAACCGTAATAGCTAGAGACTCGCGGTCAACGCCATTCGACTCAGCATAGTCGATATACTCCCGAAATTACTATGACCTTCGACCTCTGATACCTCACGTGATACCATTTTTGCGAACTCTCAAGATTTACGGCAATTCATTGCCGTTTCTCACTTGTTTAGAATCAGTTTACCGAAAACGACGATTGTAGTGACGCAGTTTGCTTTTTCCAAATAGGAAATTCAATTTAAATAATAACATTTCTTATGAGTATCTAAAATGTATGTTATGTTCTTTTGCTTTACATGTCTGTCGTAATACACGCTTAAATTAGATGCCAATGCAAAGTTAAAATGGGATATATTTAAGCATGCATTTATTCGAAAAATAGCATGCTATGCATGCTATTATATGATGAGTCAAGCAAAAGTGATATGCTAGCAACGTAGAAATTGAAATACTGTAGTCTCTGCCTACTCCTCCAAGAAATAGGTCTATGTACACTAGTCTATGTACACACCTATGTAGGCAACTAAAATATTATGTTTATGATATAATTATATGATATCTAGACACGCGGGAGCGTGTCAAGCCAAGTTCAAGCAAAGGAACTGGCTAGCCAGCGCCGAGTGTAATATTACACGAACCACTTGGTGCCACTTTTGACCCTTCTATAACTCAAAACCTCTTTAACGTAAACATATAAAACTACGTGTGTTTAATTATATCCATAAGGACATCTAGAAGCCCTAATTTCATGAAGCTAGCTCAAACGGTTATAAAGATATGAAGGTGGTCAAAAAGTCGTAAATTTTAGTACTGACTGACTGACATTTAGTACCTAAACCTAACCTACTTCCAAATAACCTAGAAGGATGAAATTTGGAATCCAGCTCGGTAATTGTGTGTAAGCGTAGGAAAAATCTAAAAATAAAAAAGTTAAAAAATAGAGGGGCCCTCATACAAAAAAAAATTTAATTGTAGCGTTGGAACCGTTACAATCAGATATTTGAACTATCCCAATATATGTATTCTATAATATATATATTTTATTTGCTATATAACAGAAATATAAAAATAAAGTTAATTAAAAAAATAAGTGGTGTCCCGATACAAAAACTTGTGATACGCGCTAAACAACCGGCCAACGGTGTGTCGTCGGCAGCGCGCGGCACCACATAATTATACACAGAACAGAAGAAAATCTACATAAAAGCGCTCCCGAGCAACACATAAACATAGGCACCGCTTACGAATACCGATTTAGTTATTTATTGTTTTACTTGAATTTGGCACTCATTTAGATCTCCATTATTTTTGCGGCGAAGCCCACAGCCAAGCATAATTTTTGTATTGAACTTGGCTCTCCTTTTTTACATTTATGTTTTTGGTGGGATTACTTTTAAGTCATATATTACACATTTTATTTTAAAATTGTTTTTATTATTTGAATGTAGTAGAGTGAATGAGGCAAAAGCGATATGCCTGTATTATAAATCATTTATTAATTTGCAGAAGACATTGTTACAGTGGTGTTATAAATTTGACAATTTATTATGAGATATTTAAGGCAAAACATAGTGCACTATAAACTGTTATCGATATAAGACCATAAATGTAATCCCAACTATATTTGACAAATAAAATTCTATTCTATTCTAAAATGTCCAACAGGTACAAGTATCAAATGTTTCCTTAAATTGTTTGTTAACCTTCAAGTGGCATGCAAATAATTATAATTAATTAACGTTATATAATGTTGACTCAAATGGAATATCATCTATGTAAATTGAAATAAAACAAAATTAAAATAGATTAAGACACAAAAAATATAGTTTGGAATTGAATTGAAAATCTATAGTCTCTGCCTTCCCATCCGGACAATACGCGCTAGTCTCTATGTATATAATATCCGTTTAATTATGCCGTTTTATTTTTAAAATGGAAAATGATTATATTTTATTCTTGATTCGAACTCATAACAGCTTTTATACGAAAATTTTATTTTTATTTAATTATTTTGCATTTCTTGTTACTAGCAACGATTGCCGAGCACCACAATGAACTATAAATAAATAGAAAGTATCAAAAGTTAAACGAAACCACTGAACAGTGCGTTCAAATTCAGTATACAACATTATCATATACTTATCCGATAAAAAGTAAGGAAAATATACAAGGAAACACACAAAGTCAATAGAAACCAACATTGTGTTGAATAATAAAATGACTTCAATAATACCGCGAAAATACATATAATTTGTACAAATAAGTCCAATCATTTAGTGGGAATGAGGTGAATTCCTCTCCTACGCTTTTTATATACATGTATGCTTATGTACGTATAACCTTTTGTACCCTTTCGGTGTAATCGGGCAATAAACACCAAATTATTCCACAAGGAAAAATCCCAAGGAAGTAAAGGGAATCCGTAGCAGAAGCCCCCAAGGGTTTATCTCATGCGTTGATGCTCAACTTATACCGACAGAAACAGTGGATCATGGTATTATTCAGTCACAATGGAAAATAAATTTAAACCTAAATTAACAGTATAACATAATTATGTAGTACTAAAAAAAAAGATATATATTTTTCTGTAATTTTGATGACATTCCACTGGTTAACGGAGGTGCCTTTTATATTATGTTATTTTAATTGATTAAACACACAGTTATAGATAGCTTCTATTGAAAGATTACGTCGAGTAGAGTCGTAGGAATCGGTAAAGTTTATCGGCCTTTTCATAATTTCTAATTAGTTTATACAACTTACCGCTAGAGGCCCTGTTAAAATGTATACGGTAAAATACGCTACTGTTTATCGTGTACTATGAAAGTCCCTTCTGGGGTAGAGATATGTTCCATTAAACTTTAGTTTTTTATACAATATTGGTAGAAATATGTTTTTTTTTGTAAAGGCTCCTACACACAATGCCGGCGGCACGAGCCGCCGGCTTTTGCGGAACGACACGTGTCGCCGGCTTTTGCCGGGCATTTGTGCCGCCGGCATGTGCCGCAGAAACTTGCACAAAGCCGCCGAGTAACATTCCAGTTATGACAGTCGTGTAGAACGCTAGCCGCGCGGTACGCCGGCATGGCCGCCCGGGTATCTGCTTTGTGCGGCTAAACTGGCGGCTTTGTATGCCGCCGGGTGCACCGTGGCTTGACCGGCGGCAGTGCCGGTGGTAGTGCTGCCGGCACTGCCGCCGGCACTGTGTGTAGGAACCTTTAAAGGCGACTCCTGCACTATAATAATTCCTGTGTATCGCGAGGGACTTCAAAGCGTTCAAACAACGGATACAAAGAACACTCAGACTCGGAACAACTATTTGTGGATCAGACAAATGTTTGTCCCGTGTGGGGATCGACAACACTCGGCGCGGCGGCAGTGGTGAGGTGACCATTTAAACCACTACGCCATCCGTGCAGTATAATACATATATATAAAATAAATATAATACCCGGCTGATATTTAAGCCTATGATTGTTTACAATACCAGGGATACCATACTCATGTTATAATAAATTAATAATATTAATAAGTATGGCTAATTGTATGTAACTTAGTTCCTAGTAGTATATTGTAAGTGCCCTTAACGCCTGTGGCACAGGTTTACCCTAGTATACGCACCCATATTATATATTACCTATATTAAGTACTTTAAGGACCGTATTCATGTTTTACCACTGTAATTAATAAATAAATAATAATAATAATTACCTATTATTATTATGTTGCACACCTTAAGGAAAAGGGCTTTAAGATGGCATGCAAGAAATGGACTGGGAAGTATGTAGGCCTCTGGCAGACTTACTTACCAGGTGGAATGTAGTAATAGTGATTCAGCTACTCTTACGCCGGCTCCCTGTCTTTGGGGTTGCCCAGGAGAGCCGGCTTTCTGTAAGTGGCTGCCTTTCCCCAGACGAGCCGGCTTCTTACCCTCATCAAATAATTGGCATCGCTTCGCTCTTTCGCTTATGGTAGACAAACCGACGCGATAAGTCGCTAATAGGACGTCTAATGGTCGTCATAAGTGCGCACGTCGTAATCGTTTCAGTTTGCGTTCTGTGTAAGTTATCCCGTTACCTCCTCATGGGGTGACGTATGTAATTGTTTTCTTGCCGGGCAAATTCTTTAGCTCTAAAATCGTAGCATGTAACAGTTATTTATACTTAAGTTGATGAGCGTTTTTCGGAAAATATCGGTTTGTATTTTGGATTAGCTGTTCGTGTTTTTGACAATTAATAAACAAAATTTAAAAAATATTAAAACGTGTAACCTTTGCCCAGTCAAGCATGAATCGAATGAATCGCTAACGAATAATATGACTATACTAATAATATGAATATAACTATGAGTTGACTATGGTTGTTAAGTAATTGGACAATTCCGACTAATACATAGAAAAGCTAACCAACAGGTTAGCTATCAGTGGATGGAGGCAGTGAATAATAGTCCGAAATGTTATCTCATATTTAAATTTTAGAAAATGCTGTCTATGACTCCTCAAAGTACCCTCGATATCGCACTTTAGGCGATTGGACACTACAGCAAGAGTAAGTAGTCTACTTAGTAAGTGTTTTTGGTTATTGAGAGGTAAGTGTTTTTGGTTAACCATCAACCATACAAATAGACCTTACTAGTTGTTTACAAATCCGAACTCAAAACAATATTTTGTACAAAAACATTTTTGTTTTTGTACAAAATATTTCTACACGAATTTGTACAAAATTTAAATTCAGAGGTTAAATAACAATGATATCGTCCTATAGTCTGTAAACATTGGCCAACCGTTTCACCGTTTTACAACTTAATTTCACAGATATTACTCTCCAAACACCATAGGCCCGCCATTGCGATAATAATAACAGTTTCTGGCCAAAACACAAAAGTATTAAGCGTTGTACATTTACATTGTGATTAGAATATTAAGTGAAGTCAACAGGACAGGTGGAATCTAAAATTAGGCAATTTTCCAAAGGGCCACGTATTGGAGCGACGCGCTTACGGTAACCGGTAACGAAATTTAATTTTATACCCATTTCTATTAAAGGTGCGACCCGAACCCAATATCCGAATACGATGTAAAATGTAATTTAAAATTTAGGTTTGTTAAGAATATTTAGATTATTATTTTTATTTGTAACTTATGTTTTGTATGTTGAAAATTTGATATCCTAGTTTCATTTCATCATTCTTTTTCTTTTTTTCTTTATCAGTGGCCTGCCAAGGCGAGATCTCAATGGTTATGCCTGCAGAATTTTAGGCTTTTAAAAAGGTTCCACACGTAAATTAATTATTTATGTTATCATCTAACAGTTCCATAGCATATTTTCAAAATAAAATTAAACATTGAATATAATGTTATTCACTCAGACACTAGATTACCTAAGTTGAGGCTGATAAGTTTGTTATTCTATTTGCGGCCAATTATTACGTTCATTAGATTTTAAATAAACCTAGCCCGCGAAATATGCTTGTATAATTTTATCCACCCTTTCGGGGCGAGTATACACAAGAGTAAGTATAAGTAGAGAAACAAATAACAAAATTAAAAACTACGCAGACACTCGTAAATGGTTCTTTAATTGATACTAATGATTAGACCGGGATAGAGCTATTAGCACAATGACGTCATTTGCTAGCGTCACCGTGTGTTTGCAAACTAATGTTCGCTTTACTTAAAGGGATACCATATAACCACCACACAATCACCCTCAATAAACTGCCTCGCAGTTCTTTCGGTCTCCTATCAGAATAAGGTTAGTTAGGCTATAGCTAATATATTGTGTATTCTGTGGTCATAGATATATGAAATACACAAGATAAGACACTGGCCCAATGCGAGTTAGCAAACTACACACGTAATAAAACTCCATAAATGAGTGGTAATTATAATAATAATAATATTCTACACATACATACACATATACTATTTTTTTGTTGTAAATATTATACATAGAAACACCCAGACCAAGTCAAACATCCATGTTCATGCACACAAATTTTATAAAATTAAAATTATAATACGCACAAGTACGCATAATGTATCGGTCTTATATTATTTGGTGACGGTCTCAATACCCCGCTGCCCCCTAAGTACCACATTCTTACAGAAAACCGACGTCAGAATGGTACCACTGATACTGTGTTTCGACCTCTGCTATTCCTTTCCTTTCATGCATTTTCCTTTCATTTATTTTCGGCTTTAGAGATGACTTATACGTTTGAAGTGAAAACCATAGCTTATGAACATTAATTTTAAAATTGCAAGCGATCATAGTCTATCGTTACCACTATTAATTAAAACAGACACATATTTACCACCTTTGTTGTATGAATAAAATAATGGATTATCAATATATGACGTCTTACGTTTTACAGCTTTTATTAATAATAGTACGAGAGCCGAAGCCGTTCTATTGTCTAATACAATATACAGAAGAGACTTCAGTGTAAGCCCGTATATCTTTATATTAACATATAAAACACAGGATATATTTCGTCAGCTTGTAAGCTCTGAATCGTAAAGATATGTGTATCTGCATGGAGACCATACGCAGAACCCGCTTTATCAAGTTGTCGCATAAATCTCGACAAACTCAGTCATATATCCCGATGATTTGACGGAATAGTTCCGCGGAATCGTAAAAAATGTGTAAGGAACATGAGAAAATTTAACGCGAGCAATCTGCGGGTTCATATACACGTCGATATTATCGGGGCACAGTCTGGGTGTCAGGATTATGTCGTGAGAACGTGCGTTCGTGCCAACCGCTGCCTTGAATATCAAGTGCGTGCGTTTGACACTTCAGAGGATGTGACAACGCTCGTAAAGGACTTGCGTACGCCTTAAGTCGTACCCGAGTCGCAGGGTAACCGAGCATTCCTACCACACTTCCTAAATTATAAAGTTACCATAAACTTCATGTACCGAGCGTGCGACGACGTCAATAAAAATTGTGTTTATGAAATAAAATAGACTGTCTTTGGGGTATACATATCTCTACAAGTAAAACTGACACGAAAATTCAATTTTGTTTTTCAAATTAATACACGCTTCACATGCTGTAAATAAGATTTACGAAGACAAAATTAATATTTCACGATCTAATTACATCCTGAGATATATATCTAAGAATTTATAAATATATTTTAAGTTACTAATGAGTAGCATACTAAAGATGTTCAACGCAGACTTCTAATCTTGAATGAGATATGTTTACTAATGAATGGAGTAAAATTAAGCGTATATGGATTTTATCCACTGATTCATGTTTGCTACTATCTAAATTCTATGTTAAGTATCGTTTTAATACAGGAGAGCGAGAGAGGGAGGGCGAAATAGAGAGGAAAAAGAGAGAGATAGACGAACTCCAAGAAGTTTTAACGAGAAAGGTTAGGTAATAAACGCGATCCATTACTAATAAATACCGTTTTACCAGATTTTACGCATTTATTCGAGTGTCAACGAGTAAGCCAATCAAAAGTTATAAAACAAGGAAGTTTCTCAGTTAGTTGGACGAAAATCGGAATTTTTCCATGAAGCGTTTCGACTCGGAGAGTGGAATTTGCATCGATTGTGAAACTGTGTACCCACCTGAGTTTTTGTTTCGTCAGAGCGGATTTTTCGAATACTGAGCGCCATTGCCCAGCTTGTATCCAGTCGCTTCTACCGCATTGCGTCTCATTATTGAGGGCGGGCATTTGAATACTTGGAAAGAACAGTTTGTTTCCCACAAACGACGGAGTTGACAAGTCAGGCTTTTGCTATCGGTACCAAGATGTCTCTATTAATATTTTGGCACGCTGACATCGTCAAATTTAAATCTTTGGAGATGGTATGTATAATAGAATCGGTTGTAAAATTTTCCAAATTTAAAATATAATACTGCCAGTTACAATGGCATTTTGATCTCTTTAGCAAAATTATAATGAGTTAATTCTGTTCCAATGATTGTCTTGGCAGCTAATATTAAAGCATTGAAATTAAAATACACAAGATCATTGTTTATATTGAAAATAAGCCACGTTTCAGCCTTGTAGTCAGTTTAGCAACTTAATTAATCCAAGTGAATACAAGACTGTCCGAAAATTTCATTAAGTCAATTTAGAACATAAAGGGCCAAGTTTCTTAGATTAAATGATAACAGACGGAGATATAGATCAATTGGAGATCCCATAAATATCTGTCGGGCCCAACCCTACGAATTTAGCCTATCGGCAAGGAATGATTGAAATGAAATGGGTCAGTTTAGACAACGAATGTTTCTTCAGGGTAAGTGCATGGTATTACTGTCAAGATGCCTTTTGAGAGCTTATAGTCCATAAATCCTAATGTTTGCGGTATTCATAAGATTTGAAATCCTACTTCAATTTCTATAGATATAGATCAAAATTAAAATATGCTACTTATATATTTTTCATTTGGCGGTCACCTCGCCAAACATTGCTATAGCCGAGTGTTCACACAGAACAAACAAAGGATCGTCTTTATTTGGCTCTGGGTGGTCTTTGTTTCCGTACGTAGACATAATCCCTATAGTGAGAATGTAATTTAAACGATATATCTGTGTGAGTAATTGTATAATGGATGAATACTAGTAACGCGTAATTAGTTGATTAGATAGTTGATTAAACATGCAAATATTCAGTAATCGGCACTACTACTAGACAGAATAATTAACGAGTCACTCTCGGTAAGTAATTCGTCTTGACATCTTATATCGCGATGAATTATGTCCCCGGCTTGATCTCCGACAGCTGCACTGTGCAAACTTTTCAAGTCATTTCTCAAGGGTTTACCAAGATTTCTCTCGCTTTTATCAAACGAATGAGTTAATACGTCATTTGCAACTAGATTTATAGCAGCTCTGTTAAAGCCGTTTTTTTTATTTTAATGATTTTGTGGTTGGATACTGTTATACGCGCATAACCTCAGGGGATTTTAAGCACTCAAAAGTTTTTATGTTTCACGGTGAGGTTCGTGATTTCGGTAGGTAGATTTAAGCGATGTTTCATTTTCAACCGTTCATGCTTGTTGTATTAATTAAGTTGTGAGTTTGACAATTTTATCAAATATTATTCGGAAAGCTTAAAGACTGAGCTAAATTGCAATGGAATTATATAATGTTTTGTACTTTTATATTCTATCGCACTTTTAATTTTTTACGGTGTGAACAGTATGCAAATGAATTCTCTTTTAAAATTTCGAACGTTTTACCAAATTGCCACTAAAGTTTTTTTCTGTTTACAATGTCCGCACTGATTTACGGCCAGTTGTTAGGGTAAATATCGAAAACAAAGGAGGTTTTGTCGCCATAGTGTTGCAAGAAATGTGATAGATGTGTGGAGAACAAACAGAAGTAAGGAAATTGCTTTTGCTGGGCGTAGAGCGGAAATTTTGCCAAGTGTGCGCGTGTGGACGTTAGCCTTGTTGGGAACTATAGAAACATGTTGCATATGAGGTTTTCATACGTCGCCATCGTTATGAGAACTTTCATTTATCATTTCGCTCAAGTTGGCCGACTGCCTGCTCTATTGTGATATTCGGTTAATAAAGCCTTGTGAAAATGTGGAGTTTCATGGTGGGTAAATTATGTTAGTAGATAAATAATAGCATTTGAATATATCTAGGCTTAAACGCACCAGCGTTTAGTCGGTATTACCGGGATGCTCACCATCTTTCTCCTGGTGAGTCCGACATAACTCGGAGGAGTTATGTCGGACTCACCAGGAGAAAGATGGAGAATGCATTGTCACATATCCCTCCCCTGGGGCGGGCGGAGGCCCGCCCCAGGGGAGGGATATGTGACAATGCATTCTCACACGTAAAAAAAAAGCCTTAAACACAACATATAGTTAAGCGAATACAATACTAGACAACAGGTCCTTATCGCTTTTGAAAATATTCGAAGATCTAATATTTATATCTCGAGTAAAAACCTTTTATCCAATATTGTTTTATATATACAAATACTAAAGTAATTTTTTTAACAGGCAGATTATGTAAAAAATTAGAATAAGAATAATAAATCTTTATTCATTAATGACTTTAATTCAGAACAACAGAGGTAGACATCTTTATGTTCAATAATTCATATTCGTTGAAAGTGCCTGTGTTTAATAATAATTTACAAAAACATTTACTGGTTCATGTGTGATCAATGGCAGCATAATAATAATAATAATAAATCTTGTACACCACACAACACAGTCACACATCAGAGATCGGAATAGGTAGAGCTGTTTTATGTACTTCCCATAGGTTAGAATAATATGGATATTCCCCGAGTCCCGACTAATGAAAGATTACACTTCCTTTCTGACGGGTAAATATAAGAAGGACGGGATTAAGGATAGTATAATAAATAGATAAACTTGATTCATTAAACCACATATATTTTTTTACGTAACAATTTCTTCATCAACAATCATTTAAACATTTTTATTCTGAAGTTGTCTGAAGAAAAACATATTACCATATAAATTATTTGTTCCTCAGAAAATCAAAACATTATCAAATAAAACAATATGTATTTACAATAAAATCTTAATTAAAATAATCAATACGCTTCAACAATAATTCACTTATTTAAACAAAAATGTCATTGGTCTGGTTTGTCTTCAGCTTCACTAGAAGACTGAGTATGACCAGAGTTAAAATAAATCACCATTACTTTTTCTAAATTATCTAATTTTAATCTATTTCTTTTTACATCTAACACCCATTTATATGTGGAAAACGAGCGTTCGACATCTGTTGATGTTAGTGAAGCGAATTTATATGACAAAATTTCGTCATTCACATCATTTTTCGATAATTTTCCTTTATATTCTCTAAGGATGTCAATGTTATAGCGTGTAATTTTATAGCGTGCTGTTGACGTAAAATTGACAACGTCGCTCATGCGCTTATTGGCTTACATAAACCATTTTTATAAATATTGACAAAAAAAATGAAATTCAATAAAATCCCGTAGTATCAGTCGGAATCCCGTGGAATATCCATATTAACATCAATGTTTGCGGTGAATGAAACTAAATAGCTCTACCTATTCCGATCACTGTCACGTCACACAGCATAACACTATAAACTAGTTCACAAGGACCAGGCTACTTGGTATAAACTCGTACCTGTTTCTAAGAACCGACCATTGGTCGAGAAAGTAATAAAATTACATATAATAATAATAATAACTTTATTTCCAAAAATATGGTGATATATAGGTTCTTAAATTAAATATTGTACAGCATATTCTGCCATTACAGGCGTGCAAATATAATAATAATAATAATATTTTTAATTATTTGTAGCATAAAAAACGTTATACAATATTTTACATTAGGTAATTATATTATTTAATTAGCATTGATGTCAAAAGGATATTATTGAGAGGTGAACTTAAAAAAAAATACATGGAAAATAAATATAAAAATTTAGTATAATTATGCGTAATATTAATTATTCATCTAATCAAATTATTATTTTGTCCTCTAAGTATTCATTAACGTGATAATAGATTTTCGTGTAGTATTTTGTATTTTGTATATTATTCACTGCCTACAATGTTTAGCTCTTTTACCTTCTATATATATGAAGATAGTGTATCAAGTAGGAAATCTAATCGTAGTGGGTTGGAGATTGCATTCACGTCGACACGTTTGCCTGAGCCGATTATCCGATATTGAGATTTGGGTGAAATTCAATTTCGGCGCAGTCTTTCGCGATCAATCTAGTTTGGGAGCTTCTATAGTCAAGTCGTAATGGCTTTATACTACTGACTCGGCAGGTTTAGGGATAAAGTTTGTCTAAATCGACACGACTTTGGATACTTATAATTGTACTCAGTTAGGCTTTGCTTTGACTCTAAAACTAGTCCTTAGGGATTGTGGTAAGGTTTGTGAGCAGGAGATCAATACTAAATATCGAGGGTTTGTTGTGGTTGTTTACGAATAGACATTGTGTTGATTTGTCTATAGTAAATCCTAACTAAGCCTAACTAATATTACTAGCGGTCGCCTAGTGGTCAAAATTTGACCAAAACTCCTAAGCTTCCCAGTTTGTTTTCTTTTTTTCTTTATTACATAAAAAAGGTACTATTTATTGTAATAAAGAAAACTTGTTATTATGGTTACCTATGGGTAAGCATAGTTACAAAGAATTGTACGACGTCAAACGAACAATGCCGAAATACTACGAACGCGATTCGACTGCGTGTGTGAAATGCATGGTTGTGTGTGTAGTGTTTTTTCATTAATCTCTCGTGTGTTTTATGAACACCCGTGTGTGCATAAGCGCCAAGGACTTTCCTTTCACTTTATTTTGCCGGACACTCGTTGGGTTTTTAATGTATTTCTAATGCATATTTTATAAAATATTAGTATTCGCCCTTCCTTCTTCATATAAACTTTAACTGTGCCAAATTTCATACTCCTCAGTCCGCGCAATTTTCGTAAAAAGGGGTACAAAGTTTTTGCTTCACGTATTAATATATAGATAAGTTAGAATGTGAGTTTGTTTGTTTGTTCCACTTTCACTTCTAATTACTCGACTGATCTTTATAATATTTCGCATACACGTTGTCTGGGGTACAGAAAAGGACATAATATAGTTCCTTTCATCCAGGACAAAATACTGTTACAGATGGATATTAATTTATTGACAACATCTACATTTACGCGAGCGAAGACGCGGGAAAAGTCTAGTATTATTATATTTACAAAGAAAATAAAGTTGTATGCGCTTTGCTTCTATGAGACACCTAAATAATAATAATCGTGTCGCAGAAGCGACGGACGGCGCCGAGCGCAAACAGCAGGTTCTTTTTAAAAAAGCAATTCGCTCGTTTTATGTTTGGATACTTCTATTTCGATTAAAGGTGGTGAATGATTACCATATTTTGTTAGCTGGCAACGCCAAGAGTAGTATATTCACGTCGCTCGTTGATGAAGGAAAAAGGAATTACAATAGTGATAGACGGAATTAAATTGTTTCCATTCTTTTTGACGAGACTTTTGCATCTTACTCACTAGACAAACTGCAAACTTATGTATACGATTACCATAAAAGTTGTTTTTATTTACACTTCAAAGATCAGACAAAGTAAGCTTATTAAAAGGGTTCCATTGGTACCTTTTGAGTACGGAACTCTAAAAGCAGCAAGAATAAGATTGCAGCGGCTCGTATTCGCTCAGGTGTCTCCATATTTAATCGCTATTAGGTAACTACAGAGAAAGTTGGGACAAAAAACCAAAGAAAAAGTGGAAGGTTTACTAATTAAACTCGATCATTTATTCAGAGAGAGAGAGCAAGCTGTGAGCAATATCCGAGCACACGCGGTGCAAGTAAATCGATTCTAAGAGCTTGCAAAATGTTGGCTGGCTATTTCCACAGGTTTTATCCAAGCCGTTGAATAATATTTTAATATTCTATTTCTTTACGAACGTTCGGGATATAAGCTCTAGGTGAAGTTTGTAGTTTATTCTGCTTGCTGTCATTTATAGGCATTGCGAAACCTTTGACTACCCCTCCAGAGAAGTATAAGTGAGGTTATGTCTGTACGGGATGACCATAATAATACAGGAAACGACCAGTGCCAAGTTTGACCAAAATGTAAACTAGATTTTTTACCCTATATTCTATTATAGACAAATTCTTCGTAGTACACCTGTAAAAATGTGGTCTTCATTCTTGTTTGCCCCTAACAGAGAGTAGGCCGAAGACTACCTTTTCCTGTAGGAAAATGTATAAAAATTTATAATCGTTAATCAGATGTACTCCAACATTCGCCAGCTATAGTTTTAGTGCCTATGTAATAGGGGTGGGATTTTCGTGAAAACGTTCCAGAAATTGTTATGCTATCCACGGACGAATGGTTACAAAAATATTACCCCGGTTGAAGCCTTTTGCCGTCGATGGAACATCCCTATTGATAGATTACGTGTGTGGTTGCCAGACACTCCAATCAGATCTATTATCTATACCGAGCTATTCAGCGCTTGTTTTGAGGTCAAACGCTGAAATAATATTTCTATATGATAACTTATGTTAAAAGAAAAATTGGGCGTAAAGCAATACTTAAATTCAAATTCGTTATGTAGGAGTATCTATATTTATTAATACAAAACGATACATTGGTGTTAAATTTATCGTTATGTGTAGTTTATTTAGTTATACTAACTATCTAGTTATCCAGGATATAGGCTAGGATAGACAGGATAGGGCGACTCTATCCGTTCATCGCTCACGCATTCTGTTCGACTGCAACAATGTTAGTTGACAAGATCTAATTTTAAACTGTAATAAATCAATGTTTTATTATTGTTCCTTCATCTCACGATTTACCCATGATTTGTTTTACTATTTTCAATAACACATACACAAAAAGATTAAAATATGAAATAATACCCCGGCAAAAGTATCGGTATTAAGCACAGGTATCAAGCTACCGGGGTGGTTGGGACTGCAAAGACAGGAACCTCCGAACAATGCGTGCCATATCAAATAGTACCACCTTCTGCATCAAGGATTTGACCCAGTAATCTCATGCGAGCCTCTTGAGCGCATGTTTGAGGCCCTTGGCCATCGATTCGGGGATCGGAAAGACCTTATTCAAATTTTTTTTTTTACACACATATATTTTCAAGGCATGGAAATACCCTGTATCATGCAAGATCTATAAGATGTGTACATTCAATAACTATAAATAAAACATATAAAATAAGGTGGCGTATTTGTACTGTATGCGACTTCAGCACATGAGGTTCAATTTACAGATCCGCTGAAATGTTATTAGCTTCCTCTGTCTAGAAATTGTCAGCAGCGAACCTGGAACTTTGCCGTGTCGACGGCAATAGGCCTGCTCTCTATTATGTGGGATTTAAAACCATAGTTAGCGAAAAGTTTGTATATATACACCTTTGCCATACTGCTCTTTGGCTTACGTATATATTAAAAGCCTGTATGCCTAAAATCTTCTTACATATAAATCTCGATAAAGGTAAATATAATACGGCACGACGCTCGCATAAAAGATCTTCAATGTATTTTGTTTAACCTAACCTCTGGGGCATTTGTTCAATCGCCAATACTTTTGGACTAAAGCCAGGATCAGCCGAAGCGCATGTGGATTAAATCGGTTGGTTAGAATTATGCTCGCTATTTTCTGAATTCAGTTAGCTTTTGTGTTAAGAGATTTAGGTAACAGCTTATAAACATGTTTGAGAGATTCTCAGGTGGTTTTTAAGTATTTACATACATGTCTGAATAGTAGGAGTGTGTGATTTGCGTAATGTCGGTTTTAACGTTTGAGATTACGCTTACTGTATCTGCCAACTTAACAAGTGTAATATGGTGGTAAATGTCCAATAGTTTCTTTATATTAAATAAAATTGTAATTTTTTTTCTGTTTGTGCACGCTAACCTCCACAATGGCTAGACAAACTTGTGTCAGTGACAACATCACCTTGTCTTGTCACCTATAGGCTCTTATAATACATGGACTGCGTTTGCGTGTTACCATTTTTTCATAAAGACTTTATTGGTACTCGGCTTTAAGTACTGCACCATCTTAAGAAGCCTGGAATGTTTGGTTATTTGGCTGCAATCTTCCGTAGAGCACTTTTTTCGTCGAGGTTAACAGTTTAAGAGAGGATCCTGTTGTAACTCTTTTAAAACTGATAAAATAAGTGATACCAGTCAACACCTAATAACACTTTCAAGCCTGCCAGTTATATACTCAATGGATATAATGATACAAACCCTACCTCACTTTTCTAAACAAAGAATTCTAAATTGAAAAACAAGATAGAATCTTTACGTAGTCGTATATTTGTTGATTACTGGAGCTCCTTCATATGAATTAACGACACCTATTATACCAGAAACGTGTTATCCAAGAAAATCAAACTAACCTGATTAACCTAAACCTTTTAGCCTCTATTTCTTCTTCAATTAAGAGCAAAGGCCTCCGACTTGTATATATATAATATAAAAGATAGGTGAAGGTGAGGGGAAATCAATTTATCTTAATTTGTACCAAAGAGGTAATTCCTCAACAGCTATTTCTCTCATTATTTACTTGCCTCTATCTACCCATTTTGTTTTTCTTGCCTATTATTTATGTATATAACATTTTGACGCCGTTACTATAGTTTTTCGATATAAAACAGGCCGAGAAAGAGAGTTTCTTTGAGAAATACACAAGAAAACAAAGGAATAAATTTAATGCCAGCCAAAATTACAACCCTATTGTGTCTGGTCCGCCGGTGTGCCACTGCGACTTAATAGGTTAAATAAATTCGGACCCAGAAAAAATTTACGATATAAAGACATTATAATTATATTAGAAGACCTCTATTTTGTACATCGAGTTGCCGAATTGTACAGTAGGTATACAATCTGGATTTAACTAAATTTAATTGCATTTAAATTTATGAGACGATTACATAAGAACACATTTTTCTTTAACCGAGCAATTGACTAATTTGGACTGTCAAATTGGTTTTATCCTATATTTGGCGCCAATCACGGCGCTTAAAAAAGCCTTTTACCATGTAAGTTGAAATTATAATCTTATGTAGGATGTAAAAATATCTTGATGTTAATTTACTTGAGGTATTTGAATGAATGAATAATTTATTTCTAAGAATTATGTATGGATATGATTGGACAGTTACTTAATAAGATTTGCTTAGTGATTTTACTGGTAGCCTTTTATTAAATGGAGGTCAACTCTTAACTTTGACCTTCAAAAATAGTAATTATATATTTTAGTTGCGATGCAGATTTATGCACCATTTGTAGGGCAAAACAGCCGTTCCTCTTAATGTAGGCAGTGAATGCCAACTATGGGTATTTGGCTTTGAAGCAATGGAACACACCTAAGCAAACATACTAACTTATACCTCGGGACTAAAATGGCAGTCTATAAGTACTGCGCGAAGGTAAAGAGAAACCACACCCTAATTAATCAATTGCCTGCAACAAGTAAACGTCCACGAAGTAAACCTCTACGAAGCTGAAATATATGTGATATGGCAGAAAGTCTCCCATAACACTTACAGCACACCCATAATCCTAATACGATACTGTAACACCTTCTCGATATCCATAACTCGGTATCAAATCATTATCGTAAATTGGACACATGGTACGGGTAAACTAAGTGAACATCTATGATTTGTGAGAGAGACTTGCTTCCCGCGCTTTCGCACTTCCTTCGAATTTTCTTATCCACTTCCCGCTCATAAGGAAAATGTTTATGTTACGAGAGATAATGGAAAAATCATCACAATAACTTTCGCTTGTGTCCCGAACAATCCGTGTAAGATTAACCGTGGGTGATTGCCTAAATTGGTGTGAGATTTTTTGTGTATTATATTTTGTAACATATAAATTGATTTGTAGTTTTATTTTGTTATGCGACTCCTGTGTATAACTTATCTTTATCTGGTCTCGGTTTCAGTTTTCAGCTCAGGCGAAGTACAGGATAAAAAATATAATTTAGATATCAAGTAGTTTGACTATTTTATTTCAATCAAATGTAAGTTAAACAAAACACAGTAGAGCTGCCATAGCTCAGTGGGGAGACCAACAGACTGCAATGCAGAGGGTCTCGGGTTCGAACCCACGTCGCGCACCTCTGACTTTCGGAACTTATATGACTTTTCGAAATTATGTGCGTATTGATGGACAATTATCGCCTGCTCCGTGTCTCGGAAAGCACGTTAACCCGTTGGTCCCGGCTGCCATGAACAACTATGGCAGTCGTTATTGGGAGAGTGTCGACACGAAAGATCCCACTGGGTCGAAGTGTCGCCGGTCTGCACTGAGCCTGGCCCCCACATAAGATAAGATAAGATAAACAAAACACAAGCTTTATAAAAGACCTACCTTATTATAAATAAGAAAAAAGATTATATTTAAAAATGTTTTATTTAAACGGAGTAAGTATCTCGTATCTTCAAAGGATCCATTGTAATTTACATATTTTAAGAGATAAAAGATTTATACCACGATGAAGTATTTTATAAGTCTTCCAGGAAATAAAGGCGAGTTCATAATAATTTACTTAATAAAGTAGGAATAGTAAAATGTTTGTATACCTATACACACACAAATTAAGGCTCTTTTTCTTAGAGGCAGAGGCTAAGCCACTTGCAACAATCCTGGCATATCTATCTTGCTTTATTACTCCCTATTATATTCTTTAGACACGCTAGACAGTGTAAAGTATTCGTTAGTATTTATCCAGAATGTTACTTGTATTTCTCGCATCGAGATCGTTACGCGCTATTATATGCAATAAACCATAGAATTATTTCGTTATCAATCGATAACACACAATTTTAATGAAGTTTGTGAATGATTAATACATTTTTTAAATCGTATAGCATCAAATGATTAGATATATAACTAGAATTAATACGTGAAGCAAAAACTTTGTACCCCTTTTTACGAAAATTGCGCGGACGAAGGAGTATGAAATTTGGCACAGTTAAAGTTTATATGGAGAAGGAGGGGCGAATCCTAATATTTTTATAAAGTGTGCATTAGAAATACATTAAAATAATGAAAATACGGTTCGACTAATGTCGTATAATTCTTCGTAACTATGGTTACATAACTTATGTACCTATAGCAATTTCGCGGTATATATAATCACGATCAAACTTAAAATTTAAATCAATTATGGTTGAATTTCGACCACTTGGTGATCGCTAGTATAACTAGAATGTCATCAATAATTATGACATACAGTATACATATGTAATAATGGAAGTAAAAAATTTGGTGCCCTGACTATTTTGTTCTTAATAACTATTTGCTGTTTGTATGAATAAGTAGCGCCATATGTATTGAAACAACATGCGTCTATGTTTCAGCAATCATTCGAATAGCTATGCTTCAGCAGTTTAACAACGAATTTGATTTAGCGATTTTGTTTTATAATTTTGACAATTGGAATTTTAAGATTCTTGGAAGAGTCTTGGATAATTAAAATCTTCACTTTGCGTCCGCTTGCAACATATCTTTTGACTGGATGTTATGTTACTCTGTGAGGGAACACTTGCCTAAGTTTTCACCTTGCGAACGTACTATAATTTTCGTATATAGGCGGAATCATCTAAATAACTTATCTAACGGCCTTTCCCAAAATTATGCCTACGGCAATGTAGGAGGCTATTTTCATATTATCTTTATTATTCCTAAATGCCAGTGTATTGGCCGAGAGTCAAGTACGTAAAGTGCCCTGAACTATTTGTCCACTAAGTAATCGCTTACGTCGGAGACATACGTAAACACTAAAATTATGTATTTATTTAGTTAATTTGGTAGAGATTTAGGTTCATTCTGGATTTATTTTGGCTGCTTTGTTGGTTCTACGACATTCATTTTGTATTTGTAAGCCGATTGTAAAGATTTATTTCCGGGTGGCTAAGAGTCTTATGACTGTTAGATTTTTTCTTTAGCAACACGAGGTCTGTGTTTAGATAATTTACCTAGCTTCAGTGACAAAATATTTTTTTTTTAATTGCTTAATTAAACCGCCCAATAATCAAACCTGCCTTTATAACATAATAAAAAAGTTTCAAACAAAAAGGAAATTAAACTAATTACCTATTCACTCTTTACCTTAAGCTTCAAAGTTAACGTATTGAAAAAGCCGTTGCGGTTTTGAATTTCGAACAAGTCGTTCGAATTTCGAACAGACGGCAACAAGATGTAGGCAGGCGCCGCAATAATGTTGGCACTAGTCTCACGCGATCGCGTGCGGCGCACCGGCCCTTGACATTGTGCTCTAGTCAAACGATACTGATTAGAGTTGCCAAGTATGTCGAATTTGTAGGCTTATGTCTAGGTCAACGGTTGCGCATAGTACTGTCTGGACTTTAGTTTCGAGATAAGGAACAAGTTATGTCTAAGATTGTCACCAGTAAATGGTAACACACAGGTAATGTTTCTGCTAAGCGATTTCAATGTTTGTTACTTTGAAATAGTTGACAGCTTTTAGTTGATGTGATGAGTAAAGCAGTAAACTAAATAATTGCGTTTGATGGACAGCAATGACCATTGCAGTTCCGTCAGACAATTTAAAGTATAGCCCCTGGCTATACAACAGTCACAGGTGGTAATGGGTTCGCATATATTACCTTAGTATAATTGATGACATGTATGCTATATATAACTGATACAATATAAAATTATAAATCTCAATAGAAAAGTGTAAATATAAATAAAGTAATAATAGTTTAAGCTTATAATTATTATAAACAACGATAAGATATGTAGGTATGTAAAATTCTAATTTCTTTTTGCAACGTCGTAGTTTAATTTTAAATTTATTTTTTGGTGCATACAGAGTTGACAAACAACAAGCCTTCCTCATATTAATTTATTATCGGCTCACTGTATTGGTACAAGAAAGAAACATAGTCTCCCCGCGAACATGGATGCTGAAAATCAACTCAAACATCGGGGAAAGTGTAAACTTAAATAATTTTTAATAGTTTTAATATAATAATAATGATATTTTATCACATACACACAACACCATCTTGACCAAACTAAGCAAAGCTTGTACAATGGGTACTAGACAATGGATAGACATACATATAATTATGTATACTATTTTTTTTGTAAATACATTCATATTACACATAGAAACACCCAGACCAAGACAAACATCCATGTTCATGCACACAAATGTTTGACTTGTGCGGAAATCGAACTCGCGACCTCAGGCGTGGCAGTCGCTTACACTAACCACTACGCCATCGAGGCCGAATCTAAATAATAATGTCTAAATATTAGTAAAGTTTAACAAAATTAGTTTCCAAAATTATGTAATAAAAGTGTTTTTAAAATAAAATCCATATAAAGTAGATTAATTTTAATGTATAACATTCGCGTAAACATAAGGCGATATTACATTTTGATCTTGTAAGCATTGCGTTATTAAGTGCTACGTACTATAGGACAAATCTTGATATTTTGTAACACGAGCTAGAGTGCATGCTCTCTAACTGAGCCAGACGATTACTGGAACGACACGTTTGAGTGATTCACCACGTTTCGATCTTAGGTTGCGTTTTGCTCAGAAAATGTAAATAGTAGTGCGTAATTTGGAAATGAGCTTGGTTGACAGGAACTGCATAGATAACAAAATTTTAAACTACATAGATAAAAAAATGGATTTACAGGTTAATTTAAGTCTATGAATGATAATGAACACTTTTTGCGATGCGACTCAGACAACGTTTTACTTTGATGGATCTAATCAAGTGGACAACTACGGGTTATGTGTCTAATTTGGATAGGTCAAAGTAACTAATCAAAGTTTTCCCTTGAGGGCTCGAAAGTTACAGTAGACTAATTACTTTAGGGATTGTTCTGGGATTTGTCACTTTATGTTTACGAGTATGATCAAGTGGATAGCTTTATGTGTCCGGTAGACAATTCTGGTAATTATCATTCGCATCTGGATCGCACAAACTGATTAGGATCGAGCTTATTGGCTCATTGTACGTGAATAGCAACGTCAATGAAATGATGCAGGGTAATTTATTACATTGTATCATTATATGATATGTTTTGAGTACTCACTTTGACATTATTAATACGCTAAGTGTTATTGTGTTTGATTCATTATTGAAATGATGGCAAGATACATGTTTTTGTTTTAAATAGGTGCCTCGTTCGTACGAGTTTATGTTTATTTGGTATAATATTTCATAGTACCTTTATACAAGGGAAAAGGCTCACAGCAAGAGTGTAAAAGCTATAGAGGCATTAGCTTGCTCAGCGTCGTCGGTAAATTGTATGCAAAAGTGTTAATTGAAAGGATTGTGAAAGTAACCGACAAGAAAATATGGGATGCACAAACGGGATTTCGAAAGGGTATGGGATGTACAGATCAGGTCTTTTTCTTACGGAGCATAGCCGAAAAAGTTTTGGCCAAAGGTCAAAAGGTCTATTGCGCATTCGTGGATCTGGAAAAGGCTTATGATAAAGTGGTGAGGAATGAACTTTGGTCGGCATTGTCCATGTATGGAGTGAATAGCAACCTCACGCGAGCTCTGAAATCTCTTTATGATGATTCCAGAGCTTGTGTTAGGATAAATGGGACCTACACAGAGTGGTTTAGCATCGATAAAGGTGTTAGACAAGGATGTGTAGCGTCACCTTGGCTGTTTAACCTATAAATGGACAATTGTTTGAAAGATTTAAAAGATTGTGAATGGGGATTAAGAATGAATGAGTTACTTGTCAAATGTCTTCTTTATGCCGATGACCAAGTAATACTTGCGTCATCGGCGGAAGAGTTGCAGGCGATGGTAACTATTATGCATGGTGCTTTTGAGAGTAAAGGAATGAAAATAAATGTAAGCAAGACGAAAGTAATGGTATTTGAAAAGGAAGAGTGCGTGACGATGTGTAATATTATGATTGATGGAGAAAAAGTAGAGCAAGTGAAAGAGTTTGTATATTTGGGTACTTTGTTTACAAGGGATGGTAAACATGACGGAGATATTGAAAGGAGAACGATTGCTGGCAACAAAGTGAATGGAGCCCTACGCGCTTTTATGAACAGTCGAAATGTATCCGAAAAGGCACGTTTGGCTGTTCATAGAGGACTATTAGTGCCCACACTTATGTATGGAAGTGAAAGTTGGGTATGGCAAAAGAAGCATGAGAGCAGAATAAATGCTGTAGAAATGAGAGCGTTGAGAAGCATATGTGGTGTGACACTGAAAGATAGAATAAGAAATAGTGTGATTAGAGAGAGATGCGGCATGAAAGTGGATATAGTTACAAGAATAGAAAAGGGTATGTTAAGCTGGTTTGGACATGTAGAAAGAATGGACGAGGAAAGACTGACTAAGAAAGTTTATAAGGCTAGTGTGAATGGAACAGTCGCAAGAGGAAAACCTAGGCGAACGTTTCTCGACCAGATCGGAGGCGTCCTGGACAAAGGCCAGGTTAAGAGCTCCTTGAACCGACGGGCGTGTATGAGGAATGTGATGAAAGTGAATGAAGCCAGAGAAGTGTGTCAGGATCGTAGCAAATGGAAATCCGTAGTCTCTGCCTACCCCTCTGGGAAACAGGCGTGAATCTATGTATGTATGTATGTATGGTATAATATTTGGGTATCTAACAAATCTGATTCGCTCTTTACAACGCATTAATTGAATAACCACCATGCTATTAGTGCCAAATAATTTTTACTTAGGTATCTATCACAGCTTGGTATACGACCATGATTAGAGGGCGTGTGTTTGCCGCTTTTGTGCTCGTAATTGTGCCATCGTACGTAAATAACGTTGCATGTTTACGTAAGTATAGTCATTTCAGCTCTATCTGGAAATACAGTAGCCGACCGAAGTTGTTCTTATTTTTTATTTTTTTTATACAATTGAGGTGGCAAATAAACATACGGTCCTTACCTGATGGTAAGTGGTCACCGTAGCCTATACACGCCTGCAATACCAGAAGCATCACTTGCGCGTTGCCCACCCTTTAGGAAAGGAAGTGAGAAGGAGAACGAGCGGGAAGGGGGAAAGAGGGTGATTGGGCCTCCTTGTTCAGTTTCTCCTCAATATTGCCGTACTGTTTAGAAGGTTAGGCAACCATATCCCTTATTTTGACTGTTATATATAATAAAAAATCAGCTTTCGTATGTTTGTGTCAGAAAAACTCGAAACTAGTCAATGGATTGCCTTGAAATTTTTACACAACGTTGCATTTTTAAATAAGATTATTTTTATATATATTTATCCTGAATTATAAAATATCTGACTGACCACTGCGAAGCGTGGCCTGGCTAAGTTAATTTCTTATATTTTTTTTTTATGTTAGTAGTCAGTAGGTATGAAATTAGAGAGTGGGTTATAAACTCTACAATATTACGTTTGACATAAATACTACTTAGTTTAAATGGTGCCGCTTGTAAGTGAGAGAAATACAAGGCCTTTAAAATATGGCATATTTTATCTCCGTTGCCAAAGTAAGGCCGAAGAAAATAATTGTCGCACCCGTTTTATATTTCTCGAAAATATGAGACCTTGTTGTCCCAGAAAAATAATGGACGTGTAAAATAAAAATATTTTTCCTTTGAGAAAAAATATTTAAAGGACTTTTACGTACTTCTATTGTTAAAAATAAAACTTCACACTCTAACTAACCTACACCAGAATAACAAAAATCTGTTCAAAAGCGAGTGCCGATCTATTCAGATAACATCAAATGTGAACAAAACTGCAATTCATTTAACCTTTGACTTTTATTTTGATTTGAAAAATACTAAACAGAAGTCGTTAAAACTATTTTATCGATCTTCTGAACAAAAAACGATTATGTATTTCATATAAGCATATTTTATTACAATCAACAAAGGTCTGTTTGACGGTCTGTCTGTCCGGCTAATGTTTGTAGTTAGTCCTGACGTTCTTGGTTTGGTTTTCGGGTTGGGCAAAGTGTACTTAGTAACAGCCTAATAACAGAAGTTTTTTTACCTGCTAGGCTAACAGAGTTTATTTGGCTGATGATTGTTCCTCTATTATGATGGAATGTTTTTACATCCACTTATCTAGTGAATAGTAGATATAGTACAACTCTGCCTAGCTATAAAGGTGTGTGCGTCTACGTATGTAATTAAAGGTAGTAATAACTAACAAACATTGACAACCAAAAAAATTTTTTGCCTTTAAATTATATCCTGTAAACTTTTTTATACCTTTATTTCACACCCTTTCACGCCAAATATCATAAATAAAAAATTTAATGCTAAGCGGGTTCCGAGTTGGAAAGGCAAAGACATTTATTCCGTACAGCCACGACTAGGTCTCATAGACGATAGAGAAAGTTTACTGTGTTGCCAGAATTACACAAAGCTTGCAATGTTACTTGTTTCGAGTATTTTACTTGTTTTATTGGGGTACACACGTTATGCGATGCTATTGACGTTATAATACTCGTACTGACATTTATTCGATAATTTTGTGGTAATTCGGTGGAAGTTTAGGACCGTGATATTTAGTGGTTTAGAATAAGTATAATATAGGTGCGTTATATAACAGATAAAATCTAATGTTGACTTTTATTGCGTCCTTTAATTTTTAAATGTGTTGTTATTATAAAGCAGCTTAGAATTTCTACTTATTTTATTATTTAGTTGGGACATACCAATATAAGTTTTATATACATATAACAAGTCTATTATACTAAACAATATGTTCTAGAATAATTATTGATATCAGATGGCAATAAAAATAATACCGGCCAAAAAACCATAAAAGAGACATCACATCAAATTGAATTTCGAATCCATCTTCCGCTATCCAGAATTAGAATACGCGCATTCGGAAATTCGAACAGTTCACAAAATTGATGTAATTTTCGCGCGCTGCCCAACAGCTGTGTTTTGTCAACAATGTAAACTGAACTATGTATCTATTCATTCTCGTCACCTAGATTTCTTTATCAGGTTTGTAGGTGTCGTTCATAGATCTAATTCGCCATCCGTGTCGATCGTAAAGGTCGAATTTATGAGAACTTTTGAAACCGGGTCGTTTCATGACTACAATAAAATGTCTGATGTGCTCGCACATAGTTTTCACTCTATTTTGCCTGTACAAACTTACGATGTTTGTTTTGTATTTTGTTTAGCAAGGGTTTTATGACTTATGTGCAAACAGTAAAATTTATTAATTTACACTAGGATTCGATATTTGGAACACAAATAAAACTTATGGTTAATTTATTGCTTATTGTTTGCTAAAACTGGCCGACTTTTTTGTCATATCTTATGTTGTATGAACAACGGAACCGCTTACCAAATGGATAAAATAACCGCAAAGCAGTGTAATGCATTACGCTACTGTTTAATTAATATTTCACTGTAATGTGTCGTTCCGGTAATCGCCTGGCTAAGACAAAGTGGGTTAGAGAGCATGTAACCTAATGCGTGTTACAAACAATTTACTTGAGATGTTTCCGTTAGTACCTAGTACTTAATTAA
This sequence comes from Catocala sponsa, assembly GCA_963564715.1. Lineage (NCBI taxonomy): Eukaryota > Metazoa > Arthropoda > Insecta > Lepidoptera > Erebidae > Catocala > Catocala sponsa. The sequence goes on along the minus strand of OY751338.1, from coordinate 20,452,127 downwards.
TAACACAATGTTGCAGGGTCGGCAACGCACATGGTATAGATATCTTCCTTATCAAAAATATATATTCGCTATGGCTATACCATCGGTGGTATGCTTATTTGTCACTTTAGCTGTAGAAAGCAAAATATATCTACACAAACTGGACCTTTTTAATGAATAACGTCACGAATCTTACTTTGTAAGTAAATGAGAACTTTAAGGCGCAATGCGATTTTAATAACAAAGACCGTAATTGCTTTCGTAGACAGTTTCCAGAAATTTCCTTCAGCATTGTCACCCCCGTCAGCGGGCCCGACCGGACTGGCAATTATCCCGTAATGGTTACAACACTACCCCCATTTTTCCTTAAAAGAAATTTCACTCAATCATCTGAAAAAGAAACGAATTTGTATTGAAAATTGGCCTGAAAGCCTAAATGGACGCTTTTTACGAGATCAAGTTGTACCTACTACGATATTAATTTGAGTAGTTCATTTTGTATAAAATGTATCCACTTTGTGTTTATACGGAATGCTTTTGCTTTTGTTTGTTTATTTTGTTTATGACAGTTGTATTGCGCTTTTATGAAGGAATTTTATATTAAGTATTAATAACTTTGATCGAAGTTTAAGAAGCGTTTCTAGGGTTTCAATAATGTTTGCTAATGTATGTGAAAGATACAATCGTATACATTATTATATTTCTCTCTCTCGTTCTCCCTCTCTTATTTTTCTAACAGTCTTAGGCGCGTCATTGAACCTTTTCCTAAGAAGAACATTAATATAAAAGTATTTATATTGCTTTTAGTAAAAATTATAACAATTTTTTGTTTAGATCTAATAGCAATGTATTTGATTGATCTAGCAGAATATAGTACCTACTAAGAATCGTTTAAGATGCTATTATTTTAATAAGGATTTATTTTTGCCGTAAAACAAAAAAAAGTCCCTTCGTCAGTTTTCTGGGCACACTAACAGTCGCCTGTGATGCGGAGGTATTCTATGACGCGACGCCTTTTAGAGGCTTTTAGTTTTCTTTTTTTTTATAATATTCTAGGCAAACTTAAGTTAGTTTTAATGAACTGTCTTTACTAGCGAAATTCGACCATAATTGTTTAAAATTTGAAGTTTGATCGTTATTAAGTTTTATTGTCTATAACTATACCCTTATAATCACATTTCATTTAGATTTCGCCAAGGCTATACAGTAGTTTAAATAAAATAATCCATATAATATAGTAGTTTAATTTCAATGAATAACATTCGCGTAAACAGAAGGCAATATTAAGGCTATACAGGTTAATTTACCTATCTTTTTCAAACAAATTATTATTTACTTAACCATACTCTTTCATTGACCATATTCCTAAGCTTGCTACTTTGTTTTCCTTTTTTCTTTATTACATATAAATAAAGTATGTAACCATGGTTACGAAGAATTGTACGACATTAGCCAAACAATGCCGAAATACTACGAACGCGATTCGACTGCGTGTGTCAAATGCATGGTAGTGTTGGTTGTGTGCGTGTAGTGCTTTTTCATTAATTTAATGTATTTCTAATGCATATTTTATAAAAATATTAGGTTTTCTTTTTTTTTTATACAACTAAGGTGGCAAACAAGCATACGGCCCACCTGATGGTATGGTCACCGTATGGTCACCTGATGGTCACCGTAGCCTATGGACGCCTGCAACACCAGAGGCATCACTTGCGCGTTGCCGACCCTTTAAGAAATGACGTGGGAAGGAAAGGGAGCGGGATGGGGGAAAGTGGGTAATTGGGCCCCCGATACTCTCACTCACCGAACGAAACACAACAGTAGGACTACTGCTATTTCACGTCGATATTCTGTGAGAGGGTAGTCCTTCCCCGGTCGAGCCGGCCCATTCATGCTGAAATCAGCGAGGCTCTACTACTCAATTAAATATTCGCCACTCCTTCTCCATATAAACTTTAACTGTGCCGAATTTTATACTCCTCCGTTCGCGCAATTTTCGTACAAAAGGGGTATAAAGTTTTTGCTTCACGTATTAATATATACATTGATAGTATTCATATAAATTTAGGATTCAATTAAGTTCTTAGAAAATAGACAATATCTTTTTATGGTAGTACATTAACAATAACCATAAATTATAATGGAATAAGATATTAAACATCTTTATAATTCGATATTTCATAAATAAAGTTTCAGAAACATTCTGTGTTTATTTCTTTGAATCACTAAATCTGCCTTTTATATATCACTTGTATATGTCCGAAGAGATAATGTACTAAATCAAGCACACATTGTTCAGATATATTTTGGTCCCAAGAAGTCATATCGTCGAAACCAGAGCTTTAGTTTCTGTGTAGTTAAAAATTGCTTGACAGAAGAACCTTATAATATTTTGCCCCACCCAGAATAAAGCTCGAGATTTTGCAGTCGGTATATAGTGTTACTACACGACAATATATAATATCAAGTCTGTATTAAGCTGTTTTACTGCTGGGCACGGCTCTCTTCTCAGTGTAAGCAGGGTAAGGCCATAGTCCACCACGCTGGTCCAGTGCTGATTGGCAGACGTCACATATCACCGAGAACATTATGGAGAATTCTCAGACATACAGATTACCTCACTATATTTTCTTTCACCGTTCAAACAAACGATAATTAACTATTTAATACGCAAATAACGAAAATTCAGAGATGCGCGCTTTGGGATTGAATTCGAGACCTCTGCGTCGCTGCTGCTTAAGGAGTTCAATAAAACGTGCAAAAATCATTTACCATCGACACGAACAAGTCCTATCCATTATTACTCGGTGGTTATACATATCAATAAAACGTCCAAAAAGGTCAATAGGTCGGCCATGATGGTGACGATAAAATGGGGATAAAACGGGACATTGTGCCAGGGGACGATGTAACTTGGCATTCAGGTTTACGTATCCGTAAAAACTGTGGGGAAATGTGGAATACATTATATAGGGTACATTAGCTTTTTAACCAATGCTTGTGTCCTTTTAAAAGCAATGGACGTGGTTGATTTAAATTGCGTGAATAATTTTAAAGCAAATAAAGGTAGTGGCCGACTACCTATTCACAATGGGGGATGATAACCGACTTAGTGTTAATTGGTAAGTGAAGTTTTTGATGATGTAGATTATCTATACTAATATTATAAAGCTGTAGAGTTTGTTTGTTTGTTTGTTTGCTTGAACTCGCTAATCTCAGGAACTACTGGTCCGATTTGAAAAATTCTTTCAGTGTTAGATAGCCCTTTTATCGAGGAAGGCCATATATCATCACGCTAAGATCAATAGGAGCGGAGCACCAATGAAGAATGTTTCAAAATCGGAGGGTGTTTTTTCCTTTTGAGAGCTTCCGCTGCGTGCGCTGCGTAAACAGTTAAAGTTTCGCAAAAATCATGTATGAGAGAATTGTTCCTCTTAAAAAGTTCTAAAAAAAAATCCGCGACAGCATAATTATGTCTATCTTTTATGGTTGGCTCACTATAACCTTTTTTATGGTAACCAAATTTGTTCTAAAATAATGCATTATTTGCGAAGGTATTTTTATAAACATGATATTAATCCTTATCCAAATAAATACGTTATTCATCACAAGTATTTCATTTAAAACAAAATTACATCATTCGATTTCAATGAATATCTTAGGAATTATCGCAGTTTTAAAATAACATCGCAGCAAAATAATTACCCATTACAGACATACAAACGATGTTTCTCCTGGTTTATTCTGCGTGATTTTAAATTAGCACTGTAGGTATATTTATAAAATGTTGTTCAATGGTTCTTATGTGGTTCGTGGATTTAACAAAGAAAGTTTCAGCTCCTTTAAAATTGTATTATAGGTGCCTACGACCCACTCTCTCTCTTATGTGACGCAGACGAAGTTGCGCGTGTCAGCTATCTATACTAATATTATAAAGCTGAAGAGTTTGTTTGTTTGTTGGTTTGATCGCGCTAATCTCATAATAGCCTATTTATCGAGGAAGGTGATGTTATATAGGCTATATAACATCACGCTACGACCCACGGGGGCGGCGCAGTAACGATAAACGCGAGTGAAACCGCGGGTACATCTAGTACCATATATAGCATTTGTGTCATTATGCCTTTTATTATTAATAATACAATATCAAACCTAATCATAAGGCGTCCAACCGCAGGCATTTTTTAAATATGGGCTAAGGGCTTAAGGACCATAGGTTTCATCAAAGGAAATTCCAAAATTGCTTTTTAAGATATTTGTTTCAATTTGGGTGCTTTTTGATTAATTATTATATACTCCGGTAGTTAAAATTGATCACATCTTGATCGTAAACATGATACTTGCAGAAGAAACAGAAGGATATACTACTTACCAGTACTTCAGAATTACACAACTTTCAATTCCGATTTAAAGGCGAAATATTTTAGGGTAGGTTGGTTCTAATTGTTAGAAAATTCTAGCAACATTTAATTTAATTCTAGAAGCAACACGGTATTTAATAATGTTGCCGGCAATGCCCTCTCTCCTCTAATACATGGGATCTTAAACTTAATAAGCGCAATGTAGCTGCAATAAACTTGTGCTTACGCCTTCATCAAAATACAGGCAGAGGTGTATATTATTATGATACATATTTCGTTCTGGAATTCAGTGATGCATTCTCTGCGATTTAATTTAATATCTCTGGCTATGCATACTAGCGCTGTCCCCATTGGACTAAAATTGCTTTTATAGTTGATAATAAAATAAGATATCTATGTTCGATCTGGCTAGATCAGCATGAAAATTATGGTGGCATAAATTTGCGACTGAAACGAATTGCCCCATAAAAGGTGTAATGTCCACTATTAAATAAAATTACTCGCCGATCCAACTTTATTACGGAATTTAAAACAGTCTTTGCCTCGATTCAATTTTATCATGCTAAAAGCTTAGCAAGCATTATCTAGTCTTTAATATCATAGTAATATTAGATCAATAAAGTTAAGTAAATTTTGGAGTCTGAATAGTCAGCTATTTTAAGAATTGCACTGGACGTTAAGAGACTCTTCGTTTCGATAATTAATTTAAAATATGGTACAAGACCACTATCTTATGGAAAATCGGCATGTGAGTAATAAAGTATTAGTAACAGTTCAACGAATCGTTGACTAAAAAGGAATATAGGTTTTCGAATAGCACACACGGATGAGTAAACTCAGCCTAGAAAGTCTGACAGCGTTCTATTCTGTTTACTCATTTAGATAAAAAGATGATGATAAATTTTAATTGCCACAGGAATGTATGTAACAGTATTCATATGTTAGCTAATATAAATAATGATTATAACTGTGCTATAAAAATTATGATATCCAATTTCACAAAGATTTCTTATTCTTTTTTAATAGTATATAATATGAAACCTTTCGCACTCGGAATAATGTGTCGCGGGGGACTTCACAAACTTAAAGCAACGAATACCAATAACATCTAGACTTGGCTGGGTATGGTGGAGTATTACAGGCTTGAAATAAGAAGGGAGGTCGCTCTCACCGTCTATCTATTTAAAGTGATGCGCGGAACAATTCATAATCCGAACGTGTACGTAGGGCGGCGGCGGCGCGGCGGTGGCGGCGCGGCGGCGGTGGCGGTGGCGGCGGTGGCGGCGCGGCGGCGGCGGCGCAGCGGTGACGGCGGCGCAGCGGTGGCGGCGGTGGCGGCGCGGCGGCGGCGGCGGCGGCGCGGCGGCGGCCGAAGCAGCTGGCCGTGCCGCAGGCGCGCACATACCTGCTGCAGCGCGCACCGCTCACGCGTGCGCTGCGTGCGCTCAACACGTTGGCTCACAGAATGTATCTCTTTTCGTGTATACTGAACGAATTCACACGGTCCGCTTATTGTGTAATTTGTTTAGCTTAGTTTATTATTGAGTTACCAACCATTTTTGTTTTTCTTTTTATATTTATGTACATAGGCTATTGCATTAGATAGTAAGTATCTGTAATAATAGTTTTATGTGTGTGTGTGAAATAAATAAATAAAACTTGGAGCAACTATTTGTGGAACACACAGATTTGTCTCGTTTGGGAATCGAATACACAATGGCGAGGCGCAGTGGCGAGGCGACCACCTAAATCGTAGTGGTGGTTTACGCTTGTAAGCAAACAATCATTTCGTTAATTATTGTAAAATGTTATGTGTGTGGCCTTCTTAGCTAGTTTTTAAGCTTTAGTTCACGTTCCTAGCGTGAAATAATAAAGTGAGGATTTAATGCAGCACTGAAATTGTACATTAAACATACGATGTGGCTAAACATAAGGAGCTAAATCCTTTCACTGTGGTTTTCATAGTAACACAGAATATTCTGGTCGAAATTTACCTACAAAATATGAATGATATGATAAAATCCTAGACATTTCGCTGCAAATATGATACAGAGTTTGTATCCTCAAATGTATACAGTGAAAGCAAATTGAAGTGGACAGAAAAACAAGCGAGGATAGTCCGTACTATCGACGCAACCCAATTAGCGTGTCTATTGCAAACCTGACATCAAAATCACAGGTAGCGATCGTGTATTAATCGAATTTTTATGTTATGAGAACAAAATGACGAAGAATTAGTTGTAACGATGATTGGATAGCTAAATCAGAGTTTGAATACGCAATACACGTTTTGATTTGGTATCCTCGAAGATGTGTGTAGTGACTGTCATCGAATATATGGCTTGGGCCTTGGCGATTCATAAGTTCATATGATATACGGGGAGTCCTCTAAAGAGTTATTCCACCTTATCCCGCCCTCTTCTTTCCTATCCAGAACAACGCGTGCTAGGCTCAGATGCCATCCTTACGCGGTAGAGTCTAGTCGACTCTATCGCGTATCAACAAGTTTGGGTCATCATACCTCTGCCGGACGATCAAGGTATGGAATTCTCTGCCAAGGCACGTGTTTCCTTCTTCCTTCAATCCTGGGTCCTTTAAGCGGGACGTGAAAAAGCATCTTCTCAGGCTGTCAAAGTATCTAATTTGACGGCCTGAGAAGGTGCCGTTTAAGCCGAGGCGATGTTGAGGTAGACACCTCGGCCTCGACTGCTATGAGGACGGTGTGGAGACCACTGCTCTTAGACCAGATTACTGCTTACCATCAGGCGGATAGTGGTCAATTTGAAGAGCAAAAAAAAAATTCAGTTCGTTGTATATGCTATATAAGTTGAGAAGTAATTCGTGTCTTTTGCAATAATTATAATAAATAAAAGTTTGCAAGCAAAAAATACATTGCACGGATGGCGGAGTGTTTCAAGTGGTCGGCTCGCGACTGCCACTGCGGTGAGTGTTGTAGGTGAAATCCCCACACGGAACAATAATTTGTGTGTTCCCCTAATTATTGTTCTGAGTCTTGTTCTTCTTTGTCTCTGTTATTTAAATGTTTGTAAAGTCCCCCGCAACACAGGAAATACCAAGATCCAACCTTCCCTACGATTTATTATATACTTATTACTTTAATATATTTTTATCAGCCGCTATCACTAAAGACGATTATTCTCGTGTCATGTAGTATAATCTCGATAGGCACCGTTTTGTCACACAGGTACACAAGTCACAAAGCTACTTTTGGCTTCCACAATATTCATTCGAGCCCGCCCCACATCCCGGCCGGCTTCAACGAGATGTCAACCCGTCGCCACCTGTCTGTCCGTCTCTTAACGTGACGACAACCGCTCGGGAAATTAAAACCTTTGATTAAACCTTCCTAATGTGGAATGGAAGCCAGATTTTAGCCGTTTGAGTCTTAGTAATGTGGGTGTCAGTGTCTCGGATTTTAGCAAGGAATATTAGACGGTTGCGGGCAAATGTTCACTTGTTTTGGCGTTTATGTTACTTACATGTAAATTGTATTCTCGGAAATGAATTGTTATATGCGTAGTTTCCGAATTAAGTAGCAATCTTACTATGGTTACAAGGTGTTGTGAATTTGATTCTAGCGAGGGCGTCCGGCGAATACGTTTTGTGTATGGGTATGTAGTAGTATGTAAGGCTTATTCTACTAATAAAAACTACACTAGTCTAATAAATGTCGTATTTATTTTAATTTAGGATAATACCATTGGTGGTACTTACCACAATTTTAAATTCAAAATTTAATAATAAAAAATTTAGGTCGGCAGTCTATTCTCAACAGCAGTTTTATAACAACAGTTGGTTTTCAACTTCGAAGTTTATAGGTAATCACCTCTTACTTACTCTGAGGCTAGAATTTTGCCTAGTAGTAGAACAAATATGGGTTAATAATCATGATGAATCACTGTCGCCGACTCCGAATTTGTTTAAAAATTACATTACGGGCATTAAAAATATAATTACCATTTTGTTGTTTAACAAAGTGAAACGAAGTACAATAAAAAGTAATTAATGACGAAATTAACAAGTATCCCGAAGAAAGAGTCGTAACTTTGAAAAAATTGCGTAATACTTTGAAAATATATTACGAACCTTTTTTCTCCGTTTTGACGGTTTTCCCAAAGTTTTGTGAAATTTTATTCTCTTAAAAATTCTTTGCGCAACTTTAGGCCTATCGTTTGTCATCAAATTAAAACGGTCCTTTGCTTCAGAATCTGGGGTCAACGGAATATCTACTTTTCTGTATATAAAATCTCTATTTTTTGTTTTAAATAATATAGTACCAATCGCTTGAGGCCTCCATTAAAGTTATATTTATTTCGAGTTTATATGATTTTTATGCCCACTTTTTAAATATTTGTGTCATTTTATTCTAAATCCTATCCTACTTACAAATCCACAGTAGCAGCACGTAGTCTGCTGCTGGTGGATGGCAGTAGCAGACTCCTTGCTGCTTGTTCCTTATTATATAAGAATTTAAAATAGCTGGCGATATGAGACTATATACACCTCTGTCGAATCCCTCGGAGACATACCTGTGCCACGACTGTTGCCAATGACTACTTGATATAATTTCAGCTTCAGCTTAAATTATTAATGACTTTGAAAGTTAACAATCGACATTTGAATTTAGAATTCTAAGTTCAATAACGAACGGTTGACAATTCGTCAAATGTTAAATTCAAAGCTGTATCGAGCTGTTGACATTTATTTTATAGAACCGAATGCCCTGGAGGGATGTGAGAAACAGCTGTAAAGAGTTTTACGATTCTATCCAGTTTGAACAAACGGCTTCGTGAAGGGCATAGATTATTCAGTATGTTCTATACGATGTGTTAAAAATCAGGTGTGATGGATATTCGATCTATACATATAATAGAACAGAGTCTTAGTTTGTATTGTACACTTTATCTCCACAATGTAATGAAACGATTTAAATGCGGTTTTCAGTGATCAATTAAGATAAATTTACACGTATTATTAGAAGACGGACACGTTTGTTTTGTAATATAAGTTGGTGATATCGCACGAGACGATTTTAATTCTAGTGGATAAAAAGATTTGTTAAATTGTTTTATAAAACTCGTTATTATGAGATAATAAAATGACTAATTTCTTAAATATATATATATATATATACAGGGTGTAAGTGACGGTTCACCGAAAACTGAAATACTAGCTTCGGACCATCATTCTGAGTTGGAAAACGTAGGAATTTTCCACCGGAAAATTATCGAATTTTCTTTCAAAATTTCACATTTTTCTAACTGATTATGATTACATAATGAGTAAACGACCCATTATACTAGATAATATCAATAAAAACTACATAATACCGAAAAACAGCTATGAAATCCAAACATACAAAATAAACACAGTTGAACCAATCAGCTGACCTTGCGCGGACAAGGCAATGACCAACGCAAAAAAGTTTTTTTACGCACCGGCAATAGTGTGCTGTGTAAAAACCCGCCCGCATCGTACCTACTACCACTGAACTAGGGAAGATCTATGATCAATGATCGATATCGAAAAAACTGTATTAAACAAAGCGGGATAGGTTAATAAATAAAATAGTTGTTTTCCTTTTAAAAGTAAAGGTTACATGAACGTGTTAGCACTATTTATTATTAAATTAGTCACGTAGATTGAAAAGATTGTAATGATTAAAGTAGCCTGTAATTAAATGTTATACTACTATCACTTTACAATACCCATTTGCATTTTAAATGTAAAAAAATATTAATTGTTTTGATATTTCGTATCGTAAATGTACATGTATGAGTTTATTTAATCACTTTTAATAATAATTAATGTAAAAGACCATCTAATTGTTTTAAAACAAAGCTTTTGTACACAGCGATTCATACAATGTAATGTAATCTAGTAAATCTTTACTTAACTGTAACAAAAATTTGTTAATAAAATTAGCCATAAACTGTTTATTACTATGTATAAGTATAAAATTAATCGATAGCCGATAACTCTCATAAAAATATTTTATGAGAGTTATCGACTATGGATTTATTTAATTAGATAGATGTATCTCATCCCTATCTAATATGACTACAACTGCAAAAGAAATTTATTTTTGAATTCTTTAGTTCGGTCGCGCTACTGTCAGGAATCGGAAGTATTTGACGTAATCTCTCGTATTCGCGAGTGTTTACTATTTTCGTTGCATTTTGTTAAGTTTTTTATTTTGTTTATAACTATTTTGTGTACTAAATTGTGTTTATTTACTGTGTTTATAACATTTTGTTAACGTTTTTGTTTTGTTTATAACTTTTTTGTGTAACTACAAAGTTGTGTTTGTAACTAATAAATAATGAGTCAGCCATTTAGTGCACGTGAATATGGACAAATGCTCATGGCATACGGGGAGGCACGAGGAAATGCTTCGTTGGCGCTTCGCATTTACATCCAGCGGTATCCTGACGCTCGTCACCCTATGGACAGTCGTGTGATTTCTCGTACGTATCAACGAGTACTGGATAATTTACCCATAGTACCGCATCAGGAGGGTTCCAGCAGGCCGATTAGAGTTTCCACTGAGCGGAGAATTCTCGATGCCGTTCACCGTAATCCACACCTTGGTACGCGAACCACCGCTAAACTTCTGCGCCGTAACCACGGAACTCGCTTATCGCAATGGACTGTGCATAAAATTTTACGCAGAGATCGACAACGGCCGTACCGTATTCATAAAGTGCAAGCTCTCGTGCCTGGCGATCAAGTTCGGCGTATTGCATACTGCAGGTGGTTGATGAATCAGCAGCGGCAACATCCAAATTTTGTATCCCACATAATCAGGACTGACGAATCCACGTTTACTCGGAATGGCATGTGGAATCGACGTAACTCGCACGTTTGGGCGCGAAGTAATCCACATGCATCCCAACAAACGGGTCACCAAACGCGTTGGTCAGTAAACGTATTGTATGGTAACTATAACAACAAAATTTTAGGGCCTTACTTTTTACCGGAACGCTTGAATGGACCCCGATACTTTCATTTTCAGAGTGCGCCAATATCTTGACGACACATTTCCTCGGAGATGGATTGGGCGATTCGGACCTCACTCGTGTGGCCAGCCCGCTCACCGGATTTAACACCGCTGGATTTTTTTTTGTGGGGCTATATCAAGGAAAAGGTGTTCGTCAGTGAGTGCACTACTGCGGACGAAATGCGGAATCGTATAACGGCAGCATTTGTAAAGTTAGAAGCTGACATTATCGCAGACCCCTCCGTGATGCCTCGCCTTCACGCCGAAACAATCAATCGTGCGCAAGTTTGTGAACAAGTTGGAGGCAGCCATTTTGAACCATATCTTATAAGGCCCGCGAGATCTTAAGGTAAGGTTTAATTACTTTTACAATTTACTGTTAATTCAAAGAATTTATCGTAAATCACCCTACCTTTTTATTTTATAAACACATTTGGCTTTCTGTTTTTACCTACACAAACATTAACGAAATGTGCGTATAAGATTAATTTTATAAGACGTTATTCAATTTATTAAATTTTTTTGTAAGTACAATAATAAAATTGTATAATCCGATTATTAGTCACAACGTTTAAATTATTATTGTAGTAGATCACTAAAATAGGTGATCCGGGCTCCGTCAGATAATGTGAGCGCGCGTAGCGTTGGTGCGCGAGAAGCGCGATACGATAGCGCGGGCGGACACATTGCATTGGTAGCGATACATTGCGTAGTGTAAATTACAATGTACTAGCATAAAACTTTAATCGTACGTTTAATTTTTGAATTGACATTTCCATTCAGTTGTGTACTTATGGACAAACGATTGTGCAACGTTTTCGGTACACCGTCCCTTACACCCTGTATATATATATATATATATATATATATATATATATATATATATATATATATATATATATATATATATATATATATATATATATATATATCTAATTTAATAAGGATCTTTTACATTGACTTTAAAAGTTTAGACATAACATAGCCACGACTTTGACCAGAGTGAACTGCTTAACAAGGGAGGCCTGCTGGTAGGCTTGTCTTTAAAAAGAAACCAAGGCTTTTGTCGAACATTCTCAAAAATGTAATATTTTAAAAATATTCAATCTTCGTTTAAAGATTATACGAGTTTCTGTTTCGCTAAAAATCTTAAAGAAACGCAGGTATTTTGTGATTATCAGCCTCTGATATCAATACGATGATCACAATCTGTTAAAAAGGAAAGTAGGAGACATACTAAGAACTAGATAATCATAACGGATATTGCGACACCAAGGTACGCTGTAACCGACCTCGTGAGTGTAACCTCGCCCTAAAATAGGAACGAACCTATTTATCTTTCACTAAACTAAAAATGTTTTTCAGGAAATCTTATCCGGATTTTATGGTCTCGGGGTCCCAATGTAGAATAAAAAATGTAACAGAGGTTTTATGTTGTTTAGATTTATGTTATGAAAGAAAGTAAACTGTTTGATTTAAATGTTAAGAAAATAGAAATCAAATTAATTTCATTCGTTTTGTTTCCTAATAGCTTAAGTTTTATAGAAATGCTTTAGTAAAATAAAACAGGATAAAAATATGTTATAGCTGATTTGGTGGTTTGGTTTGACAATTATTTTGTTTGCGTCAGTTAGTTAATGCGACTGCTGTGCTTAAGATCCCAGAATAGAAAGCCGGTTCAAGAAAAAAATTATAGGGTGTTTCTGGCAAGGAAATATCTCCGAAGTAGTAGGGTAGGCAAGGCAAAAATACATCCACAAGCCTTAGTCTTAATCCTGTATAGGTAGTCATATGACTGAGTATGTATTATGTATTTTGCTTGCAATTTGCTGGGGATAGTTTAGTGCTCGTGTAAATTTAAAACGACTAGACTAACTGGGATCAGATTCACATTTTTGGCATATTTAGTCCATTGTTATGTTTGGATATAATAGGTGGCGCCATAATGAGCGAGGATTTTTCATTTTAATATAATTATGTATATTTATGAAAGAACAGCCATTAAAAATGCTGCATACTGCATTAAAAATGTGGTTATTTTTCGGGACATCATTCTTAGAATTATACGTATCTGATTGAAGATATCAAAATTGCGATACTATGCAGGTAACATCGCATAATAATTACACTGGAGCCGAGATTTTTCTGCTCTGCGTTTGTCAAGATCTCTCTTATTATCACAACTCACGGCATCTACTACGGCAGACTTCTCTACTATCAGCGGTTCTAATAAAATTATGCCTCCGGCACTCTGGTTCAAAATGGCGCAAATATTCATAGCCACGCGCTGTAGATTTACATTCTCGTTGATATGCCTCGTTGTCATCCGACTTATTGTGTTTGTTTATACCTTTTTATTTTTTTTATTCTCACGCACGGCTTGTTTGTGGTTTGTTGATGTTTTCGAATTGTCAATAGCGGTATTTTTTATTTGTATTGTTATGTCAGCAGTATGGTTTGGATTCGTTGGGTTACGCATATCAATGTTGGCTCCGGTTAAAGTGAATGGGATTGTTCTGACTTTTCAACAAATTATTGAAATATATTGTGCTAGATTTTGCCCACGCCTTTGCTCGCGTTAATTTAGACTGTCAATAAACTTCTATACCTCGCAAATGGTACTTTTTCTGCATGAAAAGTATCATGCGTACAAGTAAAGGTGCCTTATCCGTACCCCTGATAACGTGTATGCAAAATTTTACGATGTTTGGTCGAGTAGTTAAGGCTTGAAAGGGTAACAAGCAAGCAAACAAACAAAATCACATTCGCATTTATAATATCAGTTTGGATTAGGATATGACACCTTTGTTTTTCAGTTTTAGGCAAAGGTATATCATCTATATCCTACGTAATAGCAGAGTAGGTATTTAACCATCTTTCAGGCATACACGTTGGTATTAATTAATTAATTAAACTAATCTCCTCCACACCGAATTTCGGTCACGGCGGCCAATCTTATGTTATTTTATCTTATGTGGGTGCCAGTCAGTGCAGACCGACGATACTTCGACCCAGTGGGATCTTTTGTGTCGACACTCTCCCAATAACGACTGCCATAGATGTTCATGGCAGCCGGGACCAACAGCTTAACGTGCTTTCCGAAGCACAGAGCAGGCGATAATTGTCAATCAATACGCACATAATTTCGAAAAGTCATATAACTTCCGAAAGTCAGAGGTGCGCGACGTGGGTTCGAACCCAAGACCCTCTGCATTGCAGTCTGTTGGTCTCCCCACTGAGCTATCGCTGCTCGGCCAATCTTAACGGAGACTGGCCATCTACGCAGGAGTTATTATAGTGCACAAGTAAGTGTGCAAACACAAGTGCATTCTCTGTTCCCTAACCCTCATGATCCGATGGGACGGATAATCCGACACGACCGGAGAGAGATTAGGTGCAGGACCAACGACTTTACGTGCTTTCCCAGGCACAGGACACGTTGATATACCTCCTCATCTAGAAATTGTCTACTCATATCAGCCGGACCCCGCTCGTACATACACACTCACACTACCGCAATGGGCTGAAATTACGCGATACGACGCAGTCATATTAAAGCGAATTGTATTACGTAAAAATAACATTAAGTATTTTGACGCAGTAAAGTCCGTAATTGATTGTTATTTTCACGAAAATACGTAATGTATCATTACTAGAATATTTTATTCATTCACACGTACTTACGCTCTCGCCACATTAAAACGTCAAAACTTTGTTACGGAGCGGTGTCCATAAATTCCTGAGTGAATGCTTTCAGCATACAGATTCATATATAGGTATGTATAAGCTACAACGTCTGAACGGATTGGAATGTCGACTGTTAGTAATGGAGGGCAACCTAAGTAATATTATAAAAGTATAAATGAGTTTGTTTGTTACGCTTTCACCCCTTAACTACTCAACCGATCATGAACTTTCACATACACTTTGCCAAGGGTTCAAAAAAGGACACAGGGTACCTTTCATCCAGAAAAGAGGTCCTGCTCCGAAAGGAACAGAACTTTTCCTTTTTTCTAAGTCTATTGATTAAATCAATATAGATTTTATCAATAAATTTCTAACGCAAGCGAAGCCTGAGTAATATTTAGTTTGTATTTTACGTAATGCTAATATTCCTTGACAGGAACTTGGTGGAGTTCAACGCCAAGAAGACCCAGGCATGCGCGTTCTCAACAAAAAAGTCTCCGTTCCTTCCCCTCCCTTCTCTGAAGAACACTCCACTGGTAATACGTGACAGCCTCTCCATCTTAGGTATGGATCTTCGCCGCTTCTTTAATCCCAAAACCTACATCGAGAGCGTCATTAAGCAAGCTTCGCGAAAACTTGGAGTTCTGAACAGGGTGAGGCGGTTCTTCACGCCTGGGCAACTGTGCCTATTGTACAAGGCACAAGTGCGCCCTTGCGTTGAGTACTGTTCTCATCTTTGGGACGGCTCCGCGCAGTACTTGCTGGACGCTCTCGACCGGTTATAGCGGCGGGCTGTCCGTATTATCGGAGATCCAGAGGTCACGAGTTCACTAGAACCTCTACAACTCCGTAGGGACATTGCCTCATTGGCATGTTTCTACAGAATATACCACGGGGAGTGCTCTGAAGAGTTATTCCACCTTATCCCGCCCTCCCCTTTCCTATCCAGAACAACGCGTGCTGGGCTCAGATGCCATCCTTACACGGTAGAGTCGATTAGAGCGCGTACCAACAAGTTTGAATCCTCATGCCTCTGCCGAACGAACAAGGCATGGAATTCTCTGCTAAGGCTTCTTCCTTCAATCCTGGGTCCTTTAAGCGGGGCGTGAAAAAGCACCTTCTCAGGCCGTCAAAGTAGAGACCTCAACATCGCCTCGGCTACTATGAGGGCGGTGTGGAGGCCACTGCTCTTAGATCACACGACTGCTTACCATCAGGTGGAGTATGGTCATTTCGAAGAGCAGAATAAAAAATAAAAAAAAGAAAAAGGTGGCCAAAAGTACCGGGTAAAAAAGCAGCTAGCCAGTACTTTCCTCGTCCGTCTTGCCTCGCAATCCCTTATACGATTGCATTAGTCCCATCGCTTGCAGACTGAATGCATAAGTTTCTGAGCTAAAATATGATGTGAAAACCAATTTATACTAGCATTTACAGTACATTTTTTTTAAATAAAATATTTCTTATGTTACCCGGTGATAATAGAGCTTTTTAATGGTGAAAGGATTTTTAAAATCGGCTGAGTAGTTTTTGAGTCCTTACAAACAAACAAACAAAAAATCTAATCTTTCCTCTTTATAATATTAAGTATAGATTTCGAGCCAGTAGCAATACTCTTTGGTTCCACTTATGTCAACAAATCTAGTTAGTTTATACCGAGGGATTTATAACGATCAAGTTGCATAACAGAGAAAACCGTTTCCTTGCAGCAATTTAACGGAAATATTCTTTTATTGGAACGACGTATAAAAACAGTTTAATTTTGTTCCCGCAGAAAACGACGCAGTATGTTTAATCGAGTCATTAGTTTTATCGTAGATTTCCAGACAGTTTAGCTTTGTTCCTATTATCTGGTTTTGTAGTCTAATCTTATTTGCTAGATGATCATAGCTACTTATTTTATAAGCTATAGTTATGGAATTTCTTCAGCGATTGAAAATGTTTTATAAAAATGTTTGTTCAGTGTTGTTGACACAAACACAATAATATATATTTCATGTTGACCTCATTATGAGACTAACTCACAGACATTGACTTTTCAGACCCTATTTAAATGTATTCAGCACTTTTGGCTCTAATTTATTTTTAGATTCGTCACTTTTAAACTTTTGATCTGTAATTATAATTTAGTAAAACGTTAGTCTTCCATCGGATGTATATGAGTGCTGTGCATGAGGTGTTCGATTCCCGGATTGGGCTAAATGTGAATTAGTTTTCATAAAATTCTCAGTTGCACAGAAGCCTCCGTGCTATCCGGTAGGCAGCAATAGACTGTGTCGCTATTAATTGGGACCTAAAACATGGTTGGCGAAATGTAGCCTTTGCCTACTCTTTGGGGATATACATATTACGTATTGGCGAAACTGTACATGTATGCATGTATTAAAACATTATAACTATATATATTAACATTATATAATAAAATCCTATAACTCTACATAACATTGCCGCAGTAAATCTTTTGTGTTACAAGTTGAAATAAAAATGTGTTACAACAGATTTTTATTAAAACAGAGGTTATACAGAACTGTTGAGCGAATGGCACTCAAGTTGGCTCGGAGTCCGGAAGTTCGCGACGTTTCTACAACTCGACTCTTTTGGGACCGATGTTAAGTAACATGGCTTGGTGTTCTGAATGTACAAACCTACTTTGTTTTGCTTCTAGAGAGTTCTACGTGCATTTCATTTTATTAAAACGAAAAAGAAAAACAATGGCCAGTTTTGTATAAGACGTGTTCTTATTATAAACTAGAGAAGACAAATAATAAATGAATATCAAGTAAAACAAATCTTTATTTCAAATAAAGATCTGTGTTATTTAGGTATACATTACATTTTATTGAGTAAATGTTAATGAAAACTGAATGCCGTAATTCTTACTGCGTGCGAAGAATCAATGAAATTTAGAGTATTATCCATATAATTAAAATATTAATTAAAAAGAAACTGCGTTAATTAGAGTTTAAAGATTTTCAAGAACGCTGCTAATTATTTTTATAAAGCAGCTTATTATTTTTTATTTACTATATATGCTTTATAATATCTTATATACTAAGCAAGGAACAAAAGAGAAAGGTAGTAGTCTATGTCAGAAGAGTTTATATTTTGACGACAGTTGAAAGTTGACAAAGTGCTTTTACGTTTGATATCTCTAGGGTTGCTAAGTTCCATAGACTACGTTCTATGGAATCTATGACGGCCCATGTGATGGCAAATGGCCAGTATAATAACCACCTACCATCAGTTGGATAGTACATGACATCATATAATTAAAAAAATATATAAATGTTATAACAACAGCGCTTCGTTAGGCTTCTTTGTACAAATATTGGTCATATTTGACCAAAACAATAGCAATGCTACACATAGCATGTTTTGGTCAAATATTCACATCACAGTACACGCATATTGTTTTCGCCAAATAGTGTAAACAAATGTCAATGTAAAATTTACACGTACCTATTCAAACTTTACATATGCGATTCACTCACACATATTCAATGTTGTAAAACATTAGCTCATTGACTAGAGGGGCACTAAAGCATCTGCGTATGTAATTATCGTAAGTAGAATAAGGATCGTATTGCTCGCAATATAATCACGGAAACGTCAATTATATTCAATAATCCACAATCAGTCGTTAATGTGTTAAAACGGCTATTATGCAAACGATTCGGCTTAATAGCGAACAACGGTATGTAAATGAGGAATAATGTAGGGATAACAATTGTTTGTTAGCAACAAGTGTGTCCCAACCCTAGTCTGTGTTTGTTTTTATTTTATTAGTGCGGTGCTTTTGGGAATGGCTGTCTGACATGGTATGTTAACGTTTTTAACATTCACTTGAAATAAATATGGACAAATCGTGTATTTTTTATTTTTCCGCAACTGTCAGTTTATTGACAGGCGTTGGTTTTTGTTTGGCTAAATAATAGTTATTTCGTTGGATTTTTCTTATATTATATGACTGTATATGGTGGTAAATTTCTGTTCGTTTGTGTAAGTTTATAGGATTGAATCCTGGTTGAGACACTAAACTAGTTTTGATAACATTGTGTATAGTATATATAATATATATGTTGTACTCGTATATTCATATTGCATATCTACTGGAAACATTTTCAGACATCGTACTTCTCCTGCAAAATCCAGACGCTAAACCTGAGACCTCATACGGTGACACGTGAGCATATGCCACGGGAGTAACATGGTATTCTTTTTGATATTCTTTTAAAATGAATATATACATATGTATGTCATTATCATACAAAGGAGCTTAGGACATTTTATTTGAGTTATTTTAATATAGCCTCCTTACCTAATAATTTAAACACTAATAACAGGAATATTTTTTAATAAAATATACGTAATTATCTATCTCACTGACAATTAACAATATCTCAGTAGAACATAAAAACTTTCCAATACCTAATACCTTGGTTAAAATTGAGGATAAATAGGTATTTGATATAAGACGATAAAATTAATTCAAATAACCTGCTACTAATTGATTCACTTTGTAATTAAAATAAATGTTTTACCAGCTGATGCGTGCTACAATATATAATTCTTTATAAAAGTCACATTTATTACATGTACACAGTGTATTTTTAATTGAACTTTGGGGCAACGTCACAAAAACGAAGTAACAAATAATGCCAAATAAAATAGTAAAATATTTTTTTATTCTGGTAGTTGTTTAAATATTTGTAGGCTCATATCCAATTAATTGCAACTATGTTTATTATTATTATATAATTGAGTATAAATAAATACATCTGTATAATTTTTTTTTCATTTTTTTTAAATAGGTCCTACTCCTTCTCTAGAAATAATTCCTGTGTCGCGGGGTCTTTACAAACATTCAAACAACGGACACATAGAACACTCAGACTCGGAACAACTATTTGTGGATCACACAAAGATTTGTCCCGTGTAGGATTCGAACCCACAACACTCAGCGCAGTGGCAGTGGTGAGGCAACCACTTAAACCACTACACCATCCGTGCATTCAATAAATGCCTTTGTCAACCCTATAAAGATGAAAGTTATCAAAAACTGGGAAGGAGAATACGATCATACATCTTTCTCTTTATTTTAGTATTAACAACACTATGTGCTGAAATTTCTATGTATTTTTCATTTCAATAGATTTACTATTAGTCTAGTATTTTTCAGCTAGGTTGAAGTACTGTTAATGCAAATGATATGAGCAGAGCCAGTCTTTACAATCTCACTATTCAATTCACTCCTGACTTTTGACACGTAACCTGTTTTATTACTACGCTCCATGGAATTAATTAGTACTTATATACGTTCATTTGTAAGAAATCTGGAGCATACAAAGATCTAAGTCGACACTTATGGTACAGAGACTCATTTATGGAGGCTTAAGACGATACTGCAAATAAATTTCAAGTACAATCCTCTGAACGATCGGTATGGCTAAACATGTCTAATATTAAGAATGATATTATATAGTAGAACGTAAGTGCGTGAAATTCACATGAAAGTTTTAAGTATTTTGTGTAGGTACTCATATTTCCATGTAAATTTGTTGCACTTATATTTTTCAGCAATTAAAGTATTACTGAATTTTATTACTTTTGACGGCAGATGAGCCAGTGGCATACACACATTAGTGTTAAATATAGGTACGTTATTGTAAAACTGACTACCTAAAAGGCGCAGCGGTATTGTATGCGACTGCTATGCTGTACAAGAGGTTTTCAATAGCAGCACGAAGTCTGGAATTGACCCCGGTAAATGGCAACAGACTCGACCTCTATGACGAACGATACCAGAGACGAGAAACTAGAAACATAGCTGTCGAAACGCTTCGGCACGAATGGGTCGGCTCGACTGGAGTGATACCACGGCCTCACAGAAAACCGGCGTGAAATAGTGCTTGCTTTGTGTTTCGTCGAGTGAGTGAGGGTACCAGAGGTCCAACCTCCGCCCCCCTGGTTCTGGTGGGGGCAAATTTAAAAGGCCGGCAACGCACTTGTGACTCCTCTGGTGATGCGGGTGTCCATGGACGGCGGTAAACGCTTACCATCAGGCGATCTATCTGCTCGTTTGCCTCCTATCCCATAAAAAGAGCCTCCCCCTTCAGGAACATAAGCGTAAAACTATGCATGTATGTAAATACTCTAAAATGTGGTATTACCTATTGGCTCTTACTATCATATCACATTTTGCACGTATACTTAGACAAGTGATGTTCTATATAGTTTATGTAGGTAGTTATGTGCCGTGGGCGGTGTTGCAGGTGGCACGTCCCTTTGTCTTATGTCGCAGAAAGAGCTCGAATGTTGAATGCAAATGAACATTGAAGCAAAGCCAGAATGCTCTGCGGAGACGTGCTGCGAATTACTACTAGTTCTCGATCCAGTCTCGATCGATGTACCACGTGCAAGCTAATAATAATGCATTACAATAGAGCAGGTTTATTAGTGGTTTCTACGATTGAATGTTTGTTTTTTTTAATTAGCCATTAAAAAGCAAGAATGGCGTAGTGGTTTGATAAGTTTGCGTGTACTAGTAAATCAATGAATGAGTTTATTTGCAATATAGGTACAAAATGAGGCATATCTTCATTTTGCCACACAAGGCGTGCAAATATTCAACACATGTTATACATCGTAAAGTATCTCCGATTTTACTAAACAAAATTATATGCAACGTGGCTTAGATTTTAATTTGAACTCTAAGCTAAAATATTGTGAAAGTCTCATCAACATTTATTAATCAATTTTAGTGTAATGTTTGTACAAATAAACAGACACACTATTTCTAAATAATATTGTTTTCGGTTAAGATTCTTATAAATAGCAAAACACAAGCAGTTTCTTAAATATACATATGTCGAATGCAGACGCATTTTAGTTTAACTAGCGGTCGCCTAGTGCTCGAAATTCGACCAAAGTTTGCCTGTAAGATATTGCTGATATATGTCATTTTATGTATATTGAAATATGTAACCATAGTTACGCGCTTCGACTGCGTGTGTCAAATGCATGGTTGTGTGCGTGTAGTGCTTTTTCATTAATTTAATGTATTTCTAATGCATATTTAAAAAAAATATTAGCGTTCGTCACTTCTTCTCTGTATAAACTATAAGTGTGCGAAATTTCATACTCCTCCGTCCGCCCAATTTTCGTAAAAAGGGATTCAAAGATTTCGCTTCACGTATTAAAATATAGATAGTATAGATTTTATTAGTATTTCTTTTCTATAAACATATTATAATAGATTGGAATTTTTACGGGCATCTTCACGTCTAGATGTTTTGCTCTCTCTAATTTATGGCATTTGTAGATTTTCTGTCAATTGAATTCTCGTTGTTGCAGCAAAAGCAGTTACCAAACGAGTATGCAACGAGAATTCACAGTAATTCTCTAATAGAAGCACTGGCATGAAATGATGAGTGCAGATTCGTGTTGAATGAACAAATACGCGAAACTAGCCGTGAGACGTTTTGTCTCTCTACGCCATCAAACAATTCTGATATATCTAAAACACTGCACATATACAAGTCGCAGCGTTTTGTTACCTGCCTACATTTTGTTATATAAATATTTTTAGAAAATCAAATAAGCGCAATTTTGTATTTATCAAAACAAACTTATACATATGGTTTTGTATCATTATGTATTACGGCATAAATACATAAATTGTGTTATACATATGTATATTTTGGGCCACCAGCCACCACCAGCGGTAGTGAAACCGGCTGCTATGCGTTAGGTCTCAGGTCAGTGAACCAACTACGAGGTGGAATATATAGATACGTCTGCAAACTTTTGCCTGAAATACGTAGACGTAGAAAGAGGTAGACGTGAATTACATCTAAAATACATAAGCTATTTTTTATGTTTTATACATATAAATGTTGTATGATCCTTGATCAGAAAAACTACATTATAAACAAAAAAAGAAAAAAAGGGACGGGTCGGATTCCTGATATACTCTTAGTCGTTGTTAAGGGGGGTCAAAATTTCGTTATTTTTTGCGTAGGATGCACCATTTCTGAGATATTGTTTTATTGAAAAATGAAAAGCGTGGAAGCGTGACGATGACGCGAGTTCTTTGATTTTTGTTCACCCAAGAAGTGCTCAACGCGCCTAAAGAAGTTTTCACTTCAAAAATTATCTCACCTTTTCATAATTTCACCAACGAGTATAGATAAATATATGTATTTTTTTGTTAATGCCAGCTGTGGCAGCCTGTAAGTAAGGCAACACATAATGTATCTGTATTTATGTTTTTAACTCAATGTCTTAGTGTATGCTTTGTTGGTCATCCATAAATAAATAAAAGGGGGCGAGTCTATTTCCGTCTACCGGGTGTAATTTCAGATTACTTGCTGCTCCTGAAAATGTTCTAACAAATACCTCGAGAACCACGTTGTCTGTTTCCGAAATCGAACTGGGCGCCTCACGATCACAAGTAAACATAAGTGTACTCTTACTAAATGTAATATTTCATTCAAAATTCTGCTGTTCTATATATCCTCAAGGAAATTTGTATCTGAACCACTGTAAGCGGTAGACACATTATAAAACACGCAACACATTATAGACACACTATAAAAAATATAGTTGACTAAATGTGAGTGTGATATATCACACTCACTTACTATCTGTATCTCTATATGCGTGTAACTATGCTTCTGTCTATCATATCTACATTGATCTAATAAATATGTAAATTGTTTAAGCACAATATATACATAATATCTTAAAGCGACAGCAATGCGTCAGACCCGAAACACAAGCTTAAGCAAGTTTATAACAGAATGTTATTCAATTAAAATGACATCGGTTTGTGTAGTAACCAGTAATGTTATTCAGAGCGAGTCCCGAGACTTTCATGAATGAACGGATGCATGCGACAGATTGTAGCCACGCATGCATAGCACTCGTGCATGCATGCATGAGTGAATGGGACCGACGGGCGACTTACTCCGTAGATTGAAGGATTCAACCTGAAATGCCGTACATTAGAACATTCTGGATTTTGATTGAGTTTGCTTACAGTGTTGTAGTTTAATTTGCTGACGTGCAGTGCATGTTTATTCATAAATGTTATAGAATAGATTTATGATGGGTTGAGTTGCCAGTAACATGTAGTTTCATAGATTTCTGAATACGTGTCTTGTTTGTTATGTTATTCAATGAGGTATGTTCATATTAAATGCCTCGAGGCACAATGCTTTCATTGTGTCTTTACCATACTATTTAAAATTACATTTTAAATAGTATGGTAAAGACATCATTACTAGACATTTTGAACGACATAATGTAGAGATGCTTGTATAGTAAAAAAAATATGTATAATATAATAACATACATATACAGAAAATTCTACTCAATTCATTGTTTTTTATATAACTAATATTCTATCATTTTGGATTCCGAATGCAGCAATCCCTAGCGACAGTTACAGCGAAGGTTTTTGAAGGTTTGCTTAACACACAGTTAAGTAATTATATATCTCTGCATGATAATCAGTTTGGATTTAGGCCCCAATTATCAACGGAAAGTGCCATACTGTATCTTAAGCATACCATCAGATACTATAATGACCGTAAAACCCCGGTATATGGGTGTTTTCTCGACTTGTCCAGGGCCTTTGATTTGGTGGCGTATGATCTCTTGTGGGAAAAACTTAAGAGTATCGGCCTACCATCAGAACTTGTTACCATCCTCAAGTATTGGTATACGCACCAAGTCAACAGTGTCAGGTAGGCGGGGGCAATCTTGGAGCCATATCGATTGCAGTGCGGTGTAAGACAGGGCGGACTGACTTCACCCATTTTATTCAATCTTTATATGGACGCGCTGATCGTCGCGCTGAGCAGTCAGCATGTCGGCTGTCATGTAGACGACGTGTGTGTCAATAACTTGAGTTATGCAGACGACATCGTGCTGCTGAGCGCGTCAATTTGTGGCCTAAGGAGGTTGATAGCGACATGTGAGGATTACGCTGTTAATCATGGACTTGTTTATAATATTAAGAAAAGTCAGTACATGGTCTTTGAGGCCGGCGTTGCTAGGTGCCCGGACTATGTAACTCTTCTAAGTATAAACAGTGTACCCTTAGACAGGGTAAATCAGTTTAAATACCTAGGGCATATAGTCACGGCTGACCTCAGGGATCATGCTGACTTGGAACGGGAGCGGAGGGCTTTATCCAAAAGAGCTAATATGCTGGCCCGCAGGTTCGCGCGTTGCTCGGATGGCGTGAAAATAACTCTTTTCCGAGCATATTGCACGTCTATGTACACCTGCAGCCTGTGGGCTAATTACACACAAAAAAGCTACAGCACCCTCCGCGTTCAGTTTAATAACGCTTTCAGAGCGGTTTTGGGTCTGCCTCGCTGCTGCAGCGCTTCGGGTATGTTCGCATGGGCGCACACGGACTGCTTCAATGCGACCATGCGGAAGCGCTGCGCGTCTCTTGTACGCAGAGTGCGGGCCAGCTCCAATACCGTTCTGAAAATGATAGCAAATAGGTTGGACTGTCCTTATGTGCGGCACTGTTGTGACAGACAAGTTACATATAGTGTCGCACGTAAGAGACTACTGTAATTAATTGATTATGTAAATGGATTTTAATTAATATTGTGGATTATCTTATTTATATGTTGTATTTATTTGTGTATGATGTATGATATAATATGGGTTATGAACCTAAAAAAAAAAAAAAAATTTTCTTAATTAATACTGTACTTTGTGTTTTAATGTACAGTGTTCGTTGTTATAGTGTCACTCCATATGATGGCCTTTCTCGAGATTAATTCTAAAGCATCTCTTATCTAATAGCAAGTAAGCATATCCATGAATATATCCATTTATAAAGCACAAATAAAATTTGTATTTCTACAAACTTAACATTTTTACATTACCTACTCTTCAAAATATCTAAAAAGAAATGCTGCCGCATAAATATACAAATCTTTTTACCAAATTACAACACCGGAGAAGACGCGAGCTTTAGATAGTAATAAGAAATATGCACACGAGCGACCGCATAAGTAGCTTACTTAGTTCTTCTTATTTCGCCCAGAACAGGACCTTAATTAACTAATTAAACTCGGCAATAACTAATTCATTCAGTCGCTATGCAGCGCAGGTCGAGTTTTTCAAAGAGCGAACTTTGTAATCCTTGTTCCTATTAGTTTATCAACGTTCCATTGAACAGATAACGCGATGGATTAAGTTTATTTATATACTAGCTAGTGTCCGCAGCTTCATCTGTATATCTACTTGAAACTGTGATAGTATAAATGTGTATTCGAATGTGGGGATAACAATTACGTGATCTACAAACTGTAGTTCCAATGTGTTTTCTGTGTCCATGTTTTAATGTTTGTTTATCCGAGTGCAAGTGTTGTTTTAGAAAGTATTACGGTATTTTCTATAAGTATTAACCTATTGAGTCTCAGCGGCACACCGGTGGTCTGATAAGAAGAAGACATAATTTATAATTATGTCTGTTTGTAACTAAAACTTTATAGAGTCATGGCGTACCATTACGACATGACTCTATCAAGTTTTAGTTACAAATTTTTAAAATTAAATGGTCACCTAGCCGAGGATAGTATTTCGAACTCCGCACAAAAAAAGAAAATTATTGTATGATTCAATTATAGTTGTTTGTAGTTCTTTAGTTACTATATTTTAAAATACATTTATTTTAATACTAGCTGTTACCTGCGACTTCGTCCGCGTAGATTTTAACTAAAAAGTGTTTGTCTCCGCGGAACCCTATTTTTTTTCTAAAATCAACGTAACCTAAGTTACTCCTTATAACATCAGCTATCTGCCAGTGAAAGTCCCGTCAAAATCAGTTTAGCCGTTTCCGAAATTACCCGGAACAAACAGACTGACAGACAAAAATTTAAAAATAGATGCTTTCGTATAGGTACCTTATATACTTTTATATGCATTAGATAAAAAGCTGTTATTTTGACATTACAAACAGACACTTCAATTTTATTTATTTGTATAGATATAGATGTATAGATTAGCTGCGAAATTGCACTGCAACATGCAACCGAACATCGCAATCAAACGCTTGGAAAACTAAATGTATTCCAGCTGAAACACATTTGTAGTAGCTAATCGTATAACAATTTCAGTTCTAATTAGAATAGCTTTAGTTAACATTTACCCTAGACATTCTAAATTAATTTACGAAGCACTAGACTTTAAATTACTCGTATAAAATGTAGCATTTGAATACAATACAGACTCGTATGTGAACGCACGTAGGCGGTGCGATTACATAGATACAACGTATTTGTTCAAATGTAGAACTGTGATCGAAACGCCAATATCAATTACAATCCTACCAACATTGCATATAGGTCTCGTTTGACGGTCACGTATAACCAAAATGTATGTTACGTGACAGGAATGCTCCCCTTTAGCTAATAGGATTAACGTTATGTGACACTCGGGAAAAGAAATGATGTTCGCGCGCGACGCTTATGAATAATTTGGTATTGGTGAATTTTTATATGATTGGTGTCGCTGTTTCTGAAGTGAATGGAGTATTAATCTTTATAAGCCTGTGGATATTCGACTTGGAACATTATTTTGTCGTAAACTGCCGTCTTTTATTCATAGTTCGTGTGAATCGCATGTTATTTGATGAAGATTGTGTTGTATTTCAATTGATGTGGTCGTTCAATATTAATGTTACTGTAATAAAATTGGCATGTTGTTTATAATGTTATGTCTATGTTGTAAAGTAAGTATATTTACTTGGAAATTTTTGAATTAATGCTTGCGTTCTATATGCATGTATACCTATTTAAATCTGAATTTTATAATAAATAATAATAAAATTTATTGTGTCAAATAATTCGTTTCACAGAAAGTTATGTTCGGAATCTTCTTTTAAGCAAATAATGCTTGTAGTAGAAAATTCCGCTCCTCCATATTTTACATAGTGTGATAATTAACACAATAATTTGAAATGATGAAATTAACTCTAGGATACATTATATTAAATACAAACTTATACTTTAAAATGTGTGTGGTGTATGTGTGCGTGTGTGTGTATGTATGTGTGCGTGTGTGTGTGTATGTGTGTGTGTATGTGTTTATATATAGATTATTCCGCGTGTTGTAACAATGCTTCTGTGTCCTCATATGTAAGTGGTTTTATCCACTTAATTAATGTTTCTTTGCAGTCATAATATTTTTTTGCGTGTATGTATATCTTTTTATTTATTCTATTATAAGATTGAGCTGATCGTTTATTATATTGTATACATCCAAATTTGGTCTTTGTTGAAGGAATATTCGCTATATTATATTTTCTTCTTTTTGAGTTAATACTCACATTAAAAGGCAAGGACTTATGCTTTTTTAAGACCGTTTGTACTATATACAACTTCCTGACAGAGAGTACATCACTAATCTGATAAAGGCTCACAGTAGAAAATCTAAGTTTTTTAAAGTGCATGATCTTGAGAAGTGCGCGTTGTGCTCGTTCAAGATTGATGAATTTAGTCTTTCCTGTACCTCCCCAAACCGGAATACAGTATACGAGCACAGATTGTACAAGAGCAAGGTATATTTGTGTAAGTAAATTTCTAGGAGGGGTTTTGTTATCAGCTTTAACCATTGGTGCCACATGTCTGAGGGTTTTGAACAACCAGCTTAGCTTCCTAATTCTGGCGGTAACTTGTTCTACGTGAGGGTACCAGGATAGTCTATTATCTACTACTACACCCAAATATTTAACCTTGGTTACTTTACGGATATTCGGGAAGTTACAATTGTTATCACCCCTATATGTATGTATAACGATACTAAAATCATCAGTTGGTTCATTACGCTTGGAGATACTGAAACATACATAATTAGTTTTGGAGGTGTTTAAAGTTAAGAGGTTGGATTTTAGCCATTCAGCAACATGTGTCATACCCGCTTCAGCACAATGCTTGACATCGTGCCAAGAGCTCCCATAGAAGGCAATGACTGTATCATCGGCGTAAGAAAAAACTTTAGCATTGGGTATTTTCATATTACAGAGGTCGTTTATATATATTAAGAACAGCGTAGGACCTAACACACTCCCCTGAGGAACGCCGTATAATACAGCCGCATCATCACTGATATGCTGGCCAACTTTCACTCTTTGCTTTCTGTTTGAAAGATAGTCCTTTAAGAGGTCGAGAGCTACCTCCCTAACGCCAATTTTTTCTAGTTTGTTAAAAAATTTTATAAAGTTCATTTATGCATAAAGCGAATCAATATAATGCTTACGGCGATCGCTAAATAGCGTACATTATGTACATATGTGTCAAAGTAATAGGTACCCAACATTTTACGATCAGCGAATAAATAAAATGAGAAAATATTTTATGTTTCCATAGTTTCTCAACGTACTTTCTTGTTATGTTTAAAGTAGGGCTACAACAATGTGCTGTAACAAGGCGACCAAATATATTTTCATGTGTTTTTTACGAGTCTCTTCAATGATAAAAAGTTAGTTTTGTATGGAATATAGGCAGAATCGATACGGTGTGTGAACACCTATAATAAGCGTTTGTTTTATACCAATATCATAAAGCTAAAAAGTAAGACATGATTTTATCCGTTTACTTTATGTCCACATTGTTTATGACTATATGAAACCTATTTGCCCCGGTATTGATTAGTAGGAAAATACAGAATTTAAAAGTAAGCTAGTTAAATAGAACCCTAGAGTAAGTAACTCATTGTGTATAACCAGTTTCCTTACAAAGTTTCCTTACAATAAATTAAAATTATGTTATGAAAAGTGGAAAGAAAAATGGCTTCATAGTATTTTTTTTGTGAAATAATAACTGAAATCTATATTAAATCAACCATTTTTCTTATAAATTTACACTGATAAGCTACGAATATATTTGTGGTAAGTTTTCCATATCGCGATAGAAATAAAATATTCTCGGAATGTAATAAGATTTGAGTCAACAAAACGTTCCTAGCAAGAAGATACAATCTTTGTTTCTGTTTTACATAAGTTTGTAATTGCTTTATTCCCTTTTTACAACTTGTTGGAGTTACGAATATAAAAGAAGTTTTACTTAAGTCTATTAAATAGAATTTAAATCCTACAATTTGCAATGAATTTGAATGAGTATTAAATGTTGGCAGTTCTTTTACATAATAAACATAGAAATACTGAATATACAGGTAAATATTTAGAGCGTACAAGGTTTTGAGGATATTAAAAAGTATATGTCTTAAGTCTAACTTTACGTCTAAATAATAATATTGATATATAACCTTTAAATGCATATGTGTGTTTTGTTAATCAATGTGATAGGAAAAGGACGGGATTTCAGAGCTATCACAACTCTATCAGTTCTTATTAGAACTAATTTGATAGCTCTAAAAATCCGGTCTTTCCCTAGGTAGTACAACATTTCACTCTATTCGAGACCCTATATCAGAACCTCATTGTATGCATCTGCGTTTGTAGTTGCACAGAAAAAATATGATAACAAAATGAGGTTAGTTTAAGTGAATAATAATAATGTCCTCCAGACCGAATTTCGGTCACGGCGGCCAATCTTAACGGAGACTGGCCATCTGCGCAGGAAATATTATAGTGCACAAATGTGTGCGCAAACACAAGTGCACTCTCTGTTTCCTAACCCTCATAATCCGATGGGACGGTAATCCGAAACGACCGGAGAGAGATCAGGCGCAGGACCAACGGCTTTACGTGCTTTCCGAGGCACGGGGGTGTCTAACACCGCCAACTTCCTAACTCAGGGCTGATATTGAGATTTCTTTTTGTTGGCCCGACCTAGGATTCGATCCCGAGACCTCATGCACAGCAGTCACATTCACTACCGCTGCGCCACGGAGGCAGTTTAAGTAAATACCATTATTACGAAATACTAGTAATCATTAATGAGCTTCCGATAATTAGATTTTAAAGTTAAGCCCAAATTAATCCAATATGCCAATTACAACTGAAAATACCAATTTATCCTACACACATTGACATTAACAAATTGATCATTACGTAAATTAAATAGTGCAAAACCGCAGGAACGCCAAGTTTGCGCGACACGGACGCCATTTTGACGAGGGTTTTGCTTCCTCCATCGAGGGTTTTGCTTTCTCCATCCCTGTCACACCGTTCAATCACTTGATTATTAAAACGATTTTTTTATTGATCCTCCTAATAGTTAGTAGGGCGTAAAGAAAGGCATTTGAGATTGATCGTTTAATATAAATGTAGGATTAGAAGGCTTACAGCAATTTATTTTAAAGCTTCAAAGCTTTTTACATGATATTTATTGAGGCGCTTTTATGATGTCACATTTACTTTAGAATCATTCATCTGTATTCAAGTAAATTGTAAAGAAATATTGTGTTGACAAATGTATAGACATATTTATAGGTATTCGTGGTTGTATTGATAAATGGGGAACAGTATACATAATTTGATATGGAAGAGAGAAGAATTCTCTTACTCCTTGACTGTATTAATATTACGATTATTTGTTTTCCGCTGACACTTTGTGAAATCATGTTGACATTATATTGAAACGAATTTGTATTAAATTTATATTTTGACTAATTTGCTATTAAAATGATGTACTATTACTTACACACTTTCAAGCTATTCAGCAAAAGTGTCACAATTGTTGTATAATTATCTACATAAACTACATTTGTACGCCGCCAGGCAAAACATAGTGCTACTAAGAAAACTCTATAACATCTCTCACACTGTAATATTTACCTATGTTTACAAATAAAGTATATTCTATTCTATTCTAAGAAAATATTTTAAATGTAAAAGTCATAGGTCCCGACAAAGCTTTCTTAATTATAATATTAGCATGAATTATACGAATGCATTCCCTTTCATTTTGATGCCATTCTCTTGTGCTCTTGTGTTCTCTTGTGCTGTAGACTGTGGGTAACAAACGAAATGTTATTGCCCATGCTGAAGGTACTTGTTATTAGCCCTTATGTAATACACCAAATTATTGACAATAATAGCAACTATATTATCTTAGATTATTATCTAGCATGCAATACCGGTACTTACTACATATATGCGTATTCAGACACATGTGTTTATCTCTGAAATTTATATAGTCGATATGTTAGCAGCGTGCGGTCAACACTATACCATAAAATATATATAATTAGTGTTCGCCCAGTGTTCGAAATTTGAGAGGTTAAGTGTATTACACCCACATCTCCCTACAAAGATTTTAGATTTAATAGCCAGCGGTTCTATTACCGCTTACTAGCTGCTTCTGAGAAATACGTAGCAGAAAACCCCAGTAATGCTATGCGATACCCAGAAATCGAAGCTGTGAGCTGTGGTCTCTTGCATAGCAGTTAAAGTCTTTTGCACAGCATAAAATGTGCTATTGGGATGTTCTGTTTAAAAATCTCCATAACATCACGGAGCCTAAAACTTGCTTTGTAAACAGTAATAGGCCTGGCCCGTCCACCATTACGTGGGATCTAAATCCATAGCTGACAAGATGACGGTGTATAAAATCTCTGCATATCTCTCTAGGGATTTAAAGCGGGACTATGATTGTGTATATTGTGTAGTTGTATACACACTAGAATAGTATATAGTAGGGTTGCCACAATAACAAATATTTGCTGACGTGTATTGCATGTTTATCCATGAATGCGACAGAAGTGCGTTTCAAATACGAAGTCCGATTTGACAGATGGTCGTTGAACAGCGATAGTGAAGAGACTGTTTCAATCGACACATCACGAAATCGATTACCGATTAGCTTTCCAAACAAACTGTAATCGTGGGTTTAGAATCGCAACAAAAATGATAGAACAGAAAACAAAAAAGGAGTCCATCTAAGTTGGACATATACAAAGAATAGAAAAGTCACAGTTATATATAACGTGTTTACCATAAGTAGGTAATCATTGTTTATTTTAGCAATTTATATGAAATGTGCAGAGTTACGTGCTATGAAGTGTCAAAAGGGACTTCGTATTTAAAACAGACTGACATGTGGATATTCTGTTGGCAAGGCACTCATATTGACATATGTATAAGTACTAATGTATGTTATATTAGCACGCATAATATCACTTGTTATAATTTTTTTTGCTGTGTGTCTAAGTTGTTATATATTCCATGGCAAAATTATACAGAAATGAACCTACTTAAACATGCCTTTATAATTTATAAACATTCATTACTCTCAAAGGAACTTATAAATAAAAAAGTACATAGAGTTCCACAAACAAAGAATAAATTAAGTTAAGATACGTTTTATATTTATCGAAATTGATAATATCGATTGGTTGGCAGGCCCCAGTGCCTCGGGATGATCGGATTAATAAAGATAATGAGCGGACCTGATTGGACTATACACTCGGTTTACGAGTACTATAATGAAATTTTCCGAACAATTTAGTCTTTAGGAGAAGGTTAAAAGTTCTATTTGGATATTATTTTAGCAGATACATACATATATGTCGATTTAGACTAATAAGTGCAGATCAGGGACTGGTTGTTAGAGGTTGAATTAATTTTAGCATTGACTTTTGGTGGCGCAAATAGCAATGTTCGAGGTCTCAAGTTCGATTTCCATGTCAGGCTAAGTATTATTGGGCTTTTTTTGCCAATAAATTCAGTAGCAGCAAGGAAGTCTGGAATTGTGCTCGGTAAAGGACAATAGGCTCCTGGTAAAATGTGACTATGTAATACACTACGCCTACATATTCGGGTAAAAAGACGTAAAGCTATGTACATATGTATGTACGGTTTCGTTAAGAGAGTTGGTTTGTTGGTTGGAAATGCACTTATTTAATAATAATATAATAATATCAGCCCTGTATTAAACTGTCCCACTGCTGGGCACGGGCCTCTTCTCACTATGAGAAGGGTTAGGCCATAGTCCACCACGCTTGCCTAGTGCGAGTTGGCAGACTTCACATATCGTCGCGAATATTATGGAGAACTCTCAGACATGCAGGTTTTCTCACGATGTTTTCCTTCACCGTTAAAGCAAGCGATAATTAACTATATAATACGCATGTAACTTTGAAGTCAGAGATGCGCGCCTTGGGTTCGAACTCGAGAATTCTGCGTGGCAGTCCAACGGTTGTCTAGTTATCTAGACATATATGTAGGATACATGTTATCCTTATCCTAACTAATATTATAAATGCGAATGTGAGTTTGTTTGTTACGCTTTCACGCCTTAACTACTCAACCGATCATCATGAAATTTCGCATACACGTTCTCCAGAATCTAGAAACAAGAACTGTTATTAACCTAACCTAACCTACATTTAAGCGACCGAAGCCACGAGCAAAATCTAGCAATAAATATAAAAGTAGATATAATGTTACGATGTCTGGCTTTATATACTCTGGTAATTTTAGTCACTTGACACTTCTAGACAATGTTCTAGATAAACATATAGAATCGCTGCCATTGCGGCATAACATTTAGTTTTAAAAATATGTTAATTATTATGTGTTGTCGCAAAAATTTTATAAGATGGCGGTGTCATACTTTTTATCGTGATAACTGTCATTTATCCAGGCGAAGCCCACATTAGGTTATTTATATGAAGTACCTGTTGAGTTCAGTTCGAGAATCATAAACTAGTCCACTAAACGACCAAAACTCTAAATCTGAAGAAATATGTTGTGAGGAAACTTGCAAGTTATCCGAATCCATAATGAAAGTGTGTGTAGTTTGCCGTCCTGAACTAGATAGATCATAATTATATTACTTAAAATAATTACTAGTAGTCTGTTATATTCTGTTTTTTTTTTAATATTTACTTACAATTTGCCAATTACTAGTCGGTATTTTTGTTAACCGGTCCAGCTAAGCTAATACGCTAGCTTGTGTAAGAATGCCATAGGGCTACTGCGACTTGCAAAAAGTTAAATGACTTTAAATTTAATTATTTTAGATGGATTTCATCGCGTTATTTATTATAAAACACTGTTATCACATACTTTTGAAACTTTTAAACTACAACTGTTAAACGGTACTGCTACTTAAGTTATTTAAATTATAAATTTATTTAGATTTAGGTTACATTTTCTGCGACGTTTCTGGTTGCTTTTTAGCAGCCATAATCACGGGAAGATCACCGTATTTTGTGTGTGTCACAAAATCGTTCCCTACGTGACTCACTTTGGTTATATACTTAGCTATCATTAATCTCATCCTTTATCTTTTCAATTTTGCCGTGATAATACAACGAAGCAGTTTCATAAATGAAAAAGTCCATTGAGGTATTATCTTAGTTTATAAGGCTTCATATTAGCTATTCAGTTCCATTTTAATCAAGATTCTGAACGCGGCGGGTTCAATTTCCAACCTACAAGCTTGTTGAAAATCCTTTTAATTTAAAACTCCGCTGAACTAAAACATCGCTGAGGACGGACTCCTTCACTATGATAAAGTAATTCCCTTGTTTACAGTGCTTTCAGGCATGAAATTATGACCGTGTAACATAAACGTGATTAAAAGACGACGATGGGTTAAGTACGCGTTTTATAGCTTTCGCCAGGCATAATATATGGAAGATTCTATATTAATGCAAATTTTTGGACAAACATTTTGCGGTACGTTAGAAAAAATAGAAAGTTCCATGTAGATTTTTTTTACATGCACCATATTTAAAAAACAATACATTTTCATCAGCCGTTTTAGATTACC
Source organism: Catocala sponsa (assembly GCA_963564715.1). Lineage (NCBI taxonomy): Eukaryota > Metazoa > Arthropoda > Insecta > Lepidoptera > Erebidae > Catocala > Catocala sponsa. The sequence goes on along the minus strand of OY751338.1, from coordinate 20,416,368 downwards.
ACCAATAATTAGTACCTTTTATATTGTACGTCTCAAAAGTATTTAACAAGTAAGAGGAGAATGGTTTATTTTATGTGGGAACAGCTTGATTAAAATAGGTCAACAAGTAAATTAAAATCGCAGATAACAAGCTTCCACAGACATAGCAAGAAGAAGGAAATTTTACAACTGTAAACGATGTCCATATAGTTTCAGAATTTTTGATATACCATAAAATCTTTTCGTTTGCGAACTAAACCTCTTTAAAACGCCACCCATTTTCTAAATATAAATAGCGTTTGAAGTAACTCGAAACTTTATATACTGTACTTAATATACAACATCATTGCTTGAATGTGACACATAGAACAAGTATAATCCAATCATGATCCAAGTAAAAAACACACATTACATGCTTGTCTATAAGTGTGCTCTGTTATATGTATGTGTGTATTGGCGTATAACTAAAAAACAAACACAATACGGACCTAAAGTTAACAGGGTGCGGTTGTCTTTATACGCTTGCATTACTAGGGTATAATTTCTCGTAACTGTAAATAACGAATATCTGTGTTGCCAGCACAAGAGTAAAAACACACTAACCCTACAACTTTTCTCGAGGGGCACGGAAACCCTATTCACTGAAGAAGCAACATAAGGATGTTTAGCTGCAATCTTAGATGCCCTACAGAAGTAGGCTGGATTTACTCCCCAGTTGCCCTAGTTTAAGCGTAATCAAAGGTTTAAGTAGAGATTCAGTTGAGCCTCTCATGAATATAATTATTGCATTAATCTTCTAAATGATTCTTGCGGTTTATATACATATTTCTGCTACTAAAGGTTTAAATTTGGAACTTAAAGATAATACTTTGAGTGCTCAAAATAGTAGAAGATATAGCTGTAAAGGTGAGCACACAAAGGGACTAAGTGATGCATATTTAAATGAAGGTTTCGGAGGTGTTACACTGTGGATAATAAATGAAGTGGCTAAACGCACCGTTTTCAACTGTAATGCCGCTATTAAAGTATATTATGTGAGCCTACAGTCGTTGTGGTCAAGTGTTAACATGATATTTTGTGAGTGTTTAATATTATAAAAAGGTATGCTGTTTGTAGAATGAATTCCTGCTATGAGATGTTATTGGTATTAAGCATAGCGTCTTACATGGTGGTAGATCATATATATGTATAGTCTATTTGAGAACTGGTCTACGGCGGAGGTTATCCTATAATAAAAGTGCTAGACTAATTCTACCACACTAGCCAAGTCAGAGACTGTTGCAAATATTTTCCTTATCCTTTTAACAGATATATTTTACTCTTTAATAAAACAACGAAAATTTGTAGGTGCCGTGGGTGAAAGCTCATGACTTCTAATTCGGCAACCCGGCGATCGTATATCGACTGTGAACTGTCAACCGGTCCTATTTCAATTTTCTGAAGATTTCACTTTTTAATACAATTTTATACTATATCATACTCCTATATCAACTACATCATACATTGTTTTTAATAACATGTCTAATAAAAATATTTAATAACTACGTATTTTTGTTTAATAAACCAGGTGCTGTAAAAATGATACAAACACGTTCTTCCTTCAGCCTGTAAAGTTGTCAAAATTGAGATAGTACCGGTTGCCAGTTCACAGTCGATATATACAAATTCGTTTTAAAGCAAAAAAAATCCGTGTAACAAGTTACTTAATGCAACCTACCACCGATTTGTCCAAACAATTCATAAAGTTATTTTCCTATACTGATAAATATATCAGTATACGCACTAAAAAGCAATAGCTTTTTAGTTCTTAATGTCAGAATAGTACTCAGCTGTAAGGCCAAAATAATGGTTTTCGAAACAAAATCACAAAATATATGGAAAGTTTCCAAGTTACACGTGACTTTGTTTTCTTTATAAGACATTTAAACCTTCAAAGTGAAATTAATTACAAAGTTTTGCGCTATGCAGCCCTACAAATTCCGAGGACTTAAAGTCACATTGAAGTTTCTTTGCCAGTCGCCACGTTAAAGCTATCATCGTATAGCGGCGTACGCAGTGCTCTTAGCGGATATTTTGTAAAGGCAGCCGCATATTACAAACTTGGCAGACAAGCACCTGAGGGACTACTCTGTGGGAGTGACATATAGATATATATGTAGATAAATAAAATAACAAAAAGAAAATAAAAACGCAGGTAAGCAGTAGCTAAATAACCAATAAGTAGCAGCTGCATGTATTCTCTCGTCTCCTGTCGTTTTGCATTCATATTCTAGTACGATACTCTCACAAATGCTGTGTCAAACAAATGCCAGTGAATTCAAAATGAATCGCTTCAAACTAAAATATTGCATTTTGTTCACGTTCGTAAGCAAGCGGGCGCGTGCTACAAAATAAAAAGATTTGTGTTCGCTGCAAACAATTTCGGCCCTTGTTACTCCTAAGCTGTTTACCAGATTTGAGTGGACAAGACAAATAGTTTAAACGTTTTTTAGTTTACGAGTCTACATTCTATGTGTTATATGCATGTACGTTTAGCATGATGCTCGCTTAGCGAAATAGAGAGTCATATGATAAATATTTCCCAACGATGACAAAGTTTCTCTCAGGAATGGGTAAGTTATCCATGATGAAAGGATAATGGCAGTCAGTTAATTGGTAGGCTAGTTGAAACGGGAAATTAAGTCGAAAGGAATTTTAAAGTAGGCATGATAAGGCTCATGCCTTACTTTGAAATTGCTTTACGAAGTTCTGTAACTCTTCAAAAGTATTTGTAATAGGATTCTTTCCTTACAATTTTGCTAAAGTTACTTTTGACATATGATTTGACATTTAATTAGTATAGAACAGAGCCAACTTTGTTTTAGATGATCGCCTATTGCGGCAACGTGACTTGTTACTTAATTAACAAACATATGTACAAAGCAATGCGACGCGTTTTAATTTTACGTCACGTCACTAAGTCAATCGTTGCCCGACATCGCGACTTGTAACAAAAAGCAAATATTATCTGAAACTGAATTTGTAGTGTACATCGGTTTGCGATGAGATGCGTCCTAATTTTACGTGACTTTATGAGTCAATGGATGATAATATAACGCGGTTTTTCGTTAATATGTAGGTAAGATGCACCAATCGCGTACTGGTTTAAGCGGTCACCTGCTAGGGCCAATGTTGTGGATGAGAAGCTCTCACGAGACAAACATATTTTGTGTAATACAGAAAAATAATTTCCGGATCTGGGTGTTCTTTGTTTGAAAGTTTGTAAGTTTCCCTGCGACACAGGATTTACATCTAGTTGCCTGTTTTTGAAAAAAAAAAGTTTTTCTTTCCTATGCCATCGTTCAGTCAGCGACAAAAGCCAATAATTATGTACAATCTTGTACACGTTATGCATCAGAAGGCGCTAATCAGGTTTGGCAACATAATAGTCGCCAAGTGGTAGAAACTCGACCATAATTGATTTAAATTTTAAGTTTGATCGTTATTAAGGTTTTATTGTCTATAACTACATATATCCTTATAATCACATTTCATTTAGTTGAACAATGCCGAAATACTACGATTCGACTGCTTGTGTCAAATGCATGGTTGTGTGCGTGTAGTGTTTTTTCATTAATTTAATGTATTTCTAATGCATATTTTATCAAAATATTAGGATTTGCCACTCCTCCATATAAACTTTAACTGTGCCAAATTTCATACAATTTTCAAAGTTTTTGCTTCACGTATTAATATATAGATTAATTGATAAAAAAATGGAAGGGTCCACTTGTAAAAAATACAACTATATTACTTAAACACATTCATTGAAAGTCCGTGACCATAAAATGTGTTGGAATTATCATTTTATATAAGTTCTCCGAGTTTTGTAGTATGTGTTCTTTAAATTTGGTTCTATGACGTTTACCCATATGTGTAACCTTATTCGTGTGATGATCACCATATTATGTTGCCACAACTGATCAATGCCTGCTGATGCGTAACGTGTACACGATTTGTGGAAGATTATACGTGTTCATCGATTTTCATCACTGATTGTACACCGAGTGGATTTCCATCGTTCATCTAGGACAAAGCCTTTTACACAATGACGTTTAAATTACTGTAATTCTTCCCGATACGAGTAACATTCATTACGCATCGGAGTAATTCTGGCTTGCTGTAGTCATACATTTAACCATACAATACATGATTCCTGTGAACTGAATAATAAATTTGCACAAGTTACAGCATCGGTTTTATTAAAACCCTTCGGTAAACGATATATGCATGGTATGGACATACATGTGCCTGCTTTTTATGTTGTCAGGACCGTCATTACATTTGATGGAAAAATGTAGCCAAAGCTCCTTCATACATTTTGTGTTGTTTTTGTTCAGTTTTCTGATTTACGTAACAATTTTGAGTTGTGTTCGATTAGCTTAGTTTTCCCTTTCATGCATTGTTATATTATCTCTAAGGACTGCTGAAAACAGCACGTCATCTTAAAATGGTCTTAAAGTCTTATTAAAGTTGAGTTGCATAGGTATTTAAACCCTACAACAACTTTGAATAAATCTTATTGTTAAATGTATGCAAGTGTTAAAATATTTTCTATATAGATTTCGCAAAATTTGTGTAAGTTAAGTCTCAACTTGTACCGAAACAGTTAGATTGACTTAACATCTAAGTGTACTTTGTCAAGTACGAAGACAGTCTAGACCATTGTCAAAGTCTTTAGTGATATAATAGCGTCACTCTGTTTTAAAGTTACAATACTGATAGTTAGTTCATTCACCTCGACGCCTTTGTACTGCAAAATGTTTTGTTTTATGTGCAGACTTTGATATCTTGACTTATTGTTTTAGTAATTTATCTTTCAGAGGTAAACGCATGTACTCGCGCCTGTTTATAAATGGGAAGGATAGGCAGATATATAATGTGAACTCACAATTCGCTAAATAGTAAGATTCACAATATTAATTTGATTTGTAATCCACTAGTGAAAATTTTATTATTATGAGTTTAATATGCAATGTTTAATGTATGTGCCTTATGATAAATAAATATTCCATTCTATTTTAGGTCCGACGCCTGGATTGCGTAAACTGCTAAAAGTAGCTAACTGCTAGTCTTATACGAAATTATCTGTAGTAGGTTAGGTCCTTTATTACCTAAATATAACTAGTGAGTCTGGGAATACAGGCTTGAAGCTATAGGTGTTTGTTGTCCTTACTAATATTATTCCTTTACGCAGCCACAGGACAACGGAACGACATGATTTTTCTTAAAGATAGTTTATGGGCCGGAGAGCGTCATAGCCTTCTTTTCAAGCTTAGAATACGTGAGTGAAGCCGCTGCTATAATCTAGTACAGGATAACTATTTTTATGTTTAAATCGAGAAAGGCAAGTCCAGCCAATAAAAATAAACGAAATAACATAACAATATATCGGCAGTTATATTGTAACGATTATAATAAAAACAGCTACATTACTGAAAGACAATAAGCCTTTGCTAACTATAATTACACATTATATTAAATATCAAAGAATGAAAACGAACGAGGCGTGAGCCGTAAACCCATTCTTTAATTAAACGTTCACGAAGCGGAGGTTTAATATTAATATAATATTCAGCTGACATTTAGAATTAACGGTTTATAACAGTTTATTAAGGCACGTTTGGAAAGGATTTGCTTTGGTTAGCCTTAGGATAATTTTTGAGTAACAAAATGATTTTGGGTCTGTGTGAGCTACTAAAAAGGTAGGATTACATAACCCGATCTGACAGTTCTGTAGTGTGAGTTGCCAGTAATTAATATTGTTTTATGACGGCCCCGGAGTGTTGGTAACTCTTTTAGCTAGTGTGACTGTGTTGATGGTAAGTTGGTAACTGCCGATTTCGAGGTTTCGAGTTTGATTAATGTGTGCGACTTAGGTCATCAAACAATTTTAAATGGATTATTGTTAAAATAAAATTGTTTTAAATTATTTAAATACCATTTACTTTTACATTTTGACCCACACGTTTCGGTTGCTTGTCAATTGCCAAGCTCACTGTGGTGATAATCTTACCAATTTTACCAGAGAAATTGACAGTAGGATTATCAAGAGCTGACAGTATGGATACTATCTAAATTGCACTTTAGGAGGCTTGTAGTTTTGGGTAGGTTCTGGCCACATAATAATAATCCGATTCCGAAATCGAACCCGAGATCCACGATTGGTCGCAAACTAGGACCAGACCAACGAGGCTTTCCTAATTATAGAAAGGAACATTACTATTTTGCCGGGCCTCGACTTTGCCATACTCCACATATGCCTAATTTTATTGTTCCTTTTTAGATAGAGAAAATATAATATGTGTACTCGGCAAAAATACCAATTAGAATATACATACATATATACGACAGAGACTAATTACTCTGTCAAGAAAACCATAAGCTATCGGTCCCTTTACTCCTTGTAACATATGTGACTGTCGTTAAGGAACATGTGGGCTAGATAACTGTTGTCTTTGGATTATAAGTTTTTTATATATGTATATGCAATGCTCTTAATTTAGAGCAAAGTTATTTAAATTGCTCGCGTAAATGTAGGTTAGGTAAAGTTATATTATTAATAGTACTTTTTCCGGATTAAATGTCCTTTTTTGTACTTCTGACAATGTGTGCGCGAAATTTCATGATGATTGGTCGAGTAGTTAAGGCGTGAAAGTGTAACAAACCAAACTTTAATTCATATTTATAATATAAGTTAGGATTAGGATTTTAGTATTTTGTACATATTACCGAAGGCATAGCCAGTAGTTATCGTATTAACATAATTATATGTATGTCAGCTATGATTTAGTCCCTACCGGTGGGTGCAAGCCTATTAAAGTCTGCCGAGGATGGTTACAAATTCTATGCTGCATTTGAGAAATATCTTATAATTACACTTATTTCGATCCAGAAATATATACCGGCACCCCACGACCATTTGCAAACGTAACCGCAAACTAATGCCATTACACCATCAATCTTAAAAATAAGACAAATGTTACATGGAAAGCTTCGTGTGATATCTGCTCTTACATTATATTGTAAGGCACATTATACCTATATCACATTAAACGGTTATGTAAAAGTTTTTATTTTATTTTTATTTATTTTATTTATTTTCATACATACTTACATCTATCATTACAGTAATATAAATACCAATGCGATAGAGAAGTTACACAATTACACACTTAATATACTAAAACTAAAGATTATTTTGATGATCAGAACTAGCTATCCAGTAAGTGGCCTTTGTGAATTCATTTATTGAACACGAAAACAAGTCAATGCGCTCAGCTACGTTGTTAAGTGTGCGCAATGCTCGCGTCAGTGGCGCTTGTTGCAGTAAGTTTGTACGCGCTGTCGGTACCGCCAGCAGCCGCGGTCGCCGCCGCCGTCCCACGTAGTCATCCGGAACGCTAAACCTAAGCTCACCCAGTACTGTCGGATGGTGAATTTTCCCTCGCAACACTTTGAAGAGATACGTAGCAAGGGCCACTTCCCGTCTCACTTCCAGCTTGTAATACCCTACCATGCCAAGCACAAACAATGTTGGATAGATTAATGGAAATCCTGGGTAAACTCCATATATCTTGAGGTAAAGAAATCTAGCAAATTTATTCTGAATTCTCTCCAACATTGCTTTATACTTGGCCTCATGCGGATTCCAAATAGCTGCGTTACATTCAAGGTGACTTTTGACTATTGCTTCATACAAAGCTTTTATGGCGCCAATATTAGTGAACTCATTCGCCTGTCGCAAGAAAAACCCAAGATTTCGGTATGCCTTTTGACCTAGATCCACAATATGGTTTCGGAAATTTAGGTTTTCGCAAAAGCGGACACCGAGATCCCTTATCTCCGCAACTCGCTGCAACAATTGTCCTTCCATCTGGTACGGATAGTAACTTGGGCTGCGCGCTCTAGAGAATGACATTAATGAACACTTTTCTACGTTAAAATATAGTTTGTTCTCTTTACTCCACCTATTAACATTGTTAATGTCTTTTTGAAGCCAGAGATGGTCTCCAACGCCTTTAACTATTATGCTAAGCTTAATATCATCCGCAAAAAGCAGACATGTAGCCTGTTCAATAACTTTCGGTAGGTCATTGATCATAATAATGAAAAGAAAGGGCCCCAAATTACTTCCTTGACTTACGCCCGACCATGTGTAGTATGGTTCAGAAACACATCCGCCACAGTCGACAAACTGACGCCGATCACGCAGATAGTTGGAAAAGAATTTTAACGTGTGGGGTGTTAACCCTATGGAACCTAGTTTCTGAAGAAGAACATCATTGTCAACCGTATCGAATGCCTTCCTGAAGTCCAGATAGGCGACATCAACCTGTAGTCCACCATCAACTGCTGGTGACATCATTGTCATTTGATGCAACAGATTGCCCGTTGTTCCTCTTCCGGGTCGGAAGCCGTGTTGTGCATCAGACAAATGTGCGCTAACTTGTGTATATAAACATTGATGGATGGCCGTCTCAAATACTTTGGCAGGAGCGCAAAGAACCGCTACTGGTCTGTAATTGCTTGCGTCCTTACCACCCTTGCCTTTGGGCACCGGTACTACTCGCGTTATTTTCCAACGATCTGGAAACTTAGCGGTCGTAATAAACATATTAAATAAATATAACAAGGGTTCTACTAATACTGCGCGACAGTCCCTTAGTATAAAAGGTGGAATGCCATCTGGCCCCACCGAACGTTTGGCTGGAAGTCGGGCGAGCGCGCGCCCCACATCTAGTGACTCTAGGCGGCCGAGGTGCGCCGATGCACCGCTCGGCGTCACCGCTGCACTCACCGTAGCTACATCTAGCGCTGCTGGCGTTGAGCTATATACAGATCGAAAATATCGTGCGAACTCCTCAGCACATTCGATATCTGACAGCGTGCATCCATTTTTTATCAAAATATGCTTGTTAGAGTTAAAGTACATATAATGTTAAAATTCCACTAATTATATTTGAAGGCCGGCTTTTATATACATATGTTTCTGCTTCCGACGGGTCATTATTGAAAGAGAATCCGACAGCCAGACTCGAGATCTATCTACATAATATATATTAACGAAAATATCCTATGCCTTTTTCAGCCTGCCATCAAATAGCAATGTCAGTGCTTCTTATTTGGTGTGAAAATAGAAACTACTTATAGAATTGTTAAGAACTAAGAATTTAAGTTCAGAAATGCATGTGTGCGTTTCATGTATTCCGTTGCTGGAAAGTATAGATATTTTCTCATATCATAAGATCGGTAATGCGCACATTCCCTTACCGAGTTAAGACTTAACGTTGGCAGTCTCATTGTTCCAGCAACCTACCCAATTATATAGCAAATATAATAATTACTGCGAGCTGCGTCTCAACACCATACTCGCCTATTTTATTCGAGCTCGGATTTTAATTAACACGTTTAGTGGTATGCGCATACCTAGTTACACACACACACACATGCACGGTTATTGTGTTTAATATTCGGTATTTAAATCGTAAATGTACGCAGTGCTGTTTAGAATTGGCCTCCTTGAATTTCTGCTTGCCTGGTACTACTCTTACTGGTTTGCGGTTCTTAAGAAATTATAGTTATTGAGTGTATTTTGCTAGCTGCTACTTTCTTATGGTTCGTACACGGTGCAAGTTAGTAAATATGCAATTTGAAGCCGCGCAAGTTCTAATTCAGTTGGCTTTAATTTGCACTTGCACCGCTTGCACAAATACCTAGTATGATCAACTCGCGCATGTACTTGGGCACTGACTAGCGCATGTAGCTCTCGACATTTATTGCGAGGTGTACAAGTTCTTTCAGAGTAAGGAAGTGTATTAACATTAACTTGGCATCGCACATATCTGTACTATACTATACTAGCTATTTATGTATGATTGTTTCTTGATATCTGCTCATATTCATTTCAAGCCCTACTGGCCCAAGACAGTTTTCATACCTTGAAATGTCTTATAGTAGAACTGATGGCCGTTTAGGAAAATGTATTGTTTTCTACAGTAGACAGTGAAACTAACTTTCTGTATGACGATAGCATAGAAAATTTACGGGAACATGAAAATTTGTCAAACGCGGATCGTCTGTGAAATGCAATTTATATACCAAGAGGTCCATCTATATAATCTTCGTTTTGCTCTATATATCTGAACACAAATGCTATTTATCTTTAACAAATCTTATGTACATATAGCCTAAGAATCCCTAACTTATGTAAGTTCATATTTAACCGAATTCAAATAAGAAGTAGTAGTCCTAAGGTTTAATATACGTTTGGATAATAACAATAAGCTTACTACCTAATACCTAATACTAAACGAAACTGTAGAAGAACATAATATCTAGATGATAAAGCAATCAAGCAAGAAATACAACCTCGATTATTAACATGTTCGCGATAGTAATTAATAGTTCTAAAGAAATTACAACGTTCGTCTCATCAAAGAGCGCTAGTCGATATGGAAAACTGAAACTCGGCGAAGTCTAAGTAAACGGTCTGAATAGACTTGTGAATAATAAAGGCTTACGTTATATACCATTATTATAGTCTATAGAAAACCTTGTACAAGAGTCAAATTCAGTGCGTAGTTATCATGGCTCGACCCAACTTACACAAAGCACTAACTTGTACAATGCGGGCTTTCTCGACTATAGTTTTATATAGTTAAGAAGCCATATACCTCAAGCATAAGTCATCAATACAATATGTTTATATTTAGTACAATAAAGTAAGTTATATTACATTTGTACGTGTTTATTGTAACAACTACAGGATATTGGAAATTTTGTTGTTTGTGCCGCAACAATAGTTGTTGAGAAATAACTGCTTTCAAGATGTTTGAAAAGTGATTATTGCAGTGTTTGCAGTCGACCTAGTATTGTACTTATTGCTATTGTAGAGATGAAAGGAGAAACATAATACGTGAACATTTATAGTCCTGCAATATTTTGCTTTCATTGTGGCGTTAAAACGGAGGTTAAATATTAGAGTTTCTTTTATGAGAAATATCGTTCGCGCAGTTTCAATTCAGTTCTATTTCATTATTTCTAAAATGTGTAACTTTGTTTATTGTACAATCAATGTCGGCTAAATTTGCAATCTTTAACTCTATAAATGCAATAGTGCAAAAGTCTAGAAATGTGGTTGTTTTTTTACTAGTGTGTAAAGTAGGTTGCTTCATCAAAACAATTGTTTCTGTACCAAAAAAAACCACCATGTCCATTATTTTGGGCATATCAAAACTTTACTTGGGTGTACTACGCGTATAAAACTATAGTAATATTCGAAATATCTTTAGATATGCCTCTTTTTTCAAACAAATTGCATTGCCTGTGCTTTAGTATTCCGGTCGAAACGACAGTAAACAGTAATAAACGTACTCTAATGAATATACATGATATGCACGGATAGAAAAAGACTGCATAAATAGTGCATAAAAATGTGTAATTTATTAATATGTAGTTTTTCAAAGTTTAGGCATCTTCCGTATCCATTGTTTCAATGCTAGTAAAGCCTCATCCGACACAAGGATTATCACTAACGCGGCATTTATTTAAAAAATAAATTAAATATACATATTTGCTCTCTTATATGACTCTCAGTTTGATATTAGATACCTATTAAGTCTATTTTTATAAAAGTCTTTGTTGTTATTAACTTTATTGTCCATTATCCACCAAGCTCGAACATCTAAGTGACGAAGTTTTGCCACCACCGGTTGTTAAGTAATTGCTTTGGTGACCTAGTGGACACGATCGTTTGTCATTAGAACAAGCTTTGAGGTGTAGTTAGTTGGAACCTTTACAGATTACGTTTCAGTACTTGTATGAAGATCGTTTAATATGTTGGACGTACTGCATCATTTTAACATTGGCAAGTATTTGCATGTATGTATGGGTAATGAATTACTCTGTTAGGAAAATAAAAAAACAGTGGAGTTACATGCTACGGCAACCGCTACCTTTAGAAAAGAAATTATCGTATTAAAAACTACTCAAAATTGATTTTCGATTTAGTCTAATAAACGCCAATGCAATTTGTTTACATTTGACGTTTATTTTATTATAGGATACTATTATTTGTGATATTTATGACGCTGCGAGTAGGCACACCGATTAACCATATTTCAAACATTTTATTAAGAGAACTATTAGGTTAGCTATCAAGTAGTAGGCTTGTTTTTCACCAAAAACTATGTATGAAACAAAATTTCTCAGTACTCAGGCCTAAATATATGTACGTGGCATACAGTTATGTCACGTATGTTTCAATCCCTCTATTTATAATATGATGTTATTATTATTATCTTTATAGTAAATATGCAGCTGTGAATAAAAACTCATACGCCATATTCAGAATGAGGTACACAAAACTATAGATAATCCTTTATGTCATATGCTTTGAACGAGAGTTAACCGACATGTCAAAAATAAAGTACATACCTATATTCTGCTTTGCAGCTTTTGAGTTGCAGCAAAGTTTGTACCTGCATGTTTGTGGCCTAAACATATCCCTTGATTCAACAACTCGACCGACACCAGACACTTCTCTGTATTTGATAATTTGAATGCATCTGCACGTTTCGCCTCAACGTTCGCTCAAAGCCTCTGCTCTCGGAACTACAATTTTGTCTGCGCTACATTCCCTGTTTACGTTGACGGTTCCGTTTCCAATTTTATTGTGATGGCGCAGTGAACTGTGCATTGAAATTGAAAGTTGTAATTTTAAATTGTTTTTGCATTCGCATATATGAGTCAACCATTTTTTTCCTGTTCACTTTAACAGTGTTTGCTGGTGATACATTTTATTTAAGCAATACTTATGAGTGTGAAAGTTAAACGTATGAAGTTTCAATTATAAGGTTTTGTAGAGAGTACGAGGAAGAAAAGGAAGAATTGCACGCCCATACTGTTTATATGGCCATTAGTTTACTATCGCGGTGTTTAATAGTCATATAAGTGCGACTATTCTTCAATACTGTATATCAAAATCGAAGCAGTGCGGAGAAGGGTTCAAAACTAGCATTAAAAATATGTATTTTCTAATCAGGCATTAGAAGGCTGTTACGTCACAGTCTAGTAGGCGCTGCCTTTGTCTAAGACTAACCAAAATTTAACTACTCCATTTTAAAAGTTAGCAAAATTTTTTGGATATATTTTATACTCACAAAATTAAAAAGTTTATTGTCTTAATTCTTTAAAACGCGGAATCGAGTAACAATAGAAAAAGCATTGTCTGGCCACCAGCATTGGTCAAGTGATAAAAAAGACTTAGTATAAATGAAGTTTCCGATCATGTTCCAACGATTTTGCAAATATATTCTCAACATTATTTAGAGAGTTATTTCAAAGTTGCTATTTCATTATAAAATAATTCCGGCTGCAGTTATTTCCAACACGATATAACGAACATTACGGTAATGGCGTACACATTGCGTACAAGCGCGCACAACGATGTTGGCGTTAAACATTATGGCCGCTATTGTTTATCGCTTATGTGTGTGTTTTCTAATAAAATTAAACAACGTTGTTTTCCATCGTATCTGCGCTCCGTTTCGGAGAGATAAGCATAATGATTATTTTGTCGAAAAACAAATCATACTTATGAAAAGTATGGCAGTTTCTGTAGGATTTACGCTGTAATATTCGACAAATTATTTATAAATTACCAACATTATTTTCTATAGTGACAATATTCTTAATAAGAATATTGTCATTATCTAAGAATTATATAAGAATTTCTAATATCATTAGGCTCTTTTGGATTCTGCTTTGCTTTTTACCTTGTTTCTGAAGATCTATCCCATAGGAACCATGTTCCGGGATAAAAAGTGGCATATGTATCTCTGTCGCTCTACGGTTTATGAACTATATTTGTGTTAAAATAACCTCGATTAGTTGCTTTATTGCTGAGTAAAAGAGGAACAAGACAACAAATACAGTACGCTATTGGTAGTTTGGTACAAACAAATAATGCCTTACAATGGCGCGACTGACGTCACACTAAGTCTATTCCTTATTTAATTAAAGTGATACAATTCGACCCAACTAGCGTAGTCTTGAAGTACTAGTCAACTAGGTATTACATAAGTCTAAAGATACTTTTAGCGGATTATTGCTGCGGAGTAAAGCGTGGGCTTTTGTCTATAGGCACTTGATCCAATCGCGCTCCCAGAAGTAGATAGTACGACTATTTGTTGTGTAATTTTATTACCGTATTAAGCCTACCAATTGTCTAATAGTTTCTAACAGAAAATGTCACGTGAACCAAGGACACTTTAGACCACAGGAAAATAATTTTCTATGCAAAAATAAACATACTTTGAATATTCATTATATATAATACTAGCTGACCCGCGCAACTTCGTTTGCTTCGCATAAGAGAATTTTCCTAGTTTTTGCAATATTTTTCATTTATGCTCCGCTCCTATTGGCCGTAGCGTGATGTTATATAGCCTATAGCCTACCTCTATAAATGGGCTATCCAACACTGAAATATTTTTCTAATTTTTACCCGTAGTTCCTTAGATTACCGCGTTCAACCAAACAAACAAAATGTGAGTGAAGTCGGCGCGTGAGCGCCCCCGCCTTTTTATAAATGCAGCGGATGGCCGTTTCGCGCGTTAAACAACAATCAACCGTATAGCCGTACCCATACTGGCGCGGCGAGATTTGGAAGTTTTATTTCATCTATATCTTGTGTGTTTATAAACCGATTCCTATATTTTTTTTATTATATAAATATTAAAGTGTACTTTTTGAATATGGGAGTTCGATAAAGATATATCTATGTGAAATACAATATATTTATGTATTTTAATACACTTTGAAGGAATGCCTAACGATTAAACACGTTATTGTGGCTAATTTATAAAAGATAGATATATACTATTCAGGACTTTTTTGTAGATCTTTTGAAGACCATCATCTTTGTAATACATACTTTTGGTGTATGATCTACGTATGCGAGGATAAGAGCTCGAAAGCGCATTTTCGTCCGACTTGCTTCAAATTTATCGTCACTGCTCAGCTCCTATGTGTCTTAGCGTTATGCTATATAGCCTATAACCTGCCCAGGAGTATGGACTATAATCGTACCAAGTTTGGTTAAAATCCCTTCAGTAGTTTTTGACCCATGCACAGACAGACAGACAGACAGACAAAAAATTTACTGATTGCATTTTTGTCATCAGTATCGATCACCATTCATCCTCCAATATTAATTTTGAATATATATTCAATGTACAGAATTGACCTCTCTACAGTTTTATTATAAGTATAGAAGATATAGATATGTAAGTACATAACTACAGTACAGTTCATTGTACTTGGGTTCATAAGGATAGGTACACCAAAACGCTTAGATATATATGTTCAATTGACAGATTTGTCGGCCTTGATGGCGTAGTGGTTAGTGTAACCGACTGCCACGCCTGAGGTCGCGGGTTCGATTCCCGTTCAAGTCAAATATTTGTGTGCATGAACATGGATGTTTGTCTTGGTCTGGGTGTTTCTATGTATAATATGTATGTATTTACAAAAAAAAGTATATATGTATGTTTATCCATTGTCTAGTACCCATAATACAAGCTCTGCTTAGTTTGGGCTAGATGGTGTTGTGTGTATGTGGTAGAATATTATTTGTTTAAAACTTTCGATAATTTTAGATTCGCGCTAAACATGTAAAATACGTTTCTTTTGCACTTCTATATTTACATTTGAATATAACAGATTGTGAAATGCGACCCTTTTTCAACAAGCGAATCGGGGGCCTGGTAACACGGTTATCCTAATATAGACAGGCGCTCACAAATATTCATATACATATATCATGTTTCTGTGATAACTTGTACCTATTTCGTATATTGTGAAGAGAAATAAAGAATATTTCAGTAACGCTAACTGTTTTCAAATGCAATAATTAGCATTTGGTCCTCTATCAAACGGCTAACCAGTACACATTTTCATTCGGTAACTGGAGCTACACGCAAATTATGACGTCATACGTTCGTATTACGTTTGTATACGGCTGTACCAATTTATTTCACGACTGTGCTCGGACGGATGCATGGAATCGAACGGTCGGTGCATCGGATTGCATCGGCAGCACTCATGTGAAAGAGCGAGCTTTTACAGCACCTTTTTATTCGATGTCCATTCACAGATTTTTATTCACGTCCGTCCGTTATTTGATGTGGTCTATAATGTGAAAGGTAATGTCGACGATGGATTGGGGCGTTTTTTTTATTTCCACTCGCTTATGACGATTTATGGTAATTAGTTCCGTGGCTTCGTTTTGAAATATGAAAATTAAAACAAGCGTAGCGGCAAGTTATTTTTGAGGAAACTATTATGTTTTATATATAATATATACAAAAATTGTAGAATGGTTATATTAGAAATGTTTTCTATTTAATATTCCGATATCAAAGATGGACAAGATTAAAATAAACGGAGAACAGGCATATATTATTCGTGTTGTATTATGTCGATATTTTGATTAAATATTACTTACATTTTATTTGACTCGATAATCTTTTACTCGGTACTCTTAGTTGGAAAATAAATACTTTTGATTAATTTGATACACTGAACTTAGTCTTAAAAATCTTGTACAGAGAACTGAGTTTGCTTCAATTCATGTTTGTTTATTAGGTTATACTTAGCACACAAGTTTATATTGGCTTCTAGAAAACACTATAAACAGTTCATATAAATTGTTAGCCTATACAAAAATACACTTGACGAGGAATCTGCTGACATTGGTCACTTTACACGATGTGAGTGACAACAACTAACGGCGATAAGGCATTGTACCCAATGGATAAGGCTTTGGAATTGCGATCGAGGTTGTGCAGTTGCACTATCGACGTGAACCCACCCGTAACACAAGACTAAGAGTTTATAAAGAATAATATAAGCCAAATTGTGAGAAATACATAAAAATACTTGTTTATATTTCAGAGTAAATAAAAAGATATATAATATAAAATAATAAGGTTGGCTACGTAGTTATTTGTTAAATGAAACGCGGCGTATTTGCTGCGGTGGAAATTATGAAACCTATAATTTATGTAACAACCAATTACGAAATTAAATGCAACGGGTGTTCGCACACGTTGTTGTTCACTCGGATAATTTTAGCTGCTTCCTATATCATTTGCATGAGTTTTCGAATTACATGTTTAATTTGAATTCATATTCTATATAATAATTACTTAGTATAATCATGAATTTCATTTTAAACGTATTATTAAGTTCTGTTTGCTTGACTGTGTAATTAAATCGAAAAAAGTGTAGGTATATAAGCGATAGATAGAATAGCGATAATAGATATAAAAAAAAGTAAAAGTGATGTATAATCCTGGGGTTAACAATTAAGTTAATATTTACTTCGTTTAAGAGAAGACAACACAACTAGATGCTTTGTAACATGCGTTAGAGTGCTTGCTTTTCAACTCATTTATTTGGAATCTTGCGCTTATCGTCACGTTTAAGTGCAACACTTTATTCTTATCCTTACTATAATCCTTACTTCCTTACTAATATTATAAATGCAAAAGTAACTCTGTCTGTCTGTCTGTCGGTCTGTCTGTCTGTCGGTCTGTCTGTCGGTCTGTCGGTCTGTCGGTCTGTCGGTCTGTCGGTCTGTCGGTCTGTCGGTCTGTCGGTCTGTCTGTCTGTCTGTCTGTTACCTTTCCATGCTCAATGCGCTGAACCGATTTAGATGAAATTTGGAATGGAGATAGCCTGAGACCCTGGGAAGAACATAGGCTATATAACATCACGCTACGGCTCACAGGAGCGGCGCAATAACCATAAATACCACTGACGCGGGTGAGACCGCGGGCACACAGCTAGTTCAAAATAAGCTTTCGTGTGTATTGCAGTACTGGTTAAAAAGTTTTGCACTTAGCGCGTTGTTGCAGTAATCATGCGCTTACTGAGTCATGCGGCTCAGTTGTCTCGTCTAGTGCGTAGCACATATTAAGTTAATGGTGTTAATAGACAGATTCAGTTTACAATAGAAACATGAGAAAATTTACATATGATATCTTCAGAAGTTTATATATCTCAGTGCTTAGAAACATTGTTCTTAAACTGAAAGCGAGGTAACGGTAAAGGTATCTCTATCAAGCCCATAATTTCTGGCGGTATTTTGCTGCCCGCAATGCTAGTATAATCATTATTTTAGTTCTTACAGTTACCTTTACTTAGAAACCCATTGTAATCTTTTGTAACATGTCCAAATAGGTATATTGTTTTATTATCACTAAATACTACGGGGATGTATTCTGCACTTGATTTGCTTCCTATTAGACCAGCAATAACTGTTGTTCCCTAAATCGGGTCGAGTTATTTGGTTTTACTGTCAGAAAATGCATTGTAACAGCACTGAGCCTGGAAAATATATAGGGTAGACGGCAGTTAGCTCGACCGCAAATACAAATTACTTGATAATTGCCGGCAAATTGCCTTGTAAACCGGCGATATGTTATACAGTTGTGATGTTACGAAGTTTAATACCATTCAAATTACGATAATAAAGATCTAGTCTATGTACCCACCATTCAATGCGATTGTTTTTCAAAAGCAAATAAGCCAAAGCAACGAGTAGACTTTATACCTCTGCATCAATATAATACGGACTTATAAAAATGTTGAGATAGGTACATAAAACGGTGGATAGACTGTGATGGCTAAATTCAATAATGTCTGAAAGGGTGCGGGAATCATACGCTCTCTTCTATATTTCTGATATTACAATCGGAATATATATTTGCGTAAATGTAGGTTCGTTGTGAATTTGAACCGCCAACATTGATTTAATACAGATATGAGTTACCTTATCGTTCTAATAATTATTATAAATCGTGGCACAAGGAAAGCATCAGTTTTAGGTAACTGTCAAACAAAAGCTTTTAATAGTAAAAGCTTACTAAAAACGGGAATTTGACAGAAGCTCCATAGGGAGCTTCTGTCAAATTCCCGTTTTTAGTAATCGTTTCGAAAGGTAGTTACGTAATTATTAATTCCACGAGTAGATCAAATAATCGAGAAATATGGCTTTAATTTGGCTTTCAGCCATTGTAATGTATCCAGTAGGTAAAAAAAAAGTCTAAACAAAATTATTCTTTATATATCGTGAAACAGTAAATGAAATTAAGAATTTGGCACAAACAAACATAGTAAATATAAATTTGTTTCATTGAAGCAAAATAATAATGAAATACAATGTTTTGTTAAAATATTTTTAGAAGGAGAATATAAATAATTTCACCATCTTTATTCGTTACATACCCTTCTGAAAATGGTTTCTTAAAAATAAATCACTGTACGGACACGACCCTTGGTATAGATTTATTACATATATCTATAGAAAAACGGTTATATAAATTCACGTCGTACTCAGAAAGGACACCGAGAAATAAAGCGACGAATGTGAGAAAAATCCAAATAGGAAATGGGTGGAATCGGAAACAAAGTCCATGGAATAATAAAAATGTACAGTATAGCCAGAGACAAATCGTAGTCATTGTTGTACCGAGCGTGACGTATTAATTTAGTATATCTTGCAGATAGATGGCGTTTTGTCAAATATCAGCTATTGGTGCTATTACTTATATTGCGGACAACGTGGCACTTTTAATTATACCAAGGGCCACACCTTTTACAAATTTACGTTACGCACCTCTAACCTTTCGAAGTTATAGTACCTAATTGTATTTAAATACCTAATTGTATTAACGGCGAATTGTGATTTAAAAATTATCTCTGAATTTGGATGAGTCTTGTATAACACCATCTTTTCTTTTATTTAACATATACAACAATATTGTGTTTCTATATTTCATTACAAATATTCAACAAATAGTATTAAGTTCTAGTTGAGTACCAAGGAGTCGCATCATCAACATATTTCAAATCGCAAAATACTAATAACAAGGAATTGCCTGCACATTTTTAAATTTAAATTTCGAACGCGGTCGTCTTGAGGAAATCTTATATCTCGAATTTCTTTAAATTACATTTTTTAACACAACTTGCTGTGTAAGTGTCGACGTGACGGCGTTCTTACAAATTCTTTTATTCGTTTGATTTAGGTAGTACCAGAATTACATTCAATAGGAACTTAACGTTACTATCTATAGTATCTATGTACATTGTACAATTCGTGTTAACTTTATGTTGATACATATTGATGTGCTTAAGTTTCATCGTTTCGCTTTTTCCGCAATATACATGGACTTGTATTAAGCCTGTATAAACTTATACGATTTTTAGTGGCTTAATTAGGATCATAGCATAAGCTTGTGCTTACGATACTACCGATCGTGAGATTCCCAGTTCAAAAACCAAGACAGGACAAAATGTTATATCGTCATAATTATTTTGGGTCTAATGTAGGTATATTATAACTTTGGGATATAAAAGTGTGATTTCTACGTACTTAGGCTAGATATACTAATAGAAAAGCCATTTCGAAACCGAACATTTGAAAGTAATAATGTTCTATTTTAGTACTGGTTTATAATTCGATTACAAAATTGATTTAAACAATGCGACCTTCCTGAATCAACAGCATTCGAATACCATAAATATTTTTGTACAATTTTCAATTTCGAACTTGGAATACGAAAGTCAAATACACATTCTGGTTCTAATATCAAGCTCGTATGTAAAACACACAGAAAGCATGATATAGAAAGTTCCCGATACGTCTCCATATAGCAAATATTTGCGTTACAACCGCTGTCTCTATTTTGAAAGTCTCCAAATAAATCCCTTTGTCGTTTCCAATCGAATGGTCAACATTTGTTGCAATTTAACTGCGCAAATTATTATGATCTACTTAAAATTGTTTTAGTGCATCGAACGATAAGATTTTTTGTTTTTTTTTAACGTAAGGGGTTATTTTTATTTGATATTTAAAGAGTCTGACTGAACCGGTGTTCGTTCTTTTCAGATATATTTTATTCTCAATAAGAAATCCGTTGACCGGTAAACGTTGTATATAATATGTAATTTAAATTAATTTAGAGATATATTTTTACCTGACTTCCATATTTGTTACAGAAATTTGTTGCGAATGCAATATAATGATGGCAACAAAATTTAGGCCACATAAAGTCGGTAATTAAAAATATAACTCAATCAAGTTTGGGTTTGTCGTAACAAAACGTCTGATGATGTCAAGATGACTTATATGTAATGACATACATCATCATAATGTGCTGAAGCTTTAATTAAAAGAAGTACTGAAAGGTAAACCTAACACTTCATTATAAGTAACACAATTCACGTTTATACCTATATTTTCGTCATACGTATAGACATTCTGTCAAAATGTCAACCAACTCATACTCCTACATACAAAAATCGGGACAAAAGGTCCCTCAAGGGATAAAGAGCTTACAACAAATTACGAACATCGTATCGGCCGTCATCAGGTTACTAAAATGTTTTATTCAGGCCGCTATAGAGACACTTTGTGGGTCAATCACAGGATATGTAAGAAAAGAACAGTGAAATAGTTCTTTAGGGTCTGCTAAAAAACTGTTTAAATTGTTTTTACAAAGACGGCTGAGAGGCGTGCATGGGCAACTGACGATTGTTTGGTCTTAGTGTGGATTACCAGTAAGGGCAGTATCACTAGATACTAGGTATATTATACTGTTGTTAAGAGACTCATCAACACAGAATATAAAAGTACTACGAATGTCGCCATAGCAGGATTTTTTTTTAAAAGACTCTACTTCTTATATGTATGTGGAAAAGACTACTTCCGCACTAGATAGAAACCCTTTATCGAAATAATAAAAAAACTCAAAGAGCACACAGACTCGAAACAGTTATTTGTGCAGCACATTAATTATTGTCTGATTTGGGTATCAAACTCAGCGTGGCAGCAAAGCAGCTGCCCATAGGTCATAAACTACAAGCTTTTACAAGAGATACTTTAGTCTATTCTATATACTTATAATAAAATTGTGGAGAGGTAAATTCTGTACATTGAATATATTTACAAAATAACTACTGGGGGGTGCTTGGTAATCGATACTGATGCCACAAATGCAATCAGTAATTTTTTTGTATGTCTGTCTGTCTGCCTGTCTATATGTGCACGCATGGATCAAAAACTACTGAAGGGATTTTAATCAAACTTGGTACAGTTATAGTTATTAATCCTGGGCAAGTTATAGGATACTTTTTATGCCAAAAAAAATTAGAAATCGAGGTAATCGTTCAAAATGTACTAAAATTAAAAAGGTCGTATTATACATAGCTGTATCTTCACAAAATTCTCACGATCAAAAAGTAGACTTTAATATCTAACTAATAAAAAAAGAATCATAGAAATCGCCTTATAAACACACAAGATTTTCATAAAATAAAATTTCAAGTAATTACGGCGTGGCAGGTGATTTGCGACTTGCGAATGTATCAACGTGCAATACGTATGCCATACGGTTGATTTTTGTATAACGCACACAACGACATTTAGCGATTGTAAACAAACCGTGCTTATAAGCGCGACTTTTATTTTTTAGATATAGGTAGTTTCTAAATATTAGTACTTTAATAGGTAGTTTTAAGTATTAGCTATATAATATGTCGATGTAGTTAGACTTATTTTCGTTAGTTGAAGTATTATTAGGCATAGTTAAATATTAGATTTTCTTTAGTTTAATATATAAAACATTTCGCTTACCAGTTCACAGTTTTACAGTCGTGAGTCTATGTGTGTATGAATAGAAAAATAATGTATTTCGTAATATAAACAAGGAGGTAATAACAAAAAAAATTCAGTCATAAAATAAAATTATTTAACACGTAAAACTTTTTACCTGCAAAAGTAATCCCGAAAATTTAGTACATACTTATTTTCGCCAACTACATAACTTTTGCCGCAAAGTGTCGTTAGTCCTTCTATTATCAACATGAAATACCATTTCAAGTAAGCCCAGAGACTAAACTCACGTACCTACTTGTTTAAGTCTTAGTTATAAAAAAGTAACGCTCACATCCATAGTCGGCTTTTATTTTTATATCGGCCGCGAAAAAGTTCAGGCTTATTTTTATGTATGTTTGGAATTTCAGAGCATTAGATGGATTATATTTTTGTAAGTATATACATTACTTGGTTTTAATATTTTAAAAATCATAGTGCAGACAACTTACATTCAAACCTGCTAAGCAGCCCGAATGAAAAAGGTATTTTGCCTTCCCAGTTGAGCTGCGCGGTAGTTTAATCTATGCTTGGTTATTAAGTTTAAAATATGTGTATTAAAAGGCTCGATCCGTATTACGTAGCAGCTAAATATAGCTGGCAGTCAGGGTGTTGTACGTCTTCAAGTATACCCAGGCTACCGCAATCTACCTTTAAAAAGTAAAAATTTTAATGAAATTAATCTAAACTACTTTATTTAGCAGTTTTATATTTTATCTGTGCAACTTCTCTATAGTTTCTCTTCAACCAGTATTTTGATGTCATTTTTTTCATCATGTGAAGATTTCAAATTTGAAACACGTACGTCAATTTGGGTGTGCTCCCAACATGTAGCGATGGCTACGATAAGGCGACGGCCCGTGTCACCCACATTTGCCCGGGGAATAAACCCTCGACTTGTCGGCTTTGGCGAACCAGCTTTGTGTCCTCAACTGCTGAATAAAACATCCTACAATATTGAGTGTTTTCAGTGTTGCACTACAGAAATGTTAAAGTCATCGTTATATGTATTTGTAGTTTGAAATCTGTTTATAACTTTAGTTTGTTTGCCTTTTTAGGCGTATGCACTATGCCTTATATGGATGATACTTGAAGTCAATTTCTAGGATTTGTAGAAGTATAAGTACTATTCGTTTTCATTTAATGATTTTATCTGGAGACATTAAGTACATATAGCATTTTCTTTGAACCATAGTATTGATATAAAACTATTTTAACAGACTCATTCCAAATAGTAATTCGCGTCATTTAGATATTTAACGTTGAACGTGTGAAGTAATAACGATCAAAACCACTGACGTATGAGGTGTGACAGAGAGATATAAACGTAAAACTGGCATGTATGTAAAGGACAGGTGTATAGACGTGCGGACGAACCGATCGGAAGCGGTACGGAGCGAGGAAGTGGAACAATGCAGAAAGGCTTTTGTGTGAGGATAACCACCGCGGTATAATTTAGACGTATCTAGTAGCGCAGTGGAATGGAGTGAAATGGCGATTGAGTTTTGTTGATTTGAATTGACTGCACGGATGACGTAATGCTTAAAGTAGGAGATTAAATATAATGACCACCAAAAATAGTAATTGCGCAGCAAAATATGCTTACTAAAATATATCATAACGAGCACCTATACGCCTCAAATCACTGCATTCCATCTCGGAAGGTTTAGGTTAGGTTAGGTTCCTCCTTAAACCCACCCAAAAATAGGAGCCCCGCCAAGAGGGGCTCCGTCGACTTCTTTTGATCTCTTTAAATTTATTTTGCTGTGCAATTTGGTGAATTACTATTTTTACTGTTATATTTTACTGTTATATTTTACTGTTATATTTTACTGTTATATTTTACTGTTATATTTTACTGTTATATTTTACTGTTATATTTTACTGTTATATTTTACTGTTATATTTTATTGTTATATTTTACTATATCTGGTGATAAGTTAAACATAAGCCTTAAAGTAGTCACCTCGCCACTGCCATTAAGTGTAATGGCAGAGCAATCAGTGGATTGCTCTGTATTCGAAAAGTTCTTTGCGACACAAGAATGATTCCTAGAGCATTCTTATAAAAAAATATTAAATTAATTTCACTGACTTTATTAAGTCGATTTCTTACAACTGCATGGATGGCGCAGTCGTGTAAGTGGCATCCTCGCTCTTGCACTGAGAATTGTAAGATTGATCCACAAAATACGAAAATAAAAAATGTGTTCGAATGAAAATAAAAAGTAGTCCTGAGTCTGCTTATTGTGTCCGTTGTTGTAATGTTTCCTGTTCGACATACGGATAAAGCCTAAGACAACCCCTGGTATTTTAAAATAAGGGTAATAAACAATAGACAATGGTTAAAATATGACGAATATTCTTACGATGCGAATGAAACCTGTAAGGACTTAAAAATAGTAGGTCATCAAATGCTTTCCAAATTTATAGTTAATTAATTATTTACATCATTCTTTTTTGATCCTTCCAATTTTAACCGGCGTAATTCGTGTCATTGGCCTATAAATAAATGGACGTAGTCGTGCTATAATTAACCTTTTTAGGCCAATTTAACCTTTAGATATTCAATTAGGTACGAAACAAAAAACAATTTCGAATCATACGTATGCGGCATAAACGTATGTGGTTAATGATCGTAAGGTTATAAATTTAGTTCCTGAGGTGCAAAAAGTGTGTTACCAGGTTTTATATACAGAAATGGACATTACAGCCCAGATGCGAGACGGCAATAACCTCTCATTGCTCGATACCGCTGATGAGTGTGATAGTAAATGTAGTCAGACGTATTATATAGGTATAGACTACACACAATGATGTATTCTATTTCATCTTCAGATATACAAAAATTATACACCACAAACTAAACCTTCGGAATGTATAAAATCTGCATTGACGTAACTTTATCACGCTGGCAACATACATAATTTTAGTTAAAAAAGGAATATTTAAAAATAGAACGGCAATATACTGTGTAAATTTGTCGTGAGTCCAATGTGCCAGTTCGCAGAAACTCAAATGGTAAATTGCGAAACCGCAATCTTAGCGGCGGAAGTACTACCAACGGACCGCGAACATTCGTCCAGGTCATTTGTTTTTTAGAAGCCCTGTTTTAAATGAAAATTATTCTTAGCAAACGCTTATGGCAGGCACTTAAGATGGCAAAGCCTGTTAATAAGATAAGGCTACGGTATGGCACGGCTAATTATTGCGTAGCACTTTATAAATGACTATTGTAATGTGCACCTACCGGGTAATGGTTTTGAAATGTTCGTGATTTATATTTCTTGTTTTGATTTTGTAGAGGTTTTATTGCGATTATATATATTTTTAATTACAACTCTCACTCTGGAAAAATGTCGTATTGCAGTAGACTTTACAAACATTGAACAACGGTCACAAAAAATACCCAGGTTTGACAATACTATTTTTGAATCACACACTTTTGTTCCGTGTTGGGATCGAATTTAGAGCTCCCGGCGCCCAGGCAGTAGCGAGGCAAACACTGCGACATTCGTGTAATCAATTTGATAAGGTTATTTACTAACCAAACTAAAATTATACTATGTAGTTAGAGTTCGCATGCATACTCCTTAGATGCAATTGGAGTAGCCATATACCTGATAGACGACAATATTCTTATAATTCTCTACGTAACCCATCAGAAGTATATAGGCGTAAATCTATTTTATTTATTTGTCGTCCTCGATGGCGTAGTGGTTAGTGTACCCGATTGCCACGCCTGAGGTCGCGGGTTCAATTCCCGCACAAGTCAAACATTTGTGTGCATGAACATGGATGTTTGTCTTGGTCTGGGTGTTTCTATGTATAATATGTATGTATTTACAAAAAAAAAAAGTATATATGTATGTTTATCCATTGTCTAGTACCCATAGTACAAGCTCTGCTTAGTTTGGGCTAGATGGTGTTGTGTGTATGTGGTAGAATATTATTACATTATTAATATATGTATTTATGATGATAATATGAAAAATAAAATGTATTTTTAGTAATTTCGCTGTCATACTTTTAGCGATGAACTCAGCAAACGTTAGTAACAAATGTTGTCATGTAATTAAATTAAGTAAATGTATGTTCAAATTAATTTTGTAAAAAGTTTATGTTCACTTGAAAACCTTTTACGAAATTACACCTGTTAATTTAATAGGTAGAACCTACATGACATAATATAGTATTACGCTGGTATATGTCCGCGAGGTTAGGTAGTGAAGTATCATACCTACATGTTACCTATATATTTAGGTTCTAAATTATATACTACGCCTGTTGCTAGGAGTGGTCAGCAAAGACTATGGATTTCCTCTTGCTTTATTCACTTTTATCAGATACTTGTATACTCAAAAAAATAACTCTCTCTCCGATTGTCGATTATCATCCCATCGGCCAATGAAAGTGTAGAAATAAATAATGCACTTGGGTTTGCGTACAAACTTGCGTACAAATATCTCCTGAGCAAATAAACAGTATGCGGTAATTAAACGACTGCACGGATGGCATAGTGACACTGCCGCTGTGCCGAGTGTTGTGGGTTCGAATCCTACACAGGACAAAAAATTGTGTGATCCATAAAAGTTTGTTCCGAGTCTGGATGTTCTTTGAATCCGTTGTTTGAATGTTTGTTAAGTCCCACGCCATACAGGAATTATTCCTAGGGCGGGAGATGTCTTTAAAATAAAGAATTATACATTGTACTAGCTGTCCCGACAGACGTTGTTCTGTAAAAAAGCATATCTAAACCATCCTCGAGTCCACTTGAATACACACAAAAAGTTTCATTCAAATCGGTCCAGCCGTTTAGGAGGAGTTCAATGTCAACACATGTACAGAAGAATTATATATTTCATCATCATCATCATCATCATGTCAGCCAAAAGACGTCCACTGCTGGACATAGGCCTCTCCCAAGGTTTTCCACACAGACGCATTATATATATAAAGATAAAAAATTATGTAAAATATAAATCTGTCTATATTACTACCTAGTTATATGTATAAATGTGGCTATATTACTGCATGGTTACTTGGTTATAAATATGTGCGATATTTCGTGACCTAAAGGGCTGACTACAGAAAATAGAGTCATTCATCAACTTATCTAAAGACGTATGTTGATTATCCAGTCACAAATTTCCTACGCCTTCAATAACAGACACCAATTCATCAGTGCTAAGTGTATCCCTAAGATTTACATCTTGCTACTTAATATATTACTAATCTGTAGCTCCCATTTTCTCTCAACAATAAATTACTTCACGAATCAAAAATACGAGGAAAAGAAAAGTCTAGCTGTCATACAGACATCGTGTTTTCCGCCATCATAAATATTGCCGGGATAATAAAAATAGATGAAAATGTCTCGTGCCCTACGATCCTCGTCAAAGGACCTAAAGGTATGTCTTGGATATCAACAGGAATCCCAGGAATTTCACAATATTTCATATCGATATAATTATATCCTATAGCAAAATATTATGAAGCGACGTTTGCTTTGACCTATTTTTGAGATGTTTGCTGGTATACGTTTGAGTATTATTTTTATACATCTATAAAATCTATAAAGTTTATTAGGCTAGTGTGAATGGAACAGTCGCAAGAGGCAGACCTAGGCGAGCGTTTCTTGATCAGATCGGAGACGTTCTGAACAAAGGCCAGGTTAAGAGTGCCTTAAACCGACGAGCGTGTATGAGGAATGTGATGAAAGTGAATGAAGCCAGAGAAGTGTGTCAGGATCGTAGCAAATGGAAATCCGTAATCTCTTATGTATGTATGTATGTATCTATAATTATCTGATTCTGGGACTGCATTTCTGCTACGGCGGTGGTCACGTGGTATATCTTTGAGCGCATGATCGTTAGGTCTCTGGTTCCATTACCGGATTGGGTAAAATATTATTACATGGTATCTGAAATTGTGTCCGATAGATGGCAATAGGTTTGGTTCGTATTACATAGGATCTAAAACCTATTTGGCAAAATTTGGGTGTACGACACCTCTGCCTACCCTTTCGTGGATATAGGCGTAAGACTGTAATTAATAAATTATTAATTATGCTATTACTAAGTTAAATTTACAAACCTTTCATGTATTTAGCCTATAAAATGTTCAATATTTACTCTGATGAAGAAATCATCGTGAAAAGGTAATTATTATATTAAAATTACAATTTGTAATTCGCATGTATACATCCTTATAATATTCTTTAGAGCACGATTGATCACGTTCACATCCCTACCTACGTATAAACTTGATCAATAGTGTTGTGAACTAACAAAACAAATTTATGTGTTCGAACACAAATCCTGTTGCAAGTTTGCTATCAATAAATCTACGGCGTTTCCCGCTGTGATAAGAAACTATTGGGATAGGAAAATACGCCGTAAATCTGCGCAGCCGACTGACAAGTTGCGTTTAATAGTTCACCCAACTAACTTCCAATGAATCTTCTATATATGCAATAGTAGCTTTTGCCCGCGGCTTACGTAAAACTAGGCTATATTAGTAACATAATTTTAATTTTAACAGCTTATGTTATTCGGTGATAGTAATAATATATATATAGCTTTCTAAAGGTGAAATAATTCTCTCAATCGGTTACGCAGTTTCGCTTTATATATGTGTAAATGATTACTGTAGAAAACGTAAACAGTATTTTTGTTTATGCGTTACCGTTACAATCGCTAAACAAATTTGGATGTGGTTTTCAGTGATATTGAGATAATTCTGGTCTTACTTTAAGTATTAGTGTTACTTCATTTAAAACAGCTGATAAATAAAAAGAATCCGTCAATTTAATGTACGATGTATGATTTATGATTGACATTGCGTGTCTATATAGTAGACAGAGCGGTTAAAACAACTCTATCTATGTATATTTGGTTTTGAGTTGCATTTGCATCTGACTGTTGGTCCTGGACGAATTTCAACCTGGTGAATAATTTCTTTTTTTATGGCAAATCTCAATAGAATCGCCCAGTCGTGTAATTTTACCGATGTTTACTAATGTGCTCGCGTAATATAGTATCATAGGTATCTGCCTCTTTTGCCTACAGGCAATGGCTATGAAATAAACGTATAATAATAGAAAAGACAATTAATACTATTTATGTCATAAACACACTAGTGCATATTGTATAAGCACAAGCAATATTGAATTTATCATTTTAAGGTAGCACTCTGTACGTAAGACGCAAAACTTTAGCATCAAATACTAAAAGGAATAACAAAGTCGTTGCAGGCCATTAGTCGACAATTACGGCAAGTTTATCCGGAAAGATGAATGGTGGAAAGTTCGAAAAGTAAGACTATTTATCAAGTGCGAATGCACTAAATAAATAGTCAGTAGCTAGAAGTTATGAAACTTTGTTCAGTTCCACGCCCGTCCAGTTTACGGTGTAACGATTCGGGCAATTTGTCCCCGTGTTAGCCTTTATGGTTGAACGGTATTGAGCAACAAATTATACGGCCATTTGAGCAGCACAAATGAGGCGAAAAGAGCCGGTCTACTCGGGCAAATTCGATTTTTGTGATGTATCTGTACATTGTTGAGATAATTCTGTTAAAGATTTGATTTATCCGTTCTTTTCATTCTTCGTTACTCCGTTTTGTCAATATAAATGCCCTTGAATGTTTCGATGTTAATTACATATAAGCTATTTTGGAATCTTCTTCTTTTCGTGTGGTTAGTGGCCAACCTGTTGTCAAGAGTTGTTCAAGCCACCCGTAGGCCTCTGACATGACTTAACGACTGCTGTCAATTTGACAACAACCGGGACCGGCTTTTTACGTGCCCTCCGAAGCACGGAGACGCTCAGATGAAATACCACTAAGCGGTCACCCATCTATAGAATGACTATTATAAGTTTTGAGTAGAAGAGTTCGTCGTTATCAATTATTTCGCTCGTCGCGAAAAGTACTATTTTCTTACATCAGCTTCCTTTTTAATAAAACCTTAATGTGTCATAAAAAGGTAATATTATTATATTATCATAGTTAAAGATTAATGACAAGGAACGAACAAACCCAAATTCGGACTGAAAATGTACGAAATATAACCATGGAAATCCACAGGAGAATTTCTAAAGTTGATGCAATAGACGACGATCGAGATTGTCGGCGCCATCGGCAAATTAACCCCCGTTGTGTAGTTCAACGATTTACGCCATCGTATCTCAACTTGGCGGCTGTGACCCCCGAGGAGTCGAGACACGGAAATTGGCTTAAGGAACTTAAATCACATGGCCTTCTATATGACTGCACTAAGCGACTATCATTTATTTATTGATACGCGAAGAAAAAGATCATGATAGAAATAAGGTTAACAAAAATACAATATACGTTATAAAAACATTATCAATAGAAATTATTTTGGAATAAAAATGTAGGAGAGACTAAGTGTAGGTAATCTTACAATAAGTATACTTATATAAAAAAAATGTTGTTTAATTAATTAGTGAATAGAAAATAAGTTTCAAATTGGTCATCTCATCATGACCCCTTGAGAAGATTAATATTAAAAGTTTGAGAGACGGTTTCTAAAACAAACACATTTACGACTCAGCTCATAACAATATAATGTTTATTTCCTCGGTACATCTCTTGTATATACGGTCATTCTACATTATGTGTGCATATTTAAGGAACTGTGTTTACCTCAAGAGAACCTAACGGATAATATTTGAATATGTAATTTTGAAAGGCTACATCTCCTATACAAAATATAAAACACATGTGTCCTTTTCGGAAATGCATGTTCAGTTAAAATTTCAAGCTTTTAGGATAGTTATTAGATAGTTGTAATTTTCCTAAAGTTTAACAGTCAACTCATTTGTAATTAGAGTACAGTCTTTTAAAAATCGGGTGCTAACATTTTTGTGTTGCATAGCTTATTATACAATTTAAAACTAGAATTATTATAATATAGCACCATGATAGAGGGTATATCCGTAGGAATAATAAGTTTTACCAGCTACCTCTGTTATATTTACCCGGTAATAGGTTTCGTCTACCGGTTCTCTCGGCGAAACCGTGAACCGATACGAGATACTTGCGATCGATAGTAATAGCCTATGTATAACGTGCAAAACATATGCATGTAGTGTACATGAGTGGGCAGTAATCGTCGTTGAAGTTATCGACGTGATCCACCTGCGCGAGTAACCGAAATGATAATCTTGTGCATGAAGCCCGAATGAAACTTGCTTTCCTTGCGTCATGTACACTTAACAAATAGTCAACAAAATGTGAAGCTTTACTTTTATTTTTAAATTATTTAGTTTCTATTATCAATACAGGTATCCCGTAATGCGACACAGTAGCATTTAAAAGCGTTAGTTGATCACACCTCGATGTGTGAATGTAAAAGGTTTCATTGTTTTATTGAGCTACACTCAATACCTTAGTCTCCTGTACCCGTACCTGTAACCGTAATCTGTAACCGTAGGCGTAACTCTACGTTTCTTGTAAACGGAACCACGAGGCAAAATGAAGGTCTTTATAAATTTATCTTACTTAGATCGCTTGATAAGTCGTGAATACAGATGCAATAGTCATTAGTATAAGGAAAATAAATGCAAAAGCCTACAAATTCCTATTGCATTTCAGCAACGAACATGACAGAAAGTAACGCCATAGTCTGTGGATGCTTCTTAAAAACTATATTATGAATATTTTTTTTTACAAGTCTGCATATTTGGTTAATCGCCTTAAAATTCCTTGGTAATGCATTCAACATGAGCGCCAACAATACAAGTTATCGACGCATGAAGAATCTTTATGCTTAACTAGTCTGGATTTATATCGATAGTGTAATTATTTAGGAACAATAATAAATTGGATACTTAAACCATTAACAACCGTCCGAATTCTTGGTCAAACAATCAGCTTTCATGTATCCAAAAGTATCGTGAACACTTTTCTATAAATATGTTTACTAGGAATTCTTGACGGGAATAGCCCCTGAAATTTTGCGTGGGCACTTAATATAACGCCAATCTATATGAACATCGTATCCTTAAACTGTGATATCTAGTTAGTACCTACTAGGTCTGAAAATATCTTGTGATTTATATGATCCAATGTACCGTCGCGATGTACGTGGAGATTCAGAACATTTTAAGAAGCTTATAAATCTTGTATGCTTTTCCTTTAAGTTGAGTATTTCTTTTCTGAAAATAGCGTAGTTTGATGTTATATTTTCCTATTTGATGTTTCTTATTACTTTATCCTTATTTTTATGCTATTGGCAATAAGAAAAATACATACATATATAGATTCACCCCAGAGGGGTAGGCAGAGACTTCGGATTTCCATTTGCTACGATCCTGACACACTTCTCTGGCATCATTCTGCTTCTGGCTTAAGAAAAATAAACCATATAAGTAATGTTTGATACATTGTCACGTTTAAACCTCTGGAAGGCATTTGATTGTAATTGGTATGGATATAACCCAAAGACAACGATACAACATAGATCTTAAAATGAGGAAATGATCTCATAGATAATCTTCTAGTTTTATAAATTAATAACTTTTATTTTTTCATGCTTTCATGGATACACTGCTGAACCTATTTTAATGATATTTGGTATTCAGTTGCACGCTGAGAATAGACTGAGATAACTTAAGAAAATTCTCCCGAAGTTGCGGGAAGCCGTGCATCGTCATTCTTTCGATTCTACGAACCAAGTTTTACTGATTTATAATCACTTACGAAAACATATAAGTGTGTTTACATTATAAAACGAAGTCAAATACTACGCCTTTTTTTCTGAATACGACAAACCTATTCATAAAACTATAATGGTTATTGTACACGATACAAGTAACATGTACATACTGAGGCGCTACCACGAGTTATATGCATCATGATCGACGATTAATTCGCGCATGTAACTGGTGCGAATATCTTGCGCATGTACGGTGCTACTTGCATGGTGAACAAGCACTAATATATACAGTCCATAATAACTTGTTTAACAAAACATAAATAGATATAATAAAATTTGGACGATAAAGCTTAAGTCTGAAGTCATTAAGCTTTAAAAGTATTACGGAACTTCAAAAATATTCTGCAATAACATTATATGTTAATCTTGACATTTCAAAGAAAGGAAAATTGTATTTGAAATTACCTTCATTCAGCGAGTTCAATCTTCGGGAAGTATAAAAACTTTGTTGTCATTATGCCAACGATCGTTCTATTATTCTATATTATTGTGAACGGTTGCAAATGGCCAGTATTTGGAATAGGTATGTGAGATCATACAGAAATGCTATCGAATAAAAAGGTCAAAAAGTGACATTTCATTTTTTGCTGTCTATTAACGGAATTAAGTAATTGGTAATATCATGAAGTATTATTTGTTATACTATAATTTTCTGTAAATAAATTGTCGGTAGTACGAAGTCTGGAACAATGTTTGGTAGACGGTAAATAGGCTCGCCCATTATTACGTGGAACCTCAAACTATCGCTGACAAGGTGTGTGTAATATACCTCTAGCTATTCTTTCAGTGATATGTTCGTGAGACCGTGCATGTATGTATGTATTTCTACCATAAAACAGTTATTACTATCCTTCTTTCATGAGCGATATGCTAGCAATCCTTTCAAATTTAAATCTGGTCACCACGCTGACTTGGTTTTGGCAAACTTCACATATCTTCGAGAACATTAAACAGAATTCTGTACATACAGATTTTCTCGTTATGTTTTTCTTTAACTTTCAAAAGGGGTATGCAGAGGTGTATTATACAACCATATTTAACCAACATTTGTTTTCCATCTCTAAAGCTAGCTATGTTTAATAAACCTTACTAAAATACTCTATAAACAACTTCGAAAAAGGTCTGTGCTATAGCATCGCGGCCTTTTCATTGCAGTCCAAATGCTTACTATACTATAGTTACCTATTTATAAATTGAGATAAAAGGAACTTGAATATTATGATGGTAATATTTTTATCAATATAGCTAAAAAATTTAAAACGTTTTTCTGGCAACTCGGTGCGCTCTAAATCATCTAATAGGAATACCAATTATAAGTTTGCATTCAGGTTTTTATATTCGCTCGTAGTTATTTCTATAAATATTCCTCAATATGAATGCGAATATTTTAGAATTGAACAGCCTGTTTTTACATAACTCGTTTTTAAAAACGAAAGTTGAGTACGTTAGTTAGAGATTATAATGCAATGCAGAGGGTCTCGGGTTCGAACCCACGTCGCGCACCTCTGACTTTCGGAAGTTATAATGACTTTTCGAAATTATGTGCGTATTGATTGACAATTATCGCCTGCTCCGTGCCTCGGAGAGCACGTTAAGCCGTCAGTCCCGGCTGCCATGAACATCTATGGCAGTCGTTATTGGGAGAGTATCGACACAAAAGATCCCACTGGGTCGAAGTGTCGCCGGTCTGCACTGACTGGCCCCCACATAAGATAAGATAAGATAGAGATTATAAAAAAGATTGAAAGCACCGGTCTGCGTATTGGAAATTTAATTGAATTATGTTTGTACATGCGGCGGGTAATATGCGTAAATTGAGACATTTGCGTTGTATGACTATGCATCATGGAAACGATTGATGCAAGGATTCTTGCGCATGGAACCCGCGTGATGCGTGTGACCTTTAAGCGTTGTACTTATTTAAAAATATACTGAGTAGTCTCAATCTAAATGTTACTTGCTGTCCTTGCAGTTTACCCACGTTTATGATTAGTGGTCTGCTTTCTTGACTCGTAGCGCTTTCGTAGCTCGTAGCGTGATGTTATATATCCTACATATGCTACTTCTGGATAAAGTAACTTTCAAATGGAGAAGAATTTTCATAATTGGTTCAGTAGACTTGGAGTTTATTAATTACGAATATCTATATTTAATATTAGTATAGACTAGAGACCCGCTCTGACTTCACCTGAGTTGAACATAATATATAGGTTTTGTCTATCTAAAATAAGGTAATGAAATAATTTTTAGATAGGTTCAATGGCTCCGGGGATTACCGTCCACAATCCACATACACACAAACATGCATGTGAAATTTGATGACGACCGGTCGAGCAGTTAATGTGTGAAAATTTGCATTTATCGTTTATAATATTAGTTAGGAAGTTAGGATATTTTTTTCATTAATTGTGAAGGCTTTTTAAAAAGCTGAGAGTGTAGATGCTGTCAGACTCATTATAGAGATTAGGGATTATGCCAAGAAGTCTAATTATATTCATTTAAGTTTCCGCTTCGCGTTTCTTCGTATTTCTCGATCAAGAAATCCAAGCAACTTTAATTATAAGATTTTTACAAATGTTGTGTTACAGTAAGTAATAAGCTATAATCCTTACTAATATTATAAATGCGAAAATGAGTTTGTTTGTTTGTTTGTTACGCTTTCACGCCTTAACTACTCAATAGATCAACGTGAAATATTGCATACACTTTGTCAGGGGTACAGAATAGGACATAAGGTACCTTTCATCCAGAAAAAAGAACTGTTGCAAACGTAACCTAATCTAACCTACATTTACGAGAGCGAAGCCGCGAGTGAAAACTAGTAAGTAATAAATTATAATAATGATTACCTTACGTTGGCAACGAAAGAATACATTATGATAGAACAAGACACCAGAGCCGCTCGATTGACGTAATTTTAGCATAACAGATTTTGTACAGTAAATGTGTATATGCAGGTAAAAAATGTATGCATATCGTTATAAAAGCAATTTTGTGGCAGACTGTAATATTACTATATACGTATTATAATGTCTTTATATCCTCTACGGGTTACAAAGGCGTGTATTATCCCACATTCCAGCAATTATGTTAAAGTCCCACGTAATTGGAGGCCTTATTGCCCTGCACGATTCCAGACCACTTTGCATTAAAAAGAAGTAAGCATCTATAAAAATGTCAAACATAATTGATTACCCACTTTTATGGGTAGGAAAAGTAGTATTAAACCACGCACACAGTGATACTTAGCCGTCTTATCTTTATGATTACTCACACAGACAAGTATACATAACCTTGGAATCCTTTCTACCTGTTCAAATTTGTGAGACTTACTTGGTGGCGTGTGACCGTTATTTTACGTTATACACCCAATTTCTAAAATAATAAATTAACAACGTGCCGAAATCAATCATCTCATGTCAAGTAATTTAATTGGCTGTGGCTAATTCAGTCCGCCAATCCCAATATTTGATATGAGTTTGACTGTCTGTTAACTAATTTTTACGTTGATTTACCGCTCAAATCTAAAAAAACCTCTAATATACATACAAAGATTCATGCACGCTTAGCGTAAAGGTAGGTCGAGTTTCACTTACCATACCTCTTGCATTCTCTTTCGCTTCATTCACTTTGATCACATTACATATACATGGTCGTTTCTTATGTTACACAGAGTCATGCTTGAATAAAGTGAAGAAGTGGACAGCTCGATACACTTGTAGTACGTCAGCGATGTTTTTAAGTCAAACGTAATAGAGGATAAGACGATTGGCGCCTACGGACTGCATTTACTGACTCCATGCTCCTGGGAATGCCCTAATTGAAAAATCCAGGCAAACTTAACCCGATCCGGGAATCGAACACGCGACTTTACAATCCAAAGCCAACAATCGACCCTTCATAGATGTCACATTCAAATTATTCTTACACTAGCGATCCACCCCGGCTTCGCACGGGTAGTACAACCTCAACAAATTATACAATTATTGGTGGAAACCGCATGAAAATCCGTTCAGTAGTTTTTGAGTTTATCGCAAACAAATAGACAAACGCGGTGCTGGACTTTGTTTTATAATATGTAGTGATTACACATCTCGTAAGATATTTTATATACAATGTGTATTTAAAGCTTTATTGTAAAGCCGTCGCGCGTCGGCTACCATACAATGTCGGTTTAATATTTGCATACATAGTGGGATATTTAAAAGTATATGTAAATTTTATAGGTACCATATACAGGGCTTTAGTTGCCAAAAGTAATTCCTCGAATAAATATTTTAGTTTCAATCAATGAATCCAGATTTAAGTATAAAATATTTGGACGATATTTTCTATATTATGAATGTATTTTTCAATAGTATTAGTATGCTTTCTCCTAGCAATGTACAATTTTGTTTTCTTTAAAAAGATTACAGGCAACCCAAATGGGTTTCAAATTATTAGTATTCTTGTTAACCCCTCCAGCTGAGCTAGAATGCTTGTGTTAGAAGTGGGTTCACGTCAGTAGTGCAATGGCTGGGATTCGAACCCGCGACTTCTCGATTGTAAGTCCAATTCTTTATCCATTGGGCTACCGCCGCTATTTATATATCGCTAGGAGAAGGCAGCGGTTTATTACATCCGCATTTTACCGGCTTTGCTTTAATATAATGTCCACGTGAAAGGGAGTGAGCCAATCTTTGTCTATAAGCGGTTCACAGACTTCGTCCGTCTACTGAAAGATTCCCAACAGAAAAGCAATACACTCAATCTTAATTACACTTTGGATCTGGCAAACCTTAATAGGGTTTTTAAGAAATCGGAATTTTATAGAATAGAATTAAACTTGGCTAACAGGCACGTTTGGACGCAGTAGACAAACGCAGAAGTTATACCGCTGGACGAACGAGGCAGTACAAATATACCTAATCTAAGATATTTTAGAAAAAGGTAGATTAAGACAATCATAATTTGCCCATCGGCGTACGGACACTGGAGTCCAGACACAATGCCTTTATCATTATGTTTTGACATAGTTATGCTGTCAGATTCGGCCGAATATCGCGCATAAAAACAAAAGGCGAAAGAGAAATATACCTTGTAAGTGGAAATCTGTAGCGTTTTCCTACCCTTCCGAGAAAAAGGTATAAGTCTATATGTGTAGGTATAAACAGCCTATTAATTATTCCTATAAACCAAGCTTAACTTACTTTATGTTTTAAAGCTTTGACTTTACGTGGATGCATGATGTAGAGGACTAACCTTTTTTGGTTTATATTCTGATTTATATGTTTTGTATTCACGTCTTGTTCGTAAACCAATTAGACCATAAATGGTATATATAATAAAAAAATCGCAAAGATTCCAAAGTTTTTTTAAGAAATAGGACAGTAATGTAAATTTTTTAGAATTGAAATTGAAGTAGGTCTTGGTTCTCCTAAAAAGCAAGTTAGTTAAAAGGAAAAATAGTCAGATACATTTTCATTATTTTATTTGTTTTTTTGTTTAATAGCCATAAAGTTGTGTGGTTAGCGATTTCTTCTATAAGTTTGCCAGTATTAACCAAGTTTTATCAGATAAAATATAAAAGAAAAATTTTTCCTTTTGAGAAAAGGTGCCAGTGAGGCGACTAAACAAAACAAAGGGAGAAAATATGTCCAACATCGTAATAAAAATAAACTATTGTATATTTGTTTGTGTAACTTAATAGAAATAATAAAAATGAAAGAGAGCTGTAAATAAAAATTATTAAATGTAGTTTATAGAAAACAAATTACTTATTTCAGTTTATAACTAAATAAGAAAGTGAAAGGAACAGAACAGATTTAAGTGCAAGATAAAAATGAATTGCTTAGAATGAAAGAACTGTACAAGATGTAATTCTAATCTCAAAAAAAGGCAGTAATTTAACCGCTCAAACCCCGGTGACGCTATATCAAGTTTCTATTCATTGAACTTCATTATTTACTTTGTCCTTTAGTGAAGTCCATCTAACTAAACGATCTAAGCGCAAACTTTTACTTAAAAAGTAATTTAAGCTGACATAGCGGAGACATTCTGCAAAAATAAAGAAAGACTAAGTTCAAATTATGTGTTCTTTATATAGTACAGTGCACGGCGACTACTTTTCGAAGAATTAACAAGCGCCTTGCTTGTCACATATATTTTCTTGCAAATCCCGTCGAATACGATAACCGCCTACCAACAGATGTGCCGCTATGATATGCGTGTGTGATAACTTGTCAATATAGTAGCTTAAAAAAGTAATTTATAAAAGAGCTTAATGCCAAAGCATTAACATCTTCATAATAAATGACAAAAGTACTAAAAAGATGCTATTATAAAGGACATTTTCAAAATATTGGGCGTAAGAATATCGTGAAGGCGTATAAGCGAAGTGGACACTTGATAGGGAGAGCCCTCTAAGGATGGCGGCTGTGGTAATGCTTACATAGCTGGTACGATGGTACTTCAACCTTAATTTATCTCATATTTTAGGCAGACATTTTGGTAAATTTTCCACTGCGGTGAGCAAGATTCTTGAAAATATTAAAGAGTGGCTAAGTACGTGACGTCAGGCAGTTAAAGGTTCGTAGTTTTGATGAGGGTTGAAATTCTAAGTTTCTATTTAGAAATTGTTTATGTCCTACTTTATCTAAGAACATCTGTTGATAAAATAGATAAACAGATTTTCTTTAATTAGTATTTCTCAAGGATACTACTAAAACATTTTTGCTTTTACTACTCAGTATAGTGCGTTTTCGATGTAAGTATGTTATTGACTCGACTTAAAAAAGAAATAAAATACCCACCACAAAAGGAAAAAGATCGTTGCTTTGCGAAAACTTAGAAAAGCTTTGCTGCTTTGCATTTCTTTAGCAAAGTAAGTATGTTTTGCTGAAGCAATGAAATTATAGTTTCTTTAAATACTACACCACAAACTTTATACACGCACGTGGCT
This sequence comes from Catocala sponsa, assembly GCA_963564715.1. Taxonomy (NCBI): domain Eukaryota; kingdom Metazoa; phylum Arthropoda; class Insecta; order Lepidoptera; family Erebidae; genus Catocala; species Catocala sponsa. The sequence continues at coordinate 20,375,941 of OY751338.1, read as the reverse complement.
CAGTGCACTTTAATATCTTTCCGTAAGTTAAGCAATAGTCACATTTAAATTAAACAAATTCATAGGTAATTTATCGACTTTGGATGCCGAAAAGCAACCACATCGTCGGTGAAAGGGTACCTTTATATACCTAGTACAAAAAGTTGACAAAATCTGTAAGAAGTAACTTAATTGCAATATATAATATTCACGTAAATGTTAGACGATATGAAACGATCACAATTACCAAAAATTCAAACGTATACTATGCTTACATACTATCTATGTCACGTACAAAGAAAAATAAATACATTTTATATTCAAATTTGTCAAGTCAATCAAAAGTTATGCATGAACATTGTCAAAAAGTACAACCAAGCTTTGAAGGAAAACATGACACATTAAATTTGTCTGTAATTTGACAAACTTGCAATATTCTCGTTCCCTCTACATTACTTCCCTTGGGTCTTAATTGTCAAAAGGGAAACTTCAGCAAACTCCATGCATAAATTAAAACAGCTGGCCTTTTTCACGAAGTGCGCCAACATTATCAAAAGAATACATACTCGTATAACAAGCGTTTACCATATCGTAGAAAATTTATACATAGCTAGCAAATCTGATGGTAATTTCTCCAGATTACGTTATTCGCCAATTTTATTAAGAATCAAATAGGCTATTAAAGGCCGATGAGAAACTGCTGCCCGCGCCTTTGTCCGTGTAAATCCCACAAAAACGCATATCGGGATTAAAAGTCCCTTAAGATTCAATCCAATTCATTTAACGCATGTATGTCAAGTCTCAAATCCATTTAACGAGTTACGTGTGATTTCTTATTAAAAATCGAAGACACCAAAGATCTAAATTAAATATCTTTACAGACTTTAGAATTATATTTTTGAAAATTTTAATTATTTGATTTCGTAACTGAATTTCGTAAATTTATATATGTCATTAAAATCACTATTATTTAATACTAGCTTTTGCCCACGGTTTCGCTCGCTTTAATTTAGAATTTGACAATCAATTCGGGTCGTATTCTGCTTGTAATAATATAATTAAATCATGATTCAAAAGACACGTGGCGCCATATATTATCATAAGAACGTTAGTGTTGCTTTCCTCGGGAACAGTAATTTTTTTCGGGATGAAAGGTAGCCTATGTCCGTTTCTGTACACCTGACAACGTATATGCAAAATTTCAGGATGCTCGGTTCAGTGGTTTAGGCGTGAAAAGGTAACAAATAAACAAACAAACAAACTCATTTTCGCTTTTACAATATTAGTTAGGATTTAATATTATTACACCGCCATTATAAATACTTCATCTGGGCGTTGATTTTGGGATAAGGAAGTAGTTAAAATCTCCTAACAGAAACATAAATACCACTTTGCTCCACCCGAATCTAGCGAATCTGATAACCGGTACAATAACAACCCTGGCCTACAATTTAAACAATAAATCTATAATTGTTGAAATGGAATAAAGTTAAAATGTTAAAATTGTATTCGGTGATCCAGCTTCACGTAATTATGTTCCGATATTCACGGAACAAAGTAACAGAAAATCAATGGAACAATAATAATTGGAATCGGACGACAGCGTTATTATGATCTCATGAATGTGAATTTATTCGAGGGCGTGAGTTTTCATGCTTTTATTGATTTTGACTTAAGGTGATAAATAGATCGTTATTGTTCTACAAAAGGTATTTGAAAAATTTGGCTATATGCTACACGTAAGTAGCAGGTGCGGGTTACATGTGCAACCAACCTTGGGTTGCTTTCATGTATGGTTTTATGATGCTTTGCTACGGCGTTATGAGCATGGACAGTGTAGTACTAAACGTCTAGACTTGTTTTAAGATGTAATTGAATGAAATACATTATTGAAAACCTGTTGTGCATGTCGCCGGTGTGCTGTTACTACTCAATAAGTTAAGGAAACATCCGCGTAAAAAGTCCTGTCCAATAAAACAACGAGGCCTTGTACTAAGTATGCAGGCTCGTTTAGTTATCGTCTTTAAATGCATTGAAACGTCTTTTATAAAGAGTACCTACTTACTGTCATTTTCAGCGATATTATGACACGACGATCTTGATTTACTTATATAACGTCAAGTGCTAATTCGGAAACTAATTACTAAACAAAATATATGTATTATACAGAAAGGGTATAAGGCGACGGCACGGATAAGGCACAGAGGCGATTTAAATTATACAGAAGACGCGAAGATACGCCAAGATGTGTCATTATACAGTTCGAAATTTTTGCGATAAAAGGTCTTCTGCAAAAGTACTATGTAAAAAGCGACGTGCCTCACGCGCGCTGCTTGGGTCGCGCCTTCAGAAGGTGCGGTGCAGGCAGCTAAACGGCATGCCGGCGCTACGCCGCTTGTGTAGAACGTGCCGCTTTTTTCATTTTTATGGAAAAGTTTTGAGGTTGCCATGCGTCTGCTACGCGTACGCCGCGCCTTTGCTTTATGCCGCTTCTGTATAATTTACGCCAAAGGTAAAGCTAATGCTATTTGCGTGTACGCTGCAAACGACAAAGCACGCTTAGTAGAACGTTTGAGCGCACAAGTGCACGCTTCACTGTTTCGAATTTGCAGCCTTAATCATGCTCATATTTGCGCGTCGGTGAGTTTGGAAACTATTACACTTTATATCATAATAGTTTATGTGAGCATAACTTCATCCAAAATATGTTTAGTGGTATAGGCACGATTAAGTAAAAAATGTGTAAACATCTTTACAAACTTACAAATATAGCTACTAGCTTTTGCCTGCGGCTTCGCTAGCTCGGTAACATATTTTTAGCCGCATGAAAGGTCCCTTTGTTATTTAAGTAATAGATACTTAAATCACTTAAATTATATTAATATAGACCGTTAGTTTCGTCCGTAAGAGGGTCGTAATCCTTACTTCCTTACTAATATTATAAATTCGAAAGTAACTCTGTCTGTCTATCTGTCTGTCTGTCTGTTACCTTTTCACGGCTAAACCGCTCAACCGATTTAGATGAAATTTGGTACAGATATAGTTTAAAACCTGGGGAAGGACATAGGCTACTGTTTATTCATGTAGGTACCACGCGAATGGAGCCGCGCGCAAAAGCTAGTATTATATAAAGAGTTTTAATAACTGAAATCGATCTTTCACATTATCCCACCACAAACAATTTCACAAAAGTGAACAACTTACCTTTGTTTGTACTAATAACTGATAAATAATTCTCTACGTCTCGTATATCCACTATAATAGCGGAGCTCTAGCCACATACGGTCGTGGTAAGCCCCTGAATATGTCTCTAATCAGAGCCTGCCTGCGCACCGTAAACACTGCCCAGTCTAAAACCTTAATCCTCACTCACGTCGTTGACATTTTCTCTTCGTTCCTCCGAGTGGTCACCATTAGGCTCCCTAGTGGCTCTGTTGCCAGACTAATATAAAACGTGACACAGACATTATTATGACGTCATGAAAAATAAGGGAATGTCCGTCATAATTTTGGGGGCTTTCGGTGAAATATATTTACGCGTAAATTGATATTTATTGTATTTAATTAATAAATGTGTCTGATGGTTTTATTTAGCTAGTTATGTCAGGGAAGTTGTTTTTTAATGAAATTATGTGGAGTAAGAACGGTACTAATAAACTTTTATAAAAGAGCTAGGTTTGCTAAAACAAAAGCTTTTACTGTTATAATATTCCACAGCGAAGTCGAAGTTCAAATTTTATGTTCATTTTGGCTATTCAAATCTTTTCTAGATTTAGGTAAAATCAAGTATAATCAAGAAGAAAACCATTATTTACTGCTCAAAAGAGGATAGTTTTGGCTATGCATAAGAAAATATTTCAAGATTGTTTAAATTTTTTATTATGATTTAATTTATGATTAATATGTCGATGAAGATATTCTTAGAAATCATGACTTTTGGCTTTTGTTATCTAGCTCATTTAATTTTTCTGTAATAGGCAAATATTCTTATGATGTAACAAGATTTTTTGTAAATACGTTTGGTAGCTTGAATTGTTGCGTAAGTATGGAAAAGTTTCAAAAATATTTTAAACAAAGAGCGACCAAGAAAAGAGAACGCTTAAACAAACTCGCGAAGAAAAATGTGAATATTTCATAAAGTTTTCGGGATTATGTTACTTTTGTTACGCACCGTGAGAAGCAAAGAAAATTTGCTTAATAAACTGTTGTTGGTATGTACATTTTTTTAACGCCCCGGTACCCAAAGAATCTAATGAAGATGTGGAGAGCACTCTATTTGATATTTTTCTTCAACAACAAAAGGCGACGAGCAATTCGCTTTTTCGGCAAATAGCAAAGTTCGCCGGGAGATCGCAAAATTTCCTCAGAAAGATCTGCGATCGTTGAGTTTTAAGTTACTTATTTTCTGTTTCTAACATGAACCTTACAATTTCTGTGTCCTTTATGAGACAAAGAATGTAAACTTTTTAATAAAAATATAAACTGAAAACATTGTCGGGACATTAAATTGAATTGTACAGCTTCAAACATTGCTTAGAGTTTTTGATTTATGGTTTCGCTTTATTTGTTTTGTTCGGGACGAGACAAATGGAGCTTGAAGGATGTTTGTACATAAAGGACTGTTAATTTAATTCAGCCATCAGTTCCAGTCATAAAATTTGAGCAAATCGTGCTATCATTTGAGGAAGAGGTCGACCGTTTCTACACAATGTAATTCAATGGAACTCACCCAAGTTTAATTTGTCCACGACAGAATTCGAGATCGTTACTCGGAATTGTACTTACGAACTTCTTGACCTTAAAGGGGAAGAAAACGAGAATTTTGATATTACAATTTACTTAGGAAGGTAAAAATTTTCTTGGAAAACTTATTTCGAGCAAGGTATATATTTTCTGCAAGAATATCATGAAATCACACGAGAAAAGTGCTTAAAAGAAGTCATAAATTTTAATATTCAGCATACGATATAGTAATGTTTGTGTTATGGAAGTCTGCTCCAAATTAAATATAACTAGATTTTTGGAAAATAAAATAAAATAATAATTTTAACAGGAGTATTACTAATACTCCTGTTAAATTATTGTGTCAAGAATGGATTCCTGTCGGTATTGCAACATATGGGAATCGAAAACTTCATTTCTCGATAGCACGTTCGATGCATTAACCAATAACGCTGCATCAAATTATATACAGGAACCATGTCATTCCTTTATTGTGTTGAACAATTTCGCCTCTAATCCCTTTAAAAAAATTACCCTGATTACTATATCGCCATCGTTTAAAATATATACTTACCCTCGCACAACACTCGCATTTGAATACCTCGTTCAGTGAGCTGTAAAGTACTACCACTAATACAAATCACAATATAAATTTCACAAACTCGACTCTAGTGGCTCTGATTCTGATATTGCGAACTAAACTTAACTTTAGCCACGCTGTATCTCTTTCTAACAAAGACTGTAGGATAAAGATGAAAAAATTCAAATTTAGTTCACTTGCTTGTCGAACGTTATTTTACGTCAACAATACGCGATCGAACTAAATTATACTTTATCCTCCTCTTAGTTAGAACGAGCTATAGAGAGATAAAAAGCTTTGTTTAGTATAGAATCGGCACCACAATAATATGCAATACTAAAATATGAAGTAATAAAATGAAATGTATCGTCGCGTTACTTACTACGTCATGCGAGTAAGTGGTAAAGGGTAAAAATGTTCCAAAATATTAAATAAAATTCGTCTGAAAATCACACTTAGTTACAAATCGATGTACAGCTGACAATAAAATATTTTTATTGCCGTAAAAACAAGCTGTACACATGGTGCTAAAATAATTGGACACATTTTTATGTGTGCAAAACACGAGTATCGATTTGCAAGTAAGTGTACTAGAAATAGTAATTTGGGGTAAGTAATGTGTTCTACTGTCCGTTCGCTATTAAAACTACAATTAAGGTAGGTGTGACGGTGAAATATTACTAAAATAATGGAGTCAGAAATGTTTGGTGTGAAGTACTATGTGATTCATTTATCTTGGTGACGGGCTGGCGGCCATTAGTTTTCAGATTCCGAGCGTAAAATAAATAGAAAACGCGAATAAATTAATCTAAAGAACATGTTTGAATAATAAATATTAAGATATACTATATGGGCTGGTCCAACATAGTACAGTAATTAAAGCTCTCAAAATTGTATTAGAACGATATCGGTCAACGGGATCGATGTTAGTAATGATGCTTGTTTACAACGCAAGTAACTGGGTTTAATCTGCAAGTTACTTGCGCGGCCCATATGCGCGTGCTGATACCTAATATGATTTGCTCATGTAACCCATTAGGGCTATTTGTGCGGGTGGCAAATAACCCGTAGCGTATTCCAACGATTATCAATCGTTTTTATATTTATTATTTACTTCGCACTTGTAAAACTTGTAGTTAATTTGCAATTATCATACCAATAATTATACTATTTAAATCATATTCTACTGTATAACATAACATAATATGTTTAAATATGGTCATCTTCCAGAATCGTTGTCATCCGACATACAATGCTAACATGAATTTATGACACGCATTCATATACTGATGATAATTAATAATGAAAATTGTACACAATCGTTTATTTTCTTGAGTGTAGACACTTTGTTGTGTAATTTAAGTATGGTCAGGGCACATAACATTAAATTGAAATCTCTATTATTTGTATTTTGCTATTCAAATACGCTCTATTTTTCTGATTGGGTCAACAGCAGCCTTACTCGTCTAGGATAAATGGATCGTTTAGGTAGTAGTTTGTGTGAATGGTCCAAATCTACAAGAACATGCTTAGTTCGGAGTCTGGAGCTTACTTTCTGACTGCGCTGTGAGACCTGGGAAATATAGTAATGCGTTAGTATTGAAAGGGCACTCTACATGTTAGTCAAAAGGTACATGTAAATTTTGGATGAAGATAAAATTGTACTAGTAGCATGGTATGCATAAAATGAACTGGATATGTTTCATGTCTAAATGTCAAGTGAAGTCTTTTGTACGAGATTATAATTCAATTATGACGCGACATTTGGTGTAACCTAGATAAGTCTGACTGTTTTCAGCTAAGATAAATGATTTGACTTTTAACACGCCGTTCACGAAATTCGGTCTCGAGAATTTTGGTCACGGCAGTCAGTCTTAACTATTATACTGCGCCAGTATGTGCAACCACAAGTGCACTCTCTATTCTACCATTCTAAGTAATTTGACATGACTATGCGCAAAAACACGCTTGGCTAACACTCTTTTGTACAAGAATGAAACATTGCCAACTTTAACATTCCGGGCTGCTTCTGACAGAAAAACCGAAAACCTTTTTGTTGGCTCTATCCGAAACTTTATGGACCACAGAGGCACGAGGCCAATTATTTGGTTATTTAGATTAGTCAGTAATCTGTCGCCTCTGCATAATGTGACCGATCGGACACGAACACAAGATTTTGGCTACTGAGAATAACCTTACTTAACGAGTGAAATGTCCACTTCAGGTATATGCGCCTGATGATAAACATCATACAAGTATTTATTACGAGTTATCAAAACATAAGAAAAGTATAAATAAAAAAAATACCGGTAACAACATGACGAGACCAAACATGTTAACGTTGTGTGGACCACGAGCAGTTTTTAATTACGTACAAAAGAAGCTCGATACTCCACAATATGGGGGTTCCGTCGATGCTATCAATATTTTAACCGTGTTTTCACCGCGAATGAAATACGTATTGCGATCGACTATTTATGTGCTTCGTTGTTTAACCACGGAATTGTGAGAAAACAACTCGATGAAAATGGCGTAACATTTCATTACTACGAGAATCAGAGTGGCCTGCAATACGTTTTAAAATTAAAAAGAGAAATCATACTAGCCCATCTGGATATTGTACAAAAGTAAGCCTTTTTTACAACATTCAGTTGATATTTTCAAACGTATCTTAAACGTAATAGGAAATATCAAACAAATTATTATTGAGCTATTCGTCAATAGATGTCACTTTATATGCTGTTATTCAAAATTGTACCTTATTCAGTTAACGTTAAGTACAGTATTTGCATGCAAGCTATTACATATTTTTCTTAATTTATAGCAGAGTTAGAGAATTGTGGCACGAGTTTGGCAGCTATATCCCATTCCGTTTTCTCGCAATGCCATAAAGTTTACGTACAACGGAGTTTTTATTATCTTAAGTGTGAAGCGGTATATGTTATAAGCTGGGTCTTGCCTCGCTTGAACCGTTATCTAGATTCTTCTAGGTACTAGTTCAGGTTTTGTGCGAAGCTAGATTAATGGCAAAAAGTAAGAACTTTGTACTGAATGTTAGCCATTAGCTTCCTAAGCTCTATTTAACTACTGTTTTATATTATGTTCTTATACTTTATTAAGATCTGCTTTCAAAATATTGTGTCTAACCATTATTAAAAATACACAATTTTTTACATCAGTACTGAGAAGTACTAGAGGAACTTATTGAATAACATCAAATACTAAATTATAATTGCAAAATCGTCGAGGCGCGATGGGGTATATAAATACAATTTCAATTGCTTATAAGTTTAAAAATAAATTTATATGATAAGAAATGGCATATACTATTGAAGGAAATAATACAAAATGTAGCAGAATTTGAAATTTACATAAAAATATTGAAGTCAAACAATTTGCTTTATAGAATATGTAGAGTTTCCTAGTTACTAACATAGTTAAGAATTCCGACTGCTAAAGTACATTTAATTAAATATTTCCGAAGAAAGTGTGGTGCAGTGGTTTACTTATTGAATTTGTTCAGAAGTGATTGGCACGTCGAAAGTATTGAATTTAAAATTTCAAATACATTTTGTTGATGGCCGTGAGAAAGGAGTTTTCATACAATATGCTGGTTTTATTGCGTTTCTTTAGTGATTTATTGTATGAGCGCTTTTATTCAAACTACGTGAGGAATAGAGGCAATGCTGAAATGAACGTTCTCTTCCTTTACGTTTAATATTTTATAGAATGCTAGTTTTTGCCCGCGGTCTCGTTCGCATGAATCCTACAGGAATTCTTGCCGGCACAAAAAGTATATGTGCGGTAAGTTTTCTCTAAATCCTTTCAACGGTTTATACGTTATGGAGTAACAAACAAAATCAGCATATACTTTCAAATTTGTATGTCAAGTACATTTTAAATAAGCAGTGTAAATTCATTTCGAAAGTTAAAAGATTTTAAGTTAGTAGCTAAAAATGTTTTCTCTAATTTGTTTATGTAGGCATTGAAATATATCTACTTAAAACGGCTGATATCGTAGTCAATTTGTTTAATACTTTATTGAATCACTAGATGTTCCCGCGATTTCACCCGCATTTATCGTTACTACACGCCCCCGTGTGTCGTAGCGTGATGTTATATAGCCTATAGCCTTCCTCGATAAATAGGCTATCTAACACTAAACAAATTTTTCAAATCGAACTAGTAGTTCCTGAGATTAGCGCGTTCAAACAAACAAACTCTTTAGCTTTATAACATTAGTATAGATTTATAGTTATACTTTCCCCAATAAAGCATTTAACTCTACCGGCAGTTTAAAAATTTATATATTAGGCAAAGTAAGTTATATAATCCCAGGACTTTTTACTCTTGAGTTATGGTGTGGTTTTTAGTCTGCTCTGTCTTGGTGGTCCAGTATGCATGCCTGCCTGCTTCCCACATGGTTGCTTCAGAAAGTTAGCGATCATACTGCAGTTATCCTAAGCGTCAACTATCACACAACTCGCTCTAAATTATCCCGATAATGGATACACGGTCGAGATTTTTCTTTTTCAATTTAATTCATTAGATTTAAGTTTGTTTTAATTTTGATATTTATTAAACGATACAAATTAAGCGTAGAGGCGAAGGTAGATGCTTTAGATATAATCTTGACATTAGCTTGGTTTAAATTAACGTAGTATTCAAATTGTGCATTTCCTAACTACTAAAAAAATTCAGTTAATCTGAAGTTATAAACAAACCTCCTACATGCGTAGAGAAAATATTAATATTTTCTCCTCCCCTTCTCGTGTGTACGTGCCTCATGTGTAATAAGGCTGAATATGTAACTTTAAAACAATTTAAAGTAAATTATAGAAGGGTGAGAACGAGTCTCATAAAACGTTACGCGGAAATAAAATCAGAATCCTGCCGTAAAGAAGAACAATAGGATGAACGATACAAAATGCGAGTTTATGCTACATTGAAGTATCATCGCCAGTGAGTACGCATAATTATCTATTGACAAATGACAATAATCTATTACAAAAATAGCCTCATAAATATCAGATAACGGCTATCACTCAACGGTATCTTCACATTTCTTCGTATAAATAAACTTGACTGACCGCGTATAAAACATTACGGCAATATGTCAAAAGTTCCCCATCTGTACGTGTAGGCCAGCCCTTTGTGGCCCAACGTGACTTATCACATTTTGCCCTCGCTTTAAACGTGTTTGCCTTTTTTGTATACAATTTACGAGTAAATCTTTAATAGAATATTTATAGTTTTTCTATAAAGCAACATATAATATAAATATTAGAAGGAAAATGTTGAAAGCGTTACGTGTGTGGTTTGTGTGTTTTGTCTCGGTTTTACCTCATAGCGTGTGCAGAATTTCAAATAACATGTATACGGTGTACACGTATGTTCGTAAATAATATAATATTGTGACGTCATGTAATAATTATGTGCTATGCGGTCTCTGTTGACCCGTCTTTGTTATACAATAATTGGAAGGAAACATTAGTAAAATTAAGTGAATCGGAATAGCTATGACGAGATTGATTCAATACGTGTTATATACTGACGGTAGAAGCTCAATCATATAAGGTTATTTCAGAATTATAGAAAATACTTGCAAGTCATATGCAACACAAATTTCAATAGAGCTTTACAAAAAATGTAGTCGATTTCGTACGAAGGCAAAGTTTTTTCGGATATTTCTGTCTTATTTTAGTGTACTAAATCGAGATTTCTTCAACCCGGCGACAACATAAAATCAACCTAGTTAAGCACTACGATTAACATTAATTATGAAAGTCGATATCAAATGTCAGTAAATCGCCTAAACATCTTGACTATAAGTTTGTTCATAGGATTGGCTCACAGCTCTACCTACATGTGAGTCGACTACCACTATCCACAATCCAAAAGAAGAAGCAAAAGCAAACAGCGCTTTCGAATTCGTAAAAAGTTCCGCATTAAAACAAGATTTCCTCTAACACCGTGATAAAGTCGAGCTGCACAAAAGTGCGATTCACATTTTATCGTGGTGGAGAGTTGCCCTGCCACTGACAGGAATAAATGTCGCAGCATACATTTTACGGCGAGCGAGCCACAATTGACGCGTTCGGTTTTTACTAACGCGCAAATATTTCACCTGGACCTGTCATTGTCTGGGTTTGACGTGCGAGTGGACCGTAAGATCTAAATACTCGCTTTTTGTTTGGTAAAAAATGATCGATCGTGAATATGTAGGGTAAAAATACGGCAAAAGACTTGTGCACTAATGAGTGTGAGGCAACACGTAATTCGCAAACTGTTGATTTGATATACTTATATCTATCTAACCCTATGGGTTTACTTCTTGTTGCAAATATTGAAATGTAAAATACAGTACGGTCCATTATCTTGTCCTGTGATCTAAACGCGGATTGGTGTGGTATGGATTATATTTTAAAAACGTAGTAGTTACATTATTTATTTATTTATTATTATGGTTTATCAACAGCAAATGTTTCCAAATTCACATCAAGGATAACAAGGGAAGTATGGTGGCTGAAACATTTGCCAATTACAGATTAATCAGCATTCATCAATAGTTGTGACAATATTTATGTAAAGAACTTAAATTACTATAACAAAGTAAGAAATAAAAATAAGAATAAAGGGGAACATAATGCAACTTACATTATATATGATTTTATGTGACGACGATATTGCTATTGTTGGAGACTTGAAGGGATTTAAACATTTTGTATTTTAGTTTGTTTTTAGAGTCATGGTAAATGTCAATGTCAGTTACGGACTTAGATATTGTATTATACTCTTGACAAAGTCTATATAGCGTACAGTGGGATTCGTAATGTTTTATATTAAAATTAATTTTATTGTTACACATAATGTGAAAGATAGCTGAAACATGTGTTAGCATCTACTAAGGTTAGGGCCGTAATATCAATCATAACAATCACAAAGATATTTAAATATCATAATTTAATTATACTTACGGCAATACCCCTCAATAAATAAGCAGCGATAGCCTAGTGGAAGACCGATAATGTTCTCGTAGATATGTGACTGGCACTGGGCCAGCCTGGTAGCCTATGGCCTAACCCTTCTCACACTAAGAAGAGGCCTGTGCCCAACAGTGGAATAGTTTAATAATAATTCAGGTCTGATATTATAATATTATTATTTTTAATACTTCTCTGCTTACCCTTTCGGAGATATACAGGTGCCAGTACATGTTCCGTCATGTTATTAAATTTCAAACAGTCAAACTACTGAGTTATTATATTAACCCAAAAGCGCTGTGCAATTTAAAGTTTTCATATAGCAGCTGCTATTAGTCTTTAAGTAATTGCTATCTAGTTACTTAAAGTATGCACGTTTAATACAAAATTCTAGACTAGGGTACCTATTTCCTAGAAGAAATGTAATTATTTTGTCGTCCCAAACATTATCTTGCTTGCAATTAGAAACGAAAACGATAAACTGAGAGAAATATTGTTTAAGTCTAGTGTCCTGGGCTATATATATTTTGTGACCCTGTTTGTGTATATAAAGACATAATTATAAGGCAGAGAAAGAGGCCATTAAGTTGACCCTACCCATTAGATACGCGATTTTATTTGCGTTGAAAGGAGCTCTAACGATATATACATATATTTACACCTGTTTATATTCGATGAAGTGGGTAGATGTGTTTTATTATGCCACGGAATGAACGATTTAGATTGCATTAATCTTAGCAAAAATCCATTGCTTTTGTTACTTTATATTTATTTAACATCAGTGATTAAATCAGCTTTTAACTGATGGATTGCTGGTGCTAACGGTAGTCGTAATAAATGTGATATATTCTTATTAGAAGGGACTAGTCTTACAGAGGTCGCCTAGATTCGGCAAAATATCTATAGTGTGGAGCGCAGAATTTTCTGTTCTATTTCACTATCGAAGCAAAGCGCTGACTATTGTTCAGCACTTTGGCAGTGGTGAAATGACCACTTAAACCATCCGTGCAGTCAACTGTATAAGACCTAACTTTAATCTATCAACCATTTAAATCGATATCTTGTCGATGGCACAAAACTGAAGGTACAATAACATCTTAATTTTTCTTAAAGCGATATCCATAAACAAAGTAGAATTACGTAATATTTTAGTATTTTAAAGTAACAACACCTTTTACAAATTGAAAGAAATTAATGGATTCCAATAAAACGCTTAGCGTTTCTTCTCGATTAAAGCGTTGACTTTAATAAAATATGTACAGCCTTACTTGTTTTTATTACGTTCAATTTGTTTTTTAAGCTTTTGAATTTAGTATTATGTTATCTTTTTTCAAACTAAGCTTTTAAATTACCTTTTTATCTTTTAGGTTAAAGTAATTATTACTTTATGAAAGCGTTCCATTTAAATATTACATGTACAATTTACTGTATGCAATACCTTAAAAGCAGGCATCAAATAGACCTGCTACATAAGTTATTTATTTATGTAAATGGAAATACGAATAATATGCGTAAAAGCGAATAAATTTTTTGTAAAGCATTAATTTTGGCACACGTTATATTCAATTGGGAATTACCGCGAGTAGGGGAAAATGTGAAAACGCTTTCGTTTACCCGTTAACCAATGTTGAATGAACATATCATTTGAGTTTCGCCCTCTAATTTGTCAAAATAATGTGTATATAATGTAAACAATGGTGATATCCATTATTTAGTGACGAACACGCAGCACTGGTAGTGTGTTCCATACGGTACGTAAGGATACCTAAGGCAGAAGTAGGTACTTATGTTTAATTCTTTTCTGTCACTTTATCTATAAATTATTTTTTAGGATTGGTATCGCTTGGGTTTGCCCATAATATTACAAACGTCTATAGACTGTATGTATATATAGTAGGGAAAGGTTAAGCTTTATTCTTTTTAACATGTCAATTGTTGGAATATCAGGATTAGAAACATATTGTGTCTGCCGCCAGTGTAGCGCTGCGACCCAATAGGTTAATGATCAAACTTATCATCTAACAAATGAAATTAAACAGTTGAAAGTAACCAATTTTTCTTCAACTCAAACAATGTGACCAATAAAATTACTTCTACAGCTGAAATTAAGCATTTAACAAAGGATTAAAACCACATTTATACCAGCTCTGTTGGGTGGTTAAGCTTGAGATTCTGAATGAGTAGAAGCGGAAGTTCTGTGAAGAAGGTTTGTTATTATGCATTTAATTGCTGCCAAATTCAATTTATTCCATATATAGAATTACTTTGCTAGAAACTCTTTTGCAATATTTAACCTTTCCTGGGCCGCGCCTATACATGCAATTGTATGAACGGCAGTCATACAACAAATTTACGCGACAACTTTGAAACGTACCAAATATGGCACCTTTAAATACAGTTGCGGCAGTAATAAAGGCGCCGTTTCGTATCGCAGTTAGTGTACTTGGTTTATAAGATAAAGTTCAGCTAAGATGGGGTGATAACGGCTGGCTGGGGAAGCGCCCGCCTATCTATTTTGCCGACGACTGAAATCTGTTCAATTTATAAGATAGCGTCATACTTTTTTTTAAATCTTTTGTAGTATATGTTTAACCTTTTGAGTCACAGCGGCACATCGGTGGCTAGAGACAATAGGATTTTAATTATATCTGGCGTTCCAAGTTAATTGATTTTCGTTACACAAGGTGATAAAATTGCGTAATACAAGTTTAAATTATTAGCCTGTTACTCTACTTAGAATAAAACAGAGATATATACGTATTATTATGAACTATATATTTTAGTCTTTTTATAACAAGACAACGCATGCCAAGGACACCGCCACTGCCAAGGACTTAAAATATTGAAATAAAACCTATATATGTGGATTACACAAATCGTACACAACATTGGTTGCAGGACTACATTTAAAGTTATGCATCCGTTTAACTCATAATCACGCTTACTCTACGATACGTATGTACGTGACCGGTTCTTTATTCTTATTTTTGTGTATATTTTTTTTGAGGATGTTTTTTTCTGAGTTATGTAAAATCTTTCCTATAATATCGGCGTGTTTGTAAATTGAGAAGAATGCTATTTATTACGCTTAGATATTCGATATTAGCATTCTACAAAAATTTTATTTGCCTTAGCAACTATCTGTCATGCAGAATATTACTTGGAATAAATGAACTAAAAGCTAATATAGTTATACTAGTAGAAATTAATCAATTTAATACGTAAATAGAGGCAGTTACGGCGAGAGTTCAAATAACAAGCCTCTTCAAAATAAGAAAATTCGAAAGTCTTTCCATTTAAACAATTTTCTAACCAAGAATTAAATAAATACAATGCGTATAACTAGAGTTGTATCAGCTGCCCTATATTGAACTCAAGTTAAAATAGTCAATTTGGAGAATGGACTGTACGTGCTCGGGCAATGGGCAAAATGTCAGGAATAGTATACAATTGCTGTAAACTGAAGGTATTATTGTTGTATCCAAAAGTTTTCATTAATACTATTACTGTAGGGTCTATGTTTATAGAGAGATTAGTGTCTGCTATCTCCGTTGTTATGTCACAAACCGTAATAGCAGAGAATGACCGAGAATAAACATACTAGAAATTTAACTTTATTTCTAGGCTTTCAACATTGTTTTGTCAGTGTGTAATGATTATATTCATGATATTAGTAGACACTACTTACTTGTAATATTGGCGTACCCGCGATATAAAACAGGTTATGGTCCGTCAAACCAGTTAACTGTTTAATAGCAGTATTAACACACATCCAGAACGTTTCGTGTGCGATGATTTTCTTTAGCATTTGAGCAAGACATCGTGAACAGTGAGAAAATTCGAATGTTTTTGTGAATGTAGAACAGCAACGCACTATAGGCTGTCTTGGGTAAAGAAATATATTATTTTATCAATTAGCAATTGAAATTAAACTACTTTATATGATTTATTGAAAACACTACATTTTGATTACATTATTGTTTTAAAAATAAATCGTGATAAGATCCGTGTAAAATAGTTTAATTTCAATGTGTAACATACGCGTAAACGTAAGACAATATTATGTAAATTAGCAATGAATATTTACATGATTTAATGATCGCTGTAATCTGTATATTGTAAAGTGGCATAATAAATCATGGCTGAGTAATCGATCATGCTCACTATCATGTTCAAAAAGATTTGTCTTCTCCTTATCCATTCCCTTTTATACATTTAAAATTATTTTTCCAAATCAAATACGTCAATCTTCCTAGCGTTAATAAATAAAATTTTGACGATTGCTTGTAGAGCAAAGTAGGTATATATAAAATTCAAAAGCTTATTTTAAAGGGGTTTCATTAAAGGTAAGATACATAATCCCGAATTACTCGTTAACTAACAGTCGATGTAGCCGAAAAATCCCTTTTTACTAAATATTAATTATAAAAGAAATTATCAAAGGAAAGCCCAACCAAAGGGCATGGAAAATTGGAGTGTCCGGAACCGTAATAATAATATCGCAATTTCTGTAATTAAATTCAAATAATTGTTTCAGTTCCGATCCTGGAACGAGTGGAACATATAGCGGTATGCTTTGTTATCTTTGTATTTTTGCTACCTGATGTTATAATTGGACTTTCGGAAAATGGTTTTTGGTTTGTATTCGTTTAATGTACTGTATATTATGTAATTATACACACTTTTGTCACTATAGTCATGTGTCGTGGCATAAGCTTGCGAGGTCCCGAGTTCGAATCTAAGGGTGCGGAACGTGTCTTTGGGTATTTCTATTCAGATGTTTTCAAACGGCTTGGCCTCTATTATGTGGGATGTAATATAACATAGGTGGCGTTGGAGTAATACATTTCTGTCTACACCAAATTCCTGTGTATATAAGCGTTATCCTATTTTGCAATTATTTTATTATAGAATGGAATCATGTATGATTCCACTCTATGTGTTACAATGTATAAAGTAGGTTAAATAAATGCTATAGCTTGAGCTCCTTAAGTTCTGAGTTGAGCTGCACGATTACTGACAAATGCGTGCACTGACTTGACAGGTCCACTCAATCTGTGTGGTTCTTTCTTCAAAAGACCATTTCAGACACCAATCTGCATGCTCTTCACATTATCTGACCAAGATTATATCTGGACTTTAAAAGAGACTCCTCTTGAGTTTGTTTCGGCCTTTCTTCTCAGAGTAGTCAGATACGAAACGGCGGCCTCATCTAGTTTTCAAAATTTGATTGACATGTAAAAGTGTTTCTACAAACCAACTTACAGAAATAAATCATTATTATCATTATATTGTCTGTATTTATAAATGAAAACCTTAAGTACCAAGACATGGATAATTTTTGCCTCGTGTGGGGTTCGAACACACTCGGCGCAGTGACAACAGCCAGGCTACCAATTGCGCCTGTCAGTGCAGTTTAAAATTTATATTCACTTTAACTGGCTAGCTGCAATAGCTTTGGCGGTTTATTTTCTTTTTGGCAGACCTTTTGTGTCGCATTTTATCACGTACAGAAAATATCGATCGTGGAACTTGCAAGCACTTGCTGGCGTAGTGGTTTAAGTCACACTTGGTCACCTCGCCACTGCCATTGCGCCGAGTGTTGTGAGTTCGAATCCCACACGGGACAAGACTTTGTGTGATCCACAAATTGTTGTTCCGAGTTTGGGTGTTCCTTGTGTCCATTGTTTGAATGTTTGTAAAGTCGCCAGGAATTATTACTAGTGCGGGAGATGTCTTTAAAAAAAAATTAAAAGAAAATACACTGCCAAAAATTTTAATAGGAAGGACCTTTATATAACCCTTAGATATCACCAAATATCTTAGGGTTGATAAAGGTCCCATACATCATTGAAACCCTCTCATAATTATTCGTAGTATGGAATAGCAATGGCTCTTTTATCAGCCGAAAATGAAAGACGTAAAATATTGACGATAGTTTCAAAATATTGTAATAAAATGTCAAATAAATAACGCGATAAAATCCGTATATAGTAGTTTAATTTCAATGAATAACATTTGCGTAAATAGAAGACAATATTATAGATATAAACTCTAATACCTCCAAAAAAGAAGTAAAGTTTCTATGTAGGAGAACCGCCAAAACTACAGTCATTTTTTTACTAATAGAAAACTAGACTATAGGTACCTGACTAACATAAACTTTTACCTTATTAGATTATATTACATAAATAAAGCTGCGGGTGAAAACTAGTAGTCAACAACTCTAGGGTATGATGGAGGGATGGATTACAAGGATACCATACAAATGCCAAATACAAATATATGTTAGAGCGAATACAAAATAAATTTATTAGATTTTTATATTTAAAATTGTACGGCGTTTACCCGGGATATCCACTACTGTATCCTTCTCTATTTACCCTTGGAATGGTAGGCTATCATAAACTAGAAGTACGTAGAGAAGCAGCCCTGGTCTGCTATTTATTTAAACTTATAAGAGGTAAAATACATAACCCAGCCATCCTCCAGGAAATATTTTTTTTTGTCCCAGATGAATATAGGGGGCGACGGCGGCGGCCGGCATTGTTAGTGGTGCCGCGCGCACGCACTAATCTCTTACAGCACGCGCCGTTGACGCGGGCGCTGCGTGCGCTCAATACAGTATCAGATCGTATCGATCTATTTTTAGGTTCATTGAGCGAATTCACAAAGGCTACATACTGGATATTAAGTTATTGTTAATATAATAGATTTAAGATGTTTATTATATTATTTTAAATGTTATATATTAGTTATGTTACTATACTATCGCATTAGGTTAAGAACCTGTAACGATAGATAATAGTTTTTTAAAAATAAATAATTAAAATGCACGGTATTTTATTTGCACATATTTATAAGCACTAGGATTTTCCTAGTGCTTATAAATATGTATCAATTAAAAAGAAAACGCTTGGTGCTCCTCGATCATTTTTGTTTTTATTATTTTTAGCCTATTATTTCACTAGCTTTAAAATTAATACATATTTCCGTTATATGTAACAGAAATATGTATTAATTTTAAAGCTAGCATGTACATATACATCTATAATAAAGTAATTATCCATTAAAACTGTCATTCTAAACCTGACCTTATTAACTATGTCTCTAAGTTTCTTTTTATCTTACATTGTAAATGCCAATACTATGTTGCAACAATAGCAAATCCAAAACTATAATAAAAGGTATAATAACTGCATATCTTCCATAAAGGTATTATAAAACAGACCGTAAAGGTTATATGTCTCTATGACTTGACAATGACTACGACATAGTAGATGTCTGGATTGCATGCAACCATGTATTTTATTGTAAAACCTCGTATCAACTAGATATCTTGCAATGTGTTAGCCTGTAGAGTCGCGGTGTCACACCGGCAACCAGGTTTCCAATTATGTATGGCATTACCAGCATCTGATCTGCGAAAGACTGCAGGCAGATGCTGGATGCGGCAAGCTGAAGACAGGGCGCTATGGCGCTCTTTGGGAGAGGGCTATGTCCAGCAGTGGACTATTATAGCCTGATGATGATGATTACCAGCATTGACAGTTTAAGTTTTATCCAACATTTGATCCAACATTGGTCCTAGCGGCTGTTAACGCGCTGAGTGTTCGATTTCAACGCGATATAATGTCTATGAGCCATGAATATTGCTCCAAGTCAGTAACTTGTCCATTATTTTGATGTTTGTTGCTCTATGCCTGAGCTCTGTGCTGTATCCAGAGGGACTACAAACATTAAACCAACGTCCTCAAAATCAACCAGTCGCACATTTTTGTGGTTTACAAAAATGTTTGTTTCCCTACGTTTGCCTCGTGTAGGTAATGTCCTTAAAGAATTCTGCAGTAGGTAGTACTGTACCGAGCTGACCGCTTAAACCACTGCACAGTCAGCATTACTTAAACTCACTAGTTTTTAAATAAGCTTACATTAATTTAAAAAATCATAAGTATATTCATGAACTACTTCGGTGACACAGGGCTAGTGTATGCGATTGCTGTGGTTCAAATTCAAATTAAAATATTTTATTTCGTTTTAACCATACATATGCTTAAGTTAGTTTGTGGAGTCTCATTTTAAGCATTTAATGCCTGTGTTAGGAGGATAAAAAAAAGGTTCAAATACCAGGTAAAGTGTTATTGAGTATTTCTGTAGAGAAATTCTTAGTTGCAGTAAGGAGTCTGGAACCCGGTTTACGGTAAAAAGTTCACACAATAATACGTGGGACCTATACTAAAGTCGTCGAAATGTGGGTGCTATACTTCTGCCATGTATATTTTATAGTAGCCACCGGCATGGTTGGGTTTCTTTGACATTGCTTCTGCGATTCTAGGTGAATAGCCATGCTAGGCCGGTAACTCGCCTCCTTGCAATAGTAATAAAAAATAAATTTCCATGTTTTGCGTCATGTGACAATGCTGCCCAGTAGAACACGCCTCCGCAATAGAAGCGAGGCTTAATGATATATAAAACCTTTAGTATGACATGAACTTTATTATTATCACGTAACAAACTTAGCGTTGACAAAGTTTCAGAACTCGTTAATGCGATGCAGCTGGATTGATGTTTTGATGATGTAAATTTTGTATTGTGCAACTTTTTGCAAATCACCATATTATAGTGAAAATATTGTGTATGTTTGTATGTATTTATAAAGTGGAAGAAGTCTCTGATGCTAAGTGTTTGATGAAATACGAATAAATTAAATAATTGTTCACCACAATAGTTGACTGAAGAAATTTTTCACATCACTTAATTGGAAGACAGAAAGAAACATTCATTGCTACAAACAGTGAGACACAATAGAAAAAAGAAGCAAAATGTACAACAAGGACTTATCAAGTAGCCTTAGCTTAATCAAATGGATTAAAAACAAATAAAATAAAAAGTAAGGACATTTGTGTCCCACGGTCGTTGCAAAAAGTGTTCAGTTCAGCATTTATAAGACCCTAGTGATCTAGTAAATGCTACGGCTTGCATTTGTTTTCAATTGGACCCTAAAGTGAACACGTGGAAGTCTCACTAATATGCGTATATATAGTGTAATATGTATGGTTTACATTACAAACAAATGATATACATGATAAACGTAGTTTATTACTAGCGGTCGACAAGTCATTGAAATTTAACCGCAGATATATTTCTTCTATATGAGCCTATGACCACTCCTTCTTCGTATAAATTTGAAGTATGTCAAAGCGTCCATTTTTCGATGCGTACAGTATGTTTAAGACAGGTACAACGTTTTCTCTTCCTCTTATCTTCTTTTTTTTCTCTTCTAAATATACATACATACATAGATTCACGCCTGTTTCCCAGATGGGTAGGCAGAGACTACGGATTTCCATTTGCTACGATCCTGACACACTTCTCTGGCTTTATTCACTTTCATCACATTCCTCATACACGCCCGTCGGTCCAAGGTGCTCTTAACCTGGCCTTTGACCAGAACGCCTCCGATCTGATCGAGAAACGTTCGCCTAGGTTTTCCTATTAATTATTTGTATTTTTTTTGTTTTTTACTTATTAATATATGTATAGATAGAGAGTACATAGTTTTTATTCTGTAAATACCCATTACATAAAACGTTTTATCTTTAGCGATCAAATTTTATTCCCAATTTTATTTAATAGTTTACTGTTTTACAAGGTACATGAAAATAAAATGAACAAACGAAATAGCTTAGGTAATTACTAATTACACTAAATGTAAAAAGTATTTAAGTAGTCGGTAATATAATAAAATAATAACAACTCAACAGTTTCTTACATTCCACATTAAAGTGTTAAAGATGTATTGGAAAAGAGACA
Organism: Catocala sponsa; assembly: GCA_963564715.1. NCBI lineage: Eukaryota > Metazoa > Arthropoda > Insecta > Lepidoptera > Erebidae > Catocala > Catocala sponsa. The sequence goes on along the minus strand of OY751338.1, from coordinate 20,353,864 downwards.
TCGTTTATTTAGCCGCTCCTTGGTAAGACTCAAGACATTTTCTCGACGGATAAAACACATCCATACGTTTGGAACCACTGTATTTGTAGGTTCAGATAAAAATAGCAATTCACTGCATTGAGAACAAAATAAAGGGATTGTATGGTGGTTCAGCACACTAGGCAAGACTTTTGTGGCCCACCGTTCGCGTAGTAATCAGGATGTGACCTACTTGTAATAAACCAGTCACAGGTTTATCAAAGACTAGCTGACTTGCGCAACTTCGTTTGTTTCACATGAGAATATTCTCCGTCTTTGCAACGGTTTTCATTGATGCTCTGCTTCTATTGGTCGTAGCGTGATGTTATATAACCTATAGCCTTCCTCGATAAATAGGCTATCCAACACTAAAATATTTTTTTAATGCGAACCAGTAGTTCCTGAGATTAGCGCGTTTAACCAAACAAACAAATAAACAAACAAACTCTTCTGCTTTATAATATTAGTATAGATTCATGACAACAAGTTCCATTATAAAAATAATTGTGTTTGCCCATGCGTCGCTGAGGAGTTGTATTTGTGATTTATATTAAAAAAAATAGGTGAATTCATTAGTGCTGTATTACTTAATATGACATATTAAGTAATACAGCACTAATGAATTCACCGATTTTTTTAGTCTTAGAATATCAGATATAATTAACAATCAATTGTGTCTGGCCACCGGTGTGCTGCCACAGTTTGAATATTTAATAATATTATATATATATTGAAATAATATGTATAACTACTACGCTACTCACCCTAAACACATTTTTTTTTACAATATTCGCAGTATTAACCGGCACAAAATATGCCACAAACGTATACTCCAAAATCCCGTCTTTAAATTAAATATAAAGGGATTGAGGAACAAATGTTCAGCTGCCTTATCTCGCATTGTTCAATTAGGAGGTATGAACAACGAGAACAACTGGAACATCGGTCTGTTTCGTGCAATTACTTCTAAGTAAATGTTGCGGAACAAATACCGTTAGTTCAATAGATGGAAAAGCTTTTTTATTAATTTACTTGCGTAGCGTGGGAAAGACGTAGCATATCATTATGCTACGTCATTGAAACCCTAATAATTGAAGACTAGTTTTATATAAATTATAAACATTTTTACTTCGAGCACCAATAAAACAGCGTCAAACATACAGTAGAGTATTCAAGTGTATTTATATTATTTTAATCTATTTTACGTTATAGGTTAAACCTAAACAAATGAGTTACAGGGTTTATATTACTGGGACGTTCTCAAACATTCCATTCTGCGACGGTGGAACCAGAAAATAATTAAACCCGCATGTAGCAGAGTTAATCCGATGCTATGATTCTTTTTAATTAAACAAATACGGTTCCAGTAAGCGAATTAAGTAAGTTTAGTATAGCATTATTATAATTTATAGAAGGCGTGTGTTCATATAAACATGTGTGTAATTCAATACGAAACGCGTTTAGTTTAGCAGAAATCGCAATTAGTGACTAGAGCGGTTTTGTCACAAATTGTGACTTCTTTCAATACTGTCCACAGACGACTGTGTACCCTTAGTAAATGTATAGACAAGTATTCTGGTGTATATTTTTGGCCTTAAGAACTTTGTGGAATATCAGTGAGTGTAAAAGGCGCCCAACCCTTAGTTCTGGCGTATAATAAAGAATAATTAATAGGTTTATCTATATTGTTTACACTGTATGTCAAATTGAGTATAATAATAGTTAATGTAGAATATCTAAAACTTACATACTATTCTTCCTATCGGCAATTTGTTTTTTTGTGTTATTCTTTCATAGATGTTGCGCGGTCTTTTATGTTTGATCATAATTTTGTAATCGCGTGTCATAAATAAGATCTGTTTAAAAATAAGAGGTAGATCGTGTTTTTGAAACTAACTCAATCATCGCGATTATTATTTTGGACAGCATATTTGGGTTACTGGAACATCGGTGATGGCATTACTATTATACTAGCTGTTACCTGCGACTTCGTCCGCGTAGATTTTAACTAAAAAGTGTTTGTCGCCGCGGAACCCAACTATATCTCTGCCCAAATTACTTAAATGGCGTAGTTTTTATAGTGTAAAGCTAGATAATAGCATGGCTTACTCAAAAACAACATTTAAATATGCGTCGTTAGATTACACGCTGTCACAGAATGCGTAAGAAAAATAAAGATTCACAGCTCCTCCCCCGTAGGTGATAGCGTGATAATATGTAGCCTATATGTTGACTCGACCTGTTAGTAATATTCATGCAAAATTTGAAGTAAATCCATGCAGTACTTTTTGAGTTTAGCCCGAACATACATACAGACAAACAGACAAAAATTCTAAAAACTATATTTTTGGCTTCGATATCGATTGTAGATCACGCCCCAAGTATTAAAAATCAAGTATTTAAAAAAATATTCAATGTACAGTTTTGACTTTCCTACGATTTTATTATATGTATAGATTACTTTTAATAATGGCGCTATCGTATTCTAGTCACAGTCACATAAACATGACCTCGTTAAAGTTATTGATGTCGTATTTTTTTGTTAATCAGGCAACACTCCAACAATAGAAATAATTTCTGTGTCGCAGGGAATTTTACAAACAATGGACACAAATAACAACCAGACTTGGAACAACTATTTGTGGACCACACTAATGTTTGTCCCTGTCCTCAGTGGGGAGACCAAAAGTCTGCAATGCAGAGGGTCTCGGATTCGAACCCACGTCGCGCATCTCTGACTTTCGGAAATTATATGATTTTTCGAAATGATGTGCGTATTGATTGACAATTATCGCCTGCTCCGTGCCTCGGAGAGCACGTTAAGCCATCGGTCCCGGCTGCCATGAACATCTATGGCAGTCGTTATTGGGAAATCAGTGCCCTGTAATATCCTGACACTGGTCTAGCCTTAGGGTATCGTTAGCCTTCGGGTTGCGGAGATCAGATGGCAGTCTCTCCGTGTAAAAACTCATATCCAGTCAAATCTGGTTAGATTAGAAAGCCGACCCCAAGTGACTTGGGAATAATAAAGGCTAGGGAGAAGACTAATGTCTGTCCCTTGTGATGATCGAAGCTATAATACAGTGGCAGTATCAAGGCGACCATCTGAACCGCCTTCGTGCAAGCAAATGTTATAAGACAGCTCAAAAAAGCAGGTAGACACCTACTCTTATATTTATTTTCGTATATGTCTTTACTAGTTCCGTTTTTCTATTTAAACATATTTTATTAGCGTGAAGGTGTTGAAACTATACCCGTCTATTGCACACAGCGGAATGCAAATACCAAACGTGTATCTTTCTACAACGTATTCGTTTAACAAATAACTAAACGTCAGCTTGTTTATACGATAGCCTTCACTTTTTCTTCTTGTTTTATTTTTACTTGAACTATTTAATTTTCTCTTGTTAGCGCTCGTGTAATTTTAAGATCAATGCTGATATAAATAAGACAGCAAAGAGATTTATTTGAAATTTCTGCTACTTGTATTTTAGACATAGGTTCTCTAATAACTATGTATAAATATAAGTATTATACATGTTGATCTCGGTGTATTATACAGGTTAAACCCTTAGTTCTGGCGTACAATAAAGAATAATTATTATATTTATCTATCTTGTTTACACTGTATGCCAAATTGAATATAATAAATGTAGAATAGCTAAAACTGACATACTATTCTTACTATCGGCAATTTTTGATTTCGCGTTATTGTTTCATAGTTGTTGCGCGATCTGCTATTTCTATCATGATTTTGAAATCGCTTGTAATAGTAATGACGTTTATCGCGATTTGAAAACTTCTTGTTTAGAGATAAGAGTTCAGATATGTGGCAGTATATTTTGGTCATCGAAAAATCACCGATGTTAGCAGTATCATCATGCTGCTTTTTATATTAGCGCTCTTGTGTTATAGTCACAGGTGCGTAAAAATGTCAAATTTGCTTACTCGTAATATGACATTTTTATTTGGGTAATTAATTGAAATACCACGACAAACGGAATTTTGCGCTTATTATGCGATCACGCAGTCCCGGGGTCAATGCCCGGTGTAATACGCATGATCACTGTAACACTAATGATTGTTGTTGGTTTAGATCCCACATGGGACAAAAATGGTTTTGTCGAGTCTGGGTGTACTTTGTGTCCGTAGTTTAAATATTTGTAAAGTCTCCCGTGATAAAAACAGATTGTGACAAGATTTAAAAATCGTATCATGGGTACCAGAACTTAAGTGTATAAGAGTATTTATTTCAATAATGTAGTTACATTGTTGAAATAAATACTCTTATAAAGTTAAGTTCTGGTACTATTATTGTATAACTATGTCCTCTAATTTGGTGTTAACACAGATTATTTTATTAAAGCCTACTTTATTTTTTAATTGCTTCATTTTCTTTTTTGTTCCCCTCCCATTCTTAACCCGAAAACTAATTTAGAATAACGACCGAATACAAGAACGTATTCTTATGTTTGGCTACTGAAGAGGCAACCATGTTGTAGTTAATGTTAATTAAATGGCGCTAAACTGTCCGTCAACACAACCTGCTAAGCGTGAGGTCGGATGTTTGATTTCCTGAAACGTCCGCATATGAGTACAAGGCTGTTAAATGAGCTTGAAATGTGCCACGCATTTAATAAGTGTTGTATTTACTACGACGTAGTAGATAAGTATTAATGTTAATAATCGTTTATTTATTTAGGTCACAAAGTTAAAGTTACAAACGAAAACGTAACTTTTAAAAACCTGAGATGAGGGGACACGTATACCCAAATGTTATGCTTAAAGAAAATCTAGTCTTAATTACTTTCGAATTGTTGCCAACATTTCATCTAAGAGAAGAACAGATTCCTTTATTATGTTACTAGCTTTTACCCGCGGCTTCGCACGCGTTAATTTAAAATTTGACAATCAATTCGGGTTGTACTCTGCTTGTAATAATATAATTCAATTATGATTCGAAAGACACGTGGCGCCATATATAATAAGAACGTTATTGTTGTTTTCCTCGGGCACAGTAATTTTTTTCGGGATGAAAGGTAGCCTATCTCTGTTTCTGTACACCTGACAACGTATATGCAAAATTTCAGAATGATCGGTTCAGTGGTTTAGGCGTGAAAAGGTAACAAACAAACAAACTCATTTTCGCTTTTATAATACTAGTTAGGATATTATTATATTTTCTATGATTTTCTCGTTTGTATTATTATGGTTATACACAGTTTAAGCAATAAATGTCTTTGTCTTTGTCTTTGGTACCTCGGCGAAAGTCGCAAAAGCTGTCATCAAGCTATTGAGTAGCAGCGGAACACCGGCGTGCAGAGATAATAGGTTTTCAATTAAGTCGGGCAAAATTACTCTTAACTAGTTTCGAATCGTTGCTCACATTTCATTTTAAAAAGAATAGATTCCTTTATTTAGGTCACCTACATTATAACAGTGTTTCAATACTGTTATATTTTAATATCAAGATTTTCAAATTTGTATAATTATGTAATAATAAAGAAACATAGGCGAACGTATACATAAGCTACCATTCAAGTACTAACTTTATTTTAATATATGCATGTTCGAACCGCTCGTTAGGGTGCAACTATGAGGCATGGATATAAAATAAAAAGTTTTAGAGCAAGTATTTTTTATATTTATGTAAACCTAAACAGTATAAAAATAGTACTTGTCATAACTGCTTCGTTGGCGTAGCGATAAATAATGTAACTGCAGTGAATAAAGTCTCGAGTTCGATTATCGGATCGAGCTAATTTCGGGTTTTCTGTCAATACGTTCTCAGTGAAGTCTCTGGACCTGTGCCTGGCGAGCAAGGTCCTCCCTTATTACGAGTCGAGCGAAATGTGGGTACAATATGCTTTTGCCAATCCCTTCGGGAATCTAGGCGGGCGAACTATGTATTTGTACCTATGCATGTATATAATAATTATAGATACAATTAATACATTTTGTAACCTCATTAATACAGTTTTGTAGCAGCAATGACGTACCATTGCAAGCTTATATAGAAATGCAATGATCGTATTACCTTTTAAGAAGTAATTTGCAGTTCAAAATGTTAAACCTTCCGGTAAAAACTGTTTGAATAATTTACCTTTTTAAAAAGCCAGTCTTACTAATTTATTACTATTATCAACAAAATGCATTACTTTATTGACAGCTTCTAAAACACCTGCCTTTAATTAGTTAATTACCAAAACGTCAAACCCATTTTAAATAGCAGCACCATTTTAGTGAAGCGAAACGCTTTGTCGACAAATATAGACTGGGGGGCGACGCCAATGTGCGCTTTGGAAAAATCTCCATTCAAGGGAAAATGAAGGGTGCTCAACTCTAAAACTGATGACGTGTAAAAAGCTGATAGAGCCATCGGGGGGTTCATTTAAATGTCGCGAATGGGATGAGAATCTCTCAAGCTTTTGTATAACGTTCGTGGATAACCACAGTTCTTTCCCGATTGTATCTTTTGCTAAGTTTTTTGCGAGTTCAAAGGAGTTTTCTTGTGGAATAGTGACGTGGCTTAGTTTTTATCGATGTTGAGTTGTCTTTGTAAGTCTTGACATGAACATTTCCCAGATTTGTGGTGTGTTCTACTGGTTATTATGTTTTTGGGATTTCAAATTGAAAGTGAGCTTACCAGAGTTCAATGAAGAGAAACATTCCATACATTTAACAGGTATACAAATAAATATCTTACCTGTACTGTCTTACAAATTACATACAGTCTTTATATCACAAACTTTCGCCAGTCAGTCCCACATAATTGACAATCATACTCTTAATAATTATACGATTAAATTGTCAGTTTATTTATAAATATATTAGAATCTACAAAAATCTAATTTGAAGTTGTTTCTGTTATATTCTATTTATTTGAAAAAGTAATAAATCAGCGGCTCCTAAAAAAAAGAAAATAAATAAAACTAAATTGTGATTTAATTTACTGGAACCGTGGCAAATATATTTGCTACGCTTCCAGTAAATTTACTCACAAATATTGACTGAGACGAACTTTACCAAATATATAGCTGGCGCCAATAACTCAGTGTCCGAATTAAAAAATAAATCGATTCAGCTACATGAGTTACTATGGCCAGATTAAAACTTTATTTTTTGTCCATAAATCCGTCAGTTCTTTTTGCGATTAATAACCTCTATAAATATAATAACACACACATTTTGTACGTTGTTTGATAATATGTCTAAATCCTTCTGGTTTAAGAACTTTATTATCATAAGAATTACAAGAATTCACTTACTGAGTATCCATATTTACAATAAATGAGCGTACAGAAAATAGACTAAACTAAAATTTTATATTAACATAAAGTGGGTAAACATATTATGCTATGTTAAACGTATCCTTAAAAGGCAAGAAGAAAAGTCTTTTATTTGGACAGCCCGTACTTGTTATACCACTTGCATCTAAAATATAATTTGTCATCTATTGCAATTAATAAACTAAATGCACGCTAGTAACGTTTTAAGGAGACATAAAATGCCAGAAAAAGTATCACTGATATAACAAGAAGAAGAATATGTAGATATAGATAACCTATTTTAAACATCTATTGTATATAAAATATAAAAAAAAGACTTTACCAAACCTGCTTTGTTTATACAATAAAAAGTTTTTATTCATATTTCTAGACTGCTTATTAAGCCCATTTTAAGCTGCTAACAAGAAGTTCTGAATAAAACATCCTAATAATGCTTTAGCTGAACTAGGAACCAAACCCGACACAATACACTACCGTTCCCAAATGTATGAGCAAACTTATGCTGCGGCACCAACGAGGTCTTAGAGAGTCTTAAAAGTGAAGTAAAGTGAATTGACGTAATAAAAAGTTAATTTGTTTGGTAAACGGTACTAGTAGTTATAGACTTACATAATTTCTCAAGGGACACTCGTTACACGGTCCCGAGCTAACTTTGAAAGCCTATAAACTTTTTAGTTTTTAGCAATTTAATTTATATCATCCTTTTCTCCGTACAATTTATGTATCTGATTTAATCAATAGTAATTGAATTTATAGCTTGCTTATTTGGTTTGACAGTTTGTGCTGGTTTATAATAAGCTAATTTGGTCAAGAAATAGTTTGGGACTTGTTTCGTACAAAAATTAAAGCCACAAACATAATACACATTTTTCATAGGTATGCACTGACATTCAAGATTACTGATTTTTGAGGCAAAATTAATTCTACCTTAATTACTATTAATATATAGTATTAATATAGTGGTTAGGGTAACCCACTGCCACGCCTGAGGTCGCGGATTCGATTCCCGCACAAGTCAAATATTTGTGTGCATGAACATGGATGTTTGTCTTTGTCTGGGTGTTTCTATGTATGTATTTACAAAAAGTTTTATAAAGTATATATGTATGTTTATCCATTGTCTAGTACCCATAGTACAAGCTCTGCTTGTTTGGGCCAGATGGTGTTTTGTGTATGTGACAGAAATATTATTTAAGTGACAACTTCTTTAGGCGCGTTGAGCACTTTTTGGGTGAACAAAAATCATAGAACTCGCGTCATCGTCACGCTTCCACGGTTTTCATTTTTGAATTATTTTAGAATATTAACAATAGGTATCTCAGAAATAGTACGCAAAAAATAACGACATTTTGACCCCCTTAATAATCCCCAAGAGAGTATCAGGAACTAGCATCCGACTCATCCCTTTTTTTTGAAAACTTTTAGGCGCGTTCAGCTCTTCTTGGCTGAACAAAAATCATGGCACTCGCGTCATCGTCACCGAATGCTTTCCATTTTTAAATTATTTTTGGTTTATAATTTGGTTTATAAAGAAGTGTTTATGATCAAGGATTAAAGTTGCCACCTCTATCGGCAGACCCCAAAGACTGCCCCAATTTTATTTTTTTATTATTATTATTATAATCATATAATATATATCAATCTTGCGATTTAAACATCGAAGCTGTTATTTCGTAAAGCTTTATTTGTAACGACCTTTGTTCCGGACGCAATCCATCAACAAATCTTGCACACATACTTCAAAATTGAGTGAATCAGCTTTTCACTTAAGACGTGCAAACTTCCTCAATAGACTAGCGTCCGACCGAATTCACTACACACTGCTACCACTACACTATGGCTCAATATTAAACACTTTAACCAAAGTACGCGAGGAGGCTGACTTTGGATGTCTCCACATCGCACTTCACTCTTCTCAGCGAAAATTACGCTTAAGCAAAGGATATCAAATTTTGTACTTCGGTATCGTATGTCGAATATCTATATTTCAGGCTAATAGAGTTATAGGACATCCCTATCACTACTAATTTTAATAAAAAATCGAAAGTATTATTGTCCGTTTAGTCTATCGCAGTAGGAACAACATATCAAGCCGCTATTTTCATAAACAATTCGTCCATACGCTGGAAAAATACACGTTTCTTTTCGAATAGTTATTTTTCGTTTGGGTCACGGGAGTCAAGCTGTAGATAAAAATGAGTCACACATATGTGGTACTTGCTTTTACTAGGTGCGGTATCGGTTTTCAATTCAGAGAATTTGTGAACGAGTTTTCTGTCAGGAAATTGCCAGTGGTAGTTTAGAGCTGTGGAGATAACAATAGACTCCTCTTACAGGTCGACGCTGCCAAAATGTGAGTGGAATACGTGCCTAGCGGTGTATGTATTGACAAAGTGTCACTGTTAGAATAAGCACTACATTACTGTGCGCATATGAATATGATTAAAACGAATATATGCTAATATAGTCCGTTTAAGTCATATAAATGGTTAATTTTAGGCTCTACTTAGTGTGCCTACGTAACGCGATTTCTGAAAATTCTAGCAATTATTTTACTAACCCGCGGCGAACGTTCTCTGACCGGATCGGCAACATTCTAGGAGTGCCCAAAGCCGACAAGCGTGCACAAATAATGTAATGAGAGTGCTTGTAGTAGAAGAGAATGCCATGGTCGTAGTAACACCCAATTCATAGTCTTTAATTTTAAGTGTTACGTTGTCTCTGGCGAACAGTCGCGAGTCATATGTTTAAAATCAAAATGCAATGTTTAACTCTTTTTCATTCGAAAAACGTTTATACCTAGATAAGTTTATTTATAGTCATCTATCCCTTTACGAATTAACAGTCGTACTCCGAGCGCTAAAGTACCCAATATACAACATACGCCGACATTTTAAATGGTATGAAGCTTAATTGAAAACATGGCGGTGGGCAAGCAATATATTTAAGAAGCTCTCTGTGTTGCCGTTGCAAAGCTTACTTAAGCTTGGCTCTGTACATTGTTGCATTTACTTGGAATCCGACCGAACTATCGATAACAATGGATTTTACTTGAACACGTATTATCTGAGCAAGATTACATGTGTATTGCAATGTATGTGTATTATTTCAAACAAGTCTGTAAGAGTACAATGTAATGCTCAAGATCAAGGTAAATACTAATGCACCAAGTATAACAAATTAGGACACGTATGGTACAAATGGTAGTGTTGAATCTGGGTATACTTGGCCTGTTCGATTCGTAATACAATATATTAGAAAATAGAAACACTTTGTGACGTATTTGTTCGTAGTTATTTCTGACACATATAATATGCAACTTTTATTCCGAGAATATACCGATCTTACTGCCACAGCAAAAAATAAAGAACAATAATACGTACCACGTAAGCAAAGTCTAAAAGTTTAAGATTTGAAATCATAGCGATAAAAATTAACAAAGAATTCTGCGAATATTTTTGGCACATCGAAGAACTGATGACGCACGTATCGAGACATCAAAATATTAAGAAATTCTGACGGATCACGCATTTAGTCGATGTTTATGTCGCTGTCTCTGCTGGCAGCATAGGAAGTAAACAGGCTGGAAAAAACGTCATTGAAGTACGAATTGCGATCTATACACCATTAAAGTGTCTCTTACATGTAATTGAAATTATCAGATAAATCAAAACTTAGATAATTATTGGGCATTTTGAAAAGGTTTGGTTAGTAAGGAGCGATTTTTAATTGTCAGATTGCGTATCCGAGAAATCAGTTTAATAGGTACTGTTGGCTTCTAAGAAGCTGTCAAATCGCCTAAATTATTCCTCGGTAAGGATGACCCAGATAAAACCCGGTAAGGAAGTCCCAGATTAGACTCTGTCATCTTATAGACAGCTCATCGTATTTGCAAGGAGCTACCCTGCTCCCTCGAAAATGCCTCCTTAGTCAGGCTGCCCAATGTTAGATACGTATCTTGTACGGTTATTATTTTCTTAAAAAGATAACGCCGCATTAGATCAAGTCTGTCTCGCGAAGGACTTTGCAAACATATAATTAACGGGTACAAAGTACATTCAGATTCAAGACAATCATTTGCAGATCATAGGCTAATTTGCTCTGTGTGCAATTCGAAATTACAATAGGACTCGTCCGCTACGCCATCAGTGCAGACGTCTAACTGGAACTGCTGTGATCTACTTCTCATAAATTAATTATGACGAATATGAAACAGTAGGTATTCCATATTCGTCATATTATATGCTGGCCTTGTCAATCCTATGTCTGTATGGTCATTATTATTTCAACCATTTGATATCCATTGCGGATGCTACACAAACAGACTTGTATTTTGCCCTGTATTTCAGACATGCAGAGAGCTAGTACGATGCACTGTTGAGACAATACTAATGAAGTGAGGGGTCATGGCAGCTCAGTAATTGCCACGTGCAACTGTTCATACCCTTAGGAATTCGTATGCTTACATGACCAGCCAGTATTAACCACAGCACGAATAGAGTTCAGAAAATAAGTGGGTTGAGTTTTACCTTATCTATATACTACTAGCGGTCGCCTAGTGCTCGAAATTCGACCAAAGTTTGCCTGTAAGATATTGCTGATATATGTCATTATATATATATTGATATATGTAACCATAGTTACGCGCTTCGACTGTGTGTGTCAAATGCATGGTTGTGTGCGTGTAATGTTTTTTCATTAATTTTATGTATTTCTAATGCATATTTAATATAAATATTAGGATTCGCCCCTCCTTCTCCATATAAACTTTACCTGTGCCAAATTTCATTCTCCTCTGTCTGCGCAATTTTCGTAAAAAGGGGTACAAAGGTTTTGCTTTACGTATTAATATATATATATTACAAAGAGGAAAGATTTTTTTTGTTTGTAAGTATTTAACTCAAACACTACACGAGCGATTTTAAAAATTCTTTCGTTATTAGAAAGCTTGTGTAAAAAAAGTACTGTTACGTAACGTAATCTAACTTATCCTACTTTTACGCGAGCGAAGCCACGGTCAAAAGCTAGTATAAAATAAAAGAGGAATAGAATGGCAAATTAATTTAATAGTTCAAAGCACGGATAGCTTTGTGATTTAAATAATCACTGCCATGTCGCTGAGTGCTGTAGATTTGATCCCTACTTTACTTTACAGATTCGCATTTATAATATTAAGTAAGGATTAAGTCAGCAGTTATTTTATTGAGTATATCCTCTCCTTTGCCTTCTGTATTAGCTGATTTACTATTAACATTACAAAATATTACTTGTATTTTCCCTAACCAATACTCAGCCCAATACCTATGTTAGTTAAACCAACAGTGCAATTAATTAAATGAAATAATAACAAATTTATGGCCCCACGTTAACGGTTAATTTTAATTAATTAGTTTGCTCACAATTCCCGCCAAATTGTGAATTTGAACTAGGTCTCGTGATAATTAAAATATAGTTACGTATTGGCAACCCACAAGCACTTTATGTAACACTAGTTGATCATCGCAAATTTGTCTGCTTTACATAAGATATTTTTGCCCGTTTTTGCAACATTTTTCATTTATGCTCTGCTCCAATTGGTCGTAGCGTGATGTTATATAGCCTATAGCGTTTCTCGATAAATAAGCTATCCAACATTAAAATAATTTTTCAATTCGAACCAGTAGTTCCTGAGATTGTCGCGATCAACCAAACAAACAAACTCTTCAGCTTTATAATATTAGTATAGATTATGTAACATAAATACTGTAATAATATTCTTGGAATAGCTGACTTCGCTATTCAAGAGTCGCATAGGAACAGTTCCTCAGAGTAACATTTTACAATACGCTAAGCTGAAAGCACTTTGTAATATTACTACAAGCCGTTACTAGGTTAGACGACACATGCTGCTTTCAATTTACAAAAATATTAGAAAATCCACGCTATTTTTGTAACTGGGTAATGTTTTCGAGGAAAATAATGTAGCATAAGCTTGCTTCACACAAATCTCTAACGGGATTACTTTGGAGCATCTTAAGTTAAATCTACCAACATCCAAACTAATATTTTTAATGCGAATGTGAGTTTGTTTGTTTGATATGCTTTCACGCTTTAACTACTATTATAAAAATTCGCATGCACGTTTTCAGAGGTCCGGAAAAGGACATAGTGTACATTTTATCCGGAAAACCTACAGTGTTATTTTATTGTTTACTGGTTCTTTCACCTCTAACTTATTAATCATTTATTTAGTTACGTATGAGTTATCCTGCCCAGGGAGCTACTATTCTCTTTATCTGACGTAAGAGAAGTTATACAATTACTGCCTTTCGTTCAATACCTACCATTTATCTTCATATTCTGTTCCTTTACTTTCATCTTATCTTTTATCCTTATTCCTTAGGGTCGGTAATGCGCCAGTGATACTCATAGGAACTGCTTACATAAAGCGGCAGATATATTATTATGCTTGCTTGCTACCTTTATTTTATAAAAATCTTGTCCATCACTGTGCCGAAGAGGTAATAAAAGGTTATACTGGGCATAACTCTCGGGTTCAAGTCCCGGATCGACTCAACTAAAAGGTTTTTGGATCGATCGATTAGATTATTTGCTAAGAAACTTTAATAGCAGCCCGAAAGGTGTCAGAAAATCAGTTGTGCCAGATACCTCCGTGCCTTGGAAAGCACGTAAAGCTGTTGGTCCAGCACTTGATCTGTCTTCGGTTGTGTCGGATTGCCGTCTCATCGGGTCGTGAGAGTAAGGGAACAGTGAGTGTATTTGTATTTACGCATACACCTGTGCACTATAATATATCCTGCGTAGAAGGCCAGTCTTCGTTAAGATACCGTGACCGAATTTCGGACTGAAGGACACACATTCTTTGTCAATTAACCTCATACACATTTATTTTAGATTATACGTTACGATTTCCTATAGCTAAACTTCACTAATAAAACTAATGTTAACATACGTTCTGTTCGTCGAACTAACCGTTGATTTTACTCCATATTCTACTTAAAACATACAATCCTATGCTTGTGTATTTTAGGCGATACTTAATTATACATGCAAGTACATTACCGGCGCTAACCAAATATCTACAGTATATACTGTGTTAATAACGCGATGTAATTAACATTTCGTATTTTAGTTTTGTGGAGAAGCTTATGGAAAGATACATTTAAATAATTTTAAGTCGGTGGAACGATACATTGAAATATTTCTATATTTAACATTTGATTTACTGCTACATGTTTTTAATGCCATCACATTCATCGATGGGAAACCTACGATGTTCTGACCTTAAGTCCTATGCCTTATCCCTTTGGCTACAGTATATACTTATTTATATTTAGCTTAACTTCTTGAACGTCTAGGGGAAATACGTAAAAAATAATTAAAATTAATTGTGCAAACAATACACAAACGGACTAATGTATGTGCGCTCGACACTTGACTCATTAACGAGTCAAGTGTGCAGCGGACATACATTTGTCGTCATTATTTTTTATTTAATACTCATTTTTGCCGACAGCGTATGTCCGCTCGACAGTTGACGGGTTAAGCGATAATTTTGTTATAGTTTACTTTATCGCTAGCTCATTTTAGTAGTATGTAAGATACCAAATACGATTGTTAGTCAAATCTACACATCGCAGATAAACTAAATCTATATAATATATAATGGTAGGTATATACTTTATTCAATTTTAAATTAATATAGGTATTATATAATAATTATGATAGGATGATTTCAAAACCCGTTACGATTAAAAAGAAAATCACTCGCTAATGAGACCAAATATTTTTTTAAAGTTTATTTCGAGACAAATTTTCGATAATTTCGTCATTACTTAAAATTTTGAACTGGATTTATTGTTAATACAACGTCTTTGAAATCATCACAATAATTTTTCTGTTTAAAGGTATCTTGCACTGGTATAGCGTATATTATTTGATGTCATATTATGATAAGGCAACAGAAATCCAGGATTTTTCTCACCCAGCAGCTACTAGAGCTACAAAGCTAATACTCATAATTTTAAAGCTTGCTATCCATATTAGAAGTCAATAAATGGCTTTTCAATTATACATTCTTCAACCTCTTCGTAACAGAAATTGATTTAATTGTTTGATGAGCTCCCATTTACCAAATAGGGTCCAACCCTTTAGTCCATGACAAAAACTCCTCACGAACAACAGTCGAGGAAAGAAAAGGAAAACTCTGCCAATAGCGAGGCAGCCTTTTCCAATTGTTATCTATGGGGTTGATAAGACTAATAGGTTTCTCTTCTTTATACTAGCTTTTCTATAGATTTCTTATTTAACCTCTATTTTGATACACATAGTTATCTAATAGATTTTTTGGTATTTACCACAGGTATTTACTTTGCTTATAAATCCTATCTTTAAGTATTTTCTAAACATGACAGTTCAATTCCAGGAATGCCATTTAAATTAATAAACGTTATATTCTATTTTTACTTATGTATATTACGTAACAGAAAAAAATTAAAACAACAAATTTTTTAGTTAATTATAAAAAGGCCGTCAGCCGCTTGTATATATTTTAAGAAGTGATATAATTATATACATAACATAACAACTTCGCAATACTTTAACAAATTTAATAAAATAATTAATTATGAGGTCAAAAATTAATCCGAAAACACGGACAATCGAAGTTAAGATAAAAAACTACATTTAAATTTGTAATTTCTTTATAGCAAAAGAAAAAATGAATAATCTAATATCGTAAAGAAATATGTTGTCTCCTAAAGACAAGGACAAATACATACACTTTCATATATTTAATATTTAGTAATAGCTAGGATGGTAACATACCAGGTAATATCCAGTCACCGTTGTTGACGTAAATACGTCAGTCTTCATTTGAGCGACATTATTGCGAGTGTCCTTTTACGAGGACGGACACAAAGTACGCTGTTATTTAACAAGTTAATTAACTTACACGACTTGCTTTTTCACTTAATTTTTAATTTGGCACGGATGAGAATTATATTCCTGGAGGACCTTAATAAAATGTTTAGACAGGTAATGAGCGTACATATTTACCAGCTGCCGTTACGGTAATTTCATTGGCAAGAATTTTTAGCTATAGGTACTATAATAATTTGAACTAAATACTTATGAATGCAAGCTTTCTCTTTCACTATTCGTTACAGTTTGATCCTATAAGAAATAGCGAATGTGGTCTCGAGGAGAGATTTTCCCTTTTTTGTTAATGTATAGCTGTTACACACTTTAATAGTACAGTTTATCTTGTCTCATCTCCTAAATTATCTTCATTTCAAATATTTGTCTAAGCCAAAGGCCAGCAGATAATAATATAATTTTTAATAATAATTTATTAATATAATAAAGATATTAAGGGACAAGCTCTCTTCCTCTCTCCTAATATATTTAGTATGCTGTGCCCCGCAGGGTCCATAATTCATTGTTAGCTATGAGTCTACCATCTATTATATACCTAGTACATTGTAGCAAAGCAATAAAGATTTGAATTTGACAAGCTATGTAAATATAATAGATATAGACAGGTATATAAGTTATTTTTCATATGATTTATTTTGTTAATATCAATTATATTGTTACTTCGTAAATTTCAGCTCAAATATAGAGTAAATGCAGCTGTAGGAACAACACAAAAATATAAAAAGTATATTATTTTAATTTAATTAAGGTGAGGCGCTTATAGCCAGTTGCACTCACTGATCGGTAAACGATTAGCGAAGTTAAGCAACGTTGGGTGCGGTCAGTCTATAGATGGGTGACCGCTTAGTGGTATTTCATCTGAGCGTCTCCGTGCTTCGGAGGGTACGTAAAAAGTCGGTCCCGGTTGTTGTCAAATTGATAGCAGTCGTTAAGCCATGTCAGAGGCCTATAAGCGGCTAGAACAACTCTTGATAACAGGTTGACCACTAACCACACGAAAAGAAAAAAAAAGAAGATTATGGTAACCAAATAGCTATTACACCTGATACAACAATATGTCTGGCTCTACCCCAAAACATTGTACTTAATTTAAAACTGCATTCACTTAGCGTGAACAGCGAGCTTTAATTTAAATGAAAGAAATTGGGCCTATGAAGTAATTTATTCATCAATATAACGTAGTATATTGATGAATAAATTACTACATAGAGTAAGGAGGCTTTGATGTCGCTTTAAGATATAATATTAAAGCTATCATCCATTACTGGCAGTTAATATATTAGTTTTAGGAGGCATCCTTATACGTGAGATCGCACAATCTATCAGTCATAATATTGTCTTATGTTTACGCGAATGTTATATACATTGAAATTAAACAAACTTTATACGGCGTTTATTGCGTTGTTTTATTTTTTATTTTTATAAAACACTATTATTATTTATATTAAATAATTTTGAAATTTTAGACTACTATTGTTAAACACTTTTACTAGTTACTGTTTACTTCAATTTAAGCTATTTAAATTATACAACTATTTAGATTCTTATAAACTATGACATTAATATCCGATAAGGCTAGTCGGATATTAATGTCATAGTTTATATGAGTCTGTTAACTCATCTTCAGTTATCTATGCATGCACATAAATTCAAAAGAGACAGATTTTGACCCACTTCTATTTTTCTAAGACTAGAAAAATGAGCCTCTATTAAGGGGTTACAGAAGACTGACGTCACGTTGCCGAAGGCTCTGGACCAGAATGATTAGGAAAAACGCTTGGGTGATTTTAGATGGGATGACTACAACAATGCGACAATATATTTTCTCGAAAACGAAAAATAATGGCTTAAAAATATATAAGTATAAGATACATTTCTGGCCATAGTTTTTGGAATATATATAGATATGTGTGTGTGTATGTATGTACATATATACAGAATGTTTTAATATGAAGTATTTTAATTATAGACTACCTATTATTATGTGGATGGTATATTATTATAGATCTATTATTACCATAACAAAGGAGTTTATATATACAATATAATCAATTTACTGAAATTTTCTAAGCCTTGATACTCTATAGAGCCGTGACGTAAAAGGACACAATGTATAAGATTACGTTTTATTAGATTACATCAAATATTAATCAGGAGGATGCTATCAATCACTTGTGACGTCATTGCGCTCACGGGGGTAATTACCCATGAAAAACGGGTAGAAGAGAAAGTGAAAGAAAATTCCTATGTTAATGATATGTTTTTCTTTTGGAAGTATTTTTAGAAGGCGCTTTTATAAAAAGACAAGATCAAATTAATGTTATCATTAGGTTTATAATAAAGGCGTATATAAGCGTAGGCTGCCATCGATATTCACAATTATTAAAATTATTGGCAAGTGAGGAACCCACTACGCACCCTCGGATTGCCCACTGGCTGGCTGGTTCCTCTCTGCCCAATAATTTTATTACTATGGATTTCCGCCAAGTAGCGCCTAATTCGGTACAATATATGAATCGGTTATATTATCAAGCAAATCAAAAAAAATATTTTTCAAACCTATAATATTATGTTTAATGTAATAGGTTTTATCAAAGAAATACATATCAAAAGAGCTCAAAGATATTTTGTAAACAAACCCATGTCATATACCTCCATAGCACTATATTTACTTATAGCGAATGTATCGATTCACGAAGGTATTTTACAACTCTAAAAAAAACTTCCATATTAGATTGCAGGATTTTAACCTAATGAGTGGCTGCGGCACACTGGCTATACACAATAAGATTTTCAATTTGAACAATTAACATACACACTATTTTTTTATGTGAATCTTAAGCTCGAGGGTGATTTACGGGGTGCACCATATGATGACCCTAACAGGTAACTATGTTTCTGAGTTACATACTCTATTCAGGTCAAGCTAATAAAATCGTGCTTAAAAGCCTCTCAGCACATAATTCCATGGCCCCGTACTCATTTGAGGTTGGGACATGAAACTAACGGCTTTTGTCCGTAGTCACCATTTTGTGGTCTCATCTACTTCCACGTTACCGGTAACTCTATTAAATTAAGTAGTTGAGGCCATAAAATGCTTTTTGTACACATTGTTATAAGCCAAGCTCGGATTTAAATTTCATTAAAATAGGTACCGAACGTCAGCACAGTTTTTAAAAAGATGAATAGAATACTTTGATTACAAGTGGTAGACTCTCTAGTCAATATGACAAATTATAAAAAACATGCTGGTTCAACCTGACATGGTCATCACTGATGATGATAGAGAAAATTCATTTGTTATTTTTTTGTTAAAGCTTCTTGGAGAAATTATGCTGTTTACTGACGGACAAGTAATATGTCGTATTTCTCGGTTCTTTAATAAACTCGGCATTGTGGAAGGGTTATCGCAAGCGTTACAAGCGTTAATAGCGTACAATTACTGCTTACCACTAGACGCCACTGCGCTTGTTTTTTCTTAAGCGGTATAAATAAAAATATGTTTGTAAATAATTTTCATACTCACTTAAACCAGTGGGCAAATTCTCAAAACTGTTTAAAATAGTTTCGATCTATTCTTATAAACGTCAAATGTAAATTGAAATGCAAAAAATGTTTACATTTGATGTTTATTTTAATTCAGGAAATGTATCATATCCAAGACATTGAGACTAAAAGCCTGTTAAACATAGTGTTCCGATCTAGATTGGAACATTTTTATGAACATGTTTTATTGCGAGAATTGGTCCTCAGAAACATATCTTACTTATTATATATATTTATTTATCTATTTACTACATTACACATTTTTATAATTGGCAGCGGCTTACGCACTAAGCTCTAGGCTTGTATCGCGGTAACTGCCGGTTATACATTTGTCGCTTAACATCTAGAGTATGCAGACATCGTGCATCGGTTTAAGAACAAATAAAATAATAAAAACTAACAAAAATTAAACTTCTAACAAAATAACGTTCGAACGAAGTGAAGACATTAACATAAAAATTTTGGAAATTAAAAAGGGGAAGTACTGTTGTATGTGATGAAAATGTGTGGGGTTTGATGATTGGTAGATATGAATGTGTTATGTGAGTTATGTATGTGTATATGTGTGAGTGTGTGTGTGTGCGTGTGTGTTTGTGTGTGAATATTGTATCTTTGTCGTCAACTGTGATTGAAAAGAATAAGTTCAGTTTCTTCATAAGAGAGCTTAAAGAGCCACGTTGTTATTAATGTTTATTTTTACTTAGACTTAATTTTTCCATTTTAGCATGTAACTTACAAACTATGTTGTATATTTTGAGACGTAGGTAGATTGCCTGTCTTTTTATAAAAGTGGAGTTTATGGTAAGTGTAAGAATTCGAAATACACGTCGTTGCTGTGTGAGTTCAGGGGATTTTGTAATTTCTTTGTGCATTGAAATTATTGTCTTCAAAATAAATATCTGACGTACTCTAAGTACTTCGCAGTCATGGTACAGTTCATTAGTTGAAAATGTAAACGGTTTTTTCAGCATTACTGTTAGGACTGCTCGCTGTATATCAATTCTGGTAAAATACTATAAGACCCATTGTATTTTATTGCAACAACACATTATATTTCCTTCCCATGTATGCAAATAAATAGTTATGATTATACATTTGGTTATTTTGTTGTGAGTTTTTTCTATAATGTATTGATCTTTTGAGCCTGTTTCTATAGTTAAAGATTTTACTCGTCTATTTAGAGCTTAGATTTGTTTTACAATCTGCTTTTAGTTATAATTTGCAATATGCTTGGAGGTAACTTTGGGATATGATTAAAGTATAATTCAAGTTATGTTTTTATTATACTCTAGGCCTTGCTTTGAGGTTATCGTTTTGCATATTATTTGTTCTCATGTACGTAAAATGACAAAGAAAAAGGCATAGCTTATTAACTAATAATATATAATACATCTTAAAAAGATTACAATTCTATGTGATCTTTTCACAATGTATTCACAAGGACAAACTTATATAAACAAATAAAAAGTCATACAGATCACATTGGAAGGAGTCTAAAATTATATTACGTTTCATGAGAGTCTTTACGAGTTGTTCTTTCATCCTTCTGCCGATAAGTGTTCGAAATTCAACAGGCTCATATTTTATACATTGTGACATGATTTTCGTCGATACTTGTAAAATGCAGTGTCTGTTGATCTTATCTTATTTAGCTGTATATTACCACCTTCCTGGAATATCCAGAATGGGGTACAACCAGTGTTACTATGATACTACTAGAATATTATAAATTTTAAAGTTTATGAAGATGTTTGGATAATTTTTATTCGATCACCTATTAAACTGAATTGGATGAAACTTGACAAAGAAATTGACGACGTCTATGATTAATACATAATGCATAGATTACTTTTAGGGCAGTATTCGTGCACATGGGATTCACGAGAGCGCAGTGGTGAATAAAAGCTACTTTTTATAATATAATTCTTCTGAAATAATCACAAAGCACGCCACATGTTAGCTTTCTGCGAGAGATTGATATGTTAAATACTATCCAAGCTTGACAATGACAACTAAACATACGATATAATTAGATATATCACGTATTTTGTTTATTTGACGATTCTGTCTGCCTGGGCGTAGTTCATTACTCTGCACAAATATTACTTTCGTTTGTAGTAGAGTGAAGCGAAAATTGGATTTAGAATAGAAAGAATAATGTAATAGATACCTAATAGTAAGTGGCTCAAATATTATTTATATATTCGCATATTACCATTTTATTCAGCTTACGTTTCACGTTAGTCATCCACGGAAATTGTCTCAAAGAAGATTCGCCGAATCAACCTAATACAGACAGCCAAAATGACGAATCTGTGGCAAATAAATTAGAAACGTTTTCCTTAAAACAACGACGAATGATAAAAGCAGAATTTAACGTGGATTTTGAGGAGAATGAAATCTCTCGGTTCGTTGGTCTTTTTGGTGTCCCATTTGTTATACTCGTTACATGCAGACGCTTACATCAGAGGAAGATTTTTCGTCAATTGTACAGGTAGTGCGTTATTCCCGTAACCTCATTAATACATAATAGGTAATGTTGGTTATTTAGGTTGCAAACCAATTTGGCCAGCAATATTGTGCGTCAAATGAAATCCGTCTAAAGTCGGACAAATTCACTAAATAAGCAACATAGGTCGAATTTTCTCACGAGGGAATGGTACGTCGTGAGTAATACACGCCTAAATAATCCCTAATTCAAGGTGATTTAAGTAAAGCGGATGAAAATTAATGGAGGCGCTTCTTCCCTCCTGTTATCCGTGAGATAGCCGGTATAAAGGTGCGTTTGATTTGTTATTTCTGAACACGCGATACCGACTAATCCTTCAGCGTTAAGAAAGGCCGAACAATTAATTTTGCGTGAACTCCACAATTATATATACCGCACTCTGAATAGGTTGATGGTTTGATTCATGAACCTGTATAACACTTCACAGAAAATCTTAAAAGGTTACAGGTACACGTCTTTGAACGTTTACAACTAAAACGATAAACTTATTTATTGCTTCTAATAGAAAACGCTTTCAATCAAAATCAATCTGTCTACGGCGTACGGGAGAAAATTATACCGCGTCAGTGGCTTGTTAAAGGTTTTTTAAAGCGGTCAAGCCGAAAATAGCATAAAATTCCTAACGTCAAGTTTCACTCATCCGTAATTGAAATGGCTGTCCATGCAGGCGTGTAAACGCGTCCGAAAATTGGCTCGGAGTGTCCTTCGAAGTGGCTCGTCTGGTTTTTAATTGGTTTGCTAGAACTCTACTGATAAAATCCCGTGACGAGCTTTCGCGTTTTTCCACTCGTGTCGCAAACTCGATGTTAGATTAAAAAACTAGGCAAAAAGTAAGATACCGTCTAGAATGTAAGCGGGCTTTTATGAATTTTAATTTTGCTTGTGCGCGGCCAAAGTTACGGCCTTACAAATATATTTTCAGCAGAAAGAGGTTTACACGATGCAACTCAGTGAAGGTTACGATTTTAGTTGCTCGTTAGCGCGATAAAAGCAAAGGAGGCTTTATTCTTTTACGTTTTTTGTTCCCAGAGAAGTTTGTGTAGCGAATTATGAGTTGAAGGAAATATAGGTTAAGCTAACCTTTATTGAAAATGGAATTAAACGTAGGTACATATATAGTGGGCTTAGTATTATTGTAATCATACATTTAGTATCTGCCTGTACTACTTACAACTGTTTTCAGGTATTATTGCCAGAGACTACGTTTTACTTACTATAAACACTATTTGCTATATTTATAAAAAATGAAGACTAGCCACACTTGGCCTAAAATAAATTCATCAAATTCAGTACTGCTATTAAATAAATGTTGAAGAAGTAGTTTGTATGACAAGAAAATAATCATCAAAATCGGTTCATAAACGACGGAGTTATCCGCGGACACACATAAAAAAAATATACGGTCGAATTAATTGAGAAACCGGTAGAAGTCGGTTAAAAAGCAATGTTATCGATTTACTTCATAAAAAACAGCAATTCCATAGGTAACGACCCGATACTTCTAAGAGTTCGTATATATTACTTTCATGTAATTAAGGGGCAATAAACCCAGCCAGCCCAAAACATGACATCAATAAACCACGTGCCCCATTATATTAGACATCAATGTACTTGTCTATAAAAACAACTATCCAACTTCATATTCCCTTAAGATCTATGGCAAAACTAAGTTGGCTTAACTTGTATTTATTTGCTTTTATTTGTAGGTATAATAAAAAAGTAAAACATATATAGACACACGCCTATATTCTGGTAAAGTAGTAGGGTAGGCAAAGGTGTTTTATTTTGCTATACATATCCCACGTTCTGTAACGTGGAATCTAACAACATTTCTGCCGTGAACGTATAAGATCTTAACAAAAATTTAATAACTCTATCT
This sequence comes from Catocala sponsa, assembly GCA_963564715.1. Classification (NCBI taxonomy): domain Eukaryota; kingdom Metazoa; phylum Arthropoda; class Insecta; order Lepidoptera; family Erebidae; genus Catocala; species Catocala sponsa. Next base: position 20,329,686 of record OY751338.1, on the reverse strand, counting down.
GACTCGGGAATCGGGTTTATGACCATACACACAAATAAAGATGCAACCATAAGATTATTTTTTTTATCTTTTTTTAATTTATTATTTCTATCGGGGTTTTTGTCTAAACGATAAAATTAAACTTACATTTTCTGCAATACGATCAACAATACAAAAAAGAATTGGTGTGATTGAAAGATATTTGTTTTGAGTCCAGATCTTCTTTGTGGTTAAAAGTTTTAACGTACAAAAAGTCTAACGAGAAAAAAAATAATCATTGGCGTGGTCGAAAAATACTTGTTCTGATTCTAGATCTTCTTTATGGTCAATAGTTTTAACGTATACAAAGTCTACCGCGACATGGGGCGCATAGAGCAGAGATTGACTTACATATCTACAGAGTCATAGTCAAAAATGATTTTACACCTTTTCCTACTTTATAAAACCTGGGATCAATATTAGAGAGGGAATACACAGATAGGTTTTATATTGATATTTCGCCAGCTACATATACAGGTTGTCCGGTAATTAATGGATAACCTTGAAATGTCTTATAGTAGAACTGATGACCGTTCACAAAAAAATATGAAAAGAAATCTATCCTCTTGTATATACTACGACCATAAATGAATGAATTCCATCGGTTTTTTGTTGTTTCATTATTAAACACTAATTATGCTAATAGACGACGGTCAAAAGTTTGACTAGATATTGCACTTATAATTTTTTTTACCATGTATTTTATATTCAGAGACCAACGGGGGTTTTCCTTAAATGAGTACATGAAACTACAGTAAGATAAGGCTGGTAGCGTGCAACAGCTTTCACGCTAGTTGTACAACACCCGTGACAGAATCGTTTACACGAAGCAATATACTGGTGCCATTATTTCAATGAGGTTGACCTTTGAGTTAGCCTTGCCTTTAGTTTATGCAGCTCGTAATGCACTATGCGTTTAAATCACCACTAGTAATTAAGTGCTAATAAAAAATACTATAATTGGTTATTACAAATTGTATACATATATTATAAAAGTAGTATTAAGCAATAATTATTGCGAAAAATTTAAAAATGGTATTGTAAAGGAAAATAAAGTTTTGAATTACCTAAGCGTAAAAATTTTAATTTTTCAATTAATTAATTTATCTATTATAATTATGGCTACCACGAAGCTGGTTTTCTAGTTTTCAATAACAATGGTGGTCGGACTTGCCGACGAGAAATTGTCAACTTTTCAAATCGCTGTGTTGCCAGCCCAAATATTACACTGGGTTTCTAATGATTCTACAGCACCTCATTAGTCTAACCAAAATTCAACAAACTGCAGGATACCAACAAGATAATGTTTGGTTGTGATCTACTGAGGATGACAATAGGTAACGTTCAGTAAAACGAAATCTTACATTTAAGCAGACGTACTACTGCGCCTGACTTCTCAGAAAAAGGAGATAAATTTCTTAGAAGTAACATTAACAGTTTAACGTCAAAATCTATTAAAGTTAGTTAAAACCGTCGCCTGATCAACAGAAAAAGGAAATAAATTTAAAAGTATACAAATAAAATGTTATTTAGTGTAAATGAAAATATTTTCGTATCACATTAAGGATTTTGAAAGTCGAATACTTTTCACCGAGCTGGAGCTCGTAGCACAAACGTTGTTCCTTTTATAGAGTACTGTAATCCGTTGAAGCGAGGCCATTTGTCATTTAAATTCTGTAGGTATTCTCTCAGATTTTTGCGTTGCTTACAAATTGGATGAATTGAAGCACCAACACTTATTATTTTAAATTCCGAAGTGGTTTATAGAGCGACTAAATTAGGTAAAGTAAATTTATTTGTAAGATGGTTAACTAACTGTAGAGATCATTTTAAATGACGGCTTATTTAAAAGTTTATTACTTCTACATTTATAGTTCAACGTTATAGATTATAACAATTTAAATTCGTATATATCAATGCAGATAATTTTAACTAAAACTTTGTAAATATGAAAATGTATACAGTTATGGTTAAGACTAGCTGTGCTCGCGGTTTCACCCGCGTTTATAGTTACTGTGCCGCCCCCATGGGTCGTAGCGTGATGTTATTTATATAACCTTCCTCGATAAATAGGCTATACAACACTAAATGAATTTTTATAATTCGAACCAGTACCTAGTTCCTGAGCGCGTTCAACCAACCAAACAAACAAACTCTTCAGCTTTATAATATTAGTATAGATTATCAAACCATCAATAAATTATTCAATTCTACTACACTACTAATACTACTAACTCAACCAACTAGTGTTATGCTACTTACTCAATCTTAGCTACGAGTACCTCTATAAATAAATCATTTAGCAAAGTAATATAGTTATGTATGTATATGTGTATTTTACTTAACTATTTGACCTATCGTAGATCGTACTAACTACACTTCTCATCAGAAAAATTGAAACACTTCCGTTTTTATGGTTTCTGTCCAAATTTAACACAAAAGAGTTTTCATTCCATGAATGGCCAAACTGCCAGCTATAGCTGGCAGTTTGGCCATTACAGTGATATGCGAAAATTCTAAATTCAAAATTAGAATTTCATTTGTTTATCCTATAAATGAAATGATTCACTGTTTTGAGACAAATGTGTGTTTAGAGTTGGAGTACATTTCACCTTTGAAAACTAAAAATTAGCGCTTATCTTAAAACTTGTTGTTCTGTGTTCTGTATACTGCGTGTGTACTGTGGCTTTGGGACGTCTGAAAAAGTTTTTTTCTATAACATATGGATACTTCGCCCGCAGAAGCCGCCCAAGTGGTGGCATTGCTGGATTCTGGACTTAGTCAGCGTGTTGTGGCTGAAAGATTGCATCTAAGCCTGTCGTCTGTTCATAGAGTCTACTAACGCTATCGGGAGACTGGTTTGTTCACGCGCTGATCAGGATCTGGCAGGAATCGGGTCACTTCTGAGCGAGATGATCGATTTATTGTAACAACTTCTTTACGAAATCGACGCCTTAATGCTTTTCAACTGCAGCAGCAGCTTCATGTTGTACGTAGGGTGGCTGTAAGTGACTCTACAATTAGAAGAAGGTTGAAGGAACGTGGACTGGTACCGCATAAGCCAGCAAGTGGGCCGAAATTAACTGCAGACCATCGAAGAGCGCGCCTTAACTTTGCACGTGAGCACCTAAATTGGTCATACCTCCAGTGGAACAAAGTCCTCTTTTCTGATGAGTGTAAAATTATGCTGTATGGTAACGACGGAAGGAACAAGGTCTACAGAAGAGATGGAGAACACTTTGCATAATGCTGCATTAAAGAAAAGGTCAGCTATGGTGGCGGTTCGTGGACGGTTTGGGGAGGAATCAGCGCCGACGGTAAAACAGAGCTTGTCTTTGTGTCTGGGCCACGTCTGCCTGCACTAAACAGTCATCGGTACATCAAACAGTGTCTTGAGCTTCACGTGATGCCCTATGCACATTTTATTGGCAACGGTTTCATATTCATGCACGGCAATGCTAGGGCTCACACCGCGAGCGTCGTATGAGATTATGTTACCGAAGTAGGTATCTCCATTATGGAATGGCCAGCAAAAAGCCCAGACATGAACCCGATTGAACATCTATGGGATGAATTAAAGAGACGAATTCGTGCAAGAGATCCTGCCCCAGAAACACTTAGCCAGCTGCAAAATGCAATCCAAGAGGAATGGAATGGAATGCCACAACATTTGATCGTGACTCTCATCCGATCGATGAAGAACCGTATGGAAGCAGTAATAAGAGCTCGGGGAGGGAATACAAGTTATTAAATAAACGTTTCTTAGCTTTTTTTTTCATTTACGTGTGTCCTTTTATCAATTTCCTTCATACTCCATACAGGGTAAAAATGACTTGTTAAACAAAATACGAAATATTTAGAACATTAACATTATGATTTGAAAACCTCATATTATTCACTATTATACGACATTTGACATATATTCCTAAATATATACATTTTTCTGATAATATTTACAAAACATAAACTTGCAAGGTGTTTCGATTTTTCTGATGAGAAGTGTATATACCTATATATAAGTAAAAGTTTCGTATCTAATATCACTTAAAAATTCTGGCCATTTATAACGTGAAAACGAAGTTAATTCTTAACTTTACTTTTACTCACTTTGAATCGTAAATCACAATATAATAGACTATACAGTGATCGACAAAGGTATTTGGTCCCTACATTCAAAAGATCGTGGTCAGGAAACGTGCCCAAATAAAAAGCTGCTCGGGGTCGTATTGGCGGGATATGGGTGAAACTTCGCCTATTTACGACCTCCAATGATTATATAGAGTTCAACAAAGAAGGCCTTAGAGTAAACGTAAGTTTTGGTCGCTAGAAAAACAGAAAAAGTTTGGTAAGTTCTACAGTTTATTGTAAAAAAAGAAAAAGATGGGTTTCGCCGAAACCGGTCCACTGGAGACTGGAGACCTCCTAGTGTATGCAACGCATTTATGGAGCGAGGCCATCGAGAAACACGGCGAAGCATTGGCTGTTTCGTTTGATATCTCAAAGGCCTTCGACAGGGTTGGGTATGATAGCCTTATCAGCAAGTTTCCGTCCTTTGGCCTACCCACTGGCCTCTGCGTTTGGATAGCAGATTTCCTGAAGGGCCGCTCGATTCGAGTAGTCATTGATGGATACTCGTCCGAACAAAAGGCAATTAATGCCGGTGTCCCACAGGGATGAGTACGCTCTGCAACTCCCTTTTTGCTACATATTAACGATCTGCTAAAATCCGGTACGTTTGGGTATGCAGACGACAGCATGCTTGTAGAGAGTTATGTCTCCAGCGCCAGCGCCAGTGGAGCATAAATACAGTTGCTCAGGGAAGCCATGATCGAGCGTATGAACTTAACCTTGAAGGCAGTCTCCGATTGGGATGATGCCAACATGGTTAAATTCAATGCCTCTAAAACCCAGGCGTGTCTGTTCTCCGCAAAAAAGAGCCCATTCCAACTTATTCCAACTTTCCGAGATGTATCCGGCCGATAACTGATCGTCTTGAGCTTCTGGGTATGTCATTGACTCCAACCATTAACTTTGGCTCCTATATTGGGACAAAAGCCCAACTAGCCACCAAAAAGCTGGGCATCCTCAGTAAGGTGAGGCAGTATTTCATGCCTGAACATTTGCTTAATTTGTATCAAGCACAGGTTCGATCCTGCATGGAGTACTGTTCTCACCAATGGGATGGGTCCGCTAAATACCATTTGGAGGCTTTGGAGTTGAGCGTAAGGCCAGGAGACTTATCGGCAATGACCAACTGGTCAATACACGAGTCCAAAGCTTGGAGCATCGTCGTAAGGTTGCCAGCTTTTCGGTTTTCTATCGGATAGATTTCGCAGAGTGTGCCAAGGAACTGCATAATTTGATTCCTCCTTCCCCTTTTTACCATCGGACGATCAGACAACAGACCAGCGGCACAGGTACATGGTGGATATATCACATTTACGCACGAAGCGCTTTGCTTCCATTTTTATAATGCGTACCGCGAAGGAGTGGAATTCACTACCTAAGTCTGTGTTTCCCGATGATTACAATCTGGGTGTCTTCAAGTCACGAGTGAATAGGTATCTTCTAGGCAAGCGTGCTCCATCGTCGACATATTCACTAAAGATCAGGTGAGATCGCGGTCAAACGCAAGCCTATTACAGTATAAAAACAATGTATGAAGGCAATTAGTGTAGTGCCAGTAATTGTTTTCAAAAGCTACAGCTGTAATTAAGATTAAGTAAGATATAAATTGTATACGGTAATCGTCTTTTAATTATTTACACCAAAATCTGAGATTTTTTTTACATGATTCACAAATAATTGACCCGAGGCTGGCAATTTTTCTGTGACCGTGGTTTCAATGTTTGTAGCTCGTAATACAGGCATAATTTAAACTCAAGGGAGAGGTCTTACAAATTTATCTAGACAACTGAATGCCAAAACTTATTAAGTTACATGGACATGGATAATATTACAAAAATGTTGTGGTCTTATTTATATTTATATTCTTTAACAAGTCCATTATTTAAAAAGTTGAAAGCTAATTTAAGGGCATCTAAGACGAGCTCAGGGTTAGTTATAAAAATATCTATGGAGAATAAAAAAAGAAAATAAACTCTAGTATGATAATTATATGATATATTCATAATAACTGTAAGTTCAATAACCAAGAAATATGTATGGTCTAATGCTAAAATGCATATATGCTTTTATATGTATATGAATTTTAAAAGTTGATTACTGTATTAGTATTATTACATTTAGCTACCGGTATAATAGCATTAAAGGAATCAGTGTGTTTCTATCCTAATTGTCACTGCTTTATTACGTAGTAACTAAATTTAGAGTAACGATAATTGATACATCTGTAGAAATAAGGAGAAATCAACTCTACTTTATTGTGACACAGTAAATTATTTTGAAAACAAATAATAATGGCTTTGCGGTAAACAGTACCATGTGGCTTTTAAATATAAATGTAGATGAAATATAAAGGCTATATTTGACAGCAAGTACGTAGAATTAAATATTGTTAAATATATATTTGATGCCATGTATTATAAGCGTCAACAGCTGAGTAAATTGAATTACCGATAACTTCAAATTAATATGTTATATGAAATATGGTGCGATAAATTACTTTTGTATAATTAGTTTGATATATTTCATTGATTTCATACGTTTCTGCGATAATTAAACTATTAACATGTTGATAAAGACCCGTTGTAAGAGGGTTGGGCAGAATAAATCTAACCTAAATTAGAAATGTTGCATCTTGCGTACGAACATATGGAGCAAAGTAGAGGAAACACATGAATATTTATGTAATTTTAGCTCGTAAGCGTGTTTATAATTCAATCGCATGCAGTCCCACGGTGGGTGCCAGTATTTGTTGAACAAAGTTTGCTGGTAGCTTAATCACAGTTCCGTTTACACACTGGTGATTACTGAAAACTCAATTTGCAGCCATATAATTATTTTTATTAAAGAAATTATATAATTAAATCTACTTTATGTAAACGATCGATGCGAAGAAATGACGATATTTAAAAGGATAAGGCATCCATTAAATTTATGCAACAGCTTGGAAGCTTTTAGCAAATAAGGTTTATTTATGCAAATTCATTCAATAATTCATCTGGCAACGGACTGTTGTAACGTCAAATCATTGTGAAAATACAATAGTAAGTTGTGACTGTTCATTTATTAACGTCAAGATTTGCCCTAGTTACCAAAACGCAGGTGTAACAAAAGATTGAAAGAATAAACGTAATGAATCCGTGAAGTGTTCCCCAAGTTCAGTAAAACGATTGCTGGTTGTGACAAACAACATGCTGAAGAGTACCTTGGGCGAGTGACGAGTCTGTTTGGACGGCGAGGTGACAAATACAATGGCTTTGCTAAGCCTCTGAATGACACCTTCATTATAGGTGACGTTTCGCAAATACTCGACGAATTGTTACCGCGCCCACTTCTCAAGTGTTATGAAAGTAAGCCGCCGTCTCTAATGGTCTCCCAAGTTTTTTCCCATCCTCCAAAGTTATCAGCGATATGTAAATATTGAATTTACCTTATTGGAATTTAAATAAGTGCGTAATGTTATAGAAAAATAAATGGGTTCTTTATCAGAAAGCTCAGAATAACGTAGGTATATGCTTATGGGAATGTCGAATAATTAATCTTCGGTTAACGAAACAGCGTGTATTTGAAATTGAGGTTGAGGGAATTAAAGCATTAGTGAATAATTATTCATTGAGTAAAAGGTGGTACGCAACTTGTCACTGTTCACGGTATTCGTATTACACGAATGCCTATTTACGTCAGTGAAGGTTACAAATGTTTCGAGCATCGTTTCTGATTTTAAGCAATCAATCGAACCTGTCTAGAGTCGAATAAAATATAGCTCGACTTGATATCGATACAAAATCCAGTGCTACTAGAAAAGAAAAATATCACTGACACATAATAGAGTTCGGAAACACTTACTTGCGATTTGTTTTAGTGCTGTCACAGCAGATTTAATAGTATTCAATGTACGTCGTCTCAAATTATTCTTCCTCGAGAAGTTCTCCATGTCTATATTCACTGACATTTTAATTTCTACTTTATGTTCTTTCAAATAGATTCTATTTTATATTGTTTAACCACACCACAGCGCACTGAACACCTTTTGTTTCGGACGTTCGGAATATACTGCGCGTAAATGCATATCAGTAACAGTCAGTCCAGCTGCGAGTTCTAAAGTCTTTATAACGAACAGCGCAATGTATGGAGACGAAATAATAACGGTTGGGCCAATAATCGGTACTATAATTACGATTATGTCGTTTCTATGCCAAAATCGTGCCGCAATGGTTATTGTCGTTCAACTAAGTACATGTCTCGGTGATGTCATATTCGTGTTTGGTACCAAATAGTAGTACCCTTATTGAATATATGTCATTTTGAATATAGTTAAAAAAAAATTATTAAGAAGGATTATAAAACAACCCCAACAGTGTAAAAGATAAATAATTACCATCAACCTCAATCTGGGACTCATGGGTGTCCTCATGAGTCCATGATTGACGGTATATATTGGTGTAGTATACTTTTAGAAGAATATACCGTACAAATCACAATGTATGAAGAATTTAGTCTCCTTCCTGACAGCATATCGCCTCTTTAATATTTATTTAATATCTATAATAATCGAAGTTCTGGCAAAATAACAACCTTAGGAACAAAATTCAAGGTGTTTGTTATCTTCTGTCAAATGGCAAGACTAACCCAGTCATGTCGGCGAGAATATTCTATTCGCGGTCCACTCTTATCTCTACAATACCATAAAAATAGAAAAATTATTAGTAGAATACGTATCCCTATCCTTTTCCAAACTTGGTTTTGTGGACCGAATGTAAAAAAGTGTCTCGTTTGACGGTCAAAGTCGAGATTGCCATGATAATTAATCAGTAATTAGGATAATCCTTCGTTTTTCAATTTTATCATCAGGCACCATGCGGTTAATTTCACTTTAACAGGCAAACAAAAAGAGAATCATGTCTAATGGAGTTTTCGGCATCCGGTATAAACGAAATCATCACTCAATTAAAACCCAATCAATTTAACATTTGCTAGAAAATCTTTAAACATAGCAGAAATAAAAATTCTGACCTAAAAACTCACCGCATTATCGTTAACACATCTGAAATGTTAGTTGCTTTAACAGTTTAACTACTACGCCATCGGTTTTATTGGCTCTAATACAATTTTTAACGTACAAGCTGTATAATCATATCAACAATAACCCGGCTCCAGACCTTCTCAATTCATAAGCATATTAGCACCTGATAAATTTAAGACCCATTTCCCGCGGGATGAGAGTGATGCAGATTGTATATACAATCGGGCGTGAGGTAAACAACTTCTATTCTTGTACCAGACAGCCGGTAGAGATCAGGTTCATTAACAAACGACGACTTTACGAGACCCCGTATCGACGTGAACAATGAGAATGAGGTTTTATGATGTAACGCATTACACGATTATGTTTAGATAACACTGCGCAACAGTATACAATTTCGAACAGCCTTATTTTACGTCAAGCTGAACATATGTACCTGAATTATGTCATTAGACTTAATTAGTTTATTTGATGGCAAATGAATTAGTAAATTTTGAAATCACAATTCACGCTAGTGCCATTCCACCAGGTACAAATTCATATGTTTACGAGAATAGATAGTTTCATCTCTATTTCTTAGCCTTAGATAAACACTGCATCAATGTTTCGCCCTGCCCTTGCAAACTGTTTGCGTTTATTATTAGATTCATGATTTTTTATTTCGTTTATTTAATTAACGTTTTGTTTGGTGTTCTTTTTCTCAAATATTTTATATTCGTTGTAATTGACGTCGATTCCTTTTCGTTCAATTTACTTAGATAAAGCGTTACTTGTATTGTTTTTTGATGATCGTCTCTAATGATACAGTCAAATATTTCTTTAGAATTGGTAAATTGCTCGACAAAACTAAAGTGTGTACTTTAAATTTACGAGACATTTGTTTTTTACGTTTGAGTTTTCTTATGTTATTGTAATATTAGCGTACATTTTATGTAAGATGTTTATTGAAATAGTTACAGAACTGTTATAAGTTGAAATTTGCCGACAGTTAGATATGCCTTCACTACTTTATTTATAATTACTGTAGTAGAAGCAGTGATTAACAGTGTTTGTTTTTTGATTGCAATACTTCATACAGATGAGTATTATCAAATACATACATAGCCTTGCGCCTGTATCCCCGAAAAGGTAAATAAAGCCGTATTACACTCATATTTTGCTGGCTGTATTTAGATCCCACATAATAGGGGGCGAGCCTATTGCCTTTTCCCACAGTTCTACACTCCTTACTGTTATTGAGAATTTCTTGACAGAACAACACTTTACACGACCCGGGAATTGCACAGAGACCAGCACAGCACAATTTCTACCACCGCACCACAAAGGCAGTTTTATTTTATTAACAAATATATTTTTGAAATATATCATTAATTTAAATATATCATTTTTTAATATTAAAATTCATGAGTACAATATAAATATTGCAATAATAGAAAAAACCGCTCGGAGGATTGAACCCGCAACACTCGACGGTGTAGTAACGAGATAACATCTTAAAACAACGACGCCATATATACAGTCAACATATAAACTAACATAATTTATGTAATTTAATTAGGGGACACAATATTAAAGACGTGCCTACTTACGCGAGCTCATCCCGTTAGTTGGCTCCTGTTTAGTGCTGTTTACTTTCAAAGTAGCAGGCTTATTTTATACAAGTGCTACAAGGCTTATTTTATACAAAATATCTTTGGCTTTAAACTGTCTACAATATTTTTCGTAAATAGTTTATATTTATAAAATTTTACGTGTGGGTGAATAAATTAAGAATATATTTTGTTTTGCATATAAAGTGGTGATTGGTCATTTGTCCTGAAAGGATAACATCTTACATAATCATTCGTTGTAAATGTTTATAAATATAATATGCTGTCATCCCTCTTTGTACACGTAGTCAATAATCTTTGGACCAATATCAAAACATTTTTTTAGTTTAATTTTCTAACAACTGATCTAACTGTTCAAAATATTTCTATCCTTCCACCTTACCAAAGTAAGGAAGTGCTAGTTGTCAGACAATAATGATGTTCAGCCGTGTTTGGAAGCCAGTACACAACTTTCTGATAGTTGTGCTGTCTATCGATTCGGCTTAATATGGTCTTAATATATTTTAATTCATAACATAACGCATCGACAATCGACAAACCTTGATAAATATGAAGATAATTAAACTGATTCCTAAGATGCATTCAATTAACGTAAATATCACCTCGGATATAATATAATGATAACTGTGTCGTATTCGGAAATGGAAAAGTCAACATTGGGCTTGACACATAATTGTAATATAATTAGGTTAAACTGTGTAGTATATTACAAAAATATATTACATATTGCCTTTAGTAGCAGGAATTACGTATTTATATCTAAATATAAATAAATATTTTATTTATGCTATAAAACATTAACAAAATCGTTTAAACCTTGGGCACAAATCTGCATGAATAATGAGTATTTTGTGTCACAATGAGCTAATATGAAATTTGTGCGAAATGCATGTTATTTAGAGGTAAAAGCTTCGGCAATTTGAAAATCGTCTTTAACACTTCTCAGATTGAGTTCAAAATTGAATGTGATATTAAAAAAATGATTGATGAGAGGTACTATACAGTAGGTACGTAGTGAAGTATAAATTAAACTGTATGTTAATGGGCTGTAAATCTATTTGCGTATTAACTTTTTACTCGTTTACTCTCGCGAGTGTGATTTTGACGTTTTGTTGACTTTTTACTGCAAGACTCATACGAATGTTGCTATAAATCACCTAAACATAATGAGCTATTGTTAAACATCTGTATAATATCATCGACCGACTTCGAATTGGAAAATACACATTAGTCGATGACGATAGTATGCTATTAAGCATGATCAGTATTGTATACGAGTATTTTCTTAATAATTATTTATTGGATACTACTACATTATTTAATGATTAGGTATCAATATAAAATATTGTGTTGGGCCGAGTTGCACAGATGTAGTCTAAGCAACCTTAAAAGATCGGAATACAAAAAACAATCAAATAGTAGCATATGAAATTAAGTAAAAAAAATATTATAATAGTAAATCTTAAGCAATGCAGAGTCTCAATGATGATATCGAATATTTATCGAAACGAAGAAGGGATACAGGGTAGCTGATGCCACTACATGGTCCTACCTAGACCTGGTCAGTATCTCCGTTATAAGCAAGCGTACACCCTGGGATTATAATTGTGTTTGTGGTTAGAAATAGTAACAAGAAAACGTATATTTTATTATATATATGTCAAATGTACAATAAATAAAACATATTCGATTGAACACTTCTATTGTTTGAAATTTCATGATTTTATCCGAAAACCTACATTATGCAGAACCATTTTCCTAATTTTCACTTATATCTGCAGAAAGAAAATACATACAATATTGGTATTTTGAATGTATTTTACATTCTATTAATAGGACATGCCATCAGATTGGTCTTCTTCAATATATTTGAAATTTTCGAACAACAGCTCGTTACGCCAAGATTGAGATAAATCGAGCAAAATCGCATTTGTCAAAAGTGGATTATGTAAATATGATAAATAGCCTCTGAGGCTTATGCACTCTGGCTTCGGCTTTATACTTTTTTATTTTATGCCAATGCTCTTCGATAAATTCAACAAATATATTATGTGTCAAAATTGTCTTAGCAGCTTTAGCTAAGACCAATAATATATAGACTGAAATACTTTAGCGAACATGTCACACTCATGAATATTTCAGTACTTTGGACATATTGAAGTATAACATTAATTTTCAATTAAATTAGATTTTCTAGCAAAAATATGTTTCAAATGTTTTTTTATTTCCACTTTACGCATAAAGAACTTTGAAGTATGCCTAGCGTAATGTATCTTCACTACACTCAAAATATCTATCCCCTTCATATAATGAAAATGGCGGCGAATATGAGCTTAGCCGTCATATACCGTCATCAACTTGTCATTGGTGACGTAAAGTAAAGCGTTCAGTGAAATACGTTAAACTAACGCACATATCCTTGTCAGAGCAGATTTCCGTGAAAGCTCCTGCGTTAGGCCCCTGTTTCACTGCAAGTCAAGCTACTTTGTACTAAATAGTATATAATAATATCTCGTGAACATAATTTTAAATGCTCATATAATTTTTTGAAATCATAAGGCTCTAGGAAAATTTACATCAGTTGCTGTCATGCTTCGACAGCTGCTGTCAAAATCTTTGTTGGTATGAGAGCGAAGCCTGATATATATATTATTGATAAATTGCTTTTCATTATTTAAAGTTACTAGCTTATTATTCCATAAGTGCAATCGTAAAAATACTCTTGATCATACATGTCAATACTCAGATTATCTTATCTTATGTGTGGGGGCCAGTCAGTGCAGACCGGCGACATTTCGACCCAGTGGGATCTTTTGTGTCGAATACTCAGATTAAAAAGGTTGTTATTAGTCAAATCTGACATGCTAAAATTAGATTAACATAAGGAAACTGTTTTAACTTTTATAAACGTCTTTGGCGGTCGTTATGGGAAATAGTTAAATTTAAAAATAATATAAAATAATATTCGACTCGATTTTAATTTTAGACTATTTTTATAATGTTGATTATTATTCAGATAGCGCCGGTTGTTATGCCATTCATTGTTGATTGATATCTATTTGGAAAATGCAAATTAATGTAAAATGGTTGGTGGCACAAGTTACATTTTCTTGAACTAGAATTGTCCTCTGATACGATTTAGTTAGATTACTGACTATTTGGTACATAATATACATATATGTACCGAATAGTCGGTCGGGTGAAATGTTATAATTTCTTGCTCTATCTAGAGTTCGAAGGTGAGACTTTGTAGACAAATTGATTAATATTGCCTAATTATGCCCGCTTAACCCGTTGTTCGCTGTTAAACATCAGTGGGACCAACACCTTCGACCAATAGAAGCTATAATGGTCTGGCTTAACGTTGTCAAATTCTCTACAACCGGTTTTAACCGGCTTCGGATCATTCTAACCGAATTTTCGATGGGAATCCGATGTAGGCATAATGGACAGATTTAGGGTTAAATGGTTTTTGGTTATAATAACAAACGGGTGAAAGGGCTTTGATTTTCATATTTAAGGTCTATATTTATAACTCTGTTTTAATTGAAACTGAATATTTTTAATGTGTTTAAGAGAGTTTTATCTTTGTTGATCCTTATATAGCAAAACACGTATGTTATTTAATTATTAAATACCTACATATCTCAAATGTACACGCATAATTTCGTAAAATGTCACCAGCTTTGTTCTTCATTGCTTCACTGCACATAGGCAGTCCAATATACATTTATACTAATATTATAAAGAGGAAAATTTAGTTTTCTTGTTTATTTGTAAGGTTTAAATCAAAAACTTTTAAAGGTTCTTTAGCCATTAGAAAGCTATATTATCATCGAGTAATATAGGCTATATTTTATTTGAAAATCGTTCTGTTACTAACATCACCTAAACTACTTTTACGCAAGCGAAGCCGCGGGCAAAAGCTAGTATAATATAAATTACCGATTTTGCAATATACTGTCGATGCCCATATAGGTAAAATTTGTAATAATAGTTTTTGACTGTTTTATCACAAACTGACTTATTAAAAAAAAATATTACGGCAACCAATTTATTTTAAATTGTTTTTTGTAATGCCTCATATTTTTCGGACTAGGAATCGCAATGGATGGCAGTTTAGTAACAGCGAATTACCTGTTCTATGCCTGTACCATCAACGCAGCAACATTATAATTGGCCATCCAATTAAAGTGTTGACTGCGACAACTCAACTATGGATGCCGAATTATCCAGAACATCATTAGGGCAATATGATCTATATACATATAATAAAATCGTAGGAAAGTCAAAACTGTACATTGAAATTAAACTACTATATACGGATTATATCGCGTTGTTTATTTGACACGTAAACATAACGTGACAGTGTAAACATAAATATAAACAGTATAATAGTATAGTAATAGTATAAATAGTTTAATTAGTTTCAATACTTTAATTAGCTTAAAAATTAGTAAAAAAAATTAATAGTATTATAGTAGTGTAACAGTTTTTCAAAATTTTGTAATAAAGTGTGAAATAAACAACGCGATAAAATCCGTATATAGTAGTTTAATTTCAATGAATTACATTCGCGTAAACAGAAGACAATATTATGTAAATCAAAATTGTACATTGAATATTTTTTTAAAAGAATACTTGGGTCGTAATCTACAATCGATATCGAAGCCAAAAATATAGTTTTTAGAATTTTTGTCTGTTTGTCTGTATGTATGTCCGGGCTAAACTCAAAAAGTACTACATGGATTTACTTCAAATTTTGCATGAATATTACTAACAGGTCGGGTCAATATATAGGCTACATATTATCACGCTTTCACCTACGGGGGAGGAGCTGTGAATCTTTATTTTTCTTACGCATTCTGTGACAGCGTGTAATCTAACGACGCATATTTAAATGTTGTTTTTGAGTAAGCCATGCTATTATCTAGCTTTACACTATAAAAACTACGCCATTTAAGTAACTTGGGCAGAGAAATATAGTTGGGTTCCGCGGCGACAAACACTTTTTAGTTAAAATCTACGCAGACGAAGTCGCAGGTAACAGCTAGTTGTGTAATTAAGTAATAACGTGGTTAATACACACTTACAAGAGAATATATCTATACATACAAATAAATAATGTTTAATATCAAAATAACAGCTTTTTACTAAATGCATATGTAAGAATATGCGGTACTTATATAAAAAAATTCTGTCTGTTTTTCCGGCCAATATCTGAAACGGCTGAACCGATTTTTATGGGAATTTTACTGACATAGATAGCTGATATTATAAGGAGGAACTTAGGCTACATTGATTTTAGAAAAATTGAGTTCCGCGATATAAAAATTAAACTTTTAGTTAAATTCCACGCGAACAAAGTCGCGGTTAACAGCTAGTAAATAATAGAAGAGGTGACACATGGTGTAAAACATGATTTGTCATTTACTTAGACATGACAAATTTATAACCAATGTTATGGGAGGAAAAGTAGAGGCAAAAAAAGAGATTGGAAGACCAAATACAGAGTATACAAGTCAACAGAAAGTAAAATCGAATGTAGAGACGTGTAGAGAATTGAAGGATTTGGCATCGGATCGAGAAAGATGGAAATAGCTACACCGACAAGCGTATAGTAGTTCAATTCTGAATGAACAACAAACATACATATACTTAACTACATAAATGGCAAAGTGGTCGTCTTGGTATTGCCGTAGTGTCTAATGACGTAAGTTCGTGATCCACAAGTACTTTTTCCAAGTCTGGGTATTCTCTGTGTCCGTTCTTTGAACGTTTGTGAAGTCCTCCGCGATACAGGGATAATTCTTAGTGTAGAAGTAGTAGTTTCGCCAACAAGGCTTGATTACAATTTGATGATGACGGTAATAATCTATATAGAGTATCTAGTTTACTGAAATTAAACGTCATCGTATATATACCCGTATTTACCAAACGGTGCAATCAGCATTGTCGACCTTCATTATATTCGTACAAACACAATCTGAATGGCGTCCCAATCATAAAATGTTGTCGGTATTTCGATTTCCTATGATATCAAAGAGGGGAAATTGGGAGGCTCGTTTTGCTTTCCGTAACGTGATTATAACTGCTATTTACAATGTCGGGTTGTAAGGTATAAATTAAGTGTTTCTGAGCTAAAGAAATACATTAATGTCACTACGAAGTACTTCTAGAATATGAATGAATATTCTAGAAAATATAAATATTTTGTGATTTAAGTCATTACTGACTTACGGTTATATATTACCACAGGGGTAGGCAGAAGTGTAATTTAACACATATATTTTGCTAGCTATGCTTTTTGGTGTATGGTTATTGTTGAATCAAAATCGAAAGGAACCCGATTAACCAGTTGTATAGTATGGTTATAGATAATTATTATTTACCCAGCATATTTAAAAACTCCTTAATATAATAATAGTAGGTCTGCATATAAACTGCCCCACAGCTACTGGGCACAGGCCTCGTCTCAGTATAAGAAGGGTTATCCTTATTGTTCACGCTGACCCAGTGCGAGTTGGTAGTTCTTTGGCAGAATATTTTGGTGAACTCTGAGATATGCAGGTTTCTTTATGATGTTTTTGCTTCACCATTAAAGTGAGTGATAATTAACTATTTAATAGCTTTAAAAAGTCAGGGGTGCGTACGTTGGGATAAAACTAGAGATCCACGTAGCTCCTAAAAATCTGAAAGAAAGATCAAATAAGACTATTACACTTGGAAAGTAAACCCGAGACCTGACGATCGCATGCCCAAATTGTGCCATGCGACTAACGAGGCATAACTAATGACCTACTAAATCCAAAACGATTGATCATACTTTGTTCAATTCCTATCAATCAGTATCAAATATCAAGCGTTAACCAATATTATGTCAGAGTTAACGTATATATTGAAGGAAATGCGTCATTGTGCGCACATGTAGGTAGTGATTAAACCCTGAGTAATTACTCGCGATTGCGTGTACATAAATCTGTTACTGACAGTATACTTGAGATCTTGAATTATTGAACACAAGTTAGTATTTGATTGCATGTTACGTATCTGTGCTTGATATGTAGCTTGTATTAAGATCTACTGATTATCCATTATCTATATCTATACTTATAATAAAACTGTAGAGAGGTCAATTCTGTACATTGAATATATATTCAAAATTAATATTGGAGGATGAATGGTGATCGATACTGATGACAAAAATGCAATCAGTAAATTTTTTGTCTGTCTGTGCACGCATGGGTCAAAAACTACTGAAGGGATTTTATCCAAACTTTGTACGATTGTAGTCCATACTCCTGGGCAGGTTATAGGCTATATAACATAACGCTAAGACACATAGGAGCTGAGCAGTGACGATAAATTTGAAGCAAGTCGGACGAAAATGCGCTTTCGAGCTCTTATCCTCGCATACGTTGATCATACACCAAAAGTATGTATTACAAAGATGATGGTCTTCAAAAGATCTACAAAAAAGTCCTTAATAGTATATATCTATCTTTTATAAATTAGCCACAATAACGTGTTTAATCGTTAGGCATTTCTTCAAAGTGTATTAAAATACATATATATATTGTATTTCACATAGATATATCTTTATCAAACTCCCATATTCAAAAAGTACACTTTAATATTTATATTATAAAAAAAAATATAGGAATCGGTTTATAAAGACACAAGATATAGATGAAATAAAACTTCCAAATCTCGCCGCGCCAGTATGGGTACGGCTATACGGTTGATTGTTGTTTAACGCGCGAAACGGCCATCCGCTGCATTTATAAAAAGGCGGGGGCGCTCACGCGCCGACTTCACTCACATTTTGTTTGTTTGGTTGAACGCGGTAATCTAAGGAACTACGGGTAAAAATTAGAAAAATATTTCAGTGTTGGATTGCCCATTTATAGAGGAAGGCTATAGGCTGTATAACATCACGCTACGACCAATAGGAGCGGAGCATAAATGAAAAATATTGCAAAAACTAGGAAAATTCTCTTATGTGAAGCAGACGAAGTTGCGGGGGTCAGCTAGTAGAAAATATATATTAAATCAGACCTGTTTGTAAATTACCTCATTGCTAGTTGCGGGCCTCCTCTCAGTATAAGAAGAGTCGGCCATAGTCCACTACGCTAGCCTAACTGGGCAAAATTCACATATCTTTAAGAACATACTGAGATTTGTAGGTGGTTATGTTGTTTTCCTTCTGATTTTCAGCAAGTCTTTGAAAGGTACGTACGTGAAGGTGATTGAATTCGAGACCTAACTAAGCTATCGCTGTTTATTGTGGACTAGCTTTTACCCGCGGCTGCGCTCGCGTTAATTTAGAATTTGACAATCAATTCGGGTCGTACTCTGCTTGTAATAATATAATTTAACCATAATTCGAAAGACACGTGGCGCCATCTATTATCATAAGAACCTTATTGTTGTTTTCCTCGGGAACATTAATTTTTTCGGGATGAAAGGTAGCCTATGTCCGTTTCTGTACACCTGACAACGTCTATGCGAAATTTCAGGATGATCGGTTCAGTGGTTTAGGCGTTAACAGGTAGCAAACAAACAAACTCATTTTCGCTTTTATAATATTAGTTAGGATAGGATTTTAAGGCTCCCGCAGGCCTCTGACAGTACACATACATTTTAATTAGATTAGCCTGCTGTGTGTTTTATCGTGCAGCGCAGCATCTGCTTTTTGGATCACTTACATGGAATTGATATCCTTAATATTGCAACAGAAATAATGAAATATTTCTTTAGTTGCAAGTATGTGTAAGCACCTTATTAATATAAAAGAAACAATGATCCGCCATTAACAATGCAATAAATAAAAGCTGCTATTTAGATAATGTCGAAAGGCATCAACTGACAAATTTAGTGAAAGACGTAATAATCGGTCATTGTTACATCTATTGTATTGTACATGAACGAGCATTCAATCCGATTGAAGTGGAAACTACTCACATGAATGTAGTAAACTTTAACTTAACATTCCTACTTACGAGGCACAGACTTACTCTTTGATGTTCGGTCTTAATTTCCTCTTAAGAACTTGTTACCAAGCTGCGGGACGTAGCATACATATTAGGTGTTATGTAAAAGATGTACTTAGAGTTAGTTGATACTGTGAGTTATTCATTTGTAATACGAATTATTACGTTTTTAAACAGGTACGATCGTTGAGTTTTTCATTAATTTCTAAAGTATTCATGTTATGTTTTAATTCTACGATCACCACCAATACACATAGTCTGAAGAGGTTTTAATCTACCGTTCCTTCCTGGTCTTTATACGTATTAAGTAATTTTGTTCTAGTTTGTTAGCTAGAAAATAGTAGCTCTTTAACTATAAAATTGCTTTTTATGTCCTACATCTAATTTCATGGTATTCGTACACAATGTATGGTCTATTATTAAAAATAAATATTAATAAACCTAAACGAATAGCCTACCCAGTCAACAACGCCTGAGGTCGATCACTTTGTTTATGTTTCACTATGCGCATAATATTGTGTTATCAGTACCTATTATGCAATGACCTTTTTATTTTTTATTTGTACCCACCTCCTTAAATTTTATTTATTTGATGGTGACGTATTTTATTTTTTACCCTTGTTCTCGTATTTTTGAAATGTACCGAATTTATAAACATAATTTAATATGCCCTATACGCTGCCCTTGTGTATGTATGTAGCAGAACCACATTTATTGTATTTTTGTTGTAATGTTAAGCATTTGCCTCCGTCCGTGCACCACGGTATCGGGTGACCAACTGAAATCCAGCGCTGGTGCACTCAATTTGGGTGCCCAGCTAATGCTGAGGTGGTGACCCTTTTCGGCGAGGGCATACACATTTTGTTTTATAATATGTTTGTTTATTTTGTTTTAATTAATTGTGTGTGCTCTGTACGAAATAAACAAATTTCTTTCTTTCTTTCTTTCTTTCTTTATACAATTTGTATTTAAAGTTATATTTCTCCCCAATTACATGATGGTTGAAGTTTTTGTTAATTTAAGACAAACTATAGTGGCCTTAATGTAAGCAACTATATATGAAAACAAAAATAGCATTTGAATTGGCCATTCAAAAATTATTTATGTTATAGTATGAAAACCACAATGTTATCTATTATCATACAAAGCGGCAACTTCATATTTAAACCCCTATTATACGGAATTGCTATACAGCAAGTAATAAACAATGGTTGTAATTATAATAAACAATAACTATAATTATAGTACTTGGCTCTGAGAGGTGGACCAATTGTAAATTAATTTGAATTTGTAATTAAATGATCTGACAGCTTTATATGTGTTATTGTAACATTATCTATACATACAGTGTGTATACTTTGTCTTTGTGTTAGTTAAGCTATGTACACACATGTACTTTGTTGGTATTGCGTTTCGCGAATAAATACTTTACGTTTGAGTTGTTTGTCACTGTTTACAGATTTACACGTCTCATTTAAATCAGGAATTCCAAATTTGAATCGCGATTTAAATCAAGACTAATACAATAGTTTTTTAGTAATGCTTTGCATTCCAGCAATTGCCAGGTTATCAAATTAAGCGTTACTACATTGTCTTATTGCTATATCTCGCCTGATAGTAAGTGGTTGCTGTAGCCAATGGACACTTGCATCAGATTAAGGTTTCAGACAAAGATAAATAAATTTTGAAATTAAATGAAGTTAACTACATATTGTATCCAATTTATTAATATTTTTTCTATAATGAGCTTTAAAGCTCCAAGCATACTATACGCGTGATAGTAAAAGATGAAATATAGTTTCTACATACGTTTTGAATCAATCATTTAAAAGCAAGTCGATCTTTTTTTGCTATATGCCCATTATGTCCAAAAGGCAAAAGTCACCCCACTCTCCTTCCATCTTTTACAATGCATAGCGGCTAAGGACCAATCGTTTTAAAGCCGAGTTTTTGAGTTTATATCAAGATACTGATACTATCTTGCACCACTAGGGGTGTGTATCAGTCATACATAGCACGTCAGCAAACATTTGCTATTGTGCTGCTAGCATAAAGAATGAAATTCGCTGGTCTCAAAGCTAATAGTACAGCACCTCATTGAAAGCTTTGTTACCGCAGTGGTACATCAATAAGTTAATAGGGTACAATTTTCTGTTGAGTGCAGATAATTTGTTGGTCGGACAGCAACCGATATACGTTAGGATTCGCGCTAGTCAGTCACTTCAAAAAACATCTTATATGTTTCATAGAAGAAAAAATCATGATAGTCGTATTTGCGCGAATCAATGCGCTATACTGTTTTCCAAGGATAGCGGTGGCTTCACAATATATTGAATGACTATACTGAAACGTCTATACCTATAACTAGAGAGCTCAGTTGCCTAGATAACGTTATTTTGTCGTAACGCTAGCTAACTGTATTTTTATGTCTGGCGTTATGTAACATAATATCATTGCCATCGTGTTGCCATCTTAGGAAACCCTAGCCTTATAATAATTTCCTCTAGACCGAATTTCGGTCACGGCGGCCAATCTTAACGGAGATTGGTCATCTGCGCAGAAGATATTATAGTGCACAAGTATATGCACTAACCTAAGTGTACTCTCCGTTCCCTAATTCTCATGATCCGACGGGACGTCAATCCGACACGACCGGAGAAAGATCAGGCACAAGACCAACGGCTTTTACGTGCTTGCCGAGGTACGGGGGTGTGTACCACCGCTAACGTCCGAGTTCCGGGCTCGTATGAAGATTTCTTAACAGAAAACCCTAAAATCTTTTTGTTGGCCCGACCCTGGATTCGAAACGGAGATCTCATGCACAGCAATCGTACTTACTACCGCTGCGCCACGGAGGCAGCCTAGCCCTAGCCTTGCTCCTGAACTAAGTAATATATGTAATTCAATCAGATAAAATAATATAGCAACGAAACCTGCTATTTATTTTCCAATACTTACATTAAACAACAATTACCCAAGATTATTTTCCCTTAACGCAGCAAAACGGTGGCAACAAACATTCGTAATAATAAATTACGTTTAATTCGCAAGGCGATGTAAAAATGATTTAATACGGACATTACGCGACGCTAATTTAGAAGTATTGTACGATAAATAAACACGTAGCTGGCAATGTCAAGTTTGTTGTGAAAATATTAGGTAATTATAGACTTTCATAATAATATACTGCGGCTCGTTTATTAATTTCTCTGACAGGGTACTGTTATAGGTGCCTAGTTTTAATGAAATTTATATACCTGATTAAGTTGTAATTGTAATGGACGAGGAAAGACTGACTAAGAAAGTTTATAAGGCTAGTGTGAATGGAACAGTCGCAAGAGGAAAACCTAGGCGAACGTTTCTCGATGAGATCGGAGGCGTTCTGGACAAAGGCCAGGTTAAGAGCTCCTTGAACCGACCGGCGTGTATGAGGAATGTGATGAAAGTGAATGAAGCCAGAGAAGTGTGTCAGGATCGTAGCAAATGGAAATCCGTAGTCTCTGCCTACCCCTCTGGGAAACAGGCGTGAATCTATGTATGTATGTAATATTAATAGGTATTAAACACTTTTCGTTTTATTGAACGTTTAGTTAAACTGTTATATCTTCATATATTGTTGTAGGATACTACAAAAGTGGATTATACAATTTTTACGCAACTATTAAAATCCACAGGTGTAGTATCTTTTTAGTTTTACAACAACCTCTACCTACATTGTGTTACAATATGGAATCTCATGTAAGTTTGTAAATATGTGTGTAACAACCGCGTAAACTTGAACAGGGACTTTTTAACTTGTGGTTAAGAGATATCTGTAAAATGTATGAAGTATACGTTCAAATGATGTAATATTTCAAGATTATTTGATGTTTATTAAAAAGATAAACATTTGTTTTTAATAATTAAAATTTTGATTCTAATGACATTTTAAACCTTGTTCTAAACTATCAAGGAACGAATCTAATGTGACAAAAGCTTATTTGCAAAAAGTCTTAGTTTGTATTATTTTCCATTACAGCTTTTAAGGTGAGACATGTTATTGTACAAAAGAAACAAACAGCCTTCTATCAATTTGCTTTGTAAACGAATACACTTGATGCACTTGAGTTTGTAAAGGCTAGTTACGTCGACGGTAGTGAATAATTTGGCAGTGAGGGAATTTCCTCTTTGTAACATTATGTGGACGTCCCTAGCTATAGGGCATCATTTAATAGAAGTGTTGGAAGGTACTTACAGAAATTCAGATTTTAATCGGGGTAGAGATTTAAATTACACTACTTACACGAATTTTATCGAGGTTTATTTTGTTCTACAAGTTTCTATCTACATCTTATCTTTTATCCTAACGTCGAGGGATGTTAAAAGCATCCAAAATGGCACAATAATTATATATTTACAGTTGTAAAAGTAAATAAGCTGCGATAAAATTTTTGACAGTAATTACATTTTATTGTGCAGTTTGAAAGAAGATACTAAACATAGTTAGCCGTTACAATTTGTTCGTTGTATCGTTGTGGTAAAAGGAACAATACGATGAGTTTTATTAGGCAGTGCAATACTTTAATGGACGATATGATACTGCCTATGATAAATCAATACTTTGACTGCTCGGATGGTATAGTGCCTTAAGTGGTCGTCTCGCCACTGCCATTGCGCCGAGTATTGTGGGTTCAAACCCCACACGGGACTAAACTTTGTGTGATCCACAAATATAATATATAATAATATAATATTCTATCACATACACACAACGCCATCTAGCCCAAACAAAGCAGAGCTTGTACTATGGGTACTAGACATGGATAAACATACATACATACTTTTGTTTAATAAATATATACATATTATACATAAAAATACCCAGGCCAAGACAAACATCCATGTTCATGCACACAAATGTTTGACTTGTGCGGGAATCGAACCCGCGACCTCATGCGTGGCAGTCGGTTACACTAACCACTACGCCATCGAGGCCGAGTCTTGGTGTTCTTTGTGCCCGTTGTCTGAATGTTTATAAAATCCCCCGTGATACAGAAATCTTTCCTAGTGCGGGAGTTGTCTTCCTATACTAAAAAAAATACCACGCTCTATTATGATGCTAGAGGCAACAAGAAAAAAGTTATACGCTTTAAGTGGAGTTATGACTTTATTTGGGTCTTTCTCAATATTTTTTCACATTCATAGTATGGCAAGGGAGCATTTATCCCGTGATAACTTTTAAGTATGCACACATACTTTAACTTTAGTACTTCGTGAACTTTTTCAGATTACAATAATGGTACCAATATGGCCTTCCAAGGAGGATCAAAGTATAGCGTTTAGGTTACAAAACCTTTTTAGAAAACCTTTTTCAGCTATTTTAAATGAACAAGAAAATCCTTACGCTCTTCAGAATAAATAAAATTCGATTCAATGATATATTTACATCTTACGTCACCTCACTAAATTTCACCCATCTTCAGTTCAAAAAGGAATTATTTAATTCGTCCCAAATGTAACATTTCTTCTTTATTCGTCTCGAATCATTTTCTTAATTCGGTCCATATTCTAAAACCCACGGGAAAATTTAACTCCATATTCAACACGTACGTTCCCTTTTCATGTAAGGTACTTCACGGTCAGCGAAACGATTGGTTTTATTGACTGATCCTTCACGCGTAATTTCACGACAATGTCAGTTTTGTGACGTCATACCTAATGTATGTATAAAATACATCATTGAAATGAAGTCGATGGTAATTTACTTCGAAAACACATGCTTGGGGAATTGAAACGATTCAATTTGATCAAGAAAAATGAGATGAGATATTTGAAACGCTGAACATCGAAATTTGAATGCGTATGTTATAAATTATGTATGTACATATAGAAAATAAGATACGAGGATTCATCTTTAAATTCTTGTTGTTTATTTGTAGGTTTTATGTTTTTTTTCGTCCATCGGTTTGTAAACGCTGGCGTTCAAATGTGGTGCTTTTATGGTTAAGCTGATAGGTTAAGCGGCGTATAATTTTAGATTATTATAAAATCTAATAATAACTATTTATTTGCCTTAAGCGTTGTGTATATTCTAGGTCTCAAAATATAACTGTATGCTTTAACACTTAGTCAGTAATTTCGCTTGCAAGTATTTTACGCATTGACAATATAATTGTGTAATTTTAAATGCAAAAAAACTGGGTGTCTTAACTAAACAAAACAATTGAATTAAATTGTCAACTTAGATAAAAACAATGAAATTATAAATGTTCTTGGAACTCTGGGGACAACTAGCCTATCTAATAAAACTTTCTTAAAATAATTATGTAGGTACTTGCTATTTGATGATATGAATCAATGGACTTAGTACAGAATACGAATAGTTGGCGCTGGCTATATATGCAGGCTACTCGTGTGTCGTGCATTATACTCGCCTATATAACCCGTACGACAAACTTATGCATGTGTAAATTTATTGTACGTGTTAGAACACGTATGCGTAGGTGACTCACGTCGTTCGTTTACATGATGCTTACAAGTCATGCAAGTAAATACAATAGTCATACACATTAAAAAGGCACACAGCGCGCTACCTAGCTAGTTGTTTCAGAATAATTTGTTTTATTTCACAAGCCAATGTTACTGACATCAAAGTCCATGAATAATAATAGAAGTAATGATACAAAGAGATGTTTGCTGTGATTAGTAAGCTGTCAAAAACATGCCAGTTTTGGCGCTGTTTCGATAAATTCTTTAGTTATTTATAGTTTTTAGATTATATCAAAATTAGTCATATAGGTGCGTTTATTATGGAATATTGGTTCAATAGAAAAACCAGTTTTGAAATAAAAGTTACGAAATACTCAACTTTTTAAATGATTTAATGTGGTTTAAAAACTAAGGAAGCAATGAAAATGTCTTCATCTTATTTCTTTCTTTGTAATTAGAAAAATATTGCATTATGTTTTTGTGTGAAAAATACTTTGCCGTCTCCAAGGAGAAGTATGATATATGAAAAAGTATTTATTTGTTTCATATGGCGCACATCCAAATATCAATACCTATCAATAATTTTTGACGTAATTCTAATTACAAAAATACTGTCGATAAAACATTTTGCGGTATTTGTTATTTCAAGCTTTGTCTAATCACTTTTGTAACAATTTTATAGAAGACTGTTGAATTATATTTTAATTTTAATTTTATTTTAATAGCTCTTTAAAATTCTTGTCGTGATCAATCAGCCGACAAAATAATAATCTATTAATAAACATACAAAGAGTATCAAATCGTTATTACATTAGTATATTTTAGACAAAAAAAAATTTCATTGTCTTAAACAGGAGCATATATTTGGTTTGTAATATTTTACCTATTGAGTCGCAGCGGCACGCCGGCGGTCAAATACAATACGTGTTTAATGTGTGTGTGTATCTGGTATTCCAAGACACTTGATATGTTAATAAAGGATTTGGAATATTTATAATATGAAGCAGTTAGATTGTATGACTAAAAGTCGTTTCTGAACAGTAGCCGAGTAATACATTTTGATCAAGGCAAGCACCGAGATGGACTGATACTGAATTGTCGATTCCTAAGTAATGTTTTAAATAATGTAAGTCAAATATCTCAAAGATGTTTAATGCTATAAACTGACGTCATAGATTCGCATCAGGAATTTCATTAATATTGCAAAGAGTAAAACTTGGTCTGCCAAAGTTGGTGGTATGAGTTCTGAGGACCAAATTGTTGATCAACTCGATATCGGAGTATGCCGAATTTTATTACTGAAATTCAATTACTCGAATGTTTCGTTAAAATTTAATTCGTATAGAATTAATTTTAATTAACTATTAATGTTATTAAAATGTAAACGAATAATATCGATGTTGTAATTAATTCGAATGCTGTTATATATTTTTATATTTATTTTTGTCCAACAAATTATTTCTCCACTTCACACACATCACTTAGTGTAATCTAATAATGTAGCCCAATATTTAATTTGCTGATATTGAGAAAGGCTTGTTATACGTTAACTACGGTTAAAATCAAAATGTCTTTCTTTTGTTTGTTATTGTTCTTTCACGATATCACATAATACCTGTTGAATTACCCGAATTATCATGATTAGGTAGAAGTGCATCAAATAGTCGAATTATTCGAATCATCTAGCGAATGGAAATTTTTGAAACTTTAATTTAATAATAATAATAATATTCTATCATATACACACAACACCATCTAGCCCAAACTAAGCAGAGCCTGTACTATGGGTACTACACAATGGATGGAATAAACATACATATATACTTTTTTTTGTAAATACTTGCATATTATACATAGAAACACCCAGACCAAGATAAACATCCATGTTTATGCACACAAATGTTTGACTTGTGCGGGAATCGAACCCGCGACCTCAGGCGTGGCAGTCTATATGTTCAAATGCATAAAAACTTTAATATTGATTTATTATTTAATCCACACCATACTTACAAAACATTGTCAAGCACAATCGACCTCAAATTAAGTTTCGAATTGATTTGAGATCGATTGTGCTCGAATTGATTCACATTCGATGCGGCATCAAACCATTTGCTAATATTTCAATTTATATTTAAGTAGAAAGTAGCATACCGCTACTAAATATGAATATATATTACCTATACAATACTAACACACGGTTCATAATCCAATATAAGCAGTTTTGTTACAAAAGCTTTTGTAACAGTGGCAAGAAGCCATCGTAAACCCTAATAACATTGTGATTACAACCGCTTTATCATAGATTACATTATTAATACGTTTTCCTCCTTTTCTGTAATCCATGAACTTAAGAAATATCTTTGTAGTCATGCATAAATGTTTAAAAAACAAAAGAAAACAGTTGTTTACGTATAAAAACAAACATCCGTAAGAATCGCGACAACAGGATATCATAAAAGGCAGAGCCTTAAACAATAAAGAACAAAACTTACTAAGAACAATTTTCACCGAACGCCGCGTGTACTTCCAAATGAAATGAAAAAATCGCACAACACGTTCACACAGGGAGACCTTTGGCTCCGGAGACGGGTCACTGTCTAAAAACCTAACCCTTTTCTTGCTACACTTTCCCTTCGTTCTCCCCGACCTTTTATTTTTCACTAAGCTCGGTTTCATAATTTTCACTTCATTTAGAACCACAACACTGGCACTCGCGTTCGCCACGCTATCACGATCTCTGACGGCTACATTTTTAACCACGTGTGGCTCGACATTCAGCGGTCTCAGGCTCGCATCACTCCTCCGCTTCCACTCTTTCAACTCCGTATTTGTATTTTATTAAGCGCGACGAATACCTACTATTTGAGTATTGTTTACGCGACACACAATGTGCTACTGAGAGTACTTATAGTTATGACGCGTATGATTTTACACGACCCGTCTACGCGACACTTGGCTTTGTTTCAATATGCAGCTATGAAACCATTAGAATGTCCCGTACACACTAAATATTCGAAGCATATCAGTCTAAAACATGACTAATGGATTTTAAGTTAAATGACTTATAGTTCCTATGATTCGTCACGAACTTTTGACGATTTGTTCGATGGAAAATGAATATCAGGTGAGACTGATGTGGCTTTGGTTAACTGCCAGCTTTTATTAACAGACAATTCTAATGCGATCCAATTATAACTCTACGATATTGTCATGTAGCATATTTAATTCTGCATTAGTGAACATAGATGTACATTTGCATTTGTTCGACCGTTCTCAATGTCTGTATTTACAACTATATATGTATAGTGAATAATTTAGTATGTATATGAAATGCTAGACTGATGCGTATAAAATGAATTTGTATGTGCTACAATCCGTTCGAATGAATTAGACTATAGAACATATCAACAGCAATATAATTGTTTTGATACCGAACAAATACCTTTGAAGGTTGGACGTGGTAATGTGGTAATAGAATATTGTACATTATATCCAATAATTGTATAAATGTTGGTTCAATAAATGTATGAATAGCTTTGCATACGATTCAATGCACACAATAGACACAAATATTTAACGGAATATTGAACATATTATGTGCTAAATTTTGCCCGCGGCTTTGTCGCTTAAATGTAGGTTAGGTTATGTTAGTAACAATACTTTTTTCTGGGCAAAAGATACCCTATGTCCTTTTCTATTCTCCTGGCAGCGTGTATAATAAATTTCTTTTTTTTCGTTTTAAGCGTCATGGATGAGAACTACTCGTAGGTAACGAGTGAAAGCGTAACAAACTCACATTCCTATATAAATTATTAGTTAGGTTATACATGTTCTCTATTTACTCACATATAATTGCAATTATAATATAAGAATTAACTTAAATATTTTCACATAATTTTATAAACACAGTCCAACCACGGTTCTTATAAACTCAAAGAGGCTTCATGTTTGCAAATAATTTACATTACCCACGGTTCCGGTTGCTTTCGATACGTTTCGCTCCATTGACTATTCATGCGATGACTGATGAAAAAAATATAAATGAAAACCTAATGAGCTTTTGTGGTAGTAACCAATGAAATAAAAACGAAAGAGAATTTCGCCAAATTAAAGAGAATTGGTGAATGAATGCGAGTGTTAATAATAATTTTTCGTTTTTCTGAAGATTCGCAGTTGTGATAAAGGTATTTTTTATGGAAATCTTTCGCCAATTGAAAGGGAAGGACAGGGCATTTGCAAATGAGCAATTTGCCTTGTCTACTGCGGAATACTTTAGAATGCTTTTCTCGTGAAAATTAAACGATTTCTAACAACTCAACGAGGTCTCTGAAATCTACTATCCTTATGAAAAAATCTTCAAATATTTTAGCTCTTAAATTTGTATTACTGAATGAAAATTTCCTTTTATTAGAGAAAGTAGTGCTATCGGTATCTTTACCTGTCTACCTTTATTTGATATTGTAAAATTTTATAATTTCTAGACATTTTTGTCTCGACTTTCTTTTAACTAGGCTTTAGCTTTACCAAGTACCTGAACTAGAAAATTATTAATTGAAATTAAACTACTATATATGGATTTTATCGCGTTGTTTATTGTGTGTTTGTTGTCAAATAAACAACGCGATAAAATCCGTATATAGTAGTTTAATTTCAATGAATAAGATTCGCGTAAACAAAAGACAATATTATAGAAAATTATTATTAAAGCTCTTTGTGTGGGCAACGAAGCCTTTTAGTTCGGTTGTGTACAACTATTTTTCTAAAGTTTGTGGCGTTTATTACATATTGTACGAAATCATCTGTAATACAATTTATATTGACTTTTAAATGACTTCGTTGTTAGCGATAGGGTGCCCGGTAAGCGCCAATAGCCACGGGTCCTATTACACTGGGGAATAAAAAAATATATTTTCTTATTATTTTGTTACAGGTTTTAAAAGGATTTAGGAGTGACCTTCGATTGTGGTCTTACATTCAAGGATCATATATCCATTCTTGCTAAGGAATCTTTTAAGCGGCTAGGTTTTGTTGACGTAATGCTAGCGACTTTCAGAATCCACGAGTTATAAGGCTTCTTTATACCACCCTCGTCAGAAGTAAGCTTGAGACTAGTCGCTGTGTCTGGAATCCTTTTACAGCCTCCCAGACTCTAATGCTTGAAAAGGTGCAAAAGACTTTTCTCAGATTCCTATATAAAAGGCTTTACTCTTTGTATCCATACATGTATATGTATGTAACTAACTACCTTTTAGGGATGTTGGGTTTTAATTCGTTGGAGGTGAGAAGAGGCCTAGATCAGCTCCTAATAGCGTGTAAAATCTTACACGGGCGAATCAAGTGCCCTGAACTCCATCAGCTATTCTGTAGATTGTATGTGCCTAACAAATACCTTGGACTCCGTCAGAGTCACCGGCATAGATTGTTCGCACGGCCGACATGCCATACTCTCGCCAGAGCCAAGTCCCTTGTGTGCCGCACCCTAGAGGTGCTCAATGCTCTTCTGTACGCCAGCCCTAATAGTGATTTGTTTGCGGATGAATGGAAGAAGATCATGCGAGAATGTCTGTTATTTTGTGAAAACATGTATTATAGGGAATCTACAGTTCCATGATAATTTGTAATTATTGGTTCGTTTTATATTATTATTATTATTTTTTTTTTCATTATTGTCATTATTTGTTATACATTTCATTACTATATTTAATTTATATATATATTTTTTTTAATTCTTACTATTATAATTTTGTAATTAATGTGTCAGTGTTTCTAAGTTAATTAATGTAAATGGTTTTGTATCGTTTTAATTAACTATAAATAAATAAATAATAAACACCTTCATCAGTCATACCCGAAATGTATTTACTTTGTATGGATTGACTCTGGTTCTTGCGATATTCAACAAAAAGAACGGTTCCATCAGGACATTAGAACAATAAAAGAAAGATACCAAGGCCGATGGGACAGCCATATTATGATGGCAGACTATTGCCTGAGTTTAATAATGGATTGTCCTAAACATAAACACAATAGAAAAGCTTACAGATAAAGTTTTCCTAATATTTTTTTATGAGTTTTTGTTAATAGCATATCTATTAAGTTTTCTTGTCGTTATTATATAGCCGCTTCTAAAATATATATATTTAATATGTAATTATATTTTTATTCCGACCTTCTTTCAGTCATATAGTTTTAAAGTTTTATCTCATAAACTAGAGTCAATTTAACAAATCTAATATTTTTCTCGTATTCAGCATACTGAACTTACACAAAATTGACTTCAACTTACCATGCCGCAAAATGTCTGTTCCCCAGTTTTATGTGCGTCTTAAACATATAGCTGGTGAAAGTGTCCGGTAGACATTTTTTCTTTTTTGTTTTTTTATAGCGACCCCGCCATTGTTTCGGCCCGCCGTGTGAAACGGCAGGCCACTACACAAAATACTTCCTCCACCGGCCCCCTGGGGGGACAAAGACACTACACAGAGGCGCACGTGGGAACACGCACGCCGCCTCTCGGACCTGGTGCTGAACGGATGGCGGGCAGGCCCACATAGCCCACCATCCCCAGGTCAAAACTCAGGGTGGCTGGAGGTCGTCTCGCGCCCTCCGGCGCCCGGCTCTGCGGTTGGGGAGAGGGTTTAAACGCTCCCTCTCCCGCTCCGCCGCCTCCTTGTTAGAAATCACTTTCTCACAAAAGGAGGCGACGGCATTCCACGACCTCTCACTCCGGACCAAAGACTGAACTACGGCCGGGAGCGAGAGGGCAACCAATCCGACTGCCGCGATCAACTCACGGCGCTGCGATGCCCAGGCGGGGCAATCAGCCGTCCGGTAGACATAACGTAAGTGAACTAACTCAAGGATAAATAGAAGAAGAAATCTTGTCTGTACCTCTGAGAGTAACTAACAAAGTAGTAATTTAGAATCTTTCAGTTTTCAAAGTGTTATACCTATTAAACATGAATTATCTTCAATAGTAGAGATTTTATCGTAGTAACTCAGAAGATAAAAAACCTGGTATGCAAATACGGTGTCCGGGGTCAGGGATTAAAATATATATAATGTTATTGAAAATTTTTTATATATATAAACAATTTTCAAGCCCCCCTTGTAATTCCCTCAAATAAATAATTAAAAATAAATCAAATCTAAATTTTTTTTTATCGTGCTCGTCAAAATGACCACACTCCACCTGATGGTAAGCAGTCGTGTGGTCTAAGAGCAGTGGCCTCCACACCGCCCTCATAGTAGCCGAGGCGATGTTGAGGTCAAAGTAGAGACTTTGACGGCCTGAGAAGGTGCTTTTTCACGCCCTGCTTAAAGGACCCAGGATTGAAGGAAGAAGGAAACACGTACCTTGGCAGAGAATTCCATGCCTTGGTCGTTCGGCAGAGGTATGAGGACCCAAACTTTTTGGTACGCGCTCTAATCGACTCTACCGTGTAAGGATGGCATCTGAGCCCAGCACGCGTTGTTCTGGATAGGAAAGGGGAGGACGGGATAAGGCGGAATAACTCTTCAGAGCACTCCCCGTGGTATATTCTGTAGAAACATGCCAATGAGGTAATGTCCCTACGGAGTTGTAGAGGTTCTAGTGAACTCGTGACCTCTGGATCTCCGATAATACGGACAGCCCGCCGCTATAACCGGTCGAGAGCGTCCAGCAAGTACTGCGCGGAGCCGTCCCAAAGATGAGAACAGTACTCCACGCAAGGGCGCACTTGTGCCTTGTACAATAGGCACAGTTGCCCAGGCGCGAAGAACCGCCTCACCCTGTTCAGAACTCCGAGTTTTCGCGAAGCTTGCTTAATGACGCTCTCGATGTAGGTTTTGGGATTAAGGGAGCGGCAAAGATCCATACCTAAGATGGAGAGGCTGTCACGTATTACCAGTGGAGTGTTCTTCAGAGAAGGGAGGGGAAGGAACGGAGACTTTTTTGATTTTATTAGATTTGATGTATTTTTATTGATTTGATGTAGATCTTTATTTTTATTTTACCCATCCCTAGAATTAAATAAGATGTATAACTTTAAAAAAATAATCAATATGCATGAAGGACAGGCGTCTACATATTTTAATTTTTATCTTATGGTCACCAATCTAAGGTCACAGCGCAAGGACTTTGCTTAATGTCATTTGCTCATAGATTTCTGCGATCACTATTGTGTTACAGCCCAAACAAATATCTATCTCTATGCTTATAATTATGATATCGTTAATATATTATGTAGTAAAACATTATAAAATTTGGTATTTTAATATCTTAGAAAAAGTCCTAATTTACTTTAGATAGTATGTAGACACTTTGAATGTAAATTACGAGACAATTGCTTCTATATGAAAATAATTTATCACTGACCGAAACTTGGGCGAACTTCACAGAGACTCGGTATAATAAAGTTGGCAAATTAAGACTACACCCAGCAAGTTGCGAGAGCAAACGATAAATACTACATTGTTGTTGGATTTACTATGTTTGAAACCTTTGACAAAAATAACCTGGTTTCTGGCTAATATAGGTACTTATTACAAAAAAAGAAATATATGCAATAGGTATAGGTAAATTACAAATTGATTATAGTAAGACTAGATAACGCACTAAGAATAGTACAATGTTTAAATAACCAAACATTACTAATATTCGTCGGGTATATAAAAATAAAATTTTTATTTTTTATTTTTCTCTCACACAGAAAATAGTTAACAGAAATCAATTTTAACCTAGATATACAATTCAAGATGAGATAATCTGTGTGAGAGACTGGTAATATATGTGCATAATGATATCAGCCCTCTTCTTAGTGTGAGAACTTTCAGGCCATCGTTTACCACGCTGGCCCAACGCGGGTTGGCAGACTTAACATATCTTCGAGAACATAATGGAAAACCCCCAGATATGCAGATTTCTTCACGATATTTACAAATAATTTCTAAAATTCTGAGGTGCTCGCGTTGGGATCGTACTCGAGACCTCTGCGTGCCAATCTATCGGTCTATCGCCACGTTTTGTCGAATAGCATATAACAAACAAAATTTTAACAAAAAAGAAAACCGACTTCAAATAAGAATATTCTAAAACTTAAAATGTACTAAAAAGTTAATAAATAATTGCATATTCTTGTGAATAATTAAATTATTGTTATTTTTGGAGTCGGTGTCAGCCGCCCGCGACGCGTGCTGCGTCTATGTGTGTAATTGTGCATGCCAATGTTATGTTATGATTATAGTAAGACATCTCATGTTTAATTAGTTACAAACCTACCTTGGCTGACACCGACTCCAATAATAACAATAATTTAATTATTCACAAGAATATGCAATTATTTATTATCTTTTTAGTGCACTTTAAGTTTTAGAATATTCTTATTTGAAGTCGGTTTTCTTTTTTGTTAAAATTTTGTTTATTTCTCGGTTTTTAGTGAACCTTGCCAAATATGAGAACATCATCAATGTAGCCAAATACGCATTATTAAGTATAACTCGAAAACGAATGGTCAAATGTTGATCAAAATTAAATGGAACCGCACGGGCAGCACCAGCTTTCAAATAAAAAAAGAATCATCAAAATCGGTTCACCCAGTCGAAAGTAACAAGGTAACAAACATTAAAAAAAAATCTGACGAATTGAATACCTCCTCCTTTTTTTGAAGTCAGTAACAAACAAATTTTAATCTGCTTTTTTATAATTTATAAATAAATTATTAGTACTAGAAACATTTATAACCTATAATATTCCAGATAAACAAACATCTAAGAGTCATAAAAATATAGTAACCTTTAAAAATCCAAATTGAAATGCATATATATTTTACAATTAATCTAGAAACTATATAAGTAACCACACACATCACGTCCATCTAAAAACTATATATATCTATAACAGGAACACGGACATGCCGGTAACAATCCCAGCAGAAATATGAAACTCCATGAAGTGACATAGTGTATCGGTCTGCGATTGTGCCGCATTCGGCAATGTCGGTAACAACGTCATCGATATTTGTCATCGAAAATTTTATAGTGCGCCATTTTATCGAGCTTTTAAATTCGACTTTATGTGAAGTATGTTCATAGGTTTTGCCAATTGTAAAACAAGCCGTTTATTTATATAGCAAGTCATTTACTTTATTTATTTGTGGCAAATATGAGGACTTGAAAATTGTTTAAATATTACTGCGTATTGTCGAGGTATATTAACTAAATAAACAAAATTCATTATTTATCTTCCAATGGCGAAATATTGATGTATTTTATTTATTGCTTATGCAATCATACTCACTGTTTATATAGATTTTTTTACTGCTGGCCGCAGACACCGTATTTGCATGCAAGGTTTTCCACCTTCATATATAGTACGATAAATTCTTAGGCATGCAAGATTATTATGTTGAATAGATATAAAAATAGTAAATTGAACTTCTCTAAACTAGGGCTACTCTAGTCGCTTCCAGAGTTACTGACTAGATTTGTTTTTCTATTTATCCTTACGTTTGTATACTTTCATTAAGTCTACTGGATAGTTTAGACCTCTTGCTTTTATTAAGATGTTCTTAATAGAAAACAATTATTTGTTCGACCTAAGAACCCCTCTATTATCAAGTAACTTTATCTTTAAAAATACATTAAAAATTAGTCATGACTTTGAGTCTAAATACTACTTACATAAATAAATAAATAATGACAGGTAAAGACATTTACAAATAGAAGCGCGAGTCAAAACATATTTAAGGTTTTCTCTGACAGCTAAATCAAAACTGAACTGCAACCTGTTTGCAAGTGGTATTCATCAATCACTGCAACGTTACGTTTGCGTCTGACAGTGGACATGAAGTTAACTGCAACCTATGCGGACTGATTGCGGATTCTATATTGCTCGCCTCTGGGAATGACCTTAGTGACATTATGTTTGTCTGGATCAGGTGACAAGTCGGCTTTTAATTTGCTTGATAAATAATTGTATGTCAACTAAATCATTGATGATGTCACTTACATAGCCGAATTTTTTAAATCATTCATTATCAATCATTTAAAATACTAAGAATTTCGGAGCATTTTACTGAATGTTTCAATTATATATTAGTTTAGTAAAATTGATCCGGCTAGCCCCTGAAAGTGCAAACAAACATTTTTACTGCATTTCGGTTGGTGAATTAAAGTTTTGGTGGCTCATATACCAACCACGTCCAATCCTTATCTCTCATCACATCTTTGATTCCTTTTCTCTAGGATCCACAACGCGTAAACGAAATTAGCTACGTCATCCGTATACTGCACTAGATGTTCCCGCGGTTTCACCCGCGTTTATCGTTACTGCGCCGCCACCGTGGGTCGTAGCGTGATTTTATATAGCTTATAGCCTTCCTCAATAAATAGGATATTCAAAACTAAAATAATTTTCAATTCGCACCTGAGATTAGCGCATTCCAACAAACAAACAAACGAACTCTTCAGCTTTATAATATTAGTATAGATTTATTAATATAACTAGTTTATTAAGACTAATTATAATAAATACGTAAAAACAAGGAATCATGTATATTTTACTACGACCGTGGAATAGACAAGCTTTTTTCTACTAAATTAGATCGCTACATGTTCAAACCCTGCGTAAAATTTTGTATCACATTTTCATAACCCCCAACCTTAAATCACGACGAAAATCCTGCTTTGATTAACTCCAGAACGTTATGAAGTATATTATTATTTATATAATAGCCAATAACATTGAAAATTATGAGCTAGTAAGCCTACAGAGTTTACTATTTCTCGGCACCTCGACTTTTTACGATTATGACGGCCTAATGTAACAATGATGAAAGCGGGGTACGGACCCCGAATATATAGAGTTATTTTAATACTTCACTTTACGCCGATACTCGGTAAGCCGCCATCCCCTTTATATGAACACCAGTAAGTACGTATAACGTAAATCGGTTTGGTAATATATTCGGTTGCTGAGGGAACGTTTTGTGGTAGGAATGTACTACCGTGAACATTTCGTATGGCGCAATGGGTCGCCTTGTTACCAATAGGAGCCATTTGCAAGCCGTTTGCGAATATGCAACAGAAATATATTCTGTAGATTCTTTCTAAGTCTAGGTGTACTACCGTGTAAGTGAAATAAGAATGTTTGCAAAGCTTTCCACTGTTCAAGAATATGCCCTCATACAATAGTAAGTTTTATGTAAAACAAAAAGCTTGCTGTTTAGGCTTAGTTATGAGAAGGCTCAAGTGGAATACAGCCTAATATTGAGATGTCAAGCATTCTGCTAAATATGAAGAAACGTCAATAATTATGTAATATAGAGTAGTGCATGAGAGATTACATTTAAAAATATTAGAATTATATACCTGGATTCTCCATGAGCACTTGTTACAATAAAAAGTTAGCCACAACATACAGGCTGATTAGAGCTCATTTTTGTTACTTTCCAATAAGTTACTGGCTAAAAATAACCAATGTAACTTGAGCTCCGCCTGTTATAATGTGTACTAACGAAAGGTCACTTCCATTAGGCGTATGGGTTGAATTTCAAAATAACCCTTGCTATACTTAGTGGACAATTAAAGCTAAGTGACATACACGTGCCCTATTTCAAAATGTTGCTTTTTGTGTACCTGGTTAGTCGTACGCTTGTAAACTCAAAACCGTACCGAAGTGCACGTATGTATACGAAGTAAATAAGTTACTTGCACAAACAATGCAAGTGGGCTAGACGCCCAAGACTTACTTACTTAAATCTATCATTTACCCGATGCAAGCTGCAAAAGTGCAATAGTTGTACGATTTTACAAAAAAATTAGGTTACGCGTATTTTATTGGTGTAATTTGACTTTATATAAGTATTGAAACTCAATTAATCCAGTGACATTAAAGTACAGGGCTGTTTATTTCAGTATTTAGTTCTTTTTGGAACTCATCTTATATATTACACCTGTGGAGCCAAATTTAAAATGGTGACTACAGGAAACAACGAGTTTTGACACTCGTGCAGTCCTGGGGAAAGGTAACTGTCCTGTTGGGACCTGCAATGAATTTAATCAGAAGTATATAGAGGAGCTGGAAAATGAATTTCACTTTCCTTTTTAGCAAAACGTATGACAAAATGCAGAATATTTTTAAGTATCAGAAAGGATAAGCAGCACAGACTCAAACATTAAGTGGCCTAATTGTGAATGATTCTAGTAAAATGTATGGCAAAAACGTCTAAACACATGGCTATTCGTACCGGAAGTGACTTCTAAATATCAATACGCCGTATGTTAACAACGATCTGATAAGATAACCCTTATTTTTAAAGGTTATCCTAACAGATCCTTGTCTTCAATGTAATACCACTTAACGTTCACAAGATTGAACAGAATTATACGACCAAGATAAAGTGCCTTGACATTCATGAGGCCACGTACAGCAATAACGCGTTACGGCTACGTATCGTAATAACAGTTACCGGGCTAAACGCCTGGCGTTCGATGTGGCTGCACCCCAAAGCCAATAGTCCACGTCCCATGTAACAGGTGGCGATACCGTCGATCCTAATACCACACGCACCAGCAATATATACTTCACTTCATAACCAGGAAAAAAATTCATATTCTTTATATGTTTGCGGTCTTACAATTTTATACGATAGCATATTTTAGTGACTTTATTTCTTGCAAAAATGTTTCTGTACCCTTCGTATTGTGGCTGTGTATAATAAAGGGCGGACCCGTTCTCGATAACAAGGGACCCGATCGTAAGTAACAGTCGGCAATATCTTACTTTTATCAAGCGTATAAAGTCTGTATCGGGAATTTGAGTTTGCTCCTTTAATTTCTTATGTGCGCGCATACATTCGATGGCTTTGTGTCTTTGTTATTGTTTTGGCATTTGTATATTTTTTATTATTGCTGCCTCGGTGATGCAACAATATTGAATGATACTGCTGTCACGGATTTGATTCCCGTGTCGTGTAAGTTATTAATGGGTTTACCTATTCCGAAATTCTTAGGCAAACGATAATTAACTCGAGTTTTATTACGTAGGGCCAAAAACGATGGCTTGAGAAATGTGGATGTACCTAATACAGCTCTGGCGTTTTGGCGCCTCTTTAGAGATATAAGCGTGAGAATATGTAAATTTAACATGACCTGTTTTATTTAAAAAAGTATATTAATGGTTTAAACAATTCATAAACAAGGTCCAAATAAAAAGAAAATCTTACTGTTTCTCCCCGAACAAAACCTATGTTATTCCCACTATTAAGATAAATCAAATGACTCATTATTGATTAAAATCTAAAAAGCCATTTAGTCTTCTTTAGAACGTGACTGAGACATAAACATACATACATACACTTTAAAATCATTATCCTCCTTTTGACGCAATCGGTTAATGAGATGCGCACATCTTCTATATCTATGAGGTATTATGAAGGTGAACTCGGGCATGCACGTCCGGGATAAATTGCTGTGAGCCTCGCACACCAATCCGCGCTGAACGTGCCGAATGCACCGCTTTACAACATATTAAATCATGGCGAAACCTCTATACGATTAGGAATAATCAAATCTAGTAATATACGCGCTGTAGGTATCTGCGGCGGCACTTGTAAACGGATAGAATTTGTAAAATAGGCAGCATTTTAAAGACGACGTTTAAAAATAGTGTTCGTCATTCTCGTTGGTTCTACATCCTTGCTGTGCTGAACGCGGCTACAGGTAAATGTAAATTGGTAGTATAGAGATTTTTTAGTGATGTGTGTTTGAATGATATTCGATAGTAATTGACTGATCCTGTCTATAACTGGTCCCGGAAGGTGCTCTCGGGCACTGGAAGGTACAGCAGCGGCTCTACCTAATATAATCTTTAAAGGTTGGTGCAGGGGAAGGCTATATCATAAACTGGACTAGTCGTAGAGAGAGGGGACTGATCCTATCAATTCATTTTTAAAGTGATATTTATTTGTCACTCTTTTCACCGTGACACACGTTATAGTACAATAGTTGTCAACGATTCTCATTATTTTATTTTATTTTCCAGATCAGTTTCGTAGTTCAGGGTCCAGCTAAGTTATCTATAAAGTCATCACCTGCATTCATATATGAAAGGCGTTACAAATATATCAGATAATACGTCCAAAAATTATTACCAGTAAATAAAATTGTAAACAATTTTACTTACTGGTAAATAAATCTTTGAACTAATAAATATTTGTTGTTTAAAGTTAGTTCACGCTTGATTGCTTGCTATCTTTTTCTCAGAGTATTGCACGGTTTATTATGAAGCGGGTATACCTTTTTGTTAAATGGTTTATTTTAGTACCTAGTTATTTATATATACATATATATATATATATCATAGATTTTTATAGATGTTTACCTTTTAAGTCAGAATATTACACTTATAATCTGTACCATATTTTCATA
Organism: Catocala sponsa; assembly: GCA_963564715.1. Classification (NCBI taxonomy): domain Eukaryota; kingdom Metazoa; phylum Arthropoda; class Insecta; order Lepidoptera; family Erebidae; genus Catocala; species Catocala sponsa. The sequence goes on along the minus strand of OY751338.1, from coordinate 20,288,038 downwards.
AAAGTATACAATATAGGCGTCAAAAATATAATATCATATTTAGAAGTTTAGATAAAATTCTGAAATTGCAACCATCTACGTATTCTATCTCACACACGCAGTTTAATCTCGAAATATAAAAAATACCTCAATATACACGTTTTAACATGACAGCAAACATAAATAAGATCTATTCTTTTCTAATTCAGTAGTACTAAGTACCTCTAATTCGGAAGTACATAACTAGTCATTAAGAACTACTACGATAAGAACTAAGTTTTCTTGGCACTTATACCGGCATTACCTAGCTAACTAAAACAATGGCACCTCATTAAGTAAGGTAGGCCAACAGATTTCCTGTAGAATTATAATCAAATATTATAAAATATATTTTTTTTTTTAAATTATTACAAAGTCACAAATTTTCACCAATTGGGTGCCAAAAGACAGCTGACGGTGACGGGGTAGAGCTAAATGGAGATGGCGAGATGACTTGGACATCTTCCAAAGGGACTGGCAGGGAATGCCTTCGGATAGAGTGGTTTGGAAGTCCAAGGGAGAGTCTTTTACTCAGCAGTGGGACATAACAAAAGGCTACGAAAAAGAAATTACAAAGTGATATTTGCATACTCGCTGTATGGCACCAAATCACAAAGTATTGGTCTAGATTTTAATATAAATAAAAATAAGTACGGTACCACCACTTCTATATATATCTATGTACGTATATATTATTATTATTTTTATTTTCAGCCTGTATTGTCCCACTGTAGGGCAAAGACCTCCCTCCCACTTTTTTACATATCATAATATCTATATACGTGAAGCAAAAACTTTGTACCTCTTTTTACGAAAATTGCGAGGACAGAAGAGTATGAAATTTAGCACAGTTAAAGTTTATATGGAGAAGGAGGGTCGAATCCTAATATTTATATAAAATATGCATTAGAAATACATTAAATTAATGAAAAACACTACACGCACACAACCATGCATTTTGACACACGCAGTCGAATTGCGTTCGTAGTTTTTTGGCATTGTTCGGCTGATGTATGTACTATTACTTCGTATCTATGGTTACATATATCAATATAATAATTTGTTTTACAAAGATAGGTAAGTTTGTATAGATCGAAATCTAAAAAAAATGTGATTATAAGGGAATATAGTTCTAGACAATAAAACCTTAGGTAATAACTATCAAACTTAAAAATTTAACTAATTATGGTTGAATTTCGACCACTAGGCGACCCCTAGTGTATATAAATAGGCAAATAGAAACTGTTCAGTACCGTTTGCTTTGTTTGTCAACCGATTTCTTTTTTTTTTTGTTTAGTAGTTTGTTCGTCATTTAACGAACGAATGTAAAAAGTAGAAACAAAATGTGGGAAAAATAAGAAATTATTTATTTGCTCTTAAATTTTCAATTGTGATTATAATCTAATTGCGATCACTGGATGAATAATAGTTAATATCTTGGCGTTGTCTAACTGGTTAAAAAGAAATTTGTTTCACTGCTTTCGCCCTTATTTAACATTTGAAATATATTAAAACATTCTTAAATATAACCACGCCGTTTAGTTATACATTGCATAAACCTTCGAAGTATATTCTTAGAACGTGTTACAATTAACTATGCAAAATTTAGCAAGCTGCGTTATACAGAAATACTGTATATTGCTGTAAGCTAGGAGCTCCTCTAAAACTTATTTCCTTTACGTGTTCCAAAACGTACTGTTAGTAAGAAAACGGTTCACGGCGAACATCAAAGAGCACCAGACGTTTCTTACGGTAATGTTCCCCTCGACCTTACAATGTTCAACCAAGTGTAAACTTGAAAATTCATTTGGAGAAATTCGAGTAAATGCTTGGCTTTGTTTTTGTATATAGGCTTGACTCTACTTTTGTTCAGAAACAGTAGTGAGCAATTCACAAGTAACAACTTATTACGACTGCATTTTGTTAGCAGAAGTTGGGAAGTTGTCAACTGCCGTAATAATGAACCATCTGTCGTTTCATTTATTTTGATAAACACGGTGGACCTTCAATAATCCATCACGTTTGGTTTAATTTAAATAGATAAAAAATTATTTTATACAATTGTCAGAATACAGACGTTGTAAATTGTGAAGTGGTACGTATGAGGCAAGCCTATCTTTTGTGTAGAAACACTGACTATAGATCGACACTCGTCGTTTCAACGCCTGAGTTTTATAAAGACCGTTAAGTTACACGAATATATTTTCCTTGAGATTTTCGCATTTAACTTCTCGTGAATAGAAGTTTCACACAAGTTACAAGCGCTAAGTGACGTCACTTTCTGAACGCCGAGGAAAGTGCTTCGCATTGAAGTTGTCGTAATGCTATCTCAACATGCATTTAACATGCGAGCTGAAATTTTCGTCGAACTTACGGAAGTAGTTTAATGTTGGAAATTAAAAGATGAGATTAGAACATAATGCAATGAAAATGTTAGTGTAGTGAAAATTACCTAGAGCAAACTTGACGCCGGTCCATGCGGTGCGCACATAGTGGAAGAGACGACGATAGAGTGGGCGATGCCGACGCCGGCGCACAGGCGCCTCCGCGTCGGGCGCGGGCGAGGGCGCGGGCTCCTCCACCCCGCCCGCACCCCCTCGACCCTCCACCGAGGACGCCGTGGCGTTGCGCACCCAGCTTTACACAAAACGCTCGCGCTACTATTGAAACCGCACCCTTACGACGCACAGAATCCGTACACACACATGCATTTCACACAACACAAACACTTAATGCACTATAGTGTTACTCACTTTTGATTATTATTTATTTAAACTGTCGACGAAATCCCATTAGGTGAAACATAAGCTAATACGAAATGACGAGCACTAAAGTTATTCCGACGGCCGCAGTGACGGAGGGCCTTATAGTGGATATTTAGATTGCCTTAATAATTCAGAGGGCATCCGTAAAGAGCGGTCGAATGTTAAATGTCTAGTCTTCAGACCTTATTTGCGTTTAGCTCAGTGTCTTCAGTTAGTTAAATAGCTTTGGAATTTCGTCGACTATTAAGCACAGAATTCACTACGGCGGCAAATTAAAAGTAATTAGTAACAGTTTTCAGCAGTTAGTTCCTTATTTGTTAGTTAAGTTTTTCAATTTGAAGCGTTAGGGAGCGAGCAGCAATCTGTGAACAAAGAAACGACAATTGTTAGTCTTGTTAGTAGCCGGTGACGTTTGAATTAGTTCTTGTTAGGAAAGCTCGCTGTTTCTGTCATTGTGTTTCATTATCTACGAGCTTTAACAACGTTTCGCTCCAATAAGGAAATCGAAGAAAAATCGCAAATCTCGGGATCGACCTTTTCAATTTACATTTTATCGTACCGGTTAGCTAGGCTGGGCTCTTTGTACGGTGGAGGGTTTATGTATCGATTCTATGGGATCTTTTTGTGTTACCCCTAATCCATTCGTCTCGTGCGAACAACTTTTATAACACTCATGCTGGTCTGCCAAACTTAAAATGAGATCAACTTGTGCGGTGATTGTATTGCCAGTCTTTGTGTACCACAATAGTTTTGTGTGGGTAGTTTCGAACACATTTATTATATACGCCAATATTTTGAGATCGGATAACTTGTTGCTCATGCAGAAACTTAGATTAACGATATATTACTTTAGTTTAATGTTTTGTGTTTCATGTAAGATGAGCGAGTCTGTAAGTTAACTTACTACTAAAAGAACCAATAACACTTTTTTGACACAGTGATTGAACTCGAAACCTCGCGATAGTAGGTATGCTATACATATGCCGCGAGACTGACCAGGCAATCTACCTATATATATTTTTAAATTTTCGGTATTAATATACTTTTTATTTCCATACCAGATAGATACAAGCAGACTGGCAAAATAATGATGAAATGGATGAAACTGCTGCCTCACAAAGTCGGTTATATATTGATTAAACTTAGCTTTTTATAACTACCTTTTCTACAACCTATCTATTTTGCAGTCTATGTATCTCTCTTGAACTCTTTAATTGGACTATCAACATTGAATTTTCAAATAAATATTGACCGACGATTGTATACCAAATAAAACAAAACTTTATGCAAAGGCCCCTAATAATTATGATAACAGGCTGTGGTTTTATAATGAATATTAAAAGCACTTTTGAAATACGTATAACAGTATCCGCAACTTCGGCGAGGTTTAATCAGTTTAAACCACAAAATTCCATTTATTGATAGACATTTCGACATCACTGTCACCTTCTTGTTTAATTTACCACGACACGTTAATACATTCGATATTACATTTCACAGGTTCATTTTGTTGAAATAGATTCAATCTTAATTTGACGGCATGAAAATCGCATTGGTTTATGTGGTTACCTCGCCATTGCCAGTGTGCTGAGTGTTGCTGATTTCTACACGGACAAAAATTTGTGTGATTTATACATCGTTGTACCGAATTTATGTGTTATTTGTGTCAGTTATATGAATGTTTCTTAGATGATAGGGATAGAATCCTCTAGTGCGGCAATTTTTCTTCAAAACAGACAGACGAAAGAGTATGTTTTAAGTCTCGCATGAGAAGGTACATTCCAGGGGCTGTTGTATTTAAAACATACAGACAAAATGCATTGCAGAAAAATCTTATGAAATATTGCTTAAAGATGAATGACCGTATTGTGCATCATTAGACGAAAAACAAGCAAAATACTTTCTTCGTTGTGTCTTTATAAAAGTAAACAGTTTCACTAACTATGGTCCCTTGCTTCACTCTCATGGTATAAAAAACGAGATTTATTAGCTACGCACCTTAATATACTGCAACGTCATCGTTATTTATTTTCATGTACTTTTCTGAAACATTTTCCCTATTTGAGATGAGCCTTCGTACTATGTTCTCTATATGTTTTGAAATATCTCTATGGAAAACACAATTTCTTGTTGCTCTATTTGAGGTACAGAAGGAAAAGGAAAGGTAATAATATTGTTAATTGAAAATATTCAGATATTTTTGCCTTCCCTTAATATTTGTTTGGTAGAGTCATACAATTAGATGAAAACGAGTATACGGCCCGCTTAGTGGTTGACGGTGTTATAGACTAAGATAGCTTGCAATATTTCCTCTAGAAAAAGGAATTATAATTGTTTTAAGGAAAGAGAGAGGTAAGTACATAATATGTGAGCTTCCGGAATTATGCTCTTTTAAGTTTAATCATTTTGATCCGCAATGTAACTGTTTGCTTTATGATTTTGAATGTAATAGAACAACTCATACCCGAATATTATTTTGCCCATTAAATAATCGAACTGGTAAGTCCCAATGTTTACTAGCTGTATATTTTTTAATAATAATAATAAAGTTTATTTTCACCTCAGTATAACGACACTTGTACATAATTATTCTATATTTACGAGTACACACACAATATGATGACATGAAAAATAAAATTGTATTACTGACACGCGTTAAGTGGTGACCGGCCCCTTTGCTAAGTTGTTATTAAAAAAATTGTATTAAAGAGGCCAGGCCCATAACCCTGTCTTTTTAAATTTCACGTAATAAGAAAAGAGCCAATTGACGTTTGACACATTACATACTCCGCACTGATTCAGAGAATTTTCTAACAAAAATACCCAGTAACACTTTGTACAACGCGGGAATTGAACCCAGGAACTCAGATCACACGCAAGCCACGCCCATCAAGGCAGAACGCTAGACAAGCATTACTAAATCTTTACTAGCACTGTATAATAAACTTACTAAACTGAGTATTCAGTATCTCAATCAATTTGCTCGATGTACAACCGCGATCCTTATTAGAGGCTCAACTTTGCAGCTACTAGAAACTTTAATCCCATGCAAAGGATGAATTGAAAACTTTGATACAAACTTGTAGGAGTTTAATTTGGCTGTTGTAACTTGATTTCATGAATAAAGGCGTTCGTATGTTATTTGCTTTAGGATTTCCATTTGGGGTGAAAGGTTCATATTTGTCTTAGTTCTGCTGATGTCGAGGAAGCAATTTTGTGTGTTCGTGAATTAATTTCTGTTGGTTCGATGGCAATTTATTTCGTATGTGGAAAGGATAATGAGTTATGATATTGTTTTGTATATTGTAATATGAAAAGCCAGATTTCCTTTGTTTGTTTTCATTTTATGGTACAAGGTTTTTATGTCTATCAATATTGTATACATTTGATTGTTCAAAGTCTTTTCCTTAATTTATGTGTCACGGGAGAGTTTACAAATATACAAACACCGGACCCAAAAATCATCCAGACCCGGTACTATTTGTGGATTACAGAATTTTTTGTCCCGCGTGGGAATTGAACTCACAACACTCGGTGCGGCGGTGGCGAGACGACCACTTGAACCAATTCGTCATCCTTAAACTAAAGTAAATACTTATAATAGAATCATTTGTAATATACCTAAGTATTTACTTTAGTTTAAGGCAAATACAAATCTTCAATTAATGATCCTTTGAATTTCATCCTAATAGGCAAGTAACGTTGAATAAATGAGAAAAATTACTTTCAACGCTTATTTTTATTTTTTATTTTAATAATTTTTATTGATAATAAAAGTGCAGTACAAAAAAATTTGGAGCCCTGACTCCTGAGCTAGGCCGAGGCCTGTGTTACAGGAGACAGTGTCTTCCCCAGGAAAATCATAATTACGTATAGTATATTATTGCAGTCATGTGTTTTCTTTACTTTCGGGAATATAAGTGTGGGATTATGTATATATTTTTGTATGCGATCATGCGATGATTACTAAATTAAGCATAGCATGTAGTTGCCATACTTTCTCTCTCAAACTCTCTCAATACGTTGTTAAACAATGTTAGTAAGACACATTTTACCACTGAAAAGTAAATAAACTGCTTTGAAATTTTAAGAGTGACGAACACTCAAATAAATAGAAGTAAAGTAGGACTAAGTATTATCAGTTTGGCAGTCGTAAAGTGGAAGCAACGTAAAAAGCGCTATTGCAACGTTCCGTTGATGAAATTGTACCAATTGTGAAAATTGTACCGGCATCCGAATAATTTCACCAGAATATAGTTATTACCGTTTGACCTAAATACATTTTTAAAGCATTTATATTAGCTCTCAACCTAATTTCTCATTTTAGATAATCGATAAAGTTGCTGAATTCATTTAGCGTTTGTATTAATTTATAATCTTCTGTGTTAGAATTTTCATTTCATTAGAAAGCTGTTAGTTTTTTAAATATTTATTCATATATTTTTATTATTTAGGACATAAATAATAGGCTTTTCATGTATATTTAGAAACTATAGCATGTACCAACAAGTATCATATTATACCGTATTAAGTAATTATTAAGCTGGTTCCAAACAGAATTGCTAATTGGATGGATATACCATGCGGCATTTTTAATAATAAGAAACACAATATCGGCTTTTGGTATTTGATAAATAAGAGGAAATGGCTTTAAATACCATTGAAGGCTACCGCACTAAGATACGACTTGTCTACGTCGTAGCAAAATGATTAAGTCAGATATGTCGTAGATATTTATTTTCATAACTTGTCGGTAACTTATCATTCTATTAATTTGTGATTATTTATTTAATTACTTTGTTAATTTACTTTTTATAAAATTATAATTTGATATATAAGATGTTATATGTACTATTACAGTTAAATAGTTTTACACATAAAACATCTTTGGCCTTTTAATAAAAACGCTGAATAAAATCTCACTGCCACTGTTTTCGTCGCATATAAGTTATAATGTTGCATATTATTTTATAAAAACATCTGTTATAAAGAGTTGGCATTATTAAAACAACGTATAATCAGATTGTATGTAGTTCAGAGAAATTAAGCTTTTTAATAATAATATAATTTAAGGACGTGTAAACATATTTTGTTTACACACACAATTAAATACATTCTTGTAAATCACCGGTAGTTACCGACGCTTTGGCATACAAAGAAAATATTCTTTGTATGCCAAAGCGTCGGCAGTCAAGGTTAAGGCTATAGTTTCATATTTCTTCTTCTTTCCTACATTTTCTAGAATATTATAAAGAACTGGCAAATATGTATTCACGATGTTATCCTTTACTGTTAAGGCGAGTGGCAATTAAATATTATTTAATACCCACATAATTGCGAAAGAACTACAGCTTGAGATTTGGCAGTCTGCCTCGCAGAGTTATCGAGTTTTGACCTTGTTAAGATAGTAACAATTCGAAAAAATATCTTGTTTTTTACTATTGCTATATGTTACTATTAAAAAGTCATATGTTTAATTAAAAGTCACCAATACGTTGAATTCGAATTTTTGCATCCAGAAAATATCTGACACTGACACAGTAAAAAATTAAATTATCCACACGTGTGGCTTAATATAAATCACAGCGTGAAGAACTCACTCGACTAGCAGGCTGTCGCACTTTTATATCTACAGGGACAATGGGCTCGTGGAGAGCTCCATACAAACTTTAGTCTCTCCTTTAATGCGGTCAGAACAAGCAATTTTCAACTCTATATTGCGGTGATACGATTGTTTTGAAATGCAGAACCAATGTTGTCTGTGTATAAATTAGACCATGCGTCACTGTCAAGGAGCGGCGGCAAACGAAAGGATGGCTCGTAATAACCTGTGAAATGAACGTTTGATGACCACTTGCCGGCAGACTATAGCCTCTGAGTCGCCCGTATAATTGCGTGCTTTGCCAAATCACTTGTAATTAAACTTGCTTGATTAATGCATGAGGTTCATTGTGAGCTTTCAAACTTCAGGAGTAATAGAGCTAAATTAGTTGCCCGTGGCTCGTTTGCATTATTTACAACAAAAACTTGTTTCAAAATGGAGTCCAGCTTCAACGACGCATGATAAAAACATGTGCTCATATTAAAGGCTGCAGGCTCCCGTAATTTAAAAATGCCAGAAAACAATTACCCAATCTCAGGGAAGAAAAAACAATATAAATGTATGACGGAACGCCCTCGGTTCAAACTCGGTACAGACGGCCGAAATTACGTTGAAACTACTTACGTTTTAATAGCATTAGAAATTGAAATTCTGGATACGGCTGTAATTCATATAATAAAAGCGCTACCTGGCACTCTTATTCCAATATATCCCATCTATATAATCATATATTATTTAAGAATATTGAAAAACTTAATTTACTTTTTTATAACAGTACATGTTATAACAATTATAGTTTATTTTTTGACACTAATAAGTTTATTAGTAAATTTTTATTGACTAAAGATACAATCTTCTTTTTATAAAAAGCAACTTGCTAAATTATTAGCATTTAATATAATATGTAGCGACTCAGGTACCAGTAGGGTAATTAAGGTTTTAGGACATAGTAGTATTTCTACTACAAATTCAAATATTGACACTTCTAGTAGTTTAAACTGTTAGATGAGACAAAGGATAGGCATACACACAGTATTAGACTAATTCATCAGAATATTCAGGGTCTATCCGGCAAGGAGTTAGAATTAGATTTATTTTTTAAACAACATAATATTCAAATATGTTGCATAACGGAACATTGGTTAAGAACTAATCAATTAATATTTAATAACGAATATTATTCAGTTGTAAGTGCGTTTGTAAGAAAGAATTCTATACATGGTGGCTCTCTAATATATGTATGTAACAATCTAAAATGTAAAGAACGTAAAGATATAGTAAATCTTTCTATCGAGCGCACTGTTGAACTATCCTGTGTGGAATTAGAGCAACATGTCGTAGTTTGTGTATACCGACCACCGCAAAGTGATTTTAGTGTATTTGAAACCGTAATAGAGGATATTTTAAAACGCTTGAGTTCTAGTAATAGGCATATAGTAGTGTGTGGTGATTTTAATGTTAATTTACTTGAGCAGTCAGCTGTCTCTTTAAGACTTATTAGTTTATTTAGATCATTTAATTTACAGCATTTATTTTCTGAACCCACTAGGATCACTTCACATTCTGCTACCTGCTTAGATAATGTATTTTGCGACTGCCAATTTCTAAATAGGGCCATATTGAGTGAACTTACATCTGACCACTGTGGGTAAAAGGTAGTATTTCCTGTGAGTACAATTCATATAGAGAATCAGGTCACATGTAGACCGATGACATCTAATCGCTTAAAGGAATTTAATGATAACATAAGTCTCAAAGTTGTCAATATGGACCTTTCTCGGGATAGTCCAGACGAACTATATGAGTCTTTACTTAACATAATTACTTTAGAATATAATAATATTTTTAAATGTTAGACTTTTAGTCAGAATAATAGGATTAAGTTTTGTGACTGGGCAACATCTGGGATATATAGAAGTAGAGCAAAGCTATATGAATTATATGGTATGAAACAATACAATTTCGATCCAAATTTTATTCAATATGTTAAAAATTATTCAAAATTATTTAAAAAGACTTGTGCCACTGCCAAGTCCCTTTACCTAAAAACTAAAATTCAAAAATCTAATAATAAAATTAAAACTACATAGAACATTATTAACAATGAAACAGGTCGCAGCAAGGTGCGAGATAATAAATTTGAACTGAATATAAATAATAGCGTAATTTCAAATAATTTGGAAGTAGCTGATACATTCAATAACTACTTCGCAAAAATACCTTTAGACATAACTAGTACCCTTAGGTCTTGCCCAGCTCGAGCAGAATACTTGGTTAGGGGCAACGTGGAAGAGTGCAAGATACTATTTAGTTTTGAGCGTGTACATCCGTATGATATAATAAAAGTATTTAAGTCGCTTAATTAAAAAAAATCAGCTGACTTCTGGGGTATTTCGGTAAAATTAGTTGAAAGTATTATTGTTAATATAGCGCCACACCTAGCCGCAATATTCAACGGATGCATTGATGTGGGCATTTTTCCAAACTTAATGAAATGTAGTAAAATAATACCTTTATTTAAAAATGGTTGCAAAAGTGACCCCAGTAATTTTAGGCCGATTTCAATATTACCTGCTATTAGTAAAATATTTGAGAAGATTATATTACAGCAATTAGAGAGCCACTTCAGTGTAAACAATTTATTTCACGCAGATCAATATGGGTTTAGGAAGGGCCGTTCTACGATAGATGCGGGTGTTACGCTTTTAAAACATATATTCAGTGCCTGGGAGAATTCGCAAGATGTCATTGGCGTATTCTGTGATCTCTCTAAAGCCTTTGACTGCGTTGACCATCAAACGCTGTTGCGAAAACTCAGGCATTATGGCATCCGAGATACTGCACTTGACTTAGTTGATTCCTACCTAAGCGATAGACCACAACACGTTGATATCAACGGAAGTAGATCTTCTGGATTACCAGTCACAATGGGCGTGCCACAGGGCTCGATTTTGGGACCCTTTCTGTTTTTAGTGTACGTAAATGATTTGCCGTTCTTTGTACAGGATTTGTGTGACATTGTTTTATTCGCGGATGACACATCCCTTATTTTTAAAGTAGACCGAAAAGCACCAAATTTACGAGCTGTTAATGATTCACTCGCGGAAGTCCTGGACTGGTTTACGACGAATAATTTACTACTTAACTCTACAAAAACTAAATGTATCAAGTTTACATTGCCAAACGTAAAGAGTCCTAACGTGAATATAATTTTAAATGATGAAATTATTACTTTTGTTCAATCTACAGTCTTTTTAGGATTAACTTTAGATCATAAAGTTCAGTGGGGCGCTCAAATATCGTGTCTTGCAGGGAAACTTAGCTCAGCCGCATACGCAATTCGGAAAGTAAGACAGCTTACTGATATAGATACTGCAAGACTAGTATATTTTAGTTACTTTCATAGTGTCATGTCCTACGGTATATTATTGTGGGGCAAGGCAGCTGATATTGAGACAATTTTTATTCTTCAAAAGCGTGCAGTACGTAGCATTTATAATTTAGGACCACGAGTTTCCCTGAAAGATCGATTTAAAGAAATAGGCATACTTACTGTTGCGTCGCAATATATATTTGCTAACATTATGTTTATTAAACATAACATTTACTTATATAATAAGAATAGTGATATTCATAACGTAAACACTAGAAATAAGCATAAGTTAGTAGGCCCATATCATCGTTTACATAAAGTTCACAATACATTTGCGGAACTCGGTATACGTTTTTTTAATAAATTACCTATTAACATAATTAATTTACCATTGTTTAAATTTAAAAACGCTGTTAAAAAACAACTTATTCGGAAGGGTTATTATTCAGTCAATGACTACTTAAATGACAAAAACTCATGGAGCTAGTTGCTTGTTGTATACAGGATTCAAAGATCTGTATTACTTATAAGTCAATTTAAGCCTTTGCATAGTCACAAAGTGCGCCATCATGCCATCCTACTGTCTATTTTAGATTTATATTAAATAATATATCTTAGCTCAAATTATTGCCTCCCTATAATATTATTAAGTTATTATTGTTATTATCTTTAGTTTTTATAGTCAGTAGTATATGGCATAATGGCTGTAACACCTTGTTAATCTGAGTTGTAAAATACTGAAATTATATTTAACTGACGATTTAAAAGAGTGGCCGTGAGTTTCTTGCAGGTTTCTTCTCATAGGCTCTACCCTTTGCCTGAACCTAGTAACTAACCTAAATGTAGCTTCAGTTACTTAGTAAACTCACTAACCTATATACTTTGACGTTCATAAGTGTTACTTTGTGACCTAAATGAATAAATGATTTTTGACTTTGACTTTGACTTTGAGTTACTCCGTGGCGAAGTAATAGTGGATGCAACTGTTTTGCAGGGGATTTTGGATTCGACTCCCGGGTCTGTTTGAACTCTTGCCCTAAGTTTAATCTTTATAACACGCAGGATTTTTTGTCTAGTGCGCGTATCAAACTTAAAGTAATAAAACTCCACGCATTGACAATGATAAAACAGCCTACTTCAGCCATTCATCCATACATGTATATGTATGTATAATGTCTTAGCCCTTCTTATACTGAGAAGAGACCTCTGCCCAGCAGTGGGTCAGTTTATAAACAGGATAGATATTATTATTATAATATAATTCAATTAAGAAAACGAACTTTGCTATTTAGGTAGGTCATGGTGGACACACTGAAGTTTTCTAGTACAATATTTTTGTAAGAGCGTTGCTTCAATCAAAGTATAACAGGTTAAAACTATAATAAAATGCGACAGGTGTATAAGAGAAGGCGAAATAGAAATAACCGTATCGCTCCGCTATCAGCCGTATCGTATTAAAGGCTCTGGAACTATTCACGTCATCTCTGGGAATTCGTCAATCTTCCGCATTGCGGGACGTACGATGCGGATTGATGAACGATACTGCACGGGATGTCATGTAAGGTATTCGTACTTTGTTTGCCTCGGTACTCCGTGTTATAAGTTTGTTTATGCGTGTAATCGTGATGAAATGGGTACGATTTTTGTATCGGGTAGTGATATTGAGATTTTTGCCATGAAATTATTACAAGTAGCATGGTCTCAGAAAATGTGCTCCGTAGACTACAACAGGTTCACCTTTCACTATGAGAAACCTACAAACATAGCTGGCGGAAAGTTACTGTAATTCACCTTTGCCTATTCTTTTAGGAATATACATGTGTTTCTCTCGCAGGGTAGGCAAAGACTTATAATGTTCTGTGGGAAAGACTATGAATTTATATCTGTTAGGGATTCTGACATATTACTTTTGATTTATTCTGTCATTCTGCATGCAGATTACCATGAATGTAAAATCGCTGTAGTGAATTTTCGGATAAATTTAATGCGAAATAACAAAAAGGTATAAAAGTATATTTTCCTGGCTATTGTATATTCAGTATCCTTTTAAATTTTAATATCTTATAGAATTATTTAGTATGTCAAAGGAAAATTTCAATATTATATTTAAGTACGTCGCAAAAATCCTAATATATAATGGAAAACTGGATATTTAGAATATACGTCATAAATAAATAACATCTTTAAAGCAGCGATAGCTCTGAATTAGTTTGAGCCGTAATCTCTTTTATACTTACATTTAAAAGGGTGCAAGATTAAATGTACTAGTGAGGAAGTTTTAAAGAGACTAAATCCAATTTGTTCTTTAAATGCCTCGCATAGCTGGAGCTGTGAACATTTATGTTCAATGTGTAATTGTGTGATTGTATGTTTGTTAGTCTACACGGTATTTGTCTATATGTCTATGCAACGCGAAAGAAATTTTTTATTATAGCATGATGCCTAACCCTTCCCACACTGAGATATATACAGCCGATTTCATTATTTTCTATTATGATAATTATATATTTGCAAATGCATCTAACAACCCAAACAAGAAATATAGCAAATAATTGCTCCGAAATTATAAATGTCTTTATCCAAAATTAAGAACGATGTTAATGCCAAAATAATCCATTTAATGAAGCCAAACAATAATGAAATCAAATACTTGTTCGTAGAAACCTAAGCGAAAATTAACTTTCAAACATTTGACTGCGTGCTTTCTATTTGCTTCATAATAAAATTAAGTGAAGCTCTTCATTTAAATGAATGTTTCATAAGATAACTGCGTGTTTCGCTGATCAGTTAAACGCGTTATAAATTTGTTTAATAACTTGAACATGTTCTTAAGCTCGTCTAATGGAATTGTTATGTTGTTGTAAAGGTTGTTTGCTGTAGTTAAATAAGAAATTGTGGGGAAGGGAAAAGTTGCATTTGCTAATTTCATTGTAGGTAAGATAATTTATTATGACTACTTAGGATCAATTCTCTTGATAAAAACTGTCCAAAACAGTGTTCCAAACTGGTCTCAGTGTCATACTTAAATATCATAAATGGTCTCCTACATTAAAGTGAACGTTAAATAATAATAATAATAATATTTTTTATTGAAAACCTTGTTACATTTTCACAATTATTAAACGATAATGACTACAGTAGTATAAACTGTGTCGTAGCCATAAACGCCCACATCCGGATATATTAAATAACTAAGGTTAGTAAGGGTTCAATTTTATTGTTTATTTTAAATAAATTTGTGCCTATATTGGGGATGAGAGTATGTGTTTGTAGGTGAGTGTATGTGAGTGTCTGTGTGTGTATTGTGTATATGTACATATGTGTGTGTCTGTGTTTATTGGTATGTGTAGGTGTGTGTATATGTATGGGAGTAAGATGTATTTGTTATTATGAACATAAATTGCATTTCAGTTCACATTTGACGTTTATTAGACTATATGAAAACTATATTTTCAAACAGTTTTATCACTAGAATTGGCTTTCTAATTTCACTATCAAGAGGCTATTCATGTGGTCATTACTTGAACTGTATCTAATTGGACTCGACATAAGCTTGCGCCTACGGTTACATCGCGAAGTCTCAAATTCAATTCCAGTCAGAATGTTAATAAAGGAAATTCCCTGTAATAGCATTCATTCAGACAATATATCTGGTCATACATCAGGCACATAGGACATAACATAGGGCCTATATTGTCGTGTACACTAATACGTAAAGGCCCTATCTTGCGGGTATTAAAAACATACCTGCCATTTCTAAATGTAAATGTAATAAACATGCGTATTCCTTAAGGGATACAGGCGTGAGACTGTTGTGTGTCGCTCTTGCTTAATACTCTCGTAATTATGAACATCTATGCCAGTGAACACAGCGAGCCAAGTGCATTCATATGTACGCAGCTCCACGATCTTTGATTTTGCGTTATTTGATAGACTATCTCGGAAGCGCAGAGGTTATGAATAGGACGGGACTATTACTACTATAACTGTGCGTGAGGGCTAGGGCTCGATGCTCGGCTGTGTAGTTGTGGGTCAAGAAATTCTTATTACAGCACGGAGTCTGGAAGGTAGATAGCAATAGGATTGTCCCGTACAAAGTGATACCTAAAATCATAGTTAGCGAGATGTGGGCATTTGACTATGTATGTACCTTGTGTACGTGTTTTCTCTTTGAAAAGACGCATCTCACATTAGGTATTATTCCTGTATCACGGAGGACTTTATAAAAAATTAAAAGACTTTTCTTTTCAATTTATGGATCACACAAGTTTTTGTCCTGTTTAGGATTCGAACTACACTCCGCCTAGTAGCAGTGGCGTATCAAACATTAAAACTACTATAGTACGGTCGCCGGTCGGTCGGTCGGTAGTCGGTATGGTGCAGTCGAGTCAGTTAAAACCATAATAGAGGTGAGCGGATACATCTGACATTATGTGTTCAATTTATTTTCACTGTTACTTTTTTAATAGATGAAAACAATGCAAGGTTTACGCCGTTGTGGTTCCGTCTAACAAAAAAATGTATCATGCAAATATTCGTGATTTCTTTTTTGCACCGGTCGTCACCGACGCGCGTGGCTATTTTGAAATTACTTATAAACGCGACTGGTATTTTAAACTAGAAAATGAAACATTTATTCTTTATTATATTAATTTGTATACCGCACGGAATGTGGCCTCGGCAGCGCGTCGGTAGTGAATATGACTGTGCTGTACATAACGTTTCGGGTACGATTCACGGGTCGGGGAAAGTGTTGTCGGCGACAGTATCAGCCAAGGGTCTGGAACTTTAACCGCTTGATGTTAATAGGCTTGTCTCCTATAACATTCGACCTTAAACAGCTGGCGAAGTTTGGATTTAATAGACCTGTGCTATGTTCCGATGTGTTTATATTAGTTATGATGAGCTAAAATGACAACTGGCACAAACTACGAATGTAAATAATCTCTTTTATCTGATGGTAGGTCCTCATTATAATAATTATCTGACTACATAACATCATCAAAATAAATGTATGATAAGTAAAATACTTAAATTAGACAAGGGGTTCCTAAGATAGAACTACCTACAATATAAATTTGACAGGTCTTCTATAAAGTTTAAGAATTAAACATCTAAATATCTATGGGGAATCGTTTCATGTCATGCCGTCATCACCTTGTAGTATTGCCTCCCTTCTAAGGCAAATGTTATAATGCTTTAGAGCGTTACATTAGAATTCAGGTTTTGAGTAAATCTATATTAATATTATAAAGAAGTGATGCTTGTTTGTTAGTTGGTACTCAAAATATTAATATCTTATTTAATTACTAGCTTTTGCCCACGGCTTTGCTCGCGTAAAAGTAGGTTAGGTTATGTTAGTAACAGTACTTTTATTTTTAATATAAAATATAGCCTAATAGTAAAAGCAGTTTTAAAAGCGGTCGTATAGTTTTTGAGCTACTTAAATCCTTACAAACAAACTAACAAACAAAAAATAAAACCTTTTCTCTTTATAATACTAAGTATAGATATAAATTAGTATAGAAAATTTTGTATATTAGTATCATTGTATGTCCGGTAATTAATGGATAGCCTTGAAGTGTCTTATAGTAGAACTGAAAGCGGTTCAAAAAAATGAAATATAATTAAAAAAGTGCAATAGTTAGTCATACTTTTGACTGTCTATTTATTAGCATAATTAGTGTTTAATAATAAAACAACAAAAAAACCGATGGAATTCGTTCATTTATGGTCTTAGTGTATAAGAAAGTTAAATATGGTAACAAAAAAAAAATCATATCTCATGTAGTACATAGTTATGATAGATTTTCTTTCATATTTTTTTCTGAACGACCGTCAGTTCTACTATAAGACATTTCAAGGTTATCCATTAATTACCGGACAGCCTTTATAATTCCTAACAATAATTAACATGATCAAAAATTATGCCTGTGTCGCGGAGGACCTTACAAACATTCAAACAACGGACACAAAAACACTCAGTACAACAATTTCTTGAACACACAATTTTTATCCTGAGTGGGGATCGAACTCACAAAACTTTGCGCAGTAGCAGTGATAGTGACGAGGCAACCATTTGAACCAGTAAACTTAGTAGTCTCGATATAATAAAGACTGAACAGTCATTATAATATCATTGTTAACACATGGTTCATTTGCCAAATAGAGTGCCTAGTGCCTAAATAAGAGCGTAAATAAGTACGAGCGGGCACACCGCGACGAAACTTTTCTGCTTTGTATGTTAACGTGAACAATTCGACGCGTGAAACAATTGGCTTCTGTGAGTTACGACTTACATAATATATACTGAGAGATAAGCATAATTCGTATATATTTCACAGCTTTTATAGGTTGGATCATCACAGGTTGGTTTTGTTAAGAGGAAAATGAGTCTTATCTTATGTATTTTTTTGGATAGTTTATAATATTGTGCAGGTATAGATAATCTATAACAGGTATATAAAAATCTCGTCTCACGGTGTTAGTGGTCGCACTCCTCCGAAACGGCTCGGCCGATTTTTATGATTTTTTTTATGTATAATTGGTAGGTCTGAGAATAGGTCGTTAAATATATTTAATACTGCTAGGTGATTAGGGTGTCCCTATCCAGAAAAAAATGATTTGACATAGTATATATGGCAGAACAATGTTGGCCGGGTCAGCTAGTATCACTATAAGATTCGGTGAGCTGATTGTCTATATTAAACGTAATTATGATCAAGGTCGATAAACGACAACAGGCTCACCGTCCGCTCGTAAGACCTAAAAGCGTTGGCAAAATGTCGATGTAATACACCTCTCTGCCTACGCCTCCGGTATCAAGGTGTCAGACTACGTATGTATAATTATAACGTTTTGTCATATATTCTTTACAAATAAGAAACCTCGATACGCAAGACCAGTACGCAATTGAGTGTTTAATTATCAAACACTGAAGTATTCTAAACAAAAAAATTGGTTGTCTGTAAAGTCGGTTTACGGACGATAGTTTAACGTGACAACGTCATAACAAATTTTTTTTCAATGAGCGTAACGGGACAATGGGCCTAACGGGACAATGAGCGTAACGGGACAATGAGTCATACTTTTTCATGCGTGCAGCCGGCGTTCATCGATTTATTAGACGTTGTCACGTCAAAAACAAACACCAGTAAATACAGACTCTTGGATAGACATATGTAGATGTGGACAGCGGAATAGGTCATTTATGGCAACGTACTCTATACGTGTATATAGGGGAAGTAACCTATATTGAACCGGCGCTTAAATTGTACCACTTCTATATTTCTACCAAATTGACGCTATTTATTTACACTGGCAACAGATAAAGAGGCGACTGTGGAAATGACAGAGTGTTAGTGGCGCCACAGTCGCCTCTATATACGTCATAAATACGTTTGAGCTACATCCTTCATACTTCATTGAATAATCCATCACTTATATATAATATCAGCCTTATTTATAAATTGTTACACTGGCTAGGCATGGGCTGTCTCTCAATATTTATTTATTACAACACATTTGCAATGTAAGAAGGTTCGTGGTTCTACTACCCTGGCCCAGTGAGGGTTGGTAGACTTCGCATACATTTCAGCTTATTAATAGATATTGCAATAAGCTGATTCATTGTTTTCTAATAACACCCAATTATTTTACGGACGCAAAAAGCTCATATTTTCATCTCCAGCATATGAACTTTATTTAATCATTTTAAGCGTTAATTAAGACTTCCTAGAATTGCGCAGTATGCACTTCAATAAGTTGACTATTTAATGAAGCTCGTTCCCAGAAGTGCTCTATAATTAGATATTAATTAAATTGAGCATTTTCAAACAACACAGAGAAATCTCTTTTGCGAGGTTCTTAATAATGTTTTCTATAAAACATGATATAAATTTGCTTTCGCTTAATCAAGACCGAGCGTTATTCATTTAAAATGCAACATTTTCAAAGTATTTTCAGCCAGTCAGTTTTTGTTGAGTTCGGTTATAAAATTAAACTATCCAAGTTAATATTGCTTTAGTTTCTATCGATATAGTTATAAAACTATTTGTACTAAAGTTTGCAGATATGCATACGATGAAGTATTGGAAACTTATTTGATGAGATATTGTTAGAACTTTCGGAATAGGTCGAGTTTCGATCCTGCAACGTTGTAGAAGTAGCGAAGATACGATATAATATGTAGTTGTATAGTTCCCTATAGTTAGTTGCGGTGCCTGATCGGCAAACTATCGACAAGATTATGTCATGTAAACGGTGTTCATCTATGAGTTACGAGATTTAAGGTGCAAGTAAGGGGACTACATGTGCGAATTAGTCGCATCGGCTACTCGAGTTGGAATCTTATAATTGAGGTTAGTGTTGAGAAAAATTTATTAATAATATTCGAATACAATTGTGCATAAAATCTACTTTGCTTTGACATAGAAGCAGCAAATGCACTCACATATAAAGTATTTAACATATTCATATTACTAAAATCCAATGCAAATGTGCACATCGCTTGTTGAGGCATTTGTCGTATAATATCTATGTACTGTATTTAAGTCATTACCGTATTTAATGATTGGCTTGGTGAACATATCATTAATAGTACCTTGTGTTAGCTTATTTATATTTTGTTAGCTTAAATTATATTATATAATACAAAGATAGTTAAGATAGCTTATATATTAGTTATTAATTGACTAATATTATATCTGTAAGTCACTCAACCATCTTCCGGAAGTTAAAAGTAGTCATGAGTACAGTTTGTTAACTAGTTAGTGCGCCCTCTATCGTTATAGCGGAAGTAACCGAGAGATAGTGGGGTGACATCACTCGAACGACAAGTCAGTCGATCGTTGGCCGGCGAACAAGTAACAAGTGCGTGTTAGTTGTTGTATTTTATTCAGAGAAATAAATAATTGTGATACAGCTACATACAGTGTTTCACTTTTGGAATGGACAAATCCTACACTTGGGATATTTTTTTTTTGCGGCCAATTATATTACGCTCGCTAATCACTACTACACGGCTACGGCTGCAACAGCGTAGCAACGTGCAGTAGGTAGACTTATTACCAGTTTAAAATGCAACTGGAAATCCTATTCTTCGAAAGACTGTAATAGAAAGATATTTGACTGTTATCTTCTAAATGGCAATATTACCACGATGAGGCTATGTGTAACTAACCATGAGTAATAACCCCAAACTACAAAAAAAGTTTCATTACAGTCTACTTGAGTCACAAAGCTTCCGCAAGCTATACTTCAAACCCTAGTTTAACAAGAAAATAAAGAAACCCTTGAATATCGTCTGCATTATGCAACATCAAAGAATGATACCTGCTTTATATCACAAGTAAATATACTACAGACATTTACGAAAGTATATACAGCTACTTTTATTCTTCCAAAGGGAAACAAAAGATAACACAGAATGCCATAAATCTCTTGGAAAGATAGTGAATTGTAGAAAATTATGGAAAGTAGTCCTCTATGCGAAGATAAAGTCCTCCCCTGGGATGGGGAGATCAAACTAAGTTATTTGATTTCATTACCTATCTCGACCTTCTGGCAGTGAAGAGAATTGCAATTCAATTAGGTAGGTATTAGAGGTGATTTTCACAACGCTGAAGTTCGTGAATCGTTCGAAGAATCGTGGTTTAAACACGTTCTAGAACGTACCAGATGCTTCTAGAAAAGTTTTCTACTCCCATTATGTCTTTGAACATTTGAGTTTGTTATAAATTACAATAAATTTGTAATGTATTATTAAAAATTATGGATGGGTATTAATAATAAACAAAAAAATATCATTTCAGTAAGCTGCTGGGGCCTTACGTATATTATGTTTTGCAAGCATATTTAAGTTTCACATAATAGAAGGCGAGCGACGTCTACAAGGCATAATTCCAAACTCTGAGCTGCTATGGAGGATTAAACAATCCAAAGACACTACTCAACCTGGGTAGAGGATCACCTTGTCGTAAATTAGTTTTATTACTTACGCTACCATTATTGTCACGATAATGAAACCTGATTAAAATGTGTAAGCGTTGCTATTTAAGATACATTGGTTTGTGTTTTAGTCAAAAAGTAAGGTAACTTGTTGCGCATACTGCTTGCCTACCAATTACCTATTTACAAACTATTAAATTTCTAGTCTTTGGAAATAAAAAAGATAATGAAATAGGTTACAAAAACAATGTTTTATCCTTTTGTATAGTCAGGTACGACAAAAAGGCAAATTATAATATTATATCGATCACAAGCTTTGTCGTCATGCTCTATAGTATTACATACTGTCGATGTATACAAATTATCCGTGTATATAATATAAACAAGCCTCATTTTAGAGGGAAAAGGATGATGCCATAATCTACCATGCTGGCCCAGTGCAGATTAGTAAACATATATGTCAAGTCTGACATATGTTTAAAAACATTATGGATAAATTTTAGATATGCTGATTTCTTCACGATGTGTATCTTTACTTTATCTTTACCGCTAAAGCTAGCGATACTTAACTATTTAATTTGCAGAAAATGTCGAAATGTCAAAGGTGAAATAAGATCGAACTCAATACCTCTATGTGGCAATCCAACGGTTACCTACTAGGCTATTGCTGCTTATAACAAACTAAAGAGTATAACAGTCAAATAAATAACAATACACTAATGGCAGTTTATCCTATGAAGCATAATAATCCCTTTGGAAACCATTTTGCTATAAAAAATTCTGTGTGCAAATCCAGGACGTGATCTATTTTTGTGTCTAGTTTCAACCACATCAGTGAAATGTTTCATGAGTTATTGAGTAGTACTTATGAAAACTTCCAAAAGTCTTTACATTTATAACATATTATGTAGAATAATCATTTGATTTTGAATATTTTAAGAAACTGTAATTATAAAAAGTAAATAAAAAATACCAAACAATATTAAATTTATGGCCAACAAACTTTCTTTCGTGATTTCTTTAGGAACAAGGCAAATGCGCTCGGTAATTGACTTTCTTAAAACATAATCCTACGTAACCATTACCTAATGTTTCCAATTCCATTCTTTACTCAGAGACAAAACGTTTTAGCACTTTTAATTAAAATTAATATAAGGAGCGAGCACCAAATGTTACTGGCTTAATTACGATCTGTAAAACAATAGATTCCGTGTACAGGGCAAACCCTTGTTACCATCGAATTTATGGTTAAAGCTATTTAGCAAATACACATTAAAAAGTGTCAAGAAGCTTTATTTATTTTTAAAGTACACAGTTTATACGATACTTGTTGGGAATATCGGCTTTGTACGCGGGGACAAACCGGCTTTTGTATTGCAGATATTCTTATGCTCAATAACTGTTCAGACACATTGAGGAAGTAACATGCTTGCCACAATGCAACAGTATTTTTAAAAATTTTGTATGCATATGTTATGCATAATCAAACAGTTCTAGGTTGACATAATATTGTCTTCTGTTTACGCGAATGTTATTCATTGAAATTAAACTACTATTAACGGATTTTATCAAATTGTTTTTAAATTTCGTTCGTTTAAATTATGTTCGGGTACTTTGAAATAACTACACTGGAAGATTGAGACAACTGCCATCGCCATGCCCCGTGACCATGGCTGTTGAAAAGCAACCGAAATGTCGGGGAAAGTGTAAACACAAATATAAATAGTATAATAGTATAGTAATAGTATAAATAGTTTTAATAGTTTCAATAATTTAATTAGCTTAAAAATTAGTAAAGTTTAATAGTAATAGTAGTGTAACAGTTTTTAAAATTTTGTAATAAAGTGTCAAATAAACAACGCGATAAAATCCGTTTATAGTAGTTTAATTTCAGTTCTAGGTTGGTCGAAAGAACATTCATGTACTGTGTAAAATGTTCAATAACACAGCAAATTCACAGTGCACATAATGAGCCCCATCATTGGGCTCTATACTATATAATTTATAACCTGTTTCTATTTGATTGTAACTTTATGAGCCAAATAAATAAAATAATAAATTGGGGTTATACATTTCGCTATTGTATGTAAGGATAATAAGCTTATAAGGTTTTATTATGTAGATTTTAATATAATAATAATTATTATTTTATTTAATTTCTCTCTCACACAGAATGGTTACAAAAATCTGGTCTTAAATTACGTTTTACATGATCGAGTAAGTGAGCCTATGTGAGAGACTGGTATCTGCACTAGGAGGACCTGTATGACAGATTACCAGCCTCTCCTAACTCTAAATAAGCCGGAGCTCGAATAAGTGTAACCGTAAGTGTAATATCATAGAATCAGAGAAAAATGAATACAACTCATCCTAGAACTAACATACAGATATAATCACACTATGCCGTATATATTTAAGTCTTGTGTATTAAAAACCTATTTCACTTTACGACTCCTAAACTCTACAGTCGTTTACGATCGATATTTTTGATCAGGCGCTTACATTGTAAGCAACTGACACACCTGCGCAAATTTGAATTTGAAGACTTACAGAAGTCAATAACTTTAAAATGTAAATGTAAGCTTTCATTTTGCTGTTCTTCGTATATTATGTATGTTGTATTGGGCGGAAGTAGGTCCAACTCACCACCTTATTCTGTATTAATTATTAAGTGACTTAGGCATACTTCCATTCTCTGCACCTGAGTCAGGAGCAGAGTCTGGCAAATGGCTTTAGGGGAGAGCGCAAGTCGTGTAGATCCCTAAGGCAAGGCTGGTGGACTATCCTTCCCGAGGTTGCCGCCTGTTATTGGTCTGGTTCCATAAGAAACAGACGTAACCAAAACCTCCAGCCGTTATACACACACACCCACACATACACACACACACACACAAACACCCTCATACGCACCCACACACATAAACACACTCAAAGCGCGCGCGCGCGTGCGCACCCACGCACAGACACACACCCACACACAGACACACCCTCCCACACACATACACACAAATACACACACACACACACACATACACACGAATATATACACATACCACACAGCAAAATTTAAAATAAAAAAAAAAAAAAAATCTAATACAAAATGGACAAAGTGACCCACACATTTAAACTACCCCAGGAGGGTACCAGCGTCCGCGACGCTGGAGAATCCCTCCCTGACCCTACGGGATCAGGCCGCTCCACGTATTCTGGGGGGAGCAATGGATCACCAAAGCCAATTCATCTGCGCGAGCTGGCCAACGCCATGCCCAGCGCAGAAATCATATCAAACGCCTCCTGGAGCATTGCACCGCGTCGAGGCGACGTACGCGCTAATGCGAACGCCGCCTCCGCGAAGCACGCAAGCACAGGAGTAAAGAAACAAAGTGGTAACCGGCGCAACCGACGCAATCGGCGTGCCAAATCCACTGTTGCGCAATCAGTAGGAAGCGAACCGACTACGTCGGTGTCCGCACCGCTGGATGCGCAGTTAACGAGTAGGACAAACACAGCTGAGGGGAATGCTCAGCCAGTCGACCCGACCAGGACCGGTGACACTGTGGGTTTGACTCGGATGGAACTTCCAACCGAACGCGACACGCAAGGTGAACGCAGATGCCAAAACAGGCACGCGGGAGCCATTCAGTCAGGGAGCAGCGACCCTATGATAACGGATACCGCACCCCTGACAGAACAACGCGACGCGAAAGTTGGAACAACGTCGGAGGCAGCCCAACGTGTAGATCCGGTCACGGCTGGTGTCGAAGCAGAGCCGACTCACTCAGCCGTTACAAAAACAGGCTCGCGTCGCAAACGCGGGCCTCGAAAACGCGGACCACGCATCGATGCGCATCGCCCATCACATCCGGACACAGCGAGTGCGCCTACCTTACCTGCAAAGGCAAAGAGAGAGCGCCCAAATGACACGTTGTCGCCGAGAGATGGGCTGAAGCGCGCGAAGCTGGACCAGACGCCAAGGAGGGCAACGATAAGCTATGCAGATGCGACTCAATCGCACCTGCTGATAGCTGTCGCTGCCACGCCTCCCACAGACCTAACGGTGGAACAGGCACAGCAGCTCGAACTCTCCTTAGAGGAGAGGATTATCGAGGCAGCACTTGCCCCACCGCCAGACAACGAGCCAGCGCTCGCACCAGCATTCCGAGGGAAACCTCTGTCTACAGAGGGAGTACTGAAGATGTGGTGCGAGAACGACAGCACTGTAACCTGGCTCAAGAACACAGTAGCCACGCTGCAATCTCCTATTCCAGGGACCAAGCTGACCGTCATTCGGCAGTCAGACATAGTGAAGAGAGTTCGCGCTTCGCTATGGCTGCCGAAGTCAATCGGTTTGGACCTGACGAGGACCCATCGCCTCCTAATTGCGCAGAACCCATGGTACAGCGTCAAAACCTGGCAGCTGTACGGTGCGGCTATGCAGGAGAAGGGCATCTTCCTGACCCTGGGCATCCCAAAATCTGAAGTGGCCAAGATTTTGGAGAGAGGTCGTCGGGTCTCCTTTGTCTCAGGTAGTGTTTACGTTAAGTTTCACACTGCCGGGGACGGAGACGACTCGATGACCACAGGGCCCCGGGAGGAGCCTAACACCGGCAATGAGGAGGCATCAAAACGGGCACTGCCACTTACTGGCCCAAGTACGTCAGGCACAGCCTGCTCCAAACAGGTATCCATGGTAGATAACGCTACTCCCATACCTACCATGGACACCAGCGACCACCACACGTCTTCAGACGGGGAGTCCGTGAACAGCGATGTTCTCGGATCCTCGTCAGATTAGTGTGGTACAAACCAACCTCCAGCACAAACAAATTGCGACGGCTACCCTACGCAGACTGCTGGAGGTTAACCAAAGGACCATAGCCCTGATCCAGGAGCCGTGGATCAGAGGCGACAGCATATGCGGTCTGAAAAGCATCGGGGGTAAGTTGATGTACAATACTTCGGTTCAAAAGCCAAGAACTTGCATCTATATCCCTAGATCAATATCAGCTCTGCTATTAACAAACTTCTGTTCTAGAGACCTTACTGCGGTAGGACTCCAAACAGGGCTCAACAACCAAACGTTAGTACTAGCTTCAGTCTACATGCCCAGCGATGAGGAAATCCCATCTAAGGGGCTGGTTGAACTGGTACAACACTGTGAAGACCACGGCTGGCACATTATCATCTCAGCCGACGCAAACGCTCACCACCCACTGTGGGGAAGCCACACACCGAACAAAAGAGGTGAGTCTTTAACAGAATACATTTTCTCGACTAACCTATCTATAATGAACAATGGCTGCGAGCCCACTTTTGTCAGTTCTAGATACCAAACTATAGTAGATATCACCCTTGCATCGGATGGTGCGGCAGAACTAGTGTCAAACTGGCACGTTTCAGCCGAACCTTCGTTTGCAGACCACAGGCGTATCTGCTATACCATACAAGTGCCAGAGACGGACCAACTGCCTAAACGCAACCCCCGCAAGACGGACGTAGCAAGGTACAGGACCCTTCTCCAATATGAGGTAGATAAAATCTGTTTTAAAGATATGTCTACCAGCACTGACAACATAGACCACAACACTAGCATACTTACCAAATGCATGCAACAGAATTACCAACAAGCCTGTCCCCCCACACAACCACCAGTGGCAGGTAAGTCCCAATGGTGGGGACCAGAGCTGGAGAAACTTAGACTCAATCTGAGGAAACTGTTTAACCGAGCTAAAAACACCAGGATCGATGAAGACTGGGAGCGATACAAACAAGCTCAATACCACTATAAGAAACGCATAAGATACCGCAGAGGGGAATCTTGGCGGCGTTTCTGTAACAACATTAACACCACTAATGAAGCAGCCAGGGTGAAAAAGGTCCTATCGCAAGATAACAACAGAACCCTAGGCACCATTAGAAAACAAGACGGTACCTACGCGATTTCAGACAATGAAATAAGTCAGGTACTTCTCGAAACACACTTCCCTGGGTGCGAAGTGACGGTAAACCCAAACTGGGAAGACACGCCGTACAATCAACCAACCCAGATTGACTGGACAGTGGCCAAATCCATGGTCACTGCTGACCGAATATCGTGGGCGATAGATAGCTTCCAGCCCTTCAAATCTGCGGGCCTGGACGAGATATTCCCAGCTCTCTTGAAATGGGGACAAGCAACAGTTGTGCCACACCTGCTTAACATATACAGAGCATCGATAGCGCATAACTACATACCTCGCCAGTGGAGAGAAGTCAAAGTAATCTTTCTACCCAAACCGGGTAAGTCAGACTACACACAGGCGAAATCATACAGACCGATCAGCCTAACCTCTTTTCTGCTGAAGACTTTAGAGAGACTAGCTGATCGGTATTTAAGGGAAGTTGCTCTAAGACTCAAGCCACTACACCGCCAGCAACACGCCTATAGGCAAGGCAGATCAACGGAATCAGCGCTACACTCTGTTGTAGGAACAATAGAAACAGCACTATCTGACAAATTAATGACACTAGGGGCTTTCATTGATATAGAAGGAGCTTTTGATAAGACAAAATTCAATAGTATCAGCCAGTCACTCAGCACATTTGGAGTTGATAGAACCACTAGTGGCTGGATCGATCAACTTCTAAAGATGCGGGCCATACAATTCACGGTGAACTCTACCACGAGAGGCATAGTAGCGAAGGGCTGTCCCCAAGGAGGAGTACTCTCGCCGCTGCTATGGAACATCGTGGTAGATGACCTGTTAGAACGCCTTAATAGCAGATGCTACTACACGGTCGGCTATGCGGACGACATAACCATTCTGATCAAAGGCGACTCAGAAAACATAATCTGTAATCGCATGCAATCGGCCCTCAGGATCATGGAACAATGGTGTAAACATCATGAACTGACGGTGAACCCGACTAAGACAGAACTGGTCCTTTTCACACATAAAAGGAAAACTCAGTTAACAAACATGCCAAAATTATTTGGAACGGAACTTACCCTATCGCAAGAAGTCAAGTATCTGGGCGTAGTACTCGACCATAAGCTGAACTGGAGTAAGCACCTTAACACGAAAATAACCAAAGCATGCACAACATTCTGGCAATGCAGAAGATTAATAGGCAGAAAATGGGGCCTCAAACCATCTATAACCATATGGCTCTACACGGCCATAATACGCCCTATGATAACATATGGCGCCATAGTTTGGTGGCCCCGCACTCTTCTAAGCACAGTCATGCACAAACTACAAAGCCTACAACGACTCGCCTGCCTGGCGACGACAGGCTGTATGAGAACAACCCCCACGGCATCGCTGGAGGCCATACTAAATCTCAGACCCCTACACCTTATCATACAGCAGGAAGCTGTCGCAGCTGCCATACGGCTTGAAAAGGTAGGGCTCTGGAAACGAGACAATAGAATAACTCATGCGCGCCTAAAGGAGTTAGTATACAATGAAATTCCAATGATAGAGGCGACATGTGATATCATCCCAAAAACCTTTGTCTTTGACAAAAAATACCACATCCAACTGAAGTTGGATGTGGTATTTTTTTTAGATTCCTCATGAATGAGGAATCTAAAGATAGCTCTGGCATACATGAAGTGAGAATATACACGGATGGATCTAAAACAAAATCAGGAACAGGAGTCGGAGTCTTCTCCCACGACCTAAACATCAATTACTCAACGACCCTGGGAAACCTCAACACTATCTTCCAGGCAGAATGTGTTGGAATCACCCGGGCTGCAACAGCGGTTACATCAAGGGGTATAAGCGATAAGTCAATACGCATTATCTCAGATAGTGCCGCGGTACTACAAGCCCTTAAGAGTAACTGCTTCAACAGTGGACTCATTTTGGAGTGTCACCGTGAGCTGCAAAGTATTGCAACAAAAAATCGGGTAACGTTGCAGTGGATACGCGGCCACAGCAACTCTTCTGGCAATGATGCTGCAGATCAACTGGCAAAGAGAGGATCGAACACCAAAATGGTAGGACCCGAACCAATTGTCCCGATACCCTTCTGCCAACTCAAAACATGGTTATGCGATAGAACCACGGAACTACACGAAAAACAGTGGATAGAAACAAAGGAATGTAGACAGACGAAGGAAGCCCTTCCATGCTTAGACAGACATTTGTCACGCAAACTGCTACGTTCCACAAGGAAAAACTTACGTCACCTAGTGGGTATAATAACAGGCCACTGCTAACTCAACAGGCACCTATTCAACATCGGCATCACTGACAGTCCCTTATGTAGAGGCTGCATGGAGACCGAGGAGACACCGGCTCACGTGCTTATACATTGTAAAAGCGTGAGCAACCAACGGGCGAAATTCCTAAACAGTCCAGAAACGATGAAGGAGGTACTGCGCAACATCGGTCCCCTATTGTCTTTCTGGATGGAGCTGGGGTGGTATGAGTAGCCGAACGGTATTCCGCGTCGGTTACTTACG
Organism: Catocala sponsa; assembly: GCA_963564715.1. Lineage (NCBI taxonomy): Eukaryota > Metazoa > Arthropoda > Insecta > Lepidoptera > Erebidae > Catocala > Catocala sponsa. Next base: position 20,257,877 of record OY751338.1, on the reverse strand, counting down.
CACAATGGCCCAATTGTGGGGCTAAGTGCGGATAACATACGTCCAACTAAACTAAACTACTAAACTAATGTATGTTGTAGAAAACTATTAAACTACGTAAAATTGACTCAGATCTTCTTCTTGAATATTATATATTGACTAATTCTTGTATAGACATAATAGTACGCCGTTTTAATTTATATTAAAAGCCTTTAAAATAAGTTATTGTAATATTATAATCAGTCAATTATTTTTACCTTTCTTTTTGTATAAGATCTATAATAATAAAAAAAACTGTTATCCTAATTAAAATGTTATGTGCAACTGGTGAATTAATCTAATATATTATTTTATCTTGATTAGCTTCTGCCAAATGTGGTCGTCAATGGTGGCTTAGTATATTATTATTACAGCTTCTTTTTCTGGAACATCGTTTGGTTAGTGAACATTCGCTGAGTTCCCCTTCCGATTATCCTAATCACACTTGCCTGTATTTTCCTCGACAAATTATTTATGCTCCAATACTTTTCCAACGTTAAAAAAGGAATGCTGAACAATAAAAGTGTTTCAATGCTATTAAAACAGTTATTTTAATTCAAGTTCCATTCAATTCTAGAATTCAATTTAAGAAACGTTCTTAACAATATAAAGTTAAATGGCGAACTAGTCACAACTTCTGAGACCCATGCTACGAACTTCTACAGTAAGAGTGCGTTTAGGTCTTTTTCTGTTGTTTAAACAAACTATGGTTCTAAGCGTGTACTTAAAAAGAAAATGGAAAAGTTTTTATACTCACACTCTAGGTAGCAGTTGCTCATTTGTAAGATTTAGTATACCTGAAACAAGAAAAATAAAAGTTGTAGAATTATGAGCGGCTCACGATAATAGGTACCTTTTCTAATTCGCCGGCGAGCAAGTTTTACGTGTCAAGGTTTTCTGTTCGTGATAAAGCTGTTATATATGTATATTATCAGCCCTGTATATATATAAACTTTTTCGCTGCTGGGCACTGCTCTCTTCTCAGTGTAAGAAAGATTGGGCTATTGTCCATTGTACTACTTATCTTCGAGAAGATTATGGAGATCTTGCAGACATTCAGGTTGCCTCATGATGTTTTACTTTACCCTTAAAGCGCGCTCGCTACAGTTAGTTATCGCTGTAACTAACTATTTATTATGTATTTCTTCAATAAGTAACTTATTTTTTAAGTTTGAACTTGAGATCTCTGTATTGCAGTCCAATAGTCAAACAAAAGAAAAATATTTTTACTCTATAACCGTCGCTACTGGTACATTGTTCCACATGTGTGGAATAATGTGCCAGTATCTGTTAGGAAGTATAAGCTCAACACTACTCCTTAATACATCAACGTTTTCCGGATCGTGAAGTTTTATTCCTTTAGTGGCTTATAAACACTGATAGCTCAGACGCTTGCCTCATAAAGTGGAAACGTATTGTTACTGTGATTTCGGCTTTTGACGGTTGGACGAACGAGCTACGGAACTGACATTTTCAATGGTGTGATGTATCCAGCGTCGTTCGTTCTTCATTCACGATTCGTTTTGATGATTTCTAAAATCAAATTCAAAGTTCATTTATTTATTTAGATCACAAACTAACATTTATAAATATCGTTTATTGGTTAGTGAGGTTATACAATTTACATTTATGTTACTTGCTAGATTCTGGCAAGAGGTTGAGTCTATAAGAAGGTATTTGCAAAAACGCACGGGCTCTCTAAAAATAATAAAGCCATCATTAGATTAAATTGCAAATAGGCTTCTTCGGCTTCCTTTCTTTCAAATTTCTTCTAATTCATGAAAGGGTTTAGGACAATCAACAAGTTACATACTCAAATTTAGGACACATTTCGGAATAAATGTGGCTCGCGGTACAAACAGTCAGTTCGAAACTTCGGATTTATGTTTCATGGAAGGCCTACTGTCTTCAACGAAGTCAGATTATATCTCTCGTATGTAGATGAGCAATAAATCTTACTCAATTTGGAAGTACCCGTAATACGAAATCTATCCGGATATTAAAGTTCTGTGTTTATATAAGATTGCCTTATTGGTTCTGGTACCTTGCGTAGAGTTGCGTTTATGCATATTTACGTCCAAAAGTGAGCCCCGGTTCAATTTTCGCGTTAAGTAGGTACATGCTATACATGGCATGGGTCTACATTATGTCAGAATTATACAAATGGGCGTATGTCCAATAGAGGATGGCCAAGGGCGGATTTTAATGTTGATTATAAAAATTGTGATCTAAATACATTACGCAAAATAACCCCTTAACTGCACCACCGTCGTAGCTTAAAAGCCCACAATTTTCTGCTAAAAGTGAATATATTATAGACATAACGAGAAAGGTTGCCGACATAAGTACCTCTTTGAAACAAAACTACGCAAACTCATCAATACGGACATTTTTACTTCGAAAGCATTTCAAACCAGATGAAACCAGTATCGGTGTCAAGCGGATTCGGGCCACTTCGGCAATTCTCGACAGTCGATCCGACGCTTGTTATTGCATATAACCTTTGCGGTTATTGCCTTATTGCTCTCTGTTCAGCTTGATCCAACGACGTGGAACTTATGTTCAGCTATTTCGGGATCAGTGAATCTTTTGATAGGTTACCGTTCAAGGAGATTGAAGATCTTTACGTGGTTGCTTTTATTTTTGTTAAAATAAAAAAAATATTATCAATACTTTTTAATTGAACATTTATTTTGTACCAGTGCTTATTCGCCTCTTAATATCTTTGTAAAACCTGTATTCACTAGAAGGGGTAGGCAGAGACTATTAAATTCTACTCGCTATGATTCTGGCATATCTATTTTGCTTTATCAATGCACGTTAGTCGTTGTAAGGGACTTTTAACCTAGATTTTCTTCAGAATGTCTCAAACACGTTTAGAGTACGTTTGCCTTGCCTCTTCTTATAGCTGTTTTATTCATATCTGCCTTATTTTGTCAATATTTTATCGTTCATTCTTTCTAAATATTCAAATCATCATAGTGCATACACCATTCTCAATTTTTGCTAACCCACCTTTAACTATATCTGTTGCAAAAGTCGGATGAAGTATTGACTTTTTAAAAAAGCGTGCGCGTATGCGCAATCATACGTAATATAATGGTTTTGGAAATTAACACTACGGAGACCAAAAATCTGTACAAAACTCTCGATATCTATTCCGTGTAATCTTAATATAGCAAGCGAAATGTTGGCAATATACACTTCTCAGAACTCAGATCTCGAGGTTATGAACAATATTGATAAGCTACAATGTATGTAACTGTGGCACAGATATCGACGTCTATCGTCTCCTAGAGAAATAAATTGCTGTATAATATATGTATACACAAATGTGTAACTTGTTGGTTACAAACATTGGTATTTGGTATATTGGTTCCCTATTCCATCTCTCCGTTATTCGAATAAACGGATTTATTAATACTTTATAGTCCACTGTTGGTTACAAACATTGACATTTGGTATAATAAAGCCCTTTCTATCAAACTGTCATTCGACTAAACTGATGTCTTCTTATTTCATAGACAAGTAATGCAATTCACGCATTAGAAATAAACTAATTATTGTATTGAATAACACTTATATTTATTCTAGTCTGATATATGAACGCCGTAAAATAATAAAACATATCAAACAGCAGCGGGAGACTATTTTAGTGACAATAGCACTGCTATAGAGAGGAATTCGGAAGTCCAGAAGTGAAGCCCAGACGCCTAGTATTTTTATAACTATGTGCGTATTAAATACTTTCCTATCACTTGTTTTAATGATAAAGGAACAACGAGATGTAACCTTCGACACTGATGATGATAATGTTCATAAAGGTATTTTGTTTGCCAACCCATATTTAGATCGCATGGTAGACCATAGCTTCTTATCAGGAGAACCGTCTATTAATGGGGCTGATGTTATTTAATTATTTATTTATTACTAAATTTTGCCCGCGGATTTGCTCGCGTACATGTAGGCAAGGTTAGGTTACGTTTGTAACAGTACTTTTTCTGGATGAAAGGTACCCTTTGTCCTATGCTGTACTTGACAACGTGTATGCTACTTTCATGATAATCGGATCGAAAGAAACAATCAAACTCACTTTCACATTTATAATATTAGTCAAGATTAGGATATAAAATGTAGTAGTCTCTGCCTTCGGGTAACATGCGTGAGTCGATGCATATATGTATAAACTGAAAGATGGGCTCGTTTAGTAAAGCTCACAAACCGTTAAAATTATGGATAAGCAAACATATATTTGCGCAAGGAGATCCCACAACAAAATTTAACAATTCCTTTGTGTTCTCCAAACACATATCGCTCGAGGCAAAAGCTTCATTGTGGTAAATTAGATTTTGACATTTCAGCATTTAATATAATAACTGATGGCGCTACTACTTATAATATAATAAAGTAATTATTATACCTTTCTGCAGTAAAACAACGATATCAGAACTAATATATAAAGCCTTTGTGCTTTGTTCTCGGAAATATTGTTAAAGATAATGTTTGTATTGCATGTGCACGTCTATCGTCATAAAACTACATTTTATAGAAATTGGTATCGAAAACAGCTTTTATAAAAGTTTTGTTTTTATTTTACTGATTCTGTTTCTTATCTGTGAATACGATATTTAATTTTACATAGCGCGGTATAGCGATATGTGGATTGATTTATTTTCGTTTTGAGTCTGGCAGTTCGTCAGCTAATTAAAATAAGAAAATAAAAATAACGAACCACTGTTTGATTAATAAGTGTACATTGTTTTTATGATAAGCAAATTTTTGTATATTAGTTAGAACAAATATTTCGGTTTCTCTTAAATTTAGTTGTTTGTTAGTAGTTGGTTGGTTAACAAAAAACAAAGGAGTTAGGATCATCTGGACTTTGTGTACAATACACAGTAAGAATACAAAACGGACAAATATGAGGATTAACAAATAGTCCTCGCAAAACAGTATAATTCAAAACACGAAGACTAAATCGCTAACATATAAAAAAGATCGTATATACGTAAACCTCAATAAATCCGAAATTCCTGTCTATTGTTCTGTTAATTTTAGAAAAAATAATAAAAGATCAGCATATAAACATCCGTATGTTATACCCGCCATTAAATCGTATGGTCGTCACGTGCCGGTGAGAGTTTAACGTTGTGATTTTAATTACACACGGAACACGTAAAATATAAAATGTTGCATTTATGAGATTTTCCTTTTCATTTGTTACGTCAGCCTTTTGTTATAGCTGGATGTTACAGTTATGGCGTTTAACACGTAATGATGCTTTCCATTGACGTATTTTTATCTTACAAAAATATATATACGGATTTTACGTTTGTGTCGTCGCATGAGACGGCAAAATATATATTTTTATACGCGAACGTTATACAAGATGCATACCTAGAGTCCGAGTGACATGATCATAACCTATAGACGCGTAGTCAACTATTATAGGATATTTTCTTTAAGATAATTATAATGTCATATCTATATAGATATGACATTATATGGAATGCATTGCATGGAAGCTCGTTATAATTTTTATTACAGACCCTTTTAAGACAGTATAAAATAGTGTTTTGTTTAGAAATATTTCTAGCCGTCAAAACACTATTCTGTTAGTCTGTAATAAAAATGATTACGAGCTTCCACGTCAAGCAATTACTGCTAACTTCAACAACCGCACTACATTCAATAATCCCAAGAAACGTTACCCAATGTCACGTGACAATCTGTTTATTATTGGGTAAGAGGAGCCACTGTTGACTAGATCTTGTAACGAGCGACATCAATACAAAGTAAGAGCCGCCGACTAATAACTGTTTTTACTAAGATTTTGTAATGTTATAACACTAACCTTGCGTGTATAATGTATGTTTGTAATTTTAAATATTATTTGGCGCTGTTGTATATTTACTCGTGGATACTGTTTTGGGATGTGAGCTGTTTATTTGTACATTATTTATTATCCAGATTGTATCTGTTTATTTCCCAAATGGAATAAAATAAACATTGTCAAACGCAAATGAACATTAATAGTCGCAGAAATCTTTATAAAAATGAGCAAATATTAAAATTCATATGTTGGTTTGCAAAAGAACTGGATTTTTCTGACCTGTTCGTCATACCAAAACTATAGTTTGCACATAATTATATCCAGTTCTTATGATAATACTTGGAGCGGATCGCATGATGGAAGCGAAAGGCTACAAGTAAATACTGTCTTAATAAAAATAAAGAAGAATACTATATGACATCGATACATATCCAGTATAGCACAACAAAACATATTATATTGAGTACTAGGACTGATCTAAAAATATAAGGCAGACAATAGAATCCCTCGTAAATTGGAGATAAGCTGGGAACAAGGTCTTTTATCGTAGACTTATATATTTTCGTATACAGCTATTTCTTATTGTTGATGATTGTACTACTACAGTACTATCCACGGTTAAGAGACTTAGAAGAATTTGTGTGATAATAATATTCGAGTTTAAGAACTGTCCCACTACATGGACCTGCTTTCAATATAAGGTTGTAAAACATTGTGGTTACCATACACATGGTTCGTTCACCATTGAAGCAAGTGATAATTAATGGGGTTCCACTAGTCTGCCCACACTCTCGTCTCACTCTGTGTTTTTCCACTATAGTTACATGGAAAAAACGTTAGTTAACCTACGTACGTTAACGGTGTAGATTTTTGAAGTGAAAACTTCTTTAGGCGCGTTGAGCACTTCTTGGGTGAACAAAAATCATGGAACTCGCGTCATCGTCACCGAACGCTTTCCATTTTTGAATTATTTTTGGTTTATAATTTGGTGAAGAAAAGTTGAAGAAGTGTTTATGAGCAAGGATTAAAGTTTTCACTTCTATCGGCAGGCCCCAATTTTTATTTTTTTATTTTACGTACGCCTAGGATGTCAATTGCGGTAAGTTGTTCACGTTAAAATTTACGTTAAAATTTTGAAAGGATTTTGCAGAAATAATTGTCTTTTGATTTATTTACCATAGTCATCAAGGTAACCTATTGAATTAATAAGTTTCGGACCCTGTCTAAATCTTTGTCTAACTTGCAGTCAAACATTATTTTCAAATAAACTACTTCAAACCATACAAACAGCACACATCTTTACACAAAATCTCTCCTAATTATATTATTAAAAGTTGTTCCTTTCCATGTTGTCTAACAAAAAGTAGCGAGTTCACGTGGATTCTTTGCCGAGTCTCTCTCTCAGTAATTGGCCGGCCGACCGCTCGAGAGCGCGGAGTTGCTTGACACAGATCCCGCCATACGCTTACCTGAAATGTATGAGATAATGGTGCTACAAGTTTTATGGCCCAATTTATGTGAAAATATAAATAAAACAAGCTATTTTATATTATAAATAGGTATTGTGAATGGTAGTATCCTAACTTCCTAACAAATATTATAAATGCGAATGTGAGTTTGTTTGTATGTTACGCTTTCACGCCTTATCTACTCAACCGATCATCAAGAAATTTCGCATAGACGTTGTCTGGGTGACAGAAAAGAGTACCTTTTATCCAGAAAAAGTACTATTACTAAGCTAAGTCAACTTTACCTACTTTTAAACGAGCGAAGCCGCGGGCATAAACTGGTAGTTAATAATGATGAAATAGCAGCGATAGCTCAGTGGGGAGACCAACAGACTGCAATGTAGAGGTTCTCGGGTTCGAATCCACGTCGCGCACCTCTGACTTTCGAAAGTTATATGACTTTTCGAAATTATGTGCGTATTGATTGACAATAATTATCGCCTGCTCCATGCCTCGGCAAGCACGTTAAGCCGTTGGTCCCGGCTGCCATGAACATCTATGGCAGTCGTTATTGGGAAAGTGTCGACACAAAAGATCCCACTGGGTCGAAGTGTCGCCGGTCTGCACTGACTGGCCCCCACATAAGATAAGATAATAAAAATGAACTACATATAACATTTTTGGACTTTAATTTGACGATGTACAAAATCGTCAGTTTGAAGTGCTTAAACATGTTTGGATGCAGCTACCCAGTAAATACGCACAAGTTATAAATGCTTAATTGTACTTTACTGGAAGTTTTGGTCGAAGCTCACGTGTATTAAAGTATATTAGGTGGAACTTATAGCTTTCTAAAATGTGGTCTACCCTCTGGGGGATATAGACGTATGACTATGTACGTAATTTTTTTTATTATTGAGGCGGTTGATAACGTTATATTATTGCTTTTAAAATAGCACAAAGCTATATATAGCAAGACCAGCTTAGCCTGAATTGTGGATTGAAACATTTTTGTTGTCAGCGCGCGGGATACATCTATACTTATAATAAAACTGTAGAGAGGTCAATTCTGTACATTGAATATATATTCAAAATTAATATTGGAGGATGAATGGTGATCGATACTGATGACAAAAATGCAATCAGTAAATTTTTTGTCTGTCTGTCTGTCTGTCTGTATGTGCACGCATGGGTCAAAAACTACTGAAGGGATTTTAACCAAACTTGGTACGATTGTAGTCCATACTCCTGGGCAGGTTATAGGCTATATAACATAACGCTAAGACACATAGGAGCTGAGCAGTGACGATAAATTTGAAGCAAGTCGGACGAAAATGCGCTTTCGAGCTCTTATCCTCGCATATGTTGATCATACACCAAAAGTATGTATTACAAAGATGATGGTCTTCAAAAGATCTACAAAAAAGTCCTTAATAGTATATATCTATCTTTTATAAATTAGCCACAATAACGTGTTTAATCGTTAGGCATTTCTTCAAAGTGTATTAAAATACATAAATATATTGTATTTCACATAGATATATCTTTATCAAACTCCCATATTCAAAAAGTACACTTTAATATTTATATTATAACAAATAATATAGGAATCGGTTTATAAACACACAAGATATAGATGAAATTAAACTTCCAAATCTCGCCGCGCCAGTATGGGTACGGCTATACGGTTGATTGTTGTTTAACGCGCGAAACGGCCATCCGCTGCATTTATAAAAAGACGGCGGCGCCGACTTCACTCACATTTTGTTTGTTTGGTTGAACGCGGTAATCTAAGGAACTACAGGTAAAAATTAGAAAAATATTTCAGTGTTGGATAGCCCATTTATAGAGGAAGGCTATAGGCTATATAACATCACGCTACGATCAATAGGAGCGGAGCATAAATGAAAAATATTGCAAAAACTAGGAAAATTCTCTTATGTGAAGCAGACGAAGTTGCGCGGGTCAGCTAGTACATAATAAATATATTCACTAAAGTTAACCGTCGGTCACCGTGGTGTTTGTGTTCGATGAGCTCGCAATCTGTCAGCATCTATGTATTATTCATAGTCCGTACAACCATTGCACTTAGTGTGCTAGATAGCAAATGTACGTATACACAGGTACATGCAACCCTTTTTAACACAAAACAAGTCACAAGGCAGGCAGATTCAATATTTACCCACTTGAAAACTTGTTCTCCTTGCAACGCTATAGTCAAGCTTAATCGAGTAGAAGTCTGTAGCTCGTGTTTCATTTGTGCACTCTTTAACAATAGTCTTATTGTTGTATTCTTGGAAGAACTTTAAAATTAAAGACATTTATCTGTTTTGTTGATCCAGTAATGGTAGCGTAATCGTATAAGCATCTACCAGTCTACATATGACAGGGAAAAACAAAATATCGCTTCAGATAGAAGGTAAAGCCAAAGTGTTGTTTAATTTAGTAATCAGGATTATAGCGTCTCAAAATCTGGATTATCCCAACTAATATTATAAATGTGAATATGAGCATATTTGTTTGACGTTTTCATCGAGTAAAAAAGTACTCTGAGGGATAGAAATTTATTAAACAATTATATTTCTATTTCTCTAATTCTAAAACTTATACTTAATAAAATTGATAAATTTAGAAAAAACATAGTGAAGCGAATTGCTTTGCGTGGTTTATCTCTATGGACAACAAAACAAGCGCTCCAAACTCTTGAGCCTCTTGATCTTAATTATAATAATAATATTATATTATAGTTAAGATCAAGTTGTGTTTTTTTGTTTGTTACACTTTCGCGCCTTAACTGCTAAACTGATCATCATGAATTTCGCATACACGGTCTTAGGGGTACAGAAAAGGTTATCTATCATCCAGAAAAAGTACTGTTCCCGCGAGCTAAAGCTAGTAGTTTCATATTTGTAATAGAAAGCTGTTATTAAAATTTGAAGTATGGTTGCTCAACAACATAATGTAATAGCTAGAGTCTGACAGCAACCTCGTCTGCGTGGAATAAATTTTACCCATGACGTCAATAACGTGAATAATTATGCACCTTTATCTCTCTCTCCTTCTACTACACAAAATGAGACGAAATGTAGCTTATAATTTAAGTTGAACTTAAAATCTGTATTTTTATAGACACACAGGCAGTAAAAGCCGCTAGTTTGAGATTAAATTCCTACCAAGAGTAGATATTAATTAGTTTAAAAATATCTCGTATAGTTTTTAAATAGTATGATGTTGATAATGAGAATGCCTCATTAAAGTGTTTAATTACTCAGTAACTTTTAAATACGTAAAGTATTTTCCTGAATTTCAGAATACAGATATTGGTAAGCAAACACCAATAGCGCATATAATAGGTCTTCTAAAATGGAGAAAATAATTACAGAATTTCGCGATATGTACAAACAATTGACTACACAAATAAGCGAGACTCCCACTGCGCCGGGTGTTGTACGATCAATCGTTACACGTGATAAAAAATTGTGAAATCCATAAATTATTGTGCCAAATCTGGGTGTCTTTTGCATCCGGAGAGTTCTTTGCATCTAATGTTTGCATGTATCGTCCTTCACAACACAGTGGCGACGTCTTAAATTAAAAATAAAATCAAAATAATAAAATATTAGACAGCGAGTATTAATTAATCGCTTTGGTAAGTATTTAAGAATATATAAACCTTTATATACTTACTGACGCAATTTAAAACCGTTGCGTAATATATTAAAGATTCACTCTTTAATATATATGTTAGCAATATATTTGTCAAAAGTTTACTGTTGACGACTTAATATGAGCTGTTTTACAATGTTAGTTAATTATTAAACATTTGCGAACAAAATCTTACACTTCTAGCCGTCATATCAATCTCTAAAGCTTTTACCATTTAAAACGGGCAAAGCGATTTCAGTCGGTAACACGGTACAAAATGGCTAGAATGGAGGGAGCTCGATCAAATCGCCTTTAAACTTCATCTCGTCTCTTGCGACCATGTACATGCAAAATACAAGTTATTTATTCCCACAGCAGATTTTTGAGACCACTTTATAAAAGCTGGGAAATATTGTAGGGTATCAGATTCGAACTTTCATTTTTATGGTTAAGAAGTCAGTCTTGCTTTGAAGGGTTTTTGATCCGGAATTGGAAGCCGACTAAAATATTTACAAAATACAATGTATGCTTTATTATGGTCCGCCATAATTAAAATATATTCTTTGCCTCTATATTATCTTTATCTCAACAAATAATACAAAAAGCAAAAATACAAATAGTTGTTTCGAATAGGTAATCATTGCTTTTCATACCTATCGTGAAAGCGGTAATATACCCGATTCAAACTTGTTTAGAACTTAACCCAATGAAAGAGATATTCATTAGAAAGATAGGAAAATATTATAGGTAGTAATGATATCACACTTACTGCAACATAACTTAGTATTATTATTAATTCAAAAGTATATATTTAAAGAAAATACTCTTCTTATTTTAAAGAGGGGTATGATAGTAACATGATTAAAGATATCGTATGACACTGAATGTACTTGGACTTTTTTGCGTCAGAGGACAATATGCATTCGGCTAAGTTGATTGTAAGCGGCTACAATAAATTAGAGATATTTAGCTTCTCGCGTATCATTCGTGTTGTCGATTCTGTTAACAACACTTACACGGAAGAAAAGTTATCAGAATTCTCTGATGAGAAAACAGCGCTTCCATAAGATGTTTTTAGCTGCGTATTTCTGTCGAAGTCAAAACCCTACTCGGATCACTCCAAGCTTGTGACACAATTGCTCTAATTTACTTTTTAATATGGCTGAGCAACGGTATACACTAGATAAGCAATTATATAACTAAACAAAAGGTCTCCTTTACTTATATTTGGAATGAAATACTCTTACTATCAATATTCCTGTTAAATTTATGTCTAGTCTCGGTAGGATTATGTTTATAAACTACAAAGTTTGAAAACGCGTCGAGAATTTCCCCTTCCAAGTTTATATAGATTTCAGATTATGGTGGCAAAAGTAATTAAAGTACGATTTCCTAGTTGTATTATTATATACTAATATATTATGAAATGTTTTACTATTACATAAAACTAATAGTCGTAGAATTCATGGCAGTGCATTTCTTATAAAATCACGAGATTAGCGATAACTTCAAACTTAGTATTCTATCAATGAAAAATTAAAATATTACTAAAATTGAAGACAGCAAAATTGGATGTTACGTTACGTTCAACATTTAATTTAACTATCGTATAAAATCTAAGTCTATGTCAGGACAGCGGTAACTCTACACGAGAATTATGACTAATACAAAAGGAGAATATTGCCAAGCTTGCTTAATTACATGTTTGTTTTCGTGAAAAAGCAAAGAAAAATATGTTCACTGAACCGGCAGTCGAGGGTATCGAATGGATACTCCTTGTTTAATCTGACATACGTAACTTAGAAAAACATGTTTGCATCAAAGCTCATAACATCCGTAGTACCTACATATGCAAAAGTAAAACTCATATTCTATATTTGAAAAAGAGCACTGAGGGGCAATGTTTTAATTGCGTGTCATATGCGACGCCTGTAAGAACTTCTGAATCGCTTATGTGTTAACTTTGTTCGTTGTCATCAACCAACTGCGCGGTTGTAACGTATAGCTAATTGGAATTTAAAATTAGATCTCTGAAATATATCCTTGCAGTATCTTCCATGAAATAGAGTCATACAAGATGTGGTTGTGAATCTATTATACTAGAAAATCCGTTTCATATAGTTTTAAAACGTGTGAATTTTTTAAATAGTCATTTGCTTCAAGCTCGATCTTAGATGAGTGTATGCCAGCTTATAGTTTACAGCAATTAGCAGTTCCATAAGTAAAAATAATATTTATTACATACAAAAGTCGCTCATTGTTAGATATGCAAGAATAAAAAGACTTAAAAATGAACTTATCGTCACTCTATAAAATACACTGGATTGCCGCTAAGTAACACCTAACTCGATTCTGTATAAATTAATCGAAAGCCCCTTTTTTGATGATCGATTCAAATATTGGATATCGTAGCCAAAGGTATAAAATATAGTACGGTGTTGACAGAATACTCTCTTAACTTTAAAGTTTTAATAATATTCCTCGCGCTGCTACGAACAATGTTAAAGATAATTTTTTATGAATAAAAGTTTGTTACACAAGTTTAAGCTGCAGCACATGTTGATGAAATTATAGACATAGTTCTAAAGAACACATGATAAGAATTCTTAAGTTATAATTATGTAGCGTTAACAGCGGTAATACCTTCGCATTATATTCACATACTAGCTTTTGCTCGCGGCTTCGCTCGCGTTAATTTAGAATTTGACAATCAATTCGGGTCGTACTCGTCCAGAAGTGAGAAAATTTTCATACAAACTTAATCCCCCCTTCCGCCCCTTTAGGGGAGAGTTTTATCCATTTCACCTACACAGATATTTTTCAATTGTATTTGAAAACTTATGTACCAAATTTCATACTGCTAAGTCCAGAAATGAGAAAATTTCTTTACAAACTTTACCCTCCATTTTAACCCTCTAGGGGGGAGTTTTGTCCATTCCACTTACGTAGATCATTTTTGTTTGTAATCAGGACCCAATATACCAATTTTCATACTTCTAAATCCAGAAATGAGAAAATTTCCATACAAACTTTATCCCCCATTTTACCTTTTTAGGGGGAGTTTTATCCATTTTACCTACACTGGTCATTTTCAATTATAATCAATAACTATTTTTATACTTATAAGTTCAGAAATGAGCAAATTCCATATAAACTTCATCCCTTTATTTCACCCCCTTAGGGGTGGAATTTCAAAAAATCCTTTCTTAGTACACCCCTACAAATTAAAACACACATGCTCTCCAAATTTCAAGTTCCTACGATCAGCGGTTTAAGCTGTGCGTTGTCTCTAAGTCAGTCAGTCAGGACATCTTCCTTTATATATATAGATAGATTGTGTAGTTTAAGTGGCCCCCATTCCATAGTAATGCACCTTTTCTTAAATTGATTCAAGCCTAGATGTTCGTTTTGCTTTGCGTTTGTTTTTCAATACTTCTTAGTCTTTTTTGCAAGGAAACTTAACGCAAGAAAATTAATATTATTTTGGCTTAAGAAAAAAAATCGAATAGGCTTTTTCTTATCCGAATACCAACAATTTTACTCCTTAGATAATCTTAAGATTGAAAATTAAAATATAAAAAAAAAATACAATTTTGATACATGGAATTTGTAAAATTGTCTCCTATTGTAAGGTATCTGTTATTGTAGAACGTGCACCTAATTACAATTGTCAGCTATTAAATAATTTACCTAAGGATTTAGAAAGAAGTAGTTACTATTAAACATTTAATTTACTCTAAGGTACGCCCCTACAAAATCTATAATAAGTATACGTATATGTATAAGTCTTAAGAACTTTCACGTCACACTTAAATTGATGATCTATTGTAAGACAGCAAAAATTACAGCTCAAACAAACTTTGTTTTAACAAAAGAAGAATACGAAAGTTTAAGACAATATGAAAGAAGACAATATTTTGTGTCCGAGCCTCGGCTTATTCCGGGATCGCGTTCAAACTGTCCGGCATATTTTGAAAGGATCTCGAATATGAAATGGCAAATATATTGGATGAATATTATCCGAAAGAATTCAGGCTCAATAAAATAGATGTCGTGTCGGAATAAACCTTGTTGAAATAGTATCAATTTAACCGGTTGCGCTAATGGAATGTCATACTCGTATTATATACATATAATGCACATAGGAGGGTTAAAATGCTTATATAAAGGTAAATAATACAAAAAATATTGTGATGAAACAATCGATGATGCCGATTATTTATTAAGCAATATTTCCAGTACTTTAATTAATAAATTCACGATCATTACATTGTGAATTTATTATGGTAGAAAACCTGGCATTTCAGAACTCTGTATAATGCTACGCAACTAATCGTTATTCGACCTAAACGCACATTAACGAAACATCAGCGCTACAGTAACAATCTCAATTTTCTGGACAATTGATAGTCTGCATCAAGACTCCATGCATTATAATTACGATGTCCAATGGCGGCTAATTCGAGTAGAGTACTCGTGAGCCCATTTATTAAGGGCTAATTGGCATCCCGGGCTGAAATTAGAGCTGCTTTGTTATTCAGGCTGCTCTAACTGTGGTTAATCGTATGTGCTGAGATGTATGGCTCATATAATAGACTATATGGATGCGGATTTGGCCTGTCATTGCTGTTTCGTGTGCTGGTAGAATAAGTTAGCAATCGATACTAAACCTCTTTAGCGGCGTTGTGCACTTTTTTTGTGATGGGTAAAAAATTTTAAACTCGCGTCAGTACACATGACCTGATCGAAAATTCGTAAGACGGAGGGAGAATTGTCAAACTCGCGTCAGGACACGTGACCTGATCGAAAATTCGTAAGACGAAGGGAGAAATGTCATGTTTGTCTACGATAGCCCAATAAATGAATATTGTATTTTACCACATAAATGATAGTACTTTTATACTGATAATTAAAGCAATTCGTGCAAAATTATTCCCTAACCATTCCAAAATATCAAAAATACACAACGTTAATATTCAAGTTTTCACTTCTGCCGGCACTCCCGGAGTGCAACCCGTGGTTTTTTTATTATTTGAACGCGTTACCTTCGGAACTAACGGTTGGATTTGAAAATACTTTTTGCATTTGATAACACAATTCTTGAGGAACATTTTAGGTTATAACATACCTATAATACACACCTACTTTTATGATTACTACGAGCCAGGGAAAAGGAGCAGTAATCATGAACATAAGTGAAACCGAGAGGGACAGCATGTAATCAAGGACTTGAGTGCAATCAGTTGAGCGTACGTAGCTAATAATTAATGAGCGGTATTTTTATACCTAAGGCTGTTGACCATTGGGCGAAAACGTAGTAATACTATTACGACTATTATGTTTTTATTTCAGATATTATAGTCAATAATAAATGGTACAATGGTCGTATATATGAGTTATAAAATACTGCAATTGTAATTTAACGGCGATTTTAAAACAGTGGCCGTCTTTTTATTGCAGGTATCTTCTAATAGGCTTAGCCATTGCTTGAACCTAGTAACTAACATAAATGTAGCTACAAAAACTTAGTAAACTCACTAACCAATAGATTTTGTTGTTCATAAGTGTTACTTTGTGATTTAAATGAATAAATTATTTTTGACTTTGACTTGATGATAAATAATTAGCGAGCCTCCTTATTCAAATCGTTACCAATCGTAACTAACTAAGGCAGGCTTTCACTCGATACAATTGCTAGTGCACACGAATAACATAGTAATGACTTAGTGTTAGTTTATTCTGTAAGTTAGTTCGATGTAATTACTTGATTGCGTTATATATGTATGATATGCGGCTTAGGGACGTCAGACAGAGTGTTCGTGTGTTTATGTGACAGTGATATATAGTTGGACTAGTACTGACTGTAACAGAAACACATTATGCATTGAGTAACGATTTACTCGACAATGCGAGAACAATTCGAATGAAATCGTGTGCATGCAGTTTTAAACGTCAAAGACGTGCTTTAACAATCCAACGCAATTAGTGAGGCCTCGTTTCTTGAACTCGGCGCAGATTTTTATATAGCACCCTTATGTTTTTCGAATGCACGTTTAGGTGTACTCTAGGAAAGGAATAAGCGATGTAATATTAATTATATTATGAAGCAGGTACTATTTGGTTTTTGTTGGTTCTATAGCATAAGTTTACGCTTATATTTGCAACCAATCGTGATGTCTTATGGTTGGTATTAGTGTTTGGAAAGGGTATATTTTTGCTGTTAGTGGCACACGAGCCAACACCTGATATCGAATGCTAACTAGACTTCATGGTCATAGTGTATGTACTTGTCATCATAGAAGTAATTCCAAGGAAACAAGCATTTACGTTCACTTAAATCAAGGCACTGCCTACAGTATATATGCGTCAAGCAAACACACGGTCTGCTTGACGATAAGCATTTAACGTAGCCTATTTGAAATAGACGGTTAAAGGGGATAGGGGAAGGAAGGCAAGGAAGGGATAGAGAGGAATATTTCGTTGTTTGGTTTTTGTTAAAAACTCCTTAATAGTACGAAGTCAGAAAATGGGATGAGCTACAAAATAGTAAAATGTTGTTACAACCATATATGCCTTCCCCATGCGTCAGTCAACATGTGTAATATTTAGTTGATCACACCCTCATCATGTCATCCTCGTTCCGCATTATGTTTACAACTTCATATCCTAACTAATATTATAAATGTGAATGTGAGTTTGTTTACCACGCCTTCACACCATAACTACTCAACCGATCATCATAAAATTTCGCATACACATTGTCAGCAGTACAGAAAAGGACATTGTGTACCTGTCATCCAAAAAAGCACGGCTCCCGAGCAAGCAAAGCTGCGGGCAAAAGCTAGGTACTAGATAACAAATTACAGCTTTACTTATGTAAGTTATCGATACAAGCAACCAATATATGATACACAATAAAGCTCTTATGTACTAATAGTACATATTCCGTACAATTACGACTAACAACGTGACGTATTTCATCTTGTCAATATTACGTAGCGTTTCATTATTGTGATCGAGTATAGACAATTACGGAACGACGTATCAAATAACTGTGTCTTAATTCGTATATTAGATTATCTTGTTATTCTTAATAGTGCAAGTAGACATACAAAAGTCAAAGGAATAACAAGCTGTAGTGAGATTAACAAGGTTTTATTTAATTCCGTGGCTTCATTCCTTAGGTGCTAACGATCTATTCACTTAAACCGTGATTTTCTCAATAATAAGTCTCTGTGAAATTCTTATATGTACAAATTATATATTCTCGAAATCATATTAATCCGTTGCTCCTTTACGTGTGAGAAGAACAGAACAACAAAAACGTTTTCCAAGAAACTTTCCTTCTACAGATCAAGCTCTGTATCGCAGGGCAACTTTTAAAACATGTAATTACCATGCACATACAGCATCTGAACACTGGAGAATAATTTGTGGATTAATGTGTTATAGGTTCAAACCCCACAAACCTAACAGATGCGACAGTTTTTTAACACTAAATTATGTACCTAAGAAATATGTAGCTGTACCTGCAATGTCATTCCCGCGAATTTGTATCATCTACGTATCCTAGCGCAGGACTTTTGGCATAACTTTTTTATTTGTTTACCAATTAAAAATAGAACACAATAGCCTAAGTTTATTTCAAAACGTAACTGATAATTCTTCCAAATTGTGTCAGCTATTATCGAGATCTACAAAGGCACAAATAAAGATACATACACAATATCAGAAAATACTCAATGAAGTTAAAACATCAAGCCAAAATATAAGATGATATTCCTTAAAGTTGTTGTAGCGAGACATCTGTCTCACAAAGTAACTTCAAACTAAAGAGTGACGGTGCAACTCGACGCCTTGTTAGCTACGCGGCGGCGCCTCGCTTACAACAGTCCACCCGAAATACCAGATAGCTTCATTAAAATCTGTCTTAAGTCGAGTAAAGACTCGAAAGAATACTAGTCTGTCTTGGTGATATTGGAAGTTGAAAGGCGGTTGTATATTGAAGGTTATATGTAGAATTGTGCTATGATTTTGGGCAGCAGCTTAGTCGAAGGAATTAAGTTGTTAGGTTTAATTGCATGACCCACATGTATATAATAAGCGTCTGAGAAATATTAAAAGATCGGTGCTTACTCTCGATAATTCAACGCCAAAGTCATAAGTCGTTTATTTATTTATCTTTCAAAGTAACCCTTTTGAACGTCAGAGAATAGTGTTTATCGAGTTTACAAAATTTACTGAAGTTATATATAGGTAAGGCTAGTATGAATGGAACAGTTGCAAGAGGAAAATCTAGGCGAACGTTTCTTGATCAGATCGGAGGCGTTCTGGACAAGGGCCAGGTTAAGAGCACCTTGAACCGACGGGCGTGTATGAGGAATGTGATGAAAGTGAATGAAGCCAGAGAAGTGTGTCAGGATCGTAGCAAATGGAAATCCGTAGTCTCCGCATACCCCTCAAACAAAAACAGGAAACAGGCGTGAATCTATGTATGTATATATAGGTTAGATCCTAGCTTCAAGCAAAAGTTTTAGCATATAATAATATCGACTTCAAAAGATATCTGCAGGAAACTCACTCATATTTCGCAAACACACACACACACACTTACTAGTAAAAATAGTAAAGTGTTATAAATACTTTCATATAACAAGGCCAGCAAAATAAAAAGTTCCTCCCAAGAGTTATTTGAGTTAAGAACACATAGAGTCACATAGTTTCTCTGAAGTAGGTTCATGTTCAATGCATTGGGGGAATATCCGCCTTTTGTTCTACGCCATGTTCGATCTCACAAGATAAATATTAGGATAGTCTACAAACGTTTGTTCGGATACTAGGAAGTAGGATTGTATATAAGGTAGCCGTATTCCAGAGTTCTTGTGCGCTAGTTAGAGATTTATTAGACATCGTCAATATTTATCAAGTATCTGCTTGAAAGTTTAGGCAGATGTTTTGAAGGTGTACATTTGCAGCACGTCATAGGAAGAAAGTTTAGTATTCTAAATCGCAATCCAAAAATGAAGTGATCCACTATTTGAATCTCATTTCATTGGATTAACTATTCGAATAAAAGAAAGTGGAGATTCTTTTGTTGTCTATTGTATTAATAATCGATATCACATATGTATGTAGTGTACGTACGGCATGGGTGTCTTCATTTTTACATAGACTATCTTTTGCCCAGAAGGGTAGATAGATACTCTACGGATTTCCACGTGTGATCTTGGTATATATTCCACATGCTCGTAGGTTTAAGTTATTTATAACCTGGCCTTTCTCCAGAATGTCTTCGTTGTGGTTTGCTCTAAGGTGACTCGAATTAATATTAGTTTCTTTGTTATTTTACGTATTGTTACAAGTATCTCCTCAGATTTTTATTCTATACCAATTTTAACTTCCTAACTAATATCATAAAAAAGAAAATGAGTTTGTTTATATGTTTGTTTGTTACCTTTTCACGTCTAAACCACTGAACCGATCATCCTGAAATTTTGCATATACGTTGACAGGTGTACAGAAACGGACATAGGCTACCTTTCATCCCGAAAAAAATACTGTTCCCGAGGAAAACAACAAGAACGTTCTTATGATAACAGATGGCGCCACGTGTCTTTCGAATCATAATTGAAATATATTATTTCAAGCAGAATACAACCTGAATTGATTGTCAAATTCTAAATTAACGCGAGCGAAGCCGCGGGCAAAAGCTAGTAATATTATAAAGAGGACATTTGTTTTGTTTGAAATAAATAAACTCAAAAATTACAGGTCCTATTTAAAAATTTATTTCTTGATTTGAGAGTTACTTAATCAGAAGTAACATAGACTTTATAACTTCAAACTACGAGCCACGGGAGTGAGATCATGGGTGAAACAGCGGAAGACAACTAGTACTAAAATACATAATATAAATAAATGAAACACCTGTATTTATATAATAGACTTCAGAAATCCTGCTCAGCCTATCTATCAGGAAACGCCAGCGATACAAGACATCACCATAGGGTGAAACTGATATCTTCTATTACAAATCGTCGCTATGAAATCATGACTGCGAATGTTAAATCAATCTTCGAGCTACACAGCTCATTCAATTGTAGATATCACTAATTAGGAGATTATTACAATAACTGAATTTCCATACCGTTAATTATATTGGTAAATATGATTGCTGAAATAGGTTATTTATATACCATATATTAGCTTTCAAAGTTACGATGCAATATGACTACAAAATACAGGTTACAAGTGTTTTTTTAAAGGAAATAAATTACTTAGTGTCGATCCTGTGTCGCGGGGGACTTTACTAACATTGAAACAATGAATACAAAGACGAGGGTTCTTTGTGTTTATTGCATAAAGGGGCGTATAGTATTACCGAGTCTGAATTTGGCACAACTATATGTGGTCACGCCATTTTATGTTCCTTATGAGAATTGAAGCCATTTGGTAGTGTCGAGCTGGCTACCTAAATCACAGTGCCATACGTGCAAACACAGCGAGCCCCTTAACTTTACCAAGCTTAACTTTACTGATTAAAAAAAACACTAAACTTCTAAATAAATTAAATCTATTAAAACTATGACACTTATACCGAGTCTTTAAGAGTAAAGTAAGTTATAAACTTAAAATTAAATATACCCTGCCAAGACTTGTATGATTAAATTAAAAAAACAACTGCAGACTTTGAATTAATTAAACTATGTAAAAGCCATATTTAACTTGCTGCTATTTTGCTTGTTTTATATGCATAATTTTGTATTCACCGACCAAGTTAATTTATATGCAAAATGATGCTTCGTAACGTATATTTTAATAAATACTTCACGTATTACGTGTGCCTTAGCGAAACGAAAATAAAAGTGCTAAAAAGTAAATTTAGGAAAGATATTACATAAACTTCGTACTACTACAGATCGTTGAAGGAAATTACGAAGTATCTTTAACTTATAGTCCGTCGTAGCCAAATAACCTGGTGATCTGTCCCGTAGAAAGTTTCAGGACGCCGAAGTAGTTTCGTATTGTCTGAAGTCGAACAAAGGTCTGATGTCCGAATGACCACGCTTTAAAGCCACCATACCTTAAAACTTGGTCATTGCATGCGTAAGAGGAAGACAAAACTTTACACTCTATAATGTGTTGTTTCATTTTCGTGCATGCAATTACAATGCTTGAGGAAATGGTGGTTGGGCTCCAGGTCTAGTTTGACTGCTTTATGAGATTCATGTGCCAGTTAATCCGCTGACATATGATGACAAGTTGCTTTGCCTTACTTATGTATATAAAAAGTAATAGGTACGTATCTTCTTTAGTTTATTCATGTATTGATTTATTAATTCAAGAATAGTGTAAATCTTAAATCATTACAATAGGATAATATCATTAAAATCATTTAAGTAAATTCTGAGATATATAGACTTGACTTCTCTTTAGTATAAGGTTTCATACAAATTATAAATATATACACATTATATATATTAAAGAATCCCTTACGTAAAAGGTGACAAAGTATAATAATAGAATGCTGCGCTGGCGCTGTGGTTAATTAGCGCCACAGTTGTAGGCAACCTACCGGAAAGTGCAGAACAACGTCTGCCGGGCGAGCTAGTACAATGAAACACTTATATTGAAATATGAAGCCAGATGGTCTTGTTTCAAGCCCGACATAATTTGAACCGCGTACATGCAATTATCACAAATGTTTCCTGACCTCTCTCGAGTTTGACCGCACATTTCCACTAAATTCAACTCGACATAAAGCAGCACTACACATTTATATTATACTTGCATTAATACACATTTCAGTTAACGTCATCGAACCGGATGACGGAAGTTTTGGAGAAAGGACGGGTTTAATTTCAATCGACAAGTGTACTTGAAGAATGTGATGAAAACAGATCGACAGAAGGGGAAGGATATCGTGTATAAATTACCATTACTTACCTTACTGAAAAATAGGCACACAATATTTAAAATACTTGGTATAGGCAGTATAGTTTCGATTATCGATTATTTGATGGGCACAATGCGACTCGATTTTGAGTATTCAGATTAGGCCACATTCGGTTACTTTTGTTTTGGTCAAAATGTCTATTGCCGTTTACCGGATACTGATAAAGACTCCAACTGAGAATGCCTTGAAACAGAAAAACTTAATAAAACATCCCGAAAAATCTCGAGACAGCATCATACTACTACGCTACCAAGGTAGAATCAATGTACAACATAAAAATGAAGAAGATATAAAATGATCAATCCGCCAATTCATCTGCAAGATACCCGCTCTAACCTAAATAAGTCCAGAAAACACTCATCCAAAATATGTGCCAATAGGGTCGTAACTAAGCTAAGAGGGCAACACGAACGTGTGGAAGTGAGTAGTGAGAACTGGAATAGCCAACTCATCAATCGCGTGGTGCGAACACTCACTATCAATTTAACTTCGCAAATTCACTTCGGCCAGCTTCGTTCGAGGAGATTTGTATGTGAGGAGAAAGCATAGAAGGTAAATGTGCCAGTTTGATGGAATTGAATTAAGTTTGTTTGCATACGTGTTTGATTAAGGTGTTTACATAAGTTTTATTGTTTTTTTCTGTTAGGATATACGTAACTCCGGACTTATTGCTAACGGTAAAGTGCACGGTAGGTGGCGATATAACTAAAAACTATTTGGCAGCGATATCTTGTATGTATCTCTCAAGGATATATGCGGTTTTTTATGGCATTGTATGTATGAGCTCTTTATCGGGATAGACTTTAAAATACTTTAACACAATGCCATCAAGAAAAAAATGATCTGTGCATGATCCAATTTTTATGGTCTGATCGAATAACGCAAGTCTGTTTATCAAACATACTGAAAATGTATAGTGTCCACGTAACTACATGGCTGTACCGATGTTACAATATGTAAAACATCTTTATTATATCCGTGATCCTGACAGCGTGATCGCCATTTTCAATTTGCCTTTTGACTAAAAGCCAATAGGATCATGTGTAAATACAAAGACTTCTTCGTTTTAATTTCGTCATAACTCTCAAGGAATTACAGACATAACCGTTGCATTCTCTTGAGGATAACGACCCCGTCCTCGTCTCAAAAGGTCATCAATCATATCATGGAAATGCAGCCGGAATAGTAACTTGCCTAGTTGCAGACGAAACGTGCTCCGAATACGGATAATTATGCAGTGGCGAAGATAATTTATTATTTGCAATGCGGACATTGTAAGGATATAAAGTGTAGTCAATGCTAAGATAAGGTAAGCCGATTTATTGACGTTCAATTCCGTTAGCTTGGTATATTCGAAGATTAGTAATGGGTGTTATTTAAATGGTTAGCATAGTATTGGTATTTTTGTGAGCAGAAAAATATAATCTGTGAGCAGAAATAGCTAATTGATCAGCAACTCATGGCCAGCAAACTTTAAAGAGATCAAACTAAGTCGTAGGAGCCCCGCTTCGCGGGGCTCCTATTTTTGGGTGGGTTTAAAAAAAGGAACCTAAAATAACCTAACACTTCCGAGACGGAATGCAGTGATTTGAGGCGTATAGATGCTCGTTATGCTGTGCAAAATTTGCTGACCAATTAGAATTTTTGATGATCATTATATTTAATCCCATTAGTTATTACCAGGTTTCGTTGGAAGCAAACTTCTGCAATGTTCTGTAAAAGATGTATTCTCTATAGAAATCCACACTGACAATGTATTTTTTTCACAACGATAGTTAGTTATTTATATAGATTGTAGTTGCAATTTTGCTAACACATGATAGTACTTTAAAAGCTGAACAGACACGACCCAAAATTTGGATTTAGTAGTAATAGTGGTATACACTATTGATACTGAATAGTCACGTAGTTTTTGACGTGACAACGTCTAATAAATCGATGAACGCCGGCTGCACGCACGAAAAAGGATGACTCATTGTCCCGTTACGCTCATTGTCCCGTTACGCTCCTTGTCCCGTTACGCTCATTGTAACGTAACGATCGGAGTGTAAACTTAAATCTAAATAGTTTAAATAATTTAAATAGCTGCAATAGAAGTAAAAGTGTTTACCAGTTACTGTAATAAACGATGTGATAAAAGCCACATAGAGTAGTTTTCAACGTATAACATTCGCGTAAACGGAAGACAACATTATGACAGACTAAGTTATATTTCTAATGCCTTCTTTATTCTTCACTACATGATAAACTCAATGATGATGTCTGTACGCGATAAACTCAAAAACTACTGAAAGGATTTTCATGCAGTTTTCTACAATAGACAGAGTGATTCACGAGGAAGGTTTGAATGTATAATTAGTTAAAGGTTTTGTGTAAATTAGTAGAAATATGATGATAATTGTAGAAGTTATCGAAAAAAAACAAGCCAACTTTTTGAGTCGGGTAACGAATATATATAGACGGCTTGCACATCATCACGGTCAATGATGCTCCTTTTATCTTCAAACACGGACGGGATGGAATCGACTCACAGACTACGCAAGATATCCGTATCGAATACATTCGACTCCGTGGACACGCACTTCAAACAATTACTGAGAAAAACGTAAAATTCTGTGATGACGGTAACAACGCTGGACAAACTATAGTGACAAACCTTAATCCTCAGAGTTTGTCTGCTCACTCAGCGGATATTGAAACGGATACAGTGACAACAAGGTCTGATTATTTGGCGTTGAGTGAAACGTGGATGCGTGACAATTGTGATCCAGTTTCAATCAATAATTATGAGTGTGTAACCCGGCAGAATAAACGATCAGATTCTGATACAAATGCAGCTGGTGGAGCAGCAATTTATCGAAAATTATCATCGATATCCACGGTCAAAGTTCTCCACGTTGAATTGTCGGACACAACTCGTCTCATCGAAAACACGGGCGACGTGTGCTTGGCTGAAATTACATGCTTCACTGCTGATACAACGTTTAAAATTGTATTTTGCGCAGTGTATATTCATCCTGGATGCCTTGTCTCAAATATTAGTGTAGAATAGAATAGAATAGAATTCGTTTATTTGTCAAACATAGGTGATTACATGTATTGCTGCACCAAGCACTTTTCCGTATGTGCACAACAGCCAGTATGTGCATCCGATCATGCAAGTTGATACCAATGTACCAATTCTTCTTTGTGGCGACTTCAACACAAACGTGAAAAATGATGAAACATTCCCTAAATTCATGAAAGATATGTACAATCTCGAATGCGCATCAGATGTTAATAAGTCAACAACGCTCAGAGGAACAACCATCGATTTGACTTTTTCGAGGCACATTAAACTTGAAACACTCCCTTTTCGTTTCCTACTTTTCCTATCATCGTCCTATCCTTAAAGAATAACACAGATTGGAAGAAGTTATATAATAGCAAACATGTATAAAAGTTATAGTTAAAATAATCTGTTCGTTAAAGTAATAAACATAATATTTGAATCAATGAGTGCAAATAAAAGTATATTTATCAATTACATTGTAGATTTCATTTCACTCCTTCTTTGTATCCATACAAAATAGTAATATTTCAATAAAAATGATTCAATTTTATTCACAAAAGTATGCAATCATTTCATAAATGTTTTGTTATGACGTTGTCAGGTTAAACTATCGTCCGTAAACCGACTTTACAGACAACCAATTTTTTTGGATTATATTGTCTTCCTTCTTATTTAGCTTTGTTGGATCTATCTTCAAAATAGACTATTTAAGTACGTATGGCGTCTTCATTGAGCAAATTAAGCGAAGTTTGGGTCCCATGGCATAAGTAAGTGTGCGACCGATCGTGAGATCTCGAATAACGAAACGAATAGTATCATCTTCAACGAAATGGGCTTAAGGGTAGAACACTATTACTGCAGTTCGTCTGGTAAATAAAAGTCTAGGCGGTTCAGCTTTTTTGGGACTAGTAACCACCGCTGTTCCATTATGGCTAGGTTCGGTATAATTCAAAATTCAGTTTTCACGGTCACCCCGACCGTGAAAAAGTAAATTTTGACACTCATTAAGTCCTAGACAAAGTTAAACCGTCTTGAAAATCACAATGAATTTAATTAGAGGCATACAGAACGATCAAGAACAATGCATTCCACTTCCGTATTTTGAAAAACAGGAAACAAAAGGGTCACATGTTTACCTACATCTTCAGTTCCATATTTTATTTATTTCCCCTAAGCTAGCAAACACACCAGTAATAATATAATATTCTACCACATACACACAACACCATCTAGCCCAAACTAAGCAGAGCTTGTACTATGGGTACTAGACAATGGATAAACATACATATATACTTTTTTTTTTTGTAAATACATACATATTATACATAGAAACACCCAGACCAAGACAAACATTCATGTTCATGCACACAAATGTTTGACTTGTGCGGGAATCGAACCCGCGACCTCAGGCGTGGCAGTCGGTTACACTAACCACTACGCCACCGAGGCCGACAAAGCCCATACCCAAAGTATTGCGAGCAATCATAGGCTATGGCTACCGTTATGATCAGATAGGCCGCACGCGTCAGTCTCGCTGTTTTGGGAACTACGAGACCACATAGAGATATAGGCCTGAAACTCATAACATCCTTCGTTTTTCGTCAGGGGACAAAACTATAAACGTTCAGTGGAACGCTTAAACTAACCTTGATACAGTTTATTACCATTTGTAATACAAACAAAATTAAAAGCAATAACTTCGCGCAGATCGTTTTCATACATTACGTTGATGACGTCATTCAGTCACTCATGGAAAATTGAACTCTCAGTCGTTATGACCCTTTTAGCATTTTAATAATGTAAAAAATGTCCTTACATTTCATATAAGGGTTATAACGCAGATCTTCTTACTCACGTATGTAAATAGCGTGCTTCGCTTAATCCTCTTAAAGTGAGCGAGTACATGTATTATCGGGAGTCATGTTTTTTTATGTTTGATGACGTAAATAAGTATTGCAGTCGTTTTGTTTGAATAAACTATTAAAAACCTGATCATTACTTTTAAATGTAAGACAATATACTTATATTTATTAAAGCTTGAATTGTCGGACACAACTTAGAAATATAGAACCAGATTGTTTAATTGAGATTATCTTTAGGGTGGATTACATTTCCAGACATGCTGCTTAATTTTAACCAAAATATAAGATTAAGCGAGGAATTGGCTGTATTCTGCTTCTCCGATACCTACATCTCGGTGAAGGTGTGTGTGATTTACCAACCCGCTCTTAGAAGGTGTGGTAGACTAAATTCCAGACCTTGTCATACTGAGCGATTAGCAGAGCCCGAGGTTATTTATGAAACAGAGCTTTATTATCATATTTACCAGATTTACTTGTAAATCTTTCATAATATTATTATCAACACCGATGGTTCTTTTTTACAACTGTAACAAATATTGCACCAATGTTTATGCATAGTGCGGCCCAGATATAATTATCACGTAATAAATTCAACGTAGAATAGTAATAAATTATGTTTTTGTTGTATGTGACAATGAAAGCAAAATTACAAAAATTTTCAAGTTATTCATTTCGCTAATGGCAGCCATATTTTGAGTGTAATATGCGCGAGTGTTCCCTTATAATATCTGGTGTCATAAATATTCTGTTGCTTGATACGACGCGTGGCAGTGTAACATTTTTGACGTGAAAACTTCTTTAGCGGCGTTGAGCACTTTTTTGTGATGGGTAAAAAATGTTAAACTCGCATCAGGATACGTGACCTGATCGAAAATTCGTAAGACGGAGGGAGAATTGTCATGTTTGTCTACGATAGCGCAATAAATAAATATTGCATTTTACCACATAAATGATAGTACTTTTATACTAATAATTAAAGCAATTCGTGCAAAATTATTCCCTAACCATTCCAAAATATCAAAAATGCACAACGTTAATATTCAAGTTTTCACTTCTGCCGGCACTCCCGGAGTGCAACCCGTTGATTTTTTTAATGGGAGTAATTGATGAAGACTTAAATGTATTATATTTATTTCTTATTTTGTGTACTATATTATGACTACCTGCTTCTGCTGCCCACTGCTCCATTCACGTGAGAATAAGTATCGAAATAAATAGCATCCTAAGTGGCGATGTAGGATAAAGTCTAACTGCTTGCCAAGTTTCACCCGAATCCGTTCGACGATTTACAAACATCTTAACATACTTTCACATTTATAGTATTAGTAGAATATAATTTCTTATATTATAAATGCGAATGTGATTTTTTTGTTTGTTACGCTTTCACGCTTTGACTATTCAACCGATCAACATGAAATTGCGCATCCAAGTAATCAGGGATACGGAAAAGGACATAATTATTATGGTACCTTACACACACACAGTAGTAATAATAAATTGTTCAACTTGGCGAGTTCTTCTGTCTATAGTTTTAATGTCTATAACCCAAAAACACACATACACACCACAAGAAAAGTCAATACTTGAACAGTAGGTTTCTATTTCAAAATAAAAAATATCGTATAACTAATTATTTTAATAAATAATCTTTTAATTAATCTTTTCCACATTTATCTTAAGTTTTTCCACCACAAAGGCCACAGAACATATTTTCATTCATTATTTTCTCTGTCGTCATATCAAGGTCCACTTCTTTTTCATATAACTAGATGACCCTTCTACTAATTAATAAGAAAACTTTCCTATCGAATAGATAGTTCGTGAGATGCTATCGATATACTCAGCCGTCTGGATAAACAGTTATGCTTCATTAGTTGTTGGTTCCTTGATGAATATATGAATTCAGTTATAAATGAAAGACAGTAAGGGTTGCTAATAATACATGATACCTACATTTTATTTTTAGTTATGAGTAGGAAAAGAAACCGTTGTAAGAACCGCTAGTACTTGACGTGTCACATTGGATGCATAACTGGACGAGGACAGGTGTCAAAATGAAGAGTGTAGCCGACTTATTTTCAGTGCATAAGTCTGAACGTTTTTTTTTTTGACATACATACACAGTCTGACGAATATATATCTCCGAAGGTCAGATTAGGTGATTAACTTTAAAAATAAACTAACTTTAGATTGTTACGGGTATCTTGCCAAAGAGCAAATAACGCTTTGCCCCACCATTAAACCTGACACCTCATGCACAGCAGTCGATTTTTCTGACGCTGCGCCACCGCGCAGCAGTTTTGGATTGTAGTCTAAAAGCATTTACATTTACTTTTTTAAATAGATTTAGTGAATTAAATAAAGCTTTCTAACATTATATTCCTGTAACCAAAATAAAATGCGTATAAAAGTTGAATTAATTATTATTATTATTATTAAATACAAATTAACATAACTAAAGCTTAAAACAGTAGCAAGTTAACAGATGAAATTCATAATCTTTGACATAAAGTCTGAGCTTTCATCACTTAAAAGACAGCACTCTGAGTAAATACATAATTACAGTGCCATTCTTAAAGCAGACTCGACAAATAAAGTCATCCGACTTCGTATTAAGTAATTTGAAATTTCCTGTCTCAATCTGAAAAGTCTGCGGTCGTAAAATAAATTATATTCAACGCAAACACAAAGCGAAACTATATTTACTAGACGTAATAACATTATGCTTCCAGCTAGTGCTTTGCTGTCCCTGACTGAATGCAACTGTTTTCAACGTAATTCATTATAAATCTTATTGTTTGAGATTTAGAGTTCAATATTCCATGAAAAAATACATTCAACCCGTCACAATAGATATATTTTAAGAGTATTTGACGAGCTCTTAGAGATAACTGCCTTGAAACGTTTTCTTTGTACTATTATTCATTGTTTCGCTCAGGAAACTGTGAATAGGAACTGACACTTTTGTTTTTATTTTGGAAAATAGTGATATTCCTTTGTCTCAGGTGCTGGCATTGCAATGGAACTGAAATGGATGTGTTCGTCCTTAACTAACTGTCCGGGAACATACGTCCACGGCACTATGAAGAATGAGCGTTTGGATAAATAGAAATATCTTGGGACACTCGTACCTACGATATTTTATGAACAAAACAATTTATACGAGAAATACCTCTTTAGCGCTCATTTCTTTCATAAGAGGGAAAAATAAAAAGTTATAGCGTGGTAGTCATTAGCAATTTTTAAAGTATATTATAGATTTGCAATACGTAAATGTATAAGGAAATTTAACAATTTTGTGTAAATGGCATTTAAAATGTCGATGTGTATTATATTATGTGGTTCAGCGTTAATCCCGTGGGATAAGTTTATATGTATTTATTTGATAGTACTTATCACACCGTTGTAACAGTTGTTACAAAAATTTATATTTGAAGATGTTCGTGAGCTCTTGGGTTCGAATATCGGATCAGGCATTGGATATCTTGGTTGAAAAAATTTCAGTATCCGGAAATGCACTCGCTAGTCGGCAGTAAGCTAGGCTTCTAACATGTGGTACTTAAAAACAAAGCTAGCAAAATGTAGGTATTATACATCAAACCTACCTTTTCGGGGTTATATATGTAGGCGTATATACTATACTATATTTATGTATGTATTGTATACGACAACTCATAAACATGCGCACTGTCGATGTTTTATGTCGACGTTATAATTTATGTAAGGTCACTGGCATACATTGTAAGTACTGATGTTTACAGCTTGCATAACTCTTTGCTGCATTCATGTAGGTGCTCTTATACATAAATGTTGGTTCTGTTACATTATCAAAGATTGAAATGTTTATAAATATGTTTCAAGATTAATTGTGTCCGCCTCAACAGTAAGGAGCAGCGATAGCTCAGTGGGGAGACCAACAGACTGCAATCTCACGTCACATCAACACGTCGCGCACCTCTGACTTTCGGAAGTTGTATGACTTTTCGAAATTATGTGCGTATTGATTGACAATTATCGCCTGCTCCATGCCTCGAAGAGCACGTTTAAGCCGTCGGTCCCGGCTGCCATGACCATCTATGGCAGTCGTTATTGGGAGAGTGTCGACACAAAAGATCCCACTGGGTCGAAGTGTCGCCGGTCTGCACTGACTGGCCCCCACATAAGATAAGATAAGATAATGTGTCTGCCTCGGTGACGCAGTCGCATGTATTAACATGCGACTGCTGTTAATTTGAAGTTTGAATCTCCGTCAGGCAAAGTATTTTGGGTTTGCCTGCCAAGAAATTCTTAATGGCAACAAGGAGTCTGAAACTGTGCCCGGTAGAGCCTTATTACGTGAAATTGAAATTGGTATAAGTAATACAGGGGTATTGGCGTGAGACTATAAGTGTATGTATGCAATTTTACAGATACCGCACATCAATGACCTATGCGCCGCAGAAATATATACAGTATGTATAATAAACGCTGTCCGATTCTTAAAGGTGTTATACAGTAGCTTATTATGAGTACGTAAGTGACATCCTTTTATAAAAATCGATCAAAAGAATTACCCTAGTAAATGTAATTTATTTAAAATAATAATATATTAATAGATTACCCATGGCAACACCGACAACTTATTAATCATAATACCTAGGTATCACTAAAGTTCATAAAGGTTCACCGATGTCGCGCCGCGCTACGCCGCGCCTACCTACCTTAAAAAAATGCCGCCGAAAGTATACACGCTACGCGTCTTTATCAATTTTAGTGGAGTGTTGCTAGACTGAGCGAAATTTCAGTAACTTAAGCGTAAAAGTGCTGATCAATACTGTACTTAAAAATATTATGAAGACGTTTTACGATGATATAGATATTTTTTGTTATTTTTCTTAGCATGGTTTTTAAGAGAAAAACAAGCCCTTAATGGATCGGACAGAGTTTACAAACACTGTATATTCTATCACATATATACCCCGCAGAAGGCCCAGAATGCGATGGCGGGATGATTTGGATGCGTTCAACCAGGATTGGAGACAATTGGCGTTGGGCAGAAAGGAGTGGAATCATCAAAGTGAGGCCTTTGCCCTGCAGTGGGACGGTACAGGCTAAAATAAAATAATGAATATCACATACACACAACACCATCGAGCCGAAACTAAGCATAGCTTGTACTATTATATATTAGTACATTTATAAAAACTAGATTTTCCCTGCGGCTTCGACCACGTAAATGCAAGTTCGGTCAGTAACAGTACTTTTTCTGGATGAAAGGTACTGTATATCCTTTTCTGTTCCCCTGACAACGTATATGCAAAATTTTATGCTGATCGGTCGATTAGTTATGGCGTAAAAGTGTAACAAACATACTCACATTCGCATTTATAATATTTAGTTAGGATTATGTGTGTTGATCTTCAACTGCAGCAATTTTGGTCTTTATCAAAGAATACCTCACATATCTACTACTAGCTAACGTTGTGTTTCTGTGACACTCGTTCACGATACACTCAACTTGCATTCTCGGCTCCCTGATTACCATAGAAATAAGACACAAGAGTGGAACAGTGTTCAAAGTACACCGCGTTAAACGGTTAGAAGGTTCAACCTGTAAAATGCATACATATGTATGTAGATTATAGCCGTGTCTGGAGGTTTGGTTCTCTCTTCTATTTTAAATTATTCAGGCAACACTACTATTCTGGGTGAAAATAATGTAATAATTATGTCTTTACATATTTTTATTTTAGATGTGTAATTATAAAAGTAGTGTTTACATTAGGTTCGTTTTTTACCCCACAAAACACATTAGGTTGTAGCCTGTTAAGATTATGGGGTGTGTGACGTGTTTATAAAGAATAAAAAATTATATATATATATACTAGCTTTTGCGCGCGGCTACGCCCGCGTGGTACCTACATCAATAAAAAGTTGCCAAATTTCATCTAAATCGGTTGAGTGGTTTAGCCGTGAAAGGGTAACAGACAGACAGACAGACAGACAGACAGATAGACAGACAGAGTTACATGCGAATTTATAATATTAAGTAAGGAAGTAAGGATTAAACAAAATGTTGCTATATAATTACGTATTCTACATTCTTTAAAATGCTTATTATACATCTTATTCAAAGACCTGACTATCTCTGACACAGGCATAGAGAGTACACTACTGTATTTACCAATATGATACTGCTTCATCAAATATACTTAGTCTATCATCAAGCTATAAGTATATCTATGACATCGTATATGGAACAAGATACATATGGTTTTTCAAAAATAATGTTGGGTTACCTCTAAATGAACCCTTCCACGCTAGGCGGAGAGATGTGGTATGCCAGACTTTTGCTGATAATATCCACACTCGTGTTCCTTCACTTGCTCTTTATATCACGGGGCTACGCGATTCCTTTCCGAATATCCCGCGTCTCCAACAGGCACCGGCTTGCCACATGTACTGGCAAGCCCCATTAACTGTGTTGACAAATAAATAGGCCAGTGGGCTATCAACGCG
Source organism: Catocala sponsa (assembly GCA_963564715.1). Classification (NCBI taxonomy): domain Eukaryota; kingdom Metazoa; phylum Arthropoda; class Insecta; order Lepidoptera; family Erebidae; genus Catocala; species Catocala sponsa. The sequence goes on along the minus strand of OY751338.1, from coordinate 20,223,565 downwards.
CTGCCGTGTCGGGCCTGTTTGTGCCTCTCATAACCTACCATCAATAAGACTACAGGGACTCCTAACAAATGGAAGAAGCCGTGCGTGTTATTCCGTGTCTATTTCGCAAAAAGTATTTTCTGAATACATCGAGACGCGACAAAGAACTCATTAACAGCTATTCCGCTTGACTGACTGTCAAAGCTCGCGTGAAAACTCTACATGATGGAAATAATCACGTTGTTGTTATATTTGTATATATATTTCAAATATATGGAAACGATTTCGTGGAACAAATATATATATTCGAATTTGAATATGGAACGTTAACTTTTTATCGTTTTATTTGGCTTCACATTTTCAGATCAATAGCAAACAGAATCTTTAGTGCAGGACGCGTTATTCAACTACATTTGCAGTTTAGTTCCGTAATGTCATGAAGAAACAACATTTTTAAGAATAAGACTAAGAAAAATGTTTCTGGTCTTCTTTTCTTATTTTATAGAGATTATTTTATAGAAATTAAAAATAAACTGCCGCTCTAGAGATGATTATAACATCACGAAAGATCATATAAACGTTAAAACAACGACCACAAAACCATCTAGATATGTTACAACACTCTTGATATAGTTCGCACAAAGATTTGTGCGATGGGTGGATTGAACTTACATTACTCGGCGCGTTGACAATAGCGAGGTCATTAATTACTTGAACCACTGCATCGCATAATTCTGTTAATCGCACGCAATAACAGGCGAGACGAATCAGAGTCTGAACTATGTTTTAGACTTAGTGCTGTAAATATAATGATAACGTGTAATAGGAAGCGTAATCGAACATCTTTAGACACACAACGATAAAGTGCACAATAGTGACTTAAGTGGTTTTAAAACAAATAAATGATAGCTTTTTGGACAGTTGTACCTTGTTAATGTATCAGCATAACAAAATGATTCTTTCTATTATGAATTGGTAGCAGACATGTCATCTGTATTTTCATCATAATGCATAAACACACAACTATGTACTCTGAATCAACGGCTGTTTCGCCAACTATGTGGCGGATCGTGTGGTTACACGGTCTGCCTGATGGTTTAATAGTTACGGTAGCCTATATGCACTTGCTACGGTGAGGGAATTACATTACGTTACCAAATTTATGTCGATATTTTGTGAGAGGATAGTATCGCCTCGGTCGAATTCATGCAAAATACTACGTTCATACATGTAACATTGGAAGATTTCAGTGTCGTATATTTGGATAAAAATACAAGACGAAGATACGAAGACAGAAAACCTAAAGTTCGCCTCTAGTTTTATAGCCGTCGAGATCTATACGTATTGTTCTTCCTAAATGGACTTAGGAAATGGATTCTAGATAGCGGAATTGTTAAAAACAGAGATTGTTTTTATTGCTGTTCGCTTACGATTTCTTTTAAGGGCTGGACGAAGTTCGAGTGATTGACATTAAGTGAGCTGAAAGCGGAACAAGGTTAAGTGTGTCAATAACACTTATTTAGCTGCCGACGTGGAAATGACGATATATTTATTAATACTTTACAAGATTAGGTCGGTAATCATCTTTAAATGGGATTAAACAATGTCGCTATAAATGTCTAGTTGCCTGTTTTGTTCTTTCAAATTACGCATCGGTTTTTGATAATCCTTACTCCTTACTAATATTATAAATTCGAAAGTAACTCTGTCTGTCTATCTATCTGTCTGTCTGTCTGTTACCTTTTCACGGTTAAACCACTAAACCGATATAGATGAAATTTGGTACAGATATAGTTTAAGACTTGGGGAAGGACATAGGCTACTTTTTATTGATGTAGGTACCACGCGGGCGGAGCCGCGCGCAATAGCTAGTTATTAATAATTTCCTCTAGAAATAAATAATAAACTATTTGTAAAGCATTGCATAGCAGTATTAATCCCTATCTAGTTAACCTGCCAGCTTAAACATATCTGGATTTAATGATAAAACTTGTCTCCACATCTAGGTGATGAATGATTAATTCATTCATCACCTGGATGTGGAGACAAGTTTTATATGAGACATTAGACGTCGATTAATCAGAGAAAAAGATAAAGTATTTATCAGAGAAAAGGATAAAATAAACATCTCATATTATTTAGATAATAATTATAGAGTTTAAATAACGCTCAACTAAAATTATAATTTATTTAACGTGAGAAAACGTACGAACCGTCGTCGTTGAGGCGATCAGCTAGTAAATTATATAGAATAGAAGACAAAAACGCTTGAATAGATGAAACCTCTCACTCACATACAAACTGTAAGTAATGTATTATTAAATAATATTTGTATGTGAGCTACAGTGATTGGCACTTTATCGAGATCTACTATTATTAAATTCTATTCTGGTATTTTAAATCAATTTGCCAAAAAATACCTCTTTTACATGTTGTAGCTTGTGCTTATTTGTATAAAAACGAATTGTATATTTTGCAAACAAGTAATTAAAAAGAGCCAAAAGGTCATGAGATTTTTTGGTCTCGTTATTTTCGTGTACGCACTCTCCCTAATTACTGAGCAGAGTTGTAGCTGCCATGCTGTTTCCAAAATTTCTTGGTAGAGAAACTCAAAACCACTTTGGCTGATCTAGAATCTTGTCAAGGACAATGATGGATATTTTGTTTTTACCAACAAATAATCATATAATATAATATCAGACTTGTTTTTAAACTCTTGCGATACAGTTCACAGGCCTCTCATTAATATGAGTAGGTTTGGGCTGAAGTCCACGACACGGACTCAGAGCGATTGCAAACATCATCAAAAAGTATTTGAACTTGTACTCTTACAGATGCAAATATCTATACGATGCTTTCTTTTGCCATGAAAACAAGCGATAATTAACTATCCAGATTTAAAAAAAGTCTATGTCCGTACACGAAATGTATACGATGCAGTTACGAAAGTAGTTTATTATCCCACTGGGCGTATATATAGTTTCCCACGCTGCTTAAAGAAATAAATAAAGTTAAATCTAATTTCTCATTTCGCTTATAATAATGCCAATATGGATTACCTGATACTTAAGACGTAAACTTGTAAACGGGTAATATACCAGATGCACACTAATGCCGAATGAAAATTCATGAGATTAAGCTTATTATGATCGGTGTTCGCCTCATAGCTTTAATGAATAAAGATTATCTTGGGAATTGGGATAGGTTTACAGAATATCGTACAAATAAACGAGAAATATATTATTACTAGTTATTCCCTGCGGCTTCGCCTGGGAACAGTATTTTATTCGCAGAGAAAAGGTAGGTACTATGTCCTTTTCTGTACCCCTGACAAAGTATGGCGTGGAAGCGTAATAAACAAACAAACTCACATTCTTATTTATAATATTAGGAAGTTAGTATAACATGGGTTATTTTATTCTATTGATTTGAAACATTTAAATCGTTCCTCGTTTATTATAATAATTATGTACTTGAAGTTCCTCTCATGGAGTGATTTAGTTTCGGGATCAAATGACCATAGCGTTAGAACCTCTGGAACAAGTAACTACTACTAACATTCAAATTACAAACATGGTTCTATCTGTAATTTAAATGTCAGTATAGCGCAACACTATGTATGTATATATAGTAGGCTATACTGTATATTGAACTCCTGTAGAGAGTCATTAAACAAGTGATTCTAGTAAAAATAAAGGATTGTATATATTATGTGTAGCCTTCTACTCTGTGCTTCAAACAGAGAAAACCGATATCACTTTTTCTGACAAAGTACGTTCAATAATACGATTAAAGAAATACCTAAACTATAATGGTGCTATCAGTATGAGAGATATTATGAATACGAATGTAAGATTATCTTTTACGCTTTAACTACTCGACTGATCATCATGAAATTTCGGATATACTTGTAATTTATTTGTTTACTTGATGGCTTCGCTTGTGTTAGTATATATTTATGTTAATATAGATTTTTTGTAGCATATAAATGTTATTCTGATGTGTAAACAATAATACTGTGAAGTTTTATCAAAATCCTTTCAGTAGTTTCTTCGTGGAAGAGTAACAAAAATCCATCCATCCATCCATCCTCACAAAGTTTCACATTTATATTAGTAGAATGATTAACTGCTTACTCCACTAACAGTGTTAATTAACAGTAATATTGTCAGAGGTACAGAAAAAGAAATACAGTAGCTTATATACAGAAAACAAGTCCTGTTCCTAAAAGAAGCCGCGAGCAAAAACTAGTAATTATTAAACTAGCCATCAACATATCGACTCTTATGCCTACACAACAGATATAGACCCGTGAATAAAAATAAGCCATGCAATAAAACCGAACATCGTTGAAGGATAAACAAAACCTACTTGCTAGATAAGCACTATCTGTAGCCTAGAAGGTTTTATGTACACATAAAACAAGGACAGAAAGCTTTACAAGTCGTATTGAATAAAATCCATGCGATTGTCATGTCATTACCACGATATATCCACCTCTATGCGCAAGAATAACGAGCGCACGCTATAGTCGCTGTTACCGACACGCGTGTGCTACTTGTAATTAGATATCGATTCAACCCTATTCGATTATTGAAGAAATTATCGTATATTCTGAATCGCATTGCTTTGTTTTTTGTTTTATCAATCGATTTATCTACTTGCGCTTGATTATCACTTTATGTTATAATCGAATGATGTGTTGAATATCTTTGTTATCGACAGTGGTGTGTTTTTGTTTATAATTTTCTGTTGTAGCAATAATGTCAGGTTTTTTAGATGTTGTGAATTTTGTGCGACGTAAAATAATGTACATTGTTGCACATTGTTGTCTTCGCATATGCGAGTATATCATGTACATAGGTTTGACAGATATTTAGTAAGCTATAGAGTAGGGATGCGAATCTGAAAAGTAGTGTGCATATTAAATAGTTAATTATAATTACTTGCTTCTACAGTAAAGAAATATTTTAAAAAGAAACCGGCCTATTTGTGAGTTCGCAAAAATTGACAATCCTTATCAGGCCAGAGTAACGGACTATGACCTAAACCCTCTCATGTTGAAAAGGCCTATTTACAGAAGTGAGGTAGTCAATAAACAGGGTTAATAAAAGATATTGAACTTTGACGCTACACTTGATATACCTATTTCTATTTCCGTTATCCAATAGCCACCTTAAGTGGTGACTTATTCTTGTTAATATTATTATTAGTTATTAGTGTTATTACACTAATCAAGCAGAACGAGCAAAGGCCTCCATTAAGATGAAGAGACAAAACGAACCACTAATCACGTTGCTACATCACATTCTTCCGTAGGCCTCAACGAACATTGTTAGAGAGTAATTCACGACAAGAAAATTGATGAACGATCTTCTTTTATTTATGATAAATGGACCCTTCGGCTAAAAATAAGTATACATCTATATATATTGTATCTAATAGTTGAATGTTATCTGTTAATGAAATGGGAATTGGAAGGCAATCTATCAGCTTACATATAGTAAAATAGCTTTTATCCGTGGCTTCGCTTCCTTGGCTCTAAAGATATCTGTGATATAAACTTGATTAATAATAATAATAATTTATTCAATAATAATAATTTACATTTCATTGGATACATTTATAGCTGAATAATATTACACTATGATATTTTATAATCTAATAAATAGTAAGTACTTAACATATAGCTAAACGAGCCAGTATAGGTTCATTTTACTTTACGATCTAGGTTTTACAAATTAATTGCCTGAACTAGGTTTACACCTGTGTTTCAGGCTATTTTTCTACTTAATAAATATGTATTGCGCCAGTAGAGTAAATGTGCATACGCTTAAAATAAATATTGGTGCAATAATAAAATAACATTGAGGCCACTTGATAGTAATTATTTCATGACTATAAGCAAATTTTCCGTATCGGAGTAGGTCAATGTTTGCAAGTGCCTAGTAACGATTATATTACATTGTTTATAACTTAATTTATATATATCTAATAACTTATTTAATTTATTGTATAAAAAAGGGCCTATGAATAGGAAAAATCTATTTATAAAGGCGTTTTTACCATGAAACTTAGTACAGACTAAATCTTTTCTTCTCTTGTCCGGAGGGAGTGGTTTGAATGGAACTAATGCATGTTGTTTTAGTATGGTGTGCAGAATGAACAATTGACGTACAGTTAGGACATTAGTTGACTGATATAATTCGCAGGTAGGAAACATGTAAGGTCGAAACGTCGCCACTTTTAGAACAGCTCTTTGAGCGCGTTCTAGTGGCAATAAAACCGTTTTTGATGCTCCTCCCCACGAAGTAATGCAGTAGGATATGATAGACTGACACAAAGACAGATAGATTTGTTTTATTAACTTAAAATTAGCAGCACTACGCATAGTTTTAAAAATAAATATTAATTTACGTACTCTTTTACATAATAAGTCTATGTGATTGCGAAAATTAAGATTAACGTCAAGTGTTATTCCAAGGTACTTGATAAATTGTGTAGAATCTAGAGTAGGGCAGGCGCATGCAGTGTCAGCATGTGAACGACATTTATTATAGTGAACGAATAGTTTGTTGTTATTCATTAATGTTATTGTTACGTATTGAGAAGCGGATATATTTTGTTTTTAGCGTGTTAAGGGTTAGTATATTGTTAAAAAGCCAATGATTGGTGACTAATTAGCCCACTTTAAGGAACTATCACTACATATATGTTTGCATAGAGATAAGTCATTATGCAAAAATCTTGTGTCGATATGGTTCTTTATTTAAACCTAAGTATAGTAATATATAGTAAAATAAGTTGTTATATAAAATTAATTCATTAATTGCTTTAACCTTTTTATCCTCTATGTTAGAAACAACGTAACTTTAACTGCAGCAGTTCCATCATTTAGTTGTAGTAAGCTATATTATTTGAGTACAAAGATAGTAGTACATCCTAATTCTTCCTAACTAATATTATAAAAGCGAAAATGAGTTTGTTTGTTTGTTACCTTTTTACGCCTAAACTACTGAACTGATCATCCTGAAATGTTGCATATACGTTGTCAGGTGTACAGAAACGGACATAGGTTACCGTTCATCCCGAAAACATTACTGTGCCCGAGGAAAACAACAATAACGTTCTTATGATAATAGATGGCGCCACGTGTCTATCGAATCATGATTGAATTATATTATTACAAGCAGAGTACAACCCGAATTGATTTACATAATATTGTCTTCTGTTTACGCGAATGTTATTCATTGAAATTAAACTACTATATACGGATAAACACAAATATACACATAAACACAAATATAAATAGTATAAATAGTTTCAATAATTTAATTAGCTTAAAAATTGGTAAAGTTTAATAGTAATAGTAGTGTAACAGTTTTCAAAATGTAATAAAGTGCCGAATTGATTGTCAAAGTCTAAATTAACGCGAGCGAAGCCGCGCGTAAAAGCTAGTAAGTTAAAAGAGCAAGACGCTCCTTTTGTATGGGTTTCTATGAATTAAAAATGTGACTCGGTTTTTGGAAGGCAGATTAACACAAAAAATTGTTACCTATCAGTGGTTGGTTGACTGAATTAGCAACGGGCCAAACGGGCCAAGCAATTGCTTCAATAGAGATTTAGACATTTCATTTCTTAGACTTTCAGAAACTGTATCTGGGTTAGTTAAGTCCATAGTGATACGTAAATTAGGTACTTTGAAGTACCTAATAGTACCTAATATGATATATATTTTTAATAACATTGGATATAAAGGTGGACGAGGAAAGACTGACTAAGAAAGTTTATAAGGCTAGTGTGAATGGAACAGTCGCAAGAGGAAAACCTAGGCGAACGTTTCTCGATCAGATCGGAAGCGTTCTGGACAAAGGCCAGGTTAAGAGCTCCTTGAACCGACGGGCGTGTATGACGAATGTGATGAAAGCGAATGAAGCCAGAGAAGTGTGTCAGGATCGTAGCAAAAGAAAATCCGTAGTCTCTGCCTACCCCTCTGGGAAACAGGCGTGAATCAATGTATGTATGTATAAAGGTGTCTAATACTCTTTTTGACTTTTTAAGTAAGCCAGTGAGCGTAAAATATTGGACCTAAGTTTCCTCTTACATCCAGTACAAAGTTTATTACTTTCATAGAATATGGAGATTACTTGCCGCAGGCATCATACTTCATCTACATGGAATCATTTTCCTTTCAATAGTAGATCGTCTCTTTTGAAGCGAAAAAGTGTGTGACCTACTAGTGTGGTCAAGCAGTCAGATAGTACCAGGTATAAAGGTGGACTTTGGGAGAGTGGTTAGGAGTTTCTTATCGACGTTCTTCTCATTAGGTCTTTGCTTGGAAACTTGGTCACTGTGACGTAGAAAGTGTATCTTTATGTGACCCGGTTAAAGGGATTATGTGAATTCTTACATGTCTTGTATGGCAAAAGAATTGGAATAACATAAGCGGCTCTTAAACCCGATTCTTCAATTCTGGTGAATCTTTTCTGATATATCCACTTCTATAGCCAAAGTATATCCGTCCTATGGTTTTATTGTACTTTATTTTGTACTATTGATAATTGCAAGGTTTTAGATTCTAATCTCAATAACTGGTGTGAATTGACACTATTCTAATACAAGAAACTAATAATGTCGATCTTGTTTTGCTAGTGCATGTACCTTAACATTTGGAATATCACAGCTGAATGATAGAGCTTTAATGACATTCTGCAGACTCTTCTCGGCTTTTATACTAAAAAATATACTGCAAAATAAAATTGAACACTGTTTCAGTGTAAATTTCCCACGGTTCAGTAGCTCGGTCATTCGTCATGAACTATCAACTACGTGTAGCTTTTATACGCGCGTCACTGAAAGCAAATTTCAATCGGGCACGTAAAATCCAAACGACAAAATGTAAACAAACAAAGTTTTAAATATACGTTTGTGAAAAAACTCAAGAGCATTTTTCAATAGGATGTGGAGATTAAATGTTCATCAATTCAACGTCAACAAACTTATGTAATTCAAATTTACAAAGCATCACGGATTAAGTAGAGGTGTATTTAGCTATGAATATCTATTAGTTATTAATATACTCCCTCGATGACACAGGTGCCTTGCATCAGATATGGGGTTTGACACCTCGGTCGGGCAAAGTGATATTGGATTTTCTGTTATTATTATTTGTTTGAAAATGTGCCAGGCAGGTGGCAATAAGCTCGCCCTGATTATGTGGAATTTAAAATCCTTTGGGTAGCAATAGAATAGAGAAGATATTACTTGGAGTTGTAAATCAAAGATGGCGTTATGTGAATGTAACACTTCTGCGCTTTCGGAGATAGAGGCGAGAGTATGTATGTATTATTGATTATATTTTAGGTCACTCGTAATAATAGGTGGTACATTGATCACGAGACCTACGTAAATAGTACTATGGTAACATTTAGCTAATCTTTACATACAATACAATTCTTCTGTAAGTGTATATGTCACTGAACTCATAAACGGCTGGAACGACTTCGATAAAAATATTTGCACGGATTTGAGTTTAACCCTGGTTGGTTTAGATTTACAACAACCCAATAGGTGGCGACGTCTTTCTGATCTGCTTGTCAAATGCAAGTCCGAGCGAAGAGAGACAATTTCCTTACTAAAGCCTGCCTGGCTCTTAAATTGTCTAGATTCAGTAAACTAAAATCCACAATGTAATATGCTTTTCGGTCTTCCCGGGAGAGCTGAAGATTCTAATATCCTATAAATAACAGCTAGCAATTAATACTGTGAGGAGTTTAATATACTTCAGTGGGAAGATTAATATCGGCAGTATCCAGTAATAGATAAACAATGTTATTACTTTTATCAAGTTTGTTGTTGTTTGTTTTCTTGTGAAATATTATTACCAAAATGAACAACACGAATCACTTTTTTGCGTTTAGATGACAAGCTAATTACAATTGTTTATGACTAATATTTGTGTCGTAATAAACATAGACTCTTATTTATATATCTTCTAAGGAATAGTCTAGTGAGATTCCGCCAGCTGATATTCTTCTGACAGATAATAAAAAAATTGTTTACTAGCAACGATAGATTAGTTGGACTGGCATATGGCCTTGGGTTCGATTCCAAGGCACGCAGATGCTTGTCTTGGGATTGAACTCAAGACTTTTGTATGTCAGGCCGACTGTCTCCTGGTAAGCTACCGCTTCTCTAAGGATTACTAATATATATTTAAGTTAAAGTTGTACTTACTAATAAACTTATGCGAGTAAAATAAAATTATTATAATAAATAATAATACATTATTATATCTAAATAGCTCAGTGGGGAGACCAACAGATTGCAATGCAGAGGGTCACGGGTTCAAAACCACGTCGCGCACCTCTGACTTTCGGAAGTTATATGACTTTTCGAAATTATGTGCGTATATTGATTGACAATTATCGCCTGCTCCGTGCCTCGGAGAGCACGTTAAGCTGTCGGTCCCGGCTGCCATGAACATCTATGGCAATCGTTATTGGGATGTCAGTAATATCCTGACACTAGTCTAGCCTTAGGGTATCGTTAGCCTTCGGGTTGCAGAGGTCAGATGGCAGTCGCTCCGTGCAAAAACTGATATCCAGTCAAATCCGGTTAGACTAGAAAGCCGACCCCAAGTGACTTGGGAATAATAAAGGCTAGGGAGAAGAGAGAGAGAAGAGAAATTATTATATCTATACGTACCTACCCTAATATTAAAAATGCGAATGTGACTTTATTTGTTTGTTTCTTACGCTTTCACGCGCTAACTACTCGACCGATCATCATTCAATTTGTCATAGACGTTGTCAGGGAAACAGAAAAGGACACAAGTACCTTTCATTCAGAAAAAAATCTGTTACTTACCTAATATGAATTAACGCGAGCGAAGCTGCGGGCTTAATCTAGTTATTATAAATGTCATTGGATCTTTTATAGAATTTATGTTAAATAGATTATGTCAAACAAAATGTATATGAGTGTTGAATATAATTCAAAGCGAGTTTGGTCTAATATCAATTATAATTTGAGTAATCCACGCCGGTGGTTTGACTTATTGTGAGAAGCTCACTAATTAGTGTGCTATTCATTGAAATTAAACTACTATATACGGATTTTATCGCGTCGTTTATTTGATACTTTATTACAACATTTTGAAAACTGTTACACTACTATTACTATTAATATGCTGCTGAAAAGCAACCGAAACTTCGGGGAAAGTGTAAACATAAATATAAATAGTATAGTAATAGTATAATTAGTTTTAATAGTTTCAATAATTTAATTAGCTTAAAAATTAGTAAAGTTTAATAGTAATAGTAGTGTAACAATTTTCAAAATTTTGTAATAAAGTGTCAAATAAACAACGCGATAATATCCGTATATAGTAGTTTAATTTCAATGAATAACATTCGCGTAAACAGAAGACAATATAGTGTGCTATTGTTAACTGTTTGATGTTTATACGAATCTAATGTTTTGATGGTGAAAAATTTTGTGAGATGATGTAAACCAATTTTATTTAAAATGCAAGTAAGCTTTAAATCACTTATTTTGTGAAAATTAAAGCTACTGTAATATAGTAGGTATCGCAAAATGCATTTTTTATAACATCGTTTAGTAATAAAATATTGTTAGATGAAGAGAATAATGACTGAAAATACGTTAGGTTTATCTAGTCATTTATACGATATAGGTAAATATTTTTATGTTCCGGAGGCTGCAATCAGGCGATTACTTGTGGTCTATATATGGGATGCATGCAACTACGATACATACAAATCTATAACGGCTCATCTAGGAAGCACCACCCTTTTACAAGAAACGGGCGTAAGAATAAATTACCAGGCGAAACGTTGTAATTGTTATAGCGTCTCGCCCTGCTAGTAAGAGTTTTGGAATATCTCTCTCATTTCTTTCCTTTTGTCCTACCTTTCATTTTCTTTTCCTTAGGTTCAAGAACACGCTATTCATACCACTAGTATTTGTAAACAATCATAGACTATGGCAACTGCTAACCATCAAACAGGTCTAAAGGATTTTTGCTACTGTTGTAATATAGAAAAAGGGGCAAGGTATAATCTTATATTTTAGGCCAAACCCTTATGTAAAAGATTGACTCCAGCCCACTCTAAGGATGAAAGTTTTGTATCAACAAAAGTTCAAACCGACATCAACGCGAAAGCTTTTCTTTTTAGCGGTACTTCATTCAAGAATGTTGGGTGTTCATGAATAAAATATTTACCGTTTCGCACCCGCGGGACCTCTGGGAGGCTCTTACGGTCACCGTGGCGTTAAAAAAGCCGTAGGTCGCATGTTAATATTGAATATGAGAAAGGCGGAATGGTTAACAAATATTAAAGCATCGTGTCAGTATAGCCTCGTTGCATGAGATAGTGCCTATTTGGTATACCCAAGCTAGTGTATATGATTGGGATGGTGCAAACACAGGTCGGACCAGCAAAAATTATTTTTATTTTCAGCCAAAAAGGTTCACTCAGTTGCAACTGAGATGTCTTTCGCAATTCTGGTTTTTAATCAAGTTATCTTAATTGCTGCTGAGATTTTCTTTGGGGTTATATTATGTTTCAGTCCAGAAAATCTCAGTTGCACAGTGTTTCACTGCCGTGGGTCGGCAGGTTTGTAAGGCTCTTGGTCCTGCACCTGAAGTGTCACCAGTCCTATTCTATACAGATTCCATTTAAATATTTTTAGCGGTTTAGTCTATATTAAGTAACAAACATTCAAATATCTTCTAAAACATTCACATTTATAGTAATAGTAGGGCTGCGCTTTGTGGCGAGTGCGACATTCACATCTTTCATAACGCTACATTAAATTTCATTCGATATAAATCAATGGTATTGAATTGAAATCATTATTATCGAACAAAATGTAATAAAGAGGTGTGAAAGTTGAGTGTTCAACAAATTATTAACGACATTGTCACCAATTTTATTATTTGGATGTTTAATTAATGATGTGGCTGCGGCTGTTTTATTTTTAAATCATATTGTGACGTCATGATATATTTATAAATAGTTAAACAATATTTAAATCCACTTTGCAACCATAGCAAATTAATAAAATCTTTGTTTTTATATAGGAATTATATTATCAAAGTGTCCGTTTAAAATACAATGTAACCAAACAGCTTTACAACCAATATGCATAAGTTGCAAATAACTGTAATTTTCTGTCATAAATTTTCCACTGGAGCATTTATTAATATAAAAAAATACTCTTCTATAGGTATACTTAATTACAGCAAATTGCACACAAAGCAAATGCCATGCATGACCACAAATGCATAAGAAAATAAAAATCGGCCACATAATCAATGTTTTTCCTTAGCTGGCGTTACATAGATTTTAATTTTGAATAACAATATTATTCTTAAAAGCCATCTGTTATTAGAGACTACGGTAACAAAGCACTCAGAACAGCCATTTGCGTATTACATATATAACTATTGTTCCATGTGGAATGCGAAGCCACAATACAGTGCAGTGGCGAGACAACTACTTAGTCGCTATGCCATCTGTGCAATCAAATGTTGACAACCATAAACATTCACAATACGTCATTCTATTACATATTTTAGAGAATAGTGATTCAAATTTTATATTATTACAAATAGCTTTTGCCCGCAGCTTAGTTCACTTAAAAATAGGTTAGGTTATGTTTAATAACAGTACTTTTTTTAAAGTTGAAATAGCTTGTGTTATGTGGTGATAATATAGCTTTCTAATGGTAAAGGAAATTTTAAATCGGTTGAGTAGTTTTTGAATTAAATCATTACAAACAAAAAATCAAATCTCTCTACTTTATGATATTGGTATAGACGTTAGAAAATAGTGATTCAATTTCATCATCAGAACAAAAGTTTCATTCGTATTTCACTTTTTTACAATATGTTTTTGACGACACTGGTTTCCATAAATAAGAATCAAATATACTGCTATCGGCCTGGTCCTTACTATTCCCTGACCTATATATTACTCACAATGCAGCCCAATTTATAGAGGAGTAATATGGCTATAGAAAATTTTTTCGTACGGACAGAAATGTATGTTTCTAGCAAATGCAATATTTTAAGCAAAATGTAGTGTGAAATTGGATGATAAGATTTGCATTTAAATAACATCTCGTTGCACGTGTTTCAAAAGCCTTCTAGGAACATTTCAGCGCAGGGCGAAAATGAGTGATATTTGTTGCGAATAAAAAAGTGTACCACAATGTATGATAGTAGGAACTCGTTAAGTTGACGAAAGGTTAATGCAGTATATTTTTACGTAACCTTGCGTGTATATAGACTTGATTAAATAAAATATATTTCAAATAAATAATGACATAATTTAATAATTAATATAATAATTATATACACAAATTATTTACAAGAAATATAAACTAATATTATAATAGCACAAGGGGTTGTGCTGGTGCTGCTGCTACATCAGCGGAGACGCTCATACGACGCAAATATCAAATCCTTATTGGTGAGTACATTTTGTGTCGAAACGCTGGAGCCAAGCGGTCCAAGTTCTAAGTCTGGTATAGAGACCTAGCTAAGCGGCTGATTGACGCTTCGCGTGACCAGAGGGCTGGTATTTTCTTTGAACAAGAATAAATAGTTTGAAGAATAAATATTGCCATTCAACGTGGCAATGCTGCCAGTCTTCACGTTGCCAATTGTCGACGATGCTGAGGAATATTATGACGCTTTTTAATTTTGTTGTTTTATTTTTCTCTTTAGTTTATATTTCTTGTAAATAATTTGTGTGTACCTATGTTACGACGATAGTAATCATTATTCGGGTCGCTAGTCCGAAGTTTTAGGCATTGTACTATCGACATTAAACTTTTTAGAAAGATTATACGAACGAAGAGCGAAACGCGAGAAATATCACGTTAGAAAGAAAAAATTGTTTTAACAATTTTATCGACAAGCAAAAATATGCGTCAGTATTTGTAAGATAGGTAAGATAAAAATAAAAATAGCAGATAATAAAATCTCTCAGGTACGCAAAGTTCTCGAAAGGTTCTTAGGTCACGATTATAATTCCTGAACGAATAAAAAGGCCAGGTGTAGGCGGTATTAAAAAAATGGGCAGTCTAAAAAAGAAAATAAATTTTATTATACTAACTTTGTTTTATGCTTTTGATATTTCGTTAACATTTTCTTTACTCATATTTATGCGGTCGGTGTAATAACTAAATAGCAGTATCATGTTTGTTTGAAATTTGTTTTAAACTTGTTCGCGATCTCTTAAGTCGAATACATAATAACTTCAAAACATTTGTAGAAGTTTGTAAATGTTTGCCAGGTAACATTAATTATTTGGACAGAATACGAGTTGGATAGATTTTATCCCATTTAAAATTACTTATTACAGAAGTAGGTACAGTCAGCAACAAACGTCGCATAACATGTACAACGTTCCAAAGTCTTATACAATGTATGTATCAATTTAAGATATCATAATATCGTCGTATGTCAGAAACAAATTTAATGAATACACAGGAAGCGGTAATTGTTTATAACATTTGACCACACAGTGATTTAAATGGTCGTGTGAATCACCACAAATAGTTGTCTCGAGGCTGGGTGTTTTTTGTGTCCGGTGTTTGCACTCCACTCCACGACACTCCTTAGTGCAGAGTTTGAAATAAATATAAATTTGTAGCAAAATAAATCTCTAAATATTTCTGTTCCATTGACGGTTAGGTTAATCTTTTGCAGCTTGAAGAAAATAAATAATTCTAGTGTTTTAAAGTAAGACATTGTATATCATTTACTTACGTATCTATACATGTGATTATGTAGGTATGTGCAATATATGTATATAGAAGATGACATAATACGCAAAATTGAAGTGAAACATTTCTAGGCACGATAATTCAATATCTACATATTTCAAGCTATGAGAGAGCAACGTAAGATATTATCACAACTATATATGCGACTAATAAACCAACGAGATAACAAAAAATAATAACTGAAATAACAAGAAATCGCCTTACACAACAAATCCTTCCTCAAATAAGATTTATACGTACAATTTCCTAGGGAAACTATTATAGAGATTGGAGCTTTCATTGATTTCTTTCTGTTTTGCTCGTTCCACCGGCCATAAGTCTATTCAGTTTGATTGCTACGTTCACAATCATTATAGTACTATAGACTACGTATTTGACGTTATTTCACACAAAAATTATATATACTATAAAATTAATAAACAAGTGTTTAATAATAAATCTATTAATAAATGTTAATGTTACAAAAGGTAATTCCTGATTGACTCATTAATACTAAACCCTTCTCTAGAAGACTGAAATTGTGCAGACATTATTTTTAAGACGTGAACAAAGAATAACGCGGAGTTGATCGAAATATCATCGGATTAGGCTTTAACTGCCATGCTAAAAGCTAGTTCTATGTAAAACTTTAAAAAAGTTAAATAAAAAGTACTTATAGACACAGAATTAATAGATCCTGAATTTAAAACTATATCTTCTTTCTTGATGACTTTTTGTTTGTTCGAGCTTTACGCAAAAGATAGAATGAACGAAAGAACAGTTTTTGATGCAAATCTCAGTTTGGTAGCTTCACTTGAAATATACTGACGGTAAGGTAAAAAGGATGATCCAAACGAACTATGTCATAATCCATGCGGAATAACTCATGATCTACGTAGACACATTAAACGTGGTAGCATGGGTGAATTCCCCTGCTAGGTACACATTTCTTTACTTAACAACCCGTATCGAGTATTTCTACGTCAAATTTCACAGAACGTAGTAAATTTCTATATGTTCGTTAGACCGGCATATACAGCGGTCGGCTAACAATAGGGAATTGAACTTAACACAATGGACGCAGTTATCACAGGCGATAGTAGGCTGTGACACAATCTACCGCGGTACACTTCGCTTCACCTGAATATAATGATCTGTGCATATTGTTATGTATTAAATTGTTTAAATATTGGATTAATTGGAAATGCAGAAATGCTGCATTACATATGCAATTAGATGCTTATTATAAAGCTTCAAAGAAAACTAGAGGCCGGACTCAATTTTGTACTCAAGTAGGTTACTTTCATCAGGGATAAAGTGCCTTTAAAATTGTAAATATTGGTGCAGTGGGTATGATTAACTTCCACATACAAACGAACTCACAAAATATGCACTCTTAGTTTATAATATAATTATAGTATAGATATGTGCTATAGGCAATACGTATAATATTAGTTATGCTTATAAACAGTTCCACTGCTGAACATGAGACAGTTAAGTTGTTGCACCTTTGAACACAAATGTGCTTTCGACAATTATTACAAAATCGACTACTACTATAAACAAGCTCTAGTAATTACTGCGGATTTCTACTGTAGGTGAGTTTGATGACGAGATTTTAAAGAACAGCATTAGGAGGCACTGGATTGTCGTCAAAATAAATGGCAAATTTTTGTTCTGTTCAAGTATTACAAAAAAATTGTATGCCTACTTTCAACAACATCACAAAGACCTTTTCTAGAAAATTACTTGGTCTAGAGCTATAGTTTTAATTAAGATTTACTTACGGCCTCTCGGTGGACAGCGCTGCGGCAAGCGGGCTGAGCACATAAAGGCGCATGAAAGAGGCTGTTTGAACACTACGCTATCTAATCAAGATGAGTAACAGGCAGAAAATGACCGTTCTCTCCAGTACTATAGCGGCTGTGTTTTACGTGGCGTATAAGTCGATACCGCTTATTAAAAAGATACAAACATATTTGCTGTTTAGCAAAGAATTCATATAAAATGTGCTAATACACACACACACACACACACACACTTTAAGTGTGTGTGTGTGTGTGTGTGTGTGTATAAATATACAACTATTTTTTATTTACAACATGAGTAAAGCAATGATTTAAATGGTCAAATTGCCGCTAGTACTTTTGCAAATGAAATGCATATCTCACGTTCATAAATAAAACGTTTCCAAAACAATAAGCTCACCCTCTATTACGTGACTTCTGAAACTTGGCTAATGAAATGTGGTTATAACACACCTCATCCATTCAGTAAAACACAAGCAGTTTGTGTATGTTTTACATCTTTAAACATGATACGCAACCGTTTTATTTCCAACTAACTATCCCTCGGGAACAGTCATTTTTCTGGATGAAAGGTATCCTATATATGTACTTATCTGTATATTTGACAACGTTTATACGAAATCTTATGATGACGGTCGAGTAGTGAAGCAGTACAAACAAACAAACTCACATTCGCATTTATAATAATAGTTAGGATTATGTTAAACTATTTAATTTAATCCTTCTTTAATTTAAAATATTTAATGATGAAGTGATGAAGCAATTCAATAATAAAATACAACTATTATGTATAAATATTTTCTCATAGTAGATACCCATTTTCTAATATAAGGGCAATGACCCATTGTCGTTCATTACAGCAGTCTAAAGGAGCAGTCTAGATTGAGATTAATTTTGATTGATTGTCCATTCTTGCTAAGCACTATTACTATAATTTATTATATAGTAGATACATTTATAGTAACATCAATCTAACAAGAAATTTTTGACAGAATATTAGCGATGGCATTTACTGAAGATATTCATTAAACTACATGCGTATGGAGTGAGAGAAAATATCTTAAAATTAATTAAATCGTATCTAGAGATCTATTCTCTAGATACGATTTAATTATGATTTAATTAATTCTGTTCTAACAGAACGTACAGATATAGTAAAACTTAACCCAACCACCAAACGAGAGGAAATGTATATTTCAGATGAGCGCACAGTTTTGTACGGTATGCCTCAGGGAGTGTGAACGGGCCTCATCTTTTTACACTATACATCAATGATCTCCTAAAATCTACAATACATCCTGTAACCCTCTTTGCAGACGACAGCACAGTTACAATTTCATGTATCAATAATGACATAATCTATACAAATAAATAAAATTGAAGTGTCTGTTAGTAATGTCAAAAAACAGCTTTTTATCTAATGCATATGAAAGTATATAAGGTACCTATACGAAAGCATCTATTTTTGAAATTTTTGTCTCTCTGTCTGTTTGTTCCGGGTAATCTCCGAAACGGCTGATCCGATTTTGACGGGACTTTTAATGGCAGATATCTGATGTTATAAGGAGTAACATAGGCTACTTTGATTTTAAAAAAAATAGGGTTCCGCGGAGACAAACACTTTTTAGTTAAAATCTACGCGGACGAAGTGGTAGGTAACAGCTAGTTCAATATAAATATGAACTCATCAATTCCTTGACATCTATAATAAATTGGCCGGACATTAATAGTTTAAAGATAAATTTAGATAAAACTAAAATTATACATTTTGCTCAACGGGGTACACTCCAATTAGCAATGTAACGACTTCGAAGTTCCTCGACTTAATGATAGATAAAAAACTGGATTGGAAATCGCATATAGAGACTCTTTGCAAAAAAATATGTTCTTCTGCATACGCCTTGCACACGTTAGCATTATGTAGATATAGAAGCCGTGATTACAGCTTATTACGGGCTAGTTGTCTCAAATTTACGTTAAGACATCATATTCTGGGGCAACTCCACCGATACAACTTTAGCATTTAAGGCCCAAAAGAGATGCCCACGGTCTATATTTAAATTTAAGACAATAGAAAGTTGTAAACCATACTTTCAAAGGTATACAATTCTAACACTACCGAGCACTTATATTTTTGAAATTGCAGTATTTGTTAGATCAAATCCTAACTTATTTTCACGACTAGAAGAAACAGTTTCGCGGAACAGACGCGACAATAGCAGACTGCGCCTGCACGCAGTTTAAACAACACATATACGTAAGGGACTAATTACACTTATTCAGCTCCATTCGCGTTTTGCTGAACGATTTTGGTCACACTTATGCAGTTCTGCTTCTATCAGCCGCGTAAGAATGAGAAAAGCCGTAATAGCGTGTTATCTCCACTGAAACGCTTCTATCGACTGCGGAAAGCGCTGAATATGCTGCGAAGACGGTAAGCTACTCATTTAGTATTGGGCTATAGATACAGTTCAGCGCTGTTCCGCTGGACGTCCTCGTCGACAAGTTGCGACCGCATACAGTGTCGTACTGTACGCGGCGATACCACGCCGCGTACAGTATGTCCTTCAACATTCTACCTTCAGGCATTTGCATGCCTGAAGGTAGAATGTTGCAGGACGTTTATATAAATGTTACCGTCCTAAATGTAAACCCATGTTCGCAATTGAATAAATGATTTATGATTTAGCGTGTAACTCCACGCTGAGGTCATGTTTAAAGGTCGTATATCTACTATATAACCCTACAGAAAAACTGTACAAAGTAAATCTCGAAAGACAGGTAAAGTAGTTACTTTTCTATGTTTGCCTGTCAAATTGTTTCCATGCTGTGTTAAGGTAAGCAATATATGAAGTTCAGTAAGAAAGGCTTCTATCCCATTTCCTGATTACGCTAAGATAGTATAGAGTTCCCCACATCAGTGGCCTAATAAGATCATTCAAATAATGGAGTTTACATAGAAAAGTCTATAATTAGTCAAAATTGCTATATTGAGCTTAAAATGTTGCTAATACAGTGAATATATTGTCAGAACAGTTGACGCAAATTATCCGAAAGTAATAAACCTCGAGGATGTTTAACGTAGCCGCCCCTACCAGTGCTCAGTGTAGTGGATTGGATAGAGAGCAAAGAAAAAAATGTGTTCTACAAATAGTTGTGGCAAGTCTGCGTATACTTTGTACCCGTTGTATAAATGTTTCTACCGGTATAATGCCTAGTGAGAAAGTTTTGTTTTTTGTAATTGTACTAATGTGCCTGAGTGGACGCAGAAGTTTTATGTTTGTAAACGTTTTTGTTGCGTTTTTAAACGTTTTCGGTTCATATGTACGTTACTACCCATTAATATGACTCCGGGTTCCTATTAGACGTTGTATATTAAATTAGTTAACTAAATTACGCGTTAAGGCGCCATTTGGTGGTGGATAATTAACTTAGGGAAGCCGTCACTCTCAGCCATTTTTTTCTAATGTTATCGTTGGGACTAATAAGTCCAAGTACTTTATAAGACTAAAAAATATTTTTGTCGTCGCTGATTGCGTCTCTTCAATAAAATATTTATTAAACTTTTTGTACTGCAATTAACTGCAGGGGACACTGAGATTTTATTCGCAATAATTACGAAATATAATAAATCTATTTTTCAATCAAAGAAGAAACGTAGTCATTGTAATCCAGTCGATCTTTAGTTAGAAGAGAACAGCTGACAACTGCCGGTCTAAAAGAAATTAAATAAGTTTGTTACGTAAGTAGTTTGTTCGCCTACATTCATAATGAAAGAATTGATTGTACGTACATTACATTTCGGTCCAACATACGACGTCTGTAAGTTGGAAGAACATACCATTGCATTTTCATTTTCTTGAACTAGTATAAATGTG
Organism: Catocala sponsa; assembly: GCA_963564715.1. NCBI lineage: Eukaryota > Metazoa > Arthropoda > Insecta > Lepidoptera > Erebidae > Catocala > Catocala sponsa. Next base: position 20,202,099 of record OY751338.1, on the reverse strand, counting down.
TTAACTGTTACACAAAATACGGCACTATGTACTATGATATTACTATATACTTATTTTGAATGTATGTATGTATTATGTATATATGTAATATTTTGAACTATTTATATTTACACTTTCCCCAACGTTTCGGCTACTTTACAGCAGCCATGCTCGCGCCGAGACTAAAGTGGCGTGCGTCTCAATTTTGTATTGTGAAGTTATTTCAAATTATCCGATTTTTTAAGTGAAAACATCTTAAGGCGCGTTGAGCACTTCTTGGGCGAACAAAAATCATAGAACTCGCGTCATCGTCACGCTTCGTCATCTTCACGCTTCCACGCTTTCCCCTTATTAACCCATAAGAGAGTATCAGGAATCCGACCCGCCCCTCGTTTATAAGGAAGTGTTTATGATCAAGGATTAAAGTTTTCACTTCTATCGGCAGTCTCAAAAGACTGCCCCTTTTTTTTTTTATTATTGGTGTTACTGTCTCTCTTTAACAAAAGTATATTTATGGCTGCCTTAAGTTGTTATTTAAAGTGGAACTATTTCTCAATATGATTATATCGCTATTAGCCCTTATTGCAGAGTTCAACCTATTCCCATTATTTTCTTGAATATCTTCTTTCCTCGGTATTTCATTAACATTACAATACGTATTATAGATTAAACCAATGACAGAAAGATTAAACCAAGATTTACTACTACAAACATTTTCTAGAAATATCTTGGTTTTAAAATTACGGCTTATATTTACTGCTTGTAATAAGATAGTACTGTAAAATCGATTCACAATTTACCCGGGGCTTTATAACAGCGAAAATAGCATAGCCAGTGTATTTTCCGCCGGCTAGGCTAACTTTTAATGTTAGACATTTACCACGCGCGACGTAAATATATAGAGTGCCGAGCGACCCATTGACTAACACTTGATAAAGTATTCTTTTCCGAAAGTGTAACGGACTATAAATATCTGGTTTCATTTTACGAAAATTATTTAGTAATAGCTAAAGTCGGCCACGTTTCGCTGCGGTTTAGTCTAGTATTTTAATTACCCATTCCCGTGGGAGCATCGAGGTAAAAATTATATAAAAACAATTTTATATAAAAATACAACGTCGTATAAAATTTTGAGTTGGCAGCAACATTTTTACATATAAAGATATATACATGATACATATATCCCTTAACTTACAAAGAAATAAAATCTAAAATCATGCTGGCTGGCATGCTGCATGCTGGCATGCATGGCTGCTAGGTTCGGACTATAATGACACGTAACATATTCTGCAATATGATTTATAAAGGTTCTTAATAATATAAGAATTGATTGTACAAAATTGTGTGATAATCTTTGCAATAATGTCAATAGCACTACGCTACCCTTGCTTATATATTTTATAGTTGTCGTATATCGTTTCTTATCGCTAGCATAACATTTATTTGTGTTAAAGTTGTGAGAAGGCACTGACTTCTATAATACAGGTAGATAATACCTAGCTCAGAGGTCAGAGACTTCAATATTTTCTGTGTAAAGATTTTATGCCAATAAAAATTATTATTATTATTAATGATAAGCATATTTGACTGTACCGATAACGCAATGGGGAGCGGTCGCCTCGCCACTTACGGCGCGTTGTTGGGGCTTTGAATCCTACACGGGACAATTTGTGATTTACAAGTTATTGTTTTACCAACCCGCAGCCTTGTATGGCGGGTGGATCGCTGGAACTGAAACTACATCAACGACCCACCAAACAGTGCCCAATTCAGGCAAGAGATGCCTGCAGGCGGTCACTCGAATATCCGAATTCCTAATCTAACCACACATACTTTGCTATTAATTAATAATCAGTAGAAATTGCTCCACACAATTCCATAACTTAGGTCTATAAAAGATACCCGTAATATTTTCGCGACCTCACCCAACTTTCTTTATGTGGGTCAAATCTCAAACGGCAATTTATTGCGAGCTCTAATGATAACCTGACCGTAATTACTTATCGTTTATTAACCCTTGAATGTCCGACTTCACGATTAATTTACTGCCAAGGCTGTCTATGTCTGGAGGTTAGGTTTTCGGCTGAAAGTTCGAGGGTGGGGCGAGTAACAGTTGAATATTATTTCAACGAGGTAGGCTAGATGACGTCGATATTCAAAGCATTAATTTCATATAAGCACGTAGGTACTTAAAAAAAACTTGTTTTTAAATAAAGAAATGTGTATTCTTTCAGGTGGCAAACCTTATACTACTCATTTAAAAAAAAATTAAATTGTCATTATTGAACTCGTTAGTCTCGATTTTTAGGGTTCCGTACCCAAAGGGTAAAACAGGACCCTATTACTAAGACTCCGCTGTCCGTCTGTCTGTCCGTTTGTCACCAGGCTTTAACTCATGAACCATGGTAGTTAGACAATTGAAATTTTCACAGATGATGTATTTCTGTTGCCGCTATAACAACAAATACTAAAAAACAGAATAAAATATTGGGAGCCCCATACAACAAACATGATTTTTTTGCTCGTTTTTGCTCGATATTGATAACGGTAACAGGTAGACGCTTGTAATATTTACAGAATATTTAGTTATATATTCACTTTAGAAATAAATAATTAAATTAAAATAAAACAAATATTTAAGGGGGGCTCCCACACAACATACATGATTATTTTGCTGTTTTTGTAGATAATGGTACGGAACTCTTCGTGCGCGAGTCCAACCCGCACTTGGCCGGTTTCTTAATATTACATCACGAGGCAACGGGCGCTTTGAATTTTGAATTGATGATCCAAGCAATAAGTGGTTATATTGACAATATCAATTCAGTTGATAGTCCCCATTCGAATTATCGATATAATCATGAGAAATTCAATAATAACCAACCCGTTCTAAGTCGACCTCAATACAGTTAATATGAAATCTGATCGAGAGGCCCTGATTACCCCTTCGTTATTGCGGGTAAATTATCATCAGCAGTTGATATGGGACGCACAATGGACCGGAATGTCAACCCAAGATGTGACCGCATACCCATTGTCGATACAACACCCGCTTCGTATCGATCGTATAATAATGTTAAGTGCTTTGCGGTGCCCTGCTATGGATATAGACAAATATTTTCCTGTGAAGGTGGATTTGGTGGATGGGTTAAATATCAACGAATATTCGATTCAATAAATTGATACAGTATTTCGTTGCAGTGAGTACCTTTTTCAATATCATCCTTCTAGCTGGATGGAGTAACATTTATGATGTACTAAAAGTAATTAAATGTTTGCCAAAAACGTAAGTAATCCTGATATTAAAAGCATGTTGACGTTGGCTTTGAATTATAAAAAAAAAACAAGTAGACCTAATGACATCTTGTTTTTTACTATTTAATTTTTATATTAATTAATTTTTCATGTAGTTTACCCCTCAGGGAAATTGGTCTAAAAGCTCGACTTGGCATGAAAGCGTAGACCGTACCTGCTACAGTCTTAGTAGAAATGCTCATTAAATAGCAGCTATAGCTGTAAATAAACCGTAGTAAACACACGTGTGCGCATTTCGCCGCTATACCAGAAACAAATTAACCATGTACGGTAATTCAAGTAAAGTTACAAAGCGGTAATCTAGACCGCATCGCACCGCCTGGTTGATTGATGTCGCTGCACGGCCTTGGGCTCAAATTAACTGTCACTTGTCACACGAAATATGAAAAGCTTTCAAAACGAAACTTGTGTGACAAAATTTTACACACTAAACACCGGGTTAATTTTAAAGGACACCCGCTTTGACAGGTTTAGAGATTGATGTTGTATAAATGAAAAATCGTCGTTAAAAAATTGTTGAAATCGCCTCTCATGTATAATTTTACACATTTTAACTCTCAAATATTTATTCGTTTACGCTTGGTGAAATATACACGATATTAAAATATGAATTTTCTTTTGTCAATATTACGTATGAATGCGTCAATACGTCGGCACATGACTAACTTTTATTGATTTATTCAAAGGTATAATTAAACGACGTTTGAAAAGTATTTTGCGATACAATGATAGCTCTTTGTTTCGTTCTCTTTAGCTTTCATCCGACGCGGGGACGCCCTATTTTTAGTTTTATATTCAAAGGTTTTGCGTAGCTTTGTTATGTATGAATACTCTATTCAATAGAATTATGACCGCAGTATATAATTATGTAATATTATTGTGCTGTATTTACGTGGTAAAACAGAAACTAAAGGGTGAATTTTAATAGAGTAAATGGAATGAGTGCAAAGACCCACACAAACTATATATGACACATGTTTGTGTGAGTAAGAACTAGAGTTTGGTAAAAGTTTGTGTAGTCAATATCAATTTTTTATTACTGGGTAGTCACCGAAAATAGTACTTATAATAATAATATATCTCATAGTTATTTTATTTTTAACCGCTTTCTATTGATTAAGCGTTCTTTTATTAGCTGTTATCAAAAATTAATTGACTGTTAAAATTACTTTATTTCCTTTTAATTTAAACGTCCTACCAGATCCTCGTGAGTATATTTTGCTTATTTAATTTTATAAGGATAATAATCAAAAACACACCAATAACATTAGACGTAATTATTATCAGAGATATTCATCTCATCATACATCATAATAATAAAATAATAAATCATATAATTCAGAAGTCAGTAAGTAAATTTTTGCCGATGAGACCTGCCCAGAAACATTCAGATCAGTCAACAATTGGCAATAGTTACGCCTTATCTACAATAATTCGTTGAGAGTATAATAATCCCGAATTATCTTCATAATGAAGTTCGGAGCTATTTTCGTTACACGTGATCTTGTATTTTTATACAATGTGAAGGTAAAATATTATACTTTTAGAAGATTAAGACCTTGGCCTTCGTAAATATGAGCGGTACGAAGACTACTGGGTGTGTTGGGAAATCTAAAACGTTGCTATATATAAAATGTTGAATCTGGTAACTCAAGTAAATCTGTCAGGAGCTTTAGAGCTTCTAAACCATTCTCTGTAAAGGAAAGATGGTTAAATAAATAACGTTCGTTATTTTAAGTAAAGAGAAGTCATTCGTATAGTTAAATGTTTATATTGACTAAAACTATAATGCTTTTCGTAAGTAAAAAATCCATCTTCATAACGAATGCTTGTAATTACTTACTGAAATACAACGCTGGTATGATACAGCTACTTTTGTATATAGGCCTGAGTGCATATAACTTTAAATCGTATAGTTAAAAAGGAGCATATTCATATATGTTTATAGATTCAGTGTTCCAGCGGTAGTGTGACTGCTATGCAAGAAGACTCGGGATCAATGCCCGCGTTGGGCAAAGTGTTATTAGGTTATCTAGTTTTTTTTTATTATAACACGGTGTCTGAGGAAGTACTCGGTAAACGTTATAGGCTCACCCGCTATTATTTGGAGACGAGTATTCGGATACTGGGCACAGTTCCAGAGCCTGTGTTGTAACATAGAATATAATTACAGAAAAATGAAAAACATTTTGCCTGCCCCGGGCATCAAATAAAGGACGTAAATTTAAAAAATAATTACTAATTACACAACATGATATTACAACAAAGTTAATACTGTATAATTTAGACAGTTACAAGATAATTTTACACCATCCTTCAATTTCTGACTTAACAGTAATCTCTTATTAATACCAACTTATATAGCAATCGTATTATGTAATTACTCGTTGATAGTGTAAAACTTCAAAAAGCGTATACGTATCAATCGACATAAACGAACGAATTTAAGGCATTAGTAAAAAGATCCTGTTCAATATTCCTGCTTCAACCAACGCCCTAGGATTTTTCTTCAATTGAATGGAAGCTGACTCCGATAGCTTTGGGATTGGATTACTTTTCTAGTTTAAGCCGATGCAGCTGGTACCAACTAGTATTTTTGCAAAGCAACTTTAAAAGCGTATATAGCAATTCTATTAAAGACGTTAGTGATAAAGCTAAAATTCATATCAAAGTTTGCACTATGTGTTGTTTTAACGAAGTCAACGCAATTAATACTATTATTGGGAAGAGAGGAACCTGCCACACCCCCTCGGATTGCTTACCCCAACTATTGCAATAGAAAAAGGTTGACAATACTGAGCACAAAATATGCGCCGACACGTGTTTCACCTCAGCACGAGGCATCTCAAAGCTGAATACTGCAAGTAGTACGTCCGGGTCCCACGTCGTGGCTGTCCCGAGTTCGGTAATGGTGCCAATTCTGTTGTCCCAAAATTCTCTAAACTTAACTAAAAATCACTAAAATTTAGTTTAGTCCTGTCACTTTTAACGATTTCAGAATACGAAATGTCGTTTGACAGGACTAAACTAAATTATAGTGATTTTTAGTTACGTTTAGAGAATTTTGTGACAACAGAATTGGCACCATTGTCAACCTTTTTCTATTGCAATAGTTGGGGTGGGCAATCTGAGAGTTCGTGGTGGGTTCCTCACTGCCCAATAATTTTACTATAATGGACTTCCGCCAAGTAACGCCTACTTCGATTCAATATATCAACGCAACTAGTATAAAACATATTCGACCATGTTTGTAGTATGAACATGGTCGAGTGTAGTATATTCTAGTTTACATGAAGATGCATACACAAACATACCGTTCCTTAAAACGTTTGAATACCGTCAGATTGTATCGTATAACTTCAAATAGTAAATAATGTGACAGTTGCAAGAAATTTGCATGAGGTCAGCGTGGATTCTTGTTACTTTGAAAAGTTATTCTAGTTTGTTTATTAGTGTACCAACTGTGGCTCAAGTGACATCATTTGATTATATTATATATTACTTCGGGGACACAGTGGCAGTAAATAGGACTGCTGTGCATGAGATCTCAGGTTCTAATCCCGGATCAAGCCAACATATCGTTAATAGATCTTCCTAGAAAATACAATTATTATAAATGTTAGCCGGTGTTACCACCACCACCACGTGGTGGCTCACGTAGGTGGCGTAGCTTAGCTTTGAGTCATAGGGTGGCCCTTATGACGCAAAGCTGATGCGCAAATGTATTCGCAGCAATACGGACAAGAAAGTCCACGGAACATGACCATAGCAATTATGTGATTTCTCATCTAATATCAAACTGTGGCTCGAATAAATTCAAATAACTCTAGATTACGGCAAAGGCAGCAATAGCAGACGTTATAGCTGTACACTTATATATATCACTCTTTCATCGAACTGCCGTGTAGACGTGAATTGAAAATCGTGACCTCTCTTGCGTTTAGCAACTAGAATCACGTGACTTATCGACGACAATGATAGACGAACCATTTTGCCAACTATTGCCGGTACACGTACATTTCCCTGCGCTACAGAGGCAAGTCTAATAAATGTATAGTTGGCTTGTGTATGTAAATCCATCGATTTTCAAACTACCGTCTGTCACGAACATCTCAAAATTCATGATTGATTTCGTAGAATGAGTGTCATATACGTTAAAACTGTTATTTCAATGCTATTTGAACTGCAGTATTGTGAATATATTTAATATTTTACGAGTTCGAGTTCTCGCGTCTTAGAAATGGATTGGCAAACAAACTATTTTGAATAGATCGAAAGTAAACTGCAGAACAACTTTCACGGGGCTTTTGAACACAGTTGGCGTACAAATATTGACAGCATTATCGGTATTGGACGTAAAGATGAGGCAAACATTATTTTGTGAACCTTGTATATTTTTATGTTTAGGTTCTATTGACACAGTACATATATTATATACATTAGCTGTCTCCGTGGCGCAGCGGTAGTGAATACGACTGCTGTACATGAGGTCTCGGGTTCGAATCCCGGGTCGGGCCAACAAAAAGTTATCGGGTTTTCTGTTAAGAAATCACAATAACAGCCCGGAGTTAGGAAGTTGGCGGTGTTGGACACCCCTGTGCCTCGGAAAGCACGTAAAACTGTTGGTCCTGCGTCTGATCTCTCTCCGGTCGTGTCGGATTACCGTCCCATGGGAACATGAGAGTTAGGGAACAGAGAGCGCACTTGTGTTTACGCACACGCTTGTGCACTATAATATATCCTGCGCAGATGACCAGTCTCCGTTAAAATTGGCCGCCGTGACCGAAATCGGTCTGGAGGACATTATTATATACATACATACACGAGCTAAACACGGCCACTTTACTGTAGTTCCGTCTGATATTAATTATTAGAAAAGTAGCCTATTCCCGTGGGAACTGTGTGATCAAAAGTATATAAAAGAGTCTTATACAGTAATGAAACGTCGCGTCGTCTAACAATTCCAAGTCAATCCATCGACTACTTTTGGAATTTTGCGTACACGAATATACAGGAGCTGAATTCTGTTATTTAAATATAGTGTAACGTCTATATCTCCGATGGGATAAACGGAGGTATATCACATTAACAATTATGCTGACTAAGGTTTTAGGTTACATGTAATAGGGGCACGCCTATACCGTTTACCGGTGATATCTCTAGACGCCATTCCCGATACTCGTGCTACTATTGAGAATTGATACACGAGAACACCTAATAACACTTTGACCAACCCGAGAATATAAATCACGCTCTATCGGTGTGTCAACGAAATCATACATTGTTTGACTAAGGTAACAGCTTAAACTTCTATCATCGTCTATTTGAACTACGTTATTCATGATATTTAGGCAGCCGTCTCTCGTCTATAGTTGACACTGTGATAGATTTGTGAGTCAGCAATATATAGTTTGTCTTACGTTTACGCGAATGAAAAATTGAAATTTAAAAAAATACGGATTTTATCGCATTGTTTATTTTTTATAAAACACTATTATTACATAATTTTGGAACTTCAAACTACTATTGTTAAACACTTTTACTAGTTACTGTTTACTCCTATTTAAACTATTTAAATTATAAAACTATTTAGATTTAATTTAACACTTTCCCCAACGTTTCGGTTGCTTTTCAGTAGCCATGTTCACGGGGAGACTCATAACGATAAAATCCGTATAAATTTGTTTAATGTCAAAGCCTAATGTAATTGCTCTGAACGGCACAATATTTAAGAATTTCATCTATATATTAATACGTGAAGCGAAAACTTTGGATCTCTTTTTACGAAAATTGGGCGGACGGAGGAGTATGAAATTTCGCACACTTATAGTTTATACAGAGAAGAAGTGACGAATGCTAATATTTTTTTTAAATTATGCGTGAAAATACATTACATTAATTAAAATACACTACACGCACACAACCATGCATTTGACACACGCAGTCGAAGCGCGTAACTATGGTTACATATGTCAATATATAATGATATATTATTATATCAGTAATATCTTACAGGCAAACTTTGGTCGAATTTCGAGCACTAGGCGACCGCTAGTACAGTGTAATTATATGTGTATTATTCAAAGTGCTGTATGTGAAATTGCTATGATACATAAAATATTTATGATACATAACTTCATTTATCTAACTGCACAGATGGAGTTGTGGTTTAAGTGATCGCTTCGACATTGCCACTGGGCCGTGTTTTTTGGGTTCCATTCCCACACAGGACAACAATTTGTGTGATCCACGAATAGTTGTACCGAGTGTTCTTTGAACCGTTGTTTCAACCATTGTTGTTGTTTTGTTTGTTGTCCTCAAGCAACACAGTAATTATTTTAAGTGCGGCAGTCGGCAAATATATTTAATCTTAAAGCGTGACTCCCATTTTAAATGCATACCGATAGCAATCGTCTATCCAATATCCAAAAAAAAAACATTTGATGTTCAGTGTTTGTATTCTAGGGCTTTATAAAAGCGTTTTTAGTAACCAATGTATGAATTTATAGTAAATACTCAATTGAAAAAAATAATAGGTAAATTGAGCTGTATTTCTGAAGTACAACTTATAGACAAATGAAAAAACTTTCATCTACTTAATACAATCGAATTCCATTTGTTAAACTTATTTTTGTCTCTATGACGAACAACTCTGAAATCTATTTCCAACACAAGGCATTAAATTCAAGGCACTTAATATATAACAATACATACCGTAATCGATAGAAACAGCCAACCACTACAACTCGATTCTCCGTCAAAATATTCTGAATACTGAACTGAATAGAAGATCGATACGGTCCGGACTGATGAGCGCGACCGATGCGAAGAATCGGAATAAAAATCGAGATGTATCGAAATATATCGTTTCCGTTTGTTTATTATGTTTGGAACTGTGGCTAGTTGTAAACACTGCCAATGTTTGTGTGTGGTACTCCTGTTTTATGTGTATGTGTGCGCGGTATGACATTCGTTGCGGTTGTTCTAAAAGTGTTACGGGGATACTCAGTTTAACCATAAAGAATCGGGTTTGGCATTTTGTAGTTTGCAATTATATTGTATTGGACAATTCAGACATTTTATGAGATTTTGTCGTTATGTGCCGTGAGAACTGAAATATAATATGTAGTTCTAACTGCAAGGTATGTGTGTTATTTTACGAGAACAAATGCGACATTAATGTTACGTAACTGGATGAATGTATAATTGTTTTGCTTGTTTTTTATGAGCTCAAAGAAGAATTAGAGAGCAAAGAGCATGGACACTGATGCACTTTTAGGCAGACAGCTAATTAGTTTTAATTGGTTTTTATGTTTGTATTATGTCTGTCACACAATAACTAGCTAATGTAGAGTACACAGAAACATCTCTTGTTTTAATTATATAGTATAATGGACACGGGTGGTTTTTTTATATTTCTTTTCATACTTAGTAGTATGAAATATAACTTAGGCATATTTTTAACCTAATGGTAACCTGAGAACATCACTGTGGGCTACTACTACCTAATTTTAAGTAATTTTTTTTTCATTATATTATGTAGTGTGGCTGTTTGATGTTTCTTTCCTATTAAAATATAATACTTTAGCCGTATTCTAGTATACTTTGCGCAAATCGGCCCTTGTAGTTTATAGACTTTTGCTACAAGGCCTCTCACATTGCTGGCTTTAAAAAACGACACTATTGCCAATACTGAAAAATTACTGACTTCTGAAATGGGTTAAAACTAATAGACAAAGAACTGCAATAAAATAAAATTTTATCGATATTTCTTAACGGCTTATCAAACTATGATCCTTCTCTAATAAATTAAGAGCAGATGTCTTGGGAACAAAGAATTCTTATCCTTACTTATCGGCGTACCGTCCGCCGCGGATCATCTGATATTGAAGGTATTAAAGGATTTGCCAAGTTCCAAAGATTAATGTCGAACTACCCATTGTCTCTTCGAGGCTTTTGTGACAGTTCTTCTTTAAGGCGGTGTTATGAATTATTTATGTAATTGGGCAACCCTATGAAAATGACTTTTAAAAAAATAATGAAGTACTTCTTTTATTTTCAGAAGGTAGAGATGTCAGATCACACGTAGACGACGTGACACTACTGATTATTTTATGATAGAATCTACCATACGGGAATCAGTTCCCAAACGTTGCTAGATGCAGATGTGCTTACATTTCCTCCAGTGAACTAATGTCACATTGCCGTGCTCATGATGAACACTGCTTTAAAACAAGCTCTCTGATATGTAACGCTGATTCATCGATGTGTTGCTTTGATTATACGGTAATTATCTAGTAACGTAAAGTGTTAGTTATTGCAAATATAGGTTTTAATGGGATCATCTTCAGGATGCGTGCTCACCTAAAATTTATGCTTAACATTCAAAATCTTATTGGCAAAATTTATAAGCAGTGTATGATGTTGAACTAGTAATATTTCTAAAAATAATTATTTATATAAAAGCATAGTATGCTAACTTGCTTGTTAAAGATGCTGTTAATAATATACGTTTAGAGAAGATTAAATAATGATTATTACAGAACGTTAATTAAAGTTACTGAGTATTTAACTTCTAAAGTTTTTATGAATATATCAAAATATGTTCCAATTAATATTATCAGCTAACATTTATGAAGACAATCTTGACATAGCAAGTATTATTTAAACAAAATCTATGTTAGATATATAGTATATTATGTGAAAGCGTGAGAAGGTACCTTGAAAATGCACTTTAATACGTAGGCGCTTAAACATGTATGTATGACGCGAGTACACAGGAATGCACTGAAGATCGATTTTCTCGTCAGCCGTGTAAGGCTGCTACATTTCAAGCCCTGTCTTAGCTTAGACACTCTGGTTTGACAAACGACAAGTTTTGGAAGGACGGGTAGATGAAGCAATGATTTATTGGCAAGAGATAGATGCATGCAGGTTGTATGGGCTCATTGACTTTGCTGCAGTAAGTTACTTTGTTTGTTTTAGAAGCGCATCAGTCAATAAACTTGTGAAGGATACTTAAATAAAAAAGTTAACATTGTAAATACTTTCAGGTTAAAACAATCAAAAGATAAGTTAGGTATTAATATTTCACTCCATCCATCCAAAAGTATATACTTTCCATGTTTCTCAATTCATTGCCAAATCCTTCAATTCTCTACATTTGCTTTTTCTTTCAGTTGATTTGTATAATTCTTCTTGGTCTTTTCCGTTGTTCTTTGCCTTTATATATCTATGCCTGAGTAAGTGAGCAATCATATTTCCTCTTCTTTTCTTTATCACCCCGATCTTTTGTAAAACACAATGTCACTAAATAATTATTCATTAGTACTGATATCGTAAATTGTTACTATGGTCTTCGCTAGAAGAAGTATCGCAACATTACGCAACGTAAATTTATGCCTAAGAGCATCTCTAATAATTCTGGTTTGATAGTAAAATGATTGTTACCAGATAAAGACTTCACGTTACGTACCATTAATCATCACGAGATACAGACCTTTTGATTTTTACCACTCGCCCAGATCACTTTTTGCTCAAGTTTTTGCCTCGAAAACAATTTATATGGACCATTGGTTTCTTTATTATACTAGGCGAAGAAAATATTTTTATTTTCTCATACGTAAAGAACTGATCTGAAGCGTAGTGGATAAATAATATCGAAATAAAAGTAAAGGTTTAATGCTAAGTTTTTCTTTATTATGGGACACATCGTAATTGCGGCGTAATGAAGGTTAGTGCTAGTAAGTTTTTATAATAAAGCTAGTTTTTTTGTATTTAAATTGCATATAAATATTCATTGTTTATAATTTATATATATGTATATAAAGTCATTAATCTTGTCGGATAGTACCTACGTATCGGTTTTGCATACTTTGACAATATAATTTCAGTTAGGAATACATAGATAAGTCTCTGATAATTTTCCTTTGAATCTTTTCGTCCAAGACTCTAAACCAATCTGAATCAAATGTAAATTCTGAGTCATATATATTTTACATTTACGAAAAACACTTTGAAAAGTCTACCCTGCCTATTGAGTAACATTTATGGGGTATGGGTACAACACATTATTTTAATATTACTTAAGTTGAGATACACACGGTCACTTCATAGGAGCACGATAAAATAAAACCAAAGACTATCGGAGGAGTGAATAGATAAATATAAAAATATGTGCTGAACATTATAAATGTATTAAATTTGTTACCTCCAGTATTCATTTACATTATTCTTATACCAATCCACAGCTTTCAATAGTGGATGAATAAAGTGTCACAAACAAAGTAACATAAGATACTAGCAAAAATATAATTTCTAGGCAAACTGACTATAATTATAGGAATTTCTATATTTATAGATAAAAGTCTATTCTACATAATAAACGAAATATTTTTAGATCTACTTTGGATCAATTTCTTATACGGGCCTGATCCAAAGCAGTTTCAGAATGTTAAGGTTGTATCTGATTATATCGGCATTAGGAAAAACAACAGAACGAACTCGGATTGTGTTCATATCAGTTTGGAAGCTTGGTATTCAGCTTAGAATCTAAACTACGTTTCATTTATTTTCATCCAAGAACCAGAGATATGCTGCAGTGTCATCCACGTAAATTAGGAAGTTTGCTCACTCTTGTTAGCAAGCTTTCTAATTAATGTGGAAGTCTAATGAACTCAACTGACTCCTGTCTACAACTACTGTGTACAGCAGACTAAAACCATTAATATGATTCAACATTTTTACAGCTCACCCTGGTAATCAAAAAAATCTTCTTATAATAAGCACCGTCATCGTATTAGCAAATCTCTCGCGAAAAATGTAGAACTGTCGTTAATAATCTATTCAAATGAAAAAGCTTTATTTTTAAGTTGAAAAATTAACTCAAAAGACACTTGAATACTTTTAGTTTGAGGCGCCAATTAGGCCGCTGCCGAAAGTTAATTAGACTAACCAAAATTTAAATTAATCAGCCGATTAATTTTGGTGAGCTAAGTGAATCTTACCTAATTTTGAAATCTTGAAGAATACTTTTAGGAATGCTGCTTAAGTCTGCAGTTAACTAAGTCTGTTGATTCACTTTTGCCTTTGTAAAGATCGAATGCGTAAACTAAAGATTACATATTATTCTTTTGTTTGATGATGATGAATTCCTGAAAGATGGTTGATCACCTATAAGTTTGCGGCTTATCTTGAAGGCTCGGGTTCAGTTTTCATTTCCAAAAAGTGTTATTGAGATTTTCTTTAAGGAAATTTACAATAGCAGTAGGCAGTTTAAAATAGACTTAAAATATAATAAATAACAAATAAATATAACATACCTCGTCCTTAACTGTTTGGAATATACGATATTATATATGTTCGAATGTTCATAAATATTTATTTATAAGGTTGACGGTTAATCTAGATTTGCGATTTGTGCCAGAAGATATTTTACTACCCAATAAATCAACAAAAACAGAAAATTACGATGTTACCGAACGAGTTTAAGACGTTACTTTTTTATACATCATTATTCAACTAAAGCTGCCAATTATAGTATTTATAGTTAGGTAGAGTTAAAATAAACAATATTAAGAAAAAGTGTTACCAAATTGTGTGATCTCCAAATAGTTTTGCCACTGCTCTTATAATATTCTGTGGTTGTGCCAAATCTGACTTTGTTTCCGCTGTTTGAGAAGTTCCCCGCGATACAGGAATTATTCCTTGTATGGGGTTTTGTGTCTTCTAAACGTAGACAAAATAAACTTACGTTAACATAAAATACTTACCAAAATAATAAGAAATTACCAACTGTGAAGTTCAGTTAATATTGTCTAGAACTCGACGTCTAATTTCACTTATAATTTTCATAGAATATTCAAGAGTTCAATAACAGATACATATTTAGAATTTCTTATAATTCGGTAAAGCCTAGAAACAATCGTGTGAGCATTGCCCTCTTACAATAGCCGTATATTCTACAGGTTTAACGTACAAGCTGTTCCGTGGCTTAGGTCTAACGTGACACGTACCTCACTCAGGGTATTAGCACACACGCCATACACACGCTTAAAGTATTAACATGTGGTTTGTCTGTCCTCTGTACCTTCACATTCACAAGCTAACAATTAATTTGCTTGTCTGAATTTTTCAAGGCATTACAACCGCTTTACAGATAATGCTTAATGAGGCTTATTATTTAAAATTAAATATATAGGCAAGTAGGTACTACAAATCACATTCTCTATAAGTCCTTTTAATGGAAAATATACGGAGATACATTCTAGTATTTGATCCGTCGAGCATGAGAGACAGGTCCTGGCATCGGACGACATACATTCGTCACCGTGACGGACGATCGGTTAAGATTTTTGGCAGTTTTCCAAGGCAGTGTAAGCATTTAATAAAACATAAATAAAATAGCCAATAAATTCTAAATAGAACACCCTGATTCAAGATTGACAACCCTGCCTAAGTTTCAGGGCTAGCAAAAACACATCATAAGAAGTAGCTATTGTCTTATCTTTGAAGGAACAAACTTTGAATCGGGACAAGCCATGTTTTTATTTTTATTTGACATCCCCAACCGCAGGGTTGTCGCTCATTTTTCAACCAGATTTTTTAAGTCTTGTGTTTATGTACGAAGCCATGTCTGTATTTAATTAAGGTCGATTTACATTGAGGAAGCTTTTAAAAACACGCTCCAAGCGGATTTATTATAGCCTTTGTTTCGTTGGTATTTTAAATAAGCACATTTTGTGCTGGAATTTTGATATTCGTATAATAATATGAAATTTTAAACAGCAAATTATGGCAGCTCATAAATATGAATGTGAATATTGCACTGGAGATAGTTTTATGTTTGTATTATAGATAATTGTATGCAAATGGTTTTTGGGGTGACAGAATATTATTTGCAATGCAAGTATTTAAATTATTTGGAGTTTTACATAAGCGGTATTTGTGCTTAAGCTTGGTATTTCGTTTTAGCTGAAGTAGGCAACTGGCAGTACCCCTAATAATGATCGCAGCTAAACAACGTCGTGTTGTGTGCGAAGGAATGTAAGAAAGACTTCTAGGATTAATTTATGGGGTCTGACATTTCTTCCTTGAGCTGGTAGTACAACAACTTGTTTCTTAAAGGGTTAGCTAATGCAAGTTATACCTCTGATGTTGCAAGCAATCAAAGACTATGGTATGTATGCTTGTTTGCCAAACAAGCATTAAATTCATACAAGACAGTCTAAAAAAATGATTGCATCTATCTGCTGAAGTTTATGACTTGAGAAGGTGATCTTCTTTCTATAGACAACATAATTGACGGCCTCAATGGCATAGTGGTGAGTATAACCGACTGCCACGCCCGAGGTCGCGGGTTCGATTCCCGCACAAGTCAAACATTTGTGTGCATGAACATTGATGTTTGTCTTGACCTGGGTGTTCCTATCTTATCTTATCTTATGTGTGGGGGCCAGTCAGTGCAGACCGGCGACACTTCGACCCAGTGGGATCTTCTTGGGTGTTCCTATGTATAATATGTATGTATTTACAAAACAAGAAGTATATACATATGTATGTTAATTCATTGTCTAGTACCCATAGTACAAGCTCTGCTTAGTTTGGGCTAGATGGTGTTGTGTGGATGTGGTAGAATATTATATTATATTATAACAGGCCTATATACATAAATAAATAAACAGTTATATTAAAATAGTGATAATACTAACAGTGACAGACTACTGGGAGATCGTAGGATTGGTACGTAGACGTTTCAAGATTCTAAGACGCACGCCTCTGACTTTTTAAATATATGTATGCATCGATCAAATATACCATAGATGCACGATAGTCGCTCGAAAAACGGCCCCAACAAAACTGTGCATAAATCAGTCGTATGCGCTATATTATGCACCTGTCCCACTCACTCTTGCGTACGCTGCCCATAAGCGAGAGCGAATCGACACCACTACTACGGTGGAGACCGTACCATATACTTAGTACGCTTGCGTATCGCGAGTAACACACTTAGGACGCTTTACATTGACGCGTTTTAACTAGACTATTACAAAATGTTTCTCAATAGGCGTTCAATGGTTATTCCGGTTTATTTCCTGGATTGCATAATAAATGTGTCTACTTATAAGTAAGTAGTACTGGTCAGTGGCACATATTGACGCGGTTTTTGTATGAGTATGTGCATCTATGGTATATTTGATCGAAGTATGTATGTATTTAACTAGCGACCCGCCTTATCTACGCACAGGTTACCTTAACAAATTATACACCTAAGATTCAGGTGTATAATTTGTTAAGCTTACACGTACGTATTCCTTTCTTCTTCCCCATGAATCACTCTGTCTATTGGTGAAAACCGCATGAATATCCGTTCAGTAGGATTTGAGTTTATCGCGAACAGACAGACAGACGCGGCTGAAGACTTTATTGTATAATATGTAGTGATAGTGGTAATCAATTTTCGCTCGTTTTAACGGTGAAGTTAAACATCGTGAGGAAACCTGCATGTCTGAGAGTTCTGAATAAGGTTCTTCGTTCGCACTGGGCCAGCGCGGTGGACTATGGCTTAAATGTTTACACTGAGGCTCTTCTCAGTGTAAAATGCCGAGGCTGAGAGGCCCGTGCTCAGGAGTGGGACGGTTTATATACGGAGCTGATATTAAATATTATAATTGATATCACATTCAAAGTTCAGCCAGCAATACCTGCTATAAACATAGTAATTGTAAATGCCTATTGCAATAAATCATACTTGCGGTAGTCTTATTAATAAACCTGCATGTCTGAGAGTTCTGAATAAGGTTCTTCGTTCGCACTGGGCCAGCGCGGTGGACTATGGCCTAAATTTTTATACTGAGACTCTTTTCAGTGTAAAATGCCGAGGCCGAGAGGCCCGTGCCCAGGAGTGGGACGGTTTATATACGGAGCTGATATTAAATATTATAATTGATATCACATTCAGAGTTCAGCCAACAATACCTGCTATAAACAATATAATTGTAAATGCATACTGCAATAAATCATGCTTGCGGTAGTCTTATTAATAAAATATGCAATAAATTGGAATGTTATCATGAACGCATATATCGCTACTCGCCAATAAATCAAACTGATTTAAAGTAGCGTGAAAATATCAGTTGGAATTATTAGTTCGGATGAAAAAGTCGCTTCATAATTTTAACTTATTTGGTATAATTATTATTATAGTGCATTGCTAGTTATAACTATTTCGACAACTAGGCGACAGTTGTAGACAGCTATAACTAGTAATATAATGTGTCAAATAATGTTTATTTGGCATGGTAAATAGCCTAGTGCCCTGCCTAGTTAGAGACCGTTAGACGGTTATGCAAACGGTTATGCTTCGATATCGAGTAGTTAATTACGGCCGATTGACGGTGAAGGAAAACATCGCGAGCAAAAGTTCACGCCTAAGAGTTTCCCCTAAAGTCCTCGACGATATATTAAGTCCATCAGTCTGTAGACAGTACTACTGGGCCAGCGTGGTGGACTATAACCTAACCCTTCTCACACTTGCTATTTTATTGAATTGTTGTCCTCAGAAAGTAAATCATGATTCAAGTCATGATGAATCAAGTCTAGGTGGTGCAGTAGCAGTGTATACGACTGTTGCGCTTGCTGTTACTAATCTCGATAGAAGTACTGTTGCGTTTTCTTGTCAATAAATTCGTACCAGCAACACAGATTCTGGTACTGCGCCCGATAGGCAGCAATAGATTCGTCCACTATTACCAGTGACTTAAAGTCATAGATGGTGAAATATGGATGTAGTACACCCCTGCCTACCATGACATTTTTTTTACGTTGGGTAATGCTTTAACGCATACCCCTCTGCGGGGGCGGGCGGAGGGGTTATGTCGGACTCGCCGAGGTAAAAGAGAAAGATGGAATAAGAATAATGTACCTCCCGGAATACCGACTAAACCTACCACGGTGTTCCTCGATAAAACCACTACCGGCGGGACCGCGCGAATCCCTTGCACATGCGGTCGCGACCCCGCCGAGGTTTCGGCCCGCCGTATGAAACGGCAGACCACTACACGAAGAGACCCTAAGGTCACCACTAGTCAAAACCCCTACTGTCCCTAGAGGGGAGACGGATACGACACAGAGGCGCGCGTGGGAATACGCACGTCACCTCTCGGACCTGGTGCTGAACGGATGGCGGGCAGGCCTACTATGTCTGTAAATTGGCGCTAAGTTATTGTAACCTTGTTCTTAATATTCTTCATCGTTATCATTTCCTCCATAACTTTTAAAATATATGTATATTACACGTTGTATAATAACATTATTACATAAAAGTTAATATTATTACTCAGGTAAATTAGCTTGAAATTTGGAAATAACAAGAAAATATGTTAACATAATTATCCAACATTCTTAAACTTCTTGTAGGTTTTGTTTACACTCACTTGAATTGTTAAAGATAGTCTTGAATATTCTATGCGAGATTGTTATTCTTACCGAGGCTACATTTTCTTTATGTTTTAAAAACAACAGTATCCGCGCCACTGTATAATATTGTTATTGTACGCTTTTCAACATTTTCTTATTGTTAATAAAAATAACATAATCCCGGTATGCCAGAGTCCCGGTATGTCGGAAGGAAATTACAAAGTCTGAAACGAGCTAAGTACGATTATCACCGAGCAGCGCGCGTCGGAGCGCGCCGAAGCGCTTTTTACAATGCGATAAAGGAAATTAAATTGTCTATGCTGTAGTTCAAGTCCATACTTTTGTTATACATAGTTAATGATACACCTTGGAACTCGGTGGAACACAGGTAAAACGGCGGTTCCACGCGCACTTTGGTGTAGCTGCTTGTCTTAGGGCGCATCTTAGGAAAAGCGAAGTCATCCGAGCATGCTAGTGGAAACGTGGGATGCACGCGGATGTGATATTTTACTTTTACACTTCGGTGATCATAGGCGAGACTTTAGCGCCCAATGATCACCTATGAAAATAATGACCTTGATGTTCATACGATTTCATGTAAATTATTCTTTCAGTATAACCTCCTTTATAAGAACTAAGCACGAGGATTAATAATATATTCTATCACATACACACAACACCATCTAGCCCAAACTAAGTAGAGCTTGTACTATGGGTACTAGACATGGATAAACATACATATATACTTTTTGTTTGTAAATACATACATATTATACATAGAAACACCCAGACCAAGACAAACATCCATGTTCATGCACACAAATGTTTGACTTGTGCGGGAATCGAACCCGCGACTTTAGGCGTGGCAGTCGGTTACACTAGCCACTACGCCATCGAGGCCGACAACGTGGATGTGAAACTCGCTACAGTGTACTTTAACACCAGTCGTTCAATGAGAATCGTCTGATACGCATCGTATTACATACATTATAGTAATGGCCACCCTACCTATCTAGAACATATTATATTTTCGTTTATCAACATATATCTTCAACATATTGTATTTTTATACAAGTAGCTGGTTTTAATATTATGTTGACGTTTATTCGTGGCGTGATATTGTGATCTTGCCAGGGTTGTCAGCGTAGCGTGCATAATTGTTAAAAGAAAATGGCTTAGCCGTTCTTATTTGGAATGCACCAGCCTGGTAAATTTCAAGTTAAAGATTATATTGTGGTGTCAATAAAGATCTTAAATGCAAAGCCCTCTTATTTGTTTGGTAGTTTGATGGTAAAATAGGTAGCAGAAATCATTCAGTGCAGTTACTGAGCATGCTGTCTTAAATGTATGTGATAGAAAAGATAGCAGTATTCCTACTGTTGTGTTTCGTTCGGTGAATGAGAGTGCCGGAGGCCTAATCACCCTCTTTCCCCCTTCCCGCTCCTTTTCCTTTCCACTTCCTTGTCCTTCCTTTCCTAAAGGGTCGGCAACGCGCAAGTGATGCCTCTGGTGTTGCAGGGGTCTATAGGCTACGGTGACCACTTACCATCAGGTGGGCCGTATGCTTGTTCGCCACCTAAGAAGTATAAAAAAAAAAATATATATACTGTCAACTTTACGATGTTATTGAGTTTGAGCTTTGGTGTCGTGAGTAACTAGTTTGTCATTGCCGATAAGCTTCTTAGCCTTTCTCTCATTGACTCCAGAGCGCTGGCTCTGGAGTCAAGAGAGTACATGTGCTGGTCTATACCTACTATATTTATTTTACGTTAGTACAAGGGGAGGTCCAAAAGTTCGCGGAATGACAGGGAAGGATAATGAAATGAAACATCAAACTATTTTTCCTTTTCTATGTATTCTCCCTTAACCCTAATACATTTATTAGATCTGTCAAATAACTTATTAATAACGTCGAAAAAAAAGAGATTTGTCTTGGGCGTCTAAATAGGCCGAAATTACCGACTTTACTTCATCATCGTCGCAAATTTTTTTCCACGCAGTTCTTTCTTCATTTTTTTTCCAAAATGATCGCTTGGGGCCAGGTCTAGGCTGTAGGGTGGGTGGCGCAGTTTTTCAAAACCGCACTGGTGAATGGCAGCCGTCGCAACATGGCTTGTGTGCACGGACACTTTTCTCCATAGTGGCTAGTTTCTTCCCGATTGACTTGTTTACTCGTTGAAAACTCAAAAGCTAATGACCCGATTAGGCTGAAACTCGGTATATATACTAACAATGAGTCACTCAATTAGCGCCTACATGGATAAGTAAACTCACCTTCGCCAACCCCGCCATTCCGCGAACTTTTGGACCTCCCCTCGTATGTGGAAGCATGGAATACTGTCTCATCTTACTGAATATGTCCAGTTTTTTTGCGACGATATTGAGAATCTGGGTGCTCAGTTATCGAGAGGGAAACATCTCGGCAGTTGGCTTCATTTAGCGGGGAGCCAGGTGCTTTTTAGTATACCAAGAAAAATTTATATTTGAGTCTCTTTTAAAAATAAAACAGACTCAAAAATATAATTTACTTACTTCGAACAAATAAACGTTGTGTGTTACACTTCTAACACTAATATGCATTGAGAGTCAGAAATGTAACGTCCTGCGAGAGCGAGACAGTATTGCGAGAAAATACTTTATATTATCTAGCCCATTTTGAAAACATATTAGGTGTTATTTATAAAAAATAATTATATCGAAATAAACAAGGGTTTTTTGTAAAACGTTCTAACCCAGTCTACTTGCTTACTGCTGTCAAATGAGATAAGTAGTTTGAGTAAATTTGGAATAGTTACGTTGGCGAGATTACGTTTTCAATCGAACCAAACTCGCACTCATTTCACACCATCTATTGGAGATTACTGAGGGTGTGCCTTGATTTATATATTCTAACAGAATCTACGGTAGACCACGTGACAAGAGTTGTAATGAACCATCCGAACTAAGTTTTTCAATATATTCGTTAGTACCCTTTTATCTGTTTTTATTACTTTTACCCCAAATTTGTTTTTATAGAACAGTAGTAGGGGTTAATAAGTACTTATAAAGTCGCTTTTTACTGCTGTCTTAAATTTTATGGTTTCTTTTGTGGTCGACCAAATGTTAAGTAAGGTTCTATGTTGGATCGTTTGGACAGTATTATTCGGACTTAAAGTTGGTCCTCCAATTGTGGTTGTTATTGTATTTTCACTTGAATTTATTGTTTACGTTCTCTTGTGTTATTCTGGTTTTCTCTCTGTTTTGTTTAATGTTCATTACCCAGATTGATGGTATCGAACTCGGTTTCCGTCACTAAATGTTTAGTTTCAGTTCGGACGTTAATTTTATTCATATCTTTTATTATATCTGTTAATTATGAATTTGGACAAAACTAATTGATACAGGCATATATGCAAAATGTGTGTTTAAATTTCTGCCCTATACCTACGTATAGGCCAGAAATTTGAACGGTACTGCTACAGTCTTACTTGTATCTTTAGAGTACAATGGGGCAGACATACTCTATGCGTTTAAATAAATGACAAAATATGCCCCTTTAGATAACTTAAACAAGAGGGATAATTAATTTTCAAGATAGTGGTATTAGTTATTTTAAAATGCATTACACATTTTGTTAAATAATTTGATTCAAGGTTTTAAGGAATTATGTCGTATTTACACACATGTGGCTAATTATTATCATTGACTAACGCGAGTATTTGGTCCGCGCCGCGTCAATATTTCATTCCGCTGAGAGACGTCGCAGAACTTTAAACATTTATATAACTGCATTATCATGTTGGAATCTTTTATTTTGGTATTAGTACAATTTAGTTATAATTAGTTCTATTGACATGTTTTAATTTCGGGAGTAAAATGATTTTAAATAAAACGAATAACTTTTCAAAACATAAATGCACATATTTTCTGAAATCCAATATGTAGATCAGAAAATTTTACAAATTTTAGAAGTAGTAGTATTTTATATATTAGCAGCTATTTCCTTATATAAATAAGAAAATGGACTGATGTGTAAAATATAAAAATACGACTCCTTTTAAAATTTGTACGTACGGTATTTTTCAAGATGCCTAATAAAATTAATACATAAAATAAATATCACATTCATATCGTTAAATTAAACTATCACTCCAACTCATAAAAGAGCATACGTATATTTACTTTTCTAAAAAACTTACTTTAATGAGTCTTAAAATAAAAATAATTTGAACTAACCCTTAGAAAAGGCAAGTATCATGCCATTTTTTATTTTTAGTTTATTCTGTGAGTTTTCTCGCTCTGTATCGTAGACACGACATTTTTCCTTCACGTCTGACACTAACGGCTTTTAATTCCTTTCGCACGACGTATTTTCTAAAGGGTTACATTTATCATTTAACCCTTGCTTGCTATAATTAACCTAATTTAAAGGGATAAAATGTAAATTTCATATAAAAAAGGAAGTTGTAAAAAAATTAAGCGTTATATGAAGGCAATCGTGACCGCAAAGGCGACTTAACTACGCATATTAGTCTTATAAAAGAGCTGCGAAAAGGTTTATTTCATTCATGCGTTTTAACCGAGGCTGTACAGTAATTATAAAGAAGAGTTTTGATTTATGCGCTAAACTAGCTATTTCTTGATGCTCGATCTGTCTTTCACGTTCGATACTCGTTGTCACAAACTTTGTTTAACGAGAGCTAGATAAAATATTTATTTACTAATTGAGGGCCGATAATATTATCTACCTGCATATACAACATTTATACTTTCTAATATCACAGGCTAATATAAGATAAGACAAACCGCCTCGCTCCATAGGCTACGCTTCACGATTAGACTGTAAAAGTTTTAAAACCGCTAAACTGCGTTTTAACAAGCGTGTCAGCCAACGACATATTTGATTAAACCTAGTATCTTGCTCACATCTTGGACCAATAGCATCCTACTTAAACTGCTCCCTAATAGCAATTAACATATTAAAAAAGTACTTATCAACTAAAACTTTTTGTTGTGGCCAGGCGAGTTGAAATACTTCATATTTTGACAAAACAGTGCATAGATACCTTTAGAATATACATTGCATAAGACATCGAAGCTTATTATTTGAGACATGAAATAAAGTGAAGAGAGGAACCCAATACACACCCTCGGTAAACCCACTCTAACTTCAACAGAAAAAGGTTGACAATACTGAATTCCTTTGATGACGGATAGCCGCATCGTGGAATCCGCGCATACCCCGACTTGCAATATTCCGCTGCTAACACAAAATATGCTTTGATACATGTTTTGCCCCTGCGTGAAGCATCATCAAGATAGTTGGGCAATTAATAAGCTCGCATGAGCAGGCTCAACAAGATTTCCGCTAAGAAACACTTTATTCAATTCTAAATATATATGAATACACATAAAACCTCGCACACTCACACACACGCACACACGCGCACACACACACGCACCACACACGCACACACACTCACCAGCATGCATACACATACACACACACACACATACACACACAAACACACACACACACACAAACACACACACATAAAAGAAATAATATGGTTTGATTGATAAATTAGTATAAAACTGTATCCTTGTCCAGAGTCTGGAGAGGCTGGTCATCTGTCACACAGGGTCTCCTAGTATAGATACCAGTCTTTCACATAGTTAATTTGACACACTAATGTATTAATTAAATATACTATACAATACTCTGTAATTTTTGTGTGAGAGAACAAATAAAGAAAAACAAATAAAAATTTTTTTTTATATATAAATGAGTCATGCTTATATGCTTACGAGTTCAAGTTCACGGTGTAGCTCACAGTTTTTTATAATACTCAAAGATGGTAAGTAATCATACAGCTCGCCTGATCTAGGCGACTCCCGTAGCCTATAATCGCTCGTAATTACCAGGGGTACTATTTGCGCTTTGCCGACACAAGGTAAAAGGAATTAATTATGGAATTAAAAAGGAATGACATATATAGGTATGAGAGTCCGCGCAACTCTTACTCGCCGAGCGCAATGCAAAAGAGTTGTTAAATTTCTCGAGGGCGTCTCAATTATTTGAATTTGAACCTTATGTCAATGCCAATAAAAGACATATGATGCGCGTACGTTACATTACAATCACGTTAACAGTGTTAGTACTCATACATCAGTATCTTGTAAGCATGTGGTACTTCTCCAATAGAGGCGCCTCATCCATTTCATCAACAAATAAATTGACGATGGTCTTGACTCATCATTATATAGGTTTCTCTGTCAACACACATGTTAAAATAATCTCACCGAACGACGTAGGTAATAAAAGTAATGTTTCTATTTAAGTAGATGTCCTCGACTTAACATAATAGGTTCTTATTTCTAAGGCTTCAGTTTTGCATGTTGCATGTGAAATTGTTATATTTTAAATCCGATACGGTGACGGTCACGGCTAACTATAGAAATAGTTAAGCCAATAGAGCAGGTAAATCAAGGCATTATACATTTACTTTTAAATAACATGATTAATTGTTGAAATAATGTAGGAATTGAAATAACATGGTCACGGGGAGACTCAGTCTCCCCGTGACCATGGCTGCTGAAAAGCAACCGAAACGTCGGGGAAAGTGTAAAAATAAATCTAAATAGTATAATAGTATAGTAATAGTATAAATAGTTTTAATAGTTTCAATAATTTAATTAGCTTAAAAATTTGTAAAGTTTAATAGTGATTATAGTAGTGTAACAGTTTTTCAAAAATTTTGTAACAGTGTCAAATAAACAACGCGATAAAATCCGGATATAGTAGTTTAATTTCAATGAATAACATTCGCGTAAACAGAAGACAATATTATATAATGTAGGAAATAAAAATATATTTATAGAATGCTGTCATACAAAAAATAACAACTATTTACAAATCTGTTTATATGTCAAGCAATGTTACAGGTATGTGTATGACAAAAAATGTTTGTACCACAAATAGTTATTCTGAGTATGTAGTAGTGGATATTACTCTTAATAAAGAAGATGTCAAGAATAAATTATCGTCGCTGTTGCCCATACACAACAGGTGTTTTGGATTCTGTCAAGGCAATAAGAAACGTAACACGTTTTTTCAAACCCGGGTTTCTATTTATTAGAGTGTTGGTAAAGATTGTTATAACAGATTAAACGTGAAGAAGTAAATATATGTATGTAGCAGCGGTTGCATTTAAAAGTCAACATACAAGTACATTTTTTTTTCATGTTGTGTTCTATTATAAATTGGCTGTAATTATCATAAACGCAATTATGCTATTTACGCGTGTAAATTGTATAATTATTACAACAATATTGCATGCCCTTACAAAACTATTGTTTAATTAAAATAGGTCATAATTAGGTAAGTGCTTATTACTTTCATCCAATCTATACGGGGTAGATGTTTAGAATCATAAATAAAATAATCATTCGTAGACAATAAGCTGTATTAAAGCACAAGAAAACAACAAAATAAAAGAATCTACGTTATTTTTAATAGAGGTTGTACATCGATCAAGTTAACACGCCTACTCACTTTATTGCTTACTATCATGCCAAACCTATCACGAGTCATACCAGCGGTCACTGTAATTCGCCTTTTATGTCCCTTTGAAGTTCAATAGGTGACAGCCGAGTGATGGAACTTCCATTTAAGCTTGTATTAAATAACGGCACGCCTCGCTTATAAAGGTAGGGCAGCAACAAAAGGCATGGGTGGAATAAATATCACTGATGTCAGTCACCAGACTAGGCTATATTGTTGAAACCTGACCGCCTTTGTTCGAAATCTGTGTAACCCTTCAAGTTAATGCAGAGGAGCCAGTGAGAAGCTATAGAAACTATAATTATGTTCAAGCTATTATTATATAACGTCTAATATGAGGATATTTACTTATTTTAGGGATGGTATATTGTAGCTTAAGAAAAGAGCGAACGTAAAGACTTGTATTACATTGTTTGCTGAATGTGTTGAAACAACAGTATAAGTAGGCGTTATTATGTACATACATACATACATACATAGATTCACGCCTGTTTCCCAGAGGGGTAGGCAGAGACTACGGATTTCCATTTGCTACGATCCTGACACACTTCTCTGGCTTCATTCACTTTCATCACATTCCTCATACACGCCCGTCGATTCAAGGAGCTCTTAACCTGGCCTTTGTCCAGAACGCCTACGATCTGATCGAGAAACGTTCGCCTAGGTTTTCCTCTTGCGACTGTTTCATTCACACTAGCCTTATAAACTTTCTTAGTCAGTCTTTCCTCATCCATTCTTTCTACATGTCCAAACCAGCTTAACATACCCTTTTCTATTCTTGTAACTATATCCACTTTCATGCCGCATCTCTCTCTAATCACACTATTTCTTATTCTATCTTTCAGAGTCACACCACATATGCTTCTCAACGCTCTCATTTCTACAGCATTTATTCTGCTCTCATGCTTCTTTTGCCATACCCAACTTTCACTTCCATACATAAGTGTGGGCACTAATAGTCCTCTATGAACAGCCTAATATATGCCTTTTTGGATACATTTCGACTGTTCATAAAAGCGCGTAGAGCTCCATTCACTTTGTTGCCAGCAATCGTTCTCCTTTCAATATCTCTGTCATGTTTACCATCCCTTGTAAACACAGTACCCAAATATACAAACTCTTTCACTTGCTCCACTTTTTCTCCATCAATCATAATATTACACATCGTCACGCACTCTTCCTTTTCAAATACCATTACTTTTGTCTTGCTTAGATTTATTTTCATTCCTTTACTCTCAAAAGCACCATGCATAGTAGTTACCATCGCCTGCAACTCTTCCGCTGATGACGCAAGTATTACTTGGTCATCGGCATAAAGAAGACATTTGACAAGTAACTCATTCATTCATTCGTTATTATGTATCTCATAATATTTAAATTATGAAAAAAAGGAAAGCATAAGCACATGGTAGTAATAAATTTAGATCTAGTTTTTGTTGTAACTATTTAGGGATAAAATTAGATAATACGTTTCTATTGACATAATGTTGGCCGTTAATAAACATGTTAAGCAATAGTATAGAATATTTTTTAATCTTTATTTGTCTTCAAGCGTGGTTATAATACAGAGAGAAATAGTGTGCTGACAGAATCTTATAAGTGCTGTAGATGACAACGTGTATAAGAGTTTAAAATAGTTTTATATTATGTGTGTGCGTGTCTTTAAATCAGGTAGTGTGAAAACTTTCTCAATAGCATCTTGAGGTCTAATGCTCGGTAGAAAGTAGAAGATCGGCTCAGGCTAAAACATAATTGACGAAATATGGGTAACGTATGTATCCTAAGACTTTAAGGAATATTTAGAAGAGAACCAATAGTTTATTATTCTTATTTTCTTTTTTATACTACCTAGGTGGCAAACAAGCATACAGCCCGTGTTGTTTTAAAGTTTTATTTATTCTGTATGGCTGTATGTCATAATAATATAGTACCGGTCCGCTACTGTACTGAATAAATAAAATAATTTGACCTAATTAATGAAAGGACTCATTATGATTTATTTTCAAAAATAAAAGGACAGGAATGTTGTATATTGACGTAGGTGACATTACTAGTACGGCTAAATGTTCCGTTATGTGTTTTATAAAGATAAGTCATACTAAATGTTATGCATTATGTAAGGAAAATCCTTTGGTCGAAATTACTCGGCAACTTTTGATTAACGAGGTGTTGAGTGATATGTCATGTATTATACCGTAGTTTAAGGTGACGCGTGTTTAAAAGAAATAGCTTTGTTTTATTATTTGTAGTACCAGTCACGCCATTTAAACTTCGTAGCACTTCATAACACGAGAAGAGGTGAAAAATGCAATAGTCACGCGACTTACTGACAGTAGTGATTGTGGTAAGATTAATAGAGAGTTAAATGTAGAATCATAAATAAATAAATCATTATAGCAGACAATACATTTAAAGAGATATTTTGTTTTGTAAAAACGATGATGTCTGCTTTGAAGTACACACAGTGTCGTGGGTAATGTCACAAGCAACGAAAGATCGGACAAAAACTTTTGTGTAGGGATTGAATCCTCAAGATAATCGCAATGTTAAGGGATAAAATGGCTATTAAAGTCGCTATGTCATTCGGTTTGTATATGTAACAAGAGCAAAAGAAAAAGGAATTACACAAACACTTCGATCAAATATACCATAGATGCACATTCTCATACAAAAACCGCGTCAATATGTGGCACTGACCAGTACTACTTACTTATAAGTGTCTGCATTTATTATGCGATCCAGGAAATTAACCGGAATAACCATTGAACGCCTATTGAGAAACATTTTGTAATAGTTTAGTTAAAACGCGTCAATGTAAAGCGTCCTCAGTGTGTTACTCGCGATACGCAAGCGTACTAAGTATATGGTACGGTCTCCACCGTAGTAGTGGTGTCGATTCGCTCTCGCTTACGGGCAGCGCACGCAAGAGTGAGTGGGACAGGTGCATAATATAGTGCATACTACTGATTTATGCACAGTTTTGTTGGGGCCGTTTTTCGAGCGACGATCGTGCATCTATGGTATATTTGATCGATGCACAAACAGCATTACTTTTTACTAAAAGGAATGCTGTTTGTGTAATGCCTTTGCTACTGCAGACGTACGCCCTCCGCCTGAAATATGCGTTCATTTGCCTTAGAACAATAACGATTACTATGTAAAGAAGCAACATTTATTCACGTAGCACTACCACTGGCAGTACTGCAGTGCCGGCCTCATTCGGTTGTCACCATCATGCGCGAACGAAAAGAACTTGTATGTATTTTACGTACCTATAGCGTTGTCTTGCTCGCTCGCTGAGTTTAAGCCTACGATGACTAGCCTCGGTATTTTCGTGATAATAGAAATTACAAAGTTTAGGGCATGTGACCTAATTTCAAGTATACGTCACGACCTATTTATATAACTACACCTTTCTAAACACGTTACAATATTATCACGATCATATTAATAAAAGAAATTCATACACTTAAGATTTCTAGACTTGTCACGTAAGCATGACACTAACAAGGTGCTTTAACCTTAACAGGGCGTTCACACTCTTAAGTATGACGCAAACTAGTGAGACGGTAAGATATTTAGGTGAAAATATATCTTGGAAAATAATATGATAACACTTTAAACTTTAAAATATGATGAAATTTCAATTGATGCTGTCGTAATCACGACCATTTATTTATAGCAAAGATCACTATAATTGAAATGCCAACCATTGTCATAATAATAAATTATATTATTATTCATCACTTGAATATCTGCAGTCATACGGTACCGCCATTTTAGGAATCAATTTGATGATACAGCTTACCGGAAAAATATACGGTTGTTCATATCTACGTCGAAACCGTAAGCAGTACGCTTTTGTTATTCATAAACGGAATGAGACTTATTATCTTATTAGGAAAAACTTATTCTTTTATCAACGCATATATTCCATAATGTTAATTGTAACATCTAGATTGCAATGAGCGAGTATTAACTCCGGTATGGGGATGCGATATAAGCGATCATAGATACCGGAAAATGCTTATAATCAGGTGCGCCGTAAGTTAATATAAAAATAAAGATTAGGCTTAAAATAATAAACGTTGCACTGATCTAAACTATTTATGATATTAAGGTCTTAAACTGTATCAGCAACCGATTCGTGCAATCATAACTGTACGCATATTGACATGTAAACGACGATGACATACAAAATTAGTGAAAGCTAATAACACGCAATGGCGTGCGTGTCACTTCATACTTTTATCACGTCATTTGTATGGCCTACTTAACTATTGTCCACTGTGACAAATGGTACCAAAAATGATTGTCACTTTTGTGGAAACATGTTCGGTATTTTAATAAAAGGCCTGTGATATTCGGTAGTGAAATTCATTTGAACATTTTTCCCTTGTAGTGTGACATGTGCTGATCTAGCTGTTAAATGTAACGATGCGTACGTACATTCATTTTATCGAACGGAATGCAAAAACAAAAACATTTATGTTGTGTATAAGTAGATTTTTTTCTATTTCGATCGGAGAATATATTTTTATTATAAATGCAAATGTGCGTTTGACAGCTTATTCTTTTTTAAAGAGCAGCAATGAATTCACCATGTTCTTTTTTTATTTTGAAGTATAATACTAAGTAAAGGACTCACACTTTTAGTTCGTGAGCTGTAATATGGTCGTTAAAGTTTTATCATCTATTCTATTTTATGGCTATATTCGGCTTTATGACTATATTCGGCTGGAACATCAATAGTTACTTTTATGCCAATATCGGTGAAATATATGCAAATTTTATCGCCTCAAGAGTCATATTTATTGTTAGGTTATAAAAGATAGAGAGATAACATATGTCAGGAGTCAATGACACTCAGCGTTAAGTACAACCTTGCCTTGAGACGACATGGGCAAGTAAGTCCTATTATTATTTTGGTTTCTTTTTTTTAAATAAAAGCAACATCTGTGTAGAATATTTTTTGTCTTGGGGTGCAGTATCCAAATGGTGGCCTACTGTTAAGCCTTTCCGCTCTGTCTGTCTTACCTGACTAAACAAACTCTATCAATGGAACCAAAAGCTGGCTAAACTTTCATAAACTAGGTGTTATTATAGCGAATAACCCTAAACATAATAACAAAATTTAAAAGTATACATTTTAGGTACTGTCCCGCATCAAGAAAATATTTTTTGCGTGCTGCATTTTCTATATACAAAGCGCACGTCAAGTTAAATATTAAGAGAACAGATTGTCATTAATGCCTTTAACATGTATGAGTAAAGCTTATGCAGGTCATTAATTTGAACTAGTAATTGAAGGTACTAACAACTAGTAACATGAAAATACGCCAGCATAATAAAAAAAGAAAAATATATCAAAAGCAATCTTAGGAAGGACTATTAGTGCCCACACTTATGTATGGAAGTGAAAGTTGGGTATGGCAAAAGAAGCATGAGAGCAGAATAAATGCTGTAGAAATGAGAGCGTTGAGAAGCATATGTGGTGTGACTCTGAAAGATAGAATAAGAAATAGTGTGATTAGAGAGAGATGCGGCATGAAAGTGGATATAGTTACAAGAATAGAAAAGGGTATGTTAAGCTGGTTTGGACATGTAGAAAGAATGGACGAGGAAAGACTGACTAAGAAAGTTTATAAGGCTAGTGTGAATGGAACAGTCGCAAGAGGAAAACCTAGGCGAACGTTTCTCGACCAGATCGGAGGCGTCCTGGACAAAGGCCAGGTTAAGAGCTCCTTGAACCGACGGGAGTGTATGAGGAATGTGATGAAAGTGAATGAAGCCAGAGAAGTGTGTCAGGATCGTAGCAAATGGAAATCCGTAGTCTCTGCCTACCCCTCTGGGAAACAGGCGTGAATCTATGTATGTATGTATGTGTTAGGAAGTGAACCTCTCATAATCACTTACTTCATAGCTCTTAAAACGCAAGTCTCTTTTGCCAGCAGTGCCTCACTTTTACTGAAAGTTAATAAGTCGAATTTGTGACCGTCTACCATCCAAACTAGACCCATGTGAAATAAATTAATGCAAGATTACATCGTTATGGAATCAGGAGCGTGTAATCGAAAAATGTTTGTCTTTTTGTTTTAATGTGTTGTGATATTAACGCGAAATGGCGAGGCGTTCGTGATATACAAATCTGTAAAAATATTATCTTGAATGTTGTGTTAATATTTGCTTTAAGTATCTCTAGTTCGGAGTAAAGGTTGATATAATTGGTTGATAATATTATTATGTAAAGTAATAGATGGGTGTTCTTTAAGTTGCGTTTATTAAGGAGTATTATAGTCATTACTCATTAAAGGCAAAAGTGCGAGTATTCCTTTTTAATAATCATCCTAATAATAATTTAATTTTCCAATGCTTGGAATATCCGGACACAATAGGTTTATGCCTGCATAAACATATTGTGTCCGGCTATCGATGTGTCCCTTCGACTTAATAGGTCAATTTATTATATTTATGTGTATGTTTCTATTTATTTATATAGGTATACATATCTATATAGTTTAGTTGTAGTATTGTTTAATATCATATTATCTATGTACTTATTATTTTTGCTACTTCAGTTAACGTATACTAATTTAAGTCTGCGTCACCAGATTACATTAGGTCCACAATGTCTCAGGCAACACGTCGGCTTATATGCATATTATGGTATTTTAAAGTTAAATAAATGTAAGCTTAAAATAAGATATTTGCAATTGTAGTAACGGATAAACAAAGATGTATCAATTAGATGAAAGATCGACTATGTTTTGGTCCGTTGCAAAAGAGAGCAAACTTTTTTAAATTTACTGGTTCAATGCCAGTATTTGTGCTGATATTGGGATTTCCCTAATAAAAGGCGTAAATACCATTTTAATCGATACGTGAATCAAGCCAGGTACCTCATTATCATCACTGCGTTAGCATCTACGCCTCTAGACCAAGGAGGTACTTAAATATTATTAATTTTGTCTAGAAATAGTTTAGCTACCTTTCATCAATAAAGGAGCATTAATATTTAATCCTTTCAAAATCATTAAATAAACATTTCACATTAAATAAAAATTCTTAGGACGTGTCTTGAATAGTATTCAAAAATAATTTAGATAAGAAAGATATTAACCTTAGCGATAGGTCACGGCGTGGGTAGGGTTATTAAAAGTCAACACTCCAGCTCTCGTAGCATTGCTACGAAAAATTAGTTTCGTAGGACTGTCGTAGTATTTTGTGTAGCAGTTTGTTATCTGCATACAATTAAGTGCGCGCTTTTATTCTTAAACGCAAACTAAAGATAGCAAAGCTTAGTTTTAGTCTTAACTCTGTCTATCATGAGCTCATATAATAAAAGGTTGCCTACGACTTTAAGCCGTGGATTATCTTTAGCTCAACATTTATGTGTGAGCCTAAACTATTTAACACTGTATTGGTTTAATAATATAAGAGTATGTTTGACGTTACTGCCAACTGTAAGGTACCAAACCCATCATAGGTTTTCCTTTAAGTCAATTTTCAGGTGAAGCATGAAAGTCTGAAATTCATATCTTCTATTTTATTTCTATTTAAAACTATAAGATGACTGCGAAGATGGTTTGGAGGCGTAAGCTTTCTGTCAGTCATGATGTCGTTGGTTTGTTGCTATATTCATTTGAACCAATATATTAGCTTACTTGCGATAATCAGTCAAAGAAAGCATAAAGTCTGAGGTCTACAATCATATTTTAGTGGCTCAAATTAAATATATTCTAACAGAACATTAACTAAATTCTCTTTACTTTCCACAAGTAGTCTTCATACATTACTTAGCTCTTTAATCCATTTTAAAACCATTTAAAATATTATGCTTTCTTTTTATAGCTGAGCTCCATTACAGGTCTATTAAGAAGGCTATCTAACTCGAGCGTAATAGTTGAGAAACTAATTCTAAAACTTGCACGGTGGGACAGCGGAAGAAAAAGTTGCGATTCATTTTATAAAGAGTATGTACGTACCAGAGTGAATTACATAGATAAAGTTGAAGGAAGTTGAGCTCTCTATCTGCTCAAACTTTTAGAGTTTGTGTGCGTATTGCGTATCATCAGTACAGTTTAGATATGCTACTTCGAAAACTTTAGTATTCCAAATGTCATTTACATGCAACTTAAATTACTGACCAGAAATTATTTCAAACTATTTACTGCAAATAAACTGGTAAAGTTAGAATGACTTGCAAAGTAAATTTGTAAATGACTGTGAATTCATTTTTGAGGTAACTTTTTAAGCGATGTGAGGGACTTATCTTATCCAACTCACCATACCAATAAAGATCGCAAATCTGCTAGCTTAAGGCTAACCTTATATTATCAGATTTGATCATCACGAGATGGGTGGTGACAATCGACCCATTTTTCTTTTTCTCTTTTGCTAAAAAAAAAACACACTAAGAAGGCAGCACTAGTATTAATCCTGTGTTACGGAGGACTTTGGTGATCACACAAATTTTGTCCTGTGTGAGGATCAAACTCACAACATTCGGTACACTGACAATGGCGAAGTGATCAGTTAAACCACTACGCCATGCATGCAATCAGGTCAGCCAGTCTTGATCTAAATTGGAATATACTAATTAATATGAAATATCCAATTAGAATATTCAGGGAGAAACCTACGTGCAGCATGAATGGATTACAAATAATAAAATATACATTTATCTTTTCGTCACATAAACATAACAAAGCGTACTACGGATGCTGTGTTAATATTATACTTGTAGTAGCAAACTCGACATATTGAAAATTGTGTAGCTGACGTAATGAATATTAAGTTCATACATATTATTATGTACTGCGTACTTGGGGAGATAACTCAATTAGATTGTATGTAACACAAGTTGAAGTGCAAGCTCTTTAACTCATTTAGGTGCTTACTGTAACGACATATTAATGCGCGAGCGCGTGACGTAGTAGGATAAGTGTTTGCCTCGTCACGGCCACGTCTAGAGTTATGGGTTCGATCCGCACATGAGACAAAAAAATGTGTGATCCGCAAATAGTTGTTCGCGACATAAGAATCACAACTAGTGTGGGAGTTGTCTTTTCTAAAAAAGGAAAACAAAAGTATGCCATAAACTACTGCTACGGTACTGCTAAATAAATTTTTCTCTCAAACGTGTTATTTTATAAAAAGTATGGCTTAGTCTTACTGAGTTAAAGAGCGTGTACTCTCATGTGTGTTACATACAATCTGGTTGAGATGTCTCCTCTAGTATGTGTAGTACATATTAATTTTATGATAATTAATAATCTTTCCTTTAAAATTTACCGGTGATTACAATAATTATAAAGCATTAGATTTTGCCTACGGCTTCACTGGCGTTCAATAAACTTCTATCCCTCAGGAATAGTACTTTTTTCGGGATGTAAGGTATCTATGTCCTGTTCTGTACCCCTGACAACATGTATGCGAAATGTCATGACTATCGGTTGAGTATTTAAGACGTGAAAGCGTAACAAACGAACCAACTCACATTGGCATAAATACCAAAAGTGCACACTATTATAATTTTTGAATAACATTGACGGTAGAAAATTGTTGAGTCCAATCAATTCGATATTAATTACTAGCTTAACGCTCCTAAAACTTTGAGCAAGCAAGCTCTTCGCCTATCGCATATATTATATGAAAAACTATGTAACCAAAGTTGCTCATCATATAAGCAAACATTTTCAACGCAACTTCCAATGTTTAAACTACGTAGGTACTGCACTCTCAACTAATCTCTCTTGTTGTTGCATAAAGTCACATTATCCGTCGAAACTTCTTAATTGCGCTTGTGACCTTAATTCAAAACGGCAAAGAAAATGCTTGTTGTAATTTCTCTCGCGATTGGTTGAGCGACGCTGTTTTTTTAACATATTTTTAAATAAGCTATGTTATTCGCCACCCTTTATAACATACCTTATGTAGGCAAATATGGTCTGATAAAAGTCTTTGGGCCAATATGTGGCTAGCCTGATGGTATATACTAGTATACTCCAGCTGGGCATGAGATCTTGGGCTTGATTCTCGGGTCGTGTAAAGTGTTATTGGGTATTTATATTTAGAAATCTCTCCTCTGCGTTTGTAAGTATAGTCACGAGACTTTGTGTCGTGTGATAAATTAGTGTTGGATATTTACTGTTAAAATATTATTTATGTTGATCGGTTTTTGAACCAATCAACATAATGTTTATGTTTATGACTCCACTAGATTTTGCCCGCGGCTTCGCATGCTTGAATGTAGGTTATATAAATTTTCTAACCCTCGGGTATAGAGCTTTTTCTGGATAAAAGTAGGTCCTGTATCCTTTTCTGTTCTGACAACACTTGATTGTTCTATATGCAAAATTTCATAATGGTCAGTCTATTAGTTAAGGTGTAAAAGCGTAACAAAGGAACAACAAACACAAATTAACACTAAATTTATTAAAACACATACCTGTTGAACGGTGATCAGCATAAAAAGTAACAAACAATATATCAAACCCAAAGTCCAGGAAAAGGTCACTTCGCAACTTTTATTAGCGATCCTGAATATTGACACGTTAGGGTCCGTGTTCAACTTCAGGTGAGATTTGACATTTTGTTGGTAAATTTATGCCCGAGTTTCGATACCGGGCCAAGTCATATAATGTACATGAAGATTCGTAGAAATATAATAACTTCAATAAACACAGACCTTTAGGGGAGAAATGTTTACCAAATGTCCGAGGATATCATCACAGAAATACAGGCACTCTATGAAGTTAAAGGTGAGAGAGATTCTTTTAACAAAATACTAGCATGGCATTTAGTATTTATTTTAGTATTATAATTATTAGTGTTTTTGTAATTATGTTATCTTTTTTAATAAGTTTGTAAATACATATTAGATTAATTAGTTTTAAAATTAATACTGTAAATGTATCCAGTATTAGTTTATTCAAACTAAATACAAAATATACTAGCATGGTAAATACTATAAAAGTGTGTAGTAAATTCATATATCAGATTAACTCTTGTGCAGAAGTTGGTCTATGGAAATAAAATAAAAGGTGAGAACCCAATCGTCTGCAAATTAGACTTGACTAGGATTTCACTATCCATTTTTGCCTCGATACTGCAATTTTGTAGAAAGGCGTTATTAGACGACATTTTCATTTGTTTAAAAAACGAGACAGAAACATATAGTTGTTTCGAGCTTAGGTGTTCTTTGTGTCCGTACTTTCACCGCGGCACAAGATTTAATTATGTTTGTCTTTCTGTCTCGTTTTTTTATTATCCCGTGTGTTAATCGCAACACTTGGCAAGTTGTGAATGGTTACAATGTCACTATTTGAGCGTTGAATATTGCAAGACATGTACTTGTTTACAGCTGCTATTTATTCCGAAGCTGGTCGTTCTTTATGTGTGGTTTTCAATAATTGTACGTCACTAAGGTATTTCAATAATGAAATGAATATTTATATTGAAACAAAAGAAGAAGATAAATATTACAGCTGAACTTTATTCACATATTTCTCCAATAGCCTGTTGCCGATGTTCTTAAAGAGCGACTTACTTTTTTGGGACTATTTTCCTTGTAACCATTTAATTGAATGTTTCTTGTTAGTGGGTTTGGCAAATAGTTATCTTTGACATGTTTCTATTGTGCGTTTTCTTTATAAAAATACTATATTCGATCGGTCGAGTTGTTAAAGCGTGAAAGCGTAACAAACAAACTCTCATTCGCATTAATGTTGGTAAGGTTATTTGGTAATTTGGTTCATCCATTTGGTTCGAATACTTACATGATGAAAATTGATATAATTAATTCAAATGTCTGTTGTATACATAGCTATGTGTTCCATATTGGTATCGAAAATCTGTTGGCTAATATATCGAGCTAACCTCTCAGCAAGTAATCATAATTATCATATTTCAATCTTATTTAAATCAATTACGTACAAGACTTATGTAATAGTCACCTATTGTGACATACCAAGTACTTTGTAAATTCTCTGCTACTGAAAGAAGACAAACTAAAACCCAATATCAGTTTGCCTAATCTGGTAATCTAATGTAACCTCATGATTGGTATTTTTCCATAAAATGTTCTGTCGATCTAATACCGTTTTCTACTTTCAACGATCTATGGGTATAGGAAGAAAAGATGTAGATGGATAATAAATATAAACATACTGCTTTGTTACTATCTTTATATGATCACGATGAGCAGCGATAGCTCAGTGGGGACACCAACATACTGCAATGCAGAGGGTCTCGGGTTCGAACTCACGTCGCGCACCTCTGACTTTCTGAAGTTATAATGACTTTTCGAAATTATGTGCGTATTGATTGACAATAATCGCCTGCTCCGTGCCTCGGAGAGCACGTTAAGCCGTCGGTCCCGGCTGCCATGAACATCTATGGCAGTCGTTATTGGGAGAGTGTCGACACAAAAGATCCCACTGGGTCGAAGTGTCGCCGGTCTGCACTGACTGGCCCCCACATAACATAAGATATAATATAAGATATATGATCACGATAGTCACGGCAGTAATAGCTCAAAGTAATTAATAAAATAACAGTAGTTTTACAACCTTCACAGCAGTTTATTATGCCCTTTATATTTCTCAAAGTTGCAAGTGCTTTTAAGCTTTCACCATTGAATGGGGGACGGAACTATGAATATTGGAAAATATCGACTGTAAAGAAGTCACTTAGTCTGTTTTACATTTAAATACTTGCTTATATTTGTTGTTGCGTTACTAAGGTAAAATATAGATTTTGAGGATACTTTGTAAGGTCAACAGAATATCAGTATTTTGGTCACTGGCGCAGGCAAGAGAGGGCAGCTTAGCATATTAAGCAACAATAGGCAACACCTACCTCCTACTATAAGGCTCTCGTATACGAGTTTGTCGACTAAATATTACAAAATATTTTACAGACCACATTCATCCAAAAGAAGGTGTAAACATAATCCAAAATAATATATTAAATGTGAATATAAGTTTGTTTCTTCCGCTGTCACGCCTTAACTATTCAACCGATCACCATAAACTTTGCATATACGTATTGTCTGGGGTACAGAACCCTAAACAGGAACAGGACATAGGGTAACTTTTATCCAGAATAAAAGTAATGTTCCCGAGAGATAATAATTTATTGACAATATCTAGATTAAAGCGGGCGAAACCGCGGACATAATCTAGTACTATAATAATACCAAAAATTAAAAATCATAGTTTCTATTCCACTCACGTTATGAAAATCCCGAACCACTTTATGCACTAGTACAGTATCTACATAATCCCAACGCCACACATCAACACAATAGCTAAATCAACCCACGTATACCTACCCACACTTGAACGTATACATCATAAAGAGTCCTTCACATGATATCGAGGTCACCACGCTATTAATACGACTGTAGGAGTTAATTCCGAACTATTGTATTCCTCATACAATAACACGAAACTTTTATATCAGTTTCGGGTCAGTAATGAAGGGGCTGGACTTTAATTAAGCACTTTATAGGGATCACACGGAGATTTTAACGTGTAATTTTGTTTTGATGAAAATCTATGTGAAATAATATGAGCTTGTTTGGTTAATGGTTATTGTTACAAAGGCTTATTTATAAAGTTTGGA
Organism: Catocala sponsa; assembly: GCA_963564715.1. Classification (NCBI taxonomy): domain Eukaryota; kingdom Metazoa; phylum Arthropoda; class Insecta; order Lepidoptera; family Erebidae; genus Catocala; species Catocala sponsa. The sequence goes on along the minus strand of OY751338.1, from coordinate 20,161,217 downwards.
GGTTTTGCCATCAACCCGCCAACACTATTGACGCAAACCATACCCAATTCATACGAGCGTGAAAGTTTGTAAGTTATTACACCTAATTATAACCCTTTCTCTTAGTCAGTAGGTGTAATAAAGATAATGTTGTACTAACTACATATATGTATATCACAGCCGCAGTTCATGTTTCATAATTAAATGAAGTGGCAAAGAATAAAAATATAAATGCCTGTTGCATGTTAGCCCTTTAATACTGCATCTTGTTTGAACACTCTCTTAAAATACAATGAACGTGCGATATCTTATAAAGTCCAAGAAATGGTTAACCATACCAGCAAGTCTTTAGCCGAATTGCTTTTGACGCTATAAAATTGAGCTGAAACTATAGAACTCGCGGTCTATTAGCGAGATTGTTGCGAGGTGAGTAAATTACGACGTTTTGGCAGCTGATCGCTGCTATCAGCTCAGCTGCAAATGCTGCTGTAAGTTCCTAATGTGCCGACAACCTCTTTTCCTTTTCTCATTTAATTCTTTACAATGTACTCTCAAAGTTTCGATTTACATTGTATTAAATATAATGACCACCAAAAATACTAATTGCACACCAAAATATGCTTACTAAAATACATCATAACGAACACCTATACGCCTCAAATCACTGCATTCCGTCTCGGAAGGGTTAGGTTATGTTAGGTTCCTTCTTAAACCCACCCAATAATAGGAGCCCCGCTAAGCGGGGCTCCGTCAACTTAGTTTGATCTCTTTAAATATATTTTGTTGTGCAATTAGTATTTTTGGTAAGCATATTTTGCTGTGCAATTAGTATTTTTGGTAAGCATATTTTGTTGTGCAATTAGTATTTTTGGTAAGCATATTTTGTTGTGCAATTAGTATTTTTGGTAAGCATATTTTGCTGTGCAGTTAGTATTTTTTTCCTGTGCAGTTAAATACTAGCCATTTACATTATTATGATATGTAGGACGTGTATCATTAATACGTAATACCCTATACATCACTCTGCCAGTGGATAAGATTTTTCCTTTCAGACTGAAAGGGTCAGGTTATCATCATGGAGACTGTTGCATAGCTGGCAATGATCCAAATAAATATCATAGGTATGAAAAAAAAATCTAATCAAACTTGCCTAGCTCAGCGTGGCTAACTGTTTAATACATTAAATAGCTTTATTAGTATCCATATATAAAATAACATTAAATGTATGTAAAGTGACACTGTACTTAATGCCAGAATGGCAAATTGGTCAGAATGCAATCACAAATGTTTATGTTTTAATATGTTATCGCCAAATTAATCCCGAATCTAATCTTCAACATTTAAATGTTAAAAGTCACAACATAATTTAGAAGCGTGCAGGAATTTCGACCCTAAAATCTTACATCAAACAGAATTTTCTCTTAGATTATGTAAAAGGTCTTTTTATTTTTTTTCTAACACTCCTCTTTTATCCGAAACGGAATGTAAATTTGTTGAAAATGTAATCCGTTACGGTGCTTGCGGTTTGTTTATATAGGTATTGGATGTGTGGCCATGGTTTAGTAAAACAAATATTGGATAATGTAAAAGTTTATTGCTAAAACCATTTTTATTTTACTAGTAATATCTATATAAAAAGTAACGATAACCTAAAAGGAGACCGTAGCACTGATATCCCTCCCCTTGCTTTAACGTCGAAGGAAAACATTATGAGGCAATCGAAGATATATGAATTCTGCTAACCTGCACTGGGCCAGCGTATTGGACTATGGCGTAACCCTTTTAACCGAGAACAGAATTGTGCTTAGCAGTGGGAGGACATTATATTATTATAAATAATTCCATTACATTGTTACAAAAGAATTGCCTCATAGAAAATGGCTAAGTTCCTTAAATCGACGGACATTAGAAAATAAATGAAACAAAATAGCTAGGACAGAATCGTTAATAGTGGCTACCCATAATCTCTTTTTACTATTACGGAAACATACATGTACATTGTTTGCATCTATGTTAAATAACGAAGCTTATATACACTGATTTACATACAAGTGTGGCAATAAAATCTAATCTACCTATATATTGAACCTACCTATATGAAATTTGGCACAGTTAAAGTTTATATGGAGAAGGAGTGGCAAATCCTAATGTTTTTATAAAATATTAAATTTATGAAAAAACACGACTCGCACACAACCATGCATTTGACACACGCAGTCGAATTGCGTTCTTAGTATTTCGGCATTGTTCGTCAGATGTCGTACTATTCTTCGTAACTATGGTTACATATACCTTATATATATGTATAGAAAAAAAGAAAACAAAGTAGGAAGCTTAAGAATATCGTCAATGAACCATTATAGTTAAGTAAATAATAATTTGTTTGAAAAAGATAGGTAAAATTAAACTATATAGCCTTGGCGAAGTCTAAATGATTTTGTAAGGGTAAAGTTATACATAATAAAACCTTAATAACGATCAAACTTAAAATTTAAATCAATTATGGTCGAATTTTGACCACTAGGCGACCGATAGTAAAAATAAATACGCAAATGTTTCTCGATATTTTTATTTTACGAAACATAATATAACTATATTATTTTTCTTAAACATGTGTATAAATGTTGTTATTTTAAAATAAACTAATCAATATTTTTACTCTACTTTAAGGCAGTTGAAACCATATTTATTTATCAATTATAAAATTACTAGCTTTTGCCCGTGGCTTCGCTCGCGTTAATTTAGAATTTGACAATCAATTCGGATCGTACTCTGCTTGTAATAATATAATTCAATCATGATTCGAAAGACACGTGGCGCCATCTATTATCATAAGAATTTTATTGTTGCTTTTCTCGGAACAGTAATTTTTTTCGGGATGCATGTAGCTCATGTCCGTTTCTGTACACCTGACAACGTATATGCAAAATTTCAGGATGATCGGTTCAGTGGTTTAGGCGCGAAAAGGTAACAAACAAACAAACTCATTTTCGCTTTTATAATATTAGTTAGGATTAGGATAGTTAGGATTTCAAATCGAGACAATCCTGTGTGAGCATAACTATTGGTCACTAAGTATTCAGTGGCTACCGATGCCTGTGTTAGGGTTATATGCGTAAAAGGTTTTCCAACACCGATGCTAAAAGCCCTGTTGGCAATATAAAAGGCAGACCAATAAAAATAAAATGTATATGATTTTTGTTAGGTAAATTTTATTTAAAATACAAATTGCCGCAGGATAGGTTAAGCTTAAAACATATAACCACTGGTGTACGCAATTTGGGTTTCCAATGTTTTAGTATGATAAAAAGAGTATATATTTACAAAAGGTATATAATTATGTATGTTTATCCATTGTCTAGTACCCATAGTACAAGCTCTGCTTAGTTTGGGCTAGATAGTGTTGTGTATATGTTGTATAAAATTTTATAATTATGTCAATTTAGATTAAGGTTTTTATCTATGGGCCTATGCAGTCCGAAATAAATCATTTGATTTGATAATTATATTGTAGATTACGATTTTGTTTTAAGACTATAATGCCTCAGCTATTAAATACTTCTTCAGTTTTCCTTAATTATAATATAATATAACAGTTGAATAGTTATAATACGTCGATAAAAATTATTTAAATAATACCTACTTATAGTACTCTATTTCAACAAATTGTAAGAAAAACAATATATCTTTAGCAAGGATGGCATCAAATTTTATTTGCAATTCGGGTTTTAAATTATTTATATTCATCTTACCACTTCAACTAAGCTAAAAGCTTAAGCGTTCCCGCAATCATCAACATTTTTTGATAAATAGGGTCGCTTAAAATTTCCATGTTTTTAAATGTAGGAGAAAAATAATATCTAAAAAGCAACCGAAACGTCGGGGCAAAGTGTAAACTTGAATATGAATAGTTTTAATTAAATTAAATAGCTTAAAATATGCTAGTAAAGTTCAATAATAGTAGTGTTAGAGTTTCCAAAATTATGTAAAATAAACAACGCGGAAAAATCCGTATAAAGTGTTTAATTTCAATACTATCTAAATTCCAAATATCAAAGAGTGGCCCAGTGTGCTTATATCCTAACAAGTATGCATTAAATTTTATTAGGATAGACAGAGCATGCCAACTTAGTCGCTTGTTTCAAATTTTAATTATTTACTTTTGTTTTATAATTCATTTAATTACAAACAAAAACTAGTGACTGACGTCAAGTTCTACTTTAATCCAAAATTAAATGAAATATGTTTTATCAGGAATACATAAAGAGAAATACCAAGAATTTTATTAATTACAACAGGAAACAAAAGAAAATGAATTTCTACAGATTTTTAATTAGTAGTGATCAAACAAAAATATGAAATAAAGTTTAAAAAACATAGTAAAGACAATCTCAAAAAGATATGTTTCCGCCCGGGATCGAACCGGGGGCCTTCTGCGTGTTAGGCAGATGTGATAACCGCTACACCACGGAAACTTATTCATGTGTATTCAAATAATCAAACATTAGCAGGTTCTTACTCTAAATTCATAACCCAGTTTGGATTAATAATGTTGATAAGATTTTATAACCAGTGTCAGCAAGGGCAATAAAATAATGATAATATGACATTTAATTATTAGTTTACCTAGAGATAAGCACATTTATTACATTTGATAATGTAAGCATATTCGCAGTGATCAAATAATTGACCTTGAACAATAAAGATTAAATAATCTCTAACTTGCTAATGCCGTATGTACGTATTAAAGACACTTTTATAACATAAATTAACATCATGGCTAGGTAGATACGTTTATCACTCATATTTTGTCATTATATTTATATCAGTCGCGGCTGAATACAGCGCAGTATAATACTACGTACTGTTTACCAAGCAAAATATTTTTATAGAGAGGCGTGTATTCCACGAGAACGTACACTGGCATAAAAATGATTCTATGGTCCAGGTTTTTCATCAGTGTAACAAGTTTCATACAAATCCGTTCAACAGTTTACGCGTGATAGAGTAACAAACATCCAAATACCTGCACAAATTCACATTTATAATACTAATATGATCGATCGTCTTTGCATTTATACGCGTTACTCTGTATGCTGTATTGTGATAAGCTTAGTTTAACATTTATCACGTTTCATCGAAATCGGTTGACAATTAAGACAGACTTATTCTAATATCGGTTTTACCGAACATTACAATATGTAGATGATTCATATTTTGGACAGTTTGTGCTTTTCCGTTCAGTAGTTTGCGCATAAGAAATTGCGGACAGAGCTAAAAGCATGTTATTAGTTTAGTTTCTGGGTTAGTTATAGTATCTAGTAGTATGGTATTCTTTATCTATATATTAATACGTGAAGCGAAAACTTTGTATCCCTTTTTACGAAAATTGGGCGGACGGAGGAGTATGAAATTTCGCACACTTATACATAGTTTATACAGAGAAGAAGTGTCGAATGCTAATATTTATATAAAATATGTATAATAAATACATAAAATTAATGAAAAAATACTACACGCGCGTAACTATGGTTACATATATCAATATACGAGTATAATGACATGACATAATATATATCAGGTGGTCAAATTTCGAGCACTAGGCGACCGCTAGTATGTTTAATATCTCTGACTGTAGATGGTAACCCTAGTGAAGTTTCATAAACCAGAACAATTAAATAAATGTAATTAGGGATTGATATACCTATATTATTTTATAAGCAAGGTAGAAGACTGTAGTGAAGAGATATGGGGGAGTACGAGCTCACTGAAGACGGTATTATGTATAGAGCAAAGTTGAAGAGTAAGAGCAGGTAGGTGATATAGGATACGCTGATCCCGTCACTGTGTGGAATATATAGCCAGGAAGAGAGAGAGAGAGAGAGAGAGAGAGAGAGAGAGAGCTAAGCAGACATATACAATTACTTCCACATTTCGTCCACCATGTTTGTTGTAATACAGATTGATCCGATTTCCGCTTACCGGGCACATATTCATAGTGGTACTGCTGTTCTATGAAACTTTGCCAGACCCGGCACCTCATAATCAAATGCAAATATAAGCGATAAACTTATTCCACGGGACCAACGAGTCCATCGTTTCATATTATAACACAGTATATATAGTAAAGTACATTTTATCTTTTTTCTCTCATGTTTCCAAAGTGAAGGTCGAGGTATTTCAAACTAACATTTTGACAGCTTTGTTTGTAGGTCCCATGATACAGAAGTTAAGTCAATTGCCGTCTATCGGGCACAATTAAAAGGCTCCGTGCTACCAATGAAATCATAATGGAAAATCTCAATAAAGATTTTGTGGAACCAAAAATAGAATATGGAACCTGTCGATCAACCGTTAGTGTTATCAAGTGTAGTATAACTCTGCACTACTACTGCACTTTATTAGTAAGTTGATCATTAGTTTGTAAGAAGGGTGGCATAGCAGTTGTAACACAGGTCTGTGACCTAGCACAGCTGCTATAGATTTATTAAATATGTATATGTATATGTATATTTTGATTTACGCTTCAAATGAACGATCATGCTAGAAGACAAGTTTGTAAAAGATTGTAATAAAAACGTTTATAAAAAAAAACGTTTATAAACTAACGCTAGCCCGTTCAACGATGTAGTAAATACTTATACAATTTTAAGCATATATTTTAAAATCAGTTTATTTATACTGTAGTACTCTCTGTGATATAAGTGGCGTGCCAATTGTCTACCAGCGACAAAGATTCCGTGCTATGACGAATTCTGAGCAGAAAACCCAATACCATTCTACTAAAATATATCACTATAGCATTAGTGCAAGCTTATGTAATGGTTCAATGCGTCAGTCGATGATACCTCAATGATTTTGAGCACGTATTTTCAAAGGACTTGATATTATTATACATTAATTAATGTATTCACTCTACTTTTTCCTTCAAAATTAATTCAGTTACGATACTCAAAGCAAGTCTTCACTTTGACATAATGCAATTTCGATATTGTAAAGTGGCTTCTGTTATTAATCCTGTAGGAAACGATCGATCCCGAATATAAGTACCACTTCCTTTGAGATATTCGGCTACAATTCAGATAATACAAGTTCCTATTATTATATTGGAAATCATTTTGTTGGGTTGTAACTTCTATTTGTGATAAATCATTTAACTCCATTGTAAGTAGGTCTAAATGAAATCCTACTAATATTATAATTAGCTTTTGCCCGCGGCTTCGCTCGCGTAAAAGTGGGCTAGGTTACGAAGAATATAAAATCCTTAGTATTTCCTACTACTTCTACTATTTTCACTGTCTCAGACATATACCAGATGTTTAGTCAATTGGGTAAGCAGACTTTAATGTTTGATTTTTAAACGAAATAGTAATATAAGTACGAATGATTTTGCAACCACATATATATGCGTATATATTATATATACATATTAGAGTCGTTTGAACTATATCTATTACGACATTTGATAGACCTAAAAATAAAAGTAGGTAATATCAACTCTAGGGAACGATAAATTTCTATCCAGCCGTTTGTCCAGACGTGATCATTTATTCAATGAATATCATTTTGCCGACGACCTACATACATCACGCATGTGTCTCCCTCAAGGCTTAGGTAAATGTGTACTATAGCTATATTTTATTATGTTTCGGTTCAATTTAAAAAGGGACAATATTATTGCTGTCTATCGAACATAGCACGCACGTTTACTGATCAAATACCATTTAACGGTGTTGAGGGTTCGAGCACGAACGGAACAAAAATTTTATATTCTAGAAATAGTAGTCTTACGTCTCGGTGTGTTTGTGACCTTTGCTTACTGTTTTGAAAGTACCTTGCGATATATTGTTCTTAGTGCAAAATATGTTTTATGTTTATTTCTAATAGAAAATGCCGATTTGTTACTTATGTTTTACCACTTGTGAAACAAGCATTTAGCACACATTTCAGCTTACTCTCATATGGTCACTTATTGTTACTGGGTATTAAAAATGCTTGTAGCAAATATGCATCATGTGTGCTTTGCTAGTCCGGAAATATAATGAATAATGTCACGGGGATGTCTGCGCAAAACTATTAAAAAAAGACACAATACCCAGTTCTTGTTTCAGAAACTTTGGAACATCTCTAGAAACCCTACTTACTGTAAGCAGACACCAACGCCTATCATGCAATATAGGTGGTTTCTTATTTCTTTATATAATGCATTTTTTTAAACCTTTAACTAATGTAGTTTGGCAGAGTAGTAGTTTGAGAATAAAGTAGATAGGGAATAGCCCTAAAGGTCTTATAATTTGTACTTGCAGCCAATAAATTAATATTAGCCAATCGAGCGTCACCCGATTGTGTATGACCGTGAAAGATTTATTAGAAAGTTCGCACCAAAAGTCGAGTCTTATCGGGGGACCCATGTCGTGTGATGAAGGACGTTTGGCCGGCTACCTAGAAGCGATATGGTGAATACCGTTTCACATTTCACCCATACAATATTGCGCGCTTTGAAGGAGAAAATGTATTTTTCCTTACTTTGGAATAGGTAGCTGTGTGTCATTTTGTATTGAAGATATTGATTGCATTCCTTAAACATTCTGAGGTCTGGCCTTTGTGTGCTTACAGTAGTTGATGTTTTGATTTGTGAGTATCGCAAAGTATGATAGAAATGTTTCGCGATGAGTGAAAGCTATTTTAAAGATCCCATTGAAAATTAAATATAAACGTCCAGCCAGTAAAACTATTGTCAAAAAAGTACATAGTTTATAGCTATTTAATTTAAATTAAATAAATCACTTGCCTAACGTACTGTTTTTGTCAAGCTTTAATGCAATAACAATTTTGGGATGCCATCATATGATTTTTAAATCTTAATTCTGGCGGCCGCGAAAACAAAAATACATAGTATTCATAAATTAAAATACTTTGAAGCATATGGTTCAATTAGCGGTGACATAAATCCAGCCATTTTAAAATATAATATGGCCATGGTATTAGAAAAATATATCACTCGCCTTAGCATATAAACTAACAATACTTACAAAGTTGTTTCAATCTAACCCTCTATCTAAAAATAATCTTTGTTTAACTGTGGAAGACGGTACTTATTTCTTTCTTTGACAAGTCATTTGCAATTCAAAACGGGAACACTGCAAGCGACTTATATTCAGATACCAGTGGCTACTACGTAAGATAGCAAAACTGCGGGTCTGAAAGTACCCCATTTCCGTAAAAAGTCTTAGATGCTTTCGACAGAGTCATGTACGTTGGCATCGTTTATATGTCTGTATGTTAATAAGTGCATACATATATTGTATTACACCTGTATATACCCGAAAGAGTAGACATATATGTATTACACCCACTTTCCACCAAATGTACCAGAAAAATTGCAAGCGCTACTGACAATTACCTAAGAAAAACCAATAATACCTTCGCTTAATTGACGCATATCTAATTAGTGGGATGGGTTCCGTATGTAATACTATTTCTTATTTTCTGACATAAGTTTTTGCTTCATTCACTTCGATCTTGTTACACAAAAACAGACAGTTCAGGTAACGCGTGACTAAGTTTTCCTCTTTTGATCATCCTGTTCATACTCGTCTCATGTATTTTATTGATTTATATTTTCGTTCAATTGTTAAACATATCAAAATTATCTTATATCATTCTTTATATCACTCAATAGTAGCAGCGGCACACCGGTGGCCAGGCTCAATAGGTTTTCGTTTATGTCTGGCATTCCAACAATTAGCAGTATACATTACCATTTTAAAACTGCCACGCATTCAATAACTGGTACTTGATATGTCATCAAATATACACTAAATATAAAGGCATTTAAAAAAAATCGAATAAACTAAGGTTCGCCTGTAATTACATTTTTGTGAATCAGCACAACCTGTGGGTTCCATTCAGCTGTGAACAAGGTCAAGGTGTGCCTTGACCTTGTCCACAGCTGGATTCATGCTTCACATTATCTTTCGCACTCTGCACAGTGTTCTCTGGTCCCGTTCTGTGGTTTTTGTGTGATGCTGGAACACTCAGGTAAAAATTCTAAAATCCTTTATGTTAAGTTCAGACTTCTATAAATAGCCGATAGCATTTAGTTTTCGAAACTATCTCTAATAATAGTATAAATAGATATATGAATTTTCTAAATCCAATTTTAGCGTAAAATAGTAGCTATTCTCCAAAAACTTTATTAACCTTACTATTTTAAACTAAAATGAGTTTTCGAAAATGGATACTATTTTACGGTAAAATAGGTTTTAGAAAATGGCTACTAAATATTTTAAGCTAGAATGAGAGGTCCAAGCTCAGCCGTTAACTATTGGTAAGATCTAGGTATCCTTTGTTACATCTTTTTTGGTAATAAATTTTCTATAAGACAAATCGTTTTTGATCCCAGTGCGCACCTTCGTATGAATTTGGGGCTCTCTTGATCAATTTCATTTACGTTTAGGAAACGATTCAAAAAGACGTTATATAAGAAATCGAGGCTATCTCTCGGTGTTTTTCTTCACGATTAAAATGAATACCTATATAAGCAATTACCTAGTCGTCCTATAATCATGTAAGCTGAAAAGTAAATGAAATATCGAAATAAATCACAACAGCAGCAGTAAACAAAATAACATTATGTTATATTAACATTATGTTATATAACATAGTAGCATTAGCCTAGTGGGAGACTGTTGGACTGCCACGCAGCGGTCTTGAGTTCCATCTCAAGTCGATCTGTGACTTTTCGAAGTTACGTGCGTATTAAATAGATAATTATCGCATGCTTTAACGGTGAACGGAACATCGCAAGAAAACTTGCGTATCTGAGAGTTCTCCATAATATTCTCGAACATATTATTTGTTAATAAGTTCAACATTTTTAAACATCACGTTGTTATCTAGAGTATATAACTTGGACTTTCGCCTCCATATCCCCGAATAACCAATTTTACATTTTGCCAACTATGTTTACATTACCACGTAACAGGGGGCGGGCCTATTAATGTGTACCGAGAACGTACGGGAATATTCATTCGATGCAAATAAAACCCTATTTCCTAGCAGAAAATCCCAATAACACTGCATTACCCGGAAATGGAACTCGTGACCTCACGATAGTATGGCAATTTAAACGCAATTATGACACGGGCATCACTGATGTTATAGAGTTATCTTATCTTATCTTATGTGGGGGCCAGTCAGTGCAGAACGGCGAAACTTCGTCCCAGTGGGATCTTTTGTGTTGACACTCTCCCAATAACGACTGCCATAGATGTTCATGGCAGCCGGGACCAACGGCTTAACGTGCTCTCCGAGGCACAGAGCAGGGGATAATTGTTAATTAATACGCACATAATTTCGAAAAGTCATATAACTTCCGAAATTAAGAGGTGCGCGACGTGGGTTCGAACCCAAGACTCTCTGCATTGCAGTCTGTTGGTCACCCCACTGAGCTATCGCTGCTCTCGTGGTAGAGTTATAAAGAGGGTAATAAAATAGAGCCTATAAGGCTAATAATAACATGAATCTTGCAGTCTAAATATACATATTACAAACACCACTAAAATTAATTTACTTATCAACTATTATTTGTTGAATGGTGTCAAAATAACTCTAAGTATAAAATACACTATTCCCGTTTGTTTAAGTAATAATGACAAGGCTTAAAAGCTAGAAGCGCTGGTACTGAAAATCCACTTATTAGAGGTGTCAAAATGCTACACTGCAGACGCTGATAAGCTTATTAAGAGCTATTCTGACGTCTAGCCGAATTAGCACCTTCTTTTTATTTTATCAACTCACTTCAGATTTTTCGAGGATACCTAGCTAAGTCACTTCAGATTCTCATTTTTATAGGGCTTGTTTCAGTAAAAGAGGGTAATAAAATTTCTTGTTACTAAGTCGGTTAGGCTGGGCGATGAGGCTTAAAATATCAGACATAACTTGCTGTACTAAAATGTTGGTATATTGACCAAATTTAATGTTAGTAAGCTCGCTATGTTATAATAATATCAATGTTTGAAGCAGCGGTATCCTAGAGGAAAGTCTTTGGACCGTCACGCTAGGCTCTAGAAAGTTAGTCTGCCTATTATCGCGTGGAACCTGTATGTCTGACAGCGTATTGTACCCAAAGATAAATGTACCAAGCCTGGTATCCCGCCATTTAAGCTTATTTCTCGGAAAATTTACAAGTTTACCGTGGCCTGTTCATTTGTATTCAATTGGAACATAATTACGGTACTTAATATATGTTTTCACGGGCCAACAAACGTTATATAAACTAAGTAAACTCTACTACGGGCTAGAGACAATGGTTATAAATTGTAATGGCGACAGTTTTATTAGCACCCTAATAAATTACATTAGCAAATTCCACACAGACGTTGTGAGAAGCGGTCAGCAATTCGCTGTATGGACGAATGCCCCCAATAAACTTTATTCGCTATCTGTTTGACCGGAGTTCCTTTAGTATTGTATCTTAGAACGTTGATAGCATTGTGCTATTTTCAACGTGAAATACTTTTGCACTTATCATTTATTACGTATCGATTGTTGAACCTGTTTCGAGCTCGCAATATATCTGTCTTTATTGCTGTCTGCCTCGGTGGTCTGATAACGTTTAAAAGAATGCAGTGTTGACTATGGCGATGAGTCAAAATGTTTGTTTCTTGGTCCTAGCAGTGGTACATGGTGCATCCATTTTTCTAGGCATAAATACATTAAATTGGTTCCGGACTCATCCGCGCCGACAATAGTTCACGGGTGACGTCATTTACATCGATCGCGCTATGCATATTCCCTGTTATACTGAGCGAAATAAGATAAAGCGGGATTTAAAATGTTTGTTGAACCTGCAGCTACTACTCTGTTTTAGAGAACTGTGAAACATCTATAATATCATTTAAGTATGTTTACTCCAAGAAAAACAGATATATACCTAATCGAAATTCAAAAAGCCATTGATTTGGGTTCAGGCCTCTTTAAATAGCTCATTTAGTTTTACGAAAAGATGATTCTTTTTTTAATAAAGGCGATGCCCTCCTTTATTGTCAAGGTCTGTGTTGCTTGGAAGTTCACAAATGTTCAATTAACAAACACAAAGCTCAATATTAGTTCAAGTAACAGGTTCTAAAATGCAGACACAACCCCGTTGCAGTTCTCTTATTTTTTTACTTTAGAGAACTGCAGTGGGTTTTATAATATGTATCATATAATCATAGTATATTTGTGTAGCTAAAAATAAACAGATATACTATGCTTCTTTGATACCATTCCAATACGAGAATTTCACATAACTGAAAACCTATTGCAAATTGATAATGTGTATTTTTAGATTTAAGTAAATAAAATGTGTGTGTGTACCAGAGTACACAGGTAAGAAGTGAAACTTCTTTACGACATATCATTTTTCTACTATTTGCAACTTCACGAAAATGGGGTAGATAAGGCTTAAGCCTTAAGAAAAACAATTTTTTCCGTATTAAATTAAAGCTAATTAATCGTGTTTTGTTTTATTTTTAAATTATTATTTAATTAATATTTTTATAGTTTTTAGAATTAATAATGGTTACTAGATTTACAGTCATATTTATTAATACTTGCTAATTTTAACAGATTTATATACATTCACTGATACTTACAATCAAAAAGTGAGGTTAACCTCAAATAAATATTAAAATCATGCTCATACGTGTTGAATTTATAAAACGAAATATATAATCACTCTCACTTTTCTTGTAAATTCACTTAAATTTGAATAAGTCTTTTTATTTTATCACTTTCAAATTAATATATTGTTATTCTTATTTCAAACCAAACTTCAAAACTAATATATTGTTGTTATTATTATAATATATTACATTATATTCTTTACGTCACTATACTAAACTTTGATAAAAAAAGCAACATGGCGCGTAACCGAAAAACGTGACGATTTTTTTTTACACTGCTACAAAATTTCTCCCATACGTCGATAAAGAAGTTTCACTTCAAAAAATTATATTCGTCTATTAAGATACCTATGTTATTATCATAAAGTCTTTTGTAATTTCAAAGTCATTTTAATCAATTGTATCTATTAAACGCTTCACTGAATTAATATAGAAAATTTAACTTTCATTGTATTTAAATTGAGTGACTTTCTCTTTTATTGAAATAACTTAAACAATTCTTGTCTAGCTTTATTCTTTTTGCTGAGACTCTATTCTCCTCTTTTAACAATACATAGTGACGTTGCAAACGAGGGAAAGAACACGCCTCATGACTCTTTGTAGTGGTTTGTCGGAGTTAATAACCGAGCTTGTTCGACGATTTTCTTGTTAAACCGAAGCCATTTTTATCAGGCAATGTATTTAGTTAAGATGTTGATTTCTTTTAAACTTTGTGTACGAAGAGTGTGTATAAATAGTGCCAAGATTGTCGGTTGAGACTGAGTGTTGACGCAGAGAACACAAGTGGGATACCATAACACATACAACTAATTTTTGTAACTTATGTGGGTACTAAATAGGTTACTACTGCTCGGTTAAACAACAAAGAAAAGCGAAAGAACTTTTATGTCTGAGAATATTTAATCTCGAAGATGTATATGCCAATCGCGTGTCTTTTAGCTAGACACTTGTTAATGTAACCGCGTAGCAGTGAGACAGCTCATAGCTAGCTCTTATACCTGAGTGTAAAGATTTATTTTTTATACTTTTATAGCTACATTTAACCAGAAATAACAGTAAAATAATAAAAATTGTTTGACGCAAGAATAAAGTCGCAATAATTTCATATAATACAAAAATGCTAATTACGATGCCACATATTATACATAAAACATCAAACAGATTTCTATGCAATCATACAATGTTTCAAGTATTCCATTAGCATTACATGTCCATCAACTTTGCTTACATGCTATACCTAATATATAAATATTAAATGTAATAACACTTACCATAAATGAATCAACATGATGTAACAATATCCCTTTGTGAATAGTAATTACCTGTGAACAGAAGATTAGCCACATTAGTTTCGTTAATGGCATTGGCTGTTAGTTAATGAAACTGTAATTATGCAGTTAGTGATTACCGTCGAGTGTAGTTTTCAATGATTATGTCAACGTGACGTAATGGGGCGTGCAACTGGATTAACGTACTGGCAGAATTTAAGGGACTTTGCCGGCAATGTAAATTTAAAAACAAAACAGATTTCATATGTTACGAGTACCTTATGCGCGATCCACAAACAGATTGCCTCGTCCACTTCTATTCTCAAAAACTGATCGCGGCCGACTGCCGTGAGCTACTGCTTGTCATCTGAACTCCTTTGTCGCGCGTCCACGCGCGTCAACGCGCGACCACCTGAACTTAGCCTTAAACTAATTAAACCCACATTTCCTACACACGCAATACGCAGTGACTTTATTGCCACCTCCTGGGTACATGGCACAGGATCCGATCCTGTGCTACTACTGAGAACTTGTTAAAAGCCTAGTAACACATGCGAACATAAGCTCAAATTTATGCCACGCTACCAATGATGCACAAATTAGGCATAATAAATGTTACCGAAAATTAACCCTTTCAAAAACCGCTGCACCACATCAGCTATTTGTCATGATTGTTTGCGAGCTACCCAAGAGCTCGCCATTACTTCTTGTAGGTGTAAATAAGAGGGGATTCAAGTCGAGGCTTTTGCCGTGTTCGGATAATATGCTGCTTAGTGTAGCTGGTGTAATATGATCATAAATCTACTCCGCAGTCTACTACAACAAATATAGCAAACTAAAAAAGGTCTTTGCTCAGAAGATCCACTGTAGCAAGATTTATACACTTTTATGCTTGTACGTCTAGTGATGTAAACTCCAGTGATACATTGATACGTCTAAATCTCATTCGTTAGATGGTTACAGTATTCTTTACTGTATCTATCAGGGGCCTTAGCATTACCTCATAAAGCATTGCCATTGCATATGCGAAAACGAGTTGCGTTACATAATGCATCGCTTTATCTCATTAATTTGAGAGATGGTGGTAAGATCCCAGAAAATATTGTCTATTTTTATGGAACATTGTAAAGAGTTGTTCTTTATAAAACCAATTACGCGTTTCACTGAAATTTGTAATTTGCATGTAAATTGCACGCGCGAGAATGAGTTTTTAATCGTATCTTTTTATACCATATGATGGTTATCTGAAAAAAATTAAACCTGGTGTGGGGAAAATAGTGATCAACTGATTTCTAAAACGTCCTTCTGCGACGATTATTATTTAATGTAATATTAAACCAACCAAATAATTAATAATTATAATTGATTTCCGAAACCATGATTATTGTAAAAAATAAATGTAAGATTATAATTTTAATACAAATCATTAAGACGGCAATAAGTCTTTCACTATTCAGTGGAAGACTCTTAGACTGCCAAGCAGAGCTCTCGATTGTTACCCTGACGTCACACTTGCCTTTCAAAGTTATGTGCGTATTAAATAGATCATTATCATATATTTAACGTTGAAGGAGGACATCGTGAGGAAACCTATATGTCTGTCAGTTTTCATAATGGTCTCGAAGATGTGTTAATTTTTCACACAACTCTGGGCTGGTAGACTTCTTATACTGAAATGAGGACCCTAACAGCAGCGAGATAGTTTATAAGCAGGGCTGAAATAATCTTATTACTTAAAACAAAATAGCAGCCTTCAACTATTTAAGACAATTTATTTGTAAAATCGGCTGTATTAACAAAAAGATCACGTACTTCAAAATACAGTGTCAATGTTATTCTTTAGAAACAGTAATAAAAGCTGTACAAAACGACCCTCTTGAAAACGAGGTAACTGAATACGGATAGTAACACTAAATGTGTGAAAATTGAACCACAGTGGCACACTGCCAAAAGATCACGTTACTATTACTTGGCAAACCACGAATCCACACGTGAGGTATAAAGCTGGTTATCCACGGATTTAAGATAGAATGACTGCAAACATCCCGCAACGGATATGCGATATTGAACCCGTTCTAAAATACGTCGTAAAATGCTTGGGATGCTTTTTCCATGAGAAAAATGCCAGGATATTGGAATGCTTAAGTCATAAAAGTCGGCTGAGGGATAGGACAAGTAAAGCCAGAGGCCGTTTAAAGGAAATTTGCGGTTGGGAAATACCCTAATACTAGGGTAGATGATGTTTTATTACGATTTCTTAGGGAGAGCTAAAAGCTCTTGTTTTTGTACCTATTTGAGCTTATATTAATATATAATAAATAATAATAATAAAGCCATTTATTCCATAACCCGTAATTTTTACATTTCAAATGTTGTTAGTAATTTTTATAGATGTACTTAATATCTAGTGTTAGTTAAAGTAAGAGTACTTAAATTAAAAAAAGTGAGAGGTCGTGGAACGTCGTCGCTTCTGTAAGGAAGTGATTCCCATCAAGGAAGCAGCGATGCGGGAGAGGGATCGCATAAACCTTCTCCCCAACCGCAGAGCCGGGCGCCGGAGGACGCGAAATGACCTCCAGCCACCCTGAGGTTTCACCTGGGGGTGGCGGGCTTTGTGGTCCTGCCCGCCATCCGTTCAGTACCAGGTCCGAGAGGCGGCGTGCGTGTTCCCACGCGTGCCTCTGTGTCGTGTCCGTCTTCCCTCTAGGGGGGGGACAGTAGGGCTTTTTTGTAGTGGTGACCAGTGGGTAGGTCTTTTCGTGTAGTGGCCTGCCGTTTCATACGGCGGGCCGTAACCTCGGCGGAGTCGCGCCCGCATGTGAAAGTGATTCGCGCGGCCCCGCCGATAGTGGTTTGTCGAGGAACACCGTGGTAGGTTTAGTCGGTATTCCGGGAGGTCCATTGTATCGTTTTAACATCTTTCTGTTACCCCGGCGAGTCCGACATAACCCCTCCGCCCGCCCCCGCGGAGGGGTATGCATCAAAGTATTCACCCACGTAAAAAAGAAAAAACTTAAATTAAATCTAATTAGTTTGGGATATGGATCCCATTTTGGGTATAGGCCTCCCCCAACCTTTTCCACCTTTCCCTATCCTTGCCCTGGTCAATCCAATCTCTTCCTACCGCCTGTACGATGTCGTTTGCCCATCGTTGCTTTAGTTTGATGTTAATATATATGAAATACATATTATTTGATTCTTGATATCGCTATTAAGTTATTATCAATTACGATTGAAAGAAATTGGATTTAGCAACGCCTATTAAGCACAGTATTGTCGCTAAAATCAATTAACTTTGATCCCATTGTAGCGTTTGCGATATAAGTTTTGTGAACTGTATTATATTGATGTCTACTAATATATGTAAATCCTTACTTAATATTATAAATTCGTAAGTAACTCTGTCTGTCTATCTGTCTGTCTGTCTGTCTGTTACCTTTTCACAGCTAAACCACTCAATAGATTTAGTTGAAATTTGACACAGATATAGTTTAAAACCTGGGGAAGGACAGCTACTTTTTATTGATGTAGGTACCACGCGGGCGGAGCCGCGCGCAAAAGCTAGTACCTATATAAAAAGAAAATACTTAACAACAATTTTATTTTTGTATTTATTGTAATTTTAAAATTTTTGCTTATTTAGCTATTTGTTCTCATCTAGAATTTTATTATTTATTTAATTAGGTGGTACACCAACAGCATACATATTTTAAAATTAAAATAAAAAAGGTACATGGAAACGGTCTGATACATATGCCAATTACAGGTATACACAACATTTACCACTGATACACACAGTTATTATGATATTACAAATTTA
Source organism: Catocala sponsa (assembly GCA_963564715.1). Classification (NCBI taxonomy): domain Eukaryota; kingdom Metazoa; phylum Arthropoda; class Insecta; order Lepidoptera; family Erebidae; genus Catocala; species Catocala sponsa. The sequence goes on along the minus strand of OY751338.1, from coordinate 20,142,480 downwards.
GGTAAGATAAAAACTACTAAAATATAAAAATACAAAACAAAACAATAACAATATGATATAAAAATTGTTTAAAACTTAATTCTATAAAGACGAATCTGTTTTGGACAATATTACACGTCTGTATTTAGCGAGCGGGTCGGAAAACACATCAAGGTCTGGGTATAATATGCTAATTTCATTATATTCAGAGCATATTCTGGAAATCGGTGAATGTCGGCCTAGGTTAGTTTTACAGGGTGGTACATGGAAAATTTTGCCAATATGTTGTCTTGGATATTGATATGGTACAGTCAAACATAAACATTCCAGTATGGCTTCACATTGAACCGAGCCGTTTATACATTTATGAAGTAGTAACAAATCGTGCACGATTTGCAGTCACTACGCGATCGCCGTACGATGCATCGTACGGCGATCGCGTAGTGACTGCATGTTATAATATGTCAATCGTTGACTATATGGGCATCTGTGGAATTTACCGTAAGAAGTGAAGGCAATTCGCCTGGTAAAACTCCTTTGAATGCCTTCAAGACGCTGGGAATGTACGGCGTATTGAGGATTCCACACAACACTGCAAAACTCCAATTGGCTTCGGAATAGCGCATTGAATAATAGTTTTCTGGTTGTTTCTTTAAAATGTTTCGAGTTCCTTAAAACGAAGCCTAGCATACGAGATGACTTATTTACTATTTGATCTATATGTGGAGTAAATTTAAGCTTACTGTCAATGAGTACACTCTAATCTTTGACTTCCTTCACCTCCTGCAATGCGTTGCCATCAATATTGTACGAAGATGAAACAGGACAGGTTTTTCTGGTATAACGTATGAATGAACACTTGTTGTGGTTCAATGTCATACAGTTAGAACGACACCCAGCCTGGATGCTATTTAAATCAGTCTGAATGAGGGAAACATCTTCAGAGGAAGCAACTTTTCTATAAACTTTTAAGTCGTCTGCAAACAATTCATAATTACAATGTTTAATATAGTTAGTTATAGTTAGTATATCACTAGCTTGTAAGACCACTAGCTAATTAGGCCCCAAAATGTGCAACGCTGGTACGTGCTGTAACATGCATTTTAAAAGTTTAAGTATTGAGAGAGAGCTCGGCCCCACCTTTCGCATGTGCACGAATAAGAGCATGTGACAGCGTGTTTTAAAGTTATTATTCGGTTTTACCAGTACATTTGGTTGGTGCTTCACTTATTATGAGTTGAAAAATTGCTCCCGCGTCGGATTTAAGATTGACTTTTTCGCGTGCAGATATGATAGTAATATAGAAAAGTAGTTCAAGAAATGTTAATATCGATTGCACTTCGACTCTATATAAGTTTACGTATCGCAAAGGAATAACAATCAGCGCTATCTGAACAACTATCGAGTCAAAAAATATATATTTTAGATTCATTTTGAGTTTACTTATTACCCATACCGACTGTTAAAGAGTAGATAAATTTTAAAATTATTTCTTCTAATTTTAGCATCCCAGATTTTTCTTATTTGGATTTAAAAAGATAATTCTCGAACTAAGAATATTTCCTGTGTCGCGGGGGACTTTACAAATATTTAAACAACGGACACAGACTCCAGAACTAGGAAAAACTTCGTCGTTCGTAGTGGCAGTGAGGAGGCGACCACTTAAACCACTCGTGACGTCATTACCAAAATTTTAACTACTAAAAAAGGTACATTTTATCATAATACATTATGTAAGTATGAGTGGTAGAGCCCGCCGCTGGCTGCCTTTTTTATGACGATACAAATGAGCCTGCCTGCCTGAGAAGGATCACTCGTAGAAGATACCGAAATAACAGTTGTACCACCGCTATTGCGTTTCGCTCTGTAATTATGAGTGCAGAAGGCTTACAAAGTAACCGGAGAGGACGCCGATTCCTTTTTAGAGTTCGAAAAAACTCTTATACAACAACTTTGTCCGTCCGTCTGTTAAACAACTTTCAACTCAAAAACCGTAAGAGCTAGATACTCGCGGTCAGCGCCATTCTACTCAGCATAGTCGATATACCCCCGAAATGACTATGACCCTTGACCTCTGACCTCAAGGTCACGTGGTATCACGTGACCTTTGCATATTACTTGAACCATTTTTTCAAACTCTAAGAGAGAGAGTCTCTCCCTAGAGAAAAGGGATTAAGATTTACGGCAATTCATTGCCGTAAATCTGTAAATCTTAATCCCTTTTCTCTAGGGACGACCATAGAGAAATATTTTAACCTATGGGCGTTTGTAATAGTTTGATATTGAAAACGAACATAAGATTACCAGCAGGCGCATCATTGCTTGTGTGGTAGTATAAAAGAATTATCATAATAGGTAGGCAAAAATGCAAGTTATTATACAAATCACTCAAGAGCGGTGAATTTATAATCAGACGTAGATGAGGTTGTTGATTAACTATCTTAATAAATAACCACACGGAATACCTGTGATAAAATTAACTTTGAATTCATTTAATAATTTATGGAACTATGTGAATAGCACTATAATTAATAATTAAATTCAAACTGATTATACTGATAGATTAAAGAAAAATGGCGTTAACTTACATAGTACAATAATTTAATATTTTCGTACGTATTTATTTTGTTTTGTGAAGTAAAATTACTGTGCTAAAATGTCCATATTGATTGACAATTATCGCCAGCGCCGTGCCTCGGAAAGCACGTTAAGCCATCGGTCCCGGCTGCCATGAACGTCTATGGCAGTATTTATTGGGAAGTCAGTGCACTCTAATATGCTGACACTGGTCTAGCCTTAGCGTATCGTTAGCCTTCCGGTTGCGGAGGTCAGATGGCAGTCGCTCCGTGTAAAAACTAATATCGTTGCATATTATATATATATATATGTATATATATATATATATATATATGTATATATATATATATATATATATATATATATATACATATATATATATATATTTATATCTATATCATGCAACGTGAAAGTTTAAAAGTTATTATTACAGTGATATTATTTTAAATTGTTAAATAAAAATGAAAAAAAATGGAAAGTTAGTACTACACGAAGGTAAATATAAAACAAATAATAAAAATGAATAATCCGAAACTAGATCACACACACAAACACATACATATATATACCTGTCGACGAGTCAAGATTCGTTTCCGGACGCAAGCGTGACGTCACTACCGAGTCGTGTTTGGACGCGACCGTTGGAGCGGGCGGGCATTCTATACTCGGAGCTCGCACCGAGCGGACGTGTTTGTTCGGACGCGTTCGTTTATTGTGAATTTATTTAAATAAACGTTATTAAATCGTTTTTTTCGTGATTGTTATTGCTCGAGGCTACCCGTCATGTCGGCATCCGACGAGAATACGCGCCCACTGAGTCCTGTGGCCGAGCTGTCTGCGACATCAGATGTGGGATCACCTCGAGCACAACGAAGAATGGAAAATGTGCAATTACCACAGTGTAGCGAAGACTTGTTAAGAAAGATGTTCGAGCTTCAGAACAGTAACATGCTGAGTCTGATTGCAGCCATTAAACAACCGTGAGTCGTATTTGTTTTGTCTTGATTCTGGTGCTGAATCTTCCCTTATCAAGGAGTGTATCGCAAATAAGTTTTCTGGAAAGCGAGTGAATAATGTTGTGAAATTAACGGGAATAGGTCAGCATAGCGTGTACAGCACATTACAAATTTTGTCTTGGATAGTTATTGGCGATTTTAACCTAGAAATTTTATTCCATGTGGTACCTGATAGCTATCTTAAAGATGACATTCTAGTTGGGAGAGAAGTTTTGTCACAAGATTTTAGTGTTAGTATGTCATCTGATAGTGTGATTTTGACATACCGTAAGAGTGTTTTGACGTGTGAGAAATCTGGCGAGAATGCAAGGTTAGATTTTGATTACATTGATACCGATATACCCTCAGAATGCAAACCTCAGTTGACAGGTATTTTAAAGGAATTTTCAAATTCTTTTTCCCGTGGTGTAGCTACGTCTCACGTCAAGACAGGTCGACTTGAAATTCGTTTGATTGACCTTACAAAAACAGTACAGCGTCGCCCGTATCGTCTTGGTGCGAATGAACGGCAGGTTGTACGTGACAAGATTAAAGAGTTAGAGGCAGGGGTAATTAGGCCTAGTTGTTCTCCTTTTTCTAGTCCCGTACTGTTGGTAAAGAAAAAGGATGGTTCGGATCGTATGTGCGTAGACTACCGAGAGTTGAACGACACTGTGGCTGACAGATACCCGCTTCCATTGATCGAGGATCAAGTTGCCAGATTAGGTGGGGCAAAATGGTATACCTGTTTGGATGCTACAAGTGGTTATCATCAAATTACCGTTGACCCCTCATCGATAGAGAAGACGGCGTTTGTCACACCCGATGGCCAATGCGAATATTTGACCATGCCGTTTGGTTTAAAAAAACGCTACGTCGGTATATCAGCGAGCGGTCATGCAGGCGTTGGGAGAGATAGGCTATAGCTTTGTTGTTGCCTATGTCGATGACTTGTTGATTCTAGCGTCAGATGTAGAGCAAGCTTTAGAACGCTTTCGTCTTGTTCTAAAAGTTTTAACCAAGGCAGGATTTTCATTGAATCTAGACAAGTATGCGTTTTTAAAACGTCGTGTTGAATATCTGGGTTTTATTGTCGAGGATGGTAGAGTTATGCCAAATCCCAAAAAGATAGAGGCCTTAACTGGGCTACCACCCCCGAGTACAGTTACACAGCTAAGACAGTTTGTGGGTTTAGCCTCCTATTTCCGACAATTTATTCCTCAGTTTTCGAAAATCATGGCTCCATTGTTTAAGATGACAAGTGGCAAAGGCAGTGTAATCCAATGGCAACCCACTCATGAGCTAATTAGACAGCAAATTATAACTCATTTGACTTCACAACCTGTGTTAATGATTTTTGATCCGGATCTGCCGATAGAAATTCACACCGATGCCAGCGCGGATGGATATGGGGCTGTATTCATTCAGAAGGTTAATGAAAAGCAGCACCCGGTTGCTTACTATAGTCGTCGTACGTCTTCCCCCGAGTCTAGGTATCATTCCTATGAACTCGAGACTTTGGCAGTGGTTAATGCAGTCAAGCATTTTAGACATTATCTCCAGGGTCGTAAGTTCACCGTAGTTACCGACTGCAATTCTGTCAAAGCCACGAAAAATAAGACCGAACTCTCACCGAGAGTTCACAGGTGGTGGGCTTATCTCCAAGCGTTCGACTTTGATATTGTTTATAGGGAAGGATCTAGGATGAAACACGTCGATTGTCTTTCACGCAATCCCATATCTCCATCTGAGACAATGCAACGTGTAGAGCAGAAACATGTCAACATAGCCGAGCTCTCTAATGACTGGCTTCGAGTAGAGCAGGAAAGAGATTCTGAAATTCAGAAGACACTGTCGGATCTTCAAAATGAAATTTTGTCTAAGGATATTAGAAAGACGTATGAGGTTAGGTCAGGAATTCTCTATCGTAAAGTACAGAGAAATGTTAGAAATCGATGCCTACCTATTGTTCCGCGAGCATTTAGGTGGTCGGTAATAAACAATGTTCACGAGTCGATAATGCATCTGGGTTGGGAGAAAACTCTCGAAAAGACTTACGAGCATTACTGGTTCGAGGGCATGTCTAAGTTTGTACGCAAGTTCGTTGAGAATTGTATTACCTGCAAAATCTCAAAGCCAAGCTCGGGTAGAGTTCAAGCAGAGCTTCATCCAATTCCCAAAGTGGGTATCCCATGGCACACAGTGCACATAGATGCAACTGGAAAGCTGAGTGGTAAGAATGATGTCAAGGAATACGTTTTTGTCCTAATAGATGCCTTTACCAAGTTCGTCTTACTTTTTCACTCTCTTAACATCGATAGTAAGAGTAGCATTAGAGCCCTAGAGTCCAGCGTGGCTTTGTTTGGTGCCCCTGTTCGTGTGATAGCTGATCAAGGCAGGTGTTTTGCGAGTAGAGAGTTTGATGGCTATTGTGCGAATAGAAACATTCAGTTGCACCTCATTGCCACAGGAGGTAGTCGAGCTAATGGGCAAGTGGAGAGGGTGATGAGTACCTTGAAGACATGAAGAATATGTAATAATAGAGAATATGTAAGTACCTTGAAGACCATGCTAACAGCGGTGGAATCAAGTAAAGACCGTTCGTGGCAAGATGCGTTAGGTGAGGTTCAGTTGGCGATGAACTCAACCGTGAATCGTGTCACTAAAGCCAGCCCGTTGGAATTAATGATCGGTAAAGTAGCTAGACCTTTGGGGTTGATGACCGTAACTGACGATGTAGTTAGTGAATTTGACCTGGATGCGATACGGGAACATGCAGCTCAGAATATTAAGCGAACTGCTGTGTATGATAAGGGTCGATTTGATAAAAATAAGGCAGAGGTTTGCCATTTTCATGTGGGTGACTATGTTCTTATAGAAAATGAAGAGAGGAACCAAACCAAGTTGGATCCCAAGTTCAAGGGCCCATTCAAAATATTAGAGGTTCTTGATAACGACAGGTATCTCTTAAAATCTTTGAATTCCAAGAGAACATACAAGTACCCACACGATAGAGTACGGAGGATACCAAACCATGAGGTACCAGTTGAATTTGATGTGGTAACAAGTGCAGACGAAGAAAATGGTGATCATAGCAGTGATTAACCATCCTATGAGCATTGTAGTACATTAGAATTAGTGAGAATTTGTTTGAGCTATCCTCGTTTACGTTGGAGCGTTAACGAGATGAGCCGTGGGTGCGGTAGCATGATGCACTATCCTCGTTTGCGTTGGTGCGTAAACGAGATGAGTCGTTGGTGCGGCGGCATGATATATTATCCTCGTTTACGTTGGTGCGTAAACGAGATGAGTCGTTGGTGCGACGTCATGCTCTAGTGATTACCCTTGTTTTCGTTGGTGCGAAAATGAGATGAGCCGATTCTGCGGCGCTAATGAGTACTGGTGTTCATTTTCCTGTAATTGAACTTGATGATAACGTTTGATTAATTTGTAAAGATGGGTATCGTTCTGTGAAATCTGATTAAAGCTGATGCATAATTTGAGTTTCAATACACATACGTAGTCGTACGTACGGTAGGGATATGGTCAGAATAGCCGAACAAAATGCTGGGTTAATTTTGTGCTTGCAGATTGCACACACGAGGACGTGTGAGTCGTCAGCGATGGCCGTGTCGACGAGTCAAGATTCGTTTCCGGACGCAAGCGTGACGTCACTACCGAGTCGTGTTTGGACGCGACCGTTGGAGCGGGCGGGCATTCTATACTCGGAGCTCGCACCGAGCGGACGTGTTTGTTCGGACGCGTTCGTTTATTGTGAATTTATTTAAATAAACGTTATTAAATCGTTTTTTTCGTGATTGTTATTGCTCGAGGCTACCCGTCATGTCGGCATCCGACGAGAATACGCGCCCACTGAGTCCTGTGGCCGAGCTGTCTGCGACATCAGATGTGGGATCACCTCGAGCACAACGAAGAATGGAAAATGTGCAATTACCACAGTGTAGCGAAGACTTGTTAAGAAAGATGTTCGAGCTTCAGAACAGTAACATGCTGAGTCTGATTGCAGCCATTAAACAACCGTGAGTCGTATTTGTTTTGTCTTGATTCTGGTGCTGAATCTTCCCTTATCAAGGAGTGTATCGCAAATAAGTTTTCTGGAAAGCGTGTGAATAATGTTGTGAAATTAACGGGAATAGGTCAGCATAGCGTGTACAGCACATTACAAATTTTGTCTTGGATAGTTATTGGCGATTTTAACCTAGAAATTTTATTCCATGTGGTACCTGATAGCTATCTTAAAGATGACATTCTAGTTGGGAGAGAAGTTTTGTCACAAGATTTTAGTGTTAGTATGTCATCTGATAGTGTGATTTTGACATACCGTAAGAGTGTTTTGACGTGTGAGAAATCTGGCGAGAATGCAAGGTTAGATTTTGATTACATTGATACCGATATACCCTCAGAATGCAAACCTCAGTTGACAGGTATTTTAAAGGAATTTTCAAATTCTTTTTCCCGTGGTGTAGCTACGTCTCGCGTCAAGACAGGTCGACTTGAAATTCGTTTGATTGACCTTACAAAAACAGTACAGCGTCGCCCGTATCGTCTTGGTGCGAATGAACGGCAGGTTGTACGTGACAAGATTAAAGAGTTAGAGGCAGGGGTAATTAGGCCTAGTTGTTCTCCTTTTTCTAGTCCCGTACTGTTGGTAAAGAAAAAGGATGGTTCGGATCGTATGTGCGTAGACTACCGAGAGTTGAACGACACTGTGGCTGACAGATACCCGCTTCCATTGATCGAGGATCAAGTTGCCAGATTAGGTGGGGCAAAATGGTATACCTGTTTGGATGCTACAAGTGGTTATCATCAAATTCCCGTTGACCCCTCATCGATAGAGAAGACGGCGTTTGTCACACCCGATGGCCAATGCGAATATTTGACCATGCCGTTTGGTTTAAAAAAACGCTACGTCGGTATATCAGCGAGCGGTCATGCAGGCGTTGGGAGAGATAGGCTATAGCTTTGTTGTTGCCTATGTCGATGACTTGTTGATTCTAGCGTCAGATGTAGAGCAAGCTTTAGAACGCTTTCGTCTTGTTCTAAAAGTTTTAACCAAGGCAGGATTTTCATTGAATCTAGACAAGTATGCGTTTTTAAAACGTCGTGTTGAATATCTGGGTTTTATTGTCGAGGATGGTAGAGTTATGCCAAATCCCAAAAAGATAGAGGCCTTAACTGGGCTACCACCCCCGAGTACAGTTACACAGCTAAGACAGTTTATGGGTTTAGCCTCCTATTTCCGACAATTTATTCCTCAGTTTTCGAAAATCATGGCTCCATTGTTTAAGATGACAAGTGGCAAAGGCAGTGTAATCCAATGGCAACCCACTCATGAGCTAATTAGACAGCAAATTATAACTCATTTGACTTCACAACCTGTGTTAATGATTTTTGATCCGGATCTGCCGATAGAAATTCACACCGATGCCAGCGCGGATGGATATGGGGCTGTATTCATTCAGAAGGTTAATGAAAAGCAGCACCCGGTTGCTTACTATAGTCGTCGTACGTCTTCCCCCGAGTCTAGGTATCATTCCTATGAACTCGAGACTTTGGCAGTGGTTAATGCAGTCAAGCATTTTAGACATTATCTCCAGGGTCGTAAGTTCACCGTAGTTACCGACTGCAATTCTGTCAAAGCCACGAAAAATAAGACCGAACTCTCACCGAGAGTTCACAGGTGGTGGGCTTATCTCCAAGCGTTCGACTTTGATATTGTTTATAGGGAAGGATCTAGGATGAAACACGTCGATTGTCTTTCACGCAATCCCATATCTCCATCTGAGACAATGCAACGTGTAGAGCAGAAACATGTCAACATAGCCGAGCTCTCTAATGACTGGCTTCGAGTAGAGCAGGAAAGAGATTCTGAAATTCAGAAGACACTGTCGGATCTTCAAAATGAAATTTTGTCTAAGGATATTAGAAAGACGTATGAGGTTAGGTCAGGAATTCTCTATCGTAAAGTACAGAGAAATGTTAGAAATCGATGCCTACCTATTGTTCCGCGAGCATTTAGGTGGTCGGTAATAAACAATGTTCACGAGTCGATAATGCATCTGGGTTGGGAGAAAACTCTCGAAAAGACTTACGAGCATTACTGGTTCGAGGGCATGTCTAAGTTTGTACGCAAGTTCGTTGAGAATTGTATTACCTGCAAAATCTCAAAGCCAAGCTCGGGTAGAGTTCAAGCAGAGCTTCATCCAATTCCCAAAGTGGGTATCCCATGGCACACAGTGCACATAGATGCAACTGGAAAGCTGAGTGGTAAGAATGATGTCAAGGAATACGTTTTTGTCCTAATAGATGCCTTTACCAAGTTCGTCTTACTTTTTCACTCTCTTAACATCGATAGTAAGAGTAGCATTAGAGCCCTAGAGTCCAGCGTGGCTTTGTTTGGTGCCCCTGTTCGTGTGATAGCTGATCAAGGCAGGTGTTTTGCGAGTAGAGAGTTTGATGGCTATTGTGCGAATAGAAACATTCAGTTGCACCTCATTGCCACAGGAGGTAGTCGAGCTAATGGGCAAGTGGAGAGGGTGATGAGTACCTTGAAGACATGAAGAATATGTAATAATAGAGAATATGTAAGTACCTTGAAGACCATGCTAACAGCGGTGGAATCAAGTAAAGACCGTTCGTGGCAAGATGCGTTAGGTGAGGTTCAGTTGGCGATGAACTCAACCGTGAATCGTGTCACTAAAGCCAGCCCGTTGGAATTAATGATCGGTAAAGTAGCTAGACCTTTGGGGTTGATGACCGTAACTGACGATGTAGTTAGTGAATTTGACCTGGATGCGATACGGGAACATGCAGCTCAGAATATTAAGCGAACTGCTGTGTATGATAAGGGTCGATTTGATAAAAATAAGGCAGAGGTTTGCCATTTTCATGTGGGTGACTATGTTCTTATAGAAAATGAAGAGAGGAACCAAACCAAGTTGGATCCCAAGTTCAAGGGCCCATTCAAAATATTAGAGGTTCTTGATAACGACAGGTATCTCTTAAAATCTTTGAATTCCAAGAGAACATACAAGTACCCACACGATAGAGTACGGAGGATACCAAACCATGAGGTACCAGTTGAATTTGATGTGGTAACAAGTGCAGACGAAGAAAATGGTGATCATAGCAGTGATTAACCATCCTATGAGCATTGTAGTACATTAGAATTAGTGAGAATTTGTTTGAGCTATCCTCGTTTACGTTGGAGCGTTAACGAGATGGCCGTGGGTGCGGTAGCATGATGCACTATCCTCGTTTGCGTTGGTGCGTAAACGAGATGAGTCGTTGGTGCGGCGGCATGATATATTATCCTCGTTTACGTTGGTGCGTAAACGAGATGAGTCGTTGGTGCGACGTCATGCTCTAGTGATTACCCTTGTTTTCGTTGGTGCGAAAATGAGATGAGCCGATTCTGCGGCGCTAATGAGTACTGGTGTTCATTTTCCTGTAATTGAACTTGATGATAACGTTTGATTAATTTGTAAAGATGGGTATCGTTCTGTGAAATCTGATTAAAGCTGATGCATAATTTGAGTTTCAATACACATACGTAGTCGTACGTACGGTAGGGATATGGTCAGAATAGCCGAACAAAATGCTGGGTTAATTTTGTGCTTGCAGATTGCACACACGAGGACGTGTGAGTCGTCAGCGATGGCCGTGTCGACGAGTCAAGATTCGTTTCCGGACGCAAGCGTGACGTCACTACCGAGTCGTGTTTGGACGCGACCGTTGGAGCGGGCGGGCATTCTATACTCGGAGCTCGCACCGAGCGGACGTGTTTGTTCGGACGCGTTTGTTTATTGTGAATTTATTTAAATAAACGTTAATAAATCGTTTTTTTCGTGATTGTTATTGCTCGAGGCTACCCGTCATGTCGGCATCCGACGAAAATACGCGCCCACTGAGTCCTGTGGCCGAGCTGTCTGCGACATACCTATTATAAAATCTTATAAAAATAATAGTGTGCAAATAAATTGTCCCCGTCTGCTCCAACGATCATCGGTTGTGCGGCTGGTCACATTTGTCGCAGAACCGATGATCGTTGGAGCAGACGGGTTCTCGAGTGGAGACCACGACTCGGCAAGCGTAGTGTAGGACGCCCTCCGGCCAGATGAACCGATGACCTGAAAAAGGTGGCTGGAGGTGACTGGATGGCAAAAACGGGAGATCGGGCCTTGTGGCGCACCCTGGGGGAGGCTTATGTCCAGCAGTGGACTGCAATAGGCGGAAATGATGAAATAAATTGTAATTGTTTTGCATAATAATGTTTGAAATAACTTCTAATTTGGGAGCAATTTGATATGAGTAAAATGAAATGAGTAAAGGGTTAACCTATTATTTATAAATAAATAAATAAATAAATATTTGTTTTTATATGTGTGTGTATTTATATTTATATGTGTTTTATTTGTCAAAGGGCGGCATTTCTAAAGATGGTAATCCATTAAAATTATCTAATAATTAATTTAGGTTTAACTATAATATATTGTTTTAGGTTGGTCATTGTTCTATGAAAGAAGATTACGGGTGATTCGTGAGCTTCGATTTCGCTCGCCGGCTCTTGCTAAATATTATTAGATTTTTCTGATAGAAAATTCTCAATATAAGCACGTTGCAAGCAATGTGTATAGGACCTACATCTGCACAAGTTAGATGTAAGTGAAATATAATATTCTTGTGTACTTAACACAAATTTGACTAAAAAAAACAAAGTTTATTACAAAAATATAGGCAACACTTTAATTTCTTAATTAATAAATTACACGTAATGAGCTAATCAACTGAAAAATGTTAGACACGGACAAGATGTTGTCTCCACGATGGCTGACGGCGGAAAGAGACGCGACGTTCGGTGCGCGCTGGTTTTATACCCTCTGCGATACCAAAGGGATGTGACCGCCAATAATAGGACCAGTATAAAGTTTTTGACCTGTGCCCAGGCCTAATAAGCATAGGTCTAATTAGCTAATGGCTGGCTCAATATTGCGTAACATCTAAATTACCGATGAAAGTGAATGAAGTCAGAGAAGTGTGTCAGGATCGTAGGAAATGGAAATCCGTAGTCTCTGCCTACCTCTCTGGACAACAGGCGTAAATCTATGTATGTATGTATCTAAATCACAGATGATAAACTGTGGAAGTAATATACCATGTATGTCTCTAAAGAGATTACATTTGTCTAGTATATAGTATGTATAAATTTATATTAATTTACTTCATTAAAACTAATAACGTAATATCCATCATCTAACCAAAAGCCACGATCAAAGGCTTTTCGAATGACAACTTCTTAGTTTACAGCGATCGGATATTCCATTATACCGGTAGGAAGCAATTAAATTCCACTGCTGACCGTACGGCATTGAACAATAATGAGCGTAGTTAACCGTCGGTACCGCCAACCCATTAAGGGTGGGTTGTCTCAGAAGAGCGCCCAATTATTTTCTCCTGCTGACGCTATATGGTAACGAATGGGTTAAAGAGAATTTTTACTTTTTAGATTTTAAAAGGTAACTAGGAATTAAGTGAAATGATGAAGCTGTGTGTCGGATAGAATACTCTTTATTAATCCGTTAAGTCTTAGAATACCAGACATTATTAAATATGTATTGTGTTGGCCACTGGTGTGCCGCTGCAACTCAACAGGTTAAAGAACAATATTTTACAAATTAAATTATTTTATACGGATACGCAGGCCATTGGATATTGCTAAAATAAATATCAAAAACAAACAAAATCTTGTCAAATGAAAGTGATTAGGATTCAAGACTAAAATTTAAATGATTACTTTTAATCATACAATAATAAAAAAAAAATATAATAATATTTTTATAATCAAAGGTCTTAAAATTGTATATTATACAACCTCCGTATCTGCTTTTCTACTTGGGATAATGCCTTTGTCGCTCGGGTCTTTATAAAAGTTGAAACAACGGACACAAGGATATCTAGATTTGGAGAAGCTATTTTAGTACCGTGCGGCTATCGATCCTGCTGAACTCAGCCTATAGATAATATTGTCTATGCTAGCTAAAAAAACAATCTAGGCCTGGATCTATTTGAGTTATTCGTTGTATGTTATTAGCATACATGTCAAATAATCCAAACAAACCAGACAGCGACATTATCTTCCCAAACAATCTTCTATTCAGTTAGACCTCCACCATCTACGGTAAAATTGCGGTATTATCTAATTTCCGCATACACTTCTGGTTGTATTTATGTGGAGCACGAGTGAGACACTAATTAAAGCTGCAATGTAACCGGAGCATGTTGTATTCCCCTCGGGCGAGACGCCGCCGCTAATTTTCCATATAGTTAGTGCCTCATCCACTGCTGGTGGCTATTTGTGTAATAGCTATTGCGTCACTGGAGGTCGCTATAAGTGTTCTTTTTTTAAATATGTTGGCTGCTTTTGTATTCCACAGAAAACAGGCATTATATCACGCTGAAATTTGCACAACCAGTATTGACTTGAAATATTGAATTGTTTTGTAAGCGAGGTTCGTTTATTGTTAATTGGAAATTGTTGTGATGGTTGCGGTTACAATTGAAGCATCCTTTCAATAATCAATATTGAATTGTATGCGGTTCGCTACGTGCTTTTAACCGGACGTGTATTGCTGCACTTATTAAAATATTATTGACATATTTCGCATACTTCACCCATCCGAAACGACAGTACTATATTACCAGATATCTACTATTATTGCAGTTTTATGACTTTATTTATTTTTCCTTAGATACAAACAACAAAATTAAAAACAACATCGCCAAGTTGGTTCTAACCGCCCGCAGGCGTTTGACTCTCTGATGACAACAACGGGTACTGCTGTTTTTATTTTACCCTGCGCGATAAGGCCTTTATCTGGTATAGCTTCACTCTTATGTGGAAATACATTTAAGTTAAATTGGCATTACAAAGCCAATTCTCGTGATAAAAATTATTCAAAATAGAGTCTAGTCTAGTCTAATAAGCACACATTCATGTTAGACGTTTATTTTATTGCCTTTTATTTTAAACAATTTTTATTACGAAAATTAGCTTTAGGTCCCGATTCAATATAAATAATTCAATATATGTCTTTAATTCTCTTTATCCTAATGATTCTCTTTATGTTACAGACTATTTTAATTCTTCAACATTTTAATCTTCTAGACTAAACTTTAAGCCAATTAATCTCCTATCATGCTGTTAATTAGCAACTCACGGCTAATTCAAAGAGCCTATCAAGTTGCAACATAGCTAACTGACCGTGTTAGTCGTATTAGGTATTCTCATTAGCAAGATTGCGTTGTACGACAATCACTAAGTGCAAATACTAGCAATTAGCCACATCTAAGAACATAATACATACATTCGGGAAGAGAAACAGAATCCGAACTAATATTATAAATGCGAATGTGAATTTGATTGTGTGTTCATTCGTTTGATTGTTAATTACGCTTTCATTGTCAGTGGTATATAAAATGACGACCTTTGATCCAGAAAAAAGTACTGATGCCGAGCGAACGAAACCACGGGCAAAAACTATTAATGTATATCTTTAATTAGCTTCCGCACTTGACTTCTGAAAAGTATTCTATGAAATAATATGAGGCATGAATCATTAGGTCACAAAATAAAATAATAATATTGGTCCTGTAAATAAACTGTTCCAATTCTAGGCACAGGCCTTTTCTCAGTGTGAGAAGGGTTAGGCAATAGTCTACTATGCTGGCCTGGTGTGGTTGGGCAGACTTTATATACGTTTGAGAACAGATGTAGACCTCCCAAATATGACTGTAGGTTGTTTTGCTTCACCATCAAAGCAAGCGATTATTAAAAATCGAAACCTACATCGTGCAATTAGATTAAAAGTTAATCCGATTCCTTACCTGAAGTTCCATAACCAAATATAAATTTTTGGAAAGTTCCAGTTTATTCTAAAACCACTACCCCGATTCAAACCCTATTTATACACACGGTATCCCGAAGATTATTTGTATGTATTTTAATAAGAATCCATGAAATATTCATGTATTCGTTACGAAAGTTAACACGTGTTAACTTAACAAAAACTGGGTCAACGCTCCATCGTATCATAAATATGTACCTACATACTTTATACATATACTGTGTACATGATCACGTGTACATATATACATATGTGCGTGCGTATGTGTGCGTGTGTGAGTGTGTATGTTTGCAACAAAAACAACACGATATTCCACTCTGCGCTGGTTGTTCCGAAGAAAAGCAATTATAACGATTTACGCAGCATGTGTATACGATAAAATATATTGGTAGTTCGTACGCAAGATGCCATAGTTCTTTAACCGTAACAGAGTTGTTTTGAAATATTATTTGAAGATTCCCACTGAAGAGAGAAAAATAATTTATTACGCGTATAGAAACAGAGATATTGAAAGGATAGTAAATCTTAGCCACGTCGACGACAATTTCTATTCATATGTGAAAAAAAAACAAATATAAAGCGATTTAAATTTTTGGGTAGTACCTATAAACAACTGCGAGGATAAAATCTGTGTGATTTTACATTGAAACTTCGCAACGAATTAAATTTGGCAAAAAGCTCTCTGTATAATCTAAACTGGCAGCAATTATACTAATATGCTAATTATTAAATAACTGGTTATTTTAATAAGTAAATTTTTTGATGCAGACCGTATCAAATTTCTTTGTATAGTTATAAATATCTACTATACGACAAGCCTCGATGGCGCAGCATTGCAGCTCCTTATAGAATGGATTGTAAACTTGCCGATTAAAAAGATGGACCGCCATCATTGGGTCTACGCCCTTGCTTCGTTGAACATGGCAATAGGTAAATGTAAATTCATATTAATAAGTGTAACTTTGAAGTTCATAACCGTTTCTTTATGACCTATATGAATAAACATACTTTTGATTTCGATTTAGTTTCTGCAACTCATGAACATGAGGTCTTGAGTTCAATGCCCGGCCGGGCAAAGTGATATATGGTTTCTACATCTAGAAATTCTCAGCATAGAGTCTGGAAATGTGCTCGGTAAACGGCAGCAGGCCCGACCGCTATTACTTGGGACCTGAAACCACAGTTGGATATAGACGTAAGAGTATTTTTTTTTATTGCCTTTGGTGGCAGACGAGCAAGTGGCCCATCTGATGGAAAGTGATAACCGCTGCTCATGGACTTCAGCAATGTCAGGACACAGCAAAGCCGCTGCCTACCGTGAAAGAAGAACTCTCTTTAAACCTCGATTGAAGAAGGACATATCATAGCGCAATATATGTATGTATCGCAAATCTCGTTTCCAATCCAATTATAATAATTGCTCCGTTGGTCCCAGGACATAAGTTTGCGCTTATGTTTGCGACCAATCACATTTGGGATGACAAACTCTCGATATACGTGTGACCTAATAACATAGCAAGCGAAATCTGGGTATAATAACTCCCTCGTTCTCTCTCTCTCTTTCTCTTTAACCCTTAGGGGGATACAAAGGCTTGAATCTATATACGGACTTATCATAATAATAAATTACCATGTCCACATCTTAGAAGTTTTTATAACATTATCAACCACGATTGTTTTAAGGCGTCGCCCGCCTCGATTTCTGTGTCGCAGGGGACTCTACAAACATATAAACAACGGACACAAAGTTCACCCAGACACGGAACTGCAATTTATGCATCCAAACCACAAAATTCGGCGCAGCGGCAGTGATGAGGCAAGCACTTAAACCACTACGTCAACCGAGCAGTCAAAAAAAATCAGACAGTCTTCGGGGACTGTCGATAGAAGTGAAAACTTTAATCCTTGATCATAAACACTTCTTTATAAACAAAAAAAAAGAAAGTAGACGGGTCGGATTCCTGATACTCTCTTCGAGGTTATTAAGGGGGTCAAAATTTCGTTATTTTTTGCGTAAGACGCAGATATTGTTAATATTCTAAAATAATTCAAAAATGGAAAGGGTGGAAGCGTGACGATGACGCGAGTTCTATGATTTTTGTTCACCCAAGAAGTGCTCAACGCGCCTAAAGAAGTTTTCACTTCAAAAAGATCTAGAAAAGAACAGCCTTTTACTTCAAACTATTCTCGTTCACACACTACATCAGTACAACAGACACTTAGTAAACGCAAAGCATTAGTCACCACATAGCAAACGCCAGTCAGCTAGACAAAGCCGCAGCTGTATTGAGTAGCAAATGCCAAACTAGTGAAGTGACCGACTTGTGCCAAGCACGTGCTTTGAATGCCATTCGTTGTTAAATTTACAATTAGAATTAAATTTAAAATTTACAGCTAGGTGGTTCAGTGAAAATGGAGGTAAATTTAAAGTAACTACTAGATTTTGCCCACGGTTTCGCTCGTAGGTTAGGTTATGTTAGTAAAAGTACTTTTTTCTAGATAAAAGTTACTCTATGTCTTTTTCTGTTTCCCTGACAATGTGTATGCAACAGTTCATGATGATCGGTCGAGTAGTTCAGGCGTGAAAGCAAAACAAACAAACTGACATTCGCGTTTATAATACTACTAGTTAGGACGATTACAATATTAGACAACGGAATTAATTGCTTGTGTGTCGTTGAATTAGTTTCAATTCCTGCGATCCCCCCAATATTCACAGTTGGAGTAGCTACACCGTGGTTGCCTCGGGAGAGCCCAAAATAACCCTCTCGCCTCTCCTTGTGGCGAAGGGGTACGCATAAAGAGCATTATCCCACGAAAAAAAAGGTATACCGTGGTAGGTTTAGTCGGTAAGACATGGGACTTGGCATCTTTCCCCGGGTTAGTCGGACATATCCTATCTGTTCTCCATTTACCGCAGGGAGGGATGCGTAAATGAATTCACCGCGTTTTAAAAATGGCATGAAGAAGTATTAAATAGCTATAAATTGCCCGACGTTTTGAAAGACTTGCATCAATCGTGGTCAGGAGTTGTATTTATACCATAAACTATTGTACAACACGATTAATATTTAATTATGTGTACAAATTGCAAAATTCTAACAACGTTTATGTAACTGGATTTGTCGTAGAACATACATACATGTACGAACTAGTAATACTATTTACGTCGTAATACTAACTATATAAATGTATTTTAAAGTGTTATTTTATTTCTAAACAAGTGAGAAATTGCCGTAAATCTTAGAGTTTGATAAAATGGTATCACATGACCTTGAGGTCAGAGGTCAAAAGTCATAGTCATTTCAGGGTATATCGACTATTCTGAGTGAAATGGCGCTGACCGCGAGTCTCTATCTCTTACGGTTCTTGAGTTGAAAGTTGTATAACAGACAGACTGACGGACGGACAAAGCTGTTGTATAAAAGTTTTTTCAAACTCTGAAAACAGATATTTTGATGAATGTTATTCTAGATCGATATATGTTAATTAAAGCTATAGTCTTCCCGTTTGTCAAAACTTGATTAATATCTGTTCATGTATAGAACCGTGATTGAAATAACAAAATATCTAGACTTTTACTCAGAGAACCAATTCATTTCAATCTATGCTAATAAATGTCAAATGCAATACAATGCAATTTATGTTCACGTTTGATCCTACATCGGGTATTGAAAGTTTATCTGGCAGACTGACAACGACATGGTTTGTCGAGGTCGCAGGGTCAAGGCCTGCTTTGTAGATTGTCTTTTTCTCTGTTATAATATATATTCATTTTACCTTAGCATGGGCAATCTCTATAAAATAAATCTTAATAGACTACGATACCTTATCGAAATAGAAATAGAAATAGTGTGATTAGAGAGAGATGCGGCATGAAAGTGGATATAGTTACAAGAATAGAAAAGGGTATGTTAAGCTGGTTTGGACATGTAGAAAGAATGGACGAGGAAATACTGACTAAGAAAGTTTATAAGGCTAGTGTGAATGGAACAGTCGCAAGAGGAAAACCTAGGCGAACGTCTCTCGACCAGATCGGAGGCGTCCTGGACAAAGGCCAGGTTAAGAGCTCCTTGAACCGACGAGCGTGTATGAGGAATGTGATGAAAGTGAATGAAGCCAGAGAAGTGTGTCAGGATCGTAGCAAATGGAAATCCGTAGTCTCTGCCTACCCCTCTGGGAAACAGGCGTGAATCTATGTATGTATGTATGTACCTTATCGTGAAAATATTAATTCTATACTTATATTATAAAAAGGAGAGATTTGATTTTTTGTTTGTAAGGATTTAACTCAAAAACTATTTGACTGATTTTCACCATTAGAAAGCTTATTATACTTTCACGATATGGTATCACCGAGTAACACACGGTATATATTATTTTAAAAAGAAGTACTGTTACTGCGAGCGAAGCACCATCCACCTTATCGATGGGATGTAGGATACTTTTTGAACACCTAATTATACATAATATGTAAATAAATCCAGCATTACTAACGTGTTACGTCACATATAATAAGTGATTCTATCTTTGTCTAATTATAAGTAAGAATACAATTTTTTTTTTAATGGATTTTGGGGCAAACGAGTAGACGGATCGCCTGATGGTAAGCGATTACCGCCACCCATGGACACCCGCAACACCAGAGGAGTTACAAGTGTGTTGCCGGCCTTTTAAAAAGGAGTACGCTCTTTTCTTGAAGTGTTGAAGGTCGTATTGGTCCGAAAATACCGTAGACGACAGCTCATTCTACAGTTTTGTTGTGCGAGGCAGAAAATTCCTGGAGAAACGCACAGTTGTGGACTGCCAACCATCTAAATGATGCGAGTGAAAATGCTTTCGCGTAGGACGATGGCGGAAAGAGGCGGCAGGGATCATTCCGAACAATTCCTCGGAGCACTCAGAGCAAATTGTCGTGGTATCGTATCATTTTAATGGACGTTAAAATTGTATTGCCCGTTTTGTTAATGTTTGTGCGTATTTTGCATAAATAAGGCATATAGTCGAGAACCCTTTTCAATTAGAGAACACTAAACTTATCTCATTTGATACGGATGATCTCTTTTTCCATATATCAATTAATTCATTTCTTTCTTTACTCAATTTAACCTGTTGCTTCAAATGTAGGATACGAGGAAAGGAAATCTGTAATTATAGGCAAGAATATTATAAAACCACTTCAAATAATGATAATATCAGTCTTCTATATAAACTGTCTCACTGCTGGACACGGGCCTCTTTTCCGAGTGAGATGGTTTAGGCCATAGTCCATCACGCTGGCCCGCTGCTGGTTGGTAGACTTCGCATATCATCGAGAAAATTATGGAGAAGCCACAGATAAGCAGGTTTCCTCACGATGTTTTCCTTCATCGTTAAAGCTAGCGAAAATTAACTTTTTAATACTTACATAAGTTCGAATGTAGAAAGATCGGACGAGGAAAGACTGACTAAGAAAGTTTATAAGGCTAGTGTGAATGGAACAGTCGCAAGAGGAAAACCTAGGCGAACGTTTCTCGATCAGATCGGAGGCATTCTGGACAAAGGCCAGGTTAAGAGCTCCTTGAACCGACGGGCGTGTATGAGGAATGTGATGAAAGTGAATGAAGCCAGAGAAGTGTGTCAGAATCGTAGCAAATGGAAATCCGTAGTCTCTGCCTACCACTCTGGGAAACAAGCGTGAATCTATGTACGTATGTATATATCAATTCGAATAGTAAGAGTTGCCTTAGGATCGAACGGAAGACCTCGGTGTGGCAGTCTAACGGTCTCTCACTGGGCTATCACTACTTATCCCACTAGACTATACCCCCTAACATTTGAATAATTTACAGAAGTAGAATCGTATTTCTATGTATGACTGCCTCTCGACAAAGATAAGCGATGCACATAATATTATATTATTATGCTTTGTCTTTATAATAGTACTAGCTTTCATGTTAAGGAACACATCAGAACAATTTGTATGCAAACAGTTAAACTTCTAAACTAGCATCTCTTCTGTTAATTAAGTTTAGAATAACTAACATTTTCATTAGCAAGACTTTATTAAATATAGTTTTTTAAAATGTTGCACCTTAGTTAATTATCCACTAGAAATATGAATTCGTTGGTCCTGCGACATACATTTTTTGCAGTTTTATGTGAAGTCCCGGGCTCGATACCCTGCTTAGGAAAAGTTGACATGAGAATTTTTTGTTAGTAGGTATATTTTCTGTAGGCATCCGGTAATATTTCCGAAAGACTAACCAAAGGCTATCCCTTATACAGATAATTTTGAAACATAACAAGTCAAATATGGGTATTAAACATCTCTGGCTGGCTCTTGAAGCTGTATAAGTATATAATAATATGTAGTTAGATATACTAGAACCATTGTAGTTTCCACTGTCTTTATCTTCATGAATCCTTACTAATATTATAAATGAGAATGTAAATTTGATTTTATATTACGCTTTAACGTTTTAATCACTCGATCGATCATCATGAAACTTCTCTTACAAGTCAGGTGTACAGAAAAATAGGGTACTTCTCATCCAGAAAAAGTACGGTACCGATAGAAATTTATTGAAAATATTTAGATTAACGCGAGCGAAGCCTCGGTCAAAATATAGTTGTACATAATTCAAACAAACTTAATTTGATATTATTAATAATATAGACACACATTTATTATATACTATTTAGTCAAACCCATATTTTCCATAACAAGATCAAAACAAGTAATTTATGTAAGAAAAAGAAAATAACAAATGAACCTTGGTGTGCCGCAAACATGAATAAAACAGGAACAATTTGTTGTCTAATTTTAATATCGCATTTAATTACCATTGCTAACTAGTTCACGTACTTCAGACAGGAGAACCAATGGCCGCCTTTGTTGTAGAACATTTAAAATAATTTAGCCGGGTTTAAAATACCTTGGAGACTTTCAATTTAAACGAGATAAAGTGAAAATGCAGCTGTATGTGGTTCTCGGCAGTGCTACAGAGGGGCCAATTCTCGTAATAAAAACTGACCAAATTAGAGATCCGATCTAGTCTAAACTGCATTTCGGTTTACATTTGACATTATTGACGGCCTCGATGGCGTGGTGGTTCGTGTAACCGACTGCCACGCCTGAGGTCGCGGGTTCGATTCCCTCACAAGTCAAACATTTGTGTGCATGAACATGGATGTATATTTGTATGTTTATCCATTGTCTAGTATCCATAGTACAAGCTCTGCTTAGTTTGGGTTAGATGGTGTTGTGTGTATGTGCTAGAATATTATTAATATTATTAGTCTAGATCTTTATTTCGAACAGTTTTTACTATGGCCTTCTGATTTAAAGTATGGCAAGGTTTATTCTTCAATGTTTTGGCAGAAAATGACACCCCATAGACCGTGTCCCCGGTAATTGTTTAGCATCTTACTGCTTTCTATCTAATATGTCGTCATATAAAGAAAAGAATTTGTACTGTTTTTAGGATTTCTATTATTCCTATTAGTGTGAAGAAACGCGGTGCTTGATTTTGATTGTGTGTTGTTTGTGCTTATCTGCGTTGACTGTGTATTTTTAATAATATAATTACTTTTTTAGGAGAAGCTTCACGGGCGTGAGGAAAATCCTGCAATGGATGTGGTAGGTCGGAACCTTTGGGCTTTTGAACGTAAATTCAATGTTTTATTGAATACGTTATCGCCAGATCATATAATTATGTATATAGGATAACTGAATGTTCATAGAGATATATTATGTGTAATTATATCTCTATTATAAATGCGATGTAAGCGAGAGAAAACGTCAGTTTGTTTGTTTATTTGTTTGTTACGCTTTCGCGCTTTAATTATTCGACTAATCATCATGACATTTCGCATACACATTGTCAGGGGTACAGAGTAGGCCATAAGGTTCTTTTCATATAGAAAAAGTACTGTTCGCGAGGGATAAAAAAACTAACAAAATCTAGGTTAACGCGATCGAGATCGCAAGCAAAATCTAGTTATGTATTAAATAAAGAGATTTAATTTTTTAATTTTTTTTTTTTTAAGTAGTTCGTTATTCCCGTCTGGGTCTATTTGTGTTTGAAACGTATTTAAAAAAATACAAATTATTATCTTATTTTGATAACTATGGCAGTGATGATTAATGTATAATAAGTTTGGAATATTGAAGCATAGTCAAATAAAAATATTTTTATGCTTTAACAACAATTATTTAATAAATGATCGTCTATTACAACTTGTTTAAATATTTTGTTAAATATATCAATCATCAGAGTCTAGGGCCAATTGAATTATTTTTGCAAAAATAACAATAATGGTAATAATATGCACTGCAAACTGTACAGATGATGTGTGATAAAAAAACCACATAAAATTCCCGTTGTAAGAAAAATGCAATAAGAATATAAACGTGTGTGGAGAGTGTCTGAAGCTAATAGTATTGCATCAGAAGTACGAATAAGTGCTTACAGCGAGCATACCCTTACAGATTCTATTTCGCCCCCGAGAGTTCTCGTTCAGATTTCATCGGTGTCCGGTTAAACCACAATGTGCAGTTTGATTTTTAAGACATCTGATTCTGTCGTACGTCAGTTATATTCGAGTTGGCTATAAGATTTTTATGTTTGCTGGAATGTTCTGTAAGAATTATGTGATCGTTGTAGCATTATCATTGCAGTTGTGGTATAATCTGCTTATTTGAATGTCTTTGCAATAGACAATTTTGGATTGATAAGAATAACAAAATTATTATATAATAAAAATAAAACGACCGTACAATAAATTTGTGTGATGTGTATGACGATGAAATCTACTAGTAGAAAATCAACAACAACGGCTTAGAATAATCAACAATTATGCGAATGTAATGTAGTAACGATGATAAAATCAACATTTTATTGTAGAACTATACAATTGTCTTATTACGAAATTTATTAATTACAGAC
This sequence comes from Catocala sponsa, assembly GCA_963564715.1. Taxonomy (NCBI): domain Eukaryota; kingdom Metazoa; phylum Arthropoda; class Insecta; order Lepidoptera; family Erebidae; genus Catocala; species Catocala sponsa. Next base: position 20,118,075 of record OY751338.1, on the reverse strand, counting down.
TGCACAAATGGTGTAGTTGTTTAAGTGGACGTCTCGTCACTGCCTTTGCGACGAGTTTAATCCCAAAATTTGTATGATCCAGAATATTTTTTCTTGTTTAGGTTGTGAGTTTTGATGTTATGTATCTCTATTGTTTAAATGTTGTAAAGTTTACTGCGATACTGTGTATTATTATTGGTAATAATACACAGTGTCGCAGTAAACTTTACTATACTATAGGTACTAGTAGCGAGAGCTGTGTTCAGAAAATAAAGATTATAAAGCAGCGTATTTGTAGAGTAGAGAACATCGTGTAGTACATTAAAAGAGAACCAATTCTGTGATTCGCACAACACTAATATTCTTATTAAGCCTTCCAATCAATCTAAGCGCCTGTACGTTCTCGTTAATAGTGAAATGGGGGGTGGAATCGTAGTAAGGCCTAAAGTCGTTTATACTATAGCCATTAGGCTATTTTATAGTCACTTCAAATACCATTAATACGAACGAGAATGTTATTATAAAGACATTTCTTTGAGTAACTATTATTTTTTTTAATATAGTTGGGCTTATAAAGATAATTTACGATAAATAAAGCATAACATTCTCGTTACATAGATGTTAAAAATATTCGATTTATGGGCAATCTATGTTTGTACTTCGATCATGTGAATGCAATTTTTAAAAGAAGTCTCTCTACTAGGAATAATTCCTGTGACGGTGTTGGTCTTTTGTAATTAGAACGGTAGGTATTTATAAAGATTTGTAGTGTTTGTTGTTTGAGTAAATACTCAAACGACAAACACTACAAATTACAAAGAATACCCAAACTTAAAAGAACTTGTTGTGGTTCTCACAATGTTTGCTCTGTGTGCGATCGAACCCACAACACCCGGCGCGGCGGCAACTGCGACCACTTAAATCACTACGTCAATTATGGACTATAATATGATAATTTGTACTATGTATTAATAACCGTTAATCAACCAATGGTAATGTTAACGACTAACGGACATCACTATAGATCGAGCTATATAGGTCAAATACAGCTAGCTGTATACATCACTACTGGTGTATCGGTCTACCGCAATATGTCAACTTCAACCTTTGGGTTGTCAGCGAACACTTTGAACATGGGGTAATTGGACGTACTTTCTGAAAAACGTTCCAACCCACACTCGGGTCAAAATCGAGTTATTATTAGCAAATTAGTCACGGGGTAATTATTTACTAGCTGGAAAAATTTGGAAGCTCTACTATCACTCTAAATATGAAATCATGACTTAGTAGTCCAACCCACATGTATGAAGAAGCGATACGGGATTGAACTTCAATCACGATTATCTCAAAATGTTAACTTTGTGGGTTGGAACGTTTTTCACAAAGTACGTCCAATTGTTGTCTATAACAATGCAATGCAGAGGCATTGCAGTCTGTTGATCTCCCCACTGAGCTATCGCTGCTATTGATATTTAAAATAATATTGTTTGATATTTATAATAATACATTTTGAAAGCAATTTAAAAATTCCTTCAAGATTGCTTTACATTTATGTCCAAAATATAATGCAACAGCTATAAATTGTTATTTATTATCCAGACATAAGGTTTAGATGTACGAAAATGAAAAAGGATTTTAGATTTACGTCTTAAGCACGAAAACGGCTTTTTTTACTGCTGAAGAGTGCACGCTATATTCAACTTTATTGTGGCTGGTCTTAGCGTTTAGTTTACATAAACATTATGGGTGGAGCTAGCGCTGAAATTATTAGTGCCTGGGTTTAAAGTAGCTCGTGTTCTAAATTGACAAGCTTGAAGAGTGGAATGTATGAAGAGAGCCTATGTATGTATTATTTTTATTGATCTTGATTATATGCCAAAGATGCACTAATTTACACGTTGAAATATCTTTAATATTTATAACCTTTAGAGGTACAAAAGCTCTGAGAAGCAGATGCATGCTAAATTTGAAATACAAAACACATCTCAAGCTTAAACGTTTAAAAATATTGCAGATAACTTTCTATCGCCCGTCTTTATAAACTTATCCTGATTAAATCTAGATAGTTGCATATGAAGCATTTAGATTTAATGAGACTGATTTCGTAGAAGAAACTAGATTATATTACTTTTTACAGCGTTGATTCGGCGATAAGTTGAATGGGTTTGACATCAAAGTGGAGAATTTCGACGGTAAGTGCTGCTTTAAAGTTTAAGTGCAATATAATCTTTTTTGACATCATATTGAAAGTTTTATACGTATATATAAGGTATTTTTTCTGAAGTGATTCACTGAGATATTGACCTAAATTTATACGCTCACCCTATTTATATTTTGTATTCTCCACGATTGATCTACGGCTTAAGACATTCTTAAGGGAGCTCTTCTACAGAATTTAACTAATATAATAATATGTAGTAGACTTTCATTAAGGTTTTTTACTTGTAACTGAATTCTATCGGATGATAGAATTCAGTTACAAGTTTTTTTTATATCTTTGTCAATGTTTTCCATCAAATATTCTATTGTCAAGTCACCATACCACAACTTTTAAAAATAAAGCTTTATGGTTTGCCGTAACATGTAGTTATGGCTATATATCCCCTACAGGTTACGCAAAAAGGCATTATAGCCACATTTTGCCTACTTTGTTTTCAAGTTTCATTGCCGTACTTTATGCTGCGTAGAATTTTCTGACCGAAATAACTTATAAGAGTTTTACCAACCGTGAAACAAACCATTCACATTCGCGCACAAACATAAGTACAAACTTACTATCACGGTAGCAACGAGGGTTATTATCTATAAGTTATAACCACAAGCAAATAAAACATTAACTAGACACAACCCGAGAACGAGAGCAACACATTAATTGCAATTCAGTTTTAATTAAACAAAAGCACTCAACTAAATGTATTTTCCTTTCACAAACAAATACTCGTAGGTTGCCTACCAACAAAAACGTTGCCATCTAATAGAATTTACACGTTCACAAATTAACAAAACTGTGTTTCTATAATTAAAATTATGCAATTTTCGACCGCACTCCAATATCAATTAACAGATTGGTAGGATCCTGTTGCATTGCACAATAACTGCCTTTTCCCTCGAGAGTAGGCCACTTAATGAGTTCTCTTAAATATAGGCCTTCGTAATAAGCCGGATAAGCTCCCAGTGTTATTGGTATTCGTTCACGTTTATTAGCAAGGCTTCGAGAGTAAGTTTCATCTACGGTTTTATGTAAATAAGTTTAGTATTTTCCCAGTGTGTTTACTGGTGCCGGTGTTTATTGAATAGGTACGTTAGTAGCCAGTGTTTAGTTAAATAAATATAGCAATTAAAATTATCCATATATTGTTTCATTGTCATCTGATGGTACCAGTATAACCTGTGCCAAGAAATAAATGTGTAGGCCACACAAGCAAGCAACTGCCTATCGTAACGTACCGTACGGATGGGTAAGCACATACTAGTTGCACTCAGTACCGCTACACCACCATGGCAGTGTTCTTCAGTCGAGATTTTAGATAAGAAGTTTATTATCGTCTATCTATATAAGTCTCTTTACATGCTTAAGGTAAACAGCATTATTATTTTAGAGACAGAGGGTTGGTTATTAAATGCCAGCTCTAATAATAGTCATCACCGAAATAGTTTACTGACAGAATTATAAATATTGACAAGCTCTTGAAGCTTTAATATAACTGTAATAACAGCAGTTCTTTTTATATACTGTTCCACTGCTGAGTCCAATTCTCTGTATGATAAGGTCCTATTCTACTACTCCACTGGCTCATTGTAGGTTGGCAGAAAGAACTCTCGGACATGCACTTCACGATGTTTTATTTCGTCGTTTAAACGAAAGGTAATGAACTATTAGTTTAATCCTAACTAATATTATTAATGCGAATGTGAGTTTGTTTGTATTTACCGTCTGAACTACTCGACAGGTCATCATGAAATTTCGCATATATGTTGGACATACATAGGGTACCTTTCTAAAATCTAGTAAGCAAATAGCATTGAAAAGTAAGAGGTGTGTGGCTTGACAACCCTGTGTGCGCAGGCCAATTGGTCTATAATATAGCTACATAAGCCTCAATCGTATACGTATACTCTTATATCGCAAATCTTTTGTCCGACAAAGTACCGCTTTTCAAATAGGGTCAAAGAATAATACTGAGCATGCACTTATATTTACGTTTCAAAATCAATCGCTAGTCGGGCAATATGTCTGTGGTGAAGGTTTAAACGTGGGTTGAAATTACAAGGTTGGGAAGGTCAAATTCGAGCTGACCGAAGCGATTGACCTTTGAACGTTTACTTTGGGATCTCTTTATCAACACCGTTCATAAATCACGTACAAATATAAGTGGTTTAAAATATAACAGAACTAGATTTAGCCCGCGGCTTCGCTCGCGTTAATGTAGATTTATGTTTAGATAGATTTTTAGTAGCGATAGCCTAGTGGGAAACCGTTAGACTGCCACGCAATGGTTTGGCGTAAGGCGCGCATCTCTAACTTTTCCAAGTTATATGCGTATTAAATAGTCAATGATCGCTGGCTTTAACGATGAAGGAAAACATCGTGAGGAAACCTGCATGTCTTAAAGTTCTCAATAATGTTCTCGAAGATATGTAAAGTCTGCCAACCCGCACTGGGCCAGCGCACACTTGAGAAGAGGCCCGTGCCCAGCATCCGGTCAGTTGAATACAGTGCTGAAATTATTTATTATTATTATATATGTTATTCTGATGTAAAAAATACTGTGAAGTTTCATCAAAATCCGTTCAGTAGTTGTTGCGTGAAAGAGGAACAAACATCCATTCATCCTCACAAACATAATATTATGAATATTTTACATTTATAATATTAATAGGATAGGATTAATATTGGTACACGATATTTAGTTTACAAATACAGGATACAATTAATTCCTATTTCTGAATTCCATTTAATAGGCTGAATCTATTCATTGTTTTGTGTGGGGTTTTGTTTGACCAAAGGTTACCTGTATTAAATTGCTTTTAGCGATAAGGTTGTATCTGTGAATATATCTGTTTTTACATATTGGTTTTTAATGTAAGCAATTTTCATTAGTGTACAATATTGTTAATTTATATTTTATTTTATGGTAGGTTATATATTATACGTATTGCGTGGTTGTAATCATCATGGGACCGTTATGGAAATAACCAAGGCAATAAAGATACAATTCATTATAACATAACGGGGAATGTGTCGACAAAACAAAATTAAATATTTTTCACTAGTGAAATCATTTTAGAATCTGTTCAAAATTTCTAAAGATTACTTCTACATATGAATACATAAACATATTTTACTTCTATATAATATTAGTGCCTATAGAAGATAGTAATAAACATTTTACATCTTCTATCTCATCACATATATACATAGCGCTTCCAAGTTAATAGTTATAATTGATATACATACATTATTAAGTACCTTGTATTTAGTAAGACGCTTTGTGACATCACAGATGCTTCACAAATAGAGCTTATCTTCAATTTGGCTGTGTAACCAACGATCTTATATCTCACAACCTACCAAATTGTATCACATATAAGCATATAGTACAAATAGGGGCGTACCAAGCGCTCAAGCATTTTTGAGGCACCCAAAATCTAGCAGTGCGCAGCAACTACCAGCCGGTAACAAGATTATATTTTCATAAAGTAAAATGTTCGCGAATATATTAAAAGGAGGAAATATTTTTAGAATTTTGCTCGTAGGGTCGGTTGCTGAATTGTCGTTTTCCCTCACGTCTTTTTTGGCACGTTTACGAACCAAAGTAATCGTACGTGCCGCTCAAATGCCCAAGTTAGGGTTCCTAACACAACTGATCTTAGTGCCTGATAAATAATGTATGTTGTAGGTTACTCTTGTTTGTAATTTTGGACTGAATGAGCTTTGCTGAGGCGGTAAAGCAATAAAATGCTGAAGTTCGAGTGGTGCTATAAGATGAAACGTTTCACTGTATTTATCTATCCTAGTATTGATTCACGGATATAAATATATGTATATCCACGGGTAGGTAAAAATATGTGACAATATTAGAAGTGGTAAAACACAAATTTTTGCCAGCTGTATTTTATGTCGCAAATAATAAGGATTGCGTTTATTATCGCTGACAGGTATATATTTCTTGATTTTACAAAAAATCTTCTAACTGCAAAATAAATAACAATTTATCCCACCGTAGCATCTAACTCAAGTTTTTACGCTAATTTACACCATAAAAATAATGTTATTAAAATTTATATTTTTGTTGTAACTTACCTACATTTTTTTATTAATTAAACTAATGATGTAAAGTAAAGTAAATTAACGGTTAGTCTAAAGTATGACTAATTCAAAGTCAAATCAAGATGTTTGCTTAATTTGACTTTTAATAAAGTAACAATTCATTAGATCACACTCAAAATAAGTCTGTATGTACTCATGGAATAAGATCTATGAATATTTAAACTGATTGCCAGCTGCTTAAATTTTGACATCCAGTCTAATTTATGTTACAATAGAATGTCAAACAGGGAACGTTCCAATCTACGTATAGTTTCTTTGTCGCGGGGAACATTACAAATGTTTAAACATCAGACATAGGGCTAGCCAGATTCAGAACAACAACTTGTGAATTTTGGTATATTTTCTTTTGAATACAGACCTACTTATCCATGCTACTTACACTAATAGCTTGGCGTCGCAGCAAAGAGATAGCAGTCCCATGTTAAAAATAATATACGTACGTCTTGAGATTGAGTAGAAAGCGGACTCTAAAGTAAAGGAGAAAATAAGAGACTTGAAATAGGTAGAATAATTTGAAGAGCAAATTTCCAATACAAGTTTATCCATAAAAACCATAATAAATAAATTAACAGTCATAATGGTAAGTTTGAAACTAAAATTATTATATTACTAGCTGTGCGCGCGGTCTCACCCGCGTCAGTGGTATTTATGGTTACTGCGCCGCCCCCATGAGCCGTAGCGTGATGTTATATAGCCTATGTTCTTCCCAGGGTCTTAGGCTATCTCCGTTTCAAATTTCATCTAAATCGGTTTAGCGGATTGAGCGTGAAAAGGTAACAGACAGACAGACAGACAAAGTTACTTTCGCATTTATAATATTAGTAAGGATGAGACACAATTTTTAAAACTTTTAATCCTATTATCCAACACCAATACAAAGATTTTCTATATCCACTTAAATATAAATAAGATAAGCTTCTCCAATCTAGTATTTATATATAGTAATTATCAAATGACAGAATAGCGACGAACGATACTTTGTTATGAAGTAACTGTTATTTAAGTGCAGAACTGCAAATAAGATAATGACACACTCCACTTTTAAATTCTGCTTTTAGTCAATTGTTGCTTCACAGAGCTTTCTTTTAAATACTTCTTAAAATTGCGTAACATGGGCAAATACTCTATCGAATACCAAATCAGTGCCGCGAAAATAAGCAAGTGTCTCGTATCTCAGCCAATGTAACCAAAGACTGATTTACGGCTCGAATGTTAACCCAAGTTAGATGTAGTTAGTACTTAGCGGTGTGATTTATGTACCGACGCCTGGAGTCATCACGGCTGTTTAAACTTGTCTGCTAATTGAATTATTGTTTGAATTTACAGAATTTACGGTGTATACTAATGAATGAAGGCGTTTAGGAAAATTATAAGGCGCTGCTTCACACGTTTTGAATAATGTCTGTTATATTTTAGTCTGACAAATTTCGTATTTAAAATAAACTGATTTGGGTGTGGTAATCTGATAGAATTTGTTAGTAATTTCCATTCAAAATAATACAAGCTACAATTTCATCAAATTGGATTAAATGTTATTCTATTTACGCAAAGGTCTGTATAAAATATATTAATCAAATTTCTGCCGATGTTTTGAGAACATTGTAGTTTTTTTATAAAGCAAAGAATTACTGTACAAAACTGTAAAAATGTGTCAAAATGTGGAATCAGCAAAAAGTGTAACGATCATATAAAATACACAAGAATGTAAAGTTTACATTTTATTCCAGAGGCTCCAAATGTTTACTTCATAAACAGGGCTATATAAAAAAAACTAAACTTTTAATATGCTTTAGTATATAGAGCATTTCAAACATACTTTTGACTAGATAAGCAATACAGTAACAGCGCCATTGAACGTAATTTCAGAAGCCAGACCAATTTAGTAGCTTTTTTGTAGGTTCTATGGTGTGCTTGTGATTTCCCGCGCTTTACAAATGTTCATACGCTACATACTCGTATAGGAACGATTCAATATCGAGCAGGGCGTATATTTAATTGCCCAATAATATAAATGTAACCTAGTAATTAATTTCTGATTTCAGGTACGTTTATTGCTTGTAACGATCTGGGGTCAAATCCTTCTTGTTGCTTACAGTTAACAAATGCTATTACTAAGTATTGCAATAATTTTTACCTGAAACTCCATTAATATTTACACGCTCTTTCATAATTTTTATAGTTCATATTAATTGTTTATTATAAAGAGAAAAATATTCTGAAATTTATTTTAACCCGTATGACATGTCGGAAGGAAAAGGTTTAATTAAGTGTGGCATAAACATAATCAAAACCTTTTATATCTGGCCGCCGGTCTACTGCTGCGACTCAATAAGTTAACTAATATTTTTAATATCACACGCCCTCACGACAAAAATAACAAAAAGATATTTAGTGTTGAAAGCGTATCGATACAGTTTTGTCTAAGTGAGCTCATTTGCGTTCTGATATGTCGCCCACCTACGTAGTCGCCACCCACCTAGTGAGCATGATATTGATCGTTGACATCTAATACTATGTACGAGATATTTTATACATAGCATAAGTAGTTACGTACTCTTAATTAATCAGCCATTCTTTAGCAGTCTACTACAGGAATTTACTCACGACAGCCAAGTCTGCCAAGTTACGAGTCAATTCCAGTTACCTACCACAGATTCAGGTGTCCTTCCTTATGTTTACTAATGTTAAACAATATGCGACATGTTTGTTTTAACGGCCATCGGTCGCATAAAGCTAAGATATTGCAACTTTACCTAGAGCTACGTTGATGTCGTTGGTTCTTTGACGAGTATCCTCGTTCCAAAGTGTAACCAAGCTTCAAAGAACGCTAAGGGTGACTCTTTCCAAAGCTCACTAGGTGACAGTATCTCTGCACCATAGGTCATAACAGGTATAGATAAATAACAAATACGATACGTGATACGAGGTGTATACTATATTTTAATGCCACAAATATTCAATATGACTCTCCTGGTGGCCCAATGGGAGTAAATACGATTGCTAGATCTTAGACTTAAGTTCTAATCCTTGGTTGCTCATCCCGGGATTAGAACTATTATTGAAATTTTCTGCCACGAAATTTTCAAACCTTTTTAAACGGCTTTTTTATAAATATCTATGCCTCTGTGCATCTACCTATGTCTTAAAATATTTTTTTATTTCTTCTGTACATTGTAATTCGTTTAGCATAAATAATAAAAAAAGATTGCCTAAAATAATCTTTTTTGTCCACTATGTTCACTATAAAAGAATAAAGTTTAATATCGACTTTCATCATTTTGATGTAATTAAACCTCGATGCGGGTATACCACTAAATTACCACCAATAAATTTTAGCAGACCACGTTTCCTCGAATCGGTCGGCTCAAACGTTTTCGTAAAGCATGCAGTACGCTTCGCAAGTATTCACTATATTCACAGCATTCGGATCAATGACTAGGCCCCTGTGCATTGATTGGAATTCAGGTTTTACTAGCTATCAAAGGCAAAGAGACAACTGCGACTAATTGCTTGGTGTATGTCGCAAAACTCATCAGTTGGCCAAAAACCAGGAACAGTAAAAAAGCAATAAAATTGCTTTTCTTCTCCTTTCACTTTAATCATTAAGAAAGGTATATTATAAATTAACAAATGAAAAATATTTATTCTGTATAATTCTTGTTAGTACATAGTGCGATTTATACAAATAAATATCTGAAATAACACGCTTAAATTATGGTAACATAATAATACTCATAAATATAGCCTTCATTGGTTTTTTTTATTTCTCGTGTACGTTACCGAGTCATGATAGTTTGACTGGATATCCATGAATTTGTGACTGTGATCGAAGTGCAAGATCACAGACATAAATCCATGGATACTATCCAGTTAAATTATCATGAATCTGTGTTAGATAGCATTTTTTCAAAGAGGTACGTTTATATTGGTCCTAATATTATATTGTATATTTATTTTTAGTATCAAGTTATTGTTTATTTTTTTATTAAAAAAGTGGCAAACAATCAATATCACACAGCAGAAGAAAAAAACTGGAAATCTTTGGTAGGAATCAAAGGAATGGAAAATATGATCCTATAAAATGATTTCATAAGCAATCAATAAATATTGAAATTAAACTACTATATACGGATTTTATCGCGTTGTTTATTTGACACTACGCTGTGTGTGAACATGTGCAACAGGGGACCAACCACTACCTGAGATTTGACAAATCACAGATGCTCGCTAAAGAACACCGATTCCTACCAAGGATGCTTCGCGAGGCTATTGAAATCAAAAAACATCCTAATTTCAATAGAGAAAATGGTTGGAATGTACCACCAGCTTAGGGTCCAGTAGTTCAAATAGTCAAACCCAAGAAAAAGCAAACCACAGCTAAACTTCATGATACTTTGAGCTCATTCTGCGTAAATAGAAACACCCATGATTAAATTATGTTTGGGTACTTTGAAATAACTACACTGGAACATTGAGACAACTGCCATCTTAGTCTCCCCGTGACCATGGCTGCTGAAAAGCAACCGAAACGTCCGGGAAAGTGTAAACAAAAATATAAATAGTATAATAGTATAGTAATAGTATAAATAGTTTTAATAGTTTCAATAATTTAATTAGCTTAAAAATTAGTAAAGTTTAATAGTAATAGTAATGTAACAGTTTTCAAAATTTTTTAATAGTGTCAAATAAATAACGCGATAAAATCCATATATAGTAGTTTAATTTTAATGAATAACATTCGCGTAAACAGAAGACAATATTATGTAAATCAATGAATATATTCCAAAATTAGAAACACACTAGAAATTATTGCATTTGCCGCATTGTTTATTTATATGCTATATGATTAGTATGATAATAATTACAAGTATAATTCAGATATCAAGCCCAGCTTATTGTAATTAATTCCACCAATTATTTTATAATAACATCATAACTAGACAAAGCGTACTGTACTAACTGGAACACAGCTAAAACAGTTCATTAATAACTTGGCAATATTCCATACTAGTTGTGTGTCAAATTGTTTACACTGTACGTCTCTGTCCCGAGACCAATTATGTCAGTTTGTTTGTAGGTTATAATTGAATCAAATCGATATAGTTTGTCACGTACTGCGTAAGTAAATTACCAATTCGGGAATAATTATAATAGGGGCTTTTAATCTGTCAATTGCTGAATGCCAAACATAATTGACAAAAGTTGTTTTTGCCGCCGGCGGTCTGCTACAGCTACTAAATAACTAGATCTGAACGCCACAATACAAGAAGTTTATATTGGAAGGACAAGCGAAGTGAAATAAGAAAATAAAGAAGGCTGACCCCAACACCATACGGGATAAATAGCAAGGAAGAGAGAGAGGAAAATAATCGTTTATCACTCCAAGAGCATAGGCATAACTCAATTATCATTCAAATCTAGAGCGTTTACCCCTATAATTAATATACCACGTGTATGATATAGCGTATGGGACGTTATATACATACATATATCTATCAAATACCAATCATTTTATGACCTGATTCATGTACATCAATTATTCGGCGATACTCCAACAGAGGGTATCTTCAGAATGTGCAGAATATAAGATAATTATTATACGCACTCATAATAACAAAGAGACCTATCTGAGTATTTTGGATTAAATTAATTTAAACTATATTCCAATTACTTAACACAAATATAATATTAGAGTTTATAGTCAAACAATTAGAGTTGAAATTGCCTAATTTTCAAAATTCCAGTTAAGTCACTGTTTTATCAATTCAGTTATACACAGATATTGCCTCAGACAAACAGTTCCAATTCCGGAACATTTGTAATGGGGAAATATTCCCTTTAACGTTGACAGTATTGTTTGGAGTATTCAATGTATACTGCTAGATCTTTATCCAGCCGAACATGACACTACACAATTGGCATGCCGACTAGGTCATACAATATAGAAGCAAGAACTAATTTATTGACACAAAGTAATCAAAATACAAAGGTTCTCTATCCATTAGCATACAATTTCAAAACATAACTTAACATGGTATTTGTTTGTCGTAATTATATTTACGCATATCAGCTTACGCATATTTTCTTTTCAGAATTATCATAAAGTTAAATTGTGTGTTATCACAACGCTTGGGGTATCCCTTTGGCCATCCCGCGGCAACCTGAATCTATTTTTCGCGTTGTCATTAAGATAATTATGTCAAAATAAACCGTATGCCAAATACAATTATGGCAAATTATAATTATGCCAAACTAGTTATGCTAAAGTATATTAGAAAAAAGACATTATGCGAAAAGAAGGAATCCCTTACAGAAATACGATATTAATTTCTAAATTACGGTTTCGGCAAAAATAAACATAAGTAGATAAAATCCAATATAGTGACAAGTTATTTTGGTAAAAATTTCCTTTAATTTATCAACGTTTTTGCCCTAAGCAGTCCTACTAACTTGAGCATGTTAAAAGAAAGCACTGTATGACGTATCCGAAGTCACTAAGAAAGCAATTCAATGGTCTTAACAATATAATATCCCTGCTAAACAAAGTCAGCATAAACGAGCACATGAGTTGCTAACATACTGCTTCACTTCTACACGAAAGCTTCGAATGCCATTACCAAGTCTGGAATTTATATAAAATCATAAGTAGCATAATTGAAATGCTAAGTAGCCCGATCTAATTATACTTGTATTACCTTAGCCGAAGCAGAGTTTAATTAAACCAGACAAGTCGCTCACGGCGACTCTTTGCACACGTTAGTCATGGTAACAACTATGAGATAAGAGCGACAAAGATAGGAGATTTTTTTATTATTTTAGGTTGGATTTTTCTGTCAATTAATTCTCAGTAGCAGCACATAATGTGGAAATGTTTGGATAGGCTCGTTCTTTATAATAATAATAATAATATTACACAGGGCAGCTTATGGCGAGCTGAATGTGAGTGGTGACACTGCGGTCCTGAATGCCTCAGAGAATCGGTTAGGGCCTCGTCCCCGGCTTGCCTTCACTGGTTGGCTGGGGTGGAACTTCCAGAAAGGAAAAGAGAAGAGAAGAGCTTCTGGAAGAGCGCCCGTAGGAGTCTTAACTCTGGTTCACCTTGGTTGGCCGGTCAGAAGAAGGCCGCTAGAGCTATATACTTGGGGGTGGAACTGTCATTTTCAAGGGCATAACTACGGGGAAACCCGCTGCGGGTCTCCATTTTCACGAGACCCGTGATGGTGAACAACACCCATAGCCTCTCACACTAGTGTTGCCCCCAGCTGCTATTAAGGCCTGTATGTCTATTCAGCGGGTCCATCTAGTGAGTCGGTGAGTCACCGTCTGCCATTCCGATTTTGTACTGAGACAGTATATCAGACAGACGCCGTTTTTTAACTATAGTTTGCATTTTAACAAACCATTAAACACCTATCCCCATAGACCATAATAATTAGATTCCATAATTATGTAGCAATAGTCTCCTACACCTGCGCGACCCGGTAAGTGAAACTTTAAACTAAAGCTCTCGAAGGGCCTCTGCATGTTGTACCCATGTCCCTGTGTAAGCCTTCCAAAGGGTCGAATATGTTAGGAAAATACCCGAAAAAGAAAAACACATAATAGAGTCCAATACTCCATAAGAATTACACGTAATCTACCTAGAAAATATAGGATTTAAGATATAGATTACAAACTGGAGACCATAACTTCTAAACTAGGTATGTACCTGTATACTTTGCTACGTGGTAGGGCATATAACCACAGTTATCAAAATGTAAGTATTATATGCCTATGCTTACCTCGAGGATATACACGTGAGACTACATAGTACGTTATAGCCTAAGGATTTCAAAATTATTGTTACAACTTAACTAAGTCCGATATTAATGAACAATTTAAATCTTATTGTTTTAAACAGATGACAGGTTTCTCTTTACGCTATATAAAAAACATATGTTTAGTTACGCTTAATCTCAAATAATACTTATGTACTTTAGTGGTTAGTGAGTTTCATGAATTTACTGTTATTATAGTTGCTATAATAGGCAAAATAATAAGCACCCAAAAGATACCTATCATCAGAAATCGCTATCTATTACTTCCTACCTGCCAACCTTTCATATTCCTTTCACCCTAACTTTATTCCCCTTTGGAAGCTTCAAAAACATCAGTGATTCTGATACTGCAAGGGATCATGGGCTACGATAACAATTGACCAGTAATCGCTTACGAGTATATTGTTACCAGTAAACGAAGGCTTATTTGTCTCATTTACGGAGAAATAGCACCATAAAGTACTTAGTCTTGTTAGAACATTGCATTGTCAACTCTTAAAAATTCTTTGCTCTACGTAGAAAGTAAAATTTCATACCAAACTAAACCAAGAGCTACAAACGTAAGTAAAACTTGTGGGTTACTATCGCTTAGTTGAATGCTGATATCGTGGCGGTGCTAACTGAAACGCCATGTACAAATTTAATTTTACTAGTGTTATCATGGCCGGGGCTGAGAACTTAATTAAACCGAGTAAGCCCCTTTTACTGAAGCTTCACATAATAAATTATATCCGGATTATGTTAAGATGGGAAACTTAATAACAATGTGATATTAAGTAAGGCTCAGTGGGAAAAGACGGACAAGTATGAGAAGTACTTGTGCCATGAAGCTTTTGTACCGTGACTGCACGGATGACGTAGTGGTTTAAGTGGTTGCTTCGTAACTGCCACAAAGCCGTGTTGTGGGTTCAAATGCCACATTTTGTTTTTTTTATACAACTAAGGTGGCAATCAAGCATACGGCCCACCTGATGGTAAGTGGTCACCGTAGCCTATGGACGCCTGCGACACCAGAAGCATCACTTGCGCGTTGCCGACCCTTTAGGAAAGGAAGTGGGAAGGAGAAGGAGCGGGATGGGGGAAAGGGGGTGATTAGGCCTCCGGCACTCTCACTCAACGAACGAAACACAACAATAGGAATACTGCTATTTCACGTCGATATTCTGTGAGAGGGTAGTCCTTCCCCGGTTGAGCTGGCCTATTCAAGCTGAAATCAGCGAGGCTCTACTACTAAATATTATGTGATCAACAAATTGTCTTTCGGAATCTGGTGTCCTACAATTTATTATTCTTAATGTGGCACATCTATTTTTCCCTTATTTATCTTCAATGTAATCATTATAGATTTTCCGCATTAGTTCTGTTTGTGGAAGTTGCCTGCTACTACAAACGTTAAAAAACGTCTTACTCTGTAGATATGCACACCTACTTCGAAACTGGTAGGCAACAGTCACATTCACAACGGCTGCATCACTGAAGCAGCCTAGCTTCGGTGATGCAGCCGTTGTGAATGTTGCCTAACAGTTTTGAAGTAAGTAGGTGTG
Source organism: Catocala sponsa (assembly GCA_963564715.1). Classification (NCBI taxonomy): domain Eukaryota; kingdom Metazoa; phylum Arthropoda; class Insecta; order Lepidoptera; family Erebidae; genus Catocala; species Catocala sponsa. The sequence goes on along the minus strand of OY751338.1, from coordinate 20,102,404 downwards.
CATATTTTGACATAGATTGATACATTATAATCCTATCCTGCTACTGATAGCATAATAACAGAAAAAAAATCCTATGTTCAAATCGGAAATCAAGCCAGAGTCAAAATACGATAAGACCAAAATATGCAAACGTAATATTTACTTTATTATTGTACTAGATGTTCCCGCGGTTTCACCCGCGTTTATCGTTACTGCGCCGCCCCCGTGGGTCGTAGCGTGATGTTATATAGCCTATAGCCTTCCTCGATAAATAGGCTATCCAACACTAAAAGAATTTTTCTAATCGAACCAGTAGTAATCACGCAGGATAAACCAGGAGAAACATCGTTTGTACTATGTCTGTAATGGGTAATTATTTTGCTGCAATGTTATTTTAAAACTGCGATATCTCCTAAGATATTCATTGAAATCGAATGATGTAAAGGGCAATTTTGTTTTAAATTAAATAATTGTGACGAATAACGTATTTATTTGGATAAGGATTAATATCATGTTTATAATAATACCTTCGCAAATAATGCATTATTTTAAAACAAATTTCGTTAGCATAAAAATAGTTATAGTGAGCCAACCTTAAAAGATAGACATATGCTATCACGGACTTTTTTTTAGAACTTTTAAAGGGGAACAATTCTTTCATACATGATTTTTGCGAAACTTTAACTGTTTACGCAGCGCACGCAACGGAAGCTCTCAAAAGGAAAAAATGCCCTCCGATTTTGAAACATTCTTCATTGGTGCTCAGCTCCTATTGATCTTAGCGTGATGATATATAACCTATAGCCTTCCTCGATAAATGGGCTATCTAACACTGAAAGAATTTTTCAAATCGGACCAGCAGTTCCTGAGATTAGCGCGTTCAAGCAAACAAACAAACAAACAAATAAACAAACAAACAAACTCTTCAGCTTTATAATATTAGTATAGATTTAATCGCTTACAATTTGTTACTTGCACCATACCAAAATCAACCGAATGTCTGAACCTTACAATCCTATCAGAGATGTCGTCTACACAAAGAACCTCTCTACATTGTATCATCTACAAGACTCTATTATACAATCTTATTTCAATTGATGGGCTCAGTTCTTGGAAGAACGTAATCTCTGAAGTCCAGGATAATGGTTCGTATTTTGTATGATTGAAATAATTTGTGTATCATACAATAATAATATAAATATTTTTTTTGTGTTCTTATATCTGTACTAATATTATAAAGAGGAAAGATTTCATTTTTTGTTTGTTTGTAATGACTTTACTGCATTTCGAAACAACCAATTTTAAAAATTCTTTCACCGTTAGAAAGCTATATTATCACCGAGTAACAAAGGTTATATTTACTAAGAAAAGTGCTGTTACTAACATAACTTAAACTAACCTTACCTACTTTTACGCGAGCGACACCACGTGCAAAAGCTAGTTATTTATATGGCTAATGTCATTGATAAAAATACGTAATCTTTTGCTTACATCGCCGAAATGGTAACAGGCGACTTACACTCTTTATTTTTCAACTATGTTTTTACAGATGCTACGTATCTGAATGTGAGCTTATTGCCGTCTACCAGAGACAGTTCTAGACAATGTGCTGCTTTTAAGAGATCTTAATAATAATAATAATATTCTACCACATACACACAACCTACACTGTCACTTGTCTCCTTTAATTTTTAATTTGTGTTTTTAATTTAAAGTTTTTTACGATTTTCTTTCTATTGTAAACTTACTACTTGTAAATGGGAAATGTTGTCTCACACCTGTTATTAGCTCTTAGGCCAGATTGTTTAGTTTTTATATAAATGTGTATCAAATTGTATGTTTCGCCTAAAAGCTGTTGGTGTGCCTATATATAAATAAATAAAATAAACACCATTTAGCCCAAACTAAGCAGAGCTTGTACTATGAGTACTAGACAATGGATAAACATAAATATTTAATTATTTTTTTGTAAATACATACATATTATACATAGAATAGAAACACCCAGACCAAGACAAACATCCATGTTCATGCACACAAATGTATGACTTGTGCGGGAATCAAACCCGCGACCTCAGGCGTGGCAGTCGGTAACACTCACCACTACGCCATCGAGGCCGACAAACTGTCTGCCCGATGAATGCCAAGCAGTCGCATTCACTACGACTCCGCCACAGTCTAGTGACGGTCTAGTCTTAGTATATAGCATACACTGAACCTTTTTGAAGTGAAAACTTCTTTAGCGGCGTTGTGCACTTTTTTGTGATGGGTAAAAAATGTTAAACTCGCGTCAGGACACGTGACCTGATCGAAAATTCGTAAGATGGAGGGAGAATTGTCATGTTAGTGTACGATAGCGTAATAAATGAATATTGTATTTTACCACATAAATGATAGTACTTTTATACTGATGACTAAAGCAATTCGTACAAATTATTCCCTAACCATACCAAAATATCAAAAATGCACAACGTTAATATTCAAGTTTTCACTTCTGCCGGCACTCCCGGAATGCAATTTTTTCTTTTTAAAAAGTCAGCGCCCGCACTAGGAATAATTCCTGTATCACGGGGGACTTTTATAAACATTCAAACAACGGACACAAAGAACATCCAGACTCAGAATAACCATTTGTGGTTCCCATGAATTTATGCCCCGCATGGAATTCGAACCGACAACACTAGGCACAGTGGCAGTGGTGAGGCGACCACATAAACTGCTACGCCATCCGTGCAGTCATCAGTTGCGAATCCCACGGAAACATATACCGGGATAAGATATATTCTATGCGTTAATCAAATAAAGTTGAAAAAACTATAACCCGACTACGTAAAAAAAGGAGTCTAAAAAGGATTCTGAAAAGGAGTCTAAAAAAGAGGCTAAAAAGGAGTCTAAAAAGGAGTCTTAAAAGGAGTCTAAAATTTTAAATTTACATAGCTTATGTTACCCGGGCTATTATTACGAATCTATTGACACCTCATTCATTAGAATCGGTTCAGTAGTTTAGGCGCTACGGTGGAACATACAAACATACACACCCAGTCTGCCAAAATCATTACGCTTCCTTTTGACTTCGTCGTAGTCGGGTAAACATGTTTTTATCAGTGAGCCAAATTTCATTTTTTAGGCTCAGTTTTGGTTTCAGTTCACACGTCATCGTTGTAAACCTGTTTTATTAATATCTTCTTATCGAAGAGAGATTATAAGATAGTTACGCCGTGGTTACAGCATATTATCTGTATTCCACATTTATGTCACATCGATATACTATAAATATGATCAATGATAGTACAGCATAGTAACAATACAATGTTGTGATTTTAAAATCCTTTTATCGCCATTAACTAATGCATATATTACTTTTTCCTTAGCCTTTTGTTATGTCCCACTGCTGGGCAGAAGCCTCTCCCTTGAACTTTCAAACCATTCTATTCGAAGACATTCACTGCCAGTCCCTATCGAAGACGTCCAAGTCATCTCTCCATCTCCGTTTAGGTCTGTCCCGTCACCGTCAACTGTCTTTTCGCACCCAATTGGTCACAATTTGTGCCCCTGGGTGCATGCGGCAGACGTATCCGGCCCAGTCCCACTTAATGCATATTACGTTCAGCATATTACAAACTCTTGGTGGGGCAGCGTTAGTGTACACGGCTATTGTACATAAGGCTTCAATTCCAATGTCGAGCAAAGTGTTACTGGATTTTTCACACCACCTCTATTACGTGCGCCCTAACATGGCGAAATGTTGGAGTCATATGCTTCTATCTACTCCTTTGGGAAAAGGCGTCAGACTATGAAGGTATTTATCACGCTGGTGTCCACTTTGTTTATCGATATTTAAAAACACTTAAAATGACCCCATCTTACCTATATATGAATCTCGGGTTTAGTAAAAATATCTCCCTTACTTATTCACACTGCTTACCTCATTGCCGTTTTGCTCTCAATTAAGACCGGCGTAGACTAAATAAGGTAGAAATTAAAATATTAACGGATTTAAAATAGAAGTTGACTATAATATATTATGAATATGAACACATAAATCTTCAACCTATACAGAATTTGGGTACCTACATAGTTTTTATTCTGTAAATACCCTTAAGATAAAAACGTTTTATCTTCAGCGATCAAATTTTATTTCCAATTTTATTTAATAGTTTACTATTTTACAAGGTACATGAAAATAAAATGAACAAACGAAATAGCTTAGGTAATTACACTAAATGTAAAAAGTGTTTAAGTAGTAGGAGGTAATATAATAAAATAATAACAACTCAACAGTTTCTTACATTCCACATTAAAGTTTTAAATATTTATTGGTAAAGAAACATGGTTTATTAGCCGCTCCTTGGTAGACCTCAAGACATTTTCTCTACGGATAAAACACATCCATACGTTTGGAACCACTGTATTTGTAGGTTCCTATATAAAATTATCAATATTCGTTTTAACGTGATTTTTTCTTAGACTGTGTCTTTTGAAATGCATATACATATTACAAATTGTGTAAGATTTGACGGAATAACGGTGTTAACATATTGTTATAAACTTTTCATTTATTTATTCATTTATTCATTTTTAAACTTACAACTATCATTACAGGTAACCTCAATTCGATAGTGCGCTACATCTTAATTATATACATGAAAAAATAAACATACAACTCAACTAAGTAACTAAAAAAGAAAACAAAAATAGAACTAAAGTAAAAAAATACAAAATTACAAATAAACTTTTAACTTATAACTACTTACAATACTAGGAACATAAATAGGACACTGTGTAAATAGTAATTTTTGTCAACTCACTAATGTGACAGCAAAATATATCAACATTCTTGCTTATCATATTAATTACTTTAATAGACCTGGATATGGGACACTTTGCCAGTAAGTTGGTCCTGGCGTTTGGTACGACTAAGAGTGGTGGACGTCGCCGCCGCCATATGTATCGATCTGGTACACAGAGACTAAGGCATCGCAGTACTCCAGGATTGTATTCAATTCCACGCAACAGCCTAACTAAATATATTACAAGATGGAATTCCCTACGTACTTTCAGTTCGTTATATCCTACCATGCCCAGGACAAACAGTGTAGGGTACATAAGGGGGTAAAAAGGGTATACTCCATAATACTTATGATACAAATGTCTTGTGAACTTGTTCTGGACACGCTCCATCATGATGCTATACTTCTGTTCATGGGGCGCCCACACGACAGCACTATGTTCCAAATGACTCCTGACTAGTGCGTCGTACAGTGCCTTAACAGTAGACATGTTGGTGAAATGTCGTGTCTGTCGCAAGTTTCTAAACGCCTTCTTACAAATCTGCTGTATGTGCTCACGAAATGTGAGGTCCGGTACAAAGTTGACTCCAAGATCTCGTACCTGGATGACTCTTTGTATTGGCGTTGTGCCTATCACATAATCGTATCTAAGAGGTGAACGAGCGCGAGAGAAAGTCATAACTGAACATTTATTTTCATTAAAATACAGTTTATTTAGTTCACTCCATTCTAAAACTCTATTTATATCTTCTTGTAATCGTTTACAATCATCCAGATTCCGAACCTCATGCATCAACTTTAGATCGTCAGCAAACAATAGACAAGATCCATGACTGATCACCTCAGGCAGATCATTTATCATGATAATAAACTTACATAGTTCTATAAGGGTAAAAAAGGGTTTCTAAAATTAACACGATTAAACAAATACATTTTATTTATTTATTTATTTATCATTTGGAAATCCAACAGCTATAACAATAAAGATAGGTAACTGAAATATGAAGTAGTAAGCCAATTACAGGTTCTCACGGATAACAATAGAAAAGCACACTTACGAGTCAATTAAGATATGAAATGTAAAGAACTAGCTTATTACTAAGACTTGAAGAATTTAAGGTTCAGCTGCACGCGTGCCACGTTGCTTTTGGTATTAAATGGGTCAAAAGAGTTTTCCTTACATATATTGTTAAAATCCTTGATTGCTCGCACCATATATGTATTCTGTCTGTAGGTAGATGAAAATGGGATAGAAATAGGCGGGTTGAATCTAACCGATCTTTGAGGTACATTGAAATGCAATTTTTGCAACAAGTTGGGACAATCAATTTCATTGGATATGATCTTTAACATGAATGAAAAGTCTGCCAACTGACGACGATGTACAAGTGGCTGAAGATGAAACTTTTTGCATAATTGTAAGTAAATATTTGAACTATACGGCACTTTTAGACGAAAACATAGAAACCTTATAAAACGTTTTGGAATATTCTCTATGACGACGACGACTATTCTCTATTTTACGACCACAATCATTTTACGGTTGGCACATATGTATTTTGTCAGAGGTTAACTTTTTCATTTATTGGTTTTTCATTTATTACATTGTCCTTAATATTTTCTTGAGTTATGTATCTTCAATGACCTTCTAAACCTTGCACTTTTGCAAGTTATAGTTTGCAAGTACATGGAATACGCATTAAAGTTAGTAGCAAAATAAAGCAACAATAATAAATAAACTAAGGAAGAAGACCGAGGAAAGTCGGAAGTAATAAAAATAAACTACCCGCCGTTCTTCAATTCTTATATAAAACTTTAGACGCTGGTAACATTTTCAAATAGTATCAAATATCAAGTGTCTGAAATTAATATGAACTTAAAGTGTACAAACAAAAAACATCCCACAAACATTTTATAGTAGTCTTCTAAATTTAAATCTTAGACTCGACTATTTTTATTTTGTGAGTTTATTTTTATTTGCTGCGTGAAGGTAAAGATGAAGGTAGACACTGTGTGGCTGGTCCCCTATTACCTTTGCCCTAAAAAATATAGCTACTAAAATGTGAGTGTAACATGAGAATACCCATTACTTATGGGTATACTCGTGTTACATTGATGTGAGCCCATGTATGTCCCCGTATATACACAGACTGTAAGTATATTCACAAAGGAGTACGCACTATTATTGCATAAACATTTTAGATAGAAAAACATTTATACCTTATTAAATGTGCTATGAATATAAATGCATATTTCGTTTATGTCAGTGACAGGTGAGTTCTTAGGTGTAGTGTATACATGAGTGTACTTTTTACTTTATGATAAATGATACGGGTACTATTTGACAGTTTGTGAAGCTAACTCATTCACATATTATAAACGTTTCTGTGTCTCTGTTTATGCGTTTACAACTCGACCAGCCATTGGCACTGCATGATTCTTTGTGTTAGTCTAGTTCTTAGGGGAACCCTTTGTTTCGACAATTTTTTTTTGTACTAATTTAATTTGGCATAACGAGTTAGGCATATTTTTTTGTCATAATAATACTTTGGCCTAAACCTTCTCAAACTGAGAAGAGGCCCGTGCCCAGCAGTGGGACAGTTTAATACAGGGCTGGTATTATTATTATCATAATTGTTTTTTTGGTATACTATTTCAGTAGGCATAAATATCATTTAGGCTAATGTTTTTTGCCCTAATTTTGATTGGCATAAAGTTATAACTTTATAAGGCATATATAACTTGGGTACCATAGTGTAATAATAGGTTAGGGTGCGGCCCTAAGTCGCCAACATGTTTATTTTATATACAAAAAGTATATAAAATAAATATATAGTTTATATCTATGTATGTACGAAAAGTATTTTATAAAATGCAAACACAAAATTTACAAAACCTCAAATTTATGCTTTAGAATAGTATATAGTATAATAGTATTATTATTATTAGAATGTATGAGGTACTGTGAGCTAAATGCATGAATGCAAAATTTTAAATTTATATATTACTAGTTTTCACCCGCGGCTTCGCTCGCGTAAATATAGGTTATGTTAGGTTAGGTTTGCAACAGTCCTTTTTTCTGGATGAAAGGTACCATATGTCCTATTCTGTACCCCTGACAACGTTTATGCAAAATTTCATGTTGATCGGTTGAGTAGTTAAGGCGTGAAAGCGTAACAAACAAACAAACTCATTTTCGCATTTATAATATTAGTAAGGATAAGGATATTATTAAATAGTGTAATTGGCGCAAGTCGTTCTATTTGATGTAAATAAATAAATAAATCCTTAACAATTATTATGTTTATACTAATTAAGCTTAAAAAATTGTGGCTAAACAGTTATGCCAAATGAATGTTGTGCGTAACTATTACATGATAAGTAAAAGTATGCCATTTTAAATTATGACATACTTATAATTTTATGCGAATAAATAGGGTTTAACCAATTCTTAGTATGTTCTCAATGAAACTTCTTCTACTAATTTTAGAGTGGTAAAATTTCAGCAGACACCTGCGCCAGATTTGATTGAGAAGTCAGCAAAGTTTGGTATTTATAGCGTACTCTCATTATTGATGACTTCTTATATTACAATAATTTAAGTAACCTTAAAAAATCACATCCAATCTTGTGATTGGATTTATATAGGTAATCTGGTGCTATGGTTCTGCTGCGATTTGAGTTTCTTAGATTCACAACAGAAAAAGTTAGACACCTTTGATCTTCAACACTTTCACTAAGAGCATAAGCACAGCGTACCTTTTCAAATACGATTTAAAAAAAATGATACTTTAATAGTATTTTAAAACTAGTGGCAAAATCTGATGTAGTATAAACGTCTACTGCGCATAAAATTTATGCGATATCATAATAATATGTTCGTTCCAAAAACATCGTATCTCTAGTATTCCCGACTGCAGTTCTTCCGTTTCGTTGAGCTAATTCTCAGTTGTTTTTTTATCATCCCAGCCAGTGCCAGTTTTCAACACGATTAAAAGAGCGTCGCTTAAAAGTTGTCCCCTTAGTTACTGACACTAATAAATCAGAATATAGCCGAATGAATGCATTACAACAACGGGCCGGTATTGAACAATTATTCAAATTACTGATGCCGAAATGAGAATGATATGCAAATTGGCAAAGTGTACCGCTCAGCGACGCGTATTAGAGCAAAATTCGAATTATTGTTTCAGTTTTAACAAATTTACACATATTTTAACAAATTTATTAATTCTCTTTTATGTTTAAATCTAAATGCTTAGGAATAGAAATATATTATTTAGACAATTTTTAAACATTTAATCAGTTTGAAACTTTTTTTAAATGTTGTAAATACAACGTGTACCTAAACAAGGATACTAGTCACTTAATTGTAAGCTGACTAATATATCTTGTACACTATGAGATAACATGTATGTATTAAGGAATTTGAGCGGGTTGTATGCAACGTGTGAAAGATTGAGCCTCGCGACCCCTGCAAGTAGTTCCTATGATTAATCCGTGCTTGCGCATGTAGCTCGCGCCAACTACTTACGTCACATACAAACACCATTAGTCTTGCGCTTGTTTTGTTCTAACTTTGTTGTTTTTACAAGCCTTATTGTATAAAACGTAATTATATTTTACTAGCCTTTGTGCATGGCTCCGCCCGCATGGTTCCTACATCAATAAAAAGAAGGCTCCTTCCCTAGGTTTACTATCTCTGTACCAAATTTCATATAAATCGGTTGAGTGGTTTAGCCGTAAACAGACAGACAGACAGAGTTACTTTCGAATTTATAAAATTATTAAGGATGGAAGGGTATTTTTAAGCGACTGCCGTCATCCAAAAATGTAATATTGTAATAGTGTTTGTTAGATCTAATAAACGTACTACAATAAAGCAATCCGTGTATTTTTGAAGGCGGTGTAACAACTGCGCTGTAAAGCGACGAACTTTATGACTAACATTTGGCTCAATGTCATTTCTAGGAACAGGAAACATGACAAAATTCACGAAATTGAATTGGCACGATACAAACGTTACTCTACGAGTACGTGTGGTTTTATGAAAACTTTAATTAAAAATTTCACGCTTATCGCAAATGGAAGAAAAATGCAGAATTGTTGGCTCATACGTGAAGTTTATTTTGATGTTTATTAATTGTTTGCACTGCATAACAGGGAAGTTAGTTAATGATTATAATACTTTATTTATCATAGCAACATTTATTCATTTTTTTATATTAATTATGATTATATTTTATCTTTTCCACCATAGTTATAATAAAACCTGTTGTTCGTCTAAAAATCTTGAAATTTAGATGGTTCAAGACAATTTTATTTACCTATTGGTGTAAGCATTCATGCAAAATGAGCTCAAAGTATCATGTAATTTTGCTGTGTTTTACTTCTTTTTTGAAATTAAAACTTCTTTAGCGCGTTGAGCACTTCTTGGGTGAACAAAAATCATAGAACTCTCGTCATCGTCACGCTTCGTCATCGTCATGCTTCGTCATCGTCACGCTTTCACGCTTTCCATTTTTGAATTATTGTAGAATATTAACAATATCTCAGAAATGGTGCGTCCCACGCAAAAAATAACGAAATTTTGACCTTCTCAATAACCGCTAAGAGAGTATCAGGAATCCGAACGTTACGTTTTTTTTGTTTATAAAGAAGTGTTTATGATCAAGGATTAGAACATTAACAAGCATATGGCCCACCTGATGGTAAGTGGTCACCGTAGCCTATGGACGCCTGCAACACCAGAGGCATCACTTGCACGTTGCCAAACCTTTAGGAAAAGAAGTGGGAAGGAGAAGGAGCGGGAAGAGGGAAAGAGGGGGATTGGGCTCCCGGCACTCTCACTCACCGAACGAAACGTCGATATTGAGTTTGGCTACCAAAATGTCGGCAAAAGTGTCAATATAATAAATTGTATTAAAATCTGCGTGAAATATGTTGTGCATGATGTTGAATGTTGAGAAAAAGGTGTTTGTCGACGTTGGATAAGTGTCGCGTAATAGGAAACAGGACCATTAGAAACCACAACAGTTTTAGCCTACCTGCTATTACTGAGCTTTAACTAATGGCAAAACCTAATCAGCGAAACGTTTCCTGTTTGAAAATTTATCCCGGCACCGAATTGCTGGCTATAGCGCATTGCCGCGTGTTTACGCTATTGACCTAACAGGGCAGTCAGCTAACCTAATCAGGTGAATATATCCACATGAATATAAATTCTGAGATATATACAAGCTAAGTAAGTTACAGTTACGGGCTTAAAATATTGACAGTCTAACCAATATTATAGGTGACCCATTAAACCATTAGGTTTAAATGGTCACCTTGTCACTGGTTGTGGGTTTGATCCAAAAATCGTTGTTCCGAGTCTGGGTGTTTAGTGTTCGTTGTTTGAATTTGTAAACTACCTCGCGACGCAGGAATCATTCCTAGTGCGAGAGTTCGTGTTAAAAAAACGTATATTTATGTATCTTTATAAATAGTTTTAATTATGAAGAAAAAATGTGGCAGAACCGCGAAGCTCGTCATCTAGATATTCTTTATTAAGCACGTAACCCAATAGCTTGTATAGGTGCCTGACCCGCAAGTACCATGCTATTTACTTAAATATTACATTAATAATTCCCTATCAGAAAATTCATTTTAACAAAATAAGACCTCAGTCTTCCGATACATTAAAAAACAATTCATAAGAGAACGTGCAATTTTAAAAAGCTTGTCCGTTTCTCGTATCATTAATAATTAAGTAATTTGCCATGAGGAGTCACAATAATTAAGTAACATTACATCTTTAATGTATAATTAAGCAGGAGATCGTTTTGAAGTTAAATATTTTTGTTCGTTAATTATTAATAATAATTATTACGTAAAATTTAAGTGTATATTTACTAAGGTTTGAAGTAAGTAGATATACGGCCTCTTTGTTGGAAAACTGTTACCATAATCAAAAAGTGCTAGACCAGTGATAAAATTGTTGTGATGCCAGGAAGAGAAATGTTGTAAAGATTTTAAATTTAATATGATCGAATACACTATAATTTTCGAAGCTACATTTTAACATGGTTGGTCTTAGAAATATATATCCAGTTTTTTTTAAATCGCTCCTAGCGGAAACTTCTACGAAGTAATGTAAATATACATTACCGTTCGTTATGTAAGACAGAAATAATTTTAAGTATAATTATTATTAACGTAGTATAGTTACCTACTTCTAGATAAAACATGAGAGTTTTCTTTTACATAGGCATATTTCGGGTAAGGTTATTAAAAGGGAAACTTGAATGTTTTATCCTTGTAATAACGAATTTCTGAGTGTATTTCACTATCTGCCAAAAATAAGTAGAATGTTTAGAATAAGAATAAAATACATCATTATGTATACCGCAATCCGCATGTTGGTATGACATTTTTAAATATTCATACTTTAGACCGATGTACTCAACTAATTAGTAAATTAGCCGGAAATCAGGCATTGTGTTTGCCCCCGGGGTCCAAGCGTTAGCTAAGAGACTAAATAAGTCGTTTGCTTATCCTGTCAATTGTTGGAACGCTAGACATATTTAAAACTTATTGTGTCTCGTTGCCGGTGTCCAGATGCGTCTTAAAAGAACTTCGCATTCTAGTTTACAGACTATACGTTTATGCTCTTGTAAATTTTGTAGTTGAAGTGGTGGTAGGTTGGTAGTTTGTTTATAGAGTTGGCGCTACCTTGAGGAAGGCCATTTTTTAAGCAGCGCCATTTACTCTTTTCTGTGAGCAGGTGTACCTGAAAACGACGACTATAAAGGAGTTCATCTAGAATTTGGACAAACCCAAGGTCAGCTGTCAGTTTTTCGACTTTCCAAACGAGGCTCCTGATATTAACCGTTTCATTGGCAGCTGATAGATCCACAAAAACCGCACTCGCAATATTTCTCTTCTCAAACCCACTCTCGATGTGCTGTGTGAGATTAAGGATCTGATCATAACAGAACTTCCCGGGACTAAAACCTGCTTGTTCTGCAATAAGTTGAGAATCTATAAGTGGCGTGCGTAAGTATAAATTTGTGCGTGTGGCAAAGCAGGGAGATCGGTCTGTAGCTGTTTGGATCATCGGGTGGTTTCCCAGGTTTGATTAGGGCCACAACCTTAGCCTGCTCCACATTTTTGGAATCCTTTTCTTTTCTAGGCAATTTTTGAAACATTGCAGAAGCCAAGATATAGCCATGGGTCCGAAATGTTTTATTTGCTCCACCATAAGATCATCCACGCTTGGGGCCTTACCATTCTGTAGTGCTTTAATAGCTGATAATAATTCAGTGAGTGTGAAAGGCTTACTAATGTCATCGGATATCGTGGTCGGCATATTTGTTTTACGAACATTTTGAAGCTGTTTAGGTGGTTTGCTATTCAGCAAAAGTTGATGGGCCATCTGATTAGCAGAACCTTGGCCTTGATTTGCAGCTGCAGGTGGATCTGCGGTAAGCTTGTGAACTGTTGCCCATGCTCTTTTGGTATTATGTGTCATATTCACATTGGAGATAAGAGATATCCATTGTTTCTTGCGCCTTTGGCTTACCTGAAGCATAAGTTCACTACCCGTTTGCAAAGCTTCCTCAGAGAAAGGATGCATTGTATACAACCGCTCGTAGCTGGCTAGGAGGTAGGCAGAATTTTTGCAGAGTCCTGGAATATAAAACCTGTGGCAGCCCCGGGGGATCTTTCTCCTTGCAGCGCTTCTCACGATGTCTACAAACTTATCGTAGTTACCAGGCAATGGTTCTAAATCACTAAGGGCTGTATCCACATACTCTGCAAAACAGACCCAATCTGCCTTAAACAGGTTGAAACGGCGTTTAAATGGGACTTGCAATGGTGTGTAATTGCCGCTAGGATTCCACACTCAATCGGGCGGTGTTGTGTATTTGGGATCGAAGGAAATACTGATTTACAGCATAGTGAGCCAATGCCCGAACTAACAAAAATGAGATCTGCATTGTAACCCTTGCGCCCCCGACAGCTGTTAAACGATGGAGTTAATTTGGGATCATGAAGTAAAATAAGATCCACAGACTCTGCCCATTTTTCAACTGCAATACTTTCTGGATTTATTTCTTTATAACCCCAGTTTAAGCTATGACCATTGAAGCCATCAACGACTATTTTTATCGCTCGGTCATTGAACTTACTTGTTGCAAGAAAGTGGAAGGGTTCGTTGGGTGGTTTATATACAGACGTAACAGTGCATGTTCCAATGTCAATCTTTATGATTTTAATAGAGTTTTCGGATTTGCAAGATACAGATAACACCTTAAGGTTGTTTTTAGTGAAAATGGCGCTACCGTATTTTGAATGTGGTATATCCGCTGATAAAGTCCATCCAGGTATTTGTAGACGTGAGTTTTCCTCGCGTCTGTGTGTTTCCTGAACACAAAATATGTCACAATTTGTGGTTTGACCGAGCTCTGCGAGGAGGGTTGATTTATTCTCGGAGAATCCTTCTATGTTAATAGATATTACCTTTAGCGCTGACTTTATGAAAGATGGCACTGAAAAGTGCCGCTTGTTATGCGAGGTCTGGTCTGCTGCTGCAACCATTGTGTTGAGAGGATTAGTTAGCCTAGATACTGCGTTACCGTATCTATGTAGCTGCTTCCAGGTGCGCGGCGGGAAGGCTCCTTTCATACACCCCACATTATCATTTATCTGTCTATATAAAATGTACTTAAAGTAAACTCATATAAAAGTAAAAATGGTTAGCAGCAATAACGGTGAGCTACGAAACACCTTGCAAAATAGCAGTTACAGTCGTATTACAGTCTAATAACGAAAAAGTCGCAGACAGCTGCTGGTATTCATATAAACTCACTAATAAAATATTTCCCAGCTCCACAAATAAAATATGAAACATAAAAGAAAACCATGTAAAACAGTTTGAATCCATAGCGTTTACTTGGAATATACGCTTGAGCCTTTGAAACTCTTTCGTGTATGTAAAACATGAATAAACTTTGAAGAAAGCGATGCTGGTAAAGCAAGGCTAGAAAATGTGTTAGCATAATGTATTCTTATTTAGAATACCTCATTTCTTTGTTCTAGAGGTAACATGCATTATGTACAACATGAATTTGGATTGGGATTCGGTCTAATGGTGCGACAAATTGCGATTTGTAACAAAATCAATCAGACTGTAGACTGGTAGACATGTTTATATGCTATAGGTACATCAAACAGGTAAGTGATTGTTTGATTTTGAAGTACATTGAAATTGGGTATAGCTATGTAATTCTGTGGAATGTAAATAAAGATAAACGTGTAATTACAAACACCGCTAGCCCGAGACGTGTTTTAGATTTTTGTATTAAATCCTGTTTGAAATACCTACGATACTCACTCAGTATCGACTAGACTGAACAGACTAATCTCAGTAAATTAAATGCACCAGACTGGAAACCGACTTTTTAAAAACACACTTTGGAAAATGTTTAAAGATTAGAAAAGATGTCATCGTGGAAGGTAAGGAATACATTTTACACGCGGCAAACGGAGCGCATTGGTTCATACTAAGAATTCACGAAGCGCAACAAAGTATAAAACTTTGACTATTTTCAGTGAAACACTAAACTAACTAAAAATGGAGTAGTAATAGCCTTGTGAGTAGAAAGAAGATTTAAACCTGAGTTTCCGAATCTTACGACTCGCTCTGCCGACTATGTGAATTAATGTACAGTCACTTATTGAGATAGGGTAACAGGGTACATTAACAAAGAATACGTATGCATGGCGGACGAGTGTAATACTTACTTAAACATAAAGTTTATCAACAAGGTGTAATAGAATACACACATACAAAACTACGAATATTCGTTAGCAGACACACACACACACACATATAATTATATTTGTGTGATTTTTATTTTATTTTATTAGGATCTCCAACAAAGAATATACACTTTAATTTACACGGTTAATTGCACATACGAATTTTAAATGTGTACTCCTTCAGTTACAGGAGACCACAGGCATGCAAGGATATTTTACAACTAAGCAACTTAAGTGTAAAACAATTTATAGCTAATATTAAAATTTAGACAAAACAGAGAACAAAGAGAGATTTTAAACAATGATAAATTGTATAATATCTAAGTACTTACATATTATAATATTAAACAACCCAATAAATAAACATTTCGTATTCACAATGACAACAAATAAATTTTTAAAAGTAATCATTTAAACACTTCTTAAATTTACTTAAGGATTCAAAAATGTCAATTTCATGTGTTCTCGAAATATTGTTATACTGCCTACAGAGCCTTGGTATGGCAGCATAATGACCCAAATTTGTTTTGGAAGTTGGTACATCTAATAAGTTATAGGTATTCTTTCTAGGTAATCGAGTTGGAATATTAATGCGTAAAGTGCTCACTAGCTGACTGCAGTGTATGGTACCGTTGAGTATTTTATGTAGGAAAATACAGTCTAGTTTCTTCCTACGACTCGCAAGGGTTTTGATTTTATAATATTTTAACCTATCGGCGTAGCTAATGCATTTTTTGGCTATATGGTCTGCATAGCACAAATGGTAGAGGAAACGCTTTTGGACACTTTCCAAACATTTTTTGTAAAGCTCGTAGTGTGGATTCCATATTATAGAACTGTATTCCAGTATCGGACGAACCAAGGTGTTAAATAGCCTTATCTTAGTGGATGATTTCTTGAAATCTTTAGAGTTACGAATGATAAAACCCAGTACTTTAAAACCTCGCGCTACAATGTCTAGTATGTGCTCATCGAATCTCAGTGTACGGTCTATCTGAACACCCAAATAGCGAATCACATTTACATTTCGTACTTGAATCCCGTCGATGTAGTAAGCATTATTAGTTGAAAGTTTATTTCGTGTAAATTGGATATAGAAACATTTATTAACATTTAAGATCATTTTGTTGTCTTTACATCAATTCGTTAAATTATCTAAATCATTTTTTAGTTTTTTTGTATCCTTATCGCTCTGAATAGGCATCATCATCTTAAGGTCGTCAGCAAACAAGAAAAAGTTTGAATTCTGGAAACAATTGACAATATCGTTAATAAAGGCATTGAACAGGATTGGCCTTAGATGCGAGCCCTGCGAAATACCAGATGTTGCTACGTAGTTAGAAGAATAATAACCATTAATTACCACTTTAGATGTTCTATTTTCTAAGTATGATGCCAGCAATTTGATCAAAGCTCCGTCTATACCAAGGTCGCTTAATTTTGCAATAAGGCGGTAGTGGTCCACTTTATCAAATGCTTTGCTGAAATCTGTATAAATTGCGTCAACTGGTATTCATTTGTCGAGACACTTTGATATCGTGGATGTGAAACACAGCACGTTTGCTTATAAGTTTCTCGAATATCTTTCCAAGTGAGAGCAGAATTGATATCGGTCTATAATTAGAAACCTGATGTTTATCTCCAGATTTAAATATTGGGATTACTGAAGCTTCTTTCCACTTGGTTGGGAACGTCCCTTCGAGAATAGATTTATTAAAAATTATTTTAAGAGGGTCAACTAGTGCCTTTGCACAGCGCTTTATAAATACTGGAGGGATACCGTCACTTCCTGATCCTTTCGTTTCATCTAGAGATTTTAGGCTATTGTATATTTCTTCGTTATGAAATGTTGATATTCCTATTGTTGTGCATGTGTTACTGCTTGAGAGATTTTGACTACTCGATGGTAAATTGAAAACCGCAGCGAAGTTTGTGATCTTAACGAAATAATCGACTGTACGTATTTGATAGTTATATGTTAGTACATATGAGATATCTTGTTTCCTTTAACGATGAAGAAAAACATATTGAGGAAACCATTATTATTATCATCATCGAATATGTGTGAAATCAATATAGGTATGTACGTTTAGCGAACGTGACGGACCATGCTCTCTACGCCCATGAATTAATAAGTGTTTACTTCATGGACCACCCTCAGAATGATATAGGTAGTCGTATATCATAAAAGACGGCTCGTGCCCAGCAGAAGAACAGTTTATAAATTAGGCTAATATTATATTATTATAATTATTATAGTCATAGATTTAGATAGAAGCCAAAAAAATTTTAATCTATGATTATAGTTCAGACTTATAGACTAAAGCTACTTAATTAACAAGATTATAACATATAATGACGAACAATTAGATACGCATATTACGTTGAACTTTGATTGTAATACTTATTCTATATCTACCCTTAGATATAAACTCCTTGTCTGAGAAAAAATGTAGCTCTTTTATATATAACGTTGAGCTTAATTTAATACAGAGTTTCTACGAGGTAACCTTTGTGCAATAAAGGATAAAAATATGCACGCTAAAGAACAAAGCCAAGTGAACAACAGGAGGTTTAAATTATGTATAAGACTTATAAATAATTTCTTTCATGGTCTAGAAAATGATTGGGGTTAACGTAGCAAATTATCTGTTATTAATTAGGGCAGTTTAAGTAATAGTCTGGATTGCCTGATTTATTTTCTTTAGGTACCCGCACCACACAATATCGCCCATTGTGACTTATGACTCTCAATACGATGCGCATAGTATGTAGCTGTTGAGTTACATTCGCAGGTTGTAAGCATTACGTAAATGATTGAGTAGATTAAGTGCAAGTAACGCAAATAATTATTAACTCATGCATGTAGCTTGCACGTATACCTTACCAAATAGAACCTTTAAATACAATCAAGATATGCAAGAAATATTTTATAGAGTTTTAAGAGTAAAGCGGAATATAAATATAGGAGAAGATCTTTAAAAATTCAATATCCTTACAGTTTTATTTGTATGTAAATAAATTCTTCTTATTCGTATTTTGTGAATTTCTCAAATATATCAAACACTTGCTATGAAAATTCTAAACGTTGAAATAGCACTAAATGAATTAAAAAAGAAATAATAATTTGATAGTAAATCATCATCTCACAAAAGTTATTATTAGATCAGAATTTTGGACGATAATTTTAATTAAATTTGGTACTAAAATTTGGTAATCAACGTAATAGTATAGCATTAAAGAAAGACTTTATTATTGGACGTAGATTCCTTTATAACTGTATGAACAAAATGTATAAGATCGTCTGAATTTAATAGTCGCCGTGACCCTTAGGCAATTTATTTCCTCTCCCTAATCGTCAGGTAGACAAACAAATGAGGTCACTAAGACATTAATAATTTACGATCAAGTCTTTTGAAGGTTACGTTTACTAACCTAACTTTTATAATTATTTATGATCGATATTCAAAGCTAATCTGATTTAAAAATCAGATATCATTCAATTATAGAAAATGAAAAGCCCTCAATGATAAAGTAGTTTTTAAAACCACACGTCATCATTTTTACAATTAGGCTAACATTGAGAATTTAGAATTGAAAATACTTTTAATCTATACTAATATTATAAAGCTGAAGAGTTTGTTTGTTTGTTTGAACGCGCTAATCTCAGGAACTACTGGTTCGATTTGAAAAATTATTTTAGTGTTGGATAGCCTATTTATCGAGGAAGGCTATAGGCTACATAACAACATGCTACGACCCAGGGGGGCGGCGCAGTAACGATAAAAGCGGGTGACATCGCGGGAACATCTAGTTATTGATATTTTAATAAGCGGTTTAGGGCCGCCTACGACGATAACACATAGTCGTTCAATTAAAGGAATATACTCACCAACATGACGTATATTTTGCTTTTGTTGTTTTGATATACCTGTTGTTTACCAGCGGCTCGTATACGAGCCACCACTAAGTGAAGACAATGAAAAGAGGCGTGACCTTGTAGATTTAGACAAGTTATTGCAAATTTTACAAAACAGTTTAGCCTTATTAGCAAAATGCTGTAAATACTAGCATTTTCCAGATGTTTGTCATACTGTACATTCAACTTTTAGATTACTAGGTATACAAGTTTGTATTTTATATCAATTGTTAGGCTGAAAGAAACAAGATATTTTACAAATTTGCTTGTAAAAGCGTAGCGCTACGTTGTTTAAATGTGCCTACGCATGCTACGCTACGCTAACTTTCTACGATGTCTACAACCATCGTAGCAATACATATAGCATAATAGCATACTATACATCAAACTTTTAGATCATTAGGTATATAGGTTTGTATTTTATATCAATTGTTAGGCTGAAAGAAACAAAAGACAGCTTACAAATTTGCTTGTAAAAGCGTAGCGCTACGTTGTTTAAATGCGCCTACGCATGCTACGCTACGCTAACCTTCTACGATGTCTACAACTATCGTAGCAATAAATATATAAAGCGTCAAATTAAAAATCGTAAATACAATGCGTACTTAAAGAGTAAAGCTTAGGAAAACTATGTATTTTAATTCTACTTATTTACAGATGTTTCGCCAATGGTTTCCATGACACCGTAATTTAAAATCGACTATCAAGTATCTATGTATAACCAAATTGCTTATAAATTTTGATGACTAGTCAATACATTACATTACCAGCATTTTTAGAACTTGAAACGGTTGGCCTTATTATGTAGCTCTATAAAGCGAACGTTTTTAAAATATGAGATTGAATAAGATATAAACAATTAGACAGCTATTCGTTTACATTAATGGTCCTTATAGATGAAGTAAGTAATAATAATTGGGGTACCCAAGCTACATGTTTAAGCTCGTCGCACGGTTACATGCGCAAGCTATTTGCGTGGGCTACATGCGCAAGCTAGTCGTGCGAGTTACATGCCAGGCTATACATACGAGTTAATCATACGAACTTCTTACGCGAATGACTCGCGTCGATCGTTTATTGGATACATATAGCCCAAGCAATAGTCCCAACCTGCGCATATTAACCACGCCTTATACAAGAGTAATGTACCATAAGTGTTTATATAAACGTATAGAAAATATTAAATTTACTAATTTACATTCAAGACACAGTGCAATCGTGTAAATAAGATTCCAAATGCATTGTTTTACATTTGGTACCGTCCACAGGGTTTCAGTACAATATCGTACGTTACACCTCGAGAGACGTGAGAACGGGCACAGAGCAGTTATCACGTAGATAACTACTTCGGGTAGGCATGCACATACTGTAAATAAAGATGGTCCGACGTAAATATCTTGGCTTATAGCATATAGTATAGTATGGTGTGATGTGCGTAACATTGTGTTTGAATAAGGAAGTAAAGTTGCCCGCTTTCATGCATAAATTAATGCCAATATGTTGCAGATACGATGAACATCTATAGCGTTCAATTTAATTTATATTTCAGTTCATTTTTTAATACATAGCTGACTTTTTTTCGTAAGTGCAATGTTGATGCTCTTTTCAATAGAGTGGCTTAAGTTGATCCTATAGAAATTTATTGAAATGTAAGCAATTTATTTTTATAATGAGTACTTACAATTTGGGTGACAAATTACAAGTATTCCTGTTAACCCTTCTAGATAAGTGTTTGACGAGCGGATGGACATCGGTGGAGCAAGAGGTGGTAGTTGAACTCACGACCACTCGGATGTAAGTCCGATCTTGTATCCATTAGACTACCTTGTTTACCTTTTGTACGATAGCGGTTATTAAGTTGGTTGGTTAAAAAGTATAACAGTGGCATCTTATATCACTTGTTATAATACTACAATATTTTTAACGTTTGAAAATGACATTTCATCAAGATCCATTCTCATATCATCACTGAATATTCAAACATCTAAACTTATACATTATCTAAAATATTAGTTATATCTTGGAACATTGAACTCATCAAAATGAAGATAAAGTTATTAAATAATTAATTATTCATAATAGAACAGAGGCATTGAGTATTTAGATGTTTTACTTTCATAGATCACTAAGCGATTGAATGTTTTCTTAATAAGAACGTGCTGTAACAGATTCAAAAGTCTATAGAAATTAACTACTGTTAGAAAATAACGTGAAGATTCACTGTAAACTAATATTAGCCAGATGGCGAACACGTGTCGTGTTAAAACAGCTCGTAAACTGTGATAGCAAAACTTCGTTCGTTCATTAAACTTGCGTTATTGGCACTAAGTAACATCCGATGTGTAATACATATACGATAGCTTTGCAAAAGTACGCAGACTTTTCTATAATAGATAATGACTTTGTAATACGTGTTATCATTGCATCTAACGTTTATTAAAGATAGGGTTATTATATAGATTTGTATTATTAAATACAAAGAAAATATACAACACCGCTGTCGCTGAGAGTAGGCTGAAATAACATTAACTCGAATGTTACCTCATATAATGTAACCTTAAATACGATGTATCATTTTATTCCGAATTTAGTTACGGATAAGATACAGGAATATCTATTTTTTATAATTAAATTGATATTACAACCCAAAGCTATTTCTTATTTAGAATTTTAGATGTAATAATGTTTACATATCCCAAAGCACTCGCACTCGAGACGTTCTTTCTGCTAATAAACCTTTAGCTACGCTCTAATTAAACTTTTTGTTACATTTGATAAATACAAAGATTCATTATACGACTGAAAATTAATAAACACAATTTACGTTGTTAAGTTCCTACATGATTAGCTATAGATACATGTACTGAATACCTTCTAAATGTTTGAGCATTTCAGTTATGTACTGTCTTCAAGTGATTTGCGCGATTTGTTCTTGTTGTCTCTCTTATGCCAATACTACAAATATGTTTGACAGACCTGACATGAGTTTTGATATATTGATAGTATATTTTTGCATAAATCAGCCTTGAGAAATTGGGGTAAACACAGACGGAAATGAAATATTGTAGATATATCAATACTACATTTGATGTAGGTTATCGCTATTTATTTTATCTCGACTTGAGTTTGTAAATAATAATGTATACATAAAATTATTTACAAGATAAAATAAAAATAGAAAGTCTTTCTTAGATCTAACTTTATCTATAACGCCTTTGGCTGAACCAGGTGGCCCTATAATACAGGCGAATAGAGGTAACACAGAATATAAAATAATCATATTATTAGTAAATTTAAATTATCTTAAAACAATATTATGTATCCCAAGTTGGTAAAATTGTATGAAATTTTCAGTGTCATGTATTTTCCCTCTGCTTTTTAATGAAGAAAGATAAACATCTAACAATTCGTGTGCATATGTACTGAAGTATTTTGAAAATTATTAACTCATTTATTATTTTGTCTAATCATTGTATATTATTATATCCTCTATACATTTAAGATTGATCAATGTACAGTATATAATTATTTTTACCATCATAGTTTAAGATAGTAATATTACTGTGATGGTACTATTTTAAAGATACTGCATAATATTGACTGGATGGCGTAGTGCTTTAAATAGTTGTCTCGCCACTGTCACTGCGCCGGGTGTTGTGGGTTCAATACCCACACGAGACAAAAATTTGTCATTCACAAATAGTTGTTTCGACTCTAGGTGTTATTTGTGTATATTGTTTCAATGTTTGTAAAGTCTCCCACGAAGCAGGTTTTATTCCTAGTGTGAGAGTTGTCTGTTTCACTCAGACAACCACAGCGTATCATCACAAATAGAATTTTATTTTTAAAAGCCATTCCATAATTAAAATGACATGTAAATCTGATCTCTCCTTAAAAGGATAAAATAATTGGTTATTAAGAATTTCGTAAAGATGTGAAACAAAATACGACCGCGCGTAGGCAGTCGCAAATAAGGTTGTATGAAATGCCAACGTGACCTTTTGCTAGTGTCGTTACGTGAATATGTATTACCTTTGTCGATGTCTCCTGAATAGCGACTCATAGCTTTCTACTGGGTATCAATGTGACGATGGAGAAGGAAATTGGGTGTAATTGTGTACCATTATCATCTTGGAGTATCAAGTAACGGTCAGTTTAGGAAAAATCTTTTCAGTACTTTGAATATCTAGAGTGACTATATTGACTATGTTAGTATCTGTATAAAATATGTATAATAGTATAGATATCTCTTTGTTGGATCTGTTCTTACGTTGATACCTGTCTGGCTAATGCAGGGAAATTTAAGTAACAAGATTATTTTAGAGAAAGGGTATAGTTTTGTATATTTATATATATTTTTGTAATTACCTAACCCTAAAACTACTGTGATGATTTATTTTACTATTAGAAAGCTATGTTATCTAGAAGTCACATAGGCTATATAGAAGTAATACAAGCCACGGGAGCGGAGTAATAATCATTAACCTTTCAAACCGCGGCGGCACACTGGTCGCCAGATACAATAGATTTTTAATGGGAAGGAGAGGGTCCACGTGCCTACTTCGTAACATACCGGTGGCCGGACTCCAAATGATATATAGACAATAGATTTTTAATTATGTCTGGTATTCTAAGACTTGACAGATTAATGTGCGTGAAACCGCGTGAACAGCTTATAAAATCTATCATAAATCAATGACGCAGTAGGACTGAATTTGACTGATGTACATGTTGTCCCGGATTTAAATTTCAGCTCGGGCAAGTTGTAATTTGGTTTTAAATCTTACGCTTATATCTCCAAAAGAGTTAGCAGAGCTATTGTTTTAGTTCTGCGTAATAGGAGGCGAGCCTCTCTATTGCCTTCCATAGTTCCAGACTCCGTGCTGCTTTTGAGAATTTCGTACAGTAAAATCCAATAACACTTTGCCCGGGCCGACACCAAACCCAAGACCACACAGGAGTCACGTTTACTACCGCTGTGCCATCCACCTAGTCGGGAGCAATAATTTAAAAAAGGGCTTACACATTTAAATCATGGCTTTATAATGTCCAAACCACAAAACTCATTACAACTACATTTTCAAGAGACGTAGAACAGCGTATTATTGATAGATATAACTTTTTTCTCACTATTGCACAGCGAATATGATCGTGGAATAAGTTTAGGCAATATACAAGCAATCCATCATAAGATATACACAGTAAATATTTGCAGCTTTCGCGAAGTTTCTCTACGCGTGCAGCTACAGATGCGACATCGCGATCTGTACTAGTATTCTTGTAAGCCTTTCTCGCCTTAGCTTGTAGTATACGATGATTTTGATGTATGTTGGACGTAAGCAGACGTAATCTTAAATCTAAGTTCCGTTTTTTTTAAATCCAAGTACTACTCGGGGCGTAGTTCCTGTGTCGCAGTGGACTTAACATTCAAACAATGGGTACAAAGAACACCTAGATACGGAACAACAATTTGTGGATTACTTAATTTTTGTCCCGTGTGGATCAAAACCATAACACTCAGCGCAACAGCAGTGGCGTGGCGACCACTTAAACCTTTACGCCTGTTGAATTATATACATTTATATGTGAAAAAATTAATTAATTATTATATTTAACTATTTAGAATAATTGCACCTTAGTAATTGTATAATTTAACATCATACAATATAAATAGCAGTCAAATACTTTACAGTTTGATTAGCTATAAAAGGCGTAGCGACATCTGTCCCTTCTCGTTGTGAGCTGTAAGTGAACGGACATATAAAACTTCCTTGTGTCAAAGTTTAAAAAGTATAAAATTAATAGTTCAAGTGTTTGTACAGTGTGTTATTTAATCCATAACCTCTAATAACGCCATGCGCGTAGTCAACTTTGTAATAATGATAGCACATCATTTTAATAAAAGCAAACTTTAAAAAGCCTACAGCTTTGGAGGAAAAACGTTATATTATTATCTATTTTGTGGATTTAATTTATACACAATGCAAAATATTGTGCCAGTTTCGCATAAAAGCTGCTTTCTTGAAATTCTGCTACTAGATTTACGTACATTCGAACATCGACCACTAAGAATATCATGTATATAGGACATATTGGCTACCTAGATCATAGTCTTCTTTGAAGTGAACAGGAAGATTTTGTAGCAACACGTAAATTGTGTTTGGCTAAAATATTTATGCCATATGTAATTTTGATAAAAGCTTCCTCACTTTCATCCGAATACTAGTGGACCCAGCATTATTCCCTGTGAAACGCCTGCCTGTATCTTAGCTTAAAGTTATTATATGCTTATTAAGATTCAGTTTGTGAGTCTAAGTAATATTTACGCTTCGATTGAGCACTGATTCGAATATTTAACAGCTCCTCAGTTTCTCTTAACAGGATCGAGAACTTTACTACTTATAATTCTTTGTAGCTTTGATCAGTGAACGATAATAAAATTAAGCGCAACTCATAACAAGAATATTGTACGAAGAAAACTTTTAGTTACGCTTTGTTTTATTTGTAACCAGCTACCGCCCGCAGCTTGGCAGAGAATTTTTCTTATTTCTCTATATCCTTGAGACTTTTTTAGATATATATATGTATATATTTCAGTCAACTTTTTTTAAAACTTTTCTACTATACTTCGTCTCCATTCAATTTCGATAAAATACATAATATGTGGAAATCTTAGTCCTGAGACTTGTGAAGTTTTTATTGGTAACTAATTATACTCATATTATACTAATTGTATATAAGTATAATTAGTTACATATCAATAAAAACTTTTTCATTATACTAATGTCTGTATTAAAATTTGTTTTAGATTTAAGCATTTAGATGAACCCTTGAAACAGACCTTCTTCGCTTAAACACGATATCATAATGTCTAATTTGATGAGAAAATTATTTTCTGTGCGCTCAGTGTTGTGGGTTCGATGGATATAGAACAAATATTTTTGTTATCCACAAATAGTTGTTTCGAGTCTGGAAGTTCTTGTGTCTGTTGTTCAATCATTTAGATTGTAAAGTTTTTCACGATACAGAAATTATCCTAAGTGCGGGGAATTGTGTCCTTTTAAATAAATATAATATGTACAATTATATTAATATTAATTTGATAAATCAATACGTGTGTATTATTTTATATATTATGTCAATATTCAAATAAGTTTATGTAATCCCACATCTAAAAATACTCCATATTATTATTATACTTACTATCTGTTATAACAATACCAAATTGCATGGTATGGTGTGTGAAATCGTGAAATGGGCTATCACGTAATATATGGCTCAGGAAGATAGCGAACTGTTCGACAGATCATTAAGAGTTAAATGCTGGGAATATCCTCAGGGGATGCGCCGCATTATTCGATTATAAGGCCAAATCTCTAAGGATACCGAAGAGAACAGCGCCTGTCAAGTGTAAAATGAACTGCAGACGTAGTGTAAAGTTTAAAGCATTTATCACTGCGATTGACATTCGATCTACCACTTGTAATTAAGGTAAAAAAAGATGTTGCTCTCTTTTCAAGTTTTCTTTATACTTAAGAACCATTGCAAACAAGGCTAAAGAATTAATTATTGTTAAAAAATGTTAAAAAAATTAATGTCTTTTTCTGTTTTCTTATTATTCTATGCTAGCTTTTGTCTGTGGCTTCGCTCAGAAAACTGTACATTTTTTTTTAGGTAAAAGGTACCTTATGTCCTTTTCTGTATATTTAATAAATTCCATGTGAAATTTCATGATGATCAGTCGATCAGTTAACGCGTGACGGCGTGTGGCACATTCGCATCCTAATTGAATCCTAATTAATGTTATAAATGCGAATGTGAGTTTGTTTGTCACGCTTTCACACGTTAACTACTCGACCGATCATTTTCAAATTTAGCACACACGTTGTCAGGGGAAGCCGCGGGCAAAACCTAGATTATAATATATTATTTATGATTTACACCGTGTACATTAGGACTAATACAATTTAGAAAAACATTTATAAGTCGAGCTTGCCTTGGTTGGATACCTGTGGTCACTGGCAGAAGACCTTTTAACTTTAGTAATAAAATATAATGGAACTAAAGCAAAGCTAGAGTTTTGCTAGCACTTAACCTAAAATTTAGAATATTATAAACTTTTAAGAGTAGAGCCATAACATAATTATGTTTATTTTGTTTCTGTAGTACAATCTTAGTTTAAAATTATCGAGTTTCAATTAAAGAACTCAGCTATTCGTTAATTGAAACTCGAACATTTTAATCTTCGCTACTAAACAATTTCTTAAGGCACCAAAAATTTCCTATTATTTATAATTTATCAACATTTGTGTAACGTACGTATGTACATAAAAAAATACATATTAGATTAAATGATTGTCTAAATGTTATTCTAACCTTGGTGTCACACATTATTATATTTTCAACAAATAAACTAAGATTGTTTGGATAAACGACACTTAAAAAGCAAGTTTGACGGCTCGATGGCGTAGTGGTTAGTGTAACCGACTGCCACGCCTGAGATCGCGGATTCGATTCCCGCACAAGTCAAACATTTGTGTTGGTCTGGGTGTTTCTATGTATAATATGTATGTATTTACAACAACAAAAAAGTATATATATATATATATGTATCCATTGTCTAGTATCCATAGTACAAGCTCTGCTTGTGTATACCGCAGTATATACTAATATAATAATTATATGCTCTCATTAATCGTGAATCAGTCGTTGGAATACCATAATTAAATAAATATTAGCAGCTGCAATAACTTTTACAACGACCATATTGTTTCAATGCTCAATAAAGACTGACAGCGCCCAACGTATGAACAGCTCCACAAAGCTCGTCTACATTGGCCGTTGGCATTGGTTTTCTTCAAACTTGCCGAACGTCTAGACAGTAGTACGATGGTAAAACGCAGGAAAAAGTAAAAGAAGGAAATATGAAACTAATCCATGTCATTATCGTAAATATAAAATAAAAAATATGTCTAATTCATGCTTTAAGAATTTATGTTTCTGAGCTAGTACATAACTATACATATAATTATTAAATGTTGACTAATTTCTCAGCTCTATTATTAAGTATTCTTTTCGTTTAGTGCTTATTTAGATATAAGTAAAGTTAGATAAAAATATGTTCATTAATTAGTTGAAAATTACCAAAAGGTTTTGACAACGTCATGCCTATTATTAAAAGCACTCTAGTTTCTACATATTTCTAAACTAAATACATTTTAAAGAATAAATTCTAGCTAATGCTATAAATCTGATAGTGTGTTTTATACATTCACGGCAAAAATAATCGGAAAACGATATAATCTAAATAAAGATATCTAGAACTAAATAATTTTAAAAAGCATCAATTTATAAAGAAAACAATGTTTTTGTAATATATTAAAAATATGTCTTATTTATCATTAGATAGATAAAAGATATATGTATAGATGTGAAATTTAATTATTTTAAAAACATCATAGCACAAAAATATGTAGCAGAGTTTGCAAAAATTTAAGACTTTACGGTTTATTTCTACTACAATACTTTATTCATTTTAGGAATGCCAGTATCTTTTTCTAGTAAAGTTTTTATACTTAAAATATTCTCACTATATTTTAAAAATCTTGCCGATAAATGTTAGAAGCCACATCAAACTATTCTGAACTGAAGTCTATTCAAGATGTACCGTAACAATGGAAACTTTCCACCCTAGTCGACCGGAGCACAGTACAAGTAACAAGTTAAACGTAGCGATGGAAATGTATGTAATATCCTAAGGCCCCTTCCAGATCGGATTTTATTATGTCATTTTCGAACGTATCCCCATACATACTAATGCTTTAAATTTGAGTGACAGTATTTTTTTTTAAGTGGAACTTATTGAAATTAAATAGTGCTATGTTGTGGCTATGACTTAGTTGGAAGTAACAAAAGCCAACGGAAGAAAAAGGAAAGAGCAGAAGGCTCATTGGACTGCCACACAGAAGTCTGGTGTCGGAGACATGGAACGCTCTTCTGACTTTTGGAATTAATGTGCGTATTGACATTTAGTTAATAAAATGTATTAAGCTGTCATTACCTAATGTGAAGAGTTCTAGTATAAGTATGAGTTAAAATAATGAAACATATTAAATATGACTTCAAATAACTAAACTGTAGATTGTACATTTGTACAATCTATAGTTTTCTTAGGATTATTCTTAGACCATAAAGTTCAGTTGGTGTTTAAATATCGCGCGACTTGCAGACAGACTTAGCTCAGCTGTATACGCGGTTCGGCAAGTAAGCCAGCTTATTGATAACAACAGTGATATTTACAACTAAACATTAGAAATAAGCATCAGCTAGACTAACTAGGTTCTTATCGTCATCTACATAAAGTTTATAATTTATTTACAAGACTCGGTATAATTTTTTTTAATAAACTATATAAGTATCACTAATTCACTATTTTTAAATTTAAAGGTGTTATTAATTGTAATAGTCAAATTTATAGCTAAAAAACATATAGCATTTTTTATAATTTAAACATCGATAGAACAAAAATATGATATTAAATCAAATTGAAAGAATTTGTAATTATTTCACTAATACTATTAAAATATACGTAATAATATCTAAAAGCAGAAAATCAGTAACCTTATAGTTAGATACTTAAACTGGCAACGGGCAAGCCATAAATACTGAAGACATTATCCGACAGCCTTTGGGAAAATCTTAAGTAGCGACTAAGGACTAAAAAGTACAGCGCCTGCTTCCACTAATTGGAGGGACGACTAAGTCAATATTAGTTTTCCGACTATTCCATGTAGAAGACGTTTTTTGTCGATGGATGTCGTACGATCAACGACTATAAATAACAGTTATTATTACTTTTATCTTAGACTATAATATTTTTATTTTTTATTGTGCTCGTCAAAATGACCACACTCCACCTGATGGTAAGCAGTCGTGTGGTCTAAGAGCAGTGGCCTCCACACCGCGCTCATAGTAGCCGAGGCGATGTTGAGGTCTCTACTTTGACGGCCTGAGAAGGTGCTTTTCACGCCCCACTTAAAGGACCCAGGATTGAAGGAAGAAGGAAACACGACAAAGAAGGAAACAATAATGACATTTATATGATATTATAGTAGCGATAGCCTAGTGGGAAATCGTTGGACTGCCACGCAGAGATCTCAAGTTCGATCCCAAGACAAGAGCATCTTTTCGAAGGTAATTTATCAAAAAAAATTGCCCCCCTCAACGGCGAAGGAAAAATGAAACATCATGTGGATGGAGGCATGATTGAGGGAGGATGGTATCTGTGTATGTTTGAGCGATTTCCATAATGTTATCGAAGATTTGTAAAGTGCCAACCCACATTGAGCCAGGCGGGGTGGACTATGGCCTAATTCCTCTCTCACTAAGTCTCACTACTGTGCCCGTGCACAGAGTGGAACTGATATTTTTGAATGACATCACTGTACTCGTATATATACAATATATATTTGCCGATATATGAAATCGAATATTATGCTAGTTATATATGTGTTCTAGATATAGAGCGCGTAGCTAGTTTTCTCAGAGGATATGGGGCAACGACTTACTTGTATCTATGACGTCATACTGCGCTACTTCCATTTATCCATCTGCCAGGCTGTAGTAATAGTTTATTGTATTAATTATATTTTTAATTCTAATATGTCTTAAACGAGGATTATTTACATAGTAAAAGACAACAAACATAATTATATTCTACTTATGATACATTTTTTTAAATGTTATCAAATGAAGCCCCCTATAAATTATTAATAACAATTAAACATCGCAAAATTTGACACTTTCGACGTTGCCACCCAGAACAGGCCATCAACCCATTTGGCGCAAATACATTTAATATCCAAACAAATATTACAGTTTATATATTACTAGCTTTTGCCCGCAGCTTCGCTTGCGTTAATTTAGAATTTGACAATCAATTCGGGTTGTACTGTGCTTGTAATAATATAATTCAATCATGATTCGAAAGACACGTGGCGCCATCTATTATCATAAGAACGTTATTATTGTTTTTCTCGGGAACAGTAATTTTTTTCGGGATGAAAGGTAGCCTATATACACGTGACCTGATCGAAAATTCGTATATAATAATAAGTACCTATTAGGTTTTTTATAGTAATTTTATAGTGTTTTTATACCTAATCATTAGGAGGTCGCATTATTTATTAAAAATAGTTCTGTGTTGTTTAATTATCGTAAACGTATAAGACATGACAACAAATTACACATAGTTGCTAGCAAGACTCATTTAATGCACGCAAGTATATTTTGTATAGCATCGCGCATATTCAACAATATTCCGAGGGAGATCAGAATGGTTAAAGAAATAACTATGTTTAAAAAGAAACTGCATGATTTGTTAATAAATAAATGTTATTATACAGTAAATGATTTCATAAATGATAAATCTCTGCTCCATTACTCTATACCTCAATCATGACGTGTTCAGTAATCTCTATATTTGCATTATTATTGCCTGTTTATAATTTCTGTGACATTGTGATCCATATTGACATAATTTATATTATTATTTAATGCATGTATAATTCTAATTATTATAACTTTTGTATGCCCAATGGGCGGGACATAGCTGAACTAAATTATGTGAACTATAACTTCTGTATTATGTACCTATGATCCACAATAAAGAATTATTATTATTATTATTATATATTTTATTATTAATTGTAATTTAGAACTTATAAACCTATTTCCATACTTCTAAGTCCAGAAGTGAGAAAATTTTCATACATACTTTATCCCCCCTTCCGCCCCTTTAGGGGAGAGTTTTATCAATTTCACCTACACAGATATTTTTCAATTGTAATCGAAAACGTATGTACCAATTTTCATACTGCTAAGTCCAGAAATGAGAAAATTTCGTTACAAACTTTACCCCCCATTTTACCCCTCTAGGGAGGAGTTTTGTACATTCCACTTACATAGATCATTTTTGTTTGTAATCAGGACCCAATATACCAATTTTCATACTTCTAAATCCAGAAATGAGAAAATGTCCATACAAACTTTACTCCCCCCATTTTACCTTTTTAGAGGGAGTTTTGTCCATTTTACCTACACAGGTCATTTTCAATTATAATCAATAACTTGTATACTTATTTTTATAGTTATAAGTCCAGAAATGAGCAAATTCCATATAAACTTTACTCCCCTATTTCACCCCCTTAGGGGTGGAATTTCAAAAAATCCTTTCTTAGTACACCCCTACAAATTAAAACACACATGCTCTCCAAATTTCAAGTTCCTACGACCAGCGGTTTAGGCTGTGCGTTGTCTCTAAGTCAGTCAGTCAGGACATCTTCCTTTATTTATATAGATGTTAGAAGTATTTAAGTAAATTGTAGAGTGCCCTGCCAAAAATGAAATCCCTATTTATTTACCTATGATGATGTCATCTCTAACTTATCAGTCGACTGCTAATTGTCAATATTTTAGTTTTTTAATAACTAAGGTACCAAATAATATTATCATATGAAGGTAAGACGTAACCGTAGCTTATGGGGGTTCGTAAGTTCTCGTAATCATTAAAAGCTGTAAAAAAAGAGATATAGTGTTTTTTTCTGGGACTTTTCTCACTTGTGTTCCCACCTCTCCTGCACTGGTATTAAATTGTAACACATGTATAGCCCGGTAATGCAATGGTGACCATGGAAAAGAATCAGTACATTGCCAATGCAAGGAACAAAGATTTATAATTTTCTTACTAAGATACGCCTACTTACTAAACAAACAAAATACAAGGTTGTTCGACTGTGATATTCAGTAGAGTATAGGTAAGTACTTCTCTAGTCGAACTGTTCCAGTTTAGCCGGGATCCAAACCCTACTTCTTTAAAAATATAATAATATGAATTTACTTACTTATACAATGCGAATATATGCCATAATATGTAATATCTACTGGCGATTATTGTATATTATGCGTTACAATATCGACCATAAATGTTCAGCATATCTCCGTATGTAATATTGGAAAGTAACCTTTACCTGATTTCAAGTCAATTTAAGTACATTTTTATCCAAGTATAAAAATAT
The DNA here is from genome assembly GCA_963564715.1 of Catocala sponsa. Lineage (NCBI taxonomy): Eukaryota > Metazoa > Arthropoda > Insecta > Lepidoptera > Erebidae > Catocala > Catocala sponsa. The sequence continues at coordinate 20,068,835 of OY751338.1, read as the reverse complement.
TGGATACATATTATAATACATAAGCTATTATAAATATACACTCATGTGTATTTTCAACCATTACAATGCTTCACTAGATAAATAAAGACTTTCTGAAATAATCAATAATTTTGTAATTTACCTAAATTACTGTTTACATTCTACATGTAACAATACCTGCGTATAACCGAGTACAAGTTTTACCCTAAATTATATAACTACTCCCATCTTATAACTATCTTCAGGGAAAAATGTAATAATTATACCACCCAAGACGACCGAGCTATTGAAATTCAACTTCCGAAATTAATTACAAAATGAGTATTACCGACAGTAATAGAATTAAAATGATCTGCGCCGAAGGAAACTTAAATTGAAATAAATATATTAAAGCCAAAGTAATTTTCTGTAAGCAATTAATTTTAATTCCGCAGGGCGTAACAAATGACGACATTAAACGCACGTACTTAGGTAATTGCGGAACATAAAAAGTATACGACGCCTCACTTTGTATGCAGCGAACGTAGAACTTAGTACAAAGCTTAGGAAATAAAGGGTAAGATAAATCACACAACTTACCAACTGTCGAAGCAGTTGAAAATATCTACAACGGACCGTCAACTCCGTAGAAAAGCTGCTTATCTCACACCGATAATCTCAAATCCATCATTGCTATCACGTTTAACCATGACATAGAGTTATAAGATACACAGTCAACAGAATAAAAAGTATGAACATGTTGGTAAGCACTAATTGCACAGAATTTAAAAACGGAACGTTCTTAACGTATGGAACGAACACAGCAAGGTTCGTTAAGTTGAGCGGTGCGATGTGAGTCGTGGACGCACGAGCGGTCGGCACGGACGGCGAGACCACACTGACAGGGATGCTGCCGGTTGCTACGATACGACACCCATTGCTACCCCCCCACGGCCGCCGCCCTAGACGAGTGCCGCACAACCTAGTTTTACGTATAACTGCTACTGTCTGCGTAATAGCTCTTCACCAATTTCCTGATAAAATGCTTTTGATATGCTATTTGTGTGTGATTGAAATGTTATTGGTATCGATTCGGATGGTTATTTCGATAGATATCACAAAGGTTTAAATTACAATATTGGATGTATGTATGCATAGAAACGGTAACGTTATCTAAATCATACAGATATGTTCAAATTTGTTGAACATTTCTGTACTGATTTTTTGGCATATTAAGAACGAAAGTGACTTTATCATTGATACGTCTTTTAGATAAGAGATTATCGTGGTGTCATACGAATATGTAGCCTATAACACGGATTAATTGCACGTAAGTACGTTTAAGTAGTCGCCTCGCCACGACCTCTACTGTGTTGTGGGTTCGTATCTCCTGCGATACAAGAATAGTATTTAAAGCGGAAGATTGTCTTTAAAACTACTTTGGAAGTGGCTGTCGTATTCTATAATCACTTGCGAAACGATATCAATCTCACATATTGTACTTTCGAAGAAATTAACGTTGGGTTAAAAGAAAAAGAATGAGAGAGCTAAGTTTCTGAGCCTAGCGCACTCTTACTGTTTGGGTGAAACGCAATAACAGTAATACACCTCTTACGCCGGTTTACTATATGTAGGTTTCCAAGGCAAGCCGGCTTAATCATACCTACCTCCAAATAATTCGTAACAGCAGGCTTTATTACTTGTAAAAGTAAGATTTACCTAGAGATAAGTGGCAAGCTCTCTAAATATAGATAGTAAGTAAATAGCTTGCAGTACGATTATCTAACATAATAGATACACAACGAGTACGACATTAAATTTACTTAATCCTTACCTACACTGGTGATGCTACACTTTTATCGTCTTACTGACTGTTGCCTGCGGTTTCACTCGCGTAGAAGGTCAGGTTAGGTCTAACAGTGTATTTTTAATTAAAGTATAACCTATGTTAATCGGTAATAATATATCTTTCTAATGGTGAAAAATTTTAAAAAGCGGTTGTTTCATTTTTGTGTTAAATCATTACAAACAAACTAAAAATCAAATATTCTATTTATAATATTAGTATAGAAGTAAAATTTACCTAGAGATAAGCGTTAAGCTCTCTAAATATAGATAGTAAATCATTTGCAGGGCAATGATCTCACATAATAGATACACAACGAGTACAATATTAAATTAGGTAACTTGATCTTTAATGGCACTGGTGATGCTACACTTTTATTGTCTTACGTTGTCCTAATCCTAACTATTGTTATAAAATGTGAGTTTGTTTATTTGTTACGCTGTCAGGTCTTAACTACTTGACCGATAATCATGAAATGCCACCTAACGGCTAGTGGTCACCGTAGCCTATGGACACCTGCAACACCAGAGGCATAACCTGCGCGTTGCCGACCCTTTAGGAAAAGAAGTGGGAAGGAGAAGGAGCGGGAAGGCGGAAAGAGGGTGATTGGGTCTCCGGCACTTTTACTCGCCGAACGAAACACAACAGGGAATACTGCTATTTCACGTCGATATTCTGTGAGAGGGTAGTCCTTCCACGGTCGAGCCGGCCCATTCATGCTGAAATCAGCGAGGCTAGTATAAAAACATTTTTCACGCATTTATTATTTATTATTATTATTACTAAAGTTCCAGACTCTGGGTTACTATTGGGAATTTTTTTTGCAGGAACACCCAAATTTAATATTTTCTTACGAGAATTGAACTCGAGTCCTCATGCATAGCTTTATTACTACTACTACTAAAGACTGCCAAAATTATTACCCTTCCTTTTGGCGTCGCCATAGTTGGGTAAAAAGGCAGTCCCTAAAGTTTTAGAGTCTTACCATCAGGAGGGCCGTACGCCGGTTTGCCTTTTTAAAAATAATCTAAAGATATATACAAGGCAGTCTAACTATGCAACTTAAGAAGTAATTACAGCAAGGAATTTTCCATTACCAGAGCGGTGGTACAGACCATTGTGTTAAACAAAAAGATCACTCTAACTAGTTAACTGATAAACATAGCTCATCCAGTCGGAGGTCTGTTCTCAACAGCGACAGACGATACTTTGCACCTGAGATTGCGTCAAGAAAATCTGATTAAGTTTGGGTGTAAATATATCAAAGGAAATGTACTAGACAATAAAAAATGGCTGTAGGTTTTGACTGTCAGTGTACTTGATGGATATAATATTTGACGAAAAAGTATTTGTTGAATATAACCTTTTGTGTATTGACATGTAACTTTGTATAATATGTCTGTGTATCGAGTGACATTGGAGGTCGTAACTCGGTCAACGGTTGTCAAGTTTAATTTAAATATTGACGCATTAATATATTCTCATTTCGCTGACAGAAACGACTCTCAAAGGTTTATAATTAGAACATTACGACATATATAATTATGTAGTATGTAGTATACTAATATTACAAAGCTGAAGAGTTTGTTTGTTTACTTGAACGCGCTAATCTCAGGAACTACTGGTTCGATTTGAAAAATTCTTTCAGTGTTAGATAGCACATTTATTGAGAAAGGCTATAGGCTATATATCATCACGCTAAGATCAATAGGAGTGGAGAACCAATAAAGAATGTTTCAAAATCGGAGGTTATTTTTTCCTTTTGAGAGCTTCCGCTGCGTGCGCTGCGTAAACAGTTAAAGTTTCGCAAAAATAATGTATGACAGAATTGTTTCCCTTTAAAAGTTCTGAAAAAAAAATCCGCGACAGCATATGTCTATCTTTTAAGGTTGGCTCACTATAACCATTTTTATGCTAACGAAATTTGTTCTAAAATAATGCATTATTTGCGAAGGTATTTTTATAAACATGATATTAATCCTTATCCAAATAAATACGTTATTCATCACAAGTATTTAATTTAAAACAAAATTGTCCTTCACATCATTCGATTTCAATAAATATCTTAGGAGATATCGCAGTTTTAAAATAACATTGCAGCAAAATAATTACCCATTACAGACATAGTACAAACGATGTTTCTCCTGGTTTATTCTGCGTGATTACTATTGGTTCGATTTGAAAAATTCTTTTAGTGTTGGATAGCCTATTTCTCGAGGAAGGCTATAGGCTATATAACATCACGCTACGACCCACGGGGGCGTCGCAGTAACGATAAACGCGGGTGAAACCGCGTTTTTTTTATAAACCTTTGAGTTTTTACAGTGTTCTGTACATTGAAAAGTGTATCGTGTTGGTCATGTTGTCATTGTAGGTATTAAAGATGGTGCTGATAGAGCAGTGATAGCTCAGTGGGGACCAACAGACTGCAATGCAGAGGGTCTCGGGTTCGAACCTACGTCGCGCACCTCTGACTTTCGGAACTTATATGACTTTTCGAAATTATGTGCGTATTGATTGACAATTATCGCCTGCTCCGTGCCTCGGAGAGCACGTTAAGCCGTCGGTCCCGGCTGCCATGAACATCTATGGCAGTCGTTATTGGGAGAGTGTCGACACAAAAGATCCCACTGGGTCGAAGTATCGCCGGTCTGCACTGACTGGCCTCCACATAAGATAAGATAAAGATGGCGCTGGCTACCCGCTTAAAACAGAATTAAAATACTTTAATTTTAATTTTTGGATTCTTTAGTATTTTGGGTGCGTAGTAATAGTAAATATAGCTACTTTATAAGGTAAGGTTTACTGTTAAGGTTTCGGGCTCAATTCATAGGTCGAATAAAATTTTATTAGAATTTATCCAAAGAGTTGCCAGTAGCAGAATGGAGGCTGAATATTTGCCAGGTAGAGTGCAATAGGTTTGCCCTATATTACAAGAGACCTGAAAATACCATAACAGATGTGATAAGAGTGCAATAGGCTTGCCCTATATTACATGAGACCTGAAAATACCATAACAGATGCAATGTGCATTTTATAAACCTCTACCTACACCTTAAAAGAGAAAGCATGAGATGTGATGACGAGCGAGTGTATGGTTTTGCTTGACACAGTTTTAATTTTTTGCGAAAATAACAAAGCAGACTTGGTTCAGGACTTAGATATCGGTGATTTACAGTTATAATTTTTATTGCAAATGTTAAAACTTCTCAAAATATTACTATTACGTACTACCTATTAGCCATTATACTGTCTAGCTAATACTAATTGATGTAGCCGTCTACTGTCAAAAAAGTTGACAGACGTCAGAAAGTGCTGCCTACAGAAGCACATACAACTTCCCCATGCAATTGTTCTAGCGCGATCGTTAGCAGACTATATTATGTATCAGCGTTAGTTACATTGAGCTTATAATTATTAGAAATTGTATCCATTTTATAAATGTGAAAATTTGTTTATGTTCACAAACTGTCACATTTACAATATGAGTAGGATTTCTCATAGACCATGTCTTAAAGTCCCAGTTACCACGCGGGCGAAGCCGTTGGCAGAAACTAGTTAACAATATAAATTAATCAACTAGTGAACTTGTTATTTAATTTTAGTTTGTATGTATAGTATATATACTAAATATGTAAGAATATACTTGTTGTATCTTATCGAGTGGGTGGTATTCTCGCCTACGTGTGCTACGCAACCTCTACGAAATTACTTCTACGAATTTCACGTAGCCAATTGCACAACCTTGTAGAATAAGTACAGCTCGTACTCGAATACACATGACAACAGCAACAGTGGTAAAAGATTACAATATAGAATCTTAATCTTCACTACGAAATCTGATACTACCCTTGATATTAGACATATTACGTAGCAACTGAATATAGCTTACAAAATGTCAGTGGAATATGCCTCTTTCAATCATTTCATATAAATGCCGACGTAATGCTATGTTCAGTCAAATTATTTTACTTTTTTCATTTCTTATAATTAATAAAGGAGGCAGTTCCGTGAACTTCAACTTTGGACAGACTCCATTTGTAACAAAAGAAATTACAAAGTTAATGTTTCATTACTTGTAAACCTGTTTATGTTTAAGCCTCCGTCTTTAGCAAAAAGTTTTTAATTTAATCGTAATTTTAACACAAATAAGATTACTGTTTAGGTTTGGCTGGTCGACGCCCGTAATCAAGGTTTAATGTCCGTACTTTCTCAATTGAGGTTGTGTGTGTTATACTACACGTCATGTGTGCGAAGGGTGTTGTGGCTAAGATGATCACGTTGTTACTACACCAATATACACGAGAGTTACAATTGTATGTTCAGTTTATGGTCGTACTCTTGTTTTAATGTGTGTAACCTACACCGCAACATAAATTATGTTCTTAGCATGACCTGTTGTATTGTTACTCTTTAGGTATACGTTGTTCGGACGTCGGCGTCCTGACAAGATACTTTTATCATTGTTTTGATATGATTAAGCTAAGGATTTCTGAAGGTATTTTTTCAGTTAAAGTAAGTCTTTGTATATACAACAATTGGCTTGCTATGTAATTTTTTAGGAGAACTCAGCTAAATAATAGTTTATACCTGTAGTTGATACCTTTTTGGTTAACTCAATAAATGCTAACTATTCCTCGAGAAGAGTACGGTTTTTCTACATGAAAGGTACCTGAAAAAGTGAATGCGAAATTCCATGATAATTGGTCGAGTAATCAAAGTTACAATCGCATTTATAATTTGAGATTAGTATATAGACATAATATTATGTGTTAACAATTAACATTGCTTTTTTTACCTTTGGAAAGTAGAGATTTTAAGTTCCTTAAGGAGATCGGTTAGCGGGAGATTAATATAGTCCTTGCCCCTTGCGCTACCAAAATAATGCTTACTTGGAAATTGTAAATACTCAACATCATGCAAAACGTATATTTGTTTGAAGACTTGGTATAACATATATACATATGTTATAATATTAGCTCTGTATATAAACTGTTCCCGTGTTGGACACAGGCCTCTTCTCAGTGAGTCAAGAGATAGGCTATAAGTCCATTGTAGGCTGGCAAACCTCACACATTTTCAAGAATATTATTGATCATTCATGATGTATTTTTCCCTTTTAAAGCAAGGTATATTTAAATATTCAATACGCAAATAGCTACGTTATGACAGATGTGCCTTGGGATTGCACTCAAAACCCCTGCGTGGCAGTCCAATGGTCTCCTACTAAGCTATTACCGCTCAATTTATTTAACGAGCCGTATTATTTTGACATAAATTGTTTTATTAACAATTCATTAACAAATAAAAATAATTAACATTTATAATTTAATCTAACATGTTTGTGCTACTATTGCATCGCTATTAATAATTTTGCTAATTTGGTATGAAAAAATTCGAACTAATTCAGTAAATTACTACTGTTATTGTATTTTAATATATAATGGATTAAATAAACAAGCACGCGTGTAAATTTCTAACGCGGCATTTGATCATGCTAATTTGTTATATTAAAATTGGAGAGTTGGAATTCTGCCATTGTATTATGCAAAATGTATTATATGTATTACAAATTAAATGGATTCATATTCCCGAAAAGGTAGGCTGAGATGCATTACACCTCCATTTCGCCAATTATTGTTAGTTTCTACGGAATAGGAGATGATATTTGCTGTCGGTCCAGACTCCTCATAAGTAGGAAGGAAGGAAAGAAACTATTACTTAGAATTGCTAGACAGATAAATTCAATAATACTGCTTGAACTGGGAATTGAAAACAAGGCTGCATAGATAGCGTACTGGTTTATGTGGTCGCAACGCCAAAGGCACTGCGCTGTGCTGTGAAATAGATCCCCATATAAAATAAACATCCACAAATCGTTTTTCTGAGTCTGGGTGTCATTTGTGTTCGTTGTTGGAATGCTCGTAAACTCCGTTGCAGTATAGGATTTTTTCTAGTATAAAACGTATTTTTAAAAAGATAAAGCTTAAGGATGCACTACGTAGCCACAAATGATGCAGAATATCAAAAAATATAATATAATAATATCATCCATAATATATATAAGCTATCCCACAGCTGGGCACGAGCTTTTTGTTCTAAATTGAAAACTGGTAGTAAAAGGAATATATTTGAAAACGTTTGGTTCTAACGACTGCCCGAATAGGACAGACGTTTAAGTAATCACCTCGCCACTATGCTATACTAAAAAAGAAATGTTATTTGTGGCCATTTATGAACGCTTGTTAAAGTCCTCAGAGCTAAAGGAACTATATAGTCCTTTTACGGCAGTTGTATATTTCTACTTTGTTTTCTTTTTATGACTAAATTTATTACTATAGACAAGACATGCAAATGCAATACTGTGGATCACAAAAATATTTATTCCTTGCGGGAATGAATCACTTTAAGTCTAGATTGCACATGATACATGGTAAACGAGTGTAATGTTTACGAAAGTAGCAGACATGAGAAGCTGCTGGAGCTAAAAGCGGGTGGCTGTACTATCTGCCCATATCAATAAAATAATGATTTAAACCCGAATTCGAATTTTGTACAACATTGTAGTGCTAGCACCAGATAACATGTTGTTTTTAGGGTTCCGTACCCAAAGGGTAATACGGGACCCTATTACTAAGACTTCGCTGTCTGTCCGTCAGTCACCAGGCTGTATCTCATGAACCGTGATAGTTAGACAGTTGAAATTTTCACAGATTATGTATTTCTGTTGCCGCAATAACAACAAATAACAGAATAAAATAAATATTTAAGGGGGCTCCCATACAACAAACGTGATCTTTTTGCTCGTTTTTGCTCGATATTGATAACGGCAACAGGTAGACGTTTGAAATATTCACAGAATATTTAGTTATATATTCACTTTAAAAATTAAAAATAAAATTTAAATAAAAAAAGACGTGTGGCACTCGGAGACTGCCACGGTAAAGCTATTGCATAGCGGCTAACTTTAGTATCATTAATTATTTATTTAAAATATATTATGTTTCTTATAAAACGACGTGTGGCACTCGGAGACTGCCGCGGTAAAGCTATTGCATAGCATTTTTTATCAACTTATGCAATTATAATTATTTATTTATTTTATTTATGCAGTATTTTTATTCCTTTGTTTTTTTGTCTTTGATATTAATTCAAGTTACACTTTTTGAGCATGGTGACCGATAAGAAAACAATTTTTTTCTTTTATTAAATAAATGAGAAGTTAATATTGTTCAAATAATATGAATAATATATTTCATATTAAATGGTATTTCTATCGAATTTGAAAATAACAACGTTTCGTTGCATACTTTGCAACTAGCCTGTATATGAGTTAACTTATAGTCATTTAAAATAATATATACTTTTAATTCTATTCTGTGGCCAACTTCAACATGTAGCATTTGTGTCACAGTGATGCGCGCGCATCTTAAAATTTCACTCTCATCATTTTTCCATAACGCGCCTAAAGAAGTATAACTTCAAAAAGTATCACCGCTGTGCCGGTCGGAGTGGGGGTGTTAGGTTATTTTCGTTACGGAATTTCTGGATTCGGTCTCCACGCTCAAGGCCCGCGATAGAAGCTATGCAATAGCTTAACAAATATTTAAAGGGGGAGCCTCCCATACAACAGACTTGCTTGCTTGCGTACCTTTTTTGCCATTCGTCTTCGTGCGCGAGTCCGACTAGCACTTGGCCGGTTTTTTTAGTTTGATGATGTCCATGCATACTTATATATTAAACAATAAACAATGGTTTTATTAGCGCATACATACGCTTTTACCTATATTATATTAGTGTAGGCGAATACGATAACACCCAATTGTCGGCACGTTGGGAAGGCCAATTACCATCTACCTGATATTTTACGAAAGTCTGTAACTGGTCTGTGTATTGGGAATGTCCTAACAAAAATGCCAATAATACTTTACTTAGCTTGGGCATCGAACTAGAGACCTCATGACAGAGCTACAGGAACAACGAGGTAGTCACTTCACTATAATATTTACTAAGTACTATTTATTATTAATATACTATATTTAAAAGGGAAAAGTGTTTCATTGCCGGCACTTAAAGCACACTTTCACTAAGAAGGTGATAGCCACAAGTGTATCACACCACGTTCAGCCTGTTATTTTGAGCCAAACTATATTATTTCATACAATTAATAAAAGGGTATAATTAATTATTATATATATCAAATGGGACTAATTTTGTATAATATGTTACTAAGCATGTAAAACATTAATAATAAAATATTTATATGGTTATGATAACAGAATATTTAGGTAAACTCAATTACGCAGAAACAGAATTTGCTACGAATATTAAAACGATGTAATCATACTTTAGGTATCTAATTATTGTATTGTATAACGCAGTTGCTTGTATTTGTATCGTGATATACACAACATATACAAGCAGATTTAGTTTATATTGAGTAAAATTATTGTTTCAATAGATTACTTCTAATAAATCCGCTTTTAAAATAGATAGTCAAGTGATTACCTGAAACATGAGACTAACCTAGTTCAGGCAGGTAGCTAATAACAATTTTGATCAATGTTAAAGTATCCATACTTGCCATAACTATGATTATGATTTTGGTGTTAAACCAGTTTAGTAAGGCATTGAGTTCAACATGAACATGTTAGATATTAAGATTTAATTTGAAGTTGATTTCAATGCACTACGGTAGGTACTCCTTTCTTGCAAATTTTTTGTTTATAACTAGCTTTTGCTCGCAGCTTCGCTTGCGTAAAAGTAAGTTAGGTTATGTTAGTAACAATGCTTCTTTTTTAAATAAAATATAGCCCATATTACTCGGTGATAATGTAGCTTTCTAATAGAGAAACATTTTTTAAATCGGTTGAGTAGTTTTTGAGTTAAACCCTTACAAACAAACAAACACGAAATTAAAACTTTCCTCTTTATAATATTGGTATAGATACATTACATATTCCTTGCCGAATTTTATTCCATAAATTAATCACGAAAAATTCTTAAGCCCGTGTACTCCGGTATCAATTTATCGAATTTATCTTCGTCGTAGTGTTTTATCTCGAAGGCCGGTGGGTAGTGAAGATCTGAGTGACGAGCCAATTCCATCCATCTTCGTCGACACCTAGCCGAGTGCGGGCATCGGCCGGTCCGTCTTCCGTATAACTTTTTTAACGCATCCGGCTACGTAATGAACCATGCTGTGTCATTTAAAAGATACTTGTTTAGTTTATTTGATTATAATGGTTCACTTTTCATATCGAACCCGTAGTTCCTGAGATTAGTGCGTTCAACCAAACAAACTCTTCAGCTTTATAATATTAGTATAGTATAGATTTACGTATACCACATCTTGTATTTTTGTAGTATATATTGTATAAATTAATACAAATATATTATGAAGAAAAACAACATGGTTATGTTTTCCACATGCTGAAAATCTTGGCAACAAGCAGCAGCAAAAGTTGTGTTGCAAACAAGCTAGAGTAACTTCATTGGCATGTCGAAAATTCAAAGATAGGTTACTGATTTTTTTTTAATTTCTCCTGTTTATATAACGCACGTGATTTTTTTAGAAATCTTTACATAATATTTACTAAAAGAACTAGTTAAAGTAAAGACAAGAATAACTAGTGTTTTATTGCGCATAAATAAAATCTGTCTTGTAATTTTATGATACGTAAAAACTAGCGACAAATAGTTTCAGACACCAATGAGGACTAATAATAGAATCAGAAGCAGTCTCATAACTTGCGGCGTATGGCAACGTTCCAAATTGTACGTAAGTGAAATACTTAGCGACTGCTGTTTATTACTTCTTAGTTCTTGTGATACGCTATAACAGGTGAATTGTTGTCTTGATAGGAATATTATTATCATAAATGTAGATTTTCTTTATAGTAGTACTAAGGTGGCGAATAAGCCTACTTTACACGCCTACCTATTAATGCTTATTTTAATCGAATAGCCATAGCAGTACTAGTACTGCTATTGACTACCAGTGATATTTGTTCGTAACCCTAGGGTTACGAACAGAAATGACTGGTAGCCCTTATTAAGCACAGCGTTTCTTAAAATATCTTAGATACCATAGGAATACAGCAAACCGGTTTTGAAATACCGCTGCCCTACCTCTTTTAAATAGATAATATAGATTACAATATAATAATTCTTGTTATGGTTATGGTAACTTATACGAAGCTTTAGGGAAGTAAATAGATTTTATAGAATATGCGTAACCTGTTGTATGTGGGTACTATTTTTATTAATATTAAGACATTCTAAGTCTTAAAACTATGCCTTATAGGCAATAAAAAAAGGCTTGTCACTGAAGTCCTGGAATTTAAAAGCATTTTTTTTACTTTATGGAGAAATATGAAGTGAAGCAATATATTGTCCAAATGCAAATATCTTGATATGTCTACAATTTATATCATATCATAAGGGCTTTTTATTTTTCTATCATTTTATTTTTATTTTTATGAACTAAAGGATTTACCAACAATGTAAGACTATACAATACAACACTTCAATGGCTCATACTATAGATATGTATTGAAATGCGTTGTGATAACTTGTAATTCACAGTTTATTAATATTCAACATAATATAAAGCATATTTCACCTATGAATAAAGGCTCGCTAAGAAATTTAATTATTTTATTTACCAATATCATCTTGTCTCGTCGATTTTAACACGGTGTAATGTGTGGCAAAATTACGTAAGATGGATAGCACGGTTCCGCCTAAGTGACGCGTTCAAATGAGATTTTGATTGATCACCGATCGATTGGCCTGCCTTTGAGGTGAACTCTCGATGTTTGGGCATGCAAAAATATGTACTGTACTGCTTGACCCAGATATTATGTGTACTGGTTTTGTTGATAGCAAAATATACTGAATTGCTTTATTACGATTTTTCAGTAATGAATGCATGTGAATTTGAAGAGAGACAGACTGTTTTATAGAGAGCTCGCAAAATGATTGATTTACGCTTCGCGTGAATCTTGGTCTGATGACGATGAGGCTGGTCTTTTTTTGGACCAAATAAAATCAGTATTACATTCAATGCAATACACGTTACCAGTTGACAACGATGCTGACAAACTCATTTAAATTTCCTAAAGTTAAAGTCTACGTCATACCGTCTTCTATCATGCGCTGTTTCAGTCAACGTGCCGCTACTAAAGCTCTGTCGCCCAACGTTAAAAAGTAACCCAAAACTTTTTAATCAACGTCGCCGTTGCTTTTACGTCGACCAAAGAGCCCATCAAAGACAAAATATAATTTAATCTACAAAATATCTGATTGACTTTTGATCATGTTTACAGCAAAAATAAAAAGACTAAGCAAAAGGATCTGAAATAGATAAAATAAATTTTAAAATAAATATTTCTTTTTAAATCTTTAATTTTATTTTATGACAGAGAGATAAACGTGAATGCATTTAGACTGCGTTAAGGTAAAACCACCTTTACGCTTTGTATAAAAGCAAAATTAAAATGCATAGACAAATGACAATTTTCTAGTCGTTGTAAAAATGAAAAATCAATATATGTGGCAACAGAAACTGGCCGTATTATAATTTTCAGACATGTTACCAATAAAAGATATTCTTTACTGATACTAGATTAGATAACATAATATAGGTTCTTCAATGGATTTTGGTGGACTAAATGTTTATTTATAGATAACGTAGATATTACGAAGTTTTTCAAACCCCATAAATACCATAATAACAACATGCTTACAAGGTAACTAAGGATATAATCGTGTTTTCTGTATCGTAGTTTTGATTAAATAACCGATCACAATAAACGACCCTACGCTTCAAACCTGGGTGGAACTCTTTCTGTACTATGAACTAATCCCATATCAACACTTACTTTTCGTATCTATTTGGCAGTTTCTTGCAGGTATTTTCTCATATGCTCAACTTTTTGCCTGAACCTAGCAACTAACATAAATGTAAATTCAGTAAATGTAAAAACCCCTTTGACGTTCATAAGTATTACTTCGTGTATGAATAAACGATTTTTGACTTCGACTTTGAAGGGCAATCAATGCAAAAACAGTAGTAGTTAACAGACGGTCGAACGCATGTCAACTGATGTAATTGGCTGAATTAAGGACAGCCAATCAAATCACTTGACGTGACTTTAATTGTCACACGCTATTGCTTACAGCAGCGATAGCCTAGTGGGTGACCATTGGACTGTGACGCAGAGGTCTCGAGTTCGATGTCATGGCGCGCATCTCTGACTTTACGTTATGTACCTATTAAATAGTTAATTATCGCTCGCTTTAACGGTGAAAGAAAACATTGTGAGGAAACCTGGATGTTTACGAGTTCTCTATAATGTTCTCAAAGTTATGTGAAGTCTGCCAACCCACTCTGGGCCAGTGTGATGGACTCTGGCCTAACCATTCTTACAATGAGAAAAGGCCCGTGCCCATCAGTAGGACAATTTAATACAGGGCTGATATTATAAGCTATGTCTTTAATAAATCAAGTTCTCAGTACACAGATAAAACTAACCTTTCTTATAAGAAGCATAATGCCAAGACTCCCGCATCGAAATAGTAACGAAAGCATAGTGTGCACGAGATTATTTACGAGAAACGTACGGTCATACGTCAGAGTGACCGTGTAGCACTGCGAGTGACATACCTGTGTATGTGTTATGCACTCACGTACACGTAGACATAGAGCGTAGAATGTAGGGAACAAATACGAAGCTGAAGTGGAAAGGGAACATACAGAATTCGTTATGAAACAAAAAGGACTGTCATTCGCATTCGTATGATGTTCTTTCTACATACATATACAGCGTGTTACAAAGAGGTTATATGTAAATGACGTTTAATTAGATCTATGAATAATGTGTCTACCTTCCACCAATTACATTAAGATTGATTGATATTATTATAGGAGAACGATTAACCTGACTCCGTTGACAGCTATAGTTTAAGTGTAAGCCTCGCCACAGACAGCATGACTTTGCGCGCCATGTAATGTTGGTGCGATCCTCACACGGAAAAGTATTAGTGAAAGTGGAAGCTTCAAATTCAGGTGTTCTAAAAGATGATGCTGCTGTATTAAACAGTTTCATAGCTATCTGTACTGCGAAAAATCTCTTATATGAATAAATACAATAGAAATTAATCCCTAGAGAATTGCTTGTAAATAGCCGTATGATATAAGAATGTAAACCGTTTAAATTGACCTAAGAAGTTGCAAAAGTAAGTACTTATTTTCGTGATTTCCAGATCGTCATAAATATTTTTCGTTATTATGCACATATGATACTGCGATTGTAAGCTTAATGCTTCGAATAAACTTGATCCTAAATTGTATAATTACATTGTTTTAGCTTGACCATGAATATTTCAGTGCTTATTTCGTATAGAACATATAATTTGTCACGTATTAATACCCACATTCACGTATCCATACATTAACTATTTCTACTTATATGTATGTGAGCGAACGAAGGACATGCAACCAAGTTACCTGCTTTAATTGAATTTCTTGGCGGGGGATGAGGCCCGTGGCCACCGAGTGTTTACTCTGGACGGACAAATTGGTACGGCTACGATCTTATTAGACGCTCACGGCTCACTTCGCCTGAAACACGAATATTAAAAGTATATTGAAGGCAACAGGCTAATTCGTATAAGATTTGAAGAAATATTAATATTACATATAGTTGTTGACGATATTGAATTGGTGTTAAAATTTAATGTTGTTAAAAAATAACAAAGGTTATTGACGACGTCTAGAAAAAATTTATTAAAATTATGAATGTGTAGATGGGAAAATAGAGGATAAAATAAAGAAAAAAAGATCAAGAAGACCACCGATAATTTATTGTAACATACTTATAGGTATGGATTTGGTAATGGATCGACAAAGGTAGAAATTGTTACACGGATAATGCCTTGAACCTACTCAATTTTTTATGGATTTATTGACGTAATGCGGGTTATAACCAAAGTAAAAGTTACTGATCGATGTCTGTAAAAAAAAGATGTTAAGAAAAAAATATGTGAGGGTTCTTTATAAAAGGTACAAAAACCAAAGCAATTAATTTTAGAATTTTTGTCACTCTGTATGTTTGTACGTGTATTACGCAAAAACTACTGCACGAAACTAAATGCCTTTTGACAGTTGTATTGCTGGATGTCTAACTTAAACGCACGTTCTGGTCCATATTTCATCGTGATACACCGCCTATAAGCCGTAAAAACAAGAAAAGTTTAAGTGTCAAAGAGAGACACGAGCTATTTATAAATTATTGCTTTAAAACAATCTTTAAATACGTTTATAAAAGAAAAATAATGTCTTAAAATTCGACACATACGAGGTCACAGACAAAAGTAATAAATGCTTTTCTGTAAAATTTGGATGTACGTTATTAGTGGGTGGTCTATTTTCGGAACCTCTGACCGCAGCCCATTTCTCCGATATGCGCTAGCTGAGCAATCTCATTTTGCCTTTGACCGAAGTAATATTGCCATTTTTTCCTAGTATTAATTATGGGTAGGACGAGGATCGCCACGCAAAACTCTTTGATACTCGTGCATACTCCGTACTATATTGGATTTTATCAAGGTTCTTCGAATCTGTGTGCATGAATAGATAGTGCAAGTTAGGAGTAGATTTTTTTTTTCTCTTCCTTTTTTTAAAAAAGAAAAGAAAGAAGAAGTTACGATCGGCCGAGTAGTTAGGACTTGAAAGGCCTAAATACTCGACAGATCGTCATGTTCATCGCATATAAACGTATATGCGATGAACATGACGATCAATCGAGTCGGTCAGGAGAACAGAAAAGGACTTAGGGTACTTTTTATCTAGAAAAAAGTACTGTTACTAATGTAACCTTAATTTACGCAAGCGAAGCCGCGGACAAAATCTAGTATATTATGTGTTTTGGTCGTGAAATTTAATTAGCATCACTGTGTCTTTACTTTGCCTGATAAGCGACAATAGGTCTTGACGACTTGTCTCCTATTACGCAATACCTAAAAGCATCGCCGGCGAAATTTGGGAGTACCTAACTACACCCAGAATTTGCCAGTCTTCTACTGGTAGAACTCGTCTAGCTACGCTTCTGGGGATGCATGTAACTATAATATATGCACATACATTTGAATACCCTACATAAAGATGTAGAATACTTCTCGCGGGGCTTCATATAGGTACTCTGATTTTGTTGATGCTATTTGCCAAGTTTGGCTAACCAATAAACACACACTGACTTACTAATGCCACGAAATTTTCATTCGTAACTGTACCGCGTTGTAAGCCTAGTATTCGTAGTAACGTCTACACATTAGTACTAAACTTTATATGCTGCTAAATTGCGACCATAAAGTCGGTGAATAAATCCGATTCCAGCGAAATCCGTATGAAGATTTGTATACCGTACCATCGCAACTATGTACATATGTTGTAAGGTTTATTGCGTGTGTGCGTGCTCTCGTAAGTAAACACTTCAGAAAGCAGCGTGTGGTAATAAAAACTCCATTAAATTATAATCGATCGTAAATACGAGTTGACCTTTAACCTTTATATCATACAGTTGATATTTTACGACAAACGGATAATGAGACAAACAAGTTTTCGCACAAAATTTTGGTGACTTGCACACGGCGAACAGCCGTAAAAATGATTCCGCAAATCGAAAAAGACTGAAATAATGGCCAGCTATAAAAGTTGAGAATAGGTAACTGTTTATTGAAATTAAACTACTATATACGGATTTTATCGCGTTGTTTATTTGACACTGTTACAAAATTTTTTGAAAAACTGTGTGTGAACATGTGCAACAGGGGACCAACCACTACCTGAGATTTGACAAACCACAGATGCTCGCTAAAGAACACCGATTCCTGCCAAGGATGCTTCGCGAGGCTATTGAAATCAAGAAACATCCTAATTTCAATAGAGAAGATGGTTGGAGTGTACCACCAGCTTGGGATCCAGTAATTCAAATAGTCAAACCCAAGAAGAAGCAAACCACAGCTAGACTTCATGATACTTTGAGCTCATTCTGCGTAAATAGAAACACCCATGATTAAATTATGTTCGGGTACTTTGAAATAACTACACTGGAACATTGAGACAACTACCATCTTAGTCTCCCCGTGACCATGGCTGCTGAAAAGCAACCGAAACGTCGGGGAAAGTGTAAAAATAAATCTAAATAGTATAATAGTATAGTAATAGTATAAATAGTTTTAATAGTTTCAATAATTTAATTAGCTTAAAAAAAAATTTGTAAAGTTTAATAGTCATTATAGTAGTGTAACAGTTTTTCAAAAAAATTTGTAACAGTGTCAAATAAACAACGCGATAAAATCCGTATATAGTAGTTTAATTTCAATGAATAACATTCGCGTAAACAGAAGACAATATTAGGTAACTGTTTGTTCTGAACAATTTGGGATTTATTTGTTTACATCTCTGACGTCCTTTAGAGGACGTCTAGAGTCAGGTAAGAGAATAAGGTCGCATCCATATATTACGTTTAGTCGTGTGCCCTTGATACTTAGCCTTGGAAAATATTTCATGAATAGCTTTGATTTTGTTTAGAGTGTATTATTTACTTTGACTATTTCGGTTCCTCATATTTTCTTTCTTTTGAGCAGCCAAAGTAAATGCGACTGCTGTGAGGTCAGTTTATTAAGTTTTTCTGTCACCTGAGTATTTGTTGACAACACGGAGCAGTAAGGAGTCTGGAATTCGGCCCAGTGGACAACAATTGCCCCCTATAACGTGTGTACCTAAAATCATAATCACTTTAAAGGAGTCTAGCTCATCACGCTACCTGGGCTTGTCACAATGGCGCTAGTCATCTTTATGGAAATCATTATGTTGTAAGTTTGGCCTATTTGTCGTTTATCATGCAACAGGTATAATATCAAGCCCAGTTCTATTCGAGCATGATAGCTTTTCTAATGGCGTTAATGATTTTTGTGATCAGACTATCCAATATATTAAAACAAAATACTACTTCACAAACGAAACGTCGCGTCGGAGAATAAACACAGCGAATAATGCTCGACGTGCAAAAATACATACTACAAATTTACCATGCACTCGATATAGGTACTTACTTCCTAGCAAGTTTTTACCTGGAAACCTCAGCATGGTTGTTCTGATTTTATTTGCAAAAGCTTTCGTAAAAATAACTTTGAGTGTTACGTCGGGGTAGTTAGTCGCCAGAGTAATCGAATATATGCGCTATACCTAAAACAAAACTTGTTAAAACTTTCCCCCGTAGGTACACCGCAAATGTGAACTCATTTCGTAACTTCTGTATTAAAGTCACGTTAGTTTTTTTACTAAATGAACGGTTACGTACCTGTCAGCCTTTGGGAAATCAATTTATTTTTCTTACACACTTCAATCTGTATATTTTGCCATGGAAGTCATCTCTGACTTAATATGTTATAGTTAGCGGTATAATAATTATTTATCCTATTTTTACCAGCTATAATAGCAGTGATAGAATTGTGACCGTTGGACTGCTACGCAGAGGTCTCGCGTTCGATCATAAGGCCCCTAACTTAAGTTATCTGCGTATTAAATAGTTAATTATCGCTCGTATTAACCGTGAAAGAAAACATCGCGTCAGTTTTCCATAATGTGCTCGCAGATGAGTGCAGTTTAGACAACCGCACTGGGCTAGCTTGATGGACTATGGCCTAAACCTTCCCAAACTGAGAACGGGCCGGTGTCCAGCAGTGATATTATATATGTACAGGGCTGATATTAGCATATTTTATCATTCCTAACAGGTTGAAATGGGCCCTGCTTAGAAAGAAGAAGAAAGAAAGAAAATCACGTTTATTTCGTACAGAGCACACACAATTAGTTAAAATGAAATAAAATAAAAAATATTTATACAAATAATACAAAATCTCATTCCTAAGCACTTATAAACATCAAGAAACTTGCTTAGCATATTCACTATTGCATTATTTATATATGAAATTATACGTTGTTTTCCTCATTTAAAATATAATTTATTCTATCTATTATGAGCTTATTAAATTAAACGAAAGCATTACTGGACTTTTAAATTTGTAATTTCTCAGAAGCTGCGTGGAGTAATTTAGCCCGGATGCCAATAGATTCGCTCTTCGTAGAAAACATAAACACAAACCGTAATATAAAACGTTTTGTTATGAGTTTATATAACAAACCTCAAATACATCAGTGTGAGGTCAGTTAAGGGCCAGAATGAAATATAAAACTCTTTCAATACCAACACGTTACCTTTACACACAGTCATATAAAACATTTCCGCATGACCGCTAAGGCCTTCATCAATATTACGCACACAGAGCTCACTTATCAGGCTAAGTGTATTCACGGTGGACAAATTGCGAGGTGAGCTGCGACCGGAGATAATTACAATGCAGATTAGGTGAACTGTTTGGGGCTCTGCCAGCGACGTGAGTTTAACAGATTACTGAATACTGTGAGCTATGGTACGGGTATGAAGACAGCGGGTCTTTAATAAGCGATGAAGTAAGTGTAAAGTGCAAATGTGTTTTTAAAGTTTAGATAGATCCTGTTAAGACAATGTAATCTATACATCTATACAAATAAATAAAATTGAAGTATCTGTTTGTAATTTCAAAATAACAGCTTTTTATCTAATGCATGTGAAAGTATATAAGGTACCTTTACGAAAACATCCGTTTTTAAAATATTTGTCTGTCTGTCTGTCTGTTTGTTCCGGGTAATATCCGAAACGGCTGAACCGATTTTGACGGGACTTTCACTGGCAGATAGCTGATGTTATAAGGAGTAACATAGGCTACTTTTATTTCAGAAAAAAATAGGGTTCCGCGGAGACAAATACTTTTTAGTTAAAATCTACGCGGACGAAGTCGCAGGTAATAGCTAGTTGCTTAATAAAGACCGTCACATGGACAAATCAAAGCACGCGATTTTGAGTGTGTTCGATCTACTCTTATGCTGAGGCTACATTAGCAGGCTACGGCGAATATTCATGTTAACGCGATGAGTGTGGCCGGCAAGATCGTTGCAACGCGTTGTATTCGGGCGAAGACGATGTATCATCGGTAAACTGGCGCGCATGGTGCGCCAATATTCGCTTGGGTGACCATACCTACGACATTTCAGTGTCGTCCAAATTTTGAAGCGGGACGTGCTTGTGTTTTTTTGTACACTATGGAGTGGAGTAACGAAAAACTGTTGGAGTTCATTCAATTTTATAAAACTGAGAGTATTATATGGAATCTTGATATGACATAATGCAACGCCACTTCCTTCATTTTGAATTACCGCCTACGTCTCGGCCGCATAACAGGTCGAACAACACAACCCGGCACAATATATCGCGTCAACACGACACGAAATTACTCCCGCTCAATGTAGACAAAAACATAGCGTATGCGTACAAGATGTTATTAGCGCACCTACGCCGTCAACTGTCGATAGACCTCCTAGAAGTCTATGTCAAAATACGAGCATCTGTCGAGACGCCTCTAGGAGGCGTCCGATCGACCTCTAAAAGGCGTCTAAACAGTTGCGTATATTTAGCATGTTTAAATTATGACTGATTTATCTAACCTTAACAAAAGGGTATGGCAAAGACAAAGGATGGCATAAAATCACATGCTACGTATATTAAACAAATGAATATCTGTTCCTTGAAGTGACAGTTGCGCAAAGTTGCGGCCATACATTCGAGCTGCTTCGCGTCACGAATCTTCGCCCGCTAATGTAGCCCCATCATTATAAACGTCGACGTGAGTGCAATTTATGTAAGTACTTGTTTGTTTTAATATAGGAGTACAGCAATTGTGGTGTTTGTGACACTGGGGATCGGCACTCTAATTTGAGTTTTTGGTACGAGAATTAGCCCTCTGACATTATAAAATCTGAGTATCCTAACTAATATAAGTGCGAAAATGAGTTTGTTTGTTTGTTACGCTTTCACGCCTTAACTACTCAACTGATGAACATGAAATTTTGCATACACGTTGTCAGGAATACAGAATAGGACATAGGGTACCTTTCATCCAGAAAAAATAACTGTTGCATACCTAACATAACCTAACCTACATTTACGCGAGCGAAGCCGCTGGTGAAAACTAGTATATAATAATTGCATATAATAAAATAAATAAATAAACTGTGAAAGAGAAACATGGTGAGGCAAAGTGTACATATATCTGAAATGGCTCCATAAAATTCTAAGATGTGTGAAATCTGTTAACCTACATTTCTTCAGCTGTATAGTTTATGGGCTGACCCCTT
Source organism: Catocala sponsa (assembly GCA_963564715.1). Lineage (NCBI taxonomy): Eukaryota > Metazoa > Arthropoda > Insecta > Lepidoptera > Erebidae > Catocala > Catocala sponsa. The sequence goes on along the minus strand of OY751338.1, from coordinate 20,046,729 downwards.
CCCCATTCACAGCATGTCACACTGTGCAGCGTTTATCAAATGGTACTCAAAGTTGACTAGCTAAAAGTCTCGAATTGTGTTCATTTGTTTTAATTCCGCTGATTACAATTAAATTAACCTAATTGGCGAAAGTTTGCAGTCCGGAATCGTCTTTAGTTGCTTTCAATTCGTTACGTGGGATCTAAAACAGCTGACATAACAAAGTAATTAAACTTTTCCTAACTCTTTGGAAATGCATACAAGCAACGGCCGAATAACAATGATGCTTAGAAACAACGGTCCATTAACAAATGATTTTTATAGACAGGATGGTAATACCATACTATTTCTATTTAATTTAACGCCCTGACCACAATCAGTGAATACAACGTGCAACTATGAAGAAGAACTCACGTCGCACCGTTATGTGCTACACATAACTAAGTTGACGTAACTATGTGTACACGACCAGTGCCGGTCGGTATTGGCACGAATGTGGCATACCTACATATTGTAGAGACTTGATTGAAAAATAAGTGTCCTGTCAAGAGCAGAAATTGTTTACGCTACTAAATTTACTGTATTACTTAAAGACTATAATACGTTTTCTTAATGACATACCAGTAAGCAATTATATTTAATATGAGGAAATGTTTACGATATTTTTTTATTTCCAACATTTATATGTCTATAAAAGCTCCCTCGGTGGCGTAGCTGTATTAAAATCCATGACTTTGCATGATGCCTCGGTTTCGATACCCGGTTGGACAAAGTGGTAACGGATTATACTATAGCTCTCCGAAGAGGTTTCGGAAAACTATAGGTAAAGTTCCATTTATACAGCGCTAAACGAGCTGGTGGCATTTCTAACGGTTTTTGTTCACTGCCTCTCATAGAAAGGAATTTGTTTTTTTAATAATAATAATAATCATAAATTTCTCATCTTAATAAAACACAACCAAGTTACTGTCTGTCGTAAAGCAAAAAACAGCAATAAAATCGCTAACAATAATATATGACACGTTTCTTGGGCAGGCCTATTTATTGATAAGTTTAGAACTAAAGTGTTGTTCTCTATACAAAAATAGGCAAAGTTACAAAAGTTCAGTACCTTTTGTCTAATAGCTATTGATGAGCTTTAATTTGGAAACTGACGATTTTGCCGCATACATAGGTAAAGACTAAACAGTTCAACACGTCTTCTATGTTTATCAAGCGTTCTTTTTTTATCACCTTTACAAGAAAAAAGTCAATAACAAAACAAAAAGAAAATATTATAAATAAAAAAAGGTGTTAATGGATTAACTGACTCCTCAAGATTAAGATTTTGAAATGAATATCAAAATTTAACCTACTTATGTTTTCCTCAAATGTTCAATAATGATCATATTCAAATTTCGACCACTGGGCGGTTTTTACACTAGTAAAAATAACTAGATAATACATAACTTATATCACAGAGTCCACAGCAGAAAGAGAATAATTATGTGTAAAACCTTAGAAGATCAAGAGTTTAAAGTCAGTCTTACTTAACAGAGGGTTAATGAGGTCAGCTAAACTAACGAATCTCGCGGTTCTCATGGCCGCAACTCTCTGTACTTGTTACGTGCGCTTAATAGGTAGTTAGTTGTTGATCATCACGTTTAAACACCGGCGTGATTGCTTTCAGTTACAAAGTACCGTGAACGTGTTAGTTTTTGTTTAATTTTTACATTAACAGCCTTTTTCCGTTGGCTAAGCGTTATGTTTATTTTTCGCTTGTTAAACTTTTAATGATTTATAAGCGAACAGTGTTGGTAATAATTATGCATGTAATAATAAATCTGCTTGGATTGCTGGATAACAGGCTTTGAAGACTGGGTATCCATTTTTCCATTTATATTTTTTGTAGAAATTGAGCTACCTATCGAATTAAAAATAATTTCTATGTCATTCTATTTCAACAACGAATAGGTACAAATTACACTTGGGCATTCTTTGTATTCGTGGTTAGAATGTTTGTAATAAATATTAAATATAATAACGAACAATGTTTCTGCATCTGGAGAAGAACCTAGAACAATTATTTATGGATAGCACAAAGGTTACTACCGAGTGGGGATCGAACCCACAACACTCGGCGCAGTGGTGAAGCAAGCACTACGCCATCCGTACAGTCAATTTGTACTTATCGAAAATGGTGTGAAAAATTCGTATTACATGAAACTGATATTTTTTATTCTTTTTATTTACTAATTGATTAATTGCAATCTAAATTTTAATGTTACTGGAGTACAGTTAAGAACAATGCAAAATCTATTCGAAGTCACGTCGCATATGACTTATTCGAATTTTGTATTCAAATAACATTCGAATGCAAATATTATCTTCATCACTGTGACGTGCCAATACTTCTGTTATCACATTATGCTAAATTAGCCTTTACTCTTTGTTGTTACGTACACAAATTACGGTCTAAAATAATATAATAATATGGTCAACAAATTTCACTGTTTCTAAAATGAAATCGACAATTAGATAACTAGCAATATCCACGGCTCCATTTGCATGTACCACGTACTTACGTAAATCTAACTTCAATTTGATCGTTGCGCATACTATAAGCTGTCGTCCTAACTAATATTAGCAATGCAAATGTGAGTTAGTTTGTTTGTTACACTTTCACGCCTTAACTACTCGACCGATCATCATAAAATTTCACATACATGATGTCAGTGTACAAAAATGGACATGGGGTATCTTTCAACAGAAAAAAGAACTGCTCCCAAGCGAGCGAAATAGCGGACAAAAGCTAGTTCTTTAATATAACTGAGGGCCAATTTTCGTAATAAAATCTGTTCAAAATAATATTCTGATTTAGTCTTAGTGCCAGAAATGTCAAGAATATACCCGATAATTAAAATAATCGTCGTGCATTTAACATTTGACATGTATTTCACGATATTCTAATTTGAACTATTCTGCATAGATGCACGTCTATTTACCAAAAGAATAGATAGAGACTTGTGACGTCCACTTGATGCCACGTTTTTACTAAGAAGCAATAGTGAGTATAATCTCTTAATACATTCTTCATACTTTGATAACAATAACTACAAAGCAAACTGAGTTATAATTATTATTCAAGTCGAAAAAAAAATATATATTCAACGCCACAGCTTCTCATACAAAAACATATTTTTCACAACAAAACACAAGTGTTTTCTTAAAGTTTTCCAATCTTCCAATCTTGATAAAGCGTAACAGGTGATGTTTATGTCTCTAAGTTGTTTAGGAAAGGAAAGAAGCCAACATTTACTAAATTTGAACGGAAGTGAATATATTTCTCTCTTTTGTAAAAGCTTTCTGTACAATTTCGATCGAAGCCAAGTGTCAAGTTCTTTGTGATAACAGCTACCCGCAACTCTAAACTTTCGTCGTGTAGTTAGATCACGGAAATTGAATGTCACGTTATTGTCTTGTGACGTAAACAAATACTATCACGTGTTTTGTTGTCGATCCCAGCGTTGTTCTTGGCAGCTTCATTCACATGCATGTCATTAAAATATGGACTACATAACTCAGAGATAGTGTAGCTTTCTATTACTAAATCTGTCAAGTCTTAAAATACCAGACATAATTAAAATCTATTGTCTGGCAACCGGTGTGCCGCTGCGACTCAATAGGTTAATAATAAAAATTTAAGAATTAATTTGTTAAATTTAATTTAAACTACTTTATACGGATTTTGTCGCGTTGTTTATTTTGGAATACTTTTATACATCATTTTTAAATCTAACACTACTATAATTGACCTTTACTACAATATAAGCTATTTAAATGAGTTAAAATTATATTTAAGTTTACACTTTGCCTCGACGTTTCGGTTGCTTTACAGCAGCCATGTTCACGGGGAGACTCATTACTACTACTAGTTTAATTTTAATTAATAACATTCGCGTAAACATAAGACAATATTATATATGTGACATCCACCTATGTACAGGTGTCCCAGAAGTCGACGTCAAGCTGCAGTCAGGTAACAGGTTAAAAAAATCTAAGACACGTATTTTAAAAATTATAGGCATTTTAAAAAAATCTGAAATATCTACACCTGTGACGATCTTTTCACTCCTGTTACTACAGATATTTACTTTTTGTTCTTTTTTTTTTTGTTATGAAATCTTGAATAATGCTCAATTTTTTTCGATTAGTTATTATAACTTAGCCTGTTACCTGATTCCGGCTTGACGTCGACTCCTGGAACACTCTGTATAATAAACAATCACAGTTTACCTGTTTATAATAATAATAATATAATAATAATAATAATATTCTATCACATACACACAACACCATCTAGCCCAAACTAAGCAGAGCTTGTACCATGGGTACTAGACAATGGATAAACATACATATATACTTTTTTTTTGTAAATACATACATATTATACATAGAAACACCCAGACCAAGACAAACATCCATGTTCATGCACACAAATGTTTGACTTGTGCGGGAATCGAACCCGCGACCTCAGGCGTGGCAGTCGGTTACACTAACCACTACGCCAACGAGGCCGACTAAATATCAATGTATGTAAACACTGATAATATAATAGTATAGTAGTTTAGTAGTGTAGATTTGTGCATCGCACAAATGGCGTAGTGTGCAAAAATTACCTCTTGCTTAACTATTATAGAGAATACAGACTTTAGTTAGGTATCATTTGTATTCGAACACTTGACATTTCTGCGAGTTTATCTGTACAGAAGTCAGCTTATGACCACAGCTATAGTAACTGCTAAAAGGTCGAGCACTCAAAAATAAACACTTGAAGCATGATTGCGATATCACTGGCTTATATTTATGAGCTTGTACACAAAACTGCGAATCGGCGCGATGCAAATTCGCAACGCAGAAAACTGCGACACGAATTGCTGCGATGCGATTTCGTGCGGCTAGGCATCTCACAATTCGAAAAAAATTCGAATGCGCGATGCGAATCAATTCGCAAGTTCTTGCGATGCGTCTTGGGAGCTCGTAGATTTTTACGATGCGACGTCGCATCGCAGTTTTGTGTACAAGCCCTATAGCAGCTATTATAACGTCGCGTGGGTGTCTTTCCAATTCATTTCTATTGTACTATAAATAGCTCAACGGCTAAAGTATTGTAGGTACTTGTGACCGAAACGTGACGAAGTTAAATCCCTCTCGTTGGGCTACTCAAGTGAACTCATTTTGGGCGTTTAACATATTTATACGCAATTATTCTTCGATTACCATAAAAATGTAAGGGCAGATGCAGAGTCCCATATGTCTAATCTAATCAAATAGTATAATTTCATTTTAGGAGTTATTGAAATTCGTAATTTCTATAAAACACACTTAATTATGTGGACACATTTTGCGTCGTCATAATTTGTACTACAGTAGTAAACAGTTGTAGTAAAAAATATTACTTCAATGAATTTCATCGCTTCGGGAGGCGAGGCCGTCTGAAGAATGCCGGCAATTAAAGGCTCACAAATTACTTCAATTCGACTCTTACGTACGATATTTTTACTAATTAAATTATTGAATCAAAACTAGATGGTACATGCATGACCGACTACGACATAAATAAAGTAAATCTTTATATTAAAATTAATAATAAATATGTTTTCCCACTAGACTGCCACGCAGAGGTCTCGAGTTCGATCCCAAGGCGCACATCCTGAGCAGTTGATGCAAATAAATAAAAAATAAATAAATAAAATCTCTGACTTTTCGAAGTTATGTGCGTATTAAATAGTTAACTATCGCTCACTTTAACAGTGAAGGAAAACATCGTGAGGAAATCTGCATTTCTGAGATTTCTCGCTCTTTCTGATATGTGAAGTCTGCCAATCCGCACTAGGCCAGCGTGGTGGACTATGGCCTAACCCTTCTCACACTGAGAAGAGATAGGTGCCCAGCAGTGGGACAGTTTAATACAGAGCTGATATTATTATTATATATAAAAAATAATGCGTCAAATGACTATGTTAAATTGTTATGTGATAAGAAATTAAGAAAATGATTTTGGCGTAACTATTTAAAAAGTTTGATTCAGGTGCTTACAAATTATTAAGAATGATTAAAATGATTTATAAATGCATATCTACTTACAAGTACTTCAACATGCGTTCTACTAAGTGTCCATCTTCGTTGTTGATGCACAAACACGCACTTTTATGTACGGACATCCTCTTATATAAGGACATCCTCTTGTCGTTATCAAACACATATGTATTATATCAACAAAAGCGACAATTGTTTAGCACCTCTTGAATGTCCGGTTCAGACACATACACACTCCGTTTTATTTTACTCCACAAATAAAACTCCAAAGGCGTGAGTGATTAAATAACAATACTTGTCTGTAAGAATCGCTGCGTACATGTTACAGATACGTTTCGAAAATTTTCCGCGGGGTATTTGTAAAATCGTAAAGGCGCGTGCGGCGGTAGCGGCCGGCAAGCCATCGCCGGCCTTGCACCCTCGGGTTTATTCGGGCCGCGTTCGTGTATCATCGGTGCGCTACAACTCGTACTCTAGGTGAAGGTTTCGTTTTAGGTACTTATTTTGAATTTGGAATGGATGCGCGTTCGCTGATTAAATAAGAGTATTATTTGCCAAATACCTATTATTGTTTTTGTAGAAGTCATGAAAAGTCGTACAAAATGTTTTTCTGACTAACATTGGTCAGTTATAAATAATAATTAACCTACTGTTTTATAGTAATTTAAAAGTTTATGGTTTATAAGCTACGTGCCCAGGGATTGAAATACAAAAGTCATTTTTTATTTTTGCTTGCCATGTTTCGTTTCCCTTTGCTTCTCCATGCAAACTTTAACAATGCCAAATACCTATAAACAACTAGATTTTGCCCGTCGCTTCGCTCGCGTAAATCTAGTTTATATAAGTTTTCTATCCTTCAAGAACAGTACTTTTTTCAAGATTAATGAAACCCTATATCCTTTTCTGTTACCCTAACCACGAGTATGCGAAATTTCATAATGATTGGTCAAGCAGTTAAGGCGTGAAAGCGTAACAAACAAATAAACTCACATTCTCGTTTATAATATTAAATAGGAGTTAGGATTAGTTAGGACTCTGGCATTTTACGACAATACCTACATAACGTACGTAGATGGTACTTTACCGTTAATGATTTTCTAAACATACTAAAACGAAATTCGCATACTGAGCATAATGAATTTAAGTTTGAAATGAATGAATGACAATCTTGTTATTTAGTGTGTTATATATAAAAAAATGGTAATAAACTTTTATCCCAACTAGCAAGTTGGGATAAAAGTTTATTACCATTTTTCGCATGTTGCTCTAGATAATTATTGACAACTACAGCAGATGCATAATTTTAGACTATTATTGGCAACTAGGTTCATCATATTTTCATGATAATAGTAAAGATAGACAGAATGTTTTTAATTTTTTTGTTCTTCTATGGTGGCAAACAAGCATACGGCCCACCTGATGGTAAGTGGTCACCGTAGCCTATGGACACCTGTAACACCAGAGGCATCACTTGCGCGTTGCCAACCCTATAGGAATAAAAGGAAGTGGGAAGGAGAAGGAACGTGAAGGGGGAAAGAGAGTGATTGGGCCGCCGGCACTCTCACTCACCGAACGAAACACAACAGTAGCAATAGGTACTTCTATTTCACGTCGATATTATGTGAGAGGGTAGTCATTCCCCAGTCGAGCCGGCCCATCATGCTGAAATCAGCGAGGCTTTTGTGCGTTATATATAAAAAAGTGGTAATAATCTTTTATCCCAACACGCATGTTGCTAGATAATTATTGGCAACTACAGCAGATGCATAATTTTAGACTATTATTGGCAACTAGGTTCATCAGATTTTCATGATAACAGTAAAGATAAGGCGGCGAGAGAATCTTCTCACTGTAACCTCACATCTCTACGAGCGATTTGTTCCACAAATAATAAAGTCATACCCGAAGACTTCTATGACTTTAATCCAACCCTTTCGCCGCCGGGGACCAATACCGTAATTAACCGTGCTTCGGTTAAACTTTCAACCTATCCTGTTTGCTAGTGTCGTCTTTAAGTAAACTAGTTGTGTTATCTCGGTTTACACGCACGGGAACTTTACTAGTTATTACATTTCTGTTCGCAATGGCCTAGACCATCACATGCTTATAAAATATCCCATAAATATTATAGGGTTGGTAATAATAATGTACTCTCTCTAAGCTATCACAATTTATCTGAAGACTTACCCCGTGGAATTCTAATCCTTACTAATATTATAAATGCGAAAGTAACTCTGTCTGTCTGTCTGTTACCTTTTCCCGCTCAATCCACTGAACCGATTTTGATAAAAATTGGAATGGAGATAGCCTGAGACCCTGGGAAGGACATAGGCTATATTTCATCACGCTACGGCTCACGGGCGCATCGCAGTAACCACAAATACCTCTGAAGCGGGTGAGACCGCGGGCACAGCTAGTTAATAAATGCAAATGTAAGTTTTGTGTGTTTGTTACACTTTCACGCGTTAACTAGATAATTTATGCATATATATTGTCAGGGGCACAGAAAAGGACATATAGGGTCATCGAGAAAAAGTATTGTTACTAACCTAACCTAATGTATATTTACGTAAGTGTAAACGCAGGCAAAATTTATTATGAGTTATATTCAGTATACACATATCTTCGAGCATATTATGTAAAACTCTCAGACCTGCAAGTTTTCTCACGATGTTCTCCCTCCCCGTTAAAGCAAGCGGTAATTGATTAATTAATACGCACTTAACTTCGAAAAATGTATCTTGGGATCGAACTTGAGACCCAAACCGAAAGTATTATCTATAAAAGAACAGTATAACCGAATAAATAAGAAGTCAAGAACCTTCTTTATTAAATAAATACAATTTATACGCAAAAGGTCAAAAATAATTTCCATGCAAACGCCGAGGCAAATTGGTATCTCTCAGACGACGCCTATAATAACAAATTTGAAAGAAAATATTTATTAAATATAATTCTCCAACACACGCAGCTGTGTACGCATGACAATATTCGACATAATTTCAGATCACACGAGTTGAGCAAATATTGTCGAGATGGCATCTTTATGTGCAAATCTAGCCCTTAACGTGTGGGCATTAAGGTTCCATTTTTTTTCGTAATATGCTATCCTGTGGTAACCATAGCAACAAGTGGTTCCCTCACCGCTGGCTACCCACCCACCCTATATTCTCAAGCCACGCTAAGCTTGAGTTATTGCCTAGATCGTTTAATACGAGAGGTTACTTGATAGTCTTACGTACTTTATGTTTTTTATGGTGCCACACTAATTTATAACGCTGTAAAAAAGTCTTAAAATTAGTGTCTTCAATTAGTATTCTAAAAGTTTTATTTTACGTACTAAAAGTTTATACTTTCATTAGGAAGATGGAAATGAATTAGATTTACTTCGTTAGTTACGAAGAAAATAGGGATCTCTTATTTAATATTTAAGCTCGATTAAATACCTGTTTATATAATATGCTAGCAATATTACATAGATGAATGACATGTACCCACCAAGAATAAAAGCCGCTAGTCCGGACATAAACTAAAAACAAACAACACAAAATAATAACACATTCTAATTTTATGCAAACTTTCCCAAAACCTTAATCTTTTTTAATTCTATAACAAATACTCTAATTTTATGCAACAGGTTGCCAAAACCTCAACCTTTTTTATTTCTATAACTAAAGTCATAATGCCCAGTCAATTATATCGGTACATTATTAAAATTATATCCAATTATTATTACATAATGAAATTGCCTGTAAATAGGAATCATTTTGAAAATGTAATATCGAAGTTCTTGCAATATGCCGTAATAGTTTTCTGTCTAACAAATATTCGAAAATGGAATCTACTAAACCGTTGATATCTAGTGGTCAGTTCGTCGTTCGTCGACGGAATACTCAATGTTTTCGTACCGGTGAACTTGAGCGATGCGGATACACCGCAGTGCGGATACCGATAGGTAAGGTGGGCGCACCCCTTCAACCATTCACGAATAACGAAGATTTTGTGTACAAAATGTTGAAGAGAAAACTCTTGAGTGTCCCTAGTTTTCAGCTAGATTTTGCTGAGTTAGTTGAACAAGGTTTATTACAAAACATTGTTTTAGCACTAAAACTTTAGGACACCAGTAAATGAAAACTACAACTGTAGCAATAACTGTAGGATTGCGTCTGTTTAATGTTCTCTCATTTAGTATTTAATTAAAACATTACATAAATTCAATTCATATAGAATTTATGTAATGTAAGAAGTAATGAACATTCATCATTAAGTAGTTCTTGCAACTTTGATAAACTTAAAATCCATATTTTCAGCCACTCTATTGAAAGCTCCATTACTTTGGAATCTAGCCAACAAGACCATCATCGGTGGCCAAATATAGAAATGACAATAAAATGTATGAAAATGACAATGTAGATTGTTTGTCCGACTTATGCCAATTTGAATATAAATTGTATTGGTCGCTTTTCGTGATCGGCAGCTGTCAACCTCAACCTCTAGTCCCCGTGTCTAATACGAATCCCGATCATAACAAGCTGATTGCATATTGCTTGCTATTAGTTATTAATACTTAAGTACACGTATATGTGAATGAACGATTGATGAAATATGTGTGTAATACATCCCAACGTAAGATAATGTATTTAGATTCACACGAATCTACACCACGTGTTCCTAATTAGCAAGGCATATTGCCTTCTACCCGGTACACTTACTGACAATTCCCAAAAACAGCACGGGGCCACAGCCCTGTTATTGGGAATTGTCAGTAAACTGAATAACACGTTTCCCAACACGGCAATCAAACCCTATATCACATGAATGGTAGTAGCATCTACTAACTCTAGGTATGGCTATTACATAATCCTAATCCTAACTAATATTATAAAAGCGAAAATGAGGTTGTTTGTTTGTTTGTTTGTTACCATTTCACGCCTAAACCACTGAACCGATCATCCTGAAATTTTGCATATACATTATCAGATATACAGAAACGGACATAGGCTACCTTCCATCCTGAAAAAAATTACTGTTCCCGAGGAAAACAATAATAACTTTCTTATGATAATAGAAGGCGCCACGTATCCTTCGAATCATGATTGAATTATATTATTACAAGCAGAGTACAACCCGAATTGATTGTCAAATTCTAAATTACCGCGAGCGAAGCCGCGGGCAGAAGCTAGTTAAATATAAAACTTATCTAATAATTAAAGATGCGAACGAATTGAACGAATATATCTCTTAATCCTAAGATTCCGTAGTTACAAGTGTAGGTTAGTCTGATAGTAGGCGATTGCTGCAGTAGCCATGCTTACGTGTCATACCAGGTACTTGAACATGCACCTTGCAGGAACCAAAGCTTTGTCCGACTTAATATATATCTACTATGACTAGCATAAAAACTATATTATACAGATATTGATTATAGCTTTACTTTGCTTCAAATTGTGTATAAAAACCATTCCAAATAGAAGTCAAAGCAGGTGACTCTCAACAGGGAAATAAAAATGGATAAAAGTATGAATTCGAAATACCGGTCTAATACGAACCACCAGTTACCCATTGTATGGTTCCGTTTTTAAATGAAAGTCAATTAATTTGGTTTTAGACGAATATTTTAGCGTCCGTCAGTTGAAATTGCCATCAAATCAAAGTTTGAAATATTGATGTTGAATCTAATTTTCGATAACGAATTTATACTGTGCTATTTGCTTTTTCTTTTTTCTATTAAATTCCGAATTAGTTCAGGTTCAGAAAGCGCTCTCTTAGATCTTAAAAAGCTTTATCATATTTTATTTTCGAATAGTCTTTTTTATACTTGATATAAGAATTTTATGTGAGCTAACTATACAATTTGGCAAAAAGAAAAATAAAATTGAAGCAAGACATTTACGCAAATGCATTTTTAAAATAGCGATGTATGACTACTAATATTTTATCGCATTTTTCGAACATAGAAATTATTCTATAGCACTGATCATTATTCCAATGATTACTTTTTTCAAATTTTGTTTCAAACCTTGGTGCAACAGCAAAAAAAGAAAACCAACACTGTCGGCCACTAACAGCTAACTCGCGATAGATTTCTTATCAATGTTAATAATAACATATTTTATTGGTATTCCCATCATAATCAATGAAAATGAATAAACAAACATTTTTCGCAATTTTGTCAGTTTCGTAACTGTTTTTTGTTTTTTATTTAACATCTATTGAGCACAGGACCACCAATCCGTCTACTATAAGTGGCTCGCCTGTCATATTCTAAGCAATCAAAATGCAATTGATAAAATATATTATGGTAAACTGAAGTGGCTACTTGCGTTGCCGTTCCTTACTTAATACGAATGTTATTATTATTTTCGTCTCTAGTTGAAGTAGATCCATAAGACAATCATGTATTATATGGTAGAAGCGCGCCCCGCAATATTCCGTTTTATGTGTGCACATAGCGTACGTTGTATAAACAACTCAAATGTGACCCAACTCAACCCGGCAAGAAATTGGTCCACATAATTTGTTTGTTTTGTAATATTTATAAAATTTATTTAGGTGGAAACACATGGTATATCTCCAAAGAGGTTGGCAGGTGTATTATTATACACACATTTTATTTTAATTCCTATGAAATACGATGCCAGATGAAAAAACCGTATGACCATAAACCGACTACTAGTTTTCTTACAGATCAATGGCACTTTGTTCAACCGGCGAATCGAACCGAACGACAAGCGACAAACATAATTTTTATTTCTTGCGCATTGCATGTCCTAATATATCATATTTGTAAGTTTTCATTTCGTATTAAAAAAGACAATTCTTGCTCTAGGAATAATTCCTGTGTCGCGAAGGACTTTACGAACATTTAAACTACGAAAACAAAGAACATCTATTTGTGGATCTCAAAAATCGTAGTTCCGTATGGGATTCGAAAATATTAGGCGCAGCGGCAGCGGTGAGGCGACCACTTAAACCACTGCCCTATTTATGCAAATATAAATCCGTAGTCTCTGCCTACCCCTCTGGGAAACAGGCGTGAATCTATGTATGTATATATATATATATGAAGGTAAAATAATCATTTAGAATACTGTTTTTCTATCTGAGTATTATATTTCCTAAAGATAATATGTATTTACTAATACCTTAGCCACGCAAACATATTCATCTACGGGGTGATTGAATAACGAAGGAAAACAAGTCATTTTTTACGCAACCTCGTTTGTAACGTTGATATAGCGGGACATTTGATTAATCGTCAAACTCTGTGTCTCGCTTCTTTCGTGGAACGGGAACAAATCACCTTTGTTGTGAGATCATTTTAGTGTATAGAGAATTTAAATATAGGACTTGTAGGTATATTTATAACATATAACCGCGGCTTCGTTTGCGTTTATGTTGATTTTGTCAATTTCTATCCCCCGGGAACAGTTATTTTTATTTCAAGATGAAAAGTACCCCCTATGTCCTTTTCTGTAACTCTGTCGACGTGTATGCGAAACATGATGATTGGTCGGCGTGAAAGCGTAACAAACAAACTCACATTCGCATTTATAATATTAGTTTCTCGCCAACAAGCTGTGTAGCTTGGCGAGGAAATTTATATGTTGTACTATTGTTATTACAAGTGAATAAATGTCAATAAAAAAAAAAAGTTAGGATTTTAATATAGAATTTGTAGGTAGATTGATAATATATTATTAAATTGCATAAATATGCATCTTTTGTGTAATATTGTTTTCTGTTTATGCGCATATTATTCATTGAAATTAAATTACTATATACGGATTTTCTTTTGTGTTGCAAACCAATCCGTAATTTAGAGAGCATGAGCAGAGCAAAACCAAGAAAAAAAGCAAAAAAGCCAATAGCAGGGCAAAAATGATGTGATTCTTTTATTGAGAAGTGTGTTCTTTGTGACTCTACAAGCAATATATACAAATTGGAGAACAAAGTACATTTTGTTTAGGTATAGTAGTAATCTCTGAGTAGATACAATGTATAAAATGGGATTGGATCAACAATCGAAAGTTACGGTTTTTAATATGAAACTAACACTTACCCTTAAAATCCAATGTAAGTACAAAATAATTGTGTTCTCTAAACACTGAATCATATTAAATTGAATAGAACTTCTCATTAAACTTTATCCGAAAAATCAAAAACAAACTCTGATCATATTGAATTTTAATGAAACTATATTAATGCTTTTAATTTTAATATTTTCTATGAATAAATATTTACTATTTACATTTAAATAATTACAATTTCACTTTCATCAAGAAAATGTGTAAATAAATATCATATTTACATTTTAACTATGTGCTTAGTTCATTCAGCTGGTCATAATAGACACTAGACATTAGAACTTTTTGTACTATGAGTAATGGATATTTCGCTCAATCCATCAAAATAGTGTTTCATCAATTTTGTGGCGTCAAATAAATGCCCTTTAGTTCACCGAACTTCTTTATAAATGTATTGTGGTTGGCTGAGCATGATAAGAATGTGCTTTTAATTCAAGCTCAAATAATTATATTATGCTTAAACTCTGTTTCTGAAAAGCAGATCATGTCAACACGCATGTCTACTACTGTGATTGGTAAACTAAATTAGCAACAGTTAATCAAGTCCCTTGGCATTAATTTGATTTTGACATGACGTTGATGAACCTTTCAGTGAGCCCTTTTTTGAAGAATTTAACACAGCTGGTGCTTATACTATCGTTTAATGTTGCACATACAATCGTTTATCTTTTAGAACATATCTCTTAGGAAAAATAACACAGAAATACGATCATGCGGGCCTTTACATACACTCTATTTCGAATCTTTATTATTTTAAAGCTATAACGAAGTTATACCTTTACATTTAAAAAAAATATAGAAATAATGCAGTTTAATTATAAACGGTTTTCTTATTTAAAATTATGTTTCTCTTTATGCATGTTTGTTTGTTCGAGTTTTACGAAATTACTATTGAACGGATTCCATGTAATTTCCGCAGTTTGCGAAGTTAGGGTAGAGTTAAAAATCGAAGTCACCTTTTACCTAATTCCATACAACAGACATATTCAATTCTGCCGATCTCACCACTGTGTTGTCCTCTTAGTACGGGTAATCTGACAATGGTGCCAATTCTGTTGTCACAAAATTCTCTAAACTTAACTAAAATCACTAAAATTTAATTTAGTTCTGTCAAACGACATTTCGTATTCTGAAATCGTTAAAAGTGACAGGGCTAAACTAAATTTTAATGATTTTTATTTAAGTTTAGAGAATTTTGTGACAACAGAATTGGCACCAATATCGCTTGAGCGCTACCAACAGCGTTAGCAGTAAATCTGAGTAGGACACGTCGCACGTCATGAGTGGTGACTCAACAATGTGGGACATTACGGCTCATGATCTCTGTCATTACCGAATATCAGTCAAATGTAGGCCGAGCTAACCTTTGAATAAATTAATATTAAAGAGCCAGATAAACTTCCAATGTGTTAAAATATTGTATTCATCTACTATTTGTATTTACTTCGTTAATAAACAATAGTTTTGTACAACGTTTTTGGATTATAAGGATACACAAGTTAATGAAACATCCACGTTTACAAAGATTTGGAATAGATGTTTACTTAGAATTTTATTGACAAGTACAGTAAATATCATGTTTTGCTATAATAGATGTGATATGTGTTTGTATGAATTTTAAAAGTCACCTTCTTGTGGCTTTGGTCGTCTAGTTTGAATACAGCATGAATACGAGACATATCAAAAATCCAGGTGGCAAAATAGATTTTTAGATTTTATTAAGCCAAAGTTACAATAATCAAGGAGTGGGCAAGCGGTGGAGTTGTCGCTGCCGCCGTACTGATGTTGTGATACAAACTACTACACATTATTACGGTAATCCAAATACGATTGTTCTGAGGCGGGGTGGACTCTGTGTCCGTTTATTGTACGTTTGTAAAGACTACCGTGATACAGAGCTTGATGCGGGGGACGTATACATATATTAAATATTTAAAAATTAATACTTAGTATCAACTTATTGCTGCTCTAGCCCCAAGCCTATTGTCATCTACTAGGCAATTTTAGATTCCGTGTGAATAACTAAAATTTCTTGACAGAATAACCCAATAACACTTTGTTGAGCCAGAATCGACCATGAAATCTTACGCACAAAAGTCGCATCCAATACACCTGCGCCACTGAAGTGTTTGTTGTATACTACTTCCTATTCCAAGCAATAACAAAACCGTCAACAGTAATAAAATTCCATGTGGAGCGGGCTTTCGTGTTTGTAAATAAGAACAGATAAAAAAGTGTAATTTACATTGTCGTAAAAACTGCATAAAATGTATTTTGAAGTACCTATCCGTTTTATGTGTTTTTTCATACCATTACAAGAAGATATAGCTGGCTTTTACTAGCCACTGTTTTGCTTTAATGTATTTTTAATTATATTAGGTGATGTTATACAAAGATTTAAATCATATTTGCGCTCTAAGAGATATGGTTACGTTTCTGGATGTTAAGTTGTCATTTCACACACAATGCCAACATGACATCTGATTTATAAAAATTGTACTATCGCGCTTATTCATATTAAAAATTGTATAGTATAAGGATACTATACAATTTTTAATATGAAGGCGCTGTCATGTAAATTGTAATGTTCACACATTACATTTCGCTCACGCGCATTCTTCTTAGTGACACTCTTGCGATCTAAGTGTGGTGACATCTATTATTTAAAACTTTCGTGTTATAAATATAACTCTATCTATTGGTTAGGCAGATATTGCGATAGTCAAAACAGAAGTAAATAATATTAGCTACTAATAATGTCCGCCAGATCGAATTTCGGTCATGGCGGCCAATCTTAACGGAGACTGGCCATCTGCGCAGGATATATTATAGTCCACAAGTATGTGCACAAATACAAGTGCATTCTTTGTTCCCTAACCCTCATGATCCGATGGAACGGATTATGCGACACGACCGGAAAGAGATCAGGCGCAGGACCAACGGCTTTACGTGCTTTCCGAAGCACGGGAGTATCTAACACCGCCAACTTATACTCGCTTAACTCATATTGAGATTTCTTAACAGAAAAACTCAATAACTTTTTGTTGGCCCGACCCGGGATTCAAACCCGAGACCTCATGCACAGCATTCGCATTTTCTACCGCTGCGCCATGGAGGCAGTTTAGCAGCAGTATTACAATACACTACTAATACAGTCACGTAACGCTCAGCGATTGAAAGGATAAATAGATACATAATATATTGTATCATGTCTAAATCCTAGAAGGGGTAGGTAGAGTACCTAGCATTACAGCTTCATTTCGCCAAGTATTGTTTTAAATAATAAGGAGCGAGCCTGTTGCCATCCAGTTGTTGGATCATTTGCAGAATCCGTGTTGCTTTTTAGAATTTCTTGAAAGAAATTCAGAAAGACCCAATGACACTGAGCCCGGTAAACTGAGCCCTGAGACCTGATATACAGTAGGTAGACGCATTCACTATCGCTACGCCGATGACGTAAGTTACCGATATTTGAAGAATATATCGACATGAATTTGCGCTTCCTAACTCTCCATAATTCGTATGAGACCGTGATCACCCAGATTTGATAGCCACGGACGGTAATATAGTCTGTCCCCTATTACGTGAACCTAAGTGATAGCTATGTTTAGTGTGTGAGTGAGTCACATTAGTGCCTGCAATACACCACTGCCTAATTCGGGAATAATATACAGACATGAGTACACGAATAATTCTATAGGCATGAATTATAAAGGGAGTTAGCAAATGCTAGTAATATCCAAGCATTATTGTTCTATGTTAATCCTGTAACATAATTAAACGTTCAATGTTAGTGCATTTACGCATCCAACCCTTTGCAATATTGACACACATTTACCTCAATATTGATATGAATAGAATACAAAAGCATTCGATCATAATGAATGGCCTATATCCACTTCCGAATTAGTTAATTAAACGTATTATAAATAACAATTCTATTGTAAATGCATTTGTGACAATATGGCTAGCACCCTATTTGCGATATGCGAATATCGATGTCATTTCGAATGTTCAAGTGATTTGAATATAAACATATAAAATAATATCAACCCTACTTATGAACTATCTTACTGCTGGGCACGGGCCTCTCTGTGAGAAGAGTTAGGTTTTAGTGCAGCACGCTAACCCAGTGCGGATTGCCGATGAAGTCTGCTCTACATCGACATCTTCGAGAACTTTCAGACATGCAAGTACAGTGCAGAGAAACTCTGTTCTATGCATGCAGGTTTCCTTACAATTATTTTTTCAATGTCAATGCGTGTATATTTTTATCTTATTTTATAAACTACTTAACTTGTCAAGTAGATTGGTTTCCTATATCCATGCAACTTATATATGACTTGACGTCAGCCAAAAAAATGTATTTAGGAAGTAGGTACACACCAATAAAAAATACCTCTAAAGGGTCAATAATAATATTGTACTATATGGATTTAAAAAAAATAGTACGAAGTCCAATAGCCTAGAAAATGACTAGTATCGAATATACATAGGTATGTATATTTTTAGAGTATTCTATTTTTGTAGTGAGCAGCCTTAACTAATAAGACATAAATATTCAAGTAATTGAGAATCATTTAGAATTTAGAGCTTTTTATTTGCTTTTAAAGTAAATGTAACGTCAATAAATATTATTTTGTCACAAAGAAGTTCTGTTAAACCAAGTCGCTGATCCCTGAGTGTGCAAGGAGAAGTGAAAGTCAAAACCATTTATTAACCCGAGGCTTAATACAAATGGTCGCTGTCTCCACTTAGTCTTGGAAAAAAGATTCATAGTTTCAAATTACATTGTTTGCAAAAATAACAATCTAAGCTAAATTATAAGGAGAATTGCCAAGAAAATGTGTTTGGTGAGGTATAATGAAAATATAATATATTGTGTTCCGTCTATGTATATAGAAAACACAATTTCAGTTTATAATAAGAGTTCTGGTTATTTAGTTGTTTGCATAAGTGACAATGTTTATACATTTTCGCTTTGTAATAGACCAGTATGTTGAGTTTATACAAATTTATTAAAAGCTGCTTTAAATAGTTCAACCTATTGTAGTGCTATTGAGATAAAAGAAAGTTAGAAAAATTACAACATACAAATGAAAGTAGGTATATATGCTAGATAGCATATATACCTACTTTCCGTTGGAGTGCTACGCAGAGGTCTCGAGTTCGATCCCAAGGCGCACATCTCTGACTTTTCGAAGTTATGTGCGCATTAAATAATTAATTAACGGTAAAGGAAACCATCGTGAGGAAACCTGCATGTCTAAGAGTTCTCCATAATGTTCTCGAAGATATGTGATACGTGCCAACCCCCATTGAACCAGATTAGTGGACTGTGGCCTAACCCTTCACACTGAGAAGAGGACCGTGCCGTCAGTAGCACAGTTTAATACAAGGCTGATATCATATATATGCTAGATATGCTTCGGGTATATCCAGGTGGAAGTATGTACCTATGCTAGATAGGCAGAATTCTGCAACCGCCGCAGAAACTAGAAATCTCGGTATTTTGATGTTCCTGTGTTGGATATAAGTCTGATGATAAATATTCCTAATAAACGTAATTTTGTTTTAAAAATACCTACGTATGTCTTTCCATGAATGATGGCTGCTGAAAAACAACCGGAACTTCGAACAAATGTTAATATAATAAAAACAGTTTTAAATGAAATAAAATTAGCTATAACTTACAAATAATATAAACTGGCTAAAACTTATTTATACAGCAAACGTTATTATTGTAAAACGCATTAATTAACCTTTTTCAGTTAATTAGTATATTACCGCTAATTTATGTTAATTTCATCTTTATATCCCAATCTGCCAGCTAAAATCAGAGTGTATGGAAGTACTGATTAGTTTCAGCTAGGCTGTAATAACAGTACTCTGTTTTGTTTTAATTATCCTTATACATTTTGTTATGATTCTTCCCACAGTGTTGTTTCAAGTGCCAGCACCTTTACCTGGCGGAATAATGTTTCTGTTTTATTTATAAGCTTTTCCTAGTCTATTTTTAGGTATTATTTTTGGGTTTTCATTTTATGCAGCATAATTTAATATCATGTTAATTTGATGTACAATTCTGTTCTAGTCAGAAACATATATTTGTGGTTACGTACCAACGTTTATTTATATATAAAGTACTAGCTGTTACCTGCGACTTCGTCCGCGTGTATTTTAACTAAAAAGTGTTTGTCGCCGCGGAACCCAACTATATTTCTCTGCCCAAGTTACTTAAATGGCGTAGTTTTTATAGTGTAAAGCTAGATAATAGCATGTCTTACTCAAAAACAACATTTAAATATGCGTCGTTAGATTACACGCTGTCACAGAATGCGTAAGAAAAATAAAGATTCACAGCTCCTCCCCCGTAGGTGATAGCGTGATATTATGTAGCCTATATGTTGACCCGACCTGTTAGTAATATTCATGCAAAATTTGAAGTAAATCCATGCAGTACTTTTTGAGTTTAGCCCGGACATACATACAAACAAACAGACAAACAGACAAAAATTCTAAAAACTATATTTTGGCTTCGATATCGATTGTATATCACGCCCCAAGTATTCTTTTGAAAAAATATTCAATGTACAGTTATGACTTTCCTACGATTTTATTATATGTATAGATAAGCGTTTTGTTAGACTTCATCGCTTCAAGTGTTGCCATTACATTCATCACAAAGTATGCGTGTGTAAGATGCATACTTTCATATGGTGCATGCGTCTTTCACAGCATGTAATAATAGTGGTATAATGTTTGCCATGCCTTGATATAGAAAATTCTACAATTACAAGTTTCTAGCATCTTAAAAATGACGATTTTGAATGCCTTGTCAAGATTCATTTCAAAGACTCTAGCTTTAATTTGGTAGCAGATTTAAACTTAGACATGAACGTAATTTTATATTATGTCTTATCTTTAAAACTATCGCAGGTAAGTCTACAAATATGGAAACAAAGGACACAAAGAATATCCTAACTCAGAACGAGTTCTTACAAAATTGATTGAAATGGCTCTTCAAGACACTTCAAATCCATGCATTAAATGTTGTTGTATTAATCCAGCTTTAAGAGACGTTAGTATGTTTAAATACCTATTATAACAAATGTTGTAATTAACTAATTGTTTTAGCGTCATTAGGCACGTGGACACGCAAATAAAATTAATTAGTCGAGTTCATTTTACCAAATGTAGACCGCGTGTCCTAATTTATAGTGATCAAATTAGTGGCCATCAATTTCGATATATTATATAGTTGTATGTTCCGTTTATAAAATTTCACTTACAGGTATACTGAAGCGATAGTGTGAATAAATATGATGGGTTAGAAATTAGCTCTGTTTCTCCCTCACTAAGCTTAAGTTAATAGACATTAAGCTTGGTAAGATAGACAAATGAAAATAATGTTGGATGCCGCCTCCTCATCCATGCTTTTATTAAGATCACAACTACGAGTAAAGTAAAAACGTAAGTTGAAAAAGTTGTAAAAAGCAATTGCTATATGATACAGCTCGATAGATTTTAAGATTATTTGTTTTCTTTGCCCCCGAGCTTCACGCAAAAACTACTGGACAGGTTCTAATGAAATTTGTACGTATTATTTCTGATGACCAGGTTAATTATGTAGGATATAAATTATTACGCCATTTTCTATGAGTGTGAACAATAATGTATTTAATTTTATTTATTACTAGCTTTTTCGCGCGGCTCCGCCCGCGTGGTACCTACATCAATAAAAAGTAGCATATGTCCTTCCCCAGGTTTTAAACTATATATGTACCAAATTTCATTTAAATCGGTTGAGTGGTTTAGCCGTGAAAAGGTAACAGACAGACAGACAGACAGAGTTACTTTCGAATTTATAATATTATATAGTAAGGAAGTAAGGATTTATTTATTTGTTACCTTAAAGACCACCCAGTGTCTACAACTACATACATGACTATAAATACATGATTATAGGTTTCTGTCGGTTGCTTAACCTTTAAAGGCAGCCGCTGCATGCACTAATAGAGCTTATCAAATAAATATTTTATGAAGAATCTTTAAGAGTAGGCACTTTTGTAGTCCATTCTTTTCTAGGAAAAGGACATAGATTACTTACAATAAAAACAGCTAATATTATATTTATAATATGTACTTGAAAAGCTTACTACAAACATATATCTAAATAAATTGCTTAATAATAGGTATACTTATTCTAAATAAGTAGCATCTTTACTCTTCAAACAGCTGCCGGATTAGTATATTTATAAATTACTAGCTGTCCAGACAGACGCTATCCTGCACACAAGAAAAAAAATTATGATAAAACTATCTTATCCTTTAAGTTGGACCAAATTACAGATAGTTTGATCAAAATGGTTCAGTAGTTTCAGTGTTTATCCCGAACATACATCGTGACACGAGATTTTTATATATTGAAATATACTATATACTTTTGAATTTTGTGACACACCTTAATAAATTGTTACTTTTATAATTTTTTTTATTAATTTTTGTAAATACTAAATGTTGATTGCCGCACTCATAATTTTAGATCTGGTGAATGACTACTTAGGTACGTACATGATCAAATATTAAACAGTGTGAACTAGGTCAGCTACTATCTTCAATCGTTCTTACAATTATGTTATTACAGTACGAGAGCTCTTTGTTGTTGAATACTTCCGAGAAATATTGTTAACGTTAAAGGTAAAATTTCAATCAAATTTGTGTAGGTCTAGTAGGTTTAACCAACTTTTGGGACCGTTTTGCTATGGGTGTTGTTTAAATGGTTAGCATAGTATTGGTATTTTTGTGAGCAATAAAATATAATCTGTGAGCAGAAATAGCTAATTGATCAGCAACTCTTGGCCAGCAAACATTTCAAATTTTTGGGTGGGTTATATTTGGGTGGGTTTAAGAAGGAACCTAACATAACCTAACCCGTCCGTCTCGGACGGGTTAGGTTATGTTAGGTTCGGGCACGCCACGATCGTGGCGGTAAGTCCCGTGTTTGAGGAGTGGCTGGAGAGGCGGCATGGCGCCTTCACCTTCCGGCTGACACAGGTTTTGACCGGCCATGGTTGTTTTGGCCGGTTCCTGTGTCGCATAGGCCGGCAAGAGACGCCCGGTTGTCACCACTGCCGCGACGTTGTTGAGGACACGGCGCTGCACACATTGGCGGTTTGCCCCGCCTGGGCATCGCAGCGCCGTGAATTGATCGCGGCAGTCGGAACGGTTGCCCTCTCGCTCCCGGCCGTAGTTCTGTCTATGGTCCGGAGTGAGAGGTCGTGGAACGCCGTCGCCTCCTTCTGTGAGGAAGTAATTTCGAACAAGGAGGCGGCGGAGCGGGAGAGGGAGCGTTTAAACCCTCTCTCCAACCGCAGAGCCGGGCGCCGGAGGGCGCGAGACGACCTTCAGCCACCCTGAGGTTTGACCTGGGGGTGGCGGGCTTTGTGGGCCTGCCCGCCATCCGTTCAGCACCAGGTCCGAGAGGCGGCGTGCGTGTTCCCACGCGCGCCTCTGTGTCGAGTCCGTCTCCCCTCTAGGGGGGGGACAGTAGGGAATATTTAGAAGGTACCAGCGGGTAGATCTTTTGTGTAGTGGCCTGCCGTTTCATACGGCGGGCCGTAACCTCGGCGGGGTCGCGACTGCATGTGAAAGTGATTCGCGCGGCCCCGTCGACAGTGGTTTGTTGAGGAACACCGTGGTAGGTTTAGTCGGTATTCCGGGAGGTACATTATTATTTTCAACATCTTTCTTTTACCCCGGCGAGTCCGACATAACCCCTCCGCCCGCCCCCGCGGAGGGGTATGCGTCATAGCATTCCCCCACGTTAAAAAAAAAAAAAAAAAAATAATGTTGGGTTCCTTCGGAATGCAGTGATTTGAGGCGTAGCGGGGCTCCTTTGAAATGTTTAGTGGCCTCATGTTGTTGATCAATTAGCTATTTCTGCTCACAGATTATTTATGGTCCTTTTGCTATATATAGATAATCATTAAAATGCTTGTGTTCGTAAAATCTCTATATACCTCGGAACTGCCTTTTTTATTGATAATCTTTTATTTTCTTTTTATTTTAATATTAATCATATTTGAAATTGACGTTTCCAAGAATAATGTTAAATAATTTTTATGAATATAAAGTTTTTGTCTTTGATTAACACCTGTATAAGTCTAAAAAGATTTCACTTACATTTCGCCAACTGCTAGCTCTCATGTAACACGGAGTGTGTCACGTTCCCCGACTTAAAGTTGCTAAAGAAAATTTACAGGAGAATCCAATAACACCCGACCCAGGGATTCAAACCCAGAAGCTCAAAGTCGTTCAACTACGTAAATGAAAACTTATGCAATGGGATGAACAAGAAAGTTATCATAATAATATCTACATGTACATATAGCAAAGATATACATAGAGGTACTTTATATGAATAGATTTCTAAAATAAAGCCTGTTATCCTCACTAATTTAATCAAAACCCACAGGCAAAAACAACATAGGACAAAAACAACACTCCAGCTGCAGTTTATTCTTCATCTTCCTCAGTGAAGTCATCATCTAGCATAGTGGTTGAAGTGTTGAATACAGCTTTGACGATGGACCTCAGGGTTTTCCTTGCACTCTGACGTAGAAGAGTCAATTTGAACTGCATCAGCACAATGAGATAGGTAGACATGAAGGATATATTCTGTAAAAAATATATATTTATTTTAAGTAAAACTTGCATTTGATTATTACTTTTCTTTGGTATTTTATTCTAGACAATACCAGATTTTTAAAAGGACGTAACTATAATGACTAATATTGGTTTATTATCATCTATGGATGGATGTATTGATGGTTTTCATGCCATATATTGGTTTAAGTTACGATGTGTTAGTCACTTACAAATCTAGTGATTTTTAAATAGTTTCTCTATTCAGCTCGCCATACACTTTTTCGACAACTAATGTAGTTAGATCAAATTTCTACCAACTATCTGACAATGTGTACTTTTTGATTTTAGTAATTTCAAGGTAGATACAAGTTTAAGCATCTTGTGATATTAAGGATAAATTCTGATTCAACCCTATATTTCTGCAAGGGATCATACATACATTTTGGTATATATACGTTTTTTAAATGAATCTTATTCATCGTGTGTCTCAAAACACGTTCTGTCTACAGTAACGTAAATACGGTACAATGAAATAATGCAGAATAGGAAAGTAACCAGTTATCAATTGGTGATGACTACGATCCTCATGAAGAAATTCGATCTGTCACATAACATAACGCTATAAGCCGCGGGAGCGAAGCAGTTATCATAAACGTATGTAAAACAACGGGAGACAGCTACTACTACATAAAGCTATTCTTATACAAAGACTATTTCAAAATTAATAGAGAAATTAGGTACCTAATCGTAAATGGTTTAGTGCATGGTGGAAAATAATAAATGATTCTTTATATAGAATCATTTGAGTATTTGTTCCAAATGGGTGAGTTTATAGATTATATCCACTTTTATTTCTTCGTATTGCCAATAAAATTAGATGGTTCTGCAAAAGCAGTTTGATCGGGCCATTGATTGCCGCAGTTTATGAACATAGACGTATTTCTTGCACCAAATAAAATGGTTCTGGTATGGACATTAACCTTTGTAGCTGTTGTTATATCCACCTACATTCCTTACAGGACATAACGTTGCGATTATAGTTCAAAATTTACATGACTAATTAATGCTAGCGTAATTTTGAGTACTCAACATAAGTAAATTGTTTGTTTATTGTCCGTTATGCTGTCGATCAACTCAAAATAATAGAGTGAATGTGAAATCTGTCCAAAATAATTTGCCTATTACAGCTGGGAGGCTTTTCGTTTATAACTACTGACTAATTAACATTATTTAATTATAAACTGATTGCAATATAGTTATTATACATTTTTTATTAGTTTAGGTATAATATTTTTACACCGATAATAATACTGTATCGTAATGATTTCGTCATTTTAAAATGACGGCACCCTTGATCAGACCAGAGAATAGACATTCTGGAGACATTAATTCAATTATAACACATCTTCAAAATACAAAATGTTGAAACTATTACTCCGATCTAGTATCATAACCATGAAATGTGAATTGAAATGCGATTTATATGGTATTGGCGTTTGTTTCAAATTAGGTGGATAGCGTTTGTGATATTTATAACACAGAGATGAGACTGGACTCTATATTAAACAGCTTTTTTGATAGTTCTAGTAGTACACTTTTAGAAAATGCATGAAAGACATTTTAAAACTTATGGTAGATGGGGCTCTACGGTCTATCTGATGAGATGTCTATTGCCATTTGCCTCTAATTGCACAAACATAAATTTCAATGTTATCTTTTACTGACGACCCGTAACGATCCTTAACAAATTATACACCTAAACCTTTCTCATGAACCGCTCTATGCATTGGAAAAACCGCATGAAAATCCGGTCAGTTATTTTTGAGTTTTTTTTTTATACAACTAAGGTGGCAAACAAGCATACGGCCCACCTGATGGTAAGTGGTCACCGTAGCCTATAGACGCCTGCAACACCAGAGGCATCACTTGCGCGTTGCCGACCCTTTAGGAAAGGACGTGGGAAGGAAAGGCAGCGGAATGGGGGAAAGGGGGTGATTGGGCCTCCGGTACTCTCACTCACCGAACGAAACACAACAGTAGGACTACTGCTATTCCACGTCGATATTCTGTGAAAGGGTAGACCTTCCCCGGTCGAGCCGGTCCATTCATGTTGAAATCAGCGAGGCTCCAATGGTTAAATCGCGAACAGACCGACCGACGTGGCGTGGTAGGAGACTTTGTTTTATAATATATAGGGCAGTTTAAAAGACACATGCGCCAACGGAATTCGCTTTACCTGTACTGTTGAAATCACTGAGCGTGATACAACATTGTTGTAACAGGAGACTTGCTAAAGCTTGACATCACTCTAAGTTACATTGTATTAAAAACAGGAAATGTTTGTTTCCGATCAATTTAACTAAGCTTTTACATAGAGTACCTTTGTCTTTTACCATCCGAGATTACAAATATATTATTATGGTAGCATGTTAATACAAAAATAAAATGTTTATAGGCACACTGATGAGTTTACTTCGTAATTAGCTTGACAATCATATCTATAAACAGCGCGCAAGGAAAAGACTAAGATCACGACAATATGATATGCGCAGTCGGTATATGTGCAGAAGTGCTGTAACTATATTCACATAGCTTCTTATAATTTTATTTTCCAGTGTTTATTGAACACCATGTTTATTATATTTTACTATAACTGTATACAAAAACGAATTATTTATTTTAAGATATTTTTTTTTAATATTATTAATTTTAAAAGCATTAACATTTGTTTTGTTTAAGCATTTGTTTTAGCTGTAAGTAGTTTATTGTACAACTTTTTTAAAGTAAAGATATTATATTATACTTATGAGTTTATTTCCATTGTAAAAAAAGAAGGAGAAAAATATAATTCTTTTTCTTTTTGAGTCTTGCGGCGATTGTGGTCACAGGTTGACTTTCAACCCGTGACCATTATCAATGCAAGTCAGTCAAAACATCAATAAATATAATATATTTATACCTTTAATTATTTACCGAAGTGATTAAGACCCGTTGACTAAACCCGTTGACCCGTTGTATCATGTGTACAAATCACGAAAATTTAAAAACATTGATATTACAGCAATATTACATCAATTGTTATTAAAATTGTATTTTTTGTAGTAACTATAGCTATAGTAGTTAATGTAACCTAAACTCATGGTACGTGTACACAAATGGTTATGATAGCTGATGCAAATGATATGGTAATATCAGTCGATGTGCATATAAATTTGCTTGGAGTTGCTTGTTCAGGTTCATTATACGGGCTGTTATAATAAGGGATCGGCGATATTATCTTTTAGTAGAGTGAAGGTTCTAATTAATAAAGTTCTAGTTAATTGGCAGTCATAGGGACCATTGAACTATGAACCAAAATGGTTTGAGCGAAAAGTAATTTGGACTTTTTATTACCAAACTTTTCTTTATTCTTCTTTTTATTTAAAAGTTTCGTGTTCGCACCTTTTTTAATTATACCATGAGGACCACCTTAATGACAAATAAAAATATTCTAAGTAAATATGAAATAAGCAATGGGTTTTAATATGTTACACGGCAAATTCTCATTATAAATATCTTCAGTTTTTATCTAGTCTGCTAAACGTCAAATGTAAAGTGTAACGCAAATTAAGTTTACATTTCACATACCTATATTTCAATTAATTTATTGACGGTATTTTTTTTATATAACTAAGGTGGCAAACAAGTAAACGGACCACCTGATGGTAAGTGGTCACCGTAGCCTATGGACGCCTGCAAAACCAGAGGTATCACTTGCGCGTTGCCGACCCTTTAGGAAAGGAGGTGGGAAGGAAAGGGAGCGGGATGAGGGAAAGAGGGTGATTGGGCCTCCGGTACTGGTATGCTAAGAAATCTTAGAATAATATAATCATATAATAATTTAATAGAATAATATCTGTGATATTTATGGCACTGAGTCTAGATTGGAATTCTATTTTTAACAAGTTTGCATGTATCTGATAATGCACTTATGTTTATGTTTCGTATATTATAATATTATATTTAGAGAAAACTATTTCTTGCCGATGCATAAGTTGTATTATTTTATTCATTGAATATATTTAGTTTTTGCTAAGAAAAATGTGGTGACTGATATACTTACAAGCATTTTATTTCTCGTTAAGAACCTACACAGCAAATTTGACTACGTACGTTAATAATAAAAAAAAATATATACGTATCTTCATACTTTATAATACTGTCTGTACTTCAGTGCATACCTATAGGTATCGAGTTTACAGAGCTTTCAACATTGAACACTACCGCTTCTTCCCATACGGTTTGATTAGTTCATCAAAGTTAAGCTTACTAGAAGCACTATTAGAAAATATATGAAAAGTACAACAAACGTACTTGAAAGTGTATAAACATAGCAGCTCTAATTTAATATAATTATTGTTGTATTCACATTAAATGTTGTATGACGACGTAGGTTTTATAGTTTACTAGTGGATCAAAATAAATTAGTTTCCTGCCCGAATGAAAAATAAAATCCAAGAATCTATCGCATCTCATTGCAAATTTAAATCATCCAGGGACCCACTCAAACACACACATCAAATTTCATCAAGATCAGTCCAGCCTTTTAGGTGGTTTTTTGTGACATACACACGTACATAAAATTTATATAGTTAAATTGTCGTGTGGAGTGTATATATTTCTTTTTTAGATAGGTGAAAGGTGATTGCGGCTTATCTATGGAATATTGAATATTGCTATAATGCCTATAGTAAGTATATGATTTCAAAGGAACGTTTTGCTTACGTATATGACTTAGTTAGATGTATCTATAATATAGTATTGCAGCAATCGATCGCCGCGTGTAACACAATAATATAAATTTGTAATTTCTCTAAAGTTAAATCTAACTTCGGCAGTTCTTGCAGAAATACCGCACAATCGAACATGGTGATCGATAGTTAGAATTTTTATTTGTTACGCAAATATTTAACATTCATAATCCTAACTAATATTATAAAAGCGAAAATTAGTTTGTTTGTTACCTTTTCACGCCTAAACCACTGAACCGATCATCCTGAAATTTTGCATATACGTTGTCAGGTGTACAGAAAAGGACATAGGCTACCTTTCATCCCGAAAAATTACTGTTCCCGAAGAAAACAATAATAACGTTCTTATGATAATAGATGGCGCCACGTGTCGTTCGAATCATAATTGAATTATACTATTACATGTAGATTGCAACCCGAATTGATTGTCAAATTCTAAATTAACGCGAGCGAAGCCGCGGGCAAAAGCTAGTTATTAAATAAAATGCTGGTTGTTGTTATAGAATGTTCTATAGAAATATCGCCAGCGCCACGTTTTCACGTTATATATACGTACTTACGAAAAATCTTTAGGAACAATTTCATACAAACACCGTGTATAATTGTTGTGTTCTTACTTCCATATGTCTAGTCCCACCTTAAGATCTTTGTGAAATCCGAGGCATAGCCACAAACAGAAACTGAACCACCTGAGCCACCATAATATTATAAATGACTATGATAGTACTTAAGACTATGAATAAAATAAATAATTTTACAGCAGTGAATAACTCCCGGTTGATATTGGTGAAGCCATCAAGGTTCATGATTGGCGGGTTCTTTGCGATCGCTACGAGGAACATCTCTACTTCACGTTGTGTGCTCCTGTCGACTGCGCCTAAGTTCACGTTGAGTAGACGACACTGAAATTCTAGACCGACCTGTAATAGAAAAATAATAATAAGATCTTTTCTTCTCTTTGATTAAGATAACTCCCAAATTAGGCATGTCTGTTTAGGAAGACTGTATGTCTACCAACATTCAAACAAAAGATATAAAGACCAGACAAACCCGGAACACCCATTTGTTGAATCACACTTTCTGTCCCGTGTGAGGTTTGCTCGCTTGGTGCGCTATTAGTGGTGACATGTCCTTATAAACTACTGACTGATCCGGGCCAACAATACGTTTGTTTTTGTTGCGTTATACGGTACGGGTACGGTTGCTACGACATTCAAATCTCTTTCTAATATATTTCCAATATTCTATGATACTAGTTTTTGCCCCCGCACCTTCATTCGCTCAGGAACTGCACTCATTTTTTAATTAAAGGTACTCTATGTTTTTTTCCGTACCCCTGACAACGAGTATGCAAAATATCATGATGAGCAATTAGGTGTAAAAGCGTAGGTAACAAATAAACAAACTCACATTCGCATTTCTAATATTAGTTAGAATTAAGATAAAACTTTCTAAACGATTGCAATCAAATATAAAGTAACAAAATATAGATATAGGAACTTATATAGTCATGTTACTTAAAGGCTAATTATCAGACAGTCTTTACTATAAAAAAGAGATTTTAATGGTGATTTCATTGACATTCGTATCCATTAGGTTCCATTTTCTGAATCTTAAATAGAACAAGTTAAAATTAAAAACTACTTAGCTAAACGAATTCACAAAGGGTGTGGTTACTAAAATCTGCGTCTACTCTTATTTCTTTTTTAATATCATCGTATGAACAGCCAACGAGCTTAAAAGTTATTTCTTTTTTGCACTAAAAAAACATGTTAGACCACATTCAAAGCCGTATTACTTTTGCTCTCTTACTTTAAACTGCTTTTAACAAAACCACAATAGTTGTGTCCTGCCTGTGTGATATTTAATGTATTTCACGTGAAATCTTAAGGGGGAGATATAAAAAATAATCTCTACCTAAGTGAAGACTTTGCTGCGGAGCTATGGCTTATACTATATTGATAAACTGGTATCTAATAACTGAGTTTTCAACTTATTTATAAATGCGTCTCTCATTTTACTTTGCTTAGAATATCTTGATACTTCAAACTCCTATTATGCAGAAATCTAATTTTCGTTGCTGAACTTCGAACAATGATGGCGAAACTAGCAGTGAAACAGCCCCGACTCGTGAATCGATCTTCACCATTATTGCTACATGATAACGTAAGACCTCAAACAGCACGATAAACCGTTGTAACTCTACAGGAGCTGTAGTTAGAAACCATACGTTATCTTCGCCAGACCTTGCTCCAACGGACTACCATTTTTTTCGTGATTTAGACAAGTTTCTACGTGATAAAATTTTCTTCCCATGAGGCAGTACAAAATGCTTTCACACAGTTTGTCGAATCTAGATCCCCGGAGTTCTATCGCAAAGGCATAAATAAATGGTAGAAAAATTCTATTTGTCTGTACAAATCGGCAATTTCATACTTTAACCCCTTTGGTATATCTAACGATACAAGGATTAATAATACAATTTATAAAACAATAGACATAAGATATTTTAGTAATGGACCATTTCAAACATACCTTTCTAGATGCATGATACGCCTCATTGCAAATGATAAACAGGAGAGTCATGCAGTATCCCACAATGACGAACAGGCCCATTTCCTTGTAACTAAGACCGTGTTCCAAGATTTCAGATAAGGCACCGTAGAGGGAAATTGTAGTTGTAAAGAAGATTACCATGCAGTAGATACCGTACATGTTTGAATAAGCACGACCTGTGAAATTAAAACAAACATCAACTGCACACTGAGTGGATCAGTGCGATCTAGTCACTGGAGTTGACAGAAAAGCATTTATTTTTTAGAATTGACAAGAAGCATCTTGTCAATACTTAAAGTGTTGTTCACTATTTACCACCAAACATGTCATGTGCTTGTTCGCTAAGTAAGTGCTAGGAAAAACATTTCATGCGATCAAAGAATTGCCATTTGCATAAATAATAACGTTGTAATTTATTGTAAACACAATTTTTCTGGTAGACAATTTACAAATTGTGTTTGAAAAAATGTTCTGCGAACATCACGTAGCGATAACAAATGACTTCGTAAAAGTGTATCGCACAAATCTGTTCCCCAAGTTTAGCAAATTGCTGTCAGCTTATTGCATGCCCGTTGGCGCGAATAGGACTCTTTGTTTTAACGATCACGCGGAACGTGTTGTAATCTATTGTCTATGGTACATTTTGACAGGAATTTTGTGATTATTGATATTGAATTGCCTATGGAAGTAACAGTTGGTATTGTTTGGCAAAATTATACTTGTTTAGCAGGAACTACGCTCAATTTTTATTTCTATTGATATATTTAGTGTAATTTTGTATTTTATTTATTTTATTAAGATTAGTTGTTATCCGGCAGTCTTATCTTATATGTTGTAAACCTGAACACAGCTCAAACTCTGCACACGTTATTTACTTAAATAACGTGTACATATTGGCTAGTATGAAAGGCTCCCTTCTATTTTTTTAAGTTGTGTTCAGACATCATAATTGTATGTCACACATTTTCTGCCACTCTACACGTATCTGTAGTATTAATATGCGAATAAATGTAAGAAATAAATAAATAAGACTGAGTTTCACTTCTAGCAAATAGATATGTATTTATTCCATGTTTGTAATCATATTTTTTTCCAGTACAATGTTAAATTAAGTACAAAAATACTCTCGCCAAACTTTTACGTTTGAGGGCGAGATACGCTCATTTTTTTAAACCTTACACTGTAACAGTTTAGTATAATTAAATACTACAAACTATTTCATTGTACTAACTAAACTATTTAATTAAACTATATAATAGGTATTACAAACGACGTACCTTCTATTACAAAACATCAGCACAGTAAATATATAAGCTAAAGCAGTATGGAAACTACGAACAAACGTTCGAAACGGCACACTCACACAGGCACGCTCATCTACGAGACTCCTAAGCGAACGTCGCAGTGCTGTCAATCGCGAGTGTCGAGCCGAACCGTCACGTTGTTACTTATATATTATTATATTATCTATGACGTTGTTTATCTTTTGAACCAAGAATTGTCCGCGAATAAACAAATAAACAAATATTTTTTAAATGCCACTCGTGTGTTGTTTGAACATATAAAATAGCTAGAATATTGAATACAAAATAGATAAAATCGGTTTTATAGTACCCTGTCCTTCCTTCCCGATAGTTTATTTTAAAAAGTCTGAGGAATATTAAATAATAATATAATATTCCTCAGACTTTCACACAACGCCATCTAGTCCCAAACTAAGCAGAATTTGTATTATGGGTACTAGACAGTAATTGGTAAACGTACTTATTTGTTTTTTCTTTGTAAATATATACATAAAGATAGAAACACCCAGACTAAATCAAACAGCCATCTTCATGGCGGGAATCGAACCCGCAACTTCCAGCGTGGCAGGCAGATACACTAGCTACTGCGCCGTCTGGTCGTCAATCTTTTTATACTATAACATTTTATAAAATTTGATATGTATGTATGTATCATTATAGTTTGATCAATCATTGCTGCCGTTGAACATCATACCCACTGCTACCTACTGCTGGGCATGATGCCCACAGCTGGGCCTCATGTCCACTTTTGGGCATCTTGCCCACTGTTAGGTGTCATACCAACTGTTAGGCATTATGCCCACTGTTGGGCATCATATCCATTGTTGGGCTTCATGCCCACTGTTGGACATCATGAACACTGCTGGGCATCGTAACATTATTATGTCATGACATTTGCTTAATGCTTTTTCGCACACCGCTTATTATCGATGTACCTAGTATATCTCATACTTACCAACTTCGTTTGCTTATTGCACATGGCATTAATAGGTATTCCCTATAATATTTACGAAATAATCCCTATTAAAAACGTAAACACAGACATATCCACGTCATAAAAATGTATTCGATTTTACATCAGTTACGTTGACAACCCTAACGCTTCATTGGTTCGTAGGTTCTTATTTCAAAAATTATGCCTGGTTTCCCTACTGCTTTAGCTTATATGTATATTTACTGTGACATCAGTGTGTTCTGTTTGCTGATGACGTATCAATTATTATTGCAAATGAAGACAAAACTAGGCAATATGACAATTTAATTAATGCAGAGGTTCAATGTGTTTTAAACTGGATGGAATGTAATAATTTGCAGGTAAATTTAACAAAAACGAAATTAATTACATTTCATAATTATAATAATTTTGACAAAATTAATTTTAATTTCAATTTGACACGCAGAGATGAAATAATCGAAAAAGTTGACGAAATAAAATTCCTAGGATTAACATTAGATAAGCACTGCAACTGGAAGTCTCATATACAATCTGTGTGCAAAAAACTAAACAAATTTGTATTTGCACTTAAAAAAATTAGGCGTACTTCTGGACAGAAAACAGCAATAATAGCTTACCACGGCTATGTTGCTTCGGTCCTAAGATATGGTTTACTTCTTTGGGGAAACTCATTTATTGTACAAAAAAGTGTATTAGGGCTATATGAGCAGTCGATACATTAACATCATGCAAACCCTTATATAAAAAACTGAAACTTCACACATTGGCGGGTCTATACATGTTGCAGGTGTGTAATTTTGTAAGAGATCATGCTAGTTTGTTTAGGAAATATGAAGATGAGGTGGATTCTAGAGTCAAAAAAAGAGATCCATCAAGACTGATAATGCCAATAAGAAAAACTGCCTTGTCTCACAAAAATTGTTATGTCATGACTGTTAAAATATATAATAGAATCCCAAAATATATAAGAGAATTGCCAAATGGGAAATTCAAGAAATCACTAAATGATTGGTTATTACAGAAATGTTTCTATAAGGTAGATTAATTGTTACAAATCATAATTTGATATTTTACTTGACATTATATAATTTTAGTTTTTATTTTTTTTATTTTGATTGTATTTAAATCAATTATCGACATTACTTTCTAATCTTATTTTGACATGACCTTAAAATGTGTACTTAATATGAGGACCTTTATTGACTTTTAAAGTTTGTGGCTACTTATAATAATTATAAATGCTTTGCATGTCGGGTAAACAGGCGAAATATGTGAACATTTTTTATCATGTACATTTGAACAAACTACTACCATGTTTCATGCAAATAAACCATGTTTCATTTCATTTCATTTACAAAATACATATTATAGTTGATAAAAAAACACAGAAGAAAAACAAGGTATTTCTTAGCACTTATTTCTTAATGACAAGCAAACATTGCTTGTATGTCACTAAGGCGCAAGTCCTTCCGCTTTGATTTTAACATACATTTGCTACATTTAGGAAATTTTCTAAATAATTCGACTTTATCCTACACTTGTAGCACTTTTCTTAGGCCACAATTTGCAATAAGCTAACGAACTAAATTGGCAAACTTAACTTAATTAATAAACATACTAAAGCAAAACAAGAATACACATAAACATTGAAGTGATTATGAATTCGCACGCACACAAACAAAATATTACTTATGAATATGACTACGCAGAATTTTTCTGCGACAAGAACCCCCTTTTTAAAACTGTTTGATGCAGATGATCTATGAGGAAACCTATGTACAAAATGGGTGGATATGATAAATGAATATGAGTAAGCACTGTTGAAAGTTTAAAATAAATAGATTTTTGAGATTTTTTTACTGAGAATTAGAGATAAAATATTTCTTCGTGTAGCTGCATTTAATAGCTATAACACATTGAGAAGTATAAAGTACCCGCTAATTAAATGCAAAGCAGTTACTTTTTATCACCAGTCAATAATCTTTCACTGACTGTGTGCTCAAGTACTAATCAGACAATGGTGACAATTATACGACAAAAAGAAATTTTACAAGTACATATTTATATTGAAAAATTTACTGTTTTAAAAATGTTGTGTTAAGTAAACTGCAACAAGGTACTATAATTCTTAACTGAAATTTAAAATGAAATTTTCTTTATTATCACATAAACCATGTCCCTTATTTCTGTAAATTCTCGATTGCCTTTTTATTTTACGCTGTTTCTGTTTTGCTGCGATGTAAACTAAAAAGTGTTTACGGCGAACTTATTTTCATTAATGAATAGTGTTTATCATGATCGAATCAAATTATTACAATTAAAGATATGTCCTTAATTAGAAAAACGTGGCCATGTTTATATGTTGTTTAAGAGTTGACACTGTGTTTGAAAATATCTGCCATTTTATGCTTCTTGAAATAACATTTTCCGCTAATAACAATGTAGCAATTTGAATGTACAAACTTTTCATGTTCTCAATAAAAAATATGTAATACATACCCAACTGTTGCATCATATGTGAGAGATCGACCCACAGATGGCGGTACTGAGCTACTTTGAGCGACGGGTGCTCTGCCTCTAGCGCCTTGTGCAAATTCATCGCTAGTCCACGAGAAGCAGTGCCAAAGGCGTTGCAGTTTATATACCTGTTGTATGTATGTATTATTTTAATACATGTGCGTATTTCGTATTACAGTGGTACATATTATATATTCATAATATATCACGCGGGCGATGGTAACGACATAAGTAGCTAAGAACTAAACAAATTTGTAACAATATTTGACGAATAAGAATAATATAATAAGAAGAAAATTAGTTGTTATAACACTTTAGTATTGTGATTAAAAGAGACTAATTTTAACAATTAATTATTATAGTAAACGATGAGGAATCATTATTGTGTATGATAAAGCAATTCAAAATCAAGCCTATGTTGATCGACTTATGTCGCTAACTGTATAATTGTATCATATAACAATTTTTCAGCTACGTTTATGACCCCACGCAAAAGAGGGGTACAGTTGTGAATTACTGATTCACGAAACTCAACCTAAACCCGACAGAAAAACCCAAAACCTTGTCTAGAATCCGCATCTCACGTTAGGTTGTTGCATATCTACTTGCACTTATGGCACTAAACTAATGTAGCAGACTTTAGATAACCAACGCTAATTGTAGTGATTAATTTTTTCATAACGTTGAAAAATCGATATTGAGTTGTTCTGTCAGGAAATGTTCAGAAGCAGAAAGGAGTCGAAGTGTGCCCAGCAGACAACAACTCGTTCCCTATGACGCAGGCTCTCAAGACATAGCAAAATGATATATGAATAGTACCTATACCTTTGCCCTTTTTTTTCTGGGATATACTAGCATAGGTAACTTACCACAGCGAGCAAAATCCATCCAACATAGCTATAATATGGTAGTAAGCAAACGAGTGCCAGAGCTCGAAGTCTTCTTGTAGATAGTGCTGCGACATTATCACGGCGAAGCTCAAGCCCCACGAGAATATACACAGACCCCAGGTTAGTGAATACAGATTAGGAAATACTATAGGAGTGCCCGTGATCTTCAGATATTTTAGCTGAAATAAAATAGATTAGAATAAACTTTGTTGTATACCAATAGAATTCAGCTTAAAGCATAATTATAATCATCAAAACCCTAATTTATAATATTATAAATGCAAATGTGTTTATTTGTTACACTTTGACGCCTTAACTACTCGACTGATCATCATTAAATTTCGCAGATGTACAGAAACGGACATAGGGTAACTTTCATCCAGAAAAAGTTCTATTATGTACAGGCGGCATCCCAACCGCTCAGTGTAGGTAATATCTTATACAACCTTTGGTTAAACAAGATAGAAATGAATATAAAAAAATTTACTTCTGGCGTATTTTATATTATTATTTAAATTATATAGCATAGCATCACCATGTACCGAGCAACGAGTATCTATAACGCATTTATTTCGCCTGGACTGATAAACTAATACAATATTCTTTAATTATGCAATACCTCACTAGCTCTATTCATATTACACAAGAAGGAAATTGCTTTAAAGTTATCGGTAGTAACTTATTTGTTATAGAAACTCGCACACTGCATACGAGTTTCAAACTCATCAGAACATAACGTGTTATATATTATTATGTTACACAGTCCTAATTATAATCAGAGTATCATGAAACTCAAAATATAATATCATTTTACTAGCCCAAAATATATATCACTCAATTCATTAAAATATGTTCATATTTGAACAGATGAAAATGCCAAATGAGAAAATGATTTCAATGCCGTCATTAAAGTTATAATCGTATTATTCGACAGATTTAATACGTACAAATGGTGAAATCTCTCATAACAATGAGATTTTATACTGGCGTTTTCAAATAGATTTAATCGGAGCAATTTAATAAATAAAATCGTTGTAAATAACAAAGTGTAAGTCGTAGTTTGGACGCTAGTTGGCTGCGAACAATAGCTTTTTCATTATGTCTACTGCTCGGCGTTTAAAATGTTAAACATCAAATTGCTTCTACAGGTTTCTGTGGCGTAATTGTATCTACGAACGAAATACAAATAGTTCATTATACACTATTCGCGAATATCATTGATAAGTTCGGCGAACCGCTAGTACCCACTATTTAGGTCTTGCGTAATAGATTTATGTAGATAGATTTTTATAAAACATATCAGCTTAAAAAGTAAAGCCATACGTAATCAGCCATTTTGACTAGTTTTGTCAACGACGCGCAGTTCATATTATTGATTCCAATATCATGATTTTTGAAGTGATTTTAATAAGAGATTTTTAAGTCCCGTGTAATATTCGGATCGATTATATTGACATGTCCACAAAATAACACAAATAAGATCGAGTTATCATGTAATGAATTATAAATTGCTTCTTTATAATCAGTTTAGTGGTTGTGAAGTATAAATTGCATCTTAACGATTAGTAAGTCTTACTATTCAATAAGATGAACACACAAGAATTCAAATAATTTACGCTATATAATTTAATACTCACATTAAAATACACGATAAGTACAGCTATTTTATAATAGCTTTAGAATATTTTCAAGGGTGTATCATATAGGAACTATCTTTGCTTAGCTACATTTCCCACTGATATAAGCTTAACGGAATATTATATTGAATGGAATAAAATAATTGAGAGCCCACGACTTTTACTGAAAAAGAAAACGTTTTTAATACCAAACTCCTCTGATGATGGATAAACGCGTCGGGGGATATGAGCTTACTCTACTCTACTTCAAACACAAAATATGCGTCGACACGTGTTTCGCTTCAGCGCGAGGCACAGTTTGATATCACGTAAGCTAGTATATACTAGACAGATATTTAGCCTAAGCATAGTGTTATTAGCCTCACGCTATATTGGTCCTCCATTAAGCGTAAACTAATGGGAATATTGTAAAGCTGATATAACACATTCTATATTTAAATAGGTTGATACATAAGACCAAATTCATCAACGAATATAATTTTAATCTAGGTTTTCTGTTCTTTGTGTGTGAATGATGACTTTTGATAGTGATTTATTGCTAAGAGGAAACAATGTTTTTTCTTATACTGTATAAACTGTATGATTTTATACAATAAGATATTTGTCGTAGTTACCCGGGAATAAGAATCACATGTTTGGTCAAGAATTGTTTATATTTGACAATTATTAACTTTATAATAAAATATAAAAAGTAAAACATTTAAAATAATTTAGAATAACTTAACGGTGAACCTAATTGCCAGAATCTAGGGTAATCTACTAATCTAGACCATAGAAATAACACTTCATACACAGACGTAACATTGTACGTACGAAAAATATTAAACTAATAACAAAAATCTGCTCGCGGCTTCGCCGGCGTAATTCCCATGGGACCCTATACCGGGATAAAAACATCCTATGTGTGATTAATTAAAAACATCTTCACAAACATTCACATTTATAATATTGGTAGACAATCAAACTATTTTGTAGAAAATATTATCTAGCAAACATTGTAGGGTGCGTTGTAACAAAATAAATACACATTGCCCTTAATTATGTCAACTAAACAAATACTATTGGGGACATAATATAATAATGTTGTCAACAAAATGACCTCACCTGTAGATTTTTTTAATACTTACATTCATAGCAAGCCTTTCATGTTATTATGTAATTACTATTCACCGAACGAACCATATCATAAATATGGTATGCTATGTATATGTACATATACGAAAATACCTTACTGGACCCCACTTGACAATACGTACAACTTTGAGCACGTGGAAAAGAATTTGAAGTCTATTCAAAGTTTGAAGTTACAAGCTTCGTTTCGTATTAGTGTGAATTTATTGTATTGTACACATATAATTTTTTGGTGATATGTGTAATGTGATGTTGAGGTATGTTCGATCTTCAACGTTTTTAAATATATATTTAAATCCATCCATGAATACTTAGAAAACCGTAATGACATGACTACATACCTGATAGTGAGTCCACATATTTTTGAATATAGCTACTTGTGGCCCATGCCGCCATGACGCGATCGGAAGAAGAAAATGCGGAATCAAAATGCTGAGAAAGATGATATTGTAGATAACTTCATCAAATCGCTTATTAGAGCTGCTTTGAAAATTTGCTAAACGCTCTTTGCCCACTAAAATGAGAAAGATAAATTAGTGGAAATTGCTTCCTTTCAAATGGCTCGCCAACTTTCAATCGAAATTGGGAACTTATGAACTTTCCGTGTAATTAAAAGTATTTGATCCATTAGCCGTGAAAATACAAGTATTCATTTCGTAGACAGACTTTTATGCGAATTGTTATAACTTTTATTATTTCCGTTTCAATTGGAAAGAAATATAAAATATGAGTTTTATCGTATTTGTTTGATGACGATGATAAACAAAAACAGTGAGTGATACACAAACAAGTTTAACATTTAAATAAAATATTTATAATATACTCATCCATACTATGCAATATAATAAATGAAAAAGTGAAATATATTATTTATTACATTTTCGTAAATCTTTAAAACTATTGATGAATATGTTACTGAGCTATGTAGAGCTATACTATAGGATCCTTAGTTCAATAAGCTTGTAAAAATTGTGAATATAATTATGTAACTATTATATGTAAAAAGGCATTATATTGCATTGTAATAAATTGTATTCTTGTATTGTAATAAATTCTATTGTATGTAGTTCGTTGTTCAGCATTTCACTGGGCACTAGTGCCAAACTATACAACACTAAAAGAAGTTTATGTATTTTCAAGTGCCAAACGCTGCCTTTTACTACTTACATAAAATAACGTCACCTTACTTCACATATTACATGAAAACACCTACAAAATTTAAGAATACGGTGAATTTTATTGATAAAAGCATTAAGATAAAATCACAAAAATTCAGATACAATTTCGACGACGACTTTTAAAGAGCAGTATTATCTGAGGGCCAATTCCCAAAACAATCTACTGATCTACCATGTGCCATAATATTCTCCAAAGTCGTAATAAATGTAAAACCTGCACATAAAATTGCATTTCAGTTGACATTTGACGTTTATTAGACTAGAGCAACAACCTATAATGAACATATTTTATTACAAGAATTGGCACTTAGGTAAAACTAAATATTTTCCAACATATAACATACTTACCTTTTACAACAATAATTGATTCCAAACCCCATACCAAGTACGCCCAAAGAGTAGCTTTCGATATCCAATTATAAGTTGTTCGCATCGTTGTTTGAGCATCTACGAAAACAAATAACCATTAAAGAAACTTTGTGTAAGAAAAACATACGTCATAGTTTTTCCTTATACTTGCTCTATTACTCGAAGGGTTGTGGGGCGATTTAGGTGTTAAGCTTTGAGTGTAACGTTTTAACTAATACTCCTTTGTAATTCGAGTTGAAGTATTTCTTAGCATTTCGTGAAACGCGGTTGAGAGATGCGTCATATCAATCCTGTTGATATTATACCTACTTCGTTTCTTTATCGTTATCGCTAAACATGATATCCGAAATGAATAAAATAATAATATTTATTAGCGTTTTCATATATCTGCAAATATTTTTGTTATTATCAAAAGGCATTCATAAAATGCTTTTCAGATTGCATGTAAACTGTGAAATCAAAACAATTATATCTGTAGATATACATTTTGTTTCGGTTTAAAAGCCTTTATAAATACAATATTATATTCACACTTGATAATTCATGCGTTTAAAATAAGGCATGTGAACTACGGACATTTTATCGATACTTTTTTATTATTTTCGGTGATGTTATAGCTCGCTTACAAAGTACAGGCGTGCACTCTAACAATCCGAACATTGTTCGAAAGTTATTGGTTTTTGAAAAATTTCAACACATTCTCCTCAGAAAACTCTAGAAGTTTATATGTATTAAACTTTGAGGAAAGTTTTAACACCGCATTTTATCTGATGAAGATGAATGCCGACATTTTAAAGATTGTAACCAGGAAAGTTCGGTTAACTTTGTCGGTCCAATAATACGATTCTTATCAAGTTTTCTTGTTATTTTTCTGTTTACTTTACGTTGGTAATAAAGTATTCAGTTATTAGCATTTTAACAAATAGGCACATCAAAATGTAAATTTAAAACGAGTATAAAAATAAATAAGGCTTAAAAATTAAATACCTTTCGGCACCCTCATAATGGGCATAACACCCGTTATTTGAAAAAGTACAAGCAAGCTCTTGGTAGTTATATAGAAACTGTCGTGGGCATCAAGAAGAGCCCCATCCTTATCCGTAATCTCTGGGCCATAGAGATCCTTCGCGTCGTAATCTGAAAAAAATGTGCTTAAAGGAATAGGACTCATTACAGAGATTAAGTTGCAACCATCACTTAAGCCGTTATGAAATATGATGCAAAGAGGGGTTACTTTTCAAAGAGGGGATATCTACTATGTTTCTTTTTAAATGTTGTGAATGCGACGATGACAGTGATTAATTAGCATTTCAATAGATTTAGTTATATATATAAACTTATTATCATAACATACTTATTTTTTTATATAATGGCTCCTATTAAACCAATGAAGGGGGGCTACTCACTACGGGGATTTTAGAATTAATTGCTAATTTGTTAATAGGTACTAATCAAAATTAACATCGAAAGAAATGTTATTCTAAGTTATATAATATAGTATACATATATTTATATTACGCAAAATTTAGTCCAGCCTTATGTTACAGAGCTAAGAAAACCTTCTGACTCTTTAACTGTTTAATAATAGGTACTACAATACCAGCCGTTTAATTACTTCAAAAGGAGGATGAGAAGTCAAAAATACAGTACCCCTTATACCGCCATCTTTATCATCAGTCTTATCGTGCATATCCCTTTTCTTCGGTTCATCATTGCCATTAGAATTGTAGACCCGGAATCCTTGGAATTCTTTGTTCATGCTGGCGGTATTGTTTCCAAATATAGCAACGGGAAGGAAAGCTCGCTTTCGTTCAACGAGTGGGCACAGAATGAGGCTGAAAGCTTCAGGCAACAGAATAGGTAATAATCAATCATAACCTACCCGTCTCAGCTTACTTGGTTATGCGCGTTTGTCAATAAGATGCCGTGGAGTAGAATTGGACTACATATTTTTGTTGATATTTTTTGTACTTGTGAAATTATTATTTTAGAATAGCTTATCATATCAAATGAAACATAAATTTACGTAAACTATGGCAGAAATTACATTAATTATTTATTATATCAAGGTAAACCACTGCAAAGGCAATGGAAACGTTTTTCAATCAAAACGCAAATCTGACGGGCAAATTAAATAGG
The DNA here is from genome assembly GCA_963564715.1 of Catocala sponsa. NCBI lineage: Eukaryota > Metazoa > Arthropoda > Insecta > Lepidoptera > Erebidae > Catocala > Catocala sponsa. Next base: position 20,002,469 of record OY751338.1, on the reverse strand, counting down.
CAGAATAAAAGAAATGAAGAAAATATTTTGTTTCATTCTTATCAAGACTGCACACGATTAAAATTAAAAGGAAAACAATGTAAAAAAGAAAAAATAAAGGTTTGAAATACAATAAAGAGTAAACAGTGAATAAAAATAAATAAGTGTAATGGTGGCACCAACGTTAAGTAGAAATCCCAATTAATGTAGGAACCTATGTCCCGATATATCAAAGAAGAAAGGAGTCAGTAATCATTACAGAAATACCACAATTACTCGATATGCCGGGTTCGAATACCCGAGTTACCTGCAGCTGACAGATACAGTCGAGATAATCGTCTTTCTATATCATATTAATGTAGTAAAGCTAGAGAATAACTATTATCTGAAATTGAAAATCCATTTGTAACAACAATGTCATCTATGTACAATACCTGACACTACATATTATGTTGAATGCCCTGACATGTCTCATAGTTGGCAAAATACTGTTTCAAAAATATAAATAGTTGTACTATAGGACTAATTTATTCATTAAAACGGTGCTATTACTAATAAGTCATCAAATACTGTCGAGTAGCTTTCAGTTTATGATCGGTCAGGCATTGAGTAATAAAAACAGAACTTTGATTATAAACAAGTTTGGAAGCTATATTATGTAGAAGCTTGTAACTCAAGGGTTTGAGTATCGCAGTTTAATTTCCACATTAATATACGAAACCACAACACATTGCTGGCCTAAGAACGGACAATGTTGTAAAATTATTTTACATGGTCTACGGACTGCGTTTGATGGTAATTATGGTGGAGTTGCAAGCCTTTTGACACGAATTATATGACATACTAATTTCTTTTAGATATTGTGTATATGATTAAACTTAATCAATCTATCCGCTTGTATGACCAAGCAATAAAAATATTAGCATTTGTGCAAAACAAATAAATATATATTATTAATTATATATTTTTATTTAGAGATATTGATAATTTGAAGTTCAAAACAAAAACAGTGAATACTATGCCACTCAAACTCAACCTGATCACTCGGCTCTTTAGGTTGCTTAAACGCTGTAATAATGGCATTCAGCTTTGCAGAAACCACTAAAGTTGCTAAGAATTTTATAAATAATTGTGTTCTTCTAAATAAGAGAGCGCCGAACAAAATACAGCTATAAATTGTAGCAGCACTTTCTATAATATCGCGGAGATAATGCTGTGTCTGTTAAATTGTAATTATTTTTATTTAATGAAAAATATATCTTATTTATAACATTGATTTCATATGCATGGTTTTAAAAGACCTATTTAAACAAAGTCTGATAATTTGACCAACCTTTACCAACTTAACCCTTAATCTGGCAAGAGTAAAAATTATGGAAAATTATGTTTATTTTTGCATTTTTAGCTTCATTGAGAGTTGTTACAACAAAAAAAAATAATGTAAAACATCTGGTATATCTTAATTTTCTGAAAATGCGTGTTCAGTATTCTGGACCTTGCCAGGTTTGCCATAAATTTGTCAATAATTTTGATGTGTAGTATAATGCACATTGCCGAATTATTACATCTTGTTTCTATTTTGTGCAGGTGATAAATTTTAAAGAAAATGACGATATATTTTATTTTTTTAGTAAAGAAATGTGTATTTGTAATAAAATGTCTAACAAAAACTTTATTTATCAATGTAATAACAGGCAATAAGGACCATTTTACTTATTACTTATGTATAGCTACTCTACGTGAGATCAATAATACAATCAATCTGAACGGAAAGATATGTAACAATTATTATTCTGAATTACGGATAATATACAACAGTTTTAATCATAATTATAATAATAATATTCAGTCGACATAGTTAAAAACTTTTACTTAGTATGGAAATTATAAAAAATATCTATCATCTTTTGCGTAATAATACATACATACATACATAGATTCACGCCTGTTTCCCAGAGGGGTAGGCAGAGACTATGGATTTCCATTTGCTACGATCCTGACACACTTCTCTGGCTTCATTCACTTTCATCACATTCCTCATACACGCCCGTCGGTTCAAGGAGCCTTTAATTGCACTTAACACAATACACATCATTCTTATTTTTTATATATATGTAGATTGCAGCGACCGTATGACTCTCCAAACTAGAACAATGACCATTACCATCATAGCGTACACTATCATTTGTTCAACAGTAATTGTACTTAACTGATATTCGAGATTTCCCTTTATTCTGTAACTCTCTTGCTAATTGGCACCGAAAAGACCTCAAAGACCTCATATGCTTCATTGCCCGTCTATTGCAATCACTGCGATAAACTAACCAGGCTTGGTTCACACAAATGTCGAGCATTTGAGCAAAGATTGCAGTATACCAACGTCGGCTCTTGTAAGTAGTCCGGTACAACGCAAACAGAATATCGGTGAGATCGACGCCTCTCATGTGGTTATTGTAGTGCTTTATAAGTTCCGGACAGTCCACGACAACTCGGGCTTTCATTTCCATGCTGTACGTCTTAATTTTTCCCACTGGGTAAGCATCAGCGTCACTCTACTCAGTGCGTTACTGAATAGAGTGACAACCTTATTGTCATACCATTTGACTACAGCTATCTTATTGTTATTGTCAACTACTTGGCAAAAAGACCCTCTACCATTCTTTTTTCCAAAAATTGTCACTCAACAGTAGTTTTTCGCAACTTTTTAGCCTATTTTAACGTATAGTGCCTAGACTGAAAATACCACATTCGTTTCTTAAATGTGATGCTAATTCTACTGTGGAAAAATAATTATCAAATACACGACGCTGACTCGCGTCTGTATTGTCTTGCATAAAGCAACGACAACTTAAGCTCTTAAGGTTAAGGATTTTCTTCGTCTTTTGAAAACTGGATGTATCTCAATGTATCTTCGCCTCCATAAAGCAGGAAGTCTACACAATGCCTAACATGTCTGCACGGACAAAGTTTTTGAAACTCCATTATTGGGTTTCACGGGTTTGTATAGTCTCCTATTACTCGCCTTTTTGCCTTTATACGGTATTGTCATCTCATCAATGCTATATCTTATCTCCTCTTCCGTGGCTAAGCAGTTCCACCCCACCTTCTCTACAAAAGGTCTTACTTTAAAGTAGAGATCCAAATCTGGACACGAGTTATCAGCAAAATGGATGTATCTGCGTATAGCTTCAAACCTTTTCAGTGACATGATATCGGCAATAGCTAGGTAGCGTAATTCTTTTGACTAATAATCTACATAGGATGGCAAATTTACACCCATAAGTAACAAGATGGCAATAAAATCTTTTTAATTTTGTTCTCGGAGATATTGATGGATGGTGACACTAATGTCAATATGTAACGCGCGTGATGTCTGTTTGAAGACCTGCAAATAATATTAATGGTAGGTAAAAAAAAATAATTTGACATACGAAATACGCATATTGGTTCATAAAATCATATTAGCAGTTAGTTTTCTATCTAATTGGCAGTATCCGATATACTACACATCACAAAATCTCACTAAAATAGTACGAACTTGGCAATGGGAAATATACTGGACCCGCGAATTTGATAGAATATTACGAAAAATCTATAATAGCTATTATAATTTTAGTTTGTGTCCCCATATTCACAAGTTTTATGAAATATGTTGTGCAGTAATAAGTAATTATTGCAACATAAAATAACAAATAAATCGAGACTTACCGAGAGCGGTCGCGACACGTCCTTGTTTCCTGGCATTTCGGCGACGAGTAACCAGCCAAGCGCACGCGCATCTTGCTCGTAATTTTTTATACATTACTTTATTATACAAATAAACCATTAGAATTAAAATAAATACAATATAGTTAAAAATCCTGCTATACATTTTTCAAAATTGATGTTCAGTATATTGCACACTATCGAATTAAGGGCCAAGCTAGAAAAATTATTCATACCCTAAGGATAATTTTTTGGGCTAAAAGGCCGTAATGAAATAGGATTCAGTTGAAACACTGCACGGGCCAAAGTTCGTGTGATGTTCAAATGATTGTTTCAAGTCTGAATTTTAACATATCCGTTGCTACAGTGTTTATTAAAGTGCCCAGTATATGAATTATGCTTAGCGATTTCGACTCGTCTTTAAATATAAATCCACATAAATATTAATAAAGTCATTCTTAGGTCCAAGTCACACCACCTAAAATATATTTTATTTATATATTGTGTACTCTACGCTACTCTGTATTCCTCAGACACCTCTTGAAGCCGTATACCGATGACGCCGCAGCGTCGCTCTACGGCCATTAATTCATATTTCACACTAATGGCGACTTTCGAAAACACTTAACGATCCCCTAAGTGAGATGTAAGCAAGACCTTGCGGACTAACGTTAAATATTCAATACAAAATTAAGGACGGTAAACGTAGTAGCACTAATGTGGAATCGCCTGTCGATATTAGTTTAACCTTGTAAAGAAAATTATATTTGTTGTTCAGTTAGTGTATATTATGTAAGCAACGATGCTTACATAATATCCTAACAAATCGCGTAGGGAATAATAGACTCTAGTGAAAGAAGTTATACATGAAATAGAAGAGACGGCTAGGTACAATTTATATTTATGTGTCGTGTGACGTACGAATGCAAAATTTTAAAATCGATAAGTAGCATCGTTGCATGCATGCATGAGGTATTGTAAAAATACGACGGCAATATTCCTACGAAAATAAAAATACGAGTGATATAGAGTTACTGATTTCATTTGTATATTTTCAATCTCTCTGAATAGCCTAAAGATATGCAATTTTTGTAAAAATGCACTAGAGTTTCGTTCACCGTGTCCCTTTAAATAATACGTGGTATCCGAAGCAATCTATATATTATATCACAAAGTATTATGCTTCGCTATCAACAATATAAATAACTTATTTTGATTACCGGTTTTGCCATGGTTTTAATTAAACATAACATCACAAATTTATCCTACAGTCCTGCTCAAAAATATAAATTACTTGTTTTTACTAGCGGTTTTCCCATGGTTTTAATGAAACATAAAATTCCAAATTTATCCTACAGGTAAACTTTTCCAGGTTAAAATAATCCATGAACTATTTGTATGCAAAACATCACGTTGTTTCTTCTTTGCCGCGTAAATAATGATAAGTCTATGAATCCGTCGTATTCGTAAAAGGAATCGAATGTAAAAAATATTAACTATTGCCAAAACACTAAAATAGGCTCGTTTCCAGTAATTGGACAGTTTATATACAATGCTGATAGTATTATAATTATCTATAAAATATTGTTATTTTATTAGGGTTGCACGTAAGTCATGAGCAGCGATAGCTCAGTGGGGAGACCAACAGACTACAACGCTGAGGGTCTCGGGTTCGAACTCACGTCGCGCACCTATGACTTTCGGAAGTTATATGACTTTTCGAAATTATGTGCGTATTGATTGACAATTATTATCGCCTGCTCCGTGCCTCGGAAAGCACGTTAAGCCGTTGGTCCCGGCTGAAATAAACATCTATGGTAGTCGTTATAGGGGGAGTGTCGACACAAAAGATCCCACTGGATCGAAGTGTCGCCGGTCTGCATTGACTGGCCCCCACATAAGATAAGATAAGATAAGGGTTGCACGTCCCTAGTATATAGTTACTACTAAGCTAAGGTACGGGTATATTACTGCAATAGAGGTAAGAATTATTGTATGGGATTTCCTATCGTAGACTTTTGATCGAATATTCAATTCCTTACTTATATTGCTAGCATCGCTTACACTTTCCGAAGGTAACTATCATAATTATCAGAATCGTGATAAATTGAGCTCTGTTGACTGTACCTACCCCTCCAGAGGTACATCTGTCTGAACTATTTACATACAATTGTATGTATGAATAGTTCAGAGTTAAAAGTCATCAGCTTTATTCAATACAATAATTATTCTTCTTCTTCTTCTGTTCTTTTCGTGTGGTTAGTGGTCAACCTGTTATCAAGAGTTGTCCAAGCCGCCCGTAGGCCTCTGACATGGCTTAACGACTGCTATCAATTTGACAACAACCGGGACCGAAGTTTTACGTGCCCTCCGAAGCACGGAGACGCTCAGATGAAATACCACTAAGCGGTTACCCATCTATAAACTGACCGCACCCAACGTTGCTTAACCTCGCTAATCGTTTACCGATCAGTGCGTGCAACTGGCTATGAGTGCCTCATTATTAATTTACTATCATTAAGGCAGTGCATAATGATCAATAAATACTAATTACTCGGCATGTCGTTAGCACTAAATAAAATGTGCAAGCACTATTTACATAATCGTGGCATACTGAACGTAACAAAGGATCAACGTTATTAAGTGGAGACAGTGACATCGGAGTAAATATTAATTACGCGATACAGAATAAAGGTACGGTTCATTTGGTACTTCGATACTTTAAAAGATTTAAATCTCTTTGAAAACGGATGAATTTTACGTAATTTGTTTTTTCTGTATACTTTATACTCATTCAGGTTAAGAAAAATGTACGCTTTCGGTTGGATCTAAAGTCATTAAGGAAAAGTCTGCTTGTTTGAACTGAAAATTATTTATTACGACTGTAAATTATTTATGCTGACTGTTTTGGATGGAATAATATTTGTATGTTTCATGGTTTTGTTTACATTTGTGTATTACAATTTTGAATTTCATTTTAACAGCTATGAAACAAGTCGTTGCCTGGTTGGGCAGGCGACTGCGGATCACAAACAACATTTTCTTTGCTGCCAGTTTTTCCGGCAAGTTAAGACACTAAAATGTTAGCAAGTTGTGATTTCTCACACTCTCGTGTCTACAAAAACATGTGACGCCATTGATAGTGTGATTGATCTTACTATAGTCGCAACGGGTAAGAGAATAGAATTAGCTGTTGCGTATACATTTGTACACTATAATATCTCCTGCGCAGATGGCTAGTCTCATTGAAAATTTGCCGCCATTACCGAAATCCAAACTTTAGGTCATTATTATGATATTAATAATAATTCCTATCACACATTGCGTCAAAACGTGATACGTTTCAATCAAACATCGTAAATAAAATGTTTGTCAACAACTAAACAAGAGCCAAGTGGAACGTACCAAATTAACCACATGCCAAGCAGATCAAACATGCTTACGTCAATTTATATTCAATTAATCCTTCGAAACGTGATAATGAAAGCGTCACATATTTATGTTTATCAGACCTTCATAATCGGCTTTGTTTGGACTTAATTATATAACGTAACGGTGCTAATATTAGCTTCAAATTGTTTATATACACGTACAAATATTTACTTTGGAACATACCTACTTTTATAATGTTGGTAAAAGAGCATTCATTATTTTCCTTGTAACAAGGAAGTCCAACATTGGACGAATTATGATGGTCAAGAACATTACATATTATTGATACATTCGAATATTATGAGAATGATATGCGCGTATAGTTATCTTACAGAGAGTTTTATTATTTCTTTATTTAGTCATCACCCGCACTTCGAATAATTTTTGTATATGACTTTACAAACAGTCAAACAAAGAACACCCAACTTAGAGCAACTGGTCGTGGATCACACAGTTTTAGAGACGATGAAACCCTTAATACTTGGCGCAGTAGTAGTAACGAGACGACCACTTAAATCTACACCGTCTTTGCATTTTGGACACAAATGTGTAAGATATTGGATGTATTACACCGAGCACAGGACACCCTAGCTTCCTGTAAGAGCTGCCATACTCTGTACCATGTTCTGTACAATCCGAAAGGCGGTGACAACAACAACAATACAAAATTATACTTCAATTGTTGATGTGACTGTCACTCAGAACAAAAGTTATTATTACTTTTGTCTCTAGTAGAAGTACTACGCGCAATAATTTATACTAGCTTGTATTGTAGCACCATTACAAATCGTTATTGGTAATAGAACGTAATATTATAACGTCAAATAATACTAAAAATGGATGCGACTAAATAGGAACTAAATTTGCATAGTATTACCGATAATTGGCCCTCTGATTACTTTACAGTAGTCTCTGTCTACCCCTCTGGGAAACAGGCGTGAATCTATGTATGTATGTATGTATGATTACTTTACATACGTTACAAATAAAAAGACATGATTTTTTGTTATAAAGCTCAATGCATTTATATAGGCAGGAGATAGGTTGATTACTAAAGTTTCGGTCTATACGAAGTTTATCCTTGTAAAATGACAATTGAAAATACGAGATCCTTATTTGAGATCGTCATTTGTTTGATAACAACGGCAACGATTGTTATGCAAACAGGACCCGTACCATGTTCCTTATTTATTTTATTTAATACCGTACTTTACAACTTGCCCTTGTTCAACAGTATGATGGATGGAATATGTAATTCGAATTTAAATTATTGCAGATTTCATATAGAAGCTGGTAATTACATAAGATGTATTGTGAATTTTGATTTCAGTAGTACTCTTAATGTTTTTATTTATCTTCTGCTGGGCACAAACTTCAAAATAAGAACTGACATTCAAAAGTTCTACTTTAACCCACCGAACTTGAAAACTGGCAGGTAATGCATGTTAATTTTTTCAAAAGGTACCGTCGTCATTTGAAATTTGAAAAAAGAACACCATTCATATTTTTGGACGTACTATTCTTGTACGTCACCTAACGATGCAAAAGGTTGCATAGTAGGAGCTAGCCCGAGGCGCTCTGCACAACAGAGGACGTGGCACTAACAACTAGCATTTGTATACGTCACCCCACCGTTTCATTCTTATCTCCACGCTTTGTCATAGTACAAGGCTCCTCAACGCTGAGCATTTGTTCTGGGACGTATATTTATTGTATGGATATAAAAATGCAAACTGTCATCGGGTTATATGATATACCATTACATATTTTTTGGATCTTGGAAATACTTAAACCGTAGTTGATGAACACTAAGGATAAAATTATCGTCTGGATGACATTAAGACTAAGCTACGTTATTTTAACAATTTGAAATTAAAGTTTGTCTTTAATTAAACAAATTATTAAGACTGCAATAAAATTTTCAGTCGTGAGTGTGATCCATCATTTTAGTCGTATTAGACATATTTATATATACACTCCATGTACTCTTGTATTTATAAATAAATACGAGAACGTATTATTGAATATGTTTAGAAGAATTTAGAAGAATCTCCGTATAGTTTTTTATACGTGAGTGACCAAAACTAATGTCTTTATCGTATTGTCTCGTAAAATACCATCATCTGTGTTTAATCTATCGTCATTTAGGAGTGGATACTGAGATCTGATAGTCAGCATATGCGCTTACATTTAAACTTGCAGGACTTGATCATTGGAATATCACGAAGAATAAAATAGCTTTACTCTTAAAAAAGTAAGTATAAATTGCCGATTGTTCATCGTGTATTAATTTACGTAATTCGTAAACCACAAAAAATCGAGCTTTGTTTGTAAGTTAAGTTTAAAAAGTTGTATTAAGTTGAAACGGAACAGTGTCCTAGATACCTATTATAGTGAACGAACTGTCAACTCTTTAATTTATTTTGCAAACTGCTGAATTACTTATTTTAGGATCGACGATTGACGTCAAACCAAGACTGCAAATCAGCATTAAATGCATTATAAATTCACGAGTTTAGACCAGTAATACTTGTTTTTAGTGCTGATATAAAATTGTGGACCCCAAACTACCACCCAGCTTTATTTACGATTCAGCAGTGAATCTAGAAAATATAGTAATTCCAGATCGATCTTACCCTACATTAAACTACCGCGGCTTATGATCTAAATGAAATCCTTGTATGGGTTGTATATAAACAATATAACTCGAAATTACCAACGTATAGTGTATAGTTTTTAATAATCAGTTTTTTTTTATATATTTGACGAATAGGCCAATCTAACAGAATATATTGCCCAACATCACAATGCTCTTCACATATAGCGCATGAATAGCCAACGCACTGAACCTATATGTAACTTTCAGGATTCATTAACTTATATTTTATTATATTATATTATTCTATCACATACACACAACACCATCTAGCCCAAACTAAGCAGGGCTTGTACTATGGGTACTAGACAATAGGTAAACATACATATATACTTTTTTTTTGTAAATACATACATATTATACATAGAAACACCCAGACCAAGACAAACATCCATGTTCATGCACACAAATGTTTGACTTGTGCGGGAATCGAACACGCGACCTCAGGCGTGGTAGTCGGTTTCACTAGCCACTACGCTATTTAATTCTAACTAATATCATAAATACGAATGCGAGTTTGTTTTATCGGTCGAGTAGTTGAGACGTCAAAGCGCACTTTGATGCCTCAACTACTCGATCGATCATCATGGAATTTCGCATACAAGTTATCAGGGATACAGAAAAGGACATAAAACTTTCGTCCAAAAAAAATTATTGTTCCCGAGAAAAGTCATTGACAAAAGCTAGTATAGAATTATTATTTAGTTACATATTTCTACGGTATATGAAATAATAGAACAAAACTATATTTTTTAATCACAATTTCAAACCATTAAATATATTTGAACATAAAATTTTGCAATGTCCCAAAAGGTTCTACAACTTTGTTGATGTGATTTATGAAGTCGCTAAACTTTAGTCGATTTATTCATGATCAGTTTCAGCTTCACAAATCTTAAAATTAGTGACGTCATCTTCAGATCCATTTGAAAAGCAGTGTTCAAAGCAGATGTCGCGCTTGAATAATCATTAAAGTTCTAAGATATAAGATAGCTTATTATTTCTTTGTTGCTTTGTACGTAGCAAATCTCGTTTTTTTATTATATCTATAAAGCCTTATTGGCAAATAGACGTACGGTCAGTCGATGATATGATAATTCCATTATAAAGTAGTATTATAATTTTAACGAGAATCTTAAATTTAATAACAAATTGTCTTTAAAGTACGTAAATAACCACAGTAAAGTGTTAATGTAAGATCTCCTTAAAGTGGACATGTATATATGCGTTTTCTTATCTTATCTTAACACATTTAAATATTGACTATTATAATTAGTAATCTGATAGTCACTAATCAATGCTTCATCTTAGTAGGACCTTATTGTAACGTAATCTCAATTGTAGCTTTATATTATTTAATCTGCGGAAGTGTCGTGGATTGTGCAATAACCAGAAACCTATGTAACTGTTAATTAAAATGTAATCTGTATACTATATTTTAATTATGGAGAGGAAAGGTTTGTTTCTTTTTTTTACACGACTAATGTGGCAAACAAGCATATGGGCCCACCTGATGGTAAGTGGTCACCGTAGCCTATGGACGCCTGCAACACCAGAGGCATCACTTGCACGTTGCCGACCGTTTAGGAAACGAAGTAGAAAGGAAGTGGGAAGGGGGAAAAAGGGTAATTGAGCCTCCGGCAATCTTTGTATTTTGGTTTGTAAGGAATAAACTCAAAAACATCGAATATGGTTTTAAAAATTCTTTCACCGTTAGAAACCTACTTTATCCAGGAGTAGCATACAAACAGTAACTATATAATCTCACCCTACGAGGGACCATACCGGACCATTAACCATACACATGGATTTGGCCGGGGACTGCTAGTTCCAAATAAAGAAAATAATACAATTTTAAATCAAATCTATACCTGAATATACATATACCGATGAATACGTGAGTATTCATCAGTATATGTTATGAATATAATATGAATACGTGAGTATTCATCGGTATATGTTATGAATATAATATGAATACGTGAGTATTCATCGGTATATGTTAGAGATGAACTGCTCTTCAAGACTATCTGCAGAAAAATGGTTGAGCTTTTTGTGCATTGTTTGTTTCATTTGCTGCGACTTTTTATATTCCAGAACTGCTTCAGGTATATAAAACTTCGTCTGTACTCAGACATGTTGAAATATTCCACATCCTGTAGAATGCTCGAAGAAGGGAACGTCGACAACAGACTCGCATATTTTGTAATGCAACTGAATGCAAGAGAAATACTGGACAAGAACTTTATTTCGTTTCTTTTACTATGAAAGCACAAAATAGAGATCTTGTCCAATATGTTCTCTTTAAACTTATATCTTTGTGAAGAAAGTGACATGCTTTTACTAGCAACGTCATTAACATACATACATCGAAGATATGTTGTTGTGTTATATAATTATTGTTTGTGTACGTAGTTTAAAGGCTCCTACACACAGTGCCGGTGGTAGTGCCGCCGGCACTGCCGCCGGTCAAGCTGCGGTGCACCCGGTGGCATACAAAGCCGCCAGTTTTACCGCACAAAGAAGCCGCCGGCATAGCCGCCCGGGTATGCCGGCGTACCGCGCAGCTAGCGTTCTACACGACTGTCATAACTGGAATGATACTCGGCGGCTTTGTGCAAGTTTCTGCGGCACATGCCGGCGGCACAAATGCCCGGCACGTGCCGTTCCGCAAAAGCCGGCGGCTCGTGCCACCGGCATTGTGTGTAGGAGCCTTTATGGTGCGGATTTTCGACTCTTGCAAAAGCATACTTTGTGGTCAATGGACCGGATAGATTCTGCGTTTGTTTTTATATAATAATGAAGGGTTATGCAGTAAGAAAAACAGACCTTAGCTTATTAAAAAAATACATAAATAAAATATATTATATGATAAATGTATATGTACATAATTATGTACTTTCTTTTGTTTTGAACAATGGCGGCGATATAAAATATTCGATTGCTAGGTCAGCTCAGCAGCACAGTTAAATTGATTTTCTATTTGGAAATGCCGAATAGCAGCATGGACATTATGTAGAAGCCAAAATCATATTATTATTGTATGTAAATTGTTCTTTATTGATATCACATACGTATAATATGTACGTATTTCCAAATCTCATATATATCAGAGACAACTAAACACATTTTCAAAACGTCTACGTACCAGAAAGTTAGTAACGAGAAAAGTAGGTAGGCAATTCCGATAAAACTGCTCAACTTGTGTAAGGTACGCATTCAACTTGGAATTGCGTCTCCGTTTGAAAGTTCAACTTTAACTGAATAAACATTCGTCCAGACTCTCCCTAAAGGCAAATAATACCTATTTGTTAACAATTGTAAATTTAATTTATTTTATTTATGTGTTTCAAATTTAATTGAGTACAAAGCTGCCGGGGGTGTATAAAAAGTCAGTTTATTTGGAAAGAGTTTGTTGTTGTTTTGTCGAGTTCAGAAAGCTTGCTTGCCAGATTAGGTAGGACTGTCCGTAAAGTTTGTATCATATTATATTAGCCTTCCATTTATAAACGGAACGTTTTGTCGTTCTAATAGGTGAAAATATAAATGTTTGCATATCGATATCCAAGAACCAATTCTCAACATAAAAATTTCAAAATAGAGCTGTAATCTAATCTAATAAACGCCAAATGTGAACTAAAATTGAACTTATATTCGCGTTTGATATTTATTTTTATGTATCATACCAATTGTGATAATTACGTCACTGAGACTAGACCAGTAGATTATTTTCTATATTTCTTGAACAGTTTTATTACAAGAATTGACCCTCGGTTATGATATATTCGATAGACAATTGAAATAGTGAACTTCACCACCATCATTAACAGTCTAAGTAAACAGTAAAAATAAAACGGTATTGAATGATCACTTTCATGTCAAGAACACAGAAACGGTATAATTTCGAGGTATTTAATCGGGGTTTAGGAATCGGTTATTTCATCCACCTTTAATCGAGTTGATGGACTTATATCTGCGACAAAAGCTGGCTTACAATATGAGTGTGAAAATGTTGATGTTTGTTACTTAATCTAATTACATGCAAATATGCAATCCGTAGCACAGATTTTAAAAACATTTAGGATGTTGGTATATGATTTGAACTACTGGAAAACCCGTAGCATAGTTTAACAACTATCCTATTGGCTATTCAGTGTAATGTTAAGACAAGCGCGAATCAATAGGTAAATAGTAGGTATAAAATAACTAATTTTTCTATAATTTTTTAACATATCGTACAATCGCAGATGGAAACTTTTAGTCATGGCCTTTAAATCTATACTAATATTATAAAGCTGAAGAGTTGGTTTGTTTGTTGGTTTGAACGCGCTAATCTCATAATAGCCTATTTATCGAGGAAGGCTATAGGCTATATAACATCACGCTACGACCCACGGGGGCGGTGTAGTAACGATAAACGCGGGTGAATCCGCGGGAACATCTAGTCTGGTATAAAATTGCAGGATCATTACCTTGTTTTGCAGCATTCGCTTATTTATTAATTTATCTTTCAATCAATCGCTTATTTAAGACAGAAATATACAGATAGATATAAAGCGTATTAAATGTACCATCCATTAAAATAAATGGTGCTTTATATTAGTTTTTGTAGCTGCTTGTACATAATTTTTGATTGATGAAGTTGCTGGCGCGAGCTACTTGCACGGGTTTTATGCGAGTAATTTCTGCTTGCAGAAGTAGTTACCTGTGCTTGCAGTACGCAACTTGAGCAGGTTATCCGATTCATGCACAATATATGCCTTATTCAATAAAACCTTAATATTAGGCAGTATCTAATTACATAGATCCTATTTGGTGACTTTGTGTTACATGGTTATTATCATTATTAAGTAGTAGAGCCTCGCTGATTTCAGCATGAATAGGCCGGCTCGACCGGGGAAGGACTACCCTCTCACAGAATATCGACGTGAAATAGCAGTATTCCTACTGTTCTATTTCGTTCGGTGAGTGAGAGTGCCGGAGGCCCAATCACCCCCTTTCCCCAATCCTGCTCCTTCTCCTTCCCACTTCATTTCCTAAAGGGTCGGCAACGCGCAAGTGATGCCTCTGGTGTCGCAGGCGTCCATAGGCTACGGTAACCAGTTACCATTAGGTGGGCCGTATGCTTGTTTGCCACCTTAGGTATATAAAAAATAAAAAACATTTGAATGTCAGTATAGTTAAGTGAATGTTCGGTTTGCCGTTACAATATAGTTAACATATCTATACCTACTTTCTTTTCTTGAATTCACAAAGAAATAGATTACAAATAATATTGTTAAACCTCCGTGTACGTGTTTCAAATCGTTGTTAACTCAACATTCCTAATACAAGCATAGTAGCTTATAGGGTGGACTCGTATAAATTAATATGCCTCGACCTATAAGATAATTAAATATTTAACTACTTTTAACGGATTTTATTGCAATGTTCTTTTTAATACACTATTATCACATCATTTTAAAATTATTACACTCTTACTGTTAAACATTACTACTATAAAAGTTTAAATTTGCCCCGACCTTTCGATTGCTTTTTAGCAGCCATGGTCACGGCCAAACTGAGATGGATTGTCTTAAAGTGTAGTTATTCCAAAGTACACAATTTAATTATTGGTGTTTCTATTTACGCAGAATGAGCTCAAAGCATCATAGAGGCTAGTTGTGTTTTTCTTCTTCTTGGATGTATCTTCATGGATCTATCTGAATTACTGAATCCTAAGCTAGTAGGACATTCCACCCATCTTCTCTATTGAAAGTTTAACAGTTGTAGTTTAATAGTTTTAAAATTAGGTAATAGTGTTTTAAAATAAACAACGTCATAAAATCCGTATGAAATAGTTTAATTTCAATGTATAACATTCGCTTAAACGTAAGACACTATTAGATACTAAAATAATGTAGGTATTGTCGACTCAGTGTACGTAAGGTATGTAGGTAGCTAGGTGTTAGTTAGGTGTGTTAGTTTGGTACAATACGCTTGTAGGTTCACGTCGGTAGTGTAATTAGTCGAATTCGAACCATCGACCTGCATCGCAAGTTCCATGCCTTATCCATTGAAAATTTACGGGTAGCTTCGCTTCACCATTCAGATTTACGAGTAGAAAATAAATAAAATGTTGAGTAGAGTGAAATATTTATGTAACCTCGTAGTCGTAAAAACTGACTGCCTCGTTGATCCTATGACATAAGTTTCCATTTACAGACGTGAGATATTGGGATTTGATATATTGTTACAAGATTCTGAATAGGTGCACGAGATCTAGAAATAAGCTCGGCAATAGATTCGCTCCGTATTACGTCGTATCTAAAACATAAGAGAGGGTGTGATGTTTTAGATATACCGTATTTACTATTCGGAGTAATATACGGCACTAGCTCAGTATGGTTGTCTATGACATAATATGTAAAAAATCGAACTTAGCGATGAGATAGGTGACAGAACTTTGACCAACCTTCGTAATAAAATCTGCTCAAAGTAGAGTTATGATTAAGTCTCAACGTCCCAAATATTATACCCTAACATAAAAACAAACTGTAAATGTATTGTCATATGTATATTGTGAAGAGATTTTATAACGAGAATTGGGCCTCTGATGCATTGTAAAAATAATTGTAGTTATTTTAAGTCAGTTTATGTAATCTTTTGAAAGGACCATATCCAACAACTATAGACACCAGATCATTTTGTTCCGTGAATAGTATTATCGTCATTTTCATAATATTACTGAGAGACTTTTTCAACATTTGCCAAGGCAGGAAACTAAGCGAACTGAACTAAATGATTATTATGTCGAATACATACAAACGTATCTATTTTTGAACAAGTGTCGTGGGACCTAGATAAAACGTGGCCAAAATGTTGGGCTTAGGCTAGCTACCGATAGGACCATTGAAATCAACTCGACTCGTCGGCTCGTGTACGAAAACAAATTCTTAACGAAAACATAGAATAATTTAAAATTCAAACGATAGAATGACAATAGAATCTACAGTGAAAATTTAAGCCTAGTGTTGTCACAAATTACCTACATATCTTCATAACTGTTAGATGCAAACTGATATTGAATGAAAGTTTGTCATTATAACCATGCTTACAATATTTAAATATGCCAAACACACATATTTTTCATTGAAAATACGCCAGAGCTAGCCAATATTTAGTAATAATTTTGTACTTATCCGCCTAAAGATTGCCTATAAGAGATTATTTTTAGATAATGTCGTCCTTTCTACATTATAATATGCTGTACTTGGAATGAAAACTTAATTTTGGTGTACATGAGTTTGGCTGCTGAAGAGCAACCGAAACGTAGAAAAAACTGTAATCTTATGTGTAAATATTTTTTATAATTGAAATAGCTTAAATAGTGGACAAGTTTAACAGTATTAGTTTAATAGTTTCAAAATTATGTAATAATCGTCTTTTAAAATAAATAATATAACTAAAATAAAAAATAATAAAACGCGATAAAATCCGTATAAAGTAATTTAATTTCAATGAACAACAAAATTAGCAACTAAGCAACTAAAACTTTTAATATGAATCAACTGTTCAGTAAGTAGTTCATCAAAAATAATTATTCGTACGGCAAGTCAATTGCTTTCTGCTATCTCCAAGTAAAATTTTCACCTAAGTGTACTAATATACCACTTACTGTGCTAATTAAAAACTGTATTGACGCTGGTGTTAAGGCTTTCGTCAACATTTTTATTCAATTATTTTAGCATAGCTCAGATTTTTACATGAAACGTATTGGAATGCATAAACAGCGTATACATAGACCGTGCCATACTGTACCGCTAGTTTGAAAGTCCGCCATATTTGCTTTGTTTTTTTTCTTGAAGCTGAAAGGCCTTACGAATCGATCTGTCCGCTTACTCATAGTCACCCAAATAAAAATATAAAATATGTAGGGTTAGTTATTTTAGAAGCCTTAATTTTAAATAATATCCCAATCCACGTTGCTTGTTTTAATGGTGGAGGAAAAATTGCGATACGTCTTGGTATGCTGTATTTAAATTTGTGATGTCTGCCATCACACACTGGGCTGAATGGTGATGAATTTAGGCAATACTCCTCTAATATGAAAAGATCTGAATCAAGACGCGGGACAGACTGTAAATAGACCTAACATAATAAAAATATTAATTAGGTACTTAATATAAGAGCAAAATAACCAATCGCTCATGACTTTTAAAAGCCGTCGTACAGACAAATCCATTAGGTATTAATAAACAAGTCCACATTTCAATTGAAGTTTAGCATTGTTCGTGCACATCTCAGACAGAATACCGTGAATAGTTGTAGAATATCAGAAGGAAGCTACCGGACTAAGTTCCCGAACAATCTGCAACAAACAGAACTTATCCATTACCAGATCGGCCTAATCGATCCGCTTAGCTCTAGCCGGTTATCAAATGTGTTTGTTTAGTGCTATTGTAGTTTATGTTTAATGTTCGACGATCCGTTTCGGATATTTGATTTGTTGCCGTTGTTTGGTTTGATCGAAAAATTCTCTCTATATTGGTAAAATGAGATATTCTGTTGTAGTATTTTTGAGGTTTAGTTTACTGCTGAATTTGCTGTACTTGTTTATCTGTTTTACATTATTCGTTGTTGTTGTTTTAAATTATAGTCCGGACTCTCTTTTGTAGTAAGTTCTAACCACGTTTGCATAAATGCACGTTTTTGTATGTATGTGTGTGTGATTGAATTTGTTGTTTTATGTATTTATGTACATATATGAGGCGAATTTTGTGTTAGGCTGAAATTACTATGTTTGTACATTACTTTACAGATAAAAATGTTTTTAAAAATTTTTAGTTTACTAAAGACGTTTTGCTGTTATTAAAGCCTCTTATTTATTACTTAAACTATACATGCTTTGATTGATGAACACTCATAGTTTTTGATAACTTATTATTGTTAAATGTGCGATTATATGACACTGGCTTTTATTTTTATAACCTAATAATGAAATAATGTATTGTTACTACAACTGCTTAGAATGAGGTCTCGTATCCATTTCATAGTTTAGCAAAGTGTTATTGGGATTTTCGGTCAAAAAATATTAATAGCAGCACAATATCTGTGCTGATACGTGGGATCTAAAAATATAAGTCGCTGTGTAAGTGCTATACACATCTGCCTACCCTTTCGAGAATATAGATGTAAGACGTGTGCATTTCTATAACCTTAAATATATTTCACGTAATTAGAAGGTAGTGGATTAAACATCTAAATAAGTGATAATCGTTGAAAAGGGACCAAAGTTACGATCGCAATTGCATTAGGTACTGTCATGAACACACTCACCTACTATCACAAGCTAGCTTTTAGCTTAGCAGGGGACATAAATAAGACCACTAGTAATATGCAATTCGCGGTTTACCTTGTTGGTCCCGTGGTTATACAGGTTTGCGCTAGAGCGGGTCAATCGTAAAGTTCGGACAAAGTGTTGTTGACTTATTCCATTAGATAAATCTTAGTAGGAACATGGAATCTAAAAATGTGCCTGGTAGACGCTAATTGGCTCCTTCTCTATTATGTGGGATCCAAAACTATTATTGTACATATTTATATGACGTCTACACATCTGCAAAATAGTTGTGAGTCTATCAACATAATTAGCTGTGTATGCAATCCTCTATATATTGATATTTTTAGAACGTAAAAATTAATACTGCTAAATTTTTATTAACGATAAAATAGATAAGTCTTGGGCCCTATCAAAATTCAATTCTTTGGCTCCAAACATCAAAATTATTGAAAAAGATTCTTTTCGCCTTCTTGGGTCTCCTGTATTGGAGGAGGCATTCGAGTCGTTTATAGATGAAAAGATCCAAAATTTTTGTGAAGTTTCAGACCGACTACTCAAAATTGATATTCATTCTGCTTATACAATCATTCGTTATTGCCTCTTCGTTCCTAAATTCACACATGCCCTCCGATCCTCTCAATTTTGGAAGCATTTAATACTTTTGGAAAAAATCGACGATACTATTCGGCATACACTTAGTAAAATTTTAAATTTGGCCATGAACGACCGAGTGTGGCGTTCGCAAAATTAGTGATGTGAGTTTACCGGCGTTCCTGTCTTCGGTCCACTGCACTGAAAAATTGACCAGGAAAATTTTAGCTCCCACACTGGTTAATTCTGAAGTGTCGTGCAAGTCCGACGCAGTAAACGCTTGGAAAATGATCTGTCCAAGCTCTGATTTGCCATCCGATCTATTCTCTCAGAGTCGGTGGGATGGGCCGCTCTGCAACATGGTGAGAGAACATCTCATAAACACATCTCTTAATGTTGCTGAGCGTGCCCGTTTATTGGCTGTGGGGGAGTGGGAATCGGGTCTTTGGCTCCAAGCACTCCCTTCGTCCAACATAGGCACTATGTTGGACGATACAACGTTCCGCATCGCTTCTTGCCTTCGTTTAGGTGCTCCATGTGTTTCTCCGCATCGATGTTACTGTGGGGAAGCCGTCGATGGCCTTGGCCACCATGGCCTATCATGTAGCAGGAGTGCCGGTCGTTTTTCGCGGCACGCCAATCTTAACGACATTATCCGTCGTGCTCTTGTCACCGCCGGCGTGCCAGCTCATCTCGAACCTAATGGCTTGGCACGTGACGATGGGAAGAGACCGGACGGTATGTCATTGATGCCTTGGAAGATGGGTAGGCCCTTGGTGTGGGACGCAACGTGTGTCGACACCCTTGCGCCATCACATCTTCCCAGCACGGCGGGTTGTGCTGGTGCTGCTGCTGCATCTGCGGAGACTCTCAAACGGCGCAAATACAAAAACCTGGTAGGGGATTATGTTTTTGAGCCGTTTGGGGTCGAAACGCTAGGGTCATGGGGTCCCAGTGCTCGTGCGCTCTATAGAGACATAGCAAAAAGGTTAGTCGACGCTTCCCGTGACCAGAGGGCTGGGCTTTATTTTGCAGAAAGAATAAGCATTGCCATTCAACGTGGCAATGCTGCCAGTCTTCTGGGCACACTACCGGTCGACTGTGATGCGGAGGAATTTTATGACGCCTATTAGAGGGTTTTAGTTTTCTTTTTCTTTGTTTTATAATATTTTAGGAATAAGTCATTTTTAAAGAATTGTGATTATATGTACATATTAAAATTTATTGTTAGGATAGGATTAAATTACAAATTATAGATTTTTTAGAAGTAAATAATTATTTACTTATGTAGTAAGTAAATAGTAGAATCATACTGCTACAGAATATTATAAATGTAAACGTGAGTTTGTTTATTTGTTTGATACGCTTTTACGACTTGACTACTCGACCAAATAAAAACGTGACATTTCGTATCCACGTTGTCAGGGGTACTGAAAATGCATAAAGTATCTTTCATACAGAAAAAGGTACACGTCCGAGGGATGTAAATTTATTGATAAAATCTAGATTAACGCAAACGAAACCGCGAGCAAAATTTAGTATTAAAAATAAAAACGTTTGACGCTAAGCCAGTTTAGTATCCAAGTAGAAAATCAACGAGAATGTAACAACTAGCTTCACAATATCAACACATATCTATCCCGTATCCCCGACATAAAACTCAAACTCCGATAAGCGTACGTATTCACAAGGCCATATAACATTTTCCGAGTCGACGCCGGCCGCCATATGACGCGACAACTGCTACAATGATCCTCAAAATCTTTTATATACCTAGATTTATCTCCTCACGGAATATTCTCGAATATACAATATTTTTGTTCCATGTCGTGTAACATCTTTGTTTTCACTGTTTTCCTCTATATTCGGTTTATATCTGTGAAGGGTTGTGTCGCTGAACTTGATATTTAGATCTTGTTTCTTATTCTTGTCGTTTGAGTTATGTAGTATATACTGGAACAGTTAAAGAAAATGAAAAGTTCTGAGATGTGTTGGTGGACAAATAAGTCCAAGAACTTTAATACACTATATATTATGTCTACTAAGAGTAATTAAAAGTTATCTACCAAGCCCAGTATCATAAATATGAAGTTTAGCTTTAATGATACATGACATTTGTGGATCACACAGGTTTCTCCTCTACAAGACACATCTTTAATATTCATTATGACATAGCGACAAAGTGACCACACCCGATTGCATTATTCGTACGAACAAATATTACGTGTTACCACAAAAAAAACAACTAACTTGTCGCCTGAAGGCGATTCAGCGTAAACTCTATAACTAAATAATATAATCGATAGAACAACTAGAATGCTAGAAATAAATCAAATAACTAATCCAAATTTCGACTACAGATTCAGCGTGTAGCCTATTATCCAATTTATCCAAATCCCACCTCCGTAATTGCATAGAACGTCATCTGCCAAGCTATTAGAAGAGCCTCGGCGCAAGTAATTCACGAGTGAGCCCCACGGGTACTGATGTTGAAATTGACAAGTCTTAGTGCAAGCTTGTAATTATGAATTATGTCCTTGTTGTGTTCGCGACTTAGTATGAATACAGTGCAATTAGATATTTTGTTAAACGACTTGTTTATGTTCGTTAGTAAATGTTCAGCAGACATTTTCTGTCGAATTAATGGTCTACGTCAAAACAAGGGATGAGTAAAATTTTCACCTTTGTGCAGGTGATTACAAAAAACAAGGAGGATTTTTAAAAGATTGCGTAGCTATTAAAATAATTCACCCTAGTAACTAATGATTGTAAATAGTATAATAGTAGGTATAGTAATAGTATAAATAGTTTTAATAGTTTCAATAATTTAATTAGCTTAAAAATGAGTAAAGTTTAATAGTAATAGTAGTGTAACAGTTTTCAAAACTTTGTAATAAAGTGTCAAATAAACAACGCGATAAAATCTGTATATAGTAGTTTAATTTCAATGAATAACATTGGCGTAAATAGAAGACAATATTATTCGTATCATATTTAGAGATACAAATTATAGAAAACATATCTAGCCTAATCAGTTCTACCTAACGGTGAATACGTTATTTGTTACATCATAGCTACTAAAAATAGAAGAAGGCCTTTGAATTCCCTAAAAGATAGGTATAAGGACTTTACATTAACATTTTTTAATCCAACCTTTTGTAGTGGATGCTTTTGAACGCTATTTTATTTTATGATATTGTCGGATTGTAGTTTCCAAACTTTTATCTATCCCAAAAGTGCAAATATACATATTATGTAGCAAGAAAATTTACCCAACAATAATGTTCCAAATGTCTAGTATTATGTATTTATGTTACTTGAAGTCTAGATAAATTTCGCTACACAAACAAAACTATAACTTTATAGATATACGTGCGTTTGCTTGCACAAACGTTTCCAAATTAGGTTTCAGACGTCTTTCATTGTATGACTTCTGAGTCATACCTTTGAAACAATAAGAAATATTATAGGTCAAAGTTTTATTGAACACCAAACTCAGACTTTTTTTTTACTAGAATTAAATATTGATAGATCGTTGGACTGACTTTTCGAAGATATGTTATATGAGTATTAAATAGTGCTTGCCGTAGTTACGTAATAATAGCTATTATTAATGGTAACGGAAAAATTCATGGCAAATTTTCCATCACTAGCGGTAGCCTTGTGGGAGACCGTTGTACTGCCATGCAGAGGTCTCGGGTTTGATTCCAAGGCGCGCATAATGTCCGACGTTTCAAAGTTATGTACGTATACAGTCGGATAATTATCACTCGCTTTAACGGTGAAGAAAAACGTCGTGAGAATACCTGCATAACTGAAAGTTTTTCATAATGTCCTCGAATATGTGGGCATTCTGCCAACCCGCACTGGGCCAGCGTGGTGGACTATGGCTTAACCCTTCTCACACTGAGAAGAGGCCCGTGCCACGCAGTGGGTCGGCTTCTAAACAGGGCTGGGCTTTTAATATTAGGTGTATACAATGCATGAATTACAAAAATAATATCTAAAATAAAGCATTGCTTGCTCATATTTTATTTGGTTACATTCGAAACAAAGTCATTTTTCATAGCATTAATTCAATTTTGTACCTAATTCAATATACTATATAGATCTATATTAAAGAATAATTACTAAAAGGAAAAATTTACTTAGTTTTGTCTCTTTATAACACAAGACTTTTCTATCAACATTGTATTCGTTGTAAAAGCTTCACATAACATCTATTGCAACTGTCAGCAATTTAAGTACTTTTTGTGCTTGAAGGATCTGGTGTCAAAATGTTCTATATGTTGGCTATTTTAGAACTATTCTACACGTGAGTGCTGTTATAGTGCACATCGTCTGAACAAATGTTTGCCAATCCAACTCGCGTTACAGAATGAATTCGAGCTGCCAGTCTCTAATAGTACTCGTGGTAGCGTCTCTATGTACAGAGAGTGACAAAGTACACAGGTATGTTGTTTGTTTTTATTTAAGAACTTAATTGTTTGGACGTTCGTATCCTAAGAGCCGATTCCATTAATAAACTGCTGTTTGTTTTCGTTGTGTAGCTATATGGAATCATCAAAATATGTTTCTTTGTTAAGAGTAACGCACTAGTTAAAGAGCAGCGATAGCTCAGTGGAGAGACCAACAAACTGCAATGCAGAGGGTCTCGGGTTCGAACCCACGTCGCACACCTCTGACTTTCGGAAGTTATATGACTTTTCGAAATTAAGTGCGTATTGATTGACAATTATCGCCTGCTCCGTGCCTCGGAGAGCACGTTAAGCCGTCGGTCCCGGCTGCCATGAACATGTATGGCAGTCGTTATTGGGAGAGTGTCGACACAAAAGATCCCACTGGGTCGAAGTGTCGCCGGTCTGCACTGACTGGCCCCCACACATAAGATAAGATAATCTGAGTATTCGACACAAAAGATCCCACTGGGTCGAAGTGTCGCCGGTCTGCACTGACTGGCCCCCACATAAGATAAGATAAGATAACGCACTCGTTATAATTTCTTTGTCGCGTGATTTGTGTTCGTTATTTATACACAAACAATGGACACAAATAACACCCCGACTTGAAACAACTAATTGTGGATTCGAACCTCAACACTCGCCGTAGTGGCAATGGCGAAAAGATAGTGTCGTATTTTTAAAAAGATATATTTAGTTTTACAACGCGTGCTGGGCTCAGATGCCATCCTTACACAGTAGAGTCGACTAGAGCGCGTACCAACAAGTTTGGGTCCTCATACCTATTTCGAACGACCACGGCATGGAATTCTCTGCCAAGGCACGTGTTTCCTTCTTCCTTCGATCCTGGGTCCTTCAAGCGGGGCGTGAAAAAGCACCTTCTCAGGCCGTCAAAGTAGAGACCTCAACACCGCCTCGGCTGCTATGAGGGCGGTGTGGAGGCCACTGCTCTTAGATCACACGACTGCTTACCATCAGGTGGAGTGTGGTCATTTTGACGAGCAAAATAAAAAAAATAAGAAAAATTATATGAGCACATCCCAATAGCATTTTACCCGACCTGGAAATTGAAACCGAGTCATGCACAGCAGTCGCATTAACTACCGCTAGGCCACCGAAGCAGGTTACAGAGCTAATGAAATCTATACTAATACTATAAAGCTCAAGAGTTTGTTTGTTTGTTTGGTTAAACGCGCTAATCTCAGGAAATACTAGTTCGAATTTAAACATTATTTTAGTTTTGGATAGCCCATTTATTGAGGAAGGCTATAGGCTATTTATTATATATAACATCACGCTATGACCAATAGGAGCGGAGCATCAATGAAAAATATTGCAAAAACGGGGAAAATTCTCTTATGCGAAGCAGACGAACTTGCGCGGGTCAGCTAGTAATTAATATTTCAGTAAACGTAATACAAATAAGTAAATAAATATTTCTTAATCAGTTAGCAATTAGTGCAGTCGCCAACAAAAGTAACAACAATTCGTTTTTGTAACTGTATTGCCGCACCTGTAATTTGTCTTTTAACTTCTGCTCTCGACAGTACATCGGGCGAACGGATACCTTTTGTGATGCTAAAAGTTGTTTGTAAAGAAAACTTCTCAGGTTTTGCAGAGTTCAGGAGTACGCCGTAACGTAATCCTCGAAACGGTTGAAAGTGAGTTATTCGTAGAAAGCTTTGTAAACATTGTAGGTTTTATAGAAACAATGCAGTATTTGGAAAAGCAGCTTGTGCAATTTTCTTTTTCTAGTTTTCTTTCTTTTCTCATTTTAAAAGATAATTTCTGGAGTATTTTTAAAATCTGTCGTATGCGGCAAGTTAGCAAAACATATCACGGCCATAATTATTATTATATTCCTAAGATATAAGCAGAGATTTTAAATACCGACATTTGTTACTCATCGTAAATAATAATAATAATAATTGTTTATTTTGTTCTCTCACACAGTACATAATATTTGACATCATAATCAAACAGTGAATTTATAGTCTGTGTGGGAGACTGGTCTCTGTACTAAGAGGTTCTGTATTACAAATGATAGCCGACTGATACGAATTATGCTGTTATTTTACTGACAACGTTGTGAAATCGATAACTACTTTTGTATGTAGGTACTATACAAATATAAATGACCTGATATATAAACCATGTTAAGAAATAAAATTAATGTGGTCTGACCTTCGATGTTAACTTTTACGAAAACGAATTCACGATAATAAATTATGAATCTCCCAAAAATAGAAAATAATATTAATTAAATGAGCTTTTCTTAGAATTCACAATAAGTATAAAACACTTACACTAGATTACACTTTACAAAATAAAACCTTTTATTTATAATGAATTCATGAAAACAAAAAAGGTCAACGTATATTTTGAGCTAAAAAAGCACAAGATACGTGCCACACTTCAAGTTAAAATTTAGCTTGCGTGGCATCTTCGCATAAAGATATGCATTCACGTGTGACTTACACGAGACCACAATTTTATTATATCACTCGACGAAGAAAAGGTTGAATGTAACTTTTGAATAATTCATAAGTCTTTACGTGCCACAAATCTAATATGACGTAAACGAACCGAGAATTTTGTGAATGAACTCGAGAACCAAGTGATATCGAAGTGAACACAGACATGATTATTATTGTAAAAAGCGGCCTTATTTAAGCCTGCCGTGATTTTATATAACTTATTACTACAATAAATATGAATGGACAAAAACAACGTGAATTTTTTTCACTATCGCAATGGTCAACAAGCATATGGGCAGTCTGAAGGTAAGTTACCGTAGTCTATAGACGCTTGCAATGTCAGCGCTTCGTGCGTTGCCAAATCATTAAAGAACGAGTCTTTGCTGCCAGCTCAAGGGACAAAGATCGCAATACTACTGACAGCTTATCCATCGTAACAAGCCTGGAAGTTCAACTCACCGTAGGCACACAACACACACAAAGGTTGTTTTTAGTGAGATATAACTTCATCGGTCGAGCTGTGAAGATGCTGTTATGTCCTGGCTATGCAATGCAGTTATGTAAATTTATTAGTAAGTTACTTAAACACTAACTATGACGATACTGAGACCTTACATTTTTCATCTAGGTATCTGGGAACAATATAATCTCGGTCACTTTACGAAATCGTATCAGACTTCAGACCTGATTCACTGTGATTCGTCTGTCGACTAACAAGAAACCACTAGGTATTTCCAATGTAAAAAGCAGTTCAACGTAAAATTTACTAGCACAGGATATTTTTCATCTTCTGCTTCCAATTTTGTATTTTCGCTACTAAGTTGTTGTCTCACCAAGAATTTGTCACGCAGCCCCACTCGTTCCTAACTCACAATATCATTTCATATCTTAGCAACGTGTAGATTACGCTTATAAAATTGTATTGCTTCAAAAAGACATAACGGGTAATATTTTATAATAAATCCTATATTTTCATCAAACAAGAAAGTCGAAAAAAAAATTGTATTCGTTGAACTAATATTATTAGTAGGTATTATTGATTTTATCAATAGTTTTCAAATATATAGCCGCTAATATGATGTAGTCAAACTTTCTTTTTCATAAAACAAGAACGTTGAAAGAAAATTGAAGTCGTTAAACGAAATTTATTAAAATTATCGGTAAAAGTTTTGATTCAAGAAGTTTTTAGTATTATTTTTAACCTTGATCTTGAGTACCGATTAAAAACGTGGAACGGTGATATAAGCTTGTGCTTATGTTTGTGGCTGATCATGAAATACTAGTGAAAACCCTATGATCATCAACAAATAAAAGCACAATTTTATATCACGACAAACTATGTGAAATGTATAATAACTCCTTTTATTGAGTAATTGATAAAAGTAATTGAGAACCATAATCTTAACCACAACAATTCTATTAACAACTAATTTCGTAAAGCTCATAATTTTATAACGGTACCTGAAGTTAAGTAAATACTAAATCCCTTAACCACGGTGTAGTTCCGAATTTTGAACTCTGCAAGAGATTAATTAAAGTTAGTTAATTAAAGCGCCTATATCATTAAATAAAGCTCTATTTTACAAGTAACAGAGGGTGATAATTTTTCACCCAGGAGTTTTAGTTTTATCTTAAGATTTTATATATTACTAGCTTTTGCCCGCGGCTATGCTCGCGTTAATTTAGAATTTGGCAATCAATTTGGGTTTTACTCTGCTTGTAATAATATAATTCAATCATGATTCGAAAGACACGTGGTGCCATCTATTATAATTAGAACGTTATTGTCGTTTTCCTCGGGAACAATAATTTTTTTCGGGATGAAAGGTAGCCTATGTCCGTTTCTGTAGACCTGACAACGTATATACAAAATTTCAGGATGATTAGTTCAGTGGTTTAGGCGTGAAAGGGTAACAAACAAACAAACTCATTTTCGCTTTTATAATAAGGATTAGATAGTTAGGATGTAGGTATGATGTATGAATTTAATTAAGTTTATAATGAAGTCATATATTGCAATCTCAAAATAACAATGAAATTGTAGATAATTATGTTATTTTAAAATAGTACAATTACATTATACAAGCTAATTGTTGGCAGGCCAGGTATAATATTTGAAATTAAACAAACTTTATACGGATTTTATCGCGTTGTTTATTTTTTATAAAACTACTTTCACTACTTTAACGCATACTTTAACTGTATGCGAAATTAAATTATGTTTGGTTGAGTAGTTAGCGTGAAAGCGTAACAAACAAATAAACAAACTCACATTCGCATTTATAATATTAGTTTGCATAGTTAGGACGTTCAGACATTGAACAGTTACAATTCTTTCATATGTTTAGATATAACCTAGTTATATTTCTTCTTCTTATTCTGGCATCCATTTTGTTTGCCAGCGGTTTGGATAATACACGGAACAATGAGATCGGATAACAAGATTGGACACCATGTTTGTGGTTACAGATCCCGCCAAAAGTTAAATTTGGAAACAATATTTTCGAAGTTAGTCCGTTCTGCGAGTTATATTGGCTGATCCAATTATGCACAAATGTATTTATATAATTTGTGTTTCTGGCCCAAGGTTTGTTGAAGTTCAGATCGATTACAATGATAATTATTATTGTATTCTCTTTGTAAAAGACAACTCCCTCGCAAGAAATAATTCTTGTGTGAAATTCTTAGAAACATTCAGACAACGGACATAGAGAACAGGCTCGAAACAATTATTTGTGGATCACACAATTTTTTGTCGACAACATTCGGGGCGGCGACAGTATCCAGGAGACCACTTTAACCACAATTAGTAAAATAATGAAGGGAGAAGGCTATGCCAGGAACTTAGTAAATAGACATCCATAGTATCTTTCAACTCCTCCAGAAGCAGTGTAAGTCTACCATGTATGTAAATACTGTAATGACTTGCTTAGCAAATTACCCTGTCTATCTTTGGAATGCCAGACATAACTAAACCCATTGGTTTCTGGCCGCCAGTGTGCCGCTGCGCCTCAATAGGTTAATTGCCAAACCGAATACACAGATTTTACTTAATTTTACTTTACTTTAACATCGATTTATACTGAAATTTATTGAAGAAGATTATAAAGACCGATTTCTGCAGCTGACTATAATAGACTAAATAACAATGTAGTTTGCGTATTGTTATCGGTAAAAGCACTGCACTTATGGAAATCCTAGATAAACGGTTCACAAAAGGATTTACTCATGGCCCCGTATACAGTGAGCTTAAAGCAAAACTGGGTGGCACACGTTTTGAGCTCTTTGCTCCTGCACTTCTGTAGACAAAAGCGTATGATAGCTGCCTTTGATTTTCTCTGTATTACAAAGAGATGTCCAGTGTTTGTTGTGGTTTTGATTCATTAGGTAATTAAGCTGTGTGCTGTGGGAAATTAGTTGTATAATATCGTCTACCACATATTATACATTTCATTACTATATTTAATATTTTTTTTTAAATATTTACTATTATAATTTTGTAATTAATGTGTCAGTGTTCCTAAGTTAATTAATGTAAATGGTTTTGTATCGTTTTAATTAACTATAAATAAATAAACTAAAAAAAAAAATTAAGTACAAATACTTCGTCTTAGCTTTGTGCACGTGAATATAGTTCGCAAAGTCGTTTATGTGGGTCAATGTATTCACCATATATCTGATTATTTTAAACAGAAGTTAGAACAGAAACCAGATATTACGCGGTTAGCTTATTTATAGAACCCCGCGACACAGGTGTCTAAGAATAATTAATTAATCTATTTAAAGAGAAAAACGCATATTATCTACCTTTATATTACAGATGTTTCGATCCGATTGCACCGGTCGCGGTCATAAGCTGACTGATTCGGAGAAGAAAAATCTTCACACGCACACACACAAAGATGGCGGTCGCGCCAATATTTTGAACAAAATATCCGAATTCAAGTACCTTGAAATATTTAAAAATGGATAGCTCATTTATCGAGAAAGGCTATAGGTTAAATAACATTACGCTACAACCCACGGGGGCAGCGCAGTAATCATAAACGCGGATGAAACCGCGGGCACATCTAGTAATATTACAAGATATGCCCACGGTTTCAGTCTCTTCAGCTTTATGATTTAAAGCTGAAGAGTTTGTTTGTTTGTTTGGTTGAACGCGCTAAGCTCAGGAACTACAGGTTCGAATTGAAAAATTCTTATGTTAGATAGCCTATTTAACGAGAAAGGCTATAGGCTATATAACATCACGCTACGACCCACGGGGGCGGCGCAGTAACTATAAACTCGGGTGGAACCGCGGGCACATCTAGTATGTTATGAAGTAATCACCACCACCCATTATCCTCGGGCTATTAATACATACAAGAGCTTTCAATATAACAAATCCTAGTTCATTACTTAACAAAGTTGGAAGTCAATGGCATGATCGTGTGCAGATTTAATTCAGCCTCTGAGTCAGCGTTTCCGAACGATGAATGTTTAATGCGTTGTGATTGGAACGTGCTGTGGGACAGTTTAAAACTTTATTGGGTTTATAAACAGCCTAGAAGACGCTTTGTATTCCATTTTCAAAGGAGAAAGGTTCTTAGAAAACTTCTTTTGTTTATTGGAATCATCCTCTTTTATTTAACACAACATTTTTATCTGTATCAGTCGGCATTTATGTTAAAAGTATTTACGGATAATTTAAAGAAAATTTTCTAAAGCTTCTCGTGTCTCTCTTTAAAGTCAATAAAATATGGCATCTTAACGTTACTAAGCCTCATCAATGTTCTTAGTACAAAACCACGATGCGATTAATTTGGATATACTAATTCAAATTAATCGCACCAGACCCCATGCTGAGATAAATAAGATTGCACCAAGTTTTAATTGAACTTGGGTCCTGAATGAAAAGTTATACAGTACCGACGAAGCAATCTAGAAAGAAAAACCATCATAGTTTACTCCACGAACATATTGTAGTCTAGAAATAGAAAAACTTGAATCATATAGTGGAAATAATCAATTTTCCAGCGAAGCCACTCGGCGGGACCGAAGTTTCATTGTTTTGTCTTTCAATGCAATACTTGTAGGTCTTGTGGGAGTTCGTGGCGTGCTTGTTATCAAGCGTTCGAACGTCTCAGGAGCGCGGTGCTAAGAAACTGGAGTAACGCGCCAGGACCACAATGGTATTGGTTTTCATCTACGTGGAGTTACATTGTTTTAGAAGTTTCGTTGACAACTAGACGGGTCTTGTATTCATGTTAATACATATGTTAGATAAACATAATTTGGATGGTGTGTGTTACTATTGATTTTGAATGCTAATCCTTTGCAACTAACTTTACTATTACAGCTTATAGAGTGCATTTGCGTCTGTTGATAGTAATTTTACTTAAAATGTTTTGGTAAAATGAGACAGCGCGTAACAAAATGTATAAGTTTGTCTCGTTTGCTCATGTATTAAGAGGAAACATAAGGGCCGTTTTTCCATACAAACGTAGTTCCCTGTTTCCTCCCTGGATAATGCCAGTAGAGCAAAATTTTTTTTTACAAAAAATATATTGCCTCTATTGGCATGTCCCTATGTTTTCCTCTTTTTCATAAATTAATTATTAAAAGAGACATGAGCCTTCAAAAACCTCAAAATTTACCAGATTTTCCGCTGTGTTCAAACATCCAGAAAACAAATTTGACTAAATTATATCAAAAAAAGAAAACATAGAAACACGGCCAAAGTCCTTCTTTAATTTTTAATTAAAGAAGTTGTTAAATCGGTCAAATTTTGGAGAAGGAATCAGGGGACTACGAAACGTTGATTTTGTGTACTTTTAATAGGTATTTTCGGTGCAAGCTGCAGTTGTCTCTATCGCGCTCATGATACTGTACGATGGCACTGCGCGACAGCAATAGATTTTACAAATACCTATTTTTCAATTCTTTCGCCCTTAGTGTTTCCTCTTAACAAAGCCTTAATACTCAGCGCATAAACTTTACAGAAGACAACTGAAACCTTCTGATAACTGAGCAGTTGATTTGCTTCAGGCTAGAAAAATATTGGTATCTTATAAATGCCTTGAAGTAACCTTCAAAGGTAAGTCAAATCATTTATTCTAGACTTCACAAAGTAACACATATGAACATAAAAAATTGTGGTTAGTGAGTTTACTGCATATCGAAGAAAATAAGGTTGGAATTATAATACGTTTTAATGGTAACCATTTTAACAACTGCCTATTTAAATACTTGTTTATCTGAAATTGTATTTACCGTGTCAACCTTTCAAACCTTCTGTTCAACAATTAGAGAATTCAATTGGATGTTCACAATGGGGCAACAAATCAATATCGTTTTGTTTGACGATTAATGAATTGCTTTTGTATCTATTCATCCCGCGGTGAACGGGGTTACATTGACGATGTATGATTGTACGTATTGTTTTTATTCAATGTATCCTTTCTTTTTTCAGGTTTGGGTGATTTATAATGAACAAACAAAAATGTGAGCTTTTTGTGTTTGAGTCAGTCTAGGCGTGACAGCGTATTTCACGCCTTTAATACTAGACTTACTATATAATATGTAACGGATATTAACTACGAGTGTAGTTTGTGACGGTACATGGACAAACAAAAATATGCCAAAAGTGAGGGTGAATCAAGATTCTACGGCCTCACAAACGGAGACATGACATCGCAGCACCAGTCAGCTTGTGACTACGGCCGGTGTAACCTGGTCGAAACGTCAAGCCTAAAAAAGGTAAATATTATGCATGATCGAGTTAATACCCGTTACATGTTATATATATCATGCAACGCGAAAATTTAAAAGTTATTACTAGACTGACTATCATGAATTTTTGCGTACACATTGTCAGAAATAAACAAAAGGACATAGCATACCTATCATCTAGAAAAAAGTACTGTTCCGACGGATTGAATTTTATTAACAAAATATAGATTAACACGAGCGAACCCGCGGGCAAAATCTAGCTGCTGTATAGGTACATAAGTGTTTTTAAAGTTTTATTGTTATTATTAAAACGTTATGTTATCCCAAAGATAATACGAGTAATTTTGAATATAAGACTGCGCCACAGCGAACCGTTGCTTGATTAAGCTAGTTAATATAAGGTGGGTGAACCATGGACCCAAGAGCGGTCTGTGTGGAAAACCTTGGGGGAGGCCTATGTCCAGCAGTGGACGTCTTTTGGCTGACATGATGATGATGATGATGATGAACCATGGAAGGCCATGCTACACTAACACATTAGTTCAATTGGTGTTAGTGTGAGTAGAAGGCACTTGTCATCACATGGCAATAACTACGGCTTTTTTATAATTGGCCTTCGAAGGAGCATGGCCTTCCATGGTCCACCCACTTTAATAAATACAGGCATTTCATTAATAATATGTTAGACATGTAATAATTATATCACTTCTGTATATAAATTGTCGTACTGCTAAGTAAGAGCCTTTTCTCAGTATGAGAAGGGTTAACTCCGCGTTGGCCCAAGGCTCGTAGACAGACCTCACACGTCTTCGAGAACATTAAGCGATCTCTCAGACATGCACAAAATATTATGTGCATGACGAAATCCTCATGACGTATTTATAGATTGACACTATTACATATAGTTAGAAAAACCATAATAATAAGTGTATTATGTTAATATTAAAATAAATAAAGCAAATGATAATTAACTATTTAATACGCACATAATTCAGAAAAGTCAGGGATACGTGCCGTGTATACGTGTCTATAAATATCACATATTAGGTACACAGTATACAGAGCTTAAGTGTTAAACGGATTTAATTTAACTAGGCTAGGCTATCTACTAACAAAACTACCACACAACCAAAGTCGCGAATATAGCTGGGATTAATTTAAAACATTCCTTAAATGTAGTACAGCGCCCTCTGTACATTGCTTACAAAAACTGCAAGATTATAACGAGAGCCGACGACGTTATTACAGCGCCATCTCTTATCCTATAGATTCATCATTTTACTAATTTGTGTATTAACAAAATAATAATATTTATTACATTCGAGTTTTAAACCAAATAAAATTCGAAGTTAGTATACAATGTGCATATTATTTTTACTTATCTACTTCTATAAGTACGAATAGTACATTATATTAGATACCTTCTAATAGTACATGAAACCTTGGTGTTTCTACTCCCTACTAGATGTCTCTATAAAATATTATATTTTGCTAGTATATTATAATTATTATACTATATATAGTGTACTGTACTATTGACCCATTATATTATATTTTATTAATACAACTATAATTAAAACCATCAATAATTCGTATTTTCTTCACAGCACAAAAATACACCAGAGAATTAATATCAATCAATAAAGGCACCTCCAAAACATAGGTATCGCAATATTCACGAGGAATTAAATTAAAGCACAATATCCTTGGTATAAGTGTTTATAGCACTAGACTACGTGAAATAATTTTATCTCGAACGATATCTTACCATCCCCATCCTTTGTCCAACAGCGCCCTTAACGGCAATACAATTATTGACTAAATACTATTTACTAAATAATATAATATTATTTTGAAAGATACAGAATTTATTGGAATCGAAGCAATGGAAACAAACAAGCATGCGTGAAATTAGGTGATATATTTAGCTTTGACTGTAATTTCGTTATTACTGATATAAATAACTAGGTACTCTCGATGTACTGTTGATTGACGGTAGCTTATGAACAACTTCTAATCCTAACTCATATTATAATGCGAATGTTAGCTTATTAGTTTATTGGTTACGCTTTCACGCCTCAACTACTCGACCAATTATCATGAAATTTCGCATATACGTTTTCACGGGTAGAGAAACGGACACATCTTTCATTCAGAAAAAAGTACCTACTGTTCCCGAGAAATAGGACAAAATCTAGTATTAGGTACATACATTTGAAGATGCCCACCTGTTTGTGTAAGAAACAGGCAAAGGCTCTTCCTTGTCAGTTCTACGCCCTGCTTAAACTTGTCAAAGGTAAATAATGTACCTTATAACACGACAAGACAAAGCTTGTTAACGGTAACTTTGACATTCACAAGTATCATTTTATGACCTAAATAAAAATAAATAAAAATAAAGATTGAGATTCATTCGCTTCGACAGAACTCTCCTGCTACATTCAGTGGTACCACATTTCTGATGCGTTTGTAAAATTAAACGAAAATGAAAATCTACAATTGCTATAACGAATACTTCCACATAACTGCAAATCAGTTTGTTGGTAGACGTAGCTATCGTATTATTGATTTTCAGTACACTCTGCTAGATTCTATTAAAATGGCTATAAGAAAATTTTCAAGTTAAAATCCAATCATTATTATACATAATTCCCGAGATGATTAGAAATTGATTGTGTCTGACCACCGATGTGCCCCTGCGACTCAATAAGTTAATTAATTCTGTTTGCTAATTGCTTCTGTGGTGCAGCAGTGGGAAATGTAACTGCTGTGCGTGAGGTTGAGTTCGATTCTCGAGCCGAGCAGGTGTTATTTAGATTTTCTGTTAAGAAACTCTCAATAGCAACCCGTCATTAGAAATTTGCCGGAGTACGTAAATTAGTTAATTCTGCACCTGATCTCTGTCTGGTCGTGTCAGAATGCGATCCAGTCATACTATGTATAAGAGTGAGAGGGTTTGGGGACTCTAGTCTCTATTAAGATTGGTCGCCTCGACCGAAATGTGGTCAGGACATAATTATAGATATAGATACCTTCTCTCTAGCCTTTATTATAACCAAGTCACTTGGGATCGGCTTTCTAGTCTAACCGGATTTGACTCGATATCAGTTTTTAAATGGAGCGGCTGCCACCTGACCTCCGTAACCCGAAGGCTAACGATACCCTAAGGCTAGACCAGTGTCAGGATATTAGAGGGCACTAACTTCCCAATAATGACTGCCATAGATGTTCATGGCAGCCGGGACCAACGGCTTAAAGTGCTCTCCGAGGCACGGAGCAGACGATAATTGTCAATCAATACGCACATAATTTCGAAAAGTCATATAAC
The DNA here is from genome assembly GCA_963564715.1 of Catocala sponsa. Taxonomy (NCBI): domain Eukaryota; kingdom Metazoa; phylum Arthropoda; class Insecta; order Lepidoptera; family Erebidae; genus Catocala; species Catocala sponsa. The sequence continues at coordinate 19,965,805 of OY751338.1, read as the reverse complement.
TTCCGAAAGTCAGAGGTGCGCGACGTGGGTTTGAACCCGAGACCCTCTGTATTGCAGTCTGTTCGTCTCCCCACCGGGCTACATAGCCGTTATTTCTATGTGGGGTAACCAAGCCTTAAAATATTTCTCCAAGGTGTATTTATAAGTCAATTACAATTAAGTACAATAATTTATCTAATAAGAAAACGCAATTATCTTAACGGTACGGTAAGCCAGATGCATCCACCCCTTACGCAAACGGTCAGCCAGCAATTTAAATAAATACTAACTGTCAAACTGTCAATTATATTCGCCGCCATAGCTGTGTTTGCGCCGCCTCTCAGCGCCAACCAATGCGCATGCGCGGCATCCTGCACATAATGACATGCGAAATTACCGCTCTGGGCAAAATGTACTGTGGACCAAATTATATAGTGTTTATGTAAAGTCGAAGTCCTGTTGCAATAGTTATGTGTTTTGTTAAGTTAAGTTTTGACCCCAGTTTTTCTGGAAATACATTTGGCTTAACTTAAAAAGATTGTTGGGAAGTAGGTTGTATTGTACCGCATTACCAAATTACCTACACCGAAAAATAAAATTAAGAAAATCTGCCTGTTAAATGCAATACTATGTTTTGATTATTATAATTCGGCAAAACAAACCTAATGATTATTTGGTATTCTATGAAGCCTTAAGTAGTTCACATTTGTGTATGAACATACACAAACTCATGTTGTGCTCTGCTGCGCAAAATTTTCTATCAGTTAAACCTAATAATACTTTCTATCCAGGAACGTACCTAAAATCATGATGCTTTATTTATAAACATAGGTAGGCCGTAGGTGACAATAGTGTAAAATGTATGGTTGGCAATAAGATTTGTATCGCTATGTTTTGCTGCCTAAATACCTCATATGGAACATTTGAGCATTACACAGGTTAACCATTCCTTGTTGCATTGATTATCATAATTATATATTTTAGTTAACCTTACCAGAATCTCACATACGATTAGTCCTAAGCAATTTGTGGCATTTGTGTTCGTTGCTTAATAAAGCCCCCTGCGACAAAGGCTTTATTCTTAGTGCGGGAGAAGCCGCTATAAAAAAATTCTAACTCAAAAACAGTTTATTTATTTTTTATTGCACTGCGACATCATGCGGTTATTTATGTGGCCACTACGTTACTACCAAAAGAATATGGAATATGGTAACAATGGTTGAACAAGAAAATCTAAGATTTGCTGTTTTGACAAAGTAAAAGTTTTTGTTTTATTTATTTTATTTTTTTAGTCTGTGTGTCTGTTATAAATTGGCACATGAACAGTGTCATGCGTCTATATAGTATAAGATAAAAAACGAAGATCATAAATTTGTTGGCTCTTAAATTTTTTGTTTAATTTATTTATTAGGTCACTGGCGGTAAAACTAGCACGAGTTGTCTAATAAAAAAAATCTCACAACGCTACTTTTCCTATTTAATTTATACAGAAATACCTAACTAATATAATTTACTGACCTACTTCAGCTATTTATAAGTACTAGCGGTCACTAAGTGGTCGAAATTCGATCATAATTAATTTAAATTTTAAGTTTGATGGTTGTTAAGTTTTTTTTGTCTATAACTATATCCTTATAATCACATTTCATTTAGTCACCTACTCCACATACATATGTAACTATAGTTAAGAAGAATTTTACGACATCAGGCGACTAATGCCGAAATACTACGAACGCGATTCGACTGCTTGTGTCTAATGCATGGTTGTGTGCGTGTAGTGTATTTTCATTATGTTAAGGTATTTCTAATGCATATTATATAAAAATATTAGGATTCACCACTCCTTCTCCATATAAATGTTAACTGTGCTCAATATAAAACTCCTCCGACCGCGCAATTTTTTTAAAAAGGGGTACAAAGTTTTTGCTTCACGTATTAATATAGATATTATAAATTGCAATGTACCTATACAGAAAGATGTGTTACTAGCGCATTCAAGAACGTGTTTTTCACATTCAATTGTGACGTTTTGATTTTGGTTACAAGCAAAATCGGTTTACTAAAATAACTTGCAAAACATTTGAAGTACAATTGTTCAATTTCACGTAACCTCTTTCCATATTCATTGCGCTAGTTGTTAATTCAAATTGTCAATACTTATGCAACTATGAACAACAAAATATTATGGGCACCCGATTTTCGAGCCATTACTATAACAATTAACATGTTTGATACCTATGGACACAGCTGGTATCAAATTTGTTACTTTTGTTACGAGTTGCTTCTCAATATTGATTAAATAAAAATGAACTCTAAGTATAATATGTTTAAGAAGTAAGTAGTTTAGTTTCAAAATCCTCTAAAATACTTTTCACAAAATAATGGTAAATCTCAAAATACCATTTAAGACAATTAATATAAATGGACTATTTTAGCGGTGTTTGTAGCAAACTGCTACTTTTGTGAGCTGATTTAATAGAATTTGAGTGGGTTTTGTTGAAACTATCAGTCCTATGCAATAGAAGCAACGAAGGAGCTTCATGTTCAATCGGAACATTATTTTTGTTCTGATATCGTTTTGGCGGGTTTTGAAACTATAGGTCAATTGTTGCTTGGGTATACAATTAAAATATATTTTACATTTTACCAGATGACTGTTTTAGTCTTTTAGTACTCGCAAGTACAAAACGTAATGACCTCTGCAATCAAAACTGACAACAGACCACTCACAATCACACTCTCAGCAATAGCCTTTAAAAAAATAATAAAATCGAATATTAACTTATGGAGAGGGTAGCCTTAAGCTCTAAAAGGCTAACTCCTTTCATCATTAGTCCAACTAGTCCGCGTCTCCTCGGGCAAATTGCTTTGTAATTTTGTCCACAAATGACATTAATGACATGTATCGAGAGTTGGAATGTCATTTTGTAAATTGCGGTGCGTTATTATTGATATAATTGGTTGGGGTCACGCAGTGTAGGAATGTCGGTGACTTTTTACGTCTCATTACAATGGGGTGATGTCGTCTTTGCCAGAACTTTTGTTGAAATTTTAATGTAAATTATTAACCAGGAAAAGCAATCCTTTTAACTGGACGAGTGAGCCTGCAAGCTCGACACACCGTTTCGTCGCTTTATTAACTTAACGAATTATGGTCTTATGTTAGGAATCAAAATATTGTCTTAAGTTGATGTCAGTACGACAGTTTATATGCAGGATTGATATTATTTATGTATATACTATGGGACTGTATTAAATCCTAAATTTAGTTATTTATACATTGTTTATATAAATATATTATCATAATAATGGAACGTGATAGGTCTTAAGTTTAAGTACGTATACATTTTGCTAATGTATACCAATTTTATTTTATTCCAATAACGAATCGTTTTATATCGCCTCCACTTTCGTAATTAAAATATGACTAACTATTAACTATGCGTAACGCAAACTTGAGAGCTGCCAATATCTAAAGATTATGTAATGTGTTCAATTCCTGATTTGCATTGATATCAGGTTACTTATATGTATGTATAATATATCAGTCAAATGTGAATTGAAACACAACTTAAGTTCGCATTTCTTTGATGAAGTAGATTACTATCCAAATTCGACTTATTTTCATTTGTTAAACACAGGTTTATAAAAAGATCTTACAAAAACAAATGGAAGTACCTATAGTGCATAGCTCTGTCTTGCCGCCAAGTAACGAATTTCAGTTATTCATTCTTTCAATTATTATCAAACATACATGTATGACCTCGGGTAAACTTTTACAAATTTAGTAGCGCAACTAATAATATAGGTATGATGGCGTAGTGGTTAGTGTAACCGACTGCCACGCCTGGGGTCGCGGGTTCGATTCCCGCACAAGTCAAACATTTGTGTGCATGAACATGGATGTTTGTCTTGGTCTGGGTGTTTCTATGTATAATATGTATGTATTTACAAAAAAAAAGTATATAAGTATGTTTATCCATTGTCTAGTACTTATAGTACAAGCTCTGCTTAGTTTGGGCTAGATGGTGTTGTGTGTATGTGGTAGAATATTATTATTATTATCATTAGTTAAATCTGATGCAGCGTTGACTTTATTGGTCACTATTATTATATTTAATTTTAATAAATCGATGTTTATTTATTATGTATATACTTTTTTTATTCGACGATATGTATTGTTGCAAATCGACACTAAGAAAAACCCATATTAAGGATGATCACTGCCTCGCCGAGCACTTTCATAAGATTGTCACAACGGAAACACAGAACATCTAGAAATCTAATTGATCCCGCAATTTTCGTCCCATATGGGAATTGATCCAATTATAATCGGGGCACGGACAGCAGCAGGACGACCACATAAAACATCGCATCATTCTACGAGACAAGAGCATCTTACACATCATTAAAGTACAGACAAGGCCTCGTTACATTTGGTATTATACATTAGCATAGATGAACGAATTCAAAGGCGGCATTTCCGACAAGAAATTGGATTGGTCCGAATCGTTCGAATAATTTATAAACACTTACAATACATCAATCGGCCGAAAACTACATTAACATTACGCGATACGACGAAATCATATTTATGTCAAATGCTTTCATTAAAAATTAGGCGGTCGTATGTACTGTAATCAGTGATTGATTATTTTGTATCATGAAAATACATAATGTACCTATAATTATACTAAATAAATTTGTATTGCATTTTACACATGCATACGCTTCCACCATATTTGTATAATCATATCAAAAACTTGTTAACAAAACCAAACCAACAGAAAATTTACATAATATAATAAATACTATTCAACATTACTCTATAAATACGTAGACGCAATAAAAATATTTTAATATAACATTTTTAACAACAGTTTTTCACAACCTTGACACCTTTCGTGACAATCCTTTTTTAATACCCATTTTATCGAACGCCTTCCAATCAATGGATAGCCTACTCTACTATCGCCTATTACAAAGTTCGACAGACAGGTCGACGCCAACAATTGAAACAGGGGCCTTTTTCCAAGAACCTGACTCACATTCACTATCACCGTGAACTCATTTTTTACCCAAACCTTTCTAACAATATGTTTTATACTCTATTTATGTGATGAATGGGAGAGACATAATGAAAATAATTTCAACGTTAATTTGTTAGATTTGTTTATTTTCATAATGGTGCTTGATTGTGATTTACAGTTTTTTTGTGGTAAACAAACATACAGCTCGTGTGCCTACGGATGGCAACTGTACCAGGGACACGCGCATGGTCGACTCTGTGTAATTATTTTTAGGGATAAATACGCTGACAATGCACTGCCGACTTAACAACCCCTTATTAACTTTTAGTTATCTGTCAATTGCAGGGTCCCAGATATAATGGGAAAACAATTTGTGTCTTGCTGCCAGCAGGCTGCAGCAATTTAATTATTATATTCGTTTAAAATAGCCCTTACCTCGGGTTATTACAACCTCCTCGACATAGTTATATGTATAGAAGAGATGTGCAATATCTCTGGCTTTAACATCAGCGGTCCAGAAAGTAGGGTTGGTTCTAAATGTTTAGTTTTATGTTCTGGACTGCTTCTGTTTTTATTGACGTCAACTTTATTAGAGGTTAATTTTAGATATCTACAGACGTGAAAAGACTCACGTCTGTTTCTCGCAGGATTTCCAAAGACTACAGAACTCGACCTGTTACGATCCTGGCATATATGATTTGCCCTTTCTCATTAATCGTCGTCACTCTCTTTATACGCGCTAGTCAGTATGAGAAGCTTTGGCATTTCTACTCAACGGTCTTATCAGAATATTAGAAACAATTGTATTTTATACCATCTTAAAGATTTTAATATATTGCAGGTGCCTGGACATAGTCTTAGACATGACTCCGTCTTAAGGTCGTATTAGGTAGTTTTAATACCTTTCGTCGCTGGACTACTACTACTACTGGCTATAGTTGCGGTGGACTGCACAAATGTTCACCACACAAATTCAGACACTCAGATTCGAAAAATTAATTGTGCATCACACAATTTTTTGTCCCATGATAGGCCCGAACCTACAACACTTCGCATAGTACCAATGTCAAGGTGGCTATTTAATATAAATCATTCAAACACGCAATTCGATTGTATTTTTAAATATCAGCAATTTTAATTTTTCATAATAAATCAGCCAATCAATTGAGTAATGCATCGAATTAATTGGCTGTATCATTATAATTATGTGATTAAATTAATTAAAACACGCTACTGCATTGTTATTTTAATAATTTTCATACTTTTTTTACGTTCGTACAAAGTAACCGTTAAATTATTTGATCCGAAGATTAAAAAGATATGGCTTTTAATAACCTTAACCGGTATTAGTAGGTGTAAATTGGGGTTCCTGGATCAGAGGAGATCCAGAAACACCCAATTTACACCACTCAGTCATTCTTGTATACTAATATTTCAATCATCCATTCAATCATTCTAGTATTCTAATATTTCAATGATTCATTTTATCATTCTGTTATTCGATCTAGTATTTCAAACACCAAAAGCCTCCAAATTCAAGCATCTATTCAATTATTCTAGTATCTGGGGCCACCGCAGTGCCCCACCAAGTCGAGCAAAAAAGCGGCACGGCCGTACCATTCTTTTCTTGAAACAGTTAAGGTCATTTTCGACCCCCTATAACTTCATTGTGGATAAAACTAGAAGCCTGAATTTTCAATAACCAAGCAGGCATTGTATAAACACGGTATATTTCATTCAGTTAATTTAATTTTATAAATCTCTCTTATATTTGAATATAACTCATCACAATCAGTATTTTTCTATATGATTTTTGTATTAAATGACTTCAGTCGCTGCTCACCTGATACGGGTAACACAAAATAAGCAAACAACTCGAAGTTCTCTTTGATACAATAATGCCAATTCAATAATTTTAAAAATATCATCTCTCTTTCCATCTAAGAACGGCGCCTCCACTAGAAGGTACTCGTCTTCTTGAGATGGACTTAAGCGATAAGTCATTATTCTATTTTTAAAAGCTGTAACTACAATATCAACATTCAAAATTTTTTACTGTGATCTATGAATATTAGTTCTCTTATGATATCTCTATTCGTGTACTGGGATCTCAATTTTACATTTATCACAATTAATATTAGTGCTTGATGTTGGATTAACAGGTGGTTGAACTGAAAAAGAAAAACAACGTACAAGCATACAACTTGGAAAATTTATTGAATAAAAATAAACAATGCAGTACATAGTGATTAAACAATATTGATTATAGGTAATTATAATGATTATATAAAGATTAAGTATTTAATAGAGCATAATATAATATGTATTTAGAATAAGTACAAATAAGTATTACTACATCTACCTATTTTTATAATATAGGTTCGTATGTCGAATAGTATTCGATTATTATTATTGATACGAACTAATAAAAGTACGCGGACAATCATTAAACTCTTTCTTAATACTCTTAACGTAGTCATTTAAGTGCTTCCAAGATTCGGATTCCGTTTCACACTTATTTTTTATTGTTATGATTGAGTGACGCCATCTATTTAACGGTGACACTCGTTCAATATCATCGCACTTATATATCTTTAACTCTGTGTAATAACTGCCTGATTTGTCTTGATCTAACTGCCTCGAAAAACCATTCATCAATCTACGCGTAATATAAGAGTAGATTGGTTGAGTTTTTTTACCCGTTGTTGTCTCCAAGTTCTCGTCCTCGGAATCGCTTCCGAATAAATCGCGGGCTGTTGGTCTAGTGGTTGGCTTCGGCTTCTTACTGTATAACGGCTGGTACTCGGTTGATGCATGGGGCGACTTGCGCTTCTTTTTCTCCGGCTTTGCCTTCGCCATCACGGGTTCCAGTACCGATTCATCATCAGACGGGAAGATCTGGTCTGCATTATACTTAGACCTGAAAATAAAAAGGTTTATTAAATTAATATAAATAGTAGTGACAATTTATCAATTTTCTTATGGACTGCCTACTAGCTAACCTTATGTTAAAGTTTAAAACTTGTTAGTGTCAGACATGGCTTTACACATGATTTCATGATTTCCTCGCAATGTTTTCCTTCACTGTAATTCCATGAGCAAGTATTAATAGATAAACAATTAATCAACAGATAATTGATTATCGTTTTATTGAATTTATAATCTTTAATTCAAGTTTCCTAAATTAACTGATGAATAATTGAATAGTTAAATAATGATAAATGATTGAATATTAGAATAGTTACATAATATATCATCATGCCTCAATTTCTTCAAAGGAAGGGTACAGGGTATTATACTCACTATGTATTTCCCAATGGAAAATACTAATAACACTGCGCAAACTGGGTATCGAACCCGGCACGTCATGCTCAATATTCGAGATTACGAGCATTCTACAAACGAATTCGTATTAGAATAGTTGAATAATAAAATAGTTAAACAATAGAATTAATAATATATAGATAATCAAAAAGCATCACTTACATTTTAAATAGTGCAGCGAAGATCTGGTACGCTTGTATGTAGGTACTGAGAAACTCGTATGAGATGATGCCACTAGCTCTTGAAGAAGGGTTTTGTGGTTGATCTTCAGCTGTGGGACTCTTAAATAGTGCTAAATCTACGTCATAATATTCCAAATTTGAAAAGAGGTACGTGTCGTGAAAATGCTGTGTCAGTTATCTGCATCTAGAAGGTTTGTGTTAATATTGTAATACTATACTGTTCAACTAATTCATTTACTATTAATTTTACCTGACTAATGTTGTTTAAAGCAAAGTTGAAAGTTTGTTTTTACGTACAGTTATATGTGTAAATTACATCATATAGTAATTAAGTAAATCTTGATTTAAAACATAGATACATACCTACTTTAAATTAAGACAATATCTATCGACCTTAATTTATAAATAATACTTACATTTCTGTTGGTGACCTAACAATTAAAATAAACTTGAAGAATATTACAAGAATAGCAGATAAAACCAAACATAACAATAGTATGTCGATATTGCTATATTGTTTTGATCTTCTCCTTATAAATAAGTACTTACATTGCAAAAATAATTATGATTGACATATCACACAGAAAAATCGGCAGGCAAAGTCATTGTACACTAGGTACGTCATATTTATAATAAGTATAAGTCAGTATTTATTTATATATAACACTATGTTTCAACCATAATTGATGTTTTGAGATAAAATATAGTAAATGAAATATTAATTTAGAGTTTTTCTAGGTATTTAACAAAGTCTGGACATTTAGGTTAATGAAGTATGTCACACTTGCCATGCTAAAGTCCTGTTTTAGATAACATTAACCAACTATGTAACGTAAGTATCTAAGTAATCATCGATATTAACTATTCATATTTGATGCTGTTTAATAACACAAAATCATTTATATTATTTATTTCAGGGGGCTCAGATCCAGTTCTTGATCCATTTTACTATGCTCAAGACCGAGAGAGCTGGTACGCCGAAGTGGCGGCAAATGCATGTAAAGAGAGTAGACAGCAAGAAATAGAAAAGAAAATTGAAGAAGAAAAAAAACAAAATCTTTTAGGAACACATCCTTTATCATACGTAAAGAGAGCCCGGACATATTCGCCGAATAATAAAAATAATTGTACACCATGTGGATGGTCGTCATATAGAATAAATAGACAGTGACCCCAGTAGTGCAAGCGTGACTATACAATATTTAGTGCGAAGTAATATTGATGAAATAATGAGTGAAACTGAGTATTTAGTTACTAAAATAGTTAAAAAGTTAAGTTCACCATCATGTACTTGATATTTAAAATATAATCATTCTAAATATTATTTTGCTTTTTATTTCTACGTCATAACATTTAAAATAAATAGTCAATACACTATATAAGACAGCGCGATGGACAATAGAGTGCGCATTCCATTTCCGTTAGGCTGTGTCGTGTCGAATAGACTCTGTGCTCAAATGCGCGTATCATTGAATTGTTGAATGAATATAATAATTTGAGAAATTAGAATAATGTGCATTCTAATTTTCTCTCATGTAATTATGAATGTTGAATTAATGTTTCACACATATGAATATCTAAATTTCTCAAGATACATATATATTAAAATAGAATACTAGAATAACTGAACAGATGCTTGAATTTGGAGGCTTTTGGTGTTTGAAATACTAGATCGATTAACTGAATGATAAAATGAATCATTGAAATATTAGAATACTAGAATGATTGAATGGATGATTGAAATATTGGAATACAAGAATGACTGAATGGTGTAAATTGGGTGTTTCTGGATCTCCTCTGATCCATAAACCCTAATTTATACCTACTGGTATTTGTTCTCTAATGAACTTCTTCATATGCATTCATCAATACTAACAATCTTTAATAAAAAGACTTAAAAAGAAATACATAGTTTTTAGAGGAGCTAAAATTACATATAATAGTACAAAATCGCATCGATTTGATTATATTAGATACTAGTATTGCACGCGGCTTCGCTCGCGTAAAAGTAGGTTAGGTTATGTTAGTAGCAGTAGTTTCTTTTTTAAAAATAAAATTTTGCCGATAGTACTCGGTGATAATATAGCTTCCTAAAGGTGAAAGAATTTTTAAAATCGGTTGAGTAGTTTTTGAATTAAATCCCTACAAACAAACAAACAAAAATCAAATCTTTCCTTTTTATAATATTAGTACCTATAGATTAGTTTGTTTCGGAAAGTGTGGTATACAATGATTATACAATTTATCGTTTTTGTTTCGTGCTGTTTTGCTTGTTAGTGTAGAAATCGATATGTTTTTGTTGTAAATCCACATTTAATCACTAATAATTATCATTTGAAATAGCACACAAGAGCGTTTTTATTTGGTTTTTTATACATAGCAATATGGTAGATTTGTAGATACCACAATATTTTTTTTAATTCATTGGACATGAACATTTACCGAAGTAAATATTTGCGCGGTGCGAACGGCGAAGTGTCTAGCAATTAAAACAAAACAAAAGTAAAAGAAATAAAATAATAATATGTATATATGTATTATGTATTTATTAATCATGCCACGAGTAGCGGTGATCGGCGCAACGACCGCTGAAATTTGTTAAAGGAATCGCACGAGCAACGAGCGGCGCGGCTAGCGACAGAAACAATTTCTTTCATGTGTAGTTTGTAATTGTAATCCCACCAAAAACATTTTCATGTAAAATGTTGCCAATACGAGACATTAGGGCCCGGACTGTCAAAAAATTATCAGATCTTATGTAGAGCCAAGCTTCTAACTCTAAACGAAAAAATCAAAATATGTGGTTTGGCCGTTTCGTTACTACAATAACTATTGTAAGTATATCAGAAAAGTAATGAACAGTGAGTAAATTGTTCACCTTTACGCCCATGTGACAATAACCCATTCTCCATTCTAGTAGTGGAGTAACCCACTCCTCTCTCTTTCCTAAGTGACGTAGACGAAGTTGCGCGGGTCAGCTACTCATTAATATAAACATGTGGTGAAGTGATTGTGCGGCGAAACTTCTTTTGGATACAGTCTGTATTTCTCAATCTCCTTGCGGAATTCTCCGTCAATACCCCGCCCCGTTTCGTATTCAAATTCGTCTCCTCAATTTCTTCCAAATTCAGGTTCAGGAAATTAATTAGAAAACCAAAAATAATACTCTTCTAACCATATCGAGGTAACTTTGATAATTTAGATATTTCACTTTCAGTCTAGACTGGTAGCGGCGACAAACGCAATTGTCCGTGGCGTACAAACTGTGCCACAAGAATTACCACTCTGCCTGCCATTCCTGCCATTCGCGACGTACGTTCCCCGTGACCAAACCCTAAATGTCAAAGTTTCTAAATCGTCATCCAATAGAAGACGCTTTACAAACTTATGACGCAAGCTTGTTACCCAAGGTAGTAGTATAAAAGGCAAATAAACTAACAAAATTAACATAACTCTATAAGCTTTTTATGCCAAAGAGCAATTACTAATTCCAAACAAATATTTACATTGATAATTAAACATATTAATTAAACACCGGTCAATCACTTGAGTTATTTTAGAGTTCCGTACCCAATAGAAGCTAACGTTTCCCTATAAATAAGACTGCGCCGCGGGTCGTCTGTTTGACTTACCTAAAAGGCTCTTTCTTATAAACGTAATTGGTAACAGTATAAAAATGTCCACAGAAAACTTACATACCAGTCTGTAGCTTGTATCCCCGAAGGGAACAAAAGTACCTATATTACATCTACATATTGTCAGCATTTTTTTTAAGTCTCACGTGAAAGGCGACAATCACAATAATAGTTTGCTTGACCCGAGAATCATAAACCTCATACACTGCAGTTGCATTTTGCGCCCAGTGAGGTAGTTGATTAAATAGAATACGCACAGAATATGTATGTATTATTATCCCTCAAGAATTAGGATATCAAATGCAATAATATTTATCCAAATCCTTCTTTAAGGTACAGCGATTTTCGAAGTGCCAACAAAAAAACAACCGAGGCCTTATTAAGCATAGATTATGAAGATTATGTGAGTACTTAAAACGTTTAATTTAAAGTAAAACAACAAAAATAAAAGAAAATTATCAAATGGTGTTGCTAAACAGAAACCTAGATGCATGAGGCCGATTTTTATATACATTACGATCAAATTGAATGCACAAACGTTCATCAACTTCGCGCCTTTTAAGCATGCAGACAGCGCAGTATTTAAAATTATAAACGAATATTGCCCAGACGCATAATTACTGTCATACTAGGTAATCGGCACGCATGTGTTGCATTCATATTATTTATATTATTTCGCCATACTTGGAGCCAAATGGAACTATCCATACAGTTGATGGCCAGTCATATCAGAATGTTAATAATACAATCATAGTCTGACGCTTACATCCCCGAAGGCATAGATAGAAGTTAGCTTGGAACCTAAACTCTATCTACGCTCTACATAACGTGGATTTAATATTACAGAGTTTCAGACTTTTTGTTGCTACCCAACATTCTTTGCCCGATTTGGGTATCGCGCACAGGAGTTACATCCACTAGAGCTGCGATACCAGGACAGTCTGTTTATTAAAATATAATATAACTAGCTTTTGCCCGCGGCTTCGCTCGCGTTAATTTAGAATTTGACAATCAATTCGGGTTGTACTCTGCTTGTAATAATATAATTCAATCATGATACGAAAGACGCGTGGCGCCGTCTATTTTATCATAAGAACCTTATAATTGTTTTCCTCGGAAATTCTTTTTTTTCGGGATGAAAAGTAGCCTATGTCCGTTTCTGTACACCTGAAAACGTATATGCAAAATTTCAGAATCATCGGTTCAGTGGTTTAGGCGTGAAAAGGTAACAAACAAACTTATTTTCGCTTTTATAATATTAGTTAGGATATTATTATCAAGAAGATACAATACTACTTTTTGTTTTTATTAGTGGTTCCAATAATTCTGGTGAGAGATTCAGCGGTTTCCCTGATGGTAAGCAGCAAACACCGTTTGTGAAAATGGGTCTGTTTTTTTGGAATTACGGTTACAATGCCAAGAATAAACAGTGAAGCTTCTGCCTATTATTAAGGAACGAAGACGAGGAACGGTATACCCTTCGGATGGACGGAATACAGTACGGTGTGTAAAATAGGCACACTGGTCCGATGTGCTCAGGGCCAGCCTTAAACGAGAAGATCCCGTGCTTAGCAGTGGAATTGTTTACTTCTAATATCATTATAATGTTATCATGTTTTATGACGGTTCCCATACCACTAGATGGGATTATGCGAATAATTAATTTAGAATACTAAACACTATTGTGACTAAGCACAGACTTTTTAAGCACACCATGTTTAGTAATCCATCAGATTGCCCGCAACGCATTCTGTTAGCCATATTCTATACCACAATTAACTTTTTAATACGCTTGTTAACGCAAGCAGACGAGACGCACACGGGCGCATCGTCGCCTCACCTCTCGCGGCTCACTTCATTCGTGGCTCACTTCATTCGCGGCTCACTTCACTCGCTGACCGGCCTAGCTACGCGCATCACGCATTTTAAGCAAACAATATATCTGTATCATTAGTTTTGTAATAAATAGTGTTATAAGTTATTTAATGTTAGTTATTGACGAAATCCTCCGTCACATTAGCGTCTTTTTAACAACGCTCAAACTTCTTATAGCAAAGGTTAACCGAGTCTATGAGCCCTATGACTTCATTCAAATTACTCATTCATTATTAACATTTAGAAGCCAAATGGTCTGTCAAATTAGTACCATGTTACGTCTTTTGAAAGAAAGGTATCTTTGTGGATTAAGAAACTAGTCCCCAATGTTATAGCGTAGACTGATGTTTGGTCTGTTAGAATAACTATTTATTTCTTTACTTGTGCATAATAATTCTGTCGCATGTCTGTAGAGAAGTGGGCAAATATCACCAAATAACACAAATAACAAACGGCCCCGCGGCAGGCCCAGAATGAGATGGCGGGATGAATTGGATGCGTTCAACCGGGATTGGAGACAATTGGTGCTGGACAGAAAGGAGTTAAAACAACTGGGACGGTACAGGCTAAACATAAATACATAATAATAATTCTACTCTTTAAAATGGTAAGATACAAAGGCCAGCATCCTTATTCTAAATACATAGTCTCACATCTATATCCCAAAAGTACCTTTTTTGAGATATTGCAGAAGTGTATTACACCCATATTTCATCAACCATGCTTTTAGGTCCCACGTAAACGGGATCAAACCTATAGCCGCTTTCCGCACTACTATGGCTACTGAGGATTTTCGACGGAAAACTCAACAACTCATTGCACGACCAGAGACCGGAATCGTGTTACAATTATACGCATAAAGAAAAGTACATTAGACATGTGACTGGATTACTGACTGTTCTTCTTCCTAGCCTTTTATTATTCCCAAGTCACTTGGGGTCGGCTTTCTAGTCTAACCGGATTTGACTGGATATCAGTTTTTACACGGAGCAACTGCCATCTGACCTCCGCAACCCGAAGGCTAACGATACCCTAAGGCTAGACCTGTGTAATTATATTAGAGGGCTCTGACTTTCCAATAACGATTGCCATAGATGTTCATGGCAGCCGGGACCGATGGCTTAACGTGCTCTCCGAGGCACAAAGCAGGCGATAATTATTGTCAATCAATACGCATATAATTTTAAAAAGTCATATAATTCCGAAAGTCAGAGGTACGCGACTTGGGTTGGAACCCGAGACCCTCTGCATTGCAGTCTGTTGGTCTCCTCACTGAGATATCGCTGTGATATTAGCACTGGATTACTGACTGATAAAACCCGAATTTCTTTAAATTATTTTTGTACTGACGACCTGAAATTGGTTTTTGGGATATGGACTTGAACTGGGTGCGGAAGGCGAAACAACGGATACTGTGGCGTAAAATATTTATGTCAAGAGAGGTCTGTGTCCAGCAGTGGACTGCACGCCTATCGAGGCGTATTGATCGCTTGATTTATTTATCATTTATTAGTTTTAATGATTCTAATCTTTAACCTTTTGTTATTATCTTACGCATAGCTACGAAAAGAAATATGGATGCCCGACAAAATATTTCATCATGTTGCCGATTTACAAGTAATCAAACGAATTAAGTATTTGATGATAATAAGACATTAGCCATTCTAAAGATCATCCACTCGATGACAATACCCAACATTAATCCCGGCGGCCAGACGCAATTGTTTTTCAATTATGTCTGTCATTCCAGCAATTGTCAGGTTATTTAGATAATTATTGCTCACTTGAACGCTGATAGAAATCATCGTCAGGAGACTTGGATGTCTGACAGTTCTTCAAAATGTTCTCGAAGATATGTAAAGTCTGCCAACTAGGACTGAGACAGCGTGGTGTTCTATAGCCTAACCCTTCTCACAGTGAGGAGAGATCCGTGGCCACCAGTGGGACAGCCTACATACACAGCTGATATTATTATTATGTAATAATTCTAACTAATATTATAAATGCGAATTTGACTTTTTGTTTGTTTGTGTACGCTTTCACGCCCTAACTACTCGACTGATCGTCATGAAATTTCGCATATATTTCAGAAGTACCTTTCATCCAGAAAAAAGTACTATTATTAATCTAACCTAACCTACCTATACCCGAACAAAATCTAGTATAATCATAAATCGTATTTCAAACATTCTTAACATTTTTCTCAACAATGTTTAAAATACGGGACGTTTAAAATAATTTATGTTCATTTCGCATACAGTAGGTCCGGAAAGACCCACCCAACGGTTTCATGTTTAGATAGCGTGTTTACAGGTGTGTACCCAATTATATCTAGTAGTATACATTGTATCATACATCGATAACATGAATAATCGTTTATGTGTGGAAATGATGACGTCATTAAGCGGTTCGCACTTGACCGGTTTAGTGGAAAGCCGCGGCGAAGGCCGTTCGAGGAACGATAACGATCTAAGCTAACCTATATGCTAGTAGCCTAATTATATGACCTGGGGTCAAATCGCGTGACGTACCGGCCGTATAGTTTTTATGGTTAGTAAAATTGTGTAGGAAATGTTTTTAATGTTTGCGTAAGACAGGTCAGGAAATGAAGAGAATTAAACTGAAGAAATTACATGAACTAACCTAGTTCTACAGGCTCATTAAAATATTTAAAAAGCGAATACGGTATTTAAAAAAAATTCGGCATGCAGGTGCTTTATTACTTATTATAAATATGACTATGAATAAATTGTATTATCATAATTATAAATATTTATGGAATGTGCGTTTTAAATTTATGCGCGCGTGCGCTTTTAATTCCCATTTATTAGATGAATACGTCCTGCTTGTTTTAGTTATTTTGATTCTACTAACATAAAACTTAAAAAAGTCCAAACATAGGCTAGCTGGCGCTTTCTCCGATAGGGTTAGGAAACGATAGGACAGCTTCGGCGTGCGTGTTCCCACGCGCGCCTCTATGTCCTTTTGTCTTCGTCCGTCAAAAGAAGACAGTAGGAAAAAAAATACTTTTTTAAATAAGGTAGGTATAGGTATCTGTGTAGTGGCCTGCCGTTTCATTCGGCGGCGGCAGGCCGAAAACTCGGTGGGGTTGCGATTGCATGTGAAAGTGATTCGCGCGACCCCGCCGACTCTGGTTATGTCGAGGAACACCGTGATAGATTTAGTCGGTATTATCGTTTCGGGATATCTCAAAATCTCAAATCAAAAGGACAGCTCTTATCGGATTATAATGGAGACTACACTTGTGTTTGCGCTTACACTTGTGCACTATAATATCTTCCGCGCAGATAGCTAGTCAGTAGTAATTGTGAAAATATATTGTTTATTGTCAAATATATTAAGGATACAAAATATTAAGCTTTTGTTTTTACTATTGATATCACATAAATAGAATTAAAAAAATTGAAATACAACATTTCTGCCCTTAAACGACCAAAGAGATCTGTTTTAAAAATCAGTCTATAAATATTCAGTGCAAAGAAGAAGCTAGAGAGTAATTTATGCCAATTATAATTTTACTAGATTTTGCCCGCGGCTTCGCTCGCATATATGTAGATTAGGTTAGGTTAGTAACGGCCGACTATGGTTATGTCGAGGAACGCCGTGATAGGTTTAATCAGTATTACTGGGATATCTTTCCCTCAATGAGCCCAACATAACCTCTCCGTCGCCCCGCGGAGAGGTATGCGTCAAAGCATTTCCACACGTAAAAAAAATAAAAATAAAAAAACGTCTCTGTAAAACTTATTTACTGCTAATTACAGCATCGGTAGCACTCTTGTAATGTAAATGTTAGTAGCTGTACTTCTGTCTGGTACCCTATGTCTTTTATTGTACCCTTGACAAGGTGTATGCGAAATTTCATGAGGATCGGTAGAATATTTAAAGCAAGCAAACAAATTCACATTCGCATTTATTATATTAGTTAGGATATCTTAATATAAGGTAACGTGAAAATCTTATAAACACTATATACATCTTACAAGAAGAATAAATAAATAGGTATATACGAGATACGAGAGGTTTTATTGGCATAATTACGTTATGTAACTTTTACGTAACACGTTATACATGTTTATTGTGAGAACAAGATTATGCTAATTGCTTAGTTAAACGTAGCATAAGAACAATATGCATTAGTAAGTAGTAACACAGAATTTATAAGGTGTGTGACGTTTAAGACTTCAGCATGTTTTTAGTATTATGGCGGACACTACCAATAAAAAGAAAAGTCTGTTTTTAGTCGCGATATGGCAGTATTTCACCAGAAATCTAATTCTTGAAATAATATATAGAACATCAGTGTCAAATATAAACTGAAATTCAAATTATGTTCACATTTAACGATTATTTTCATTTAGGAGAATACCGCTTGTAATATTTATGATACTAATAGCCAGTCCCAAAACTAACACGTAAAAGTTATCCGAAAGATAAATCGCATGCTGTCTCACTCATGTTAGGTTAAAGAAGAGAGATAGCGAGACTTTTATCTTATAGATAGGTAAATGCTATTTAAAGGTTGTGGGACAAGCCCTAAGACTAAATCGTAAAGCTATTTTGAACAGGTTTATATGAAAATTGGTTCATTTGTTACGTTTTCATGGCAGCATCAGTAGATGGGTATGCAGATAGCTTGAATCTTGAGCAAAGACGTATAAAATATGCGAACGGAATCGCAGCTATTTATTTATGTCATAATTTAGCTTTTGCCTCACGGCCTTGCTCGCTCGGAAAGAGTACTTATTTCTGGATGAAAGGTGTCCTATGTCCTTTTCTGAACCCTTGAAAACGAGTATGCGAAATTTCATGATGATCAGTCGGGTAGTTAAGGCGTGAAAGCGTAACAAACAAACAAACTTATATTCGCATTTATAATATTAGTTAGGATATACAGGTTGTCCGGTAAGTAATGGATAACCTTGAAATGTCTTATAGTAGAACTGATGGCCGTTCAGAAAATATGAAAAAAAAAACCAACCTAACTACTACCTGTTTTTTGTTTCACTAATTATGCTAATAGATAGACAGATTAGACTAAACAGTCAAAATTATGACTATCTATTGCACTTTTTTAATAATTTTTCTTTTTCATTTTTTTTCTGAACTGCCATCAGTTCTACTATAGGACATTTCAAGGTTATCCATTAATTACCGGCAAACCTGTATCAATAAAATCTAGTCCATGCGGTTATATTTGCCGTATATAATAAAACTGGGGCTATAGTAATTGTGCTCAATCTGTAGGTAGTCATTTAAGTAATAGTTTAAGGAAAAGCACGTGCAAATTATTGAGGAATGTATTTTACTGAAGAAATAATATCGCGTGTAATTATTTTCTTGCGTCACACTACTTCACCTTTATTTTGCGGTTTCCGCCATTGATGCCATAACCAAGGGAAGATCAATATTCATCTTTAACCAATGTTAAAGATGAATCTCTCGTAAAGTACAGTTTATTTAATTAGGTAGTTAATGTTACTCATCAATGACATAGTCAACGTACACAATAGCGTAATGGTAGTAGGCGCCTAGAGAACATCTATATGTTAGGTATACAATTAAATGTATGACGATAAATATAATAATATCACCTGCGCCGAGTACTGTGGGTTCGAATCTCACACAAACGTTTGTGTTACCTACAAAGGGTTGTGCCGAGTCTGAGTTTTCTTTGTGTCCGCCGTTTGAATGTTTGTAAAGTTGCCCGCGACACAGGTTGTCTTTTTTAACAGCATAATAAACTTATTTGAAAAGGTGTATAATTTACATTTGAAATAGGAACGGATTATTCCAACAATGTATATAATCACTGTATGCAATCGTAGATCGATATTCAAATAATTTGATTCTGTTGAACGCATGCAGATTATTTGTTTTTTACACTAGCATTGTAGTCGCGACAACCTTGCATTCAGCCTTGTAAGGCCTCTGCTTTGTCTTATTATCACCTCCGTGTAGATCTGAACTTCTTGATACTTGATTGACTGAAAAAAAATCGTTGTAATATATTTTTGTAAGCGAATAACAATTAATATAAGTAATATTAAATAGTGTTCGTATAAAATCCTGTGAAATAATTATAGCCACGTGATGTAAAGGATCCCTCATATTAGCGATTAAATTTATGAAAATAAATTCTGTACCCTGCTGTCAATATTATTTATTTGTCGATCAATCAATATTAATATAGATCTAATGACGGATAATAAAAAAAGTATGGAAATGTTGAGTTTATTGCGATGTTATAACTTTAAGGCTATGGTAAAACAAGCGACTTTCGTGCGTAATAGTTCTCAATCGTGTATTGACAATTTTTTGACGAATTTAGATGACCAGGCTATTGAAGGTATTAATGTAGACCATAATGGTTTGGCAGACGGACATGCAGGGCTTTTTTGTACATTATTGCTTCAAAACGTAAATCGGGAATCGTCAGAAAATCAAGCAATAATTATTGAAAAGAGGATGCAAACCAAAAACAACAATAACATATTTACAGATTTTCTTTTACATGAGGAATGGAGTTCTATGGGCATAAATACTTTCCTTTATAAATTCAATAATGCGTTTCAAAAAAGTTTTAGAAAACGCAAAGTAAAAATAAATCTTTCTGGTAATAGTACAGGAGTGAAATGGATAACAAAAGGAATAAAAATTGCAAGCAAAATGAAACGATTTTTATGTGCGAGTAATGGAAGTTGTTATCATAGTTTTAACATATAAAAATAATTATATTAGATTGTATCGCCGAGTTTTAAAAACTGCAAAACGGAATGCTGTCATAAATCAGTTAACAAAGGCAAAAAATATTCGGAATGAAATATGGCAGGTCGTAAATCGTCATAGGAATAAAACTAAAGGAAAGATCTGTCAGAAAATAGCTTTGCTATGTAATAATAAGAGTATTAAAGAACCGCGTGATATTGCAAATACATTCGCAGAACAATTTAGTTCTACTCAGCTTCCTGGAGCGATTAATGACAGTCAGACATTACTGTATCTACAAAAGGGTACTGAAAGGGTGAAAGATGCTATGAGTTTTTCGCATATAACACCTAACGAAGTAAAAAAAACTGTCGAAGGAATGACTTCTAAAACCTCAAGTGGGTACGATGAAATCCAAATTTCGGTGATAAAGCGGCATATCGGGATATTAGCAAAACCACTTTCCTTCTTTTTTAACGAATGCCTAGATGCGTCCATTTTTCCTGAACAGCTAAAAATAGCTAAAATTGTGCCAATATTTAAGAAAGGTTCTCGAACAGACCCAATAAATTACAGACCTATTTCAGTGCTTCCTACACTTTCTAAAATATTTGAGAAACTAATAAAATGTCGTCTCATTAGCCACCTAAATAGAAGTAGAGTGATAAATAATAGACAATTTGGCTATCAGAAAAGCATAAGTGCTGTAGATGCAATAAATGCTCTAGTAAATGATGTAGTTGAGGGACTAAATAACAAAATGAAAGTAGCTGCAGTTTTCTTGGATCTCAGCTCTGCTTTCGATACTGTTGATCATGACATACTGCTAATGAGAATGGAACATTATGGCATTCGCTATAAGGCTCTGAATTTTTTTGTCATATCTAAAAAACAGAAAAATGTTTGTGGAAATAAAAAGTATCGATAAGCATAACTGTCAACAAGCATACAGATCTCAAATGATTACAGTTACAACTGGCGTGCCGCAGGGATCAATACTAGGCCCGATCCTATTCCTAATGTTCACAAATGACTTAATTAATTATGTTCATGAATTATACTCTGACATTAACCTCGTCGTGTTTGCGGATGATACTAACGCCATAATAAGTGCAAATAATACACAGCTGCTGAACACTAAAGTTAATTTAACACTTGAGTGCTTTCAAGAGTGGTTTAGGGCTAATAGATTACTGATAAATACAAAAAAGACTAATATAATTGTCTTTAAATCCACATGTAGATATAATGAAAACTTAGACGTAGTTTTAAATAGAGACAGAATTGAGTTAGTGAATACAGTTAAGTTTCTAGGCGTACATATAGACTCCTTACTTAATTGGAAACAGGAATTAAAGGCTATCGATGGAGCAATTTCATCTGCTTGCTACGCACTGAGGAGCCTAAGAGACGAAGTTGATGTTAGCAACCTAAAAGCGGTATATTACGCTTTAGTGGAGTCGCGGCTGAGGTATAGCATACAGCTTTGGGGCAACAGCTACAAATATAACGGTTACAGGGCATTTGTGTTACAAAAAAGGGCAATTAGAACCATTGTTCGCATACCGCAATGGGAGTCCTGTAGGGGATACTTCAAAAGTCTTTCATTGTTAACAGTGCCATGTCTTTACTTATTGGTAGTTTTGAGTGACTTAGCTAAAGATATACACAATTATGAGACAGAAAAAGAAAGACAGCTGAGATAAAGTACTAGGACAAAACATTTAAAACACAAATTAAAACCAAAACTGGATATTGTTAAACACAGTGCGCAATACCAAGCGGTGAAGTTATTCAACTGTTTACCTGACTATATTAAGTATGAAATATATAATCTGCACATATTTAAAAGAAAGCTTAAAGACTACCTATTAGAAAACTGTTTTTATTCTATTGAGGATTTTATTCATATGAAGTAGTTTTCTTAAAATACGAATTGAATTTGCCTTTTTAATTAAATTTATTTAAACCACATTGACTTGTTTTTAAGTATTATATTAGAATTAATTGTATTATCTATAGATTGACATTGTTGTAATAATCATATTTTTTATCTAATGACTTTTTTATTCTCATTGTTTTAATGCGTTTTTATCAGTGTAATAATTTATTTTTGCATTATCATGACTTATGTAATTTGTTATCTTTATTTAGATTAATACTTAAATGTTATTGTTTTTAAATGTGATTTTTAATGGACTAATTTATATATTCTTCTTTTTTTTTTTTTTAATGAATTGTATGTTACTTTTATGTCACATTCAAACACAATTGTAAATTGTTATTGAATAAATAAAATGAAATGAATGAAATATTAACATTTCTTTTATCTATTAAGATTGTTTTAATGATTTATGTTGAAGTAAAATTTTTGTATATATCTTATGGCAGATAGAGGAAATATGAATACTACTGCAGGTTTCCTGACCTATATTGGCAACAATCATAAGGTGACCACTAAAGGAACGGCGCAAAAAGAATTAAGGATAAAAGAAATTTAAAAGTTAAGCGAGCGTGGCGGTAAGTCCCGTTTTTTAAAGAGTGGCTGGAAAGGCGCCATGGTGCCCTCACCTTTCGGCTGACACAGGTAATGACTGGTCACGGTTGTTTTGGCCAGTTCCTGTGTCGCATAGGCCGGCAGGAGACGCCCGGATGTCATCATTGCAGCGACTGCCGCGATGTTGTTGTGGATACGGCGATGCACACTTTGGCGGATTGCCCCGCCTGGGCATCGCAGCGCCGTGAGTTGATCGCGGCAGTCGGTATGGTTGCCCTCTCGCTCCCGGCCGTGGTTCAATCTATGGTCCGGAGCGAGAGGTCGTGGAACGCCGTCGCCTCCTTCTGTGAGGAAGTCATGTCCATCAAGGAGGCGGCGGAGCGGGAGAGGGAGTGCTTAAACCCTGTCCCCAACCGCAGAACCGAGCATCGGAGGGCCCGAGATGACCTCCAGCCACACTGAGGTTTGACCTGGGGGTGGTGCGCTGCGTGGGCCTGCTGGCCACCCGATCAGCACCAGGTCCGAGAGGTGGTGTGCGTGTTCCCACGCGCGCCTCTGAGTCATGTTTTTGTCTCCCCACAAGGTGAAAGTAGAGGAAGTGTTTTATGTAGTGGCCTGCCAGTTCACACGGCGCGGCGGGCCGAAGCCTCGGCGGAGTCGCGATTGCATGTGAAAGCGATTCGCGCGGCCCCGCCGTCTATGGTTATGTCGAGGAACACCGTGGTAGGTTTAGTCGGTATTATCGGGGTATCTTTCCCTCCAGTGAGTCCGACATAACCTCTCCGTCGCCCCGCGGAGAGGTATGCGTCAAAGCACACATAAAAAAAAGTAAAGTCTTGTAAAACTTATTTACTGTTAATTACAGCATCGGTAGCACTCTTGTACTTGGAAATGACGGGTTCCTCTATTTCGAGACATTTAACATCGAGGTGAAATCATTTAGTAAGTAGTACGGTTTATAAATTGTATTCGAAATAGTTGTTTCTGATGGCCACGGGACACACTCGTAGTTGTTGTTCTTAGTTCTGTAATGAAAAGTGACCAAAATAGAGTTGCGATGCAATTTTGGTGTAATAAATATCACAAATGGCAATTCTCTCAATTAGAATAAACGTCGAATATGAAATTAAATGCCATTTTAGTTCACATTTGATGTTTATCATATTAGATCTGAACAGTTTTTATTACGAGAATGGGCCCTCTGTAGTGGAATATTCGTATTCAATCTAAGTTTCCTTATTGTAACAATATAAATACTCGTACATAACTTAATAGAATACATGTTATAACGAGGAAACCCTATTTTGCTTAAGACCAACGGTAGGTAATCCTGCGGCGCTTCATAGCAATTTTTACATCCGGCTACAAACTATTAGTCTATTACATCAAAATATGACTTCATCGATCAAAGGTCTTAATCATTCGGGTATTAATCATTAACATAACCTGCTCTGAATGATGATGGGACCACAATACAAAATGGCAGATGATGTGTAATTGTCATATAAAACCATTAAACTAAACAAAAAATCGCTAATGTCACTACCAATTATTCTATGTTGTGTATCAATCAATCAATCAATCAGTCTAGTCCAGTCCAGTGTTGTGTATGTATGACCATTAAACTATATAAAATAATTATAAAGCCGATGTTTTATTTCTTTATCTCGTTACAAAGTCACGTATACTGTTCTAGGTACTTGTGATAGATAAAACCAGTGTTACCGGTTACTAAAAGATAAGATGCAAGTTAAAAAATCGAAGTTACGATAACAATAATTTTATCAAATGATTTTGAGATGAAATGGATGACTGATCTGTCTAGTTGAATTTGATATATTTTTAAATTTATTAATATAATTTACTTCATATTTGTGATAGATTGTCAATAATTTATAATATTATTGACATTCGTTTTATTGAACGCAGATGTTGAATAACCGTAGGAAGTTGTTTAGTGATATAGGTAATTTCTAATATTTTTTTAAACAGTCGTGATATCCTCGTGCACAAAACGCTTTATACAGTTAAAAATATTAAATTTCATATTTAGTAATATGCAGATGCTTTTAATATAATGTCTCAGATTATTGGTATTTTGTTCTTCCTATGAGGGAACAGTGAAATAGGTTTAATAAACCCTGTCGTTTATTACTGGTATTATGAATGTATTAAATAATAACTACGACGATATCGGTATGAAATTAATATAATATAATCATTTAAGAAAGTATTTTAGTTATACATATAATAATTAAAAGTATTTAATAACAACTAATATATTCTAACTTAAGTATTTACGTTTGTATTTGTACTTGTACTATTGTCGGCCTCGATGGCGTAGCGGTAAATGTAACCGATTGCCACGCCTGAGGTCGCGGGTTCGATTCCCACACAAGTCAAACATTTGTGTGAACTTGGATGTTTGTCTTGGTCTGGGTGTTTCTATGTATAATATGTATGCATTTACAAAAAAAAATAGTATATATGTATGTTTATCCATTGTCTAGTAGCCATAGTACAAGCTCTGCTTAGTTTGGGCTAGGTGGTGTTGCGTGTATGTGGTAAAATATTACAATAAAAAAAAATAAAAAAAATAGGCTTAAATATCCCATATTCCAGTGATGTATGTACTATGTAGATATTCGAACGTACAACATACATAATGTATGTTTCTCACTAGTATTCATCGATGAAATCATTAACAAATAGTTTTGTTTAGTTAACATGCATCGCTAATTCTTTACTAAAATCTATTAATATGGATCGTGTCTATTCCTATCACACTACGAAAAAGATATGATTCGGCTTCACACGTTTTGTGGAATGGAAAGGAAGGACAATATATTTATTAATCTTCAGAAGACAGTTGAATAATATTTATAAAAGTTCTTTTCATAATAATATGATGCTAGTCAATACGTAATGTTACGTGCCAAGGACATTAGATCCAAATGTTTTTATTTTATAGGTACTATAGTAATTTACTGCTTACCTTGTTTTTCATATACTTTAGCAACTGATTGAGATATATATTTTTAATATGTCATATTATATACAATTTATTGTTGTTTTTTATACTACTAAGGTGGTAAACAAGCATACGGCCCACCTGATGGTAAGTGGTCACCGTAAACTAGCCCAGAGGCATCACTTGCGCTTTGGCGACCCTTTAGGAAAGAAAGTGGGAAGGAGAAGGAGCGGGAAGGGGGAAAGTGGGTGATTGGGCCTCCGGCAATCTTACTTGCCGAACGAAACACAACAGTAGTAATACTGCTATTTCACGTCGATATTCTGTGAGAGCTCCTTCGCCGGTCGAGCCGGTCCATTCATGCTGAAATCAGCGAGTTGAACATTATGTTTCTAAACTAACGTTTCCTTGTATTATTTCCGCTGGAAAGTGCAATATTATTTCATGACGACATCAGTGCAGTGGGAAAATCAATAATTTCCTTGAATGATAAGCCGCAAACTATGAATGAAAAACATCGTCATTATATGTATAAGTAGACATAATAATTAATTATGCATTCAGAACTCTGTCAGTATACACTTGACCCATTCGCGTATCAAAATTACTGTAGCGCGCTACATGCGGTACACATTAACGACCGCGGAACCACAGAGAAACAAACCTTTATTCACTATAGGTTCACTATAGTTGGCAGACGAAAATAAAGTCTCGCGTGCGGTTAGTACACAAGCGAAAGTACACGCATCTGGACCACGTTACGACATCAATACAAACAATATAACAATATTATGTAAATCACATACACTGCAAATAAGACCGGTTTTGGCGTCACTATTTTCGCGCCATTAAGATTACGGACGTGTGAGTCTGAAATTAATACGCCTCTTTTAGTTCAGCTCCGATAACAAAACGCGGACGACGTGTTTTCAAATTTCGAATACATCAATAATAGCTGCATCTCGTTAGTGACGAAGTGTAATTTTTTTCTTGACTGTGCTTCTAAATTCGATTTAATAATAGTGTTGTGAACAAGTTTTTAATAAGAAGATTTTAAAATCGTAATAGTGTTGTAAGATTGAAACTGTTATCAGCAGTCGCGATACAGAGTACCTACAGTGATAAAGTTTAGTGAAAGTATAACTCGCGTAAAAATTGTATTTTATATTCTAAGTGTTTTGAAATCGATATTGCTAATTCGGTTCATAAATAATACATAAAGGAAGGAACACGCTACGCCCAGTATACCAGTTTAATACGCTAATTAAATAGTCTTAATTGTGCGCATAATTTGAAAGTGAACTGTTTTGCATTGAAATCATCGTTGAGTGATTGAAACTGCATTGAACGGTAAGTGTTGTTTGTTATATAAGATTGATTATAAGATACAAGTAATATTAGCATAATCCGATTGCTTATAGGTATAATAATTATTATCTACATGATAAGCATATCTTGGAAGATACCTACATTTGTTCTGTGTGAGTATATCGATATTATTTGTACAGATGATTTCTTTATCGCTTGCCAGTTGTCGATAGGAATTTATACGTTTCCGAACGTTCCTTAAACGTACCTACTTGTTTTATTTAGTCTACATAATGTAGTCATAATAATTGATTATTATTTCTGTTAATGTGACTTTTACCGTTATTGTAAACCTAAATTATTAAAAAAGAGATTAGTGAATACAGATTTAAGTAAATGTCTAGAAAAGGCAGGTGATATAAAACAAGAAGTTAAAAGAACTTCTATACTTCTGATTAATTTAAAAAATGCGAAAATAACTCGATCCGTCTGTTAGTTTTGTTTATACAGCTATGGACTTACATTTTTAAAATAATGTCGATGAATTTGTGCCAGCCATGTGGCTCTGAAGTAGGTGAATGTATTGAACCCGAGAACTCATGCAGGGCAGGAGAATGACGTCTAGGGTTCTATTCCAGAGTCTGGTAAGCTGTTATTTAGGCTATCCTGTCAAGAAATTCACTGCAGCAGCACAGACTCTGAGACTAGGCTCGTCCCTATAACGTGCGACCTAAAACCATACTTAACGAAATGTCGATGTATGTATATCAAGGGTAAGGAGGGATACAAAAAGCATTTTTTTTGTCGACTTAATTTAAACTGCGAGACGAAAGTTGTTCTTGATAATATCTTATCAAAAGCGACTTAACTACTTTCCTCATTTACATTTACTTTTAATGTTGACTAATAAATGTATGCATGCATGACCTAGTTTTTTTTACAGCTTTAGTTAACTGGCGTCTCTTTGCCAAACGATACTACGGTATTGGTTGATCCAACGCCGTAGTACGTAGTAGAATTTTAGGTAGAACCAATTGGTTCTATCTAAAACTCCGACGAGGAATAAGAACCGATGAATATTTCATATAAAGTATTGCGAAGATATTGTCTAGTGTGACATTAAATTACCGTATTTTAGGTCTTTTGTGGTATTCTAAGATAATTTTCTTTGTTGTCATCGTGTAATGTTATTTGATAATATATGTAACTAGACTTAGCACGCGACTTAGCTCGTATTAATCTAAATTTTGTAAATAAATGTCTTATCCCTCAGGAACAGTACTTTTTTTCGGAATAAAAAGTACCCTAAGTTCTTTTCTGTTCCCTTGACAACGTTTGTACGGAATTTCATGATTATCGGTCAAGTATTTAAGGCGCGAAAGCGTTATAAACAAACAAACTCATATTCGCATTTATAATATTACTAGATGTTTCCGCGATTTCACCCGTGTTTATCGTTACTGCCCGCCGCGGTCGTAGCGTGATGTTATATATAGCCTTCCTCGATAAATAGGCTATCCAACACAAAAATAATTTTTCAAATCGAACCAGTAGTTCTTGAGATTAGCGCGTTCAAACAAACAAACTCTTCAGCTTTATAATATTAGTATAGATGGTTTACTTAACCCATTTCACGCTGAGAAGTAGGTACCCGTGCCCAGCAGTGGGGCAGTTTAAACACAAGGCTGATATTGTTTACTACATTATATCACACGGAATAGCTACAGTTCCTAGTATAATTTAGAAGAATAGTAACTAGCAGTACACCAGTTCTGCAAAACTCACGTTCTGCAAAACACACAAATTATGAAAGCAAGACTTAGAATATTCTAGGGGACTAAATATAATGACCACCAAAAATACTAATTGCGCAGCAAAATATGCTTACTAAAATATATCCTAACGAATACCTATACGCCTCAAATCACTGCATTCCGTCTCGGAATGGTTAGGTTATGTTAGGTTCCTTCTTAAACCCACCCAAAAATAGGAACCCCGCGAAGCGGGGTCCTTCAACTTATTTTGATCTCTTTAAATATATTTTGCTGTGCAATTTGGTGATCATTTACTATTGTACCGTCCAACCGTACATTAAGTCAGCATTTTTACGCGATGCACGCGTTTTCATTAATATTACATTCAGTTCGCGTCGAGCCATCATTAACGCCGTGCGTTCTCAATTATCAGTCATTAAACATATCGCGTCATATCATAAAAATTTTAGTTTATAAAGTTAATTTCAATATATTCAGTTTAACAGTCCATTCAGTGTTTCAATCCGTACCAACCGGCGCGCCCTATCATTTTATCAATCAACAAAGTTGTGTGATAACAAGATCATACAACTATTTTTGACTGTTATATTTTACTATATCTGGTGATAGGTTAAACATAAGCCATATTCTAGTACATAGTACCATTATCTATTCTTGGACGTTATTTGTAAGCCCTGTTTTCCTTAAACTTTCACTTTACTATGAAACGTTAGGCTCGATAGTTTAAGGCATAGAAATATTAGATTTTAAGTAAATAGTTTACTTAAGAATACACTATTAGAATTTTGGGTTTAAATGTGAAATACTAGATATATTTAAACATTCTAATATGGACAATTACATAAATTATAATTGATTAGACCTTATAATTTACGGTATATTGCATGTAGGCATTCGTTCTTTTATTATTTGTGTAAGAAATAATAATATAGGTTATTAATATTAATAATAATATTACGAATACGTCAATATATAGAAAATTTTAAAATTTACTCTTTGTATAAACAAAATTTATATATGATAATCCTTATCACATTTGGGAAAACCGTTAAAATTCGACATATATCTTTGTTATCGTTAGGCACTCAATAAAACATAGTTATAAAATTATTTTTTTATAATTGTGTGTCAAATTTCTATTATTTATATATAAATATCAAAAACCCACATGTGTTGATAAATAAATGATGAATATTTACTAATTAATATATAATTCATAAAAAATATATATCTGCTGATGGCCTCTAGTAATTTCGAAGATATGTTTCACACCTACGCGAGACAAAATCAAGTTAGATTTTCAAGGTCATTGGACTTATTCAAAGCCATAAAACATGTAAGTAGTAGGCTATTTCAGTTTAATCATAGTATAAATAAAAGAAAACATGAGAAAAGACAAGAAAGGCAGACACTGGATGATATAAATGCTAACGAGGAAGACTGTACGAGAGAGTAACCTACAGATAAAACAATGATAATATAGGTATTCACCAGCTGATCCATACTTTTATTATCTCGTTGTTAATATAAAGAGATATATCTTTGGAATCTTATGAAACCACTTCTAGGGAAAGCCATTTTTCAGTTAACATATAAATATATTTTAATGTTGCATATGAAGGTCAACATAATGGTACTAACAGCTGATACTATAGATTAAATTAATTGACTGTTCCTACCTACAATTACATCCAACTAAATTGGCTTATAAAAATATTCTCTATTAGGTACTCATATTTATTTTTATTTACATGATAAACTGACTTACTTAAGTAATTCATTCTTATTTTATGAATAATGTAAAGTAACAACGTAGTATATTTTGCATTCAGTATTATTAGTTACTAGATGTTCCCGCGGTTTCACCCGCGTTTATCGTTACTGCGCCGCCCCCGTGGGTTGTAGCGTGATGTTATATAATCTATAGCCTTCCTCGATAAATAGGCTATCCAACACTAAAAGAATTTTCCAAATCGAACCAGTAGTTCCTGAGATTAGCGCGTTCAAACAAACAAACAAACAAACTCTTCAGCTTTATACTATTAGTATAGATTACAGATTTCCCAAGTGGTTTTAATATTTTAACGGTTCTCCCAAATTTGGCATATAAATACCTTAAACTCTGGGGAAAAACAAAGTCTGAAAATATAATATCTAATAATATCCGCCTTCGGACACATTGCCCGCAAATACGGTCACAACATCGAACAGTTGATGGTGACAGGCAAGGTTGACGGCAAAAGACCAAGAGGCCGCAGTCCAACGAGATGGTCGGAACAAATCCGATCGTTGCTTAATACCAATATCCACAAAGCCCTCCACGAAGCAAAAGACCGGAATAGATGGAGGAAGATAGTCAATGAGAAAGTGATTCAGCGAGGAAGTCACGACCCTCAGTAATAAGGAGTACGACGCGAGGAGGAGGAATATCCGCCTTGTATATAACCTGTACTACTGCTCGGTACAGGCTTCTTCTCAGTGTGAGTATGCTAGAGTTGGCCATACTGGCCCAGTGTCCAATGAGTACGATTACGAGTACTATTAATGCTTATCACGTTACGTGCACCTGCGTAATCCGCAAATGGATTACTCATATGGACTACTCACTTGCATGTATGGCTCGCGTCAATCGTTTACATGATGCATACAATCTGCGCCAGTGCCTTAACATATTATGAATGTTTCTCGCAACTAAACCAACTCGTGTACCGCAATAGAGATAGGGTAACAGGCCACACTAACTAAAAATACTGATGAGTAAAGGCATGGAATGTAATACTTTACGGTCAGTTTTAGTAATAGGAAGGTACTATTAGGATATACAAATAATACTATTAGGTACTATTAGGATATACAAATAATAAGTATTACATTACGTATACATTAAATTGCATTTATTTGACCTGTCACCCTGACACTCATTATCGTCTGTACATAAGCTTTGGGTACGTTAGTTGTTTAAGTCACTCAAAATTTTGACATTTTTGTATTACAAACAATTTATTTTACTATCTGGCTTCAAGTCTTAATTTTTAAATAACCTCGGGATAATTATGTATTGGTGTACTTGAGATGTCAAAGTTCTCAATCACATAAATCTGATTATAAAGTTTACACCTTAGAGCTACATATTCATGCTTGTGCCGCAGTGCTGTCAAAGCAATATTTCATATATCCAATAGGGAAAAGACAATATAGTATATACGTATATAATGAAATCGTTCTTGTATTTGTGTCCCGGTATATTTATGTATGAGTCAGTGAACAATTTATTATAATTACTCGTTACCTACTGTTGATAAGGTCCAACTTCAATACTTATTATTAGTGAGTGATAACATAATAGTTTCGATGTATTGTGGTTCTCGTGTTTTATATAACCTTTAGCTCTGTGGAATTACGCTGTGGGTTTTTTTAATTAGGTAATGTTTTGTCAAATGAACATTGTTTTGTCTGTGTAAGGTAAAAATAGGCATAATGCCTATTGTCGAGTGCGATCTTTAGAACAAATAGTTACACAGTCATGACAAAATAAACAATACTGTTTATTTTTACATGATTGTGTAAACATTTTATGGAAAATACTTCTGATGTGGTAAGAAAAATATTAAAATAAAATTCATACTATGTGATATATATATAGTTCTGCTAACCGCTAATTAAAAAAAAATGTTTATCCATATATGCTTTCCATAGCACTTAACATCCTATTAGTGGACGGCAGAGTAATTCCATTTCATTAGTTAGCGGTATATTTTATATTACCGCTATTTCTTACCGTTCACGTACCCGAGATTTTTTATATATAAATCCGACGCACACAGTAAAACATCAGGCGCAGGACCATCAACTTTATTTGCTTATCGAGGCATGGTGGTCAACCACCGCCAACTACAAAGTTAGCGATGGTTATTTAGTGGGTATGGTACTTACAAAACACCGGGCTACTAATGAGAATTTCTTGAAATCTCAGTAACTTTTTCTTAACTCAACCCGGTAATAAAACAAAACCTCACGATTCCCAGCCGCTGGTATTAGCTCCGCGTTTCATGAAAATATTAGGATTGTAAAAAAATATATCCTCTGAGCTGTGCAATGAGTACCATTGCGTACAATCAACGAATACTTGTTATACGATGTTTATCTATCTGTAATATCCTATTCCTATCCTAATCCTAACTAATATTATACAAGCGAAAATGAGTTTGTTTGTTTGTTACCTTTTCAAGCCTAAACCACTGAACCGATCATTCTGAAATTTTGCATATACATTGTCAGGTGTACAGAAACGGACATAGGCTACCTTTCATCCCGAAAAAAATTACTGTTCCCGAGGAAAAAACAATAAAGTTCTTATGATAATAGATGGCGCCACGTGTCTTTCGAATCATGATTGGATTATATTATTACAAGCAGAGTACAACCCGAATTGATTGTCAAATTCTAAATTAACGCAAGCGGAGCCGCGGGAAAAAGCTAGTAAGACTAGAAAGCGGCTGTGCCTTTACAAAAGGAAACATTATTTAATATGTATGTATTTACAAAAAAAAGTATATAATTATGTATGTTTATCAATTGTCAAGTACCCATAGTACAAAGCTCTACTTAGTTTAGGCTAGATGGTGTTGTGTGTAGATGATGGAATATTATTATTATTATTAATTAAAGGCGTCTCAATCCAAATTAAAGTTTATTTTATTTTTTGTTCTGATTTTGTATCTTTAGTAGTTTAAAGTTCAACTTAAATTACAATGAAGTAAGCCACGTTTCATCCAATTCTGTATAAAAGAACCAGATAAAACCAGATAGTGCGAACCAAATAAATAACGTTGTGAACGATCTGTTATCCTCGTGAACGAAGCGGACAACGTCTAGTATTAAATAATACCTATGCCTTTTTTAGTCATCAATAAAAACTGATTATTATTTGTTTTACTTGTGTTTAATGACCCACCGACTACAAGGCCAAACCAATCGATATTTTACCTATCGCATTACATAATGCTTTAATCTGTGAGCTATTTTGGATCAAACAGGTTTCTAGTCTTAAATATTTATTTGGATATGTACTAGCTACTACACTAGATTTTGCCCGTGGCTTGCTCACGTAAATGTACATTAGGTTAGTAACAGTAAGTACTTTTTCCTGGATAAAATATACTCTGTCCTTTTCTTTTCCCCTGACAAAGTCTATGCGTAACAAACAAACAAACTCACATTCGCATTTATAATATTAGTTGGGATTCCCAATAGGAAGTATACTCAGTGCGATGTTTTCCTAAATTTTTCATGAAGCTTTTATTCCACAGTGGTTCCAAAGAATTGGTTCATTTATTGCCAAAATGTCCTCTGCCTCGCGTAGAGGCGAAACACGAATATTTTGTGCTTGAAGCAGAATACTAAAAAGTGAAGTACGCCCAGATCCCATGACCCTATCCACCACTAACGGCATTCGGTATCGTCAACCTTTTTCTATTTAAATAGATGGGTAGGTAATAAAGTGGATTCGCGATTATTTCATGATAGTGGATTTCTGCCTAGTGACGCCTAATCGGTTTTTATATTTTAATAGCTGTTTTACTGCTAGAATAAAAACTATCTTTACAATGCGCAATTACTTACAGATAAGACTGTGCATATTGTTGTTAAGATAATTTTAATCTAGTAAATCATTATAAACAATTATTGAACAATGTATAATGACGTGCTATAAAGTTGATTGATACAATAATCTGTAGTACAGTCTGCGGCACATTCCTTCGTCCCCTATATAATTTATTGTTTGTTGCTTACATGTAGGTACTAGGAAGTAGATAACTTATTATAACCTTCTTGATTAACTAACAAGTCAAGCTGAAATGTATTTTTTAGGCGGCATCTGCCAAACTTAGGCGGGCCCAGTGTCGGTTGCCGGCGACTCTACACACGGGTTATCCGCTCAATGGCACACTTGGACTCTTGCGGAGACCGCTGCGTCGGCCGACACCGTGCGGCATCCTTGTATGACCCTGGCCGCTATGACTCTTTTGCCATAGCAGTCAGGGTCATACGAGGATACCGCACGTTATCGGCTGACGCAGCTTGCGCTATGGAAAGGATCCCATGTTGCCTCATGGGACCCTGCACACGGTCGCTGGGAAGGAACCATCTGCCACCACTGTGAGTTTGAGGAGGACACGGCACAGCACACGCTCGAGCTATGTATTTCACCACTTATATTTTACATAGGTATAATTACATACATTATACATACGCAGTTTCCCACCTATATTCTCAAAAGAGGTAGGTATCAGTTTATTGCAAGCATGTTTCACTAGATATGTTTTAGGGCCCAGCTACCGATTACCGGGCAAATTACCAGACACCACCTAGGTACCTACTAAAAAAATCTTGACAAAAATATCTACCTACTAACACTTCTTAAAATACTGATAGTACTTGAATTGCGTTTATTCAACAAAAATATTTCTGTGATTTATTTAAAACAATGACTATTATATTACAAATATGTATTAATATAATAATTTTCATTTTCCACACGAATTCTTGTTGAATATTGAGAAACGAGCATTGATTTAATAAATTTCATAGACTTCAGTAGTAATGTTATTTTTATACGCAGCTTATACCATCATTCATTGAACCGATTTCTGAGAATGCCCGATCGAACTTATTCAAAGAATCCGCTGATAGGTCAGCTACAGTCAAAGCCTATAAATAACCATCATTGTAGGTACGGACATATTACTATTACGGCAGTGTTTATTGTTCATTGTAAATTGTACATTACTTGTCGTGACCAACAACTCATTCGCAAGTCAAAAGTTAAAATTCAATGGTTGTGAATTGTTTATCTATTACTTGTCAATCAAGAAATAAATAACAATTATCGCATATATTTTACTAGGTTTTAATCGCGGCTTCGTTCGCGTAAAAGTAGGTTA
The DNA here is from genome assembly GCA_963564715.1 of Catocala sponsa. Taxonomy (NCBI): domain Eukaryota; kingdom Metazoa; phylum Arthropoda; class Insecta; order Lepidoptera; family Erebidae; genus Catocala; species Catocala sponsa. The sequence goes on along the minus strand of OY751338.1, from coordinate 19,929,556 downwards.
GGTTATGTTATGTTACTTTTTGTAAATGAAATATAGTCTCAGTGATAATATAGCTATTTAATGGTAAAAGAATTTTTAAAATCAGTTGGGTATCATTTGAGTTAAATCGTTACAAACAAACACACAAACAAAACATCTAATCTTTACTCTATTTATTTAAGTACCTATAGACAAAATATACTAAGCTCAAGTTTTAAAGTAGAAGAGCCAGATTTTGCTAAAATATTTGGTGAGCCTGGGTAGGCGAGGCCCGATATTTTTTTGTTGTTAATGTAAACTTAAGTAAGAACTTAAAAGTGACAAGAGATATCTTGAATCAATCACCAAAGTTGTATTGAAGTCTATATGGTGTCAGCTAAATATATAAGTTAACTGTAACCACATTTGGTTTAGTCGATCCAAATTGCGATGTGTTTATGGCGCTCGTAATCGAAATTACGTCCCACGTATGCCATTAGTAGATTCGAATATTCGAACCATAGCAACAGCGGTGGCTTACAATTGAGGCCCAATTTCCATAATAAAACCTGTTCGATACAGACTTCCGATTTAGTCTCCGTGTCATAAATATCATGCATGTAATGTTACACACCTAAATTAAAATAAACGTCAAAAGTGAACATTGTTTGTATTTTAGTTCAAACTAGCGGTCGCCTTGTGCTCGAAATTCGGCCAAAGTTTACCTGTAAGATATTGCTGATATATGTCATTATATATTGATATATGTAACCATAGTTACGCGCTTCGATCGCGTGTGTCAAATGCATGGTTGTGTGCGTGTAGTGTTTTTTCATTAATATAATGTATTTCTAATGCATATTTTATATAAATATTAGAATTTGCCCCTCCTTCTCCATATAAATTTTAATTGTGCCAAATTTCATTCTTCTCCGCCCGCGCAATTTTCGTAAAAAGAGGTACAAAGTTTTTAAATATAGATTAAACAGTCATTAGACTAGAACTCTATTTTGAATATACCTATATTTATTACGAGAATTGGTATATAGGCTATAGTTCTTAAAATAGTAGAAAGTTAAAAAAGTACAGCACCTTGCTTCTATTACATGGTTTTAGCACTAAAAGAAAGGTTCGAAAAATTCTTGAAACTATAATAACATTGGGCTACGGAACGTGTACCGGTCGAAATCACTATAATTGATTGATCTTATGACAATTAAGATGTTGAACCAAATCGATAGATGTGAGTAAGTGGGTATAAACCAATGGTGGAAAAGAGCTCAGCACTTAATGAGGCGGCAAGAGAAAAGTACAACTGAAATTGCAAGACGACAAATATTTTATATGATGGGTGAATGCTTTTATAAGCCTTTTGGTATGTATGGCAGTTGATGATAGTAGTTTATGATTGAAAAATGTTGCAGAATTTAGACGTGACGTAATTTCAACTGTTGGTTTAAAGCTTCCCTTTTATAAAGAAACATTTGTACAGGTTTATTAAATTGCTGTAATAAAGTTATTATCAGCCTGCGCTATTCAACTCTAGAGCAAAGATCTTCCTAATTATCGACCAATTTCTTACCATCACATCAGGTTATTTACATCCAGGTTTCCATGTACCAGATTGTGTGTGTCCCTCGTTTCTACCAGTGTGCCTACCAAGCACACATGCAGGCTTCGTGCTGCTACTAAGAATTTCCAAATAAAATCTTATTATTACATTGTCTGATTTGGGAATAGAAGTCTCACAAGCGCAAAATATAAGCTCAAATTAATGCTACGGAACCAACGAGGCAACAACGGATATAATATATTGAAAAGTAATCTATGGTTTTATAAAAAACGCGTTAGGCCACTAATCGGTCTTGCTAATGCGATCTGCAAGTGACTGATATTATTTATGACAGGTTTGAAGTGCGTCAGAAGCGTGTTCTGCGAGGAAATATTAAATCATAAGTTCACGGTCATGATTCATAGAGAGCATAAACTAGGTTGTCTATTGTGTAGTATGCATATTTATAACGCTTTTAAATCTAGAAAAACTCTTTAGTACTGGACATGCTTCAAGAAATGTTCAGAATTAAAGTATTTTCACGTATGTTTTTTCATATTATAAGTAATATGGAAAACAAATATGTAGTCTGTCTGATGTTAAGTGATTACTGCGTATGATCACTTGCACTAACAGAAGCATCTCTTACGCGTTGCCGACTCTTTAATACAGGAGTTGCTTTACTGTCAGCGCAAGAGACCAAGAGAGGTTCTCGACATCACAACTCCTCCTCAGTAAGTTTTTAAATTTTGATACTTACAAAAGGGACATAACACTAGATTATTTTACTGTAATCTACTGCATGAAGATGGTACTTCTAAAGTCAGGATGCTTCAATTTATTCAAGATTTAAACTCAATCTCATTTAAACGAGAAACCCACTGCGTCCAACATCTAAAATCTATATTATTTAGCTATTGGAATAGATCTCGTCCAGCTCCTATCAGAATATTTGTTACTATGTTAGGCCAGCCTATAGAAGGTACAAATAACGTTATAATATGTTACACAATTGCTTTCTGTCTCATATTTATACCACTGAGCAGTACTCGGCGCCAATCGTTCCAAACCCATGCACTAGACGAGTCCCTCCCACTTCAGACCGATGGTATTTATGTCCACATCAAACATTGGTATGCAGACAAAATTATTTCAGATTTATAGGCTATTCATACGTTAGTAACAATTTTACTCTGAATTAATTTTATGTATTAGTGGAACACTGTTATTTTTTTAACGTGTTTTCGAACAGTTTTCCTAGTACTTTAAATTTAAACAATGATGTTGATAATTTTAGAATGTTATAACCGTTTCCAATGCCGTGTAAGCTGTTTGATCAATAATTATACAATGGCGCCTATAAGGACAATGTCATACTCATTTTCAATAACTTTTTAGGTGAGTCACTGATAAATTCATACTTCATTTGTCTTCCTTTACTATGTGTAATAAAAACACGTGGGACTGTTTTAAGAAGCTTATGACCTCTCGTGTCGTAGTATTGCTACCGCTAACATTATGTAATCATTGGTTTGGCGCGGAGGCTTTTGTCAAGTGTTACTAGTCACGAACGGTGTAGCTTAATTTACCTACGTATTAAGAATGAATTCTAATTTCGTACGTTGCTAACTTTGTTACTAATGTTTATATCGGTTTTAGAAGTAGGTTTAACCTTGTGGAATACAGTTGCACTCAAGTAAAATATATCCTTCAGTGCATGCGATGTTGTCCAATATACCAAAAGTTCAATATGCTATATATCACTTACCTACTATAGCTACAGATGACCGCATTCTGATGTTTTTTTTTTCAATTGTTCTATTTATTTTCATACAATGTGAAAGATAATTTTAGGTTGACAATCGTCAACGTCCATACCATGTTGAATACACCGGTTCTCGTCCGATCACCGAAGTTAAGAACATCGGGCGCGGTTAGTACTTGGATGGGTGACTGCCTGGGAATACCACGTGCCGTTGAGTTGAGTTTTACGTTAATTTTATTAAGGCAGATACAATTTAATTGGTGTTCAACTATGGCCATCTATTAAATTTTAGTAAAGTATTATCTTTTGTGTTTTTGATTATTGGAAGATAACAAGCCGTTAATCGAAAACAAACTTAAAAAAAAAGTAAAATAACTTCAAAAGAAAAACATCAGCACTAAAAAGCGCAAAATAAACTTAATAAAACATTTAATTCAAAGGATAGAAAGTTTGTTTATTTTCAATTTTTAGCATCATGGGTAGACCAACTAAAGGTGCCGCCCACATGAGGGAAAAGAGAGACAAGGAATCGTTTGAAGGAAATAAAGAACGTTTATCCAAAAATTGCAAACGGAATGCCATATCTCGTTCCCAAGAATCACTATTGACACGTCGTGCTAGATTATCTCAGATGAGAAAATACATGCGTACTCAATTGTCACAGGAATCGCAAAGTGATAGGACCCGTCGACTCAATCGTATTCATGACCGTTTGAGTGGCGAGTCATTTGAACAGCGTGAACATCGTTTAAGTATTATTTGAAACCGACTGGCTAACGAGACTCTCGAGTAGCGCGAATATCGTTTAAATGTCATACGAGACCGATTAACCAATGAGACTCCCAAACAGCGGGAACATAGGCTCAGTATTATTCGAGAACGGTTGAATAATGAGACTTCCAAACAACGCGAACATAGCCTCAACCTAATAAGTTTGGCTGGATTTGCCGTTCGCTACGAAATCGTTTCGAGTACATTTTTGGACGATGATAATGGTGGTGCTAAGGGATAAAGTAAACGAGAGTACGAAATACATCCAATTGCGCGATAATACAAGAATGCGAATCGGAAATCAGGCGGCAGTTCTACGCACTCGCTACTACACTTTAAATAGTGCCCGAGAAGGATTTTATTACAATCTGATTGTATGTCACATTCCTTTTCGCAATGAAAGTGAACTCATTGAAGAGGGCGAAACAGCTGAAGATTGTTTCTTACGCCGACAATCAGAGTTAAGGCCTCTTCTACATAATTTATCTGTAGAACAATTCGCCCATGCTGAGCAAGTCATCCAACAAGCTCTGGTTCAGGCTGTAGCACTGAAAATTGTGAATCAGGATAGAGACGTCAACGGTTTTATACAACATAATGTAAATATTTACGCCGAAGATCAAATCAACGTGTATAATCATATGATTATACACATTGATTTGATCTTCGGCTTCGATCTAAAGTTGCTTAAGACATATGTCTTAAGCAACTTTATTACATACTAGCTATCCACGCCGCGGCTACGCCCGCGTTTAATTAAGTTTTCCCGTGGTAAAAGTAGCCTATGTCCATCAGGGATAATGTTGCATTCTAATGGTAAAATAATTTTCAAAATCGGTTAAGTCGATCTAGAGATTACCCCCTACAACATCACAAACTCACAAACATACCTAAAAATACGCATCGATATGCCAATCTCCTGCTTCTTTTCTTAAAATCAGTTAAAATGATTAATACTTCTAGTTTCTAGCACTCACTCTGTTGTCTCCAGAGAAATCAGTTACCGATATCGACAAGTCTCCATACATTATTCTAGAACAAGAAATCACCTAACTCCTAACCATTAAAGAGTTGTACCTTCCTTCATCAGCTCAGCGTCATGAGATGATGATGACCATACGCAAATGTCTCAATAACTTTAGAAAATATATGAAAAACATAACATTTGAGGGTTGCCCTCGATTTCCCTGGGATTCCATCATCAGATCCTGACTTGGAGCCAATGGGACCACCATTGGAATAACTCCTTTCCAACAAAAAAAGAATCATCAAAATCGGTTCATAAACGACGAAGTTATTCGCGAACACACATAAAAATATATAATATATACGGTCCAATTGAGAAACTTCCACCTTTTTTGATGTCGGTTAAAAAATATATATACGGTCGAATTGAGAAACCTCCTCCTTTTTTGAAGTCGGTTAAAAAGAAAGCAAAAATGTGACTGAAAATCTTTATTGCAAGCGATCACAATATCGCTAATAAACCTATCAGAAAAGAACAGATTTAAAACCTTCCAAAATGCTTGTGAGAACTTCTTACTACTTACTTCTTACTAACTCACTAGTAAACCATAACCAATCTATGTATCGTGCGTTTGTTTACCTATGACAACACGCAAATAGTCCTTGATATACAGGTGTCAATTCTACCTAGTCAAGTACCTTTTGTTTGCCGTATTGATTACCAAAATTCCATTACTTACTAAATATTTGTCATAGCAATTGACTGTGATTTCAAGGTCTTTTCCTAATCTATGAGCACATTACCTTTTGGTATGGATTTTGGAGTATGCGTGATATTTGTTTAGTACCACATTCACAGATATTTTGATCTAAATTATAGCTTTAGACATCACAAAACAAACTATTTCAACACTCACACACCCATACGGCATCCTAACTAATATTATAAATGCGAATGTGAGTTTGTTTGTTTGTTTATTACGCTTGCACCCCTTAACTACTCAACTGATCATCATGAAATTTCGCATACACTTTGTCAGTGGAACAGAAAAGGATATAGAGTACGTTTCATCCAGAAAAAAGTATTGATACTAACTTACATTTACGTGAGCGAAGCCACGGGCAAAATCTAGTGTTCAATAAATCCCGAGTGTAGAAAATTTTTAGGAAAATTGTCCCAAGCGTGCTAAATTATAATATAAATAGACAATCGAGTCGTCGACCAATACTCAACAAAAAGTGTCAAATTGTTAAAAATACGTTTTTAACATGTTCATTTACGTCATCATAATATCACCTGTGGCTATGTCTATTACTGAGCATGTCTACACCAAATAATGCTAATAGGGTTCTGTTAATCGTCACAGTCTAGTCCAGAAAGCTTGGTCTGACGTAGGTGGTTTCGTTTATGCCGGCCGAGTATATGTAGTAGCTTGGTCAATTTGGCATTTAGTTGGGTTGTGTAACGCGCGTTGAATGTTCGATCGGAAGCATCCTTAGTAGTATTGTTCGTTAACCGCCTGAACTTTTTCTTTATGTGTTGGTGCTAGCAGTTTCTGCTGAAGAATTTTCTATTCAACACGAAGCTGTAAAGGTACCTTATTTTATTACTAAATTACTAAACTTTTTATAAATATTTTTATATTTCTTATCGTATTAAATAAAAATATTTCAGGCATCCAAAAAACCGGCCCGCCAATTTTTATTTGCTAAAATATTTTTTTGTTAAAGATTCGGATAGTTACATCGCATATAAATCTACAAGCTAAATTAATCGGAGTTAGTCGCTTTGGCTATAATAATATGTCAGAGTAGTATTTATAACCAAAGTATAGGGCGCACTAATAATAGCACTACATGTGATTATTTTTGTCTCAAGACGTAGATCGATGGTATGCGGTAGATTTACCTGTTGGACCAAATTTATCACATTGGCTGACATACAAATAGACAAGTGGAAAAAATATTATCATTATACTAATTGTAATTTGTTCATTCCTGTCTAAAAGAAAGCTCTGACTAAAGTAATAACACCGCAAACAATTACTTAGTTATATAAAAAATTTATATTAATAATATGAAAATTATTAATATTAGTAATTTTCATATTATTAATTTATTATTTTATTTTAAAACTTCTATTAGGTACGCTGTACCTATGTCCAATTTATATCCAACAAAAAATTATTACTTTCTTTCTATACGTATTTTCTTAGATAACAACTAAAATATTAATAAATAGTTAGGGTTGAGATCTGTGTAAATATTTAACGTAGCGTAATTACGGCATGAATATATTTCTGTTATATAATTATTTCACTTAAATTTTTAAACAAATTTGCTAAATATGCTGTACAATTTTTTTTTACACGGTGATTTTATATTAAATATTAAAAAAAACAATATCTTGAAATAAATCGACTAGATGCTATTTACTTTAGTTTTATTTACAAATTTTACTTTATGTTCGTCCGGCGAATTGAAGTAAAATTGTCAAAGTTATTTAATTTCAATCAGTAATATTTCCTTTCTACATTACAACGTTGGAACTTACATTGTATTATATTATCAGTATTATCTAAATAATTTATTACTCTAGTTCTATTTGCTTAGTAATTAAATTGAAACATTTTCTTTGAAATAATTGACAGAATGCTACTCCGAACCCGTCAGAACTCGTGTCATGCCAAACATTTACAGACGATGATGATTATAATAGACAGAAATGTGGTCCACTAGACGTTGTTACGATATTAATAAACTCACTAAAAAACTACTTTGAGCTCATTATTATATACAGCTAAGGAAGAAGCATGGATCACTATATTTAGCTTTCAAGGCCACTTTATCATAATTGTATAAAGTGTAGCACTCGACACATACATATCTTATTAACATTCTAAACAATTCCAATATTAAAGTTTTTAGTTTTCGGGGACGTAATATTTGCTAGTCATGTATTGCATGCTTGCATGCATAATTATATATATTATGTTACGTATAGCAGTACAGGTATACTGCTATATTTAACATAATATATATAATTATGCATGCAAGCAAGTATTACTTACTAAATTACTTAAAGAGCAGCGATAGCTCAGTGGGGAGACCAACAGACTGTAATGCAGAGGGTCTCGGGTTCGAACCCACGTCGCGCACCTCTGTCTTTCGGAAATTAAGTGCGTATTGATTGACAATTATTATCGCCTGCTCCGTGCCTCGGAGAGCACGTTAAGCCGTCGGTCCCGGCTGCTATGAACATCTATGGCAGTCGTTATTGGTAGAGTGTCGACACAAATGATCCCACTGAGTCGAAGTGTCGCCGGTGTGCACTGACTGGCCCCCACACACGATAAGATAATAAAATACTAAATTACTTTGTGTATTATGAAAGGCATAAGCTGTTAATTATATATACCATTAGGAATAATAAATACTGCAGATATTACTATATCTGCAGTAATTATTATTTATAGAGCACTTTTAACAAAAAAAGAACATAGAAAGTATATGAGCATACCAGAAATAAATTATAGAAATAATACTAAAAAACAACACGCACCTTGGGTTGGAATGATTAATGGACCATGATTTCAAATACAAATTAAATTAGATATAGAAGACTTGTCTGATATACCTAATTTCTAATCACAACATTAAATTGTTAATCAATATCGAATTCAATTGCTCAGCAAGCGACAATCCATTAAAGCTTAATTAAGTCATAATTAGGTATAGGTATAATATAACCTCTACAATTGTTAAGCCTGTTGTAATGTAATTTCTATTTAAATAAATAATCCTTTATACTTATTTATTTCGTTCAGAAGGTTTGTTTTCACCTATTAATTTAGATGATGTTGACGATTTCATATAACCTTAATCTTAGTCGTGTGGGCAGGTCATCCAAAAAATACATTTTAGAATTTTGTAAAGACAAATCCCGCACTTGGGATAATTTCCGTATCGCGGGAGACTTTATAAACATTCAACGGACACAAAGAACACCGAAACCCGAAACAACTATTTGCGGATCACAAATTTTTTTTGTTCCTTATGAGGATCGAACTCACCACACTCGGTGCAGTAATGGCAAGGCGACTACTTAAACTACTATATCCGTGCAGTAAGTACTAAGGTAGATAAACATCGTTGTTTGAACTTCGTCGCCTAGGTACCTACAGTAAAGTACGTAGTATATAATAAGTGGGTTACACGTGCCAACTATGCTAACGTCCAACAAAATAAGCGAACGCCTAGTACGCCTACTATATACAGTTAGATTCTTAGAATCGATTTTGCAAATTATTTAGCGATTCATCGTCACTACGTTTGGCTATGAGGAAAATTACAGAAAGATTTTCTTTGACAGTAGTAATGTAGTAGTTTATAAGCTCAAAGTTATAGTTGACGCTTAATTTCTGGCGATAAGTTTGAGTATGTGCCTTTTGTTAATATCTACTAAAACTTACCATACATAAGTTGCGCGTTAGTGATACACCTACTGAATTTCGTTTTTATAACCTATAATGTATCTAGTATAAATACCTTATGCAGCTTTGTAGTCACTGCACATATTGTACCCATAATGTCCTCGAGACCCAATTTAGATCATGGTGGCCAATTTTAATTAAAACTAGCTATCAGAGCAAGAGATATAATAGTGCACAAATGTATGAACAAACCCAAATCTTTTTTCTCGATCTCATAGAGAGATTAGGTGCCTGACCGTGATAATCAATGCACGAGGCACGAGGCATGAAACATTACCTACTTTGTAACTCCGGGCCACACCTCATGAGTACCAAACCCGGGTAGGTACTCACGACTCGCAGCCATATACACTAACTGCTAAGCAAATGAGGACTTATGTATATAAATATAATAATATATTCTATCTAGACTGTCATTAAATTTAGCTGCATATTTTGAGGTCAATCCAATTCTCGTAATAAAAATTGTTCAAAGTGGAACTCCGACAATCATCAATGTCATAAATATCACAAATGGTATGCTCCTAAACTAAAATAACCATTTTAGTTCACACAAAACTCTATTCTTACCAGTTAGTCATCATCCTTTAAAAAAGTCTATATAACACATAATTTCGCTTCGCGAAAACTCGGAGTTCTGAACAGGGTGAGGCGGTTCTTCACGCCTGGGCAACTGTGCCTATTGTATAAGGCACAAGTGCGCCCTTGCGTGGAGTACTGTTCTCATCTTTGGGATGGCTCCGCGCAGTACTTGCTGGACGCTCTCGACCGGTTACAGCGGCGGGCTGTTCGTATCATCGGAGATCCAGAGGTCACGAGTTCACTGGAACCTCTGCAACTCCGTAAGGACATTGCCTCATTGGCATGTTTCTACAGAATATACCACGGGGAGTGCTCTGAAGAGTTATTCCACCTTATCCCGCCCTCCCCTTTCCTATCCAGAACAACGCGTGCTGGGCTCAGATGCCATCCTTACACGGTAGAGTCGATTAGAGCGCGTACCAACAAGTTTGGGTTCTCATACCTCTGCCGAACGACCAAGGCATGGAATTCTCTGCCAAGGCTTCTTCCTTCAATCCTGGGTCCTTTAAGCGGGGCATGAAAAAGCACCTTCTCAGGCCATCAAAGTAGAGACCTCAACATCGCCTCGGCTGCTATGAGGGCGGTGTGGAGGCCACTGCTCTTAGACCACACGAATGCTTACCATCAGGTGGAGTGTGGTCATTTTGACAAGCAAAATAAAAAATAAAAATATGTCATACCAATTTTAATAGAGCTCGTAAGTAAATATTTATTAACCTTGGTCTGACGAAGGTGGTTGGTAAGACGCCATAACAGTTGTTCGCATCTTCGACTGCAAAGATAACGCATAAGTGCAACACTTACTTCCTCTTTTCTCTTTGCAGCCTGACCAGAAATAAAGAAGCTAGCAATGATTTTTGTTTGCTCTAATTCTGAAATTCTTTAAACTTGCGTCTGCTGGATACGCAAAAGACTTGCATCGAAATAAATAAAGAAATAGCATCATCTAAATAGATCCATGATCCTAACTATTAAGCTTAAAATTTTAATTTACCTACGCTGAAATAATTTTGGATGTCACGGATCAAATTCTGGAAGTATCCCTGATTATTATTACTTTATACACAATTTCGTTTCTTTAATTATTATGTTAAAAGATTTTTACTGACCTATATCCTGTGGACAAGTATTTATTGCATATGGGTATAGTAATAAAAAGGAAAAGTAGACATGCTAGTATTATAAAAAATAACTATCTACTTTAAATATTTATGCAATTTATTCAAATTATTACTGTAGATATAGTTATACGAATGAAAGCTCCGAATCGAAGGCTAAACTCATATTGAACAAAACGACCCTGAGACCAAATTAACTGAAACGCTTCACTATCTAAATAAATAAAAGCGTCGATAGGAACCATATGGATAGAGTTTGCTCTTAAAACATTCCTCAGATCAAAGGGTTTGATAGATTTATATAGACAGGCCATGAAGAAAATTCGCACACCGTTGTCTAATTTCGTATTTCGTAGCTTATATAATGTTGGAGCTGGGAGCTTATAGTCAGCTAAATGATTACAATCAACGAACACTTATGTTTCTTTAGTGTAATTATTTAGTTGTCTATACATCACCGGTTTATAAACTGTAAATTACGTGCATTATTTGGTGACGTAACGCAAGCAATCTTGATTTCTATAAATGAAAATTATACTGTTTATATTTGTCATTTACAATAGTATATTCTTTATATACACCTTTTCTATCGTATGTGCCCTCATTATAGGCATATAATTATTATTTCTAATTAATATATTATAGAATGTATTACTTCATTTTTAGATATAATATTACTATTGAATATTTCCTGTACTAAGGAATCCTGTATTTACACAATGGATACAAAATGACTGCACGAAAGGCGTTAAATTAGTTGCATCATAGTTGCCAATGCACCAAATGTTGTAGTTTGATCCCCCACACGGAAAAATTTGTGAGTTCCACAAATAGTTATTCCAAGTCTAGGTGTTGTTTGTGTCCGCTGTTTCCTGCTGCCTATAAAAAAAGTATACATTACACAAATGTTTGCCCCTGTTCGGTTACAAGTAGCGTAGCATAATCTATATTTGCAGTCTTATTTGGTGATTGAATATGAATCTGAATATGAATAGTATAGTAATAGTATAAATAGTTTTAATACTTTCAATAATTTAATTAGCTCAAAAATTAGTAAAGTTTAATAGTATTATAGTAGTGTAACAGTTTTTCAAAATTTTGTAATAAAGTGTCAAATAAACGACGCGATAAAATCCGTATATAGTAGTTTAATTTCAATGAATAACATTCGCGTAAACAGAAGAAATGAAATGAATTTATATGAATCTCTATTACGCGAATCACGTCCACAAAAGTATAGCTAAAAGTAACCAACCTGTATTGCAGTGACCATTAAAGATAAATTTTACGATTTCTGCATTTCACTGTCGAACCATACAAGTCTACATAAATTAGCAACAATGTGTGGAATTAGCATCCAGGTACAATGTAACCTATAACGGTTTCAATACAACTTGTGTAAACCACACGTAGGTTATTAGCATTATCGGTGACGTAATAAAAAACCTAAGTATTAACAGTACTGTGTGTATTTAGTGATGGTAGTAAAATAAAACCAAGATAGTATTGAATTACGCATTACTTCAAGTAGCATAGTACATAATGTACTCTGCTACCTATGTTCTGTTGTGAATAAAGTTTAAATATGAGCGTAAACATATTCCTTATTTCCTCCTCCTCGTTATTTTTTCTGCTATTATAATTCTCTTCATCTGCTTTTGTAGAAGTTTATAGGTACCTAGCGCATAAGTCAATAGCACATGAAATTATTGAAGGATGAAATTTAATTCTTCAACCACGCAATTTAATTCTTCAACCACGCAATTTATTATTGTTGCACACTGTTCCCTAACTCTCGTGATCCGATGAAATCCGACACGACCGGAGAGATCAAGCGTACGACCATAGGTTAGTTAGGTTAGGTGTATTACCTGCGGCCAGCTAATAAATGCCTCCTTGGCGCAGCGGTAGTGAATGCGACTGCTGTGCCTGAGGTCTCGGGTTCGAGTCCCGGGTCAGGCCAAGAAAAAGTTAGTGTTTTTCTGTTAAGAAATCTCAATAGCAGCCCGGAGTTAAGAAGTTGGCGGTGTTAGACACCCCCGTGCCTCGGAAAGCACGTAAAGCCGTTGGTCCTGCGCCTGATCTTTTGTATTCAGTTCAGCGTGAAGCTGAATGATTGAATTTTAATCACAGTTTGTATGACAATGTTTTTTTAATTTCTGTTACTGCGTATGCATTACATGATTGACTGAAGGTCAAAAGGTGATAAGGACATCTTTAACTGAGGAATATATATGGCGGCTTGACATCTTTTCTAATGAAAAGCTTCTAAAACTTCAAACACATTCCTATAAAAGTTTTCTGACGATGAAAAATCGGCTCTAAGAGAAACAAATAAATAAACAAACATTTTCTATTACAGTTTGTCATCCTAACAAATGTGGACAGGAACTCCAATCGTATTAAATTAGTGAAGTTGGCACCACTCTATAATTACTTTTAGAATTTCTAGATAGGTCAAAATTATGTGGCTGGCTGCCAATTCATGCCTAAACATCAGATTATTTAAAACATATTGGGTTGAATACAATCAGTAGCTATAAAAAGTATGAGAGACTGAATAATACCTTTAGCCAGAGTGATTATTACATGTAAAGGTTTAAATGAATCTAGGTTTAACGTTGTGTTGCATCGTCCGACGTAATTTTTATATGGCTTCTTCTAGGTAGGCTTACATCGCGTATAGCTAGGCATTCTAATGAATGCCTGGTAGAAGTCTAATATATAAACTATACTTATATAATAATATAAGTACCTATAGTTTTGTGCTTTGTCAATATAAATAATTATTATAACTTCTCTTAAAGCTTGTTGTTCCATTCTGAAACTTCGACCTGATCCGACAATGTTGATCAGAAGAGAAAAAGCATCAAGTACTTTTTTTTCATTTCCATCAAATTTTCAGATAACCATGAGTTACTTATTATAATTAAACTATGGACTATATTTTAAGCTTTTGGTGATAACAATAATATTACGTTCCATAACTTTTCTCTAGGGTCTTAGTGATTTTTAATAATTTGTATTGCTCGAATAGGCATTGATTTATTTTATTGCCGATTATTCCATATGTCTTATATTTTATTGTTTCTTATTTAGGTACATGTTAGTTGTCTTTAAACAAATAGGTACGAGCAGTCCTAATGTAAATCAAATCGTGACAAGAACATAAGATATACGATAATTTACATAACACGTAGGTGTGACATAATATATAACGATTACAATATATAAATAATATCAGGTTATAATTGATAACAATGTTATGCATATACCTAGGTATGTTGTAAAAATATTAGAGATTGTAAATTTAAAAAGTCGTTCGAGTCGAGTGTAAGTAATTAAATTAAAAGATTTTTATTTAGCAATTTTATATTTTTCTACAGCCTTTACTATGATAATAGGTATAATTATTAACTATGCTAAATTTAACATCTTTCACTGCGAATGCTAATTACTTACTTATACAAAAAAGAACATTTTTTGGGACGAATGCATATTTCTACGCTTGGGACGAAACATGAGGGACGAATGCGGAACAAACCTAAAATAAAGATAATTAAATATCATATTGGCAGAACTGTTGTTAAAACAAGAGCCCAACTATTTAAATAGTGATCTTATGTCAAGTAAGTATTTATTAGACACGGCATCGCTGACATTTTCATTTAATTTTTATATCAAATTATCATCATAATGAAATTATTGGTAGGTAATTTTGTTACGAGTTTAAATATTCAATTGACAATAAAGGTAAAACATGTTAGCATCACTCGGCGTAGTAACAAAATTTATGCAAATATTATGTTAATGACGCAACAAATGTTTAAAAGGCAAATTAGTATAACATAAAGGCACATCTAGGTGAACGTTTTCTGACAAGATCGGCGAACAATTTTACAAATTATATTTATTATAAGTTACAAAAGTTAAACTAAAATTATAATTAAAAAGGAGTCATGAGGTTAGTGGACCGAAAACCAAGCCATTCTATGTGGTGGGCGTTAAAGTTACCTAAGATCATTAGTTCTGCAGAAAGGCACTCCTCAAGAGCTTTGTCAGTCAACGACTGCAGGTGCTCAAAAAGACGAGTCGTATCTGCATCACCGCTATGAGACCTGTAAAGACACGCATAGATATAGGTGTGGCTTTTGTAATCTATGTGTACCTACAAAGTCGACAGGTCTCTGTCTTCAAGGCCATTAAGACGGCGACAGCAAATATCATACCGTATGTATACACAGACCCCAGCACGACGCACAAAATTGTGCTATAACTTGTAGCCAGGGTAAAGGAGGTACGATGTGTCGGTCGGGCATGATATTTGCGTCTCCGTAAGGAAGTACAAGGTCGGATTCGCTTTCTCCATGTGTTGATGGACAGCATTGAGGTTCGAGTGAATCCCTCTTATGTTGCGGAAGTCCAATTGTGATGTGGATGAGGATGCCGCTGAAAAAGATGGTATAAAGGATAACAGGAGAAGCTGTACTATCAGCGCAAGGGACAAAGATGTGTTTACTTCTCACCAGATCCTGGCGTAGGTAGAGCGATTTGCCGACGCGGTAGCCGGAACTCGGAAGGCCTCCGGTCCCCTCCTCATACAGTAGTCGAGTCCACTTCGGTCTTCTCCTCCGGCAACAACCAATGCATCGGGAACTTTACACAGGCTGGTGGTTCAGCCTCTCAGGGCGGAGATTAAGTAATCTCTGGGTTCGGGAACCCGTTCAGCTTGCGGACGGCCAGCGGACAGCCTTTTCACAGGGTCTCCTTGACCGCCGCGTCGACACTTCGCGCCTGTACAAGGCAATGGCGCTCACATAACCACTGTTCCCCGCACTGACAGTGCAGCGCCTCCTCAAAGAGCAATTTGGTAACAAAATAAATTTAGAGATTTTGGCTGCCTAATCTATACTAATATTATAAAGCTGAAGAGTTTGTTTGTGTGTTTGTTTGTTTGTTGTTTGTTTGTTTGAACGCGCTAATCTCAGGAACTACTGGTTTGGTTTGAAAAATTCTTTTAGTGTTGGATAGCCTATTTATCGAGGAAGGTTATAGGCTATATAACATCACGCTACGACCTACGGAGGCGGCGCAGTAACGATAAACGCGGGTGAAACCGCGGGAACATGTAGTCTAACAATAAAAGTATTGTGTCTGTATGCCAGCATCCTTTCGCATATGAACAAATTAATCAAGGCCCTAAATAAACTTTGTAGATATGATATCCTTGGATTTATAAAAGTACATACTGCATGTTTTAAAACATATTAAGTACGTTATAGCGAGAACTACATAGTTCGCAACTCCGAACGGCTGTTTGCCTTTATCATAGTTTATGACTAAAGAACACATTTGTAGGCATACAATAAGTATATGACATGTCTTTAAAGTTGATAAGATTAGGAACTTTAGATTAGGACATTCACCAAAAAAATCTGGTTAAGAATTATAATAGCCTCGGTTAACGAGCGTAAATGAAAAATGTTATGAGAATAAATGGAGCAAGAGAGTAAAAACCTGTAATATCTGCTTATGTTATGCTCATCTCTTTTAGAAACAGACGTCAATGTTTGTATGTATGTAACATAAGATACATAAAACAATAGGACAAAAGCTGTACCATAAAATCATGGTAGGTACATTTACACCATTCGGTTTAGCTGTATTCGATCGCAAAACGTTGGAGGTAATTGATTAGTTAAAAATGTTATTCAGTTGTACGTATTTGGTTCTAGTCCATATTCGGTCACCGAATAGTGGAAATTGTTATTATCATGGTCTTATAGGTCACAAATTGAAACAAATTCTTGGATAACATGGACTTCGATCAAATTTGATCGAAGTTGCACTGGGTGGCAGAATATTTTAGGTTAGCGTATCTGGTTCGACAATATAATGCGGTAGACGCCTCAGAGGGCAGGGCTACGAATTTTTAGAAATTGAAAACTTGTCAGAACTCAACACGTTTAGCTAATAGCCTAATATTGCATACATTTAAATTAGTTCAGTGACGTTTCTGTTGGGGGCGCTTATAAAAAATGTACGGAAAGACACGCCGACGGTCAAACAAATAGAGTTATGTCAAGAGCTGTGAAAACTCATAGTTGACCGTTTGGTCACCGACCTAGACTAGAGTCTAATAGCAAAATTAAATATAAATGGGAACGCTCAAAGATGTGGGCTTTATAAGTAGTGCACTCTATCGGTGAACGCCAAAATTACGTTCACTGCCAATCTCAGAAAGAGTTTGCATAAACTTATCATTTCTAGTGGTACTATTGACTAACAGATGGCGCTACTGTAGGTTTAACGCTACGTTAACGAAACAATAATAGTAGTTCATGCATTATGTATTTATTTTAAGACAAGTACATATTTTTGTAATTATTTGGATACACCCATATAATTACATAAATATGCTTTATATGTTCAATAGTAATGACAATGTTTAATTTACAACCAGTGTTTGCAGTTTAATGTTACCTACTCAGTACTAGATGTCGCTGCAAGGTAGTCTGCAGTATAATTATTATTATTATTTTATTTCCATAATATACATAACTAGTACATGACGTTATAATATAATGTGGGAGTGTTACTACTCCACAAGAGGACAAACTAGTTTTATTTATAATCATGTCTGTAATGTAAATTTTTATTTCTTGGCTATTTCAAAAAAATGCAATAATTTGAAAACGTATAAAATAAGAAATTCGTTTATACAATAATTCTATGGCTGTTTTTGGTTTATTTTGAAAAACAATATTTACTTACTTTCTAAATATATCAATTAAAATAATAATTATCTGGAAATTGCAACTATTGTTTTTTATTCAATTTTTGTAATATTAATTACAGTAAGACTTTTCAGGTTCATTATTAAATTGTATTATCAATGAAACTAGTTATAAAATTCCTATCCTAAAAATTACGGACTGCACAATTTCACAGTCCTAAGCTCGTAACAATAAATTGTTGCCTTAAAAATAATGATTACAGATCTTAAATAACAAAGGTACCCCTTAAAAAACCGAGGTTCTACTTTTTTGCAGGCTTTACTCATTGGACATACCCGATAAAATTAAAATACTAAATGACTCAAAGCATACATGGACATTATTACATCTAATCAATGGGGTTCTATAAATTTCTCAGTACGAATCGTGACGAACTAACTAATCAAGATGGTAAAACTCCGTAAAATCCCACTCGCGGCGCTAGTGCGACCGTGAATGACGTCATTACTGTTCCGTGAAGTGACGTGCTGGTACTACGGCATTAATGACGCGAGTCGTTGATGTGACGCGGGCTATCAAGGTCGAGCGAACATAGTCCGATTATGCGGTTGCGTTACATAACATTTAATTTGTTATTTATTATGTTGAGTTGAGTTTATCGCGCTCGATTTCTGAATCCATTTGAATTAAAGTATCGTTTTTTTTATTGAAACTCAATTAATAGACATATTTTTATGTTCGGCCAGTGTCAAATTCGGTTTCTAATAGATTTAGAAGTTTCACATTTAAATAAACCTTTTTAATTATTTGAAAATGCATTTTAAATGTGGCCGGCAATGCATGCATGTCTATTTATATTTAACCCAGTAACCTAACCTAATAAGTTATCTAAATATAGCCACAATAATGGAGGTCAACGTACTACACAGCTATAAATAAGGATAATGGTGTGAACGTATAAAAATAAACTAATATTATTTTCCTTCCTCATTGTTGACATAATTACATAATTAAACAAGGAACACAATGCATTGTATGCGAAGGCCATAGAAAGTAGTTTTGTACACATTAAGTATGGAAAAACCTAAATTACATAAATCCATTTGGCATAGCCGATTATAAATTAACCAATTGTTTTTTAATACGTCTGTGGTTAGGAGATAAGACATTCATAAGTGAAATGGAAAACCCTTTTGTTTAAAATACATTTCTGATAAAAATTAAATACTTTTCCTGTTAAAGGTATTTAGAAACCTCGTGTTAATTTATTTTGGGATTGGTCTGTAATAAGCATTAATAAAAGAACTTCCGCCTAGTCTTTTTACTTTATTTTTAGGGTACCCTCAAAATATCCTGAGGCTTATAGGTACTAAAAGCTACTCAGCAGCTTAAGAACAAAAATTTGACACACTGAATGAAGCGAAAACAAAGAAAACAATATCTAAATGGCTGATAAGGCCATTGATACGCTCGAAGTATTACGTGAGTCACTGGCCATTATGTTTGATATCATAAGACAGTGTAGCATGCATTTGTATAACGTAAAAATGAACGGAAATTTACGTTCGATGGATTTCCCTCATATTATGCCATGGAATAGTTCTTCGTGATACAGTCCAAGTAATATTCCTAACAATCGCATTACGAAGGAAACATTTTTGTATACGTAATTAATCTGTGAAAAAAGCGGATCTGTAGTAAGCGGAACTGCCTTTGACGGTATTGTTATAAAACCCATTTGCTTAGAAAAGCTAGGATTCCATGGTCTAGGTGGAATGGCAAAAACCCTAGGCGTTTCCATATCCTGTAACAGCCGTGGATATGGTCCAAGATTTGGAAGGTATCTCAAATGACTTTTAGTTTGCTGCGTTGCATATAAGACCCTACATAATACCAAATAAAAAATTATTGTAAGTGGTAACAAAATTGTGATTACAGATTTCATCTTTGCTTTTTGTAGCTTGCTTCTGATTCTATCTGGGGTATTCATACGCTGGACCCTAAGTCGTAAATAAGCGACAGAACCGCATTATAAATATTTATTTACTTATAGTCGCAATAATAAATAATAATAAAAGTAAATACAATATTATCGTATACACCAGTATATTATAGATTTAAGTAAACTTTTTCTCTTGTTTCACATTAATGGTATATTGTGAAACAAGAGAAAAAGTTTACTTAAATCTTGCGATTTTCTTAACATTTAAACAGATAACATGGACACCTGGACTGGGAGCAACAGTAACGAGGTTCAAACCATTGCGCCATCCGTGCAGTTAAATTAGTTATTTCTCGTAATGAATATTCAATTTAATCGACACCTTTGAACCGGACACTGTTTAAGGTTTTAGTAAAATTTTGTTTGTTTAGTACAGAGTTCCTTGTTGTATTACATCCTGATAAAAGTATTAAGGTTATGTAAGTAAACAGTTTTATGCTGTTTAATTGTGTCACCTCACGCCCGGATTATAAGTCAAATTTATTATTAGAAATAGCTTGATATTGTCAAACATGTGTACTTGCAGAGTTATATAAAGTTTCAATTAATTATGTTATGATGCCTGTACTACAGGTATAGGCATCATCCCTAGCGCAGGCACCAGAGATAAATACCCATACCCATATCGCGGGATCATCACGAAGTAGCATAAA
The DNA here is from genome assembly GCA_963564715.1 of Catocala sponsa. NCBI lineage: Eukaryota > Metazoa > Arthropoda > Insecta > Lepidoptera > Erebidae > Catocala > Catocala sponsa. The sequence continues at coordinate 19,908,959 of OY751338.1, read as the reverse complement.
AAGAAATGTAGAAGGCACACAAGGAAAGCAGGTGGGATAAAGCTTAGGAGTAAAAGAATAAGGAGTAGACTCACATATGAATCACCAAGACCTATAGTAATTAATGTGTAAGGGAATTCCATTCATGAATGGTGCATATCGTAAAGTGAACGTTTCCACTGTAATGGAAAATATATGCAAAACGAAATTAGTCATACAACTTTTTCTCTTACGACAAACTTTTACAATGCAATGGAATCTTTTATGAACCAATATGACCATGATTCCATAGAAGTATTCTATGACGTCAGTTAGTCATGAACGACAAATATAGAAAGATTAAAGTTCGTTTATGGTATGTTAGTGGGTCATTTTAAAACCTCATGACTTTTCGAGTTACTCATATCTCAAACACGTCTTTCTAAGATTCACGGTGACTTCGCATTAATTGTGTAAATCAATTTACCTGTTTGTATATGTAGAGGAAAATGTTTATTTTATATTGATCTTAATTAAGTCATTGCATATTATTATGCGTGTGTGGAATGTGGTATTGGCAGAGAACCATTAAAAGGTCATATTAATCAGAAGGCCGATTGTCGTAATAAAAACTGTTCAATACAGTTTCAATCTACTTTAATAAATGTAAAATGTGAACTGAAATGAAAAAGTTTATATTTGTCATTTATGTTTATTTAGGAGAATATAATTTGTAATATTTATGACATTGAGACTAGAGCGGTACTCTATTTTGAAGACTTTTTATTACGGGAATTTACACTATGAATTTTTATTTTATTATAGAACGGTTAGCTTAATGGTAATCTTTGTAATCGCTTACCTAGGACAGTCTGGAGACAATCTGTAATATCACCTGTACGTCCCATTCCCATCCTAGGTAAAATTAATTAAACACGGATTTCCTTTCAGGAAAGCAATGACAAATACATTTTCAAAACTCTTACTTACAGGCGATAACAGTCTTACGCATAAAATGATAATTCGTAGCGTCATCAAAATGTTTGGCAAAGGCGGGTCTTAGTCATAATTTCTATTAAAATCAGTTCCTTATAACATATTAAAAATATTTTCTATTACTACTATGAATTACCTGAAGCGCCACAGTTCCTGTAGTGTGTGACTCGAACATTGCAGATCCTGCAAAAAATAAAGTTCCTATACAATCAGCGCACTGTACAAAGTCATGTTAGCTAACACACAGAAGTCATTAAAGGGCTACGTCAGGTTATATGGATTATTATTCAATCAGTTTATGGATATCTGGATTGGAGAGCTTACTTCTTCAGCTGTTGTACTGATAATCGATTATACTTAAATTTTCCCGTAACAGCACAAAATCTCGAAGCCACAAGACTGCAATAAACTTTTCTACTACAGGAAAACATAACTGTCAAAAAGTAGGTATGTTATACTTTTGCATATTCGAGGAAAAAGCAGTGCGACGATTAAATTATTTTATCAGAGACAGATCGCAGCCAGACTGTCTGCCACATCAAATGACTGTTTATACGAATTCTAGATATGCCCGCGATTTCACTCGCGTTTATGGTTACTGCGCTGCCCCCGTGTGTCGTAGCGTGATATTATATAGCTTGTAGCCTTCTTCGATAAATAGGCTATCCAACACTAAAATAATTTTTCAATTCGAACCAGTAGTACCTGAAATTAGCGCATTCAACCAAACAAACAAACAAACAAACTCCTCAGCTTTATAATATTAGTATAGATAAAAACTGTAGTGATTGATTACAAACATTTGAAATCGTAACACTTGGCTGGGGTCAACGACACGTAATCAGTTATTTAATTTCAGGAAAACCCAATACACAACTAGTATTATAAATGCCAATGTAAGTTTGTTTGTTTGTTACGCTTTCACGACTTAACTAGCCGACCGATCGTCATGAAATATGGCAAACACGTCTGGAGTACGAAAAAGAGCATAGGGTTTTTCAAGGGTACCTTTCAACCAGAAAAAAGCACTGTTTCCGTGCGAGCAAAACCGCAGGCAAAAGCTGATATTTAATACATAAAACTATGTCTGTTTGTTCGTTTGAAATGCGATCTGATAGCAATTAAACTTTAACGACATAATGAGCGCATACGCAATTTCTGATGAAAATTACAATAAATTTAAAGAGACTATCTGTTTATAAACATGTGTAGGAAATATTTGGCTAAATTTGTCTTAAAAGTATATTAGTATTATGATGTCATTCTACATAGTAAAACAGATAACTCTAAACAATTCGATTCGCCTGAACATTTGAGACTTACATATAGGTTTTTCCGCACCAGATCATACAGGATCTTGCTGAAATCATATGAGTGGTATGTGAAGGTTTTTCACTACTTAGTTTCTTTACACTTTTAGGTTGACTAATGTTCAGACTATTTCCAATATGTTAGGCAGCCTATGCCGTTCCTTATTCAATTTCTTATAACGAAACGTTGGTTATACTAATAAACTGAAATCCCAGTGTCAGCTTTATAAAAGGCTTTAATAAACAAATGAAATGTAGGTAACCGTAATTTTATATAGAATAATAAACGAAAGTTGCCAAATATTTCCTTTCGCCAATGTTCATATTGCTTTTCTTTTCTTTAAATACAACTTCCCCACTTGAAGTCTATGGCGCGCAGAACTTTACAAACATCCAAACAACGGACACAAAAAACACCCAGGCCTGGAAAAACGATTAAATGTCAGTTAATCAGGTGCACAGGAGAAACTTTTGCCAGGCTCACTTCTACCGATAATGTAACTGGTTGGGCACAGGCACTCCCAGGCCCTATGACTTACCTTATTTTACAAAGCTGATTTCTTGCAGAATATGTGTAACGTGTAAGTAAATAGTGTGCTTGTTTTATAAGGGAAAAGATGTCGGCCTGCCCGCTGAGATTTGTGTTTATAAAGTCACCCAAGTAATATAAATAAAATTCAGACTAACTTAAAAGTTAGCTATAATTAGCGTAGCCAGAATTACAACTGAATTTACTACACAAATAACTTATCCTTAAACTTAAAGTGCATAATAGTGCTTGTAATATAAGGAAAACTAAAAGTGAACTGCTTTTGGGTTATACTTGTTACCTTTATAGGTTTTATACGTTAGTGACAACCGTATGAGCAAACAATTTCGTGAAAGCATGCAAACATGACATGGATGTATGCAGCCAAAAGTATATTGAACGTCACCAGGTCAAGTCATAATAGATATTTATGACAATAAAACTTTAATGTTAATTTAAAAAAACGGCGGAATTTAAACAATATAACAATGAACAGACACGGAACAACTTTTTGTGGATCACTCAATTTTTGTGGATCACACAATTTTTGTGGGTCACACAATTTTTGTGGATCACACAATTTTTGTGGATCACACAATTTTTGTGGGTCACACAATTTTTTGTCTTGTGTGGGGATCGAACCCGCAACAGTCAGCTCCTGACAAGTTGCAAGCTGACCACCTAAACCACTACGCCACTGGTGCAGTCAAAACTATAAAGATACATTTATATCTCTCACTATAAATATGTGTTTAATTGTTTAACAAGATAATTATGTACATAATTATATAGTGGGTATTCTAAAGGAAGGATTCAAAGAGATATTGAATTCAAAATAAATCGTATGAAGTGCCTAATACTTCATAAATAAATATTTTTAAATTGTAGTTTTGATAAAATAATGTAGATAATTAATCAAGAAATCCAGTTACATGTGATAAACGGCCTAGCAGTAGCACTATTTAAATGTAATTGATGTGCTTGAGGTTCTTTTCCCGGGTCGGGAGTAGTATTATTTGCATTTGCTATTAAAAATTTCTTCATAGCAGCACAATCTGGAAATGTAGCATATAGCAATAGGCTCGCCCCATTTTATGGGGGCTCAAAACTACATATATCAAACGAAATCTGGATGTAGTACACCATCCCAGAATGCGTAATATTTGCTTTAAAAAAAGCTATGCTTTTCTTGGTCAAAATTACTGACTTGAACAATACCCACAGAATTAACAGCATCTTTGGTTCATACACATTTTGCACCTCGCGACGATTGTCGGCATTTGGCCAACATGTTACTTACGGTGTGTAGGTGTGAAATGTATATATAAATTATAGGAATAGTGTGATTAAAACAAGAGTAATATTAATACGTTGCAGTAAAGTTGCCATCATTTGTTACAGTATCTACATCATTAGATTATAACTGAGGGTCAATTATTGTAGTAATAAAAATTGTTCAAAATGCAGTTCCCATCTAGTCTCAATGTTATAAATAACGCAAATAATATTCTTCTAAATTAAAATAAATGTCAAAGAGAGCAACGGACAATGCCGTGGCTGTGGCGGGATTTTGGGCAGACAAAATTTTGGTGTGTTCATACATTCACACGAAGAAGAAGAAGAAGCGTAATTTTCATTCATATTACGTTTATTAGATTACATTAGAACTCTATTTTAAACAGTTTTTTTTATCCTTAGTTACTCTGTATTCTAAGTAAAAAATATTTTATTCATGTAGGTCACAAAGTAACATTTTTGAACGTCAATGTGATGGTGTACGTTCACCTAGAATCATCAGCAGTAGGTAACGTGTAGGTAACAGTTATGGCTTTAGTCGAAATGGACTTCGAGCCGTTTCCGATTCAGACAGTCCATGACTCATCCATTGATCTCTCGTACTGAATGGGCACAGAAATAGTGTAACGTGATATTTTTTGGTACTACTGCAACCGAATATCACGATATTAGATCATAATTTATGTATTGTGACTTAAGGGGATTCCTTTTCGAATTGGGTTTATTAATGTGAATGTGAAAAGGAAGTATTTATTTATTTATTAAGGGATAATAATAACGTAAAACAATACTTTACGCGAATGTTTTAAGTTTATGTATAAACACTTTTTCTGATGTGTTAAATGTTAGTATCACCATAAATACCTACTGTTAAAAATAGAGTTTTGATCAAGTCTCAGTGTCATAAATATTAAAAATATTATTCTATTAAATTAAAATAAATGTTAAATGTGAATATAAATTGCGTTTCAGTTCATATTTAAATTGTTTAGACATATCGGAGCTCTATTTTGATTACATTTAGTCATAAGAATTGGCCTTCAGGTGGATATGGTGGTTTAATTCTTCAGTTACCATAGACTATCGATCCTCTATTTTCAAAGAGTCACAGGCGTTGACTCTAGGCGTTTAAGGGAGTTGTTGAATTACCAGCAAAAGAGACCAAAGCTATATTTATTTAAGAGCTTTGAACACCTTACTTGTCTTAGAAGCCATATCATGCCCCACCCAAGACTGTGACCTTCGTAAAGGTATTTTCCGGTTTGGCTGTATACTACCAGTTTGAACCGGGATTTTAATTTTATATAAAGATTTTCCGAACTTACGTACCTACTCCGAGAGAATACACTGCCTCTTATCATATATTATAAAGAATGCAAAACGTCGGGATAAATCAAGGAAAAAGGGTTGTAAACAAACCTAACCGCAATAAATAATTTCAAAGTAATTTCATTGAAAAGGAAATGTTTATATGAATGAAATGTTTGACGAGGAAAATGCTATTGTATTTATGTTATGTTATAGTATTACTGGTGAGTATTGTGTTGACATTGATCTACTGCGATACAGAGAATGGAATTGTGTCAATAATGTTACACATTGTATAAAGTCCATATTAGTAAATAATCCCTGGTAAAAACATGAATACTGAGACCCAGAACAGCTATCTTTTGTTATTGCTTTTGCATATTATATACGTAAACAAAATCAATATATAGGCTTATATATAATTACAAAATTTTGCCTTCGCCCCCTTTTTCCCTCGCGTAAATGTAGGTTAGGTTAGGTGACTACCGTCACCCGATCAGCACCAGGTCCGAGAGGCGGCGTGCGTGTTCCCACGTGCGCCTTTGTGTCGTGTGGCCGTCCCCCCTCAAGGGGACAGTAGGGTTTCAATTTAGAAGTGACCATAGGGTAGGCTTTTTCGTGTAGTGGCCTGTCGTTTGATACGTCGGCGGGCCGAAACCTTGGCGGGGTCGCGACTGCATGTGAAAATGATTCGCGCGGCTCCGCCGATTGCAGTTTTCTCGAGGAACACCGTGCTAGGTTTAGTTAGTATTACCAGGTTGTCCATTATCTTCATTACCATCTTTCTTTACCCCGGTGAATCCGACATAATCCCTCCGCCCGCCCCCGTAGAGGTGTAGGCGTCAACGCATTCCCTCAAGTAAAAAAACAGTTTAGATTAGAAACAGTACTTTTTCCTGGATGAAAGATACCCTATGTCCTTCTCTGTTTCTCTGACAACGTGTATGCGAAGTTTCACTTCAAAAAAAGGAGGAGGTTCTTAATTTGACTGTATTTTTTTTATGTGTGTTACCTAATAACTTTTTTCTAGGTGAACCGATTTTAATGATTCTTTTTTTATTTGAAATCTGGTGCTTTCCATGACACCGGCTCCAAAAATAACAATAATAATTATACATAGTCTGGTCATAAGTTCTGTCACACAATAAAAACTTTAGAATTTAAAATGCTGGCCACAAAAAGTTTATTGAATAAGAATTTCGAATTTTTCATGAATATAAAAACGTGTACTTTTTAGATGTTTACTCATTTTTAAATATGGAGTCGACACTTAAAGAAGACCGTGTTGTGGTTATTGCGTTGCATCGTTGCGGTTACGAGCCAATTCAGATTTTTGACATATTGAAAAATTTTAATATAGCCATAAGATTCGTTTATCGTACCATCAAACGATACAATGAAGACTCTAGTTTAGATGAAAGGTCAAGAAGTGGTCGCCCTCGCTCTGTTAGGACTCCAGCAGTGATAAAAGCTGTGAAGGCGCGAATTCAAAGAAATCCCATATGCAAGCAAAAACTTTTGGCCCATCAGATGGGTTTAAGCAGAACCACGGTGAAAAGGGTGTTAAATGAAGATTTAGGGCTTCGGGCATATCGAAGAAAAACAGGACATCGTTTGGACGCTCGTTTAATAGACTTGAGGTTGAAGAGATGTCGTGCTTTGTTGAAGCGGTAGGCGGGATACAAGCATCGGGAAATTCTTTTTTCGGATGATAAAATTTTTAATGTGGAAGAGAGCTACAACAAACAAAATGATAAGGTGTACATACCGTGTTCCGCGTGTCCAACGAGGCCATTTTCCATCCTCACTCATGGTTTGGTTGGGAGTCTCTTATTGGGGCTTAACTGAGGTACATTTTTGTGAGAAAGGCGTAAAAATGAATGCAGTTGTGTATTAAAATTACATGTTCAATAACAGGCGCTGGGTATTCCAACAAGATTCTGCGCCAGCTCATAGAGTGAAAAGCACTCAAGACTGGCTGGCGGCGCGTAAAATTGACTTCATCCGCACGAAGACTGGCCCTCCTCCAGTCCAGTTTTGAGTCCGTTAGATAACAAGATATGGCAACACTTGGAGGAAAAGGCTTGCTCAACGCGTCATCCTGATTTGGAGTCACTCAAGGCATCCTTATTTAAGGAAATTGACATGGACCTCTTTCGTGCTGCGATAGACGACTAGCTGCGCAGGTTGAAGGCCTGTATTCAAAATCGCGGGGGTCATTTTGAATAAACTTTATTAGCATAAGAATCTGTGTTTTATTAAGTTCATTTTGGTATATAAATATTTACATCAATAATAACATGTCTCAATTATTTCATATTAAACATGTGACAGAACTTATGACCTGACTATGTACATTATATTATGATAATAATTTTGTTGTAGGCACAAGAATACGCAATAATTTATTTTTTACCTTTTTTTGCATTTTTGTTTTATAATATTCTGGTTCGAAGTGATTTTCATTCCTGTTAAATTTTTTGTTTACTTTTATTTATTAGCCTGTTTAAACCTGTTTCAAGCAGTATGTTTGTTATTGCTAGTAAGTCATCTAATTATAATACATCTATGATCATCTGGCATATTGACAATAAACAAAATTGTTACTAACTCTTTAAAGGCTTGGTAAAAAATATGGATTTTAAATTGATAGGACTCTGGTATATGTGACAGGTGCATTACAACCACCTTTCGCGAGATTCGATTTCGGGTCCCCCATAATAGGGGACAAACAATTTATTTTTTTATGGGACATTTCCAGGTCCGTTTTGCTACTTGAAAGTAGCAAACTTTAACCTTAGAGTTAAAGCACAGCAGTCGTATTTACCCATAATAAATATCATAACATAATAAATTTAATAATTTGGTTGCTTACTACGGTCTACGTTTTTGAACTATCCTAACTAATATTATAAATGCGAAAGTGAGTTTGTTTGTTTGTTACGCTTTCACGCCTCAACTACTCAACCGATCAACATGAAATGTTGCATACACGTTGTCAGGGGCACAGAATAGGACATAGGGTACCTTTCATCCAGAAAAAATAACTGTTGCAAACCTAACTTAACCTACTTTTACGCGAGCGAAGCCGCGACTGAAAACTAGTATTTTATAAATGGTAATGAAGTCACAGTCATTGAATACACGGATGGCGTAGTAGCTTAAGTGATCGTCTCGCTACTGCCACTGCGCCGGCTATTCTGGCTTAGAATCCCATAAGAGACAAAAAAATGTGACCCACAAATCGTTCGATCGTCTGGGTCTTCTTTGTATCCGATATTTAAATGTTTGTAACATCAGCTAGCAATTATTTCTAGTACGGGTGATGTCAAAAAGAAAGAGTATACTATTTATTGTATTTGCAATACAATAAATAGCGAATAGAAAAGCTTTACCCGTAATTTTATTTAAATACAGAAATATAAAAAATATGACTGTATGTTTACTTACTAACTTTTGAAACACTCGCGATATTGACTAATACCAATATTTCATACCGGGGATACCTAAGTCAATACGTTTCAAGGTAGGCATTAGCTTACGTAAAAATGGTATGCAAATGAACAATCTTTAAGATGAAGTCATAGGCAAAGGTGACAAATATTTATGTAATTTGTGACTAACTGTAGTAACAAGGGGCTCGTGTGAAATGTAACGTACTACGCTTCATCACACACATGACGTGATTTTTCTGATACATAATTCTTAGTAAAGAGATTACTACCGGTAAAAGGAGGATGGGATGCCCCCTATCCGGGAAGTAAAGAAGCTACTAAGACTAAGATTTCAAATTATTCATTGCATTGTAATTGCAAGTTAATGTCATTGCAAATCAATTATTACGGAAAAACTAAAGTTAAAATGTACAGACTACTAAAGTGATAGATAGGATTGAATGTCAAAGTTACAACTACAAAGTTAAAGTTTATAAACAATGATTTACAGAATTATTCAAGTATTAGCTTTTGTCTGCGACTTTGCTCGCGTTAATTTAGAATTTGACGATTAATTCGGGTTGTACTCTGCTTGTAATAATATAATTCAATAATGATTCGAAAGACACGTGACGCCATCTATTATAATAAGAACGTTATTGTTGTTTTCCTCGGGAACCGTAATTTTTGTCGGGATGAAAGATAGCCTATGTCCGTTTCTGTACACCTGACAACGTATATGCAAAATTTCAGAATGATCGGTTCAGTGGTTTAGGCGAGAAAAGGTAACAAACAAACAAACTTATTTTCGCTTTTATAATATTAGTTAGGATTTCTTTGGAATTTTACTCAAAGTTTCACGTAGAACCCACGTTTCGAAGTTATGTGTGTAGTTAAAAACCAAGTTAACTATGGCCTAACCTTTATCAAAACATGCCAAGAGGAGTCCCATGATTACTGGAATAATTATATTATATGGGCCCATATCTATAATTATGTTATTAATTTTGGCCTATGTTGTCAATACGTATACATAGATATTCCCTTCTTAAGCCATAGACGAGGTATTTCATCTACAAATGAACCTAGTCTACACTGGTAATATACCTGATAATAAGAAAGTTCTCAAGTTCATCTCGTTATCGAACCTTTTGGAATAGCTATAGCTACTATACTTTTCGTCTAACAGCTTATTCGGCACGCGGCAAACACGCCGACCTAATCGCTTTTAAGTTTTCGCCACGATTTATGTTACTTGAGCGTTATCTGCCGAATCCAGTTGATTATACTATAATTATGATAAAAAATACATTCAGAACAATATCAACGTAAAATGTAAATTATAATAAAACAATTAAGTAGCTTTAAATAGTAATTGTGATCAGTGCCCTGAAAACTACAAGAGGAAAATAAAAATTATTGTAACAATTGAGGTTATGTATCTGTTTTTATTTGTGAAATTGTGTTGATTTTTTTTAGTTCAAGCAAAATGTCTGATTTAATAGAGTTTATTGAGTTTGTGAAGTATGCAAGAAGGTATACGGAAGTAGGGCTGAGGCGGTATTTGTGAGATTATTTTGATCCCTTTACAAAATACTCAGGCGAAGAATTTCATACACGATATAGATTTACACCTGAAACTGTAAAAAATGTAATATTGCCTGTGCTAATTGACCTAAGGAACCTATCAATAAGAGGATTACCATTTGCCTCTGAAATAATGTTACTGCTAACATTACGATACTTCACCACAGGCAGTTAACGTCAATAGATAAATTGACATTGGCATCAAGCAATAAATAATACCATGGAGAAAAAATTGAAATGCATTATTATTTATTTACACGAAAAACATCTGTTACTTCGTTGTTTTTATTAAAAACTGGTAGCAAAAGAACTAATTGTTATCTAATAACGCACAGAATAAGGTATTTCATGTGTTTTATTGTATATTTCAATAAATTGAAATTCACATTTTTGTGTGCGGCAACACTAGCGCCTTATCGATATTCAGTCGATAGAGTTATTTATATAGCGCGTCGCCCTAGGGATACTTAAATCTGTCATTAACTAATGAACACTTAATTTCTGTCTCTGGGATGTGACGATAATTAATAGATTTAATGAAACTTAGCTAACTATTAATTAGGACTAATTTAATGAACTTTTCTGAGTGCGGCTGTAAGTGAATGATATTTAGACAAGATTTTGACTGTTTCATTTAGTATTTAAAAATTTAATGATTGCTTTTCTAATTGCTCTACCCTATATCAGAAATTAATAATATCTAACGTTGAACTTAATAGTCTGTTATATTCTCTTACAGATTCTAGTAATTATAATCTTTTTTTGTCTAATATTCAATAGGTATGTCAATTAAAATGATTTGCAGCTAAGGTTTATAACTAAATAGTAAGATTTAGTTTCCTCACTTTCAACGATGCTCGTGACGTGATCAGGTTTTCGTCAGTCATTACAGGCATCTGAGGCATCACCTAAGTTTTGATGACAGACGTCCCTTCAGTGATTTAGAAACTTATATGATAATCAATAAATCAGGCATAAGCGTTTTAATAGACAAGAACATTTTGAAAGAATTTAATGAATACCCTCAATTCTTTCCTTAAGGTTAGAAGTGAAAGTTATATTTAGTAGGGTATTACGCATTTACTTATTTGTAGCCTTCATTAACCAAGCAGACTACATAAAATCGTAAACATTTTCTGCCTTACATTCGTTGATTTATTTACTGACATATTAGAAAATTTATCTCACTGATACCTATTAGTCGTGTTGCACGATTATCACGGTGATGATATGACAGTTGCATACTAAACTCGCCGTCGGAAAAACACAAGGCTGTAGTTTAAAGGTTATTATTAAATAATAACTAGAGCGTATAACAAATGTGGCAAAATTACGCTGAATCGTGTTTACAATCCGCACTGATTTTATCGACAATAATAAGAATTGATGACTGGTTTAAGCAAAATATTCGTGATACTAAACCACAGTTTTGTATCCTGTAACTATTTCAGGATAAACGATGACGGAGTCAAGTTCAGACGTCATTGATGACTGTATACCGATTACGGAGCAAATGGATCGGGGCCTGTACCGAACAATGTTTATCTTACGGACTAAATGCTGGCATTATCTACGTCATGGGTTTTTAATGCACCTTGTGCAGGTTTATTCATTCGATTAAGATTGTAATGAGAAAACTTAGTCATACGAAAAATAGATATAGATAAGTAAAGGCCCAGACTTCTTTCTCTGTTGAGGAAAATGGCAAAATCCTTTTTCGTATTCTTAATTTAAAGAATATTATATTTCCATTTTTGGTGTTATATTAATATCTTACTAACTCCTGCACTTTTGGTTATTTATGGCTTTATAGTTATTTATGACTCCTAAACTAAGGTTTACTATGTAAAATTATGAATTAGAAGTAATTTAAGTAATCTTTAAATATCTCTGTATGCGGCAGTTGGACAGTTAGAAACAGAGTGATTGCTTTTTAAATTATTTTAGTTTTATTAGGAAATTGTTCTTGCATTGAGTGTTCAAAATAATATAAAATAAAAGTTGAAATTATAAATATTTGAATATTTTTACATATTTATATTTTAAATTAAATATTTATTGGTGATTTATACGAGAATGGATCTTGAATGATACATTAATGAGATTTTAATGATTTAAACTCACGTTCTCTCTATAATAATTATACAGGTTCTTTTTCGTTCCTGTACTTAATTTATTTACCACCGTAAATTTTTTTTTATACGACGAAGGTGACAAACAAGCATACGGCCCACCTGATGGTAAGTGGGCACCGTAGCCTATAGACGCCTGCAACACCAGAGGCATCACTCGCGCGTTGCCGACCCTTTAGGAAAGGAAGTGGGAAGGAGAAGGAGTGGGAAGAGGGAAAGGGGGTGATTGGGCCTCCGGCACTCTCACTCACCGAACGAAAGACAACAGTAGGAATACTGCTATTTCACGTCGATATTCTGTGAGAGGGTAGTCCTTCCCCGGTCGAGCCGGCCAATTCATGCTGAAATCAGCGAGGCTCTACTACTAGTACTTAATCAGATAGTAAATAAAGTTGAAATGTTAAAGATTTAATAAATTCATTGCACACTTTTATCTTTTACCTACGGTTCCTATACGAAGAAAAAATAATTTAATAATAGTTTATGTTGTTACATTTGAATAAGCATTGCTTACAAGAAAAATTTAATATGATTGTTATCAATAGGTATGTTTGAAGAAAAAGATAAGGAAAATTATATTATTAATATCCTACTGCTATTATTAGTTCTTATTTCCTCTTTGGTCCAATCGACGTCAGTATCTACTAATGGTGACCCTGCTTTTATTTTTGGATTTAATTCCTTTCTTTTATCTTGTTGATAATGTTTACTGAATAAGTGCCATGCTATAAATTATAATAAAACATATACGTTTAGAGTGCTTTGATACATACGTTTGCAGTCATATTTGTGTGCAATCAAGAGGTCCCGGGTTCAACGCCCGGGTCGGGTAAAATGTGATTGGGGTTCTTTGTTGTACAATTCTTAGTAATGGAGCGACATGATCATATTATGAAAAAGCTCCTTAAACAGAGAAAATTGTCGGCAGCAGCATGAGATATTCTAACATTTGCCCGAAAGATAGTTCTAGACTCTTCTTACTACATGGTACCTCAAACCATGGCTGGCGAAGTGAAGTGACACACCAACAAATTTTCCTTTGGTATTATACAGGTGTCAACCTAATTATATTTTATTGGTAATATAAATTATAGAAAGGAGAATACGTAACAGGTGGGTATTTTAAAGCTTGCAAATCTAAATATGTATGTAAGGTATAAATCTATACAAAAAGAAAAACGGCTCGATCGATTTTTATGAAGTTTTTATATACCTATATTTCGTAGGTATGAGAATAGGTAGTAAGATATATTTCACACCGCTAAGTGATTAGGGTGTCCCTATTGAATGAATTTATATGGCAAAAACGTTTGCCGAGTCAGATAGTATTATTACAATTTTCGTGAGGCGATCAGTAAAAATCTTAACTACATTTTATACGTAAGTCTCTCTTGATACGCATTACACCACATTACGATAACATTACCCAAAAACCAAAACTTTCTACCACGTAACAGTAACTATGAAGATGCAATACCTAACCTTTCACTGGCTGAGTCATTAGAGTGCGTCAATGGCCACCTTGACCGGAGCTTTCACGAGATGAGCAGAGAGCACCGACTAAGGGTATGTAATCGCATGGAATGTTCATCTTAGTCAGACTCCAGGGATTTCCGAAATATTTCAAGACCTACTCATTGGGCTCCTTTTTTGTTAGACCTCGTCAAAATTTGACTAAGAACGACTTCATTAGCACTTTAACAAATTTTCCAACGTCGAATGTTAAGGTTTTACGTGGAAACGAAAGCACGTTCTTTCATAATTACTTTTTACTTGGGTTTTCCTCTTACCCTTTGAGATTGGTCCTTCAGAAAGTCCTAGCTGTTACAAGTATTTGGAAACTTTCATACATGGAAGTATGTTAAACTGTAAAGTTATGTGCAGCGTGATTATTTTAGTCTTATTATTTATTAATATAATAATAAAACTAAAATAATCACGCTGAACGCTGGCCCTGGTACATTTACCAAGACTAAAAACCAAACATAATTAAAAATCTATTGCGTTGGCTATCGGTGTGCCGCTGCGACTCAATAGGTTAATTAAATGTAAAGCTTCTATAACAAATAAAGTAGGATTTCGAAGTGAACTAGTTTTGTGAGCCTAAATACAATGCTTAAACATAATAGAAAAATACTTCTATAGTATACAGAGTGATTATAAAATTGTATGCCAATGCTGACTCTATTGCTTTTCTAATTTATTTTAAATCACCGGGTAAGCCTTTTATACCACAGAGACGCACAGCATACAACATTGTAAAAACAATATAAAATCCGTATTTTAAAATGTTTTAGTATTAAAAAAGCTCCATACTTTTACCAACAACTTAAAAATATGCGTAGCATTTGTTTAATCTTGGATAATTTTCCTCATAGGTCACCTGGTAAAATCGACTCATTATTGAATAACATTTTAACGGTATACGATACAAATAATAAGAAAAATAAAGATATTGGTTCGTCATTACGATCGCCGCTGTGCGCGAGTTCAATAAAAATAGAAGATCAGAGGAGAAACTAAATACAGAGATCATTAAAATCCCCGGTAAACGACAAGCACTTTATGTATCTGATTGTCTTCCAGTAAGTTCCAAGAAGCTTTTCTATCTTGCACGGGAATTTGCAAATCGTAACAGTTTTAAATACTGTTGGACACTAAATGGTAACATATTCCTCAGAAAGACTGAAGGTGAAAAACAAATCCTTGTTTCCTCCGAAAGGACCTTAGTGGAGTTGCAAAGTAATATATGACTATCATTGTTTGTTCTTACGATAATAATTCCAACGGTGCTTATTAGTTGTCTCTGCATTACGTCATTTATGGCTTATAAATATTTATGCATGTTGTATGTTTGTTATAATTCTTCTTTGCCTGAAATAAAAATTGTTTGTTACTTAAAAGTAATATGTAAGAAAAGTCACACACACACTTTTATACACCTAATTACACATACACATCATACATCATTATCACAAATCACTCACACTCAGAACACTCATACTGCCTCGTCTATCGAATCCTTTATTTTGTTATTATTTCTTATAGTTAATGGCTAATATAAACGATATTAATAATGAATTGGATTCTGATCGTGGTAAAACCTCGTATATCTGTGATCCAGGGGAGTGCCAAAACTATATTATTAATTATAACCAAGGTCTCAAAATAATTCACGTAAATATATGTAGTTTAAACAAGAATTTTGAACAATTTTGTATAATGTTATCGATGCCTAAGATATCGTTTGACATTATTGTACTTACGGAGTGCTGGCTCAGCAAAGTAACTAATCTACCTACCTTAGATGGATATGTAGCGTATTCCTCAAAAACTTTATTGAACCAGAATGACGGTATTGTTATCTATGTAAAACGGGAAATTAATTGTATAATAAGTGAGCCATATTTTAAGGGTGCAAGCTGCTTGGTTTGTTACATTAATAAAATTATTAGTATTGTAGCTATCTATCGCTCACCGTCCCTAAAATCTGTTGATGATCACCGTAATTTTGTAGATAGCCTGGACAATGTCTACAACACCTTAGTAACGCAACACTCGTTGCTCGTTGGTGATATGAACATAAATATAAATCACAATAGTATAGATCCCTTTTCTGAGGAATATATAACTCTAAATGCATCCCACGGGTTCTTTCTACTACATTAGTATTGGAATCTCATGTGACGGACCACAAACCCACTGCTATATTCTTAGAGCAATCCAAACCCTTCCGTAATCATAGCTCATCAAAAACTAGTATCGACTACCCCTTAGCAATTAATGAAATCGAAAATACTGACTTCTCCTGCATATTAAAAATGAATGACGCAATTTTGGCAGCAAATAGTTTAATTAATACCTACCTTGTCATCTATCATAACATCACATACAAAAATTATTAAAGTCACTAGAAGAAATATAATCTTAAAGCCTTGGATGAACCGAGGGCTAATAAGATGTATAAGAAACCGCGATAAATTGCATGTTAAGTCCAGAAAATCACCCGATAATATGACGCTTAAAATAACGTACACGCGATATCGTAATTTCTGCAACAGTCTGCTCCGTAAAACGAAAATAGCATACAATAAGTCCCTCATAGAAAAAGCAGGATCTAACCCCAAGGCCCTCTGGAAAGCCATAAAGAATGTTACTAATACTCAAAATATAAATAACACTCCTACAGAACTTCTAGGTATCAACAATAACCCTAAAGGGTGCATTAATCACATTTGTAACTATTTCTCTTGCATTGGTGAAGACTTAGCCCAAAAAATAATCTTGTCCGGCTCTACAACTTGTACCATACAATCATCTCTAGAGCAATCTGCTCTAAATGTCTCAAATTCTATGGTTCTACTCGAAGTAACTGAAGCCGAAGTTGACACTATCGTTTTACAGCAACGTTCAAATTGCGCTCCTGGCTGGGATGGTATATCATCCTACATCTTAAAACTCGCCCGAAAAACTCTTATTCCACCTATAACACACATTTGTAATCTGGCTATTACCTCTGGCACTTTTCCCGATGCCTTAAAAAAGGCTCTTATCCACCCAATATACAAGGGAGGGGATAGGGACTGTGTCAAAAATTATCGCCCAATATCGGTACTATCAGCGCTGTCTAAAGTTTTGGAAAGGATTCTCAACAATTCCCTTAAGAAATTTATTGAGAAATTCAACATCCTTGCTAAAAATCAGTACGGATTTCGCTCAGGTTTTAGTACTCAAGATGCAGTCATTGATCTGACCAACATCGTAGTCAAGAATTTAGATAGCAATAATAGATGCTTATGTATATTTTTAAATCTCTCCAAGGCTTTTGACACAGTCCCAGTCCCAATCCTTCTGGAGAAACTGGAGAAGTTAGGCGTACGAGGTGCCACTCATAACCTTTTCAAAGATTACCTCACAAATAGAAAACTGAGAGTAGTAATTGGGGATCACGTAAGTGATGAGTTTTTGATCACCTACGAAGTGCCACAAGGGAGTTTTCTAGGTCCCACGCTCTTCCAGTTGTATGTCAACGATCTCTGCACAATGGCTCTGCCTTATACTGAGATATTCACCTATGCAGATGACACAGAAATAGTAGTTGTGGGTCCGACCTGGTCACTAGTGAAGGACAGAGGTGAGTACTCTCTTAATCAAATTATGGCCTGGTTATCCAACAATCTCCTCACATTAAATCTGGATAAAACACATTATGTACCCTTTTCTCTGTCCAAATTGAATACTCCATCACAAAATTTTTCTATTAAAGCCCATATTTGTCTCTCGGAAGAAAACTGTTTGTGCCAGGAACTAACGCGAGCTGCAAGTGCTAAATATCTCGGCGTACATATAGATAGTAGAC
Organism: Catocala sponsa; assembly: GCA_963564715.1. Lineage (NCBI taxonomy): Eukaryota > Metazoa > Arthropoda > Insecta > Lepidoptera > Erebidae > Catocala > Catocala sponsa. The sequence continues at coordinate 19,891,050 of OY751338.1, read as the reverse complement.
TTAATTGGAATATACAGGTTGACTCCGTAAAAGCAAGAACCAGAAGACTTATTTATACTTTTAAATCCTTGCGTGACGTCACCTCCTATAAAACACTTAGATCTGTGTATCTTGCTCTCTGTCAATCAATTATACAATACTGTATTCCGATTTGGGGAGGATCGGCAAAAACTAAATTTTTAGAATTAGAGAGGGCACAAAGATCGGTTCTTAAAGTGATGAATCACAAACCAATTAGATATCCCACTACACAACTTTATGCTGATAATAAAGTTCTGACAGTGAGGCAGCTCTTCGTCCTGAGGACAATTTTAAAGATACACCAAATTGTACCCGCTCCCGAACCAAATAAACGTAGAAATCATCTAATTTGTCCTAGAGTTCGTTGTAAAACTTCCGCCGCTAGACAACAATTCAGAAGTCTTGGCTGCAAGCTCTACAACATTTTAAATAAAAAAGAAAAGATCACAAGTCTAAACCATTACGAAATCAAAAATAGGGCTACAACTTGGTTACTTAACCTACATTACGATAGTACTGAAGCACTACTAAAATATTTAGAATAAAATATAGTTAGCTACCTACCCTAATAAATTATACATTTTCACATTCTATCCATCCACGTACTCACATCGCACACACACATCTACAATCATTCACTTACATAATTACCCTAAAACTTCTATAATAATTATCCCAAATTACATTCACAATCTTATCCATCCACATACTCATCCCCATACTCACAACACACACGTACACATCTGCAATCCCTCACTTACACATCTTACATATTTCAATAATAATAAATATATAAATTAAGTACCTATGTAATAACTCTCTTGTCTATTGTTACATTGTTTTGGCTGAGCGCTGCCTCCCAAGATACAGGCTATAGCCTAGTTTGGGAATCAGTGTTAGTAAGTATTGTGCTAACTCTAAGTCCTAGATTAAGGTTCACGCAATGTACTACATTTCTATGTCAATAAACATTATTATTATTATTATTATTATCATTCTCTAGGCATTTTTCAATACATTCGCTTGATGTGTCAGAAGGTTAACGATCTTTATAGGAAATTTCAAGGCATGTTAATGTTTTTTTTATTTGATAAGTTGATAGAAAACTAGCTTAGATGCATTGCGTTACGTCACGTGCGTGAGGAGAAGTCCTAAGAAATCTCGTAACGCATTAATATCAAAGTCTTCTTCTTCCTTTTTTTTTCTTTTCGTGTTTTTAGTGGCCAACTTGTTGTCAAGAGTTGTAGGCCTCTGATATGACTTAACGACTGCTGTCAATTTAACAACAACCGGGACCGACTTTATACGTGCCCTCCGAAGCACGAAGACGGTTGAAATACCACTAAGCGGTCACCCATCTACAGACTAACTACACCCAACGTTGCTTAACCTCACTAATCGTTTACCGATCAGCGAGTGCAACTGGCTATGAGCGTAAAGTATCTCTATTTGTTTACATGTAAAGTATCGTACGTTGATATTTTAATTAAAAACAAAACATTATTTTCTATCGTGATGAGTGACTAAACCAACACACATTCTTATATAGAATATTAATTTGGATTAGACCTTGATCAGGATTGCGGCACAAAACTGTACCACATCTCATAATTTAATCTGTGTTTCTTGATACACGAACTGAAGTGCGATGAACACATATGAAAGTGAATGAGAGTAACAAACTTCAATTATTCAGAGACCACAATGACCGCGAATATTTTGATTCAGATCCAAATTTTACCGCGTAGTACGATTATTGAAGCATTCGTGATAAACGGCACGTGGTATTCACATGGGCAAGTATAAAAATATTTCATAATATTTTGCTCGCCAGCATAACAGTGAATCATAGGTGAAAGTGACCTTCACATTCGCCGGCCGTGCAAACGAACTAAACAAATAATTACATTGCTATGTGTGACTCAGCTTTTGATCTGATTTGAAAAGCCGTTTCATTTAAATGTGATATCATTTATGGAGCATTCATTGATATATGCATTAAGTAAATGAAATTGTCGTACATATATGTAAACATTGTAGTTGCATTTCCAGAGCATAAGATAAAATAATAGATAATTCTCCTTGTCCTACTAGCCTTAATAGAAATTGTGGTATCGGGTCGTACGCGTGGTAGGACTTTTCTAAACATGTTCCACATGTCAAGAACAGTTAATAACTGTGGGCGTGACTTTGTTTGTGATAGTGTGATTCACTTTAAAGATAATCTTTTTTTAATGTTCGAAAAGCGATATAACATTATTTTATTATCTTTAAAATCGAATGTACAAAATTTTTTTTTACTGTTGACCGGTGAACCAGCGTTCAACTTACTTCTTGAAAGTTGCGTAAATGGATTATCAAGGTTGTCTGTTTGTCTTTCACATCAATAGATATAGTCATACCATATTCTGTTCATCTGTGTATAATACAGACACGAATTGTTATTGAGTACAATTATTTTAAATCCTGATATTATGACTCTATGAAAATAAAATCAAATAAAAATAATGTTCTAAATGAAAAGTGCCATGTGTTTTAATCACTATATTTACACTTTTTGTAATTTTACACGGCCATTTCCAGACTCATCTGCGCATTATATTAATTTATGTCAAAATATGTTTCATTGATATATATATTTAATTAGATTTTACAACGTAAAAAGTTACTATAAGTTATAAACCGAGAAGAGGCCCATGGTCAGCTGTGGAACATTTTATTAATGGGCTGATAATAATATCAGCCAGTGTATATGTATAAAATATATATACACGTTTTAATTTCAATCAATTACTATTTGGCTTATTACGCACATTAAACAAACATTTACTTAGTTTTTATTCATAAGAGGAATGTCATGCTTAATGACATCACGCTTAATATTATAAGTAGGCGTACCAATTTGGAGACAGGTTGATCATTCTAAGATCAAAGTTCGAGTACATACAAGTAGGCCGCTCGTATTACAATATAATTGTATTGACAAAACCACCATGCCATCGGTTCTCACGAACCATGCGTCATCTGGACCAATTTTGATGACTTATAACCAAAATATTCATCATTTTTTGACCTTTTATTGTCTATCGGGGAATTTCAGTTAGATAGATATCGATATAGTTTTCACGAAACGGAACTGTATGGAATAGCTTCGTGAATGAAAGTTTTTGTTCTTTGCTTTGAGTTTTGCGTCATATGGTTTTTATTAAGCCCGGTGTCCCAAATCGTGAGTGACGTCATTCACTTGTTGTAATGAGCGAGATGTTTTTGCGAAATCAAGCGTAAAAGCCGTGTGACTGCTGCTCGCTATTCGAGGCGGATATTTGAATGTTCTGCTACTGAATGATCCACAGTGTTATTCCCGTTGCACGTAATGCACATGCAATGTATCGTACTTAGATTTGTTACGTATATTGTAGCCGTCAATTTTTTTGAAGTAGGATAACGTAACTTTAAATTTGACTTTTTTGCTAACCACCTGTTGTGATGCATTACATACAATACATACATATATATAGGTGCACTGATTCACGTCAGTTTTCCAGAGGGTAAGCATAGACTACGAGTTTCTGCTTGCTTATCTCTTTTGCTTCATTTACTCGCATTGCATACTTTTGTGTTCATGCACGTTCGTAGGTCCAGAGTACTTGGGTTTTCTATACAATGTCACCGATTTCTCTTAGCGAATTTAATAACATTTAAGCAAACCAATTACTTCATTATAATTAAATTGATTTTGTATGCTTGTCTTTCAGTTCATCAAATAATAACAACAAAACAAATTAAATTGAACTATTGGCAAAATGAAGAATAACATTAGCTACTGTTACGAATCTGCATATTTTTATTGACCATTCATAAATAATAATTTAAAGGTGCTATGTATGACCATATTGTTACAATAATTTCCGTGGTCAGTTTGAATTGTGCTAAAAAATATGCGAGCAGTTTACATATATAGTAAGAAAATACAATATCAAAAAAGCTCTTCTCTCACTCTTGTAATCTTTAAATACAACATTATTTGTTATTGGATAGAGAAATACACGTGTTTACTTCTCGATTCAATAAAATAAAAGCACCACTATCTGTTCATTCACTGTTTGGCAACGTGCAAAATAGTTTATTAAACAGTCTTGATAAACTTTTTACATGTTGCCAAACATTAAATGAAGTGACACACCAGACTAGAAGTAAACAACCTATATGAATGAATTCTTAGTCATGCATAGAGTAGAGAAATATTATTTGTTTTTTTAAGAAAGTCTACATTATTGAAAATCTTATTTTTTTGTTTATTTAAATATTTTATAGCAATTTAGACGCATGTGTCAAATATTTTTCATCAGCACCCGTCAGCATACAAAATGATTTTCAGTCAAATACATTACAAAAATTTGCTCGATTACACAACTTGTTAGTTTCAATTAAGAATATTATAAATTGAAATTAAACTACTTTATATGGCTTTTGACGCGTTATTTATTTTAGAACACTTTTATTACATAATTTTGAACTCTATGACTACTCTATTATTGAACTTTACTACAATTTAATACAACTCAAGCTTTACAATTTAAGACATTTAAAACTATGTATTTATATTAAGTTTACATTTTGTCCGGTCGTTTCGGTTGCTTTACAGCAGCCATGTTTACGGGGAGACTAAGATGGTAGTTGTCTCTATGTTCCGAACGAAGTGTAGTTATTTCAAAGTACCCGAACATAATTTAATGTGTTTACTTATATTTTAAAGTACTTACCCAAACGTAGTTTCTAAATTTTTTAAAACAAATCTTTTATATACCGAAATATTTACACTTAAACTTGGCACTTGGCTCTGCTGGAGCAGCCCAGAGAACTACCACCGTCTTATAGCCAATGAACCTTGTCTCAGCACAAGTTTATTTGGCTGCAGTAAGGATTTACAGGCTCTTGAAGATATTGTCAGTACTCCTACTGTAATCTTTGCACTTTGATTTATTATAATAATAATATCAGCCCTATATTACATTTTCCCACTGCTGGGCACCAGCCTCTTAGTGTGCGAAGGGTTAGCCAGAGTTGACCATGCTGGCCAACTGCGGATTGGCAGATTTCTCATATCTTCGAGAAAATTAAGGAAAAATCTTATACGTGCACCACTCAAGCGAACGATAATTAACTTTTTAATTTTATAGGTGCATATATAAATGCGGCGATAGCTCAGTGGGGAGACCAACAGACTGCAATGCAGAGGGTCTCGGGTTCGAACCCACGTCGCGCACCTCTGACTTTCGGAAGTTATATGACTTTTCGAAATTATGTGCGTATTGATTGACAATTATCGCCTGCTACGTGCCTCGGAGAGCACGTTATGCCGTCGGTCCCGGCTGCCATGAACATCTATGGCAGTCGTTATTGGGAAGTCAGTGCCCTCTAATATCCTGACACAGGTCTAGCCTTAGGGTATCGTTAGCCTTCGGGTTGAGGAGGTCAGACGGCAGTCGCTCCGTGTAAAAACTGATATCCAGTCAAATCCGGTTAGATTAGAAAGCCGACCCCAAGTCACTTGGGAATAATAAAGGCTAGGAAGAAGATATATAAACACCAACGGGCCGCCGCGCGCCGGCTGGCAGTGTAGCGCATCCTTGAGATGCTGTGAAATAAAGCTCCAGTTTGTCCATGAGAGCTTCATGGATAAACTGGAGCTTTATTTCACTGCGACCTTTTCTTTCGTAAGGAAATGTTTTCAGACATAGGTTCTCATGCTCGACGTCTATTAGCTAAAAGAAAGCACCCGGCTGTTATTTTCACACACAAGTTGTTGTTTATCTAATAAAAATACGCAGTTTCTACAAAACATCCCACATTTGTTGTTCCTTTTAAAAGGCTGATCTTGAAAACTGCATTAAGAGACGTTCATATATGAAAGAGATTCTTAATCAACTGATCAATAATCTTTGGCACTACAGAGATAATTTGATTTTTATATTGCCTTTTCGTTTTGATAACTTTAATTTTCGCTTTACTTATCATGTCACTTACACAAATAGCTAAGGAAACTGAAATCTATGCTATTTAAATGGAACTAAGAATGAAATTTCCCACAATAAATAGTAAACCAGTAACATACATTACATAATAAACATAACTAGCGGTCGCCTAGTGCTCGAAATTCGACCAACTGATATATATTATGTCATGTTATTATACTCGTATATTGATATATGTAACCATAGTTACGCGCTTCGACTGCGTGTGTCAAATGCATGGTTGTGTGCGTGTAGTGTTTTTTCATTAATTTAATGTATTTATTATACATATTTTATATAAATATTAGCATTCGTCACTTCTTCTCTGTATAAACTATAAGTGTGCGACATTTCATACTCCTCCGTCCGCCCAATTTTCGTAAAAAGGGATCCAAAGTTTTCGCTTCACGTATTAATAAACATAATAAAAACAGAAATAAAAAGCTTTAACCTCAAATTAAAACAAGTTCTCATTATTATTTTGATTATTTCTAATAACATATAAAATTGTCTCTTTGAAAATTAAAAACTGGTCAAAATAGAGTTCCGATCTAGTCTTAAACTCATAAATAACACAAATGGTATTTACCGAAATTAAAATTAACGTCAAAAGTGAACATAAATTGCTTTTCAGGTTATATTTATTGAGAGAATATTATAGTTGATACTATTTGGGTTTAGAAAGTACCTAACTCTGTTTGTCACGTTTTAACCTACCAAGTCTTGGAATGCCTGATATAATTAAAAACGTATCGTGTCTGGCCGCCAGCGTGCCGCTGCGACTTAATAGGTTAATGACTAGATCACTAAATCGATTTTGATGCAGCTTGAACTTGAGTTTTATTTTTGTAAGTTTCCTCCTTTAATTAACCGGTAATGAATGTAAACTACTAAAATAACTCGAAGTAACAAGTAAAGCTTGAAAATAAGTATTAACTTTAAAAGGAGATGTTATTTTTTATAAAATAATTATAATGCAATGTGAACACGGACTTATGTTTTTATGTTTATAAACAGTAGTAAAAACTATATATGTTCACAGCATTAATTTTCCTTCGAGTGACGTATTTTCTTGAGAATGTTATTAAATAAAAACCTGCATTCAAGTTTTTAATAGAAGTGCGTAGGGCCCGAGATGTTTTTATAGAAGTAACCTTCATATAATATGAAAATAGTAGGTAATGTCTATTTTACGCAAGCTATTGTATAAATAAACTTAACCGTTCATTATTCGAGATAGCTTTGGTCAAGTAGTGATAATATTGATAAAATTAAAGATATCTAAGGTAAAAATTAAATTTTCCAAGGCTGAAAGTTCTAGGTTCAATGACATTTCCAAATTGAGTCGAACATGGCTCCATTTTTAGGCTTGGTAGTAAAAGTTCTTCAATCTTCAAAGAAAATTTGACTGTCTAAAAATGTCTCATTACATACCAGATAACTCGAATGTTCGTCGGTTTTCAGGACGCAGAAGGTAACTGAGAAGCTAACGCTTATTGAGATATTAATAACTAAATTTATAACCAAAGCTTTCGTACTATAGTATTTCGTAGTATTCGAAGGATAACATTTTAAGATAAGTATTTGTTTAGTCAGAATAAATTATATCTTTAAGGTAAGAGCATTTATATTTTCAGTAACTGCTATTTGAACCATTTGGCATAAGGCATACAATCATTATTTATTATTAAACCATAAGAATCCGATTAATATTTTTTGTGGGCCGGATGAAGTGTCAATGTTTATTTTTCTATAAGGAAAATACTCAGTAATAAGCCAGGAAGTGAGACATTCGCATTATAGATATTCGATATCTCGCGTGATCGGGAATAAAAATAGATGATTCCTCTTTTGATTTCTATAATAGAAAACGGGAACTTGGTCACATGATTCGTTTAAATCCACTATTGGAAATCACAGTGTCAATATTCTAGCTATAGGTTGTGATAACTATAAATATAATCTCACCCAATATTTCATTATGAATCATGCTCTACTCCTGTCAAATAAGCCTCTTGGGGTTTTTCAACCATACATAAACTCCTGATTCATTGTAACATGAATACAATAAAAGTAAATACGATAATCATCACTGCAAACTTTGTGATATCACCAAAAAATATACATACGTCATAGATCTAAGGTGTGCTAGTAAACATTCGCGTGGCAGACATAACTTTGTTTACAATACTGTATAAGGCGATAACTTAGATAACTGTTCGACAAAGCAGTGCGTTAAGCGTTTGCAAACAGCGAAAGTACGCGGTTCCCTCGCGGAACTTACTTGCGTCATATCCGATCTTCATGCGTACGCGGCCTTATTTAGTGTCGTTTTATTCCATAGATACGACTATCGATATATCGTTATACATGCATGGGAGACAGCAAGTTGAGTACAGAATACATTTTTTATTAGTCTTGGCGCCTCGTTCATATAGCATTCAAATCGATTCATGTGTTTGGAATTTGTAACTGCATATATTATCGAATGCATAGGTGGTAATTTTGGCGTGAACCTTAAGCACGATGGTTTATTTAATATACATTGAGATTTCTAAAACGCTAAATTTGAAATGTGTTTGCATACTTCGCACTGTCAAAGGGTTATAAAACAATCAAATGTTTCAAATGGCGATGGTTAAAGAAACAAATAATACAATGTATTTTTTTATCACGACACCATTCTCACTTACTTTGATTTAAGAAGAACAAGCGAAGAGAAGAAGTATGTAGAAATGTAAACATATTAAATGTCAAGCAATCACATAATCATCTTATTTTCACGTGTAAGGAAGTAATATTAATAGTAACATTCATTTACCAAGTGTAAGAGGCAAGACACTATATCACGTTTTTGTCTTTCGAGTATTTAATATAACGAACGATTGCCGATTTTAGTTCATGACTCTGTTGGTTTGGTTCTGTTCTGTATGAGTAGTATTTGTTTAACTGGCGTCTGAGTCAGATATAACTTTTTAGTCGGGTTTATTGATTTACCCAATCAAATGTACGCTCACCTAAAATGACGTATATTTGTAACTATATATAAGATATTGAGATTGCGACTGAAACAAATATTCCTTGCTTAAGTTTCTACAGTTTGACGTGTGTAAAAAAATCTGCAGCAAAATAGTGCAGGCTGAAAAAAGTACGTACAATTTATTTACTAAATTATTACAACATAATTATTTTACGAGAAAATAATAATATGGTTTATTAATAATATACATGGATATCGACAAAAATAGCGGAATATTTTACTCTCATTACAAAATCGTGAAGCTATTCTTATTCCGAAGTTCATTGCTCGATATCGAACGCAAGCGCCTTTATAAACAACCTCACTCAAGGTCCATTCATGAGCGATACGTCAAGTTCATTGATGATTTTTTACGCTTGTATTGGTTACTGTACGCACACGACGCATTTGTATGTGTGCATGACGTTTTACACGCGGTTGTGCATTTGTGAGCGATAGATGGTTCGAAATTATCCATGTGAGTGTGAATTTCTACATTAATTTCTAGCGTTGTGATACGGTGTGCGTGAACGCATGCCTGTTGGTGACAGGACGCTCAACAATAGCCGGAATAGGAAGCGACAACGGCAAAATGGGCGTGCAGACTGACTCCCCAGACAAGATCCGTAAGCAGGTTCTTGCCACTGGACTCACTTTTTGTTGATTAATTCGTTAATTTAATAAGAACAATGCTGGCTCTAAAAAACGCTTTACGCATAAAGCACACTGTGCTCTGTTTGCTCAAAGCGTTTGAGTCGTCGGAAATCCTGGTTCATACTAGTTCATCACGCGCTTTTTGAACGTTGAGACGACAAAATGTATGCGTAATGATCGATTGTCCGAGACTTTGTTTTTATTACCAGAAGCTATTTCAAATTGATAGTAGCAACTGTGGATTGACATATTTAGTTAAGGTTATATCTAAAGTATATTGCTTAAAGAATGCAGATAATATGACATCAATTTTAAACACTATCTAATTTTAAAAAGATGTATTCATTTTTGGATTAGCATATTTTTAATAACCGTAACATAATATTTTATGATTACTTACAATATGGACCTTCCTATCGTCTGTAAGCGTAACACGAATATTAAATTATGTAGAACAATAGATATGTCGTAAATTAAAAACAAACAAATTATAAAACTATTTGTGTTTCCAAAAATTATAAGAGGAAAGCGCCTGGTCGACTGTATGTTGACGTAAATGAAGATAACGCCGTGCCATGCAATGGCATAGCTCTTAAACAAATGGTACATCTGGCAAAAGTAATGTAAACAGATGACACACTAACGCATTTTCATTTGCATAAACAGAAAAGTCATGCAGGCTACCCGTGATAGTCAGGCGACTGCATACATTTCTTTTAAAGACAATTCCTTTACCCGAGGATCTTGGAACGCGAGGCAATTCCAAACATTATCAAGACGGATACAAAGCACACTTAGACTTAAACAACTTATTATTCTAGGTGATATATATTTTACTATATGATAGGCAGTGACAACGACAGTGAGGAAATGCTGCTATGATTAAAGAAAAAAGATATACTGACGGTATTCAACATTCTTGCGTCTAGTTGTGTATTAGGTATGTTACCTATGACAGTAGGGCCAATTCTCGCAATAAAAACTGTTCAAAAATGAGTGCCGACTTAGTCCAAAAAGTACTCTGTGACTTAGTCTCAGTGTCACAATTACCACAAATGGTATTATAGTTTTCTAGAGCAATCACAGGTTTTTAATTTTATCCCAATAGTTCCTTCTTCAATACAGAAGATCAAAATAGCTATTCTAGAATTTTAAATAATTATTGTTTTCATATTATAATTGTAAAATATATAATATATATTTTACAATTATAATACTGAAAATATTATGTTCAGTATGATTGGATAATATTGTAACATTTATTTTGATAGGTACACTTTATTCAAACTGTAAATAAAACTTTCGTCTTATGTACATATTTCGAACACATACATTTAAGTTCTATTTATGTCGACCATATAACTTGAAAACAATATAAAAAGAAATGTAGTCATATTTATCGTATTTGGGGTTCGCCGGGTCGGGGCCTCGGAGATCGGGTTCTCAGACAATAACCCATCTATTTGTGGATTACATATATTTTTGTCCATTGATAAAAATGACACCACAATCATAATCGATTATCTTTTGGGATTTATCTTTCAATTATTGTATTATGATGGTATCGACTGACATTTTGTAAGTGGGTTTCATGTTATAGCATTGTTTCCGATGGATTTTTCTGTTTTGGCGGCATTTAAATCGTCCTCTATTAAGAGCAAACGAAATGTGGGCATGATTCAGCAATATCTTACTATTCGTGCACTTATTTATGTGATGTAGTAAGAAGAACAGAATTAAAGATTAAATTTAGCTTCAATTAATACAGCTTATATTAATCCAGTGCATTGTATCTTGTTTCTATAAATCTCTTTGTAAATATAATGTCATTGGTTTCTATAGTATTTCTTTTGTTAAGTGACATGTATTTTATGGAACTAGACTCCTTTGCGCCTTTTAATGTGCTAAAAATTGCATTATCAATGGATGTAAAGTCGAATCTTGGAATTTGTAGCGTATTATTTTAAACCTCGTAATGCAAGAATGGTCTACAAAAATGCATTAACCAAATATTTAATATACTTCCTGACCTAAATTTTCGAATTGCCTAAGCTTAGCTTGGTAAGCTTGCCAAACTAAGCTGAAGCCACACACAGGTCTGTAATGAGTAATCACATACTTATATCACGAGAGGCCGAGTTTACAAAGTGCGCAAATAACTATTTTTGGTTATAGAGCTATATTATATTCGTTTTTACCCACGACTTTGCTTGATTGATTCAACAATGAATAAAACACGTAACCCATGGAAACCGTGCATTCTCCTAGTTAATGTCCCTGTACGGCCCAAAAACTCAACGCCAAAATCATATCGATTCGTTGCTAAGCTACTTAGTAAAAGAAGTATCAACTTGGAGCGCTCTACAGGCTCCTTGCTGCTACGAAACCTGTAAAATACCCCAACATAATGTCTAAAAAGAGGGAAATAGGTCATTCGCATTAGTAATTTTTAAGTTACAATGTTGTTCGATTCGTTGATATAATATATGACGCTAATAATTTAACGATAGGCACAGATCACTTTTTAATTATAATTTTGTAAAAAGTCTTTTTGTATTGTGCTTGAACAAGAATGACAAGGTAGGTACTATAAATGTTTTAAGTGTAAGAGAATAAAGACATATAATACCCTATCTTGAATTTATACATGTACAATCAACATATCGTCATCATTAAATTTAATTTCTGGTGCCCATATTTTCCATAACAAAACCAGATATTTGGTTCCTTTTTACAACAGACAAAAACTAAAATTATAACGCGTACCTACGTAAATTATTTTGTTTTGTGTTTTATTTTTTGCATGTAGATTGAATTTCATTATTTTTTACTTTTCTTCATGGCTCGTAGTAACGATTATTTGTTATGACCTTCTCTTGTTCCTCATGATCGTGTCTGCAATATGACAGGTTGTAATTTCGATATTACTGACCAATACTACCTGAGCTATACCGCAAATAATTTTCGATCAATATAGGTCCTTATTTCACGTACATTCAAGGACTTTATTATGACGATGGCAATTTGGACAGGGTCCAAAACATTTTGGTGATGTGTTCAAAAAGATCTAGGTCACGAAATCCATTGCTTGCAGCCCTGAGGCCTAAACATCGGACCTAAATACTAAATTATCGTCAAATGCAGACTAATCATTAGTTAGGAAGCAAAAAATTATTTAAAATATAAAATTGACTGTATATTTTTAAATGCGGCACTGTCTTTTGTAGTCATGAGTATTTTTTTTATATTTTTGTTTTTGTTTCAGGTTGAACAGAGAGCAAATAACGCGCCGTGATCCAAAGGTAAGATTTTTATTTGTTCTATTTTACCCTATTATATTCTACTTTATTACTTTAGTATGTCTTATATAAGCTAATTATGCCCAAAATTGCGACAGATTTTACAAAAACTAATAAGTTAAATAGCATAAATGAATTTTGTAGTCATTAGAATATCAAGAATATTTATATAAAATGTAAATAAAACGTGCGTTAAATAAAAATGACTCGACGGCAGAGAAAATTGCAAACAAAATAGGTACTTCATAAATTCCTCCACGTCTTCATACTAAGCCATCTGCTAATTAATACAAAATACAATCTTCATTCATTGTTTATCTACCATTATAATTCAACCTTATTTTAAAATATTTTATTTTTAAATTGATAGTTGAGCGGCCATCTAGATTGTCTATGGATTATCAAACTCATTTTGACAGATCACGCTGACTTTAAATGCGTTCACATCACTTTATGTAAATGTGAAATTTCGAATTTGATTTTTTAATATTTTTCGTCAATCTATTTTTGAAGAAATTATTTATTTATGTGAGGTCATGGTTAAATATCATGTGTTATAAATTGTCATCGGAAATAGTGGACATCGGATCTTTAGTTAGGTGCGGCGGGAAGGGAATCGTAGTGTTGTCATCATGTTGAACGAATGGTTTCAGCGAAGGATAAAAGAAGTTTGTATAGAGAATTTTCAGGTAAACTATAATTATTACTATAAAATGTAGTAACTAAGATATAACACGCGATTAAAACTAAAATATAAACAGCCAACTATAATTAATATACTTACGATATTTTGTATTATTAAAATCAATTTTGTAAACCACTTGGATACCAATTGTTGATAGCATATTTGTTGTAACGTGAGTAGTTATATATACCTTATACGAGATATTACCGATTTTTAATACTATAAACTGTATTTCAATAATTAATATCTAAACTACTTAAGACTATATTATAATAATAATATACGATTACTTATACTCTTTTGAATATAATATTTCACATTTCAAGTTTGAGATGCACACGACTTTAGTCTTTCCGTGGCCATGGCTGCGGAAAAGCAGCCGAAACGTCGGGAAAGGGGAAAATACCTAATTCAAATCAAGTAATAATTATAAAACGCCGCATTCAAATTTGTAATAAACAGTTTAATTTTAATGTATAATACTTAAAAAAATATTCCATAATAATATAACTTGCTTTCTGTCTTGTTTCTGCTTGACTGGAAGAGCGTAAAACTACGTTAGACAATCTAAATATCTTCACAATAAACTCTATGACTCTAAAACGGGCTTGTATGGTAGATTATAGTCATTCTGGAATATAAATTTATCCAAATATATAATAATTAACATTATTCCGTGCCGTTTAAAGTCATTAGAATAATCAACACTTTTAATACCGTTGCTTTGAATACGGAGCTGATGATGATTATATACTTTAACTATTGGCAAATTTGTCAAATTGAGTTGTTTCACTTACGGATCGCGCAATGGTTGTGGCCACCTTACTTCCTTATTTCAGAGCAAGTACCTAGATGTTGTGAGATTGATCTCCACGCGTGACCAACATTTGTGGGATGTTAGATGTCTTAATCGTGGATGTATAGAGAATTTTTTCTACTCAACAAAGCCCATTATCTTAGTTTTTAACCGAATAATAGAATATTTTTCAGTCATCGGTCATCACTCATAACCAATATTGTCTCAACACATTTAGAAAGGCACAAAATACCCATTACTTATTAATTATTAACATGACAATTTATTTCTCTCCCGAGCATTTTCCCGTATGAGTGCCGTTACAATAATGACACCACACATGTCGACAAGCGACGGCAACCGATGGGTATTTTCACACAGCCCGTCCATCTTATGTGACATAGAGTATAAGAGAACAGAGGGTGCGTATTTATAGGTTTTCTTTAAAACAAACTAAGGTATAAAATGGATTATTTTCTAATAGGAATGTAACATTATAAATAAGAATGTAAAATTACATAAGAGTGTAATTTTTAGAGTTCGTAAAACTCTTATACATCAGTTTGTCCGTCTGTCTGTTATACAACTTTCAACTCAAGAACCGTAAGAGCTAGAGACTCGCGGTCAACGCCATTTGACTTAGCATAGTCGATATTCCCCGAAATGACTATGACTTTTGACTTCTGAGCTCTTCTAACTTCTTCAAGGTCACGTGATACCGTTTTTTCGAACTCTAAGATTTAGGTACGGTAATTCATTGCCGTTTCTCACTTGTTTTTTATTTGTTTAAAAGTGGAAAATTAAATTACACATAACTACATATATGTTCAGACTGCTTTTCGGTGCAAGTTTATACTTATGTTTGCGTGTGATGATGAGGTCTCGGATTCGATTTCTGGATACAACGAGAGTTTTAATAGGCTTCAATTTTTTAGCTGGCGGAAGCTATACATTTTTTTAGTGGCGATCTGCAAATAAACTTATTCGACGGCCGCTCGCCGCGAAAATAATGTAGTTCATCACTCCTTATTTGCCCGAGTTCTAACCGTACACATTTAATTATTGCCTTAGTAGTTACAGTAAAAAACGAACAAAGAATACCGATGCAGAAATTAATCTTAAATTGTATGTTAAAAACTTCTTTACTTACTAAAATTAGTAACGAACAAATGAACCCTAATTGGTACATTAATATCATGCGTCATTTTGTATTATTTTGTCTATGTATCACTTGATCCTAAAAATATTAATACCTCGTTGTAAAATAAAACTTTAAGGCCATGTGACTATTACGAATTACAATTTCTACAAGTCGTCTATATAGTCGCATAGAAATGTTCACACTTTATCATCATTGTAGCATAGTGACAACATTTTATTGAAAAAATTTATAATTTCTGTCAATTTATAGGAAATAAATAAATATTACCTTTTATTAATTACTTAACTTCTTCGGTTAAAAGTAAGGACAATCTTTATTAGAAGTAAACATTCAACTCTTTTTTAAATTATCGACTAATTTTTAAACTGATTTATTGATCATATAAATAGGTACCTACTTCGAAAGAATTTCCTATTAACTAACTGGTGTAATGAATTTAAAGTTAAATCGAATTCCAATGCGATTAAATAATAAATAAGTTATTATATCCTTACAAAATAATCAATGGCGTAATTTATTTACATCCCGAAATGAACAAAACAATGGTCTATAAAATAACGAACATACAGTGACGATCTACACCTATGAATATTAATAATAAGTGCACATTTCCTCGAATACGTCTAGAAACGGAACTCGAATTGTCCGTTCGCTTAGGCTTAAAAATTAGGTGATTTGCATCGCGTTTTCCGTTTGCGCGTGAAGGACGTGCTCATCTTTATATATTTAAAACTTTTTTTATATAACACTAGGATGGCAAGCAATCCTACAGATAGTACGCGGTTACAGCAGACAACGGTTATATTTCTCACTAGTGTAGGGGTTGTAGTTGCCAACTCTAAACCTACATGAAGATATTATTTGTGATGATAACTTTTAAACTTTCACGTTGCATAATTATTTGAGATATTTTTAATTATGTGGAAATTTCAATAGTCCATTGATAATTAATTATAAGTTTGCGCTTATGTTTATCGTATGGTCTTTGGTTCGTCCACCAGCCGGATTAAGCAGTTTTCGCCTAAGAAATTCTGAGTAGAAGCACGGGGTTTGTAACTGTCCCTGACAAAATAGCAATAGGACCGCCTGTCATGTAGGACTAATATTTTTTTATCTAAAACTATCCATAGACTATAAATAGGTGTCACAGTAATTTAAACCTAACTTTTTATGCAGCAGATTACAGAATCCATCCTTTATGATATGGCAGTTTAATATGTTGTATTGAATTAATGCTTGAATAACGCATAAAATTAACATTTTAAACGTTCTATTAGTTTTCTTTGCTCAGACTGAACTCTATAAAATATGCTAAGAACATGTATAAATATGTATATTACAAAAATCGCACGCGCCACAGCGTAAACCGCAGCTTTTTATTAAATGTTAAATATTTGTTTAGACCGTAGGCAAATTAAATGATATCTTATCCCTCTACAACATAACTGTTCTATAATAGCAGCAAAAAGAGGATCACTTCCCACTCCAGTTTTTACTACTTTAATGACCTTCGATTTTAATTGTCCAGCTAATTACGACATAATTTGACGATGGCAAAGTAATGTTTTAATTGTATACCCTTCTTTTTATGTTTTCTTACCAATTAGGACTTAATTATTATATCATCTGTGCTTATATTTATACAGTTACTAATTGAAGTGCACTTTGGATGAACGTTTCGTTCAAAAATTTTGAAGAAATTGCGTGTCACCGACACGATGGCGCTTATCTGTGTCGATCGCGTGCATCCCGGGAACAAAGGTTTCCGAACGGGCATTGTTTTCGCACAGTTCAAAATTTTAAATTCGAAACTGGAAGGCAAAAAGAGCGGCGAGGGGCCAACCGCCGCGGCGTGCCCACCCAGTCGGTCGGCGGTACCGGCTCGCAACGACGCTCCACTGCGGTCGTTGGCGAATACCGCCAATTCCTTACCCATACCTCTCCCTAGTTCATAAGACTTATAATCACCGCCTACCTCCTTTAAATCACCACTTTATGCCGCCTCGTTTTCGACTCGATCTCCTTTGCACACATCCCGACTAATTTTCCTTCACAGATAATGATTAAATTGTTTCGGCATGTCAAATCAAACGAAATTATGCTGTTATATCTTGTTTAATAGCGGTACGCTTATGTTTGTGTCGTACATGCTTACCTCCAAGTGAGATTTCTCCTTTAATGGATTCTTTAAGAATATTTTCATTTGCTGCTGAAGTTATATGTCCATATTTGTGGAATTCAGAATGCAACTTTAATCTTAACTGTGATTTCACATATTTGTGAACTTTTCATATACGATTGAGCACACAAGAAATGTTTCTTTAAGGGTTGGATTTCATCTGTATCTACATCTTGAAAAAGAGTTTATCACGTGGAATAAGAGTTTATTATTAATTAGATTAATAAAGGAATCAGTTTCTAAGGGCAGCACTGAGCAGCGATAGCTCAGTGGGGAGACCAACAGACTGCAATCAGAGGGTCTCGGGTTCGAACCCACGTCGCGCACCTCTGATTTTCGGAAGTTATATGACTTTTCAAAATTATGTGCGTATTGATTGACAATTATCGCCTGCTCCGTGCCTCGGAAAGCACGTTAAGCCGTTGGTCCCGGCTGCCATGAACATCTATGGCAGTTGTTATTGGGAGAGTGTCGACACAAAAGATTCCACTGGGTCGAAGTGTCGCCGGTCTGCACTGACTGGCCCCCATATAAGATAAGATAAGATTTATCTTATCTTATCTTATATGGGGGCCAGTCAGTGCAGACCTTTAGGGCAGCACTGGTTAGGATTGATATCTATACATTTTATAATACACTTAAAACGAATAATATTTACAATAAAGCTTTTTATTAAGTAATACCTACATTATTACTTAATCAATAAATTATTGACAAATGACAATTTACCAAGGAACGGATGTGAACGACAATAAATATATTTCACGTCAGAGTTGTTGAATTGTATTCAATATGATCAGAAATGAACAACATGTAAATATTTACTCAGTTCTTTTATTTTGGGTCTGCAACTCAATACGCAACATATTTATTAAAAACTAATTACTTATAAAAATTCAAAAATATATTTACGGGTTATAATATTGTCTAAATAGTTTAATTACCATTGGTGCAAAAATATGAATGATAATTGTTTTTCATGACCAAACAGTCCGATATCTCAAAAACGTTAAACGACTTACGGTGAAGATACTCTAAAAATAAAAATAAATTATAATTATAACTAAAATGACTTATCAAAGCAACTATGCGTATGCTTCTAAGTTTATACAGACACAAGCCACACAAAACTGTCAAAGCATAATAAAACCAAAGACAGAAATAGATTCGCCTTTGAACAAATCTCATTGAGTTAAAATGATTTATATCTTCGCAATAATGTTGTGACGGTTAATTATCACGCATTAGTTTCGACTCACACCTACCTACATCATACACAGGTCTATAGTTTTGTGTGTCATTAGGCGAACACCCACTTCAAGGTCACACATGAGTACGTGCCGCCAAGAAGGTGCTCAAAACTTGATTTGATTCTTTTTCGACGAACTAACTGATCTTAAGTTCAATGCTCTATATTAAGAAAACAACATTTTGCTATGGAACATCTACGAAAGAATAGTCCGGGAAATAAAAATGCCATAACTTTCTCTATTAGTAGATTACTTTTTTTCTTCACGATATGAGGGGAACACGTCCATGATGTAGCAATGTAATTTCTATTAAAAAGTAAAACTCTATGGATTACAGTTTAAAGATGTTAATGCCTAATTTAGGTTACTCCGTGACTGTATTTGTAACCAGGTATTTTCTTCTCAGTTATTTTTGCCCGCGTGGGATGCATCTTACATTTTACTGTAATACTATCTGCTTGGACAATGAGTATTTTCTAGCTAATAATAGTCATCAAGCGGTACTAGCCCAATAAATATGGCGTGATCGAGAAGTCTTGAGTTCTATTCCCACTCATAGCACTACATACGTAATACAATAACTAAGCTTAGTGGGACGGATTAACAACTATACCTAGTAGTAACTAGTAACCCAAAATGCGTGAACGTTTTTGGAGAATGCTTCTTTTAATATGTATATTATCAGTCAGTGTCGATAAAATGGAAAGTTTATTAATAAAGTAAAGACATGCGATGTTCATTAGTCACCTGAACAACAGTCTTACGTAATTGTATTATTATCATAGCAATATATGCATGAGCAGCTTGCAAATCACTTATGAGTATAAATTCCTTGTATTAAGCGTACGTAATAGCAATTGCTTCATAGCCATGACCATGACGTTTTTTAACAGATTTGCAAGGTAGGGAATCACCTGACAGCATCCTGTGTTACAGAGAAATATGACTAATACCTAACACAAACTACCATAAAGTTGACATACGCGACCTCCAAATTTAGCAATACCGAGTACCAAGCCTCCAAATTGACGTCACAGATTAGCAAACATTGAGATATGTTCTAGATAGCGCGTTACCAATACGTTGCCGCTCAAGTACCAGTGTTAAAAATTATGACACGAATCTGTACCGCATTGTATATGATACAAACCAACTAAACCTTCATGTTGGTTTTTACGTGACTGATCTGGCGTAGAACTGATGTTATAATAGTTCATTGAGACGCGGATTCCGATGAATCACCCAGTGACCTCGTATCGATTTTCACTGATTATCCATTGATTTTACGGATTTGTTGCGAGTAATGGAGTAATATATTATTTAGAAATAATTTTTTTTTATACCTTTAGGTCGTTGCCCGGGCAATACATGAAATAAAAGGCTATATTTATTTTAACATGTCTATTAAATTACAAAAATGTTGCGCATCTATTACAAACATAACGTCAGAAAGAAAGTTGCTTAAATCTAGTTCGCGTCCTCATTTGCATCTCCTGAATCCACGATGACTTAACATTATAACTACCTGCAATGTTATCTCTGTAAAAATTACACAAGTCAATGCAAGACAATTTTTGAATATGGTTTCTCAAATATTTATGTGATTATATTTCGATATTCATTGATATAAAATTTCTCGGACGAATTTGAATGCCAACTAATAAAGCCTTGAAATTTCCATTCAACCTTAACCATGACATTTATCTCGGCATGTCGTAACAAGTCTGACATCTTAACTTGCGTTAAATTTTGCCCTTCTTCATCAGCACCGGAAAGGGGGCGTATTGTTGACGCACTATTTATCAAACACAAACATCCAATGATACGTCTATTCACGCCGTTTCAAAACGAAATTTCACGGTGCTCCTCTTGTTGCAGCTTTAATTGTGTTGTGTATGAGCTGCACTTATTGTGTCAATGCCTTTATAGAGCCGCCAGTGGACACTAAACAATGTCACAATTGTGAAATTTAAAGGCAGTCGCACGCTAGTTTTTGTAAGTTTAGGACCTCCTCAGAGCGGTCCCAAATGTACTACCGTTAAGATGAAAACAAAACTCGAAAATGGCACCTTTAAAATGGGTCCAAGTTGACAATACAATTTATTACGTCATATATAACGTAGTGAAAGTTGCACGAGTTATTGTCTTAGATTTGTTCGTTAACGGTAAAACAAGACGATTCGGCAACGGGACAAAGGATTTGGTCCTTGTACAGAAGTCGGCTATTTTACAAGCCAATAAACAGTTTGCAAAATTTTAATGGGCATTTTATGGACTTTATATTTAAGGAATGCAATGGACGCGAAACATTTTAAATTGCATTCTACACTTAATTTTTTTAAGGAAAAGATGCCATGTTAATAAACTTATAATTACATTATATCTTAATCCTTTAGTTTGATGCAACTCAATATTTTAGTTTTACGATAGGTAATCAAATACGTAACAATACTAAATTGATTGATAAACGTGATATAATGATAAATTAATCCACAATATGATAATCTACAATAATACAATAGACGATATAAACTAGTAGGTCAATTGTTTGACTTTATCTTAGGTATTATGTGACAGCCAGCAGCAATGAATGCACATAAAAAGCTGTCTTATTAAATGTTTGCATAAAGTTCCTTCGCAGCAGGTAGCGATCATCGTACACCTTAACAAAAAGTATATTTGTATTATTATCAATTGTTTTGTAGTAAAATGTCGCCTATTGTACATGTCTAACACCTTCAAATTGAGTCACCAATGTGAACGAGTCCTAATAGAATATTATCCACTGTAGGGATGATACTGTGTGGTGGTACATTAGCTAATGATCACTTTATTAAAGTAAGGTGCTTTTAAAGTAAAGTATGTGCGTAGTGTTTTTTTTAGATGTACTAGTACTTTCTTGAAGGCTCTAAACAACCAAATATTTTTACAGCCTTCTTCAAAATCAGGCTTAATACGTATTTCTTTATTTAAAAGCAATCGAGGAAAAAAGCCCAGTATCATCCTTTCTGGCATAGTGCCCTAAACTAGCAAACTATCTTTTGGTGCTTTTGTAATAACAATATTGACTCTATGTTATATATGCAAATATATATCCAGAGATTTTCGCCTATGAGGATACAAGTGGTATATTAGATCAACGCACCATATGGCTAGATGTATTAGGTGTGAGGACTCACCCGTGTGTAAAAGAGGGAAAGCCGAGCTACCATGTACATTCTTAGCCTCCTTTCAGTTATTAATAATTTACTAAAAAACCCAATAACACTTTTGCACTTGCCGGAAACAAAACCACAAGCTCATCATCAGACGTAAATATACCACGAGCTCAACAAAGATGCCTAATATGTATCTTTTCGGTCCTTTTTATACTATACATACTAGATTTATCTCGCGACTTCGCTCGCTTAATGTAGGTTAGATTAGGTCAGGAACAGAACTTTTTATGGATGAAAGATGCCCTATGTCTTTTTCTGTACCTCCGACAGTGTGTATGCGAAATTTTATGCAGATGGATCGAGTAGTTAAGGTGTAAAAGCGTAACAAACAAATAAACTCACATGCACATTTATAATATTAGTTAGGATTAGGATAATTATGTACTTAGTATGGAACAAATTATTTGATAGTGAAAATATACCTACATTTTTTATGAGTCTTGGCGGAGTGAAATAAATCATATCAATATCCTTAAATAGCTACCTCCAATCTTTAATCAGGAAATTACTACTGGAATCTTACTCATTAATGCGAAGATGACAGAGACTACGTGATTTACAAACTGCTTATGACGTATTGCAATTAATCCCACATCATTCAGGATCCTAAAATTCTAGTAACACATACAGACGAAACAATAGTGATTCAGTTTACTCGAGTTAAATACGATTTTCCGTAATCCTGTGTTATTCTCGTTAGCTATCTTAAAATAGCTTCAAACGTAACTCTAAATAGCTGTCGTGCTAGGATGTTCACTCATGCCTTTGCCAATAGTATTGTACTTTTATGGTAGAGTAAGGTTTTGTATATGTATGCTATATGAAGACGTCATTTGAAATTGTTTGTGGATTAGTAATTACTTTATTAAGAATAAAAATAATTATAAGATATAGATAATTCTAAAATTAAAATTAACTAAAATATTAAAACTTATCTAAAATTTTCTTATGCTCGTTACGTTTACATATAAAGGTAAATTAATATGATATAGTACATAAAGTACTAATGTAATACCGACATTTTAAGTGCAATTTCTAGGTTTAGTTTTTTTTTTGCCACAAATGTACAACATTTGGTAAATTATTACATAGTGTTAAGAGAATAAGATGTAAAGACATTATAATCGACAAGCAAAAAAAATGTAAGAAAAGCTTGAAGTTTGCATTTGATTGGTCGGATTTTCGATAAAATCACATATTTAAATACTATCATCGTCGTTTTTGTATTTTACGCTGCCATAGGTTATAGGGCGATATAGCGTAAGGTACCAAAAATGAACTTAGGGAAAATAGCAAGTAGACGAAGTATTCCCATATTAGATAGCAGCGACTATTTATTGCAATAATACAATTATCAGTTATTAAAAATATGACAGCGTAGGTCTGTATTTTTATTATTTGATTACGACGATAATATCGTTACCTTACTGATATCTAATTCATTAGTTCGATTTAAGTTTAATAGTCTATTTATAAAAAAATATATAACGAGTGCACTGAAACTTTGATATCATAATGTGATATAAATAACTTCTAAGCGGTGCATGAGCAACATAGTGAAGTGCATTCCAATCATGACTTATATTTCCGGACAGTTTTCTCTTCAAATATTACAGGTAAACGTGTCTTTAAAGTATATGGTTCCTTTCTAAGAAAGGTTTTCAGTACTCTGTAATCAATGATATCATGTGTTTGATGTGGGGATTCCAACACACACAAATGTGTAACTCTTATCTCTACAGATGCATAGTTTCATTCCTTTCTACTGCATAACATATTTATTTTGATCCAATAATTTGTTTACCTCATCTATATATAACTTTATGGTTTAGGTTGCTTCTTAACGGAGTTTAAGGAAACCCGCTTCGTTACATAAAATAAATTCGTCCTTAATCAGCGTAACAGAATGGATATCTTAACAAGCAACTAGCGCTGCATTTCGAGAAATTTGATGATAAAATTTCAAGAACCCGAACAGCTTGGCAGACAGCGCGACGACAAACAATCTTATCATTATATGCTTAGGTACTATAAAATACCTTGTGGTATCAACAGGATACTGTGAGCTGATGAAGCACAGGTGTTTTACTTCATTCATAGAACTATGACGTAATGTCCGCTGGTACACAACCGAAATGGAGTGGGTGATTTTGATTCACTATAGTAGTTTTACGTTCGTTCATTTATATGATTCATTCGTCATATTATAACCTGGATGGCGCTAAAGTACCTTGTAATTAATACCGTGTGGGATTTTCTAAGGTCTTACTGGAAAAATTTTGAAGCGGCATACCGGATTCTATATACAGTACTTTTCCAAAGTTCAAGGATTTTATTTTATGGGCTAAATTGTATTATACATCGTTTTCACCGCTTTTTGCATAGTAGCTGCATATTAATAACAAAAGAACATCCTTATAATTTGGGAACAGAAATCAATTAGTCAAATGTTCTAAGCCGTGCAAAATTTTAAATAACTACCCTAATGACCAAATAAAAAAACCGGTAAAAAGTATTTAAATACCTTTTATATATTTCGAGAAATCATTAACCATCTATCGCTACGGGATTTTTTACGAAGCAACGTAATTACAAATTATAGGTACCTACTTATTTGTCAAACCTCGTTAGTTGTACCAAGAGTGCTAAATCACTTCTAACTTATTAACTGTGACGTTGAGAATTATTAATTTCAAAGGGTTTTTATGCCGTTGTCTCTTTTACTGTAATAATTACTTTCTATAGAGATATTTTTGTAAGGCAAAAAAATGATACCTAATGTTTAAGTAAACGTGACCTTTTAATATTGACGACGTCAAGCAAAGTTCGATGTTAATATATATACATGTATATTGGATTCATACTGTTGCAGCAATGAAGTGACAATCACAAAAAAACAAAATGCTCAAAAAATACTAAAATCGTACTATTGCTTCATTTTTAATAAACAAAACATTAAGTTATCTTATCTTATCTTATCTGAATAAAATAAGTGTTAAGAACTTAAGAACACTTACAGTGTTAAGAAGCGCTGGATATCTCTGGTAAAATTTTTTCAGTACCAGATAAGGAAGTAATTAAATAAAAAATGTAATCTTTACCCAGCGCTGAGCAAATATATTTTGACCAAGTTTATGTAATTTTCTTCGCGTAAGAAAATCTTTGAAAATGACTATTTATTGATAAACATTATCTGAGTCAACTGAAAAATGACTAACTGAATAACAGCGTGTGCCGCGCATGAGTCACTTAAAGATATTGGAGAAATGTTTGTTGTTGCCAATTTATACTAAATTTCATTTAAAATGTTTTGGCCGAAAAATAAGGCGCCAATCTTTTAGTGTAGGTATGTATGTTTATATGATTAATTTATCGCCTTTCTGTCATCTATTATAAAATTCCAGTATTTATATTTGATCAATTCCGAAGAGATTTGTCATAATTTCTAGCTCGAAATTATTATTCTAATAGGATAAAATTGATTATTATCACATGTTAAGACAATATAATTACATTAAGTCTATAAATAACAATTAGAAGTGATAAAAATATCTACGGAAATGAATCAATCAGCTGTTGAAGTATTATAAATAGGTTATCAATCATTATATGACTTACGTTAACTCAATGGATAGTCAGTGCATTAATTAATATGTTATCAGTTAAATGTGTGATACATTTATTTGTAACTTTATGTCACATTAGGATGGCGTGACGTCAATTAATTTTCGATAGTGATTTTGTGTTTCTCCAATTTCGGTATGGGATACCCTCTTTTAACACAATCTATTAAATTTTATTTTAATAATCAATTATTCAGCTATTATATATTATTTATAATTACACAATAATAATTTTATCGAAAATAAAATCATAATAATGTTATAGAGAAACAGATACTAATTACATACATTCTTAGAAAATATTTCCAATGTTACATTTCATAACACGCGCGTCCTTTAAGAGTCACACACAGAAAATGTCAATGGTCAATTTCATTTTCCTATATCAAAAATAAAAATAGGGATCGTTAAAGTTAAAAATAATTATGAATCATAAAAATATTACGAGATATATAATAATGGAAATACAATAAAAGTCAACCCTTATCTACTCAAATACGGCCCAAACGGACCCCTCGGCATACATAATCGTTGCAACTGGGTGGGATATCGGGTACCGCCTACCGTCGACGATTGGCCGTTGCATGGCTACATGGGAGAAACCCACCGTCCATTCGTTCTCCCTTGCCCCTCCACCGCCACTGCAACACGTGGTCGTAACAGTGTACACTAGCCTTTATCTTCGCGCGTTCACACAAAATCATTTAGTCTGTCACACGACACGACGCGTGCCACTTCAAGTAGCATTTTGGGGGATGTCAGTTGCGATCGTCAACTGTTATGGATCACACTAGCATACCAGCGTGTGCGTTATACAGGAATACCGGCACTGTTATAGTAAGACTCAGGATGGAAGTGACCACCAGTTGTTGCAAGCGTGAGGTGTGTCCGGCGTCCGGTTGTCCGGAGGTAGTTCACAGGCCGTCCGGATGTGAAAAATGTACTAGGACTAGATTAATTAGCCAATATAGTGACTGTGATAGTGATGTTGTGGAAAAATGTCGACCCTATAGATCGAGTGCCGCCAGAAGTAGTAAGCATATTTTTTTGTACTAACTCTAACTATTAATTAACATATAAAATATTTTTATGTGACATTAACTTGAACATATTTTTTAGTGTCATATAAAATTATTTAATTTTCCAACGCTTTGACCTTTTTTGTACATCAATCGCTTATATCATGTAATAATAGCCTAACATATAATTTAGAATCTACGAAAAAAGTTATATATATATAACATTTTTAAAGAGACTAATTAAAATGTTAAACTTCTCATTCCGTTTTCCTATCTAAACTTTTGTTTGCATGTATTAAAAAATATAACGCAGAGTTACGAATAAAAGCCTTTTTAAGCTTAGAAAACTTTTGACACTGCATTCGTAAAACAAGTTGTGCTTAGACTTGATTAGACAATAAAGCTCGCATTACAAAAATATACAAGGTACAGTCCCCTGACGATAAATAATCTTTATCATAATAAAAGCTAGCCAAGTGTTGGTAAGCGTTATTTATTTATAAACTAAGTATCCGGTCCCGACAAACGCACACCTATTCTCACATCCTCGTCGTATTGTCGGTACCTACTGTCTCGTTCCACCGCAATCGAGATTACAATTTCATTACGCGTAAAAACTTGGCTCAGTCTCCCTTTACAATGTTAAACACGAAGATCAGAGCTAACTAACTAGGCTTAAACTGTAATTAAAGTAACGTTCTGTTACCGGAATGACATATCTGACTAAATGTTTCTATCCTTTAAGAGCCGGACAGTTACGTCCGAGCGGCGCGCGGAGGGTTATTTCGTAATTAGTACTATCGCTTGGTCGCTCTCTATATAGGGCCAAGAAATGATTTAAGTGTCGTGCAATAAAAAACCTATGCCTATTAGATTACTTGCAGGTAACATTTATCTCCCCTTTTTGTCATAGAGTTGTTTTCTTTCGTCTCTTTTGTATGCATATCACGATCGCATAACAAGATGAAAAAGTATTAAGAACTGTAACTTCGCTTAATTTTTATGTAAATATTCAATCCTTAAATTAAAAACTGATATCGAGATTAATTAAGAGTGACTTAATTATCCGATATGGTAGAAAAGGGTGTTAACCTTGCACGCATAGAAATTCTATTTATATCAAGTTAATGACTTCTAATAAAACTTAGTGTAGTTGCGAGAACTGGGTAAACCCGTCCGGAACTAGAGGTAACTTGCGTCTGACAATATAGAAACAATACATATTTATTGATCTTACGCGTCTGCGACTGCGTCTTGTTTCAAGGAAAATTAAGTTTACATAGAAACCTGCATCTACTTAATCGGTGATGCAAATACAACTCGAGAGTAATTATGTTGTGTGTATGTATGACATAATCCGAATGATGTATCTCAATCATCATTGATTGCGTATGAGGGTGACGTATCAAAATTCATATTTTGGTTGATTACGTCTTAGGTAATAGGTGCAGTAAAAAGTGTATCCTGCCTGATAAATCCGGTAAGGCTAATAAGTTTAGGTTTTGTAAGCTTACTCACTTAGATTAAAAAAAAAATAATTAAACGTTTTTACTTAAATTTTATAGTAATAAATGAAATCGTAAATTGGTTAGTCAGCCAAAATATTAAACTTACTTTTATGAATTGTCAATGTTCCAATTTTATTTAAATTTTAGAATTACATACTGGACGGGATGACAGTTTATGTTACTATTGGACACATTTCTGGGCGGATTTAAAATAATCAATATTTTTAGAAAAATATAATGTAGGTACTTTATAAAAACAAAGCATGTTTAGCCTCCAGCCAAGAGAAAAACCTTAACAACGAAGGTGAACAGTCTTTTAATGACACTATATGGATGACCGAGTAAATCGCCTTACAGCTTAACCGCAAACCGAGTAAATTATTAAAAAACAATTATTATGGAGCACATCATTGTATACACTGAGGAACATGAGTACTAACGCAGATCGACATACATAACTTGGCACAGTTTTGCGTTGCTGTTCGCTGATTAGTGCATTTTAAACATTGCCAAATTACTGGATTAATTAATTTGTGCCCAAGAATAAAAATCTTATTAACGTGAAGTAAAATGATTACATTTATTTAAATACTAGCTTTGTCCCGCGGGTTTGCTCGTAAATAGTACTTTTTCTGGGTGAGAGGTATTTCCTTTTCTGTACCCCTGACAACGTACATGTGAAATTTAATGATTATTGCCCGAGTAGTTAAGGTGTGAAAGCGTTCCAAACAAACTCATATTCATATTTATACTATTAGTTATGATCACATCTTTATTCCCTTCCCAAGTCAATACGTACTATGAATCTGGTTGAATTCCTTCAAGATACACTTTGATGTCGATGTCCAGCCCTCCAAACAATACCATACAGAATGCGCACCACCAGCTTTTTATTGTTGGGACGCTTATCCATAAGAAAGCTATGTCATAATAATTAAAGCAAAGTACACGTACTAAGCTCGATTTCATGAACTATGTCCGCGTCATTAGGGCTGCGATCCACTCTCTCATTAGCAACATTTTCACATAAAACGTTGTTCATTTACGCGGAGTAAGGCAGCCGCGTCAATTATAAACAGTTATTTCAGTGAGACGGGAACCTCATAATTGCAGTGTTTAGCTGTCATTTATTTAGTGAGAGATGTCGATTCTAGCTTAGACGCGCCTAATTAACTCTTTTTACAGTATAATAATCTTAAAAAAGATATCCTCCTACTCTTTACCACTCCACGAATAAGGACTGAAATTATACCACTGTAAAGACCCAACAAGATATGTAGGTACTCCGTTTAAGTTCGACCGATAAAAAACAGTTACTAAAAATACATAATGTCAGCTGTTATCTTATTAAAATTAATACAAGAAAAATTTGCGCTTGTTTCGTTAATTCCGAAGCGGACAGGGTCGATCAACGATCTTCTTCGCGACGCTATTACCATTTAGAGCGATTTTCAGGTAATGAAGAGTGGTATCACCGCGACTCTTGTGATACGCGCCGCCACGCGCCTCTCTGAGCGATAATCGCCCTTATTATGCGCAGTCAAATTTTACGAGCGCATCGGTTGTTAGCTGGCTACTAACAAAATGATGAACCGACTCAAATTAAACCTCTATTATAGCTAAAACATGAAGCTTTTTCTATGTAATGTCACGGGGACGGATATTAGTATTACCGTTAATGATCTAGGGCTCCAACCCTATCGCGGCCGCGCTCCACTTGCCGTGTAAACAACATGGAGATTCGAAAAAGATAACCCGTAAGATAACCCGTCAAATTATACTGACAGGAATTTCGTAACGAGCCGCTAAGATGATGGCCGCGACTCTCATCCAAATTTTTTTACCGCATTTATAACAATAATAATCAGAATTTACATAATGATTGCGCAGGCGCCTGCGACGTCCGGTTGCGCCGAACGCCGCGGCGAACTTTTCTCGGTTTTCGAGGCGAAATTCTAGTTAGCGGGCGCGCGATTTCTTTTTAAAAAGGTTAACAAGATGGTCTCGTTTGGGTCGTTTTTCGTGCCGCAAAGCCCTCTTTTGTGAACGGGCAAGCTGTTAAAAAATAAACGAACTCTTTGTTTCTCGGGTAGTCGGTCCGACCTCCGACGCGGTCCCTACTTTTTTATGCCCCCTTATAACCTGTGTATTACCTACGTGTAGGTATCTACGGTTTTTATGGTCGCCCGGTCAGTTCTTCAATGGGCTAAGGAATTCGATCGAGTCTCATTGTTCATCTCAAATATCTCCACGTATAAGTGGTTGGGGATCTAAAGAGGATATCAATTACTTGCCGTCCCTTAAGAAAAAACCATCATTTGTTTTAATTATACTTAAGTACGTAATACCATTTGTAATCATGATGTTAGTGACATCTCAGAAAAAAATATTTGAGGGACATAAGACAAGAGATCTTAACAATTTTTTATTTAGATCATAGCAAATAAACTAACAAAAAGATACAATAAATTTAAATGTTGTCATTCTATTCGTTGTGTAGTTTCAAATATTTAATTAGACCTATATTTTATCTTCATCTCATGGTTACTCAGTGAAAATATTTGTCTCACAGTGACTCTACGTCTTTTACGAGCTGACCTGTTGTTTTTTTGTACATGAACTTTTGACGGCGCGCTCTCGCGGTTGCTTTTGACCGGAGCACTAATAAAATGTTATAGTCGTGTGTTTAACGCGTGTTGTGTGTGTCGGACCTTCCTTTTGACATGATCGTTATTGCCCGACTCCACCTTTGCGGTCGCCTTTTGTAACCCAATTGGTACAACATTATTATTGTGTCAATTAGAGGGCAATATAACCTACAACTAAATCACGGCTAGTTAGGATTGCATGCTTAATGAGTGGGGTTTGTTTATGCAAATTGTTTCTTTATGTTTCGTGCGGTGTGCCGATATCATTTACGTTTTTTAAGTGGGACTGAGAGGGGGTAATCGGTATCAGTTCACAGGGTCTAGTTAAATAATAAGCGGCTGAGCACCCTATAACTATAATTTTGTTTTATTTATCCGCGGTGCCTCCGGCCCTCGGAGCGAAACCGCCACAGCTCGCTAACGAGATGATGAAAAAAATAACACGCACACATTTGTACCAATTGTGTGAGGGTATTGATGGATTTGAATCCTTTTAAATCTTATTCATAAAACAAAATATTTGTATAAAGAGGTCAGCAAATCCTACTATGAGTAGGTAGTAATACTACAACTTTTTTACACGAAAATTCGTCTAACACATAATATGTAGTGTAAAGTCACTGTTTTAGATCGAGGTAATCACATTATCACAAAATATAACTGTGAGATCTTTACGTACGTTAGTCACTAACTAGCAGACATAATACCTGTGATTTACGCCTTGAGTCAAAACAGTAAAAAATAAATAACATTCTATGCGCGTGAATCGTTACAACTTTGTGGGCCGATGATTTTAGTTGTGTCATAATTGTTGCGAAATATCTAGTTCTTACATTTGATTCGATTTTGGTGATTTACCTTCCGCGAAGAAAGACAAACTAACTTAACTTCATTTTGAGTTAAATACGACACAAGTTTCTATTAAATTGCGATTTATTCGTACGTTTATATGATAGAGCTAAATAATAGCGAAATATAATGAAAAAGAAAATACCTAATAAAAACAATCTTCTAATAAGTTTGCTAATATCAGATGTTTATGAAAACAAAGCAATGAGAGATTTTGTTTATTCAACGCTTAATCAGAGACAGGAAGATATGAAATCCGGTGTAATGAAAACATTGCTTTATCATTACTGACGTTTGAGGGAATCCTATGGCGTTGACGATATAGTATTTTTACATACGTAATAGTCTTATCACTTTACGTACATATGACCAGATATTGTCACTATCAGTTCATTATTTAATTCAACTATACTCGTATTGTGTCTGCTATCGTGGGTATTCAATGTCAACGTTCATTTACAAACTTTTTTTCTTGTTTTATTTGTATTCTCTATTGACAAAGATATATTCTTCATCGCTTAGACTGCTATGGGTTCGCTCGAATTTGAAGTCAAGAATATAGCCGGCGACTTGGGTGTAACTCTACCCACCCCTTGGGGTTGTAATATGTAGGTACTTGTATTTTTCACACATCATATGTAAATTACATGTTATGTTGAATGTTGTTGCACTGACAGACTACATTACCATTACCCATAATATAAACGCAATTATAAATTATTTCCCCTAAAAAATCATCCTAATAGTATCCAATTATTTAAAGTAGTTGCAAATTAATGTAGTTTGGGTAAAACAGAGACAGGTGCGAGGTGTATTTCATATTTTATATTCAAATAATAAAAAATATGTCAATCACACATCAAATTATTGCCTTTAACGATGGCAATATTATTCAATTTTAACGAGTAAAACGAATGTCAAGTCAATAAATACTTCTATGTCAACGATTGACACCTTCTGCTGCAAACTGATGACGACAGTTGTTATTTCTATTAATATTCCTTATTCTGTTAAATTAAAATAGTTGCCATTAACATACCCACCGCCATCATAATAATACACAATTACGTTAATACATGCAACATCACCTACTTAGATAGTTAATTATAACACGCGTTGACAATAATACCCAACTATGTAACATTGTACGAATAACTGCGATAATGACATATTCGATTATACAATTGATAAATTAAGTGCTTGGAGTACCGATCTGAAGAACGTTCGTACGATTACCGCGCCACCGTTAAATAGTGCCGCATTAGTGATTCACACAGGTTCACTGGACAATTAGCAAAGGCTGTCCACCTCTGGGCCGCGATGTATTTATTCATCGGATGTTCATCGATTACCATAATCGATACCATCGCGCGTGCCGCATACGGAACAAGTGGCTCTTGAGCGTTTTCATTGAATGAGATGCATTGAAAAAAAAATACGGGAGCTTTCATTCAAAACTAAATTATGAATCACTGCGATGCACTTATAGGCATTTTAAAGTTGCGTATAGGTCACACGTTCATTCACAAGCGCCGTGTCTTGAATAATTATCTGTTTAACATATGCACTAAGCAATTAATATTAATTAGGTAGTTAAACATGGTTTTCAATGGCCAGCCTTATGGCTATAAATACTTCAAAGATCTATATAGGTACTTACCTACTGGTCTTGAAAATTGTAGCACTTTCTTCCAATTTATCAAATAAAAAGTTGTTATACTATCGATATGTTCTTACCGTATCTTATTGTTTTGTTCAGGATACGTCAACGTCTGTGCGGCGGTGTGTCTGCTACTGTTGGTCGGCGGTCTGTCACCGAGGTCGTCGGCGGCCCCACATCGAAGCCGAGCCAGCATGGAGCGACAAAGACGCGCCGTGGAGGAAGAGAACGAGTTG
Source organism: Catocala sponsa (assembly GCA_963564715.1). Taxonomy (NCBI): domain Eukaryota; kingdom Metazoa; phylum Arthropoda; class Insecta; order Lepidoptera; family Erebidae; genus Catocala; species Catocala sponsa. The sequence continues at coordinate 19,857,210 of OY751338.1, read as the reverse complement.
TGGGCAAACCCCTGCGACTATAGTGACAATGTAAGTGCATTCTAAGTTAATATATACGAATGTTAATTTAGAAACTAGAACGCGTAGCTAGATATATATTTTAGTGTCACATTTTTGCCGCAGAAAGTTATCACTGAGGCAACCCCCCATATTATGTACTTACTTGGTCAATGACGGTATTTGTTATAATTTCATAGAGCAACATGTTATCTTGAGCTTATATCCTTTAGAGCTATTGTCGATTTAGACATAGGATCCATCGCTGTTAAGTTAAATTGTCTATTATGATCACGCTGTACTATAGATAGATAATCTACATCAAAGTCTTAATTACATAGGTTACAACAATGAGTTAATACTGGCAATAGATTGAAAGATAAATAATAAAGACTTTTACATACCCTCACCTTTTAGCTTAGCCATTCTTCATTAAATAATGTTTGGAGAATTAACATGTGTTATTTTACTTGCAGTCAAAACCAGACTTTCCAACAAATCTCGTAAAGGAGACCGCGTTGAAACTCGTCACGCAGGCAAAAAGAGCTTTCAAATCCACCTATAAGTACAACGAAACAATTGTAAGTACACTATATTGCTTTTACTTTTAAGAACCTATTTGCACATCAAGAGGAGATTCTTACACTACCTGTGTCGTGTTTCGAGGGTAGAACATGCAATACTTGGGACGTATTTAATTAATGGTTTGTGCAGTAGCAGTCTGTAATAACTCAGCCAGAAAAACGTTTATATATTCTGCCCGAGTTAAATAAATACTGATAACTAGTTCATGTTTTACACTCAATTAGCTAGTCAGCGAAAATAGGCTTCGTCTAATGACTACCTGTAGGCTCTGAATTCATGGCCATAAACTTAAACAGTGGTTCAAAAGCATGTAAGTGTAGCTCGTTGATTGCAAGGCACAAAAGCGCTAGTGATATTTGCTCGAAGGCCTTTCTTCGCTTTCATTCATCGATGTTGCACGAGACAATCGTCGTAGTATTCGCAAACACATCTATATGCCCGCCGCGTCGCGTCAAATGAACGGACGAAGCTTGTGGTCGACCAATACCAATAAAACTTAAGCCTAACGTCGACGCAAGCCTCTAGCGTTTGTATCTACGCAGATATTATTGATTTATGTATGAGAGTCTGTAAGAGGTGCTATAGTATTCTGTTAACGTGCGCGTAAAAGCTTTGACTTGCGAACTTCCTCTCGAATCATTAGGATATAATAATCATCCCTTTGAGAGAACGTCACAATTTATATTTAAAGACTCAGATCGTAATACCTTTACCCAAAAGGAAAAATAAACCAAAATTGAAAATTAAATAACGCTGTTCGTGATTTACCAAAAAGTGTTGTGCGAAATTTGACCTATTGAATATTCATGGTGTGCACGTTTTTAGTGCGGTTTTCTCACCGTAGAACGTTACTGCGGCGCTGGCGCAGCCGTGGAAGAGAGATTGCATCGGCGCGGGCGCCTGCTCGCCTCTACGTCCGGCCGCCCGCTTCCTCCCTTTTAATTATAATTTCGCACTGCATTTGTATGACGCCACGTCGGTATCATCAACTTTGTCGTTAAAGCCCTCCTTAAACAATAATAATGCAGTAAAATAACTCCAAAATATATATCAATCATTATCACATCACGTTGACTAGTTCTAAATAATTTACATGATCTTATAACTTGGCGTTATTTTTTGCGTCAACAAGACCACTTGCAAATGCGATGCAGTATTATTTCAAACCAGTTTTCATTAAAAACAAAACACCCACCTTATCAGATGGTAATATTGTCGCATAAGAATCGCAGACAATTCAACCTACATTCAAGAATTCATAAAACATTCACGAATTATTAGAAACAAACGTTTAGCATGTTAATACAACAATTCATATGACGCCTTTATCATTTCAATCCTAGGAATATAATAATTTCCGAATCGGAAGTAAGGTGGGCCGATCAACGAGAAATAATGCGATGTCGACGTCGCGCCTCGAATCATTTATGGATGGCTCTTTACCAACGCATCCGACGATAACCCGGTAGTTGAATGCATCGCGTATACATTTCGGCGATGGTTGTCAATATAATCGATTTATTGAGAGCCGGACGGTCGATGGTAGCGGAACAATGGCGGCGTTTATGTCGAATGTGTCCAGTTATCGAGTGTGATGTTCGCGTATGAGGTATGGTGGCATTGTAATAGGCTCGACGGTCGTAACGACGGCGACGTCCTGTCCGCTGCCTCCTCGTAAAACGACATTATCGACTCACAGTAGCCGGAACGAGGTACAGGACGGTGCGCATACGCGTCGAATACTGATTGCGCATTAGTATTGCGCGACACACCTGCCCGACGATTTTTTTCTGTCTCTCCCCTTAATGTCGGTCATTCGTTACTAATGTATCATATTTATTGCGATTTAGACGCAAAACGTGGCGATGAACCGCCATTGTTACTAGACGACAAGGTCGCCGCAGTTTTCTTTGTTTGCTATTTTTGAAAGAAAAATCTCGCTGTTATCACGATTTTCGATCTAATCTCGTTAATATTAGTCATCCAATTTAAAGTAAGATAAACGTCTAAGTTACGTGTAAGAGACAATATATCCTAAATAAATCAGGCTGCTACATCTGTCGTCAAGCCCATTCCGTATAAATAATAACTGGCCGCGTTGTACTAAGAACGCAATAACAAATTCAACGAACTCTACCGGTACTGTGTGACTCGCCACCGGCCACCGTGTGAATGTGTCATAACACTCGTGCTTTTGACTACACCGGTGTCATATTATCGCATCACATTTTCGCCACTGGAATTCGACGGGCTTCCTTAAAAAAGTATTCGTAATCTTTTGAAAGTAATTACGATAAACAAATGGACGAGTATTCGCGATGTAACCCGATCGGCGATCGCGATCGAACCGCGGCATGCTGCACGTCGCACCTCGCGTGCATCTGGCACGGTTATCTTTGCTATAGCGTCACTATATAAACATTGAATTACATAGCACATACATACAATATGTATGTACGTACATAGTACGATAGCGTTGTTCACACGGGCGACAGGCTGTCTGCGGGCGTTGGGTGCGTACGTGTGCCGTAAATATATCAATGTCTGCGCATGTGTGGGTGCATGTTTATTTGATAAGCTTCCGATGTTTCGAGCTAGGCACTCGGATGTTAAGTCGTCGAATTTCTTAGTTAATCGCCCACCCACGGCCCCCAAGACGAGCTGAATCTACTAATTTCTCTATTATTACTTGTTCTAATTTTATAAAATCGACGACGACATATCGTTAAATCTAACTAGTATCTAGCTCATATATAAAGACAAGCTCAGTTATTTAAAAGCGCAAGATTTTTTAACCAATACAATCTTTATTTATTATTGGGTAATCTTTAACAACATACACTATACATCCAGTAATTTCAAACTTTAGTTTTAATTAGCTCTTATTATTATATTTAATAATACACTCACTTTAATAATTCACTACTCATCCTATATCTAGTTTTTTGTCGTAATTGCTTTAAATTAATGTGAATACATAACATAGTTTAAGTATCCTGTTAAGTAGATACTAGTCTGTTTGGATGCAAACTCAACTCATAGCTGGTGTAGGTAACGTTTCGGATATGGCTTGATGGACCGGACGCACACCTGTGTATTTAATGTGCCAATGACTACATGGCACATTCCATCTCTGTACGATGTGATTACTTAGACATTCTTCAATTTTGTTTTGTTAAATCTTCCAAACACATTTTATTAATCCTGACTAGCAACATTTTTTAATGTTGAAACCGTTATTCCTTTTCAAAAAGATTTTAAAGGTTATTTCACAGTAAACTCAAATTTTCCTCTCAATTACTTGCCACTTCGGGAGCGGATAATATCGCCGCTTTGATTCCATTCATACACCGCAGTTCGTTTTATTTCGAAAGAAATAATCGTAAATTTATTTCATTATACATATTATCAGAGGAGTTTATATCAGCGGTATCTCAATCTCAATTGAGCAAATTAATATTTGGACAAACTTGCCTGATCGTAACAGATAAGCGGAATGTACAGCGATATATTCGATGTTTTGTTGGATTCCGCAATCTTTTAATTAGCCTGTATTGTTCGTCTAACAATATTTTGTACATAAGGGCCATTAACTGCGGTAGCGTTACATCTGCCTGTGCAGCGATTGTTGCGTCTTGTCAAAGGTATTTGGACTCTCTGCGTGTAGTACAGGAGCAGTTTTCGTTCAGTCCTTGTCCGTCACGTGAGCTCTGGACGTAGTGTCAAATTTTAATGTCGAAACGGTTTTGTTACGTGAAATGTCGTCGGTGGCGGCAAACCTCTGGTTTCGATCTCATCTTTCACACGACCTTGGTTGGATGATGATATCAATAATCGTGTGTCTTGGTATTGATGTCAATAGATACATCAAGATCAATTAAATTTTATTGAGTCGAATACGCGATAAGTTTCAAATTTAGGTTTGAGCAAATCTTTTATGATTCGTAATAATTATTTCAATACAATTATCCAGTAGAAAAACATCTTTCTATTAATACCAATAGCTATCATGTACCTAGTCTTTATTTGTGATTATCTAGTTGAGAGATGGCGTCTTTAAATAAATAGATCCCAGTTGGTAGCTGGCGTAGTACCGAAATATCTTGAACTATTATTTGCAGAAAGAGTCAGAAGTACACGGATCTTGTTCTAATGGTCATATCTCGCGAGGACAGTAAACGTTTGTCATTTCTAGGAACAATTTGTGACTAGCTTACCGTGTTTGTTCGTAGGTGTTTTAACTTCATTTACTGTTACTTTATTTGTTATTTTACGTGTATTTATATTTATAACTAGCTATTACCTGCGACTTCGTCCGCGTAGATTTTAACTAAAAAGTGTTTGTCTCCACGGAACCCAATTTTTTTTCTAAAATCAAAGTAGCCTAAGTTTCTCCTTATAACATCAGCTGTCTGCCAGTGAAAGTCCCGTCAAAATCTGTTCAGCCGTTTCGGAGATTACCCGGAACAAACAGACAGAGAGACAAAAATTTTAAAAATAGATGTTTTCGTTTAGGTACCTTATATACTTCCATATGCATTAGATAAAAAACTGTTATTTTGACATTACAAATAGACACTTCAATTTTATTTATTTGTATAGATTTGTTAAAATTGTTTATAGATAATATCAACATTATTCTTAGATCATTTAACTATTTATAGGCTCTTAAATAAATAAACCTAATAGAATAAACAAGAATAATAACATACTTATATTTGAGACGGATTAAGTACTTACAAACTACCACTATATATCTCTACTTATATACACCCACTACAATACAACCAATCTATACTATTTATACTAATATTATAAAGCTGAAGAGTTTGTTTGTTTCTTTGTTTGAACGCGCTAATCTCGGGAACTACTGGTTCGAATTAAAAAAATATTTTAGTGTTGGATAGCCTATTTATCGAGGAAGGCTATAGGCTTATATATATAACATCACGCTACGATCCACGAGGGCGGCGCAGTAACTATAAACGAGGGTGAAACCGCGGGCACATCTAGTATTTAAATAAAAATACGTACCCAAAACTATCAATGGATCCGGTAGTAACCAAATTATTGAGCCAACTTTACTACTTTTCTAGCTGTTCTCAACCAAGCACTGCATCAGGGTCCCCTCTCAAACCATATTTATACTATCAGACCAGGAAACAACATGGACTCATCATCCGTCCAATCGTTCTATTCCATGAAAGTCAATCAACGCAATGTATTAACTCGTTGATCTATTTTCATGTTTCATAGAATACAACGGTACTCAATTAACGTTGATTCACTTTAGCCCTTAGTCAAGTCTCATATTCAACTGTGAAAATACGTATCCTTGTTCATTAAGTTACATATATGAAGTATATCAAACATAGAAAATTTGAAATATATCTAAAAAACTTATCAAAAGCATTGTCTATAACTATGTTTTTAATTGTTTCAGGCAAAACTGCACAGTTATCCGACATTTTCCGCGGAACTTCTACGTAATTGGGAGACGTATGACTGGCTCAGGAAGACACACGAGGACGCGTTGCCTAAGGAGAAGGTCCTCAATCAAACAATGCCAGATGAATATATTGAAGAATTAATGGTAATTATCTATAAATTTCTATATTACTGACTAACTGACCAGTATATTATCTTTAGACAAAATTAAATCAATACTTGTTATAGTCAATTTCAATCCAACAAAATCAAAAGGTATACAAACGGTTCATTGACATGACCATAGACATTTTAGTGATGTCCAATTGAAGCGTCAATTGTAAATCAATTAATTACCTAATCAAATCATTCAATTTGATGCAGCGAAAGACTTAGAAATTACATAAACATTGCTACAATTATATCTTAAAAAATATATATATAAATATATCTTATAAAAATCAGAAAAGTGAACAAAATGACAGTTTGACAGTTTTTGTTGAACAAATTTCGATTAACTAATCAATTACTAAAAATGTTACGACATAAACGATTTTTTTTGGCGTACAACCTTATGCAATCATAAATTATAGATATTTTTTCATCTGACAAATAATCTCACTTTTCGTCTAAGATTTTTCAAATCAAATAATTGTTCATTAATCAAACGCCAACTGCTTTAAAATACACTAAGATATCATGTGAAAACGTTGAAAATATGGATAAATGTGTTATTTATTCCATTTAGTAAGTAATTATGTGATAAATTTAACAAATTTAACATCAATTTGGCTTGTATACATTTCTATCCAAATGGATTGAACTAGACTACATATATTTTTTTTTACTTCATCGTCAACTTTAAAAAGCTATTGCGTTTTGATAAGACGAACGTTGCCAGATTGATGTTTCCTAAACGAAAACAATCACCGAAGGGCGGCGAATTCGCTGATGCCAAAAACGTGCATCCGTATGAGTTTTTCAATCGATTTCAAAGAATCGACATCGTCGGTGGCACTTATTGTTGTCGGCCGACTATCGCTTACGTGAGAACACAATGGTTTCGCAATATGGTAGCGGCAATCGAAATTGTAATCGAATTTAGGATGATAATCGCATCATGATTGTCGTTATCAGCTTTTTATTAACTTCGTAATGAACGAATGTAATTTTTAGTACCAGAAACCGGAGTTCGATTGTGCAACTTACTTGCAAGTTTGATTAAATATATGTTCATTAATAAAACTTTTCTCAATGTTATTGTCTTTTGTTCACAGACAAATATCGACGCAAAACTGCCATCGATGTATATGGGCTTGAAGATGATTGTGGCTGGCTTATACAATTTCTTCAATGAGGGGTTAAACGACAACGTAGCAAATGATGACACCCTGAAAGAAAATATTAACCAAACTATGCACGATGTGCGAGCGGTGCTTTGCTATTTTAATGTAAGTATAGTTTTTCAAACAATTTAATTTTTTATGTAGAAGAATAACTTAGTCCCTGAGTATCTACATAATATATTTTTATATTTGAATTTTAAGACTTGAATAGATATGTACAATGTACATCTGGTAAAAAAGATTTACTATATTTTAAATATTCTATAAATGCACATAATGCAATGTGTTATTAAAATTCTGTAAATAACTAATAATAATTTGTTTGTATCTTTGCAGGACATAATGAGCGCTCGTAGACTCGAAATCAAACCACTTCTGAATAAAGATATTCCGGACTTTAAACACGACTCCAGCTTGGGTTTGCTGCTGTACAGAGACACTCTCAACTACTTGGAGTACCTCATACAGGTGTTCTCGAAGCTCGCTAAGACGGAGTCTATAGTTTGAATAATCGGTTGTGGTGACTGAGACTGAGCCAGCGACTCGCAGAGAAACTGCAAAACCCATGTAATCTATTGGCTGTCTACTTAATCTTGGTGCTCATATCTCGTGGCTGAACGTCACGGCGGTACTCTTCAGTATAGTTAGCCCCAAGAAACTCTTTCTAGTAGAATTATTTGCATCTTTTGGCTGTTGAATAGCGAATTAATGTATAGAAAAAAAACTGTATTTGCCATTACATTGCCATTTTGGTCTAGAACGAATTAGTTCCTTTTTTGTTGTAAATAGTGACGAATTTAAAATGTATTATTTATTGTCTGCTGATTAACATTCTAAATTTCCCGATTATCCTAGTCAAGGTCTTATTTATTTCTCGCTTAACTCCATTTAGTTTCAATTTCTTTATTATTCGTATTATTTAATTTAGATTTTAGTATTAGACTTCATTCCAGCACTTGGATGTTGATGAAATTGTTCAGTCGGTATTTGAATGCGTCTAACGATGAATGAAGGGTTTCACTTCTGCTGTTGTCGATCTATTCTATGTAATGACATGTTAGCTTGAGGCTGAGACTAATAATTTTAATTGTACATTACATTCCTACTTTCCTTAGTATTATTACTTGACTCTTTGTTAACTATTTATATGTTACAGAAATCCAATGAAGTATGTCTAGCTTTAATAGAGCTGTTAATTATATTATTGTAAAAATACAGAGCCAGTGTATTTATAACTTAATCATTATTTGTATAGTTCAAATAGTACCTATTTATAACTGCGACAAACATAATTTCTATGTTTGCGGAATTAAATTATTATTACATTTATTTCTACATTGTTTGCTTTATACCTCCTCTACCCTTTTACACATTATATTATGAAGTTTCAACTAAACATGTTACTGCAGTATTAGTAAACAATTTTACTAAACATTGTGGTCAATAATAGAAACATATAAGTGACTAAAGTTGAGTATGATAAATTGAGCTTCTAGATATAAGTACTGTTTCAAACAGTTAACGAATTTAGTATCTATAATAACTACACCAATTTTCAAGTTCTTACAAAATACCTACACAGAAATTTTATATCTTCCTCAGTCAAAGCTCTATGATTAATATTATTTACACAACCATCAACGATCCCATAAAACGTGTTTAAACAAATATTACATTTAATATTCCTAAGTCACAAACTTACACAGTCCAAGATCACGCATGTTCCCATGAGTCGGGACTGGAAACAATTTCATATCTTTACACAAGGTATTCACAGTGCCCGACATATTTGCATTGGTGACTTGGTCTCCGACAAATTAGTACGACCGAGGCGATGGGACCTGAAAAATAATAAAAAAGTCACCATACAATTTTACCTTTGCTAACAAGCGAAATCGTCTAACTTTTATTACGACGACATAAAGTCGAAAATGGAATAATATTTTTTATATAATTGTGTTTGTTTCTGTTGTGTAACACGTCCCGCTACTGATCACAAAGCGAACACTGTCAAACGGCTCCCGCCATATTTGTTTAATATGTTGTGACTACGACGCTATAACTTGTCGTCAAAATCCTGCTGGTGTTAGATTTGGATTTAAACTGCCGGAAGAAATGAGATATGGCATTATGCATATATCATAGGATTATAGACGCTTGGTCAAAAACATTCAGCATTTGATTGGCGCTAATTGCAAACCATAAATAGAAGATATTTTTGACTAAAAACAGGTATGATGTATCAAAGTTTAAAATATATTTTACAATACACTAAAGTCTTTACGAACTGAATAAGATGCGGAAAATTCAAACGTTTCTTCGTGCGACAATTTAAACGCGTGACTAGAAAAACATTCCGTTTTATTGTGGTCGCGCCGTCGAGATGTCGCGGCCGTGTAAATGTGAAACACATATTTACACATTAACAACCAAAGCTCATTGAGAGTGACCTACCACATTGTGTATCGAGTTGGGTCACATTTTTTTCGGTAAAAAATGTTGAAAGCAACTGGATTGGTCTTAGCTGTGGTTGGGTTCAGTATAATACGTATGCATTTAATTAAAGGTTCTTGTAAACTACAACTATAGTAGTTAAAAGCGTAACACTTCGATTGAATACCTAGCACTATAAGACTAGCAAAATTCTACCAACCTTCATTTTGATGAAGCATGTATAGGACGCCAAATAGAGCGAACTCTTTTCTTCTGTGTCAAAAATAAAAAACGTTGTTTCTCATAGGTTTTCTATTATGTTTCTTTCACTGAAGCTACTATATATACTATCCAGTCTTAAAATAATCTATAGCGTGCAGGTTTACTTTATTTGTAAAGCGAATATTGATCAATTTATATTATACACAATATGTGTGTGAGTATTAATGATCAAAATTATCATTTTATCACACTATATTCTTACTGAAATGGCACGTTTGTCGATGTAATGAATATTAAAAAATGTTCCATTGCAGTAAAATTACATGTTAAGATTAATTTGCTAACAATTGGCTATCAAACAAGGCTGTCTGCGAGGATGTCCGAACCAGAGTTGGTGCTTTAATGACATCGAAACTATGAATGATGACAATGCAGAGATATGTAACAAGAGAGAGATTTGGTTATCAAAGGGAGAGTCGTTGGCCTAGTAGTAGATAAGTACGTCGATAGATTATAGTAAGAATAAATTTAAACCTTTTCAAAATACTATAACGACATTTATGGTACAAAAATATAGTAAATTCCAACCAATATTATAAATTTCAATGTAAGTTTGTTTGTTTATTTGATTGTTGGTGACGCTTTCATACCATAACTACGCAACCGATCATCATGAAATTTCGCATACACGGGAACAGAAAAGGACATAGGGTACCTTTCATACCTTTCATCCAGTAAAAAGTACTGTTACTAATCTAACCTAACCTTTATTTACGCAAGCAAAGCCGCGGGCATAATCTAGTAATATATAAGGTTAAAAAAGACAAAGCTATAAAATATCTGATATAAGTTACACAATAAATAATAATGGAAACCATAGCAAAGTGTGAGTTACCAGGTTTAACTTATTTTGGAGAACATTAGGGCAAAGTATAATGTTTCCTTTTTCATTAAAACGAGCAAAGATTAACTATTTAAAATGCCTATACTGATAAAGTAGAATGGATGCAGTATGCATAGATAAAAGTTAAGTCGTATTCCAGACCTCAATTTGGTCTATGTGCTTGGGATTTTATACGTTCAGCAATCTTATCACTAGAATATAGTAGCGGTATTCTTATGAAATGTCTAGTACAGTAAAGTCTAAGTAAAAATAATAGCTTATGTAACGTAATCTTAATAATTGCATTATATGTCTAAAACCAGCTGATCCGCGCAACTTCGTCTGCTTCATATCAGAGAATTTTCCCCGTTTTTGCAACATTTTTCATTGCTGCTCCGCTCCTATTAGTCTTAGCGTGATGTTATATAGTCTATAGCCTTCCTCGATAAATAGGCTATCCAACACTAAAATAATTTTTCAAATCGAACCAGTAGTTCCTGAGATTAGCGCGTTCAAGCAAACAAACAAACAAACTCTTCAGCTTTATAATATTAGTACCTATAGATTATAACCAATTCCGTGATGACGAAAAGTAAATTAATGTTAGCGCAATGGTAATAGCACTTAACTTGCGATCGTGGATTCGATACCCACTCGATACTATAGCGATGTAAACACCCTTGTAAGTTTTAGCTTCGTTTGAAAGAAGTAACCAGCTTTTGCCCGTGTCTTCGCTCGCGTAATGGAAGGTTAGGTTATGTTAGTAATAGTACGTTTTTTTAAATAAAACTTAGCATATGACAGTCGGTGATAACCTGATAACTTTCTCATGTTGAAAGAAATTTTTTAAATCGGTTGATTCGTTTTTGAGTTGAATACTTACAAATAAACAAAAAAATCAAATCTTTCCTCTTTATAATCCTAATCCTAACTAATATTATAAAAGCGAAAATGAGTTTGTTTGTTTGTTTGTTACCTTTTCACGCCTCAACCACTGAACCGATCATCCTGAAATTTTGCATATACGTTGTCAGGTGTACAGAAATGGACATAGGCTACCTTTCATCCCGAAAAGAATTACTGATCCCGAGGAAAACAACAATAACGTTCTATGATAATAGATGGCGCCACGTGTCTTTCGAATCATGATTGAATTATATTATTACAAACAGAGTACAACCCGAATTGATTGTCAAATTCTAAATTAACGCGAGCGAAGCCGCAGGCAAAAGCTAGTATTAGTATAAATTAGCAATGCATATATACATAGGTTTAAAAAAATCCCGTCACATTTTATCAATTCTATTTATGTAACGAAACGTAGTTGAGATTGTAAAAGCTCCATATAAGACTGTAGGCCTGATGTTAGAGGATAGAGATAAAGAAAATATTTCCTTGCACTCTCGAACTGAAAATGTTATTCCTAAATTTTTTGATGCCGGTTTTTTGGTTTACCCAGATACTTGTTTGTTAGTTTTCCATAAACAATGCCATCACCGAAAACTAAACAGAAAGCGATTTCTAAGGGTTTATCCTAAATATATAATAGTAATAATAATAACTACGGGGAAACCCGCTCCAGGTCTCCGTTGTCACGAGACCCGTGGTGGTGAAACCGGCGCCGCACCGCTCGACATCCCTAGCCGCTCGCACCGGTGTTGCCCCCTGCTGCTTTTAAGGCCTGTATGTCTATGGCGACTATTTAGGGGGCCCATCTAGTGAGTTGGCGAGTCACCGTCTGCCCATTGCATTGATACTATTAGAGTATTCAGGGCAGACGCCGTTTTTCATCCATAGTAAGCATATACCGGTCCACCAAACAACCATACCTATATTAGAATCCATACGTAGCAATAATCCTACGCCTGCTACGGCTAGTGTTGCTATAGGTGTTCCATCCCAACTTTGATTAAAACTCTCGAAGGGCCTCTTCACGATGGACACATGTCTCCGTGTAAGCCTCCCAAAGGGATAAGTATTTTTCTCATATAATATGTTAGAAAATACCTGTGATAAGAGAAACATAATAATAATTTATTTCTTATTTAATTTACACAAGACATTACATGGTGAACAATAGTGATAGTGCGTGTAATAATGCATAGTAAGCCGCTGGCACCCGAACAAGGTAGAACCTGTATCTCAGGCACCAGACACATAAAGATTCGATTTAGCTATGTGCGGTAGTAGTTGTTGTAAAATGTCAATAGGTTATATATTATATAACCTATTAACATTTTTTATTTCCTATAATATCCCCGCAGAGATAGGCAGTATTACGCTCACATATTGTCAGCTATCGTCTTACTTCCACGTAATAGGTAGTAAACCTATCAGGCACAGTTATAGACACCAAACTCATACTGTGAATTTTCTGACAGAAAGCAATTTCCCCACCCGGAAATCGAATCCAAGATCCTCATGCGCAGAACATTCACTCCCGCTCTACCACCGAAACAGATTTACTGAAATATATTTACTTATATACTAGTCCACATGGTTACACGATCAACCAACAGCAAGTTTCCCACCTTCCCCAGTTGATCTCTAAAAAGGGCACAAAATATTTTCACATTCGTTTAACGATCCGGCGTCGGCTGGTCACAATGGCGTTTAGGGCGCACCGAACGCGCATGCGCGCTTTATCTCGCTCACGTTCCCTTGTTTTATTTATTAGAAAGATTTATTATTTACCACGGGGCTCGCACACGATGTGTCACGAATCTGGGACGAAAAAACAAGGTTATGTTAATGTGTACCCCGTTCGCACGTGACAATCTCTTTTTTGATCACCGAACTTATTAAGTACATTGTAAGCGAATGTTCTTACTTCCTGTATTTGTTTAATTGATACATTTTCCTTTGTTCTTGTGTGTTCTGCTCGTGTTATTTAAATTAAGTAGGTACTGTTTGACCCTGTTCTGTCTTAATGTAAGTAAAACATAAAAGAAAGTACAAGTTGAAACTTCTCAATATTTGTATTTATGTTCAATATTATGTTTTAAGCTTTGTATAGCCTTAGTCGATATTTATAAAGTATAGCAGTTTGATATTATTATTGTAAAAAGGTGGATTTATACCTACTTACAATATTTTAAGTACCAGTAACGAAACAACTATAAGTCTTTCGACTAAATTCAGCATTGGTATAGTTTCACGCAATTCCTTGAAGCTGCAGAGCTTTTGATGAACTAAGCAAAATGTATGATAGTCATGATCAATGTAAACGAAAGCTTTGTAAACTCATTCTACGAGAATAGTTCATAAAAATCCGATATTTTATAGAAAGCCTTTTCGTGATCAAAGTACTTAGTAGTTTGAAAGGCTGTTATCAAAGTTGTAGACTTTGGAAAAAACGATTTCAGCACTCATGTAGGTATCGTAACGGCTAGTAGTATTTTATATCGTAGACTTTGTCGGTAGCTGCACTGTGGCATTAAATGTTCAGGGCAATTGTAAATATCTAAGATATATAATGCCTTTGATTGTTATAATTTTATTATAACAAATATTCTTATGAGGAAGCTGTTTGTAATACGTACAGACCATCTTCAATGACTTTTCATATATCTTGAAGTAACTTAACAAGTTTGCTCGTCTTTGGCGTAAACATTGTTAAACTATATAAAATTACAGGAAAGTTATGAAATCTCATGGCAGCCACTCTAATTAGATTGTCTAATTCAAGGGTATCCAAAAGAAAAAACAATTAGTAGTAGAGTTTCGCTGATTTCAGCATGAATGGGCCGGCTCGACTGGGGAAGGACTATTCTCTCACAGAATATCGCCGTGAAATGTTGTATTTCGTTCGGCGCGTGAGAGTGCCGGAGGCCCAATCACCCTCCTTCCCCCTTCCCGCTCCTTCTCCTTCCCACTTTCTTTCCTAAAGGGTCGGCAACGCGCAAGTGATGCCTCTGGTGATGCAGGCGTCCATAGGCTACGGTGACCACTTACCAACAGGTGGGCCGTATGCTTGTTTGCCACCTTAGTTGTATAAAAAATATATATGTATAGAAAACAGGATAGATAATATATTATACCCAAACTTTTACTCAAACGGCTGATTTTAAACAAACTAATTGAACAATATCACAAAATGTAATAATAGTTTTAATAATGTTTTAAAATTGAATTTCTATTTCAAACGACATCAAATAATTTCGCTGCCATAGTAAACTATGGGTCATAAAATACGATATCATAAGACTAGAGATTCCAGAGCAAATTTAAATTTAATTTCGGGTATAAGTTACGTTGGCAAAGTAACGACAGCCTTATGACTTCATCGACGACGATATTCCCACGCTACTAATGACACAAATAAACTAAATAAATAGCGAATAGAATCAAGATTGGAATCGCACTTGACCTGCGTGAAACCACAAGTCTGCCGTGACCGAGTAGGAGTAAACATCCACAAAAGAAAAGACAAAGATGGCCAACAATCCTTGTTTGACATTATCTGTGTACTTTGCAAGCCCTTAAGCAAACTGCGTTGCTTGACAGTGTTACGTCAAAGTAAAAATAAAGAATTATGCATTTTCTTAACTGGTTATTTAGTTATGTATGTAGGAAGTATTGCCTCTTAAGCACAGTACTTTATTGACGTGGCAGAAAGTTTGTGTGTCGTATTTTATTATTTATTGATAATACTAAGTTCTTTTTTATTCGTTGCAATTTAACCTCTTTCTCAAAAACCTTTTCTTTGGAATTATTGCTGATATTTAAAAAAAAGATAATGTAATTCATATTAAAATTTTGTTAAATATTTTATGTATTTAATAATAAATATCCTATAACATTTATTACTAAACTGAAACATGGGTCACGCGCCAGATGTCGTTATTAATCAGCTTATTGCCTGAAGCGACTCAGACTGAAGAAGTGCGACGTAAAAAATACTTCAGAAAAGCCTTCATCCGCTTACAGAAATGAGGCCAAACATAGTAACAAACATTTCTTTTAAAATAATGATCATGTCGTAGACAAACTAGAATCTGAAATATAAATTTTGCCTTGCTATACCTAATTGATAAATATGAAAAAACCACAGCGGAACTATCAATCTTCTTGACGTGCCTGCAGTTATTAAAATGATCGTAAAATGAAGCTTAAGACATACAATTCTTTGTAATACTAATTTGGTCCAGCAGGATATAATCGTATCAAACCCAGACAGGATTGGAGACAAGTGATTGCAAGCAATTATCATTTCGTCTCCTAAGGTCATACACGTTCCGTTTAAGAGAGACATGACCTCGTAGTCCCTAAGAAGCAAAACAGCGTAAGAGCCGTGGATTTCCATATTGACATAAGCCGTATTATCTCAAGTGCGACAACGCTCTCAAAACTATGACAGGAAGTGAGACGCATGCCTTTCTTCAGGCGTCGCCAATCTGCCATCGCTTTTCATTCACCTATAACTTAACGATTGGAAAATTTATTTCAAGCTGTCTAATAGAATGTTTGCATGACTTGTCAAAATATAAACCGCAGTCAGTGCTAATGAGTGTGCTAGTAACCGCAATTTGTTTAACATCTGGACCGCAAATAAACATTAAACGATTTTATACGTAATATTCGCAAATTAGATTATATTATAAATATTTCTTTAAACTGTTATATAGTATATGGCACACGTGTTCTTATCAATTATCTTTTTTTTATCCCGCTCCATTTTTTTGTCGATTATATTTCTTTCTATTGGCCTGTATTTATTCTCTTTGTAATATACTACACAATAGGTATAATTTATGCAAAGTGACAGACCTTTAGGTGCCTCTTTTGTAAATTAGAGATTTAGGTACCTACGCATTCTGAAAATAATCTAAACATTTAAATTAGTGGGTGCTTGGACGAATCTTATACTTGATATCTGAATGTCTCTCAACGTATCTTTTATCTTTGCCAATGGGTTATATATGTGAAGAGAAGGTGGATACTAAGGCTTCCTTTGCCAATATCACTTTTCTGTCTTGTGTATTTTTATAACTCTGTTAAAACTTGCACGCCATTATTGCTTGTTATTTTATTACTGTCAAGAATTACATTGAATATATGATAATTATAGTTAACGTAACATCAAATGTTAACTCTAAGACAATTTTTGTTTAATTGCGGAGAAAACCATTTGTGATATGCATGAAACTGGGATTAGATTGAAACTCTATTTTAAATAGATTTTAATACAAGAATTGGCGTTCATTTTAACAGTTTAATTAAACACGATTGCGCGCCCCTGCCTATGATGCAGAGCTGTAGTAACAATTATTGACTTTAATTACCGCAACACCTCACTGTGTCCAAGACCGAGTGCGTATTTTTTATATATTTTATATTTAAACATATATATTTTGTATACAGACTGACTTATAACATTGTTTTTTCAAGGTCTAGGTCACTTGTTTTTTTGTACATATAAATATTATTCTGTATCATTTGTGTTCAGTAAATCATTGTTACATAATTTTAAGTCAATATTTTCTATTATATATCTATAATATTTTGTTTAATAACATCACGCCTGTATCTCTTTAAAAGGTTAGGCAGCAATATTCTGGTGGGTTAATTTAAACCATGCAGAACACAGCGAACTTTTATAGTCGACTACAGTACCATAGATTGTGCTACGCCAGATATACATATGTTTTTATCAAATGGAAAATGTAACTTTGACAAGAATAAAACTAAATAGGTACGACCTAAATTGAAATAATCAAATAAGACTAAAGAGGAAATTACAGCGAACGTATTTTAAAAGAGGCATTCTGCGGAAAGTCAAGGTTAGGTTTGTTCTAAGCCGACTAACCAACATAATAGGTAACTAGGTCAGGTTCGATCAGATCAGTACGTGGTAATCTTTGATATCTCCATACTTTTTCGAAAAACAAGCCTGCGTCTATTGTGGTTATATATTTTGTATAAGTTACAAGATTACATGATAACCTCAAAGACACTGTGCAAGTATTTTTCCATCACCATATGCAATAAATCTTCTTACTAATACATATAATATCATCTGTCTATCTATATTATCTTCTACTAGGTTTACGCGCTAAACCTTCGGTTTTCCCGAGCGATATTAATCACCGGCGCTAACCACTACCACACTGCACATGAAGGACTTTATTACTTATGCGAGCGGCAAACGTAATTTAATTTGATAATTATATTTATTTTGTAAGTATGTTCTAGTCTAGTGCGAGCAGCATGAAGGTGATTTTCCACCAGAGTGGCGAGACGAGGCGAGGCGAGGAGAGAATTGAAATTTGTATGGCAAATTTTCAATTCTCTCCCAGCGCATCTTTGGTGGAAACAGTGTGGATTGACGAGGCGAGGCGAGGAGAGAATTGAAATATTTGTTTGTGTAAAAATGAACCGTATTACTTCATACATAGAGTATAAATTGACTTTGCAACAGAAACACGTTTCTCGCGATAGGCTTATTGTTGATTGTTGCTACTTATCGCATTGGGTTATACATATAGCCTGTAAAGATAACTCGCTCGAAACGAGCTCGCGATGGCTATTTTTAGTGGAAAAGGGCAGTGCGATTTCAATTCTCTCCTCGCCTCGCCTCGTCTCGCCACTCTGGTGGAAAATCACCTTTAGACTGCCAAGCAGAGTTCTCGAATTCAATCGAAGGCACGCACCTCTGACGTTTTGAAATCATATGCGTATAAAAAATTTAATTATGGTTTGCACCATTAGATGATGGAAAACATTGTGAGGCAACCTGTATGTTTCAGAGCTTTCCATAATATTCTCGAAGATATATGTAGTCTTCTAACCTGCACTGGGCCAGCGATAATTATAAAAGAAGCATGTTCCAGTTACCACAGTATCGCAGGAAACTTTTGAAACATTAAAACAACGGACACAAATCATGATACATCTCTCGTCTTTTTTATACAACTATGTGTGAACTATACGGTCTCGATGGCGTAGTGGTTAGTGTAATCTATTGCCACGCCTAAGGTCGCGGGTTCGATTCATGCACAAGTCATACATTTGTGTGCATGAACATTGATATTTGTCTTGGTCTGGGTGTATTTATGTATAATATGTATGTATTTATAAAAAAAGTATATTGTATGTTTATCCTTTGTCTAGTACCCATAGTACAAGTTCTGCTTAGTTTGAGCTAGATGGTATTGTGTGTATGTGGTATAATATTATTATTATACAAATAAAATATAAAGCCTAGCGTATTGCAGAAGCGAGGCTAGCAATATATCGCTATCCTGGCGTTGGCTTTTGAATCACAAATGTTATTCATATATATATAAAAATTGTTATTTAAACTAAATCTACACCTAAAGCCGTAATCTTAGTAACGTATAGTAAATTTATTTGCACATACAGCTTCTAGTACCGGCTGCGACCCTCCCCCCTGCAACAGGTACTGCAACGTACCGGTCTAGCTGGGGCATCCCGTGACACCGATATCTACAGACGAATGCGTAAATATATCGTGAAATTTCTGGGTCCGATAAATCTTTTAGGTTTTTCTTATAGGTAATTTAGTATAAACACGTAGTCTGTAAAGAGTGTTAGAAATCGTCCGTGTCGGATAATAATAACACAACAACAGCATAGGATAATTATATTATAAAACTATATAAACTATGTGGAATAATTGAAGTCAAATAAATTTATGCTCTGATTTTGGCTAGTTATAGGCCTTCAGATGGCTTTACATCGTGACCACAGCTAATTCATAGAGTCTGCTAACAACCTTACTAAAACTGTAAGGACCCCCCTTACAGTTAAAATGGGCCAAGATAAATCATTCATTAGTTGAGACTGACAATACAAACTGTCTAGATTTGTTCTAGCTAGAAACGACTTAACACACTCACACACACACACATGTGTTAACAAACGATCAAATGCATATCAAATGACTAAATCAGCAACAGGCGATCTAATCACTTGGCATTAGTTTAACTTTGTGAGGTTGTTGATTAGCTTTTAAGAAACTGGGTGTGAGTTATGATATTGAAAATTGATTTGATTGCTACATACTGACCTAAGAGTTTTTAACGTTTGACAATGGAGTTTTAGACATTCACATATTATTATGTTATTTTGTCAACTATATAAATAACAAGTCATTGTTTGTCTTCCACAGGTTTTAAAATGGAATTAGTAGGAAGAATTAAAATCTTATGTAGGCGGATATACCTACATATGCGCAACATTTTATTGCTCGAAAACATGCGTCCATACTTGAATTAAAAACATCGCGTGCAAACTAAGTAATGATAAAACGAGATGCTGATTATACACCTAAGTGGGGAGGGATGTGTCTATTAACCTAGACGGACTACTTTCTATTCTAAACTCGTCTTAACATACGCAGGCAATATATTTAGTTAATGATTCTTGAGGTATGCAAGATATTCGCTGTGCCTGACAACGTCGCCTCTATGTAGCTACGTACTGAGCGAGTGTAAGCGCAATCTTTATCATTTTAACACGATTAAATTGATTGTCACTGAAATTGTATGTAATGTTACAAGCTTACTTATAATCAACGTTGACTATTTGACTCGTAATTGTAACTAATATTATAAATGCGAATATGAGTTTGTTTGTTTGTTACGCTTTCACGACTTAACCCTAGACCGATGATCAAGAAATTTAGCATACACTTTGTCAGGGGCAGGTACAGAAAAGGACCTTTAATTTAGAAAAAAAGTACTTTTATTGTGGAACTAGATGTGCCCGCGGTTTCATCCGCGTTTATGATTACTGCGCCGACCCCGTGGGTCGTAGCGTGGTTTTATGTACCTTCCTCAGCATATAGGCCAACCAACACTAAAATAATTTTTCAAATCGTACCAGAAGTTCCTAAGATTAGCGCGTTCAACCAAACAAACAAACTCTTGAGCTTTATAATATTAGTATAGATAGAAATATATTGACAAATTCTACATTAACACGAGCGAAGCCGCGGGCAAAATTTAGTATTGGTATAAATATTATTAACAGCTACCATCACTACTAATTTTTGCTGATACATTTTGTCATGTTCAGTTACACGTCAAAATAAGTTTTAAATAGTTAGTTTGAGAATGCATTATTTTATATAAGGACACTATTACTGCAAGCGCGTATATATGAGTTACACGCCACTACCAAAGCGCGTAAAAAAAACCAAAGCCATATTTTGTGGTTTACCTAATTTTTAAGTCTAAGTGTCCTTTGTGTCACCTGCAAAATATGCATGTGTTGTCCCGCACTAGAAATAATTCCTGTATCGGGGGACTTTACAAACATTCAAACAACAGAAAAAAAGCACCCAGACTCGGAACAACTATTTGTGGGATCGTAACCACAACACTAGGCGCGGTGGCAGTGGCGAGGCGACCACTTCAACTCTACACCATCCATGCAGTCAAAGTCAGTCTTTGAGCTGGATTAGGGTCAGCGCCGACGGACGGAGTGGCGGCGAAGAGACTAATTCAGTAACAATTTAAATTCAACCTAAAGTGCTTCAGAATACGACTGTATTTGGTACAACGAAATAAAATGACGGCGAGCGACTCAAGGCGCGGTCATTTTATTTCGTTGTACCAAATACAGTCGTAATCTGAAGCAATTTAGGTTGAATTTAAATTGTTACTGAATTAGTCTCTTCGCCGCCACTCCGTCCGTCGGCGCTGACCCTTAGTCTTACTTTATATTTGTGTTTAATATTGGTAATAAGTCCCAAAACAGCTATTTGTTGAAATAAAACTACTATATACGGATTTTATAGTTTAATTTCAATGAATAACATTCGCGTAAACAGAAGACAATATTATACAGCTATTTGTTTTAAATACTATTAAGTTTCTCTTATCACAGGTATTTTCTAACATATTATATGAGAAAAATACCTGGCCCTTTGGGAGGCTTACACGGAGACATGGGTTCAACGTGAAGAGGCCCTTCGAGTTTAATCAAAGGTGGGATGGAACACCTACAGCGGCACTAGCCGCAATAGGCGTAGGACTATTGCTACGTATATATTCTAATATATGGGCTATAGGTATGGGTGTTTGGTGGGCCGGTATATTGCAAACTATGGCTGAAAAACAAAGAGTAACTATGGGTCAAACTATTAATAAATATTACTATCTGAACTGAACTTTTTATATAGCCATATGACATTAAAAAAAGAAAATGCTACTAGATTTCCTAAGCTCACACGAGGCGCAGTCGAGAGAGCATATCTGTCCTACTGCGAACGTTTAAGTTACGATATATCATTAACGCTAGCAAATGGTATAATTACGTAGCTAGATTAGATATGGCTGCTAATAATACACATTAAGTATTTTATTACCCATGATATCTCGAAGCATACACAGAAGTTCCACATGAGTAAGGTAATAAACTAAGTGCATATGCAGATCTTCTAATGTAAACAAGTATAGCGATTCTTAAGAATAAAAGTTGTTTATAGCGAATACATGATAGAGTTGCCACAGTTTGCTTTTAGGTATATTGTCTATTGTAAATGCCTAGGTAGCGCAACGGTAATGGATATCACTACTGTGCATGAGGTCCCGGGTTTAATTACCGGATTGGGCAAGGTGTCATTAGTTTCTTCTGGGTAGCAGCATGGAGTCTGGAAATAGCAATACGCTTGCCCCTTATAACGTGGAAGCTAAAACTATAGTTGGCAAAATCCTAACTAATATTATTAATGCGAATGTGAGTTTGTTTGTTACTCTTTTACGCCTCAACTACTAGTCAGATCATAATAAAATTTCGTATACACGTTGCCAGGGGTACAGAAAAGGACATAGGGTACCTGTCATCCTGAAAAAAGTACTGCTCCCAATAGAATTTTATTGGCATATTAACCTATATTAACGCAATCGAAGTCCCGGGTAAAACCTAGTGGGATTATAAAACAACTACCCCTATGGTGAAAAGGACGTGACGATATATATGTGGTATGCCGGATTCGATTAAGGAATCAAAATTAATATAACATTACTAGTGGTATATGGGTTTTTTGTAAGGATACATTATAATAATTGAAAAACGCAATCGGTAGATGGTACGAGCACCGAAAACAATACTGACAGCGGTTACTAAGTGTTAATTGCCATTTGCGTCACCTCCAGGGTATTTTATTATACCTGATGGTAAGTATCAATAGGGAAAATAAAACATATTTTTAAATCTGTCAAGTCTTATAATACCAGACACAATTTAAAAACTATTGTGTCCGGACAGTGTGTCGCTACGACTCAATATAGGTTAATTTAAAACGACGATTCCTTTGTCGCGGAGGACTTTTCGAACAGTCAAACAACTGACACAAAGAACGCCCAGTCTCGAAACAACTATTTCTGGATGACACACCATTTTCGTCCCGTGTGATAATCGAACTCAACACTCAGCGCTGTGGTAATAGCGAGATGACCACTTAAACGTCGACATCCGTGCAATCAAAATCAATCTGAGTAAAATCCGTGCAATCAAAGTCATTTTGCATTAAACTGACATTAACGTGTTTAATTAGAAATAATTTATCTTAGTGTGTACATGTCAAACGAGGTCTTTAAGTACATTACTTCTTCCTTCTACGAGTAAGTTTTCATTTTGTCACCGTCAAGTGACGACACTACTAGTGTCGCAAACACTGCGACCTACTCTGAGTTAAAAAGAAAAAGTTTTTCAGAGGGTTCCATAGCTATATTCTACGGCAAAACATTGCATTTTTATCTTCGTTTAAACATTAAATTTTAAGTTATCTTAGTAAGTACTTTTATCTATCTGTGTTTATATTACAACTAGATTTTTCCGTGACTTCACTCGCGTTAATCTAGTTCTTTTTCAATAAATTTCAATGCCACGGGAACAGTACTTATTTTCTGGATCGGTGGAGCAGTTAAGGCGTCAAAATGTGACAGCGTAACAAACAAATGCACATTCGCATTTCTAATATTACTAGATTTAGCCTGCGGCTTCGCTAGCCTAAAAGTAGGTTAGGTTACATTAGGTTAGCAACAGAACTTTTTTCTGGATAAAAATACTTGTTAATGTCCTTCTCTGTACCCTTGACAACGATACAAAATTTCATGATGATTGGTCGAGTAATTAAGGCATGAAAGCGTTACAATCAAACTCACAGTCGCATTTATAATTTTAACTAGCTTTTGCCCGCGGCTTCACTCGCGGTAATTTAGAATTTGACAATAAATTCGGGTTATACTCTGTTTGTAATAATATAATTCAATCATGATTCGAAAGACACGTAGTGCCATCTATTATCATAAGAACGTTATTGTTGTTTTCCTCGAGAACAGTAATTTTTTCGGAATGAAAGGTAGCCTATGTCCGTTTCTGTACACCTGTCAACATATATGCAAAATTTCAGGATGACCGGGTCAGTGGTTTAAGTGTGAAAAGGTAACAAACAATTGAACAAACAAACTCATTTTCGCTTTTATAATATTAAGTTAGGATTAGGATAACTTTCGTAAACTGTGAATTTCTGATGACGGACACTCAACCGCGAGGCCTAGGACATAAGACCTCGCCATAGATAATTAAATCTAGAAATACTTAAATGCATATGTGGTGATGAATCCTAAAACACACGCTTTGATAGTGGCACCAGCACAGCACTACTTATAGCATTACGCCATCCATGCACTTAAAATCGTATCGAAACGCATTTGCTCGTTTAGCATAGCCAAATACGACCATCATAATATATTGACTTCCACTTGAATATAACAATCACTACCGTTCCAATAACGATATTATATTCAGTATGAGTAATACAATAACTTTATTAAACGCTCTAATTTTGGCAAAGTCCGGAAACGAAGAAATTCCATGTGGCCGGACCTATCGGGTGCAGTTCTCTCACGAACGCGTTGCGGCAATGATGACTTCTGAGTCATGCCACTCTCTTTGCAAACTTGTAATGTACATTAAAGACATCGTCTTTAAGTGATTGTGGCCTAGAATGTGGTGGCAAATGAAGCCTTTTTGTGGTGGGCTTTAATTTGAGCACTTTTCCTTTTTTTTTTGTTAGTAAAGTCTGTTACTAGTAAAAGTGCCTTTGCCATGACCTATACGATTAAAAAAAGATTGGAGGCTTTAACGTACTGCCTAATGAATTCTTATGACACAGGGTCACTATTAAAAATTAATATACTAATCCTAACTATAATATAATAAACTAAAGGGTGCCCGCAGTTTCGCCCGCACATGTTTTTTTATTTATACATTTCTTCCCAATCCCGTGGGAATTTCGGGAAATCTCTTCTTTGTGCACCCCTACAGTACCCAAGGAACATAAGTACATGTCAAATTTCAGCTTCTTGCGCCCAATAGTTTCGGCTGTGCGTTATCTGTCGGTCACTCAGTAACGGAAGAGTTTTATATATAGATGGAAATGTAAGTTTTTTGTTGTTTGTGAGGCTTTTACGCCTTAACTACTCTACCGATCATCATGAAATTTTGCATAAATGTTGTCAGGGGTACCTACAGAAAAGGACATAAAGTACCTGTCATCCAAACATAGGATTGTAACCGAGGGACATTTATTAAACAATATTTCTTTAGTGGTAATGTGTATTGTGTTCTTTGAGATCTGAAAGCCAATTCTCGTTATAAAAACTGCTTATAATAGTGCCACGATCTAGTCTAATAAATGTTAAATGTTAGCTGCAGTGCAAATTATGTTCATATATCAGTTTTATTTTAATTTAGGAATAATACCTACTATTTGTGCTCTTTATGATAATAGATATATGTGAGACTGGATCAAAACTATTCTAAATGAGCGCGATTTTTCTATTATAATTTTGCTCGTGAATTATTTTATAATCTTTTTTATTATATATATATTAATTTAATTAAAATAAATTTTATGTAAATGTAGTTTTTTTATTGTTCTATTTTCTAATGTCTGTCTTTCCAACCCTTACATTTGTTTATTGATATCTGTCTCCCTGTTTATAAATCTTAATTTTAAATAAATATAGTGGTACGTATTTCTTAACTACATTGATTTATAATACGAGCAGAATTTAATATTCATTAGACAAAGAGGAAGACAATGTATGGATAGGCCGTAACGGACGTAGCCCGTTAAACAGAGCACAGTGACGTCATAAATGTCACATGATTTTGATGACATGTATTAATTCAAGTGATGAAAAGCTTAGATCGACAATTTTTTAAATAAAGGTAATACCTTTATTCAAAAAATTATAGCCTTTAATTATTAATTTTGATAAATAGAAATGCGGAATGCTCAATAATTTACTTTAATTGTTTTATAATCTTTCTTTTTTATAATTAGCACTTTAAAATCGATTATTAATAAATATAAAATATATTTCCTTAAAATATTTTTCACGTCTCTAATTTTATGCTAATGTTGAAATTAAACTACTATAAACAGATTTTATCGCGTTGTTTATTTGACACTTTATTACAAAATTTTGTAAACTGTTACACTACTACTACTATGTATTAAACTTTACTAATTTTTAAGCTAATTAAATTATTGAAACTATTAAAACTATTTATACTATTACTATACTATTTATATTTGTTTTTACACTAATTTTATGCTAATATATCAATATCTAAAAAAAATTAACATTAACGTCCAGTGTTATATATAAAATGTGAATTTATTTCATAAATACTCCTTTTCTCTTTCTAAAAAAAAAATGAAAATCTATTTAGCCTATTCTATACATAATTACTCTACGTTTCACATTTTATCCGTAGGGTTGTTGAGTGACTGTTAGTAAGTGATGTCATTTACATTACATAGTCGCCAAGGTGATATAACACTGTGTAGTAATAGGCATCGACTCACTGCCTTGTACCTGTACTATCACAACGACTTTTGATGACCCAACTAGCCTGGCGACAGCCGGACCTGGCTTTCCTTGCAAATTATTATGTGTTCTTAATTTGAAATGCTGTTACTTTCGATTGTAAAAATTAAATGGCAATAGCTCCATGGGAGAACAAATAAATCGAATCGATTGAATGTAAATTATTTACTGAACTACATGTATCTAATAGTTCAGTAATTTATTTGGACTATTAACTCAATGTTAGGACTACCTCGGAAGTTCAGCGATAACGTGTCGCATACGTTACCGCTGCATTTCCTACTGTACTGTAAGGTCAAGGATTCGATACATAGTCTCACGCCTACATCATCGAAGAGATAGAGAAAGGTGGATTACATCCATATTTTGTCTACTATAGCATCTAATAATAAGCATTTTTATTTCAATTAAGGTTACACCATAGTTACATTTACTATGATAGCCACACTAGGCGCAGCCTATAGTTAATATATAATAATTAATATCAGCCCTGTATTAAGCTGTCCCACTACTGGGCACGGACCTCTTCTAAGTGTGAGAAGGTTTAGGCCGTAGATCAACACGCTGGCCCAGTGCGAATTGGCAGACTTCACATATCTTCGAGAACTCTCAGACATGCAGGTTTCCTCACTACATTTCCTTTACCGTTAAAGCTAGCGATAATTAACTATTTAATACGCACATAACTTCGAAAAGTCAGAGGTGTGCGCCTTGGGATCGAACTCAAGACCTATGCGTGGCAGTCCAACGGTTTCGCACTAGGCTTGATAGAAAAACCTAATAAAAATTTGCTTGACCTAGGTATCGAAACCGAGACTTCATGCACAGTATTTATTGCTGCTACGCTGTCGAGGCGATCCTGAATAAATATTTTACAAGAGCATACAACTTGCAAAGAAGGTCAACTTACAAAAATATTACACATTTTCATAAGTCAACTGATGACTATACCAAGACATAAGATTCATCTCGTACGCTCATTACACTAATGTTACCTTGCGTATAGTCACTGGATTTTCCTAATATATCACAATAGACCGCTTAGCAAACAAAAAACGTCATTTTAACAGGCATGTCGTTCGATTACGTTAGTAGTTCGATATTGCTGCTTCAAATAGTAAATTGAATGAAAAATTGCGACTCTGATTTATAGCTATATTCAAACAGTAATACATTTTATAATATAGAAAGCAGCAGTAGTTATGAGAAGGAATGCAAAAGAGATATTTGACTGCATGGTGTGCGCTGTGGTTACAGGTTATAGCGTTACTGATAATACGGTACACGGGATCAATAGAAATTCTGGATGTTCTAGATTAAAAAAACACAAGGAGTTAATGGATACATACAACATTTTTATAACTATATACATACATGGCTCTAAATAGGAAATTGAAATTTCGGTTTAATTATTTTTATACTCGTATGCCGCAACAGGTTTGAGAAATATAAATATGCATTGAAATTTGTCTAAAAATATTTTGACAGCCCTTATGTACGATAGTAGTTCGGTTTTAAAAATATATCTATTTTGTCATTAAACTATACAGGGTTTTACAACTTTTCTATAGGGTTACATTTACCCTGAACTTTTATCGGATTTATCTACTAATCGGCTGCTTGCCAACATTTTAAGTTACCTGTATTACTGATTTTATCACAATTTATTTTACTCGATTTTGTCATTTTCTTTAGTTCTGGGGTACCGTGATCTAGAAACCTTATCACGCCCTTCCTTTTCTATCCAGAACAACGCGTGCTGGGCTCAGATGCCATCCTTACACAGTAGAATCGACTAGAGCGCGTACCAACAAGTTTGGGTCCTCATACCTCTGCCGAACGACCAAGGCATGGAATTCTCTGCCAAGGCACGTGTTTCCTTCTTCCTTCAATCCTGGGTCCTTTAAGCGGGGCGTGTAAAAGCACCTTCTCAGGTCGTCAAAGTAGAGATCTCAACATCGCCTCGGCTGCTATGAGGGCCGTGTGGAGGCCACTACTCTTAGACCACGCGACTGCTTACCATCAGGTGGAGTGTGGTCATTTTGATGAGCAAAAAAAAAACATACATTCGAACTTTCAACTCTATTATAATTTAGTAGGGTTGAAATACCTCAATTCCAAATCAAAACATTATCTGCAATATGACTAACACACCAATAACTACACTGGAAAATAACGATCTTGAAAATGTCATACGTGTTTAATTAAATAAAACTGATGTCAAATCTAATTGAAACAGTATGTTTGATACCTTGTAGTGTTTGCCGTCAAGTCAATTAGCGATTGTAATCTATGACACAGACTAGAGTGGTACTGACAACTATATAGGAAAAGAAAATAGGGACATAATTTGATTAGATAGACGAATTCGTTATAAATATTTTTATACATTTATTTGTAATTAATTGTAATCTATCACACGTTTAGACTAAAAGGGCTAAAATCGGGTAGGCTTAATTTCAAGTAAGTGTATCGCATACACTTACTTGAAATTAAGCCTACCCAATTTTAGCCCTTTTTCGTGTTTGAGTATTGATATACTTATTCATAATATTGTAAATCAATATGGCCTTTATTATATTATATATGTGCGAGCAGCGATAGCTCAGTGGGAAGACCAACAGACTGCAATGCAGAGGGTCTCGAGTTCGAACCCACGTCTCGCACCTCTGACTTTCGGAAGTTATATGACTTTTCGAAATTATGTGCGTATTGGTTGACAATTATCGCCTGCTCCGTGCCTCGGAAAGCACGTTAAGCCGTTGGTCCCGACTGCCATGAACATCTATGGCACTCGTTATTGGGAGAGTGTCGACACAAAAGATCCCACTGGGTCGAAGTGTCGCCGGTCTGCACTGACTGGCCCCCACATAAGATAAGATAAGATAAGATATTATATATGTTAAGCTAAAGCATGTCACAAACATATTACTCGATGGGAGTATAAAAAGTGGCCTATATTCATATATCGGGCTGCATACGCCGTATAAACGCACCAGCCTTATGATTAATTCGTGCGCGAAATCTGCGAAAGTAACCATACAACATATACCTCGCGGCAACTACTGGCGTCATGTACAATGTACATAAAAAAGAAAGAGCTTAACTAATAAGTATTGCCAAAAGTATGACACAATTAGCAAAAACTTTAATCCAATCAACCATAAATAAAAAAATAAAAAAGAATACAAATTAACGCGGTATTCCCCAAATTTCTACTCTTGTTGTATCCTAGTTCCGATATTTCAAGGTTGGTTAACGTACTTGCCACTTAAAAGTGAATCATACTGTATTAGCAAATGGACAGCGTACTGCAAAAAGTGATGAGTAACGTTATTGTAGTGGCCTTAATTTAATAAGAGTTTGTTGAGATGCAAAATACACGTTTCTGACTGAACAATTACTGTTACTGAATCACCAGACATCATTCCAGGATTTGAGATCAAGTGCCCCAAATGACGACTTTACCGATTCCTAGCATCCACAAGATTGTACAAGGAATAATTAAAACAAATAATTTGAACTTTGTTCCTTATTGCATTATGCCGTCATCCTGGTCTTTTCCTAAGTGTGCTAAGGTCAGTTCCGGTTTACGCTGAGGCAACTCATTTACAGGTATTTACACTCCGCACCTTAGTGAACAAACTGCGCAGATGTAAGGTAATCGTCACGAAATTTTATTTTGGATCAGATCAAAATAATTTTAATTAGTTTTTTAATTAGAGCGTATAATCGATATTTTGTTAATTAGAGCGTCTAAGGTAAATTACTCTTAAATCAAGGTGCTCAGTTGAATAGGTTAGCAAATAACTATAACTAGGTTAGTTGATATAAAATCCAGTCAAATTAAGTCGTTACCATAATTTAACTTAACTTTATAAGTTATAAACTTATAAGCTATAATGGTAATATGAAAATAGTAAGTTTCACGAACTGAAGACTTTTACGGATGAGAACGGTTTTTAAACGGCTGGATCTATTAACTTATTAAATCGCAGCGGCACACCGGTGGCAAGACACAATATATTTTTAATTATGTCTGGTATTCTAAGACTTGACAGACTACTAGATATGGTAGCACTTATTTATTATGTTAAATATCAGTTGTGACATCCTAATCTCATAATGAATATAAAAAAATCATGCTTAACTCAATGTCATTTCTAGTTCTCTTAGGCCCAGTTACTATATAAAGAAACGAATCGTTTTAGCTAGGGACAATTAAATATCGGCATTTTTTATAGAGTATGTGCGAAAAATTACCTGTCTATAGATAAAACGACTCCTTTCTATCGACATATACCAATTAAAGCATAAAAACAAAATTAATTATTGCTTTAATTCCTAATATAGTGTATGTAATATACATTTTTGAAACATATCGACCTTGCTCATAAAATTGATCACCTTTTGCTAATTTACATACCTAGTATTATGCTAATAATATTATGTCAGGAAGCAAGACCTCACGTGTTATAACAAATGTTCGTTTTATTTAGTAGTGCATTACAGCGTTTCGTAAACAAAGGCTATGTATGCAGAAACAACCAAGAATAAATTAGAGTTTACGGATGATGATGGCACATTAGTTTACTTTGACTAAGTAAACTAATGTGCCATCCATAAATTCGATAGTATAAAAGGCAATAGACTAAATATATGAGGTGTGATCCACAGATAATAACGTCGACTTTGGATGATTATACTTGACAGTTGCATGCCCATAGAGTATTGATGATACACAATTATTTGACACCCATAACACAAGTTCAATCTTAGCTTGGGTGTCAGATGGTTACAACACTGTAATAACCTACAATTTGTAAAAATAATGTTTGTTTTAGCACATTGTATGTACAAAATTGTAAAACTGGGAATAAAGATTATTATTATTATTATTAATTATGATATAGGCAAATTAAATTTCTTTATAAAATGTTGTTCTATCAGTTATGCCAACTAATACTGTCATACATCAACGTGGTTTTCTATTCCCTTCTATGCCCTTCCACTTTCATTGACGAGGAAAAATTTTATGTAAATGCAAAAGCATTCTTAAACATTCCATTCCAGCTCATCATCATAATAGCTATAGGATGCGATTACCAAAACGTAACCTAAAAAACTGTTCGCCGCACACTTGTGCAGGAAGCCTGAGGTACGTCATACCACTGTATTGCTGATCACACACATTCCCTACACCATAAACTTCCCGTGTTCCACACCGTGAACATAATGATTCATGCATAGGCATGACTGTCATTACGATGATTCATACACAAAAGATCTTCACCTGTATTTCATCCAATCCTATTGACAAACCTTACTTACCTACTATACAAAATTAATCTGTATCAAATGTATGTTAAGTTGTTAGTTTAGAAATACAAAACTTAAAAAAAATATATTATATTTTATAATATGTATAATGGCTGAAAAAGTCGTACCTAATGAAATTTGTCTGGGAATAAAACTACTGATATAATGGCACTATACTCCTTATACAGGTTTTGTAAGGGCGATCATCGTACATAAAAAATGTATGACGCACCGTACTGAAAATACTATCTTAAAGGGTATTCTCTTGTTTCTTCGCTCTACAGTTTTACGAATGGGTTAGCTGACACGGGTTACCTAGATATACATTACTTTACGGATAGTGGTCATTTGGATATTAAAAATGGCAACAGACTAAATATCTAATCCATGGATACTTATTTCGGCTGCATAAGAAACAATTCATTCGATTTTAATGTTTAAATCGACCAGTTCGTTTATACTTCATACGGTGTGTAACAAGCATGCTACGCACTTCGTTTGCTCCGTCTGTGTCACTAAAGATAACACGCGTATCACGTTAAGCGTATAAACCAAAGCGTAGCAATAATTTTTTATAGTCTTTACTTCTATACTAATATAATAAAGAGCAAAGATTTGATTTTTGTTTTTGTAAAGATTTAAGTCAAAAGCTACTCAACCAATTTACAACCGATTTTTGACCACCCAAAAGCTATATTATCACCAAATAACATAGGCTACATTTTATTTAAATAAATAATACTGTTAATGTAATAACCTAACATACTTTTAAATAAAACAGGACGCACAATCAGAACGCGTTCGACGCATCGTATGATGCGTAAACGAACTGAGCGCTTAAGTGTGAATACATTTTCATACGCTATTAAAATCCGAATCAGTAAACCGATACGTAAAACTATAGTTTGAGAACATACGTTTAGTTGGCTGTATTGCAGTAAAACATCCCAACTAATATTAGAAATGCGAATGTGAGTTTGTTTGTTTGTTAAATTTTCACGCCTCAACTACTCGACTGATCATCATGAAATTTCGCATAGACGTTGTCAGGGGAATAGAAAAGGATATAGGGTACCTTTCATCCAGAATAAAGTACTATTACTAACATAACCTAACCTACATTTAAGCGAACAAAGCCGCGGGCAAAATCTAGTATTTCTATAATTTTTCTTATTCCACGAAAACAAAGTCACGTGTAGAACCTAGTTCGATTATAAAGTTTAGGCGATACGTTCACAAATAACTGTATGAAGTGTGATTCAGTGTATGCAAATACGTCCCGCCGAGTCGCGTGTTTGCTCAATGAATGAGTTTCGTTCCGTTTGCTTGTTGCGCAATGTAATGCTAATTTTGTATGTATCTAAAGCGTTTTGTATAAGGATTGCTGTCAATTGAACCTTTGCCGTTGTTTGTACTTGAGTTTATGAATATTGACTGTTTGCAAAATGTCAGTCGAGTGTTTGTGTTGTTGTATAGATAATAAAGGAATCTATGGACGTTGTCAAGAGAGGATAAAGCGCTCGCTTTTCTACCTGTTTCATTAATATTCTGTTCAATGTATTATTAATTTATTTGCATTTGGATGCTTTACGAATTTACTATGCCGTTGTGGCCCAAATCTATGTATGAGCTGTATTCTAAAGTGACCTAGTTATCATTGTCAACATGATGAAGAGTTTTTAGTTTACTTGATGAGACAATGCGTTATCTGCAGGCATCTATCTCTATATTATACCCGCCTGCTTTACAACACATCAACAGCTTTTGTACAGTAGGCAACGCTCGAATGAAGTCTCTGATATACCATCAGGCCGTCTATATGGTTACTTGCCACCTAGCATAAAAACTATCGTTTTAGTTAACCATCTAGTAAGTGTGCCACTAAGTCCCGGGCGTGACACGTGCAGAGAATTACTATAATTGTTCCTAGTTACTGAGGATTTCTTGACAGAATAATCCAATGACACTTTGACCGACCTGGGAATCGATTCCGTGACGTACAGACAGCTACAGCTGCGTCACTATTATGATTTGTAATTATGATAGGACAAACAAAATGTTATTGTATTTTAGTGACAAAATATTTTCAGTAGCACAGAGTGGCACTGTGCTTGATAAACGGCATTAGGCTCACCCCCTATTACGCAGGATTAAAATTGAGTTACATACATACATAGCTTCACGCCTGTTTCCCAGAGGGGTAGGCAGAGACTACGGATTTCCATTTGCTATGATCCTAACACACTTCTCTGGCTTCATTCACTTTCATCACCGCGGTAGACTAAATAAATATTAGACTCACAGAGGCTGCTCGTTCCAAACACCAGGCTGTTCTGAAGGCGCGAGTTTTCGATATCCCTGTGGCTCGCACTAATATTTATAAGTTTGCTCTGGTTACAAGAGCCATACGTTTAATAAATAGCGTCTCACAAAGTCTTGACATTTTTAATTATACGTTGGCGGAATTCGTGATGGTGATCCAAGAGTTACTAGCAGAGTGATGTTAATCACATTATCGCATTGGGTGTAAACCTGTTATGATAGTGTAAGATTGTATAAAAATAAATTAATCACATTCCTCATATAAGCTCGCCGTTTTAAGGTGCACTTAACCTGGCCTTTGTCCAGAACGTCGCCGATCTGATCGAAAAACGTTCGCCTGGGTCTTCCCCTTGCGACTGTTCCATTCACTTTATCCTTATAAACTTTTTTAGTCAGTCTTTTGTCTTCCATTCTTTCTCCATGGCCAAACCAGCTTAAAATACCCTTTTCTATTCTTGTCACTATATCCACTTTCATGCCGCATCTCTCTCTAATCACACTATTCCTTATTTTGTCTTCATATTGAGTTAATGAATTAGGAAAATACGCTTCTGTCCATTTCTTATGGGACAAAGTATAAGCTGATGATGTGAATATCAATCATCAAAATAATATTTTATGCACATAAGCTTATACAATGTACACACATTTACCGCAAAGATTCCTTTTCCGAAAATTTATTCTAGTGTATGCCCACGGTTTTGATAAGGAATAATTTTTTTCTGGATAGATGGTATGTCCTTTTCTATATCCCTGACAATGTGTAACATGTAAAATTTTATGATGATCGGTGGACTAGCTAAGGCCTAAAACCGAAACCAGCAAATTCACATTTGCATTTATAATATGACTAGTTGTTGTTCCTGTTCCCGCGGTTTCACCTGCGTTTATCGTTACTGCGCCGTCCCCGTGGGTCGTAACGTGATGTTATATAGCATATAGCCTTCCTCGATAAATAGGCTATCCAACACTAAAATAATTTTTCAATTTGAACCAGTAGTTCCTGAGATTAGCGTGTTCAAACAAACAAATAAACACACAAACTCTTCAGCCTTGTAATATTAGTATATGATTTAGAATTCCACATACAAGTAATTATTAGATTGTACTTATCACATATTATTATACAAGCTATACTTTCTTGTTTGACATCCTGTAATGTCATAACAATGCCTATAAGGTTATATGTTATGCAAGATTCATCCGTTAAATAAATCAATGTTGACTACCTCACATTAATCTCGGCTTTCAAGTAGAGAAATGATGTTCAATGTACAATATTTGATTCGCCTTTGACACGGAAATTATTACATTATAACTCAAAAAAGCGGTCAAGTGTGAAACGGACACAGGCAATGAGGGTTCTATACTTTATAAAAAAAGTCAATCTGGAAATCAAAATTGAATAAACTACCTGCAGTCTGCGGTTAAAACAAGAATAGTGATCGACCCAAAAATCTAATTATTCGAAAAATATCGAAACTGCCAATTACTTGAAAGCATTTAACTTTGATTCATAAATATGTCATCACTCTCATATGAGCCTATACGAAACATCTTCGACAAAATCAAAACGCGATCAATCAAGTTTCGAATATTCAATTACGATTCGAATTACAATCAATTCATCAACATTTGGATTTCATACGAATTTATTTTTTATAGCAATTGGCTAACGCTAAACTATAATTAATTTACAGGCAGGCAGAATATCAATGGCATTATCCTTTAAACAAATAATGTAGACCTTTTATTACACGAGTTCAAATAACAGATTGGACTTGACAAAAAGACAGCACACAAACGTGCGGAGTGAAAATAAATAAATAAGACGTTCCCATAGCCACAGTTTGTTCTGAGCGCGTTAATTGACCTGTTATATTTGCTGTGTGAATATATGTGGCTATATTATGTAGTAAGACTGCCGAGTTGGCTCAAGGGTAGTCCGGGTGATTGTACACGAGTAACCAGGTTCGATTTCGAGGCTGGCTTAAGTTTTATTGGGTTTGCTAGAAAAACATATTCTTCGATTTCTTCAATCCTTGCTTCTTAGGAATAGGCTCGCCCCACAGAACATTATAAGTAGATCACTCCCTATTACGTGCGACCTCAAATCATAGTTGAGGAAATGTGGGTTCAATACAGATAGTTGCCACTCAAGATACTATCTTTTCATTTTTATTAAACTAGAATCCGACTTCGTCCTGTTCTCACTAAAATATATTTAACATAGTGTAACTAGCTAATAAAGGATTCTATTTGTAACGCTTAATTATTTTCAGAGATAACGCTCAATATACTTATAAAAATATACAAACATCCTTTATGTCTTTTCACTATTGTATAGACTAACTTCCATCCGCGATTTCATGCTCAAAAAGTTCCATATGCGTTTATTTACGTAGCTTGACGATACCAAATCGTATCAAATTCGGTTTAGCGAATAAGCTGTGAGAAAGTAAAAAAGTTACTACCATATTTCTGATATTAGGAATAAACAAGTCTAAAAATAATTGCCCACTATAATTTCACACTAAGACAAAATAAAAGAAAGCCGAAACATCGAACAAAGCTACGGCGAACCGGTAGTATTATTTCGGCCCTGTTTGTATGGTAGCGACGATTGTTGTGTTAGGCTGCCGTGTGCTATTTCTGTGTTACATATTTTTTGTTGTGTTTACCTTCGTTTGGCACATTTGAGACCACCGACTAACGGCCACTGTAAGCTGTCACACGATATTATTTAATTATAGGGATCAGAAACGATAATTGTGTATCTTTGCTTGGGATTTATGGAATAGACCTGTAATGTTTAACTTCAAGTAATTATTTATGTAAAAAATCCCACTAATAAAAATATTATAAATGTGATTTTGTTTGTTTGATGATCGATTGAGAAGTTAAGGCGTGATACTTAACGCCTTAACTTTTCGAACGATTATCATAACATTTGTTTCACACACGTTGTCAGGTGTACAGAAAAGGACAAAGGGTAGCTTTCATCTAGAAAAAAGTACTGTGCCCGAGTGAGCGAAGCAAAACGTAATATTTAATAATATTGATACTAAATAATAATAATAATATAATATCAGCCCTGTATTAAACTGTCCCACTGCTGGGCACGGGCCTCTACTCATTGTGAGAAGGGTTAGGCCATAGTCCACCACGCTGGCCCAGTGCGGGTTGGCAGACTTCACATATCTTGGAGAACATTATAGAGAACTCTCAGACATGCAGGTTTCCTCACGATGTTTTCCTTCACCGTTTTAAAGCAAGCGATAATTATTTAATACGCATATAACTTCGAAAAGTCAGAGATGCGCGCCTTGGGTTCGAACTCGAGACCTCTGCGTGGCAGTCTAACGGTCATACTAAATAGGGTTATTTAATTTTAATATGTCAGTTAGACATTCTGGCATCATGATCAAATAATAATCATATAACAAAAAGATAATATTATGCCTTAGTGGTGCAGTGGTAATAATTGCGACCGCTGTGCATGCAACAAAGTGTTATTAGGGCTGTCTGTAAAAAAGCTTTCAGTAGCAACTCGGAGTCTGAAACTAAAACTGTGCCTGTAGACTTCAACACGCGTGCTCCGTATTTCGTGGGACATAAAATCAATAGATGGCAAAATGTGGGTACCATACACCTCTGATAGAGTCATGAGACTATATATCCAGTTTATTTTGAAAATATATTTAAAAAGTATAAAAAAAAAGTATAAAATAAGTGTAAAAGTATCTTTGAATTTATGGAGAAGGTACAAGTCTAGGCGGAATGTGCATTACAAGAAGATTCTGATCCCGTCGCGCTGTGATGCCGATGGTTATGTCTCTGGTTCAGTTTAGACCGGCATCGATCGTCTCACAATTCGTATCCAGGAGCTGTTTTTTCTATTTAAGCCTTTGACTTTAATAACTTAATGATGAATAATTATAATTTGATAAGCATTTTATCAACAATCTAATGTTCAAACTATTTACCTTGATACAAATAATATACTTGTATAAAGCTATATGTATTTAATACCTGCCTTTAATTCCTTTAATATGTATTGCGACCACCAACCAACACTGAAATAAAACAATTTACTCACTTATTTAAAAATAAACCAATAATTTTCGAATCAATATCAAAAAACCATTAGACCCAAGTGAAAGATTCCGGAAGGTAACATAATACTATAACTAGAACACAACTATTGTTATAACAAATACATACAGACAGTTTAATGATCTGTTTGCACGTATCATGTTACGAGCGGTGAGCTTTTGTCAATTAAATATAGCGGCAAATTTGCTTGTTTCCATACTTGCGTATTTCTTATGTGATTATTGTACTTAGAATATGTAAGGATGGCTTAGTTGTTCAAGTGGTCGCTTCGCCGCTGCTACT
Organism: Catocala sponsa; assembly: GCA_963564715.1. NCBI lineage: Eukaryota > Metazoa > Arthropoda > Insecta > Lepidoptera > Erebidae > Catocala > Catocala sponsa. The sequence continues at coordinate 19,818,403 of OY751338.1, read as the reverse complement.
ACGCTGAATTGGGAATGGGTTCAAATCCCACACGGGATAAAATAATTAATGACACACAATGTATATACAAATAATCGTATCGAGTCTGGGCGTTATGTGTGCCCGTTGTATGAATATTTGTAATATAGGTAATACAACGAGTGCGAGAGATGACTTTTAAAAATGAAATGGGAACTGATATTATGATCATTTGATATGTTGCGCAGCGGCAGTGAATGCTGCTATGTCGGGTCTTTGGTCTTGTCATGTAATTCTTAGTAGTAATTCAGTCTCGAACTATTTTTGGCACTTATCTAACATTATAGGTACTTCACTTAACAGATAACACACAAACAGCCAGAATTGGAAAAAGATTTGTACAGTCTTCTTCAAGCGATATGAATTAAAGAGTTGACAATGACTTGGTGAAATCATAGGTACACTTAGCCATGGTAGGTAGCTAGGATTGACTCGATGCAAGATTAAATTGTTTACAAAAAGGTTATTTAAAGGTAAAAAGTCGACTTCATGTCCACACTTTAATTAAGAGTAGGTATTTGATATTAATCGATCCAATAACCACTGAACTTTAAATCGAGTCCTTGATCGAACAAAAAGCTACACCGATCTAAATTTATCGTATCATATCTAACATCTACGTATAACAAACAAACTGAAGGTCCAAACATCCGTGGAACACGGGCACCGCAAAACACAACCCTCGGTGGAATGTCGCGTAGGTCAAATAAAAGAATTCGTTCCTTTAACAATAACATAATCGGATGCGCCGGCGCCGCGTCGGCGACCGCTTAGCACAATGCCACGAAAATATTATAAAAGACATACCTATAGACGTGTGAAATCACGGTGACACCAAAGATACAAATAAAAAGATGAAAAAAATGTTACGTTCCAAAACGTTTTTTTGATCGGCTATTAATTTTATATTGATTGGACGTTTTACGCTTGTTAGAAAGATTTTTATAAGTGTCTCAGAAAGTGGCGTTATGAAGCAAAGTCGGACCAATATCAGGGACTAATAAAGTAATTTAAGGCATCCTTTCGAGCTGTAAAAGTTTTATTGAAAAGTTAAATATTGTTTTATAATAATATTAAACGTGTTTTACATAAATTAAATGTTCATCGACTTTATACTATCTTATCTTAGGGTTACGCGAATTTGTAAATCCTATGTTTATATTAAAACCTGGCTGATGGTTATAGCTATTGCACATTCATAGTGATTTACGTAGTTATTTCTAAAGGTGTTGGCAGATATTTTTTTATTTGATTGTGGGCCATTTAAGTTTTTAGGGCCTTCGTAATAATGGAGATCCTTTTTTGATTCCCGCATACATTTTGGATCATGTAGAAAAAGATTACATTTAATTTATTTTTTATTATTACTAGGCTTCCAACTTAACTAAATCGTAAAAAAATAAAAATAAGTAGGTAGATCCTCACACGGCATAATTAAACTATTTTGTCTTGATTTAATAGACTCTAATATTTTAATTATTTTTTAATTTTAGAGCTAAATTTATACTTATGAATGTTAAAAGTCATACATACGTACTACTAAACGTAGAGCCTTAATGAAAACAATAGTGTTAATAAACTCATGGCCAAATTGGTTAACTTCACATATATACGAAACATGATATAGGTACATGGCATAAAATCTAACCTTTGCTTTGTTAAGTTAAATATTTAATAATTTACAATTATTACCTATGACAGTAATTGAAGACGGTTATGACTTTAGAGGGCCAATCTTCGTACCATTGTTCATACTAAAGTTCTGATCTTGTCTCAGTGTCGAAAATTTTGCAATGCTATTCTCCTAAATTAAAATTAACGTCAAATGTGAATATAAATAAAATTTCAGTTCACACTTGATGTTTATTAGGCTAGATCGGAGCTCTACTTTGAACAGCTTTTATTGCGAGAATTGACGTACACCTACCTGTAGGCCAATTCTTGCAATAAAATCTTTACTAATAAAAACGAACCTTACTTAATTATGAAGGTAAACTAACCACAACTTAATAGAAAGACGAAGGGACTACTCACACTTTCACACCTAATAATCAGTCGGCCCTTCTTGTCCCAAAGTGAAAACCATAAAATTTCATTAACAAAAGTTTATCAACAAACAAGACCGCTAACACTGACCGTAACGAAAATGGCGAGACGAGCCATCCCAAAATTAATTGGACATAATTAATAAAGCATCTAAAACAAACTCCTCCCAGACTGCCGACCGATCTTGCATGTTAGATTATTTTATTTCTTCCTACCAAGATACACGTTCTAACCAAATAATATAACATAGTCTCTATTGCTATAAATCTAAGGTCGATTATGGAGTGAGGAGTGTAGTGGGTGATTGCAAATGTAAATTTATCACGGTGTGTATCTAAAGCTTTTTTGTTACAACATTCCGTACAAAACGTGCGTTGTAAAGAGCCCCCGACGATACCACCCATTCATGAGGACAGTGGTGACCTATTGAGATTCGAGAGCGTTAGCTTAGTATGGACGTGACTAATTATATTTTATTTTATTATTTACATATACAATTTTTATTTGTAATTATGTTAAATTATACTTATTTTGGATGTTTATTAACCAAATTATTTGTAGTGACTACCTATCACAATTTAAATACATTTAAGAAATATTTGTTTTGAATTGTACATGGTTAAGTCATTTAATTGTACATATTAACATTCGATTGTAGATATAATATAGTTTTTATCGAATTACAACTTTTATCTTTTCTAGTCATTTTAGATCCATCTTACAACAAATGCTTGGTATTGAAGACTTCATTCGCCTTTTGACTAGCCTTAGTTCCTTTAGTTTTGACTACTTATTTGTCCGTGTACTTTCTTTTTAATCTTTCTGGCTTACATCTTGCCACAAAATTTCTCTCAATGCCGTTCAATGTGAAATTGTCACTACACACATGAAATGTACTATCGTTACATATGTTTCTTTTATGTGTGTATTAAAACGTATGAGAACAAATATTATTTCATACAATTCTTATCCACACTATCCTATATAATGGCAGGCCCACACGCGCGTCTCAGGCAGCCTCTTGTAAAATCGACTTTGGGATTGAACGACACTTAGTTCTTTTGTTATGTGTCCTTGAGGGTACAAATTTACGAGCACACCTCGCACCAACATAATGACCGTCAGCACTGCTATTAACACCTTCAGTGCTCAATGAAGATGTGGCAAGAAGTTACATTTGGCGAGGAAGAATTGTTAATATAAGTATCCATACGTATGTATAGTATATAGATGTTCGTTCCATGTAAAAAGTTCTTAGCAACAAATAAAAAGAGAATTTAGAATATATATAAACGAAACTTAAGAAATGAACTTTTAAATAAAATATTAAGGTAGAGCAATGAATGTAGAATTGATGTAGCTATTTATATTTTACTGTTAATATGATATAGCAAATGATATAGCCACATCATTTGCGATATTAGAAAACAATACCTAGTCTGATTGATCATTTATTAATACAATATTTATTTGTTCGAATAGCAATAATGAAACCTTAATTTAATAGGTTATCTTATGTGTTTGGGAGGTTGTCTGTAAAGTAGCAATTATATGGATGACGTTAAATATAAAACGGATCGAGATAAACTGAACACGATTTAAGAAACTACGCGATATTTATGCGACGCTTTACGTATTTACATTAGGTTGTCTGACCTTTCAATCATGTAGACTGTATATGCCATTTATAGTATATATAGTATGGCCGTGGCCGTCTGTCTGAAGTTAGAATCCTTGATATTTTCCCATCTGTCTCACTTTTAATTTCGCTGCGCTACAGTACTATATCTGTATGTATAATAGAATAGGTAATAAATAAACATAAAACGTTTATTAGCTATATATATTTGCAAACAGATAACATCCACCATAGTATAAATACCTATTTCTTACTAAAATTGAGTTCTTATATAAATAAGAACTCAATTTTAGTAAGAATTCTTCTTGCTTGTATTCACCTGTGAAAATCCATATTAAATTTATATTTGTTAACGTTTTTTGTTGTAGTAAATTAGTCAAGTAATAAATTCAAATTATAAATTAATAGGTGTAACTATTTTCATTCCAGACATTTAAGTGTAGGTATTAGGTGTACCTTTTTATTTGCAGAATAGGTAGGTATACATATATATAATAGATTACAATTAGATATATAAAACTATCTAATTAAATGTCGAGATATCACAACACGCTTCAATTGTTGAGCCCAAAATACACTACTTAATAACATTAAGAAACATATAACAAAAAATTAACCACCGTCACTAAACGATCAACTTTGGTTCCGCATATCGAGGCGTATAATTAACAAATAGTATTCAGTAACAAACCCCCAGTCACACGTACACAATAAATCGACTAACATTTATGATTTTTAAAATTTTCCAACATTCGAACGGACGCGGGATGAAAAAATAAACAATTTATGAGCTCTTCACCCCCACTGTAACCGTTCAAAGTCCAATAATTGTATATTCTTTTACAGTAGTGTGCCGTTTATTTTGTATGGCCGATGAAGGCAGCGCAAAAAAAGCATTCAACTAAAATCACAGGCGCCTTTAATCACCGCTATTGAGATCTATCGCGGGATCAAAGCCTGTCTGGCGCCATGACGAAATCGTCTCTCAAAATATTGACATAAGGTCCACTTTACGTGTGACATTGGTCACGCTTTTTTGCTTTCGCAGCGGATGCTCGTGTCAAACGCTTTAGTATTTTGAGTTTGTTTTGAAAATTCTTTTATCTGATGTATTTGGTGTATCTATTGTTGGTGGTGCAGTTCATCTGCTCCGGGGGCGATCTGTTGAAGGGGCGGTGTGCTTACTGAAAATGCTTACTGGCAATAATTTAGACGTCAAATATGGAGGTTTTTGTGCGGTGCGGGTGACGTGGCGATCATTTCAGTTTAATTTATGACTTTGGCAGGATATCGCACAATATGCGGAGGAATTCGCGGCGGCTTTGATGCCGTATGCCGAGACGCGTTGGTGGCATTTCCGTTAATGTGACGAAAACTTATATATTTATAGGTAAATTGTAATGTGACTTTTAGGTGGACAATAGGATATTTATATATTATGTATAGGATTTTAATATGCGTATATTAAGCAGGAAAAATATATCAATCTATGCTTTGAATAAATACGTCCATCCTGCAATTGTTTGAGTCATATAACGCTTAATTTAGACGCACGGTGTGTGGCAGATTCGTCGTTACTAATACGCATAGTAAAGACTTCAACGCGCGACGCTGTGTTGCTTTCCTGTGATGAAAATGTAAAGAAAATATAGTGCACAATAAAATTAACAGTACCTATGGATATATCACATTTAGTTCAAAGTGTTTTCTCTTTCGTGATTTGTATACATAACTAATATGAATTTATAACCTTTAAATAATGACCAACGCAATTTAAACGACGAATAATTTAATTATGAACTACATAGATTTATACGTTCCATAAGGTCTTTCTATGCATCTAGTATGATTTATAACTAAGTATATGATTACATGCAAATTAATAAATTTTAAAATATAATTATGACATGATCATTTTGTTTGAAAAAGTAGTAGTCGATAATAGGTAGGTACACATATCGATTTGATTGGTGCATGTGCACCTGGCAACCTTACGTCCATATGTCACGATGAGATTTAATCTCATTACTGTTGTAGGTACTCATATCGACAATGTTCGCAGCTATGAATAGACGATTGGCACTGGTGGACATCTGCTGTTGTGCGCATGCGCCCGACAGGTGTGGAAGCGAACTATCGCCAAGCTTTTGGGTGAGCCGCAGTAAAGATTTCGAACGATACGATTGCCACGTGGACGCGTGTGTTCTATTTACAAGAACAATTTTATACGATGATTAAAATAATTATTTAATTGTGCTATTACGGTTTTGTTTGATTTCTAGTGTAAATATTAAAGCAAAAGAAAGATATCGCTTTAAATGGAAGTCCTATACCATAGTCTGTTGTGTTGGTAATTTAGATTACGGCGGACTGTTTTTCTAAAGAATAAGATTGATTTATAATAGAAATCCTAAACAGCGCCCTTGTGTCAATTATGTAAATTTCATTTTTAAACCAGTCTCGTCCAATGATCTAAGAGTTGTAATAATATATCAGTGAGATATATCAACAAACAATTGCAATTATGAGATTTTCATACATTAATGTTAGTAACTAAAATGTTATTAAGCAATCAGTACAGGACCGCCCCTCGATCACCAATTCTGTCTTATGACAGTCTATCCACGCGTACAAACTTACGTCCAAAAAATAAACAGTTTATAATGGAACAAAATCTCCATTGAAATCCTTAACACTAAATCATATACATTATGAGTATCTTAACGTTGCGCAAAGGTCACGCGAGTATTTTATAGTCACACTTTCTCACTTCCCACGAAACTAATTTTAGCAGTCTTTCCGCATAGACTAATAATCATAAAACCACGAAACAAAAGGGCTTCTTCACGAAAAATATCATGTTACCGCACCAATAAAACCCCTGTCCAAATATTTAGTATCATAAAACCAATTCAAATATAATATATAGTACAATCGGCTCACCGCATTTGTATTCATATAGTAGAGTGCTATAAAAACATAATGTTTGTCATTTTAACTTCTTTTGTTGAAAATTAAAAAGCGAGCGGCCGTTTAGCGCACACGTCACGTATAAACACGATATAAACACTCAATCCCCAAGACTTTATTACTCCCAAACGTATTGAGGTCGGCGTCTAGACTAAACTGAACTTTTCTTGTACTATATTATATGCTCTCTGTTCTCATCACTTCTGGTTGACACTAAACATGTACATTATTTATTTTACGAATTACTTTAAAAGATATTTATGAGTCGAAATAGACCGATTTACCCACATTGAAAATCAGTAGGTATGCCTGCAGAACGATTATACCGAAATTGATTTCGTTAATCTAAGATTACTCCAGTTATCAGATGACTTAAGGGTACTGACTCCCTATATCGAGGGTACTGACTCCCAGAGGCACAGAGGGGTGTGACTAAACAGGTTATAAACATTGCCTTCAATAAATTTAAAAAATATATGTTAGATATAATTCGTGCGGCGCGCCAGTCGTAATAACAGCGCAGTAAAAAACATGCCAACAACCTTGTGTCCAACTGAAGCCGACATACGCTTACAGCGCGAGGCCTCAAATAGAAAATTCCTCCGTCGCTCGCTAAATATACTCAATCAAATACATAATTTAATATATTTACATATGAAAAAGCATCGCCAATAAAAATCAAAAATCGATTTCGATACACCATCAAAAAGACATCAAAATCAATTTACGATCCAACGCGGAATAACTCTCCGCCGTCATAACAGAGGGTGTTATTTGAGAGAAATGCATCATAATCCTAAACGCCACTTGTCAAACCGACTCTTTATAATATTATGACAATAAAAAAGTATTCATTGAGACAATAGTGAGGGTTTGAGCCCACAATAAATTCTGACGTGGTCCATTTATCACGCGAGATAATCATCGGGAAGCTTACGCCGTGCACACGGGACGAAATACTTTAGAGGTTTATTCACCCACTTCTGTCAAATTTATACGGTTAATTAAGTTGTTTAAGCTGGAATTTCTAATCTTTGTAATCGCTTGTAAGTGATGTTATTACTTAATTATTTTAGTTGGACGTTGAATTTATATCATTAGCAGAAATATGCTAATGATGTCAACGTTCTCAACGTAAAATGCCAAATTACATTCACTGTGGTTAATTTTAACATGACGTATGTAGAATAAAAGAAATGGTTCAAAACCCTCGGTATAAAACCCTTACGTGTGAGTGCAACAATTGGTTTAACAAATCGAGTACAATGTGTGCCGCCGAGGCGTCGACCAATTAGCGTCTCGTATAGCCGCGCGCGGCACCTTTCACACGGGGTGAACACTCCATTTAGTTTTTACACCCAATTATTCGATCTATTATCGTCATATAAACATGTTTATTTATGGTGCATAACTCAACCGCACCCGTTTTTATTGGCAGTAAAGTATGAAATTGTGCATTAGTAAACGTTTCACATCCAAGTTTCATATCGCTGGCGGACATAACTCGAGATTTAGTTCGAGCTGATGCTTTGTGTCGGTCCACGAGATGTTCCGATGTGATATTTTTATGGAAACGTATGTTATTATCGAGTTCGGTTCCTTTCGTTTTATAGCTTTTGATCACTTTGTTTACATCGCAAGTATGTAGTTTGTAAAAATATATATTCGTAAGAAAAGTTTACCGGGTTTTTACAATTATATAGTTTCAAACCGCAATCGTGCTACTATTTTGTACAGAATTAGTACTAGCCTATGCATATTTGGACGGTTTTATGCGATTTTTTCCAAAAGACAGAGTAATTTGTTAAGGTCTTGTACCTACTACCCGTGCGAAGCCGGAGGCGGGTCGCTAGTCTAGTTATCATTTTTTTTTATTCTGTAATAGCGGTCTTTTATCAGTTTACCTTACTGTTTCTCGATCAGATTGGAGGCGTTCTGGACAAAGGCCAGGTTAAGAGCACCTTGAACAGACGGGCGTGTATGAGGAATGTGATGAAAGTGAATGGAGCCAGAGACATGTGTCAGGATCGTAGCAAATGTAAATCCGTAGTCTCTGCCTACCCCTCTGGAAAACAGGCGTTACTCTATGTATGTATGTATCAGTTTACCTTAGACTGGTGAAAGACCGCAAAAAAAAGCCTTTAGTAAAACTCTGCTGACATACATACATATATTATACATATGCATATTCTATATAAATTAAAATAAGTAATAATAATAAATGATCCTAAGCTTAATATTAACAAAGGCATGGTTCTCAAGCTGATTCGTTCATAATTGTAACTTACATTTGTTTTGTTAATTTTTGTTTTGTTTAGTTTTCCTCTCATTACCATTTTCTAAAACTATTAGTATTATATAACAAGATTTTTAGTTGTGTATCTGCGAAAACATGTAAACGGTGCATAGTTTTAACACATGTTGTATTTTCTGTTATATACACTGTATGTTTTCTCAACAAAATAAAATATAAATAAATAAATATACTCTTAAATAAAAAAAAATTAAGTATATTATTTATATAAATTAATTAAACGGAAAACGACACATTTTATATAATTTAATTTACAGTTGATGACCGGTAGTGAACTAATTTCTATATATATCTAATTAATTACGGATGCGTAATGGCGAAAATGTTAATTTTGCAATGCACGGCTGTGCCTACATAATGTTTGTATAATATAGTTGTTTATAAAGTTTTCTATAATTAAAAATGTTCATGGTTCTTAGCAATAATTTATATTTTCATTATTAAATATCATTAAGAAAATATCTGTCACGTCCGAACGCTTTCGTAACACAGATTCCACTAATGATGATGCTATCGTACAAAATAATAAGTATGAAGTTGGTGATTATTCCTTAGTAAAATATTTTAAATTAATCTGCCATAGGTATATATTCGAAAAATTAAATAGTACATATTAACTTCTAGCGCCATTGGGATCACTAATGATCCAGATTGCGCTTAAACTTATGGAATGTACTGAAAAATACCTAGCTAAATAAAAACATTTTATGTATATACCTATAATCTGGTTTATACATTTGGTTAGTGATATAATTATACAAGTTCTATATATGTACACTAACAGTAGTTTTATTATAAGTAGTTTCGTATTAAAACCGAATAACTTCAATTTGGTGACTGACAATGCTAAATCGACTAGACTTCTTCCCTAATATCATAATGTTTACAAGCAAATGCTTTATAAGTTTATACTCTGTGTTTAATGTAAGCTAGCTTTAGATATATTTTGCAGGGCTCTCATATTTGCTATTGCCGTAAAAGCCCGCTAAGTTTTAAGTACATACGTAGGTAATTAAAACTAAGGATATAATTTGTAAGACCTAATATATATACATTTATTGTTATTCTCTTTATTATTTTATTTTTATTAGCCTCAATCGAAGTGAAGATTTCAGAAACAAAATAAAATTTTCAACCTTTTACTTGTCTGAACTCTTAAAGGTCTAAATGCGCTCGCGAATACTGTCGGTCGGATGAATACAGGTGAGTAGCCACCTTTACAGTGGCGTGTTCGGGACAGGTTTGGACAATGTCCTCCGGTGACGCCGCCATCCGATTACCAACTCTCCCACACTGCTGCTTGACCTTAGATTTGATAAGTAAGATATCTATTACTATAGTCTGGTTTTTGTCTACGTTCGTTGAGAAAATCTTGTTTATAAATTCTTTTAGGTACTTCAAATTCCGACATGATTGGTAATTAAAATGGTGTGAGATGGTTACTTATAAATATGATTATTAGTATCTTCATTACCTAGGAAAGGTAAACCTAAAATGTTTGATTGTGAAAGTGGATTTTCTATCATCTTATAATGAGCCATTGGATAAGATGAAAATATACTACGCATAACATGTACTACAAGTATTTTTTTAAATTTACAACCTCACATGATATAATTGATGTGTCGTAATACAGGTAATTTTGCATGTGTTGTCTTGGAGGGACTTTACAAATATTCAAATAATTGTCACATAAAACATCTCACTTACTCAGAAAAACTATTTGTGGGTCACACAAATTTATGCCCCATGTGGGGAATCTAACTCACAACAGTGGCAGTGTTAAGGCGACCACTTAAACTACTGCGCCATCCATGCAATCAAAATTATATCCAATATCTCAAGTATCGGTTAAACCATACTATTTACTGTTAATTTAGTCAATACTAGGGCTAACGGTTAAGAAAAACCTAACAACGTATATTATTATATTATTATTATAAGCCTCAATTGAACACTCGCCTAGGGCAGAGCTCTATGTTCAGCTATGAGCTTTAAGCGAATAAGACGAGAGTTCAATGAATGCGAGAGAGGCAATCGTGATGGAAAAATATATGAAATCCAACCATTTGTACATAGGTATGCATATAAAAAATAGTTAACATACATACCTACATACTTTCACGAATTATATTATTATATTATATTGATAAAGATCGCCGGAGTATACAGAAATTTATTACACACATTTCGCCAGCTTTGGTTACAAATCGCACTTAAGGGGACACCGCGAAACGCGACGCCCGTACTCATTGACACTCATTGTGTATCAATCGTTAAAGAGCGGTCATAAGGTCTAAAATTGCGATGCGCCCGCAATGATCGAGAGTGCTTAGAAATTGTTTGTTAAAATCCTAAAATATTATTTAAAAATGATTGGTTTTAGTTATGGAAATAATGAGCTAGCAAATTACTAATATTGATGTTACGAATATATTTGAGTAATTCCTAAGCATAATGATAGTGTAACTTCCTTGTAATTTCAAAAATAGTAATTTTTCAGAGATGTTTTCGAAAATAATTATGATCGAGCCAAAATCACAATATCGTGTTTTTGAGCTGGCAAATTCTAGTTAAAGACATCAATTTACCTATATCAAAATTCTAGATTAATTGATCTTCTCATAGTCCTATACTATTCGATGAAAGTTCGTGCATTTTTTCAGTGTATCCTCTTAATAGGCGGCGAGCCTATTGCTGTCTTTAGGACACAATACTGGAGAATTGGCTTTAACAGGAAATACGTGTAATACTTTGCCCGACCCGCGAATCGAAACCAAATTCTTCCACCACCAGCAGTTGCATTCACTGTAGCTGTGTCAACAGTCTAATAAATACTTAATATCTCTATAATTTAACATACTTTGTTGTAGATATCCGCCAAGTCCAGTATTAAAGTCAGGTCTAATCCCACCGAGTTTTAAACATAATTTATTATTATAGACATATAACTGCCTTGTTATATAAGCACATAGTTTACCTTACAACGTGTATAAATTATCATCCCATAGCACATAATATTGTTATAGTCCAACAATAAATCCCCGTGACACACAAAGCTCGCCGCTCTAATTTCGCCAAAAGCAGACACCGCTAATATCTCAATTTCGAGAACAGACCTACGTCTGAGGGCAAACACACCGCCCATTAGAGGCCTACCAGTGGGCTGCTTCACGAATCGTCACTTAATTGCACTACCTAAGTGCAATAAATTAATTACGTGACAACAAAACTGTGAGAAGCGCTCGGGGAGACGGGCTCGGCGTAACCCCCCGCTGGCACGAGACCTCACCGAGAACACCCTGTACTGTCACACTACACCGCTTTGTTCACCTAAATTCGCCTTCCCTTTTCGCCTTTGGTACAAAAAAGAGATGAGCAATCGTCGGCGAGGCCTTTGCGCCGCGCTCATCATTTTTCACGTCTCATTCAATAACTCGATGCATAGTCGCCGAGATAGTGATCGAATTTTGAAATATTTCGATGGGAGAGCGTCACATTCCCAAGGATATGGTGTTACTTTGCGTGCGGAATGTTGGTACCAACAGGTATTGTTGTTGGCCGCCGGACACAGGCCACTGAATGCCAGTTGGTTACACCGTACACGTGTTTCCAAAAAGCAAACGAAGCAACTTATAAAGTGTCCCAACATTCTAAAATAAATTTTCTATTAAGCATTTATATTAAAATGATAACTTCCATAATAGGGATTTGTATTGCAGGGAAATTACAAATATACCTAAGTCAAATACCTTTTCGTGTACCGTCTCTTAACTGAATAAGACCTCGCAAATACTTGCTACGTACGTCTTCCTAGCCGAGTGCATTGGTAACTATAAAATTACTGCTTAAATCATCTATTTGTTTAAGTACAATCAAATTGTCCGTGAACTTTTCAGATCACACTTAGTATTACAATGTTTGAATTCTTATTAATGTACGTAATACATTACGGTTTGGTTAAATGGTCCAGTTAAAATTTTTCTGATTGATGCGTGGAATACGCATACAATTATATAGTCAAAATATAGTAACACGATATAAATTTATAAAATTAGCATATTAATGAAATTACACTACAAGTGTAAGTAGTCTTTTTCAGACACTTATTTTTGTTTATTTTATGTTATTACCTACTAAGTACAAATTCTCTAATAAATATTATTGTCTCTCGTTTTATGTATTCATAATATATGTATAAGAAATTGGTATCAGTTTGTATCTAATATTTCATCCGCGATTGTTAAAAAAAGCGTATGTCTTTTCCGTAGGTTCAAGTTATGCTTTTTATTATAGTCGGCGGAGCAGTTTAACAGCGATAACGTAATAACTAAAAATTACTTTGCTTTTACATACACAGACACTGACTACTAGGGCGTAAGCAGAGACTATGGATCACATGCTTCCTCAGCATACTATTTACCCGAAAAGTTATTTTCTCACGCATCATATTAGTCCTATTACTTTATATTAAATTACTAGCTGTTATCTGCGACTTCGTCCGCGTAGATTTTAACTAAAAAGTGTTTGTCTCCGCGGTACCCTATTTTTTTCTAAAATCAAAGTAGCCTAAGTTACTCCTTATAACATCAGCTATCTGCCAGTGAAAGTCCCGTCAAAATCAGCTCAGCAGTTTCGGAGATTACCCGGCACAAACAGACAGACAGACAGACAAAAATTTTAAAAATAGATGTTTTCGTATAGGTACCTTATATACTTTCATATGCATTAGATAAAAAGCTGTTATTTTGACATTACAAACAGACACTTCAATTTTATTTATTTGTATATATAAGTAATTACTCTACGTCAATAAGGTCACGGATACTATACGTTTTGCAAACAATTTTCCGCATATTCAATTAATAAGATACTGTGTCGTCACTCATTCAACTTACGGAAAAGATAACATTATTTTGTAACTATATAAATTATATATATGGTCACTATTGCCAGGTTACACTTTGAACTTTACTCATAACAAATCATTAATAACGTATACATTATTCTCTGAAATAATGATTACATTATTGTAAGTATAATAAGACGATGTCTCCTACACTGTGGATTATTCCCGCACGTGGAGCTTTACAAATCCTAACTAATATTATAAATGCGAAAATGAGTTTGTTTGTTACGCTTTCACGCCTTAACTACACAAACGATCAACATCAAAATTTTGCATACCGTTGTCAGGAGTACTGAATAGGACATAAGGTACCTTTCATCCAGAAAAAATAACTGTTGCAAACCTTTTTTTTTTTTTTTGGTACCCTGGAAAAATGCTTGATGCCGGCTAGGCGACTGCACCAGCGGGGCGTGTGGGACTCCCCAGCATGAAGAGTGCTGCTATACCCACTAAAAACCCTGGAGTGTTCCCTCTCTCAACCAATGGGGGGGCCTGTTGGGAGCTCTTAAAAGAATTGAGTCATCCATAGCAGGCACCCCCGTGTAGCTGCGAGCCGGGTCAAACGGACCCAACCACCTCTCGTCCCCAGGGGAGAGCCTCACCGCTCTCCCCTTTCGACATTAGAAGGCGCGCGGGAACACCAACCTTTTTTTTTTCTTTTCGCAGGGGAATGCCTTACGCACGCTCTTGTCGATGCGGTTGGAAAGCCGCGTCGGCAACAGCGGGTAGTGTCGGACTCGCCGAGGCCCTTACAATAGTGAGCCACGGAATACCGACTAAACCTAACTGCGGCGCTCTTCCCGTCTATCATGGAGCGCCGGAGGATCTCCGTTCCGAACTCTCTCCGGCGCTCAGACGTTAGCCTGGCAGGGCTACGACCTAAGACATAACCATCTAAGGCGGGGGGAGGAGGTGAGCGTAGCGGCGTCGCCTCCTGCGGGAACACCAACATAACCTAACCTACATTTACGCGAGCGAAGCCGCAGGTGAAAACTAGTATTTAATAAAGGATACTAAGAATACCAAAATCTGATGCAATTATTTATGGATCACTCATCTAATGTCCCTTTGTTAGGATCAAATACAAAACTTGATGCCGTGGCAACAGTGAGATGAACTTGCTACTGATAATTAACGCTTTAAGTGGTTAAATCAATCCCGGTTCTCAAAAACAATGCCGGGACCAAGCAAAGTAGGTATTATTGAGTTATAACAATAATAATAATAATATTCTTTATTGACATAAAATGGATACAATTATGTTATAGAATTCCCTGACACCCGCGCTAGTAAACACTGTGTTGCAGGTGTCAGTGTCTTCCCCTTATGTTGACTATAGTTTTATATCAAATAAAATACTAGCTAATTAATTTAAAGAACTGAATAACATTTAAAAAATAAAAATAAAAGAAAAATTATTTCTTGGTAAGTGCATGCGTGTGTGTGTTTGTGTGTGTGCGTGCGTGTCTGTATGTGTGCGTGGGTGGGTGTTTGTGTGTGTGTGTGTGTGTTGTGTGAGTGTGTGTTGTGTGAGTGTGTGTGTGACTGCAAAATTCATAACACTTTTAATAATGAAATAAAATACTTAATAGCAGCTCTGTGTCTATAGCTGCGTCTGATAACACTGGACAACAGTCATTTTGCGGCATGGTAAGTTGAAGTAAATTTTGTGTAAGTTCAGTATGCTGAATACGAGAAAAATATCAGAGTTGTTAAATTGATTCTAGTTTATGAGATAAGACTATAACTAATATGACTGAAAGAAGCTCGAAATAAAAATGCAATTACATATTAAATATATATTTTAGAAGCGGCTATATAATAACGACAAGAAAACTTAATACATATGCTATTAACAAAACATCATAAAAAATATTTAAAAAATACTTTAAAGATTAAGTTTTTTCTTTTCTATTGTGTTTATGTTCAGGACAATCCCTTATTAAACTCAAGCAATAGTCTGCCATCATAATACGGCCGTCCCATCGGCCTTGGTACCTTTCTTTCATTGTTCTAATGTCCTGATGGCACCGTTCTTTATGTTGAATATCTCAAGAACCAGAGTCAATCCATACAATACATTTCGGGTATGACTGATGAAGGTGTTTATTAAAACCAGTAACAAAATAATTAATGCTGCAGAAAATATATTCTTTTTGCTTCCCAGTGTAGTGGTAATGAGTTCGTTAAGTAGTCGAAGCAAAAATATTTTTCTCATTTACAAAGTAACTTATGAGAATGTCAAAGATTATTGATTCGTGAGTTTACTACATTTACAGGTTTAGAAAGGTTGGGCCTATGAGAAGATACCTGCAAGAAATTCACGGCGATTATTTTATATCGCCAGTAACAAGTGGCACATGATACACCCTTACCATTCAAATGCATACAGACATTACGCTCAGTAAAAATGTCAGTCATCATAAATTTAATCGTAGTTCAACTGCACGACGGTGCTAACACTATTGAAGTGAAATAAATCGGAAAATCCAGTTATGGCGATGTAAATCGAAAACAGCTGAATGAAAGTCCCGAAACAATATCATTTGCATCACTGGTCATGTTATAATATACGTTAAGAAGCGTCAACGCGTCGTAAGTCCCGTATAATGTAATTTACTTCAATACAACTTACGAACCCTTTGCAACAAAGAGAGCCAGAACACTTTGTTTGCTATTGTCGGCTACTTTAACAGATTACATTCATTGTAATACATAATAGTTAGGAAGCAGGTACAGTTATATTCATTGAGTGGTCGTCTGCACAGATGTTTATCTATAAAACAATGTTGTAAGTTTTGCAAACTGACAGTTTTTCGAGGTGCCCTTATCTGTGTATCTTGGGAGTTGTGGCTTTGAGCCGCCGCGGTTTGCACCTATTTGTTGTTATCTCGGAGATTAAGGCCCGCCTCTGGGTTTAATACCAGTTAAATGTCTGGAAGATTCGTGGCTTGAATGGTTTGTTTGACTGCTCAATGAGTAAAAGTGTGTTTGTTGTATATTGGTCATATTACACAATACTGTAAGTTTTGAAACTGCAATATAAACAAATAATTCGACGAAAAGAACAAATAATTATTCACCACTATTAGTTTACTTACAAATATTGTCTTCTGTTTACGCGAATGTTATTCATTGAAATTAAACTACTATATACGGATTTTATCGCGTTGTTTATTTGACACTTTATTACAAAATTTTGAAAAACTGTTACACTACTATAATTACTATTAAACTTTACAATTTTTTTTTTAAGCTATTTGAATTATTAATTCTATTAAAACTATTTATACTATTACTATACTATTATACTATTTATATTTATGTTTACACTTTCCCCGACGTTTCGGTTGCTTTTCAGCAGCCATGGTCACGGGGAGACTAAGATGGTAGTTGTCTCAATGTTCCAGTGTAGTTATTTCAAAGTACCCGAACATAATTTAATCATGGGTGTTTCTATTTACGCAGAATGAGCTCAAAGTATCATGAAGTCTAGCTGTGGTTTGCTTCTTCTTGGGTTTGACTATTTGAATTACTGGATCCCAAGCTGGTGGTACATTCCAACCATCTTCTCTATTGAAATTAGGATGTCTCTTGATTTCAATAGCCTTGCGAAGCATCCTTGGTAGGAATCAGTGTTCTAGCGAGCATCTGTGGTTTGTCAAATCTCAGGTAGTGGTTGGTCCCCTGTTGCACATGTTCACACACAGCAGACTTCAACGCATCAAGCATAGGCACCCGCATAAAAGAACACATAGCTGATGTAAAACACCAACGCTCGTTGAAGTCTGCTGTGTGTGAACATGTGCAACAGGGGACCAACCACTACCTGAGATTTGACAAACCACAGATGCTCGCTAAAGAACACCGATTCCTACCAAGGATGCTTCGCGAGGCTATTGAAATCAAGAAACATTCTAATTTCAATAGAGAAGATGGTTGGAATGTACCACCAGCTTGGGATCCAGTAATTCAAATAGTCAAACTCAAGAAGAAGCAAACCACAGCTAGACTTCATGATACTTTGAGCTCATTCTGCGTAAATAGAAACACCCATGATTAAATGATGTTCGGGTACTTTGAAATAACTACACTGGAACATTGAGACAACTACCATCTTAGTCTCCCCGTGACCATGGCTGCTGAAAAGCAACCGAAACGTCGGGGAAAGTGTAAACATAAATATAAATAGTATAATAGTATAGTAATAGTATAAATAGTTTTAATAGAATTAATAATTAAATTAGCTTAAAAAAAATTTGCAAAGTTTAATAGTAATTATATTTGTGTAACAGTTTTTCAAAATTTTGTAATAAAGTGTCAAATAAACAACGCGATAAAATCCGTATATAGTAGTTTAATTTTACTTACAAATATTATTTTGGAAATTAAATCATCTTCAACACTTTGGCTGTTCACTGCTGGGCATCACATCATAGGCCACCCTCATATTGAGCACGATTTTCTTCATTCTAAATGAACTCGATTGTTTTTGTCTGTTTGCTCGTATGTTTGTACTTGCATCATGCAAAAACCACAAAACGAAATTAAATGCATATTTTTATTGCTGGAGGTCTATAAATAATAATTGGAGAATATATGGGACAGCGCGCCGGCGCGCGGCGCCACGATATTAAAAAACGAGTTTCTTTTGTGGTCTACACAATTAAATCAAACAAATTCAACATTTATCTATATAGCGTGAACTGCGCGCACATCACTGTAACCGCAAATTAATAACAATTCAAAATAAATACTGACAATGTTAAAAGCTGAATCATAACCTCCTGGTGGAATAGATACTATGAACAACTCCATACATATTCTACCTACATCACATGCGATATTTTTACAAAAATCAATAGATTTCAAAAATAATTCTTATTGATTGATGTGAAGGACAGTAGCTTCGCCTCTATTAATGCTAGCAACAACACTGGATTACATAAAGTAATTCCCCCTCTAATTTTAATAGTTGCTATTTTTGTGCTTATTCCTTAGAAACCCACTGTAACGGGCTGAAAAAGGGTAGGCTCTATGCCCAACATGTCAAGGTACAAAGATGGTTACACCATTCATGTTCAAACAGAGAAACCTAAATATTCATTTTGAACTGGACAAAACATAAGTACATGCTTTCACATTGTGTCGCATTTAATATTTTTGTATTTATTAAATTAATATCAGATGATTCTCTTACAATAGGCAAGAACAGCCTTACATACATAAAAAACACTCCTTATCGCAAGGCTTTTTACAAAAATAGATTATCACGAACATTATTTTTGAGGCGGACACCTAACTAGTATCTGTGAATCACACATTTTTTCTGTTTAGTGCGAGAATTTTAGTCGCGACACTCTGCCATAATATGTAGCATTTGATATGATACCTCTCGATACCTTAAACAATAAAAGGCTAAATATATCAATACATTTTAAACCAGAGGATATTCGTTATAAAAACAGTTCAAGATAGAGTGCCCATCTAGTTTTAGTATCATAAATATCACAAATGGTATTTGCCTAATTAAATTAATCGCCAAATGTGAATATAGTTTGCATCTAACATTTGTCGTTTATTAGACTAGATCGGAACTCTATTTGAACATACATACCTATTTTATTACAAGAATTTGTTTGTTTGTTTGTTTACCTG
Organism: Catocala sponsa; assembly: GCA_963564715.1. Lineage (NCBI taxonomy): Eukaryota > Metazoa > Arthropoda > Insecta > Lepidoptera > Erebidae > Catocala > Catocala sponsa. The sequence goes on along the minus strand of OY751338.1, from coordinate 19,798,849 downwards.
AACGCGCTAATCTCAGGAACGGTCCGATTTGAAAAATTCTTTGAGTGTTAGATAGCCCATTTATCGAGGAAGGCTATAGGATATATATCATCACACTAAGATCAATAGAAGTGGAGCACCAATGAAGAATGTTTCAAAATCGGAGGCTTTTTTTTCCTTTTGAGAGCTTCCGCTGCGTGCGCTGCGTAAACAGTTAAAGTCTCGCAAAAATCATATATGACAGAATTGTAATTCTAAAAAGAAGTTCTGGACAGCATATGTCTATCTTTTAAGGTTGGGTCAAACCATTGGTATATTGGGTCAATAGAAAGGATTGTAAAAAGAAGTTCTGGACAGCATATGTCTATCTTTTAAGGTTGGGTCAAACCATTGGTATATTGGGTCAATAGAAAGGATTCTAAAAAGAAGTTCTGGACAGCATATGTCTATCTTTTAAGGTTGGGTCAAACCATTGGTATATTGGGTCAATAGAAAGGATTGTAAAAAGAAGTTCTGGACAGCATATGTCTATCTTTTAAGGTTGGGTCAAACCATTGGTATATTGGGTCAATAGAAAGGATTCTAAAAAGAAGTTCTGGACAGCATATGTCTATCTTTTAAGGTTGGGTCAAACCATTGGTATATTGGGTCAATAGAAAGGATTGTACTTAAATATACCGAACTGACATAATGCAAGTTGTCTGACGATCTTGGTTTGCATCTAACGATACACATTTAACACTATCATTATACCCATGGCTTCGCTCTCATTTTTTATTTTATAATTTTAGGTCTGGAGACATATCAGCCAATTAATTACAATATCAAGCCGTTGCTTCACTGAAAAATATAGAAGGACAAACCCAACTATAGCAAGTTTGTTTGTTGTTTATTTATATTTTTCTATGAAATAAAAAGTAGGTATAGAGCTATAGATAAGTTGCGTTTAAATCTACTTATACTTAATACTGGTACTTAAGTCATAGAAATTCAATATCAATGAACAGCACTGTCAGTTAAATGAACCGATACAACTACATATATATATATTTATATTTCAATGTGTACAGAGCATCAATGTGTGTGTGCTGAAATATGAAAATTGGGGCGGCTTTGGGTGGCTTTAATCCGTCAGAAATCCGCCCACATCCGGTGGCGCTCCGCTACATTTAATAATGCGGAGTTAACGAATGGTTTATAATCCTGCGGTTAGACATGAAAAGGCGCCGGCAATTTGGAAGATTGCGCAGGTCCGGATTGTGGGAAAAGTTCGGTTGAGATCAAATTGGATTTATATATCAAGTGGGATTTATAGTTTACTTAGAGTTTTTGTACCACCATGGTGGCAAACAAGGGTAGAAACCGCCTAATTATAAAACGGTTATTGGTTTATAGACGTGTGAAGTATAAAATACTTTATATGCTATTCCTTAAGAACTATAGTCGCCAGAAAAAACCGAAATGTTTCAATCACTTTTGCTATTTTTTATAACGTTGCCAACTTGCAGTTTATTGCCTTTATTGTTTTGTCTAGTACCCATTGTACAAGCTCTGCTTCGTTTGGGCTAGATGGTGTTGTATGTATGTGATAGAATATTATATATACATGTATTGCTCAAACTATTTATAAGCTTTTTAAAAATATGCATTGTATTTTTATAGGTACAACGTAACGAGTGCAATCCTTGAGCGACATTGTGCGATGCTATAGCGTTTTTAATTATTCGGCTTTCTTTATCACCCTTATAGCATATTACATACATAGAACCTTATACAGTAATATTAGCTGTCAAACACTTCTGCTAAATCTTCAAAGATACATGGTGTTGATATATTACAAGAAAACGCAATTAAAATAAACAATTAAAGCTTGTATCAATTTCAGCTTTTAATCTAAAAAATCAATTTGAAGCGGTTTCATGGAGATATAAAATTAAAATTGCGGTTGCATGGGGATTTAAAATTAGTTGAAATTCAAAACGGATCTACACACAATCCGGCTCTGTGTTTGGAAAGATAAATCGTAAATCCACGGCTGTTTAGAGACCGTCGTAGCAACAGTTAATTTGTGTTAGCTGATCTATAAAAATAAAAACAAAAAATAAATTTATTCAAGTTAGGTTACACGGTAACACTTATGAATGTCAAAGTTACACAATATTTTTTCTGTGAATTTACATTTACTGCCACGTTCAGCAAAGCAAGGGTGTAGGGCTCATGAGAAGAACGGGCAAGAAACTCATGGCCACTCTTTTTAGTCTATCAGAACGTACTGCCCTTTTCCCTGATAAGCCTTCCTCGTCGGCAGTTTGCGTTTTACAACTAATTTGTAAATGGTATAGCTCATTGTCTATTAAAGTAGGTACCTAGTTTCTGTGTGAGATGGATGGTGACTAAGATATCATGATGATCATTTTCTACGGACTTTGTCATTATACGAGAGACCTATTTCCGGTTGCCTCATATATGTATGTCTATAAAACTTTACCCTGTGATGTTCACAGTTCCTCATTTTAGATTTTATGTCTGAAATTATATTTTAAACTAATATAGGTAATTAAATTTAATTAAGAGTAAAAGGAAAATTTAAAGTATAATCTGCGATCAACTACTAAAACTTGCTTACTTTTATCATTATGGTTCAAACACAACTTTATTTTAATACTAGCTGTTACCTGCGACTTCGTCCGCGTAGATTTTAACTAAAAAGTGTTTGTCTCCGCGGAACCCTATTTTTTTCTAAAATCAAAGTAGCCTAAGTTACTCCTTATAACACCAGCTATCTGCCAGTGAAAGTCCCGTCAAAATCGGTTCAGCCGTTTCGGAGATTAGCCGGAACAACCAGACAGACAGACAGACAAAATTTTTTAAAATAGATATTTTTGTATAGGTACCTTATATATTTTCATATGCATTAGATAAAAAGCTGTTATTTTGACATCAAACAGACACTTCAATTTTATTTATTTGTATAGATATAGATATATACCTAAATGGACATAATAAGGTTGATTATATTGATAAATCAACATAAAATTATTTAAAGTTATGCTCAAAATATTTTGATGGATGGCTTTAATGGTGCAATGAAACTAATGAGGATCGTTCACAGCCTATAAATATAATTATTTAATTATATTTGGCAAATTATTCAACGCGACTGTACCTATTATTTCGAAATTTCGCAAAAACACAATTATTTTTAATTTAATTAATATGTCTATGATTGAGGTACGAGGATAAAACAAATCACCGTATTGATCTAATGAAATCCAAATGTTGCAGTTGACGTTAGGTTCACATTAGGTAATCCAAAACTAATCTCAATAAATCACAAGCCTTATACTTGATATTTTCTATTAACGCCATCTATGAGCGAGTAGCAGAACTACTTTAGATTATCCATTATTGTCAATATCAATTTAGACAACAACCTTACGATTAATATATACTAAATTATATAACGCAAGAAACTATAATTCTCAAATAAATGACTCCTCTTTTAAATATATAATCAGTTTCAGAAGACAATGAATAAGAAATCGAACGTTTGTTGCTTTAATTGCTTAATAGATGTCGCCATGAGAGAACATTATCGTTTATCTAGTAATAAAATATAACAAAGATGGCAACTTTTGAGTATGCCTTATTGCCAACAACATTAAAATAATAATGCAATAACACCAATTTGTATAACAAGAGATGAAATTAATATAACTACATTTTATATTATTATCCATTCCTAATCGTTAGATATAAACAAATCAATAAATAGTAGATAACTAACTTCATAAGCTTCCGAGAATAATAACACAATTAGGCCGAAATCCTTATCTAAAATCTGTCGAAACAAACTTAGAATAAGAGCCTAATTTAAAACGATTCTTATATAAAAATCTGCGCAGATACGTATCGAACACCAAAAGCGCGCCGAATTCTGTCATTTCTACCATTTAATTTTTATTTTTTATTGAAAAAATGAGCGTTTATCTTCAATCGGCACCCTGTTTCTCGTTCGACGTGAAGGTTAACACCGTTTCATTAAAAAAAGGAAGTCTGGACCCCCAAAAGACTGAAAAAAGACTATGAAGGAGGCAAAAAGGCTACATTTGGTTACCGAGCGGCGCCTAGCGGGTGCCGCGGCGGCGTCTGTGAATGTGGGAGCTTTTACAGCAAACGATCCTGTCCATCCAGGTTTATTCATTTTTTCTTATACGAAGATAAATGTTTCTAGTTAGTCTAATTTAAGCTCTACTTGATAAATATTTTAAAATTATATTGTCTGTTTAATAGAATGTTTCATGGGTGAATACATTAGCAAGGAATCATTAACTAATAAATCTATAAATTGTGTAAAACATCACGTATAAAATATAATGGAGATTTAAATTTAAGTTTTGATTTGCTGTTACTTACATAACTTTAAGATTAAAAGACGTTTAACTTTAAAGCTTTTAAAGTTAATAAAAAATAAACAAAAATCAATAAACCATTTTTCCTCAAGTACTACTAAAATAAAACTATAATTAACAGATGATAAATAGGATTATATCATGCAACGGTTTATAAAATCTATTCACATCATCAACAAACCACAAACAAAAAAAAATGTCGCTTAAAAAACCGCAAACAAATTAATTCGACATCAACAATTTGCGGATCATCAAAAGGCCCAAAACAACACAGTTTAGGATAATTTACACGTTAAAAGACAGTCTAGAGTTACGATCGCGTCCTCCCAAAACTTGTATCGTAAAGTGTAAAGGCACATTTAGATGTTTGAATTGATATTCGCTGGCGTGTAGTGTGTAGTTTTGTTGCGTTGAGCTCACCTAATTTATACGCGTTGACTCCGGCGCGATGTGCTATTGCAACGACACTTTTGTATATGTTTACATATTTAAATCTTAACTTTAAAATTATTGTTAAGATGTAAATAATAGTAGGTAGGATGAGGACTCACATTGTCTAATCTAATATGAGTTTTCATAGCTCTTGTGAAACTCAACTATTGGTAGTCAGTAGTCCTTCTATGCATTTTCTAAAAGATCTCGGTAAACTCTCTGCTAAAAATATGTCTATTAAAGTCCAAATTACATGTAATGAATAACGTGAACTTATTGGCAAATTATTGTGAATTAATAATACTATGAATCCCGCATACTATTCGTTTTACAACAAGATTCAAAAGTTTATTAATGTATCTAGCAAATTTTAATATAAGAAATAGTGGGGATCCATATTGTATCTATTTTGTCATTTTACACGTTGGAGTATAACATAATAAGGACTGGACTAAGACAAAACATAAAGGTTTTCCTGTAATGACATATGTGATTTGTTTTTTAAATAAATAAATAATAATATATGCACAGTCTTCTATGTAGTATCGAGAGGGTACATTATATACATAGTTTAGTTTGTGCCAAAAGAAAGTTGTGAAGCTATCACGCATATACAAAAAACTAAAATTGATATCATTCTAAACATATATAAACGCTAGATTTAAGAAATTAGGTGGATTCAAATAAATTTCATATGAATTTAAAAAAAAATTAAAGCCATATCGTTGTTAAAAAAATTGGGGCAGTCTGAGGACTGCTGATAGAAGTGAAAACTTTAATCTTTGATCATAAACATTCTTTATAAACAAAAATTTAAAAATAAATAAGAAAAGGGGCGGGTCGGATGCTGTTAGGAGTTATTTAGGGGGTCAAAATTTCGTTACTTTTTGCGTAGGACGCACCATTTCTGAGATATTGTTAATATTCTAAAATAATTCAAAAATGGAAAGCGTGGAAGCGTGACGATGCCGAAGCGTGACGGTGACGCGAGTTCTATGATTTTTGTTCACCTAAGAAAGGCTCAACGCGCCTAAAGAAGACTTAACTTAAAAAAAAATTGTAACTCAACACATGTTTCGAATGTTTTAAGATAGTATAAATGAATATAAGCATTGGTCAGTAAGCTGACACAGTAAGGACAAATAAATTCTCTTGTTTATGGATTGGCATACATTTGACAAAGTAAATCTATTCTCAATGCGACCACCTCTCCGAATCAAAAACGTGCATAGAATAGAATGATATTTAATAACACAATCACCAAGTAACCAAGATGGCAAGGTATTCAATGGCCTACTAAAACGTTAGAATTATTTACACAATAGGACGCCTTCGATAAAGAACAAATATTTCCTTATTATGACATAAACGTATCCAGTTTAGAAGACAACCCTGTTTCATCTAATCTTATTAAAAAATACACCTAATAAACAGGGACGATTTACCTCATTCGTTTTCCAAAAACTTGAGCTGAAACAGTGATATATCTGTGGTGTAAGGGTCCATTCATACCACAGTTGACCGCAGATGGGTATCTTTTACTTTACGCGGCCCGCTGCGGTCGGCGGTCGCACAATATGTCAAAAGTAAACGATATTTCGTCTGGTTATCGTTTGAAGAATGCGCGGCTGACGTGAGGACGGCCGTCTGTCGGCCGTGGTAAGCTTGTTTAAATTACAATGGATGGTTATAACTATGAAGTCGATTCGTTATGATTTAAATGTTTGCCTTAACTACGATTAGATGTTTATGCTGTTTTGACATAAAATATAAATAGTTTTCAACTTGAGGCGTGACAAATAATAGTTGAAATAATTAGCTACCTACTTTCATACTTTCATGAGTTAGTAGTTTACGTCTTTTTTTGCCGAATAGGAGAGACAAGTCTTCAGATATCTTTCACAATGACTCTAAGAAACTTCTATTGATACATTTAAAATATATAAAATATGACTATAAACTTGTTTAGGTATATCAGTCTAGACGATAATATAAGTCTCACTTACCCGAAAATACCGTTACAAGGGACCATAAGGAACAGTTTCTACCGTGTGTCAAAACTAATAATTCTCGTTTCATATTTTATGAGTGTTTAACTTTCCATAATATCGGCGCGAACTCCTGCGCACGATTCTCATTTTACATTGACAGCGAAACGATAAATATTGAGACCACCGCAGTTTCGCGCGGAGCCTCCAGAGCAAAGTCCTAACGACACCGTCGATTATCATAAAAGTTCAATTGAACAAAAATGCAATTTCTACGCACAAACAAAGATGGACCGAATGCGTGTTCTCATTTTTTTGCCGCGTCATTATTCACGCCGTAATGTCATGCGAATGCAAGTGCAGTAAAATCACTTCGCGTCGCATTTATCATTAGAATCAATTATTTCCCCATTTACGCGTCCGTATGTCGGCGAGCCCTCGATGTTGGTAATTTTGTGTGGACATGATCGGTTTTTATACGATATTAAGAATTCCCGAGACGTACGCAAAATATTAACATTAAACACCTTTAAATTGTGGGTGCCAGTGGTAATGATCGTAAATACCGTACGGTAAAGGTACGGCGTATTAAATTTAAGGAATTCGCTCGGCGTCTCTAATGCTCTTAAAATTTCAACTATACAGACTTATGGCTTTATGCAAATTGTTCTTATTTATCTGTGCCCAATTAGTTAACATTAAATGCCTTTGTAATATAATATTCGGTCATTAAAATATTTACAATCAAAATGCCTATTTCGTACTATAAAAGAGAGGTCGTTTATTTCGTCGCAGCCATAGCAGAAATTCTTTCTTGTACTTATAGATACTATGTATAAAATATTATTTAAATGACTATTACTAATTATACAAAGCGTAGCTCAAAATGTTTTTGATTAAAATATACAACAGAAAAAGAAAATGCTGTGGTATCGACCACATCGTAACCATGCAACCGATGTCCTCTGCTGAATATAGGCCTGCTACGAAAATTTCAACACTGATAACGTATTGTGACGATTATGCACATTTTACCATACAAATAACATTCTATATTTGACCTGTCTTATAAACATAGACAATTATAATATTAAGTCTAAGACTCGCAGAAAATAGGGAATAGCTTTTTATACAAGAACACAAAGACTATTGTAATATTGAATTATATTTTTAAATTATAAACGATTTAAATACAATCCAAGAATTGATTTTTACTTACTATATATCTACATATACCTTATAATGCTTTCATGACACACAAATCTAGCGAACACTAATCATTTTTAAATCATCGCAATGGAAAACTATCATTACAGAGCGCATTGATTACTTTGGAAAAACAAAACGCAACAATGACAAAAGAATCAAGCAACATTGTGATGGAAATATAAAGGTGTGGACACACCTACATGCAATAAGGCGCGAGTCAAATTAGAGTGGTGGGTAATTAGGGCGATTACAGACGACATTTGAGCATCCTGTCGACGGGACGCATGTGGGTGGTTAACATTACCAAGGCGAGATTTCTCCCTAGTTTGTAGGTATATTGTGTTATTTACTACATCTGAATGGCAAAGGGACAGTGAGGCACTGTTACAGAAATTAAACTTTGTTTATTTCATAAAATATATTAAAATTGGTCCATGTATTTTATCACTAATGAGTTGATGTGCAAATAGGTACTTATTTTTCTTTTTTTATATACAACTAAGATGGCAAACAAGCATACGGCCCACCTGATGGTAAGTGGTTACCGTAGCCTATGGACGCTTACAACACCAAAGGCATTACTTGCGCGTTGCCGACCCTTCAGGAAAGGAAATGGGAAGGAGAAGGAGCGGGATGGGGGAAAGAGGGTGATTGAGCCTTCGGCACTCTCACTCACCGAACGAAATACAACAGTAGGAATACTGCTATTTCACATCGATATTCTGTGAGAGGGTAGTCCTTCCCCGGTCGAGCCGACCCATGAATGCTGAAATCAGCGAGGCAAATTATTTCTGAATGCCAAATCTCATAGAAATAGATTTCTAAACTAGTTTAATAAACGTGGTTGTTAGTTTAACTTTATAATTTAGTTGGACTATTTTTATTAGTAAAGTTTCATTGCGAGGATCGACCCATAGGTGTAGCCGTGTATGTCAATTCTCGCAATAAAAGCTAAAGATATGTTCAAAGTAGAGTGCCGATCTAGTCTAATAAAAGACAAATGTGAACTAAAATACAAATTAAATTTATATTTTAATTTAGGAGAATATCATTTGTGATATTTATGACACCACTAAGCCTAAATCGGAACTCTATTTTGCAAAAAGTTTTTATTACGCGAATTAGTTCTCAAGTAATAATAACCTTTCTCAAAAAAGAAAATACTACTATAACACACGTGCTCACGAGAATAAAGGTTTTTAACGTTTTATCATAAAATTAGGAAAGTCATAGAGCATATAACACGAGTTCAATGTATTGGGCAAATTTACTCCTAGAAGGTTTATGGCATAGATATAGAAGTAGAAATATACTCGAATTGCAGATCGCATCAAGTAACTCAATCACCAAACGTTAGGGAGCATTGCGGCTGCCAAATTATTACAAGTTTTAGAAATGCACATCCAAGGATTTTATAATGAAGACTGATAAAATAAATTATCTATATATATACACCAAATGTTGATTATGCTTTCCGCTTTATCGAGTTTTTTGCCGGGTCCACGTCTGTTTCATGAATTGACATCTCGTAAGAAAATGTTACCAATTAATACCTAATGGTATAGAACACATTTTGGCTTAAATACATGAACGCATATGTAAATTCTGATGTGAAAATAAGTATTACGCACATATCAATAAAATGCATATCCATAATTGTGGCTTTGATTTGTTTGTTATTTTGTTTCATAGTAAACCTGTGACATTGTAAACCAACAAACATAAATGCATTTATAATATCAGTGCGAATGGCATGCAACAAATTTTTACCTTTACATTTTAAAATATCTGGCAACACTGCAACACCTCACCGTGTCATTACGAAGCATAAAACTTTAAAAATATACCGGTAATGAATTTTAGTGCTGTTGTAAACGATCTCAGTATCCCTTACCGTTCGTATAATTGTAAGTGTTAAATGTCAGCGGATTATTTCGGACGAGGGTGTCATAGGCTGCCGATGTGCGGTCATCACGTGACTCACTAAGAGCTCTGAAGTGCTAAGCTTTGTTAGTAGTATACTCGTATTATACAAATATTTAACATGCTTCTTCATTATTTTTTAATATATTTTAAAAGTCACCTCTTGCACTAGGAATAATATCTAATATAGCGAGGGACTTAGGGACTTTACAAATGTTTAAACAATAGCCACAAGAAACACCCTGACTCGGAAAAGTTATTTGTGGATCGTAGAAGAGACTTCGGTCTAAACTTAACGCAGTGGTAGAGGTGAGGCGACCGCTTAAGCGGTCGCCTATTTTGCATTGCAGTCATTCTATTTTGCACAAAGATATATTTTATAATTATATTGACTGCAGGGATGGTGCTATCACCATCCCTGCAGTCAATATAATTATCTATATATCTTTATGCAAAATAGAATGACTTAGATCTTCAAATCTTTCGAAGCCCGAATAGGGAAGATTTAGATATTACTTTACAGAAGATCGTAGCTTTTTTGTGAGTTGATGATCGTAGCCGCAATCAAATAATCTTCTATTCGGTTTTAGCAGTGAATGCAGTTCCACACAGCTTATAAGGTAGCCAAAACTATTGATCACGTCGGAGGATACTAGTAATAGTTATGCAGTGGTTCTTTAAGGCTTTCTTATTGTATTATCAGAAATAATCATCACACCAATAAAGTCGTTAGTGTCCTAGGAAAAGGTAGAGAATGTACAAGGATGTTGATTTACATAATCACCGTCATCGCCTATTACAAAACTTTGAACCTAAGCACAATGTGGATTATTACTACCAAGCCACATTTAATAGGAATTATATTTGTATGTAAACTATTTGAAGAAAACTTGGAAAATCTTTCTGTTTGTGACGTTTTCCATATTAAGATATTTTTGAACCGGATTGGTTGCTCTATGACAGCTACCATCAGGAATCAACGTCACCTAATGAGGTCATTATGTATTGGTGTTTTTTACTACACTATTGCATTAGGTAAGTAAACCTGTAAATATAGTTGTATGCAGACAAATGTCCTGACTGGTCCCGTCGAGTTTGTTTATCTTCTGATCTATTAGAATAATAAAAGGATTGCTGCTTCATATCCTCGTTGGCGCAGCTGTGAATAAAAGGTCTCGAGATCAATCTTCGGATTGGTTATTATGGTATAAGGGTTAACTTTCGATAAACTGTCAGTAGCAGTATGGAATCTTGAACAGTATCTACAAGACGTCATAGGCTCATCCCTTATTATATGGAAACTAAAACATAGCATGTCAAATGTGTGTGTAGTAGATCTCTACTTAGCTCTTCGGGGATACAGTTATTAGACTATGTATGTGTGTAAAACCTAAATTACGAAGCTTCGAAATCGATCACTGAAAGATGAAGTTACTTTAGTTTAGGTACAAAATTTGATTAACTTTGTCTCATGCTGAGTTAGATTTTGAAGTAATCAAAATCTAACTCAGCATGAGACAAAGTTAATCAAATTTTGTACCTAAACTAAAGTAACTTCATCTTGTTCAGTGATCGATTTCGAAGCGGTCAAAAGTAACCATGACATTTTCACTACAAGTCAATAAGATAAAAGCACACACAAGTCGAAAAACAATCGCCAAATAATTATTTACATACTCGCATTACGTCATAGATTTGTTTGAAAAAGACTTCGCACGTTCACACGAACTTTTGAATTGGTACGATTAGATCCCAATAAGGCAATGTATAATCATGTAGCTTTACAACCGTAGGCGAAAGAAATCTTCTAAAACATAACATAGAATCGTCCTTCAACAAAAAGTAGGTAGACGGGTCGTCGTCCGAATTAACGACTGTTAATCGCACTCTCAGTAAATGTGAAAGTGTGTAGGAATTAATTACTATTTGCACAGTTCACAACGAGCAACAACAAAAATAATAAACAATGTCAACGGGTCGTGTGTAGGCGAATGCTTTCGTTATCCGTCGGCAACCTATTAACGTCACGTCGCCAGTCCACCGCCCGAGGCTCAATGTGAACTTAACTCTTGATCTTACAATTTTCATAGAAACCACGTTCCAGTATTCGATTTTTAAACTCTTGTGGGATTGCAACCTACTTCTATCATATATAAATCAATGTTACGTCAGCCAAGTACCCTTTGTTGATATAATAAATAAAGGTTTACAAGTGAGATGATGATGTCTTTTGCCTGACATGAGGACATGAGAAGTGGGATGATTGTTTAACTTTCTATTAAAGTCAAGGTTTAGATCGAAGCGACATTGCGTCACACTATATTCAATGTCTAGTTTTAATAAAAATTTTAAGTAATATTCAAGTATCTGTAAGCGTGTTTTTACAATTCAAAAATGGCATAAGAAAGATAGCTACACCGATCACTTATATCATTGATCTCGTGTTTAATGAACTTTTAACGTTTCAAGCGATGATATTATTCAAATGCTGTCTTTTTGTTGCATAACTAAGACAATCACGTACTTTACTAAAAGAAAGTGCAAATTACCTACGACACAGGGAAATGACATACAAGCATCGACAAATAAGGCGAAGTAGATACAGTAGGCACATATAAACTTATGTAAATGGATTACGTTGACAGGCGGCATATAAGTCGCGTCGAGTAACTGCGCTGTGAAGCTGTGTATAATAAAAACACGGTATTCGTACCTCCTGATGGCATCCGTCGGCTAATCTTTGAAGCTCGCTCGCTCGCAAATCACAAATCCACTCGAGATTAACATCCATTATTTTGCATATTATTGACATTTACTACCACACTTTATTTATACACGTCCAGAGTTATTTGGGAAGTATTTTTTTTTACCAACATAAAAATGTTTGTAGGAAACAAAAAGAGCTAAATATTTATGGCTGGGCCGATGTATGTCAATGCAAAATTTATATTGTTGAGAGCTGATTTAGCTTCGGATGCTTTCCGTTTGAAATACGTGCTTTGTGACGGACCCACCGGTGCTCGTATATGGATAATGAGCAATACGTTTTATAAGATTGGGGAGATAAGTAGTGTTAAGTTTTGAAGAGCCAAATGTGTATAATGAGTGCGAACGATGTTGTTTTTGAAATTGTCGACTCTAATGATGGTTGGGAGCTCATTTATTGTCGTTAAGATGACACGGCCGCTGCCACTTGCGGTTTTATAGCCTTAAAAGAGTGCAGAAGTGCTGATGAAATTTGAGAATGACGAGGCGTTACTTATACTTAATTCTTTTTAAGAACGCGACAAAGAATCAATTATCATAAATCTAAAAGTAACTTATTATTATTATATGTCATTTAGAACAGACGGCGGTTTACAAATCGGCAAACGACCACACAAAATGTCGCCTCAAACTTAATTTACATGTAACAAATCTAAACCATTAGCGTACATTTATTGCTTGCCATAAACCAAGTAATTAATTCATAGTAGTAAAGCTCGAATATAAATCAATAATAATATCGGTGTTAATTTCCAAGATGGCGGATTTAGTTCGTATGACATCAGACTAGTGAAAGTTAATTAAACTGATATTTAATGATGCGGAGTATCTTAATCCTCGTGACTAGTAGTCGTTGGCGGAGTATTAGGAATATCAACTATTTATTCATGTATACACAAGGTATGTTTGTATGTACGTTTGCTTGTTCGTATATGGAAATGACGAATTTTCACAATATTCTTTAAGAATTAAGTGAATTTTTATATTTATATTGAAATTAGTTTACAATTTTGATTGGTGATGGAATAGTGAACGGGTATTTATTTTAGTCGGAATAATAGATTCTTCGTTGAATTTTAACCAGATTTGATTTGTTATCCTGTGTGAATGATAGTCCGTTAAGAAGATGAATGAAAACTATTACATGCAGCTGAAATACGAATGTTAAGGTTCGATTATGATATGACGAGGATGAAAAAGGAAGAATATTATTAGAGGCAGATCGAAGATTCATCGATAGGAGAAAAATTCAAGAGCAGTTTTATGTCAGATTCGTTTGATATGGAGGATGAGGGGTAAAGATGAGGGACAAGAACATAAAGTGGTATAGAAATGGGTGTATGTATGTATAGTGTGAAAGTACTGCAATTACTTATGCAGGCATAAAAATAATAGAATCATGATGTTGCTCCAATTGGCCACCGTGAAATTTTTGTTTTCTTACAGGTATTTCTCAGTAGTGGCACCCAATCAGGACACTATAATCACCCTATATTACGTAGAATCTAAAATTAGTCGGCTCTATATGGTAACCTTTCTCAAACCTTCTGGAACATACTTCCTCACTATTTAGTTCATATAAATTATTGTATTCGTTCTCTGTGAGGAAAGTTGCGATTTTAGCTAGTATTTCTTGTCCTGCGGTATTTCATTAAGTTTCGATATGTTGTTTTATAATTATGATGAGTAGTATTAAAAATATAGTATATATTAAATAGTAATATAATACACATCACTAACAAAGTCTATTCGATGACATCAGACATCACATCAAAGATTTGCATAAATATAATTAGTTGATTAAAATGTATATTTTTGTAACAGTAAATATTACTTTATTTGTAAATGCTTTCATCCAATATAAGATTTAATACTGAATTGATTTAATACTTAAAATCTGTCAGGTAAACGAACAATCGATTTATATCATGGGCCTGTTAAGGTGCGTTTCCACTTGTTCTGATTGTAAAACGCAGTATTACAAGGATTTTATACCAACGCGATACTTCTTTGGTGAGTAGACAACGAATATCGCCTATTCGGCTTACGATATTCTATACCTGATCTATTATTTGCTTTGTATTCAATAAAACTATTGGTCGCCCAGTAGCTTTCAACATTCGACCGTAATTAGTTTATATATGTTTTTAGATTCTACATATAAACTTTAACTATGTCAAATCCCACATTATGCTTAGATTGAAAACTGAAAAAAATATTTATTCCCAATCTTTTAATGGCGATTAAAAATTAGCTAAGCACCAACAAACGGTAAGAAAAATGAGAAATGTCATAAAATAAATACTTACAGTATAATCTAAAAGTATTTTGTTTTTCTTATATTTAAATATATTTTATACTTATCGCCGTCTATGTAGTTAACTTTATCTTCCTAATTATAGTGCCAATTTCTAGTCAATCGAGAATGTTCTAAATATACTTGATTTCAATATAATTCCCACGTAATAACGGCTTAACACTCGCCTATTGCCGTCTACTGAACACATTTACCGACTAAGCTTCTAAGAATCACCTAACAGAAAACTTAATAACAATTCTCTTGATTCGGGAATCGAGCTGAAGAGCATACGATTTCCATGAGACCAATATCTAACACCACTTATTTTGTTAAAAACGTAAAGTTTTTAACAAAATAACTTGTGATAAAATAGCTAAAGTATTTTGCAAAATAAAATCAATTTTCTGTTTAATAATCGCAATTATATACGAAGATAATACCTTACGCTTTAGTTAAATTTTAAGACGTGACAAAAAAATTTTGTTTGCTTACATCAAGGGCCATGAAGTTGTACTTAGGTAGAGTTAATATTAATATGAAAAGGAAAGGAAAGGAGCGCAGGAAGCAAAATTTTATGAAAATTAAAAATAGTAATCTAGTTTACTGAGTTACGGTCGAATTTCACTATAATCAGCCTACCATATATCTAAAGCTAAGGTTAAATAAAAGTTTAAAACACAATTGTGTTACATCAAGGAATTACAAAAAATACTGTCATAAAAACTTTTGATTATAACAAAGTTCACGAACAAAGAATACATCAACTAAAAGCACTATAAAAGTTTGAAAGTCAACATTCATTCGTATTAATAAACGTATTAAGAACATTTTATATAATATGTGCTAATCAGGATTATAGTTCTTTATGGCTATACAGAAAAGACGTTATGATTAAAAATATATTTTCCACGCGGATTTGAGATTAAGAGATATAAAAATGGTTGATTATACTTTCTTGTGTGTAATAAATCAGAATGCTACCGATTCTACTAATATGCCATAATAGTAAGGTTTGGTAGCTGTATGCGACAAATAAAGTAGGTGTCATAATATATGATTATTAACTATTGCCGCCGAATTCTTTATACGATTGTGCAGCTTTCATTAAAGAAACTGGATTTGATTGCTGCTTTGTCGAGGCTTTAGTTTGCCAGCGATCGTGAGTTCTTAGACAATTTCTGTGACGTTTAATTTCGTTCGTTCACGTTATTGGGCTCCTCTACTTAAAAATTCTCTAAAGCAGTACCTAGTCTTGTGCTCAGTGGACGGCAAAAGACTCAGCCTAAAACATGACTGAGGTGTGTGTATAAGTTTGAGTTTGTGTATGATGTAATAAATTGCGCTGTTAGTTACTTTTTTGCTTGTGCTGAAACCATAAGTTAGTGAATGTCTGATTATGACATAGTTTTTGCTAGTTCGGAGGGCGGGACTGCAATCACTCATCGAAGCACGAAATAATATGATGTCATAATTATTTATAAGTACGTATTTGTTCCCTGAGGACTAATTCTCGTAATAAAAATGTTCATAATAGTTCTGTTTTAGTTTTATTGTCATAAATATGACAAATGCTATACTACAAAATTTAAATAAACCTCAAATGAGAACTCTGAATTTAAGTTCATATTTGACGTTTATTAGATGATGTCAATGATAATTATCTCAATACTCAATACTCAATACATTTATTGCACTCCACAAGTTAAATAGATGTTACAATGGTATAATATAAGAAACATCTCATTATCTTTTCTGTACCATTTATTATGTAAAAACCGTCAGTTTCAATTATTAACGTATTTTGTGCCAACTAACAACAAAATGTATGCGAATACTATGCAGTTATTTAAAAGTATAATAATGACCATCAATAAATAATTGAAAATTTAGTTCAATATTAGTCAATTTTTAATAATTCGCTCCGTATAAGTTTTTAAATATATGTCCGAAAGTATGTCTGTTAATTACGTTTTCATCTAATAGAATTTGTTATGGTTAAAAACGCGTAGGTACGCATTGTAACATACTTCCTATTACCTGCTATTATAAAAAATATATATATTATTGATTATTATGTGCCAGTAATATTATTTGTCAATCGCTTATTAGCACTGCTTGAACAATGAAAGTATGTCATTTAACTCTTTTTAATAACTGCTATATGCTATGTAATCTGTTTTTGAAATCCTTACTAATATTATAAATGCGAAAATGAGTTTGTTTGTTTGTTACGCTTTCACGCCTTAACTACTCAACCGATCAGCATGAAATTTTGCATACCTACTTTTGTCAGGGGTACAGAATAGGACATAGGGTACCTCTCATCCAGAAAAAAGAAATGTTGCAAACCTAACCTAACCTACATTTACGCGAGCGAAGCCTCGGGTGAAAACTAGTAGCAAATATATATTTTATAGACTTTATATTATGTCTTTACATTTTAGGCCAATTTTAGACTACACACGATAATCTTCTTTCGTCATACCTGGAAAATCAATCATTTTTATCAAATCCTAACTAATTAATATTCAGGTAAATATTTGTTCAAAAGTTAAATCTTCATGTACTTATCTGTAACTATAAAGAGATAAATATTTAATACTTTAACTACAAGAACGGCGCCGGCGGCGTAGTGATTTGAGTGTTGCCTTACCACTGTCACTACTCCGAAAGTTATTTTTATATCTTGCAACAAATTTAATGGTTGCTACGAGTCGGAGTTTCTTTGTAAAGACTGAAGAAAGAGGAATTATGCCTAGTGCTGCAACAGCAATTATACAGAAAAATGAAGTGATAAAAGTGTATTTAAGATTTATTACACATAATTTAAAAAATATAAAAGCTTTAGCCTTAATAACATTGTTTGGAAGTCCATTACACGTTACCCAGTGTAACAATACCCGAGTTCGTCGGATTCGTGTCCAAACTCAACGACCACGCCCACGCGGCTCGTTCACCGTTTATTGGCTACTCGTGCGAGGGTTCCGTATTAAACAATACTAGGCCATTTTTAGTCCTGGACCGCAACGCGCGCCATACAATGTTCCACATTGGACCGCACACCTACTTACTACTGAGGTAGGTATATCTTGGGTATACGACAATTGTTAAAGCTTTTTACGTTGTTAGTAAAATGTTCTTGATGATGAATATATAAAAGCTTTTAAAAGGGTATTAGTGTCACACAAGCACACTTTCGACAGATAGCACTGCGACATTAATCAAGAAGGCATTATTTGCAAATAGATCCCCTTAGGCTACAATAGATAGATCTTAATAAGTTAATAAGGAAGTCTTGGCGATGGCGGCCTTTAAAGTAAACTAGCGGTCGCCTAGTGGTCAAAATTCAACCAAAACTCCTAAGCTAGCTAGTTTGTTTTCTTTTTTTTATTACATATAATTATGGTAATATATATTATAATAACGAAAACTTGTTACTATGGTTACCTATAGGTAACCATAGTTACAAAGAATTGTGCGACGTCAGACGAACAATGCCGAATACTACGAACGCGATTCGACTGCGCGTGTCAAATTCATAGTTGTGTGCGTGTAGTGTTTTTTCATTAATTTAATGTTTTTCTAATGCATATTTTATAAAAATATTAGGATTCGCCCCTGCTTCTCCATATAAACTTTAACTGTGCAAAATTTTATACTCCTCCGTCCGCGCAATTTTCGTAAAAAGGGGTACAAAGTTTTTGCTTCACGTATTAATATATAGATAAAATAAATTCAGCTGGCTTGAGAACTGTTTTACCGACAGCACAGAAAATAGAATACTATGCTGGTACAGGTACTAGCATAGTATTCTTTTTTCTGTGCCTGTTACCTGTTTACTGCAGGCAGTAAACAGGGTTTTAAGGCGTCTTAAAAAGACGGTGTGCTGTTAGCAGAGAAGCTAATGGGATCTTTGTTGAAGGGTTCTTCTCTTGAACTTTGTAGATTAAGACGCAACTAATACCTGTGGTATCGTAAGCGCCTATATAATCGCTATTACTGTCAAGGAAGCCATATTATGTGTGTCTACTTCTTTATTAGGTTTATTTAAAGAATGTTGTAGAGCATTTTGCGATGCGACCAGTGCTTAATATGCGTATTATTATACTGCGTGATATTATACTGCCTGCAGTAAACAGGGTTTTAAGGCGTCTTAAAAAGACGGTGTGCTGTTAGCATAGGAGCTAATGGGATCTTTGTTGAAGGGTTCTTCTCTTGAACTTTGTAGATTAAGGCGCAACTAATACCTGCGGTATCGTAAGCGCCTATATAATCGCTATTACTGTCAAGGGAGCCATATGGGTGTCTGCTTCTTTATTAGGTTTATTTAAAGAATGTTGTAGAGTATTTTGCGATGCGACCAGAGCTTAATACGCGTATTTGTACTTACTGAATTTGTATTATGTACCTATTATACATTCGTAAGAGCACAGTGCAAATGAAGGATAGTTTGTTTTTAAATATGCTTGTAGGTAATTATAAAAATTCGAGTCTATGTACTTTAAGCCTTAAATTAAAGTTAAAGTAGAATACAGTAAGTCAGACTATACAGTGGGCAATTTACATAGGTATTGAATTTTCGACGAAAAGTCGTGAGTAAAATTAGCAAAAATAACACATAAACAACCTAATTAGAATAAATTATTCTTATAAGCCCCTTCCTATTCTGCTATCGGCGGTAGGTAAATATCGTCACCGTTTCCACACCATACATTATTTAGTCGGCGAATGGGAACAAACGGAATCGCACCTTATTCACACAACACAATTTATTTTCTTAACTTCACTCGCAAAGTGTGATTTCAATTAATTTTATCAATATTTATGCATACTAAAATCCTTAAGCTTCGATTTTTATCGATTTACCCTCATTTGATCCAATTCGCCCTCTGCCCCGTTAGCTGTACCGTTAATTATCCGATGTTTATTTGAATGTACTAACGGTCACGCCTTATGAGGGACAATTAAAATGTGACGCATCCAAATCGATTCAGCGATTCGCTGAGTCGATGCATTGTTGTCATCCTGGTGGCATCGAGAACAATTACGACGAAAACTCGATTTACGATGTGCCTTTGACACGAACAATGAATCGGTTCGTTAGAGATGTAGGTGTACGGTGAGAGTACTTGTTGCCGAAATGTTTGTTTTCCAATATCACACGTCTTATTGATTTACGCAAGTAAGTTTTATTTGGGTGCCCTAATGACTAATACAAATATGCTCAAACATTCACCTAAAAGGATAGCATATGTGGAGAAATACACCAACTGTGTCTTAGCTGTTACTACTCACGATCTTTTCTAATCAAAGTACAGTTATATAATATATAAACTGTCATATTAAATTAAGAATAGTAATAAGTAGAATTAGTCAAGATTAAAATTTGTTAATCTTACTTAAATATTGCTTTTCAATAAATTATCAAGTTTGTTCAATTTATTCGTGTTGGTTCCCGTTTTAATAATATTTTCTTTTGATCTGAAAAATTACTACCTACATAATATTTTGATAGTCGCGATTAATGATTAGGTATTATTACTGATTACAATGCATATTATGCTCTTCATAAGTGTTAAAAGTAAAAGGGTCGTTTACTTGAACTCTTCCATCCCGTTACATTGGCAGCGGTTGCATCATTCTCGCTAATCGAAAATTCTTAACGTGTTATCTTAAATTTCAAGCCTCTCGCCAAAATGAATCATGTCCCAAAATAAGGCACCGATAATCGAACTTCAATTTTGCATGCCCCTGTACAAAGAAAGTACTTTTACTTTTTTATTAAATTCGGTTTTCTCACGGCGGGACGTGACTCAGATCGTTCTCTTGCTTTTCGTCGTGTGTTGGGCCCCTTAATTATGACGTCATAACCACAGCCCGCGCGGCCGCGTCTTAGCTTTTGTTCTCTTTTCAAATTTCAATTTTTAATTTATTTGCTGACACTGAGGCTATATATCTTGGTTTTGTCTTTGATGCCAGTTAAGTTAGCCATCTTTATAATGGCTTGTTTTTATTTATTATACCTACGCCACCCAGTTTATGTCTACAAAATTGTTTAAATTATATTAATGCGTTGGTAATGAAGAAAAATTTTATAGCTGTTGATGGCGCAAATTGCTTGCAAATATCAAATTTAATAATATTTTATTTTGAATATATCGTAATTTTTACTAGTAATATTGTACTGTAATAAAAGTTAATGCAGCCCATATAGAAATTGTTCCATAAACAACGAAGACCGTAACTACTTCATTGTCAGCCTGTACAATTCCAAAAGCAATAAGATTAAAATATAAAGTTCTCAACGATCTCAATGCTTGCGGGAACATTGAAATATTTTGCGCTCTTTCACACTTTAAGCACAATAGAGTTCGCTTTACTCTCTACCTACTGTGCGGATGAAGAGGGACATCATTTTTTTGTAAGAATTCGGTACATATATACAATTAGTGATATAGCTTCGCGATGTTTCAAATAGTCTAGATTATCTTTTTAGTTTATTCTTGTTTAGTCTATAATTTTTTATATTGACATGTCGGTATATAAACTTTAAATGGATATACTACATACATAGACTATTTAAAACATTTCACAGATATGTTTAATATCTTCATATCAAATATAATCCTATAATAGTATAAGTACGGATAAAAAACTTGACGGTGATTGACGTAAACTGAAAGCACTAAATAGCGATTCCCTTTGCTCACCGCAATATTTATGCATAGAATATGAAGAAAATACTGGCTTGTAAAAAATGTATAAGTATAGTTTTATTATATAACTGGATGTTCCCGCGGTTTCACCCGCGTTTATCGTTACTGCGCCGCCCCTACGACCCACTTCCTCGATAAATAGGCTATCCAACACTAAAAGTATTTTTCAAATCGAACCAGTAGTTCCTGAGATTAGCGCATTCATACAAACAAACAAACTTTTCAGCTTTATAATATTAGTATAGATATATAATTATGAGATCTATAGCTAAACATAGGTTTCTTACATTATATTTATTTCGTGTGCCTAAAGCTAGCTTTATATGTATAAAGCTTTGGATATTTTTTTACTGAGAACAAGACTTATCGCTTTGTAAATACATTGTGTGTGAGTTGGTATAGGAGCTTCAGTCAAGTTTACTACATTTAAATCCATCACACAATTGAATTTGTGTGCTTTACAAATATTCTATTAATATTTAATTCACGATATTTATTCATATTAACAAATAATTACTCATGAGTAACTGCATAATAATTTGGGAAATCGATTTAGGCAGACCCCACAGAAATTGAATTCTGATATTATAGGTATAATTTATGACTTCCTTTCTAGGCTCTAGCCTTAGAACGGCATAATAATATAATTGAGTATGCCATTAAATAGTAATTTTCAGTTAAGTACTTACTCGAGTTTATATGGACCAAAACATTACTAAAAATAAAATATTATTTTTTTGCCCGACTCATTGAACACAATTATATAAGTAATGGCAATAATTAATGGCCACTCATGGACTTGTCACAAGTACTAAGAATGTACAAAACCAAGATCCTGACTACCATGACAAATTATTTAGTTGCAGAGTATTAAAAACTAAATTATATGGTAACCACCACATATAATGTAAAAATGTAAGTAACCTTTTATACATATAATAGGATAAATAAACTATGTACAGGTTATCCCCGAAAATTTACATTTCTGAACCAGGACTATCCTTTAGGAAGCTAACTCAGGGCCACCCTTCACATCCCAGTTGATGTCATGAATGGAATATTCAAGCTGTTATAAATAAATATAACTGTCGTACAGCGTCCGAAGTAAGTGCCCCTGCACAGTTCGATCGTAAACCATGGTTACATCTCAATAAACATATCCTGTATATTTGATATGTTGCAAATTAACGGGTTAAATGAGATCTTTTGTTGAATTATCTGGAGAAGACGTGTTTATCGAAGAGAATTCGTAAAAGAAAATATTCCGTATGAAGTAATTCAAAGACATTATTTATGTGAACTTCTTTATTTCAAGCATAATTATATTGATGCGTTTATAACAAGCAAAGGTTTGTAATTTAAGTTGATTTATTTCCAAATTAATCAGTTTGATTGCCGTAAATACAATCCATAATCTGCATGTATGCACTTCATTTTGATGTCTTTGTTTAACATTGGTATAAAAGGGGCAAAATCGACGATTTATTAGCCAATTGTTTAACTTTATTTTCTATTGGTCTTTTACTGAGAACTGTGATGTTTGTTGTATGTCGGCCTCGATGGCGAAGTGATTAATATAACCGACTACCACGCTGTAAATCGCGGGTTCGATTCCTGCACAAGTCAAACATTTGTGTGCATTAACATGGATGTTTGTCGTGGTCTGGGTGTTTCTATGTATAATATGTATTTACAAAAAAAAAGTAGATATGTATGTTTATCCATTGTCTAGTACCCATAGTACAAACTCTGCTTAGTTTGGGCTAGATGGTATAGTGTGTACCTATGTGATAGAATATTATTATATTATCATTATTATTTACCTACGTAAGAGAGAGAGAGAGAGAGAGAGAGAGAGAGATTTTTAATCTAATCGCCAGGTATATTTCTAAAATTGATAATATTTTGTACTTAATTATTTAGCCACGTATAAAGTCAACGGAAACACCAAGCATGACGATACAAAATTGGGAATGAAGGCAAACGATTTTAAAAGCTTGCAGTACTTACATCATCATTAGTGCGCTACAGATTTAAAAAAAATCTGGTTTCCATTTTGCAGTGCAGCATTCTCTTACGAAGATCTAGGAACTATACTTACCGTACCACGACTGACATTACTGTAACCCGAAGCCGATTCACTAGCCGGACTGCTCGAGTTTCTAACGTGCATTCTACTGCATCTGACCTATTCTATTAATATATTTTATTACCCAAAGATGTAGGTATATCGTGTATATGAGATACTGGTGTAAATGTGTTCCACAACCTAGAGAGTGGGAAGTGCGGGTCGCGGTACGATACACGTGTGCTATTTGATACGATTTGACTTGCTCCCGCGACTCCTGCGCCCACGCCTCATATGGCAGCAAACATTCTATTGCTAGTTATTTTAGTGTTTTTTTTTTCAGAATAAGAGGAAGTAGTACTGAATAGGTTATTTTTACTTATAAAACAAATGTTATATTTAAATTTGGTCTGCACCCGATCACAAACTGCTGCAGATAACCTGGTCAAAACGACAAACTATATGATCTCGTTAAAAAGCTAAGGTATGGAACAGTACCTACTGTACCCTACTGAAAAAAGTTGTCAAATAAGTTTGTCTTGGATTCCTTCAGCAAGTAGGATTTCCGGAGCACCTTTAGATGTCATTGAAGGAGCCACTATGATGTCATTGAAGGGACCAAATACACGTGGCTCTTGCGCTGAAGCCTTTAATGACTTTACTAGCAACATAAGCTAGGAATAACCGCTTTCTATCAAATGTATGATATACATATAATGGACGCTTTCGTAGAGATAGCAAAAAAGCGCGGTGAAAACACACCGCTTTTTAAGCGAGCTTTTTATGGCAGACGAGCTAGCAAGGGTGGGATGTACGACTTTACCAGATAGGGAGTTCAACATAGTTGTATGACTAGAAATTTTTATCTATACAAATAAATAAAATTGAAGTGTCTGTTTGTAATGTCAAAATAACAGCTTTTTATCTAATGCATATGAAAGTATACCTACACGAAAACATATATTTTTAAAATTTTTGTCTGTCTGTCTGTCTGTTTGTTCCGGCTAATCTCCGAAACGGCTAAACCGATTTTGACGGGACTTTCACTGGCAGATAGATGATGTTATAAGGAGTAACATAGACTACTTTGATTTTAGAAAAAAAATTGGGTTTCGCGGCGACAAACACTTTTTAGTTAAAATTTACGCGGACGAAGTCGCAGGTAACAGCTAGTTATAATATATGATTTAAGCTCTATGCGTATCAAAATATAAGGCTCTTCAATAGTTCCACTTGATTATTGACCGCTTTTTGATTACTTTAAATGAACATTTCTTGCCACGTACATATTATTATTAGCAAATACCTCAGGTTATATCTGTCATTGAAGATCAAATCTGTCATCGATATTCCCACACATACATCGCTAGGCCAATCTCTTAAAAACGTCTAAATCGTCCGATTCTTGCGTAATTAATAAGTGCGAAAAATAGCAATTCATATAATTTTGCACCCACGTTACTTTCATGAGTGAAAGTTGAATGGCAATTACTTCACAAATCACCACTCGAATAGGCATCTAACATGAATACAGTGGGTTTATTTGCGTCGTGTAACAAAGTTGCGTTATGCTGGGTAGTACGGTAGCCAGTCTTTACCTTTTACTGTTATGGAGTGAATATGGACAATATTTATGTATTACATAGCACACATTTGTTACTCATCTGTTAGGTAGTTTTGTAAGCTTAGAATAAAATTGTTCGATCGCTAGCAGTCACAAATTACCGATTTTAACCTAAAGTTGTCATAGGTGATAGGTGTCATTTTTTTATGTTGACGTGATAACGTCTAATAGATCGATGAACGCCGGCTGCACGCACGAAAAAGGATGACTCATTGCCTCCTTACGCCCATTGTCCCGTTACGCTCATTGTCCCGTTACGCTCATTGTCCCGTTACGCTCATTGTCCCGTTACGGTCATTGTCCCGTTACGCTCATTGTAACGTTTTCATCTTCTCTGTCTACGTTTTCATCAATGTTTTGTTATGACGTTGTCACGTTAAACTATCGTCCGTAAACCGACTTTACATACAACCAATTTTTTTTATAAACTAAAATGTTTTAGATCTAATACCTAATATTTATTCAATTATTTGTGTTTATTTATGACGCCTCTAGTTATTAGAATCCTTTACACACCTAATATAATGTATAATTAGCTGCGCCTTGGGACCCGTGGTTCTTTGACAATATTAGTTTGTCAGAAAAAATATACACATTTTGAGATGAAAAGCTTTCGCAACGCTACGCCTGATAATACTCTATCATCATCTATGGGCTAATTCTTGTAATAAACTGCGTACTATAAATTCAAATAGTTTCGATCCGTAAAAAGGCAAACTCTGCTCACAATCACAATTTTTTTCCTTCATATTATTTTTGTGTTTTGTCTTTCTCGATTGATTTTCTAAAGGGCTGACGTACTGAACAGAACAAATATTATATACATATGTATATATAATTAGAGATTCACTGAATTCAATCCCTCAAATGTATCATAAATGTGTAAATGCAATAAATAACATTCAATCGCTTACAATCGTTTAAATTATATTATATTTAATCAATTACCTATTATGCAAATATACTTATTTGACTTCAGGTTTATTATCGGATTCAATTTCATGACCAACATTCATTACGGAACATCGATAAATATTAGAATCTAGGATATATCACATCAGACTATACATATTTTATACTTAAACTTTAATATCGTACACCCACGACAACCTATAAACTGTAACTCGCAAATATACATAAGTATTTAGTTATTCTTGCAAAACATATTTCGAAAGGGGTCGTCAATATTGGCTTTTATGATTAGCGGATCAGTGCTACAAATAACATATAATTATATAAAGCACTGAATATAGCCTGTGCTAATATTATAAATAAAAATTGCGGTTGTATATTTGTCTTTTCTTCACATCGATACGATATGAGCAAATCTAGCTTAACGATAATGAACTTAGGTCACTGTAATTGGAACCTCCAATTTGATTCATCTCTCTCGCTAAAATAACAAAAGAATTACATTCTCTAGATTACATTGCTGCTTTAAAATCTCATTATCAGTATAACACCCGATAGGAAACATCGATGCTATGCTATCGGTTCTCTATTGTGTTTTCCTTAACTTTTTTATCCATAATCTAGTGGCATAATTGTTTTGGTCCTAATCATCATTTGTCCAAATGATAACTAGCCCGAACTTAATGTCACATACTATCACATGCCATAAAATTAAAATCCCTAAATACAATATGCCCCAAATATGTTTGTCATAAACAAATTTATATTATTTAATATACAAAAGACTTAAAACTGTTTTCAATAAAAGTTATGTCCTTAATTCAAATTATTTAATGTTTATTTATCCTTTAATAGTATCACTCGATGCCTATAAAACCGTGACATAAACAGCGAGCCTTTATCCCAATTAAGTATGTTTTCCGTTACGTACAAAAAGAAAATTGTCACAATTCCTAGCGTGGAATAGCTATTTATATCCCACGAAAATAGCTCAAACCTACACATATGAGAAAACAGCAGCCGATTATTCGCTTAATAAGCTTTACTGTTCCTCTTTATTATGTACTAGCTTTTGCCCGCGGCTTCGCTTGCGTAAAAGTAGATTCGGTAATGTTAGTAACAGTACTTTAAAAAAATAAATGTACCCTTTATAACTCGGAAATAATATAGCTTTCTAATGTTGAAAGAATGTTTAAAATCAATTTAGTAGTTTTTGAGTTAAATCCTTACAAACAAACAAATGAAATTTAAAATTCTGCCTCTTTATCATATTAGTATAAACTACACAGATTTTACCTTGTTGAAATAATTTCTACAAAAACGATACCTTATTGATTCAATTGTAAGAATACGCAGATTAAGGATTCTTAAAAAATATGTCACGTAACGTCACGGTTTGGGCATGTAGAAAGAATGTACCTGAAAAGACTGACTAGGAAAGTTTATAAGGCTAGTGTGAATGGAACAGTCGCAAGGGGAAGTCGCTAGGCGATCTGATCGAGAAACATACTGGACAAAGGCCAGGTTAAGAGCACCTTAAATCCGCGAACGTGTATGAGGAATGTGATGAATGTGAATGAAGCCAGGGAAGTGTGTCAGGATTGTAGCAAATGCAAATCCATAGTCTCTGCCTACCCCTCTGGGAAACAGGCGTGAATCTATGTACGTCACATTAAAAATAAAGTCACGTTGGATTTCTAATAGAATTAATATGAATCTACATACAAGTCAACTTGCACCAACGAGAATGAATATCCTCGTTAAGAGTAAAATTAGTAGCTAAATACAGACCGTTAATATAATTTCAAACAACACATTCGCACAAACATTTTAGCGAGATGCTACTGTTTAGTAATTGGAGGTCTGCGTATTTCACAAAGCTGCACTTTGATTTCGCAAGCGGTGAGTTATGGCTGTAAGACGGTGATACGTCGTCGGTGACTTATGGCCGAGACTGGTTTCATTCACGAGGTCCCATTCATAAGCTAGATTGTTACACCAAGTTTGTGGGTACTTTGTTAACTTGGGAAGCTTTTAAAGAAGCAAGGAGGCGTATACTTATGCTTGGAAAAATATACCCGATCTCTAAGTTTCGTTTGGTATAGAATATGATCCTATCATGTATTTTTAATGGTTGTTGCTCCTTAACATTTTTGTTTGCAGTTTTAAATTAGAATGAGGAACGAACGACAAAAGACAAAAAGGTAGGTAGGTTTCTTTTCCTTTAAATTAAAAGAGATTTGGCGCTCTATACATAATTCCTTTTTAATGAACGATTTTGCAAACATTGCAACAACTGATGCAAAAAGCCCCTACAACGACCAGCGTGGCGATCATTTGAACGACTGCCATACATACATAGGTACGTATGGTTATTTGTTAATTGCTTTGATTTTGTTTATTCCTTAGATGCAATCTTTAGACACTGTTTTAAGACTGTCTAGTGGCGCAGAGTCAGTAAATGCAAATTTTCGATTCTCGTGACGAGCAAAGTGTTATTGGCGTTTAGAGTTCGAAAAACTCTTATACAACAGCTTTGTCCATCCGTCCGTCTGTCATTGTGTCATTCGACTCAGCATAGTCGATATACTCCGAAATGACGTTTAACCTCTGACCTCAAGGTCACGTGGTATCACGTGACCTTTGCATATTACTTGAACCATTTTTTCGAACACTAAGATTTACGGCAATTCATTGCCGTTTCTCACTTGTTTTTTCTAATATTAGTACGGAAAATAGTACCTATCTATTGTGCCCGGGTAGACGGCAATAGGCTTACCTCCTATTACGTGAGACCTATAACCATATATGACAAAATGCAGCGGTAAAGCTGCTCTGCTTATCCCTTTGGGACTAACTAGAGGCCGGCGATTATGTATCTGTATATGAGTTCATATTGCCAAAAACATATATAATATCTAAATCGTCGTATATATACCAAACACTGCATCACTAATAGAAAGTTCAGATAGCGAGGTCAAATAAAAGCGACTCCAATTATGATATCCTTTAATTAGGAAAGTTGTCTCCCACGCCTGTTGTCGACATTAATGTAGGTGGCGGCAATATTTTTCCATTATTCATTGCGAATAGAAAATAATTAATCGTCATAGTTTATTTTTAATTTCTCTTTTATCTTGTTGCTGTACACTCCTCTATTGTACTACCTCCTTGTTACCGTGCCATGATTATGCACATACCCTCACAGTGGATCGAGACCTGAGAATTCCATTCCCGGATCATGCAAAATATTGTCGAAACATGGCATAACATGAAATCCTACCAGATAGATAGATAGGTAGGTCAATTATTATAATACCTGGCGAACTGTGGTTGTAACGGTTCTCTATTGTATTAACTATATTTTTTTATCCATAATCTATAGTGCCATAATTTTTTTGTCCTAATCTTCGTTTGTCCGAATGATAACTTACTCGAACTTAATGTTATATAATATCACATGTCATAAAATTGAAATCCCTAAATACAATATGCCCTAAATTTGTTTGTCATAAATATTACAAAAGACTTAAAACCGTTTTCAATAAAAGTTATAAGTCCTAAATTCAAACTATTTAATGTTTATTTATTCTAATAATGTTTTTAAAACTAACTTGTATTACAAAGCATGGCTTTTGTCACGGCTCCGGCGCTGTGGGTCTCCGGCGGTCCCACGCGTGCTAATCGTCGCAGAAGGCTTTCGCTCACCAAGTCACCGCCGCAGCTTGCAGCAGCGCGCTCGCAGCCTCCTGCTCCTCAGCCCGCGGGCCACCTCGCTCCTACGCGCCTGATTCTGAATTACACTCTAGGAGTAGGCCAGACAAGACTGCGTGAAGTCGGATTCACAGCGATTCGTTTCTGTCACTACAACCTAATTTTTAGCAAGCAAATGTTTCAGAACTAAAATTTTTATTATAAACTAGCTGTTACCTGCGACTTCGTCCGACCTTATTTTTTTTCTAAAATCGAAGTAGCCTATGTTACTCCTTATGACATCAACCGTTTTGGAGATTAGCCGGAACAAACAGACAGACAGACAGACAGAATTTTTTTTAAAAATAAGTAGATGTTTTCGTATAGGTACCTTATATACTTTCATATGCATTAGATAAAAAGCTGTTATTGTGACATTACAAACAGACACTTCAATTTTATTTATTTGTATAGATGTATAGAATTCGGAATAATACACATTATATAATACAATACCTACTTAAGACATATGACTTTATTTCATGCAAAGTTAGGAGATTAAATTATTATAGTACTCGATATTATGACAATAGTTTAAGAAGTAAAGATAATAATGTAAAAGAAAATGTCGAATTTTTGATCATTATGGTTTTGGTTGAAGTTTATAGCAAACGTGTAATGGATAATGATTTTCGGACAAACAATTTTACGAGATGAAAAGGAGTACCCCAGTAAAACCTCAGCTTATTCACTCGAAGATATACAGGCGTGAATTTAAATATATACATAGATGGCTCCTGTTAGTTTACTTAATATAATTCCTAGCAACTGGATTTCTGGATTTCTTGATGGGAGACTTAGTAGGGTGGTCCACACATGTCCGAGACCGCATGATAAACTCTCAATATTGTTCAATAATATTGAACTTTAATACTGCTTCAATCTTCCATTTTTAGCTCGATCTCAAGCAAGCGTAGGTGAACATAAATCGTACCTCATATAATATTACATTTCGCGCGAGCATTGTCTATCTGCGCCGGAGACTCGCCATTATTCTGTTACCTGTTGTAAAACTTTATTTCTTTATGGATCTTTATTATTTTACACTTTAAAACGCGAAGCTTTGTGCCCTTTACGATAGCCCATGGTGGTCGCCCCGCCTCGGCCGGCGTCCTGCGCAATAAAAAACAATATATTGTAGCAAAGTGGTGAGTAATCGAACCGTCTTTATAGCCGTCTTCAACAACAATAATGTCACTTTATTTTTTTATCATATACTAGCTTCTGCCCACGGCATCGCCCGCCTGAATCCCGCGGAAACGCATACTATAATTGGGGACATGGCCTATCTATAGCTAAGCTCGAAACGAGCTTATGCGCGATTGAATAACAAGCATCCAAAGCTTTCTCATTAATAATTTAAGTAGTACGTATGTACGTATTTATATACCTAGTGTAACTAAGTTTATAAAAGTAAATTCCGAAGCGCGTAACTTCTGCGTTGAGTAAAAAACATTCTTTGTGATGTCCAAGTATTTAAATGAATATGGGAATAAAGCTCTGTGCACACGAGACAGCTTCAGATATGTCGTAAACTCACCGTGTACTGATCCACGTGAGGTGATAGTGCGGCGACGACTACCGAGATTGTTGATTTAAGCCCTTTGTTTTAAGGCCACTATGGGAAAGTATATCCCACTAATATGAAATAATACAAATGGAATTGTGAATACAAAAATATTTTACAGATTGTACTCCTTGATATGAAAGAAACATTGTATAGGTACTTAATAAAACTTTGTTTCTTATTTTGATTTAACACAATAAAGTGAATCATAATCGTAAATAGGCTAAGCGAATTAATGTTTCTGTTCGTGTTGCTCAGAATACTTGTTTAATGACCGAGTTCCGGAGTGTGCGAGGCGATATAAGACCAATTCATGTTGACGTACGTTTAAGTTTGCACGTACACCACGTTACTCGTACATATGTTATATCAACTTGCGTCCTTATTCGTACACGCGTCATAAGTTTTTCGATAGTAAACAGATTTGAACTATATCATCTACGCTAAACTTACCTACTCATATTAAGTACATTATATTTTATAGTCTTACGTCTGTATTCCCGATATGATAGGCTGAGGAAAAAAATTGCTTGAATTTAAAATCTATTAACACTTTACCTAAACTGGGAATCAAAACCGGTACCTCAGGCTTCGCTACGTTAGCAGAGGATTTTACTAATGCTGTACCTTCGAAGCAGTTTGTATCAATACTAATAAAAAGTAAAAGGCTCAGTCCTTTCACTTTATATTATTACCTATAGGCCTATTACACTCTCTATAGTAAGCAAGTAACTTTAACGCTACCATGTAAGAGATATTTACGATCTTCTTTAGCCTATAGTGGAATTTGTGGATTGAGTGAAAAGATAGGTCACGGTCGGACCGCTCCATTTTTTAGCAGATTAAGCAATTTCAGGTTTATGCGAGGACATCTTATAGCAGTTATTACTTTCTAACTGATTGAAAAAACATTTATGTCTTTATAGTTTAGTTAAGACACATTTTTCAGTTTTATAATTTTTTTTAGAGTAATGTGTTGAGAAGCCGTAGAAGTCAGTTTGAATTCATTGAAAATTGTGTTACTAATAGTATACGAAGAAGAATATTACGTAGACTAGTTGAATTCGTGATACTGCTTGACAGATCTGATAATATCTATTTACATCTGAATCACACACCTAGTTCATCATTTTATAATAATGAAGATGTCACAAACTTATTACAATAAGAAACATGTTGCTAAAGGTTAATTACAAAGGAACAATTCACGACAATTATCGTGTAAAAGGTCATCTACTTATAACTATTTATCAATGTAGTAATATAATATTTATACCTATCAGTTTATGATCACGAATAATGCGACGTGCGTAGTCAAACCCACTGTGTGTTCAATAAACGATAAATAGGCTTAAGCAATGCTTGCTACTATTAAATATGGATGGGTGACAAAATGATTTCTTGTGGCATTTTGATTGATATAGTTTTAGTGATCGTTATTGTTATTATATAGCATTTAACCATTTTTTTTTCAGTTAAGGTTACACAGATGTTACATTTACTATGATAGCCACACTAGGCGCAGCCTGTGTCGTGGCTATCAATGAATACGATTGACTTACGCCTAGAATTTAACTATTATAAAAATATGGAAATAAATAATAAATAGTAGTACACTGAATATGAGTGTGTGTATGTGTGTGTGTGTGTGTCTGAGTGTGTGTGTGTGTGAGTGTCAGAGTGTGAGTAATTGTGTATGTGTGTAAATTGGTGTATGTAAGAAGAGCTCAAGTAATGGTATAGACAACTGTAGGATACTCAAAGCGATTCATCAAGCAATAGTTTTTAGGAGTTGTTCCGTGTCATGATAATTTAATGTGGAGATAATCTTTTTAATTTCAAAGTATTCTTCACGAGTAGAGCAGTGCTTAAAATTACATTTTTTTACTACTTTATTATACAAACAGGGGAACAAATATTTTTTAAATCTTTTGGCGAATGTAGTCTTACATTTTGTGACAGGAACTAAATATGTGTCTTCTAAAAATTGGCGGCTAAAGCACCTCTGTAATAAAGAGACATATAAGATTATGTTTGGATTCAGTTATAAATTTAGATCCTAAGCATGTGCCCTATAGAGAAAAGTTACAAGGACTTAGTGTAATCGTAATGGTTAAAAAGGATACTATAGACATGGTATTCAAAATACTATTAATGAATGCCTCGTCGTTCTAACAGCGTAGGTGCAAGCACAAGCGCTGTCTCCGATCGTATAATCTCGGTTTC
This sequence comes from Catocala sponsa, assembly GCA_963564715.1. Classification (NCBI taxonomy): domain Eukaryota; kingdom Metazoa; phylum Arthropoda; class Insecta; order Lepidoptera; family Erebidae; genus Catocala; species Catocala sponsa. The sequence continues at coordinate 19,764,975 of OY751338.1, read as the reverse complement.
AGATACCAACATTAATCTCTCAGTGTATACTCAGTACCAGCACTAAAAGGAAAGAAGCCCAGTAGTTAAAAGTAATAGACTAGAAATACTTCAGTCGTTCTCTTATTCTAAGGGATCGTGTTTACTTCTAGTATTCTTGTTAATCCCTTCTGCTAAGTTGGTATGCTTATGTAAGGAGTGAGTTCTCATTGGTTGTGTCGATCTCTCGATTGTAAGTCTTATGCCTTATCCATTGAGCTACCACCGCTTGTATTTAGACAATACTATATACGCTAACATAATAAAAAGGCAATGATAGGCATTACGGTAATCTGTAACATAATTTCATGTTAAAATTATGTGATTATCTAACGATATTAAAGTAGATTAATTCATGTATGAAAAAGAACGAGTATTCTGTGTATCAATTACTTCAATAGCTAATATAGAGCACTGATAGATGATAATAAAAATAGTTTGACACCTGTCAATAAAGGCAGCGTAGGTATAAATCTGTAGAACTGATTGAAGATAGTAAAAAGACAACAAAGAGTTTGTATTATATAATCTTCGTTTATGCCTCAAAATAGGTCTGATTGTCTACAAGGATAATTTTCTCTAAGATTTGAAATTGCAACCGGAAGGTGTAGCGAGGAGCACGTGGGTAGTATCCGGCGCCCACAGCTAGCCAGCGTGACGTCACAGGGCAAGATTGTACGGTTTCACAGCAAACCGAATGTGTTAGTGGTTAGATGAATTATGGAAGTATGTATCGAGTTATGCTGTTCGCTGTTTTGAGAGCGCGTTGAAATCTATTGCCTGCGATCTTTGCGGTACGGTTGGTGTGTTATATGTACCTACTACAATAGGTAGAATAACTGTTGTGACTACAAATTAGCGGTTATTTTTAAAGATACTGATGAATAAGAATTGGTTATCATCCAGTATTGTTAGCTCGAACTTATAACTTACCTTAACCCAAGAGTCTGAGTAGGTAACATTAAAGTCACTTTTTCTACGAGATACCTGTTTAACCTGTGCCATCCAAAGTGTGGTAGTACGAAACCTAGGTAATTTGAAAATAGGGACTATTCCTCTATTTTAAATCAGGTTATATTAACCAGGTGCACATTTGCAGTGGAAGAAACCGAAAATACCATCAAAAAGTTTTAAAATTGGTGTTTCCAAAAGAACGCTGCCTCTCAGTGTACGATGCGTTAATCCTTACTAATATTATAAATTCGAAAGTAACTATGTCTGTCTGTCTGTTACCTTTTCACGGCTAAACCACTCAACCAATTTAGATGAAATTTAGTACAGATATAGTTTAAAACCTGGGGAAGGACATAGGCTACTTTTTATTCATGTAGGTACCACGCGGGCGGAGCCAAGCGCAGAAGCTAGTATTTACATAATTATACATACATATATGTGCAGATTTTGCACACTTACATGTTCATACATGTATTTAGGTGACAATGCTTTATCTAACAAACACATAGAAAGCATTTAATACTATGTAGCTATGGATATATATCGAACATAATATAATATATCAATGGACAATCAAATTAAATAGTCTAGACGTTAGCGAGTATGGCCGGTTAATAAACCACAGTATAATAGCAATAGCAATCACGATAATTAGGACATAATCTAAGCTAAATCATATTCTGAACCAAAACATATCCTGACCCAAATATAAATCAATCTCTTGATGTTTTGTAGAACATATCATGTTCATTGCTGCCCAAAACTGATACTAAAGAATTATAAACAGACAAACATGCTTAAAGATAGTAATGCGAGTACATGCAGAAAGTGAAGTATTCGAAGCGCCGTGAAGTAGTGTCTATGTAAACATTAAAGTACTAGCTGTTACCTGCGACTTCGTCCGCGTAGATTTTAACTAAAAAGTTTGTCCCCCCGCGGAAACCTATTTTTTTCTAAAATCAAAGTAGCCTATGTTACTCCTTATAACATCAGCTATCTGCCAGTGAAAGTCCCGTCAACATCGGTTCAGCCGTTTCGGAGATTAGCCGGAACAAACAGACAGACAGACAAAAATTTAAAAAATAGATGTTTTCGTATAGGTACCTTATATACTTTGATATGCATTAGATAAAAAGCTGTTATTTTGACATTACAAACAGACACTTCAATTTTACATATTTATATACATAGATGTATGGTCACTTACTCGTTCAGAGTAGTGTATACTAAACTACATATGAGAAATATTAGATTTATGAAATATATTAGATACTTATAAGTAAAATTGTGGATTTTGCTTTACATGTACGGATGATAATAAACTAGAAATGTTTTTTGTTCGGTAACATATTAAATGAAGCCGCGATTATTAGATTGGAAACTTTGACATCTAATCCATTAAAATGCAGTCGTTTCAATCACAGCTCGGGGTAAGGCGATTAACACACGGCACCGCGCACCGCCGCGGTAGGCGGTGAAGCGGATCTCATGTCGCATTAGCCTCTACTAAATCCGTTGACGCCTAACACACATACACCGCCCGACCGCGCGGTCGAGCGGTGCTCTTTCGCTTAACCGCCACCGCCCTCCGCGGCTGTGCGCGGTGCCGTGTGATAATCGCCTAAATAGAGTATTTATTTATGTACATCTTCTACCGATAAGATGAACAGAAATAAATAATAACAGCTTTTCGATAATAATGGAATCCATCGAAAAGCTGTTTAGTTGTAAGTTTTGCACATAACCAGCTTTTTTATACAGTAATAAAACATATTTACCTAATATGTTATAAAACCTCTTTTTAAAGAAGTATTGAAGACTTAAAACTTAATACCTACTAAACAGTAATATAAAATTCTTTACAATACAATGGTCAACTCACGTCGTACTTTATTCATGTCTTATTCCAGACATCTTCAATCAAAAAGACTTTTCTCTCAACGCCTGTCATATCACTTAAGACCTTATTTACCTTCTCATAAAGTTCATATTTAGTACCCGCTTTATAATCCAGATGGTTGTGTAAAAAATACGTGCAGGAAAGACTTCATATTTCATCTAATATGCGCCTACTATCGCGACAGTGTCCCAGTAGTGAGCAATAACCAAAGCAAAATCCACTAAATCGTTGCCACCTGTTCTCACTGTGATAATGTTAATAATTTTCTTCTGGCAGGTGAACATTGGAAATTGTACATTAAATAGCAAGAGGAAGAGCTCAATTTTACTTGATGTGTATTTATGAATGAAAGGAATAGGAAAATGAGTTTTATATGCAAGATGATTGAGTCCCGTTTAGATGTAAGTGTGTGAAACAAACTCAATGTAGAATTGCTGCCCACATGCTTTCATTCGAAGGAAATCCATATCTTTGTTTTGTAATGAAATTGTTAGTTTATTTCTTCAAATAAACGACGTGTTTGAGAGGGCAGTAGTCTCAGAGTATATCGATATAATACACGGGTGGTCTGTCCGTTTATTGGTCTAAGATGTTTATTATCGTTTGATCGCATGTTACGCGCTTGTTATTTCTTTATTTAGGCGACGCGTTGAAGATATTATCCGTTTGATATTAATATTGCTATAAGTATGTACGTGACAGCAGCTTTTTCTGTACATGCAACAGTATTAAGTTTCTTCATACTTTGCTGCTGTAAAGATGGTAATTTTGATTCAGCAGAAGGCAATAATCACCAAATAAAGAATAAAGCAAATATTGCCTTTGATAGAAGAGTTCTAGTATTAGTGTTATCGGAATTGTAGATAACATTTAAGCTTTACTTTGAAGCAATAGTATATAAATTTGATATACATAATATCATATATATACCTATAGATAAATACGTTCCATGGTAACTTTTTTTCCTTTACATATATATATATATATATATATATATGACTGATAGTTATGGTTGCCAGAATCAAATCCTTCAACGTATGGACAAACCTATAGTAATGTATATTATTTTGAATAATTATTAAATCTACAAGTATGTCCTAGTGTTTAAAAAGCTAAGTCCCACCTTGCGAATAGCATCACTAGAAATACATACCTATACGCAATACAAAAGCCAACCAACCGAGTAAGCGGGAGAAACAATGCGTGTGCTAGTGTGAAACGTGATGAGATGTGTGCGTAAGCAATAACTAATTCAATTAACATTTTTAACAAAGCACAAGTATTAGAACGCATGGGAGAACATTTTGAGTGTGTACACAAACATTCGCTTGCACTTTATCCGTCCCGTTACAATGAGTATTACGCGCCACAAATTAGAAGAATCGGTTGTCCGCTGCACGGTATGAACACTGCCTGCATTCTAATTTGTTTGCATAAACTTAAAACAAAATCCTGGTTTCGGATTTGGATTCTAAAATCCTGGATAAGGAATTATGTTTCTAAAATAAAAGAAAGACAAAGTTCGTGCGTAAATCTATACTTATAATAAAACTGTAGAGAGGTCAATTCTGTACATTGAATATATATTCAAAATTAATATTGGAGGATGAATGGTGATCGATACTGATGACAAAAATGCAATCAGTAAATTTTTTGTCTGTCTGTCTGTCTGTGTATGTGCACGCATGGGTCAAAAACTACTGAAGGGATTTTAACCAAACTTGGTACGATTGTAGTCCATACTCCTGGGCAGGTTATAGGCTATATAACATAACGCTAAGACACATAGGAGCTGAGCAGTGACGATAAATTTGAAGCAAGTCGGACGAAAATGCGCTTTCGAGCTCTTATCCTCGCATACGTTGATCATACACCAAAAGTATGTATTACAAAGATGATGGTCTTCAAAAGATCTACAAAAAAGTCTTGAATAGTATATATCTATCTTTTATAAATTAGCCACAATAACGTGTTTAATCGTTAGGCATTTCTTCAAAGTGTATTAAAATACATAAATATATTGTATTTCACATAGATATATCTTTATCAAACTCCCATATTCAAAAAGTACACTTTAATATTTATATTATAAAAAAAAATAGGAATCGGTTTATAAACACACAAGATATAGATGAAATAAAACTTCCAAATCTCGCCGCGCCAGTATGGGTACGGCTATACGGTTGATTGTTGTTCAACGCGCGAAACGGCCATCCGCTGCATTTATAAAAAGGCGGGGGCGCTCACGCGCCGACTTCACTCACATTTTGTTTGTTTGGTTGAACGCGGTAATCTAAGGAACTACGGGTAAAAATTAGAAAAATATTTCAGTGTTGGATAGCCCATTTATAGAGGAAGGCTATAGGCTATATAACATCACGCTACGACCAATAGGAGCGGAGCATAAATGAAAAATATTGCAAAAACTAGGAAAATTCTCTTATGTGAAGCAGACGAAGTTGCGCGGGTCAGCTAGTATTAAATAAAACATTCGAATGATTCGATTGTTCTGATTATGCCAATTCTTACGACTAATAGTCAATGTAGTTTTCGAATTCATTCGTATTTAACAATTATTCGTATTTAAAAATAGCAACAATCAATATTGTTGCTAAAACGAACGCATAGTTAAATAAGCGAAATCAATTGTTTAGGGCTATTTAGATTTTCTTACAATATCTCACCAAACTCGTGTGCCTAAAAGATTCCTGATTTTTTGGACAATTATTATAGTTGATAATATAATATAGGCTGGGTACAGAATAAGGGCGCCAAATTAAAAATCGAAATCGAAAAGTTAGGAAGCTCTGATATTAGTTAATTAATATCTCAACATGTGAGCGAGAAGTCGAATCGTTACTACACTAGTTATGCAAGATGGCACGCTAACACCCGGTTTCTGAAAGGCTAATGAACGATCAGTCAAAATCAAACTCATGTCTCGTAATTTGATTGGTTGTTGCCAAGTCAGTCAGCCAATCAGTATAATCAGTTGTTGACATGCGTGTGAACGTCTGTAAACAAATGTTTATGTTGATTTGCGTTTCCGAAATGGGGTGTAAATGTTTTCAAAATAGTTTCCATTGAATATAACTCCTAGTATCGGTGATTTGCTTGTTATTTGCGCCGAATATATAAAATGAAAATAAAAGAACATATAATTTGTGGCTATCCTTGTATACTTAATTTACCAAACATATAAACAGTGACGTTTAGTAAGATATAACTTTCGCTATCTCAATATTTAGTAACAGTTTCATTTGATAACACATTCTTGAAATACATTTTCATCTATGTAGTTATATTAATATCTTTTCTGAGAATCAGCAATACCTTGAATCTTACGTTACACTACATTTAGTGCCGAGAATGTCAAAACATTCATGGTTGTTTTTATTTGTATATAAGTAACACAAACATCATATGTAAACAAACTTAATCCATAAATAACAAATAAACTTTTGGCTAAAATGACTCATATATTTTGAATCACCCATTAAAATAATTACAACGTTATATAAATCACGTAGCAATAAACATCTAATTAGGATAAAAGCTGATTTATTTATACTTTAAATAAAAGGTCTGGTTAACCGGGTCCATAAGCTTGCACGCCAATACGATAACGGCGAATAAATTTTATTAATCTCATCTGCATTCCACATTATCTTGTTACAAGCATTGCTTCAAATTTTAAAAAAGGAACAAATTAAACAAACGCTTTAGCAAAACGATTCTTAAGAGTTTTACTCGCCAAATTTGCATTTACATATGTATATAAAATTAAAAAGTATACCTACGTAAAAAACCGAACGTATGTAAATGACCAGTACAAGATTAAATAAAAAAGATACTTTTATATTTGAAAGATTTATTGAAAGCTCATACTGAGACTTTGTATGCAAGCTACTTTTGTTACATTGGTTATTGAAATAATGGCGCGTTTAAATAACATAATTCAAATAACATTTGAAAAAGTTCACGACTTCAACTTATTTCAGTAGGTGTTTATAGTTTGTTGAAATTCGCTTTTAAGTTGTTGTATTATTTTGTGTCAATAGTTTTGATCGTATAATGCCATAGTCCTTGCTATATATACGAGAAATACCATACCAACACGTAGTTAGGCAAATTAGTTAAGGTTGCATTTCAAATAAACTAGACTTAAATAACTAGGACCATAGACAGTGTATCACGATAAAATACATAAAATAGTTATTTTAATGAATATTTGGTTTACAAATACGTAAAGATAATATCTATTACCTGAAGGTTAACTTCTAGCTCCGCTGTAGTATAATCTTTTAATTAGCCTCAATTGGATTATATACTAGTTGACTCAGATCGTCACATGAGTGATATCTAATAAAAAAGAGGGAAAGGACAGATTTACGCAAACATCCTCTAAAAATCAGAGAATTTTGAGTCTGAGGACTGTATGCATGAAGAATGTGATAGTTGCTGCTCATCTTTCCTAGAAACAAACCTAAGTCAATGTATGTGTTATTACCCATACGAGTACATTGACTTACATTACACTTAAATTACATTACATTGACTTGATCGTATACACACACAGACTTTTACGTATTTGATTAAATAAGATTGATTTTTACTAAGTAGTGACACCTTAGAGATTCTATAGTTCCTTATGAAAACCGTTGAAAAAGGTTTTATCCACAAGCAGTATAGTCCGAGTATCAACCTACACACAAATGTGGAGATGTTCCCGAGTAACTCTACAGTTTCAAGTGCGGCTTATAATTTCGGATCACGCTGTATCCGCTTGAGAAATATTGTTAAACAAACACCATTTATATGCGCTTATTGTCTTGTTGAGTTTAAACTAGTAATAGTCTTTTTCGGCTAGTTTTTTAAGTGTACCGTGTAGTTTATTTGTTAAGAAATTATTATTGCTGCACATATATCCACAATAATTACGCTAAGATTAAAAGAGATCTGTAATAATAATAATGAATTCACACTTATGAAATTTTGTTCAGCAGGAATATCAAAATTTTATGCTTAGTAAATTCTGAGTACTTTTTATAAAGTGTTAGCTGAAAACATTTAAAACTTGAATAAATAAACATCTTACAAAACGGGAGGTAGCTTGGTCGTTTATTTATTATTGTGTAAAAAGTGTTTAATCTGATCCTTCAGATAGTTGATTTGAATTAAGAGTAAACAAGACAGTGCTTTTTTAAACCATGCCTTTCAAAAATCAAACAGAAGAAACTTTACATAAAACCGTATTCGTCAAAATGTAAGAATATATAAAAAGTTGTGTTATGTTTACGCGAATGTTATATATTGAAATTAAACTACTTTAAACGGATTTTTTTTGTTTATCAGTGGACTGCGGTAGGCTCATTGATTGATACAGATTTTGTCGCGTTGTTTATTTTAAAACACTTTTATTATATAATTTTGAACTATAACAATCCTATTATTAAACTATACTACAATTTGAGCTATTTAAATTAATTAAAACTATTTATAGTTTACACTTTGCCCCGACGTTTCGGTTGCTTTACAGAAGCCATGTTCACGAGAAGACTCCCCGTGAACGTAGTTTTAATTCATTGAAATAGCATAAATTGTTATAAAAAGTTCAATAATAGTAGTGTTAAAGTTCAAAATTACGTAATAAAAGTGCTTTAAAATAAACAACGTGACACAATCCAATCCAAATATTTTCGTTTAAACGTAGTAATAGTCGATATATCAATATTTTCAAAATAGGAAGAAATGAAAGTAAATATCCTTGTACTTGACATTATCCAGTTGAAATGTAAACAGAACTCGCAATAAATATAGAATGTTTATATTTTGCTCCTCCTTAATGAGCGACAAATAAAAACAAATATACTTGCACTTGAAAAATCCAGTTGAACCACTTACAAACATAGATTTCTATTTAATACATTAATAGAAAATGGCTATTCCTAGTCGGTCGTGTTTGCACTTAAAGGTTATCGGAAAAGTTGCGACAACACTTATGTCTAAGCTATACAAATAATAATTTACACGAACCGAACAAATTTTCTCGTGTGATATCTTACAAAGGGCTAGGCTCGGTGTCTCTAAATGTCAATCAGTATGTATCTTTTGTTTGCACAGAACTATGCGACTGTCGTTCACTTAGGATTAGGGCACACTAGTATGCTAAGCATTCTGAAAGTCCACGGTCGTTACAGCACTACAATTATAAAGGAGCACAGGTGTGTATTCACATACCTGTGTCTAATATTAATATTATTTAACATGAGCGGTTCTTAATGACTGTAAGTACGTTTATAGGATAAAATAGTTACAATAAATTTTCGGACACGTGAATATCCAAAGGCAAGTAAAAAATAAATAATTGAATAAGTTTAATAGTAATAGTAGTGTAACAGTTTAAAAATGATGTAATAAAGTTTCAAATAAACAACGCGATAAAATCCGTATATAGTACCTAGTTAATATCAAAGAAATAATTGAATTTGAAAATAAACTCAACTCCCTGTAGAGCTTACATAAGAACAAGCAGGCACGAAACGTCTCTTATTACAATCGCGAATTAATTACAATATAATAATATTTTATAATACTTTTTAATATGATTGTATTAGTTTGCTGTGCTGTTCTAATGATATCAACAAACATGTTTACAGAAACTAAAAAAAATGTGCTACGTCAAATATGTATTATGAGATTCGCAATACCTCTATTTTGGAGTAGTTCACGGATTATGAGTGGGTCGGCATCGAATTATAAAGAAGATGAGTACGGATATAATATTGCAAGCATATTTGAGTGTAAAATTTACTTTTATATTAGTTTTAAGAATAATTGCATTGACGTATATTTGCATATCTATTGCACGCGTAATTTTCATTAATCGCTTATCTGGATCGGCAATGTAAATGAAACTAAACATAATTTCACAACATCGATAGTGAGTGAGTTAGGCAAACAGTGAAGCGGTTTGCCCGTATGCCAGAAAAATATAGTAAAACTAATTATAGTGATGTAAAATTAGCTAAAGGGTTTTAATATGTAAAGTGGGCGTACGCTATGAGTGCACCCTTATAAGTGTTACCGAGTTCGCATAAATCATTTCGACACAATTAATGGTTTATTGTCGCCGACTAGTTTGATTTAATTGCCAGTTCAATTTTGTTTTGATAGTGAATTACAAGTTATCAAACCGTAATTGTTGGTTCGCCCCTTTATGTATGTATATGTGCCAAGCCAAAGGAACGGATTGACGAAGTGCACTTGAGCATTGATTAATTAAACTAGTGGTTAATCAATGAATAATACATAGCTATATTTTAATTTGTCGGCAATTATGCTCGGGATTGTGTGAATTCTCGCAATAATTTTAATGATGTAATCGACACATTGGTACAATCTGAAAGAAGCTTTCGTCCATCAATAGAATACTACAGACTGGTTGAAATGATGGTGACGACGATGAATGAATTCAGTAACCAAACTGCCTTTTCCTGAGGCCATATCACTATAATTAAAGCATTCTTGCACAAAGATATACACCCTGTAATGTCCTATCTCGTTATTGCTTATGTGATAACTAATAACAATGCTTTATAAAGATGGTGGTGGGTCAACAAAGACAAATTCACAGGAATTTTGTAACACATAAAAGTACACTGCAGTATATATGTATATTTTGTGCGGGAATCGACACAACATAGAAAACATTGGCTTATTAATGTATTTAATGATCAAAAATGAATCCAAAGTAATGCGCTTTTTATAAAATTTAAACCATCGTTGTCATTTTGAGGGACGCACTACCTGTTATATTTTCCATTATTTTTTGCTAGTATTAATAAAAATAAATACACAATGTGACTTATCACATCACTTAATAAACTTTGTTGTATAAATATATTTTGTTTAGTTGTCAGTAAAAGTTGAATCATAACATTCTATTGAACGTCACAATACAACAAAAAGATAGTTACAACAGAATCCGCATCAACCAAGATGACGTTAGCCAGAAGAAAATCTAATTGCATAACACAAACACACATAGAGGAAACTGCTCGCATCATGCATGTTCGGCGCATACCAATCTTTGCACAAAAACGCTTAGATATGCGTAACGCAATCGCAAGATCACATCTAAGTAGAATAGTTCTCTCGAAGACAATATAAAATCTATCCACGATAGCTCATCGATTACTACTACTAGGGTTATCTATAACTCTTACTGTTAAAGGAAATACCTATTAGTTGTTTAGCTTTTTAGTACTTTATATTCATTGACGGCTTAACCAATGAATACAAAATTTTATGAATTTTTTTTTTTTTTTGTTATATATATTATTAGCATAATTGTACCGGGATAGCGTCAATAAATACACGGTGTGATTTCGTTGCTTTTTTAAGCATGTACTTGCATGATTATCCAATATTTTTTTTAATTAAGCATACTTTTAACATAATTATGTACTTTCATGATTAGATGCTGTATGTAAAGCATGAAGTGGTTTCCCGTAATTGAAACAGTATAAAGACTAAAAATGTCTTGATTTGTATTTTCTTTTGTGAATAAGAAGGGTACAGCGTTTGTTAGAGATCCTTAAAGCAAATAAATAAATAGCCATGATATATGAGATGGATATATCTGGTACAAATGTGTAGCATGAAAATGGTATTTGGGTATGTGTCTGGTATCTTCTGGCTACCAAATAAGGGATATATTGGCCTAAGTTTATGTTTAGTTAACATAGACGCACAGTCCATGGTCACGACGATACTGAAACGTGTACATAAGAGGAAGCTTAATCTCGATGGATGAATTTTAATCTGTCTACACTTTAAATTTAATTAAACTTAGTGTTAAGTAATTTCATTACACACCGACAAAAATACTTACATAAAAGTTAAAATACTTCTAAACAATTAATTAGAAATATTATAACTGTTTAAGCTCTAATTTATTTTTATTTTAATTTTCTTTAAAAACGGCTTAGTTCGGATGTAAAATTTACAACATTGTCAAATTATTTTCAAATTCTTTTGCCATTCATCGTAGTTTTGCCAATCCCCATAGCGATATAAGATATATTCTCTAGCCTAATTAAGACTTATCTGATCTTTATCATTAGTCGTTAGTGTGTTGTTTTAGGACATGGTATTACGCAAAGTTAATATGGATATTCTCTGTTATACATTCTAAATACATACATGTATATTGGTATTTTATTATAAGTATAAGACAAATTTTGAAAGTTTGAATTTATTTTACTGTAAATTTTAAAATATACATTCAAGTAAAATATTTTATGATTACAAAATGTTGGTGACATGTCCACTATAAATTAACGTATTGGATTATTGACCTCAAGTAACACTATCTATTCCAGCCACTTTTAATGATAGATATTGCAATGCAGATAGCAAATGACAAGTAGGTTCTATTTATTCAAAAGATTAATTGCCAACAAAATACTTTTTGACTTATTTTTAAATCATTCAAAAGTCGTACTGGCAGTCATATCAATAATACTGATTACTATCCTATATAACGTGAGAAACATTTGCAAGTTAAGGCACCTGCTCGGGTTGTATGTATCTTGTAAACGACCGCCGCAAACCACCCCGCAAGTAACCCGTATGATTAACTTAGGCATGTAGTCCACACAAATAACTTGCGCATGCGCAACTCACGCCAGCTTCTTGCATCGTGCACCTTTAATCATTTCAAAAAACGCTACGTTCTATCTCAAGCCAATACAGTCTGCTAACGACCGCACTAAACCAATTGTACAAAGCGTTCAGCTACAAGACAGGCGGAGAGAGTACCGGTACACCGCTTGTTTAGCTAGTACTATGACCTGTCAACGTATATTGACATTGATAACAAACTATACTAAAAATAATAAACCGATTGTCTTAGCAAAGTATTGCCAAACTGTAAATAAATATAGGTATAGTCAGGTATCGATACATTTTGTATGACAAAACATAAAATATTAAATCCATAGTCCATGGAAAGTTCATTCACATCTGCGGTGCGTTGGCAAAGCACAATATGTAACAGCCTTGACCGATAGCTACCCTAGTTGTTTTCTTTAGAAGTAAGTAATGCGATATATTTATGTACGACTACGTGTCTTTTAGATAATGCGCAGATGATGTATTGAAGCTATAGTCACTTATAATACAAAAACAGCAACTATTGTGTTACGAAGACGTATTTTACTTTTAGGCTTTCTTTTGAGGCTCACATCAAACGTTCTTGTTATTTACGCTCTGTTTTTAGTGAAATCAATTGCATTATAATTCTAAGAAAGTGATCACATAAATATAATTATTTTTTTAGATGAGTCTCGGTTTAAAAAAAAAGCACGTCTTCCTGAATTTTGTAGAAAACGTAAGACAGCGATTCGGTCAATGTATATGATAGACAAATATCTTTGCTTGGCGGATGTCAAATGACAATCACGCTCACACTATATTTATAAAATACGGAATGTGTGATGTATTTCTATAGACCAAATTAGATGAAACACTTCATATCATAGGTGGCAAGCCTTATTAAACGACCCATACCACTGAGGAATTAACCTTCAGTAAAGAGGAAAATGACTGCAGGAGGAAAAAGACCATTACACAGAAACTTTTTAAATTAAGACTAGGAACACGTAAAATTACCTTTTGGATTTAAGTCAGGTACCAAAACGTAAGCAATTGTTTTATTGTTCATTAGAACCATTCACGTATTGCGATTTACTAAGACTTTTGACTTCCAAATATCATTTGTTTTACCTGTTATCGATTTGAATATGCGTTCGAAAATTTGATACGTGCGTCTTTTGTTTTTGATGGCAAGTTTGTTTTAAAATATGACGTTTTTAATATGTCGTTTGTTGGTTAAATGCAGCATTACAATGAATTTTTATTGGCCAAATATTCATATATATTATAGTAACTTTATCTTCCGTAGAACAACAAACGTGATTTCAATTAATCAATTCGTCTCTTTTCTATTGAACTGTTTGCTCCCAACTAAGTGATACGAGCCAGCGGTCTACCTGTTTGAAAGTAGTAATTGCAACGACTTTTGCAATGTCTCGGAGTCTACGAAGCTAAGCTGCTTGCTACCGTGACAGTAATACTCTCACTCACGTTTAAAAAATACAAGTCATAACAATCGAGCAACACATAGGCTGGCAGTTTATTTTGGAGTCTGCACTTATACGGAAGATATGACCGCTGAAACCGCATCGTATTAGATAAAAGAAACAGAACATTTCCAGGTGCAAAGAAAGAACCCTGCTGCGGAGTCGTGTTGTGTGATGGTAGTAATAAAGGGAAAAAGTCAAATAGTTCCTCAGAGCCACTTTCTGTAAAAAAGACAATAAGACATGCAGAGCAACTCAAAGTCTTTTCATAGATTTAGCGTCCCTGATCCGTCCACAACATTAGAACCATCGAAGATTGAATCAGCAAGCCTTTGTAAGGAAGCAATTGGATCCAGCTAGTATCCAGGAAACCCTGCCTAGATATGGGAGCAGATTAGATTAGATTATCCACCTTCTTTCACTTTATCTTCCAAATAACTTCTAAAGTAGACTTTGTCGAAAACTTCGAAAATACAGTGTTACTCTTTGGAACTGTAGCAGATTTGCTTCAGCTTTCATAACTTAACGCCGTATAAAACGTCAGGCTCATTTAATCAACTGAATTAAATATTTGGTTTCAACCTGAAAACGTTATTGTTCAGCACGATATGCTTTCAGCAGTTATTTCTGCCATGTATGTGTAGACTTTCGAATGAATTATCTGACTGCGGTGTTTTAAGTCTTTTCCTTATTTAAAGGACATATAATGACAGTATTACCATCACAGAGGGCAGCGGCTTGGCTGTGTAGACTTCTGACATCGCCCACAAGCAGTAAATAACACTTATTACCAGATATATCACTGGCTCTACTACCAATAGAGCCTTAAAAAAGGCGGCAAGCAGATCGGGTAAGCGAAGCAATGTTACTCAAATTGGTGATTTATAAAATATTAAAAAGTGATTAATCATTTCTTTTCCTTTGTAAAGGCGCGAAGCGCATCCAATTACGGCGCAAATTTTAATAGTAAATGTAGCATAATATGGTAAATAAGTTTGTTAAAAATAGCAAATAGTCACATTGTCAATCATCTGCGCCCATTCGGCGTTTGCCCAGCTGTAGGATACTCCTACAAGAAAAAGAAAACACAAACATAAGGTTTATGATCAAGTTTATGCCGCGATCAGAAATTCTTTTAGCCCTTCGCAGCATGGTTTCTTGCGGGGTCGTTCCACGGTATCAAATTTGGTTTTGTTGAATGACTATCTCACTGAAAGTATAGATGGTGGGGCACAGGTCGATGTCGTTTACACTGATTATAGTAAAGCTTTTGATAGGATCGACCATAATATTCTAATATCTAAACTTTCTGGCAACGGCATAAGAGATGACCTTCTCAGATTCCTCCTATTTGGAAAATAGATCTCAGGCGGTCGTTGTAAGTAACTACATATCTAGCTGGGTTTCTATTCCTAGCGGCGTGCCGCAGGGATCCTTGATCGGCCCTTTGTTCTTTATTATATATGTAAGCGACATCGACTCTTGCTTCCTCAGTTCTGGTCTTCTGTCCTTTGCTGACGATATGAAGATCTATTTTAAAATATCGACAGCAAAGGATATGGAGGCTCTTCAGGCAGATCTGTCACGTCTTGATGATTATTGCAAGGTTAATAAGCTTGACCTTAACCTAGCTAAGTGCTCAGTAGTGACCTTTACCAGGAAACGATTCCCGCTATTAACTTCTTATGCGCTAAAAGATCAAGTGTTACCGAAACAAGATGAGATTCGAGACCTCGGAGTCTGCCATGATGCGAAGCTGCTATTTGATGTGCACATTGAGCAAATTATCTCCAAAGCCTCGAAAGCACTTGGTTTTGTCATGAGGATGTCCTTCAAAAAAGCTAAAACTTTTAAAATATTATACTGTGCGTTCGTAAGGAGTCACCTTGAATATGCCTCTCAAATTTGGAATCCGTGTTACCATAAATACATTGATCGCATAGAGAATATTCAAAAACGTTTTATAAGGTTTCTATGTTTTCGTCTAAAAGTGCCGTACAGTTCAAATATTTACTTAGAATTATACAAAAAGTTTCATCTTCAGCCACTTGTACATTGTCGTCAGTTGGCAGACGTTTCATTCATGTTAAAGATCATATCCAATGAAATTGATTGTCCCAACTTGTTGCAAAAATTGCATTTCAATGTACCTCAAAGATCGGTTAGATTCAACCCGCCTATTTCTATCCCGTTTTCATCTACTAACTACAGACAAAATACATATATGGTGCGAGCAATCAAGGATTTTAACAACATATGTAAGGAAAACTCTTTTGACCCATTTAATACCAAAAGCAACGTGGCACGCGTGCAGCTGAACCTTAAATTCTTCAAGTCTTAGTAATAAGCTAGTTCTTTACATTTCATATCTTAATTGAATCGTAAGTGTGCTTTTCTATTGCTATCCGTGAGAACCTGTAATTGGCTTACTACTTCATATTTCAGTTACCTTTCTTTATTGTTATAGCTGTTGATTTTCCAAATGATAAATAAATAAATATTTGCTTTGCTGTCATATTTACTCGGTCATATAGGTACTTATGAATTATTATGATTATGATTTGTAGTATTAGAGCCTCGCAGATTTCAGCATGAATGGGCCGGCTCGACCGGGGAAGGACTACCCTCTCACAGAATATCGACGTGAAATAGCAGTGTTCCTGCTGTTGTGTTGCGTTCGGTGATTGAGAGTGCCGGAGGTCCAATCACCCGTTTTCCCCCTTCCCGCTCCTTCTCCTTCCTTTCCTAAAGGGTCGGCAACGCGCCAATGATGCCTCTGGTATTGCAGGCGTCCATAGGCTACGGTGACCACTTACCATCAGGTGGGCCGTATGCTTGTTTGCCACCTTAGTTGTATAAAAATTAAAAAAACAAAGATTAATGTAAATTTTTGGCGGAAATATTATATTAGAGCAAAGAATTTTTTACTGGTTTTATACCTTTTAAAATACGCGTTAACATCTCGAGCTTATTTTAATAATCAAATTTACCTCATCGGGTAAACTTGAACATAATTTGTCCTGCTTTGTATTGAACATATAAAATACTGTCAAATATAACATAACTTTATACAGAACTCAAGCCTCCAATCTCGATAACTAAAGAAAGGCACAATCACATTATAGAATTATTTAGTCCAAACCAGTAGGTTCTTAATACATTACATTATCATAGCTTTATCATAATATATACTCAATTTTGTCCTATTAACAATTTATTACTTCTAATGTTTACTAGATCTATAAACTTGTAACTCATAATGTTGTAATCTCGAAGTCATAACTTATATTCGCTCTGTCAATATAAGTTATTGATGTTGACAAGGCATCAAAGCCTTCTAGTTGAGGTGCTGACGGACGATATATGGATTGTAAGTATAAATACTTTATATTATCTTCATGAAATATATAACTATATTTATGGGTTTATTTCTGCTCGGAATCATAGCGACAACTTAATGAATTCCTTAAGTGATTTATCAGTCTACGGTTGGTGCTATTGAAGTATGCCTTGTAGTCTTTCCTAGGTGATTTATTTTCTCGTTCACCTATTGAAAGTAAGGAAAGCTGTATATATTAACGATAAGCAGTTAAAGTATGCTCCGTTCCTCTATGCCAAAAAGCTGCCTACTAGTAAACCCACACTACATATTTACAAGCTGAGCAAAATTCACACCCTTTTAACGTAGCCATAAACCTCATTTTATTTATATTCCACAAACTAATGTTACCCTTTCTATAACCTGCTTGTATTAATCACTAGTCGACTTCAGGGTCTTTATATCGACTTCGACTTCTTTTAAGCATATCGCAAGTGCTACCATACCCTTTCTAAAAAATACATGTACCATTACGAATATTAAATAAAAGCTACTTGCTGCAAAAAAATAATTTACAGCTATAATAATAGGACAACATAATTTACAATCAATTAAGAAAACATTGTGGCAATTTATAATAGAACTAAATTAATAATCACAAGTTCAACCGCTGAAGGGCACATTTGAATTTACTATTTGCATTCTCAGACTCGACTGTCGATCGAAATGGTTGTGTCATGACGTCACCAGTGATGTAATATGATTCACGTCGATCGTATCTGAGCTGACAGATCATGTTTATATAAAGGCTATTCAAAATAACAGGCATCTTAGGTATGTGTCCTTTGTTTATAAACTTTTGAGCTTAATGCGATTAAGTTGCACGGTTCACTTGCTCACATTTAAGTTTGTGAATTTATGTTAAATAGGTTTCAACGAGCGATAGCCAAACAAATTAATTGATACATTTTATTGATTTTTGAATTGGTTTGAAGTGAATTAAACGCTTTCGTTAATAGCTTTGTCTGTTAAGATACAACCTGATGGTAAACAGTTGTTATCATTAAGTAGTACAAATAGCCGAGATCGATTGCTTGGTAATATATATCAAATGTTTTATCGTAGATCTCTCATTCCACGCTTTGATTATTGAATATTCAACATTTCGTGACATTTTGCCATAAATATCGAGTTCAATTTTTGAAATCTAACACTTTAACAGCATTATAATTATACTAGCTGTGCTCGCGGTTTCACACGCATTTATGGTTACCAGCAATCTATACTAATATTATAAAGCTGAAGAGATTTTTTGTTTGTTTGAACGCGCTAATCTCAAGAACTACTGGTTCTAATTGAAAAATTCTTTTAGTGTTGGGTAGCCCATTTATCGAGCAAGGCTATAGGCTATATAAAATCACGCTGCGACCAATAGGAGCGGAGCAGCAATAAAAAATGTTGCAAAAATGGGGCAAATTCTCCTATATGAAGTAGATGAAGTTGCGCGGGACATCTAGTGCGACATAAGTAGACTTTATGACGTGGCAAAGTTACGCCTTAAATCACTTGAGTTACGGCGCAACTCTGACACGACGCGGTGGTAGCGGCATCGCACTTGTTAACGAGGAGACGTGATTTTGATTCTCGTTGATGATGATCTCCGTTGCACTGCCAACATAAACCTAGTCATAACAACGGCATTATAGCCTAATTTAAACATTTAATGGGAAAAGTATGATGAACAGTATTTTATTTGTATTGTTTAGAACGAGTCACTGTAATTTTTCGGATAAAGACAAAAACATTGCATGCTATACTGCAAAATCTTAAAAACTGCATTCTACTATTGGTGTTCAAAGAAAATAACTAGATGTCAAATATACGGTAATAATCGGGATTTCCTTTCCTAACATATTTTTTCATGGCGAATGTACATTTGGAAATTTTATCCTATCTTTCACGCCTAGCAATGTTGTCATTCCTTTTATATCGATTCAGTGTAGTAGATCGTTCTTTTTGGCTGTCAGAGAAAACTACATATTTCTTAGGTATTAGATCGTTATGGATAATTTGAATGATTGGCTCACCATAAAAGTAAACGCGACCAAATTTTGTGAAGAACTTTACGCACCTAATTATTATACCTAATAGAATATATGCAGATGTAACAATATCTGCAGTGGAAACAATTTGTGAGATTCTAAAAACTGATGACAAACAGTGTCATTGACCCCTGAGATAATAACACGTCTGCTCTTTATACAAACGTGCCAAATTCGGTGCCGAAGCCACTATAGATTGGCATAGACATATAAAGAACTATGTTTGTACTAGAACTCACGTTCTCAGGACATTTCGAAAGTACTAGTTTAAACTCATTGTTTGGGCTTTGGTTGTATGTTTATATGACACGGTTAAAAGCTAGGTACTCAAAGCTTTTTCTTTAAAATATTATTTTCTATTATAAAGATAGCAGATGTATTCACTAAAATCTTTATAGAGAACTGACTGTACTGATGACGTAGCGGTTTATATATGTATAGGACACAACGTCGATGATACGTCTCACCTTGCGATAAAGTCTGTGAAATATCTTGGTAAATCAATTTATAGTTTTAATGTGAATTTAATACAATAAGTAGCCTGTAATGTGTTTTGTAAAGACTTTTATTTATGTATTAAAAATGTATTATTATTATTATTAAAAATATATATATATTATTATTATTAATGAATATAAAAAGACGTAGATGTATACGCGCTTAAACTATGATTTTAAATTTACAATTGTTCCAACTTTTTATTCAAATCGTCTAAAACAATCAAGCGAGATGAACAAATATGAAATATATTTTGTCACGGGTGCGACAAGGAGATCATAAGCATGTGTTGCGCAAGACACTATTGGGTAACCTGTGTTCAAGTCTCAAATTCAGGGTTTAATATAAGCACCGAGGACCTTAAACTAGATCATGATCTTGCAGCAGGATAAATGAATATTATATGATGATAGTGTACCATAGTGGTATTGCTATAAAATTTACAACATAATCTTATAGCTGACCGACACTTTCCAAATTATTTTATATTAAATTGACTAATAATTATCACAATGACAGTAACTAGCAGTAAATAATGTTTAGTTGCACTTGCAGACTAAATGGATTCGAATCGTTTTAATGAGATAAAATTAGTTGAAAATATAATTTTAATATAATATTATTATAATAGAATGATAGGTACTTCCAAACTGTGACCCACATTTTAACGTTGAATGTAAACGTACCTATATTCGATGCAGCTTACAAAAAATAATTATACCCTACCAATAGTCAGAAACCCTAAAAAATATGCTAATAATTTTTATAGAATACCTGTAACGCCTTACCTGTGAACCATCAACCCAATTAACCTTCAATGTGTTTGGAACAAGTCTGTACGTCTCGCTAACCTGAATTATCTATCTCACATAACCTGAGCAACAATTCTCGTAATTAAACCTGTTCAAAATATAGTGCCGATCTAGTCTAATAAACGCCAAATGTGACCTGAAATGCAATTTATGATTACATTATACGCTTAATTTAAATTTAGAGAAATAATATTTGTAGATATTATTAATTACACTGAGAATCGATTGGAACTATATTTTAAGAAGATTTTATTATAAAAATTGCTCTTTGATCTGACAATAATGTGAAAAAGATTGGGTACCTTAAAAAATAACGTTTATAATACTATTGATATGCATGAAACCATCCTTAAAACCATAGCTACTCAAGTTACAATCCTAAACTTCGCAAAAAATAGTAAACAGTATAGTTTCTTCGTTAATTTGATTAAAAACTACATTTCCTAAAGTTGCACCAATCTTATCTATAGGATCTCTTATTAATAAGAAATAAGGCATTATATTTCTTATTATTCGCTGACAACAGAACACCTAAACTGTCTGGCTAATATCCAAAAGTTACAATGAAGTGAGCTCATGCTTCAAACAATGCAATAAGCACACACCTACACAATTGCACATACACCCACATACTGACACAAACATACATGCGCGCCTTATGGTCCCTTTTTATTTTTATGCTACAATAATTAGGCGCTTGTATAATGTTCATGTACCTAATAAGGCTCGTGATATCCTTAGTACTAAGGACCTACAACAACTCATTAATAGAAGTTACCCCGACCCTAAAGTAGATCACAGCTAGATTTAAAACGGAACACTATTTGTAAAATTGTCTAATTTAAACTACATTTGGTGACACGAAAAGTAAATAACAAAGAAGAAGCTCAACTCTACTTTTTATTTTACTAAAGCTAATATTATAATATTTTATCGACTTTGGTCACATTCTAATAGACCACTAAACCTTTGTGGCAATAAACACAATGACATAGTTTCGTAGTTTAGGTTTATCCTCATCGATCTCAAAACTACTTCGCGCATTCGAGGTGAATCTTTACATTATAATAATTGAATTATGTTGAACTATAAAAAAAGATTTAACTTTCAAGCTCGGTCTACTCTTAAAAGAATGTTGCACATCCAAAGTATACTATACAAATACTGCTACAGCGTCGAGTGTTGTGGGTTCGAATCCCACACGGGACAAAAGTTTGTGTGATCCACAAATGGTTGTTCCGAGTCTGAATGTATTTTGTGTCCGTCGTTTGAATGTTTGTAAAGTCGCCCGTGATACAGGAATAATGGCTAGTGCGGGAAAAGTCTATTAAAAAAAAAATAATACGAAAATCAATTCTGCAACAAGTGTAATCTATAATATATTTTAAAGTGAGACATTGCGTGTTACCTTAATATTATTCCATAGTCATTAATGCCTGCCTACGTATGTAGGAAACAAATTAACATTACTGTCTTTAACAATTATTTACGAATATAATAATAATTCTTCTGCAGTAATACTTGCAAATAAATATGTTCAGTGTATTATTATACAAAATCCGTACCAATTATGGTACAAATCCATACCAATTATGGTACGCATCCGTTCAGCATGCGACTTAAAACCATATATCAGTCCGACTATAATTTTCATTACTATAATTATCTGTTATGTACGAAACATTATCTTGGATTCGTAGCACTAAAAGTACATTGTAACAAGCTATAAATCGAATTTTAGTTACCAAATTAAGAATTGCATTTAAATAATATTTGTCACATTTTAAAGTTTACCGTGTAATCTAAAAATATCTGCTACATTTAAAGTATGTAATTCTTCTGAATAATAAAGATAATATTCAGTATTCAAAAGTGATCGACTAAATTTAGTTGTCAAATGTAACAATTAATCAATTGATATATAGGAAAGTATGCGCAACTCACATTACTACGATAGACTATATCGTGAAAATGATTTAATATTACATAAGCATGTTTTGATTGATCTTCTTTCCCCGATTTTCACACGGCTCCATAAAGATTTTCATCAAAACGGATTTAGCAGGTAAACTTTAGCCCTGAAATCATAAGATACAGACAGAGCTACTTGAGTAGATATCTAGTACTGGTATTATTGGTAATTTAAGGAACTTTCATCTTGAATAATTATAAGTATGATCTTCAGTGTAAGTTTGAGCGTAGTTATATATTTACAACGACACTAGTAAAGTGTATAGAAACCTGTACAGTTAACACAAGAATGCAGTATATCAGGGCCGTTATGCCGTATCTCTTATTTATTACGAAGATACATACGCTTCCTGTATTGCGGTGTAAGCACGGATTTAGGATTGTTAGACTAGCGTAGGTGGATCCAGCGCAGGATCGTTTGAAAATAATATTAAGGTTTGGCCTTTTGTGTGCAATAATAAAAAAATCTTTCTTTTTCTTTCTATATGTTATAAATGAAATATCAATTTAACAGTACATTTGTAAGAAATATTGCTTTTAAATACATTGACGGCCTCGATGGCGTAGTGGTTAGTGTAACTGACTGCCACGCCTGAGGTCGCGGGTTCAATTCCCGCACAAGTCAAACATTTGTGTGCATAAACATTAATGTTTGTCTTGGTCTGGGTGTTTCTATGTATAATATGTATGTATTTACAAAAAAAAAAGTATATATGTATGTTTATCCATTGTCTAGTACCCATAGTACAAGCTCTGCTTAGTTTGGGCTAGATGGTGTTGTGTGTATGTGGTAGAATATTATTATATTATATTACTGTGATCTCATTTATATTAAAGCTTGACCAGTGTTTTATTTAGCACATGTTATTATTTATTGAAATAAAATTGGCGTTCAAAGTTCATAAGTATGATGACCAAGTTTTTGAACGCCAATTTTGCTAGAGCTACATTCACTATAAATTTTCTATAAAATATAGTAGCATCAAGGATACATGATAATAGTCACAGTTATTGTTATACCTATCTACTTATACCGTCTATTTACTAATTTACCGCCTTACAGTAATATGTTAAAAGCACAGGAAAATACGGCAATTTCGCATATTACACACGCGACAATAGTTTTAATACTTTTACATAATATCGAGTCTGTTAATACGGTATAAAACCTGCAAATCGTTCTACATGCGGGTCAAATATATAAATATATATACAATACAGTATCAGCGTGAAGAAATACCATGTCTGAGTCTTATATAAATTATATAACACGCACTTTATCGAACAAAATTTGTCTTAAATTGAACCTGTAATCACGACCGTGGCTGCAGGCATTTACAAATACAACCTGTAATGCGAATGTCAATGTTCCGTTCTCTCGATAAATCACATTTGCAATTATTAGTTTACAAATAAGTAAAAATTAATTGACAATAAATAATAACACAACATATTAAATTGTGGTATTGAAACTAAAAGGACTAATAAATTGTGTATTAAGTAAATTGTGTATTAAGTTTGTAATTCTTAAGCTTAGTAAGTAAGTGTACCTACGTTATTGCGTAAGCATGTTTTATTCACTGCTTATAATTAAAAATTCATATTTTAACATGACTGCATATCTTGAATAAAGTAAACTCTTCTAATCTACTGATTTGAGAAATATTTCTTAATAATAAGTTAACATTATAACTTTGGAAAAAGACTTTTAGGAATAAAGCGATGGCTGTGGCTGACCATCAAATTGCAAAAATGTTGGTGAAGTATAAATATCGAGAAATCTAAGAATCTCTCGATCTCCTTTATCTCCATCTTACATCACTATGTAAGTAATTTTTAGAATATTGCATTTGATAATAATTAAATGGCGTAGTGGTTAGTATAACCGACTGCTACGCCTGAGGTCGCGGGTTCGATTCCCGCACAATTCAAACATTTGTGTGCATGAACATTGATGTTTGTCTTGGTCTGGGTGTTTCTATGTATAATATGTATGTATTTACAAAAAAGTATTTATGTATGTTTATCCATTGTCTAGTACCCATAACACAAGCTCTGCTTAGTTTGGGCTAGATGGTGTTGTGTGTATGTGATAGAATATTATTATTTATTATTATTATTATTCCAATCATTGAATACATTCTCACTCAACTAATAAATTAAAATTAGAACAGTTAATATTATCCACAAAGTCTAAACTTCGTGGATAATATTAAACAGCGACTTGCATGTTATAAGGGAGCCACTTACACTTCATGACAAAATAAATGGCTAGATGACTGACAGCTATATTAGATAAAATTGGCTCATTCCTCATTAATGTTTGGTATAACTAGTGATTATACAATTAATGTTAATACATCAAGTCACCAACTAAATAGTAGGCCACCAAGCAATTAATAATACGTAGGTAAGGGTTGGGTTACCGATAGGCAGCCAAACATGATATACGTTTACTCTTTAGTTTTTAATATATTGCTCAACAAATTCGTACATGCCGTTAGCTCTCAAACAATTACATTTTTGTTAGTAACATGTCATTTTTATAATATTTTCCTAATTTTCATCAAGCTAAGAATTTTAGCTCAGCATACGACCACAAATTATGACAGCAACTTGCTGTTTGTGCTCTTTTTGAAAGTTCAAATTAATTGTACCGAATTGAAATAAAACATATTATTATATAAGGATAACACGATGATTTAAGTAATCTCTTCGGTACTGCTGCAGATTCTAAAATATTGTATGATCCACAAATAATTTCTCCGGGTATGTGTGTTCTTACTGTCCGTAAGTTTCCAACAATGTAGGAATTGTACTTAGCGGTATTTAGAGAAACAAAATATATAATCTTATAAGATTTTCTGTTAGAGTTTATATAGGGATTAAATATAATGACCACCAAAAATACTAATTGCGCAGCAAAATATGCTTACTAAAATATATCATAACGAGCATCTATACGCCTGAAATCACTGCATTCCGTCTCGGAAAGGTTAGGTTATGTTAGGTTCATTCTTAAACCCAGCCAAAAATAGAAGCCCCGTGAAACGGGGCTCCGTCGACTTAGTTTGATCTCTTTAAATATATTTTACTGTGCAATTTGGTGATCATTTACTGTTTTTGACTGTTATACTATATCTACATACATCTATATATATGTGTTACTATATCTGGTAATAAGTTAAATATAAGCCGTTTTTATATCAGTATCGGTGAATGGGCACTCATTATTTAAAAGTAAGGCTATAATTAAACATCAACAATAGTCTATTCTTGCTACCACTTGTATGCTCTACACCCGTTTGATTTGCGGCTAGCCAAAGTGCAGATTCAGATTAGTAATATCGTAATGTTATGTCTAAAGTATTACTCTAGCTTGTTTAAACCCACTAAAACAAAGTGCAGCCAATTTCATTTAGTGACATTTAGGAATAGTTGCTCATACATAACAAAATACATCATAAAGTACTTTATTATTTAATAATAATAATAATAAATAATAAAGTTTATTTATCATTTTCAAATATTGCAGTACATAGGTATACGGTATATACATGGTAAGATTACTGATTTGTTACAATTAATAGTGGGTGCAGTTCTGATCTCCTAACTAGGTTACAGTATAACCTGTATGAAGGAGTGACAGTTACGATTCCCTCAATTGATTACAAGCATAATGTAATATTATTATTTACGTAAATTTGTACTTTACTGCTACTAAACTCTGGTATAATCAAAAATATACAAATAATGACAAAAATAAAAATAAGTGAGCAAAATTTTGAAATAGGATATGACTAAGAACTATTATGTGTATGTATGTATGGTGTTTGTGTGTATATGTGTATTTGTATATGTGCGTGTGTGTTGTGTGTGCGTGTGTGTGTGTGTGTATGGTGTATATGTGTGTATGTGTGGTTGTTGTGCTACATATCTTGAGTGCTATGCAGCTGTCTGTAATTAAATAAGCATTTGTTCTTTATTTAAGATGAGGGGATGGCGTAGAGGTGTAAGTGTAGGTTTGATCCTTACACTCTGGATCCGGGTGTTCTTTGTGTCTGTTGTTAGGATGTTTGTAAAGTCCCCCATGACACCGGAACCTAGTGTGACATTAGTAGGTATACCTTAAACATAACAGCCGACATACTAGCGCCATTGCTAGAATTGGATATAAACGTGCTCCTTATTATACGTTGTTGAGTAATATTGAAGAGGCTTATGTCCAACAGTGGACTGCGATAGGCTGATTGATTGATAAATATCACTAAGATATTAAATAATCATATGGCTTGTCTGATAAGAAGCATTAACCGTTTTTTTATCGGTACGCATACACCAGAGGTATCATTACCAAGTAGATGATAGTATATGTATTTTTATGCATTTTATGCCTTCCTTAAAGTGCGTATTGATGGTCTAATCTGCAAAATTAAATTAAATGTTGTCTTAAAAGATCTTAAACAAATGTCAGCTTTAATAACGCAAGTACAAAATAAAAAAGATATGGTATACTTAACATACTAAAGATACGTACAGCTTAAAGTTGATATTTCCCACGAGCCGGCAAGCTTGCGTTTCTCTATCATTGTTTCAAATCCATTGAGTTTATTGTATAGTCAATATTTACATAACAGTAAAACAACAATGCAAGCAATATAAATACGTCATGCCTATTATCGCACTATAGGTTTTAGAGATACTATGGTTCAGTCACGGTTCTTGAGGGTTACACGCGAATAATATAAGTAATTTATGTTTAAAACATAATATTTATGTCTATTTACGTAAAGTCTGTGCCGTTTCCGTGAACGTTGTTGGCGACAATGTTTGAGATAAGCCGAAAATGTATGCGGCATCAAGGTGTGGAATGGGTTCGGCCACTTGTTATAGCATAAGCCTATTTCACACTTCGCAGTCGGAAACAGAGTGCATTTTAAATGCACGAACTTTACAACCTATTCAAACTGAAACACTAGGCTGAAGGCAAATATTTTTAACCTCAAATTTTAAGTATTGCAATATTAAACTATAGACGTTTAACGTGCCAAATATAATTGACAACAAAAATCACACAGTTGTATTGACTGATTAATGTGGAAACCCTTGATAATAAAATAAAAATAGCCTCGGAATCGCAATTTGATACTTTGTAAATACGTCTTTAACTTTCAGCGCAAAATTTGTTTTATGTTCTATTTGGTATATATGTATGTACTTAGGTTAAGGCTGCGAATCGTGCCACTAAAAATAAACAAGATTTGCAGACAGTATATACGCTTATATCATGTAGTAAAAGATTGGCAGCCGGTGACGCCAGGGTCCTTGATATATACTATGGACCTTGGCATCGCTAGTTACCTTTGCATATTACTAAAATACTTAAATAAATTTAATAAAGAAACGATATAAATGAAATGGAAAGCTTTTTTATGTTGATGATTCAACAGCTTTTTGATAATACGAGTAAGTTGCGGAAGCCTCGGTGGTATTTTGAATCTAGAATCAAAGCTTTAGACATACAAAGTCAAGATTCTAAAGCAGAAACATCATATACAACTGTCGGTCATCCAAAATCAAATGGAAATCGCTCGTCCACAACCGGTAAGCACAAGTTAATCATAATCAAAACAAATTGAATACGCCACTCGCAAAAACGTATTATAGACTCGTTGATTGGAGGCTTAATCGTAAGGCTACATTACTTCGATGTGACGTCACCAACCGACCAGACTCACAGGTGCCGGTACGCTACTCTCATTTACATTCTTGTTACTTTCCATACTTTAAACAAAATCAAACTTTAAATTATATTTCTTAAAGTCCAATTTTACATAAAATAGATGTGATATAATGATTCTTTAGATTTAAAAGATAAATTATTGGTGAAATAGCACTAAGACAGTTTCATTTAGATTAATGATGGTATGATATGGGTATTGACGAATTGTTCGTAAATAATATAAATATAGGCAGTGTAGTGTGAGTCCATTATTTATTAATATATTAGTAAATTGTCGTGTTCGATAGAAGATATAATAAACTGGATCCATATTAAGTCACCTCTTTAAGGAATTAAGAACGAAAATCGAAATTGAAGAAATCAATTTATGATTTATTTCAAAAGCATTTCTTTTAGTTACTTTCATTTTCTTAATAATTTGAACTAATCAACTATTTAAATATATTTAACAATTGCATTGACGCATCGGTTGCTTTCCAGCAGGTATTGTCCTATATAAAAACAGAACATTAATGTTATTGCATGATTGAATTTTTATTATGTAGATAATAATAATTATAGTTTGCATTTTACCAAACCATTAAACACCCATCCCCATAGACCAGAATATTTAGATTCCATACGTAGCAATAGTCTCCTACACCTGTCACGGCTAGTGTCTCGGTATGTGTCCCATCTCACTTTAAACTAAAACTCTCGAAGAGCCTCTGCATATTGGACCCTTGTCCACGTGTAAGCCTCCCTAAGGGCCGGGTATTATCCTAACGTATTACAGAAATACCTGTGAAAGAGAAACCAATAATAATAATATATTCTATCACAGAGCTTGTACTATGGGCACTAGACAATGGATAAACATACATAAATACTTTTTTTGTAAATACATACATATTATACATAGAAACACCCAGACCAAGACAAACATCCATGTTCATGCACACAAATGTTTGACTTCTACGTGAATCGAATCGCGTGGCAGTCAGTTATACTAACCACTACGCCATCGAGGCCGATTAGATGTTATTAATATGTTGATATGAATGATAGAATGCTACATAAAGTGTATGTCAATCAAGTACTACATAAATTTTTCTGCAATACCCGATGTACTCGTACCTTGCAGCAGTACCAACAATAGGATAGTGATTCACAATGATGTACACGTGTAGAACGCCCACATTTCGGCAAACTATGTTGTTGAACGGTAAAAACATCAATGAGAAATCAATTACATATATGATGGATTATATTCATAAGCTTTTAGCGTCAGTAGTCTTATGTATGAACTTCCTACCGCCTCAATACAACGGTACCAAGAGCTTGTACTGCTGTCTACTTATACAGGATGTCCCAGAAGATGTGAATCAAATTGTAACGGAAGATTCCTTAGGCAAGGACCGCCCAAAGGTGCTAAAAAAAATTTAAAAAAATATGACCTGTGGTTAAAATAAAAATCAAAGTTTTTAAAAACTACGACTTTTTCAGACTTTTAACTACAGGTGCTTCGTTTATGGCTAATTTTAATTTATTTCACTATTATTATTTGTGAAGGATTGATTCGTCAAACTACAAACGATTTTTTTTAAACACTGACGTAGTTTTGAAATCGCAGCATTATTTTGGTGTATTTTTTTTTGCACCAAAAAAAATATCTTGTACGTTTGACCAACAACACACAATTAATTTTTATTTCTTTTTATTTAGCACCTTTGGAAGGTCCGTACTTAAGGAATCTCCCGTTACAATTTGATTCACATCTTCTGGGACAGCCTGTATAAATGTTTGAAAATAACTGAACTTGTTGATATTTACAAAGGGCCTTGAACTATTAGCGGGGATAGCAGACTAATAGCCACAAACATTTTAGATGTGCAGTTCAATCAGCAGTCATCTATATCTGAACTCGGGATCTAAGCTGCGTACTAAAGTCCACAAAAATTAACGGAATGACGTTCCGTTACATATATTCAAGCTTATGGATAATTTTAATTTATAGAGCTAAATTCATTTCCTATAATATATTTGCATGTCACATAAACACGTTTATCGCCAAAGATGAAAAATCTTCAAAACGACGGTAATGCAAGAAAATCAGACCCACAAAATGAGATAAAAATGTATGAATGAAATGCACGTATTCAAGATTAATTAACTAATCATGCAATTAAGATTGTTTAATCTCGATTATCCTTGGTTAGTGAAGGATATAACTTATGAATTCTTAAACTATTTTACGTGCCTTACTCGTATACCAAACATTGTCATACCTCAAGGTAGCAATTTGGGCCCGTCCCAACAAAATTCTTTGTCAGTAAATACAAACAACTGACGTTGATTACTATAAGATTCGCTGTAGATTCTCAATCTTAAGTGACAATGTCAAACAATCTCTGCTTACCTATTTAAAGATTTAACAGATTTAACCAAGTGTTGCCAACATTCGTATTCGTAGTTCAATTAACGTTAGCACATTAGCATTATTTATTGCCTGTAACGATTACACCTAAAGGCCAAATGTCGTGTTAGCAACTAAATGGATGTTAACACATTCCTCAGACAATTATTCAAGCGATCTTTCTTCAGAGTTGTAAGAAAGTAGCTTCAATGAACGATGCAGTTGCAAATTGTGCAACATTACTATTAGTGTCAGCGGTTACTTGTTGTTATACTCTGTGAGGAAAACATAGACAAGACTTTTCTATTTCACGTTTAACAAAATTCTATGAATATTTTAAAGTGTATTCCTACTTTTGTAGTTCAGTGGCGTAGTTTTCTTTTTTGCCAATCGAGTAATCTGAACTTCTATTTTTGTTACAAGCAATGTGATTTAGGGTTTGTTATTCAGGTAATTTGCAATATTATTATAGTTTTAGGATTGTGAGAGATTTATTACAGTAAACCTAAATAAAGACAATCCGGTGCAAAAAAGTGATGTATGTAACTACATTATTATATTACGTTGCTTTAGGATCTTTTGCCAGCTAAACATTTTATTATTTGATAACATGCTGAGATTCAAACCTTTTGATGCATATAATGGAGACTTTGATAGTTTTCTTTGACAACCCTTGCTACCAAATTTACTATCAGAATTTTTTTTTAAATTTATACTTACGTATGTATATATATGTATATGTACCAATTTTAAACCTATTAATATTTTTCAGCTATAGAATACATACGTATGTCTATACATTTTTCTGGTAGCAAATTTGGTAGCAAGGGTTGTCAAAGAAAACCATCAAAATCTCCATTATATGCATTAAAAGGTTTGAATCTCAGCATGTTATCAAATAATAAAATTTACGAGATTTACAGATAATATATAACATATCTCCTTCAAACAGGGCATAAACGGGCAGACATTACTTTTTAATAATTGTATTCACCATTTTGTAACAAATAGTATTACTGAACTGGATTTCAAACTAGTATAATATTAAATATCGCCACGCCCCAGAAATACCTTTCTCAAGAGTTGAATTGTCGTATCTTTATATGTATATATAATTCTTCTGTACGGATGTTGACAGTGAACTCCTCCTAAACGGCTGGACCGATTTGAATGAAACTTTTTGTGTGTGTTCAAGTGGATTCGAGGATGGTTTAGATATGCTTTTTTTCTCTCTCTTTTGTACAGGACAACGTCTGTCGGGACAGCTAGTGTTATTATATAATTTTCCAATCACATTTTGATCGATAGATCAATTTCTGTGCGCATTCCCAGCTACGTCGTAATTCTGTAATAACCTTGAACCAGTTACCATTAATTATCATAATTAGTGCATTTTTCACATGAATTTAGCACTGTTAGTACTTTGACTCAAAGAAATAATCGTAACTAAAAATAGAAATAATCAATATATAACATCTCATAATAGATGTTTTACACAGTACTTATTTATAGGGCTTCCGCCATTAGCAGGTATTACATATCAAATTAGCTTTGTGTAAAATGCGGCATCATTATTACTATATTTGTGTATATGTTTTATTTTTATTTTTCCCTTATGCAGTATGCGTTTTACATTCTTTTGGCTTTACCAGGTAAAAAAGTAATATATTAAATACTAGCTTTTGTGCGCGGCTCCGCCCGCGTGGTACCTACATCAATAAAAAGTAGCCTATGTCCTTCCCCAGGTTTTTAACTATATCTGTACCAAATTTCATCTAAATCGGTTCAGTGGTTTAGCCGTGAAAAGGTAACAGACAGACACACAAACAGATAGACAGACAGAGTTACTTTCGAATTTATAATATTAGTAAGAGAGTAAGAATATTAAGAATTTACTGTGTCAGTCAGGTTAGTGACAAATTTGTATTAAGTTATGATGATACGCAATATGTGTGAATTTATTTATGATATTTTCGATTATTCGAAAAGTGATACAATTGTTGCAGTCATATAACTTTAAAAGCCAGAAAAGGTTGTAATGATTTGTCAGTAATACGTAGACCGCGATAGCCATTTTGCAAATGGAGACACAAGACTTTTACCTGTTTAACCAAAATCAACAGTCGTGTATAGGTTCGACCGAATTCAGTAATATTAAGTAGCTGTCTAGCACATTCGAAATCAACATGCCTAATATAAAGATAAAAGTATTCTTATCTTATCTTATGTGGGGGCCAGTCAGTGCAGACCGGTGACACTTCGACCCAGTGGGATCTTTTGTGTCGACACTCTCCCAATAACGACTGCCATACATGTTCACGGCAGCCGGGACCGACGGCTTAACGTGCTCACGCGATAATTGTCAACCAATACGCAAATAATTTCGAAAAGTCATATAACTTCCGAAAGTCAGAGGTGCGCGTCGTGGGTTCGAACCCGAGACCCTGTGCATTGTAGTCTGTTGGTCTCCCCACTGAGCTATCGCTGCTCATCAAAATTATTCTTACATGAATAATGAAATTATTTTTGCCCCAAAAGTAGTCCAAACAAAACTGCAAAGAGCCACTAAGGATACAAACACATGTGTACGTACGAGAAAAGTTTATTACCACTTGTATTTTGCGCACAAACTTCTTTTAGCGAAATTATATAAGAAATCCGTAATTTGCAACAGCACCTGTTATTACATTTCGTAATCTTTCAAAATATATCATTTCCTTTGATCTGTGTCTAGTTAAACTATTTTAAGACTATACCGAACAGATTGTTCTTTTTAAAATGACCTATATACAAAAGTAGGTTACCCTAGGTATGTGAATGAATATCATAGACGTCCTTCACAGATGTTATATGGCAATGGAAAAGTGGCTCAATGGCACCCAAACATGTTTTTAGTGTCAAATACAATTCGTAAAGAAAACAAATAGAGAAAATGCGTAGCGACGAACGATATACAGGCGAGTTGTTGTTTCTCTGTCAACAGACGATATTGCACGAGATTCAATGTTACAACGTACGCCACTTCGACTAAACAGTTTTCTCTTTGACTTCTTCGTCTTAAACGTCTAGAATAATTTAAATGCGTCTTGGTTATTTGCTTATGATACAATTATTTGTGCCAGCTCAGATATGCAATACCGGAAACTTTTAAATTCGATAAATATATCGACTTATTAAATAATAGCAAATATTTATAATTAATAAAAGTAATTATCTGTTAGGTATTCTAGAATATATTTTTTGTGTATAGGTACTTAATTTAAAATGTTAGTAGATAATATATTGTAATAAATTACATATTTTATTATTTTCATTGACTATCAAAACCTAATTAAGCAATGTTTTATTTATATGATAAATTTTAAAGGAACAATAGTAAAGACATTTTATATTTCTATCTTTAAATAATACTAGCTCATGTCCGCGGTATCTACTACATTTCAACGTAATCTATATCCTCTACCAGCACGGCAAAGAAGACAGCCCAATCTTTGCTTAGCGTTTAAATAAAATAGTATGCCCAATGCCCATGACAGACTATCCGTAAATAATTATACATTTTAATATTTTTCTTACCTTTAGTTGATCAGAACCGCTTGGACCAAAGTTAAAGTTTTGCTTGAACTACTGTTATAATGTATTTTATAATACTTAAGATAAATCATATTTACTAGATGTCAGCACTGTTTTAGAAAGCTATCGGCAAGAAAGGATCAAGTAGCAATAATTAACTTTTAATAATAAGCTAAATAATTTTCAACATGTATTGTATTAAATAATAAGTACTTACCTTTGTGAAAGAGGAAATAAATATCTTTATTATTATAATATAAAGCTTTTTTATTTCCTTTGAAAGTAATTTATCTTTTAACTTTTATATCCACTTTAACTATCATACATACATGTTAGTATCAGGTTGATCATGTGATTTAGCTGTGAAAACGCATCAAAGCTACTTTCACATGTATATTAGTATGGAGGTACATAGATAGACACATGATTTCATTTTCTATGAACTTTATGCATATCTTTTGACTTGGTATTATTAGATTTGAAATTTCTTCAGAACTAACCTAAATTCTTCAGAGGATGTTCACCGTACCTTTATTATGTAAATATTATAGTCGAATATAATATCAAAACTTTACATTAAATTTTATATACTTTGAAGCATAATAGACTCAATAATTATAGTAATGCCCATAAATAATCATTAAAAGCGTTATTACTTATTACTCTTTCATCAATGTAATTACTAATGCTATTAAATGCATTAACTAATAATGGTAATAACATTTATATTTTATGACACACGTAGGAACACATGCTAGATGTAAGCCAGATTAATGAATGGTATATGAAACTATAAAACATAATAATACTTATACTCTTCCTTAGTCTCGAAAAAACTGCAGAGTGGAATTATTTCAGACAAAATTATCCCATACAATACAACAAAGTATTTTGCAAACATATTCAACAGCTATTAGTTACTAAGAGTAGTAGCCGTGTCCTATACATACCAGTGGTGTGTAAGCATTATAACAAGTTTGGTCAAGCCACGAGCGGACCGGGGCGCGTTCTCAAATACTCACGCGCATCTGTATGTGTACCCATAGTCTTGTAATTTTACCCGCCGGCCACATTTTCCTTTAGTACCCACTACTAATTGGCGACTCGTGTCTGAGAGCTAAGGACCTTATGGAGATATGTGAGGAGATGTTAGTCATAACAATGATTTGACGTATTTATAAAACAGATTTTCTTCATCTATTCGCTAATTTGTAATAATAAAGTATCACTTAACGCTCGTATTCTTTAATATATTAATCTTTATTCATAGCATCAAAAATCTAAACCATTTAATTTATTTAGGTCACAAAGTAACACTTCAATCAATCAAATTTATACTAACTGAACTAAATTATGAATTTAGATTTACGTATTGCCTGGTTCAGCAAAGCAAGGTAGTAGAACCAATGAGAAGAAAGGACTTGAAATAAACAGTCACACTTTTTATTTGCCAATTTTATAATGCTGCTCATTTGTAAAATGAGTAGCATTTTAAACTTGTAAATTTTGTCTGGATTTACAACCATTACACCAATTACCAACAAAAGAAGACATAAGCATTTTAAAAGAAAATTGTCATATATTATTCTTGACTTCTAACAGCAGGTATCGTAAAATCATACATTTGGTTAAAAGCTAACGAAGTGTTTACGTTCTCAAGTCACCTGAAATCTGAAGACCTCTAACTAGATTTAATACCAAGTAATTTTTTTACTATTTCACAACTGGCTTCTAAAACGCTAATCTATACTAATATTATAAAGCTGAAGAGTTTGTTTGTTTGTTTGTTTGTTTGAACGCGCTAATCTCAGGAACTACTGGTCCGATTTGAAAAATTATTTCAGTGTTAGATAGCCCATTTATCGAGGAAGGCTATAGGCTATATATCATCACGCTAAGATCAATAGGAGCGGAGCACCAATGAAGAATGTTTCAAAATCGGAGGGTATTTTTTCCTTTTGAGAGCTTCCGCTGCGTGCGCTGCGTAAACAGTTAAAGTTTCGCAAAAATCATGTATGACAGAATTGTTTCCCTTTAAAAGTTCTAAAAAAAAGTCCGCAACAGCATATGTCTATCTTTTAAGGTTGGCTCACTATAACCATTTTTATGCTAACCAAATTTGTTCTAAAATAATGCATTATTTGCGAAGGTATTATTATAAACATGATATTAATCCTTATCCAAATAAATACGTTATTCATCACAAATATTTAATTTAAAACAAAATTGCCCTTTACATCATTCGATTTCAATGAATATCTTAGGAGATATCGCAGTTTTAAAATAACATTGCAGCAAAATAATTACCCATTACAGACATAGTACAAACGATGTTTCTCCTGGTTTATTCTGCGTGATTACTACTGGTTCGATTTGAAAAATTCTTTTAGTGTTGGATAGCCTATTTATCGAGGAAGGCTATACGTTATATAACATCACGCTACGACCCACGGGGGCGGCGCAGTAACGATAAACGCGGGTGAAACCGCGGGAACATCTATAAATATAATAAAATCAAACTCATATCAACTGATTTGATTGGTGTTGCTTATTCAATTAGTTAATTTCAGCAGTCAACATGCTTTTGACCGTCAACTTGAAAGTGGTAATACCACAAGTGTTCATGACTATTTTCTTCCATTTACTTAAGAGTTACTTAAAATATAATTGCTCTTGCTTGTCTGCATACATACATAAAGCCTTAGCCAGAAATCGATTTCTCAGATATACTTTTTGTTTAAATTCACTTGAATTTAAACAAAAAGTATATCTCATTTTCTTTTGTGATATTTACGCTTTTTGGATAATGGCGCAATTAAATCCTTTACCACAAGTCTCATCGCGGTCACTTTAGCGCCATTGTGTGTATTGACCGTATGGATCAAATCATATGTTATTATACCAATAGGAGATGACTGATTCAGTACAATTAATAACCAGAAGATTAATAAATATTTTAAAGAATCCAGTTTTAATTCAGGTGACATGCATATATGACCTTAGCTTCTCGAGATATCGATGCTGCACTTTCTATCTAACCCGCAGTATCAGCGTCTTACTTCTTCCCTTCTAAAACGAATGGTAGCTTGTAGAAATTGGGATTGGTCACTGAATGCTGGCCTGACAAGAATTACACCAATGTTCTGTGTACTTCAGTTGCAATAGATTTGCGTGCCACCTGAAGGCCAAAAGGTCCATTCCAATTCGAATTATTTTTACGGTAGGCAGCAACTAGGCTGCGTTCTTTGATATTACATCAGCAGTATTAAGCAACACACATGGCCATAGGCTACAGTTACAGCTGGAACTGCTGGCTAATCTTTCACTTAAAGCAAAAAATAAGGGATTAAATATAATGATCAGCAAAAATACTAATTGCGCAGCAAAATATGCTTACTAAAATATATCATAACGAGCACCTATACGCCTCAAATCACTGCATTCCGTCTCGGAAGGGTTAGGTTATGTTAGGTTCCTTCTTAAACCCACCCAAAAATAGGAGCCCCGCTAAGCGGGGCTCCTTTGAAATGTTTGCTGGCCATGAGTTGCGGATCAATTAGCTATTTCACAGATTATACATATTTTTCTGCTCACAAAAATACCAATACTATGCTAACCATTTAAATAACACCCAAAAAATAATGTGAGTTTTGTAACTTTCTTTTTGTAAAAACGAAACGCGTTCTAAATAATACACTATATGTGAGTTTTACGCTAGTATTATTCTAAATACCGCAAGGAATAACTTGTGAAGCTGACCGAATATTTTAAGTGTAATTTACTGTCATTAATAAGTCTTACTTTGTGACCTAAATAAATGTGATTTGAATCTTTAAAATAGTGCGGTTTTATGCATACACAATAAACTAGAATATTACAACATAGAGAAATTAGAATTCATGACCGCACTTCTATAGTTAAGCTTGGCAGTTCTTACCGACAGTTATACCTTTTTTATTAATATACATAAACTTCTTAAAGAGCTGAGCATTTCCTTACCCAATTATTTGGCCTTAGTCGCGTGGTAGAGGTTAGGTTAGTTACGTTTAGGATTCTAGTTTAATACTGGATCGGAGAATATTATTGGCAATCTGACGATATACCCTCACTAACAACTGACAATAGGCTTGACCCGTATTAAGGTAAAAGCTCAGAATATCCACATCTATGTATATTTCATAGACACACAGCTTTATGTTAAGTATGTAACGTTATATCTGCACAAAATTTTCTTATATTACTTAGTACATTTTCAATATTTTTGATTACATTGTAATTTTTTCTATATCTATATGTATTTCTTTGTATATTAATTATTTGATTTAATACTGATAATTATCTAGTAATAGAAACGTTTTTAATTTGATATAATAAAACTCGTAAAATACTTGTGTACAATAAAAGAACATCGAACGATCTGAGAATTTATTTATCTGCATAGCATTACCAAAACTGTAGATGGGCTGAATTGCCGTCGCTCTCCGTCGAATCTTCGTTCATATAAATCTAAAATAATTAGAGGTACATGACGACTACCTTTAGTATCATCTTTTTATCGAGTACTACTTTTACTATACATTTTGAACAGGTCGATCAGTTTTATCAACAATTTTACGGTTGCGAATACTGATAGAAAAAACCTGTCCAACATATTGACTACATCAGTATGCAGTTAGATATTACTTTTATGAATACTTTACTCTCACTTAGATTTTTCAAACGTTACTTTGTTAGATGGTTTGTCTATAAAATAGCTTGATAAGAACTCTACCTTTGTACTGATTGCTGTATTGACGAGAATAGAACATATTTTTGAACATCACGCTCCAAATATTGATTGTAATATGAGTTTCTGTATCATATAGATATGCCGCAGATATATCCATAGATATTGAGGTGAGCAATTAAGCAAGCCAATTTTGAGTCGAAAGTGAGTGTGCCTCATCCAGTTTCTAAGCTTACTGAATATTGACCAACTCGTTTTCAAACTATTGATAGCCAATAGTAGTAGGAGCATACAAAATACTGCATTAGCAGTCAACTGACAGTACAGTGTAAAACGGATAAGATATTTATTTTACCTCAGTAATTTGCTTTTTCTAATGTGGTCTTCATTTATTTGATTATTGGTAAATAGTAGTCACGTGTATCTACATTATCTATACAAATAAATAAAATTGAAGGGTCTATTTGTAATGTCAAAATAACAGCCTTTTACTAAATGCATATGAAAGTATATACGGCACTCAAATCAAAGATCTATATTATTTTTTTGTCTATCTCTCTGTCTGTTTGTTCCGGCTAATCTTTGAAACGTCTGTACCTATTTTCACTGTCAGATAGCTGATGTTATAAGAAGTAACATAGGGTACATTTATTTTATAAAAATGGGGTTCGAGAAAAATTTACTTCGCGGACGAAGTCGCGTGTAACAGCTACTACACTAGTAAAATTAGCCTAGCCTAAAACATCGTAACTTTGCAAGCATATATTTGCAGTAAGCACAACCTGCAATAATACCGCTAAGTTCTACTAAAAACGAAGCTAAACAGTAAACAGGAGCTAAATATCACATAAAAACGACACTCTCTTTTTCTCAGTAATATCCACTCTAAGTAATTCTCACTCGCATCTCGAAGCTTGCAAGAAATTCAAGTCGAAACTTAACCGACAACTGAGCGGCTACAACTGCGTACCGACATGTAATTTGTCAAGCAATTTAAATAATATGCATGATTATATATCTATTAAAGGCATAAGACGTGTTGATATTGAGCTAATGAGGTGAACTCCGTAATGTACGTACTTGTCCGATATCGGCGACTTAATTGAATATATTGTGAGGCTGAGTGAAAGTCTTGAAAGGTCACGATTTTCTTTCTTTTACGCAAGTCAGAAAGTCATTACGCGGCAGTTGTCATGATTATTTAATTACATCATTAAATATATAATTGCTTACAGTTGTGCTGTCACGGGTAAGAAAATAAGGACTGGCAGTCTTAATAAGTCATTCATTTAAATACATCAGATTTATTCGTACATAGCTTATGGTTGCGAAGCAATCATATACTTTAGCCCTTATATTTCAAAGATACAAATATCTTCTTTAATAAAAATAAAAAATAAATATAACTTAAAGCTTTCGTATTACACTTCACGCAGTAAAAACTATAAAGCAAAAACAGAGAAAAATGTTTCCCACGTCTGGCATTACAAGCGAAACTCCGTCGAAACCGATACGTGTTTATGTCGGTTCGTAATTGACTTGTCGTGTCAAATTACCGTTTATTAGTTGTGTTACGATATCGCCACCGTGGCTTATTATTTTGTCCGACACTGTATTTATTTGCATCTGGTTGTCACTACACTGTTACGAAGTGTACCTACGTTCACACGTCTAGCGCACGACACTTGATAGATTTTCAATAACACTCTATAGTGTACCTACCTCTACTCTATAGTATACCTACTTTATTTGTCTATAAGTGTAAATGTCAAACGTTTTACTATCCTTTTATGTATGTGATTTATTGTTATGCATATATTTTAAGAAACTCAAAGTACAAATAGACTATTGTTACACACGGAAATGCTATAATCACTTCCATTACGCTAAGGTACATAATAATGTAGCAGCGACCAACGTACTCGAAACTATTATCGGAATTATGTCATCAACCCGTAACGAAACTGACAACGGATTTGACCTCTCTAAAGGAAGTCCACAAATAGTAGCAAGTAACTTTTAAACATTGGGTTTTACTAGAATATTGACGGTAACGATCGATCGATAATACACTGGAACTAATCTTCAATGGATTGATAGAGATGTCAGCTCTAATAGCGATCGACGGCGTAGCTAATTTATGACTTCTGTTATCGATGTCTTCGTAAATCCGGGAGTAACAATCTGTGTAATTGGTTGTCGTTATGCGAGGGGAAACAGGATTTGACGTCGTATTGATACGTGATTTTCTCAAATATATCATTACGTTTATTGCCTCATAGTCTGTAGTTCGGTTTATCTTCAAATGCATGTAGTTAAATTATTAGGCGGCTGGCTTGTTTATTAATTTTATTTATGTCACTGAGTCATACCTGTGTGCTATTTATAAACGATTGAATAATAATAGTCCGGCGTTTAAATCATACGTAGCTCATGAACGAATGCAAAAGCGAAAAATATACTCGAGATTAATTTAATATATAATTTTATTGTGTTCTAACTTTAATTTAAATGTAAAATCGGTAATGTTGCTCTCCTCTTGTTATGATCTACTTATTTATTTGTTTTAACTATAAGTTTGATCGTTAAATTTAACTCAATTCCTTTACATTCCTTTTAATTTATATATCAATAATCACAAAATATAGAAAAATATATATCTTACACTGAAAATAGAGCAAAATCATCATAATATATTATGCAAAGTAAAGCATGCTTTGTATTAGACTGCATATTTTTTAGGGCTGAACACTGACCCCCAAAATACAGGCACTCGCCTAGTTTGGGGGACTATAAATAAAATACAACAATAGTGTTTAAATAAAAAACAACAACAATGTTCTAGCAAATCAAAATTATAATGTGTAACACGTTTGTATTTATCGGAGACAATAAAGATATTATTATTATTATAGATTGTATTGTTTTACAAATTCAGATGAGGATCAATTAATTTTGATGTTTAAAAATTCGCTATGTAGTAAGTACTACAAGTGATTCATTGTTGCATGAAAAACTTGTAATTGAGTTCTTAGTTCGACTACGGTTGGGTTTCCCCACAATTTGTAGATTTGTGACGGACAAATTTAATTCATACTTTTTTCGATTTACTCTAGTTTTTTGTTAGTTTTAGATGAAGGATGTCCGGTCCTAAATTAACCGTAGTAATCATTGTCAATCAGTCATTATTTTCCAATGTCTTGCTTCTTAACATGGGTTTTCTTTTAGCGGATGACGTCAATTTCGAAAACCGTGACTATCTAATTTTGGATTTGTATTTAATTAAAAGATACTACGTATACTTAGATACATACATACATAAATAGATTCGCGCCTGTTTCCCTTACTTAGATACTTCCCTGTACTTAGATATGTATAATTATTTATATATAATTACTGATCTTATATTTACTGATATTATATTGCAAGTACGATTTAAAATTAACGGCTTTTTTATCTTATATTGTTGGGAAAACCAAGGCCAAATAATATTATTAAACACGGTTAACTGTGACGACCATCATAATAACAATCGTCATTATGACGACAGTCTATTCATAATAAATATAGATTAGAAGAAGTCATCAAACTTCTTACTAAATTACCATAACAATCTAAAAATAGTTACAATTCTTTGAGTTGAAGTTAAACAAACAAACAGTTATCAATAACAAAAATAGTAGTTTTAACCGCAACAATAATTCATTCATTAATAGGGCTCCCACTGACTCATACAACCAACTGATATTGCCATACAAGGCCATTAAAGCGATGGGATGAGACATAGCCCAGGCAC
Source organism: Catocala sponsa (assembly GCA_963564715.1). Taxonomy (NCBI): domain Eukaryota; kingdom Metazoa; phylum Arthropoda; class Insecta; order Lepidoptera; family Erebidae; genus Catocala; species Catocala sponsa. The sequence continues at coordinate 19,722,021 of OY751338.1, read as the reverse complement.
GCTCTTAAGGAAATGGGCTTTTAATATCGCGAACATTATGCTTGTTTTAAAACACGTAAAGGAACATTAGCTGCAAATGTGGGACGATCATCATGTGAATTTGTTAGAGGCTTATAAAATAAAAAGGGTTGTGTTATTTATACATATTTTAAAAAGGCTCATTTGATGTGATTGCTGGAGACGTGTTTCTTTTACGAAATTGTTCTGCTTCTTGTATTAGAAGCTTACAAAGTGCGTTTGCTTAGTGATCTAATGCTACACGATCTTCAGAATACATTTGTATAAAGTATAGGCTTCTCAAATTAATGCCAATAGACATTCTTTCCTATCAGCATCATTGTTGTATTATGTTCTCTCTGAAGACTTGGAGATAGAGTATGAAACGTCATGACATACATCCTACTTCGTTCGTAGGCAACTATTGTCATAAAATGCTATTTGACTAACGTAAATGAAATTCGGAAATCCACCATCAACTGCAGTCCTTGTCTCATTTTGTTTAACGTGAATACTTTAAAAAAGTAGCGAGACGGTCAAATCACACGTTAGTTTCCTAAAAATGTGATTTGATCCTTGGATGAATGATTTCGTTGAATAATTTCAAGATGCATAATTGTTGAAGAAATGGCAGTACTAGCTGTTACTAAATCCCACAATGCAATAAGAGTAGTCAAGTGACGTCTAATCATTAAACACAATTTTCATTGCTCTTATCTTCTCTTGTAGTCTGTTTTCTTGCGTTTGAGCGAACGATAGTTTGAGCTATTTCCAAAAGGAAGTAATGATAATACTAAATCGAAAGTAAAGTACTTAAAAACACTATGACAAATAGTGTATCAATTACATCAATACATCATAAATAAAAATTAAGGTTCATAAAAAGTAATCCGCAACGTTTATTATTAAGTTTGTTTAGTTTTCTATTTAGTCTTCTACTAAGTAGACTTAGTAGATTCATCATCATCATCATCAGGCTATAATAGTCCACTGCTGGACATAGCCCTCCCCCAAAGAGCGCCATAGCGCCCTGTCTTCAGCTTGCCGCATCCAGCATCTGCCTGCAGTCTTTCGCAGATCGTCATCCCACCTTAGTAGATTATTAAACTTAATCTTAAGTTTCCCTCATCCTGAACTTCTTGGCATGCTACAGCTTACATAACTAAAATATTAACGTAATAATTATTATTTTATGGTCAATTTTTCTAATGTAACTAATGCATCAACAGCTGTCCTATTTGCAGAGTTATGCGTTCTATCGGTTGTATAATACAATCGGATCTATCAGTATACGATCTTTCCATGTTAACTGTTCACGTTATTCATAGATTCTACGACCTACTACACGTCGTATATATAAAGAACGTATAAAAAACAAATCAGTAGTCTCTAAAGAACAGTATCACGGCATATAAATATGGACAACTGTGGTATACGACTCTGTGATTTGACTACTTATTACTTGTGAGTATTTTCGCTCGTCTGACTCATGGCTAGACGAAACGACAGATGTACAAAAACTATTCAACTTTAAACATATGTTTTGGTACTAGTATACTACTTTTATAGCAGCTATTATATTAATTAATTGCTTATATTAAACGTTTTAAAACCACTTTTCAAGAGACGTTTAAAAGCGTACGGTTACTTCCTTAAGTCATTAGGCCCAACCCAGGTGTTGGGATAGTGATACTTTTTGCGAAAACATGTTTTTGCTCATATCTTGACTGTAATTTGATACATTACATCTTTAGTATTATGTTAAGCAGTCACATAATTTAAATATATGGCACAATCAACCTTGATATTGAATGAATTATCCCTGTTTAAGTTCCATTTCAAACCACGTAATTACTGACGAACTTGATACAGACCACAGCATTTTGAAATCAATATGCTTACCCATTCGAATCCATATTTAGTACCAACCCTAAGGCTAATAAATTCAAATAACATTATAACGCACGTTAAGTAGGACCCCGTATTAAAATATAAATATAAGATTAAATATTCATTAGCATATTATTATTATCCGTTATTGCATCACATTTGCCGCCAAAGTTGATCAGAATGGTTTATCTTATAACGAATGATATGTTTTTAGTAAAAAAAAATTAGACATATAGGTATATTACAACATAATTTATATCTCATTCATAAACTGTCTAATCCCGACTCACTTAGTGAGTTTTATCACTGACTTGCCTAGTAAACTGTATCACTGTTCTACAAAAAACGCAGCGGTCTTAAAATAATTGATTTACCTGACTTTTAGCCTTGCCGGTCGTAATTAAGGCATAGCTGTTCTATTTGTGTGTTATAATAAGGCTGAACCACGACTACAAAATAAAAATAAAATTCTTATAGATATTACAGTTCATGACTTTGCGAAAGAGTAAAATAGAAATAAATATAAAACCTATTACAAGTAGCGACTATTTCTACTCCATCGCTCAAAACAGCCTATAACAAAACTATTACATAATATAAATTCAAATAACAAGTTGCGAAGATAATAAATCGACGCTGTTAAGTTCTTACGACATTGTCGAGTTAACATGTTTTGTCGGCGCATGCGCGCTTGTCCCGTCTTCCTTCGTTTTAACTGCCAGTAAAACAAAGTGGGCTTAGGTCTTAGGAGCTGTTTGTATTGCCAAAGCTGCGGGCCGTGTCAAGTGTCTTTGTTTGACGATCGAATGCTTTGGAAAGATCGTATATATATTTTAAACGTTTTTATTAAATAATATTTTCGTGATGCGTAAAGTTATGTGATATTTTAAAATATATTTTATAGTTACAAATATAAGAAATTAAATGATTATATTTTTTATTTAACAATTCCTTCAGAAATACTTCAAAAATTATCGCCTGAAAATTTAAAATAATTTTGATAGGATCCTAATACATTTGCGTTTTTGCAAATAATAATCTAACTGTATTTAATTTTTAGTATGTAGTATTTACACACTATATAATAAAGGAGTGTATATACATAATATAATAACATAAGACTTTATCTTACAAATTCATCATATTAATTAACCTGTTAAAAATGACCAAATTATTTATTAATAACATAAACTTCAATGGAAACACTAGTTTTTATGTACATATATATCGAATGATTCAAATAAAAACTAAAGAATAAATGTAGTAAATAATTGAAAAGAAGATCATAAAGAATGTTACAAGTACATATTTTTCTGTTACACAGGAGCTGACGTAATAAAGTGATTTCAAGTCCCTGCAACCCTTTAACACTTAGTCGAGATAATAACGAGTGCTATTTTCGTTTTACTCAGTTTAAGTCATTGTTAGCATTGTGATTATAGTTAAACTTTAAAGTAGAACAAAAAGTAACGGCTATGTGTGCGTCGGTCGCGGTACTCTGTGGCACCCTCTCTGTGGAATTCGACTCATACTTGACCAGTTTTATTATTATAATATACACATTTACGTATGTATGTAATAATATTAGCGCTGTTTATATTAATTACTTCTATACCATTATGCGCAGAAAAGTAGCGTCTCTTATAGTGTTTATTATTGTTATTATTGCTTAATTTATTAATTCAAACTGTGACAATGAAACAGGTTTTGATGTTTTATTTATTTCTTTTTGTTTTACCTGATTTTATGACATGTATTTTTACTTATTCAATAGGCACATAACTTCGAAAGTTAGAGGTGCGCGACGTGAATTAAACTAGAGACTTGGACTCCAAGTCTAAGTCTGCTAAATAGATGCTGTGGCAGACCAACGATCTGCGACAAAACCATCACTGGTCCTAAAGCACAGTAAAAAAGCGATAAAGTATACACAAAAAAAAATAACGAAACTTAAATTATTTTCTATTTGTTAGCATATTAATGCCATATTAAAATCATAATATGCAATCAATCATCATTTAGATTGGCGTTGACAACTTTTTGTACCCAACGTGAACCAGCTGAATCAATGCTATGATATATTCTGTAACAAGACTAAATGTCCGTGTCAATGTGCCTATTGTCTCCTTTATCTTTCACATTTGCATATATTTTGAAAGGCTACCATTAATAGAAACTGGCCGCCACGATCTAATACAAACTGTTGGCAATAAATCTACTTTATTGTGAGAATTAGCCTTGTACTGCACACGTTTAAACATATTAATACATTCATTTAATTTATAGAACTAGTAAATATTCCAACTATTAACGTTTTACCAATATTATCGATTAACATACGTTTTCGCGAGTTTCATTATGCAAGTCTAATGCTATCCTACTTTTCCCTAAATAACACAAAGATAGCACGAAACTTGTCTCGTGTAAAATCTTGAATGCTGAAAATTCCTATCTAGAGCTATTTATATACCTAATTAAAGTAGTTTCAGATATAGTTAGTAAAGGTAGTAAAATAAAACTGTATAGTATAAATAACTTTAAGTAACAAGGCAAATGAAAAAGACAAGGTATGAAACATGTATTAAAAAATGCATGTTAGAATCTTAGCAAAGTCTCTACTTACTGTGGTTATAATCAGTAATATTTGACTGAACTTAATTTACTAGCAGATTCAACCGCCATTAAATCTAAATTACTGAAGGATTACATATTAATAAGCTCCTCGACTTCAGTTCTAACCGGAACTAAAGTCTTGAAAACATATTTACCATTTATGTATGTTTATCCATTGTCTAGTACCCATAGTACAAGCCTTGCTTAGTTTGGGCTAGATGGTGTTGTGTGTATGTGATAGAATATTATTATTATTATTATTTGTCCCACCGATCGATTATATTAATTAAAGCAAATAATGTGAATACTTTTATTTCTATCATTTATATACTTCTACAAAAAGCCATTGCAACAAAATATAACATATTAACTTTTAAGTATAAAGTTATTCGAATAGATTTCTATGTACTAATTAATTTACCTTAACTCGCATATTATAAATCTTTTACTGTGGACGTCAAATTGTTTGGAACTAAATTCCTGCATCGACGCATCATTAATATTATAAGATGAATTGCATTCCGAAAAACAGGTAGGCGAAATATTTAATGTGTTAGTAAATATGTATTTAGTTTGAGTAGATAAGGGTACGAATTAGCTCTTGCGTCTTTTCATACGTTTTCTAACATACTCGTACCATTTATCAAAATACGCTAACGATACTATCGAAGTTTTGTCTATCATGAGTTTTGATTTCCTAAAAGAACAATGGTACACGGGTTTTTGTTAAAATATTTAAAGCATTCCAATTCTAAGGCAGGAGTGGCGCCCAGCTATGTACCCAGTACGTGGCTTTCCAGTTTTTTTCCACTAAGAATTTTGGACAGAACAATACGATTAGACTTCTTCCGATCCGGAAATCAGTCACATCTTAGTAGATGTACCGCTGCGCCACCGAGACAGATTTGGTTATTAATATATAGTTACAGTCAATGCCACGGAAAATATGACACTTATTTGTGTCATGGGAAGGAAGTATCGATGGATTCCTAGTATTACATAAATGAACGTTTACGTCATACCCGTTTCTATTAATAGGGAGACATGTAAAGTAAAATCACCTTATAAGCAATAGGAAATATAATTTTAAAACATTAATTACCTTAGGATTATGATGTACTCCTTTGTTTTGACTTCTAAAAAGAAGGAAGTTCTTTATGTTTTATTAGGTAGTATTCGCACTCTGTATTCGAATACACGACACGCACCTCTGGCTTTTCGAAATTATTTTGGTAATAAATAGTAAAATTTGCTATAATATAAATTTGGTAATAAATAGTAAAATAGTAAAATTTGTATTGAATTGAATCATGGTCAGGAATCCTACTTGTCCAAGATTTTCCAAAACGACTCTCTAAGATATGACAAGTCTACCAACCCGCACTGGACCAGCGTGGATTATGCTACTAATCTAACCCTACTCATTCTAAGTAGAGGCCCGTACTAATATTGTCACTATTATGTTCATATTGGTGCCAATTCTGTTTTCACAAAATTCTCTAAGCTTAACTAAAAATCACAAAAATTTATTTTAGTCCTATCAAATAACATTTCGTATTCTGAAATCGTTAAAAGTGACAGAACTAAAAAAAATTTTAGTGATTTTTAGTTAAGTTTAGAGAATTTTGAGACAACAGAATTGGCACCATTAGATATTATTTGAATATATAAAAACCAAAAATCTTACATCACCCTTGTATACAAAAAACACAACTACTTTTATAATAGTTAGTTGTATGTTAATAGCTAAAGTTAGCGCCAAGTCCAATAAGATCAAACGCTAAAGAAACTCGTTTAACAAAAGTGATGTGACAAGTCACTTAACGTCTTTTCGTATTTTAACTGTTGCTATCAAACATTGAACTCTTATGAGAAAAATCTAAACGATATTCAAACTTTTACAAGCCTTAAAATCAATACACACATTGTCTTGACTACTGTTCTTCGGATGTTGTCTTCTGTACCGTAAATGTAGGAAGGACAATAAATTAAATAAAAATCTACAAAAGACTTAAATAAAGTTTTTCAATAATATTACTAAAGGTTATAAAAGTATTGTGAAATAATTCAAAGACGTAAATAGGCTTTCAGCTTCATCTTCAAACCTTTTTATGCAATTAAACTGGTTACAAATATGACCAATCATGAATTTTCTCTAAGCGTAGGTATTTATGGCCAGTTTAACAGCGTAAAATTACTTAAAATATTTTTATATAATAATATAATATAATATTCTATCACATACACACAACACCATCTAGCCCAAACTAAGCAGAGCTTGTACTATGGGTACTAGACAATGGATAAACATACATATATACTTTTTTTTTGTAAATACATACATATTATACATAGAAACACCCAGACCAAGACAAACATCCATGTTCATGCACACAAATGTTTGACTTGTGCGGGAATCGAACCCGCGACCTCAGGCGTGGCAGTCGGTTACACTAGCCGCTACGCCATCGAGGCCGATATTGATGCTATATTTTGCCTGCGGCCTCAATCGTGTAAATATATGTTATGGCAATTTTCTCTCCCTCAGAAACAGAACTTTTTCTTAGATGAAAGGTACCCAATATCTTTTTCTGTACCCCTGACAACATGTATACGAAATTTCATGATGATCGAAATAGTGAAAGCATACCCAACAAACAAACTTACATTCGCGTTTATAATATTACAGTTATGAATGCAAATGTAAGTAGGATATTTAAGGATATCAAATCATTAGAAGATTTTACAAACTTGGTAGTTTGTAACCTCTTTTAATTAATGCGGTTGGCAGTGGCAGTCAGCAATAGTTTAGTTAATGTGTTTTAGTTAGTCTGATATAATGATCACAGCTATACTGAAAATGATGACACTTTTGTAGAGCATTAAGTGCACAGACCATAACTAGATCCCATACACAAATAACATGACATTTTTGTAATACTTATATTCTTTACGGAAGATCGAAGTTTACTTTGGCGCCTTTATATTTGTTCCGAGTAAATGATTTGTTATAAAACAACCTTAGTTTAAACAAATATTTTTGTTACCATAGATTGATAATGTACGTTTAAGTTTTAACGCAATTTCACGTAGGACGAAGAACAGGTGACTAATTTACTTAGTAATTCCTTTTCAAAAATGCACGGATATGTTTGAATCTACTAAATGTATTGTGTACCTACTTTATGTGTGGTTTATTAAGCATATTTACTTATTTCCCATTTAATTGGTTATTTCGTTGTAGAGAGAATGACTTGTGAAATTTATATTCGTATGACGCAAACAATTAAATCATAGATGCGCCCTACTACGTTAAAATATGGTTACCTTTCTGGACATTAAGTTGCCATATGACACACAAGGCTAACATGACATCATAGAGCCAATTCTCGTAATAAAAACTGTTCAAAATAGAGGTCTGATCTAGTCAGTGTCATAAATATCTCAAATGATTTTCCAGTTCACATTTGACGTTTATTAGACAAGATTGGAATGTTAAACATATTTTATTATAAGAATTGGACCACGGAATTATAAATACATTATTTTCAGAATCAAATATATTTAAATAATATCACGAAATGTGTGAGCTGTGCCTATAATACGCATACCGATTAGTATTTTTCTATATCGAATTAAATACAATTTTACAATATCATCAGTTTTCTAGTTAAGGATAACAATTATAATATATTTTGTGTTTATATATTATATTTGTAGAGGAGAATTATGTAACTTACAACTACATAGCTTTAATTCTGTAGTATTTTTAATCAACTACAATTGTTCCATTAAAAAAATGTCAAAATAATTATATATTCTGACTCAATCTTCACTAAATGATTGATAAATACGTACTCAATAATATATGCCGTTATTATACTAATCATCAATAATATAAATTAAATATATTTGATAAGTTGTTGGCGCGTGTCCGCACTGTTTTTTCCTTAGTCGAGAGCCTCATGCCTCATACCACTATGTTTTCATTGACGTTGACATTTCGTAATTGGATTGTAAAACATTATAATTACCGGTCAATCTGTGATCTTACAGTTTCAAAATAACCGTTAGAGGATCCAATTATTTTACATTAAACTACTGTTACCCAGACAGGATACAACTTGTAATAGTTTTAGTTGCTACCACGGTGACGTCATCTACTTTAGCCGAATTATATGCCGTCATAAATGTACGAGTATATCAGTTGGTGTTATACGGTCATTGCGTGTTGATTAAACCAGTTTCTGTTTGATAAATGACTTTATTTAAATTCAATTGTGATTGATTACATGGGTTAAAAAACTGCTCAAACATAAAATATATTGGCTTACTTCGGATGGATAAATAAAAAAATATTTGGTGGGGATCCTGCATGTTTGGCGTGAAAGACGTTTCTATAAATATACTAATAACATTATTATAATTAACCGCCTGTCCTTGACATAGTTAAGTGGGCTCAGATTCTGTATATACCTTTTGCAGGAAGAAAGAAAGACGTATGCTGATAATCAATCGCCAGTTTTTACAGTAAAAATAGAACTCATCCTTTTATAAACCATCGTAGTATTTCTGCACTCTCTTAATTTCTTAAGCCGTCGCCGCGTCGTGTGAGTCGTCAGATTAATAACAATTCATCTACACAAACGAGACCTTCTCAATATCTTTGACGATGTTATAATCGAATTCCACTTTAAATAAAATATTTAATTTATTGTCTTGTCCGTTTCTGGTATACTAGTCACCCATCTTATCATTTACTTTTCAGCCGTACACCATCGGATTTAGCGAATAGCTAGGGCAAGTAGCATGTTGTGTTTAATCTGACCAGGAATTTTAAAATCTATAAAACGAATTTCACTAACAAAATTGTTTACTTTTTTGAAGAATCATCGTTGAACTTTACTATAGCTAAACAATAACAGTTGTAAAACAATTTTAGTTTGTCTGGATATACACGATTGCGAAAGATTACATGCAATGATTTACCGAAAGCGTGTACTAAATGCAAACATTTTATGCGGAAAAGCATTTAAGGTGTTTAAGAAGATATAACTTATCACCCGTTATGACTAGTTGCTGGCGCCGCCGATGTAAAAGCGATACCGTTGCCTATCATATCAATAAGCTATGTTTACTTTAGCTATTTATAGGAAACTTATCGATCTCCCACAAAAAAAGAACTGCGAAAAGATTAATCCGTATCGACATTACAGCACATTTGTTTACATAAAACCATAGACGTTATCGACCACATGACATTATAATTTACGATCACATTCATGAAGTCTTTAATAAATTCTGACGAGATTGTTATTTATACCTTTGAAAATATTTACAATAACAGTTACGACAACGACTTCATTGGAGGAAAAAGAAGCTAGAAAATATTGATCCGTTGAAATCCATTGACGCGTATCCATTGTATATTTCAATATAAAATAGTTAGCGATCAAACAAATCAATTGACAGATAGTTCTGAGTAACCAAACAGAAGTAAGCACGAGCGTCAATGACGAACAAACTATGATTGTTACTAACACATTCATATTCCTTCATATTTATGATAAGATACCAACAACCTATTACGAGAATTATGCGAACCGTCTGCAGATATACCTTATTTGTTTGGGAAACTACGTCAGCAACGACCCGTCATTATTTGTACTTAAGGATTACGTCTGTTCGAACAAGGCTTTATTTATCAATATTTTGTAATCAGAACAAAAATAGATATTGTATCTACTGATAATATATCAATGATAGTGTAAATACTACAAACGTACAAACAAAATGAATCACTTGACGGAAGTCACTGAAGTGATGGTGAATAATGTTGAATGATATCAGTCATTAGCAATTTATGCAATTATGTATTAATCTTCATGTAATCAAACACTTTCTTTTACTTCTATTACTATTGTAGCAAACATGTATACCTTAAAAAGAAGTGGCTGCATTGCCGCACATATCACACTAATCACTCCTGCTAACAGAGCGCCACTTCAAGCCTGGATATCCTACTCAATGCAGGCAGAAGACAGTTGTTGTGTTGTTATCATCTATAGCATGGAGGTACATACTTCCCCAGCCGAGTTCCTATAGTTAAACAGTACCTAATCATAAGCATTCACATGCTGCACTTTTTCCTATCTAATCCCCGTAAAATGACATCGTTATTTAAAAATACATATATCTGTTATCTTTTATATATCAGGTAATATTAAATCATTAAAAGTCATATGAGATAATATTATATTAAACATTATACAACTTGTATCTAACTAATCTACAATAAGGCTCAGGCGGACGATGACAAAAAAGAATAACAATATTATGATTCATAAGGTTATTACACTATTGATAAAAAGAATATCTAAGTTTGCAAATGTATCTTGAATATAGAATAATAAACTTAAAACGTTTGCTAAGAATACACAATTGTAACGATTTTGTAACTATTTTATTAATTATAGATCTATTGCCGATGATGACTGATAACCATTCCTACTTATTACTACTTTGCCATGGTGGATGTAGGCACATTGCTTGTGTGTAACCTCAATATTTTAGATGTACTGACGACATCAATAGTATCGACTCAATTGTGCTGAATATTATTTAATATTTTACTTAGTCATATATTATTGTTTACATGTGTGTATATGTGTATGCTTACACATACTTAATATTGTATTATAAATACTCTCATCATTATCAAATAAATAAGCATTCTGAACACGCAATCGTAGTTTTCACTACATTGGTGACCCCGACGTGATCAAGAAATCACTGACTGCTCCGTATGAAGGTCCCTACAAAGTCCTGAAACGTCAAGGAAAATGCTACACCATCCAGCTCCCGGACAGGACCGCTGTCGTATCCGTGGATCGCGTGAAACCTGCATTTATGGTGGACACTACAAACGAAAACAACGCACACAATTTATCGCCTACGAGAGTGACGTCATCAACACCGGCGCTTGCACCTATGTTTGGATCGTTTGTATACCATTTTAACAATAACATAATATTATGTAGTATTATAATTTAAAAAACGGGAAAACGAAATAAGCCTTCTCTTGCCATATACTTAAAATAAAAAGTGTATGTACGGAAGCCACGCTAACTTAGCTCAGACAACAGCATCGCTAGACTCTCGAATAATTCATTAGAAGCCGAAGATCGTGAGATCTAGATAAGATCTTGCCATGTCACGTCGTGGTCATACTACGTATTGACGCCCTGGGTTTCTCCTTGATCATGCTTATCTACTGTTCTAACATAATCTGTTTGCACATATCCGCTTGCTGTATTATACTTTTTAATATATTTGTGGATTTACCTATTTAATATATTATTCGTTTGAATATGATCTCGAAACGATGATATAAGTTATATGAGACGTATTTTAAATTAACATTAATTTAATATTGTCTTCTGTTTACGCGAATGTTATTCATTGAGTCTCAGTCTCCCCGTGACCATGGCTGCTGAAAAGCAACCGAAACGTTGGGGAAAGTGTAAACATAATTAATATAAATAGTTTTAATAGTTTCAATAATTTAATTAGCTTAAAAATTAGTAAAGTTTAAAAGTAGTAGTAGTGTAATAGTTTCTAAATTATTTATAAAATATCAAATAAACAACGCGATAAAATCCGTATATTTAATTCCAATAAGATTAATTTGTCAAAATTATTGAGAAGACAGTTACCTACATGATCCTTTTCTCATAAATATTATTAATAAGAAAATCTGTGTGATACATGTAGACTTTTCTTTAAGCTGAATATAAGTTTTGATTATACTGATTGTTTTAACAGGAATAGCTAAAGGAACGCAGAGTAACGAACGTACATTATATTTACGGATATGGAAAAGAAAGAAGAAGAGTGCTATCTTATAAATGTCATGTTCTGTACACAACGCTCAAACAACGAACTAAAGCTGTTTCATATACTACTAATACTACAAACGCAGTAATTACAAAAAGAATGCTTTTAGCGTACTGATTCTTCTTGGCCTCTCTGTCTAGCAATATTAGGCAGTCAGATTTGTATATTGCCTATTGTCTCGCCTTGTCACACCCTTGGTTAATTACCATATTCTATTTCATTTACCAGTATAATTTACATTGTTAAATTAGCATTGGCAAATACACGCCATACATTAATATTATTACAAAAACACATTTAACCGAAGTTTTCGTATTCGTACCCAATTTTAGATGTAGCTTCTCAGAGACAGACATTAGGCTACTGCCGAAACGATTACAAATCTATTCAAAGGTAGGTTGCGATTACGTTCAATTGATCATTGCAACAACCAATTAACTATCCTCCAATAAAACGGTAATCTTTGTTTAACTACACACTCTAAAATACTGGTTATTTACGTAAACTATTAACAAACCTTATGGATTGATCGCATCAAACAAAGCTTATTTGACCTCATTCCTACAAGAAAGACGATAGTTACACAAATATTGGTCTAAGCTTAGCAAAAAAGGGTTTGTTTGTTGTGTTTCTCAGTATCCAGCCCCCATGTCTATCTGTCAAATATTTGGCGTAAGTACGCGCACACTTGGGCAAGCGACTTGCGTCAGAGCAAATACTTTGACGCATGCGCGCCTCGCGCCTCGCCTTCCGAGTTGCGAACCAAATCAATCTGGGACCAATGCGTTAACCGCACCCGATTCCCTATGCTAATTCTTGGAATTAAACGAGCCAGCTACTTCGCTCCTAATTGGGTCATGTTTCGGGACATTTTAAGAATTTTAGACCAATTCTAGAGAACCATCATAGCCTATGATATGCAACTTTACAGACACGTGGTATATAAAAACTGTATCCTTATTAGAAAATTTTAGACTTAAAGATTGGTGAATCAATAACTCTATCTCGCTGCTCTATAACTGACTTATTACATTATAGACTTAAAAAATAAGCACTAGATATAGTCGTTATATTGGCTATATAAATTACGCTGTATTGCAGTGTCACTTTGCCAATTAATTCTAAATACAAAATGAAAATTTTAATTAAGATATCGCATCTATTAGTAATATCAACTTGTTTCTTTCGCTATATCACAAATCGATGACAGCTGATAAAAGGTAATCACACGCGATATAGCACGACGTCATTGATAATCATCAGGTCAGTCTGAGTTAATCTAGATGTAATTTTAGTACAATATTTGAATATAATCCGAGTTAATGCTTACGTAGAATAACAAATTACCACATTAAAGAGTTACCAATACAACATACAATACAGGAATTTCCAGACACCATGAAGCGCTTTTTTATCCCATATAATCGAATGATCAACCGATTACAGTGACAAATGTTTGTGTTTTATATAAACTAAAAATATTTAAAGAAATAGTTTAAAATTTCATAGCTTTGTAATTCTAAACACAGAAATTGTCAAGTAAACGAAACAAATCACACCTTTCGGTTAAGTGTTGCATGAGAATAAAATAAAATATAAATTAATGGTGTACATAATTACCTTTTGCAGCTATAAGCTATTCATAAATTTACCGATTTGTTATTAAAGCTTACACATGCATAAAACCGTAAACATGCATGTTTTAAAGCGCGCTTTAGAATAAAACAAGTTAATAGGCCATTTGATAATAGTGCTAAAGCACGTTTGACATAAAATTACTAAAATTTAACAACATCGCACTTGGATATTCTGTGAACGACATTAACAATATTGCAAAATTCAAACGTATGAATTTGATGTGAATATGGGCTTATTACTAAGGAACGGTAAGCTCCATAACACACAATGAATGGGTGCTCTTGCGCAAGACAGTAGCTTAGATTAACATCAAATGTGGGCTGGCAGCGTCGGCGACATCACGCGTACCTACGTATAGACACATTGTACAGTTTGAAAAGCTGTTTAAATTATTATCCTTCACTAACAACGTCACGATTTCTTATTACTCACTCCTCCAATGTTCATTGTAGAACTCCCAAAATTGAATTTACGCGCACATTGTACACCCAAACTCATATTATGTAAATAACTTTATTTCTTCATGTGGTTAGTCAGTCAATAGCCTAACTTAATTTTGTACATACGATATATATATATATTTTTTAAATCTGAACTGCCTCGTGTGCCCTTGTCGGGCAGAGTATTATTGGAGTTCCTATCAAGAAATTCTCAGACACGGCACAGATTCTGGATTCGTGTCCGGTAGACGAAAAGAGGCTCGTGTCCTGGTAAAATTTGGGTGTAGTTCCCATTCTGGGATATAACCGTGAGGCTGTGCTGTGTAGGTAGAAAACGGTTTTATAGATTACATTATGAATACTACTCACAACAATTTCTACATGTACTCAAAACGTTTGTACGATGATCTAATCGCAGTGTATTGATGATAATTGCCAATGAAACAGTTCTTATCAATTACAAACAAGCCTAAGGAAATATTTCCGTTCATTCATTAATACACTTCGATTAAGTGCTGACACTTGTTAAGCATATGACTGATCACACAAGTGTTAAGTGGCTATGTCCTGAATATACGAATAATACCTACCGATGACCAAAACTGTTGTTTCTGTACCGGTCTAAATATAGTTTGCATTATCCACTTCTACGTTCACTTTTATAGAGATATTCCAAATTCAAATTCAAATTCAAATTTATTTATTTGATAGAATGTAGGTTTACATAGTATGATCTTAAATTCTAATGTCCCATATACATTCTACCATTACATATGGTGTGCAAATTTTTTTTTTTGTTGTCATGTCATGCTACTATTATAATATAATAAGTAGGAATTAAATTTTTTATATTAGGTACAGCGAAAACAAAAAATAAAATAAATAATTAATTGATGTCAAATTTATAAATTTCAGTATAAGTGAGATGTCCTATTAAATATAATTCTAATGACCGTGTTGGTTAAAGGTAACAAAATTATTCCACTATTAGTTAAATTTATTATTCCTTATACGACATGTAATCATTTAAACTATAAACACACTTTTCTAAGAGCCATTTGCTCAACTTGTTTTTTAATATTGTTAAGGGCAAATCCTTAAATATATTGGGCAATTTATTATAGACCAGAATTACATTTACATATGAATTTCTTTTAAATAAGACAGATTTACATTGAGGTTGATGGAGTTTATGTTTATTCCTAAGTATTACATTACGTTTCGTTACTTCAGATTGAAGTTCGAAATACTCAGGATGTTGTTTAATGAAAACACAGACCTCCTTTATGTACATACAGGTTAGGGGTAGAATACAATTTTTTTTTTAAATAGGTTTACTACTCTCCATAAACCATGCTCCAGTTATTGCTCTTACACACCTTTTTTGTATGTGAAACACTTTTTCAAATTCGACCGAATTTCCCCATAGCAAAAGACCATATGCAAGTGTGGATGATAGGTATCCGTGATATGCACTCAGTGCTGATTCCGTGGATACTGTTATCCGAAGTCTTTTTATGGCAAATACGATTAATATTATTATATATATAATTCCTGGATTATTAGTGCACAGACGCTATTTATTTTCTAATTTATGACATACTCTACGTCATTAATTAGTTCAGTCGCAATATTTATGCCACAACGCTTCTTTGTCTTTCACTATTAACATCCATCCAACTGAATTTATATCTGAACATTATTTTTCGTTTATCCATACACTATACTATTTTGTCAGCATCTTTATAACCCGATAAACGCATTCGGCAACACTTTTCTTACAGATATTATTTTTAAATATCCTAAACAAATCAATTTCTTCTTCTATCCAAACTTCTCTTCTCCCTAGCTTTTATTATTCCCAAGTCCCTTGGGTTTGACTTTCTAGTCTAACCGGAATTGACTGGATATCAGTTTTTACACGGAGCGATTGCCACCTGACCTCCACAACCCGAAGGCTAACGATATCCTAAGGCTAGACCAGTGTCAGGATATTAGAGGGCTCTGACTTCCCAATAGCGACTGCCATAAATTTTAATGGCAGCCGGGACCGACGGCTTAACGTGCTCTTCGAGGCACGGAGCAGGCGATAATTGTCAATCAATACGCATATAATTTCGAAGTCATATAACTTCCGAAAGTCAGAGGTGCACGACGTGGGTTCGAACCCGAGACCCTCTGCATTGCAGTCTGTTGGTCTCCCCACTGAGCTATCGGTCTCTTCTTCTATCCAAACGTAGCATAATATTAATTATCTTAATCATCGCATTTTGTTACCTACTACAGCAAAAATATAGTCTGCTTAAGAGAGATTAACAAGACGCTATTCATACCTGATGACGTATTTACCATTCACATAAGATAAGAAATGCAAACATTGCACATTACGCTAAGGTAGGTAAGTATCTGGGGAATCCCTTATCTATTAATAATTTAAAAGTATTCCTATTGAAGAACATTATATCTGTTATCATTTTACGACAAGAATCTAGGGGAATCCATCCAAACGTTTAGACATTCAAACGTTAAGTGTACTATTAGACTACTACTTAATCTGGTAAAAGGAAAAATAATAATTTCTAGTGATTTAGAAGTTTATATCACTGCTAATTTAGTCCTGATAGTACATTAAATACTCCGTAAATAAAATTACTTCTAGGTTCTATTATCTTTTTCATTAGGACAGTGTTGCAGTTTATTTATTCTGGTTGCAGTACTATTTAGTTGTGGGCGTGGCACGCGGCGTGGGCACCGGTAGCGCCGTCCATCTGCCGTTGAGTAACTGTCTGTACTTGCGACTATGAGGAACTATTTAGAGATGTTAAAACGACAAAGTAACAAAATGTAACGTTTGTACGATGATCTAATCGCAATACAGTTCAGTATTTAACGTCATAACTACGCCAATTGATCTTATGAAAAATAACAAATACTACAATCGAATCCTTGATAGATGACTATTACTAGACTAAAAATCACACTTCTGTACCTTAAAGATCATATAGCCATACTTATATTAAATACATAGATCTGATTGTCTTAGATAATAATATCAGGTAAAGAATAAGAACAGTATTTGCCAGTTGTAATTTAGAATAGAAATTTTTTATACGACGAATAATTGCTGAATGTCAATTTTCTAAAGCGACATAACTGTAATTAAAAAAATTCCTTCAACATTCATACAATCGCCGGCTAATTGAATCATAAATTAAAATTAAAACAAATTAATACTAATAAGTAAGATTAAGATATTGATATACAAGCGCAAATAAGACATGACAGTCACCTGTCATTTACAAAATTACTCGCAATGTTAACGTCAATCACTTTTAAACGTTCCACTTATACGATGACACGTTCGCTTAACACACTTAATTTTACTCCAAAACATCACAAACAGCTTCAGAAGTTATTTAAGCCTCGAGTTATAGTCCATTCATTCGTTCGAACTAATCGAATCGTTCGCTGCCAGTGCTTCCCTTCATTCAATAAATGTAGCCGAATGGCGACGAGCATTCACCGGGTTACATAAAGTGAATACAATTGAGCATACCGCGCGACGACGCAACGCCATGAAATTAAATGGGACTCTCCATTGCTTACACTAGGCTTTTACTAGATGTGTTTATATTAGTTTACACGATAGTAAACACTTTGTTAAGGTTCAGATTAACATTGATTTTTAAGAAGATTAATGTAGAGTTCAAGCTTAAGAATCCTTATGTATTGTTCAATGATGAATTTATTAAATCAATGTGAGTGTTATGTTAGCCGAAATCCATAAATGGTTTGTGAATACCGCGATACGAATTCGTAACTAAATGCAAAATAAGAGCTGATATGCCAGTCAGAGAGAAACATCTATAAAATCCAGTTCATCATCATGTCAGCCAAAAGACGTCCACTGCTGGACCTAGGCGTCCCCCAAGGTTTTCCACACAGACCGGTCATGGGCCACCCGCATCCAACTACTTCCCGCGACCTTTACCAGGTCGTCGGTCCACCTTGTGGGGGGCCTACCCCTGCTGCGTGTTCCAGTGCGTGGCCGCCACTCTAGAACCTTTCTGCCCCAACGGCCATCGGTTCTGCGTGCTATGTACCCTGCCCACTGCCACTTCATCTTGGCTATCCGGAGAGCTACGTCGGCAACTTTAGTTTTCCTGCGGATCTCCTTATTTGATTCGATCCCGCAGAAAACCCCGAGCATAGTTCTCTCCATCGCCGTTTACGTGACCTTGAGCTTTCTGACAAGGCCCATAGATTAATAATTAATATCATCCCGACAGAGTTGAACAGTATGGCGAACGATTATCTCAATCTAACGGCACTGCATGGACTTTTACCCACGCACAATTTACCTACCCGTGACAAAAGTTGTTTAGATCATGTCTTATTGAAATCTAATCTCAAAACTATTACACTGATTATAGATTCTAGTCTCACAGACCACGCACCGGTTCTCTTTAGCATGGAAACGTTATTAAGACCAAATAAACGCAAAACTCACTTTGTAAAAGTAGATTATTATTCTATTAGCGCGGATATTTCGAACACAGATTTCTCGCAAATATTAAACACGTCTGATCCTAACGTTGCAACTGAGATGTTGATTACAAGTGTTGAATCATTAATACAAAAGCACTCTAAAATAATTCGCACACCATCTAAACAAGTAATATTCAAACCTTGGATCACTAAAGGATTGCTCAGATGTATACGCAATCGAGACTCCATGAGTAAACGACTTAAAATGAATCCTGATAATTACACCCTTAAAGTAACCTATCTCAGATACCGCAACTTTTGCAATAAATTATTAAAAAGATTAAAACATAACTACGAAAATAATTTACTACGTAAAGCACGAAATAACCCACGGTCTACTTGGAAAATAATCAAAAACATTACTCACACGGTTTCCGTTAAACAATCCCCTGTTGAACTATTAAATATAGACAAAGATAATTTGACATCTGTAAACCGAGTTAATGAGTACTTTTCCCGTATCGGTAGTGACTTAGCATTACAAATTAGCCCTAATATACAAAATACTCAATTGCTGAAGGATAACATTAATGCTAATTCTTTTGTTCTTTTGCCAGCGGATGAGTCTGAGGTAGAGTCAATCATTCGAAATTTGCGTAAAGATGCTGCGGTCGGGTGGGACGCAATTCCTGCTCATCTATTGCAAAAGTGCTCAAACATCCTGGTACCAATAATTACCCACATTTGCAATGTTTCTATGGCAGAAGGGATTTTCCCCAAATCTTTTAAAAGGGCCGTTGTGCATCCCATCTTTAAGAGTGGAAACAGAGACAGTGTCAATAATTATAGGCCTATATCTGTCCTACCTGCGATGTCTAAAATCCTGGAGAAGGTGCTAAACACCCGCCTAAGAAACTTTTTAAAGAGAAACAGTATTTTAGCGCCGAATCAATTTGGTTTTAGGACAGGAATATCGACTGAGGGCGCAGTCGCTTCTCTGGTTGATGAAATAGTAAACAGTCTTGATAATGGACAAAAATGCCTGTCGATTTTCCTAGATATTACCAAAGCATTTGACACTGTCTCTGTTCCACATCTCTTATTAAAAATGGAGAGAATGGGCATCCGTGGATATGCACTTCGTATTTTTAAAGATTATCTTTCTGATAGGACACAGTGTGTAAAAATAGATGACATCGTTAGTGACAACGCACCCCTCCTTTTTGGCGTCCCACAGGGATCAATCCTTGGCCCAACTCTCTTCCTACTCTACATAAACTCCTTGTGCACCCTATCCCTTCCCTATTCTTCTATCATTACCTACGCAGACGATACTGCAATACTTGTTCGTGGCAAAAACTGGTCAGAAGTGTTTGTTCGTGCAGAATGCGCTCTTAGTCATGTAATGCAGTGGCTGTCAAACAATCTACTTACACTTAATCTCAACAAAACCACATACATCACGTTCTCAAAGACAGCTATAACCCAACCATATTTGGAAACATTCAATATAAGAGCACATACTTGTTCGACAAACACATCCACTAACATCTGCGACTGCCCAACTATATTGAGATCTGCCCACACAAGGTATCTGGGGGTATATATTGATAATCTTCTTTCATGGAAATACCACCTGACTAATATTACTGCCCGCGTCCGCAAGATGATATTCTTTTTCAAAAAATTACGTTACTCAGCTGATTTTGACACACTAAAATTAGTTTATTATGCACTATGTCAATCTATATTAACATATTGTATATCTGTTTGGGGTGGAGCTATGAAATCGCTTTTTCTGCCCCTAGAACGAGCACAAAGAGCAGTCCTTAAAGTTATGACATTTAAGCCTTTTAAATATTCGACTGCCCAATTATATCACGAATGTGAACTGCTTACTGTCAGACAGCTCTTTGTGCTTGAAACAATCTGCAGAAAACATGTTGATCTGGAATATGACATTCGAGTCACAAAAAAGCGCCGTGCATATAAGGTCTGCCAGGCTCATAGCTTCAGAAGTGCGTTAGCAGCGCGTCACCACACTGTTGTAAGCTGTCATTTATATAACACTGCTAATAAATACTGCAACATCTATTCATTAAATAGATCGCAATGTAAGAAAAAAGTTACCATATGGCTCTTGTCCAAATCTTATGAAGACACAGAAAATTTGATTAAGCTAAGTATACTATAAATCCAAAATGTATCCCTCACACACACCCACACACACACACACACCCACCCACCCACACACACACACACACACACACACACACACACACACACACACACACATACAGATATAGATATATATAATATACATATGTATATATACGGTACGATATATATAATTATAATATTAATATGAATATTTATATAATTATATATTATTCTTACCTTAGCAATTCAGCACATGCATATGCATCCACGATACACTACACTTTCACATATCTACCTGTTGCAATTAATTGTGAGAGCCCTGGTACCCATACCACAAGTTAAATCTTACTTTGGGTACCAGTGGTCAACAAAATTATTGTACATGTTAAAATGTTATAACCACTTGGGTTATTCCTTTGTATGTATCTTTTTGTGACAATAAAATATTATTATTATTATTAAAAAAAAAAAAAAAAAAAAAAAATAGAGAGCGAACACGTCTCTGAACCGTAAGTCATCACTGGCAACACACACTGGTCAAAGACTTTCGTCTTGAGACACTGCGGTATATTATTAAATCCAGTTTAAAAAGAGGAAACCACGAAATTAGACCACATGAGACGAAAATTTGTGTAATCCATAAATAATAGTTGTACTGAGTCTGAATGATTGTGTGTAAAGTCCCTTGCGATACAGGATTTATACCTAATGCGGGAGTAGTCTTTTTTCAAAACAGGAAGTGTACTTGTGGTTACCCATGCGATGCACGTAACAAGTGCAAGTGAATCTAATAATCGACTCCTACACTTGAACTTCATATTCAGTATAAAGTCGGGAAAAGATATAAACCAGGAGAGAAACTTCTATTTTTGAGGTTTATAAAACTCTATTAAAACCTTATCTAACACGTAATTTTATCCATCCCAATCTGTCTATTCCCTCAGGTTGTAAATGGTGCACACTACTATTAAACCAGAAGTTCTTATTGCTACTACTAGGCTCTTGATCTTAAATGAATTATGTAATTATAGTTCATTTGATGGTTACAACATAATTGCCTTAAAATCCTGAACTTAGCCCTTTGACCCAGCAAATGACTTTTGCAATTTGACTAACTAGCGGATATCGATGACCCTAAAATAAAACAAGTTTGATGAGGCAATACGAAGATAACTAATGGGGTGACGAGTATGAAAATTTATATAGCCAAGTAAAAATCCTAACTTTACCTTTAAACTAATATTATAAATGAGAATATAGATTTATTTGTTTGTTAGTTTGTTACGCTTTGGCGCCTTTACTACTCGACTCGCATACACGTTGTCAGGGGTACAGGGGATATAAGGTAAGGTACCTTATTCATTAATTGAGGAAATGGTACTGTTCCCGAGGGATAGAATTTTTTTGACAAAATCTACATTAACACGATATAAACTAGAGTTATTATAAATATTCAAGTCATACACACTTTCAAGCGATTATTAAGAAAGATAATAATAATAATATTCTATCATATACATGCAACACCATCTAGCCCAAACTAAGCAGAGCTTGTACTATGGATGCTAGATAATGGATAAACATACATATGTACAAATTTTTTTGGTAAATTCATATTATATATTATACATAGAAACACCCAGACAAAGACAAACATCCATGTTCATGCACACAAATGTTTGACTTGTGCGGGAATCGAACCCGCGACCTCAGGCGTGGCAGTCGGTTACACTAACCACTACGCCAAAGAATAAAGATATGGTAATAAAATACATAAGCTGCTTGCAACAATGCTCACGCCACCTCTTGAACATGTACAGAAAATATTTGACCAAGTACTTTTTAATTCATACAGTGCTATTGTAATGAAGTTCGCTGTTATGTTTATTATTTTTACAGCATATTGTATAGATATAGAACATAGATAGTACAAAACATGAAATCATATGATATATATTTTGACAAGAATTATTATATGCAATAGATATCAGTATCAACTTGACACAGAAATAGAGTTTTCACCAACTGTAAATGTGGAATTTATCGTCATAACTCAATATCACAAAAAGCTGGTCTACACTCTAGAAAGCGTTAATTTGGAGCCATTAAACCAGCCTACAGTTCATGGACTGAATGATTAATTGTTCTTGGCATTACTTTAGGTCTGCATCTCTTCTAATCGCTCAGGAAAACTAAAACAAGTTTTTAAACAGGCATTAATTACTTGGATGGAATGATAACATGAAACAGAATATACCACGGGGAGTGCTCTGAAGAGTTATTCCACCTTATCCCGCCCTCCCCTTTCCTATCCAGAACAACGCGTGCTGGGCTCAGATGCCATCCTTACACGGTAGAGTCGATTAAAGGGCGTACCAAAAAGTTTGGGTCCTCATACCTCTGCCGAACGACCAAGGCATGAAATTCTCTGCCAAGGTACGTGTTCCTTCTTCCTTCAATCCTGGGTTCTTTAAGCGGGGCGTGAAAAAGCATCTTCTCAGGCCGTCAAAGTAGAGACCTCAACATCGCCTCGGCTACTGTGGGGGCGATGTGGAGGCCACTGCTCTTAGACCACACAACTGCTTACCATCAGGTGGAGTGTGGTCATTTTGACGAGCAAAATAAAAATAAAAAAAACTATCTAATTTTAAGTTTTGTATTGTATTTTAAATTACATCACTCAGGTAAAATATATGCAACTTTTTTGTTTTAGTTTTATACATCTTACGTATGAAATTGATCACAACGATAAGCATGGTGGACCAAAAATATTGTGGTAGACATTCAGACTGCACGAATATTCCATTTTTTTTAATGATCCATTAACTAAGCTTATTACAAAATCGGTTGGTTTCAAATGACACAATTACAACAATCTTTATAGTAATCTTTGTCTCACTGGGTGGCCAATTTCGAAAGATCAATATCTCTTACGAAGTCTCTTTTAGTCTGTTGGTGTTCTTAGTGGCTACATCAGGAACCATTTCTTTTATTGCTAAAATACTTTTCTGCTTTAGAAATAATCGATTATCAATTATTCGCAGTGCCTTATGTATGCGGCAACGTCCAAACATTTACACCAATCTTCTAAATTCAAACATTTCCAATCAGTATATTTTTAAGTACTAGCGTACTAAAATATTCTTGATTAAAGTGAAAGATCATAACAGACATACAAATTAGAAGCAGACAATCGGAAGCGATATGTGGATCATACAATAATTTCGGTAATTGTATGTACTTGCTGTTAACATACTGCAGACTTGGTAGTATATTCAGGTGACCACGAGCGATCAAAATAAGAATGAAAAGCAATGTTTTAATCATTTAACTGTCGTCATTTTATGTTAATTGTTTAGGAATATTCTACTATTACGGCAGAATTGAGCTGGATATGTTGGTTTTGATTCAATTTTAGGGAAAATTGTCGTTATATTATTGCCATAGCGAGACGGCTAGATCACTATTCTTGAGGCCGTACTGTTGTCACAAGGTACTGACTAGTTGTAAACGTCAAGTAACTTTACGTGGCTGAACCGGCTGTAAATCTAGAGGGCGAGTAATAGAGCCGATATCGCACTACGCTATTGCATTTCACATTATTTGCGAAATATCACAGTAATCTTCATAGTATAAAATACGTATCCGTTACACGTGATACCACGTTGTCATATTATATTACAATACAATATATGTAATTTAACAGTAAATGAAAATGGTGCTACAATAGAAATTATGTAGGGTACTGGCAGAAGAAGAGAAGGAGTTCCAATAATGTATATCAATAGTTGTAAATAAAAGTTGTACCAGTAGAAATTTGCTTAACAAATTTTGATTTCTAAGTCCATCTTGAGCAAAAGTTTTCATCCTAAGACATTACATACTCAAAAGTTGTAATAGCAGTTTAATTTGTGTAAATAGATAGTTATAGATTATACTTGCATTCCGAGCGAAATTCGTTAATCGTGACTTTCACAAATCTAAACACATTCAAAGTTTATGCCATCATAGAGCCGTGGTACTCTACACGTACATCGCACGAGCCTTTTGTGGATAACATCGAAAAAATATTATCTGAATGCATTACTTGGCGTTCATAAGTCTAAAGGTATGACCTCGTAATACTACGATATGTCGAAATACAACATAGGTAAACGTTATAGGTCTTTTGTGTTAGGTCAACTCGCATACCTACGTACTTTAAAGGGAGGAGCCTCGACGCTTATTTAAACAACTAGGCTTTTAGCTGCGACACTATTTATTCTAAATACCTTCGACATACACTTAAGAACGGTGACAGAGCACAACACAGTGTCGTAAGAAAGTTAGGATAGTCGATCAGTGTGGGCCGCAGGCTGTATAAATAAAATTTTACAGCTCCGAGCCGTGTTTAGAGGCCATTATCCTGGACTATTACCTCTCATTTAACGCTATTTAGAGGCGTGCCATTAATACATAACAGTACGTGTGTGAAATGGAATTGTTAAAATGCGATGTTACAGTTTTGCACGCAGTACCTTTTACTAGTATAATAAGGAGGATTTGTCTGTAACGCACTTAAATAGATGTCTATAAAGTTTATTACAAGACTTCTTTGTCACTTACCTTCTCACTTAAATATAGAGCAAACTTCTTATCATATTTAAAAAATAATAATTGCCCATCTAATGGTCATTTGTTAGTTACACACTAACAAATGACATTTGGCAAATAAATAGATTTGCGATATTACCCTCACGATGCAGGACACTTAGTTCCGTTTTTTTAATGTACTAGCTATCCCTCCGTAGTTGTATGTTGGTTTTCCTGGATGAAAGTTATGTCTTTTTCTTAGACCCTGACAACGTACATTTATATGCGAAATTGTATGATGCTCGGTCAAGAAGTGAAAGCGTAATAAAACAAAACGCATTTATATTATTCATTAGGATTATTTATTTGGACCGACATATTTAAACCTTGTTCACAAGATTCTGCGTCTTCCTAAACGCTTTAATAATCATCGTATGTTTGGATAGCCCACCGCGCGTCACGCGCCGCGCTACATTCACGTAGTCATGAACAACACCTTATAATGGTAATTTTAAATTGATATTCCTATAAAAACTAACAGTACGATATTCTATATATCTTTATTATTATTATTTATTATTAGCCTGTACTGTCCTACTACAGGGCAAAGGCCTCCCTTCGGTCTTTCCACTCCTTTCTGTGCAGCCAATTGTCTCCAATCCCGGTTAAACGCATCCAATTCATCCCGCCATCTTTTTCTGTGTCTGCTGCGGGCCGTTTGTTATTTATTGCCCAGTCTGTGATGATTTCTATCTAGAAATATCTTTATTAGGGATCGCAAATCTTAGCACTTGTAGCATTTTTCTCTGCTTCAATGGCCTTGTTGGTCACGGAATTAAAATTTGCGCTAACGCTTAAGTCTAGTCGTGAAGCCACGAGTTCAGTTCCCATGTTGGTCAAAATGTTATTAAGTGTTTCTGTTGGACAATTTTTAGTAGCTGAAGTAGTAGTAAAAAATAATAGGCTCGTTTTATACTACGTGGGATCTTAAATTTATTTAATTTAATTAAAGTAAAACAAAATAACAAGCTGGCTTTTTCAGATTGAAACATATATTTCATTTCCTGTTTTGTGCACCTCAGTAAGTGCAACATCCCTACTCTCAGGCTTGCAAAGACCCGCTTTAGGTATGTTTTAAATAAATTGTTTCTACCTACCTACCAAATAAAGTTATTTCGTAATACTGAATAAGTATACCTATTTGCCTACGATTATGGTATAACAGCTCATTGTAATCACGGATAACGGGAAGGTAAAACCACCTCTGGAAACAGCCCGTCTATAAACGGCCTGTAAACCAATCTAATATAAAAGAGGAATTAGGTAATCATATCCGTAGATTTTATAATAAGCATGTTCCATCAACCTGAACTGTTTTTATACGTCAGTGATGACAAACAAGCATACGACACACCGGTTGCCTATGATGACTTGCAATACCAACCGCACATTGCCGACCCTATTAAAATAAATTATTAATGGATAAAAGGAAGAAAATACAGAAATAAGTATTTATTTATTTATTACCTTGGACATCCTGTAGTTGTTACATTAATTATTATTCTAATAAAAAATACTAATAATAACACTAATGTATAACTTTTTTTAGGTGTACATAGAAGACTCAAAAATCATATTCACTAAACGGTACACAGAATTTTAACTGCATATAATTTTCGTATATTATACTCTTATTTCTGTTATAATATTTACGTATAAAAGGTTGACATGCCCCGAGCCAGCCAGTTTTTCATATCATCTATAAATTTTTGGCAACTGTAGTCTCTTCAAGTTGATTATTTGACTGCACTACATCACTAACATAAAACGTAGCTTTTCATATTTACATCAAAACTAACATGAATGGTCTAGATATCAATCATGACATTTTGTAAACTCCTTGAAGAGATAAGAAAAAATATTATAGCCATTTGTGTTGTGGTTTTGGGATTATACGATCGTATACTCAAGTTTTGTAACACTGCCTATTTCGGACTAGCACCCTGATTCATAGACTTCAGTGGGCGGGCGCTTCACATCGATGATGATGATAGGCCGTCATTCATTACTCACTATTTTTCCTGTTGTCGTTTAGAAAATCCGTGGGACATTACTTCCTTGAATATTTTTATTACAGCTGTTACAGGATTGTAGGTAGAATGTAACTCATTCATTGTTTGTATTGTAAATATGAATGAGTCTTGCGGTTTATCTGAATCATTTTTGTAAAAGGTACATTTATGCAAAAATCTGTACACCTTCAGGAAAATCATTGTACTGATGTCAGTTTTATTCAACCACTATGTACGGAATATGTTATATGTATCTATACTAATATTATAAAGCTGAAGACTTTGTTTGTTTGTTTGTTTGAACGCGCTATTCTCAGGAACTACTGGTTCGATTTGAAAAATTATTTTTGTGTTGGATAGCCTATTTATCGAGGAAGGCTTTAGGTAACAACACGCTACGACCCACGGGGAGGCGCAGTAACGATAAACGCAGATGAAACCGACAGATAGATGTTCCCGACATCTATGTTATATAAGTAGATAGGAAATGACACGGTTTTTACTTAATTTCATGAAGATAACTGTATGTTTTTCATACTTGTCTTTATATTTCGTACTGAAAAATTGTTGTAATTGTTGTGTATTATTGTGGGTTGGCTACGATTAAGGTACAAATCCGGGATTGAAATATGTTTGAAATGCATTAGTTTTTTTAATTAAATATATTTTATATCAATTCATGAAAGCCAATAAACGTCAACATAATAGATATTTGTATCGTGCATATCACGAACCAGTCTGATTTCGCAATGATTTCATTAAAAAAATGCCATAAGTTTTTTACCATTTAATCCGCCGATCTTAAACACTAATACAAAAAATATTTGAAGAATGTAGCTACTACATAATAGAAATATGTTTTATATCCCCCGCATCGAGGTGAGTAACCCTCGCAGATTTATCTGTCGTAGACATGATGACGTAATAGACGACGTCATCCGAAATTTCGTTATTCGGGTTTATTCATATATAATTATATCATACATTCATTCATAGTGAGCGAGTGTGTGACCTCGGACCTTTGTTAGGGTTGTCACTTGTTTTGGACCTACAATGGAAGATTCTATATTTGGGAACTTATCTGACAACTTTAAGTCAGTTCAAAGTGAAAGAAAAATTTACTCGACGATTTCTTTTCATTTTAGTATTTTATGATTCATTTTATGTTATGGCACTCTCAAGGACTTTTGCCTCCATAAAGGGTATTTGCATCAAGAAGAGAGGCGTCTTTATGTGATTTTATATCACTAGAGTTTAATTATGTAAGACTGTTGTAAGATTAAAAAGTGAAGGATAATACAGAGAATATAGATATCTCAAAAATTGGTAGAGTAGGCTAAAATAATACAAGCATACTGATAGTGAGGCCGATTAGGACATCAGCAGTATTACTCCCACGCTGACGACCTTATAATAAAGGGATCACGCCTAACAGAGACAGACTAATGATTCCCTCCCCTGACAGTACAGAACCTCTTTATGGAGCTCTAAAAATCCGAATCACCGCAGAAGGTTTCTGTTGTACGCACAAAGTCTGGTTAAAAATCTATATAATATTAAATACGCATCAAAAAAGTTAATGAAATAAAATATTTAGTTCAAAGCATGCTGAAATTAATTTTAATGAGAACCCTAAGTAGCCTCATCAAGTGACTGACTTACATAACACACTCATGGACACGTCATCTCCAATAATACCGTTA
The DNA here is from genome assembly GCA_963564715.1 of Catocala sponsa. Lineage (NCBI taxonomy): Eukaryota > Metazoa > Arthropoda > Insecta > Lepidoptera > Erebidae > Catocala > Catocala sponsa. The sequence continues at coordinate 19,692,552 of OY751338.1, read as the reverse complement.
AAATTATAAATATATGGAAATTAGTAAAAGTTAGTTTTTTTGCAAGCGAATCATTCGTGTTGGCGTTTAATAACAGAATATTTATTTTAAAGCGTATCTAATTCGCCATAAATTGATTTGGATTATATGAAATTAAGGCAATTACACCTGACATACATGTTCATATAATTTTGTATAATAATGTAACCGAATTGATTTACGCCTACGTACAATAATGCGGTATGTAGGATTTCTACGAAAAATTACAGGTGTTTCTATTATTATATTTCCAAAACATAAATAAGGATCTGGACCAGGACAAGCAATAGGATGTACCTATGCCTAATTAATAATAAATATCTTGTTAATTTATTATTAATTAAGTATAAGAACGATAATTACAATATTAATAACGTGCAAACAAAGCCTGCGGCGATACGTTGTTAATTACAAACATGATTGAAGTGCATATAAATATTTTCGTCATTACCTTATAAATAATAGAGTTGTTTTTTGCTTGTCAGGATGTATTTCTGATGGACAATGGTCTCTTTTTTATTGTCCATAGACGAGCCAACGGCCTGCCTAAAATAAGAGGTATCCAGCGCTCATGGCAGATGTAATTGAACAGGAACACAGGTAATTTGCTACAAGAAAGGGTTGCAAGAGCGGTTATTTTGCCCATCAGTTAGAATGCAAAATTGCTTGGTGACTGCAGTAAATATAATTGTGGTACCTACCCTGTCCTCACTATTTCATCAATAATTACGAATTCAGCATTAAGTACGTAGTACCAATAAATACAGGCCCTTGCCACTTTTCGTACGAGTAAGACCAAACGCCGCACCTCATGTATTTGTGCTTTACCCCACGTACAGCACAATTACAGAAGGCGCAGTGTTAAAGGCTCAAGCAGTAGTGCCACTTCTATGGATTTCTAGATACTCTTATTTTTAATAATCACTGGCCAATTTAAAGTATATAATCGTCACTACTACAACTGTTATTAAATAAAATGGATGATAAATTACCTCTTATTCTTTTGGGGAGATACATTAAAATATCTTTAACTGTGATAAATTATTATTCCTGGTGGTACAAATGTCAACAGAATATAGTATACGACGCTCCTTATACACATGTGTGGCTGTCCATACGTTTTAATAAAGACATAAACATAAAAAGTACACCTGCTTCTAAAATAAATATATAAAATCCTAATTAAAAAAACTGATAATATTACATAATTTGATAAAACCTGATCCAACACTTGGGATTGCTCATGTAGAATACGTTGAGTGGGTCAGGTATATAAAGTCATTAATCATAAGCATTTAATTAAATTGCCTAACGCATGATCAATAACTTCAATTAAATTTTCGTTCAATTAAAACTCACTCTATCTTATTAATGTTGACAAATATGAATTAAATTGTTAATAAATATATGATGTATGAGCTTTAATTTTTATTTTTTGCCTCTTGTCCGAGATAATATGTTTTCCTTGTATATTGAACTCCTTTAACTCAGAACTAATAGATTACTTTATATAGCAAGTCGATCAAATTATCAGTATCTGCTAGTCGTTTGTAAAATGCTTTGCCTATATTTATAGATTTATAACAGATTGTTTAATTTGTATTCACATAGAAATACAGATACATGTTTATAAGTATATCTACATACGTGTATATTCACATTGTTTATACTTATTTATTACCCGACTATGGCGAAGCCAAAAGAAAGGGTAATAATTTTGGCAGTCTGGGTATATTTTTGTATGTTCCACCGTAGCGCATAAACCACTGAACCGATTTTAATGAATAAGGTGTCAATAGATTCGGAATAATGGCCCGGGTGACATAGGCTATATATATTTTTAGACCCCTTTTTTACGTAGTCGGGTTATAGTTTTTAAACTTTTATATCCGTATAGACTCACACTTGTGTATGTATGAAGATGCAGAGAATGTAGTATTAGTTATTACATTCCCATTTTACCAAATATGTCTATATACCAAATAGGTCTCACGTAAAATCGGGTAGGTCTATTATCGTGTACTTGGCACATTAACAGACACAGTGCTGCTTCTAAGATTAGGCTAAAAGAAAACCTAATAATACTTTGTAAATCCAGTCCAGGACCTAAAGGTCGCAAGCAAACATGAGAACAAACTTATACATGAATAATAAACGTAATATTATAACTTTTATTATTTGAAAAGGCAAAAGGTATCATTAATATCATTAATCGTTTGGCGAGTGAGACTGCCGGAGGCCCAATTACCCTCTTTCCCCCATCCCGCTCCTTCTCCTTCCCACTTCCTTTCCTAAAGGATCGGCAACGCGCAAGTGATACCTCTGGTGTTGCAGGCGTCCATAGGCTACGGTGACCACTTACTCCATCAGGTGGACCGTATGCTTGTTTGCCACCTTAGTTGTATAAAAAAAAAATATATATATTATATGCATAGTTATGATGCTCAAATGTTCAAAGTATAGAAAATAAATAGAAGTTAATGCTGGATTTAAATGTTAGGATAAAGTACCAATATCAATTTATATTATACTAGCTGACCCGCGCAACTTCGTTTGCGTTATTATAGTGTAAATAAATTATGCTAATTTCCCCTTGTTATTCCCAATGGCGACATAAGTAGGTATCAATAACATCATCTGAATTTAGACGGAACTTTTATCAACTTTAAAATGTAAAAAAGTAGTTGTAGTGACGTAACTATAATAGTTAGACATATGGTATTGCGGATTTTTTTGTAGATATTGATACGTTCTATAATATTGTAGAACATTTTTTTGTTCTATCATCAATAATTTCCGCAGCGCATGCGATGACAGACATTTTATGACTCAGTTTTTCACACCTTGGGTTACATTATTTCAATTTTAGTAAGGATCCCTAATTTTTTTGAAAATATGATATAGCCGATGTTACTCGGTGAAGATGTAGCTTTCTAATGGTGAAAGAATTTTGGAAATCAGTTCAGTAGTTTAGGAGCCTATTCAATACAAACAAACAAATAAAAAAACAAACAAAAAAAATCTTTCCTCTTTATAATATTAGTGTAGATTATTACGTTAATTTGTGATGTGCCATAAGCTCAATCAATTTCCAGACTCGATATGAGTTAAAAATTGATAATGCTGCATGATTATAGAAGGTATATTTTTAAAAAACGTTTTGCGACACAATTACACGCGCTTTCTCGCGCGTTTGTATTTGACCAATTTTGGAAGACTTAAAGACTTGTTAACTATAGATTAATTTTATCGATTCAATATAATACTAGGTTTTATATTAGCCATACGACGTCCAATAAACATAGAAATGCACAATATTTCAAAGTCACAGTCAAAGTCAAAAATCATTTATTCACTTAGGTCACAAAGTAACACTTATGAACGTCAAAGGGGTTAGTGAGTTTATTAAATTTACTGAATTTACATTTATAGTAGTTGCAAGGTTCAGGCAAAAGGTTGAGCCTATGAGAAGATGCAAGAAACTCAAGGCCACTCTTTTAAATCGCCTTCAATATGTACCAGGTGTTGCAGTCATTATGCCACATGTCACTGTCTATATAAAACTAAATTCTAAAAATAAAGGAAAAGATATGCCTAAAGAAGCAGAGAGAAGAAAAAAATTCGTATTGCCCACCACCTCATCAACTTTTAATAGGGATATGCCTAACGTTGTCTACAGATGCTCCCAAAACTTCGTACTGCTACTTAGAACTTCTAAACAGAATCCTAATTGCAATCTTCTTCCTACTAAGGTATCGTCAGTACCTAAGGTTTGTCCGCAAAGTAATATAAAAGACCAGCAAGGCAGTCTAATGAACACAGAGCTTCGTTAAATATTGGGGTTTCACCCTAATTCGGTGTCGTAATCTGCATAACTGGAATCCGGATTGATGACTCCATTCATAGCTTTCGTTTCGATAATGCTTACTGCCTATTATCTTACCGTGACATTTAGTTTGAAATATTACTAGTGAAACTAATATACTTTAAAATTTCATATCCAACATCCTTATTCATTATATAAGATTATAGGCTTACGACTGGCTCGATATTACGTTAAAATCATCACATTGATAATAGATATGTGCATATTATGTATGTGTATGTAAATTGACTATAATATACCTACAAATAAACGACAAGTTAATAACCCTACGAAGCAACGCCATTGGTTGGTTGTAGATCAATTAAAGTCCCTCACAATAAATTATATATCAAGCCACACCTACAATTTTCCGACGACTGACAAAGGGTTGAGGTAAAATACCTTTTATATTATACGCCATAAGCAATGACATAGCAGATATGAATTATGTCTATGTAAAATACTTCTTCATTAATAAAGTTTATTATATAACAAAATTTACAAAAAAGTATGATGTCTTTAATATTTATATTTATATTTACAGAAAGGATGCTGTAGTAACTTTAATGCATGTACGTCTGTTTGTCTGTCGACGAAGGCGTCGTTTTCCAGATTTCATGTTATTTCTCAATAATTCTGACTATTTGCCTAAATATATAAATAGAGTTTAGCATTACATTTTTTAATCCTCTAAAAGTTTCAGCAAGCCATAATTCGTCTCGCAAACAGTAATGAACAGCTTTGTCGAAGAGCCTAGTATATTTTAATCAGCGCTGCAGTCTTGGTCGTTGGTGAGGCTATCTCGAAATTGTGTTAAGAAGAATCTTACGCAGAACAAAAGAGTTAGATTTGTATAGTTTTAACCTGTATGTGTCAAGTTATTAGCAGGTTTACGAAAATATTAGCTTTTCACCGAATTAAAATAAAATTTGTTGAATTGCATTGGTCAGCAAATCCGATGAACTTTAAGTATATAAAAGCCTTTGGTTTGTAATCGAATCGTATAAATGTTGGAGGCAATATTTTAAATGGCACGGCATGGTGATGTCAAATAAATCACTAAAGAAACTCAATACCTATAGCACACAATCGATTTAGCGTAATATTATTTTTAGAAACATGCAAACCAACCTACGCGGAATAGCATTAACCGAAGCTTAAATACCTTAAAATAGGTCAGTAATCACATTGGTTACTACTATAAGACCATATGAAAAGCTTTGTTGTATTGGCTCTTCATAGTGAAAATTGTTATTAACCCTTTCGCTGTCTCGTGATAGACACAATAGAAACAGACAGGTAAACTGTTCAAGTAAACAACTTATAATCCAAGATGAATAACCGTACTACGCTAAAAGGTGAATCGGAAAATGATCCTTCCTATGAGATGCCATGTCAATTGCGACGTAAGTACCTTTGACGCCTCACAATAAGGCAATGTAGGTCAAAGGATGCAACCGGCCGTTAACGAGAGCGGACATGGAAAGGCCACCCCCGTCCTTTAAGAGTCGATTGATTAACCTGTAAATACATTTTCAGCTAGTTATAACGATATTTAAGGTAATAAAGGTTTAATACGATTATTAATAGGTTGCTAAATTCCGAAACAGTTATAGCAAGTCATCGTCTCATTAGCAATAATTCAGTAGGTGTTTACGAGGATCCACCTGTTTAGAATGAGTCATTTCTCCCATTATGGAGCGAGGATCACACTGTACGATGTAAATTTCATTAAAAAACGTAATAACACCACTATTCACTTTATATGAAACATTTTATGGGCTACCAACTGATTTTCTAATTAAATCGATGGCAAAAAGAATTAAAAACAAGTGGTTTATTTTGACACTTATAATAATTTAAAGAATATATCAATAGCACATGGAAATACCGTCCGTTTAACCAAAAGGTATTTATTAAGGGATAATATTTTCCTTATTTTCAACTCGCACACTAGAAATAATATCTAGGCTGCCGGATTGCTTACAAACATTAAAACAAGAGACACAATGAACTTAGACCAACTATTTATGGACAACGAGTGTTGCCGTGGACGTCCGTGGTGCGGTACGTTGGTATCGTGTGAAAAGTGTACCGTAGCACCGTATCGTGCGTTGGTTCGACTGCACCATGTTGGATAGTCTATTTGCACTTTAATGGTAAGCGTTAGCAGTACCAGGTATATTGCTACTTACTGTAGGATGGACTGCAGGAATAATTAATGAAAGATTGGATAAAAAGAGAGGAAAGGACTATTATTAATAATAATTTACTATTTATTTCTCAATAGTTATTACTTCTGTAACAAAGTAAGCTTCCAAAAAAAAGTCCTAGGCCTACTTACTATTTATATTAAAAACTAGCTGATTCGCGCAAAATTCGTCTGCGTCACATAACAGATTTTTCCCGTGTTGCAACATTTTACATTAATGCTCCGCTCCTATTGGTCGTAGCGTGATGTTATATAGCTTATAACCTTCTTCGATAAACAACAAACTTTTCAGCATTATAATATTAGTATAGATATGTTTCTGATTGTAACAACAATGTTCTCTTTATAAGTGAGAGCAATCTAACTGCAGCCATAAACTTTTAACCAAATAATATTTAGTTTGAGTGCCATATTGTGTCTATAACCGTAAGGAGGCCAGTGTCTCCTCCTTACTAGTAGCGGCAACAATAATCTTTTTTCTTTATGCTGGCAGTGTTTTTGCTGAGTACTGCAAGCATCAATATAGCTTATTTTACTATTGAGCAATATAATAATATTACTTACCTTGTATTAAATGAGGAATACTTTACAAAATACAGTAATAACTCTACATAGTCCCAGACATCAAATTGCACATTATAATCCATCAGGTTATTGAGCTCCGAGCTTTCAATGTCAAGCAAAGACCTCAATCTGTCCACGCACCACAGCATTCCTTCGTCCATCGCGGGACTAAATAACACGAAAGGCACCCGATGCGGTGCTCACGAATAAGTTATTAGATTCCTCAGAATAATGACATCAGACAGCTTAGCAGTGAATCCTCAAATAAGTCTGCTAAACGTCTACATAACAATAGTGTTATATATGTGTATATAGTAAGTATATATAGAGTATTTAATTCATATGTCGGGCACGCGCGTACTTGCAACATTGAGGCAGTCAATCACGCGAGGCACCTCACTTTCACAGACCCACCCACGCCGTCTAGTCAAAAAACCTACACACTACATGAGTCTAATGATGGTGTTTCGAATGGGGATGAGTGAGAGAGATTTCTCTAAGTGAGATGAACTCTTGGTCAACGACACTCGGTATGTATGCATTCACACCAGAACGAAGATATATTGAACTGTAAAGTATGTCACCTAAATCTTACGTAATGTTTAAAGGTCTTAATCATATTCTGGCGTGGTATGTCAATGACAAGGTTTACATTTACTGTAATTATAAGTTCACAATTAAGCGTTTATTTAATCGTTTAAATGTTCTTTCAGCCCACTGTTTGTACAATGCGTTAAATATGTAGAATATACATATTATTACATATGTATATTAAAACTATATAGTTTTTAAAGCAACTTTAAAAGATCAGTGTATCTATTGGAAGCAAAGTTCAGGTTAAAATTATATCTGTTTAACAATCAAACCACTCGGTTTGATTGTTAAACATATATCTGTAGGAATCTACATATGTATGAGTATGTGTAGTTACGTATTTTAATACAATTCTGCATCAAAATCGGTTTACTTCTTGGAAAATACCATATTTATTGTGAAAATTAACTGCAAAGTATATCATTGAAATGAAACTAGTATATACGGAATTTATCGCGTTGTTTATTTGACACTTTATTACAAAATTTTGAAAACTGTTACACTACTATTACACTAATAAACTTTATTAATTTTTAAGCTAATTAAATTATTGAAACTATTTATACTATTACTATACTATTATACTATTTATATTTATGTTTACACTTTCCCCGACGTTTCGGTTGCTTTTCAGCAGCCATGGTCACGGGGAGACTAAGATGGTAGTTGTCTCAATGTTCCAGTGTAGGTATTTCAAAGTACCCGAACATAAGCTTCAATCAACACATACTTCAAGCCGCCAACGAAGATAAGTCAATTTTTATAGTAGTTTAATTTCAATGAATAACATTCGCGTAAACAGAAGACAATATTATGCATAGTACCTATACCATTAATAAAAATAATTATATGATATACTTTCTTGTAGATAAGCCTTTGATTCCCTACTATATTTAAGATTGAAGTCTTAATTATACTCAGTAACAAATCACGGTTTCACATTATTTTTAATACGTTCAAGAGGGCATATACACAAAGTTACTAGACACAAGTACAGTCAAAAATAGATCTGCGACGCTTTATATTTATCACACATGCCGATCTAGGATGGACAAAAACTTTTTACATACACTGTCAGATGTCTAGACATCTCAGTGTACCGTACTGCATCTCAGCTAGCAGTAACCCAGATGTGGATCAACGTCCAATGCAAATTTCAAATGTTTCCCTTTCATATATAACGAACACAAACTGCAATGTATGTCACTTTCATATCGTAATAATTATTACGTACACACCTATATATTTTTGGTTGAATTAAAATATATTGGCGTAGGCTCTTGGTGGGTGTCGACACGACCTTCTCTTGAAAGTGAGATTGATTTATATGTGCGTAATTCTTTTGTTATCATTGTTTGGCCCTTTGCTGTTAGATTGATTACGTCATAATTGTTGATCGCCTTATAGGAGGCAGTATGGAAATGATTTTGACTTGTAATGTCTTGCTATAAATATGATCGCATTGAACAAGTATTGCATACATAACTAACAATCGCTAATTAATATACAAAGTAAAAGGGTGACATTAGACCCTATGTTTTTTAAAACAATAAGACATATTCTAATATGCACTTAGGATAGTTTAAAAATACCGATTTATAATTACAAATGTCTCCAAAAATTACAAATAATTATTTGATAGGAATTGCATGCAAACATAAATTACTATCAGCGCACGTACTATTAAGGCGTATCACGAAAAGCCAAGCAATAATGATAATAATAATTATAATTATTGCACATCGGTATGCAGAAATGATTTCCTTCGTGTAATGATCCGCAAACTGAGCTTACTTGTCCCCTTCGAACGAATTAGCGTCGGTAATGGGCTTAATTGTGTAAATGGAATTCTGCTTCGCCTTATTAGGCGGGTAAAGCGTTTCTACCAGTTTCCGATATTGTCGACTGACAATAATTAACTTGTAAATAAGTGGGTATGACCCATGTACATGTTGTTAATACGCACCTTCTTGTCGTATGATGAAACTTAACGAGTCCACTTCTTGAAATTTTAATGTTTTATTATAGTATTTCGACATGCGACTGTTTATTTAGTCTCATTCTGATGGTAATTTTCTCATGCTTCATTAAAACCTCTACATCTTATCATCGTATATCCTATGGCTGAGTTTACAGTTCTCGAAAATAAAGGTTTTAGACAGCCAGTTTTGAATCATGTATGATTTTACTAGACATTACACAGACACAGACTACTTATTAGACATAGAAACGGTGTCCTGCACTGACAGCAATTAATTGGATTAATAAATCATAACCTTTAGAAATATAGAGACTTAATAATAGAATATAAGTCACAATATTACAAATATCGTATTATAGAATGCGGTATACTATATAATATTATATTGAAGAAAAATCTATGGTCATATTTAAGGATTATATATCTAATAAAAATATACGGACGGAATAAAGCCAGAACCTGGTAAATAAATTTTATTAACATATGAAATCACAATAGCCTCTTACTAACTCTTGATTTTATATATCTGATATAATATATTCAGGGATATCGATTGTATGTAATTTATAAACAATATAAATGACGTGAGACTTCAGCATCTGCAAACCGACGGCATAATTTTTAATTATTTTTTCTGATTGACAGGTTTTTGTATATTATACACAAATAGATGAATACAGTTAGTGAATCAGATATAGGGAAAAGGTTGATCCACTACTAAAGGTTACAATCACAACAAACACAGACCGTTACAGTCTCACCGAGTGTCATCAATTGACAAATCCTTGCACCCACCGAGCTTTCACTCCGACACAGGAAACCACTCAAAACACGCGACACTTATCTCACTTACAATGAACAATTTATCATAAGTTGATTTTAGTCGTTACACTTACCCAGTAACCAGAGAGAGTCTGTAACCTTGATACCAATTTGCACTACTACAAATCTATCGGTGTCATTTTTTTCTCTAGTCTGACTCGTGGATACGCAAATAATGGTACCGCAAATTTTGAGTACGTCGACCTTGCGAGGATCGCCCACAACGAGTTTGAATCAAAGCACGAATCTAGTGTAACCACATCTCACGTTAAACTGAGCAGCTCCTAGTGACCTACTGATTTCCATAAGGTACGTGGGCGGAGCGTATCGCGGTGCCCCGACGTAGTAGTGCGTACCAGACGCTTTGGACATGTTTGCCTAGATTTATTGATGCTTACATTTGTAAGGTAATTAAGAGGATTACGTTTGTCTCTATAAATAAGCTGCGATTTATAGTTTACTAGTTTTTATTACGAAATATGAATCCTATGGTAACATGTTTTGTTTATTCACATACTCATAACTTGCACCGAACTTAATCGTGATACACCATGGCACAAATAGATGCGACTTTTGCAGAGCTTGTTTGATATATTTCTGCTGTTTACCAATACAGTAATTAAAAAGTAATTTATTGGACATCAAAAATATATGAATATATAATAATTTATATTTCGTATGTAAAATAGAATTGCTTCGGTATGTCCAAAAGCTTCAGGTCAACTTACGCTACGGCCAATATGGATAACCAGAGCGGATATTTAGAGATATTCAAAGCCAAAAAAATATTGGCTTTAATTTATCCTTATAATAATCATATAGCATTAACTTAATAATATCTTATTGAGCCAAAATAACATAAAGCTAAGTAACTAAATAGTACCCAACTAAATATACTTTACGGTACACAGCTCTCTTACAATTGAATTAACAAGCATATGTGAAAAATTGTGGGCGATGTATTTTTAAGTAAGTGCATATTGTATTAATGTCTTAATTAAAAGATACCGACAACTTGTAAACACTGCTAAAAAATGAAAGCATACGCCTTTTTTCACAAAATCAGGTAGAGACAATATAATATAAATAAAATAATACATTTACCGGACTGAGATTCAAACACCTAATAATATATTCTTAACCGTAGGTAGTCACTTATTAGTGCCTCTGACTAAGAACTTTCTTCGTTTTTAAATGTAAAACAATATTGTTTACTATAATAAAGAGATTTATTAAATATAAATAATGCATAGAAATAATTAAACATAAAATTATTATTATCTTAGAATCCAAGTCTTCACGTTGTGAGACCAGCTGTCTATAGCTCTATGACCAAACATTCTCAAGTTATGTTAATGTCATCACTTTTGTACTTTTGCGTTGCATGATTATTTTAACTGAAACGGGTATGAGCATGATCGTGTTCACTTATATAAAAACAGTCTTAATCTTTACCTTCTACAAGACACGGCGTAAAGTAAAAACCTCTTTTCAGACCTCTTATTGTGAAAAAAAATGTCACTGTGGTTGCTTCTTTCGTCAGACTAATCTAATTCCAAAATTGAAGTGGACGGAAATATTAACTATACATTTTATCATACCGTATAGTCGACAAATCGACAACTTATATATTATTTTAATACAGAATCCTTTTAAATTCTTGACATTGGGAAACAATAAATTGATAATATTGTAATCATCTGAATAAAACAGTTGCGATTCGATATACCTGCCTTATACAAACTGAATCACTTGATGGCGGGTTGATACCGTCAAATTATCCATTGACAAGGGTTTCCCCGTCACAATAATGTGACAGTTCAATCATACAAGCCATCTTTACAAGGAATCTCATGTTTTATTCGTGAAGTAATTTGTATTATATTCTTGATATTGTTTTATAGATTGAAATGAGATAATATTTTGATACGCGCATTGAGTTCTCGAGTGATTAGCGACAAAATATATGAAGACACATTTTAAGATGTAGTTTTACGGTGATATTTCCGTAAAGACCTTTCTTTGTTTTATTTGTTCTTAGGGCCGGTTTGGCACCTTTTTCTCTTAGGCAATAGAGTTATATACATATTTCTCTCGAGTGATTAGCGACAAAATATATGAAGACACATTTTAAGATGTAGTCTTACGGTGATATTTCCGTAAAGACCTTTCTTTGTTTTATTTGTTCTTAGGGCCGGTTTGGCACCTTTTTCTCTTAGGCAATAGAGTTATATACATATATGTATATGATTATTAGGTTATATGATATATGCCAAAATTGCGTATCTTTGCCGAGCATTAACAATCGGACATATTAGGTCGTGGGTTCCACATTAATCTTATTTATTATATCGTTTGTTAAGACCACGTCAAACTGCAGTATTTGTCTCTTTGTCATTACCCTGTATAAACGTCTGGTTGAATTCTCGCTAGTCAAAAATAGCATGAAGTCAAGACACAGATGGTTGTTTATTGATTTCCCTAAGAACATTATATTGATTGTGTGAAATCACCTGACTGAAATAGTTTAAAATCATTATCAGTATCGAGGTTCTATCCTAGTCAAGATATTAGAATGGTTAGTATCGTGTCGTCAACATTCAGTAAAACATTAGGAGATTAGGATTTATATGCAAAATTGTCTGGCATTTAAATTTTTATAACGTTGTTTTAGTAATTAGGGCAACAAACGAATTGAAAAATAAACACATATAATGTACATAATATATGATTATAATGGTAATTCTAACATTGAATGGCGTAGTGGTTAGTGTAACCGACTGCCACGCCTGAGGTCGCGGGTTCGATTCCCGCACAAGTCAAACATTTGTGTGCATGAACATGGATGTTTGTCTTGGTCTGGGTGTTTCTATGTATAATATGTATGTATTTACAAAAAAAAAGTATATATGTATGTTTATCCATTGTCTAGTACCCATAGTACAAGCTCTGCTTAGTTTGGGCTAGATGGTGTTGTGTGTATGTGGTAGAATATTATTATTATTATTTATTTTATATTAATGATTATGTGCGCTCCTGCACGAGGCAACGACGGTAATACCAATATACATTTTTATTATAACTTAGAAGATTTTTGTAGTTATACCTATAAATGATTATAATCATAGTAGGTATAGAGAAAAAAATTATTGACATTGGGCAAATCCAAGATTGAAAATCATTATTTATTAGAAACGTGCTTGTCTTACATATATACGTTAAGCTTTGTACATATACATATGCTATCTGCATTACTTATTTTAAGCTATAAGGAAAATACGAAAATACATTTCTTAGTAACCACCGCATTACGAATAATTATTAGAGATATACAAATCATAGACACAAATAAAGAGATAAGGATTAATAGAATTACATGTGGCTTACCCAAAAAGTTTCGTCACTAAGGAAAAGTATTCACTACCACTCCATTCTCGCTTGATACCCTTGGTATTAATAATTCGCTCATGCATTGGGTACGAGCGGCTGCCATCTGACCTCCGCAACCCGAAGACTAACGATACATACTCTAAGGCTAGACCAGTATCAGGATATTAGAGGGCACTGACTTCCTAATAACGACTGCCATAGATTTTCATGGCAGCCGGGACCGACGGCTTAACGTGCTCTCCGAGGCACGGAGCAGGCGATAATTGTCAATCAATACGCACATAATTTTGAAAAGTCATATAACTTCCGAAAGTCAGAGGTGCGCGATGTGGGTTCGAACCCGAGACTCTCTCCATTGCAGTCTGTTGCTCTCCCCACTGAGATATCGCTGCTACTTCGCGTACAAGAACCATTATTATCAGCGTTAGTGCTTAATATTTTCATGCCTGTAAAAATTATAATACAATGATGTGAGAATTCTCCTTTATGTACTGCAGGTTTATTTTCCTTATAGCAAATCACGTACTAACTCACCGGTTAGGTTATTTATTACCGTACGTTATAAGTTCACACCTAAAATAACATATATGTCTAAATGCAGGGCGTATATGTAAGTTTGACGCACATATGAGACAAAAATGGGCTAATAAGTAATGATGTAGACCGCCGGGATTTTCCTCAATTACAATTTCCCATATTAAGAGGAAACAATAAGAGTGAGAGAATTGAAAAATAGGTATTTGTAAAATCTATTGCTGTCGCGCAGTGCCCGCAGAGCGCGATAGAGACAACTACAGCTTGAACCGAAAATATCTATTAAAAGTATTTAAAATCAACGTTTCGTAGTCCCCTGATTCCTACTTTTTTCATTAAATATTAAAGAAAGGCTTTAGCCGTGTTCCTATGTTTTCCTTTTTTTATATAATCTAGTCAAATTTGTTTTTTCGATGTTTGAACACAGCGGAAATATGGCTAATTTTTGAGGTTTTTGAAGGCTCATGTGTCTTTTAATAATTAATTTATGAAAAAAGGAAAACATAGGGACACGCTAATAGAGGCCATAAATTTTTTGGACAAAAATTATTGCTCTACTAGCATTATCCAGGGAGGAAACACGTACGTTTGTATGGTAAAACGGCCCATGTTTTCCTCTTAAACTGGAGGATGTTTATAAACCTGATAACACAAAAGATACCAAAAATCTTGTGTTATTTAATAGTTTGTCTGATTCTATCCAAAAGCTTTTTGTAATACTTATTCAAATTTATCCGACGCCATCTACACATTATAATAAGACGCGATCGTAAGAAAAACCTAATTAGCTAAAACTTTTGTATATTTGCTGCATACATAATGATTAATGATTATGATTTTATTTTATAGTTATATACCTAGACTTCTTAGTACCATCCCCTTCTAAACTATTGCAACATTTAGACAAATCCTTGTCTTATGTGAATCTTTTAAAACATTGAAATAATAAACACAATGAGTGAACAGGCAAGCTGTGCATTACAAAATGGGTGTTAGAAGTGAGGGTTACATTCGTAACAATATAACACTAGTAAAAATAAGTTCCTACTTATCTGATCTGATCAAAGGCGGCTCAATTTTTTTAAAGCAAAATATTTAAATATCTCTTATTCCATAGGCAATATTCTAGGCCACAATGAGTTGAAAAATAGCAATACATGGTGCGAAATGAATAGAGACATTAATTATCTACGAAGTAAGTTTCGTTGGCCAGATTGCAACGGAATTTTCTTTACATCATGTAAATAGTCTAATTTTACGACTTGTCACTAACATTATTGGTACTCGATTCCCATTCAGTCATACAGGTTAAATTCAAGAGAAATTTGCATATTATTGTCCATTTGTAATTATAATTTCAAAAGTTTAACATTAAATTTTATTCATGTGACATATTGCTACACCTTATTGAACAAATTGTAATGATTTTCTGTAACTTTCAAATTACAGTTGTGGCACTATAGTACTCAAAATTAATACCGTAATTACCTATTTAGTTACAATATAATAAAATACTAAGATATGTTTCATTATGGTGGTTTAAGGCATTGATGATTGTAAACTGATATACTACAGTTATCCATATATAATGTTAACGAAATTATAAACACAGGTTCAAAGAAAGTTGTGTTAATCCTAACTAATATTACACATGCGAAAATGAGTTTGTTTGTTTGTTACGCTTTCACGCCTTAACTACTCAACCGATCAACATGAAATTTTGCATACACGTTGTCAGGGGTACAGAATAGGACATAGGGTACCTTTCATCCAGAAAAAATAACTGTTGCAAACCTAACCTAACCTATCCTACATTTACGTGAGCGAAGCCGCAGGTGAAAACTAGTATTGATATAATTGACACTTTGAAATTAAACAAACTTTATACGGATTTTACTGTGTTGTATATTTTTTATAAAACACTATTATTACATAATTTTGAAACTTTGAATTACTATTTTTAAACACTTTTACTAGTTACTGCTTACTTCAATTTAAGCTATTTAAATTATACAACTATTTAGATTGTAATATAATAATAGCACTTTTTAGCAATAAGATGTTTTTTGAAAGAGATAATACACTATCTACAGAGGAACAAGTCTGGATATCTAATGTAGGCAAGGTAGTGACTTTTATTTAGTGTTAGCAATGCCACTTACTTTTTCTTTTAAGTTATTTTTCACTTTACCTTAGCAGTACGTATACACAAAAGTGTCGCGTACAACTATCTCACACACTGCTAATGCACAATATTATATAAATAATAGCTACATTTTACTCGTAAGTACCATAAATTTGATCGACACTTCGCCTCGTGGTAATTTGTCGAGATAAATTGGAATATGAGATGAAACTTTATGTTCAAGTAATGTGTTTCTTGCATTGACCGCTACAACGGTCCGCGCATTAACAGAAGACATTAACAGAATTACAGTCTTAATCACCAATTTCAGCAGGCAAAGTTGTAATCTCTGTACAAATGTGAAATGAAACAGGCAAATAACCCACCAATTCCAAAAGTTGTACATTAGTAGAATTTACAATCTTTGCGTTTGAAAACAATCTAGTGCTTTTCTATATTGTTTGTCTATTTTAAAGCTTTCTTTAGATTTATCATCTTCATAGGTTTATTTTCTAGCATATGCTATACATCACTATGATGTCAGATAATAGTCGACGACTTCAGTGATTACCATCTAACTAATACTTTAGTTGAGGTAGAGCAGGACACTTGATATTTTGCTTAATCTGGAGAACTAACTCTACTCACCAAAAAAATCGCTTTGTGTTGTAATTCTTCGATCAGTAGGGTATCGAAGCTCATTTAAAAGAAACTCATCTATTTGCAGGGGACCAGTAATATGCAGTCCTTGCGCTGGCAGCACAGCCACTCATTTCGAAAAGAGTTCAACGCGCGAGTGATTCTCCTAAAGTTGCAAACGATCATAAGATAAGTAAATCTTTAGTCAATAGCTTTGAACGTACTGGTTTTTTATGATAATTGTATCGTTTTAATTTATGTTACTAATGTCCGCCCAAATTAGTGATTGTACACTATTTTTAATCGACTGCCATAACCTACTAAAAGTTTGTAACGTATTGTAGAGAACGATACATCCCTTAGTAAATGGATGAACTATATGAAAAATGACAAGGCTTTAAAGGGAGAGTGATACGTTTATAAGATATAAATGGTAGTTTTAGTAAAGTAGATACATAACCAAATAGCATGTTCATAGGATACTGAAATCGGCGAAACAAGATGTAAGTCTTTGAAGGCATTGTATTCATAAAGCAGTCATATACCGCTGTAAATAGATTACGTTAGATTGAGTGATGCGTAACGCCATCAGCACCCATAACCCAATGTGTCATTCAATACACGGTTCGTTAAAAATACGACTTCTTTTTATAAATTGACACTAATAAGTCTATGCAAGAGATGTCACAGACATTTTGCGTAATTTTTTAGCAAGTCAAGATGCAAATTTTTGCAGTAAAGCGAAAATGATGGTGTCAATGAGAATGTAACTTGAATAGTCTATCTAATACATTACATTTGCTTTAAAATTATCAAGTTTATATTTTCAACATTACACACGCAATAAAGCTCTATTGCTTTAAACATTACTTACGATTTATTGTAGGATTAAACAGATCGCTATCAACAAATTATACTCAGAAGCCGAGAATTACAATATAGATTGATTCCTTAAAATATCGTTGTGATATTTGCATAATTTATTTCATTATTATGTAATATAATTTTGTATCTACGCCATTAATGAGGTATTATACATATTTACGATCCAACGATTGCAGGTGCAAATGTCTTTTATTACGTTGTTACATGTCTGAAGCGCCCACACAATATCATAATTTAATTCACATACTTTTGCAATTGTGTGTATCCGTGATATTACCTGCATTTTTAAATACTCTTTGCGGGTAAATAAGGCTATTTTCATACAAATTATGAATACCATTAAAGTGATTTAGCTATGAAAACCTGTCAAACATACTAATTAATTAGCAAAGTCGGACACTTTAAAATTATTTCACTAGTATTCTATCTATTTAGTTTAGATTTCGGGAATAATTAATTACGACATTTAATTTAAATTGTATATGAAAGTATAATACTACTATCTGCCTTGCAGAGGGTGGTAGTGTCCAGACTATTTTGTTATTAATAATTGCACTAATGTTATCACTTTCAATTTATAAGTAGCAATAGTTATTGTCTTCTTGATTTAATATTATTTTACATCGAAAATAATCTGCTTTTACAGATACGGATATTGCCGCGTTTTTTATTTAAAAAAACTATTATTACATAATTTTAAAACTATTAAAAAATTAATGTTAAACTTTACTACCATTTAAGCTGTTTAAATTATTAATACTATTTAGATTTTAGTTAACACTATTCCCGACTTCCCGGTTGTTTCTCAGCAGTCACGGTCACGGGGAGACTAAGGTCAATGTCTCGAAGAGTCCTGACAATCCGTATAAAATTGTTTAATTACAATGTTTTCTTTATATTTTCTGATAGGAAATTCTCAAAAGCAATGTTGTTTGGTAGCCATGGATTCGTCTCCTATGCCGTGGGACCAAAAACGTAGGTGTAAAACACTTTTGGCTACAGCTTCAGAATACAGATGTACTCCTTTTTTCCTTACTATTTACGAAAATAGAGCAGAGTATGATAGTGAAATCCGCGATCCCTTAATATTGTTTTATTTGCTTCGAATATAAATGGGTTCATAAGGGTTAATTCTCTTATTTAACACTGAACTTCTCATTAACCCACCATCCTAATATAACTGAATGTTGATATTAAAGTCATCATGTTCCTACCGAAGTGAACCAAGCTTAAATGACAGCGGATATACCTTCGAAAAGATTGACGATCTCGGCAAGATTATCAGGCCATAGGCGCACTAAACAAATACTGCTAATAAACAATCAAAATGTAATATCACCACCGCTTCTGCTACCTATTTATACATAACGGTGACCGCAGCACCAATATCGCTACATAAAATTAATACAAACATAGATTCACGCCTGTTTCCTAGAGGGGTACGAAGAGTACTACGGATTTCCATTTGCTACGATTCTGACACACTTCTCTGGCTTCATTCGCTTTCGTCACATGCCTCATACACGCTCGCCAGTTTAAGGTGCTCTTAACCTGGCCTTTGTCCAGAACGCCTCCGATTTGATCGAGAAACATTTGCCTAGTTCTTCCTCTTGCGACTGTTCCATTCACACCAATCTTATAAACATTCTTAGTCAGTGTTTTCTCGTCCATTCTAGAGTAAGAATTACATTACAAGGAATTACGCAATCACAATACGAATAAAAAAAACAAATTGTTTTTCAATGTTAATTTCGAAATGCAAAGCTTGCTCAGATATTATCCATATTTGTTACATGGACAAGTCTATAAAATTTATCGAACGTTAAAATTAACGTTCATGGTGCTACATTGTACATAGTTTACCTCATCGTCGCCAACGCATTTGCTAGTTATTGTTAAACAAGTATTAAGTTAACTAAATTATAAGTTATATTTTAATAATTACTTAAATTATTAACTTAAAAAAAATTCTGTGATTTCTCATTCCATTTATAGCAGTTCAATGCCGAAAGAAAACAAATACGGAAGTTTTAGCAAGAATCAGAATCAGAATCTTTATTTGTAAATATATGTTACAGTCGTGTGAGATGTTATATTTGATTTTGTTTCACTATATTTCACCAAAATACGGCATACAAATATAATTATTGCATACTAAATGACATAACATTACAATTTTGAGATGCATTCATTATTTTATTTAAATTTCCTTCTTAGTATGTATGTAGTGAAATCTTTAGATCTATCATGAAACGTAAATGCCGAAGCTTCGGACTGTTTGTCATGCTGTTCGTGCCGTGAAAACACGAAGTAACGTTTAGATCGTTTTAAACTCAACCATGAATTGGTATGAATTGAACTACGGAGTAATGTCCCTTTAACAGAATGAAACTTCCCCGAAATTTCGGATGAAAATTTTCATACTTAGTCTACTTGTTTGGGTAAGGGTTGAACTACTTACCAAAAGTACATTTAAAATATGGCATTATTCTACTATAGATAATAATCGTGGTCCAACCTGGTTAACATGCGTAATAAACGACCGATGCGCACTGCCAACACAAGTAACCTATGATTAACTCGCGTACATAAACTGAGCGAATAAGTTGTAATACGTAGCCCGCGCTAGCTACTGACCTAGTGTACATACAAGAAACTACAAGAGCTACAAATGATCACCGCGGCGAGAGCTTAAAGAGCTGCCAAACGATTTGATACCTCTTTCGCAGACAGAGAAACAAACTGGAGTAGATGTACCAGACACGCATATACCATCTTCATATACCAGCTCCTGCTTAGAAGTTGTATGATACAGCAAGATACTAGTTACAATTTATTATTCCATTCAATAAAAGGTTGTCATAGCTGTAAACCTAACACAGAATTGCATAAAATAATATTATAAGCTGTAAAATTGATTGACTAAAGTCATTATTAAGTTATGACCGTGGGAGCGAGTCATTGGGTCAATACAGTGTTGCATAAAATTTTATGTTTGCAATAACATTAGTACAAATTACTCTTTCTGATTCGTTAATTAGTGTTATGTGTCAAAGTAATAAGCACACATACTGTCGGACACTGGCTGGCTAAAAATAAATAAACATACGCGATTCCATACATAATTATTAAATTAACATGCAAGCATATAAATAACTCTTTTTATTCGAAAAACGTTCGAATTGTAAAAGTAAATAGAAACTGACACAAAAGATAGCGAAGCGGTTTTTGCTTTGGCGTAGCGGAGGTTTATGCACTATAATCAAACTCTTTTCTAAAGAAAATGTTAAGTTTGACTGTTTATTGAAGTAATACATCAAAGTTTTATATACACAAACCTACTTATTTCACTTTTATTTATTATAAGCCGTATATTATATACAAAATAATGAAAGAGTGTTAAAAACGAGAAAATTTTACTATCACGCTAATTAAACCTTTGAGTGAAACATCCTGCCATTGCTTATTATTTGGCGAAAATTTGATCGAGCGGCTCGCCATATCTAGCAACAACTTCTTACAGGAAACTGTTGTAAGAGTAGTACACCATATCTTCGTTTCGTGCAGTAAGTAAGAGCGCTGGACGCACAAATACTTTCACCCTATTTTTTTTCCTTAGACTTGAGTTGCGAATGACAACTTGCGCGTTGCCGCTTGCACAATTCTCTGTAGCAGTACGGGGTTTGAAACTGTGACCAACCTTCTATTACGTGGGATCTATAGCCATAGCTGGCAAAATATGGATGTAAACCTCCATTTACCTCTACAGGGATGGCGTGAGGCGTGAAAATATCTACATATGTATCTCACAATAAAACGCAATGCCATCTTACAATTATATTCGTCATCAATATCTTCTCAAGGTTTAATGAGCTAGATAGTCATGTATTACACCCACGTTAATATTATGTTTAATGATAGTCAGTTTATTATTTAGTATATAGTTTATTGCCACCTACCGCACATTACGACTTCAATTTAAACTCTAGAATTAGAAAGATGAAAAAAGGCTGCTGTAAAAAAAGGCTTCCATCGTAAGTAACCTTGGTTCATTTATACATTCCATTTTAAAAAAAGAACTCGCGGCCTGTTATTATTTTCCGCATCGGGAGGGACTTTACAAACATTTACTCAAAGAACACCCAAACTCGGACTAATTATTTATGGATCAAGAAATTTTTTGTCGCCCTGGCAGTGCCGAGGTGACTGACTACAAACACCACTACGTCAATCTTGCACTCACCGTTGTCCACTCGGCCAGTTGAATAATCACATTATAAACGCAACTGGCGATAACAGTTTCAGCAAGATTTACTATGACCTTGTATTGCCAGTTCTTCTACCTTATATTTTTTACTGGTTTTGTTAGTAAAAATATCAAGACTATCCACATTCGCAGCGTTCATCGAGCCACAGCCAGACGAAGCAAACCTAAAAATACGCGATGCTTTAATAGTTAACATATAATTTAGTACACATAATAGAGCTATTAAATTTAAGTGGAAGCCGATCTGAAACGCTCCCGTGTTCAATTTCCGGATGAAGTTCAACTTGATAAGCTTTCTGAATATAACACGGACAGTGATTACCAATAATAATGTGGCAGGTTTATAATTATGCTACTTATCTCATGTAACGTTAGCAAGTTTTTTAAAACAGGCATTTCCCGCGGAATAATTTTGTTAAATTACGTAAGATGCGGTGCCCAATATAAATTACTCCATTTTTTTACAACTTCTCTCTTATAAAGCGTTAAAAGAATTAAATATCTGATAAGGTTGATATTTTTTATTAGTACTGCATCTCTGGGATGTCAGTGATATAATACTTTCAAACGCCGTGGTGCTACAAAGAACTGCCCAATAGAAAATCCAATAGAATTTTGCCTTACCCTAAAAATATACAAGTCAAGTTTTCAACCACTGAATTAGTCCATCAGTCATTAACAATACTAGGTCAATCGAGCTCTATTTAAGAATAAATCGACTATTTACCTACCCAAAACCTTTTAAAATGTTAAAATGCTATATGCTTGCCTCGGCTAAGGCCTGTCTGGTAATTGAAAATGGACCCGGCAATCATGAGAATTGGTAGGTAATCGATTTTTCATTACACCACTACCATCATATGTGCTATACGACCTACAGGCCGCATATACTTGGTATATCTATAGTAATATTTATAAAGAGGAATAATTGTTTGCTTGTATATTAAGGGAATCTTCTCAAAAAATGTTGCATAACTAAATCAATTATGTAATTTATATGATTGCTAGATATTTTCCGCAGCTTCAACCGCATCAATCTAGATTTTATCAATAAAATCCTACCTCTCGGCAACAGTACCTTTGTCTAGATGAAAGAAACCCTATATCCTCCTGGCCCTCTGACAACGTGTATAGGAAATTTCATGATGATCGGTCGAGTAGTTAAGGCATTACAACGTAACAAACAAACATACATTTATAATACGAGTATTATAGTAAGGATGAAAGCTACACTATTCCAGTAACACAGTTCTCCAGAGTAACGAAGTCTATGTTTTATTAGCACGATAACCGAAGCTAGTATCAAATATATTATATGTACTAAAAAACGAAACCTTCTTTATTTTCAAACAACACGTCCTTATGAAATAAAAAGGAAATAAAGAAAGGAAGGACCGACAAACACACTTTCGCATTCAAAACATCAGAAGTTTATAGTCAACGTTTTACCACAATCAGGTTGATGCCCTCTAAAATAAATCGTTTTTGTGAGAGTGAAAGTCTATAATTATTTTTAAGCGATAGTAAATAGTGTATCGTCCTATAATAATACTGTAGGCGTGCAATTTATATTGCTTCGCAGCTAGCGAAGTTGTTTTTTTTATATCATCTCTATTTGAAATAAGGATTACTATAACAAAACACCTTGGATTAAAATAAGATATGGAATGAAAATTTGCTAAGTGACAGTGTAGTGCATCGTTGTTCCCATAGGATAAGTGTAAAGATGATCATGAATCACGTGGCTTAATAAAGTCAGATAAGGAAAAAGAGTCATCGACTTTTTCTAATAGAAAATTCTTAATACTTTGTTGTTATTTACATTGTCCAGAAAGAGCCCGGTGATAATAGACTTACCACCTATCATATGGGATCTAAAAACTTTGTGAGCGAATTGTGGCTGTAGTATACATCAGCCTAATGTTTCTGGAATACATAGGTTTAGTATCGTATGCTGGTCATGGTTTAGGTATGAGAGAAGAATGGACAAAAAATATATCGGTTAAGTGTAAATATTAAGAAAATGGGCACTCGTTAAGAAAAAGTCAACAATCTCTACATACATATGTGTATGAATATGCCGTATATGCTATGCCGGTTTGGAAGGTAAATACACAAATAAAAAATCAATACGATCTATATATGTAATATTAGCATAATTAATTAATGTACTCCTACATACATTCGTCAAATCGAATATAGATGAGTACCTATCCTAAAGATTAATTATATATTTATACCTTGTATATAATCTAATAAACAAATCACATTACCATACGACTGATTTATTTTAAACCATTATAACAAGTGTTTTCTCTCCGGAAACGACTTAATTTATTAGAGAAATTTATTCAAAAAAAGCTCTATTGATTCATTAATTAATAATTTGCATTTTGCAGAGCTTCGTCATAATAAAGTTTCGCAATAAATTGAAAAACTATCGTGAGAAATATATCAAGACGGTGGTCTGATGAGCCGTAATTAATATTAGAAATACCTAGTATGCCTATATTAGGACGAGCAGTAAAGCGGTTGCCCATGTTTAAATTTAATTTATATATTAATTTCTGCTGATACCAAATCTAAATATGGCACTGGTATAAAAAAGTTTCAGCTAAACAAACTGATTCCTTTTAAGGCACGGTCAATATTACGGTACGTATAATTTGTATGCCCAAAATAATATATTCACAAATAGAGAATGAATTTTAGAAAAAAATATTTATATAAATCCATTCATTAGTTTTATTTATTTTTCTTTTTTGTTTCACAATATATGTTCTTACGAATGTCATTGTAGATTCTGTTTTGACCTATCTGTTTAAAAAAAACCATTGGTACCATTTTTATTGATAATTCTAATGGTCTTCAATAGCTAGGTACTAATAAAAAAAGTGAATTGGTTGACAAACAGAGTAGAAAATGGTACTAAACTATTTTGTCTATCCTTATTTATATATAATACGGTATTTCAGTCAATTTTGAAAGATAAGCCGTTTAAATAATATTCTGTACTTACCATGTAGTCTATTTATATAAGATAAAAACATTTAATTTTGTGTTTATTAGTCAACACGTAGCTTGAATATCGTGGACCCTTTTTGATCGTAGATTTTTCAAATCGTGCACAAAACAACATCATAAAGCAATGCACTTCACTATGATTTAAATAAATCAAAATCACACCCGTTTGAATACAGACACTTATAATAACAAATTAAAGTGTAGACGCGTTTATATTATGTCATTCATTGGAAAAATTGTTTGCCAAACATCAGATAAAGAGCAACTCATTATATCTTCCACGTCTAGGAGATCACATACAGATTTTCGGCCTAAAAATCTATGACAGTCTATATGAGTTTTCGACCAATAGCATCTTAAATATTTTGAAACTAGATCAAAATACAGACTTTTGATTGCCTGGTTTTCGACCTTAAAGCCAAAACTTGTAATAAAACTTTACAAAAAGGAGTTCCAATCTAGTTTCATAAAAGTCAAATGTGATAAATGCAATCTATATTCTTATTCTACTTTTATTTTAATTTAGGCGAATACCGTTTGTGATATTTATGACACTGAGTTTAGTTTAGAAGTCTATTTTATATAGTTTTTATTACGAAAATTAGCCCCTATGGTCGCCAAATATACTGTTAAAACCAGAAATTTTGCGAAAATCAATATTATAGTAATTTTAAATAAGCTTACTTTACGGAATATTACCAACAGTGGGTGCTAAAGGTGTCAAAAATGTTAACTGTAACAAACTACTGCTACTATTAAATTTTAATTTGCTTAAAAGTGTTATTTTGTGTCTACTTTTTATGTTTTCGAAGTATGTATACACATGTAATAGTGAAACATTTTTATTAGTCACTTCAGCAACTTGATATACAAATTAGGCTCATTTATTACTCTTGACTCAACCAATAAAAAACTGAAACCATTTGGTACATTCTAATTAATTGGCTAATGATTATGAACAATGTGACGAGTAACGGCGTCATTATAATTATTGACAGCATGACGCCCCTCGCCCACGGCTGGGCAGTGGACTTGCCTCGGGACAATAGTACCGAGGCCGCATTATGGGACACTTACTGTATTTTAATAACTGTTATTGGAAAGGCTGGAAATCGAACTGATCGGCATTAAGAAATAGTATTTCATACTTTCATAAAATAATTTTATTAATATTGTATGCAGATGAGCCCACCTAATTGTAAGCAATGGAAGACTGAAGACTGAGACTAAGACTGAAACAAAGCACAAGAAACCCATCAAAGCAGCTGCCTACCGTAAAACTATTTAATACCTTTTTTTAAAGCCCAGTTGATTACCGACGATGTATGTAAACTTAGCTTTGATAGATATATAACAACTAATGGAAATAATGTATGAGTCTTACTGTATGTGTTTAGATTAAATCATTCTTCACTAATCGAAATGGTCAACCAATTTTATTGCCCGCCGGTGACGGACTAGCCGTTGGCTCGACTGATGGGAAACATCAACCTTCGCTCATTGACTGCTGTCGTCTGTGTCTTCTTGGTATCATAGCAGCGATTCCAAGAAAACACAACCAAAGCGTTGCCTACCGTAAGCTATAAAGAAGGCAAAAACCACACGGTCTTGTGCATGGTGGGAAGTAATTAATAAGAAACAGAAGGAAGAATAAATAATAGAAAGGGCCGAAAAAGGAATGAATGTCGGTACGCCGCTCTAAGAAAACAAATGATATATTACCTTAGTATAATAATTATAGATTTTGTACACGTCGTAGGTAACATGCACCGAATAAAAAATAGGGTCATTTGCGCGGATCATATGAGTCGTGTAACTAGGTAACTGTACTAATATTCAATGCATCTGAAATACTATCTCTTTTTTAAATTATGAATTTATTTCTTCATTACATATGATGACTAAAGGTCTACACTTTTATTTTCTTCCTAGCTATAGTTCCAATTGAGATCAAAGTATTCCTAAAATTAATTTTACAGTATCCTATTTATGTTGTCGAAGCGTCTGTAACCGCATATTACAACTCATAGTTTACAAAACGCCGACAGGTGAATACAAAATGACATCGCTCTCTCTTCTCCTATGAAATACCTCTTTCAATAGACTTAGAAGCAAAACTAAGTATGAAGGAGATTTCAAAATCTCCAGAGTAACGCAGGACACGACCAAAATCTGCGTGCCCTATGACCATACAATAGTTGATACAGGCAATTTAAAAACCAATAGATTTAGAAACTAATATTTTAAACTAAATTTGAAATTATAAAGCATATTTAAGATCTGACATCAGGTGAACCCGTAAACAGACAGAAAATTGTATGAAAGTCTACTATTATGACAACGTAAGTATGTACTCGTATGTCTTGGCTGACATTCATGTATGTTCACAGTGAGACTATACAGTTTCACAGATATGTAAGTATGTATGTATACGCTAAGATATGTAATGCTAGACCTCCTCATGTCCACTAACGGGCACTTTTTACCCGTCGCATCGTCTCAAAACATTTGTTTATTTTTCATGTCACATGTTTATGCAAAACGAGTACTAAATGTTTAAATAATGTAATATTTTATGCATTTATGTGCATCAGAATATTTCAAGCGATGCCTAATTCACCTTATGGCAATCACCCAAAATTTATGTGTATAACATGATATAAAAAAGAGGATGTATGCAAGGATGCTATAAATGGAGGAACCCCCGAATATATTATTATTATGACGTAACGTTGGCAATACTAAGAATATCTCTTCAGACAGACGAGCGGCCATGAACTAACTGTACGTCGTCATAACAGTCGAGGAGGTTGGTGCTATGTCTGGAGTAACTCAGACTTGTCGACGTGATATAACAAATAAATGTCACGGAGATGTCTCGAGTTCGATCTTAAAGTTCTGACCTTCCGATTATCGCTCGCTTTAACGGTGAATGAAAACATCTACTAAATACCCATAAACTTTGACATTCATATGTGTTGACCTAAATTTATGAGAATATGAATTGATTTTTCATAGGATGGTAGTTTAGGTAACTCTTGATGTATCGATATATTTTGCGTAAGTATACATTTAAATATAATCACACAATTACTCATTGCCACATACACACTTACTTTCCCATACACGTCATATCGCACATATGTATGTACCTGGACTTATTATTAGGTATATCCCCGGCTTGTTAGGCAGTGGTAAATTGCGCCTACATATCGCCAACTATGTTATCAAGTCCCGCATAATATGGACTGAATGCCTTTGAAAGAACTGATTGCCGCCTACCTGGCAAATTTCTAGACTCCGTCCTGCTATTGAAAATTTCCCAACAGAAACCCGTTATTTAGCATATTAGGAATAATTTTTAAGCATTTTCCATACTTAGGTATAATATTAGTTAAAAATGGAAAAGTCCCCATCAATTTGCTTCGTGCTTAACCTATTAAATGACAGAGGCACACCGGCGACACAGATACAATAGGTTTTCAATAATTTCTAGCATTCGAATTGACAGGTTAATTTATAAACACGTTTCTGACCCAAAAATCAAATCATAGATCATCGGCCGTAATCATAAGTGCTATTTTAAACCACGGAACTAACCAAGGAGGATTTTAAGACCTCTGTTAATATATATTTGAATCTCCGTTTCCTTGACAAACAAGCACGTCGCATAAATTGTTCCTTCTGAATATCAAGTGACAAGACACCTATGCCCCATATTTATGAAAAATGATTTGTAAACAAGAATCATTACAAGATGCCAGATCATTCTAGAAGAATGTCGATTATATTGACATATTTTCAAGATCATGGTGATTTACGGGCTTTGATGAATTCAATCAATATTAAAGAAATGTATTCCTTTGGTCATTTCTGAACGGATGAATGAGTCAAACATATGCTCCATATTTTATGTGACTGCAAATGAGAGTGTGGGATTTATGGGATGTGTGGATTATAATAACACCAGTGTATTTCCTAATAGAAATGTGTATTACATCCAGATTTTGGCAGCTTTATTTTTAATTCTTGCTGTATAAATTGCAACCTATTGTCGCCTACGGGACGTATAGCTAAACCACGTGCTATTGAGAATTTCCTATCAGACCAACTCAATGACATTGATCGATCAATGTCATTAAGTTCATGTCATCAAAATATAACTGAAAAGTTATAATGATATTGGGACCAACTAGGTTGGTTAGATAGTATATTTTTATGAGTCTGATAAGACGGAAATAACTTAGCTTTTAAGTCTACAAAATAAAATTTTAATACACTATCAACTCTCTTTATAAAGTGTTTCACTGATGGCACAAGCTTCTGCTCAGTATAGGTATTAAAAGTTGGATTTTGTAGTCCACCATGCTGGCCTAATACGGGATAGCAGACTTCACACATCTTTGAGAACGCTATGGAAAACTTGCAGATATGCAGATTTTCCTGCAATTTTTCCTATGAGCAATTATTAAAACTCTAATACATGTATATGTCGCTTAGAAAGATTAGTTCTGCGAGCGATCAGGAGTTCTGCGTGTCAGTTCAACCGTCACTAAATTATCGCCGCTGAGGTTTTATTTAAATGGTCAGAATTAATTAAGAAGTGTTATAAAATAATAAAGACATGGGAACTAAATCTAAGGATCGATTTTCGTAATTAAAACTGTTGCTCTGGGTTCCACTTATTAATTACTATTATAATCACCTAAGGTTACCAAAGGTCGCCTATCCGCGTGGTTTATCAAGTCACTAGCACTTCAGCAAACAGAGTTTTGTTTTGGACGCATTCTGTACGAAGTCGCACCATTAGACAAGATCTCATAATTATTCTACGTGCATGTGCACTGGAATACTTGCTGTGATTTCAAACAGAGCGTTAGCGATTTTTATAAAGACTATAAATTACAACACATTTTTCGCAGTTCTATTTCCGCAGTAAGTATTGATATTGTTTAATGTGAACACATTATGCAGAAGTTATAAATCTAACTTAAACTAATAAGCATGAAAGCTGAAACCATTGTTTCATCAGCTTTCCCACCATAGATACAACAAAAAGTTGTGAAAAATACATACAGATTACACAATTAATAATGTAAACAAAGCAAATGAATATCTAAGAACTAATTTACGGTTCACAATGGTCGTGATAAAGAACAGATGGAATTTTAAATTAGTACAAGAATTTTGCGTAACAACTGAGGAACAGGAAATACAGGACCGGTAAGTGTTGATCGAGCGGCAATCATTAGCCGCTGTCGTGTGGCAGCCATTTTTTTCCGGCGATTTATGTAATGCTGAGATGCCTTTGTGAACAGAGGAACATCGATGTTAGAGTAAAATTGCAAGTCACTTTCGCGTGGACTTTATCCAGCAATTTTTATTATGCCACCTATGACTTTGCCCATAAGGCAGGTATGGAAAAATCATTATCTGAAATGAAATATAAAATACGACAAACTTATTTTAAAGGTGGGAAAAAAGGCTTACAACAAATGTATGTACTAAAGCTGAACAGTTCCGTAAACACTGGGGCTCCCTCTAAAGTTTACAGTTATATTGATCAGTACACATACATATAATATACGACTGTCATGACATGAGTTCAATTACAAAACAGATAAACTGGCACCACGATCCTGTTAACCACTCAAACGAGATCTTGACCTTACACACTAGAGAATATCTCAATATCATTCAACTAAAATATACATATTTATAGAACACGACGACACGTTTCTTGCTAGAAATCGTTTACAGTTTTCAATAAATTCAATCGTTTGTTACGTAATAAAATCGAAATAGTTTATATTCATGGGAATTCGCAGCACTTGGATATCTCAACAATTACTTAAATTTACAATCAGGTATGGCAACTCCGATAGAATAAGATTAGTATAAGAATTAAGATAAATGTAAACGAAAAAATCACAGGCTCGCTGTTAATATTTTGTTAGGTACGATTACACTTACATTGTACCACTTGTCAACAGTTATACTTAAGTCTCACAAAAAGACATCAGTCATACATAATCCAGATTATGCAAGAAATAGGCAGGCTACACACGCAGGACAATAAAAGGACTGGCCGGAGACAAATCAGGAGACAATCAATACGATGAATGAACGATATCACCGTATAAAAAACTGCGGACTTGGTCTAATATAAATTTTAAGTCTACTTTCATCTTATACTGTCGATTGACGAAGGTCTATAAAAAAATTGGGCAACATTTAACCCTGGTTTGTTATGCTTACGTATACTCTATTAGAATAACTGTACATAAAAGTCGAGCTTCCAAATTCAACACCCTTGTTTTATAATTTTAAGTCGACATTAAATCGACTTACAGTCTAAACAGATCCGACAACCGCTAACTGATGACCGTAATCCGGCCTGATGCGTAGGTCACGCTGTAAGTTTTGCGTAACTTATAAAAAAAAACACGTTATAACCAAAATATTATATTTATTGTTTTTCAAAGTACTCTCCTTTACATTTCAAACATTTTTTCATTCGATCGAACCATTTTTGAAAACACGAGGACCACAGATCTGAAAGCATGTTTTCTACTTACTGTTTGAACGCTATCACTGCCTCTTCGGAGTTGGTAAAAGTGAAACCTCTCATCAAATCTTTGATTTTAGAGAAAATTGAGAAATCACAGGGTGCTAGGTCCAGGCTATGTGCAGGGATGGGTGACGAGTTCTACTTTTTCGGTAGCTAAAAATGACTTTGTATTGTTGGCCGTGTGCGAAGAAGCGTTATCATGGTGTAACAGAATGCGGCTTTTTGGTCGTCTTTCGCGAACTTTTTCTAACACCCTGGGTAAACAAATGGTAGAGTACCACTCGGCATTAACACTAACAGTAGCCGAGAAAAAAACGCGATCATTTTTTTACCCACGTTTCTCGCCTGCCTCAATTTTGTTGGTCTGTTTTCACTTTCATACACCCGTTCACAAGATTGCTGTTTTTTATCGGGTTCAAAACAATAAGTCCACGTTTCATCTCCTGTGACAATGTTATAAATAGCATTTGAATGTTCGTGGTCGTACTTCAGTAGCATCTGTGAGCACCATTCGACGCGAGCCCGTTTCTGCTCCGCCATCAGTTCATGATGGACCCAGCGACAACAAAGATTCCTAACTTTTAATTCATCACGTAAAATTTTCTGAATTTGGCTCATACCAATACCCAATAAAAGAATGTAATTAAATGTTTATAGGTACAGGCCACGACTATCTTACACCAATAATCTCTGAAACAGACTAGAAAGTGCAGAGTTAACTAGATATACATACCATAATCGTAGAACGTCGAACTAAAGAAAACAGCGGATACACAACTTCAACATATTTATTTAGTGACTAGAATGACTATCTAAACAAATAAAACATGACTGCAATAGTTTCGTATACGCTTGCGTTATATTTTAAAAGTAATTTAGAAAAACCTGTATACAAAAACCTATTAATTCCGTTCGTTCTCATAATCCAAACACTTGTCCAATAAATGAGGACAACTACAGATGTAATAATAACACGACAGTACAATCACTATTAACGTATGGACAAAGGCTCATTTGAATATAAAAGTGCATCATCTTGTTAGACAATTATTCTAATCTTGTTCCTTTAAATAACTTCGAATGAATCGCAGTATTTCTCATACTACCGGAAAAACTGGAAAGCATTTCCATTATATGGTATTTTTTGTTTGAATTGCAATTTGAATACGGTGCAGCGAGAATCGGTCCCACGCACAATGTCATGTCGGTACATTGTAATTCTATTATTAAGCTGTTTACACTTTCAATACTTCTGTTTTATAACATTATCTTAGTTATTTTACAAAAAGATACATTTAAATGTAGCAACCTAATGTATGTTACGTTGTAAAGACTACACAAGCTAGCTACTTCATAACTTTGAATAATGAATGCAAGTGGTCTTACGCTTAACCAGAGTATGTAATTATATTGGCATATAATATTGAGCTAAATCTATACTAATATTATAAAGCTGAAGAGTTTGTTTGTTTGTTTGCTTGAACGCGCTAATCTCAGGAACTACTGGTCTGATTTGAAAAATGATTTCAGTGTTAGATAGCCCATTTATCGAGGAAGGCTATAGGCTATATATCATCACGCTAAGATCAATAGGAGCGGAGCACCAATGAAGAATGTTTCAAAATCGGAGGTTATTTTTTCCTTTTGAGAGCTTCCGCTGCGTGCGCTGCGTAAACAGTTAAAGTTTCGCAAAAATAATGTATGACAGAATGGTTCCCCTTTAAAAGTTCTAAAAAAAGTCCGCGACAGCATATGTCTATCTTTTAAGGTTGGCTCACTATAACCATTTTTATGCTAACGAAATTTGTTTTAAAATAATGCATTATTTGCGAAGGTATTTTTATAAACATGATATTAATCCTTATCCAAATAAATACATTATTCATCACAGGTATTTAATTTAAAACAAAATTGCCCTTTACATCATTCGATTTCAATGAATATCTTAGGATATATCGCAGTTTTAAAATAACATTGCAGCAAAATAATTACCCATTACAGACATAGTACAAACGATGTTTCTCCTGGTTTATTCTGCGTGATTACTACTGGTTCGATTTGAAAAATTCTTTTAGTGTTGGATAGCCTATTTATCGAGGAAGGCTATAGGCTATATAACATCACGCTACGACCCACGGGGGCGTCGCAGTAACAATAAACGCGGGTGAAACCGCGGGAACATCTAGTAAAACATATTTAGATGCTCATCTCAAATACATAGATGTTCCTCGTATTAAATTCATTCAATCATCCAATTTTTATTTACCAATCGCTATACGTATGAATCACACACATGAAATATATACCTGTAGAAACCCTTAAGACGTTTATTGCCGCTATTCGAGAAGTTCATTGGTATTTTGTTCGTCCCACGAGATTTTTTATCACCGCATATGTTCGCAGTATGACAAAGTCCTTTATCTTTACATAATCGATATTGACAATTAATTATGCGGCAAAAAGGTCTAGTACACGCGCTGCCCGCCTACCGGTACACAGAAATGGTTTATTTGCAAAAACTAGCTGGGTATTCCGTGGCGTGACTCTTCTACATGATCGTAATAGTATTATTTATACTGACGAAATTATGCATGCAATTATCATCTCTATTATCTTTAGAGTTGTAACTGGAACGGCGTACAATAGTTTAGAATATGACACTATGTATTGCAATTGACGTTACACACATAAATAACAAGGATGCAACACGTGCTAAGTGTTTAGTGACAGTTATCGTGAAGTGACGTTCAGAAAAACATTTCTATTGCATCGACATTGAATGCAATTAGTTTAATAGGGAACTCCCTAAATCTTAGTATGTGTCGGTAAATGTGTACGTTTATATTAGCTAAGATATAAAGTTAATATCATATCAATTGAGCTCATCCTTACGCCGCCAGATTTTAACGTCAATCTGTCCAAATATAATACTTACGTCATGATAATATTATTACATAGATAAAGATACTGTTATCAATAATAATATAATAAATGACACTTTTTCAAAGTTATCGCAATCTGACATTATTATTTCATGTAAAGTTATTCATTATACCTATTTTTGTAATACCGATAAAAATATCAAATGAAAGCAAAAAATACTTCCGGTGTTATTTCAACTAGAAGATTGCGACATTTAATGTCATCAAACATACAAAATTACATTTTCCATATATAAAATACGATTTATTTTTATCATTAGTTTTTTTTTGGATTGTCATTTAAAAAGTAAACTAATGAGAAAGTAATGATCCAATTATATAGGTATATGATAAAGGTATCAAACTTTATCACTGGTTACAAATATTTAACAAACATAGTTTTAACTAGCTTTATTTATTCCATAGCACCAAAAATTATTGCGCACATCAATTTCTATTACCCAACTTTATTTGCAATTTTATTTAGTAAAAAATATTACATTTCTATGAAAATGCTGTCAAAATCATTGTAGAATAAGGTAAAAACATTGACCTCACGCACTAACAAATTAGACAAAATTCTCAGACTACCTCTCATTGACCTCCTAATACTTGGCTGTGTGTGCAATATTTTGGCATTTCCTTTTGGCGGGTACCTGTGAGGCGATTTCGGGGAACAAGCCTCCTAACACAAGACAGTTAGTCATCAAATAATCATAACCAAATCTTATTTGATTGGCATGTGGGATATGCATGAAATGTTACAGGATGCTGACGTAGGCGAAACATACTTTTGATAGACCGTCATAGGATGCTTCCGATTCTTGAAACAAAATCTGTTCCTTTTCTTATTCCGAGAACAATGGCCGAATGTTTTCCTCCTTTGAGACTAGGTCATGGGTTACAGAATGCATCCACGGGGAGGGGAGAGGTGTTAGTAATGGCGACGTTTTTTGTATAATCGTGTTACTATGGATGCAGGTATTACCCTATTTAGATATTAGGTGCAAGTTTAAAAAAAATATTTATTTGTTAAAAATGTAGTATGTTGTGGTTAAACACCCTTATATAATAATTCAAATAAATGTATATAATATTGTCTTCTGTTTACGCGAATGTTATTCATTGAAATTAAACTACTATATACGGATTTTATCGCGTTGTTTATTTGACACTTTATTACAAAATTTTGAAAACTGTTACACTACTATTACACTAATAAACTTTACTAATTTTTAAGCTAATTAAATTATTGAAACTATTAAAACTATTTATACTATTACTATACTATTATACTATTTATATTTGTGTTTACATTTTCCGCGACGTTTCGGTTGCTTTTCAGCAGCCATGGTCACGGGGAGACTAAGATGGCAGTTGTCTCAATGTTCCAGTGTAGTTATTTCAAAGTACCTGAACATAATTTAATCATGCGTGTTTCTATTTACGCAGAATGAGCTCAAAGTATCATGAAGTCTAGCTGTGGTTTGCTTCTTCTTGGGTTTGACTATTTGAATTACTGGACTGGACTGTAATAAAGTGTCAAATAAACAACGCGATAAAATCCGTATATAGTAGTTTAATTTCAATAAATGTATATTTTCCACTATTTAATTCTATGTTATTCGATTTTAATTATTTATTTATAAGAGAGAGAGTAGAAGAAAATAAATATAATTTAGTATCTATTGATCTCACGAAGAAAAATCTCTCAAAATTATTTTAGGTTGTAATCATAACAAAATATAAGTACTTATATATTTTTCATGTATTAATCAATGGCAGCCAAATGAGCTGGGCTGTAACAATCAGATATGACCAGCCACCATATAATAGCAGATTTGCATAGACAATGAGCTACGTTACATGGGGTTTTCTGTAACCAAACGTAATAACATTTTCTCGGTAATCGTATGTATCAGGATGTTCAAAATAACCCTGCGTTTTGAATACATTATGTATTACGAACAGTTATTCAAGATTCCCTGAGAAAGGTACAGTTATTATGCGTTAATAACTTTGTATCGCCCGCATGTCACACCGGAACAAACGTTGATCATTTACATTAATGTTACGATTACGCTATTACTGAATAATTCTGTGATACATGTGTGTGACAAATGATTAGAATAGGTCGTAGTATTAATATTTACTATTTTATTCCAGTTTTAATTTTAAGTAAGCTATTGCGAGATGTCTTTTAAAAAGAATAGGTATATATGGAATAGGAAACTCTTAAAAATGAAAAAAGGATATAGGCTTCTTTGCTAACTTTTAAGGAAATGCGAATTAAATCCCACTTAATACATATTGCTGTTCTTCTTTCTTTTAAGTGTCGAAATGTTTTTAAATTCCGCTAACAAGCACTTGCTCCGCGTATTCTTAAAGTAAATTTTCCTTATACCAAGATTCATTAGCACAGGTATTGTTTCATAATCAAGCTCCGTGGCGTCATGTCCACTGCCACCAGTCGGTCGCGCGAGGCACGGAGTTGTCTTTAGCGAAGTGGCAGTGTGGCTTCACTGTCACAACGCATCTTGGGCGCTTGCCTGCTCAGCTGGAGTGACTCGGGCCACACCCAGCTTGTAGGCCTATTTGGGTAGGCGTATGGATGTACGTCGGGCAGTGAGCGTGCCTTATAAAGCGGTACCATACTGGAGATATGGGAGGCGGTTTCTCCGTCGGCTTCAGCGAGGTTTTCGTTAGCAACTCCAAGAGTTGCGAGTGGTGAGCGGCTTTATTGCTCAGGTACCTATCTGGAGAATAGGTAGTGTCACTTGGGTACGAGGTAGCTCGCTTACGAGAACCGGATTACTGAGGTTAGGATGGAGAGTCGAGATTTGGGGAGAAGACCTGTCTATAACTGGTCCCACAAGATGCTCTCGGGCACTGGAAGGTACAGCAGCTCCACCTAATATAACCTTGACGGTTGGTATAGGGAAATGCTATATCATAAACTGGACTAGTCGTAGAGAGAGGGGATGCCCATTGGGCTAAATCTATGTTATTTATAAATGAATTATCACTATGTTTCAGATAGCACGCAATACTTCTAGTTGCCATCTCATCATCAATGGACCAAATGTTAACTCAATAGGTTTGGTGTTTGAAGGATTCTATTTGTTTACCATCAACAACAAAGAAAATAGATGTTTAAAAATTATGTGAAAAAAACTAGAATATAAAATTTTGAAAAAGCAAGGTTTTAAAATCAAGATATAAATTAACAAGCTAATAAACGATTCAAGATTAATTATATATACTGACGGTGTGACAGAAACCCTCATGCCTAATTACGACTCTTTTGTTCGTATTTGTAACGATCTGACAATTACTGCGTTAGAAACAATGAGATACATTGATGCGTGAAGATACACCGACCACAAGTTGCTATGAAACATTTATTGTACGACGTATCGATCCATTGCAAATATATAGATATTACTACTGGTTTAAAAGACACATGTATCCTCCATAAGGTAAGAGAGGTATATTACACCCTCATTTCCCACTTAATAGAGAGAACCTATTGTCTTCCACTGTTCCAGACTTCGTGCTGCGAATGAGAGTTTCTTGATGGAAAACCTCAATGACACTGCTCGACCCAGGTATTAAATGCACAGCAAGATGTTTATAACCATCGTACTACCTTGTCGTTTAATAACTTTAAACCAAACACCGAATACTAATAAATTGGAGTACTTACAGCCGAACGACCAGATCAATTGAACAATTCGATAGTCTTAACAAGTGTCCTTCATTATAATATACATGGTTATATTTATACATATACTTGGTGTGTGAACGGAACAATATAAATTGCAAAACCTGGGCGAACGTTCGTTGACCCGAATGGGGCCATTCTGGAGATAGGCCACGTAATACTTGTATCGTAGCAAGTGAAAATTCGTAGTATCTGCCTACCCCACCGGCAAACAGACGCATGTATTTATTGTTGTATTGTAGTGTGGACATTTGGGATGTCATACAAGTAAAATTGCATTACTATGATATTCGAATATAGTTGTGCACAAAGTTATAACTAGGTACTTAGTATGGTCAAAGACGCCGATTATGCATTCGTGTAGTGTTGTCAATATATTGGGATATATCCTAAGAAGTAAGAGCTTAACGATGATTGTATTTACTTTAAATACACGCGACATATATTATCAGTGATAAAAATTATAAGTATGTTTATTTTTATAAATATCTGCATATGTGAAAATAGAGGTGAAAGTTTAACCGATAATTTCAATCAATACTTAATATTATAGGTAATATATTATGTTTGTTTTTCGTTTATGGTCCACGTCTCCATAAGGCAACTTTTTTGTATTATAACTTGTATTAATTAAATAATGAAATTAATAACATTATTAATATAATAATATTATAATTATGGATAAATAATATTTATTTATCCTTGAAACGCATATTAATTCACTAAATGGAATGTGTTTTAAGAGGAAACAAGTCCTTCATAATTGATATAAAATGATGTTACTAGGTGTTAGGGATTTTCCTCTGGTTCCGTTTACGTCATCATACTGAAACAGTCAATGACATTACTAGATTAACCGAAGGTAATGCATCATTAACAATTGTATCATAATATTACTATGAATTTTACGACTTTGACACCGTACATAGAAGGTAAATATTCGTAATAAAATATGTTCAAATAGAGATCTGGATCGATCGATAGTGTAAACGTCAAATGTAAATTAAATACAATTTATTCATTTTATATATATTTTTTTTATATATATTGTTTAATTTAGTAAGTACGTTTTGTGATATTTGTAACACAGAGTAGATCGGCAGGAGATACGAGAATTGCTCCTAAATATTTTGAATGGACTCTGTTTACTTTAGGTCTCTTTATATCAGCATATATATATATACTAAACTGTGGAATGAACTGTCGCCTGCGGTATTTCCGGACCAATATGACCTACATACCTTCAAGAAAAGAGCGTACTCCTTTTTAAAAGGCCGGCAACGCATTTGTAACACCTCTGGTGTTGCGGGTGTCCATGGGCGGCGGTAATCGCTTACCATTAGGCGATCCGTCTGCTCCTTTGCCTCCTATCTCATAAAAAAAAAATATATATTTTTATAATAAACCATCACTGTTTTAAAGTCTATCAAAAATAAATCTCCCAAGTTGATATTTTATTTTATTTTTCTTTAATTGGAAAACAAACAGTCTTACTATGTCTAAATAATTTTAAATACTATAGCTACAGACCATGAACAATTTTGTAGCACAAACTCCCGCGTTCAAATTTTGTATTAAAACAACCATCAACACTCGCATCTCACACGTTACAGATGAAATATTGAGAGTGCGGCAAAAAGTTTAAAAAATTTAATTATGGTATTATTCTATAACATTTAGCAGAACTACCCCCACTACGTAATGTGTACATGTTGTAACATTATCAAGTGTAGTAAACTTTAAAGCGAGTTGTTGCATGTAATAGGCGAAGAGATTATTCCGAGCGACCAATCGAACGGGACTATTTCGGGAATGAGGCCGAGAGGCGGACTCTCTCGGAGGCGGGATGGAGCAACACCCCCGCTGAAATTTAAACGCATTTCTAATATGGCCGAAACGTAAGTTAAAAATAAAACAACTTAGTAGTAACAATTTATTACGACGGTGTCTGACATCTGGAGGGACTTCAACTTTGCAGGTTAACTTACATTAAGTAACTACTTAAGTAAGTAAAGTATTACTAATTACTACCATAGGAACTTAATGAAATTGTATCATGATATTCGTAATTATCAAATTGAAATATGATTAAATTTAGATTACAGTAATCACGGCCAATTATAAGAGAATTAAAATTAATCTCTAGTAATCAATCTTGAGCAAATGTTAAATTTATTTTATATTAAGTTACTAACTACACTTCTAAAATAGTCCCTTAAAAGTTGACAGTTAGAATTAAAGTAAACTTAAAAGGTAGGTAACTAGTTTATAAAAGAAATAAAATATAAATAACATGAACTTAGGTTTTACTCAAAAATCTAAAAATATCTATACTTTATCTAAGGCGCAACGACTTTAATACCAAAGCCTGAAAAAAATATGTTTACACGGCCAGGGACGCATTTTCACATACCTCCAGGATCCGGTTCTGAGCCACATGTATTTATTTGATCAAGCTATTGCGTAAGAGCATGTGTGCGCTTACGTCCTAAACGCGGACGACGTCGTATCCGTGACGTAATGGCGCAAGGCGGGCCCTCTAAATCAAACAATCGGTTTTTTGCACCCTTTATCACGGGAGCGCCGACCGGCCACATAAAAGCCGTGGAAATACGTTCAGGACACACATTGCACGTAACGCGGCGAACTGAACGTATCCGCCAGCCGAGATCGTGTCCTGAACGCGACTCGACTGCGACGCCCGTTAATCATTTAAATACAATAAACAGAATACGCACGTGCGTTCACCTGTTCCGAATTTGAAAATTGTGAAGTGGCAGTGATCAATAACATTTTTAATCTGTGACAGTTTATACCAAAGACTTATTTTAATTTGTGATCTGTGATAATTTAAAGAAAATAATAATGTTTGATATGATGTGCACTTGTTGCTGCAACGGATTTTTATCCAGGAAACAAACAAATACTATTAGATATAGTAAGTAAATTTTATTACTATCTTATTATTTACATCATTATTATGTATTATGTTTGACGAATTACCTTATTATTATTATTATTATTAATTATTCCTCTTACATATTTTGACTCATCAGTTTTTAGTATAAAGTAGTAGTACATTATTACACGTACTTATTTGTTGATATTGACAAGTTATACATAAATTCATGTGATACGTCAATACATTGAAACATAATTATGATCTAATCAGTGAGTTATGTTTATGACAAAATATTGTCATAACAATTCGAGGTGCCTACGTGAAACGATGACCTAAGTTTTACTTCATGTTAATATCATAATGTGATGGAGTATGTTACTTTCTACTCTATGACATATCAGGACTGATAATATAAGGAAATTACGCATACCGCCTGCCTAAGTGATTACTCACTTGCATTGTATAATTCGTGATCACATCTCTAGTGCACTGCATGAGAAAATTCATTTTTCATTGACAATCGTTTACCAAGGTCACACGGATAGTTCTTAACTCGCTAAACTCGGTTCAAATGTCATAAATATCTGAGAAATATCTTTTATACTAATTGAAATAACAAATTGACAAATAATAGATTGTACTAAGTGCAAGTTCAATAGATAAGGTAAATTAATTACTTCAACAGCTACTGCATTAGTCACCAATTAATTGGTGAAACACGGCCTTTTTATGTCTACCGATGTGTTGCGCAACCATAACTTTAAACAGTTTATTTATTTAGATCAAGGTAAGAGAAATCTCTTTATGAAAAGTCTCACACACGTCGATAAAACAAAGCTGACACCTGGCTGCCATTCAATCATGTAAATAACTATAGATAAAGCTAATAATATTGATAGATACTAAATCTTATGTTTACTCAATGCACAGCTTAGCCACAACAGTTAATAGCAGTTGGTTTGAATTATACACAAACTTAACCCCGACGAGTGCCGCATACATTATAGCCAACCATACACTTTTCTCGCACACTAAATTGCCTTATTCAGCTTTGAGGACACAGTGTAAAACATTTCCTTCCGTATAAGTAACATACTGGGCGTTTCTCGGTACCGCAGCTAATCTTTTCTTCAGCATGTGCCTTGAAAGGGGTTAAGGGTACGTGCACAATGAGTAAAAGCTTTCGAATTGTACGCACAACGCGTGATTTATATTGTGGCTCGCAAACAATGCCATTTCATGTATTGGCAATGCCTAGGCGGCCGCAGCGGACTGTCGCGGAAGCCAGTCTTTAAGTTAACGGTAAACTTAAATTAGCTGCTGAAACTATGTTGGTAAAGGAATTTTACGGTAGATTATCTCCCACAAACTAACACTCTCTCGTTTAATACTAACCTACATAATATACGTATTACGTAAGGATGTCTACGACATGCCACCTACGCCGATAAATTATTATAATCCGAACATTATCCGCTCTGAACTTGATCTTGACGAACTATTATAATATTATCTGTATCCGCCTCCATTAGTGTCAGTATAACCACACCACTTTAGCTTTCAGTAAAAAACTATTTACAAAATAGAAGCCAATGGCAAACCTTTTATCGGTATTTCAGAGTTATATTTTTTAAAACAAACAGTCATCATAGAGACATAACGAACGCCGTGGTTGACGGATAGATGGATAATATTTTCTTAAAACAATCTGCAACATATCAGCTTAGTAATATTGACGTTTAAATATTCACTCTAATAACCACACGTAGCTCTGCCTGCGGCGCACGGCAGTACTACACAGCAACGCATGTCTCTAAAAATAATTTACGCGCCGACTCAAAACAAAACCATATTGTATTATAAATCTAGCATTTACAATTTTTCAGAATATAGACAATATCTTCTCAACAATTTTAAAGCTACTGTGACAAACAAACGGACGACGCGATGCATTATTTTACATTACTTGTTTAATGGGCAGGTAACCTGTAAATATCAAAATCCGTTTAAATCTAGAA
This sequence comes from Catocala sponsa, assembly GCA_963564715.1. NCBI lineage: Eukaryota > Metazoa > Arthropoda > Insecta > Lepidoptera > Erebidae > Catocala > Catocala sponsa. The sequence goes on along the minus strand of OY751338.1, from coordinate 19,649,496 downwards.
TGTGTTACGAAACCACAAACATTTTTATTTATACGCATATGATTTCGTAGCACTTAAGAACCAATATTTGAGACATGACGAATCGTTTAGTGTTACACGGATCTAACGCGTAGACTTTCTACGCGTGAGTAATAGTGAGCTCACGCGACTGCTTTTGTGGGCTTTCAGGAGTACGTTACGGAGTACTGCGAAAAATTCGGAAAATCCATGACTCACCGATGAGACAAGCGCCGGAAAAGCCTCATCTAATCACAATAGCGAGCTCATTTTCGTACAAAAAGTCCGCTAATAGATGAAAGACGTGTCATTATGTCACTAGCTGGAAACTATCGTGATGGAAATCTCCTTTGTATCGACGAAAGAAAAATATTTGTAGCACGTCGAACATGTGCGTGCGTTGTGTGCGTGGTACACTTCTACATAATCACGTCCTTGGATTAACGATGTCATTATGCAATATATGTATATGAAATAACTAAATTATTTTAACTTGTTCATGTTATCGAATAAAATTACATAGAAAATAACAAATTAAGGCAACAATATAATTTGAAGAAATATTAATTTATAAACAAAACAATCAACAGCCGTATACAAAAATGCGGCATTCGGTATAAACAAATCACCGTCACAATAATCTTATATTGACACTATCACTAAGCGGCGTACAATGGCATCGCCCTGTTAACCACGGAACAAAAAACGTGTCAATGTAAATACGGCGAGATGTGCGTTCATATCTTGAAGCTACGGGCCACATGCTGTAAACATTGCGAACAGACTATTAATAAAACAAGCAGTATACAAATAAATCTGTAGCGACGTATTTCTACTGTGACGTAGGTTATGCGAAGGATGTGAACCTTTCTATCTGTGTCAGTCGAGTCTTTCCCAGACTCGGTACACTTTTTACACTCACTCAGTTTACTTTCTTATTTAGTCCTTGGACTCTTTCGCTTTATGTTTGACGGCCGCTGACCGCTCATTGACAAGTGAAAAAAGAAAACGAAAGTTGTTTATAAATTAAACAACCTCTAAATCTAGGTGCCTATTTACATAAACTAGTTAACGTATCATACCTAACTATTGAATAGTCTTATCGCTCAATAATATGTTATTATCGTTCAACAGTAAAGTACTAAATAGTATATGTATAATTTATCGACCTCGATGGCGTAGTGGTTAGTGTAACCGACTGCCACGCCTGAGGTCGCGGGTTCGATTCCTGCACAAGTCAAACATTTGTGTACATAAACATGGATGTTTGTCTTGGTCTGGGTGTTTCTACATATGTATGATATTTACGTATTTACAAAAAAAAAGTATATATGTATGTTTATCCATTGTCTAGTACCCATAGTACAAGCTCTGCTTAGTTTGGGCTAGATAGTGTTGTGTGTATGTGATATAATATTATTATATATTAATATTATATTATTATAATGGTTTAGGCTCGCCTACGCGACTAAATGATATATGGGTCTATTGATAATCAATCCATATTTATTGTTGTAGTTGATTTATCATAGATCTGATTATTTAAATTGGCAAGGATAAGGCAAGTAGCGCACGTGTTCGCACTTGGCTGGTAACACTGCGCGCGCCGCGCCGCGCAGTGCGAAGCGCGACTAACGCCCGATAAAAACTTACTTTAGGATAGACTCATCGATGAATCACCAGCGAGGTCTAACCGAATAAATATTCACTTGCACAAGACGTTGAAACAGCCGACCGTGGAGACGAATATTAATTCACTCTCACTACTCAACGAATATTATCCAGATCTCTCTTATACACGTCTTAAACATGTCACGTATAAATAATTTAAAGAATGTAAGCAATGTTAACAATCTTATTCTAAATCTAGATATTTGATAAAAGTACTTCATATTTATTGGCCGATACTGGAAGGCACTTGAACTTGATTCGTAATTAGCAATGAGTGATGTATTTCGTATTCATACGCAACATTGTAAATGCTTAGTATGCCAATGCAATAAGTTTCATTCGATTTTTATTTAGAAGATAAGTCAAATAATATCCAATATAAAAAAAATAGACCGAAGGAAGTCTCCGCGAGGGTCGAAGTTCACTTTCCGGCGGGCGGGTAAGGGATTTCGCATAGTGTTTGACCGGCTATTTCACGTACGGTGAAGCATTTCGGTGCCCATTCAACGAGCGGAGGCTGCTCGCGCGCCGGTCTCGCACACTCGCTCCTCACACCACACCGGTGACACACGTTCGACAAATCACCACACGAACATTTAATAATTCCAGTGCGAATTAAACACCAGTGGATTCGATATTTAAAAAAGTAGTGCTTCGACTTTTAAGTGTTAACTCGCGAGTGTTTTCAGCCAGTGATAGAAATAGTTCAGTTGGAAAGTTTTTATGTCATTTTCCAACATTTTGTTTATCGGGAATATATTGTTCGCATGAACATGGACTTGCCCAAAGGAGCTACATCAATGCGTTGTTCATGGATGTCTTTTTAACTGGTGTGTGTTTGTTTTATAATTTTAATGCAAAGCTTCGACGCCGACTTAATTATTTGTTTGACAACTTCAAGTACGCCGTTCATTCGTATGTCGAATGTAAACAATTGACATTAATTTTTTGTGGGTAAGCTTGAATAAACGCAAACACTCATAAAGCTATCGTATTACACGCAATCAACACAGATTTGTTTAATTAAGATTTTTATTGACTTTTAATTACGTGATCTAAATGAATTAAAATAGTAAATTTAAGCAAAATAAAAATAAATAACTTAGTCACACTACAATAGAATAATATTCTGAACGTTAAATAGTTATCCTTTTTCATAAAATATGGCTCCTGATGAACCTAGTTAATTTATTCATCAAATACGGATTCATATTTTAATTACAAGCGGATATTACTCAAATACATTAAAACCTACAAACGTTATTACTTATTAAATACTTAGTTAATTAATAACATGTGTCACTCTTAAAAATAAATTAAAGAATAAGCAAGATCTTTATAAATCTTACCCCATGAAAGGTGAAATGAGACATGACTAATTGTAGAACAAAATCGATTCGTAAGCGTGTTCGATGATCATTTTTGGAATTGGACATTGTATCGAGAATCGACTGCAGTACATGATTCGTGTGAGAATGTTCAACATTCGGACGTCGGCGCCCGATCAAAGGGATTTTTCGCTGAAATACGCCTGCGATGTCACCCGATACAGACGAGCTTCGCTTTCTGTATTCTCAATAATTGATAGCTTAGTTTGCTTTGTTTTTGACAACCTAAATTATTTAATTTGTCCTCGGCAACGTACCGCGGATTGCGCTGATACAAACGTGTAATTTTAAGTTAAACAATTATTGTTGTGAGGATCTTAATTTGAAATTCGTGATTTCGAATAATACGCACACGAACTGTAAAGAGAAACACGCCGCAACCAGCAGGCTGCATTAAAATTAATGGATACAACAACATACAATGATCTTTACTACAGATACACAAATAACTTTACACATAAATGGCTACTGATAAAAGTAAAATATCTGACACCTTATAGGTAATTAAGTACGAACAATGATAAACATTATTAAATGTTAAACATTATTAAATGTTATATCGACGCGCTACAATTATAATTATATTTCTATACAAATACCATTGTAGATCATAAACAGTTGGGGAAACCCCACTGTGGAAAAGTCACAATATGTACCAGGTTTTTCGCGGTAACAATTATATACGTTAGCATTGTTTGATCTCGTCTACACATTCGACTAATACTACAATAGCCATAGAATAAAATAGTTCAAAGTCATTTGGCAGGCACAATGCAGTGTATCAATTTTTTGCACCGACTTTTATTTTCTATGACCACGTTACGCCGTATTGACTTAACATACATTAAATTGTCAACGACACGAATTGACCTAATGATTCACTGACCATAAACCTCGGTTTATCCTCGTGTGACGTAATACGAGAGTGTGAACTCACTGTAATGTTCAGCCGATGTGATAATACATGTTACATATTTGATTTGCTGTTCTGAAAACCGCACAGCAATATTTATTAACCATTATCGATGACCGCATCGATTGTCATCGGAATTATGTTAAAATACAAATAGGCAGTAAAGTGCCTTTTTGTTAGAACACGTGCTCGACATGTTTTAACATGTCGTCCCCTCACGAACAATACTAGTTATTATTACCAAAATTCTTGATTTGATATGAGAAGACCTCTTAAAAGCAACTATCGTGCAATTATTTTTAAATCCCACACGGACTTCAAATATATTTAATGTAATGGAACAATAAGTAAGTACGCGTTGTCGCCAGTATTTTTCTTCAGACAACATAGGCGACTAATAAAAAGCGCAACAAGTACTTTCTATGTTTTAGCACTCGTTCGAACAAAGCTCAGCTTGAAAGCAGTGGTGCTCCTTCCCTTTTAAAAGTTTGAAAACATCGTCTCTACAGAATTGCTTGGGACATAAAATATGTTTTATGGCGTCGGCGCGAAACATCAAAACCTTCAATAACTGTCAAACGTTAAATCGAAGAACGCGACATATATGAATATTTGCGCAATAACATTAACAATGGGCGTGACGATTTTCGCTTGTGTTATGTGACGTCACATAACATAATATCATCGAAAGAGAAATGCCAATTCTATCCGCATATTTTCCAATGTCCTTAAGATACTAACGTACAGGTTTAAAACCATTTTGAATTGGATTTTGGAAATATAGGTTATGAATATTCAAAAGTTGCCGCTTTTGACATAAATGCAGGCTTTTTAAAACCGAAACTAATTGCGCATCCTCCAAAATTGATTACAAAAATCACGTGCGTTGAATGCTTCCCACCCCGGGCTAATGGTCGCCGAGAAAGTGGCCCGGAGTCGGGAGATGAAAATCGTACAGCTCCAACATACGTGTTCTCAACAACAGACGATAATCACGGAGCTTATTATTTTTTATGTGACTACAAAGAAATGCGCCGTACGCATGGCTCGTTCTACAAAAATGCGCGCATAATACGCGTTATATTTTTCTCAAATTACACAATATCTTCGAGGAATATTTCGTACCGCACGGTAAACTATCAAAACGTGAGCACATTACGCATGATTCAAAGATGACTGCCCTTTATCAGTTCTTTTTAATCGCTAGCGTGAGATAATTATCTTAAAGATAAAAAAGATATTATTACATAATCGGTAGTTATATTTATAAACTATATTTATATATATTTATGTAACAGCTAGTATAAGAAAACACGTCTAAACGTGCGTGTCTTTGTTGCAGGTTTGCCCAAAAAGCTTTTGGTAGCTACTTCAGTATTAGTGATAATAGCCATGGTTGTGATGCCATCGGAGGCGAGGACGCTCGAACACAAGATCAGACATGACAGGAGGCAGCACGAAGCGTTAGCACTAACCAAAGAGCCAAGGACGAAGGCGCCGCAGGTGGAGCACAGAGCACGGCGTCCTCACAGAAAGCAAACTTTTGTTCTAACGCAATCAACCAAAGAGGCGCCCGGAATGATCAGACAGCAGAAAAATGTTCTCGCAGACCGCTTCAAGAACGCGACGAGAAAGATCATAAAAAAATTGAAGAACACGAGGCGGTTTTTCAACGAGGAGAGACGGGTGCTTAACGAGACGCGGGAGTATAGAGATGGCATGCCCGGCTGGTTGCCCACTATCAACTTCGTCGACATACACTTCTACAACTACAAGAAACGAGGGGCGTCTATCTCAGAACGCAAAGTGAGTGTTGCTTTTATTATATTACTAGTTAAATATAATTAATTGAAAACAGTGTTATCTTAACTACATCGTCTTTTACAAATAGCAATGTTAATACGGTTTTCGAGTTAAGATTGACGTAAAATGAGAGTAATGCAAATTAATAAAGTTTATGTGATAATTTGATAATAAAATTCAAAATCTCCACTATAAATATAACTCGGCCGTTAACAAATTTGATAAGTGATAGGCGCAAATGATACTTTAGTGACTATTTAACACATAGTGACCTCATTATCTATAGACAAGTCGGCGCAAGTTTCGGTGATTAGTGTCGTTCGCCCCAAATTGTTAGATGTTTAATCATATCGATATAAAATGTGACGCAACGTTACGCGTATAATCGCAATATGTCTACTACATATTTGAGATAATTTCGTGCACTGACAGTATAATTATTGCGGTCGATCACTCGCGTCGAGGGTGTGGTGCTTCATCCCATCACTCTTTTTACCCGTTCAATGTTTTTACGTTATTTTAATTTATTTTTGTTTTATTTGAGACAAAGGATCTCCGAGTACATTAGCCGTGCTCGAGGCTCCACCGTTGCAACTTAAATGAGGTTCCGACGAACCAAAGTACATGTGCCTGGCCTTTGTACCGCGTTTATTTACTTCACATTGTACTTAAGGGCAATAACTAGAAGTGCAAGCCCTTAATTTCGAATGCCGCTCTCGTTGGAAACTCGGTTCAACTTTAAGTGTTTTATAGAACCTCATTACGTGGCTATTTAGTCGAAATCGCTCAATCAATTCCTTTACTGGATATAATTTGATTATTTAAATAGTTAGACGCATTTATTTATACACCGCATGTCTTAATAAAATTATTTTTCTGTTAAAAACATGGCGAAACCGGCACCGAATACAATTATCGCCCTCTTATCTAGATGATGCGTTTAAAAAACAATGACGCCGCCCACATTCAACGACCAATAGAAATTGATCCCCAATCATCAATCTTTTCGTTAAATAATTAACTGGTAGGTCCAAAGCAAAAGGTTCAGCTAAGACTGGCTATATATAAATCAGAGGCTTATGGTTAGTGTTTGTGGGAGCAGAGCAAACTAAGGAGCCAGTTAAATGTTTCAAGGAAATTTGCATAGATTGACACCGCATGATTTCGCAGCGCACACGCGATCCTAAAACCATGCCTTAACACGCATCGTACACGTAGGTATTTTAGCAAACCACCTTATAATTATGATAAAAATTGTATTCAGTTGGTCGCTGGCCGTACCGGTTTCGGTTCGTAAAATATAAAACACACAAGCGATATTTAACGAGCCTTCTATAAGCCTCTCTTTATTATTTACCGAACACACATCTGGAGTTCGAGACTTTCTGTTATGTATTCATATTGGTCACCCACTAATTAGTACACAAAAGTTAATGCGACGCGAGACAATAAGTGTGTGTGCATTCGGAGCGTCGCATGTCCTTACACACTCGGCGACCGCCGCGAGCGCGCGATCATGCACCACATTATCTCCTCAGAGCGCCGCGCGCGCGTCTCCAGCACATCAACCGATGAATATTGAATATTTCTTACGTATGTCTTGCCAGCCCGACAATGTACGGCCACTTAACAAATTTAAATATTTGACATTGGGCAAAGGAAAGCGTTAGAATTCAAGTGATCTCTGCTTCGCCCCGACTTAGTTGACATACCAACAATTTAAAATTAAATACTGCTCAAATGAGACGTTAAACTCGAGGGCTCGAAGAAAGAATAGTGTGGACTCGCGATCGACTCCATTGATTTAATTTATCGGCCCGTGAGCTTTTGAAGTTGGGTGTTCCGGTTGAAAAGCTGCGTCAATAATGTCAAGGGATTATGGTAATTGGCAGTGATTTGTCACACACTCGTGCCAGTGAGTGCGGTGTGTCATGTGTGGCGCACAAGTGCGGCCGGTATTTTCAGTGTTTGAATAAAGGGCAGAAATTCCACAAGTTGTAACACGGAGCGCTTTCACAGTGACAAGGGGCCGGGGCCTTAGCGGTCGCAGTGCGCTAGTGTTTGTACAGTATTTACGATTTAACAAAACAACACGAAATGTTAAAAACACATTATTTGTCCAAGTGAGACGAATGTGAACTTACGATTCCGGAGTGGCGCGTTTGTCTGCGACACGTCTCGCAGGTTAAGCTCGCCTCTTTAAGGCAAATGTACGGCTTATTGTCGAGTTTTCAGGCTTTTAATACACGACCATATTTGCTCACACAGCCCGACGCTTTTATTATCGTTCGCTCCGACAATTTCTTCGGCGTCGCGCCTTCACAATAGTTGGAAAACGCAACGGCATGTACTCAATGCTTTTATGAACCGTAAAATATTAACGATTAATTTTAGAATCGATCGTTTATTGCTTTCTAAATAGTCGTGGAATTAAATAAAGTCTACGTGTACCCAGCGATTGTAAATACTTTCATTCCTAAAGTTTACAGTCGAAATGAAACTGTGCTAAAGTATTTGCAGTTTGTGCTCAGCGTCAGACTTGCCAAATTGAGAGAGCTCGGTGAATAGAACGCCGACCTCAACATGTAGGCATAGACAGGCGTAGTATGAAATGTGAATCACTCATTCATAAGTTACAGGAAGTCGGTGTAGTGAGTGGTGACACTTGACACAAACAAAATGTCCGATCGTCTCAGGTTCACGTTCCGGGAACAATGAGTGTCCAGATGAGTTCATTCATTAACTGCTTTAATGAACGGACGGGAATATTCTATGAATATATTAGTCACAATATTTTCAATCAGTCGTACGTAGTTTTAATACTAATGACGTACTAAAACCGGCAATTACATATTCATATGTGATAATATATATATTAATTAATTTTATATCCATCAATTAAGTCGCGTGCTAATGGTCACGTAAGATGCGTAAGAGATTTAATTAAAATTATGAGACAATTAATTAATTTTACATATCTGCAAATATTATTAAATTATTCATATTTAATGTAGAAATAAATGCCTATATGCGATGAACGCTGTACGAATTTTTTTAATAACTGGAAAATATCCGCGAAAATGAATGCGACATTTTCTTGCGATAATTATTGAAATCTAGTTTTTTCCTACGGCTTCGCTCACGATAATGTTGATTTTGTAAAAAAACATTTATCACTCGTGAACATGGATGGATCAAATGTACTCTATGTCCATTTCTGTATATCTGACAATATGTATACAAAATTTCACGCTAAACGGTCGAGTAGTTAAGGCGTGAAAGCGTAACAAACACACACACATTCGCATTTATAATATTAGTTAGGATACCATCTCTAATTAAACAATTCCAAGTAGAACGTGGATAGAGAAATATGTGTAATTTTTAAAGGACAATTATAAACGATCTATTACAAGTATCGAGGTAAACCAGCTCCACTGGTACTCTTTACCTAGAACTGTGTACAAGCGCACATAGTGTATACGTAGACGCATCATTGTTTACTCATAAACAATAAAATGTAGCAATAGTAAACTATATTTTAACGCGTATATTAATATTAGGCGAAAAGTCATTGCCACTGCTTCTTACTATAGCTAAGCTATCAAAAAATATACTAAAATATATGGTATTTGGTAAAAATTTACGTATATTATCATACTTTCTGGAGATTACTGCTAAATATAATATCCAAAAAAAAGAAAGATAAAAGAAAAGAAAAACAATATTAAAAAAAGAAAAAAAAGTTAAAAAAAAGAAAAAAAAAAAAAAATAAAAGAAAGTATTTATAACATAATGATCGTAATAAGAAACCTCCTAAAAGAAAGTATTTGTAACATAATGATCGTAATAAGAAACCTACAAGATCTGAAAATAAATCTTTAACTAACGTTTTATAATTCAATAATTCTCTGTAATGCTCAACTTCGTAGAAATACCAACATGTACATGTGTTACATGAACCTGAGCTAGCATTATTAAGTATTCTATATCATCGAGAGGTCTACTCAGACTGGTTTTATATCATACTAATTCTTCGAGAAGGAACTCACGGACATCGGCTAGTTTAGCGGTTTTAAATAAATATAAACGTACGTATATATAAGCAATCTGCTCTAACCTGTACCAATAAATTGTCAAGTAATGCTAGCATTTGATTATGTCATTTAACTGCATCTAAGATGTTTATTACAGTTGTATACGTAATTGTTTAAAGGTACATAGCATTACATTGATTTATCGCGGCTCGAAATAAACTTATTACATTTAAATATTCCATTGTTCAAAATCACAAAAGTAGAGAGCTGTATAAACACATAAAAGTATTGACATAAAGTCCAAACAACACCTAAATTGGGTGTAACCGCTATTAAACTCAGGATTAAACAAATAAATACACCCCCTAAATATTATTTACATTGACTTTTCATGTAATCCGAACATCAAAAAGCGAGACAAGCTGTTAAAGCCTGCACACACGGTTATTAATTGAATATAATCCTTTAAATTATAATACTGTCTTATGAATTTCAAATCACTTAACGGAACAATCGTTTTACGAGTTTGTATTGTCTCGTGATAAAGAAAACCTCAATGCGAATGCAACTCGTTTAGTTATAAACACAAAACACAGGGACCCAGTCGTGCCGCGTCTTATGATCGACTAGAAAGTGTCATTAAATTGTTAAGTAAAATTTTTTTTAAAAGCAAGTAAACTATAAATAAATGTTGAATACGATTGTTAATGGCGTCATTTGAATAGTCACACCGATCACAATTGCCCACAGCACGGCAGCCTCGACACGAATATGCCGCCACGTAAACTATCCTCGATATGACGCGCTTAATTCACACATAAAGCTTCTTCACAATCACAAGCCGTTCAATACGATTACACACGTCCAAATTAAACATATTTACGATATTAATATATGCATATAGGTATCAGTATTTAATTATAAACGTTTTTCAAATACACATTTATACATACATATATATAGTTCTATACTAACTGTTTTTGTGATTTATGTAATTCGGAAACAAATCAACCTCGGTTTTATATAGAGATCTTCGCGAACAATAGAAGTAGGCGAGCAATTGTTTTTTTTAAACTTTATAATTAGAAAACAATAGAACTTCAATGAAATCGATCCCACCTTCATTAGGCATTGCGTCTTTCCAATCTCTGACGTAAGCACAATTACGTAGACTATCGTAAAAACAAACAATGACGGGGTTATCACTGAACGATCGGGGATTTCATTCATATAATTTGTAAATTCCAATTAGTAAACCTATTAATGGAAGCATAATTTGATTCTACGACGTCATCAACGTTCAATTTGTTAATGTGCGTTCTATTTTGTTGCAGTTCTCGTATCTGATGCCGAAGCTGTACAAGTCGCTCGTCGAGTACCAGCAGATCTTTAAACTGCTCATCAAAGTCGAGGTCGACTTCGCCGATGACCCCTTCTGCAGCTACAACAAAACGCGTCACGAACTAATAGGGAAAACCCTTCAAAGATTATACAGTACTATCGCGGAAATAAAGGAAAATATGATAGCTGTGAACATACCAGTACCTCAGGTCAGCCCGAGTCGGAACCTGCAAGTGCTGGAAATGAAAGTGGACGCGCCTCAGTGCCTTAAGAACGACTACATCGCTTTCAGAGCTTATGGGAACCTTCTGAACAACTGGTACTCAGAGTTCAGATGTCCTCGAGGCAAGAAGGTCATCACCAGCAATGTTAGATGTGCCGCCTACGAGGCGAAGCTAAAAGAGAAGAAAGATAAAAGATACAAGAACACGGAAAGATAGGATAGTTGATGTTCAGTATTGCGACGTAACTTAATCTCCGCTTCGACTAATTATTTATTCAATTTACAATCGGTATAGTCCCTGCTGTACTTATTGGTAGTGTAGCGAGCGCTCTCTATGCGTCAACCGTTCGTTATATTCGAAGTGCTTGACGATACAATGTTTTGTTGATTAAGTATTGGGTACTTTCTCTGTGATATTTAGTATTCTGTAGATATTAATCATTAATTTATTGAAAGTTCTAGTTTTTAAGCCTTTCCGTTTAGTTCCTCTGTACTTAACTGTTATATTATTTCGATCTTTCGTTACTGTCGACGCTTTTAAAAATTCTATAATTAATTTATTGTATTTATAATTTATCAGTAGGTATTTATTAATTTATTACTAATCTCCTTGTAATCTGTAACTTTGCGATCGAATCTGAATTCTATGCAGTGCATTAACAGTACGTTACTTAATATGTATCTTATTGATGTATCTCGAGTATTATTAGAAGGCAAAACATGCCGTTTTAGCCAAGAAAGACTTTTAGCCTTATAGTAAGTTGCTTATTTATATAATAAGTGAAGTATACGTAAGTTTGTATATAAACGTGCCGTTAGATGTTAGTGAATTAATGAACTGATACCATGTTATTATAACCTATGTTTTATATACGAGTTGCATAATTTTCCAATGCAAATTTTGTTACTACATGTGAAATATAAGTACATGATTTAAATAATAAAATGAAATAAATTGATACAAACACGTAATGTTGTGTTTACTTGTTGAACTTTCACCTTAACGCGCCTGCGCTTTTAAAAGCCACTCTGTGTGACACTCATATACAGTAACCGCATGCATAAAACACTTTAGTTGCATAAAAATAATAAATTGCACAAGTATGAAGACTTTGCATTTCTGACGACATACATGACAAAAATCCTTTTACTTACAAAAGCTACCTACCTATAGAACTTACAGAAAATACAAGTTCAGCTGCTACTTATTATTGCTGTATAATATAATTGTGCGGATATTATTTAATTCGAATAATATTATCAATATTTCGAATTACTGAATAATAATAATAATTATATTATAATATTCTACCACATACACACAACACCATCTAGCCCAAACTAAGCAGAGCTTGTACTATGGGTACTAGACAATGGATAAACATACTTATATACTTTTTTTTTTGTAAATACATACATATTATACACAGAAACACCCAGACCAAGACAAACATCCATGTTCAAAATGAAATCATTCGAATGAATCGATCGTTAAGTCCAGTTTAGCTGCAGGCTGCCGGGGACAGTTTTATATAGATTCTAGTGCACCCACTGGAATCTCATTAGAAGATCCACATTCACAGCAAATATCTACGGATGGGTAAACAAACCGCAACAACCCGCGCTCAGCGCATTGTTCGTTTTGTTGCATCATTGCAGAATTGTTATTGAAGATTTATTCTGCTAATTAGGTTACTGGCTACTTACTTGTTTCATTTATACATACACAGCGTATAACAAAAATGTCTTGGTCTTCTTTAGTGAAAATAGTTTTAAACAAATTATAAATCCGTACTACATAATCGCAACTTATTGAACTAGTTGCCGTCTCAACACTTGCAAACTCGTCGGGATTTCTGATAATTAATTAATGTCAATACAACACATCCTGAAATATATAAGACTAGTTTTCACCCGCGGCTTCGCTCGCGTGTGAAATGTAGGTGAGGTTAGGTTAGGTCTGCAACAGTTATTTTTTCTGGATGAAAGGTACCCTATGTCCTATTATGTACCCCTGACAACGTGTATGCAAAATTTATGTTGATCGGTTGAGTAGTTAAGGCGTGAAAGCGTAACAAACAAAATCATTTTTGCATTTATAATATTAGTTAGGATATCGGCAAGAATTTAAGCCTAGCAATCTTTCATACTAATATACTATTAGTATGAAAGATTACTATAAGAATGAAAGAAGTCGAATATATGATTTTCGAGATTTACCTTATTCGGGGGGATCGCTATAGTATGACCGTGAATCTCTTAGCCAATGCTAGAACTCCGGGATCCAGACACAATGCTATATCATCTGCATTTCGGCTTTTTTAAATTTTTTGTACGACTAAGGTGGCAAGCAAGCATACGGCCCACCTGATGGTAAGTGATCACCGTAGCTTATAGACGCCTGCAACACCAGAGGCATCACTTGCGCGTTGCCGACCCTTTAGGAAAGGAAGTGGGAAGGAGAAGGAGTGGGAAGAGGGAAAGGGGGTGATTGAGTCTATAACATGACCACAACTTAATGTTACACGCTTTATTCATAGTCAATACTTATAAGACTATAAAATTAAAACAAATGTAAAAGCTAGTACCTAACCTTATGAGTAAAGTAGGCCAATGAACTATTCTTACACGTTTCTTCTCATAGGCTCAACCCTTTGCCCGAATATAACAACTAACCTAAATGTATCTTCAGTAACTTAGTAAACTTACTAACGTATATATTTCGACGTTCATAAATGTTACTTTGTGACCTAATGAATAATTGATTTTAGACTGTAACTCCAAAACGCATAAATATCCTAAAATAATACATCGACAACATTTAATCACATTTTATCGTAAATCGTAACAACAAGTTAAAGGTTAACTCTAAAATATTGTAAAGTATATGGATACGACGTTGGTACGGACCAACATATACCAATACAACCATTTATTCATATAAATAATGTTCTTAAGCTCATAATTTGTATCTAATCACAGTAATCACACAGCTATTTACCTAAATATGTACAAAAGCTAACCAGTCGTGAAAATCCCTTAAATGGCATAGCAAACACCTGCACATCAAAACATTTTATATTTTTGCTGCAATTTATATTATTATATTGGTGTTGAACTATAAACAAGTAACAAATAAAATTAATGAGGTAAAGTACCTTCGTATAACTGTTATTACCGCTTGTAACACTTTATATAATAATAATGGATTTATACTAGAACGAACTAGCTCTTGGTTTGTTGATGATATTATTTACCACTAGATGTTTCACAAGCGTTTATCGTTACTGCGCCGCTCGCGTGGGTCGGAGCGTGATGTTATATAGCCTATAGCCTTCCTCGATAAATAGGCTATCCAACACTAAAAGCATTTTTCAAATCGAACCAGTAATTCCTGAGATTAGCGCGTTCAAACAAACAAACAAATTCTTCAGCTTTATAATAATTTAGTATAGTTTGTATAAGTACGTAGGCCACAAATGTACCTGTGATAATTATATTATGAAGATACAAAACTAGCAAAGAGATTTAAGCATAGGTACTTTTGAAGTTGTTGAAAACCAAAAAATCTATACAAATAAATAAAATTGAAGTGTCTGTTTGTAATGTCAAAATAACAGCTTTTTATCTAATGCATATGAAAGTATATAAGGCACCTATACGAAAACATCTATTTTTAAATTTTTGTCTGTCTGTCTGTCTGTTTGTTCCGGCTAATCTCCGAAATGGCTAAACCGATTTTGATGGGACTTTCATTGGCAAATAGCTGATGTTATAAGGAGTAACTTAGGCTACTTAGATTTTAGAAAAAAAATAGGGTTCCGCGGAGACAAACACTTTTTAGTTAAAATCTACGCGGACGAAGTCGCAGGTAACAGCTAGTTATATATAAAATATATGGGTTTGGCAATACAATTATCAAATTAAATTTTTATCTGTCATACACGGGTACAAAGTGTCACGCCTACATCGCCGATGGGGTGGCAGATGCGTATTACACACACATTTCGCTAGCCATGGTTTTAAAACTTTCGTAATAGAGGAAGAGCCTATTGCCGGGCACAGTTCCAAACTGGAAACTTTATACCCGACCTCGGCATCGAACCCGACACCTTATGCACTGCAGTTGCTCCTCTCAGATCCGAGCAGGCCAACGGGGATTGCAGCCAAATAACTTTGGTTTTCGTTCTTAGTGGTAAGTACCTAGTATTTCAATAAGTAAGTACTTTAGTTAGCACTGTTATTAGCAGAAGAACCTGTAGTTCTTTGTTGGATGCGCTGGTAACGCACTAGGTACCAAGTCTTGATACGTCAAGTGGCCATAGCGCTATGTAAACTATACGCTTAGGTCACCACCTTAGTAATGACAATATTGGGCAGGAATCTTAATTGTAACTATAAATTATGAAATAGTGGAATCAAAAAGCTTTATAAAAATAAATGCGATAATGACTCAAATTAAACAAATCTGGCAAATAAATAAAATTGCTGTCATCTCGATGGTCCTCTGCTTACCTCTTTGGAAAATATTATCGTAATGCAAGCATAGCGCCATCTATTACATTAAAATGATACTAATGTTATTGCTACTCGGCAATAGATGGCACTATAAAATGATTTTTTTACGCCATCTGTTAATTCATTATAATAACACTTACAAAATTCGTAATTATTTGTTTATCTATTTTGCACTAGATGGCGTTTTACGTGATATTTAATAATCGAACTAAAATATTTTTAAATAATCCTCATTATTTAATCACTTTTTCTGTATAATAGAATAAACACATTTAAAAATAACTATAACATATTGTAATATAATATTTGGAAAAATATTTTGTATGCTATTTATATTTATTTTGTGAAATTGCCATCTTTAAGTCAGTGTAAAAGCTATTTAAGTTCGCTCTTAATTGAACAGATGGCGCTGTATTAATATTACAGTGAAACCTGGATAAGTGGGATCTGAAGGGACCTATATTTCTTTTATCACTTATAGAAATTTTCATTTAACCAGTTTTCGAAACAGGCAGGTTAACATGACAGTTGTCTTATTTATAGTAGAAAAGTAGTACATTTCGACCTCTCATATTTACACTATGAGAGGTCGAAATGTATTACTTTTCATAAAAAGAGGTGGATGTGATAATAAAAAAGAGATGCATTTTAATGTTATAAAATTATATTTTTTGTATTATAATGTCAGTTAAAATTTTTTTATGCAGCATTCTCTTCTGCTCGTAATCGTTTTAATTGTCTTTTTCCGTCAATACACTGAGAACGAATTTTCTCCTTATTTTGAATATTTCTATAAAGAGTTGACTTCCGCGCACAGTTCGTCACGCGACTTTCCACAATACCCGATAATATATTTAAATTATCATCGGCTGGTAAAGAATTACACTTTCGTTTGGACATCTTATGTACTTTTATTTACACGTTTATTGTACGAACCCTTAGATAGTACTGACACACAAAGCAAGTACCTATGGAAGGAATTAGTAATTAGGTACTGTATGTAAACAAACATGTCATAACTAGTCTAAGCTTGATAAATCGTCTCACTTATATTACACTAGCTGTTACCTGCGACTTCGTCCGCGTAGATTTTAACTAAAAAGTCTTTGTCGCCGCGGAACCCAACTATATTTCTCTGCCCAAGTTACTTAAATGGCGTAGTTTTTATAGTGTAAAGCTAGATAATAGCATGGCTTACTCAAAACCAACATTTAAATATGCGTCGTTAGATTACACGCTGTCACAGAATGCGTAAAAAAAATAAAGATTCACAGCTCCTTCCCCGTAGATGACAGCGTGATAATATGTAGCCTATATGTTGACCCGACCTGTTAGTAATATTCATGCAAAATTTGAAGTAAATCCATGCCGTACTTTTTGAGTTTAGCCCGGACATACATACAGACAAACAGACAAAAATTCTAAAAACTATATTTTTGGCTTCGATATCGATTGTAGATCACGCCCCAAGTATTCTTTTAAAAAAATATTCAATGTACAGTTTTGACTTTCCTACGATTTTATTATATGTATAGATATAAATATCTATTTATATCAGGATGCTAGTGCATCTAATAAGTTATGCTAATAATATATATATAAGTATAGTATACAAATATTTGCTATAGCACAAGTCAAAGAGCAGCATAATTTTAAGATATTATCTTTTGAACCACTGATAACGTGAATGCAAAATTTTATGATGATCGGTCAAGTAGTTAAGGCATAAAAGCGTAACAAACAAACTTACATTCGCATTTATGATGTTAGTTAGAATATTACGTATTAATTGTTCTTTGTGAACGTTACTGTGAAGCATTTTGATGTATTTTAATATAGCTTGTTTCTTATATTTTATTTTATTGGGGAAAACAAACAATTGTACTTACATTGTGTCTTACTGGCTAAGTACATAACAAAATAAATTAATGTACAATCCTCGGCGTTTCCACATATTATCTTACGAAGTACCTACAGTTAAACCTAATTGAAGCTTAAAGGTAGTATCTACTTAAATCTATTACACCCATATTCTAAGAAGTAACCTCAAACATTCCTCAACCTCGACTCAACCGAGGATACCTTAAGGATCACCTCAAGGAATCCTCGAAATCGGTATTCTTAGTCATGTCTTTCTCTTGACTTGAGGTAATCTTGAGGATCCTCCAATGAGGTTGAGTCGAGGTAAAACGTCATTACATACGTCACAAAATCATAGATTTAACATACTTTTTAATGTTTTTGTCTATGATCATCTCAAAATTGACAGATGTTTGTTTTTTAACCTTATCTATGTCGCATCGCGTCATTCCGAGTTGTTTATGTTTGATTTGTTTGTTGTGTCGTGTCGTGATCCAAGTTTTATCCTTTAGCTTTATTTGTTCCACACATATATGTCTAGAAGACAAATATACAGTGAGGCGGAGAAGTTGCGTCTCGCAAATAACGCCTTTCAGGATAATCGTACGCATTATCATATAAATAATTCAAAAATCGTTTAAAATCCATTACAAAACACTTTAAAAATCTTCAAATAGAATTATCAATCGTATTTACAAGCGTAGGTGAATAGGTAACAATGGCCTAGATCTTCCTCGAGTATTCCTTAAGGTTGGTCGCGACGTACCTTGAGTTTGACAGTTGTTTCCTCACCTCGAGTGAGGAAAGATGTCGAGGGACGCCGAGTGGAGGAGATTTTTTGCAACTGTGAATACTGATTTCCTCGAGTGAGGTTGAGTGGAGTCGAGGAACGTTTGAGGAAACGTCTTAGAATATGGGTGTAAGTGTTTATACAAATGTTGACAAATGTTTATACTATTGTTGATGACAAAGCGTATGTATAATATTATTTTTAAATTAATTACGAATAGAGGCAAAAATACAGTAAGTATACGAAGAGTCTGTTCTGTGCACACACCTGTTTTAATGGCTTTGTATATTTTTAAGACATCTACATACAGTAAAAACTCTGAGTACTTAACACACGACTTTATTTAAGACTATACTACTACTAGTGAAACAAGTAAAATCTAATAGAATTATGGGAACGTTGTTTCATAGATGCAGTAAAACAATCAGCCGACCTTCATGCTCCACACTTGGTAGTTACGGTTCGTCGGTCGGCTTCCGAAGTTATGCAAATAACCGCTGCTGCCCAAACAACATTATTATCATGCCAATATAAAAATAGATATGTAACTACATAATTTTCTGTATAAATATTTCTGATTGAGGCATAAAAACCAATCAGCAAAGGCTAAAAGATATAAAAGCCCTAAATGCTTCAAAAGGTAGACCATTTGAAACTTAAGTCGGGTAAAATCTGGTAATATTAGAATATTCATGTTATTTTGTGGTAAATAATTTCAGTTATATGCTGGGATTAGAGTTGTAATAGGGGTCTTAATACTTTCATTATTTGAAGCAATCTCATATTTTATGTCTGGTTATTCCTTTGCGATTGCCTTTGGAATGTTACAAATAACGAATCTGATTATTTTTTAATAATTACCGACTCAATATCATAAAATCGAAACGATTGTTTGTATTGTAAATTGCTGTCGCGATTTTGTGTCCTCCTAAGTATGTAATGTATCATCACTGTTTGGTAGTAAAATGGACATTGCTTATCTGCTGCTTTTATTACTAACGGACGAAATAAATAAACAAAAGAAATCCAAAATATTTAGATTTTAAATAATATTATTAGTCTTTAAAACAATTTACTTATCTAAAATCAATGCCTCTGGTGTCGCAGGCGTCCATAGGCTACGGTGACCACTTACCATCAGGTGGGCCGTATGCTTGTTTGCCACCTTATATTTTGCATTCGATTGATTATTAATTTCGTCCGTAAATCGCTGCACGGTGTAACACTTTCGGTTACCATAAAAGCGGCATATTTTAAATATTGATTTACCTTATGTCTGTAGTAACTGTATGTATGTAAGACTAGTACGTAGTAGGTAGGTATGTAGCCTTTAGAGATTTACCTATTGAACAACGTCAAACCAGCATTGTTCACTGCTGATGGTCAATTCTCGTAATAAAAACTGTTCAAAATGGTGTTTCGATCACGTGACAATCTTGTCTCATAAACGTCAAATGCATTTAATCCTCGCATTTGACGTAAGTAAATTTTAATTCACGTGTTTCTATTTTAAAGGATATATCGAAAGAGTGCTATAATTCCTATTTAAACCATATCGAGCAAAGAATACAAAAAGACCCTAAGCTCTTTTGGAACTATATTAAAACAAAACGTAATATCTATAAGACCTACCCAGCTTGTATGTCTTACGGCTCTAGTACATCATGCGATGGAAGCGATATATGTAACATGTTTGGCTTATACTTCTCTAGTGTATATTCTCCGGCTGACCAATCGCCGCATAATCGTACTTTTCTCAATTTAGCAAACTTAACTCAGAATTCGGACATTTTTAATTTGACCGCAATAAATCAAGAAGACATTCTTAAAAAGTTTAAAGCACAAGATATTACGAAAGGATCTGGGTGTGATGGTATCCCCGCTAGCTTTGTTGCCGCATGTGCTGTTGAACTGACACCTCCTCTTAGCCTAATTTTCAATGCATCTCTTAAGACAGGAATTTTTCCTGAAAGATGGAAGTTGCAAAGGTAGTTCCTATTCACAAAGCTGACGCTGATAATTTAGTAAGCAATTATAGGCCGATTTCAATCCTTCCGACATTGGCCAAGGTTTTTGAATCACTAATATGCCCAAGTATTCAAAATTACTTTAATAAATATGCCTCGGACTGTCAACACGGTTTTATAGCGGGCAGATCCACGAGTAGCAATTTAGTTACCTTTGTCGAGAGTATTGCTTGGGCGGTGGACGCCAACAAACAAGTTGACGTTGTCTATACTGACTTTCAGCAAGGCTTTCGATAAAGTTTCACATGAAGTACTGATTAGAAAGCTCTCTTTTTACGGGTTCGCGGGTTCTTTTCTTAATTGGCTTAATTCTTACTTGACCGGTCGATCATTTTACGTTGTGGCCAATGGATATAACTCTGAAACCTATAAAATAGCTTCAGGAGTCCCCCAGGGATCACACCTAGGGCCAATATTGTTTATTATGTTTATTAACGATTTGCCAAGCTATCTCATACACACAACACCATTTATGTTTGCTGACGACCTAAAGATAGCTAAAGTAATCGAAACTCATTCAGATTCACAATTGCTCCAAGATGACATAAACAATATTTTAAAGTGGTGTAATGAAAACAAAATGCAACTCAATATAAAAAAATGTTCTCACATTGTATTTACCAGGAAATTGAATATTATTGATTCAAAATACAATATGAATGGTACTTGCCTAAACAAAGTAGACGTTATTAAAGATCTAGGGGTTCTTTGTGATCAAAAACTTACTTTTATTCCACATATGGACGTTACTATAAAAAAAGCCTCGAAAGCGCTCGGATTTATTCTCCGCACTGCAAAGCCCTTTCGTAAGCCTAAAACTAAAATATACCTGTACAACTGTTACGTTCGCAGTGTACTAGAATATTGTTCTGTTGTTTGGCGTCCCCACTACGCAACACATGCACTTAGACTAGAACGTATACAAAAGCGGTTTTTAAATCATTTGAGTTACTCGACGGGTGCTCAAAGAACCTGCAATTATATTAAACGGCTGTAAGCTTTTAGTATTAGATCATTGCAAACACGCAGAGACATGTCTGATCTATTATTTTTGTACAAACTATTAAATAATTTAATTGATTGTCCCCAATTACTTGAAAAAATAAAACTTAATGTCCCTTATAAATATCCCCGAAATCCTGTTAGGATATTACATTCACCTCACCGTAAAACAGTTTTAGGCTTTAATTCTCCAATTCCCAGACTTTGCAGGCTTCATAACCTATTTGCCCACCAGATTCATATATTTGGCACTTCTCTTTCTGGATTCAAGCACCAAGTCCATCAAATAACTAACTGAATTTCTATAATTACCATTATAATAATAAAGTAGCTGTTAATGTTAATGGCTTGTAAGTGAGTACATATAATAATTATGCAATATTGTATGTACTTACAATACATTGTTTCTTACCTATCCGTTTTTAGTTTGTGAATGTTGTGTTTACCGCTTGATTTTGTGCGCTCAGATAGTATATAGCATATAGTTTTGAACATGACTGTATAAGTGTAACAAATGTTGGTAAACCAATAAATAACTAAATAAAGGTGTTTTATTACGAGAATTGCCAACCGATTTGAAGGAATGTCTGCAAAGTAGTCTTTATTCATGTCGTATAGTTTTAACATTCAGTTAATCCTCATGACAAAACTTGTTAAAAATAGTTATGATATAGTCTCAGTGTTATAAATATAAATAAATGGTATACTTCTCAAAAATCTATTTTCTGTATATTTTGATAGTTATATGTTTAAAATGAAATAGAAGTGTCCGTCTAAAAAAGAACATTCGAGTAAATTGCATTTTAGTTCAAATGTTACGTTTATTAAACTAAATCGGAACTCTATTTACGTTGTCGATAATGTAATTATAACTATCTACTGACATAAGCGATTCATTAAATATCTAATATTAGCATAATTGGCAGCCTTTGGCAGCAATATTTGGCTAACTGCCTCTTTTAACTTACTTACACGGTTTTTTATTTTTATTAGCTCTGTTTTTCTATTAGTTAAAGAATTAAGGATCGATTTAGTAGTTTAAGGAACACTCAACTCACGAACAAACAAAATTTTACTTCTTTTCGCTGTTAATATCACCAACACGCTTACAAAATTATATTTATCTAAACACCTTTATTGAGAAAATTATTGGCATTCATCATTTATGTTTTACTATAAACACTCGGTAACAGTACTTTTTTGGATGAAAGCTGTTCCTACAAACTTACTCATTTGTAAATACCACATATACATATATGTTAACTATAAGCTTAACTATAAGTCTTAAGAAAATCCTAATATTAATAACACAGTAATACTTACCCATCTTTTCTGTATCAAATAGCAGAATTAGCGCATTACGTCGCAATAAACTGCCCCCCGGGGCAGTTTTACCCTGGAAGGAAAAAAAAACTTACTTTTCGCATTTATAACATTAGTTAGGATGGAAAAGGGACAAATAATAAGCCTAGGTCACAAAAATATTTGTGATATTTAGTAGTAAAAATACGCAATCTCGTAACCTTCGGATCTCTAAAAGTACGTTTATATTTTCTATATGTAATGCTTCTTAGGTCACGCACTTAGTTTAGCAACAACCTTTGTAATAGAGCAACGCCTATAAAATCTAACGATGCTTTATGAAACAGTACTGAAACACTCCATGGCTTTTATTAGTTACTGCAATCTAAGAGTATAGAGATACAAACGTAATAAAGAAGGTTGGTCAAAATTTTGCAACGCACACATTGCAAGCTGAGATACGAGTATAAACATCGATTATAAACATGTTAAATAATATAACAATGGATACTTATACATATTATACATGCAAAAGTACAATTATTTGTTTACTAGTTTTCACCCTCGGCTTCGCTCGCGTAAATGTAGGTTAGGTTAGGTTAGGTTTGGAACAGTTCTTTTTTCTGGATGAAAGGTACCCTATGTCCTATTCTGTACCTCTGACAACGTGTATGCAAAATTTCATGTTGATCGGTTGAGTAGTTAAGGCGTGAAAGCGTAACAAACAAATAAACTCATTTTCGCATTTGTAATATTAGTAAGGATTACATTTTTCCTGAACTGTACCGATTTCGTGCCCCCCTAATTATAAATGTCGTAGTCGTCCCTGTAGTAGTAAAATGGACATTGCTTATCATAATAATTATAATTAAAATATAACTAAAAGAAAATAACTAAATTTGTTACAAAGAGGATTTCCTTATTATTTTTTCTATTCTACCAAGGAGAAAAGCAAGCATATGACTTGTCTGTCTAACGTAGCATATAAAGACACTTGCAAAACCAGAAGTATCACCGACGCGGTATAAGTTATTTTAAAAAAGGAGTCGCTTAACAGAACAGCCAGTTTAATCCTTGCCCCTTGGCCAGGCCAGACCCAATGGCCTGGAGTCCTACCCACTGCAGGAATTCCAGACAAAGTTGTTTGGATGGCGGTTTGTGATGAGAGGAATACTCCAATGCTACTTCAGTTTCAGCAATACATAAAACTAATTGATTTCATTTATTAAACCGAATATTACATTTACATTGGTAATTAAACTCAATAGAGTTTTTGGCTATATGTATTAAATTCATGTCGTCCGTTCTTTTTATAATTTTTATAATGATAATAAAACATTAATATGGTTTGATTGCATGTATTAATAACTAGCGATCAGCCAGGATTCGCTCGGATAGTACAAAACCTTAACAAATTATACACCTTCACCGTCCTCGTGAATCACTTTGTCTATTGGTGAAAACCGCATGAAAACCGTTCAGTAGGTTTTGAGTTTATCGCGGCAAGATAGACAGACGCGGCGGGGGATTTTGTTTTATAACATGGAGTGATATGTACTGCATATTTTTATTTGTCGATATATAACACTTATGGGTTAGACTATATTAGGCTGCATATATGCTTTATTTTTTATAAAACACATATCCGCCCTAGGAATAAACCATACTGGGTTACGGGGTCAAACATTCAAACAAGGGACCCCAAGAACACTCATATTCGGAACAACTACTTGTGTATCACACAATTTTTTAATACGTGTTGGGATCGAACCCACAACACGGCGTAGTTGCAATGACGAGGCGACTACTTAAACCACTACAGCATCCGTGCATATATTTTACTACAACCAAAATGCCTATGCTCCTCTCAAAACAATAGACCAATAAAGATCATCGAAGCACCCCATCGAATCGTTGTATTGACTAAAAGACAATACAATATCGTAACACCTAGGTCATGTACGGCAAACTCAAGTGGCGAAATCTTAGACAATACGACCTATTCGCCCGAATATTTTCGACACATAGCAATTAACGTTTAAAGGTACTGCAAGCGCTGTAACGAGCTGCCTATTTCCTAATAACAAAATTATTATTCATCGTCCATTTATCCATGAAAAGCAGGTTAATGGTAATATACTTTTTTCTAAAATTCTTGTAACGCTCTGTTTGTCGAACAAATGCCTACGACACTTGTTTATTAACTGTTATTATGTTATAGCAAGGTTGGTATTTACTGTTCTGCCTTAATTTGCCGACCGTGTATTAATTTATATTTCGTGTAATTGCTCTTACGTTGATTAATGTTTGTGTTATTTAGAACTGCTATTTAATTCGTCGTCTTCGTAGGCGTAAGACTAGTGAGTTAAACTAATTTAGCACCTACGGATTTGATGGAATATTATTAAAAGGTTTCTATTTAACACTGGCTGTGCTCCGTAGTTTTACTCGCTTTGCTCCTAAGGCTCAGAGCAAGGCTGTAAATTCGGTGTCATAGTATTTTTTTTTGATTGGATGACTTGACATAAATAAGTAACGTAAAATAATTCAATAAATTCAAAAACATTGGCCGTAGTAGTCACATCTAAATGTTTTGGAAATATTTTATTACTTATTAGCGTCTGTTACTAACTCACCTGCTAATAAAAAAAATACACAGCTAACATACAATTAACAGTTATTTCCTTTTAATTCTTCGTAAACATAAAAAATCGGGTATTGAAAAAGAAATGCTTTTTCTTGAATATCCTTAGTAACTTCTAGCTGTCGGCCATACATTGAGAGCAAAATTTGTAACATTTTTGCCCATCTATCTCATCCTGGCCGCAACACATCGAAGAACCAATAACCCTGTATACATACATCAGCTCAGGTGAACAGAAAATACATAATACGTTCCATGAACCAGTACGTCAGTTTATATGATGATAATTATATTCGAAACGTTATTTGCATTAAGTTGGAAGCTCGATTTGTTTTGCTAAGCTGTGAAGCAGTAAATCACAGTTCTATTAATTTAAATTTAATTTTCTAATACACATTTTATAGAATTGATTATATTTGCACTTACACGCTTAAGTCGAGAATAATGCCTAATAAAATTTGTAAAGATATAGTTACTAAATAGTATCTATCCTCGATTAAACTAACTACGAGTACCTAGTTTCCTGCAAAACTTGTATGCATGAATAGCGTAGTGGTTCAAGCAGGCGCTGAGGCATACCATATAGCGCACCAATTTAGGACGCACCTATTCAAAGCGCAACAAGAGTATTCCACACAGCGCACCCGCTTGGTGCGCAAACATTAAATAATAAATTAATTATATTTCTATTCCACTTTGCGCACCAGGAACATCGCGCTTAGTATTGTATAAAACCTGTGTATTTGTGTGTAAAATAAGCAATAAATATACCTAGTACGGCAGTAATACAAAAAAATTCGCATGCATTTAATTGTTATCTTAAACATTCGGTATAGATTACATGATTTATTGATTACCTAATATAATATATTCTATGCAATTCCATTATAGAGTTACTGTAATGGTAAGGGCGCCTTCAAATTTGCCGCAATCTACAGCGCGGCTGTAGTGCTGCGGCCACGCTGCTTTGTAAATCCATATAAATAAAAACGCGCGACTGAAGCGCTGCACCCGCGCTACTGCCGCGCATTAATTCATCGATAGACTAGTGACGGCTGCGTAGCGGCAGCGTTGCAGCCGCGCGGCAAATTTGAAGGCGCCCTAATGTGTAACTGTTTTATGACCCAATAAAGTAAATACAGTAAGTATTATTGTGTTTGCCGCTAGAAGAATAGCCTTTTTTATTTACGTAAGCGAATGCATTTACGCATGCCTCACCGCGAGAAAAGAGGAGCGGGTAGGTTATTTCAGGTTCACCTGGAGAAAAATGGAACGTCCCAGTAGTACCGACTAAACCACCATTCAAGGCAACGCGTTGGTGTGCCAACGCGTTGCCTTGAATGGTGGGTGGGTCGCTAGAACTGAAATTACATCAGCGATAAAAAAGTAAGCCTACATAAAGAAAGCCTAGTCCAACAACTAAGTGATTCCATATGGGACCGTTCTAATATAATAATATTTATGAAAATGAATTATACCGAAACGTATAAAGAAAGAATTACTAGTTCATACATCTAAAATCGATTATATATATTATAGCGCCGATATACTTTCATGGGTATTATCACATTTCACAAAAGAGTATTCATGCTTAAGTTTTAATATATTTACTTCTTCGGCAGGATATTAATTGCTTACGGAAGTGACGGATTATTCAAACATACTAGAAAAATATGTATCGAACTGTAGAGAACCCACTAAAGGTATAAAAGATTTATAAATGGAGTTAAAATATATAGTATCAACACTGTATACAAACGGAATTACTGCTTAAACTTAAAATAATTAAGGATATAGTCCACCGCATTCATCAAGTTTCGATTGGCAATGTTCACACATCTCAGAGAATATTACGAAGAACTCTCAGATATGCAGTTTTACTCACGATGTTTTACTTTTAGGTGTAAAATTCATAATAATCACATACTAATTAAAAAAATGTTTTGACCTTCATGTTTTGATAATTTGCTCGCGTGAATCAAAATTTGTTCGCTTGAAGCCACCATGCACCGCATCTTCTACTAGTATATATGTAGGTAGGTACCTACAGTTTGTTTGTAGTTCGATCAACCCCAATATCGCACTTAAAATATACCCACATATTTTGTGTATGACCCCAGGTCAGTAGTCCTAAC
Organism: Catocala sponsa; assembly: GCA_963564715.1. Classification (NCBI taxonomy): domain Eukaryota; kingdom Metazoa; phylum Arthropoda; class Insecta; order Lepidoptera; family Erebidae; genus Catocala; species Catocala sponsa. The sequence goes on along the minus strand of OY751338.1, from coordinate 19,621,845 downwards.
TTCCAATGCCTCAATCACAGTAATGTTATCTATCATTACCGTGCCTCATTGTGATGTTAAGTGAGTTAATCCTAAGTACGAAGACTGTTTTTGAAAAAGCGACATTTCATTTCTCCTTTCTTTTTCAAGGCTGTCAAAAAAATTCCCTTAAACTAAAAATCAAGTTAACCTCAGTGGTGGTTCCGTGACTGTAATTCTGTTGACGTCTATTTTGAATAGATTTAATTAATTTATTATCGGTAAGCTTAGAGACAATTATTGCGAATATGGTATCAGATACTTCTACAGACTGTATTATGAGAATTGGCTCTTAGTTCTAATTTTATTAAAAGCTAGCGTGGAATTATAGGTAAAGAGGAAAGATTAAATTTTTTGTTTGTTTGTAATGATTTAACTAAAAAATTACTTAACCGATTTTAAAGATTCTGTCACCATTAGAAAGCTATAGGTATTATCACCGAGTAACATATGTATGCTATTTTTTTTTAAGTACTGTTACTTACATAACCGAACTTAACCGCACCTAGTTTTCGTGAGCGAAGCCGCGGGCAAAAGCTAGTCATTAATATAGTTACTCAGATTAAAACAAAGATTTTAAATTGTGTAATTATTTTAGAATCGTTTAAATCTATCACTTACTCCGACATCATATATTTCACGTATGGCAAAAGGTATGTATACCACAGTCAATAATATTATTTCTCTGAGGATGCTTATCACTTCAGTGATAAATCAAATTGCACACAAACAATAGCCTATTGATTTTTTTATAGTTATATAGATACAGCTTGTTATATTTTTATATTGCACCTTATATCTTCCCGCGAAACCGACGTACAATATAACTTATTGGCTAAACTTAACCTGACATTAATGGCAGGCCCGTTTCCATAGCATAGCAACCTTGACCACAATGACCTTGAAGAAAAAGAGCAAAACTTCAGAACTAAACAGGTCATAAAATGGCGCGTCCATGATTATCTTTACGACATACCGAATTTTGGCTGAGCGTAAGATTGCCGTCATAAATTTTACAAGGATAAACCTTTAAGCGAAGACTTCAATTTTATTACAGTAAACATACATACTTCCGCTCGCGACTTTACTCTGGGGGCTATGTTTGAATGGTAGAATTTGGAGTTTTGGTTGCTGTACGAAAAATATCATTGGTTACGCTTACCATCAAGCCGGCTATATGCTTATTTGATAACTTAGTAGTATACATAATATATAAATAGATAATTGAAACAAAATATGGTGTCTTACAATGTCCCCAAAAAATTTACTTTTCTGACTTTAAAGAATGTATATATGTGTATATACTCCGTGATCCTCTGTTTATAAGTTAAATATCATAACATGATTATATATTTTTATTGACAAATAAAAAAAACAATACCTACCTAGTTTTAACATTTTACAATAATCGTAAATCTTCTTTATCATTATTTTATTATTTTTAACTAGTTCAAAATAGTAAAAGAATAAAAATAACTAATAAGACAATCGGAAAACAGAACCAGATATACAGATAGACAGCATTAAGTATATAAAATAGTATATAATATAGAAAACGTTGTGTAGATGTAAATATATGTGCATATTTTACACATTTTTATGATTATACGCATTGCACATGACCGCTTGCAAAACATAATCATTAATTCATACGTAAACATACTGTGGGAAATAAACAAAGTACAGCACTTTGTTTGAGGCCTATTTAAACTTAGTTATACGTAGTTATACGGGCCTAATGACAATGACATTTTTCCTTGATAAAAGTGATAGTGGCAAAATATAGGCAAATAGGGATGACTGGAACAGTGTTGTAGAGTATATAGAAATAAGTATTAAACTACTTTAACGCAATTTATTTAATTTTATATATGTATTTAAACAGTTTAAAGCTTGTTATGTTAAAAAAGAGCTATATGTTATGAATTATAACATATGCAGTTAGCTAGTCGAAAAAGATATTATCATAACTTATGATAATATCTTTTTCGACTAGCTAATTGCAAAGATAATGTATTATTATTATTCCAGATATATGCTGCACAACTGTATCTAGTATAGAAATTAAGATAAAAGTGGCCTTTAATGAAGATTATTATGTACTTCTGAAATACATATGCTGTCAAACTTAAAGTTAAATGAGCATATTGCAGTTCCTTTTGTCACTGAATCGAATGCGTCGCTGCATTTTCGAGCATGCAGCTATTATTTCATAGCAGTACGAGGAAATCATTTCAATGCAATTATTGTGCATATCTAACATCAATAATTACTACATGTATTACTGTAATAGAAAAGCGTAATCCGATAAACGAATGACAATGTCCGACGTCGGTGCGTGTGACGGCGACGCGGGTGCACCAGACATTGCGCTCGCGCTTATAGCAGATAGAAAGTACTACGAGGTTTAGTCGCTGACTGTACTCGGAGAGGGAAGCACGTGGCCCGACGCAAATGTTACCGAACACACGCGGGAAATAGTTGCGTCTATATCGTGAACATAACACACAAAAAGAAAATTATTCTTAAATTTTTCCAAAGAACATATTGTGCGGAACTTTAAAATGGGTGTCAGTGCGTGGATTTGCGTCACGTTTCTTATCTTTTCTGCCACAACAGCTGTTCCTGCGGGAGATAAAAGAAAATCTGCTTTAAATATAGGTAAGTTTAGTAATTAATGTTGGCACCAAAAAAATTTAATTAAGTGCTACACTAAATTCTATTGTGATAGAACGCTAGAATTTGAAGTCAGCGTTATGTAGGCTAAAATAATTGTACAGCTTCACATAAGTACACTAGTATTTCTGTAATTAAAGTAATAACAACGCATTGTTTCCGTAAATTGCTCTTTAAAATTAGTTCTAACAATACTGTAAAATCGTGAACAAATTTTAGTTCCACTGAGGAAACGGACCGTCTGCGTTAATTCATAGACAGCATAGAGGAAGCATCACAAACAATTTCATTATGAAATGAAAAAAAATTACGCAAAGAGTCTTGTTGCAGTCTTGCAAAATAGATAATGAAGAAATTTAACGGTTAATTTCGCAGCAAATCAAACTCACTGCACGCTTTAAGTGACAATGACCTAGTGAACAGACGACGCGCTTTTTAATCGCTGGTTTGAGACAAAGGTAACTAGAACCGGTCAGACGGTTAATTAGATTGTATTTTGAAACTACGAATAAATATGTAATAACATGACATTAAGGTTTTATTACCGTGAAAATGTCGATGTTGACAGAGTCATTTATTGTTGCTAAACAATATACTTGTCTCTAAGCTCTATGTTATGAATCATAACATATGCAGTTAATACTGAGTAACTGAATTTGATTTTAACACCAAGCAAGTGGTCATGGTATCATATAGCTAATTTACTAATATAATAGATAATTTTCTAATAAGAAATATATAACTTAGTGATGATTGTGCCATGTCTATATTTGTAAGTTAATAATTTAAAAGGTATTTAAATTTTCACATAAGTAGAATATATATACTTATCCCTAGCTAGGTAAATATATTTTAATTTATTCTATAATCGGATTTTAATCACTGTGTATGTACCTACTTAAAGGTATGTTTTATTATTTAATTTAAGATATAATTTAATAAGCCGAAATCAAACAAGCAATTTAACATGCAATTTTTTTGCCAAATTTATTTTTAAAAACCATTTTGGAAGTTTTATTTTAAAACATGATTTTTATTACCAGTATCATAAGTTCATAACTTAATGAATTATGATTTAGGTATGTCATAAATATTAATTTATGACATATCTAAATTAAAATAAAAAGCCAATATAGCACCTACATGCAATACATAAAATAAAACAATAAAATAAATGAATAACCATTACTAAATTAGTAATTACTTTTCGTGGTTATAAATATAAACACTATAATTATTTACTTAAATTTATTCGCTACTAGTCATGTTTAGTATTTAAATGGAACTAGTCTTACTACAGATCATACGAATAATTTTCCCTGAAAGGCTAATATCCAAACATATCCTCAATTAACTTCCATATCCTCAATCAAAGTAGAATAATTATCATCAACTAGCCATGATTGTCCTATTCGTCCGCACAGGCTTCCTTCCACAACGAACGAGTTAGTGTCTTCAATCACATCGACCGAATTCGACAAGTATAGGTTTACAAATTCCACATGCCTATGAAAACCTCTAAACGAAAATGAACCATAAAGATAAAGAATCTTCTTAGCTCATAATTGATAACTAAATTAAATTTATTTCTGAAGTGCATTTTGATTTAAAGCCCATTAATAATAAACACGCAAACTAATAATATGATAAAATTGTAATGGATGCGTGCAAATATTTGTTCAATCTAGGTGAGTACCTATTTAATTTTTTATTAGTAATCGATCATCTACATTATAGAGCACTTTGACTTGTCCTAGATTTCGACGGCGTAAAATTTTGATTACCGAAAAATTGTTTGTTAAAATTTCAATCGAAAGAAAACGTAAATATTGCTACGCAAGTTTCAGATTTCCTCGTTCCTAACTTAGGCATGTCCCAATTCGCCGGATATTATGAGTTACATTGGACATAACGAGCGACTTTTTGCAAGCCTTTTGTTACCGCGTTAATGTTGCCTTTACGACAGGCTTTTACAGATCGTGAAAGACCTTAACACATAAACCACGCGGTATTTGAATACCAAAATAACACAAAATAATCGCATCCCATTACTCTTCCGTAGCAGCGGCGCATAATTGTCTAACGTGTATAAATTCAACAACTCACAACAAACACAAACGCTCAGTAAATTGTTTGGATGGATATCTACCAAGGTTTCCCTTCTTCATTCCTAATATTGCTTAATTGCTTCAACCTCCAGCGTAGGACGAGCAACAATAGAAACTCGACAAGGCTCTTCAACACTCAATGCTTAAAGCTGGATGATTTTTTCAACACCATTGTTAAATTTGCGGCCGACGGTGCCGGCGCACTGACGCGGCGACGCGCCTTATGTTGCTCGGAACCATTCACTTCCGAGGAACATTGCTTTCTTGTGCAACCCACGTGAGATACTTCACGGGTCAGCTTTACTTGTTTTTGTTAGTTTAGTTAATGTCTTCACTCATTACCATTTCTATAGTGTCGTAATGGCGGTAACTAGGCTACGAACGTTCGCATGACTTACATTGTCCACGTTCAGTTTTTATTGTTTTTGTGCCGACTTGCGCACAAATTGTCGACGTATCAACATTCTGGTTTAACCACTTGGCGATTTGTTTGTTATCCAATGTAATTACTGCCTAACCGCATCGATCAAATCAACATGAATTTGTGAAGGTGTTAGTCGAATCATTGATTGGTACTTGAGATTCCGAAGATAGCCCTTACCTGAGCGTTGGCGTACATCCTTCTTCAGTTCAATACCCTTAGTGGTCGCCGTCGGGTCCTGACACTCCAATATTGACAATGTGCTCCGACATTTACGGCCTTATGCTAACTTAAAGAGCATTCACTTAAACATGTACTATGTTCAGAGGAAAAATGTGGTCGACGGTGAGGCGCCACGATTTTGAACGACCCTCAGAAATTCCAAATTTCGTATTTGAACAGAATTTTGAACACACTTGCATTGTTTTATTTTAGGGTAAACATAACCAGTTTTAGGTGGTAGCGAAATTTTTTTGCATTCCACACGAGGAAAAATTTATGATCTAAGGTATCCTTCGAAGTCTCTCATCTTCATTAGGGCAGGTAGAATGCTATTAAGGGCTTTTGTTCAATACTGTCGTGACCATTAATTTAGTATCATAAATTTTAAGATATTATTTATATTATTAATTTAGTTTGAATTTAAATGCCATTTCAGTGGTGAGAAGACATATTGGTTCATTACCTCAAATAAAAACAAATATTCAATGTTAATGTTTGTTCACCAAGTTCCCACCACTAACAGGTGCTTTGTTTATGATGTAAAGGCAAATCGATAACGGAACAATCGATAGCGCAAGTTTGTCACGAACCATATCTTATCGATATACATAATGTATTAAAATTTATTAAACGCAACAGTGATGTGTAATACTTATTTCTAATCATTTTAATTGTAGTAAATTCTTATTATCTTGAAAACAATGTAATCAAGTTTCATATTTCGATAGGTCGCAATACTTTTTAATACGTATCATTAGTATTATATCACTTACTAATGTTATAATTATTGTGTAACAATCGCAGTGGATACTTTCAAATAAAACTAATTGGTTGTTCAGCGATAAAACGTTTATTACGTCTCATATTGACAGTAAAGTTTGCGCAAACCTCGATATATAATTGGAAACACAAAAGATGTTAACTGTTTTAATAATAAAGATAAAAATTTGCTACCATTTTATTGCAAAAAGTAAATTATAATATTTTGACCTCGATTCGAAAATAGTAGCCATTTTGAAAACGTTTTAATTTAACTAACGAGGTAAATAAATATACTCTATTTATCAATATTTTAGTTTCACAACAATAAATGCAAATTTTCGATTTGAGCATAAATTAATTTTATGTCTTAACATTTCATAATTGGGAGGACAAAAGGCGTCTTAAATGGAATAGCGTAAGATGACGAGCGAAATACTGTAAATCAGTACCTAAAAATCATGGAGTTTAGAAATACAGTCTTAACTGTTGATGCTCACGGAGTTTGTGACTTATCGTATGAGTCGCAATACTGTATCTCGGTCGCAAATCGTGAATACTTATTTCTGACGGTATCCAAGGCATCGATGTATACCTAATGATATACATATATAAGTGTTTATCTTTGGTTCTAGATATCAAAACAAACCATCACAATGACTAACATATGAACAAAGAAGCAATAGGTATCAATATTATAAGCGCAATATGTCATTGTTGAAGTACGTTTATGTTTAATCCTTTTTTTTGTTATTTCGCTTTAGCAATATACATATTGTGTTCATATGTCGGGATAGTCTTATACTTAACATGCAATTTAAAGATGAGCTTAAATCATTTTGACGTGTATTTCCTCTGCTCTTTTTCTATCTGCGTGTTTCTGCGCGTGAGTGGTTTTAGCAAAGGAATTGCTCCTCACATCTACCAACGCTCGATAAATCAAAACTAATATAATATTATTTTGAGCTAGAATATTCATGACTATATGTAAACAAGGCAAAAATAGCACTGCGGTTGTATTTGCCGACGAAAACAAAAGTCATCACACACAAAATAAAAGTATAGAGTAGAGATGCAGTATGATTTCACCTCTGTTTTAATACACTTCATCAGGTATTATAGTCACTGTATAAGAGTGTTTTTATTGTTTCCATAGGCACATTAGCAGATCCTGTGCTTCACAACCAACCATTAGTGTCTGTGAAACCAAATCATCGATTAATCGTAGACTGCCACGCAGAGGTCGCGAGTTCGATCCCACGGCACACACTTTTGACTTCTTTAAGTTAGGTCCATATTAAATTGTTAATTATCACTCGTTTTAATGGTGAAACAACGTTAGGAAGCCTGCATGTCTGAGAATCCCACATAGTGCTTTTCAAAAGTCTGCCCTCGCACTGGACCAGAGTGGTAGACTATATTAACCCTTTTCATTCTAATAAGAGACCTGTGCCCATGAGTGGATCAGCTTATAAACAGGGTTGATTTTATTATTATTATAAATCTACTACTAGTTTCAAAGCCAACAACAAATAAAACGACCGTAGCATTCTTTTTAACCCAAAATGTAGACGTGACGCGACACTTTCAAGGGAATTGAGCTTTTGTAACTTCTTTTATCTTATCTTATGTGGGGACCAGTCAATGCAGACCGGCGACACTTCGACCCAGTGGGATCTTTTGTGTCGACACTCTCCCAATAACGACTGCCATAGATGTTCATAGCAGCCGGGACCAACGGCTTAACGTGCTTTCCGAGGCACGGAGCAGGCGATAATTGTCAATCAATACGCACATAATTTCGAAAAGTCATATAACTTCCGAAAGACAGAGGTGCGCGACGTGGGTTCGAACCCGAGACTCTCTGCATTGCAGTCTGTTGGTCTCCCCACTGAGCTATCGCTGCTCTTGTAACTTCTTTAAATTTAATGGAGAGCAGTTGCAGTAGCTTCGCTTAAATACGCGACGCGTTATTACTCAATGTATTGATTGTTTTCTTTACCAGACCTCTATCTACTTTTTCCTTTAACCTCTTCTTATGCATGTTGATCTTGCCTAATATTAATTATACGGATCTTGCAATACCCGAGGCCGATATCGTAAGGATGCCTGCGTGGGATTTTGGCATACACTACGCATTAAAACGGTGTCATACAAGCTTTATTTAACGACTCTATAAATATATATCTATATATAAAACAAGGGTGGTAAATAAAAATAGGGCTCATCTGATAATTGATTGTCGTAGCCTATGATCGCTTGCAATATCAGAGATCTGATTCGCATGACGCTAACTCCAATGATAAGAATTTAAGGATGTTTTTTTGGAACTTAAAGATGTAGTCATTTACTAATTTAAAGATATTATTAAAGAAGATGTATAGGTGAAGTTGGTATAGCAGCTTCCGTAACTTGTACTCACTTGGTGAAATGCGGTATTATTATTCTTACGCCAGTTCTCTGCAAGACGGTCGGTATATCCCGAGGCAAGCTGGCTAATTGTATATCCATTACAGATCTCTGTCTACTATCGTTCCGTGCTGCTACTGAGAATTTCCTGACAGGAAACATTATAGTCAACAGTTTGTCCGTCACTCTACCAAAGCAATACCAAGTCAAAGTCAAATCATTTATTAATATGTCACAAGATAACACTTATCGTACCAAACGTCAAAGATCCTCGTGTTTAGCGAGTTTCCAAAATTCTCTGAATTTACATTTATTTTAGTCACTAGACAAAGGGCTAGGTCTATGAAATGGTACCTGCAAAAAAATTATTCAATCAAATACGAAGAGACAGTAAAATTATACTACTAGATCGAAATCTATATCACACCTAAGGAAAATGAAATATTGGCCAATCTTCTACAAATGGCATAATATAATATACGATACTGCCTGCTTCGGTGTTGCCCGAGCACTATGATATGTCCTTCTTCAAACGAGGTTTAAAGAGAGTTCCTTTTCACGGTAGGCAGCGGCTTTGCTGTGTCCTAACATTGCTGAAGTCCATGAGCAGCGGTTACCACTTTCCATCGGGTGGGCCACTTGCTCGTCTGCCACCAAGAGCAATAAAAAAATTAAAAATAAATTTAAAAAATCGTCGATCATACATATATTGCACGGATGCACATAATGCTAAAATAATATTTATTTATCAATATACAATGAATGTTTATTGATTAATAGATATAAGTTATTAATTTTAACAAATGTTATTATTTCACGGATACACTTTGAAGTTGTCCGCAATGATGACCGTTAAAGATGCTAAATAAATCTTAACGGTATAAAATTTGCGGGTCTTAAAATAAAATAATCGGTTGTCTTATATCATTTTTTATTTACGAGTACTCAAGCCTATTATTATGACTTGTATAGAAATTGAAACTGTTATTTATATCGAAAATAATATATTATGGTTCCTTAACATACCCTTTTCTATTCTTGTCACTATATCTACTTATATTAAGTTACTTATAATTGTAAGTATAGAGGGTTATGTCACCATGTAATACATACTATGTACTAAAGAAGAGAACCACAGAACATTATGTGCTGTGGAGAGAATTCAATTAGCATGTTTACAACGTGCCTTAGAGTGCAGGCTCTCTAACTCACTTAGTCTGAGCCGTGAGCTAACTGCAACAATACGTTTACGATTTAAGTGCAAGATTATAACTATCAACGTATTATTTGAGTGGTATCCTCTAGTACATATTGGTAATCCTAACTAATATTATAAATGCGAATGTGAGTTTATTTGTTTGTTTGTTACACTTTCACACCTTAGCTACTAGACCGATCATAATAAAATTTCACATACAAATTGTCAGGGATACAGAATAAAACATAGGATACCATGGTGAGCAGCGATAGCTCAGTGGGTAGACCAACAAACTGCAATGCAGAGGGTCTCGGGTTCGAACCCACGTCGCGCACCTCTGATTTTCGGAAGTTATATGACTTTTCGAAATTATGTGCGTATTGATTGACAATTATCGCCTGCTTCGTGCCTCGGAAAGCACGTTAAGCCGTTGGTCCCGGCTACCATGAACATCTATGGCAGTCGTTATTGGGAGAGTGTCGACACAAAAGAGCCCACTGGGTCGAAGTATCGCCGGTCTGCACTGACTGGCCCCCACATAAGATAAGATAATATAGGGTACCATCATCTACAAAAAAGTACTATTCCGCAGGGATAGTTTATTGACAAAATCTAGTACTTTTATACGTCTTGTTGTACTTACTATATTGTTATACTAATCAAGTAATAGATAGTAGATAATAATATTTAAGCTTTTTTACTTATTATACGTATCTATGTCTTTACGAAAATCAAACGAATTTAAGTATATTGTAATTATGTTAGGTACTATTTCTAGGGACCCGTTGTAATCAGTCATTTCTACCAACGCAGGTCAATGTTCCACACAACACGGCCCAAGGTAAAGTGAAAGTGAAATCGAAAGTGGCACTATGCTTCTACTAGTTTTATTGACCATTGTCTATTTTCAATGAGAAGTTCTGCGTTTTAACCAAAAAATACAATATATCTCATATTTTGAAAATAGAATACGTTATGAAATAAAACAATAAAGAATTAAGACGTTATATAAAATTTTGCAAATGCCTGGCCTGTGAGAAAATTCAAAACTAGGTTGGAAATGGAATGCATGCCGAATTTTTAATCTGACAATCTTCACTTTCTTTTAATTGTTTACGTAATTTAATTTTATTGCAGTGTATGGTTAAACGGGTCTGAAATAAATATGCATCGCATAACAACAATTATCATTGCGTTCAATGACGATGTTGATGCGAACCATCACGGTGTAATGTTGCTTACGCGACTTGACGTAACTGCAGATGAGCAAACCATCAATCTTCGTGCGTATCCATCTGGAAGTGGAGCGATTGGTCAATTCGCACTTACATTCCATTTTCCGAGATGTCCTCATCAACAATTTATGGTCATTTGATTTAAGAAGAATGTTATTGATGTCGTCTTCCTAAAATATATATTTCGTAATATAGTTGGAGGTACTCCTCAATGTTACATTCATATTAATGAGAATATCGTATTTGAAATAAATATCCCATTTTAAATCTATTTGAGTTTAATTTGAATACGTAAGTATATCTAAAGCCGTTATACAAGAAGATACTTAACATGCATCACATGAATTATGTCACGTAAGAGCACGTGTAGTTAGTTAGATAAATATTACGTCATTATTATGTGCAATTTATACCACAATAATAGGTACGTATAATAAGTATGTTTACCTCTTTGCAGAAATTCAAATTGCGCCGGTTCGTCTAGATTCGGGTAACTTTGACATAAGTGATTATTCTGACCGTATTAAGTAGGTATACATCGCTAATTTGTTAAATTGTAAATGTGTGTGCCTTTCTTTTTGTATGTTCTGTACGTTGTATGTACATACGTTCTCAGAGCAATTTGCATGTGAAAAATAAAAGTATTATTGCTATTGCAGTTTTTATAGTTAACTACGCCAAATTACACATTTTATTTTCTATGTAGTCGGTTACGGATCAATGGAATAGCGAAGTTAATAAAACAACGTTGGTTAATAGTATGTAATAATATTGGTACACGAATCAGAGCGATTGGTAAACTAACTATTATTTGATTCAATATGGTCTGTGTTACTTATGTTAGTTGCATAGAGTTTTATACTAATTCTAAATATTAAATAAAAAATTAAGCATTTAAAGCAAAATGAAAATTGCATTTAGCAATAGCAGATATTAATACATCTCTGTTTGCGGGGAACTTAACAGAGATCAAATAAAAGTAATACAGATACTCGGCCCAACTGTAGTTTTTGTTTCATGCGTCTTTTGTACTTAGATTGATCTAAATTACAACGGGTACTAGACATTTTATTTTTCGCGATGTCACTCATAACTGTTATTAAACCTTATACTTACGAGATTAGTCTATAAAAAAAATGTTTGTTTTCATCATGGCTCTACACCTGTAGTAATCTAGAATATGGTAATAGCAATTTGAAACTGTACTACATGAACTTTAAGTTTGCCAAATCTAAACCCGACAACTGAGTCGCATGAAAGGTCGCAAAGTGGTTCCACTTTGCGACCGTGTCAAAACAAACAGGAGTTCTTTGCAACAATTGCAACATGATTGTAATGCAACTAGCTGTCTCAGGCACTAGCAAAAGAAGAACAGTTATATAGTAAATGTAAATAAATAAGTAAAATATGTGAACAAAAGAGAGACGTGAAAATTAGTTATTATAGTTATTAGGCTCATAATATAAACATACCGCGCTGATCTCTGTGAATAATGTTTCATTCAAACGTATTTTATTCATTTTAGATCACGTAGCCAACACAATTATATTGAATTATATCCGGTCAATAACAATTTGGCAGTCAGCTACCGTAACAGAAGAGAAAATCTTAATAAAACGTTGCATTTCGCCTGTATCTAAACGGATTAGGCGGAGGTGTATGATAGCAACATTTCACCAACTATCGTAAAGAGTTACGAATCAGAAGGCCAATTCTCGTAACAAAAGCTGTTCAAAATATAGTTCAGCCAAACCTAATACGCGGCAAATTTACACTGAAATGCAATTTATTCTCATTGTTTACATTTGACGTTTAATTTAATTTGGGAAAATATATTTTGTTATATTTATGACACTAAAAATAGATCGGGGCCTTGGAACAGTTTTTATAACGAGAATCCCTCTGAGATTTAGCTCTATTTGGGATGCCTAACTGTGATAGTATCTTCGCTCTATAGTAAATCCCAGCCAAACAACCATGTGTTGTATAGCTGCGGCTTATAGTCTCCAGGCTCCGCAAGAAGACTGTGTACTATCAGCGATGATGGCTAACTGATGTTTACCTTATAAAGTTGCTATATAGTGACCCTTTTTTTTGACAATGCACCAGTGTTGCAAGCCACCAAAGGATACCATATTCAATTACCATTCGGCGGGCTGTATACTTTATTGCCACGTAAAAATTAAAGATGAAAATATTCGTGACCAATCAACACATCAGTGAACACCTGGTACATTACACCACCTATTATGCTCCCAACAGTAACTGACACTTACCGGCACAATAGATGAGATGCATCCGATAAATGCACATGCACGATTATGATATACCTCTTTAGCAACGTTATTGCAAAATTGCCTTTAAAACACTAACATTAAACAATGTGTTGTTTCGGCTAGAAAATAGCCTTGGATGTAAAATATGATCGGAAGCGTTAATTGACCGGACTAATGTTTATGAATTGAGGAAACAAAGTTGTGAAAGAGAAACATAATGTTGGCGATATTTTGTATTACTGATTTGATTCTTATAGAGTAGTGAGAAACAGGAAAAATATAAAGATGAAATAGTAAGTTAGTATATAACATCTAGTCGTAGTAATTATCACGTCGTTTAAGTATTTTGAAACATTTTGTCAGATTTAAAACTACATTCTTTTGAGCATAAACTTTTATCACCGAACATATTGTAAGACGCCACATTTAAAAAATGGCTGCTCTAAATGACCTAAAAGACAAAGCCCATTTTAGGTTACTATCATTCTTACATTGCATTACTCAAATACTCATGGCCGTGTAGTTACGCACTACATAGTTTATTTTTCTAGTTTGTCGACTAAGTGGATGACGAGAGATTTACAATAAATATTTAATCCAATTACAAAACATGCCCATGCAAATAGAATGATCGATTAGACACGAATACTTACATTTTTGCAAATTGGCACTGACTGTTTGTAGGTACGTAACATCAGTAAATATTGCAATTGAAGTTTCCAACCATCTTGCTCCTTTGAAATCCCATAAAACGATTTTATAAACTATCATTGTATTGTAATAACACTTCATTTCAACACTTGGAGCAGCGCCGACAATTTTGTAGCGGCGCGACTAAAAATCGTGACTGTAGGGACAGAACGCAACACCATCGACTAACAATCACTATGATTTGGCAAATCCTCATTATTCTGATGCTTGAAACGTAATCGAAAATGGACAATTATGTCGGTGCCATTCAATTGTCCTAAATCATCATTGGCGAGAACAATTGTATAGCCTTCGATAACAGCAATTTGTGTTATTATATTTATGTCAGTACACCGAAATAAATATCGGTTGTTGACAATAACCAAAATTTGTCAATAAGTTGATGTTAATTGTAAACAAACTAAAGCTAAACTGACATGAATACCCATAATTCATATTTGACGATATCTGCATTTGAAATGTACATATTTATTAGTTTTGCAACTGACCGTACTTACGACTTTGCAATTGTATGACATTACCAATTCGTTCTATAGACCGAGTACGTTAAGCTTACTTATGCATTCTTCTGTGTTTCGTATAAGGCGTAGATGTTTTCTGTCTATTTATGGGAAGCCAATGCTGTCAAAGATTAACATATGTTCTTGAATGTTTCTTACACGATCGTTGTTCATGGGCGTGTTCAGTGCCTTTTACTATCTGATAATAAACTTTAGTGGTACAGAAACTACAAAGGCCTAAAGGCTAAGGGCGGACGCAAACATTACGTTCAAAGCCTGTCTAAAATCCAGTTTGCATTCTGTGTTGAAATTAGTTGCCACTAGATACCTATTTCGCTTACATAAGTAATAAAAGTCAAGGTATGCGCTAAGTATGTCATCTATTTAAAAAGTGCTGTAACAACACTTATAAGCGCGATACAAGTATAAACCGCAAATATTAGTAAAAAGTCTCGTTATTGACTTCGCATTCGCTACAAGAATGAGACCTTGATTACGTCTCGCCCGGTTGCAGTGAACTTCTTTGTTAGTTGTGCAGGCAAATTAGCAATACACACCCGAACTGGACTAGTTTAGAACTGGTCATTTCGAAACGTGTCGGTTTAGTTTGTTTTTGAAGTACAACGTTGTCAAATTCAACACTTATTCGCATTATTGTCGCTACATTCAATTTTTAGGGTATACGGTAGACTTTGTGATTAATGTTTCCCATGTTGGCGTATTCTGTCATATTTTATTAATTATATTGAAATTCAGAAACAATAAGTATATCCTTAATGAAACAGCTTGCGACCTATGAAATAACTACCTCGCAACGAGTCTATCGCAATTTTGAGTTTATTACAATATCTTTATTTCAAAAGCCAATACCTACATACAATACACTATACGAAACTCGCTCAAAGTAATTATTGATGTTGGTGATTGTCAAATTTGAATTATGCGTGCGGAATGCTAGTCACGGTTTTGAAGTAATGTTTAACAACTGACAGTAACATAAATTTAGTTTTTGCTGTACCATTTCCTGATGGCAAAATGATTATCGACCACCTAATTGCAGAAATAAGAACATAAAATCAAGGGTCCATCAAACGCGAGTCAGCAAAATTTGGCTTTGTGTATTGCCCGCTTAACAAAATGCATGAGAAACAAGTTGGTTACGAAACATGTTCGTAACATAATTGGGGATTCTCCAGATGCATATTTCAATTATTATTGACATCATAAAATTTAAGATCTTTAACAATACATGACATGTGATGACCATACAGTGACGTGTTATGCACCAAACATGCTCATTTTTATCTCCATTGTTACTAAATTTCCTTAAGATGCAGAGAAAGTAGGAGATTCGATTAAAAGTCTCAAGTAGCGAGCCATTATTATACCATGTTCACGGATCATGCATATTATAATTATTATGTATAGTGTTTACAGCAACGGGTGTCTGTACGTAATCACCATAACTTTTGAATTAATTTGCATGTAATTCGATATGGCAATACTGCCGCAAGAAAATCACATCCTCATCTCCTCGTATAATTGAATTATTCGTACAACTTGCGTTTTTCTTCTTTTAGCTTTATATTATATAATCTATACTAGAATTAAACTGTAAAAATACCTATGTAATTACTTTAAGTTCAAGTAAATCCGGAGTTATAATGCATTCTGATCTGCGTACCTAAACGATGTTGCGGACATTTGTCCGTAGTCACAATCTAATTTAAGATAATACTCATAATAGAAAATTGTTTTCATGAATCCGTAATATTATAAGTTGACATGGACTAGTAACGTACTAATTTCTTACGCTGGACACAGTACTCATACTAAGTGTATGGCAGTACACACGTAAGTGGCCTATGTTTATCTAGGTTAATTCACACACGCATTAAAACTTACATACCTCGACACCTATTCAACGTAAAAAAAATAAACAATTTCACTCTCCTACAAATAAGATTACTATCATTTGCCAACAGTAAAACGCAAACGTTTTTAAATGTAAAACATCTATGGAAAGTCCAAGGGTAAGGGTCAAGTAGCAATAACCTTTAACAAAGTAACGTAGATTTACGAACCCTTTGGAAGAATGCAAATAAACGCAAAACCGCAAAGGCCATCGACTTCATTCTTAGTGACATGTGAAAGATGATAATATTTTTTGTTGTGTTGCGTCAATGCTACATAAAGCAAGCATTTTATAAAGAACTAGATTTTTCCGTGGCTCCGCTTGCGTAAATGTAGTTTATGTTATTTTCCTATCTCTCAGGAACAGTACTTTTTCTGGATGAAAGGTACCTTATGTCCTTTTCTGTACCACTAACAATATGTATGCGAAATTGCATGAAGAGCGGTCGTGTAGTTAAGGCGTGACGGCGTAACAAACAACAAACAAAATCTCATTTATAATATTAGTTAACATTACCTACTGCTCATAAAAAATTCCCTATTCTAACAAAATATTATCATTCTGTAATTAAATGCTTATCGAAATGTAAATGTATACTACATACATATGTATAGAGTACCATCAAATATTTTTAGATAATATTGTCTTCTGTTTACGCGAATGTTATTAATTGAAATTAAACTAATATATACGCTATATACTATATGCTATATACTATTGAGCTCATTCTGCGTAAATAGAAACACCCATGATTAAATTCTTAAATAAAATGTTCGGGTACTTTGAAATAACTACACTTGAATATTGAGACAACTACCATCTTAATCTCCCCGTGACCATTGCTGCTGAAAAGCAACCGAAACGTCGGGGAAAGTGTAAACATAAATATAAATTGTATAATAGTATAGTAATAGTATAAATAGTTTCAATAATTTAATTAACTTAAAAATTTGTAAAGTTTAATAATAATAATAATAATATTCTACCACATACACACTACACCATCTAGCCCAAACTAAGCAGAGCTTGTACTATGGGTACTAGACAATGGATAAACATACCTACATATATACTTTTTTTTTTTGTAAATACATACATATTATACATAGAAACACCCAGACCATGACAAACATTCATGTTCATGCACACAAATGTTTGACTTGTGCGGGCATCGAACCCGCGACCTCAGGCGTGGCAGTCGGTTACACTAACCACTACGCCATAGAGGCCGACAAAATAATAATAATAGTAGTACAATAGTAATAGTAGTGTAACAGTTTTAAAAATGTTGTAATAAAGTGTCAAATAAACAACGCGATAAAATCCGTATATAGTAGTTTAATGTCAATAAATATTTTAGACCAATTCGCATGACAGGCTTCCCAAAATCTTTACAAACATAAATTAATATAACTATATTAATAATAAAGAGACGATCGCTTAAAAACCACTGTGCGCCACCATACACAGCCTCTTTATCAAAATGTCAAATACGTGCAAACTTAAATTTGACAATTTAGCCTTATCGGATATGTCAAGTTAAATCGATTATTAGGGATAAATATGTTTCAAATTAGTCATAAGGCCTTACTATTACTTATACAGAGCTGTCTATATATGAATTGCAGTCATAAAGACTAGCAATTATTTTCAAAATATATAAAGGTCAACAGTAAGGTCAAAACAGTCATAGACACATAACATTGAAAAAAGATCGCATTCATAAAACTCGCTATATAAACATGAATATTCCTAATTAGTTTTTAAACGCAAATCAGCATTACTAATGAGTAAAATAAACCTTAAAACTAGAACTAATATTGATTTATACTGACACAGCCATAATGAGAATCTTTGACGGTGTCAAAATAATTTATCAAATTAAATAATGTTATGTCCGACGCGCATGAGTCAATTCAGAATGAACAAAAAAACGTTGTTTATGGTATAATCAAATTAATATTGCGACGTCGATCGTCGACCCATAACGATTAATTTTATAGAAGATTTTAATGATAAACCGCGTACGAATTTAGCTTGACCTACATCTTCTGTTTTGAATAAACCGATTTTCGCGCGCGAATTCGACAATAATTTGTTTATAATTATTGAAAAGTTGAAAACTATAATAAGACTTGGCCTTCTTCACGCGAGATAAGGTATAATTGTCGATCTCGTGCAATTTTCTATTCAACCATAATATGTACTCTAATGGAATCCAATACATATTGTGTACAAACTAGTTTTAGTGCGTGTATTCATGGTCGGTTTATAAAAAGATAAACGTTCTTATCTCACAATAAAATCTAAGTAGACTATACTGGGAAATTTCTAGGTCTCGGTCTAATATTTTCAGAATTACAGACAAAGGTTTCACCTTCAATGTAACGAGACTAGTGTCCCTGATACTAATGCGGTTTACGAAAACATGTTGTTAACTCGTAATAATATAAACTAACAGATGTTGTTGACACTTTAAAAATATAGAGCGGGTTTAACCGTTATATTCTTCGACCATAGAAAAATAGGTAATATTAATTTACGCTAGAACTTAATAATCAGACAAATCATCAAAATCGGTTAAAATCATTAGGTATATTTAAGAATAAAAATGTTTGATATTCGCTTTAGATATGATTAATTATTGACTGAATGTATTAAATAATGAAAGTAAAAACAATAATTAATAAATCACATTTTGATCTATTAA
Organism: Catocala sponsa; assembly: GCA_963564715.1. Lineage (NCBI taxonomy): Eukaryota > Metazoa > Arthropoda > Insecta > Lepidoptera > Erebidae > Catocala > Catocala sponsa. The sequence goes on along the minus strand of OY751338.1, from coordinate 19,602,687 downwards.
ATTATATTTACAACTAGCTGTTACCTGCGACTTCGTCAGCGTAATTTTAACTAAAAAGTGTTTGTGTCCGCGGAACCCTATTTCTTTTTCTTATAAAATCAAAGTAGCTTAAGTTACTTCTTATAACATCAGCTATCTGCCAGTGAAAGTCCCGTCAAAATTGGTTCAGCCGTTTCGGAGATTAGCCGGAACAAACAGACAGACAGACAGAGAGACAGACAGAGAGACAGACAGACAAAAATTTTAAAAATATATGTTTTCATATAGGTACCTTATATACTTTCATATGCATTAGATAAAAAGCTGTTATTTTGACATTACAAACAGACACTTCAATTTTATTTATTTGTATAGATTGCTGTTTAAACAAAACAAGCGGATGTACTACTAATATTTAAAATAGTACTATGTTCCCCTAGAATTACATTTTTTTTAAAGTTTCCTGCGCTCAAATGGGACAGCTTATAAACAGGTCTGATATTTTATTTTGGCAAAGATAGTTTTTAAATATTATGTATATGATAGTATGTAGATATACATTATATGTATGTACAAGTAGAGTTGTGTGCGACAAATGTATTTGTATACAATTTGTGTAATTATGAGCGTCTCAGGTAATACAGGGGTACCTAATTCCATTATACCGCGTATATTTTCTATCTCCGTGCTGCTACTTAGAATTTCCTAATAGAATACAAAATAAAACTGAACGAACCAGGTACTAATGAGGCAATCGCATTTTTACTATTTCCTTAAAAACAGGTTAATACCTTTTCCACAGAAAATTACATGACTCATTTGTAGGTATAGTGTAGTCACGTACCCTTCTCGAAAACTGTTAAATTTTCGGCGAACGATTACCTTCTGATTAAACATATTATTGCCCATCTTTAAAATAATAAATAACTCGAGGTTCGTACCTACCATTAAACTCATAATAGCTGATTCATTTGGTATTTTTTATACTGGCAAGGTGGCAAAAATATATATTATGTCTCTCTTAATTCTGTAGAAGTATTATTTACACGTTGTCGACCACACAAATTATAATATGCTAAGAAAGCCACTATATTAACGCAAAGTTTGTAAAAAAAAAACATCAGAATATAACAGTTTAAAAGATAGGAGACACTTAAAGATCGTAGAGACAAACAGGCTTTAGCTTAATAATAGAGTCACGCTGCTTCAATTTAGACCCAGAGGCCTAACAAGGAGGCGCTATACTGCCTGTTTAAAGGACAAAGATAATGCAGCCAGAGATATCACCTTCCTAAGGATCCTGGACACTATACTCATAGCAGAAACGCAATACGCTGTTTGGATACAATTGTCTGTATAGTGGACGTACTTTATTAACCGAACTGTTAGATTATGACTTAGGAAGCGACTAGGAAGATCCTACTGTGTTCTTACATCTCTCACCTTAATTTGATGCGTTTTATATTGCATTTTTATTACTAAGTATTATGATTTGATTTTTAATAGAAATTGATCTCGAATATAATACAAAAGACATAAAGCATTCACTCTTATTGACCTACATATCTGTTCACTGCCATTCAATTTAATGAAATGTTATCTCGAGACATTAATCTTTATCTGTAATCAGACCCCATACAGATTTATGTGATTACCTACAAATTGGAAACAGATTACATATGTGTGATATAAGAACAAATCACTTGTTTGACACCAAAAAGTCATGTTAAATATCAACATCGTTTAAACTGTAATTGCCCATAGAAAGCTGAAAAATATTAAAATATGCATAACCTAATCAATTTACCGCGTTTTAAACGTGGAGTAGTGGTAATATGATAAATCATAAGTTGCATTCATGCACTTTAGTTCGAATGCCGTAAAGATTATTATTATAAAACATTTTGAATGTGAATTCATGAAAGTAGGTAACATTTGAGTCATGTCATATAACAACTGAATGTTTTTTTTTTATGTGACTGGCATAATAAATCTGTCACTACTCTTATAATAGGCAGTGTTTCTTTTTATTTTCCATGTGTATGCGCCGTGCATTCACGTTGTATAATTTCAAACAATCTCTCAAATTGTATAACATGACTAAAAAGTGTTAATAAGCGACTTTGGATGCGCTACTGTATTTTTATTAGGTACTATACTTTGTTAATGTGCTTTAAAAAAATAGTTGAAACAATTTCTTTTGTTATGAAGTGGGAAATTATACAAAGCGAGATGTTTTAATTTTTTATTATTTAGTTAAATAACATGGAGATGTGTGTGTGTGCATTGTGTTCAAACTTGTGCCTTCCCCATTTAAAATAGGGGATATTTGGAGGAAGAGGAGTTTACAATCTTCTATGCTTAATAGCAGCGCGCTCTGTTAGTACTGATTTAAGAACTACTACCTATGTGTATGTAAGTATTAACAGGGCTCGGTTACGGGGCGGCTCCACAGTTCCACACACACGTACACAATGGGCGCCAACCTTGGACAAATGCCATTTAACATGACTCGTGTCAATCACCCGCTAATGTGATAAATGCTTTCACCAATTCTCTAACTGACTCGAATAATGGATCAAACATTTGACATTTGAGATGATCGATCTAGGTCAAGAACAAAGCCAAACGAAAGGAGTGACAAAATGTGCGGTTTCAATATCAATGCATCGAACTAATTTCAATTCAGTTATTCATAGCTACTATTAACCACATGTTTTGTCCCACATATTTGTGAAATTCCAAGAATTATTTGAACAATAATTCAATTTATATTTTCTCATGATTAATACAATAATACATGATAAATTATGTTTATATTATTCAAGTATTTTCACAAGACCGTACAATACGTTCACACTTTTATAATGAGCTGATTTTTGATAAGCGGTTGTTGTTCTCTAAACGTTGCGAATTACAGGCTTGGTACATATGATTAGCATAAATAATTACGTGAGTTTCGTAAACTATTTCACTTCGATATGAATTGTGCGGAAAAAATGTCCGGCCTTCGGTCATCGCCGGTCTATGTGGAAAATATGCAACAGACTACCGGTTCCAAATTCGAATCGATGCAGACGATCGTGCGATTCGGAGCGTGTATAGACGACATGCCGCGAAACTGTAACTCACGCGAAAGTGAAACTTGGAGCATACCGTATAGCGCATGTTGGTCGCGATGCTACGTTACATAATCGCACATCGGGCGAACCGAGATACATGGCTCGATTACACGATTTAAAACACCATTCCGGGAAATCGAGCAAGGAATCGAACGTAGCTACTTAGCGAGTTTGTACATCATTCGTAGTTACGCCTATGGAATACTTAAATTATGTATGAAGAAATATTTCTACATTCTGCAACAGATATTGCATTAGATGCCTGTTTAAATAGAAGCTACTTATAATTTCAGTAAAACAAATAGTGGCATTGACCTTATTCTCCACTTCATAAATCACTCTCGCCTCATTAAACTGTCAATGAGAATACTTTGTCTTTATTATCTGTTATATAACATAAAGATCTTTATCTTATTACCACGTAATTTAAAAAATATAAGAAAAAAGATAAGGAAGTATATTTGACAAAATTAGAGCGTAACTAAGGCCATTCTATAGTAAAATAGCAATAAGTAGGTACAATGGATGACTAAGGCGCGGCGCAGACGTGTACGTAAAGCGAGTATTTTTATGTCAGTTGAGCTTTTGTATGCAGTAACAGGCTGTTGTCTAAGTGTAAATCGTTCGATCGTATCTAAGCTCAAGGCGTGCAACTATCTCCTTCATTGGCTTACATAATTTTTGTAATTACTTTTTCACACAATCTCGTAACTAAACTTTATTCTTCCTACTTCTCGCATGCTGTGTGCTTCATTCGCTTTTGTTTGTTCACTTCCGAGTCGACGGACGCTTTGCAACTCTTTGTACAATATACACTACTGACACTAAATAAATAATAATAATCAACAGATTAGACGCGCCCTAAATTTATTTTCATATAATCAATCAAGATTAAATTCCGGTGAATGAATGCTTCATTAAATATTAATGTATATAATTTATTCAACAAAATCATGACTACATAATTTTGCTTATAAGCAAATATACCGCATTTGCTACGATCTTAATTAGATCACTATGCCGCAATCACAAAAAACGTACATTCTAGACATATTTTTAATCGATACAAAGATATCGCTTTAATATACGTATCGTTTCTAATAGGTATTTGCGTAAGGTTGAGTTTAAAATCTGCATGCGATCGAGGAATCCGGTTGCGATTCCCGGATTAAGCAGTGTTATTGAGTTTTATATTTGTAAATTCTCAGTGTCAGTACGGAGTCCGGCACTGTATCAAGTAGACAACAATAAGCTCACTCTCTATTACATAGAACCTTAAACATAGGTACTCGTAACTGGCAAAATGTGGGTGTAATACTTCTATGCCCTCTACCTTCAAAGATACGGGCGTAAGTATATAAGTTTTATAAAGTTATTGATTGTATCAATGCCATCCCAACTGTTACGGTTGATCTAATAGTGCTGCGATCAGCGATGGCATTCAACAATGTCCTTGTAAGGAATTATACCATAATTAAATTATTTAGTTATTCTATATAATTGTCGGCATCCAATTAAAACTGTTGATAGATACAAGTAAGGCAGTATTTTTTCACTGCGTTCACATCACGACTTCTCTATATACATAGTTATTATAATTGCTATATATGCTCTTTTATTCACGTATTGATTTTATTAAGAAAATATTTTTTTAATTGGTGCAGTTATGTGTGTTGATAATCTTGAAGTAGCGGCTGTCAGACGATTACTATATTAGATTAACAACGTCAACTTTGCGGACTTTACCTGCCCGACTTCGTGCAAACATTCCTGAAACTAGATCCATAAATTGTCGATGAGTGAATAAATCTAACTATCAAGAATAATCTAGATAATGTTTAATCATGCTTGTTGAATCAAAAGATATGGATCTTGAGCTTAACCATTTTGTGGACCGGATCCAGAATGTACCCAATAGTTATATTAAATGTCATCTCGTTTCACCCGTCACACAATTGAAATATAAGTCTAGTTCACTGCTAGTTACTGCATAATAAGTAGCAGCTACTTCGAAAACGAGTACGGATAATGGCAATTCCTGATTACTCTAATCAATAAATGCCAGTACCAGTTTTCCAATAAGACGAGTGTGTAGAAAACCAAAGGTTTATCTATTCAGATATCTTACAAGTTATTATACATGTTTGAATTTGTTATACTCTTGCTTGTTTATTGTGAAGTTCTTTGTGCTGTGTTGATGATTGTGAAGTATAGCTTGGGTGGTTTTGTATTAATAATAACATTGACATCGGAAAAATAGATAGTCTAGGTGACCCTATAAATAAAATCAAAGTCAATAACAAGTCAGTTGTGTCTGAGATGCAAGATCTAATATACTATCATTTATTTTATTTTTTGTGCTTTTCAAATCATATTTTATACTAAAATCTAATTAGATTAACTTCGATTCTGTCATCCACGCTTTACTTCACATATTTATACTTATATGTATAGCATTGTCCGTATGTTTACGCATTACATATCTATACATATCCGTAAGTTCTTAAACTATTTTGATTATGCATATTATAAGTACCTTGGTAGGTATTGAATTCTTGTTATTCTCAATTTCAGCAGTTAGTCAGTTTTAGCAACCAATAAACACTTCTTCATAGACAAAAAAAAGGCGTGTCGGATTCCTGATACTCTCTTAAAAGCGGGTTATTAAAGGGGTCAAAATTTCGTTATTTTTTGCGTAGGACGCACCATTTCTGAGATATTGTTAGTATCTATTCTAAAATAATTCAAAAATGGAAAGCGTGGAAGCGTGACGATGATGAAGCGTGACGATGACGTGCGTTCTATGATTTTTGTTCCCCAAGAAGTGCTCAACGCACCTAAAGAAGTTTTCATTTCAAAAATATGTAATAAAAGCTACTGGATGACTAAATCTGGATAATAACTACTGTTGGTTTTGAATATGAATACTGCAAGAGCCGCTACATTTCATAAGATTGTGATCAATATGGAATATGGATCTCTAATCATTGCGTGGACGATCATCAGTTAAGGAATAAATTACTGGCCTTATAAAGGAACTAGTACTTTGAACATTTCAACAACACATATGGATGGTAATTAATAAGATTACCTACAAAGATTGCCTGCGGTAAAGAACGTTGCGATACTTGTGTAGGTGGCAAAACACCATTACGAAAATGTTATCGATCGTGTAGACGAACTCAATAAACATCGATTTATCCTTTTTGTGGTTTCACACTTCTAAAGATATAATGTAAAGAATTAGTTTTGCTTTGTTATCCGTCTTTTGATCAATATCTTTATTGTCGACATCAGTTAGAAATATTAGCCGCATGCGACTAAGTTCTCAAGCACGACTTGTAATCATTTTTGCGGGATTTTATCAACGTTTATGTCTGCAACTTTTAGGAAATATTTATATTTACTTTACACTACTTTTCCCAATGTTAGCTACTAAAAAGTTTAAAGCTATTAATAGTTTAAAAATATGTTTTTAAATCACATTAACTCATAATCGATAAGAAATAGTTGTAGTATTTATTGAATGGAAAAAAATAAATACTCCATATTATTTGCAACACCAAAATCACTAACAATAGAGTCTTTATTAAGGTCTTTAAGTTCATCATTTGGAGCATTACAAAAGACATCACCTTAATCATAAAACTCAAAGCATAATACGAACATTCTCATTGTAAATAGGGCAAATATTTTTTAACCGCTTTTTTATTTATGTTTTATTGTTTGTATAAAATGTGTAACAGAGGTGCCAGACCCCTGTCGGTCTGTCATATTTAAGAAGTTTTTAAAAAAAAATTACTGAGTGTAAAATTAAGTGCGATCAAAAATAAACCAACTACACCTTGACGATCCAGCGAGGCGTTCAAACCTCAAGGTAGTAGATGACAAGGTGATATGAGCGACGACCCTTGCCTTCCGTTTATATTTTGAAATCCAATTTAATCGCTGCCAACTCTACGGTGTATCTTAGTTAGCATATTTTAATACATATCAAACCAATATTTATTCATATTATACAAATAAATAATACTTACATTAAAAAACATACAACACAATAAAACAAGCCACTTTAAGTCTCATATTTTAATATTTGTAAGTAACATCAACAGCATTCAATCCATTATTTTATTATTTATGTATCAAAACATTTGCTCATTTTTTTCTACACTTCAATCAAGTTCTATTGTATTGAAACCATTAAGATCAATATAGTGCCACATAAGAATACCAATGATTTCAAATTTATTGTGATTGTTGCATTTTGTGTTTACAAAGATACAAAATGTCTTTTATGTCAAATTAGTTCATTGTTTTGTCATTGACGTAAATTATAAATTCACGTAAAATTATACACGAAATATGTAAATGGACAACTTTGACAATTGAACATATCCTTTGACTGTTAATAAAAATGATGTATGGAGATTAAAATTTGATGTTGCGTTCATATTAATAAGTCAGGACGATTGTTGTATTAATAAAACAACTAAGAAGTTATGGCCCGACGCTTTTGAAGATCAAGACAAGGTATCTTTATAGCTACTACATGCAATAATACAATGCTTTGATTGTATGCGTGTATGAGGTGTGAAGTAATTACTTGTTTTTAAGGATTTTCCTTCACATTAGCGATTAATCTATGTTAACTACCATTAACTGCTGTATTAAGGGCACGAAAATAATACTGGAATTGGCTACCCGTAGGCTAACTTGTACACTGGCACTAATCTTGACTGTCGTTTTGTGAATTAATTAGTCGCTTTGAAACTGCAAGTGCACCAACTGTTTCGGGTATTTACGATCGCTGCACGGGACTAACAGTTCTTTTGACTCGGGATGTTTTATTTGCCACTATTTCAATCTTTATAAAATTGCCCGTGATAAAGGGATTGCGCTGAAGGTTATTCTGTAAGTTGAAAAGCTAATACTACAAGCCAAACAACTTCCTAGAGTTACACAAATACACACATACATTGTATAATTTAAATATAACAATATAACCAGTGATAAAATAGTAACTCACCTGCTAGAAAGTTGTGCTAAGTAGTTGCTAAAATATTTGCCCATAATTTGAAAGCGAAATGTTTAAATATCTTTGAAGTGTCGACTCTTTTAAAATGAAATCTGGTGACTTGCGACTTTTCTTACATAAGGCTCCAAGCACCAAAGCAATATTGCACCCAAAAATATTAAATTACACTATTGGTCCACTGAATTGAATCGTTCGTAATTGGAACATTAGCATAAAATTTAAACATTATTATCGAAATAATAGCGGCCGGTTGCAATATAGCAAAAAATCCTCTGAGAACAATATTGTGAACCGTATTACCCAGTGTTAGAACTTAATTTCGTACAAAAACTGAACATTGAAATAATCTTTCGACATTATAAATAAACACTTCACGGTGATTCTCTACCATGCAGTTTCAATGCTGAAATTATTCAAATCTACAAGAAGTTTGCATTTTGAAATAGGTCTAAGGGCGAATATATTCTATGTAAAATATAGGAAATCAGCAGAGGGAAATAAATTCCCTAAGGTAAAATTGTATAAGGTAAATATTTTATTAAGTAATATGGATGCGATATACCTATCTGGGACCTCTTTTTGTATATAGAAGCATCGATAACTTAGCACGGACACCCGTGAACTATATCGTAGCTTAGTGCAAGCACCAGTGTCTTTTTGAACTCTTCAACCGGACAAAGAAATCATTGTATGGTAACTTCAGTACTTCATAATGGCCTGAAAATATAATGTGAATTCTGCTACACTAGGTTCACGCGATATATCGCGAAAATGGTATAGATACCATTTTCACACTGAGAGAGGCATAGAACAATTTATAAACATGGTGCATATTATAAAGTATTGCTATTTTCTATGTGTAAACATATTAACAACGCATAGTGTCAATTACATTTTTATTGCAATAGAGTACAACAAAGAAAATTGCATTAAATTATTCATTAATTCATAAATAGGTACTTAAATAAATGACACCTAGTACTTGATTTCTCACTTCTTTATGTGCGTATAGGCATTTCCGCTGTTGTTTCAAGTATGTCACGACTTATCTCATATCTCTCAATTATCCCATCTATAACCTATAAAAACATGTTTAAAGCATTATATTATATGACAACTACTTTTAGCATAAATTATATGACAACTACTGAGAAAATGAGTTTGAATATTAATATTATATGCAGTCGGTAGTTAGCTTGATTTTTAAATAAGGCTGCGCAGGAGTTTGCTCAGTGCGGTTAAGCGGTCGTCGCATCGTGACAAAGTCGTTACGAAATAACTCCGTCTAATTAAAATTACTGTTGCAAACCAAAGCTAATGTTTTGTCAAAATTATTTCTAATCCTTTTGTAATTTAATAATAGCTACAGTGCAATGGTATTGACAACATTGTGGCGTGATGTCAAAGGATAAATTAATAATATTTTTTGTATAATTGGGATCTAGGGAATGCTTAGGAAGTAAAAAATATCTACTACATAACAAGAATAAAGCAATAGATGGTCTTTATAGTAGGGTAAATTAAACAAAATGAGATGTGGGACTGAGGCTGAGGCTACATTAGTCCGCGACACGACCTGCGATACGTAAGTGATAAAAACAAATAGTTCATATTCACGTTTATGGCTACATCGTACGCCATATGTCGCTATTATTCTTTGATTTGTTTATGCGATAGAAACAATGTTAGTGTAATCACGGCATCGGCTACATCAACTTGTCAGCGAAATTGAAGCGAATTCATTAAACATTTTCGCTTGTAATGTAGCCATACTATGTTTATATCGTGTCGCTTTCACAGTCGCATCGCGAATCGCTGCCTACTGTAGCCTCAGCCTGATAATGAGCATGATTTTGAAGAAATGCCACGTAAACAATTCCATAAATCGAATATTTAATATGATCGACAACGAATGATTTTGTAGCACGGATGGCGTAGCGGTGTAAGTGGTCGTCTTGCTTCTGCAACTGTGCCGGGTGTTGTGAGTTCGATCCCTACATAGGTCACAATTTTCCGAGATTGAGTGCTCATTGTGTCTGTTATTTAAATGTTGGTAAAGACCTCCGCGGTACAGGAATGATTCCTAGTTAGAGCGAGAGCTTCAAAAAATCAAAGCGTGAAATAAAAAGTTGTATTTTATAGTCTATGCGTATACCTCTGAGAAATTACTCTATGTATGTATGTGTTACATACTACGCGGCATATTACTCATAACACTATAAATATATGAGGTTGTTATGAGGTGTGATTCAGATTTAATTACTCAGTTGCTAATCTAGTTTTTATGTAACTTTGATTGGATTATATCATACGTGGTACTTATTAGCCTATTTTGTGTAATTTAGTCGTTTTAGTTACTTATAATAAATGTTCATAACACAAGTCAATAAACTGTTTATGAATAGTAAAGTGTCACATAAGAGACAATGTAATATAGTTTATTTAAATTGTTTCCTAAATATATGTGCGTTTATATACAACATGTGACAGGTATAACGCACAACCTCAAACACCCCAATTAGATTATTAATTCGTAATAATAACATAATCATTAAAATGTTACTTTTATGTACTTAAATATTTTAATTTAACAAATTAGTTCTCCTTATTGTGCGCGGATAGTATGGGTATATTACAATAAATCTAACATTATTGCCTTTATTGCATCAAAAACCTTATTGCCTTGAATTATGATACATTTTTATTTATTTCAGCTGTATAATAAATGGGTGACTATAATTTAATTCGGTTTAATTATTTTAGGGATAAAAATTACCTATATTAAAAATTGCTGGAATTGATTCAGTAGCCGATTCTGAACAAACTACTTTCAGGATGTGCGTTTATTATGTTACATGTTGTATATGGGGATATACATATCTATATAGACCCACGTCTATGTATACCCCCACTTTACACTCACATAACAATAGCGGGCGAGATTATTGTATCTATCGGGAGCAGTTCAAGAGAAGAAGAAGAAGAATTTCTTAATAGAAAAGCTCAATAATACATTACGCGACCCAGTCATCGAACCCAAGAGTTTAGGCACACCTAAACTCATTCAGTATTTATGGCACCAGTAGTAATAATTTTAAATTACGGTAGTAGTCGGTAATATTTCATTTCATTTTATCTATTAATTAATAATTTACTGCACCAATTAAACTCAAGTAGTATATCACTTGGGTTTAATTAGCGCAGTAAATTGTTTTATTAAACTGTCCGATTGAAGCATCTACTCTGAGCCCTTGTAGTAGGCAATATTTTTTTCTTAAAAATCCGGTCTCTTAACTCGAAATAATTCCTGTGTCGCGGGCGGACACAAAGATAAAACCAAGACTCGGAACAAAAACTTTAAAATGACTGCATACTGTTATTATAAATACCTATAGGTCTCAAATACGGAAGTGAAATTTCATTTGCTGCCGAGGGACTTAATAAGTCATCTTTATTTGACTCTAATTAAATATTGACATTTCTGGGTGTAAAAGCTTTTGTGACTTATTTGTGCTGCTGCTGTTAATTTTCACATGTTGTGCAATTAAAGTTTAAAGTGCAATTTATTTTAAAGACTGGCTCATTAATGACAGTATAAGTGAAGACTGAACAAGGTTCGGTTAGACACATACGAATTATGCGAAAGAATTCCAATAGTACTCTTGTTTGTTCGTTAGTAGTTCTTAATGGGCACGTACGTGCCCATTAAGAACATACATGAGTAATCTCTTCCCTACCCTTTACTATTCCCAAGTCACTTGGGGTCGGCTTTCTAGTCTAACCGGATTTGACTGGATATCAGTTTTTACACAGAGCAACTGCCACCTGACCTCCGCAACCCGAATGCTGACGATGGCCGTAAGGCTAGACCAGTGTCAGGATATTAGAAGGCACTGACTTCCCAATAACGACTGCCATAGATGTTCATGGCAGCCGGGACCGACGTACATACACGAGTAATATAGTATAGTAAATAAATAGAAGATGCAAGTGTGGCAACTAAAATAAGACGATCCAATACAACAAAACGTAAAACCTATCTTAATAATAATAATACTATTGTATCACATACACACAACACCATCTAGCCCAAATTAAGCAAAGCTTGTACTATGGGTACTAGACAATGGATAAACATACATATATACTTACTTTTTTTTTGGAAATACATACATATTATACATAGAAACACCCAGACCAAGACAAACATCCATGTTCATGCACACAAATGTTTGACTTGTACGGGAATCGAACCCGCGACCACAGGCGTGGCAGTCGGTTACACTAACCACTACGCCATTGAGGCCGGCCATCAACCTAGTAGTCTAATATTCGATCGTTATTCGTTGTTCTGTGATAAAGAATAAATCGACATTCGAATAGGAGTGCTACAATTTTCGAATGATTCGACTTTATGTCGTCGCTAGCGAAAGGTGTCGAATGTATACAGGCATAATACTGTATTACATTATCTTAAAAAAACAAAACCTACATAGATAAGTAAGCTTTGCCCTTACCATTTAAACCGTGCAGTAAGTGCGGACGATTGTTTGGTCGTCCCGACGTTTATGCGACACCGACTGTTCTAGGTTCAAATTGCACACGTGACAATTTGTGAATCACATAAATAATTGCTCCAAGTCCGTTAATTCCGTTCTGAGTCCGTTTATTGTATATTTGTAAGACCACGATACAGAGCACACAAACTGACCTATTTTGAACTACAAGAACTAACAAAATGCTAGTCATGGTTATGACATTTTACACTTTCACAGCATCTTTCGTTGTAATTTTTTACATTCGATGTGGGTTACTAGCAAGCACATTATATCACATCCTCTGTATTATTCATCGGTTGCCAAGTAAGGTGATTATGGTAACACGCCTCAGGATCTTTCGTTATGTAGGATTTATTTGGCAGTGTAGGTCAGTTCCTTAATGCCTTACCATATTTATACATTGACATCAATTGATGAATGAAATGGAAATGTATATGCATTAAATGTAAGTTTTATTATACGGATGCTAGTATAGATTTTGTTGTCATATAAAAGCGAATTTCTATGGAGATGTGACTGTTTATTAAAGTTCATAGATTTGCTTAAACTATTATTTATTGATTTATTGGTTTACCAACATTTGTTACACTTATACATGTTCAAAACTATATGCTATATACTATCTAAGCGTACAAAATCAAGCGGTAAACACAACATTCACAAACTAAAAACGGATAGGTAAGAAACAATGTATTGTAAGTATGTACATACAATATTGCATATTATATGTACTCACTTACAAGCCATTAACATTAACAGCTACTTTATTATTATAATGGTAATTATAGAAATTCAGTTAGTTATTTGATGGACTTGAATCCAGAAAGAGAAGTGCCAAATATATGAAATATTGGATTTTCTGTCAGACAATTATCAGTAGTGCCACAAAGTTTTAAACTTTTATGGTAAGTAGCAATAAGTTCGCCTCCTATTACTTACTCACCAACACATAGGATCTGAATTAGTAACTGTTTTTCAATTTGATTTTTTTTGTATACGCTATGGCAATGCGACGTTTTAAAGTAATTTTTTAACACATCACTTGCAATCAACAATTTGTTTTTTTAATGACAGCTCTATGCATATTTACTGACTTGCGGACGACCTTACACACAGTCAAACAGCGGATTCAAAGAACACCTAGATTTGGATCAACTAATTGCACATAATTTTTTGCCCCGTATGGGGATCGAACCCACAACGCTCGGGCCAGAGGCAAAGACGAAGCAACCACTTATACTACTATGCCATCCGTGCAGTCAAAAACAACACAATTAATTACAATATAAGTTAGTTTTCCACATATGCTTTGTAAGAACTATAAGTAGCCAATAGGTAGCAAAATAGGTCATTGGTCTCTGTGCGTTGTTAAACTGACGAATATATTTGATACTAGTTTTCACCCGCGGCTTCGCTCGCGTAAATGTAGGTTAGGTTAGGTTTGCAACAGTTCTTTTTTCTGGATGAAAGGTACCCTATGTTCTATTCCGTACCCCTGACAACGTGTATGCAAAATTTCATGTTGATCGGTTGAGTAGTTAAGACGTGAAAGCGTAACAAACAAACAAACTCATTTTCGCATTTATAATATTAGTAAGGATGTGAGTGAAGACGTACGACTTATGTATGTACCTTATGTTGTGTGTACTACGTCAAACTATTAATCGCATGTAAAATACATTGCGTAATCTAGATCACTTTTAACTTTGTTGCAGATACAAGAAGCCATCGGTTTCATTATATATAAGTGGAATTATATGATTAAGCTAATTTGCTGCCTTAAATTAAAATACTATTAGGTATAAATTCGTGTTGTTAATTGGATAATACTCGAAGTATTGCAATAATTTCGAATGAAGTAATTGCAATACCTACTTCGTATATTATTCTTATCTGATCTCAATCTAATTTGATAATTATACAAGTTGTTTAAATTTTAACCTTAGTTTGATGTTAAAAATTTAGGTCTATATGCAAAACTTAGATTTTATCACTTTGATCTTGTTACATAAACTAGACATTTGTATACGTTAATTATACAATTTACTTAGATAACTTAAGTACTTAATGTTATATGAATTTTTAAACTGGATTCGAAAATGTCGTAGTCGTCCATTGTCATCCCCAGCAAAACTACATCTGAATTAGAAAAAAACAACTTACAACTTTACTAAAACATAAACTTTCCACTAGAAATTGTATTCAGATGACCACACAGACCGATGTGTCATTTAATAAAACTAGCGGTCGCCTAGTGCTCGAAATTCGACCAAAGTTTGCCTGTAAGATATTGCTGATTGTATGTCATTATATATTGATATATGTAACTAAAGTTACGCGCTTTGACTGCGTGTGTCAAATGCATGGTTGTGTGCGTGTAGTGTTTTTTCATTAATTTAATGTATTTCTAATACATATTTTATATAAATATTAGGATTCGCCCCTCCTTCTCCATATAAACTTTGACTGTGATAAATTTCATACTCCTCCGTCCGCGCAATTTTCGTAAAAAGGGGTACAAAGTTTTTGCTTCACGTATTAATATATAGATAGATCATTAAAGTTAACTTTTTGGTTAATTTGTGGAATAACAGCCAATTAATATATTGACCTAAGTGATCTATACAATTTACTACAATTAGCGAAAGCGCGTAAGTGTACATTCAGTTATCTAACCGTCGCAGTCGCCGCGTCGGCGTCGTGTCGTCGCTTCGTGTGAAAATAAATACTTAAATGCGACTCAGTCATCGGCTCAACGATTTCTCTAACGTACAATACAATAGGATTGTCCGTTACTTCCGTGAGGATTGATAAATAGATACATTCTTACTAAAGATTATCCATAAGAACATTATAAAGGTTACGTAGTATTATTGTAATGTTTACTCATTATAGACTATCTTTTTTAGGTATGAAACCTTTACCATCTGTCACCTTTTTAAGTCAGAACTACAACAGGCAGTCCCTGCCAGCACGAATTTAGATTCATACAAAACAGTTTTATTCAACTTTGACCCGATTTTATCTCATGATTTTAAAGTTGAACTTTGCATTAGGTGTTTTATATCGGTCACAATATTTTAGGTTTGAATGGGCTTTAAAAGAGATAATGATAAAGCAAGCTTTTAGCTCGAAAGCTATATTCAAGGCGACTTAAGTACAAATATGAGAGTATTACAATAATGAGGACTGCGAAACATAATATTACAGTGTGGACCCATATTATTTCTTCAGCGATAAACGCGAACACATTTCACAAAGTGATACGTGCGACAATCTTTCTAAATCGAACTGCGTGATGTCTTTGCGCAAACCTAATAATATGTTGCACCATTTCGACATTAGGTGTAAGTCGTATAAGTACTTTATCGTGACCAAATGTGTTTGTGTCGAAAAGACAGCCGATGAATGCCAATTTGTTAACTTATTTTTGTAGTACGGACTACAGAGATATAAAGTAGAATTGATATTTATTTTAATTAGGTATATTATACGCCCACGAAACCACCTAAACCCCTGCTGGATTAAACAAATGGTTTAATGCAGCAGGGGTTTAAAAGAGGTCCTTTGTTTTGCAATATTCTTTATTTCTAGGAGATCTACACATAACTGGCCCAATGTCGTTATGATAGAGGCGTACTCTGAATCACCATCGGGAATATAAAGACCAGCACAATCCAATATTTACGATTATTTTATTATAAATCCAAGCATCTTTGCATATTTTGAGTGTAAATTATATTGTATGATAATCATTGATCATTATTTTACTACCTATGTAAAATAATTATCCATGATTATCATACAATATGCAAAATATGATAATATTAACGATTTTCTCAAGCATATTTATGTATCTTATCTAATTATATATATATGAATACTTACTTGAAAATAATTGCTTATAAATTTTTCTGTCTTACATCGACCTTTAAATGGCTTATTCCCGCCCACTCCGCTATTTTGTTCTCCAGCGCTCCAAAACTAAAATTAAATATTATTATTATTTTTTAAATCGTTCCCAAGGGCTCCAAAAGCTTATATTAATTTATTTATTTAAAACCTCTGATCTCCATACATTTATTCCCAGGAGCTCCAAATTATATTACTTATAACATTAAATATAGACCTACTTACTAGTGTGTTCCCGACAGCTCGTGGTAACGATTTTTATATTGAAGTATTTTCTTGGAGCTGCTGGGAATAAAATCTCAAAGTACCTAGATAATGTTTTGGAGTTGTATGGAATGAAATTGGTAATTGTGGCTTTATTAATTATTTGAATATAAACATCATTGGAGCTCCTGGTAATTAATGTAAGGAAATATGAACTTTGGAGAACAATAGATTTGGAGCGCACGGGAATAAGCCCTTTAAATCTGTGAATAACGACAAAAGTAACTTTCAACGAATACTTGTAGGTAGTTACTTTATGGAGACTGAAGCCATACCTAAACACTGACTAGTAAACTACAGTCTTAGTCGTATATGTATTTAGTGTAAAGCATCAACAAACCATGGGATATGATATACATACATATGATACGATATGATATACATTACCTCGGTCTCTCGCCACACTCAACGCTCTCCTTGTAGACAACACTCAATGTGATATGTTTGCGGATGAATGGAAGAAGATACTGTCAGTAAAAGTTAGTATGATAGTTGCGTCCTTAATTAGTATAAGTGGCCTGCGACCGTTCAAATTAAGTAAATAAATAATACATATAGGTATAATATGATTTCTTGATTGGGGACTGACTCGGCAAACGATCGTCGCACACAGAACATTGTATGAATTACAATGCACTATAAATCTTATCACGTATCATAACAATTACTTATTTACTTTCAATTTTCATTTTATACTCACTGTACTTCTGTTTACTGAGAACTTATTAAGGCTACCTGCATAAGAAAAGCGAAGAACAGGTAGATGTTATATCTAACGAGTCCAACCAGCTTTTATGAGGAAGCGGAATTCTATTCCACTTGCCTTCGTGTATGTATCTATTAGGAATTATTAACTCGTTCTCGCGTTATCTGTTCGAGAGTATAAAGTATACAAGTTTTTCTTCAAAGTCACTCGTGATTACTCGTGATGACTAAACTCACGTAACACTGAACGGTAATAGCTACCGCACTAGTGAGGATTGGATTACTGTCAAAATATATTCATTATGTAATGAAGTTACGTACACATATAATATTACAAATATATCTACGCGATCGGATATCCGACGCGGCTCCCTTTAAAACAAGTTTTGACAGTCAGATTAAAGGTTATCGAAGGGACAAATCTCGCAATAAAACTGTTCAAAATATATTTCCTATCTAGTGTCAGTGTTAAAATAATTACAAATAGTATTTTGCGAAATTAAATTGCATTTTAGTTCACATCTGACGTACATGTTTAAGACTACATCGGAACTCTATTTGAAACAATATGTACTACGGAAATTAGCCCTCTAATTAGTCACAAGTCACAGGTATCGAACAACGTTTTACAAAAATGCATCATTTCATCTCTATCGAATTGTGTTTGATAAACATCTGTTAGACAGAACGTAAACATATATTAACATATGACCTTCATTATACACGTGGTACAACAATCAATAAAATACAAACCACAGGATATTTTCCGAACACAAAATATGTTTTCAATAAAGCGTGCTCGGATCCTCTTAGCATCAATCAAATGTGTATAAAAATCATATAACACTTGACTACGTGGTGCAATAAACTTCACAATGTCAACGATCGCGAACTCAAACAATCTGACTCATTGCTTGACTAAGAAATATTGCACATACATCTATATTGAGTACCTAACTGTTTAAAACCGCTAAACCTAATAACTTGGTCAGTGTGGTCTAATATACCACTATCTTGTTTAACCCACAATCATTCGACAAGAATGTACGTATCTGCAAATCTAAATTGCTGTAATTTATCTGTAAGTTTTTTCCTTGTGATATTAAACATTATTATTAATGTTTGAACTTTCACTTAGCATGATATACATATAATAATAATAATAATAATAATATTCTATCACATACACACAACACCATCTAGCCCAAACTAAGCAGAGCTTGTACTATGGGTACTAGACAATGGATAAACATACATATTATATTTCTTTTTTGTAAATACATACATATGTATTTACAAAAAACATATGTACCACTACGCCATCGAGGCCGATCATGTTTATATATGTATGTGTATAAACATGATAGGGTTAAAAGCTGGCCGTTACATTCTATGAACTATAGCAATAGATACTAAATCACATGTGATCATCTAGATGTGATGTCAAGCGGAGGGTAATGTGTTTATGTTATTTTTCTATTGTAGTGATCATAAGTAATCAAAAATTCAGTCGTAAACTATTTTAGCTAATGTTCTACTGTTTCTATATAATGTCATTTGGCGGCCTCGATGGCCTAGTGGTTAGTGTTACCAACTGCCACGCCTGAGGTCGCGGGTTCGATTCCCGCACAAGTCCATCATGTATGTGCATGTACATGGATGTTTGTCTTGGTCTGGGTGATTCTATGTATTAAATGTAAGTATTTACAAAAAAAAGCAGATATGTATATGTTTATCCATTGTCTAGTACCCATAATACAAGCTCTGCTTAGTTTGAGCTAGATGGTGTTGTGTGTATGTGATAGAATATTATAAATTAAAGTTATATGTTATGCTATTATCATTTATTATCTATACATCTATACAAATAAATAAAATTGAAGTGTCTGTTTGTAATGTAAAAATAACAGCTTTTTATCTAATGCATATGAAAGTATATAAGATACCTATACGAAACCAAATATTTTTAAAATATTTGTCTGTCTGTCTGTCTATCTGTCTGTTTGTTTCGGCTAATCTCCGAAACGGCTGAACCGATTTTTACTGGACTTTCACTGGCAGATAGCTGATGTTATAAGGAGTAACATAGGGTACTTTGGTTTTAGCAAAAAATAGGGTTCCGCGGAGACAAACACTTTTTAGTTAAAATCTACGCGGACGAAGTCGCAGGTAACAACTAGTATACATATATGATTTACAAATACGCTCTCATTTTTAGCCAACGTCTGTTAAGTTTAGAACACAGATTCGAAAACATTCAAAGCACATTTCATGCTTTGAATTCTATGTCCCATTGAAATGCCTATTAAATAGGGTATTACCACAGCCTATCTCATTATTCATACATGCTAAACACTTCATAAATAGCGGTACTCTTAGTGTATATACATATACCAAGAACTTATTCAAACAAATTTAGAATACTGTTATGGAATATTGTATTTGAGTGATGACGGTACCTCATTACGGCTGTTCAGTCAAATTCAACTAACATGACATCTAGTACTTCTATTTGACATACATACAATGACATAGTAACATTACTAAATGGTATATTTCCATTTATGTGATTCATTGATTATTTTAATGTAACGGGTATTTAATTGAACGAAGTTGTAATTTATTGTTTATTGTCTATGATATGGGGCAGACATCGTGCAATGTTTTTATCCTAAAGATTTATTGCTAGTAATTAATATACAGTATTGCCAGCACGAGCCTTACGATAACTGAACATTTATTAAAGTTAATTAAATTTGATTTTTAATTTCTATGATCAGCCACCCTTCTTTATTGAGTAAGCTTTCACGATGAAACTTTGTAATTATATTAAACTAAGCTGACATTTCCTTTTCTAGTGTTCAATTAATCAAGAAACTTTGTAAATCTTGTCGTTAAAAATATTTAATTATGGCAATATTGTTTACAATTTACAGAAAGTCTCATATTAAATATCTTGTGTCAATATATCAATTTTTTTTTATATAACATGATATTTATTTTGTAGTCTTTCGTTATATTATTTATTTGAAACATTCTTCAGCAAATATATTCTAAAATATTATGTCCTTATGTTTGGTAGTGGGGATCTTATTATGAACGCATACGTAACAATAGACATGTGTGTGCATAAGTGGTATTAATAACAGGAGAGAGAGAGTCAAATCATATGAAGGCTTTAGAATCATGATCGTGTACAATTCATAAGGAAATTGTCACTAATAATGCACTACTGTGATCTTTGAACCCAACACGTTATGGCTGCTTTCAATATTGCACCGTATCAAGTGTTGGTATTGTAGGAAGCATTGTTCCTCAATCATAGGTGTTGGAACTATACAGCAATGTACCATAATACACGAAAGTAATATTAAAAGATTTCTGGCTTTGTATGTTAGTACTTAGCCTCATATCATATTTGTAACTAGCTGTTACCTGCGACTTCGTCCGCGTAGATTTTAACTAAAAAGTGTTTGTCTTCGCGGGATCCTATTTTTTTCTAAAATCAAAGTAGCCTATGTTACTCCTTATAACATCAGCTATCTGCCAGTGACAGTCCTGTCAACATCGGTTCAGCCGTTTCCGAGATTAGCCGGAACAAACAGACAGACAGACAGACAAAAATTTAAAAAATAGATGTTTTATAGGTACCTTATATACTTTTATATGCATTAGATAAAAAGCTGTTATTTTGACATTACAAACAGACACTTCAATTTTATTTATTTGTATAGATATGCTATGTGTTGTATGTATTGAGTACTAAGTGTGCTAAGCCAGTGCTAAATGAAGCGCGAATATTTCGAGATACTTACAATGCAATAACCATTGGCGTATCTGCTGGAGTACCAAGTGCGTATCTAGTTTTTGAGTTGAAACGTTACATCGGGACGATTCTAGAGAGGACACGACTTATCTAGCCACTCCTTATACACGGTAATAACTGACTTAGACCCTTAACTGCAATAAAAGATTTATTTATTTTTAATGATCTTGACCATAAATTTTTTCATTAATTTATTTTTTTACTCTGAAGATCAATTCTAGTCACAAAATAATATGTTTAAAATAGAGTTTCCCAGTGTCATAAATAAAAAAAATACAAGAATTTGCTCTCTGTTTTGGATCGTGATATCTGGATAAACAATACAAACTGTAAAATCATAGTACATATAATACACTACATATTGGTATTTCCAGTTATAGTATGAACGTACTACAATATATCGATTTATTCCGATGACCGTTCGAACTCGACAAAAAAATCAACACCATTTATCATATCATATGTTATAGGTGGGCGGTTCAATACACGCTCGAGAAGTATGCGTATACACGTATACATTACTATGTGTCCTAAATAATCATAAAGCAAGACCAAGTTCTCACAGCTCAGTATGAAACGGCGTCGCTATCACGCCACCATTGTTTACTGCGGTCAAGGACACTAGCACTCACTCTTACTATAATATCACAACACGATCGACGTGTTAATTCACTTTCTAATTATATTATACGTCTTTTGTTCAACGCTGTTATATAGTAAGCACACGCGTAACGATAACAATACTATAAAAATGCCATAAATCAAAAATGACAAATGACAATCAAATGGTCCATACTGGTAATCCAACATCCTCGTTCCTCGTGTATTTTCGAATTTATCGTAGGTACTTGACAATAGTGACGGCCAAAGCCTGTTCGCCAAGCGCAAGCAAGTAAAATTTGGCAAGAACATCTATGACAGTCGACATGAAGAATCAATAGGTACACACAAATATTCTTTACTAGTAGTAGGTACCTTTATACAGGCTAAGTAGTAAAATAATATTCAGCCAAGTCTAGTTTAACAATAAGTAAGACATACAGGAATAAAAAGTCTATGATGATGATGAATCTTCTTGAAACATCAGTTAATGTGAATTCTTTTTCCAACAACTATTTATCAATCCTCCGTCTAGCAGAAGAATACATGCTTAACCCCTGTATAATGTCGATGAGTTAGGCAAAAATATGTATTGTCCGACCAGGACTCGGGACCTCGCTTGAGAAATTACATTTTTTAAAGTAGATTATATAAAATTACGTCCTCGATTTCAATCAACCAATTACCTATTGAGTTTCTCTTTGTTTTATGAAATAGTTTCTAGTCAAGGCTATTTATTCTTTACTTTTCGCAAATAAATTGGATTGTTACTTAAAACAAATGTAACATTGTTTTTTAGAAGCCTTCGTCTACTTAACAAATAAGTTGATACTCGTTACGATTTACGATGATATACATAGTTAAGTTAAGAAAATACTCTAATGTTGTTTAAACTTGTTACCATACCATTGTTTCAAATATTGAAGAATTATTGACAAGAACCATTAACCAAACTATTGAATGACTACTCCGCGTGGGGAAATATTGCTGTCCTTGTTGGTTTTTGCAGGCAACAATAATTACAAAGCGAGACATTCGATAATATAATATAACCTAGTGGGACACCCTTGGACTGCCACGCAGATGTTTGAGTTCGATCCTTCGGCACCCACCTCTGAAGTTTCAAAGTTATGCATGTAATGGTTATCTTATCTTATGTGGGGGCCAGTCAGTGCAGACCGGCGACACTTCGACCCAGTGGGATCTTTTGTGTCGACACTCTCCCAATAACGACTGCCATAGATGTTCATGGCAGCCGAGACCAACGGCTTAACGTGCTCTCCGAGGCACGGAGCAGGCGATAATTGTCAATCAATACGCACATAATTTCGAAAAGTCATATAACTTCCGAAAGTCAGAGGTGCGCGACGTGGGTTCGAACCCGAGACCCTCTGCATTGCAGTCTGTTGGTCTCCCCACTGAGCTATCGCTGCTCTCATGTAATGGTTAATTATCGCTCGCTTTAACAGTAAAGGAAAATATCGTGAGGAAACCTGCATATCTAATAGTTACAAGACTAAAAATTACACTGCGAAACAAAAAATATATAGATATATTTTCTACGGCATTAATTTTGTTACTGGTGTTAATAAACACCTTCATCAGTCATACCCGTAATGTATTTACTTTGTATGGATTGACTCTGGTTCCTGAGATATTCAACATAAAGAACGGTTCCATCAGGACATTAGAACAATGAAAGAAAAAATGGGATAGAATGATGGGACAGCCATATTATGATGGCAGACTATTGCTTGAGTTTAATAAGGGATTGTCCTGAAGATAAACATAATAGAAAAACTTAAAGATAAAGTTTTTCTAATATTTTTTTTTTATGATTTTTTGTTAATAGCATATGTATTTTTTTATGGTATAGCGGGCAAAGGAGCAGGCGGATCGCCTGATGGTAAGCGATTATCGCCACCCATGGACACCCGCAACACCAGAGGAGTCACAAATGCGTTGCCAGCCTTTTAAATTTGACCCTCTCCTCCCCCAGGAGGGGAGGGGAGGTTGCGCCTCCGGTACCCTCACTCACTCGACGAAACACAACGCACGCGCTATTTCACGCCGGTTTTCTGTGAGGCCGTGGTATCACTCCGGTAGAGCCGACCTAATCGTGCCGAAGCGTGGCTCTCCCATGCTTCGGCTTTCTTGTCGTTATTATATAGCCACTTCTTAAATATATATTTAATATGTTATTGTATTTTTATTTCGATCTTCTTTCAGTCATATAGTTATAAAGTCTTATTTCATAAACTAGAGTCAATTTAACAAATCTGATATTTTCTCGTATTCAGCATACTGAACGTACACAAAATTAACTTCAACTTTCCATGCCGCAAAATGACTGTTCTCCAGTGTTATCACTGTTATCAGTATATTGCTATTGCACGACTTCTTAAGTTGTTTATTTTTGAGAAAGCGTGATCTAAAAGTACATCGATACCAAAAAGTACCTTTCAATACCTTAACCTACAACAAAGTAACGATTATTTTATTATATCTACATCGAGACAGAAGGCCGTGAAAAATAAAGTAAAAAAAAACTATTTCGTTTCATTCAATACTTAAAAAATGCGGAAAAACGACAAGTCATGAATTGCCAACTTGCAATACTAAAATTCATTGAGAACAGGCCTTGTTATTTGAGAACAACTGACTTTTGAAATCAAGAAAGCGTACTGTACACAAATGGCCTAATCTATACTAATATTATAAAGATGAAGAGTTTCTTTGTTTGAACGCGCTAATCTCAGGAACTACTGGTTCGAATTGAAAAATTATTTTAGTGTTGGATAGCCTATTTATCGAGGAAGGCTATAGGCTATATAACATCACACTACGACTTACGGGGGCCGCGCAGTAACCATAAACGCGAGTGAAACCGCGGGCACATCTAGTTAATAATAATTATCTATTATTTCATAAGACCAAAAAGCATAGATAGTTTAGAGTAGAGCCTGGATGATGAAAAGGACGCTATGATTAGGAAGGTAAGATGGTAATCAGTAAAAAAGATGCCCGTTACAGTTAGCTGAAGAACCTGCCAACTTGCCTGATGCAGAATAGCCTGCGAAGTGTGATGCGTGAGTTTCATCCTTATTTATTTATTTATTTAGGGATAACAAACAGCAGCGTATTAAACAGTACTTAGTAACTAAATGTACAAAATACGCCACCTACGGCATTATCCACAGATTACCATTGAGAAATGTTGTCTACTAATAAAGACAGCTTACATAGATAATACACTAATACCGGGCAAACAGCTTAGACGCTTATGCTATACAATATTAATGCTAAACAGCATTAATATTGTATTGCTTATAATGTATTGTTTATACATTTTACATTTTCCAGCAATTTTGCGTCAATCGCACTCTAAACGGAACATCATCCGCATATAACACGCCGTTGACCATATGATTTGCGTTCCGGCATTGATAAAAATATTGCCTACAAGTTAGAAAGCTAGCGAGCAATTAGTCCAAGGTTAATGGATAGCGTAAAAACTTGTTGAAAAAGGTGGCGTATCTAATTTAGTGCACGAGCCATTCCGCAACGCACAAAAGTGATAACAACATAAAAAATACCGGAATTATATGGCATTAAACTTGTCACGAAACAGCGCATTTTGGACATATTTTCGTAAACAGTTTTGAATTAATCGTTTATTGCTACTTGCGCTATTGGCGTCGATCCTGGTGTAACCGACTAAACTAATTCTAATCCACTAGTTGCATGTAGGTATATCTTTACTAAGTATAATAAAGGAATTTACATAGATTCTTTTAATTTTGAAGTTATACTTCCAAGGTAAAGGTTTAAGTGTAAAATATGACTTTCGAAATAAACTTAAAAATAAAAGAACATATATACAAAATATCTACACAACTGGTTCAGATGTAGCATTCCTCACCATCGCTGAGAAATAGTGACATATCTAGAAGGCTAACAGCATTTTATTCCATAAAATTAATTACATATATTTTTGGCATTGTCTGCTATTAAAGGAAGACAGTAATCCTCAGCTTTTGGTAATAAATATGCCACTATGCAAGTTAAACCGCGACGTTCACCATACCTACTTCTTTAATTTTACATCGTAGTCACGAATAACTAACACTTTGACGTTTAACAAATTAAAGTACAGTACTGTGCACCCTGTTTTAAAAAGACTCACTCACTTTGAGCTCAAAGCCTGTGAGAAACCTAGTGTCAGTGTTCAATCATTAGGAAACAGACGGTCAAATGTCACCTGCTGTGATTGGCTGACTGAATAAGCCACAGACCATCCAATCACTTGAAATGAGTTAGATATTGACATAACGTTGATTACCCTTTCAAAAACCGAATAGGTGTGTTCTTCTTTAGTGACAAGGTTGTTTCAAGTTCATTTTTACGATAATCCAATGTCAGTTAATAGAACTAAAATTTGTTAAGCGGGATGTACAACGTAATAGATACCATTGTTGACTGGTGTTAAAGGAAAACTAAGTCATTTGAATAGTTATATTCTAATAGCGTGAAGATATTGAAGGACACTAAATTACGAGTGCATCCTCTATGACTGCTATACAAAGAAATAAAAATACTGTATGCCATTAAATTGAATATACTTATTAGACATACATAGGTACATAGATACTCAGATTTTTATAACGTAGGACTATTTCCTATTTAAATAAACCATTAATTTATTATTATTATTTATATACCTATATTTAGTAGCTTGGAAAATACCTGCAATATTGTAATAATTTTGTTGGTATTAAAGTTGATTAAAATATGTTAAAAATAGAGTGCCGATATACATAGTCTAATAAATGTTTAATGCGTACTAAAATACGTTTTATGACCACATTTATGGTTTATTTTAATTTAGGATAATTTGTGATATTTATGACACTGAAATCAGATTGCAATTCTGTTTTAAACAGTCTCTAATACGATATTGGTCCCCTGTTTAGAATTTTCACATAGAACAAAAAAGTTAGAGCAACGTAATCACGGTAAATTGCCGTAGTAGTAAATTTAACACAAATGAATTGCAAATTTAATTAAAAAATTCAATTACAACAGCAACTCATTCATAGTCATTTTATTTTGAAGTACCTTTATGTCATTATTTTTGCAGCTGTTTTTGCTTCTAACGATTAACTTCACGGTGACTATTATGTTAATGACTGTCATTATGAATATTTTTTAATAGGTATGTTTCACGCAGAGAAATTTCCGTATGTGTAACATGTTTTTCAACCTTGCTTAGTGCAAAAATAAATTCCTACATGATAATATGTCATATTTCAAATAATACATAATTCAGTCACAGCACATAATGTTTCATTTTTGGTATATGGCCTAAGCATACGATGTCAAATGCAGATAATTTCATGTTATAAGGCATTTGCAATTTGTATAACAAGTACCTAAACATTGTCGAGTCTTGGTGTACATTGTCGAGTCTTCTCTGAATATAACTTATTTAAACAAACATTGGATCCGAAGTGGCAACTGCTTGACATTCAGTGGTTTGTAGACATTTCATTTAATAGTTCAAGGACCTCGTTTTCGTGTTGTTAGTACAATGAAAGATAAATACTCTTTAATGAATCATACGTTCACGCGTCATCGAATCACGTTCACTTATTTACTACAAACTATGAACTGTTATCTATTTATTAAGATATTACATGTCTTGACCGACTGATGCATCACCGCTTTAGCAAAAACACTGAACAAATATTTACATTGCAACGAAAAGTTAACACAGAGCCTATTAGGATTCAGACCTTACGGTCAACTTTGCTGTCAGTAGAATACGTAGAAGGATTCTTATTTTAATCTTGATTAGATGATTACTGGATAATGCTAAAGTATATGTCCATGAACGACGGCATAATAAACTATATGAATAATTTAATTATATTCCTCTTATAATAATATACAATTACCCAGCCCTCAAACGTATACACTTAATGATTTCGTGATGTTAACTATTCGCTTGACGTATTTAAACGGAATTACAGTCAAAACATTTGCCTAAATAATATATATATATATATATACTATGACTTACATGAATATCATTGAATATTTACTTATTCTGAATAAAATAAAATTAACCATTTGATAATTAGACATGAGATAACAAAAACAACAATTAAAAATGTTTTCCCACGATATTTATATTTATAAATTCTAGAAGGCTCATATTTTAAATGAATGCTGAAATTAAATAAGTAATTTGTGGAGGTCACTCAGACAAGTAAATGCTACAACATATTAAACAGTCAGATGTCTTAGTGTCATTGTTCTTTACAAATCAATCAAACTGGACAGAGCATAACATGTGCCTGGATGTCACAGAAATTAATTACTGGTCACTGCACACAGTGACATTTCTAACAACGAAACCGTTGGCAATGTCAATGCAATTCTAGTGATGCAATTCATCACTATTTAGACACCTACAAACATTGTTAAGGCAGTTTATGTACCTCCATTTCTGCATTTATTAACCCCTGAGTCTTCTTCGAAGAGGGTAATGAAAACACTATGTGGGTCTGCGTGTCTGTCTGTTAGTGACAGGCATAACTCCGGAACCACTGGACCGATTGACTTGTAACTCGCAGACACCTTAGGGTCATACATCGGTCGAGTTTGAATATGGGCCCTATGAGTCAAAAGACCCCCGAGATATAGGGGTCACAAGGTCACACGTATTTTTAAATGGCAAAATATTGACTTGTAACTTGGTGTGCAGACACCATGGCGTCATACCTCGGTCGAGTTTGAATATGGGTCTTGTGGGTCAAAAGACCCCGAGAAATAGGGGTAATTTCTTTTCATTACTTTTACATTTAAGACGAAGAGGTTGAATCTTAGGTTTTTACACCCATCTTGTTTTAACAGAAATTGCAGACACTTTACCCGCATTAATGTGTTTGGATCGTGCATAGAGCCGGCCCTACAGTATTAAGCTTAACATTTTGCGAGTTCCAGAGAAAGTAGAAAGGCGGATTTGTAACCAATATTTTCTGTTGTTAGAGGCCTTCAGGTCAAAGAGGACCTTTGACATAAGATTGCCTTAGATAGCGTTGAAAGCAAAATAGAGAAAATAACGATAACTCATACTGACTTCATAAATATTAGAAAAGGATAGTAATTAATATCTTATTATAAGAATTGTTCTCAATATTACACTTTTTTGTGGTGTGATGAAATAAAACATTGTCAGAGTATACATTATCAGTATCAATCCACTACTAAAGGAAAAATCAGGAACACTAGCGTGCTTTAAATAGCGCCATTGATCCCGATCTTAACATTTATTCCAACTTCCGCCAGCCATTACTAAGTATTCGAAACTCACCGGATTGTATTTTGATAATTATATTTGAGAGTCGCAGAGAAAGAGTTTTATGTACATTTCACTCTCTGTAGTTAAACAGAAAATAATCCACAACATCGGATGTCTTACAAGAACAGAATCGGTAGGCTGCGCGTGATTCCCGCGACATTCAAACTTGCACGACCTATCGTAAACGTTCTCATACACCACGAACTCGAAGCTTTGTTCAATCAATTTGTTGTTTGCTAAATTCACATAATAATAACTAATTGCGGTTGTAAAATTATTACGAAAATGCTGAGGAGATAATATTTACACAATGTACTTCACTAGTATGACGTATGTCTAATTAACATAAATCCCACATTGCATAAACGTTATATGTTTTAGTATCTTGCAGGATATTTATATCCTTCGTTCGTTGAACTTAACTATTGTATTGATGCGTTTGCCTAACGTAATCCTTTACCATAGAGTCACGACTATGTTTTTGGAGTCATCGTAATAATTAGGAAACCTGCCATTGCATACTACGGGCACATCTTTTAACTCTGTGTTGTTTGTGAAAACTTCGTAACAAAAACAAACAATAATAATTTGCCTCACCCGAAAATCTAACCTGAGACTGCATGACCAGAGGTAAACATAAGCAAAATCCTTTACGGAACCAACGACTAATTGCTTATGTGGTTCTAAACTAATACACTATCTATCATATCGGTTCGTCGCGCGATAGGGCGTACGCTACATTGTTGTGAGTTGAGTCATTGGATCGCAGTAGTGATGAAAGTCAGAGCCTTTCAAGAATAATTTGACAGCTCGGATGGTGTAGTGATTTGGGAGTGTAGTGGGTTCAAATCTCATACAACACAAACACAAAAATTTGTGTGCTCCACAAACTGATGTTCGGGTTAGGGTGTTCTTAGTGTCCGTTGTTTCAATGCTTGTAACGTTCGCCGCGTTTTGTCGGCCTCGATGGCGTAGTGGTTAGTGTAACCGACTGCCACGTCTGAGGTCGTGGGTTCGATTCCCGCACAAGTCAAACATTTGTGTTCATGAATGGAGTTTGTCTTGGTCTGGGTGTTTGGGTTGTATAATATGTATTTACAAAAAACAAGTATATATGTATGTTTATCTATTGTTTAGTACCCATAGTACGAGCTCTGCTTAGTTTGGGCAAGATGGTGTTGTGTGTATGTGATAGAATATTATTATTACAGGCATTATTGCTAGTGCAGGAGCATTGCATTATTTCGATAAAAAAAAAGGTTTTAAACATAATAGTAAATTATTCTTCTTTGATTTATTATCTGTATTTTTGTCAATAAAACAAATCCTTCTTTATTTTTTATCTTAATTTAAGCTATTATATTACGCTACTTACGAGTATAGAGCAGTATATAAATTCGTAAATGTTTGGTCGTTCTCGAAGCCTATGTAGAGGGTACTATGCATAGATATAATAAACAACTCTTTTTTATATTTCTATGGTACTATGCCAATAAATTATTTAAAAAGTGGGTTAGTTAAACCATAAACTTTTTTAATGTTACACCTAGCACTAAAATAATTATTTAATATTTTGAATAACATTAAAGTCATGACGCGCCCATGTCTTAAATGATCAGTGTTTCAAACTACAAACCTTGAGAGATGTGAACTTTACCTGAACTTAGCCCATTGTTATTGTTTTATAATCAAAATTTAATTTAGACTTAACAATCGTTCACAAGGTAATAATAGAATAAGTATTGCAAGACCGTAATGCGTTTTCACATGTTCTTAGGAAATATCCCTAGTCTGTTTACGCGACATCTTAAGGTTACATGGAAGTAAAGCTTGATACCGCAAATGCAAGCATATTAGGATGCTCAATTAACTTCGATTATTTCGTAGAAAAAGTCGTGTCAATGTACTTGCCAAAACTCGATAAAACTATTATTTACTATCAATATTAATAGAAACAGATTCCGACTTCTCATTAGTATCTTCAAATGTATAAGATTTAAGTAAATGAATATAAGTTTAAAAATCCTAGTTATTAAATTACTTTGTATTTGACAGTAAATAGAGGCAAACTCTTTAGAATTCCATCAAGTGGCGCACTGCAAGAATCTTTATACATATAAATATAACATGATTATTGTTTTTATTTAAAATAACTTAAGTAAACAAGCTCAAAGCTTTTTTGGTTAATATTTTGAAGTAAGTAAAATTTTTATTAAATAGTATTACTAAATAATATCCTATTTACAAAACAGCATACAATTATTGTAGTCCCTAAACATGCCTGCCTTGACGTTGCTGCAAGGAATTATTTAATTATAAAAGTTACATGCAGCAACAACAGCTACCTTCTTAAAAAGTTTGCTGCCTACAAGTCGTGTTTTTCCTAATAGAAGTGAGCAGAAGCGCGAATTGCGGCAAACTTTTGCAATAATTTAGATTACTACTCTACAATTTCACAAAAATAGGTACTAGAAACATTTCGCAATAAAGAAGCGTATTAAATTTGACAATGATGTCGAAGTCACGTTATTAAACAAACAATAAAATGGTTTGCCAACTTCCAAAGCTAAGTAACACAAAGATCAACTATTGTTTCGGCGATATCTCCCGTTATTTTTACCTTAGACTCATTATAAGATAACGGATTAACACACGACATCACTTAATGTGTGGGAACAGTGCATTTCCTGTAGTATGTATTATTAGCATCTCTTAGCACTTTAATAAAGTTGTTGTTAGAAAGTTTAACCAGTAAATAAACCATTCAGAAATTTAAGCGTCACATTTAAAGCTAACGGTATCGAGATATTCAGTACTAGTTAGACTTTATTATTAATTCTGGCGGTAATAAGTGTGATAGAGAAAGTCTTGATGAATTTTTCTGTCAAGAACATCTCAGTAGCAGTACAGAAACTGCAACTGCGCAGTAGACGCAATAACACACGCACTTAGCAACACAGGCAGGCAGGCAATAAGCTTGGCCTTATGGAACAGACATAATAGGGACTGACAAAAAATATAGTTGACGAAATGTGGGTGTAATAATACACCTCTTCACTACAAGACTTTACTAGACTAGACTATGTGTAGACATGCGTATTAATACAAGCTGTAGTTCTTAAAAAAAAAGTTTCAATAATAAAAAAGTTTCAAAAATCAATTTTGAGGAATAGGAATAGAATAATAGGCATTGTTGTTGTTGTCGGGCGTGTATGAGGAATGTGATGAAAGTGAATGAAGCCAGAGAAGTGTGTCAGGATCGTAGCAAATGGAAATCCGTAGTCTCTGCCTACCCCTCTGGGAAACAGGCGTGAATCTATGTATGTACAATGTGTTGAAGTTTGGGGCAAAATGTGTACTGCGGTTTTTATGACCAAGCGTCAATGCCGATTGAAAGCATACAAGCGAAATAGGTAAATGGATTAATATACAAAATGCCTTCATACCTCAAATTTTAAAGAAAGGGTCAAGAGGTCTGTATTTGCCTTTATGAGAAAGGATCACGAGATAAACCTTGTAATAAACCTTACTTCTGCGACATCGCCACACTCATAAATACTGCGTCCATTCCATCAAAAATCAAATAAAATAATAATATCGGCTCTATATTAAACTAATAATACACTTCCACCCCCTCGTAAGAAGAGTTATGTCCACCATCAGATTCCCTGACGTCACACATACCCAAGATCAATATAGCAAACCAACTAACTACCTACATATTTCAAAAGTCCATGGGTTCTAATTCGCGGCCTCTGCACGGCAGTCCGATAAAGTCCTCATTAAGCTACAGCAGCTGTAGAAATTGAAACATTTAATTATCCACATATCTCACAAAAAAAAGCAAGTCATTTACCTCCACACGTTTTCATTCGTTTATTCAACCGTAAATCTCGTTCACTTGAACGGTTGAAACACATCCGACGTTGCATTGTGAGAAAAAAAATGACTCAAATACTTAAACGCCTGTTTACGCAAACTACACAAATTCTTAACAAGGTGCTCTATATCTAAATTGAGCATCGAACTTATCAGAACAAACATCGTTAGCGTGTCAATCCATCAAACCGTAACGTGTTGTAAACTGTGACCTACTGTTTCGAAAAAAAGGCAACGGTTGCTAAGCAACAGCCTTGGTGATTTCTCAAAGCATCACGAAGTTAACAATGGTACTTAAATGCTGTGAACAGTAAATAGTAAACACTGTTACACCGTTCGGTCAACTTTGGCACGGTCCGAGCAAAAAGTATGAAACTGCTCAATAAAATTGCTTTTCTGTTTCACCTTGTTTTTCAATTATATTCGATAAATTTATTTGCTTTATAAAATTGAAAGCTAATTTGAATTTATGTTTTTCTGTTTTAGGTAGAAAATCAATTTCTGATGGATTCGTGTAGCAATTAAATTAAATTATTGTTTAATATGCCGCGTTATAACATTAAGTTTATTTATGCTCGTATTTAAGATCTAAAATCAAAAATAAATTACTCCTTAAGTAAGTTAACTGTTTTAGTTTAGCAACGACTTTGCTTATCTTCTAGCTAAACATTATTTTAACTATAGATATAACTATTCTTCAAATTGACTAGATAAACTATAGTTATTTTGTTATCAAAACATATGTATACTCACCCCTGTTCGTCAGAGGAAAGATGTAACATACCTGCCTACACTCCCGAGTGAGTAGATAGAGGTGTTACTTCTCTCCTGTGGTTCTTCATTTCGTCGGCTATCTTTATAATTAAGAGACACCTATTGCCGTCTACGGGCATATTGCTAGGCTCCGTACTACTACACAGAATACATAGGTATAAATATTACACTTAACGTGTGGTTATCATAACCCACATGACATGTCTTTGAAGGATACATAATATATTTTTGGAGGAGAACACAACGAGACCCTCGCCTAAATTTAGAATATTGCTTAAACTAAAGTAGCCTGTCTGAGAACGTACATATATTCTACAGAATATCGTAGCCTTGTTTTTATAACCTATAGTGACTAGGTTATCAAGCCTTCTTAAGAGGCTTTAAGCTACCAACAGAGTGCCAGCAATCTTTGTCACTTACGACTGACCGTACAGCGACTTCTTTTCTAAAAGATAGGTTCCACCTCGTGGATCGCCCTTATATTGCAAGAACTCATGGGCCCACTAAACCGTGGAAGTGAGAGACGTGAGATTGGTTTCTAACGTGTTTAAGTAAATAAAATGTTTTGTAGCCATTGGTAACATACGATGATTTCAATTACTGCGGTACCGCGGTTAATATTCAACACCATTTTTTATTTATGCGACTTTTATCTTAGGATAGAAGTACTAATAACAAATTCATTTCAGAAACGCTAATGTGAGTTTGTTTATTTGTTTGTTACGCTTTCAAGCCTTAACTGCTCTACCAATCTACATGAAATTTCGCATACTTGTTGTCAGGGGTACAGAAAAGAACATAGGGAACATTTCATCCAGAAAAAAGTACTGTTACTAATCTAACATAACCTACATTTACGCGAGTAACCGTCGCGTCGTCAGGTGTCATGTAAGCTTTCACAAATAAGACCCTCATTAAGCTCATGAAGAAATCCACTCATCATTGTTTAACATCCGTTCATATTAATAAGTACTTCCGATACTTATAAGTTTATTCTTCATTATAACCTCTCATTGTTTGTTGCCTGATTGACATTCCCATACAATAAGGATGACGATGTGAGATAACAATTTACGTAGGTAAACTGGATGTGGGAGGTAACGAATCCTTGTGACTATGCCTACATCTCCATAATACCATGTTGTTCATACGTTGTTTGTTATTATAGCTGTCTGCGATTTCGTCGAGACAACCAGCCCTTTTTTATAGCTCCATGTCACATGGGTAGACGACGGGTCAAGGTCACCCGAGAATTCGGTTCGATGTAACAACCACGGTTTGCCAACCCGCTGCTTTGCTGGTGGTTGGATCGCTGGAACTGTGACTTAATCAGCGATGAGACAACCATAGAGACAACGTATCAATATTATATGTGTATCATATGTTGACAAGATTATAAATCACATGAGTATTAAAACACAAAGTAGAGTATTAAAACGACATATTATCTCGCCTGTTATTTTTAAAGGAATAATTTACACTTTGCTTGGAAATTAATATCAATAGAGGCAATTGAATCCTATATAAAATAAAAATTTAACCATACTGCTGATAAGTCAAGAATGACTTCAGAGTTCCCGATATTTAAAACAATGTTTATTTTAAGAGACGATCCACATGTCACCACACTAATGAATTTTTTTATTATTATTATTTTAACTATTTATAAAAATGCCTCTTGTTTATTTTGTGTAAAATGCTGACCAATTTTACCGAGCGTGTGTCAAGAAACTCAGAGAGAATCAGTTCAAGCGAGGCGTGGTCTCCTTGACTCCACGATACCGACGGCTGAGGTCGATGGGTTAAGTGATTCGCTGCTTACCGGCACCCTCGAACCGAAGCGAGACGAACAACTTCGTATGAGGTCAGGTCAGGTATGCTTGTCATACGTATAGTGTGCTTATATCTGCAAAGTATGAATAATAATCAGCCTTCACAGTATTACGACAATCTAAATAGTGTTGTTTCTTTTTTATATTTTTCATAAAAAGTTATGCTTCCACATTCCATTTTCAACATTTCAATTTCATTCTTGGAAAGAAGAAAGTGAATGCTGTCTACTCCAATATTAATGTTTCAGGAAACTACGAAATGATATATTATGTACTTTCTTTACTTCGTATACTGCAATATCATAATGAAGTTAATTAATAACTATCGTACAATATGCTCACGATATTTGATTTATCAATCAATCAGTGCATAAATACAGTATTTCTTATTACTACATAGCAATAAAATACTATACAATCAATGTCTATGGTTGAAAACATGGTAGCTTGTCTATGTTATAGTAACGTAACGTTCATCACACATACACTTTAAATTAGAAAATAACAGACACATATAAACGGTGTGTATGAAGTCTTCCGAGAAAATCGTAAGAGGTATACAACCGGCAAAGACTGCGGAATATCGTCACTCACAAATAATAGCAGGTATCACATAGGTGTGGAGAAACCAGAGCGTTTCACTGCACCTATTTATATGTAAGTGAATTAACATAATTAATTGACACCACAGTTCCTGCTTAGCCACTCTAACGAACCTCTTATTAAGATCTGTTATCATTTCATAATTAGCCAAGGCCAATAGTAAACTATTATGATATTTTTTGTATTCTTCACACGGTTAATACTTGTATTTTAACCACACAGAATATGAACAAATGACGTAAAAAGCCGTTGAATTCAAATGCGTAGGCATGACACGCATGGTTGTCAACACAAATGGATAAAATTGTTTTTAAATGTAGATATCTAGAATTTTGTGTTACGAACTAAAATTGGAAGAATGAATGGAATCGTTGGTTAATTAGATGCCATAGACTTACTTTCTTAGTCAAGTTCGAGTTTACGAGTTACCTACATATTAAATGAAAACGTCGTTAGGCGAGTAAATTACACGAAAAGACAAGTGATTATTACGTGTGCCGGTTTGAAAAGAGCTTTGCGTTACAGAGGAGATAATTATACTTGTAGTACAGAGCAGGACAGAAAACACGCCCTATAGTCTCAACTTAATCATTCTCACGTTAAATTGATGTAGACCTTAATAAATATGCTCCACCGGGCGTTTTTTTAGAAAATCTATTTATTACGTCACTAATATATGTATGTTTACGAAGCATAAATTAGAAATGTAGGTATTTCAAGTACATTTCTCCAGTTCTGTTAAGGCTATTAAAGTAGGTGAGGTTATTACCATGTTCCCGGTTAAATTCTAAGCTACATTGTTCTAAGTACTGTATGTACTTGAAGTGAATTAAATTTCCCTGGCTAATTTGGATCATCATGTATCAGGTACTAACCCAAAAAAAAGTTAAGAAAAATATAGTATAGACCTACGTTTATGCAAATGCTTTAACATTACATACATGAATGTATAACCTATAACCCTTAAAGGGTAGGTAACATATATGATATCCATAGTTCTCCAACATAGGACTTTAGCGCGGTTTATAATTATTTGGAAAAATGACAGCACCTATGCACATATAATATATGTATATTATATGTGCATAGGTGCTGTCATTTTTTGTTTATGTAACAAGAGATAAACATTCTAACAACAAAAAAGCATGTAGATACTTTTTTATATAAAGTTAGACGATGCATAAATTCTTGATCTAAATGTAGATTTAGATCAACACTTTATGCATCGTCCAACTTTTTGTCCCGCATGAAAATTGAATCTAAATTTCAGTCTAACGACAGTGGCCAAATAAATCACAACACCATCAATACAGATCATATCCTAACTTAATATTATAAATGCAAATGTGTGTTTGTTTGTTACGCTTTCACGCCTTAACTACTCAACCGATCGTCATTAAATTTCGTATACACGTTGTCAGGAATACAGAAAAGGACATAAAGTACTATTCCAAATCTAGCCTAACCTATTTACGCGAATGAAGCCGCAGGCAAAATTTAGTATGTAAACATAATTGATTGATACGCCCGTTTAAACTACATAATAGGCTTCAACCGTATAAACAGCTATAAACAAGAGAGAATTATACGATATTCTTCACAGTGATACATCATGTTAAATAGCAATAACAAGTCACCATGACAACGCTTAAAGCAATGTAACTAAACGGTGCTATTACATTAATTATGTGCAATCACTGCAATAGTTAACGACTTATCTATTATATTTAATTATGCGTGCAGAAAGAACCCGGTTAGGTGGCCGAATGATTGCTTACGGTTGTGTAGTCACCTGATAAATAGCTACAGAAACAATAAATTTAAAAATAATGAAAATAAAAGCGAAAGTTATGATTTATGAGAAAATCTATCATTGTTTGGCATATGTTTCATGTAGCAAAGAGGTTACTTATTACTTACACTAAACTTAGGGCTAGAAATCAAATCGTTATTTCACTTACAAACTAAAGTAGATTATACAAAGGAATTGACATCATAACTTTCCGGTGATGACAAGTTGGTAAAATTGTTTTTATTTTGATAATTAAACCTTTGTTAATAACTTATATTAGATTAATTATTTACAGTTAATTAGAACAACCTTGTCCTGTGTTAAGTAAATATCCTAGTGATACGTTAAAATTTGAATCATATTTGTATTCTGTTGCGCACAGCGGGATTTACTTCTCATAGTCAAGGAGCAAGTGTTTATAGTTCTAGCACAAATTCAAATTCGTATACAATTGCACATGTTGCAGTGCACATCTCTAATTTCGGCTATGAGCTCGCTTGCCTATTAATATTCGCCCCGCCTAAAAAAAAATAGTATATACGCCTCGTTTTGTAGAACCCGTACGGCCTGGTTTGAGGGGAAAATCAAAATTAATTTAATTTAATGTCTTTTGAAGCACCCTTATCCACATCTGTATTATTTAAGAAATAAAAAAGTACAGTTAGACAAAAAACGCTTAATATACTTTATTTATTTTAGTAGTGTTAACACTGAAGCACTGACATTCTTATTGATTAAATTTTATAATATTGTTATGGATATCTTTATTTTTAATTTCTTGCTCTCCGTACTTTATATGTACTTGAGGTAAGGGTCGAAAGCGAATGGGTACTATAATATTGCGCAGGGCAAATTTTGTAGGGCAAATGGGTTCTTAGCCCTAATTTCTGAACTGAGCAGGACTTCCAGATAAACAGATTTGAGTTTTGAGCTGGAAGCATAGCGAATACTTTTTTCACGGGTAATAGGCATACGCTTAATATCAGACGAACATAGTATTAGTTTGCCACTTCCGTCGTTTAGTATAATTATGTACAGAAAACAAGCTTGGCAAATAGTAAACACACGCATGGTCTTACGCGATTACCGTTTAATATACCTCATTATAAGAGGAATTCTAAACGCTAGTACAATTAAATAGGAATTTAATTAAGTTCTTAATAAACACTAATTAATCCTCATTAGAAATTAAATCTGAATATTTGAAAAGGACACAGGAAAATATTTGGAATAAAAGCTGTCCCTCAAAATACTTAAATCTTTAAAAAGCTTAACATTGTCTCCGTATTGTTTATTATACATCTGTGTATCCTAAAATTAATAGTTATTATAAATGCGAATGTGTAGTTTGTTTGTTTGTTACGCTTTCACGTCTTAATTACTATACCGATCATCATGAAATTTCGCCTACACGTTGTCAGGAAAAGAGAAAAGGATTTTTGCCTTTTATACAGAAAAAAGTAGTATCTAACCTTTTTTTACCTGTTGGGAGCTCTTAAAAGAATTGAGTCATCCATAGCAGGCCCCCCCGTGTGGGTGCGGGCCGCGTCAAACGGACCCGACCACCTCTCGTCCCCAGGGGAGAGCCTCACCGGTCTCCCCTTTCGACATTGGAAGGCGCGCGGGAACACCGCGCGCGCCCTCTAAGTAGTATCTAACCTAACGTAACCTACATTTAGGCGCAAAGCCGTGGGCAAAATCTAGTTTACAATATCTATAAATTAATTACATTTATATACTACATTGTTTTAAAAATGTATTGTAATGATATTTGTTAGTATTACTACTTTTCTTTATACTTTATCTCACACGATTAATCTATTTCCGTTGGTGTCTAGATTTAGCTAGTTAAGTTTAAAGGCGTATGAATCACCGGCTTGCGTATCTACTGACTCAGTACAAGAGAATTGCAAATATTCGGGCACACAGCTTGAAAATAATATAACTATTTCGTTAATATTTATTTACCAACATTACTATGATGTATATATTTTACTGTAGACCTGTAGTATAATAGACTCTTTTTTGCGACTAGAACAGATAATTTGTGTGTTGAAATGACTGTGGGCTTTTGACAACCCTTTACAATAAAGATGGTATTCTTTAAAGATAAATTGTATTCATATTTTGGGCTATGTTCCTAAGCAGTTACAAAGTTTTAATGTATCCCACATTCTATATTAAATGTATGCTTCCTACTGTTTACAATAATTATTTATATTTTATTTATTTTCTTTCAGGTAAGTTGCCGATATACTCGCTACATTGCGACACACGCTTGAAGAGAAAAATTAGGTAAAAGTTGATATATGACTCAACTATTGAGTTGAAGAGCCTCTTTAGTAACTTCTTAATTAGGAGTTATAACCATTGCTAAAAGTTTTGAGCAGTGACTTTGCTGTTCCCAATCTCTCCAAATTATATTCACACATACATACATAGTCTCACGTATCAAATCTCCGAAGGGGTAGAGATGTATTAAGCCCATATTTAAGCAATTACGGCTTTCGATCTCACGTAATGATAGTTAAACCTATTGCCAGTAGACACTGGACACAGTACCAAAGTTCGAACTATCTGAACTCCGAGCTTACAACCGAAAATCCCAATAACACTTTGCCTAGCCCAAATGAACCCGAGACTAATACGTAGTAGAGGTACCGAAATATAAACAGTAAAACAGTATATATATGATCTCAAACTAATATAATTTTGTTGAATAAGAGATGTCTCTTATTCAACAAAATGGTATTAGCTTGCCTTATAGACTGACATGAAGGTCTTGTACATGTGTACTAGACCTTCATTTTGACGATAATGCTTGGTTACATCAGGTGATAAAAACTTGATAGAAAGCCTTGGCCATTACGTTGACGATCTCTGACCGGAAGTAACAAATAAATGACACAACAATTGCAACGATCTTCCAACCTTACCCTCTGACCTCTACAGCCTATTGATTACATCCATTGCTCGAGGCTGATAAAAAAGTTATAAACAGTTAATTAGACGTTTTGTTAAACGTCGCTATTACGCGTCATAGTGTCGTCATAGGTTCTTGAACTTTAGTGACGTACTTTGTAATTAGACGTTTTTCAGACATTCTGAGACGTTTTGTTTATTTGTCACCAAAACTATGCCATACCCTAACACTAATGTTTTTATAACTGTACATTTTGTTGATATAGAACCTTTTCTGTTCTGAACATAAAGCGAAAATATTCTAAGTCTATAGTTCTGATTATAGAATAATAGAATAACGTACTCGTTGTTTTTTTATTTTGCATTCCATATTTAAATAGTACATAGGTGGCATTTAAAGACATAAAAAAAATATAAATCTCTTTGGTGGCAGTACGGTATCAGGAATATTTAAAAATTCATTCTCATAATATAGTAAAGCCAAAGTAGCGTACTGCTAAACGTTTACAATAAACAGTCGTAACTTAGCTATAGGTAGACCATAATAAACGTAAGGAGATTCTTTGGAGAAAGTTCCTTATTGTATAACATGTGATATAATCCAATCCTGAGTAATGGTATTCAAGACACAATGTAAGCTCCGCGACAACGTCTGCAATATAATATAGGTACTAGTAGTTGACCGCTACTTTGTTTATGTAGAGACAGTGTCCAGTATAAAACCATAGATGATAGATGATTATAATAGTATTTACGTTAGGTCGCCAATTGACAAAGATACGGATTGAATTTGTAAAATTGCTTGCATTCTGAAAATAAATATTTATGAACCTTTTCTTTCCAAGTATACGAGCTTATATACCTTAGGTACCTTATATTTAAATAAGTACAACTATATATTAGGTTTTAGTTTTCTGTACCGGACGGGCGAACTCGGGGCTGAGGTTACTATATGATGATGGTTACAAAACAACCGTCGAGTCGCTGACGTCCTGTACACGATGTGTAGACTGTACTATAGTGATGACTGGTTACGATGTCGGAGGCTCTGAAAGGCGTGTTGTTGCAGGTTCGATGTGCGGGTCAGGATCAGGACTTTAAATGAATAGAAAGAAGCTTCATATATCAGTTGGTTGAAGGCTTCTGGCTGGCTCCATTTGGTTCTTGAGGCTTGAAGATGAGGTTTCTTGAGCACGTGCGGTCGATCGATACTGTACCGCTTAAGTACCTCTAATCTTTACCGTAACGAGAGCCGGCCAGAAACCTCGGTCCACAAGTTTATTTTTAACTATATATTGTACATATTTCTGCTTATATCTACGGAACTATACTAGCTAGCGTGATGATACAAAAACTGCCGCGTAGGGCACGATAAGACCTATCTATTGATATCTGTTTTATCTATCGGAAGTTAAGTCTAGATATAGTTATTCTAGGTTTTAGGCTAAAATTCTATTTTGCTGTAACATTTATATCAGAAAAAGTGTAATAACTTTTAAACTATACTATGTAGGTATATGATTCCTTCAGTATGTTGTAGTGCTTTTAGTAGTGTACAAAATAAAATACACAAGTGAAACCTTTTATTAAAAACTTAAGACCTAGGAACCCTAACATACCTAACTTGAGGTAAAAATGCATTTTATTGGCAATATTTATGCTTTAAACATGATATTCTTATAAACTATATAAAAGAAACATAATATTATATTACTTACACTATTTATCTACACTTTTCAAGTCTATATATGACCTAATTCGGCACTATTGTAACGATAAACTTTATTGATACGTCACACTTATGTATTCACACTCACAATAACACGATTCAAGTCAATATTAACGTTGTCGCGAACATTTTCTTTTTCTTTCTGTTTTATAATATTTTAGGTATAAGTTATTTTTAAAGAATTGTGGTTATTAGTACAACTATTAGTGTTATTATTATATGCCTAATTGGCGTCCCACTACTGGGCAAAGGCCTCCCCTTCCAACTATGACATTATGATTTTAAGTTTCAAAGAAACGATAAGTGTTACTGGAAAATTAATATATATGCGTCACAACGTTTGTATGTTATGTATGTGATGCTGGATACAGACTTTATTTTTAGCTTAACAAAGTTCCCTCTTATCTATACTAATATTATAAAGCTGAAGAGTTTGTTTGTTTGTTTCAATGCGCTAATCTCAGTATTTACTGGTTCGAATTGAAGATTTATTTTTTTGTTGGATAGCTTATTTATCGAGGAAGGTTATAGGCTAAATAACATCACGCTACGACCAACGAGGGCGGCGCAGTAATCATAAACGCGGGTGAAACCGCGGGAACATCTATAAGTTATATTTCGATTTAACTATGTAGTCATCACATCATACTTTTATAAAATACCTTGAGTATAAAACTATTGTTTTACAGTTTTCGTGTGTTATTTATGTAATGGAGAAGAGAAGAGAAGTACTAAACTTCTCCTATAATATTTAGAGCTACGTTACGTGCAGCTAGAGTGCAATTCATCAGGTCATGAAGACTGCAGGCCGTGAAGATGCCAGCAGATGGAATCTAATTTTGATGATAAAATTAATTACAATATTCTCATCACTGTGAATAACCTGTTCTAATCCTTTCCTATGCCAGACCTCTTATAAAATACATCCACTAATGTTTTATTATAATACTTACAAGAAAAATTTACATTTACTGCCTTTATTACTTGACGTACCTATTGCTATAAGTATATAACATTTACAACAAAGTACTGAATATGTCGGTTCATTACCACTGAAGTGTCTATAGCTGGAAGTGCAACATATTACATATAAACATTTTATGTAAACTATTTATTCTGATGATTTACGATACCTAATTTCTTTTATCATCTACATAAACAGTTGTTGAATAATAATTCGTGGACAATGTACGAGTGGTAGATAAACCGCTGATCTTTATCAACAGGTTTACGATAGCGTGTAACGATTACTTACATTTTACTTTTGGTTAAATGTCAGGTTCCGGAAAGTAAATATCGCTTAATCCATTCACAGTCCCGTGATAGACACAATAGAAAATCAATTGTTATGTACCATATGTGGTTCATCGGACAGGGAACGTGTTAACAAAGTTTTAGAGTAGTAGAGCCTTGCTGGTTTCAGCATGAATGGGCCGGCTCGACCGGGGAAGGACTACCCTCTCACAGAATATCGACGTGAAATAGCAGTATTCCTACTGTTGTGTTTCGTTCGGTGAGTGAGAGTGCCGGAGGCCCGAAGGCTCTTTCCACCTTCCCGCTCCTTCTCCTTCCCACTTCCTTTCCTAAAGGGTCGGCAACGCGCATTAATGCCTCTGGTGTCACAGGCGTCCATAGGCTACGGTGACCACTTAC
Source organism: Catocala sponsa (assembly GCA_963564715.1). NCBI lineage: Eukaryota > Metazoa > Arthropoda > Insecta > Lepidoptera > Erebidae > Catocala > Catocala sponsa. The sequence goes on along the minus strand of OY751338.1, from coordinate 19,558,135 downwards.
CACCAGGTGGGCCGTATGCTTGTTTGCCACCTTAATTGTATAAAAAAAACAACAAAATATCCTTCCTATAGTTTAGTCTTCTGTTTGAAGGATCCTCTTAACGTGCGTTTAAAGAATATACCTAAATTGTAGTCCAATGCAGTTCAAATACAGTCAGCTCCTGTCCTTTAAATTAACAGCTCGACGACGACTTCACGGATGGTGTAGTGGTTTTAGTGGTCACATCGCCGCTGCCACTACGCCGAGTGTTGTGTGTTCGAATCTCACACTGGAAAAAAAATTGTGTGATTCATAAATGGTTGTTCCGAGTCTGGATGCTCTTTGTGTCAGTTATTTGAATGTTTGTAAAGTGTATCGCGAACACAGGAATAATTCCTAATACGAGAACTGCCTTTTAAAAAAGAACTAAATTTTCAAGCAATGTGGTTGCGGTAAGGATGTTAAGAGTGGAATTTAATCAACATATTACATACGTAATGTATTGGGATTCTGTCCACCCGTAATCGCGATTTAAGTATTCGTATAATCCGTCTAGACCTTTGGAAACAATGTTTATAAAAACGATGCCAATGACTTAACTTGGAATATATAATGCTGCTAATTTATATACACATTAAGTTCGGAAATACATAAATCATATAAATAATCTTATGATGAAATAGATTCATCATGCAATATGTTTTATATAATATTATATTGTAGCTATATGTTATCTGAAAGAAGTAAATTTACAAGAAATTAATTACACCCACACTTTGCCAGCCTTATTTTAGGACTCACGTAAAAGGCACATTTCCAGACCTAAAGTTGCTTTTGAAATGCCTACCAGAAAATGCAATAACACCTTGCCTAACCTGGTAATCAAACTTCGGGATCTCACCATCGCACACAAACACAAGCGCACACTTAGGCATTTTAATACTAATTAAGTTCTCTTTTAGTACTTGCTTTATTTAGGTGCTCTTCAATTCATTATGAATCTCTTAATCAATATATTTTATAATATACACAAACGTCACATATTAACCAATAGATTAAATACTTTGAGACCACACCGATGACGGTCATCAGGTCACTCGAGTCAAGCGCCTCATTGGCCCACATAGCAACATATTGTTCGTTATATCATCGAATCAATTTCCATATTACGAAATGTCAGCGGACGCTGCTCTCTCACCCACTGAACCAGTAAACTTTTATGTTTATGTTTAGGAGCTTTCCGATGATTGTTTATATATAAAATGTTCTATGTGAATTGGATTCCGATGGTTGTTATAATGACAATTTCTTTCAAATTCCGACACATTATTGTGTAGTGAAAATAGAAGCAACTCGGTATATATACATATATGGCGTGGTACGCAAACGATAGATGGCCTGGGACACGTTATTGTGTTGCTCTTTCGTAATAAATTGACTTCACCATCACTTATACGTCCACGTAGCATAGCAATAAACTATCGTTAATACTTAACAAATATATATTATTATAATGACCCATGTTTGCCACATGCCACTGGAGCTTAGGCCTAAAATCAGCACAGACTTAATCCCAATGGTGCTAAGCGGCAACGTGATAGATCAAAGCGTAGATGGTGGGACGAATTAATTAGCTACAGAAGAGACTGGTACAAAGTAGCGCATAACAGGGATATGTAGAAAATCCAGAGGGAGGCCTTTGTCCTGCAGTGGGACAATACAGGCTGAAAATAATAATAAATAAATAATATGACCTGAATTGGCTGTTTAAGAGCTACAGGAACCCAAACAACGACACGGTAAAGATTTATTTTCCTGGCGTGTCATCTAAAGTTAAAGTTAGTGTTAGTGTTTTTAATACTCAACCAGATGCAGTGAAGCGCATGCTCAGTCTTGATTTTTTTACAAGGTTTAATGCTGATTAATTTTACTTTATTTGTTAAAATTATGTTAGATGTTTAAGTGATAAAATAATTGCTGTCCACGCATTGTTATTTAAGAATTAGTCGTGGAGACCTATCATTGGCTCTCTGTTGCATATATATTTTCACTACTATGTATTTCAAAGCTGTTGGTCTTCCTAATACATAAATAAATAAATAGGTTTTAGGTGCGTTTGTGCTAATCTCCACCAGTAATCTAATGAGATAAACTTAGCCTAACATTTAGTATGCGTTTCATTTATCAGTTGTCAAATAAACGTGCATCTTACGCATTCTATTTGACGCAAGTAGCTGTAGGTAGAAGAAGTACTCAGTAGTAAGCTCGACTTCTCTATCAGGGTTTGGTAACGAAATTATTTGATAAGTGTAATATGCCTAATACCTATATCAATTATTATTACCTTATAACCAAGTTTCATTAGTATAATATATTAATGGGACGCCTACATATATCCGCTTATGAAATCGCGAGTTTGGCTACGTTAACGTATAATAAAAAAGTAAAGAGAGCAGGTCGCGGAGGTAAGCCTTTACGCGCACATCGTGTGTCATTAAAACATAGTTTACACTCAGAAAGAGTGCAGCATTTATATAAGCGAAAGATTTTTTACTAGATTTTGCCCACGGCTTCGCTCGCTTAAATATAGATTAGGTTAAATTAGCAACATTACTTTTTCTGGATGAAAGGTACCCTTTGTCCTTTTCTGTGCCCCCGACAACGTGTATGCGAAATTTCATGGTGATCGGGCGAGTAGTGAAGGCGTGAAAGCGAAACAAACTCATATTCGCATTTTTATTATTAGTTAAGATAGTTAGTATATATCAGGTTAGAATATATATATCATTAGGATAGATCAGTTGAATAGCTTTAAAGATACGATTAATATAATTAATTAATACATACAAACATTTTTTTCTTATTTATAATATATTAGTATAGACTATACATTAGTGAAAGCGTGTATGACGAATGACGAATGCTTTTAATGTGATGAATATTTTATTTAGCTATTCTTCTTTAACGACTTTTTGCCATGATATGCGATTTGCCAATGAATGTGGATCTCAATCTAGTATATTTAACACGTACACACTAGCGTAATAGCTTATGCATTTATTCTAAACACACATTACCTATTACATAGGCTTATATGTTAAGAAAATTACGATGCCACAGGCACAATCAAGTCACGCAATTCCTAAGAGAGTTTACAGTGTAATGTGGTTCTTAGAAGGCCTATAGATTATCTGAAGTCGTGACTATTACCTACGAACCCGCCGCTAATGTGTTATTATTTTCTTTGACTACCTGGTTCCCTTATTGGGCAAGGGCAATTTATGGAGCCATCAAAAACATCGTGTTGCAAATATGACACTGCCTTTTGTTTGAGCTATAAAAAGTTGGATCGAGCATGGGTAAACTATGAGTCCATGATTTCAATAATTGTACAGTTTATTTGCGATGCAGACATAATTTTTCAGTGCATAGGTGTATTATTTCTTCAATTATCGTTGAGATGCACATTATTTTGTGTATTTTTTAAATGTTATCGCTGCCTACTTACTAAGTAATAAATACTGTCTTATGCGCAGCTATATCTTAAGAAAATATAATACAAGTGGTATTACCCTTTTGTTCAGAGGTATATAAACGACCGCGTTATAAAAGCTGTAATTGCACTTTAATATGTATACTGAGAAAATGTTTCGGTAACATAAGCCATATACAAAAGCAAATCCGTGTAAATTTCTCCGCGGTGATTCATATCCAGACTGTGAAATTTCACGATAACCAGTATTACGTGACCAGATATAAGATTTCAACGCTTGAAACCTAATTTGGTCGGAGCCATTTGTATTATACGAAATATCGCATAACAGATTGTTTGTTGACAAGGCACTAAATGAGATAAAATTAATGTTATATCCAAAACATCTGAGCTCAAATATGGATAGATTATATCTGATATTATTAACAAAAAACTGGCTTTAAATGTATTAAGTACATAATATTACTCAAGAATGATATGGAATATATAAAACTAAAAGTAATAATCATATTATAATAATAATATTCTACCACATACACACAACACCATCTAGCCCAAACTAAGCAGAGCTTGTACTATGGGTAGATACTAGACAATGGATAAACATACTTATATACTTTTTTTTGTACATACATAAATATTATACATAGAAACACCCAGACCAAGACAAACATCCATGTTCATGCACACAAATGTTTGACTTGTGCGGGAATCGAACCCGCGACCTCATGCGTAGCAGTCGGTTACACTGACCATCGAGGCCGACAATAATAATAATAAGTACCATATATTAAAAAAATGCTTTTTCTGGATTGTAGGCCGTAAAACTTGGAATAAGTTCAATATTTTGATAACAACTTGATAATTATAAAATAAGACTTTAAATCAAGCTGTTAACAATTTATATTTATGTAATTCTAATTTCAAATTTTGATATTGGATTTGTTCTAGTATACAAAACCGAAATTAGCAATTATATTGTATGAGTACAATTATTGTAATTTCAGAATTTTTACGTAAAGTAATAATACGAGAATCGCGTGAGTAAGGTATGAAGGGCTTTAAATGACTTGTGCAATCTATTAATCATTTGTAGACACGGTAATATCTTGTCAATGTTTAACATTGTTCAAACAATGTTACCGGCTTGCAGTGAACTAGAACTTAGGAATGTTATGTACTTTGAAAGTATTGGAATGCAGTCTATTTCGGACTATTGCTTAGGCATTAATATACAATCCAATAATAATTCACAAACAGCCAGCCTAGCTGCCACCCACAAGTTCGACACGGTCATAATATTTACAGTCACTACTGACCTGTCTCTTATAGTTTGTTTAGAAAACGACTTGACAACAAAGTCTTAATTATTGGTGGTTGTTTACACAAAGGTAGTAATTTTATAGTACCTTCGGTATTACTTAACGCTTTATTGTTTTACGCATTGGAATATGGCTTTTCTATAGATATGTATTTAACTCATTAGCAATCGTTCAGATGCGAGCGTCCAAACACAATGCTTTTATAATTATTTCTCGATATGGTTAAGCTGACTAGTAAAAATGTATTTATTTATGTATACAATAACCTTTACAACTTACAATACATTGAGTACATAAAGTATTGTTATAGCAATAGGTACGCCAATTATGAAAATTATTAATACGTGAAAACTTAGAACACTTCTTTATGACCTTTACTAAACATATGACTAGAAATAGGTAGTAATACATTTCTTATTTGCTTTCGAAATCTATAAAATAAAGCTTAAGTAAACAAGCGATGTATTTGTATATTTCACTAAATACTGTACTTGTATCCATAAATGTTTCCGTCCCACTTCCTAACACCATTTTATCTCGTATCTCTCTCATGTAACACGAGAACAAACATATTACGCGCACTTTCGTTTTCCTGCATGAACTGTGTTATCAGCCGGAACAAAACGTATCAAAACTACTACCATATCAAGAACTAATCCGAAACAATGCAATTGACGGTATCTCTTTGTAGATAAATGAATTAACGGATGAAAAACGTGGGATATGTTCGCTTCCTGCCTGTTTCCGTGAGACGACACGAGGTTCTTCGAAGTACAAATAGAAAGGTAAACGCCTACTATTACAACATTTTAATAATATTGTGACAAGTTGTAAGTCGTTGAAACCTCAAAACCTGTCAATTACGCATATTCTATAGTTTTCTGTTGCATAATAAATTGTTTAGAGATAACGAACAAATACAAAGAAATATGCAGCAACCAGCAAACAGGTAGCTTGTGAATTTGCAGTAAAACAAAGATTGCTAAAACAGCTATTTATTTATTTATTTGGACAACCAACAAGAACATACACCTTAAAAGCTATGTTTCAAAGTTAGTGGTTTACAAGTATTGGTGCTGCCTTAATTACAGGTTGCCACGGAAAGCAAAATATAGCTATACATGCTTTCAAACTCAATTTCGGAAAAGTACTGAACAAATAAGCAAGAATCATAAATATAGATGTTTATGCCGGAAAAACCAAAGTAATTAAATAATTATAGCTAATTCTTTAGAGATGTAATAAGTTTTTGGAAGGTTCTGTACCATCTCTGTTATTTTATTATATAGACAGAATGTATTTGTATTATGTATGGAATACTACCGACGACTATAGTTACGAGATTGTTACATCACGGTGCGGTACTGTCATTGCCTAAATAAAAATAACATTATTTGACATACTCAATTTATACATCCATGTCTACTATCACCTTACCTTGTACGATATCCAACGCGTTTATTGTAAGTCATTTGACTATTTCAAGGCACAGGACTTTTTGTCCGTATAATCTAACTCATCTATACAAATAAATAAAATTGAAGTGTCTGTTTGTAATGTCAAAATAACAGCTTTTTATCTAATGCATATGAAAGTATATAAGGTACCTATACGAAAACATATATTTTTAAAATTTTTGTCTGTCTGTCTGTCTGTTTGTTCCGGCTAATCTCTGAAACGGCTGAACCGATTTTGACGGGACTTTCACTGGCACATAGCTGATGTTATAAGGAGTACCTAACTTAGGCTACATTGATTTTAGAAAAAAAATAGGGTTCCGCGGAGACAAACACTTTTTAGTTAAAATCTACGCGGACGAAGTCGCAGGTAACAGCTAGTAACTGCCTATAATTTAATGTTTATCCGTGGTAATACCTACTATATTTTAATTAACTTGCATGTTAGAAAAAAAGGTGCTATGTGTAAGAACATTGACCTGCTGCATACAAGACTAGGTCTACACAACCTTGATAGGCTTATTACCTACCTGTGTGGTCGAAGGGACTACGTAATGTCTAAGGTCTAAGACGAGCTTTCAAATGTCCATTATAATAATGATATTAAAAGTACTGTGAGCCTTTGGAAGTCGAAGCTTTTTATCTGTACGAACACAACACGTAAATTACTTATGTTTTACAACCTGGACACTGACCTGCCACACATACTGAAATATGAATACTAATCACGTTGATTGTAGCAAAAGCAGTAAATACACAGAGAAAAGTATATTGTACAATTTGCAGCCCTTGACGAGCGAAACGTTACTTTTCTTATCTTTTAAAGAGTCCTTCGCGAACCTCGGTAAACTTATTAAAACATAATATGGAGACATGTCGATGCAAGAACAAACATGTTGAAGTATATCAAGAGCTAACATTTATGGTAGACCCTCAGTTACATAAAATTGTATCCAAGTATAAGCCAATTGTTTATTTAATTTTATTTTGATTCTATATACACGAGCGAGCAAGAGCATAACTGCCGACGCGCATGCGTCAACAAGAATGATAAAATATACAAAGTTATCACAACTGTATTAAATCTAATTATTATGCAACTATAAAACTCAGAAATGTTCATTACTTGATTATATCAACTTGAAGGTTGTTCTTTATTCGTTTGTACAAAGGTCAAATGCTAATCTGTAACGAAATAATTCTTTTATGTATAATTAAGGTAATTACTTTAACTTAAATACTAACACTTTAACACGCATTGCATGCTTATTACAACTAAACGGCTATAAATTAGACGTGTTATAGGTCTGTTATCCGGTTTCTTACGACGACATTAGGTTTTACAAACTTTAGTATCTATAGTATTATAAAACTGTAACGAGGCTTAATGAATATTACATACGAACGGATTTGAAACACAGCAAAAGAATGCAATTTTTTATTGCCTCTAATAGCAAACAAAACTGCCAATGCGATGCTGTTTTCTGGTTTAAAAAGAGAACTCCTGCGCTAGGAATAAATCCTGCGTCTGATAACTTAACTAACATTCAAACAATGGACTCAAAATACTCAGACTCGGATCAACTATTTGAGGATCATAATCATTTTTGTGTATGATTTTATGTTAACGCCAATTTATATTTAAAACGTAGAGAATTTTAATAAATTTCGGGAGTAAAGGTTTTTATATCGCACGTGCACATATTGCCACAATGGTTTTGGCATCTGCAAGAAATAGTTTTCACTGCATAGCGCATATTATTAGTACTTATCTCATTATTTAGTATCTCTATGACCAATATTTTTTTGTAAAATATAAAGTTAATACCTAACTGAAAGCTACAAGATCAAAAAAATACATAAGTGCTTTGCCTCTGGACTTCATTCTGACATTATTTTTAGGACACACTGTATAGGTTTTATAGCATATTGAAACCACGTAGGGTAGGAATGTAGCGATAATACTAAAGCCAATGTCAAAGCCCGCAAAGTTCTAAACATAGTATAACCATTATTTACTTAAGAAGACAATTCGCGACAACTTGTAATACCTGAATGTTTACAAACAGCAAAAGCCTTGAGTAGTAATGACACCAAACATTCGGCCTCAACTTATCGATCAATCAACTCACAAAATCGATGTCATAATCGCTACAACACGTCACTAGCACAGCCGCGACTCGTTTGAATTACGTAAACTGTACGTAGATATTACTGACGCCTCCGTAGGATTCGTGTAAATCGTCAACGCGTAAGCATATTTTATAGGTAGACGTTGTATACTAGCAGGTCGAGACTGTTTATAACCTTACAACAGATTGCTTGTATTGTATTTTATCGATGTAATGTTGCGCTAAACTAGTTGGCTGTGAACCAAGTGTACCAATACCTTCACTGATTTACTGCACAATATATTATTACAATAAATTATTCAAGAAAGGTAAGATACGTACTTACATAGATTCACGCCTTTGAACCCCCGAAGGGCAGACAGAGATGTATTAAGATACCAGCTAGTTATACAGGGTTACATTATCGATGTGAACTATTTATATACATATAATTTCCCTTCACCCTTTCCATATATTCCCATTAACAGGATACAATATAAGGCGTCATCATATTTAAACTTTAAACAATAGTTAAATATAAATAAGCCCTAAAAATTTTATTGTAAGGTTTATGATGTATATTTTTTTCGATAGACACTTACCACAAATAAAATTTTTGTATCATGCAAATAATTTTGATTACAATTAAACAATTAGCATGCATTAAATACTCTCAATAAAATCAAAGCTGTTAGTAAAACTTTCAAACCTGGTACGACTTTATTGATCGTTTCAATGTCTCTTTATCAGGAACCTTCAATATGATCCTCAAAATGAGAAGGTCAATTATGACTGAATTCTTACATGATCTAATTAAAGTCAGCTTAAAGAATAAATTATATCTAGAAGCATAAATTAATAAAGACAATGACTGATTTAGATCTATATGTCTTTGTTTCCAAACACGTCACAAGATATCATGCTCACTTTCATTTATTAGACACGATTTGTACAATGACACATGTCATATAGGCATTAGTATATTAATATCTTTGTAATACCGCGACTAGCTTAGGACCGGAGAACTATAGATACTGCAAAAGCTTCGGTTGCCGCAAAGTGGTTTTTAAAGGATCGGCCTCACGTAAGGAAAGTTATATGTACTTATATCTCAAACAATAATTTATTCTGTATTAATTTTTTAATTGAATTAATGAATTTATGTGTTGTTTAAATTTTGGATTTATGTATTGATTAAATTAATGGATTATATTGATATTACTTTGACTTACATTTTGTGATTATTTAAATATCATTATAATTTGATTAATTACTATTAAATATATTATAGTTTTTAATAAACATTGAAATGCATGCTGTATTCACCTATTATTAATTATGTAATTAATTTTAAACCTATCAATCAAATATATAAATAAATTATAACGATTTTCCCGAAACCCATATATTCGCTTTGTCACCTGCACAATTTAAGAAATGTATCTTAAACAAATTAGTTAATATTCATGTATAACTTTAGCTTGATATCAAACTCGCAAACTATATTTTTTTAATTTAATTTTTTTTAAATTTAAATCTGTTGTAAATTTCATAACCATACCATTGTTGTATTTTTTATAATGTTTGCTAAGATTTGCATGCACTTCGCATTATTTTGTGTACAATGGTGCTGGTTATGTAATAATTACTGAAATTGTTAAAAGATCTATGTAATCGTATTAAGATTTATTACACACTTGTTTGAAAAATAAAATATTCTTGTTACTGCAGCCCAGCCTAGGAGCAAACGTCCTTAAGTTGCAGTGACCGCACGGCGCAGTACTAAGACGAACAGAACGCTTTCTTTAAATAATAGTTTAAAAACTGAAAAATCACGCTTTATTAAAAAAAACAAACTAAAAAGTAGAAAATAATTGAATAATTTTAATGTAAACAAGCGTGGAGTGGGGGGTTATCAAAGTATCTTAGAAAGCATCTCACACCTTTTTACATTAAAATTATTAAATTTTTCTAGTTTTTAGTTTGTTTCCTTTTTAATAAAGCGTGTTTTTTTTTTGTTTTTTTAAACTAAGTATTATTTTTTTCTAAATTATTGTATTGTCATCAGTCCTCCATAAGTCTACAACGTTTAAATAAAATCTGACCGTTTAAAGTGGGTCAAAATCAAATCCAAAAGAGTCGGTTACAAACAAACTAACAAACAAACATACAGGTGAAGCTAATAAAAGCGTGTTAAAAAGCTGTCCGCCCCAAAGTTTGTGATTTAAAAAGGAAATAAACAGAATGACAATATAATAGATGACAACATTCTTGACGTGTTTCATTTATTGGTTAATAAATAAAAAGATAATCAAAGGTTTTACAACCATAGAAACAACAGTCACAAAATGTATTTTTACAGATGGCATAACCAATAAAATAACAAAATACCTAAATATGTAATAGAATCCGACAACATAAAATAAACTAGTTAACAAAAAAAATCCCCCTTAGGCCGAGCACCAGGCCGACTTATCCGATTGATCTAAATACGTCATAAAATAATAATTATACTACAGTTAGTTTCGACAACGATTCTTGCTAACTGCAACTTCGTGAGATAACATAATAATATAATAATAATAGAAAACTGTCACACTTACTTCTGACCTCACTTTCCTAATGAACAGGACATGCGTATCAAGCAGTGAATGTAAAGTAAACGTGGTTAATAAAACTTAGAATGAGTCACGTTTCCGCATATTAGGTTTATCCTAGTTGTCATTGTTATTTGAGATTAAGTTACCATTTTAATACTTCATAAAAACACTACCGGTGCCTGCAAGTCATAGTGATTTATATAGATGTCGACCGCGAACGAGTAACGTTTCAGTTAAGCAGTTTATTAAACCGTGGCAATACAAATAAGACATTCAATTTAATGTAAATTCCTATTTAGTAGATTGACGCTTTATAGTGACCATCATTTATGCATAGATATTCCTAAGAATATGACTGTAAGTAAAAGCGTCTTATAGTCTTATAATATACAGTGTGACTGGTTAAACATTGTCGTACTTAAGGACATGATAAATTTATGGTCACAAGTAACGTATAAAAAAAACTGTATAACCTGCAAAGAAAACCTTTATGAAAATTTGTATGAAATATCCATAAAATGTGGACATTGTGCGGATCGCACATAGTCGAGCGCGCCGCGCTACTGAGGCTAATGACCTTTGATAGGAAAAAGACGGGCGGGGGTGCAAATTCGGGAGATGCGGGGTGCGGTAGCGGGGTGCGAGGGCGGAGGTTTTGTTTAGCTTTGGTATATGCGCAAGAGTGTCCGCACATTAAGTTTTTATTGGATAACTAAGTCAAATGTTAAGTACCTATTATTTTTAATAGTCGCGTCCAGAATCGAGTACTGAATGCCCTCCTTCAATATGTCCAGTCTTTTACCAATCACTCTGTATATGTATATAATTATATGGATTCTAAATAGAACTAACCAAAGAAAACTAATTAGCGAGTATCACACGCGTATGTTTATAATTCAATACATGTTTAAATAAGAATACCCGTTACCAAATATAGTTGATGTACAGAATAATTCTTTAACTGAACGCGTCGCGGATACAATTCATTATTAAATAGCTAATCTAGCACATTGACAAGTCCAAAATCATTTATTCATTTAGTTCACAAAGTAACACTTATGAACGTCAAAATTTGAGTTAACATTTACATTGTAAAATAACATTGAGCTAGCACATTTACAATCCCTATGTATTGGGCTGACCAATGCATAAGATTCTTTATTTATTTTTATAATTTTTAACTATTTGCTTTATCTATTACCTTGCCATCAAGATCATCAATGTATATATACTATAAATTACGAAACATCCCATTTATTACCTAATGATACAATTTATAACATATTTAATAGTTATAATATCAATTTAGTATAATTTCAAGCATTTTTTAACATTAATACTGGTTTTCGGAATTTATGTTCATTCCAAAATACTTTTAATAAGCACGAGCCGAAACAATTTTATGACTCTACGTTGAATATTTCTACTGACGACGTGCCGGTTTTGTTTATTTTTGTCAGGTGCTTCAAGCGAAATCATTGACATCGATTATGTTCCAAAAATATTAGAAATAGCAATATATCCGCATACCATATTTCACGTTGCAAAACCTCAGTCCTCAATTGTTTATGTAAGATGTATACAATAAAACATCAATTTAGTTATGACCCGCCCACCACAATCTATTCAATAAATATTTATGCGCCCGTCTGTATGAAAATTACGTTACAATCAAAGGGCATAGATATTTACCCTTATATTTTGTTATGTAATATGGCAATAATTTGTAGTATACATTGCAAGGTTTCTTTTTTTCTATACATAAACGTATTATTTTTATTACTTTACATTTCGCCGTACGTTACTTAAATAGGTTTACTATTCTTTAGAAGTAGGAAGTGATGGTGATAGTGTAATATTTGGTAAAGTGAAAAAACGAATATTAATGCACGAGCAGCAATATATGATTACTAAGTATCATACAATATTAGTTATGACGAGTTTCTTGGTAATATTGTAGTAATTTCAGTTACTACACCCACTCTTTTGCCAAAGAAGAACATTTATGAGACATCTCTACATAGGTTTCAATTCCTATATTTTCATGGTATTGCTCTCGTAATAAAGAAATAAAATATGCCGAGATATTTAAAAACACTTCAAAAATAGAACACCTGTAGAAATGCCAAAATAAATTCATATTATGGCACGTGTGATGAAGATATAAAACCTGCCGTGCTATCCTGTAAAAAAACACCTCTATCTCGAATGTCACCAAAGTATTAATAAAGATTTATCTGCAAATGTTTAAGCGAATTCGTCAGTGTAATTTTACTAAATAACAATGCTGGCCGCATTTATCTAAAATTCGAATAAATAAGTTTTTACCTGCCCACATTATATCGATCCCGACCCCGAACAAAGCTGTGACTCATTGTATAATTTCAATATTTCGACAGGACTGAAATTAGTTTTACGCTTTACCCGAGGTTTTAGCATAGATGGTTAATAAAATTAGGAGATTTAACCAGCTTACTAAAATATGTGTCAAGTTTGTTCAGCCAAGACTGTCACATTCTATTGCATAAACAAAGAGTCAACAACGCTGATCCAGCGTCGGTTAAAGAGGTTAATTATATCTAACTCACGTGTCGCACGGTTGCACAATCCGCCATCATATTTGTTGAAACCAATCAAATTCACATTAAATCTTTCTGTTGTCTTCCATCATACATTTTATAGATAATAATATGTTTAAAACTGATGATATAATCTTTACTATCCACTTGATTATTGTAACTACCTTCATAATATGACGAATTCGTAGATACGACTTACCAAATCCTGAAATAAATATCTGCAACAAGCGTATTCTTTTGATGTTTACCGCCAAAAACGGAAACATGGTTGCCGACATTTGTTGACAATTTTTGTTGCCAAGAGTAGGCAATTGTAGAAACTTTTGTCACCAACACGCATTGACAACACAAAAGTTGACAATTTTTGTTCGGTGGAGACTCGGCTTTAGCGCGGGCCTCTTCCCAGTGTATTTAACACACCGTTTACGTAAATAAATATTATATATCTATGAATCAACAAAAATATCGTAATACATCCAATCAGATTCTATTTTAAAAGAGAACAATCGTTGACAGGATAAATTAACTCGGCACAGAATAAATAAATTTCTTATAGATAAATCATATTACGATAAAGAATTATGTAATGATGTTGCCAATTTTTAAATTAGAATTCTGTTTTACATCATAATATTAAATACAAATATTTTTATTTCTTTGATGTCCCTTTCCTTTCTTTTCTTTATTTAGATACGTTTACATGTTAATTCGTAATTTCGTACATCGCCATTACTGATTGCATGACTTTAGTGAAAACATGCATGCGCGAAACACTTTAAACATTCTTGCGTATAGGCAATGCGCAAAATATTGTAATATAGTTGTGCACGACGATTCACGACTTCTTTTGCATGAACAAGACGTATCGCACGCACATAATATATATAGTTTTGTCAATACATTAAAATATAATTTAAGTGCTATTATGTATATCGCAATTACGTACGTCTGAGAGATCGAGAGATATCACGAAACGGTAAACACTGGTATATTGCTTCGAAATGTTCAAGTTGATCCTTTACCATAGACAAAAGTTTAACTTAAATATATTTAATATATTTGAAATTCGAACCAATATTAAAAAAATAAATGTACAAATTATTGATTTGACATTCATACATACTTACATAGTCTCACACATAATTATACCGTAGGTGTATTCAAAGGTGTATTAAATAACATAGTAAGATTTAATTTTAGTAAAGGTATAGGCAATTCAGTTTAGATTGTTATATAGAAAAAAGATCCCACTATAAATTGTTGTGTTTTCAATTTATATTATGTATGTTAATATTTATTTATCGTTGATTTACTTAATGTTTTTGTGTATTTTAATTTTTGAGTTTAGTATAGATACAAGCGATTTGGTTGTAAATACTTTGAGCTTAAATTTTATGAATAAATGATTAAGATATTATTACACCCACATTTTGCCAGGTACGGTTTTTGGTTCCACGTCATAGGGGAGTCCTATTGTCGAGTACCGAACACTGTTCAGACACGAGAGAGTTTCCTAACAGAACCCGAGTATCGAACATGAGACCTCACGCACAGCAGCCGCACTCCTCACAGCTGTGCCACTGATTGAATATTACAACTCACAAAGTGAGAGTAGTATTTACTAATTCAATGATTTGATTTCTATCTGCACATAACTATGCCATGGTTTCCATATGTCAGTCATGATTCGTGATTGTCATATACAGAACACTAAGATGACATTTTTTGTATGTATGATCCTATTAATTTATAATTAGTTACGAACCGCTGCTAATTAATAATGAATTAATAATTATAACTAGCGGTCGTCTAGTGCTCGAAATTCGACCAAAGTTTGCCTGTAATTGCTGACATATTATGTCATTATATATTGATATATGTAACCATAGTTACGCGCTTCGACTGCGTGTGTCAAACGCATGGTTGTGTGCGTGTAGTGTTTTTTCATTAATTTAATGTATTTCTAATGCATATTTTAAAAAAATATTAGCATTCGTCACTTCTTCTCTGTATAAACTATAAGTGTGCGAAATTTCATACTCCTCCGTCCGCCCAATTTTCGTAAAAAGGGATCCAAAGTTTTCGCTTCACGTATTAATGTATAGATTCTTACTGAGTAGTGACACAGTTAGCTCAAACAGGATCGTAATGAAAAAGAAAATTAAATGGATTGAGATCAGTATGTTTGTTCAATGCTTATAAATTAATTAATCGAAATGTTATAACTACTGACTTTCTAATCTCATGGCATAAGTTTGCACTTATATTCGTGTATGCAAAGCTTTTTCAGTATTCTGCTAGCAGCACAGAGCCTGCCCGGTAGGCGGAAATCGCCTGACCGTTTCGAGGACTCTAAAAAACGAATAACAGTAATTCTACCGATTCAAAACTTCATCTCCTAATAGATAGTTCCACCTAATCCCAAGTTTACTCACTTAGACCAACAAAGACATTAAACGTATTGTAAAGAACTAAAGGCTAGTCACATTATGTCACCGTAACCGCACTATTATTACCTGATCCGTTTTGCCAGACTCTTTCTCAATGATCAAGTGACAAACACATCTATGAGAGCTTTCGTATTGATCTCACAATTACTACACCTATGAACGTAACATTCGACAATAATATTCTTCACAATATACTCCAAATGCGCTTGCATAAAAATTCATTAGCCGACATTTAGAAACGCACGACTTAATGATTTGACAAACGAGATCAGTTACTTATTCTCTTATACTTACGTCACAGGGAAGTAAGTCTAAGGTACTTTCTACCTTTGTGTGGCTTTATGTACTTAAGTGGGACATTGTATCATCTTCATAAGCTTACGAAATGAATGGAATCGTGACTGCATCGCTGGTGATGATTTTGTTCTGCTTGTCTTTTTGGTATTGCAACCGATCTACTTTCGGCTTTATTAGCTGGTCTTATTGCTTCCTGAACAAAAGGACCAGCTAATAAAGATTACTACTAATATACTATATTTTTACAAGCTTTTTATTTAAAGGTTACCGTCTATATTAGTGCTTTGTTTATGTCATTACATCAAACTATCGCATCAAAACACATTACAACATACCTACATAAATATGTAATAGTAAAATCGTCAAAAATAAAGCACAAATTAACAGAGAACAATCGTGGCCTCCGTCAAACTCGGCAGCAGTACTATGTCATTAATAATATAGAAATATACGCTCAGTATACATTATTGTTGGTCACACATTTAAATAACCATTTATTAACAGTAAATCTAAATCGAACAAAACCTGCGACCGTACACATAATAGGCAGTACAGTCACGTTCAATAGTGCGACAAAATAAATTTTGTTCTAGCACGCATCCTTGAGCATGGACCTCTCTAATACCAATGATGGGATAATATACACAGCAGCCGTCAATATTACCCATCGTTAGCCGTTGTTGTTGTGCTGAGATAAATCAGCACCAACTTAGAGTTCTTATAATAAAGGCGATATTTGAATTGTTTTGAAGTCGGATTGCGAATCATTAAAATAGTTACTCGTATGAATTTTCTCCTTGTGGCCTAGTGCATGAATGGTAATTGTATATAATTTTAAAAATATAGATTATAATAAAGATGTTTGTTTGTTGATATTCAGTATTATAATTTATAGGGCGTTCAAACTTGGTGATAGCCGGATAAATTAATTATCGAGGACAACGTTTAGTAATATGACAAGTCAATTAATGCTTGTCAAATATTTTAATATATGACATTCGGTAGTTGTCACATGATTAAGTAACAGTTTTACCAAGAAATATAAATGTGAATGATAACTTTTTAGTTTATATAATAACGAACTAGAACTATTTTATCCTATTTGAATACTGACGAAATACTGTCTCTGAGATTTATTCTTCGCTCTCTTTTATCTTATCTATACAAATAAATAAAATTGAAGTGTCTGTTTGTAATGTCAAAATAACAGCTTTTTATCTAATGCATATGAAAGTATATAAGATACCAATACGAAATCATCTATTTTTTTTAATTTTGTCTGTCTGTCTGTCTGTTTGTTCCGGCTAATCTCCGAAATGGCTGAACCGATTTTGACGGGACTTTCACTGGCAGATAGCTGATGTTATAAGGAGTCACATAGGCTACTTAGATTTTAGAAAAAAAATAGGGTTCCCGGTGACAAACGCTTTTTAGTTAAAATCTACGCGGACGAAGTCGCAGGTAACAGCTAGTAATAAATAAAGATCAATTCTATACTATATTTGCTAAATCATTTAATTTAGCAGAATTGTTTCTAGTCATAGGTTCTCTAATTATAGTTCCGAAAAGCTCGAAACAATAACATCCGCAAACTACGCCATATTACGCGTCCCTAATCGCACACAAAACGCTCTCGAGATAGTTCGCGTAATGACACAGTCGTCTCGTGAACGTTACGCTTACGTTATCATATTATGTAAGCCATCGTATGTACCGACGTGGAAAAATCACCTCTAACTGACTCATCAGATTTGGTAAAATATTCCTATTAGACAACATGACATGTCAATAAGTGATCTATTCTCATACTTTAAGTTATGCGATTGCGATCATTTAATATGCTAACTTTTATATATTGAGCATTGATTAAAGATTTGGTGTCTTGTAATCAATATCAATAATAAAGATATTTAATATCGGGTGGTACACATAAAAACCCTCTCCACAAAATTAAAGTTTGTAAACATAATCAACAAAATTAATACTCAAACAACCCATCGATAACGAACACACTTTATACATTCCATTAAAAGTTCATTTAAATAACATACACGTATTGACTCTCACAAAATTATTGGTTCGTGAATCTCAACGCATTGACCGCTCGACTTGGTTTTATAAATAATAATATGGGTTTTGGCAAGATGACCTTTACGTTCGCGATCTTATCGTGACTGGAATGTTGTATAAAAAGGCAGATTGTGGTAGGTCATTACACTAACACCATGTAATATATGTAACTATAGATGTTCCCGCGGTATCATCAGCGTTTATAGTTACTGCGCCGCCCCCGTGGGTCGTAGCGTGATGTTATATACCCTATAGCCTTCCTCGATAAATAGGCAATCTAACACTAAAATAATTTTTCAAATCGAACCAGTGGTTCCTGAGATTACCGCGTTTAAACAAACAAACAAACTCTTCAGCTTTATAATATTTACTAGCTCTTGCCCGCGGCTTCGCTCGCGTTAATTTAGAATTTGACAATCAATTCGGGTTATACTCTGCTTGTTATAATATAATTCAATCATGATTCGAAAGACACGTGGCGCCATCTATTATCATAAGAACGTTATTGTTGTTTTCATCGGGAACAGTAATTTTTTTCGGAATGAAAGGTAGCCTATGTCCATTTCTGTACACCTGAAAACGTATATGCAAAATTTCAGGATGATCGGTTCAGTGGTTTAGGCGTGAAAAGGTAACAAACAAACAAACTCATTTTCGCTTTTATAATATTAGTTAGGATTAGGATTAGGAAGTTAGGATTTATTTTATTGTTTTTGGAAAACTTACAGCTAAAATGGTACGTATACACATTTATAACATAAGATACGGCCAATTAAAAGTTTTCACAAGTAAATTATGTTCTTAACTTTATATTAGTTTATATATTAGTATAGATATGTTTAGACTTTTATTTTCGCTCTTTAATTCCGAGTACTTTAATCTTTGTATTTAATTCAAAGGCATTTTGTAAACGTAAACATGTATTTGTCCCGTTTAGATATTGTCACAACAAATGTAAAAAGTTGTTGAATCCAGCATTAATATACATAGTTCATGGTCCAAGTGTATCCAATCAGTTTGTCTTTCATTGTGCCAACGTACAATATATGATTCCTATTACGGATAGCAGTGAGCAATCTGGAGTTGTCATATTTGGCAAAATGTTCTCAATATTATGGTATGAATTTTACAAGAGACATCTGGACGTATGCATACATCCATGCAGGTTTGTTATAGATTCGTTTTCGTCAGGTACAAGGTAGAAGTATTTGCTTTTGCCTTGACTTTAAATACGTTAGTATGAACACGACGCACGACGGCACTTTGCGGTACGAAAGTATTATTTTAATTAATTGATATTGTAATTATTCATTCCGAATAGGAATAACAAACAACAAATAGGAAAGTAATATATCTAAGAATATTTACTACACACTACATTATTAAACGTTAATTAATTACTGACAATAGCCAAGGATTAGTAAACTAGGAAGGCCATTGATTATCCTGCAGTAGAACATTACATACAGACTAAGAAATAAAATCGAATTTCAAGCTATCCATTTTGATATAAAATACTTATAGTCAAAATTATTCTTTATGAATTTATAATAACTATTTTTGCATTGACTGTACCAACGTACCCTACAATTTAAATACATGAAAAAGCTTTTCTGGTCTAAGATTAATCTTTTATAACTAGTGATATGTGGTGCGTCGTAAACTTGTATCATATGTGTATGTTCCGTGTTCCTTTATGTTTTAACACGACATTGAGATGTCGTGATGACTTTATGCCTACACTGTCTAACTAGTATTATGTTGTATGTATATTACAGCTGTCAGGAAGACTTGAACCTAAATATATTAATAATAAAGAACACAATGTAGCCATGGCACGTTGAAACAGCCTTACGATGTTTGTGCAAAATGTACTTACATAAATAGATTAACGTATATATATATCTATCCTATTGCCTCCTCCTGTGCATAACTCCAGACCTCCCGTGCACAATTTCAGATCTCCCGTGCAGAACTCCAGACTCCACGCTGCTACTAAGACGACTATAAAGTTTTATAACACCTCACGTTACCCGAATGACACTACATAACAAAACCTCGTATATCCACACCGGCTATGTACATAATTACCTATGCTCAAGTATAAACACCTACGACCTGCCAAACCTACCACTAACTAGACGTGCATATGACAAAACGGCATACACGTCCGAACTCTCACGCACATAAAAACGTACCATTTCAACACTTCAGTTACGGTTTACGTAAATGGTCGCATTATGCTCTAAGCGACGAGTCAGAATGGAACATGTTGACACTTAGCTAGAAAATCTGTTTAGACGTGAGCGCAGCCAATCGATTTTGCACTCCATAAACTGTCCTCTGTATACAAGTTACAGTCCCAGTATTCAAACTAATGAGAACTTAACTTATTCCATTTTGTTTTGACATGACCAAGGTTAACTGTTTGTGAAAACGATTAACAAATAGTTTGTGTCAAACAATTTTCGTAAATACGGAAATAAATAACACCAAACAAAAAATGCTTTTGCAAACATTTTTTGTTACGTGTATAGCAAGAGGTTTATGATTTGTCGTTGCTGCATGGGATCAAAAGTATTTTAATTCTAGATAAAATGCTGGTAGCGGCGTTCACTGCGGTGGTTTTCTAAGCCTGCCATCGTGATGAAACCAAATCCATCAGGGAAGTATGACCTTCTTCGGAAAAATTACCTAAGAATACAAACATAGTTGGTCGCTTTAAGAAAGACATCTCTCGCAGTAGGTATATGTGCAGGTGTCGCAGGTGACTTAACAAACATTCAAACAACAGACTCGAAGAACACCCAGACTAGGCGCAACTATTCGTGGATCACAAATTTTAGCCGTGTGGGGATCGAACCTACAACAGTCGTCGCGATGGCAGTGGCCAGGCAACCACTTAAACCACTACGCATCTGCGCAATCAGTTTATTTTCTTCTTCCTATTAACATATTTTGTTGCAGAAACTGAAACCTGTACTAGGTTTAATCTGTATTACAAGTCTCCAGCCCTCCAAATCAGGCAGACAAGCTTACAAATCAGTTAAATGATAAACTTTTTCACCCAGTGAGTAAAAGTATCAAAAGCTCACATACCTATCTCTCTCATTCCATTCCCTAACCTCCTAGGGTCGCGTTCTATATAGTCACAGCACGAGTGATACCTCCGATGTTGCAAGCGACTATAGGTTACGGGAACTGTTTCGTATGCGGGCCGTTTGCTTGTTGCCACGTTTGTGATATAAAAAGTCTTTACTGTTACTATAGCGCATATAGATTTATTTTTTACCTTTAAAAAGGTACTTTTATGTTATCAAGAGTTGTCAGATCAGCTCAACTATTTCACTTATATGCATTGCGTTTATACTTATGTGTATTTAGGACTTCAAACAGGGCAAGGGCTTTAATCACTAAGCAAGTTAAATAAATATAAGATTTTTTACTAACAACGTTAATAATTTAATATTAATTTTAAATAATTATTTTTATGTCATTTGTATGAATAAACGGTTACTAAAAGTTTAAATCGAATAACAATTTGAAATTCCATTGCACTAGAACCTTGATTTTGACTCCATTGGAGCGCGAGTTTACGTAAACGCACACGTCACGCATACATTTGTCACATAACTAGCAAGCGCATGCGCAGACGAGATCGATGTCACGCTCCATTTATCTGCAACGAAGCCGATACAGATGAGTTTGTATTGAGTAATTCAACTTACACAAGAACTTCAATGTGTGTGTACTCTCTTGAAAGCTCTCGTCCTGACGCGTGAATGTGTGAATCATGATCTTAATGTCAACATTGGCAAGAGGTTGCGTGCCCTTTGATTGAGAAATGAACTGGTTTAATGTTTAAATTGTAGTCATTAAAGGAAAAGTAAACGGTTAACTGCATGAATTAATATAATTATATATATTCATTATTAAGTAACTGTTATGATAGCAATCACTAAGCAAAGGATAGTTTATTGTGCCTCTATACAATTATTGCAAAATTGAGAATCCGTTCGCTTTCATTTCCGCACTTTAGTACCTACTAATGCTTAATCGACCCAAGAACAGCATGCAGCTAGATTATCTTACAGTAACTTTAGTTTTTATTAATAGCTTTGGTATACTGGACCGTGACGTAAAAAGGGAAAGGAAACGACGTTTACGTCTTGATCGTAATTATATATATTAATCTCTGGGTCTAGTATTACTTCTGGCTTCGTTACTAACTATGCGGAACGGAAAGCTAACATAAACTTTAGTGCATTTAAAGTAACATATTATATAGCTCTTCTTTCCAGCAAAGCTAGGTCTAAAATCTTTTTAGTTATCTTCTTGTGTGTTCTGTGATTAAATAAATCACTTCGATTTATCAGGTCTATTCACCACTACGTTTTACGCTTCATCATTCTTCTTCCACGCTTGATTTGGTCTATAGACCCCATTGGAGATATCTACGCATTGGGGATCTAGCCAGACAAACCAGATCTGCTGAAATATCAATTTATTCTCAGAGCAATTGCTATCAGACCTCTGCAACCCAAAGGAATAACTATATTTAAGAGAAGCTACTGACTATCGACTGTCACAGCTTACAAAGATTAGATCTCTCAGTTTCACATGCTCTCTAAAGCAAAGCAATCACACTCATCCACATATGGCCAAGAGATACGTAATGTTGTAAATTGAATTAATCAAATCAATCGATCTACGCAATCGCCACAGTTTTACAGGCCGTTGATAAGGGTATAAGATATATATCATTGTGGTAATTTCTGTTAAGCCCGACAGGAAGCGCGCTGAGATCCTTCTATCCCGATTTGGTATTGTATTTATAACTCAAGGGTTATACAAAAATATTTTCCAATCATGATTATAGCATAAATTGTTCATTACCATATTAATAATAATTTACATTAGCATATTGATTACCGGTGGCTATCAGGATAAAATACGGAAATTTCATCTTACACGCATGTTTGTATGTCCATGTAATTTATTAATATAAGGTTGTCAAGAATATATGTTTATTGTAATTTCATTTGTAAAGGGAAGTCATTAGATGTGAGAATTACAGAGAATGCTATGTCATTACATGTTTGTAATCTGATCATATTATTATATATTTATTGTAATGAGTGAATAAATGCGGAAATGTTAAAATATTTTAATGTAAGGACATTGTCGTTATGTTGAGATGTACTTGCATACCACCTCGTATCTTGCATAATGCTGGATGAAGACGAGGCACAGATTAATGAACTACCTAACTCACTGCTTACTGTTTTCATTTGCTTCCTATCTGGTAAATTGCATCGCATTGCTTTCGAAATATGCAACATCTACATTCCCACAAGTTTGAAGGCAAGATCAATTTAATAGTATGCTAAAGCATTTCATTGCTGGATGGTTCAGTTCATTAGTAAAAGTAAAGGCCTTTTATTGACGGCCTCGATGGCGTAGTGATCAGTGTAACCAACTGCCACGCCTGAGGTCGGGGGTTCGATTCCCGCACAAGTCAAACATTTGTGTGCATGTACATGGATGATTGTCTTGGTCTGGGTGTTTCTATGTATAATATGTATGTATTTACAAAAAAAAAGCATTTATGTATGTTTATCCATTGTCTAGTACCTACCCATATTACAAGCTATGCTTAGTTTGGGCTAGATGGTGTTGTGTGCATGTGGTAGAATATTATATTATATTATATTATATAATTTTGTCATGGCTATCTATATGTAGTTGAGATAACTTTGGTACATATTTATTTTCTAATTTTAAACATTTATTTTTATTTACCAAAACGAGATATCACATTTTAAATTTCCTTATAATTCTACTTAAGCTTAGTATAAATACATATTAATAATTGTGTGTAAAAAGCCTGAAGTTTTTTGGTAATAGTAGTAATGAGACGACACGCTCAGCAAAGTGCTAATCTCGTACAGGAAATCGGCGTAAAAATAGAGACACCGTTACTGCGTTTCACTCGGTAGTAGGAGTTTCGAAGATTCGCATACTACCTACTACCTACTTGTCATACTACCTATATTTTCTTTTTCTTAGGGTTTGTAACACCTGAGTGATACCCTCGGCCCCTTGTATTAAAGGAAAGGCAAACAAGTATGAGACCCTATCACATACTTGTTTGCCATCTTTATGATCAGAAAAATTACGTGCAATTCCAGAAAAGCAACTAAATGGTAAAGAATATCTATACATGTAATGAGGAGATCTTATTTTGATCGCGGTTGGTTAATACGACCTTACATCTACTGCTTTATTATGCAAAAATTTACTTAATAATCGTAAAATAAAAATAAATATACCAAATATTAATTTTATGCGGTTACTGCTTATAAAGCTATTCATTTACAAAGTTATTAACAATATTATATATGTACACAACATAATCATAAAACTTGGCTATAGTATTACCTCTTATAAAACGCACATGTAAAATTGGCAAAAAGACTACATATTGCAAATAATCAACATGATTTCTTAATACTGTGTTTCTATACCTATTCGCACTTTTATAGAATTGCAATGTCGCAAGCAAAAATAAGATGTTACGCACTTTTTCCATAAACCACTAAATGCAACAATTGGGGCAATTAAATTATTGTGCCCCGCAACCATTAGGGCAATTGAATCACACTGACTGAATGTTTGCCCCATAGTAAGTACTTGTGTGTATGGTGAAATTAAACCTTGCTCAAAGTAATTTGAGTTCTTTGTTAAATTCGCTGTGTGCAACGAATTGTACCTAATTTGCTTTTGAGTTATGACTGTGAATTAGAGACTACAATTCCTAGGCTTTAAATATAATAAGGTTTTCACATGCACAGTATAGCCAATTGATAGTATTTACATTGGGATAAAACAAATTTATTTTATTTTATTACTAGTTCATAATTCACAATAACTTCTGTCTTTTAAAACGCACATATATTTCTCTGTTGATAAACATAACCCAAAAATTAAAAACAAAAGCGTTTCTAACAGCATTGGATTACTTAAGTATACGTATAGGCAGTACTCACTTCAATGGCTGATATGACATGTTTCAAGATTAAAAAATCCGATTAAGGTGAACGTTTATATTTTCCATAAAAAAACAATCAGTAAAAATTAATAAATACAATATCCCAATCGGATAACCTAAAAAAATATCCGTAAAACATTATTAATTATTGACGATGCTCTTTTGTTAACCTTCTTTCACTCCTTCCAATAAATTATAGTGTTACCGATTGTAGTCTTTCCTTTAATTACTTTTTGCGTATAATGACCTCTACAATTCAATAACAAAAAATACCGTTACCTCGCTAATGAAGATGTACAAGTTTATATATTTGGACATGTAAGGTCAGATTATGACTCGGAATGACCCGCAATCGATTGACCAGGCCAAAGTTCACTGTACTGGATTATATGGTTTCATCAAATTTAAGAATATATAATTATACACTAAGCTTCTCTAAGTAGTACGTAAATAGTAAATTTTTGATTTATGACAAGCGAAAAATAGATAAATCTAGTTGTACAATTAAAATATCATGTACATATGTTTTATTTTCTTGAATTTTCAGTGTTGTTATAACGAATAATGTAATAAATCACGATATCTGAGGGAGTATAAAGTATAATGTATCGAGCAGTATAATATAAACAATTATTACGTCGGATTTTTAATTATATACGATGCACTTGCGCAACTCGCGTGATTAGTTACACGTAGCTTTGCCCAACAATAGCTATCAATCTAAATTAAACTAATATCGTTAATAGTTGAATTTATTGTTGCAAATAAAATAATTGTTAGTGTGAATTTATTAAATTAGTATTATAGTCAGCTTAATAGTTAGAAGAAATAAAAGGTCAACACTATAAAGACATGTAAATACATGATGTATTTTTTTACTGGACACCCAAAAAAGTAAACTATAAAAGTGAGGGATTGTTATGAAATGGTAAGAAATATATATAGTTAACTTGATTTTACCCGCAGCTTCGGTTGCGTAAATGTAGAATAGGTAAGGTAACGTTAGTAACAGTACTTTGTTCTGGATGAAAGGTACCCTATGTCCTTTTCTGTTCCTCTGACAACGTGTAAGCGAAGTTTTATGTTGATCGGTCGAAAAGTTAAGGCGTGAAAGCATAACAAACAAACAAACTCCCATTCCCATTTTTTATATTTGTTAGGATTCTAGGATACCTTACTATCCAATACACAAAATACAAGATGAGTAAACTCCAAAATCGATTGTACGATCATTGAGTTACTAAGATAATCGATTTATGTAGCGATTTAATATGATCACTGAATTAGCAGTGCGCTCTTAAGCTAACGCGAAAGTGACTAATTTTAATCTAACCAATTTTAGTCTACTTATTAACTAGTTTTTATAGACTTAGTCATTTGGATAAGATTTTAAATAACAAAATAGACTACAAGAAAGTCCATAAAATGTAGTTTATTTGCTGTAGTAGCAATTTTTAATTGTTATATAACAATTAAAAAGCATTGGAAAAGATTTCCTATCTAGAAAAGAAATTGGCCTAACATCGAATTACGATCGAAAAGAAATCTACCATAAAAACTGTAATGTGTCGCAACATACTTACACAGTTCTCCAATATTTGCTTTCTCTACTGCCCATAATAATATGGGATTAGGTAGAGGAAAAGAAGGGACTCATTCCCTCTGCCTAATGCCATATTTGGTGCTTTCTGCCTTCTTCGAGCTATCCTTTAAATATTAAAACATAAATATGGGTCAGTCAGAGAACCAAACCTGTATCTACATAACCTATTGCTCATAGTACCACAATAAGTAAAATTTCATTATTTCATAATCTTATCCGCTTATATGCAAGCTTACCACAAAGATTACGCAGATGATCACAATTTCGGAACTGCTATAGCTAATGGTCTGTCATATAACAAATATTTCAAGTCCAAACCCATCTAGTTATGTCACAAAACCATAAAGATAGCCATCTTTATAACAAGTAGCTTAGGTCATCATACAACTCGGCCAAAATCATTGTTTTTGGTCAAAAGATTATCACTCACCATCATTTTCTGAATACGCAACATTGCCACGTATTGTTTTGCTTTAAAATTCTTAACAATTTTGCTTTATATTTTTGAGTCCCGAATCTTGAATTTAGTATCCAACTAATTTACAAGATCCACAGACTTGCAAATAAATAATAGCCGTAAAAATTGGATCCTATTCAATAACTGTTTTCAAGCTATACCAAAAAGTTTGTGCCTATATTTATTGGATGATGTACATACATACGTAGATTCACGCCTGTTTCCCAGAGGGGTAGGCAGAGACTAGGGACTTCCATTTGCTACGATCCTGACACACTTCTCTTTGGATGATGTATTACATACTAATGACATCAAAATAAAATGAAATACATAAAAACATTAGCATCATAAACGTGTGTATTCTTTTAAATTAAATCATTATAATAAACACTTGATCGTTTAGATTACCAACATTCAGCATATCTAATATTCTTGTCAACCAACTAAACTAATTTGCTTGCATCAGAAATTGGTACACAGGTACAATACAATGGATGGAATTCGTGAACTTTCGACTGTAAGAAGCTATTATGGATATACACGTACAATTCTCATAAATAAAATATCTACTACATTTAAAGAGGCTTTATGTTAAGAAAACGTAAACTAAAATGAATGTTACATAAAATAATCATAATCAGTATTGTTAATACCATCATCAAAAATCTAATCAACTTTTTCTGTTAAATGTACCTTTTATTTTATGTTCGTTATGCCCTTTAATAATTAATTATACTCATACTATAAACGTAAAGAAGTTACGGCAAATATGAGGAAACAGATAATTTTATAATGCCTGTAATATACAATTTGTTTTATAGCGTTGTTTTTTCGTTAGCGCCCAATTTCATATTTTTACATCACACAATACTCATTTAATATTTTATTGCTTCGGTAAAAAAAATATCACAAATTTCGTTACTTCACAAGCATAAGAATTAGGTACGGGTAAAATTTTAATTTGCATATGCCACGAAAATCATGAACAGCTTGATCTGTCAGTGATCATCAAGCATATTAATTATTTATTAACTATTTCAATATTAATTTACATATCATATAGCTACACAGTACACACTACTATTACATAAAAGACGACGACGCGACGTCCGTTTGTTTATCTTTATCATAATTGACATCTTACGAACAAATCGACACATATGCGCACTTATATACGTATTAGTCAGATTAAAGCTCCTAGTCTTTTATTTCATAATATTTCTAAAACTGTCCAAACTTAGAGCATGGTTTATCTTTACGTGGGTTTTCAAATTTAACTAAAGTGTACGGCGTGTAACGTGGCAGATTAGATATAAAAAGAAATGGTAAGGACTTGATTGAAAGGCCAAGCTAACACATAACTCTTCATTAACCTGTCAATTATTGGAGTGCCCAAGATAATTGAAAACCTATAGTGGCTGAACAATGTCCAGCCGCCAATGTACCACTGCAACTCAATAGATAAAAAATGTTAAAGATTTATGACTATTTTGAAACAAATAGCTATAAAACTGATATTTGACATGCTTTTTTATCTTAATTATGTAA
This sequence comes from Catocala sponsa, assembly GCA_963564715.1. Lineage (NCBI taxonomy): Eukaryota > Metazoa > Arthropoda > Insecta > Lepidoptera > Erebidae > Catocala > Catocala sponsa. Next base: position 19,529,118 of record OY751338.1, on the reverse strand, counting down.
CAATTGTATGAAAGTTACAACAAAGTGTCAAACAAACTGGCCTCTTGTTAGTAAATAAGAGGTCCATGTCACTTAGTAATATTCTCATTCTACGGCCAGGTAATAGTACGAAATTGTTAGTATACATAGTGCTACACCGTCAAAGCTTAATAACTTCACGACTCAACACAAAACACCAGTCGTGCTAGCGTGACACACTAAAGTGCAAATGCAATAATACTCTTTTGTGATATTACAGTAAATGCAACATCTCCTACATACGACATCGCCAATTAAAAAACAAATAAATAATCGTGACGAAATAGCCAGAAATGTTCATTCTTTACCGCAATTAAAACTGACACGTTTGCTGTTGCAAATCTCCCCGTATTTCGTATTTTAACCCTAACTTTCTCCTCTATGACCTGTGTGACACGATTACAAAATAACTTTGTAGCAATTTTCCCTACAAAAATATTATTTTGGAACATCTCCATGTTAGTAGGTCGGAGGTTAGAGGTCACTGGCGTACGGTTCGATTATTAATAATACGTAAGATATGTAAAATTTTATGTTGCAAACATGTGTATGACGAAAATTGATTCTAATTAAAGATGGGTATAATAATTGTCCAATAGGTACTTACTATTAATTGAATGCTCGTGTACTGTATCTATGGATTTCGTGCCTTTCAAGTTTTCATTGCATCAATGTTTTAACTATGGGTACTAAATTACGGAATGATTTGAAATTCGAACGACTTAATTAGTGAATCGAAATATTTATTATAATCTGTGTTGTTTATTATTATTTTTAATTAATTTCATAGCCGAGTCCATAGGGCTTAGTAAATAAATGAGGTGATATTATAATTTAGGTTATCGTTGTTTGCCTAAGTATATTAGGTATCTATATATCTATAGGTACCTTACGTATCGTGTTTTGCTAGTGCCCAATTTGATCATGCTACTACAGAATATTTATACCGCAATATAACTGTCGGGCGAATAAGGAGAATACCGCAATAGAATCACGGCTGTATTCATTACAGTATCTAGGACTTGAGGTGACAGGGTTGATGTATTCATGCTCAGGGCAAAACCCAAATAGAAACTTCTTTTATTCACTGACGATTCATCAATCGTCTACGTACGTCTATTGATTGACACCGCTAGGATTTTTATTTTAATCAGTCAGTTTTATTTAAACAATCGGTACTGATTAAAATAAAAATCCTAGCGGTGTCAATCAATAGACTTTTATAATTGTAATTACAAAATAAATTATTAATTTGCACTTGCACATTACACGTACGCGCAAAAAACCTCCTGAAATAGAACATCTGTAAGTGATTTTCTAGCCCGTTTTACGAAATGGAATAGAAGATATACAAATGCAATACGTCATGTATTATACGAAGGTAACATTTATTTATAAAAACAGTATACAGCTAGTAACATTTATAAAAACAGTAGGTATACAGCTACAGCAATGAGTCGACTAGGCTACATACGCTATAACACAATCAGTTAATACTTATAATAATAATTACAATTCAAACAACAACTCAATATTAATTATAATCAAACTGACAAATGAAACCAATCGAACAAGATTATTCCTATTTCAAATTAGAATATTTTTTTAAGAAGGAAACACGTAGCAGAGACCGCAAACCGCAAACTATCGCTGGCTAGTACCTGCATGTGACGCAACAGTTTCGTTTTCATTTACTATCAACCACACTGGTGTCTTAACCGCATGTGTATGAAACTTAAACATACTTGTAAATAGCTTCTAGATAAGTATTGAAATAATTTGGTCGTTGATATGCCAGTAAAACGAACGCTTGCGAATCTACCGATGATGCTTGGATTTGACAACTTATGGGCTTCTTACTTGGACAATTATTATTATTCCTAGCTGTAGCACAAAGGTTAAAATGTATTCGGTAGAAGATAATGTTTTATTTGATAGGTTCGCACTTGGGTCCCAAATAAATGGCATCTCAACGTAGATCTTTACTACATCTTTTGGATAAATAACCAGCTATATTTAATGTATACTTCAAAATTTATATAATTTATGTGTACCGTCAAACAAAATTTTTGAAATTAAATTAAAATAAGAGACAAACCCATGTCAAAATAATTGCGCCATTTAGGTTTAAATAGAGGTAATATAACCGATCTTAGTCTTACCAACAGTTCTAAGCGCTCTTTACAGTGATCGGTAGGAATAAATTATCCGATTATCAATTTATTATGACCACGATCCCCAATAATGAAAGACCCACAAGATAGAGAGCAAAAGCGCTTCGTGATGAAGAAACAATAAGTAGAGCGAGTTTATCCTTTTTAAGCTCCATAAGGATATATTTATAACTGTTAAACGTAAAATACTTTGATACAAAGTAAATTATAAAAAAAATATATTAAATACCTATCTTTTTTTATACAAAATACTATTTTCCTTTTTGAAAGATCCTCAATGGTCAAAATCGTATCGAAATTAAAAATAGTTAAGTATGATCGTTTTGTAACTTTCATAAACATTAACTCGTAGTTAGTACTCAACTCTCGAACAGAACAACTAAGAAAGTACCTATCACAAAGAAGATCGAAACCAGATAACCTTGTTTTGTGCTCCTGTAGTTAATACGTTTACTTAAGCTTTTATTTTATTAAGGCTATACATTATGAGCAGCCCGGTGATATTTGTTCCTAGTCGGTGTACCCGATCTCACATATATGTACCTTATTAGTAATATGTGATATCACTGAGACTGCGAATGCATTCACGTAATCTCACGTAACTGGACCGCACATTTCTAATAAGTAAACTGGACGCTAATGACGATTTATTGCGACACAACTGTTTCACTCTTATCAGGCTTTCTCTTCTTCGTAAATAAGGAAAACACTTCCTTTTAATTACTTATAAAATTCAGAAAATAAAGTTGGCAGGCAACGGTCTTATGTCAGCATGCCACCTTTATTTAATTTCGTTCCTAACATGACTACAAGCCGTAGGAGTTCCTTAGGCATAGGATTACTCAGGGGTACAGCGGTAATGAACGAGACTTCTGCGCATGAGCTATAAGGTTAAATTTCTGAGTCTGGATAAATATTTTTGATTATTCTGCCAAGAAATATGCAGTAGCACTTCTAATCACCTTTTCGGAGATATGTGCGTGAGAATATGTACGAGTATGTATGTATGAATATGGTTAATATACATGTTCTGTTTGTATCGTGAGGGATTTCATACACGTCTTACAATTTATCCTACCTTACCAGCTTAGTATGCAATAAGAAAGATGTCACCAGGTATTTCTAATTTGTGTAACAGCAGCAAAATATTCTAACTGCCACATTATAACAATTGACACAAAGATCACTCTAATTTCGAAGCACGATCACACAGTTTTACTGAAGTGGTCTGATCCCTTAATTCACACCGATACAGTAGGATTATTTTCGCCTAACCTGATGTCATATTTAGTACGCAGTTTTAACGTCAATAAGAATTACATTATCAATTCGAAAGCAAAATAGTCTTTCTGAGAAGTTCATTTAGACTAATTGTGACACATCAACCAAAAAAAAACATGTATGATTTCATCATACGCACTGCTTATAAGGATTAATGCCGACAACTTGTTTCATTATAATCCAAAGAGATTATAATCCGAACTTTCGCCTCAACGACCTATGACACTCTTATAAAAAACTTACAAAATAATATTTCTTCTTTAACATGTCATTGTAATATTGCATCTGCATGACAGTCAAATCTATAATTTATTTTGATTATTACTGACATAATGTACATCTAGTTGATTAACTGTTTGTCCATATATAATAATTTTACATATTATAATAGTTAAAATTCATTTGCAGGTTTTTTTTATAAACGTTCAAATTGCAACTGCTTATTATATACTTTACCTATGCTAAATCTCACACTCGTTTGTGTACGTAATATGCTTGGAAAGTTGTACAACATTTTCCAAGCATATAATATATTAACGATCTTTATAAAAAGCTGCGTCACACCTACAATCCATTAGCTACTAGTTACAAGATCCTAAGTACTAGCAGACAAGCTGATTGTCGTACACCAGACACACTTTAGAAAAAACAATCTAGAAGTTGCAATCGGCTTTATTATGACCTATATTTAAATGTTTGTTAAGTTTCCCATTATCCGAGCATTAGAATTAATGTGGGAACTGCATCTTAAAATATATAGGTACTATTATTTCCTTGCTTCCTTCCAAAGCTGTGAAGCTTTGTTAGTATCATAGGGTTGTATCAAGAAGTTCGATAATCAGATTTGATCGCCATATAAATCAATACTTTTAAGTTTTGCTATTTGTTCGTTCTCAGTAGCAGCATGGAGTCAGGCAATTTGCTCGATAAATGGCAATAAATTAGCTTCCTATTACGTATGGAATCTAAAACTTGACCGTATGTTTTGTACATACGGTCAAGTTTTATCTACTTTGTAAGTACATACATGTTACGTAAGAATATTATATATAGAGAGCCGCTACTTGTTGAACAGGAAGGATAACACAGCTTAGTGACACAGAAGCTTAACATACCAAGCTAGCTGACAATAACTTATAGCATCTAACATTTAATTCTGCTGTACACAGCACGCGTTTATTCAATATCTGCTAATATCAGTATATATTACAGAAATTTGATCACGACATTGTATAACTTACAATTTGCAATTGCAATCAAGATAAAAACGTACGTCATCGCTGCTTTAAACATTCATATTGCACAACAAATACAAAATGTCACAGAAAGATTTGGTCATATTTAAAAATCGTATATTAATCTCATGAGTTACTGAAATCCATAAAATCACATTAAAATTCATAATATTTAAGGAGTCTTTACTCTCATCATTAAATCTTAAAAGAATTTCTTTAAATTAAGCTCATAGAGGTAACTAGGTTTTTTGCGAAAGCTGCATCAATTTCAATCCCTGTATCGCAGAGAACTTTACAAATAGATGTACATTTAATAAACACAAATTATACCATAGAAAAATCATTTGTGAATCACTTAGTTAATTGTCGCGTGTGTAATTCGGACCCACAATAACCACCGTGGTGGCAGTGGCGAAGCGATTTATTATATAGAATCAATGTTTTCTAAATATAATATAATAGGTAATTGATAGAAGTAGGTACAAAAATGATCAAATCCAAGGCGATACGCTTTCAGCGATCATTTCTCCCACGTACGTGCAAGCTCTGCAATGAACTGACTGCTTCGGTGTTTTCCGAGCGCTATGATATGTCCTTCTTCAATCGAGGTTTAAAGAGAGTTCTTCTTTCACGGTAGACAGCGGCTTTGCTGTGTCCTGACATTGCTGAAGTCCATGAGCAGCGGTTACCACTTTCCATCAGGTGGGCCACTTGCTCGTCTGCCACCAATGGCAATAACGCACCTACCTGCAACCTCTACACCTAAACAAAGTCTATAGAACTTAGTATAGAACTACTTACTGTTACGAATATGTAATATACGTACTAAGCAAGTTGCATCAATACATCTCATTTAGTAGTCGCACCAGACAAACGAATGCATTACATTATGAGTGTTAGACATGTGTCGCAACAATAAACACTTTTACTTGTATTGTATTGTGCCACACTCTGTACCAATCGCGAATTTCTCTTATGCATAGTCAATAGAACGAAATGAAGTTTGCGACATGACCATTAAATCCCTTTTTTTCAAACATGGTCATTCTCCTTTAACAAACATAAAAATATTCTTCATACCTTTAGTTATGTATATCCTTAATCGTAGCAAATTGTCAACTCGGTAAGTTTTGAATATAATATTTTATGACATTTCATGATATTAAAAAATATTCAATAGTAGGTATATTAGATAAGAATATTCTAATACAAGGTCAGGTTTTGATGTAACATGTGTGTAATGCTTTGGTATGTCGTGTATGTGCATGGGATTCCAAGTCTATTCTCAGGTCGGGCTAAGGGTTTTTGAGTTAATCTGTCAAGAAATGTTCAGTAATATAACATAGCATCTAGCACAGTGTTATAAAGACGACTATAGGTTCGTCTCCTATTACATGGGGCGAAACACCAAAGCTAAGGAAATGTGGTGTAATTCAACTCTGCTTAGACCTTCAGGGATATAAGCGTTTGACTATGTATGTATAGAAAATGAGACTCCTGATACTAGGTACCTGAAAATACCACATACTACTAAATATCCGCAAATCATTTGTTATAACTCCTTCAAAGTTACTAGGAATAAAGAAACAGCGAACCTTAAAAGTATATTTTTACATACATAAATTTAAAAAAATAGATTTTGTTGTCGGTGTTATAGCTGATGCCTACATCAGCTACAACACTGTCACCAAAATCAATTTTATTATATTCAGTACCTATACTTGATACATAAAATATAATATATTCAAACAGGAAACATGTACTGCTTTAAATAGAGCCTTTGTATAAAACGTCATCGAATTAATTATAACATAACACGTAGCTACCTAATGTGTTACACATCAAAGAACATTCTTTCAACACCTACATTTAATTTACATATTGAAATATCCAGCTACCTACTAAATACTAACAGAAAATATGTAATAGACTAGACGATCATATTTTGTTCTAGAAACATTATAGACTCTGCTACTAATACATGAAGGTCTCTCATATAGACCTTTTCACACAGGCACCACCTGTATGTACGACAGCACGGTGAAAAATGTATGCATATAACTAGAACCTTAAATTGTCATGCCATGAAAATGTTTACATGCTACCAATCTATTTCTACAATATTTTCCCTTATTTCTCCAATTAGCACGTATACATTAAACAAGGCTGACCGCATTTAATTATTGTTTTTATTTGTTCCAGATGACACAAAGGACTTAACAGCTGAATCATCAGAAATCATATCAGAAGCGGTAGCGCCTCCGCCGGGACTAGCACAAAATTACCAAGAACCAGTAGCGGCCGCGACAGACGACCACACAGACCACTCGATAGAGCTCGTTGGCAGATCACAGACGTTCTTCCCCACCTTTGCTAACTTGTTCGAATCACGACAGCAGAATAACTTCAGGCTTGGATTTAACAACCAGGAAGGAGCCTATAGTCAAAGGCCGAATTCTTACAGATCTCTACTAAACTATCCACTATTCGGAGGCTATAGAAATGTAGATAATTTTGCCAAACAGAGCACCCCCACCGCAGCACCACTCGTTGATGCAAGCTCTAGCTTACTTGGATCAGGGAACTTTGGAATCATTAGAGGGGGTACCTTCTTTGCGCAAAACGATGAAGATGAGTTTGGTGAGGGATTCAATTCCTACTACAATAATGGTCACGGCAGACCCTCATACGAACTTGGATACATAGCGAACCCAAGACCGAACTACAACCAAGATCAATTTGCGAACTTCAGAGATTTCGCTGACATCAACACTCCTTCCAACTCCGCTTATTCCCATTACGTCGTAGTATATGCCAATAAAAACGCGACGATGGACGAAATTAGCGAAGAATCGAGAAGAGTACTATCGAAGCCTAAGAATATAATTGAAACATTAGAGCGTATTGACAAGACGACGACAAGCGTGCCTAAATTATCAAAAGCTAAAGCCAAATTGGAAGCCACAAAACAGAAAATGTTAAACAAAAAGGAACAGTGGAAGAAAACCAACTCGAAGTTCGTAAACCCGAAACACGACCCGGAAGAACCTTTATTAGCGTTAAGTTAAATTTAGTGAAAATACAAAGACTTGCGTTATGTAAGTGATTGAAGTACCAGTAAAAGGTGAATTGTGTGATATGCGTTGTCACACGCCCTGTTGAGAAGAGTTTGTTGTCTAAATTTAATTTTATGTAGATAAGTCTGTGGACAAATTGTGTAAATGGTTTTGAGCGATGCACATGTTATGACGAATGGTTGTGTGTTTGTTATTGTATAAATATTAATGATGAATAATAAATTAAATTTTAAATATCTATGTCTAGAATTTCTTTTTTAATTTAACCTTATAACAAAAGTTGTACCGATGTTTATCTTTAAGTGACGAAGAGTTGTATGTAGTCTTCAATCATTCTTCAATAAATACATTTACTATTGGTAACAACTTTTGCGACTGTGCTAAAGATTCAGATCACAATCACAATTACAAACGACAAAGTTGTTAACAACCAATTTTTTTTTCATTCCTTTCTTTACTACTTAGGCATCAGCTGCATTCTTATTCAATTCAATAGTAAGCGACATTTTATGTAATCTTTCATGTTTAAAAGAATAATTCCCGCACAAGATACCTGTGTCGCGGGAAACTTTAGAAATATGAATATAACTACCAGTACCATTAATAGATATTTAAATAATACAAATAATTGTCACATGCTACCGTGTGTGGATCAAACCTCCCAAACCTCTTGACATTGGATTAGTACCTACTAACAACGCAGACATCACAGCCGCTACGCTATTTATAAACAGTCGGTGCGTGATTCAGCCGGCACATAAACCTAAGGGTCTACCATAAACTTTCATCGGTGTCGATACCCTCCTCGACACGTAATTTTATTGATGGCATTTATGCGGATGGTACCTATGTAAATATCTCTAAAGCAGAAAGAAATGCGATAAATGTTTGTATTATATTTTTATTTTATTCTGTGCAATAAAAAAATAAGAGGATAAGACATGCTCTCTTATGACAAATATTAAAAGTACTACTCTATATAAATCGTTTTTAAAATGACATACAACTGCTTCCTGGAGCAGAAGCAGGGCAGATACTACAGAGACGGATTTCCACTTAATGTCTGTCTATCAACTAAACCTTTTTTAAGGTCTAATTCTCATAACAAATAACTGAGGCCCAATAATGAACGGTAAATGTTAACTGAAATGCAAAAACGTTCACATTTGACGTTTATTTAAAAGAATCATCATTCTGTACTAGATCGACACTGTATTGCACAGGTTCTAATAAGAGAATTACTTTGTATAAAAAAATCATAATAATTATTATTAATTTATTAGGTACTACCAACTCTATAATTACGATAAAATATTTAATTTTAATGTGACTGTCTTTATTTTTGGCTCTACTTCTTAGTCGAGCACTCTTGTCAGAGTGCTCGTCGTGGCTATCATTGATGGAGAGAGTTGCGGCGCACTGACGTCATTTACCGCACGTCAAGCGATGTCCCTCCACCCCTGGCGGCTACACAAAGAGTAAAGTAATACATAGGGAAAAGAGAGCCCTCTTATGGCCAATTTCAGCCAACCCTACTTGAAACAGTGACATCTGAACTTTTGGCCCCGAACCAATCCTTCTATACATAGCTATAGCTATTCCGTATTCTATACCTATAGCTATTTATATTATGTATTTTATAATCCAGAATTCGTATTTAAATTGTTTTGTATCAATCGTATTTTTGTAACATAAAAATTGCAAATAGAACAAGTAGAATGTTACAAAAATAGATCCAAACAAAACAATTTAAATACAATAAGTAGGTGCATATCGTAGTATAAGAATAAAACAGCAACAAATAACATTTTGTTATGTTTATGTTTATTAAAATATAACTATGCAGCGGACTCTAGGTTCACAGTGAAATGCGCAGCGTCTCGGCATTTTTGTAGTTGGAAAAACCGCACCACACTAAACACTAAAAGCATCACTATCGCACACTGATAACAAGAGTTTTCGATGGTAAGATTAATTGACACAAGGTGGAGGAACACAGAGCTCAACTCAACGCACTTACATAAATAAGACCTTCACAGCCGAAAAATATACATTAAAGGACGAAAAACTACAAACGTGCGCACGGGCAAGATGCAGGCGCCATATTGTGACTGTCTTACAAATCCAATGTTTGAATCATAGTCTTTAACCGACATATTTACTAATTTGTATTTTATGACATTTTTATGATAAAACAATTAAAATGAGAATAAAATATGATTCTAGATAAGTTAAAAATATAAAAGTATAGATAGGTAAGAATTGACACTAAATAATAAATTAAAATTTGTTTAAGCGCCATCTTCTGCGATTGATTTACAGCACAAGTACGGGGCCAGGAACACAGATGTCAGTCCTATCTTTGGATATAGGAAAGATATTGGGCAGTGTCCTCCCCCTGCGGCTACAGTTACTGGCATTGCGTATACTCGTAATGCCAGTAGCCGCCAGGGGTAGAGGTCTACATGAATTACAATGACTTTAGCGCCATCTTGTGTTCAATAGCCAAGCTTGGAGTACTTGCCATCTAGTGAAAAAGTATAAAACTAACTAGTTCTCGTTTTGTCTAGATGGCATAGTAGAAGCAGTAGGTACCATACAAATATATTTATTTATATTTATTGTATTACAAAAAGTACTTATTTATTTTCAAAAGGTTAATAGTAACAATAAATACATAATTTAACACGTAAAACAGTAATAAATAACTGTATGATATCATATTATACCAAAGATATTGTAGTTCTACAATATCTTAAATAAATAAATTAAGGTGGGTTTAGACCAAACGAACAAAGAGCTAGAGCTAGAACAAGAGCATTCTTTCTTGATCTTTTAGTGTAAACGAAAGCTCGTTTTCAGCGTTTACACCAAAATATTAACGAGCAAGAATGAGAACCAAGAACTAGAATTCTTTCACGATAGATGTTTAGAGCAGCCGAACGAATGCTCATTGCTCATAAGTATGTATTAAAATCGCTAGAACACAAGAACACTTTAAAGAGACGGCTCCGGGGAGCGAGCACGTTCAAACACGTTAGAACGCTCTAAGCTACTGTTCACGCGCTCTAGTGCCGTTTACATCAAGCGAGCGAGCATTCTTAGAATATTCCATAGAATCTATGCAAGCTAGATAGAACAACGAAGGAATGTTCTGTCTCTGTTTACACTAATAGAATTTGACGGAGACGGCATAGAATGAGCATTCGCTCGTCGGATGTAAATCGGCCTTTATACAATAAATGCTATTGAATGTTGCCAGTTTATTAAATACACCATAGACTAAAAATGACAACAATTTGGAACATAAAATATTTTCCAGTCTATGGTTAAGTGCTGAAAACTGATAGACGTGAAATGAATTCTTGTACATAATGAATTTAGCATAAATACTCTAATAAATAACCTAATTCTTAGCGTGTATAGTGTTTTGTCTTATTAGTGTAATGAGAGCCTAATAATTTGTGCAAAAACTGTATACATTAAATTTAACCAAGATGTATTCCGGTAAGGATGCCGCAAATACTGCGTATCCCACGCAGTGGGCATTGAATCCCACCGCGTACCAAAACGTTGATTCTAGTCAAGTAGACTGGGCAGCTTTAGCTCAGCAATGGATTGCTATGAAGGAGGCTGCGGCCATAGTGACGGCGCCACCCGCGCCACCTGCAAAGCCAGAGGAAGAAGGCGAAGCTCCCATGGAAGTTGAGAACCCGGATGCTAACTCGGACGGTCCAATACCTCCGGGTGCTGAATGGAACGCATCTACAAACTCATGGGGTGGATGGAACAGTCAATGGGGTATGATTATAGCAAGAGATACAAATTGTTATAAATAATTACATAGATATTTCGTAGATAAATTCAGTCTAACCAATAGTTCTAGAGTAAACAGATTTAGTAAAATATTATTCCGTACTCAGTAATTGGAATAAGAATATTTTCTAGTATAGTATCAACCGATAAATAAGAAATTTATGGGCTTATTATTACAACCTTAGTTGCTATATCATTATAAAAGTACTATCTGATTGAAGTCTTGTAGTCTTAAGTCATGGAATTGATTACAAGATCATATAAAAAGACACAGTGAGGCCTTAAGATCTCATGTCTAGCTAGCATATATACCAGTACTGCACCATTGAGGCAAACATTGTTTGTAATGCTGCAGCCTGTTCTTCGGCTATATGCTAACGTTCCATCATATGGCAATAACAACTGTCATTTCATATTGCACTCATTGTACCTATGACACATATCTTCATAGGCAAATGTGATGCTACATCATGAATTAGTCTCAGTAATCTGTGAGGTTGAATTAGTGTATATTTAGGTTGCTGGGCATGTGTTTTCTACACTCAGCCTCGCAATTGGGCCATTGTCTATTTCATTTGTATATTCGCTTTTGTTATTTAATGTTATATGCCTTTCTGTCAAACCAATTTTTCTACCAGAAATTAAATTCATTTGTTAGTTATGGTTTAAATTTCAGTATTGTTCATTATGTTTAAAAATGAACTGCCATTTGAATGACATCAAGGTTCATGTTGAATGAACAGCATAAATACAATCCAAATCACACATACATGTGTAATAAGAAGCAGTATTCATATGCAATTCACAATAGCAATACACAGACGGTAGTTTCAGATATATTTGTTATGATTTAAAAGAGAATGCTTAGAAACAATATTATGTTTCTTTTTAACAATAAATGTTCCCATATTCCATGCCTGTGTGCTCATCAAGGTATAGGCCAAGGTATATTACACATTCAATTCAGCCAATTGCTATCCTCTAGGCATATGTTCAAACTCCATGCTACTATGGGAAATTTCTCAGCAGAAAAACTTAATAATACTTTGCCTGAACCATGATCTTATTGGCTGTAAGCATTGGAACATACTTATGCCATTGAGCTAAAATTAATATATGTATCTTTTGATATTCATGCAATTGTACAACAGCTCTAATTGTCACTCAAACACAAATATACCCTTCATTGAAATCAGCAAAAGTCTCACTAAAAGAAAAGCATTAATCTCACTCAACATTTTAACACTTTGAACACCAAGCGGCAAATACATAATGTATTGTTTCACTTCAAATGGAGTCTAGGTCTGGTGACTATGGAGTCACCAGACCTAGACTCCATTTGAAGTGATAAAATTGGTAAAACCAGAACAATATTAAAATAGTATGTTTAACCCTCAAGGTTGGGGGTGGTCAGGTTCAGGACCCGTGGACCCAAAACTGGCACCAGATCCTGCTTTGGGCATTCCGCCCATTATAGATGGTTATGTGCCATCAGATGCAGCAGCTCCTATGCCTGGGTAAGCTTATACATACATACTTTTATTACAGGCTTTTTACAACATTAATATTTTAAATAAATTTATAACTTTATAGAAATATACCATTGCTTCTTTCGCCCACCCATGAATACTCTCCCATGTTTTGTATTTGGTATATCTTTTAATATTAACCAGGCTTGACCTTGGCCCCTAAACAGTTATGGCTTAAAGATGAAATTGTAAATCCCAGGATGATGATGGCATATAATAATAATGAATTGATTTATATACACATATACACATCAATGTCATTCATAAGTTTAACACTAAAGTATTCTTGAAATAACATTAAAGTAAACTTATTAAACCACTGGCATAAAGTATTCTTCTAATGTGTGTAGTCTGTTAATCTAAATTCTAAGACATGGTTTATTTGTCTCTTGTGCCAAGTTTCATACATACTGATTCAACATACATCATGTGTGTCATAAACACACTGTCTGATCTGATTGAGAAATATCAAAACTTTTTCATTTCTAATATTACTTATTATATCCCAAAAATCAAAATTTTATGTGTGAGCATTCTATGTAAAAATAACTCTTAGCATAGCATTATACAATGCTGGGTAAATTCAGTGTTTATTCAGTTATAAAAGGAAGTATTATGTATAAGGATATTATTAAAATATTTTATTCCTTAACACCAGTTAAAATTAAACTGCTTTTTATGGATTTTATTGCGTTGTTTATTTAACACTATTACATAATTATTATTATTTTGAAAACTGTTACACTACTACTAATACTATTAAACTTTACTAATTTTAAGCTAATTAACTTATTAAAACTATTGGTATTTAATTTTACACTTTCCCTGACGTTTCCGTTGCTTTCCAGCAGCCATTGTCATGGGGAGACTAAGATAGTAGTTGTCTCAATGTTCTAGTGTAGTTATTTCAGAGTACTGAACATAATTTAATTATTGGTGTTTCTATTTACGCAGAATGAGCTCAAAGTCTCATGAAGTCTAACTGTGGTTTGCTTCTTCTTGGGTTTGACTATTTGAATAACTGGATCCCAAATACATTACAACCATCTTCTCTATTGAAATTAGGATGTTTTTTGATTTCAATAGTGTCGCGAAGCATCCTTGGCAGGAATCGGTGTTCTGTAGCGAGAATCTGTGGTTTGTCAAATCTCAGGTAGTGGTTGGTCCCCTGTTGCACATGCTTACACACAGCAGACTTCATCGAGCGTTTGTGTTTCACATTAGCTATGTGTTCTTTTATGCGGGTGCCTATGCTTCTCTTGGTTTGACCAATGTATGATAGTCCACAGTCACAATTTAGTTGGCACTTGACGGATGGTAAAAATTTACTTATCTTTGTTGGTAGCTAGAAGCTTTAACATCTGACTATATAGTTCCAATCTTGATTAATCAGATTTTAAAGTATAAAAATAGTAAATCAGATATTCTGTGTATCTTACTTATATTATAGTTTATTTTAAAACTATCAACACCTGTTTATACAAGATAGTTCAAGGTAACAAAATTCTTTACACTGGGCAGCCTAACCATAGGTAGTCTAAGAATGTAATATATTACACATGAATAATATCACTTATACATATCTTTATATATATAAATCTTCTGTGCGTGTGTTTGTAATTAAACTCCTAAACACCTGGACCGATTTTGATGACATTTTTTGTGTGTGTTCAAGTGGATTCGAGAATGGTTTATATTTGGTTTTTTTTTCGTGTGTCGTCTGTCGGGACAGCTAGTTATCTATAAAAATATGCTCTATGGTCACAATTATATTGTGTACAGTTTATTCTTGTGATAAGAGTCATATTTATACACCATATTGTAGTCTTAGTTATAATATCTTAGATCACACACTGCTTATATATATTTTCAATGCATTGAAATTGAAATGAAAATTACAGATAAAGTACTATTTTAGATGATAGACAATCTCAAAAACCTTAACAATTCTAACCTACGGTATAATATTACAAATTGTATTACACAACCAAAATGTAAAATCTAAGCCAATATTCTGACTAGAAGTAAAATAATTCTTAAAAATGTCTCTACCAAAGCATTTATAGTTTAAGATCCTGCTGCAAGATTGCTACATGAATCTAGTATGTAATAAAAATCAAATTTTTATGCATTATTATAAATGCCAATCAAAATGTGGCCAATAGTATTTTAATTAAAATAATATCAATTGATTTTTTCTAAAAAAATACATTCACGTGTTTATAAAATAAATTATAATCCACTGCACAGTAATATATTACATTACTGTGCAGTGGATTATAATTGATTGGCACCTTGGCAAAAATATATTCCCCTATTAATAATAATACATAAAAATTAGATTTTTATTACATACTCGATTCATGTAGCAATCTTGCAGCCGGATCTTGTAGTATTATATGGTAGTGGTAAAATAATTTGTTTTGTCACAAAATTTCTATAGGCTGTTACCAAATATATAATTTTTTTTATTATTATTATATGATACAGAATAGTAGCAATTGTTTGGCCAAGCCATTATGAAATATTATTTTAGATGCAACAACTTTTCTTGTTGTCAATTTGCTCCATCCATCCAAGAAGTTAGTAACTGCATCAAACATAGCTACCGACTTCAAATCCACTGACAGACACAGGTACACACCTACAAAAGGCTCAAGAACTGACCTGTCTACTGGATACATAGCAGATAGATAAAAAACAAGTACCAGCAACTGTTATACAGAATCACATTGATCTCTTTAACAATCTATTACTATCATATTATCTACTTACATAATTTATTATTATTATTTTTATCAGGAATGGAAATCAATCCAAGAAAAATATTGTAATATCCAAATCTTAACTATAATCTACTTATTTAAATTTTTTTGTTAATAATCTTACCAAAAATAGCTACTCAACATTACAAACAATCAGAGAGAAAGACTAATAATTCCGAAAGTTTAAAACAACAAGGCAAGTAGTAGGTACTTATTATTGTTTTATGTTTAATTGTTTTAATTTGAAAACATGACTCTATCTGTTACAATAAATAAACAAATTAAAATCTTTATTTCAATGAAAATGAATGATTACAAAACAAAGGGTTATTTTGTCCTACTTAATCAATAACAAAATGCACAAAGTGTAATACTGGACATATTATAGTAAAAGTATACAAATAATCGTTAAAGTTTGTGTTAATTAGCCCTACGACAGTGTCTTGGGGTCAGAAAGGCCGAGGTGCAGCTCTTTCCACTAACTATGTACACTCGCGTGCAAGTAAATCGACTCAAGGCTCAAGTGCGCATAAAAAGTGATATAACTTAAAAATGCCTTATTTTACCTCTATATAATGTTTTACATAATTATAGCCTAGTAATTAGGCTTTAAAATGGTAGCATAATTTCAGTAATTTAAATAAACACATGTCCTTAGAATGCAACTGAACGCAACCTCCCATAAACTGCTCTGCGCTCTATACACAACTTGCGCGACACAACCCGCTATAAAAACCCCCTGTAATCGTTTTTTCTTATCAGTCGCTCACTAGACGTTGACCTGAACACATCTCTGCAAATTGAAGCCGTCATTTGAAGAAAATTATGGATACAACACCTGAAGAAGCCGCTCAAGTCGTTGCCCTGTTGCAAGAAGGGTTGAACCAGCGAGAAGTCGCTCGTCGGTTGAATATGAGTCAGTCTGCTGTCTCGAGAGTGTACAGGAGGTTTCAAGAGAGTGGTGCCTTCACTCGGCGGCCTAATACCAGCCGACGCCGGTGCACCTCTGAGCGTGACGACCGGTTTTTGGTCTCGACCTCTCTCCGAAATCGACACCTTACCGGCGTGGATGTGCAGCAGGAGCTACGTCAAGTTCGCGGAGTAACTGTCAGTCAGTGGACAGTTAGAAGAAGGTTGAAGGAAGCTAACCTTATTCCGAAAAGACCCGCTACAGGCCCGAAGTTGACCACAGCCCACCGTCAAGCACGCCTTCACTTCGCTCGAGAGCACTTGGATTGGAGCATAGAGCAATGGCAGTCGGTCCTGTTCACAGATGAGACGAGGATGTGTCTCCATGGCAGCGACAGGAGAGGTCGGGTGTACCGGCGTCCTGGTGAACGGTTTTCACAGTGCTGCTTTGTTGAAACCGTTGCATATGGTGGCGGTTCTTGCATGATGTGGGCTGGAATTTCCTTAGAAGCAAAAACGGACCTTGTTTTCGTTCCTGGGGGAGGCCGGAGAGGAGGTCTGACCAGTGATCGTTACATTGAAAATGTTCTACTGGATCAAGTTGTCCCTTATCAAGGCTTTATTGGGGATAATTTCATCTTGATGCATGACAATGCCCGATGTCACACTGCTCGGGCCACACGTGAGTTCCTGAGTGAAGTTGGAATTCACACTATGGATTGGCCAGCGCTCAGCCCCGATTTAAATCCCATTGAGCACATATGGGACGAGCTCAAAAGTAAAGTTAGGGCGAGGAATCCAGCTCCGACAAACATCAATGAGCTCAAGACTGCGTTGGTAGAAGAGTGGGGCCGAATACCACAATCATCAATTAAAAAGTTGATAAGGTCGATGAAGAATCGCTTGAGAGCAGTGATCAGGGCTAGAGGAGGGAACACCAAATATTGACACGAATAAATTTTTTATCTTATGCACATTTTGTTTCATTTATACCCAATAACCCCCATACTGTGAAATTGTATGAATTTTCAAAATTTTTTACAATATCTTTGATATTCACCTTTTTACTAACCTACTGAATCGATTTTCATGCAACTTACATAATTTTAAAGCTCAATTACTAGGCTTTAATTATGTAAAACATTATATAGAGGTAAAATAAGGCATTTTTAAGTTATATCACTTTTTATGCGCACTTGAGGCTTGAGTCGATTTACTTGCACGCGAGTGTATATAGATTAGTGATGTGCCGGATATTTAAAAATGTAGATCCGCAGATACGGATACGGATCATTGGCGTCAAGATCCGCGGATACGGCTACGGATCTTAACTTTTTACTCAATCGGTGTCGGTGTGGGTGACCTTAAGAATTAAGTTTTGTTATAAAAGTGATCTTATAACTTTCTATAATAAATGTTACAAAGATTTAAACTCATTTTATCTCATTATAAAGATATTTTAATTAATATTTTATAATAACTTCCTATACTATAGTAAGTGTTAAAAACATACTTATATAGTTGATTTAGTTCTTTTAAGTTACGTGCAGTATTGTATCATACGTTAACTCATTATGATAAATGTTGATGCCAAATATTTTATTTTTAGAAATAAAAAATTGTTTGATTGGAATGTAATAGTATTTTATTGCTACCTAATCACCTACATATATAATTCAATCTATGTATTAAAAATTTATAAAGTAAAAGATCCGTCAAAAATGTAACGAATACGGATCTTTTTTCTCCCGTGGATACGGATACGGATATCCGGCACATCATTAATATAGATATCTTGATAAGTCATCGAATTGTAGATATCATTGATTCTATTTCGTCGTAATCTTTAGTCTTCAGCCAAGTACGATATTTTTACATTCACATTTTTAAAGAACTAAATTTTATAATTCCACATGTAGATTTAAAATAAAATAAACACCCTTATTTTACAATACAGCTATGCTTAAGTACTAATAATAAGTGTATATCTCTCACTTAAACTAACTGATAACAATCTAGGTCCTGCGTGAAGGAGCCTATGATGTTCATTTCTTATAAAGAATAAAATAATACTCACACTATTATATGGACTATAGTAGTTCTGGTATCCTCACAAGTTGTATTATATACATATAAAACAAAATAAAGATTTCTACTTTCTTTCATCATAATTGACTTTGAAAATAATGAATATCACAGTATTGTTATGAATTTTTAATAGCACAGGTACGGCTTTGATATGTACTGTCTCAAATATTTATATCATACTTGTTATAAATAAATATTTGTTATTATAGTTGCTTTAACCTCATGTTGTATTCTGCGTGTTTTCAATGTTTCCTAAAGCACTGCTAAGAACAGGAGTTCTTTGTTTGGTGCACTATCAGCGCAACAAACCCTTTGTTGTATGGTTAGCCACTCATGAGTGTATTATTTTCATAGGCCATACTGGTATTAAATATACAATGCCTGCAAGCAGTGATTCGATGAATAGCGATAACAATGCAAGTATTATAATAATAAATAGAAATCAAACAATAAAAAACTCTCAAATATAAACAGCACAGGAAGAAAATCTGATTAGTAAATAATTTAAGAACAATTGTTATCTTATCCTGAGATTTTTATGTCAGGCAGCCACTAAGGCAATTTAAGTTTACTTTGAGGTACAACTAAAGAGTTCAGATATCAGTTCAACGTTATTTTATCTTCCTATTTTCGAATAGATACACGACAACCACTCCAACACCGACATTCCAGCATGGCTATTGGACTGCACCACAGGTAGATCAGGCTAACAGTCGCAGCAGCAGTTCTAGCAGGGACAGACGGTCAAAGAGCAAAAATAGAGATCATAAGCCTTCTAGAAGTACCAGAACACCAAGGTATTACCTGTTTTTTATTTTTGCGTGTTGTAATGCTTTGACGCATACCTCTCCGCGAGGTGACTGAGGGGATATGTCGGGTTCACGGGGGGAAGGATATCCTGGTAATACCGACTAAACCTACCACAGTATTCCTCGACATAAACATAGCTGGCGGGACCGCGCGAATCGCTTTCACATGCAATCGCGACCGCGCCGAGGTTTCGGCCCACCGCACCGTATGAAACGGCAGGCCACTACACGAAAAGACCTACCCTTTAGGTACATATTTCTATATTTTAACCCTTCTGTCCTCTTGAGAGGGGACGGACACACGACACAGAGGCGTGCGTAAGAACACGCACGCCGCCTCTCGAAAGATATTATCTATGTTATGTTAGTCACACAATTGTATTTACTCTAACATGCAACGTGCATTGAATAAACAGGATTTCAAATAACTATTTCTAAGTTATTTACATAGTAAAACAAAACTACAACATGTTAAGCTCTATATATATAATGTGCAATAAAAACCAAAGAAAAGTTAAGGGAAGATACCCTTATATTCAAAACTACTTAAAATACCCTTTGGAAGTACACAAAGTATTTTGTTCAAGGTGTCTAAATCCAAAAATATTTTAATTAAATAGGAGTGAGATAAAAACATATATTTTTGTTTCAATTTGTGTGACCAAAACTTGTTTACTCTAAATCCCAAGATCAAATTTACATCATGAAACGTGGTAAATAGGTAAAAGCTTCCAGTTTTATATATTTGATGAAAAGCTGTATTTTCAGTTAACTATTTACTACATAATAATACTGCATGTTTCAGAGAGAAAATCCCTGTGATAGCACCGGTGATTGAGCCAATAGTAATGCCGTCCGCTATGCCCAGTTCGACCATTGACGCAGCTAAACGAAGACAGCTTCCAGCTTGGATTAGAGAAGGTAAATATTTTATGTACAGCAGGCAAAGTAAAGTTGCCGACATTGCTCTCCGGATAGCCGGACTGAAGTGGCAGTGGGTAGGGCACAGTACGCAGGACCGACGGCTGGGTAGGCCCCCCAAAAGCTGGACCGACGACCTGGTAAGGCTCACGAAAAGCGGTTGGATAAGGGTGACCCTAAGACCGGTCTGTATGGAAAACCTTGGGAGGGGCCTATTTCCAGCAGCGAACGTCTTTTGGCTGAGATGATATTGAACATAAAATCAATAGATATAAAGTACTCCAGACCGAATTTCGGTCACAGCGGCCAATCTTAACAGAGACTAGCCATCTGCGCAGAAGATATTATAGTGCACTAGCGTGTGCGCAAACACAAAAGCACTCTGTTCCCTTACTCTCATAATCCGATGGGACGGTAATCCGACACGATCGGAGAGATATCAGGCGCAGGACCAACGTCTTTACGTGCTTTCCGAGGCACGGGGGCGTCTAACACCGCCAACATCCTAACTCTGGGCTGCTATTGAAAATTCTTAACACAAAACCCTATAACTTTTTGTTGGCCCGAGCCGGGATTCGAACCCGAGACCTCATGCACAGCAGTCGCATTCACTACCGCTGCGCCACGGAGGCAGTGGAGGCATGGAAACATAGTAGAGATGTCAATAGACAAAAGTCCAAAGCATTTAATCTAAAATATTTTTGGTTCAAGGTTAAAGCTACGCAAAACCAAGAGTTGATGAGATTTTCTTCACTGGAAAGAATAGAGTATAGAACATTGCATGTCCAACCCATCCATCCCATCCTACCGTGATTAGTGGAAGACATGACAAGAACTTTTTATAATATGTGTAATTGTAGCTGTTACTGCTACTTCCTAATTAAAAAGCACTTGCTATCTTTTAAGCCAGTTGATATGATATAATACATAACGTATACATATATTATATAAGTAACCAATATACAGTTAAGTCTATGTGTTAGGATATTGAAAATTCTTTAATATCGCCATCGTCAAATTGAAACTGCAGTTCTATTGTTGGAAACTCTGGAAATTGATGGCAACCAGAAACAATTAAAAGAACATTGTGCCTGGATTCCAAACTCATAGTGTTGTCCAAGAGATTTACAATGTTTTTAATACTGCAGTGCACAACAGGCACATTATTCTGCTCTTCTTCCCCCTAGCCTTTATTATTCCCAAGTCACTTGGGGTCGGCTTTCTAGTCTAACCGGATTTGACTGGATATCAGTTTTTACACGGAGCGACTACCATCTGACCTCCGCAACCCGAAGGCTAACGATACCCTAAGGTTAGACCAGTGTCAGGATATTAGAGGGCACTGACTTCCCAATAACGACTGCCATAGGTGTTCACGGCAGTCGGGACCTACGGCTTAACGTGCTCTCCGAGGCACGGAGCAGGCGATAATTGTCAATCAATACGCACATAATTTCGAAAAGTCATATAACTTCCGAAAGTCAGAGGTGCGCGAAGTGGGTTCGAACCCGAGCACCGAGACCCTCTGCATTGCAGTCTGTTGGTCTCCCCACTGAGCTATCGCAAATTATTCTGCTATTGCTGGTAATTACCACAAAGACATAAAAATTCGTAATGGCTTGAAGTAATAAAAGACAATACCGATTTCGTATTCATGCTCCAATAAAACATAGTAATAAAAAATGCAATTCTATTTCCCTGTAATCATTGAAACAATAGGCGATTAATTTTAATACTGAGCCTGTTGAAAAAGTTATTGAGCTTTATAACTCGTGCAATTGAAAATAAAATCTGTACCTGGTATAACTATAAGGGGTAACCTAAGGGCGTTTGTGCACTACAAGGTATTTTACTGTCCGGCAGTCCGATTTTTTACGGTCCGATATGGCACGCCATAAATGTATATACTAGTTTGTGCACTATACGTAATTTTACCGTCCGACATTTTACTTTGCCCCATTCCGAGTCGTTTTTACAGTCCGAGATGACAGCAATGAAAAACGTGTTTATGCTTGTGCACTGCGTCCGCGTTATCTATGAGCAGGCGAGGTGGGCGCGAGGAAGGAGGGAAAAACTCATTGTACGTTAGTACTATTTATTCTGTGCTCATTGTTCCTAGAGTAATTACGCGTGCGTGGCGTGTAGTTTCAAAGAGAGCTACCGTAAACTGCGTCGCACCGATTCGACTAAAGACGGACAAGTGCACAAGCCAATCATCCGTTTTTTTCATGCCACATCGGACCGTAAAAAATCGGACTGCCGGACAGTAAAATTCCTTGTACTGCACAAACGCCCTAATGGTTCTAAGTAAAAGGCAATTCCCATTTTTATATACCATAAAAGCTGCAAATATTTAACAAAAATTAACTTGATATTGACATTGTAAATACCTAGTATGATAGTCACAAAGCATCAAAGCAAATTATTTTAGATTTGTCAGTAACAAGGCTGTGTGCCTACTAAATTGATATTAAACATGAACTACATTGTAAAACAATGACATCACTTAAAATGTTATGGGGATATATGTCTTTCGACTCTGTTGGATTATTCAAGCTGGGATTTGCTCTGTTGCGTCATATGCTTCTATTCATAAATCTGTAAATATCTATTAAACACAATCCTAAAGAAACCTTCGTTTCAGTTGAGACAGAAAACATTATGAGGAAACCTGCATGTCAGAGTTCTCCATAATGTTTTGCGAATACATGTAGTCTGCCAAACCGCATGGGCCCGCGTGGTGGACTATGGTCTAACCCTTCTCATACTGAGAAGAGGCCCATGCCCAGCAGTGCGACAGTTTATATACAGCGCTGATTTATATGTATTATTTTATTTTTACAGGTTTAGAAAAAATGGAACGTGAGAAACAAAGAGCAATAGAACGTGAACAAGAGAAGAAAGCGCGTGAAGAAGCAGAGAAAGAGAAGAAACGGCTGGAAGAAGAAGAATTGGAGAGGATGAAAGCAGAGGCTGGCGGCCAGCCAGTGCTACCACCCAAGAGCAAATTTGTAGGTTTTATAATATCAGTAGCTGTCCTACGCGTTTCACCCACGTTTATGATAACTGCTCCATTCCTATGGATCGTTTCGTGTGACGGTATAGCCTTGGTTGCTTCTGGATAAAGTAGCTTTCTAATGGTGAAATAATTTTAACAGGTCTGGTGAATCACATATAATACATAACAATAGATTTTTCTATTGTGTCTAACACGGAACAGCAAAAGGAGCAGTAGTTTTTGAGTTGTAGAATTATAGCGGGCCATATAATTCCACTGCACGAGCATCGAACTTGTGGCTTAGCAAAAACTGCGAAAGAAAATGAATTTAGCAATTATTATTATAGCAACAGAATGACAGTGAAAGTAGGTTAAGAATGAAAAAGAATGAGCAAGGTCAAAATGAATAAATGATTACAGGTTATATAAAAGTTTACTGCACTAATGGCTTGTCCTTCCACCTCCAGATAGCATTTATCTATAAGATAACAGTCTCGCCATCTCTCTTCTTTAACCCTTACATGAGTGAGACAGCATGCGATTTATCTTTCGGATAACTTTTTCTTGGTAGATGTAGGACTGGACATAAGAAATACACAATTACAGAAAGTATAAATATAGGATATTTAAAGCTAGTAGCACGCGTGGCGAGTGTCGGGACCATAACTAACAGGACCGTAACAACTCACGTCGTCCACGTCCATCCATAGGCGGAGCGATTCGCTGCAACTCGGCCATGTGAATGGTGGCGCTGGCGGTCTGAGTATAACATACTTATATTCGCCACATATTCCCCCCGACCGTTGCTACGGTTGATAATAATTGGGGAATCTGACTCGTCTTCCACTTCGTGTAGTCTCCTCCGTAGAAGTTGCAGGCGCTGTAGTAGTGGTAGTAGGTTGCACATAAGGAAGTGTTTTGTCTTCTCTCATCAGATACGCGGGTTTGAGTCTGTCTACGGAGACGTTGATGAGTTGCCCACATACCTCGATTGTGAAATATTTTCGGTGTCTCAATGTGACTTTGTAAGGGCCAGCGTAGGATGGCTCGAGAGAACTACGAACATGGTCACGTCGAAGAAAAACGTGAGAAGAAGAATGTAGGTCTCGGGGTATATAGAATGGCGAAGAAGAATGCCATGAAGTTGGTTGAGGGGTAAGGTTAGCCATGTAGGCTCGAAGTTTATTCATTCATTCAGCTCGAGTTTATTAATTAAAATACAAATCTTTTCTCTTTATAACATTAGTATATATATTCCATTTAACACCTGGTATATCAAATATAATTGCCCATAAAAACATAGATTTATCTCAGCCATATAAAGGTAACTAAGATATATATCTCTCTAGATATAATCTGCACGGATGGTGTAATGGTTTAGGTAGTCACATCGCCACTGACACTGCGTCGAGTTTTGTGGGTTTCATACCCACACATTTTTTTTATGATCCACAAGTAGATGCGCGACAAAGGCCTAATGTGGGAAAGGTATTTTAAAAAATCTGGCCAGGCTGAGTTTTAACGTCACTCAACAATGTAGCTTTGTATGCAGGAATAGCGTAGTGGTTTAATTGGTCGCTAGCCAGTGTCACATCCATGTAGTTACTTGCGCCAAATGTTGTGAGTTCGATCATCACACGCGGCAGAAAATTGTGCGATGTTAAATATCTTATTCGAAGTTTTTTTTTCTTTGTCACCACAAGATAATAACCTTTTTCCCGACGCCTGTATAAATTCAATTCGCAAAAAAATTACCACATTATTTCAGTAATTTTTTTTTAATTTACTTTTCATAATATAATCCCTCATGATCTCAGTCTACAACGAGTCTTTCTAATTGGCTATCTCTAATATTTCATTTTATAAATATTGACTTCTAACTTAGTGTGCAGACACCTTGGGGTTATACCTCGGTCGAGTTTGAATAGGGGCCCTGTGGGTCAAAAGACCCCGAGATATAGGGGTCACATATTTTAAATGGAAAATATTGACTTGTAACTTGGTGTACAGACACCTTGGGGTCATACCTCGGTCGAGTTTGAATATGGGCCCTGTGGGTCAAAAGACCCCCGAGATATAGGGGTCACAAGGTCACATGTATTTTAAATGGAAGACGAAGAGGTTGAATCCGGGGTTTTTACACCCATCTCGTTATAATTGTATTTGTTAATTTTTAAAACGACAACTCCTGCTCTAGGAATAATTCCCGTGTCGCGGGGATCTTATCAAAAATACAAGCAACAATAATAATAATGTCCTCCAGACCGAATTTCGGTCATGGTGGCCAATCTTAACGGAGACTGGCTATCTGCGCAGGAAATATAGTGCACAAGTGTGTGCGCAAACACAAGGGCACTCTCTGTTCCCTAACCCTCATGATCCGATCGGACGGATAATCCGACACGACCGGAGAGAGATCAGGCGCAGGACCAAAGGCTTTACGTGCTTTCCGAGGCACGGGGGTGTCTAACACCGCCAACTTCCTAAATCCGGGCTCGTATTGACCAGGACAATTTTATTAGTCCAACCCGGGATTCGAACCCGAGACCTCATGCACAATATATATTCTTAACAGAAACATGGTTAAATGACGGAATTTCGGATTCAGAATTATTCTATGATAGGTACCTAATATGGAGACGTGACCGAAACTATGCTAATACCGGTCAGAGCATGGGAGGAGGTGTTCTGATTGCGGCTAAGCGAGAACTTGTCGTTAACGCTTGTAGTGATTGGTGCTCGCCGGCCGAGGACGTATGGATTACTCTTCCTTTGCAACGTAAGAATCCTCGAGTTTCTTATAAGATGCACATCTATGTTGTTTATGTATGTCATCAAAATCGGGGGAACTCAATAGCAATACAATTAAATAATTTTTCGAATAGTTTAGTGGATATTGTCGTTACACATCCGACAGATGAATTTATCATTGTAAGTGACTTCAATCAACATAATATTAATTGGATCCCTTCAGACAATGATTGCGCGCTAAACCCGGATAATCTACAAGATAAGATACAGTCAAACTTGATTGACAATCTAAACGTCTGTAATCTACAGCAGTACAATTGTCACATGAACACCAATAACAGAATTTTAGATTTGGTACTGTCTAATAATGAATTGTCTGTCTCTCTTCCCGGCGATTTCTTGATACCAGAAGGTGCCCACCATAAAGCCTTATGCATCATAGCGGACTTTGTTCAACTTCATAGTCTACCTATTCGCCCCTACGTCAAATTCTTGTATGCATCTGCTGACTACGAAGCAATAAGGAGGGAGCTTGATCTAGCCGCCTGGCATGAACTCCAGTGTAGGTCTTTCGAAGATGCCGTGGCGTACTTCTATGAGCAGATAAATAAAATACGTCATACTTATGTACCCTCCAAAATAGTCACTTCCCTGCTTAAATATCCTCCTTGGTACAGAAGTCCGTTAATTAAAATAATAAAAGAAAAGTCAAAATATCATTCAAAATTTAAAAAGTACCATAACATCTCGGATTATTATCAATCATTTGTTTTACTACGGCAAAGTTCAAAGGAATTAGAAAGCATATTATTTGATGATTATATCGCTAAAATTGAATCTGACATATGTAAAAACCGGAAGCTTTTTGGAACTATGTCAAATCCAGAAGGTCCTCTAGCCCGTATCCCTCTACACTACAGTTTGGGCAGGTTTCATCCAGTAATGGTGAAGATGTCTGTAATATGTTTGGTGACTATTTCCACTCAAGTTTTCTTGAAGTATCGAATCCTTCATGCTTATCACATAGCGTGCAAAACTTCTCTTCACAGATACTATCAAACACACATGTGCAATATTGACATAAGTGAAGCGGAAGTTTAAAAGTTTGTAGCGAATGTAGACCTAAACAAGTCCGCAGGTCCAGACAATATACCACCAGTTCTTATTAGAAACTGTGCTAAGAGTCTTGCCATTCCTCTCATGATTCTATTTAAACGGTCTTGTGCCCAATATCTGGAAGTGTGCATACATAACACCAGTACACAAAAAGTGACCAAAGGACAGTGAGGAAAACTACAGACCAATTTCTAAGCTGTGTGTATTCGCTAAAATTTTAGAAAAAATTGTACACAAGCAAGTTTACTCTGCACTTAAGCTTGATTTTAGCGAATACCAACATGGATTCCTGACAGGACGATCTACTACTACAAATCTAGTCCTCTGAAGTGATTTTATAGCGAAGGCTATGGCGCAACGTACACAAATAGATGTATTATATACGGACTACAGTAAGTGCTTCGATCGCATAAATCACACAACGCTGCTGCGCAAACTATTTAATGTGGGAATAAGAGGAAACCTCTACTGAGATGGTTTACATCATATGTTGAAAATAGATATCAGACAGTAGTGTTGAGTGGATACACATCTAGGACGTTTCATGCTCCTTCTGGTGTTCCTCAGGGATCTTTGCTAGGTCCTGTTATTTAATATCTTTATTAATGATATCGGCTCTTGTTTTGCTCACTCAAAAATCATTTTGTACGCCGATGATATGAAAATCATGAGGTAAATCAGAGGGACGGAGGACGCTCGTCTATTGCAAGATGATTTAGAACGTTTCAAATGTACTGTGATTTTAATAACCTCGACTTAAATGTGTCTAAGTGCTATGTATGCTCTTTTACTCACATCAAGGATCAAGGCGTTACAATTGACTCGAAACTGATATTTGATTTTCACATAGAAAACATACTTAAAAGAACAACGAAAGCGCTTGGATTCATTTACGGAACCTCGTCCGAATTTAAAAGCATTAAGATTATCAAAATTCTATACTGCTCCTTGGTTCGTAGTCATCTCGAGTACGCTTCCCAAGTGTGGAATCCTCATTACGATGTGTACGTAAATCGACTTGAGAGCGTACAAAGAAAATTCGCAAGATACATCTTGTACTCACCACAGGAATATCCTGTGGTGAGTACAAATTATAGACAGAACTCATACTTAGTTAGGGCGAGCCGAATGTACAACTTGACATGACAGAATGCTGATGTTTATTACCTACTACTGTATCAAAATTAAAGCAAATGTGTAAACAGTTTTTTGGCAGTAATCGCGGTTGAACATATTAATTTTTTTTATTTTTTTTTATTGCCTTTGGTGGCAGACGAACAAGTGGCCCACCTGATGGAAAGTGGTAACCGCTGCTCATGGACTTCAGCAATGTCAGGACACAGCAAAGCCGCTGCCTACTGTGAAAGAAGAACTCTCTTTAAATCTCGTTTGAAGAAGGACATATCATAGCGCTCGGGAAACACCGAAGTTGGCAGTTCATTCCAGAGCTTGCACGTACGTGGGAGAAATGATCGCTGGAAGCGTACCGTCTTAGAATTGAACGCTTCCAGGTGATATGGATGAATCCTGCTTCGTTGTCGAGTGGTACGGTGATAGAAAGGGGCCGCTGGTACCAAATCAGGGCACTCCCCGTGAAAGAGTCGGTAGAACACGCAGAGAGACCCAAAGTCTCTCCGTTGCTCCAACGACTCCAATCTATCCGTGAGATTGGGATCATCGACGATTCGAACTGCCCGTCTTTGTAGGGAGTCAAGTGGGTCGAGCTGGTATTTGAGGGCCCCTGCCCCTCTGGGACCTGTACTTTGTAAAGCACAAGACGTTGACCTGGTGTGAAGTACCGCCTCGCTCTGTTCAGTACTCCCACCTTTTTACTCGCTAATTTAGCTTTGTAGTGACTCCCAAACTTGTTTTATTTAAATTAATAATTGTGTTGTATGTTGGTTAGTTATAAGTTATTTAATTAGTTTATAAGTGAGAACTTGTAATTGGTTTTATTTATGTTACAAGATGTTAGCTGTAAGTTTTCCTATAAATAATAAAATTAAAATAAAATTCACTACCGCTGCGCCACGGAGGCAGTTACTGTTAACAGGCAACAGGCTTGTGTCTGACATCTTTTCGTTCGATCTCTGTAGAGCACCCAGACTCGGTTTTCTTATTTAAAGAGCGCCTGCACTAGGAATAATTCCTATGGAAACTATTTGTGGATCACATAAATTTTTGTCCCGTTTGAGGATCGAGCCTTCAACCAGTGGCAATGGCGTGGCAACCACTTAAACAACTACGCCATCCGTGCAGTCAACCTACAGTAAATATAGCGAAAACACACTATTAGAGCACTATGATAATTATATACTGAACTGTAACTAAAATACATTAAATACCTAATTTATATTCATAGGAATCGGAGTCGGAAGGCGAAGATGCAGAAGAAGAGGATAAGGAAGACACAGCCTCATCCAGTCCCGCGAAGGAAGATGGTGAGGAGGAGCTGGTTCCTGTGAAGGAGGAAAGGGAGGAGCCACCCGCACTGGTCAAGCGGAGTAAGGAGGAGATATTGCAAGAAGTGGTAAGCTTTACAAGGGCCAGAGGCTCATTCCATTACATTTTGTCAATAAATTTCTATCCCTCGGGAACGGTACTTTTCGTGGATGAGAGGTACCATATGCCCTTTCCTGTACCTCTGGCAATGTGTATCCAAATATTCATGATGATCGGTTGAGTAATTATGGCGTGACTGCAACAACCAAACAAACTCATATTCACATTTAATATTAGTTACATATAATGACGGCCCGCCAGGCATGATCACCTAGTCTGGTGAGAGGATTCTCCCTTTGAGTTGGAGGGACATAACCACGTTCTGCCACACTAATATTAACACAATTTATTTATTTTATAATGGCAGTATTACAATAATAAAAGCATATGTTAGTCAAAGGATATATGGAGTGAATAGTAACCTCACACGAGCTCTGAAATATCTTTATGACGATTCCAGAGCCTGTGTTAGGATAAATAGGACCTACACAGAATGGTTTAGCATCGAAAAAGGTGTTAGACAAGGATGTGTAGCGTCACCCTGGCCGCTTAACCTATACAATAGTTTGAAAGATTTAAAACATTGTGATTGGGAGGATGAATGAGTTACTTGTCAAATGTCTTCTTTCTGCCGACGACCAAGTAATATTGCGCCATCAGCGGAAGAGCAACTCTTCCGCTGATGGCGATGGTAATTATTATGCATGGTGCTTTTGAGAGTTAAGGAATGAAAATGAATGTCAGCAAGATGGAAGTAATGGCATTTGAAAAGGAGGAGTGCATGACGATGTGTAATATTATGATTGATGGCGAACAAGTAGAGCAAGTGAAAGAGTTTGTATATTTGGGTACTTTGTTTACAAGGCATGGTAAACATGAGTGAGATATTGAAAGGAGAACGATTGCTAGCAATAAAGGGAATGGATCTCTACGCGCTTTTATGAACAGTTGAAATGTATCCGAAAAGGCACGTTTGGCTGTTCATAGAGGACTATTAGTGCCTACACTTATTTATGGAAGTGAAAGTTGGGTATGGCAAAAGAAGCATGGGAGCAGAATAAATGAATGTGTTTACCATTGCTCCGTGTAAAAAACCTATAATAATTAATATTTTCGCTTACAAAATTACGTAAATTTGCAAAAACGTAAGCTCGTGTTACGTGATTTTTAAATTATAACAGTAGAAATCTATCCTATTTTACAGCTTCAACGAAACATAAATAGTTATATTACAATTTGTCCGTCCCAAATATTTAAGTTATTGGTTGACAATAAAGATACATATTTATCAAAAAGCACTTCAAATTCTCCATACAATTTTACTATGGCGGGCGCGCACTGATTTGAATATGCGCCGCTCGAGCTCTGTCATTATCTGTCTTACGCTCGGCGCAGTGTTAAACCTGCGAGCCTGTATGATGAATGTGATGAAATTGAATGAAGCCAGAGAAGTGTGTCAGGATCGTAGCAAATGGAAATCTGTAGTCTCTGCCTACCCCACTGGGAAACAGGTGTAAATCTATGTATGTATGTACGTTATTCAAAGTTAAAAAGCTTTATTTCCATAAAAATGTGTAAACCCATTTTATTATAATATAATTTATTATGAATATATTAATAATAAACTATTATAATAAAAATCATATTAATTAAATTTATTATTCAGAAAACCAACAGCAGTTAACATCGATAATAAACATGAAATATATAAGTAATTGGTAGTTAATAACAGGTTCCTATATATAAGTGCGTGTATATGATAAAAATACATGGGTGTTATAAATTATAATTTACATTACCATAGTAAATAATCTTGCCAAGAAATTTGTGTTAGTAAAAGCTTTTGTCTCTTTAAAATTATTAACTTAATTTCCTTACCAATTCGCCGAGTGTTGTGGATTCACATTCGAACTACAGACATGCCAAAATTTGGTCTACAATTATTTATTAGTGCCCTTTCTTTTATTAGTCCCTTAGAGTACAACAGCAAATGTTGTAATAAAAAAGATTCGTATCTCAAAAACAGCAGTAACTGAACAAAACTTGTATTAAAACTAATTTTATAACGGCTTAGACAATCGCACTGAGTTTAGGTTCGACAGATGCTCATTCCAAAAATGGCATTTCTGCCTCTTATAGTTAGCAAGTTATGATTGTTTGAAAATACAACTATTTTCGAGATACAACAATTTTGTATTCCAGCATCGATACCGATATACTCTTGCTTTAAAGTCAGATATGAAGAATTAGGAACAGTAGTCATTAAACTAGAAAATCTGTTACTTTAACGTAGTTAAAATTAATTATTGGATATAAATATAAATTGTGTATATCTTTAAGATGTGCGGCATTAGAGTCACGTCATTATAATTATATCCTACTAATATTATAAATGCGAAAGTTTTTGAGGATGAATGTATGTATGTATGTTTGTTACTCTTTCACGCAAAAACTACCAAACGGATTTAGTTGAAACTTTACATTAATATAGATTATACATCAGAATAACACATAGGCTACAATTTATAATGATTTTGTGTAATTTGGTCGTAATATAACGATAAATATCAAATAAGTCGGAAAAAAATTGCCCTCTGAGAGCTATCTTGGCGTGCGCTGCCTAAACCGTTGGAGTTATACAAAGATAATGTACCGTAGGATTGTTTGTATTAAATAGTTCTAAATAAAACTCCGCGACAGCATATATCTATATTTTATGTGGAAGCCGCTATGACCAAAATAGTGAACCATAAATACAATTAAATTGGATACTTTCTTACAATACACATTTTAGAATATTAATCAAACTATTATCAAAATCGATATATTTATCGCTTTAAGTATTTAATGTAGATAAACTTTCACTTTTACACTAAGTAATTTGTTCGTATAGTTTAAAAGTTATCACGATATTAAGATTGATTTGAACGGAGCGCCTAACAGACGCGGACGGGACGTGATTTTTTTGTTGGTGTATTTTAACTAGAAATATTGATTAGATACTTTTTATTTTAATTCCTATCGGATTAGAATTGTTTTTTTTTTAATTGACTATAGAATTATATTCTTTTTCTTTTCATTAGATTATGATAATTTTGTTAGATTAACAATAATATTTCGCAAAGCTCTAATAAAGCCCGAGCTATGAAAATAGCTAGACGTGATGAGACGTCTCAACAAGCCGAGTTGCGAAGGCTTGAGCAGGCGGTACGTAGTGCAGCACATATAGCTGCAGAGACTCCAGAACAGTCCCAAGCCCGACGTGAACAGAATGCGGAGTTTCGGGCGTCTTAACGGGCTGCTGAGACTTCAGAACAGTCCCAAGACCGACGTGAAAGGAATCCGGAGTTTCTGGCGCCTCAACGGGCTGCTGAGACTCCAGAACAGTCCCAAGCCCGACGTCAACGGAATGCCGAGTTTCTGGCCTCTGAACGGGCTACTGAGACTATAGAACAGTCCCAATCCCGACGTCAACGGAATGCGGAGTTTCTGGCCTCTCAATGGGCTACTCAGACTATAGAACAGTCCCAATATCGACGTCGACGAAATGCGGAGTATCTGCTGTCTCATCGAGCTGCGGAGACACCAGAACATTCCCTACATCGGCATCAACAGCATGCTGACTATCAGCCCATTACTGTCCCACTGCAGGGAAAGGGCCTCTTCTCACACATAGAAGGCATGAGCATCAATCACCACGCTTGCTCAAGGCGGATTGGCAATTTCTGACTTTAAAGTCCAGGTCTTCTCACGATGTTTTCCTTCACCGTATGTCTGTAATGTCTAAGATAAACTTAGAAAGTACATATGAATTTAGAAAAGTCACATTGGTATTTGCCGCGGTTTGAACCCACACCTCGTGATCACAATCACTCGGTCGGTCTCTTAACCACTAGGCCATCACAACATTTTTATTTAAAATGATCTTTCACGAAACTTTTTGTGGCAGACCAAATTCCACGCGAGCGAAGCCGCGGGCAAAAGCTAGTATTCTATAAAAACATTAATTAAACATAACAGAAATAAAAGACATAAATTATGAGTAGACATTAGAATAAAACAAATACCTTATTTTTTTCTGCTTATAATAAAAAAATTACTCGGTTCAAGTCGGTGACCCGTCTTGTTGTTGCCTTGCTACGGGTTCTGTATGTAAAAGGCAACATAAAAGTTCTATAGCACTCATCAATTTTAAAAATATATGAAGTCTGCCAATCAGGGCAGCATGGCGGACTATGGCCTAACCCATCTCATACCGAGCCCGTGTCCAGCAGTAGGACAGTTTAGTACAGGGCTAAAATTATTATTATTATATACTTGGAGAGCTTCAATGTGCATATACACGATATGTTCGGTGCCGCCTATATGGTACCCCATCACTATGTTTGTTAGTAATACATATATGCTTTCTGACAGTTTTATTAGGAAAACTGTACTAGATAGTTGTCGTTTTTTGTTTCCTGACATCTTTAATATAAAAACCGATGGTATGGCACCCTTCTTGTGCAAATCCATCTCGCACTTGATATGTTTTTATTATTTGTTGTTATAGCGGCCATAGGATTACATCCATCCATATAATTTTTAAGTGCTATGCACTTGTCGTTGTAGCAATTTCCATCTTTCTCGGTCCAATGCCAAATCCTTCAGTTCGTGATATGTCTCTACTTTTGCTTTTCCTTACAGTTGATCTGTATACTATCTTGGTCTTCCTCTTTTTCTCTTTGCCTCTATTTTAAGTTCCATAGCAGTGGTAATAAATTTGTCATGTCAAATTAAGTGACCAATTTTCTCAATATTTCTTCATTAGTCACTTTTTCTGTCCATGAAACACTGTGAAAATTTTAACTCTACCTATTACGGTTCATGAGATATAGCCCGCAGACAGACAGAGTAGCAAAGGCTTAATAATTGGGTGCCGCTGGCACCTTTCGGCTACGGAACCCTAAAAAATAACATTTGGCCTTGGTAGAATTTAGAGGACTGCAATAAAATACCCGTCCCTTTAAACACCTGTATTCAACAAATAAAAATTATAATTACATAGCCCAGGCCCCATAAACAGAATATATTATTATTTCGGTAGGTGCAAATATATCTCACAAGTATAGACGTGAAGAATTAATATCTAAAACTTAGAGATTAGTTTCAATAGACTTATCTAATAAACATTTTTAAAATTTTGCAATTTGTACGCACATTGTATATAAAGACTTATCAAATTGTTAGTGCATATAAAATAATATTTTAAAACAAACAGGCAACTGGCTTATTCAAGTGACCCGAACATTCAAACAATTCAAGGCTTTCGACGATACAAAAATGCCGCATACCTATCTAATTAATATGACCTACCTGTCCGGCCACTTAATTCTTTAACGTACCTATTATATATTAATATCATTATTTAAAATCTCGCCAATACTCATATCAGAGGAGCTTATTATTCTATAAACTTGATTATAATAATTCATAAAATAATAATTCTTTCATTTATATTAAATTGTATATGAGTTTCCTTGTATATTAATGTTGTTTATTGACTTGTTCGAATACTAAATAAGAGGTCTATGCGAGTGCGTCAGAATAAGTATGACGTATTTGCGTAATCCTCATATTTATGTAATAACTAGCTTTTGCCCGCGTCTTCGCTCGCGTTAATTTAGAATTTGACAATTAATTCTGGTTGTACTCTGCTTGTAATAATATAATTCAATCATGATTCGAAAGACACGTGGCGCCATCTGTTATCATAAGAACGTTATTATTGTTTTCCTCGGGCACAGTAATTTTTTTCGGGATGAAAGGTAGTCTATGTCCGTTTCTGTACACCTGTCAACGTATATGCAAAATTTCAGGATGATCGGCTCAGTGGTTTAGGCGGGAAAAGGTAACAAACAAACAAACTCATTTTCGCTATTATAATATTAGTTAGTACTAGCTGACCCGCGCAACTTCGTCTGCTTCACATAAGAGAATTTTCCTAGTTTTTGCAACATTTTTCATTTATGCTCCGCTCCTATTGGTCGTAGCGTGATGTTATATAGCCTTCCTCTATAAATGGGCTATCCAACACTGAAATATTTTTCTAATTTTTACCCGTAGTTCCTTAGATTAGCGCGTTCAACCAAACAAACAAAATGTGAGTGAAGTCGGCGCGGCGAGATTTGGAAGTTTATTTCATCTATATCTTGTGTGTTTATAAACCGATTTCTATAATCTTTTTTTATAAAATAGATATTAAAGTGTACTTTTTGAATATGGGAGTTTGATAAAGATATATCTATGTGAAATACAATATATTTATGTATTTAATACACTTTGAAGAAATGCCTAACGATTAAACACGTTATTGTGGCTAATTTATAAAAGATAGATAACAGACAGACAAAAAATTTACTGATTGCATTTTTGTCATCAGTATCGATCACCATTCATTCATCCTCCAATATTAATTTTGAATATATATTCAATGTACAGAATTGACCTCTCTACAGTTTTATTATAAGTATAGATTTGACGTCATTTGGTACTTAAAAACTACCTATTCCGACATATATACATGTTAACAACATAACATATATCTATAGACGTTTAGAGTCATGATTTCACACCACATACAAACTATTTACTGTGTTTACCCAAGATACGCTACACGCAATTTAAACAGGGTTGGTTCAACACACGAAATACTCTCGAATAGAGCAATCCTGTCTATACCAAAACCATATCGGTTTTTGATTAATATATGGACGACAAATTATTGTTTCAAGTCTGGTTGTACTTTGTGGACGTTAATTGTATCTTTGTAAAAGCCCTTGCGATACAGCTTGATCCCTAATGCGAGAGTTTTCTTTATTCAATATTTGTCTTAAGTAGTTGCTTATTATTACAAAATGTTCCAACATATTATTAGTGGCCGTTTTTTATTTAGTTAAAAATATTAAGGCGCTGACAACAGGCAAAACGGCTTATCTTTAACCAAATTTTAGCTCTATCTATACTGTTTAGAGTACCAGTGATATATTTATACTTTTCTTGAACATATTTCCGACCACATAATAGTCTGCAAAACATGTTTGCGAAAAAAAATATCGATAAAAAGTAATGTTAAACTAAGGTCCTAAACTGACTGTTCATCAAAGATATCTGTAATAATTTACAACGTACAATCATAAAATTCATTACAGACATGTATCATTCATTATTAAATAATTCTCAAATTTTATTTTATTTATTACTGAACAAAGAACAATGCTCATAATGTATGGAAAAAAACACAGGCCCGGTTGAAAGAAATGTATCTCACATTTTTAGTATTAATATATGACAAAATATTATGTAAGGGGCGTTGTCGAAATCTATTTCTAAATGTCATAAATTGCTAGTTGTTTTGTGTAAGGAGTTACACTTATGATTTAATAAACAAAATTTTTAACAAAATAAAAACCGACTTCAAGAAAGAATATTCTAAAACTTAAAATGCACTAAAAAGTTAATAAATAATTGCTTATTCTTGTGAATAATTAAATTATTGTTATTTTTGGAGTCGGTGTCAGCCGCCCGCGCCGCGTGCTGCGTCTATTTGTGTAATTGTGCATGCCAATGTTATGTTATGATTATAGTAAGACATCTCATATTTAATTAGTTACAAACCTACCTTGGCTGACACCAATAATAACAATAATTTAATTATTCAGTAAGGAAATTATTGACAGAACAATATGTCTTATCTATTAAATACTAGCTGACCCGGCAAACTTCGTACCGCCTCAGAATCAATAAATAAAAAAGCTGAATGATAAATGCAGAATGTTTCAACTGTAGTAAAAAATGTGGTCAAAACTTAACCGGACCAAAACAATTAGTTATAAAAAAAAATGCTCGATATGAATTAGGTTTTATTATTAATTTAATTTCACATGATGTTGCTTGAAAAATTGTTATGTCACAAAGGTTAGGAGCTTACAAAATAAAGTTTGTAGTGTACGGTCCTATATTTTACCCACAAATCTTTTGGGTTCGACGGGAAACATGTCGATATGATAATCACAAACAATGTACGAATTTGATGCGGTGATGAAGATATGACGGAATCCTTGAGCGTATTATCCCAATGCGAATCGTTCTCGAGTAACTGTAATAGTTGACACGCCTCACGGTAAGTCGCTCACAGATGTCCATTAATTGTTCTCAGTTGTTGAAACGATGTCGGACCACGAACATTCATCAACAACAATCGAAGATTCGTCGTTATTTGGATGTACTGTGTAGATGCGACCTAGAGCGTCTAAAGCAAATACATATATTTGGATGTCCTTCAACTGGTGTTCCTTGTTTTCGACGCTAAAACGTTTTCGATGATGCGTTCCATTTGTAATAGTGTGGCATATCAGCATACAGCAAAGTGCGAGCGAAAATATCTGTTTGACAAACTGAGAAGAAACTTGTTAATGTGGTCGACAATGGACGTGCCGCTCTATCTGCCGCATTCCCTTGATTGAAATACACTCGTTGTCCATTTTCTAGATGAACTGCCAAATACAATGCCAATTTTGGAGCAATCTGAACTTAGGAGAGTGGAGTTCCTGCTTGAATTCTTCAATTGCTGCACACGAACACACTAATTTACTGCATGATACACTACACATCATACATTAAACCGCATTATGCATATATAAATAAAATTCAACCGAGATAACGCGACCTTTACGCCCAGATTCCCACCAAAGTCCGTAAAATATTATAATTGCGATCAGAAATTCTGAACGACGGGACGACCATCAAACGTTCGACATTCAAAACCACCAAAAATGAAAAAAGAAAAGTTCACTTTTAAATTTAATTTGATTTCTGAACGACTTTTAAATTTAATTGATTTCTAAACGACGGGACGAACATCAAATTTTTGACAGGTAGGCATAGTTTCTAAGGGAAAGCGAAATTGTTGTTTTTACTATATTTCAAGCATTTTTTTCATATTTACTTACCTTTTAAACCTTCCCTGGACTTCTACAAACATTCCAAAACCAAAATCAGCTAAATCGGCTCAGCCGTTCTTGAGTTTTAGCGAGACTAACGAACAGCAATTGATTTTTATATATATAGATGTCCTAAGCATTTGTTTAAATACATTTATATTATCTTATATTTCGTGCAGTCCTTGGGATCCTGTTATATATTTTTGGAGCCATACCTACAACATTTTTATTAAACAATGCTGTGGTGTGAGGTGATACAGGCGCCTGTTATATTCCATGGATACCTTAAGGTCCAAAATCCTGTGAACACTTGGATTAGAATGAATATAAACAAAGTAGATGGCGTTGTTTTATAAATATTGTAACGCGTACTCATTTTAGGAAATAGGTGAAATTTATAAAGAATTATAATCTCAACCGAAAAGACGCACACGCACGTATTCCTTTTTAAATAAACTTTTGTGAATAGAGATTCCAAAATTATTTAAAGTAAATTTAACAAAATTGAGTTATTAAGAAATCTATTTATTTTTATTTTTTTAGTTTTGACATTCGTCATCTCACTGTACTTGTATTCTAGTGCATTGTTTTTTGCTGTTTAATTTTGAAATAATACTGGATGCGATTTAATAAAGTTGGCAAGCTCATACATATAAAGTGATGGTAAGGTCAAAATAATTAATTCTTTAAAGTGTGGTCTGCCGCTGTCCGGTAATCGTAGCTTGCAAGCAGTTCTGATACATCTTTTTGTGCCTTGACAGCTTCTGGCTTATCAACAGAATTCCCCAAAAAATAACACCATACTTTAGGTTCATTAAAACATGTGCATTATATGCAATCACTACTGCTTTTTGACTGGCAACTTTGGATGGCATGTATAACACATGAGAATTTATTTAGTATTTTACACAACTGGTTGACATGCATTCCATGACATATCATCATCAATCCATAAACCTAAGAATTTTCGAGTGTTCGACTTGGTAATTTTCTGCCCTGTGTAATTAATATTAAGTCCAATGTTTTTGTTCATTGTTTGTAGTGTACTATTTAGGTGATTTCAAGATTTATTATTAAATTGTTACTATTGAGCCATTCGATTACGATTTTGATTGATTCATTGATGTCATTCACATACTTAGTAATGTGATTTTTACATGTCATTGAGAATATCAAATTGCAGTCATCAGCAAAGAGAACCATTTTTTTTTTAATAATAATATTCTACCACATACACAACACCATCTAGCCCAAACTAAGCAGAGCTTGTTTATGGATACTAGACAATCGATAAACATACATATACCCTTTTCTTTTTTTTTATAAATACATACATATTATACATAGAAACACCCAGACCAAAACAAACATCCATGTTCACGCACACAAATGTTTGACTTGTGCGGGAATCGAAACCGCGGCCTCAAGAGTGGCAGTCAGGTACACTAACCACTACGCCATCAAGGCCGACATTTTTGGGAGAACATTGATGTATTACGAGGAAGAGTAGAGGTCCTTATATACTGCCTTTGAGGCACACCGTATCGCACAACTCTAGAATTTAAACTGTAGATTACTTCAGTTTTTGATTTAGGGCATATACTAGTTGGTTGTGTAACTTGTTTTCTGTTACTTAGATATTAGTTTATTAATTTCAAAGCTTTATCTCTTATTTTATTTGCACTAAGTTTAGTTTCTAAGATTCATTATTAAAATGCTGTGATCCACATGATCAACCGTTTTAGTCGTATCCATGTACAAAGCAGACACAGGGGTTTTGTGATCGACATTATACATAATCAGATCAGATCGTAAACAGCGTTATTAATTGACATATTTTTCCTTTTCCTTAAGCCTGAAGCCTTTTTGTTTTATCTGTAAACTTGTTTATGTTAGATGAATTAGGATTCAGCCAATATTCCCAAAGCAACTCTCTTTTTCGTTTGCAACATTTGTCAATACCTTTTGTGAGCCAAGTTGGTTTTAATGACTTCATAGTTTTATTTTTACTATCAGAAAACATAGTTTATAAAATAATGAAAATGTGTCATAAAATTTATTAAAGGTCTCCTCAGGATTTTTGTATTCATGGTTTCGAAAATCGAAGACTTTTAAGGTATGATTAAAATTTTCCTATATTTTCAGCGCTATAATCTCGCCTGTTGACCAATAACCAATAATGCAAAAGAGGCTTTTTCATAAAAGCTATATTAATTATTTAGCTGTGTGATCTGAAAGAGCCCAATCTAGAACTGCTTAAATCGAGTTTCGAATATTATGGAAGGCGTTGTCTATGCATGAACCGCTATTAAATCTTGTTGCTTGTCGTATTTCCACTTTTAAATGATGACTGAGAGGTAAATTTTCTAATTGTACCTTTGGGATTTCTTCAAAATGTATATATTAAAATCGCCGGTGACTATTAATTGGTTGTTACTGTTTTTTATGTATATGCACAGCAGTTTATTTAGAAGTGCAAAGAATAGATTCATTGCTTCGTTACTTTCATATTTTTATATGAAGAAAACACCAAGACAAATATCGATGTTCGTGCACACATAATATATGTTTTACTTGAGTGAAAATCGAAGTTGTTACCTTCTAGGTGGAAGGCAGTTACACTACCGATATGCCATCCGACCGTCGTCTAAAAATTATATTACAAATATAAAAAGAACAGTAACGAATAATAACATTATAATGGCACACATAGCAGCCAGCACGCGTCGCTGTGCGCCGCGCCGCACGCCGGTACACTGCTCTATTAAAAAAAAGGAATATACCGATCTCCTTTGTGCTAATCGTGTATGACAGAGTACGAAAATGGTAGAAAAAGAAAATTATGACTTTTTAGTTCTAAAGTATCACTTACACTAGCTCTCGTTTTAGGAAGCGCTCTGTTTACACCCAATATAATAATATCCATAACACATTATTTAAAATAAATTTTGTCATTCCAACAAATTATCTAATTTATTGACGCTCTGTGTAGAATATTTTAAATATCTGTTAGACAAATTTCATAAACTTTTTAAACGCATAGTCCTAATAGTTCATAACAATTTCCGTAATAATGTGTGGTGCTACGTTAGCGAAATTATTGTGGGCGTGGCTTAAAATGCAAACACTCAAGGTCATTTGGCTATTGTCAGCCTCATAATTAGGTATGCCAGTCATATTATTTTAGGTTCACAAAAGTGGTTAAAACTAGGTCGCTCCTGAAAAGTAAAAAGAGACAATGGCATTTATTAAATGCAATTTACGGTGAATATGAGTTAAGATCCAAAGAGTTACACTATTCCATAATTGTGGTGGCAACAACGAACTACACTGTTGCTCGTAAATTATATAATAAAAAGGTATTTCCAATTTTGTATACTAATATACGATATGATTTTAACAGATGCTTGCAGTTCGGCGTTCACTCACAGAAATCCTTCTAGAGGTGACCGACCAGGAGATTCAAACGGTGAGCCAGGAAGAATTGGCCAGATATACCGCCCTACAAGGTATTTCCACTCATCTAAGCTTAACCAAAAAGGAACGGTCTCTGTCAAGATATTACTTTGTACCACGAGAAATTGTCGCGTATTGACTGTAACTGTGATGTTATGTATGCACTGTGATAAATCGTCTCGTATCGAGACACTCTAATGTGGACACGAAAAATTGTGATGTGCAAAAATGTGTATTATTTCATCGCTAATAAAGTCTTATTTCAGATGTTGCCTGTTGACAAATGAATACATTTGGTGTTGTGATTAATATTGGTTTTATTTATATGGTAAAAGCATCGCGCCTCAACGCTATGAAGGCGAGCAAGTCCAAGGCACTCGCCGCTATCGCCAGTGGGCTCGGTGAGTTGCGCTCCTAACGCTGAACACGCTCAAATATCTCGCACACTCGCATAGACACCGCCTGCCGTGTCAAGCTTCTCATACCTAGCGACTGTTTGCGTACCATAACTACTCAACCTTGTTGCATCAGCTGAGACAACAGTCTGCCAGATATTTGCGTTCAAAACATAAATGGTGGTTTTCTCGAAAATATCCAGAAAACTGTCACAAAGATGCAATTCTATGTAATGAACCGCCATATATGTTATACTAGTTTCTCATTTCAGCATCCCAGCGTCATATTTAGTATTTTAGTATTGACCTAATTGGCAATACGCATTATATCAACAGTGTTTAAATACATTGTGTTTAGTGGAATAATTGGTAAGAAATGTACAGAATTTATTATAGATGTTATATAATTTATAAACATTAATGTATACAGTATCTTATATGGAAATGTGTAACTGTGTGTGTGATTTATTTGAAGGTCGTTTAGTAATTGATTTATGTAATTTAAAGATATATCGTCAGTTGACACATTTATACTTGTTTCTTGTCCGCCACAACATACTAAATAATATTAATTACAAAAAACAAATCTTTGAAGGTTAGGATGAAATTTTAATATTCATTTACAAAGTTTGAATTGCTGAACAGTATAATGGTTTAAATTATTATTATTATCTTTTATTTGATAGAAAATTAATTATTTTGAAATTATACAAACTTTATACGGATGTGTGAAAGTGTTTAATAATAGTAGTTTAAAGTTTCAAAATTATGTAATAATAGTGTTTTATAAAAATTAACAACGCGATAAAATCCGTATAAAGTTTGTTTAATTTCAATGTATAACATTCGCGTAAACAAGACAATATTATGTTCGTCACAATTATTGTTATGGTAGGTCAAATGAGTCGTAGTATTTGATGTTGGTTGTGTGGTTACTGTGAGGTGTGATGTATGCGCAGGGCTCGGCGCGTACGAGAGCAGCAGCGAGGAGAGCGGCGATGAAGATGAACCCAACGATCTGTCTGATTACCAGCTGCAGGTAATACATTGATCTAGCT
The DNA here is from genome assembly GCA_963564715.1 of Catocala sponsa. Lineage (NCBI taxonomy): Eukaryota > Metazoa > Arthropoda > Insecta > Lepidoptera > Erebidae > Catocala > Catocala sponsa. The sequence continues at coordinate 19,485,239 of OY751338.1, read as the reverse complement.
CAGATTATAATATCATAGGTACTAGATTTTGCCCGTGGCTTCGCTAGCGTAAATGTACGAGGGGAGGTCCAAAAGTTTGCGGAATGACAGGGAAGGATAATGAAATGAAACATCTAACTATTTTTCCTTTTCAATGTATTCTCCCTTAACCCTAATACATTTATTAGATCTGTCAAATAACTTATTAATAACGTCGAAAAAAAAAGATTTGTCATGGGCGTCTAAATAGGCCGAAATTACCGACTCACTTCATCATTGTCGCAAAAATTTTTCCACGCAGTTCTTTCTTCATTTTTTTTTCCAAAATGATCGCTTGGGGCCAGGTCTAGGCTGTAGGGTGGGTGGCGCAGTTTTTTAAAACCGCACCGGTGAATGGCAGCCGTCGCAACATGGCTTGTGTGCACGGACAGTTTTCTCCATAGTGGCTAGTTTCTTCCCGATTGACTTGTTTACTCGTTGAAAACTCAAAAGCTAATGCCCGATTAGGCTGAAACTCGGTACCTATATATATGTACTAACAACGAGTCACTCAATTAGCGCCTACATGGATAAGTAAACTCACCCTCGCCAACCCCCCCCATTCCGCGAATTTTTGGACCTCCCCTCGTAGTTTAGGTTAGATTAGTAACGGTACTTTTTTCTGAATGAATGGTACGTATGTCCTTATCTGTTCTACTGACCACGTGTATGCGAAATTTCATGATGATCAGTCGAGTCGTTAAGGCGTGGAAACGTAACAAACTCACATTCGCATTTATAATATTAGTTAGGATGTACATGGACGCATTTATAGTTATATGATTTCATAAAAGGAATTACATAAAGTGTTTGATTAACCTTTATAGGTTCACTAGCTTTTGCCCGCGGCTTCGCTCGCGTTAATTTAGAATTTGACAATCAATTCGGGTTGTACTCTGCTTGTAATAATATAATTCAATCATGATTCTAAAGACACGTGGCGCCATCTATTATCATAAGAACGTTATTGTTGTTTTCCTCGGGAACAGTATTTTTTTTCGGGATGAAAGGTAGGCTATATCCGTTTCTGTACACCTGACAACGTATATGCAAAATTTCAGGATGATCGGTTCAGTGGTTTAGGCGTGCAAAAGGTAACAAACAAACAAACTCATTTTCGCTTTTATAATATTAGATATGATAATAAATTAGTTACTAATATAATTGGGTAATCTGTACAAATAAATAAAATTGAAGTGTTTGTTTGTAATGTCAAAATAACAGATTTTTACTAAATGCATATGAAAGTATATACGGTACTTATATCAAAATACTATTTTAAATTTTTTACTGACCGTCTGTTTGTTCCGGCTAATCTCTGAAATGGCTGAACCGATTTTGACAGGACTTTCACTGGCATATAGCTTGATGTTATAAAGAGTAACTTAGGCTACTTTTATTTTAGAAAAGAAATGGGTTTCGCGAAAAATGAAATCCACGTGGACGAAGTCGCGAGTAATAGCTAACAATAAATATGATTACATCGATTCTCAATGTTTTACATTCCGAAACACGTGACTTGACGAAAACAGATGTTAGAAAATATCTGTGAAGATTGCAGCAGATATGTGAACTGAAATAAAGATATCTTTTATCAAGTTTGATTAAGCTGATGAATCTGAAAATTTGTAAATATGCTATAATTTTAGCGTCATGGCGCCCTCACGTTTCGTCTGACGCAGGTGCTGACCGACCACGGTTGTTTCGGTCGGTACCTGTGTCGAATAGGCAAACAGGAGACGCCCGGTTGTCATCACTGCGGCGACTGCCGCGTCGTTGTCGAGGACACGGCGTTGCACACGTTGGTAGGTGGCCCTGCTTGGTCCACGCAACGCCGTGTCATGCACGCGGCAGTCGGTAGGGTCGTCCTGAAACTCGAAGCTATGGTTCTGTCCATGGTTTTGAGTGAAAGGTCTTGGAATGCCGTCGCCTCCTTCTGTGAGGAGGTGATGTTAGTGAAGGAGGCGGCGGAGAGGGAGAGGGAACGTTCAATCCCTCTCCCTAACCGCAGAGCCGGGCGCAAGAGGGCGCGAGACGACCTCCAGCCACCTTGAGTAGAAGCCTGCGGGCGTTGGACCCATTGGGGCCGGCCACCGCCCGATTAGCGCAGGTCCGAGTAGGCGGCGTTCGTGTTCCGCGCACGCCTCTCGATGTTGGAAGGGGGCACAGGTCCCACGCTTTGTCGTAGGGGACTAGGTCCCCCAAAGTTTTTTCTATTTGATGGCTGTGTGGGACCCGCCACGTCCATCGGCGGGTCGAACCTTCGGCGGGGTCGCGATTCGAATGCGAGAGCGATTCGCGCGGCCCCGCCATAAAGGTGTGAGGAACACCGCGGTGGTTTTAGTCGGTTCAGCCCAAATCCATCGTCATATCCCCATCGCCCGCCCTAAAACCGGCGAGTGGGAATGTGATTGCACATAACCCCGCGTAGAAAAAAAAAAGAGTAACTCTCATAGTGAATTTAATTTGGTTGAATAATATTGTTAATATATTACAATGATATTGTTATAATTATGTTCAGTCGAACTTTGTCTGTCTGTTCCACAGAACATAAGTGGCGCGTTTGCGATGTCTTTTAGTATGTCAACAGGGCTTGCAGCATATAGCTTCATAATATCGTAATTCGCAGGAGATAATCAAGCGCAAGCGGCAGGAGTTCGAGCGCACGTCGCGCGAGATCGAGGCCGAGGTGCGCCGCGCGGAGGCGCGCGAGAGCGACGAGCGCCCTGCCACGCCCGCGCACGCGCACGCCCCATACGCAGCGAACAACGCGCCCACCACGCCCGACAGGCCCCGGCGCACGCGTTAGTACCTACTTGCTTACACACGTTATTAAGATTTCATTATATTTGAACACACCATTGCCTGGTTATAACAAATCTATACACTCTACTAACGATCGCAAATTATTCTTATTTGTTTTAAAAAGACAACTTCCACAATAGGAATAAATCCTGTGTTGCGGGGGACTTTACAAACATTCAAACAACGGACACAAAACAACCGTTTGTGGATCACAAAAAGTTTAGTTCCGTATGAGATTCGAACCCACAACACTCGGCGCAGTGACCGTGGCGGGAGGACCAACCAAACCACTACGCCATCTGTGCATGATAGATGAGATAAATATCGTCTTATCTATATTTTAGTGCAATTCTAAGAGATTGTATAATCTAGCTAGTCTGTTCTGCCGTGGTAATCGACAGGGCAGTAAGTCGGAAAAGGCAGTTTTAGAAAACAGCGCGCAAAGATTTTGTTACAATTTTAGCGTTTGTGATAAAACTATATACTCGATTTTTATGTTCTATATGTCAAAAGAAAGGGAAAAATATATTGTTTACAGTAGAGAAGCACTCCAAATCAGTAATTTAAAAAAATGCTCATCTTTGACTTACTGCTTTCTCGATTACCACGGCAGTGTTCCACTCCCATGTTAAGCGAGCATACTGCGTCTCTTATGGTTATCGAATAACCAATTTCCTATAATTACTACTCCTGTTTCTACTACACCACTCGACGTTAAATTATTTAATGGCCTCGGTAATGCAGCAGTAGTGAATATAACTCCTATGAGTACGGTCTCGGTTCGGTTCCCGATTCAAGTCACCGAAACGGTACTCGAATTTTCTGTCAAGACATTTTTAATAACAGCCCAGGGTTAGGATGTTGGTCGATTCACGATTCAAGTCACCAAAACGATATTCTACTTATTTATCTGTCAAGATATTTTTAATAGCAGCCCAGAGTTAGGATGTTGGTCGATTCACGATTCAAGTCACCAAAACGATATTCTATTTTTCTGTCAAGTGATTTTTACTAGCAGCCCAGTGTTAGGATGTTGGCCGATTCACGATTCAAGTCACCAAAACGATATTCTACTTATTTTTCTGTCAAGATATTTTTAATAGCAGCCCAGAGTTAGGATGTTGGTCGATTCACGATTCAAGTCACCAAAACGATATTCTACTTATTTTTCTGTCAAGATATTTTTAATAGCAGCCCAGTGTTAGGATGTTGGTCGATTCACGATTCAAGTCACCAAAACGATATTCTACTTATTTTTCTGTCAAGATATTTTTAATAGCAGCCCAGAGTTAGGATGTTGGTCTATTAACGATTCAAGTCACCAAAACGATATTCGATTTTTCTATCAAGAATTTGTTTAATAGTAGCCCAGAGTTAGGATATTGGTCGATTGCCGATTCAAGTCACCGAAACTATATTCAATTATTCTGACAAGACATTTTTAATACCAGCTCAAAATTAGCATGTTGATGCATTGCACACCTCGTGCTTTTCAAAAAGAAAGTAAAGCTTTTGATCTTTCGCTGAATCACTCTCTAATCGTGTCGAATTTCGAAGCCATCAGACTATGAATGAAGAAATAGAAAATGCACTTGTGTTTAAGCACACACTCTTATCATATATGTTATATAGGTGGCTAATTCCCGTTCAGAATGCAAATTTAAAATTCGATCTACAACAATTATTATAACTTGGCAAATATCTGCAATATTTGTAGGATAGCAATACTTTTCCAGCCGCAGTCTAACTTTTAGCGTAATTAAGCTATCTAACAAAAAATACCATGTAAAATCTTTAGAACTGATTTCTATGCTCATATTTTATCTGTTTATCTTTAATAAATTTATAAACGGAAAAAATGGTCAAAGACCACATTATGACGGCGACCCAATAAATTTTGTATTATAGTTTTATCGTCACCGCTTCAATGTCAAATGCAAAGCGACTTTATTAAAATCTAACAAATATTTTTTCTACTTTGTCTTACGTTGCAACAGATACAACATATTGTCATTAGATACATTGGACGCTGACCTTATAAAGTTCAATATTTCAAGGAAACTTCAAAGGTTTTAATACATTTATATTTTTACAGGATCGTCCACCACCCCACCACCCGTAGAGAGTGATACACCTACCAAGTTACCCGAACGACGCATTTCTAAAGACAGGCGAAGTAGTCATAAATCTGTGGATAAATTAGACGGAGTCAGAAAGTTAGAGTCTATTCCCGAGGAAAAATCAAGAAAATCGAGCAAAAGAAATCATACTCCAAGTCCACATTTAAAACCTAGCAAAGTTAATAACAAAGAAAGTTCTACATCGTCCACTGACTCTGAGGATGAATCCGCGTCCAGCTTAAGCGAACAATCATCCGATACCGAGCCAGAAGTTAAGTCTGAAATTAAAGCAAAAAAACGAAAACGCAAAAATTCCAGTTCTAGTGATTCTCGCAAAAAGTCTAAAAAATCTAAGCACAAAAAAGAAAAGACACATAAATCAGACGATAAAAACTATTCCAAATCAAAATATTATGACGATTACGAGAGATCTGAAAAATCGAAGTCCAAGAAAAAGGACGATTACTATGATAAGCATAAATCCACTAAGAGTAGGGACTACGATAAACACAAAGACAAATATAGGGACGATACCGATGAGGAGCGGCCTAGGAAGCGCACGAAGCGGTCGCGTTCGATCAGTTACGAGTCGCGGTCGGGACGGAGGAAGGCGTCGCGGGATCAGTCGGAGGACCGCCCACACAGGCGGGACAAGCGGTCGTACGACAGGGAGAGCTCAAAGCGGGACAGGTCTTACGACAGGGCAGGTCGAGACTACGACAAATACGACAAGTACGACAAATACGATAGGTATGAGCGGTCTAGGGACTACGACCGGCGCCGGTCGCGCAGCGGCAGCCACTCCCGCCATCGACGGTGAACATCAGGTTACCACTCCGACAGGTTGTACTTTTATTTTATCTTTACTTGTGTCCGTTCAGAAAAGACTACTAACTTTTACAATCGTTATTAATATTCCTGCCAATTCATGCTACGGTTACGATAGTTTAAATATTGTTACAAACTTATTAAAATTATAATTATTACGTGTTAAATGTATGATATGTATTATATACTAGTGCTAATTAATATTAATATAGCATAATCCCTTTATATATCTAACAACATATTTGAAAAATAGGATGATGTCAGAAATGTTATATAATTAATTTATCTCTGTTTCTGTTTCATTGCTGTTCAATATAACATTCAAATGTCATAGTTACTTATTTAACTATTTCGCTAAACGAAGTCCGTTTCAAAGCTTCGTGGTGCGGAAGGGATGAGAGGTGACAATAGTACTGCTGCACTACATGTTTTCATACCTGGCCCAAAGTAATTTATTAGTATTAAGATTAACGAAAACAACTGTTTTATTAGTAACTATTTGTAACCAGCGACTAAATAAACTTGCCTAAATTATAATATTTCTGCATTTCTAGTTAATAATGTCTAAGTTATATATATCGCACCTTTGGGAACAAAGGGTCACTTCTGCATGTTTTTCAACTTTACAGGAAGAGCATATTTAAGATTTTTTTGACGATTATTTAAATATATCTGTACTTTTAGAGTATTAAGACGATTCTTAGGATCATAAATTGATTAATTCTTCACAAATAATCGTGACTATTAAAAATACAATACAGGAAGGGGTTTCTGAGAAACAAGCCATAAACTGAAGGAAAGGTACCAAAAGTGACTTTTTGTTACAAATCGCTAACAGTTGTATTGCAGAAGTGACGTTTTTATAAAATAATGATATATTTACGTGTTTTCCATGTTTTAGGATGGTTTACGGTTACTTTTAGTAAAGTTGTATTTTATTGGAAACCAATACAACCTGAAACTAGCAAAAAAAAAAGTAAAACACTATATTTAACGATAAAATGGAGGATTATTGAATAAAATAGGTGATAATATAAAGTTTTTTTATTTCAAATTCAAACAAATGGCATCCAAATGAAAGAAAATAATAAACATCTCGAAAGAAATTACGAAAAATGCTATCAAGTTACTGTATAACCAATAAAACTTTAGTATAATATACTGAATAGTTATCAAAAATATATCGTTGTTAGAGATACATGACAGCGCATGCTGTTTTATTATCTAAAATCTTTATAAAAGTTAAATTTGTACTTAATATTAAAAGAATTAAAACAATATATTATCTTAGTTGCCTCGCAAAGCATGTAAAATCTGAACAAAATTAGGCATAGCCTCACATTTCAATTTAATAATCTTAAACTTAAATCAGCCTTAATACTCTCATAATTCTAATATCTTAATACTCACACCCATATTCTAAGAAGTAACCTCAAACCTTCCTCAACCTCGACTCAACCGAGGATACCTTAAGGATCACCTCAAGGAATCCTCGAAATCGGTATTCTTAGTCATGTCTTTCTCTTGACTTGAGGTAATCTTGAGGATCCTCCAATGAGGTTGAGTCGAGGTAAAACGTCATTACATACGTCACAAAATCATAGATTTAACATACTTTTTAATGTTTTTGTCTATGATCATCTCAAAATTGACAGATGTTTGTTTTTTAACCTTATCTATGTCGCATCGCGTCATTCCGAGTTGTTTATGTTTGATTTGTTTGTTGTGTTGTGATCCAAGTTTTATTCTTTAGCTTTATTTGTACCACACATATATGTCTGGAAGACAAATATTCAGTTAGGAGGAGAAGTTGCGTCTCGCAAATAACGCCTTTCAGGATAATCGTACGGATTATCATATAAATAATTCAAAAATCCATTACAAAACACTTTAAAAATCTTCAAATAGAATCATCAGCCGTATTTACAAGCGTAGGTGAATAGGTAACAATGGCGTAGATCTTCCTCGAGTATTCCTTAAGGTTGGTCGCGACGTACCTTGAGTTTGACAGTTGTTTCCTCACTTCGAGTGAGGAAAGATGTCGAGGGACGCCGAGTGGGAGGAGATTTTTTGCAACTGTGAATACTGATTTCCTCGAGTGAGGTTGAGTGGAGTCGAGGAACGTTTGAGGAAACGTCTTAGAATATGGATGTAAGTCTTATTAATCATCTAATAAAACGAGTGTGGTGGACAAAATCTCAAAAGATATTAATAAATTCTCAAATTGACTTAACAATAATTATCATAATTTTAAACAGTCTTACAAATATTATGTTTAATACTGAAACATCTTTATATACGTTATAAATAATATTAAAGGAGAATGGCCCCGGCTCATACTAAAAAAAAAACAGGCTCGGCGCAAAAGTTTTATATCTCGGATTTTAGATTAAAGGTAATAATATAGTTATCCTCAGTTGTCATGATTGCAAAGTCCAATGGCTAACATGTTTTTTTTTTGCCCATAAATTAAAGTTGCGTAGGCGGTCAAGGCAAATAATGTTTTTTTTAAAGCTATCAATAATTGACATTATGTGTTATGATTACTATATATAACGACTGTAGAAAGTGAAAAGTACATGTATTAGTACTAAAATATATGGGTACATAAAAAAACAAAAGTAATGTAGTTGATTATATTTAATAAACTATTATTTACAAATAATAAAAATAGTTTAGTAGAGACAGACTGAACAAGAAAAGTGTGTTAAGAGTTTTCTACAGACACCAATACATAGTCCAAATCTTCAGCAGGGTAATCAATATGTCCTTCGTTGTTATGTCTTCAGATATAATAAATATCGCTCATGACATGTGCACAACATCCTAGTGTTCTTTGTCCATGTATAGGTACATGAACAGTAGTATTCTTTTAGGGATTGTGTAGGTACCTTCAACGGCTGTATTATACAGGAAGTAAGAGTAATAGGTTTTACTTCGCGTATGCCGTGAATTTATTCGGCAGCGAATAATTACATTGTTAGAATTTATCTGGGACCGACGGATTTCATTGTTTACGATTTCCATTTGGTCCGAATGTCGGTATATCTCAATTTCGTATACGCCGGTTCTTTTTATATGCTCGCTTCAGTATGACCGTGTCATTTTAATATGATACGTTCCAACCGCAAATAATATCATTTCAATTTCAATACTTTATTGCTCTCCATATGTAATTACATGTTGTTACAAAAAATAATATAAAAGACTAAATATGGACCCTGACGGACACGGTAAAATAGATAGAAGAGAAGAAAGGAGGAAGCCACTGATATAATTTTTAAAATATTGCAACAATAAATAAATTTAAATTAATTAAATGGAAATAAGTAATCAAAAATTTAAGTAGGTACCTAAATTCTATTTTTCAATTTGTTTATCTTTTATTTATATAATAATAATAATATTTCTTCAATGTCAAACGGGGAAAAACTGATAAGTCAGGATTATTTGCCTCTAGTCGATGAAATGTCGTTCTTTGATGGTTTAAATTGTTATTTAAAACGTAAACAGCCAAAAGTCAAGGTTAGTGTAAATCGCGGTTTATTGCTTGGATAAACAGTGGTATATCTGCTGTCTCCGTATGGTGCTTGAAAATTGTTGATTAAAGCTGCTGCTATTTTGAAGTCAGTGAATGTAGTACTCATACTACGGTTGAACAGACTATTCCGAAACATTTTAAAATCACGTTTGAATTTACCATTCACATTTTCTACAACCCATCTGCATATACTTATTAGCCTTGATTTATTTGATTCTTCTTTAGTCAACTGAGATTCTCCTCGTCTCCTAGAGGGTGGCATGTGGGCTTCGCAGCCGTGTTCCTCCAATAAAGGAATGGAATCACGGAATCCGCAGTCTAAAATAAAAATGTCTCCTTGCTCAAATAAATAATGAAATGCGTTTTCTTCAATTGGTTCGTCATGATTCAGTACTATATTTTTCATGGTATCAGCGTCTGTTGTTACCGCAGCATATGGCCAAATTATAAGACGTTATTTTTAAATAAAAGTCGAAACGAAGAGGATCATTTGAACGGAAAAGTCACTTCTATACAAAAATAACATTCTGTCATAATAAAAATACTTCTCATCATTAAAAAAATAATATCACTTATAAACAGAAGTAACGTTCTGGTTCCAATGAAAAAAATGTTTTATGCTATAATGTAATTTATAAACATAAGTGACGTTATGTTTACAGCAAACAATTACAAGATTTGGTAACAAAACGTGATTTTTATCTAGAATTAACATAAATATTCCAAAACTTACCGTAGGTAGTGTCTTTCCGTAACAAATGCGCAAGGTCACACGTTGGGTCAACACACTACTGACCGGTTGAGACGTTACGTTTCAAGCAAACGGCCCTCCCTCCCTCAAAATGATGTTATTCATGCCAATGTCACCATTTTTGCTGTGTATATAAAGTCGATTATCGCGGTTTTTTTTGCATATTTAAGCTGGTTTTTGTAAAAATTGCAGAAGTGACCCTTTGTTTTCAAAAGTGCGATATTAAACTAAATAAATAAATCATGTTTTATAATCATCAAAGTCGACACATTGTTACGGTAAATTCTGGTCACAGCACTCTTGATGTATTGTATGCATGCAGGACACGCTTGGAGTTGCGGCCGGGCGTTAGGGCAACGAATTTCAAATCTCTCCCATACCGCATAGCCATCTCAGAACCTAACTTAGTTAAACAGACCTATCACAAATACTATAATAATACTATATGCGACAAATACTATTGCGAGTAATTACAGCAGATATATAATTTACTTCTCAATTTTAATTAAACAGATAAAATAAGCACAAATGCACGTTTATAAAATGTAATTGTTAATCGGTAATATAAATACCTACAACAGATCAACCTATACCTAAATAAACTCGCCGAACTATCTACCGAAAAATGTTGTATGTTAACTAATAATTAATTGAGCAATATAATCACCTCAAATTTTAACTTGAGATTATAATAAAACTATAAATAACTTTACTCGGCATGCTTTAGCTTACAGAGTACCTAAAATCCATACACAAAGGCAAAATATCTGTCGACATTATGGACACCTGTCGCATACAACAGATTACAAAGGCGATATAAATTACTATATGACTCAGCTCGGTGTAAGAGGAATGCCATATACCTCAAAATATGTGACGAATACCTATCAGTTATCACAGAAATGTAGCAAAACATAAACGCATACATATTATAAGTACGTGAAGTTTTATCGTGTCTGGGTATCAATCAAAACCATGTTGATAATTTTTCACACACATTTATAACATGATTTGAATATGTATATTTACGTAAATAAACCAACATACGAAATTTGTCACAAATCCATCCATCCATACATAAATCGGTCACATAAATACACACAATTTCTCTAGTATATCGTTTTAATATTTCCTTAATAGTTAACTCTGTCGCGTCATCGGCAAAGATGTATTATACAAATACATTGGTCGACTTATATTTTATAATGTCTCTTTATCACACTTGATGATAAGTGAGATAAGTGTTGCAAATTTTTTGAACAGCGTTATGTAAGTTCTAAATATACATTTCTGACATCAAAAAATGTAGGCTCTGATTTATTATTTTCCTCTTTTTCTCTTGCAGATTGGGGGCTGAGATTGAGCGTGCATCAGATGTAAATATTAGTATTTGTGTATAGTATTTTAGTGTGCACTTATTATTCGTCGTATTTTAATAAACACCTAACTTTAAACATGTACTTTTACTTGAATTGCCCTTAGAAAAATAGATAACCATTAAAGATTTTTACATTAATACTTAAAGCGTTTTTAATTTCCTTGCTACAAATTTACGCTTATAACCACTACGCCATCTATGGCTATGATGGCGTATTGGTTTCAGTAGTCACCCACTACTGCGCCGAGAGTTGTGGGGTCGATCCCCATACGGGACAAAATCGTATGTAATCTACAAATAGTTGTTCCAACTACTGTTCTGTTCTTTATGTCCGTTGTTAAAAGGTCTACAAAGGCCGCCACCTTTAAAAAATAATATGTTGGCGGCAAATTCTATGACTCCGGGTTCGATACCCGGGGTTGGTAGTGTTAGTACTTATTGGGTTTTAAGAGACCCTGTTCTACTAGGTGGTAAATGAGTCCAGCAGTATAGAATTGGGAATTAGCCCGGTAAGTAGGTATATAATAGTAAGTCGCCTCATGGAGCCTAAAACAACTGACCAAATACATGATTTTACACAATATCTGTCTAGCCCTATATAGGAAAACTTTGTTATTGGAACTATTAATGCCACTTTGCAACAAAAGTTTAAAGCTCACTATCCCCTTTGCCTTATCAATGTGTAAAAGCAAGTACAATGATTTGGAGACAGGTACTATCGGCTCCATCGACGGATGACCATTTCAGAATAATTTTCGCTTGCACATGTTGACCAGTTGAGTTTGTATCGCCTTAGAATCAGTAAACAAATGTAAAGTGTAAAAAAACTCAAACAAAGAAAGGGGCGTGTCACGGGTACGGGTACCAAGTGTTGGCCTGCTATGCGATTTTAATCTTAGGAGTGGTCATCCGTCGCTGGAGTCGATAGTACATAGGTAATATATATTTTGTCTACGATTTAACTTTACGTATAAATAAAATCAAAGATATGAGTTTTTATGCACACTAATGAGGTGGAATCTCAGCAAAGTTTTTACAGTAAATGGGTAATGTATAGGTGAATGTATACCTACATGCTAGTTTGAAAGGTGAGAGTCAAGATGGCGGGTATACCTTAATCAATTGAGTAATAACATATACCAACGAATGTACCTAAATTGTACTATTTAGTACCTCAGTTAAAAAAAATTGTACCTCCTTTAGAAGGAAACCACAGCTAAATTTAGGTACACCCACTGTATTGACTTCAATATGGCGGGTGTTCTATATTTTATTATTTAACCATTACTTACTAATAAAATATAATAACACCAAAAAAATGTACCTACCTAAATTGTACCTCTAGTAAAAAAAACACTTGATCAGTTCGATAATTACTGAGAAATAAAACAACTGTCTCGTTTACGGTATTATAAACTTGCATTTTCTTCTATTTTTAAAGTTAAGTATGTGGAGATCAATGTCACTAAAAAAAGGAATAATATGCTAAAGAGATACAACAACAATGATTAAAAAGACAAGGTTGAATGAAAATCCAACTCAAGTATTATACTTACTACGAATTGTAAAGGTGATAAATTACCATGTGCGTTACCGCAGCAAAATGTTGAAAAATTTTGTGCTTTAGAGAGGTGAGAGTATGGCAAATAATTAGTCCATCGTGAAGAGTAATTTGTTCGCTAATAGCAAAATTTGTTCAAGTGGTATTTTAAAGTTATTCGTAAATGTGCTTTTCTCGAATAACTTTAAAACTAACACTACCACTTGAATTTCGGCACCATTTAATTGGTGTTGATCAAACAAATTAAAAACGAATGTTTGAACAAATTAAGGTCAATTATTGGTATTTTTTTCATACGTTGAGCCGTTTTTGAAATCTGGACGATCCCAAAACGTTACCGCAGCAAAATCGTAAATAACTTTAGAACCACAACACAAATTTTGCTGTTCACAAACATTCAATACGCAACAAAAGCTATCTATTCATGCATTTAAATCCGGGCTGAAACGATTTTATTAAAAAAATATTGCCACGTTAATGTTTCAAACGTTACTGCAGCAAAATCTGTTTTTCTCGAATAACTTTACAACTACTACTTGAAAAAATGTTGCTATTAGTGAACAAATTACTCTTCACGATGAACTAATTATTTGCTATACTCTCACCTCTCTAAAGCACAACATTTATCAACATTTTGCTGCGGTAACGCACACATAATATTGATATACTGTTGAAATAAACAAAGGAAAGTCGTAAACTGAATTTAATTTAAAATCTATTTGTTTTTAAATTACTTGGGCTAGTATACCAATGCGGCTATTACGTGTTACCGATCTACATACACGTACAGATAACATTACGCTTGTAAACAGTTATGTTATATCTACCCACATTGCGCCAACTTTGTTTAGGTCCTAGCTCAAAGGGCGAGCATTTTATACTGTCTACCGTGTACATTTGGACACCTTGCTGCTACTGAAGCCCGCTCGAGTTTCGAACTTGGGAATGCATAGTTGGCTGAAAACACATGCCACATGATCATCAATTTATGGGTCTATAGAAATAGGCCCATTTTCGTATTACAAATAATACAGTTAGCAATCATGGAACATGGAACTATACGCTGTGGCCCGTTTAATGCGACACAATTGTCACACTCCTTGTGTCATACTCCTATTGTCTGGAACCACCGAAGCATGCCGCTAGCTGATCATAAATCATTAATTCATAGGGCATAGATACACCCAGGATCGTGGTCACACGTGGTACAGGTGGCCTAACCAGTAAGCACACAACTTTGTCTGCTCCTGTACAAACGGTAGATTGGTGCGCTAAACCCTAAAGGTCTGTAGCAAAGCAACGCTGTTAGAACAGGATATGCTTTTTATTATTTCCATATGCTCTATGAGATCATTTATTCTATTCACATGCTTAATTTATATCACATCTTATGAATAATCAATATTGCAATATTGGACAATATTAGTGTCCTAAATTTAACCAACATTAGAGCAATTATAACATTATCATTAAAGCTTTATGTAAAGCAGAAAAGTGGTAATAAAATAAAAACAGAAATTTGATCAAAGTTAATATATTTGCATATTTATTATGTTCAATGAATTTTAGAAATATTTATTGCTCATCATGATGTAAATACCACTAGGAAATACTAAATAAAAATAATATATATTTCAAAATAACATACCTCAATTTTTTTATTTAATGAGTAACATATTTTTTATAAATATCATAGGCCTTTTAAAACTAGAGATTTGTATGATAAAATAGTATTAAATCATAATTTTGACATGATTCTGATATTTATAAATTAAATCACTATTTACATATACTTGTGTTGACTAACCAACAAATTAATGTTGACAGTGTAGCACAAATTATACTTAGGCCTATCACTGGAAGTCTTTCTCACTTACCAAATCTTTGATCACATTTATTGTACCTATACAAAGCACCTACATAAGTATCAACACTTACACTATGATCTAAGGACATCTGAATGAACTCTGTGAGTCTTATATGCCATGGCAATAACCCATGAGTACAGCACAATGGCCCAGAGTACAGCACCAAGTCTGGATCAGGAATGGAGGGGTACATTTGTTTGAGAGCATTATCTAACTCTTGTGCAGTGTATTCATTAGATTCTCTATTACATATAACTTTGTCTTCCGCTATTCTCTGTATAGATTGTGCTAAAGTTGGTGCTCCATCGTCATGTGTAAAAATATTTATCACTATTGTATGAGCCTGCAGCCCATTAGTGTAGCCATTTAAATCTGGTTTCTTAAACCATTTGATACAGCCTGGAATACCCTTCTTCTTTTGTTCAACTTCTAGAAATAATTGTTCTTCATTTTTCTTCAAATCTCCTGGAAAACAAATAATTATATTTTATGATAATTAATTTAGACATGTTTGGTCAATATTTAATGCAAATTAGCTAACATTAAATATTATACTTTTATCTGTACATTCATTTGAGAATTCCTAAGGTATGTTCCCTATGGTGATATACCACTTGAAAAACATTCAGAATATTTTAAGTACACAACAAATAATATCAATATTTTGGTGACAGAATTTTCGTCAAGTGAGATATCAATATTTATTTCAATTACCTAAATGATGACTTACATAGGCTACTTATGTCTATATTTCATCATTTAGTAGAACAAACAAATAATGCACTATTGCACCAGATTTATAACACACTTTATTTTAATAATTTATAGACTCTATGGTCAAAATTCTGTATAACTATGAGAGCTAGAGCCTTATTCACTTATAATTAATTATGATTAACCATGAAATTGCTACAACTAACTGTAAAAACATGAAACGAATGCAATTATCGCGTATGTATATTAGTCATGGTGCAAATAACTCAAGGTATAGTGTCAATGAGAGTTATTGTTATTAGTATGTATACCTTAGAAATTGTACACGCTTATTACCTGTTATATCATAAAAGCTCACGTAAGATATCCCGGCTACGAGGCTCCATATAACCATGCGAGCCAAATCACTGAACGTATGGTGATCAGTGTCCGTCAGGACCACCAAATGTTTTAGTTTCTTGTTAACTCTTGGCACATGTTCTAGTATAAGTTTTATATCACTTCTGGTCACCTCATCCTTTGGTAAAATTAACTTTTTGCTCCAAAGTCGGTGATAAACATTTTGAACAGCAACAAGTATATTCACAACCAAATGTACTACTGTAAACAGAAACCGACGGAGTAGCAGCGAAAGCATGATAAAGAATTAACAATATTGTGTCAAAGTTTGGTCGTATAGTATTATTTTATTTAACCATTTTTTCGCAAAAGAAATCCCATCAAAATTGGACAGATCACACGGCACAGTCAGCCGCTTTTTCCCATCAACCAATCACGAGCTTCTGGGTGGACAGACTGCTTACCAACGTTCAGAAACGAATTATATTTGTTGTTTGATTGACGTACCCGTAATTTATATACTAAAACTATCTTTTTGAGTACTGGCAATAAAGTAGTACGTTATAAAGACTGCTGTTGATTATCAAATTTGTTGTCAAAAATACTTTTATTATTACGTGCCATGGTGCCACGTGCATTATAAAATAATGTTTTAAGTCAAATCAAATCAAAACTCTTTTGCAGGACATGAGTAGGTATAGAAGATCTTATAATGCTATTAGTCTTATCACATGTCATATGTTTACATTATATTACTATGGATTAATTAATTGTTTACGGAATAAAAACTCTTTTTAATTAATATATTATGCTTAACTTTACTTTTTAAAATATACACACTTAGGTGCAGCGCAGACGACACACTTTATGTGCGATCGAGTTTGCAGCGCACAAAAAGTCTGCATGACGCGCAAAATGTTCGTCGCGGATTTTTCACACATTCAACGCATACGACGCACATCTTCGATCATTCTATCGGCAGAACTGTAGGGACGTACACGCTATGGAAATGCAGAGATTGCAAACTAAAGTGTGCGCCGTCTGCATTAGCGCGCGTTGAAGTAAACGTTCTATTTTTTTCGCGCACTTTTTAGTGCGCCCGACTTTTTGCACGTCGTATGCGTTACTGCTTATAATTGCATAGGTTCTATTTTTACAGACTTAAAAGTGCGTCACGGATAGTCTGTCGTCTGCGCTGCACCTATCTCTGATATCGAGCACTGTTTTGTTTATAAACGATTGTATAATCGAACAACCATACAAAGTGCACTCTTATTTAA
Organism: Catocala sponsa; assembly: GCA_963564715.1. NCBI lineage: Eukaryota > Metazoa > Arthropoda > Insecta > Lepidoptera > Erebidae > Catocala > Catocala sponsa. Next base: position 19,468,036 of record OY751338.1, on the reverse strand, counting down.
TAAGGGTGTTTTATTTCTGGGCGTATAATATATATTTCCAAGTCTTAATGTTAAGGTTTTTAAATAAATTAATATTATTGCGTAATTTTTTTTTCGCAAATACGACAGTTTCCAATTTGTCAATGCATGGTAGCGTTAATTTTAAAATTTATAAAATGTCATAAACAACTACCTGTATGGTTAGAGTAATAATTATGTACTGGACTTGGACATCTATCTTTTACCATAATATGCATTAACGCTGAAGTCGACAACCAAATCTAGTCGATTTTAATTGCTATTGGTGATAGATTAGCACACCTGTAGGTAAGCTGACTAAGCAGTGATCGCCGCTCAAGGACATGGTTGTATTATTGGCATTACTTCTGTAAGACTCATAGGTTGTGTGGGTTGAACACAGACATATGAGGTTGTAACCAGTTGTGATAAACAAGCACATGGTCTACTTGGTTAGAGCAACAGTTACCATTATATAATTCATTAATTATTTTATACAGCTAATGAAGAAGGTGTTAGTGGAAGAAGGCAAGAGAAGAAATGGAAGGAAAGAACCAGATGAGTAATTGGTTTCACGGCACTCCCACTCATCAATTGAAAAAAAGAAAGAAATATTTTTTAACATACTTATCAAAATACATGATAACAAGTACTTATAAAATAAAAATAAATATGTATATACAAAAATAAACTTAAGCGGAATGAAACCAAAACCAAAATACTTATAAAGTGAGTGTCTCATAGTAGAGTCAAAATAGCGAAACGCTCTTATATTATGTCTGTGCATTATAATATATTGCTACTTTGTATCGATATTCTTTTAAGGTATTATCAATATAAAGCTTCAACTTACCAGATAAAGCACATTACATATTTTTAACGGAAATGCGTCACTAAACGACTGACAGTAATTGACTGCATGGATGGCGTAGTGGTTAAATAGTAACCTCGCTATTGCCACTGCGCCGAATGTTGTGGATCCGAATCCCATAGATCCACAAATGGTTTTTATGTCTGTTGTTTAAATGTTTGTAAAGTGGACGACTTTACAAACATTTAAACAACAGACATAAAAATACAGGCGATACAGGAATTATTCCTAGTGTGGGAGTTTTCTCAATAGACAAACGTTTTATCAAACAAAAACTACGGCGTCCCGAAACAAAGGCAACATTGTGCCTGGATCCGGCGCGAGGTTCACGCATTAGCCAAGATATAAGATCCTTTGAAATAGGAATGCACTCTCCTCTCCACACATCAAAAACTCATATAATAAGTAATTTAATAATTTTATTTATTTTATTAAGGTTTACCAACAGTTGTTACAGATATAATACAGATAGGAACATAAAAGTACTTGTATTATTGTAGATTGTAAATGCTGCTAAATATATATAACAAATTATGAATTAGGTTACAGACTCGCTTGTAAATGTTTGGCATGTCATTTATTTTAAAACTTAGAACTAGAGTGGTTCTCGTTATTAGTCGATTATAAATTCATTTCCTGTTCCGTCCACCATTTTTGTTTCTTTCGCTTGTCAGACTTACCTGATAAGGTTAGTATTTCACACATTTTACATTTTTATTCATGTTTTACGGGATTTATTAAATTAGAAGAACTTGCAAGTGTTAGTATTCATAATCATAGATGTTATAGTTTATAAGTTCGTGATTAACATGTGTTGTCCGTTGGAATTCGTATAATCGTTGTTATCGTGCGACCTGACCACGCTGTTGAATATTGCGTTTTTATTTTCAGAGGCCTCAAAATGCAGCTGCACATTAGAGGACAGTCGACGCACGTCTTAGACGTCAATGGACAGGAGACCATCGGTCAGATCAAGGTAGGTTTGAAATTAAACTTTATTATTCACCGCGATATCTACATGACCGTATGATGGTCGATGCTACTACATGCTGATGTGCTTGTCTCATCGACTTGTATAGAGTTTGGGGTACTGAATAAATAGATATCCGCTGATTTATTGTATAAACCTATAATAGTAATTTTTATGCGTTTCTGTGGTAATACAACTAGAACTGAAATATATAGACGTGATTAGGTTAGGTTATAATTATTCTTGCTAATAATCTTGACACTTAAGCATTGTAAGCTTATTTATTTTGTGCAATTTCAGGAGCGCGTACGCGCCCTTGCCGAGGTCGGAGCTGAGGAGCTTACTCTGTCTCTATGCGGTGCTCCAGTAGAGGACTCCTGCCTGGTCTCTGAGCTGTCATCCAACGAGCTTGACCTTACGGTGCCATTGCTTGGTGGTAAAGTGCACGGTTCCTTGGCTCGTGCCGGTGAGTAATCATATTGTGTCATGACATATTTAAGATATATCAGTGAAAAATAATGTACTACAAACATACACATTTCAAACTTGAGTGGATACTTAGCATTTTATCAGCAGGTATCCAACAATGAGTCAATATAATTATATCTAGACATAATGAAACATTATTTCTGGCTGAATGCAAGGAATTTGAACAAGACAATATGGCGAAATTAAGAAAATATTTGTATTATAAGTGTCCAAACTGTATATTTTGCAAATCTCTTGAAGATAACAACTACTTAGTTGGAAATTGGTAATAAATCAATACCTTATGATCTTCTCAAAATAGTAACCTGCAGTAGAAAGCTGTAAAAAGTAAATTTGTCAAGTATGAACAACATCTATTCCTCGAGTATTAGATAAGTATGATAAGGTCTACTTGTGACATTATTTTAACAAAATTGGATACCTAGTTTTATTGACTAGACTGTATTGATTTTGAATGTGTGTTTATAATTTTATTAGCCATTAGGAATAAAATGTTAGCCATAGAGAGCAAACATTGGTAAAAAAAGAGTTGTAACTTCAACATATGTCTAGTCAGACTTACAGCTATTACCTCTAAAATTATTGTATACCATCTGGGGTATAGAATAATTTCGGTTGGATATAGATTAAGGATTATGCTGCATTTACACATACTGTTTACTGATATGATTTTTAGTACTATACATAAATACTAAATACCCTTTTCACTTATTGACAAACTGTATTAACAAACCAATACTATCTGTTATAGTTGCATAAACTAGTTTGCTTAAACTTAAGTGGACTTATCATATGATGTTATGTATGCCCATACTATAATAAAATCCAACTTGGTCTAAAAAGGAATACTTACTAAGTTCTACAAGAGACCGTATCTTGCAAGAAATTGTAGTTTTATTATAAATATTCATTACTATGTGCCCATCCATTATGGCATGTAATTAAAACATAATTTATGTTACATAGTACCTGTTAGAGTTAGATTTTTTTAAGTGTACACTTTTGTAGTGATTAGCAATATAATGTGGTATTTCTTGTTATTGTGTCATATTGATGAAGTACAGAGATAACTGTGCCAAAAACAATACACTAGAGACAATTGCCAGGATAAACACTTGATTGCTGCTACTATTTTGTTGTGCCAAAATTGCATAAGTAAATTTTATTACTCTTGAGTCGATTAGGTCTGTACCAGAGAGGTACTTAACAAGCTCAAGTCATCTTGATTATTTAAACATTATTACAGCTTATTATTAATAAATATGTTTAAAATGTCTCTATGTTAAATGTTAAACTATATCAAACCAATAATATATGGTTTTATGTTTATTTTATATTGACCAGGTATGGAGTGAATAGCAACCTCACATGAGCTCTGAAATCTCTTTATGAGATCTAAATGGAAATCTGTAGTCTCTGCCTACCCCTCTGGGAAACAGGCGTGAATCTATGTATGTATGTTTATTTTATATCTTCAGGTAAGGTCAAGGGTCAGACCCCCAAAGTAGAGAAACAGCAAAAGAAGAAGAAGAAGACTGGCCGTGCCAAGCGTAGGATCCAGTACAACAGACGGTAACTTATCAACTTATATTTCATAAATTATTCATAAGGATGCCAATTAAAATTGTTTTATGATTTGAATTGATGACTCAAAAGATGCGGTTATAAATGGTATAACTATCGAGGTTTTTATATTTACACTTGGATCACCAATGTATTTTATTTTGTGTACACTGCAGGACACAAGTTTAGGACCAGTTTAATTAAAGTAGGAAAATGAAATAAAACTCAAAAATTAAGTGTTTTATAAGATGACTAAACAGTCATCTTATAAAACAGTGATTGATAGACAATATACTTTAAATCCGTGAAGAAATATCAACAATTCATACTAAAAGGGCTATAATTGGCTAAACTGCTTTTTCATCAAAAAATCCTCCTTTACATTGTATGACTGTTTTCACAAGTCTCGGCATACGAGCAATCAATTTGTTGATGGTGTCTTCTGATATATTATTCCAACTTTTGCATAAAGCATTCCACATGTCTTGTGAGGATGGGCCACAATTACGGACTTTCCTATCAAGCTCTTCCCACAAAAGTTCAATTGGATTGAGATCTGGGCTCTGAGGAGGCAACACCATGTTTTATAAAATTCCTGCATCATTTTGACCAATGCTTTGGATCATTATCTTGTTGGAAAATGAATCCATTTCCAATTAAATGCAACCAGTAAGGAACGGCATTTTGTTCTAAAATTTGTTTGTACTGCTTCGTTTTTGAAAATTCCTTCAATTCTGATTAAGTCGCCAATTCCTTGGCTAGAGAAGCAACCCAAGACCATAATTGAACCACCACCATGCTTGACTGTTGGGACTACACAGTCTGGCATCATCTTTTCTTGGGCGCTACGTCGACCATAAATTCTTCGTTTTGAACCGAATAGTTCAAACATGGATTCATCAGTCCGAAGAACATTTTTAAAATCTACTTCAGTCCAATCTCGATGGACAAAAGCCCACTGTACTCGTTTTTCTTGTTTTGTGGTCTTAAGAAAGGTTTTCAAACGGCAACGCAACCATACAACTTCGCATCTCTCAATCGCTGTTTTACTGTAGTCAATGATAAAGGTTTAACTCTGGTTTTGTTTACTTCAAACGCGGATTTCTGGTGCTGTTAGGCGTCTAATTCGCTTGCTGGTAACAACGATGAAATTATCTTCACTAGAAGTGGTAGCTCTCGGCCTTTCCGAGCGTTGACGATCTTGATTACTGCCTGTCTCCCTGTATCGAGTTATTGGACCATGAACACAAGTCTTCTATAACTTCAGTTGTAAAGCAATCTCACGTTCGGATTTGCCTTCGTTATGTAAAACAACGATGGCAGAGCGCACTTAACTACTAATTTCGCTTGCTTTTCCCATATTAAGACGTCTCTCTCGACTGTAGAAACCACAAGTTTAGAGTAATTGAGATTGTTTGTAAACAAACCTAAGACACCTCAGGTACATACAAGTGCGAAACATGTGTTTTCGGAAACTAAATAATCCTTATTATTGACCAATGCAAAAGAAAAGCAAAGTACATAATTAGTAATGAGCACATCATTAAAATATTACCACTATACTTCCTGGCTCTTGCGTAGCATTTGTCGGTGTTTAAAAACAATAGATGTTTACTGTCCAATAACTTGAAAGTAAACAAAAAAATGACTTCTTAAGATATTCGGTATTAAAAATAGAATATGCACATGTGATTTTTTTTATTTATCTTATGGGCTTTTATTACAATTGATAGATGATTACGTCGCACAGTGTTTTTTTTGCCCTAAAAAAGTGACATCCTCCTTTTATTGAATTTTCCTAATTAATAGTTCATTATACATGCAAGAGTAGAACTCCCAAGTGACAAATTCGATTGCTTGATTTTTTAAAAAATCTTAGTTTTCGTGGCTTTAAAGGTTTAAACACACAAAATAATTCGTACAAAAATACCTATATGTAATTGAGTTTTGTTTGCATTGAGGATTTATGAAGCATTTCTAGGAGCATATTATCCCGTTATTATTTAATCAAAAATGATCGTAGAGTCCACAAAAAAAATGTTTTACTGAAATCAGTATTTATTTTTTATTATTTTTTCTAGGTCGAAGTAGAACCTCTATCTTGTACGAATAGATTCCTTATAATAAGGTTTATCACCCACAAAAATATGGTTTTCTAATTAGGCGTAGGTTTTGAGAAAATGATTTTAATGTACTGAGGTCAAATTTTCAAAATTAGGGTTATCACAAGAAGGTCAATCAACTAATGTATAATTATGTAGCTGCATAAAATCAATACGACGGTATGGTTGACGCACTGGTTGAGTGATTGGCTGCTGCACTGCGTGTCACGGGTTAGATTCCCGCAAGGCAAAAATATTTGTTTGGCGTATAGGTATTAGATCCGGTAGTTTGTGTATGTGAGTTTATATGTTCGTAAACACTCCTACAATACATGAAAAATTGGTGCGAAAAATAAGGAGAGAGAGTCATTGATGGTTAAGTATAGAGCAAATAAATTTGATATAGCACCATATTTAATCATTTTGGCTCAACCTACTACGGAAATAGCTGATTTACTTATTAAAATGTTTAGCTATCAATGTAAGCTAGCTGAAGATGAACTTCCAACTATGACTCCAATTTTAACTCCTGTCATTCCCCAAACCTTCACATTCAACGTTGAATTACATTCTGAGCCACAGCCTGGACCATCGAAGAAAAGTAGAATAGAATAGCTAGCTAATAACTGATTGAAAATATGATTATGTCGAGGATTACCTCATCGGCAAGATGTCTGCGGAGTAGGCCTACTAGGGATACCACGTAAAAAAAAACGCGCCTACACACACTATGTCATAGGTGGCGGGGAAAAGAGTTAGCAATGCATAAGTAAAGTTGTACGGATTTAACAAAAAATTTTAAGAATGTATTTACAATAAAAAAAAAGATCAAAACTAAATTAAACATTTCGTTTTGACCGGATTCTCATGAGCATTGAGGAACCCGGTCATTTTGGAGCGCTGTAACAGCGTTTTAAATAATTGAAATTTAAAAAAATTATAGAGAAAAATTTTCCTCAAATGACCATCTACAAGATTGGTCCGAGGTATTTTTTTTGTAAAATGTAGAAAAAAAAGATAGAGCAAAAAAGAAAATTTTCTCTCTTTTTTGCTTATAACTTCTTTAATTTTAAATTTAGGGCAACAAGTTATATGAACATATTTGTAGGCAAAGCGATTTGCTACAAATTATGTCTTTACGAATTTTTTGTAGGACGCATAGTTTCCGAGATATCAGGTTTGAAATAATATTTATCTGATGTCATTTGTAATAAACAGTAATATGGCATGAGGACGCATACACTTACACTTTGTGACATATGAAAAGGTAGTTCGTGACTAAATGTAGTTAAAACAAAATTTTACGTTATTACTTATAACGTTTGTTAAAAGAAAAGAAAGATACTTTAACATTAATAATATCAAATAACAATAGTAAATTTATAATATCAATCGGTAGTTTATTAAAAGCGTATACTGAGTCCCGCAAATGAATTGTGAACTTTATGTACCTATACGATGATACGGACCTACTAAATTATGCTTATTTCTGGTGTTTAAGTTGTCAATATCACTATTCTTATTATATAAGTGAATATTATGTTTTACAAACATAATATTCGTAAATATATATTGCGACGCAACGGTGAGTATACCAATTTCTTTAAAACGCTCTTTCAGGGAAACTCGTGATGAAAATAGGTAGGTGTGTGACCAACCAATTTTTTTAATTTCACGTCAAAATTGTTTTAATGTAATTTGTTTGTCGTGTATCGAATATTGAAGATAAAAAAGCTACTGACTTTAGATAATAAAATCTACGTCACAAAAGGTCAAAACACTGATTGTGTGTACTGTACTGTATTGATAGTTATGTACACAACACCCTAACACATATTTTTGAAATTAATTTTCTCAAAACCTATGCCCAATTAGAAAACCATATTTTTGTGGGTGATAAACCTTTTTATAAGGAATCTATTTGTACCAGATAGAGGTTCTACTTCGACCTAGAAAAAATAATAAAAAATAAATACTGATTTCAGGAAAACATTTTTTTTTGTAGAATCTATGAACATTTTTGATTAAATAAAAACGGGATAATATGCTCCTAAAAATACTTCATAAATCCTCAATGCAAACAAAATTCAAATATATATAGGTACTTTTTTACGAATTATTTTGTGTTTTGAACTTTAAGGTCACGAAAATTTTAAAATTTTTAAAAAATCAAGCAAATGAATTTGTCACTTGGGAGTTCTACTCATGCATTTATAATGAACCATTAATTAGGAAAATTCAATAAAAGGCGGATGTCACTTTTTTAGGGTAAAAAAACACTGTGCGTCGTATAAGTGTGGTCTTAAACTTTTGGCCGGCAGGGTATATCTAGAAGTTTCTCATCATGTATTAATGATAGCAATTGTAAAAGAAAACCTATACTTATCACAAGCTTTTCAAGATTTCATAATCTCGTCTTAGCATACATGGTTCATTCAGTTCAGACTAGTCATAGGCAGAAGACAGGAACAATATTTTGTGCCATTTATTCTCAAATGAAAATAATCAAGGAATTCCTGTCATCACACTAGAATTGTGGAATAACTATATGATTTTTCCCGAAATACTATAGCATACAATGTGTTTTCTAGAATTTTAAAAAGATTTTTCTGTATTGGCGATGCAGTGGTGACATTTGAAACATCTATCTAAAAAAAGTTCTGTTAAGAGTAATCTGAACCGACCAATATGGGATGTACTTAACGTGAACGAAGCAAGAATGATTTGCTAGGATCCTACTAGTGGAAAGTGCCTTGAAGTATGCTTGCGATGCTAAGTCCTGTTTTTAACGTACCAACTTCTTAAATCGTATTACTCATTGTTTCAGATTCGTCAATGTTGTCCAGACCTTCGGCCGCAGACGTGGACCCAACTCCAACTCGTAGGTTTATGTTTTGTAAATAAAATGCAATTATAACATCTATGTTGCGCCAACCTTAGTTTCATTTTATTTGATAATACCATAAATATTAATGTGTACCAAATATTTAACTTTGAGTGATGTAAGTATATGAAAACAAGCCTCCAAGTTGAGCAGGCTCGTATCCAAATCGTATTTACCTACATTATAGTAACAATCCGATTCCGGAACCTGATCATCGGCTGCAAATGTATGCCATTGGATGAATGATAAAAACTCAAGTTTATTTTTGTTATATTTAATTAGATTTTAAGAGATATTTAGTTTAGAGAATTTTGTAACAAAATATTCTGAACATCTCACAGGCACATAACGCATTTACAGTATCCATCTGGTGACCATCAGAATGGCGGGTCACTAGTGTCACTACCCATATTTTACATCGAAATAATTATATAAAGTTGCTTCTAGTTGCTACTAATCGTCATATAAATGCTACCCCCGTTTTTTTAAAAGTATAATACTTATAAAGGTGACGGGTCATTCTGACATCAGGATGGCTGGTCACCTATCCAGTTAGAACAAACTGCGCAAATTAATCGAGTTTTTTTAACCAATAGTTGCTACTAGACTGCTACCTTTATATACATGGTTTTGGGACTCATAGCTTTTAAGGATAAAAAGTTATTATCAATTTACTATTTTTGATGCCTAAACGCCTGTAGAATTAAAAGAGCATATTTAGAATCAAATATAAAACGGGTATTTTATAAGCAGGCGACACCTCAAAGAATTTATTTTAAATTTATCTATTACACATTTTGTAATTTATGTTAATAATATATTATTATACAGGCAAAGCACCATAAAACAAAAACAAAATACCTAGGTATCGTTAATTTGTGAAATTAGTTGAGGTGATGTTATTTTTGTTTGTTTTAATAAAAATCTAATTAGGGTACGTTAGTTTTTACTCGATTATGCAGAACAGTCTACTGATCTTATTTCAGAAATTATCGATATTTTGTTATTGTTTTAAGCTGCCTTGCACGGTATAATAATCTATACTAATATTATAAAGCTAAAGAATTTGTTTGTTTGGTTGAACGTGATAATCTCAGGAGCTACTGGTTCGAATCCATTAGTGTTGGGTAGCCCATGTATCAGGGATGGCTATAGGCTATATAACATAACGCTACGACCAATAGGAGCGGAGTATCAATAAAAAATGATGCATAAACGGGGAAAATTCTCATGAGACGCAGACGAAGCTAGTATATTATAAACATAAATTACAAAATGTATAATTATATAACTTTAAAAGTAAATTCTATTAGCGTCTGCTCATAAAATACCCGTTTTGTATTTAATTTCAAATTTGCTTTTTTAATTCTACAGGCGTTTAAGGCATCAAAATAGTAAATTGATAATAACTTTTTATCCTTAAAAACTATGAGTTCCAAAACCATGTATATAAAGGTAGCAATCTAGTAGCAACTATTGGTTAAAAAAACTCTGTTCATTTGCGCAGTTGGTTCCCACTGGATAAGTGAACAGCCATCCTGATGTCAGAATGACCCGTCACCTTTAAAAGTAGTATACTTTAAAAAAACGGGGGTAGCAATTATATGACGATTAGTAGCAACTAACTAGGTAGCAACTTTCTATAATTATTTCAATGTAAAATATGGGTAGTGACTGGCCATTCTGATAGACACAAAATATGGGTAGTGACCGGCCATTCTGATGGTCACTCCATCTGATATCCAAAATTTGCGAAAAGTTGCTGCAAAAAGGCGATTAGCAAAGAAGCTAGTGATTTTAAATAAAGTATACGTATAGATTATATAGGTATTGCACGATGGTCAGTTCTTCATCAACGATTCCATTGCGGGCTTTTTGTAACTGGCAAATATCTCTAGGTGCTTACGTCTTGAGTCCCTAAAACACAGTAGATCCACAGATGCCTAAAAGACATGAAACCTAGCAGTACATAGGCACGTAGGGTATAGAAATTAAAGTGTTTATGCCGACGAGGAGGTTAAAGTTATCTAAGACATAAAATGTAGAATGAAAACTTGAAGCTAGTAAGTACCAAATTATAATTTAGTTTCGACCTACAATTATTATTAGTTACCTATGTAGGTATGCCTTTTTACATTTTACTTCGCCCCCTAGTGGCGAAAAGCAAAACTATTTTTTGTTATTTAGTAGGTATTACTATTTTTGTAATTATTGTGATCACCATAAGTATAATTAATAAACAATTACAATATATACTTATAACATAAGTGTGGAAATATTTTAAGTCTGTAAATTGTATTGGTGATAGATCGTGGGCTGAAAGACTTAACGGTCTTCCCACCGCTACACACGCAGCTGATTGTTGTTTTCGTACTTTTAATTATTTAAACAATCACCTAGTCAAATTTCAACCGGCGTACTTAAACTTTTACGTGTTTTTTTACAAGTTCATGCGAGCAGCTGGCGCATAATCCTCCACGATGCAGCTGACGATTTGTTTTCAGCTCAGTATGCTGTCAACTATTTATGAAAAAGGTTTCAACCGGCGTACCATTACTTACTTTTAAAATTTTTTTTACCTCTATCTCATTCTCCCACACCCACAACCACCGCTACTTGAGCAGCTGACGATCGGTTTATTTAGTCATATAAGATCAACTATCGATGTTAACACCAGCCGGCTTACTATGACTTTTGTATTTGCAACGCTACCTCCCGGGCCATTACTATGGTATAGGTATAAAGAGGCACGATAATAATAGAAATATAACCACGTTATAGCTTACGGCTCCTACAACTTCTATGTCCGAAAGACTTGTAGTATTTGTTGTCATAATTACATTATATTTTGTGGATGACCACAAGAGTTCATCCATTAACACAGGGGATGAATTGTTGAAGCTTGTTGATACAGCTGCAAGCCGCCAAGAATTTCTTGAGAGAACGAGATTCATATGATTAGCCGTTACGATGGCGAGGTAACTGTTACCGATGAATAAGGACTTGAGATCGAGAGAGATTGTGGGTTCAAAACCCACGTTTTCAACTATCGACGCCAACCCAGTCCTAACTTAACCGTTTTAGCCTAGCTGTAGGGGTTAAAAAGAGTACTAGTAATTTTAAACAAATTTCTAGTAAACTTTTAAATAGATGGTGATAATTTAAACACAATTAAAAATACAACAATTAGTCAACAAAAGTACGTTTATTAAATACAAATTGCTGCTATAGATAAAGAAAATTACATGAGGAGATTACCTACAGATCGAGGCAATAAGATGATATGAGCGGTCTAAGTACATAATGTGATTGTTACGTATATCAGCTATTACAATAACGCGGTCACTCACTAACCGACTAACAATATCTTCTAAATAAGTAACTTAATATAGAGTAAATATCAGCTACATTAATAAAAACTTTGTCATCGTCAGTATGAACTATCCGGCAAATACCGTGAACTTAAGCCTAAAGAAGACTAAAGCCCTGTTTCACCAAAAACATACTATTATACCTATATGATAAATAAATAGTGTGTCGTACAACACAACATGATATTTACTTTCTAGGTAACTAATATTAAACAGGCCCTAATTTGCATTTACAAAATACAGTGGTTGGACTTTCATCACTGTTTGTACATTGTCATGATATGCGGCAAGACAATTCGTAGCGTACTGAACATTCCTTCACACTGTATATGGCACTGTGGCATTGATAAACATACTCGTGCTATAGGACACAAAAAATCATAGTCACCATCAAGAACTAGCTCAACAATAATCCAAATGTTCCAATAATATATTAAACGCGACATTGTACTTTTGTCTTATAAACTTTTAAAACCTATAAAAAGTTTTACTGGGCCGATAGAAAATTGTAAAAATTGCATCTACCAAAAATAATTCCATTTATACAAAATATATAATTGAAGTAAAGACCAGTATTGGCCAGTTAAAATATGATATTAGCTTCTTTTTAATACATACACACATTTAACAATACGAAGGTTGCAACATGAGTGCAGAAAAGCAATTTCAATGTAACGAATATTTTGCATAATATTATTATTTACCAGCCCTGTCATACAACCCACGCGGAGGATCCTTGGCATCTAGGAAGAAGTAAGAAAAATAAATAAAACAAATATGTTTAAATCTAAAAACCAAAACCACCACTAGGAAGATCAGTTAAATAAATATACTGTGGTATTTTATTTTATTGTGTATTTGCAAAGGAAAATGTATTTTTAACATGAGCCCTCGACGTGGCTTCACGGGCTCTCAGATGCGGCAATAGTGAGCCCACGACGTGGGTCCAAGGCGATGAATGTGTTAAAGAGGTAGCAACGCTGATAATTATTGATATCCTCGGTATGTTATAAAACGTCACGCTATTTATAGAACTTTGTTTACTACACTTGAGTCGTATATGCAAGTGGACACGCGTTATAAAGGCGCTTCATCTATTTATGATAGATGTAAAAGTCGACGATGTGAAATGCGGTGCTGGTCGCAGTGAACGCTTAGATTAATTATGTGGCATATACATTTATTAGGTAGTGGTGTCCGTCAAGGTGATCCCTTATCACCAAAACTCTTCATTGCACTTAACTCAAAGAAATATTTCGAAACCTGAACTGGGAAATGTGTGGGCTGACAATAAATGGCGAAAAACTGTCACACCTAAGATTTGCAGACGATCTTATAATATTCTCTCCAACAAAACATGAACTGAAGTGGAGATGAACAGGACATACAGCAAGAGGCAAAGAAAAATCGAGCAAGTCTATCATGCACTGATACCCAAGAGAATAAAAATGTAAAAGAGGTAGACCGCATAAGAGGTGGATAGACGAAATAAAAGAGATAGCTAAAAGAGATACTTGGACCAGAACAGCCTTGGATAAAGAGTTGTGGAGACATTTGGGGGAGGCCTTTGCCTTGAATGGCACACAGATAGAAGCTGCGGTAACAAATTATTAGTATAAAACATAATACTCTGTCAAGCTACAATGCACTCTTATCTGAATAAAAGGCTATTCTTATTATTATATACCTACATTCATTAGCATAGAAAATAAACATTCAACAATTGAAAAATGAGCGGCCGTTAGTTCTGGTTTGATGTTCATCTTAGATAACCTCAAGTGCTAACTTCATAATTAATCTTTTGGCAGTGATTTATCGAATAGCATGAACGTAACTTTCTAAACCGAGTGCTTTCTAGTTAATATCTTCGTGACAATTGGCCATAGTATCATCGTTTTGGCAACAGCCGTAGTAGTTGATAAAGAGGTATGCTTGTAGAATATTTGAAGATACGGAAGGATTTCTAAATCAAAATATATGACTATGATTTCTTATTTACAAATTTTAGAATAATTACGCTAGAAGACCACAGCCACAGTCGTAGTTCTTATTCTAAGCATAACACGTTAATTACACATATTCCGATAATAGCCGAGTAAGGCTTTCAAGGGTCGTAAGTTGCAATGCACTTTTAAAATTACCTACTCCCATTAAGATAAATCTTCTGGAACATTATTAACAATGCCTAACAAATCCATTACATAAATATATGTAGGTAACGATATAGCAAATCATTTCACACAATAAGGCACAATTAGATATTACGTTCAAAACTCATCTCTTAATTTTCTATCACTCACTTCACACTCTGATATGCAGTATCTTAAACAAATACAGTGACAGGAGTCTTATATTATGCACCACTTTTAAGTATAATCTAGGCACACACAATTTCTAACAGGCTATAATTAAAGTACATTTTGGCTTCAGATCTCCATCATATGGGGTCTTAACTTCGACAAAACTGCGAAACTAACCTTTATATTTTGAGTCTTTGTACTTTTTAAACCTCTAAACCTATTTTAAATGCATTTATCTGACTTAACCGAATAATTGCAAAAGCAACATCCCTTGCAGTTTTGTCAAAGATTCGCTGTTAGGAATGTTTCTAATCATAATTTCGTATTCGAGGTACATATTTAGGACTATAAATAGATTCTACATTTAAATTAAATTAGATGCAACTTGATCGCTCCAAAACGATAACTCTATAACTAAATTACAACACTAGTTACATTTTGTAAATAAATGTATAAGTATTAAAAATTGCAAGTCTTACAAAAAAGATTTCCGTATTCATGAACGAATGCGCAATGTTAAAGTCAGAACCTTTACCTACATTAGCTGTAAATTCAAGCACTTACATGTAGGGTCATTCATGAATGCGGGAATAAGGCAGGTATTCAAAGTATTCAAACTATGCACGGGCGTAATTAGTGATTCATCACACGCATTAGTGCACACTCATTCCTTCGACAGACGGTACATTTGAATACCGGCTACGTTTTGTTTTACGCACTCATCCGGCAGTTATAAACTGCAGTCACTATTTTATCAATAGAATTCTTTTGGCACAAATGTCTTGTCCCCAACAATGTGTCCATTCGCTTCTACGATAGCGATTAAACTTTTGGTGATGTGTTCATTTTGCTGCGAGACTTCTCCCATCTGCTGAGCCTGTCGACCGGGAAGCAGATGAGGGCTGACACCAGGAGGAATATACCAGACACGATGAAAGCAACATCGTAACTCTGAGTGCTGTCATAGATCATTCCTGTAAAAGATAATAGTTATTAAATAAGTCATGTGAGGCTGAAAATACTGGTATAGTTATGTATTTAGGCACTAAAGTTATATCGGTATAGCGCGGACGGGATAGTATATTGCGTATAGCAAATGGAGGTGTTTTACACACTTACATTTTGACAGCTATATTTGCTGCCCGACCCAGGATATGAACCCAGAAGCGATGATCGTTAGTATAAACTTATGGCAAAAATATATCCAATGGCTATTATATGATAATCTCATCGGCAAATTTTAATGATCATGTTTTATTATTGTAAATTGTCTAATTGTGTATTGTTGTTATAATAAGTATTTATTAATGTTTACCATAAAAGATAACAAAAATGTTTTAATGACCCACTTGCACTGTACCTATAATCTACAGAAATATGCCATAAAAATATTACTAAGAGATGGAGTAGTTGTATTACATGAAGCCTATCATATTAATAGCCTAGGTCATATTTCAATAACCATGCGGGCACGCATCAAGGTAGGAATTTGGCAATGCGCCTGTGTACTAGAGACAAAGGACAGAAATAGTCGCGCGCCGAGCATTATGCAACACAATGCAGTAATTACGACATATTAACGTCTAATAAATAACTCTGAACGATCAAAGCAACGCAGAGCATGTCTATTGTCTACATAGTGATCGTCGGGCGATGTCATAGAAAAACTAACAATGTCACATATTTATATTTTACTTATTGTCAAACTAAACAGGATCAAATATTTGGTCAACTCACCGGCAATAGGAGCACCTAGAAGAGCTCCTAGTCCTTGGAAGAGCAGGAAGAGTCCGAAACAATTGGTTAACTGCTCTAGTCCTAGATATTCCACTACCAAGATTGATCGTAGAGATGCAAAACAAGCTGAAATAGAAAAGAAGTGCTCGTAAAAATATGAAACTACTAGCAAATCGTCTTGAAAGAAAATATTTGATATAGTACGCAACTTACCGACAGCAAGTCCAAATATGACGCAGAAGCCGTATTGATAACTATTGTAGTAGCAGAGTCCGCTTACCATGCATGCAATGCCTCCAGCCGTTAGAGCGATATTGTTGAGCCATAATGGTGAAACCTTTGGTACGGATGATACAAGACCGCAAAGTATACGACCAACAATATTGGCTATTCCAATAGCAGACACCAGCCATTCAGATGCAAAAGGTGACATGTCGTTAAATACTGCTCGTTTTTTGATGTACATGTAAGGAACGAAAAATCCTAACATCGTGAAAAATCCACTTATTGCCAAAACCACGAATGTCGGCGATTTGAAGAGGCTCACATCCAACATAGTAGCTAAGGTTCTGCGTACAGCTTCAGGACAGAAACGACATTTGCCGGAGGTTTCCTCTTGAGCATCTTCCTTAGTCGGTACGTGGGTAACAGCCAAATGATAGCCGAGAGATGTTCGTGACGTGTACTGTGGCAATCTAGTTAAGCTAGCTCCGAAGAAAATATCGTCACGATACAGGGGCCTGGCAACCAAGTCAGCATGCGAGCGTCGGTAATGGTGGTGATGCGGACGATTGGTTGGTATTTGAACTTTAATCGTTGATTCAATTAAAGGCTCGGTATTATCAATGTTGCTGTTAGAATCTTCCTGCTCGTCTTTCTCGACCACTGGTACATCGATAAACATAGGTTTATTACTAAGGGTATTTTTGATTGCTCCCGCATTAGCAGACGAACGTCGAATGTGAGAGTTAGAGATATGTGAATTGCTTCCTCGGAAAACTTCTTCGGCGGTCGGATACCGTGTGTTATTAGCAACGCCCATCCAAGTGTGAGGGCTAACTTTATTGGTAAATCTCATTTCAGGTGGCATAGAAATGCCGCAGTCAAGTTTGCTGTGCAGTTTTAACATTGAGTTTAATTTTTCAACTGCTTCCTCGTGACGACGAGCTGTATCTTCTTCTTCTGGTTGATCAGCAAGTGTGACGCGAACCGGCTTGATCGGTCGGAACATGGCTCCAAATATTATACACAACAGCAGCATACCTAAAAGAGAAATATAAATATACAATTTTTGCTTACATAATTAGATTAATTATATATAAATCAAGTTCAAGATAATTATTGCAACATTTCACAGTTACGAACCTGCTTGGATAACCAAAGTCATATGCCAGCCGTAGTTAGTTAAGAGCGCTTCGGTTATGGGAGCCATGGCAAAGATTCCTACACCAGATCCGCACAGCGCCAGACCAGTCGCAAGAGCCCTCCATTTCTCGAAGTAGAATCCGACTGTCAAGACGGCCGGCATATATATCATGCAGAGACCAATACCTGTAAACACATTATTATGTCTTGGATAAGATCTTTATATTTGTTATTTATGTATAATTTAGCGTTTGTTGTTTTGTTTGTGAATTTAAAGTGTATCGTTTGGTTAACTGACAAAAGAAAATCTAATTCTAAATTCATATTAACATTAAGTTGGTATTCCTAACTGCCTCCGTGGCGCAGCGGTAGTGAATGCGACTGCTGTGCACGAGGTCTCGGGTTCGAATCCCAGGTTGGGCCAAAGAAAAGTTATTGGGTTTTTCTGTTAAGAAATCTCAATAGCAGTCCGGATTTAGGAAGTTGGTGGTTTTAGACACCCCCGTGCCTCGGAAAGCACGTAAAGCCGTTGGTCCTACGCCAGATCTCTCTCCGGTCGTGTCGGATTACCGTCCCATCGGATCATGAGACTTAAGGAACAGAGAGTGCAATTGTGTTTGTGCACACACTTGTGCACTATAATATCTCCTGCGCAGATGGCCAGCCTCCGTTAAGACTAGCCGCCGTGACCGAATTCCTAATTATTGATACTAACCACCAATAATTCCGTACACCGCGTAAAGATACTCTACGCTCGTGGCATAGTAGGAGAGTGCGAACGCTGAACTTGATATCACGCTACCAATGATGGTCACTACTCGGAAACCATACCTGAAAGCAATTTATTGTTCATAAACATCTGTTACGTTACGTTCATCTTCAAATATATTAAATTAATAAAAGATACTAGTGTATAATTAGTTTATGGCTTCGTATACAAAATGTTTTTTTTTAAGTGTAACCGTGCAATTGCAACTCACTTGTTAGCTAAAGCCGATACGAAGGGACCAGCCAAAAGGTAGAAACCAGCCAGCAGAGAGTTCACCGGTGCAACTTGACTTTCCGAGATCTACGAACAAAAATAAAACAATATGTAAAAAAAATTTCAGGAGTAGTAAATAAAAACTTATTTCACAATGAACTCTGTCCCTGACACAAATGGCCCAGGAAAAGTTGGCACGCTGGAAGAAAGGTGATTTGTGAAACATATTGTTTATTTATATATCGAAACAACAACGTTCATAGGACAATATGATAATTAACTATTTGGAGTATTCAGCTAATTATTATGAGAAGTTGCTATTTTAACATAAAGTTAATATAAAAAACTAAAGAATAGGTAATCAAATCATCTTCGATCAATATTATATAGAATTTCTCATGTGACATTTGATTGAAAACCCAATGGGGTTGCTCTTAAAAATATGCGATTATCATTAATTAATTAAATTATGTATACAAGTTATTAGACAAGTATTTAGTATTCCGTATTCACATGAAGATAAAATCTGTACATGTGAAACTAGAACTGGTATCGGTTCGCAGCTAACAAGTTTGTAATACACGTGCAATGTGGAAGTAATTCGGTGACTTCTTTCAGCCAAATTAAGTGTCGGGTGTCGATGATCTCTTGTTCTATGACCTAGTGGCCTTGTTGTGCACTGTGATATACAAGAAGTAGACGTCGCACGCTCTATGCACTTTTATCTTTAATTAAATTGACATTAAATGGAAAGCTACGCGTCGTGACAAGTTGAACATGATGGAGAACCGTCGAAGAGCGGTCACGTCGTCGCTAAATAGACGCGTTAGAAATGCCACCGTAAAATAGTAAAAGTACATTTCACATAATATCTAAAACCAGTTGTAACCATTTGCTATTGGAAATACCGCAACATATCGTTTGTAGTGTTATTCATATGCATTAATTTTTACATTCTAGTCAATGTTGCAAAAGTTTTTCTGAAAAATGCATACCAATTAAAGACGGTTATCAGGTGTAACAATGTGTTTTACAGGATGTTGATCTCGCGACGTTTAAACTAACATTTAAAAAAAAATATAAGTATAATTATATTACCGCGACTAAAATTCTTAGCAATATATATAATTAATGACATAATACGATGTTTATATCGGTAGACATACTATTTTAGACTCATAAGTATAGCCTCATAAGTATAGCCTCATAAGTATAGCCTCATAAGTAAAGTCGTGAAAATCATTCACACAAACAACAAAATCGAACGGCGATAGGTCTTACGAAAGGCGATCAAGAGCGTTTGCTAAGATATAAAGATATCGCCGATAAAAACCTTCATTACACAGCGATTACTATCAACAGTAAGCTGTAAAACTGCAGTACTTACTCTCTTATTATCTGCATAACAGTATGGGAACTAATAGAGTTAAATAGAGAATTTGTTAGCCGCCCGTCACATTGGCTTGTCGTATAAGTACCGTAATCGAGTTGCAACGTCTAGACACGTTCTGTGGGTACCTGAAGTCTATGTGTGGTCCTATTTACTTAGGCATGATGCATGGCGGTGTTCTCAGGCGTGCAGCGTTGGATGTTAGCATAACGGCACTAGCCGACTTATGTAATAGGTATTGAATTTCAATGAGGCCCTTAGCACAGAGAGCATTGCTTGTGTGCATATGTTGATCAACATGACCTAGATTTTTTGCACTATATTCAAGGATCGAACGATTCTCTTATTTTTAAGGATAATAATGATATTGCCAGTGCTGTGAGAAACCATGAAAGTTCTTTCAGTTAGTACGGTTTTTGATGGTCCTAAACCAGGCGTTTTCATTGCTCATGCGCTGATTGGGCCAGGCATGAACCAGATATCCCTAGATTGAAATACCCGTTTATTTTGAGGTATAGCTTGACATTTAAGCAATCCGCTACGCAGTTAAAACAATGAGAAATACAAATTCATGTTATTACCAAAGTAAAATGTGTGTAGTGTGTACTTTTATGATTCGAAGGCACCGAGTACGTTTTTCATTCCTAGAGTACAACTTTATACCCCATACAATGTTACTAATTTACTGTTCAATGTTAAAGAGACTATTAAAATAATTGCGTGTTTACTTGCTTTGTGACTTACAGTTTATTATCATTATATGTACGTAATTTTTGCCACTATTTATTATAAGAGAGAATATAGGTTAACTTTTCAACAATGTAGCTGTATGGGTCAAGTTTACTTTTGCGTCTATTTTTAACCTTATTTCCAAGTGAAATGTTGTCCAATTTAAATATATATTATTTTTCCTTGTAGCGATTGCAACTAACAGTTGTACTGCGACGTTATTCGAGTATTAGTTCAACAACTTTAGAAGGGTATAATTAGTGCTAGTTACTTAGTCACTTGTCTATCTGGTCCCGATCTTCAACTGACTGACCGACATCGTGACATGACGGTTCACAGAAAAACTATTCATGAAAGACAAAAGATCACGCAAAATATGAATATTCAACAGGCGTTTATTAATATTGCAAGAATTTTCTCTGGACTGTGTCAGTAAAACTGTCTTAGAAAAGTTTTAAGAAAATAACATTTTAAATAAGTTAAATAAGTTACGTATTCTGAAAAGTATTTGTGAAGATTTTATGCCAACCCTACTTACAAATCATTGTAATTATAACTATCGGATCACAATTAGGTTATCGGTGGAAACTCAATCGCACCGGACGGCTACATTTATGGCCTAACATCGGATATTGTCAGGGCTAGACATATTAGTCTAAGTACTTGTTAGCTGTTATAATTGGTCACGGCGGTGGCGCCAAGGCAACATCATGCGTAGATATTTATAGAAAAATTACATGTTTTCTAGCAATTACAGACGCAATAAAATTGTATCATTTCATAGCTATTTAATTTCTCCTTTTCCATGTTTTCCTTTTGAGGTGCACCTAACCGATGTAAGAAATCTCTAGTAATTATAGATAATTATACCCGATAGTTGATCGGACCTTGAAAATAAATCGCTATTTTACTACATGAATATTTTTTATGTTTATAAAAGTGTGATAAACATACTTAGGCCTGCATACCGAGTGCAGACGGGAAAGTAAGTAATAGGAAAATCATTATAATCATGAACATCTTTAAGAAAGCAAGTCCTCGCGTTCTTAACGCCCTGAATGCGCGCTTACAAGATCGTAGAGGCATTTACGCACATTATATATTACGTAAATTGCATAATAATATTATTTTTACAATTATTCTCAACTCTATTTACGTAAGAATAGAGGTGTCTCGTGATAGTAATGAAAAGCGCGAATGTTTTTGTTATTATAACTGTAAATATGTTGATGTTATCCAGTTGTTTGCATACTTAACTGTCCTCGTAGCAATTCAAATGATAGTTTTGTAGCTAAACCATCGGGAAAATGAAGATTATATTGTTTCTTACTGAGATTATCAACATCTTGCTACTTTAGAAACTTACAATAACAAGTCTTATAAATAGAATTACTTAGTAGATATTTTTTACGTAATGTTTTTGCATTTCCTGTCTAAAAAAAGAGAGAAATATGATGGAAATCTCTACAAAATATATGTTTAGTCTCGACGTTAAAGCTAGAGCAATTGCTAAAGACTGCAGATTACGAAACAAGAGTTTAAAAGTGTTTTGTTTTGTTTAAATTTTGGCATATACCCAATGATTGCGTATGCTCGTAGACACATCTATTTATTTTCATAGATGTTGCGTTATCACGAATTGTAACGATAGTAGTGACTAACACATAACACATTCTAGAACAACATGTCTTATTCATGTTCTCGCCGAAACAATATTTAATATTATAAAGTTTATCAACAATCGATCGCGGTATTGACTTATTAAATCAACGTTGCAGCGCAGAATCTGTACAAGCTAACGTTCGCTAATCAATGCATTCGATTGGCGCCGAAACTAAATAGGTAGGTACATTAAAAATGCAACCTGTTCGGCTTAAATGGCGTCTCGAGGCCGAGATCGTTCGTTGCCCTCGCACTGTTATGTGGGAACTTTATGTACTTCAGCGTTGCAAGGGTTACTGCACTTACGATAGTGGAAAAGTTTTTATCAAGTAGTCATACTCGACCTGCTCGCTGTGCTTTACATTCATCACGGCGACCAACACAACATTTTCAACGTTATTTCGTTACAATTCCAACATCTTTTTAAAGAATCCGTTATCGCTTTTATTGGCCGCAGCTTAATATGTGTATAAAGAATACATGGCGATGTAAGTAATCAAATAGCTATCGTCGGTCGTTGAGATAAAACTGATAATGCAAGTTATAGAATGCGATACTTCCTTTTAACGCGGAAATCCGGTACATAAGTATGTAATAGCAAATCCTTTAGCGCCTCAAGGGGCAACCCTAGCCAGGAATGGTCACGGCAAATTCCATGAACTGGCATCGATTTGACATCGAACTGGTGTAAATTGTGTAATTAATTGCTACCAGATCGTGCGACGGGCTTCTGTGACGTCAATGTGATAAAATGATTTAAACGATGCAGAATAACATTGTCGACCTTTAGAATTTATACACAAGTGCATGCGCTCAATACGCATACTACAGTCTCACACATTCAGTACTCAAGTGCCCCACAACTAACATTGTGCGCTGAATGCGCTGATGATTGAATGGCTGCCGCCGAATGAATGGAGCGGCTTGTTAGCGTTGTGATTGGAACCTTGGCCTTAACATTATGATAATTTTATTGTTGAAACACAACATTGAAACGGTCATTCCACATTTCGCTATAAAACTAGATTCTAATTACTTTTCAATTGTTTTATTGTAATGAGATTTGCAAAACATTTGCTGTAGCGTAAATCAAATACCAGTTGTTTTCTCGAATTTGCTCGATAAAGTTAAGATAAATAGGCAATAATCTTGTATTATATACAGCTTCCTTTACACAAATGCGACGGATCAATTACCGCCAAATTGCAAATAGCAGAACTCAGCATCCGATTATTATTAAACGCATTATAAACCAGTTTTAGCTAACACTACATTACACCTAATATGTTAGTCACGTCTACGTCTTATTGAAGCAACTGTAACCGAAACTATGTCTCAAAAGAAGAGAAGTCGTATAGAGGATTATAATTAACTCTGTATGAGCACATTAAAGTACTATCGGTCCTTTATTTAATGCGACAATGAGGCGCCACCTCCGTTGTCGCGAAATTCCATTGATTTCGCAGACACTATTTAATTTAAAATGTTGTAGAGAGGATTTTTTGTGTCGTGTATTGTATATTGAGTTAAAACAAATTTATTTATAAATAAAGTTTATGTGGGATTCTATTCCCAACCCCTCTTTCATACTTCCAATTACATTCCTTGGGGGTTCTAAGATAGTTTAACTTTCAGTATAAGGATTCTAGAATCTTACTTTGTTTTTAAATATTGTATTAAATTGATCTATAATTTTTGCTTTCACTATCATAGTATAGGTTTAATAATCAATTGAAAGCGAACGAAAGAAAGGTACTGTTTTTATAAACAATAATTTAATCATTAGATGTAACAGAATTTATAAAAAAATACGTATAACGTATTCAAATAGAAAAATTAGGACTGTCACTGACGAGTATCGCTACACTTTGACCTACAATCTTGAACTGCAGTCAAGGTTTGACTTACTCCGTTGCAATTTCATCACGTGTACGTTATACGTTTATCCGGTCCGTCTGAATGATTTACAGGATTTGAATCACATGGTATACCTAATACACAAATTCACGTGATTTCGAAAGTGACATTAGACCTCCTAACCTTTATTGTATTTATTGCTTAATCAAGAGAATCTAATATCAATGTGATATGACAGAACAAGGGTATGAAGAAGAATGTGTTAGTAGTATTGCTGACTATTGCAGACCTAAAAGACCTAAGAGGTTTTGGTCAGCCGGCATTGCGGTTGTGACACAACCACTTACTATCACGTGGACTATACCCTGTTTGTCACCTTGATAGTACGACAAACGAATAATAATAAATAGTTTAAAATTTTGTTTCGCTACCAAGTATATTTTGTCAGGAAAGTTCAATAAAGCCCCGGGCACACGTTACTGGCCTGACGAGATTGTCAAAGCATCATATATTGAATGTCTTTATTCTAGTTTCCTCGTTTTAATGCTATGTTACTTATTAATAAATCGAAATTTCAATTCTAAAATAACATAATATATGGAGATTTACGATTAGCTTGAATATTAATATCGGTAAAAGTAGCACAATGACCCATCACGCATCGTCGTGCAGTGGCCAAAATGTTATTCCACTTCACACGCACTTGTTAATCAGTATTCGTTTTCTTGGCGACCCACTTCAATAGACGACAACCTTGACGATCAATGAACACGTCACTTTTTGTCATTCATCACATTTTTACTCAGCGTTGTATATCTGAAGTACGACATTGCCACGACAAATATTTTTTCTTAAAACAATTCGTAAATAGATAATTACTGGACATCTCGAAATTAATTGATGCAGAATAATTTTAAACCAACGCAGCGGCTCTAAATCTTGCGTTGCCAATTTATTACGAGAATACGATTTAGTTAGATATTTAAGTGAATGCGAGAGTAAGCAACATTACTACACGATGCGTGGGAGATTCAACAGGATATTATGACGATCTGAACACAACTATCAGACATCTGGTATCACTAACACAGTTGAAACCGAGTGACAAAACTGACAAGATCCTCGATCGGCGCAAGAATGTATCAATAATTAGTGGTTTCAAAGGATCTATATTTTCTGGGCGCTTTATATAGATATAAGATTATAAGACACATAGGCATGGCAATGACGCAACGCTGTGTAATGATGATGTGAAGGTGTGGTTGTAGCTGAAAATAGAAGCGTGCGAGACGTCTGTATATATAGGTATTATTTGAATGGCGTCTATAAAAACTCTTATTTTATAACATGTGCGTACTGCCTTAATCATCCTCTCGCGCCAGATGACGTCTTTATCTGAACATTGACCTCCCCTAAAGAAAAACACATTACCCTAAAATGTTCAGTCAAAAAATAAAATGTTGTACGTAATTTATCAAAATACGTTTTTGTCCAGTAAGAAAAACTTACAAATTACCTTGAATTCCTCCTTAATAGGACCTGAGAATGCCCCTCCAGAAGTCATTATGATGCCATCTACCAAGAGATTGCACATGAAGGATGCGAAGACCACCATCCAACCCCAGCCGCCATCGGGTGGTACAACCTGTAAAAGTTGATAGTTTAAATTTCACATTCTATAAAATATTTTAAACTAGATTATTCTCACAGTCAAAATTACTTAAGAAATTAAGAGGAGCACCGTTTAAAAGTGAGATATTCAAACCAGATGAGCGTGAAAATTTAAAAATGGTACACAAATATTTTGCAGCAAAGGACGAATCTGTATGTCAATTATTCGTTTCGTGATGAGGTGTGGTACAAGTCGGTTACTATTGCAATGAACATAGTAAACATTAGCAGTATTGTCTAGGTAAAGACTTACAGTCTTATTTATAAAATACATATAAATGTATTGTAAAAATACTTTATTTATAAATTTTTTGTAAACCTATATTATATACAGTATTGTTATTAGGCAACCTAGCATTTTTATGCTTTATTGTGAACAATACTTTTCAGAATTTTTACTTATAACGACTTTATAACCCTTTTGTAAGTTTTATGAATATGGCGGTTATTATGTGTTTCACGCAAGCTTATGAGGAAACACAAGGGCCATTTTTCCATACAAACGTAGTCCCCTGTTTCCTGCCTGTTTTTTTTTTTTAAATGTATGGCCTTTATTGGCATGTCCCTATGTTTTCCTTTTTTTTATAAATAAATGATTAAAAGAGACATGAGCCTTCAAAAACCTCAAAACTTGGCCAGATTTTCCGTTTTGTTCAAACATCCAGAAAACAAATTTGATTAGATTATATAAAAAAAGGAAAAGACAGGACACGGCCAAAGCTTTTCTTTAATTTTTAATGGAAAAAGTAGTTGAATCGGTCAAGTTTTGGAGAAGGAATCAGGGGACTACGAAACGTTGATTTTGTGTACTTTTAATAGGTATTTTCGGTCCAAGCTGCAGTTGTCTCTATCGCGCTCTGCGATCACTGCGCGACACCATTAGATTTTACAAATATCTATTTTTTATTCTCTTGCCCTTAGCGTTTCCTGTTAACGAAGTTAATAATTATCTTGAAGTATAAAGGAATGTACTCTTTAAAGTTTGAACATTTTTAGCGACATGTAACGTGCAAAATGTGTGTGTCTTCAGTAACTGCTACGTATCAATCGTATTGAAACAATGTTTACATAAAAGCACGAAAAGATACTTCACGCAGTCTTCTTCTATTATCTTCGATTTAACGTCTCCCGCGTCGCTGATCGTACTAGGGTTGGATATTATTCTAAGGTCTTCCATTATTCAACAGCGGTACGTATTATTTTACGGTATGTTTTTCAATTATTCATTTTGTTGGTAGGTACATTTCTATTGACTGATCTTGACATTACTTAAAACCAGAGAGACGACTCTTCAAGTTATAATTTCAAGAATTCTATCAAGTTAAAGGAGTTTTGTTAAGTGAAACAAAACTAAAACTTATTGGTATTGGACCTATTGAACATCATCTTATAAAACAATTACATGTGAGGCTATACGTTTCCACAACGATAATTATTATACTAGAAAACTTAAAAACCCATTGGAGTAGACGCTACAATAAAGGACAATAAACAATTTGTCCATCGAATACACATTCCACTTAAACAATAATTTATATTTTATTTTCTGACTTAATAATCAAACATTACAATCTCATGGACACTTTCGAATCTTATTTTCGTCTTAAAAAGTATTTTCGCGATTTCAAATCCATAGGCACCGTAGACGGAGAAAACTATAGACAAATTGATAGCATCTGTTTCATTCACACAAGAGTAAGAAGAAGTTATGAATTTGACGTGTATAGAAACGAGACAGCATGAGAATATTTTCTGTCTCGCGTTGCGTGCTGGTTTTTTCAAGGTCAGCACAGTACTGTGCTAAACAAAGGAGATATGCAACAAACCCATACAACTTTGGCCTCGCATGGACAAAAATAAAACTGTATGTTTACGAAGAACTATTAGTATTCTATAACCTCGTGTAATTTCAACATGCTATCTAGTTGGGTTTCAGATATATAAGGCATCCAAAATGAACAGAATTGCTCCGGTGATACTTTGGCACAAAGCAATTTTTTCAAAATGAATGTATTAATTATACTTGTTTCTGTCTAAAAACCTAGAATAAGTTTATATAGCTGGTTTACAGAGCTCATTAGGGTAAAACTAGTTACTTAACTGAACTCAGGTAGCCAATGCTCGCTCTGCAGAGCAAGCGCCCATCTAATAACTATAGTTACTATTCATTTATTGTTAAAGCTTAATTAATAGTCCAAGTAACAAAAGCTAAAGTAAACAATAGTATATTTTGGTATTAATTTAGTAGTCTCCAACCACTACATTACCTTCATTATGACTAAACATACTATCGAGGTATGGTGCAGGAGGTGCTACATTATTTTGAAACCTTGCCTAACATAAATACCATACGATGGACATTATATATGTGCACAGCAGCCTACTGTTCTTCTGCCTACTATGCAGTTACAGTAATGCTGTTATCAATTAAAATGTACACATAGTATACTTTACGGCTTACATGCCTGAATTGTATTTTCCCTCTTAAAATCCAGGCATTTGTACTTTATAGCTCTCTCATAACATTGGCACATCACGAATGATAAATGACAATGAAGATCGAATGCCCAACGAAAAGTGTTGCCACTACCACATATTGAATAATGCCATTACATTGAATTGGTCAATCTATTGATTAGTAAAATAAATCACAACATTAATAAATTGATACTATTACATCCCTGTTTAATCCGCATAATATGTTATTACTTGTGTTAGTAAAAACTTAATTTAATATAAATAATAATGTTTCGTAATAATTTTACTTCTTATAAAAATACCTTTTGTTCAACACTGGCAATGTTGTCCCAAGCCACAATGGTTTACTGAATCAATAAAATGTAAAAAAAATTAAATCCTTTTTCCCGCTAGGTTCGGTTAAAAGAAAACGATGGCGACAAATAAAATATTATGTGACATTTTTACAGTAAATTATATTCTTGTCCACTAAGGCCGTAATTTGCATACCTCCTTTGACAGTTGAGAGTCGCTTGCTTACGTTTTAACGTAAATTTTTGTTTAATTTCAATAAAAGTGCACAATTATTGTGAAAATTACAAAAGGAAACACTCAGTGAACTAGTTATTCATATATATTAAAAACAATATGGTTCGTTGTAGTGTATTAGGATGTAAAAGTGATCGTGAAATGAAAACACCAAAATTGTCCTTCCACTCGTAAGTATAACAAGTATAAGCCAATTTTAGCTTATTAATGTTTTAATTGATTGTGTCTTACACACGTAGATTCACGTCAAGTACAAAATAATCGATTTAGTAGCCAAAATATGAAATCAAATCATTCATAGCCTTAAATTTCAGTGTTGCCGCATTCTAGTTGTTTATGCTCCCACAATTGTTGTGGGAGTTATATTTGATTATGATGTCTAGTATTGCGTTAGCCATCAATTTCAAATCACATTTAGATAATGTTATGAATTAATATAATTACACAAAGCGATTAATTAAACTAAAATATCTATTACTTTGCAGTTTTCCATATGATGACAAAGTTTTAATTTTTTTAAATAATATGTTTAAATGTTTTAAAATAATAACGAACAAAGTTTTTACATAGTTTGTGTATTACTTATTGACCGTAATCCTACAAACTAACATAGTAAATTAAGTAGGAAGTAACGTACATGGGTGGCAACACTTCTTTATGAATCGTTCTATCTCATGTGGCCACGCGCACTATTCGTCTGTAGTTTTCTCCGTCTACGATCGGCACCCATTGTTTACATCTGAGACACGCAGTGTTGCCATGCCTACAGTTTTTTCAGTATGTGTACGGTTTTATCAGATAAATTATTTCCTATTTAGCTTGTCTGTAATTTTTCTTACGTAGTTAATACGAATGCTATTCTATAAATACCATTATAGAACTTCAATAAAGATATAACCAATTTTTTAAAAAGTCATAAGTTTTAATGTAAAAGACCATAATAAATACCACTTTCTCGGTATTTTATGTTTTTTAACCGACTGCAAAAAAGGAGGAGGAATATTCGAATGTATGTATTTTTTAATTTTTTTTTTATTTACCTATGTTCACCGATTTCTTCTCCATTTGTGGACCGATTCTCAAAATTATTTTTTTATTTGAAAGAGTGTACTCCTGAGGTGGTCCCATTTGCACCAAGTCAGGATCTGATGATGGAATCCCATTGAAATCGAGGGCAACCGTCAAATGTACTAACAATGTTTTTCATATATTTTCTAAAGCTATTGAACACATTTGCGTATGGTCATCATCATCTCATGACGCTGAGCTGATGAAGGAAGGTATAACTCTTTAACGGTTAGGAGTTAGGTGATTTCTTGTTCTAGAATAATGTATAGAGACTTGTCGATATCGATAATTTATTTCTCTGGAGACAACAGAGTGAG
This sequence comes from Catocala sponsa, assembly GCA_963564715.1. Taxonomy (NCBI): domain Eukaryota; kingdom Metazoa; phylum Arthropoda; class Insecta; order Lepidoptera; family Erebidae; genus Catocala; species Catocala sponsa. Next base: position 19,437,705 of record OY751338.1, on the reverse strand, counting down.
TGTTAGAAACTAGAAGTGTTAATAATTTTAACCGACTTTAAGAAAAGAAGGAGGAAGTTGTTGAGAAGGTTGTAGGGGGTAATCTCTAGATCTAGATACGCGGTAGCGTGTCAAGCCAAGTTCAAGCTAACAGATCTAGCGAGCAGCACCGTGTGTAATATTACACGAACCATTTGGGGCCACTTTTGACCACCTCATATCTCAAAAACTATTTCACATAAACGTGTCAAATTTGGCTGATATATTGAGACTTGCGAGATACATACATATGTGCTCCAAATTACATAAACACACCTCAAACGGTTATTTAGATATTAACGTCCAAACTGTTTTACTTTCTGACTCTCCAGAAAGGCCCTCCTCTCCGTTAATATGCTCCCTGCTACAGAAAACAACCGTTCACAACAAATAATTAGGTAATTATTTGTTGTGAACGGTTCTTGTTGTAATAGTAAATTAGGTAGGTACCTAATTTACTATTACAACAAGAACCTAACTATTATCTATATATAATTTAAAACACTATTTACACACTATTATCGACATTTCTAACTAATAAACACAATGTACACAATAATGTTCAGTTTTAGTATTAACTTTCTTAAACACTAATTATGAAAAGTTCCAAAATTGTCTTTAGATAGCATAAACTCGCGAAATATATTTTTAGAAATTAGGTCATTGCAATAGTTGACGTAATTAATTCACAATAACAACTGAACTGACAAAAAATCAAAACATAACTTTTACTTCCTCGAATATAAACATTACCGTCATTGTGTCGCAGTAATATACAACGTGTCCTTGTCAGGGCGCTCCTATTGTTACTACGCCACGTCTGTTAACGGACAGTTCGTTTACGAATAGTTTGTTATTTATAAAATATATTAAGGATACTTGCTAAGGATATTTGAACAAAAGTCATAAGCCCCTTCTGGGTAAAAACTAATATAATTATTGGTCTTCGGTTGATACCTAACGGTGTTAAGGAAGCCGGGTGAGGTGCAGCCCCGACCCCGACACACCTGCCGCGCTCCTTGCCCTTAGCACCAATTTTGGCTGAACCTATTTTGAACTTTAATAATTTTAAGAAACGGAATCATGCGTGTAAGTAGACGTTGTTCTAGATCTGACAAACAAGCTAGTTGCGGTGGTATAGGTGCAAAGTCCATTTTGTTCCAATACGCTTGGGCAGGAATTTTACGTTTCCTCAGATTGGTAGAGCATCGAAAACATGTCAAACATTAGGTAGTAAATCTTGATGAAATGAAGTTACCAAGTGGCATCTCTGCTTGGGGTACAGTCATTTTCTACAGATACTACATGGCACATCCGCAAAAACGTTGATGGCTAATAGAAAGGTATCTTCTCCAATAAATCTATTTGTGCGTCGTGTATCACGCATGTTCTCAAAGCGATTTTGTCGCTGCTCCTCGTTTTCAACTCTCCGTAATTCATAATTACGCTTTCTCATTGCAGTAAATCTTTGAGTACGTTCATGGGGAAGTTCAGTTCTAGTGTGTTCATGAATAACATCGAGTTTATGTTCGCTGTTCGGGAGTCTCATTATTCAACCGTTCTCGAATAACACTGAGCCGATGTTCCCGCTGTTCGGGAGTCTCATTGGTCAATTGGTCTCGTATGACATTTAAATGATACTCGCGCTGCTCGGGATTCTCGTTAGCCAGTCGGTTTCGTATAATACTTAAACGATGCTCGCGCTGTTCAGATAACTCGCCACTCAAACGCTCATGAATACGATTGAGTCGACGGGTCCTATCACTTTGCGATTCCTGTGACAATTGAGAACGCACGTAATTTCTCATGTGAGATAATCTAGCACGACGTGACGCATGATTCTCGGGAACGAGATATGGCATTCCGTTTGCAATTTTTGGATAAACGTTCTTTATCTGCTTCAAACGATTCCTTGTCTCTCTTTTCCCTCATACGGCCGGCATACTTTAGTTGGTCTACCCATGATGCTATAAATTAACTCAAAATTGAAAAGTAAACAAACTTTAAAACAATACCTAATATATTAAATAGGTTAATTATAATATAATATTAGATTTTCGTTTATTAAGATTTTGTAATAATTTAGTATTTACGTAGGTAAGTTGTTTTAAACGAAATTGGAAATCTGTAAAAGAGAATTGTTACACATTTCTATACTTTGAATTAAATATTTCATTCAGTTTATTTTTCGCTTTTTAGTGCTGATGTTTAAAAAAGTTTGTTTATCTATAGTGCAAGCATAGCAAAACTTTTTTTTTACGTTGGAGATTGCATTATCTTGGCGCATACCCCTCCGCGGGGGCGTGCGGAGGGGTTATGTCGGACTCACCGGGGTAAAAGAGAAAGATTGAATAAGGATGATAATAATGGACCTCCCGGATTATTCTTTAGTGTCCGTGACTTATATTCACTTTTAATTGAATGTGGTCATCCTTAACCACATAGATATTTATAATTTTTTTGTGGCTGTTGGTTCTTAGGCTAATAATGTATGGCAGCTGAACAATGTCCTTTACAAGTAAGAAAGTTCTATCGTGTAAGACGTGGGTAATCTCGATTAATTGTTGGAAAACAAGAAACTAATAATTTGTTACCTTATATGTCACATATTTTTTAATTTATGCTACGAATTTCTGGTCTAGATACATAGTCTAGATACATCATTATAAGGTCAAATGCGTGAAAAAGAGTATGCCGACTCTTGACTCAAAAATCTTAATATAAAGTACTTGTTAGTTGTATAGTATATGTATCATATGTATGTTCATTTCATCTTTTTACCATACATGGGTATTGTTCTACACTTGTGTTTTAGACTAAGAAGTAGACTAAGACTACTCTATACGAATATCATAGATGGAAAACTTGTTTATTTCTAGAGAACAATCTCTAACTCAAGCGATTCTAAAATTCTTTTACATTTTTTATTTTTATTTTTGTTTATCGTGCTCGTCAAAATGACCACACTCCACCTGATGGTAAGCAGTCGTGTGGTCTAAGAGCAGTGGCCTCCACACCGCCCTCATAGTAGCCGAGGCGATGTTGAGGTCTCTACTTTGACGGCCTGAGGTGCTTTTTCACGCCCCGCTTAAAGGACCCAGGATTGAAGGAAGAAGGAAACACGTGCCTTGGCAGAGAATTCCATGCCTTGGTCGTTCGGCAGAGGTATGAGGACCCAAACTTTTTGACTTTTTGATTATTTACATAAAGTAGGAATTACTATTTCAGAATATGCTATTCTGAAATAGGTGACTATTTCATGAGTTTCATGACATTATTTTTATGCAATCATGTTTATGCAAAACGTTGCACTGAGCCTCCTTTCCTTTAACGAAGCTTGAAGCCGTAGTTGTTATATAATAAACAGCTCTTTATTAAGGTAGTTCCCAATAACTGGAAGCTCCCCTTGACCCTGCGGGAGGCCACACGTGACACCCAGACCTCGTTATGTTCAATATACTTGAACGATGAACTCGTGACAAGCGTTATCTATAATATTAAATCAAATTAATGTAATTGATCCGTTATACCAATCCATTAGCTATAAGGCAATCTACGAAAAGGAGAACCATACTTTCTAGTGGCCAGTTTATTTATTAAGATTAATACAGAATTTTTGTCGTATAATATTTCAGCACAAATATGGTGAGTCCTGTTTGATTCTGTTGATGGTAAGAAGTTCAGAGTGACATCAGGATCAAACCGCCAAGTATAACAGAGACCCAAACCATAGTTTCCATTGCTATATCTAAAGCTCTTTCAAAGATTTGCTTTCTTTTCTGCCACGCTCTTCTGAATGCCATTGAATCAAATTGCAATAATCACTATCTTCCACAAACTCTATTACAGTGCAAATAGTAGTAAAATTACTGACACTTCAATGAAAGCCAGTGAAAGGGTCGTAAGAATACAGGCATGGACAATACTCTTAGTGGCCTCGCGAATTCGCTTTCTTCGTCTTAGCTTCTTTTCAAATGCTCTCATTTTATGAATCTGCTATAGAATATGTAGGTATCAACGATGTTGGTAAAATTCAGTCTTGAATTGCTTCTGGTACATTGCCATTGCATTAGTTGTTTAGGGTTTTTTTTCACAGCTGCAGGTGCTTACACATACTGATTTGCTTCTTAATGCTTCTGTCTGACTTGCAGCGCATTTACAGAGACGTCGCTGCTGCGTCAAATCGATCGACTCAAAGTTGAGTACAACAGTGCAAATGTGTAATGCCACAATAAAAGCTATTAATACATTAAAATACGATACGTAGGACATACCCAGTCGATAGGTGAATCGACATCTCGCTTTGTCCTATTTGTTTAAAGTTTTTCCTTAGGAAAATCTGTACGCCATGATGGCCACCATAAAAAATTGATTTAATGAATTTTCTGACAGTTTATTGATTTATTTCTAATACTTTAATGGCTTGTTGTTGGTATGAATCATGGAGGTTTCTTTTGATACGTTTAATTATTACTACTTAGCCTTGATTTCTATATTTAATTTTGCAGTTTATCTAACATTGATTTATACAGCTCGTTAACGATCGTACTAAAGTAATTAGGCGGGGTGTTGCGAGGCAAGTACCGATTAATCGCCTAATTAACAGTTACTTTCTATCACCTGTCAACGACCGCTAACATACTTAATGTGGGTCTATTTTTCAATCGTTAGTTTAGCTTACAGGAGTTAAATTGATAGATTTATTATGCAATTATGTACTCTCAAAACTGGTCAAAACCAATATCATCAGTGTTGTCTGTTTGTATTTTGGAGATAATCTATGGATAAAAAATATTTCACTTGTAGAATGCTACTATAGAGTACTTATTCTAATCTAGAGCCAAATATTTGCCTTTGACAGAAATTCAAATCAGATGGTATTAACATTAACTAAAATGATTCAGCTGTGACTTCAAAGAGACCGATATATATATATATATATATAGATACTCACCAATGCTGCTTCAGGCTCCGTGTCCTCACTAGGCGAATCGCTCCTACCGAGTCCGCTCTCATCAGAGGAAGGCGTCTCGAAAGGACGTTCGTCCGTTGCCACTCTCATCACCATCGTGATGTTTCACTGAAACAATAACAAACAACAGTTAATCTCAAGCATAAAAGTAATCCTAACTTAATATTATAAATGCAAATGTGAGTTTGTTTGTTACGCTTTCACGCCTTAACTGTGTAGTTATGTTGACCCTTGACTACCCTTGTCTACCCTTGACGTCCATGACGTCAAGGGTACAGAAAAGGACATATCTTTTTATCTAGAAAAAGTATTGTTACCGAGAGATTAAAGAGAATTCAATAAAATATAAAAAAAAATACTATTTGCAAAATAATAACAAAAAATATTAACTATTTGCAGCTATACACATGTATAGCTGCAAATAGTTTTTGAAGATGTCTAGTTAGGTGAATTCAGGTACACGAAATTGAAGGTTACTACTACAAGTTTCAACTAAATGTAGGATTCACCTCGAATTTAACAAAAAATACTTATGGCAGGCTTTATAACACAATATTACTTAGCAAGAGTTAGAGCCTCGATTTACAGCAGTACTTTAATACGAGGCTGTTTTAGTACACAGAACATATTTGGATGTGCTCGCAGATTCGTCACGTGATTTTCTGCCTAACTGTGTCATATGTGACGGAATATGTCACATTACATTTCCATTTTGTGAAAACTTTATCGCTCGCCTGACTTATCTACTTGTTGAAAGACTATAAATCAAAGCTATAAATGCTCTCTGTCATATTAGCACTTAGTATGAGAATTTCTGACGTGGCCCACTTTTTCAACAAATGTAGAATATATACGTGTAGAATATATGTATGTCTATTCAAATTTATAAGTTAATTAAATTATTTTACCGCGCTTCAAGTGTGATGGCACTTATTGTAAAGATCGATGGCGCTTTGATCTCTATTGGAGTATCAGTATCTAAAACTAGGTGTGTATAAAAATACACCTACATTGAGTACTTATTTTTTTTACAATTTCTTACCAATTTTAATATAGGTGATGAAATATAAAACAGTTCAAACTAAACCTGCAGAGATCATATAATAATGGACTTCCCGGAATACCGACTAAACCTACCACGGTGTTCCTCAACAAAACCACTATCGGCGAGGTCGAGGTTTCGGCCCGCCGTATGAAACGGCAGGCCACTACACGAAAGACCTAGGTACCCTAAGGTCACAACTAAAAGACATTCCTACTGTCCCCCCCCTAGAGGGGAGACGGATACGACACAATGGCGCGCGTGGAAACACGCACGCCGCCTCTCGGACCTGGTGCTGAACGGATGGTGGGAGGCCCACAAAGCCCGCCACCCCCAGGTCAAACCTCAGGGTGGCTGGAAGTCGTCTCACGCTCTCTGGCGCCCGGTTCTGCGGTTGGGGAGAGGGTTTAAACGTTCCCTCTCCCGACTAGTTATAAGTTAAGATCTTAAGTGGTGCGTCCCTTGTATCTAACAGGTATATTTTGCATAATGTCATATTATGGATATTTAACTTATTTTATGTAGGAATATGTTTAGATATCTCTTTTTCTCGGAGATAAATAAAATTATGGTGATTATCATAGTAAAATCTAATTACGTCATGATATAATTTTAAAAATAAACGTTTAAGTTTTAATCTCATTCTCAATATACTACGCAGATAAAACTACGGGCAGTGCTTAGATAATATCAACGTATTAATGCATTTACTGAATAACATTTATAATTACATTCAATTCAAATATATGCCATTGCGTAGTTATTTACGTAGAGTCAGTAAAGTAGTTCTACTAGTATTTAAATTTAAGAACGATTACAAAAACAATGTGTGACGGAGCAGAACAAACTGCGCGGTATTCGACCCGTCTGCGTCTGTTCAATATCTATTTAATAACATGACCGTGACCATGTTACGGCTGCGTAACTAAACACGTGCTTACTATTTTTTGTAGAGCTTTAGCGCGAAACGTTCTAATACTACTTGAACAGCACTTATTAAATAAAAATGTTTAAAACTTTTCAAATACAGACGATTTATTATTGATTAAGAATCAAGCATCCCTTAACGAAACATACATGAACTAAATATACAGGGTGTCCGGTAATTAATGGATAACCTTGAAATGTAGAATATGATGTAGAATAGTAGAACTAATGACCGTTCAGAAAAAAATATGAGTGAAAAATCTATCCTAACTACTACCTAAGATATGATTTTTTTAATTACCATATTTAACTTTCTTGTACACTACGACCATAAGTGAATAAATTCCATCGGAGTTTTTGTTGTTTTATTATTAAACACTAACTATTATTATGCTAATAGATAGACAGTCAAAAGTATGACCAGCTATTGCACTATTTTTTCTTTTTTTCTGAACGACGGCCATCAGGTCTACTATAAGACATTTCAAGGTTATCCATTAATTCCCGGACTCCCTGTATGTATAGGGTTTCATTTTCGTCTTGCCTAAAAGTATGACATAGATGGCATTCTATGAAAATGATTGTAGATACGGGGTTAAATAAGTCTTATAGAACTTGAGGAAGAAGATACATTGATTGGCTCATAGTAAAAAATTTTTATACTTATATAGAGTTTCAGCAGAATTTAATTAGCGTTTTGTAGTACCGTTTGTAGTACTACGTACATATAAAGCTTATAGCATAGTATCAATCTAATAATGACAGTAGAAGTTAGCAAAGGGGTTTATCACACGCATATTTCAGAGCAAAGGAAGGTGAAAGTTTGACAATTTTGCTTTTTTTTTTTTTTTATTAAATCATTTTTTTATTCTAAGCTACACTTTTGTGAATAACTTGCGTTTTGAAATTGTACCCTATATTATTTATATCTGCGTGACCTATACCTTTTGCTTAACTCGGGTACCGTATCTGGCAATTGCGGCATTTGCAACCCTTAATTGACTTACCGGTCTAATACGAACATCTATTAAAATTTGCTGTGTTCTCCGTTCAGGTTATATTATATTAATAAATTTCCAACCATACATTAAGTCATTTATGGTTATGTTCCCACGTGCTTAGGCAGCATATACCTATAATGACGAATTCAGTTGTGCAAATAACAATTCAAGTTCACAATACCTTCGCTACCAAATGACGCAACATTCCATACTACCACAAACCGATATCCATTAATTTCAGTCAATAACCAGCGAGAACCGGTTTTTGTTTTAAAACAGCAAGTTTTCCTGTAAACAATGTCGATTAATACCAGTGTTTTTGTGAAAATGTTCTTTGTATAGATAATTAACTGAATTTTTCTTCATAATAATTTGATAACAAAAAGCCTGCCAAGGTAATACTCGTTTCTCTGCTTGTTTTGTTGTTGTTTGTAATATTTGTTATTCAAAAAATTGATCACCACCTAACCCAAGTAACATATATTATGTATTTAAAATGTCATCACAAATATTTCTTCGTTACGTTTTTACGACTAAATCGCTAAAGCAATTTTGATGTAATTTCGTATGAAATAATTTAAACTTTTAGAAAGAAATATGTAGATTTTTAAAGGAACCCGACGTAAGTTATTCGTGTGAAAACCCTAGTCGACAGTTATTCTATGGTTTACTTGTTCATGTGTATATAAATATAACATAATGAACCGTTAGAAATTAGGTTACAGCCATGTTTAGCTATCTCATTAACACGAACATATGTAAGTATACTATAATCAACGGGAATATTATTTTGACCCTGAAAAACAATCTCATAAGGCCAACGCACTGGTCTGTTGTAGGTACCTAGCATGTTTTATGAGGAAAACTTCAGCTATTTTAGAACAGTAACTACACGTACCAGTGAAGCGATACTTCAAATAATTTTGTAAGCCTACGCTGAAAACAATAGGCTTACCTTGTTGCCAGTAACAGGCTAAGTTACTTGCTGCCATATAATACTTTGTAAGGTGTAGCTGTATGTCTTTGAACCGATACATGACCAAGTTACATACCTGCTAACGGCCGCTTCTTTAACTTGCCTTTTCTTAAAAGCATTTTGTTTTGTTAAAGCAAAAGCACCGATAGCCTAGTATAGCGTTGTTGCACATGTATTTCGTTTTCGAATGCACTAATGTTTCAGAAGCGTGAATTTTAAATAATTAACTGTATCTAGCTTTAACAGTGAAAGGAAAAAGCCTGAACCTGCATGACGGTTTACATATGTAATGTTCTTGAAGATTTGTGTAGTCGCCTCTGGACAAGCGTGGTAAGCGTTAAATTATTGGATATCTATGGCTATAGCCTATATCTTCTTATCCTATGAAGAGGCCAATACCGAATGGTGAGATACTTTATACAGAAGATTAATATTATTGCATAATCTGTGTTTGTTCCCCAGAGATCAGGTTTTTTATAGATGAGGTGACAGACAATTATATGGCCTGCCTGAAGCGTAAGGACGTATGTTACACCAGAAGTATTACTCTCGGGTACCGTCTCCTCGATAACGTTTCTTTGTATGACCAAAGTAAGGAACAAAAGTAACTGAACAAGGGTTAAGTCTTGAAATGGAGCTAATAGCCAGACTTACTTTAGAATTCATAACATATTTATAATGTGTAATTAACTGGTCAAGCCGTATGTATGAGTAATTTTAACTCTTGTATGTATAGATTAAGTTGTTTACAAGATTAAGGTATACGTCTCACTAATCTATACGATTACATCACATCTCTTTTATAGTATGAAATAACCATTCTTTATTGCTTCTGCGCAAAACGAGATAAGCTCGCGTGTATGTCACCTGACCTTCATATTATGCAAATTTAGTATTAACAGTGTAAATGTTTAATTGTTGGGTTTCAATGGACAAAATTTCTCTACATCACAAAGCTCCCACGTCAATTGGCCTGGTTGCTTGCGAGTCGACCCGCGTGCTGGGGGTCGCACGCAAGCCATGCAGTAAGGCTCAAGACATTGTCTGTGGCGCCACAATGCAGCGGTGCTCAGACTATTAATGTGGCTTCACTCGCACAGCTTAGTAACGAATCTAATTTTAGTCTTTCTACATCTCCTCCGTAGAACTTGTTTAGAGCTGGTAGGTACATACTATCACGACTGCAGTTTAAATGTAAATACATGTAATTTCGCAGCAATACAGATTACAGAACAGAGAAACTTTAAGTCTCTGTTCTGTTGTACAGATATAGAGAGAAATTCTAAACATTTGAGATTCTCGAAATTGTTTTATCCCTTCATATAATTGTTGTTCATAAAATTAAAATAGGTTCTCGATAACACAATGAACCCTGTTGCCAGCATTGTGTGACATTTATCTCTGACTAGATGTTCCTGCGGTTTAACCCGCGTTTATAATTACTGCTCTGCCTCTGTGGGTCGTAGCGTGATGTTATATAGCCTTAACCTTCCTCGATAAATAAGCTATCCAACAAAAAATAATTTTTCAATTCGAACAAGTAGTTCCTGAGATTAGCGCGTTCAAACAAACAAACAAACTCTTCAGCTTTATAATATTAGTATAGTATAGATTTGTTTGTCAATTATGTGAAGCCTGGGTGTAACTAATTATTTGATCTATTTCATCCAGACAGGGATACTGCAATTTTAGTTGCAAAAGTACAAAACGGCCAGCATATTCAGTTATTTCAGTCTCTAACGATATGAGTGTTTAAGGCAGAAGAATTTTTACAAGGTTTAAGAGTGAAGATCCTTAATCTCTACCTACCTATTATCCCTGCATCTTCTCCCTAGCCTTTATTATTCCCAAGTCACTTGGAGTCGGCTTTCTAGTCTAACCGGATTTGACTGGATATCAGTTTTTACACGGAGCGACTGCCATCTGACCTCCGCAACCCGAAGGCTAACGATACCCTAAGGCTAGACCAGTGTCAGGATATTAGAGCTATTATACCTATTATCCCTGCATACTACTACTATAATTTGATGTTGTATGAATTATGGGCATAAAGAAAATTTGGCGGGGTCACGGGATCCTTTGATAACAAATAGAGTCCTTTGAAACTTTCCGTACGATGATATTATCTATTACCATATGCGTAAAAACAAGCTTAGTGATAATATTATTCTTCTTAAATAATATTTCGATCAGATTTCGCCTTTCATTTTTATTCAATGTCTTTTAATCGAAAATTGGCATACTCAAACAATCATTATTCGGTAGATGTAGGTATTTTTATATTCCAAACATCAGTCAAAGCACACGTGAAGAATGACATCTTCAAATCAAACATTCTGCAATAAGTGTGTGAGTTACTATTTGCTCAATTATACGTCCATACTTTAAATTGTTATGAATATTTACTTTAATTTATTGATCTTTGAGTCCAATTATTATGTAAATAAAAGCTAGATAAGGTAAGTAATACCTATCACGCTAATTTACACGTGAATGACACTTTATTTAATAATAATAATTGATTATAGTCCAGTTTCGATTCACGCTTGGTGCGGCGGCGCCGGCGGAGACCAGGCTGACATAACATTCCCGAGTGTAAATCACTACTCGACCCTGATAAGGGAGTGATAAGAACGGACGTGCCGACCTCACTGTTGACGTTATTCTACTGTTTACTTCAAAGTAGAGCTCCTTATGATTTATGTAGTTTGGTAATGTAACTATATTTATTGAATCGTTTAATCAACAGCAGCATTTCCGTATATATGTGTATATATATAATAATAATATCAGCCCTGTATTAAACTGTCCCACTGCTGGGCACGGGCCTCTTCTCTGTGTGAGAAGGGTAGGCCATAGTCTACCATGCATCTTCGAGAACATTATGGAGAACTCTCAGATGTGCAGGTTTCCTCACGATGTTTTCCTTCACCGTTAAAGCAGGCGATAATTAACTATTTAATTCGCACATAACTTCGAAAAGTCAGAAATGCGTGCTCTGGGATCGAACTCGAGACCTCTGCGTGGCAGTCCAACGGTCACCCACTAGGCTATCGCTGCTATTATGCCGTATATCCTTACTAATATTATAAATGCGAAAGTAACTCTGTCTGTCTGTCTGTCGGTCTGTCTGTCTGTCTGTCTGTTACCTTTTCACGCTCAATCCGCTGAACGGATTTAGATGAAATTGGGAATGGAGATAGCCTGAGACCCTGGGAAGGACATAGGCTATATGACATCACGCTACGGCTCACAGGAACGGCGCAGTAACCATAAATACCACTGACGCGGGTGAGACCGCAGGCACAGCTAGTAGATAAATATATTAAATACTAGTTGTTTACTTTACATTTTTAATGAGCCTACCTATTTCCTTGTTATTCAAGCAATCTTCATACCAAATTGCATAAAAATCGACACAGCTATATAACCGTGAAATCGTAACAAACAAACAGGTAGAAGTATTTTCATATTATTTATAATATTAACTCTTTTCTTCACAGTGGTCAGTAGAATTAACCACCTATTTATTCGCGTGTATTATGATATAGCGACATCTATTGGTTAATGTTTGTATTAATATGAACGACACGAGCATGTAACATTTGAAAAGTGCTAATTGTCATACTCTGACGGCTAAAAGGAGAACTAAACTATCAAACGAAAACTGGTGAAATTTGAATTTCGTTGTTCTGCAAGTGTTTTATTTCATTGGTAAGTTAATATTTACAAATATGATTTATTTTTATGCTCAAATTGTTGAAATATTAATAATCTTGTATAATAAGTATAAATATCACAAATAAACATAAGAGGTTTTTAAAAATTACACCTTATTTAAAGTGGTTAGCAGCGGTTACCACCGTACTGTAAAGGTATAATTTTTTCTATAACTTAGTTTTATTTCATATTGGTTTTATTTTTGCAGATAATGAAAAGAACGAATTTATCTACCCAGGAAATCGAGAATGCTTTATCGGAATATGTCGATATACCTTCTGATGATGATAGTTATGCGGGTGGCGATGGTTCGGATGTCGAAGATGAGCTCATCGTCGAAGGTTCAAGTACGACGACTCAAGAAATTTTACTCGGTGAAGACTTCGAAGGTACTAATCAACCTAACTTTGAATTTGAATCAGAAGATGACACGCCTCTAGCCAGATTATCTTCTTCTCGGCCGTTACCTTCATCATCAGCACCAGCTCCACAACCAGGACCATCTACTGCGCGGGCTGATATACAGGTTCCAAAATGGAAAAATCGTACTCCATTATACCTCCTGACGATTATGACCCCTCCTCACATCACATACCTACTGACTTGTTATCTCTGGCTGCTCATAGAGAACTATCCCCGCTTAGCATTTTTCAATTATTCTGGACAAAAGAACTCGTTCAACTTATCACCTTTCAGACCAACTTATATGCCCAACAAAAAGGAGGATCTTATAATCCTGTCACAGAAGAAGAAATGGAAGTATTTATTGGTCTCAATTTAGTCATGGGAATAAAAAAGAGCCCAAGTTACCGAGATTACTGGTCTTCTTCAACCGACTTACGAGACGAATACGTATCTTCGTTCATGCCTTTGACGAGATTTTCTTGGATTCTAGGGAACCTTCATTTGAATGACAATAACTTGATGCCAAGTAGAACAGATCCTAACTATGACAAGCTGTATAAAATCCGGCCATTTATTAATAAAATTAGAGACTCATTTATAAAAAACTACTACCCTACAAAGAATATAGCTATAGATGAGTCTATGATAAAATTCAAAGGAAGAAGTTCTCTCAAGCAGTACATGCCCAAAAAACCAACTAAACGCGGGTACAAGGTTTGGACTAAGTGTGCATCCTCTGGCTATTGTCTTGACTTTGAGATGTATACTGGAAAAGTTGGAGATAGAGTGGAGACAGATTTAGGAGGTAAAGTTGTAAGGAAGTTTTGTGACGGTCTGGAAGGAAAACACCACCGCGTGTATTTTGATAACTATTTCAATAGTTATGCTTTACAAGTCGATTTGCGAGAGAAACAAGTTTATGCTTGTGGAACTGTCAATGCTTCTCGTAAACACCTGCCGGAATTAAAAGCAGACAGTAAACTGCAACGCGGTGAATCTGATTACCGTATCAGTGATAATGAAATGGTGTCGTTTATGAAATGGAAGGATAAGCGGTGTGTTTATTTGTTGACGAACTTTCATGACCCTAAGATTAACGTTAAAATTACCAGACGCGAAAGAAATGGCGAAGCTGTTGAAATTAACTGTCCGGAAGCTATCAAAGATTATAATGACAATATGAACTTTGTTGATAAGTTTGACCAACTGAAGGGGAGTTACGCAATTGATAGAAAATCTAAAAAATGGTGGCACCGAATATTCTTTCATTTCTTAGACTGTTCAGTAGTCAATGCATTTCTTTTGTACAAGGACCTTCAAGAAGATCCTAACACATGTCTCGACAAACTCTGTCTAAAAGATTTTAGACGTAGCGTGTATCAAGATTTGTTGGCGCCTGCTTATGTAAGAAATAAAACGCTTATGAAAAACAGGTCTGGAAGCAATTCAGCCTCACCGTGTTTGGTCTCCATAAAAAAACACAAACCTGAAGTTCCTAGATCTGTTCGCCTAGCTGTCGCAAATCATCAGCCAGTTAGAGGAACATCCAGGCGTTGCAGTAGATGCAGCACGAAAAAAGAGCCCGTGCGAACAATTTGGGGCTGCAAAATATGCAAAGTTCCCTTATGCTACCGAGAGGGCAAATCTTGTTTTGAGGACCACCACAAACAATAATTTGTGTTTAGAATACTTTGCAATACTCATGTTTTAGTATGTACGCATTTTATTACTAGATTTGTATTTTATAATAATAAAAAAATCTTACTATATTTAGCTATTTTCTTCACAGTGGTCAGCCACAGTAACCACCCCATATCTGACCCCCCCATCAACCCACATACGAAAAACCGCCAAATCTACTTATAAGTAAGCCTAAGTAATACAGAATACACAAAAATATTAGTTTTACTCTGAATATAAAAATCTGTGCCGCAAAGAGTTAATAGGTATCTATATATTTTTAATGTCTAACAAAAATACATTAAATTGTGTGTATCTAACTTTTTAATATTGAAAATTACGAACACAGATTTAGAGCACCTGTTTGTAGATACATCTTACACTAACGTTTTCTACTTAATGCTTCGAGTGGTATAGTGGCTGAAGTATAGCTAGAATCCTTATCCCCGGTAGTAATACAATTGTGCCTATGAACACATACAAGCATAGATGTAACATTATTTTAAAATTATCCTATATGTAAAGACATCCGTCCAATTTATTTATTTTACTGCATAACTAAATTTACAGTAGGTTTATGATACTTGTGCAAGTCTTTTGCCATCCTAGTTATTAAAAAGTAAGTTTTTATCCTGTGAATGTGAAGAAAGGAAAAGAATCAACGGGTTGCACTCCGGGAGTGCCGGCAGAAGTGAAAACTTGAATATTAACGTTGTGCATTTTTGATATTTTGGAATGGTTAGGGAATAATTTTGCACGAATTGCTTTAATTATCAGTATAAAAGTACTATCATTTATGTGGTAAAATACAATATTCATTTATTGCGCTATCGTACACAAACATGACAATTCTCCCTCCGTCTTACGAATTTTCGATCAGGTCATGTGTCCTGACGCGAGTTTAAAATTTTTTACCCATCACAAAAAGTGCACAACGCTGCTGAAGAAGTTTTCACTTCAAAATTAACGAAGAAATCATCTGTGATATTAATAATTATCCTTACTTACTTTGCTTATTTACATTTGGCAATTGGAAGTAGGTATGAATTGATTTAGGTGATTTATTGGTTAGCTTGTCGGCGAATAGTAAATACAATGAAATATTCATGAATGTGGTTAATTAATACGATAAAACTGCGGTAATGTAGTATGTATTTGGTCGGAGTTATCGACGCGCTGTGGTTTTGCGTTCGAATTTCAATTTGGACCTAAATACTACGACTTGACATATGAGGATTATTGTATGAAAGCTTTTATCCGCGGTTGCGTTCCTTTGGTCTTAAAGATCTATCTTAGAAGAGATAATAATACATTTCTGTCACTCTTCGGCACTTAAACGTCGACGCTTCATTGCGCGTCAATCTGTCCCGTACCTATTCATAATATAAATAAAAATACTTTGGATAAGCCAGAAAACTACTAGTAGGCAATATACTATATATATTATATTCGATACATTTTTCTTTAAGTTTAATTCGCACCAATGCTGTTTCCAATTGATATGCAGCTTTGCTTCCCTTAGAGCACCTATAGGATAATATATTAGATGATTATTTAAAAAAGTATTGATCTATCCAAAAACTTTTTAAACCATATCTAACACAAACAGCTTCAACCAAAAGTTTTATGACTACAGCACTGATAAGCAGATTGATAACGATAACGTATCTATTACGCCTACACACTGAATTGAATTTCGGCTAAGTAAAAATCGGTGTACTAGTTTACTGCTATAATACGCATTTATGGAAACTCACGTAAATATAGGCAGAAGGGAATCATACCCACATTACGCCAGCTGTTTGTGTTCAATTTCACTCTTTACGCGGATGGCGTAGTGATCGGTCCCTTCACGGAACAATTTTTTTTAAATTGTTTTTCTACACTTAGTTGAAGTTTTTTTAAATATTTGATTGTCCTCCGCGACACTGGAACTATAACCAGTGCGACTAAAATATTTAGAAAAAATACACAATTCAAGACATCGTGATGCTACTGAAAACGTCTTTACTGAAGCTTAAAATTAAATCCATAACCTTTTACAGTCAGCCGCAATCATAAGCAAAACGGACTTAACAAAACAGCCACTTTAGAAGTACTACAATAACGCCAGTGAAACCGACTGCTATACATGAAATCTCTTATTCCATGTCAAGCAAAGAATGATTAAGATCTTCTATCAAAATTGTCAGTAGCAGTATGAAGTCTGGTACTTCATCCAGTAAACGCCAACTTAAAATGTACCGCGTATATTTTATTCGATCAGCGGGAGTATGAATGTATCCAGTTACCAATATGTATCTATTATATGTACTCCAGTTAAATAATTCTTAAACATAATGAAATTTGCATATCTATGTATGTTGTATAAATAACAACGTCCGTTGTTTTGGCGTAGACAAACAATGGACTCGATGTGACAATGTATGAATAACAACATTAGCTACGTCTATTTACGAATGGCGTAAGTTTGTTGCTTTAGACGTACTAGCAATAAAGTTAAGGTACTTTATCAATGAAGAATGTAGTAATAATGTCCTCTAGACTGAATTTCGGTTACGGCAGCCAATCTCTTCCGGATATCAGCCGTCTGTGCAGGAGATATTATAGTGCATACCTAAGTGTGTGCGCAAACATAAATGCACTCTCTGTTCCCTAACTTTCATAATCCGATGGAAGTACAATCCGACGGAAGAAAGATCAGGCGCAAGATCAATAGCTTTACATACTTTCCAAGTGTCTAACACCGCCAACTTCTGGGCTGCTATTGAGATTTCCTAGCAAAAAACCCAATAACTTTCTGTTGGCCTGACCAGCGACCATGAGGGTTTGAATCCTGGGTCGGACTGTGCATGAGCACACCAGTCGTATTCACTACGGCTGCGCCACGTAAGCAGTTAGAATATACACACTAAAACAAAATGGAATTTCGAACGCTAGAGATGATTCTCTAAATTCCATTTCCATAAGTGACTTTATCAAAAGTCAAGAGACTTATTACTTATAAAAGATATCTGCGGGATCTTCGAGGCGCCAGACTTATTCGTACTTTTCCGTATCTTAAATGATATAATATATTTGTCACATGACGTGTTTTATGCACAATAACAGTTGAGATGTGTGTATATAGTATCTATTTGACACGACCTCTACACTGTTTTGACATTAAGTTGACCCTAACTAGTAGCAACTTCAATCGGTTACTGTCGTCAACCGTATATTTATATTCTGATTGTAAATGAATCGACATTTTAAACAATAACAATTGCTTTATTCGTGTGGGGCTCTCTTCACTCCAATTTTAGGTCAACGCCCAACTGATAGCGGATGGAAAACTGATTGTATGAATACAAAAAATCTGTGAATAGTTACATAGATACCTATTGTATCTGCCTATAACGCACGGAAATACGTAGGTAATAGAATTTACATATTTGAATACTATTGTTTGTATTGGTAGTGTAACAGGAAATGTGTTTTAGGCTAAAATCAGGACCGCTCCAAAGTATTGATGCTGATGTAAACGTAATTATGTGAATGTCATATTGGCAGTCGATAGATAGTAATAGAGTAGTTACTTATCGAGAATGGTAGATAATAATTTCGTTGGGTTTGTTGTTATAAATATACATCATATACATGGATCAAATTCATTGTTTCACTTATTCAAGTCTAAAACTTATGGTCTAAATTAATACAACATTAAACTTAACTATGGCGACGTCGTATACGGGCCATGCCTTCTGGCAAGAACATACAAACTGCTGCAGCGTATACAAAACGCATGTGCAAGATACTGTTATGAAATACCTAAACAAAGTCATGTAACGCCATTTCTCAATGAAGATATACTCAAGATGAGCTACAGAAGGAAGTTGCATTTCGCCACATTGATCTATTGTCTCATGTTCAATCAGAAACCGACATACCTGTAGGAGAAACTAACTTGGACGCATGACTATTGCACATATTCTTTGAGACCCAATCATGCTTTAAGCATCCCGAGTCTCAATACGTCAACCTTTAGAGGAAGTTTTAAATACGCGGCTACACGATGTTGCAATGTCCTCCCTCGTAAGTTTAAAACTATTGCCAACTTTAAAGTAAGTATATATATATTAATACGTGAAGCGAAAACTTTGGATCCCTTTTTACGAAAATTAGGCGGACGGAGGAGTATGAAATTACGCACACTTATAGTTTATACAGAGAAGAAGTGACGAATGCTTATATTTATATACAATATGTATAATAAATACATGAAATTAATGAAAAAACACTACACGCACACAACCATGCATTTGACACACGCAGTCGAAGCGCGTAACTATGGTTACATATATCAATATACGAGTATAAAGACTTGACATAATATGTATCAGTTGGTCGAATTTCGAGCACTAGGCGACCGCTAGTATATAAAAAGATATGTTTTAAATTCACAAAAATCGTCTTAAAATAGCCTGCCTTTTAAAATAATAATTAATTAATATACCTACTTAAATAATTATGATATTGAAGTATTTTTGAAGTGAAAACTTCTTTAGGCGCGTTGAGCACTTCTTGGGTGAACAAAAATCATAGAACTCGCGTCATCGTCACGCTTCCACGGTTTCTATTTTTGAATTATTTTAGAATATTAACAATATTTCAGAAATGGTTCGTTCTACGCAAGAAATAACTAAATTTTGACACCCTTAATAGCCCCTAAGAAAGTATCAGGAGCACTTCTTGGGTGAACAAAAATCATGGAAATCGTGTCATCGTCACCGAACGCTTTCCATTTTTTAATTATTTTGTTATAATTTGGTTTATAAAGAATTGTTTATGATCAAGGATTAAAGTTTTCACTTCTATCGGTCCCCAAAGACTGCCCCATTTTTTTTAAATATAAATGTTTAAAAACAGCAATTTGTTTTTATTTCAAATCCTTATCCTTACTTAATATTATAAATTCGAAAGTAACTCTGTCTATCTGTCTGTCTGTCTGTTACCTTTTCACAGCTAAACCACTCAACCGATTTAGATGAAATTTGGTACAGATATAGTTTAAAACCTGGGGAAGGACATAGGCTACTTTTATTTATGTAGGTACCACGCGGGCGGAGCCGCGCGCAAAAGCTAGTATGTATGTAAGTCTTAATCGCTTAAGTCAAATAATATTTCAACCGTCCATATGTACTATTTATGCTAAATATGCATATCATTTTTACTTGATTATCAATAATTGATTATAATTATATTTTACAATATTTATTTATTATTTATTTATTAATATTATGCTTCAATAACATTTTTGAATTCTTATAAAAACGCTGTATAAAAATTGCTTATTTGTTCCTCACTCAAACGCACTACATAACATAATACATCGGTCACTAAGGTGTTGCTGAAGTCAGCGCTGTTTCGCTTATGCGGATACAGCTTCGGGCTGAGCTACAACTTTTTTTTGACAGACACTGCGTAATTATATTTATTAAATGGACCGAGCCAAGGATTAACTTTTTTTTGTTTATTTGCATATTTGTTTTTTATTTCCTATTTGTGTTTATCTTTTTATTTTATTTTTTGGCTTTCAGTTATGTTATGTCCGCTTGATGTAATAATTAGGTATTTTAACTAATGATACCATAAATTTATAATATTATTGTATTTTAAATGGAGTATTCCGCTTTTGGCACCAATTTTTTCGGTACCTATGGTTTCGGCACCTAAGTTATTCCACTTTCAGCACCAATAGGTATTTTGCTTGGTGTCGAATGTGGAATAAAATACCTATTGGTGCTGAAAGTGGAATAGCCTAAGCTATACACCTAAGTGCCGAAACCATAGGTGCCGAAAAAATTGGTGCCGAAAGCGGAATACTCCTTTTAAATTATCATTTACTTTTGTCCTTGTGTCCCATTGTCTTGTCCTGTCTAACTGTATGCTACGTTTATGCTGTCTGCAGTGTGTTGTGTGTTTTCTGTCAAAATAAATGTATTTTCTTTCTTTCTTTCAAATTACGTCTAGAATTGTACTGTCACAATTCAAAAGTAAAGAAATTCTTAAAATTGTAATTTTTGCTATCACATGAAGCTTTTAATTTAGTGTATTTCGTATTTTGCTAAAATTATTGCTATGCAGATAATTCGTAATGCTAAAAGATATACGCTATCTGTAAATTATGTACCTATATAAGCTTTTACGTTTGATAACTAGAGAAAATATTTTTACTTCGCCGATAACGTCATATTATACACAACTTTAAAATTATTGAAGCTTTTAATGGTTACGTAATTGTTTATATACATATAACTATATATATATCACCAGACTTATAATAACCTGTCCTACTATAGTAAGCAACATATATAAATATGAAACGATAATTTATTATTCAAGTTCGACAGAAATAATGTCATTGTGGAAAATTTGGAAGAGATAATGTATAATATACCTACATTATCGATTTATCGCACATAAAATGCTGCTTAAAATGCATATAGAATCACTTATTTAACTAATTGGACTCTTATATTTTTTATATACCGACCTTTAACACATTTTGAATTCTAAATGACTGTATATAATATTGTGACTAAAAAGCATTAGGTATAAGAAATGTGGCTTTGCGAATGCGAATAATGTGCGATATAATCTCATCAATTCAAGTGAGTACTTGAACATTCGACATCAAATACAGATAATTAATATTCAAGAGCGTATCTCATATGAGATTACGTCATCCCTGGCAAACAATAGTCAAATACAATGATGAAAACATTTAAATTACAATTAATGTTTGATTGGCGATCACTGTTTGAATTGACAATACCGGTTAGAATTTAGCACTTTATGTACATACCTACTTACTTACCCAACGAACTTGAACTTGTTGGCGATGAGATGTTCATAAATATGTAAGTATCTTTATGTAAACACAGTTTTAAACACGAGTACCTATAATTAACACAGATCACTTTAGTTTTGGTAAGATATCAGTATTACTCTCACGTTTACTGGCTTGTTATTGGTATGGACGTAGATAGGTAACTGTGTTAAATAATTAAGCGGAGATGATGTTTATATCTTGTAATACTATGTAAATTTTCAAGTTCTATGTCATTCAGAACACCGGTGGAGCAGGTTTAGTAGATCAGGAACCTACAGAACGTACTTATTCTATTTTTAAATATACGTGCTTTATTTTAGAAGGGATTTGGGGTGAGATTCTTCAAGATGGGTATGAAACCTTTTTTATAGACTCGACTACGCGCCAGTATTCCCTTGCTCGCTTACTGGTACGCGGAACCTATGCTTGTTTGCCACTATAAGAAAAAAACAATCTTTGAATTCAGCACACTATATTTTATATCCAGCCAGTGAAACAGAATTTAATTTTGAAACAAAAAGGGTTCTTCCGCTCTTTGAAACAAGAAGGTTGAATTAATATTGGAGTTGTAATAACGCGTCTATTTAGCGTATGCGGGTGTTGTCAGCGCCACCCTAAAATTAGGGAACTATAATTGAAGGGTGGCGGGCGGTAACATGGGCATTTATATTACTGGTTTACTATACGGGTATTAGCTTTTTATAAAACCTTTAAAGGCTGAATAAGTTGTGCTTTTTTACAAATACAATTTAGAAAAAGCAACATTACGTTTGTGGAAAAAAATGATTTGGAATTGTGCGTTAAAAATGTTGCATTAGGTAGTTTGTTTATTTTATTGGTTTGTAATTTGTATAAAACTTAATACTGGCTCCTGTTATATCATGTTATGATAAATATTATGATTAGTATTGGTATAACGTAAGCATACTTCAAACCATTAAACTTGCAAGTACTTATCTATTTCGCAATATTATGAAACGATGTTTTTCATAAATAAGTTAGAACTGGCGCCAAATCAGTTCGAATATTTAAATAGCAAAAATTTTACAGCTTTTACTGTGTCGAACCTTGAATTTTTGCAATTTATATACAGAGTATAGCTGATAAATAATCTTGCAACTACATGAGAAGTGCAATAGCGAAAGACTTCAAAGAGTGTCTCCAATCTCTACAACAACTAGCATATGGGAAGAATGTAATGGTGACTATATCGTAGAAAGAGAAGTGTGGGTTTAATTGTATGTGCGTAAATGTAAGTTGGTCTTATCAAATAAATTAAATAATAATGCTGCGGACATTGTAAAGCGTCTACTTTTTGTTATCAATTGACTTTTGATAGGGAATTTAAAAATTTTACGATATCTGACTTAAATTTATTTTTCTTACTTGTATAATATCTTATAAAAGTTCTTCTAAAAATGGCTTAGTGTTCATTTTGTTTTTCTTAATAAAGAACTAGTCCATACAATATTAGCTTTTTAAATATATTAGTTTTGTTATTTAAGCTAAGCGCATGTGATAATGCGTTTTCAATAGATAAATATGTTTTAAACCATCAATTCCCGGCCCCTTACTATAATTTATATAACGATTAGTACTGGAAATGAAAACGATTGTACTTACGGTACCGTAACCACTGCTTTAATTTTATGCTACTCTCATATTTATGATACGACGTTTGTTATAAGCAAAATCTTAACGAATAATTAATTATCATAAAAAATTCGCTGATCTTACGATAAAAAGAGACCAACACACGATGGTCCACGTGATATGTGATCGTGTGTTCAAACATGTTATTATTAATTATTCGTTTGCTAAGCACTACGGCACATGTGACGAAAATTTATACAAAAACTTGATGTGACTTGTCTGCGATGATGTGGCTGCGCCTCTATCGTCCTGTTATTTTGTGTCAATTTTTATGTTTAGAAGATTGCAGCCGAATTCTACAATAAATGATAACGTAGCGTTCAGCGATGGCGTTTGTGGTGCGATCAGATATTGCAATGTAACCGTATTGCGGTTACGCATTCATTACTGATGAATCGCTATAAGGACGCCTAATGATCGCTACCGTACTGTTCGGGCGGCGCGCGGCGGCGGCGGCGCTGCGATGTGATCGCTAGCGGGTGCCGCTTCACAGTAATCAAAGTACTTTTTTATTTGTTTTGACTTTAAGTTGCCTGTATAATGTAGTGTCATGTGCATTTTGTACGGGAGGTTTATGAAAATTCATAATTATTTCACAAACTTATATAAAACATTAACAATAACTACCTACTTACTCATTTAACACATGCTATATAATAATATGTTAATAAGATAATGCATATGTTTTTTAGCTTTAAGCTTGATCACTCATATGTTTAATACTTATTTCATTCTCTAGCTCCTACATCAGTGAAGCACTCCTCCCTCGGATTATCGAGGTAAACTGACAGAATATACATGTAACGTTGCTATTCGTTCGGTAAGCGATAGCGACGGAGACGCTAAGCGGCATCATTTGCCACCAACAACAATAACAAAAAGGCTTAAGCCACATTGTGTAGCCGAACGTAGCGCCAGGCTCCATGCTTCTTTTGAAATTGTCTTGTCAGCTTTACCCAAAAACAGATTTTATGACATAAGAATTTGGATTCTTATGTCATATAATCTTCGCATGAGGTTCTGCCAATAATGGTCTGATGTTGGCATCAGGCCATTATTGGCAGAACCTCATGCGCTATTACTTACGCCTCGAAGGAGCTTGTCTTTTCATAATCTATGGAAGCTAAAACTTCTCCATCGGTGCTCGCTTCGCCGGTATCGAACCAGTAATGAGTCTTGTACAGCATAAATCATCGTGAGTCGGCTATAAATATTAAGACGTGGTTTCACATCGGCTCTATAAACTGCGCAGAGCCTTCTATGGTAAAGTAAAGAATCCTTGTGAACATTACATGGACTGGTTTATGAACTCAAAAGCTTTGGCGCTATGCCACGTTATATCATTGGCTATGGTCGTAAAAAATGATTATCTGGTCTAACATTGTCGACGTTAATTTAAATATGTAACGCCTTCGTTATAAGGTAGCAGAGCTATAAATATGTAAATAACTTATCTGGGTATGTTCTAGATAATATATTAAAAATATATATGACTAGGTTTTGCCAGAGACTTCGCTCGCGTAAATTAGGTTATTCAATAAATTTCTATCCCTTTACAGTACTGATCTCGAGGAATAGAAATTTATTTTTTCTGAATGTAAGGCACTCCTTGTCCTTTTTTTGTATCCCTGGTAATGTGTTTGAGAAATTCATGATAATCGTCAAAATAGTTAAGGCGTTAACGAACAAACATTCTGACATTCGCATTTATAATATTAGCAAGGATTAAGTATAATATCATAACCTAAATCTATCGATTATAATCGGTTCTGTCTGAAAACGGTTCGCTTGCGATTTCATACGATGTGAATCACACTATGCGTCATACCTCCGAATCTATTGAACATCGAAACAAACGGTATCTACCGAAAATCGTGGTAAACTCCGATTTTAAGTTCAACAGTATTAACTTTTAAGTTATTAAACTTCAAGCTATTCAACTGCAAAAGCCGTATCAAAATGTATTCGGTGGTTTTTACGTGTTGCCGGTGCAGACAGGCAAGCAGATAATGTTCTAAACGCCATTGTTTCGGGTTCAGAATCCTCTAAATAGGCGATCTCAATAACGAGAAGTTTTCCAAAACATCTCTAATGAGACACTGACACGGTACAGTTTTATAATTGTAGAAATAAGAAAGAACTACCTAGTATTTCGTTTGGAGTTTATTTTCACTACTTGATTTAGTTTGTATATATTTTATAATAGGCTAATGACAATATTGTGTTCCTAATACATATGGAATTACTGTATTACGTATTAAATAAATTAAAAAGAAATGTCTAGACTTTAACCTAGCTTCAACTTTAGCGACTTGCACTCATCATTTAATTAAGACAACTATTTAACTTATAATATGAAGTATGCGTCTTAAAATGTGCATTTTAAAATAAGTAAAACTTATAACCAATATAAGAATTTCAAATGGCTACCCGATGACGACTAGAACTATGAAACTATTATTAGTTAGTTACGCACACTTAAAATGTTTCAGTCTATTTAAAGTCAAGCGTTCACGACCTCAGACTATAATTATGTCTTTGCCACGGAAGCTTCGCAGCCATACTTCAAAAGAGTCAATACACCGAATGTGCCTAAATTTTGACGCACAACGTATGTTCAACAAATGTTCTCGTATGCCTAAATACTAAATTGTCATCCAATTACGTTGGTTTAGTTAATAGACATCAATTATATTAGTAATAATAGTAATGTCCTAACAAAAGAGTGATAATGGACAATATTATTATAATTGGTGACGACATTGACGTAAAATACGTCTTGCTGGACGACAGGTGACGTGACCCGGCTCAAATTTTTAAAATCCTTCACTATATTTATTTCTTAATGCACGAACTTCTAGTAGTAATAGTGTGTTACTGTTTGCTTTATGAACGTGTCACGTATTCAATTGTTTGTTCGACAAAGTTAAATTTTCGAGAATTTAAAACGTTTCAAAAGTGAGCGTACATTTTTCCCGACACTTTTAAATGTCTGTCGCAGGCCTTGCTAAAGTAACTTCTTAGAAGTACTCTAAATTCTTGAATGAAACACACATAGATTAGTTTTCGAAACGCAGCGCGGTGTTCACATAAATTTTGATTAAACTATCTTATGGTATGTTTCGAATGCTCTTTGTTATAGATAGATGTTTAATACCCTCTTACGCAGTTCCATAACTTGATGTTCATACCGAAAAGATTTAAATTTAAATGAATAGTTGGTTTGTATTTGATTTATTAATAAATTATTTGAATAAGGTGCATTATTCATACACACATTTCACACATTTAATTGTCATTTAATATAATGCTTATAATATAATTTTGTTTAATATTGTTTCTTCCATAAGGTTATAATATAATAAAATACGAAGTAAATTAATACAAGCTTTATGCATCAAATGTCACTAATGTATACTATTATTATGTAACGCATTTAAAAATAAATCGGTCCGTTTTGCAAAGAATGTGGTCGAAGCGACTTTCCTTGAGATCTACAAGCTCCCATGCAACATCTCGACTTATCATACTTTATTTAAAATGCTGGATTCTTGAGACCATATTTGTCCTTGTCTTTTGCGTTAAGAAGAAAAGAGATACCATTACCAAAAAGTGTGTCAGTTGAATTATCAATATGAGTAACATTTTTATCGTAACTTTTACAGCTAACAGATATAATGATACCCGCACGATACTGAAAAAAATATTTGAACAATTGTGAAATGCCGTCTGGTTTTATGTTGTGGTATTTTCCATTCGCCATTGTGTTCTTATTTTAGATCTTAAGGCGAATGTAAATTATTTTTTAACCAACATAATAACTGAAAGAGTCATTATGAACGATTTCGAGGTAGCAAAAAAAAACAATCAAATCATTTGAGTAAAATAATGTGTTAACAATGCCGTCTATTCAATTGTATTTACAGTATACAATTTGTTATACAAGTTATACAGTCATATGTATGATAGATATTTATGTATTTTGAATAGATATAATTAGCAATTTTAACAAAACATATAACTACTATTCTTTTTAACACCTCCAACTTAGCTAAATGGATTAGATTCACTACATAGTATATGCAATGTGGTGTATAATTTCAACTAATACATATTTTAGGCGGTTCTAAAATAATGATTATGTATATTATTTTGAAAATATTTTAGATTTATTACCTATTTAAAAAGGGATTAAATGTAATGACCACCAAAAATAGAAATTGCGCAGCATAATATGCTTACTAAAATATATCGTAACGAGCACCTATACGCCTAAATACTCAAATCACTGCATTCCGTCTGGGAAGGGTTAGGTTATGTTAGGTACCTTCTTAAACCCACCCAAAAATAGGAGCCCCACCCAGCGGGGCTCCTTCGACTTATTTTGATCTCTTTAAATATAAATATATTTTGCTGTGCAATTTGGTGATCATTTACTATTTTTGACTGTTATATTCTACTATATCTGGTGATAAGTTAAACATAAGCCATTTAAAAATATCAATACATGAATATTTATTTGTGCTTTTATTTTAAAAAAACGACGATATCACTTTAGTACTACGTATTTCTCAAGTAATCTTTGTTGTGGGATCATAACCCTGGCGCTATCACGCCATGTCCACTGACAGATAAACGGTGATTTAATAAAATAATGTTATTCTTAGCATCCTTTATTCCTTGTTGAAAATAAAGAAATAAAACACTGTATCTTATCTGTTCGCTTAAGCCACTGGAATCAACGAGCCTTATTGCTTATTGAGCCTTAAGACTGCGCCGAGCGAAATGTGCCCAAACAAGCGGTCACAGTTAAGTGAATAAAATCAACACTTTTTGTTTAATACTAATATAAAATATACATTTACCATAACAATAAATGTGTTTACAATTACTCCATGTAAAAAACTTAAAATAATTGATATTTTCGCCTAAAAAATTACGTAAATTTGCACGAAAAATGCAAAAACGTAAGCTCGTGTTACGTGATTTTTAGATTATAACAGTAGAAATCTATCCTATTTTACAGCTTAAACGAAACATAAATAGTTATATTAGAATTTGTCCGTACCAAATATTTAAGTTATTGGTTGACAATAAAGATACATATTTATCAAACAAGCACTTCAAATCCTCCATACAATTTTACTATGGCGGCCGCGCGCCGATTTGAATATGCGCCGCACGAGCTCTGTCATTATCTGTCTTACGCTCGGCGCAGTCTTAAGATTACGGGATAATGAGCTTTTAATTTTTGTAATATAATACAGGAAGTAATGTTATGTGTATGTTTATGTACAAATAATAGTAAAACCTACTGAACCATAAGTTTTGTATACGATTTTTATCACTATCCTTTACGATATAGTTTTTTGTACAAAGTCTGTTTATATGCCAATAGTTTCTTATATCTTTAGTTATATACATACATATGTATATATCATCGTTATACATGTATTTGTATGTTTGCTGTACATATGAATGTGTAATTATGCATATTATAGTATATGAAGATAAATGCAACTTAGTCACACGTTGATAAATCTAAGGCCAGCATAGCGGAAGCATTTTTCTGTTTCAGGAAATAAAATTTTAAATGTAGACACCTCACACACACACACACACACATCACATATAGGTATACAAATCTATAATATAGTCCTGTCTAACAGGACTATATACATATATATCTCAATTTTATTGTGTATATATATAATATATATGAATAAAATGTGTCGGATTAGACCAACCGGATTTGATCGACTCGATAACTTATAAAATGTCTCACGACGGATTGCCGATACAAGATCCGTATGTACCTCGCTTAAGCTATTTGTTTATGCATACATGTGATAATTATCTTGTTCACTATGATTCAAATTGGTGATTATTAATGGACATTAGAGACTAGCCTCTCGTTTGTTTGGTTTTCGCACTTAGCTAAACATATGTTTGGCATTCTCTATGGTAATGAATCTATCTAAACGATAATAAAACAGGCATACGTGGCTACTTTTTAAAATACACAATACCCCAAATTTGTCATAATAATATGTTGCTTACAATTACCTAGCTGTTTATTTGGAGAGTAGACATTTTGGGCCTAAATGTAATAAGATAAAATATATCTTAAAAAAATCGTAACTTTTTGTAAATTAATAAGCAAAAATGTAGCTCAAACCGCAATCTGGGAAATGAGATATCTTGTAAAGTATTTATAAGATTCTACTTGAGTAAAACACTATGGATTAATTTAATCGATTATGATGTACAAAAATTATGGACACCTAATAGGTAAATCAAACAAAATAATTAATTCCTAATATATTAAAATATAGAAAGCACAAAAATAAATATTGACAAAAAAAACTGTATAATCGATTACATGCATTTATTATACCAGAGTGGATAGTGATAGTTCAGACCGTAGGCGTAGACAAAATAAGGTTGCCTGCCCGCCATCCGTTCAGCACCAGGTCCGAGAGGCGGCGTGCGTATTCCCACGCGTGCCTCTGTGTCGTGTACGTCTCCTCTCTAGGAGGGGGACAGTAGGGCTTTTTTGTAGTGGTGACCAGTGGGTAGATCTTTTCGTGTAGTGGCCTGCCGTTTCATACGGCGGGCCGTAACCTTGGCGGGGTCGCGACCGCATGTGAAAGTGATTCGCGCGGCCCCGCCGATAGTGGTTTGTCGAGGAACACCGTGGTAGGTTTAGTCGGTATTCCGGGAGGTCCATTTTATCGTTTTAGCATCTTTCTGTTACCCCGGCGAGTCCGACATAACTCCTCCACTCGCCCCCGCGGAGGGGTAAGGGCCTAAGCATTCCCCCACGTAAAAAAAAAGACAAAATAAGGTTCTTAGTGTCTGAGTAGTATGTGGTTTAGTTACTTACCCTTTGGGTTATGAAGAATTAGAATGTTTAAAAAGTGAAATGTAATACAAGTTCAAAACATGCATTTTTTTAAAACCGCATTTCTTATTATTTTGTACAGGATGGTGAAACTGTCGAATTTTCATGGCTAACAAAATAACTTTTAGACAGTGCTGATCTCAAACGAAAACAGTATGAAAACTGTAATTTTCATTTTATCTATCTTTGCTTTGAAGTATCAAGATATGTGACAGTTAATTTGAAATGGAAACGTCAACATTGGTTGTTTTCGTTTCGTATAATTCAGTGATTTTACAACGAAAATCAGGACTATGCTTGTATATTCCTTTAATGACGTTAGCAAGAACACTGCTTTTTCGTTGGATACGTGTTTTTTGCTATTAACGATGGACCTTGTATGTTTTACTGAACTTGCATGTTTTTTATAAAAAAACTCTTATAGCTCAGCTCTCAGACTGCCAAAGTCCTTTGAAGTTTTAGTGATGGTATTATAAAATATTAGCTATCCAATTATACCAATTTCGTCTTTATACATTTGGGCCCAAAATTGTATGAAAGATGTCTACTATCCGAATTCCATGAATCACTAATGTTGTTGTTTCCCATACATTGGCGGCCCCTAATTTATAATGAATGGACCTTTTACACCCCATAGAATTTGGCGCCTAACGTTGTGATGTTTTCTTAAAGGCTCTATTTTTTTTCTGTTTCCCACGTTAAGGTCGGCACTTCCCAGAATTAGCGCCATAGATATCGCTTCGGGGTGATGTTTTCCCGTCATATTTTATATTATGAATGAGTTGGCGGCGCCTTTATTTATTTTGTTAGTAGTGCCTACTGTACCTGCTTCACCACATCGCACATTATTTTTTTAATTTTAGAATGTATGGGATCTATTTTAATGCGAGAAATTTATTTTGCAAACATTTCCGTGTTCAATGTCGAGAAAGTGTACGATTTGGCACGCGAATCCCGTACGTAAGATAAATGCTAGATTTATTTCGTAATATAGTCGATATAAAAATCCTATATACCTACATCGCATCAACATTGTCGGCATTAAAATAACTTTATATTGGGTCGAGACGACACATTGCTAATGTCACGGTCAAAGTTATTATACTTTTTAATAAATTGGCGAGTGATATTTGTAAGTGAATTTATAAACCCGGGCTATTAACGAGTGTATTTTAGAAGAAATTTATTGTATGTTCTGGATTTTTCTTTATAAAAAGAGTACAATATATAAAGCAGCTTACATTTGCTGTATTTTTATAAACATGTGTTATTCAAATGCATCGGTGTCATAATCTGTACCATCTATAAGATCTATGTAGGTATATGTCGATGCCAAATGTTGCCAGTACCCGCAAATATTGCAATTGTACATGCTCATAAGTGCTGATTAGAACTAATAGCATTTTTCCACGTAAAGTTTGAGTCAAAGTGACGCAATTTATTTTATTAAGCTTTTGACAGTTCAGTTACAGCACGTTTAAAAACAATGTTTAGAATAATATTGCAATCATATCTGTCTATTGCGTATGTAATACAAATGACAGCAACAAATAACATTTTCATGTTTTGTAAGACTCATGGATCAAGTCTCTTTGTCGGAAATGTCTGATTCTAATAAATTGAATTGATTTTTATGATGTCTTGGTATCATATAGTCTTCAAATGCTTTTGCAGTTTACCAATTACACGCTTATCAAACCATTGTTGTTGAAGCTTCGTCGCTCACCGATACATTCATAAATTTCTTTATTATTTCTATAGAAAATCATAGATGGAAAATGCTCAGGTTTTGTAACGTGCTTTCTATAAGCAATCAACAAAAAAAACCTCATTTAAACTGCAGACAGAGTACTAGATATCATGTAAAATCAGTATATTTTTGTCTGTACATTAATTATTATTTAACCTTCATTACATCTATGTTACTAATAGGCACATTAATCAACTAATAACTGTTTTAATATACGGCTTTGTTTAAATTAGGATCATATCTCAATTAAGATAATTAACTACAAAGATTTTCTTTGTCTGCGAAGATTTATTTTGTTGATTTAGGCTTATTGTTTATCTTGTCAGCAGTGGATTTGAAGTTACGTGACTGTTGATCAAGGTAGAATTATAGAAGAATTATGTTTTACAAACAAGAGATCCGAGAATCAATGTCGGAGCCATTACTTGGTTCGATTTATGAATGGATAATAAGTGCTGTACATGCAAAAGTGGCAGATGGAAGTCCGATGAAAAGAGGTTCTACTAGAATAAGATAGAAATTGCTATACGACGAATGCACAGAATCTGTTGCTATCAATGGAATCTAATAGAGTAGGCACTGGGCGGGTAAACATAGCATAGAGTAATTATTGCTCTTCGCGTAAAATTGAAAACTAAAAAGCGCCATTTAGACGGAGAGAGTTTCTCGGACGTTTCGTTTGAGAAATCGTACGCTATTATCACAAGCAATAATCGCCAAAACATTATAGTATCAAAATGTTTACATTCAGGCAAGAACTAAATTCTCACCTACGATTATGTCATACGAGATTAGTTAGGCACTTATCGATAGGTGATAATTTCCTGCGTCTGCTTACACAGCGAAATTATAGTAAGAAGATTCTTGCTTATGAGAATCTCGACTTGTATAAACACGATCTTGTATGACATTTTTTCAAGTTTATACGAGTATCGTACAAATCGGTTTGAATCGTTTTGAGTTTTGAGTGCAAGATTCGTCATTCGAGTTTAGTGCTTAATAGGGGGTATTAGTATTTGTTCTCAAAAATGACACAAAAATCGTTTAAATTTGGGATTGCCGATGATATTAAGTTCATTGAACTTTATAGAAGTTACGAGTGTTTGTGGAACACGGAGAATGAAAATTACAAAAACCGTGATGCGAGAAATGCAACTCTTAGTGCATTTACAAGCGAATTGGGTGTTGAGAAATTTAGTCCCAAAGAAATTACAGCAAAAATCAAAAATATGAGAAGTCAGTATTTGCAAGAAAGAAAAAAGTAAAATCATCTTTGGGGACTGGAGCTGGGGCTGAAAATGTTTACGTGCCTAAATTGCCGTGGCACAATTCTTTGGACTCATTTTTGAGAAAATCTTCTGAATTTCGTACAACAATCTCAAATTTGGTGAGTACCTACTTACTAAGCACTTTTTGTACCTAGTTAAACACAGTGAGGTGTTATTATCACTATAGAGGTGACACCACAGACAACTTTTGTGTACCTAAAAAGTTACAAAACGTATATTATTATGAAGTTCGGTAACTTTGCAAAAACAAAGATACTGAAATTTATGCAACGCAAAAGTTGTGTGTCGTGTCATCTCTATTAAGCGGTCGCCTCGCCGTTTTCCACTGCGCCGAGTTTGTGGGTTCGATTCCTACACGGGACAACACTTTGTGTAATTCACAAATGGTTGTTCCGAATCTGGGTGTTCTTTGTGTCCGTTGTTTGAATTTTTGTAAAGTTCCCCGCGACACAGGATTTATTCCTAGTGTGGGAGTTGTAAGGGCGAATGATGGGCACGGGTGAGGGAGTAGTCTATAAAAAAAAACGAAAAAGAAATGATTGAAAGCTGTTTATTGAATCAATATTACATTTGCCTGCCACAGAACTGCTCCGCGATTATTAAAATAATCACAATACTGTTCACGTACTGAAATTGCCTCTCTGGTAAAGTTACTGGTAAAGTTTGCGAAACTTGATCTTCAAAGGCTCCACTTGTATGGTTTTCTCTTCACGTATCGGGTCGTATACCAGATCCTGTTTCTTCATCTAGAAATCAAGGGGGAGTGTATGCGTTCGGCGAAGTTTTTCTCAACCAATTATGTAAAAAACACGTCATTTTTATAATGACATCTACTTACTTTTTCGGGCACCAATCCTATTGGCCTTTCAAAAATCCTAAATCGGGATACTAAAATACCAAATGCATTTTCGACAATTCTCCTGCATCGGCATAGTCTATAATTATAATTTTTTTGTTCTTTTGATTTTGTATTTCGACGCGGGTATGGTTTGATTAGGTACGGCTTTAGAGGAAAAGCTTCATCTCCAATGAAAACAGCATCGCTAGGCAAGTCCAGTGGATTTTCCTCGATAGTTTTTATTAATGAACTTTCATTAAATATATCACCATCAGAGTTTCTTCCCTTTGCTCCAATGTTTACATATAAAAAACATTAGTCATAATTAACGCATCTTAAAAGAACAATACTGAATGTTTTATAATTGAAAAATTCTGATCCTGTTCCTGGAGGACACTTAACAGTATGTGTTTGCCATCCAAAGCTCCGACACATGAAGGAAACTGCCATCTTGTTGCAAATCCTGTTTGTATATTGACCCATTCTTCTTTAGTCCTTGGTACAAATAACATCATTATATATTTTTTAATTTCAGATCGATAAGTCTACCCCAAGTACATCTAATACTCAAGTCAATGACTTGGTGTTTAATATTGAAGAAACACAAGCTGTCCAAATATTAGACTCCGTGATTGATATAGTCGATTTGACACCAAAGCCAACCCAAACTAAGAAGACCGGGATCACAAAGTTGGACATCGATTCAGTCATCGATAGATTAGATGCCATAGATAAAAGATCTAGGCAAAATGAGGACAATTTGGATATGTTTGGGAAGTATGTTGCATCCAGTTGCTCAAAATGAAATCCAGGCAACAGTCTCAAAGTTTAAACTTAGAAATTTGAAAGAGACATCTCCAATTCCTGATTCTCCATTTATAACCGACTTTAAAAAAAGGAGGAGGTTCTCAATTCATCTGTATTTTTTTAAAATTCTAATTAATTTTTTAATTCTAAATCTGATTTTGATGATTCTTTTTTTATTTGAAAGCTGGTGCTTCCCGTGTGGTCCCATTTCATTTTAATCAAGATTTGACCATTCGTTTTCGAGTTATCCTTAATAATGCGTATTTGGCTACATTGATGATGTTCTCGTTTTTGGCAAGGTTCACTAAAATCCGAGAAATAAACAAAATTTTTACAAAAAAGAAAACCGACTTCAAATAAGAACATTCTAAAACTTGCAAAATGCACTAAAAGT
Organism: Catocala sponsa; assembly: GCA_963564715.1. Classification (NCBI taxonomy): domain Eukaryota; kingdom Metazoa; phylum Arthropoda; class Insecta; order Lepidoptera; family Erebidae; genus Catocala; species Catocala sponsa. The sequence goes on along the minus strand of OY751338.1, from coordinate 19,402,455 downwards.
TTAATAAATAATTGCATATTCTTGTGAATAATTAAATGATTGTTTTTTTGGAGTCGGTGTCAGCCGCCCGCGCCGCGTGCTGCGTCTATGTGTGTAATTGTGCATGCCAATTTTATGTTATGATTATAGTAAGACATCTCATGTTTAATTAGTTATAAACCTACCTTGGCTGACACCGACTCCATTAATAACAATAATTTAATTATTTACAAGAATATGCAATTATTTATTAACCTTTTAGTGCATTTTGCAAGTTTTAGAATATTCTTTGAAGTCGGTTTTCTTTTTTGTTAAAATTTTGTTTATCTAGAACTGATAGTGACATACAGTGGTGGAATTCAAGCATGCAAGATGTCATTTCAAACGATTCCATGAATGCACAAGAATGAATTATAATAATATTTAAAATTATCTCTTAGTTACGTTGATTTGCAGCTATAAGTTTACCTTATAATCTTTTTTGTAATCTATCTCATAAAAGCAAGACTGATGTTGAATACATACATAGATAATAATATATTGATTTTGGAGTAAAACAGTTTTTTATTCATACCTTAATAAAATCTTTTAATGCTAATGTTATTGCCAATTTTGTACGAGCAGCTAAAGCTTGACGCATATTTGTATCTTTTTTTTTGTATAGATGGTCCAATTTTTAAGTAAATATGAGAATTGGGCTTTCGTAACCCGAAACATATTTTTGAATGTCTTTTCATCTTCCAGTTGTAATTCAAGGCACAACGTCTTAGATGCTTCAAAATTGATTCTTCTGGCTATCCATTTTTTTACGTTTCCGTTTAATTAACTCTTGCCTTAGAAGAGCAGATATAATTAAAACACCCTTGCGCTCTGCACTCATGGTAGCAACTAGCACAAAACCTTGAAATACGATTATTGCTTTGAAATTCTGTTTACACGGACACAGTCAATATTCCTTGCGAGCGACAATTGGCCAAAGTGAAGGAGCGAGAAGTGTAAATGTTTAGACGAAGTAACTTTTTTATATTCTTTCGATAATCATATTTTCGAATCGAGAAACTCTCTCCGTCTAAATGGGCCTTAAAACATTGCGTGCTGTGAGTAACAGGGCAAATTCGCCATAATGACAGCAAAGATAATTATAATTAGGTTTGTCCTGTAATCGGTAGCTGGTTGCTTACCTTTATACAATTAATTAATATAACAGAATATATTAATTAAATCACATTTGCAAACATCGTTGAATATCAACGCCATGGTTCATTAGTCTCAAGTGTAATTTATATACGTGTGTGGTCAAGAATTAAAACTTTAAGATAAGACACCGTGCTAGTTACACCGCAGCAGACAATATGTGCATAGTATTAATCCTAGATTAGTTTCATATTTCATATTCTGGCTATATCGTAATCCATGATCAGATCAGACACATATATATATATATATATATATATATATACATATATACACACACACATATATATATATATATATATATATATATGCGTGTGTGTATATATATATATATATATATATGTGTCTGATCTGATCATGGATTACGATATAGCCAGAATATGAAATATGAAACTAATCTAGGATTAATACTATGCACATATTGTCTGCTGCGGTGTAACTAGCACGGTGTCTTATCTTAAAGTTTTAATTCTTGACCACACACGTATATAAATTACACTAGAGACTAATGAACCATGGCGATATATATTACTTACTTACTTACTTACTTCGTTGGCTCAGCGATCCAAAGTGGATCTTGGCCTCCGACATTAAAGTGCGCCATTCTTTCCTATTTTGTGCCAAGTCAGACCAATCGAGCACATTCATCTCTTTCAGGTCTTTAGCTATTTCGTCTTTCCAGCGGTACCTTGGACGACCCACCGGACGACGCTCGGTGGGACGCCCGAGATATGCTCTTTTGGCAGCTCGATCCTCTCCCATTCGTTCCACATGTCCGAGCCAGCGAAGTCGGCTAGCTTTTATTTCCCCGATGATATTCGGCTCTGACACTAGATCTTCAATCTCGCTATTAAATCTTTGTCGCCACTCCCCCTTCTCTCCTCTTGTCGGTCCCAGAATCTTACGGAATATCTTTCGCTCCGTGACTAATAGTCTATTTTCTTCCTTCAGTGTCAATGTCCAAGTCTCGCACCCGTACATTAAAATCGGCCTAATTACTGTTTTGTAGACGCGAATTTTTGTGGTTCTGCTTATCAACTTAGACACTAACACTTTATGAAGAGCTGCAGTACACCTTAGCGCGTTGACGATGCGGATGGTTATTTCGTCCTCCCTTTGATTTGTATCCGTGATCGTGCACCCGAGATACTTAAATTTGTTGACGCCTCTATAGGTTGTGCCTCTGACTATAAGATCTCTTCTATTTGCTCTATGGCGATATATATATATATATATATATATATATATATATATATATATATATATATATATATATATATATATATATATATATATATATATATATATATATATATATATATATATATATATATATCGGGGCTCTTATTTTGTGTCTCTCAGTTTCTTATGACAGACGCCACTAAATTTATAACAAATAGAACGATAATGATATCAAGATAAAAATTAAGAAATAATGAAAGTAGTTAAAATAAACTCTCAACATCTTATCTTTGTAGGCCAGTATAATATCAACACACTGTCAGCAACAAATGACATAGAGTCGCGACAAAAATAACATGCGTCAGTGTTGCGAACATCCGACAAAAATAAAATACAATGAAAAATAATAAAATATCGCGAGATTATATCAGCATGTGAACTGGTACCCGTTTATTCAAAATAATTCCCGTGAAGTTAAAATACTCATTATAAATATGGAGCTATATCTTACATTTTTAGGTATATAATTTTAAGCCAAAAGATGACTCGGTCAAGTTCTTTGAGTTTTACTCAAGTCTTAAAAGCAAATTAACCTTTGATTGTCTTGACATATCATGTCTTGGTTAAGTACATAAATTGAGAAGTTTTTTGATATTCGGTATTGTGACTCATTTTAAGTCACGCATTTAAAACAATATGTTATTATAGATAATACATAATTATGTATGGTGACGTCAGCTGAGGTCGCGACGGGTCGCGCCCACAAGCTTTAAAACAACGCGTTTAGTACATTCACTAAAAAACTAGTTTATTTTTTTAAACTCAAGGTTTTGAACGAGCTTCCATCAGTTCTTATATCAGTAGCACCCACATGTTGTAGCGACTCGCGAATTGTATCGCGAAATCCAGTCTACATGTGAAATTACAGAATTTTGTTATAGTTTCAGACATCAATAAAAAAGTCCTTAATCTGAAAATTTAATTAATCGGAGGTTGATGCGCTGTTATCCCAATCGTATTATAGGTACCCAAAAAAGCTTAAGAATTGATCAGAATGTGAATAAAACAAGATTAACAATGTAGTTTAAAAACTTTCTCTGAATTCAAACTATTGAATTTCAAAAGTTCATTGACTTGTTTTATAACGCAGCATTGTAAATTGTAATTGTTTTGCGATTAGCTCATTATAATTACTTTTAGACCTTGGCAAAATTAAAGTTAAGTGTATATTATATGTTCGAGAAATTATGATAAAAGATCATCGTAATGTTTGGCTTGAAGTCTATTTTAATCTTTTGACTCGGCGTTGGGTTAAGCTGCCTCGAAGTTTCATTGCTTACAAGTTACAACAGAAATAATATAAGCTTGACTAAAATGAAAGATTAACAAAGCTAGGCTCCGGACATTTATTTCGAAGGTGTCATTTGTTAAAATATATATACGGTATGTAAATTAGAATATATTGACATGCGGCGTACTTGTGCCGTACAAAATTTAAATTATAAAATAGCGTCTTGTTAAAATTCGAAGTCGTGTTCGAATGGAAAATCGAATCTTCTATTTGCATTCACTAAGGATTGTTTGAATAAGCATACAAAATGTAATCGGCTTAAAACTGGGCTTGTTATCTGTTAAAGTAACTTTAAATATTTTTAATATGTTTCAAAGATTTAAATAAATTTTGTGCACATTTTTATGTGTATATTTGACAATATATATCTTATGGTACGATACGATAGCGTTCTTGTTAACCGTGACTGTTTTTAAGTGAATGAACTCATAAGCTAATATGCGTTTACGTTAGATACAAAACAATCACTTGTCGACATACAGTTAATTAAGATATGACAATGTAATTTTATTACCGTCTGTGGGTGTGTACTTTCGTTTTAATTATTCTATAATGCACGATGCAGGGCCGTGAAATATCTACTGTTTGCCAAGCCATGACATAATTCATTCATTTCCACGCTACTTTTAAATACAAATACACTTACTGATTGAGGAATTACCTAGCAACCACATTTGCGGGTTTACACACAGTTTGGTTGTATGATTACAATAACAACAGCCTATAAATAACTTTATGGTCAATGACATAATATTTGTAACTACTTTTTTATTTGGCAGAGATCCTATTTAATTCTGTGTTTTCTGAAAGCTTCGAGAAATAGTATATTTTATGTATTAGAAATAATTTTACAAACACTATCAAGTCGGTATGTCCAGAAATATTATACTTTCTCGTATTTTGTAACATGAGAATGCAGTTTAGAATATAGGTGTGAACGTTTCGTGAACCAAAAATAGTTGCGACCGCGCATCCTAGCGTTCACGTCCAGTGTAAAAATAAAGCTGGGGCTAGACTTGCCTCACGAGATGTCACTCACCTAAGGAGCACGTGAATCACTTGAAGAGACGAAAGCGCACAATTTCACACCAATAGTACGTCAATTTCTACTGGACCTTGACCAGTTCGAATTAATTTGGAATGCTCCGTAACGCCGGCTAATTAACATCCACACGAACGCGTCCAACACTCACTCCCGCGCTTTTGGAAAACTTTTAAAAATCACGATATGGTTTTGATTTATTATGGTATTCCTTCTGCACATTTATTATGAGTTTATATTTTTTAGTTTTATTTAGTGATGTCGACAATTTATAATCGAACGTGTTGACGCGTGCCCCCGTCACCGGTTGCTAGTACACTGAGTTGCGGCGCCAGTCGACGGCCATGTTTAAAGCACACCACAGTTAGTCGGGTTTGTCCGATAAAAAAAAGATCAGAATTTCAGCGCGGAGTCGAGCATTGTTTACAGAGGTGTGGCGGTGATAGGTTATATTCAAAGACTTGCTATTAGCACCTTTATGTAATTGATTGTCTCATTAATCAAGTTCAATAAATGGACTAACTTGTTCTTGTAATTAACTTGCAATTTTTTTCAAAGTATTCGCGTCTACTTTATGTATATTATAAGTTATAATTATAACTCAAAGTATAAAAAGAGAATTGTGCTCTCAAAGTTAATGAGTTAGCTTTTTGTAAAATAAGGCTAGAAAATATTTTAAAACTAAATATCTGTAATTATTGTCACACGCATGTACATATCTATGTATATATACGTGAGACAATAATGCAAATGTAATGGTAGAATTTCATATTTAAATCATATACATTCACATTTTGGTCCAAACATGTTGTTGGCAGACATTTGTACGTAGTGAACGCTATCAAATTCAAAATTTAAAACATTTATTTATTTAGTGGTTTGCATTATCGGAGCGGAACTTGATAGCAATTGAAGTTACCAAAAGGATGTATAAATATTATTACACTACTACACAAGGTCATTACCACCGATTTGAATAAATATAATAAAGACCTTTTTATTTGTAATAAATGTGTTAATAGACTATGATTTTGTATTTATTGTGCGTTATTTTATATGGCATTGATACGTATTTTGTTGTTTACTAATAATTTAATATTAATTTAATATTATAATAACTACAGGATTAATAAATAACATAATTAGTACATAGCTTTTGTGTCGTAAAGTTAAGCTTAGACAAAATTTTACTAGAAATAGGTACATATTGAATAATAGTAACAACCCTGTTCACGAAATGTCACACAGTAGTGCGACATTTCATGAACAGGGTAACCTAACCCTTCGTATAATGAGAGGATGCATCATTATAAGAAGGGTTAGGTCATGACCACCACGCTGACCAAGTGGTGTAGGCGGACTTCACACATTTTTAAAAATATTATGGGCTTCTTCTCTGTGTGAGAAGGGTTAAGCCATAGTCTGGTCCAGTGCGGCTTGGCGGACTTCACATAATATCTTCGAGAACATTGTGGAGAACTCTCAGACATGCAGGTTTCCTTACGATGGTTTCCTTCATTGTTAAAGCGATCGATAATTAGAAATTGAATATGGAAACGAAAAGTCAGGTCAATGCGTGCTTTGAGATCGAAATTGAAATTCGCGACTGAAGAGGGAGTCCAAATTATTTCATCAGTTAAAGAAAATGAGGTAGAGGAGAGCGACGGCAGTCATTAAAACATATAAACGAAACATTGAAAAACAATAAAGGAAAACAAAATTACCACACTTTAAAAATATTTGTAATCATGTGGCGATGAAATCTCAACTGATTTTCATGCCTGTTTCTTCTATCTATTTAATAAAATATGTTAAGCAATGAAAACTTCCACACTAGGAATAATTTCTGTGTCGCGGGAGACTTTACAAACACTCAAACAACGGACTTATAGAAATCCTAATCCTAACTAATATTATAAAAGCGAAAATGAGTTTGTTTGTTACCTTTTCACGATTAAACCACTGATCATCCTGAAATTTTGCATATACGTTGTCAGGTGTTCAGAAACGGACATAGGCTACCTTTCATCGCGAAAAAAAATACTATTCCCGAGAAAAACAACAATAACGTTCTTATGATATTAGATGGCGCCACGTGTCTTTCGAAATATGATTGAATTATATTATTACAAGCAGAGTACAACCCGAATTGATTGTCAAATTCAAAATTAACGCGAGCGGAGCCGCGGGTAAAAGATAGTCTTTTATATTAATATTTTATTTGCTTGCATTTTGACGTGTCTGAAAAATGTTTATTTAAATAATTAATATCTTAAATCTTGAAATTCCGCAGATTGATTAAAAACTAGGTTCACTTATTCGAGTCCGCGAACTAACACTTTACGGTCAGAGATCCTAACTTAGCATTGATATTGCACGCACCACCACGTACCAGAGTGTTTATCTTTGTCTCGTTTTCGTTTATCCAATAACAATGCTTTAAAAGGTGGTGGTAGAGCCCTAGGGTTACGGGTTGTTTTGATTCTTTAGTCGTTTTTAGATTGAGATGTAGTTAAACAACAATAAATGTAATTTGTACCTGCAGAAAGCGCACTGTTATTCGACACTTATAATCTTAACTTTCTCCAGGTCATGTTGTAAGTAATATCTTTTAGGTTAAGAACCCTATCCCTGTTTCCTCAGAATTGTTATATACATATACAACATGTAACATAGTAAACGCACATCCTGAAAGTAGTTTGTTCAAAATCAGCTACTGAATCAATTCCAGCAATTATTAATATAGGTAATTTTTTATCCCTAAAATAATTATAACAAATTAAAGTATAGTCACCCATTTATTAAACAGCTGAAATAAACGAAAATGTATCATAATTCAAGGCAATAAGGTTTTTGATGCAATAAAGACAATAATGTTAGATTTATTGTAGTATACTAATACTATCCGCGCACAATAAGGAGAACTAATTCGTTAAATTCAAATATTTAAGTACATAAAAGTAACATTTTAATGAATATATTATTATTACGATTTAATAATCTAATTGGGGTGTTTGAGGTTGTGCATTATATCTGTGACATGTAGGCAGTAAATTATATATAGGAATGAGAAATATCATTAAGGAAACATTATATTATATTTATAAACGTAGGTAACATAATGTATATGCACAAATTTATTGTAATAAACTGTCCATGAAGCGTATGACCCCAATAATGTACGCGATTAACTGAGTTACCATTTACCCAGTCGTACAATGCGATACCAGAGCAAAGGGAAGACTTCTGATTTATTTACAGGGCAATTAACCGCTAAAAGTAGCTTTCGAAGGTCTGATCAACGCAGGAAAACGATAGAAGTTAATTGAAATGTCATCTTGCTGGTCGCTAAACTGAAACCCCTAAATTTGAGCGGAGTTTCTACAGTGCCTATTTGAAATTAATTCACACGAGATTAAGATTACGAGTAAGATTTTTACTTGTTGGTAAAACAATGAGGAGCAGCGTGTGCTCGAATATACTGTAACATACAGTTTGACGGACTGCATGAATGGCGTAGTAGTTTAAGCGGTCGCCTCGTCACTGATGCGGCGCTGAGTGTTGTGGGATCGAACCCCACGCGGGATGATTTGTGTGATCCACAAGTAGTTGTTCCGTGTCTGAGTGTTGTATGTCTCCGTTATCTGAATATTTGTAATGCCATGCGATACAGGAATTAATCCTAGTGCGGGAACTGTCTTTGTTTTAAAATAAATCTTTAGTACTTACCATCATGTGTCACCAAATAAGAGTCAAGCTCTACTCTTTTAATGGATAACTTACAGGCATACAGTAATCCTGCCATGCCACGTAAAAATCGAAGTTTCGGACGGACTGTTTGTACCGTGTAACACATGCGAAATTCATCCCGAACTTTGGTGCTTAACCTCTTGATTGAACCTTTTCATTAAGCGCATATTATCACCCAAATAACGGTATAATGTCACTTTGAAAGAAAAATATCCGAAGAATCTTGATTGTAAGTTTATTTCGTTCAAGTTTCGGATAGACATTTGCATGGTACGCCTACAGGTTACGACACAAAAATGTTGTGTAAGCTAAAGTAAGCATTTAAACATCGAGTAGGACAATTCTTACTGTTTGCTTTTAGCACCTACCTACTCTATTGTAGGTATTATAAGAGTTATCTGCAGTTAAACGGTTATAGTAGACATTGTCAAACACGCAACAGTAAGACAAATGCAATTGACCCGGGCACCGTTAGATCCTGCAATTTACGCCCATTACTCCATCTCGGAACCGGCAAACGTTTGACAAACGAGTTATCTTGGACGAACAGGAAAATGCGTCGCAACGTAGGGTGTCCCCTACGTGGCGGTGTTTACCGGTATGATGGTAGTGTTAAATGTTCTTGGAAATCCGTAAAACATGATAATTGGAGAAAGATAAAATTTGGTTAGATTTTGTAAGAATTTGGGTTTCCATAAATCAATAAATCGTATGACGTTAATATGGTAGCGAGTAAAAGACTTTTGTGTCGTACTTACAGACAGCTGTAGAAAGAGGAGTTTCTTTAACGCCGTATAGTATTTGGGACAACGCTCAATCAAAGCATAATATCTGGTACTATTCCCGGTACATAGTAACAGGTTCATATACAAGCCACTAAAACATATTTGGCAAAATGCACGGATACTTACAAGCATGCTAAGGTAAATTAAATATTAAAATATCTTAGTTTCAAGGAAAAATTACAATGTTTTTCTATCTAGACTATTCAATATGTATGCTATGGTCTTAATACAAATTCTAAATCAATGTGATTACATACTTTGTTCTGAAACTACAATAACGCGTGGGTGAAAGATATGTAGAACGTGAGTTCAGTCCTATTTTTAGACGTAGACATGGCTCCTTCCTGCAACAAATTCGTTCAACTTAATCGTATATGGTTTCTGAAATATTTATAGATCTACGGAATACTTTAACTTTCAATTTGTTTCTGTAAGTACCTATGAATGCTAAGTAATACATACATTGCATAAATCATACCTAGAATAGCTACTTGACTATTCTAGTATCTATTAAGAGGCAGGTTTTCCTGAACGCCCATAAATTTAACGAGATCACAAGGAAATAAAATGAAATTGTGCCACTGTCAATAAGGGACAATTTCTAACCAACTTGTTTTAGCGACACATTGCCTATCAATGATTGAAACAAGTTTCTCAATAGCCAATTCTATTATAGAAATATTTACCAATCCTTTAATAGAACCCTTTATTTACGTAGGGCAACCCTTCTGATGCATACCATAAGGGGAGGCGAGATTGTTATGTCGGGCTCTCCCGAGACTTCGAGCCTACCGACTAAAACCACTACTGTGTGCCAACTCGCTGCTTGTATAGTGGGTGGGTTGCTGGAACTGAAACTACATCAGCGATAATCCGTTAATAGAACTTATTTTGAAGAGACTGGTGATGAGTTAACGTGTTAGGTTCTCCGCGATTTACTTGCCGAAATCATCAAGTAGCTACAAAAAACCGAAGATGATATTACTTTGAGGCAATAGACAGAATCTAACTGAATTGGTTCATATTTTTTAAACGTAGTCTGAGTCGATCAGTTTTTAATCCAGTTACTTGATGGAATGTTTCTGCTAGCGTCTTGGCCCGAGAGCCAAACCTTGGTTGTCAATGCCAAGTTATACCTAGAGTATAACCTAAAACGGAACGACCTCGAATTAAATCTGTATATAAGAACAACATGGTGAGATGATTTTCTAAACAATGATGTGGGCGCATTATTTCTATCCAGATAAGGTAAATTGTTTAGTTGCGAGCGCATCAGATAAGTGCAGTGCTTAATATTGTCTCATGTTTACGCGTATGTTATACATTGAAATTAATTTACTTTTTATGTATTTTATCATGTTTCATTTTAAATAATAGCATATTTTAATTAATTTTAAAACTATCCAACTACTACTTCTATCAAACTTTACTGCTATAAAACTATTTTAATGTTGAACTGTTTAGATTGCCCGACTTTTCGATTGCTTTTCTGCCGTTATGGTCATGGTGACAATGACCAGAGTGCTTATCATCTAATACTTTAGTATAGTTGTAGTGTTCATAGTTCGTAAAATAAAAAAGGTGATTAGAGCCAAAAAATGCATCAAGACATTTAAACCCGTATCCTAAATCTTTCCAAATTCTCTGGATTCATAATTCAATTTTAGTATGCCTAAGCCTAAGTATGCCTTACTACTAATATTAAATTGCAATGTAAGACAACTACGTCAATAAACTCCCAAAGATTGATCGAACATCCGGATATGCCCGGACACGATGACGGCATGAACAAATCATAAAAAAATCTTTGTTTAGATTAGCTTATCCGCATAGGAAGTGAAACATTTTTTTTGTTAACGGTAATATTCATGATGTGTCATATTGTAATTAATTCAACTAATCAATCTTAAAATTGACATGGTCATTTACTATGTAATTCTTATAAGTTATACGAATATTGCACAATATTAATTTTATACAATCTTTCACCAATGTAACACTCTACAGGCAAAGAACAATATCTATTATTATGTACTACAGATCTGTCTTCGTTTGGAGGTAACTCATGGACAGCATACTGTCATAAAGATTAAGAGGTTGTGCTGATGTTTGATATTATTTACAATAATATATTTTCAGATTCAGGCTAGTGTGAACTGCCACATTTTGCCAAAAAAATTGTTTAGATCGCATGTAACAGAGATCGAACAGCGAAGACATTATTAAAAAAAAAAACTGTCTACCATTGTTAAAATAGAGTGCCTAGTTTGGAAATCGTCCGTGAGCCCTCACAATTGACAGAAAACTTGACTGCAGACCTATGCTACTTGATCAGCTAGCTTGTATCTTGACCTTCTGAGATATAGTTTAAACTAGTTCAGAAGGTATCAAACTTTATTGTTAAAAAACCTAATCTAGATACATATCCAAACGCAATTTCTAAACAAAATATCTTAGTTTTAAGGGTTATAATGCACATGCATGCTCTTTAAAGTTCATTTTTGGTGAAATAAAGAATTTGAATTTGAATTTGATCATGGCTGTGCTTTAGTTGACTATGTTACAACGTATTAGACCTTGAGTAGGTCGCGGACACTTTAGAAGCAATTAGATACATATTCGTACATAAGGTCACATAACTTATGCGTATTAGTAAACTAGACTAACTAGTTAACCTAAAACTTAGGTTAATAACAAACCTTTGACCGAGTTTATTATCGTACGCATGTGCATAACATAAACAATCTATAAATAATTTGTGCTTCGGTTACGCTTGGCACATGAAATTAGTCCACGCAGGTGGACCTGTTACCTCCTACGAATTTATTTTTAGAAATGCTTGATAGTATTTATTACTCGAGTCATTAAGCCTTACAACTGTATAGATATGTCAGTATATTGGTCTTTGCATGAATATAGACCGGCTAATTGAGTACGTAGGTCATTAAACGAATTGAATGAATTGTTTATGATTTATAACCTTGCGGTTTGTGTCATTAAACGACAATTTGTAGTTATGACTATAATCCTAATATAGTTCTTATGACTATAATCCTAATATATAAACAATTATTTATTAATTAATACTTAATATTTTAAACATCTAAAGTCTAAGGCGGAATAATGCGTGCTGCACTTTTACTAGAGTCGAAAGTAATAATATTTTTTATGGCAAGTAACGGACGGCGCGGCGTCGACCGCAGGAAGCAATGTCAGTTCCACAATATAATTGTGTTATATTATACAGGGTGTCCGGTCATTAATGGATAACCTTGAAATGTTTTATAGTAGAACTATCGGTCGTTCAGAAAAATATTAAAAAAGAAAAAAACACCTATCCTACCTGAGAGATGATTTTAATTACCATATTTAACTTTCTTGTTCACTACGACCATAAATGAATGAATTCCATCGGTTTTTTGTTGTTTTATTATTAAACACTAACTATAATAATAGCTAGACAGTCAAAAGTACGACTAGCTATTGCACTTTTTTGTGCTTTTTTTGTTTAACATTTCACGCATTTAAAGTACATTGTCTGTTAATCAATGTTTTATTAGATGACTAAACAAGTTACTTAAAATATTTAATTTATTTTTTGAGTTTTATTTTATTTTCCTACTTTAATTAAGCTGGTCTTAAACTTTTTGCCTGCAGTGTACATCCGTCACAAACGTAAAAATATATTGAAATTAAACTACTATATACGGATTTTATCGCGTTGTTTATTTGACACTTTATTACAAAATTTTGAAAACTGTTTCACTAATAAACTATTAAACTTTATTAGTTTAATTTCAATAAATAACATTCGCGTAAACAGAAGACAATATTATGAAAAAATATATCATAATATGTTCGAGAAACATTTTTCGGTTAGTTGCAAATTGTCTTTTAAGACGACAATAGCAGTTTATGGCATTTAGCGATAGTGTTACGACCAATCGTTACATTTTTTATGTAACACATTATGCGGTATTTTGAGAATATTTAACACATTTAACGACATACCGGTCATAAATGACCGCGAATAATATATTTTCTATAGTGTCTGTTATATGGCATTCAATGTGTTAAACTGACTTTTTGTATATTATTATGTATTGTATACTCGTTGTGAATGTGATTCAGGAAGCTATGAAATAATGTTGGTATAAGTTTGCAGAGATGAATGTTTGTTTAGGTTTCAAGTGAATTGCCATTGATTAATTTGAATGACCTGACTATCCATCACACAAGAGTCCTTGCCTTATCCACATCACTCTCAATTATTAAACAGAAAACAGTCAGTATGGTAACTGACTGGTGGACTCTGAGTTTATTTGTTACGCTTACACACCTTAACTACTCGACCGATCATCATGCAATTTTTCATGCAATGTGCATGAGAAATTTCATGATGATCATGATGTCATTGCATGGTACAAAAGAAGTACTGTTCCCAAACGAGCGAAGCCACTTGAATTAATTATACGAGTAAGGTGGAAAACAAATAAGGTTATTGTAGCCTAGGATTGCTTGCTGCCTATCAAAGATTCCATTCAAGCTTGTTGATCCTAGAGTAAATGTCCTCCAGACCGAATTTCGGTCATGGCGGCCAATCTTAACGGAGACAAGCCATCTGTGCAGGGGATATTATAGGGCACAAGCGTGTGCACAAACACAAGAGCACTCTCTGTTCCCTTACTCTCATGATCCGATAGGATGGTAATCCGACACGACCGGAGAGAGATCAGGCGCAGGACCAACGGCTTTACGTGCTTTCCGAGGCACGGGGGTGTCTAACAACGCCAACTTCCTAACTCCGAGCTGCTATTGAAAATTCTTAACACAAAACCCGATAACTTTTTGTTGGCCCGACCCGGGATTTGAATCCGAGACCTCATGCACAGCAGTCACTACCTCTGCGCCACGGAGGCAGTTCTATGCGATATCACTGTTTAGTCATAGATAACAGTCTGCAATAAAATAATTGAACCGGTGATTAGGTGTAAATACAGACCATGAAAATACCGACTACCTGTTCGCAAAGATGGTACGTTCTGTCTCCTGATATGATCATTGACAATCGATGTTAAGCTTAGGTTGTGTCTTCTGAATTTATATTAATATTCTTCTAATAAATACTTCTTTTGAATTACTATTATAATAATAATTAAAAATTTAATCATATTTAAAAAAAAAACCATATGTTTATTGAAATTATATTTAGCGGTTCTGAAATTAAATGTACAAGATAAGTTTTACAGTCTCGTTTGCGGAAACTGCAATTAATTTATATTGCTCTTGATAATGTTTCAATTAGAACAAAAATGCACGTGATTGAAATAAGTGAGCTTTCGAGAAGTGGCAAATAATACCTTTCACTGCTAGTTTTTGTTAAAGTCACATGAGTAGGACATGACTAATGATATGTCAGCTTATATCAACCAAATCGAACAAAAAAACATCCGTAGAATATTTAGCAACTTGAACCACATCCGTATTTAAATAAACAGCATATTTGTCTTTAATGATTATACTTAATGTAACTGCGTAAATTATTACGCTACTCTTCATTTAGTGCAAATCTAATTAGTCATTTACGTACATATTTCATTCGTTTTAGATCATAAGAGGATCTGGTCTATTCAAACTTTTGTCTGCAAACTTGCTAGATTTATGAAATCAAAACAGTTCTATATTTATAGTAATATCATTAACAAATATTATTATTAGGTCTTATTAATATTAAAGCCTCAAGGCTCAATATAGGTTTTGTATTTGAGTTAATATTAAACTTTATTAGGCTAATCTAATAACTTTAATCGGAATAGTATATAGAACATATCGCACTCTTAATAAAACAGAGGCCTATCTGAGATTTTCGGATTAAACAAATTTAAACTCTGTTGCAATTACTTAACACAAATATATTATTAGAATTATAGTCACGCATTAGAGTTCAAATTACCTTTCTTCCAAATTTTGAGTTAAGTTATTGTTTTATTAAGAGTGCGATATATATGTTCAACACAATATTTTTGTTACGATTAAATGAATAATAATAACACTTTTTATTATATTACGAAAACGGTCGAGAATATCGGTTTCCCTTGGCATGATCTGAGACTCTAAATACTGTAAGTTAACAGATTGTTATTATACGCGTTGACAACGGCATTCACTGATCTGCACCATTCTGTTACAACCAAAAACGTAGATGGCGAAAATACGTTCAGTTACTTATTTCAACTAGATTCGGCGTGTAGAAATTTGACTATTAAATAAAAAATACACAATTTTTTATTTACTAGCAAATATGAACTATTTATTTCTTTCTTGATATTATATACTTAACTGAAATGTCTTTGTATCAAAATTCTTAATCCTCGTTTAGAGAAGAAAAAGAAACGTTAGCGTATATAGCCTTAAACGTAATCAAAATGCTGCTAATTTTTACCTGTCTAGACAGCATGTCATAAAAGTATGACAACACAGTACTTTTTGCTATATAAATGTTTTATTCCATTTTATAAAAAAATATTAATAAAGGTACTAGTAGGTAAGATACAGTTCGGCTTGCATATTTATTTTGAAAATACATATTAGTTCATAACTGCTTCCATGGTTTAATGGTGGTATGGGTGTAACTATGAAAATATATTATCTTTACCCTATACGTTATCGAAATATGCTCATAATATTAAAATTACCATTATAACATCTTATCAACAAATCCTAACCAATATTATACATGCGAATGTGTGTTTGTATGTTACGTTTTTATGCCATAACCACTCGAACGATCTTGATGAAATTTCACATACAGGTTGTCAGAGGAGACAGAAAAGGACACAAGATACGTTTCATCCAGAAAAAGTACTGTTATTAATCTAACCTAACCTTCATTTACGCAGGCGAAGCCGCGCGCAAAGTCTCGAGCACTTCACGTTATTTGTATCAGTTTTTATGTTTAGTATAGCTATCGATACATTTTTTCCAAAGTACTTTTCCACGAGACACTTGATATTTTGATATAAAACTAGACGTTGAACCGCGTGAACTAGTCTAACCTGTCTTTTTTAAGTTTATGAATGTGTCCTTCAATGGATTTATAAGCCTTTAAATGGCGTCTACATATCGAGATGAATATCCGAGACACATCTGTAATAATTTATATTTATAGTCTATTTTGCTTCAATAGAACAAGCAAAGAAAATGTTTAGTACCTATGTTAAATTAGCTAACGTACTTTTCTTTTACATATTATCGAATGAAATAATATAATAATCTTACTTTATTCTATACAAGAATGAAAGTTTTAGAAATAAGCTATCTTCTATTTGGTTTTCCAGAAAAAAGTTTAAAAAGCCTACCAACATCAACTACCTATCAACAGATTCGATACCTGAGGGTTAATTACCGTAATAAAAACTCTTTAAAATAGAGTTCCGATCTAGTCTCAGGAATGTGATAAATATTACAAATGATATAATCCTACATCGAAATAAACGTAAAAATTGAAAATAAACTTGTTTGACGTGTATTCGACTAAATCGAAATCCTTTTTTAACCGATTTTATCTATTTATCTATATCTGAGCATGGTTCCTAATGGTACTTATTTTTTTTTTCCAAATGTTGTTCTGCAAAATAGAGTTGCGGTATATGAACACCAATGCTGCAACACGCTCGTTGATGTCTTTTGTAACGTCAACTTTGTTAAGTAACATTTAGGATCCAAATAATATATTTTTTAAGTATTATTGAGTTCCTCTACAGTTATTGTATTTATTTTTATTATTTATCGAGATATTGCACACGGTCAATTGTATGTAATCATTAAATTCACAGTAATGAGTTGATGGCATATCTAGTTATATTATGTGTAGTCGTTCTTATTAATAATTGGAGGATAAAAATGCAAACATTAGATTTTTGTATTTAAAGCCACAAAGAATAATTATGTTTTTATTGTTTGAATGATACAATATAACATTTATTTACTGTGAGAATATTATCAATTAACACAATTCTTTAAAACTAACTTATGCCTAAAATATTATAAAACAGGAAAAAAAGAACCTAAAACCTCCAATAGGCGTCATAGAATTCCTCCGCATCACAGTCGTCTGGTAGTGTGCCCAGTGTGTGTGTGTGTGAGTTTGAATTGACGTCTTTTATAGATTCCTAAAAATAAAACTATTTAATGTTTAACTACCCTTGTTAACCCGCAATGATTAATATTGCGGGTTTAATGCATAATTATCTTCTTTTTGTGTTCTAATATCTTTCCTTGGATTCTTTTTAACTAGGCTTATGGGACTTTAAATTGGATTAAAAACATATCTCTATGAAAAATATGTAAGTAATAGGTATATATAGACAAATTTATATATTTTCTTTATTACGCAATGAAGAAAATATGTAAATTTGTTTACAATATAGCTATTATAAATAGTGTCAGAATTGTCAACAATACATACCTATTTATATTATATAATTTCTTTTAATACAGCAAGCAGGATGTGTACTGACATTTTGTGACTATTACTTACAAATATATAGCATGTATTTTAAGGCTTATGACATTTTCAACTGTTATACTTACATTAAGTTTGTGTAATAATAAACTGAAGTAACAATCTCAGCATAAGTTATATCAGCGAGGCGAACATTGCCAATCAAATAAATTACCATTAAAGTTAACATATTACAGTGATTGGTATGCGCGTCCTCACAGCGCGCGCATGCGCAAAGGTCTCCTGGCTCGTGACTGCTCAGTATGCTATGGGCATTTTACTTGTCTATAATGTCGACCTCATGGATACCATGTGAACTTCGCGTTTATAGCCTCTTAGTACTAAACATGTTCATAAAATTGATTCACCTTGTAAACTCTAGTCAAGTACTATTAGTACGATATTTTTCATACTCGTTTAGCGAAAGACTTTGGGCTCATAGACACTAGAATATAATGGTATGGCTGTATCTAAAGAACTCGCAAATATCAAAATAAATAATTATCACCAATCATCCATATAATGAAATTAAATAATATAATTAACACACCAACCTTAATATTTTTGAATTGTACATTCACATTGCTCTACCGACACGACACGTTTAAAAAAACTGGGGTATATTAGTTGCAGTTTAAAGTTATTTATATCGGAATTCCGTATACAGAAGTATTGTAATAAAGGTAAAGTTAATGATGCAAACTATCAATCAAACACCTTGTTTCTATGAAAAGTCATTGATTTTATTGAGATTCTCGACTTGGTTACATCATATCACTTCTTATTATAATCATGTTATATAAGCGTGGAAACTGATTAAAGATACCTACTAGGAAAAGTGGAAATAGCTGGGTATAATATTTTTATAAAGGACGCTAAGAGGAAACTATGATAGTAATGTGTAAAAACCGTTTATAATATATCGGATTCAGACTATCATATATGCACCTCTAACTATCTTAAATCTATACTAATATTATAAAGCTGAAAATTTTGTTTGATTGTTTGTTTGAACGCGCTAATCTCAGGAACTACAGGTTCGAATTGAAAAATTATGTTAGTGTTGGATAGCCCATTTATCGAGGAAGGCTATATAACATTACGCTACGACGAGTAGGAGCGGCGCAGCAATGAAACATGTTGCAAAAACGGGCAAAATTCTCCTATATAAAGCAGACGAAGTTGCGCGGGTCAGCTAGTAGTAATTTTTCAATTCGAACCAGTAGTTCCTGAGATTAGCGCGTTCAAACAAACATACAAACTTTTCAGCTTTATAATATTAGTCTAGATATAGACAATATAGATATAGGGAGCGAGCCTATTGCTATCTACTGAGCACAGTTCCATATTACGAGCTGCTACATAACTACATGCTAATATTTATCACAGAAAGAACCTTTAACACCATACCCGACCTAGAAATTAAACCTGATACCTCATGCAACGCAGTCGTATTCACTACTGCTACGCCCCCAGGAGATAGTTAAATTTATACTAATAAGTAAATGCTATTTCTGTACTCTTCGAGATATTTTTACTTAAGATCGACTATTTAGAGGGATCTGATACCAAAACAATGATTTCAGATTTTATTTGCATGACTACCTTTTTGTACTATAGACCACCATGCTCAACTATACCTAGAGCCAAGAGCAGGGATAGCTCAGTGGGGAGACCAACAGACTGCAATGCAGAGGGTCTCGGGTTCGAACCCACGTCGCGCACCTCTGACTTTCGGAAGTTATATGACTTTTCGAAATTATGTGCGTATTGATTGACAATTATCGCCTGCTGCGTACCTCGGAGAGCAGGTTAAGCCGTTGGTCGCGGCTGCCATGAACATCTATGGCAGTCGTTATTGGGAGAGTGTCAACACAAAAGATCCCACTGGGTCGAAGTGTCGCCGGTCTGCACTGACTGGCCCCCGCATAAGATAAGATAAGATACCTAGAGCCGAACCCTACTCACACTGACAAGAGGCTCGTGCCTCTGTCCAATGAGGCAGTTTTTATGTAGGGCTAATATTGTAAAATTGATGATAAATAATCAGTAACATGACGTGGACGTAAACCACAATGGTATACCTAACTACTTGTGTTTTCAGTATTCACACGGGGAATTTCCGAACTGCACATACCTATACTGTCCCACTCGAACCGTTTATACATTATAGATAAGCAGATACGCATAGAAATAAATACATATATTTTTGTGGAAAAGCTTATATTATACAGCGTGTAACAATAAGATATACTCAAATTTTATGTTTGTGTAGTAAACTCTGTGTCTAACATGACTTTCTTTTATATGGAAAGTTTATTAGTAAGAATATGAATCTGAAAGATGCTTAGAGAATAATATAATATAATATAATATTTATCATATTCTATCTCATACACACAACACCATCTAGCCCAAACTAAGCAGAGCTTGTGCTATGGGTCCTAGACAATGAATAAACATACATTATATATACATTTTTTTTGTAAATACTTGCATATTAAACATAGAAACATCCAGACTAAGACAAACATCTATGTCCATGCACACAAATGTTTGACTTGTGCGGGAATCGAACCCGAATTTCTTCTTATCAATGTTCATAATAGATCTAGTCTTAGTGTCATAAATACCAACAATATATAGTGTTCTTCTAGATTAAAATATATAGTGTTCTTCTAGATTAAAATAATCGTCAAATGTGAACAACAGTTAGTGTCTTTTCTTATTCGACGTTTATTAAGTTATATCGACACTTTATTTTGACTTCGGATTTACCTGTAGTTAATGACTCTTAAACGTACTGATCGCATGTAAGGATTTATCCGGCAATCCAAATTAAAAAATAATATTTACTTTTGACATGCAAATGTAATAAACATAATAAATGTTTAAGAGAACAACTAAATCTCCAAAATAAACTTGGTTACGAATAGGTATTTTACAATATCATAAATTTTATATATTTTGGCTCTAAAATATAAGCAAACCTCTACTGTTACACGCTGTGCATATATAAATTTAAATACGTATTGAAACGTGTTTACTTACGAATTTTGTGTTCACGCGCAAGTGGAACTTTTATGGATTAAACACACTTTTCGTCTATAATACTTCCTATAACACCATGAATCATGCATACCTCGTAACCATAACCCATATTTTCAAATAGTACCCAAAAAGTGTCACATCTAAAATATATAACTGCTAAAGGTCACAGGAAATTTACACGAAGTAAGTTTTTTGAAGCAAGTGTCGTGTTATCTTTGTGTTACTTTGTAAAAACAACACCGATAATATATTACGAGAAACTCGTCTCTTGTAAGCAGAATATGTAAAATAATAGGAGCTCCAGCATTTGTAATTATGGTGTGACCGGTATGTTAAAAAAAAACAAATACGTAGATAACTATGTATTTCCATACCTAAATATCTCTAAATCTCTTTAGGAAATGTATGATGTCAACGCAGATTTGGTTGTATGTAATAATAAGCTAAAATAAAATAAGAGAAGATCACACAGTAGCATTTTCAATTTTCGTTTTTATTCGTAAGTCAAAATTCAAACATCTATTATTAATTATTTATCTATCCTTCAGCACGTGTAAATCTTTATTAATACGTAAAGCGAAAACTTTGGATCCCTTTTTACGAAAATTGGGCGGACGGAGGAATATGAAATTTCGCACACTTGTAGTTTATACAGAGAAGAAGTGACGAATGCTAATATTTATATAAAATATGTATAATAAATACATTAAATTAATGAAAAAACACTACACGCACACAACCATGCATTTGACACACGCAGTCGAAGCGCGTAACTATGGTTACATAATCAATATACGAGTATATTTAATGACATGATATAATATATATCAGTTGGTCGAATTTCGAGCACTAGGCGACCGCTAGTATTATTAAATATTCTAACGTTATTAGTTCATTTGATTAAATTATAATGTATATAAATTACATAATGTAACCAATTAAACTTAATGTCATCAAAGTTTACTTTAGTACAGGAAACTACCAAATTGTTTAAGTGAGGACATCTACCCACAACGTAATAATTATGTATAATAATGAGAGTTGCTTATTATTTCCAAACTATGGGATACTTACTGTAGATCAAGAGACTGCCCTCTATAGATCTATATTTTCCTTTCTCTAAATTACAATACGAAGAGACTTTTCTGGTTACAAATTCCTAGTTACCTTATTTCCTAATTCGCTGTTTAAACACCGGCGACCAGACACTATTAAATGTGTATGTGTGGTTATACTGACTCATTCATGACCCAACCAGCAAAGCTAAATACTTATTTTAAAAGTGGATACACGTCGGTATTGCAATGGGCGGAGATTGAACACACGAACTCTCTATCCCAAGTTTGGTGGTGTTTAGGATTAGACTAACGCGATGTGTTTGCGTTGATGTTATTAAAAAAAACCTTTTCTTTTAACAGGTTATTATAAGCTATCTTTGTAACAACTTTTATCAAAATCGGATCTGCGGTTTGACACGTGAAAATATAACAAACAAAAAGAGTTCGTTTCACATTTATAATATTACTAGTATGATATATGGATTAAAATCAACATGCGAGTATGTTGAAATAATGAAAGATTATAATATGAGATTGACGACAATACATAATTTCATTTATTTATTTTAGTAAACAATTTTTACATTGTATGCGAATGTTTTTTACAAATTATAAATAATTACAAAGAATAATAATAATATAATCATAATGTAAGTAACAATTTCAGCAATATAAATTTAATTAATTAAGTATAATAAACATGAATGACACCACAATTTAAAACATGAGAAAGATAGGTTAAGATGTCAATAATCAGCTATTTAAAAAATATTCAATAAGTTTTCCTTAAAGAAACACTTGTATGGCAATTTTTTACATACCTACAATGATATTTTAAACTAGTATATTACTTTTATCGCAATTAACGTCGATAATCTGATATCCAAACTATTTTGATATTACTAATTGCACTTGTGATGATAATTTAAATTAATAAGCAGTACAAAAGATAATTATGGAAAGGGTTTACGTGAAAGAGATTTTAGATTACGTAAACTGATTTTGTTTAAGACTAATAGAAAGACGTCCCAATTGTGATTATAATACATTTAAAATAATTAAGAATGAAACATTCAGACGCTATCTACCAGTAGTTCATATGATGCGACATGTGGCCAGTATACAATAGATAGACTACCTATTGTAATTGTTTTTGTTCGTTACTTTAAATTACGCTTCCATACAGTCGTGTGGAAAAATAATTATCCATAATGAATGCGTGGTCGTTATTGTACTTATTTAATTAGTAGATTCAACTATATGCTACAAGATACGCTTCATGTATGTAGGTAGCACATAATACAAAACAATTTTAAGGCCTTGTAATTTCAATGTCTACTACAATGTATATCACGCAGAGTTTGTGCCCTCAGCGAGCTGAAAAAATATAGGGCTCATTAATATATCATACCATATATCTACACCGGAAAATATTTATTTAATAGCATGTGATTATCAATTACGAAAACATCTTGAATACAAACCTTAACTATATTTCTTAGAGTTAATATTAAGAAAACAATAAGTTATGATTTTGACTGCACGGATAGCGTAGGTAGTTTTGTCGTTGTCTCTGCTGTCACAGTGCGAGTCGATACTCACACGGGAAAGTTTGTGTGATCTACAAGTAGTAGTTCCGAGTCTAGATGTTCTTTGTGTCCATTGCTTAAGTTTTTATGAAACCACCGCCACACAGAAATTACTCAGAATACGTCAGATACCTTATAAAATAAAAAAGAATTAATATTATTGTCGTACGTACATAAATATCTATTCACTTCAAAATTGAGACCAACTTCACTTGAGTCTCCCCGTGACCATAATTGTTAAAAACAGTTGAACAATAAATATGAACAATTTAAATAATATTAAAATTACTATACATTGTAATAAAACCGTGATTAAAGCCGTATAAATCAGAGGTACTTATAAATAATTGAAATATAATATATTTAAGTTAAATTACTGGAATAAGATCATGATTAAAGAATGATTAAAGGTGCAATATGGGATGTGAAATCCGAGGGTGCGTGTGTTCCTCTTGAAGCAAATATTTAATTACTATTACGCAGTCGTGGTTCTTGCACAATGAAACGCCGAGATACTTTTTACACAACCAGTATATATTTCAGCAGAGTAACGTTCTGACAGTTGTAACGAGAATGAATATTTGTTAATCTCCTACCTTATTTATATATTTCTATCAATGTATCAAATGGAAAGTTAAATATCGATTAATTACATTTTAAGGTGTAAAATTAATACAGTAACAAATAACAATGATAATTATTAATTATAGAAATAATCAAATGTAAATATGCAATTATAACATAACAATTAAAACAATATAATACGTCACAACCGTGTGCTACTATTGAGTACTTGATAACATTACAGATACCCATATATTTCAATCTACAGGCACGTGTGACAATCTAATACGGCGGCGGCAGGTTTTTCAATTTGCGTTGTGTTTCTTGTTATAAGTGCAGTGTACCATGTTCAACGTTTTCCTACTGTTTTACCGTAGGGGTAATTCAAGTACGGATATTACCGAATACATTAAAATAAATTATAATTTATGGAGGTCTTATCAACTGCATCTATCAACTACATTGTGTCACTGGGTACACAATTACGTCCTGTAAAGAATTTGAACCATGCAACATACCAACTAATAATACACATTAGTATTACCTTATACTATTGATAAAGATGAAATAGTTTTGTAGTTTTCCTTAAAGTTTTCCCTAAAAATGTGTCACTCAGATTCTATACAAATTAACGTTGGTATGGGCAATATTTATTCTATCGTACTAATTACAACAAGCTAACGTACTACTTCTAACTGTAGGTATACTGCAGTTAGAAGAATTTTGAACTTTGCAAGGATATGTAATACGAATGACGATATAAAAATTAGTTACCAACAAACAGATCTCATGATGAAGAAGGAGATGGATAGTGTAACCGTTTAGGGGCGCCTAGTAAATCCTTAATTTGGTTTATTTTAACGAGTCCCATCTACACTAATATTATAAAGCTGAAGAGTTTGTTTGTTTGTTTGTTTGAACGTGCTAATCTCAGGAATTACTGGTTCGACTTGAAAAATTATTTTAGTGTTGGATAGCCTATTTATCAAGGAAGGTTATAGGCTATATAACATTACGCTACGACCCACAGGGGCGGCACAGTAATGATAAACGCGTGTGAAACCGCGGGAACATCTAGTCTATTATTATAGTTGGTGATGGGAGTCCTTATTTTCTTAAAGTATAATGATTATGTATATTAGTGCTTAAGTATCCTACCAAGCGCAAAAAAAATCACGACCATATAAATTTATTGTTATTATTTTGGACGCATTACTGATATTGACTGTTTCAATTTTACTGTTGAATATTCGTTACCTTTGACGGCATTTATTCCCTTTCTCATATAAATAACCTAAATGTATTAGGGCCCAAGACGTGAAACCTCGAAACGGTGTATATATATTAGCCTAAAAAGGTAAAGGGTTACATGTGTAGATAATTTTTCTGATAACATATTTAACGTTTTACTCCTGTAAAATCAGGTTTTGGTATTACTATACTCTTATTTACGCTTCCCTACGTGCTACTCCAATCAGCTGATCCCAAAGAAAGCTTGTTTCTATTTAGCGCTATTGCGATAGTGCGACTAAGATAATTTAAGTTAGGTATCGTTTTTCTAATCGTGCAACAACGTCAAGTCTTAGTCACAAAGAAGATACTAAAATACTTATAATATTGAGAGTGAATCGAGAGATACCGGGCGATAATCTCTCGTGCTTCAATTTTACATCCTAATACTTATTGTAATCAGTCTGGCGTGATAGCCTTATCAGCAAGCTTCCGTCCTTTGGCCTACCTACTGGCCTCTGCGTTTGGATAGCAGATTTCCTGAGAGGCCGCTCGATTCGAGTAGTCATTGATGGCTACTCGTCAGAACAAAAGGCAATTAATGCCGGGGTCCCACAGGGATCAGTACTCTCTGCAACTCTCTTTTTGCTGCATATTAATGATCTGATAAAACCCGGTACGTTTGGGTATGCAGACGACAGCACGCTTGTAGAGAGTTATGTCTCCAGCGCCAGCGCCAGTGGAGCATACATACAGTTGCTCAGGGAAGCCATGATCGAGCGTATGAACCTATCATTGAAGGCAGTCTCCGATTGGGAGGATGCCAACATGGTTAAGTTCATTGCCTCTAAGACTCGGGCGTGTCTATTCTCCGCAAAAAAGAGCTCATTCCAACTCGCTCTAACTTTCCGAGATGTATCCCCTTTTTATCATCGGACGACCAGACAAACAGACCAGCGGCACAGGTGCATGGTGGATATACCATATTTCCGCACAAAGCGCTTTGCTTCCACTTTTATAATGCGTACCGCAAAGGATTGGAACTCACTACCTAAGTCTGTGTTTCCCGATGAGTACAATCTGGGTGTTTTCAAGTCACGAGTGAATAGGTATATTCTAGACGGCGTGCTCCATCGTCGACTGCATCTTCACTTAAGATCAGGCGAGATCGCGGTCAAACGCAAGCCTATGACAGTATAAAAAATTTAAAACAGAGGGCTTAACATGACTATTTGCAGTCGGCAGATCTTTCTATATATTTTATAAAAGTGTTTCTAGCGGAAATGTCTTTAAACTAATCAAAATGCATAGAAAGACATGCTGACGATGAAACATGTCAACTTGCGCCAAGAGTTACGAGAACTCGTGATCGACGCGCAGCTTGATACCTCGCATGACTCGCATCCATCTTTATTATATTATCTCTTGAACCGCGACAATGACAAATTAGATATCAATTTTATTCAATGATCTTTATAGAACAATCGACTATTTGTTATGTAAAAAAATGTCTGACGCAAACTTTAATTGTTAAGTATCAATTACAATCTTTCACGTTATTTTTATCTCAGAAAACATAAATATGCAATGTAGGTAATTAAGATTTTGTAATAACTGTACTTATTACAACAGATTAATGGTCATTTTACTAGCGTTATCATCCGATAACACTTGTAAAAAGTAACTGTAAGTTAATATTGTTTTAAATAATACCTATTATTATATCTACATACATAAGTAGGTATTATTCAGAACAACGTGACGATGACTGAATATTTAGATATTGTTCAGAATGCTCATTGATGATGACGATCGTGTAGAGAGGCTAATTATTATTGTAATTTGCAAATTTGTTGTAAAGACTCAGCAATTTTTGGTTATGTTATTTGTTACTGCTAAAGCGAGTGAAGACATAAATAATTTTGAAAGGTCGGTTTTCGCTCCTGGTTCAAACATGTGCTTTAAGGTACTGTAATGTATAGAATATTCGAAATATTTGTCTAATGAAATGACATATAAGTATAACGGAAAGTTACCGGTCGAATTGAAGATTCAATCAATAAGGACATTTGCACCACACCTTACATAGATGTGTGCGGAAACAAGTTTGGCAACAAAACAATGTCAAGGAGTAAGTAAGTTAATCAGTATTCTTATTTCACACTTGATGATACTTGCCTCTAGACATTTCCTGTACAATGCAGCCTTAGGGACCAAGGAAACTGATACGCTCATGCGCATTAGTGCAGGTTGTCATTCAAATAATAATAATGCACATATCCATCGTAAAAGTAAAGTCATTTAAATCAATTGTTACATCAAATGATTACCAGCGACAGATGCCAAGGTAACATTATTCAAAGGCTTTTTCTTTCATTTTCCCGTTCAGTGGAAGGAAAAGTATCGGCAATAAATCTTGCGAATCGCTGTGAATGGTAATGTATTTTGTTTTAGTAGATATGTGTGGTGTGATATTGGGGTTGTTCGTGAGTTCAACTCGCATAAATTGCCTCCGTCTGATTGATCATACAAAGTAACGTAAAATGTCTTAGAAATATGATAATCATTTATAAGGTATTTTATGCTATAGTGAGGCCAGAGGGCCAATTATTCTCGTAATAAAATATGTTCTAAATAGAGCTCCGATCTAATCTAATAAATGTCACATTTTAATGTGATGTGAAATACAATTTATGTTTAGAAAACAGAATACTATTCGTAATATTTATGACACGGAGACTAGATTGGAACTCTATTTTGAACAGTTTATAGGTACTTAGGGAGGTATTATAAGGATTGGTTCCTTTGAGCTTATAAGAATTTACTTTATGGTTTTATTAACTTTGAGAAGAGGTGACACTACTTTACATGTTTATTATTTACGAGCTATGTATAGTTGGGATTGAAAACAAGAACAAACGTCCGCTTGGCATGATATTCTGACATTTACGTTACAAGCAAAATTGCCTGTTGCCGCTTGTGCTCCGTTATATTATCCTGTATCTACTTTTTTTCAATACGTTTTACATATCTAACAGACTGATTAAATAAGGAAATCCATTTTCGGTCTTGATTGCAAAAATTCACATTGAAATTGACATAAAATGTGAATTATTTTTTTTAGTTTCGCTATTTCATTCCATTGTAGTAGGACTAAATGACAAACGCTGTTTATTAATTTTGTAAGTAAACTTCATTTCAATTACTTATTTAATACTTATATAGTTTATTTAAGAGTAGGTTCATTGATGAAGCAATTTAATAATAATAATAATAATATTCTACCACATACACACAACACCATCTAGCCCAAACTAAGCAGAGCTAGACAATGGATAAACATACATAGGTATATACTTCTTTTTTTTTTGTAAATACGTACATATTATACATAGAAACACCCAGACCAAGACAAACATCAATGTTCGTGTACACAAATGTTTGACTTGTGCGGGAATCAAACCCGCGACCTCAGGCGTGGCAGTCGGTTACACTAACCGCTACGCCATCGAGGCCGTCTGATTTTTTTTCTCTGGAAAGCACAAACTAGATGTAGGAAAATGCTGGAATTTCATAGATATTTTATGACCGATTAATCAAATATCATAGGTTGCAATTGGGCTATATACTTACATGTATATTAAAAAATATTTACATATTTTCAATAACTAATTCCACACAACTTTGTCGTGACTTTGGTGTCGCCGAGAACTATACACACAGATAGACAAGGAACTTCCAGTCTCAGAGCAATTATTTATTGATTGTAGCATCAACCTCAGAACACATAGCGGCACAGTGGTAACGAGTCCCGTGACCACTTGCACCTTAGCGCTGTCAAAACAATCAATAAATAAAGACACAGCGTACATACATTCGTAGTAAACTATCATAAATAAACGATCTCTCTATCTAGAGCTTCAACTATAGTAAGATTAAAAATACAGTATTACAAAAGCGCACATTCCTGGAATCCAGTCCCGAGTCACGATGCACGCGCGGAGCTATTTTCGTCTGCTTAATTAGACAACGCATTATCTCAGATTCCTTGCTTAAGCATTCAGATACGTTGTCTAATAATAGAATGGTTGGTAAAATTCCTAGAAAAGCGTCAAATAAGAAACTGTTTAGTACAAAATGTAACGTAACGCTTGATAAACATAACTTAAAATGGTAAAGATGATGATGAGAAGTAAAGAGACGAAAAGTCAAAGTAAAAATCAATTATTTATTTAGGTCACAAATTAACACTTATGAACGTCAAAATATATAGGTTAGTTGATTTACTAAGTTACTGAAGCTACATTTAGGTTAGTTGCTGGGTTCAGGCAAAGGGCCTATGAGAAGAAACCTGCATGAAACTAAGTGCATGCAAGTTATTCTATAATAGTTTCAAATGAGAGGAAGTATATTGTCTTATATCCATATGCAATTCACAAGTTTCCTACACTTACTTGCAATTAAATGAATTTAGGGCACATAACGA
The DNA here is from genome assembly GCA_963564715.1 of Catocala sponsa. Taxonomy (NCBI): domain Eukaryota; kingdom Metazoa; phylum Arthropoda; class Insecta; order Lepidoptera; family Erebidae; genus Catocala; species Catocala sponsa. Next base: position 19,372,691 of record OY751338.1, on the reverse strand, counting down.
ACAAGCAAATTACTCGTTAATTGTAGGCATTTGTGTCAGAGATAATGATGAAGCAATTACATTATCTACAAGAAGAATGAAGGGACAACCTTGCTTTTTTATTGCGTACGAACCAGATAAGATTGTAAATATTTATATACATATAAGGGCCGGAAGAGTAACTGTTTTAAAAAGATCAATTCCTGCTCCGTTCGGTAAATGTAATAAACGTTCGTGATTACAAATCAGAAGCTGTCACTATAAATAAGAACGGTAGTTCGGGTATTTAAGATACCATCCAATAAATGATGAATAATTATAATAATTAGCGAACATCTATTTCATTTGTTATTTAAAAATAAATTTTGGCCTACCAACAAATGTTCGTAGATACTGCCGTAAATAAACATAGTTTCCGGGCTGAATTCACTGGTAGATCAATGATTGATCATGTCGTATTACGAGATGAAAATAAAAGCGGAACAGCGTGACGATTAGTTAAACCGAAATTAGCTCAAAATAATCTGATGCAGTATCTATTTCAGGCGTCTTTTAATTTCATTCGCAGTTTTTTATATTAGTATAGTACTAAATTTTGCCCGCGGCTTCACTCGCGTAAATATAGGTTAGGATGTTAGTAACAGTATTTTTTTCTGAATTAAAAGTCCCATTCGGTACCCCTGAAAACGTGTATGTGAAATTTGATACTGATGATTAGTGATGATGATCGGTTGAGTAGCTAGTTAAAAGGTGAAAGCGTAAAAAATAAATAAACAAACTTACATTCGCAATTATAATATTAGTTAGGACTTACAGTGGCAGCAGACAAATAAAAACTTACGGAACAATTGCTCATAATGGCTTGACTGACAATTAAATACTTCTTAGATTTATTATCAGCGGAAGTGCGGTCAAGTTTACCAGGTCTAGGAAACAGCAGATTAGAATTTATATCTCATTATTCTACAATAACCGCTTGTTGACATTGCATGAACGTAGCGCATACATAACTGGTTAAAAGTATCTTAATATATCTTTTCATTGTTGAAGATAACCATTTACAATTAAAAATGATGCAACCATTTTCTTTTAAGACCTAAATTAATTTATTTTGCTGCCTGCAATGTTAATCTCACGATCACAGCGTGTAAGTCTGACGATAGGTTTACTTCTGCCCAATGTTTGATGACGATTTTCAAGATTTCAATGTACTTTCTTTTTTTTGCGGTCATAAAGATAGGCAGGGGTCTCGGTAATAAATACGTGATTTATTGCATTGTGGCATATCACAATAATGTTTTCACAGCCATCATGTCATTGTATTAAAACTTACTTTTAAGTTAAATACATTCTTAACATTTATTTATTACCGTAAAATAACTATAGATATTAATTACATATAACAACTGTTTTCTTCGGATTCTAGTTCCTGATTGACATATTTTAGAAACTAAAGTGCCACAGGTCTTCTATTTTATTAAAACGCAATGCACCTGTATTTTTAAGTACTTCCAGGAGGCAAAATTTGCCTTGGAATTTTAATTTACTTTAATTTAAAATACATCTTATTTTAAATTGGCTATCAGCTCAATTTATTGGCGTTGAATAGAACACAACTACCTATCATATTGTCTCTCAAACTAAACTGCAACAAAAATTATAGAAGAAATTATATACTACATGTCACAGATATAATGCACAACGTCAAACACCCCAATTAGATTATTAAATCGTAATAATAATATAATCATGAAAATGTTACTTTTATGTACTTAAATATTTTAATTTAACGAATTAGTTCTTCTTATTGTGCACGGATAGTATTAGTATAATACAATAAATCTAACATTATTGTCTTTATTGCATCAAAAACCTTATTGCCTTGAATTATGATACATTTTCGTTTATTTCATCTGTTTAATAAATGGGTGACTATAATTTAATTTGTTATAATTATTTTAGGGATAAATAATTTCCTATATTAAAAATTGCTGGAATTGATTCAGTAGCTGATTTTGAACAAACTACTTTCAGGATTTGCGTTTATTATGTTACATGTTGTATATGTACATATATTATTATCTTCTACCCATTTATGCACTAAACGTAAAGGCGCATGTAACAGGTCAGTAGATTTCGCCCACGTGGTATAGTATACTTAAAACATAGTGGAACTCATTAATGGTGGAATTTTACAGTACAAGACCATAAAAAATGAGCGTAGTAGGGAACTACTGGGAAGAACAGTAGGAACTACTATATTATCTCTGGGAAGAGATAACCCACATATGTAAATAAACAAATACCCCTTTAGATTAGATACAGGCAAGTAAAGATCAAATTTTAAATCGTCTGGGTATTTTAACTATTAAGCTTTTTGTTTGATTATGCACCGCACGGCACGTAAGGTGCATATGACGTATTACGTATAAAACAATTGTTACGCTTTCGTTTTTGCGATGAACGCAGAGTTAATTTCAGCGTAAGACGCGTGTTATCTTACGGGTCGCAGACGTGGCAACGTGGTGAACGTGTTGCTGCATTGCATGCGTCTTACGCAGTCGGGGTATAAAAGAACCGAACATTTTAGTTTTTATTCTTCTCTAGGTTTCAACCAACTTCTACACCAAATTAAATTTCATACGTGACCGAAACAAAGTTTGCATTTATAATATTAAAATACCTAATTGGCAGATAATACCATATTTTGTACGTATTTCCTGTAAAACTTTAACAAATGTTTACTTGCCTTAAATAACTTTTGTGATAACGCACGTGAGGTCTCTACATACGCTAATCAATCTTATAACAAAGCTGGACTACATGCATATTTTCCTTATTAGGTAAAATAAAGTGTTCTCATTTTCGTTTTAAACTTTGTTTTTGATATATATCGTGTGACAGCATAGTTAACAGAAGAGTGTTCGCAGTTTTGAGTATTGGCGTACAGACATAAGGAGGACTGGACAAAGCTATAAATTCTTACTGAATTTATAGCTTTGTCCAGCTTTTCAGTCTTAAATAACTGCAACCACAGTACTGCTCTGGCCGTTACTCACAAACTTGCTCGTTCCGGGGTTTCTGAAACATAACAGTTAGGTTAACCTATTTTTAATTATTATAATCAAATGATATTATATTATTCTCAATATCCTGTGAGACTAATTGGTAGGTTTAGCTTACTCACTTTTAAGTTAAATTGTTGCGTTGCATTAAGTAAATGCGCAGATGCGCTGGGTAACGTACTTCATTATTGATAATATGATTTATTGTATTACTAGCTTCGCTCGCGTTAATTTAGAATTTGACAATCGATTCGGGTTGTACTCTGCTTGTAATAATATAATTCAATCATGATTCGAAAGACACGTGGCGCCATCTATTATCATAAGAACGTTATTATTGTTTTCCTCGGGAACAGTAATTTTTTTTTGGGATGAAAGGTAGCCTATGTCCGTTTCTGTACACCTGTCAATTTATATGCAAAATTTCAGGATAATCGGTTCGGGGTTTAGGCGTGAAAAGGTAACAAACAAACTCATTTTCGCTTTTATAATATTAGTTAGGATATCGTTATACTTATTGTTATTGGCTTCCGTACGTCACAATAACAGGCTCCAGTGGAAGACCAGCGCCTGGTTCTTGAGACCAGGAAAATGCTGAACTGGAGTCCTGATTGTTGCAGCTGTGGGACGCATGTCAGGATGTTTATTGAATATTTTATGTTACTGTGTTTTTATTTCTTCCTTTTATAATATTATTTTTGTAATATCTTTATACACATTGTGCCCAGCTGTATAGCAATAAAGATTTCGTTCTTTCTTTCTTTCTTTCACGTATGTAACGCCCGAAATATACCAACAAGCAAGTCAGTACTAATTCATTATTAACCCGAAGTAACGTCGTTATATGGAAGTAAACAAAAGAACGCTATAGATGTGTAAGCTGCTTAAGTGTTAAATACAACATTGTTCTTTCCACTAAGGATAATCCCTGAGTAGCGGGACTTTACAAGCATTCATACAACAATCGCAATTAACATAGGTACTGATTAGCAATAAATATTAGTGGATCACGCAGACGTTTGTCCCGTAAACTGACAAGACTCGGCGCTGGCAATGGCGAAATGTTCACTTCACACAAACTACTTTTACTAAACTTGATCATACAAAGACTGCCCGGATGGCGTAGTGGTTTAAGAGATCGTCTCGATATAGGGCCTCGATAGAGGTTGGATCTCCATACGGGACAAAAAGTTATGTAATCCACAAATAGTTGTTTTGAATCAAGGTGTTATTTGTATTCGTCGTTTGAATGTTAGTAAAAATTCCCGTGAAATAGGATTTATTCTTAGTATGAGAGCTGCAATTTTTTAAAAGAGCTAAATAAATAAACAATAAGTTTTTCTAGGTTATTATTATGAAAATGTTTAACTGTGTGTGTCCTCGCTAATCGGCATCGTGACAGGTGGTTTATCTTAACAGTCGTTTCAGATGGTATTTAACACTTGATACCAAATATAAGCAAGCTCACAGCGGCTCACATGTCACTAGTAAACAATAGCATATGCGATACCTATCTGTGTACTGTCGTAAGCAAATTGTCGCATTATATCGTATATCGTTATGAATAGTGTATTGTGACGTAAGTTCCGGTGCGTCAGTTTAAAGACTCGCGCGCACTATGCAAATATGATGCGCAACTTTGTATTGCTTAACATTTGAATAAAATATTTTCGTTAGCCCCGTGGGAATAATTATGTGTAATGAACTAATGATTTTCTTTTCAGGAAATTCCCACTAGCAGCTAGAGCACTAGCTAGCTACTAGCTAGAGTCAGCAAAAGTATTCGATAGACGGCTATTGGATGGTCTTTATTACGGAAAAACGAATAGCTCTACGAAATGTAAATGTCTAGGAAATATTTTGAAGGTGATTGCTACTTATTTACTATATATTTTTTGTATTTCAAGATTAAATTATGCACAGGACAAACCCTGTGTCTATTATAGAGGTAGGGTAGTGCCCATCCTGTGTTACTTAAATAAACGTTATTTTACAATAGAATGAAGCAGCAAAGTTTTTACATCTATAGGTACTAATATTATAAAGAGGAAAGATTTGATTTTTTGTTTGTTTGTAAGGATTTAACTCAAAATCTAGACACCTGTTTTAAAAAATTCGTTCCCCATCAGAAAGTTATATTATCACTGAGTAACATAGGCTACATATTATTTTTAATAAATGTGCTGTTACTATTATAACCCAACCTAATCTACTTTTACGCGAGCGAAGCAGCGGGCAAAAGCTAATCAATTATAAATAGCACCGCATTGCCGAGTGCATACTAAACTTTATACCATTGTTTATGGCGATCAAGGGAAAAAGGAAAATAATATCGTCACTATAAAATAAATATATTTAACATATGTGTTTCTTTCTACGTGCACTTTGACTAGTGTAAGTATGTATGTTTGTGTACTTTATCATATTACAGAAAGTCTAGACAATATCAATATCTACTCTAGACGTCAATGGATGCCTGTTTTGTATTCATTAATGTGATGACGAATAGTTTAATATAATCGTTAGTGTTTTTTTAGTCAGTTTTGTTTCGGTTACAGGATGTTGGCGTGTTGGGTGTCACCAGACCGAGACAGATATGGCTGAACGAACCGAACTTATTGATGTCCGGCAAGTACCACAATTTAATGTAGGGTCAAATTTTAAATTATTTTTATTGTTTATTTTTTAAAGATAACTGGCATAATTCTCATCAATATCACACAAGAATTATACAAAGATTTGAACAACGTACTCTAAGAACCTGGACGTTTAGAACAACTATTTGTGGACCGCACAAGTAGTGTCCAGAGTGGGGATCAAACCCACAACACTCGATTAGTATGGCTGTCACGTTTCTTAAAAATAATGTAATGACCGAAATAAATTTTAAATGATTTTGCTAAAAGGTATTTCTACTATTTTTTAAATATAATTCTAATTGCACATTTTTTGCGTAGTAATTGTTAAATATTAGTAGCATAGATGGATGCTTCTCTGCCGAAATGAACATATAATAATATCAGCATTCATAATTTTATGTCTGGGGGACAATAATTCTCGTAATAATAACTGTTCAAATTAGAATTCCGATGTAGTCTCATTGTTATAAATATAACAAATGGATTCTCCCAAATTAAAATAAACGCCAAATATGTACACAAATTGTATTTCAGTTCACATTAATTTTGAAGTTTATGAGACTAGATCGGAACCTTATTTTAAACAGTTTTTATAACGATAATTGGCCCTCTCTATTAATTATTTTTCTGTTATATAACAGGTAAAACTACTTATATTTGGATTATTATCATAAGTATATTCTAATACAATACGCATATATACGGCAAGAAAAAGTATAAGACTATAATAATATTTAAACAGAGTATGAGCAACCCTAAGTTCGATAAGATCATGTTACGTTATCCAAACAGAAGGAAGCGGCGCCACTAATTGTACTAATTAGTGCATTTTAAAACTGACAAAGTAAGGCAAGGACTAATAAGCTTTTATATTGTAGCAATTTTGTATCTCGATTTTTGACAATGTATGAATTGGTTAGTAATGTAGTCATAGTCATATGTATGTATGAAAACTATGGTAATTTCGCTGCTACATAAACTAGGTAGAGATTTTGGAATGAGCTTAAATTGATCGATTAATCTGTCAAGTCTTAGAGAACGGGACATAATTAAAAATCTATTTAGACTGTCCATCGGTGTGCTGCTGCGACTCAATAGGTAATGGAGCTATAAATTACAATAGGAGCAAAGTGCTTTCTACACTCAATGATAAGCGAATTATGGTATGGACGACAACACGCAAAACACATTTTTTAGAATGATAATGTCGTGGATCATAACTGACTACCACCACAGTACATTAATAGACACCAAGTACTATCGATACTATCTATACTAATATTAAAAAGCTCAAGAGTTTATTTGTTTGGTTGAACGTACTAATCCCAGGAACTCCTGGTACGATTTAAAAAAATATTTTAGTGTTGGATAGCCTGTTTATCGAGGAAGGCTAAAGGCTATATAATATCACGCTATGACTCACGGGGGCGGCGCAGTAACCATAAATGCAAGTGAAACCGCTGGCATATCTAGTTAATTAATAAGTCATCACAATTGCAAGTAGTAAGTACCTTTTTTTACTAAAACTATTGATTAATTGATAACTCTCCATAAAAGTATAGAAATGTTGTGGATATATTTTTAAATTTAATAATGTGGTTAATTGAATATGACAGGATACTTTTTAGTGATTGGAGATTTACTAGGAAAATAAAATCGTACAACAGTTTTACCGACATTTACCTTTTATATAATAATCATGAATATCTTCTCGAGTTTACCTATCTGTGTACGTTCTCAACAAAAAAGTCTCCGTTCCTTCCCCACCCTTCTCTGAAGAACACTCCACTGGTGATACGTGACAGCCTCTCCATCTTAGGTATGGATCTTTGCCGCTCCCTTAATCAGAAAACCTATATCGAGAGCGTCATTAAGCAAGCTTCGCGAAAACTCGGAGTTCTGAACAGGGTGAGGCGGCTCTTCACGCCTGGGCAACTGTGCCTATTGTATAAGGCACAAGTGCGCCCTTGCGTGGAGTACTGTTCTCATCTTTGGGATGGCTCCGCGCAGTACTTGCTGGACGCTCTCAACCGGTTACAGCGGCGGGCTGTCCGTATCATCGGAGATCCAGAGGTCACGAGTTCACTGGAACCTCTGCAACTCCGTAGGGACATTGCCTCATTGGCATGTTTCTACAGAATATACCACGGGGAGTGCTCTGAAGAGTTATTCCACCTTATCCCGCCCTCCCCTTTCCTATCCAGAACAACGCGTGCTGGGCTCAGATGCCATCCTTACACGGTAGAGTCGATTAGAGCGCGTACCAAAAAGTTTGGGTCCTCATACCTCTGCCGAACGACCAAGGCATGTAATTCTCTGCCAAGGCACGTGTTTCCTTCTTCCTTCAATCCTGGGTTCTTTAAGCGGGGCGTGAAAAAGCATCTTCTCAGGTCGTCAAAGTAGAGACCTCAACATCGCCTCGGCTACTGTGGGGGCGATGTGGAGGTCACTGCTCTTAGACCACACGACTGCTTACCATCAGGTGGAGTGTGGTCATTTTGACGAGCAAAATAAAAAAATAAAAATATATATATATATATATTAAAGTTGTTTCAATATCTGTTACAGCAGTCAACATTTTTGTCACAAAAGGAGTTTATATTTATAGTAATGTAACTTAATTTATGTTAAAATTTTATATCCGGCAGAGTCAACAAATTTTAACCTCATGCAACATTATTGTATTGATAGTAGTCTACGGACTGTCTCTTATTTTTGCACATACAAGAACGAGATAATAAATTAATGAGTGTATCATTTTGTTTCGTTCTTACACATGCATTACACCATAAGAAATGATGGTACAGGCCCTAGAACAAGGTCGTAACACAGATTTATGCCCGTTTCTATATAGTTAATGAACTACAACAGTTGATGAAACGCTAAGCGTTATTTACATAAACTTATTCTACATCACTTTCTTTGTATAATATATAAATTTAATAATTTTAGCCCTGTATATTAACTGTCGCTCTGCTGGGCACAGGCCTCTCCTGAGAGTGAAAAGCGTTAGGCCATTGTCCACCACGCTGGACCAGTGCGGATTGACAGACTTCACATATCTTCGAGAACATTATGGATAACTATGAATCATGCAGGTTTCCTCAAGACGTTTGCCTTCGCCGGGAAAGCAAGCGATAATGAACTAATTGCATTTAACTAATGGCATCGAACTTGACGCCTCCTTATTTATTTATTAATCACTCTCATTGATGGGTATCTAATAAAAAGTTCCACATGCTTAGTTAAAAAATAACTATAGCAAACTTATAAAATTATAATCCACCCCACTTTTGTTTAACAAAACTTCAACATCGATTTATTTTCCTAATGTAAAATATGTATTTAACTTATCTACTTCCGTACAAATAACAATTAAAGGATACAAAAATATCCTTTAACGCTGTTTGTTTAATTAAACTAAGAATTGTTTCAAGATAAAATTATTTTATAATTATGTATTATAATTTTATTACATAATATTTCAGCGGTGTAATTCAAGGTCGATATTATGCATTATTTAATTGGTAGGAAAGTAAGTACTTATAAAGAATACGGACAACTATTAAGTGTGTATATTTAATTATAATATAAATGATTGTAATAAACAACGTTAATGACATACATTTTAAGTGAATTGTAACGTTATTAGAAGGTGAATATGACTGAAGTTGTATAATAATATACGTAAGACGTTGAACTTGCGTGCAAATCGGTGCGTCGTATGAAATACATTGACTTCCAAACGGTTATTTCTATATTACTCGTTATTATTTTTTATGGTTTCTAAATAATGTACATACGTTACACAAGTTAAAGGCTTTACCATTTATAGCTGAATAAATTTTTAAACTTCCAGTATAAACAAAGACATTCATTGTTCTTAATTTAGAACAAATTACTATGACGACTATAGGTATTAATAATTAGATTAAATGTTAATTATAAACAAGGAAAAACTTAATAATATATTATTATTAGGCCTGAAACCTTCACGAACTATGTTGCCGCTTTATCAACTAAGATAATAATAATAATGATCAGAGAATCGGTGAGGGCCTCGTCCCCAGTTTGCCGTTACTGGTTGGCTGGAGTGGAAGTTCAAGAGCGCCCGTAGGACTCTCAACTCTGGCTTGCCTTGATCGGCCGGTCAGAGGGGGCCGCTAGAGCTACATGCTTGGGGGTGCAAGTGTCATTTTCAAGGACATAACTACCGGGAAACCCGCTCCGGGTCTCCGTTTTCACGAGACCCGTGATGGCGAAAACGGCGCCGCACCGCTCGACATCCCTAGCCGCTCGCACCGGTGTTGCCCTCTGCTGCTGGCTTGTATGCCTATAGTGGCTATTTAGGGCGCCCATTTAGTGAGTTGGCGAGTCACCGTCTGTCCATTCGATTGATGCTATTAGAGTATTCAGGGCAGACGCCGTTTTATCATCCATAGTTACCAATATACCAGTCCATCAAACACCCATACCCATAGCCCATATATTAGAATCCATACGTAGCAATAGTCCTACGCCTGCTGCGGCTAGTGCCGCTGTAGGTGTTCCATCCCACCTTTGATTAAAACTCTCGAAGGGCCTCTTCACGTTGGACCCATGTCTACGTGTAAGCCTCCCAAAGGGCCGGGTATTTTCCTAACGTATTAGGAATATACCCTTGAAAGAGAAACCAATAATATGTAATAATAATTTATTTGAAATACAAAACATTTACAATCTTAAAGAATCCTCTAATTCCTGCGCTAGTTTAAACTGTGTTACAGGCATTAGTGTCTTCTCCAAATTAGGGGTATTAATACAATGTTATTAAAATATTTCAAATATGTAAACAACAATATAAAATATGAGTACTAAGCTATTATTATATTATTACTTTTTTAAAGTCGTTATTAGTCATTATGCGTGTTGAACTGATTTTGTTATATTTATTATATAAAAATGGAGCCAAGAAATTCCAATGCTTTTGCCCTAAAGCAGTTTTAGCACGAGGCACAGGACAACGCTGAACTCGCTTAATCTTTACAGGTAGGTTTGGTATTATAGTCTTATGATAACGTCTCAACGTTTCATAGACATAGATTTTTCTTACCGACAGAACTCCACTAAGTTCGTAAACTGCTGAAGTAGGATGCCTAAACGGTAGATGAAGGAGTATCTTCAGTATTAAACGCTGTGCCCGTTCCATCCCTATCATAAATGTTTTCGCTGCATCTCCCCAGGCACAAATGCAATACCTTATTAAGCATTCGCATAAAGCTTGGTATGTACGGATAAGGAATGTTGAGTCCACCAATGCACGGAAGTTCTTAAAAATAAAGACCATCTTTCTTATCCTAGCTGCAGTAACTACCAGGTGGTTGCTCGAACTGAGTTGGTCATCCAGCGTCACACCAAGGTATTTTACCTATATAAGCAACACGTGAAAGGGTTAGACAGTTACAGTTGTAGCGATACTCTTCTCGATTGCATGGGAAGGTGTGAATTTTATGAATTTGATCCTGTTTAGGTTTTCCAATTGCTGTCTTACTAAAGCACATGTATTTGGTCTTATTCGCATTTAGTGTTGGAAGGCTATTTTCAAGACAGGTGGTTACCCATGCTAAACCATTTTCAGCTTGTTTAAAAACTGAGCTCCAAGTGGTACCATGACAGATCAGGACTGTGTCATCAGCAAACATTAGCAGATTTAGTTTGTACAGGACAGCACTGCTACACAGGTCATTTACCTATAGAGATAAGATACCCTGCAAACATGCTGTAAATAATTTTTTAATGCTGTGGGCTCCAAACTAATAGCTCCCACGTTTTTTAAAAAAGTCTCCCGCTCTAGGAATAATTGCTACGTCGCGTCGCAGGGGACTTTAGAAACATTCAAACCACAAACATATAAATCGTCCAGGTTCAGAACAACTATTTTCAAATTATTTTTTATTTTGTACCAAATCGGAATCGAACCTGCAACACCGGCAATGGCTCTGACCATTTAAACTTAAAACAATTACGTCCTCCATCCCATTCTTTATCGTGACGTAACTGCATAAGTTTCTTTTTCACAAGGTCAATAACCGGCTAATGGTATCCTTGGTATGTAAGACAGACTGCATCCTTGGCAAACGTGCCACAATATTTACTTACATACATAATCACTACACTGCAGTAATAGTTACAATTTACGTTTGTATCTATTGTATACATAACAATAGGGTTCAATGAAACTTCGTGGGATCGGAACTACGGTTCCGGCAGAGCCTATATGGCGGACATGTTATATCCGAAAGAACGTATTGTTTTCCACATAAAAGTAACGTTTGAAATTATACGGTTGAATAGAAAGGGTGAAACTTGCAATTTTGAAGGTGCCGTATCTGTAATTAGTTAGACATTGGTGCCAATTCTGTTGTCACAAAATTCTCTAAACTTAACTAAAAATCACAAAAATTTTTTTTAGTCCTGTCACTTTTAACGATTTCAGAATACGAATTGTCATTTGAGAGGACTAAACTAAATTTTAGTGATTTTTAGTTAAGCTTAGAGAATTTTGTGACAACAGAATTGGCAACAGTGTATTAGAACAGTTGTTGGTTTTAATACTAATAATGTCCTTCAGAACGAATTCCGGTCAAGGCAGCCAATCGTAGCAGTAACTAGCCATGTGCGCACGATATATTGAAGTGCAGAAGTACAGGCTCAAATACAAGTGTAAGCTGTTCTGTTATCTTTAAAGTCCTTTGGGAGGGTAGTCAGCTGAACCAGAAAGAGATCAGGCGCAGATCACTACCACTACGCTATCGAGGCTGTGTGGTTTTACTACCCAGGTTGCAAACAATCATACCTGACACCTAATAGTAAGTTAATATATTTACAGCAGCAATTATCTATCCCTTTCTATACACAATTCAACCGCGCCTATTATCGCTTGCATTAGTACGTATTCTGTATGGTTCTTAGGAAGAATACAACATAATATAGTTTGACTGCGATATAAGGATGTAGGCAGTGAATGCTGAGTCAAGGCCCTTAAAACAGGCACAAGAAAAACAATAGGTATCTTAAATTTACGATAGATTTGTTTTTTTTTGTTATTTTGCTCGACAAGATGACCACACTCCACCTGATGGTAAGCAGTCGTAGCGTCACAGCAGCCGAGGCGATGTTGAGGTCTCTACTTTGACGGCCTGAGAAGGTGCTTTTTCACGCCCCGCTTAAAGGACCCAGGATTGAAGGAAGAAGGAAACACGTACCTTGGCAGAGAATTCCATGCCTTGGTCGTTCGGCAGAGGTATGAGGACCCAAACTCGTTAGTACGCGCTCTAATCGACTCTACCGTGTAAGAACGGCATCTGAGCCCAGCACGCGTTGTTCTAGATAGGAAAGGGGAGGACAGGATAAGGTGGAATAACTCTTCAGAGCACTCGCCGTGGTATATTCTGTAGAAACATGCCAATGAGGCAATGTCCCTACGGAGTTGCAGAGGTTCCAGTGAACTCCTTTTTATCAGCAAATAAAGCATGACAGACCAGAGACTGGGATGAGTTTTCTTTACTGAGCTCTATAGTACACAAGTTGCATTAAGTGCTTTTGCACTTGCAGCGCTTTGATCTCGTTATTGCAAGTTTGGCAACATTACAGTACAGTAGATATTATACGATCACTATAGCGGGTTGTATGCTTGTTTACCAAAAAAATTAACAATTCTCCGTTGTGCATTATGTTACGCGCACGTTCTTATTCATAGTTATATCTATTTGCTAGTTAAATCGTCTGACCATGAGTTTCTTTTAAAGGAAGTCACTAGAAGTTTTAAAAAATATTGAGGAAATGTCTAGAAAATTTGTCGTTAAACATTGAATTTAAGATATACTCATATATTATATGTATATTACATATTTTTTATACCACGAGGGTGGCAAACAACTGTACAGGACACTTCATGGTAGGGTATGCACATAAATATGTAATATCTGAGGATCAATTCTCACAATAAAAATGGTTCACTATAGATATATTTCCATCTCATAAATATCACAAGATTCACAAGTCTAAGCCTTTAGTGAAAAGTGCATTAAAACTGGTTGAATAGTGAAAAGTTTTTTTTTATTTATAAAGTAAAGAGGTTTCGTATTGGGGCATGTCGCTATCTCTCTCGAGGGCCAGCATTCAAATTCTCGTGGCAGTCAGGTCATGACCTAGTACGTTCTTTCTTTTTCTTATTGGACAACTACCTCTTCTGCAAGCTTGAAAAACATATCTTATTTTTTTATAGGTAGGTATTTAAAAATACGTCGGAATTATAAATTTTCGATAACGTAACTTATTATTTTTTTTAATTAGGTTATGTAACCAATTTTACTTAGTAGAATTACGTAGACACCAAAGGTTTTTTTCCATATGTCACATGGGAGTACTGTTAGTCGACCAGGGTTAAAATACTAGATGACCGTAACATACTTAGAAGTAGATCACAATAACAGAGAACGTAAATAAATCATTGTATGGAAATTAATTACACCGTCATCATACATTTTAATTCATTTTATTGATCTAGACTTGTTTGCTGATATCGACGTATACAATAAAGGGACTAAGTGTTGTGGGACTTGGCTTATAACACCATTAGCGATATTCAAAATGCTAATTAACGAAATGTAGAGCCTTGCCTAATAAAGCACAAAAAGCGATTCTAAACACACAAAATATGCTCTTTTTGAAAACACATTTGTAAAGGTTTTTTTATATTGTGCGCAAAGACATTAGACGTTTCATATAGGAGAAAAATCAACCTAGTTCTCAAAACTGTCAACTGATAAGAACGACTTTTTACAAAGTAGTATTAAACAACATATGAAAGGCTTATAAAAAATAATTACCTACATGTTTGTTACAAGGTCTATGTCGTTTAACGTGTAACATGTAGAAATCGATTTTCTTATTTGATCTTATAACATTAATTGTTGTTGGCAGCCCGTGTGCTTCTGAAAAGTATCCGGAAAACTCCAATCACATCATTAGATCACAAGAAGGCAACGTCTGTAGGCAAGCGAAAATGCCTAATAATAGTTATAGCAGTTTTCCTAAGCATACTCGATGCTTAGGAAAATACCTAATGCGTAATTATACTACAATTTAGTACTTGGCTGACCTCCTTGGGTACGCCTTGGCCGATTTACCCACTCCGTAGAAAATCTTCCGATAGATACTGAGATATTAAACCGAGCATTTTCGATTGTCTTGATAAAAAAGTAGCGTGCTACGTCTAAAGAATGATTAAAGCAGTATCCATTACAACAACCATAAGGTAGAACCGGTTGTAGCAATAAATAAATATAGATTGTATTTTTTCCTAATAAAGGTTGCATATTGCCTATACTAAATATTGCGTTTTAAAGCAATTTAGAGTAACGTTTTACCTCAAAGCCGATTCTCATAAAAACTGTTAAAATAATAATTCCTATCACATATTTCTAAGCTGCCGGTCTTCTGGGAATGTTACCAGTTGATAGCGTTGCTGACTAATTCTATCACGTCTAAACCCGTTTTCCAAATATTTTGTTTTATAATTATTAGTAGTGTTATAATTATTTTGTCTTTGTGTAAATATATATTAGCATAATTAAGTAGTAATAATGAATAATATATAAAACTGAAAGGACGACAGTACAAAACTTACTAATATACCTACTTACTAATAAATATCTCTAATATTATATTACTGTCAAAAATATAACCTACAAATAATATTTCCCTTAATTAAAATAAACGTCAAATATGAACGGCATTTCAGTTTACATTTGACGTTCAAAAGACTACATCGAAACTCTATTTTATTACAAGAATTGGCGTTGAAGTAACCAAATGAAATTGAAACACGACTATAACTCTAGGCTTAGAATAAGCTACATATGACGTAAAGATTGTTTCTACGTAAAACTGAAATTGGAAACGAAATCCTGTATAGCATGTTATAACTCACTTATACCCACTAAAATGTGCTGAAAACCTTTTCTATAAATGTTTTGATAACTGCAAAACAATGCTTTCCTTTTTAAGTATTACAATTTCCGATTATGCTTAATCTGTCAGGTTATGTGATTAGTTCTCATTCCAATGCTCCCCACTGCGTCAGTGATTTTTTTATTTGTAGGACGACATAGGTACATACCTATCACTTTATAACGCTTTCGTCGATTTAAAAATATATATACTTACTAATATAATATATGTATAATATATAAATCTTATCGCAGATTAGACAAATATACAATCTATAGTATACTACGAGAATACTTCCTGTCAATTTATTGTTTATTATAATTTTAATAAATGCCGCCATTCATTTCCCAGTGCTGTCATTTCCAAGGTCTGTAGTGCAGATCGGTCACATACTTTTTGCTAACATTTCAAACGTATGTTTTACGAGAATTAGTCTGGTGCAAGTTTGAGAGATGTTACATCATCCACGTGAGTCATTAGGCGACAATTGGTGGTTTTCAGCGGTTTTTGATTCTTAGTTCATTGCCTTTGATGTATGAGATGGCGTATGCAAATGAGGTCGTACGGTTCAATGGAAGGTGTGTCTTGTTGATATTGTCGTCAGCACTGACTCGTGGTCGTTTGTGTACGTACACACGCACGGCATTATGTTGCATGTTCTCGTTTGTTTATTGCTATTTGGAATTTCATCCAACGGTTGTTGATATATGCTACGCTATTTTTGTACGGGCGTTAGCGCAGTGCAAATTTTTCTGCTGATGTCTACATTTTTTATTTAAGTGACCAAGTTACCGTAAAAGGAAACCTGTCATTAATTGAAATAAATTGTCCGATTAATTTTACATTACTATATATTAGTTACAGTTACATGTATAATTAAAAAATGATACGAAATATCATAACGTAATCAGAGATTTGATGATAATCGCTTGTCTCCCACAACAGAGATTTGACTCTCCTTTACTTTGGTAAAGGATAGTTGACATGAGTGAGGTTTCCATTTAGTCCTCAAAAGGATGTTTCGTGTGCCATCAATAACATGATAAATACTATAAGTAGTATACTTATTTTAGAACAAAAAATGAAAAAGTGCAATAGCTAGTCATACTTTTGACTGTCTATCTATTAGCATAATTAATGTAAATTAATAATAAAACAACAAAAAACCGATGGAATTCATTCATTTATGGTCGTAGTATACAAAAAAGTAAAATAAGCTAATTAAAAAGAATCATATCTCAGGTAGTAGTTAGGATAGATTTTTCTCATATTTTTTTTTGAACGGCCATAATTTTTTCTATAATACATTTTAAAGTTATCCACTACTACTAGTAGTATAATCCTATATATCTTACGCCTATGTAGGCCTATAATTTCTCGAATATTTTTTTTTTCTACTCCTTATACCATAAGCTATCTGCCAGTTAAAATCCCGTCAAAATCGGTCTAGCCGATTCAGAGATTAGTTGGACCAAACGGACAGACAGACAAAAATGGTTAGAATTGATTATTTATATAAGTTCACACGCATTTAGTAAAAGCTGTTATTTTGACATTACAAACAAACACTTCAATTTTATTTATTTGTACGAATTACCACTCACAGATCAATCAAGATCGTATTTCAGGATTCTATAGACTAAAAAATGACAATTTGGCAGTGAGCTTATTTTGCTCTACCTGCTAAAGAAGGATTTATATAAATGCGGTTATAGCGTGAAATTTGAAATATTTAAGTCCTATATTTATTAAAATATCAAATTTAGTTATTTTTCCAACGAAGAAAATATATTTTTTAAATTATGCTTTGCTATTATTAGCTTCGCATAATTACTTCGATGTCTTTCTTTGGAACAGAATTTAATATTGCGAAAAGCTTAGTATAAAAACGGCTTAGTTGTGTTATCCTAGAGAAAACATAATCATTTGATGTAATTTCGTAAGAAATTACGTGATACTGCTACGTTACAATGATTGAACATTCCTTGCACCGTGAAGTACGCTAGTAAAAAATGTTAAATAACATCGTAATTCAGAACAAGAAACTCATTAAATTCGTCGCGCCAAATAAATGACGCTATTTAAAGAAACTGCTTAGCTGATTCAACATTTTAATTAGTTTCATCAAATCACGTTGTTAGTTAAGAAGATTGTGAAATAATCTATTCGTAGATGACATCTTTATTAAGAGACAGCCAAGGAGAAACCGCTGTGACATACAATACGTACATAATATGACATAGTAACTAAATAATTAATTATCAATGTCATTTTTTATTCCTTTATTATCGTTTTTACTGCATACATGTATAGGATTATGCTTATGCATGCCACTCTTACTGTACACACTGTACACTAATATTTCGCCGGCTGTGGCTTTAGTACCCATGTAGTGGTTCACAGTTCCAGAGTATTGCTGGTACAGCGAATTTCATGAATTATAACACTTTGCCTGACCTAGAAATCGAACCGGAAATCTCATTAACTTTATATAACGAAATATAGGTATTTTAGTAGTCCTGCGAGAAGAGACGTAGAGTTGTCAAAGGCTTTTGTAGAAATTATATAATACTAGCTATGCCCGCAGTTTCACCCGCGATTATGGTCACTGCGCTGCCCCCGTGGGTCGTAGCATGATGTTATATAGCCTGTAAGCCTTCCTGGATAAAAAGGCTATCCAACACTAAAATAATTATTCCATTCAAACCAGTAGTTCCTGTGATTATCGCGTTCAACCAAACAAACAAACTATCAGCTTTATAATATTAGTATAGATAGGAGTTCTATATAGGCGTATACAAAAATCAGAAACGGATTGCTTCAACACAGAGCCTATTCTAGTAATAAAATATGTTCAAAATAGAGTCTATACATATTGATCTAGTCTAATAAACATCAATTGTGAATTGAATTGCTATTTATATTCACATTTTTATTCAGGAAATTGGGCCGCTGATCGTTAGGGACGGAAAACTAACGAGAATTTCTTGAAATTAAATTCCATTACTACGCCTAATTCTGGGTTAGGCAAAGTAGTATTAGAAGTAGAGTAGAATTTAATTCATACCCGAGACCACCGAGACAACGGTATATAAATAAGTAAGTATGTAAGTATAATTTACAGCAGAACCGGTTAAGACTAACTAATTAATCGTGTTGAGAGTGTGAGCAAATACTGTTAAAACAAAAGTGTTTTTACTATCATGTATTAGCTTTAAAATTAGTAAGATTAGTTTTAAGTATACTCTTTAAAAATATGTTTAGAAAATGTTATTGTAATACACTTTTGTTTCAACAGTATTTGCTCAAGTGTCTTCTCCGGTTGTTTTACAATGGGAGCGTCTCGGCCGGGGGCGTAGCGGAATAACAAATTTTTCACTGTGGGTGCGTGCCGGCCGGAGTGTACCGGAATGGGACCCTCGGACCCGGTATTACACTCAAATCGCGAACTATGTGTTAAAGACCACGTAATAGGGGCTATTATCATTTACCGGACACAGGTTAAGACACCGTGCTAACAAAAATTCTTAATAGGAAACCCAATAACACTGTCGGAACGAGATTCAAACCCAAAACCATGAGCAGTAGTGAATGATGAGCTGTGATGAGCTCAGCAGTTGCATTCGTTACTGCTGGGCCACCGAAGCAGTTCTTACTTGGCAAACGTATTTATATATACCTATTTACTTAGCAATGGAACCAACTAGGCAGCTATTCAACCGTAAAAACATTCAATTTACAAAAGCTTTTCTTATGTTGTCTAATTTACAATAAAGTGGTTTTGTTATTGTATGACGTAATTCTATTTGATATATAGCTGTGGAAAATTTCAAGCCAAATCTTAATTGCATCTAAAGACGCAAAAACAAAATTAAGCATAAGTAGTAGGTAGGTACACATAAAGCCATGCAAATAAAAAACATCGGTATGCATATAATTTACTTTCAACACGATCGAATAAATTCGATACTGGCTGTATATAATGTTAACGGAGGTTTTATTTATTTACATTATCGTTTTTTTGTTGGTCGCGTGGCACAAGTTTGCGCTTACGTAGCCAATCGGGATTGGATTACATGGTCAGGGAAATTATTAACAGGTTCTTCTTTAAAAAAATCTCAGTTGTTACACTGGGATTGAAAATGATACATCGTTGTGGATAAAATGTGATACTGTATTCAGCGGAAGATTTTTGAAGTGAAAACTTCTTTAGCGGCGTTGTGCACTTTTTTGTGATGGGTAAAAAATGTCAAACTCGCGTCAGGACACGTGACCTGATCGAAAATTCGTAAGACGGAGGGAGAATTGTCATGTTTGTGAACGATAGCGCGATATAAATGAATATTGTATTTTACCACATAAATGATAGTACTTTTATACTGATAATTAAAGCAATTCGTGCAAAATTATTGCCTAACCATTCCAAAATATCAAAAATGCACAACGTTAATATTCAAGTTTTCACTTCTGCCGGCACTCCCGGAGTGCAACCCGTTGATTTTTTTTTATATTAACGACAACACCCGCTCTAGGAATAATTTCTGTGTCGGGACTAAACTTTGTGTGATCCACAAATGGTTGTTCCGAGTCTGGGTGTTCTTTGTGTCCGTTGTTTGAATGTTTGTAAAGTCCCCCGCGATACAGGAATAAATACTAGTAGAGGAGTTGCCTATTTAAAAAATATATAAAGGAAACGCTACGTCATCCGTGCAGTGCGCTCGTACTCCCGTTAAAGCCCCCTCCGGCCAAGTTAAAATACTTACCTACCTCAGAAATAGGTTCACATTGGTAGTACAATATATGGGTTGGAACCTCCTATGGTGTCTTGATCCCAAGTCTAATGGTTTATCGATTCTACCTTTTCGGGGGCTTATAACTTTAAGTCACACTGAATCACAAAAATATTAGCATATAAACGAAGTCTGACTGATATTTGAGGTCACATTTAATTGACTCCGAGATAATATTACGACGTGTATATGTAAGGCGGGGATTTTAGAAACCCTACGAGGAAAACCAGTGTCGGCAACGTGACGCACAATTAATCCGAGATAAGGCAAAAAGTGTGGTGATATGTATATAATATCAATAATTCGCGAAACACGTGAGCCACGTACGATGAATTGAATCTGCCGAGACGCTCGAATAACATGACCTTGTGTAGGATGACCATGATGGAGGATAAGTGGTTCATTAAACTTTTTATTTTTACTTTTTGTTCGAACACAGTTATTGAACGCAACTCAATCAAGTCATTGGCTTGGTTATTATACCGTTCTTTGCTTTGATAAAATGCCCAATTGTAAACTTTAAAAGTTTTATACCCAAACTGCAGTGTAAAGTTTTAATGTGCAGCACAAAGCACCTGAGGCCACGGACATTTGTTACATTACAGCAATGACTGTCATTGTTCCGTGTCGAGCAAGGCCGGCTGATGTAATACACGCGCGCGTTGCACCAGACGCGCCGGTCAATGACCTTGCGTGCGAGCACGGTCTATCGGTAACTAGAAATTATGGTGAACATCACTAGCCTATTATACAGTGTGTTGTCAATATGAGTTTCCTTACATGTATGACTAGATGTTCCCACTGTTTCACCTGCGTTTATCGTTACTATGCCGCCCCCGTGGGTCGAAGCGTGATGTTATATCCTTACTCGATAAATAGGCTATCGAACACTAAAATAATTTTTCAAATCGAACCAGTAGTTCCTGAGATTAGCGCGTTCAAACAGACAAACAAACTCTTCAGCTTTATATTATTAGTATAAGGCTTCGTGCCTACTACTGAGAATTTTTATCAGAAAATCCCAATAATACTTTGCCAGAAAACCGAACACGAGAAATTTTATTTTTCAACATATCCTTAAATTATAATAAATGTTATGATTGTCACTGTGATTGACATTCCTTAGACGTACAACTTACAAATTGTACGTTTAAGAAATGGAATGCAATTCGTGGAATGGAT
This sequence comes from Catocala sponsa, assembly GCA_963564715.1. Lineage (NCBI taxonomy): Eukaryota > Metazoa > Arthropoda > Insecta > Lepidoptera > Erebidae > Catocala > Catocala sponsa. Next base: position 19,351,043 of record OY751338.1, on the reverse strand, counting down.
CATCTTTAATCTTCAGGCAATTTTAAAAACCTTTGTATTTATATACATTTTGAGGTTATAGGCGAACTTAATACATTATGAGGTAATAGGATTGCAAAATACATTATAAATAGTCCTAATATAAGTATCCCTGTGGAACGAAATCGGTAACTTAAGACAATTAATATAAACAGCATATTTGGGAATACTAAATATAGGTCTTATAAAGAAGTTTTAGAAACGCTCGAGTTTATCTTCTACTAGTGAGGTGAAGATATACGATAGATGAAGATATATTATAATCTAGTATTGGAAGAATCGCGCGATATTAGTAGCGGTGGAAAGGAAATTGCGTAATTAGGAGGTAAAAAATTTTGTGCATGTGAAATCCCACATATCTATCATCGCCCTGGAAGGTACCTTTTGCTATCTATCAAGATTAACCTAAGGTATTGTACCAGTTGAGTCGGAAATCCAATTTGGAGTAGCCAATGATACCATACTAGCATTCGCCGAGTATCCCAGGAGACTATTATTCTTGATCCAACTTGCAAATCTGCCACAATTCAGTGCTAATTGTTTACTGGCTGCCGATAAATTACCTACTTAAAGAAACTTGTGCGCATATTCATAAAAATATCGTCATGAGGGAACAGATTATTTGCGTAAACCTCATTAATTATGATATGTATCAATAAGTTTGTGTAATCGACACTGATTTGGTGTAATTTGGTGTAAGGATTAATAGATAAAACATATTTGTACTATTGTTATCGGTTTTATTTGATACATAAGAATGATCTGAGTAATTAAATTGTACAAACGGTTGCCGAAATCGCAGTTGGCAAGTCGTAACAGTCATCATGAATAAAAAATATACAGCCTTGTTCTTAGTGGTATTGGTGGCTGCGGCTGAAGCAAATACCATCACCTTAAAAGACTTGCCAGCATCGAAGCTAATAGACCAAAGGTAAGTCATATATATTAGACACAGGTGGCGTAGTGATTTATGTGGTCACCTCACCATTGTAATTGTGCCGAGTGTTATGGGTTCGATTCCCACACGGGACAAAAATTTGTGTGATCCACAAATAGTTGTTCCGAGTCTGGATGTTCTTGTGCCTATTGTTTGAATGTCTGTAAACTCTTCCGCGACACAGAAATTATTTCTAGTGCAGGAGTTGTCTTTCTTGTATTGAAAAAGAAATAGAAATTTAGACATACAATTGTACTCATTCTATATTATGTATTTTTACTACTAAGGTTAAAATAAGCATGTGCAACAATATATCTCTCTCTATGGTCGGTTCCTCATGTCTGAGGATCGTAATCATCGTTGGATAATCCACACTTGGATCGAACGATTTGCCTCCATCGGTTTCTGTTCATGGCACTTCTGGCCACCGAGCTGAGTTTGGTTGAAGATGAGTGCTTTACTTGATCGGTCCATCTGGTTGGGTACCGTCCTTTAAAAAATTACAATTCCGTTTCTTTAAAAAAATACAAGCCAATTGGATTATATATTACTAATATTCTTGTAAGCTCTCTTGTTAAAGCAAATGCTTGTGATTCGAGTGGGTCCACGTCGGTAGTGTGATGAATGGGGATCAAATTCACAATCTTACAATCGCAAATCGAATACCCAAACGTGAAGTGCGCTACCTCTGCTTTTAGGATGATAAGAGGTTATAGTAATGTACATACGATGGTAACACCAGGAATAACTTATAAATTGAATAGAGTAGCTGAACTATAACGTCCTCCAGACTGAATATCGGTCACGGCGGCCAATCTTAATTGAAACTAACGATCTGCACATGGATAAGTGTGGGCGAAAATTCAAGTGCACTGTCTATTTTCTCACTGTTAACGTTCCGAGGCACAATAATTTGCATCACTGCATACTTCGTAAAGGCTTATGTTTAACTTATCACCAGATATAGTAAAATATAACAGTCAAAAATAGTAAATGATCAGCAAAAATAGTAAATGATCACCAAAATTAAAACCGCATTTTAATACCAAAAATATTAATTGAACAGCAAAGAGATCAAACTAAGTCAACTATTTTTGGGTGGGTTTAAGAAGGAACCTAACATAACCTAACCCTTCCGAGACAGAATGCATTGATTTGAGGCGTATAGGTGCTCGTTATAATATATAAAATAGCATATTTTGGTCTGCAATTATTATTTTTGGTGGTCATTATATTTAATCCCCTTCGTAAATCCTTAAAATAATTTCTTGCATTTCTTTAGCTTAAGCCCATAACTATTTATTGGCCCGACACTTTATGGAGATCGGACTTTTTGGGTAAGATTCCCTCATGTACAGCAATCGCATTCGCTATCGCTGCGCCACCGGTGTTGAATTACCAACGCTAAAGACAATGCTATCCTAGCTATCAGCATAGCTCCTCTAGTAGCTATTCTGTATAATATCCTTTTTTAGCTGTAGCTTTGAATAGAAACCTACAGTGGCACCGGACTTAATTTACGCACCTAGAAAGTTAAATTCACGTGATTCACAGATAGTGAGATAGACCTTGTACAGTGCCGGATAAAGCAAACGCGGGGCCCGTAGCAAATTCTTTAGGGTAAGAGTGCTTGCATACGCAGACCGACTGAAATTCTACACATTTATACGAGCGACTTTTTGTAGAACTTGTGCGTTTACAGTATGAAATTCGGTGTATTATTTACGCCAAGGAAATAGTCGGTTACCGATTGTCTAACGTGGATTGTCTTAGTAGGAAAAGTTATAACATTTCACGTTTTTGTGACATCAAGTAAATACAATATACCACATCTTAAGTAATAAGTTACACTAAAAAAATTACGCTCAGGCAGAGATGAGTGGGTTTAAATATGCGGGGCCCCCTTTCACGCGGGGCCCGTAGCAATTGCTATTCTTGCTATGTGCCTTGCTTGCCTTGTATCTCCAAAACACTTAAAATATTTAGTTTCACAACACTTTATTTTTCTTTTCAAATGATCACTCCCGCAATAGGATTAATTACTCTTTACAAATATCCATACAACGGACATAAATAACACCCAGACTCCGAACGACTATTTGGGTATCACACAATTTTTTGTCTGGTGTAGAGATCGAAACATCGCCGCAAAGGCGTGACGACCATTGAAGCCACTACGACGTCCATGCAGACTTACATAAACTATTCAAAATTTGTTATATTAATATCTTTAACTCAAAAATAAGGAAGATTGACTTCAAAGAACGAATCTTCTCATCTGAGACGGTTGGTAGCTGGCAATGAAATTCCCACCACAAACTCACCAATAAAAAACTGATAAGAGGAGAAATATTTGCATTTTATTGAAGTGAAATCTTCTTTAGCGGCGTTGTGCACTTTTTGTCATGGGTAAAAAATGTCAACTCGCGTCAGGACACGTGACCTGATCGAAAATTCGTAAGACGGAGGGAGAATTGTCATGTTTGTGTACGATAGCGCAATAAATGAATATTGTATTTTACCACATAAATTATAGTACTTTTATACTGATAATTAAAGCAATTCGTGCAAAATTATTGCCTAACCATTCCAAAATATCAAAAATGCACAACGTTAATATTCAAGTTTTCACTTCTGCCGGCACTCCCGGAGTGCAACCCGTTGAATTTTTTTTTATTAGTTATATCTTGTTGTTGTTGTTAGGCACAAAGAGGTAAAATAACTTTAGCATACGTTTTTTTAAATTTTGTATTAAATGTAAACACATTCGCCTGTATATTTCCATAGGGTTTGTAGTGTATTCCACTAATATTTAGTCAGTTTTGTTAACGATTCCATTGTACGGCGAATCTATCGCCTGCATTTCAAGAGTTTGTGATGCTGCTGAGTATTTAGTGAGTAGTAATTGCCTAACAGAAAATTAATTATATCTTCAAAAAAGCCTTCTTTATTAATTATTGTAAAAGTGTATGGGTACTATTACATGACTATTTGTGGGAAACAAAACGTTAACATTGTAACATGTTTGTAGCAGAGTAATTTTTTATATATTATTCCGTCCATCTCAACAGTGTCCGACATTTTATCCTAGTTATCAAAAAAGTAGAGAGGTATTAGCGAAAATTATTGTTTGACTCATTCCTAATGGCGTCTTGAACAAACCACTTGTTTAAATAAATAGTGTCGGTAAATATTTAATTATTTTAATTATATTTATTAAGTACAAATATTAGGCTTCGCGTAGACAAAAACACTAAATACTCATAATATAGAAAGCCGGCATTTAAATAAATAAACCTAAAACTAAATGTTTATAATTGTATTGTTTTCACAAAGACTGAAAAAATGCCGTAGTTTGTTTTGTTTTTCACGTCCACTTACTGTAAGTAATAAATAATATAATATATTTTGTTGAAACTTCTATTTTCGATATAAAATACCTAACATATGGTTTTAAACTATGACTGGTATTAAGGGTTCTTAATCTTGCTATACTAGCGACCCGTCCCGACTTCGGACAGGTAGTACAAAACCTTTACAAATTATACACTTAAACCTTAATCATGAACCGTTCAGTAGTTTTTGAGTTTATCACGAACATACAGACTCGGCGGGGGACTTTGTATTATAATATGTTGTGATTAAAGGTCTATTTCTCAATGATTAAAATTATAAGGTTTCTGGAAACACGCGGTGACTTTTAATAGCGATTCGTCTACCTTTACAAACGCGCGGTTTTAAATAGTACATTTGCGATACAACTGTAAACGACTATACCAATAAAATCACGCTGTTGAAACTAAAGCGAATACCTATTAAACACGCGTTTGCATAAAGTGACCGTGTGTAACCGCCCTTATACATTAGGTACCTACATGAAATTAAAACTAGTACAAAGCGTACTAATTGTACTCTCCGTGATTACATAATCAACTAATCACAGTCCTAATAAGCCCTAATAAATTAGTACTTGCAACGTGACCGAAACGTGGAACAATCTAAGGAAGGTAAGTAAACAACCTAACGTAATGCGTTAATACCCCCCGTTATAAATAGATAATACCTACAATTTATTTAGCTATCTATTGATTCGTTAATGATATAATTATTAAGAAATAATGGAATTAAAATACAGTGATTACTGATTAGATCAACCAGCGGTTTTTAATCGTGCAATTACCTAACGTGATCAATCGTTTTCGTAATCGAACAAATATCGATAAAAAAATTTATAAGCAATACAGATTTAACTTTACAAATTTTCCAGATATCTAGTCAAATCTGTGTGTTTGTGATATTACAGGTATCTGACAAGATTTTATTTCAGTGCAAATTATTTTCTTATTATATTGATATTATAATGGCACCTCGGCAACTCTGCGCAACGTTCTTGAAAATAATAATAAAGATTTCTCATTATAATAGAGAACAGCTCTGACACGAAATCCAGTAATTCACAAGTCAAACAGAAACGGGGTTGACGACCATTGAAACAACAAATAAATGTCTAATCTATACTAATATTATAAAGCGGAAGAGTGTGTTTGTTTGTTTGGTTGAACGCGCTAATCTCAGGAACTACTGGTTCGAATTGAAAAATTATTTTAGTGTTGGATAGTTTATTTATCGATGAAGGTAATAGGCTACTTAACATCACGCTACGACCTACGGGAGCGGCGCAGTAATCATAGATGCGGGTGACACCGCGGACACAGCTAGTGAAAATATATTTACGTAGCTTAGATTTTCTGTAGCTTTAGGCAGCTTCCTTAAACTTTTTTGCTATCAGCACTGTACTTAATAATCACGCTACTAGAATCGTAGTCGCGTAGCAAATTTTTTTAAATGATGTCTCGAACATTATAACTGTCCAACAGTGTCCGCACACCGTCATGCTTGCCGAAAACTGTTTAGAGAGTATTTTGTATATTTCTGAAGAACCTTTCGTGTCAATCACAGTGTATATTTTTATCGATGATCCACATTTTTTGGATCTAGATTAAAAATAATATAACTATATATATAGATTTGATGTATTTGTTTCTTTTCTCTAGGAACTGGGATGGACTTGGCTTGTCCGCCACTGTGAACGATTATGTCGACGAAACTATTAGTATGATCGTGCCCTTCATTCAAAAAAATGGCCTTGACCCTATGGAACTACCAGACGTTATCGAAGGCTTTCAAGTGGTATGTATGTCTCTATAATTTTATACTTATACTTATTCAAAGCTGATATGATCGCTCAGTAAAAAAGATTCAGGAAAATTACATTCTGTTAATAGTCAACATTTTCTTTGAGACTCCGGCCAGATCCTTCTATGTGACGTCTTTACGTTTTGGGGAAAGATCAGATTGTTTATCCTAAAAAGTCAAGCACGATATAATAACAAGTGGAAATCTCTAGTTTTCAGGCTATACAAAGCGACTAACGCCTCTAGAAATCAGGTGTGTGATTATGTATTTATATTATAGCAGATTCTTTTGCTTCATTCCAGAGGCCGGTTTTGATCACATACAGCGCCTGGTTGAAGATCTATGATGGCTACATGACTGGTTTAGTCAACGTAGCTCGTTCTGGAGACCAGGAGGTCCACTACTTCGCTAAGATGTTACGAGTTCGTGTGCAGCTGCAGTTTACCAATCTTCAGGTAGCTTTTTAAATTATTAGGTAACGAACTACTGCTTAAGCTAAGACCATACTGTCCTATAGTATGATTTTTTACGTAATATCATCGATGTCATGCATTGTCTCCAAGTGTGTGGTTCGTTAACTACACTGAGCTAGACATGTGAAACACAGAGGATTTTCTCGCGTCTCTCTTTAGTTTTTTACCACTGTATTTTCTTATTAACTATAAAGAACACTTCTTCATTTGTTTTTATATTTGCACAGCTTTAGACCATTGTTGAGAACTACAGATAGGAGGAGACAGAGGAGAGGAGGAGGAGGAGGGAGTAATGAAAATACTCAATTTATAATCTCTGGCATTGAGTATTGCCCAAATTTCCAATACATCAAGTGGCAATTTGCAATAGCAGGCGCGCAATTGCTCACATCTATGAAAATGGTCGAATAAAGTAGATACAACAGTTATTTTATGGTGACTATGTCGATACCAAATTTCATCAAAATCGGTGTACCTACCGATTTAGCCATAAAACATAACAAACAGACGGAACTACTTTTGAATGTGTAATATTTGTATAGATTTGTTTCACCAGCATGATAAGAATCTATATGTCATATATAGGAATATATTATTTATAGTATAATTTTTACAGTTCATTTACAAGTACTTGGTGAAAGTGATGCAAATTGGACCCACGGGAGGTATCGTTGCGACACTCAACCGATTCGTTATCATCTTCGACGTGCTGCTTGACTTCAACAACGATGAAATCCAATTACAACAGTTCAGGCTTACCGATATTGGGTAAGTTTTCGTATCTACTCATATCAGCTTTAAATATGTACTTGAGGTATGAGCTAATGCTGATAGCTCTGGCTAATTGACCTTGAGTCTGAGACACATTTGATTATCTTTTTATGAAGTTTACTAGTGTTTTAGTTTACAAAAACCTAGAAATTATTCTTATTATTCGTCCAGCTAAACTAGAATGCTTGCCATAGAAGTGAGTTCACGGCAGTAGGTACACTCAGATCTCGATGACAAATCCCATTCCTTATCCAAATAGCTACCGCCGCGCCGCTACTTATTTCTTCAATTTTCTGGATAATTTATAGTTAAAGTAAGCAGTTCTCTGAAATATACTAAAGTATATCAATGAGAAGTTCCCGTTGAATCTGGATACGTTAGAAACATATTAGAGTATCGATGCATTTGACCTTACAATTAAAAGACCTCACTTAATATTTGTTACCAGGCGTCTCCGAGTGCGTTTCACTGGCAACATTCTGACTGACTGGTTGGTGAACCCTGTGCTCAACGTGTTCATAAGGATCTTCGACACTATTATCATGTTGGTCGTGCAGCTCAACATCCGCAACGCTATCCAAGGCGCCATTGATGTCATCAACTATAATGTTAAGAATATCATCGAAACCCTTGAATCCTACAATTAAACTTATGTAATATGAAAACCTGTTTTATGTTGATTTTATGTAATATATTTTTAGCAAGCAATTACAATTTTTTATTACGATATCGTGTATATTGATTATACCCACCAAAAAAAATGTTTTCTTGGTCAGGCGAAGTGGTATGTGCTTTTCTGTTAGGTAATTCTCAGTAGAAGCACGGAGTCAAATTTGTCTGATAAAAGGTCATAGCCTCATTATAAACACTAGAAATCTAAACGTGTAGCTGGCGATTGTAAGTAAAATACACCCCTACCTCCATTCATCTACAGAAATTACAAGCGTGCATTTAAATATTTATGTACTATCCCAAATATAGTTAAGGTACACTCGGCCAAGAAAGTGATCTACCAGTTTTGACAAAAGTTTCTGTGAGATCTAAATGTCGCTAAGGTTGACTTTTTTAACTTGGCACATGGCATGACGTAAATGTACGTAAGGCATAATAAAGAGAGCAATGGGCATGTAATAATATTATCGACCTTGTTGTGTCATGACGTTTAAATAAATCTCAACCGTGGTGATAGACCACATTTTTGGCCGACTGTACATGAAAAGGATATTTTACTAATAAACATTAATGTAATATTTTATCAATTTTTATTACATAATACAACGCTTACTACGCCTAGCCATCTATTTTCTATATTGTTCATTTGGCCAAATAAAGAAGCATTCAATTAGAATCAGTTTGTATACATTGCAATACAAACTGCAGATGAAGAATGACAGTTTGGTGCTAAAATAATGCTTGTTGGAATGAGGTTTTCGTAGAACTAACATTAATCATTCAGAAAAAATAACAAGTGAAACGGGGACGATCAGTTAAATGTTATAATTCATTTAGCCTCGATAGCCAATGATCTACTTTGTATTTATTGACTAAGTATTATTGTGATAACTATATAGTGCACGCAAATGTCTACACATTGTGTACTCATATCTATATTTATGTCTACGCATAAATATAGATATGAGTACACAATTATACAGAGGTCTATTCCCGTAATAAAAACGTTCGAAATAGAGTTCCGATCTAGTCTCAGTGTCTATTTTGAACAGATTTATTATGAAAATTGACCTTTTGAATTACAATAAGTAAAATCATTAGTACCACCATATTCGATTACATGCACGATTTTTAAAAGAGCCATTAAAAGTACCAATCATTGTAAACTTTTGTAAGTTTAAGTGATAGGTACTGTCGGCTTATATTGTTCGATAAAATATATGCTCCCAGTTACGCTATAAGCCTCTATCGCCTTCCGCAATACGTAAACTTTAAATTTACTGTACGCACTTATTTGCAATCTTTTTCGGAAGTAAATATTTTATATATAAGATCACGAGCATAGAATAAATTTAAAAGTCTTTGCGGAACTGAAAGTAGGAACTGTCGGCAACAGGAAAACCGCAATAAAATCTTTGTTGATTTAAAACTACAATAAGTATAAATAGGCACATTCTGTCCTGCAGACTAAACGGTATCCTTTCAATCATACTCAGAACTTTAATTGTATAAATTAACTTCTATGTAATAGAGTATTTAATTGGTTATACCTAACAATGTTTCAAAGAGATGGATTTGAATCATAAATAAGTACATGAAGTAACCGCACTGGTCAACTTAATCATTGATTTTCTTTTGCTGTTAAGATCGTGTCAATATTACCCGTGACCGTCTTTTTTTTTTAAGAAATGTCAACATAAAGTTCGGAATAATAAGCCTTAGCCAGGTAAAGTAATAATTTAAAAAGTCATGTGACACTATCAGCGAAACTTTAGGACGTGAAATCCTAACTAATATTATAAAAGCGAAAAAGAGTTTGTTTGTTTGTTACCTTTTCACGCCTAAACCACTGAACCGATCATCCTGAAATTTTGCATATACATTGACAGGTGTACAGAAACGGACATAGGCTATCTTTCATCCCGAAAAAAATTACTGTTCCCGAGGAAAACAATAATAACGTTCTTATGATAATAGATGGCGCCATGTGTCTTTAGAATCATGATTGTATTATATTATTACAAGCAGAGTACAACCCGAATTGATTGTCATATTCTAAATTAACGCGAGCGAAGCCGTGGGCAAAAGCTAGTATAACAATAAATATGAATGTCATAATAAGGACATCGCTCTGACGTCTTATAGAGTGCTGCCGTATACTGCCGTATAGCTTCAGAATAACAGTTAACTAATACAAAATCACACATTCCACCCTTCGAGGCCGTAGGATACTTATAATTGAAAGTGTTGAACTGCTGATGTAATGAATTAACCCATTACAGCAGACGGCGTAGACTGTTGAACATTAATTTGTGTGGGGTCAATTGCAGCGATTGTTTCGCTGAAGCGATATTAGATTGATAGTAAGCGATACGACAGACGCCGGCCTCGTAGGCTGTTACGGAAGACGTTACGTTAAAGCTGTAATGTTCTTTGTCACTTACATTTGTGAATGACTCGCGTACAATGATTTATTGAAACGTCTGCGTTGATTTGCGGCTTCTAAATGTTATTGTTTCTGTGGGGTTAATTGAATACTGTTCAAGGTTATACACATTCATTAAAATCAGTCTTATACTAAAATCAAAGTGCATTGTAAATAAATTAATTTCAGTCAAATTTTATGTACGAAATCTCACGCCTTTATCTCTTAAAGGGTCGGCAGGAATTTATTACACACATAATATATTTCGGCAGCTATAGTATACACACGGCTACACATCAAGTTAGACACGCTATATACGCATAACTACGCTACATACAAAATAGAGCATTAGGTATCGGAAAGGGACAGTGCATAGTGGTGTTGGTGTAAGGATAGAGCGTAACAAAAATATAACGCACTCTCTCGCAAGATTTGCACCGTTCAACTTATAATAGTTCAAAGTCCAAACAGTCTAGGTTGATGTGTACTACCATGTATGGTGACGAGACTTTATTATTCGTTTACTAGGTGCCTAGAGTTCCAGACTAAAATAAGAATTTCTTAACAGAAACACCCAAAGATATTTTGCCTATTTCGAACCAAATGAAATGGACCTCATGCTTAGTAAGTGTCAATTTAAACTTGAATAATTTAGAAGACAAATTTTAAAAAGCGGACCGTAGACGATGTCCCTCCCGAACGAAAAATAATTTCCTAGAACCCTATCACAACGCCACCTTCCGCGTCTAATCGTGAATGTAGGTAAACCATCCGAGAACATCAGTCCAACCCTTTAGGAGGAGTTCAGTGACATACACACATACAGAAGAATTATAAACGTAATATAAAAATAATCTGTCACATATTTTGATATTTCTTACATCTTTACAGAATAAATATTAGTCGACGATATGACATCACTTCTCAGTGGCGGATTAACTACTTAGCAAGAGTAGCAATTGCTACGGGCCCCGCGCGAAAGGGGGCCCCGCATATTTAAGCCCACTCATCTCTGCCTGAGCGTAATTTTTTGTGTGACACTTGTTAGATACTATATTGAATTTACTTGATGACACAAAAAGTGAAATGTTACAACTTTTCCTACTAAGACAATCCACGTCAGACAATCGGTAACCGACTATTTCCTTGGCGTATATAAAACACGAATTTCATACGGTAATCGCACAAGTTCTACAAAAAGTCGCTCGTATAAATGTGTAGAATTTCAGTCGGCCCAATAATCAGCACTACAAAAAGTCTGACGTATGCAAGCACTCTTACCCGAAAGAATTTGCTACGGGCCCCGCGCTTGCTTAATCCGGCACTGTCACTTCTAAGTTTAAAACCAACGCCATTGTACGCATTTATAAAAAAATAAGTAATGGATTGTTACTTGATTGAAAGTTTATTAGTTCTGCGTAATCTACATAGGAACGTTCACAATAAAAATAATCCATAGTGAGGCATTCTTTCAAGAGAGCACAATCTTTCTCAAGTTACTGGTTTAAGTGGTCACTTCGCCATTGCCCCTACGCCAAGTGTTGAGGGTTTGATCACCACACGAGATAACACACAAGTAGTTGTGCCGAGACTAGATGTAGGTATTCTGTGTCTACCGTTACAATGTTTTTAAATTTCCTCGCGATACGAATTATTTCCAGTACGGGTAGACCTAAAACAAAAGAAAGATAAACGGTACCTACCTAATTATAAAAACGTGCCCTATCGCAATCTGAAAGCTTAGACAGTCACAAAACAAATGCTCGATTTAATATTTGTACAGCAATTTACTCATATTGGTCTGGGACTAATCAACGCTTCATGTTAGCGAATGTTCAACAAATATATCAATTTATGTGACTCCTGTGACATGGATGACATAGTGATATCATGGCATACATTTCGTAGATATTAAATGTAAATATTTGAATATTTGTCGATACTACTTAACAAAATAATACGTAAGTATTTAACTAGAGCAAATCTGATTGAACCTGGTCATTACACAACCAATAGACCTAAACAAAAAGATAATCTCCTTATCTACAGACATGATTTATAGTACATAGGTACCTACTCTATACCTAAACGCCACTAGTCATGACTAGTGCGTAGGTAACCCATTTGCTTTTCTAATCCGTGGATTAGAACAACAAATTCATTACCTACTTATTTAATTGTTCTATCCCAGGTTAATTGCGGTAATTCGCGGACTATGCTCGAGATCACTTAGTGTTTGAGAAACAAGTCAGGCTGGGTAAGAAAACCTTAACTAAATCTTTCACGTTTAAAAAATTATAAAACAAAAGGTATTCTGGAGAAAAGCAGGCTATGTGATACCATCGTATCGTTTGCACTCGACAGAGACTAATCAAGTGTCAAAATCAATCTAATAGCAAGTGATTTGATTGTCTGTTGTAAATTCAATCAGTCAATCCCAGCGGTTAACCGTCTGATACTAAGTTTTTGTGTTAATCTAACTTTAAAAAACCGACTGTTTTGTCAAGAACGTACGAGCTGCAGAAACCTCCGCAATAAAATATTAATAATGGGTAGGCCATTACGTTTATAACACGTTATATACCTACAAATTAAAATAATGTAAATTATTTTTTTATTTGTTTTTGTTCTACTCTGATTTTTTTTGTTAATTATGAAATTACGTTCATTACGTACCTACATCCACATAATAACATTTCACGGCCATGCACACGCCATTAGATTACTAAATTATTTACCTATTGTAATAGTTGAAAACCGTGCGGTTTTGCCTGCGTTATATAACTGAACAACAATTTGTTGATATATTATTATTAATGATAGGTCTACTCATCATGGCCTTCGATCTATCTACGACTCTTGTTTTCTGTTTTTGGCATATTATCTTATCTGCATCTTCATATATCTTAGAAAAAGACAGGCATATAAAGTCGTGCGACTCCTGACAAAATTGTCTGATGTCCATCCCATTCTGAAGTAGGCATCGGAGAATTTTGTAAGGTTTCAACTGTAAATTATAGGTCTATATGTAACCCGCTGAATTTCGGTCACAAGTGCTCTCTATTCCCTCCCTCTCATAGTCCAATGAGACGGAAATCCGCCATGACCGGATTGAGATCAGGATATGCATAGCAGCTGTCGCATTCACAACCGCTACGATATAGGTACATGGAAATACTAAAGCTAGAATGAAGCATACAATTCCTTGAATAGTATCATATTACTGATATCTTATGGCACTCATGGGGAATCTGTTAAACGGAGGAATTAACAAATATTAAAGCACGGCCCAAAACCAGCCCAGTGCACTATTAGAAAAGGCTGCCAAAGATATTTTGTCTTTTCTTGTTTATGATCGAAGCGAACATATTTAAAATAATTGGTCCAGATAGGAGCAACAAATAAAATAAACGAGTGAAACATTGTAAGACATTGTAATAATGGCATTTTACTGTATGTAGGTCTGTGACCGTGAAATGTTTAAAAATGAATGTGCCGACGAGCTATCATCTCACGAGCTATTTATTACTCGATGTTATTGTTAAAACAGGATGTCAAAATGAAACGGCCAATCTCAGTCATCATTATTATTTAATGAATCTGTTATTTACAAAAGATTTCGGTGGACTTTTCAACAATAAGCTTTGCATCATGTACCGTTAGCGCAAGCGAGGCGTGCGCTGGGTTCCTTTTGATAAACTTTACATTATTTATATTTCAACTGCTTATACGGGCTCTTATAAAATTTCCATACATAGTTATTATCTACTATTTATAAGAGCTTCCTATGAGCAGTTAAATGATAAACATATTTTCATATTACATCGTCAGAGCTGTTTACTTACATACCACGATAAATAAAACTATGTATATATCATTTGTATTATTTAATAATATTATAATCAATAATTTAATGCATGCGCTCAATCAAAACAATTTCAACTAATACAAGTCACAAACAACTAATAGGTAAACAGCTCGTTAACATTTTCAATGAAAACATAAACAATACTTTGAGCCAATACTGAATAAAGTACATAAATATAGGTAAACAAATTATATATGGTCATTCGTACGAATTCATATTATGTAATGTGTGCTTCTCTGTGCTTTACTTCAATACATAAAAATTGCCTCTAAAAATAATCATGAGATATTAATAGTTCATGATTGTTTCCAATATGGTCGTAGAAGTCAGACCAAAATATATAGACAACATCATTTTAGTTATATAGTAACGGTCACGAACACCCCTGTTACGTCGCACGTACTTCAGTTATAGCTTCCTCCCGTCGCCGTCGCGTCGACTCCTAAATCATTTTTAATCTTAAAAACATAATAACACTTTTGGTTTTTACATAAAGCTATATAACAACAGTAACATTAATCCATATTTTTCTGAATATTTCTTAATACGTTCTATACATTTTGTAACTTCATATCAGATTACATTTAACCTTACTAACGAAATTAATTTAAAAATTATCATATACTTATAGGCATACAATACAGGTTGTTAAAAAGAAATATATTCAATATAATATATCTTTCGTGTTTATCACATAATACCTTCTCCTAACACCTAATTTTCTTTCACATTCCTAATGTTAACGTACAACTATTGCTTAAAACTAAATTATGCAGTTTATTGACAAAAAATATCTATGACAAAAATATATATCTATAGTAGTTCAGATATATACACACTAATGTGGCAAGTACATAAGCCTATATTTGACGACACCTAACAATGAAAAGTTTGGTATTGAATGGTGCACATAAAATTGACTGCGTTACATTTCTTCAACATCTATTAAACTCACTTAATATTAGCATATTTACATATTACATGTGTTGTTCATTACAATGGCACTAAACACAGAGTCATACACAATGTCAAGGATTAGATAAAGTGAGTTATCGTCGCCATCTGCGTTGTACTTTAATGCCTAGAAGTGTTTCCCCGAGATTTACAAAATGTATGCCGATACTCGTTAAATATTCTCTCTCTCGTAGTGGCTGAGACGTTCAGAAAAAAGCTAAGCTCGAAAAGTTAACGTACTCTAGCAAGTTTAAAGGCAAATGCTACTCTAAGAAGGTAAACACACATTATAAAACATATTAATAGATTTTAGTCGTATAATTGATAGCCCTCCTCCAACATGGAACATGACATGCATGGAGAACATCGAACATGTCCCCAATATTGTTTATCGGACTATCCATATCTTTCAGTCCCATTCGACATAAAAGTCTCAAAATGTTAAGCCGTTTTTACCACGCCACAATAGTACATTGATTAAGTATTATTCATTTCCTACCTGAAAAGTATATTTACAACTGTGCATAACTATTTACATTGTGTCGAGTGTAAACTTTTGATTGATTTAACGCTTTCTACAATGAAACATGAATAGATTTAGACCCGAGAGAAATATCTTATTGTCAATTTAGAATTATATGAAATCAATCCAGCATGATATGCGTTTGTATAGAAGATGAAGATAGTTCTACAATTCTATGTTTCCTCTAAGTACTTAACAGCCTATAAGTACTAATTTATTGCTGTCATTAGAATATAATATGGACTTTTTAGTATCTGTTCACAGATTGCGGCGCTTGAGTATTAGTTATTGAATGTTATAACATCGATAGTATTGACGCTAGCACCACGACAATTATATGGCACATTGGAATATAGAACCTTACACATCCCTTCATATTAGTTTCAAAATGCAAAGCGAATATACGCTATATTGCTTGCACTCAATTCCAGTATTTCTTTATGTCATTAGTCATTAACTTATGGTAACTTCGTATAAATCTTCACATCGAAGTATATTTTTTTTGTATTTTATATTTGTTTTCATCAACAAAATGAGTCATTTTCCAATGTTATATTGACTTAATATTTAATAGCACTGTACATTACTGTCAGAAAATAATTCATTTCGTCGGTTCCTTTTTCAGTTTTATCGTACAAATTACGAGAATTAATAAATATCTAAGTGGATCTCATGAAACCTTTATCACAGCGCCCTCAGTGTAATGAGATCGTATAATTTATTTAAAATCACCGAGGATTAAAAAGGGTTCGTGAAATCTAATTGTATATCAAATCACCTATAATTTTGTTAAACGCCCAATGTTCGGAGGTAGAATAATCGTCGGCTAATACGCGGAGCTTCGTGTACTTCATTATATTGATCCAACGGTTTGATAGTACAAACCGACATAATGATACTAATTAATCGAGTTACTAAACCCATCCGTCAATGTACGCGGTACACTTTGATATGATCTAGTAACATTCCATTATTTATTGTTTCAAATATTTCGTTAATATTTTGCTTACACTAAAACATTTACACGATTTCATTTGTGTTTCTTTTTTAAGTATAGTTAATTTTAATCTAAAATATTTACTGAAATGTGAGCATAATGGCCAACTGTCTTACTTTTTCTTATATATCCTTAACAAAGGAGGTATTTGATAAGTAGATAGTGTTTACTATATTATAATTCAGCCAACATTTATAGAAATTCGGTCAGTTATCTTCAAGTCTCTGAGTTTCTTAACGAAACGACATTGGACAGGGTAATATAAAGTAGAGCTACCCGATTAGCCGATAAACCTTAACAAACCCGGTATACAATACACAATCACTACTGATCCACGAGAATTGTTCCCGCGCAAGTAGTCCAGCCTAAACATTAGTACCAGTGACTTACAAAGTAGGTAACAGATGTCTGGAACTGGACAAAGGTGAGAAACAATGGAAGAAATGTGGTACAAGTCAGCGACATAAGTTAATAAATGTCTGTGAGATTTTGAATAAATTATAATCATAGATTCAAATTTTTTTATGCTATACTTAACAGGTTCTCTGTCCGATGAATCACATATGATACACAACAATAGATTTTCTATTATGTCTATCACGGGACAGCGAATCGGTTGAATTGTAGTTATTTAACATTTTTTATTAATATGATACTGTTACAGATTCATTAAATTTTAAACCGAAACCTAAAATGCTAGTAATCTTTTAAAAAAATAATAATATATAGCTAATATACTTATGTCGTTGACTGTACATTCGTATTTTAAACGTGAACGTGGAATTCCTGAAGATTGATGTAATGAGCGCGTGGCTTTGGAGCGTGAACAGGCGGACAGGCGGTCGATTCTCGTGCTCGTGTAGTCAGTAGAGTGTAGTGTGTGGGGTAGTTAGAGCACACTCTCCCGCTGCGGGTGCGGCGCGTCGTGCGCGGGCGAGGGCGGCTCGGAGGGCGAGGCGGCGGTGCGCGTGATGGCGGGCGGCCGTGTGCCGGCCAGCGCCCCCATGGTGATGGGCGTGTCGTCCGGGTCCTCCTCGTCTCCCTCCTCCAGGTCCTCATCTATCGGGGTCAGGATGTCCATGTTGGGCTGTACTTCTTCTTGTTTCCTGTGAAGATTATTTAGAATTAGTACGGTTAAAATAAGAGCTGAGAAGGACCTGTTACGTATTTATATTGTAAGCTGATGATAAAATAATATTAATCAAAGAATATTTTTAATTATTTTTTATTTTGCTCGTCAATATGACCACACTCCGCATGATGGAATGCGTCATGTGGTCTAAGAGCAGTAGCCTCTACACCATCTTCATAGCAGCTGAAGCCATCTTGAGGTCCCTACCTTGACGGCCTAAGAAGATGCTTTTTCACGCCCCGCTTAAAGGATCCAAGATTGAAGGAAAAAGGAAACACGTGCCTCGGCAGAGAATTCCATGGCTTGATCGGTCGGTAGAGGTATGAGGACCCAAACTTGTTAGTGCGCGCTCTAATCGACTCTACCGTGTAAGGATGGCATCGTAGCCCAGCAGGTGTTGTTCTAGATAGGAAATGGGAGTGCGGGATAAGGTAGAATAACTTTTCAGAATACTTCCCGTGGTATATTCTGTAGAAACATGCAAAAGAGGCGATGTCCCTACGGAGTTGCAGAGGTTCCAGTCATCTCGTGACCTCTAGATCGCCGATGATACGGACTGTGTGACTTTGCGCGTTTATAAATCCGCTCGAACACCTTGGAGAGCACCGAGGTGATAGCTATGGGTCGATAGTTGCCTGGCTCGGAAAGGTCCCCCTTTTCGGGGATCGGTTAAACGTTCGCGTCCTTCGAAGTCTCAGGCACAATGCCTGTAGACGCGTAAGTGTGGGAGACAACTCCGCTACACATCTGTTAAGGATCTCTTAAGGAGCTGGGATGCCGTCAGGTCCACTGGCTTTCCGAACATCGAGGGACTG
Organism: Catocala sponsa; assembly: GCA_963564715.1. Taxonomy (NCBI): domain Eukaryota; kingdom Metazoa; phylum Arthropoda; class Insecta; order Lepidoptera; family Erebidae; genus Catocala; species Catocala sponsa. The sequence continues at coordinate 19,332,262 of OY751338.1, read as the reverse complement.
CAGTATCGCATGAACATCACGTTGCCTGATACATTGCCAGTTGGCAATGTTGGCGGCTGCGAACCGCAGTCATGGATTCGGGAGTTAGCCGCAAAGAGGTTTGGAAGCAGATGTGCTTTCGCCTGCGACATATGAGCCTGTGATCCATTTGGATATCTCAGAGGGGGCAGCAAGGTCTGGCAGAAATTGGACTGCACGGCTTTGGCCAGGCGCCAGTAGCCACGGCTGCCCGTAGGATGCGACATGAGTTACTGGACGACCCGTGCGACGCGCTGGGCGTCCGTTCTTAAGTATATAGCTCTTGCAGATCTTTGTGGCTTGATTGACGTTGCCTTTAGTTGATCCACGTGAGAGTCGTGGAAAGCGCGAGCCCTGGTCCAAGCGCGGTACGCTGCCTGTTTACGTTTAACAGCATCAGCGCATTCACGACCGAGCCCGGGCCTTTTCCTGCCGCCGCTCGTGACATCACTGTATGGAATATAATATTCCATACCCAGGATGATTTCACCAGCGATAGCAATAGCGCTCTCTGATGGATCCCTGTTCTTAAAGCAGCGTTGACGCCAAGGGATGGATGCAAAGTACTCCCACATTCCATCCCAGTCTGCCGACGAGTAATACCACAATCGTTGTCTTATCTCCTCGGGTCGTGGGACCTCGATATCAACAGCTGTGGCACAAAACAGGCAGTGGTCCGAGGTGCCCAGAGGAGCACGAACAAACACACTGTACCGGTTCGGGTTACTCGTCAGCAGCAGATCGAGCAGAGAGGGCGCCTGACTTGCAATGTCCGGTATCCAGGTGGGCTTGAGTACCAGTTGAGATAGGTCATGCGTAAGAGCGAACGCACGGGCAGTTTGTCCTGCATAGTCTGTTCTGGGAGAACCCAACTAGGTCTCATGGTGGGCATTGAAATCTCCCAAGAATACCAATTCAGCGTTCGGATTCGCTCCTGCGCGTCGTCTGCCGCCTGAGTCAGGTAGTCGAAGAGGCGAGTTGTGTCAGCGTCTCCAGAATGGAGACGGTAAAGGCACATGTAGATTTGGCTAAAAGAGCCATGATCCACGTGTACCCAAAGGACAGAGAAGGAAGGGTCCTCTAGGCTGTGTAGACGGCGACAGCAAATATCCGCCCTGACAAACAAGCATAGCCCGGCTTTCGCGAGGAAGCACTCCTATAGCACGTAGCCGGGGTATTGCAGGTAGTTCGTGTCTGCAGGACGGTGTATTTGTGTCTCCGCCAGAAAAAGCATTGCCGGCCGAGCCGTCTCCAGGTGGCGATGGACGGCATTGAGGTTAGCGTGGTCCTCTGATATTAATAAACTCCACGACACAAGAAGAAGAAGCAACGGTGGGGTTATGGAGGTTGGCTGCTGTTAAACGACAATGCTTTATTTGTACTGCCATAGAATGGAAGGAAGGGGAAGCGTGAAAAAAGAGGCGACTATTCTCGCGGCAATGTGGGGCAAGGCGCAGAGCAGGTTTCGTCATAATACTGTGTGGTATAGCGATAGCCGATCCGACGGACGGAAGGACCCCCGTACCCTCCCGAAAGTGGTCGCCGGAACCCACCCTCCGGTCACCATCCGGCACGACGAGCCACCTCGAGATTATGCGCGGCATGATGAGGCAGCCAATCAAGTTGGTTAGACTCAGTTGGGCCTTTGGACTATACCGCGGGCGACCATCAGAGCACCGTTTCTAAGGCTCTCCCTGGCCGCCGGGTGGACTCGCGCCACCCACACAATGACTCTACGGATACTCTGCAGGCCTCTCATAAGCTGTGAGAATCGACACCTCATGCTTAGGCCTCTAGCACTCTCACTCACCGAACGAAACACAGCAGTGAAACACTGCTGTTTTACGTCGATTTTCTGTAAGAGGGTAGTACTTCCCCGGTCGAGCCAGCCCATTCATGCTGTAACCAGCTTAGCTCTACTACCTACCTACTAAATTATAAAATAACCAATTCTTCTTGGTATTTACATAATATGTTACATAAAATATATTTATTAGATTCAGAGCATTCGTTATGCTGCCATCACCTAACATTTAAAATATAGATTTTACTATTGGTTCTATATCCAAAATTATGTTAAGTAAGATAAAGTAGTAAGTACATTTAATTCTGCTAGAGTAAAAGGCCCATAATATAACAATATTCTATCACATACACACAACACCATCTAGCCCAAACTAAGCAGAGCTTGTACTATAGGTACTAGACAATGGATAACCATACATATATACTTTCTTTTGTTAATACATACATATTATATATAGAAACACCCAGACCAAGACAAACATCCATGGCCATGCACACAAATGTTTGACTTGTGCGGGAATCCAATCCTCAGGCGTGGCAGTCGGTTACACTAACCACTACACCGTCGATTATGAAAGAAATTGTTGTTTTGTACTGCATTATATTTTCCCCGTAGAAATGATATAAAAATTCGATGGAAATTCAAATATTAACTTAGTTACAATTTGGTCCTATCCTATACCTAAATAATTTATTAAAAATCGTACCGAGTACCGACGATCACTCGAGTCGAAGTTTGACAAAACCTATAAAAATCATAGGTGACCCCTCGGATCTCTTTGTATTGTTTGACTATATTGAACGATGTACCTAATAAGCTTCTTAGCTAATAACAAGTTTAATTCAAAAGAAGGTAAACCCTCACCTGCGGAACAAAGGAGCCGCGAAGGACGTGAGAGTGCTAGCCAAGAAGAAGGCGGCGGCCATGTAAAAGGAGGCGTCGTAGTTCTTGGTGGCGTCGAACACTGCGCCCGCCAGCGGCGAGCCGATCATGGCCGCCGCGCCGCGGAACAGGATCAGTAGACCAAACGCGTTCGTCAGCTTGTCCAGACCCAGCAGGTCCACCAGGATTATGGACGTCAGAGATATGTAGCCGGCTGGGAATTATATAATTTATATATTATATATACATAAACATTGCACCAATTTCAATCAGATCAGAAAGTACTACATAATAAAATATGGTATTTTATTTAAATTAATGAGTTTTAAAAGAATTGTCATACTGGAATTGCATAAATAAAACATAATATGTATATAGATTAGTTAATTGGTAATTAGTTATATTTCTCTTTTTAGTGTCTTTTGTGTTCTTTTTTAAAGTCGATTTTTGTGGATGTTTGGTGCATTCTGTTTTTTGTTAAATATAATACGGGTGTAGCAAACGCACTGCTGTCACGACACGATCACGTCATCGATATATATTTTTTTGATTTTGTTGATATTTCAAAAAACGCTTCATCAATTTTTATAAAATTTATATGGGACCACCTGTGAAGTATGACCTATCCTAATCGATTTACGCGTCTGCGAATAATAGGGGAACACATATAAAAAATATAAAAAGATCCCGACGAATTGAGAACCTCCTTCTTTTTTGAAATTGGTTAAAAAGAGCAACAAGATTTGAAAGAAAGAAAATACATTTATTTAGACAGAAAACACAACACATACTGCAGACAGCATAAACGTAGTAGGTACACAGTTAGACAGGAAAAGACAATGGGACACTAAGACAAAAGTAAATGACAATTTAAAATACAATAATATTATAAATTTATGGCATCATTAATTAAAATAACTATTAGGTACATCAAGCGAACATAAAATAACAGAAAGCAAAAAATAAAAAGATAAACACAAATAGAAAATAAAAAAACAAATATGCAAATAAACAAATAAGAATAAAAATATTAATCCCTTGGCCCGATCCATATATTAAATAGGTATATAACCTAGCGTATGCAGTGTACGTCGCAGTGTCTGTCAAAAAAAGATGTTGTTCAGCCCCAAGCTGTACCCGCATTTACAAGCGAAACAGCGCTGATTTTCAGCCACACCTTGGTGACCGATGTATTGTAGTACGTTTAAGTGTGGAGCAAATGAGCAATTTTTGTACAGCGTTTTTTATAAAAATGCTAATCTTGAGACTGAATTGAAGTGGCAAATTGTGATAACGGAAGAGGAGCGACTAACTATCGTATTAATCACAATAAGCAGAACATCAAAATACTAACTGATGAAATGGCAAGATTTAATTAGAGCGGTAATAATGAGTCGAGCTAGAACTAAATGCGCAAGAACAACAGCTGGCCAACTGTAAGGAGCAACTTGATCAGGTTGAGGCAATGATGAACTCCAATCAGGTGATTCAACAACATTTGGAACCGGATAAATACCTTCAGAAAATCCCAAGCAATGCTATTAAACACTATTACCCTTTGAAATTAAACTACTATATACGGATTTTATCGCGTTGTTTATTTGACACTATTACAACATTTTGAAAAACTGTTACACTACTATAATCACTATTAAACTTTACTAATTTTTAAGCTAATTAAATTATTGAAACTATTAAAACTATTTATACTATTACTATACTATTATACTATTTATATTTATTTTTACACTTTCCCCGACGTTTCGGTTGCTTTTCAGCAGACATGGTCACGGGGAGACTATTACCCTTTATACCCTTTAGTATTTTTATTATTGTCATTATTTGTCTCCTTTCACGAGTATTTTCCTAATGCGTTAGAAAAAATCCGGCTCTTTGGGAGGCTTACACGGGGACATGAGTCCAACATGCAAAGGCCCTTCGAGAGATTTAGTTTAGAGTGAGATGTGACACTTACCGAGACACCAGCCGCAGCAAGTGTAGGAAACTATTGCTACATATGGAACCTAACAAATTTGGGCTATAGGGATGGGATTGATAGGCTGATATAATTGAAACTATGGATAAAAAACGGCGTCTGCCTAATATACTGTTTCAGTACAAAGTCGGAATGGCAGATGATGATTTGCCGACTCACTAGATGGGCCCCCCGAATAGCCACCTTAAAGCCAGCAGAGGCAGTACCAGTGTAAGATCAATTCGGCCAGACACTATTAGCGAATGGTCATGTCATTTGTGCCCGCGCCGCAATTCAAATACGACTACGCAAATACGTAGTACAAAAGAAATATTTAAGTGGTGAAACATATTACACGTTAAATAGTATACATGGATCTAATAACATTTAGCTACACGGAGAAAAAACATACATACATAGATTCACGCCTGGTTCCCAGAGGGGTAGGCAGAGACTACGAATTGCCATTTGCTACGATCCTGACACACTTCTCTGGCTTCATTCACTTTCGTAACATTCCTCATACACAGAGAAAAAAAAGTAAATTAATACAAAAAATGGGTGAAAATTACTAAATATAAATTGTAATATTTAAACGCTATTGGAATATTTTTAAATTAATAATCACAAAAGTATATTTTACAAAGCGTTAATAATTTCTCATATACAGAAGTTAGTTTTCTGTATACTGTACAGTACTAAAATATTGTAATGGTTGTTGAATTTTGACTCGTTTTCTCTGTGTACATAATAATAAAGTTTTTTTTTTCTATAAAACATAAAAATCTATTTGGGACAAATCTGCCGCCCTAGACTCCAGCCTACTCAGCCTGCTGGTAAATCCGCCACTGTTTATATGGATTACCACAAATTATACATGTTCTAGCCTCAATACTCCCAAAATGCCCACAAGTACAGTACGGCAGTTGACAACGAGCCTCAAGGCGTTTAACAGCCGATAACGATGTAGCTATCGAATCGACTAGGAATGAATTTAGTCAATAGTTACGCCGATGACTCCAGTGTTCTCTCTCGCCGTGTTTACTGATTTAGATTTTCTAAAACCGGGAGGACTGAGAGTATGACGTGTAGGTATTCTCATTTATTATTTACGATGCTTTGCTATCTAATAATGCCTAAAGAAATTATGATTATGATTACCTTAACTATGAGAAACTAATCATCATTAAAGTGATTGTAATATTAAAATCCTAACTAATATTATAAAAGCGAAAATGAGTTTGTTTGTTTGTTACCTTTTCACGCCTAAACCACTGAACCGATCATCCTGAAATTTTGCATATACGTGTACAGAAACGGACATAAGCTACCTTTCATCCCGGAAAAAATTACTGTTCCCGAGGAAAACCAAAAATAACGTTTTTATGATAATAGATGGCGCCACGTGTCTTTCGAATCATGATTGAATTATAATATAATTACAAGCAGAGTACAACCCGAATTGATTGTCAAATTCTAAATTAATGCGAGCGAAGCCGCGGGCAAAAGCTAGTTATAGTTATAATTACTAGACCATTACGTATTAATACTACGTTATTTGTGTTTCAGTACTAAATATATTGTATACTTACAAATGGCGATTCCAAAGGCAATAGCGATCGCAACATATGTAGCATAGGAATAAGCGAAGGGTGTCAGTCCGACGGATATCTGAAAAAGATTTTTATATAAGGTTAATATTTTATATGACATACAGACCTTTATGTTTAAGATATTAAGTCAAATCGTTACATGGAAATCACAGCAAATAAGAAGTCACCCCCTGCCTGAATACTCTGATTGAATTAGAATTTACATCTCTTCTTTCATACAATGTGGTTAAAATAGTGTAGCTTGCCTATGCCGGATCGATGCCATGGAACCTGGAAACAGCGCTCCTGGCGTCGCTCTACCATTGGCGGCAGGAGGCACTAGCTCGGGGCGAAGGACCTGCACTTCCCGCTCTCAAGGTGGCAAGGTCCAGGTTCTGGTGGAGAAATGGAAGGAACGACTTGTGCACCCCAGTGCCGGGCACGCCACGATCGTGGCGGTAAGACCCGTTTTTAAGAAGTGGCTGGAGAAGCGGCATGGCACCCTCACCTTCCGGCTAACACAGGTAATAACTGGTGACGGTTGCTTTGGCCAGTTCCTGTGTCGCATAAGCCAGGAAGTGACGCCCGGATGTCACCACTGCGGCGACTGCTGCGATGTTGTAGACACGGCGCTGCACGCTTTGGTGGATTGCCCCGCCTGGACATCGCAGCGCCGTGAGTTGATCGCGGCAGTCGGTACGGTTGCCCTCTCGCTCCCGGCCATGGTTCAATCTATGGTCCGGAGAGAGAGGTCGTGGTACGCCGTCGCCTCCTTCTGTGAGGAAGTCATTTCCATCAAGGAGGCGGCGGAGTGGGAGAGCCTCTCCCTAATCGCAGAACCTGGCGTCGGAAGGCGCGAGATGACCTTCAGCCACGCTTAGCACCAGGTGTGAGAGGCGGCGCGCGTGGGAACACGCATGCCGCCTCTGTGTCCAGTGTCCGTGTGTCTGTCCGTGGGGTTAAGGGGGGAACAGTAGGGCTTAAATTTAGTGGTGCCCAAAGGGTAGTTTTGTTGCGTAGTGGCCTGCTGTTTCATACGGCGGGCTGAAACCTCGGCGGGGTCGCGACAGCATGTGAAAATGATTCAGCGCGGCCCCGCCAATAGCGGTTTTGTCGAGGAACACCGTGATAGGTTTATTCGGTACTAGCTTTTGCGCGTGGCTCCGCCCGCGTGGTACCTACATCAATAAAAAGTAGCCTATGTCCTTCCCCAGGTTTTAAACTATATCTGTACCAAATTTCATCTAAATCGGTTGAGTGGTTTAGCCGTGAAAAGGTAACAGACAGACAGACAGATAGATAGACAGACAGAGTTACTTTCGAATTTAAAATATTACATAGTAAGGATTTCCAGGAGGTCCATTATCATCTTCCTTTTGTCAATTGGCATAATTGGCTACACAATACCAGTTTGAAACGCTTGTACAGTCGGCCAAAAATGTGGCTTACGATTGAGGTTCGTTTGAACGTCATGAAACAACAAGATCCATTGCCCCTTGCAATAATATTATGACAGTGACCATTGCTCTATCTATAATGTACTAGCTGACCCGCGCAACTTCGTCTGCTTCATATATTATAAGAGAATTTGCCCCGTATTTGCAACATTTTTCATTGCTCATCCGCTCCTATTGTTCGTAGCGTGATGTTAAATAGCCTTCCTCGATAAATGGGCTATCCAACACTAAAATAGTTTTTCAATTCGAGCCAGTAGTTCCTGAGATTAGCGCGTTCAAACAAACAAACAAACTCTTCAGCCTTAAATTATATTAAATATAGATTATATTTACGGCATGCCATGTGTCAAGGTAGAAAAGTAAACCTTGGCGATAATTAGATCTCACAGAAACTTTTGTCAAAACTGGTAGACAACTGCGCTAAACAACAGAACAACAGAGAGAGATGGCGGGAGATCGTGCGAAGAGTTTCGGAGTAGTAGAGTCTCGCTGATTTTAGCATGAATGGACCGGCTCGACCGGGGAAGGACTACCCTCTCACAGAATATCGACGTGAAATAACAGTCTTGTAGTACTGTTGTGTTTCGTTCGGTGAGTGAGAGTGCCGGAGGCCCAATCACCCCCTTTCCCCTTCTCACTCCTTCTCCTTCCCACTTCCTTTCCTAAAGGGTCGGCAACGCGCAAGTGATGCCTCTGGTGTTGCAGGCGTCCATATGCTACGGTGACCACTTACCATCAGGTGGGCCGTATGCTTGTTTGCCACCTTAGATGCATAAAAAAAAAAGCTGCATCCGCCTCTACTACCGACGTGGGCGCCCCCGAGTGACCACGACCGTTCTGCCAAGAGCGAAAAGCTATATATCTAGTACCTATGTCTGTATGTCAATCTTACCGTTGCAATAACAAGGCAGACATTGTTGAGCAGCAGCGAGTCCATCCAGGGGAAGTCAGCGACCCACCCGCACGCGATACGTCCGATCGTGTTCGTTATACCGATGATCGACAGCAAGAATGACGCTTGCGACTGTTCCACACCCTGAAATATATATAAACGTATGATTATGAAATCAAAAGTAACAATAAGATATTCAAAGGCAGCATTAAAAGTATTTCTTAAATCTTTTTGTCGATATTCTAAATATGAATTGTTGACAGTAATTTCATATTCTTTTTTTTATTTTAAAGGCGTATCACGCATGTTGTTTTTTAAATTATATCGCTGATAACTATGACGATTGTAGTAAAGAAAACTAAAATCAAACAGACTTGCAACAATTAATTGTAGATTACGTTATGTCGCGTGTGGGGATCAAACCCACAACATCTACTGATAACGTGACTACTTTAAACATAGTACCATTTGTGCAGACCCAATAATTGATTTGAATAAATCGATTTCTACTCACTTTTGGACTTTATATGAATATCGTCTCAGAAAAATCACATTATAGATAAATTTATTTGAATTGGTTAATTTGCTGTTTTTAGCCATACATTAACAATGCGTCATAGTAGATATGTACTATAGCCATTTCAAAATGTGTATGATGATAAAAAAGTGCTAGTTACACTGAGCATGGCGGCGTCGACGATGTAGACGAAGGGCACGTAGAGGCCGGCCATGCCGAACACGTTGGACACGCCGATGAGCATGAAGGCAGGGTCGCGCAGCAGCGACACGTCCAGCATCGACGACAGCGCAGACTTGAACGAGCTCGGCAGCCCCAGGCACGGGCACAACTCGTACTCTGCTAAATGCCTACACTTTAGTCACGAAGATAGCATGCTTGTGTCTGGCAGTAGGTGAGAAATGAAAGCCGAAGATCGGCCTCAGTAGCAGGCTTTTGGAAAATTGACATCCCACAACAAGCCGTCACAGGTTGATTATTATGATATGATATGATATGACAGTTTGCTAGTCCGATATTTTTAAAACTGGTCATTTGGATAGGTTTTTGGCTCACGAATAGCATCTTCTCTGACATCAATTTTCTATAACCCTATATCGTTATACAACATGTTCCACTCAATACTCGCCGGACTTAAAGGAAAAATAGATACATGGTATACGTATATAAACAGGCCGTCGAGCTGAGAACTACGATATTTTTCGCTACAGCCTTTTCTATTAAACCTTATGCTGCTTTGATAGGCTTATATATTTGAATTAAAAAAATATTATTTTCTTTTATTATTTTTCTTTTATTATTAACTATTAGCTGTTTGAGTTACTAATTACTAATATTCTTGTTACCCCCTCCAATAACATGCTTATGTTAATTGTGCACGAACGCTCGTTTGCCATTCTGATGAATGTTTAAAAAGAGCAACTTACGTTCTTGTCTCTCCAAGTCTCCAGTTTGTCTGCTTTGAGGCAAACTTAGCACCGAGTTCCTGTAACCTTGCAGAGATTTTTGACTCTGGTATTGAGGCAAATTGAGCACGGATCCCGAATAGAAGATGTCTTTACGAGACATGGGGCGAACCATCCGGGAAGGTTCCTTTGGACCCGCGACGGACAGTTTAGAATTGTACATCATACTTTCTGTGTCACCCTGGAATTAAATATAAATTAATTTAGAATGATGGGATGATGAGATAAAGGTAAATACAATTATTGCTCAAACTGAGTAAGTACATAAAGTTTTAAAATAAATATCATTTCAATAGTCTACTCAATCGAGCATTGCAATAGTAGGTATCATGATGACGAGTTTATTTATATTATATTAAATCGGATTAGGCGATACTTGGCAGAAATCTATTGTACTAAAATTATTGGGCATAGGTTGATGTATATCGCTTACAGTAGTAAGAGATAAAGAACAATAGGTATATAATCTCCAATATATAACTGCAAGTTGAAGTTCGCTCGGATTGCACAACACTGCTGTCCCTATTCAAAGGAGTTTGGTATTGTCAACCTTTTTCTATTGCAATAGTTGATGCGGGAAATCCGATGATGTGTGGCGGGTATCTCTCTTCCCACTTGCCTTCGTCGTGAGACTATCTCCATGACAACCTAATCTTGTCATGGAGATAGTCTCACAACAGTCACAACGTACCCACATTTTACTAGCTATATATATGTCGAAGTGCTTGGTCGCTTGGTCGCCAACAACCTATAATCGTCTTCCAGGCACATGTCCAAACGGCATAAAGTATATTAAGTCTTTCATAACTTTAAGTCACAAAGTAACACTAAGACTTATCAATGTAAAATTTTAATGATTAGCATATTTACTTGTAATTTAGAGTTATTGAATTATTCTGTTAGGCAAATCTGCTACTGAGAATTGCACAGAGTCTGGAAATGTATCCAATAGATACTAAGGTTCGTCCCCTTTTACGTGGGATTAAAACACAAAGCAGCGCATAGTATGTAGGTATAAGAGCTATATTACGCTGCTTTGTGTACTCTTTTAGTAAATATAATGAGACTATGTATATACACAATTATTATAGGTAGATTGCTGCGATGCAAAATTTTCTATGTATTATATTTTCCTTAATGTCAAACGTTTCTCAACCATAACCAGAATTAATCGATTCGAAGTATGTGTTGTTCAGCATACCGATTTGATCGATGATTATGTTAGCTATATAGCTACATATAATGTGTATCGACTCGCTGTCAACAACAGCGAGTATGTTTAGCTGAAATCATTGCGGTATAAATAAAACGCTAACAATAAACAACACTATTGTTCCATCACGTTAATGTCTCGGAAACTAAAACAATAATTTGTTTCATACTAAATAATAGTTCCTATGTCCAGCAATGGACTATTATAGCCTGATGATGATGATGATGAAATAATAGTTCTGGGAATGATTGATGGCATTCACGGGTGGTAATGACAAGAATGTTTTAAAACTTTTTCGCAAATATTAGCAATATGTTTGAAACGACAATACGTGTTGGACGGCCGCCAGTGTCGCGGGCTATTTGGCAGGTGTCGTGGCAAAAGTTCAAGGTCACGTGACCGAAGTTCTGTACCACCGACGCACACGGATATGTCCATACGAACGCTCTTGACAACAAATTTATTTATTGTCATATGAAATGTAGGTCAATTTGTTTGAACTAAATACAATTTCAACACGGGCATTTAGTTGCGCCTGTTTACATGAATTAACGTTATTTAGGGTGCGCATACACTCATCAGTGTCAACTTTTCTCTTTGTTTGTAAACTATACATACATAGACTCGAGCCATTAAAAATTTAAAAAACAATGAGGTGGTGTACCCACATTCTGTCCGCTAGGATTTAGCTTTCATGTAATAGGGTACAAGGAAGTTATTGCAACCTGTTAGGCACGTTTTTAGTATAGTCTGAGAGTATCGTAATAAAAAATAGATCATCCGTCTATTTTTTAGTACGGTACTCTCAGATCTTCTCATACTTTATCCGACTCGGGTATCGAACCCTCGACTACGCGCAGAATAATACCACACCCCAACGAGGTTGCTTTATACGTATCTTAGTTTATTCATGGTATGACATTGTAATAAGGAAACGACGAATCATATGTATTTTGAGTACTCAAACTTATTGTTATTAATTTTGTTATTGTATCCTGTAGTACGGTGCGTTATTGTATTATATTATTACACTGTCCGTATTTAGACTTCCTAATTTAATTTAATTTCTATTAATAATTACTCATATACTTACATCAGCGTTGCGGTATTGACTATTCATTGAGGTTTTGGACGTTGCTTTAATAGCGGCTAGGGACGGTTTGAATCTGTAATTGAGCAGAAATAAAAGCATTAGTTAGGTGTCGCCAATTGGAATCAATCAGATCGTGACATTTTAAACTCTATGAAACGTATAATAGAGTTCAAATTGTATAGGTATACCTACTTTGAGCCAACTTTTAGATTCCTCTGTATTTATCGCGGAGAGCAGAATAGATGGAACTGCGCAGATTATAGCAACTTCAGAGCGAACTAGAAGTCTAGTACAAGATACAACTTAGAATTATATCTATAAACAAGATACAATTTGACGTTTATAAGTGAGGATAAACCGGACAGACACCTAGCGATTAACCAAATATGCCATTATAATAATAAATAAGCAGTTATAAAAAGGACAATATCCCTTAATAAGCATTACATGAAAGAAAATTCACTGGACTGTATCTACGTACTCACACAACAAAATTGATATAACTTTATTTATAAGCCGATTTTAATTAATCTCACTCAATGCCAGCCCAAGCTTATCTCAATTCACATTCGACCACCACACCCAAATTAATTCAACTATTGTGGATATTAGAGCACACAAACGCACAAATAAACAAACAAGTCTGTTTACGATTATATTACGTGCAAAACCATAGCTTATATAACATTATCAAAATAAACCAGACAACATCAAAACATTTCAGTTTTTTGTAGGAATAGCTGACAAATAAAAACAGTCTTCGATATAAAACAGTTTAAAGTTCATTTGACGCGATGTCGTCGCTCATACACAGTTTTTAAAAACTAGCTTGGGGAATAATCTTTCACCCGAATAGATTATTTAAATCTCGATAATTATGATTCACTGCATTCCCTCAAACGTGAAATGTATTGAAAACATCATACGAGGCCAAGTCTAGCTAAAGCTAATTCATATTGTCTACTAACGATCACAATTAAATCAATAGTGTCAGGGTAGCGGTTTAAGTCAACAGAGGAAATCACCAACTAACGTATTTTTTAGCCGGTACTTGTTGACATCTGTTAGCGATCATTCACAGTTGCAGATAGACTGTATAAATTAGCTTTAACTAGAATGCCATGATGATTACTATATTGATATGTATATCTGTATGAGCCCATGCACACAGACTCACCCCTTTTGCCCGTAGGAGTAAGTGGATACTACATATAATACACTTATTATGATCATGGCATATCTCTCTTACTTCATTCACTTTCAATACATTCTTCGTGCACGCTCATCGGATTAGGGTACTTTTAACCCGGCCTTTCTCCAGATCGTAACTTTACTAAAGTGCAATTTAGAACTCTACGATAAGTCGGATTCACTTTAGTGACATATGTTTCACAATTTTATATTCAGAAATATTCAATCCATAGTAACTTAATACAATCAATATGAACTCAATTAATAATCTAATTGGATCCTAACGTTGAATGTTATAAACCGCTAGAAAATATACCGGCAATACGAGAATACAATCATTTCGAATCGTTCTGTTAGTTACCTGAACGTTCAGAATTGCCGTTCAAGTTAAATATCTTCATATAGAACCTTTTTCTCAACTGTCCTATTGACATTCATCGTATATCCTTCTTGGTCCATCTTTTGCAAGTAAATGAGCACAATGTTTGATTAATCAACGTATTCATTCGATGTGCCACGCCATTCGCATTTGATTTCTTCGCCAGTACTAATGTTGGTAGTTAATTTATTTATCCACTGGTAACGTGATACGTTATGTTTATTACGGACAGATTGCTAAGCCGATAATCTTATAGAACTACTTGATGAAAATGTTGAAACCATGCTTAACAATACCCAATAATAATGAGAGTGGATCATATTTTTGTAATATGGGGATTACTTTTATTTTTATACGTCAGTTCGGCAATGAAAGTGTGTATTTTTCGTCTATTAGTGTCTATTAGCCGCCATCTTAATCCTTTCGCTGTCCCGTGATAGACACAATAGAAAATCTATTGTTATGTATCATAATATGTGATTCATCGGACAGGTAACCTGTTAAGATCAGAGGTGGAGCACTATCCCGATAGTAACAACTTCGGTTGCTAAATTAGTAATTTGACTATACGACTCTGGCTTTTTGAGCCTTTGATGCCACTTATTTAGGCATGCCCGTAGTGTTGGTGCTCTCATTCTCCTAGCACAGGTGGCAGGGTTCCGTGATAATTTTGATCGCTCAGTCAATGCTGGCCCTGGGTTGATATCAGTATTAAGGGCATTATGACCGTTCTAATATCCCCTACTTTATGATAGCGCTACAAGATACAGCCATGTATATGTGCAGTGACAGCAGCTTGCCAAAAGCACCAAAAAAATATAAAATGTTCATTGTGTCTTTGGTTCTTGTACTAGTATTCACGTATATACATAGAACTCTTTTCATTTTTCAATCGGAATTCTCCTTAATTTTTCAATCAGATACTAATATCGTATAGTAGTTATAATAAGTATGTAACAATGATTAACAACATAAAATAAAAGCAAACACATGAAACTAAGCCAATCAGTATAAACAAAATGAAACCAAAACAACGATTGTCATAATCCTACTTGTAAACAATTGATCTTAGGATGCATTTCCACTGAAGCGGAGCGGAGTACAGTACAAAATATATTATATTTATGATTGATACCCTTAGTTCCAAAGAAGTATTTAACCAAATTTTTCTACGTATTAACTGACAATATATAAGGTACATGTTATGGCAATCCTTGTTTTGTTTCTATACCAGTAAGTTCAGTTCCGCGTAGCTGCTATCGCCCATCACCGCTGTACGTCCGTCCGCCACCTACAAACAATGCTAATCTACTACCTATCGCCGGACCTGTCGCCGGTGCTCTGCTTGCGCTGGCGATCAAAGAACGGCACGGAGCCGTTCTTGGGCAGGCCGGGGGCGTGCGCGCTGAACGCGGGCGACGACACGTTGCGAGACATCTGCTGCTGGGGGTTGATGGTGAGGTTGCCGTTCTCACCCTGTCAACATCAAAATACATATAGTCTCATGCCTACAACACGAAGGTACCAACCAATATATCTGGTATAATATGTATTTAATACTACACGTATTACACCCACATTTCACCAGCTATGGTTTTAAGAACTACGTCAAATAAGCCTGTTGCCTATCTATTGATCACAGTGTCAGACTCTGTGCTGCTACAGGTATACTACATTTTTTAAATAGAAAATTCATATATTATTTTGCTCGACCAGGGAATCGAACCCGATATACTGCAGAGGTATATATTACTATTGAATTACTGCTCAAAATTAGGATATAGGGGTGGGTGGTCAAACATAAAATTTGGATAAACGTAAATGGAATCATTTACGTTTATGCAAGTTTTAGTAGGCGTATAATATATACATTATTAAAGACTTTTGTTGAACTACCCTCATTAATTTAAGTTAATGAGGGTAGTTCGTATATATAAATATACGAACTACCCTCATTAATGGACTAAAATATAAATTAAACCAAAGTTGTATATTGAGATTCCATGTAATGGGGGCTAATCCCCGTGCCACTATGCCATCCTGGAGACTCTGGTGTCAATTACGCTACAATGAACAGCCACATTCATAAACAGTGTTTCCCGGGATTAATATGACATCACTAAACCAACAAAGCAGTTGGTTATTGATAAAGTGCTAATGAAATTGTAACGCCGAGTTACTTTTCACACTACTCACGTGTTTTATTCACGTGAATTTAAATAAATAATAATATAAGTATAGCCTATCAAAGTAATATGGACTACTTTGATAAGCACTAATGATAAATATAGATAGGTATAGTGTATAATTTATATTTTATCTACTAATACAAAGTCATTAGCTAAGGTAAAGCCTTACAATTCCGTGATTAAAATCCTTTCAGGTTGACTTAACTTGATATAGTGTAACTATAATCCTTGCGAATGATCTATACTAATAATATAAAGATATAGTGCAAATTTTATGTGGAGGGTGTTTACCCTTCAATACTGAAAGACTGCTCTGGCTGAGCATGATATAGCATATTTTGTCCATTTGGAACAATGTACCTATCAAACTACCTCGATGGCGTAGTGGTTAGTGAAACCGACTGCCACGCCTGAGGTATCGGGTTCGATTCCTGCACAAGCCAAACATTTGTGTGCATGAACATAGATGTTTGTCTTGGTCTGGGTGTTTCTATGTAAAATATGTACGTATTTACGAAAAATACAAAAAAGGTATATATGTGTATGTTTATCCATTGTCTAGTACCCGTATTACAAGCTCTGCTTAGTTTGGGCTAGATAGAGTTGTGTGTATGTGGTAGAATATTATTATTATTATAAATAGTGAAAGAATTTAGCGGTATCGGAAATGCACGGCACCACTGAATTCGGGGTGGGCCGCTAGTTTCAATAATGAAAGTTGTTATAAACTGAATGTCCACAGTAAACGCGGAGATAATCGATTAAAGATTTTTCAATAAATTATTGACAAATGGTCAAATAGGACATTCTAATATGTGTACGCATAGGCTTGTTTAAAAAAATATATGTAGGCACTGTCCCTGCCAAATGACAAGAGTCTCGGGCCTATTTACCTGGACAGAAACAAAAGGGAAGATATTTTGCACCTAAAGTGGGTTTAGTAGAAGCGTATAATACCTACCCCCTATTTGGTCAATTACATTTGAGGACATATGTATGTCAATAGACATGTACGATCCTATGCTACTTATATATGAACTTAATTTATTAACATTTTTCTGTTGCATTCTTTCAATAATATTCGAATACAATTGTGCACAATGCGGTGTCTACTTGCGTACTTTGGGTAGTTGAGGATGCAACGCATGCAGTCGTGTAGTATTGTCGACACATTCGAAAGCAATTTAGCTCATCATTAATATATGTACCTTTTTCTTCTGATCGTTAGTATCATCAACGACTTTGGCTTCAGTGATAGTAGGCAACGTAGGCACGGTGGGCACTCCAGGCATGTTGGGCACAGTAGGCACGCGTGCTAAAGCTTCTAAATTCAGGGACGAGTGTACACCAGGGTCGATGTTCAGTGGCGCCTGGAGATGTGAAAGCTCTTTTATAAGTATATAAGGTTTTGTGTTAAGCTGTTAATAAGTTAATACTATTAGTAGTATAAGCAGGAAATAGCGTAATAAATACGTAAAAATTATAAACTCAATACTATTGTTCCAAATGTTTTTAACATAAGATGTTGAGTAAATATGTCAAATATTATCAATTGCGTAAAATTTATTAAGCTTTCTGTGATTTTGCAAACCCTTTGCCATATAGGTTTCGGTGCACACGATGTAAACAATTTCTTTTTAAATATTGCTCCCAAAATATTACAAATCAATATTACAATAGATAATGTTATAGTTTAATATGGTCTTGGTGAAATCTCTAATACCTAGAATTCCAAAACAGTCAAAACGACATGTGTATAATTGTATATAGCCAATATTAGTGAAATCGTAAAAAAAAAAATAATAGTAAATAAAACAAAAACCCGAAGCGCTCAAAATGTACAAGCACATTTAAAATCAAAGAGTCTTAACTTGTAGGTGTGCAAAGAAAAGAAATCTGACCTATTCACATTACTTAAGTCATTTGCAAGTACAATGCATTTCAATCAACATAGCCTAAGCTTTATGTAGCAGTTTCTAATTATCTACCCAAAATTACTAGACAGTAATTTACGTATAGACACAAATGATATGATGATTATGGATATCCTTATTTATCTCTTTACAGTACTTGCTCGGTAAGACTTGTGAATGTTCACAATGGACCAGCATCTATACAATGTGAAATAAGTGTATAAATGCATAGTGACCCGCCCCAATGGGCACCATAATTATTTTTAACATTGAGTGCAGTACGTCACGAGTGTTTATTACGCTACTTCCCATTGCATGGTTAGTAATACACCCGAGAGGCTTCATAGAAGGTCACCAATAGATATAACAAAGATAGAATAATTTACTATAAAATAGATACTAGTGCAAAAAGCTTTTCCCTTTATTAAAGGGGCTTCTAAACGAGCAATATCTATATACTATAATATATAGCTGCAATATATAGTCCAGCTTAACGTTTTAATGTATGGTTATGCCAAACATAATTATCTGACTATATAGCCAGAACATCTGACAGTATGAGTGTAATTGTTCGCATTTGGCAACATTAGCGGTTAGTATACTGACACAAAGATAATGCCCGTTTACAAGCCCCTTTACACTTTGAACAAAAACATACTGTTATAAAATAAAAATCACGATATTCAAATTTAGAAAAGAGACTTAAGACATTGTATTTAAAAATAGTACTGGCTGTAAAGGCAGGTAATTAAAACTGCACCATAAATACAATGTGTAATTAAGCCTCTTTAGAAAAGAAGTTGCATACAGAATACGAAAACGGTTTGTCAAATAGCTGTAGTATGCAGACTATATGATTAACCTTTTTCTAGCGAAAAGTTCAAACTTTTGGTACACACAGCGACACATCAACTTAGACTGTTTGGACTTTGAACTATTAGAAGTTGAACGCTGCGAATCGTGCGAGAGAGTGCGTTATATTTTTGTTACGCTCTATCGTTACCATTACGTCGACACTCCACTATACAATGTCCCTTTCCAACAATTCTCTATTTTGTATGTAGCGTAGTTATGAGTATTGGTGTCTAACTTGATGTGTAACCATGTGTACGTCCAAGAAAGTTCCATGAACATAAAATCAATAACAATATAGTACGTCATGTTATAATAATAATAGGGTCAAAGTAAAACATAGGGAAGAAAGCTTGCCAATCAATCGAAGGCATTGCCCTCGACGTCGCATACGAATGCTGCATAATATATGAAGGTTTCAAAGTACAGAAATAGAAAGAGTTTATGTTAGAACCATTTAGTTCCGTTGCTGATTGTAAAAATACTTCATACTGTTTATGCAGCATAGGAAATAGTGTAAAATTTTCTTAAACTTGCAAACATTATACACAAATCAACATAAAATCATGAACGCTGCCAAAGGTTATAAAACTTGGCCTTTAAAAGAGGAAAGAAAATCACACAGCAACTTCAAAATGCATACACACAAACAGTAAAATCTTCGAATTCTGTTAGTATTAAGCCATTAGAAATATAAACTACTAACTACATTGTACCTATTATTGCATACTTACCTTAACCGAAGTATGTATGGAATACCTACCATTCCAAAATTAACACATAATAGATATGATAAATTTCTTCTTATAGTGTTACTATTTGTTTTTATCTTTCTATTATTATTTTCTTTTCCTGTTATGATTTAAGTGTGCCTTTTTGTGTGCCATAATAAATCAATTTTCTTTCTTCTTTCTTTTCTAATAGTAGGTCTTGGTTAAATTGAGGTAATTCCGGATCAACGTATTTTGTCAACCAACAGTACCATATATATCAATCAATATTCTCAATAACTGTTAATACTAACTAAAGATATACATACATAGACATATTTTTTTACAGTTTACTATGTGTAACGACTATTGTATTCGACAAGTAGGACTATAAACCCCTTATAAAGATAATACTCGGATAACGTATTCGAGAGCACTTGGCTTGGCTTAGCTACCGAATACTAAACCTTCTAGTAAATTCTACCACCACCAAAATAGAACTAAGAGTGTTAGTAAGAAGCAACTACATACAGAATCTTCTACAACGTTCACCTTCAGCCTCTTCTCCATGGTACCGTCAGGTAACTGCACAACAAAGTATGAACCACCAATAGAACCACGTTCCATTTGCAGTCTTTTCTCTTCCGCCATACGTTGGAGTAAAGGTTTCTCACCAGACGTCTGAAATGTGTAATATGTTGTTTAGGTGCTAAAATGGAATGTCTCTGATGTGCAAGTTAATCCCAGACATTTGTTGTAACACATCACAATAATGACACAGTTATTTATGACATAAAAATGCATGACAGGTATAGGTATTTAAGAGTACGTAGTTATTTCTTTGTACATTTATACGATTACATATAAGATTTATTACCCATAGTGCATTTCCCGTTAGACGATTATCGACATCTGTCTGAGAATAATTGGCTTCCTTTAGGTATCATACACACCATACGTGACTACCAACCTTGGGATAAACTAAAGGCCTCATTAGCGCACCGAAGACGGCACAGTTGAGGATCAAACCGGCCAATAGGAGGTTAGCGTTTTGCCATGATCCAAATTCATTGAGCAGGAGTGCGGCAAGTGGCGCAAAACTGAATGTTCCTACACCTGACCCGCACACGGCTATGCCCGTGGCTAATGACCGTCGAGTCTCGAAGTAGTAGCCTACAGCCACGACTGACGGAAGGTAGATCATACCGAAGCCGAGACCTGCAACAAAAAGAATTGGTTTGTTGAAAATGCTCTACGCAGTACGATTACAATACTGTACGTGTACTTATAATTTTTGTTGATACATACATACAGACTAGCCTTTTTGAAGGAAAGACACGATTGTATTACGTCGTATATCGCGAGCTGTGTTTAAGGCTAGACGTTATTGGGAATGAACCTATTGTCGTCTACCGCGCATACTTACAGACTGCGTTAAAGAGTCTGGATCTGTGCTCGGTATTTCTTCTAAAATCTAAATATTGTCTTATGTTTACGTAAATGTTATTAATTCATTCTTATTAAATCAAACATAAAAATTAAACTACTTTATACAGATTTTTATTTTTACCCAAAATCTTAGCAACACTCGATAATTTTACAATGGCCTAAAGCATAAGCACAAACTAAACTCGCGGGAAAACTAAGCAGTATCTGATATGTACAAAATAAAAATGATAACAACAAAAAAACACGTTGCACAAATCAAACCAGGAAAACGCCTCAATTCAAAGTCCATACTATGGTTGCGAACTAACGAAGATTATATAATCGCTGTTGTCGTTAGTTAAAATTCTACCATCACGGTGGTAGGATTTGCAGGCATTGTTATCATATGCATACACGCCTGCCTAAAGCCAACCAACACGTAAACGAGCATCAGAGAAAAGAAAAATGGTAAACATTTTATTAAAAGCTCTTTGAACAATTGTCCTATTTCTACGTTTGTTTTCAAGAGATTGAACAGCGTCTATAAACGTATGTAAATATAATCCACATCACTATGCTCAAAGAGGTGAGGCATTATGATTAGTGAGGATTGTTCAATTTGGCGTGGAGCCAAATTACAGGGAACTTTGACCAATTTGTCTGATGTGACGACGTCATGTACAATTTGGCGTGCGATAAAAAAGAGAGACAGTCATCAGGTCGTATATATATCACTGCTCGTTTGGACATT
Organism: Catocala sponsa; assembly: GCA_963564715.1. Classification (NCBI taxonomy): domain Eukaryota; kingdom Metazoa; phylum Arthropoda; class Insecta; order Lepidoptera; family Erebidae; genus Catocala; species Catocala sponsa. The sequence goes on along the minus strand of OY751338.1, from coordinate 19,310,438 downwards.
GACTTCTTACGCACTTCGTTCACAGCATGTCGAAGATTCGCACAAATATGCTTAGATAAATTCGGTTTATAGTAGAATGATGGCACAAAAATCTTGACTTAAGCCTGAGATCTTGTTCAGACTGGAATAATCAAACGCAACCAAATATATTCTAGAGTTTCTACACCCAAATATTGACCCGATGCAAGGAGTTGTGCTGTCAGCAGAGATCAATAATCTTTGTCCCTTCGCTTGAACAGAGAAACATTTTTTGCAAGATCTGCACCGCACAAGCGAAGCGCTTGTTGCAAGTCTATGGATTACGGCTACGGCTTACTAGCAGCGGGCCGTATAATTATTTCCTACTTCGATTGAATAAAAGAGCAAATGTGTTCGCTGAACTCAAAACTATTCAATGAACACTGAAAGGAAAACGATACCTATATCATACATCGAATTAAAAAAAGTTTGTATCAATAACAAATGCGCAGTAAACTGTGTTTGACATACATAACTATTACACTGCACATAATAATTGAACATAAATTGCATAATTTAAATCATACCAGAGAACGGGTCGAATGAGATAATAGCCGAAGTTAACTGGCGTCTCATTATGGTTAAATTTACTACTGAATAACGTAATTGTTCTAAAAATACATGTGTATACCATGCTTAAGATCATTCCGTCCGATTTGATTGAACATGCTCATGATTTCAGCGTCATTAAATCTCCATGAAGCTAACCCTTCGACTACATTTCCGTCTGCGACCTTGGCTTGTTACTTGGCAACATCTTAATTTTGTAGCCGGGAGACGCATAAAAGAAGAGTGGATTATGGCATAATGTCTAATTGAGTAATCATATTTTAGTGTGTCACTTAGTAATTGACGACACGAAGGCAGTACTTAATACAGCTTTCCGAGTCTCATAAGCTCTAGCTCTAATCCTCTGATAGGCTCTACGGCCTTATATTATTTCAACGTAGGAACACGTCAATGTAAATTCTTGGATAAAGCTACATAGGTAAATTTAACGTTCAAGTACTACTTCGAAGTCTAAATGAATAAAAGTTTTAGACTTTTAATTTAGAAATATTTTTGTCGTACATGGCAAGGTGAAGCTACTCTGTCGAAAAGATGATGTATTTAGCTTTATTATTGCATAAATAGAGCCTGTTTAAACAGAAGCACAAATCGTAGTGTAATAGCGTCATTACTTGTAACGTCCATTAATATATAACATATATACGCCTAGGAAGTGGCAGTGGCTGGACCTTAATACAAGGCTAATAGCCCAGCTTGTTTTACTAAAATATTTGGTGCAGAGTATATAATAGTTTATTTTATTCAATCAAAGATACGTAGCATGCGTTCAGTGTGCTTTGGTGAACTAATCCACAGCATGCAAGTGGAATCAAAGAAAAAAGCAGATACAAAACTTTTTGAGCATTCATTTTGAAATGTATTGATTCTGTTTGGTGTGCCAAATAAAATAAATAAATAAGTAAAACGGATTTCGATTTATTTATAGTTAAAAGCCATGCATAAATATTATGTACATTCGGCATTACTTATTCTAAAACCCAAGCTCGCTACAAAAAAGTGGCTACTCTTTTGACCATGATTGTATATTTACTTAGAATATATTATATTATGTACATCAGTGGCTGCAATATAATGTTGAATTATGTTAATAAATAGTTTGTATGTACATTACGCGAAGTAAAAAAACATTTAGAACATGATAAGGGCTTAGTCATAATTTAGTGCCGGCGCACCAGTCGGAATTTCAAACCGCACAAAGAAGCATATGGGTTGTTGACTGCTGCAAAGAGGTCGTCGTCACTCATTTAATGTATGCGTCATTTCCCGGTACAGTACTCTACATTTTTCATCAAATAATTAATCATCAATTTACATACAATGTTAGCAATTGAAAAAGGAACAATGCATCAGCTTTGCGCCTAATTAAAAAAGTAAATTAAACCTACATTCTATGTAAAATAATACACATACATTTGTAAAATAATATGCATACCTATTCTTACACGTACCTATATTCGCAAAGAGGTAGGCTCAAGTACATTACAGCTACATTTCGTCAGCTATTTGGTCTCACAAAAGTCACAAAATTGGGGTCGTTCGTATTGCCGTATGCCGTGCATAGATGCAGGCTTCGCGTTGCTACTGAGAATTCATGACTGAAAAGATCGCCAAATCGCCGAAACAAGCAACAGTCGCTTTTAATAGCGTTCGCGCTGCGCTATCAAAAAGTAAATGTAATATTTATGTAAACAAATATTAAGTAGCTTAAACGAATGCTTATATAAATATGATTTAATTTTGTTTAGTAAGATACGCAATGTTATCTATATATAAAATAAAATCGTAGGAAAGTGAAAACTGTACATTGAATATTTTTTTAAAAGAATACTTGGGGCGTGATCTACAATCGATATCGAAGCCAAAAATATAGTTTTTAGATTTTTTTTCTGTTTGTCTGTATGTATGTCCGGGCTAAACTCAAAAAGTACTGCATGGATTTACTTCAAATTTTGCATAAATATTACTAACAGGTCGGGTCAACATATAGGCTACATATTATGACACTATCACCTAGTGAGGAGGAGCTGTGAATATTTATTTTTCTTACGCATTCTGTGACAGCGTGTAATCTAACGACGCATATTTAAATGTTGTTTTTGAGTAAGCCATGCTATTATCTAGCTTTACACTATAAAAACTACGCCATTTAAGTAACTTGGGCAGAGAAATATAGTTGGGTTCCGCGGCGTCAAATACTTTTTAGTTAAAATCTACGCGGACGAAGTCGCAGGTAACAGCTAGTGTACTATTAAAACTTTAAATTAGATAAATAATATGTCTGGGCTACAACTGTAGATCTAAAAACATACTGACCTAATTACGTATGCCAGTCAATATGGCAACATTTATCTCTATTTTTGTATCTTGTATTCATTCGAGAATATTAAACACATAATTTATTAATAAATTAGGAATATTTAAAAGGTTTGTCATTTTCTTATATCCGTAGGTGACCTAGCAAGTAAATAAAGGAAAATTCTAACTAATTCTGAATAAAACGCCACGCGTGGAAATCGCTCGAGATTTCGTAAACAACGACTTGGCAGCAAAAGAGCAAAGTTGAATGATTGCTTCTTAACAATTCAGGGAAAGAGGGAAACGTGTACGGTATTCCACGTGCCTTCTCGATTCGGGCCCGCCTGTAGTACTCTTAGATAAAGAGAGAGAAATATCGTACTTACGTAGGGATTTATGGCAATTGAAAGTTATCTGCCTGCGTCGTAGATCGTTCTAACTTATGCCACGGCATGGCTTATGTTTGTACATTATCTTGAGGACCTAGGTTCGATTTATGGCTCAGGCAAAAGGTAATTGTGTTTTACTGTTATGACATTCTTATTAATAGAACGGGGTCTGGAAATATGCCCGCGAGATGGAAAGTTTCGCCGCCAATTACTACGAACTAACATATGGCGAAACTAAAATAAAATATATTTAAATGTGGGTGTAGGTTCCTTTGCTCATGACTTCTAGGATACACGAACGTGAATCTAAATATGATATAATGTAATTAACTGATAGTTTGGCATGTAAATAATTATAACAATAACTTTATAAAATTAAAGTTTAGCAGTTAAAGATACAATTGTTTTCTGAAACCACCGTTAAGAATAGAAATAACTGAGAAATTAATGTAGGCTCACATTATTTAATTAGGTACATCGAAACCATAGAAATAATACCACAAAGTGAACTTTGTCACAAAAGATAAATGTATGATTTCAAAATGTGTTTAACAAGCCCTGTTAGCAATATCCGAGAGCGTGTATTGGATTGTTTTCATATGATATTGTAGCTATCATGACAATTTACATTTACACTTATATAAAATGTATGGGCTAATAGTGCAGCTGTGTTGAACGCCTTCCGTAGCAAAATGTACATAAATCTCCTTCCAATCGTTTATTTTAAGATTAGCGAATAACAGCTAAACAAAATATATTTCATTCAATAAATTATGGAGTTTAGAATGGTGTGGAGAGCGGTACCGTCACAAATAGTACTTCCGAGTAGTCTCGACATTGAGATTCGATGATCTCAACAGTTCGCTGCCAACTGGGATCACAAGTAAAATTGGTGCTAAACAGACTTGCTAATTACTGAAACGTTTAAATTTTGAGAAATACAATACTGACACGATTTTTGACGAACTACCTATGTCTGCAGATTTCCTTATATAATGATTGAGATATCACGTTGTAGTGAGATGCTGAAATGAAGATCATAAACTGACAATATTAAAATAATAAATCTGCCAAACAATAACAGCTATATTAATATTTTAAAGGTGTACACGTGATACGAAATAAAATTGACGCAGTGTCGGTAGTTTTCCTTAGTTGAACCTTGAATGAACGCCATACGATTCCAGAATTAGGTCAAGCTAGATGGTGTGAATTCTATTATCGATTCTGATGCATCATTGTAAAAAGATAAAATGTGAATATAAACTTTCATAATGGTATTTTATTTTGATCGTGTAGTGATGTACAAATAAAGACAATATTATATAGCCTAGCCTAGTAAGGCGCCATGTCGTCTGCAATAATTGGCAACTAGCCAACCGTCCCGTGTTCTAATGACCTTCGAATGAGTTTCAGTGATCCGAACAGGATTCCACATTGCTCTTATAATTGAACGGGTCAGACATGACTTCGAAACTAAAACAGACGAAATTGAAACATTGAATCTGTCTTGTGTTTAATAATTTGACCTTCAACTGCATAGTACTGTCCTCACAAAACAAGAGGGTAGAACGAATATATTTGGAGCTCTTGCTATGACACTAGCATTGAGAATAGAACTTAGTATCCTCTATTGTATCCTCAAAGTCTACTATGCACTACAGGTAAGTATGAATTAAAAGCTCGTTACCTGAATTCGCACAAATAGTACACGCGTCATAATATAATTATAATATAATTTGTATAATTATAATATAATTGCGTATAATTTAATTTGCATGTTTAATTTGATATGTAACGTGCACTAAGTCACGAAAAGACATCGGTATTTGCTTGTCCCTACGTTACTCACGTAATGCTGTATCCTAATTATAAAGGGAAGACCGGTTTACCCCATACGTCATGCAAATATCTAATAAGTTTCCCCTTATGTGAAACAGAAACCCTAGTAGAATAGGTAAACTGTAGCGTGTTTGAATCAGTAATTTAAATCGGCGTGAATAACAGCGATGCATTCGCGGAATGGAAAGCCCACTTTCCACGAATGCAGCTAATTGACAGAAGGGCTTAACAGTCCCAACGACAGTGTCATTTGGTACGTTTTGTTCACGTTGGTGTGTTTTGGCAAAATTCCAATTTCACACACGAGCAGTTGCCGTCGTTTTCAAGGGTTCGAGAGAACAAAGAACGTGTCGAAACGGTTTAATATTTAAAGCATCCCGCTTTGTTGGACAAAGGATAGTGCAAATGCCAATGAACTTGCTTTGAAAGATGCAAGCTGTTAAAGTGAAATAACAAATATTTTCTTTGATAGATCATTTTACATTTTAGACTTATTTGTTGCGGTATATGAAATGCTGTTTTATCTGAAATTAATTTATTTAAACAAAACAGTGTTACTACTACTTCTTGTTAAAAGAGGGCTAGGCAAAATCCGACAGTTATTACATTTTTTGTATTAAACTAACTTACGTGTTGTCAAAATTCATTGTATGTAGGTAAATTCAATAACTCATAATCTACACCGGAATATCGACTTTAAAAAAGTTATGATGTCATCGTAGCTCTTCAAAGCCTTTTACTATTACTATTTTATTAGCAATAAAAAGTGCTACGATAAAACGGATCACGTACTATCGACTCTAGCGACGGATGACCACTCCTAAGGTTAAAATCGCATAGCAGGCTAACACTTGGTACCCGTACCCGTGATACGTCCCTTTCTTTGTTTGAGTTTTTTATTCTAAGGCGATACATACTCGACTGGTCAACATGCGCAAGCGAAATTTTTTCTGAACTGGTCGTCCGTAACTGGAGCCGATAGTAAATAGTTTCTGCAATTATCAAGGCAATCAATATACCTATACTTATGTAGTATCAGCGTATTGACCTCCTCTATGTATTTCTCCTAGAATTTATCACTCGACAGATATCAGAAAGCAAAGTTTCATAGTAAGTATGTCAACATCTCTTGAATATAGAAGTTTATCTACCTACAATAACATTATAGTTAAATATACCAAGAAGACATATGAATCAATAGTTTTTTTTGGAAAATAAGTTTGATTTACAGTGATGTCTAGCTGTCGAAGACGGAACGAAATTTCCACAAAAACATGCGCGAGCAATATCTATCTTATTTTTTACAAATTTTAGATTTAGTATCGCCGTTATTTTAATTGTGATAGATACGACTAATATACGTACGTAACGTTAAAGATCATTGATAATATTAGAATCGATCACTTCGATTTATTTTATATAGCTTTTGTACGGCTTCCAGCTGTTTCCAACCAAAGTATCTATAAAATGATTTAACAGGTTATCCGTAAAATCGTAGCAAATAGACAGAGTTACTTTGGCAGTTATAAAAAGTAAAAAAAAGAATGGTAGTTTTTAATAATTTTATAGGTAGTTACAATTTTGAAATATTTAGTGACTGCCTCGCTCTGCCTTTACAATAAAATCAGTATATATATTAACTTCCTATATTAAATTATTAAATTCACGTGCTATCATAATCACTGATAAACAGCTTGACTAACAATTTCCCGCAATAACAGTTTCACGCTTAGTTAAACATCGCGATGAAAAACTGAAAAGATTGTGTTGATTACACAAATTAGGGCCGATTATAGATGTGTTAAAAGGCGTATAACCGATGTATTCATAATCGTTGTACTTCATCGGGAAGCTAACATGTTATTTGATTTCTTATTAAACTTTAACAAAAACCGGGAAGAAAGGAAAGGGGTACGTACCTCTTTCCTTCCCGGGTTTTAGCAACTTAGTTAGATTAGGTATTAATAAACAAGGAATATCTAATGAATATATCTAATGGTCAAATATGTATCTGATAATCAAAAATATGTTATAGGTACAATCCTACATGTAAAATTTTTTTACAAAGAAATATTCTGATTTTAAAAGCTGGTAACTTTCAACAGCACTCAAAGTAATTCAAAGAAATTAGCGACATACAATGTTTAAGAGTTAAAAGATGCAGTAGAAATGTTTAAATACATTAAGTACAAGAGACCACGTGAAAGTTTCTCTGGAACTCATAAAATGAGTTGACAGAAAGCCCTGCACTGATAATACCTGTTACGAGCAGAAGTCAATGACGCAGCAACATATTTAAACAGTAAAATATTGAAACAAAGAACACAAAATAATATTCAACAATAATGCGTTCAATTCTTTTGGAATAAATATTGCCGCCTTTAAGACAACAGAGGTGTTATTTTGCTGTGTTGTGTTGGACGTTCAAAATATCAGATATCCTAACTAATATTTTAATGTAAATGTGAGTTTGTTTGTTTGTTTGTTACGCTTTCAAGCCTACGCAACCAGTCGTCATGAAATGTTGTATAGACGTCTGAGGTGCACAAAAGGACATAATTATGGTATCTTTAATCCAAAACAAAGCACTGTTGTTAACCTAACCTTACCTACATTTAAGTGAGCGTAGCTGCGGGAAAAATCTAGTACTATATAAATAGGTAATTAAAAGATAAGAAGATGATGATATTATTAAAGATGATTACTTCAAGTGTTATTTATATTTGCTTATTCTTGTTAAGTGTTGTAAATCTTGTAATTATAATTTGCTTGAATTAGTCATCCACATCAATATATTATCAGAACAAATTGAATGTGTAGAAATATAATAACTTTATTTATACGCAAGATAACGTTGAGGTAGACCTTTCTCAAAAACTATATTAACCATCCTAGAATTCTAAGAAAATTAAAAATCATGGCAAATACGCATCCACTATGAACTCGTTTAAAAAAATTGTGAAATCTTCTAGCGTAAAATAATTTGTATTATTCACACAATTACAACATAATCATGACACTGAACAGACGAAACGAATTAACCAAAATAGCATTATTTATATCGCAGAATAATAATCCCATTTGGCCTCAATTTCGCATCTGTTACGACAATTAGTGGCATGTAACACGGCTCGAAGCTTTGAATAGCCGTGGCGCTGCACGCTGTTATCCTGTAAGTTTGTGTTTGTTGAAGCCAAGCTTCGAAGGACGGCCAGTACCGACAACGCGACGCCAGTTCACAACTGTGCCAATGTGCCAAGGGCGAGGGACATTTACATAACTCTCACGTTCTACATCAGTCCCACCATTCGTTTTATTGCCATTCCATACTAAATATACTCTGCACTGGCTAGACCATAACATGTCGCATTAATATCCGTACTGAACAAACTTAATTACTAAAGACGTAAAACGTCGAATTAAATAGAAAACGACTGAAAATTAAATAAATTATTGCTGAAATTCAACCCTACATGAATTTTGACGTGAAATGCGATAACATTGAATTGGCAACGAATTTCAAAATGGCAATCTGTTATTGTCGATAACTGACATTTAATAGACTTGATGACGTATAATCATGGAGAAGTATTCCCAGGATACATTAATTTGACCCAAAAATTAAAATATGCAATTTATTTAAAAGACAGAAAAGGTTGACGAATTTCTTGAGATTTCATTTGAGGACTTTGCTTGACGTCACTGGTAAATATACGCATCTCAATAGCTTTCGTGGAACTCACGATCAATAAAACTGTGTATAAAAAAACAACGAAAACAAAATAATTTACTGATTCATGCTATCGTAAACATACTGTCACGGCCAACTGATTGCGCTCACAGCACTTTTGGCCTGTTGTAACGGTCGTACGGAACTCTCCCACATAACTAACTTGCTAGACAACTTGCAGTTTCATTAAGCTGTGGCTGAATATTATAAAGCTGAAGAGTTTGTATGTTTGTCTGTTTGTTTGTTTGTTTGAACGCGCTAATCTCAGGAACTACTGGTTCGAATTGAAAAATTCTTTTAGTGTTGGATAGCCCATTTATCGAGGAAGGCTATAGGCTACATAACATTACGCTACGACCAATAAGAGCGGAGCAGCAATGAAAAATGTTGCAAAAACGGGCAAAATTATCTTATATGAAGCAGACGAAGTTGCACGGGTCAGCTAGTGCTAAATATAAGAAGAGCAAAAGGACTGCATCGGTGACGCAGTGGTGCTAACGACGACGCGACGGTAGTGAGTACGACTGCTGTACTTGAGGTATTGGGCTCAATACCCGAGTCAAGTAAATTGTCACTGAGTTTTTCTGTTTAAATATTCGATGTCTGGAACTGTGCCCGCTGTAGCCATAGACTAACCGCCTATAACGAGGGCGCTTAAATCATAGTTGACAGAATGTGGGAGTAATACAACTCTGTCTCACCATTCAACGACAGCAGCGTGACACTGTATGAATGTAAGAAGAGCAAAATGAACTTAACCTTACTATGAAACGGCTTCTAGTGCGCTTTAATTTATAAGTCAAGTACAAATCTATCTAGCAATCCATGTCATCTAACTGTAAATAACATCTGTCTTAGCCGACTGCTAAACTGGGACTACAGAGATTGATGATAATGAATTTAATCTACATACATATTCCTTATCAATTCCCATGATAATCATTAAAAAAGTATTAAGATATCTAATTGCCAATAATAACCATAGGATACTTATAAGCTTTTAACACTGTCAAATTAGTCTGTTTGTGTGTCGTTATGTATCTTATCAAACATTAGTCGGCGCCTTTACCACAGTATGTTATTAGACAAGTCTACTGTTTATCTCATAACGACATAGCAATTAAGTAAATCGTCAGCTCAAAAATAATCTGTTATTTGGAGAGAAATATCAAATCTATTAAATAATTGAGCTATGTGTGATTTAGGTCAGTTCTTGTAAGACACAACTGTGTTCTCAATAAGTGGCCGGAATGAGGAAAGCCTTAATCATCCCTACAGAACGCCTCGCTTGTGTTCTGAGGGCAAGCCTACGCTTGCACTACATCAAAAAGAGTTTGCTAAAATTTTGAGAAAGCACACAAGATTGGCCTGCGTACAGAGAACGTCGACGATAAAAATGATAATTAATCGGTAGAATGATTGACATATCTTAAAGCCATATAATTATCTAATCTGCCGGGGAGAGATTACCGAGTTCGTAACCAATTAACCTCTTAAGTGTCGAGTGAACATACGGGTTCATAAAATTCTATGCCGTCAAGAGTCGATTGAACACACCAGTGTCCATAAGAAACGCACTCCTATTGGTCATGGATTTTTCGCGAACATATATATAAGGCAATGTTCCATTCACACTATAATTATATACATACTTACGTATAAATGCACAAGCAGTAGGTGCGATAAAAACAATGTACCTATTTTTTATCGCGCTACACATTTTACCGTACACAGTCTAATCTGTCCTTAGTAACCATTACTAGATGATTCATAAAATCTGTTTTTACGTTATCTCATACCTATCAGGGCTCATATATCAAAAAGATATTGAGAGACACGTTTGCTGTCATACATAATGTATGTACAATTGGTGTTTACGGTACCAAAATCAATTTGCCTTCCTAACGTTATAGCAGACGCGGCTAAATATCAGTTATTCCATAGAGCGGCTACCATCTGGCCTCCGAAGCCTAAAAGGATAATCATATTGTAAGGTTGGATCACTTGTAAGGTTATTTGTGGAAATTAATTCAGACGAAGACTGTGACCGCCGAGGCACAGTTTTTGTTATAAAGCTGTAAGTGATAGATAAGTGACACATAGACGGTTAAATTTACTAATAGGTAAATGATAAGTCCTAGATAGTCATATCAAATATTTTAGGAGATTCTGCTTAGCTTTGTCAAAATGCGAATTAACTTGAAGTGATGGGGTTTTCATATAATTATGCTTACTTAGTATTTCCCAGAGATACCTACGACCCACTTACAGGATTGTATTACGTTTAAGGTATTGTTACACATTATATTAGAACTGATTTTACGCCTACCCCTCAGGAAAACAGGCGTGAATCTATGTATGTATGATTTTACGAGTATCAACTCTCCATACTCCGTACCTACTAATGTTTTTTTGACTGAGTATGTTGTTTACAACGGCGAAACAAACAGTTGCACTTACCTCCTATTAATCCGTATGTGATCATCATCATTGTAACACTCTTGCTGAACGTTGAAAGCACGAATGCTGCCGCTGCCACGAGGGATCCGGCGACACAAACCGCCCGACACCCAAATTTGTTGCATAATGCTGACACCACCGGACCTGTTGGTACAAATTGATTTTCTCCGTAAACATGTCACAATATACAAACTTTTATAAAAGCAAGAAATAATTTCAGACTCTTGTTATTAGAAATAAACCAGTGACATTTCATTATTTTCTTGCGGGGGCGTAAGATAATCAAATCGAGCAAACTTCCCTCCAGAGCAAGAAAATTTTAGATTAATTTGCATTTTATAGCAGAGATTTTCGTAATAGGTCATTCTATAGTAGCAATTCACTTAAAACTTATAATAATTATATAATACATAATAACTGGATTTTCCTCGTTCAGTGCAATAAACACATTAGGTATATCATTATCAATAATAGATGTGACCACCTTGGTATTAAAACCTACATTGCAAACTTGATTTCTGCAACTCGTATTATTTAAATACTTGAAATCCAGTTCAAGGGTTCGATGTATCTTCATAAAGAAGTCGATATACAGCACATTACATAACGCTTTATATGGAGCCTATAAAGTTGTTTGACATTATTACGATACTCTTCAAGTTGCACTCACAACAAAAACAACATTTTTGCATCAAACAACAAGTTTGATGCTAAAATGTTGCGTAAAAAGACCTATGACATAAATAATGATTACCTATAGCTAAAGTAATACGCAAATGCAAAATCAAGTAACCCAAATTAACTTACAGATTGATAATGTCTGTACGTGAAATGTAAGGGTCACTGGGACGGGTCTCCAAGTGATAGATAAGCTTTCATTTGTTGCTGACACGAGTTTGTACAATATGTGAAGCCTAGCAAAGTAATCTAGGACATTTTTATCGGAGCATCGTCATATCTTCGATCATAATCGAATCCAATCAGGTCAATAGCAGTTTAAAATAGATAACAGAATCAGATAGGAAGCAATCTACGGGCTGGTGTTGTAGTCAGCATATTGTTATGCAATTAATTTTGTGATCACAAAGTACAAAAGAGACTAGGTATTAATGTACTTCGCGTATCAGTATACTAATAACACACCACATTATTTAATCTAATATTTGAGTTATGTAGATAATCCTGAGATTAGATTGCGAAATTTTGCGAGCCATATATTAGTACTGCGATAATATTATATGAAGTACTTCATGGGTGAATGTATGTACGCGTAGGTGTAATATTGTTGTAGGTTCAAGACTCCGAGCTTTATTATTCCTAAACATAATGAGGTCGACATAATTATAGTCTAATCAAATTCGGATGAAGAACAGTTTCTCTGCAGACCAAATGTAATTAGACGTCTGCAATCGTAATAGACTAGGCAATAGGCATGTATCCCTTATCCCTTGAAGTAAAAATATAACTTGTCTTGTTTTTACTTAATAAAGTGCTGTGCTGACGGTCTTTTTATTGCTGATAGCAATCCGCTAATTAGGATATTTTTGTGGTTTATTGGCTCTATATTAATATCCTCTGATATTGCAAGCATGTATAATAATCGCTTGCCATGATCTGGCTAGCCGGCTACATGCTAGCCATCTAAGTTAATTATAAGTCAAAGTCATGTCAAAAATCTTTATTTTCATAAAAATGTGCAAACAATTTCTGGACACGTCAATTAACTAGTATATATATTAATAAAAAAAATAATAAAAATAAATAGAAGGAAATAAAAATTTTGCATTGGAAAAAACCTGTTCGAGGAGTAGAGCTTTCATGAGAAGAAGCAGGCAAGAAACTCATGGCCACTATTTTCAATCGCCAAATATTTATAACAATACAATTCAATGTTAAGTATATGCTTTTTCTTATATGAGCTAAAAAAGTGCTATCTAGAATATTCGTGAATAGCAATTATTATAGTTAAATGTCATGATACACGTGCTGTATGGCGTATGAAAGGGAGTGACAATTTGTAAATGTTCACCCATCTTAGACGTTGATTAACCTCGCCGATCAATCAATTTGCGTGGTCATGACTATCACGCGCTTCCTAATGTTTGTCTTATTATTTTATGAGAACCTTACCGTATGCATTGGATTTTGATAATTGAATTAGCACAGGAATGTCATAGAATCCTCACTAATATTAATACGATTGTAAGTTTGTTGGTTTGTTTGTTACGCTTTGACGCCTCACCTACTCGACCGATCATCATGAAATTTAGCATACACGTTTTCAGGGAAACAATAAACGACATAGGTACATTTCTTCCAAAAATAAGTACTTTTACTAACCTAACCTAAACTTACGGAAGCGAAGCCATGGATAAAATCTAGTAAGGAAAACGCATTTTTAAACGATGACGGGTTTGTCAGATGACTTAGAGATTGAATCAGCGATATATCTAGCAATTCCAACGAAAATGAACTAAGTTTTACAACGCCACGGTTATTTCATTTTACGGCACTTGCTTGAAGTGTCAATTAATATACCTAGGTACCTAGTTATACACACTATCATCGTGTTAGTGATTTAGTACACAATACATGACGTCTTTAATCTTTAACGTGATCTCGCGGCAAAACAATAAAAAAATGCGATCCATGTGATCAAGTTACCTAGTGTGTTGCAGTTATAAAACAAGTATCTAACCAACGTATATTGACACTGCATACTTTTTAAAAAGATGTTTCTGTAATATGGGCCGTAATATAATAAAAATAAAATTAAGCTATTTAACTGTACTTTTAGGCAAAGTTGTTGCCGCTATTGTGAGACCGCAGTTCTGACGATATAAATACCTACACAACATTTTTGTAAATATTTTTATTTTAAAGCGAATAAGTATGACCTATATGTATATTTTACAAGTACTGAAATAACGTGCATAGAGTACAACGTGAGCACATTAGAGACAATAATAATTTTTTTGTCGCGCTCTCCATATTGGTAGCGACGCCGACGCGACGCGACAGACGAACAACGAAACCATAGGGACCAGTGCGAATTCTATCGACTATCTTTTGATTATGCTTGTATTATTTTCTCAAATCTATTACTTGGGTTGCACTCAATAAAAAGCATAAAAGGTTTTTATGAAGGAAAACAATGTGAAGCTAATATGAGACCATCATCTTTGTCATTTTCAATCCAAGCAATAAGCCAAGATGCAAAGCAATCGTTTTATCGTTTGTGTCACATGTTAATACACATTATTTGCGTTCTCGTGAACATTAGCTACACATCCTGCTGTGTGCATAGGTACGTGTAGTTGACGCATGAATAATGGATAAGTGCATGCGACAACGTGACCCGAATTGATAGACAACGGACAGTCGTATTTGATTAAAATGAGTAAATAGCACCGGAAATGCAGGAATGTTAGAAGTATTTGCAAATTGCCGATTAGTGTTTATTTTAATTACGACTTGTTTTAACTAGACAATTAAACGTTCCAATTTCACATAAGTCTCTGTATGAACATAGTATATTAATATGAAAGATATCTTTACACATTGTCAAAAGTAACTAGTGCCGACAAAGGGAATAATATAGAAGATACTGCAATAAATCTTACCAGCGGCGAGATAAAATCCTGACAGCAAACTGCCGACCCACGCGACCGTGCCTTTGCCCTCGCCGAAATACGTCACGAGTTCGGGGAGGAATATACCGAATGTGTATGCTATGCCGTCCACAATCATGTTGCACATAAAGGAGGCGAATACGACCACCCAGCCGTAGCCTCCGTCGGGAGGCGGAGGCAGAGCACCGTAGTCGTAGGCCTCATCGTCGTCGGCGTCAGCAGCCGCCCCTTCCGCCGTCAGTCTTGCAGCCTCCTCGCACGACGTCTCGCTTTCCGTCTGCGACAAAAAAATAACATGTTATTCTATAATATTCACAATATCGACAAAAATGTTGCGACGCGCGCACTTTGAACGAGCTCAAATGCAGCAACGTTGCAGTATTCTGAATTAATGCGTATAGAGTATATGTTTTAAGGTCATAGCACACATATCAACTCGGAAACAGATCGGCACCGTATCAACTCGAGCCGTGCAGTATTCTTTGTATGAAGCTCCCTACTGCAACGCACACTAATCGGAATCGTCACCGCGCTTAAGTCTCTCCGTGCACTATAATTGTTGCCGAACGTGCAGTCATTCACAAGATAACAGTCGTGTTGCGCGCGTATTTTATTGAATTTGTAGGTTAGATTTCAAACAAAAATAACTATGAAAAGGGATCATTGAAGAAGAAAATATCCATATTAATATGATTTAAGTGAGCGCGGCGTAAGCGCGGCGTAAGCCGGCGTCGCCTAGCCGTAGCGAGTCGACGTACCGGATCTGTTGATCCGCTTTGGTTATGTTAGGTTGACGCCTGTTTGACAGCGAGGCGAAAGGCGATACGGTGACGATCCTTTCCGAGTTGATATGTGTGCTATGACCTTTAATTGCTATGGGTATGTCAACGTTTTTATGTTACCAGGCAAGACAAAGGTACAATATGGTAAGCACATACGTCAGTACCAAATAAACTAGGAGATATGCGGACATGTTACAAACACCGATATCATGGGGCTGCGTATCGAAATAAAAACAATTGACGGTGTAACATTTTCATTAAAATTAACGCGTCATAAATTCTTATGTCGTCATGTTGATTTCATTATTATTGTCCGTATTTAGCTGTTTTATTGTCCTTTGTCATAAAATTTGTAAGCGTTTGTAATGAAATGTTAGCTTTTAACGAGCCTATGGAATTTTACCGTTTGTAAGTTATACACTCTGAGTTTGATAAAGTTTTATTTTGAGCTACAACGCCTCCGCAAATTCTCGACGATCAATATACGCATAGCAGAAAACCATTTACTCTGAAATACGTTTAATTTCTTAGAATGTTTGTAATGCTATTCGTCACTTTCACGGTCACTGTCACTATCATTGCCAAAGGCTTCATTTTGTTTGTTGTGTGTCAGCCACGTGTCTTCATATTATAAATTATGATTATGACACCAGAATATTGCGTCATAGTATGTTCAACCACCAACTGGGTCATTTACCTCTAAATAGAGCTAATGGATATAGTAGGTAAAAGCCCAAATAACTGTGTATGTAGTGGGTACTCAGGCAACAAAAAATCGTTGAATATAAATTAGAATTGAATTGATACACAGTCAATACAATATACGTAGTGCAAACGTGTAGGTATGTTGTAGGTAAACAAGTCTAATGGTTCTTTATGAGGTTTGCATAATAAGCGCTTGTTCAGTAATACAATCAATCAATAAATAAGTTGTTTAGCGAATTATGTCACAGTTGAAAACATTGGACCTCTCTTTGTTCGTAACATGACCGGCGTTTCATTATCATTGTATCGCTTCTTTGTGCAGCCGGGTGTCAATTACAGTTGTCATGCGAATAGTTACATATTCTATTATACTTCATCAATATGATAAAAGAATTCACTGTTTATAATCATTGTTATAGATATAAAAATATATATAACTTAATCAATAACCTTATTGATGTTATCAATTGTGTTTCTGTGCTTACCTTATCTGGCCTTCACAATTCGAATGTAATCAAAATTTTTATGTAAGTTGCAATCATAAAGTCTGTTTGATAATGATAGCGCTGCAGAAAAGAGCAAAGAAATCGCATCTGTTTTATAGAATAATATATCAATTAGTTACTTATTTGTTGTTTACATAGAGTTCGAACACGTGTTGAAGAACTGTCTAAAGTTTTTCTACTCGGCGGTCTCAATGATACCAATTCAAAATAATATAAACCGTGAGTCATGCGTGCCACGCAGAGGAAAATTACGATAGGAAGTGTGCATAGTACGTGGGCATAGTAAAAATACGTAGATTAGTGAGTGGATGACCGCAGAACTCATGTAACGTTCTATGATTTAATATCATATTTTTAAGACAATACATGATATAATTCCAAAAATAACGTGTTATATAAAACTGCGAATTAGGCCAAGGCGTTTAAGATTCCGTCACATTTGCGTATTACGTTATTTTGTAGCATCTTTATCCTTTTAACATCGTTATTGTAACGCTTATTATTGTTATTGTTCTTCAGAGGACAATAAAACGTTACAAACATACAAACAGATGCGATTACAATTGGATTATAATCAAACCGGATGTTCCCTTGGAACGATTCGCAGATATTTTCTCATGGCGGCCCTTATAGAACTATGTAGTTTAATACAAATGTAGAGAGTGTCAATGTAATACTCATCGCATTGTTTGCTGCAGACGGGTGCTCGACCTTGTTCGCGTCTACACCACAAACTGGTCTGGCATAGTAGTGATTTATTTTGTTAACATACCATGTTGACTCAATATTATACCATACTTCCTACTTTATTAACCCAAACGCAATCACCTGATCTTAACTAAAGTAAACAAACTGCGAAATTGTGTACCCGTTTATCACATCAACGCATTTACTCTGTTCATAAGCTTGGATAGTTTGTATATAGACATAAATAGATCTTTGTTTTATATTTATCCAGTAGGATAATACATTCTAATTAGAAATAGCAAGTTGCTTCGTAGTTACATGAGCCATTGTTTTATTTCAATCAATCATTGGCAATTAAAACGTACATGACATGACGAATAAATGTATGTGCAATTGAAATTAAAATAGCTTCTTGCTTCATGCCAACGTAAAGGCGGAAAATTCGAAGTAACGAGGAAGCCCAATCGGCCTTAGCATTCAGTACTTCTAATACATACAAAGTACAAACATTCCGATAGACAATATTGTAAATAACAAAGAGTCCTGTGGTTAGATTAGAATTCTAGGTGGCCAATATTCCGCGTTGTTATTATAATAACGTAAACACTTCCCATAAGGTGAAGACTTATGACATCATCAGTATAACTTTTACAGTACTTATTGATACCTTTATGGTATCTCATAATATGGGACGATACATAAGCAAAGCGGAAGCGCTCAGTGTCTTTATTTTCTCTATCAATAAGGACACTATCCAACTATTGTTATAAATGCGAATGTGAGTTTGTTTGTTACGCTTTCACGCCTTTACTACTCGACCTATAATCAAGAAGTTTCGCAATCTCGTTGCCTGGGGTAAAGAAAAGGACATGCGGTAGCTTTGATCCAGAGAAAAGTACTGTTCCCGAGGCTCCCCAAAATCTAGTAAAAATATTTTTAACGGTGTGAAATTCGACACCAGACAGACTACATATACAACCAAACAACTTTACAGCGTACAGGATACTATTACGAATTCTGTAACAGCGCACTGAATATTTTGGTCTCGTACAGTAATAATACTGTTCAAAAATTGTTTCCATACTGAGTACAGGTTTAAAATAGGGATTTCAACTTCACCGGAACCCCACTTGAACAGATTTACAGACATTACACAGCTGTGTGCAGGATGAGACATGCAAATTAGATAATTATGTCCTTTTTAGCATTACAATAAGCAATCACAATAGTTTGTAAATAACATTATTTCTTGAATTTAGGTGCATCATTTAACGATCGCTTTGACAAGAATCGTCATCGACACAATAACAGTTAATACATAAATGAAAAATCGATTGTTTAACAATAGCTTTTCACTGAGCGAGGTAACAAAGAACGAATACAGAATGACGACTTGCTTTCATGAATAGCTATTAAAATATTGGCCGAATAAGATAGAATAGAAAGAGGTGTTTCCAAAAGGCCAATAAACCAAAGACAAAGAAAACTTGCAGACGATTCGTCCATATGCAAGGGCAACAAACAAAAGACGTTTGCACGTTAATGTCCTTCCATGTTTGAAAAATATTTATCTAAACCTAAACAAACTTTACAATGTAGGAACAAAGGGAATTAATAATTATTTTAATGTAAATGTTCTTGATACACAAATAAATATTTGAAAAATATTTATCTAAACCTAAACAAACTTTACAATGTGGGAACAAAGATAATTAATAATTATTTTATGTGAATCTTCTTGATACACAAATAAATATCTTTTTTTAGTAATTGTAACTAACAAAATATGGATGAATGATATCTGAAATAAATGTTTATTATTATAAACACACACTGTTATATACCCAGGTTTATACTTTAACACCAAAACTACAATGAAAGCAATTTGACTAGAGCGTCAGCATTGTGGCATTCTATATATTTCAGTATAAACGATGTTAGAGTATTCAAATCTGCTGTTCCCACAGAACTCAGAAAATATACCAAAAAGGATGATTCGCACGAGACGAGTTCGAGTCAACGCTTATACAATCAAGTGCTAAATGAATACGCAGAAACAAATTTAAGAATATTATAGGTCATGCCAAAGCCGTTGAGTCACAAAGTTTGACGCTGTTTCTTAGCAGACTCTGACAAAAGAAAAATATCATTTCGTTTACAGAAATAAAAGTTTATATTATTCCCCGGGGGCAAAGTTAAAAGTAAGTTAATAGGATTCTGCAACATTGAGCCATTACGAAGAAATTATAGATGCAAGAGTTTAATTACTATTTATCAAATAAGTAATTCGTCAGCAGCTGTAACTTTAAATAGGTATTCTTTCTTTTTCTTTTCTTTTTCGTGTGGTTAGTGGCCAACCTGTTGACAAAAGTTGCTCAAGCCGCCCGCAGGCCTCTGACATGGCTTAACGACTGCTGTCAATTTGACAACAACCGGGACCGACTTTTTACGTCCCCTCCGAAGCACGGAAATTAAAATACAATATGTGTATAAAGCTTATAGTATAGTATCAACCTACACCGCTAGCTAAGTGGTGATGAAAAGATAGTTAATATTTTTGCATAACATGCCGTATATTATTTAGTCCATGAATAATATAAAACGTGGCCACTGCGTACAACGTGGTCTTGTCGTGTGTAGCGGCGTTGGCGCACGTGATCTCGATTGCCATTAATTGATTAGTGCCGCACGCCCGTCGCAGGCTGCTTCCCTCGAACCTATTATGACGAAAACTCGTACAGGACGCAATTATGTGAGCCAAATGAAACGTTTCCATTTATGTAATCTACTCTACTCTAACATTTGTTTACGAGAAAACTGATTAAGATCTGAATATATATCTGATAATAGAGTATGGATTGAGATTTGAAGTTTGAGATTTAATTTGGTATGCCACTATAAAATACGTTGTTAGATTCTTCATGCTAAATCGTCGAAATTATGCGTTTAACCTTTTCTGTAGTATTAAAAATTTCTATAATTAATTAAATATTTACTTTTCGGTTAAACAGATACAACAAGCGCAAGAACTCTTTATATATTGTTATTGATAATCTATCTATTCTCCTCTCTGGGGCGAATATGACAAAACATATCGTAGAGATGATGATTCTACATGATTCAACAGGGCTGCAATACACCTGTAAATTTACATTATTAGGGTATCACCTGTTTGATCTTTAATAATAAAATATGGCACCTCTAACAGCGTTTACAGTAATAAGGCAATATAATCATGGTATCCTCGATATCCTCCTATGTATTCGAAGAAACAATGTTAATATATAAAATATAATATGGTATTGGAACACACCTTAAAACATAGAGTTAACAAACTTTGACTTTAATGTTACAATAACCATGGATATGAGAATAATATACTTTATGATATTGTTTATATGGTAGGTATAAATAATATTACTTATATGGTTGAAGCTTGTACTACGTACCTATATTGCAATATAATTATTTCTAAGCAAAACGTAGAGAATTACGAATGTAGGTGCAATTGCATGATACTGCCGAATTCATGTTTAATACGGAGAACGTAGAAGATTTATGTAGAGTAATGAACTAACATGTTAGAAATACCCAAAGCTAGCCTATTGTATTTCATATTACGCGTAAAAATAACTAACATTTTATTTATAGTATCAAAATACGTAATAAATTACCAAAACAAATTATTCATGCAAACCAAATAGGAACCACATAATATATTCAACGTGACGTTCGTCGCAGAATAAAATATCAGAAAAAAAATATTTCGCGTAGTGTTGGGAGTTTTTGTTCTTATTTATTGACAACATACCATACGACCTATTCGTCGCTTCTATTACCTACGTATATAATAAGTAACACGTAAAACGTAGTTGCTTAAAGCCATTAAAAATACTAAGTATATGTAACTAGAAAAATCCTTCGAATAAAGGCCAAGGTAAAATAAACCTTGAATAAAGATGGTTTCAAAATTATCATCAAGTATTTTTAAGACGATGAAATGAAAGATTTTTACACATTTCTCTCTTTTTTTTAAATACTGTACCCGCTCTTTTATGAATCCTGTGTCGCGGAAAACATTACAAACATTCATATAACGGACATAGAGAACACCCAGTCGTCGAGTCTGGACTCAATCGAAAACTATAGGGCATAAAAATATGTATTATTACACGTAAATGAAGCTCTACATATAACACTCCACTTGACCTAGTAATCAGATTTTGTACTACTCCTGCCCGCACCTTATGCAGTAAACATCCAATTTCAATGTTTTTTATTAATATTATAAGTTTCAAGTTTATAGCAGCCGTGACTGACGGTCAAAGAGACTCGATTCCTACCGGCTTCATCTCATCTCTTCGATCACCTTAATTTTGGTATAGAATCTTAAAATCCCAACATTCCAATTTCCACAACTAAATACAAATAACCTGATGAAATGATTTCAAAATTTAAATTCTTATAGTATTTTTAAATGTTTATAAGATTCTAAGATGTCAACAAAATCTGTCGCGTGCTTACCATACAACTGATGAATCACTAATGAAACAATTAACGCTAATGTACAACAATTAACTGACTTGGTTTCCTAACCCATTATAGAAAATAACAGAAAATTAAGATTACACTTATTAATGTAATAAGGGTTTTCTGGCTTAACAATTTACATCGTTGACATATAGTTAAGAATAAAGACTCAGATGAGAAAATCTAGAAGTAGTCTTGCGGAATACGTGACAGAAGAATCATATGTTTGACAGTATAAATACCTGAACATATCGACAGTACCTATGTAAAATTGACATAGCGACAAATGAATTTCTTTATAAGAAGAATAGAAGGCCGTGAATATAAAAGCGTTGCGGTTGCTTTATCTACAAAACGACACATGTTTTTGTTTCATTGTACGAAGTGAAGTTCTTGTTCCATTAATAACAAAACACACTCACCATCTTTCTTACACTCATATTTCAAAAGCACTTTAATAAACTGGCACAGACAATTACACAACACCCACTTCAGTTGCAAAATCAACCTACAATGACAATCAATGAGCGTATAAGTCCTTACAGTAGATATTTCGATATCCTAATCAACGTATTAGTTGATAATAGCGACAATTATTTCGATTGCTGCGTAAGTCTGATCCGGCAAACCGACGGTTGCTACTCAAGATACTAAGCGACTTGGACATGTTTACGATATAATCTGAATATAGACACTGAACAAAGATACCATACTTGCATTGTGGGACAATTAAGGCGTCATTAATAATAAATGCATCGTGTTGCACGCGTACAACAAATTTAAATGCACCTTGAACAGGTATGAATGTAGCGCTAAGTCAATGACATGACGTATGTGAAGTTATGGTTTATGCAAAGCTTTATTTAAATCTACAGATTAATTGTTTAACAGATCAAGTGACAGATTACATAAGAATACTGCATAACACCGGCCGTTACTCTTCTTCTTCATATTTAAGAACTTTGCTCTTGTCGGTGGAGTAAACGCCATCTTTCTCGATTTACGGCCAATTCCTTAACCTCCTTATAAGACATGACCGTCACCTTTTCTTTTATTTGGTCAGTGAATGTCCTTCTGTGTCTGCCCCTTCCTCTCTTTCCTTCTACTTTTCTTTCTATGATGTTTCTTATGAAGTCATCATGTCTTATAAGTTGGCCAAACGTCTTTCCTCTTCTGTTTTCAATTGTCGTTAAAATTTTGCGTTCTTCTTGGACAAGGTTCAGTACTTCCACGTTGCTTTTCTTTTCTGTCCAGCTGATTCTTTCCATGCGCCTCCAGCACCACATTTCAAATGCTTCTAGTCTTTCCCGCCCTTGTTTGGTCATTGGCCGTTACTCTAAACGCGTAATAATAATAAATAAAAATAAGTACGAATCAATCATAATTATAATCAAGGTAAGTAGATATCTGTTTCTACATCATTTTTTAATACAAGTACAGCAAAACGCAGATATCTATATTTTACGACTATTTAATATTATTATCATATAGCGATCTTAGATGAATTCATCTAACAAAACAAGGTTTTATAAAAATAAAATAATAAGTAATAATAAGGATTCAAGTAAGAGACATATCAAATGGATATGATACAGGAGTAAAACGTAAAGTATGTACTGATTTGACTCCAAAATTTTCCCTTGCGCGATATACGTCACTTTCTTTCTGCCAACTTGCGTAAGACTAGGCCAAACGAAAACGTTATACATTTTGATGAAAATAATTTATTTTTCTTCTATAAAAAATATTTAATGATAATTTGAGTTCATGCCAGCTTAACCATATCGAGACATAATGATAAAAGCTTTATGTATGGATGCCGTAGTAATTCGTAAGCCAATGGACGAATTAATATATCAAGCAATGCGTTAGAAAAAAGATGTTTGAATAAAAACATAACACAATGATATTAAAACAAACCTACTGACGTACTTTTAGAAGAACAACAGTCCTAAAAGACATCAACTAATAATAATTGTCAGTCAGAATCTTTGTTTGCATAGACCGTGTATAAAATTAGGAGAAGTTTATAGAACAGAAATAGATCGCAGTAAATGTTTGCGTACAAAATTGCACACAAGATATTTAAACGACTTGAACTGCTGCAAGATGGCTGCCCACTGGCTTAGTGCCCATTAGTTTGCACAACACTTTTTGAGATAACTCGGACTTAGCAGTCATTTACTCATTTATCTTAGCCCTTTTAAAAATTACTTTAAGGAACAATTACTTTAACGAACCCACTTACATCGAAAAGAGAGCCTAATATTTTAAATTATACGTCGACAGTACGAGTGATTCACAATTCGAAATCTTGCAGTATTGATGATGGTAAGCAATTCAATCCCGGATTTATCTACCATAGTCTAAATTATGATATAGGAAGATTGAGATGATTGCTAGTCAGTCAACCAAACATAAAAACGAGAACTAACATAAGAATATTTTATATTATAACTAGATGTTCCCGCGGTTTCACCCGCGTTTATCGTTACTGCGCCGCCCCCGTGGGTTGTAGCGTGATGTTATATAGCCTATAGCCTTCCTCGATAAATAGGCTATCCAACACTAAAAGAATTTTTCAAATCGAACCAGTAGTAATCACGCAGAATAAACCAGGAGAAACATCGTTTGTACTATGTCTGTAATGGGTAATTATTTTGCTGCAATGTTATTTTAAAACTGCTATATCTCCTAAGATATTCATTGAAATCGAATGATGTAAAGGGCAATTTTGTTTTAAATTAAATACTTGTGATGAATAACGTATTTATTTGGATAAGGATTAATATCATGTTTATAAAAATACCTTCGCAAATAATGCATTATTTTAGAACAAATTTCGTTAGCATAAAAATGGTTATAGTGAGCCAACCTTAAAAGATAGACATATGCTGTCGCGGACTTTTTTTTAGAACTTTTAAAGGGGAACAATTCTGTCATACATTATTTTTGCGAAACTTTAACTGTTTACGCAGCGCACGCAGCGAAAGCTCTCAAAAGGAAAAAATACTCTCCGATTTTGAAACATTCTTCATTGGTGCTCCGCTCCTATTGATCTTAGCGTGATGATATATAGCCTATAGCCTTCCTCGATAAATGGGCTATCTAACACTGAAAGAATTTTTCAAATCGGGCAAGTAGTTCCTGAGATTAGCGCGTTCAAGTAAACAAACAAACAAACAAACTCTTCAGCTTTATAATATTAGTATAGATTTAATAAAGCAAGTAGGTACCTACTGAATGTAATAGAACTACCCATTTAAGGAGATACACATACTTATACTAATAAAATATAGTTATCATTCTAATAGTAGGTACAAACAGTTTAAATAACAAGGCATCCTTAACATTATTTTTACTTTCCTATCACCTAATATCAAAATGTAACTTAACATCAATCATTCTTGACGTGAGACATGTAAAAAGAGTTGTTTAGGATAGTGTCGTTTTAGTAGTGACACCAGCGTAGAACGTCCGATAGATAACCTGGTACAATTTATACAACCTTATACAATTGACATTGTGTTATTAATAGTCCTAACTAAAATGATTAATTGAGACGTACAATATTAACCATATGTAGTAATGTGGAATATAAACCGCAACTATAATCTATCTCATTAGTTGTACGCCTGCAATTATTTTGATAGAAAACGGCTACTTTAATCAACGCTGATCTATGCCTAGACAGTACGTATTTAAAAAAGAAAGGTAAATAAGTCCAGAGTGTGTGATGCAATAAGCAGTTACCTATAACTTCTATAGACAGAAAATAATATAAAACATTAAGGGCTTGTCCCACCACCTCCAAATAGCATTTATCTATAAGATAAAAGCTCGTCATCTCTCTTCTTTAACTTAACAAGAGTGAGACAGCATGCGATTTATCTTTCGGATAACTTTTACTTGTTAGTTGTGAAATGTCATGCTATCTTATTTTCTTATGGCCAGTCCCATAAGAAAATAAGATAGCATGACATTTATCTAACTTTTTTATTAAATACTTTTAAATTAACCTATAATACATTTTTATTGTAAAACTAACCGTAGGTACATTAAACAGTTTTGATATCTGATAGCAAAGTAGCAACTTATCTAAAATATGTCACCGACTTAACTGTTGCAGCTTGTTGCTCGCATTATCCAAAAGGTAAACGTGAGCGATAGACAAAAGCATTCCCTTTATGTTCAAGGTAACTTTATATTATGAGGAAACAAAACATAGCGTCTATGTTGCTGATTAAAACCTAGTATCAATTATTATTATTCATTCTTGTAATATGCAATGACCAAACGGTCTACATTGATATTCTCTTCAGAAACGTTACTGCTAGACGCGCTTCAAGAAAATGTATGGAAAAGCATGGCAACAGTCAAACTTGTCAAGATGCGTCGAGGGCTACGTAATCTAAAATCCCTCAGGTGTTATGCTTTATTGTATGTTAAATAATAACAACATAATTGCGACAAGTAAAGAAATCGGTTTAATATAGCCTATCAATTTTCCAAGTTTCCAATTACTGTGAAGCGTCATGAATTTTTGTACGGCAGCTTAAGACTGCGCCGAGCGTAAGGCTGATAATGACAGAGCTCGTGCTCGTGCTCATATATTTGTATGGAGGATTTGACGTGCTTTTTTGATAAATATGTATCTTTATTGTCAACCAATAACTTAAATATTTGGGACGGACAAATTGTAATATAACTATTTATGTTTCGTTTAAGCTGTAAAATAGGATAGATTTCTACTGTTATAATCTAAAATCACATAACACGAGCTTACGTTTTTGCATTTTTCGTGCAAATTTACGTAATTTTGTAGGCAAAACATTCATTGTTATGGTAAATGTATATTTTATATTTGTATTAAACAAAGTGTTGATTTAACCGCCTGTTTTGGCACATTTCGCTCGGCGCAGTCTTAACAAAAACAAATCAATTTAAATACATTACTAGACAGATGATATTGAAAATAATAGTTTAAGTAGTCTGTTGTCCTTCTCTACGATTTAATCTATTTCCATACCACATCGAAATCTATTGATTTAGCCGTGAAAAATATAACACAGACAAAGTCTTCGACATAATAATATTAGTATGGGTTTCTTACTTTAACGCTTTACTTAAAATTAAACTAAATAACTGTTACGGATTTCATAGCAGGTTCTTCTTAAACATATTTATTTAGACTAGATAGACCGTTCGCGTCCCTAGTTACATGTAACTTCGTGGTATTGTAATGGTTTAATCGCGAAATAGAGTACAATATGAAAACTAATTGTAGTAATTTCAAGTAATTAACAATGCTAATAATCTTGTGTTTAAGTACCTACTACAGCGTATTGCTATGCCCATACCCGGTATGGCATCACGCGTAACGTCGATAAACAGCTTACAATAATCAAGATAATGTGTTATCACTAGCACAAACATTAAATCTCTAAAGTGTACTAGAAAATAGACTTAAAGCGAGTAATAGTGTTGTAATATTTAAAGGTTTTAATAATATAACATCATACTATATAACATTGAGAAGAAAGTCTCCCCGCCCCGTGATCATGGCTGTTAAACGCAACCGAATCGACAAATATAAAGGGATTAAATATAATGACCACCAAAAATACTAATTGTGCAGCAAAATATGCTTACTAAAATATATCATAACGAGCACCTATACGCCTGAAATCACTGCATTCCGTCTCTGAAGTGTTAGGTTATGTTAGGTTCCTTCTTAAACCCACCCAAAAATAGGAGCCCCGCGAGGCGGAGCTCCGTCAACTTAGTTTGATCTCTTTAGATATATTTGGGTGTGCAATTAGTATTTTTGGTAAGCATATTTTGCTATGCAATTAGTATTTTTTTGCTGTGCAATTAAATACTACCCAAATGTAAATAGTTCTAGTAATGCATTCTAAGTGACGTCTAACAACATTAAAATAGTTTAACTTTATTTTATTTAGTGAAGACTTTTATTGTGAATAAACAAATCTCGATATTATAAAAGTAACATAATAATTATCATGTCAATAACAATTAGTGGCCATCTTTATTATCCAGACATTTTTGTAACATCTTTGAGATTTATTACTTATGGTTAATTCATGTCTCTTGTTTTTCCGAATAATATATTCATGATATCGCCAAAACTTTACATACATTAGTAAAAGGAATTTCTATAACGAAGGCACTGAATTTTATTTTGTTTGCGTAATTATCTTTGCGATACAATTATCACAAATTGTATAACTTTTATTAAATATTTTATTTTTGAAAATGTCGTCACAGTACTTATTATATACGAGTATAATCGAAAAAGTCTGCGATAAGTATATCACATCGATATGAGAGCCTTCATTGATATATCGAATCTATAATATTATTAGGTCCTAGGTATTAGCTTCTAGGTAATATATTATTTGCCTGACATAGGTAGGTACCAGGATATGGTTACGCAATAGGTACCTTAAACTATTTTAGTTTAATTATTGTACCCTTAATTTATGCTCTGCATATAAAATAACTCTTCATAATAGATGCTTGTAAACAAATATTTAGTTAATTATCGTCTAACAGTTTGCTAATTGTGTCCTAATCGGTGTTTTATTGCCTTCTCTTTAGAACAACTAACGCATTATTTATGTTACCGCTAAAAGTCGAAATACGTCAAGCTCCGATGTAAAAAGTATAATAAGTCCAACGTTAAGTAATTTGTGAAGTTCGATTAGGTAAATAAAACGATGTGATCTTTTATTTCGATCATTTACAAATGGCAGGCAGTGTAGTTCTAGACTAGACATGCATCAATGAACGAGAATACTTCGCATATCACAAGATATTTCGAGGTTACACTTATAACGACCTTTGATGGTAGCATTTATATTAAATAGACTAATAATAGAGGTACTTGAAAAGGTTATTTCAATTAGGTATATATTCCTATATTTCAACGCGTAAATATTCTAAAGTATGCGTTTTGTATTAAATATCACGCTTGAAAAAGACTGTTTAGCATAATTAAGGTGTTTAGCTAAATTTTTATTCACTAGGTGATGGTCATTGACACATCGCGAAGTAGGTATAGAATCAGACAAAGTCTTTGCTTTGTACCTACTTGGGCTAATATTTTTTCTAACATTGCAGGTTTTCTTGATACCATTTCCCCGCATTTTCTTGGAGCCAACGAAACACGCACGTTATATTCTATCATGTCTACAGAACACGCACAATACGATTGATTATCGTTTAAATAATTTAATACGATATCGTGACTTGTATCCCTACGTGAACTCTAAATGAACATAATAGAAATATGTATATGAATTATGAGCTTTAACACGTTCTAATAGAGCATACTTTACGTTACTTTCAAAGCTGAAACCTTGAATAGCAGGCCTTCACGAAGGTTTGCCTACGGCCCTGTGCAGGACGGCCATTGTCAAAGGCACTGTTTTGATATTGACTTCGTTTCTATAAATATGATAAGTCTGCACTAGACATGTGTCCAGTCCATTGAGCTTATTTTTAACATGCTTTTATTAGCTTGGTATATATGTATGTATCTATGTAACCGACTCTTTGAACGTGATTTTCACCCCTTTCAAACCGACGCATTGATTTGAAACTTTGCACACTTATCGAGGACCGATGACAATACAATAATATAGAAAAGATAAAAAAATATATATAAAAAATAATAGCTTAAAAAAAACTAAAAATTCGCTTTAAAAAGTAGAAAATAATTTAATAACTTTAATGTAAAAAAACGTGGGGTGCTTTCTAAGATATTTTGCTAACCCCCACCCTAAGCTTTATTACATTAAAATTATTTAATTATTTTGTACTTTTAAAGCGTGTTTTTAGTTTTTTAAACTATTATTTATTTCAACCCTGTTTAGACTGTTCACTATGTGTGACTGACTTGCAGGATGCTTATAGTTCTGCCATTTTAAATTCCTAATCTTGGTTAAGATGGCATTGAATAAAAAAATATTAAAAGTTACTTTACGCACGCGCAACTATACACACTATGCAATAAATAAGGTGCAGATAATTCAATAACATTATTATCAAGGTAACTAATATTATAAAACTAAAGAGATTGTTTGTTTAAGGGCTATTCTCTGAAAATACAAGTCAAGATTTTTTTAGGCATATTTTTTTGCTATTTTATTTATTGAGGAAGGTTATATGCTGTCTAACACTAACTACGACCCTTAAGAGCCGAGTGGGTAAAACCGGGGCATTGCTAGTATACATAATAACATACTTAATTAACCCATCGTTTGTCATTTTATAGACATAATAAAAAATCCATTGTTATATATCTCCTGGAGATTGAGTAACGGTTAAGCTATTAAAAAAATTTGCATTGTAATAATAATTTACATTGTCAAAATTGTTAAAATGTACAGTAGGTAGGTAGATACATGCACTGAAAGGAAAATATATTGCAAATTACGATTGCTTTTCTATAAAAGCAAGCTTCTCTTTATGAGGGTGGGAACTCTACTAACGTTATCATAAAACACGTGTAAAGCGTTTATACCTAGACATAATATTAAGCTCTTTGGTGGCACTAGGTTTCTTAGAATAATGACAGCGAGTCATAACGATCTACGAGACTCATTATTTTTTAAATGATGAAGACAGCTTTTCCGCTTAAATAATAAATAATTGTACCCGTATTATGTAAGAATGACACAGTAAGCACCTATTGTATTTTCTAACAAACATGTTTATCTACCTGTGTATATAGTATTATCCTTGATAATTAAGATAAGACTTCTGAGCCGACGTTTTGCTTCAGATAAGACAGCGTATTTTGCTGTAAAAGCTACCAATCAATGTGTCTGGTAGTATCTCTGCAAAGAGAGCGAGAGATGGATATTTGTATAAAGTAATCAGTCATTCAAACATATATTTGATTCTATAGATGAATCATTTCCACGTCGAGCCGAAGCTATATCACCAAAATAACATTACTAGAAGAACAACGTCACAACGTCTTTCTTTCCTAACAATAAAATAAGCTCATTGCCCCACTGTTGTAATGAGACGTAATAATATCCAGATATACAGAAAAAGCACAGCAATTTCAAGTCAGCAAATAGTGTCAATACAGGCTGAAATCGAAATTCAACGAAATATTTTTATTGAAATTCTACGACTTTGTGCGGTTCGAATATGGCACAGATTATTCATTTGCGTAGGCATGTACGCTCGTGCCGAAAGCAAATTTAAAATCAATATTTGTTGGTACACACAGTATATTCATGCAAACAATAAAGATTTATTTAACTTTATTCTATACTAATATTATAAAGCTGAAGAGTTTGTTTGTTTGTTCGTTTGTTTGAACGCGGTAATCTCAGGAACTACTGGATCGATTTGAAAAATTATTTTAGTGTGGGATAGCCTATTTATCGAGGAAGGCTATATGATATATAACATCACGCTACGACCCACGGGGGCGGCGCAGTATCGATAAACACGGGTGAAACCGCGGGAACATCTAGTATTAGATATATAATGTACCAATTATAAACTATCTAAGAACATTGTATAGCCAAATATATAAAAAATACGGCTTATTGGCAAGTGGCGTTGTTCACCATTACCCAGTCATTGATAAAACGGTGACCGCATAACATTTGTGCCAATTGCCGGCACTCACATGCCACTAGAGCTGATTATTACGAAACCGGTCAGTAAGCAAATAGTGTCAAACAATATAATAGAGATGTCATTCTTTCGTTGGAAGCAAATGAGTTGTGCTATCAAACACTGGATGAAACTGATTTGCAGCTGTCACAGTTTGCGATATTTGTCGAGATTACTTTTGTGAATTGTAATTCAGACTGTTATTTGAATATGTAGCTAAAAGCCATTTTATTTCAAGATCCTCCAAGCCCATTATGGGTAGGTACTCTAAGGCCATAATATCAATCAAAATTTAAGCACAAAGAACTACCGATTAACATAATTAAAGTATGTCAATTATGACATCTAGAGAGCTCATTGTCTTAGTTAAGTTTTTACTTTTTACCATTTTAGGAGTTAACTAACAATATTTTCAAACAAAGACCAGACCTGTAACATGTTTAGCATAAATAGAATTTCATCTCTATTATTGCCTATTAAATATTGTTATACATGGTCATACTAAATTTACACTCAGTTGATAAACATATTTACTTACATAACTTAAATTTACTTTAAGATATATTTATTCGAACCCAAAGCTTCACAATTTAATAACATATAAGATACAATTTATCAATACCTATCATCAAACTCATGAAAAATATGCCTTTATGACTTGAAAGAGTTTTAATATTTTGTATGTATGTGCACAGATAGACAATGCATAAATGTTAAAAGTTGAATTATATATAGACTTCATGAAGTTTTAATAATTTTATTATTAGACTACAATATATCCTACAAGATAAAAACAATATATAGTTCTGTAGGTTAATATACATAATTATATGCATCTGCATAGCTTTTAAATCTTGAAATTAAAAATATAAAAATAATTTTAACTACTGACAAATTATAGTTTAAAGAAAATGTACTTACTTCAACAGCACTATTTGCAGTATTTGAATCCATTAAATTAAAAATATTTATATGCTAGATTAACATAAAACTGTTCACAGGATTGTGATATTATAAAAGGCATGAAATAAATGCTCATATAAAGTTGTGCCAGTAACAGATAACAGTTTTTATTCAGTTCATCAATTGAAAATAATTATTTTAGCACATATTAATCATGTTATAAGAACATATCTTCAATGACTCACGGGTGCACATTAACCGAGCAAGTTAACGGGACTGATTGTAAGCGGTTAAAATGGAAAGTAGCATAACTGCTGAACGATTGGCAATTTAAGTCTCTAGATGATGATTAGGGTTAATCATGATATGAAGTGTTGCATAAATTATGTTTCTGGTATTTACCAGATGAAACTGATGTCATATCCCTATTTGAGTGCTTACAATTATTATGATACAAGGGAAGCAAAAATTACTGTCAGGCGAAGATACAATTCAAGAGGCAACATTGGTAGACTATCATGCGGTCAGTTCCTTTAATATAAAACACAGAATAAGTTATTAATTTTAAGGATTGACACATTCCCTGTCCCCTAACAAAAGTTAAAAATTTATTCGCAAGTCCACCTACAATTTCGTCCTAACTTGACAATAAAATATAAAAAATGCTACGGGTTAAAAAAAATTAAATTGTTATCTAACCATATGTCGATGAGAATCTTTTTGCTCTTATTCATACGTCCAGTGAAATAAAAAACATCAAATTTGCTTTTGGATTATTACTCCAACCATACTCGTATGTCCATGAAAGTCATGGACATATGAGTTTGGTACAAACGTGACTCGTTTGAAGTCAATGGACAGGGAACATGTTAACTGAATGTATACAGAAAAATAAAAATAATAGAAACATTTATTCCATTCCTATTCCATAGCCATTTCAAATTATAAGCCTGTGATAATTTGTATTTTATATATATTTTTAAATTAATGTTCTTATTGTGACAATGAATGGTTAATCAATGATCTACAATTGTTGTTTATCAAGAATCATACATTAGGCTGGTATTACACTTATCAAATGTCTTGGCCCAATGTACATTTGATCAAATAAATTTGACGACTTCATCAAAATATTGGTCATAGTTATTGGACAAGTGTAATTGGCATCCTTCAAAGAAATTTGATCAAATACTTGACAGCAAAATTGGACCAAGATATTTAATTAGTGTAATACCAGCCTTAGTTACCTGTAATAGGCCTAAAGTATGTTTAAGTAGTAATTAGTGTGATAACCATAATAAACAATGCTATAATAATAACAAATATTTATTGAACTTTAAAGATTGTAACACTAATGAAGATTTTTGAGAAAATGATATTTATTGTTATTTATAAAAAAAAACGTTTTTCAGCTATATACCCAGTTATAACTATTTACATAAAGGTTATTTGTACTATCATACCCCTAATAAAATTATCAAGTGAGGTTAACAAAGTAGTATTTGTACAAATCATGCATTTTGTTGCTTCTTGTACATTACTAATAACGAAAAAGAAGCAATAATTTTTTTAATAAAGGTAAATACTAAATGATATTTGAAAAATCTATGATTAGCATGTTTTGAGGCACACATAGTCCCACTCAAAGTACTCCCTAAATAAGTACAATAGCTATTTAACCTCAAACTAATCTAATATTAGCCAAATTACGAACCTTCAATGTGTTACGAGTTTGCAAATATTATAATATTTTACTCACCCTGGAAAATGTTCTTAGACGATTGATACGAGGATTTGATGGAATATTATTCAGGGACACCTTCGACATCTTCAGTTGCTGTACTACCGCTTGTCACGAAAACAACGAAAAATAGAACGTATAGTCACTTTTCAGCTGACACTGGTTGTTTTGAAATTACATCAAGTTCAAGGGAAAAACAAATGAACATGTAACACCTTACTTTACAATAACAAAAGTTTAATATTGACAGCACAATTTCTAATTGCACACTATCATAAATGACAACTTTTATATTAATAACTAAGACCGAATTATGAATATTTTGTGCCACAAAAATTACAAAATTACTAAGCGACTTTAGTACTAATCAAGAACATTATATACAAATTTTATTAAAAAATAACAATTCAATTTGACAGATTGCTTACGAGTCTGTGACGTTTCGTTTTACAGAACGAACCGCGTACGTAGGAACCGTTCCTTACGCCGTCAGACCGACAACTGCTAAACTTCAAACAAAAACGCGCGAAGTGCGTATGGCGCGAAAATTGTTTTTGATGGCTAGTCCTTATTATTTTATTATGTATCGTGGAGTCCGAACAAGTCTTACTTTTGTTTACGTTTACTAATGTTTTACGCCTTATTTTCCTTCTATACGCTTTAGCGAATTTTTAGTAAAATCCACTATCGTTACCTACATGGTATTAATTAAATAGATCTTATACTATTTTTCTAAATGTCCCTTAGCGAAGTTTTAACTTCAATAGCTCAACCTTGTACCTATGTTATTTATAGATCGATATATGAGTTAAAATAGATTCTAAACGGACATATTGCTGAAGAATAACATTAACTTTTATTTTTTCATATTATCTTGCATAGGGTAACCAGATTATTTCTGCCAGTGTCAAGTGTAGCAAGTGTGTAGTGAAAAAGTATTTGAAGTGACCCACTGATATTTTAAATTGATCAGCGTGTATGGCCGCGAGACACGTCAGACGCATGCAGTGAATACTCATGCTATCATCTCTAGGCAACGGTCACAGATTCAGAAGCTGCTACCCACTACGAATTTTTGCACAATTAAACGGTTTGAACGATAAATCAGCCAGCAGAACTGACGAAATCACGAACTATTAGAGCCAGCCACATAGCCCGCAGCCCGACGTGGTATTTTTTTCGGATAAAACACATGGTAAATCTTGTTTCCCTGACTGGTTGCAACTCTGAATAGTTTAAAACCATTTCCTTTTAAACTTTCTATTTACGGTCCAATCACTAACTTTAATTATTATACTGCAAATAAATAGTGGCGCTGTAAAGATTTCCTTAATTTTTATTCTGACAAACCAATCATATATCCGTTATCTGTTCCTTCTTTGGCATGATTTTATATTCACACTGAACAGTAGAACGAGAGAGCGACTACTTACAGTGGAATAACGATAAAATTGCCGCCAAGCCCGGAAGACATAACTAGACAGTAGACATGTCAGTCGTTCAACAATAAAAAAGTGATGACAGCAATGGGAACAGTGACGTCAGATTGTGATGAAAATGGGAACAGCTAGAAACTACAATTCGTCCAACGATGAAGAAAGGTCCGTGCATACACGTTGTCAGGGGTAAAGAACACGACATATTTTCATCCAGAAAAAAGTGTCTGTTCTCTAGGTACTTATAGAAATTTGTTGACAAAATCTACATTAACGCAAGCGAAGCCGCGAGTAAAATCTAATCTATACCTACTAATATTATAAAGCTGAAGAGTTTGTTTGTTAGTTTGGTTGAACGCGCTAATCTCAAGAACAACTGGTTCGAATTAACAATTTTTTTATTAGTAGATAGCCCATTTATCGAGGCAGGCTATGGGCTATATAACATCACGCTACGACTAAATGGAGCGGAGCAACAATGAAAAATGTTGCAAAACCGGGGAATGTTCTCTTATGTGAAGCAGACGATGTTGCGCGACTCAGCTAGTACTAAAATAATGAGTTTTTAATGTCGAAGAATACTGAAATCTGGTTTTCCTAACGAAATGACATGCAATCTTATCTTTCTAACGCGGCGACGATGAATTAGAAAAAACACATTTTCTAGTAAAAATAACCCGTAATTTGTCGACATGTAATTTCAGTCAACAGTAATTGCTTATGTTTCATTTCGTATAGAGCCTCTATATGAATCACATTCACAAGAAACCTTTTTGTCAAAACGGCATTAAAGATGATTGCAAAATGAGGGAGCAATTATGTTTGCGGGCATACTTATATATCTTCCTATCTTCATGGCACATGGCGATTACGTCACAATGTGTATCGTACATCCTTTTTAATGATCTGTCAATTACCCCTTCTACTTGCTAACCTTTAAAAGGCTTTCACAATATCGATTTTTTTAATGGAATACGAAATTATATTTCTATTTTCTTTTTATTCCCCACAAATTAATCAAATGTCAGAAAAGGATTGGAAGGCTGTATACCTAAGTGCAAAAGTGCGACGGGTAGATGGTGAGAAGCCCCACTACGCCCCCACTCTTATTCATATCGAAATTAAAATATTAATTGTTTCCTCATTTTGAGTCGAGGCAAATCATCTAATTTTAATACTGTTTTTATAAATCTTTTTCCTTCGCTTTGCATCTTCACTTTGCAATAATTTAATTTACCTATACAGTTCAGCGTTTATTTTTACATATTAGGTATTGATTTACTTAACGCTATTTGTATACGATTATGTGAATGTAACAGTTAATAATGGGACTAATTGGTCAGCAAATATTGCACAGCATAACGAGCATCTATACGCCTCAAATCACTGCATTCCGTCTCGGAAGTGTTAGGTTATGTTAGGTTCCTTTTTTTAAACCCACCCAAAAATTAATTGCTGGCCATGAGTTGGTGATCAATTAACTTTTTTTGCTGCGCAAATAGTATTTTTTTGCTGTGCAGGTAAATACTACCCGTTAATAATTAAGCTAATTTTACATATATTTACGTAACAATGAAGACTGAGCCTTCGCTTAC
Organism: Catocala sponsa; assembly: GCA_963564715.1. Lineage (NCBI taxonomy): Eukaryota > Metazoa > Arthropoda > Insecta > Lepidoptera > Erebidae > Catocala > Catocala sponsa. The sequence goes on along the minus strand of OY751338.1, from coordinate 19,272,954 downwards.
TCTAAATTAAATCTATGTAAATATACCTATACGTACCTACGTACCTACATAATTTAGTAAGGACACGTTAACTGCTACTGCAAGTATAAAATCAGAGAGGCTGATTACCCATTCTATCTAGTTTTCTACTTGAATCTCTTTTAAATGGGCATGTTATGTCCAGCAGTTATGGCAAACATGTATAATCAGCTGGAGGCTATCATCAAAGCATTCTAAATCAACCAGATATATATCACTCAATGAGTCTTATAAGACGCTGAACACAATCGGAAAAGCTCTTCAATTAATAGTCAAGGTTCCGGATCTAACTATACAATGAACTTACAACTATGGATATGTATAAGAAACCGTTTCTCCCTACTATTTATGACGTATTCTAAAAAACATGATTAAAATTCAAAATAGGAGAAGATAAATAAACTTCAGCAATACAAACAGCTTTTTAAACTCAATATGCACCATTTCAAAGGTCATATATAGTCCATATTATGTATATTCACAGTCAACGCTTAATATTAATTACCTATCTAGAATATGTGTATTAACGTTAAGTTGAGCCGACGATGTTTAACGTGGTATTTTGTATTGGTGCATTAGATATACATGCCTACACGACTAATAATTAATTTCGGAAACACAGCTAAATTAAATGTAATTTTTCAAAATAAGTAAAGAAAGAAAGAAAATGTTTTATTTGCATCTCCATACATACATAATTTTAAAAGATATAATAATAAATACAATTGAACAGAAGGCGGTACATGAAGATCAAATTAGGCAACTGCGTCAGCTATTGTCAGATACCTGTACTCTATATCCTGTTCATACATTTAAATTTCATTAGTAGAAATCCAAGTACAATATATAGGTACTTGGGACTTCCACACGTTTCTTACGTCTAATAATATTGATTTTCTTTCTTTATAACCATCCGCAGTAAGGAAAAATACAGCATATGAACACTAAAGACTTCTGCATAGATTTTAAATAATGTAGACCTCTTATTTTAGAAGTATCAGAATGAAGGCCCATAAATATATGCATATCGGCGTTTATATTATCTTATTTGATATATTTATATTATGTACGTATTATATAATTCTCCTTTTAAAATTGTATTATCTTAGAGTATTAGCACTTCATTTAAAGTAAAGTACCTACCGTTTACATCATGCTACTTTCAAAGAGAAATTCCTCTCAATAATAACCTAGATCTCAATGTGGTCACAGTAATCAAATAATACTTTTCTCTTTTAAATCTTCAGTATGGTAAAATACTTTTCTAATTAAATAACCAATAATAGCTCTCATTGTCAGTGAAAACACAGCGAAGCGACGAGTGCACACGAAAGTTTTTGACGCATGTTATATGCGTCTTATAATATGTGCATAGAAAAATTCATTAGGTAACTTACCAATGATTTTTCGGTTGGATTGACGCGAATACGCGGTTCGGAATCGTCGTCGTCAGGAGTGCACTCGGCGCCGGCTGTCTGGCCCATGGTGAGTGTTCGCGGGATCGGGTGTGTGGCCACTAATCCCCGATGGCCGAGGGCCGAAAGGCCGATGCGGCGGTGGGCCGCCCCGAGCAGCCCGCGCGTCTGTCGCGCGTCCACTGCCGCGCCGACACGGCTCCTCACAGTTCCCACATAAAGTAGTCAGGTACTAGTGCTGGGTTTAAGACCATCGACGCCAAACCAAAAACAATGCGATGGTAACATTGTTAAGCGATCTTAATTCTACAAGTATCGATAATCCTTAGTATATAAATACTAAGGATCATCGACACTTGTAAAATTACTTATCTTAACTATATTACCTACATTATGTATTTACAAGTACATGTCTTCAAAAACCTGTAAACGAATAGAAAAGTCCTTGAGAAGTCAGACGTTTGATTTGACAAAATATAGACTATAGAAAATTCAAACTTCTTAGTTGTGTACCAACTTAATGGGTTCTAATAACAATACAATATTAAAACACCATTGTATTAGTTATTTGTACAAATAGCATCCTATTGAAGTAAGTGCAACTTTAACTGGCAATTAGATCCACCCTCGCAATCCTTACAGGCAATTAAATACCGCAGTTAAATACTGCCTATAAACGTGTATGTAGATTCAATGAAGGGTTGATTGTAGCTTTAGGTATTCCGCTGTTTTCTTACAGACTTTATACTGATAATTATTGTTTACCTTATTGCTAAAATGCTTATTAATGAATGGGATTAAATATAATGATCATCAAAAATACTAATTGGTCAGCAAATATTGCACAGCATAACGAGCATCTATACGCCTCAAATCACTGCATTCCGTCTCGGAAGTGTTAGGTTACGTTAGGTTCCTTTTTTTAAACCATCCAAAAATAGGAGCCCCGCGAAGCGGGACTCCGTCGACTTAGTTTCATCTCTTTAAAGTTTGCTGGCCATGAGTTGCTGATCAATCAGCAATTTCTGCTCACAGATTATATTTTTCTGCTCACAAAAATACAAATACTATGCTAACCATTTAAATAACACCCTTAATGAATTATGTAAGTATATAAGAAATATCTCTTCGCATAATTGTAGATGGGTTGTTGAAGTTAGGAGTGCGTTGCAAAAGTCAACTAATTAATTTATAATAATATCAACCGCGTATAAACCGTCCCACTGCTTGGTACGGGCCTCATCTCAGTGTAAGATGAAATTATAATGAATAAATTTACATAGACAAACATCGACCCAATCTTAACACAGAACAATGTCGCTCCTAACGATGTTGTAATATATAATAAACAAATTATGTAATATTTTAAGCATATAATTTAAAAGAGTAGGTAGGTACAATCTAAAAACTTTCGTATCGATAACAGCATGTCGCAGACCTAGAACAGTGCGCGGTCGATACGGCAGGCGCAGGTCCGCAACGTACAGCTGGGACCTCAGACAGTTTGAACTTGCAAACTTAACCGCTTTCGTATTCAATGGGAAACGTTTTCGCTATAATTTAAATACTATAGTAACTAATTGGAAAACAAATGTATCAAAAAGTGCGTAGTCGTAATTAGATCGTTAAAAAACATTAATGTTTATAAAAAATACAACCAAGGTCTATATAGAACATATTAATCAATCCATTTGTATTAATATAAAAAATATAAGTAATAATTATATATTTTTAATTATTAATGTCTGTGCATGAAGATTCAAATTTAGATTAAGCAGATTTTAGACAGATTCAAGTCAAGCAACGAAATAATGTTCAAATAAATTCGTTCTGAGAAGGATCCCAGCTTGGATCAGTGACCGTAATTGGTGTTCATCCACCCTTCCACAGCGCCAATCAACGTTATTTACCTACCGATTTTCTAGGACCGGACAGTAAGTAATAGACTTTGACAGGTCGATGTAAAATCGGCACAGTTCCAATCACACGTTTAAATGGAATCCAAATGTTAAAAATCATAATGTCGACTGCTCTTTCCATTTCCATAGTCATTTAATATATTATGCATAAAGTTTTTTAACAATAAATTAGAGTTTTAGTGTATTTGTAACAATCAATATTATTAATATTAAATATTTGCAAGCATCGAATAAAATACACTATACCCATTGATGTTTTTTATATATCAATGACTATAGCATATCAATTTTGAGTTTTTCTGCTAACGGTGTCGTACCTACTTCCCACGTGAACGAATGGACTGGAACTGGAAAAGTTCTTATTATAGGTAACAGGTAACTATAATAATAACTTTTTAGTCCTCATCTAAATACAATGGAGGACGGCGACGCAGCGACGCGACGTCGCGTGTCGTTGTCGTCGGTCGTGTCACTTTTATTTCTAGTCTTCTTCTATCCGTCTCTCTTCCCCTTGGCTTCTTCATTTAGACTATATAAACCACAAAGATATGAACTTTATTAGCTTCTTTTTGGTAGGTGTACGGTAGACAGCGGCTTAGCTCTTTCCTTAGTACTGGTTCTGAAGCATATTCACGTTCATGAGCGACGATTAACCCTCACCAACACGTAAGCTGGCTTGTTTGACAATATCTATATCTATACAAATAAATAAAATTGAAGTGTCTGTTTGCTATTTATCTAATGCATATGAAAGTATATAAGGTACCTATACGAAAACATATATTTTTAAATTTTTTGTCTGTCTGTCTGTCTGTTTGTTCCGGCTAATCTCCGAAACGGCTGAACCGATTTTGACGGGGCTTTCACTGGCAGATAGCTGACGTTATAAGAAGTAACATAGGCTACTTTGATTTTAGAAAAAAAAATAGGGTTCCGCGGAGACAAACACTTTTTAGTTAAAATCTACGCGGACGAAGTCGTAGGCAATAAAACGAAATTAAGACTGGGCCACTTACATCATAATTGGGAGCTATGTAAGCTTTAATTATTGAATCAAAGTGTTAACTCTGTTAACAATCACTGCTCACACAACTCCAACATTATAGAATGCCTTTTTACTTACACAGGTTACCCATACAATTTAAATTATTTTGCTAATTCTAGTAATCTTTTGTTTACCTTATAATAATTAGTGTGTGGCGCAGCGGTAGTGAATGCGACTGCTGTGCATGAGGTCTCGGGTTCGAATCCCGGGTCGAGCCAAGAAAAAGTTATTGGGTTTTCTTTAAAGAAATCTCAATAACAGCCCGGAGTTAGGAAGTTGGCGGTTTTGTGTGACACCCCCGTGCCTCGGAAAACACGTAAAGCCGTTGGTTCTGCGCCTGATCTCTCTCCGGACGTGTCGGATTAGCGTCCCATCGGATCATGAGAATTAAGGAACAGAGAGTGCACTTGTGTTTGCGCACACGCTTGTGCCTTATAATACATATCACCTGCGCAGATGGCCAGTCTTCGTTAAAATTAGCCGCCGTGACCGAAATCGGTCGGGAGGACATTATCATTAATAATCAAATAGGTACAATTTAAAATGGCTTATGTTTAACTTATCAACAGATATAGTAAAATATAACAGTCGAAAATTGTAAATGATCACCAAAAATAGTAAATGATCACCAAAATTAAAACCGCATTTTAATACCAAAAATATTAATTGCACAGCAAAGAGATCAAAATAAGTCGACGGGCTCCTATTTTTGGGTGGGTTTAAGAAGGAACCTAACATAACCTAACCCTTCCGAGACGAAATGCAGTGATTTGAGGCGTATAGGTACTCGTTATGATATATTTTAATAAGCATATTTGGTGGTCATTATATTTAATCCCTTTTAAAATTATGTCCAATCTAGCCATTATTTTAAGAATGCAAAAACAGTCTATTTACATTTGGTAATCTTAATATTGGATTGCTCCCTTAAATAAATTTTGGTTGTATTTTTTTTTTGCCTGTGTTTGTCGATAATATAAAAAGATGAAATAAAAAATAATATATTCCTTTTATACACATTTTGTATCTAAATTTAGTCTGGTAGTGTCATCTAGTGTTGAGTAGCGATAAATTAAACATGTGCTGCCATCTATTCAAACTGAAAAATAAGTATTAAAGTTAGTTGACGTAATATTTTATAGAGGGCGCTAAAACTTTTTATTATAAAACTTTACGGTAAAGAATATTTATAACTTATTTTCGCCTTTAGCCTGGCTTTATTATATTAATAATACATATGGCTTCATTGATAAGACAAGTCTTATCGGTCGGCTTATCGATCGAAAATAATCGAATCCAAAATATTTCAAAATCAACATCAATTCGGTTATAACAATTTTTTATATATTTTATGTTTTCTTCACGTTGCAAACAGAATGTACTTTTTGTATGGGACCGAAATTAAGAAATTGTTCGCTGTCGGGACAATCTTTACGGTTGATCATTAATTTCAACTGGCTACTATAAAGTCATTTGTATAATATTATATATATCGCACACCTAGATCTGAGACAACTCAAAAATTGATAATTTTGAGTTATGCTTGTATTCGAATGCTCGGTGGACAACTATCCAACATGACAGGTTTAATAATGCTTTAAACAATTGTTTTCTTTCTTTTGTTGAATCAACGTCTGTCACCTCCTCTCACCTAAACAAATCTAATGTCAGTTGACATAAACTAGTCATAAAAATTGCTCGTTATTAACAATAGCGAAAACGCATTGTACCTACAACATTTCGAATTGTTACAGTTTTGATAAACCATACGTGAGCTTTACGATGTTGTTGAATTATTCTGCCATATTACAAGGAGATATTTTGACTTGTTCTAGTTTTATTTGATAAGGTATGTAAATGTATTTAGTTACTATTTTTATTTGACTTTGTTTTGATGGATCAACATGTTAATTTCTAGTTATCCTACTTATAACTTTATTTGTAATTTATATAAAATATTTAATTTTGAATTCGACGGCCTCGGTGGCGTAGTGGTTAATGTAACCGACTGCCACGCCTGAGGTCGCGGGTTCGATTCCCGAACAAGTCAAACATTTGTGTGCATGAACATGGATGTTGGTCTTGGTCTGGGTGTTTCTATGTATAATATGTATGTATTTACAAAACAAAAGTATATATATTATGTATGTTTATCCATTGTCTAGTACCCATAGTACAAGCTCTGCTTAGTTTGGGCTAGATGGTGTTGTGTGTATGTGATGGAATATTATATTGTTATATTGGAATATTAATTTTAATGTATAATTGTATTGTATTCTTATTATTTTTTGACAGTTTACTTATTTAATATTTTCTCTTCTTTACCTAGCCGCCTAATTGTATTTTTTTTCTCAACTTTAATCGGACCTCAAATGGACATGTAAATTATTTCTATTACTATTATTATTATTCGTATATGTAATTTGATATCTGTAGTTGTGCCTATTTAATAAATAAATAAGTACGAAGTGCCGGGTAAATAGCACTAGACTGCCCTCTATTACATGGGACCTTCGCCCATACTTGGCGAAATGTAGGCGAATTACACCTCATGCTCAGGCACCAAAAGCACCGATTGCTGGCGGTTCCAGCGTGCCGTACTGTGGCACGCTTTAACTCACCACCCATACCTCGGTCACTAAAGCAGTTTAACGCTCCCTTAGACTTTAAACCTGAAGTTGATATTTTTGCGAATGAATGGAAAGTGTTATTATTAGAATGTATGAGGTACTGTGAGCAGAATGCGTAAATGCTAAATTTTAAATTTATATTATACTAGTTTTTGCCCGCGGCTTCGCTCGCGTTAATTTAGAATTTGGCAATCAATTCGGGTTGTACTCTGCTTGTAATAATATAATACAATCATGATTCGAAAGACACGTGGCGCCATCTATTATCATAAGAACGGTATTATTGTTTTCCTCAGGAACAGTAATTTTTTTGGGGATGAAAGGTAGCCTATGTCCGTTTCTGTACACCTGTCAACGTATATGCAAAATTTCAGGATGATCGGTTCAGTGGTTTAAGCGTGAAAAGGTAACAAACAAACAAACTCATTTTCGCTTTTATAATATTAGTTAGGATTAGGATTATTAAATAATGATTAAATAGTGTAAGTGTAATATGAGGGTAGAGGAACGAAAAGGTAGAGGAAGGCCAAGGAAAAGATGGATGGACTGTGTGAGGATGGATATGAAAGAGAAAAGGGTAAATGATCAGATGACGAGTGACAGAGAAATATGGAAGCGAAGGACATACTGCGCCGACCCCAAATAAATTGGGACCAGGGCAAGAGGATGATGAGTGTAATTGGCGCAAGTCGTTCTATTTGATGTAAAATAAATAGTCATAGACTAAATGAACTATGTAAGTATGTATATATAATATCAGCCCTGTATTAAAACGGTCTTACTGCTGGGCACGGGCCTCGTGTCAGTGTAAGACGCGTTAGGCCATAGCCCACCACGCTGGTCCAATGCGAGTTGGCTGACTTTACATTATTCGAGAACATTTTGGAGAACTGTCAGACATACAAGTTTCTCACGATATTATCCTGCACCGTTAAAGCTAGCGAAAACTAACTATTTAATACGTACATAACTTAGAAAAGTCAAAAATGCGCGGCTTGGGATCGAACCTCTGTGTGATGTTCCAGTGATCTCCCACGAGGCTATCGTTGCTACAAGTACTGAGTATGTATATCATAGCTGTGAGTCTTTTGCCTGTTCTTCACATAGGTTCTACACCGTTACATTGCTGAACATGACAATAGGTAGGTAAATATTATTTCACATTACCTTGTCAATCGTTGGAATGTCAGATATAATTAAAAAACCTATTGTATCTGACCACCGGTTTGCTGCTGCGACTTAATAGATTAATAAGTGTAACACTGACGTTCAGAAGTGAAACATTGTGACTTGAAATAAAAAAAGTAAATTTGATTTGGTATTAGTTGTTTGCTATGAAAACGAAATTTATTCTTTTTAGGACTTGTCTTACTCTTGACCCTTACATCATCCATGGGTAAGGTATACATAGGTACAGATACTCGTAAGATGCCTACAACAGGTTAAACCCTACTTATCAAATAAGCTCCAGGCATCCGGCATTGTGCTCATTTGCCATAAGAACTAAATACTATAAAAAACGAAACATAGTACATTCATGTACTACGGCAATTTACATAATGGATCTAACACTTTGTTACTTCATTATAGTACCTGCGCGGCAATTCCATGAATATTTTATACTTTCATAACGCAATTAATTATCCTGATGGAACATAATTTTATTAACTTCGACGACTTCACATAATTGTCACTGGATAATTTAATTCCGTTGGTTATATACAGAATAACAAACGTTATCTTGTGTGCTCAAGAGAAAATTTTAATATGGAGGACAAGGTACAAGAAAAAGCAAACGACGAAGATACCGTCGAGATTGGTAATAAGATGAATCTTGCTAACGTCGTTTACACTGAGCAACCATTATTTACTTTTCAATACGGATTTGGAATATTTGTATTTCGTTTGGTCAATGGTGAACTAAGACCACCTAACTGGAAAGTGAAAACTTTTGGTATGGTACTAGTTTCGGCTTATATTGTTCTGTTTTTCGGCAGTCTGCAGCTACCCACCGCTTTTACTGGAACTATGAACGTGGTCGATGTTATGGACGAAGTCCCTGGCATAGTAGTGGTCATTCAATACTTTACTTCTGCGATTACAAACTCTTTTCTCGTCAATCTAACCACTATGGGTATTCTCACTGCTTTTGCAGAGTTAGACACTAAATTGCGTGTGAAAACAATTGAAGACTTTTATAAAAATTCTCATTCTTCTACAGTGAAATATCTGATTTTGCTTCTTATTAGTCATTCTGTTAATGGTATTGCTGACTATGTAACCGCTACTAAAATAAGAGTTTCTTCGCTTGTCGCCTTACCACTTTACTTATACCAAAAACTTCAAATGGTCTTATTCTGTAAAGCTATCCTTATGCTAAAGAGCAGACTAAGCTTGATCAATAACTATTTAAATACATTTATTCAAGAACAAGACAGAAAGAACGTAACGATTTTTACCATCAGAGACACAAAGATTGCCACCAAAGAGAAGTTCAACTTTATTGGACGTCCATCAGAAAATAACTTAAAGATTCGAGATTTGGCCATGATGTACGATCTCATTGGAAAAACTGGTTTGATGATCAACGAAGCATACAATTTCCAGATATTTATGACTCTTGTATCTACTTTTGTATTCATAGTCATTACGATATGGACCTCGCTGTATTATTACAAGACACCTGAAGATTATTCGGGACCTTTGATTAACATCGCTATTTGGTGCTTCAGTGCGATTTACACTGTTGCATTTATATCCTTTACCTGCGAGCGACTGCTTCTTGTTCGTAATGAGACCAAAGTACTAGTGAACAAAGTCATCATGAACTATGATCTACCGAAGACCATGCGAGTACAAGCGAAGGCATTTATGGAATTGATAGAAGCTTGGCCGTTACGTATCTTCATTTATGATATGTTCGCAGTAGACATAACGCTGATGCTGAAATTTATAAGCGTGGCAACGACATATTTGATTGTTATTATTCAGATATCTCACTTCGTGTGAGTCTTTTTGAAAATATCTGTATAAATAATTATACAGGTATTTTCAAATATATCATTTTCTTGATGTTAGTGAATTTACAATTATTTAAATCACTTTGCACGCTAAGAGCTAGAGTTAACATATCCATGTGGATAAAATTACCTAAATTCACTAAAAATTGTTTTACATTAGCGATCAATGCAACAAACCTACGGTCAAGTTAATTTATAGTACGAATATCAGGGCAGTTTTGTATACCTAAACCTACTCATATCATCCAAGTTTCAAATTGAGTAACTTTGATTAAATGTATTTTTTTTATTGTTTATTTTATTATCATAACTAGTTTTCACCCGCGGCTTCGCTCGCGTAAATGTAGGTTAGGTTAGGTTAGGTTTGCAACAGTTCTTTTTTCTGGATGAAAGGTACCCTATGTCCTATTCTGTACCCCTGACAACGTGTATGCAAAATTTCATGTTAATCGGTTGAGTAGTTAAGGCGTGAAAGCGTAACAAACAAACTCATTTTCGCATTTATAATATTAGTAAGGATAATAAAGATGTACCTATATAGTTTATTTTATTTATTGCATATTCGACGAGTGTATTTGCACTGTCTTAAGCAAACTATTTCCATAAGTATTCGTAAGGAAGGTTGTCTCCATATTTGCTTGATAGTCGTTTAAATATGTAGTTAAATATTTCAAACTACCTCCGTATGTAAATAAATGGAGAAAAATCAAAATTCGGTTAGTATTAAATAATGCCTCATGTGTGAATTGGATTTTATTTTAGACAATCTGTATAATACATTTGTTGACTATACCTAATGTTAACAAAGCAGACTTATAGTAACGAACGTATAGAAACGCACGTAGTTTATCAGAAAATGTATTGGTTCATGTATAAATATCATGTATTTAGATTAATATATATGTGAATTAAATGGATGTGATATGTGACATAGAGTTTCAATTAATATAGAAATTTTTCAACTCGTCTACAGATACTTCATCAAAAAGCCGCCGGACATTCTTCAGGACAGACTTCAATCCGTATTCCACTACCTATAAGTGTTCCGAATTCCTCGGCTATCATACGCCAATTACTGCTCATAAATTCGAAGACAGCTTTACCTGAAATTAAATGATTAAAATTAGTCATCCGTAGCAATATTATAAACAAGATAGTAACTCGGTTTTATGCATTCTCACGGCTAAACCAGTGAAAAGATTTCGATGAAATTTGATATGAAAGGGGTATGTACCTTTAGTATGGGCTATTTGCGAAGTGAGCGAAATCACGATAACCATCAAGTATATAATACGTACCAAAATCTGTGTATGACAGAAATTAGGGTCAATTCTTGTAATAACACTGTTCGAAATAGAGCTCATAAATATCATATTCAATTATTCATACTTATTCCTAAATTATAATAAACATCGAATGTGAACTAAACTTGCATTTTAATTACCATTTGACTAGATCGGAGTTCTATTCGGAAGAGTTTTGATTACGAGAATTGGCACTCTGTTTCCTAATAATAATAATCTTATAATATTTACATACAATTTGCGAGCTATGTATTTGTCCACAGCATGGTGGACCAGCTCACCTAATCTCATTCGAAGTGGACCTCTAGCGTTTTACTGCCATATTTTTAAGATTACTGTTTTACATAAGATGACATTAAAACTATGAGGAAAACCGTAGGTGGTTATATTTCAACCAGTCGCGTAGGATGTAATTTAAATAAGATATTACCAAAACATAACTGTACATAATTGTGGAGCTAAGCGAAATAAAAAATAAATAAGCCATACCAATTGCATTGTATTGTACCATACCTCAAACTAAAGTATTCGGTAGAATGAAATAATGATATTGTGCTATTCACAGTATTAAAACCACAGAACGTAAACCTTTTAGATATTTAGTATTAACACCGACTTTATTAATAAACAAGTTTTTCTAGCGACTTCGCTCGCGTAAAAGTAGGTTAGGTTATGTTTAGTGGGTATACCAAGAATGGGGAGTCCCACACGCCCCGCCGGTGCCGTCCCCTAGCCGGCGGATAGTGCATCAAGCATTTTTCCTGGGTGCCAAAAAAAAAAAAAAAAGGTTAGGTTATGTTAGCAAAAGTACTTTTTAAAAATAAAGTATTGCTTATGTTACTTGGTGATAATCTTCGATCAACAATAGCAACTAGATATCGGGACACGTACAAAATCAAAGCTAAATGCTGTCCGCGTGACAATACGTATACCTACAGCTACATTTGTTTACTAACAAACGGAGAGAAAAGTTTTAAAACAGTTTTAAGTTCAACCTAATTATAACCATGGCACCTAGTAATAAAGTCACAAATCTTCAAAATATTATCTAATACTTAATAAGATCATTAGTCACATAAAACGAGCAAAGCAACTACATTTAGTGTGAAATAAACCTTAAGCGTCAACAAATAAAGTACTTTTCCCGTTATTGCCTTGAGAACTACATCGTTTTGTTTCGTTTATTTTTGTTATAAAAGTTTGTGCGTGTGTATTAATTGGTATTTTAAGATATGGCCTCTTTGTTCGAAGTTGCAAAAATACACTTAGGACTATATATCCATAAAACAGCTGGCAGCGGTGTTTTACGGCCACATTTTGCCATATGAAAAATCCGTTAAAACATTGCCCGATCTGGGAGACGAACTCATGGTCAACAAGTAGAGTAGAAGCAGTCATGTAACATTAAGTATAAGTATGTATTTAAGAATTAAAAAATTAAATTAAATTAAAATAGTTATTATCGTTTTCTTATAAGCTATTTTAGAATCAGTAGTTGGGATACTCCTTTTAAGTAAATATTACCTGTGTTAGGAGACCCCGCTCTTCACATTACAATAATATGTATGTATGAATATGGGAAACATGAGCAATGAGCCAAACGATCGGTATTTGCCTCGGATGATAAGATTGCAATGAAGTTGTGTCTCCAAAGTGTCATTAACCAATCTGCAAAGTAGTCCAAAATACATAAATATACAAAATACAATTTATTAATATATTGGTTTGTTAGTGGCATACACAAATACATATTATTTAAATAAGATGGTTTATTAAAAAAAAGTCGTTGAAGCCTTGTAGAAAATTGAATAGGTATAAAAATATTACGTTGCAAAATCGACGATGCAAGTTTTCAATCCTTTTGCGTAGCCGTTGCTGAATTTAATCGAAATGCCAGACAAAGTGAGATTCAATTGTTGCAGTATGTAAGGATCTAAAGATTCAAGACCCAAGTCTAGTTCACCTTTCGCAAAAAGCGGTATGGCTGCCTGAAGAGAATTCTTCAAACACTCTGGAGACATGTCGTGGATAGTCTACTAAAAGGAACTGTTGGTAATTGAATAAAGCTAAAATTAGCATATTAATCACTCCATTTTGTATTAATATAAAAAGTAGAAGTAATTTTTTTTCTATGTTATTAATGTCTCTGCATAAAGATTCTAATTTAGATTAGCAGATTTCAGACATAGATTAAGTCAAACTACGAAATAATGTTCAAATAAACTCATTCTGAGAAGGATCCCAGCTTGGATCAGTGACTGTAATTGATGTTCATCCACGCTTTCACAGCACCAATAAACGGTAGTTTACCTACCTATTTGCTAGGACCGGACAATAAGTAATAGACTTTGACAGGTCGATTTAAAACCGGCACAGTTCCAATCACTCGTATAAATGGAATCCAAAAGGTAAAAATCATAATGTCGACTGCTTTTCATTTACATTGACATTTAATGTATGCATAATGCTTTTTAACAATAATGTATAGTTTTAGTGTATTTGTAACAATAAATATATTAATATTAAATATTTTTAAGCATCGAATAAAATATACTATGCCATATCAATTTTGAGTTATTCTGCTGACGGTATCGTACTTTCCACGTACACGAATGGACTTTACCTATAGGTAATAAGAACTTGTAGTCCTCATCTACGATGGATGACGTCGCGTGTCGTTGTCATTGGTTGTGACACTTCTATTTCTTTCCTTCTCGTTCTTCTTCTGCGCCGTCACCCCTCCGGCTCTCTAATTTAGGCTATAATTGAGCTTGATTGGCACCTATGTGGTATACGGTAGGAAGCGGCTTAGCTGTTTCCTTAGAGCCGCTTTCAAGATGCCAAAAAAGCACATTCACGTCCATGGGCGACAATTGCCTCTCACCATCACATGAGGCTCTAGCTTGACAGACAGTATCCTAATCCTAACTAATATTATAAAAGCGAAAATTAGTTTGTTTGTTTATTTGTTTGTTACCTTTTCACGCCTAAACCACTGAACCGATCATCCTGAAATTTTGCATATACGTTGTCAGGTGTATAGAAACGGACATAGGCTACCTTTCATCCCGAAAAAAATTACTGTTCTCGAGGAAAACAACAATAACGTTCTTATGATAATAGATGGCGCCACGTGTCTTTCGAATCATGATTGTATTATATTATTACAAGCAGAGTACAACCCGAATTGATTGTCAAAATCTAAATTAACGCGAGCGAAGCCGCGGGCAAAAGCTAGTCAACAATAAAATGAAATAATTAAGACTCGGCCACTAACGTAATAATCTGTACTTATCAAAGCTTTTATTATTGAATCAAACTAAATTATTATTAACTCTGTTAACAATCATTGTGTGAGCAGTGATTGTTGAACTCCAACATTATAGAATGCCTTTTAACATAGGTTACTTAGATAATTTAATATATTTTGCTAATTCTAGTAATCTTTTGTTTACCTAATAATCACATAGTTAGGTACAATTTAAAATTATGACCGCTCTAGCATTAATTGGACAGTCTATTTACATTTAGTAAACTTTATATAATTGGATTGCTTCCTTATATAAATTTTGGTAGTATTTTTTTGCCTGTGTTTGTCAATAATAATAATAATTTACTTGGCCTTGGCCCTTAAATGTAGATAAAACCAGCCACGAACTGAGAAAAAAATAAAAACCATAAATAATATTTCAAAATCAATTCAGTTATTTCAGAAAGGTCTTAATTTCTGTGAAACACTGTACCCATCAGCCGGTGTACATTATCAATCAATTCCAGTGGATGAAATACTAATATTAAACGCTAATAAGGTATTCTCGGAAATCCTGTAGGTAATTCTTATTTATGTGTTACCTAATAACGATTTTCTTATATATTTTATGCTCTCTTCACGTCGCAAACCTTGCGGCAATAATTTAGTTTGAAATTTTGGTATACAGAATGTATGTACTTTCTGTATGGCCCAAAATTTAAAATTTGTTCGTTGTCGGGACAATTTTTATGACTTTGTTGATCATTAATTTCAACCGTAACTTGTATATTTTAGAAGCATAAATAATAACATTTAGTCTTAACACGCATAAAATCGGTGCTCTGGAAGTGTTTAAACATGTCTTGACTAAAATGGACAGACAGCAACAAAAGTTCATTAACATACATATACAATGTTCTTAAAAACGTTTAGGTAAACCTTAAGCGTCAAAAATCACATTTCATATCCGGTAACATAATAGCGGTAGCGGTCAATGCGCTATAAAATTCATATTCATTTTGGTCATTCAACACGTTGACAGCGGTACTCATTTTTGTATTCTTTCCATTCCTGCGGTACGAAGCGTTTAAGACCTCGTTTGAAAACTATCATAATGGCGGTAAGGGGTATTTAGACCTTGTAACGTTTAAGAAACTAAAAGCTTTATTTTGGCTAAATTAAAAAAAACATAATTTTTTGTACATTATTATTTAATTATGATTGACCTGAATCTTAAAGCGTACATCAGAGGATTGGTTTATTTAGAATCTGTAGGTAAAAGAAGATAATTTATATATAATTTTTTTTTCTTTTCGAACACTTTTCGTGATGAATTGTTTGGTTTTCTGATGCTGGTTCTTTTAATTGAAAAATTATTATCACTAGGTACAATATAAAACAATGATATAAACTATAAGTACATTCTGTTACTAACTCATTACTAAACAACCTATGGACTGTTCATGTACATATATGTTAATGTCCGAAATAAAGGTATTTTGTTTTTTATTTTTTTATTGCCCTGTTATTTGTTGGAATGCAGAATAGAATTAAAAACATATTGTGTTGTATGTGTCTGGCCGCCGGTGTTCCGCTAAGACTAATACATTTATCATTAACGTTCATAAGTGACACTTTGTAACTTCAATATTATAAACGTACTTTTGAATTTGATTTGGTATTAGTCGCTTGCTATGAATTTTTTTTTATGATGAGTTTCATCTATGTGTAAATTATATCACTCGCAAGATATCTACAGCAAGTTAAGCCCTACCTGGCAGATAACCTACCTGGCACTAAACATCGGGCCTTGTGCTCATTTTCCATAAGAGCAAAATTCTATAAAACACTAAACATTAGTATATTTATGTACTACGGCAATTTACATAATGCATGTAACACCTTGTTACTTCATTACAGTACCTGCGAGGCATTTCGATGAATATTTTATACTTTCATAAAGCAATTAATTATCGTGATGGAACATAATTTCATTAACTTCGACGGATAATTTAATTCCGTTTGTTATATACAGAATAACAAACGTTATTTTTTGTGCTCAAGAGAAAATTTTAATATGGAGGACAAGGAACAAGAAAAAGCAAACGACGAAGATACCGTCGAGATTGATAATAAGAAGAATCTTGCTAACGTCGTTTACACTGAGCAACCATTATTTACTTTTCAATACGGATTTGGAATATTTGTATTTCGATTGGTCAATGGAGAATTAAAACCACCTAACTGGAAAGTGAAAACTTTTGATATGATACTAGTTTCGGCTTATATTGTTCTTTTTTTCGGCAGTCTGCAGCTACCCACCGCTTTTACTGGAACTATGAACGTGGTCGATATTATGGACGATGTCTCCGGCATAGTAGTGGTCATTCAATACTTTACTTCTGCGATTACAAACTCTTTCCTCGTCAATCTAACCACTATGGGTATTCTCACTGCTTTTGCAGAGTTAGACACTATATTGCGTGTGGAAACAATTGAAGACTTTTATAAAAAATCTCATTCTTCTACAGTGAAATACCTGATTTTGCTTCTTATTAGTCATTCTGTTAATGGTATTGCTGACTATGTAACCGCTACTGAAATAAGAGTTTCTTCGCTTGTCGCCTTACCCCTTTACTTATACCAAAAACTTCAAATGGTCTTATTCTGTAAAGCTATCCTTATGCTAAAGAGCAGATTAAGGTTGATCAATAACTATTTAAATACATTTATTGAAGAACAAGACAGAAAGAACGTGACTATTTTTACCATCAGAGACACAAAGATTGCCACCAAAGTGAAGTTCAACTTTATTGGACGTGCATCAGAAAATAACTTGAAGATTCGAGATTTGGCCATGATGTACGATCTCATTGGAAAAATTGGTTTGATGATCAACGAAGCATACAATTTCCAGATATTTATGACTCTTGTATCTACTTTTGTATTCATAGTCATTACGATATGGATCTCGCTGTATTATTACAAGACACCTGAAGATTATTCGGGACCTTTGATTAACATCGCTATTTGGTGCTTCAGTGCGATTTACACTGTTGCATTCATATCCTTTACCTGCGAGCGACTGCTTCTTGTTCGTAATGAGACCAAAGTACTAGTGAACAAAATCATCATGAACTATGATCTGCCGAAGACCATGCGAGTACAAGCGAAGGCATTCATGGAGTTGATAGAAGCTTGGCCGTTACGTATCTTCATTTATGATATGTTTTCAGTAGACATCACGCTGATGCTAAAATTCATAAGCGTGGCAACGACATATTTGATTGTCATTATTCAAATATCTCACTTCGTGTAAGTCTGTTTTAAAATATCTGCACTAGAATTAATTGTCATGATGTTAGTAGATTTACAGATATAAAAAATACTTTGTACACTAAGTGCCAGTACAAATATTTAACTATATAACGTTGGGGTTGAAATCCATGTAGATAAAATTCTCCAAATTAAATAAAGATATCAAAATGAAGAATTACTTATCTAATATTTACATAAATATTTGTTTTAATTGTCGATCAATGTAACAAACTTCCGATAAAGTTTAATTTATTGGATGATTTTGTAGGCAGTTTTGTAAAGCTACTCATTTCAACCAAGTTTAAAATTGAGTAATAATTGGTGTTTAGCAATTGATCATTTTCATGATGTGTACATTTGTTATTTATCACATGTTGGACGAATGTAATTGCACAGTTTTTGTCTAAAGCATAACTATTTCCAGAAGTATTTGGTAGCAAGATTGTTTTGTAGCTAAACATTTCATACTACCTTCGTATGTTGAAAGATGGAGCAAGGTCAGGTATGCTTGGGGTATTTAATAACATTTATGACATAAATGTAGATGGAATTTATTTTATAAAATTTAAAACATTCGTTGCTTATTACGTTAACAAAGACGACTTACTTATAGTAATTATACAGCAACGCACGGAGTTTATATTAGAAGATGTATTGTTTCATGTATAAATATCATGTATTTAGGTTAATATATATGTGAATTAAATAGTGATGGTCTGTGACATAGAGTTTCAATTAATTTATAATTTCTTTAACTCGTCTACAGATACTTCATCGAAAAACCGCCGGATATTCTTCATGATAGACTTCACTCCGTATTCTACTATAGGTGTTCCGAATTCTTCAGCTACCATACGCCAATTACTGTTCATGAAGTCCAAGATAGCTTTATCTGAAAATAAATGATTGAAATTAGGCATCCGTAGCAATATTATAAACACGATAGTAGCTCGGTTTTATGCATTCTCACAGCTAAACCACTGAAAAGATTTCGTTGAAATTTTATATGAAAGGAGTATGTACCTTTAGTAAGGACTATTTGCGAAGTGACCGAAATCACGATAACCATCAAGTATAATACGTACCAAAACCGTTAATGTATGACAAAAACTGAGAGCCAATTCTTGTACACTGTTCAAAATAGAGCTATTCTCAGGGTCATAAATATGTATTATATTCATAGGTATTCCTAAATTATAATAAACGTGGAATGTGAACTAAACTTGCATTTTAATCACCATTTGACTAGATCGGAGTTCTATTCGGAAGAGAACTGGCACTTTGTTTCTTATAATAATAATCTTATAATATTTACATACAATTTGCGAGCTCTGTATTTGTCCACAGCATGGTGGACCAGCTCACCTAATCTCATTCGAAGCGGACCTCTAGCTTTTAACTGCCATATTTTTAAGATTACTGTTTTACATAAGATGACATTAACTATGAGGAAAACCGTAGTTATATTTCAACCAGTCGCGTAGGATGTAATTTAAATAAAATATTACCAAAACATAACTGTACATAATTGCGGAGATAAGCGAAATAAAAAAAAATGAGTCATACCAATAGCGTTATATTGTACCTACCATACCTCAAACCAAAGTACATATTCATTTCATTAAATGATGATATTGTGCTATTCACAGTATTAAAACCACTGAACGTAAAACTTTCAGATATCTAGTATTAACACTTACTTTATTAATAAACAAGTTTTCTCGCGGCTTCGCTCGCGTAAAAGTAGTTTAGGTTATGTTAGCAAAAGTACTTTTTAAATAAAAGTATAGCTTATGTTACTCGGTGATAACATAGCTTTCTAACGGTAAAATAATTTTTTAAATCGGTTTTTTACAAATAAACAAAAAGTTACAACTTTCTTCTTTATAATATTAGTATGGATGTGTGTTTTATATTTGTATATATTTAGATACTTAACTTATATGATGTACTCGGTATACAGTAATAGTACGTGGAAGACAAAATATAGCTGCCGAAACTTAGTGGTAATGAGTTGTAATGCAGCTCTACCTTTTCTTTTGGGGATATACAAGCGTGAACCTACATAATATGTTAAATAAATAACATTACTTAAACTTTTTTAACAAGTACACAAAAAGCTTAGGTTCGTCCTGAGAGGAATAACTGGATATTCTGATGTAATCTTAAAATCTACATAGAGGTGAAGGAAATCCCGCGAAAAAGATCCTGTAACTAAAGGTTAGTCAAAATGTTAATTATCTTAATATTCTCACCCACTTATTAGTAAGTAACAATGGAAATTACCGTCTTTGTATTATTTATAAATATTAAAACATTTGAAATATCTCATGGCTGATTGATTACCGGTTTCACTGCTTAAATTTTATACATAAACGGCGGGAGTATGTTGTCTCAACGACTATCTTTAGGAAACATACTATTATTTTTCTTTTAAACGTGCCTATTACAAATAACAATTTAAAACTACAAATATGTTACAACTTAACTGTTTTCAGTGAAGCACTAACTGAATTAGAAGTGTTTTCTAAGCTTTCCAAATCTGTTTAATAGTATTTATTCAAAGAGCCAGTATATACTAGTTTACTAGTATAATATCACAATAATTTCTCTAAATACCTTATCCATTTGATTCCGCGTTTCAAAATATGATTAAATAGTAAATATAGTGTTAATATTATTATTATAAATTTCGTTTCCAAGGTTAAAGTACTGAAAAGATTTTGATAAAAATTGTGTAAAGACTGTGTTCTAAGAAAATAAAATCAGAGCCTACTTTTCTTATGACGTGTGCGACGCCGCGAGTAAGAGTATGTACTCGTACCTACAATATGGTTGTACGTTTACGCAAATATTACATATTGCAATTAAATTACGTTATACGGATGTCATCGTGTTTATGTAAAAACACTTCTTTTACATAATTTTAAAACTATTATACTATATCAATTTACACTTTAAACTACATCAATTTACAATTTACGCGTTTCGGTTACTTTTAGCAGCCATGGTGACGGGGAGATATGTCCTCCTTAGCCTCCTCGCGACCATGGCTTAATTTTAATACACCAAAAATAATAATTAATAACTACTTACTTATTTCTGAATTGCCTCGGAAAAGGTTAGTCATAGCGTAGCTCACTCTACCGTCATAAGCGTGTTTTATAACGTAGCTCTTGATGTTTATATATTCCTTCCCGTCCTTTACTTTTGTCGCCAATTTGAGGATGTTATGGAACTTTATGTTATCTGGAAGGAAAACCGGTATTATATGATTGAATGTTGAAGCATTGATAAGGAAATTGTTGTATATTTTTTGTCTGTGCTGTGAGGTACAAATATTAATAGGTATTTTAAGATATGGCCTCTTTATTTGAAGTTGTAAAAATACACTTAGGACTATCCTAACTAATATTATAAATGCGAAAATGAGTTTGTTTGTTTGTTACGCTTTCATGCCTTAACTACTCAACCGATCAACATGAAATTTTGCATACAAGTTGTCAGGGGTACAGAATAGGACATAGGGTACCTTTCATCCAGAAAAAATAACTTTTGCAAACCTAACCTAACCTAACCTACATTGACGCGAGCGAAGCCGCGGGTGAAAACTAGTATATCCATAAAACAACTGGCAGCGGTGGTTTACTCCCACATTTTGCCATATGAAAAATCCATTAAGACATTGCTCGATCTGGGAGACGAACTCATGGTCAACTAGTAGCGTAAAAGCAGTCATGTAACATTAAATATAAGTATCTATTTAAGAATGAAGTACTTACTGCATTTAATGGTAGATATTCCATTACCATCGATGGGAAACATGAGCAATGAGCCAAACGATCGGTATTTGCCTCGGATGATAAGATTGCAATGAAGCTGTGTCTCCAAAGTGTCACCAACAAATCTGCAAAGTAGCCCAAAATACATAAATATACAAAATACAATTTATTAATATATTGGTTTGTTAGAGGCATACAGAAATACATATTATTTAAATAAGATAGCTTATTAAAAAAGTCGTTGAAACCTTGTAGAATAATTGAATAGGTATAAAAATATTACCTTGCAAAATCGACGATGCAAGTTTTCAATCCTTTTGCGTAGCCGTTGCTGAATTCAATCGAAATGCCGGATAAAGTGAGGTTCAATTGTTGCAGTATGTAAGGATCTAAAGATTCGAGACCCAAGTCTGGATCACCTTTCGCAAAAAGCGGTATGGCTGCCTGAAGAGAATTCTTCAAACACTTCGGAGACATGTCGTGGCATGGTCTTCTATAAGGAACTGTTGGTAGTTGAATAATAGGTTAATGGTGAACAAATAAATAAATAAAAGAGCATTGAGAGAGAGCATTTTTCAATTATCTCACAGTCAGACACATTTTCGTATAGAGAAATAACCTCAATACATTTTTTTTATAGGTACATATTTCTAAAATAGTGGCGTACAGTACAGTGACGGCTTAACAGTATTACATACAGCAAATGTTTTGGCAGAATTTATCATAACACACTTATTCATAAACTTTCCGCAATAGGTATAAGGGGAGATCTTTTAAGATGGCTTTCGTCATACATTGCAAATAGATCTCAAGCAGTTGCTATAAATAACTACATATCTAGCTGGGTAACTGTGCCCAGTGGTGTTCCTCAAGGCTCCCTTTTAGGCCCATTGCTATTCGTAGTCTTTGTAAACGACATCGGCAAATATTTTCATTATGCCCGGTTGGTATGCTTCGTTGATGACATGAAGATATTTACGACCGTTTCATCGTGTAAAGATGTCCAAGCATTGCAATCCGACTTGTCACGTCTTGATGATTATTGTGCTAGAAACAAGTTAGATCCATCAAAGTGCTCAGTTGTTACTTATACCAGGAAAAATAACACTATACCATCTGAATATACACTTAAAGGTCAAATTATTCCCAAATGTAATAAGATCCGTGATCTTGGTGTTCTGTACGACTCGAAACTTCTATTTGATGAACACATTGAAGGCATTGTTAAAAAAGCTTCACAAGCCCTTGGGTTTGTGATGCGAACGTCGAGTTGTTTTGAAGAAGCTAAAACATTTAAGATATTATACTGCACATTGGTCCGAAGTATTCTAGAGTACGGGTCGCAAATTTGGAATCTACAATATGATAAATATATTAAGTGATTAGAAAGCATTAAAAAAAGATTCATTAAATATTTATGCTATCGTACTAGAATTACGTATACATCTGAAGACTATTCAAAACTGTGTGCTCAATTTCATATTCTTCCATTAGCTAATAGACGAGAAATTTCCGATGTAATATATATACAAAAAATTATATCAAATACAATTGATTGCCCCGAACTTCTCCACAAAATCGGCTTCAATATTCCAGCAAAAGCTTTACGTCAATATACACCACTTCATTTACCTAATGCATCAACAAACTATCGGCAAAATAGTTTTATGTGGCGTGCAGGCAAGACCCTTAGGGCCTTTTCATTGTCATGCGTGTTTGCGCCCGCATGCAGGCCAGGCACGCATGCGTGTTCTGAGCCGCACGCAGAGCAGATATTTTTCGCCCCGCCGCCCGTGCGCCGCGTGCCTGTGGCGCGCATGACAATAAAAACATGTATGATACGATAGGTTGCGGGCAGCACGCATGCGTGCCTGGCCTGCATGCGGGCGCAAACACGCATGACAATGAAAAGGCCCTTAATGTAATGTATAAAGCGCATGACATTAATATTTTCAACACAAAACAGGCGACAGTGAGGCGGTTGCTAAGCCAAGATTTTTTCCAAAATTAGTGTAAGTGTTATGTATAGATTAGTTTTAAGTTATTTCTAATATTGTGTTCCACATTTTTAATATGTACTATGTATCTTATAAGTGAGGACCTGTTAATGGCTGTATGCTACGTAATATTTTGTATAACAATAGTGATAATGCTGTTGGTCTTCCATAAAATATAAATAAATAAATATATCTAAAAATATGAAAAATATATTCATATTTTTAGATATATGTAATACTGTTAAGATCTTAAAACACTCAATTTTATAGTAATTTTTGATGTCCATCTTTAGCCTGAGACACTATGGAGAATAGGCATTTCCCTTTATATGTAATTTCTATATTTATTGCTCTTAGGGGGATGCAATAATAGGGTAATTGACTCGCATTTTTTACTAATTAAGCCAAATAGCTTCATTACCTAAACCCTAAAATAACATACAAGCGTTTCAAATCTGGTAGTAGAGGTACTTAATTTTTATTTATTATTTAAAAGAACATCTGTCGCAGTCGGAATAAATCCTGTTTCGCAGGGGACTTTACAAACATTCAAATAACGGACACAATGATCACCCAAACTCAGAACTACCATTTGTGGATCACATAAAGTTTTGTTCCGTGTGGGATCCGAACCCACAACACTCAGTGCAATGGCAGTAGCGAGGTAACCACATAAACTACTATGCCATCCGTGCAATCGTAATTGTCATATAACAGAAGAAGGATGTTCGATACAAAGTATGACGTTAAACCGCACCTGTGCTATGGAGATAGCGAGACATTCTCTTTACGACCCCACTTTCTCTTATATCCCAATTAAAAATATTAATTACTCCCTTATTTTGCGACCAATTTTGATATTGCCTTCATATTTTTTATAATATTATTTGTTCTTGTGTAAAATAATGTACATAATCAAATATAGGCAACTACCCTATTGTCAAAAATGCGTACAGATTATAGAACACTAGATGTACCCGCGGTTTCACTCTTATTTATGGTTACTGCGCTGTCCCCGTGGGTCGTAGCGTGATGTTATATTAGCCTATAGCCTTCCCCGAATTGGCTATCCAACACTAAAATAATTTTTCAATTCGAACCAGTAGTTCCTGAGATTAGCGCGTTCAACCAAACAAACTCAAGTCGAGCAAAAAAGCGGCACGGCCGTACCATCCTTTTCTCGAAACAGTTCAAGCCATTTTCGACTCCCCTATAACTTTGTTGTGTATAAAACAAGAAGCCTGAATTTTCAGTAACCAAGCAGGCCTTGTATAAACACGGTATATTTCAAATTTCATTCAATTTGAACCAATAGTTTAAGAATTATAACTATAATAGTCAAAGTTTCTTATTTTGTCACTCACTCACTGACTGACCAATCATCAAAACTCTACGGCACTTCTATAGCCATATAAGCTTCAAATTTAGAATACAATTAGCGTTTAGTGTATAAATCAAGGAAAAACTAAAATATTTTACAATTTCGGTCCAGTTTTCTAGATACACCAACTGAATAAATAACTTTGTAATCCCATATAAATATATAGGATTACAAAGTTACATTTGCAGTGAATGAATCAGTGCCTACCTGTATATGTATTTATAATATAATATAATGGAATAATAGGTGTAGATAGGTCAACACCTATTATTTCATTATATACTTGGCAATCACACTAAACAATCTAATTTAATATAATATGTATTACTTGTGAGATACATTGTGTTTTCATGAGATGGCAAAGTCAATCTATTTATTTAAAACATAAAAGATTTTTAATATTGATATGATCACTATAAGATGTTGTTCGGTTAGCTAATTACGTAATAACTTAAGACAGAAGACTAAGGGTCCCTTAGGTAGGGACTGAATAAATTAACCGACTTGGATGGATCTCACAACATTTACGGTAGAAGAACTGAGTTGCGAAAATTGGTTTTGTTACAAGTTATGTTTTTGATGGCATATTACAGTATATTTATTAAGGTTAGGTATATTTAACAGGTTCCCTGTCCGATGAATCACATATGATACATAGCAATAGATTTTCTATTATGTCTATCACGGGACAGCGAATGGGTTGATAAATTATGGGTCGTATCGTGTAAGTATATGAATGTAATAATTTATCAGCTCTTTTTTAAAAGCATGATAGGAACATATGAATGTTCGTATAAGTACATATTATGTTCCTAACATACCAGATATTGTAGTCTTTAGTTTGCCTTGATATATCGGACAAGTGCTAGCGATATTCTAGAGGTTTATAACGGTTTATTACATATGAGGATTCCATTTCAGTTGTTCTTTTTACAAAAATATTCACTTATATATAACTTCGTGTCAAAATTATGAATATAATACTACGAAAGCGAAATGATGCCACACTTAATCATCGCACCTGCACCGGTCACCGCCGCGCCGGCAGGGGCAAGTTGGAGGCCAACTCCCAGGAAGAGGAATTACCGTCTTCGGACCCTTAGCTGATGGAAAGACCTCCCTGCTCTGGTTTTCCCTATTATACCACTTCTATATAGAGACTATATTAAGGGTTCTTTTGTAAAATGTTTTTACATTGTCTATGCTTATTTCTCATCCTAAAGGTAAATAGAAAAGATCTTGAATTATCATGTAATTGCTAGAATTTTAATATACGACTCTTAAATATACGTGTAATAGTACATCATAATATTACACGTTATACTTATATATAACTTTTGGCTATAAAATATAATCAATGCAATGTAACACAGATGGAAGTTAAGAATCCTCGGCTATCAAACTTGTTAAAGCTTTATGTTCACAATGCATCTGAGGGTGCACACAACAGCATTACTGACATTTCCTAAAAACGTTACAGAACTTATCAAAATCTATCGAAAGTCATGCCGCAAGATCAAACGAACAGAGTTGTGTCTAATAATTTATGGTATATCCTCCAAATGAAATACAGACATTTGTAGTTTAAATAATACTCACTTGAAAAACTGCTCGCGTAACCAAAAACCGTTAAAAGCGCGGTAATACAAAATGCTTTGCTTTTAATCATTGTTCCAAACTATATTTAATATGTATTACAATTGAATGTTCTTCACTGCGGTCACAAACTAATACTAAATTCATTACGCAGTGACAGTCTTATACTAATAACAAAATTGCACTTAATGTTAATTTGCATCATTTAAGTTAATGATATCGTCAGAACTATTAGCATGTGGGTGCCTAATAGACTTCTAATAAAACTGCAATATTATTTTAATTAGCTTTTGTTCGGCAAATATATATATTTCTTTTTGTGTTAGTATCGCTTCTTATCACTTGTCTCATTCATTGCCAAACCTAGGGTCTATGTCATATTCATACTCAGAATCTTTCTTAGGTATCGCTTTAGTCGGTTGAGTGCTCGTAAAATTTGGACCCAAATTAAAGACGCCTTGTATTATGTCATTTGGGATGGTTGTATCTGTAAGCTGTTGGCTTGTTGTTGACGATGGAGTTCGAGTAGTCTGCGGTGGCGTGGGCAGGTTTTTCCATGATTGTGTGCTCGGTGTCGAAGTGACTTTATCTGTCATTGACTGGGTGGGTACAGTATCCTTGTTGCCTCCTAAAATTGTTGATCTAGAGGTTGAGGACGTTGTAGTAGTGGAGGCTGATTGTTCAATTTTGGTTGTGATGAAATTACATGGCTTTTTCTCTCTTAACTCCACATCTGAAAAAGTAAGCAATACCTATTTTGAAAATCTTTAAAAGTCAATCTATAAAACAAAGACAGGTTATTCTTTATTTAATTTTAATAAGAACCAATTAACTTAATTGTTTATATTTTAAAGATTTGCATAATTCTATTAACAAAATTGTTAAAGCAAAAAAGTTTAATAAATCTTCTAAAATCAAGAAATATCCTCTAGCTATTTGAGATTTCATACAAATTCTAAGAAGTCACAATCGATATTACCTTCTCCACACTTTTGAGCACAAAGTAGACAACTAGGGTTAGTATAAGTGACGCCATTCGAACCACAGACTGGGTTGTTTCCGATCGTCACAGGGCACGACATTATACATTGTTCTATTGTTATCGATGGGTTTGTTCTGCCTATATTGCCGCTTGATGCAGTTTGTGTAGTTGCTTGAGGAGTTGTAGACGTCGTCTTTACTGTCTCATAACATACAGCGCAAGGTCTGTCACATAAAAACTGGACATCTGTAGCAAATGAAACCGATTTTATTAAATTTGTACTACGAACTATGAGTATGGCAAAAGAAGCATGAGAGCAGAATAAATGCTATAGAAATGAGAGCGCTGAGAAACATATGTGGTGTAACTCTGAAAGATAGAATAAGGAATAGTGTGATTAGAGAGAGATGTGGCATGAAAGTGGATATAGTGACGAAAATAGAAAAGGACATGTTAAGCTGGTTTGGGCATGTAGAAAGAATGGACAAAAAAGACTGACTAAGAAAGTATATAAGGATAGTGTGAATGGAACAGTCGCAAGGGCAAGACCTAGGCGAACGTTTTTTGATCAGATCGGAGAGGTTCTGGACAAAGGTCAGGTTAGGAGCATCTTAAACCAGCGAGCGCGTATGAGGAATGTTATGAAAGTGAATCAAGTCAGAGAAGTGTGTCAGGATCGTAGCAAATGGAAATCCGTAGTTTCTGCCTAACCCTCTGGGAAACAGGCGTGAATCAATGTATGTATGTACTATAAAAGTAATAGTATAGTACATACAACATAAAACATAACCTATTTAGTCGCAGCTGCACGCAGGCGGCCTGATAGAATATATTTTTTAATATTTCTGGTATTCTAAGACTTGACAGATTAAATAACTAAACGACACATTCAGCAATATTACGAAAGTATACAAATATTTAGTATAAGTAAAATTAATACTGACACACGACGAATAGCTGAGAATATAAAAAATGGTAGCATTTCTGACATTAATAAAGACGTACCTTTTTTACAAGATATGGCACATTTCAGGCGATCAATATTAATGTAAGTCACACGATCTGTGCCGCAAACAGGGCTGTAGACAGAAGTGATGGGACACTGCTTCAAACAGTTCTGGAAGGTTTTCAAATTTGTGCCACGTACTGACGCTGAGGTGGATGTCGCTGCTGTTGTCGTCAAAGTAGGAGGTGTAGTATTGCTACGGTCACCTTTATCGTCGAAGTTGGGAGGAGGACATGCAGAAGTTTGTCTTAAATCGACATCTGTAAATGTCAGATGGTTATAATTTACACGTATTTTCAACGCAGGCTGTGATTTATTTTATAAACAATAAATTAGCTACACGTACGTAAAATTATGTTAAAGTTGTCTAGAGCCATTATTTTTTTTAATAAAATCCGTTCAAAATAGACTTCCGATTTAGTTTCAGTGTCATAAATATCGCAAAGGCTCAAAAATAAAATGAACGTGGAATGTAAACATAAATTGCATTTCGGTTCACATTTGACGTTTATTAGACTAGATCGGAATTCTATTTCGAACATTTTTTATTACGGAAAGTGGCTCGAGTACATATTATTTTACATAACAACATTTCACAAGAAGGAAGTATAAAGTAGTACTAGTGAGAAGAACTTACCAATGCCACACGATTTAGCACAATTTAGTCTTCCGATATTGTTATACGTTTCTCCATTGGTGCCGCAGACTGGGTTATACTCTGGTGTAGATAGACAATTGTCTAAACATTTTGAAACAATATTTGATATAATTGCCTTTTCTGTAGTAGTACCTAGACTAGAAGTTGTAGTTGGCAATCGAGTTGTTTCTTCGTTGGAAGGGTACCAAGTGCTTTTGGTTGGCCGTGAGCTCGGAAGAGTAGTATCTGTTGGACTTTGCTCCTTAATAGTACTGGGACTTTGGGTTTGCGAATGAGTAGTGTCTCCTGGTATGAACCAAATAGTTGGAGAAGGTGCAGAAGTTGTAATATCCCACTGTGGAATGTTAGTTATCGCCATATCCGAAGCCAAACTAGTAGTTGTTCTAGTCTCATCTGTTTTATTGGGTTTTGGAGCCCATGTTACTGTGGGTTTCGGTGTATTTGTTCTTTCTTGCTTCCGTGTAGTCTTCGGCGGACATCTGCATAGAGATTTTCATATCTATTTATCATATATATATATATATATATATATATATATATATATATATATATATATATATATATATATATAATATATATATATATATATATATATGATAAATATATATGTCTTGGCAGTTTATGTGTAAAGCAACGACATAAGTAGCTAAACCTTAAACTTTGTCAAAGTATTTTATGAATTATGATTCTATATTTTAAACTACGATAGAATTAACTAACTTATAACATTTGGTATAATCTGGAAAGATAGAGACAATCGAAATTTCGCAAGTGTGTATCGACTTATGCTATTGACTCACTACACGACAGTTTTTGGTATTATGATGTTTTAAACATATGTACCTCCATCCATTGCAATGATCATGTCGCGAGTTATGCCAACTCTTCTCATCCGACGATTCATAACTGTCATAGTCCGGATTGCTATTAGACTCATCGCTGGATTCACCAGATTCAATCCAAGGCGGTGGTCTCACGTCTTCATGAGAGTGTGTATGGTGGTGTAAGTTATTGTGGTATGATCCTTGCGGATATCTGTGGGAGCAAGGCGGTGGTCTCACGTCTTCATGAAAGTGTGTGTGGTGGTGTAAGTGATTATGGTATGGTCCTTGCGGATGTCTGTGGGAGCCATGCTGTTCGTGTTCGAATCGCTCGAAGTGAGGAGGATGATGGTTATGGTGGTGTCTGTGTCCATATCCTTCAAGGGCTATACAGCCTAATACTGCAACAAAGGCTGGAATAATTAAAAAAATGTTATGAGGATAACTTAACCAATCGTAATACTAGTTTGGAGGTGTAAATATTATGGTATTTTACATTTTAGCAATATCAATTGTAGACGATATGCCACTTATAGATACTAGTAATCCCATTTTACCTAAATAGTATACCTTGCCCGTGCCTTTGGCAATAACAATATAAATAGTATTTTTTGTTTGCAATAACATTAGGCAAGACAACAAGAAATAAATCCTACATACATAAATTTACTGAAACAAATATACATCAATAAAGCTTGCAAACATAGGACCATCCTTCCAAATAGAAAAAGGGGTCAAACAGGGTGACCCGTTGTCCCCCAAGCTATTCACTGCTACACTTGAGGAAGTATTCCGGAAAATTGTAGCTGGTTGGGAAGAGAAAGGCGTTCTCATCGGCGAAAAGAGACTAACTAACCTCCAGTTTGCAGACGACATAGTGCTTTTCTCTTCATCTGCTCTAGAGCACAAATGCTGGATGATCTATGCAAAGCCAGCCACGAGGTTGGACTGAAGATGAATATGTTGAAGACCAAATTGATGACAAATAGCACAAAGCGCAAAATCTACATCGATATCGATGGAGTTTGAATATGTCCATGAGTACCTACATCTATTTGGGCCAATTAGTCTCCTTTCAGGCGAGACAAGAAGCGGAACTCGCATGTCGCCGTCGGACTGAAAACGCCTGGAGGAGCTATTGATCCATGAAAGAACTCATGAAAGGAAACCTGCCTGTGGCCTTAAAACGGCGACTCATGGACATGTGCATCCTCCCCGTTCTCACATACGGCGCTCAAACTTGGTCTTTGACAGCAGATCAGAAGTCCAGCCTCGGGGTCTGTCAGCGAGCTATGGAGCGCAGCATCCTGAATGTAAGACGCATAGATCTCTCATCACTCATCCTGATAGCAATAATCATATGGAAGCTGTGGCAGTGGAGACAGAGACGATCAACTCCAGGGAAATCTTGCACAAATGAATCTCGCACCGAGGACGCTGCGGGAAGCTGCGGGACGCGCTTCCATCTTAAGGAGGGAGGAGTTAGCCAATCGCCTAATGTACGTCATTGCTGACTATGCAGCGGATGCGCCGTGCGACATTGCGTAAACTGCACAACTGCAGATTTAGTAATTAGTTAAATGAAATATTATAATTGTAATTCAGTCTTGTAGAATATTCTAATCAATAAACATTGTTTTAATTAAATAAATCTTTTTTTAATAATTATCTCGTTCGCCGTAACTTAACTCGCTCCAAAACACAAATCGTGGATGTGTGTCATAAAGCTGCACAACTAAAATAAGACTGGGCTGGGCATGTCTGCCGCATGTCGGATGATCTATGGGCTAAAATCACCACCTTGTGGGTCCCAAATCGGAAACGACCTCGCGGCAGACCAAAAGTCAGATGGAGTAATGATTTACAGCTTTACAATAAAGACTGGCAAGTTGTAGCTCAAGAAAGAGAGAAGTGGAAAGAGGATAGGGAGGCCTTTGCCCTGCAGTGGGACAGATTAGGCTGCAAATAAAAAATAATAAATAAATAACATTAGGCAAGCATATTGTTAAACCTTTTCCAATTTCAAAGGTCCCAAGTTATGTATTGTAGGATGTTGATTGCTGAAATAAATAACAAACAGACGAGCATGAGAAGTCATAAGAGGTCAGGTTTTAACATTTTACTACGGAACTCTAAAATCATTTGTGCACATGCATAGTTATATGTTTAATTACTATCAATAAAAAGAAGTTTAAGTATAATTAACAAATTGCTCAAATATATCCAATACTATGTAAATTAAAATGTAATTATCATTATGTTTTATTGTGTAGTTAATTAAAATAAATTAAAAATCGTGGTCAATAATTTGCAGTTAGCTATGACTGTTTTTATGTATTTATGTATTTCAACATATGCAGGGTCAATTTTATAAAAGATTTTTATTCAAATAAAATGTATAAATACATGATTAGTAGCACCGAACAATTCATAACTATAAGTTAGAAATAAATATCTTTATATAGGTAATAATACTACTAGATGGCCCCCGCGGCTTTATCCACGTTTATGATCATTGCCCCGTTCCCGTAACTCATAACGTGATGTTTATTACTTGCCTCAAGAATTGGGCTACTAAATACAAAATGTTTTTTTTAATCCGACTGGTAGTTCCAGATATAAACGCGCTTAAACAAAAAAAATAAACAAGCTTTTCAGCTTTATTATACCTATTACGTATATATTATTTCAAGCTTTTGTTCGCGAATCCGTCCGCAAAAACTATAGCTGTTAAATGTCTTTTGTCCTGTTTGTGAATATAGATAATAAGGTCCTTCAGACCGAATTGCAGTCATGGCCTCCTTAAAGTAGACTAGCTATCTGCGCAGGAAATATTATAGTATACATGTATACACAAACACAAGGGCACTCTCTATTCCTTCATTCTCTTCGGGGAGGGATCGGGTAGACGTCTTAACTAGTTCATTAGTCACTAATATTTACATGGATACCGCTGAAGCGTCAGCTCACTGCATGCATTCATGATAATTCGACCGAGTCCCGGGTAGGAACAGTTATTATGTCGTCATTTGCTAATTTAATTTTCCGTGATTCTGCACGGAATCTCGAAATGTGTCTTGACACCAATAGATTAACCTATAAGTGGAATAATACTATCTTCTGTTTACGCGAATGTTATTCATTGAAATTAAACTACTTTATACGGATTTTATCGCGTTGTTTATTTAACATTTTTTTTTGCTCGTCAAAATGACCACACTCCACTCACTCTTTATTATATAATTTTGAAAACTGCTACTCTACTACTTTGTTTTATTAGTGATTGTGTAGTGACATTTTGTACATTCTGACATTATTTTAGTGACATTTTATTAACTTACATTTATCACTTTTCAATTATTTGTTCTTTTATTTATATGTTAATAATTATCAATCATAAATTATACTATTAATTATATAAATTATATTTGTACGCCGTCATGGCAAAACATGCTGATACATAGCTACTAATGTTAACAACTAATGTATAGGATATATCCTGTATATACTACACATGTTAGAAACAAATAAATTGATCTTTATCTTTACTACAATTAAATTTTAGTCTGTTTTAAACTAATTAAATTATTAAATTTATTTATATTTATGTGTACACTTTCCCCGAAGGACGTTTCGGTTGCTTTTCAGCACCTGGCTGCTGGGAATTATTTATTATTCACAGGGAGATTAAATATAGTTTAGTCTAAAGTAGTTTAATTTCAATCTATAAGTGGGACCTAATACGTAGTTGATGAAATATGGGTGCAATACATCTTTCGATATATATACAGACATGTCCGTCTATTTTTACGCATACCGGGCCATCGTGCTCATAAAAAGCTAAATAACTACTTCTCCATTCTATAAATAGCCCACTAATATTACCTGTTGTTTTAATACTGTCCATCTACTTATTCACTTTACATATGTAGTAGAAATATCTAAGTTGCGTAGTGGTAATATTACTATTACAATCTTCTTATTTTTAATGATATCGGCAATATTTCGGAATTAGAAGATCTAGTAGAAAATTTTCTGGATCACATCGGCGATATTTTGAAGAAAGGCTGACCGTGCTTACGAATAATTTGTTTTTCATAACGGGTGTTAAGTACCGTTCCTAAGCCAACGTGATGAAATGAAATTAGAGAGAAAATGCAAGAGAGTTATGCCAGAATCGTAGCAACTAGAACTCCGTAGTCTCTGCCTACCCCTCCAGAAAACAGGCGTGAGTGTAAAAGATTCGTCCAAAGTACACGCCGACCTATGATTATCTATCAAAATAATCTGTAATATCTACCGATTCTATTCATAAAAAATCCTTACCAAAAGTTTTAGTACATATGTATGTAAACACTTAAAACGTCTTATTTTCATTCTGCAAAATATTTATACATACTTATAATAAAATTGTAGCTGGTCAATGTCTGTACATAGAGTATGTGATATATTTAAGAAAAATAATAAAAGCTGCCTTTATAAGCTCTATAGATTTTATTTTTTTATTTTTACCCTCATTATGCTTATATTTAGGCACTAAATTCAAAAGACAAAAGTTTTAAATCATTCATTCATTTTGGTCACAAAGTAACACTAAATTGAATACTGAGTTTTTACAGTTGTATTGATGCAGGGGTAACCTAAAATCTAATGCATGTTTCATCTTGATACGCTGCCCAGAAGTCGAGTACTACGAGTATGTGTGTAGATCAGATCTACTTCTTGAATGCAAAGAAAGAAAATATTACTGTATAGATACTTCTAAATTCGAGGCGTACGAAGTCACGAGCAAAAGCTAGTTATTTATAAACTTTATGTAAATCTATATTATCTTCAAGACTACTACTTTTCTTGTAACGACGCGACGTGATAAATTTATTGTATTTTTTTATAATTATGATATCATTTTTAAAGTAGGTTAGTATCAGGTTACTAGATCGAGTGAGATTTTATAAGTAAGTTATTTGCATATTATAAAATTTCATTTTCATTTGATGCTGAACAGTTATCAACTTATGACTTAAAACAACAATAGACTTTACGTAATGATTACTAAAAATATAAAATTATATCTCTCTATTACACCTTAGCGTTTACAAAGAATCTTTGTTATTCTGCCCGCGCAACAAATTCATGCCATTCGTCATTACGAACGAGGATCATTATCCTCATTACCTATATTGTATACATATTTACAAATAGATTAACTCTTTGAATTTGGGATTAAATTACAGTTTTCGTTCTGAAGTACTATGTAAGCCTCTGTGCGCGAATCTAATTTGCATTATACCGCTTATTTTGTAAAAAAAAGTACTCTCATTATTCACTTAGTTATACTTCCAAATTAATTTTTAAAAAAGCACAGCATAACAATTTCAGTTAGGTGCAAAACCAATAAGAACAGGAAAATATAATACATTCAAGGACATTCTTAGTTATTTAAATATCCGTTTAAAAAAACACATATTTTGTAAGAATTAAATTCTTATCTAAATTTGTATAAAGTGTATCATAAACTTGTACTTACCGATAAACACAAAGATCTTCATTTTACTCGTATTTAAGTCACAAACACATTTACGTAATGATTTATTATTGTTCACAGTCACCTAAAACAGACGATGTCAGTTTATGAAATGACGATCAACTTTAGTGTATAATCATATAAATACAAATTTTGGCGAATCCCCACTACTATATACATATATTTTCCTCTAAATTCTAATGCATTTATTATTTTATTCCATCTCCCGATTAATCATTTTTGAATACACGTGTGATAAATAGGTGCGTTTAAAATATTTGGCTAGTAAACAATTATAATCTTGGTTTTAGATGTGAGAAATGATATTACGGTACTTGATTTTTAAGATTCTCAATAAGAAACTATAAAAATAGAATACGAAAATGAATTAAGAAATCTCTTTATGTATTGTGTTCCAAAAAGTATTCTATTAAATTCACTTTGAATTTTTAAAGTACAAATACAGTACGTTGCTGTGTACCTACTCAACAGGTTTCAACAGAACTCAGACTAGACACACCAGTTTCAATGATTATATAGGTACGTGAAGTTCGCCACAATTTTATTTTAACTTATGCATCGCGTAGTGGCGCTTAACGACAGTTACTATCAATAAAGATTTCATTGACTTGATGATATGATAAATACGAAGATATTAGAACAACTATTCTGGACGACTACTATTTATAATTTTAAAAATGAACATGGATGTTTGTCTTGGTCTGGGTGTTTCTATATATATATATATATATATATATATATATATATATATATATATATATATATATATATATATATATTTATCCATTGTCTAGTACCCATAGTACAAGCTCTGCTTAGTTTGGGCTAGATAGTGTTGTGTGTATGTGGTAAAATATTTATTTATTTATTATCTTTGTAATAGTTGGGTTGCTTTTTGATACGACTATGTCATTTAAACCTCATTATGACCACATCTGCACTAAGGCTAACCGCATGTTATCGTTTATACTTCGAAACGCTAGACCGTTTAAACAAGCAAGCTCTCTAATAACATTATACTGCTGTTTAGTAAGAAGCATAGTTGAGTACTGTTCATCAGTGTGGTCGCCCATTTACAGGACGCATGTAGATAGAATGGAGGCGATTCAGAGTCGCTTTATTAGAGTACTATCCTCTAAGTTTAGATTAAGGCGGAAACTACCAGATTACGATAGTCGACTTTGTAGGTTTGAAATATTGAACCTGGATAAGAGAAGGTGGATAAGTGACATGTGCACTCTACACAAAATCGTAAATGGCTCATTGGATTGTCAACTTGTTGGCCAGCTGAATTTTAAGATACCAACGCGATCCGTGCGCATCCCACAATTATTTAGTATACCGATTAGCAACAATAATGTATCACAGAACAATCCAATTTCGCGAATGTGCAACCAATATAATGCTGTATGTTCCCGGGTTGACATATTTTATAACAAACTAAATATATTTAAACGACTTTTACTGGAAGAGTGTAAGCTACAGTAAGATAGCAGAAACCTTAAGGAAATAATAAAATAATCAACTAGTACCTATGTAAAACTTTTGTAATGTTTATTTTATATTTATATACTAAGTGCATGAACATTACCGATTGTTTATATCGAATCTTCACTCACATGTTCTCTCTCTCTAACTAAATGATGTGTATAGTTATATTTGGACTCCAGATTTGAGTATTGTATACTGTTTAAAATTATGTGTGTATGTATTAGTCTGTAGTCTGTTCTATACCTATTCAATAAAAATAAAAAAAAAACTAATCCTGACTAATATTATAAATGCGAATATCACGTGTGTCGTGTTACTCTTTCACGCGTTAATTATTCGACCGATCATCATGTCATGACATTTCGAAGATATTATGTTTTCTTGGGTACAGAAAAGCACGTAAGGTACCCTTCATCCAGAAAAAGTACTGTCCCCGAGGGATAAAAAAATTAACGCGAGAGAAGCCGCGGGCAAAATCTAGTACCAATATAAATATGATATACGACCTTGTGTAATTACTAATTACTGTGAAGAGCGAGGTTGTTGCCATTATTTAACACTAGCTGACCCGCGCAACTTCGTCTGCTTCACATAAGAGAATTTTCTGCGTTTTTGCAATATTTTTCTTTGATGAACTCCAACTCCAATCTCCAACACTAAAAGAATTTTTCAATTCCAAGCGATTAGCGCGTTCAACCAAACAAAGAAATAAACAAACTAGATAATAAGTGCAATTTCATTAGAAATTACGTATTGGTCACTTGAAATCCAAATTCATACGATTCCACTTTCTGGTAATCAGGGAAAACGACCATTGTTGTGACGATGCTTCCAGTCCAGGAGTAATCAATGGTATGCTAAAGATTTTTACAAAACCTATGCTGTTTTCTGAAATGAATCCTAATATCATCAGCATTGAATTAATCATATAGCAAAAATAGTAGTGGTACCCTACCTACGTGGCACTGTATTCTAGCAATAAAAAAAACAGTAAAATCATTCACAAATTTTAAAAAGCTCACATAAAAATTGACAATTGTTTGGTTATAGTAGCATCTAGTAAGATTAGTATTTTATTATAATTTTATTATGTACAAACAACGCCCTGCGTTGGTTAAATGGAGCACTGCTAATTAGGTACAATTTTAGTACTCATTAAAGGATAACTAGGTATATATAGCTTAAACATATCTCACTTCAACGTTAGCTTCGTTTAAATACCTAGTAAATAATTATTTATTTATACAACTTACAACTGGATTCACTGCTTACATTAAATCGAATCAAAACTACTGCAATGAAAAACGTTGCCAAGAAGAATTGCAGCTTTTAACAAATTTACGGTAATGTAGCCTCGAATAAACAGAGGCGAGTGTTAGGCTCCTGTTTATAAATTGCTTTACAAAGGATTTTTGCGACCCGTAAGTAGTGCACGATTTAATTAATGGATTGGATTAAGCACTAGTTAATTATTCCGCCGTGAAGTGTGTTTAACAAGATCATGATAACACGAAGAAAATTTGTAGTCGTAGGTATAACTTGTACCTCGCCAAATGGTTAATTTCATAGCACGAACTAACTATTGTAGCCAGTAATACTCGTAATAAAGCAGAATACATTAGCAAACACATTAACCACCATACAAGCCACACAACCACTGCTTTTCATATAATTGTAAGTGTAATGGATATCTGAGAGCCTATTTTCAAAATATATGTATAATGTAAACAGAAATGTAATGTATGTTCAAATTAGACGGTTATTTAAATTTAGAAGAATTGTGATATTCATGACATAGATTACGGAATTTCATTTTCTTCATTCGACGAAATATATTTTAAGTACTGCTTCGATTCCAAAAAGTCTCTGAGTTACAAAGACTGATCAAGCAAGCGCAGCCGCAGGAGCCATATACTTACACATTTGTTTTTTTCGGCAAATAATGAACGGCTATATAAATACATTAATAGTGGAACTACTACTAGGTTTAACATAACTATTATGATTACGATAAATATCAAATGTCACTTTTGTGTCACATATGAGTCTAGCAGCAATAGTTTAGTGTCCGACTTCAGTTTGAATAGAGCTAACATAAAGCGGGATGTTTTATCGGAACCTAATAGCGATGACGCGTAAGTTCTGTTCAAATTCATGTCGGGTGTATTAAAATAGTTTGATATGTGGTGGTTAGCATTATGTTGTTATGGCTGTGCGTAAAAGTTCCAAAAAATACAAGAAAAACAATTTCGCTTTTTATACCTACTATCAAGGTGACAGCTTACTATAAGCCATTAAGCTCATATATTGCTATTAAGCAATTACCAGGGTATCGCTCGCAAGAAGCCAACTCTTCGTTAAATCAATTAAAAATAAAATGAAAGTCTTTTCATCCTTTCTGCCTTTGGAATGGAAAGTTCATGTTAACTTAACAGTGACATTAACGTTTTTATTGTTAACTATCTTTTGCCTGCGGCTTCACTCGCTCGGGCACAGTACTTTTTTCTGGATGAAAGGTACCCTATTTCATTTTCTATATCTCTGACGAATATGCGAAATTTCATTATGATTGGTTGAGTATATAAGGCGTAAAAAGCGTAACAAATACACAGACATTCA
Organism: Catocala sponsa; assembly: GCA_963564715.1. Taxonomy (NCBI): domain Eukaryota; kingdom Metazoa; phylum Arthropoda; class Insecta; order Lepidoptera; family Erebidae; genus Catocala; species Catocala sponsa. Next base: position 19,233,157 of record OY751338.1, on the reverse strand, counting down.
CATTTATAATACCAGATTTTGCCCTCGGCTTCGCTCGCGTTAATGTAGATTTATGTTAAGATATATTTTTCATTAGCCTATATGTTATTCTGATGTATAAACAATAATATTTTAAAGATACATCAAAATCTTTTCAGTAGTTTTTGCGTGAAAGAGTAACAAACATACATCCATCCATCCTCACAAACTTTCACATTTATAATATTAGTAGGATCGGATTAGTTAGTGTACTCTCAGTATACAAATCCAAAAGTTTGTGGATCACACAAATAATAATTGTCCATAAGGAATTCGACTTCACAGGTCTCAAGTATGGCGACAACATCGGTGAGGTGACCTTTAGCTCGACCCATGCAGTCATGGTCAAACGTAAAATATATTCACGTAAGTAGCCATAGTATCGATGGGTTTGTACCCGGTTGTGGTGACATCATTTATGTATTCTTAAGTGAAATAATTCAGAGGAAATACCCAACGCAAATTATACCTAGGACCGATAAGTAAGGAAACAATTTGGTTTATAATAAAAGCTTTTGTATTGGCAAGTTATTTTATAGGGAAGTATCAGTTCACATGAGAGAACTCATACTTTCTTACTTTATTCAATCTACCTGTAACAATTTTCTTGGAGCATTACTGGTAAAGATGGTGGTATATGGGATTTACTTCGTTTAAGTTAGGTGCCTACAATATTGTATATTGGAATTACTATATCGAATTTATTCAACTAAATACCTACTTACTTACCATCTACATACTTCCTCTCATCTGAAGCAAGCACTTACAATTTACCAGTATGTTCGAAACTTAAATAAAATGACTATAGGCTCGCATCCTGTTACCTGCTACAACAACCAATAGCGTATGAACCTATAGTTGATTACCAGACACTTTTACAGAAACCTTGCTACTGGCAAATCTAAATACTAACAGAAAAATCAAGTGACGCCTTGCCTAACACAGGCATCGAATCTAGGACATCACGAGAAGTCATAAGTGTAATAGCAAAGTTATGCTATAGAATTAATGAGACAGTCCTATGGACATGAGTTGTTATTAATAGACCGAGACCACTTCCCTGTATAGCGCATACAGAGATTAATTGTTGCCATTAATGTTTTCTTTCCGGTTGTATCCCATGGCTCAATCTATACTAGTATTATTGGGAGGAAATATTAGATTTTTTGTTTGTTTGTTTGTAATGATTTAAAACAAAAATAACTTAACCGATTTTAAAATTCTTTCACCATTAGAAAGCTATATTATCACGGAGTAACATAGGCTATATAATTAAAACAATACTGTTTCATCTAACATAACCTCACCTACTTTTACGCGAGTAAAGGATAGTGTCCAATAAAAATGTAGAAAGGAAGCTTTGTGTTAATATTAATGAAATAACGTGTAAAAAGAGTAGATTTTATATGCCCGCTGAAAGTAAGAACGGAACCTTACCCGATTGCAGACTTTTCAATCAGTTCCCCTAAACCAAAAACAACACATTAGAGTGCAATAGATTTAGTAGTAATTTTTGTATCTTTTTAATTAGAACATCAGGAAAATATGTAAATATAATGTATACATCATACATGCAGTGAAACAGTATTTTCCGCGCCATTCAATATGGACGTAACATTATTTATGGTATTGATTATTGTCATTGAGTAATATATTTATACTGTGTTCTACATGTATCTTATCTTATCTTATGTGGGGGCCAGTCAGTGCAGACCGGCGACACTTCGACCCAGTGGGATCTTTTGTGTCGACATTCTCCCAATAACGACTGCCATAGATATTCATGGCAGCCAGGACCAACGGCTTAACGTGCTTTCCGAGGCACGGAGCAGGCGATAATTGTCAATCAATACGCACATAATTTCGAAAAGTCATATAACTGCCAAAAGTCAGAGGTGCGCGAAGTGGGTTTGAACCCGAGACCCTCTGAATTGCATTCTGTTGGTCTCCCCACTGAGCTATCGCTGCTCTGTTCTACATGTAAATAAGTAAATAAAATAAAACTGCATATTATCGTAACATCGATTTACACCCTCACTTTTTTACAAGCTATGTAATGTCTAATTCTAATCTAAGTTCACAATATATGTAATTTAAAATAAAAGCAAAGAAAACAACAAATTCGTTCTAAGTGCTTGCTTAAATCATTACATTCTGTATCTGTAACAGAAAATAACTTAATACTCAGTCCTGCAGTGAGTAGCTGTTCGAGGACACGGTGTGTTGTCAGAAATCAAGAGATATACAAAGTGGCACAAATGTTATCACATTAATTGATACCACATAATATACTACATGGTATTCTTTGACGATTTACAAATTATGAACCAAGTGTATTCAGTAGTTTAGCCAAAGGACATTTTTTCTGTTTTTATAATTTAGAAATTTTAGAACATCATCTAATGCAGAGATAAAGTACTTAGATGTCAAAGACCTAAGGCAGCGATATTAAAAAAAAAACCGTCGTATTAAATTATTGTATTATCGGGTCCGGGAATTTCCGGTCCTAGCGAGTTGACAAAGACGATTTCTCGGAACCTATGACCGCTATCGGTGTTCCAAATTGTGTCTAATTTTATTTTATTAAATTCGTTCAAAAATACCATTTCTTAATTTCTGCGAAAATAGGTTTTTTGTTTATGTTAACCGTCTTATATCAACCAGCTTAAGGCAGTTCTTGCCGAATGATATTTAGGTTTCGGAAATATTCATATCAAACCGTAACATTTTCAAGGAGAAAGTACGTGCTCTCCTCCTTGACAGTTTATCAAATTCATCTCAGATATCTATACTATAATAAAATTCAAAGAGCACTTTGTCTGTACATTGAATATTTTCGTGAAATTTCAATTGGAATGTATCACAGTATCGATATAAAACACAAAATATTTTCTTTTTAATTTTTGTTTGTCTGTCTGTTTATTTGTTATACTATCACGCAAAAACCCGTGAACGGATTTTGATCGGGTTTGCGCCAATATGTTACCTGAAGGCCCGACCATAATCTTAGATAACAATCATGACGCTATGACCTATAGGAGCCGAGCAGTGCTATTTATCAAAGTTAATATACATGAATACCAGCATCACATTTAATTGTTAAATTGATGAGCATAAGCAAAGTGTGTGTCTTGGATTATCATTTAGTTTTTGTTTTATTAAAATTTGTGAATTCGATCATAAGATACTCGAATTTACGATTTACATAAATACACGTACGGATACCTACTAGATAGCGCTGTGCGAAACATTTTTAGTTTAGGCTGTCTACATTTATTTTAATTACATATATAGCTGTGCCATAATATATCTAAGCATATAAACTCTGCCATACCTACTATAATAAAATTCAAATAGCAGTTTGATTATATATTTCCGCCAAATTTCAATTGGACTGTATAATAGCTTAGGTATCTAACGATATAGAACACTTTTATTTTTGTAATTATTCTCTGTCTGTTTAATTGTTATTCTACAGATAAGCTAGAAAGTTATAGGATCACGCAAAAACCCGGAAAAACGGGTTTCGCAAACATGTTGGCTGAAGGGAGTATTCCGCTTTCGGCACCAATTTTTTCGGCACCTATGGTTTCGGCACCTAAGCTATTCCACATTTTATTTCCGGAATCATAGGTACCGAAAAAATTGGTGCCGAAAGCGGAATACTCCGTCTGAAGACCCGACCATAATCTTATACCTATACCTACTTAACTAATTTAAAACAATTATCACGCTATCACCTATGGTCGCCGAGCAGTGCCATTTATTAAAGCATCTTGGATTTAAGTATCACACTAAATTGATCGTAATGAGATATTAAATATTAACAAAAGCATGGTGTGTATGTTAGGCTAACCTTTAGTCTTTATTTCATGAAATCCTTTATTTCTATCTAAACTTATCAGTGCGTGCTACCCGTCATGACCTACGGAGCCGAGACATGGACACTCACGGTAGGGTTGGTCCACCAGTTCAAAGTCGCTCAGCGAGCTATGGAGAGAGCTATGCTCGGAGTTTCTCTGAAGGATAGGATTCGTAACGAATACATCCGACAGAGAACCAAAGTCATCGACATAGCCCAGAGAATTAGCAAGCTGAAGTGGCAGTGGGCTGGCCATATCGCGCGAAGAACAGACAACCGCTGGGGTAAGCGTGTTCTTGAGTGGAGACCGCGACTCGGCAAACGTAGTGTAGGACGCCCTCCGACCAGGTGGGATGACGATTTGCGAAATACTGCAGGCAGATGCTGGATGCGGCAAGCTGAAGACAGGGCGCTATGGCGCTCTTTGGGGGAGGGCTATGTCCAGCAGTGGACTATCATAGCCTGATGATGATGATGATGAAACTTATCACAATTTATTATATATTATTTTCATAATATTAAAAAACTGTTTATAATATCAAGTAACAAAAAACAAAAAACTGTTTTTAACAGAGTCTGCAGCAGCGTCCACGATAATTCTGGCGAATTGTTCTTTTTAGAAGATCCTGGTGGTACTGGAAAAACATTTTTGGTACCAGAATTATTTTAGCAAGCATTCGCCAGCAAGGTAAAGTGCCTTTAGCAGTGGCATCTTCTGGTATAGCTGCTACATTATTGCCAGGCGGCATAACTGCTACATTCGATCCTACTCTGCAAGATATTAGGCAAAATGATCGACTGATGGGCGGCATCTCAGTGCTTTTTTGCGGCGAATTTCGTCAAACCTTGCCAATAGTACCACGAGGCACAAGGGCTGATGAGGTTAACGCTTGCCTAAAATGCTCCTACTTGTGGCGCCACATAATACGTCTTGCAAAATTAATATACGAGCACAAAGAGGTGGTAACTCTGGCGCTCAAGAGTTCGCAGACTTATTATTAAAAGTCGGTGAAGGTCGCTTGGATTCTGACTAAGTGGGACAAATAACACTACCCGACAATTTGTGCCAGAAGCTTCCATCTCTTGAAGATCTAGTAGTTGCTGTTTATGGCGATCCTGCATTTATAGTTAGCCATGAAAACTCCTGGCTCTGTGAGCGAGCTATTTTAGCACCTAGAAATGATCAGGCTGCACGTATTAACACCAACATTATAGCGCGTGTGAGTGGCGAATCTATATAATATACGTCTATTAACAGAGTAATTGAGCAAGATAAAGCCACCAATTACCCAATAGAATTTTTAAAATCTTTAACTGCGCCCTGACTTCTTGCGCATAAAATAATTCTCAAAATCGGCGAGCCAATAATTTTATTGAGAAATTTATGACCACATGACTATGTAATGGCACCCGACTCAGGGTGATAAATTTACAGCGCAACGTAATAGAAGCGGAAGTACTTACTCGATGTGGTGAGGGTGAATGAGTTTTTATTTCCCGAATAGGTACAGTCACGAGCAATATATTTATGCACGTTACTGAGGAATCAATGCAAATGCTGACAGAAACACAGAATTACTAAACGGTACATATTTTTGCACTCCAAGAGGTATCACATTATTTTGGAACTAATATCGCCATATATTTTTGCTTTGGGAAGTTGTCACTTTAATATGATGCCTATGAACGATCAGATGTTTGTGCTGCGTTCGTGCAGACAGATATTATTGAACTCGCTCCTGGGACAGATATAATTGCCGATGTGCCCATAGTAATATATTTATGCTCGTGACTGTACCTCTAATACCCAATAATTTTCCATTCCGTTTTAAACGGATACTATTTCCGGTTAGCGTCTGTTTCGCCATGACAATAAATAAAGCTCAAGGGCAGACGCTACAAATTGCTGGAGTGGATCTTACGAGCCCCTATTTCTCCCACAGTCAACTTTAGTGGCCCTTATTCGGGTGAGCAGTTCAACCAAACTGTTAGTCCACGCTCCGGACAACGTCACACAAAATGTTGTGTACACGGAGGCTTTGTAGATATAATTTGAAAATTAGAAAAGCGACTGCCCTGCCAATATTAAAAAAACGGGATCATATAAGGTCTGACCTTATATGATCCCGTATTATTTTCTGATTTTTTTCAGATTTGGATGTGTGGTTTTATTAGTATCCTAATAATAAGGATACTAATAAAATCACACATCCAAATCTGTTTAGGCATTTAGAAGTTGTGGTGGAATAAAGAAACTCACATACATACATACTTAATTAATTACATATTTACATACATGAACCCTAAAACATTACACTCCTTTTTTGGGCAATCGTGTAAAAATTATCGTGAGTACACTTACCTACCGAAAGTCAGTGAGCTGCAAACAGTTCTGACAGTCGTTAATGAATGAGATGAAAGGAAGAACTAAGAATTGAAGCCGCGGGCACGGCTAATTTCTTTTTTAATACTTCTTAGCCCTCATAATATATATATATATATATATATATATATATATATATATATATATATATATTATGAGGGCTAATTCTCGTAGTAAAAAGTGTTCAAAATATAATTCCGATGTCTCAGTGTCATACAATAATAATTATTAAGAATGGTTAAGTTAAGTAAACGCTTAAAAACAAGAAGTTTCTGAAATCTACTTATGATGATGAGTTACAAGCTTATCAGATCAGGTAGTGTGGCTAAACGTCAAATGACAGAAAAAGGATGCACGATTATACATCGTTTGTATATTGCGACATATCCACTATTTAAACGTAGTTGTTTGAGGGAGATAGCGAGATATTCCGACTAAATCGCTACTTTTTAAAATTCTTTACTTTTTCTTACTCCCTTATTTTGCGAACAATTTTAATACTGTTTGCTTAAATAGATTTATTTTGATTGCTATTTCGCATACTTTTCTTGTGTGTAAAATAATGTTGGTACAAAATCAAACATAGACAACTAATTAGACCATATTAAAATAATCGTAAAATGTAATCATATATTGCATGTAGTTCACATTTGATGTCTATTATATTAGATCAACACTATAACAGTTTTTATTAGTCTCAGTCCTCTGCAGCGCGAGCATCACCATTTTTATTCTAAATATTCATGTTGATATAGAATAAAATTAAGGTATAGAAGATACAGATAATAATAAATTTGATATGTTGTGTACGTATGATTAATGTTTCTGTAGTATTTTTAGTGATTATCGAAGAAATTGGCTATCTGTGTACCAAGATTCACCTAAATCTGTTTAATAGTTAAAGCGTGATTGACTTACAAACATCCAAACCTAAAATACACCTTCACAAACTTTTACATTCATTATAATCAATAAGATTCAATGAATTACAATTTCATACTAAAGTTTATAATATAATTATATAACATGAAAAATAAAATCCTTTAATAAAAACCAAAAAACATGTTTAATGTTGTACCTATTCAATTATTTTAATTGCAAATATAATTAAAATTGCGAATAGTTGATTGCAAATTAATAGCCTAAAATAAAAATGCAGTAGGTAACTAAATTCTTCGTTTATTGTTGTGACTCATGACATGGATAACATTGCAAAGTGATGCTGTTACGCATAGCATAACCTCAAGAACATCTATTTCATTCTAACCTTCGGGATTTTTAACTGACATTAAATCAAAGTAAAGCTATACATATACCTACATAATAATATTGATCTAAAAACCAGTTTATTAGTCAGAGCCTTACCAAGTTAGCTGTATTTGTGTGTTTTATGATTAGGCAACACGCTTGTTGAATAAATAGACGACCATAGGGAAGATTATTTTCTTTGTGTTTTTTTTATGACATCTGGCGCACGGGGAATAATTCCTGTATCACGGATAACTTTACAAATATTTAAACAACAGACACAAAGAATACACTCGGAACAACCATTTGTGGATCACACAAATTTTTGTCCTGCGTGAGATTCAAACCCATAACACTCGGCCCTGTGGCAGTAGCGAGGTGACCACTTAATCTACTACGCCATCCGTGCAGTTAGTCACCTAGACAGTAGGCAGTACTAATAATAGGTAAACGAATAGGTAGTACATAGTACTAATATGTATTCTGTGCCTATAGTCTAAACATATACATTATACATATAACGTTAAACTGACCGATTGATTGACTAATATATCAACACGCAATCCCTGGCTCCTAGAACATAGGCGAGCTATAAATAATTTTTTTATTCATCAACTAACGGGGTGAAAATACCGTTCCAAGTTTATATACCGATCAAGGTACAGTCGAAACCACTAAGTCAGGCAGCTTGAAATTTTACACGAACGTTAAATGATATTCAAAATAGCACTTAAGAGGAGTGAAAGAGGAGGTTCGTTCGTTTAATTTGCGGCTTCACCTTAACATACATATATATACATAAAAATAATCCGCAGCGGACAAATTACAGACTATATACTATATATAAATCACAAAAAATAATGTAATATTTACTTATAATATAATAATATCAGCCACTGCTGGGCCCGGACCTCTTCTCAATTGGAGAAGGGTGGGGCCATAGTCTAGCAAGCTGGCCCAGTGATGGTTGGCAGACTTCACACGACTTCGAGAACATTACGGAGAACTCTCAAACTTGTGGATTTCTTCACGACGTTTTCCTTCAACGTTAAAGCGAGTGATAATTAACTATTTAATACGCACATAACTAGGAAAAGTCAGAGATGCGCGCCTTGGGATCGAACTCGAGACCTCTGCGTGGCAGTCCAACGGTCTCCCACTAAGCTACTTATTTGAATACTTACTTATTTGAATATCTACTTAAATGAACACAGCATAATTTAAATAATTTATGGTCTCAAGTTGTATTTGGTTAACCTTTTAATCTGACAATCATAACCCTTTAAACAAAATGAAGATAAACTCGATAACAACGGGCTACTTTATAATATTCCATTAGGGTAATTTGTTATGTATTTTATTGATACATACTATGAATTTTGTGCATAAGACATCTCCAGACAGACAACCTCAGAGGTTATCTTTATATAACCTTAATAAGGTCATCTGTGGTTTGTGCTTTTGGGGAAATACTAATGTCGCTAAAGTGGGTAAATTCGAACGTGGCTACAATCCTGGAACACAGTTCACTCACATCAGTTCATTTAACTCCTGAGATTCGCTGTATCGCCCTTTTCAACCTCGAACTTCACAATCCAGTTTCAATTTTCTTGTTTTATAATTAATCCTTGACAATTTTCTATCACAAGGCTACATGATATGACCATACCTTGCTATTACACACAGTTAGGGTTGCCATCTTTATTTAGAACAAATAGAGTACATTTACTTTCTAGGGTAAAAAAATAAAGTACAAGCTCCGAAAATAAAGTATTATTTATTTACCTGCTTTTTGTTACCATATTTTTGTTGATGCTAGTAATATCTAACAAATATTTAATATCAAGGAACGTCTTAACCGCATCTTTACAATAAACAATTAATTTTAGTTAATTTAGGCAATCTCTATAGCATTGCTTTAAGTAAACAATTTAAAAAATCCTGTAAATGTTGACATAGGTAAAATAAAGTATTTTCACATACTTTATTTTCCTATTAAAGCATAAAGCACGTTTACCCGAAATAGCGTACAATACTTTATTATAAAGTACGGTTGGCAACCCTACACAAAGTATACATTTATATTACACTAGTTTTCACCCGCGGCTTCGCTCGTGTAAATGTAGGCTAGGTTAGGTTTGCAACAGTTATTTTTTCTGGATGAAAGGTACCCTATGTCCTATTCTGTACCCCTGACGACGTGTATGCAAAAGTTCATGTTGATCGGTTGAGTAGTTAAGGCATGAAAGCGTAACAAACAAACAAACAAACTCATTTTCGAATTTATAATATTAGTTAGGATTGTCTTACCTTTACGCGAATATCATAAATTGACATTAAATACTGTTAATAGATTTTATTGCCGGTTTACTTAAAACATCACCATTAGATAATTTTGAATTTCCTGTCGTTTAATTTCAATACTTTTATATTATTTGTGTCATCTAACCTGTACGCGTCTGAACAATAAAAGCATCTCAAACACAGATACGACATCGCGAATATTTTGTTTATATTTTTGATCAGGCGCTCGCAAACAAGTAAACAAACGATCTTAACAAAGTGATGATCAAGTCACGATTTTTTTTAAAAGCCTTACACATTGTGAACTTTTGTTCGTGAAATAACTTTATTAAAATGCAGATCAATACTGGCATCAAATATTACCTACTGGCACTACTATCAACTGTTCCATGTCGTTCAAACGACAACTTACAGCCCGCGTCACGAGAAGATGTCACCAGACGTTGCTAATGGATTGTTGTCTTCTCAAAGGACGAATTGTACTAACAGTATAACTGGTCGATTGCAGACCAACAGCCGTCTTCTGTTGATGGCTGTTTGGCTTCAATCTTCGGTAGGCTGAAAGTGCACTGCTAGTAGTGGTCCAGCATAGGAGAGATCCAAGGTTTATGGAGGTATTAAGGATAATTTACGGACCTACCTTTTAGGAAAAGATAGGTACGCAACATTAATGTTAATTTACAAGAAATGTTACAGAAACTGTTTCCGTCATCTTGAGTGACTATTGTATAATTCAGTATGGCCTACTTTATACGCGAAAACATATATTTCTGTGAAAGCTAGTTTTATTACAACATAGTATCTAACAACCTTACTTTATCAAATGAGTTAAAGTCTTGAGCTGCCTGTCGGCGCCCGAGGCCAGACGCAATTGTTTTTAATTAAAACATGAATGACGAATTATCGATTTCTTAATAAAAGTATAATTTCAATTCGTATAGACTTAAGACAATACTCGTATAGTATGTTAACTATTGAGATTGCAGAAGTGGAAATGAATTGTGTAAATGATAGCAGGTAAATATACCTACTAAGTAGTAGAATGTAATATTTATTTTCGTTTTCCTCGTACATGTAGTAATAATCAATTGTACCTACCTAAGTTATTTACGCAATTACTATAATTGTGACTGATGTTAGCCGACCTCATTATATATTAAAGGTAAATATTCTACTAAAGGATGATTAAAACATTGTCTATAATAATGTATAATATATATAACGGAGCATAAATTCCAACAGGGTTTTTAAAAGCTGTGACGTCAGCAGAGCTGACGTCACTATTCTCAGTAGATGGATCACTCATTGCAAATACGTAATGAAAGTAATGAAACACGCTTTCGATAATAATTATAATTATAAACACTTATAATTCTTAAGCACAATCTTAATCTTAGCTATGTAAAGAAAACACAGTAATAATCAATAATAAATTTAGTACTCACAAGATTACAATTTGTGAAGAGATCTTGCCTCTCCGAGAACTCGTAACAGAATGCTTTACTTTAAAACGCCAAACGCCTTCAAGATGGCGGGCGTTGGGAGGTCAATACACACTCACAATATTTCACTATTATTTTAACAGACACTTCCTTAATAGCTAATTTAATTACGTTAATTATTATTTATAAAAATCAACAGATTGTTTTTAATATTAGAACATTTTAATTACAGTTCAAATGTTTTAATAACAGACTTTATTTAACACTTCAATTTAATCTTGAACTTGTAAGTATTCGTATTACTTTGAACTTAACAAAAATATCTAGAAATCAATTCGTTATTGTTTAAAAATCAAGTTATGAATTTAGCAATTGCTTAATCACTTCAAAATTAATGTTTAATTTCTAATGAGTAATAGTTTGTCGTCTAGAACAACAACAAACTATTACAACTCTTATTTTAATCAATAACTGGTAAAACTCGCATAAACAATGTAGTAATCGTTAAATAATCTTGGTAAATAAATAGAGATCTGATTATAAGTCAATCAGCGGTAAATTAATGTATTAAAATAATTGGTTATATGGACTTGCGCCGACATATTCGAATTACTTTAAACTCAACAAAAATATCTAGAAATCAATTCGTTATTGCTTAAAAATCAAGTTATGAATTTAGCAGTTGCTTAATTACTTCAAAATGAATGTTTAAATTATAATGAGTAATAGTTTGTTAAATGGAACAACAACACACCATCACAATTCTTATTTTAAGCAATAACTGGTAAAAATCCGATAACCAATGTGGTAATCATGAAATAATGTTAGTAAATAAATAGAGACCTCATTATAAGTCAATTAGCAGTAAATTAATGTATTAAAATAATTAGTTATATGGATTTGCGCCGACATATACATTTTATTATTGTCTGTATGACTATATTTCCTTATACAAATAAGACGTAACATATGCACTTACAAAAGTATGTTACTTCTAATATTGGTAACCATAATGGAAATAAAACAACTTTGTGACTCTCAAACAACAAGATTTTTAGATGATAGAATACAAATGTCATACTCTACATTCGTAGTATTTATCTAGGTATAATAATATTATAAAGAGGAAAAAAACAATGGCGAACTCCCGATCAAAATTTTGTTGACATATTTTTTTAGCGTCTAGGTATGAAAAACATACAAAAGTATACAGGGTGTAAGTGACGGTTCACCGAAAACTGAAATACTAGCTTCGGACCATCATTCTGAGTTGGAAAACGTAGGAATTTTCCACCGGAAAATTATCGAATTTTCTTTCAAAATTTCACATTTTTCTAACTGATTATGATTACATAATGAGTAAACGACCCATTATGCTAGATAATATCAATAAAAACTACATAATACCGAAAAACAGCTATGTAATCCAAACATACAAAATAAACACAGTTGAACCAATCAGCTGATCTTGCGCGGACAAGGCAATGACCAACGCAAAAAAGTTTTTTTACGCACCGGCAATAGTGTGCTGTGTAAAAACCCGCCCGCATCGTACCTACTACCACTGAACTAGGGAAGATCTATGATCAATGATCGATATCGAAAAAAGTGTATTAAACAAAGCGGGATTAATAAATAAAATAGTTGTTTTCCTTGAAAGTAAAGATTACATGAACGTGTTAGCACTATTTATTATTAAATTAGTCACGTAGATTGAAAAGATTGTAATGATTAAAGTAGCCTGTAATTAAATGTTATACTACTATCACTTTACAATACCCATTTTCATTTTAAATGTAAAAAAATATTAATTGTTTTGATATTTCGTATCGTAAATGTACATGTATGAGTTTATTTAATCACTTTTAATAATAATTAATGTAAAAGACCATCTAATTGTTTTAAAACAAAGCTTTTTGTACACAGCGATTCATACAATGTAATGTAATCTAGTAAATCTTTACTTAACTGTTAAAATACAAAACTGTAACAAAAATTTGTTAATAGAATTAGCCATAAACAGTTTATTACTATGTATAAGTATAAAATTAATCGATAGCCGATAACTCTCATAAAAATATTTTATGAGAGTTATCGACTATGGATTTATTTAATTAGATAGATGTATCTCATCCCTATCTAATATGACTACAACTGCAAAAGAAATGTATTTTTGAATTCTTTAGTTCGGTCACGCTACTGTCAGGAATCGGAAGTACTTGACGTAATCTCTCGTATTCGCGAGTGTTTACTATTTTCGTTGCATTTTGTTAAGTTTTTTTATTTTGTTTATAACTATTTTGTGTACTAAATTGTGTTTATTTACTGTGTTCATAACATTTTGTTAACGTTTTTGTTTTGTTTATAACTTTTTTGTGTAACTACAAAGTTGTGTTTGTACCTAATAAATAATGAGTCAGCCATTTAGTGCACGTGAATATGGACAAATGCTCATGGCATACGGGGAGGCACGAGGCAATGCTTCGTTGGCGCTTCGCATTTACATCCAGCGGTATCCTGACGCTCGTCACCCTATGGACAGTCGTGTGATTTCTCGTACGTATCAACGAGTACTGGATAATTTACCCATAGTACCGCATCAGGAGGGTTCCAGCAGACCGATTAGAGTTTCCACTGAGCGGAGAATTCTCGATGCCGTTCACCGTAATCCACACCTTGGTGAATTGATTTATTTTTTTTGAATTTATCGTAAATCACCCTACCTTTTTATTTTATAAACACATTTGGCTTTCTGTTTTTACCTACACAAACATTAACGAAATGTGCGTATAAGATTAATTTTATAAGACGTTATTCAATTTATTAAAAATTTTTGTAAGTACAATAATAAAATTGTACAATCCGATTATTAGTCACAACGTTTAAATTATTATTGTAGTAGATCACTAAAATAGGTGATCCGGGCTCCGTCAGATAATGTGAGCGCGCGTAGCGTTGGTGCGCGGGAAGCGCGATACGATAGCGCGGACGGACACATTGCATTGGTAGCGATACATTGCGTAGTGTAAATTACAATGTACTAGCATAAAACTTTAATCGTACGTTTCATTTTTGAATTGACATTTCCATTCAGTTGTGTACTTATGGACAAACGATTGTGCAACTTTTTCGGTACACCGTCCCTTACACCCTGTATATAGTTTAAATTCCTGAACAACTTTGTTTTAGACATTACTATAAATAGAAGTCTGGAATTAAAGATATTCCACTTTAAAGTTGAGGAAGTTATATATTCAATACAAACTGAATTTTAAAAATGAATAAACGCATTCTTGTAGCAAAATAAAGTGGAAGCTAGCTGTAATAGTTATTAGGGGCAGACTAGTTTTTTTTTCACAAACTAATATTTCTGTTCTACACAATTGAATGGTAACACTACTAAAAGCTCTAGGAATTATAGTCAGAGGTTCTATTATTTTCAAAGGTTTATTATGCATAATTAATGGTTTGTTTTTTGTATAAGTTGTAGAGTTTATTTGAAAATAAAACAACACATTTTCTTAAATTATTTATTCCTCGTCATCTCTTACAACAATTTCATCTCAAAATCCTGCCGTTGCTGTAATATTCTGATGATGTCTGGCCCATCCAAGGTACCACACTAAAGTCATGGTATGTGCGCAACACCCGACAGTTCGTCTTCCAACTAAGCAAATACAGCAGTACTCTACAATTCCAGCTCGACCAGGCACATTATTTTCTATTTAAAACATACACATAATACTGTCTTCTAGAGACATGTCGTGATCTTATTTTACCTCTAACTAAAGTTGTGTCAGCACTGTCGCTAAGATTGAATGTTGTTAATGTTTTCTGTTTATATTGACAGCACCAACCATACAAGCCAGATTATTTTCTAAATCATGATATGATTATACTTAATATGTATAAATTGGACCATACAACACTGATTTCAAAACTTGTGGACCTTGGAGTAGGAGGATCCATTTTGAAATGGTTTGAATCGTACCTTTCCAACCGAAAATCCTACGTAGTAGTGAATGGTGCGCAGTCATCTGAAATTCTCATCACCTCTGGTGTTCCACAGGGATCACATTTGGGACCACTTTTGTTTTTAATTCTTATTAATACCATTTCCGAGTGTTTCCATCATACAAAGTTTTATTTATTTGCCGATGACCTTAAAATTCTAAAACCTATCCAAAGCTTAGAGGATTGTAGACTAGTTCAGGACGACATTAACCGACTGTTTGAGTGGTGCTTACAAAATAATATGTCTCTAAATGCTGAGAAATGCAAATATATTTCTTTCACTAGAAATAAAACTAAGATACAAACGTCATACACTATAAATAATCACTCACTTAAACTAGTCGACTGTATACGTGATTTAGGAGTTTTAATGGACAGTAAACTTACATTCAATGCACACATAGATAAAATAATACTAAATGCGACTAAGATGTGTGGTTTAATAGCCAGAAACTCTAAAGGGTTTATACAGACTAGAACTAAGATTATTTTATTTTATTCATTGGTCCGTAGCATACTGGAATACTGCTCCCAGGTTTGGTCCCCATTTTATGAGGTTCACAAAAACCGACTTGAACGAATACAAAGAAGATTCGTCAGTCATCTTGCTTATGACATGAAATTGCATCATTCATTAAAATCTTACAGTCATCGTCTTGAATACTTCAAAATTGTTTCGCTGAACTTATTAACGCGCTTATTAAACAATAGAATAGATTGTCCTGAATTATTGTCTAAAATTAATATCTCTGCTCCAAGTAGACTACCGCGCTCAGGTGTCTACAAGCTGCTCAATGTCCCTAGATACAAGACTAATATAGGTCTTAATTCACCTTTAACAAGAATAGCCAAATCATACAATAGTCTTCAGCGACTGGCAGATTTAGATATATTTGGTGACAACTTCTTTAGATTTAAGAAAAAAATCACTGTATACCTGGGTTCCAGGCTTCGGTAATTATGATACCATACTAGACTAAGTATAATTTCCCATTTTTACTATAACTTTTCTATTTCTTCTTTCTTTTTAATTTTAATATAATTTTAATTTTAATATTATGTTAATGTATTTAGAGTTTTTTACTTAGTTTTTGTGGCGAAATTTTTTATTTTTTGTTAGATGGGTTGCCTGTAAGTGAATGAGCACAAGGCATGTCTGTAAATTATTATTTAGAAGTAAGAAATGTGTATCATTTGTTGGCGATCCAAATAAATAAATAAATAAGTAAAAATATCTCATTGGCATAGACATTATCTTGCAGGCGAACACCAAACTTAATTAATAAAGCTATTTATAATTATTTCGAAGTTTCGCATCATATTTGGAAGTGACCTATGGCAATATTCTTGTCTAAGAATTTTAAAATCTCTCTTTAAGTAGCCATTGATCACTTCCACTACCCACCTGCAATTTGTAACACAGCGGCTTCTATTAGCTTGAGCCGTGGTTAACTGGTGCTCGCCTTCTAACAGAGATTCTAGCATGTATGGTCTATAGATACACCAACTGCATAAATAACTTTGTAATTCCATATTAATATGATGGCATCTCATTTCTTTTCGTAGATAGTCCTACTTTTTCCTTTCCGGTACCTTCTACTTCTTGAATACCAACAACGGATTTTCTTAAATATTTAAATTTTTATACCCATACTGACCGATACAATTTGCGTAAGTTAAATAAAACGTGGTTTGTGTGTATACCTGCGATATCGCAGTAAGACCCAAAGGTTGTCTGGAACTCCTGGAAAGAAGTGGTCGCCTTTCTGTGTCGGACGGGAAGCGTGGAAGCCGCGGCGCGGGCAAGCCATCTCCGCCGGCCGCGGTTATGATTAATTATTAGTGTTCTTTCTTTTTATGTTTAAAAATCTTTTATGTTTTATATAAATAGATTGACTTGGCAATCGCACTAAACGATCTAATTTAATATAATATGTATTACTTGTGAGATACATTGTGTTTTCATGCGATGGCAAAGTCAATCTATTTATTTAAAACATAAAAGATTTTTAATATTGATTTGGTCACTATAAGATGTTGTTCGGTTAGCTAATTATGAAATAACTTAATGTCCCTTAAGTAGGGACTGAATAAATTAACAGACTTGGTATTGGATACATGGATCTCACAACTTTTTACGGTAGAAGAACTGAGTTGCGAGACTTGGTTTTTTTATACAAGTTATGTTTTTGATGGCATATTATATTATATAGCATAGTCACAGAACAAAAAATACGGTATATTTATTATATTAAGGTGAAGTATATTTAATTATGCGTCGTATCGTGTAAGTATATAAAAACCATTATAATAATTTATCTGCTCTTTTTTAACAGCATGATAGGGACATATGAATGTTCGTATAAGTACTTATTATAATATGTTGCTAACATACCAGATTTTGTAGTCTTTAGTTTGCCTTGATATATCGGACAAGTGCTAGCAATATTCTAGAGGTTTATAACGGTTTATTACATAATAGTGGGTCATTGTGTGTGCGCGTGTGTGTGTGTCATGTTCACAATGCATCTGAGGGTGCACCATGTGTGTAACACGTTCACACAACAGACTTACTGACATTTCCTAATACGTTACAGAACTTATCAAAATCTATCGAAAGTCATGCCGCAAGATCAATCGAACAGAGTTGTGTCTAATAATTTATGGTATATCCTCCAAATGAAATACAGACATTTGTAGTTTAAATAATACTCACTTGAAAAACTGCCCGCGTAACCAAAAACCGTTAAAAGCGCGGTAGTACAAAATGCTTTGCTTTTAATCATTGTTCCAAACTATATTTAATATGTATTACAATTGAATGTTCTTCACTGCGGTCACAAACTAATACTAAATTCATTACGCAGTGACAGTCTTATACTAATAACAACATTGCACTTAATGTTAATTTGCATCATTTAAGTTAATGATATCGTCAGAACTATTAGCATGTGGGTGCCTAATAGACTTCTAATAAAACTGCAATATTATTTTAATTAGCTTTTATTCGGCGAATACAAATATTTCTTTTTGTATTAGTATCGCTTCTTATCACTTGTCTCATTTATTGCCAAACCTAGGGTCCATTGGAAATTCATACCCAGAATCATTCTTAGGTATCGCTATAGTCGGTTGAGTGCTCGTACTAAAATTAAAGACGCCTTGTAATATGTCATTTGGGATGGTTGTATCTGTAAGCTGTTGGCTTGTTGTTGACGACGGAGTTCGAGTAGTCTGCGGTGGCGTGGGCAGGTTTTCCCATGATTGTGTGCTCGGTGTCGAAGTGACTTTGTCTTCTACAGTTGTTGATCTAGAGGTTGAGGACGTTGTAGACGTCGTCTTTACTGTTTCAAGACATACAGCGCAAGGTCTGTCACATAAAAACTGGACATCTGTAGCAAAGTAAACCGATTTTATTAAATTTGTACTACGAATTATGAGTATGGCAAAAGAAGCATGAGAGCAGAATAAACGTTAGAAACGAGAGCGCTGAGAAACATATGTGGTGTGACTCTGAAAGATAGAATAAGGAATAGTGTGATTAGAGTATATCCACTTTCATGCCACATAGAGATGTGGCATGAAAGTGGATATAGTGACAAGAATAAAAAAGGATATGTTAAGCTGGTTTGAGCATGTAGAAGGAATGGACGAAAAAGACTGACTAAGAAAGTATATAAGGATAGTGTGAATGGAACAGTCGCAAGGGGAAGACCTAGGCGAACGTTTTTTGATCAGATCGGAGACGTTCTGGACCAAGGGTAGGTTAGGAGCACCTTAAACCAGCGAGCCTGTATGAGGAATGTGATGAAAGTGAATGAAGCCAGAGAAATGTGTCAGGATCGTAGCAAATGGAAATCCGTAGTCTCTGCCTACCCCTCTGGGAAACAGGCGTAAATCTATATATGTATGTACTATGAAAGTAATAGTATAGTACATACAACATAAAACATAACCTATTAAGTCGCAGCTGCACGCAGGCGGCCTGACAGAATATATTTTTAATTATTTCTGGTATTCTAAGACTTGACAGATTACATAACTAAATGACACATTCAGCAATATTACGAAAGTATACAAATATTTAGTATAAGTACAATTAATACTGACACACGACGAATAGCTGAGAATATAAAAAATGGTAGCATTTCTGACATTAATAAAGACGTACCTTTTCCACAAGATATGGCACATTTCAGGCGATCAATATTCATGTAAGTCTCATGATCTGTGCCGCAAACAGGGCTGTGGCCAAATCTCAAGGGACACTGCTTCAAACAGTTCTGGTAGGTTTTCAAATTTGTGCCACCTACTGACGCTGAGGTGGATGTCGCTGCTGTTGTCATCAAAGTAGGAGGTGTAGTATTGCTACGGTCACCTTTATCGTCAATGTTGGGAGGAGGACATGCAGAAGTTCGTCTTAAATCGACATCTGTAAATGTCAGATGGTTATAATTTACACGTATCTTCAACGCAGGCTGTGATTTATTTTATAAACACACTATAAATTAGCTACACGTACGTAAAAGTATGTTAAAGTTGTCTAGAGCTATTATTTTTTCAATAAAATCCGTTCAAAATAGACTTCCGATCTAGTTTCAATGTCATAAATATCGCACAGGCTCAAAAATAAAATGAACGTGCAATGTAAACATAAATAGCATTTCAGTTCACATTTGACGTTTATTAGACTAGATCGGGATTCTATTTCGAACATTTTTTATTACTGAAATTGGCTCGAGTACATATCATACATAACATCAATTCACATGAAGGAAGAGGGTCTCGGGTTCGAACCCACGTCGCGCACCTCTGACTTTCGGAAGTTATGACTTTTCGAAATGATGTGCGTATTGATTGACAATTAATTATCGCCTGCTCCGTGCCTCGTAGAGCACGCTAAGCCGTCGGTTGCGGCTGCCATGAACATCTATGGCAGTCGTTATTGGAAAGTCAGGGCCCTCTTATATCCTGACACTGGTCTAGCCTCAGGGTATCGTTAGCCTTCGGGTTGCGGAGGTCAGATGGCAGTCGCTTCGTGTAAAAACTGATATCCAGTCAAATCCGGTTAGACTAGAAAGTCGACCCCAAGTGACTTAGGAATAATAAAGGCTAGGGAGAAGAAGACAAGAAGGAAGTATAAAGTAGTACTAGTGAGAAGAACTTACTGATGCCACACGATTTAGCACAATTTAGTTTTCCGATATTGTTATACGTTTCTCCATTGGTGCCGCAGACTGGGTTATACTCTGGTGTAGATAGACAATCGTCTAAACATTTAGAAACAATATTTTCTGTAGTAGTACCCAGACTAGAAGTTGTAGTTGGCAATCGAGTTGTTTGTTCGTTGGAAGGGTACCAAGTGCTTTTGGTTGTTGGCCGTGAGCTCGGAAGAGTAGTATCTGTTGGACTTTGCCCCTTAATAGTACTGGGACTTTGGGTTTGCGAATGAGTAGTTGGAGAAGGTGCAGAAGAAGGCGAACTAGTAGTTGTTTTAGTCTCATCTGTTTTATTGGGTTTTGTTGTAGTGGGTTTCGGTGTATTTGTTCTTTCTGGCTTCCATGTTCGCGGCGGACATCTGCATAGAAATTT
Organism: Catocala sponsa; assembly: GCA_963564715.1. Classification (NCBI taxonomy): domain Eukaryota; kingdom Metazoa; phylum Arthropoda; class Insecta; order Lepidoptera; family Erebidae; genus Catocala; species Catocala sponsa. The sequence goes on along the minus strand of OY751338.1, from coordinate 19,212,294 downwards.
TCATATCTATTTATCATATATATATATATTTCTTTTATTGAACAGTTTTTTGAAATTATACTACAGGGTCGTAAGTAGTGCAGAATAGTATATATAATTGGCAGTATATGTGTAAAGCTGTCGTGGTAATGGTCAACGACATAAGTAGCTAAACCTTAAACTTTGTGAAAGTATTTTATGAATTATGATTCTGTATTTTAAACTACGATAGAATTAACTAACTTATAACATTTGGTATAATCTGGAAAATAGAGACAATCGAAATTTCGCAAGTGTGTATCGACTTATGCTACTGACACACTACACGACAGCTTTTGGTATTGTGATGTGAACATATGTACCTCCATCCAATGCAACTCTCCTCATCCGACGATTCATAACTGTCATAGTCCGAATTGCTATTATACTCATCGCTGGATTCACTAGATTCACTAGATTCAGTAGATTCACTAGATTCAGTAGATTCACTAGATTCACTCCAAGAACTCACGTCTTCATGAGAGTGTATGTGGTGGTGTAAGTGATTGTGGTATGGTCCTTGCGGATATCCTGCAACGGCTATACAGCCTAATACTGCAACAAAGGCTGGAAACATTAAAAAAATGTAATGAGGATAACTTAACCAAACATAATACAAGTTTGGAGGTGTAAATATTAATGTATTTTACATTTTAGCAATATCAATTGTAGACGATATGCCACTTATAGATACTAGTAATCCCATTTTACATAAATAGTTTACCTTGCCCGTGCCGTTGGCAGTCCTAACTAATATTATAAAAGCGAAAATGAGTTTGTTTGTTCGTTTGTTTATTACCTTTTCACGCCTAAACCACTGAACCGATCATCCTGAAATTTTGCATATACGTTGATAGGTGTACAGAAACGGACATAGGCTACCTTTCATCCCGAAAAAAATTATTGTTCCCGAGGAAAACAATAATAACTCTCTTATAATAAATAGATGGCGCCACGTGTCTTTCGAATCATGATTAAATTATATTATTACAAGCAGAGTACAACCCGAATTGACTGTCAAATTCTAAATTAACACGAGCGAAGCCGCGGGCAAAAGCTAGTAACAATATAAATTGTATTTTTTTTCCACAATAACATTAGACAAGACAACAAGAAATAAATCCTACATACATAAATTTACTGAAACAAATATACATCAATAAAGCTTGCAAACATATGACCATCCTTCCAAATAGAAAAAGGGGTCAAACAGGGTGACCCGTTGTCCCCAAGCTATTCACTTGGAGAAATATTCCGGAAAATTCCAGCTGGTTGGGAACATAAAGGCGTTCTCATCGGAGAAAAGAGACTAACTAACCTCCGGTTTGCAGACGACATAGTGCTTTTCTCTTCATCTGCTCTAGAGTTGGGACAAATGCTGGATGATCTATGCAAAGCCAGCCTCGAGGTTGGACTGAAGATGAATATGTCGAAGACCAAATTGATGACAAATAGCACAAAGCGCAAAATCTACATCGATATCGATCATAACGGGTGTTAAGTATCGTCCCTAAGCCAACGTGATGAAATGAAATGAGAAAGTAAATGCAAGAGAGTTATGCCAGAATCGTAGCAACTAGAACTCCGTAGTCTCTGCCTACCCCTCCAGAAAACAGCCGTGAGTGTAATAAGATTCGTCCAAAGTCAGTAGCCCGTGTTACACGCCGACCTATTATTATCTATCAAAATAATCTGTAATATCTATCGATTCTATTCATAAAAAAATCCTTACCAAAAGCCTTATATGTTTAGTACATATGTATGTAAATACTTAAAACGTCTTATTTTCATTCTGCAAAATATTTATACATACTTATAATAAAATTGTAGCTGGTCAATGTCTGTACATAGAGTATGTGATATATTTAAGAAAATTAATGAAAGCTGCCTTTGTAAGGTCTATAGAAGCCGAAACAATATTTTTGTGATTTTTACGCGCTTTACGCTAATATTTAGGAACTAAAGTCAAAAGTCAAAAATTTAAAATAATTCATTCATTTTGGTCACAAAGTAACACCTATGAACATCAATTTTTTTGAGTAAATTGAATACGTTTTTACATTTGTATTGCTGCAGGGGTAACCTAAAATCTAATGCATGTTTCATCTTGATACGCTGCCCAGAAGTCGAGTACTACGAGTATGTGTGTAGATCAGATCTACTTCTTGAATGCAAAGAAAGAAAATATTACTGTATACTTCTAAATTCGAGGCGTGCGAAGTCACGAGCAAAAGCTAGTTATTTATAAACTTTATGTAACTATATTATCTTTAAGACTTCTTCTTGTAACGACGCGACGCCGACGTGATAAATTTATTATAATTTTATATATGATATTGTTATATATTTACACTTAAAGCCGTTTTTAAAGTAGATTAGTATCAGGTTACTAGATCGAGTGAGGTTTCATAAGAAAATTAAGTATTTGCATATTATAAAATTTCATTTTCATTTGATGCTGAACAGTTATCAACTTATGACTTAAAACAACAATAGACTTTACGTAATGATTACTAAAAATATAAAATTATATCTCTCTATTACACCTTCTTAGCGTTTACAAAGAATCTTTGTTATTCTGCCCGCGCAACAAATTCATGCCATTCTATTGATCCTCATTACCTATATTGTAAACATATTTACAAATAGATTAACTCTTCGAATTTAGGATTAAATTACAGTTTTCCTTCTGAAGTACTATGTAAGCCTCGGTGCGCGAATCTAATTTGCATTATACCGCTTATTTTGTAAAAAAAGTACTCTCATTATTCACTTAGTTATACTTCCAAACTAATTTTTAAAAAAGCATAGCGTACCAATTTCGGTTAGGTGCAAAATCAATAAGAACTGAAAAATGTAATACATTGAAGGACATTGTTACTTATTTAAATATCCTTTATAAGTTAGTAAAAAAACACATATTTTACAAGAATTAAATTCTCATCTAAATTTGTACATGTACTTACCGATAAACACAAAGATCTTCATTTTACTCGTATTTAGGCCACAAACACATTTACGTAATGATTTATTATTGTTCTCAGTCACCTAAAACAGACAATGTCAGTTTATGAAATGACGAGCAACTTTAGTGTATAATCCATATAAATACAAATTTTGGCGAATCCCCACTACTATATGTATTTTCCTGTAATAAATGCATTCCATCTCACCGATCAATCATCTTTGAATACACGTGATAAATAGGTGCGTTTAAAATATTTGGCTAGAAAACAATTATAATCTTGGTTTTATATGTTAGAAATGATATTTCGGTATTTGATTTTTAAGATTCTCAATAAGAAACTATAAAAAAACAGAATACTTTCGTTTTCATTTTCATGAATTATTATGAAACCTCTTTATGTATTGTGTTCCAAAAAGTATTCTATTAAGTTCACTTTGAATTTTTAAAGTACAAATACAGTACGTTGCTGTGTACTTACTCAACAGATTTCAACAGAACTCAGACTAGACACACAAGATTCAATGATTATATAGGTACATGAAGTTCGCCACAATTTTATTTGGCTTATTCCCGTGCGCTCCAAATCTATTGTTGTCCAAAGTTCATTTTTCCATACATTAGTCACCAGGAGCTACAAAGATTTTTATATGAAAATAATAAATAAAGCCACATTTCCCAATTTAATTCCCTACAGCTCCAAAACAATCTCTATTAACTTATGCATCGCGTAGTGGCGCTTAACGACAGTTACTAACAATAAAGATTTCATTGACTTGATGATATGATAAATACGAAGATATTAGAACAACTATTCTGGACGACCACTATTTATAATTTTAAAATTAAGGAGTTTCTAATGCAATGCAAACTAGTTATATAAGATCTATTGACGGCCTCGATGGCGCATGGCGTAGTGATTAGTGTAACCGACTGCTGCGCCTGAGGTCGCAGGTTCGATTCCCGCACAAGTCAAACATTTGTGTGCATGAACATGGATGTTTGTATTGGTCTGGGTGTTTCTATATATAATATGTATGTATTTACAAAAAAAAAATATATGTGTGTTTATCCATTGTCTAGTACCCATAGTACAAGCTCTGCTTAGTTTGGGCTAGATGGTGTTGTGTGTATGTGGTAGAATATTTATTTATTATCTTTGTAATAGTTGGGTCAACTAATCCTGACTAATATTATCCCACCAAAAACATAAATGTAAAAAAGGAGAGCCAAGTTCAATACAAAAATTATGCTTGGCTGTGGGCTTCGCCGCAAAAAGAATAGAAATCTAAATGAGTGCCAAGTTCTATGCAAAATCCAAATATGTATTTATAGGAACAAAATAACATTATGAACAAGTATTAAACTCTATTTCTTTGCTTTATTGGATACCTATAACAATTGCTGTTATTTAAAAATGTGAGATCTTAAAGTAGGTTAGATTTGACTTGGCCAGTTTTCATTACATCAGTCATTTTATAAAGTTATTCAACATATATATATATATATATATATATATATATATATATTTTAATTCTGATAAAAACTGGCCAAGTCGAATCTAACCTACTTTAAGATCTCACATTTTTATGCAAAAGCTAGATTTTGACGTGAAATTGAAGTCTTGTGGCAAGATAATAATATGAATAGATCATAAATTTTATAGTAAGCTATTTTTCAGAGTGGACTGCTTTCAAAATATTTATTAACAATGGCTCTTCAGACTCATGCTAATTTTAACATAATACAATGGAATTGCCAGAGTATTCGACCTAAAACAACAGAATTGGAGTCATTATTATCCCAGGAAAAGATACATATAGCCGTTTTGAGTGAGACATGGCTCGAACCTGACGTGCCTCTGAGATTATCGGGATACAATATTGTCCGACAGGACCGAAGCGATGGTTATGGTGGAGTAGCCATCATTATCCACTCTACTATCACATATCAAGTCTCAATGCCTGGAAGGAGTTTTGAAGCAGTGTCAACGAAAATACATCTTCGAGTGACATGTGGCGTCGCATGAGATGGTTAAAAGGATGTCGTTCATCAAAATCACAAGTTAGTCATGATACAGCTAGTGAATTATTGCATAGTGTCCAGACTATGTTTCACCCGAGTCTCCGGTATTCACGTCTACCAACGCTACTCTTAGTAAGGATATTTCGATTCATGAACTAAATCGTGCAATCAAAACCAAAGATCCTGGTGAGGACGACATTTCGTTTTCAATGATTAGACACCTCCCTCTTACAGGTAAAAATGTCTTAGTCGAAATTTACAACAAATTCTTAGCGGTAGGATATACGCCCGACCAATGGCGTAAAACTAAGATTGTCCCGATACCAAAGCGAAGTGGGGACGGCCAGATAACCTCTAAGGTTCGGCCAATAGCCCTTATGTCTTGTCCTGGTAAAATTTTTCATACAATCCTAAAACATAGGATAGAGTGGTTTTTAGAAGCTAAAGGTTGCTTTTCGGAAAATACAGTCGGCTTCAGGAAATCTCGATCTTGCATGGATAGTCTTGTACAATTAGTCAGTCAAATTCAATTAGGATTTTGTAATAATCTAAAAAGTTAGCTTGTTTTGTCGACATTGACAATGCATACAACAATGTTGATATCAAAATATTGTTGTACACCTTGAACAGTCTTGATGTTGGGACTAATATCTGTAATTATTTGTGGGCCTTTTTTAAACGTAGGGAATTATGTATAAAGTGTCAAGATCATATTATTAGAACTACAGGGCGCGGCTTAGCACAAGGCGACCCTCTATCGCCACTATTATTTAATGTGGCTACTATGCACATATGACATGTATATATTTCTCAGTATGCCGATGACTTTGTGTTGTACGGTACGTATAGATCAATAGAACAGGGATGCCTGAACACACAATCCGCTTTGGATGCCATGTGCCATCTAATTGAAGAGATTGGCCTAGAAATCACCAAAAAAAAGACCAAAATATATTTGTTTAGGAAGGGCTTCGGTAGGCAAGATGTTAATATCAATCTAAAAGGGACACGTTTACAATTATTAGATTGTGTTAAGTATTTGGGTGTATAGCTCGATCGGTCACTAAAATGGTGCAAACATATCAATGAAGTTTTTCACAAATGTTACAAGTATACAAATGTACTAAAAATATTGGCTGGCGCGGATTGGGGTATACATCCCAAATATTTAAGAACAATATATATTTCGGTCATACGTAGTCGACTGGATTATGGTAGCTACCTTTATGATGCCAGTGTTAAGAGCCATTTATACAAAATCGATAAGGTACAAAATCAATGCATGCGTATTATTGGGGGCTTCATAAAAAGTACACCAATACACGTTATGCAAAACGAACTCTGCCTACAACCTCTTTATCTACGAAGGCATTACTTTGGTGGCAAATTCTGGTTAAAGAACCGCTCATTGCAAAATAATCATATTATTAGGTATATTAGTGAACTTTCTGATCAATGTTTTAGATCAAGGAACTGGACCCGAAAGAAAATTCCGCTATATTCCGTTATATTCCGCTATACATAAATCTTTAAATCCTATTCCTATTCATACATCAAAAAAATTTGATTTATTTAATCTAAATACCTGGGTTCAAAATATCAATTTAGATAACTGCATAAGTTGCAACATAGACGGCATATCTAGCTCCAAAAAAAGTTTAGGTAGTGTTTATTTGAGAAACAAATTTGACGAGATAATTGATTATAAATTTAGTAATCATTATAACATATATACAGACGGCTCAAAAGAAAAGGGTGTTGTAGGCGGAGCAGTTTTCGACTCATAGACGTTGACTAGAATTAAATTCAAAATTGACGCTGATATTTCTATCATGTACGCTAAATTATTTGCCTTATCTGAAGCCCTTTCCTACATAGAAAATACATGTCATAATAAGTTTGTAATCTTGTCGGATGCCAGAAGTGCCCTTCAACATGTGGCTCGGTGTACCTGAAATTTTCGAGGAGTTCCGATAGCCTATACCATTATTGAGACAATCCGTAAAATGGAAGCTGGAGGCTTACAGTGGATTCCGTCTCACGTGGGCATATGGGGTAACGAAGAGGTAGACCGTCTAGTGAAAGAGGCTTTGACAGATGGGATTCCAATTAATTATATTTCAATGTTTTATACTGACGTATTACCAGTACTAAAAGAAAACATCTATAATCTTTGGTTGAAATACTTTGAATCTTATTCTATAGATAAAGGCATTTGGTACAAGACTATCCAATCCAAACCTTATCGGTATCCCTGGTATGAGAAAAGTAAAATAGGTAGAAGGTCTATAGTTACTGCTTTTAGAATTCGATCTGGTCATATTCCGCTGAACAAATTTGGGTTTCTTATGAAAAAAGTACCGTCTCCAAATTGTTCAGAATGTGGTATTATAGAGGACGTACATCATGCCATGGTAGAATGTGTCCGGAATGAGGCTCTCAGGGTGTCTTTATTTAGCAACATAATAGAAAAATCTTATAATGTCGGTGTTTGCAACAGCATACTGTCTCAACCAGACTCTGAGGCTGCCCAAATATTGTATAAATTAGCGAACTTTATTTTGAAATCTAGGCGTTAAGTGTTAAGTGAATAATAATTGTAATGTAGTAATACGAGAACGACATGGTCGCTTTTTTGTGAACCAAGTTCTTTAAAAATAAACATATATATATACAAAAAAAAAAGAATAAACGCATTCTTGTAGCAAAATAAAGTGGAAGCTAGCTGTAATAGTTATTAGAAGCAGACTAGTTTTTTTTTCTACACAATTGAATGGTAACACTACTAGAAGCTCTAGGAATTATAGTCAGAGGTTCTATTATTTTCAACGGTTTATTATGCATAATTAATGGTTTCTTTTTTGTATAAGCTGTAGTTGTAAGCTTTTATTTAGAAAATAAAACAACACATTTTCTTAAATTATTTATTCCTCGTCATCTCTTACAACAATTTCATCTCAAAATCCTGCCGTTGCTGTAATATTCTGTTGATGTGTGGCCCATCCAAGGTACCACACTAAAGTCATGGTATGTGCGCAACACCCGACAGTTCGTCTTCCAACTAAGCAACTACAGCAGTACTCTACAAGTCCAGCTCGACCAAGCACATTATTTTCTATTTAAAACATACACATAATACTGTCTTCTAGAGACATGTCGTGATCTTATTTTACCTCTAACTAAAGTTGTGTCAGCACTGTCGCTAAGATTGAATGTTGTTAATGTTTTCTGTTTATATTGACAGCACCAACCATACAAGCCAGATTATTTTCTAAATCATGATATGATTATACTTAATATCTCATTGGCATAGACATTATCTTGCAGGCGAACACCAAACTTAATTAATAAAGCTATTTATAATTATTTCGAAGTTTCGCATCATATTTAGAAGTGACCTATGGCAATATTCTTGTCTAAGAATTTTAAAATCTCTCTTTAAGTAGCCATTGATCACTTCCACTACCCACCTGCAATTTGTAACACAGCGGCTTCTATTAGCTTGAGCCGTGGTTAACTGGTGCTCGCCTTCTAACAGAGATTCTAGCATGTATGGTCTATAGATACACCAACTGCATAAATAACTTTGTAATTCCATATTAATATGATGGCATCTCATTTCTTTTCGTAGATAGTCCTACTTTTTCCTTTCCGGTACCTTCTACTTCTTGAATACCAACAACGGATTTTCTTAAATATTTAAATTTTTATACCCATACTGACCGATACAATTTGCGTAAGTTAAATAAAACGTGGTTTGTGTGTATACCTGCGATATCGCAGTAAGACCCAAAGGTTGTCTGGAACTCCTGGAAGGAAGTGGTCGCCTTTCTGTGTCGGACGGGAAGCGTGGAAGCCGCGGCGCGGGCAAGCCATCTCCGCCGGCCGCGGTTATGATTAATTATTAGTGTTCTTTATTTTTATGTTTAAAAATCTTTTATGTTTTATATAAATTGATTGACTTGGCAATCGCACTAAACGATCTTATTTAATATAATATGTATTACTTGTGAGATACATTATGTTTTCATGCGATGGCAAAGTCAATCTATTTATTTAAAACATAAAAGATTTTTAATATTGATTTGGTCACTATAAGATGTTGTTCGGTTAGCTAATTATGAAATAACTTAATGTCCCTTAAGTAGGGACTGAATAAATTAACAGACTTGGTATTGGATACATGGATCTCACAACTTTTTACGGTAGAAGAACTGAGTTGCGAGACTTGGTTTTTTTATACAAGTTATGTTTTTGATGGCATATTATATTATATAGCATAGTCACAGAACAAAAAATACGGTATATTTATTATATTAAGGTGAAGTATATTTAATTATGCGTCGTATCGTGTAAGTATATAAAAACCATTATAATAATTTATCTGCTCTTTTTTAACAGCATGATAGGGACATATGAATGTTCGTATAAGTACTTATTATAATATGTTGCTAACATACCAGATTTTGTAGTCTTTAGTTTGCCTTGATATATCGGACAAGTGCTAGCAATATTCTAGAGGTTTATAACGGTTTATTACATAATAGTGGGTCATTGTGTGTGCGCGTGTGTGTGTGTCATGTTCACAATGCATCTGAGGGTGCACCATGTGTGTAACACGTTCACACAACAGAATTACTGACATTTCCTAAAAACGTTACAGAACTTATCAAAATCTATCGAAAGTCATGCCGCAAGATCAAACGAACAGAGTTGTGTCTAATAATTTATGGTATATCCTCCAAATGAAATACAGACATTTGTAGTTTAAATAATACTCACTTGAAAAACTGCCCGCGTAACCAAAAACCGTTAAAAGCGCGGTAGTACAAAATGCTTTGCTTTTAATCATTGTTCCAAACTATATTTAATATGTATTACAATTGAATGTTCTTCACTGCGGTCACAAACTAATACTAAATTCATTACGCAGTGACAGTCTTATACTAATAACAACATTGCACTTAATGTTAATTTGCATCATTTAAGTTAATGATATCGTCAGAACTATTAGCATGTGGGTGCCTAATAGACTTCTAATCATCATCATCATCATCAGGCTATGATAGTCCACTGCTGGACATAGCCCTCCCCCAAAGAGCGCCATAGCGCCCTGTCTTCAGCTTGCCGCATCCAGCATCTGCCTGCAGTCTTTCGCAAATCGTCATCCCACCTGGTCGGAGATGACTTCTAATAAAACTGCAATATTATTTTAATTAGCTTTTATTCGGCGAATACAAATATTTCTTTTTGTATTAGTATCGCTTCTTATCACTTGTCTCATTTATTGCCAAACCTAGGGTCCATTGGAAATTCATACCCAGAATCATTCTTAGGTATCGCTATAGTCGGTTGAGTGCTCGTACTAAAATTAAAGACGCCTTGTAATATGTCATTTGGGATGGTTGTATCTGTAAGCTGTTGGCTTGTTATTGACGACGGAGTTCGAGTAGTCTGCGGTGGCGTGGGCAGGTTTTCCCTTGATTGTGTGCTCGGTGTCGAAGTGACTTTGTCTTCTACAGTTGTTGATCTAGAGGTTGAGGACGTTGTAGACGTCGTCTTTACTGTTTCAAGACATACAGCGCAAGGTCTGTCACATAAAAACTGGACATCTGTAGCAAAGTAAACCGATTTTATTAAATTTGTACTACGAATTACGAGTATGGCAAAAGAAGCATGAGAGCAGAATAAATGCTATAGAAACGAGAGCGCTGAGAAACATATGTGGTGTGACTCTGAAAGATAGAATAAGGAATAGTGTGATTAGAGTATATCCACTTTCATGCCACATAGAGATGTGGCATGAAAGTGGATATAGTGACAAGAATAAAAAAGGATATGTTAAGCTGGTTTGAGCATGTAGAAGGAATGGACGAAAAAGACTGACTAAGAAAGTATATAAGGATAGTGTGAATGGAACAGTCGCAAGGGGAAGACCTAGGCGAACGTTTTTTGATCAGATCGGAGACGTTCTGGACCAAGGGTAGGTTAGGAGCACCTTATACCAGCGAGCCTGTATGAGGAATGTGATGAAAGTGAATGAAGCCAGAGAAATGTGTCAGGATCGTAGCAAATGGAAATCCGTAGTCTCTGCCTACCCCTCTGGGAAACAGGCGTAAATCTATATATGTATGTACTATGAAAGTAATAGTATAGTACATACAACATAAAACATAACCTATTAAGTCGCAGCTGCACGCAGGCGGCCTGACAGAATATATTTTTAATTATTTCTGGTATTCTAAGACTTGACAGATTACATAACTAAATGACACATTCAGCAATATTACGAAAGTATACAAATATTTAGTATAAGTACAATTAATACTGACACACGACGAATAGCTGAGAATATAAAAAATGGTAGCATTTCTGACATTAATAAAGACGTACCTTTTCCACAAGATATGGCACATTTCAGGCGATCAATATTCATGTAAGTCTCATGATCTGTGCCGCAAACAGGGCTGTGGCCAAATCTCAAGGGACACTGCTTCAAACAGTTCTGGTAGGTTTTCAAATTTGTGCCACCTACTGACGCTGAGGTGGATGTCGCTGCTGTTGTCATCAAAGTAAGAGGTGTAGTATTGCTACGGTCACCTTTATCGTCAATGTTGGGAGGAGGACATGCAGAAGTTCGTCTTAAATCGACATCTGTAAATGTCAGATGGTTATAATTTACACGTATCTTCAACGCAGGCTGTGATTTATTTTATAAACACACTATAAATTAGCTACACGTACGTAAAAGTATGTTAAAGTTGTCTAGAGCTATTATTTTTTCAATAAAATTCGTTCAAAATAGACTTCCGATCTAGTTTCAATGTCATAAATATCGCACAGGCTCAAAAATAAAATGAACGTGCAATGTAAACATAAATAGCATTTCAGTTCACATTTGACGTTTATTAGAATAGATCGGGATTCTATTTCGACCATTTTTTATTACTGAAATTGGCTCGAGTACATATCATACATAACATCAATTCACATGAAGGAAGAGGGTCTCGGGTTCGAACCCACGTCGCGCACCTCTGACTTTCGGAAGTTATGACTTTTCGAAATGATGTGCGTATTGATTGACAATTAATTATCGCCTGCTCCGTGCCTCGTAGAGCACGTTAAGCCGTCGGTTGCGGCTGCCATGAACATCTATGGCAGTCGTTATTGGAAAGTCAGGGCCCTCTTATATCCTGACACTGGTCTAGCCTCAGGGTATCGTTAGCCTTCGGGTTGCGGAGGTCAGATGGCAGTTGCTTCGTGTAAAAACTGATATCCAGTCAAATCCGGTTAGACTAGAAAGCCGACCCCAAGTGACTTAGGAATAATAAAGGCTAGGGAGAAGAAGACAAGAAGGAAGTATAAAGTAGTATTAGTGAGTAGAACTTACTGATGCCACACGATTTAGCACAATTTAGTTTTCCGATATTGTTATACGTTTCTCCATTGGTGCCGCAGACTGGGTTATACTCTGGTGTAGATAGACAATCGTCTAAACATTTAGAAACAATATTTTCTGTAGTAGTACCCAGACCAGAAGTTGTAGTTGGCAATCGAGTTGTTTGTTCGTTGGAAGGGTACCAAGTGTTTTTGGTTGTTGGCCGTGAGCTCGGAAGAGTAGTATCTGTTGGACTTTGCCCCTTAATAGTACTGGGACTTTGGGTTTGTGAATGAGTAGTTGGAGAAGGTGCAGAAGAAGGCGAACTAGTAGTTGTTCTAGTCTCATCTGTTTTATTGGGTTTTGTTGTAGTGGGTTTCGGTGTATTTGTTCTTTCTGGCTTCCATGTTCGCGGCGGACATCTGCATAGAAATTTTCATATCTATTTATCATATATATATATTTCTTTTATTGAACAGTTTTTTGAAATTATACTACTGGGTCGTAAGTAGTGCAGAATAGTATATATAATTGGCAGTATATGTGTAAAGCTGTCGTGGTAATGGTCAACGACATAAGTAGCTAAACCTTAAACTTTGTGAAAGTATTTTATGAATTATGATTCTGTATTTTAAACTACGATAGAATTAACTAACTTATAACATTTGGTATAATCTGGAAAATAGAGACAATCGAAATTTCGCAAGTGTGTATCGACTTATGCTACTGACACACTACACGACAGCTTTTGGTATTGTGATGTGAACATATGTACCTCCATCCAATGCAACTCTCCTCATCCGACGATTCATAACTGTCATAGTCCGAATTGCTATTATACTCATCGCTGGATTCACTAGATTCACTAGATTCAATAGATTCACTAGATTCAGTAGATTCACTAGATTCAGTAGATTCACTAGATTCACTCCAAGAACTCACGTCTTCATGAGAGTGTATGTGGTGGAAGTGATTGTGGTATGGTCCTTGCGGATATCCTGCAACGGCTATACAGCCTAATACTGCAACAAAGGCTAGAAACATTAAAAAAATGTAATGAGGATAACTTAACCAAACATAATACAAGTTTGGAGGTGTAAATATTAATGTATTTTACATTTTAGCAATATCAATTGTAGACGATATGCCACTTATAGATACTAGTAATCCCATTTTACATAAATAGTTTACCTTGCCCGTGCCGTTGGCAGTCCTAACTAATATTATAAAAGCGAAAATGAGTTTGTTTGTTCGTTTGTTTATTACCTTTTAACGCCTAAACCACTGAACCGATCATCCTGAAATTTTGCATATACGTTGATAGGTGTACAGAAACGGACATAGGCTACCTTTCATCCCGAAAAAAATTATTGTTCCCGAGGAAAACAATAATAACTCTCTTATAATAAATAGATGGCGCCACGTGTCTTTCGAATCATGATTAAATTATATTATTACAAGCAGAGTACAACCCGAATTGACTGTCAAATTCTAAATTAACACGAGCGAAGCCGCGGGCAAAAGCTAGTAACAATATAAATTGTATTTTTTTTCCACAATAACATTAGACAAGACAACAAGAAATAAATCCTACATACATAAATTTACTGAAACAAATATACATCAATAAAGCTTGCAAACATATGACCATCCTTCCAAATAGAAAAAGGGGTCAAACAGGGTGACCCGTTGTCCCCAAGCTATTCACTTGAAGAAATATTCCGGAAAATTCCAGCTGGTTGGGAAGATAAAGGCGTTCTCATCGGAGAAAAGAGACTAACTAACCTCCGGTTTGCAGACGACATAGTGCTTTTCTCTTCATCTGCTCTAGAGTTGGGACAAATGCTGGATGATCTATGCAAAGCCAGCCTCGAGGTTGGACTGAAGATGAATATGTCGAAGACCAAATTGATGACAAATAGCACAAAGCGCAAAATCTACATCGATATCGATCATAACGGGTGTTAAGTATCGTCCCTAAGCCAACGTGATGAAATGAAATGAGAAAGTAAATGCAAGAGAGTTATGCCAGAATCGTAGCAACTAGAACTCCGTAGTCTCTGCCTACCCCTCCAGAAAACAGCCGTGAGTGTAATAAGATTCGTCCAAAGTCAGTAGCCCGTGTTACACGCCGACCTATTATTATCTATCAAAATAATCTGTAATATCTATCGATTCTATTCATAAAAAAATCCTTACCAAAAGCCTTATATGTTTAGTACATATGTATGTAAATACTTAAAACGTCTTATTTTCATTCTGCAAAATATTTATACATATAATAAAATTGTAGCTGGTCAATGTCTGTACATAGAGTATGTGATATATTTAAGAAAATTAATAAAAGCTGCCTTTGTAAGGTCTATAGATGCCGAAACAATATTTTTGTGATTTTTACGCGCTTTACGCTAACATTTAGGAACTAAAGTCAAAAGTCTAAAATTTAAAATAATTCATTCATTTTGGTCACAAAGTAACACCTATGAACATCAATTTTTTTGAGTAAATTGAATACGTTTTTACATTTGTATTGCTGCAGGGGTAACCTAAAATCTAATGCATGTTTCATCTTGATACGCTGCCCAGAAGTCGAGTACTACGAGTATGTGTGTAGATCAGATCTACTTCTTGAATGCAAAGAAAGAAAATATTACTGTATACTTCTAAATTCGAGGCGTACGAAGTCACGAGCAAAAGCTAGTTATTTATAAACTTTATGTAACTATATTATCTTTAATATATATGATATTGTTATATATTTACACTTAAAGCCGTTTTTAAAGTAGATTAGTATCAGGTTACTAGATCGAGTGAGGTTTCATAAGAAAATTAAGTATTTGCATATTATAAAATTTCATTTTCATTTGATGCTGAACAGTTATCAACTTATGACTTAAAACAACAATAGACTTTACGTAATGATTACTAAAAATATAAAATTATATCTCTCTATTACACCTTCTTAGCGTTTACAAAGAATCTTTGTTATTCTGCCCGCGCAACAAATTCATGCCATTCTATTGATCCTCATTACCTATATTGTAAACATATTTACAAATAGATTAACTCTTCGAATTTAGGATTAAATTACAGTTTTCCTTCTGAAGTACTATGTAAGCCTCGGTGCGCGAATCTAATTTGCATTATACCGCTTATTTTGTAAAAAAAGTACTCTCATTATTCACTTAGTTATACTTCCAAACTAATTTTTAAAAAAGCACAGCGTACCAATTTCGGTTAGGTGCAAAATCAATAAGAACTGAAAAATGTAATACATTGAAGGACATTGTTAGTTATTTAAATATCCTTTATAAGTTAGTAAAAAAACACATATTTTACAAGAATTAAATTCTCATCTAAATTTGTACATGTACTTACCGATAAACACAAAGATCTTCATTTTACTCGTATTTAGGCCACAAACACATTTACGTAATGATTTATTATTGTTCTCAGTCACCTAAAACAGACAATGTCAGTTTATGAAATGACGAGCAACTTTAGTGTATAATCCATATAAATACAAATTTTGGCGAATCCCCACTACTATATGTATTTTCCTGTAATAAATGCATTCCATCTCACCGATCAATCATCTTTGAATACACGTGATAAATAGGTGCGTTTAAAATATTTGGCTAGTAAACAATTATAATCTTGGTTTTATATGTTAGAAATGATATTTCGGTATTCGATTTTTAAGATTCTCAATAAGAAACTATAAAAAAACAGAATACTTTCGTTTTCATTTTCATGAATTATTATGAAACCTCTTTATGTATTGTGTTCCAAAAAGTATTCTATTAAGTTCACTTTGAATTTTTAAAGTACAAATACAGTACGTTGCTGTGTACTTACTCAACAGATTTCAACAGAACTCAGACTAGACACACAAGATTCAATGATTATATAGGTACATGAAGTTCGCCACAATTTTATTTGGCTTATTCCCGTGCGCTCCAAATCTATTGTTGTCCAAAGTTCATTTTTCCATACATTAGTCACCAGGAGCTACAAAGATTTTTATATGAAAATAATAAATAAAGCCACATTTCCCAATTTAATTCCCTACAGCTCCAAAACAATCTCTATTAACTTATGCATCGCGTAGTGGCGCTTAACGACAGTTACTAACAATAAAGATTTCATTGACTTGATGATATGATAAATACGAAGATATTAGAACAACTATTCTGGACGACCACTATTTATAATTTTAAAATTAAGGAGTTTCTAATGCAATGCAAACTAGTTATATAAGATCTATTGACGGCCTCGTTGGCGCATGGCGTAGTGATTAGTGTAACCGACTGCTGCGCCTGAGGTCGCAGGTTCGATTCCCGCACAAGTCAAACATTTGTGTGCATGAACATGGATGTTTGTATTGGTCTGGGTGTTTCTATATATAATATGTATGTATTTACAAAAAAAAAATATATGTGTGTTTATCCATTGTCTAGTACCCATAGTACAAGCTCTGCTTAGTTTGGGCTAGATGGTGTTGTGTGTATGTGGTAGAATATTTATTTATTATCTTTGTAATAGTTGGGTCAACTAATCCTGACTAATATTATCCCACCAAAAACATAAATGTAAAAAAGGAGAGCCAAGTTCAATACAAAAATTATGCTTGGCTGTGGGCTTCGCCGCAAAAAGAATAGAAATCTAAATGAGTGCCAAGTTCTATGCAAAATCCAAATATGTATTTATAGGAACAAAATAACATTATGAACAAGTATTAAACTCTATTTCTTTGCTTTATTGGATACCTATAACAATTGCTGTTATTTAAAAATGTGAGATCTTAAAGTAGGTTAGATTTGACTTGGCCAGTTTTCATTACATCAGTCATTTTATAAAGTTATTCAACATATATATATATATATATATATATATATATATATTTTAATTCTGATAAAAACTGGCCAAGTCGAATCTAACCTACTTTAAGATCTCACATTTTTATGCAAAAGCTAGATTTTGACGTGAAATTGAAGTCTTGTGGCAAGATAATAATATGAATAGATCATAAATTTTATAGTAAGCTATTTTTCAGAGTGGACTGCTTTCAAAATATTTATTAACAATGGCTCTTCAGACTCATGCTAATTTTAACATAATACAATGGAATTGCCAGAGTATTCGACCTAAAACAACAGAATTGGAGTCATTATTATCCCAGGAAAAGATACATATAGCCGTTTTGAGTGAGACATGGCTCGAACCTGACGTGCCTCTGAGATTATCGGGATACAATATTGTCCGACAGGACCGAAGCGATGGTTATGGTGGAGTAGCCATCATTATCCACTCTACTATCACATATCAAGTCTCAATGCCTGGAAGGAGTTTTGAAGCAGTGTCAACGAAAATACATCTTCGAGTGACATGTGGCGTCGCATGAGATGGTTAAAAGGATGTCGTTCATCAAAATCACAAGTTAGTCATGATACAGCTAGTGAATTATTGCATAGTGTCCAGACTATGTTTCACCCGAGTCTCCGGTATTCACGTCTACCAACGCTACTCTTAGTAAGGATATTTCGATTCATGAACTAAATCGTGCAATCAAAACCAAAGATCCTGGTGAGGACGACATTTCGTTTTCAATGATTAGACACCTCCCTCTTACAGGTAAAAATGTCTTAGTCGAAATTTACAACAAATTCTTAGCGGTAGGATATACGCCCGACCAATGGCGTAAAACTAAGATTGTCCCGATACCAAATCGAAGTGGGGACGGCCAGATAACCTCTAAGGTTCGGCCAATAGCCCTTATGTCTTGTCCTGGTAAAATTTTTCATACAATCCTAAAACATAGGATAGAGTGGTTTTTAGAAGCTAAAGGTTGCTTTTCGGAAAATACAGTCGGCTTCAGGAAATCTCGATCTTGCATGGATAGTCTTGTACAATTAGTCAGTCAAATTCAATTAGGATTTTGTAATAATCTAAAAACGTTAGCTTGTTTTGTCGACATTGACAATGCATACAACAATGTTGATATCAAAATATTGTTGTACACCTTGAACAGTCTTGATGTTGGGACTAATATCTGTAATTATTTGTGGGCCTTTTTTAAACGTAGGGAATTATGTATAAAGTGTCAAGATCATATTATTAGAACTACAGGGCGCGGCTTAGCACAAGGCGACCCTCTATCGCCACTATTATTTAATGTGGCTACTATGCACATATGACATGTATATATTTCTCAGTATGCCGATGACTTTGTGTTGTACGGTACGTATAGATCAATAGAACAGGGATGCCTGAACACACAATCCGCTTTGGATGCCATGTGCCATCTAATTGAAGAGATTGGCCTAGAAATCACCAAAAAAAAGACCAAAATATGTTTGTTTAGGAAGGGCTTCGGTAGGCAAGATGTTAATATCAATCTAAAAGGGACACGTTTACAATTATTAGATTGTGTTAAGTATTTGGGTGTATAGCTCGATCGGTCACTAAAATGGTGCAAACATATCAATGAAGTTTTTCACAAATGTTACAAGTATACAAATGTACTAAAAATATTGGCTGGCGCGGATTGGGGTATACATCCCAAATATTTAAGAACAATATATATTTCGGTCATACGTAGTCGACTGGATTATGGTAGCTACCTTTATGATGCCAGTGTTAAGAGCCATTTATACAAAATCGATAAGGTACAAAATCAATGCATGCGTATTATTGGGGGCTTCATAAAAAGTACACCAATACACGTTATGCAAAACGAACTCTGCCTACAACCTCTTTATCTACGAAGGCATTACTTTGGTGGCAAATTCTGGTTAAAGAACCGCTCATTGCAAAATAATCATATTATTAGGTATATTAGTGAACTTTCTGATCAATGTTTTAGATCAAGGAACTGGACCCGAAAGAAAATTCCGCTATATTCCGTTATATTCCGCTATACATAAATCTTTAAATCCTATTCCTATTCATACATCAAAAAAATTTGATTTATTTAATCTAAATACCTGGGTTTATTACCTGGGTTATATTTCAATGTTTTATACTGACGTATTACCAGTACTAAAAGAAAACATCTATAATCTTTGGTTGAAATACTTTGAATCTTATTCTATAGATAAAGGCATTTGGTACAAGACTATCCAATCCAAACCTTATCGGTATCCCTGGTATGAGAAAAGTAAAATAGGTAGAAGGTCTATAGTTACTGCTTTTAGAATTCGATCTGGTCATATTCCGCTGAACAAATTTGGGTTTCTTATGAAAAAAGTACCGTCTCCAAATTGTTCAGAATGTGGTATTATAGAGGACGTACATCATGCCATGGTAGAATGTGTCCGGAATGAGGCTCTCAGGGTGTCTTTATTTAGCAACATAATAGAAAAATCTTATAATGTCGGTGTTTGCAACAGCATACTGTCTCAACCAGACTCTGAGGCTGCCCAAATATTGTATAAATTAGCGAACTTTATTTTGAAATCTAGGCGTTAAGTGTTAAGTGAATAATAATTGTAATGTAGTAATACGAGAACGACATGGTCGCTTTTTTGTGAACCAAGTTCTTTAAAAATAAACATATATGTATATATACAAAAAAAAAAGAATAAACGCATTCTTGTAGCAAAATAAAGTGGAAGCTAGCTGTAATAGTTATTAGAAGCAGACTAGTTTTTTTTTCTACACAATTGAATGGTAACACTACTAGAAGCTCTAGGAATTATAGTCAGAGGTTCTATTATTTTCAACGGTTTATTATGCATAATTAATGGTTTCTTTTTTGTATAAGCTGTAGTTGTAAGCTTTTATTTAGAAAATAAAACAACACATTTTCTTAAATTATTTATTCCTCGTCATCTCTTACAACAATTTCATCTCAAAATCCTGCCGTTGCTGTAATATTCTGTTGATGTGTGGCCCATCCAAGGTACCACACTAAAGTCATGGTATGTGCGCAACACCCGACAGTTCGTCTTCCAACTAAGCAACTACAGCAGTACTCTACAAGTCCAGCTCGACCAAGCACATTATTTTCTATTTAAAACATACACATAATACTGTCTTCTAGAGACATGTCGTGATCTTATTTTACCTCTAACTAAAGTTGTGTCAGCACTGTCGCTAAGATTGAATGTTGTTAATGTTTTCTGTTTATATTGACAGCACCAACCATACAAGCCAGATTATTTTCTAAATCATGATATGATTATACTTAATATCTCATTGGCATAGACATTATCTTGCAGGCGAACACCAAACTTAATTAATAAAGCTATTTATAATTATTTCGAAGTTTCGCATCATATTTAGAAGTGACCTATGGCAATATTCTTGTCTAAGAATTTTAAAATCTCTCTTTAAGTAGCCATTGATCACTTCCACTACCCACCTGCAATTTGTAACACAGCGGCTTCTATTAGCTTGAGCCGTGGTTAACTGGTGCTCGCCTTCTAACAGAGATTCTAGCATGTATGGTCTATAGATACACCAACTGCATAAATAACTTTGTAATTCCATATTAATATGATGGCATCTCATTTCTTTTCGTAGATAGTCCTACTTTTTCCTTTCCGGTACCTTCTACTTCTTGAATACCAACAACGGATTTTCTTAAATATTTAAATTTTTATACCCATACTGACCGATACAATTTGCGTAAGTTAAATAAAACGTGGTTTGTGTGTATACCTGCGATATCGCAGTAAGACCCAAAGGTTGTCTGGAACTCCTGGAAGGAAGTGGTCGCCTTTCTGTGTCGGACGGGAAGCGTGGAAGCCGCGGCGCGGGCAAGCCATCTCCGCCGGCCGCGGTTATGATTAATTATTAGTGTTCTTTCTTTTTATGTTTAAAAATCTTTTATGTTTTATATAAATAGATTGACTTGGCAATCGCACTAAACGATCTTATTTAATATAATATGTATTACTTGTGAGATACATTGTGTTTTCATGCGATGGCAAAGTCAATCTATTTATTTAAAACATAAAAGATTTTTAATATTGATTTGGTCACTATAAGATGTTGTTCGGTTAGCTAATTATGAAATAACTTAATGTCCCTTAAGTAGGGACTGAATAAATTAACAGACTTGGTATTGGATACATGGATCTCACAACTTTTTACGGTAGAAGAACTGAGTTGCGAGACTTGGTTTTTTTATACAAGTTATGTTTTTGATGGCATATTATATTATATAGCATAGTCACAGAACAAAAAATACGGTATATTTATTATATTAAGGTGAAGTATATTTAATTATGCGTCGTATCGTGTAAGTATATAAAAACCATTATAATAATTTATCTGCTCTTTTTTAACAGCATGATAGGGACATATGAATGTTCGTATAAGTACTTATTATAATATGTTGCTAACATACCAGATTTTGTAGTCTTTAGTTTGCCTTGATATATCGGACAAGTGCTAGCAATATTCTAGAGGTTTATAACGGTTTATTACATAATAGTGGGTCATTGTGTGTGCGCGTGTGTGTGTCATGTTCACAATGCATCTGAGGGTGCACCATGTGTGTAACACGTTCACACAACAGAATTACTGACATTTCCTAAAAACGTTACAGAACTTATCAAAATCTATCGAAAGTCATGCCGCAAGATCAAACGAACAGAGTTGTGTCTAATAATTTCTGGTATATCCTCCAAATGAAATACAGACATTTGTAGTTTAAATAATACTCACTTGAAAAACTGCCCGCGTAACCAAAAACCGTTAAAAGCGCGGTAGTACAAAATGCTTTGCTTTTAATCATTGTTCCAAACTATATTTAATATGTATTACAATTGAATGTTCTTCACTGCGGTCACAAACTAATACTAAATTCATTACGCAGTGACAGTCTTATACTAATAACAACATTGCACTTAATGTTAATTTGCATCATTTAAGTTAATGATATCGTCAGAACTATTAGCATGTGGGTGCCTAATAGACTTCTAATAAAACTGCAATATTATTTTAATTAGCTTTTATTCGGCGAATACAAATATTTCTTTTTGTATTAGTATCGCTTCTTATCACTTGTCTCATTTATTGCCAAACCTAGGGTCCATTGGAAATTCATACCCAGAATCATTCTTAGGTATCGCTATAGTCGGTTGAGTGCTCGTACTAAAATTAAAGACGCCTTGTAATATGTCATTTGGGATGGTTGTATCTGTAAGCTGTTGGCTTGTTGTTGACGACGGAGTTCGAGTAGTCTGCGGTGGCGTGGGCAGGTTTTCCCTTGATTGTGTGCTCGGTGTCGAAGTGACTTTGTCTTCTACAGTTGTTGATCTAGAGGTTGAGGACGTTGTAGACGTCGTCTTTACTGTTTCAAGACATACAGCGCAAGGTCTGTCACATAAAAACTGGACATCTGTAGCAAAGTAAACCGATTTTATTAAATTTGTACTACGAATTACGAGTATGGCAAAAGAAGCATGAGAGCAGAATAAATGCTATAGAAACGAGAGCGCTGAGAAACATATGTGGTGTGACTCTGAAAGATAGAATAAGGAATAGTGTGACTAGAATATATAGATCGGAGACGTTCTGGACCAAGGGTAGGTTAGGAGCACCTTAAACCAGCGAGCCTGTATGAGGAATGTGATGAAAGTGAATGAAGCCAGAGAAATGTGTCAGGATCGTAGCAAATGGAAATCCGTAGTCTCTGCCTACCCCTCTGGGAAACAGGCGTAAATCTATGTATGTATGTACTATGAAAGTAATAGTATAGTACATACAACGTAAAACATAACCTGACAGAATATATTTTTAATTATTTCTGGTATTCTAAGACTTGACAGATTACATAACTAAATGACACATTCAGCAATATTACGAAAGTATACAAATATTTAGTATAAGTACAATTAATACTGACACACGACGAATAGCTGAGAATATAAAAAATGGTAGCATTTCTGACATTAATAAAGACGTACCTTTTCCACAAGATATGGCACATTTCAGGCGATCAATATTCATGTAAGTCTCATGATCTGTGCCGCAAACAGGGCTGTGGCCATAGCTCAAGGGACACTGCTTCAAACAGTTCTGGTAGGTTTTCAAATTTATGCCACGTACTGACGCTGAGGTGGATGTCGCTGCTGTTGTCATCAAAGTAGGAGGTGTAGTATTGCTACGATCACCTTTATCGTCAATGTTGGGAGGAGGACATGCAGAAGTTCGTCTTAAATCGACATCTGTAAATGTCAGATGGTTATAATTTACACGTATCTTCAACGCAGGCTGTGATTTATTTTATAAACACTCTATAAATTAGCTACACGTACGTAAAAGTATGTTAAAGTTGTCTAGAGCTATTATTTTTTCAATAAAATCCGTTCAAAATAGACTTCCGATCTAGTTTCAATGTCATAAATATCGCACAGGCTCAAAAATAAAATGAACGTGCAATGTAAACATAAATAGCATTTCAGTTCACATTTGACGTTTATTAGACTATTTTTTTGATTCTATTTCGACCATTTTTTATTACTGAAATTGGCTCGAGTACATATCATACATAACATCAATTCACATGAAGGAAGAGGGTCTCGGGTTCGAACCCACGTCGCGCACCTCTGACTTTCGGAAGTTATGACTTTTCGAAATGATGTGCGTATTGATTGACAATTAATTATCGCCTGCTCCGTGCCTCGTAGAGCACGTTAAGCCGTCGGTTGCGGCTGCCATGAACATCTATGGCAGTCGTTATTGGAAAGTCAGGGCCCTCTTATATCCTGACACTGGTCTAGCCTCAGGGTATCGTTAGCCTTCGGGTTGCGGAGGTCAGATGGCAGTCGCTTCGTGTAAAAACTGATATCCAGTCAAATCCGGTTAGACTAGAAAGTCGACCCCAAGTGACTTAGGAATAATAAAGGCTAGGGAGAAGAAGACAAGAAGGAAGTATAAAGTAGTACTAGTGAGAAGAACTTACTGATGCCACACGATTTAGCACAATTTAGTTTTCCGATATTGTTATACGTTTCTCCATTGGTGCCGCAGACTGGGTTATACTCTGGTGTAGATAGACAATCGTCTAAACATTTAGAAACAATATTTTCTGTAGTAGTACCCAGACTAGAAGTTGTAGTTGGCAATCGAGTTGTTTGTTCGTTGGAAGGGTACCAAGTGCTTTTGGTTGTTGGCCGTGAGCTCGGAAGAGTAGTATCTGTTGGACTTTGCCCCTTAATAGTACTGGGACTTTGGGTTTGCGAATGAGTAGTTGGAGAAGGTGCAGAAGAAGGCGAACTAGTAGTTGTTCTAGTCTCATCTGTTTTATTGGGTGTTGTTGTAGTGGGTTTCGGTGTATTTGTGCTTTCTTGCTTCCATGTTCGCGGCGGACATCTGCATAGAAATTTTCATATCTATTTATCATATATATATATATTTCTTTTATTGAACAGTTTTTTGAAATTATACTACAGGGTCGTAAGTAGTGCAGAATAGTATATATAATTGGCAGTTTATGTGTAAAGCTGACGTGGTAATGGTCAACGACATAAGTAGCTAAACCTTAAACTTTGTGAAAGTATTTTATGAATTATGATTCTGTATTTTAAACTACAATAGAATTAACTAACTTATAACATTTGGTATAATCTGGAAAATAGAGACAATCGAAATTTCGCAAGTGTGTATCGACTTATGCTACCGACACACAACACGACAGTTTTTGGTATTGTGATGTTAAACATATGTACCTCCATCCATTGCAATGATGATGTCGCGAGTTATGCCATCTCTCCTTATCCCAGGATTCATAATGGTTATAGTCCGGTTTGCTATTGGCCTCATCGTGTTCATGAATGTGTGTGTGGTGCATGTGATTCGGGTATGGTCCTTGCGGAGGTCTGTGGAAGCCATGCTGTTCGTGTTCGAATCCAAACAAAGGACGAAAAAAAGGATGATGGTTATGGTGGTGTCTGTGTCCAAATCCTTCAACAGCTATACAGCCTAATACTGCAAAGGAGGCTGAAAAATTTAAAAAATGTAATGAGGTTAACTTAACCAAACATAATACAAGTTTGGAGGTGTAAATATTAATGTATTTTACATTTTAGCAATATCAATTGTAGACGATATGCCACTTATAGATACTAGTAATCCCATTTTACATAAATAGTTTACCTTGCCCGTGCCTTTGGCAGTCCTAACTAATATTATAAAAGCGAAAATGAGTTTGTTTGTTCGTTTGTTTATTACCTTTTCACGCCTAAACCACTGAACCGATCATTCTGAAATTTTGCATATACTTTGACAGGTGTACAGAAACGGACATAGGCTACCTTTCATCCCGAAAAACATGATTGTTCCCGAGGTAAACAATAATAACTTATAAATAGATGGCGCCACGTGTCTTTCGAATCATGATTAAATTATATTATTACAAGCAGAGTACAACCCGAATTGACTGCCAAATTCTAAATCAACGCGAGCGAAGCCGCGGGCAAAAGCTAGTAACAATATAAATTGTATTTTTTTCCACAATAACATTAGACAAGACAACAAGAAATAAATCCTACATACATAAATTTACTGAAACAAATATACATCAATAAAGCTTGCAAACATAGGACCAGCCTTCCAAATAGAAAAAGGGGTCAAACAGGGTGACCCGTTGTCCCCCAAGCTATTCACTTGAGGAAGTATTCCGGAAAATTCCAGCTGGTTGGAAAGAGAAAGGCGTTCTCATCGGAGAAAAGAGACTAACTAACCTCCGGTTTGCAGACGACATAGTGCTTTTCTCTTCATCTGCTCTAGAGTTGGGACAAATGCTGGATGATCTATGCAAAGCCAGCCTTGAGGTTGGACTGAAGATGAATATGTCGAAGACCAAATTGATGACAAATAGCACAAAGCGCAAAATCTACATCGATATCGATCATAACGGGTGTTAAGTATCGTCCCTAAGCCAACGTGATGAAATGAAATGAGAAAGTAAATGCAAGAGAGTTATGCCAGAATCGTAGCAACTAGAACTCCGTAGTCTCTGCCTACCCCTCCAGAAAACAGCCGTGAGTGTAATAAGATTCGTCCAAAGTCAGTAGCCCGTGTTACACGCCGACCTATTATTATCTATCAAAATAATCTGTAATATCTATCGATTCTATTCATAAAAAAATCCTTACCAAAAGCCTTATATGTTTAGTACATATGTATGTAAATACTTAAAACGTCTTATTTTCATTCTGCAAAATATTTATACATACTTATAATAAAATTGTAGCTGGTCAATGTCTGTACATAGAGTATGTGATATATTTAAGAAAATAATGAAAGCTGCCTTTGTAAGGTCTATAGAAGCCGAAACAATATTTTTGTGATTTTTACGCGCTTTACGCTAACATTTAGGAACTAAAGTCAAAAGTCAAAAATTTAAAATAATTCATTCATTTTGGTCACAAAGTAACACCTATGAACATCAATTTTTTTGAGTAAATTGAATACGTTTTTACATTTGTATTGCTGCAGGGGTAACCTAAAATCTAATGCATGTTTCATCTTGATACGCTGCCCAGAAGTCGAGTACTACGAGTATGTGTGTAGATCAGATCTACTTCTTGAATGCAAAGAAAGAAAATATTACTGTATACTTCTAAATTCGAGGCGTACGAAGTCACGAGCAAAAGCTAGTTATTTATAAACTTTATGTAACTATATTATCTTTAAGACTTCTTCTTGTAACGACGCGACGCCGACGTGATAAATTTATTGTAATTTTATATATGATATTGTTATATATTTACACTTAAAGCCGTTTTTAAAGTAGGTTAGTATCAGGTTACTAGATCGAGTGAGATTTTATAAGTAAGTTATTTGCATATTATAAAATTTCATTTTCATTTGATGCTGAACAGTTATCAACTTATGACATAAAACAACAATAGACTTTACGTAATGATTACTAAAAATATAAAATTATATCTCTCTATTACACCTTCTTAGCGTTTACAAAGAATCTTTGTTATTCTGCCCGCGCAACAAATTCATGCCATTCTAATGATCCTCATTACCTATATTGTAAACACATTTATAAATAGATTAACTCTTTGAATTTGGGATTAAATTACAGTTTTCCTTCTGAAGTACTATGTAAGCCTCGGTGCGCGAATCTAATTTGCATTATACCGCTTATTTTGTAAAAAAAAGTACTCTCATTATTCACTTAGTTATACTTCCAAACTAATTTTTTAAAAAGCACAGCGTACCTATTTCGGTTAGGTGCAAAATCAATAAGAACACAAAAATATAATACATTGAAGGACATTGTTAGTTATTTAAATATCCTTTATAAGTTAGTAAAAAAACACATATTTTACAAGAATTAAATTCTCATCTAAATTTGTACATGTACTTACCGATAAACACAAAGATCTTCATTTTACTCGTATTTAGGCCACAAACACATTTACGTAATGATTTATTATTGTTCTCAGTCACCTAAAACAGACGATGTCAGTTTATGAAATGACGATCAACTTTAGTGTATAATCATATAAATACAAATTTTATCGGATCCCCACTACTATATATATTTTCCTCTAATGCATTTATTATTTTATTCCATCTCTTGTGATAAATAGGTGCGTTTAAAATATTTGGCTAGTAAACAATTATATTACGGTACTTGATTTTTAAGATTCTCAATAAGAAACTATAAAAATAGAATACGAAAATGAATTATGAAACCTCTTTATGTATTGTGTTCCAAAAAGTATTCTATTAAGTTCACTTTGAATTTTTAAAGTACAAATACAGTACGTTGCTGTGTACTTACTCAACAGATTTCAACAGAACTCAGACTAGACACACAAGATTCAATGATTATATAGGTACATGAAGTTCGCCACAATTTTATTTGGCTTATTCCCGTGCGCTCCAAATCTATTGTTGTCCAAAGTTCATTTTTCCATACATTAGTTACCAGGAGCTCCAAAGACTTTTATATGAAAATAATAAATAAAGCCACATTTCCCAATTTAATTCCCTACAGCTCCAAAACAATCTCTAGGTACTTTGAGATTTTATTTCTTATCAAAAACTAATATTATTACATGTTTTAATTCTGCTAACCATACAGTTTGTATTGGAGCTATCGGGAACACACTAGTAAGTAGGTATTTAATTAATTATTTGTAATACAATTCCGAGCTTCTAGGACTGGCTTATTCCCGCCCGCTCCACTTTAAAAAAAATCTCAAAGTACCTAGAGATTGTTTTGGAGCTGTAGGGAATTAAATTGGGAAATGTGGCTTTATTTATTATTTTCATATAAAAATCTTTGGAGCTCCTGGTAACTAATGTATGGAAAAATGAATTTTAGACAACAATAGATTTGGAGCGCACGGAAATAAGCCATTTGAACTTATGCATCGCTTAGTGGCGCTTAACAACAGTTACTATCAACACAGATTTCATTGACTTGATGATATGATGAATACGAAGATATTAGAACAACTATTCTGGACGACCACTATTTATAATTTTAAAATTAAAGAGTTTCTAATACAATACAAACTAGTTATATAAGATCTATTGACGGCCTCGATGGCGCATGCCGTAGTGATTAGTGTAACCGATTGCTACGCCTGAGGTCGCGTGTTCGATTCCCGCACAAGTTAAACATTTGTGTGCATGAACATGGATGTTTGTATTGGTCTGGGTGTTTCTATATATAATATGTATGTATTTACAAAAAAAAAAATATATGTGTGTTTATCCATTGTCTAGTACCCATAGTACAAGCTCTGCTTAGTTTGGACTAGATGGTGTTGTGTGTATGTGGTAGAATATTTATTTATTATCTTTGTAATAGTTGGGTCAACTAATCCTGACTAATATTATCCCACCAAAAACATAAATGTAAAAAAGGAGAGCCAAGTTCAATACAAAAATTATGCTTGGCTGTGGGCTTCGCCGCAAAAAGAATGGAAATCTAAATGTGTGCCAAGTTCTATGCAAAATCCAAATATGTATTTATAGGAACAAAATAACATTATGAACAAGTATTAAACTCTATTTGTTTGCTTTATTGGATACCTATAACAATTGCTGTTATTTAAAAATGTGAGATCTTAAAGTAGGTTAGATTTGACTTGACCAGTTTTCATTACATCAGTAATTTTATAAAGTTATTCAACATATATATATTTTTTAATTCTGATAAAAACTGGCCAAGTCGAACAATCGACAGCATTTGCTCAAGTGTCTTCTCCGGTTGTTTTACAATGGGACCGTCTCGGCCGGGGTCATAGCGGAATAACATTTTTTTTTCAATGTGGGTGCGTGCCGGCCTGGGGCGTACCGGAACGGGACCCTAACGGCCGGACCCAAGACGCCAACTCTTCGTTAAATCAATTAAAAATAAAATGCAAGTCTTTTCATCCTTTCTGCCTTTAGAATGGAAAGTTTATGTTAACTTAACAGTAAGATCAACGTTTTTATTGTTAACTAGCTTTTTGCTTGCGGCTTCACTCGCTCGGGCAAAGTACTTTTTTCTGGATCAAAGGTACCCTATTTCATTTTCTGTATCTCTGACGAATATGCGAAGTCATTATGATTGGTTGAGTATTTAAGGCGTAAAAAGCGTAACAAATACATAGACATTCACATTTACAATACCAGATTTTGCCCTCGGCTTCGCTCGCGTTAGTGTAGATTTATGTTAAGATATATTTTTAACCGACTTCAAAAAAAGGAGGAGGTTCTCAATTCGACTGTATTTTTTTTTAATATTTGTTACCTCATTACTTTGGACTGGGTGAACCCGATGGTAATGTTTTTTTTTTATTTGAAAGCTGGTGCTTCCCTTGTGGTCCCATTTTAATTTGGTCCAGTTCTGACAATGGCATCCATGAGAAAAGCATATAAGTCTTAAATTTGCATTAAGTATGTGCGCGACAAATCGACGAATAACTCAATATCACGCCAACCGATTTCGATGATTAATTTTTTATTAGAAAGGATGTACTTCAAGGGTAGTTTGATGAGAATTTAGTTAGGTTCTGATTATGGGATCCATGACAAGGTAACGGAACTCTTCAATTCTTAGGAGCAAATTAACGATAATCGTCCGAATCTTTTATAGGCTATCCGGATATTTGAGTCACCTACCGTAACGTCGTTATAGTCAAGTAATTGTCGAAAAAAGTAAAAGAATGTGATGATCAATGGAACTCCTTAACGGCTTACAGTAAGGGTGCGATCTGTGGCAGAATTTCTAACTGTCTGTAATCAAATTGCAATGTGCTTACGCTCGTTGCTGCATTTCAACATGACGCAAGCGTTCTAATTGCATTACTTAAGCTGTATTATGTGTGAAGCGGTGGTAGCCGAGTGGGTGGTAGAAACTTTTGCGTATTATTGATGAGCTTTATTACCATACTAGATGTTCCCGCGGTTTCACCCGCGTTTATCGTTACTGCGCCGCCCCCGTGACTCGTAGCGTGATGTTATATAGCCTACAGCCTTCCTCAATAAATGGGCTATCCAACATTAAAATATTTTTTGAAATCGTACCATTAGTTCCTGAGATTAGCGCGTTCAAACAAACAAATAAACTCAAGCTTTATAATCTATAGCTGACTCGCGCAACTTCGTCTGCGTCACATAAGAGAGAGAGTGGGTCATAGGCACCTATAATACAATTTTAAAGGAGCTGAAACTTTCTTTGTTAAATCCACGAACCATATAAGAACCATTGAACAAAACTTTATAAATATACCTACAGTGCTAGTTTAAAATCACGTAGAATAAACCAGGAGAAACATCGTTTGTATGTCTATAATGAGTAATTATTTTGCTGCGATGTTATTTTAAAACTGCGATATCTCCTAAGATATTCATTGAAATCGAATGATGTAAAGGGCAATTTTGTTTTAAATTAAATACTTATGATGAATAACGTATTTATTGGGATAAGGATTAATATCATGTTTATAAAAACACCTTCGCAAATAATGCATTATTTTAGAACAAATTTGGTTAGCATAAAAAAGGTTATAGTGAGTCAACCTTAAAAGATAGACATATACTGTCGCGAACTTTTTTTTTTAGAACTTTTGAAGGTGGACAATTCTGTCATACATGATTTTTACGAAACTTTAACTGTTTAAGCAGCGCACGCAGCGGAAGCTCTCACAAGGAAAAAAAACCCTCCGATTTTGAAACATTCTTCATTGGTACTCCGCTCCTATTAATCTTAGCGTGATGATATATAGCCTATAGCCTTCCTCGATAAATGGGCTATCTAACACTGAAATATTTTTTCAAATCGGACCTGTAGTTCCTGAGATTAGCGCGTTCAAGCAAACAAACAAACAAACTCTTCAGCTTTTAATATTAGTATAGATAAAAGACTGATGGTAGCGGAGTGGCAAAGTAACCGACCTGCAGCGCATGAGGTTGAGGGTTCGATCCCGGGTGTGGCGGTACCAATGTAAATTTCACTTTGTGGAGTTTATATTATGTACTAATCTAATGATTTACCATCTGCTGGCGGTGAAGGAAAACATCGTGAGGAAACCCACAAGTCTTAGATTTTTTACCGACTTCAAAAAAAGGAGGAGGTACTCAATTCGTCTGTATTTTTTTATTTTTTTTATGTTTGTTACCTCGTTACTTTCGACTGGGTGAACCGATTTTGATGATTCTTTTTTTATTTGAAATCTAGTGCTTCCCGTGTGGTCCCATTTAATTTTGATCAAGATTTGACCATTCGTTTTCGAGTTATCCTTAATAATGCGTATTTTGCTACATTGATGATGCTCTCATATTTGGCAAGGTTCACTAAAAACCAAGAAATAAACAAAATTTTAACAAAAAAGAAAACCCACTTCGAAGAAGAATATTCTAAAACTTAAAATGCACTAAAAAGTTCATAAATAATTGCATATTCTTGTGAATAATTAAATTATTGTTATTATTAGAGTCGGTGTCAGCCAAGGTAGGTTTGTAACTAATTAAACATGAGATGTCTTTTATAATCATAACATAACATTGGCATGCACAATTACACACATAGACGCAGCACGCGGCGCGGGTGCCTGACACCTACTCCAAAAATAACAGTAATTTAATTATTTACAAGAATATGCAATTATTTATGAACTTTTTAGTGCATATTAAGTTTTAGAATATTCTTTTTCTAAGTCGGTTTTCTTTTTTGTTAAAATTTTGTTTATTTATTAGCCTATATGTTATTCTGATGTATAAACAATAATACTGTAAAGATACATCAAAATCTGTTCAGTAGTTTTTGCGTGAAAGAGTAACAAACATACATCCATCCATCCCCACAAACTTTCACATTTATAATATTAGTAGGATCGGATTAGTTAGTGTACTCTCAGTATACAAATCCAAAAGTTTGTGGATCACACAAATAATTATTGTCCATAAGGAATTCGACTTCACAGGTCTCAAGTATGGCGACAACATCGGTGAGGTGACCTTTAACTCGATCCATGCAGTCATGGTCAAACGTAAAATATATTCACGTAAGTAGCCATGGTACCGATGGGCTTGTACCCGATTGTGGTGACATCATTTATGTACAAGTAAAATAATTGAGAGGAAATACCCAACGCAAATTATTTATTAAATACCTAGGACCGATAAGTAAGGAAACAAGTTGG
Source organism: Catocala sponsa (assembly GCA_963564715.1). Taxonomy (NCBI): domain Eukaryota; kingdom Metazoa; phylum Arthropoda; class Insecta; order Lepidoptera; family Erebidae; genus Catocala; species Catocala sponsa. The sequence goes on along the minus strand of OY751338.1, from coordinate 19,179,290 downwards.
TTTATAATTAAAGCTTTTGTGTTGGCAAGTCATTTTGTAGGGAAGTATCAGATCACATGAGAAAACTCATACTTTCTTACTTTATTCAATACTAGCTTTTGCCCGCGGCTTCGCTCGCGTTAAATTAGAATTTGACAATCAATTTGGGTTGTACTCTGCTTGTAATAATATAATTCAATCATGATTCGAAAGACACGTGGCGCCATCTATTATCATGAGAACGTTATTATTGTTTTCCTCGGGAACAGCAATTTTTCGGGATCAAAGGTAGCCTATGTCCGTTTCTGAACACTTGTCAACGTATATGCAAAATTTCAGGATGATCGGTTCAGTAGTTTAGGCGTGAAAAGGTAACAAACAAACAAACAAACTCATTTTCGCTTTTATAATATTAGTTAGGATTAGGAAGTTAGGATAGCTGTAACAATTTTCTTGGAGCATTACTGGTAAAGATTGTGGTATATGGGATTTACTTCGTTTAAGTTAGGTGCCTACAATGTTGTATATTGGAATTACTATATCGAAGTTATTCAACTGAATACCTACTTACCTACCATCTATATACTTCCTTTCATCTGAAGCAAGCACTTACAATTTACCAGTATGTTCGAAACTTAAATAAAATGAAAATAGGCTCGCATCCTGTTACCTGCTACAACAACCAATAGCGTATGAACCTATAGTTGATTACCGGACACTTTTACGGAAACCTTGCTACTGACAAATCTAAATACTAACAGAAAAATGAAGTGACGCCTTGCCTAACACAGGCATCGAATCTAGGACATCACGAGAAGTCATAAGTGTAATAGCAAAGTTATGCTATAGAATTAATGAAACAGTCCTATGGACATGAGTTGTTATTAATAGACCGAGACCACTTCCCTGTATAGCGCATACAGAGATTAATTGTTGCCATTAATGTTTTCTTTCCCGTTGTATCCCATGGCTCAATCTATACTAGTATTATTGGGAGGAAATATTAGATTTTTTGTTTGTTTGTTTGTAATGATTTAAAACAAAAATCACTTAACCGATTTTAAAATTATTTCACCATTAGAAAGCTATATTATCACGGAGTAACATAGGCTATATATTTAAAAGAATACTGTTTTATCTAACATAATCTCACCTACTTTTATGCGAGTAAAGGATAGTGTCCAATAAAAATGTAGAAAGGAAGCTTTGTGTTAATATTAATGAAATAATGTGTGAAAAGAGTAGATTTTATATGCCCGCTGAAAGTAAGGACGGAACCTTACCCGATTGCAGAACTTTTCAATCAGTTCCCCTAAACCAAAAACAACACATTAATTAAAGTGCAATAGTTTTAGTAGTAATTTTTGTATCTTGTTAATTAGAACATTTCCGGTCCTAGCGAGTTGAAAAAGACGATTTCTCGGAACCTATGACCGTTATCGGTGTTCCAATTTGTGTCTAATTTTATTTAATATATTTAGTTCAAACATTTTTGAATTTAAACTATGTATTAAAATACACACTTTTGCCGACGTTGCTTTTTCAGCAGCTATGGTCACGGTGTGACTAAAATGGTAGTCGTTTCATTGTCTTGAAGTGTAGTTATTTTAAAGTACCCGAATATAATTTAATTACTGGTGTTCCTATATACGCAGAATGAGCCCAATATGTTATGAAATCTAGCTGTCTTTTGGTTTGACTAACTGAATCCCAAGCTAGCTTCAAGATGTAGCTAAAAGCCAAGCCAAGCTTGTTGTCTTACAGTACTTGCTTGACATATTAAAGCCCTGCGTCCAAGTAAGTAGTATTTTTTCTACATAAACCGCGAGAAAATCCGTTACCAGTCGTTTAATTTCAATACTTTTATATTATTTGTGTCATCTAACCTGTACGCGTCTGAACAATAAAAGTAACACAGACACAGATACACGACATCGCGAATATTTTGTTTATATTTTTGATCAGGCGCTCGCAAACAAGTAAACAAACGATCTTAACAAAGAGTTTTTTTTTTTATTTTTTTTTTGCTCCTCAAGATGACCACTCTCCACCTGATGGTAAGCAGTCGTGTGGTCTAAGAGCAGTGGCCTCCACATCGCCCCCACAGTAGCCAATGCGATGTTGAGGTCTCTACTTTGACGGCCTGAGAAGATGCTTTTTCACGCCCCGCTTAAAGAACCCAGGATTGAAGGAAGAAGGAAACACGTTCCTTGGTAGAGAATTCCATGCCTTGGTCGTTCGGCAGAGGTATGAGGACCCAAACTTTTTGATACGCGCTCTAATCGACTCTACCGTGTAAGGATGGCATCTGAGCCCAGCACGCGTTGTTCTGGATAGGAAAGGGGAGGGCGGGATAAGGTGGAATAACTCTTCAGAGCACTCCCCGTGGTATATTCTGTAGAAACATGTCAATGTCCCTACGGAGTTGCAGAGGTTCCAGTGAACTCGTGACCTTTGGATCTCTGATGATACGGACAGCCCGCCGCTGTAACCGGTCGAGAGCGTCCAGCAAGTACTGCGCAGAGCCATCCCAAAGATGAGAACAGTACTCCACGCAAGGGCGCACTTGTGCCTTATACAATAGGCACAGTTGCCCAGGCGCGAAGAACCGCCTCACCCTGTTCAGAACTCCGAGTTTTCGCGAAGCTTGCTTAATGCTTGCTCTCGATATAGGTTTTCTGATTAAGGGAGCGGCAAAGATCCATACCTAAGATGGAGAGGCTGTCACGTATCACCAGTGGAGTGTTCTTCAGAGAAGGGAGGGGAAGGAACGGAGACTTTTTTGTTGAGAACGCGCATGCCTGGGTCTTCTTGGCGTTGAACTCGACCAAGTTCTTGGCACCCCATTCATAGATGCGGTCCAAGGTCTGGTCAAGTTCAACGACAAGATTCTGCCTTTTCCCCTCAACCTCAGCCTGTTTGGTCCCAGGATGTCCGAGATATCGCCCATGCACGGTACTGTCGTCCGCATAACAATGTATGTTGCCGAGATTCAACATATCATTGATATGCAGAAGAAAGAGCGTAGGGGATAAGACAGAACCCTGAGGCACTCCTGCATTGACCTGCATAAATTTGGAAGCGCGACCGTCGCAAAGGACCCGAATACGACGCTTCTGCAGGAAACTTGCAATCCAGGTGCACAGTTGAGGGGGTAAGCCATAGGCCGGAAGCTTGGAAAGAAGAGACCGGTGCCAGACTCTGTCGAAAGCTTTGGCTATGTCAAGGCTGATAGCCAAAGACTCGCCGTGCTTATCCATAGCCTCACCCCAGAGGTGCGTGACGAACGCTAGAAGATCACGCGTTGATCGTTTAGACCGAAAGCCGTATTGATGATCAAGGTCACAAATTTTTTAAAAAAGCATCGCATAATTAGGACTTCTGTTCGTCAAATAATAATAATATCAGCCCTGTATTAAACTATCCCACTGCTGGGCACGGGCCTCTTCTCACTATGAGAAGTGTTAGGCCATAGTTCACCACGCTGGCCTAGTTCACATACCTTCGAGAACATAATGGAGAACTCTCAGACATGCAGGTTTCCTCACGATGTTTTCCTTCGCCGCCCGTTAAAGCAAGCGATAATAAACTATTTAATACGCATATAACTTTTAAAGTCAGAGATGTGCGCCTTGGGTTCGAACTCGAGACCTCTGCGTGGCAGTCCAACAGTTTCCCACTAAGCTATCGCTGCTTCGTCAAATAACCTTATTAAAATGCAGATCAATACTGGCATCAAATATTACCTACTGGCACGACTATCAACTGTTCCATGTCGTTCAAACGACAACTTACAGCCCGCGTCACGAGAAGGTGTCACCAGACGTTGCTAATGGATTGTTGTCTTCTCAAAGGACGAATTGTACTAACAGTATAACTGGTCGATTGCAGACCAACAGCCGTCTTCTGTTGATGGCTGTTTGGCTTCAATCTTCGGTAGGCTGAAAGTGCACTCCTAGTAGTGGTCCAGCATAGGAGAGATCCAAGGTTTATGGAGGTATTAAGGATAATTTACGGACCTACCTTTTAGGAAAAGATAGGTACGCAACATTAATGTTAATTTACAAGAAATGTTACAGAAACTGTTTCCGTCATCTTGAGTGACTATTGTATAATTCAGTATGGCCTACTTTATACGCGAAAACATATATTTCTGTGAAAGCTAGTTTTATTACAACATAGTATCTAACAACCTTACTTTATCAAATGAGTTAAAGTCTTGAGCTGCCTGTCGGCGCCCGAGGCCAGACGCAATTGTTTTTAATTAAGACATGAATGACGAATTATCGATTTCTTAATAAAAGTATAATTTCAATTCGTATAGACTTAAGACAATACTCGTATAGTATGTTAACTATTGAGATTGCAGAAGTGGAAATGAATTGTGTAAATGATAGCAGGTAAATATACCTAATAAGTAGTAAAATATAATATTTATTTTCGTTTTCCTCGTACATATAGTAATAATCAATTGTACCTAAGTTATTTACGCAATTACTATAATTGTGCCTTATGTTAGCCGACCTCATTATATATTAAAGGTAAATATTATATTAAGGATGATTAAAACATTGTCTATAATTATGTATAATATATATATATCGGAGGAAGCTATTGAGTCGGGTTGATTGTTATTTGCACGTATAATTCACAATATAAATTGTCTACGTTTTAATTACAACATACATATAAGTTTTTATTTTCAGCTTCTTATGTGAACCGATTTTGTATATGTATATTGTTGATGTACCTTAAAATAAATAAATTACTTTTAAAATTCTTAATTTAATTTAATTTGTTAAATTATTCTTTAGCTCAAAAACATTATTAATCTAATTAAAGTTACGAATATTGTAATTCACGTAACGACCAATCAGAGCAGAGCGCGTGCTTTTGTGGGGTCGAGGCGCCATCTTTACTTTAGGAAGGCCGACAGTTATTGAGACACATTTGAGCGATAGCGACTGATCGAGTCGGAACGTTGAGTTGTGAGTTGTGTAAAAAGAAGTAAAATCAGTGCCCTGAACCCACGCTCGGTCTTAACTGTTATTTTTCATTCGACATTATTGTGAAGTGAAAATATTGTTTATTCTAAATACAAATAGTGTAAAACCGGCATCGTTGTGTTTTGTGCTCGCATATTACCCAGATAACGCCCACTAAACCCGCAACCACTACTGACGTTGCCATAGAGAACAATACTTCTCCGACATATACATATTTTATTATTGTCTGTATGACTATGTTTCCTTATACAAATAAGAAGTAACATATGCACTTACAAAAGTATGTTACTTCTAACTTAATATTGGTAACCGTAATGGAAATAAAACAACATTGTGACTCTCAGACAACAAGATTTTAGATGAAAGAATACAAATGTCACGCTCTTCATTCGTAGTATTTATCTATACTAATATTATAAAGAAGAAAATTTGATTTTTTGTTTGTTTGTGATACAGCACAAAGATATTGTACTGTAACAGGAAGAAATACTACAAGTTAGTGACCTAATCACTTCACCACCGACTACAGATAAATATAAAAACATCAAGGAACGTTTAATTGATTGTTACGAAGAAACAGAACAGCGACAGTTTCAAAAATTAATATCAGAGACAGAACTCGGTGAACAAAAACCTTCGCAGTTATTACGTCAAATGCGAGTCCTCGGGAGAGGAAAAATCAGTGACGAAACAATTAAACTACTATGGTTCAGGCTTTTACCAACATCAGTTACTACGGTTCTAGCAGTTACGGAAGACATGGAAATTGACAAACTGAGCCAAATTGCAGACAAAATAATAATGAATTCAAAAGTAACCGAAATATCAGCTGTTAGCAACGACACTTCAAACGACAACAATACAGCATGCATTTTAGCCCAGCTAGCAAAATTACAGATAGATATTGACGCAATTCAGCAAGGTCAATATGGCTATCGACCCAGCACGCACAATCATTTCAAGAAACGTCAACAATTCCCGATTATGAGGCCGAGAACAAACTATAGAGGAGCAAATCGATTTTGTTACTACCACGAAAGATTCGGAAAATATGCAAGGAACTGCATTAAACCATGCGGTTGGAAACCAATGACTTACGTACGGAACCAGGGAAACGAATAAGAGCACAGACAACGGCGAAACTCTGTGCAATCCACCCATCCAATCGCCTCACCATTACCGACCGAAAAAGTGGTATGAAGTTTTTGATTGACACGGGCGCAAATATTTCAGTCATTAGCAAGCAACAGAGATATTCAATTTTACAAAATGAACAATACACACTATACGCTGCAAATGGGACTAAAATTAGGACTTACGGCGAGAAGACGCTTACCTTGAATTTAGGACTACAACGATGTTATAAATGGAATTTTATAATCGCCGATGTTACACAACCAATAATTGGAGCAGATTTTCTAGAGCACTATAAACTATTAGTCGACATAGCAGGTCGCAAACTTATCGACAAAGTTACAGAGCTGACAACGCATGTAATTTCAGAAAAAGCGACACAACAAACAATTCGTACTATCGCAGTGGGAACGAATTCACGTATTACGCAACTTTTAAACAAATACGAAGACATCACGAAAGAGTCCTCTCTACGCAATGCGCCCAAACATAAGATTGAACACCACATTATCACTACAGGACCACCCGTCGCAGCTCGGGCAAGACCATTACCTCCAGAAAAATACGACATAGCCAAAAAGGAATTTCAAAATATGATAGAGCTCGGAATTTGCCGACCGTCAGATAGCCCATGGGCAAGCCCATTACATATGGTAAAAAAGAAAAATGGCGAATGGAGACCGTGCGGAGACTATCGAATGCTCAATAGCACGACAGTACCGGACAAATACCCACTACCAAGATTAACTGACTTTACATACATATTAGAAAATAAGAAGATACTAAGCAAGATAGATATACGCAAAGCATACCACTGTATTCCCGTTAAAGATATAGAAAAAACAGCCATCATCACACCTTTCGGACTTTTTGAGTACTTAAGAATGCCTTTCGGATTACGCAATGCGGCACAAACATTTCAACGATTCATGGATTCCTTATTTAGAGATTTAAACTTCGTATTTATATTTGTAGACGACTGTCTCATCGCATCGGACAACGAAGATTTGCATTATCAGCATTTAGAAACGGTTTTCAAACGTTTACACGAGAATGGAATAACCATTAATCTCGAAAAATGCGAATTTCTCAGAAGGGAAATAGATTTCTTAGGTTATCATATAACGAGCCAAGGAATACAACCTACCGAAGAAAATTACAAAGCAATCATGGAATTTCCCAAACCGAAAACAATTCAAGAATTAAGACGATTTTTGGGCATGGTCAATTTCTACAGAAGTAATATTCCACGCGCAGCGGAAAATCAAAGAATTTTAAACGAATATCTACATGGTTCAAAAAAGAACGATAATTCACCTGTTCCTTGGACAACGGAAGCAGACAAAGCTTACGAAAAATGCAAGGAAAGCATGAAAAACGCAGTGTTAACAGCGCATCCTTCCCGCAACGCATCACTAGCGCTCATGACCGACGCTAGTGCTACTTGCGTTGGTGGAGTTTTACAACAAAAATCCGGACGCAATTGGGAACCATTAGGTTTTTTTTCACAAAAATTGAGCGAAACTCAACAAAAATATTCTACGTTTGACAGAGAGCTGTTAGGAATATACATGGCCGTCAAACATTTTCACAGATTAATCGAGGGAAGAGAATTTACAATATTTACGGATCACCGACCTTTGACATACGCATTCTCCCAAAAACCATCATCAAACGATACACCGCGACGGGTCCGGCAGTTAGATTTCATTTCACAATACAGTACCAACATTCAACACATAAGCGGACGTGACAATATTACCGCCGATGCCTTATCTCGAATAGAGGAAATATACGTGCCATCACATATCGATTACGCTGAATTGGAAAAATGTCAATCAACAGATAATGAACTAAGTAAATTACGTGACAATAAAAGATTAAAATTCAAAAACATTACGCTTCCGGGTTCCACAATAAACATCACCTGCGACACGTCTACTGGAAAAAGCCGCCCCTACTTACCAAAGCAATTTCGCAAACAAATTTTCGATACCATTCATGGTATGAGCCATCCAGGAAAAAGAACTACGAGAAAAATGATAACCCAAAGGTATTTATGGCCGTATATGAACAAAGATATCAATAATTGGTGTAGATCATGTATAGCCTGCCAAAAATCAAAAATACAACGACATACGATATCACCTCCTGGTACATTTATGACAGCGCAACGTTTTGAACATTTACATATTGACATCGTCGGACCACTTCCGATTTCACAAGGGAAGAGATATTTAATCACAATCATAGATCGTTGTACGTCATGGCCCGAAATATTTCCGGTAGAAGATATAACTGCAGAAACAGTAGCCAAGACACTTTTCGAAGGATGGATTACTCGTTTTGGATGTCCATTGCGCATTACTACGGATCAAGGCCGACAGTTTGAATCAAGAATATTTGAGTCACTCTCACAATTTTTGGGAATACATAAAATTAGGACAACACCTTATCATCCGCAATCCAATGGAATGATAGAGAGATTTCATAGAACTTTAAAGGTGGCGTTAATGACAAGAGAATCCAACGAAAATTGGTTAAAAGAAATTCCAACAGTTTTACTCGGGTTGCGGAGTAGCTTGCGAGAAGACACAGGTTATAGTTCAGCAGAGATGACATATGGAACGCCAATACGACTCCCTGGAGGATTTTTTGAGTCATCAGCAGCACAGTTATCAACGTACGAAGAGTTTGTAAAACAAATTCAAAAGGACATCACACAAATGACATCAATTCCGAAAAGAAAAAACCACAACCAAGCTATATTTGTGCATCCCGAACTCAAAGAATGCTCACACGTATTTGTTCGGTGTGATAGAACTAAGAAAGCCCTGACACCGCCGTATGAAGGACCCTACCCAGTAATTAGTAAAACAGATAAAACATTTTGCATTAGAATTAGGGATAAAGAGACAGTGATATCAATTGATAGATTGAAACCAGCATTCATGATCAATGACGAATCAAACTACGTGCCAGATTCAAAGGATTTCTACAGACATTCACACACGTACACTACACGATCAGGCCGTAAAGTAAAGCCAGTAGTACGTCTATAAAAAATCGCTGATATAAGCAAGCTATTCGTATATATATTAACATAGATCTTAACATATACCATTAATTCACAACTACTCGTAACAACAAGACATCTAAAATGGGAAATCAAAGTTCTAAGGACCAGATAACATACAATACGGACAGTTGCCTCAATCAAAACGAAGCGGACAAACTCCGTAACCTGATCCAGGAGGACTTACGGTGGACAAGAAATGTTGCAATGGGACAGATTATTTTAACAATCGGCGTGATCCTACTTTACCGCATAATGAAAACACTGGACAGAAGAATGAAGAGTTTAACGGAAAAAAATAATAAACACTCGTGCAACAGCTAAGTCAAAATTACATACGTCAGCAAATCACACCACAACAGGCGTCATCAAATTCCACCGCGTACAATAGCATTATTATTTATATACATCAGCAAATAACTAGTAAGGTCTAGGTCAAATTTATATTGTAAACACTATTACCATAATAATATTTTTTTTTTTTTTTTAAAGGGGGGTGTACTGTTACAGTACAATATCTTTGTGCTGTATCTACAATCTACATCGCAATCTTATGATCTTTATCGCACGTTCAATATCTATTAAATGTTTCTACTATCCGTGATCAACACGTAGTCGTTAGTATATAAGATGCACCTTTGGATAATTATAACCAGACTATACTACAACTTTGTCTCATTTATACCTAATCATATACTGCCAAGAAGTTTGGCAAAGTTTGTAAAGGTTTAAATCAAAAACTACACAACCGATTTAAAAAAAATTTTCGTCATTCGAAAGCTATATTACCACCGAGTAACATAGGCTATATATTTTTTTAAAGTATTGCTTCTAACATTTTATTTTTTACGCGGGAAAATGTGCTGTGACATTCCCCATCGCCGGTATTGGGGCGGGCGATGGGAATATGTCGGGATCAAGCCCCTACGATGGATTTGGGCTGAACCGACTAAAACCACCGCGGTGTTCCTCACACCTTTATGGCGGGGCCGCGCGAATCGCTCTCGCATTCGAATCGCGACCCCGCCGAAGGTTCGACCCGCCGATGGACGTGGCGGGTCCCACACAACCATCAAACAAAAATTCCCGTAGGGGACCTAGTCCCCTACGGCAAAGCCGGGGACCTATTCCCCCTTCCGACATCGAGAGGCGTGCGCGGAACACGAACGCCGCCTACGCGGACCTGCGCTAATCGGGCGGTGGACGGCCCCAATGGGTCCACCGCCCGCAGGCTTCTACTCAAGGCGGCTGGAGGTCGTCCCGCGCCCTCCTGCGCCCGGCTCTGCGGTTAGGGAGAGGGATTGAACGTTCCCTCTCCGCCGCCTCCTTCACTAACGTCACCTCCTCATAGAAGGAGGCCACGGCATTCCAAGACCTCTCACTCGAAACCATGGACAGAACCATAGCTTCGAGCGAGAGGACGACCTTACCGACTACCGCGTGCATGACACGACGTTGCGTGGCCCAAGCAGGGCAACCTACCAATGTGAGCAACGCCGTGTCTGCGATAACGACGTGGCAGTCGCCGCAGTGATGACAACCGGGCGTCTCCCGTTTGCCTATTCGACACAGGTACCGACCGAAACAACCGTGGTCGATCAGCACCTGCGTCAGACGAAACGTGAGGGCGCCATGACGCCTCTCCAGCCACTCTCTAAGTACGGGTCTTACCGCCATGATTGTGGCGTGCCCGATTGCTTCTAACATAACTTAACCTACTTTTCGCAAGCGAAGTCGCAAGCAAAAGCTAGTTTTTTATATTTTCATCTTGTCATATTTACGCAATTACTATTGCTACTTAAGTTGCAAATTTATTATATTTTTGTATAATATCTATCCAAACCCATTCAAAGTACACATACTTAATCTTTTTATATTTCATAAAGTCCCACTTGCTCTATTGCAAAACTCGGAGACCGCGATGTTTAACTAATGATTTGTGATTTATTCCAGTTTTTGTGGGTTAGGGTGTAAAAAAATACAACTTGTTACCATAAAGTTTTAACATTTATTATGAAATTAGACTATTCAGTCCAAAATATTTTGGCATTAATGTTAATTACAATCTTTTACCTTATTATCACATTTAGAATTACAAAATTTTTTTAAAGTTTAAAACATCATTAAGTTAAATTTCAAACAACTCTGTTACATTTTAATTTTGACAGACATTAAATTCTACCTAAATACACTAAATATTTATATATTAACTGCTAACCGTAACATATGGCCGTATAAATATGTAACAAATGAACGAATTGTCATATTTATATATTATATAAACTAGATTTTCATGAAAATTATTAAATTGTCCTGTAATTTTTGGGACACAAAAGTAACGGAGCTGTAGCACAGTAACATGGTTGTTGTTTTTTGTATCTTACTACACTTAATTGTATTTAGTTGAGCTTGAGATCTTATAAACATAAAAATAAACATCTACTTATATTAATAACAATAAACTTTATGACTAGTATTTACCAATCTAAAGTTATCTTTATAAAAACAAAAAACAAATATTCTTAAAAACATGGAATGTAAAAGTTGTTTATTTCTCAAATATATAAAGCAGTATCAGAATGGTAGAATATCCTTAGACTTTTACAATTTTTTTATCTGTTTGATGTTCAAGTGTTGTTACATCTCGTACTAAGCGTTTATTGCCATGGTATCTCTCTCGATAATTTCTTTAAGATTCTGCTTCCTTTTCAGGATTTTTACACCGTTCTCGGTATCGTCGCTGCTTTTCAGCAGGCGTGAGAGGCATTTCCAAATCGCAAAGAAACACAATGTCCTGTAACAATGTTTATGAAAATATACGCGTTTTATCTACTTAACAAGCCTAAAACCCGATAATTAAAAAGGAACAACTTTCAAACATCAATTTTAAGTATAAAGTTAAAGAATATAGGCAAATTCAACTCTGTTACTTTCTTAACAACTCTGTTACCACGCGCTGGTAACGGAGTTGCGAGCAACAGAGCAGTAAATTTTACATTCCATAAGCCATAAATCATAAAGTAAAGTAAAGCGTAAACACTTTTTCTTTTATATTTAGAATATTATATATGTACATTTTTGCCATACACTAATCTTAAAATAATGCAAAATGCCTTGATTTACTTACGTAAATAGGTGGGTAACAAAGTGGATGCACAATAAAAACACGCAACCAGGTAAAAACCTCGCAGCCATCTGACGCCTCCTGTAGGCCTCCCCGCGATGTAACGGCCAGCCACGATTAATGCAAACATCTCATCTAAGCAAGCACAATGACGAAACAGCACCATCTCTATTTTATTTTGCGTTTTATTTAGTAACAAAGTAGTCCAGACGATTTCACACATAACATGGAACCAAGTTTAAAAAAATTGTTATTAATAAAATTTTGATACCTACCACTTTTAAAACATATTTTACAAAATATTAACAATACTCTGTTTATAGTAATAATTTATATAATGTAGGTCGTTATAAGAGAAAATTTAATAATTTGATCGTTATTATACGGAGTGCTAAGAGGGATACATAAAGTTTGTATGGAAAACCACTCTGTTACCAGAAATGACCACAATGCAATGTTACCATGAAAAATTATAAAGATTATAAAGAAAAACAAAACTAAATTCTTATTTTACTAGTAAATGCGTACTAATGCGATGTATTTTGTATTGAATTTATAATTTGTAACAGTTTGTGCGATTATTACTTATGAAAAATTAAATCAGTTGAGGGACAAGTTTACGCAAAATTTGACAATGACCCAATTACGAGTAGACTTGTCCTTGCTCGGTCACTAAACAGAGCGCTCCAAACTGGTTCATTTTTCCAAATGAACTAGTTCGTACATCTAGTTCTATTAGTTCTTTAGTTCCACTGGTCTTTGATAGATTTGTAAGTTCTTTAATAAGCGATGATGCATAATGTGTGCTCGGTCGTCTAGTTCTCTAGTTCTATTAGGACTATTAGTTCTTAGTTCCATTATTCCTTTGTAACATCGCTAAGAAAATATCACTAGCAAATTTAATAAAATAAAATGACCTTTATGACTCTTATAATAAAGTTCCAGATTTTGTTTACTCCAATCGAACTTTTTACAGTGATCTTGAAAGTTTACTCTGGGAAACACGTAATAAATGCATTTCGTTCCTTCTAGTGTAATTCAAGTAAGGAAAGAGACTGCCGGATTAAGCAAGCGCGGGGCCCGTAGCAAATTCTTTCGGGTAAGAGTGCTTGCATACGTCAGACTTTTTGTAGAGCTGATTATTGGGCCGACTGAAATTCTACACATTTATACGAGCTACTTTTTGTAGAACTTGTGTGTTTACCGTATGAAATTCGGTGTTTTATATACGGAAAGGAAATAGTCAGTTACCGGTTGTCTGACGTGGATTGTCTTAGTAGGAAAATTTCACGTTTTTGTGACATGAAGTAAATTCAATATACCACATCTTAAGTAATAAGTTTCACTCAAAAAATTACGCTCAGGCAGAGATGAGTGGGCTAAAATATGCGGGGCCCCCTTTCACGCGGGGCCCGTAGCAGTTGCTACTCTTGCTACGTGGTTAATCCGGCACTGGAAAGAGAGCACGATATTCTTATGCCTTTAGTTTGTTCAGAACTGGACGAACTAGGACTGATTAAGGAACGATTCACGGAATAGTTCGTTCTAGTTCAGTGTCAAGAATTCATTCCTAATAGTTCTTAGTTCGTGAACTACTCAAGTCTAATTACGAGAATATATTTATCCGGTTTGACAACTGATGTTTTTAAGTATTTTCTATTTTAAACATGATGTGTTAAACAGGAAACATATAAAGAAACTAATAATCTGAGTACCTACTCTGTACATGGTTTCCAATTAGCGGTACAATATTAATATAATTTGATAATATTAATAATTAACTTATTTATTTAAATAGAATTGCATTGTTACAGGAAAATATTGTTATTGTTACAATAGGAAACAACAAGCTACCTAAACTTGGCATCAAAACTTCCAATTAACTCCAAACACATTTACGAAGTTATATTATTACTCTGAGCGTTTGTTGTTAAGAGGAAACACTAAGGACGAGAGAATCGAAAAATAGGTATTTGTAAAATCTATTGCTGTCGCACCGTGCCATGTATAGTATCATGAGCGCGATAGACACAACTGCAGCTTGGACCGAAAATTTTCATTAAAAGTATACAAAATCAACGTTTCGTAGTCCCCTGATTCCTTCTCCAAAACTTGACCGATTTAACTACTTTTTCCATAAAAAATTAAAGAAAGGCTTTGACCCTGTTCCTCTGTTTTCCTTTTTTATATAATCTACTTAGTTAAATTTGTTTTCTGGATGTTTTAACACAACGGAAAATCTGGCCAATTTTTGAGGTTTTTGAAGGCTGATGTCTCTTTTAATAATTAATTTATGAATAAAAGGAAAACATCCCTATGTCCCTACATGCAGCGATAGCCTAGTGGGAAACCGTTGGACTGTCACGCAGAGGTCTCGAGTTCGAACCAAAGGCGCGCATCTCTGACTTTTCGAAGTTAAATGCGTATTAAATAGATGATTATCGCTTGCTTTAACGGTGAAGGAAAACATCGTGAGGAAACCTGCATGTCTGAGAGTTCTCCATAATGTTCTCGAAGATATGTGAAGTCTGCCAACCCACAATAGGCCAGCGTGGCGGACTATGGCCTAACCCTTCTCATAGTGAGAAGAGGCCCGTGCCCAGCAGTGGGACAGTTTAATACAGAGCTCATATTATTATATAGGGACATGCCAATTTTTTGGGAAAAATTATTGCTCTACTGGCATTATCCAGGGAGGAAACAGGAGACTACGTTTGTATGGAAAAACGACCCTTGTGTTTCTTCTTAAGTAAATTTTACATCAACTTTAGTTTGTTGTGGGATCCGTCCTCCAGATATATAGTTGTAACGCTATTAACATCAGTAATTTTACCATAAGTTGTCTTACGCTTACGAAAAAATATATCAGATATTATGTGGCTTGTCGTACTAACTATAATTACAATCAAATTTCATAAACCTTACCAATGAAATTAGAGAGCCAACTCTCATAAAATAAAACACAAAGTTCTGTTGAAGTCTTAAGTGACCGCCCTATATCTAGAAGCAAGTCGTTTTTGCTATAGGCTGTTAAATTTTGACATATTATTTATGGAATATGTGTCCAAATTTTATTGTCAGTAGCTAAAACGACTTGTTTGCTAATATTCGTTGTCGAAGACACGGCGTTGCATACATTGGTAGGTTGCCCTGCCTGGGCCACGCAACGCCGTTTCATGCACGCGGCAGTCGGTAGGGTCGTCCTCTCGCTCGAGGCTATGGTTCTGTCCATGGTTTCGAGTGAGAGGTCTTGGAATGCCGTCGCCTACTTCTGTGAGGAGGTGATGTTAGTGAAGGAGTGAGCTCTCCCTAACTGCAGAGCCGGGCGCAGGAGGGCGCGAGACGACCTCCAGCTTCCTTGAGTAGAAGCCTGCGGGTGGGGGATCCATTGGGGCCGTCTACCGTCTATCAGCGCAGGTCCGAGTAGGCGGGTTCGTGTTCCGCGCACGCCTCTCGATGTCGGAAGGGGGAATAGGTCTCCCGCTTTGTCGTCGGGGACTAGGTCCCCCAATTTGTGTGTGATGGTTGAGTGGGACCCGCCACGTCCATCAGCGGGTCGAACCTTTGGCGGGGTCGCGATTTGAATGCGAGAGCGATCCGCGCAGCCTCGCCATAAAGGTGTGAGGAACACCGCGGTGGTTTTAGTTGATTCAGCCCAAATTTCTATCTTGGGCTGGATCCCGACATATCCCCAACTCCCGCCCCAAAACCGGCGATGGGGAATGTGAACGGCACATGTCTCGGCGCTAAAAAAAAAGTAAGAAAGGACAGAATTAGTGATGTTGATGTGATAGTTATGGAACTTACTAATTCTGTCCTTTCTTACTTTACTTTTGCTTTTTAAACAGGCAACACTCTCTGGATAAATATTTGTAGATCATTTAAATTATTGTCCCTGGCGGGGATCGAACCTACAACACTCGCAGCAATGGCAATAGCGAGGCGACCACAACAGCCATCCGAGAAATTTGCACTGTTCGATGGTTTATTAGTAAAAAATATAGAAGAATGCTCACTAGTTCCACAAAATTTTATTTCAAAAATTATTATATTTATTTATTTATTTCAATAACTATTAATCTATCATTATAGGTTTTTAACCTAATACGATAATATAGTAACATAACTAAAATCTAACATTTAAAACAGTAATATAATAAAATATCTTAAATCTATTATATTAACAATAACTTAATATCGTGTGCGTTCCCATTGAGGGACCACATTTGAATTTTGAGCTTTTGAATGCGTCAGCCTTTAGTAAAAGTTCTCAAACAATTGTAAATATAGCCCACAGTTTGTAAAAGTAGCCACTCAAAAGTTACAATCGATCAAAGGTGGTCCGTCAGTCGTGACTGAGAGGCATCCATATCTCATAACCTAGTTAAAATTTACAACTGCTATGAACGACTACTCTTAGTAAAAGATTTGTAAAACTAATCATATTAAATATCAACCTTTTCCGTTCACTGTATAACAAGAACTAGCGTGCAGAAGGTGGTCCCTCAAATGATCTCCATAAGTTCACTTTGAGTGGAGACCACAATGAAATTTGGAATGTTTATATGGTTTTAGCGTTAGTAAAAGTATTGGAACGATTGTAAATTCAACCCCTAGTTTGTAAAAGAAGCTATTCAAAAGTTGCAATCGATTGAAGGTGGTCCCTCAATTGAAACGCTTATTATAGGGAAAAAGCAATTTACGTAGCATACGGAAGTTAAATAGAACAATGATACAGTCTATCCTTTAGTAGTTGATTTTTACTCATGATAACTTTACTAAACAATATCAAAATACGTACAGTTTCGTTTCAAATAATAATCAAATTCGTACGAAGAAATATTAGGATCGAGGTGACCACGCAGCAGGATTTTATTGGATAAATAACAACTAATGACGAGTGTTTGTTCATATTAATTTTTATTAATATTTGACATCACTTAGTTAATTAAATCATAAAAGCAGCAGCTGTAGGATTTTATTGTGTTTTATTGTGGATAAAATGTTTTATGGTCATGTAGAAAAACGTAAACTTACTCAATAAAATATTGGCACAATGACTAGCATACCAAGACGCAATGAATAAAAAAAAATATGAACATCCTCAATCAAATGAGGGTAGGTAATTTTTTTATATCTTGTCTTTAAAAACAACGTTTGACATTGTTCGGATTGGAGTTTATAACTTTCATATTTGTTGTTCAGTTAAACACAATTCATAATAAGTACGTAAATAGTGTGGTCATAATAAATTTAAACAATTTTCCTGTTGATCATGTAAGTTTTAACATAATTGGTATATTAATCTAAGTTCCTTCGTAAGTAGTACACAAAAAATCATGTTGTCCACCAGGATCCCCTAGGCCGATCCTCCAGGGGATCCTCATGAACTCATTAGTTCATCAGGATCCCCTTTAAATAAAAAACGTATAAAAAGATACTAGCACACTGAATCAGATTTATACTTATTAAAAACGTTTGTTACCAACGACACTCCAGTGGTATCGTTGTTAACGAATGATTTACTTGACATTCCCAACGATACCACTAAAAGTTTTGAATATTTTTCTGGTAATATGATCTATTTCGCGAATAAACATAGGAATCTCTTTTAACTATTATGTCAATTGAACCTCGTCAACGCCGCGCACCACTGCCGACCCCTGGTACAACTGCGATGTTCAACTGGTTGTACCACAAGGAAGTAAAGTTACCCATGGTTCAACTGTTGTAACATATTTTTTGCCATTTATGATTATGACCCATAGATAATACAACGGTTGACGCATTCAAAAGCTCAAAATTCAAATGGGGTCCCTCAATGGGAACGCACACCTTAATATCCAGTATATAGCCTTTGTGAATTCGCTCAATGAACTTGAAAATAGATCGATACGATCTGATACTGTATTGAGCGCACGCAGCGACCGCGTCAACGGCGCGTGCTGTAAGACATTAGTGCGTGCGCGCGGCACCACTAACAACGCCGGCCGCCGCCGTCGCCCCCTATAATCACCTGGGACAAAAAATTTAATTTCCTGCAGGATGGCTGGGTTATGTATTTTACCTCTTATAAGTTTAAATAAATAGCAGACCAGGGCTGCTTCTCTACGTACTTCTAGTTTATGATAGCCTACCATTCAAAGGGTAAATAGAGAAGGATACAGTAGTGGATATCCCGGGTAAACGCCGTACAATTTTATATATAAAAATCTAATCAATTTATTTTGTATCCGCTCTAACAAATATTTGTATTTGGCTTTGTATGGAGACCAAATGACTGCGTTACACTCCCGATGACTTTTTACGAGAGCCTCAAATAACGCTTTCAAAGCCTTAATGTTTGTAAATTGGTTAGCCTGACGTAAAACAAACCCTAAATTTCTGCCTTTTTACAAAAGCTCTGTAACATATTTTCGAAATTTTAAATCGACCGTAAAATGAATTCCTAAATCTTTAACCTCATTGACACGCTGTAGTGGTGTCCCGTCTAGGTGGTAGCGGTGGTGGCATGGGGTGCGTGCACGGCTGAACGACAACACTGAACATTTGTTTACATTAAAATAAAGTTTATTTTCTTGGCTCCATTTCGCAACTCTATCAATATCAAACTGGAGTATATTGCAGTCCGTATCCTCCTTCACTTCAACAACCAACTTCAAATCATCGCCAAATAATAGGCATGTGGATTTATTTAGAACTGCAGGTAGGTCATTTATCATCAAGATAAAAAAACTTGAGCATGGTTCAGCCCTTTAGCCGTTGTCGTAAGTGACGTTGTCGCTACCACAGACGGGGTTATACTCTGACGTCACCGGGCACCTGGCGATACAATCACGGACCGCTGGCGATTGGGTAGTAGGGCTGCAATTACCATAAATTCCTTGTAAATTAGATTTTTGGTTGTTATTTCGGTTTCTGAGTTGGCCACATGTGATTGATTTTCCCGGTTTTAAAAGCATTTGCGGGCTACGTTAACACATGACATCAGACAGGCCAAATGCTTGTTGGCCACAGCAGTAGTATAAAATGTTTAGTGGTATTTAAATCTAGTTTGGCACCCACAATTTCGTTTCCATTTTCTGGTCTCCCTCAGATTTAGATATCGTCATGTTACATCAAAATAGATTCTTTGTTTAGCCGTAGAAACGTAATATATTTTACATTTCCTTTGATTATATTATAGATGGTTTATATCCGTGAGTCACTAAAGGACCCAGTTGAAAACCAGCGGCAGGCTTTAGTCTGACACATGCTGAACTGGGCCCCATTTGACAATACTGTTGACACTTTATATGTATTTTGTTTATTTGTCTGTATTGGTTTAGTTTCGCTAAGTTTATGTTTGTATCTAAGTATTTCTTTTTATTTTATACTAGTTATTATGTGTTTGTGGTATGTGTCAAATAAATAATTTTCTTTCTTTCTTTCTTTCTAATTTTTCTTAATAAATAGTCAGAATGAAGTTATGTCGCATTTTTATTCTATTACTATGCTTCAAATTGTTATTGTTTTCTAATAATAATTTAAATAAACATTACAATGTGCCATGTTCACGAGGGCCAGTCTAGGCCGTTCTTGTTATAAAAACTGTTCAAAATAGAGCTTCGATGTAGTTTCAGTGTCTAATGCAAGGACTTTAATTATAAATATTATTTGATTGTACATAATTATATTTGGTAAATTATAATATTTGTTTTAATTTTTGGAGACCTCTGCGTGGCTGTCCAACGGTCTGCCACAAGGCTACTTATATAAATACTTACTTACTTATTTGAATATCTATCTAAATGAACACAGCATAATTTAAATAATTTAAGTTGTATTAGGTTAACCTTTTAATTTGACAATAATAACTCTTAACAAAATGAAGGTATCTCAATAACAACGGGCTACTTTATAATATTCCATTAGGGTAACTTGTTATGTATTTTATTGATACATACTTTGAATTTTGTGTATATCCGTACAGACAACCTATATTAGAGGTTATCTATATATGTATAACAACTTACGTTACGTCACGTTGTTATTAATAATAATAATAACTTTATTTCAGATAAAATCCATATAAGAAAAGAAATACAATAATTATTTAATACAAATTAAATAAAATTTAAAACGTACGCAGTCAATGTCAAATAAATTCATAATTACTTATAGTCTAAAAATATAAATCAATAATAATAAAATACACAATATCATGTCAGTCTTGCCCGATAATAATTGTTATCCATTCGTATTGGATCGGACAGTCCGAACGTGAGGCAATCATCTTAAGGATGTAGTCTCTCAATCTTCTTAACAATGACGCCACCTTTTTACGCATTATCGCTTGATAGCCATCGGTATGTGCCTCAGCAAACATTAGCGATGCACTGCGGTAGGGAGCAGCCGCATCAGCATCCTAAATATGTTGTTGTACTGAACACGTAAGACATTGGTTGCCCAACAGGTATGATTTACCCATAGGCTGCTCGCGTAAAACGATTGGCAGTATGCCTTGAACAGAATGATTTTCACTTCAGTGGAGCAGCGACCAAATCTACGGGCAACCATATTCCCTCGGACGGCCAATGCCCTACGCTCACGTTCCAGATCCGCGTCATCAGACAGGACATCAGTCACAATATGCCCTAGATATCTGAAATTGGCTACTTTGCGAAGCTTCTCACCACGTAACATCATTGGTGGAACACAAATGGGCACCCTTAATTTGCCTTTGAAAAGAACGACTTTGCTTTTTGCTGTGTTGTATGTCAGCCCATGTTCTGCCGCATATGTCTCGCAAATTGCCAATAACTTACGAACTGCACCCATTGATGGTCCCAACAGCACCATATCGTCCGCGTAGCTAATATTATTAACGCACACATTATCAATATGACAACCAACCATAAGGTTATCTGTGGTTATAGAAAAAACAGCGATAGCTCAGTGGGTAGACCAATAGACTGCAATGCAGAAGGTCTCGGGTTCGAACCCACGTCGCGCCCCTCTGAGTTTCGGAAGTTATATGACTTTTCGAAATTATGCACGTATGGATTGACAACTATCGCCTGCTCCGTGCCTCGCAGAGCACGTTAAGCCGTCGATCCCAGCTGCCAAGACTGCCATAGATGTTCAATCTATGGCAGTCGTTATTGGGAATTCAGTGCCCTCTAATATTCTGACACTGATCTAACCTTAGGGTATCGTTAGCCTTCGGATTGCGGAGGTCAGGTGGCAGCCGCTCCGTGTAAAAACTGATATCCAGTCAAATCCGGTTAGACTAGAAAGCCGACCCCAAGTGACTTGGGAATAATAAAGGCTAGGGAGAAGAGAAGATCTGTGGTTTCTTATGTGCTTTTAAGGAAAAACTAGTGTCGTTATTGTGTGTAAATTCGAACGTGCCTACAATCCTAGAACACAGTTCACTGAAGTCAGTTTATCTTGCTCACGAGATTTGCTCGAACTTGATAATCCAGTTTCAAATTTTTTGTTTTATAATTAATCCTTGACAATTTTCTGTCACAAGGCTTCATGACATGACGATACCTTGCTATTACACACAGTTTACATTAATATTATATTGTCTTACCTTTACGCGAATGTTATACATTGAAATTAAATTACTGTTTATGTTTTTTATCGTCGGTTTACTTAAAAAAACACTATCATTAGATAATTTTGAATTTAAACTATGTATTAAAATACACACTTTTCTCGACGTTGCTTTTTGACCAGCCATGGTCACGGTGAGACTAAGATGGTAGTCGTCTCATTGTCTTGAAGTGTAGTTGTTTTAAAGTAACCGAATATAATTTAATTACTGGTGTTCCTATATACGCAGAATCAGTCCAATATGTTATGAAATCTGTCTTTTGGTTTGACTAACTGAATCCCAAGCTCGCTTCGAGATGTAGCCAAAAGCCAAGCCAAGCTTGTTGTCTTACAGTACTTTCTTGACATGTTAAAACCCTGCGTCCAAGTAAGTGGTATTTTTTCTAAATAAACCGCGAGACATTCCGTTGTCATTGAAATAATTTGCACTTGCACTTGTATTAAGTGATTTTTTAGATTATAACAGTAGAAATAATAATAATAATAAATATTGTTTATTTCTCTCAAAAAGGTACAATGGTATTCTTATATTTATAGATACAGCAAAAACAGAACCTTGTTGAGAGCTGGAGTCTGAGCTAGGTTCGAAACCTGTGTGACAGATCTCCAGTCCTCGCCTCTGAACACTACAAAAGTAAGCTTAGAATCTACACCTATCAAACAGTGTCACAAAAACAATAATAAGAGAGATAATTTATAAACCGTAGTTGTGTCTGCTACAAGTGTAGTGTGTAAGAATTGTGTTTGGTATGTATATGTGTGCGTATGTGTGTGTATATAGTGCAACATTAACATAAGCAATATACTTTATCGTCAATTTTAATGTGCAAATTATATTTTCAGTGCCGTCATAGTCTAAGTCACATAGCCTATTATTATCCTATTTTACAGCTTAAACGTAACATAAATAGTTATATTACGGTTTGTCCGTCCCAAATATTTAAGTTATTGGTTAACAATAAAGATACATATTTTTAAAAAAAGCACTTCAAATCCTCCATACAATTTTACTATGGGGCCGCGCGCCGATTTGAATATCGAGCTGTCATTCAGTCCAACCGCGTCTTACGCTCGGTGCAGTTTTAACACTTTTAACTTTTCAACCGATCATTATAAAATTTCGCGCTCACGTCAGGGGTACAGAAAAGGACATAGGGTACCTTTCACCTTTCACCCAGTAATAGAGCACTGTTCCCGAGGAATAATAATTTATTGAAATTAAAATTTTAAGAAAATCGAGCGAAGCCGCGACCAAAACCTAGACTCTTATCTTATTAATAAGTACTGTGCTTCCACCACCGGGGGTTGTTGCATTACATTGCTGACCTCTTAAATGTGGAACTGTACTAATGGCAAGTGACAAGGATTAAACTAGTCTCCTAGTGACAGTATAGCGTCTCCAACCGTCTCTCAACCTGGTCGATTGCAGAAAACAGCCGTCTTATGTTAATAGCTGAATGGCTGTTTGGCATCAATCTTCGGTAGGCTGAAAATTCCTAGTAGTGGTCCAGCATAAGAGAGATCCAAGGCTTATGGAGTTATTAAGGATAATTTACGCACCTACGTTTTAGGAAAAGATAGGTACGCAACACTAATATTAATTTACAAGAAATATTATAGAAACTGTTTCCGTCATCTTGAGTGATTATTGTATAATTCAGTATGGCCTACTTTATACAAGAAAACATATATTTCCATGAAAACTAGTTTTATGACAACATAGAACCTTACTTTATCAAATGAGTTAAAGTCTTGAACTGCCCATCGGCGCCCGAGGCCAGACGCAATTGTTTTTAATTATGACATGAATGACGAATTATCGATTAAGTAGTTATTACGGGGAAACCCGATCCGGGTCTCCGTTTTCACGAGACCCGTGATGGTGAAACCGGCGCCGCACCGCTCGACACCCCTAGCCGCTCGCACCGGTGTTGCCTTCTGCTGCTGGCTTGTATGCCTATAGTGGCTATTCAGGGGCCCATCTAGTGAGTTGGCGAGTCACCGTCTGTCCATTCGATTGATGCTATTAGAGTATTCAGGGCAGACGCCGTTTTATCATCCATAGTTATCAAGATACCAGTCCATCAAACACCCATACCCATTGCCCATATATTAGAATCCATACGTAGCAATAGTCCTACGCCTGCTGCGGCTAGTGCCTCTGTAGGTGTTCCATCCCACTATTGATTAAAACTCTCGAAGGGCCTCTTCACGTTGGACCCATGTCTCCGTGTAAGCCTCCCAAAGGGCCGGGTATTTTCCTAACGTATTAGGAATATATCCGTGAAAGAGAAACAACTAGTAGTTATCATCGCAAGGAGACTAACAACAATTTACCAGAAACATCACAAGCGGCTTGTCGACGTTTCAAAATAATTACAATAAAGCAACTGCGAGGTCCCAAAGAGTCCATAAACCTAAAGAGTCGCTAAGCGCTTATAACAATACAAAACCAAGTTACTAGCTCCAATCTGCTGTAGTTTGGAGGTACACTTACCAGGCTACTCATCCCAAATTTACGAATATTGTGTGTACGTCCCTCCGTTGTGGAATTTGACTCTTTTTTATTTATATAATAATAATTGGCTTAAAACAACAAAAATGTACTCAAGACGTCATTTATTCAGTCCTATTAATACATATAAATATATATTTTATTTTGATGTCTGCGCCGCTGGGCACCGCGATGTCCTCAGCAGGTTTACATCTGAAATTGAAAACGAAAATCAATTAATTATTTTATAAATAAACATTATAAACACTTTTCCATTATGGTTATTTACTTTTAGTTTCACTCATAGTTTGTAACGGGGTTATGTGGCTCTTAATTTATTATGGTTTCTATTTTCTCTTTGCTCGACCATGACCACATATATCCAGGCATGGTCACGGTAAGGCATAAAGGGGGTGGTGGGTTAAAATCTAATTTATTTTATACATAGATATTGATAAAATAAATCCCGTAAAAGTATAATTTCAATTCGTATAGACTTAAGACAATACTTGTATAGTATTTTATAACTATTGAGTTTGCTAAAGTGATAATGGATTGTCTAAATGATGACAGGTTAATATACCTATAGGTACTAACATGTAATATTTATCGTCATTTTCCTCATACATGTAGTAATAATCAATTGTACCTAAGTTATTTACGCAATTACTGTAACCTTATATTAGTCGACCTCATTATACATTAATAGTAAATATTCTATTAAGGATGATTAAAAAATATGTCTGTATGACTATATTTCCTTATACAAATAAGAAGTACCTAACATATGTACTTACAAAAGTAAGTTACTTCTAAGTTAATATTGGTAACCGTAATGGGAATAAAACAAGATTGTGACTCTCAGACAACAAGATTTTTAGATGAAAGAATACAAATATCAGGCTCTTCATTCGTAGTATTTATCTATACTAATATTAAAAAGAGGCAAGATTTCATTTTTGTTTGTTTGTAAGGGTTTAACACAAAAAAACCAACCGATTTTAAAAAATCTTAGAAATCTAACTAAAGCTACTTTTACGCAAGCGAAGCCACGAGCAAAAGCTAGTTTTTGTATTTTCATCTTGCCATATTTACGCAACTACTATTGCTTCTTAAGTTGCAAATTTATTCTATTTATGTATACTATCTATCCAAACTCAATCAAAGTACACATACTCTATTGCAAAACTCGGAGACCATTTAAGTAACCTGACTACAATTAATTTGCAATATTAAAAGCATTGATATCATCTATATCAAGAAACTATATAGGAAATTGAATTTTGACATATTATTCATGGAATATGTGTCCAAATTTTATTGTCCATAGCTAAAACGACTGGTTTGTTGATATTGGAACCAGGTCTAAGTGTCATTATTATCATAAACTATGTCATATATAAATTGCATTTCAGTACACATTTGACGTATGTATATTAGACTAGATCGGAACTCTGTTTCGAACAGTTTCATATACAAAAGAGAGCGAGAACTGGCCCTCGTGAACTACTGAATAAATTAAATTTAAAAGAAAGTCAAATATTAAAAACGCGAGTAACATGTGTCTTGGTTCGATTACTAATGCTGCTCTTTCTTACTTTACTTTTGCTTTTTAATCAGGCAACAGTCCCTTGTGGGGATCGAACCCACAACACTTGACGCAGCGAGGCGACTACTAAAACCTCACCTCATCAGTGAAATCTGCAGTGTTCGATGGTTTATTAGTAGAAAATATAGAAGAATACTCACTAATTCCACAAAGTTGAGCACAGTTCAGTCTGCCGGGGTTGTCGTAAGTGACGTTGTCGGTACCACAGACGGGGTTGTACTCTGACGTCACCGGGCACCTGGTGATACAATCACGGACCGCTGGCGATTGAGTAGTAGGGCTGCAATTACCATAAATTCCTTGTTAATTACATTTTTGGGTTGAACACATGTGATTGATTTCCTCAGTTTTAAAAGTTTTCACGGGCTACGGTTAACACATGACATCAGGTACCTCGAATGCTTGTCTGCTAAATATGTGGTATAAAAAATATTGCTCCATGCCTTCCTCAGTTTTCTGTCATCTTCATGTTATATCAAGATCTTTGGTTTAGCCGTGAAAACGTTTTGAACGCATTTTTATATATAATAATATCAAATTAGGTTTTTCATGAAAATAAACATGACTGTGTTCCGATGTTTACCATGTAATTAAACAATATAAGGGCCAGGCTTGGCCATTCTCGTACTAAAAACTGTTCTAGGGTTTCGAGTCTCATGCAAAGGTTTTGATTATAAAGATACATATTATATCTTTTAATTATTATTTTCGATTTTTTATAAATTTTACAATGCTTATTGATGAAATCATTTCGATGCAATTGAAGATTTCCTCGATACAGGCTTGGCTAGTGAAGAAACCGAAATAAACTTAGATTATGGAATTAAGCTCTCTGCAAATATTTGCACTAACATAAAAAAAAGCCCATAGCTTTATGGTTTTTTCGAAAATTAAAATAAACGTCAAATGCCAGTTCACATTTTACGTTAATTTGTTTTATTACGTAAATTGTTGTCTCAGCAATTTATAAAACCAGTTCAATCGCACAGACACTGGCTTAATTAAATACTAATATCGAATTCGGGATATTTAATTTTAACTAATATTATAAATGCGAATGTGAGTATGTGAGTTTGTTTATTTCGCTTTCACGCCTTAACTACTCGAACGACCAACATGAAATTTCGCATAGACGTTGTCAGGAGAAGAGCAAAGGATATATGGTAGCTTATATCCATAATAACGTACTGTTACTAATCGAACTAACTTACATTTACGCAAGCAAAGCCACGCGCAAAATCTATTAATACTATCAAATCAAATCATCATCGGTAATACTGGTATAAAATCGCAGCGTATTGGAAATTAACAAATTATGTTTTTACTTACCCAGTAGCAGCGGTGGTAGTAGTAGTAGCAGGAGTAGTTATACGTCCGTCTTGTCCGGGGAACAGATTCTGTCCTGGGAATGGATTCTGTCCGGGGAACGGATTCTGACCTGGGAATGGATTCTGTCCAGGGAATTGATTCTGTCCAGGGAATTGATTCTGTCCAGGGAATTGATTCTGTCCAGGGAATTGATTCTGTCCAGGGAATTGATTCTGTCCAGGGAATTGATTCTGCCCAGGGAATCGATTCTGTCCAGGGAATCGATTCTGTCCACGGAATTGATTCTGACCAGGGAATTGATTCTGTCCAGGGAATTGATTCTGACCAGGGAATTGATTCTGTCCAGGGAATTGGTTCTGACCATTAAATTGCGCAAACGCACCATTCATGAAGATAGCTGGAAAACATTAATTGTAAACGCTAATGTTATACATACATACAGGAATAATTTTCGTCCTAAATAAGATAATAACCAAAATCGGTTATATTTAAAAACCATATTTTTTGAAACCAGTTATATTGGGATTTTTGAAAATCTGTAAGTATTGGGTGGAAAGTTTACGATCCGTAATGTGTATAGTACAAGGACAACAATTATATTTATATTTCATATATAATAAACACTTTTAATTTACTGTATTTTTGACCTGTATTTTCAAAATGTATTTAAATTCTACACTTTTTGTTAAATAAATCTCAAATGTATTAATAACATTTAAAAACCGACCAATATGACACTTATTTTCGACTTTGCCACTTTTAACAGACCACAAGGCGTAAACGCTCTTAATTTGAATTCCTGTTACAATATCCAACGTTAATATCATATTTTTAAATTAATAGGTACATATTTGGAAACAATTCATCAATTAGGTATATTTTATTATAATTTATCAGTTTAGAATACGGGTAGATAAGAAAAATGAAATGTGTCAATGATGGCTATGTTAAAATAATGTCTTTAGAAATAGTCAAGACTCTTTAGCATAATTAATATATTATATTAATATATATTACTCCAAGGATTCGCAACGGCACACCGACGGCTAGACACAATAAATATTAATTGTCTGTTTATTGTCTTCCAAGACTTGACAGATGAATACAAGCGCAATCAACAAAATCTCCAAATATTATAAGCGCTCTTGAATTATAAAAAAATTATATATTTAATATTCTTACCTAAAAGGTTATTAGAGATATACAATAAAATTCTCAGATTTAAATTAGGCAGGACCGATTGTAACAAAGTTGGTATACCTGTAGTCTGTATAAAGAACTTTAAAAACCAGTTCAACTTAGCCTTGTTTGTTTAGCTAGACTAAATTTAAGTCTACTATAATATTCGATATAAAAGAAGGCAAATATTAAACGGTGTATGTAAATACAAATAACCAATAATTACCGTTGTTTATTTAATATTTTTAGCGGTTTCATTCTATCTAAATCATCCTAAGCTAATAACCAGTTAGCAAGTAACGTGTAGTGACAATTTCATACAGAATGATAAAGCACAAAATATTGACAGCAAAAAGTACTCACCGATTACGAATAAAACACACAGCTTGTTCATTTTGTAAGATGTAATGACGTTTATGTTTCTCAAGAAGTAAGAACTACGTTCGCGGCGGTCGACGCGTCACTGTCCGCTGACCACACACGGACGCTGCTTTTGTTCATAAACTCTCGCGCATCTCGACGTATGATTCGATATCTAGTGCTGTGTGACAACACAACAACATTAACGATATAATTTTCCTGTTAATTCTTGTCTATTTCACAATAATTTAAATAATGGGCGAACACCATAAGTTTCATAAACAAACCCATCAATTAAAATGCCATTAAAAGGAAATAATGTACGCGTTTAGTTTTAAAGTTCTTTAAGAATTTTAAGCTTTGTATGAAATAGAAACGTTTCCTAATCTATAGAAACCATTAAACCAGCTGTTAGGTCCTTCCAATATCACTTATACCTATATGTAATATATGAAGCTCACCATTTTCTTTTTAAGTTTGTTCTTCGCTATTGGAAATCGATATTGGATGAACCCAATATTTAAAAAACAAAATCGATGAATAAGTATTTTGTTTAGAGTTTTATGACGTACTCGTTTAGAATAATACCTTCAGTTGCTTTAGAATCCATTTCTCATTTTCAATGTAATATTCAAGTTTATCGAATGCAGCCCTTCACTATCATGACCTTTCATGGCTAAATAATAATAATTTAAACGTAAACATATATAAAACCAAACTTATCCAATTTCAAACTTATAATAGTAATCCCATATCTTTAAACATATCACAAAATATCAAAACAGTGGATAAGTTGAATCAAATCCATTTGTAGGCATAATTATTGATAAGTATTGTAATTGGAAACAACATATCAATAAAATTTGTTCCAAATTAGATAGCTATACATACACACTAAATAAATTAAGACAAGTAGCCACGACTGAAGCTACCCTATGTGCGTACCATGGTGACATATCCTCTATTTTACGATACGGTATAGTCATATGGGGCAATTCTGTAGATTTGATAAAGAGTATTCAGAGCGCAAAAAAAATGTATCCGAGCAATTAGTGGAGCAGAATATTTAGATAGCTGTGTTCCTCTTTTTAAAAAACATTGTATTCTGCCTTTACCCTGTCTTTACATATACGAAATCTGCCTTTTTGTTTACAAACACCCTAGCCTTTTTATGAAAAATAGTATGGTCACCAATAGATATAGCCGGTATCGCAATAAATTACATGTTCCAAGCCAACGCACAGAAGTATATAAAATAATCATTTTGTATAGCTATTAAAATATATAATAAATTACCTAATGAATACAAAGACTGCGATATATGTATATTTAAAAGAAAAGTAATTAAGTTGTTATTGTGTAAATGTTATTATTTTATTAAAGATTATATTAATGATGCTGCCCTATGATAACCATACTAAGGTATTTGTTCTGTTTGTTTTATATAAGTTTATTCGCATGTTTCTTTTTGTTCTGTTTTATATCTTAGAATACTGTTAATAATATAATAAGATGGTAACTAGCTGTAAGTAGTTGTAGGTTAAATATTTGTGCACCAGACATGGTAGAATATAAGAGACGTATTATGAATATTCTAATAACACCGTTATTGTAATTATATTCTTACAAATAAAGGATTCTTTCTTTCTTTTCTTTTCTTTCTTCCAAGTTCGTCAGCCGACTGTGAATACCCGTGTACAGTTTTCCTTCCAGAGGGGATAACCCTATAAAATCAAAACCTGTTAATCTCTGCATGCACACTACATTCTACCAATCGACTCACCTTATCTCAGAATATTCTAGACTAATAAAATAGAGGCATTTGATATTCGCTGACTTTTATTGGTTATATTACAAATGCAGGCTTCATAAGCCTGACATGTTTACGGCCGACCATGAAGTGCCGGGTTTGATTACCAGATTGGACAAAAGATTTTTTTTTTAATTCTCAGTGATATTTAACACGAGTTTTGAAAAATATACCTGTTAGATACAAGGGACGCACCATCTTAACTTATAACTAGCGAAATATGAATGAAATATTGCCTACGTTAACAGAATAATTATGCAGGTAGTAATTTTTGTCAAATCTGGATTTTAGAGCAGCATCTTCGTAATTTATTACTCATGTAAATTGTTCTTGCCGAATGATATTTAGGTTTCGGAAATATCCATATCAAACCGTAACACTTTCAAGGTGAAAGTACGTGCTCTCCTCCTTGACAGTTTATCAAATTCATCTCAACTATAATATAATACGTATGTATGTATGTGTATATACATACATACGTATTATTTATATATTAGCCCTCATAATATATATATATATATATATATATATATATATATATATATATATATATATATATATATATATATATATATATATATATATATATATATATATATATATATATATATTGCATATATATATATATATATAATTATATATTATGAGGGCTAATTCTCGTAGTAAAGTGTTCAAAATATAATTACGATGTCTCAGTGTCATACAATAATAATTATTAGAAATGGTACTCTCTTAAAAAGGTAGTTCACTCACATTTTTTATTATTTAAGTCTAATATAAACGCTTAAAAACAAGAAGTTTCTGAAATCTACTTAAAAATAGATAAGCTACAAGCTTTTCAGATCAGGTAGTGTGGCTAAATGTCAAATGACAGAAAAAGGATGCACGATTATACATCGTTTGTACGTTGCGACATATCCACTATTTAAACGTAGTTGTTTGAGGGAGATAGCGAGATATTCCGACTAAATCGCCACTTTTCTTTACTTTTTCTTACTCCCTTATTTTGCGACCGATTTTAATACTGTTTGCTTAAAAAGATTTATTTTAATTGCTATTTCGCATACTTTTCTTGTGTGTAAAATAATGCTGGTACAAAATCAAACATAGACAACTAATTAGACCCTATTAAAATAATCTTAAAATGTAATCATATATTGCATGTAGTTCACATTTGATGTTTATTACATTAGATCAACACTCTATAACAGTTTTTATTACAAGAATTTAACCTCAGTCCTCTGCTGGCAACGCAAGCACCATCATTTATATTCTATAGGATCGGCGACGCATGTTGGTATAGAATAAATAAGATAATGAAGATACAGATAATAATAGATTTAATATGTTGTGTACGTTTGATCCAGGTTTCTGTAGTATTTTAGTGATAATCGAAGAAATTGGATATCTGTGTACCAAGACTACCAAGATTCACCTAAATCCGTTTAATAGTTAAAGCGTGATTGACTAACAAACATCCAAATACCTTCACAATTTACATTCATTATAATCAGTAAGATTCAATGAATTACAATTTCATATTAAAGTTTATAATACATAAAATATGAAAAATAAAATCCTTTGATAAAAACCATAAATGAACCTATTCAATTATTTTAATTGTAAATATATTTAAAATTGCGAATAGTTGATTGCAAATTAATAGCCTAAAATAAGAATGCAGTAGATAACTAAATTCATCGTTTATTGTTGTGACTCATGACATGAATAACATTGCAAAGCGCTTCTGTTACGCATATGATAGCATAACCTCAAGAACATCTATTTCATTTTAACCTGCGGGATTTTTAACTGACACCAAAGCCAAAGTACAGCTGTACATGCCTACAAAATAATATTGATCTAAAAAGTCGGTTTACGGACGATATTTTAACGTGACAAAGTCATAACAAAATTTCTTTCCCGTAACGTTACAATGAGCGTAACGGGACAATGAGCGTAACGGGACAATGAGTCATCCTTTTTCGTGCGTGCAGCCGGCGTTCGTCGATTTATTAGACGTTGTCACGTCAAAACCAGATTATTAGTCAGAGCCTTACCAAGTCAGCTATATTTGTATGTTTTATGATTAGGCAACACGCTTCTAGAATAAATAGGCAACATTCTTTTTTTTAACTCTTCATTTCTTTCAAGACAACTCCCGCTCTAAGAATAATTCCTGTATAGCGGGGGTCTTTTTACAAACATTTAAACAACGGACACAAATGACATCCAAACTCGGGACAACCATTTGTGTATCACACAAGTGGGTAATTCGTCAAATTATTACATACTAGCTTTTGCCCGCGACTTCGCTCGCGTTAATTTAGAATTTGACAATCAATTCGGGTTGTACTCTGCTTGTAATAATATAATTCAATCATGATTCGAAAGACACGTGGCGCCGTCTATTATCATAAGAACGTTATTGTTGTTATCCTCGGGAACAGGATTTCTTTTCGGGATGAAAGGTAGCCTATGTCCGTTTCTGTACGCCTGACAATGAATATGCAAAATTTCAGAATGATCGGTTCAGTGGTTTAGGCGTGAAAAGGTAACAAACAAACAAACTCATTTTCGCTTTTATAATATTAGTTAGGATTAGGATTAGGATTAGGATTTCTATTGCTTATAGCGACCGACACGGGACATTTTATTACAATATGCTTTATGTATTTAAATACATAAAGCATATTGTAATAAAATGTGTTTTTACCGACTTCAAAAAAAGGAGGTGGTATTCAATTCCTCCTTTTTTTTTTTTTTTTTTTTTTTTGTGTTTATTACCTCGTTTCTTTCGACTGGGTGAACCGATTTTGATGATTATTTTTTTATTTGGTGCTTCCCGTGCGGTCCCATTTAATTTTGATCAAGATTTGACCATTCGTTTTCGAGTTATACTTAATAATGCGTATTTGGCTACATTGATGATGTTCTCATATTTGGCAAGGTTCACTAAAAACCGAGAAATAAACAAAATTTTAACAAAAAAGAAAACCGACTTCAAGTAAGAATATTCTAAAACTTAAAATGCACTAAAAAGTTAATAAATAATTGCATATTTTGTGATTAATTATTGTTATTATTGGAGTCGGTGTCAGCCAAGGTAGATTTGTAACTAATTAAACATGAGATGTCTTACTATAATCGTAACATAACATTGGCATGCACAATTACACACATAGACGCAGCACGCGGCGCGGGCGGCTGACACCGACTCCAAAAAGAACAATAATTTAATTATTCACAAGAATATGCAATTATTTATCACCTTTTTAGTGTATTTTACGTTTTAGAATATTCTAATTTGAAGTCGGTTTTCTTTTTTGTTAAAATTTTGTTTATTATACAAGCAGCTTGCTTGCACTCAAATATTTAAATGATTATTCCTTGTGTATACCGTTTCTGTAAGTAATTGTATCTATCAAATAATGGTATAAATCTATCAATTGCTAAATGGCAGACATAATAGACAATCAATTTTGTCAATTCACTTGCTTAAGACTTATATACATATGCGCGCCGATACTTCAGGTGACTTAAAATATCCTAAAATTGGTAAATCTAGACCAACCCGGCCCTATGCACGTATTGACTTATTGCCCATATTGCCCTAGCAATACGCGCGATTTACGAAGCACTAAAACAACCTCGTGCTGTGTTTCTACGATGAGATGAGTTTTCACGCTACTTAAGGAAGTGCTGTGCTGTAGTGTTTCTTAATGTTGGTCCCTTGCACTGTCAGTAGGTACAGTGATTTTCTTCGTGGAGGATCGGCAACCGCGCCAACGATACACTCCGGTATTCAGGTGTCAATACGATAGGTTAACCGATTACCATAACGTGGCTATGCTTTATGCTATTGTTATCCTAACTAATACTATAAATGCGAATGTGAGTTTGTTTGCTTGCTTCGCTTTCACGCTTTAACTACTCGACTGATCATCATGAAATTTCGCATAAACGTTGTCAGGGGCACAGAAAAGGACATAAGATACCTTTCATCCATAAAAAGTACTGTTCCTGAGGAATTGAAATTTAATGGCTTGACCTACATTATCGTGAGCGAAGAAGCGGGTAAAATCTACTTATTTATACTATATTTGCCTCAATAGTAGGCAATGCCAATAATCGGTAAACGAATAGGTAGTACATAGACTTTATATGTCTAGACTTTAGACACATATAATGTTAAAACAAACTGAATGATTGGTTGACTAATCCTTACTTCCTTACTAATATTATAAATTCGAAAGTAACTCTGTCTGTCTGTCTGTCTGTTGCCTTTTCACGGCTAAACCACTCAACCGATTTAAATGAAATTTGGTACAGATATAGTTTAAAACCTGGGGAAGGACATAGGCTACTCTTTATTGATGTAGGTACCATGCGGGCGGAGCCGCGCGCATAAGCTAGTGACTGATATATCAACGCGCAATCCCTAGATCAGGAGACTTGAAATTTTACACAGACGTTATTACATAGAACGTAGGCGCGCTCTATAAGAAACGACTTTTTAATTCAACTTCTAACGGAATTAAAATGTCTTTCTAAATTTGATATGCCAGTTAAGGTACAGCCAACCGCCGAGTCAGGCAGCTTGAAATTTTAACGTTAGATAATATTAAAAATACCACTTTAGAGAAGTGAAAAAGGACGTTCGCCGTACAACATATATCTTAAATTTGCGGCACAGCTTTACCTTAACATATACGCAAAAAAAACATGTAATACTTATAATATAAACTGTAATATACCAGCCTGGTTTTATAAACTGTCATACCGCTGGGCACGGGTCTCTTCCCAATTAGAGGAGGCGGAGGCCATAGTTCACCACGCTAGCCCAGTGCGGGTTAGCAGACTTTTCACGTTATGAACATTATGGACAACTCTGAAACATGTAGGTTTTCTCACGTTTCCCTTCACCGTTATAGCGAATGATAATAACATAACTAGGAAAAGTCAGCGATCGCGCCAGTCAGAATGCGCGCCTTGGGATCCAACTCGAGACCTCTGCGTGGCAGTCCAACGGTCTCCCACTAAGCTACTTATTTGAATACTTACTTACTTATTTGAATATCTACTTAAATGAACACAGCATAATTTAAATAATTTATGTTCTTAAATTGTATTTGGTTAACCTTTTAACCTGACAATCATAAAATTCTTTAAACAAAATGAAGATAAACTCGATAACAACGGGCTACTTTATAATATTCCATAAGGGTAATTTGTTATGTATTTTATTGATACATACTATGAATTTTTTGTATAACCTTAATAAGGTTATCTGTGGTTTTTTATGTGCGTTTGGGGAAAATACTAGTGTCGCTATAGTGGGTAAATTCGAACGTGCCTAAAATCCTGGAACACAGTTCACTCACATCAGTTCATCTAACTCCTGAGATTCGCTGTATCGCCCTTTTCAACCTCGAACTCCATAATCCAGTTTCAATTTCTTTGTTTTATAATTAGTCCTTAACAATTTTCTGTCACAAATGTCTGTGGCATGACCATACCTTGTTATTACACACAGTATACATTTATATTATATTGTCTTACCTTTACGCAAATGTTATACATTGATATTAAATACTGTTATTAGATTTTATTGCCGGTTTACTTAAAAAAACACTACCATTAGATAATTTTGAATTTAACTAATAACTATTAAAATATACACTCCCGCCGACGTTGCTTTTGGTCAGCTATGGTCACGGGGAGACTAAGATGGTAGTCGTCTCATTATCTTGAAGTGCAGTTATTTTAAAGTACCCGAATATAATTTAATTACTGGTGTTCCTATATATGCAGAATGAGCCCAAAGTATGATGAAATCTAGCTTTGTTTTGCTTCTACTTGGGTTTGACTAACTGAATCGTTAGATCCCAAGCTCGCTTCGATATATAGCGAAAGCCAAGCCAAGCTTGTTGTCTTGCAGTACTTGCTTGATATGTTGAAGCTATGCGTCCAGCTAAGTAATGCATTTTTTAAATAAATCTCAATGAATCCGTATCCTGTCGTTTAATTTCAATACTTTTATATTATTTGTGTCATCTAACCTGTACGCGTCTGAACAATAAAAGCAACACAAACACAGATACACGACATCGCGAATATTTTGTTTACATTTTTGATCAGGCGCTCGCAAACAAGTAAACAAACGATCTTAACAAAGTGATGATCAAAGTCACGATTTTTTTTAAAAAGCCTTGCACATTGTGGACTTTTGTTCGTGAAATAACTTTATTAAAATGCAGATCAATACTGGCATCAAATATTACCTACTGGCACTACTATCAACTGTTCCATGTCGTTCAAACGACAACTTACAGCCCGCGTAAAGAGAAGGTGTTACCATCACCAGAGGTTGCTAATGGATTGTTGTCTTCTCAAAGGACGAATTGTACTAACAGTATAACTGGTCGATTGCAGACCAACAGCCGTCTTCTGTTGATGGCTGTTTGGCTTCAATCTTCGGTAGGCTGAAAGTGCACTCCTAGTAGTGGGCCAGCATAGGAGAGATCCAAGGTTTATGGAGTTATTAAGGATAATTTACGGACCTACTTTTTAGGAAAAGATAGGTACACAACACTAATGTTAATTTACAAGAAATGTTACATAAACTGTTTCCGTCATCATAAGTGACTATTGTATAATTCAGTATGGCCTACTTTATACGAGAAAACATATATTTCTGTAAAAGCTAGTTTTATTACAACATAGTATCTAGCAACCTTACTTTATCAAATGAGTTAAAGTCTTGAGCTGCCTGCCGGCGCCCGAGGCCAGACGCAATTGTTTTTAATTAAGACATGAATGACGAATTATCGATTTCTTAATAAAAGTATAATTTCAATTCGTATAGACTTAAGACAATACTCGTATAGTATGTTAACTATTGAGATTGCAGAAGTGGAAATGAATTGTGTAAATGATAGCAGGTAAATATACCTAATAAGTAGTAGAATGTAATATTTATTTTCGTTTTCCTCGTACATGTAGTAATAATCAATTGTACCTACCTAAGTTATTTACGCAATTACTATAATTGTGACTGATGTTAGCCGACCTCATTATATATTAAAGGTAAATATTCTACTAAAGGATGATTAAAACATTGTCTATAATTATGTATAATATATATATTTTATTATGTCTGTATGATTATATTTCCTTATACAAATAAGAAGTAACATACTAACAAAAGTAAGTTACTTCTAAGTTAATATTGGTAACCGTAATGAAAATAAAACAACTTTGTGACTCTCAGACAACAAGATTTTTAGATGAAAGAATACAAATGTCATACTCTTCATTCGTAGTATTTATCTAGGTATAA
This sequence comes from Catocala sponsa, assembly GCA_963564715.1. NCBI lineage: Eukaryota > Metazoa > Arthropoda > Insecta > Lepidoptera > Erebidae > Catocala > Catocala sponsa. The sequence continues at coordinate 19,141,245 of OY751338.1, read as the reverse complement.
TCCTAACTTCCTAACTAATATTATAAAAGCGAAAATGAGTTTGTTTGTTTGTTACCTTTTCACGCCTAAACCACTGAACCGATCATCCTGAAATTTTACATATACGTTGACAGGTGTACAGAGACGGACATAGGCTACCTTTCATCCCGAAAAAAATTACTGTTCCCGAAGAAAACAGTAATAACTTTCTTATGATAATAGATGGCGCCACGTGTCTTTCGAATCATAATTGAATTATATTATTACTAGCAGAGTACAACCCGAATTTATAGTCAAATTCTAAATTAACGCGAGCGAAGCCGCGGGCATAAGCTTGTAATATTATAAAGAGGAAAAGCACAATGGCGAACTCCCGAACAAAATTTTGTTGACATATTTTTTTTAGCGTCTAGGTATGAAAAATATACAAAAGTATATATAGTTTAAATTCCTGAACAACTTTGTTTTAGACATTACTATTAATATAAGTCTGGCATTAAAGATATTCCAGTTTAAAGTTGGGGAAGTTATATATGTCAATACATGCTGAATTTAAAAAATGAATGAACGCATTCTTGTAGCAAAATAAAGTGGAATTTAGCTGTAATAGTTATTAGAAGCAGACTAGTTATTTTTTTTTTTCACAAAGTAATAGTTCTGTTCTACACAATTGAATGGTAACACTACTAGAAGCTCTAGGGATTATAGTCAGAGGTTCTATTATTTTCAAAGGTTTATTATGCATAATTAATGGTTTCTTTTTTATATAAGCTGTAGAGTTTATTTGAAAATAAAACAACACATTTTCTTAAATTATTTATTCCTCTTCATCTCTTACAACAATTTCATTTAATTGTAGTTTCATTAAGACCTCCCTGCTCTGGTTTTCCCTATTATACCACTTCTGTATAGAGACTATATTAAGGGTTCTTTTGTAAAATGTTTTTACATTGTCTATGCTTATTTCTCATCCTAAAGGTAAATAGAAAAGATCTTGAATTATCATGTAATTGCTAGAATTTTATTATACGACTCTTAAATATACGTGTAATAGTACATCATACTATTACACGTTATACTTATATATAACTTTTGGCTATAAAATATAATCAATGCAATGTAACACAGATGGAAGTTAAGAATCCTCAGCTATCAAACTTGTTAAAGCTTTATGTTCACAATGCATCTGAGGGTGCACACAACAGCATTACTGACATTTCCTAAAAACGTTACAGAACTTATCAAAATCTATCGAAAGTCATGCCGCAAGATCAAACGAACAGAGTTGTGTCTAATAATTTATGGTATATCCTCCAAATGAAATACAGACATTTGTAGTTTAAATAATACTCACTTGAAAAACTGTTCGCGTAACCAAAAACCGTTAAAAGCGCGGTAATACAAAATGCTTTGCTTTTAATCATTGTTCCAAACTATATTTAATATGTATTACAATTGAATGTTCTTCACTGCGGTCACAAACTAATACTAAATTCAATACGCAGTGACAGTCTTATACTAATAACAACATTGCACTTAATGTTAATTTGCATCATTTAAGTTAATGATATCGTCAGAACTATTAGCATGTGGGTGCCTAATAGACTTCTAATAAAACTGCAATATTATTTTAATTAGCTTTTATTCGGCAAATACAAATATTTCTTTTTGTGTTAGTATCGCTTCTTATCACTTGTCTCATTGATTGCCAAACCTAGGGTCTATGTCATATTCATACTCAGAATCTTTCTTAGGTATCGCTTTAGTCGGTTGAGTGCTCGTAAAACTTGGACCCAAATTCAAGACGCCTTGTATTATGTCATTTGGGATGGTGGTATCTGTAAGCTGTTGGCTTGTTGTTGACGATGGAGTTCGAGTAGTCTGCGGTGGCGTGGGCAGGTTATCCCATGATTGTCTGCTCGGTGTCAAAGTGACTTTGTCTGTCATTGACTGGGTGGGTACAGTATCCTTGTTGCCTCCTACAATTGTTGATCTAGAGGTTGAGGACGTTGTAGTAGTGGAGGCTGATTGTTCAATTTTGGTTGTGACGAGATTACATGGCTTTTTCTCTCTTAACTCCACATCTGAAAAAGTAAGCAGTATCTATTTTGAGAATCTTTAAAAGTCAATCTATGAAACAAAGACAGGTTATTCTTTATTTAATTTTAATAAGAACCAATTAACTTAATTGTTTATATTTTAAAGATTTGCATAATTCTACTAACAAAATTGTTAAAGCAAAAAAGTTTAATAAATCTAAAATCAAGAAATATCCTCTAGCTATTTGAGATTTCATACAAATTCTTAGAAGTCACAATCGATATTACCTTCTCCACACTTTTGAGCACAAAGTAGAAAACTAGGGTTAGTATAAGTGACACCATTCGAACCACAGACTGGGTTGTTTTCGAACGTCACAGGGCACGACATTATACATTGTTCTATTGTTATCGATGGGTTTGTTCTGACTATATTGCCGCTTGATGCAGTTTGTGTAGCTGCTTGAGGAGTTGTAGACGTCGTCTTTACTGATTCATGACATACAGCGCAAGGTCTGTCACATAAAAACTGGACATCTGTAGCAAAAAAAAACGATTTTATTAAATTTGTACTACAAGGTGTGAGTATGGTAAAAGAAGCATGAGAGTAGAATAAATGCTATAGAAATGAGAGCACTGAGAAACATATATGTGGTGTGACTCTGAAAGATAGAATAAGGAATAGTGTGATTAGAGAGAGATGTGGCATGAAAGTGGATATAGTGACGAGAATAGAAAAGGATATGTTAAGCTGGTTTGGGCATGTAGAAAGAATGGACGAAAAAGACTGACTAAGAAAGTATATAAGGATAGTGTGAATGGAACAGTCGCAAGGGGAAGACCTAGGTGAACGTTTTTTGATCAGATCGGAGACGTTCTGGACAAAGGTCAGGTTAGGAGCACCTTAAACCAGCGAGCGTGTATGAGGAATGTGATGAAAGTGAATGAAGCCAGAGAAGTGTGTCAGGATCGTAGCAAATGGAAATCCGTAGTCTCTGCCTACCCCACTGGGAAACAGGCGTGAATCTATTTATGTATGTACTATGAAAGTAATAGTATAGTACATACAACATAAAACAACCTATTAAGTCGCAGCTGCACGCAGGAGACCTAATAGAATATATTTTTAATTATTTCTGGTATTATAAGACTTGACAGATTAAATAACTAAACGACACATTCAGCAATATTGCGAAAGTATAAAAATATTTAGTATAAGTACAATTAATACTGACACACGACGAATAGCTGAGAATATAAAAAATGGTAGCATTTCTGACATTAATAAAGACGTACCTTGTCCACAAGATATGGCACATTTCAGGCGATCAATATTAATGTAAGTCACGCGATCTGTCCCAAAAACAAGGCTGTAGGGAAAAGTGTCGGGACATTGCTTCATACAGTTCTGGAAGGTTTTCAAATTTGTGCCACGTACTGACGCTGAGGTGGATGTTGCTGCTGTTGTCATCAAAGTAGGAGGTGTAGTATTGCCACGGTCACCTTTATCGTCAAAGTTGGAAGGAGGACATGCAGAAGTTCGTCTTAAATCGACATCTGTAAATGTCAGATAGTTATAATTTACACGTATCTTCAACGCAGGCTGTGATTTATTTTATAAACACACTATAAACCTCTCAAACCCCGGTGACGCTATATGGGGTCGAGCGTTGGGACGTGTTTTGTTTGCCGTTTTTTATTATAAGGCCTGTATTTAAAATATTGTGTTGCATATCAATATTCTCAGAATGAACCCAGCTTTTCGAATTAATATTTATCAACTGAATAATATTTTTCTAAATATGTTTTTGTCATGTCACGTGACGTCACGTGACGTGACGTGACGTCTATGTTATTTGTTCCGCTGTTATCTGTAGTTTATATAGGGCAAGTATGTAAGTATAATACATTATTGGAAAGCTTATTCTTTCTATTTTTAGACACAATAAAAACAATAGTGACTATTGTTATTGTTGTATAACAAACTGAAGCCCAAAATAACCTATTACCATTTCTCAGATTTCCCGCCTTTTTTGATATATTTTTTTTTATTATTTTATTATATCGTATTTCAGGTTTAAATCACTATGATAGTGTCATTTATTAGTATTTCTATAAAATACGTGAAAAACACGCACAAGGCTACGTCAGAATTTTTTTTAGAAATTTTTCAATATTTACTTTCTCCGCGCTCTAAAATGTACTCGTCACGCACTTTCAAATGCTAATATCTTATTTTTTTCTCACAGACATTATAAATACTTTTTTTTTACTATAAAGAGTATTTAACTAGGAAATAGAAAAAGTAAAACATCTTATAAGACAAATCAATTAATCTATATAATAAAGATATAATAATATCATCTCATATTTCCAATTCGGTTACTTTAACCAGACGTATAAACTAAAATATACACGTAAATGCGATGATTCATAACACTTATCGTAGCTTACAATGTATACTTCTAAGAAACACAAGCCTTGTTATCATAACTTTGCGTTCTAAATTATAAACATCTGCCGACCCACTCGACTGACGCTCAAGTGTCCTTGAGTGCCCGGGCGGCGCGGGGCGCGGGGTTTGAGAGGTAAATGAGTTACACGTACGTAAAGGTATGTTAAAGTTGTCTAGAGCTATTATTTTTTTAATAAAATCCGTTCAAAATAGACTTCCGATCTAGTTTAAGTGTCATAAATATCGCAAAGGCTCAAAAATAAAATGAACGTGCAATGTAAACATAAATTGCATTTCAGTTCACATTTGACGTTTATTAGACTAGATCGGAATTCTATTTCGAACATTTTTTATTACGGAAAGTGGCTCGAGTACATATTAATATACATAACAATAATTCACAAAAGGAAGTATAAAGTAGTATTAGTGAGAAGAACTTACCAATGCCACACGATTTAGCACAATTTAGTCTTCCGATATTGTTATAAGTTTCTCCATTGGTGCCGCAGACTGGGTTATACTCTGGTGTAGATAGACAATTGTCTAAACATTTTGAAACAATATTTGATATAATTGCCATTTCTGAAGTAGTACCCAGACTAGAAGTTATAGTTGGCAATCGAGTTGTTTCTTCGTTGGAAGGGTACCAAGTGTTTTTGGTTGGCCGTGAGCTCGGAGGAGTAGTATCTGTTGGACTTTGCTCCTTAATAGTACTGGGACTTTGGGTTTGCGAATGAGTAGTGTCTGCTGGTATGAAGCGAATAGTTGGAGAAGGTGCAGAAGTTGTAATATCCCACTGTGGAATGTTAGTTATCACCATATCCGAAGCCGAACTAGTAGTTGTTCTAGTCTCATCTGTTTTATTGGGTTTTGAAGCCCATGTTATTGTGGGTTTCGGTGTACTTGTTCTTTCTTGCTTGCGTGTAGTTTTCGGCGGACATCTGCATAGAAATGTTCTTATCAATTTATCATATATATATATATATATCGACGGGTCTCAAGAACAAAATCGTATCTGAAAATCTACCAAGTTACAGTATGAAGCTTAGAAGGAGTATGAAAATGTAATCATCAACGATTTACACAAATGTTGACATTTTATAACAAAATAAAACTACATTTGTGTGTAAATTGTTGATGATTACATTTTCATACTTCTATATATATATATATATATATATATATATATATATATATATATATATATATATATATATATATATATATATATATCATTTTTCATTAAACAGTTTTTTGAAATTATACAACAGGGTCGTCAGTCAACAGTCAACGACATAAGTAGCTCAACCTTAAACTTTGTGAAAGTATTTTATTAGAATTAACTAACTTATAACATTTGGTATAATCTGGAAAATTAGAGACAATCGAAATTTCGCAAGTGTGTATCGACTTATGCTACTGACACACTACACGACAGCTTTTGGTATTGTGATGTGAACATATGTACCTCCATCCAATGCAACTCTCCTCATCCGACGATTCATAACTGTCATAGTCCGAATTGCTATTATTCTCATCGCTGGATTCACTAGATTCACTCCAAGATGTCACGTCTTCATGAGAGTGTATGTGGTGGTGTAAGTGATTGTGGTATGGTCCTTGCGGATATCCTGCAACGGCTATACAGCCTAATACTGCAACAAAGGCTGGAAACATTAAAAAAATGTAATGAGGATAACTTAACCAAACGTAATACAAGTTTGGAGGTGTAAATATTATAGTATTTTACATTTTAGCAATATCAATTATAGACGATATGCCACTTTTAGATACTAGTAATGCCATTTTACATAAATAGTTTAGCTTGCCTTTGGCAATAACAATATAAATTGTATTTTTTTCCGAAATAACATTAGGCAACACAACAAGAAATAAATCCTACATACATCAATTTACTGAAACAAATATACATCAATAAAGCTAGCAAACATAGGACCATCCTTCCAAATAGAAAAAGGGGTCAAACAGGGTGACCCGTTGTCCCCCAAGCTATTCACTGCTACACTTGAGGAAGTATTCCGGAAAATCGCAGCTGGTTGGGAAGAGAAAGGCGTTCTCATCGGAGAAAAGAGACTAACTAACCTCCGGTTTGCAGACGACATAGTGCTTTTCTCTTCATCTGCTCTAGAGTTGAGACAAATGCTGAATGATCTATGCAAAGCCAGCCTCGAGATTGGACTGAAGATGAATATGTCGAAGACCAAATTGATGACAAATAGCACAAAGCGCAAAATCTACATTGAGGGTGTGGAGGTTGAATATGTCCATGAGTATATCTATTTGGGCCAATTAGTCTCCTTACAGGCGAGACAAGAAGCGGAACTCGCATGTCGCCGTTGGACTGAAAACGCCTGGATGAGCTATTGGTCGATGAAAAAACTAATGAAAGAAAACCTGCCTATGGCCTTAAAACGGCGATTCATGGACATGTGCATCCTCCCCGTTCTCACATACGGCGCTCAAACTTGGTCTTTGACAGCAGATCAGAAGTCCAGCCTCGGAGTCTGTCAGCGAGCTATGGAGCGCAGCATCCTGAATGTAAGACGCATAGATCGAATAAAAAATACCACACTGTGCTCCAAAACACAAATCGTGGATGTGTGTCATAAAGCTGCATAACTAAAATAAGACTGAGCTGGGCATGTCTGCCGCATGTCGGATGATCTATGGGCTAAAATCACCACCTTGTGGGTCCCAAATCGGAAACGACCTCGCGGCAGACCAAAAGTCAGATGGAGTAATGATTTACAGCTTTACAATAAAGACTGGCAAGTTGTAGCTCAAGAAAGAGAGAAATGGAAAGAGGATAGGGAGGCCTTTGCCCTGCAGTGGGACAGATTAGGCTGCAAATAAAAAATAATAAATAAATAACATTAGGCAAGCATATTGTTAAACCTATTCCAATTTCAAAGGTTCCAAGTTATCTATTGTAGGTTGTTGATTGCTGAAATAAGTAACAAACAGACGAGCATGAGAAGTCATAAGACGTCAGGTTTTAACATTTTACTACGGAACTCTTAAAATTATATGTGCACATGCATAATTATATGTTTAATTACTATCAATAAAAAGTAGTTAAAGTATAATTAACAAATTGCTCAAATATATCCAATACTACGTAAATTAAAATTTAATTGTCATTATGTTTTATTGTATAGTTTATTAAAATAAATTAAAAATCGTGGTCAATAATTTGCAGTTAGCTATGACTGTTTTCGTTATTCATTCATAGTCTATTCATCATTTATGTATTTCAACATGTGCAGGATCAATTTTGTAAAAGATTTTTATGCAAATAAGATGTATAAATACATGATTAGTAGCACCGAACAATTCATAACTATAAGTTAGAAATAAATATCTTTATATAGATAATAATACTACTAGATGGCCCCCGCGGCTTTACCCACGTTTATGATCATTACCCCGTTCCCGTAACCCATAACGTGATGTTTATTACGTACCTCAAGAATTGGGCTACTAAATACAAAATGTTTTTTTCAATCCGACTGGTAGTTCCAGATATAAACGCGCTTAAACAAAAAAAATAAACAAGCTTTTCAGCTTTATTATACTTATTACGTATATATTATTTCAAGCTTTTGCTCGCGAATCCGTCCGCAAAAACTATAGCTGTTAAATGTCTTTTGTCCTGTTTGTGAATATAGATAATAAGGTCCTTCAGACCGAATTGCATTCATGGCCTCCTTAAAGTAGACTAGCTATCTGCGCAGGAAATATTATAATAATATATAATAATAATAATATATCGTTTATTTCTCTCATAAAGGTAATACAGTAACTGTGTAACACTTAACATTACAGCTTTAAATATAACTAGGTTCAAGACCTGTATGACAGATCTCCAGGCTCTCTCTCCAGTCATTACTTTAGTTTTACATTTTAGTAATTAACAGATTTTATATTTTAGTTGATAAGAAATGAGAAATTTAACATTAAATCTGTATGTGAATGTGTGTGTTTATGTGTGTGTTTTTGCGTGTGTGGGAGTGTGTTTATATGTGTATTTGTGTGTGAGTGTGTTTTTATAAAAATATGCATCTGGGTTTGTGTGAGTAAGATAGAATGGTACAAGAGTAAAATATACCCATTGTCTATTTTATTACTTGGATGAAATTTTCGATCTCAGAGTAATCCAATCCCAGTAACCATTTTATAACTGTTTTTTTACATTCTTCTTTACGCATTGGATGAATATTTAAAATTTTATTTATTTTATTATAAATGAAACTACTGAGGAAGTAATAGCATCGTTGAGCTAATGTCGTGTTTGTTGCGACTGGTATACAGACGGTGTGTTTGCGTCTCATGGTAGCAAATTTAGACGGCTCGTATGGTGTTTGTGCGTGAGTAGTGAGTACGAGGTTAAGTACGAAAAGTTTTCGAACTGATAGAACGTCACAGGTTTTATATAAGTTTGAAGTAGGATACAGAAACGGCAGCTTCCAACCTACCTTCAAGAGTGCTCTCTGTGCATGCTCTAGTCTTAAAAGACGTGTTTTTGTAGTGCCACCCCATGCAACTATACAATACTGTAGGAGTGATTGGCCGAGAGCAAAATATACTTGTCTTATTATCTTAATATCAGCTACGTTCCGGAGGTTTTTAAAAACAAACATTAATTTTCGTATTCTGATTACAAGAGTTTCCATATGACACTGAAACGACAGAATGTTGTCAATCTCTATGCCTAAATATTTTATAAAGCTAGTGCTTTTGAGGTGAGTGCAATTACATACGGCATGTGTCGGGTTGCAGCAAGAGTGGGCTGTCAAACAGAAGTCAGCGGGAGAGGGTCTATTTACGTTGGAAAGGGAAAATGTGAGACATTTTGTTTTCTCTACATTTAAAGTTAATAGGTTTTGGGCCAGCCAGTCAGTGATTCTATTTAAGCTGACTTGGGCACAATCAAAAGCCATCGGCCAAGAGGGTCCATGAAAAATTAAGGCGGTATCATCGGCATACGTAAAAATACTGCCGTTGTTGAGTTTCAGCTCACAGAGGTCGTTGATGTAGACTAAAAATAAGGTTGGGCCAATGATACTGCCCTGGGGCACGCCGTAGGCAATAGGAAGTTCGTCACTGGTCCAATCTCCGATTTTTACACACTGACGCCTATTTGAAAGGTAACTCCTAAATAAAGAGAGTTGTGTGCCTCTAATGCCAATCCTTTCAAGCTTGTCAATAAGGAGGCAAATAGAAATCGTATCGAAGGCTTTTGCCATGTCCAAGAAAATCCCAATAACCTTCTGTTTATTATCTAGTTTATTGATGATGAGGGTAGTGAAGTCCAAAACTGCATTGCTTGTAGAAATACCAGAGCGGAAGCCGTACTGTGATGAAGATAAGAGATGATGTTGATTTAAATATTTGATAAGTCTATTGTTCATTAGTCTCTCAAGTAATTTTGAAAGTGTAGGAAGAATAGATATGGGCCTATAGTTTTCCATACGATCTCTATCTCCTGCCTTGTAAATAGGATGAACCACCGCAAGCTTAAAGGCATCTGGAAAAGTTCCTGTAGCAAAAGCTAGATTGCAGATGAATGTGATCGGCGGAATTAATATATTTTTATATTTCCTAATAAAACTTGCTGAAATATCGTCAAGACCCGCTGCACAATTGCTTTTCATATTGACAATGAGACGCTCCAGTTCAGCCTCGTCTGTCTCCAGTAAACCAAACGTACGATGATGAAATGGTAGCGAACAGAGAGAGGAATGTATGGGTGACGAGGTAACTATTTTCTCAGCTAAAGATCGTCCTACACTCACGAAGTAGGAGTTTACCTCATTTACAGAAATATGTGGGTTGCTGGCCGACAGCAGACTACCGGCATGTGACTTTTGTTTTGTAGTGTAAGAGATAGATTTAATAGCCTCCCAGAGTTTTTTGTTATTATTTTGTGAATTTGTTATTTAAGCTTTGTCATAATTAATCTTAGTGGTGTTAAGTAACATTTTACAATAATTTCGATATCTTTTATACGTTGTCTTAAGTATCTCATTATCTGGTGTTTTTTTTAATTTTAGGTGTAAGTTATCTCTGTTCCGTAAGCATTTGAGAAGGCCTGGTGTCATCCAGGCCTTTTTAAGTCTTTTACGATTTGGTACTTGTTTCAAAGAGGTATTTGAAATTTGAATCGTGTTTAGGGTATTAATAAAATAATTTGTAGCTTCATTTACATCACTCATGCTATATAAAAGGTTAAAGTTTGTGGCCATTAAATCTGATTCAATGCTATCATAATTAAGAATTTTGATAATTTTAGTTTTTTGTATGTTGCTATTCGCTTTAGATTCATTTTGTAAAAACAATATAATTGTATCATGATCTGTGAGTGATGTATGTGCAATATAACAAGATGCATGACCTTTTGTTTTTAAAATTAGGTAATCAATGCATGAGTGATTGTTACGTGTAGGTATAGTGTGAGCAGGCATTAACTGTGGTAAGCAAGCATAGTCAAGTAGTCAGTTGATTGTTGATCGACGTTGTTTTTTGAGATATCAATATTCATGTCTCCCGCTAATATAATATTTTTATACGAGGAATAGGATGTAAGAAGCTCACTTAAGGAATCCAAAAAACTTGAAACATTGTGGATCGCTGGGGGCGGTATATGGCAACTACGATAATGTCCTTACCTATTTTTATAACTAAGCAATTTGCATCCCGTAATAGAGGTTCTGTTACCGAAATATTTATTTGACTACGGCAGTACACGACTATGCCCTCGTTCTGTGCTATGAGAGGCAGAGCAGTAGCCAAGAATAGGTGGAACAGGGGGAGAATTATATAACCAACATTCTGTCAGAATGATTAAATCCCACGGCGTATCGCTTCTTTCGAGAAGAGCATTTAGTCCATTGAAGTTTTTATTTATACTCCTAATGTTTTGAGATAGAAGTGAAAGCGCTTTTTTGTGAGATCTAGCTAATTGTTGGCAATCCTCTATCATACAAGTTGCTGAAACTGCTATCGATACTTTGTCTAGGTCATTATATATATAGTTTAAGTCGTCGAATTTTAAAGAGTGTTTTTTTTAGCATCAAACTTACAGACTTAGGGCATCTAGTGTGCTCTGTACTAAATACGTAGTGTCGTTTAAGTGTATGTGGTGTACAAAATAAGATAACAAAGCGTTTGTAATAAAAAAATAAAAAAGTAATTACGGAATTATTATACGCATTTAATGGATAGTTGATCAGGAGGACGGTCAGTGAAAAAGCTTTATATTGATGTACGATATGTGAAATTTTGAGTGTGTTGAAATATTTTACACTAAATGTAGAATATTGTTCGCGTAATGAGGCAAAATAATTGTAGGCATATGTAGGGACGCTACTGGGTGAGTTTATCAATGAAATAAAATGTATGTTCACATCACAGGATAACCATAAATATTGCTGAGTTTTTATAAGGATGATATATAATGTAATGTGTAAGTAGATAAATATTGAGAATTGCGTGTTGGTGTGAGAGTGAATATTTGGTATAGTAGGATTTGGTATAATAGATATGGACATTTTAGAAAATGTGGAATGTGTTTGATATTTGTGTATAGTTATGTTATTATAGTGCACATGTATACACAAACACAAGGGCACTCTCTATTCCTTCATTCTCTTCGGGGAGGGATCGGGTAGACGTCTTAACTAGTTCATTAGTCACTAATATTTACATGGATACCACTGACGCGTCAGCTCACTGCATGCATTCATGATAATTCGACCGAGTTCCGGGTAGGAACTGTTACTATGTCGTCATTTGCTAATTTAATTTACCGTGATTCAGCACGGAATCTCAAAATGTGTCTTGACACCAATAGATAAACCTATAAATAGGATAATACTGTCTTCTGTTTACGCGAATGTTATTCATTGAAATTAAACTACTTTATACGGATTTTGTTGCGTTGTTTGTTTAACACTTTATTACATAATTTTGAAAACTGTTACTCTACTACTACTATTAAATTTTACTCATTTTTAAGCTAATTAAATTATTAAATATATTTATATTTAAGTGTACACTTTCCCCGAAGGACGTTTCGGTTGCTTTTCAGCAGCCAGGTCACAGGGAGATTAAATATACCTAAATAGTTTAGTATAAAGTAGTTTAATTTCAATCTATGTATAAGTGAGACCTAATACGTAGTTGACGAAATGTGGGTGCAATACATCTTTAGATATATATACAGACATGTCGGTCTATTTTTACGCATACCGGGCCATCGTGCTCATAAAAAGCTAAATAACTACTTTTCCATTCTATAAATAGCCCACTAATATTACCTGTTGTTTTAATACTGTCCATCTACTTATTCACTTTACATATCTAGTAAAAATATCTAAGTTGCGTAGTGGTAATATTACTATTACAATCTTCTTATTTTTAATGATATCGGAAATATTTCGGACGTAGAAGACCTAGTAGAAAAATTTCTGGATCACATCGGCGATATTTTGAAGAAAGGCTGACCGTACTTACGAATAATTTGTTTTTCATAACGGGTGTTAAGTACCGTCCCTAAGCTAACGTGATGAAATGAAATGAGAAAGAAAATGCAAGAGAGTTATGCCAGAATCGTAGCAACTAGAACTCCGTAGTCTCTGCCCATCCCTCCAGAAAACAGGCGTGAGTGTAATAAGATTCGTCCAAAGTCAGTAGCCCGTGTTACGCGCCGACAAAAATCAAAATAATCTGTAATATCTATCGATTCTATTCATAAAAAAATCCTTACCAAAAGCCTTATATGTTTAGTACATATGTATGTAAATACTTAAAACGTCTTATTATCATTCTGAAAAATATTTATACATACTTATAATAAAATTGTAGCTGGTCAATGTCTGTACATAGAGTATGTGATATATTTAAGAATCCGGTCAAAACGAAATGTTTAATTTAGTTTTGAGCTTTTTTTTATTGTATATACATTCTTAAAAAAAATTTTGTTAAATCCGTACAACTTTACTTATTCATTGCTAACTCTTTTCCCCGCCACCTATGACGTAGTGTGTGTAGGCGCATTTTTTTTTACGTGGTATCCCTAGTAGGCCTACTCCACAGACATCTTGCCGATGTGGTAATCCTCGACATAATCATATTTTCAATCAGTTATTAGCTAGCTATTCTATTCTACTTTTCTTCGATGGTCCAGGCTGTGGCTCAGAATGTAATTCAACGTTGAATGTGAAGGTTTGGGGAATGACAGGAGTTAAAATTGGAGTCATAGTTGGAAGTTCATCTTGACATGTCCCAAAAATAAAATTGCGTCCTCTAAAAAATGCAATATTAGGTCCTTAAATTGTAACATTTCAATGAACTACATTGATAGCTAAACATTTTAATAAGTAAATCAACTATTTCCGTAGTAGGTTGAGCCAAAATGATTAAATATGGTGCTATATCAAATTTATTTGCTGTATACTTAACCATCAATGACTCTCTGTCCTTATTTTTCGCACCAATTTTTCATGTATTGTAGGAGTGTTTACGAACATATAAACTCACATACACAAACTACCGGATCTAATACCTATACGCCAAACAAATATTTTTGCCTTGCGGGAATCTAACCCGTGACACGCAGTGCAGCAGCCAATCACTCAACCAGTGCGTCAACCATACCGTCGTCGTATTGATTTTATGCAGCTACATAATCATACATTAGTTGATTGACCTTCTTGTGATAACCCTAATTTTGAAAATTTGACCTCAGTACATTAAAATCATTTTCTCAAAACCTACGCCTAATTAGAAAACCATATTTTTGTGGGTGATAAACCTTATTATAAGGAATCTATTCGTACCAGATAGAGGTTCTACTTCGACCTAGAAAAAATAATAAAAAATAAATACTGATTTCAGTAAAACATTATTTTTCTGTGGACTCTTTGATCATTTTTGATTAAATAATAACGGGATAATATGCTCCTAGAAATGCTTCATAAATCCTCAATGCAAACAAAACTCAATTACATATAGGTATTTTTGTACGAATTATTTTATGTGTTTAAACCTTTAAGGCCACGAAAACTAAGATTTTTTAAAAAATCAAGCTAAAGAATTTGTCACTTGGGAGTTCTACTCTTGCATTTATAATGAACTATTAATTAGGAAAATTCAATAAAAGGCGGATGTCACTTTTTTAGGGCAAAAAAAACACTGTGCGACGCGACGTGATAAATTTATTGTAATCCTAACTAATATTATAAATGCGAAAATGAGTTTGTTTGTTTGTATGTTACGCTTTCACGCTTTAACTACTCAACAGATCAACATGAAATTTTGCATACACGTTGTCAGGGGTACAGAATAGGACATAGGGTTCATCCAGAAAACATAACTGTTGCAAACCTAACCTAACCTAACCTACATTTACACGAGCGAAGCTGCGGGTGAAAACTAAATTTTTATAATTATGATATCATTTTTAAAGTAGGTTAGTATCAGGTTACTAGATCTAGTGAGGTTTCATAAGTAAGTTATTTGCATATTATAAAATTTCATTTTCATTTGATGCTGAACCGTTATCAACTTATGACATAAAACAACAATAGACTTTACGTAATGATTACTAAAAATACAAAATGATATCTCTCTATTACACCTTCTTAGCGTTTACAAAGAATCTTTGTTATTCTGCCCGCGCAACAAATTCATGCCATTCTATTGATCCTCATTACCTATATTGTAAACATATTTACAAATAGATTAACTCTTTGAATTTGTGATTCAATTACAGTTTTCCTTCTGAAGTACTATGTAAGCCTCTGTGCGCGAATCTAATTTGCATTATACCGCTTATTTTGTAAAAAAAATACTCTCATTATTCACTTAGTTATACTTCTAAATTAATTTTTAAAAAAGCACTGCATAACAATTTCAGTTAGGTGCAAAACCAATAAGAACAGAAAAATATAATACATTCAAGGACGTTCTTAGTTATTTAAATATCCGTTTAAAAAAAAACACATATTTTACAAGAATTAAATTCATATCTAAATTTGTATAAAGTGTATCATAAACTTGTACTTACCAATAAACACAAAGATCTTCATTTTACTCGTATTTAGGTCACAAACACATTTAAGTAATGATTTTTTATTGTTCACAGTCACCTAAAACAGACGATGTCAGTTTATGAAATGACGATCAACTTTAGTGTATAATCATATAAATACAAATATTGGCGAATCCCCACTACTATATGTATTTTCTTCTAATAAATGCATTCCATCTCCCGATCCATCATCTTTGAATACACGTGTGATAAATAGGTGCGTTTAAAATATTTGGCTAGTAAACAATTATAATCTTGGTTTTAGATGTGACAAATGATATTTTGGTATTTGATTTTTAAGATTCTCAATAAGAAACTATAAAAATAGAATACGAAAATTAATTAACCTCTTTATGTATTGTGTTCCAAAAAGTATTCTATTAAATTTACTTTGAATTTTAAAATACAAATACAGTACGTTGCTGTGTACCTACTCAACAGGTTTCAACAGAACTCAGACTAGACACACCAGTTTCAATTATTATATAGGTACGTGAAGTTCGCCACAATTTTATTTTAACTTATGCATCGCGTAGTGGCGCTTAACGACAGTTAGTATCAATAAAGATTTTATTGACTTGATGATATGATAAATACGGAGATATTAAAACAACTATTCTGGACGACCACTATTTATAATTTTAAAATTAAGAAGTTTCTAATGCAATGCAAACTAGCTATATAAGATCTATTGACGGCCTCGATGGCGCATGGCGCAGTGATTAGTGTAACCGACTGCCACGCCTGAGGTCGCGGGTTCGATTCCCGAACAAGTCAAACATTTGTGTGCATGAACATGGATGTTTCTATACATAATATGTACGTATTTACAAAAAAAAAATATATATATATATGTGTGTGTGTTTATCTATTGTCTAGTACCCATAGTACAAGCTCTGCTTAGTTTGGGCTAGATGGTGGCTACCACATGGTACCATATTTATTTATTATCTTTGTAATAGTTGGGTCAACTAATCCTGACTAATATTATAAATGCGAATATCACGTGTGTCTTATTACGCTTTCACGCGTTAATTACTCGACTGATCATCATGTCATGACATTTCGAAGATATTATGTTTTCTTGAGTACAGAAAAGCACGTAAGGTACCCTTCATCCAGAAAAAGTAATAATAATAATAATTTTACCCCTCTGGGACAGTCGTTATCTCCTCATGAGACTAACGCGATACCGGAGGGCATAGTATACTAGCTTTTAAACTACCACCTTCGCCTTGTGATATAAACAAAAAATGTATCACCAGGTTAAATAAAAGCGCACAAACCGCAGGGCAGCTTGTGACGAGCTGAATGTGAGTGGCGACACTGCGGTCCTGAGTGCCTCAGAGAATCGGTGAGGGCCTCGTCCCCAGCTTGCCGTTACTGGTTGGCTGGGATGGAACTTAAGAGCGCCCGTAGGACTCTCAACTCTGGCTTGCCTTGATCAGCCGGTCAGAGGGAGGCCGCTAGAGCTACATGCTTGGGGGTGGAAGTGTCATTTTCAAGGGCATAACTACGGGGAAACCCGATCCGGGTCTCCGTTTTCACGAGACCCGTGATGGTGAAACCGGCGCCGCACCGCTCGACACCCCTAGCCGCTCGCACCGGTGTTGCCTTCTGCTGCTGGCTTGTATGCCTATAGTGGCTATTCAGGGGGCTCATCTAGTGAGTTGGCGAGTCACCGTCTATCCATTCGATTGATGCTATCAGAGTATTCAGAGCAGACGCCATTTTATCATCCATAGTTACCAATATACCAATCCATCAAACACCCATACCCATTGCCCATATATTAGAATCCATACGTAGCAATAGTCCTACGCCTGCTGCGGCTAGTGCCGCTGTAGGTGTTCCATCCCACCTTTGATTAAAACTCTCGAAGGGCCTCTTCACGTTGGACCCATGTCTCCGTGTAAGCCTCCCAAAGGGCCGGGTATTTTCCTAACGTATTAGGAATATACCCGTGAAAGAGAAACAAATAATAATTTATTTATTGATTACAGTGGTAATACATAATGCAGTCCATAAAGTACTTAATATAGGTAATATGATATGGGTGCCTGTACTAGGGTAAACCTGTGCCACAGGCGTTAAGGGCACTTACACTACTAGGAACTAAGTTACATACAATTAGCTATACTTATTATACAAATATATGCAAAAATAAGCCAATATTATAATTATTATCATGTAACTTATTTAACAACAATCAACAAATCTTCCGTATCCTCATAATTTAAAGTTTGTAAGTACCGACAGACTATCCGCTTAGATCTTACATAACTTAGGTCATATATAGCTGTTTGTTTATTTATCTTGTTATAAAGAAAAGGCCCTAGGAATGTGAAAAGTCTATTTGTAAAAACAAACTTTGATTCAGAAAGTGTGGTACAGACAATATCTTTACGTATTTTAGTGTTGGTAAGGTTGATGTTATACGTAAGCGTTGCGTGCTATTTAAGTGCTGTGTACATTATAAAAAGCTGTCGGACAGTTAATACGTTACAATTATCATACAAAAATTGTACTGTCCCCGAGTGATAAAAAAATGAACGCGAGCGAAGCCGCGGGCAAAATTTAGTACCAATATAAATATGATATACGACCTTGTGTAATTACTAATTACTGTGAAGAGCGAGGTTACACTAGCTGACCCGCGCAACTTCGTCTGCTTCACATAAGAGAATTTTGCTCCGCTCCTATTGGTCGTAGCGTGATGTTATATAGCCTATAGCCGTCCTCGATAAATGGGCTATATAACGCTAAAAGAATTTTTCAATTCGAAGCGATTAGCGCGTTCAACCAAACAAAAAACTAGATAATAAGTGCAATTTCATTAGAAATTACGTATTGGTCACTTGAAATCCAAATTCATACGATTCTACTTTTTGGTAATCAGGGAAAACGACCATTGTTGTGACGATGCTTCCAATCCAGGAGTAATCAATAGTATGCTAAAGAATTTTACAAAATCTAAGCTGTTTTCTGAAATGAATCCTAATATCATCAGCAATGAATCAGCCATATAGCAAGAATAGTAGTGGTACCCTGCCTACGTGGAACTGCACTCTAGCAATAAAAAAACAGTAAAAACATTCACAAATTTAAAAAAAGCTCACTTCAAAATTGACAATTGTGTATAATGTAAACAGAAATGTAATTTATGTTCAAATTAGATGGTTATTTAACACGCTCGACGCCAGAGCCCAATGTCCAATTCCCTTAAATTTTAACTAAACCTTTTTTTCCGTTATTATGACTCACCATAATCATGTGAAACACCGTTTTGATTTTTATCCCTCCCCCTGTGCTCCTTCCCCCCTTTTTGGTTGTGTATCATTTTTGATACACGTGGCCTGTGAAAACGTTTCACAGCGAAACCTATTTCACAGGCCATGTGTATCAATTTTGATACACACTAAATTCTGTTTGTTTTTGTTTCAGATGCAACGAATTACAAGAATACGAGAATAAAATTTATGAAAACTGAGAATAGCAACATAACACTTGCTATTTTTAGTTATCCTAAATTTTATTTTTGTTTGTTTCAGAAGAAATACAGCTATAAATAAGTGTAAGAAGTGTAATTTAGAGTAAGTTTTGTGTAACGTGAAGATGGATTTTAGTGATGATGATTCTGTGGATGACCCACACTATGAACCTTCTGATGAAAGTGATTATACAGAGAGCAGTGATTCGGAGTCAATTGACATTAGGATTCCACCTATTTCAGCTAGGAGAAATTCCACATTTGCTGAAGATTTATTGCCTCCATTGCCGAATATACAAAGAAGAAGAACTCCGCGAACACTAGTCGAGGAACCACCTCGAGATGAAGTTCCTAGCACATCTGGGACTACATCTGTTGACATGACCGAGGCTGAGTGGCTGCATCAAAAACTTACTAATATACAATGGGAAAACCCGACTCATGAGGATCCGCAAACTATT
Organism: Catocala sponsa; assembly: GCA_963564715.1. NCBI lineage: Eukaryota > Metazoa > Arthropoda > Insecta > Lepidoptera > Erebidae > Catocala > Catocala sponsa. The sequence goes on along the minus strand of OY751338.1, from coordinate 19,121,708 downwards.
GATTACACAGTTGCATATTCTGGCATAAAAGATATTTACTCTGGCATTTTGGCAAACGCGAAACCCATCGATTATTTCGATTTGTTTCTGACTCATGACATATTACAACTGATAACAGACCAAACAAATTTATATGCCACTCAGTATTTGTCATCTACCGACACCACACCTAGTTCTCGTCTCCACGCTTGGACCCCAGTGACACTAGACGAGATGAGAAAATTTCTAGCTCTAGTTGGTTGGATGGGGCTAGTAAAACTACCGTCAATAAAAGATTATTGGCGGATCCATCCACTTTACGGTATTCCACTAGCTCGAAAAGTTATGCCTCGAAACCGATTCGAGCTTATGTTAAAATTTCTACACTTTTCTGATAATTTGAATGCGAACATAGAAGACAGATTGTATAAAATTAGAGGAGTTATGGATAAGTTTGTCCAGAATTATCCCTGGCGAAAAGATTTGTGTCGACGAATCTCTAGTTGCTTGGCGAGGCCGATTGTTATTCCGTCAATATATCCCAAACAAAGCAGCCAAATACGGTATCAAAGTATTCAAGCTATGTACTGACAAGGGTTACACCTGGAATTTCACGATTTATTGCGGAAAATCAAGGGACAGAGAGACTGAGGTATCGGAAAAGACGGTAATGACACTTGCGGAAGGACTACTAGACGAAGGAAGAACTTTATATACCGACAATTATTACACAAGTATCCCACTAGCATATCGTTTGAGACGTAGGAAAACTCATCTTGTTGGAACCCTTAGATCTAATAGAAAACATCTTCCAAAAGACATTATGAATATGAAATTGAAGAGAGGTGAGATGTGTGCCAAACAGACGAGCGATGGGATTGTGGTCACGAAGTGGCGAGACAAACGTGACGTAAGGATGTTGTCTACAAAAACATCAGGTCTAAAGACTGTTCCCTATCAAAATAGAAATATGACCGTTAGCATGAAACCAGAGTGTATTGTGGACTATAACAACGGCAAGTCATCCATTGACCTGAGTGACCAAATGGCAACATATGGTTCTGCTCTGAGGCGATGTACGAAATGGTATCGCAAATTGTTTATTGAGATTTTATGGGGAACCTCCTTAGTTAACGCTCATTTTCTGTACAACTTGAACACTATACAAAAGAAGCTTACGATCACAGAATTTCGAGAGAGTGTAATTCAAGATATGATTGAAAAGGGTCCTGAATCAGTTGGTAACGAGCAAAGTACTTCTACTCCAATACCGAGAAGGGTATCTGCACCAAAGCATTATCTTATAAAAATTAAGGATGGAGAAAAGATGATACGTGGGCGATGCTCTGAGTGCTACAAAAAGTACGGGAGGGACGGAGTACTTGTCGATGGTAAGAAGATCAGAGCAAAGCAAGTTTCGACAAAATGCTCTGAGTGTAATAGTTTTATGTGTCAGCTTTGTTTCAATGCACACCACTAACCAAATAGTACGAAATACATTGTTGATTGCTACTCTAGCACTAGACTTTTTTGTAATAAAACAAGTTCCTAATTTTTTGTTCTTTTTTTTCAATTTCCAATTATTCCTGAACCACTTACCCTATTTATACCCCCAAAGATACCAATACGTTCACCCAGGCCAGAGGATTCCTATTTGCTTAGTAAATGTATGGAAAAGGTGCGCATTTTTTATACACACAGCTAAAACTAAAAAGTTGCCTGTGTATCAAAAATGATACACACTTGATTGGACAGTGTGTATCAAAAATGATACACTGGCGCTGAGCGTGTTAAATTTAGAAGAATTGTGATATTCATGACATAGATTACGGATTTTCATACGAAATTTCGACGAAATATATTTTAAGTACTGCTTCGATTCCAAAAAGTCTCTGAGTTACAAAGACTGATCAAGCAAGCGCAGCCGCAGGAACCATATACACATTTGTTTTTTTCGGCAAATAATGAACGGCTATATAAATACATTAATAGTGGAACTACTACTAGGTTTAACATAACTATTATGATTACGATAAATATCAAATGTCACTTTTGTGTCACATATGAGTCTAGCAGCAATAGTTTAGTGTCCGACTTCAGTTTGAATAGAGCTAACATAGAGCGGGATGTTTTATCGGCACCTAATAGCGATGACGCGTAAGTTCTGTTCAAATTCATGTCGGGTGTATTAAAATAGTTTGATATGTGGTTAGCATTACGTTTCGGTTATGATGGAACTGACATACGCTGTGCGTAAAAGTTCCAAAAAATACAAGAAAAACAATTTCGCTTTTTATACCTACTATCAAGGTGACAGCTTACTATAAGCCATTAAGCTCATATATTGCTATTAAGCAATTACCAGCCAACTCTTCGTTAAATCAATTAAAAATAAGATGCAAGTCTTTTCATCCTTTCTGCCTTTGGAATGGAAAGTTTATGTTAACTTACCAGTGAGATTAACATTTTTATTGTTAACTAGCTTTTGCCTGCGGCTTCGCTCGCTCGGGCACAGTACTTTTTTCTGAGTGAAAGGTACCCTATTTAATTTTCTATATCTCTGACGAATATACGAAATTTCATTATGATTGGTTGAGTATTTAAGGCGTAAAAAGCGTAACAAATACACAGACATTCACATTTGTAATACTAGGTTTTGCCCTCAGCTTCGCTCGCGTTAATGTAGATTTATGTTAAGATATATTTTTCATTAGCCTATATGTTATTCTGATGTATAAACAATAATATTCTAAAGATACATCAAAATCTGTTCAGTAGTTTTTGCGTGAAAGAGTAACAAACATACATCCATCCATCCTCACAAAGGATCGGATTAGTTAGTGTACTCTAAGTATACAAATCCAAAATTTTGTGGATCACACAAATAATAATCATTGTCCTTAAGGAAATCGACTGCACAGGTCTCAAGTATGGCGACAATATCCGTGAGGTGACCTTTTGCTCGATCCATGCAGTCATGATCAAACGTAAAATATATTCACGTAAGTAGCCATGGTATCGATGGGTTTGTACCCGATTGTGGTGACATAATTTATGTATTCTTAAGTGAAATAATCCAGAGGAAATACCCAACGCAAATTATACCTAGGACCGATAAGTAAGGAAACAATTTGGTTTACTCATACTTCCTTACTTTATTCAATTTACCTGTAACAATTTTCTTGGAGCATTACTGGTAAAGATTGTGGTATATGGGATTTACTTCGTTTAAGTTAGGTGCCTACAATGTTGTATATTGGAATTACTATATCGAAGTTATTCAACTGAATACCTACTTACCTACCATCTATATACTTCCTCTCATCTGAAGCAAGCACTTACAATTTACCAGTATGTTCGAAACTTAAATAAAATGAAAATAGGCTCGCATCCTGTTACCTGCTACAACAACCAATAGCGTATGAACCTATAGTTGATTACCGGACACTTTTACAGAAACCTTGCTACTAACAAATGTAAATACTAACAGAAAAATGAAGTGACGCTTTGCCTAACACAGACATCGAATCTAGGACATCACGAGAAGTCATAAGTGTAATAGCAAATTTATGCTATAGAATTAATAAGACAGTCCTATGGACATGAGTTGTTATTAATAGACCGAGACCACTTCCCTGTATAGCGCATACAGAGATTAATTGTTGCCATTAATGTTTTCTTTCCCGTTGTATCCCATGGCTCAATCTATACTAGTATTAGTGGGAGGAAATATTAGATTTTTTGTTTGTTTGTTTGTAATGATTTAAAACAAAAATCACTTAACCGATTTTAAAATTCTTTCACCATTAGAAAGCTATATTATCACCGAGTAACATAAGCTATATATTTTAAAAAATACTGATTCATCTAACATAACCTCACCTACGATTATGCGAGTAAAGGATAGTGTCCAATAAAAATGTAGAAAGGAAGCTTTGTGTTAATATCAATGAAATAATGTGGGAAAAAGAGTAGATTTTATATGCCCGCTGAAAGTAAGAACGGAACCTTACCCGATTGCAGACTTTTCAATCAGTTCCCCTAAACCAAAAACAACGCATTAAAGTGCAATAGATTTAGTAGTAATTTTTGTGTCTGCTTTAATTAAGAAGATACAAAAATTACTACTAAATCTTGTATCTACTAAATGTGTGCATTATATTTACATATTTTCCTGATGTTCTAATGAACATCAGGAAAATATGTAAATATAATGCACACATTATATATGCAGTGAAACAGTGTTATTCGCGCCATTCAATATGGACGTAACATTATCTATGGTATTGATTATTGTCATTGAGTAATATATTTATACTGTGTTCTACATGTAAATAAGTAAATAAAATAAAACTGCATATTATCGTAACATCGATTTACACCCTCACTTTTTTACAAGCTATGTAATGTCTAATACTAATCTAAGTTCACAATATAATATGTAACTTAAAATAAAAGCAAAGAAAACAACAAATTCGTTCTAAGTGCTTGCTTAAATCATTACATTCTGTATCTGTAACAGAAGATATCAGAAAAATAATGAGTTATTTTTCTGATATCTTCTGTTACAGATTAATTAAATAATTAAATTAATATCTATTACACTTCTGTTACTCAGTCCTGCAGTGAGTGAGTAGGATGTCCGGGACTGTTCGAGAACACGGTGTGTTGTCAGAAATCAAGAGAACAACCAGTAGATATACAAAGTGGCGCAAATGTTATCACATTAATTGATACCACATATACTACATGGTATTCTCTGACGATTTACAAATTATGAACCAAGTGTATTCAGTAGTTTAGCCAAAGGACATTTTTTCTGTTTATATAATTTTAAAATTTTAGAACATCACGAATGCAGAGATAAAGTATTTAGGTGTCAAAGACCAAGCAGCGATATTAAAAAAACCCGTCGTATTAAATTATTGTATTATCGGGTCCGGGAATTGCCGGTCCTAGCGAGTTGACAAAGACGATTTCTCGGAACCTATGATCGTTATCGGTGTTTCAATTTGTGTCTAATTTTATTTTATTTATTTTGTTCAAATACACTATTTCTTAATTTCTGCGAAAATAGGTTTTTATCAACCAGCTTAAGGCAGTTCTTGCCGAATGATATTTAGGTTTCGGAAATATTCATATCAAACCGTAACAGTTTCAAGGTGAAAGTACGTGCTCTCCTCCTTGACAGTTTATCAAATTCATCTCAACTATCTATACTATAATAAAATTCAAAGAGCACTTTGTCTGTACATTGAATATTTTCGCGAAATTTCAATTGGAATGTATCACAGTATCGATATAGGACAATAAATATTTTTTTTAAATATTTGTTTGTCTGTCTGTTTATTTGTTATACTATCACGCAAAAACCCGTGAACGAATTTTGATCGGGTTTTCGCCAATATGTTACCTGAAGGCCTAATCTTAGATAACAACCATGACGCTATGACCTATAGGAACCGAGCAGTGCTATTTATCAAACTTAATATACATGAATACCAGCATCACATTTAATTTATAATAATAATATAATAATATTCTACTACATACACGCAACACCATCTAGCCCAAACTAAGCAGAGCTTGTAATATGGGTACTAGACAATTGATAAACATACATATATACCTTTTTTTTTGTAAATACATACATATTATATATAGAAACACCCAGACCAAGACAAACATCCATGTTCATGCACACAAATGTTTGACTTGTGCGGAAATCGAACCCGCGACCTCAGGCGTGGCAGTCGGTTACACCAACCACTACGCCATCGACGCCGACAATTATTAAATTGATGAGCATAAGCATAGTGTGTGTTTAGGGTTATCATCTAGTTTTTGTTTCATTAAAATCCGTTAATTCTATCGTAAGTTATGCTAATTTACAATTTACATAAAGGCGAATGCCAGTATTAGGCCCAGAGGTGTACAAGAAATTGGCTATACTAAAAAAATATATAAATATTTATCCTAGTTTTACCTTGTTTTATTATTCTATATAAGTCAGTAATATTTTCTAAAAACTTAAACAAGAAAACGACTAAATTATGTAATACAACTTGGAAGCAAGTACATTAACGTGAAAATGTTGCCATTACACAAAATATGTTGACAGGTAATTAATCGAAATAGTAATTTACCCTTGCTATATTATATAGAAATTACAATACATTTATATATAATAATTACAATAGACTATGCAGCGTGACTTGGATCCTTATTTTATAAGTGTGTAAACGGTCAGGAGGCGCTTGGCTCTTGACTTTTTCATTGATTTAAGTGAATTGAATTATGTAAAAAAAATTGTTATGTATTTAACAATAATAAAAAGTAAACTGATGTTATTTAATAATAAGAATAGGCGATAATCTGATATTATTATTGCAGTGGTATGTCATGAGTTTGTTCACTTCTTATATTTAAGAAATCTTTTATACGCGAGGACTTGTAATTGGCTTACTGATTACCTTACTACTCTTTTTGTTTTGATTGTTTAGCTGTAAGTCTTCCATGTTATTTGAATAAATAAAATAAAAAAATATATATTATTATTTTAATCGTAAATTTTTTATACAAAAGTAATACAAAATCTAATAATAATTATAAGTTTTATGTTTGCAAGATTGCTTTGATTAACTTAAAGTGTTATATATATTGTACTATTATCGATGTATGGAGGTTTTTTATTTATTATGGAAACACCATCTCTAACTTCTATGACGCCGGAAAACGTAAATATCACTATCATTGCTTATTTTGCAACTCCATTGTGACGGTTAGTGTTTATTTATTGCGGTTAATATCGACGACTTTTAACTATAAGCTATAAAACTGCAATGTATTCTGTTTTATTTCATCCCTAATAGATTGTATTCATAAATAAATTAAAATAATGTGTAAAATAATATAGCACATATTTAATATAAATTTTATTGATGAGATATACAAAAGTATTGATAAATTTAAAATGCCAAGTTTTTTGTAAATCACTTTTTATGCTAATTAATTATTGGCATTGCTAAGTATTATTATGATTAGCCTTTTTAAGTGTGCACTGTGGGCCCACAGTGCACACTTAAAAAGGCATGCCCCTTTGTTACACGTACGGATACTAGATAGCGCTGTGCGAAACATTTTTAGTTTAGATTGTCTACATTTATTTTAATTACATATATAGCAGTACCATAATATATCTAAGCATATAAACTCTGCCATACCTACATCTACTACCAAATTCAAATAGCAGTTTGATTTTATATTTTCACGAAATTTCAATTGGACTGTATAATAGCTTAGGTATCTAACGATATAGAACACTTTTATTTTTGTAATTATTGTCTGTCTGTTTAATTGTTATTCTACAGATAAGATAATAGTTACCTAGAAAGTTATACGATCACGCAAAAACGCGTAAATGCAGGTTTCGTCAATATGTTATCTGAAGACCCGACCATAATCTTATACCTACTTAACTAATTTAAAACAATTATCACGCTATCACCTATGGCCGCCGAGCAGTGCCATTTATTAAAGCATCTTGGATTTAAGTATCACACAAAATTGATCGTAATGAGATATTAAATATTAACATAAGCATAGTGTGTATCTTAGGCTAACCTTTAGTCTTTATTTCATGAAATCCTTTATTTCTATCTAAACTTATCACAATTTATTATATATTATTTTAATAATATTAAAAAACTGTTTATAATATCAAGTAACAAACAACAAAAAACTGTTTTTAACAGAGTCTGCAGCAGCGTCCACGATAATTCTGGCGAATTGTTCTTTTTAGAATCGCCTGGTGGTACTGGAAAAACATTTTTGACCAGAATTATTTTAGCAAACATTCGCCAGCAAGGTAAAGTGCCTTTAGCAGTGGCATCTTCTGGTATAGCTGCTGCATTATTGCCAGGCGGAAAACACGATGTTTGCGCACACCATGTTTAAAATTCCCATAAAATTAGACAGGAATGAGAGCCAACACAGTATGTAAAATATTATATTAATATATCACGTAATAGTAAAAAGGTAAGGTTCTCCGCGATTGCTGTTTAATTGTATGGGATGAATGTACTATGGCACACAGAAAAGCAGTGGAAGTAGTCGATCCTACTCTGCGAGATATTAAGCAAAATGATCGACTGATGGGCGGCATCTCAGTGCTTTTTTGCGGCGAATTTCGTCAAACCTTGCCAATAGTACCACGAGGCACAAGGGCTGATGAGGTTAACGCTTGCCTAAAATGCTCCTACTTGTGGCGCCACATAATACGTCTTGCAGAATTAATAAATGATCAGACTGCACGTATTAACATTATAGCGCGTGTGAGTGGCGAATCTATATGTATAATATACGTCTATTAACAGAGTAATTGACCAAGATGAAGCCACCAATTACCCAATAGAATTTTTATATTCTTTAACTGCGCCCGGACTTCTTGTGCATAAAATAATTCTCGAAATCGGCGTGCCGATAATCAGTAAGATTCAATGAATTATAATTTCATACTAAAGTTTATAATATATATAACATGAAAAATAAAATCCTTTAATAAAAACCAAAAAACATGTTTAATGTTGTACCGATTCAATTATTTTAATTGCAAATATAATTAAAATTGCGAATAGTTGATTGCAAATTAATAGCCTAAAATAAGAATGCAGTAGGTAACTAAATTCTTCGTTTATTGTTGTGACTCATGAATAACATTGCAAAGCGCTGCTGTTACGCATAGCATAACCTCAAGAACATATTTTCATTTTAACCTTCGGGATTTTTAACTGACACTAAATCAAAGTAAAGCTATAGATATATTTACATAATAATATTGATCTACAAACCAGTTTATTAGTCAGAGTCTTACTTACCAAGTTAGCTGTATTTGTGTGTTTTATGATTAGTGTATGGGCGCTAAGGGGTTTGCCGAAAGAATAACTGCGGGAATGCTCAATATAAATGATGACTTCTAATTTGGTGTTAACTACACGAGTTCAGTAGATACAGCAAGTGCCCGACATAGAACGGTCGGTACGTAAAACACATTACAAGTTAAAACAAACAATAATAATCAATTAGATGGATTGCTGCTATATGATTTTACTTAGGCGCGCCAATAACACTACCCGACAATTTGTGCTGAAATTTTATTCCACATTCGGCACCCAGCAAAAATACCTATTGGTGGTGCCGAAACCATAGGTGCCAAAAAAATTGGTGCCGAAAGCGTGCACACAAAAATACGTTTTTAAAGAAATAAAAACATAAAATTTTAGAAATACTTTTTTTCTTCCAAATGCTTTATTTTTTTCCTATTCAAACCATTTTATACGTTTTTTTAGCAAAAATGTTGGCAACCTATTCTGTACCCCTGACAACGTGTATGCAAAATTGCATGTTGATCGGTTGAGTAGTTAAGGCGTGAAAGCGTAACAAACAAACTCATTTTCGCATTTATAATATTAGTTAGGAAGTTAGGATTGTCTTACCTTTACGCGAATGTCATACATTGATATTAAATACTGTTAGTAGATTTTATTGCCGGTTTACTTAAAAAACACCACCATTAGATAATTTTGAATTTAAACCATTCAAAGTCAAAGTCAAAAATCATTTATTCATTTAGATCACAAAGTAACACTTATGAACGTCAAAGTATATACGTTAGTGAGTTTACTAAGTTACTGAAGCTACATTTAGGTTAGTTGCTAGGTTCAGGCAAAGGGTAGAGCCTATGAGAAGAAACCTGCAAGAAACTCACGGCCACTCTTTTAAATCGTCAGTTAAATATAATTTCAGTATTTTACAACTCAGATTAACAAGGTGTTACAGCCATTATGCCATATACTACTGACTATAAAAGCTAAAGATAATAACAATAATAACTTAATAATATTATAGGGAGGAAATAATTTGAGCTAAGATATATTATTTAATATAAATCTAAAATAGACAGTAGGATGGCATGATGGCGCATACACTTACACTTTGTGACTATGCAAAGGCTTAAATTGACTTATAAGTAATACAAATCTTTGAATAATGTATGCAACAAGCAACTAGCTCCATGAGTTTTTGTCATTTAAGTAGTCGTTGACTGAATAATAACCCTTCCGAATAAGTTGTATTTTAACAGCGTTTTTAAATTTAAACAATGGTAAATTAATTATGTTAATAGGTAATTTATTAAAAAACGTATACCGAGTCCCGCAAATGTATTGTGAACTTTATGTAAACGATGATATGGGCCTACTAACTTATGCTTATTTCTAGTGTTTACGTTATGAATATCACTATTCTTATTATATAAGTAAATGTTATGTTTAATAAACATAATGTTAGCAAATATATATTGCGACGCAACAGTAAGTATGCCTATTTCTTTAAATCGATCTTTCAGGGAAACTCGTGGTCCTAAATTATAAATGCTACGTACTGCACGCTTTTGAAGAATAAAAATTGTCTCAATATCAGCTGCCTTGCCCCACAATAATATACCGTAGGACATGACACTATGAAAGTAACTGAAATATACTAGTCTTGCAGTATCTATATCAGTAAGCTGTCTTACATTCCGAATTGCGTATGCGGCTGAGCTAAGTTTCCCTGCAAGACACGATATTTGAGCGCCCCACTGAACTTTATGATCTAAAGTTAATCCTAAAAAGACTGTAGATTGAGCAAAAGTAATAATTTCATCATTTAAAATTATATTCACGTTAGGACTCTTTACGTTTGGCAATGTAAACTTGATACATTTAGTTTTTGTAGAGTTAAGTAGTAAATTATTCGCCGTAAACCAGTCCAGGACTTCCGCGAGTGAATCATTAACAGCACGTAAATTTGGTGCTTTTCGGTCTACTTTAAAAATAAGGGATGTGTCATTCGTGAATAAAACAATGTCACACAAATCCTGAACAAAGAACGGCAAATCATTTACGTACACTAAAAACAGAAAGAGTCCCAAAATCGAGCCCTGTGGCACGCCCATTGTGACTGGTAATCCAGAAGATTTACTTCCGTTGATATCAACGTGTTGTAGTCTATCGCTTAGGTAGGAATCAACTAAGTCAAGTGCAGTATCTCGGATGCCATAATGCCTGAGTTTTCGCAACAGCGTTTGATGGTCAACGCAGTCAAAGGCTTTAGAGAGATCACAGAATACGCCAATGACATCTTGCGAATTCTCCCAGGCACTGAATATATGTTTTAAAAGCGTAACACCCGCATCTATCGTAGAACGGCCCTTCCTAAACCCATATTGATCTGCGTGAAATAAATTGTTTACACTGAAGTGGCTCTCTAATTGCTGTAATATAATCTTCTCAAATATTTTACTAATAGCAGGTAATATTGAAATCGGCCTAAAATTACTGGGGTCACTTTTGCAACCATTTTTAAATAAAGGTATTATTTTACTACATTTCATTAAGTTTGGAAAAATGCCCACATCAATGCATCCGTTGAATATTGCGGCTAGGTGTGGCGCTATATTAACAATAATACTTTCAACTAATTTTACCGAAATACCCCAGAAGTCAGCTGATTTTTTTGAATTAAGCGACTTAAATACTTTTATTATATCATACGGATGTACACGCTCAAAACTAAATAGTATCTTGCACTCTTCCACGTTGCCCCTAACCAAGTATTCTGCTCGAGCTGGGCAAGACCTAAGGGTACTAGTTATGTCTAAAGGTATTTTTGCGAAGTAGTTATTGAATGTATCGGCTACTTCCAAATTATTTGAAATTACGCTATTATTTATATTCAGTTCAAATTTATTATCTCGCACCTTGCTGCGACCTGTTTCATTGTTAATAATGTTCCATGTAGTTTTAATTTTATTATTAGATTTTTGAATTTTAGTTTTTAGGTAAAGGGACTTGGCAGTGGCACAAGTCTTTTTAAATAATTTTGAATAATTTTTAACATATTGAATAAAATTTGGATCGAAATTGTATTGTTTCATACCATATAATTCATATAGCTTTGCTCTACTTCTATATATCCCAGATGTTGCCCAGTCAAAAAACTTAATCCTATTATTCTGACTAAAAGTCTTACATTTAAAAATATTATTATATTCTAAAGTAATTATGTTAAGTAAAGACTCATATAGTTCGTCTGGACTATCCAGAGAAAGGTCCATATTGACAACTTTGAGACTTATGTTATCATTAAATTCCTTTAAGCGATTAGATGTCATCGGTCTACATGTGACCTTATTCTCTATATGAGTTGTACTGTCAGGAAATACTACCTTTTGCCCACAGTGGTCAGATGTAAGTTCACTCAATATGGCCCTATTTAGAAATTGGCAGTCGCAAAATACATTATCTAAGCAGGTAGCAGAATGTGAAGTGATCCTAGTGGGTTCAGAAAATAAATGCTGTAAATTAAATGATCTAAATAAACTAATAAGTCTTAAAGAGACAGCTGACTGCTCAAGTAAATTAACATTAAAATCACCACACACTACTATATGCCTATTACTAGAACTCAAGCGTTTTAAAATATCCTCTATTACGGTTTCAAATACACTAAAATCACTTTGCGGTGGTCGGTATACACAAACTATGACATGTTGCTCTAATTCCACACAGGATAGTTCGACAGTGCGCTCGATAGAAAGATTTACTATATCTTTACGTTCTTTACATTTTAGATTGTTACATACATATATTAGAGAGCCACCATGTATAGAATTCTTTCTTACAAACGCACTTACAATTGAATAATATTCGTTATTAAATATTAATTGATTAGTTCTTAACCAATGTTCCGTTATGCAACATATTTGAATATTATGTTGTTTAAAAAATAAATCTAATTCTAACTCCTTGCCGGATAGACCCTGAATATTCTGATGAATTAGTCTAATACTGTGTGTATGCCTATCCTTTGTCTCATCTAACAGTTTAAACTACTAGAAGTGTCAATATTTGAATTTGTAGTAGAAATACTATTATGTCCTAAAACATTAATTACCCTACTGGTACCTGAGTCGCTACATATTATATTAAATGCTAATAATTTAGCAAGTTGCTTTTTATAAAAAGAAGATAGATACATTGTATCTTTAGTCAATAAAAATGTACTAATAAACTTATTAGTGTCAAAAAATAAACTATAATTGTTATAACATGTTATAAAAAAGTAAATTAAGTTTTTCAATATTCCTATTTTGTTCATGTGTTAGTACATAGGAATATGGTAATGCACAAAGAATAAAGTTACACCCTACTTTATAATGTAATGATTCTATTACCTCTGTCAAATGGATTGCTTCTTTTTTAGTGACAGATAAGCTGTCACCATAAAGAAATATTACTGTTGAATCTGCATTTAATTTTGTAGTTTTTAACTTATCAATTATAGAACCTAACCTAGCCCCAAGGGAACAAATATTTATGCAAGGCGACTCTGTATGAGAATTAATTAGTCCACTAAAACCTACTCCTATTTGGTCAGAAAACATTAAAAATATACACTCCCGCCGACATTGCTTTTGGTCAGCTATGGTCACAGGGAGACTAACATCTTTAGTCTCCCTGTGACCATTGTCTTGAATTGTAGTTACCGTTAAGTACCCGAATATAATTTAATTATTGGTGGTCCTATATACGCAGAATGAGCCCAAAATGTGATGAAATCTAGCTTTGTTTTGCTTCTACTTGGGTTTGACTAACTGAATCGTTAGATCCCAAGCTCGCTTCGATATATAGCGAAAGCCAAGCCAAGCTTGTTGTCTTGCAGTACTTGCTTGACATGTTGAAGCTATGCGTCCAGCTAAGTAGTGCATTTTTTAAATAAATCTCAAGGAATCCGTATCCTGTCGTTTAATTTCAATACTTTTATATTATTTTGTTTTTTTTTATGTTTTTCTTGGTCTGGGTGTTTCTATGTATAATATGTATGTATTTACAAAAAAAAAAAGTATATATGTATGTTTATCCATTGTCTAGTACCCATAATACAAGCTCTGCTTAGTTTGGGCTAGACGGTGTTGTGTGTATGTGATAGAATATTATTATATTATTATTATTATTATTTGTGTCATCTAACCTGTACGCGTCTGAACAATAAAAGCAACACAAACACAGATACACGACATCGCGAATATTTTGTTTACATTTTTGATCAGGCGCTCGCAAACAAGTAAACAAACGATCTTGACAAACTGATGATCAAAGTCACGATTTTTTTTTAAAAGCCTTGCACATTGTGAACTTTTGTTCGTGAAATAACTTTATTAAAATGCAGATCAATACTGGCATCAAATATTACCTACTGGCACTACTATCAACTGTTCCATGTCGTTCAAACGACAACTTACAGCCCGCGTAAAGAGAAAGTGTTACCATCACCAGAGGTTGCTAATGGATTGTTGTCTTCTTAAAGGACGAATTGTACTAACAGTATAACTGGTCGATTGCAGACCAACAGCCGTCTTCTGTTGATGGCTGTTTGGCTTCAATCTTCGGTAGGCTGAAAGTGCACTCCTAGTAGTGGGCCAGCATAGGAGAGATCCAAAGGTTATGGAGTTATTTAGGATAATTTAGACACCTACCTTTTAGGAAAAAATAGGTACGCAAAACTTAGGTTAATTTACAAGAAATATTATAGAAATTTCCGTCATCTTAAGTGACTATTATATAATTTAATATGGTCTACTTTATACGAGAAAACATAAATTTCCATAAAAGCTAGTTTTATGACAACATAGTATCTAAAAACTTACTTGATCAAATGAGTTAAAGTCTTGAACTGCCTGTCAGCGCCCGAGGCAAAACGCGATTGTTTTTAATTAAGACATGAATGACGAATTATCGTTTTTTTTTTCTAATTAGATCCTAAACATACTGATAGTTTAATAATAAGTAGTTACCATAGCAAGGAGGCTAACAACAGTTTACCAGAAACATCGCAAGCGCCTTGTCGACGCTACAAAATAGTTGCAATGAAGCAACTGCGGGGTCCAAAAGAAACCTTAAAACTTCTAGCGCTTGTAACAATACAAAACCAAGTTACTAGCTCCAATCTGCTGTAATTTGGAGGTACACTTACCAGGCTACTCATCCTAAATTTACGAATATTGTTTGTACGTCCCTCCGTTGTGGAATTTGACTCTTTTTTATTTATAATAATAATTGGCTTAAAACAACAAAAATGTACTTAAAACGTCATTTATTCAGTCCTATTAATACATATAAATAGATATCTTATTTTGATGGCTGCGCCGCTGGGCACCGCGATGTCCTCTGCAGGTTTACATCTGAAATTGAAATAGAAAATCAATTATTTTATAAATAAACATTATAAACACTTTTCCATTATGTTTATTTACTTTTTGTTTCACTCAGTTCGTAACGGGGTTACGTGGATCTTAACAGTATTTTATTATGATTTCTATTTTCTCTTTGCTCGACCATAACCACATATATCCAGGCATGGTCACGGTAAGGCATAAAGGGGGTGGTTGGTTAAAATCTAATTTATTTTATACATAGATATTGATAAAATAAATTCTGTAAAATATAATTTCAATTCGTATAGACTTAAGACAATACTTGTATAGTATTTAATAACTATTGAGTTTGCTGAAGTGATATAGGATATATATATACATATATACATATATATATATATATACAGGGTGTAAGTGACGGTTCACCGAAAACTGAAATACTAGCTTCGGACCATCATTCTGAGTTGGAAAACGTAGGAATTTTCCACCGGAAAATTATCGAATTTTCTTTCTTTTCTTTCTTTGTTTTTTTACACACCGGCAATAGTGTGCTGTGTAAAAACCCGCCCGCATCGTACCTACTACCACTGAACTAGGGAAGATCTATGATCAATGATCGATATCGAAAAAAGTGTATTAAACAAAGCGGGATAGGTTAATAAATAAAATAGTTGTTTTCCTTTTAAAAGTAAAGGTTACATGAACGTGTTAGCACTATTTATTATTAAATTAGTCACGTAGATTGAAAAGATTGTAATGATTAAAGTAGCCTGTAATTAAATGTTATACTACTATCACTTTACAATACCCATTTGCATTTTAAATGTTAAAAAATATTAATTGTTTTGATATTTCGTATCGTAAATGTACATGTATGAGTTTATTTAATCACTTTTAATAATAATTAATGTAAAAGACCATCTAATTGTTTTAAAACAAAGCTTTTTGTACACAGCGATTCATACAATGTAATGTAATCTAGTAAATCTTTACTTAACTGTTAAAATACAAAACTGTAACAAAAATTTGTTAATAGAATTAGCAGTTATAAGTATAAAATTAATCGATAGCCGATAACTCTCATAAAAATATTTTATGAGAGTTATCGACTATGGATTTATTTAATTAGATAGATGTATCTCATCCCTATCTAATATGACTACAACTGCAAAAGAAATTTATTTTTGAATTCTTTAGTTCGGTCGCGCTACTGTCAGGAATCGGAAGTACTTGACGTAATCTCTCGTATTCGCGAGTGTTTACTATTTTCGTTGCATTTTGTTAAGTTTTTATTTTGTTTATAACTATTTTGTGTACTAAATTGTGTTTATTTACTGTGTTCATAACATTTTGTTAACGTTTTTGTTTTGTTTATAACTTTTTTGTGTAACTACAAAGTTGTGTTTGTACCTAATAAATAATGCGTCAGCCATTTAGTGCACGTGAATATGGACAAATGCTCATGGCATACGGGGAGGCACGAGGCAATGCTTCGTTGGCGCTTCGCATTTACATCCAGCGGTATCCTGACGCTCGTCACCCTATGGACAGTCGTGTGATTTCTCGTACGTATCAACGAGTACTGGATAATTTACCCATAGTCATTAACGAAATGTGCGTATAAGATTAATTTTATAAGACGTTATTCAATTTATTCAAATTTTTTTTAAGTACAATAATAAAATTGTACAATCCGATTATTAGTCACAACGTTTAAATTATTATTGTAATAGATCACTAAAATAGGTGATCCGGGCTCCGTCAGATAATGTGAGCGCGCGTAGCGTTGGTGCGCGGGAAGCGCGATACGATAGCGCGGACGGACACATTGCATTGGTAGCGATACATTGCGTAGTGTAAATTACAATGTACTGGCATAAAACTTTAATCGTACGTTTCATTTTTGAATTGACATTTCCATTCAGTTGTGTACTTATGGACAAACGATTGTGCAACGTTTTCGGTACACCGTCCCTTACACCCTGTATATATATATATATATATATATAATCAAAATTTTCATCCACTGCTTTCAACATACATATTTTATAATCTACCGGGACAAGGCCAACAAAACTGTGCATAAATCAGTCGTATGCATAATTTCGCTCGCAGCCACTTTACGACCGCGCTAGACGTTTCACGATGCCAAAGAGTGTAGTGAAAAAATGCAAAAACTATACTCTAAAACTACAAAAAAAGGATGGAATGTCGTACTTTCGGTAAATATAGTTTTGTTATGAAATATTTATTATATTTTGTTGAATATGGCGCTTTAAATAATATATTTGAAGATATTTTCGTTTAAATTTAAAGGCATCTATTACGCACCTGTCCCACTCACTCTTGCGTGCGCTGCCCGTAAGCGAGAGCGAATCGACACCACTACTACGGTGGAGACATGTTACAGTCTCCACCGTAGTAGTGGTGTCGATTCGCGATGCGTATGAGTATAATAGGACTGTTTATCCCTTTGTGGATATAGGTGTGAGACTATATATGTACATAATAATATATCGATCAAATATACCATAGATGCACAATCGTCGCTCGAAAAACGGCCCCAACAAAACTGTGCATAAATCAGTCGTATGCGCTATATTATGCACCTGTCCCACTCACTCTTGCGTGCGCTGTCCGTAAGCGAGAGCGAATCGACACCACTATTACGGTGAAGACCGTACCATATACTTAGTACGCTTGCGTATCGCGAGTAACACACTTAGGACGCTTTATATTGACGCGTTTTAACTAAACTATCACAAAATGTTTGTCAGTGGGTGTTCAATGGTTATTCCGGTTTATTTCCTGGATTGCATAATAAATGCAGTCACTTTGAGTAGTACTGGTCAGTGCCATATATTGACGCTGTTTTTATATGAGAATGTGCATCTATGGTATATTTGATCGATGTTTGTAGATCATACAAATTGTTGTCCCTTGTGGGGATCGAACCCTCAACACTTGACGCAATGGCAACAGCGAGGCGACTACTAAAACCTCACCTCATCAGTGAAAACTGCAGTGTTCGATGGTTTATTAGTAAAAAATATAGAAGAATACTCACTAATTCCACAAAGTTGAGCACAGTTCAGTCTGCCGGGGTTGTCGTAAGTGATGTTGTCGGTACCACAGACGGGGTTGTACTCTGGCGTCACCGGGCACCTGACGATACAATCACGGACCGCTGGCGATTGGGTAGTAGAGCTGCAATTACCATAAATTCCTTGTTAATTAGATTTTTGGTTGTTATTTTGATTTTTGGGTTGACCACATGTGATGGATTTTTTCCGGTTTTAAAAGATTTTACGGGTTACGGTTAACATGTGACATCAGGTAGCTCGAATGGTTGTCTGCTAAATTTGTGGTATAAAAAAAATTTGTTGTCTGTAAAGTCTAAAATGACTGCTAACAACATTTACGTAGCATTAAATATTATTTATAATAAATGTATGTTTGAAGGCATTTTTCCTTGAAATATAGAAAAGAGCCAACATTACCCCTGTGTATAAGTCAGGTTCTAGGAAGGCTGTTGAGAATTATCGCCCCATCTTGATTTTGTCAGCCTTGTCGAAGCTTTTTGAAAGGCTTGTCCATGATGCCATTCATAAAAGTATTTATAATATCATCATAGAGCAACAACATGGCTTCGTAAGAAGAAAATCGACGACTACAAATTTATTAGTGTTCACAGATTATTTATTCAATAGTATGGATCGGCAAACGCAAGTGGACACCATATGTAATACAAGGTTGACCATAAGCTACTGCTATTGAAAATCGCCTACAATGGAATAAGGGGTGATGTGCTCCGTTGGTTTACTTCCTATGTTTCAAATAGATCACAAAAGTTTGTCATTAAGGGATTCCACTCAGCTACTGTAACTGCTACGTCTGGCGTGCCCCAAGGTTTAATTTTAGGCCCAGTTTTATTTATCTTATTCATTAATGACATAGGAGAGTGTTTCAGACACTCTAAGTTTTTGTTGTATGCAGACGATTTAAAATATATAAATCAATTAAAATTTTTTCTGACTGTAGTTTATTACATGAAGATTTAGATCGCCTCTCTGATTATTGTATTAATAATAAATTACAATTAAATATTTCCAAGTGCTTTGCTATATCGTTTACAAAAAACAAAAACAAGATTGTTGAGAATTACAACATTAATAAATCTATTTTATCAAAAATGTCTGTTGTCCGAGACCTTGGGGTACTGCTGGATAGCAAACTACATCTAGATCAACATATTGACGCTATAACCAAAAAAGCATATAGTATGTACGGCTTTGTGATGCGATCTTCGATTGACTTTAAGCATGCAAGTACATACATTTATTTGTACAAAACTTTAGTCAGATCACAACTGGAGTATGCTGTAGTCATATAGAACCCTTATTACAACAAATATGTTGTTAATCTGGAGACGGTTCAACGCAAATTTCTCAAATCCACGCATTACCGGTGTTTCCACAATTCCCCTTCATATGACTACTTACTTAATAAATTTAAAATAATGAGCCTGAAGTCTAGACGACTGTTTTTAGAAACTATGTTTCTTTTTGATTTATGCAGTAACAGATATGACTGTAGCGACCTAATAAACAAGATATGTTATCTTGTATCAAGAACTGTTGTTACACGAGAGGTGCGATATCGGCCTTTTTTCCTGTATCATCGTGTAAAACTAATGCTGGATACCGCGCACCTATTCGACGTATATGTAGAAAATACAATGAGCTTTTCACTAAACTGGATGTATTTAGTAGGCCTGCTAGTAAATTTCGCAATACATTAAAAAGAGCCATTGAAGAAACTGAGTTAAAAATGTAAGAAACATTGTGTAAAATTCAAAATTTTAATTCATAATTTGTTTGATTTTTGCAAAATTGTCATATATTTATAATTATGTAAGCTGTGAATAACGGTGTGGGTTGCACATTTAATCAAACTTTATTTAAAATGTATTAGAAATAAGGACATAATGTGTAACTGTTTGTTATTCCAAATAAATAAAAAGTCGGTTTACGGACGATAGTATAACGTACCAACGTCATAACAAAATGTCTTTACCGTAACGTTACAATGAGCGTAACGGGACAATGAGTCATCCTTTTTCGTGCATGCAGCCGGCGTTCATCGATTTATTAGACGTTGTCACGTCAAAATATTGCTCCATGCCTCCCTCAGTTTTTTCTCATCTTCATGTTATATCAAAATCTTTGGTTTAGCCGTTAAAACGTTTTGAACGCATTTTTATATTACTATGCTCAAATTAGGTTTTTAATGAAAATAAACATGACTATGTTCCGATGTTTACTATTTAATTAAACAATATAAGGGCCAGGCCAGGCCATTCTTGTACTAAAAACTGTTCAAGAGTTTCGAGTCTCATGCAAAGGCTTTGATTATAAATATACATATATCTTTTAATTATTATTTTCGTTTTTAATAAATTTTACAATGCTTATTGATGAAATCATTTCGATGCAATGCTTGCCTAGTGAAGAAACCAAAATAACTTAGATTATGAAATTAAGCTCTCTGCAAAAAAAAAGCCCATAGCTTTATGGTTTTTTAGAAAATTAAAATAAACGTCAAATGCCAGTTCACATTTTACGTTAATTTGTTTTATTACGTAAATTGTTGTCTCAGCAATTTATAAAGCCAGTTCAATCGCGCAAACACTGGCTTAATTAATTACAGCCTAAATACTGAAAATTTTCTAACATTTACTCAGGCTCAAGAATCGATTTCCAATATTTAATCCTAACTAATAATATAAATGCGAATGTGAGTTTGTTTATTTCGCTTTAACGCCTTAACTACTCGACCGATCAACATGAAATTTCGCATACACGTTGCCAGGAGAACAGCAAAGGATATATGGTAGCTTATATCCATAATAACGTACTGTTACTAATCGAACTAACTTACATTTACGCAAGCAAAGCCACGCGCAAAATCTATTAATACTATCAAATCAAATCATCATCGGTAATACTGGTATAAAATCGCAGCGTATTGGAAATTAACAGAAACGAGTGTAAATATGATTAATTTAAATTATGTTTTTACTTACCCGGTAGCAGCGGTGGTAGTAGTAGTAGCAAGAGTAGTAGTACGTCCGTCTTGTCCGGGGAATAGATTCTGTCCTGGGAATGGATTCTGTTCGGGGAACGGATTCTGACCTGGGAATGGATTTGGTCCTGGGAATTGATTCTGACTAGGTATCATACCTGGGAACCAGGGAGGAAGAAAGCCATACCTATCATCTAAATCTTCCTTTTTATTATTATTCTCGCCTTGTTGCGCAAACGCACCATTCGTGAAGATAGCTGGAAAACGTTACTTTTATATTAAATAGGTACATACATAGGTATAGGAATAATTTTCGTCCTAAATAAAATAATGACCAAAGATAAAATATTATTTTGAAAATTTAGTAATATTGGGCTTTTTGAAAATCTGTAAATATTGGATTGAAAGTTTTCGATGCGTAATGTGCATAGTAAAAGGACAACAATTATATTTATATTTCATTAATCAACACTTTTAATTTACTGTATTTTTATTATTAAGAAAAATGTGTCAATGATGGCGTTGTTGAATTAATGTCTTTAGAAATAGTCAAGACTCGTTAGTATAATTAATTTAATATATTAATATATATTACTCCAATGAGTCGCAGCGGCACACTGGCGGCTAGACACAATAAATATTACTTGTCTGTAATTGCGTTCCAAGACTTGACAGATGAATACAAGCACAATCAACAAAATCTCCAAATGCGCTCTTGAATTATAAAATATTTATATATTTAATATTCTTACCTAAAAGGTTATTAGAGATATACAATAAAAATCTCAGATTTAAATTAGGCAGAACCGGTTGTAACAAAGTTGGTATACCTGTAGTCTGTATAAAGAACTTTAAAAACCAGTTCAACTTAGCCTTGTTTCTTTAGCTAGACTAAATTTAAGTCTACTATAATATTCGATATAAAAGAAGGCAAATATTAAACGGTGTATGTGAATACAAATAACCAATAATAACCGTTGTTTATTTAATATTTTTTAGCGATTTCATTCTATCTAAATCATCCTAAGCTAATAACCAGTTAGCAAGTAACGTGTAGTGACAATTTCATACAGAATGATAAAACACAAAATGTTGACAGCAAAAAGTACTCACCGATTACGAATAAAACACACAGCTTGTTCATTTTGTAAGATGTAATGACGTTTATGTTTCTCAAGAAGTAAGAACTACGTTCGCGGCGGTCGACGCGTCACTGTCCGCAGTCCACACACGGACGCTGCTTTTGTTCATAAACTCTCGCGCATCTCGACGTATGATTCGATATTTAGTGCTGTGTGACAACACAACAACATTAACGATATAATTTTCCTGTTAATTCTTGTTTATTTCACAATAATTTAAATAATGGAAGAACACCATAAGTTTCATAAACAAACCCATAAATTAAAATGCCATTAAAAGGAAATAATGTAGTTTAAGAATTTCAAGCTTTTTGTAAAATAAAAACGTTTCATAATTTGTAGAAACCATTGACCAGCTGTAAGCTGCCTTACAATATTACCTATATTTAATATGTGATGCATAGATTTTTTTAGGTCTATTGTTCGCTATCGGAGATCGGTATTGGATGAACCCAATATTTGAATAACAAAATCGACGAATAAATATTTTGTTTACAGTTCTATGACGTACTCATTTAGAATAAGACCTTCAATCGATTTAGAATCCATTTCTCATTTTCAATGTAATATTCAAGTTTATCGAATGCAGCCCTTCACTACCTTAACCTTTCAAGTCTGCGTCAGCCGGCTGTGAATTCCCGTGTACAGTTTTCCTTCTAGAGGGGGATGAACCCTATAAAACCTGTTAATCTCTGCATGCACACTACATTCTACCAATCGACTCACCTTAGCTTAGAATATTCTAGACTAATAAAATAGAGGCATTTGGTATTTGCTGACTTTTAATGGTTATATTACAAATGCAGACTTCATAAGTACTACCTACCTACTTTTCTTTCTTTTTCGTGTGGTTAGTGGCCAACCTGTTGTCAAGAGCTGTTCAAGCCCGTAGGCCTCTGACATGGCTTAACGACTAGCGACTGCTGTCAATTTGACAACAACCGAGACCGACTGTTTACGTGCCCTCTGAAGCACGGAGACACTCAAATGAAATATCATTAAGCGATCATCTATCTATAGACTGAGTGCACCCAACGTTGCTTAACCTCGCTAATCGTTTACCGATCAGTGAGTGCAACTGGCTATGAGCCATACCTATACCTACTGACATGTTTACAGCCGACCGTGAAGTGCCGGGTTTGATTACCAGATTGGGCAAAGTATTATAAAGATTTTTTGTTAAAAATTCTTAGTCATTTTTGGTACGAGTTTTGAAAACTATACCTGTTAGATGCAATGGACTCACCACAACTTACGGAACATCTAAACTTACAACTAGCGAAATATGAATGAAATATTGCCTATGTTAACGGAATATAGGTACAAGCAGTAATTTTTGTCAAATCTGGATTTTCCAGTAAGATGCTGCTCGAAAATTTAGATTTGACAAAAATTTCAGCCGTAGTTTACTACTCATATTAGTTGTTCTTTCCGAAATATGTTTAGGTTTCGTAAATATGTATCTCCATATCAACAAGCAGTAAAACGTTTTCATTGCAAAAAGATCCCAAAAAATTCTGTGATTTGACTTATTCAAAGGTACCGGTAGTCGACCTGTAAATATGAGCACATCGCTGTAGGTAAAAGGCAGGACTGGAACTAGTTTCACCCCGCACGGATGTCCGAGGAGAGGCGGTCCTAGACATGAAATAACAAGAACGGTAATTAAAGGGTGTTTTTATATTATATTCTATTAATAAATGATATTTTTGAATCAAGGAGTTTTTCTTTAATTATTACTTTAAACATTTTTTCGTTTGAATCTACTGTTTTTGGGTTGAACAATAGATTTTTGTATTTATTTATGGGTGATCCCAGTTGCCGGAAGAAAAATATTAAAATTAAATGGATCCGGCAACTGGGACCGCGGTCGCAGACGCAGTCGCCGGAATCCTCGACAAAGCTATGCACTCTGTAACACGTTGTCCCATTCTTAGATATTTTTTGTATATATAATAATATTAAGTATTTAAAAAATAAGGCGTCCCGCTCTATATTAGTAGATATAGATCCAGAGTCGCAGAGGCTTTCACCATCATTCGAACAACTATTTGCGGATCACACTAATTTATGCTCCATGTAGGGAACCGAACCCACAACACACGGCGCAGTATCAGTAGGGAACCGAACCCACAACACACGGCGCAGAATCAGTAGGGAACCGAACCCACAATACACGGCGCAGTATCAGTAGGGCACCGAACCCACAACACACGGCGCAGTATCAGTAGGGAACCGAACCCACAACACACGGCGCAGTATCAGTAGGGAACCGAACCCACAACACACGGCGCAGTATCAGTAGGGAACCGAACCCACAACACACGGCGCAGTATCAGTAGGGAACCGAACCCACAACACACGGCGCAGTATCAGTAGGGAACCCAACCCACAACACACGGCGCAGTATCAGTAGGGAACCGAACCCACAACACACGGCGCAGTATCAGTAGGGAACCCAACCCACAACACACGGCGCAGTATCAGTAGGGAACCGAACCCACAACACACGGCGCAGTATCAGTATGCCACTAAAACCAATACGCCATCCGTGCAGTCGTTGTAGATACTCGTATACAAAAACAATGCTGTAAGAGATTATGGTAAGACCCCACCACGTAAAACACAATGATGGTCATTTGTATGTAAGTGCATGTTCATATACAAATAAATACAAATACACATATACGTACATATATCAGAAAGCAGAATAAAATTATTGAGCAAACATGCATTCGTTAAATCTGCATTATAATGAAATACATCCTTATATTTAGAAAGAAAAACTAATCGAGGTACAAAGTCTGTCAAGATAGTGCAGCGTACGGCTGCTTTAGTCCTGAATGAAAACAAATCGCTGAGTCAAGTTTGTCGTGATTATGAGATAAGAAAACCATCAATAACAAGATTTATAGCACGTCAAAAAGATAATCCTAAATCGCCAAGATTTGGTTATGAGACTCCTAGATTAGTGTTTACAACAATACAAGAAACTTCTCTGTGTGATTAACTACTCACACTTGGTCAAATTTTACACGGTATAGGTCCCAAAGAAGTTCGATGATTGCGCAATGAAATATAACTTGAAAATTCCAGAGACATGGCATGCAACAAAAATGGCTGGATAAATGGTTTACCCCTTCAATAGTTGGAAAGCAAGACATAACAGTGATAATATGACTTTACGTGACAGACGTAAAGTCATAATATCACTGTTAGCCACTCAGAACCAGAATTCAAGATCAACTTAGACTAAAACCAGTTGTACATATATATAAGTAACTTGTTTGTCGTACCTTTACCTGGTGTTGAGAATGCAAGTCCAGCTATTTGTTTTTTAATTTTTTTAACAGGTTGTCGCTAATCGTTTTAAATTATGTCCTACATAATTTGAAATAACACATTAATATCGTCTAAGGTTAGGCACAGAAAACCCCTGCTTCAAATTTGGATATGGAGCTATCCAATTTTATAATTTTAGAGCAAAAATTATTTTGTGTTGTTCTCAGGTATAATAGAATAATATCAGGCCTGTATAAAACTGTCCCACTGCTGGCCTCTTCTCAGTGTGAGAAGGGTTAGGCCATAGTCTACCCCGCTAGCCGATCCGGGTTGGCAGACTTTACATATCTTCGGAAACTTTATAGAGAACTCTCAGACATACAGGTTTCCTCACGATGTTTTTCTTTACCGTCAAAGCTAGCGATAAATAACTATTTAATACGCACATAACTTCGAAATATCAGAAATGCGCGCCTTGGGTTCGAACACGAGACCTCTGCGTGGCAATGCAATGGTTTTCCACTAGGCTATCGCTGCTATCTATACTCAAGTATTAAATAAATAAGATTTCTTAACATGCAAATTATAAATACATATAAACAACAACATACAAACTTATTAAATTATGTCAATAAGTACCCAGCATTAGCAACTGCAGTATTGCGACTCACAAACAAATGATGTCACATAGCTGGTATTCTCACAGGACCTTGGCAACCAACTGAGTGATGTCATCAACATAATGCCGTTTTGCCAAAAAATTATTACGTGCTAGCTTTTGCACGCGGCTCTGCCCGCGTGGTACCTACATCAATAAAGAAGGCTCAGCGCTCCATACTTCGTACTCATGAGAGGTGAACACTTGTTTTGGAGCAGTTTGTACACGTAGGACAGACTGCCTTAGGTCCGTGCCATAGGTAGCAGGTACCCGGTACCGATACGAGTTGAAAAACTAATATTTGACTGCTGTGCCTTTGCCGTGACGTTCGTAGCATACTGATACCCGAGGCGTACTCACACGCCCAATGGACCATGCTTAAAACCATGGCCAGCAGCGACAACGACACAAGAGCCTTAGATATGATAAGGTAACTGCACGGATGCCGTATTGATTTAAGTTACCGCTGCTAATGCACCGTGTGTTATTTGTTTGACCCACCACACACGGGACAAAAATTCGTGTGACCCACAAATATTTGTTTCGAGTCTGGGTTTTCTTTGTGTCTGTTGTTTAATGTTTACAAAGACCCCCGCAACACAGTCATCATTCCCAGTGGCTACCAGAGTGCCTTTTTAGCAAAAATAAATAGCAATTATTTGGTAATCTGAAAACGTCGAATTATAGGTCAGTTGTGTACGTAATTTATGTATGTAAAGTAAAACATTATTCTCACTAAACTAATATGCTAATAAGCTGAAGAGTTTGTTTGTTTGGTTGTTTGAACGCGCTAATCTCAGGCAATACTAGTTCAAATTGAAAAATTCTTTTAGTTTTGCATAGCCTATTTATCGAGGAAACTATAGGCTACATAACATCACGCTACGACTCATGGGGGTGGCGCAGTAACTATAAACGTGGGTGAAACCACATGCACATCTAGTTAATAATAAACCTAAAAACTATAAATAATAATGTCCTTGAGACCGAATTTCAGTCACGTTGGCCAATCTTAACGAAGACTGGCCATCTGCGCAGGAGATATTATAGCATACAAGCGTGTGCGCAAACACAAGTGCACTCTCTGTCCTTAACTCACAAGATCCGATGGGACGGTAATCCGACACGACCGGAGAGAGATCAGGCGCAGGACCAACGGCTTTACGTACTTTCCGAGCAACGGGAGTGTCTAACACCGCCAACTTCCTAACTCCGATCTGTTAAGAATTCTTAACAGAAAATCCCAATAACTTCTTGTTGGCCTGACCCGGGATTCAAACCCGAGACCTCGTGAGCAATCCCATTTATTACCGCTGCGCCTCGGAAGCATAGGTTATTTATACATAAACTATATATAACATAAGTATGATAGATAGATAATGATAGACAGGGAAATTTGGAACAAATTTGTAGCTGTATACTTAAACTATATTTTAATTATACATATTTTGTTTTATTTAATAGCTTGTCGAATTTTTTATATAATCGATTTACTCAAAGTCATTTATAATAGATTTTTAA
Organism: Catocala sponsa; assembly: GCA_963564715.1. NCBI lineage: Eukaryota > Metazoa > Arthropoda > Insecta > Lepidoptera > Erebidae > Catocala > Catocala sponsa. Next base: position 19,093,786 of record OY751338.1, on the reverse strand, counting down.
ACAATGTATTGTATTATGCTCCATAATGGATTATGTTCGTTTGACGCATTTAAAACAATTAAATTTATTAATAATTATTTTGTTTAATTAGCAGCGTCAGTAATATTTGATATTTACATTACAAAAAATCTCAGATTCAGGTTACAAAATAATTACTATTAATTTTTATAATTTGAAATTTAACTGTTACGGATTTTATCGCGTTGTATTATATTTTTAATAACATTATTATTACATAATTTTAATACTATTAAACTACTTCTGTTAAACTTTACTACTATTTTAAACTATTTAAATTATTAAACTATTTATAATTTGTATAATATAGTAAAATCAATCAATTAACCGAATGATTTATTAACCGAATAACTGAGTTTCTTATAACATGTTAGAGATCCTTATTAGCTACATAAATCTAAAAAGCTGTTCTGTGTTGTAAGATACTATTTTAAATTATTATAGTAAATTTTATTTCACTATGCAACCGAAAACAATATTTAGTTTAAAATCATCCTTGAAGTGCGCGAATAAAGCATGGCTTTTAAGCAAGTAGGTAAACCCACATATTATAAACTAGATGCGCCCGCGGTTTCACCCGTGTTTATAGTTACTACGCCACCCTCGTGGGTCGTAGCGTGATGTTATATAGCCTATAACCTTCCTTGATAAATAGGCTATCCAACATTAAAATAATTTTTCAATTCGAGCTAGTAGTTCCTGAGATTAGCGCGTTCAAACAAACAAACTCTTTAGCTTTATAATATTAGTATAGATAATAATATACACAATTTAATTGCCCATAATAAGCGCAAAACATAATGCGATGAAGTTATATCTTTGAATCGGATACTCTTAAGGAAACTTGTGCACCTAATTTGTATACTCATTTATCATAAATACGTCCACACTGTTCGTAAATATTATTATTAACGAGATGGGTGTAAAAACCCAGGATTCAACCTCTTCGTTTTAAATGTAAAAGTAATGAAAATAAATGACCCTTACATCTCGGGGGTCTTTTGACCCATAGGGCCCATATTCAAACTCGACCGAGGTATGACTCCAAGGTGTCTGCACACCAAGTTACAAGTCAATATTATTCCATTTAAAATGCATGTGACCTTGTGACCCTTATATCTCAGGAATCTTTTGACCCAGAAGGCCCATATTCAAACTCGACTGAGGTATGACACCAAGGTGTCTACACACCAAGTTACAAGTCAATCGGTCCAGTGGTTCCGGAGTTATGCCGATCACTACAGACAGACAGACCCACATAGTGTTTTCATTAACTTCTTCGAAGAAGACTCAGGGGTTAACGAGAAATGACCCCTACATCTCGGGAGCCTTTTGACCCACAGGGCCCGTATTGAAACTCGACCGAGGTATGACCCCAAGGTGTCTGCACATCAAGTTACAAGTCAATATTTTTCCATTTAAAATACATGTGATTTTGTGACCCCTATATCTCGGGGGTCTTTTGACTCACAGGGCCTATATTCAATCTCGACCGAGGTATGACCCCAAGGTGCCTGCACACCAGGGTCTTTTAAGATAAGCAACACGAAGAGCAACATTAAGGGGCATAATTGTGAGCTATACTTTATGCCAGTAAAACGTGTAAACGCACAAATATTCGTACAACCTGCCACAAAATCAGCATAATCTACTTTAGAAGTGATGTTACAAAATCACTTCTAAAGCTGAGCTTCTATGCTGAGCCATATAGAGCCATTGCTCTACTTTTTTTAAGTAATGACTTTAGTACGATTGCCTAAGGCTGGTTTTACAGTCCCGCCGTTGAGCGGCGCTGTACAGACGCGCGCGCTTGTAAATCCACTAGTAGCGTTTTATAGTCACGCTGTTGAAGCGTGCCGCGTTTCTCATAGGTCCGCCTAGCGTCAAGCGCGTGCTGTTGAAACGCGCTGTTCGACGGCGCGACTGTGAAACCAGCCTAATAAGAGGCGTAGTGTGATTTTATGCATTGTATGTTTGTCAGACTAATCGACTCGATACTGTGAGTGTATTCAGAGGAAATATGGTTTTTCATACAAAGATGCTATTATATCTATCAACTAGATGTTCCTGCGGTTTCACCCGCTTTTATGATTACTGCGCCGCCTCCTTGGGCCGTAACGTGATGTTATATAGCCTAAAGCCTTCCTCGATAAATGAGCTATCCAACACTAAAAGAATTTTTCAATTCGGACCAGTAGTTTCTGAGATTAGCAATTTCAAACAAACAAACAAATTCTTCAGCTTTATAATATTAGTATAGATTAAACACCTATTCCTATAACTCAGGTCTATTAATATTGTCTTCTGTTTACGCGAATGTGTTATCATTCATTATTCATTGTTTTTGTGTCGGCCTCGATGGCGTAGTGGTTAGTGTAGCCGACTGCCACGCCTGAGGTCGCGGGATCGATTCCCGCACAAGTCAAACATGTGTGTGCATGAACATGGATGTTTGTCTTGGTCTGGGTGTTTCTATGTATAAGATGTGTGTATTTACAAAAAAAAAGTATATAAGTATGTTTATCCATTGTCTAGTATCCATAGTACAAGCTCTGCTTAGTTTGGGCTAGATGGTGTTGTGTGAATGTGGTAGAATATTATTATTATTATTATTGAAATTAAACTACTATATACGGCTTTTATCGCGTTGTACCACACTCATAGTACCACACTCAATAAGTGTACTTGCTCACTTTAGATTAAAACTCTACGCTTTACTCATGTCTTCTTGTAAGCTTCCCAAAGGGTTATGATGTTTTTTTTTGTTACCTAAAATGTTAGGAAAACAGTCGTGAAAAGAGAACGTACATGGATACGCAGAAACTGAAAGGGTAGGCAGAGGTTTATTACACAATCACATTAAATAAGGCAATATAGAGGTAAAGCAGGCATAGTTCCATACTCCATGCTGAGAATTTTTTAACAGAAAATCCCTATAATAATTTACCCGACCCGGCAATCAAACCTGAAACCTCATGCACAGCAGTCAGTTCAGTTCGTTCTAGATGTAACTAAATTTTTTTGGTAAAATGAGGTTTTTATGCAGAAAGATCCAAAAAGTATTTCTGATGTTACCTTGTAAATGCCTCCTGCATTATAATTCATTTTATTTTCAGTTCAAATTTGTAAAAAAATAAAAGATATCTAATATACTTTGTTAACAATGCAGTTTTTTGTCTCTCCTGGAAAGTTGCTTAGTTTGCATATAAGAGGGGTCACATCTAGAACTATATTAGCCCTTTTTATTATAAACTCTTTATGTACGAAGAGTAATAATAAGTTGGGATTGGAAGATTTCACACATATTTCAGTAATTTCCCAGTACGGGATGTCGCGAAACGCGAAAGAGAATTCATTTGTGATTTCTTACTTATATATTTCAATATATGTATCTTACTGTTTATTGCATGCAAGTAAATAAAACCGACCTTACTACGCGTACGTTAATATATGTGTTAATATATTATGTTCATCATAGGTATAATCAGGAATACCCAGCAAAATATACTTATATTTTATTTTATAATACTAAACCGTGATACCCTAGCTTTGTAGGTACGCAACGTAAGAGCCCATTAGTAAGATATGTTATCCACGTAAAGTCATTACGTTGATTATATGTTCGCCTCAACAGAGTGCCAATCAATCAATAACTCTATATGTTCACACAAACACGTGAGTATTTGTCTTACCTATAGTCATGTTTATCGATGTTTGTACTGGTGTAACTGACAGCTTCGGTGGGTGGTGGTGATGAGCGCGGCTGCTGTGCACAAGATCTCTTCATTAATGTATATTGTATTCGCTCAATATACAACTTACGCTCACGGCATTCTGGTGGAACTCCATATTTCCCTCAGTGTACGTTGGCCTAGCAAGCAGCGATATCTTAGTAGGAGGCCTTTGGACTACCACGCAGAAGTATCAAGTTCGATTACCTAAGCACGCACACATAACTTACCTATCGAAACCAACGAAGTTATGGGCGAATCATATAGTTTATTATCGCTCGCCATAGTTGTGATGTTAGGAATTGCCTCAGCCATTACGGAAATTAGAGCTGAACACACAGGCGAGGAATAAGTTTTTATAAGTATAGACTACACAGATGGCGTAGTTATGGGCGCCGGTAGCAGGTGCAAGGGGGTGCACTTGCACCCCCCTGTCAGGAAAGAAAATAAATAGAAATTTTTTTTCGATGCGCAAAATATATTCAATCCAATACCCGAGCGATTTGAATTTGACTCTTCATAATACTTTTTTTTTTATACGACTAAGGTGGCAAACAAGCGTACGACCCACCTGATGGTAAGTGGTCACCGTAGCCTATGGACGCCTGCAACACCAGAGGCATCATTTGCGCATTGCCGACCCTTTAGAAAAGGAAGTGGGAAGGAAAAGGAGCGGGACGAGGGTTAAGAGGGTGATTGGACCTCCGGCACTCTCACTCATTGAACGAAACAACAGTAAGAAAACTGCTATTTCACGTCGATATTTTTTCAGAGGATAGTCCTTCTCCGGTCGAGCCGGCACATTCATGCTGAAATCAGCGAAAATTCCATATTTTATATCAATTAAAAGTAAAATTTCAAGCGTATTCTTGAGTAGTTCGGAGACATTGCCAGAAAAAAACGGAGACAATCTCGAAAAACTAGTGGTCACTGGCAAAGTGGAAGGAAAAAGAGCGAGGGGCCGCAGCCCGATGCGTTGGTCGCACCAAATTCGCGCCACACTTGACTCCACTATTTACGATCCTCTCCGAGTGGCCGTAGATAGATCATTATGGCGTAACATCGTGAGAAGGTTAATGGATGTAGGAGGTCACGACCCTCAGACATGAGGAATACGACTGACGGAGGAGGACACCACCCTTCCTCTACGACTAGTCCAGTTTATGATATAGCGTTCCGCCTACACCCAACCAACACGGTTATATTAGGCAGAGCCGCTGTACGACGGAGGAGGAATAGTAAAATGTGTAGATGTAAGTGCACCTCCCTGAAAGTAATCCTGGCGGCGCCCATGGGCGTAGTGGTTTAAGTGGTTGCCTCGCCATTGCCACTTTGCCGAGTGTTTTGGGTTCGAATCCTACACGGGACAAAAATTTGTGTGATCCAAAATAGTTATTTCGAGTCTGGGTGTTCTTTGTGCCCGTTGTTTAAATTTTTGTAAAGTCCCCAGCGACCCTGGATTTATTAAAAGAGCGGGAGTTGCCTCTTTAAAAAAAAAAGATTAAGTGTGAACGCGATCATCATTTTCCAACGGTCCTGTTGGAGAACATTACCTATTTCTTTACAATGATCGTCTCGCTATATAGCAAACATTACAATCCCCTACCTCTTTAAAAAAATAGTAAGCTCAAAGATACACGTGATTTCCTTAAACGTACCGTTTTGTAATTAACATTTTGGTACTGTAATCTACATTACCAAAATGTTAATTATAAAACGGTTCTTTATTACACGTGTAATAAAGAAGCGCGTAATAAAACTGAGACAGACAAACGGTTACATGTCTTTGAATGATGAATCCATCAGGAGTTGGGGATTAACATTAGATCACGGCAGGAGGAACCACAGTGGTTTTTTTTCTGTAGGTAGTGACACGGTGATGTTCGGAAGCATGTCTCGAAGGTAAAGGAAATAAAATAAGAGTAAACTGACCAGTTGTAAAACTACGATATTTATGATATCATCTGTATAATCTATACTAATATTATAAAGCTGAAGAATTTGTTTGTTTGTTTGAATGCGCTAATCTCAGGAACTACTGGTTCGAACTGAAAAATTTTTCATTACGCTACGACCCACGGGGCCGGCGCAGTAATTATAAACGCCTATAGCCTTCCTCGATAAATGAGCTATCCAACACTAAAATAATTTTTCAAATCGAACCAGTATTTCCTGAGATTAGCGCGTTCAAACAAACAAAGAAGCAATCAAACAAACAAACAAACTCTTCAGATTTGTAGTATTAGTATATGTAGATTAACAGCTAAGCCTCATAAAGGTCATGCAAGTTGTTTCTAGAAACTCGATCAGTAACTACATATTTATTTTTTGAACCATATTTATCCTGTTTGTGTGTGTTCACATCTACATATGTATATATAAGACATACTAATATGTTTATTAGTGCACATACATATTTGTGTTCTGTTGTAGCATCGTCGTAAAGTACTATGAAGGTTAATGAGGCAACTAAGCAGCTGGGAAATTACGTATAAGCTTAAGAGTAGGTAATCGTCATTACATATACATCAACCGGTAAAGACCATTTTTTAAATAGTCATCTCTCTCACAACGGAAAACCCCTTTAATTATAAACATTTAAATAACGGACGTATCCATACGTCCGTTATTTAAATGTCAAACACACAACGGTCGACATACCGTATGTAGTGAGGAGATGTCCAGTGATACTATCCCATTGGTGCATTTATATTAAAGCATAAAAAGCAGCGATAGCTCAGTGGGGAGACCAACAGACTGCAATGCAGAGAGTCTCGGGTTCAAACCCACGTCGCGCACATCTGACTTTCGGAAGCTATATAACTTTTCGAAATTATGTGCGTATTGATTGACAATTATCGCCTGCTCCGTGCCTCGGAAAACACGTTAAGCCGTTGGTCCCGGCTGCCATGAATATCTATGGCAGTCGTTATTGGGAGAGTGTCGACACAAAAGATCCCACTGGGTCGAAGTGTCGCCGGTCTGCACTGACTGGCCCCCACATAAGATAAGAGATATCCAAAAATAAATCGCACGCTGTCTCACTCATATTAGGTTAAAGAAGAGAGATGGCGAGACTTTTATCTTATAGATAAATTCTATCTGGAGGTGGTAGTACAAGGCCTTAAAGTAATATCTATTACTTACAGTTATTCTAAATGCTACTCTCCTTACAAGAATAATTTCTACTTTACAAATTTTCAAAGAAACAAAGAACACCCTATCTACGAATAACTACAAAAATTCTGTGGTCTACAATTTGTAGACCACAGAATTTTTTGTCACGTGTAGGAATGGAATCGTGTTCTTGAGTGGAGACCGCGACTCGGCAAACGTAGTGTAGGACGCCCTCCGACCAGGTGGGATGACGATCTGCGAAAGACTGCAGGCAGACGCTGGATGCGGCAAGCTGAAGACAGGGCGCTATGGCGCTCTTTGGGGGAGGGCTATGTCCAGCAGTGGACTATTATAGCCTGATGATGATGAGGAATGGAATCCACAACACTGGGCGCAGTAGCAGCAGCGAAGCCACCACTTATACCTAGTGGTTTTTACGCCTACGCCTACGCATACGCCTACGCCTACTACGCCATCCATGCAATCAGAACCTCTTAACATTTAACCCACTGAAGAGAAATAAGCGACGAGAGAAGAATAAATTCTTTCTGGTTAACTACAAGCCTTAGGTCTATAAGGATCCGATTTACTATTGACTCTAACACCTGCTCTCAGCCATAGAAAGATAAATAACGCGCATACAAATGAGACAGTGATAGCCTAGTGGTAGACCAATGGACTGCTACACAGAGGTCTCGAGTTCGATCCCAAGACACGTGTCTCTGACTTTCGAAGTTATGTGCGTATTCAAATAATTAACCTTTTAACCGCCCCACTTCATAACAGTTGTCGTGCCACCAGCGCCCTACACAGTGAATCGAAAATAAATACTTATTTTTAGGACTTCTAATTATGAGACTAAGGTGTATTAAATTGTAAATGATTACTTAATTATCCATTTACACAATATAAACTTCTTTTTTATAGAAAACACCGTAATTAAATAAAAAAGCAGATTAAACGAGCTGATTCTTCCAAGATATGAACATTCTTACCCTCGCATCTTTATAAATCTATGAGGTGGCATTGTTCGTCAGAGCAAATTTTAACATATATAAACCCCTCACCTCTACACGATACCCAAATTCTATTCGGTGCACACCTCATCATACGGCATTATTCAGTAAGAATAGTTCCACGGATAGTTCCGGATTTTATATATAATAAAATCCGTGGAACTATCCGTAATATAATAAATAATACAGAACAATTAAAAAAATATATGATTGATTTTTTGGTTAGCAAACGTTATCGTCATCGCAGATTTTATAACAGAGAGACCTAAACAAATTAATAATTTAAAACCTACTAGTTTTCACCCGCGGCTTCGCTCGCGTAAATGTAGGTTAGGTTAGGTTAGGTTTGCAACAGTTATTTTTTCTGGATGAAAGGTACCCTATGTCCTATTCTGTACCCTTGACAACGTGTATGCAAAATGTCATGTTGATCGGTTGAGTAGCTAAGGCGTGAAAGTGTAACAAACAAACAAACACATTTTCGCATTTATAATATTAGTTAGGATTAGGATTAGGATATCCGACTTATCACTCAATAGTTACAGCAACCTGACATTATCTAATTGATAAGCATTGACATTAACTGTAACTTGGAAATAATTTGTCTTTATCTATTACTAGATGTGCCCGCGGTTTCACCCGCGTTTATGATTACTGCGCCGTCCTCGTGGGTCGTAGCGTGATGTTATATAGCCTATAGCCTTCCTCGATAAATGAGCTATCTAACACTAAAAGAATTTTTCAATTCGGACCAGTAATTTCTGAGATAAGCGCTTTCAAACAAACAAACAAATTCTTTAGCTTTATAATATTAGTATAGATATATCTAATTGTATTGTTTGCTAGACTTAAGTATTTTGTACGCCAATCATTGGCAAAACATAGATCTCAATATTGTGTTTCTAAATGATTATGATTATGCTTCTTATATTTACATAAGGGTTCACAATCAATTTAATGGGTTTTAGATAATTATGTTATTGTACTGCCTACAGAGTATTAGTATAGCAGCATAATGACCTCAATTTGATTTTGAGGTGGGTACGTCAAAAAGTTATAAGTACGTATTCTTTCGTAGTATGATATATTTACAGGAATAAAGTATTTAATAATTGAGTGTCAGACGCGGCAGTTAGAAATTAACTGCGTCTCAACCAACATTTCATCGCTCTTTTAGTACATAAGATACAAATTGGTAATCATTCTCGTAATAGTTTCGTGTATTATCGGTATTGATGACTCATGTCAATTTGATGAGTGAGAGAGATCACAAATCATAACCCATAGGGTAATAATAATCAGAAAGCAATTTATTCGCAAAATTACAGGACTTGTTAGTGACTTGCCGGTGCGTCGTAAGAGTTTTTATATTTTAAATGTATTTTCATTTTATATTCTTTGTAAGTACTCAAATAAAGTATAATATCTAAAATATTAATGTTTTCGTGTATAATTATTAGATTTCATTTACATACAACAATACTCCTACAGCGGCCAATGCCTCGGTAGGTTCCATTACACTTCAGTATAAAAACTCTCAAACTTCCTCTTCACGTGAAACCTATGTCCCTATATGGAAAATTATTAAAAGGAGGAACATAATAATGATAATTTATTATAGATTTTAGTTAACCAAGTAGGTACTTAATAGATTTCTGTCAATAAAATAAGTTTTGTGACGTTACCAATGTTTGATTGTCTCAAAAATAATAATTTCAAACGTATGATATGAACTAATAACTTGATTGTATATATGTATACCTAATAAAATAAATTATGAACGTGCATAGTTCCACTATCATTAACCTAAGATTTTAAATAATTTATTATTAAAGATGACGTAGGTATCTCGTGTTGACATACAATCATTTGTGAGATAACCCTTGTGTGTGAGTGAGTACATTTCTGGACGATAGTGATTCAATGATATCATGTCTTCAAACAAAATATAGGTATCATTGACAGTTTTTCAAAGATATCAATCAGTCTTCAATCGTTTGCTTAATGTGGACCTCCCATTCATAGCGATCGTATTTTAGGCTTTTTAAATATATAAAGCAATTGCAGTATCGATTTTGTATAGTTTTAATTAATTAATAATTGTCTACTTTTATACTAAGATATACGTGGACTTCACACTATAAACGCGCCTCAAAATGTTGTATTATTTCTTAGTAAATAATTAAATAAACAATGTAAATGCAGAATGTGAGATTTCTATTTCTAATATCCGGAAGCTGTATGTCAATGCGCAGTAATAAGTTATATTATCATCAATAAAATATAATTATTTCATTATGTTCGTTGTTCGTATCAGTTACACAATACTTCTGAGGAGCCTATCCGAACAATAGGACAATAAAACAAATAAATAAACAAAGTAATCATACTTTTTAATTGAATAATTTACTGTGTATAAAGTAATTAAATATTAGTCTATTTTGCAAACTGCAATTAAAGTCATTTATTAATATATTAGTAATTTTTACTCTAGTTACAAAACAGAAAATAATTTATTAAATTAACCCCAATATCACTGTATACTCGATATAAATGATTATTTATTAGAGACTATGCTTTCTCACACACATTTCACCTAAAATATATACTTAAAAGTAGGTACCTACCATAAATTATATAAAATAAGGATTAAAAACGGAACGTCAATGTTCCATCCGTTTATCTGAGAAGCGAAAGAATACTCGCTCTCATTTGAAAGTCGCTGCTGTTATCAGCGGTTCGTCCTCCGGCCGAGGCAGAGGTTATCGCTGCCACCACCACTGTGATCCCCCCTTCCGTCCATCCTGGAACACGCTCCAAGCGTCTCTGATGCACCAGTGAACAGATAAGTCCTACACAATAAACATCGTTCATATGCTTTTAAATCTTCTGTACGTTGTTTGTTATGCCAGCACATTAGTAAACTCGACGGTCTAAAATACGAATAAATATTATCAATTATAATATATTACATTACTTGTGAGTTGTACGTTGTGGTGCCGCTACAATATTTGGACACAATTAGTTGGAAATGTTAAACGGGAAGTTTTTGTTCTGCGTAGTGTTAGTTGCTGGTAAGTTTTATGAAGTAACTTAATAGTATAACCTGTCCTCTCTAATACAATAATTAATAAAAATAGTATATTTTGATAGTACATTTAGTATATTTTCACAATTGCTTTGCTTAACAATTCATACGAAATAAGAAAAATACTACAATTCACACTTCTGCAGAAAACATATTTTAAATGATAAGTATCAAGCAAGCTGCGTGGGGTATATATTTCTAAGTTTGCTAGCCCTTTGCCTCTTTGTTTTATAGTCAAAATTTATAATGAGTGTTTCATTTGAAATGCGCAGTAGCAATAAAGATTTACACCAAATTGAAAAGGAAACTTATTATTATGATAATATCAATGTTCTATCGTTGATTCAAACAGTTACAACTGCAAATTTAAGACACCACATTTTTCTATAACCATAAATTGCCTATCAATTATTTAAGGCGTCGCATATCGTATTGCCACGAAGATCTAATTATATTTCAAGTCATTTATACAAAATAACGTATAGCATTCGAGTCTTTGTTTACTATGTTTATGAACACAAAGACGGTTCACCGTTCAAGCCAAAATACGCGTGGAACATTAGACCGTTTGGCGTCGTGATCCTACATCTTAGGGTTATCGCCTCACGCCCACCGCAGGGCAAGGCACGGTTATTATTAGCTGTGAGTAATCGATCATAGGGCAGACATATGGACGACTTTGCGTGTTGTAATCAACAACAATACCATAATATAAAACGTTCAATAACTTAACACTAAACTGATCTCATTCCAACCACAGTTTTGAATTATTAGTATTTTCATTAGTAATGTTAACTAACCGGTTATTAAAATTTACCCGTTGTAATTTCTGTGAATTATTATAATAAATAATAATGTTTTTTTTGGGAAGTACCGGTATTTATACGTCATTCGAAAATAATGTACCATAGAAGTTCTACTGGCAGTGTTTGATGACGTAAATGGTATCGTCGTTGTGTGAGGCAAATGCATCTGATAGCGTTATCTATGTGTGTGAACGTGTACGACGCTACCACTGAATAGTGCCACTACACAACCACCACTATCTTATACTGTTTACATTATTATATTACTGATAATTGTATTTATGTGTTCCACTATTTATTTCAAATATTGATCTTGAGTCCAAAGTGTAAGATTACGTATAAATGTACTGAAGAGAGAGAAAGAGATCGAAGCTTATTATGTAACTATGTATGTATGTATATTTGTTTTGATGAATTAAAAAGATAGTTTGATGAAAAAATGATTACACTTAGGAGTCGTAGGTGTAATTCAATATTTATTTTGTATGGATCCGATTTAAAACAGGATGTACCGTCGTCACCTTAACATACTAATAGTATCTTATCTTATCTTATCTTATGTGGGTGCCAGTCAGTGCAGACCGGCGACACTTCGACCCAGTGGGATCTTTTGTGTCGACACTCTCCCAATAATGACTGCCATAGATGTTCATGGCAGCCGGGACCGACGGCTTAACGTGCTTTCCGAGGCACGGAGCAGGCGATAATTGTCAATCAATACGCACATAATTTCGAAAAGTCATATAACTTCCGAAAGTCAGAGGTGCGCGACGTGGGTTCAAACCCGAGACCCTCTGCATTGCAGTCAGTTGGTCTCCCCACTGAGCTATCGCTGCTCATACTAATAGTAACTGACTGTATGTGCACAATTATATGACAAGAACCTACGGAACCCTAAAGTATCTACAGCCCTATCAGCCCTAATACCCTAACCTACCATCCATATACAACGTAATTAATAAAAAATAGCAAGATAAATTCTGGATACCTGCACCATGCTTCCTAAGGTAACAGGCAGAGAGTAGACGGGATGTCCAGGATGAGGATAGATGACTCACTGTCAGTCGAGCAGACTCACACGACTGATCAAAGATGGCTAAAGGTGTCATGGCCACAGGACGTCGCGCTATAATATATTTTTTTATTTGTCCACAAAAATTAAGTATACAGTCTCTATATTTCGGCACAAGCTTATTTCAATACAATGCACTGATACAGAAATTTATGCTTGATAGTCTCATTCCTAGCGTAATCCAAAAAATCTAAAATTATTGCACGATTGCTGTATTCTTTGAATAGTTAATATAAGTTCATAAAGCCATACCGCTTAATTAAAAACATTATGCTATTCAAAAAGCCATCAGCAAATGGCTTGCTGTTATCGGAAGGGAAAATTGGTACTTGCCATGTGTATGAATATAATATGTATAACTATATATCTGTATATAGATGCTGAATAAGAACGGTCAAAGACCTAAACTTTAACTCACATGTACTATATGATCACATTACTAAAATGTAAACATTGTCTTTTTTATTAATTATGAATAATTATTTATTGCACATCAAATAAACAAATAATTAACATAATATATACACAAATTATTTACAAGACATATTAACTAAAGAGAAAAATAAAACAACAAAATTAAAAAGCGTCATAATATTCCTCCGCATCGTCGTCAATTGGTAACGTGCCCAGAAGATTGGCAGCATTGCCACGTTGAATGGCAATACTTATTCTTTGTGCAAAGAAAATACCAGCCCTCTGGTCACTCGATCGATCAGCCGCTTAGCTAGGTCTCTATAAACAGACCTAGCACCTTTTATTTATTAATTTAAATCATAATATATTACAGAAGATTGCGCTATTTTCTAACAAACTATATATTAAACAATTGTCTAGAATGACATTAATGACTCTAGTAGTACAAAAACGGTACAGAATTACGTATAGAAAATCTTATTATCTTATCATTTTACAATAAGACACAGGTCTTTACCTGTCATAAATATCGTAAGATTTATGACAGGTAAAGATATGTCATAAATCCTACAATATATCAATTTTGATGTTTGTCATATATCTTCTCTAGTCTTGCCTTCATTCATTTAATATGCGCTTTTATAGATAATTGCATTCTGATCTTTGTTGTGTATTAATAATAAACACAAAAATCATTTCAATCTCCTATTTTCCTAGGTTACTATCAGTGGCAGTTCTACATTCAATTATTGTATCAATTTTCATTGTACATTTTCACCCTCAGTCTAATATAGTAAAATTTAATTTACATATACTATTTTAGGGTTAAACTACTACAGAGTACACGTGGTGGTTAAAAGATCATTGATATTGACATACAGACAAAAAACGCGTATTTATTTAGGTTATAATAATTATCACATAGGACATTTAATTTAATGTCTACGGATTTTAGTTAATGGCAATTTTCATCATGATCGGTCGAGTATGTAGGGTGTGAATGCGTAATAAACAAATAAACAAGCTCAAATTCGCATTTATAATATTATAAAATAACTAGTAAAAATGAGTTTCGGTTCAACTCAGTTGTTAAAAGTAAATAAATAATAATTTATAACAATGGAACATTGGTTTTAGAATTAGATAGTAATTAAAAGAAAAATAAAGTATTAGTAAGGTCTATTAAAACCTTTTTTGTTTGTCGATGCCTTAATCTCCATAATGGCAGTTACAATTTGGTTGTGGTTTTTATATATCTGTAAATATTTACAAATATTACCTAACTGATATTATAGGTACTTATCTGATGCCGACACACTAATAAAAGATCATAAAACATTTCCAGGTATCTATTCTTCACAAATATGATATAAGTTAATATTTAGAAGGATTGCTTTATGTTCTCAGATGTATTACTACCAATGTGGTGCTTTTATGCCTTGGTAGCTACCTGAAATGTGCCATTACCGTTGCTAGTTTTAAGATCGAATGGTTCTATACTGTGGTGAAGGCAAAATGACTGTCAGTCAAATCGAATAGTTTATTAAATTTACATGTTAAGTTTTATTGTTTTAAGGTCGGCCCTAAGTCATAACTGACTAAACGTTTTAAGGGATAAGTAGACTTATCCCTTCTGGAATATAGACGTAAGTCTATTTATGTTTGTATGGGTTGGTCTAGTTTTCCATAAGATAACACAGTTAAGGATCTTCACTTGCTCAAAATAAAGTTGTAATATGTATTACACTACAACCTTATTCTTACAGTAGATTTACAAGCTATTAATTAACCTAATTTTCCTATTTATGAATATTGAAAGTTCTCCTTCAGTGCAATCTTCTTTACAACGCTGCCTTCTTTATGTAACCGCCTCAATTAGATGATAAAATATCACAGAATGACGATAATAATATAAGCAATATACACTACTCGCTCTTGAAGGATCTCTATACGTTGGATCTATATCCCTCCCAGCTTTCCAAAGAAAAAGGAAAACAAAGCAATGAGAAACAATAAATCAACAAGACATGATATTCGTTTAAATTGGCAGTATTATTCGTATACAAAGTAATGCTGACAGTTTTCTAAACAGGTTTCCAGTTGACAGCGATGCTAAGGTATTCTATGATACCTAAACCAGCTATGTAATATTATTTCTTTATATGTTTTGTCTGTACTATCATTATTTTTATTTAGAATTTAATTATGTTCATATCTGTAAATACGAAATTAGGTTTAAATTCCATCCACAAAATCAACTACCTAAATATGTTTAAGAAGAAATCTATGTGATTAGTCTCAACAAATCGTGTGACGTGTACATTGTATATAATTCTGAGAAAATCTTATAGTATTAAATAGATTGGAATATAAGGATGTAGATCATGTAAATATAATCTAATAACAAATTAAATCAAACTTCTACCGAACTAATAGAAATATCGCGAATTTGCTAGACTCATCTATCATCTATATTTTGACTGAAAAGGAGAATAAATTTTAAGTTTATTGCACAAAGTAAAGATATATGTTTGCTAGTCATAATTGGTATAATTCTTAACATAGATTAGCTAATTGCACTAAACGTAAAGTCCAAATGATTCACATCATGAAACAGTGCGCTCTAAAGACCTTCAAATCAAGCGTTAATCACAATACTAAGTACCTACATCATGACATGTCCGACATTCTAGTGAGTCACTGGAGGAAGTCGTCGTATCTAGATCAGTTACCCTTTCTGGAAGCCGACCGACAAAATACGATAAAAAATCATAGTAATTACTCCATCCCGGGTCACTGCGCAGTTGAAGTGCGCAGTTATAACGATTATGCAAATGCTTTATCTCTAATGTTTCGGATCGCTTCAGTAGATATGATAACGGAACTAAATTGGGGCAGTCATGCGATAAAAGTTTGTACAACATTATTATAGTAGCCCTTCAAAACAGAACCTTGAGATAGCTTGCAGGAGTTTTTAATGCAATAATTTTCCTAGAACTTGTCGAGTATGAATAATATTATAATTATGTCAGTCTCAGTAATTAACCTGTTAATTGTTGGATTGCCAGACATACTTAATTGAAAACGTCTGACTGCCGGTGTGCCGCTGTCATTCAATAGGTCAAAGAAAGAAAGCGACCTAGAGGTTGCTTTATATTTGTACTTTGGAATCTGGGTAGACCAGGTTCCAAAGTACAATTCGAACCATAACAGATTGTTGTATAATTTTTCATGAAAATGTTTTTCCATTTATGCACTACTAGTTTTCACCCGCGGCTTCGCTCGCGTAACTGTAGGTTAGGTTAGGTTTGCAACAGTTCTGCACCAGAGGAATGTCGAGCTTCAGTGATTCACACTAGCGTGCATTTGAACTATAGTGAGTCGCAGTACAGTTCTGTCGCACAATTATTTGTCGCACCAGAGTAATGTCGAGCTTCAGTGATTCACACTAGCGTGCATTCGAACTATAGTTTGTCGCAGTACAGTTCTGTCGCACCAGAGTAATGTCGAGCTTCAGTGATTCACACTAGCGTGCATTCGAACTATAGTGAGTCGCAGTACAGTTCTGTCGCACAATTATTTGTCGCACCAGAGTAATGTCGAGCTTCAGTGATTCACACTAGCGTGCATTCGAACTATAGTTAGTCGCAGTACAGTTCTGTCGCACCAGAGTAATGTCGAGCTTCAGTGATTCACACTAGCGTGCATTCGAACTATAGTGAGTCGCAGTACAGTTCTGTCGCACAATTATTTGTCGCACCAGAGTAATGTCGAGCTTCAGTGATTCACACTAGCGTGCATTCGAACTATAGTTAGTCGCAGTACAGTTCTGTCGCACAATTATTTGTCGCACCAGAGTAATGTCGAGCTTCAGTGATTCACACTAGCGTGCATTCGAACTATAGTTAGTCGCAGTACAGTTCTGTCGCACAATTATTTGTCGCACCAGAGTAATGTCGAGCTTCAGTGATTCACACTAGCGTGCATTCAAACTATAGTGAGTCGCAGTACAGTTCTGTCGCACAATTATTTGTCGCACCAGAGTAATGTCGAGCTTCAGTGATTCACACTAGCGTGCATTCGAACTATAGTGAGTCGCAGTACAGTTCTGTCGCACAATTATTTGTCGCACCAGAGTAATGTCGAGCTTCAGTGATTCACACTAGCGTGCATTCGAACTATAGTTAGTCGCAGTACAGTTCTGTCGCACCAGAGTAATGTCGAGCTTCAGTGATTCACACTAGCGTGCATTCGAACTATAGTGAGTCGCAGTACAGTTCTGTCGCACAATTATTTGTCGCACCAGAGTAATGTCGAGCTTCAGTGATTCACACTAGCGTGCATTCGAACTATAGTTAGTCGCAGTACAGTTCTGTCGCACAATTATTTGTCGCACCAGAGTAATGTCGAGCTTCAGTGATTCACACTAGCGTGCATTCGAACTATAGTTAGTCGCAGTACAGTTCTGTCGCACAATTATTTGTCGCACCAGAGTAATGTCGAGCTTCAGTGATTCACACTAGCGTGCATTCAAACTATAGTGAGTCGCAGTACAGTTCTGTCGCACAATTATTTGTCGCACCAGAGTAATGTCGAGCTTCAGTGATTCACACTAGCGTGCATTCAAACTATAGTGAGTCGCAGTACAGTTCTGTCGCACAATTATTTGTCGCACCAGAGTAATGTCGAGCTTCAGTGATTCACACTAGCGTGCATTCAAACTATAGTGAGTCGCAGTACAGTTCTGTCGCACAATTATTTGTCGCACCAGAGTAATGTCGAGCTTCAGTGATTCACACTAGCGTGCATTCAAACTATAGTGAGTCGCAGTACAGTTCTGTCGCACAATTATTTGTCGCACCAAAGGAATGTCGAGCTTCAGTGATTCACACTAGCGTGCATTCGAACTATAGTGAGTCGCAGTACAGTTCTGTCGCACAATTATTTGTCGCACCAGAGTAATGTCGAGCTTCAGTGATTCACACTAGCGTGCATTCAAACTATAGTGAGTCGCAGTACAGTTCTGTCGCACAATTATTTGTCGCACCAGAGTAATGTCGAGCTTCAGTGATTCACACTAGCGTGCATTCAAACTATAGTGAGTCGCAGTACAGTTCTGTCGCACAATTATTTGTCGCACCAGAGTAATGTCGAGCTTCAGTGATTCACACTAGCGTGCATTCAAACTATAGTGAGTCGCAGTACAGTTCTGTCGCACAATTATTTGTCGCACCAGAGTAATGTCGAGCTTCAGTGATTCACACTAGCGTGCATTCGAACTATAGTGAGTCGCAGTACAGTTCTGTCGCACAATTATTTGTCGCACCAGAGTAATGTCGAGCTTCAGTGATTCACACTAGCGTGCATTCGAACTATAGTTAGTCGCAGTACGGTTCTATCACACTAGCGTTAATCGCGCTTCAGTTTGTCGCACCAGTGTGGTGTCGCACTTCTGTCGCACAAATGTTTGTCGCACCAGAGTAATGTCGAGCTTCAGTGATTCGCACTAGCGTGCATTCGAACTATAGTGAGTCGCAATACAGTTCTGTCGCACAAATGTTTGTCGCACCAGAGTAATGTCGAGCTTCAGTGATTCACACTAGCGTGCATTCGAACTATAGTTAGTCGCAGTACAGTTCTGTCGCACAATTATTTGTCGCACCAGAGTAATGTCGAGCTTCAGTGATTCACACTAGCGTGCATTCGAACTATAGTTAGTCGCAGTACGGTTCTATCACACTAGCGTTAATCGCGCTTCAGTTTGTCGCACCAGTGTGGTGTCGCACTTCTGTCGCACAAATGTTTGTCGCACCAGAGTGATGTCGAGCTTCAGTGATTCGCACTAGCGTGCATTCGAACTATAGTGAGTCGCAATACAGTTCTGTCGCACTGGCGTTAATCGCGCTTCAGTTTGTCGCACCAGTGTGGTGTCGCACTTCTGTCGCACAAATGTTTGTCGCACCAGAGTAATGTCGAGCTTCAGTGATTCGCACTAGCGTGCATTCGAACTATAGTGAGTCGCAATACAGTTCTGTCGCACTAGCGTTAATCGCGCTTCAGTTTGTCGCACTCATATAGTGCACTCCCTTTCATCCAGACAAAAAAATCTGTGCTCGAGGAATACATTCATGCGAAAGAAGCTGTGGGCAAAATCTAGTGTTAAATATTTACATAATACCAAATTGTAATATTAACACAATACCAAATAATTTACCTATACATATTTTCAATGATAACATACTATAACTGTAAAGTACAAAGTATGCTGGAGGCATTCACAAAACAACACTGTCATTAATATTTATTTGAATCTTGATAAGATTCCGTCTCAAAACAAAAACGCCAATCGAGTTCAAGGACTTTTGAAGAATATTTTATGTACATAAACCATGTTTACTGACATAAATGTGAGTCAAAGAGAAGGGGCGTCATCGATCAGTTTACATAGTGCAATAGAGCTGATAGTGCGCTACTAATGCGTAATATGGATGAGATCACAGGAAAAGTTTAGGAAAATAAATAACACTGATTAGATTGAGGGGTCACATGAAATGTCAAACAATAATCAAGTACAACTGTTGAAAACAATAATGGAATAAAACAAGAAACAATTAAGCTACGTTTATGTCCCCATTAATTATCTTCGGTTAAGTAGTTATCGCGAATGTGCCCGGGCGGCGCGGGCGCATTGTTTTGATGGAGATTTGCATTTATGTTCGGGGACAGGTCAAGTTGTATTATATCATCTGTTATATTCGTATCTCGTCCCATTCTTGTTTGTTCACTGCTGCTACATTTTTAAACATTTTTTATCGCTTATTTTATCACTGATTTGTATGTCAACATATTATAAGTGTGGTAGGTAAAAAAAATAAAATCAGTCTTTAATAACATCGGCCAAACTTTAATTTCAGATTTTAACTTATTTCATTTCTACCAAAGGTTCTTAATATTATAAGTCTTTTTTGCCAGAAACTCTTAATCATTAATTGTAAGAATCCAAACAGGTCTAATTTTGTAGTTTGAACTTAGTTACTGAATATGATAGTGAATCATCATCATATTCAGAAGATAAGTACAAGTATATTAATAAAAATAGGTCCAATATTATAAATATCCTACAAGAGATCAGAGCCAAACGGCCTATTGCGATGCAGCTTGTAGGATTCCTAGGATCCGCAAGAACATGTTGTCAGCGTGGTACCACTATAATCTTTTTTATTGCGCTGACAACTCAGCGATTCTTGTTTTGAAAGGACCGGCGACCTGCCATTTACATATATATCTGGTGTTGACAGCGTTCATATAATAAGTAATATCAGGAAGGTCGTTGGTATGCCTATGTGCAACCTTCTTAAAAATACCCTGCAGTCAACAATATTATTTTCCCATTTCAGCATGGAACGAAGCACAGTCAGCCAGTCTGCCGTTCCTTACGTCCCGTCTCGGCGACGCTTACGAGCCCTACGAGGGAGGTGAGGGCGCGGAAATGCGAGTTCCGGCGGTAATCATGAGGGCCCGAGTACGAGAGGGTGTTCCACCGCCTCTCTGCGCCGGCAGGTGCAGGGCGCCTCCAACCGGACCTGTGTGTGCCTTTGATGCTGCCGGTACAGCAAGGACCTTTGCCACGTTATGCGAGTTGGAAGCGGTGTCCTGTCGCGAAAGCACGTGTAAGTTTAAACTTTTTTTGTAAAAGATAAGTATTTGGTAGCCCTGCTGCAAGAACTGTGAAGTACAGGTGAGATTGTTATTAAGAATTCTATCTGCAATGTAGCAGTCTTAAACTGATGCCAGCTATGTAGCCAAGCGCAGCAACGGTGATGATAGAAAACATTGAGTTTAGACACGTTTGACACTCACCGAAGTGACGTGAAGTCACCGGAAATGTTATCTCGAAACCTATACCTAAATTAGTTGCGACTAAATTAGTCAGACTTAATTTTAAGTTATTGAATAAATGAAGCCTGCTTCAAAAAATATTTCTCAGGCTTATGTTCTCTAAAAGGCTAAGCACTATAAACATGAGCAATGAGGAGCATGATATTTTGCTTTTCCGACATTATTATGTACGGCAGAATTGCTAAAACCCATAACAATTCATACAATTTTAAATAAAGCTATATTTACTTACCTCATATGGGTGACTTTATAATTTGCCTAATTCTTTTAGTGGACCTTAACAATTACGGGTCAGCGATATAGTATAATTATCATATTATAAATGCTTTACGATACTATCATATAAGTGTTCAACTGTCTTCTTATCCAGTAATCAAAACGACCTTTGATATTTGTAGCAATTTTGCTCAGATAAATATGGCTTTTAATCTCCATCGTCATGGTACAACTTTCAAAAGGTCAAGAACACTATATAAATTATGTAGCATTTAAATGTTAAGTCAAAGTCAAGAATCATTTAATAATTTAGGTCACAAAGTAACACAGCAGCTCATATAAGAAAAATAACATATAAGTTAATTGTATTGTCAATAAAAATTTGGCGATTTAAAAGAGTGGCCATGAGTTTCTTGCCTGCTTCTTCTCATGTAAACCGTACTCCTCGAGCAGGCTTTTCTCAATGCTAAATTGTTATTTCCTTTTATTATATATTTCTATTGTTTGTGGTTTCGTTTTGTTGTAACTACAGTATAATTCATGTTCCAAATATGTATTTTTGCCGTTTGGGGTGGAAACCCTAGGCTCATGGGGTCCCGCTCGTATGTTGTACAGGGAGATCGCAAAACGCCTGATCGACGTTTCGCGTGATCAGACGGCTGGTCTTTTTTTGGCCCAAAGAATCAGCATTGCCATTCAACGTGGCAATGCTGCCAGTCTTCTGGGCACGTTACCAGTTGACAGCGATGCTGAAGAACTCTACGATGCCTAAACCTTTTCTGTAAATATTTAGTAGTATAAATATTTGTGTTTTTGTAATTATGTTACCTTTTTTAATAGGTTTGTAAATATATATTAGGTTAATTCGTTTTAAAATTAATAATGTTAATATTTGAAGCACCGAAATAAAAATGTTTCTATTGTTATATTTTAATTAATATATCAGTTCATAGACGTGTCCAAGAATTGTTCATACATTTTTATGGAAATAAAGATTTTTTACTTCAAAATTATGAACGTCAAAATCTATTGGTTAGTTATATATATATATATATATATATATATATATATATATATATATGTAACTAACTAACCAATAGTCATCACCTATACTATATAATAGTATAGTCATCACCTATACTATATAATAGTATAGGTTATGACTATTGGTTAGTTGGTTTACTAACTACTGAAGCTAAATTTGGGTTAGCTGCTAGCTTCAGGCAAAGGGTTGAGCTTATGACAAGATAACTACAAGAAATTCACGGTCACTCTTTTAAAAACACTTTGGTACTGCGCAAAGCAAGAAACCAAATCTCGAGAATGACGGGTCAGAGCGAAGTTGCAATCCCTGTGGAAGTTATTCTTGATTTGTAAAGTTGTTATTTTTTCTGTTTATAGATTACGCGATCACAAGTCTGGGAGAATGCTGATGTGACATTCAGAAGTACGCAAAGTGCATTGGTTTTCGCATTAGTGTAAGCACCACGCCCAGGACCCAGGATGGCCAGGAAGCCATATAATGTTCAACCACATGTATTAACTATAGTAATAAATAGTCATACGTATTTAGTTTGTACCTGTCTTTAATCGTCGTAATGTTTATGTACCAATCGTCAGTCAAACTTTTAGGCATTGTCAGCAAATAATATACATTTACTTTCCTAACATGTCTGCTTTCATGTACCTATGTAATTTATGATAAAAAGTAATGATGATCCGGATAATTGTACAAATGAATATCTTGAAGTCTACTGACACTAGCTGACAGTGTCACTGTTACTACGCCTGTAGCCATATTTACCAACAATTATTGCTATGGTTACCGAAGAACCACTAATGTTCACTTCCAACTCAGAAGTGAGTTGGGTAATGAGATTAAACAATATTGCTCAGCACATTGATATAACATTATTTCTATGATATACAATAATTAGTTACAGTTACATATAAACAATGTAAATAACATTTTTTATGTCTAGTTTATCTAGATTGACAATCCAGTAATGTATATTTGCGTTGTTTACATTGTCTGTAAGTTTAATAACGATTGATAAATTGTTAGACTTTTATTGGTAACACTAAAAGTTGTAAAGTAAGCAAAATTTGTACCATTATGTACTTACGATAAATCAATGCTAATTATATTTGCTAAATGATTTGGTATTGTATAACATTTTAGACATTGTTTAATTTTACAATCACAATTTATTTTAAAATAATTTAATTTTAAGAATATGTAGCGTGTGCTTACGCTCTAAAAATATTAAGTCCTTTGTATTTTTTAACTTTAATTACTTAGTTTGAATATAATCAAGCAATTCTTGTGAGATTGAAACACTTATTCGAGTTGGAATATATTGTCTTGATCCTTTACTTAAGTAATAAATTAAATGTGTTTGGCATACCGTCTAAGGACATTTCGTAATATCTCTTCCATAACAACTTCGTTGAGAAACTGTAATACTCAGTTTGTAAACTATTGTACTCAACTATAGTGTGGATATGACACTATAAAATATTTAAAGTGTTAAAATAGTTCATTAAAATATTTTAACAAATCCAATTGAATTTATTTTAGTTACTTATTGTATGAAAACAAAGACTTTGGTCGAAAAAGTTCCTAAAAATTCAAAATTATTACCCTATTTCCTTAAGAAAAATAGTTGATAAGTAAGTAGATTTAAAATTAACGCCAAAGTCATGTTCAAATAAACATTTTAGTAATTGTACTAAGTTTAAGATTATCCTGTAAGTCGGTATTTCTATTTATTGTACAAAGTACGAATTATCGTGACGTGTACGGAGTATGTGTGAGCATATCTACAGTCGCAACATTGTCATAACAATAGACAAAATTTAGATTCAATAAAGATTTACAACATACATACATATTTTATTTTAAATACTTATGATTTAAGTTAGCTTGTCAATTGTTGTAATGCCAGACATCATTGAAAACCAATTGTTTCTGGACGCCAGCATGAAACTAGATGACCATTACCATTATATAGCTAAGAATTAATGAGATTTAAATTTTCTCCACAAAAGCTTAATTCTGAATGGATATGTCATATAATTATAACGTTATTAATTTATGTCTTTGTTGAAGCTTCTTGCTTTATTAAGTACTTACATACACATATCAAAAAAGTCTGCGTTCACTTGGTAAAGTCGAGATATTTTTTCTCGTGTGAAAATATAATCAATGAATGTATTATTTATTGCTTTAACATTCAAAAACACACAATTTTAATATGAAAATCTCTATATTCTATTTGTTTTTCGTTAATAAAAATAGATATTTCAATCACTGTAAAATTTGTAATTTAAAGAAATGCGAAGATTTGATTAAGGTAAATAATTTTATTCATTTTTATATTATGCTTATTTACAAATCTAATACAAAATTACTCCTCCCCTGGCCTGAACGCATGCGGCAATCCTCCTGGGCATGCTGTAGATCAAGTTGTCCAATAGTTCTTGTGGTAACCTGTCCCATTCTTGAATGGCGGCTTCCTTGGTCTCTGACAGAGTTCTTGGAGATGGCTGACGACTCCAACCAGCTCGCTTGAGAGCGTCCCATGCGTGCTCGATTGGGTTTAAGTATGGAGAGCCGGCAGGCTAGTCTTACCGCGTGATTTCGTACTCCCGGAGAGCAGCGCTCACTCGTTGAGCTCGATGTGCCGGCGCATTATCGATGACCAACCAACAATTGGTTACCATAATTTATCCTGAATGGTCTGGTGATGCCACCAATAACAGCTGTCTTGTACAAATAGCTGTCATAGAGCCTTGGTACGGGATCAAAGGCGATCGAGCTCCAATCATTATTCCGCCCCAAAAAGATACCGATTTGCCACCTTGCTGAACGGTTCCAGTGGCAGTTCTTTGCCTTTAGGAATTCCCAGGCCGTCTCCAAACTCGGACACGTTTGTTATCAGGGTTCGTACTAATCCGTGTTTCGTCAACAAAAAGACAATTACGCCAAACATCTTCTTCGTCTTAATCGTTTTGATGCTGCCTGGCCCTCTGCAATCTGTGTCGCTGTCGTTCCCGTGTATTCAAAGGTACTCGCCAGTATCTCCTATATCGTAATCTAAAGTGGTGTAAGTGTGTAAATAAATGGTCTGAGTGCTAATATCCAGTCCAGTAGCAGTTCGCAGCTCTAATCTCAGTTTGGTAGCGTTAATTATTGGATCACGGGCGGCAAGAAGTCTGATGTAGCGCTTCTGAACATCACTAAGGACAGCCGCGCTGCCACTGCGAGGTCGATCAGCCAGATTGCCAAGGCTCCAGGACCTCCGCAGGGTAGTAACGACGCAGGTCTGAGAAACGTAGACTCTAGCTGCGATTTGCCTTGTAGAATATCCTTCTTCACGCAATAACACTGTTCTTGCACTGCAAGACTTTAGACAGTCCACCTGGCATTTTTCAAATGAACAATTTTAGAGAAATCGATTAAAACAGCGTTCAGGCAGAAACAAGAATAAGGATCATGTCATTCACCTCGTTTTTATATAAAAAAAACAAAAGAAGATTTTATGTTTTCTATGTTTAAATTATTTGTTTATTAAAGCAATAAATAATGCATTCATTAATTATATTTTCACACGAGAAAAAATATCTCAACTTTTCCAAGTGAACGCGGACTTTTTTGATGTGTGTACTTACAATATATAATTGCCACCTTTTAAAATATTTTTTTTTGTACTACTCTGAACTAGCTACTCACATGATACATCATAAGCATTAGAATTTATCGCTGCACAAGTGTAAATTATATTTGATCTGATGTACAACATAGCAATAACGGCGTACGTAGCACTATATTGGCTGAGTTGCTAGCAATAATAATTAGTGAAGGGGTGAAAATACATACAAAAAAATAACAAGTACCACAAATAATAAATTAACAGTACTATGAAAAGCTTCCAAGCTCCAGGAGTTTGATTTTGTTTTTAAATCTATTGATACTATCATGAAACACATCAAGGTGACAAAAGAATGGCCCTTTTTGTAAGCAGGCCCAAAATATCTGCCAGCTCACAATTATCTCATAGAGCACTGTCCGGGGAGTTTAGCTAAGAATTTATACATAACTCATTTACATCTGATACTCAATGTCCGTGCAGCAGTATTGTCAGAGTAGACAAAAGAAAATACTTAGGTATACTCATGACCAACACTCGCTACAGCTCGCTAAACACCTTCGAGGGCTCAATACTTCAAAATCAAATAACTTAGTAAATTTACAAGTCAAACAAACATTCAGAATGCCTACACCTAAAATCAGTTTAGCCTATGCACAAAACTCCCACATTTTCTGCATACTCACATCTTAAACCCGGTATAGAAACAGTGCCACATCAAATCGGATTTCGAAATCAAATAAGGTTTGGGCTCACTTCCCGGCTATTAACTTATCATATGACAATACCGAAGAAGTAATTAAAGTTATTAATTAATGCTCTACACACCCATTGCACACACCCCACAGTAAAAATGGATTTGATTTGGCAATCACACTCCTCAACATACCCACACCCTCAAAAACATCGTCACATTCATTATCTCCATCACATATTCACAGTCTCATCCACATACATTCGTACTTATTTTCATCTTATTTTCTTTTTATCATCTCTACATTTTTAGTTTAGCTTTGTTACTTTTTACGTGTTAAAGTTTATGTAGAATTATTTTTAATTCTAAAATAATTCAATTATTTAATCTTCTACATTGGCTGCCAAGTCCCTTGCCTAGTTTGGGGTGGGGTTAATGTTATATTATATTTTGCATTGTATTTGGAAATAAACTAATTGAAACTATATATATACAGGGATGTCCGGTAATTAATGGATAACCTTGAAATGTCTTATAGTAGAACTGATGGCCGTTCAGAAAAAAATATAAAAAAATGTCTATCCTTACTACTTAACTACCTGAGATATGTTTATTTTTTGTAATTACCATATTTAACTTTCTTGTACACTACGACCATACAAATGAATGAATTCTATAGTTTTTTTTGTTGTTTTATTATTAAACACTAATTATGCTAATAGATAGACAGTCAAAAGCATTTTAATTCTTTTTTTTTCTGATTGTCGGCCATCAGTTCTACTATAAGACATTTCAAGGTTATCCATTAATTATCGGACATCCTGTATACATCGGATACCCTGTATACATTAAGAGAAATATCCTTTTGCACAAACTTAAAAGTGCGTTGGCTTGCCAGTTCTATTCAGCCTACAGAAGTTTACCCTAAACAATGGATGAAGTAATCGAGGCGAATTTGTTTATTAATCACTTATTGCAATCAGGTACATATGTAGATAGTCATATATGCAATGCCAGTGTGAGCTCGTTAACGTACCCTTCGATGTTGAACTGGGTCCCCATCGCAATATCCTGAGAATTTTTTACCTGTATTTAATTTATAGTGTACTAGTTTTCACCCGCGGCTTCGCTCGCGTAAATTTAGGTTAGGTTAGGTTAGGTTTGCAAGTCGCTGATGTTGTATCAGGTTCCGGTGGCCCACCCGCTAAGGCGAGGCGACGGTGCACAGGGGTGTTTTAGTCGGTATGCCGGCCGTTCGCTCTAGGCCGGAGAGCCCGAGATAACCGTCCCACCTCCCTGAGTGGGGCGGTATGCATCAGGAGCATTTCCCCCCTCCCAAAAAAAAAAAAAACGGTTAGGTTTGCAACAGTTATTTTTTCTGGATGAAAGGTACCCTATGTCCTATTCTGTACCCCTGACAACGTGTATGCAAAATTTCATGTTGATCGGTTGAGTAGTTAAGGCGTTAAAGTGTAACAAACAAACAAAGTCATTTTCGCATTTATAATATTAGTTAGGATTAGGATTTCGATTAAGTAAATTATATTAATTTACTTAATCAAAATACACCATATTTTATTTAAACAGACAACCAAACATTACGGAGAACTCTTACACATGTATGTATATGTTTCAACAAACTGTCTATAATATAAGTATATATGTACATATGTACATATATAGTCTCACAGCTATATCCACAAAGGGATAAGTAGTCCTATTATACTCATATTTCGCTAGCTATAGTTTTAGACCCCACGTAATGGAGGGCGAGTCTATTGCCCTTTACCGAGCATAGTTCCAAACTCCACGTGGTTACTGCACTACCGCTGTGCCGCCGATCCACCTATCGTAATCCTAATCCTAACTAATATTATAAAAGCGAAAATGAGTTTGTTTGTTTGTTTGTTACCTTTCCATGCCTAAACCACAGAAACCGATCATTCTGAAATTTTGCATATACGTTGTCAGGTGTACAGAAACGGACATAGGCTACCCTTCATCCCGCAAAAAAATTCTGTTCCCGAGGAAAACAACAATAAAGTTCTTATGATAATAGATGGCGCCACGTGTCTTTCGAATCATGATTGAATTATATTATTACAAGCAGAGTACAACCCGAATTGATTGTCAAATTCTAAATTTTAAATAAAGCTAGTAATAATATATTTTACTGGTTCATTAGCTGCGCACATTTATAGATATAACTGATCACAGTAATGGCATGTCTGCCATTACTGAGAACAGTTTACGAATAAGACTATGTTTTCCCAAGTGTACTTTTTCCATACATTGCCCCGACTCTGGCAGCGATGGTAGTACTCCTGAACTGAAATCTAAGTAACTAACTAAATAGGTATAATATTGACCCTGTGTCCACAAAGGCGTTGGTATAGGCGACAAGCAGTCTAAGTCGTTGCAAGTAGGTCACGGCGAGCGACCTGACACCCGATCTAGGTGATGTCAATGTAACACACATAATCCAGTTGCTAAACGATAAACAAGCTACACTTATCTACCAGCGCATTACTAGATAGGCCGTTGTTTACAATAGTTTGGCACGTTTTGCATGATCGATGCTCACGTTTTAATGTGTCCATCTGGTTAATATGTTGTAGGTAGAAGGATCATTTATATATTGAAACTAGATGTTCCCGCAGTTTCACCCGCGTTTATTGTTACTGCGCCTCCCCCGTGGGTCGTAGCGTGATGTTATATAGCCTATAGCCTTCCTCAATAAATAGGCTATCCAACACTAAAATAATTTTTCAAATCGAACTATTAGTTCCTGAGATTAGCGCGTTCAAACAAACAAACTCTTCAGCTTTATTATATTAGTATAGATTAAACAACTTTATACGAATTTTACCGCGTTGTTTATTATTTTATAAAACACTATTATTTCAAATTTTGAAACTTTAAACTACTATTGTTAAACTCTTTTACTAGTTCTTGCTTAATTCTATTTAGGCTATTTAAATTATAAAAACCATTTATATTTTATTTTACACTTTTCCCGACATTTCGTTTGCTTTTCAGCAGCCATGTTTACGGGGAGACTAAGATGGTGATAGTCTGAATATTCTGAAGTGTAGTTATTTCAAAGTACCCGAACATAATTTAATCATTGGTGTTTTATGGCTATTGCTGGGGGGTATCTTCCAACCATGATCTTTAAAAAGCGTCTAAATAGTTTTTTTAATTTAAATAACTTAAATAGAAGTAAACAGTAACTATACTCCATTTGGTTAGGTGTTTAACTAAAGGTTAACAATCTCTTGTGTCTTTTTTATCTCTTTATCTAAAAACTCAGTTTAAAAATAAAATGCTGTTAAAGATCAATGTAAATACAACAATAACGATTACTAAACCAATTGAACCGTTAGTTTAAGCAATAGTTTATTTGTTTAATATGTGTTAGTGTTAAAAGTCACATCAAGTATATTAAATTTTTTTAACAATAGTAGTTTAAAGTTTTAAATAATGTAATAATAGTGTTTTATAAAAAAATAAACAACGCGATAAACTATCCGTATAAAGTTGTTTAATTTCAATGTACCTAAGTATAACATTCGCGTAAACGTAAGACAATATTACCATTTATATATTTATTTTAACTATTTGAGTCGCAACGGCACACCAGTGGCCATAGACAATAGGTTTTTATTTTGTCTGGCATATAAAGGAGTGGCAGGTTAATAATAAATATTATATATAGGTTATCCTCAATTGGCGCCTGTTACAATAAAATTGTCATAATAGCTTTGCTTAGGTAACAGTGTCAGCCATGTTTAAAAACCATCCTACCACTGGCTAGGGCGCTCTTCTTAGTACGAGATGCATTAACTTAAAATCTATCGCGCTGCCGTAGTGCAGCCTATCGAGAGAAAACCTCCATAAATTGCTAGATCTTTTCACAGCTTTGAATAAACGGATATCCGTTTATTCAAAGCTGTGAAAAGATCAAAAGGCATGCATATGCAAGCCGCGGGTTTGAACTTTAGAGCTCTACGTGACAGTTCAACGCCCTCCCCAATCGGCCTTAACTATTATCATACAAAATTACAATATTTATACATTAAAGCACCGTTCCTTTAAGATCTTCAAACAAAAGATCTAAGTATCATTTAGTTCAAAATAATTTAATGTAGTTAAATACACAGATATAAATCGATCGCCTGATAGGTCAACGTTGTTTCCTCCTAGCACAAGTATATCTTTTACTTAAAAGGAGGACCCTATGTAAGATTATGTAAAAGTTGTAAAAGTTTCTGCAATAAACCTTTTTTTTTTTTTTATTTTTTTTTTTATATACTTTTAATATAAGATGATAATTTTAACCACCAATTTTACTTAAATGGATATAGATTTCGCAAAGAGAACTACAGACTATCGGTATCAGGATTTTACGACTTTATCTCACCGAGTAGTCTAACATTTATTTGTGTTTACGATAATATTGCGAAACTTTCATTAGCCATTTTAGAATATACATATTTATTAACATTTTAACCACAGCTTTTATAGGCAATAAATCCAGGAAAATAGCGAACGCCTCATCGGTCCTTTTAATATCGAGTAGAGTTGCACTGGTATTGGTTTTTACGAAATATATACATTCAAATAACTGCACCATTTGGCAAATTATATAACTTGAAGAATATAATTGTATGAAAAATGTTATGAAAGTGAATGAAGGCAGAGAAGTGTGTCAGGATCGTAGCAAATGGAAATCCGTAGTCTCTGCCTACCCCTCTGGGAAACAGGCGTGAATCTATGTATGTATGTATGAAGAATAATCATTATCTCTTTCTGCGTTTGGTATAACTACCTAATAAATTTATGAAGAAATATATATACTAATAACTGTACTAAAAATTATAAGACAGCTAGCTAACATTTAAACTATATAAGAAAGATTTATTTAAGGTATCGTGTTGTAGACATGTTACAAGTCCATCGAATACGTGTTCCGTTCTGGCCCGGCCACAATCGCTTTCGTTATCGCAAGTGATGTAAAAGTAATGTACTTCAGGTGTACTTAATGTACTTAGAAGAGATTTTTTGTGTACCTCAAAGGTTAACTCGTAATATACTTAACAAAGTGGCCGGGCTGCTACGTGTACGCCGCAGCCCGGCCACAACGATTTCTATAGATAGGATGGTTAAAATCAAACGTAATATCAATTAAATACTTGTACCTTTATTGTTCTTCCATTTTCTATGTATAAATCTACATTAAAACTTTCTTACTTTTCTTACACAACGAAAAAAGTATTACTCATAATGTTGTACGTAGTAAAAAAATAGCAGTCATGGTTTTAGCTTTATTACTAAGTAAAATACTTCAGATGATTACATATTACAATTTTGTTTTAGACCTGATTAGATTTATATATAAATAAATATAGATTTATATATAGATTGTGGCCGGGCCAGAACGGAACACGTCATCGAATTCACAAATATAATATAGAAGATAATACTAATCTTACTACAGTTTAACTGCATTGCGTTGCAATATAATATTTCCAGAAATTCTCGTAAAGAATATCAACATGTACACAGCGACGTTGACAAATATACAGTGTGTGGTAATTATACCAGTGTTCCTTTCTACGTTACATGGAATAACTCCAACGTACGCCCTATTCTACTTTAAGTACGAAGCAAGCTAAGGCTGGCCTTTATACTTCGTCGACGTTAAAGAGCGAGAGCGCTTAGCTGAGGAAAACCACTCGACTGTCTCAAAGGAACGCCAGGAAATAAGAGTGTAAGGAAAATAAATCTAAGACTTTGCTTTAAAGTGCTAGTCATACATTTCTATCAGAGTAATGTACAGTAAAGTAGGTTGATAGTGTTACTGCGGATGTTGGTAAACATACATTTGAGGATATTAAGTTAAATATTTGGCCTAAATTATTTTATTCTACTGCCAGACTTTGCCTTCTATTTGATTACTTTTTTAATTGAATGAAAGTCAGCAGATTTTTTCCAAATACCGCATCTCCTAAATTAAACTGCCCACTATTAATAGAATCACAATATCAAAATTAGTGACGTACTCTCTTAAAGGGAGTAATTGATATTAAAGAATAGTTAACGAAAGTAACTCATATTGTCTTAAATTGTCAACTCCAATATAAAAACGAGTCAATCGTGTAGATTGCACATCTACACTATTAACTTCGGAGTGATAACTTCCAGTTACTTTTCCGATTAAGGTAGAACTTTTGTATGTTATCCAATTTGCAATTTCTTCTTTCGTAAGAAATAACATTAAAAGCACCTGAACACTGAAACAACCTCAGAATATCTTAGTAACGATAGACAACCCGAAGTAAATTGGAAGATTCTTCTTATCAAAACATCACTTTAAAATGCATTTACAGCAATTAGAATGCCTGTTTCAATGCCTTATTTGGGTAGATATCAATATTTATTTATTTACCACTCCTGCTTTACAAAGGAAATATTCATACAAAAAACGCCTCACAAATATTGTATTTTATATTAATATCATATTATTACATCTGTCAATACACGATAACATAGTACATAAAATAAAATAATTATAACCAACTCCTCTGAAAACTATCCGTACAGACTTCTACTTTAATCACAGCTTTTTTGATGTCAGTTTATAAGCAAAGAACAAAATATAAGTTAGTATAAAATGCAGTCAAACGCAAGCGTTTCATGTTATAATCAGAGAGGCTGCACATCTTCGACTACTTAAGAGAGACGGATGCCGTCGGAGCCGGCGCATTGACCCTTGCTGATCTTGCTAAGAGCTGAAAAATAAAACAAGTTATAAGTACACAAATTTTAAGTAATACGGATCCATACCTATTCGATCATAAATCTAAAAAGGCTATCCGTAGTGAGAGGATATTTTTATATTATAGCCAAAAAATGCAATAATATTCTATGTAGCGTAAGAAAATGGCGACACAACGCGCCAAACACAATAGATTTCTAATTATGTTTCGTATTCTAAGACTTGACAGATAAATTGTAATCTAGACTTATAAGTTTATCTACTAATAAAATCTACTTGACAAAATTGGGCTCATTGAGCTCTACAAGTTAATCGGCTGCCTGGAAATATATTCATGTCTTAATAAGCTACTTTCTTTTTTAAACTGAAACAATACTAAACATGCACTAACTAAGTACGATAGTCGAAAGTTGCTTAATATTGTGTTATGTTTACGCATTAAAATTAAACACTTTATACATTGAAATTAACCCCTTTATACGCATAAACAACGCGACTAAATCCGTAGGTGTAAACTGTTTAATTTCAACGAAAGTTGTTTTATAAATTAGATATTAATCTACTAATTATTTTTGGCTCTAGTTTACAATTGTCATTAAATGAAGTGTCCTTGAAGTACTACTGCTGTAAAAATGATAAAGATCATTATTTTGTTTAATAAAAGCAATAAAATGTCGCAAATGTTTGTCTACTTTAAAATGAATATAAACGAGTATATGGCACGTGGGTGTGTTTGATTACTGTCTAACAAATTGTAGTCTTTGAAAAGCTTTTCTTGTCTAAATTATAAATACACCCCTATAATGCTGGTCGCAAATTCAAATACCAGAATATTTGATCATTCAGAAATTATCAAAACTATTTTGATAGTTGTAATATTAATTAAAAACACTACATAATTTAGATTATGTAATAAAATAATAATAAAGACGATTATGATGTCCATAATAATTTTTATTAGTAGTCATTATCGCTTACCGACTTGCTAAATGATTACGGACTGTATCTTACGAATATTTGAATGACGAAGCTTAAATATAACTGTATAATTAATGGTCTAAGACCCCTAAGACCAGTTTTAAGTGTACCTAATAAATAACGTAAGATTTATTTGCAGTCTAGGGTCAAGAACCGTGCGTTGTTCCAACAATATATCGTTAACACCTTTCCATTAGTCTACATCGGCGGTTCAACGCTCCTAGCTAAGTTTCAACAACCCGGGCGATTTATAAACCTGTCACACAACGAATAGCATACTACGAGTATATGACTGAATCTAGAAAAAACTGAAAACACACACGTGATTGCGCTTTCAAAAATACATATATACAGAATCCCGATAACTACATAAATTAGGTAAATGGTGTAATTACACATGATGACTAGAATTGGAGGTTTCTAAAATGATAATAACCCTAAATATACTCGATAAAAATAGCTAGTAATTATCCTCTTATTAGTATGGCATAAAACATAAATACTGTACGGTCTAATATACATTTACCAGTATTTTTAATCTTCAATCAGAATGACAATTGTCGTACCAAAATATGTTTAATATTTCGATCTAGTCTAATAAACGTCAAATGTGAACATTCCAGTTCACATTTCATCACACATGCAATTTATATTTGATATTAATTTTAATTTTGGATAATGCACTGAATTGTAGATAGACTAGATAATGGATAAACATACATATATACTGTTTTTTTTTGTAAATACATACATATTATACATAGAAATAGACCAAGACAATCATCCATGTTCATGCACACAAATGTTTGACTTGTGCGGGAATCGAACCCGCGACCTCAGGCGTGGCAGTCAGTTACACTAACCACTACGCCATCTAGGCCGACTAATGTCTTAACTATGTCTGGTATCTACGCTAAAAGGATTAAAAGCCTCTTCATTTTAAAATCCTATATGGTTATTTTAAAATCTTAGTCAATTTCGGCCATCTCACTGTCAAAAACAAACAGTAATCATAAGGATATGAGTCATGTTCCGGTAACCTGTATGTACCACAATAGTGTTCAACATTATCGTTACATCAATCGTCACATGCCGTTGCACACACAGGTTTTATAACCAGTATGGTTGCTCAATTTTATGTTTTTGTCATACCGTGAATAATCAGACTTTTCATTAAATACACTACAATTACTTCGATGAAGTTATCTGGCTGTGTTTGGAATGTAGGTAACTTCATCGACGGCTATATTTAGAAGTCAATTTGTTTATAGTTGTCATATTTCAAGGGTCAGTGTACAATTATGAATGTACATAACTTTCGTATATTTGGCGTAATATCATATTTTAAAATTGTGTTTCTTCTTGTGTCATCGTTGGTTATATTATATCTTGACAAACTTGTTTCGGACCGTATTCAGGTGATGCAAAAAAGATTATTTTACAAAATCTGCGTCCCATTTAGTAAAATCATCTTTTTTGCATCACCCAAGCGAAACGAAATAATCTCATATATTTTTAGTTAGCTTTATAATAATTCTGATAGGTTTAGGTTCATTTTTATGTTTGCATATACATATAAAATATTTTTTTATTTAAACATATTACTATGACATTTACCGCTAACTAAATATAAACGCAAAGACAAACAGACAAAAAACCTGTTTATGACATTATTGTATGTAAGATTTATTATAGGTATTTCAATTTCAATTTCAATGCTTTATTGCTCTCCAAATGTAATTACATGTTGTTACAAAAAATAATATAAAAGACCAAATATGGACCCTATCGGGCACGGCAAAATAGATAGAAGAGAAGAAAGGAGGAAGCCACTGGAATAATTTTTTAAATATTGCAACAATAAATAAAGTAAAATTAATTAAATGGAAATAAGTAATCAAAAATTTAAGTAGGCACCTAAATTCTATTTTTCAATTTGTTTATTTTTTATTTATATTTATATATCTATTAATTTATTTAAAAACTATGTTTTAAATTATTGTAGGCATATTAAATTAGTTTGTAATTAAAGTTTGTCATTTAGATATTCATGTATGTTGTAATAGCTTTTGTTGAGGAGAAATTGTCTTAGTTTATTAATGAAGCTGTTGTATTTATTTTCGCTTCTTATGGTACCTGGTAATTTATTATATATTTTTATAGACATTACAAATGTACTAGTCGAGTGCATGTTTAGTCGGTACAAGCCGTGTTATGAATCTTCAGACAATGAAATAAAGGATCTAACAACCTATAGACATTTGCTTATTCTATTAGTTCAATGCTTATAGTCATAATGCTCATAGTGAGTCAATGGCTGCTATTTACCACACACACCTAACAATTAGATATATTATATCATCAAACTTTATAAGGAAAACAATACGGAGAATGGTTTTGTTTTATAAAATTCTAGAGTTATTGTTGCAGCCTTGAATGACACCATTTCCGCTGTGTTTACTATGTGGGTTGAATGTTTTGAATTCAGTTAATTAAAGCTACATTTGTATTGCATATATTTTTCACCAACTCTGATAAATTATTTAAACAATATACGCATGTATAATTTCCTGTTATACCCTACCCTAATTCAACTCATTGCTTCTTATATATCTTGGTCATTATGTTTATTGAATTGTCGCGATGTCGTGTGTACGTTTAGCTCAAATCATTTGGCTTTAGGATTAGCTTTTATCCATGTTTTCGGTAACAAAATTAAAAGCATACTGTTTTAGATGACTTTCACATTTGCCTTATATGCTTTCTTGGTCAATCTTTTGTCGTCAATTAACTTAGTTTTGGATAATAAACTCATTAAACATTTCAAAAATGTTGACAAAGAAATTACATATACAAAGATTTAAATAATATGATTTTCACGTAAAAGTAAATTTTTATTTATGCTTTTTATCTTAGAAGCGCTATAGTTAAATTAGTAAATAATAAATGGCATAAGGCTGAACAAAAGAGACTCTCGTTTTAAAATAAATACATTTTGGATTGTGATTTAGGCTATGTCTATACGTTGTTTAGTTACGGGTTAGAACAAATTAATTACTGGATGCTAAATCCCAGTAGCCAACAATACGTGTTTTATTCTTACTCTTGCGGTTAGTTCAAGTTGGTATTAGGCGCCTTCACACTCGTCAGACTAAAAATTCGTTCAACTCGTCCAATTTAGAAGTCAAATGGTCACGTAGGTGTAAAAATACTTACTATCTTTATGTTCACAGTTGTAGTTGTTCATGACGCATTCATTGCCAAAGGACTTGGGTTTCTCTCCTGTTTTGCCGGCACACACGGGGTCAATTGGGACGGTGGCGCAGTCATGCATGCAGGCCTTCTTACGGGCTGCTTCTGCCTTCACTTGCTTCAAATCTGGCTTATCAGGTCGGCAAGACACTGCCACTATCACCAACGCTGAAAGTTAACAGCAAAGCTTTTAGAATGAAGTCTCTTCAAATCAGAGTGCCTATTCTCGTAAAAAAGGCTGTTTCGAATTAATAAACGTCAAATATGAACTAGATTGCTATATATGATCACATTTGATGTTTATTTTAATTATTGAGATATATTTGTGTTATGTGGGATAGTAAAACTAGAGCGGCGTTCCATTTTGAATAGTTTTACGACGAGAATTAGCCCTTAAAGCTAATTAACCTATTGAGTCGCAGCGGCATACCGGTGGCCAGACGCAATATATTTTAATTATATCTGGTATAAGCCCCGTTTTGCAACAATTTTTGCAAAATGGAGCTACATAACATCACACTACAACCAATAGGAGCGCCTATTGGTCGTAGCGTGATGTTATGTAGCTTATAGCCTTCGTCGATAAATGGGCTATCTAACACTAAAATAATTTTTCAATTCGAACCAGTAGTTTCTGAGGTTAGCGCGTTCAACCAAACAAACAAACAAACTCTTCAGCTTTATAATATTAGTATAGATTATAAGACTTTACAGATGAAATGGTAGATGGAAAATCATTGTATATTGTCAAAAAAGTCGCGGATGTTTGAGGTGAGGAAACCTCTGAATGGATTGAAAGAGAATGGAAAATACAGCTAGATGCTTTTTTATTTGCAGTACGCAGTAACTCGGAAAATAAATAGATTGTTCGAACATTTGAACGCATTGCCTTTCTAAGAACGCATTATTTAGCATTCGTTACGCTTGAAATTCAAGCGCAAAACTTACTAAACGCGTTAAATGTATGTAGTTATGTGACCTCATTTATGAGGCATTCAAATTTCACGAAATTACTTGTTACAATGCTACTACTAATTGCGAATTGTATATGATTTTGTATTGCATTATATTTATATTTATATTTTATACAGTTGTAGATGTTACTATATTTGAAAATTCTAAATGATTAAGGATATACTCTGTCTGTAGCGATGACGGTCTAATCACAATCGTCAATTTATAATCACGGACAAATAGTAGGTAATCATAAAAAGGTTAAAATGCCAAATACCTAATCAATTCAAATAAAAGATATAACATTTACAACAACTGTACAATGAAGATAAAAATAAAAGCCAATTAACTATAACTCATAAGTCACTCATAACAAACAAATGGACGGAACTTTCCTTATGTGTTATTTCACTTTTATCTCGACTTAAAGCTAAATATTAAACATACTACTCGACACACGGGTCATTGAAACATAAACAACATAAAGACAATCTTAAAATTGCACGCACGTAACTGGTATCATGTTACTCCCTAACAAACGGAATCTGTTAAGAACTCATCATGTAATCAAGTCAAAGGATCTCCTACGCGCGTGCGCACTTCTGAGTTCATCTGACCTTAACAAAGAACATTAAGGTCGTGAAATACTCATCTAGGTAATAGCAGGAAGAGGGACCACTTTATACTCATCACCACCGGTTGTCGTGAGTAGCATGACGCACAATATAGCTTTCAAAATGGATGCTTTTCGAAAGTTAGCTCTCTTAATGAAAAATTCTATATAAGAGTTATAAGAAGATATTTAAATGTATTAATGGCTTGTTTTCGCCCGCGCTTCCCTCGCGTTAATGTAGAATTTGTCAATAAATTTGTATCCCTCGGGCACAGTATTTTTTTCTAATTAAAACATATCCGGGTCCTTTTTTGTACCCCTGACACGTTGTCAGGGGTACAAAAAAGGACGTGGATATGTTTGCGAAATTCCATACCAAATGGTCGAGAAGTTAAGACGTGAAAGCTTAACAAACAAACAAACACACATAATATATTAGGCAATATATGTGCGTTTCGCATTATAAACATATTATTTATCAACAAAGTTATAAAGTATTTACGCTATATACCGAGCATAGCTAATTAAAATTATTTTTATTATTACAGAAGTAGCGATTCGAGAGATCAAAGTATAACACGAACACGAAACCGGTTTTTAAGTAATTCCCGACGCCATTAACATAATACATAATTATTATAATTAGGATATTATATGAATTAATAAAAAGCTTTACCCAGGAAGTCAGGAAAAACCTATGTTGACTAAAATTATGCGTCATGCGAACACAGATATTGCTAACATCACCTGTAGGTAGTTGATATATTATACGGTCAGTCACGATGTAAATCATTGATATTAATAGCAAATTAGTCTCCAAC
The DNA here is from genome assembly GCA_963564715.1 of Catocala sponsa. Taxonomy (NCBI): domain Eukaryota; kingdom Metazoa; phylum Arthropoda; class Insecta; order Lepidoptera; family Erebidae; genus Catocala; species Catocala sponsa. The sequence continues at coordinate 19,053,664 of OY751338.1, read as the reverse complement.
TTTCTATTCTATATATAAAAGAGACTTACCAAAAACAAACAAAGTAGCCCCCTTCATAATTATGTTTTATCACAAATCTGTGCACCTCGAGCTCTCCACGTAAACTGGTAACAAAGAGGCCACGCCGATTCTCTTTATACGACCAAGCGGGCAGCTCGCGAATGACCATAATCGATGCAAAACATAGCTCTTATTTACACTACCTGTCCATTGTGTGTATCGTATTATTTTTTGAGATGAAAACGGCAATGAAATACGTACTCAGCCAAATGATCGCGATTATTTGCAGGTCAACAAGTTGATAATGCATTGGTGTCATTTGGTGTAAATTCATTGTTTGACAGGAACAGTTAAATATTGTCACGTCTGTGATGTTATCGAATTTAAAATATTATACATTAGATTATTAACCCTAGAACCCTACTTGGGGTGCTGGAGCACCCCACAGGTTTTTGTTTTTGGATTTATTTCAATTGGTTTATATGCACAGTTTTGACTTCCTGCGTATTTTATCTTGGGGTCACGCGCTATAGATTGGCCAGAAACACGGCGACTGGTGGAGCGCATAGACACGTGCACATGTGTGGTGGGGTGTTGCAGCACCCCAGTGTTGTAACAACGTAAGTATTTTTTTAAAGTTATAATTGTTATTTTTAAGCTTATTGCGATTATTAAATTGTTTTGGTACATTTTAATGATTATGGTTTAAAAAAGTGATTGTTAAGGCAATGTTGTAAAATAAGAGTTTTCCAATAAACTTAATCTTAGGTTAATTTTTCCTTTGAAATATGCAAATTCGTATAACAGTAATATTTTATATATTTATATCGTATGGTATGCAAATGGCCGTTAATAGGATATTGAATGATGAGGCAATACATGTCATAGTAAATCAGGAATCATGTGATGAGGAAGATCTAGTTAATCGTGGACCAGTTGAAGAAGAAATCTAATGACTAACCTAACGAGTGACGGTGTTAAATAATATTTTCGTCAAGTTGATGAGGACGCTCAAGCAACTTTGGATGATGATAGCTCTAATAGTGATAATAATATGATTTCATAGTAGATATCTCAGGATTTGAGAAGTCAAAACTATAATCCATTTTTATAATAAGACAAAGGAAGGAGTGGGCTTTTTAGATACAATGGCCAAAAAAATTATTTCCAAATATCGTTGCCCAAAGTGCTTTTTTATGGATTATTCACTGGTATCAGTATTTTAACTCTTATGGTGGGTTCAAATACTCAAAAGGAATTAATAAGCCTGACATATGTTTGCACTTTTGTAAAGAAATCGGGCCTGAATCTCATACAGGAACATTTAGAGCAACGCTTACAAAGACTAACTTTGAAAGAGATATAAAATAAATTATTCAGGTGATCCTCAAAACGACCATGCCTGTCGATTGTCCTGTGTCTCAATGTCACTTACCAAGAAGTTGTGGTTTCTGTCCAAGAAACAGGGATCGGCAGAGCAACACCAAACACCAGGTGCACTAAGAGCAAAATTCCATTTTTTTGGGACATATAGACAAAGTATGCCTAAAATGCTCTAATTGTATTCTCATTTTAAATTATAAGGGTGATTTGTGACCTTATTATGTTAGTAAATGTAAATTAAAAAATATAATTTTCTAATACATTTTTTATTTACATATTATATGGACTATATAATTTTGGGGTGCCGTAGCACCCCTGTGTAGGAACACTGTATACGCCAGATAGTGTAAGGTTCTAGGGTTAAGGCTACAAGTTTGCTAGAATATTCCAGACCTATTATCATGAAAAAAAAATTGCTTACTCAGTCAAAATATTTAAAAAACGAACTAAGAGTACCTACCTACACGGATTATTTTTTGAATCACCGATTGTGTATGGTATAGAAAGGTATATAAGTCGCGACCGAATTTAGCGGAAGGTAACAGGGATTACTGTTGCCCTGTGCCTCCATTAAAAAGAGATCTCCAGGGAGTTGCCTTAAAATGATTGCCAGAGGAGGCTTTAAATATTTTTTCGAATGTGGATCCTTTTTCGTCTTGCTCAAAAGTTCAGCCAGGAACAGTTCTTCCTTGCTCTGGCTCTCCAATCACTTAAATTGGATCCTAGGGTTAATAAGCATCCAATTAAAGTGCTAAGATTTTAATTAGCATTAAAATCTCGTTTATTACCTATATTATTTAAGATGTCATTATTAAAGCAAAAATTTACTTATTTTAAAATAAACCGCGATAAAATTCATAAGCAGTAGTTCAAATTCAACACTGAAATATAAATCCCATTGTAACAAAAAATCCGTTGCAATTCGAAGGACTTATTTATTTTGATGCTATTTATTAGCTTTAATAAAAGCCCGCAGGTATATGTACTTATGTAATTTGTGTCCGTGCCTTGTAATGTAATGAACGAAACTACCTAATATGTTCTTTTATTATCTCATAAAATAAAGCCGGATACACGCTGCGCCGCATCTAAACCCTCTGTAATAGTAGTCTGTTACAGTTTTATGAAGCCTCCTAAGTGCAGCGGTGGTGAATGCGACTGCTGTGCTTAAGGTCTCGGGTTGGAATCAAGGGTCAGGCCAATAAAAAGTTATTGGGTTTTTCAGTTAAGAAATCTCAAGTTAGGAAGTTGGCGGTGTTAGACATACCCGTGCCTCGGAAAGCACGTAAAGCCGTTGGTCCTGCGCCTGATCTCTCTCCGGTCGTGTCGGATTACCGTCCCATCGGATCATGTGAGTTAGGGAACAGAGAGTGTACTTGTGTTTGCGCACACAAATTCGGTCTGGAGGATATTATTATTGTTTACATAATATATACAGCTATTCCTATTATTGACAGCACGTTCAATTGTTGATAGCATGTTATTACTAATATCTACACATATTCTTATGCCGCTACCCGACTGGTTTGCATGAGATATAATTACACGTACATTTTACCAGCTACGTTTTTAGGGCTCACCTAATAGGGAGCGAGCCTAATTAAACGAGCACTTTTTCAGGCCTGGCCTCCGTGCTTTGTGATATTGAGAATTTCTTGTTAGAAAAACCTAATAACACTGCTCGGCCTGGAAATCTGATCTGATAACCCGCACATGCTGCGCCACCGAACTAACCTATACAAATAAAATAATAATATATCAAAATAAATTTTGGTAAATTATAAGCGAATGCAGGTAGGGGAGGACGGGGCTACAATTAACAGAGGTAAGTATTAACAAGCGATTTTTTTTAAATTAATAAACACGAAGCGCGTCCTTGAAAACACTCCTTAGAACACGCCACACGATTTGGGATTGGTTGGTTGTGCCCCGCGCGTCGTGGCAGTGAACTGTGTACCGAGCCGCTTCAATACTCAGGTAACGAACATTATCGACTTTACAATTTTTTGATTTATGCTCAAAATATAACGCGTAGTGATAATGTTTTTTGTTTTCCTAGAAGCATATTTCATATTGAATAATGCTATATATCTCAATTCACTTACTTGTTAATAAATATTTTTTAATGTTGTTTGTAACCAAAAATTTACCTTTGGGGCTAAAATTAACAAAGCGGCGGGGTTAGTATTAACGTGTTAATACTTACCCCAGACAGGGGGCTAGTTTTAACAAGGTGTCCAAATGAGTGCGATTTTGTTTTCTTTTGGTTACAGTTTATTACACAATGAGAAATTACACACAAAAAACTACTCGACGAACCAAATCTTTAGAGGTCTACGAGTTGGCTGCAATAGAAGTAATGGAGAAAAATATTAGACGAAAGCAATGATTCTGAAGAAGATGAATATTTTTGTATTGTTTGTGGTACCTCATATAATGAAGATTTAACAGGTGGTGATTGGGTTCAATGTATCTCTTGCAAAGACTCTTGCAAAGACATGTAAGGAACACCTTTTTTCATAAAAAGGTGTTCCTTACATGTCTGTATTGATTTTACTTTAATTAATAAAAAATGTTTTACCTGTATGTAATTGTTTTCTTTTATATTAGTTGATTTAACATAACGTTAATACTTACCCCACAGCTGTTAATTCTAGCCCCAAACACGGGGTAAGTATTAACAAAGGACTTTTTCGAGAAAATATGAAATATTTAAGGCATCACTTATTTTATGTATGATTTATGTTAACAATACGATACCTGGATAATTACAACATCGTATGACGTAAAAATCAGGTTTAAATTTTTAATAATTTTAGGAGGTACAACTAAAAATGTAATTTTTGTTAATTGTGGCCCCGTCCTCCCCTACCTACATATTCTGTATATTATTTTTATGACAAATATAGTATATTTGAGTTACTAGGTATATGTCTTTGTAAGCCTTGGTAATAGAAAAAACTGGCATAATTTTACAATATTATCGACTAGCTGCCCTGCGCAACTTCGTCTGCCTCACATAAGAGAATTTGCCCCGTTTATGCAACATTTTTCATTGATGCTCCGCTTCTATTGGTCGTAGCGTGATGTTATAATAGCCTTCCTCGGTAAATGGGCTATCCAATACTAAAATAATTTTTCAATTCGATCCAGTAGTGTCTGAGATAAGCGCGTTCAACCAAACAAACTCTTCAGCTTTATAATATTAGTATAGATTTAGAAAACACCAATAATATCCAAACATTGTAACAATCTAAATATGCCTATTTTATGACTAACGTCACAAATACAAGTATTTCCTTAACTTCGACCATGGAATAATTGACACTGTGGTTTATTATTCAATAATAAATATTCGCTTAATACATTAATTGGAACCAACACCTAATATCAATTTAAATATATAAGGTTCAATTTTAGTACAATATATCGTTATATACCTTATTCTAGGAATTAATATTGAACAGAAACAAAATGATTTCAAACACTGTTTCTTTTTGCGGTAATTATCCTAATATTACCTGCTGTGACCTCCTTATAATAACACGCTTAATTATAATTATTAATAGCTTATCATCACTTGAATATGTCCGTGGTAAACATAAAACATAATTTTAACAAATAATTTTAACAAATTTTGGTTCTCATAACATACACGGAGAGCTTAGTCTTTAGTAAAATTCGTTTCTAATGCCACGTTGTGCCTAAGAATCTACGCTAATATAAAAAAGAGGTAACATTTGTTTGTATGTAAGTGTAACCTCTAAAACTATTGAATTGATACTGATAAAAATATTGCGCTAATACAAAGCTTGCACTATGCTAGCTTTTATGAACATTCAAATGTTCACTCGATAATCAAAAGGTTAAATAATAATTTTCAAGAATAATTGTATGCACATTTACTAATTAGTTTGTCATAATTAGTATTACACTTATTTTCCACGCAGAATTCCCCCAAGGGTACTTAAAGACGTATTTTATGAGACGATTAGATGTTCCCGCGGTTTCACCCGCGTTTATCGTTACTGCGCCGCCCCCGTGGGTCGTAGCGTGATGTTATATAGCCTATAGCCTTCCTCGATAAATAGGCTATCCGACACTAAAAGAATTTTTCAAATCGAACCAGTAGTAATCACGCAGAATAAACCAGGAGAAACATCGTTTGTACTATGTCTGTAATGGGTAATTATTTTGCTGCGATGTTATTTTAAAACTGCTATATCTCCTAAGATATTCATTGAAATCGAATGATGTAAAGGGCAATTTTGTTTTAAATTAAATACTTGTGATGAATAACGTATTTATTTAGATAAGGATTAATATCATGTTTATAAAAATACCTTTGCAAATAATGCATTATTTTAGAACAAATTTCGTTAGCATAAAAATGGTTATAGTGAGCCAACCTTAAAAGATAGACATATGCTGTCGCGGACTTTTTTTTAGAACTTTTAAAGGGAAACAATTCTGTCATACATGATTTTTGCTAAACTTTAACTGTTTACGCAGCGCACGCAGCGGAAGCTCTCAAAAGGAAAAATACTGTCCGATTTTGAAACATTCTTCATTGGTGCTCCGCTCCTATTGATCTTAGCGTGATGATATATAGCCTATAGCCTTCCTCGATAAATAGGCTATCTAACACTGAAATAATTTTTCAAATCGGACCAGTAGTTCCTGAGATTAGCGCGTTCAAGTAAACAAACAAACAAACAAACTCTTCAGCTTTATAATATTAGTATAGATGTGCACTGATATATATACATCAATGTATATGTGATAAATTATTCTAAAATGTATAGGGTGCAGACAACAACTAATACAATTTCGATTACTTTTGAACGTTGAAAAGCTTCTTTTATACATTGCGAATTATTTATCCAAGTTCCCGCTAAAAACGCTACAAGTAAATGTGAAGATAGATGTCGTTTGAAACGCTTATGCAAAAAATATGTAGTGTTTCCGATGAATTTTATTTAATTGCTTTCGTCACACCTCGACATTTCTGAACGGGGCAACATCATTATAAAGTCCTTCAGCAGAACTTTGAATGAAAGTTAATGTTAATGTCTTTGTCAATTTTGATTCGTTTTTCGACGTTTCCGCTAGAGATAAGGCAAATTTTCTAAATGAAGAAACATAGATACAGTTCATAATATTAGCTCAAATTTCTACACCATGTGCCAATAATTATGTTTTATTATAGAAGTGAATACATCACTGTCGCTGATTTAGTAAAATAAATTAATCTAATTTATATACGATAGCGACATCTATGGAGGAGTAGCGGAACTACATACTTTATAATATACCTAGTTAAATGCTGTCCTTTTTTGTCAGATGGCGCTGTCGCTTAGTTAATATTATAAATGCGAATTTAAGCTTGTTTATTTGTATTGTTTTCAGGGTTAGTCCCATTCGCCACCCCTGGCATTGCCCCTCCGGTGGCGAATGGGACATTTTCCAAAAAAATATCCCATTTGCCACGTGGTGACGCAGCGTTGCCTCCTGGCGAATGTGATTTTTGTTTTGGAAAAGTCCCAGTCGCCACTGGGGGTGGCGAACCGGTGTCAATTGGGACATTGTTACGTAGAAATGTCTAGTCACTGCTGGGTGTCAATAGTTACTTTATCATAATATTTTAAAAAATTTTCCTTTTTTTTCATGTTTGGTCTATTTAGGGAGAAATAAAAGATGTTTTATTAATGTGATGTTTCAAATCAGATTAGTTATTAGGTATATATTATGAAAATTTATTTAAGCAGGTAGGTATCTACTAAAACTATTAATGGTTTTTGTAATAAAGATAAATCGATGATGACTATTCTATTTAGAATTCATACTAAAATTCTTAGCCATACCTACTTCAAAAACTACAAATTTCATTCCAAATACAAGTACTTGCCTTATGTTAAGGGTGGCCACTGAGATTTTTAGTAAGCAACATCCCATTTGCCACCCGGGGTGGCAATTTTTCTATTGAAAATATTCCTTTCGCCACAAGAGGAAGGAATGCTGAAGGTGGGGACTGTGATTAAATTCATCCCAGTTGCCAACCCCGGTTGCGAACGGGGTATTTTTTTTGGAAAATGTTCCATTCGCCACCAGAGGGGGCAATGCTGGGAGTAGCGAATGGGGATAACCCCGTTTTCACACCTAACTTCTCAACCTATCATCATGAAATTTCAGCATACACGGTGTCAGAGGTACAAAAAAGACAAGGTACCTTTCATCCGGAAAATGTACCGTTTCCGAGGGATAGAAAATTGATATAGCCTTCATATACGCGAGCGAAGCCGCGGGCAAAATCTGGTTAATTTATATATCATACCCCTTACGTTTCACATAGCGATCGAATTTACGTCGATCAATATTTCGCACTATGTATCTTGGGCATGCCATAATATATTAACATAATAATGATTTGCAATGGTTCTGATAAGCCCAAAAATAACAAACATGAGTCTTGATACATCCGTCAGTTAAAATTATAGCTGCATAAACTGAAGTAAATACTGCACGTAATTCGCTAGGTTTGACTTTGAAGCAGGCTTTATAACCCGTTTGAATAAACCACAGTAGTTTATGATATAATATCCTTTTTCAATGAATTCCTAAATTATTATTTACTAGCTTTTGCCCGCGGCTTCGTTTGCGTTAACCCATTCAATGCGGCGGACGCCGATCGGCGTCTTATTTTTTCATACTCAGATTCGGAGGACGCCGATCGGCATCATGTATAGTTGTTTTATATTTTACCCAAATTTAAAGATATAATATTAATAAAACAACAAATGTGTTTGGAATTTACTAATGAAAATCCTGATACGAGTAGTTTTTAGATAAGTATTTTGTTTCTTTTTATTTCATCAAATGCGGCTGACGCCGATTGGCGTTTACGTTAAATATGAGCCTTCTGGCTAGTGAAAGCAAAATTTGTTGCCGCATTGAATGGGTTAATTTAGAATTTGACAATCAATTCGGGTTGTACTCTGCTTGTAATAATATAATTATTCAATCATGATTCGAAAGAAACGTGGCGTTTATTTTAACGTTTTTGTTGTTTTCCTCGGGAACAGTAATTTTTTTCGGGTTGAAAGGTAGCCTATGTCCGTTTCTGTACACCTGACAACGTATATGCAAAATTTCAGGATGATCGGTTCAGTGGTTTAGGCGTGAAAAGGTAACAAACAAACTCATTTTCGCTTTTATAATATTAGTTAGGATTAGGATTAGGATAGGATTGAATTTTTAATACCTAATATTCTTCATCGCATGATACACTAAATTAATTAGGAATATAATAGAAATATCTACAACTTAATGACTATTTCAGACTTTAGTGCGAAAAAATGAAAACCAATTTTCATATAAACATCTTTTTTTATTCCAACTTATAACCATACATAATATACACAGTACAAAAAAAAACTTCCTAATACAGCAATAAGGACAAAAAGAAATTGTCACATACTTTGTTTAACTATCATTTTGTAACATAACCAAATTGAGAAATCTAGTAATAGGATAAACTTATCTACATGCCGTGTTGTAATGTACAATGCTTCGAGCGAATACGTTTGTTTTATTTCAATACAATAACTTAAAAGTATACAATTCTTAATATGTACTCGATGGAATTCGAATTAAAATTTACACAATACATACATATCACTATAGCTACAATTAAGCTGTAAATAACCTGAAGAGTTTTATTTGTATTTCAATTAAGGAACATAAAACATATCCACATCTCAACGATATCACCATAATCAGACTAATTTACATTGCACATACTCCGATCGCGATCGTCGGACTAAATCACATTTCGAGTACACTTACACACATAACTGGTACACAATCGACTCGGACGCTTAACAATGGCATCTTATACACGAAACGGCGCACAGCGCGTATCATACTCGCTCCCAATCTTACGTTTAAATGCGGAACTTAGCAATTAATGTTACGTTCGAGGTTGAGATCAAATTAGGGAGGTTCGCTCGACTTCACTTGGCTTCGGCGAGCGCCTCCTCGAGGCAGCACAGAGAATCCTTTACCGCGTGGTACACGATATTCTTTATCTGCAGCTTGTCCTCCTTGTTCGAGTGCTGGCGCGACAGGCGGCGGAACTGCTGCGCGAGCTCGAAGCAGCGCGACACGTTCTCGGGCGACACGAAATCCTCCGCCACCTTGATGCAGTCCAACAGGTTGCGCACCTGGTGTGGCGCGCCCGCCGGGATGAACACGGCGTCGCCGGGACACTGCAGGATGGCGTAGCCCTCCACACCGTACTCGCGGTACAGGCGCTCCCTTAGCGCCGCGTCTAGGTACCACGTCTGGTCGTGCACGGGGTCGTGCGCCGGCCTCGGCCGCGCGCCGCGCTCCAGCTCGGCGCGCACCAGGAAGTCGCGGATCTTGTCGGCGTCGCGCGCTGCGTAGATGTGCCACAACGCCGCCGGCGGCTTCTGCCGCGCGCGGCGCCGCGCCAGCACGTCCACGCCGGCCTCCTCGGCCGCGCGCGCCGCCTCGCGCGCGCGCTCGGGCGCGTCGGCGGGCGCACTGGCGTGCACCATGACGTTGACGGCGTCGCTGACGTCGAGGTGCAGGTTGGTGGTGCCGCCGGCGCCGCCGTACGCCGTGTACATCTTGGGCCCGAGGTCGGGCCGCACGAAGCACTCGGGCAGGCGCGCGGCCAGGTTGAGTTTGCCGTTGCGCGAGGTGTACTCGCTGAGGGGCAGCGCGCGCATGAGATCGTCGAAGCGCGCGGGCAGCAGCTCGGCGAAGTCCTCGCCCGGGGGCCAGTCTTTCAGTTTCAGCACCATCGGGGCGCCGCGTTCGTCTCTCAGTCGCTTCGCGGCCAGATCGAACCCGTCCCAGAACTTTTTGCTTAGCTGGTATGGCACCACTAAACCGGACGCACAGTTAACTAAGTCCACTCGCGTGTCACCGAAGTCCCGGGAGAAACTTTCGGGACTCCATAAGTCTTTATCGAGAATAGTCGATACGTCTGAGACTAGAACAGGTTGACCACGTTTCCATTGATCCTGTAAAGATTAAAAACGTGCGTTAATAATAATGTATGTGGAGAACTGAATAGTAATGATCATAAAGATATATGATTATTCATAAAATGAGTGACTGCAATCAAGAAAAATATTTACCTGGAAGGGTTTATAATTGCCAGGATGTATGGGGTCAGTCAGATGTAGGAGCTTGCCGTCGCAAAGCCAGGCGTGCGGCACGTCGGGGTACAACAGCTTGGACTCGGTGAGTGTCATGATACGAATAGGTAGCTCCTCGCGGCCGCGACCGCTTCGGTCGTATCGCTTGACAACGTTGGAGAGCGCGAATGGTTTAACTTCACCATCCTCGTCCTTCTTCTCATCGACAACACTCGAGATGACGTCATCCAGAATGTCGCCTCTACTCTTCTTCTGTTTCTTCTTGGGTTGCGTCTCACCGCCCTCTGGGGCCGGTCGAATGAGAAGCTCCCGTAGCGTCGAGAAATTGCCTCCCTCCTCGGAGTCAGAAGAACTGGACTCCGACTTCTCGTCCTCGACCTCGGTTTTGAGCGGTAAGTCCGACAGCCAACTAACAACAGGACTACTCGTCTTGCCGTTCTCCGACTTGACGGGCGACGAGCCGTTGGCGGCGGCACCCTCCTCCTTCACTTCCTCTTTCTTAACATTCTGAAAAAGTGAAGAATAAATTAGATACCATCACAAGCGCAACAAAGAAGAGTTAAAAGGTAATTGTAATTTTTGCATACAAAATGAGAATTTAAAAAAAATTATGATGGAGGAGTAATGGAGACGCTACTTACATTCTGCAGCGCGCGATGTAACAGCCTTCGCGCAGCAGCACGCTGCGCGGGCTGCGCGGGAGGCGCGGCGCCGCACGCGCAGGGCGGCAGCGCGAAGGCGGCACGCAGTGCGTGCGCACGCGCCGCCGCCGCGCCCAGCGCGCCGCCCGCCGCGATCTGCGTCAGCAGCAGACGCCGCGCGGGGTGCGCGCCGCCCGACGTGCACGTCAGCCAACTGCGCACACACACATAGGTTACACCACTGAACACGCAGCGCCATCGTAACGCGACCAACAAATATGGTATGGTAAACATTAAACTGGACCGTCTACTCAATTAGAAACTCTACAACGCGTACATTGTCATCTGACTATACAAGTATTTAAAAATTTATGTTACCTACCATAGATAAATAACCAAATAGTAATATACGTGGCAAGGTAACTCACCCGAAAGAATCTCTTTCGCCGTTAGTCGTGCTGGAATTAGAGGAATTGTTTGTTTCTGTCGTAGTTTGACCAGTCTCTCCGGACGTTCGGGACTATGGAAAAAGAAATACATGCTTTTAGTAAAAATAGTATAGATACAATAATTCAAAAGTTTATGTATCATAATTATATCGTATTATAAAGGCATACTTATATTAGATATTTACCTTATAACAATCTAAACAGACGACGAAGCCGCACTTGCCGCACGTCCAGTGGAAGTTAAATAAAGTAGTCTCACATACATCACACATCTCTCTCACACCTTGGACTACTCTTTTCCATGCTATCGTTTTATCTGAAAATAATACGTATAAATTAGATACAATATAAAATTTAATAATTTGTCTATAATAACGTTGTATGAAACCAAAAAGTACGTACCATCATTCAAATGATGGGATTCAGCCTCCTTCTCTTGTTGTAACAGTTCACAGAACTGGTCTCCGATCTCCCTCAAGAGGAAGCAACTCATCTCAATGTCTAACTCGGCCGCGCCGGCGGAAGACGACAACCAAAGCTTTTTATCGTCCTGAGAACAAAAGGAAATTTTTTGTTAACCATCTCTCATCACCTTTACACAATTAATATATATTTAACATTCGAGGTAAAATATGAAAAAGATATCAAAAAAATAAATACACACCTCCTCGGCATCTTTGTAGGGGTCCGAGAAGCCGGCAATGGTCAGCTGCCTATTTTTGGCGTACTTCAGTCTTCGGAAAGCGTAGAAACGGCAAAATATGTTCGGCATGTCCTTGTCACGCTGAGCGGGCGACCAGCGACACTCGCGGCACTTGGCGAGGCGCGGCGCCACCTCGAAGCACGGCCCGTTCTGTAGGAACGAGTCGGGCGCCGGCCGCGCGGCGGGCGCAGGCGCAGGAGTGCGGCGCGGGGGCTCGTCGCGGCGCCGTCCACCGCGCCCGCCTCCGCGGGTACGTCGACCGCGCGCGCGCGCACCGCCGCCGCGTCGACTTGACGTGCTGCCGCTACCGCTACCACTGCCACCCGAGTCAGAATCTTTATCATCGCTTTCCTTGTCACTTTCGCTTCCGCTCTCCGAAGCCTTTTTTCGCTTCGGCTCGTCGCCGGCCTTCCGAGGAACCGTACCCTTTTTCCGTTTCGCCTTTGGTGGCTTCCTTTTGGGCGGTGCGGCTGACTCGCGATCTGAACTCGAGCTGTCCTCCTCCGCGTCCTCAGCGCGACCGTTCGCCTCCTTCGGCTTCCGGGGCTTAGTCGTCTTGCGCGCTCCGCGCTGGATCGACTTCGCCGCAACTGGCACGATTATATTCGAGCCCGAGTCGTCTGGCTCTGAAACTCGATTTATCGTCATCGGGAGCGTGATACACGTGCCTCCGCCGCCGGAACAGTCACCTTCGCCGATCGGGGCAGTTTCGTGTCGCTGGAGCCACGCTTTCTTTCCGAGGTGTCGTACGGGAGCACCACCGGCGTCCCGGGGCGACGCAGCAGCTTTCGCGGGTGTGTCACCATCTGCACTCGTCGTCACCGGCGGCGTGGCCGGTGGCGCCGGAGGTGTAGGTGCGGGCGGAGGTGCCGCCGCAGTCGGTGGCGAGGCTGCCACCGGCGGCACTGGTGTCGCCGGAGCCGGGCTCGCGGCCGGGGTTAAGTGTGGCGCGGGTGAAGCTCCGGCCGCTCGTTCTGGTGTCGCCACGCTGCCGTCAGCAGAGGGTACCCGGACGTCACAGAGCGGGCCGGGAGCCTGAGGTGCAGGCTCGGAGCCATGGGGCGTTCTGCCGGCACCGGCGGCCGCTGCTATGAGCGGCTCCGGCGCGGGTGGTTCCTCGAGTCGCCGCCGCTTGGCGTCAACTTCGGGGGGATCGGGAGCACCGCGCCGCCTTGGTGAAAGACGATCGGGGTCGTCCCGCGCCACTCCGAGATCGAGGGGTTGCAATTGGCAGGGTGAGGTGGAATTAGAATCTACGATGGGTCGCGGCGAAGGACGCGGTTCCGGCGTCCGCGAATGCGCGGGAGGCGGTGGCCGCGTCCGCTGGCTGGACGCATAGGGCGGAGGATAGGGCACCGGTGGAGGTTCCACTTTCGTGAGTGGCATCGGTGGTGGTTCAACGGCGACCGCATAATGAGCAGGGCTCGGTGAGTTGCTCGGCTTGCCGTATATGTGTGGTGGCGCCGGACTGGATACTTTTGGCTTGACCGGCGGCGCCGTTTGGTAGTAGGCCGGCGAGCGCGGCGGTGGAGGCTGGTACATCCGCCGCTGATTTTTGTCTTGCGCGGGAAGCGCGGCATGCGGCGACGTCTGCAGCGTGGGATGCGGGTGTGGCGGCGCATGCGGCGAGGGTCCGGTCCGGTAGGGTCGCGACGGGAGGTAGTGCGGCGACGGTTCACTTCGAGGCTTGCTGGGGTAAGGGTGCTTCTGCTCGAGGTGTATCTGTTTAGGGTCGTGCTTAACTATCACAGAGTTTTTCTCTGGGACCAGCGGGGGCGGCGCCGGTAGATGCTGGTCCTTCATCTTTTCGTAGGCGCGGTAGGAGGTATAGTTATAAGGCGCGAAGTTAGGTTCGCCCTTAGGAAGGGAAGGATGAGGAGTAGGTTTATCAGGTTTGGAAGGGATGGAGATTCTCGCGTGCGGTGAACAATACTCCGCTGGGGAATTCGCCTGCGGACGTGGCGAGGGGTGCGAAGGATGCGCCGGGGGGTGTCCAGGCGGCGAATAGTACCGGCCGTCTGGGGGCGGCGCACGAAGACGTTCATGCTCAGGTGCAGGTGCACCGCGACTAGGCGCCAAGCTATGCAACAGCGACCACGACATACGCTCCCGCTGTGTAACAAACACTCTAGTTAGTTTATTACAAAACAAAACATTTTCAATATACAATAAATCCTCAACTAGAAATGAAAGTTACCTTTTGATTAGCCAGCCTGAAGGATTCCTCGAAATGTCTCGACACAAGTTTCGAAGCAGCATTCTCTTGGTCTCTCCTCTCTTTTTCTTCTCTCTCCTGTTTCTCTCTCTCACGTTCCCGTTCCCTCTCTCTTTCTCTCTCCTGTTCTATCCGTTCTCTCTCCTTTCTTTCTTTCTGCTGCTTCTCCAGCATCTCTCGTTGCTCCTGATCCCTTCGATCTCTGTAACAAATGAAAGTTAACGTTATTACATTAATAAGACCAATTTATATAACGATTCATCATTATGCAGTGTAAGCATAATAATTATACATATTATGATTAAGTTGGCATACATTTGCGAGTGCGCAACTTTCCAAGTGATCGGCATGCCACTAAAGTGGGTCAAGGTCATTTAATTCTATTGAAATAACTTTCACTAATATTTCATCGACTTGTTTACACCGGATAAAACAACTGTGTTATTACACTGACGAGTTTTACGTCATTTATTATCTAGAGCACTTGTAAATACATACATCGTTCTGAAAATACGCACAATATATTTTTAGACTATGAATAATGTAAGATAAAAATGTGTACTCATTTCTTATGCTGCCTATGTTAATAAGTATGATAGAACATTAGATGTCTATTTATCTTAGCAATTTTTTCTAAATACCTACAATACTTCTACTTTTCATTTAGTATAATTTTGTTTTATTGTCAAAACTCTACTTCAAATAAATCTTATATTTATTGCACGCTACTTGCGCAAGACGAATCATGACACAATATAACATAAAATACAATACACAGATAGATGTATAATATCTATCATTTGATGATAATATCATTCTTTGTAATTTTGAGGTTAGGTTATGTTATCACCTAACCTCAAAATCACAAGGACAGTTTTATAAATTTATAGCCTTAATCTGTTTATAGCCTCTAATATTTGTAAATAATAAGTCCCAACATGTGAATAACAAATTTACTCACAGACACTTTACCAAATGAGAAGATAAAGTACTCCATGCCATTGCAATATTAATATTTGGGTTTGGGTGCAGTTCAGTACAATAACACACGGACATTCAAGACAGAGTTGTCTTGAATGTCAGTGTGTCTCCGTTTCACAGGTTTTGACACGTATTTTGACGTCGCTTATAAAACAATCATTCAACCAGTCATAACCGAATATTATCATTGAAGTATTTACTACTAGGTACTGTCAGACATTACAACAATAAATATTTGTTTTTTATTGTAGAGTTCGGAGAACGGCAGCGTATGCGATAATAAGATCAATAATTTCAAACACTGTTTCGAATACTGAACACGCGATAAATCAATCTGATCGATTCCATTAATTGAGGCTCAATATTTAATTCCTCAATTTATTTGAAAATCCAATAAATTGCTCATGATTTAAATCGAATCATTTAGTTTCTTCATCGATCGTCTTATTGAGAAAGGAAAGGTTTGATAATGAAGTCATAGAGCGACTTTTTTGTTATGCCTTTTGTTAACAAACTATTAATTACAAACACGCACCAACTTAATAAGCATAGTAATAATATTTCCTAATAACTAGATTGCAATAGATTTGTTAAAAAATAGCAAAGACAGTAATTTACACGACGGGTTTTTGTTGACGTCAAACAGTTTTAATAAATGTTTTACAATTAATACTAATAGTTTATTACTATGAAATAGTGTCCTTTGAATTCGTTAAATAATACGCATTCTGATAATAATATATTTGTAAATTTATTTTATTACATATGATTAATACAACCATGAGAGATCGGAACAGATAATAAAATCAAACGCATATCGATTATGCACGTGTATCAGCTGTCTGGCATTACCGTTCGTTGACCTTGGCCTACAACGACTTTCGGATGCTGACGTAATTAGCAACCTTGAATGTATTCCATAACAACAACGCAAGTAATTTGACAGCATTCATATGACTTCATATGACCAGATTACAAGTACTTAAGCGTATTTAAATGTCGTAGTAAAATACCTAGTACACATAATAGGTATTCCCTGCCATTTATAAACCACATACACGTGCAGAATTCTTTCATACATCTTGGATGTGGTATGTCTGGTATAATAAAGTTTAATTAACAACTTCATGAGTAACCACGATAATAAAACAGATTACTCTGAAGTATTTAGATGAGTATTTTCCTACAACATAATATGGTTTAGTTACTTTGTTACATAACCTTAAAATGACCTTCTAATGAAACCATTAAGAATAATGTTCGTTTTGTTTTTCCTTTTCCGCTATTTCAATTTGAATCGTGGCAAGGTTTCGTTGAACTTTATTATTCGACATCGTTTTCCTCAACGAGGAGTGCACTAACATACTGTATCTTAACTATCCTAACTCATATTATAAACGCGAAAGTGAGTTTGTTTGTTACGCTTTCACGCCTTAACTACTCAACCGATCATCATGAAATTTTGCATACACGTTGTCAGGGGTACAGAAAAGAACATAAAATACCTTTTATCCAGAAAAAATAACTATTGCAAACCTAACCTAACTTACATTTACGCGAGCGAAGCCGCGGGTGAAAACTAGTAAAAGTAATAAAAATAATTGCACATACTTGAGCAATTATTTTTATGAGTTTTTATGTGTACACTGAACATGAACATTCTTTATTCAAATAAATTTTGTTGCCAATTATAAATTAAGATGTAGATAAAACCAAAAAGTAAAACCTCTTTAATTATGTAATATTATGGTAAATAATAATCGTAAGTCGTAATTGTTTAAGCATGATTTGCATTTTACAAGCAAACGCCGACTTAAGCACGCGAGCCATTAGTTACTGAAGGTCTTCTACTGCTTATTACAGTAAACATAATTATTAGCGTCACATGATTATATTACTTATAAGTAACAATGTAGTAAGAACGGTAAAAAATACCACTTCTAAACAATAAAAAGCAATTAATTCAAATTAACCTTCAGTTCTACATAACATATTTGAAACAACTAAGTTATCTATGACTTGTAATTACCTTAATAGCTTTATAACTATATATTAATATACTACGCCTAAACCAATTTGCTAAGCAGCGATAGCCTAGTGGTAAAACCGTTAGACTGCTACGCAGAGGTCTCGAGTTCGAACCCAAGGCGCACATCTCTGACTTATCGAAGTTATATGCGTATTAAATAGTTAATTATCGCTTGCTTTAACGGTGAAGGAAAACATCGTGAGGAAACCTGCATATCTGAGAGTTCTCCATAATGTTCTCGAAGATATGTGAAGTCTGCCAACCCGCACTAGGCCAGCGTGGTGGACTATGGCCTAACCCTTCTCACAGTGAGAGAGCCAGAGAGAGGCCCGTGCCCAGCAGTGGGACAATTTAATACAGGGCTGATATTATATAAGTAAACCAATTTATTAATTATGTAGTAAGTCATAGTCGTCTAGTAGGTATAAACTATTTGAATAAAAGGTATATTCTAGGATTGCAAACTAGTCCCTGCCAACCGCTCTGGGAGTCAGGTGCGAGTTCATGTATGTAAGTACTTACTTACTTACGTTACACTAGCCGTCAAATTAAAAACCAAATAACTACATCCATTATTTTGTTGTTCGACAACAGATTAGATCTTACGTTTCACATACTATACTAGAATTGTACTGAGAACAACCACATACAACAGATTCCACTGTGCCTGCCACACACTATTTGAAAAGGGAATAAATAATAAAACAAAACTTAAATTATTCTCAAGCCATTAGTTAACATAATAATAAACTAACTATCATTTAAAATTAATATGAATTAATGTAATTTACAAATATTAAACTTATGATAGCTAGATTATAAATTTCCACGAATGTGTAATTATAGATACTGCATTCATGATAGCAATTCAACGTAATTATGAATATTTTATCAACAGAGAATTCATTATCAACATCTTATCGAAAACATTGATTATGATTCTCAAGAATGTCATTGAACAAATAAGGAAATAATCACCACGTTGTTTTAAATACCAGTTCTATTTATAACAGCGAAGGCAACACGTACCTTCAACACCTTGTAGGGTTGCCAAAGGCCCAATGTAGGGCTGTAAATCTCAATAAACACTAGAGACAATGTAATTAATGCATAATTTCCGCGTTTGTTGATAGCTACATTTTTTCCTATGGTAATATGACTGCGTAAGTACATAATTACATCTCTCATGTTCACGCTCCTATCAATTTTCGCCGACGGACGTAGATATACGCCATAACACAGTTGGTAACCCTACGTTACTGCGCTTTAAATATAATTTAAGCACGCACGATAATCGTGCAATCACATTACTAAATTATTCGAACGCGAAACGCGACGAGTCAAGGTTAAACTCGACATCTTAATAACAATTTTAACGCCATTATTCATTCGAGATTATATTTGCTAATATCACGTTATGAACAAAAAGAACCGGCTGGCAGTTTGCAAGGTCACTTGTAATATGTATGTAAATAGATTTTGCTCGTATTCATATAGACAGGCTTCCTATTTACACTGGCAATGAAGATTATATTAATAAATTCAACCACGCGTGTTCACTTTGCTTTGGTTCAATGCAAAACAAGAATTTACTGCACGCATGGCGGGTTAGCAGCGGTCGCCTTGCTGCTGCCAAACGGAATAATTGTGTGTTTCACAAATGATTGTTTTGAATCTGTATAATTATCCTTTGTGTCCGTTAATTGTATATTCGTAAAGTCCCCCGCGCTACAGGGTTTAAGCCGAAACGCAAGCGGAGAAAAAAAGTATTTAACAACTAGCGTATCGATATCCGGCTTTCTTAAAGTAGACGAATCAAGCGTACTACACTAGCGTATAGCTATTGATTCGTCTACTTTAAGGAATCCGGTAGATCCGCAAAGGTCAACTTATTCAAAACTACACTGACTAGTTTAGATTGAGCACTGATTGTATCTATACTAATATTATAAAACTGAAGAGTTTGTTTGTTTGTTTGAACGCGCTAATCTCAGGAACTATTGGTTCGAATAGAAAAAATCTTTTAGTGTTGGATAGCAACATTAAAAGATTTTAGGATGGCCAAGTTTTAAGATAAAACTTGGCCATCGCTTGCGTTATGTCATTTGCCAATCTAATACCTTTTGAAAGTGAAATCTTTGTGGGTGACTCTAGTATAAAACTAAAGGACGCTATAATTTACCGTACACTAAGCACAACTGAGTATTTCAGTTGTACTAACTACTAATGCGAACCTACACATGAAAATCTAAAGCTAATAATTTTTTACCACGGATAATAATATCTACTAATCGTCGGCTAATAAAAGTTATATTCTATTTACAATATATTCATTTAGTTAGTATGCCCCTGTACCAGAAAACTGTATTTACAAATTGCAATTTATATAAAATAGGTATAGCTATATTTGAATGTGGATGCGTCATAAAAATTTCTATCATATTCGCGAAATGACTTATAAGAATTGTTGGTTTTGGCAACGAAATCTGACAAATAGCACTAAAGCAACATTTTCTGAAGATGAAACTAACTTTAAAATATACAAGTTACAATAATAATAATATCCTCCAGACCGATTTCGGCCACGGCGCGGCGGCCAATCTTAACGGAGACTGGCCAACTACGCAGGAGATATAATAGTGCACATGTGTGTGCGCAAACACAAGTGCACTCTCTGTTCCCTAACTCTCATAATCCGATGGGCAGGTAATCCGACACAACCGGAGAGAGTTCAGGCGCAGGACCAACGGCTTTACGTGCTTTCCGAGGCACGGGGGTGTCTTATACTGCCAACTTCCTAATTTCGGGGTGCTATTGAGATTTCTTAACTGAAAATCCCAATAACTGTTTGTTGGCCCGACCCGGGATTCGAACCCGAGACCTCTTGCACAGCAGTCGCATTCACTACTGCTGCGCCACGGAGGTGCCCAAGTGCATTATTCGCGATCTCACACCACATAATATTTACGGTTACGCTGGCCATATGCAGCGGCAAAATTGAAATAACAACGGGCAATAAAGTTGTGTTTGAAACCGTTATAATGGTACTTCGTAATGTTTACAGTTCCTTATCTTTATGGTGCTTATAAAAGTTGAGATTACGTCATTGGTTTAGTAGAATATAAATACAATTTACACTCGTAACACAGCCCAGTTAAAGCTGTTATCGTCTGTTAGGCCAATCGCTAATTGGTGCCATTTCTGTATTACATATTTATGCAAATGAGCACTGTTCTTAGCGATGTTTGAAGTTTTATAGTCACTATGCTATCCCAATGCCTGTATTCGGATATTAGGTACCAGTTCTGCTCACTATGTTTTCTTTAACCATAAAGCAAGTTGTTATGATCGTGATAATAATGTGACTTTTTAATAGGTAAGAGCGTAATAACTTATAACATACGAAGAACTTGTAATATCAAAATAACAGCTTTTTATCTAATGCATATGACAGTATATAAGGTACCTATACGAAAACACCAATTTTTAAAATTTTTGTCTGTCTTTTTGTTCCGGCTAATCTCCGAAACGGCTGAACCGATTTTGACGGGACTTTCACTGGCAGATAGCTAATGTTATAAGGAGTAACATAGGCTACATTGATTTTAGAAAAAAAATAGGATTCCGCGGAGATAAACAATTTTTAGTTAAAATCTACGCGGACGAAGCCGCAGGTAACAGCTAGTCATAAATAAGTATAAAATATGTAAGTATAAACGGGAAAATACCAAGATTTTTCCTTATAAATATTAGGTGTTGATCGATGACTGTAGCGTAGTAACCTACATGAGGTTACTACGCTAGTGACGACAGATTAAATAGGCAAATAAGTCGAATGACAACATGGGAATTGATCAGACTACTAACAATTCATGACGTAGAGGAAGGATGCCTGTTATTTTAAAGCGAACTCTAAACAATGACTCTCACTCTGACCGCAAAATAAACACGTGATTTCCTTTTTTAAATGGCCAGTACAGTTCATATTAATTGGTTATAAGAACCAAATATATATCAAAGGTTTAATATAAGGGGATACGCATACCATGTGAGTGGGACCTAATCCTTGCCAATTCTTTTATCAGTCTTTACCTAAATTAGCAACTATTATTTCATCATAAACTCTTACTCATATAAGCATAGAGTCTGTGTATATTAAAGGGATACAATAAAACTAGTAAGTATAGCATAATAGCCGCAACAAAACATCCCCTTCGTACCAAATTATAAAAATGATAACTGACTGGTTATATAATTATTAATTATCCATCACGGAATTATCGAAATGCAAACAATACAAACTTGAGTACGTAAAAATAAATCAATCGTCGTACAACACGAATTTACAATCTTAATATAATTTCGACGTGAACATTCCACAGAATTTAATAAATTGTCTGGACGTCGTCAGATGTATAAATAATTAAGTGGCCATTTCCTAAACATTGTACAGAAATACCCTCATACAACAGAAAGTTGGCATTCTACCAATTATGTACAGTACCTACTAACATTTAAGTTTTGTCATTGCAAACTTTATCGTGAACATGTCATCAAGGTATTTCTGGTTACATTTCTCATTTCGGAATTTGTATACTGCCCTTGGTGTTTTTTACGTGAGTAGTTTATGTTAAATATTGTTTTACGATTATGACACGAATTTATGTAATGTAATTTACATTAAAAGTAGTAGTAAGAATTAAAGTAATTAAGTTCACAAGAACTTGAAAGCTCTTGTCATGAAGTTTAAAATACACGGGTTTGTTTATTCTTTATAATCATATCATGAATTATAGAAGTTGTAATATGTTACTTTTTGTTCATATGTCGCAAAATAATTGGCAAGTCAATAAATATTTAAATTATAGCAATAGACAGTTATCAATAGATCTATAATTTAGAAAATAAAAATAATGTAATATAAGTTTCTTAATGATGTTATTGATAATAAACTATGTCTGCAAATAGAAATAGCTACAAACTCTGAATGAATGCATGTTTCTTTGAATTCATGTTGCAATTTCTGGCTAGACAGATACCTACGCTATTCACCTATTGAATTAGTAATACCCAGTGGTAATACCGATTCGTTTTTCATCGATAGACTCCTACCGAGTACCGTAGTATAGAGCAGGTATCTAATGAGTTCAACTAACGGTCAAATACAAGACTGCAGGCATAATCACGAAATTTGATCATTTGAATATGATAAATACGTACATATCATTTATTCTACTATCGTTGTATTTACTCTTTTTACACACTTAACTATATGACGGATTAATATTAGTTTACATACCTGGACTTAGTATTCAGAATTAATCAGTATTCCAGTAATATTAATTACGTGGCTTTCAAAATATGGCGTGGTGTTGAACACAGAGTTGTTTCTTTACTCACTTGACTAGTAAAAACACCTTTAACACAATAATTTATGACCACAATTGAGTCACTGTGACTCACTATTCCACATTTATTATTGGTTAACACGGGGAAAAGGTTGCTTAGTCACGTAGGTATGTCTAAGTAATCGAATGTATTTCAGACCAGGACAACCACATAGAGTATAATGCGCGCAAGCAAATAGTGAGTAGCATTGAACCTCAGGAAGAATTAAACTGAAATAGGTTGGTATGTAATGGAATTCCCAAGGGGCAGATTGCATGTACCTATAGCTCAATAAGCAGACGTACTTAATGTAAATAGTCAGTTAGTCGTCATCAACGAGTTTTCCATACTAAAATGACTGATAGGAGAACTTAGAAGGAAAACAACACAACGATACAGCAATTAATAACGATTACCTGCCAAAAACAACGAATGCGATTTTATCAAAATAGTTTTAATGCAATATCGTAATTACAGATGACATTACTTGCAAGATGGCCTGTCTAGATAGCCACATTGTCAAATTTAATGAAAAGGATTGCGAGATTAATGCAATGCGATAAAAACTGTTTTACTACACAGTTTCACAGACTGCGCAAACAGATTTATTACTTGAATATCGGTACGATATACCTATTTATAATCAAATGCCGTTTATTTAAAGATAATTGAGTTTGTTCGTATATAACTCAATAACAAGCTTTATAAATGGATTAATACTGATTTACAAGCACGTCAAAGAAAATCCTTAATATTAATAGTAAATGTTTTGACGAGGAATTTTACGACTACTTGGTGGTTTATTATACCTATCCTTTATATATTATGTTTTCTAAACGGTTCGGCTTAGTAGTCGTTTCGCACGAATTTGTTTACAGTGTAAATATACACTTAGGTTATATACTTTTAAGCATTAAGGACACAGCCCTAAGTAAATTTTATGTAGGTACTTAAAACGAGGTAATTGTTTTATTTGTTTGTAGTTTGTACTATTATTGCTTTAATCCTATTGTTTGGCAGATAACCTAGCGTTTTATCTACGAGATAGTATTGTAATATTATTGCAGCTTACGTAACCTACCCACATAATTTCCAAGTACCAATGGTATGGCATGTTACGGAGTGAATAAGGTTTTATCTGTTAGAATTTGTAAGTGTAATAAAACTAGTTCCGACTGTTTACACTTATTCGTGATATAGACAAAGGACTCACCGTAGCAGTCTTTCATGTCTCTCTCTATCGTAGGTTGCCGCAAGGTAGTCTGCAGCGATGTCATGGTGCAGCGGCGGGTGAATAGGGGGCTGGTACCGCTGCTTCCACAGCAGCTCGCTGTTGTACAGCGTGGGGGGCGGCGGCGGGGGCAGGTGCAGCAGAGGCGGGGGAGGGCCTCCGCCGTAACCGTGCGCCATACCGCGCCACTCGCGCTCCTCCACCGAGCTGGCCGAGCCGCCCGAGCGGACTCCGCTCACTCCCGAGTCGGACCTATCGTCCGCATCTCGCGCGCACACTATCACACAGTCGTCCTCCTCGGAGGCCACGGCGCTGGCAACACCATCCGCGCCCGCACCACCACTCACTTCACTCTTCACTTCACACTCACTGTTGGCGCACACCTCTGGCTTGCTCACTTCCTCCTGTTTCACGCACTTGTCGGTTTCCTCACTGACCTCGACGACATCACTTGCACTCACACTTTCTGCAACTCCTGAAACAATTGAAAAGAGGACATTAGCTTACGTGAACGGTTTAATAAGATACAAGTGTAATAAAGTAATCTAAATTTCTAGTAAATCATCATAAAGAGCGAATAAATTTAAAATAATTTATCAGAACCATGTCTCCCTGTCAAAACGGATTAATATTGTGTTATCAACGAGGTGCCAGCTGCATATTTTCAAACGGTTGACGTCAGCTCTGAATCGCGTCGTGTCGGCACGTTTGGGCCGAAGCCAAAATAAGCCCATTCACACGACACCCACGTTTCAATGCGTAAAAATAATGTTTTGTACGTGGAAGATACTAATTTAATTATCTCCTTTTAAAAACATTATTATACCTTTGTTAAAACATTTTTTCATTATAAATAAACTGTAAGTACTTGAGTATAAAATATGAAGTTGTAGATTGGAGTGTGTTAACGTGACTAATCAATTTACAATTGCGTAACTAACCACTTCATTATAAACTCAACAGATTGTGTTACATGTGGCATAAATATATTACTACGATAGTGATAATAAATAGGTAGCGCAGCGAGTTGATTTATGTGTTCTACAAGCGGTGCATAGCACATTTATTATCTTGGACGTATAATCCGAGTTTATCTGAGGTAAACAAATACCTCCGGTTCCGGTACAAGTAATGAACCTGATTACAAAATCAGGTTCATTACTTGTACCGGAACAGGAAGACAAGTTCATGAAGAGATATAACATTGTGGGTGGAAGTGGTAAGTTGGTGTGAAGCCAGCGGCGGCGGCGCAGCGTGCCACTCGTGAATGACGACTGGAGCGTGGCCAACGCTCAGCGCCATCGCCAGCAATCGACAGGCCAGTCATTTGGCGCACTACCAGAATGAGGGCAATGTGATAAAATCGCCGGGTGACGTGTCAACTCACGCAGAAATTATATACGACTCAATCATTACAAGTAAGAAGTAGGTTTCCTTAAGTGAAAGTTTACCGCAAGTACGAGATTATTTGTATCAAAACGTGTGAAGCTTTCAAAGTCGTTATCACTTTTTAAAATTACTTGTTGAACAATTAACAGGCTAGGGCAATTTATTTTGCGAGGAAATGTACCTACAATTTAATAATAAGCAATGTTTGTGCAATCCCCATAGAGGTAACTTTTATTTATTCCCGATACAACTTGATAAATAAGTATCTAACTGAAAATGACACATTGTTAACCTTTCGATAATTAAGTCATTATTGTACCAATATGTGGCTTAGGGGAATTTTTTTTAACAGCAGCATAGTAACTGACCAAAGAAACCCACCCATAAACCGTGCAAATAACTGTTTGCTCTTCTATTATTGTTATATAAAAAACTGCTAAATCATAATTATTGATTACCCCTAATAACATCGTTTAAAGACAAACGTACAATTCGAACTACAACAGCAAAAAGTATAGAATGCCAACGTAAGTAATAATCTAACAAGCGTACATTACTCGAAGTTTTTTCTTGATATTAACACGCGATTGCATTTTTATTTCCATAAACACGTAGAAAAAAGAACGATAAAGGTAAAGGCATTAGGCACGCGATAATTGGAATGGACATATAGGTGATTCATGTTAAAGATTTTCCATTGTACTTTATACAATATGCATAACATCAATGCGATAAAGGAAAATTATTGTGAAAAACAGATTATGTCCAAACGATTCAATTAAGTTTTATAGGTAGTTGTATTCAAACACTTAAATATAGAATTTGACACGACACCTTCACACAAAAGAGCGAGTCTGCGTGTCGAGCGAACAACAATGGAATTTTAATGAGAGAGCTATTAACGAGGATCCTCATTTACATAATCGCATAAATAATTATTCATAACAAACATAAACAGAGAAGAAACTGCGCGATGGTGTGCCTACAGCTGGTCGTTATTCACCGGTGCGTGAGTCGGGAGATCTCATCTCAGTCGGCGCATAATGATATGATAATGTATCACGATACGGTTGCGGTTCAACCGCCATTTTTAATGCACCCGAAGATTACTCACCGGGCGGCGCGGCGGCGAGACGAGAGAGGAACCTGTTTTGGCGAATTCTGCGAGTACACTTCACAGTGACGCAGTATTGACATTCCTTTCCAGTTATGGTGGCAGCCCACTTATACTAAATTAAATAGTAAGTATAATAGACTAATAGTAATAACCGTATTGACTAATTATGTTTTGCACTAATCACCAGAACAATTAGACGTTAGTTCCGTTTCAGAAGAACATGCAAAAACAACATGCAAGGTAGATGTTTAT
The DNA here is from genome assembly GCA_963564715.1 of Catocala sponsa. NCBI lineage: Eukaryota > Metazoa > Arthropoda > Insecta > Lepidoptera > Erebidae > Catocala > Catocala sponsa. The sequence goes on along the minus strand of OY751338.1, from coordinate 19,026,698 downwards.
CAAGAGTTTGGAATTATAAATAATGTTGTCGCAAACGAAAATAAACGCTAATCTAATCGAAGAACAAACGTTACGTAATACGAGCGATACTTAAAGCGCTTGAGTAGGCGTGTAGACTAAAAGAATTGCAAAATAACAATGGCTACGATAGCGTTACTTACCTATTGCTTGCAAATGAAACGATAGTTGTTTTAGTCAACAATATTCTATATCAAGAAATTCAACAACCTCCAGCTGTTTACAATGTTAAAAGAATACACGAGGCGGAGAAAACAAACCTGCCTCTTTACAAACAAACGACCATTGAACGAATGTAAACAAAAGTTGTGAAACAATGCGACAGTGATCAGCGGGAGGGGACAATGGGGTAACAAATAACTCGATGGGGAAGTGCGGCAACGTCGCTCTGTGACAACGGCTGATTGACAAGACAAACGCCAAGGCGGAACCGGTGAGAGAGCTTTTCATTAGATGGAAAGGAAGGGCAAAAAGTTGACACGAGGACTCGGAGAAGCGCGACGGGCGCTCGGCGCTCCACGACGCGCGACGGCAGTAAATCCTGACCACGACAATTTGAATTATTCATGAAGGGCGGACCCCGGCAGCCGTAACTCTGCTCAGACTATTGCAACCGATCTACAATATTATACATATTTTGTAAACGTATTCAGGTGTTTTTCCCGTGAACTGAATTAAGTAGGTTATCATAGTCAACATAATTATTCTAAATCCTAGTTATTAGTGTACTTTACATTTACAACTGAGTTACACCGTGCAAATAGGTACATAAATTATAAACATGTTTTTGAATTATTCATTTTAGTGCAATACCGTTTGCTGTCCCATTAGTTTACTGCCTACGGACGTTTTCTGAGAATAGTTAACCGCAAGCACACAGTTAACACTTACGTCAATGTTTAAGTGCCTATTCGAATAAGAACGCGTCAATTGAGCTCTAACATTCTATTATGAACGAGTCTTGATGAGGTCAAAAGGTCGAAGTCATCAAACCATTTCGTTCACTCGTTTAGACGCTGTTATGTAGCATACCTACTACACACTACACGATCGAGCACGCGTGACTTGGAACGATCAATCAAAACTTCCAATATTCCGTGAGCCTATGGGTGTAATCGCGCCTAATAAGCGCTAGGAACGTAAGTAAACCTCAATTAATGACGGGAAGTTACGTAGCATGCAAAGGCCTATTATAGTTGCTCATTAGTCATTATACGCATCAAGGCATGCAGTTTTAACATAAAGCGGCACAAATGACTTCTATCTCTGATAGTTAGATTAATATAGAGAACGATGGGGGCTGACATTTTATTATTAAAATAAAAAAGGCCAAAGAATAAAAAGATTACAAAAAAACAAAACGAAGTTGATGTTTTACAATGCAGTAAAATTCATTTATTCAGACTATCTATTAGATTTAGATTAGTAACACCTAGATAATTCCTAATCTGCGAGCTACTTTCTGCAAATTAATTATCTATGCCTATGCCTAATCTATACACGATCCGCAAGTACGGCAGACAAAGCGGTTATACGTCAATAATCTCAAATAACCTGTTACCGTGTTATCTGAGCGTGATTGTAGACTCAAAGCTATCTCGTTAAATCCACTGGAGCGTACCGACTCACCGACCGTGTAATGAAACACTTCCACTCAGAGAATAACCGTTAATAGGACATTTACTTGTGACAAAGCTTTCTCCGTAATAAAGCAATTAAATAATCTACAACACATTGCATAAAATAGTGTGTTAAGAGTTAAGACAAGATGGATTAAATTAGAGCTTGCCTGCCGCAAACCACACTTGAATCTCACTTTCTATTCTTTCTAAACGAAGCTCGCAAATTACTTATTCGATGTCGCGTTAACATTCGCTTTAGAAATAAATATCAACCCAGTTTTAGATCGTTAGACGTGTGCAGTCTTCGACAACTACGGAAGCCAGTCTTGTCCGTACATGAAAATAAAACCGTTTATTTCCCTTTTGGGTGATTTGTTTCCTTTTTTATTAATTGTAGGTAGATGATAAGATATAATGTGGTCGGAGTGGCGCATCATTTATCGTGACTGCAGCTTGCAATACCACCTTGAAGATACATAGTATGGCAAAGTATCACGACTCTCACAGCTCGTGCAGTAAATTGCGCAATGTGCTATTGAAAGCGCACGGAGGCGAGCGCGCTGCAATCTCCCTCACATCTCACGACATGTCTCGATTGTTCGTGACCGGAATTCTTGATTTCCAGCATAGACAATAACACAAACTTTAACACATAACACTTATCTGTATCCGTAATGTACCACCTAGGTACTTCGTATATATTTTTTGTATCGCTCAACGATCTCGTCGGCCGTGACAGTTACTATGAATAAAGTGATTTGCATAAAACTTAAATAAATCAATGAGCGTAGTTAATTTTATAGCTCATGTAATATAAGATAATTAGATATTTCCTGATCAAAATAAAGTGTGTAAATGAATCTTTAATTAATATAAAAAAGTCAATATGACATTTACATTACAAGGAAAACAAGTCACGAAACTCACCAAGCTGGCAGCATACTACAATAACCAACGCTAATAGCAATAGTTCTTTTTAATTGATTGGTTCTACTGCAACACGGAAAAGGCAAGATGATTAGGTACATGGCATTATCAAAGAATTAGAACAAACAGAGCGGGTCAGTCGACAATAAACAATAGAGCGATAAAACAGGCGATTCGATAACAAATCGCTGTTTACGGTAACAATGCACACTCGGAAAGCATTCTCGATAACAGACGATATGAAAGGTCACTCAGTGCACGACTAGCGGCTATAACGTAATAAATAACTAACTATTTATCGTGTGAACGTAACATGCCGATCTAAATAATGCTTGTCTAGTACGTTAAATATGCGATTAACAAGTTTGTCGTGTATACGGGACATATTAACACCATTTTACTGCGTTATCTAAGCAATAACTAATAAGCGGGTAGGGAAGCACACTAAGCACATAACGACGTTAGTGAACATGTATATTTTACCTACACATATTTTAAATGAGTTTGCCTTTATCGTACAACTAATTATTACTCTGCGAGTATAAATTTAATGCGCAATCATTTCACTTCGTAATTAGATTGATATAGATTAATATAAATACAGTTTGGGTAATTACCTTTATGTTTTCCTATTAAGATATTTATTAAAAAAACATTTACGTTGAGTAGGCACCAGTATTCATTAGTTTTTATTTTTGTGATTTGAAATAATGCAATCTGTAAATCAGTAAATAATGTAATTCTCTAATCAATATTAATTATAGAGACTGCGCAGGTTACTTACCAGTATGTACTAGAAGTGGTTAAATACGCTAATTAACTCGCCGTGACCTACTAAAAGTAGCTGTTTTATACAGCATAATTTAAAACCACTTTTAAAAATAACGATTAATCCTAATCGTTGTCTATTGTTATTGAAGTAACTAAAATTAATGTAGGTAGGTCAATCACCAAATTAATGCTCTTAGGCCATACAATAACTGCCCAGTTTAATAGTGTACCATGTGTGTCTACTGATAATAATGGTAGGTACTTAATATAAAAATTAAACACGAAAACTACTCACTTCTTTCGTTGAAAAAACACAATTTGAGTTTATCTTCTTTCAGCAACAGCTTCGTCAATTTATAAAATCACTATCCAGCACAATATTCTCTTCGGTGCGTTTTTAACACAAATGACCTAAGTCACTATCACAGGTTTTTCACAAAAATTCTCGTTGACATTCCAAATTAATTAGTAATCCTTCCAAAGGGACGTAGGTGCTTTCTTCAAATTCAAGCAATCAATCACCTCACACTCACAAATTCCTGTTGGCTATGCTATGTAATAATATTATGTACAATTCACGACTGTGTAAAAATGATTCGTTGCGAACGTTATGTGGCACAGCACAGACGTGCTAAAGCCTCAGTGGCGCACAAAGAACTGAAATGCGGGGAAGGGAAGTGGTGTACGGAGGAAAGGGGTCGCGGGGAGGTGTGCCGCGGCAGTCTCGCAGCGACGACGTAGCACTACGTAGCAACAAGTGAACGGCGCGCGGGTGTGAGGTCGGAGCCGGGGTGAACAGATGGGGAGGCCGGGAGGTGCCCCCCTCGCATACAAAGAGCGCGCACCTGACGGTGATATGTAGCACCCGTCTTGCCCTATCCACAATCCACACACTATACCCATTACCCACCAACAGAGCCTACACAGGAAGGGCAGATGTCGCTAATCACGACAACGAAGCCCGATTTACATAATCCAACAGCTTTCAACGATGTAAACTGGACAAAAAGAGGGTTACTTATTTGAAAGGTGCCTACAAAGAAAATTTTATCATTAAATCATTATTTTACGATTTTGATTATTAATAATATGATAAATGACCCAAATAATATTACCATCTCATCAAAACAAATTGTTCAAATTAGTTTCCCAGTAAGTAGACTTTGTAATAATAATTCATTTAGAGCTAAACTGACATAGGTACTACTGTTTGCTAGCACTAGTTAATATATTTCATCACATAGGTAAGTACCGGACGCGAAAGTAGACGAAATGTTTGAGAATAATATCCACATTATAAGATGTTGCGTAAGCATATGAAAATACACAGCATTGGTTTGTCTATCGTATCTACATATATTTGATACGAACCGGTTTTTGAAGTAGGTACTTACATAAGTAAACGAAGCTCGTTAATTTTATCTCGAGAGATGTATCACCACGGCATTATTACATAAAATTAAATTATCATGTTATGACGTGCTTCTGTATATGAACAAATGAACAAGCTTATTGTTACAATAGGTATAAACAAATAGCGATCGTTGACCAACATACCGAAAACATTTTACAACGCGCTAACGATTTGGCATACTCCCAACTATTCCGTGACAAGCTATCCGTTCTACGTTTGGTTTTATAAATAACACAAAGAGTTCAGCTCACAGGTCACATAAATAAAATTGATGTTTAATCTGTGGAATTCGCATTAAAAAGTAAAGAACCTAAATCACGTGCTATTTTTATTTAAACACACAATACATTAAAATTATTTAGATACATAATAAGTAGGTAACAAAAACTTTATTATTTTATTGCGCTGTTACCTGTTCTCCGTTCTTCGCAGAAGTAGAGCTTACTTTTTGTTTACCGACGATTGATTGTAAAACAGCACAAGAAAAACTTAATTACTTTTTTGTTAAATAGCTCATACATTAACAATTTGTATCGCGTTGTTATTATTAGTTGTTTTTAGAAGTGTGCTTCGTCATGCAAGCAAGCGGATACGTAGGTAAATTGGCAGGCAAAACCCGTTCGCAAGTTTTTTGTAAAAACGAGCAAAGAGGTCGCATACCTTGTTTTGGCCTTGTGCTAATCGAGTTAGCGGTTACATGCGAATAACTAATATTCTGTAATTTGCTCACACAATGCGATGAAAAAACGGCAATATTTCTAGTCAGGCGCGTTTATGTTAAGTGACTCGTATCCACCTACTTGTAATGAGTGAAGTGTCTCGCGTTCCTAATAACAATGATAAATGGTTAATGTCATTGAAATAACTGTGTGCGTGTATCCGTACACAATCACGCACCAGATATGTGTTAAGAACACAGCACCGCGGTTTTAGATAATCCACTAAAAATAGGTGTTTTATCAGACAATAGTTGGCATACGAACTCAGATAGCTTAGATAACTTGCATAGGGGGAATTTGTAGATAAGAGAGTACAAACACGGCAGTCGATAACCTGGTTGCAGGCGCTGATAACGGCCCGTTACCCACCCGCGCTGTTTGTACAAAGACCTGTACAAATAACTCTGAAAGCGTTTGTGAACTTCTCAGAATTTCAATAGGTCTACGCTTCGTTTCATTTCATTTACGCTTGAGAAACTCAAACAAGTTATAAAAATGTTTGCCACGTTTGTTCTTGCTTTGTTTATATGCGTTTACCATGGTTCCGCCATATCATTATACTTGAATAGTTTCAGGCTTTATTTATTTTCCACCTGTGGTTTGCACAGATAAATACTTTTCTCTGTATTGTGAAAGGCGATATTGTAAACCGTACCTATTGTAGGCTCAAGTCAATTTTGCATATTTGACATGTAGCAGGCGTTAGCAACTCTACCCTTGTTAAACACACAGTTTTAAAATATTTTCTTTGTCGTAACTACAAAAACATACGCCATAAAATGATTCGATTAAATTAAATACAAACAATTTAGCTACCTAAACAACTGATGACCATTGCATTAGAATCCAAAGAACGTTATCAGGTAGTTATAATATGATTTCAGTTTATAAATATAAACATTTATGCGTAAAAGTGTTCTATCGATTCCCCGATAACATGACTCATTATTAAATAGGTACTACAGCATTAAATTCTTAAGTAGCCAGATAGAGAGGTTACCCTCTGAATAAGTACATATATAGGTATGGAGTCACGGTTGACAATAACAATGAGATATTCAGCCGTTATCGATAGCTTACACAGCTGCGCACAGACAAGTAGACTGTCGTGGTTATTACGTTAAATTAATTCGAAATTCGAATTATTCGACGGGCCTGATGCAAGCTTGTGACTCATAATATCATTACATTATATCGACGAGCCACGATTATATATATAGAAGCTACTTAGCATTCATAGTTGGTGTATTTTATTATTGTATTGTATGTGATTGAAATAGAATCAACGTAATTAGACACTTCCTCGGAGTGCCAATTGTAATTCAGAAAGTAAATCCTAACATAGAGACATGTATTATAGTGCTTTATATATAACGTTTACGAGAATTGAAGAGAATCGTATTCTGAGAACGAACCTAATTATTTATTTATTTATAATGAATCGTTTTTGGAATTCATACAGGTCTGTCAAGGGCATACCAATTATCTTGTCTGTGCATATCACACGAACATTATTATGACAGAGGATGATTTATTTGCGTATTAATTCAGTGCGGTCGTAAATCGTAAGTATTTCGTCATCGCTGCCGAGATCGCCGGACCGGTCTCCGATCGGATGTCAAAAACCGCACGACGCAATAAATTGTTGTCTCATGGAGAGTAAACATCGGCGTTCGGCCGCATTCATGCATAATTGATGAGGGTTCGGAACGAGCGCGTGGATTCCTGGCGGTCACGACTCGGTTGTGCCGAGCGCCTACGGCAGCCATTTTGTGAAGCCTGCTCGCCCCGGGTGCGCCGCATCGAGAATATTAATACGACCTTATGATGAACACCATGCAGCACTCTCGGATAATACCCCCAATTTAAAAAGAACTCATTTTTTCTAGTCCGTTTCGCTTCCGCTGCGCTCGATCGATCGCACGTAACGATCATGACACGATAAGTATTGCAAACAGTCTTGGCTGCGGCACGCAACGTGCAATTAATACAGACAGAATGAGCATTATTAGTTTCTATTGTTACCGGCTGGCTAAATAGAGCATGCGCCAGTGTAATACATAATTTTAATGGCACAATAGAACGCGTCCGAGTCTCACGCACGGCCATTTACCGTGTAATCGTAATCAAAAGTATTTTCTCTCGGAACGAAACGTTCTTCATTAATAGAGACGTTTCACATCAATTAACGACTAACCAGTAGGACCGTGAAGAATAGGAGCTTCGGCTATCTCTGATTGATACTTCTTTATGATTACGCAACCGATAGAGATGAAGGGTTGTTGATAATAATGTTTAATGTTTATCTGTTTTACTTTAGTGCTGTATATCTATAGAGGCGTGTTTCCTTTCGTCGAGCTCTTGAATTTACGTTGAATACAATTTGCGGTCGAGGCTTACCCTACGGCGGAGCACTCATTACTGATGAAAGTCTACCGCCGAGCGTCGACTCGTAATAATGTGAAATGAAATACCGCGCCCGTCCGTCTGCTCGGCAACCGCAAGTGTAGGCTAACACACGCTAACGCGCATAAGCGAATGCTTAACCGTGAACTATGAGTTATTAGTGCACCAAGTTTGTACTCGAAAATGTAACGCATATCATCCATGAAATGTTATGAGTTCATAATTTAATAATTACCACCAGATAATCGCATGATTGAACGTTTAAGGTGTAGTTGGATGCATGAATACAAAATAGGTATAGGAAGCAAATACTTATATAGGTATTCCAATAATAAATCCATCTAAAGCTGTCACTATGAGTGACTAAGTAGTAATTACGAGTACTCCGACGAACAGCTAATTTATAAATTACCAACAAGTTTATAAGGAAAATAAGCGTCGCTATTTCATGGAAAAGGAACGATTCTTAGCAGTCATATAAATTGGTTTTCATACCAACATAAACATTCACGCCTGTATATCACCGTAGGTGTAGACAGAGACACAAACACATTCACCAACTGCGTTTTCGGTCATAGAACCCATGAAATTGTCGTCTGCAGACTCTGTACCGCTACTGAAAATTTCCTAGCAGATAAACCAAGAAAGACCCCATCGTAAGCAAATATTATCGCAAAATTATGTCATGGGACGAATGTGGCAGTCAATTGTAAATTATCTTCATTTTCTATACCTAGAATACTTTTGTTCTATTTCCAGTTCATATATCGAACGCTTATTCAATTTATTTAAGAAATAAAATGTTGTGTTTGTCAAGGTAAGTAAAAAGTGATAAACTAAAAGATGTCGTAATTCATAATTCCGCGTAGATCGAAGGTAGGCAGTAGAGCGGCAAAGACAGCTGCGGGCGGCGCGGCGCGGCGCACCCGTACTTCCTGTAAACCCAACGACCCATTGTTACCACCACATTGCGTACTTTTTATGACGCATTATCTTACAATAGTGCGAACGTTAACACTCCACGCTCGTGATCATATGACATTGTAAATTTCAACTACGTCACTAACAGATATGGTTTATAAAACAGATTTCTTTTTTATGTCACGGCGTCTTTAAAAAACGTTATCTACTTTGATAAACATTCAAATATCCCAATACTACTGTATTTGTAGATAGAGAACAAATATGCAGCAATTTAGCACACATTATCTCGGGAATTGTAATTTCGATTTCTTTCGCCTAACTACACGTATGAATAAAAAAGATTGGCGGTTTCATCTTGCTACGCGTGTATCGTGCAAAGCGGTAATAGGGTGCATTGCATTTGTTTCTTTTTGCACATAGTGGAGATGTCCAAACAATTTGTAGTGAAGCGCTGGGAACCTTGGCTGGCGTGAGATCAGAAAGTCGTGATCGCCCGCACGACGCCCCTGTGCCTCCAATTCACTAATCAAACAGCACAATGAGTCCATTGTTACCGACATTCTTCATACAGTTTTCGCTACACATAACAATTGCTTCCTTGTGCTCAATACGGTTTTTAATGCGTCGAGTGAGATATTCAAGTTATCTAGCATTATAACTGACGTGTCTGCTGCGGAAAATACCTTTGACAAATAACATCGCGAATGCATTGTTTGCTTTAACGTTTCAATGAAAAGTCAATAATGACAGAGCGTCAACTAGTACTATGATAAACTGGCAATCACTTGTTACACAACAGCAATGATTGTTCGTTATTCTTGTACGAAGTCACGTCATAAAAGCAATTACCGCAGAACGATTTTAAAATAATAAATCGTCTTTGCGTCATAGTTTGTGTATCTATGTATATCGGACTAATCTTACTGGCATTACAAGGTGTAGGCTGGTACAGAACGTCAATTACGGTAGCGGTTCGGAAATCCCGACTACCTGTGTTCATAGTGCAGCATGAAGGGTCTCTATTTAATATAAAGTAGTTTAAAACTTAAAACTGTTGCTGGTATTGGTTAATCAAAGCACGATATCACAGAGTTTGCTCCGAAGAGCTGAACTAATTTCACGAGTTGGAAAAACGCCAAGAAAATGTTACATTGATCGTTATCGGTTTGGTTGAATAGCATAATTTGCATCCTCAATCCTCGGCAAAACGATTTCAAGGCCCGAATTCCGTATAAATGCATACAATTAATATATTCAATTTATTTTGCGGTTATGATAAATAATACATAATAATATTATATTGTGTTCTCAAAATAGGTATATTTACATTATACGGTGGCGTAAATACATATTATATTTATACACACCCATGTATACTGAATTAATTAGTCGTGCTGTGATTAGAACAGGAAAGTTCTATTAATGACAATAATGGCTGTCACCGAATGATTTATTATTAAATGTACCTATTGAAATTACTTTGTGATATTTGAGAAAATATTTAAAGATACTTATTACCTATAATTTACGATATAGCTCTTAATTATTACCAAGAATTTTTAACTTTTAAATATTCACACAGTTGTACTTCGTATATTCCCATCTATTTTAAGACGATTACAAACTATTTGGTAGCGCTTAGGTATTTTCCAAATAAGTATATTTAAAGTTCTTGAAACGTATTTAAAAGTATAATCGATATCGGCTTACGATTGACGTCAAACAAGCGTTATATTATCCAAATAGGTATCCTTCACACAATTGAAAGTTGAAACACAAGAAGGCAGAAGGCACATTGATAGAATTTAAGTAGGCACCTAATGATTGTCTGGCTTCTAGATGCTTACATTATAATGTCGTTGCGAATTGACATGTTACGCAAAACAACGCTTAATTTATTTCGGAAAGCGAACCTGTTTGACAAGTACGGCGGTTACGTAATCGTACCTATTTATATAAAACTGTTGAACGTGCTGAATGTCATTATGAACGATCCAATAAGCATATCCTTCAAAAATCTCGAGTCGTAATATTTGCGAGGGGAAAGGAAAAATAAAAAAGTTAAAAACGAAGGGCGTTTAATTTTCAAATTTCGTGTCGTTGAAAGATTATTGAACTGTGAGGGGGCGAAAAGAGGAAAATGTCACAATTGAGGCGCCTTTGAAAGGGAGGAATAGGGGCAGGCGGGGGTTGGTTGGTGAGCCACCCACCAACCGCTCGCAATTTGTTTACGTTGTTTCTCATGAATCGAAGTAAATCCGGCGGCGAAACTTTGATTAGTTATTCTTTTATTTATGGTGACAAGAGGCCATTTATACAACAAGTGTGTCTATGGCGAGACTGCGAGTAATTCAAATATTCATAAGTGCCAACGTGTATACTAATAGCTAGATTTGTCACATTATCTTTACAAAACTCTGTACGGTTTGCAATGTCACAAAGATTGTAAAATCATCGTACCATTACAGCTATCAATATTTAACTGATCATTTACCATGATATGATTAACGAAGTGATAAGATTTGTGCTAAAAATGTCTGTCATAGTCATAAATAACGATTGCAATCTATAACGACAATTTTATATGTTATTGCCAGAAGTTAGGAAGATTATAATGGCCGACTTAATACACTCTTTCATCATATTCTTGGTATTTGTGTTTAATACTATATTATACTAAACTGCATATTCTATATCTACGATTGTTTTATAAATCTACAACGCTATCCATCTCATAATAGCTATATCAAAGTAGATAAATAGCATGAATCATGAGTTTTTGTAAGAATACAAAAACACATTTATCTGATAGCAAATGCTGCACGCAGCCAAATATCTAAAAAAGTATGTAGATATAAAATAATACAATTTAAACAGATGATCCGACGAATTGAAGAGCATTGTGTATTTGTCCGGTGTTATTGCCCCTGTAATAACGGCGAGCATCCGGTGCCCGTTGCTAAGCAACCAGTAGGTACTCGTGCCTTTTCACAAAACATCCCTTATTGCTTATTCCCACACGGTGCACCCTCGAGCAGCTGATTTCATTCATCCGTACTTTTTCTTTTGTACAAAAACACAATGCCATTCGCGACATAAAATATGACAGTTTTAAAAATAAAAGCTGTTATTATTATTTATACTTTAAAAGTAACAATTATGTCGTAATTCAGAACACATTAAAATAATTGCTTCATGTTTAATTACTGTAGAATGTAAGTCTTTTATAACAATAATTGTAAACCTGACGATAACTGTGCCTGTTTATATTTTAATAGTTTTGCTTTATTTGGAGAGAGATTACGTTATAGAACAAATAAAATACAAGTTTTAGACGAGTTTTATATTTTAGTATGGCAATTTCTTTTGTGCATTTTCTATATAAAAACGTGCTAATACAAGATGTTTTTAAGCCGGATTCTGACTACTCTATGTTTATAAACAATGCACAATAATAAAACAAAGAGTTATTTTAAAAGTATTTAAAAAAAAAATTGTACGTTTTCAATAGACAAACATAATAAACAGTGCGGATTTACTAAAACAAACAGATTATGCTGACATGATCCGTATCGTCTTGCATTCGAGTTTCACAAACAATAAAAATGCTTGCCTTCGCTTGTCATGAATCAAATTTCAATTAAAACAGAATTAACGCGTAGTAGGTACTACACAATACTCCTAAATATAGTATGAAATGGAAAAGCCACGTCAACCCTTCTCCCGTAGAGCGCTCCAGGGAACACAAAGACCCTCAACGGCCCTCCTGCCTCACCCTCCCGTTATTCACGTATAAAAGAAAACATTGATGTAAGATATGAGACAGACATTTTCGAGGGTGAACTCAAATTATTATTCCGATAAGTGAGCGATTTGCCTGTTCATAGCTCTCTTTTGTTTGTTAAATACAAACGCTCAATATTAAAGTTCTCTTTATTAGTCTCTGTATGCTATGTTGTCTACGTAACTAACAAGTATATCTAACAGGTTCTAATTCTGCAAATTACTTTGTACTATAATAGTAAGCAAACAAAATAGTGCTGGTTCGCACAAATAACCAAATTGCGTTCACGTTTTCATGTCAACATCACGTTTGGACATTCCATTATCAAGTCACGACGACCTACATCCATATTGGATTTCTATTTTACGCATAGACAATTCGACCCACGTCATAGTCTTGAAGTTTTACGGACTTTTCTGTCGTCGAGCTAACCTTATGTGACATTAGCAACAGCTGAAAAATTTAACTCCCCTTTTTTCTACATTTATCTTATTCAGTTATATAATAATAATAATTTTTTTCCAAGTCCTTACAAAACACATTACAGGCTACTTATTGTATTCAATTCACATTAAAACTATATTTAATCTAAAGAAAAACATTTACAATTTAAATATTGGACACAAAAAGTCTTGTTTATAAAGTCTGTTTTTATATGAATAGCCTAAACTGCTAAAAGGAATTACAATGCAAGCGTGACCTCACGCCGAAAACTCATTTGATACTTAATGCGATACATTGACAACATGCGTTATGAAAATTAATATCTACTACATGTGCTATTCAGGCTCACAATGACTCATTCTTCACTACTAACGAAGGCGATAATCGAGTACAGAATTAAATTACATGAGAACCGGTTGCATCGAATAAATTGCATGGTTTAAATTCGATTTATGCAATTTAAATGCCAGTACGGTTAAAACGGCAAGGCCAGCGTTATCAGGTCGAAAATCGACACGTTTTATGTAGGCCAGCCGCAGTGGCGATAAGTGAGGTAGCATAATAACATTCCTTTTGCACTACAGTAGCCAATTACGATCGTGATAGTTTCATTTTCACGTTCCGATGACTTCGTTCTTTGCGCTCTTATTCGTCAAATTTATTCGAATAGTTTCGTGACAACCAAAAATACAAGGTCCCTAGCAGTTCAATAGGTCGCTTCCTTTCGCTTAATGATCGAACCACGGGGACGGGTACAGTAGACCTTCTTATATTTGTTATTGTTTTTATAGAGCGGCGTCGTGACGCGTGACGTCCGCTCTCCATAATCACCCGTAGACAATTTGTTGCGCAACTGACGCGACAGGCCAAAACAGTTTGTTATTCAGCAGTTGATGTTCGGCCTTTACTTTCTCGACCTCCATATAAATAATCTCCACTTCGTTGTCGAGTTAAACTTTCTTAGTCCTTGTTACGTGCGCGCACCTAAATAGACTCAGTTTTGTTTGCAGTCATAATTACTTTACTTTAAGTATTTGAACAGCTATCTTATCGTTATTTGCGTTAAATCTACGTAAGTCTAAACAAGAAACACTGCTGTTGAATGACATTAACCGAATACATTGTACATTTATTTATACATCAAAGAGTGCGAACAACCTCACGTAAAAATATAGAACAGGTACTTTTAAAACCTGACAATAATACCGAGGTAGTGAAGGCTTATTAAGTAATCAACCTTGATGCAATGCAAATCGACAGGTATTAGAGTTCAATACGATAGGTTACCAATAGGTATGTGTTGTATGGCCAACAACAAGTATTTGTCGAACGGTGACGCGTCGCGACCTCGTAGCATTTGGTCACTCGTGAATTTCTATTGACAATCAACAATGTCGTATTATTCGTGGTATGTTTATACCTACGCAATAAATCGATTCGTAACACTTTTACATGCGCATGGATTGCTTATGTAACAGCTATTGTTAATTTATGGTTTCCCTTTACACCGAAATGAGCGTAAAACGTGATTTATTTATAAGTAAATAAGTTTTATGGACTTTATTACGCACAAATCTAAATCGTAAAAGAAAACCACTCAATGGTTTGGCTATCAGTGAAACTGTAGGCAATGCGGCAGAGTCCAATCGAAATATCGGATGAATGAACGGTTTAAAAATGAAACGAGTGTACATACTGTGCGTCATTTCAGTAGTGGCTCTAGGGATTTGTGTCATTGGATTTTTCACAACAATCATACAATGCAGTAGGTAAAGGTATCTAGTTTAAAACATTTTATAAGCATTGCATAGGTGGATTAATTAAAAACCTCATTCTATAATGAAGGCATATCAATAATTAATTTATTTACATAGACGTTCGTACATTGCATACTAATAAGGACAAAGTATACATTAGGTACACTCATATAATATAATGTGAATTCTTGTATAAATATATGAGTTTCCTTCCTTATACATGGCAAATAAATTTCAATACATTATTTAAATTAAACAAGAATATTATTACCGATCAAGTGTATGAATAGTTTAGAGATGGAAAATATAAAGATATGTTTTATTTATTCAAGCATTGACAATATTATATCTACTTTTAGATTTTTATTTAAGTAAGTATTTAATTCTACTACGAGCAGCGATAGCTCAGTGGGGAGACCAACAAACTGCAATGCAGAGGGTCTCGGGTTAGAACCCACGTCGCGCACCTCTGACTTTCAGAAGTTATGTGACTTTTCGAAATTATGTGCGTATTGATTGACAATTATCGCCTGCTCCGTGCCTCGGAGAGCACGTTAAGCCGTCAGTCCCGGCTGCCATGAACATCTATGGCAGTCGTTATTGGGAGAGTGTCGACACAAAAGATCCCACTGGGTCGAAGTGTTGCCGGTCTGCACTGACTGGCCCCCACATAAGATAAGATACTTGTACTACACTAAGCTTTACGAAGAAAAAAAGAACTTCAACTACACACTGAAACTTACTTACTTTACTTTATAAAGAGGATAAAAGAGTTACGCAGTCAGGTCGCTGTGGCTGCTTTGAAACATTGCATTTGTGCTAATAGACAGCTTGTACAAGTAATAGAATAAAGGTTACGTGGTTCAATTATAGTGTAGTTGACGATAATAGGGTAGACTGCCAACGAATTTTATGCGAGGCTATACGTTATTAAAAGTAGGTTTATACTCTACAACGGCAATTTTTAGACTTATTAAATAAACGATATTATGTATATTAAAAGTTTTCACCTAATAATACTAATAAATAGTATTTAAATGATAGATATAGGAAGTGAAACCACGCCAGTAAAAAAGAAAAACATTTTGTAGATACGGTGATTCGCTTTGAAAACGTAGTGATCAGAGTCCATCGCATTATCACAAACGGTTTCTCAACACAAAGTTTAATGACACATCACTCACGTTCGGAAACATATTCTGACTATTCAGCTGTCCCACATTTTTGCGTGACACACAGCGTTATGAGGAAGGTTCAAATTAATTATTACCTACTCGAAATCGGATACCAAACAACAAACATAAAGCAATGTATATTAACACGACACTAACGTAAATTATAGTTACATAAGCAAACGTAGCTGGTTTTATTTATAAACATATTGTTAAAATTAATGAATCAGTAACAATATCAACTACAGGAAAACCGACATTTTGATAAACCGGTTATTTTATTATTTTCGCTTAAACTTGTATATTAAGCGGACAGACCAATAACAGGAAAAGAAATCGAGGTGAAGCAAGTGGTCTCTTGAGAAATAACCGCTAATATTAATATTTATAATATAATTTGTATTACAATCGCGAAGATAAACCTGATCTGGCGCGTCGCATTAGAATTTCATCATATCGCAGTCTAGATAGCTTTTCGTTTTGTACTGTCTTATTATAATATTTCGATGTCGTTATAAGTAATTTACGAGTTTAGAACACAAGGTATACGTAAAATTCATCAGAAATAGAATGAAATTTACCGTCAGACATGACTTTTTATCACTCATTACTTTACACCGAATTAATGAAACAAAAATTAAATGGTAATTAAGGACCCGATACGTTCGTAGTGAACGTAATGGATATCGGAGCATTACTTGCTAATTTACGATCCGTTCTCCTTTAGGACGTTAAAGGGAGCGGCCTGAATAGCTTTAATGGCAATTAGTTCACATCCGGTCAATCGGGACCGAGATTACCGACCAAAGATACCGTAGAGTACTGAAAATAATCGTTGAAATGTAGGAAAACGATTGCTCTAATGTATTTAATCGACATTGCTGGAATATCGTGACAAATAATTGGTATCGATATGATATTTAACTGCGCACAGGTTAAACAAAGTATACATAATAAATGTAACATGCTGTAAACCCCTCTCGTAGCAGCTAAATAATAAATCAAGAAGCTAAGCTTTATGCTACAATATACACTTCACACTTCACAGGAGTAAACTCGTCATGTAGCCAATTTAATAAACCGTTTTGATAATTTTTGTCTTATTGATTAATTGAACAATATTATGCGTATATAGAAGTAAATATGATAGTATTCATAAAGATTTAATCTAATAATTTACTTATATAAGTCATCCTAACTAATATTATAAATGCGAAAATAAGTTTGTTTGTTTGTTTGTTAGGCTTTCACGCCTTAACCACTCAACCGACCAACATGAAATTTTGCATACACGTTGTCAGGGATACAGAATAGGACATAGGGTATTTTTCGTCCAGAGAAAATAACTGTTGCAAACCTAACCTAACCTACATTTACGCGAGCGAAGGCGCGGGTGAAAACTAGTGACTTATAAAGTCAAATATCTGGCAAGTTTAATTTGCCATAATGAAAAAACCTGTGAGAAAATAATGCTTAGTAGCAATTAAACAACTTTTATAATAAATAGGACAGCATTGATATAGTTTGATTACTACGGAAAGATATGATATTTCAAATGTTACGGCTGTGCAAATATAAACAACTAATCATCTATTGTTTAGAATTAGATGAATGATGAAAATGAGAGGCAACTTACGCCCTAAATAAATTATTTATCTGTTAAACATTGCTCAACTATTACAGGAAGCCATTCGTGTTGACGTTGCGATATTAGATATTTAGCTGTATATAGCTTCAAAGTGTGTAATTGCATGCTAATGAATCAAAAAGCCTGGAGTCATTGCCTTAACAACCGTGGGCGTTCATAACTCATGCCTAATTAAATGTCGAGGTTCTTGACTCGATAGCTATAATACCATACGCGGGAGAGCCACTTGAGCCGAGTTTCGTGTACAAAATAACATGTATTGACGGACGCCGGCCTCACTCGAATATTGTTCGAGCCGACCCACGCCGGCTGCCATTATTCATACTCGTTATGTCGACATTTGGAATGATGGTCGGCATCAGTCGTTCATCTCCGTGCATCGCCGACGCCTATCTAGACTCGACACCTATCCCGTCAAAAGGCCGTTGGCCCGCTTTACACGGGCGTGGGTCGCATATTATGTGCATGCCACATCACAGAGGATACAGTTACGTGTAACTAACGTTTCCTATAGACCCACATTGTTTTCGTTCGCGTGTTTTAATTACTTATCTAATTACGCAAGTGCAACGTCTCGTCACGAATATCTATTTGCGCCAGCCCGCCGACGCCGACGCTCACTTGCCAAAAGCTATTAATTACGACCGAAGAATAGAATATCTCGCCGGCTAATCCCCCGGAGACGTTACGGTTACCGACAACGTTGATTAATGTCCGCAGCGTTCGTTTAACTCTTCTTTGTATACGTTCATCGGTTGTGTAAACGCGAATAACCTTCTTTCGGGTTGCTCGGACGTAAATAGGCTCGCATCCGCCATACAAATAAATAAATTATACCCGTTGATCCGGCACAGACGCGCTCCGTTTGAAACCTTGAAGACGTGTCCGTATGAATATTAGATGGGTTTTTATCGATGAAGCAATAAAAGAAAGTGACTGTTTTAAGGTTGCCTTGGTAATCGACATTTTGGTATCAATTAGCGCGTCGTTTTCACTCGCGTCGCATGGCAACAGCGACTTAAGAGGGCGCTCCAAGCGAGAACAATAGAGAATGGAGATGGGGCTCGTTTTGTGTAAGTAGTTACGTCGGTTCTTGCTGACATTGTGGCGAGCGATAGCGGGCGTGCGAAGAATGCCAATGGAAACAACTTTACTGTTGGTTTCCTCGAAGCCGACACGCGTGACGAACCAAGAACCGGTTACACGACACCGCGCAGAAACAATGCATTAGCAATGCTTTTCATTAATTTTAGACCCGCCAACCATTTTATTTATAAAGTTGCAGAAAATACGGAGAATTGCGACATGTACGCGGTGCGCGGTAATATGGACTAATGAGATGAAAGTTTATACCTATGCTTATACAAATGATATTAATAGCGACGAACTAGTTCAGTGCGTGTTGCAATAGCATCACACTTCGGATTAGTTCAGTTTGAAGAGGTGCATCTTGCGCCTGTTGGTTATTCGCCTGACGATCGGCTCGAAGCTGAGAAAGCAATCAAAGCGATGGACATGTAAACCGAGAGAACGATGCGAACACACGCGACCTACATAAAACGGTGTTTGAAACGTAACACAATCTGTTCGGCACTCGACTAATATTTAAATCTGTTGCAACGTATCGTATAATCGTGGGATTAAAATAGGTCACCCGGGAGGCAAATAAAACGCGAGTTATTGAGCAAGTGCGGTGGCGAACTCGCTACGTCCGCATAATATTTCATCGGGTGTTAATTCCAACAGCAAATATCGCGTAAATATATTTGCCGTAAATAATTCCATGCTGTTTAATCGTGTTAATCATTTACATATCTTATTGCCGTGCATACCCCGAACATAAATAGAGGGCTGTTATAAGTTTATAACCTTTGTCTGTGTAATAATATGAATTGATTGATTAAAATACAGTTTGCTTTAATAGAAATAAGCAGTCCACGAGCTAAGATTACTAAAGTCAAATGTATTAAACTCGTTCTACTTCGATATATTGAGTTCGGAACGGCGGCTTTATATTTTGCCTATAACTTACTTAACAAGAATAGTAATAAAAATATGTATCCTAAAATATTCCAAAACAGGTAGCGTGACCTCCTAAAGACAATTTGAAGAGTATTTGAAGGTGAACAAGCGAACATAATTGAAAATGTAAAACATCTTTGTTGTTATAGAATGGAGTCTAGACGAGACCGTGACAAATAGAAAAATTAACAACAGCAGAATTATGCATTTAGACAGTGTGACAAAAATAAATCCAAATGTTATGATATGTCTTAATATTTACCGCAAAAACAACAGCAAGTGTTCCTAATAAGTAAGAAGTTTCTTTAGGTATACTAGCATAGTGTAAATAATGTTGTATAATCTATCATAAATATTGTCGATTGTTAGCTCCAAGGTGAATACAATACAGATGATGTAAAATCGACATGCCCGGCATGACTATAAATATCTCTCAATGCAAACAGCGAACGGATTTACCTGTTTATATCTTGATAAACAATAGGTATGTTTGCAATGGAAAATATGTTCCATTAAGAATAAACTACTTCGCTTTATACGTGAAGCAATTATAACTGACATTTTATATACAAAGTTGTATGCGAAATATTAATTATTAACATAATATGTATATGCCAGATTGTAGATTATGAGAATGATAAGTGGAATCTGTAATTAATTATTCGCAATACATTATTGTGACCACAGACCGCGACCGAGCGCGCGGCGACCGATATAAATTATATGAACATAAAAGACAGATGAACGGGAATAAAATGAGATGTCGTATAGTGAAAAGTTTACGAGGGGCGCGCGAGCCGCCGTCTACGCACACCAGTTGGCGTGGGTTCAATTCCTGTTTGAAGTATTTTAGGAGCCACGCACGTCGTTCACGGTGCGCCGCCGGCATGTTTACAAATACTAGCACAGACTCGATTCAATTCCACGAGATTTTGTAAACAGTGTGCCAAAAGAGATTGGCTGGCGCGTTTGTTTGCTCTACCTACCCAGCAATAATATTTCTATGCTATTCTCTCGGTATGTACAGTAGCCATTTGCGTTTACTAAACATTATTGATATATTTTTATGTTAAATATAATTTATACTTATCGTAACGTTTAATTCTTACTCTTGACAAGATGAAATCTAAGTATAAGTATTGTGTTGTAACCTGTTGTCGTCTTTTTATACGAGTAAATCAATGCAGCCACAACATCTCGTTGTACTGCTACATTAACTGTTATGATGTAAAGCTAAGTCCACTGTAAGCATAAACATCCCTTTTAAAAGTCAAACGGAGTATAAATAATTGATGAATGAGTCGATCGTCTGGTTTGATGTCGCGGAAGAAGAAATCGAGCGAAACGACTGGCCCGGTATCGATAAACCGACCGGTTTCACAGGTACATCACTATATTCGTGGGAGAGAAGGATAAAATAAAACAACATCGGGCAGCCGGATTTTGACATCAAACTGAGATATTTTACGTGGAATGAAGAAAGGAATAAATTATACGGTATCGTATTCGACAATGAAACGGCAAAACATGGAAGATACTTTTCTACCTGCGCCAAGAGGGCCCTTTAGTTGGATCAAAAAGCTCTTAACAGGTTCTCGGAATGAAATTCCAATGTAGATGTTTAATTCCAATGGATCGATTCGCAGTATCAGTCAAAGATGTTTGATTGATAAATACGTAGCTAATTCAAACGGAAAAGAAATCCTTTTGTTCTGAACATTTCTAATTCGCATCACAAACATTGATTACGTTCGATTAGAATGCTAGCAGTTTCGTAACGAATTTAAACTTTAGATTTCATGGATTCGTGTGTTATAGTCAATGTTTATTCATATACCTGCCGAAATAGTAGTCGGCAAAAAAAGAATGGTCGAAACGAGCAAAAAACAGACCGAGACCACAATACAAGTTTTACTAGTTCCTTTATAGCTTTGGCAAACACGTTTCACGGGGAACGCACGATTTGGTCCGACGAGTCGCGCGACTTTGAGTATAATAGAGAGTAACCGTCGCCCACGGACAGAATTCAAAATGTAATGTGCTCTTGTACACTAGAGTTGGAATTCGTCTGGACGAGATTTGCACATTATGCATCTAAATATAGAAGTGAAACAAAAAGTCTCGAATCTCGTAAATATTTCGACATTTTTGCCTCGGGCGAGTTGTTATTTTGCGTTTATTGAGTCGGCTCTTGATTGCTCCGCTAAACGATTACTGGAGCATTGAACTTGGCAGTTTAGATTCTTTTATATTTCATCACATTATTTATGGCGGATGATTTTAGATTAACATGAATATTAAACTATACATAAACATGGCTTACTTATTCACAGGCGATAAATTATTTTGCTAGACAAATGTCAAACAGTCTAAATTATATGTAGCTCATATTATATCTCACATACACACACACACACTTTAATTATACACTCTCATCTCCGCACTTTTTGCTAATTTACCTAATCGATTGCCTTACTTTTTCTTGTATACTTGAAGTACATATTGTTTCTGACACGTTCTACAATCTCTAGCTGCATATTTTTACTAAAGGAGAGAGCCTGGAGATTTGTCACACAGGTTTCGTACCTAGTACAAACTCCAGCTCTCACTAAGGTTTTGTTCATGCTGTACCTATTAATGTAACATATCTATGTACTTACCTTTTTGAGAGAAAATAAATAATATTATTATTATAGCACACTTGGCAATTCAGAAATATGTATTCGATATGAGACATAAATTTAATTAAATGCCTTACGAAATCAAAACATCAGGAGACAAGCCGAATAATGTTGTTGAATGTTAAAAAAAAATCTCTATTATTAGTGTGTCATTTAGTATAATAACTGACAGCTGTTGGTGTGACAGTAACAACCTTGGAACCTGTCGACATCCACCGGGTGATCAACCCTCCATAGAACCACGGGGCGTGACATGTGTTCGATCAACGCACAGTTATATTCATAGCAAGTCCCGCACTAGTCACTGCGCATTTATAGTTAATATATTAATGTCTTGCAAGAACTTTATCGATTATATAAAAACGTGTCAAATCAACACAAAGAAATCATAAAATTTACAACTCTTGCTTAAGCACACAAATTTCGAGGTAACCAGCAAAAAAAACTGTTAAGAAACCGGCAACCTTAAAAAATTTATTTTTAACTTGAAAACTCCAGCAACAAGTGTATATCGAAATAACTAAGAAGCAGGTCAAAAACAGATGAAATACCGTCTGCAACAACAAAAAAGGGTCACTGACTGCGCCGCGGGGTGTTAAGGGGTGGCAGCGGGGATGTAGGGTGCGGGGGCGGAGGACCCGTAATAATACATTTGAAAAAGAACCCCAAACATCTGCCACACATGTGCGTTTCGTTTCATAGTGGAATAATGCAAGTGGTGCGCGCAACCGCACCGATACGGCCGGGCCTTTTTGTGCAGTAGCTTTTTGTAGTCTTCACGCTTTGTGCTCGTAAGCTTTCAAACGGACAATACCTTTTTTATTAGAAAGGAAATCAATACATTCGTTGCGTTTGTGATGAGAATATGAACGTATGCGCGCTGATCCAAACTTGTGATACAGTTGCTTCCTGTCGTTCTGCTTTCGAATCGTGTTACATAGAGAATTGGCGAACAGCAATAATGAGTTAAAATTTAATAAGTATCTCAAAGCTTGTAGACATGGGTGACGTAATATGAAAACATGGTATTGGATATGCGTAATTAACAAGTTGACGCTGAATACCACGCCGGTAGTTTGTGGATCAATGCATTTCTCGAAAGATCGATATAATATATTGGATCGATGCCAAACCTATGTCAAAGCGAGGATCCGGCGAGAGTGCCACTTGAATCAGTTCATTATACATAGAGCTACCTACTACTACAGTTATGAAGAGTATGAATTATATCAGCAGGCGAGAAGCTGTATACCTGTTGCCAATGAACAACGATTAAGTAATTTGTGTAATCAACTTTCTAGTTTAATTAATGGCGACAAGCTTATCCTAGGTGATCTCGATTGGTAGAGATTCTTAAAGACTAACAACGAAATTAGGTTGGCCGTCTCAACTGACATTGCAGAAATGTTAGTAATAAATCCCGATCCGTATTACGAAATAGAATCTGAAACTTTATTGAACAAATAAATTGTTATACTGATTATTCCCAGTAAACAAAGTAATAGATGAAAAAAAGACAAGACCTCAATTATTTTGGCGGATTTGGCTTGCGTTCAGCGTCTGTGACTTAATACCATAAAAACTTGTCAGGAAAGTAAAGGTATATTAGAATAGAGAGAATATTAGTTTGTATTGAATATAATGGTGTAAGAAAGCCGACGGGTATTTGCTGTTAAAGTCAGAAAAGCAAAGATCATGACTTTGGCCTTTGACTTGAGTCCCCCGGGGCGAGAAGAACTCGTCTATCATCTACCCACGATTGTTCCTGTTAGCTAAACCTTTAGGCATAAGGTTAACGTCGGCACCTGGCACTGTGTACAACAATTGAAGTCTGTAATATTAGTAATAATTTTATCAAAAATACGTAAGTGCTTTATAGCAGTGGATGGTGTAATTAATATAGAACAGAAACAGTTATGTATTAAATAAGCTAAACGGCCAATGATTAACGAAAATAAATATGTATAAACGAAGTAATAAATATTAAAGCAGTAAAAGAGAAAAATACTGAACAAGCATTTAGTCACGGACGCTAACACTAATTTCGTTAAAATAAAGGTTAACAAGTATTTGTGCCGCAAATATTATTATTTCACAACGTGTAATATTATCATCATCGTGATTCTGCAGTTAATAAAATTCAAAATGGATGTCGTAATCGTAATCGGCGTCTGCGCAGCCGGCAGCAGCGTGGGCGGGGAGAGGGGAGAAGTAAATCCCGTTAGGAGAAAGTAGCTGCCTACACTCCGGTTGGCGCACGGATCGTGACGAGCACTGGACCGACCGCAGCCGACTTCGAGATACATTCAATTCGATTTTATCGTGACCGACCTAATATGGGCCATTTACGTCTCACACAATCACAAAGATGACGGCTTATTTTTATCGCCACCTCTGCATTTGGAAGTAATAATAAATTACATTCAATATGGTCCGTTCTTACAATACAGCTAATTGATTTAGGCCTGTAAAACGACGTTTATAAACATTGCCTACAAATAGCAATTGTGTTCGCGGATATTACTTTCTCTTTTGTCGCAAAGGGAACAAAGAATGAAAAATCACTAGACTGTGACTAGGCTAAAAACACGTCAATCATCTTCCATTGTTGCAGGATTTACCTCGATAGCACTCGCTGATTTTCTGCTTCAAATGTCGTGAACAAAGTCAATGGTTTATGATACCAATATCGATGAATAAAATGTCCACCTGGCGACTGCAGTTTCTGAATTTGTACTTTTTAAAGCAGACACTCTAAAACAGTACCGTAACAAGCCAAACAAATACCTATCCTATCTTTGTTTATATTTATTTTGATATAAAGCAATATTGAGGTATAGAAGCATAGTTTATTTTTATTTATAACTAGCTAGAATAGAAAGCTTGAGATAATAAATAATAAAGAGGCCTAGTTTTAAAACGATTCGAACGATTGAAGTTAAAAACGATAAAGTATCATTAAAGCTAAATTAAATGACGATCAGAGCGCTCAACGTCTCATTATGGGGCACACGGGAGTGGCAGCGTCGCGTCCATCTCGTCGATTATTGCGCAAGCGGTAAAATAAAATCATGGCGGCGGCGGTAAATAATGTTTCATAACTACATGGCACGATACTAGACGGCGATGGCGGTGACGGCCAACTCGTTCCACCGGTCTGCGTGCAGGTGGCGCGGGTGTCGGCAAGCTGACACTTGGCTCCCCGCGACCCTGAACAACTGCATTGCTGCACCGCATGAAGGGGCAATTACGTTGAAATCTCGAGTATGCCGATACCGACGATCGACCAGCGGAAAATTTGGTCAAGCGTTCGATTTAAAGGTCACTGCAATTATTGATGATAATTACCAATGTTTATTGAAAGTTTCATACGGACAAGTATGCCAGTTTTGACACTAGTTTAAATACAGATAAACATTTTATTTTTATAATAAGTACTGCCTGGTATAACTTATTACCATATTCGATCTAAAACGGGGCTTGTAGACCACATAGCAATTACTTACTCATTAGCCGTGATATATGAACCGACAGGCCAATTACTGTATAATAAGTGAAAGGATTAAAGTATACCTTTTGATTCATCTTTCAGGAAGCAATAAAACAATCATTATCTTGTAAATGTTGTACCTACGCGATGGTTTAACAAAACGCTGTATGAATACGTCTATGGTGTTCATGTTTTCCCCTTGTGTTTCGTTTAATATTCAATTTGACTCACAACAAGGCATTATCATACAATCATTATTCAGTCCCATCTCACATGTTCGATATCATATATGTACATCTTTTGTTTCTATCGTCTATTCATGTACGAGTATTCATCACGTTAGTTCCCGTGTACAATATTTTAACCATCATCAAAACGGATGTTCCCGATAAATAAAATTAAGAATGTATGTATTCCAATTTCTCGTCGTGTTCGTTAGACATGTGCCAGCTAAAAGGCAGTGTCAGTTAAATACATTTACATAGTGGTTCGTTACATGCAACGAGTGTGTAATTCGTTAACAACTTAATTTGATATGTGCGTCAATGCGCGATGCTGAGCGTGAGGCGGGCTGCGATAGAAAGTCGTGCAAAATTGCATGTTATGCCCGTAACCGGTTAGGCCGATGTACTGGAAACTCGACCATCAACTGCCACGGCATAACCACCGCATGCGGGCGAATTAATTTAACTGACGTCATCCTACCTACAGCTTGAAGCCTCATTAACCACAGAAATGTATCATGAATAAATTTATGGGTTTTAGCGTAAAAATGGCCTTAAATCTCAACAAGTTGCGTATGTGTAATTAACGGTAGCAACAGGGCGCTTATCTTCAGCAAAAATGAAGGCTGTAATCAGTTTGTAATCAATATGCGGGCTTGTTTTTACATTTTAGTAAAAGTGCCAGTTGTAATGCGGCTTATACGATCACCGAGGTAGGAGTTCAACAATTGATAAAGTTTATCTGTCATAATACTCATAATCTTTACATTAATATAATTCTACCTTATACATGTAGATAATTTTTTATAATAATACTAGTTTTCACCCGCGGCTTTGCTCGCGTAAATGTAGGTTAAGTTAGGTTAGGTTTGCAACAGTTCTTTTTTCTGGATGAAAGGTACCCTATGTCCTATTCTGTACCCCTGACAACGTGTATGCAAAATTTCATGTTGATCGGTTGAGTAGTTAAGGCGTGAAAGCGTAACAAACAAACTCATTTTCGCATTTATAATATTAGTAAGGATGTACTTATAAAGTACATAATATTATCAAAAATTGCTAACCTATACCTTATTCATTCAATTAAGTTCAACTTTCAGTATCCAAAGCAATTTAGTAATGCCCATGATTAAATCTTAGGTAAGTATTAATAATATAAATAAAAAAGGCCAATAAAACAACGCATTGATTATACAAAAAAAGGTCTCAAGGCCATTCTAAAGCGCCCCATCAGTCAAACAGGTAACTCAAGAATAACAGTAAAGGTTCAAAATGAGAGTCCCAAATCTATTCAATGACATAATAGACGACCCTGTACCCTCGTCCCGGTCGAATACAACAAAAGGGACAGGTTCTCTTTACAAATCTCACATACATTATCTTTACTATTATACTCTGAATCATTATATTAAAATAATAATAAAAGTTTACCTTGTAAGCCACAGTCTAACAGAACCGGTTTAGTTACGAGTCGTGTTATGAAACTCATTTAATAATTCTGTCGGTCAAATTAGACGCGGTTTCATGCTTTCACCGGCCGGCGACTTTCTTGCTCGTGCACTATACACGAAATACTCGTCCAACTTGTTCGTTTGACCTCCTCTGGCGTTATTGTTCGTCGCATAATGTTCATATCTCCGGATATCTCTTTGTTGCTGTCAATCTACATACGCAATCAATTGTGTAGTTGTCAATGTCAATGCTACAGATATCGATAGAGATACAATAGATCAATTTACTTGTCTTGTTTCTATGTAAACTTCTCTACTTACCTAACCGATATTATTAGTACCGCTATATTTTACACAAATGCTAGGTAGTAATAATTACAGATTCATAACTACGACTGTAACATTTTACATGTTTGCTAATTACACATCGTCAATACAGATGTGTGCGTCACCAAATAACCGTGCTGCTATCACACGGTATGATCGCGTTTCTAGTAATTAATGACTAGTTCCAGATTAATCGTATCCGTCGGGTACATGACGGCGTCTACACGCACGCATATAAAGCAGGTGTTTATAAATAATAAATATGAGTTTATGATACACATGCGGTTATAGTAACTTGTAATCATTCTCGATGTACCAAGTTAAACAACGGCCGACAAAAAACCGAGAGGCCAGTTCTTGGCACTATCACAAATTGATCCCAGCCGGGCGCTATGAATATTCATTTAATTATACATCTATACGAGATTTAAGATGACGCACACCTACTTAACCAGAGTTGTTACCGGTTCGATATCGTGTTTTTATTTATAGCACAAGTCGATAAAGCAACAACATGATTTCGGGGAATGAATGACGCCGGCTCTATAGACTAAATTGAATATATATTTTATGATCTCTTACATATAAATAAAAAATTTCTGATACAAAACGAGAAATCCTAATTTAATACAGAGCTGTGTGCCATAAATACGTTCTGTAGGCGTTAAATAATAATCTTAATGAAAATACGTGTTATTGTTACCTGGTACAAATAACAAGCAATGAGGTTTACACAGTAGAGGTCGGTTCTCGAACATAACAAATAAAAGTTTTAGCACGGTTTCAAGTGACCCTGTGTGTACCTATTTTATTACGCTCCAGTTCAAAAAGGTGCACAAACGTGGTGAAAAGAAAATAAAGTTATAACAGTGAGGGTGGCACCTCGTGTGTGGCGGGCTTTAACTGCCGATGGGAGAGCGGAACGTGTTGTTTCAACCTACTCCAAACACAAGTCGACTCGACAAACAAAACATCAAACCGACGACGGGGACTCAGTATTCGAACACGATTTGAATGGTACACGAATATCATAAATACCAATTAGCCTCGTACCGTTGCACAAAATAGTATACAGTGTATACCTATTTACCATAAATGAAACGGACGCACGAATAAAGAATTATGTAGAAACATCTATCGAAAACGATGTGACCCCGTTACTCGGGTGCTGAATTGAAATTCAGATTATGAAATGATAATAACAAATGTATTTGTCGTCCGCAGTGACCTCTGGCTTTTAAAACTCTCCCGGTGCGGAGCATAAATACTCCATGCATACGCAGATGAGGGCTGGACAAACAATGATACAGATTTGAATGTGAAATTAAGGATGGTGATCTCGATTTTTCAACGTAAACACGTTTATGATTCTCGGCAAGGTGGCGGCAGACAGAGAGATAATAATAATAAAATTCCTTAATGGGATGCAAACTTGATTGTACGATCCTCATTTTATTTAAAGCAATAATAATATTACGCCGATATAAAATTTGTTTACAACTTTATGTAATCTGGCTTTTTTCGTTACTAATGATCAAATATCATATTTTCGTTATGTTGCTGTTTTACTCATTATTTTCTGATTCCTTCCTTTTAAAAATGTCGGATTTAGCTAGAAGCGTTAAGTTGTTAGTGCCCTCTGTCTTGTTCTAAAGTCGCTTCTTCTATAAGTGTATGTTATTAATTATTATTATCAAAGTTGTTATTTATATTTTATTGGTGTTGTAGATCATCACCTTTAGAGGCACCTTAAAATTAAAAACAACCGTTGCGTTACAGTGGAGGCAGCGGTACAGTTATTTGGTATTATGATCGAGCTAGCACAGTGATCGATACGAGCCTCTGAATATATGTTTTGTTGAATAGTGATCGCAATAATATGTTAAACTCGTTTTGTACCTACCTTTCTTGTTAATATCGACGGATTCGCGTTCGGGAGATGAACCTGCAACAAAAGAGATATCGTTATTAGAAAACAAATATACCTCTAAATGATTAAACTCATAAAACTAAAATAGTGAGATCAAAAACACGATATTTTATTACGCAATTTAAAACCTCGATATGTATAAAAATTAACATACACACTCTATAAATGGCAGTCTTGGAAGTCTATGAATAATCCTGTTATAGAACTTAGTTAAGTTTCTCAGAATTATTGAAATGAAATACAAATTACGACACTCGCGGTCGTTGACGACTAATTTATAGCCGGTTGATATTAATTAGATGAAGTTACATTTATTACTTGCAGTATGGGCATTTATTAACTTTAAATGACTGCCAAAACGGAACCTTTGTCGACTCAAAGGTCAATTTTTTTTAAATATATTGCTGTCAAGAATAGCAGACCAGTAGGTATCGGCTGCTACAACCCGTTTTGGTAAGTAAAAGATATGCGAAACAACCTTCTTTTTTTGTAGCTTATAATTATATTCATGACATGGACTGGTCTGTTATTATATTATTATAATACAGATTAAAACGAATTTTGTATTTAAATGTGATTAAGTCCATATAAAGCGTTCGTTCGCCGATTAATATTTTGTGAATTAATATTATAATGACATATTGATTTGGAGCAGTTTGTGTATTAAAAATAACGTGAGACGGAAGAAAGGCAACGGAAGTGAATAATTGGAATAAATGTATAATAAGTTAATAGAATCATTACGTTTATGTCAGCGAGATGTTGCGATGCGATTACATATTATACATAGTTTGTGGCAGAATTAATTAATGTGAAGGTGATATCGGTTGGACGGCTGGTCAGATCGGGCGAGGGCCGGGCCGGGCAGGTGGGTCGAATGGGCCGTGTGGGCCGAGTGGGCCCAGTGCCACGTCTCTCATGTTTCTGTTTGCCGTGCCCGCATACCCGTCACCGCTTGCAGCTGCCAGTTCACTAACCTGTAAAGTCATATGCGACTCGACGGCTAATGGATTTGTGATACGATTTTCTTTTACATCCTTTTATATAGCTACTTTCGAATCCTTTGTATGGCCACAAGTACATACATTACTCCACAGTCGTATAAACAGCACATTACACATAAGTACGTTTTATATACCACTTAATTTAAAATATTATATCGAAGAATTAAATAAATAATTATAAAATAAATAAATAAATATACAATAATATAATGATATGTAAAACAATAGCAAGTATGATAAACCACTTGAGTATTAGTTCTAAAGAGTATAATTTTCGTGTGTTGAACATCTGTGTAAATATTCATAACGTTAAAATGTTTATATAATTTTCCCTTTCATGTAATAAACATCCAAATTAGGAAAGTGGAACATAAAAGATCGTGCGATCAATGTGTCAAAATAAAAAACAAGCAATCCTACGAGAAGCCGGCGAGTCGTAGCCGACCATAATTGTAGCGTAGGTGTGAACTGAGAAACAGCTGTGAATAAATGCCTGTATGACTCGTCTGACATTTTATTGGAACCTGTTTATAAGTTATGCAATAGAAAACATTATCCAGTTAATGGCATGCGCGCTGTGGGCTGTTTAGCATAATCACCTGTCAATTGTAGTGAAATACATGAATGTGCTCCGTAATTATATAGATTTAGGAGGTTTTTGTCCTGCAATGAAACCTTTAATGTTACCAGCGTGTTATTAATACTGGTTTTTATGTTCGCCTTTGACCATGCTTTATAGTTGTTTCTAGAAATAACGATGTCGACTTGATATATTTAATACACAACTGAATGCAACCATTATGAATTAGCGTTGACAAGTAAGTTATTACAAGTTGGCATTCTAATAAGTAAGTAGTTTAATGAAGGTTGGTTGCACAGGTGGTTCGTTATCTTATACTAAGTAAAGGTATTAATCATAACTGGTCGACGCGAACTTATCGATAGTAAAGACAAATTGTGATCACTTCGGTTCCACAGCTATAAACAAACCGGTTTAGTAAATGGTAATCCGTTCACAGATATAATCCAGATATTTATAATACTATTCAATGTTCAGCCAACAGCAACAGTGACATTTTGCGTTATAAGCCTAGTTAAAAGGAATGAGACTATACGACATCATATGAATCGATATTTTTCTGAAAGCGGAAGATAAACGTTTAATAGAAAAACGTTTAGCATTTTATACTGCAAGTTGTTTGTTGTTTAGGCAGAGTTTTAAACTGTGCTGCTAATTATTGTTTATTAAGAAACACAATATTTTGTCATATCTCAACATTGGATCAACGACATACCCATGGACGAACAAGGTAGAAATTTTAACAAATACTACATATACGGGCGGGAATAAATCGAGCCATCTAACAAAGGATGTGGTCTTTATTTTAATAGCGTCTGCTTTTTATGGGCGCACATTCAGAAGCACTCAGAAGCCTATCATCACGTCTGCCAGACAAAAAACTAAACAGCTTTCTGCCGAAATAATTCGCTAAGTCTACACGCTGCGGGGCTAAATCTAATCATTATTTCAGCCGCACGCACGGGCTAATGGTAATGGCGGCCAGCATACTTGACGAGAGCAAAAAACACGGCGTTTTCCCCTTTAAGGCACCGCGCCAGAGCCTTTCTTGATCGGCATGTCGACCGACAACTCCGCAACTCGTTTGAACGTGAGAAATGGGGACTCGACTGCGTTCATTGCCCGATATACCTCGTGCTTTCGTACTACCACCAATCTTATCGAGCAAAACGAGTAAATTAATCAGAATACATGTAGGAGTACTCGATACTTATGTTAATACATAGACATTTTTTATTGTTAATAACGAGGAGAATGTTCCGCCTTATATAGCTTTGAAAGGATATGTGAACGTTGATTGGTAAATTAGAAGGCAAGTGGTTTAAATAGCTCACGTAATTAATTCAATAGCTTCGCAAGTGTAGCTTGTAGATGTTCTTGTTCTCTATTATATCAACACTGCATCCGGTTGATTGCCGTGGAACGAGATAATTTACTGAATCTTAGCTTCTCTCCGCAGCGTTAATAGAAAGCTCTTCGGTATAAAAACGTTTAAAATTACCGCAGAATGCTTCCAGTTCATCCATAACTATTCGCGAATCAAATTCCATTCGATGAACTCACCCAGTTATAATAAACTAGGTTTTATGTCTTAACAGAAAGCGATCGTTCAATAGAAAATGCACCGAGAATATCTGATCTGATTCTAATAGCAAAAATAATTTTACCTTCATCGATCAAAGCGTCACTTTTGTCAGATAATGTTTAACTTTCTAATTGAGATAAGATGTTAGAACTAGTTATGTATCGTGTGGAGCGGTTTGCGGATGTCGCCTCGCCGCCGCGCCGGAGTCGGAGACCGGACGGTTCCGACTGCGGACCCGCCTGACCAGGCAGACAAGCTCATTGAATTTATGTAAAGAGCTAAACACGGTACACGTACACGGACCGCGTACACGCTCCACGAATTCGGCCTCACTACCTCACATGTTGAAATAACTCATGTTACGAGAACAAACATAATCGGCATCAGTTACTGGAATGTGTGAGTATTGCAGTATAAATATTTTACATTTAGTGTTACGAGAATGCTATAATGAATCGATGTGGGGAAAAAACGAGTTATCTCTCATCAGTGCCTTTCTCTCGAGTTGTTTATAGTAAATCAGACTGAGTAACGCCGAACATTGAAAACACGCATACACTTGGCACACGTTCGGGCTGTAATACAAACAAATAATAAGTTGGACCGGTCTGGGGCTTTACATAATCTTAAAATAGGTATGTTTTCATAAACCCGATATGAGAGTTTACGCAGAACTAGTCTCGGGAATGAGGTCAAACGAGTTGGCATGCGATCCTCTGTCGGTCTGCTGAAATATGCCAACGGTAATAAACAATACGTCGGCATCTTAATGTTTCACACCCACTAAAGAAATATGGAACCAAAAAGCGGATAATAGTCTCACAAAGTAAATCTTTGACTTATAATCCGGTCGTCGTTATGTTCAAATTAATATTTAAAATGTGAAAGTATGATTTTGTCGGCTTAACAGACTAACTTAGGGTTACCTCAAACATATGACTGTTTTTATCGACAGCCTATGCGTGCCAAGCAGCGAGAAATAAAGTTCGAAATAAATAAACATTTATACATCGTTTATAGAGTTCAAATTTAAAGCAATTACGCTGTGTAAATCTGCGGTAGCAGTCGTAAATATACGAGGTACATTGCGATAACAATAGCAATTGAAATGCAATCGAGTTACGCGTAGGAGTATTATATTATTTATCAATCGTGTCGTTCAATGCACTGCCTTATCGTCTTTGTAATTAACTTGAATGGAAACTTGTTTATAAATCTTGGTGATCACGTTGCGGATTGGCCGATATATCTCCGGAGAGTGAACACGTAACATTAAACTTAGGAATGAGAATAACAACGTGACTTATTTATTACACATTTATTTCGAAGAAAAGCGATAACTTACTTTCAAACATTGGTGTACTCTAAATTATTATGCGGCAACTACAATACGTGTATTACAGATAATAAATATTGTAAACAGAACAGCGTATATTTTGTTTTCGGTTGGAGTCACTTTATTTTTATTTATATTTCTTATGTAAGTAAGTACATATATTACATAGTTGTTATGCCTAATGTTAAAATGATTTTTTATTTTCCGGGTTTGAGTCGAACCTTCACGGGCGGTCGGTCGAAAAAGGAAGCTACTACGCCGAAATCAGTCGATTTAACAGATTAAAAAATAGAGCAAAATCTTAATCGAGTGTACGGACCGTATCGAGAGATTCTTCCTTCGTGCGACGAATAAAAACTAACGAATAATATAGAGACAACTGTTGCGTAGTGCGATGAATAAAAAATTACCGAAATGAGGTCACTTTACATTGCGACTAGTGATGTGCAAGACTCGTAAAAGTTACGATCCATTACTGTATTGTAGGCTACCCACTCTGCTAGTGGTATCTGCACTCATTTGTATAATAATAATATCTAACCAGCCTGAATTACAATAAAATACAGTAACATCCATGCCATATGTGGTTGTCGCAATCAAATCGTAAATTTAACGTACTCTATTGCTGTTATCTAGTAAATATGCAGCCATTTTAGATACCAATAAATGTTGATTGTCTAGAATTTAAATGGAATGGACATGAATATTGATGAGATCTCAATAACAATTTTAGAATCGTTTCTACTTTATGTTGTAAAAAAAAAACGAAAGATCGGGGCCGTAACACCTGTTTGCCTCAGAAGTCAACAATATATATATATAATATAAAAATTAATGAGAAAATGAATTTATGTTTATTGCGTTGCAAACAACGTAACTTTCGTAAACGTTAAAATTACATAGACAGGAATAGAAAACCGTAAATGAATCTTTATGCCGGTAGAGATGCCCATTCACCATGTACCTAGGTACTTACCTAAAAGTCAACCTAAATTATTTGCATCATAAAAAGCTTACCTATCATAAACCTTAAAGTTTCTTAATTGAAATAGTGCAAAAGCGGAAATGGGACATTAAATATTGATTAACAGCGGCGAATGTTGGCGTTTCGTGGAAGCCAATACTCATAGAGTTATTTGCGAGGCGAGACGCGTTAGTACTAGAAGCCATTCTGCGTGTGAACCTGCCTGCGCCCGCTGCCGCCGCGCGCCGGCCGGCCCGCTTCGACCTCGGTACTTCACTAGTTTGTTTGCCAACATTATGTTACGTTTATTAGTAGTTGATCAATAAATTGTTTACTATATTGGAATTCAAACTATTAATATTTATGTCATAATGTAAGAACATTTGAACATACACTCAAGGATATTCAAATGAATGCACAGAATTTACAGACAATGGTAAAATCCTGAGATATACTTAAAATTGAGAATATCGACACGTCCCATCCTCCGGCTCAATGTTGACCAAAACATTACAACAACATACACACATAATTATGTGTATATATCGAAATATATTACATGCATGGATGTTTACATTATGCATTTATAGATTTTCCTCTGTTATGCTGGTGTACGGCGCACATCCATACATTAGCTAAAGACACTTTTATAAACTATTTTATTATTAAACATCGACTATGAAATGGAAACAGATCAAGGTGGAGGGAATATATTCATTTATTATCTTCCCGGTTGTTGACTGAATAAAAAGATCAATTTGCGTCATTGTTACATTAGAATTTCATGAGATCTCGAAGTAGTTACCTACATAAATTTATCGTTTCTATTTTATTTATAAATATATTTGGAGAAATCACGTTTCTGGTTTTATAAATAAACTTTATAAGTAATGCATAAATACACCCAAATGAAACTGATTTGCATTGAAAATAAAATGTCGTGAACTTGAACTGTGAACAAAAATTCATTTAGCTAAGAGCGTCGTATAAGCAATAAAGGTCATTGAGAACCCACGCGAGCTCGGTTCCCATGGCCGTCGGAAACAATACCAGAATCGCGAGTCTCGAGCGCATAAAACTGAGAACAATCGGTCGAATGGAAACAAGAGAGCGATATAAATCAAGCTAAGCATTGCGTGCATCGGCCGGCCATAGATCCTCGCGTTTCAGCTCGCCTACCCGCCGTGCCGCGCCGCTTATAATTACCGAGTACTTTCGCCAACCGACGGCCGCCGCCATCTTGCTATTTATATTGCAAAATGGCGGACCGCGCGCAGCACGTGTTCCTCTTTCTTTTGTTATTTAAAGAAACCGGCGCTGGTGCATTTCAAAGGCAGAATGTGCTAATAATTTATTAGATGCATAAGAACGGCCGAGATACTACCTAGTACCTTCATATGGATTTAGAGCTTACGAGTCGTGAAACTCGTGAACAAGGTCTCGAAGAATTTACATTGAATAGGGAGCCGTTAAGTTGCGATGTGACTGGACGTAAGGAAGGTCACCTTGACCGAACAAGCGCGGCAGTTGGTCTTGGTGACTGAATAACATGGAATTAAATTACACTAAAATACTCATTTTATTCCTAAATAGCATATTTTATTATGTTAATGAACTGCCTGCATCCAAAGTTATATCCCTATTTGTATACCTGTAGGTCATATTATGGAGGATGGATCATTGAATAACTAACTAAGCATTTAGTTTTAGCTGCAATTTGACTTTGATACGTGGCATCATATCAGTAAAGTACTTACGGCAATTAAAAATGTAGATTTGTTGCACCTAATGGAAACAACTTTACTCTAAGTACATATTTAAAGACAAACAGATCTACAATTACACAAAGTGTAAGAAAGTGCGTCATTATTTGTACAAACAAATATATTGAACACCAAACAATTGTCGGAACACCAACGTCAGTTTACAAAGCAATGAGCAAGAACAAAGGATATTGATGAACTTGAAAAATCAACAACGTTATCAATCGTGCAATAAATAGACGATAACAGAGTTGCACAACTAATACTTACATACATGACACTCGTAACGATTGATAGCGCTTATCTGAAGCAAGTGGGTCAACGCTATCCATATCGATTATGTATAATAACAATAATTTATGTACTGAGATTTATTTATTAGAGCATTTCTGATAAAACAATGTTTTGGCAGTAAATCACCCTTCAAAAGAGATAAAGTCATGTTTAAAAATAGAATTTTAAGTACCTACGTAAACCTCGATAGAGTCAATAGAGTTCTACCATTACATAGATTTGATGGCTTCCTGCTCATTCGCTGATCGTGCCACAGGAAACCGAAATCGAATATAATTTCAATACAGATCTTGCAAAGGCGTTCGCTTAGTATTCAGCAAGTTTTGCGGGCCAATGGCGAGTGACTATGATCGCAGTCCGGCGCCGCCGCCGCTTGAATATGTATGAGATACCGCACGAACACTACACACGCACGGGTTTTAGCCGTGACACACATCCAAGGCAAAATTCTAACCGATTCTTCTCATTTTACATACTTACTGAAACGTTCCACGTCATTAAACTACATTTAAAAGTTTAATAGAACAACTATTAAACTGGTTGTCAATATAAATGAGTCCAATGATGTTTAATTCATTGGTAAGTGGAAGTGAAACCTGAATGCGCTATTGTAGTTGTAATCGTGTATAAATATGTTACTACAATTCATTGTTCAATCAAACGAATACAATAGGAGCCGTGTGCTTCCTCGAGTTATGAGTTTTGTTGTCCTATCCGAGAACCCTTGACCTTTCTATCAGAGCCTTAAGCGAAAATGAAAACGAAATTGCTTCCAATATAATACCTACTGTGCGTCATTATTCAATAGCTATTCATCTATTTCAGTAATTTCCGTTGCTCGTTGTCCATTATAAGCTATAATTGCTATGTTGAAGGCAATGGCCTCAATTCTTAGCGTCGTAATCGTCAATATTTGATTGAGTGTAGAATGCGGTCCACTAAAAACTAAATCTGTTTATACAAAAGGTGTAAAAAGTAATTTTAAGTCGGTGTTCCAAGAAAGACGTGCATGACATCACGCCGTGCGAGCCGAGAACAATGTGAAGAACCCCGTATTAATGACTCACGGAACAATGCATAGATAATAAAAAATGCAAATGAAACGACACTTAGATAAGAACATAACAAATAACCTCGATTGTGGTATGAAATAAAGCTTGTCAACGATGCTGGAAATAACTGGCGCTTAATCTCCTTTATTTTTATAATGAACTGACATAATTATTCAGCAACTTTAATGAGTCATTAGTATTTGTAGAAAACATATGTCGTCCAGCCATTCTCTGTCTCATAAGTCTCGTTACCCACATCTGTCATGCTCGCGGTTACGTTGTTAACACATGTTAGCTAATGGCTCAGCCCGACATGCCACGTGTATGCTAACGCCCGCTACGTGCTTATAAAAGAAACTCATGTCCATATAATACTCGCTGTAAAACGGCATGTACTTCAAAATAACGATGTAGCAATTTATTTCAGAATGAACACTAACGGTAACAAAGCTAATAAAGATGCAATCATCAAAACGGAGTTAGCGCAGAAATGCAATAGCGAATTGCAATGCACAATAGAAAAGAAACGAGAATGAAGCGTGCGAAGTGGTGGTACGCGACGTGGGAAAGCGAATGGCGGCTTTGGTGCTGGCGGCCATCTTGGATTGGGCATGTTCGGAAAACATCACGTGTCCACGCGTCCGCCTGGCAACAGCGAACATACGCTAAACGGAGCGGAACAATTCGTGTACACCACGTGGTTTTTTATTTGTGCAACATTCCACCGGCCGCTGGCTATTGAATTTATTGATTGGTTCGCGTACCCTTTAGCAGCTGCACCGCATTATGTCTCCATAAAATTGCAATGAAATGTTTAATTGTTATGTTTTATAGGAATGTAGATTTCCATTTTAAGGTACCGAATCGTTGAAAACAGTCATTAAAGGTATTTATGTACTAAAATAACAATGAAGTCTATTCGAACACCCACATCAATTAAATTCATTGTAATGACAGAATAAAGCAGTCTGACCTCCTACGTGCATGTTCTAGAATCCTTTGCGCCGCTAATGTGGACATCCTTTATATGTTCCCACATAACTTACATCACAGAGATATTAAAAAGCGTAATAAAGCTAATAAAGCTAAGGAGGTGAATGAACAGGATTCAAATGACACTGACTCACCACCAAGAAATAAATCTACGAGTAATGCAAATTGATAAACAAGTATTTCTATATCTTTACAGTCAACAAAAGTCTAAAAAATAAAATTTAGACTAAGCGTTTACATAAGCTATAAAGCCGACCACGATTATGTTGTTTTTCTGAATAATATCAACATGTGATATGATAATATCCTTATTATGCGGTCTCGATGGCGTAGTGGTTTGTGTAACCGACTGCCACGCCTGAGGTCGCGGGTTCGATTCCCGCACAAGTCAAACATTTGTGTGCATGAACATGGATGTTTGTCTTGGTCTGGGTGTTTCTATGTATAATATGTATGTATTTACAAAAAAAAAGTATATTAGTATGTTTATCCATTGTCTAGTACCCATAGTACAAGCTCTGCTTAGTTTGGGCTAGATGATGTTGTGTGTATGTGGTAGAATATTATGCTGACTTAGAAACTGTTATTAAAATTTTCTGAAATAATTGATTGGCAGATACTAAATTAAAGCTATTGATCGTAATACCTAATGTGATAAACTAAAACACCGGCAAGAACCGTCAAAAATTTTACGCACAATAATATTATTATTAGAATTTCTGGGAAATTGACTAACGTTATTGGTATTTTTATATTGCAACTATGTTACGACGTTAATGCATCTCATGTGGGAGTTTGTTATAGTCGTTTAATGTTTTTCGTGACAAACGTTTCCTCGACGACCCAACACGCCATGCGTGACTCACTATTGTACTGTTTTGTTATGTTATTATTACGTCTACGCGATGTTGCCAGCTCTACTCGCTACGACAACCATTTTTTGTACGTCTCGTTAGTTATTTATCTTCGCCATTTTGTATACCTGCTATCGTCTATTTAGAGACAACAATAGCAAGTTAGTATCAAATGTGTTAGGTGACCCTATTTAAATATACCTTAACGTTAAGTGCTATTATGGCTCTAAGTACTTTGGAGTCCACAATCGCATTCCAAGCAAGTTTACATCAAAATGCCAACACGAGCATTAGTATGTACATCGCGTTGGCTGATAGGCTGGGGTAGGCAAGAGCATCAATCTCAAGGCGAACCTAAAAAGGTGGGCTCCGTTATGTAACTCGCTTTATGCCAACGTAAACAGGCGCTCAGACCGAATACATTATGCAAAGAGTTTTTATCTCGACGCCTCTCTTAGGGCTCGCACTGTGCCACTTTCTGTTTAGTTTTGCATGCAAATGTAGTAAACGAATCCTTCGTTCAAGCCGCAAGCGTCTTCTCTATATAAAAACATCAAATTAATATATTTATCACATTTTATCACTTAACACGAAGCATGCTAACATTTTATATAAATCTTATCTTATCTGACGAGTTCACGAATGTCTGAATATACTTTGATAAAATAGCCATTCGAATAATATGCCGGAGTTATCATTACATAACCTCAAAAGATAGCAAAAAGTCAACAAAAGCTGGCACCAACGTCGAGCTCTCGCTAGCTCGCTACCATCACGTAATTCGTGAAATTCAATGACAAAAAAGCGGATAAAAAAACTAGCCAGTTGGCAAAAAAATTAACGGCAACCAAATCTGATAGAACGGGACGGAGGTAGTGGATAGCAACCGTTAGAAGGAGACGGGTGTGCACGCCATCTTGCCTGCATCGAGTCTTTAGTCACGCGCAGTAAAACAGCGTTTCTATTTTTTGCGCGCTCTCGTCTGACCTCGTTGGTTTATCGTTATCATACGGCTCTAATAATAAATGGATTTCGCCCGTCATGGAATGTGCGCTCGCACAACAAGCGGGCACAGTAATAACGCAGATAACCTTCGCCCGCTGCTCATCAAATTTATTGGCCTGCAATATGCAGCCGCTCGATTAATTGCACAAGCGATCACATCCACTAAATCAATTTACATTATACGTTCGAACTGACTTCCCGTTGTAATGGTTATTGCGTAGATTAGTTAAGATTACTTGTATAATGCTCTATATTGTTGTGTCTACTGTTGCTTTCGATAAACTACGGCCCACTTAACCTCTTAATAGTAAAGTTCATAGTCAATTAGTACGGCAACAGAGTTGTGAACTTTCGACGTCTGTGTGCAAACGAGATACAATTGGCCGCCTTTCGAGACTGTCCTGTTTTAATAGAGACGTTTTAAACTAACAATCACGATATTTCGTGACTGAGTTCCAATAAATGTCTAGCTATGGACTTATTAATAACATTGCGTGACTACGCGCAATTTGTTATCAAGTATTTAATACAAAATTATCTGAATTAATTCCTTGTTGGTTTTGAAAGCACCGTTTTTCATAAAACGAGGTAGATATTGCCGAGGTGAGTCAAGGCCGAATTAAACACGAACCCATTCAAGTCTGCGAACCAAGCAGTGATGACTCGTTGATGTGTCTTCATATCGAGTGCCATGATTTACAACTTCATAATACCAGTATTCAATCATAAACCATATTGCTGCAACATGATTTGCGACGAAATACGAAGTGAAATTGTACAGTGTAGGTATCCATAAAATACAGTTAGTGTCGGTTCTAGGGACCGACTATGACTCATAGGCGACATTAAATTCTATTACAAGAATAAAGTACTTCTTAGTTAGCTGCACAAAACTTCATGACCTAATAAGAAATAATGGCAAATATAATAAATTCTTTGTCTGAGAAAGTGGAAGGTACAATAAAGCTGAGACACATTCACGTCGCAGTATATAAAACCTACGCAGCGGCTACTTTTAAGAAAACTTTCCTAGTTAGAATAACTCCGCTCGTTTGGAAAACAAAACTAACTTTAAGCAATGAATAAGAAGACACTATAAATTAACTCGGGTAATGTAATACAAAGTTTATTCGCAGCCAGACAGCAATTACGTCGAGAACTTTAAGCGGTATTCACGAACACCAAAGAGGAGGGAGGCATCCACCGGCCCTCCCACTCCTCTCACCCCTTTGAAACGGTTCAAACTCGCGGCAGGGGGTAAAATTGTCAAAGTTCCACCACCCCCGGCGTCTATCCGATTATTTTGGAATCTTTTAGGGCTCCTAACTTTGTTTGACACTTGGGACTGAAAGAAAAAGTTGATCCTTCAATGGATTAATTGAATTCACCGCGATTTCATTACGAATTGTTGTCCGTGGTGAGGCAACTTCTGTTGGGTATACTTGTTGAACAGGTAAAAATTATTTTTCCATTCTGTTAACATTGTACTCATTTAATATATTTATTAACCGACTTCAAAAAAAGGATGAGGTTCTCAATTCAACTATATTTTTTTTTATGTGTGTTACCTCATAACTTTTACCTAGGTGAAACAATTTTGATGATTCTGATGATTTTTTTATTTGAAAGCTGGTGCTTTCCATTAGATCCCATTTAATTTTGATCAATATCTGGCCATTAGTTTTCGAGTTATCCTTAATAATGCGTATTTGGTTGACTTCGGCTACATTGATGATATTCTAATTTTTGGCAACAACAAAATAAACAACTGTGTAGGATGGTTTGGAAGCCCTTCGTAGTGTTTCGAGGTAGCCCCATCCTAATTTGGTGATGTTCTGATAAAGATCTTCGGTTTTATATAACGGAATTCTTTAATAAATGACAGTAAATCTGTCGTAATTGCTACAATCACATGTATCACATCACATGTATATGTATTGTTTACACAATTCCAAATTGGTTTTGATAGCATTTAATAGTATAGGCTTATATGCAACTGTTAAACTTAACAAGGTACCTACTTATACACAAAAAGCTAATAACAAAATGATTTCTATATTCAGACAAATAAAATCAGTAATCGAACTACAGATTCAATAAAAACCGAGAAATAAACAAAAATTTTAACAAAAAAGAATAGGTACCGATGTTTAAGTAGTTACAAACCTACATTGGCTGACACCGACTCCATTAATAACAATAATTTAATTATTAACAAGAATACGCAATTATTTTGTTACTTTATAGTGCATTTTTTGTTTTAGAATATTCTTTATTTAAAGTCGTTTTTCTTTTTTGTTAAAATTTTTGTTTATTTACTTCCTCATCTCGTAAGTTGTACCTATGGCCAATAAACTTATTCATGAAGTATTAATTTATCCAATTAAAACGACAAGCTAAGAGAACTATTCATATCTAAACAAAGTTAAAAGAAGCGAATAAAAGATAAAGAAGTCACAAATAAACACGTTATTCCAAAGTAGGAAGGCTGTGAGGAGAGCGAAAGTTCGGCGAAGTCCACAAAGTTAGCAAGTTTCAAACTTGTTCCGGCTCGAACTCCGCTCCTTCAAAACTGTAATGGCTGGAAGCAGATAATCTGCAAGTTTGTCACTGTAAGCAAACTTCGCTAATATGATCCGTAATTACTTTCTCAACATGATCATGATAACGCTCAAGTATATTTTGCAAGAAGAGAATATTAAATTTCAAACTAAGTCTCGCTTAATCAATATTAACATCAGATTTAATAAAGATCATATTAAAACGGTTTTCATATTAATTAGGTAAGGCTATGATCTGCTATTTAATGATATTGAGTTACTGCAAATATTTTGTTAAACAGTTAAATGTCCCAAAAGCATTAGACATTTATAGAAATTGTAGGCAGTTAAAGCCCAAAATGTTGTATTACAATAAACTGTAAGATGCTAGAGTTTATTATAATGAAACTTATTTATGTTCTTATAAAAGAAAACATAAATAGATTTTATTAATAGGCA
The DNA here is from genome assembly GCA_963564715.1 of Catocala sponsa. NCBI lineage: Eukaryota > Metazoa > Arthropoda > Insecta > Lepidoptera > Erebidae > Catocala > Catocala sponsa. The sequence goes on along the minus strand of OY751338.1, from coordinate 18,982,538 downwards.
CATAAAGAAATAATATAGCTACATTTCTTAAATAACAATGTCTCCGTGTACAAAGACTGCCCAAGAATCTCAACAAACCAAAAGAAAATTGGAAAGAACTTGCGTCATCAACTTGCTTAATAAAATTGCTTACCAGATGAACAGAAATAACTTTTCTACTGCAATAAAATTTCAAACAACAAAAGTTGCGTATATAAATAGGGAAATTCGTTTAACTTTCATTTTTAATAATGAAATAAGAACAAAGTGTAATGCGAAAGTTGGTCGTTATGAGCTAGCGAGTCTCGGCAACCCTGGAACGTCAACTTGCGAAACGTAAAATCTTACAATGTTTAACTTTTCATACCGACTCCGACTTGAAGGATTCAAGTACATTACGATGTTGCAAAATTTACATTTAAATGTTTCCCAAGTTTAAGTGAAAATTTGTGTTTATTGAAATTTCTTACAACATTAGCCTTCGTATTAACGAAGGCCTTCGTAGTTATAACCAGTGAGTAGACAAGATAGGTACAATAAACAAAGACTATGTGAATTCTAAGATATGTTGATGTAAACTCACGATAAATCAAACAAGATAAAAGTATTTACACAATGTTGCTGATAAACAAAGTAAAACCGAACTTATAACAAACAACAAGTATAATTAAGCGGACCTACAACTCGATGAATAAGTTAGTAACGGAACTTCTCATCGACCTTAGTTTATATAATTGAGTTGGTACGGATTCCAAAACTTCGGGAATTGATTATTAACTCAGAATTGGGATTGCAAAGGAAAGAGAGAAGTTCATTTTGTCTTCGTTTTAAATTTAACGAAAACATGATTTTGTTCTTTGAATTAATAGCCGGAGAAAACAATACTTATTAAAGTACGTTTCTAATATTAGATTACATTGATTGCTTTTCTTGAACATTGCCAACAAATCAGTTTGTAGATGACTGTTCTCAGTTTCTCCGTATTAGTCTTTAAAGATTAGGGTCTCAACAGTCAAATTGCTTTATACGATCATACGTTAAGCCGGCAAGTAATTAACTTTGAGCTTTACCTTAATAAATAAGATCTTTGCAGAAATCTGTACCACAGGTTTACAAGTTAATTTTGGAAGTAATCAACACAAATTATATATACACCATTTTTTCAGTGAAAGTCAAATATATTACCTGATAACGTAGATAGGTAGATATAAACAAATAAAGACATGGCTACGTATAGAGGGAATAAGTGTCGGTTGTTATCTAGTTATTTTTAATGTTGATAAACGCCACATAGTCCTGTTACTTACAATTTTCCAGTATAACATAGATAAATATCTGTTTGATACTGGCGAACTTATCAGCGGACGCATTAAGGCTGCATAAATTCTGCATTTGATAACTACCTGCACTTACCATTTATGAAATCATATCAGCAATATATAAGAGGTGATATCAGTAAGAGCAAAAAGGGGAATGCCTATTCTCCATAGTGTCTCAGGCCAAAGATGGTCATCAAAAATTGGACATCATAAGAGGGGAAAACAATTTTAAAGCTATTAAAAACACAAATTTGACGTCGATACTAATTGTATATCGATCATAATCAAATTCTATGATTTATTTATAAAATAATAATTATAATAAATAGGACCAATTCCGGTCAAGTGTAATAAGCCCATATTAGTAATAGATACTCCGATGTTAATCGATTATAACAAATTTACAATCGACAGCGACGTGACACTAAATTTTCTACACAACACACACCCTATTTGGATATTCAACGGATGTAACGAGTCCGAAATCCTCGGCCACTAGGGTAAAACAATAACTGTAAATTAAGCTCGAAACTCATTAAAACCGAGCTTGGGGAGGACGGGTAGTTCAACATGTTTTATACGATCGAACTTTAATTGGTCGGACTGAAGTTCACTTGATATTTGTTAACTTACTCCAGTTGTTCCCAATTCTCTGAATCTTACTTGGCCACTTTTTCTTTAAGTGTTATTTGGAGTTTACACCTTTGAACCGTTACATAACGTTTTATGTAGCTTTAAAGGCACTTTATATTTGTATAACCGTTTATATAAAATGATAATTTTACGGTCGTTTTATCCGCTATTCTCTTCCTCGAAGGAAAAATCTGAATTTAAATATTACGATCTTTCCGGGTCCTTATATTTTCCATCCATATACGTAGTATATGAGTAATCACGGCAGGTAAGAAAGCTTAAGGCACTTGATTCCGTGAAAATGATTCTACATTTATATTCAAGTTAACTGCTTCAGCAAAGGTCGATCCGGTCGTTTACAGAGAAGGGAAACCATCAATCAACATTTAGTTGATACGACCACTTGGAATACGATTACTTGAACATCGATGTTGGCGCATTTCCAATTCCACTTCAGATAGCTATTTACAATCATAGAGTTCATGTACTCGCTATAAATAAATGTATGTTAGTTGAAATAAAATATAAAGTACTGTGGCAGTACAATACTGATATGGTAAGTACCGTTAAATACAAAAAAAAGGGTGTTTCAGAACTTTGAAGTAAGAGCTATCCGGACATAAATGGCATATTGTTTTTCTCTTTATAGCTTATATAGCATACATTTATAATCTAAGTAACTGTTACTGGGGTTTTCTAAAACAGGTCCTAGCTGTAGCAGAAGACTGATGTTAAATTGAAGCAATGACAAGTAAAGAAACTCATTCACAATATGAAGTGACAATAGACTATCAACGATAGATAGAGTATTGTGTCAGGCGACAATAAGTGGCTGTAAGTATATTTTGCGCATTCGAGGAGTGAGTCATGTTATTTACGGTTTGTTTTCCTTCGTCTTATAATGCTACGAAATTAGAAGGTATTATTTATGATACCGCATTTTATGGGGAACGACTGCTCTGCTTGAATACTGAATTCGTACATTTATTATGCACTCATTGAATCACAGATAAACAAACTAATTTAATATGAAAATACATTTAAAGATACACTGAATGCAAACTTAATAAACAAATATTTATTAATTAGCAATGAAATTGGCCAGAAAAATTGGACAGGCCATCGACAAATAAAAATGAATTTTAGTTTCAATGTCATTATACGTTTAAACGTAGATATTTAAGGCAAAATATGTTGGTCATCTGATGTCATGATGTAAGTAAATTCAATAGGTAGGGTATTTCGTTGCGCAGAAATAGACACACGAGAGTAACCCAGCAGTAGCTAAAGTTAGACATTAAAGTGACTATATTACTCGTGTCTAACTAATAAACATTCAAATATGCATGTCTACATAATTAAATGATCTTTCATAACTTCAAATGTTTCCATTCCTAATAAAACACAATTTATTACATAAATCTTAAGCTATTTGATTTGCGAAATAATCGTAAGTCATAAACTGTAAATGCCCTTGAGATTGCGACCATATTCTCTCTCGCTGGAGCGGAGCCAACCAATTCGCGACACCGCATTAATTTGTTTACTTAACACAAAGTTTTATCGTTTTGGGCATCGGATTGTGACATTGCATTTTAAGGAAATGTTAATATTTCCAATAAAAGATAAGTACATCAGTGCAGGAGATACATTCCGCTACATGACAGTAGAATACTGATATAATACCACAGGCAGCTCAATTAAAACACTAGAATAATTACTGCAATAACGTTTCACTGCGTCATATGGAAATAACCAGTCTCTTAAAATAATAGCTTCGTTCATGGTCTTGATCTTTGTGAACTTAATAAAATAAAATTGTCTCCAGCTCACGTCGTTTCCTCATCGCCGAGGGTCACGACCTCTTTTAGATCGCCTCTTTATGTATTTCATCTCCATTTTATACGCCAAACAAATTACTGAATACTTCCCAACGTTCAAAGTCAAATTACGCTCATTGAAGATTACTTGAGCGAACGACGCGGGTGTCTCCAGTCATAAATATTGTCCACAGCTCATTGTTTCCAATAAAAAAATATGATAAATGGCATCCATTACGGTGGGCACGTTTGGCGTGCCGCCACGGTCGTCAGCCTCGCCTTGACCAAGATCGAGACATGGTCCGAGATGTCTGTATCACTGTATGCGCATATTGATTACCAGATTACAAAGTTCTTTTGCAAAGTTCCTTTGCATAATTCCTTCAATACATATTGATATAATATGGTGCAAGTATTATGTGCTGTCTGTTTTAGTCATGGACTGTCTCGTTAGTTCTTTAGGTCAAGTTACCGTTCAAGATAACTGTCTTTCGTGGGTGCGATTTTTTGGTTATAGAGTGATCCAATTAGATAATTCTAGGTATCCCGTCCAGAGTTTGACATTGTGCCCTCAAGTCATCAATAGATACTTAAATGGACTCGCCATTCATAATATTGACGTGCGTGTAAGTCACCTCTATCTAAACTGCCATTACGGCGTGATAGAATGTTTGTACAAATTATTGTTGGAATATATATATTTACAAAGAAAACTTTACTTGAAATTGGTATATTCCTTTGTAAATAATGTGTTAACCAATTATCAAATAATAACATTAACATTATGGACTTATTTTACGGATCTTAAAGCACTCTATCAATTTCCTATAATAAATAAAAAGAGATATACCGAGATTGTAAAGCTTAAGTCTGCAACAACAGAATCGGAATTTTTATCGACATATTTTTCTTGGCATCTAACTGCAGCTCGATTTCTTTAATTCAATTCTGTGTGGAGCAGTAAACAGCAAAATCAGAGAGCTCTTTTCAGTGGAACTGTGAAACGTTTATTATTTCACAGTTATAAAAGTGTGAAATAATGTTTTATAGCATTGATTGCAAATCACGATAGTCAACAGTAAAGACGTCAGACGTAATAAATGATCAAGCTTAAAAATAAAGCGCTAAAGCAGCCAGGTGGGTGCGTTCCCACGTTTAATTCCATTCTAGTCACACTTTATTGTCGAAACTCAAGTATTTACTAATTATAAATGCAAATTAAATCACTTATTTTACACTATCAATTATTTGACTTCATTTGCAATCTAGCATATAATTAGAATGTTCATTAACAAGGGAAATAGCTATATTAGCATACCTACTTGTAATTAAATTCTGTCTAACTTTAATGATAACTACTTTTTTTTACAAAATGTTTAAATTATAAACGAGGACAAACACAATGATATTCTGAATAAATTACCGTACTTAGGTACACACAAGAGGTATTTTTAATGTGTTTTGATGTCGACAGAAACAACAAGATATTTTGGGAAACAAGAAAGATCGCCGCGCCGTTGATAAAAACCTAATGAAAATAAGTATAGATGTGACCTAGTTTACAATCATACGACAGTTTGTTTAAGGCGATAAGACGTCGTTTCCAATGATAAGTTTAATAATGAGGATTTATTTATATTATCACAAGCACTCAAAGATAGCGTGCGCTTATAAAAACACGTCTTCGGCGAACGCAATCAGTAGACAAACTCAATTATCTACTAGTAATTAAATATCAAGTCACATGATTATAAATACTTCAACGGATTATTTCCCTTTTCACAATAGTAAAGCAAAGTGACTTTAAAACACCCCGTTGTCTTAAATAAACTGGAAGGAAAAAGTAAAGAAGACATTCTAAGGCTAAACTTAAGCCTGTATAGTTACTTTGTTATTATATTGCTTGTAATCACTAGTTGGCATATGACATGACAAATTAATGACGAATTGACTACCTAAAGTATGACTGAACCGTTTTCATGTTCTACGAGTAAAACGTAATTGATTGTGCAATTTCGAGAGGGCATATCTTTTATACAAAATGTACAGGAGATATGCTCTTTTCTTAACAGCACATACAATTACGATAGTGTCGTTTGCAAATTGCTGTTTATCTATACTACATATCGTAAGTTGTATCGTCACGCGCCGCGTCGACGGTGTTTTTGTTAATTTCGTTCTACTTAAAGATAATGTTATCAGAACTGTTGTTATTATTTAAACCGGATGCTTCTGCGTCATTTGGCCTTTAACCGTAGGTATATTTTAATCGAAATGTTAACCTAATTACCTACAGACAATTATAATTTTTGTTATAAATACTGCCATCGGTTCGGTTGCACATGCACGCCTGTGAAAATGTTTAAATGCTTGTTCTAGAAGTGGGCTCAGACACGCAATCGCTCGATTGTGAGTCCAGAGCCATAACCTACGGTCATTTAAATCAATGTAATGCTATATGCATGCAGTGCAGACTCCTGCGCTGTTCAGGCATGCTTTATAACAAGAATTTGTTATTGCGATGATACAGGCTAAATCATCACATATCATTATTATTGTCTTGGTCTGGGTGTTTCTATGTATAATATGCATGTATTTACAAAAAAAATGTATATATGTATGTTTATCCATTGTCTAGTACCCATAGTACAAGCTCTGCTTAGTTTGGGCTAGATGGTGTTGTGTGTATGTGATAGAATATTATATTATATTATTTATATTATCGTACACAAGCTGGGGAGGAATTATACCATCATCAATTATATTATATCAGTATTCATTTAACATACTACTATTATACATATAATTAATGAATAGGCATGCTATTTCAAGATTTTATTGAGGCATTAACCGCTATCGCAATCATAAATTTTATCTTCTCGTTTTTTCAAGGTGTGTCAATGACATCACTTAACATCAATTGAAATGATATAATTATAATGGGATGCTTTATGTTTTTTTTTGTTCAGACGTGATTTACAATGGAAACATTTCAAAGATGTCTGGCAAATGTTTTGGCAAGTAGCCCGGCAGTATAACATGTGCATGTATAAGCATAATGGTTGAACGCGTCTGAAAATGTTGTTACACTATACGAAAACTGACACTGGCTGATTTATCGCGTAAATTCACGACAGTGGAGTGCATTATGCGCTGTTTTGATCATGTTCGCGTCTGACTCAAAGACAATGATCAAGTATGGATGAATTAAGAATACATTTCTGGTATGGCAGTAGGTACTGCAGCTCTAAGTAAACTAAGTGCGCATAAATTAGCATGTCGATTGCACTTAAATATACATATTTACAATCAACATGCTCCATCCAAACGAAGCGAACATGAATAAATAAATTATACTCTTTTTAAATAATGTCCATGTTCTTTACCTGTAATAAGGTTTAAGTTATGTGCGCAAAAAGAGACGTATCAAAACATCTATACGCAACTCCACATGAAGTAATAAGTAGTACATTTGTATACAACGTAAACTGGTGCTACAACTTGAACATTATTTACCGCGATAAAAACGCCAGAGGGATTAAGGGAGACAAATCGGTGAAACAACTAAGATTCCATTGACATTCGCTACATTTTATTGAACGTTTAGTCGATTCCCAGTATCAGCTCAGTACAGTACGGTACCTATTGATTTTCCGCGGTAACAATGCGTCAAAGTTATTGACGTCAAACTAATGTTTATGTTGGTCCCACATTGGTTTATTAGTCAAACACGATTGTAGCCAATTCACATTGTATCCTCTTTGACAGCCATGCTACATCACACGTTGTTATAGAATTTCCTATTTACCATAATTCTTAGAATCTGTCTCTACTAAAATATTTAGATTCATATTATCTTTAAAACATGATATCTTAAGAATGTTACATTCAATATCGTAGTATCTTAAATGATTTCATAAAATATTTTTATGTTTTTGACGAGTCATTTCACAATTTACAAAAAACACGTATCGTTATAAAGCTATTCCACTCTACAACAATTATTATTTATAAGAGGCCAATATAAAATGCATGACTACCGTATTCAAATATTTACTTACTAATAAATGAGCAATGCCCTACTTAAATATGTATACCATAATACTTTTCACTAAGAAAAATAATAAATAACATGTTCCTCGCGAGAAATTTGTAAATTAAAAGCGTTTTAGAAAGATAAGGAGACCGATTTATTTATAAAATAAATGATTCGAAACAAATTAGCATAGTATCGTTAACAATTCTAAGAGTCACGACCGTTTAGCATGGATAACAAACCAAACAGTAATCAGGTCGGCAAATATCGTGCGCTCTACGTGTAGATACACAATGAACGAGCCCCATGGGAAATTAATTCTCCACACGGCTCGCACTATAGAACTATGGTGTGGACGACCTTGCTACAAAACACCATTCATTAGCCAAGAATATAAATCAGCCTTTATATGTCCACAACATGTGTTGTCAAAATTCTTAAAAAAGTCTCTAGTCATCCTCATATTGGCCTACTTACTGCAGCTTTGTTATACATGTTAACGTAATAACTGCCACAGATTAAACCTCGTTGTCATCAGAACAATAGAGAATATAAACATTATCGCTTTTCACCTTAACAATAGAAATGTACGTCCTTAGACAAATAATTCAGGCCGTAAAACAAACTTTACTACCTTTAAAATACTCCAGATGTTGTTTATATTATTAAGTAATTTTGAACGTACCTGAAACAATAAAAACAACGCTATAAATATAATACATTTATTAGTGTCAAGGTTTAACTGAGGAAAATTCATAGCCTTGTTTCCTTTATAATAAAATGGATAAATATTTGCTCCGATGTTGAGTAAACATTCTTCATCTCCGATAGTTATCACTTATCAGACAGAGTTAGGTACTGAGAATAATTGTAAATTGATAAGATAATAAAACTTTCATAAGTCATGTACACACTTATCTAATCCTTATCATGTAGATATAGGAAGTAAACGTTGCGGATTCTTGAAATTTTATTTCTTTGAATAATACAATTTTTTTTAATTACTTATTTAATTACGTTTCATAAACAATTCGTGAAAAACACTTGATGAACAAGATTGATTTGGCTTGTATTTTGTACTGGTTGTAGAGCTGTTTCAAATAAGTAAGTATAAACACATAATTTATTTGCACACTCGGTAGAAATCCTGGTTAGGGTACATTATTGTACTAGTATATAGAGGCATTTACCATGTAGGTAAAGTATAATAATACAAACATAAATTGTGTCGGCCAACATTCCCGCGGCGATAACCTCGCTCGATAACCGCGACCAAGTTCCCGGTTTTCAATTAATTTAATTAAACTATCAGCTTGAAAATGCCTATATAGCATGTAAGTAGGTATTATTTATAATCACTTAATAAGTGTAGTAATAATACTCGTTGGTAAAGAGCGGGCTGCTGTGTAAAATAACCGAATTATGTTTATACCTTTTTACGTTACATTTACAAAACGATAAGCTATCAATATATGTTAATATTATATATTAATATGTGATCCATAAACGTGTGTTTAATGGCAAAGAGCAGTGACACAATATATCAATGAATTAACTTTCGCTAATTTGAATTTTAATAGCACTATAAATCGTGAGGCTGACGCCGTCGGTTAATGAGACCGCCACTCCTTCGGGTCACTCCACCCAACGGTCCATTGCGCTAATTAATTGCCTGTTAAACTGCAGTTCCTTGTATGTTAATTCTTGATGGTGTAACTGCGTTCTTAAACCGGATTAGTTTGTAAAGGCGTTTATGATCATAGCATAGTTATAAAAATTTTATGTTTCGTCTGAAAGAGATGTTTCGCGAATCGTGTTATGAGTTAATGTTTACTGACATTGGATTTACGAGAATATTTATGATTTCTCTTCTAGTGGCCAATTTCGTAAGACAATCACATCAAATGATTAAATTCGTTTATAATTGGGCAATAACCGCGTAGCAACAGCGGTTACGACACGTAGCTATTCACAGATATTATAGATAAAGCACATTGCAGCTCGTAAACTTGGTGTTTTACATGTTGCATCATAGAAAGTGAATGAGGACCACCGTGCTACCTAACGCTAACATTCTCTTAGCAACGGGACATTGGTCCATTACTGTCCATCCATCATATTCAATTGAGCCCGTTGACAGACACCGTAGGAACACTTAAATGTACGTCTCGTCGTGTGTCCATCTGATGAGGATGGATTTATTTATTCGTCGGGACGCATTTGGCATCCCTAAATTGAGCCTGCCAGTTAAAAAATGTGTCACTTATACACGGACGATCGTATGAAGAATGAAATCGAGTATTATATCTATACTAATATTATAAAGCTGAAGACTTTGTTTAGTTGAACGCGCTAATCTCGGGAACTACTGGTTCGATTTGAAAAATGCTTTAGTTTTGGATAGCCCATTTATCGAGGAAGGCTATATGACATCACGCTACGACCAATAGGAGCGTAGCAGCAATGAGAAATGTTGCAAAAACGGGGAAAATTCTCTTATGTGAAGCAGACGACGTTGCGCGGGTCGGCTAGTTTATAATAATGTTAGATTAGTTCCGTTTTGTTCCGTTCCGTTTGATAGAGTCATAAAAATGCGTCATAACGCGAATTCTTGTGACACGCTTCATGTAATATGACATTGTAAAGTAATTCAACACTCTATATTTAGAAATAGTAAGTTCTAACAAAGATATTCCGTAATACGACGGAAGCAGGATGGCAGTGTCATCATAAGGCCAGCGGATATAAAACGATAAACTATTAATAAAATTATATGTTGTCATAGGACAACAGTTTTTTTATCGCATTGTTGCGACAAAAGGATACTGAAGTCGTTATCTGCCATGCGATAAAATTGATAAGAATATATCATGCACTTATAAAAGTGATAACAATAACAATCTAGTGGTCTGATTACAAAACGCACGAATGTTTACTTATACTTATGTGAAGTTATGTGCGAGCGATTTTACCGATAAGGTTGATAAGCCTTTCCGTTGATAATCCATTGAATAATAACCATGTAGGTTGACTCGAATTTTCTGTATCTACAGCCTTCCATATTTACGTAAAACGGCAATACCTAAATAGTTATGAACCTCTTTGAACATTTACATATAATAATAGGTACGTGGGATGGGAACAACATTGTTTCGATTTACATAACATTTTAATTGTTGTACCTACTGAAAGAAAATTCTATCTATTTAACCTATTAAGTCGCAGCGGCACACCGGCGAACCGCGGCTAGACACAATAGGTTTTCAGTCATATCTGGCATTCCAACAATTGACAGGTTATTTATAAGACAGTAAATTATAGGTGTAGTTGGATTTATTTTGATCTTAAATATAGGTATTTTAGGCGTGATAGGAACTAGAATACAGATCAAGACATGTAATGAAATACGTAAGTATGCACAATATTGGCACCAAGATCTATAATTTGTCATATCCCAATTCGGAGTTTCGGCACCAATTTTTTCGGCACCTATGGTTTCGGCACCTAAGCTATTCCACTTTCAGCACCAATTGGTATTTTATTCCACATTCGGCACCAAGCAAAAATAGCTATTGGTGCTAAAAGTGGAATAACTTAGGTGCCGAAATCATAGGTGCCAAAAAATTGGTGCCGAAAGCGGAATACTCCCCCAATTCCAGTTTATCGGCTTTGTGTAGGTATTTATTTTTACCATCTTGTAGATAGGCTTAATAAAATGTAAATCATCACTCTAGACAAAAAATAAAACTAATAAAATTAAGACGACAATTATGTAAAATAAGAACGTCTCTTTTTACCTACTCATATACTTATTCATTTACCTAAAGCATAAAGGATTTTTGTTGCTTAGCCACTACATTCACAGCTTGTGTAGCATATTACGAGAACTACTTAGGTATATTGAAATGCATAGAGAACAAATAGATTAACAAACAATTTCTAGATTTACATAAACTGTATTTTCGAAAATGGATAGTATTTTCTTAAAACATTTGGCAAACGTATTCAATGTTGTGCAATAAAAGTAGTCCAAATAGCAAGTCTTTTGCGGAAATATCTATAGTAGGTATTCAAACAAGCTATTTTCAATTTCGCCTTGAATATTTTACAATATTTGTGACTCGACCTCGATACACGATGCAAATACATTTAAGTAATAATAGGTACCTACATTAGTAAGTTTACTGATGTGTGTAATTAATAATATTGAAGCTACTTCATTAAAGTCTATTTTATATTAGCAATTATGTTCCTTCACTTTAGTCCTACTTACTTATGCTTAGTGATTGAATATATTACTTATTCATTGCTAGAAATTGCGCCAAACAAAGTGATATAAATTTTAATTAATATTACAACATTGCAATGATTCCTCCATGCATAACTTACCGATTCACAGATGGTCTCAAAATGCCAAGTTTATTCCTCGGTAAGGTTATGTGTCCTTAGAGGCTGTTTGTCTAGTACAAGATAAAACTAAGCTGTATAGGAAATGTGACATACTTATTGCTCAGGTAAGCTATCCGACGATTGAAAAATCGTCTCATAAAAAACAACGGGTTGCACTCCGGGAGTGCCGGCAGAAGTGAAAACTTGAATATTAACGTTGTGCATTTTGATATTTTGGAATGGTTAGGGAATAATTTTGCACAAAATGCTTAAATTATCAGTATAAAAGTACTATCATTTATGTGGTAAAATACAATATTCATTTATTGCGCTATCGTACACAAACATGACAATTCTCCTTCCGTCTTACGAATTTTCGATCAAGTCACGTGCCCTGACGCGAGTTTAACATTGTTTACCCATCACAAAAAAAGTGCACAACGCCGCTAAAGAAGTTTTCACTTCAATAATGTTCAAGGTTTAAAGCAACGGTAAAGTTAGAGAGCCTGCATGTTAACAGCCAGAGTTTCCTATACTGTAACATGGCTATGAAATATCAAATAAAAATCGATTATACGATTAGGTTACGTTATTATAATATGCATATTAAAATGCACTTAACGATATAAAACGGTATGGGGTCCGGTTGAAAATACTGGGATCAGATGTCAAAATTCGTGATAAAGCAAAGGTCATATTGTAAGTCAAAACATAACAAGGCTTATCTTACAGCGAGCTCGTTTAGTGGAAGTCGGTCATCTGATCCGAGACGCGCGAGGGCAAGACCCCGCTTGCAGCATGCCGCATTAATGGGACCAAACACTAAGGATCGTGTTACTAAATAAACATTGACGTCTTTCTATACTTACTATAAAAAACAACTTTAACGAGGCGGCCATTTTGTCACAAGCAGGCACATGAATAAGGTCACAACATTCTCAACACGTTTATGCATATTACAATCAGTAAAAGCCAATTTAAAATGGTCAAATTGCTGCACTATGTTGTAAGAGAGAGTAATGTTAAGAGTCAGAGAGTCAAAGAGAGAAAGAGATCAGCATTTGTTTGATAACATGTTTGTCTTTTTTAATAATAATGTCTTTTGTAATTTTTAGTTTTTGGTCTGACAGTTCCTTTTATATTATTGAAACAGATTGCAGTGCTTATTATATTCTTAACATAATGTGTATTACATATTCTAATACTGACGACTTTTGCACTACGAAGGTCATTACAAAGTATGTTTAACAAATACTTGTATTACTAGGTTCATATACTGGGTATCCGATAATTAATGGATAACCTTGAAATGTCTTATAGTAGAACTGATGGCCGTTCAGAAAAAAAAAAAATTTAAAAAGTGCAATGTGATAAAAGTAAATGAAGCCAGAGAAGTGTGTCAGGCTCGTAGCAAATGGAAATCCGTAGTCTCTGCCTACCCCTCTGGGAAACAGGCGTGAATCTATGTATGTAAGTATGTAAAAAAGTGCAATAGCTAGTCATACTTTTGACCGTCTATCTATTAGCATAATTAGTGTTTAATAATAAAACAACAAAAAACCGATGGAATTAATTCATTTATGGTCGTAGTGAACAAGAATATTAAATATGGTAATAAAAAAGAAACATATCTCAGGTAGTGACCTAAGATATGATTTTTTATTATTAAACACTAATTATGATAATAGATAAAAAAATATGAGAAAATATGAAAAAACATCTATCCTAACCACTGTTAGGATAGATGTATTTTCATATTTTTTTCTGAACGGCCCTCAGTTCTACTATAGGGCATTTCAAGGTTATCCATTAATTACCGGACAACCTGTATATCAAAAATAACACAATGATTAAAAAACAACTCAGTGTCAAACTTAGAGGTCACCTGTTGATAATAAACATTAACAAAATTAAGACGTCTTAGCATAATTTACAGATTTTACATATTGTGTTTACCATATTAATCAAACTTAAGAATGTTTAAACACATTATTGTCTGACATAAACGAACACAAGGACTCATTATATGAAATAAGTTAATTGAATATTCAGAAGACGGTTGTTATGTAACATGTTATATAATGAGTCGTAGGAATATATTGTGTAAAGTATAATAGAGAACCGCAAAGACGAAGTTTCTCTCCCCTATTATTAGAATCCGAGGAAAGAGCATTAAAAGTTTGGCATTTCTTTTGAGAAGTTTGTTAAGTTCGCAGGAGCAGTTGCGGGCAATATCGAACTAAACTGAGATTTATATCCGCTTATAACTTCTTTGACAACTGTCTGTAATGTTTCACTTGATTGAGAAAGTTTGTTAACTCTTAATTTGTTACTGAGCTATGCACTGATAACCTTTTACTTTCAACTTGCGCGCGGTGCATTCAAAACCTGTCTCTGACATTTTAATATTACGCAGCCTGTGTTTTGCATTAACTTATATAATAATGTGCATTACCAACAATATTAATATTACTAGTGAACGCTCAGTTTGGTTGTCTAGTTACAAACTCATTTTAAATTATTCATATATAATAGGTAACTAGCTGTCCCGCGCAACTTCATCTGCTTCATATAAGAGAATATACCCCGTTTTTGCAACATTTTTCATTGCTGCTCCGCTCCTATTGGTCGTAACGTGATGTTATATAGCCTATAGCCTTCCTCGATAAATGGGCTATCCAAAACTAAAAGAATTTTTCAACTCGTAGCAGTAACTCCTGAGATTAGCACAGTCAACCAAACAAACAAACTCTTCAGATTTATAATATTAGTATAGATGTCTTGGATATTGCTCATTCTTAAACTGCGAGCAAAACTCAGGAGAACCTTAGGTTGTTATTAGTTACATAGTAAAGAAAAATATCAGGCAAATATCCTACGTAACTTGTAGGTATGTTGATATCTCTGAGTTAGCACTTCAACTTCGCAACCAACTAAATACAATATTCAGAAACAACTTATTAGTTCAGTTGCTCGGAAAGGTTATACCAAAGTCAAAGAAGTTTGACAAAATATATCGACCTATATGCTTGAATTGCCAGAATATTCTTCCTTATGTTATGGACTGACAACACATTTACAATATAAAATTCAATTACATGAAGTACTTATTATTATTTAATGTAAATGACGAGGTGCTTTGGGACCAACATAATGTGGTATGGAATAAAATAAATATTAATACCTATTATATTAATTTTTAATTCCGTATGGATGACAATGGAAATCATTTACCGAACTTTATAGGCATCTTGAGACGTGGCTTGAGTTTTCTCTTGCTCACGCTCACGAGCGGTAATCAAATCATAATTACTTTTTAAATTGTTCACATTATCAAGGAAAGATAAGTTATTCGCTTTATCATTCGTTCCTTGTTATATTACATAAACGTACGATGATAATTAATCTTTTAATCAAACGTTTGTAAGTTATATACTTACGTAGATTCAATAATTCAATGATAATATCGATATAGATAACTATTTTAAGCGTTATCATCGACATGCCTTTATTTATATTTCAGTTTTGTTCTAGAAAGTCGTAATAAATGCTCATTATCGTCCACAGCTTGTTATAGGTAGTTAAGTTATACACGCACCAGTCTCTCAATGATAACATGACGGTTTAAATTCCTCATACGTAAATATGTCGCAATAAGTGTAAATAAATAGTACATTAGTATTTAGCGACCGCTTCCAAGTGGAAAGCGAACTGTTACGTTTATGTATGTACGGCTCACGCCATCGTGACCTCTGCTCTAACAAAGTATGTCACTCACATTCACAATAGAAGTTGTAAATTTGTCATAAAATCACCGCTTTCCACCTATTGTCATCGTACCTTTGGATAACACATCGACGTCGTAGTAAATCCTGATTCAGCACGGCCCAAATTGTTTACATTTTTTGCACCCCAAAAAAACAAGTTCACATAGGCCCCATATTTAAGCAGTAGAATGCCTCTTTTCAAAGAATTTAAGGGAGATTTTTTGTTAGCCGACAAAAAACGATGCTTTCTGCCCGAAATGCTTTGTAAGCTGTAATTATAAGTAAGAATAACTTTGGGAACATCTTTTGTTACCGGAGGGGAGTTTTTCTGTGCGGGTAACGACCGCGGCAGGTGGTATATAAAATGGCTGCTGATAAATAAATTACGAGAAAAAATGTGCAACAAAAACTGTGGAAGCGAGGACGGCTGAGCTCACCAATGTCAAATAAAGGTCGTCGGAAAATCTATAACGATTTATTAATTAAATTAACTTCTTGAGCGTCAAGGGGAAATACGGAAAAAAATACGGACAAACGTATCGCTCGACACTTGACTCATTAACTAGCACCTACATTTTAAAACATGTAAAGCAAAATAGTAAATTTTGTTGTTTTTACACCCAAAAATATAGTTTTAATATAATTTACATATTAAATTAATATAAAAATATAGCGTTATATACCTATTTACTTACGTGTAAAAACGTTATTAACATAATAATTTATTACGTTTTAACATTCGTAGTTTGTACAGTTGGTGCAATGAAGCAGTTTGTTGTTTATTTTTATATAATACACGTACTAATTACTGATAACGTCTGTTTCAAGTGAATATTTAACTAAGCTAAGAGCATTTGGCACATTGGACCAGAAAACGAATTAATTTAGTCTTAAAACAATTTAATGAGATTATTCGTACGTAAATTAGTAGTTCCAAGATCAGTATCATATTCATAAATTCAATTTCACGCCGCGTGTACCGGGGAACACGTATTCTACACGCGATAAAGTTTAAAGGCTCCGTTTGGTGCAATGAAGCAGTTTGTTGTTTATTTTTATATAATACACGTACTAATTACTGATAACGTCTGTTTCAAGTGAATATTTAACTAAGCTAAGAGCATTTGGCACATTGGACCAGAAAACGAATTAATTTAGTCTTAAAACAATTTAATGAGATTATTCGTACGTAAATTAGTAGTTCCAAGATCAGTATCATATTCATAAATTCAATTTCACGCCGCGTGTACCGGGGAACACGTATTCTACACGCGATAAAGTTTAAAGGCTCCGTCTTTGTATTCATCCGGTCGAGTCCATTAATATAATGAAGCCACAACGCCATCACATCACGTTCTAGCAGTGCCCACGTCCGCATGCGCTACAAAAGGAATGCTTAGTATTATTATTACGATGGAAAAAAGCTGACACTATATTTTTTCCGCGGCGTCCAGGTAGCGCAACAAAAACCGGGCGCGGGAGAGGCGGGCAAACCGGTCTAGTAAAAAAACCGTCTTTGTAAAGGCAAAGGCATAAATCATGCGGGCTCACGACTGAGACCGGTTTGATGCGTAGTCTCGTTCGTCTTGACTCTGCACGACTAATGAGCCTTCAATCAAGGTCGACTCTTCGCCACAGTAACATCACATGAGTAGATAAATGGTAACGTTGCCACTCATTTATAACCCGTTCTTAACTATTGTGTTATAGTTGTACTTATTCTAATATTTTTAAATTATTTATAACAAATATATAATTTATTGCCACAACCTGTTTACTCGCCCAGGTTATTAATACAACTTATTCGTATATTTTTTTAACCAAGTAATAAAATATTAAGTGGGCCACTTGTGTGGAGAACATTAAAATAAGCAGTAGGTATAAAACTTTAAGAAGTCAACTGAATGAAAAAAGGAAGATGTAAAAACATAGTTGATTATTTTTTTTAAGTCGGAATACTGAAGGAGATAATAATAAAAGCAACAATGAGCAGTAGCCATTGTATGAAGCTGAAAAACAAACATTTCTCATTAGGCGAGTAGCGCGAACAATCTATTGTTCTCTGAGAGGACATAACGGACCGTGTCGGATTTACGTCAACTGCGTCGACCGACGACCTTTGGAATGCCAAGTAATGTAATACTCCCTTTTCCGATAAAGTATTTTTTGTAACTTATTTATTATTAAGATTAAAGTAGGCAAGTATTTGTTCTTATTTACTATTATGTCCATGTGTCCATACTATGTCTACGTTTTTTTCTTTATTACATATCATTTGATACCAGAGTTTAGCCGTCAAACATAAAAAAACAATAACTTTAGTTTTATTTACGTGTTCGATTTATTTCAGTTAATGGGATCTATAAAAACAACAAATAAAGAAGTAAAACGAACATGGAGAAAAATTAATGACAGACTTACGTTATGTAATTTAATCTATCAGCCTACGGGCATAGCGTTAACAACGACTGGAGTGGAACGTTGGGTCAACGGCCGGCGGACCTCGGACCAATTCGCGACATGAGATTGAATAATAAGATTAATAAGTTGATTGCGAGTACGGCCCAAGGCCGGCAGCCATTACTGCGCGTATCGCGTCCGCCATTTTGCGCAGCGTGCACCCTTCAGAGATTTTTGTGTTAATAGCGTTCCCTCTGACCTAATTTGCCCCATTATCCTCCAACTAACACGACCTCTATTTGATCATTTCTTACGCTAGTGTGAATCACAAATAATCTACTGCATAAATTTTAATATTAATAGCCAGAGAGCTGCATTATTTATGTATTCAGATATTTTAAAAATAGACGAGCTTTGATTCAGCTTTAAATTAAAATTTCAATATCGTTCTAGTCCATAACCGGTGTACTAAAAGACTGAGGTAATGTAGTATGTAGCTGGTTTAAGTCTTCCTAAAGTAGTCAGCTAATGATTAAAATGGTATTAAGAAATATTATGATGGAATGATTACGAATAAATATTGATCAGTGTTACTTGGCAATCCAAATTATGAATAAAAATACCGATCTATAAATACGAGAATGACGAGTTTATTTATGATAACTGGTTCGTGTGGCAAAATAGCAATGCCAGTTTCCTCTCCACGTTAAGCGACATATTATGTTATTGCATAAGAACGATGTTTCTGTGTAGTCAGTTAATGATAAAAATGCATGTATGGCATATAATTGCAGTATGTTATTATAATTGCTGCAATTACAACAAAACCGGTATGTTGGCTACACTATATGAATATATTATCAGGGAAGATATAAAAGTCGACACAACAATACTTTTAATCAAACGGGTTGGGAGCCTTTTGCGCTCACCCACTGTCCGCGTAAAGTTGTAGAGGCCATCTGAGGCCAACAACTAAAACACACAAAAAAAATTGGTTGTCTGTAAAGTCGGTTTACGGACGATAGTTTAACGTGACAACGTCATAACAAAATTTCTTACCCGTAACGTTACAATGAGCGTAACGGGACAATGAGACATCCTTTTTCGTGCGTGCAGCCGGCATTCATCGATGTATTAGACGTTACGTCAAAAAAATTTATTACTAATAAATTACAAGAAGAAATATATTTATTACTCAAACACCAATATTGTTTAAGTTATATATTCGTAGTATCCTGTATTTCAGTAGTAGGTACACGAAACAGGATACTGTTGGTTTGAAATGCAATAGGGACAAAGCTAAACACTTTAATCAGTTGTTTTGTTTACCTATTTATTAAATTGATATTTACTACCCAGTAAGAGGAAAACCAGTCACTAAGGATAAATTAAATATTATTTAAGTCCTAGCAAACTAAACTTGTATTTAGGTTTCGCATGCCGTTGCAGATTGGTATCGTCTATAATCATACTGTGCTGCAAGTCAGAATTAATTATAAAATATGTATTACATATTATAATATGAAATACGTGATGCGAGACTACCGATTTCTATGTAGCCTATACTGTAATCTGTACTTCCATTTTATATCAAAAGAAACATGTTCTTTAATCAATAGTTACGACTCTATCTCAAATAACCCGTTATGCCATGTTATAAATAATAAATTGTTTACTCAACAGTCAGTTATGTATGAACTTATGATATCTACCTACTATAGGAACAGATACTTAAAATCGTAACACAATCACGTTCTTATTATAATACATTAACAAAGCAAGCATTCAAATTAAATATTATTATGATCTATAGATTTCAATGTAATCAATAGCAATCTTCGTTTTATGACTGTCTTCATTAATTATCATACTTCAATTAATCATGACTATTATTATTAGTCATGCTATTACTGATAATGATAAACCTTTATTATAGTAGACAATCTGTTTGTTTTTTATTACGTCCTTCACATAGTTGACAGCGACCGAGATCTGTATTTACACAGCACTGCAAAAAAGACCCTGAGAGTCAATCAACACAACGATCAATTTAATGCGCCCGCGCCGTCAGTTGACGTAATTCCCACTGGCCGCCATCTTGAAAACTACGTTCTCACTTTAAACTGAGTTTAAATTACGTCTGAGTAGTTATGATGATCATGTTTTCTATTTTTAATGCCGCACAAAGTTTTTATACTGCTTTACCTTTTTCGAGATTAACGTCTAGCCTTTATTTAATTTATGAGCATGATCTCATTTCCAGTCAAAGCTATTAAGTGCTCTAATTAAGGAAAATACGTCACTAAACTAAAAAATAACGCAGTATTCTATTGTAAATTCATATTCAAAAGTATTATTTTACGCTTAGTTACAATCTTAAAAAATATCTACACATTTATGCTTCGTTTTTGTCTAATTATACATATAAAACTGCATTCCAATCCAATTAACGGTCCATTCCTCTCGATAGATGTTCCAAATAAAAATACAAGCTCAATACCTTTAATGTAAAAGCGGCCGCGTCGGAACAGGTTCTACGAAAAGGCTGGTGATAAATTCTTCTAGGAACCGATTACGATTCGACAGCAAAATTCCCTTTAAGGGCACCATGAATCTTCCCGTTTACGGCGATTAGAGGGAGATGAATGTATGTGAGAGATTATCCAGATAGGGCCTGCATGCCTCGCCCTAGTCGTATTTATGGAGCTGGTTTCAAAACCTGTTTGTACTGGACATGCGTTCTACGGAGGGCAAATAAAAGTCATAACGGAGCGAGAGTAGCCACCGGCATCGGCAGCGGGAGCGTGATAATTGTGTGAGGAATGCATTTGCGTTGACGTGTGAAATGTACACCACCTCTGTGGTCTTGAGGTGTCATTTGAATAATGTACACTAAACATTTCGGTATTTGGTGCTCTGATTTCACTCGTTAAACCTGCGCCGAATGAGCCGGATCGCCTTGACTCTTTATTACGTTTACGACCTTATTAGGGTCTCTTTCACAATGTTCCGATTGAGGCTAAAATTATTGACAGAATAGTAAAAGCGAATTCTGAAGGCAATTATGTATTTACATCATCGCATTTATACAAACCTGTTACTAGGAATAGTGGCATTTAAATTTAATAGATATTTAGGTTCCTATTCAAATTAATAATGTTTATGTTGTGTTGCAAATTATTTACGTCGTTCTGAATAGACATTTAAGAGACCTTTGTTTCCATTCAAAGCTCGTTCAAACGAGGCCAGATACCCGGCCTGAATAAACATATAAATCGCGCTGTTTCTGTCCGTTCAATAAATTTCCAAAGAGGACAAAATAAAGGCAGATACATTACAGTGGCTATTAGCCTATTACTAGTCTTGTCTCTTTCCGTCGAGGCCATTTAGATACGAAAACACCTACTGAGTAAATAAGTACACAACACCTGAACAACTATATTTAAATATAACGACGATCAGACAATCCGTATGGTGGCTTCATTTGAAACCGGATTACATTTCGAATGTGACAAACAGAGCACATGAGCATTGATATTGTTATATTATTAGGTTTTATGATACCTATATTCGGTATTGAAGTCAAAGAACATATCAAAACTTTAATAAAACCAAATTAATAAGGCAACTAAACATATTATTATGATTAAACTTGAATCTTTTTATTATCTTTTATCACTATGGAGATGTGCAAAACAAAGAATTCCTATTGTTTATTTACATAGAAAATGTATTTTACTAATAGGTAGGTACAAGATAATATTATACATCTGTACTAAAAAAGATAAGGTACGTTTTAGTTATTCTATCGTCCGTTATTTCCTTATAATAAACAGCTGAACTGATCGAGATCGTGTTGGCAAGTGCGAGAGAGACAGGCGCTATTCAGTAGTTCAAGTAACGGTAAAACGGGGTGAAAGTACACATAATAACGTAACGCCCGAGTCAAGTGTGTTAAGAGTTAAGGACTGTTTGGCTTTAAGATGGTTTAAATGTACTTACACTCAAAATATTATTTTAAAATTTACATAACCGACCGCGTGAGTAATCTGAGGGAGGTATTTGAAGCACAAGTTATGTTCAACAATATAAACGAATTAACATACGAAAACAGCTAGAACACAAAAATATTTGGAATTTATGATAATAATGGTATTCTAGGTAAGTATAAAACCAGTTCTAGAAACTTGTGAATAAGAGCCATGAAAATGTTTAATAATACATTTGAATAATTCGCACGCCGAACACGGGCAGACGAAAAAATGCAAATGGATGTTTGTGCGGGGCACAGAGGACGGAAACGGTACTGCCGGCCATTTGCGATTCCACACCGATATTGTATAAAGCTGAGACGTCGCTATGAATAAATAAATGGAATAGATTCTGTGTAGAGGATTCGCGTCGCGTTCACGGCCGCGTTCCCAGCCGGCCATTGTTCTTTACGTAACGCCAACGTGACGAGCGCGACGATTTATTATGCTTACGCAGGTGCCAAGCTCTTCACCGTGTCGATTTCCACCGACTATTGTTCTTGTAATCGCGCTAATCTGCATATAAACATTGACACACGGATATTATAAGACCGTTTCTAATAATGTAGCTGGGAGAATTATAATTAGCCTATTCAACATAAATAGATGTTAATAAGGTATCGCCTCGATTGAAGATCGTCTTGTGATGTAACAACGCTACATAATGAATATTCTGCATATTTGTTTGTCAATTGACACTTACATTAATGTCGGGCCGTTACTATCACGTTTTCAACGCGACCTCGATGCAATAAAAATTAAATGAGCAGGCAAAGCCGGCTCCGGCGCGCCCTCATAAATCTTCCATAACGGTCGACCCAACATAAAAAGGGCATTCGTGTGTCTATTGAGGGATCGGGAAATATACTAAACATTATTTTTTACACTATCGTTCGATGTTACTCGACTGCCAGTATTGAAAAAATGATTGAAACATGTTTATAGTATTTTTTTAGTCACTTTGAGGTAGTATTATCAATAATTTGTATAGAAATGCGCATAAATAATGAATAAGGTTAATTAATGTTGTATAAGACTATTTAATAATATATGTAGCGGCATCTGTCGTCCAAGAATGAAACTATCTTCATGGAAACAGTAAAAAAGTATCCTCATAGAGATTTTCTAATGATCCGTCGTCTTACCTAATAGCTTAATTTCAGAATGTCACCTTGAATTAGCACTTAATGATTGACGAACCTGTGCCATAGAGGAGGCATTACATACCTATTAGAAAAACTCTACAAATCATAGCTATTACGCGCTGAAGAAGCAATATAAGCGAAACAATTAGAACCTGCTTTGAATGAAAGACATAAAGGACTCCCCCTCCCCTACTGACAGACGCTTTTCTTCTAATTAAGTTGATGTTGATTCACGCGCACGCTCGCGTGGCTCGTCTCGTGTCACTGACCTTCACGCAATTGTGGGCCGGATACGGCTGTCATGCGTTTGTGTACTTCATCATGGTGCCACGACTGCTTTATATCAAAACAAAACAACATGCGAACACAACGTATGACTCATTATTAAACTGATTATTAATTAATACGCCTTCACATTTTACGCGCACTTTTGCAGCACTGATAATTTTGGGTCCGCCTTGATTAATATATAGCTTGACTTACGTGGGCACTGGCAGTAATTTAAACGGGAGTTTTTTTGTCCTGATGGTACAGTTAGATCGTGGGATTCAACCGTTGAATGACACGTAACTATCATTAAAGCATTATTCTCTTTGAAGCTATTAAGCAAATGATATCCTTACCACAACAAAATTGCATCAGTTCGCCCCACTGTCTCAAAGTCGATGTCATTATAGTCAGGTGAGGGTTATTATGGAGCAACGATTGGGGTGACAGTGCATTCCTGCACGAATATCTAACGCCACCCCACAAAACGTGCGCTCGACGTGTCACAATTTCCATCCGCCCGTCTCTCCCATTCCACCCTCTGCCCCCGGGGAGGGTTCGTTGCGTGCCTCAGCCAGTTTCGTCGGCATGCAAATTTAATATTGTTATTTTTATTCTAACTTTACAAGGGCAGTGGGGGAAGCAAAGTATGATAAAGGGGCATAATATGTATTAATGTACGCCCGGTTTCCTAAACTCATATAATATTCACATGTAAAGGGGCTGCCTTAAGGATGTTTTATTATTGACTACAGCATTTTGCACTTAAGTGCGATAAGGTTCGTACGTGGACAGGAATTGCATAATAACTTTACAGTTATAACTTCAGTATTTAGGTCACGAATAAAGACTTTTGGGAAACACTTGTTAGCATAATATCTTAATCTTCAGATTAAAGTAAATGTCATGTTTTAATTTTATGAGTTCAAGGGAGTCATTTCGTATGAATTATATTAACATAATGTAGAGGGATGTGTGTATGTGTACTTAGGATGAAAGCACTAGACATACCGCAGCCGGAGCGTAGTGTGGAACATTTAAAGGTAAATAATATGTAAAGTTATGCAAACTACATGACGCGGCTCGAGCGTGCACACAAAATTTGCGATGTTCCACTGTCGAAATGCAGATTACTTCGTTACTGAATAACAAGATAGTATAAATCTGTCAATGAGATAAAATTTGCCTCGCTGAATGACTATCTTTTTCATTTGTAATTTAAAAATGTGTGCTGCGAATAGCAACTAAGTAACAAGAAGATAAGTTCATTTATTTATAGCTACTCATGATACAAGATACACAATTTATACGTAGAATGTTGTCACTTTCTAGAAATTTCCGTAACAAATAGATATGTATTTTTAATTTAGCTTAATGTATTCAATTAATATTATCCTAATCTGGACAGCCCTAGCAAGACATCGTTAGGTAACCTTAAATGAATCGTACTAGCCGTGGCATGACATTAGAGCTAACTAATGTACATTATTAATATCTGAACATTGAATTATCGCTGACAAATATCTTAGACATGCTATACAATTAGTTTGTATTATACATACATAGCTATCGATCGTAATCTCGTGACAAGTAATTACTGGCAGTCAATAAGCGGCCATTGCCGTCGGCATTCGGTTTTTATCAAAGTGTACTACTACATACTGGCATATTTTCCATCAACCCAATTAATAGACAAGCGTACACAAACAGCAATTACTAACATAAACACCGCACTATGATTTCAATACAATAATTGAGTTTATAGATTTTCAACTGGCATGGCACAAACACGACATGGTGGTAGCCGCCGAAACCAATTAAAATCAAATTGTTAGGTAAACAAACAGGGCTCCACCGCGGAAGCTTATCCAATATCCGAATTCCGTTAACTGACACAAAGGACTGTCGCTTCCACGTCGCTTTGTGAATACACAACACGGCATATGTATTTGAAGAGGTATACAGTTGATAGCTTTGCCTCCAGCTACCGACTATCAGCTTAACTATGTACTGCTTCAATAATTCATTAGGTTATTTACTAGTATTAAATACAAATACATTGGTATGCGTCGCTCGAACATTCAAGCTATTCAATACATGCGATTTGTAATAAGAAACGATATCTGGTGGGTAAATAAAAACGAAGCACGTGAAACCACTTAACGAACTCGATTTGAACGTTTATCGACGATAGCTAATAGCAGTTCTGTTATTTGATTGTATCAGCAAAGATAGAAGGTTAAACTTGCAAACTATAATAAAATCACAAATGTAAGTAAGTACTTGGCATTGTAATGACGTCGTATAATATCAAGTCTACCGATGTATGCCATGCGAACTTCTCAACGTTTTCAGAACAATGTTTGGCTACGAAACGTGACTCCGTTCTTATGTACCTATGTGTTCCATATAAGCAAATCAGGAGTGAACATTTTCAATTATATAAAACGGCATTGTTTTCCAAACGGCTTGGACGGTAGCGACACAAGTTCGTAGCAACCTTGGAAACTTAACTAGTTTCACATTCAAAAGTTGGTCCCGCGGGCCGATGGGGCAGGTCGCGAAACGCTGAACGAAAGTGACCGAACTTGGAGCGACGAACAACAATCCGAACAAAGTTCTAACGATCCGAGCAATATTTGTTCCGAGCCCACGCTTGTTCACAACTCGGGCGATCCGAGCCAATATAAAGTTAGCTGTCGATTGAATACATACATATAAATACACTGCCTCCATCCCAGACTCTTACGGACAACTTAAAGTAAATATACATTTATAAACTTTACTATAACTATACTGTTACGTAAATTCATCACTAAAAGTAAAGGCAGCTTTGAAAATCCAATAAAAGAGAAACCAGAGTTTCTGAATTTTATTTTAATAAACATGAGACGAAATAAATTTAAAAAGCAAGGCGTTCAATATATTAACGTAGACGGCTTTAGAAATCACGACAGCAGCGCAAGGGCTGTGCAAAATTATGAAAATCACCGGCGCTTCGCTTACTGCTTACGATATTAGATGTTAGGATTCCAACTCTTTATTATGTAAATATACTTTGGTCGAGGGTAACCAAATTAGATACATATACTTTGAATTAATGAAATAATCAACAGAGCTCTTTCATTCTTAAAGGTAAGTTATGCATAATTTATACAATTGTAGGTGATCTTTTAAATGTCATGTCGGCTAGCCAAGCTTTCTTTCTGACAGTGCAAATTTTCTTTTCTTTGTTTAATATACTTAATAAAGGCAATCGTTTACATAACTTATATCTGATATGAGTATTGTTTATACATATATTTTAAGTTGATCGAAATGTAATGAATACTTTTATAGAACCAGTATTCTGTAAGTAACAGCAGTTTCAAACATAACAAAATATGGTTGCGCTGCCGTTTAATTATGTATCAAAAGCTACACGTGGTGGCTCTGCTATCAAACCGCATGTAAATACATATATCTATATATATACCGCCACAATTCTCTATGATTTATATGACACATGTACGCATCACATGTATTACCCCCTTCTGCTCGCTGGCGGCCATTCTGTGACGTCACACAACTGTCACTCGCACCAGTCACACAAAATGAAAGCACGTTTTACTGCCTTTATCGTGGACATATTATTTCAGTCAAAGGATAACCTTCTACCGGACAGACAAAGGGGAATACTGCTTCCTATTTAATTTTCCTTTTAACTCTTTGAATTGAAGTTAAACATTAAAATGCTACAAAAGAGTAGGTAATGGATTTAAAAACATTAAAAGTTTTAGAAAGTTCAAAAGGAACAAAAGATTCTTGAAGACTAGTGGAGATTTGACTCACTTAGATAAGCTGTCTAAGTAATTAAACTTACAGCAAATAATCATTTATCTTATATTTCTTATAAAACACAAAACACTTCGTTATCCACAAACGTTACCTGTGAATACATTACTGTAGATGAAATTTTATTAAATTTTATACAACACACGTAATTGTAGCAGTTTAGCATTTAGGTAGCGCATGGATAAAACTCGTCTTATACCCTCAAGTGGTCTAGTTCATTAGGCTAATACCGTTGGCTTATGTGTTTGAATGCTCCCAATTATTGCGAGATCCGCTTTCCAAGGATTATTCAGGTAGATACACTTAACCGGCATGAATAGCGAGGCTTAGCTATATACATATTATACATCGATGGATGCAGGAAAAGTAAGCGACAAAATCGTTAGCAGTGTGAATTTGGATATACATAATAATATGTATAGGTACTTATATAATTGCACCAACATGGTATTTATACAGAATGCGCATGTTATGTTTTGTATGATAACAATTCTTGTATCACGCCAACATTGTAGTATTAGTATACTATAAGTCTAACTTTAGGAGCGAAAACCAGCAATAAGCTGTCTTTGTTTTGTATTAACATTTTCTTCTAGTTTAATGTATATTATCAAGTATTATCTATTATTATTTTCATTATATTCCCACGCAACATGAAAATAATGTATTCAATGACTAAAGTTTGAAAAGAACTATCAAGTAATTTTCATAAATATTTATAACACTTTACTTCAAATATAAGTCATTCAAGAAAGATTACATTCAACAAAGCTTGGTTCACACCGATGCGAAACAAAAGGTAAATTAAATAAAAAAATTCACACAATTATGAATTTTGCATTATAACAGATTCCTTTGTCAATCAGATGTAATCTTTCTAAACACTAGAAAGATAAACCTATCCAATCGACAATGTCTCCAAGGAGTCGGAAAGTATTGAAAGGTAAATCATTCTATTGCAAATGGCTGCCATCCATCTTGAATGCAGTCAAAAGACGAAGCAGGATCATCCATTAGCGAAGGAAGTATGGGGAGAATGTACATCTTATATTTATTACTCTACCAACACAGATTTATTTATCAGACTTACATTTTTATTCTGGAACTGTTTCAAATGCAGACATTAACCAGAAATGATTAATATTTATAGCAAAAACGTTGGCAAACAAATCCTGATACGAAGCTCAAAAATTAAAATAATTGTCTTTTCACGTAAAATTATTTTTTTTAGCCTAAAAAGACATTTAATACATTTTTATTATATTTACAAGATTATGGAGCCAATCTTCTTCTTCTTCTTTTCGTGTGGTTAGTGGTCAACCTGTTATCAAGAGTTGTTCAAGCCGCCCGTAGGCCTCTGACATGGCTTAACGACTGCTATCAACAACAACCGGGACCGACTTTTTACGTGCCCTCCGAAGCACGGAGACGCTCAAATGAAATACCACTAAGCGGTCACCCATCTATAGACTGACCGCACCCAACGTTGCTTAACCTCGCTAATCGTTTACCGATCAGTGAGTGCAACTGGCTATGGAGCCAATAATAAAACACTTACCTATACAAAAAATTGTTATACAATTGGTGCATGCGAAGTTTGGTTCAATTTACATTTCAACTAGTTTGTAAACTCAATATTTGTACTTTGCAGTGTACATTTCATGAGATAGCGCAGCACTGCATAACTCAGCTGTGGGAGAATGTACTATTTAAGTTTAAGTAACCCGTTTATAGTCGTCGACTGGCAAAGCGCCAACGTATGGAGTAAAAGCCGTAAAATTTGAGACACGCTTATCTATGTATATATTCACAAAGATATACCCAAAGACGTCGGTGTAACGACCCACAATAATTTATACTGACCCATTTATCTGGATTCATATTTCAAAGTCAAAGGATAATTTAGACTATGTTGCTTTGCAAGCTACGTTAGGTATTCAATGCATTACATAGTCAAGAGGAAACATTCGAAAACATACTATACATATTAATATTTTTAAAAGTAAGAAATTGTACATTAGAACAAGTTGTGTAGTAGAAACAAGTATACAATGGATACTTAAACAGAATCAACTATACATATAAAATTGCAAATACAACGGTTGTTAGAATCCAGAAGGATTATTTTCGCATTTTATACATTCCAATTTAAACGAAACTTTTGCGCATTTAATCTAGGTGAAATTACAAACTGAATGGTCGCGGATACCGGACAGAGCACACCTGAATGCTTTGAATTCTATCCTATTAAGGCTGAAATTCGTATATTTTCAGGGGAGCTTTTGTAAGTACCCCTTTTTGTATATGGCAAGCTTTGTCAATTGCGACATATTGCGTAAGCTCAGGCTTGTGTGGCTAAAGAAAAATAATCAATACTCACCAAGCTAATAGAAATGGGATTAGTACAGTTTACAATATAACTTCAGAAGAGATTTTATAATTAGGTATGATAAAGATAATGGTTCCGAGAATTAATAAAACGACAGATACTAGTAGATTACGCCGTGTCACGATCGCTCGAACAATTTTATACTAATTATTTTTATAAATGGCTTTGTCAATCATGACAATGTTACCCTCCCCTCATTAGTGATACACTGATTTAGTCTCACAGTCATACATGTATTTGCAGTGCACGAATTTTTATTTGAAATTAATTTGTTTTGTGCCTGTGTGTAAAAGACATGCCGCTGTTAGCCTGTTCACTCTTTTGTTCTATTGTTTTCTAGAGGTTATCTTCGAATCGCATATAAAAATTAATGTAGCATATTTGAACAAATAAATGTTTGATTGATTAAATGTAAATATATTTTTATGGCATTAAAAAGAAAGTTCGTAAATTATTGTTAATGTATGATTTTACAAGAAGAATGAGGCGTCGTGATATTAAATTGATGTATCTACAAATTATCCTTTAAGACACCTATGTGTAAAGAATCCACGTATTTGGCATAAATATTTATGAGGGAACATACCGGCTTATCTTCGAAAGCAGCGACTGTGAGTTTAATTTAATAGAACGACTTAAGTATCTTTTGCTTTTACTTCTAAATTAGCGATTAAGTCTAGTCATTCATCATCATTATCTTTTTACTCTTAGATTTTTGGTTATGTATTCCAAATTACCTAACAGTTAGACTGGTTGGATTAATAGAACACATTTGTAATTGGCTTTCAGATAATGCCCGTGAGTGTTACCGGTGATCAATCAAACAACTTTCACTACAAAAGCGTTTCTTTTACGACATGACCATCTAAGGCGATAGTCTAGCATTTTAAAGAGTAATATATTCACAGCTAAAATAGGTAACTTTGTAACAGCGCCATAAATTTTGGTTTTTATTATTTTCGTCTAAAAGTTGGCAAGCTTGTGTGTGGCGAACAAAGGAGGTTTATTATAAAAAAAAAGCTTTGTTTACCTGCAGGTTGCGGCGGTGGTTCTGTCGGTGCGATTTGCCCGTTGCTCCTCACGGCTGCCGATTTCTTCCTGCCGCCGGTAGTCGCCGGACTTTTTGTTGTCTCGCGCTCAATTCTCTGAAAGTAAAACAATACTTTACTGTCTGCCCAAATAAACTTGTTTCTTAAAAGGTAAATACCAAAGACATGGATCTGGCTCTGTTTTACAATATATAGTAGAATTAGGTTGTTTCTAATCAACATACCATCTTTAACCTTCCACGTAATATTTGTTTTATATGTTGCGACATTTTAAATATACTTATTTTTATCTTAATTATGATTACATATAAAATGAACAAGTCACGATTTTATGCTCGAATGCAAATAAGAAAGTGGCCGTACTATCGTTTATTATATGAATAAACCCGGTGTTAACAAACAAAGCGCTTTGTGTTCCAGGCACAACGTTAATTTGAAACCCCTCGTATCTTTGACGTTAAAACGCGTGGGCCCTCGTATACATATTTTAATGAACTTTGAATTTATAAATGATCAAGAACAGCCTTAATACGTAACTTGATGGTAATTGGAAACGGTTTCGGCTGACATTCAAGGAAAATTGAATGAAACCGAAGCCTAAGTTATGGTATTAGATCGTTGAGCAGATAGTATACGTACAAGTTATTATTATATTCCCCATGGTGGATAACGTAATATTTGAGTATCTTGTACCATATTCTATAGAAATATGTAATTAATGTTAATTTATTTTTGTAAATTAAAAGGGGCGAAGATAGATATCGTTTTATTGCATGGAGACAATTGTTTCTAATGATGTGATTTCTACTAGATATTTACATAAAATACGACAATACTTAGATTAGGGAAAATGTGTAACTCTCATCAAAACGTAATTTAGGTCGCGTTTAAATTGCTGCGGCTATATGAATATAATCTTAGGCGTCAATTTCCTTACAAGTTATAGAAATATATTGATCAATCAAACAAACCATGTTTAGAGCGAATATTGCCGAAAAGGAATTAATAGAACGTAAGCTTGAAGTAATGACATCAGAGGGCGCCCTTTAGAATGGAATCATTCAGTCGTGAAGCAGCAATCCACTTATTTCGGCTGACGGCGGGCGATCCCAGTCCGAATTGCGTCGAGTCATGACTCATGGCGCTTCGTGCCGGCTCATGCTGACTCACAGCCGACTCGGCAACAACTCGCCGAGTATTGCCGAGTCAGCGCCAGTCAGCGGCGCACCTCGTCAGCGGTTATTGCGCTGACTGGGCGAAATAGCAGCCGACCGTTAACTGTTATGCACTAATGCTGATTGATATTCGATAATCGCTAACTAAAGTTCTCTATCCACAATATTTTTTACCGTTGTAAGAAAGTATATTATATTTACAATCTAAAATATACGATCCATTTGATGAATACTTTGAAAGTTTAAACCACTAATATTCAATCTAAGACTTGCCTCTAAACAAACGCGTAATTAGATAGAGAAGAACTCAATAAATCACTGTGTCACGAAGCGAAACAGGATATTTAATTTATTATATTATATCCTGTTTCGCTTCTTGGTGCTTGAACACCGAGCACCGAACTGATCGGCTGACGATACAAAAACGATCTTTAATTTACTTCATAATAAGCCAAGCGTAAAGATACCATGTTACTCCAATAAATGCCGTAATAATAATGGAAACATTTTAAATTGTCCATAAAATGTATACTAATATAAAATCACTAGATCGAACAAAGCCAAAATGATACCAAGTTTTACTTGTCTAGTAGCAAAACAAAACGTCTTATACATATACAGAATAAATAGCATGTATGTATGGCTCAGCTGACCGTGTGTTGTCATAACAAAAATTTATGGCATAAACATGCGAAATTTGGGGCGGCGGGGAGGTTGGGGCGCAGACCACGACATGCTAAGTACTCGTGAAAAATGGGGCAGTGGAGGCAGTGGGGAAATCACCCCATTTCGGGGGCCAGTGGGGTGTGGAGTTTGAGGGCAGTCGTCGGTCGCGACTGAACTGTTTATGTGCACAAGCGAGCACTATGCTTTGACAACGCGCTGCGTCATCGGGAAATTCACAAACAACCTGTTTGTATGGATCGAGGGAGCATTATTGGCTTAGTTTTGCCTGCCTACACTAACTTTGTTTTATATTATTACATTTATCTGCCGACACAGCTGCTCTACTGCTAACACACGTGATGGCAAACTGGATATGAATAAAATGAAGATAACATTTTGCAATATGCTTGCTTTACTTCGTGAAGAAAATTGAAGACAATCATTCCTTTCCATAGGAGTAACAATTGCAGAGATCAAACTTTAGAATTACGTCAATTAAGTCGCAAAATTCAAACAATCAACACAAGCTGAAACTTTTGTATATGAATAGAAAGTTTTTAAAACGTTAATTAAAACTTTGCATTCGTATTGAACGTGCGGAGAAAGTTAAGTCATTTAGTTCTGTTTAATATTGACTTTTGTTCTTTATAATATGCCACTTACGAGTTACGTGATACGCCATACAAAGAAACCATTGTAAGTATTACGCCTACTATTTGGCGGATCGAATTGTTGATTGGACATAATGTTAGTACTGAGCTTCATAACACGTTTTTTTTAATTTGTTTGATTGACGCGTATCTTTTATTTTTATCTGGCGCACATAATGAGGCATACTTTTTAGCGAAATTACACATAATGCTTAATAGGTGTTATGAAATTAATTATATTTTACGCTATTTCCTGCGCACCTCATTTCCGCGCGGTTTGTTGTCAGACAATTATACGCTTTTATTCTCTTTCTTAATAAAAAGAACGGCAACCGGCAAATTGAATTTGTACATTAAAAATTAAATGCACTGAAAAATGGCATTAAAATGTCGATCGGCAAGTGAAAGTGAAATGGTACATTAAGGAGAAAGTGTGGTCGCACGCCACTCATGAGTTCATGACTGACCTACGCAATGCGCGGCGAACTGGGCCACGGCTCTACTTGCACAAGAAATGCATACTTTACTTACACTTCTTATTCTAAGCTAATAGTCTTAACCGTATTTGAAAAGACTTCTGTATTTTACGATGCAAATTAATGCTCTTAATCAGTTACGTTTGTTTAAATAAAATGGGAACGTTACCTACATCGTTTCACAGTGTAATGAACCATGCCTTCAGTAATTATTCCTCGGCATGCAATTAAGTTACCCTAAAAAATTAATGCAAAGCCAAACTTGAGCAGTTTCGTAGATATATTGTGTCACCATATGGTACTGTTTACAAATGCAGCGCGTTAAACGGTGCATGCACACTGTGGGGAATCCGTAATTATCAAGTACTGTTATTAGGCAATGGTTTAAACGCTGTTGTACGTATTCCTAATATAATGTTTTTAGCTACATATGAAAAATTCAAAACATTTTAGAACAGTGATATTAGGTATTTTATAAAGCAATTATAGATAAAATATATGAACTGAATTTAAACTGCTTAACTGCTTCTATGTTTATAAATGTATTAATAAGAGACAGGAATAAAATATGTTTTCAAAAATATTATCGATCCCAGACTTGTCAAGTTAAAAAGATTGATTACAAAATCAATAGCTAATACGAACGGTCGCAACTCGCAGTTTGTTTACTTTTTTTTTGTATATTTGCTGTTAAAACTCAGCTCGAAGACGTTTCGAAGTGCGTGTTTTCATAACTCCGTGGGTGGTCTGCTATTGACTCAGTAGTAATCTATATTAGGTACCATTAACGTCCGCCCGCGCATTTTCTATTCATAGTTTAAGATCAACACGGTTTCCACAGCATGATGAAAAATTGGTATTTCAAAGAATTTCTTAAAATATTTGGCAACGATCCATATTGTTCTGTATGACTGCTGTTAACCCCGTCATGTTTGGAAACCATTCAACGATATCCTCGACGATAAAATAACTGCCGATTGAATATTATTATCAGATATTGCGAACTACCTATCGTTTTCGACAAATAACATATCGGCTGTTTTGCAAATAAATATATTGCCACTAGCTAGAGTTTGCTTTGGCATTATTTTTGTCAGACATGTTTGCGTGGCACTATCGCATATAGGTACATAGTTTCAAGTTAACAAGCAAATTACAATAATTTAGGTTCAATTTGAATACCTGATAAATGATAATATACTGTGGTTATAGTTGTGCAGTAAACACTGCTCTAAGTACAGTTAGAGCTAATGACAAGAACTGATAAATGGCGAGAGTGCAATATCACGTTGCAGGGGAAAATAAAACAGGTTACAAATAACATTGAACTCTGAGGTTATTGAAACTTTAATATTAAAAAAAGAAATCATATTGCATCGTAAATTTACTAGAATATTGCATAAAATTGCGAGTATCGACCTTGGAATGTATAGTTTTAAATAAACACATTTCACTTGGCAGAGTTTCTCATAAAAGCGGACGGTCTATTTTATGTCGTATCATCCTTTACGTGGCGTTCACCCCGCGCTTCGGGGACGACGGGGTGCGATAGACCCTTCGCCCTTTATCGTAATCCTGTAGGCACATTGTGCGTGACAGATCAAAACCATCTTTCGCTTTAATGAGTTTCACATGAAGAGTTAACGTCAATTTTTAACATGCATTAATTATTCTTTGTTTGAAAAGACTTAAGTAAATATTTCGTTAATTATTTATCCTTTTAGACATCCAATATTTGTTAAATATTTTGATCGAAATATTTTCATTATTGTTTATCACGACGGCAGTGAAATTTTCAATAAATGCCTTTCGAAATACTGAATATTCAGCTTTATATTTGCGAATAATTTCAGTCGTGTTTATTAAAAACTTTTACACGTAGTATTTTATGGTAAATATGTTTAAATTTTTATTATTTCCTGAAATCTTTCAGTGCTTATTTATACCTACGTTTATAATATTGACTCTACAGTTTACACTTGCAAACAATGTCGATATAAATAAACGAATAGCTTGATACGATTTATTTTCATATGTATGCTAGATACAAGTATAAAATATCGATTTAATCAATTCATTAGTAGTAATACATTTCCATGCTTAAGTATTATTTGTTGCCATTTAAACGATAAGAGTATGAGCAATACATTAATGCACGTAAGACCTAAAAATATCCGACTTATCACATGTAGCGTACAAAATAAACTAATAAATAGGCCAAAAGACTCGTTAGTACTTCAGATATTAGCGAGCAATTACTGGTAGACAGTATTTTAGAACGAATCGGAATTCGATACGGTCGCATTCAAATGGCCGCAATACAAATTGCCTTCATAGCAATTGCAATAAACTTAGTAATAGTAGAAGCAATTAATACTATATGTATACGTAAATATAGTACGTACTCAGATTCTCGGCAAAAATACTAAAAAGGTGTGTTCGTTAAATCGATACAACAGTAAATTGATTTTTTAAGCGCTAGTTAAATTTGCTGTCTGTAATTAAGTCGTTTAGGTAATAAGGAAACCGGTCAGTTTCGAAATAACGTAGTCGACTATGGTGCTTTAAAGTTGGCAACGTTTCATTAATATGCACTACGGTAACAGCTGGTTGTAGCTTATAGCAGTTATAGCCAAGTATCTCGTGCTAATGTCGTTCGTTCTACTTACCCGAGGAAGGCGAACGGTGAACTACCGAGCTACAAGGTTCTAGTTAACGCTGGTTTTCTATTCTATAGCGGGCATAAAACACGACGTAACAGCTCCAATTCATGATTATGACCAGCTCAGTACATAAAAGGCGAGGCTTTGCTCAATTTCCTATGTATATGAACCATTAAGTGAATTTTCTCAAAGACCAGTCCCTACCGAAATCGCTTTCTCGCTAACGAAACGGTATTTTCACTCCATTGAAATCCTAAGGAGCGTTATGGAGATAAAATTGAGTTGAAGGAAATGTTCGTCTCGTTTTGTATAAAGAGTCAGTGAGCAATGATTCGCGGGTTTCTTCTCAACTTGATTGCACGCAGCTTAGTATTAGCACGGTAATGTTATATAGATAACACTAGCGACCTGCCCCGGATTCGCACGGTTATTACAAAACCTTAACAAATTATACACCTAACCTTCCTCATGAATCACTCTGTCTATTGGTAAAAACTGCATGAAAATCGGTTCAGTAGTTTTTGAGGTTATCGCGAACAGACGCGGCGGGGGACTTTGTTTTATAATATGTAGTGATTACCGTGGTATTAGTTGCTCTACTTACGTTATGATAATGAACAGGATACGTTCAACATCCCTGTTTAATTACTTTAGCATATATCAGCATATTATTATTATGTTTGTGATACATGCACGAGCATAAGAGCCTTTGTTAGTAGGCTTGGTTAACATTGCATTATTTAACGCTAGCTGTGCCCGCGGTCTCACCCGCGTCAGTGGTATTTGTGGTTACTGCGACGCTCTCGTGAGCCGTAGCGTGATGTTATATAGCCTATGTCCTTTCCAGGGTCTCAGGCTAAATTTCATCAAAATCAGTGCAGCGGATTGAGCGTGAAAAGGTAACAGACAGACAGACAGTCCGACAGACAGACAGAGTTACTTTCGCATTTATAATATTAGTAAGGATAACGATGTATAGCGTTATAACCTCGAAAAGTAGAATTGTAGTATTTGCAACAATAGGGATGTATTTCGCTCGATAATAGCTTAAACAAGAAGTGGTTTTGCTGGCAACTACGTCATAAAGATCATTTCCCCGACTGGAAACTCTACCAGACTCTACCACAGACACACAGACAATAGTGTTTAATAAAAAGGCCTGCTGTAGTTTAAGTGAAATCCTAGGTTCAAGTGAGAGTTCCGCTGTGCCATAACCTTTACAAACTTAATAATATTTACTTCAGAATCACGATCGACAGGAGTGAAAGCCTCCATACGTACGCCATTAGATCAACAAGGCAATCAAAGCAATGATTTATAATGTTAATGCGGAATTGTGATACATGCTGTGATATACAATATCAAGTGATTGTAAGCGCAGCACTACACGCTCTTGTCTCAATAGCAGGTATAAATGATTAATATTTCAATATTCATGAAGGCTGTATAGAGTGCAAGTCAATTGAATGGGAACACAATCAGATCGTTTATATTGTGGGTAGACTGTATACAGCACGTTACACCAACTCTGTGTATCGGGCCTCCTTTGTGTACTGTTCCCTTTGAAACACACAATAAACAAGCTGGGCATTATGGACACAGTGTACTGAACTGTGGAGTTCAATAGCGGTTGTGGCGGCAACGGTACTATCAAACGCTTATCTCCAAGTCAACTTGTCTTTATACATTTGAATTGATTACGCAAGTTAATGAGTGAGCCGACTGAGGACTAACAGATACACGCTGCCAATTATGTTACATAAATACACAATAAATAAAATATGAATGAGAAATGTTAAGTTAATGTCGCTTCCTCTCTTTCTATAGTCAATAGTTTCTCTAAAATTAACTAATCAACAAAACATCACAATAATTACTATCACGAAGTTTGCATGTCGCTAGCTAAGATAATGTACCAAGCAATAGAAACAAATAATTTTAATAAATTTCAATTATTATGTAAAGTTATATTAAATAAACTGTAAGTTCATTAATAATTGTGTTTTGAATTTGTAAATTACTTTCATTAACGTTCAAAACAAATTAAATTCCATTTGGGCATTGGTAAAACGTATTCATGTTTAATTAAAAATATAAATCGAGTCAGAAAAACAGTACTAATATACAATATTGATAAAAATAAAATTCGTGACGTACTATATCATTACAGCCAATGAAAGAAATTTTATGAATACCGATTTCCTGTTCGGTATAAAAAGAAACACGTTAAAATTACTCGATAGCTTAAATGCTAAAGAAGCTTTGAGACACCCTCGTGGGAGGGGGAAATTTTCCGGGAAAATCTTTGCTCGAGCAAAGCCTTTGAAGGTCCTCCACCTAGCAACGGTGCTTCACTACCTATTACCAAAATATTCGGGAAAATGTGAATATTATTCTGCATGTTCAAAAGACTCACTTAATAAAATAAAAGTTATTTCACTGTAGGTAATAACATTTCACAACGATAAAATATTGTTGCTCTGAGTTGTTTTTCTCACCGCTGAAGGGATTCGCAATATTGAGACAATAAATGTAATATAAAAGTGTCTCAGTAAATGTATAGAGCTAAGCTATTGTAAAGAAGCTAAGGATAGATCCAGTTGAATGGCGCTATAAAAGTTTAATAGTCCTCAAATAAAAGGAAAGGATTTGTCGCCCACGTTTATATGAACACTGAACGGACGGCAGAAAAACTAAGCCGATTACTGACACGCTCCCGTAGGACAAACAGTACCGCTTCGAACAATATAATCCTTTATTAATCCCCAGCACCACGCTACGATAGCATCATAAATGGAAAAGATTTCATCTATTCGTCACACGTGTCGTCGTCACACGTATATCCACAGGGTACCGAGCAGGTGAACATCCCCACAAACATTGTAGAGTGATTTATTTGAAAGTTCACCTTTACAGAGCTTCGATCTTCGTAGTGTTGACAATATAAGCAAGATAAATTAAACTATTCTGCCGTCACAAGATCGTGATAATAGATACATAGAGGCCACACAATAGACCGTGCTTTGATTAATTAGTAAATTTGGATATGAGAGGCTAACGGCACGTTTCTACATCAAAGCATTCGAGACATAGCGCACTATAAACACTCAATTTAATTATTTATAAATTTCCTTTACCGTGGATGTAAGTGCTCAGTGAGTTACGATCTGCGTGATAAAGAAAATCTCATAATACGTTAAGCTTCAAGGGAACTCTATTAAACGGTCAACTTGAAATGGACCTTACAAATCCTTAATCTTAAAATAAGTTTGTTTCTTGCGTATAAAATCCTTTTTAGAAAATAAGGCACGCTAAAAATCCCGCTATAAAAGAAAATTTGTTATGGATTATAAATAACTGTTGATACGCTTTTCAGAAAGCATCTTTACAACTCCAAGTTCTTTTATTCACCAATGCCGAGATAATAGAATCGAGTATGCCGTTACGTTTTTTCATGGAAATACAAAATCTCGTATTCGTAACAAATGCTCTTTATCAAAGTTGTCTGATATACATCTGGAACGTTGCAAAGAAAACTTGAACGTTAGAACGCATTAACGTGATCGCGTAGACGAGTATGTTGCATAATGCAGATGCACTGTCTAACTAGGCAGTAACACTTTATCAACATTATGCAAGTGCTGCACGCTCACCTGACCTTTGTGTTAAACCGGCACCTACAATGAATACAACCAGCATAATTTATATAATACTCTATACAGTTACACTCTCAGTTGTGTGTTACTTATAGTAATTGGTTTAAGAGGATCAGTACATGTAATCCGCTTGAGAATATCTTTCGTCTATTGTATGTGTGACGAAATTACTCATACGTTTCAACGGATATAAGATGTAAACTTTATGAATACCGTTATACGATGCACAGTTCAACGTTATCTGTGATTCATTGCTCATTATGCCCATTATCAGCACCGCAGTTAAACCAATAAGCCCCACTTATGAATAAATGCGTCTTATCGTAAAAATACAAAGGCATTTACACGTGAATGCATAGTAATCATTGTTCTATGTTATTATTTCTATTATGCAACACGACGTGGAATTGTTGTGATTACTCAAGATGATTAAGCATTTATTATTGTTTAGAGTAATGTTACGCGGCCGTGTTTCGTATACACGAGTATACAATTTCACGAACTTTCTCAAGCTCCGAGTTAAAGAGAAAAAACGCAATGCCTCGGGTCATAGTGTGTTCATACGACGAGCGGCGTGTTCCCGGTACATTTATCTCTCAATCTCGCGGTGCCTGGGGGCAGGAGAACAACACGACTCGTTGGACCGGTGCCCCCTCCTCTTTCCTCACCGTTCCCACTACAAACCGGTATACCTAGTCCATTCTTAAGCCTCTGGGGTCTCACTTCACTAACTAGATTATATCGTCGATACGACTGCTTATAAATATTATGATTACGTGTAACCTTGTTTCACATTCTCAAATTTACATTAATACAGACTTAAAAAGCGGCATTACAATAATTAATTCCTTTTCTTCTAATCAATAACTGGAATTCTAATATCCAATTTTAGACACGAATTGTATAAACAGCGCGCAAATCTCTGTTAAAATATAATTTATTAGCTGATGTATAATTCATTGTATTTATTTACATTCTGGACGTGTTTCAATTACATCATGCTTGTAAATTAATATTGATTATATTAACATATGAAACAGGAAATACTATGTTTTACTTGGAACTATAATTTGATTATATTAACTATGCAGTTATAATAACGTATTTTAATAAAAATATCGTTAGTTAACCTATTTTATGAAAAAGATTTACAATTTGTAAATCATCATGCAATATTTAGATCGGTCAAGGGTAATTGGGTTATCTATCTGAAATGAAAACAGGTCCTCAATGAAATATCTAAAGGTGAGACACATCTGGGTAAATACACTTATTAATTTATACCCACATAATATCTGGGAAAATAAATATTATATAATGTATCGGGTATAACAAATATAGAACCATTCATCAGATAATTTATGATTATGTATTCATAAAATTATGAACAAGAAAAATACCGAAAATAAGGTAAAACTCAAACAGAAATAAAACATTTAAGACGGATATAAACGAACAACACATTCGCTCAAAGTTACACACCACACGGAAAGTTGGCAACCTCCCAAAATTGTTTTATTAATGTCTATTGCAGTAGCAATAAGTAAAAGGGAATATGTAATTAATCTACAAGAACACAAACTAGGTCAACGCAATAAAGAAGAGATTAATTTTACCTTTCAAAGTTACACCAGCCTTATGTTAATGCTCTCAAATGGTATTTAAAAGTGAGGCTTCTATCTTAGTAGTATGTACGACTACCCTGGCGCTTCATACAAGTGGACTGATTTCATTACCTACTACTTAGTACTATAACGAAAGCACCGAGCTGTCCGCACATGATAAGTATGTGTGGATAATTATAGTAGGGTCAGCCCTAGAACGATTACCCTCATCGACTGGGACATGAACAAATTTCTTTATAGTTTTCACTCTTAAGTGTGTTGGGTACAGTGAAGGTAGGTACACTGTGCACAATAACCTTACATTGCAGTGCATTTCTAACTAATTTATTGTTTGGTAATTTTATAACCTCACAATTTTTTTATTCTTATTTGTTTATGTGGCCGACACAGATATAAAAAATAAATTGAAATGTCTTTTTATAACTTATAATTAGTCAATTTCATGCAATTATCCGATCTTATGCTTTTACTTGAGTTTTGGTAAGTTATAGTCCATTGTGTTCCTTTCGATTTAGTTACATTTTAGGAGTCTAAAATGTATTTTAGTTCTTTTTGTATCGGAAGACCGACAGATACTACATAAAGAGACTGTACTGCGACAGGCCTTAAATTCGACAGGACGGTACGAAGCATCTGTCTCAGGACTTACGTTCAGTCTTTCGATGTAGTACCATGGTAGTATCTATCAGTCTGTATTCATACACTATTTTTTAGACTGATTGAAAGTTATGACAACTAGAAGAAAATTAAATCATCCTTATCAGCAGTGAATATGAAAAAAATACTAATTACATTGAAAATACATTGACAATTTAATAAATTTTGTAGAAAATAAATGAATTTACCTTTTTTTAAATCTAGTCTTAAGTATCAAAATATTTTAAAAGCATAGATAAAAAACGCAAAAATCTTTCATATAAAACATTGCCTAAAAAGTGATTTTTGTAATGTCGCATTGCATTGAAGTCAATTGAAGATGCGAAATCTCGTAAACAGTTTTCAGCTACCCAAAAGCAAAAACGGGCATGGTTAAATACAGTTTCACAAATTTTGTCATGCTCTCGTTTCCTTTGCTTCTTTTATACCAATACGATAAAAGTTACTTTTAATAAAATGATTTTCACAAATCCATTTTAATATATTGTTTGAAATCGTTTGCTGAATTTATTACGATCTCTCATCTACAAAATATATGGTTTAAATTTAAAATATGTGAATATATCTTCACAGTCCTTGTG
The DNA here is from genome assembly GCA_963564715.1 of Catocala sponsa. Classification (NCBI taxonomy): domain Eukaryota; kingdom Metazoa; phylum Arthropoda; class Insecta; order Lepidoptera; family Erebidae; genus Catocala; species Catocala sponsa. The sequence goes on along the minus strand of OY751338.1, from coordinate 18,939,331 downwards.
ACGACCATTACACTTTCTAAGCAAATATTCGCATATTTAAGTCAAAGCATAGACTTAGCAATAAATATAACTAATTTCCACTTTTGTCTCTGTGAAATGACTTAAGAATTGTTTTCTTCTGATCTCAATGAATTTTGGGCATCTACGTTCGTAATTAATTTATCTATGTCTCCAGAACATTAGCGTGTTCCGAATGCCTAGCGATAGCTAGGTATAGATAAAGCTGCAATATTGAAGTATTCGTGTGAACAAGTAATTGTAGTTCGCAGTTTTCAAGTACGATGCGAGACTAAACATCGATTTAATATCTTAAAGTCAATTTCAACAGTTCTTGATGTTATACTGTCGTCATAAGGGAAAAAGACGTATCCGCCAAAAAAAGAATCATTCTTTATAAATATACTGGCAGATTTGTCTTGTTTTACTGATTCCAAATATGTAAATATCTTAATTTCGAAAAAAATGTGTTAGCTACGTCTTTTTTCCTTATGACGGCAGTATACTTTCCAGCCACGTATTATGTTATTCGTAGTTCTTACTAAAATTCAAAAACAAAATGCTAATAGTTGTTTCCAGTTTGAGAATATTCACATTACCTCGAACCCAAGTAGCTTTTTATTTATCTTGCTATTAGTTAATTTTGTAAAATCCTACCAATTTGGTAACAATGTCTTTTAACCACATATTTTCTTCTGCACATAAGATTCAATAGGTACTTTTAGAATTTCGACAAGCTAAGTAAGTATGCAAGATTTTATTAAACTGTTTACATGTCTCAATGTTACAACAATATGAACACAGGAAAACCTCATGATAATTGTTTTTATACCGCGCAACATTTAAAAGACGTACTTTGACCTCGATCGTCAAAACAAATGAACAGCTATGTTTATCTTGGTGATATAATACATTTTTTATTTTATGCCTATACTTAATCGCTTATCATTACTTTAGTGGAGCGACTAAATGACCCGAACATTAAAAAAATACATAATTAATAATAAATCAACATTGCGGTGAGGTTAAGCGGATAACGGCTTATGATAAATGTTGTTAACATTAGTGACGTCAATGTTTTTGTGAGACTTTAGCTCCACACAAATACCTTATCGAATACAAACAGTGACGACGGACGGAACGGCGTATTGTAACAGACAGTGGCGCTTATGTTTTTGTTAGTTCTATCTCGATTCTTCTCAATAGTTTCTGAACTTGGAATAACACTATTACTTTTGCTCCCCAACAATTGAATTGGTTGGGAATATTCCCACCCAGCTATTTATTATTTCATTGTATAGTTAGTTCGCTTGACAAAACAATCAAAATAAAGTATATTTTTGTAAAGAAAACGTTATTACATGATAGGTATAACCGTACAACTGACAGCAATTTCGAAGAAACGTTCACGTTTGTATTCTAAATCCGCAAACGTAAGATAAACCGTGGCTCTATTGGTCTTAGTATGGAAGGCTGGGTCCGGTGCGCGACTCACGGCGCGCAGCGGCGGTGTTGTCAGGTGAGATTTATTCACGTATAGCCTTAACATGCGGCCGAGTGGGCGTACGTGGGATGTAGACGGGCCTTGTGGTATTCGTGTACCGCCTTTATGTCGTTACGTCTAGCGAACTATTCAACTCCGTATTTGGTCTTTATTGCCCGTTACGGTCATACTTTATTTCGAAAATGTGGGACATCGCTTGGATTATACCGGCATCTGTCTCAGACAAATAAAAGGCTACAAACTATTAGACTTGATTTCTATTGTTAATCTCAGTGAGGATCTTGCGCGTAACCTTTATGAATTTTCCAATAATTGTGGGAATGTAAATGTAACGCAATAGAAAATATTCCAATCGACAAGTGAATGTTTATAAATAGTCTCCTCAGCAGCGGTCGCTTTATCATACCGAACAAAGGAACAATAACCACCAACAAAGAAGTTAGAAAAGAACAAAAGCAAACATCGAGACCGAGTCAAACGAGCTGTTTCCTTCTAAGGCGATGTAATAACAATAACAATATGGCCGACATTGTGCGTGCGTGCGTCGATTAGTGATGCGCGCAACTCTCGCAACTGATCTAATTCCGGACTCCGGGACTCGCGAACCTATACAGAAAGTATCGTAAACATCTCTTCGGAATTAACGGTCTGTTAAGCTGCACATACTGACAGGCATATATGTATACAACATTCGTTGAAGGTGGGAAAGAGACAGTCCTTTTATCGGGGTGTGGCTATCTCTACTTTGTATGCACTGCGCCTACATAGTTGCATGCAAGAGTAATATGTATGCATGTATATGTATGTATTAGGCGGTCGTGCTCATGCCATTATATGCTAATTAGCTTTCCGATGCATGTTCACTGTTGCAGATTAGGCTTGTACGTAATATTATTTTGAAGACAAAGGAAATTAAGTATCCAATTAGATTACATGTAGAGCAGCTGGATACAAAATAATAAGTAAGTAGTAAATGTACAATCTAGATATATTCAGACCATTTTCATATGGGAATTATGGACATAGAAAGCTATATTTAAAACAGGAAGCAGGTGATAAGGCAGTCACATTATGCAAATAAATGTTAAGTAGGTAAGTAATAATAAATAATTTATAAGAAGATAAATTTTCATAAACAAAATGATATGTTGACAACAACAAGTAATGCTGAATGACGTAGGTATTGCATAAATTAATTACATTCATAAATAAATATAGTAAATGATATATGTAAGACGGCAACTAATGCTAATAGGTGATAGTAAACAATGAGTCATGACAAGTACCGGTGGCACGCCGGCGCCGGCGAGCGGTGGACGGCGCACGGTCCACAATCGCCACAAAGCACCAAAATCACTTCACGACGTCACGTGGCACATTAGAAATTCGAAAAACATGTGATGCTAGTGCGGTGAAAGGTAAGATGCGTTCAGTAAACCGTTCCGAGTAACGAGTAACCGAACGTAGTCGTGCCGGCGCGGGAGAATGGCGCAAACTGGCGTCGTGCGGGGGGAAGTGCACCCCCGTGCCGGCCCTGCCCCTCTCTCCACGTGAGCCCCCTCGCTCGGCAGCGCGGCTCAGCGGCCCGGCCACCAGACAGGCTTGCATAATTAATGATACTTCACACACATTGCGCCTTCCGCACCAACAAGGTCATCTTTTAGTGATACAGATTTGCGATATTGCAGGTGATAATACTAAATTATTTATTGAGTAACTTTATATAACTTAATTGCGACAGCTGTTCAACACATATACATCAGATAAAGTTTTGCTAATAGATACAATCAGGTAGCAACATAACAGGTAGGTAACCTGTCAATTAGAAATGGTATAAATGATTAGCTCGTATTAAATCAAGTTGAGAATCATTAACTATAAATAAGAAACTTAACTTTGAATTTAAAACTTCTGAGCAGTTAGCAATATTATTATCTGCTATACCTAGGTATATATACGTACGATTAATAAGGTGTAGTAAAACAATAAAGCAGAGAAATCCCACAAAAATACGACCAAAAACAATTCAAAACAAATACAATAACAAACCGTTTGAAAAATAAGGAACTGTCATTCAGGTTAAAATGAATATTAACCTTCAAACAAAACAAGAACAAAGTAGTGAGTGGCGCGTTAATACAGACCCTTTTGACGGGTGGTGGCGCGAGGAGCGCGGGGTGGGGTCGGCACGAGGGTGTTCGGTTACCCGGGCGTGCCAGACGAATCCCGGCGTCCCGCACTTGTCGCGATCGATATCCGTATCCGCTGCACGCCACGGGAACTCACATTAACTAACTCTACCGACGGAGGTGGAAAGTCGGCCGATGTTGTTTCAAACTTTACCGATTAGAGTTTCACGAGATACTCTCCCTCTTGTTATTCTAAATGAATCAACAACTCGTTACTAGCTAACTAACGTAGCAATATTGATGGTTACTGTTTAACTTTTATGAGTAGCTAACAAAAATTAACGTTTCCTACACTTCAAAGGATGAGGTTTCATTTTGGCATCGCATCAAATGCTTACTGTTGAAATATGTATGTACGGAGATATTACTCGCTAAACAACAGACAGATTGGCTAGGATCTGACGTCTAGTAGAATATACCAGAATTATCTAATAATAAATCTCCCACACGTATCGAGTATCTAAACACAGCCTGTGTAGTAAACATTTGTACACAAATAAATACCAATTTGCCACTGAGACCAATTATTAAGTAACAAAACAAAATAATGTTGCAATTTATGAACATTATACGTAATATTTAGCTCAAGCGGCAAATATAATTTATGATTGGTTTTAGTGTTTGGTATGTAGAACAGCAATCAAATACGTAATTGGAATGTATCCATCTCTAGTCAATTGTAAAAATAAGTACCAGTCGTATTATTAGTTTCACATAAATTGGATTAATGCGAACAATATGGCCCACGTTTCATTTTATACAAAGTGGAATACAACAATCAAACACGTATTATCAATCAAGCTTAGTCACTGACTCGTTTCAATGTAACAGAGTTTGTTTTTACTTAACCATCATTTTGGCTACAGGCCAAAATAGAAAAAAAAGATGAGCAATGTTAAGAATCGACAACGTACAAATACAATATTGTCCTTGATCTGCCATTCCGATTGATTCACGAACAAACGAGTTTTAGAACACAACCATTAAACACAATAAAGCGAAATGGGTCACGCTCTACGGACGTCTCCAAAACGAATATGACGATAACGGAATAAATTGCAAATGGGAACCATTTATCCTTGTAACATTGTCGCCAGTGACCCGGTTGCCAGGGGGAAAGTTTATTTATTTGACACTTGCGGTGTTTATACACAGAAACTGTATTGAAGCGTTTTTTACTTTTATGGCCTAGGCACCTTATACATGTAAAAGAGTAACTACAAAGAGACGTCCGATATTTGACGTATGAACGTTATTGTACGCATTGACGTATTATATTTCATTAAGCCGCAATATAATGTATAGAAATTAGTTCAAACATAAAAATGTATATTAAAGCAATCTAGTTTCATCACCACGTTTATTATTTGTAGTAGTGATTGATATATTCTAATATTTCAAAACATACAAAATAACTCATTTAATTTCACAGTCTTTATTATATAAAATTATACATATCTAAAACACTCCTTTTTCGAGCAAGTCGCTTGTAAACCAGCTGGAAAAGTAATTTATGTAAAACTTAATGTTTAAGTGTCGTAACTTTACTCAATTCTAAGTAACTCCATAAATTGAATTTTATATCCACAATTAAAAATTTACTAGAAGTAATTTCAGAGAACCCATAATAAAATCTACGGAATTCTTTAGACATTTCAAAAGCCCGTCTCATTTTAAATGTGATATCTTAGTAAATCGCGGCTCTTTAGAGTTAAGTTTGTCTGAATTCAAGAGTCTTAATAATGATTTTGATGTTCCGGGAAATCTACTTTACATTTAATGAGAGTTAGGCTCTTAATACAGGTTTAAGTGAAATGCTTTTATTGCAGATATGGTAGGTATGTATGTGACGGCGGCGCGACACTGCACTAGCGTATATCAGCAAAAACAAGTGTGATACTGCAGCCAATTCCATGGTAATAGGAAAAGTTAGAATCGATTCAAGCCGGTCTCACGGTGGAGACAAGAGCGACGCAAGTACTGCGCCCGTACATTCTCTACAACACGCCGGATACGACACAGCTCGTGCTATTGAATTTGCATGCCATGCTCTATTTTCGATATACATTCCCATTTTCTAAACCATGCCATTTTGTTTTTATCTTACGATACAAACTAAACTGCGAGTACAACCAGTATAGTTGTCTTAAAATTTTATCACAAATTTTCTGCTGTTCAGATAATATCACAAGGAAATACAAATAGTATAACGTTCAAATACTGATCGCGCATTTTCAGAATGGTAAGCAACCATTTGCGTTCAATGCATATCCATCGTAAAATTGCTTCTAATGTTATTAAGATATAATCGTTTTTGGTCGGTGAAGATATTTTGATTTGGCATTCTTTTCGTACACAATTTGGCATATTTATATGTCATCGTGATGTATAAAGTTTTCATTTCACTTGTGTTGGCGTTTATCAACACTCAGTCTCAAATGATAATTTATTTGGATTGACCAGGAGGTGTAGAGTTGTTCTTGGCAGCTCTCCAACTTGAAATGGTTTCTCTGAAATGTTAGTTGCGAATTGCAAGACTTCCTACCTCTCTGTTTTAAGTATGTTTATATCTATCTATTACAGCAAATATAGATGTATGTTTATTCATACATTTATTGTAATACAAACTTGAATAAATTACATACAAATTTACCAATAAAAATATAACATGCCGTTGCTCTATATTTTTTTACTAATATTTTGACACATAATATGTATTTCACGTGGAGAACAGCCATTTGTCAAAAGAAAATTATCTTTTTAATGTTTTATCATAAAATTAACGTACAAAACACAACTAGTAATGTAAATAATTATTGAAACATTTTTATAACTCCAATGTTTTAAACATGAATGTCATAACAGGAGACAGAATGCTGTAATAAATATTTCATATAATCCTTCGACGATATTAAACTATTAATAATATAGTTTTAATTGCTGTCATTAACATAAATATGATTTTCATATAAACTTAAATGTGTTAATAATGACTACACTATATTACATTTTTATTACTTTCTTCAAATCGATTAAATAGTTCGTTTGACAGTTTAATTATCGGATAATCTATAACAATCAGTGTTTTTATTCAAGAACACTTCCATAAATCAACAGAGAAATAGGTTATCGTAATGAACTAAGAGGTACAGTACGGCCGGCCATTACATTGATTGATAGTGAAAACAAGCTGAACTAATAACGTGATGCAAATTATATTTTTATAACCCGCATCTAACACTGTTGAACAGCTGCAAAAGTTATAATGGCAAATTTATGTCACGTACACAAATGACACAAAGCTATAGACAACGTTGCCAAATTGTTACGTCAAAACAATGTTTTAATTTACTAAATAACTGAAGATGGCAACATCGTGACTAACCGGATTTCCCCACAGCGAATACTCCCGGTCATTAGCAAAGCTTAAAACGAGTTGTAAATAAACCTTATGACGTGACCGGCGCCAACTTTCGATTGAAATCTTCATTACGAGTGGGAGTTAGTCTTAGACGAAAAGTCATTCCAGATGTTTCTTGACCGGTCAATTCAGAAAAGTCGATAGAAAAAGTTTCACGATCACGGAACACCTGCACACCAGATGTCGCATGCAATCTAAAAACACTCTACAGTGCACTTTTTAAAGTTCCTTTTACTATTTCTGGTGTACGTGCTGGAACAACTCGAGTTAAGATTACAGTTTAGCATTCCACTCACGAACCGAAAGAGACGGTGCTATTATAGCATAGCTAGAGGGAAAAGTGGAGATGATTTGTTTGAATGTACTTTTCGAATCGATAGTCTGAGAGCATTCATAATGGCCTTGTTCTGATCCTATCGCGAGGCATAGATTTCACAAGATGAATTGTTTATGGGTTCCGAGTCTAGGGAATACTCATGTCATGTCTCCGAAAAGGGTCAGTGAACCCAAATTGCTACAGAGAGAATTGCTTTGCTCCCCTTTGTCAAATCGGCGCGCAATGTTCGGCTTAATCGTATTATTTGCAGGATTTACGTCAAGTTGAATTTTCGACTGAATTAAAAGTGGAGGTAAGAGGAACAGGAATTTGCACTAATTGAGCATAAATTGCGCCTTTATGAATGTCGAACTAGGTTTCCGTTGGGTATGCAAATGTGGGATTGTTTTGAACGCTTTGTTGTCGGGTGGAGTAGATGCGATGTGAATTATTCACGTTACAAACTACAGGAGCTTTCAAATGTCTTTTTCATATTTTTGTAGCTGGAAACTAGTGCACCGGTAGCAACTGAACAATGCACGCAAAGAATAGTCAAGGTTTATTTGAATGGTTTGCAAGTAGTTGAAGTAACACAGTAAACTCGTTTAGCGATACGTTTAAAGTCGATTATTTTGATTAACGACGTTCGTGTCGTCAGATTGGTGCTCCGTGCGGCAAACATGGCCAGATGAGAATTATAGCCGAGTGTATTGGTCGCATACAAGATGAGCACTATCGGGCATTGCACGGCTGTACGTGACGCCCATACACAATGCACCACTAAATCTCCCTCATTGCCTCCTGGCTTTCAAAAGAAATATGTTTTATGGACGATGACATGAATTCGGGCGACTGTATTACCGTTTCACAAAATATTTACTTCTATTTCCTTTTTGCTATCCAAATTATACGCTTTTTACTGTGACATTTAAATCTAGTATAGATTTCTAGCGGTATTTCACTGTTATAAAATTTACAGACACTAATTTATCATGTCACTAGCAACTCACTGTAATTATAATTAGACTTTATGATCGTAGGTAAAGATTATTCAAATAGCTATATGGGTTCAAATGAATATGAAAGTATGCGTGGGTGTTCTAATACGACCAGTAATAGTAGATCCTTTTTCTGGTCAAATTCATGGTGAATAATAACTACACATCCTGAGGCTTGGATGGGGGGGTCACTGCGCAATAACTGACGACTTTCTTTGTCTTCGTTTTATGTTAATTTGAATCCTTTGTTATGACTACACCCCGGTATTGTTACCGTTGTTTCGTCTGCACATTACTTTCCAAAAACGAGTTTGTTTTAAAGTGAAGTTGTTATGAGTATTTTGTTATTTAAACTTGGTATTGTAGAAACAAGGTTTATTACGCTTAACATAGCGGCATTTGATATTGTAAGATTAAAAAGGTCATTGTTAGAAGTATTCCAGGTCAGCAGAATTATAAGCGATTCAAACTGTCAGTAGAATCCGGCCGCCCAAAACTAAAGGATAATGCAAACTGAATACCTAAGAAAAATGACATTATTCTAGCCGATAACATTTTGATAGAACCAGTTTATCTGAAGGTGAGGCATATAATTATTCATTCAAGAATAATGCTCTCGCTGGGTCTACAAATCGGCCTTCATGAATGTCAGGTCCTTGAATCGTCCTATCCTTGAAACCTTGAGCTTAAGTTGAGCAAAAATTTTAAATAAATGAAGTTCTACGTAACTCTAGAATTTTGCATCTATAATTTATGTTACAAGGTTACCCAGTATGAAATTACACGGTTAGTTAATATCGTTATTACTGAAACTTGGCAATGAAACCCATTCCGGTACAACCGCAGTTGATGATGCAGATACGGCGGTGCTGATTAGGTATCTCGTACACATTTTATTAAGCTACTTTATTTTCTACTCTTGTGCTATAGATTTTAGAACTATAATTAAGTGAATTCAATGGACGTCAAGGTTAAAATGAGAGGCGTATTTATTTGTCGATGTTTACCTTCTTTAATTTTTCATTGAAGTGCGTAAACTTCTTTATAATCAAATTTTTTCTTAGTAACATTGATATGTTATCAAGAAACAATTGCATAGTATAACCCTGTCAAAGTACGAGTAGCTTACATTTAACAACACCATACTAATCTCTTATCCTTTACGTACAGTCGTTATTAGAGAGAGATGTAGTAATACAAAAATATCTCAGCTCGTAAAACAGAATCGGCACCATTAGCTTTAGAAGCGTTTTAAAATAAATAAACAAGGATTACACGTTAATAAACCCCGAGAGCCATAAATAGAAAAAGTGTCGTCTCCCAGTGTTTCTAAATTGCCATTGTGATTTACGTGTGTGTGTTACACGAGCGAATCCATCTGAATACGTATTTTGTTCGTAAACATCGAGTTAGGAGCAAAATTAGTCTAGACATATTTATGGACTGAAAGTTAATTATCCTACACTTATAACTGCGGTTCCTTCTAAATTAGAACTTCACAAGAAATTTCAAAGATGTATATATTCAATATTCAAAAGGAGCGTTCCGCTTGCGACCGGTTACGTCCCGCAAACCTCCGATTACCATTAAAACAATGCCGCTCGGCCAAACTAAGTTCTTCACTTCTTAGTGTGTCTGTGTTTCTATTCTGATATTCAAATAAGTTCAGTAATGCTGAAACTTCACCGCTTACCAACATTTGGGTAGCTATCGCATAGACAAAATGGATACAACGTTGATTAAAAAATACTGCGGTTTACTAATGGTCTTATAGGTTTCTACAGGTTGCTGATTCAGTGTTATCATGACCCATAAAGAAATAAGCTGTCGTACTAAGTACCTTAAATTCTACCATCAGTTGTATACTGTTTTGTGTAATTCAACTGGAACGCACTAAAAAATTATTTCTTCGTTTTTTGCTCTTCTGGTTACGCCGTATGAATGGGATGCAGCGAGTCAATACGAGATTTTTTGCTGCCTTAGCCTCAGCATTTTTAGAGGAAATGCTATGTAAGATACACTATCAAATCTGCCAATTATTTCTCGCCATAGCCCGTATATTTGTAGTACTAAATAAATGAAGCTGACGGAAAACATACTGGAGCCATCTACATGCCTAAAAGAGTATCATGATCATTAATGATCACGAAGCTTATTAGCCAGACTTATATAACTAGCCAGACTGGAATAGTGCCTTATTAGGCACTATTCCAGTCTGGCTAATTTGTTCTGAGAGGCCCGTGGCAGGTTATAAGCGTAGAATATTTGTGGACCTCAAAAATATGGTTTAAAATATAAAAATAATATTATTATTACACGCCATTAGAGTATACAAATTATTTTGTTTCAAAATGCACGTGTAAACTTTGCACATTATTTTATAAGTACCCTACACTTTCAATCGAAAGAGCAGTCTTACAATAAATTCCACCTCTATATTTATATTATTCACGAGTCGACGGGTTCATCATCATTATAATTAATCCCTCATTAATTCCGGTCGGGTAGCATGCAATAGGATCATAACTACGGCTACCAGTTAGTCATTTATACCATATTTAGCTGAACGGGTGTTGGGTTCGGGATAATGGCGGCGCATGCGTCACCAGGCGCCGACTGCCGACCTGTCGCGACACGTGAACACGAAAATAACCGACAGATAGACACACACACGCCACTTGAATATACATACACGCATTTGCATTCTATCGACACTTTCAAGTAGGCTTGTCTCGATTCTTGTTCACTTTTAAGAAATTAACAGTAGTTACGTGATATACAAAACCGATTATTCTTTTGATAGAATTTAAATACCGTAGACATACCAAAACGAATTTTCTAGGCTCATTCTGAATACAAAATGCGGAATACTTTTGTACTATGCCTTCATAATATTGACCTGGCAATGTATTGTTCTAATGGTGTGAATGTTCAAATAGCCTAGCGCCATCTAGGTAACAGGAATTAAATTAATTTACAGTTATAAACAGAACATATAGACAGACCTTTGAAAAAATCGAAGCGATATTAGTAGTCCTGATTCCAGAATAATTCTTATTCTTAGAAACCTATTTTAGAATACTATTTCTAACTGCCCCTAAGAAAGATGATCACGTGTTTTCTGCTAACGGTTAGACCAATTACCAGTTAGTAACGGTTTGAAGCATTAATATGTAGATTGTGTAGATGACATTTTTATAACACTATACGTCCATTCAATGTTTTTAAGGTTGTGTATCCAAAGGGCAAGAGCAGAATTCTATTACTAAGCTTCTTTAGTGACGCAGTGGTAGTGAATAAGACTACTGTCCAGGCGCAGGTCTCGTTTCAATCTCGAGTCAAAGTAACATAAAAGTTATTCGGTTTTTCTGTAAAGAAATTCTCACTAACGCGATTTTGTACGATTCCCTATCCATTTGCATATAGTAACTTCGTATGACTAGCCCTGAGGGGTGGCATTGGCCCTTAATTGGTAAAAGCTGTTTAATTGGAAGAAGCTGTTTAACTGACAGTTTATAGTGCTATCTATTGATTTCCACGTGTATTTTTCCGGCAAAAAGTATGATAGTGGTCTGGTGGGAACTTCAAACTTTTTCCAATTAAGGGCCAATGTCACCCCTTAGGGCTAAAGTCATACGACCTTACGGTATAATTTTAAGACATAATATAGCATGGCATACTTTTGTTTGTCCTAATTATATTTACACATAACATGGATTGCGGTAACTCGGTAACTGCGGTATCGCGACAACTTAAACCTATTTTTCGGTTTGTCACTAAGATAATTATGGCAACATAAACTGTATGCAAAAAACAATTATGACAAAGTACATTAAGAAAAAAAAAACATCATACGAAAAAAACGGATCTCATTTGGCACACCGCCGAATTTAATAAATCATTTACACCACTGGTCCTGTGCCTGATATATTTCCGGTTGTGTCGGATTAGCGTCCCATCGGATTATAAGAATGAAGGAATCGAAAGTGCACTTGTGTTTACACATATGTACACTTGTGCACTATAATACACCTTGCGATGTGTCTGTTAGCATTTACTGCCTTGACAGACAGTCAGAAAGAAATTATTACTAAGCCTACGCTGTCTATCTTACCTTTAAGAAGCTTTATCTTTTGAACCGTTACAGGTAGACAACTAACATATTATATACAGAACATGTTACCATGGCGGCTATCCTGAGAAAAGATATAAGAAAACAATTTCTAACGTAGGTAAACTTAATACAGGAAAATAGATGTTTGTTTTTCTGATTTAAATACGGTTATACCTTCAAACACGGAACTTAAAGTAATTGTAGTGTAAACTCTAAAGTTGAATAAAAAATAATAAAACCGGTCATGTGTGAGTTGGGTTCGCGTTTTGTGGTAGTATGCAACAGTCGGGGCAAACTTGCGAGTTTTTTCCTATTCGATAAAGAACGATTATTATAGTCACATGTTCCGGGAAAGAAGGGCACATATTGCTTTTATCAGAAACCGAAGTAGGTATGTTATCCGCTGCGAGACTCAATTATAGTGCACTTCGTACGACTAAAGTGGGTACACGATCGTGAATACGCTATACAGTTAGTTTCGAGAAACATCGTCTCTTAAGCTGTAACTGGATAATGTTCCTTTATCCAGTCGACGGCGAGCGTTCAGATCTCTTACTTAATTAAATATTTAAGACAGATTATTAGCTAGAACTTACTTGGAGGTTGGAGCGAGATCTTCTCGGCATTACGCCCACGACTTCTCCCTTCATAATCGATTCGATCACTGAAAAACATTATAAATTCAACAACCGAATCTTCAGACGATTACATTAAGTACATTAGATATTACAATACCTGAGTAGGATTTAATAACATTTATGGGAAGGTAAGTTTATCTTAGTGTCTAAATTATACAATCTCTAAAAATAGTTATTACTTTTAGCGATTGTATAATTAAGACACTAAGATAAAATTCTACAAAATCATGGAATAGTTATTAAAAAAGCTAAATAATAAATGGACCTACAACTGAATCTATATAAAATATAGTTTCATGTCTTTTTAAGGCGTAGGCACAGGTGTATTACAGACAAATTTCGGCAGCTATGTTTTATATCTTACGTATAACGAACGGGACGAGAAAATACTACCATATTCTACTAGACAATTTGCTATGCTCTGCGTTGCCACTTAGAATTAGCCTTTGCTAAAAACACTTTCTCCTCCTGGGTATTGAACACAGAACTGCCCAAACTTATACCACAAGACCAGCGAGTCGTATTTTAATCAAACGACTGTGCAATTGGATCTGTAAAATTATTGCATCGCCATTATGTAATTGAATACATACATATACATTCTATAGTAAGAAACGTAATATACATAACAGGTAGGTAATGTGTCCGGTGTTATTTCCCACTACATCACCGTCGCCGTCGTGTTGTAAGCATGTAAGTATTTTTCCTTTAGTATATTGCAACGTCAATTACTAAGGCTTCAATCCAATTATGCATGTAAAAGTACTTGCAACACCCATCCTATGTTCTCATTACAATATATAATGCGTCGGTACACACCGTTGCACAATATAATAATGCACTGTTATTAGTCTGTCGACTACTATCAAAACAAACAATCTATTCACGTAACACATATCCACCACAAACATTATGCTGTTAAGAATTTAACGCCTAGGTATATGTAATTTTAGTTGCTTATCGTAAATCAACAATCTATTTAAATAACACACATTCCAGTGACAAGAAATTAATTCTATATTCGACTACTTTTCAACCAAGAAAATAAACACAAGAAGATGGCGAGATTTTCGACTAATTATTTAATTTTAAAAGTCGAAAAATATTGACGTTATTTTAACAGTAATTAGAACCTATTTAAAATTTGTAACATCTACATATATTTTGATGAAATTTCATGTATTGATAGGTATACTGTTTTTGAGTTACATCATCGCTCATGTTAGTTGATATATTTTCTATATGCTCTTAGCAATGAAACATTGTTTGAATAGAATCTTGGCAACGTACGGTCTACACAATTTATTTGTCTGAGAATTAAGTGGCCCGAGAAATCTAATGAAGTTTGTAATAATATAAATCGTATTGAAGATAATAAGAACCTTTCAAGAGGAAACAATACCCGTCCTGGACTTTGACCTTATCCCTCTTACTATGAAAGAGGGAGATACATCTATAGGGTTGCCAACTTTATATCTGTGTGATAAAAATGTCTTATATAAATGTCGGATTTCAACAAAAAAAATGAAGAATGTGCAAAAATAAACAATATAGGTATAGGCAATTCAATTCTCATCAGCCATTTACCTCGAGATTCCTAGCGACAAAAGATATGGCCCACCATAAGGTATTTTAAATAGTTGTAGTGTCTCATAAATAAACTTGAACAAATTTTGCATTTTACTTTTATTATACTTTGAATTTTATTATTTTAAGAGTTTATAGAACTTTGAGGACATAACTATAATTACAATGATTTATAATCCATAATGTATAATAAATATCTTACTATAATGGACTATTATAAATTTATAATATATATATATATATATATATATATATATATATATATATATATATATATATATATATAGCAACAATAAGACAAAACTAGCATAAGTGATTCATAATTATAAACTTAATAATCAAATATCTACACTCGCATCATTATTATAGTATTATAATAATTTCCACAACAGTTTATTCCGTGATGTACAAACCCTACCACATTAGAAACAAGGGATAAAAAATTACACAGCAGGGCTACCCTACCCGTGCCCCATCCACAGTGAAACAATTTATAAAAGGCAGCTGCTATTAAATTAAGAACGATGTACATTTTTATTTTCTACGGGAATCGCCACAATTGCAATTTTGTTTACCTACGTACGTTTCATAATCAGGTTAATAGATAATCGTTATTACTTGACCTTATATTGAATGGTATCTATTTAAAAATATATGAGACATAAGTCATAATGCGTGGTGAAACGGCTCTATTGTTCTGCAGATGGCCGAAGATTGTTCAATGCAGCGGGCAGGTTATGTAACCAGAACCATTGTTTCCATGTACCCACATAAATGTTATCGTAAATTCGTAATCAATCATGACGATCCTTTTAATCGCTATTCAGTATAATGGTACACAGGCATACGGTTTTGTATGATGCTTTTGATTAATTAGAACTGATATACAATGGTATTCGAGAGTAATGTTTGGTAATGTTCATGGGTTAGTGGTTTTTAGCTCAATAGTACTCAGTACATAGTTGTAGTATTTTATACTAGTAAAATATTAAGGTTTTAAATAAATAACAGCACAATCATAATACTAAACTGTTTAATTCTTTCTTTTCAGGTACATGTCAGGTAAGCCGTGCCTAACCCAGGATTGCCTGCAAGAATGTGGAGACAATCCGAAAGTATAGTTGTATAAATGGTTATCGCTGTTTAGGAGTCAAAAGACTAATACTAGATATGCAAATGGCCTAAAATACACAAATTTAGTTCATATTCACCTCCATCACCAAGAAGTCTCATCTGCACGAGAGAAGGATCCTCGCTATGTTCCTCCAAAACCGTGTCATCGGTGACGGTCAACTCCTGAGAACAAAATGTAAATTTTATAGCCACTTAGATACCGCAAAACTGTTTTCTTTACATATAAGATAATTAATAACAGGATTATTAGTAGTTAATATAACCTGATATGGTAATATGATCACCTATGATGGTCAGTTACCGTTAAGGGTCCTCACATCTCCGCCTCCGGTTTGACCGTGGGACTTTTCTCAAGACTATTACTAGCGCCATCTAGTTACGAGACTTGGAACTAAAATAATTGTTCTCTAGTGGGCGGCGCTAACTTGATTTGAGATTAAAATTAGATTCTGTTAAACTATCTGTGAATAAATATTGGAATAGGAAAGCGAAACGGGACTGTCTCATAAATATTTCGTGTTACACAAACAAGGATAGTCGTACAAGAGTAACGGATCCCTTTGAAAGTAAAACACGGAGTTTGGCAGGTGTTTTATATTCGTAAGCAAACAAGATTCCCTAAATTCCCATCTAAAGTTTCTCACGCCTGAGTACGGCGCGGGCGGCGCGGTGGCGGCGTACCGTAAACAAATACGTCTCTGTTTTATGTCGCTTTCATCGGCTTGGGTACAGGTGTTATACGCGAATATAACCTTGAAAATACTTGCTAACATACATATTGAGAGTTTCGTGGAAATTGAACGTGTATCTAGAACCTACTACTGAAACTTTGCTGCATGTGTAGCGAAATTGTTGTGTAAAACATTCATAACGTGGTGTGTATAATATTGGATCTCGGGGCATTTAATTAAAATATCTTGTGTGTTTAACATGTCTTTGTTATATGACGTAGATGAAAACAGCATCTAAGATATAGCCGTCCACCAGACACAGCACCAGACTTCGTTCTGCTACTCAGAATTTCTTGAATGAAAAACCCAATAATTATCCGAACTGAGAATAGAACTTGAGACACATTTACAAACGCCGAGCCACCATCGTAACCAAAGAATGAATCGAAAAAAATTTTACATACGGCTATGTAAATTTATTATGTAGATAAAAGCAATCATAGACGAAATTGTGTACGCTATTACGATATACCCACACACAGGGCGAAATATACAATAATAGTACTTAGTCTTGTACATAAATATTCACTACCCACTGAACAATTACGAGCAATTACTGTATTTAGACTTTTAGAGTTATGACGTTATCGGTGTGAGTTACTACGCATTTTCCTTATATTTTAATCACTTCGTGATTCGTGCCAGTGAAGGCTTGACACGTACTTAGAATAAAAATATCGGTGGAGTGGAAGCCGAACTTGCGCAATAAGTTTTCCGGACTGTGATTGTTTAATCAAAAGAAAAACAAAGATTATTCTTCCTTTGTTTTCATACCAAACAAATAAAAGGCTTTTATGTTAATTTGCAGTCAATCAAATACCTAAGTGGCTTTATTAACCTCTGATTCTTCTGCAGAGGTTAATGAAAACACTACGTGGGTCTGAGTGTGTGTCTGTTAATGACAGGCATAACTCCGGAACCACTGCACTGATTGACTTGTAACTTGGTGTGCAGACACCTTGAGGTCATACCTCAGTCGAATTTAAATATGGGCTCTGTGGGTCAAATGACCCCGGAGATAGAGGGGTCACAAGATCACATGATGTACATTTAAGACGAAGCGGTTGAATCTTGGGTTTTTACACCCATCTCGTTTATTTTAAGAGTCAACTAAGTCTTCTTGTATTAAAAAAGAACATCAAAATATGTTTTTGTAGCTAAGCAAACCAAAACCAATATTAATTCGACATTATTTTATTCATCATTTTTCTAACAACTATCTTTTATTCTTTAAGGTTTACTCCATAGAATATTTATAAAGGCAACCTCTTTATATTCATAAACGAAATTTCATTCTGTAAGACAAATAGTACAAACGGTTTTAAGGAAAAACGTATTAGCCAAGCAGAAACAATTTCCTGCATAAATTATATGCGGATAAAAATAACGGAATCTGGATTCTGTTAGTTATAAATACACAAAACAGCTGTCAGTATACTTCTTTTACAGATTACCTATATACAATAACAATAAGAGAGAGATAAACATCGTAATTCACAAAGTTATTCATAGAGAATAAGCACGTAAAACAAAACTCACACGCTCATCAGAACTATCAATAAAATAAACAAAATTGAAGTAGTCGATAAACATGTCGACGGCTCAGACCAAGTTGAACACAAACTTCCGAGAAACAAAGAGGAACTTTAAGAAAGTTACTTGGAAAACCAGGAAAGGGGGCGAATGAGGGGGTTACTCAAAACTTCGACGTCTTGGACGCCAGTAATACGAGCCTCGCCAAGTTTTCCACTCGCTAATTCGCAGTATAAATTTGTTTAACGTCTCAACTTTTTAACTGTAATTACTTAGCAAAGTTCGAGATAGATTGAAGTACTCCAAAACTCTGACAGCGAGTCTGTGAAGAGTTTGATGAGTTATTGTAATAATTGTAGTTGCCAGTTCGCAATCACCTACCCGAGTACTAAGCAAGGACATCTAAAAGTCGTACGGTTTATTTGACTGCTCAACTTTGTCTCGCTGCTCGCTACTATCGTCACCCACCATTTATTTTTAGGCAGACGAGGGTATTTAACAAAGTTAGATTAATCTTTAATAATAAATTTCAACGTGTACAATATATTTTAATCTCGTCAAGATTCAATTAGTCTCATTTTACTTGTAATTATAATTTTCATTAATAAAATCTTTTTGTTGTATGAATCACGTTTCATTTATAGCAACTAGTAATATTTTATTTATAGAACTTAAAATTTAACACGTTTTAGTCTAAATCATGTAAAATGAATAAATATGTATTTTGTAAATTAGTTTTTTATGTAAAAACGTAAAAAAGGACTAGCTTATTACAGACAAGCAATGAAACATGCATGAAGTCAAATGAATATCAAAACTAGATACCTAACTTAAAAATATGAAACACGAAACAAACTTGTGATTTAAAATGAATTATGTATACCGAATTAAATAGTCTGAAGAAACCATCAACAAGCAACTTAACAAGCAATCCCAACAAAATGTTCCGTTTGGTTACGTTCTACAGAAGGAACTTCGACATCTCCCGTCCTCAAAGGAGAGGAGATGAAAGAAAAACAATAAAGTGTTTCAATAACGCAAAACAACAAAGTTTGTTTAGAGAAGTTAGCGAAGGGGTGAATCGAGGTGGAATGGGCGGGACGGGGTGAGCTACCCACACATCGTACTATATTATACCTAAACCTAGATAATTTGATACCGTTCTGTGTAACATCATAAACACCCCGAACTTGTGAAGGGCTTGCCAAGGACTTTATAAGCTGATTTTACGGGAATTGAGATTAATAGCTGCTAGGCAACGGACTGAAAGCAATGTGGAAGTAATTAAAGGAAGTTATTATTCAATATACATTTATAAGCATCAAGAAAGAACACGCACAAACGGTTACAACTTCCTCTTATAAATTAATTATGACCAATACACTGTTATAAATAAATATCGTAATGATACCTCATTATAGTTTTTACAAGCTCAATAACTTTTGCTTCATAGCGGACTGGCAATTTAACAACATGTTTCCTGGATTACCCAATCATTTATTAATCAAATTAGAATAATGATTTATCGAATTGGTATTCTCATAACAGGTTTTCTAGGAACAATGCCATGACGCGTAGATATGACGTTTTTACATTTAACAGATCGAATCCAAATATTTATTCACTTAGAACCAGAGCTTAGCTACTTCAATAAATAATTTGGCAATGAAGATATATTTTGAGAGAAACGAAATTCCATTAAATCATTCATTCATCAATATTAGCAGGCTTACTGTTCATAAATGTATTCTCGAAGCAAATTTAATGAAAATATTTTCTGGCAGGTGGTGTGTATACATGGACGTATACGTTCATAGAATGCTAACTAATACATAGTATATTATGTAAGGCTAGGCTAACAAGCCGAGCTGTTTAATATCAAGGCGGCCTTGATCGGGAAACAATGTATGTACTAAAGCGTTTCAATTGCCTTTAATACTTGTGTAGAATTGAAATTATTATACTACAATATTATGAAGGCTCGATACATAGCCTATTAAAAATCGTACTTGTTTACAATGAGACAACATGGCTCTATCGATTTTCTATTAATTTGTTACAAGTATACATATATAGCATCTACTAGTAATATGTTTTTGTTCGTGTATTAAACGTACACAAAATCTTACTACTAAAAGCGTGTGAATTCTGTACACAAATATTTTTATATACATTTCGAATTGGTTTTAGCTATTGTAATAACATTTATATGATAGCTTACACATACCCCGGTTTAAGTGTAAATTATTCAGAAAATATGACACAACTTTATACAGGTTAGTTCCATCCTATAAAAACACTCCTTTCGGTGATTAAATGTCGAAAAGTATGTATAATAATTCAAACACTTAGGCAATGCTTAGTAATATTGACCGTGGTAGGCGTCTTGATTGATTGAAAAATGTTATAACGCCTATCAAATATTTGTGTTTTCTATTCTATCACAAGATAAAGCAATGAAACAAAAATAATATCGACGAATAACAATTAACAACATTTATTTACGTACGCTTTTATTCCCATAACTTGCTACAAACCACCTTATATTGTTCCCTATTGTAGCTCTAGACAAAGACGGGTTTTTGACTATTAAGAGCACCAACCTTCGACTAGCATTTAGAGTTATTTTAGTATATGATAGGGTTGGGTGTTGGGTAATATGAGTGAATAGGTATCATATTTCACGATACTGCCAATAAATTAGATCTAGATAAAGTCCTGTGACTTCGGAGGTCGACGATCTACCATTGTGTTTAACGACAACAAGGTAATTATTTCTAAAAACTAATAGCTGTATTTTATTATCAATGTAAGCGTGTATTTTGTTTAGCATAAAATACACATGAATACAATACAAGGACATTTATTCTCAAAAGACTTCACTACAGTAACTTTAGTTTGAATAGAAAACTTTCATACACTCGAATTAAACGGTACACGTGTTAATTTCACACCCACGGGGCCTATCGTTTCAGTCGAGATGAAAAACAACTTGGGTTGTTTTACAAGACGACACTATGTACGTGATTATATAATCTATTCTCTCGAGGCACGAAATTTTCTCTCACCGGTAATGCTCGACTGTATTGCGTAACGAGATATTTAAAACACATTTCGTTTTCGCATAAAAACCGCAGTATAAAGAGTTTTAAATGGGCCGCATTCAATCCATAGTATTCGATGCTCCGCGTGACAACATCGATCACAAAATTCAATTAAATCTTCATCAGCCGCCTCATATGGCCGCTGTCGACATAAATTGAGAGCGCTGTTTTACTAACTCCTTATAATTGGAAGCTCGTGGAAAGTTCTGGATTCCATACACTTATAAGGTAACAGGTTTCCATGTGTTGATCGAGTAACGAACACCGTATACAGGTTGTTTGGTTACTTACAAGCGCCCTTATAGATCGAACCTCGTTGTCGGATGCCTTCGCGTTCAATAAACTAAACAGGTTTCATCCAGAGCTTCCCGCTTCGAAATTATCTTGTAGAATTCTTGTACAGTTAGTCTTGTTCACCTGCACTCAATTATTTAAGATATCCCAGTCGCTATTGTTAGCTAAAGCAACGAACTGTGATAAAGATATTCACAAAACGCGTTATCTAAATGGGTTTTGTTTAATATCCTGTTGAAAGGAGATAATTTCAAATGGAATCAGACGACTAAGGAAATTAATACCAAATCCTTTTAGATCTCACGTCTATAATCTTTATTTTATTACTACGTGTAATTGTGTTTCTCTGTTACAGAAATATAAAGATAAAAATATTCCTGTATATTTACAGTAAACCGATGTCGACAGGCCAATCATGGGACTTTATTGGAATCCGAATTGGTTTCGTTTAATAACTGGAATACGTCTATAGAAAATGAAACCTGTCGAAAACTTGTTACGGTTTCAATTCGAGAAAGCTTTTTATAAAATGTTCTAATATAATATTGCTACATTTATTTATATTTCTAGTACTGTTGTTATTAAAGGGAAATTACGAATCCATGTACCTACGGCAATGTGGCCTAGAATTTATTTAAGACTCGCGATTTTATGTGCTGTACAGATTTATAGCCCGTCACGGAGGTATTTTCGTTCTTTATGTTTGAATTACCATGTAGCCTTATAAGTAATTTGAAGTCGACTCTGTTATGGCCTCCTAACATGACAGTTTTATAATGATAAAATGTTCTTAAGACTGGATTCGGATTCATTGAAGGGCATAAAATGTGTTGAACAATACTCACTCCCGTATGCTCATTGACTCCAACGATGACGGCAGTGTACCATTGCGTGGCACCAGCGACTCTGTACACTTGGGCTCTACAACCGCCGAGTACAGAGGGCGTGGTGGTCAGGATACGCTGCCCATCTTGTATCGTCCGCCAGTCCGCCGCTTGAGATGACAGAGACGAGATGATAGAAGCGTCAACACCTGCTTCGGACCCCGCGAGACGCGCATCCCAATCCTGTAAAATAGTTCATATTAGCAACTTATAACAGTACTAGATGTTCCCGCGGTTTCACCCGCGTTTATCGTTACTGCGCCGACCCCGTGGGTCATCGCGTGATGTTATATAGCCTACAGCCTTCCTCAATAAATAGGCTAACCAACACTAAAATAATTTTACAATTCGAACCAGTTGTTCCTGAGATTAGCGCGTTGAACCAAACAAACAAACAAGCAAACAAACTCTTCAGCTTTATAACATTAGTATAGATTAGACTTTGCCCGCTACTTCACTTGCGTTAATGTAGATTTTGTCTATAAAATTCTATACCTCGGGAACAGGACTTTATTTCTGGATGACAGGTAACCTATATCCTTTTCTGTACCACTGACAACGTGTATGGGAAATTGCATGAAGATTGGCCGAGTAGTTAAGGCATGAAAGCGTGACAAACAAACTCACGTTCGTATATATAATATTAAGTTAGGTTGTTCATGTCCGATTATGATCTTTCTTTGTGTGAATTTTCAATCTTTATAATTGTTGCTTTGTGACCTAACTTATAATTGAGTAGCTGAAACCTTCGCCGCCGCACACTTCGTTTTACGTCTTTTATAAGTACCTTGTACTTTTTTACAGTTAAGATATAATAAAATTAGTCTTGTTTATAAATTGTTCAATTGCTGAGCACGGGCCTCTTCTCAGTTTGAGAAGGTTAAGGTCGTATAAAGATAGAATTTAATATACTACACAAAAATCTTAAATAAATAAGTAAGTCTTAAATTATTGAGCCATGAAAACATTACATATGGACAGATTTACCTTTATAATACAAGTACGCATATACGAGGGAAGATAGCACTACGGACCAATATTTAAATCATAGTAATTATAATAAACCACTTTTATTAGCAACTTTCAGGTTGGAATATAAAGGAAGCTATATATTTAGACCATGCTAAACTGAATGAGCAAAGCATTGCAGTTTTGTATGGTACTATTTATTAGATTCTGTATGGACGACTGTATGGTACTACACGTGCATATAGGGCCTAGACCTAGGACCTAGGCGAACGTTTCTTGATCAGAACGGAAACGAGACAAAGGCCAGATTAAGAGCACCTTAAACCGACTAGCGTATATAAGAAATGTGATGAAAGTGAATGTAGCCAGCGAAGTGTGTCAGGATCGTAGCAAATGGAAATCCGTAATCTCTGCCTACCCCTCTGGGAAACAGGCGTGAATCTATGCATGTATGTGCATATAGAGCACAAACTAAACTACTACAGAATACTAAAATTTAGGTAATAAAGAAAATAATTGTCCTATAATGTATCGCTGTCGAAATATTAAGCGAGCTGTAGTGTAATTTTTAAATTCTTTAATGGCTATTATGTGGCGATCATAGATGTAGAGTGATTACAGACAACAACACTTTGTTTAATTCTTCGAGTTTACACGTCGAAAAAGACCGCCATTCATACATGAGTAAAAAATAAAATTCATATTTATTATAGTCATAAATAGCCGAAACAACGACTGTTAAGGTAGGTACCAAAATGAAATTTCTGTACTAAACGTTATTCATCATTCGGTATTAGAAATCGTACGTTACTAATGTTCTAGTTAAGCCGCAGTTATTGATAAATGGTAAAACCCTACTCTAGTATACATAGAGATAATATATTTCATACGTTGTCCCCAACCAAATCGATTCAATACCCGAGTTTCATCGGCTGTATTTTATATCCTATACGTTCGATGCCACCACAAATTGGAATGTCCATTTAAATAATACTAACAGACGATAAACATGAAATCTTTTTGCGAGTTCCCTGTGTTCTCTTTGTAACCTCTACTAATTGGTCGTCAGATGCTGAATTTTATTTAATTGCTGTCGTTTCCCAGTGTTTACCAGACGGAGTGTCTCTGAGTGAAAAACTTCTGTGTGGGATTATTATCGACGCACGCAAAAATAATAGGATTTTTAGGATACTGTGACAAAAAATCATAGCAACAATACGCCCTAAAATACCTCGCCTTAAGTCCCTTTTAACCCCAAAATACAAAAGTTAGCTCTCACAAATATCGGCACAATTTTATGAGCCACAAGTATCCCAAGGTATTGAGCAATAGAAAAACCTTTTTGGCCGAAAGAGGATAAGATTTCTATATTGTTAACAAGAAGAGCTGTGTCGCGTACCCATTATTTCCTGGCCAACCTTTGTTACAACCGCCAGACGAGAAAACCAATTGGGTCCGTATCGGAAAAGGTTCCTTTGTTTGTCCTGTGACATTGGTTAGATAATGATACTACGAAATAGCTATATTTTTACGGAAGCAATCTCCATTTGTATCCGGTTCTGTATTTATATTATTTACTGTACGAAAATCTATGTTGCTCAAATAAATTAGACAAAATAATTGAAAACGATCGTAATAACCAATTGAGGTGGTTCAGTTTCAACATAATTTAACGCCCTTATATAGCCTAATGATTATGTATTTATGTATCTGTGAACTTGTTTAATTAGCATCACGCACGCTGCTTGTACATACCTAATAACGACAGGGACATAAATCTGTATTTATATATTAATTAATACAGTACATCGATAGTTGCCTTTACGACCTCGTATCACATGTAAACATTATGCCCCACATTATGGTACACCTCCACAAATCAACATTAGTATAGTGTATACTTGCCCACGTATATCGTGTTAAGTGCAGTAATAATTCACCGTACACACAGAGAGAGAGCACGTACGCCATACGTGTATGTGTGAGCACATCGGAGTTTAACGTGCACACGGTTGCACTAGTATTTATGTCAATGTTACAACACACACATTCACATAAAACGCACACCTGTTTCAGTATATTGCATACAAGCCTTTGCCCGGCGACAGACGTATCCGGTGCGTTGAACCCGCCCCTCTCCCCCATCAGTCCCCCCACAAACGGCTGTTATATCTACATGTAGACCTACTGTATCCGCCTGTTTGCTAACTAACGCTATTGGACCATTCAGGGTCACCGGCGTTTGTGTGGACAGCTTGCTTGAAAGTATTTACGAGTATGTGGGGCGTTACAATGAATTTTAACAAGAAACACAATTACTAAGACAATAGACCTACAATTGTGTAATTATAAATGTAAAGGATACAGTTAGCGCCTTTACTACGTAAACCATTCAAGGTGACGTTGTTGAACAAGATTGTAAATATTTGCAAATGCTATTTGGTAGAACTGAAATATATACTGAAGGAACGTTATGAATACGTGGTGAAGGAAGAAACTTTAGTTTAGACCTATATAGTAGTACAAAGAGCTTTTCACGGTCAAATCATTTCTTTCCGATATAATAGTGTGGAAATTGTCTGGGTAGTAATAATTGTAACCGATAAGTATTTGTTAAGTCACGAACTGTTGAGCGTCGCCGTCGTCGCTGACCGACGCGGGCGCGCAGTGACTCAGCACTGGTTACACAATCTCGCCTACAGCCATTACTGTTTATTTTGCTCGGTCGCTCTATTTGGTGAGATTACGTCGTGATTAATACCGGCCCGTGGTCCTGGGATCAGGAAACGGATTACGCTCGTTATGTTTGAGAAAGTGATGTTTATTAATATTCCTATATTTAAAACTGTTTGACGGTCATTTCTGTTCAAACTCTACCGAAATTCGAAAGCTCTGAACTTGGTTATAATGTGCCAATAAATTTTATCGCCAATTGGGCAATCATATATCTCTTTTAAGAGATATCATAAAGAAAATTTGGGATCGAGAGGTGCGCTTAACTTTATAGTAGGAATATAATAAGTAATCAAAGTTTTAATATTTGTAGACAAGTTCTCCGCTTCGAGTTCCAGAACAACGTTAACAGTATGGAACAAAGGAGCATGAGCGAAACGTAGATGGAAACGTACTTATATTTCAAGGACAGCGAAACTTTCCTGTACCTGTCGAAGGTCTAATCAGAATTCCCGACGGCGTTGTAAACATTTCTTATAATATAAGTTTTCCCTGTAGCTCGACGGTGCTTATGTACGAGCGCGAAGTGTGCGGACCAGGAAGCCATTACGGCTGGCACACATTCGCGCGGCTCCCGCGGCTCTCATTCAATTTCCTGCCGACGCTGGCTGACTCCGCTCCCCGCTCGTGATATGACTACTGATAACAGCTTCAGATATAGCTATCTACGACTGTATGCGCATATCTACATATTATTACCAGCGATAGATTAGTAGGTGGATTGTTGAGTTGCAGACTGACTGAGGTCTCGGGATTCTAGACATACAAAATATACTAATAATCTGTTATGTGCTTAATAATATTCCGTGGAGTATAGTACAGTTTGCTAATTTGTATACGGAAATCAGAACTGCATAATTTGTATATAAGTATGTAAATAAATCATCGACTTTGTAATACTGGGTGTATTACAAAGTCGATGATTTGATGATGATTCGTTACTGGCATACCGTATAAGATTCCCACAATTATATGATGTGGAAATAGTTTTCAAAATTGTCTCATTTAAAGGCTTATTGTCAAGGATAACGACCTGCCAACAATCACACCACCCTTAAAACTCACAAATACCTTTTGAGACATTATGATATATACTTTTCTCTCTATACAAATACGAGTAAGTACAACCTACGTACTACGTCCCACAGTATTGCGAATTGTGCCAATTATTATCTATACTAATATTATAAAACCGAAGACTTTGTATGTTTGTTTGGTTGATAATCTCAGGAACTACTAGTTCGAATTGAAAAAATATTTTAGTGTTGGATAGCCCATTTATCGAGGTAGATTATAGGCTATATAATATCACGCTACGACCAATAGGAGCGGAGCAGCAATGAAAAATGTTACAAAAACGGGGAAAATTCTCTTATGTTATATGAAGCACACGAAATTGCGCGGGTCAGCTAGAATAAAAATACATTCGATGAGCCCACGTCGACAGTATCTTCATACATTTTAATAAGTTCATTGACGTTGCCAATGCCTTTTACAAAATGGTGACAGATATCGATGATCAAAGGCGAAGAAATGCGTCGACAGCTGAAAAAAGTCACAGTAAAACCTTACTCGACTGTTATATTAAGATGAACAAATTTTCCACGATTGGTTTCATATCGAAGCTAGTCCATTAGTTCTATATCCAACCCTAAGACGCAGTTAAATTTACTTAGCAAATTCTCAAAGATTAAATACCAACAAATGCCGGAAGGTGTTAAGTAACAAGTTATGCGGGCATTTACAGTTATACGAGACTTATCTACAGTACGCTTATTAATGTTCGTACATTATCTGCTGAAATCTAGGTAGCGTACGAGTATAAAGATTTTAGGTAATATCTATTATTATATATGATTGCGGACGCAGCCGCACGTAGGCACACACACTAATGCATTATGCATTACATATTAAATGCTTAGATAGCAATATCAATCATGGATCCCTACAAAGATCACAAAGCAGACATATGTATTTAGCCTGTAACGACCTGCGATACCATCCGCGACGTAAGCGGATACTTGGGCATTATATATTGAAATCCTAGTACATACACAGTATGTAATTAGAAAGCGCGACTGTACAACAGTTCAAATATTAATATAACTGAAGACAAAAGCGTCCCAACAAGCAAATATAAAAGAAATCGCAATAAAGGTGGATAAAAACAAACGAACGCATCTATAGCGTATATGCGGTGGTTTTATTGCGAACTCTGAGGTACCCAAAGCGGTCACAAACGAAAGGATTTAGTTCCCTAGACAATGCACTTTGCCGTATCCATCAAGCGAGATGAAACGTCAGCTCACTCCACCCGCAATCTCTAGGAAAATGCAAACATGTACGTCGTAAATTAAGCTGATGTATGCACTGTTACCTTATCTACAACTGGTAAAATAATTAGTGGATACAGCGTCAAGCCTAAAGGATTCCGAAGACGTATTACAAGCATATTCATTAGTCAGTAGATTTATGTTGTTTGTGTTCAATAGAGGGTGGCTGGTATTGTAGCTGTCTCAGCCACCCGATTGCTGGGCTGTTATAAATTGACGAGGTTGAGTATCTGAATAACCAGTTTAAATTGCTTAAACTATATTTGTATACTATATAATAATCTCAAGACTTTTAAAGCTAATTCTAATTATAAATTTATTAACTGTATTAAATCTTACAATAAAGTCCTAATATTATAAGTTTAGTTAAGTACATAAACAATTGTTACTTAAAATATAAATTGAGATTAATATCAAGATTACAATTCTAAGAACAAGATAATATTTTACCTAATTTATTTTATTTACATCCCGACCTACTTATATAATAATAGAATCAAATTAGAAGCCAAACTGCCAGCAGTGCCAGCATTTCAACAAATTATGAAAAGAATGATGTACAAAGAAAACGTGTCCGCTATTGATGTCCATCACAAAATAGGAGCACGATCAAAGTAACATTGTCTCGCGTCTAACACACGCCTATATCAGCTATACCCTCCCGGCGGCGCTCACTCAGCCCCGCCAGCCCCTGCGAGCTCCCGCGAGGGTGGGTGAGACCGGACAGTTGAGTAAGCTAACTGAAACAAACTTTACTCGTTTAAATTTTGCGGCGAACAGTTTCTGAGTTGGGTTGCGTGCATGCTGACGACGACAAAGTTAAGAAACTCGCGATAAACTTTCATTGCCGGTTAGCTAATTGAGTTTTTAATTATAAATACTTAACTCCAAGTTTCGCTGATTTAATTATACATTTTTACGGCATGACGCCTAAATAGTCGTACTTATACAGTTACGCAATAAAATACTTACAATTTTATACACCTGCACCGTATAATTAAAACTTATTACCACTTTGTTTTAAATATCGTGAGACTTTAAGAAAGAAATTAGCAGACTTTTGGCAAAAACACTCTGGAAATAAAAAGCAGAATTTATGTGTACTTACATAAAGATAATATTCTCATTGTGCGAGAATTGAGAGTCTAATTTAGAACAATTTATAAGTATGTACGCTGAAGCCATATCAGACCAATATCGGCCACCCTCCGTCGTTATGGCAATACGAAGTTACGTAACACCCATTGTTCTCGACTCGTTGCACTAATAAAACAGAGCAAACAACTTCTTTATCTCGAATAGGTACTATAGATTACAACTAGTCTAGTTAAAACCTCTTCATAATATCCTATTTGAACATAGACTACGACAAAATAGAAAACTTTTTCATTCGTGACAACAATTTGTTATAATAATGTGCTCTACCGCAACCTACTCTCTGTGTATGTACACCGCTAGTCCGCTACAGCAAAAATCTTATTTCACATAATTATTACTAATGAAAGTTCGTAAAATAAGAGAAGGCACTCATTCCCTATTGAATTAAATTTTATATTAAATAAAATGTCAAAGGAAAAAAAAACTAAAGATCGAGAGCACGGTTCGTTGGCGATGAAAGGAAATTTAACATTAATGAACATCCCTTTTCGTAATAATATTCTACTTAAAGACACTGAAGCATTTGTATGTTGTGCTCTAAGAAAATAAATTACTTCCACTGCTTGGAGGCGTGGACGTGAAAGCGTGGCGAAGGACGTGTCCGCAGAAGTATTGGACGACACAGACAAATTAAACAAGAAGCTAGTACTAAAAATGTGATGAAATTGCAAAACAAAAAAGAGATTGGCTTTTGCAGGGTAGAGCGATCAATCATAATGTTTCCACGGGTGCGAGGCGGCCGCGGCCGCGTCAACCGAAAATAGCACGACAGTCGGCAATACCACCATCCACCACCTGGCTCAGAATATGTATATAATAAAGGGGAGGCGGGCGGACGGGAGCGGAAAATCAATAAAGCGGGCGGCGAGCATCAAAACATACCGCGCCCCGCTCGCCAGATCACCTCGCTCCACCCGGCGCGAGCTCCCTCGCAGCCCCCGTCTCCCGGGGAAACCCTCCCCATGTTTGGCAGACACCGTCCTTGATCTCCCCACTTCGCCTGAGCGCGCAAGTTTGGATAAACACTCGTATCGTCTCACTCGAAATTGGGTCGCTTATGCGTTTTGCTTTTTACCATTCGATCTCTTTCATCTCTTAAACTAATAAGCTGGCCCGGCCCGTCTGACAATATGTGTGCTCTTTATAAGATTTACAAATAGACGTAACATTATTATAGCACACGTGTCTAGGATCTATGACAAATAAATAATGTGCGTTCATTTGTAATATTCCGTTGGCATAGGATGTGATATTTAATTTATACAATACCGTTTTCCTTGATCTATATTAATGTAAACATAAATATTATGGAATAATATAGGTATCACATAAACGTAATTCTTAAGCACAAGCGTCATAGTTTCTCTATTGTTTTATATAATGTTTCTGCAAAACAAGAGTGACATTATTAATAAAAGAATATAAGTTGTGAGTAGATTTTTCGCAAGCTCTCGCTGGGTGTAATACGATAAAATATTTGAATTCGAGAGGGCAAATTATGATCAAGAAAATTCTTACAAACTTTGCCATTTGTGATAAGGCTGGGCGAAGAAAACTTTGTCTTCATTTTCTTAGGAAATAAATCAAGACTGAATCTCAAGGACAAATACCATATTTATATGTCGTTGTAAAACAAGACTTATAAAGAATTCACTTCATTTGAAAAACTGGGGCTTAGAAATACCATCCAACTATATAATTATATATAAATGCTTCTTACACGAGCATCAATTCAAACGATTACGATAGAATTTCACCAATCGGTGATACTAACAAATAAACAATTTCAAAAGAAACTCTATTCATATGGATTTGATATAGCCTGGGGCTGACTACTATAGATGCATGGAAAGACATAATTATGTAGTTTTGAGAAACTTTACCAGCACCATTGTTTATACTGAACTACTAAGACTTCTTTAATAAGCACAGTTTACAGTTTGTAGTGGGCTAGATTCAACACCTACTGCTCGTAAACAAATTCTTATATTATAGAGATTCATGAATAATCGATATTACATAAAAATATATATCCTAACTTCCTAACTAATATTATAAAAACGAAAATGAGTTTGTTTGTACCTTTTCACGCCTAAACAACTGAACCGATCATCCTGAAATTTTGCATATACGTTGACAGGTGTACAGAAACGGACATAGGCTACCTTTCATCCCGAAAAAATTACTGTTCCCGAGGAAAACTATAATAACGTTCTTATGATAATAGATGGCGCCACGTGTCTTTCGAATCATGATTGAATTATATGTATTATTACAAGCACAGTACAACCCGAATTGATTGTCAAATTCTAAATTAACGCGAGCTAAGCCGCGGGCAAAAGCTAGTAAATAAATAAGTAGAACCTAGGTTAATTTAGCGTGAAGTAAATTAATAAAATTGAATCTGTAACTTCTATCCACTTATGTAAAACCTAATAACGTGTTTACATCCGAAATAGTTGACGATTGGGGCTTCCCGTCGACAAGGCGACACGAACCTTAATAACAGCTCACACAAACATCAATTTATAACTATAATAACTAACTATTTCCGAACCAAACGATCATCACTGACCATTTTTACGGTTCACGATCTAGACAATTACTTGTAGTATATACGTGACCCAAACACATTAAGCTATTGCGTAAGGCATCCACATGACATGTAGTTAGGTACAACGAAAAACATCGCAATTAGATTTTGTGGATAGCCATTGCCAATTTATTTGTCAGTCAACAAAGCAATCGACTAAAGATTACCTTTGGTATTCTTGGCTCATGTGTTACTTAGCCGAGATGCAAAAAAATGGGATAAAGCAATGGCCATTAGAGTCAAATAATAATGTATTCATTTCTTTTGTCAAATACATAATTAGGAACTTGTTGGACTGATGAGTGCTGGATAAATGGTAAGTGTATTTGACATAGTTGTTTTTCACTAATCATAGTCTTGAGGATATGTTCTTAATTAACTGGAAATCCTCTATTTGGTTCTAAAATTAGATGTATATGTTTCTTTGATAAATTGCTTTGTGGGCGCAATAATCCTTTTAGTAAATGAGACATGATATATATCCGATTCAAACCTTTTTACACATATTTTATGACATTACCCTTTTTATTTGAAACGAATGTTGTATCTCGCAATTAAACAACAGAAAATAATAAAGGTTAACTAATTGTGCAGGCAATAACAGCTCTATAGCATCGTAAAAAATCATCGAAAGCTTCTATCGATGCTGAGAGCATACATGAAGTATATTATACATAAAATGGCACACTATGGCATATTGGCGACACGCAATCACGTCGTGATACTTGACCTACAACCTGCGTGGGTAAGCACTTGTCGTTTTATTACACACGTGAATACATCACAAATCAAACAGTATGAACAATTTCTTATTTATTCGAGTCATGTGCATTTTGCTGCAGCGAATTGAAACATTTGCGACGAATTTGTGAGCACGGCTTTGGCGCGGCTAAGTCAGGCGTGCCTGCGTGATATTAATTACTTCCGAAACGATGGGGACGTGGATGTTCATGAAATTTCTATCTTCCAAACTAGAAGATATTGTATAGTGCAAGTAAACAATTTCCTACGTACTCTATAGCAATAGTCTTCTCCTTAGCCTTTATTATTCCCAAGTCACTTGGCTTTCTAGTCTAACCGGATTTGACTGGATATCAGTTTTTACACGGAGCGGCTGCCACCTGACCTCCGCAACCCGAAGGCTAACGATACCCTAAGGCTAGCCCAGTGTCAGGATATTAGAGGGCACTGACTTCCCAATAACGACTGCCATAGATGTTCATGGCAGCCGGGACCGACGGCTTAACGTGCTCTCTGAGGCACTCTATAGCATTAGTGATGTTGAGAATTATTCCTCAAAATAAAATTATATGTATGTATGTTTTTAAAATGAATTATGAATTGCGTCCATAGGTGGCGATACTGTCTTTATGTGACTCATAGAGTTCGTGACGTGTTTTAATAACGTAACTGCTAACGTTATTAGTAATTATTCTTAACTATCACTGCTAGCGCCTATTAACTTTACAGAAACACGGTAATGATATGGAACGACATTAAGTATATAATAAGCCATATAATTATGTATAAATTAGTAATTAATATACATTTGTTTTAATTACAAACATTAAGCTAGCCTCGGGCACTTGCAATGATATCAAGATGAGAAACTGACAACAAACTTAAATTTCTTTTGTCTCCAGAATAAAATATTATCATGATTAATTATGATAAGGTTGTATTTCTAAAATTCTAGTTATTCAAGGCACAATCACACACGTGTATTTAAAAATGTTTTACAGTTTTACTAAATATTTAGGAATAATGTGAAGTAATAATAATTAAGAAGTAGAAGTCCAGGAATATTTATACTTTAACTTTGAAAATTATATTTATGCGAAAGTTACACATAAATTACATTTTATACTTTTACGAATTTTATCGCTAAGCGTTGAGATACTTGGGAAAAGATAAAAAAATTGTGGAAAACCACGACAAAACTTCGTAAAGTGCTTTAATTTAAAAATGTAGCGCTTACAGTAGGTACATACTCAAACTTTTTAAAAAAATACCTATAACTTGTTTATGTAAACCCACACCATCATATAGACGATTAAGACGATTTGTCTGATATGTTTAGGTAAAGAGGTAGACAAATATTCTCTACTGGACAAAACTCTTAGTAACAGCCGGAGGCTGTTATTTGGACTTTTCTCAACAAAATCCCGTGTTATCACTTATCAGTGACCAGAAAGAAATATAACAATAGTTTAAAATTTCTAAAATTGTTTTCTTTACAGCCAGTGAATACCACTTATACCTACAATTTGATAAATAATTACTTCAATAAAAGATTTGCTGGTTTGGTAAAACGCAAAGTAACAGAGTCATGGCTAAATATTTGACAATACTATTCTAATATCCTAATTCTAATATCATTATAATCAAATCTATGGAAAATCCAATCATATGAATATTGTTTTGTGTTGGTTAATATTTTACTTATTACCAAACTCTCTCAGCTAACGCACCCATTGGGTTGCAAAATCTCCCACAAATTAACAACAGGCGGCTGCCTGGGGCGTAAATCTGGGCCCCTACTTATAAAAATTGATTTTTGTAACCGGTTAAAAGGGCTTTAAACATCTCTATTATGAAGTATTTATGCCCCAGACCCCTACAACAAGGCTCGATAATGATCAAGGATAATTTGAACAAAGCATATTTCGTTTCTATCCTAAGATACATTTTCTCAAAGACCACTGAATAACCTCATGCAGTTCAAAAAGTTGCAATATTCATTATTTTCATCTAACATTTAATATTTATAACGAGCGATTTGAGACTTTAAAGGTAGTACGTGAGGCAATGCGCCCGCATGTTCGATAATGTATTCTGAATGTCTGTAACGCTGAGAACAGTGACCCTTAATGCCACCTGTCCTATTAAACGTGTAAGCAATGTGGGTAAAGCCCGCTAACAATATAATTGCGAATTGTTTGCGTGCTTGGCAGTGTGTTTAACTTTTGTTTAAACAGCTGGCTTTATCTAATGAATTTGGATCTTACTTTATCTACACAATAAGCGATAAGGATTATTACCGACATTGTAATTTTGCGATTAATGTCAATCATCTAGTCCCAATCGCAATGAACATTCACTGGATATCAATTAATCCTAACTAATATTATAAAAGCGAAAATGAGTTTGTTTGTTTCTTACCTTTTCACGCCTAAATCACTGAACCGATCATCATGAAATTTTGCATATACGTTGTCAGGTGTATAAAAACGGACATAGGCTACCGTTCATCCCGAATAAAATTACTGTTCCCGAGGAAAACAACAATAACGTTCTTATGAAATAGATGGCGCCACGTGTCTGTCGAATCATGATTGAATTATATTATTACAAGCAGAGTACGACCCGAATTGATTGTCAAATTCTAAATTCACGCGAGCGAAGCCGCGGGCAAAAGCTAGTAAGAATATAAAAGCGAAGAAGTAATTGTAGTAAGATTAAGACTATATATCCTTTTGCGTTTTTAAACACACCATTAAGACTTCATTGGTCTTACAAGCTTACACGCTAGAAAACAAATACATAAAACAAGACCCGGCCCAGACACCTGCAGTTTCAAGATCGATTCCACAAAACTAAGCGGCTATATAAAGACACGCCTACTTAAAGCCATCCGCCAAGTTGTTACCAGTCTTGATCAAACTATTTACGAAAGTACACGGTCATTGTTCACGGGAAAGAAAGTTTACAATATTATTATTATATAGGTATATAATAATATATTATTGTGTTGTTACGTTGTCTTATTCTTGATGGCAGTTGAGATAGCAGTTTATCTTCATGTCACTGTTGCTAATTTGCATCAGCAATGCCAAGAGCACAGCCAAACCGCTACTTACTGTGATAGCAATACTCTAACGCATTAGTTCCCAAAGTGGTCCAGGTGGACCCCCAGGGGTCCACGGGAGACTCGACGAGGGTCTACGTTGGCGTGACAAAAAAATGGGGATATACAATTAGTAGCACAGCAACAAGCGGGGGTCCACGAGAAATTTGCTTTCGATATTGAAGAACTAAAATGTTGGCTTGACTTCACCTATCAATGTAGGCAGATAATATTTTAAGAAGCTCAGCAACTGAGCGACTGTTACTTGTAAAACCTTGCATATTCCATATTTAGTACCAGTGGTCGAATAGCATTATAAGTGG
Organism: Catocala sponsa; assembly: GCA_963564715.1. Classification (NCBI taxonomy): domain Eukaryota; kingdom Metazoa; phylum Arthropoda; class Insecta; order Lepidoptera; family Erebidae; genus Catocala; species Catocala sponsa. The sequence continues at coordinate 18,902,931 of OY751338.1, read as the reverse complement.
AAACTAAAGAAGTCATTAAACATGTACAATGAACTCATTTAAATTAATGGAAACTCCTTTTAATATTGAAGTACCTACGCGCTACGTAAGTATTGGCTGTCTACTAATCGATACTCGTTTAGCTCCTCTTTTATTACATAGTTCACGAAACAATGAATAATGAAGTCTTACGAATTCCTTTATCAAAGGCTAAAATATCATCATTCGCTAATTATAATCAAATAATTTTAAGCGTTCCGATTATTTTGCATCATATTGTAAGTTAGTACCTTATCAATAATATTCATATTATTATGGTTCTGTTCTAGGAATTGAGAGGGTTAACATAAAGGGTAATTATCTGACCCCTTTTCAAAGTATTAGATAGAAGTAGATAGTTATTTATATTAAATTAATAATAAGTTACCTGATAAGGAAGTAGGTTGGCGTAATCCAAGAAGTCCAGGTGCTTGTCATGAAGGTATTCCACCGGCTGGGAGTCCGCTTGCAGCGTCAAGTCAGCTGCCAGCGGAGTGAATGTCTAAGAAATTAACATCGCGTAATTAAATGTTACATAATAATAAAAAGGTATTGTAAATACAATTACTAAAAAAATTACATACGTATTACAATTACATTGTCATTAAATATTCTTGAATTGCTAAAATTATAATTATCTATCTTGGTATATATTGATAAAAATATGTTAATGTATTTATGTGAATAAAAAATATTTTTACTGACAAATAAAAGAACCAATAATTTTGTTTCGCGTAATGGCATCTAGCGTCGAGTAGCGTAATTGTATGTAATAAAAGTTTAACTATTTGCCTATAGATGGCCACAGGCTGTGCTACATTTCAACATTGATAAAACTTCGTTAAAATATATCTCGATATACGAAATCACCATGAATTAGTTAAAGCATTAATGACATTTATTTATCTTAAAAACAATTTGCAATTTTATTATCAATGAAAAAATTAACACAATAATATCAATTTAAAAAGTGCTAATGCTAAAAAGTCATTAATGGTACGTATTTCTTCTAATATAACGATTACATTCTAGTATTTCCTCTTTCTTTTAAATTAAAAGCATCAAGAATATTTAGATTAACCTACTCCTACACTAAACTAAACGGGAAACTAAACGGCGGTTATTACAACCGCCGTTTAGTTTCCCTACTCCCTAATAGATGGCGTTACAGGCGCAAGAAAAGTAATACCTACGGCCAAAGTAATATATTTTAATATAAGCTACATAAATTGATGGTTTCAATCTTCTACCTCTCCCGTGAGGCAAGTTTTCAATGCGAATCAAACTTGAGCGACCTCAGACATGCACAAACGTGATCTCCATTCAAAGAGGGGACGCGTGTGGTTGTTCACAATTAAATGGAGGTCACAGGGGACACGTGTGACGAAGCCACATTACATCGCAACTTGATGTGTATTAGAATATAACCCTTCGAATATCAGGTTTCGTTTTCAATATCTACTAAATATTATATTAAATTGTCCAAGTATTTATAATCACAACACATTACTATGTAATAATACTATTACGTTGAATATCAGTTATGATGCCTTTGAAGTTACCAAGTTAGTTTGTTACTATTAACCTTAGAAGAAACTAATGAAAAATTCAAATAAATAGCAAAATATTCTGTACTTCGTACCAACGACTTCTAACAAAAAATGGTTATATTGATAGATTTTCATATGTATTGCTTAATTTTATTATACTTAAATATTATTTTCAAAATAATGCGATATATTAAGCTTTACTTGCAATATATCTTACTATTATTGCCAACATGCTAGGTGGTCTTACTATCATTAGTAAAAGGATGAAAATCTTGCTATGATATATTTTACTTATGAAATCATATTGTTTTCATGGGTAAAATATATCATAGCATTTCGCCTGTATATGCCCGAAGAGTTGGCAGAGGTGAAAAACCGACACTAAGCCAGTCAGTAGATCCTAATACCGTCTATTGGAAACGCTTCGGAGTATTCCAGACTCAAGGCTGGTTACAGAAAACAAAATATAAATACATAGAAGCACTTTGCTGCCCTCGAGATTCTTTTGAGAGTAAACAGTATAATATAAGCTACCTTATTCCACTGAATTTATAATGTGTATATAAGTGTAAATGTAGGTATACATATAAGTAGACGCCTCTGTTTTACTTTATAATTTTCGGTAAAATCGGTTTTCTTCAAATGAAATAGGTTTGAAAGCAAGTAAGATATCATAATAATACTGTATTAAACTGTGTACTCTCAAAGCTTTAGTATAAAGTTTATTTGCCGAATTATGGAAAGGGAAATGAGACATTATACCTTCTTTCTATGGGTATAGATATAACGCTATCAACATATTATAGATACTTTGCATACATTACTATAGTAATATGCAAAGTATGTATTTAAAACAACAGTTTTAAATACATACAGTTTTTAATATAACAGCATGATATCTGTATATCCTCGAAAAGTTAGGCGAGTGAAAAACGGCAATGAATTGCCGTAAATCTTAGAGTTCGAAAAAATGGTTCAAGTAATATGCAAAGGTCACGTGATACCACGTGACCTTGAGGTCAGAGGTCATAGTAATTTCGGGGGTATATCGACTATGTTGAGCCGAATGGCGTTGACCGCGAGTCTCTAGCTCTTACGGTTCTTGAGTTGAAAGTTGTATAACAGACAGAACGGACGGACAAAGCTGTTGTAATATAAGAGTTTTTTCGAAATCTAAAAGCCATATTTCGTCAACTAATTTTAGGTCACCCCTATTTAATGTTGCACATTTTCAGCCTCTGTGCTGCTACTGAAACCCCAATAACGCCCGCGCATCATCGAACTCGGGGAACTCACAACCGCACGCAGACCACCATGCACCAGTGCAATATTATGTCAGGATAGCAACGAGGCAAGCAATAAACTCAAATGTTTATAAATGTATTGATTCATTGATTCACTAAATCATTTATATCTATAGAAATTATTTTGTTTAAATGTATGTACATAAGTAGACATTAAAATTTTAACGTTTAAATTATAGTAAGATTTATTCTTTAAGTATAATAATAATTTTAAAATTTCATTACTCGTTTTATAATATTTTATAAAATGATTCATAATTTGAATTCTATAATTCAAAATTGACTTGCCAGGTCAATAGTATTTATAAAACAATGTCTATACTAGTAACGCCATCTAGTGCATGCCTATGAAATCGTTAAAATCTTACCAAGGCGGGCCACTTGACGTCTTTTCCTTCATGACTCTTAGGAGCCCAAACTAAAGTTCTTTCCACTAAAAAAACGCGAAACGTCCGTCGAGAATAAACAGCCACCCACTCGCGACGTTGCCAGTCTACACCGTCATATTCCACTAACACCTGAAACAAAAGAAATAATATTTACTTAATAAAGATAAAATACTAGGTTTATACCTACATACCTAAATTAATATAATATATATTTTTTATATATATTTTTCACCTTATTTGTAATAAATAATTCTTCAATTTTATACACATAATACATTTGTACCGTGTAAACCTTACATTATTAAAACTATTGCAAAGTGCCATCTGGTAGCAAATAGCGGTACTACAACATCCAAAGGAAACTGAGCTTACTCGCTCTTATAAGCTAAATATTCAGCGGCAACAGATGGCAGCACATGTATAATCCGCAATGGCCGTGCGTCGACCCCGCCCAAATCAAGTGTATGAAAGAGAGCTGCAATTTTGAAAGAGAAGACAATAATAACAAATCAACTTTCTATCCTCTATCATAACGTAGTACTTGATCAAAGCTGCACCGATACTGACGCGAGTTCAACGAAGTTGCATTAACTTACATCGCGACGGGAATTAGCCATAAAAATTTTCTGCAATAATTTCTACCTTCGTCGGTACTTACCTACCTATTTCTTTATGTAGATATAATTTCAGTCTTACTCATAACCTAATGCAGGCAGTTGAATAATTTATCTATAAGTATCTCAGTAACATCGCCTATATATAAACAGACATTCACCTACTTATAAATAATAATTATAGGATGGCTGTGGCACAGTACTATATTTATGTACTGTGGCTGTGGCAGGCCGGCTCCAGAATCTTATGCAAATGAGTGAGATGTTCATGAAATACCTACTTACTTATCTAAATATTTATATCGTCATAATGATACCTATAGCATGTTAGGAAAAGACATTCTGCTATACTTATAAATGTTGATAAAAACTGTTATGGTGGATACACAATTAGTTGATTTAATTACTGTAAACTACCTACTCGTAATCAGTGCCTAGCCACCGTAAATGCTTCCGCAAACATAAGTCGTGTATTTTTAAATTGCACGATATAGTTTTCTCATATATGTATCTAACATAATATTATATAACATTTTGTTACTATATGCGTAAAGAACATGTAGGTATAAGGCAGGTACTGCGAGCTGTTATGCTTATGTGTGTACATCATCCTTACTAATATTATAAATGCGAAAATGAGTTTGTTTGTTTGTTACGCTTTCAAGCCTTAACTACTCAACCGATTAACATGAAATTTTGCACACACGTTGTCAGGGGTACAGAATAGGACATAGGGTATTCATTTCATCCAGAAAAAAGAACTGTTGTTAAAGCTAACCTACATTTACGCGAGCGAAGCCGCGGGTGAAAACTAGTAGTGTATAAAATTATATTACTGAATATATATATAAAAATCGTTCCGAAAACACTGCAGCTCTTGATAATTATGTAATTGCCCAAATTAACCAATAATTTTAAAGAGTAATGTTAGACGTAAGTCTCACGAAACCAATATTAAAAAAAATTTATAGCACACATAAAAAGGAATTAAAAAATTATTATTTATTTGACGAGATGTAACACAAAGACTTTAGGAATATTTACTCCTGTGCAGTGACACAAAGTATACAACTCGTGCAAATCTGAACTACAACTACAAGCAGTGAAAACATTTTAAAGTAAGAAATAGAAAATGTGTTGACATAGGCACTTAAAAATTAAATTACAATTAATGTTACGATATACTTATAGAAAACAAACATAACACGTATATCCTTTCTTCGAATGAAATCATTTTTGAATCTCTTATTTAGTGCATGTAGGTATATATATGTTATTTCTTATTGAATAAATAGGTAATGTAACAGTTACTTTAACCTATTATTATTAAATTAAAACTAAGTTTATTAGGTAACTAGAATTTGAAAACACAGAATATCATTGAGCATGTTACTCTTCGAAGAAAAGTCCTTTTGCCTTTTCATTGTTTCTACTGTTATATCTTTAGCCCCAATGTAATGTAACTATTTTCTACAAAAACTCACTTTAAAGTAATAGTAACATTACTGACCGCCAGTGAACAGTTAAAATATACTGTTAGCTTTTACTGGCGTTGTATCCTGACCTTGACGGCTATATCACCCACATTTTGTTAGGTATATTATTATCGTTTGTATCTAATAGCCTAAAGGGGCCAGTTTCCTTTAATACTACAAAAGCAGGTCACTTTATAATAAACAATACTACGAATAATAGAAATCAGGATCAAAGAGCCAATTTTGTATGGAGATGGCTTGAATCTCCTGAAAGAATGTAGGCTATATTATAAAGTTATGTCACCGAAGGCGCAGATAACAGGGTTTCATAACATGTTACCCAGTTTTAAAAAAGATTTTCCAACATTAAAACTGATCCCATTTTTTACACTTGAAAATAAAGTTGTTTTAGGCCATTTTTAGGCTGATGTTTTTTCAGGTCGAGTACTCATGGCCTTTGAGAAGTTTTAAAAAGTTGTTAACTCTTACTGATTCTAATGTTTTTCTTGCCAAAAAATACGCTTTTGAAAAAGTGGCAACTAGAAGACCGTATATAATAAGTTCAAAAATTCTTTTTTATCAATTTGGCTATACAGAAAGTGGCTGGACAGCAGAGAAGTAAATAACGAACATACTTTTAAAGAGAGAGAACCAATAACCTTTGCATGCACAAGTAGGTATAAATACAAAAATATCAGACTTGTATTAAACTGTCCCACTGCTATGCGAGTACGAGTAGCAGCAGTAAGCAGTTTAATATCAGAGATCCTACCCATTAAAGGGACCAAGGTCTATTGAAATGGTAACAAAAGTTACGATAATAATTAGATATATTCTATATACGTATCGTACGCGTAACGTGTGCTAAATGGACTATAATATATAATAAGTATCACAATATATATTTATATATTGTATATGTATACGCGGATATATGAATGTTACCTCTACACAAAGTGTAAAAGAGAATCGTGCTTATATTTAGCTGTCATAACGACATCATTATCAAATGCATACCTTTATCTTATTCTCGCGTTCGCGATACACTGCTAATACTGCTGCCTAAAAAGATCCAATAACAAAAAAAAAAATTATATATAAATACATATACTGGCAGATGCGTTTTTTTGCTGATTCCAAATATGAAAACATTCAATTTTGGAAAAATATTTAATACGTTTTTTTAATACATATTATTTTTAATATGTTACCATTGTAATATCAAGAACGTTTCTTTGTAAATTTAAGAAATTTTGTCTTTATGAACTTCCGGATATTTTCGCTCATATCCGAACGACTATCAACACTCAATTGTAATGGATGATTCATGTCAGTCGATCTTTCTTGATAATTTGAAACTCGGAACTATCGTCTTAAATCTATATAATTAGTTAAAAATGACTTTTAGAAATAAAAGAACATGAATTCTTATTTACGTAATATGAACATTACATTTTATAACGTTATGCTTAATCAATCATTCCATTGGTATCTTAAATATCTATATCAGACAGACAAACTAAAGTTGAATTTCAGTTCAAGTTTCTATTAAGCGAGGTGTACGTACATTTTTACGACAATCGACCAATAGACGTTCAATATAAGAACCACAGCGATATAAATACGACGAGAATTGTCGACGCTGACGCGTTTTAATTGAACAATACGTGAAGAAATAAGGTGTGAAGTTCTCTAAAGACCTAACGGGTAGTGGAACTTGGCTAGCAGCACTGTGGTTCGATAGACATCGCGATATTGTATACACGAAAGTACCTATCCCTTTAATAAAGACCCTCACTAACTTCGGTAAAGCTTCAGGCATTGTCCGTAATGTCATTAGTTCTGCTGTTCCACGCTGTCGCTGAAAGCTAGTCGGTGACGCTACAAGCAAAGACAGTCGTTAACCATGCCCATCTATTTACTACGAGAAGTTAGATTTCAATACCCTTGATCAGATACCATTGTCAATACTGTCTAGTTGAAGAATGTACGAGTACGTATTTACCTAGCTGGTTTTGTTATTAAAGTGCGATTCTAATCGCAGCCTTACGACAATATTCTGATATGGATTTAGGTTTAATTTGCTTTATTTTTCGATTGCTTTTTTTGCGTTTTAGATTATTATGTAGGAATATTTGCGATAGATTACTGATAGATATGTACTTGTGACAGTCTGGGAAACAGGTATACAGGCACATAGATATGATTTTCAAAGGAAATACAGTAAGTATATCGTTACCCAGAAAAAGAGATTAACAAAATCCAGCAAAGCATCGAATGCACCGAATAACAAAGCATTGGTCCGATACACCACAGACCTTCGAATGACATATAATTGTTTTAATATTTTGCTTCAAATACAAATAATTTTAAGGCTTTGTAAAGCTTGTCTCAATACAAGTAAAATACTCATAAAACCTTTTAAAATAATGGAAAATTCAAGTCAATAAATAATGATATGCTTGTAAAGTAAGCAACTTACATAGTAACAGTCGAAAACGACATTTTAATTACAAATTCGTGTGGAGAACACCGCTTTGATACTAATCCATTATAATGATGATCATTTATCACGTAGGTTACGTAACACGGCCTAGCACGGCCCTCGGCAAAATACCACCACATTACGACGCTCCAATGTCAATTTATACAACTAATCACACTTGTACTTAGCTAACGCAAATGCTACTAATGTTTCTTTCACGATATTGTAAGATCGAGTTTTAAGTCCTTTGGACTTTGTTTTATCTCAGAGTAATAGAGGAGACATTTATCAAAACGCCTAACATTAAGCTGCTCTTTACGAGGTGATATAGTACGACACCTATAGGTAAATGAAATAAATTCACACCAACGTACTAGCTACTATGATCCAACATATTCACATAACTTACTCACACATTGTCAACGTGTTGAGACATTGTTCTTATACTAGTGACGAGAGATCAGGACGCAAACAGATCTTCAGTTATATTATCTATACTGGCGTTAATATAATACAAGAATTAATTATATGTTGTAAAAGTCATTTATTCCAGCTGCCTCACAAATGCACCATTAGCAGTGTTTGCGCCATATTGACAAACAAACACGGCGTTTTTTTTTTATGTGGTAGGAGGCAAACGAGCTTACGGATCGCCTGATGGTAAGCGATTACCGCCGCCCATGGATACCCGCAACACCAGAGGAGTTACAAGTGCGCTGCCGACCTTTTAAAAAGGAGTACGCTCTTTTCTTGAAGATTTGTAGGTCGTATTGGTCCGGAAATACCGCAGGCGACAGTTCATTCCACAGTTGTGCCAGGCAGAAAATTTCTGAAAAAACGCACAGTAGTGGACTGCCAACCATCTAAATGATAGGGATGGAAATTCTGTCGCGTAGGATGATGGCGAAAAGAGGCGGCAAGGATCAGTCCGAACAATTCCTTGTCTCCAAATCTCGGCTCTCCATCCTAAACTCAGAGATCCGGCTCTCGTAAGCGAGCTACCTCGTGCCCAAGTAACACTACCTATTCTCCAGATAAGTACCGGAGCAATAAAGCCGGTCACCACCCGCAACTCTGGGAGTTGCTAACGAAAACTTCGCTGAAGCCGACGGAGAAGCTGCCACCCATATCTCCAGTATGGTACCGGAGCTGTACAAGGCACGCTCACTTCCCGACATACATCCATACGCCTACCCAAATAGGCCTACAAGCCTGGTGTGGCCCGAGTCACCCAGGTATGACTCTTACTTGCTGAGCAGGCAAGCGCACGAGATGCGTTGTGGCAGTGAAACCACACTGCCACTTCGCTAAAGACAACTCCGTGCCTCGCGCGACCGACTGGTTCGCACTAGCCGCGCCCGAGTTCGACGCTCGAACGCCGAGTGCTTGCCCAGCAACAAACTTGTCATCCTCAGCGGCTAACCACATACCCCTGCGAGTCCAACACCATGTCAGGCACCACACACTCTAATCAGCGGTCGATAAAACACGCCTTTCGAGGCGCAGTGGGCTTCCTGAGCCCGCAGTAACCTGGTCCAAAGGGGCAGACCTGTAGTTCTCCCCCCGAAACGCTATCTACTCGGTTCCAGTAGATAGGGATGCGATTGCGGCGAGCACGTGAGAGGCACTGTACTCCGAACAAGGCAGTGATTTGAGGAACCAAGGGGGGCGACAACAGCTACGTGGTAGTCATCCGGGTGTGAAGTCAGCAGAAGATCCAACAGTGAAGGATTTTGGCTCTCTACATCTGGGATTCGCGTGGGCGTACTAACCAGTTGTGTCAGACCATAAGCCAGGGCGAAATCGTGAACAGATCTCCCCGCATGATCGGTCTTACTGGAAGTTGGAACTGAGCCAGTCGATGTGGTGGGCGTTAAAATCGCCAAGTAAAATGATCTCTGCGAACGGGATCTGCTGCCGCACAAAATCTGAAGCCGCCTAATTATGACGACAAAGTTAGACGGCAGAAATGTAATAAAATTATATTACTTAAAATAAATGTGCACGTTGGAGGTTGACATTCCCACAGATTTAACAATATTTAATCAAATGTTTTCCCTGTTAAACAGTAAAAATTACTCAAGAGAGAGAAATTTACCGGATGATGATCAATAAAAATGGCATTAAAATCAATCAATCCAAGCAATCCAGTTTAGACTTCATAGGACTCGGTATCATTGACTACACAATTTCAAATAAACAACACACAAAAGTTAACCATGTCCCAAACAAACTAGACAGCCATAAAACCCTGATTATAACGGACATCGCCATTGCAATAATTTATTTTTTCGTTTAGAGATTAATTATCATAAAAAGAATTACAATACTAACCGACCACACGACATTACTGGTTGGCATGGCATGGCGTGCCTCCGTTTGTCCCACTTACAATCGAAGCCCTACTGTCATGAGCGCCGACCTTGTCACAATATCTGTGTTTGCCTTTATATATACAACTTATGAATACGTAAAGTTGCCATAATATACAGTGTTATGTAAAGAGAAATATTACGATAAGCGAGCGTTATAACCTGAAAGTCAATGTAAGAAACATTTTGAAAGTTTTAACCACAAATATCCTGCTTTAAAAGGCATGTCTAAAGAACAGATGGCAAAAGTTTCGCGGAATAAGTATAACGCAAATATTAATGAAAGAGTTGGCAAAGAAAGGCCTAGAGAATAGTTCTGTGGTGAGATCAAAGATATTTGGAGCGAAGTCAGGTTAAGAGTAAACCGAGTATGATCAAGAATCTGATGACAGGAAAGGCTCTTGTAGATCGTCTGATTACCTACTGTATATATGCATACCGTAGTTTATAAAACTTTTCAACATAAATTGTGGTGTTATGCTGCCATTACAAAGAACGAAGAACAATGGTCCAATTACATAACGCCTAGTCATAAAACTCTAGAGGCGCTAGACACCGCAGGAATATAGTAATAGGCAATCTCGTTGCGCTCTTTAGTGGTCGAAAGATGTAAGAAACGGCCCTAGTCGGGTCTAGATTTGAAAGAGACTTCTGCTAAGCCTACGTCTCACAAAATGAACATACTCTTTCAGCATATTGCTATTTACTGGTGATACTATCTCCATACTACTCAATGATATTATACACAAAAAACAAGATAGATACTCCTACTAAAAAATTGCATGCCCGACTCAACACTGCTCCATGCCGGTCTAGAACTCCTATGGACCATTGTGTCACTCTATATTTAAGCATGTAGCAACAATTTCATAATAATTGTATAATTTATTTCAATGTCCATAATTCGGTTGAAGACCAGATCAACCTACAAAAGCGTCCGAACACGCTTTTGTAGATTGATGAGTCTATTGTTATTTTAGGTACGTACATAAAATAGTTGCCTAGCTGTATCTTAATGTTTATTTAAAAAGTAGTGGTCCACAAACTCGCATCAAAAGAAATCACAAGTTACACAAAATTATTTATACTTTTTTTACACTTGCGCTGTTAAAAACAACATCAATTGGTTATCGTGACGCCAATGTTTGTATAATAACCCCTTGCAATACAAGCATTTTATTTTACATACAAGGGTCTCTTAATGATGGACAAAATGTTACATTCAACGTAAATTCAAGTAATAACTCTTTTCTTCTACGTCGTTTCACTCTTGACAGAGTGGTCGTGGTCATCTTTAAGGTTGTGTAGCATGGTTGACAATCCGTCGCCACTCTTCACGCACCTGTGCTTTTCTGGTGCACTCATACAAGGGATCATTGTCTAATGCTGCCTTAATTTGGTCGGTCCAGGGCATAGGCGATCTACCACGTGCTCGTTTGCCCTCGACGTTTCCTTGAACTACAAGGCGCTCTATGGAGACACCTCCACGTGAGATACGTGCCCGAAGAATGTGAGAATTCGAGTTTTTACGATAGAAGATAGGCGTTGCTTGATACCTAGATCTTGTAAAATGGACTAATTGGTTCTATGCTGGGTCCAAGATATCTTAAGCATTCTCCTCCAACACCACATTTCTAGAGCATCTATCTTCTTTTTCTCACTCTCTCTCAATGTCCAGGTCTCAGCGGCATACAGAAATATGGGAAACACTAGCGGTCTGACTAACCGAATTATCGTGGCTTTTGTGATGTTCCGGTTTCCCCATATCTTTTTTTGCTTATCTATGGCAGACCTTGTTATAGCCATACGACGCTTGATTTCGTCAGCGCATCCACCGTTGTTCAATATCAGTGCGCCCAAGTAGATGTATGATTGAACGAAATCGCAGTTCGCTATTTTTGTGACCTCTGGCGAATTGTTTTTGGCGCGGTCGACAATCATAACCTTTGTCTTACTGCGCTTGATTTTCAGACCAAATTCAAGACCAATTCGCTCCATTTTACTCAGAAGTTCTTCCATTTGGTTGATGCTCGTTGAGAACAAGGTTGTATCATCCGCGTATCCTAGATTGGAAGTAATAACATAACGATCTATATAAGTCTAAAATTTCAAACTGAATTATATTTTAAATGCATTTCATAAAACAATTAGAACTGTTTCAATTTATACAAAAGCCCAGATATTCGAACATGTCGCCGCAAATCTCGGGGCTTGGCGGTGTTATGTTCTTACATTTACTTTTCTATATATACCAATAAGTTCTATTTACACAACGTTTGTGTACAAAAATATTTATAATGGACTCAAAGTGAAACCCTGATTACTTTTGGCAAGGGACCAAGGAAAGTGGCATGAAAGAGATTAGTGTGAAATGAACGGCAACAGAATAGAATTAAATGGTAATGTTAGGTTTACTTTGACTTTAATGTATAAGCATTTAGATTCGTTACTGCCGAATTGTCAGTTAAATGAGAGACTAAGGTGCTTTTAGACGGGCATTATCTTTACTGCAATGTGTGACCGTAATGTGATCGGCAACGTTGCTAGCAATAGCACTAATTATATCCCGCTCACTATATGCAACATTGACAATAATGGCAATATTTTGTATTAAGGCCCGTCTTGAGCCATAGCCATGTTTGATTGGATGAGCCTTGGTGGTGCGTTTATTGTGGCAAAATTTAGGATATATATCTAACAACACACACAAGTCAGGGGCGTGGAACAGTATTCGTAAATGTGGATAAAACCGCAGGGGACAGCTAGTATTATAAATAGTCGCTTAGTGTAAGAACATTTAAAGATGGCAAGAATTATGGCAAGTGTTTACGTCATTTTTACAAAGACATTACACGCGCAACACATACGTTATCATTATCACAAAGATATATATTAGAACACATCATTCTTATATCTATTTACCCTTCGTACTAATTATCTGTAACATTTGTGTGATACAAATAATTATCTTCTTACGCGTGTGATAATATAAATTATAATGTACAAAAATTTCTAAACTGCTGGTATATCTACGAATAATTACTTTGCTTAATAAATAAACACTACAATTTGGTCCCAAATTGTATAGGTAGGTAACAGTACCTACCTATCATCATTTAAATAGTTAAATGATGCAAAAATTATGTCTCTGTCAGTCTTATTATATTTAAATAATTTAAGAATTAACTATGTTTTTGTAAAATTATATAAAACCGAGAAGTCGTCGAAATTCTTAAACTTTTATTTCATAATGAAATAATAGAAAATATGTCGTAAACTTGTTGCAAATATTGGAAAACCATTCATACATTGATAGCTATTATACTTAATTGGCATCATTGACTTGTCACATTTTAATAAAAAAGACTTTCACCTATCTTTGGTTACGAACAGAACAGAACAGATACGAACGAAACAGATAAATCGAATTTGTGGTTTACAAGAAAATGCTATTAGATTGTTACTTACTTATTGCCTATTTGGTAGTATATCTTGAGCTAGTTCTTTTTTATAAACGAGTACAATGCTGCTTATATGTATATGAAAACAAACTCCGCGAAAATGGTTGTCGAATTTGTGGTTTACAAGAAAATGCTATTAGATTGTTACTTACTTATTGCCTATTTGGTAGTATATCTTGAGCTAGTTCTTTTTTATAAACGAGTACAATGCTGCTTATATGTATATGAAAACAAACTCCGCGAAAATGATAGCACTAGAATTGTACAACTCTCAAAGAATTAGAAAATAGTCTATCAAATCCACAATTCGTCATTTGTGTATAAATTCTACAATTTGGTGCAACGCCAGACTCCGTGCTGCTTCTAAGAAACAGACTCACTCTAACAGAAAATCCCACTTTTGTATTAAATAAATAAAATGGTATTTATGTATCAACGAAATACTTACACGAAACTGGTTTGGTTCCGAAATAGCACTCGGCGCTTACGAATGCCGATCGCGTCAGCCGAATGTGTAAACAAACAGTAGACAGTGCATTGCATTGAATGCAATGGAAACCACGCTCTAATTTGTATTCACCACCAATATCTCGAGTACTACGTATAAAAAGATCAGCACAACACGTAATATAACCTCGTTTTATTTCTAAGAAATGCGGCGTATATTCTACCGGTAATGTTGTTCGTATCAAACAGTCGTCGAACGACTCATGCGAAACTGAGACCATAATATTTGCAATATAAATGTCAGTTTGATACTCCCTGATTGTAATTTTATTGCTGTATCGATATTCGTGCTTTAGAAAATTTGGCTCTGCTTAGTTGCCTCTTTGCTACTTTTGTATTTTAGTTTCAATAAAGTCTTATTGTGGATTAGGCTGATATAGGGTCGGATAAAGAGCTCTAATAATGACTCACTATATGGTAGAAATAGGCTCACTAGATGGATAGATAAATCTCATGCACTGAGCTCTACTAGTAGTAAAGACTGATTGCATCCTAGCTAGTATTGTTTTAAAAAGGATGTAGAATCAGTTAACTGTGAAGGACGTACATACCAATAGACTTATTAACTTTACTAAAGAGGCGGCTTATGCTCATCCCAGTCCGTTTAAAACTTAGCGAACTATAAAATTTCAAGACAAATCATAATTTTATTTGTAGTTAAAATTTAAATAGTTAGTAGTGGCGATTTCGAAACACTGTATCACCGAAAAATATAATAACATTTTGTGCTATTTCTTTTTGATGTAAAAACTGTCATTCAAATAAATTTTTAAGACGAATCTTTAAAGATGGTGAGAAAATTGGGCGTTGTTTTCACAACATTATTAACCTTTTTACCGCTTGTGTCGCATTTATGCGACAGAGAACATGCACGATACTTTTGTTTTATTTTCATTCTATTAACTGCGTGGTACAAGTAAAACCATTATTGAATAATGGTTTGAATTTGAGATATGATTTTCAACATTTACTTAAAATTCTGTATTTCTGCACCCCCTTAATTATTGTAGGTATTATTTTGTCGATTTGTAGCCGGGCGCTAGGGCCACGGCAATCGATATTTAGCTAAGCGCTTAAAAGGTTAAAATCCAAAAGAATGACTGAGGTTTACTCCTTTGGTTAACTTACAACAGCATTATATGAATTTAGATTAATATAGAACTTCAGTATGACGAAGACGACCTTATAAAATGTTGAGACAAACATTGGCCATGAAACAAAATATAATTTCAAGCGTTCAAATTCTCAACACGTCCATCTAGAACCATCTAATACATATTTTACAAGGGTCTTACAAAATACTTAAGCCCTGTTCAGGTTACTACCTAATAACTTGAAATTAGATGAGCTCGTAAGTTGCTAGACATTTTCTCTTACTACTACTTTACTGTCAGAACTTATGACAGTGAATTTTAATGAGATGTTATAAAGACAGTTATAGACTGTGTTTCGTAATACTAATAGTAAAAAGTTGAAGAGTCCACCGTTCATCTACACTTCGACTTCAAACGTCGCCGCGTCGCTTTGATGCTAAACTCGGCCACGTTATAATGCAAACGTTTCACAGGCAACGCATATACAATTATACATATTACAGTGATTTTGTAACTGTCAAATTCCAATTTACATATATTTAAATTTTAAACGACAACTTATAACTTTCTTCCTTATTAATATTAAGTTTTGTGCATACTATTTGTTACTGGTATACAATTTATAAAGAGTTCTTTTTAATTTACAAAACTAACAGAGTTATTAACTTACTAACACATTATAACGCATACTAACCACATATAAAAAGTCCGTTACAGAATAGAAGATAATATTTTCTTTATTATCCAAACTGAACATAAATTTTATAAAATAAATCTTTAGCATATAGCTCGAGATTTCGTTAATAATTGCCTTCCATAGTCTTTTACATATTACTTATTTTTTAGAACCTTATTAATTACTATTCTAATTACAGCAAGTAACTACACATTTAGTTTTACTTAACTTTGGCTGTGACAAAATAGGTTAATAATTATTGTTTGATTATTCACTTCAATGTTGTCAACTGTTAACGGAAGTCTGTAATTTTTGCTCATTAAAATTAATTAGAATATATAACATACTTACAGATTGCATATTGTTATTTTTAATATTTTTACAATAGATAATATTGATTGTTTTTAATTTACTTGGATGTTATTAGTAGATCAGTTGACTTATAAATCCTTACTAATATTATAAATTCGAAAGTAACTCTGTCTGTCTATCTCTCTGTCTGTCTGTCTGTTACCTTTTCACGGCTAAACCACTCAACCGATTTAGATGAAATTTGGCACTGATATAGTTTAAAACCTGGGGAAGGACATAGGCTACTTTTTATTGATGTAGGTACCACGCGAGCGGAGCCGCCCGCAAAAGCTAGTATGGTATAAAAGCAAGGCACAGTGATTGTTCGGTCAATTCTACAATAAGTATATAAACAGACTTGATTTGTTTAAGGTAATATTTATAATATAATATATAATAATAATATTTATTTATTGACAGAAAAAATAAGATAATTAAAGCATACCTGCCTTAAATAATTTAAGGTTAAATTAAAATTAATTCTTAAACTATGTTAATTTATAGTGTATACAAAATAAGTAATAAATAAGCAGCATCTATCAGTAACTGTTCAGACGCGTATTCTAAGATTCTTTGGGCACGTGTCAAGGGACAATACTGACTCTATAGAGCGTCTGGTCGTTCAAGGAAAGGTGGAAGGCAGGAGAGCGCGCAGAAGATCACCCATGAGATGGACTGACCAAGACTGACTGTCAGACGTGGGCGGCCCATTGCATGAGTGTACAAGACATGTCGCTAACCGGAAGAAATGGCAGAACATCGTGAGGCGTGTGACGTCGACTCTTCTGGATACCTAGACAACATGATGACCACGACCATTCTGTCAAGAATAAACGACTAAGAAGAAGAAGATACGAAATAAATGAAGTTCAAAAGGTTATGTTTAAGCCTGCCTGAAGTAGGATAAACCTGTGTTTCAGGACATCATTTAACAATATTATTTTACACTAGTGCATACTTAATACAAATATTTACAGTCTAAAGTACATCTACGAGTAAAGGTGTTTACAAAGTAATATACAACTTTAAATATCATTTTGAGACTTCTAGCAGTTTTTCTGTGTCCGTATAATTAATTTTCCCTAGGTATTATAGTAGTAGAGCCTCGCTGATTTCAGCATTAATGGACCAGATCGATCGGGGAACAACTACCCTCTCACAGAATATCGACGTGAAATAGCAGTATTTCTACTGTTGTATTTCGTGCGGTGACTAAGAGTGCCGGAGGCCCAATCACCCTCTTTCCCCATTCCCGCTCCTTCTCCTTCCCACTTCCTTTCCTAAAGGGTCGGCAACGCGCAAGTGATGCCTCTGGTGTTGCAGACGACCATAGGCTACAGTGACCACTTACCATCAGGTGGGCCGTATGCTTGTTTGCCACCTTAGTTGTATAAAAAAAAACATGATACTACATTTTTTATTACTAACATTTTGTATATATTTAATATTTTATTAACTTGTTATATAAATACGGTTCTAAGAATAAATAGAATTTATTGACAAATGCGTATCTGGTTTGAGACTTTGTACAAACTAAGTATTTTCTTCTCTTATCTAAGACCGGGGTAAACGGGACTTCAGTGTGCTGTTTAAGTATAGTGTGCATAATAAATAATTGACGAATGGTTAGTACCTTGCAAGCAGTGTAAAGCTGATGAGTGGAAAGCAAGAATGGGCGACGTGTGGCTACCTTGAGAACAGCTTTTTGAGTTCGCTCTAGGGACAGGAGAATTGATTTGGCTGCTCCACCCCAAGATGTTATGCAGTATGTGAGAATAGATTGACACAACGCTAAATAAACCTGTTTTATCAATTTGTAGTCGGCTATGTTGCGCAAGTATTTAAATATATAAATTAATTAACGTACTCTAGTGCATAACAAATCGATGTGTTTGCGGAAGTTTAGATTTGTGTCAATGGTAATACCTAAATACTTTATATCGTCCGTCTTAGTTAATGTGGAACAAGTGCATGCATGTCAGCAAATGTACTACAGTTATTATGCGCAATTATGTTTAGGTTTGTATAAAACGTGTCATTATTATGTATCTCGTGTTAAATAAAATGTATTTCGTTTTATCTGCATTCAGAGTCAATACATTTTGTTCTAGCCACTTCGATACTATGTCGAAGCCTCGCTGTGCGTATTTGTATACCTCGGTGATGAAGTGATGAATAACAAAGCCGTGTCATCTGCATACGATACTATAGCACCTTTTGGAGTTTTAAGCCACAGAGGTCATTTAAATAAATCAAGAACAAATTAGGGCCTAGTATACTACCCTGAGCAATGCCGAATTGACTGTTTTTGTGAATGGAACTTGTATATTGACTAAATTTAGTGCATTGTTGACAGTAATTTAGATAGTCTGAGATTAATTTATGTTGAATTCCTCGTATTCCTAGCCTATCAAGCTTGTGCAATAACATAAAGCAAGAAATAGTGTCAAAAGCGCTCGCAAGGTCCAAAAAGATCCCAATTGTGTGCATACCTTTATCTAGGCTTTTAGTGACGTAGTCTGTCACATAGTGAACAGCTTGGTTTGTAGACCTTTTAGGGCGAAAACCAAATTAACTGTCTACAAGTATATTGTTGTCTTCAAGATATTTTATCAAATTAACGTTAATAAGTTTTCCAAAACTTTCAATAGATTTGGTAAAACTGAGATGTGTCTTTAGTTTTTTATACATTTCCTATCACCTGATTTTAATACAGGAGTAATAACAGCTATTTTCAGTATTTTCGGGAAAATTCCATTATTTAAACATGATTGAAATATACATATGTGTTACAGCAGGGGCCAGTAAATGCTTAAATCTTTTAAGTATTTTATTAGATATGTTGTCCCATCCAACAGTATAATCTTCTTTTAAACAAGATATAATTCTTAATACCTCATCAACGTCGGTGTCTAATAAAACAAAAGAGCGAAGTATCGTAAAGAAGGTGGTCTCAGAGCAATTTCGGGAAGAATAGCCCTTCTTGATAGGGCGTTTTCTGCTAACTTTTTACCAACGTTGACACAGTGTGAGTTTATTTTATCTAATGCCTAGAGAGGACTAGTCGCTGTTGACAATAGGTCCAACAGTTGTCCAGGAGATATCGATTGAGATGTATTATGTATTTTTTATAAACTTCCAGAAGAGCTTGCTGTCATTACCTGTACATTTTTACATTACATTATTAATATATTATGATTTATAATACTTAATAAATGATAAATATAAAACTGTAAACTGTTATTTGTAGTTTCTTTCATTAACACACACCATAAATTGCAATATCCTTCATTATGTCCAGTCAAAGTAAATGAATTGTCTATTGCTTATATTTTCTCTATGCTGAATATAACACCGGCATATAGTGAGAACTTTTGTCTACCGTTATATAAGACAAATAAGGCATAAGCTAGCTACATTGTTTGGGTCTTATTGCCACACAAATCTCGAGCATCAAGGCATTCGGTTCGGACAAAGACAGAAAGACGATTCAGACAGGACGAACAGACAGCCGACGGAACTAGACCATTATTGTGCTATTCCCACGTTTCGGTTACAATTCTACTGAAATATAACCGTGGCGTACTGTCTTTGTGAATCTCCGTACAGCCATAATATATTAAGTTATCATATTGAAGGTTGTACGTGCTATAAGGACGTAGATATATTCACGCATTGCGACCTTTTTTGTACCGTCAGAAATGTGATTGAGGCATAGAGGACGAGCCCTGTATAAATTTTATTAGATGCTATATTAAATTGAAGTATATTTGGCTATTCTGTTTTACTAAGCTAGACCAGATACCTAGCTAAGTTGTGCTAGATCTAGAATAGGTCGCATAACCAGTCTTTTTTCTAATCAATATCACCATATTAATTAATATATTTAAAATCAAAGATATTTTACCTTATTTAAAAACACACTTGCTGAATATATATTAACTCGTGTATGTATGGCGTAGTGGTTAGTGTAACCGACTGCCATGCCTGAGGTCGCGGGTTGGATTCCCACACAAGTCAAACATTTGTGTGCATAAAAATGGATGTTTGTCTTGGTCTGGGTGTTTCTATGTATAATATGTATGTATTTACAAAAAAAAGGTTTATATTTATGTTTATCCATGGTACTAGACAATGGATAAACATAAATATATACTTTTTGTTTTAATAATGTCTTCTTCTCCTTAGCCATTATTATTCCCAAGTCACTTGGGGTCGGCTTTCTAGTCTAACTGGATTTGACTGGATATCAGATTTTACACGGAGCGGCTGCTACCTGACCTCCGCAACCCGAAGGCTAACGATACCCTAAGGCTAGACCAGTGTCAGGATATTAGAGGGCACTGACTTCCCAATAACGGCCGCCATAGGTAGTCATGGCAGCCGGGACCGACAGCTTAATATGCTCTCCGAGGCACGGAGCAGGCGATAATTGTCAATCAATACATAATTTCGAAAAGTCATATAACTTCCGAAAGGTGATGTGCGCGACGTGGGTTCGATCCCGAGACCCTCTGCATTGCAGTCTGTTGGTCTCTCCACTGAGCTATCGCTGCTTTGTTTTTATAATATATTATAAATATAATAATATGCGTATAATAGTATGGCTTGTAATATGGTTACTAATCCATAGTACAAGCTCTGCTTAGTTTGGGCTAGATGGTGTTGTGTGTACCTATGTGATAGAATATTATTATTATTATTTACTTACTTATATATTATATTATTTTAAATAAAATACAGCACTGTTTATTTAAATCAGACACCTACATAATATATAAACTGTCCAGCTGGTAACATGCTTCTTTTAATGTGAGAATGGCTTGGCTTTAAGACTTTCTTAACCGTTAAAGAGAGCTATAATTTAACAAATTAGTATGCACATTACTTCAAAAAGGCAGAGGTGCGTGGCTTTGGTTAGAGCTCGACACCTCGTTGTAGCAGACAACGCTATTTCTATTAGACGCTTAAAAATATTACTATTGGAATATTTTATGTTATTATACTTATTATGCTGGGGTAATTTATCGCTATTAATTTTTCGGTCCTATATCTAACTCCAACAAAAAATCACGTTGATCTTCGTTCTACTGTCTGCGGACGAAATAAGCACTCCGCATTTATATTGCAGAATAATATTTGGGGCATAGACAATTTTGAAAGTGAAATCCGGATTTTGATTTTGGTATCGACGTTCAGGGCGCTCGGCCCTTGGGAAAAGGCAGAGAGTATAAATTCTATTCTTTGAAAGCACACAGTCAACGACTGAACTTTACTTCAACATTACATAAATGAACTCAGGTTGAACGCGACAGACAGATTGTCTGTGGCTAGACTTTGTAAATAGTTCTAAATGTAATATATCTCACAAGCTTCGTATTATACCAACTGTCTTACTTTTTATTACTAACAGCTTACTAATATTTTGGCTGAACGTTTTTGACAATCTTACCAATATTTGATTAACAGTTTCTATTTGGCCAGTTGAAGGGTATTTCATCTTGTATATATCAATGTTATTGATAGCTTATTTTCAATCAGAACTCATGGTGTGAGGCGATGGAAACGAGTCTGCCATTATTATTAGAAACACCAAGTACCTACATCAAGGTTGTGAAACTAGGCCAAACGCGTGATTATAACAACATTGCTATGTCTATCTAGTGAATGCTACACTGAGAACATACTGTACTCTATAACACAAAGATTTACCTAGGTTGGATAAAATATATTATGATGTTTATGTTAGCTCAGCAGAAATGAGTCACATTGAGAAATAAAGAACATGTCAAATAACGAAGCAGTAATAAATAAAACATGAAAATATTCAAAGCTATTTACGACAGTGTTTTTGTATGCACATGAATGAATATTTTAATACTAGATTCACATCCTGCTTTTAATTTTAATTCTATTATAATAATTAGGTACTTATAACTATCTACGCAAGTGCGTAGAACAACGATAATACTATTTGTGATTTGTTTCCATCTGACGATTATAGTAAAGAAAAAAGTTTCCCACCAAAAGAATCCATGATACGGTCGGGATGGCTGAGGCCGCTTGCTGAGTCGCTTCTCGCCCGGGTTCAGTGGGTCAATGAACGCTGAGACAAGCGCGGGCGCGCGGACCTGTCGTGCGACCAGTTGCAAAACATTGTCACCCGACCTTGGTATGAGCCACCGGTCTCAGTGAAACTAAACAAATGATTATTTACATCTCGAGTATGCAATATAATATAATACTACCTAGTTTAACTCTTTATTCTTGAGATATTTCCTTAATTCACATCGATTTTATTTATCTAGCTATAATAAAATGTAATGTTTTTATTCAGCCGACGAAATGTCCCAAAGGTATGCTTACAAATTGCCTAACATTATAATGTATTAATATTAGATAGTTGAACGTAGATATTAGAATTCCCTGAATTGTCTGGAGATCGCAAATATTCCTATTCACCTACTATTATATTTCGAACTAGCTCTTGCCTGCGACTTCGTCCGCGTAGATTTTAACTAAAAAGTGTTTGTCGCCGCGGAACCCTATTTTTTTCTAAAATCCACGTAGCCTAAGTTACTCCTTATAACATCAGCTATCTGCCAGTAAAGTCCCGTCAAAATCGGTTCAGCCGTTTCGGAGATTAGCCGGAACAAACAGACAGACAGACAGACAAAAATTTTAAAAATAGATGTTTTCGCCTATGTACCTTATATACTTTCATATGCATTAGATAAAAAGCTGTTATTTTGACATTACAAACAGACACTTCAATTTTATTTATTTGTATAGATAGAGTTGAAAGCCAATTACATTGCGATCGAGTACCACATACGCTGTACCTATTATGTTGTCATATTTTATTGATATTGCAATTGCTTGTGAATGTTGTGATGATTCACAACATTCACAACTGGATTGTCAACCTGGGTTATCTGTTAGTACATATGTTCATAACATAATATACCAAACATACCAATTAACTATAATACTTGTTCATTAATCTATAATTAAAAAGATTTATGAATAGATTATATCCGTAGTTGATTACATAAACCGAGATATCCGTATGCTAGCCACCTAATTATTGAATTCAGTATATTAAATTAGTTAATTAGTATAACGTAACAAGAAATAAACAAATTGATTTATATCCATTGAAAGTTGATAAATCTATTCATTTTTAACATAACGTATAAAAATTATGTCGAGATTGGTAAGTAGAAAAACTAAGTACATTGTTTATTTTTTAAATATAGCAAGCCAATCAGCAATAACGTAAGTATCTATAGTCTGTCCGTATCTGTAGAACGTATGGCCATATCTACAGTCTAGTATTTATCGGTGCTGAGGTCTTCGACTCCGAGTTGTACCTAATGACACTTCAGCTCACTTGACGGACAAATCCACCACTCCGATAATAATTCGATTAATAACTTCGTATGTATTCAATTCTGAACGTAATAATTATGTATGCTCTATGCATTATATATATAAATATATGTATTATTTATCAACTGTTCCAAAGAGGTGAAAGTACTTGTAGTATACAAACGCAATAAATTTACAATTAGGTATTATACAAACATGACTGTTGTTAGTGTTGTGAGTTGTGACCATTATCACAAAATACAAAGGGCTTCAAACTTGAATATACTCGTACGTCGTACATATTATGTTCAACATTGATCTACTTGGTTCTTATGACAGTAATGAGCGAGGATTTGAGGCATTACAGTCAGCAAGACTTTGCCTGTCTTAGTGCCTTAGTCTAATGGCTAAAATGTTGGTGACGTTGGTGTGCTGGCCATTTGATGTATCGTTTTAAAATGTCCAAACTACCGCTGGCATATAGGTATTTTCTAATGCCATGGTGTTTACTAACACCCCGCAAAGAAGACCCCAAATGCAATGCTGGATAGCGTCTGCTATCGCAATGCCTACGTCAATATAACACGACGAGTGTCAAAAGTGATATGCAGTTCTTGATTAAATGTTTAAAAAGGATGAACTCACATGATTTTCTGATACATTTTGATATTCGTAGTATATTTTATACAACACACATATATCACTTAATCTAATACACATTCTCCGAAGTAATCGCGACCGCAGATTGCTAAGAATTCCTGGTCTACATTTTAGTGATATTGGTGCCAATTCTGTTGTCACAAAATTCTCTAAGCTTAACTAAAAATCACTAAATTTTTTTTTAGTCCTGTCACTTTTAACGATTTCAGAATACGAAATGTAATTTGAGAGGATTAAACTAAATTTTAGTGAATTTAGTTAAGCTTAGAGAATTTTGTGACAACAGAATTGGCATCATTGTGTGGTAAAATGTTGGTCAGTAAACCAACAATAATTAAATGTATCACTATATTCGATTCCATTATGTATTAATGTAAACAATAATCGAACATAAATATATGGAAAAGTACATTGGTACTTTGAAAATCTACTATTTTGTTATATAGCTAGTATCTAACTCTTTAGTATAGTGAACTTCGTCACGCAACCGTCTAATTTATCATTGACATTTATCTTACAGCATTTGTATAGATATCTAGAGATATACGCAAAGTGGACGGTGCCAGTTTTAAACAGATTCCCGGGGAACGAGCATTATGTGCTCGCTTTCAAGAGGCCTATGTCCAATACTGGATACTGACTTTTTTCATTCATCATTATAACCAGCCTGCATCGGGCATACGGAATACGGGTTTATAATAATGACGCATTGGACGTCTATACTTACAACATTCTTTAGTTATCTTCTTCAAACAACATCTTATATTATTTGCTTAGTCTGGTAATGTTTAACGCAAATAAATTTTATTTTACTACTACTGCTGCTTAGGTTGTTAGTGTTATTAGTTGTTACCCAGGACTTCAATCGTTTATGTCTTTTTCCGTCTCTGTGATTTCAGTTATTTCCATATCAAATATCACCAAAATCTGTACAGCAGTTAAGGCATGAGTAAATATCAAAAATCCAAAACTCCACGTTTAATGTAATCAATAGGATTTATGAATTAGGAATAGTGATGGAAAATGAGTGTATAGCGTTTCCATGACTACATCTTAGTTTCACTTAATCGCCGTTACTCATATACGAAATACTTTTGAACTAAATAATAAAGGGGTTTACACTCGAAGCAATACGTCCTACGTTCAGAACGCAGGAGGTAAACACATTGCCTGGAATTCAAAAATACCAAAATCTATTTTCGCTTACTTCATTCATCTGGAATAGCGAACTCGTGTAAATTTACAAACAACTCCTACATAGCTTAATATAATGAATGTTACCAATTGATTCTCTATTCCCTTTGAGAATGAGATTTACCTTGAGGATCAAGGGAAGATTATTTTGGGTTATTGTCACTTACAATATGTAATAATGTGATGTTGGTCCAACGACTATAAGTGCGAATAGTGTTAGTGATGTCCCGTTTCTGTGTTATTACCTTTTACCGTAAAGAAATTCTCGGTAGTAATCCGAAGTCTGCCTCGGTCAGGTGCCCATATATTCTGCTATATAGAAGCTAAACATAAATGACAACATATGTGGCCAGCTGTTGTAAGTAATAAGTCAGTCTTTCCAAATAACATTATAAGAAGAAGGTGTTACCATTTTTTATATTTCTACTTTTTACTGTCATTTTAAGGCCATTAGACAAATCTTGACCATTTTTTAACATCTCATCAAGTCTTTAGAATGTCTTACTTAGCACAATACATTAATAGATGTATACTTTGCTTGAAAAAGGTCACACTCGTATTGACTGTTATTTTTAAGAAAATTATATGAGTACCGTATATACAGAGTGATTTTGAAATCGTGTAATTCCATTTAACCATGCATTCTACTGGTGATATAGAATAATCCTGACAATATATTTTTTTTATTAGAATTATGTTTTTGGAGATATTAATGTACCGATTTTTTCGTGAAATGGTTTCAGATAGTCATATGTTTACTTTGATTATACACAAAACACTTTCCTAAAAATAACACAAGTTTCTCTTACATCTGTAATAACTATTGGTAGGTTTTGGGTGCGTTGTACAGACAACCATCTATCGTAAGCATGTCTGATATAACTACTCATTCGCCTTTCTTCCCACGCATTCGAGAGCATGGGTTGTGTAAGAAAGGGTTTAGATACTACGATGCTCGTAGGCGGACTGTCTCAACTTCAGCTAGTTTAAACGATATTTGTTCAAACAACACGTACGAAGTAAAAGGGATCTTTTTCCACTTCGTACTTGTATCCTCAAATAAAAAATCCAATTATCTACTCCATTATTACTGATGTTGTATAAAATTGCACATGTTTCATTATAACGACATTGATAATAGTTGCATTGGTACTAGCGCACTATAATTAAGAGTTTACTTTGAAAGTTGGTGTTATGCGTAAATGTACGTATAAGGCGTTACCAGACAACGGACAGTATAATGCAGTATATTTTGTAAGATAAAATATATTATATTGTATTGAATTCTATCCAATAACACATAGCCGTCAAGAAGTCCTGACTGGATACGAATAAGTTAGTACAGGTGGAACAGGTTTAGATATATATACTCAGCGCGATTATAAAAGGCGGACAAAATGGTATAATATTCATAAATATAAGTATAGCACTTAAGCATTTAGTTTGTACCTTTCAACAACCTCATATAATTTAACTAAAAGTAAAGATTAATAATATCCTTCATTGTATATACGTAGGTACCTATATTACAATTAAAACGACTACCGACTTTTATGATTTTGTTTAAAGATTAAGCAAGGAATGCGTACACTTTAATATTTTTCACAATTTTAGTTTACGCTTAGCTAAAATATATTTTACTGTCTGATGCTTTATACAAATGGCTTAAGACTAGAACCAAATTCTAACTGAAGGCTGCGACTATAAAGCCGTTTGTGTTTTTACAGATTTTCCACTTATTTTTTTAGAAATGAAGTATAGTGTCGGACGAGCCTAAACATCACTAAGGTATAAACCGGCCAACAATGGCTATTTTTATTCAACGCACAAAAAACCGTCGTCTAACCAACCCCTTAGCGCTGTCGGTGTGTTCAAGCAAGTATTCTAGTGATGTGAAACCTTCGAAGCACTATAATTACCGTACATAGTACGGTACGTGTATATCGATATTAATGCGTATCCAAGACCGGTCGTTAATAACAACTACGTACTATGTTGATAGCTCAAACGTCGGACTGGTGTGAAAACTTATTGCCATTTATCATCGGCCAAGTACCAACTGCATGACCCTCATTCGTTGATACGCTGAGACTAAAAGCCCAGAATTTGAAGGTTAAGCGCTTCGCCAATGTATTATACGTATAATCTTGGACTAAATTGGCATCCATCAAGAAATAGAGTGCGTAGCCGCGTATTAATCTTCGTACGAAAGAAATTATTTCGTGTAAGTAGTTCATAAGGCACATAATAACGTGCCTACTCATTTTTATATGGGTATGTAGGTATATACGGTACCTACCTCCCTCGGGATCCTTTCAGAACCTTATAAATTACACTCGCCCCTATCCATTGGTGTTAATATTTCTTCATCTAGCTAAATCTCAACGCAATAGGTATGTATAATTATGTATTAACATATGCTTCTGTTTATAATAGAACTGTTCTCATCTGCATTGTACTTAATATAGACATAGAATGCGTTATTATTATGGACAGGTATTCAAATGTATACTTTTTAAGTAAGAAATACAGGGCCGTTCCGTGTTAATCCAATGCTGTCATTTTTAAGGAAAGTCTGGCTGCCGGGACCTTTCTAGTTTCTCGTCTCTGAACACACAGTAAATGTTTCTGTCAGACAATTCTCAATAGCAAGCCGGCATCCAGGACGGTACCCGATTGAGGAGAATGAAGCAATGAATGATCGGATAAACCTTATTATGTGGTCAAATGTGGTTTTGATACACTTTCGCTTAATCTTTCGAGGAGAAACAGGTGTGATGCTATGATAGTGCCAAATAGACTGATTCTTTGTCTAACGCTTCAGAGATGATATTTTTAATGTAATAATTTTAGGAGTAAACCGTGGTGTGTGATCTCTACCATTATCGTTTTTTCGCATAACGACCCAAGGGACACTACAGCCCCCAAGAATACAGACATACCTATATGTATGATGCGTACATACGCACTCGTCAGCGTCGGTTTAGTTGGCTAGTAACCGGGTGATTCTCTAAATTAAATGTAATAATTTATTTTTGTGCATTCTTTCCAGGCGACCTTCTCTTTTCTTCTTGTGTTCTTTCACTTTACAACGCTCTCTTATCGGTGTAGTAAGATAGGTTATCACACTTATCACTCTATTCCTAACAGCAACAGTAAATTAATATTAAACATTTTATAAATATATCTTTATATGTCTTTGAATTCTTGCAAATAGATATTTTATACTAATCTTGTACAAGACGAAATACTAGAGGTTAAGTGACGATATTAGCGGGCATATTGACATCTCAGCTATAAATAAACACCCGCTTATAAATACAAAAATCGATATTAAATAAACCAATACGTACACTTCACGCTAGATTAAAAGCCGTGTAAAAAAATGTATCCGTAATGGTAGCCATACGCACCGAATCATTGCAATCGATAATTTCCTTAAATATAATTATAGGTTTTTTAAAAACCGTCTAGCGGTTTACGAGGGTTACACATAAGTAGAATGGGCAAGGAAAAATTAGGTAGCTCTTATATTGATTGAGCGCTTTTTTGTGTTAAGTAAGCCTTGAGTTTAATATTATTGATGCTGATACAAGACCGTATAGAAGGGCATTAATGAAAGTCAGTCTCTAGTCATTACTTATTAAACTTCTTCAGTTTTGATTGTGAATAATATACGTACGTTATGAAATCGGAATGCATTAAATTTTAATCCATGTTTGCAAGCAGTATAAGAATGGCATCTGTGTGATAATGCTCCATAGTTAGACAATAATTGTGATGACTAAAGATGCCTTGACTTGCACCCTCACGTATACATTTCTGAGAATAGACAATTTGTCAATCAGATTGTACCCTGTCTTACTGTATAGTCTAGTCTCTCACATAAAGCGCTTTGCTTTAGGCTGAGGCTACATTAGTCCGCGACACGGCCTGCAATACGTAAGCGATACAAAAAAATAGTTCATATTCACATTTATGGCTACACCGTACGCCATATATCGCTATTAATCTTTGTTTTGTTTATGCGATAGAAACAACATTAGTGTAATCACGGCATCGGCTACATCAACTCGTCAGCGAAATTGAAGCGAATTCATTAAAAATTTTCGCTTATAATGTAGCCATCCCATGTTTATATCATTTCGCTTTCACAGTCGCATCGCGAATCGCTGCCTACTGTAGCCTCAGCCTTATACAGCTCACAGTATAGAAAATTGGGGTGTTGCATAATAAGCAAACTAAGGCCAAGACCTCAGGACGACATGGTCGAAAAATTAACCGTATCTAATATTCCATCACGAGCAATTTTATACTTCTATTTTAGAACTCCAGTATGTATTATAACGTAAGGTACATCCTTACTTTGAGCCCCTGGATAAGGTACCACGCCGCGATGGCATGGCGCATAGCGATGGCATAAAAAACATTTCATTTTTTTTAATAATCGTTACCAGCTAGTACAGTATTACACAAGCTAGTCTTTCCAGACTACATATTTCAAAACTAATATAGCGTGAGAATATCAGATAAAGAATTGTAGTAAGTACATCATAAGAGCATGATACCGCTGACCTTGGAAGCTAATACGCCCGGTTATATAATAACACCGTGAAGTATTATTTAATTATTACGCATATAAACTTCTCAAATAGGCTCGCTGAGTATAAGACGTGCGATAACATACCTACTAGGATTTTGCAGGCATAAATCATTCTAAAGTCAACAAAAACAATATTTAAGTTTGATCACAATATGAGTTTACAAATGAAATACAATTTACATTACATTAGATAATTGGAGTGCATTATATATCATAGCTTGGACTTCAAGACAATATAATATGTTAACATGTCAATCGCCTGATGAGCAGGTTTCCCAAAAGACATTTTTGCATAATTACTTCCAGACTTCAGTCTGTAAGCAATTATAACACAAATATTAATTGCTTGTATAAATTATATTATTAATAGCAATTTTTGTTAATCTATGTTATTATCGTTATCAGTTTGTAATCTATGTTAATTATTGTAATTGGTTTATTTAACCGTTGTAATTAACAATAAATAAATAAATAATCGATTGATTCAAAATCTGAATTGTTTAAAAAATAAGAAAAAATATGTAACCTAAAACTATTAGGTATCTGAAAGATCGCTGAACACAAAGTAAGTAATTATAACACAAACATGACCTAAAACTATTATCTGAAAGAACGCTGGAGACAAAATAGTAAAGATTTGACCAGCAGCAATTATAAACCTTCCAAATCGTAATTATAAACAGGAATACATCTAATTTCAATTAATATTCGATCTAAATTACTTGTAGCCCACCTCTGGTTTTCATATAACTTTCTGTCTAGTTCGTGCTTTCATTTCAGATGTTTATTGATCTAGTGAACATCAAAGGCAAGGACAAGTCCTCCAGACAAATCAATCTAGTACATGAAACTCGAGTTTTAATTAGAGCAATTCTCTCTATACGAAAATTTAAGTTGAGCTTTACTAAAGTTCAAGTAAAGTGGGACAGCGATCAAATAATTTTGTAATAAAAAAAACCGGACAAGTGCGAGTCGGACTCACCCACCGAGGGTTCCGTACAAATTTGTAGGTGCGGCTTTTTTTCATTCTTCGTCATAAATCGAAAACTATACATCATAAAAATAATTAGAAATCTGTTTAAAGTTGTACCAATGAAGCCCTTGCTTGAGAGTATCGAAATATACGATTTTTGGGACATAAACGGCCGCATCTTTTTTTTACGTTAACTTAGAAGTTTGATTTTTCACAGCTTCAAGAGACTGTAGACCTGAGTAAATCTTTTTAATTTCAACTCGATACCTCCACGCGTTCCCGAGATTAAGGGTCTTGACAGACGATGACGACAGTGATCCTATAAGGGTTCCGTTTTTGCCATTTGAGGTACGAAACCCTAAAAACGTATTAATATAGAATTAGGGTAATGGGTAATAATTAAAAAACAAGATTTTCATCAAAAAGTTATCACAAAAGAGCGTTTGGTCAAATTGATTAGTAGAGCCTTGCTGATTTCAGCATGAAGGGCCGGCTCGACCGGGGAAGGACTACCCTCTCACAGAATTTCGACGTGAAATAGCAGTATTCCTACTGTTGTGTTTCGTTCGGTGAGTGAGTGCCGGAGGCCCAACCACCCCTGTCCCGCTCCTTCTCCTTCCCGCTTCCTTTCCTAAAGGGTCGGCAACGCGTAAGTGATGCCTCTGGTGTTGCAGGCGTCTATAGGCTACGGTGACCATTTACCATCAGGTGGACCGTATGCTTGTTTGCCATTCTAGTTGTATAAAAAAAAGAACCGTAAATTTTAATTTATATATAAATTACGAGTTTATTATTTTATCCTACACGTGTAATTGTAACTGATTGGTACAGATGTATCCTCACGCACGAACTCTTGGTGGGGTCACTAGTTTCTATAATATAAGCTGCCAAGTTATATTTATAGCCTCAAGCGATTTTCGTAGCTGCTGGCGTTCAGTATACTATCGTTTGAACTTTGGATTCGGTATCTCAGTAGTCGAATAGTATACAGTTTTGTATCTTAACTAGTTCCAATTATGACTACTATTAATTATATTTTGATCGCTTGTATTGTTAACATTTTTGAAAGGCAAAACAAATTTGTAAGCTCTTAAGAAGATTGCTTTCTAACCTTGCGTTTATTAAATAAATATGAGCAATTATGATATCAGAATAAAGTAGAACCTACGTTCATTACAGTAATATACAGATTGTCATAACAATAAGTCGTTCATTTATAAGCCTATAAAATACTAAAAAACAATCAATGTGAAGTATGAAGCCTGCTTGCATGTTAAATACAAATAAAATTGTGAATTCGAGTGACCTTGCAGGCACTGACCGACCTCGGCTTGATACATATTCAATGAGACTATTCCGCAGTTAACTTCTGTTGAAAAGAACACATCAAAACAAATAAGCTGTATATTGTTTAATGACTTGGACCGTTCTGTATTTGGATGCAGTCGTATCTGGGTTACTCAGCCGTCTGTAATCGAGAAAGACCTCGTTTCTGCGCCAAAATAGTAACTCACTGATAATGTGCATAAATATGTAGAATATTTAAATGAATTCATTGAATTGGAATTTATTTTGTGTGTACTGTTTATCATTTACATAAGTGTAGTACTTTTTTCTACAAAATTCCATAATATTTACAACATACGCTAGAACTTCTTTATCGGTAATTTTATCCCAAACTGAGATGAGAGACACGCTGTAACAGTATCATGAAATATTTACGAGTATTTTCCAACGACTTTTCCTTCTAGAGAGTAGGGGCATCGACAGTAAAGCCAGATTCCATTTATAAGTGCGCCAGCTTCTGATGTTGCTCATAAAGCGTCCCTGATAAAGCCTCCGGTCCTGTGGGATAAGGGGGCAGACGTAGGTGGCGAGGGAAGGGGGCAGGGCTACGTACTGTGCGAAGTTTCGAAATGTGTCTATGTTGTAAAGAAGTTGTTATATTTGGATAGGACTGAATACCGCTGCGCTGTACTGAAGGGTTGGTTTGATGTATGTGGGTCTGATTGTATGACGTAAATTCACGGAGCAAAAATAAATTCACCAGAGTTTTTACATACTTTGATTTTAATGTCGCACTGGATAAGCAGATAAGAGTTGCACTGGGCAAGTGGTTGGTTATAATCACTTTAGTTTTGTCCTTCTTAAAGCCCATGACAAGGCTTGATTAAAGTAAAAGATACCAAAACGAATGGCAAAAATACTTCTCCAACAATGTAAGCCATTAATTTCGGCTAGTTCCGCTACACATGTCACGTAGGGTTGATATCTCCTATGTATATTGTTGGTTCCCTTGCGAGCATCCTGTTCGAGGCCGTCCGTTAGCTCTTCCGAAGGAACTTCCTCTGCGTACTATGTACCATATTCCCACTGATGCTATCTAATCTAATGGGCATACATAGCCACTTAAAATATCGTATCAAATTTGTGAAAACATTTTGCTAGATTTATCACAAAGTTATTCAGATTAATACAATACCTATTGTTTTTGTTATGTAACTTTAAGTTTCAGTCACTATAACAAACATTACGATTATCAACCATTTCGTTTTTATTATGAATTTGACTTTAATATAGTAAATCTCGCTATGGTGGGCGTTATGGCAACACCATATAAGTTTATTAATATGTGCATAGAAATGACCACAAAATAACGGTAGACTCGTAAGTACTGTTCTTACACAACAGGCGAGACGACTACTTTCACCATGGTTATGCATTTTAAGTTATATTGAGATACTCGTAAGTTCATCCAACGGACTACATTGGTCTGTTATAAATCTCACTAAACCAATTTAAACTTACTATGTATATCTTTTACTTGCATATACATAATATAGAAATCCCTTTTTAAATGTATATGAAAGTATACACTGTTATATATTATAATAATTATATTAAGTTGCTTTCATGCTACTAAGCAAAGACAATTTTGCTGACAGGTTTAATTACAATTCTATTAAAAATATGGTCGTCAAATAATCTAAAATAAATAAAACAAGACAAGAGTTAACTTTGAAACATAAAGGAAGATAAAAATTATTGCTATGCCAGCTAATTGTTACGAGTAAGTATATTGCTCGATTAATCTATCTCATTAGCTTATTTAGTAAAACTTGGGAGGCATTTTTTATATTGCTAAAGTAAGACGTCAACGACTGTACCAAAAAAAAAAAGCATTTTCACAAACTTTCTACTAGTCGCTTTTATGATAATATTCTGTCCGCCATGTTTAAGTAAACGACAGCGGAACAGGGAACACTGAACAGCTGTGCGCGTGCGATGCATTCCTAGCGGTCAACGCACGGCTGACAGCGCACGATCATTACGAGGTACGTATGTATCAACCATTTATTACCCGACTATGCATATAACGCGAAAGGCGTTATTTGAAGAGAGTTTCAGGTGCCTTGACATAAAGCATAACGGTTTGAATGAATAAGCTTTGTCCGGCAACTTCATAATAGAAATTGATTCGATATAGAAATCCCAGAAATGATGTAGTTATTAATTTTGGAATGCTGAGTTGCATAAAATTAACAAATAGATTACAACATATTTGGTATGCAATATTTAATGTTATTTTTTTACAGCATTGGACTGTAAACTAATAATGAAAGTTTGCCTTTCTACAAACTTTGTAATAAATCGATACAACAGTCATCTAGAGATTACACGGTCCTTACTTAAATATGTAACTTTCATAAGCTCATACCTACTTACAAATTCAGTTCTACTTGAATTTCAAATTCAGAGGAGAATTTTGGAGGAGTTTGCTTGTGAAATCGAATACAATCTACATAGTTGTTGGTGCGAAGTTCTTGCGATACTGAGTCGAAGAACAGAACCAACATACAACTATAATAACTTTATACTATGTAGGGATACTATACAATCGTATAATAATTTAATCTAAAAAGTTTATAAGCGGAAAAACATAAACGGACAAAATATCTGCCCAATAAGGTTTAGAATTCCGTAGTAAACAAGTAACCCTAAACGCAAAAAACCATGTTGCAAAAATTACTAATTCGTTGTTGTAAAACATTGTTAATTGTAATTGTATTATTTTCTAAGCATAATTCTCCAGGCACCTATTCGCTAAGTACAGAGTTATTTCTTGCAAATTATGCGGTCTAGCGACTATTAAAAAAACAACCACTCGAAGATTGGCGAGACGGTACCAGCATAGCAATTAGAAAGATTGAGACACAAAAAGTCCCGTTTCTTTGAAGGCGTTAATTTTTCATTCGCGGTGAATTAGAGGTGGAACGAGTTGAAGTGTCGGCTGCTGCCGACTGCGATCGATACAGAATTATGGGACTCCGTTTGTATGGTCCCGGTAAAATTCTTTATCCAATACACGCCGTAATGAAGAAGAACTTAGCAATGGCTTTTTACTCAGTTAGCATAATATGCGCAATTTATTCCTATACTTTATTTAATTATATATGCCATTATCTTACGTGTATTGTAGTGTAACTTTTGTTGTATATGCTTTTATAGGACGCGTAACAAACTGCAAAAGTAACATGAAATAAACAACCAGCGAATCAAGAATTAATCGTGATTTTATAACAATTATAACTTTAATTCAAACACATCAGTAGGTACCTAGCAGGTATAATAATACTTTGTTTAAATTAATAGAGGTTTAGACAAAAATTGTCAATGTAATTGTGTAAATAAATCATCATAATTTGTAAATACTAAATACTACCTATATAATTGAGAAGTAAAATAATATTGTTATAGGTATTTCGCGAATAATATATTAAATAGGTAGGAAGGCAATTCACAGAATGACAGAAGTAAAGTTTTTCGTTTATTAAGATTTTGTAATAATTTTGTATTTACGTAGGTAAGTTATTTTAAACGAAATTGGAAATCTGTAAAAGAGAATTGTTACACATTTCTATCCTTTGAATTAAGTAAATGTTTCATTAAGTTTATTTTTCGCTTTTTAGTGGTGATGTTTATTTTTTGAAGTCGGGCTGGGCTTACTTTTTTTTTAAAGTTTGTATATTATATGAAACTTTGCTTGTTGATATCTGGCGCCAAATTTACTATTGTTCAATAAGTACCTACCAAAATGCAATATCACTCTCTTTTTAAAAGGTAATGATACTATATTCCTTCAATATGAGGGATATAATAACGGACACCATATTATTTATTTAAGTATATGAGTGAATATACATTAAATTAAAATATTTTAAAGCAGTTATCTAAGTATGTTATAGCACTGTACTTACAGTAAGTATCTAAATGCATACAGCAATAAAAAAAACAATAATATGCTGATGTCGTGCAGATATATTACTGATACATTATGTCTAGGTAGAACTCATTAATTCAGACATATTACATAAATAATAAATAGGCAGATTAAATTTAGATAAGATAAGCACGATACCTACAATGTTTGCGCTGATTTATTGGAGTCATAAACTCTGATTTCTAGACATCACTATGTGCTGATAAGACTAGAATGGCAATCTGTCAAAGTACTTAACCTTTAGCTCATTAGGTATTATTTCCAGGAGTTACGTCAAGAAACACATCGTAATGAATAATTCAAACCGACAGTTAAGAATGAAAAATGATTTGAATACTTAACTGCTTTCCTTGAACGTACAGGCTTATAAGTTATACAGAAATAATACAATTACGATGCATTCCGCTATTTTATGATACAATGATAGAACATTAGCAATTTATGAGGCCAATGTAAACAGCAGTAACTGTTTTAATCGATACTATGTATTTACAATAACACTTAATAACCAGATACAGTAAATGATAATACTCTATAAAAAAACTTATCACCAATATACTGCCGAAATAAATAATCTGAAACATTATAATGTTTATTGAGATCATGCGAAGCACAATATTTTTTTTTATTGCATGTTTAATTTATTTAACTTAGAACTCGACAATATCATTAATATGTTAAGCAATCTGAATATTCAATAACAGTATTCTAAATAAATAAATAACATGCATCGTAAATCGAGCCGTTTAATCGTTGAGATTGTAGTTTCATGGAGTATCGGCATTGTCTATGGTTAAAAAATAACTGGCAAGTACCTAGTTCGGTAATGACAGAATATTCACAAGCCCAACAATCCAATTAATAAATGTGAACTGATAGTTGTTGAGGAGTCTGGTAGAGTATCTGTGGCAACTATACCTAGAAACTTAAAAACTCATCTCAGTTAATTGTTTTCCAGTTAACAAATACGATAGAACAAGACCACGCGTTATAGAGTGTATAGCTTTGTCTTATACTCGCGTACGCAATAATGCTGTAACAGATGATGCAATGGTACCCCAGATACTACTAAACGAAGGCATATTGTTATAATAAATTCCGTATTAAAATGTCAAGAGCGTGCCACCAATTATATCAAACAAATATGCTGTAACAGTGTATAGGTCTATCATGCCTAAAATTGCTGACTCACGTTTGAAATAAAGAGTCATGCACTATAGACTAAAACTTCGCATCGCATGACTACCATACTCAACTTCAAGGTAATCGTCCAACGACATTTCATTAACTTATAGTGTTTTGCGAGCTCTGAACTAATATGGCTACGGACGGTATTGATTCCGTACAAACAATAAGTAAAGCTCTACGTATAACTAGAACATTTATGGATTCTATTTTATATGAGGAAGGTCACAGAAAAATCGCTGAATAAACCTGGAGCCGGCCGACTGGTAAAAAGATCTAACTTGACAGAATATTTCTATTGAAATAAACTTGTGTTATGTTCCTGCTATGAGTTGGGTATTCAGAACTCCTTAATAGGTCGCAAAGGTATCAGCGGCGAAACCTTTGATCATCGATCGTTGCGTTACGAGCACAGCGACAATTTCTTTACATAGTAGAGAACCCAGTAAACCTGGTTTAAGAACTTTACATAAGGTTATTATAAGGCATAATGCTAAGGTGGCATCTTATCTTATCTTATGTGGGGGCCAGTCAGTGCAGACCGGCGACACTTCGACCCAGTGGGATCTTTTGTGTCGACACTCTCCCAATAACGACTGGCCATAGATGTTCATGGCAGCCGGGACCGACGGCTTAACGTGCTCTCCGAGGCACGGAGCAGGCGATAATTGTCAATCAATATGCACATAATTTCGAAAAGTCCTATAACTTTCCTAAAGTCAGAGGTGCGCGACGTGGGTTCGAACCCGAGACCCTCTGCATTGCAGTCGGTTGGTCTCGCCACTGAGCTATCGCTGCTAAGGTGGCATACTAGCACACCCATGCTAGGTAACCACCTTAATGAAATACAAAGTACTAGAAATTTCTTTCAGTACTAGAAACTGTATTTAAAGACAATCAGTCACCGCCATCGTACGTTTAGCTTTAAGCGCAGTGCAATCAAAACAATCACGAGAGGTGATGGTGGTTAGGCTTCCATTGGACGTCTTATCTCGTCGTTGTGCGTCTCCGCATACTAAAGAGTAGAACGCTTATATACGGTCTAAAGTGAAACGTATCTGATCGTCACTGCTACCGTTGCATGGGATGTGATTGTTTTAGACAGCATTTCGCTTTACATGTTATTTGGTTACGGTGTTTTGTTGCAGCAGAATTCTTTCTCTTCTTATCTCAAAGTCAAAGTTCTAAACTAATGACGTTCAATCTGCTAATTGTTATATTTTCAGATTGGACATGTCATATAATTCTTCTAAGATGAAGAAAGAGAAATCCAAAGTATGTAACATTGTATGCTCGATTGACAGCAATAGTTTTGGCACTTATCCCAAGGGCCCTAAAATAATAAACAAAATGTGGATACATCGTGGATGAACCGTCATGCCTGTATCTTTCTAAAGGCGGAATGTTATGTTGTTTTATGTTATTGATACTTAAGGGAAATGGTTGGGTGGTCTACACAGAGTAGCGCTCTTTATTGCTACTAGGAAGTTATGAAAGTACTGCTATGACTGTTAATGCACCGAAGTTCTCGTGTTCAACTGTAGGTCAGAAAGAAAGTGTAATAAACTTTTTCTATTAAATATCCTGTCCGTTATAGCACACTATTAGATAAAAAAGTGGTTCTAGGTAGTCTGGAGGAAGAATTATGTTCGATAAGCGGCACCAAGCTCGCGCCCGAATAGCACTTAATGGTCCAAGATAAACGAATTTTTGGTTGGTGATAACACTCAGGCTACGTATAAGAGCATTGGAGTCATT
This sequence comes from Catocala sponsa, assembly GCA_963564715.1. NCBI lineage: Eukaryota > Metazoa > Arthropoda > Insecta > Lepidoptera > Erebidae > Catocala > Catocala sponsa. The sequence goes on along the minus strand of OY751338.1, from coordinate 18,863,610 downwards.
CAGCTGTATATAACTACTGACACTATAAAGTTTATATTCAATCTGTATAGTCCCTTACTTATGCCACGACATGATCTGAACACAAGCATTTCATTCAATTTTGCAAGCTTGCCCAACGTCAAACGGACAGCACATTATCTCCAATAAATAATAAAATGTACTATAATGTTTCTATCGAATGCACGTCACGTATTCAAAGAAATAAAATTGGTTGTTACGAAATCATTTTGTTGCGACATCAATGCTGGCCTCAAATTTTAAGACGTGCGTTGACTTTATACAATGAAACATGAATGTGGTACTTTTGGAAGTAATTCCGCTATAAAATTTAATTGAGCACTTACTATCCAACGACTCATATTAATTAGTTTAAGAAATTATTATTTGAGGATTTATGCTCGGCCTTTCCTTACCTAACATAACGTGCTTCTGAGTTCGAACAGTAGCGTATATTATAAATATTTAACAGAGTTTCTTGTCTCATTTTAATTAACTACAAAGACAATCTGTTACTCTAAATATATGTATGGAAATGTACTTAGTTACACTGATTATTTAACATTATAATTTAGTAGCTCTTGCACGCAGCTTTGCTAGAGTAAACATAGGTTATGTTAATTTTCTAACTCTCGGGCAGTACTCTGCCCCAAAGTTAAAAAATTAACAGACATAGGGTACCTTTTACCCAGAAAAAAGTGCTACCTTTTTCTGGGTAAAAGGTAACCCTATGTCCTTTTCTGTACCCCTAACAAACGTGTATGGGCAATTCCATGATAATCGGTCGAGTACTTAAGGCGAGAAAGCGTAATAAACAAATAAACTTTCATTCGCATATTTGTTAGGATGTCTGAAGATTACATATCGTCTTTAGCATCACTACTTCTAATATGAACAAAAACATGAATATGAACATATTTGAATGAATTTTATGTCCATGAAGTATGCATGTGTGTATGGGTGTAGTATGAATTTACTACGTTCATAATACAAAAGCTACTTAAACCTAAACTATTATATTATTCTACATTATTTATGGGATTAGTTAAGTATTTTTTAACAAGTATCTTTTAAGCTATTGTTGGAGAAAGAATATGTTTAAACAGAAGGCGTGAAATGTTAGATGGTGTGCAAGTGTAAAAGCCGTCGATATCGTTACGATCGATAAACACAAAGATACAATTTACGATAAACTGCAAATTCACTTGCGTAATAATACTCCATATTATAAAACTTTCTAATTCCAAAAGTGAGAGTTCAGTTTTAAATTGAGAGAAATCTTTTTATGGGCTAAAGGTTGGAATATCTAAGTGCAAATTAATCATTCAAGAATTTAGGTACCAATACATTATACCTACCTAAATTGTAGATATTTAATTCAATAACAGCACGCCTGTTAGGTTAAATCCAATTCACATCACTACCATTATTTATATCCAACTAACTAATATTGCTGGCATTTATAATAAAAAAAATTCATTGGGCAGGGTAGTCTAATACCTGAAGTAATAGTCTATAACAAGCGGTCGCCTAGTGTTCGAAATTCGACCTAACTTTGCCTTTAAGATATTGCTGATATAATATGTCATTATATATTGATAAATGTAACCATAATTACGCGCTTCGACTGCGTGTGTCAAATGCATGGTTGTGTCGTGTAGTGTTTTTTCATTAATTTAATGTATATCTAATGCATATTTTATAAAAATATTAGGATTCGCCCCACCTTCTCCATATAAACTTTAACTGTGCCAAATTTCATACTCTCCCATCCGCGCAATTTTCGTAAAAAGTGGTACAAAGTTTTTGCTTCACGTATTAATATATAGATACCTGAAGACCTGTAACTCGACATTCGTGGTTACAATATAGATATATCAGGTAGACATACTTAAAAAAGATCACTATGTCCATAATTATAAACCTCGTCAACACTCTCTTGGACTCAGAAGTTGTGAATTTTGACAGATGAATGGAAGGTATTATGATAAGAATGTATGAAGTATTGTGAGGAGAACGAGTGAATGCTATATTTTAAGTTTATGCCATATATTATGTGTGATCAAAGAGTGTAATTGCCGCAAGTCACTCTATTTAATGTAAAATAAATAAATAAATTTTGTGCATAAATCTAAGTACTAGCCTTACTTTATCTGAAAGTATCTGACTAGACTGCATATAGACATTATTCACCTATGTACCACTTTTTAATGTTATCATGATCTCACGGAGGACATCAAATCAAGACATTCCTTGTGAATAATGTCTGTATGCAGTCTAAACACATTACGGACAGCGTGACTGATCGCATTGATGCCAAACAATCAGTCTTAAATATTTCATAGTGGATCGATTAATTGCTGCACGCTCGTATCAAGAAATAATGACTATATAATAACAACGTTGGATAACATTTATTATTGAAATTATACAAGCATTATTCAGGCATATAGCGAAATGGTAGATTAAAATACATGTATTTATTATAAATACAATAGTTGGATAAGATTTTCCTACTAAATCAGATACATTTTAAAATAATTAAAAATATGGTAAGAGTAAACTTCGCAAAAGTGAGTAAACGGAAAATAAATGTATATACATATGTATATGCCTCTCCCGGTAGTAACAGCAAACTTATCTTGCCAAACCATGTCTTAGTATTCACTTCATGTTGGATACTTGTATACGAGTATGTACATAACATAATTATATAAAATATTATTATTTACTTATATAAAACTATTTGTAATACACAGTTAACATTCTCGGAACTGCCTTCATTTAGCTATTACACTTGCTAAACTGACTATTTGGATAAATTGCCGATTTACTCATAAAATTCCAAACACGTTCGCAATTCAACATTAGGCAAATCAACTAAAAGGCGTAATAGCTTTAAAGTAGAATTTAAAGTCGATACATTTCAAATAGCGGGCGTAGGCAAGCAGTACCTAACCAGCCCTCATCTCTCCCCTAGGGTTCGTCCCAATTTCGTCCCTTCACGTCGTAGTGACCTACTTCTGACAGCCGCTCATTTGCCACCGTAGTTTTAAACCGGGGTTGTATGTAATCGTTCTTTGCCCTCATACTAGGAGGGTTTCAGTCCACAGCTGGCTCTCTTTCACACAAATTAATGTTTCAGTAGGAGCTATGGCGTGCTACTGATTTACATAGAGGATTTAATAAATAGTAAACAATACAAATACATTCATGCATAGATTTCATAACATGTAGTTATTAATGCTAATACTGGACTTGAGATAAAAGGATTTAATTATGGGGCGTAAGATAAAGGCATAATCGGTTTTAGCCTCTGTAACAATTCGAATATATATTTTTTTTAAGATATGTGGTGTACATCTACTAAGTGTTTAATTGAAATGAATATATAATAACATAATAATATGTAAAGTAATCGTAGAATTTTAATCGTTGGTATTTTTACAGCAATAGGATATTTGACTATAGATTAACATAGCCCTGTATGTATGTCACTATTCTATTGATTTTAATGAAATTTGGAATGGTGTTAGTAGATTATTATGTAACCTAGTGAAGAACATGGCCCTTTTTGATCAAATATTTTAGATTTTTATTTTATTACCTTACAATTTTGAGCATGTAATGTCTGACTTAATGTCAAGCTTATGTACTTTCAAGTACAATTTTAATTACAGATAATTAAAACGCATTATTATGGTACCAAGATTGAATGTTATGCTATAAGAACCTACCTAACACCCTAAAGCCGGTTAAACCAGTTTTTCCAAATCACTGACACAAAGACATTTTTCCAAATCTCTACTCCGCACAAAATATAATTTATGAGTACCTACCGTGGGTCTTCATCAAATTTATACGTCATGTACTTACATATTATTAATACAGTACTATAAACTAGTATGTATAAGAAAATGCCGATACGCTTGGAAAAATAACCGTTTAACGGTTTTTACACAGTTGTATAATTTCCACATTTTTCTTATTTAAAATACCGGAATCCAGTATTCGAAAGTCGAAAGAAATGTGAGTAGTTATTTTATTGCAATCAAAGATTAAGCAAAACGGGCTTCATATAAGATCACTTTTCAATAAATCTATTGGTCCTTCATTTTGATATTATGATCAATGTGTATGAACATAAAATGTTAGGCACACTACGAAAATATATTTATCATTTCAAGTTTCAAGCGAATTGCTCAAACGGGATTTCATTCGGTGCATGTTACTCGGGACGTTGTTTACCTCGACACGACTGGCAAACAGCGTGGAATTCTCTTGCGTCACTTTTACACTTACCTATCTTTATAACAACAAATCATACGAAAGTGACGAACGAAAAACAAGGTCCACTAACGTACGTCGGGTAAATGACCGACTCGCACAAGAATGTTGCAACAGCTACACAAGGTTGAAGTTTTGGACCAGTATTTTTTACGTCTTAAACAAATACCTGCTCACGTGGATCGTACTTTATTAAAAGTTAAGAAAACTAGATATGGAAATATAAGTTTTATACTATTGATAAGTTCCAATAGAACACAATTATAGAAATAAATCAAAGATCACGCGATTTAAGGATTAGGTAGCTATGTGCTTTTTATAAAAATACGATACGAATCTCCTTTGTATTTCCTTAGGAGAAATTAAAACGATAACAACATTAAACTTCTATCATAATCTAGTAAAGTAATATGTAAAACATCTACAAGTGTATTGATGGAAAAATCAGGGTTGGAAAACTCAATATCAAAACAAGTAACAATAGATGATAACAAGAAAACTAAAAACCTATAAGTTTTATGAGTGATTTTTCCAAGAAGTTATTTAAAAGTGTACACAGTAGAGTAACAGTGGTTGCGTAACTAAGCGAATGCAGTCAACCGAAATGGCGCGGTGGCTGATTGCGCCGTACAAACAAAGATTGATCTCACGACCGTGTCAAGCATAACGTAATAATGACTGCACTAAACGCTGAGCCTACGTTTTACGTATCAAAAAATTCGGAGTACTCCGCTTTCGGCACCTGAGCTATTCCACTTTCAGCACCAATAGGTATTTTATTCCACATTCGGCACTAAGCAAAAATACCTATTGGTGCTGAAAGTGGAATAGCTTAGGTGCCAAACCATAGGTGCCGAAAAAATTGGTGCCGATAGCGTAATACTCCAAAAATTCTTCTAATATTCTTCGCGATGAATACAAGTACAAACAGCTCGCAAATCTGAGGTGAATGACGCTTGGAAAAGCGTCTTAATGTTGTACGTCTAGGTCTAGACTGACTAGAATGAGGGTAATGTTTCATGTCACACGATGTACCGCCATAATCAGCTAGTAGCTTCGCGCGTTTACATAAACACAAGCAAATCCCATCATAGGTCATTTATATTGTATCCATAGACAGTGTCCTGCGCTGAGACATATCTTTTCTAATATACGAAATAATATGATGGACTAATCATTCTTTTATTTCGGACTGGATGAATATTGATATCAGTTGAAAGAATTTCATACTGCCTGTAAACGATTATACTTAACAAATTACCAAAACAAAATGACATTGAAATAAAGTTACACAAAGTTGTAAAAAACTGACACAGACCTCGTGAAGGGCTTGGAACCTTGAAATACTATTAAATAAAAAGACTAATCATTATAATGACGGTAAGATAAACATGTAAATTGATTGGACCTTCGTGTTTGATTCTACTTTTGATTAAAGCACTAAAATTTGTTCTGAAAATATATTAAATTCTATCTTTCTAATTGGTAATTATTTAATTTGCATAACATTCTAATGATTATCACGCCTAATATTCTTATACATATGTGTGTCATTAAACTATTACTAATCGATTGTTAAAGCACCGTTATTGAGATTTTTAAGATACCTTATTTAAACGTATATATATCCATGATTTAATTGTATCTACCTATATAAAGTACAGAGAAGACAAAGATAAAGCACAGAATATATTTTTGATCGAAGTGATGTTTAAGGTTATCAACAATCGCCATTAAGAGTTTTCCTCATCAGACGTGTGAATCCCTTGACCTACTTTAGTTTGATTTTTGCTCGATTGGATCCACTTACCTACCGACCTACGCCATCTACATTGATGATTTGAGATTCAAATATAATTAATTATTCTTTATAAAAGACCCTTGTAAACATATAAAGATAAAAGTGACTACGCATCAAAGCGAAAAGAAACGTACGAATGTCAAAAACGCAAAAAAACATGGTAAGTATTGTCACACCCATTTAATGGCTAGACTAGGCGGAATTTTTAAATAACAGGTTAGACAGAGCCCATTATAAAATACAATACCGTGTATATTGTAATATTATGCAAAAAAAATCTTGCCTCAGGCGGCCATTACGCATGAAAAGACGTCGATGAATATTCTATCATTCAGTAGACAACATTTAGTATTAAACTAGTTATGTCTACAATTTTGTAAAGAAAAACACTTTTGATTTTATAGCAAGTATTTGACGTTATTAATTTTAAAAAGTAATATAATTTAGCCTTATTAAGAAAAGTCCGTTGCTAGGCAAGTTTTTAAAGGAATTGGATGAAATAATTCTATCAACATTTCAAAGTAAAATCTGCCACGCTTTCAGTACAAAGGTTGTCTGGATGTGATCGCCGAAAGTATTACGACCGCAAATAATGTTATCTAAATGTAGTTTTTACTTATTTATTTGCTGGTTTACAAAAACAAGTACCTATAAGTAAGAAATATAAGATTAACATTATCTAGGTATAAATATGTAGGTGAGCAATACAACAAAATGATAATTCTACGAACGAAATAAAGTTGCGCTGTCAACAAATAGTTGCTTATAAATTTTGCGCTCACTTAGTAATTTACAAAATAAGCCTTAAATTTTACAAAAGGTATATCATTCCACAATGTAAAATGTTAAAGCGCATGTTAACAATAATTAAGTATTTATCCCGAGCAAAATTCTTTGAGATAATTTGAATGTTTTCTTAGTAAACGTTACACTTATTTAAGTAATTTGTGTTGTGAAAGTGGTCGATGTTTACTGGCCGGGGTAAAGAACGGAGTGCTACGGACCGGTTTAGTGGACTGACCCCGGCTGTCAGGCAACATTGTGGTGTATTGCACAACTAGCTCGATTTATCGAGTCAGGTAAATGGCTATTATTCAGCTATCCATTGATTTCTAAGATAGTGCAAACTGTTAAATATTGATTCGATACATTGGTTTATCTTTGGTATTGCAGTAGTTACGTAGTAGTTGTGTAATACAAATTAGATAATAAGTAATTGATTAGTTTACAGATAAAACAACAAGAGATCATTGAGAAATTTAATGATAAGTGATGACTAAACGAAAACTTTCTCATAAATCGGTTCAAAATAGACTTTTCATATTTATGACAGTAATTGACTAAACCTCTATTTTGAACAGTGTGTAGTGCAAGTATAGGCCCTCTGCTATTGCGATATTTTACTTTGTAAATTATTTGTCATTTACGTAAAAGACTAAAAACAACATCGTGTGTCTTCATGGTATAAGCCATGATCACTACAATTAGTAATATTCAACTCCTTGATCAAACAGTGGAAACATTGAATATTACGAGTATTTTTCCATGTACCTAACATGTCAAACTTTAAGTAGGTATTCGAAACTGGCGAAACAAGATTTTTGTCACAGTTAATAATAATTTATGTATGTGTCTAAATATTGAATAATTAACACATTATTTCTTAACACTGATCTTTCTATATGATTGACATGACATGTAAACCTATCGGGTACTTTACATTCTACACCAGTTATTTATAGAGACTGGCTGATAACAGCCCAGCGGTTGCTATCACTAACAAAGAATAAAGACATAAACAGTACGCAGCATCTGCACATTTGTGTGCGCGCCCTATCTTAATTGCTTTGTCGTAACAAATATGATAATAATTTGTAGAGAACTGCTAACAGTGTACTCAGATTTCTAATTAATTTGGGCACCGTAGACCGCCGCCTACTCCAAACTGGCTACATAACACTCATACATTATGTCTAAGAAAATATGTTATTCATGACTGGATAGTTTATAGAAAACTATAAAACTGAACGATATTGTTTATTTATGGAACAGGTCAATTCCAATGTCAAGCGAACTCTGATTACCAATTGTTTACCAGTAACCTTACTTACTAAGGCCTGAAGTGCACAATGTCATTTAAATAGCATGCATGTTAAACAAACATACAAATATATTGATTATAAAATCTGACACTATGAAACCTTCTTGTCGTAATGCGAGGGATTAACCTGTCGGTCATAGTCTGGCAAGATCGCGCTCTAATTCAGATCGACAGATTTCACACACGTTTTCGATAAATTGATCTAAATATTTGCGGTGATTTCTACCACCGTTGAAGCACATTGTTCCCGTTTTTAGTAGTCGGAATATTCAGTATACTTATTATCTGTTTTCACATTCCAGCTAAAAATTACTTAATCATGTATAATAATTAATGGTTCATTTGCAAATGAGCATGCCGTTGTGAATGTTGTGATTACGTAAGTTTTTGCCCCCAGCAATGTGTCATCGTAGCGATTGTCATTCTGAAAGTCAGAAACAAAATACTGCATTGTGTCCTTCTGCCTGTTTACGTTTATATTTTCTTCATTGTTTACCAACGTAAACATTGTTGAGGCCAAAGTAAATGCTGGCCTCAATGAAGCGATTGTAGATCACAATAGAATTTTATCCTTCTCTTTGATTGTTGCAGCCATTACATAGTCATTATATCATCGGCTAATAATGTGATCTGAGACCCAATACAATATAAATCCAAACACTTTTTAGTTAAAATCCACGCGGACGAAGACGCGGGTAACAGCTAGTAGGTAATATAATCTGTTGACGTGAACTTTTGCTTGACGCGTTATGAATTTTCCAGGATTACCTTACATAGAGAATGGGAAATAGCTGTCAAATCGTGAGAAGGAGGTTCGTCACATGAGGCCGGCGACACATGAGTAATATACATGAGTAATACGTGAAGCAAAAACTTTGTACCCCTTTTTACGAAAATTGCGCCGAGGGAGGAGAATAGAATTTGGCACATTTAAAGTTTATATGGAGAAGATGGGGCGAATCTTAATATTTTTATAAAATATGCATTAGAAATACATTAAATTAATGAAAAAACACTACACGCACACAACCAGGCATTTGACACACGCAGTCGAATCGCGTGCGTAGTATTTCGGCATTGTTCGTCTGACGTCGTACAATTCTTTGTAACTATGGTTACCTATACCTTATTTATATGTAATAAAGAAAAACAGAAAACAATGTAGCAACCTTAGGAATTTTGGTCGAATTTTGACTACTAGACAACCGCTAGTCATCATTATAGACACGGGCTTTTTGCAACTTTCTTTGATAAGAAGTCCATTTCACTATATTCAGCGATTGATGGTATTATTATTACGATTTTAATTTTAGCTGTTCTATTTCACTTCTAGGTGATTAATATACGCCACAAAAAATGGTTCTTCGTCTATGGCATCCACTCAATCATCATTATTTTGAACTATTAATATTTCTTCTGTAGTGGCGACCTAAGTGATCGCATAATAATGTTTAAGTACATCACATTCTAACAGATATATACTTAAGGTGGTTTATTCAACAAATTTAATTAGTCCAGGGGTTTCATTAGCAAGCGTGCTCGACCGTTACGTAATTACGATCGTCAACTGCAGACGGTGCCAAGCTGGGCCCGCCGTTGGTCCTAACACTCCTACTCTCACCATACCCGACTCCATTTATAGCCACCTATTTATAATACGCTGCCGGAATAAAAAAAAAGAGCAAATATATGCTACTCGATCGAATGAACAATTCATGTTGTGGTAAATGTGGTCATTAAAAGCAGTAGCGCGTAAGTAATCGTACATTTCTGCACATCGCTATCCATCACAGTATAAGTTATAACATCAGTTTGATTACGGCATTATATTTCTATGATATCAAATTGCAATGACTAATAGACTGGAACAATAGCTAATTGCATGTCAGATAAAGTTAATACTAAAAAATCAATCCCACAAGGAGTTCGCAGACAATGTTACGAAATTATCAACAGAAGCTTTGAAATCAGCCTTCAGTCTGAACCGCTCACCTACCAAGGCCGCCAGTCATGGCTGGTCATGGTACTACATAACACGCAAGAAATATAATAAATAAGAAAATTTTAGTTAAATAAATTCTTTGCAGACGTTAACATTCAAAAGAGAAATAGATGCTTTAAATAAATCATCAATAGAAGATAATTGGCGCATTACGCCATTCAAAGTGAGGCAACGACTTTCTGCAGATTATATTCGCTGGCTGAAATAAATTGATATTAGACTCTTTGCATAACTCCTTAATTTGATTAACAACCAATTTACCTATAGTAGCTCACTATAGACGAACGCGCGAATGGCGTTTTGATTGACTTTACAGTCAAAATAACCAGCATGCAAAGGTTCTTAGTTCGTAGTTATACGAAATTGATGCCTAAATACTTTCGCCGGTGTTGTAACAGGTTATTTCAACGGTGCCATCGTTGTGTTGGTATAAATAACAGTTAATTTCTCTGTCACGCTCCGTTAGATCGCGTCGCGTGCCCAGCTATGCTTCCTGGTTAACTTTACACAGATTCCATTGCATTTAACTATAGTTTGTAACTACATAGACTAATTTGTAACTAGGTACCTAAGCAAGGAGATATGACGCTGTTAGGATTTGATTTGTAACATACTTGATGTTACCTATACCATTCTTGGGTAAAGAAGGGAAGAGGGAAAGCTCGTACTGCCATTTGGTATTGTTAACAAACAATCTGTGACTAGTTTATGGTAGGCAATTTAAAACAAAATGATGTCAAGGATAAAGCTATAATCCTTGTATTAGATATCTGTTTTGGAAATAACGGTTTAAAAAGCTAATTGTTTTGGTTGGGCGACAAAGTATCACAAGTTATATGTACAACTAGACTATTACAAGACACTTAATCTGTAGCAATTTCAACGCAACGTTTGCAGCTACATCCAAATCGAAATAATTTAAATAATTATCCAATCATCTGCTTCATCATCGACGGAGCAACAAAAACACAAGTTAGTTTACGTTTATTGCCTATTATGAAAGATCTGCGTTCTATCAACAAAGATCCGCATCCAATGCATTAGTACCATGATTACATATTCAAATGGAACATCGGATTACATCAACAGACGGTTCATTATTGCAGTTGCTAGTTGCTCATTGAATATGATTGAATTCATTGCTACATTATTATTTCTAAAATAATTATTATACATAAAGCTAATTTTGTAGTTTATTGAGTTGTTATTGAAGTATTAATATGCCTTAAAAATAAAAAAGTAAGTAGTTGTAAAAGCCTACATTAAAATGTAATTTGTATTAAAAAGCCTGTCATTTGTGAAGATAACAATTTAACAATATTTTAACAAAAAAAATCCTACTTCCAAATCGGATATTTTGAAAAAAAGTTGCTCTAAAAAGTTAAAAAATAATTGCGTATTCTTGTGAATAATTAAATAAAAAAAGAATTTTGAGAATCGGTTCATAAACGACGAAGTTATCCGCAGACACACATAAAAAAAAATATATACGGCCGAATTGAGAAACCTCCTCCTTTTTTGAAGTCGGTTAAAAATTAAACCAAGATTTAGGCACCTTATTTAATAGAATATAAAATAAATACATGATGCCATTGCTATGAATGCAGGGTAAGTAACACACGGACGGAAGAGCCGATGGTGCGTGACCGACAACCGTGTGTCCTCGGCTTTGTTCTGCGAAATTTAAAATAACGGGACTTATCCAACGATCGATGCTTATATGAGCCCTTGATTATTCAAGTTTTGTTTGTCAGAAACTCGCTAAATTCATACTTCTAAGGTGCCCGAGCTGAAAGCTATCTGTCTGATAGAGCGATGTTTTATGTTTCTAGAACAATTTTTGATGTGATCAGAAAACCCTTAGTATACTATGAAATTGTATTTTATAAGCGATGAATATTGAAATATTTTGAACTTTCAATATTGCAATATGACCTATAAATAAAATGAGTGCTTAAGAAATTATACTGTCAACACATTCCTTAACCTTCACAAATGAACTATAAGAAAAATCTTTTCGTTTCTAAAAGTTAATTGCAGTAATTTATCATTTTGTTGGCATGCATTGATAGCTCTCAAGACTAGCCTGCACTATACATAATTTTTCATTGAGAACGTCATCACACGACTATATTATATTTGACAACTTTTTAACGAAAGTGGTGGTAATGTTTTCCAGAAACCTCTTTCTTATTATAGTATAGATACAATTAATATTTAATTATCTCGACGCATAAATTTATTTGCTACTCAAAGATATTGTTAAATAATAACAAGCCTTCTCAAAATAGACGCTTCTAAGTCACCAGAGACAAACTCCTCATTGGATTGTTGTGAAAAGAATATTAATTTAATACAACTGTTTACAAGTTACCGAAGTATATTAATGAAAGGATATTGTTCGTAATAAGACTATATTGTTGTAGTATCAAAAAAGTGTTGTATGTTTTGAAGTAAATGATGGAGTTTTAAAATAATCTGTAGCTATAATTATTAAGATATTATGTCCTTATTTACTACAGATTGATACACTGAGGAACAGACAGGAGTAACATCAGGTTAACAGTATGCGAAACCATGCAGAAGTAGTAAAACACAATGTAACTACACGGGTAAGGCAATAATCTATAGCAAAAATTGAATATTGCTCACATTATTTTTAATTAAAATATTAGAAGGCTAACAAATACCTCATTGAAAGAATTGGAATTTCGATAAGTATATATAAAACTGAAGCTTGCGAGAATTCAGGTCGTCTGCAGTTTGGGCGGTAAGCTATTTCCAATCTTCCCGTGCAACGAATTCCAACATCGTGAGAGTGTTATAATGGGAATTATGTTATACGTAGAGTAAACTCATTTGCACCACCGCGGCGCCGCCGTTTCTCTAGCAGTTACTCTAAATGCCCAGTAACTCTGCAAATAATATTACTTCAACCTCAAACGTATATGTATTGGATTAATATCTCATTGAACTAATATGTAGTATAGTAGCTTATATTGAACCCACATTGATAAAGGACAGATGTATTATAAAGTGTTCCTAAAATACAGTACAATCAGCTTATCTCTAGAGTGGGCGAAAATAGTGATATAAAACTTATTGATTTCGAGCAGATGGCGGCGTATAGTACGATTTGTATTATTACTATTACAAAAATTCAATACATTACATATTATAACACTTCATAAAGCTGGCAACGTAATGTGCCTTAACAAGAAAGCAAAATGACGTTAATTTTATAGGCCATTATTTCTATTATCCTTTTAATAATAATAATAATAATGTTTATTTATTAGGCAGTCCATTTTTCTCGAATATATTATAAGAAAAGCAAGAAATAGCAATATAATTAACATATACATTTTGCATTAGTTATGGGTAAATAGTCTTAACATTATCATCAAGGTAAAAGAGGCGTACAAGTACATCTACATACATCTGCTTGTACACACACATAGACGTAAATGAATTTACAAGTCAACGCCTTTAATTAGATTAGGATTAAGTCCAGGCACCTGAAGATGCCTGTATCCAGACTAATTTATCCTCGTGAACGTATAGAACCTTATGAATATCTTAATAAGTATATCTCGAAGATGTTGTGTAATACGGTATACCAGCCTTGATTTCTAAATGCCTTGTACTACATTATATTCTGAATAGGCAGTACAAGAAAATAACAATTGAACGATGTATTTAAAGAAAACTGCGGCATGCACACAGAACAATAACATTTTATACTACAACAAAGAAACTAAAACGATTGAAGTGTTTATTATGAGTCTTTGTTCATTGCAACATTCATCGACAATCGCTTACATAAACAAACAGGAAACACTTGTTTTAGAGTAAATACTTAGTTACTAGAAAATCTAATTAACAACTTTTCAACGTCACTTAAAAGAGTATCAAGTATATTGAGATGAACGTTTTTTCATAAAGTAACAGTAGCTAAACCTCTCCAGGATGAATAAGCACAAATAAAAATCATATTTCTAAATTCTCGTCTTCAATTCCTGACTTTTTAACCTTGCGAGAATTCTAATTTATAATTCAGAATTTTCATCAATCTCTTTCTTTACTTAAACGAACTTGATCTACATCAGGGTTTTAGCTTACCAGCGATGAAAGAAAGACTTTTCCGACTTTATACATATTTCTACGCAAATAGAACGTCCACTTGTATAAAATTGTAAGTATTATTTTTGTCGATGGCACTCAACGTCGGCGTCGGGGGCCTCGTAGGTTGTTCGTGAAGGGCTTTTCGAGGTTACAATAGCAACCTTATTTGAATGGTAAAAATCATCGTACAAACTTATCGGTACTACTAGTAGTAAAAGTATACACAATAGACTTAGATGTTCGCAACATGAACTGTAATTGTATAGACAATATTATCAACCAAATTCCATTCCATTCTATGTATAATACGTACAAGTACCATGTTACAAGTCTACCAATTTTGGTTATAAATAGTAAATACAGTTGCTGGCTACAGGGCTACATACAGGACTCCATCGTCGGTCTATCATATTTTACTAAAGAATCTTTCTTGGTATTTATCTTTAGAGGGCAAACATGAAGTGTAGTAGATAACTAGATAGTTTGCCAGCTGCCTCCACTTTGACAAACCCACTCAAACTGGTATCAGGGCAGATGGAAAGCGACTCACATGAATACGAGTGATTTCACTTCCATCTAGTTAATAGACGATTATTTCGAAAATGTTTAGAAAGTTACATTTATTAAATAATTACTTAAATTATTATAAAAAGGAAATCTCTAGAATACGTCCAGGAAAGAAGTAAACTCACTATTGCTGCAGAGAATTATTATTAGCTTTGAACTGGCATTGAGAATGATTTACCATGCAAAGGAAGGGCACAACCTTCTTCATTACTGAGGTAAAATAAAATTATCTCATCCGTAGAGAAGCATTAAACTCGAGCCAGCGAACACAACAGTGCCAGATATCTACCAACAAAAATTTCAAGAGACAAACTCGCTTTCCCCGCTAGCTGTGGCCCCGGTCGCTCGCTTGATAAGTGGCCTAAGGGCTCCCCCCTCACTCCGGTGACCTACTTCCCGCCCTCGCCCTCGCGATCTTTGTGCTGCCACTTGCACAACTCGTTTGATATCAGCTGGATGATAATGTTGATTGGATCATACCACCTCTATTCTGAATTTGGATCGAATTGCGAAACGCTGTCAACCAGTTTGTTGAACTTGTACTATTGATTGTTGTTATTATGATTTAGTCACACAGTCACTTCATAACTTTATTATTCCCATCAACCGGTAGATATACTAAAGTTTCAAATAATTTTAGGATTAACTTTTTGTTTTACGGCAAGATCGAGATTGACAATATTCGTTTCGTGAGTCATGAATACCTATAAGTACCTGACTTGCGTGTTATGTTTTGTAAACATACAACATTTAACCACATAGGTACCTACATAACTGTTAGTTTAGTTGGTAATGACAAGTTATGTTTTTTTTGGATTGTTTTTATAAATCTCGAGCTATTGCCTAGTTCTAAACCTTGTGAAGGTCAAGCTCTAATGGATTGTTTACTGTTGAACTTTTTGCCATCTGCTGCTGCCATTATTGTGCTTTGATTATTGCAAAAGCGTAAGAATTTAAAGTTATTAAGTAAATTGTTTATAAAAAAACAAGTCAAAGTAAGTAAAGATCAGAGTCTGTAAAGTTTCAAATATACCTAGATCTTTAAACTAGGTATGTACTAGATGGGACAACTGCCTATTCCAGTGGATACTTACGTAAGTTTTTGTTGGTATTATATTTCGTACTTATAATGTTGAAGCAGAAACGTTGATTTTATGCCTTCTTCTTCGTGTCAATGTTTGAACATCCTCAAATTTTGTCTGCCCAAAATCCCGCCACAGCCACGGCATCGTCCGTTGCTCTCCACAGATCCTCCACAGTGTAGCTGGAGGGACACATTGGACAAGAGGGCAAATGTGGCATAGTTTGCAATGGAGCTTTACAGTCACAGCGCGTTTGCGACTGGTCCGTGTAGCCCCAATTTCCCATATTGTTCTTGCAACGACCAACCTGGGTGCGCAAGCGATTCAGTGATTTCCAGGTTGGCCATTGCAGTTGGTGTAAAGGTGGCAGGTTTTCTAAAGGTGTAATCATTATATTTAGTCTGCCATGAAGTTCTTCCTACAAGACTCATACGAGTCTTGTAGGAAGAACTTCATGGCAGGCTAAAGATGAAAATCAGCTTAATAGTCAAACAAAAACTGTGTGTATTAAACCAACATATATTATAGAATGATGCGTCAAATCGCTAATGAGCCTGAGTGCGATCAATAAAACATCCGTCAAGGTCAACCAACCGAATACTGACTCAGCAATGTCAACAGTCAATTTCTATGATCACGCAAGGGTACCCGGTGTTGTACAGTGTATCTAATGTGTTAGTTATACATAAACCCAGGAAAACATTGTCACATCTAGAAGTTGACTAATCCACTATAATTTAAAACAATCACAAACAACAAAGACAGATAATGTTTCTATTGTTCACGTGTAACGAAGATAACCAAAGCTTACGGAATATTTACAATCATTAAAGTGATTTTAAAGCCAAGAATGTATACCAAGTTGTCAAGGAAGTCCGCTAGGTAAATACTAAAATAAATATTTTTTGTAATCCATGATAGCTTAGTAAGTATAAGCAAAAAATATAATGAGCAAAATACGACGATATTCGACGATATATATTCTAGCTACACGTTATAGTAGTAGTAGTAGTAGGAGTATTACACAACACTTCTATAATAGTGGTCGTCGCCTAGGTGACGGTGATGTAACCGCAAACTAGGAATAAAATAGAGTTGATTAACAAACCGGTTTCTCTCTGGCCACAGTTCAATTAAGAACAAATGACATATTAATAATGACATCTATTTCAATTGATTTGACATCACTTTGATGATGATTTGATGATCAAAACATCAGTGAAACATCCTTACTTTTTGTTATATACGCATATGTTATATTATGTTAGTAGGCTGAGATGTGGGACGCAGTAGGCAAACTTTTTGATTTACGAAGACGTATTGAGATGTCACAGGACTGAATTTGGTAGGGTTTTATAAACTGCTCTAATTTCGCATGAAATATATTATATCCTTCATCATTAATACACGTCAGGTAGTCATTACAAGAAGGTAACACTACACACAAAAAATATTAAAAGCGTATTAAGGATAAAGCTTGGGTAAAATAACAAAAGGAGTAAAAAATCCAATGTTATAAATATGAACTGGTGTGACCTATAAGAATGTAAATACTATCGTGTATTTAAACTCGTTCAACCGGGTTTTTAACAAGTATGTTTAAAGAGTATAATCTGCCATGAAAGAACTGTAGTCACTCATTATTCCATCAGCTAAAAACATTGTGTGAAACAAATTAAAATTCTTAATATAAAACAACTTATTAGAATTCAGTATCGAGGGACAACGTGTTTGTATTTTACAAGTTGACTCTGTACTCAGTTTGGTATCCGAGTTAGATGAGTACAACCTTACATAATAACTCGACGCCCTTTTAATAAGGGTCCCTAAAATATATTATTTTTATCTCGGACATCAAAGGGTTAAACAGGTTATTTACTCCGGCACATTTAGGACACAGCTACGTTGCTAAAATATTGGCTTTTGTAGATTTACGTAAAAAAACACTTCAAATATTATGACGAGCATTTCTTTATATTATACTGCTTTTGGTACTCAACATTTTATAAGTAAAATATTTTATAACTAAATAAGTACCGTTAGAAACTAGATCCCTACCGACAAGAATTGGTCGACAGCTAATTAATTAAATTATTTCGTAATCAAGATTGTTTCTGACACAATCAGGTTTTTGTTCAAGTTTAAACGGCAGCTACACCTCTATAAAGGAATAACTACCTACTAATTAATAGAACAATATTGTTACTAGATCACATTGACCAATATAAATTGGAAGACTTAGTAAACTTTCGGTAGTTTAGTTTGAAAAACTATCTATACAGTTTTCATGTTAATTTTAGTTATCGAAGTAATAGACACCTGCGTCCAACTCCGGTCTTTAAAACGCATAGGTAATCTAAACAATTATATTTCATGTGGCGTATAGTTGCGTTGAAGTTGGTCTGGCGTCTCTCACTCGGCGGGAGAGCGAATAGCGATGCAGTGGTATAAAGATATGTCGTCTATTTATAACTGACGAGTAATGCAGGCGTGCGGACGCATCACAGCACAACTTGGCTTTTGTCGTGTCTCTTGATTTTGAATGTTTTGTGTGATGTACCTGCTGCGTGTTATAAAAAACAATACACACACTTGTTTCAAATACAGCCGGTCATTGTCACATTATAATCAGTTAAAATTAAAACCCAATAGGCATTAAGTAAATAAATCAACATTTTTTTACAGTTTATGGATGATTTTGAAAATCTAACTACCTACCTGTTAATTTGACCATGTAATTATGAACGAAGTTGCCAATTTCAATAACTGATTACGCAACATGTGAACGAAGTATTTATAGGTGTGTTATTATTAGAGAAGCCGTGGCGCTTTTCGGACTTTGGACTAATATGGTGGAAAACATTAGCTTAAAGAATATAATATGTATTATGTTGTATACCTGGGATACAATTATGTATTTGGAGCCCAGGTATACAACCACCAACAGAAAATTGATTAAAGAATCAAACATAAAACAGGAAACTTTGTGAATACTTGTATGCACAAAATTTCCTGTTTTATGTTTGATTATGTATATTAATTGCCTAATGGTACTTATCGCGTGATTAATCGGGTATTAATAATATAATTAGCTATCACTGTGCCCAATAACTGACTATTGTATGTGTATTTAAGCAGTAGATGATAATCCGTATTCTAGTGATACATATATTATATCCTTACTAATATTAAAGTTTATATTAATTATACATCAATGTTTGTGGGTTTGATCGTGATTTCTTTCACATAGCAACAGAGTAACAGATGGACGTGATTTTTTGCATAAAGATAGTTTATGTATACATAGTTCCTATGTCGTTTATCTTTAGGTTCGAGGCCTATTTTTATCAAGAACGAAATCGCGGAATACTTTTCAAAATAACGAAAGTACTAAAGTTTAAAAAAAGTATTTAGCAGGGCAGGCCTGACTTCAAAGATCAGTCGACATTACGCAATTCGTCTAGAGTTCTAGACTTTTTTATTATTATTATGCATTTATTGTACACTTACGCTTATCAGGTATAATTTAATCTTTAATACTAAAGAGAAACCGAGTTTATGTGTAGCATTCTTACTGGTACCGGTTGAAATGTATCTCTTATAAGTTTGTATTATTTGCGAATGATTTGCGCTCATTCGTTGAGAAGTTCCCTTCTTCAACTCTGACGTTTTCTTAGATAGATTTAGATCTCAAACAAAGTTATATGTATGGGACCACCCTGAAGGCTCTATTAAATTGGCCGACCCTATAAAAAGATAGGCGTGAATCGACATATTGTCCGCAAGGAGATAAGAACCTGCTCTTAGTTTGAAGTTTTAGAATAATTAAATAAAAAGGCATAGACGTGTATTTGCACGATAGTACCATGCAAAATTAAGTTCTTTTGTATATTCCAGATATTTGTACATCACATTTTTAGCATTACAATCGATAGTGGCTCCAGGCTCACCCAAAATACGAATAGTAAAGATTAAAAACATTCGATTACTTTGTTTTCTCTTTTTGTTGTAGTCGGGATTTCCATTTATATCGAGATAATACTAAGACAATCCCATTTAATATTCACCAAGAAAGGGTCCGAATAAGGATTGAAAGAGAACATGGGACAAGTCAATTGGAATAATTTATATCCAAATTAGAATTCTTTCGTTCAAGAAAAAGCCGAAACCAGTAAAACCTTTCGACGTCTAATAATGTTTTTTCTTGGTCCAAAAACTGATTGGGCCGAGTCGACACAGCGATGCGTACGGTCGGTGCATCGAACGCGGTGAGAGCGGGGTCGTTGAACCTCCTGCCATGTGCATTTCGTTTTGTACAATTCTGTACCTAATTGCAATATAAATGCTAATGAGTAATAATGGCTGAATAGTTTTCATGTAGTACAATAGGCACAAAATTTACAGTCATTGAGGTCGCGTAACTGTTGCAGGTTATTGATCGTTATCCCATGCCACTAAAATAAGTACCTACACTTCCTAGTCTTTATTAAATTAAATAAAAAAATAAGAGAGAGTAACATTTGGATTGTAGCACGATTGTTGATGGGAATCGTAGTTTCTTAAACATAACAAGGAATTCAAGAAAAGAAAGTTTGCTTGTAATGTCTGCACCGTCCGTCGGTTGTCTTTTAAAAATAAGACAAACAAGTGCTGGTATAGGAATTCTTGGTTTTAATAACTGTCGATACGTAATTTTGGATAGACTTGGCATTTTATACAACTATATTACTATAATACAACATGACCCTATCCTTTTACAGCGTTAGTGCAATTTACTGTCGATCATGTAGTTCCCAGTTCGATACCTGGCTCGGAATTGTTATTTGATTTTTGTTAGAATCAGTAGATACTGATTTTAACAAAAATATATCTCATAATGTCGAAACTACTAAACGTCGAAAAAACTAAATAAAATAAGATCGCAATTAGTACAAAAGACCTATCTCTACACCTTTGAGCACATTCAGTCATGATGTTACGATAAAGACCCAAACTCATAACAGGTCGCCATTGATATATATTTATACATCAATGCAGGTCGCAGAATAAACAAGATAAAAGAACAGTGAACTGGCCACATTTGCCGAAGGGTCCATAGTCGTTGGTGGATATGAGTGGTGACCGCGAATTATATTAATAGTAATTAGCTGGCAAGATGGTACTGGTTCTTATCAGGTGGACGACCGACTTAAAGGTGACTTGGATGTATTGGGCGTTTAAGATGAAGGCGAAGATGTTTTGGTGTAAATTGGAAGAGATCCAGAGATGTTCGACAGTGAGTTGCAAATGATTGACTGACTTTTCCTGTCATATTCCTCTCAAAAACATAGATTGTGTTTTCAAATGTCAATACTCTGAATGAGTAACGTATTTATTAATACTAACAAATATTACTAAAATGTTTTAAAATGCTTTTTATATGGTATATAGGCTTTTTATTTTACACGTTCAAATCTGCTACTAGAAATAGAGATATCATCATTATAATGTGTAGCTACATGTTCTACTGATATTACTGTTTATTTATTATATTTACATTATCATTAACATTATCTGTCTGTTTATTACGCACAAGTTAAGGGTCAGAAAAGCAATAACTAAATGCATAGGTTTAGTATTATGTGGATCGTTAAAAAAGTCAGTTAATACTGAAGACATGCGTAAAGTACAAAGAATATTATCAGTGGCAGATAACTAATATTTTGTCACTGTCTTTCATTGGTATTTTCTATGTCTGCTTATTACGTAACTTATAAGTTATGAAAGCATTAAAGTGTATAAGTTTAATATTAATTTTTATTAATATTATCACTACATAGCATTCCTGTCTCTCAATCGATCCTTAGAATGCATCCAAAGAAGCAATTGTTTATTTCACTCAGTATTTAGGCAAATAGAACACCACATTCATTTCAATAATATAGGTACCTATCTGTCTTGTTTTATAAATAATAACTTAAACACGTACTTAACGACTTAAATCACGTAGTTAGCATGTGATGAAGTGTGATCGTAAATATGTAATATGGAATGTACTCTTGAAATAGTAAAATACTATTGTACCTGCAGGTATATTAATTAGACTAGATGTTCCCGCGGTTTCACCCGCGTTTATTGTTACAGCGACGCCCCCGTGGGTCGTGTTATATAGCCTATAGCCTTCCTCGATAAATAGGCTATCCAACACTAAAAGAATTTTTCAAATCGAACCAGTAGTAATCACGCAGAATAAACCAGGAGAAACATCGTTTGTACTATGTCTGTAATGGGTAATTATTTTGCTACAATGTTATTTTAAAACTGCGATATCTCCTAAGATATTCATTGAAATCGAATGATGTAAAGGGCAATTTTGTTTTGAATTAAATACTTGTGATGAATAACGTATTTATTTGGATAAGGATTAATATCATGTTTATAAAAATACCTTCGCAAATAATGCATTATTTTAGAACAAATTTCGTTAGCATAAAAATGGTTATAGTGAGCCAACCTTAAAAGATAGACATATGCTGTCGCGGACTTTTTTTTAGAACTTTTAAAGGGAAACAATTCTGTCATACATTATTTTTGCGAAACTTTAACTATTTACGCAGCGCACGCAGCCGAAGCTCTCAAAAGGAAAAAATTACCTCCGATTTTGAAACATTCTTCATTGGTGCTCCGCTCCTATTGA
The DNA here is from genome assembly GCA_963564715.1 of Catocala sponsa. NCBI lineage: Eukaryota > Metazoa > Arthropoda > Insecta > Lepidoptera > Erebidae > Catocala > Catocala sponsa. The sequence goes on along the minus strand of OY751338.1, from coordinate 18,840,972 downwards.
TCTTAGCGTGATGATATATAGCCTATAGCCTTCCTCGATAAATGGGCTATCTAACACTGAAAGATTTTTTCAAATCGGACCAGTAGTTCCTGAGATTAGCGCGTTCAAGTAAACAAACAAACAAACAAACTCTTCAGCTTTATAATATTAGTATAGATATGTTGAAATTGGTGATGTATTTTTTAAATATATTTTTAATATGTCTGTTATCCAAGTAAACAAAATTACTGATAAATTCTGTAATATAAAATGAACGCAGAACGTCCGCAGCCGCAGTGATGCCGGAGGTTTCTCAGTTCTCACTGACTTTCGGTGAATGGGCTGAGATCGGTGGATTTGTTGGCCACCATTACAAAGCCGAAAGACTAGGACAGCGTGTACTTCTCTTATATAAAGCTAACCATCAAGATGGAGGAAGATAATCGAAATATAACTGTACATTTTCTTGACAACATTAGCCTGAAGTTTTGTACCACTATAATATGCTTCATTTCAAGCACCGATTTAGGTATATTTGCTTGTAATAGATGAAGCCAATACAGCAATGTTCTGATATGACTTCTTAAAATGCTGAAACCATGGAGAACTATACTGCACCAATACTTTCTAATTCGATGTCCAGAGCAGGTCGCTGTGTGCCCACATAGGTATCTAAGCATATTTAATCACTGCTTCTTGAAAATAAAACTTAGTTAATAATTTATTTTTCTCATTCTGAGTAATAATCATTTGGTAAATATTATCTCGTAAGAAGCATTGACTATTAAGACCAACGTTCGAAAAATCATGTCTTCTTGTGCCTGGGTAAGTACTATTGTTGTTAGATTACCTACATCAATATCGAGTTTAATTAGTTAGTAAGCTTCTATGAAAAAGTTCAAAGAAACAATAAATGACATACCTATAAACCTACATTGTCTTTAAAAATAATATATGTAGTTCACCATATAGGTACCTAAGTAATTTAAGACAAACAATAGAATTCTGTAAAGTTGGGGGAATGAGGCAGCCATAGTACTGTAATATGTAAGAGCACTGCCCCTAATATCCCAGGGTTTTCTCTAGTCCTAAGCTTCGAGCCCTTTCTAACAAAGTCCCGAGCTCGGGGCCCTTTCTTACTACCCCCTCTCCCGTCACACCCCCGCTTATAGGACGAATGTGCGTACCTACTATGGGTATCTACACCAATCTTTATATCCATTAAATTCTTATGTAGGTATTTTATTTTTGTGCAAAAATTGGTAACTATGAAGGTCAATACTTAAATAATAAAAAAGAAACAAACAGAAATCACAAAAAATAATAAATTTCTTGGCATTGATTCTCGTGTTTTATGACATTGATAACATCTTCTGAAGTTGGCTATGAAAAGCAATAAGATTATGGAAAGTAGCCAATGAAGTATGTACTCACTTAGAAGGTAGGTACAACGTATGAAAAACCGCGCGCCGGTTATTGCTTTGCGAGGTACTTTGGATGAAATTATCCTGTGCGAATTGACTAAAAATATGAATTAAACTCTACTTAAATTTATTTAAATAGACGATTAAACACAAAGGTTTACCTGAAGCTCCTTGTTCTTGTTATCTTTGAGCGATGCTGCTCTGATAACACCAGCTTTCCATCCCCATTCGGAAACTTTATTCACGTTAATTTTTGTCACACCACTCACAGCGAGAAATCTTTTGCCAACTAAATCTTCACGGTACTTATAAGCCATAACGAACTACACAATCACATTATTCACATTAAAACTACACAAACGTCAAGAAACTCAGCGTAAAACGCACTACACGTCACACTCTTCGTTGAGCGAAGGGAAACTACGTGGAAAACACAAGAAACGTTTCTGCGGAACGTATATATAATACGACTGTTTTCAAAATTCACCATATTGTATGCTGTATATGACGTTTAGGCAGCTTTTGAGTTTGGTTACATTATAATGAAACTGGTTATAGTCCGACCAAAATAAGATGGACACCAAAAATCTGATTTTGTAATGGGTGGCTGCATTCATTTTAACTTATTCGGTTACTAGGCTCATTTTACAAAGACGTTACGTTTTAGATTAGATGATAGCCAATAGATGGCAGTTTTACAAAATTATTACACAGATGGCAATAATTTAGTCTTTTATAGTTCTATAAATTCTCTTTAATTTGTTTTAAATTAATATAACATACGTTTAATAAAATTAGATTATAATAAAAGAATCAAATAGTTCAATTACTTCTCAGTTTAACACAGATAAAGTTAATAAATAATTACATTTGCTTTTAAGGGTTTTAATATATTTTTTATATACATAATCTAGCAATTTTACAAAGTTTACCTATTTTATGATTATTACACACACTGGCATAACATTACGTTATAACTTTGGTACATTTAATTTAGAACCTGTTTTCTCTATTACATGTCATCGTCATAGATGGCGCTAGTATAACATACATTTAATATATATATGTATATAACACTGGCAAAATAAATATTGCCTATTAGAATAATTGATTAAAACCAACAAAATAGTTTTGAACTTAATATTATGTTTTACAGTAAGCAGATAGTAAATTATCAAGAAGAGAAAATATGATTATTTAGGAACGTTGTCTTGTAGCCATATTGATTTGTACGGTCACGTGATCAAAACAACTGTCATTTCAATATCATCATGGCGTATTAGACTTTTCGTGGAACGGTTGTGTTTTGCTATGTATTCTATTGTGATTATTTGAGTGAATTTTTCATGTGATTATTAATATGATATCGTCGATAATTTCTCGACTGGTTATGTAAGTATATTTTTATTTGTTCTTTGTTGTAACATTGCACATTAACATTTATTTTTGTGTAATCCTTTGTTTGACTTGGAAAATATCATTAATTACTTGACATTTTTTATTTTTTTATGTCAGATATTCTTACTCTAACTTATTCATGCACATTTTGGTTAATAGGTACACTTATATTTTTAATTTCCTATTTGATTACTGCTATAAAATTTTCATTTATCATAATGTATCTATATCATTTTTAAAACCTTGTATTTTGCCAATATGTCATGTCATAACCCAACGGTAAAATTTACGTGGATCATCTACAATTCTACATAATATGCCTCACGTATTTAGTACCGATTTGCTAATTACCATTGCGTAGACATAGGCCTAGTTAAAAATATATAATATATACAACTGCTGGCTGTAATAATACATTTTAAGAGTTTGTCAAAATAAATGTACGCAACGAAATATGTGTTACGAAATATTGTAGCGAAATACGAAGCGATGTAACTAAATAGTAAACTTAAGGCTTATTGTAAAATGACGAAATATATTAGCAAATTTTGCAATCACTAAATAAAAAATACATCCGTCGCAAAAATTATACCTGACTGAAAACGGAAGTAAAACAATCGAACAGTTTTATTTAGGCAACAGACACTTTAAATTGGTTCAATTGTTCATGTTGTATTTTATTCAAGAATAACTTTTTTAAGATGATAGATAAATTGGCTTATAGTCTAATATTTGTGATTTTATGCAAGTACTTGTATGTATTTTGTTATGCTCAGTGTAAAATAAAACACGTAAATATTAATTTACTTATTATAATCAAATCAAAAAACGTTCCAAATTTTTGTAGCACAATAGGGATTAAAAAGCATTTAGAAATAAAAACTGCACCTGTTCTGGTAATCTCACAAAATTAACTCACAACACTCGGCGCGGTGGCATTGGTGAGGCGACCACTTGACCGCTACGCCATCCGGGCAGTTACTAAGATTAATAAGGATGTACTTTATACACTCAGCTTTAATGTACTTCATAACGTATCGAAAATCATAAGAAACGTAACGAAAATCATAAGAAACGTTACGAAATTATACTAGAAATAAGACCAAACAAGATTCTAATTTTGTAATTACCTGTAACTGCAAATATGAAAAGATTATAAAATGTTTGCACTACACATATTACAATAAGATATGTATAAATTAAGACTTACCGTATTGTTAAAAAAGGCAGATATTATTTTTTGTCTCGAAAAAGTAGTCTTTACTGATAATCACAATAAAAAATAATAACCAATCAGAATGAAGTTGGTGCTGCCCGTGTCAATATTTACGTTCAGAAATTACGTGGAAGTAGAAATAAACGTAACTAAACAGTAGAAACTAAAAAGTAAATGGATACGACTCATTTTGTTATTCGCATTATAATTATGTTTTTATTATGATATACCATAGAAAATGACTTAAAAGCAGTAACCTCATTTAATCACAGTCTATAATACATAGAAATATTCAAGATTAATGTGTCACAACGTTTTTTATGGAGTAAAAACAAATGCAAGTTAGTAAGTAGCAAGTGAATTTTTGTATGGAAGGTGAAAAACAATGTTTTAAAAAAGCTTTCTAAAATTAGTTAGGTAATAAGATTATACTATTTATTATGACCTGATTTTTATTTTTTGTAACCATTCTGTGTGAGACAGAAATAAATAAATTTATTATTATTATATTATATTATTATTATTTATTCTATGTAATTTTATAGATTAATAGTTTCCCTTTCTGATTATTCTATTTTCTTTTGTTTAATTAAATGATAACATACGCAAATTGAATTACTATTTTGAGGCACTTTTTTTTCATAATGTAGATTTATTTTGACAAATACTCTTAAACATTATCAATAAAATTATATTTACCTAGATATAATTATGCTTTTTATATTTTAAATTCTGGACATTATAATTGGACGTACTTTCTGAAAAAACGTCTCAACCCACACTCAGGTCGAAATCGAGTTATTATTAGCAAATTAATCACGAGGTTACTATTTACTAGCTGGAAAAATTTGGTAGCTCTACTATCACTCTAAATATCAAATAATGACTTAGTAGCCCAACCCACATGTATGAAGAAGCAATACAAGATTGTATTTCAATCACAATTATCTCAAAATATTAACTTTGTGGGTTGGAACGTTTCTCAGAAAGTACGTCCAATTTACCTACAACAATATTGATTTCAATATGATATATACAAATATACATAGCTATGTATAGGCCACTGCTAGACTTGGGATTTCCCCAAGGGTGCATGCCCCTATCATTAAGCCTTTGTATTATGTTATAGAAAATATCTGCATTTTCGTTTAATGTTTTACTATTCGCTAGGTTTTCAACAGGGTTATTTAGTTTATTCTGATATTCATGATTAACATTATATGAAGGTCTTAGAAATATATACAATACCTTTTCTGTAGGATTATTTTCAGAACCAGTAGCAGAAAATATAGCTATTTTCTCCGATTCATTTAATGAATCGTAATAAATGAAGTACTTAACAATAAATTCATATTTCCAGGTATTATATCTCCATATAAGCAGAACCAGCATTAGATTAGATCAGAGAAAGAATATAGAAAATATCATATGAAATCTAATTACAAATTATAATGATAATACAATTATTTTCACAGCAGACTTGTCTGTAATAATGGCAGATGAGCTAAATATTTAGACTGAGTTAGATTAATTATAGGAAATATCTAGAATACATTTTTTTATTTATGATCTTGGTTATGTTATCATCACCAAGTAGGATTGATCTGATTTTATAAAAATGATTTTAAACAAATTTTATACAATTAACAAAAATGACAAATTGGCTAAAAAGGTGCATAAAGCAAACAAAGAAAATACTCAATCCTACTTAATGTTGGTACATTGTTAGTCTTTGAATATATATATATATTTGTTGTATGGGGGCTTTGTAGCTCGCGGGGGAAAAAGATATTCGATGTTGATAATGCCGAAAATCCTTAGTAAATCGACCCACGCACATTCCACGTTTTTGCGATTTTATCCGTTAGGTACTTTGAACTATTATGCGCTAGTGTCGCGTCGGTGTGTCGTAATTGGTCCCGGGTTCGATTCCCACGGGGTGTAGAATTTTCTGTTCGGTTTGGTTGTTGGAAAGGGGTTTGTTCTAAGCCCGCCTGGCTAGCTATCACTGTCTTATCTAAGTCTGGCGCCATAACAATAATGTTAATAGCATTGTTGTGTTTCGGCAGTTAGAGATAAGATAGCTAGTTCCCCTGTGATTGGGGATTCCGGGAGAAACTCGCTAGCATCTAGGGTCTGATCATCACTTAACATCAGGTGAGATACAGGCCAAGAGCTTCCCCATAGCAAATAAAAAAAATAATGTTGCAATTAAAAATGTAATAAAGAAGTTATCATAACTTCGATCTCCCATTCAATCATTAATTCATTCATTTATTTTTGATTTAGTCAACTAAGCCTCTTCTAAATGACACCTAGTCTAAAATGCTACAAAGGTGGGTACGGGTTCCATACAAAATTACCCATTGTTCTTTTAATCCAAAAACTTAATTTTAACCGAAATTGTTTTAAAATATTTAATACCTTGGTGGCATAGCTGCAGTGAATGCTACTGTCGTGCTTAAGGTCTTGGGTTTAGTTTCCAGGGTGGGCAAAGTGTTATTTAGGTTTTTTGTCCATAAATTCTTAGTGAAGTCTAAACTGTGCCTCATAGATTGCAATAGGCTTGTTAACAATTATATGGATACTAAAAATTAGTTGGTGAATAGTGGTTGTAATACACCTCTTTCTAGGCTTTTAGAGGTATAAAAGTAGTCATTCTATGTATATATAGCATCTACTGTAATGTCTGAAAATTTTTAATATATAACATATCACAATGTATTTTCAGTATGAACTCATCAACAATTATAACAGATATACAGAAATTGGATCAAAATGTATTGTGATCCAATTTCTGTAACACAATTAATAGGTGTACATTCTTTGTAATTGTTGATGAGTTCACACTAGCTGCGTGTATAGTCCACTCTGGCAAACTTCCAATTCTCTTGATTTTGGGATCGGCTAGCCATTCTAAAATTTGGCAACACTATGGGCTTGTGTGCGCCTTTTATCATTCTTTTCACCTTCAGACGTAAACTAGTTTTCTAATAGAACAGTAGTTTCGTAAAGTATCTTATTTCATCTATTATATTATCATCTTTAATTAGCTCGAAATATTGAAGATCATCAGTTAACTCATTTGTACGCCGCGAGTTATTTTGTGTCTAAAATCGTGTTGAACAAAGAAACCAAGTTGAGCTTCGTTGCGGAATTCGTCACTAGGGTATCCCGGTGCACTGCCGGGTGCTATTTTCGGCAAAGCTCGGGCGTTCGCCTCTGATGTGCAGTGAAGAGAAGGTTTAGTCTGTGGCGTTCACGACTTGCGTCCGCGTCGTTGTTCTATGTAATACAAGTGAAGTGCGTTGACACTTAACCGTAGAGTGATTCATTTATTGACATTCGGTCTTAGTAAAGAGTTATTAGTGTCTGTTGCGAGTGCGCTCAATCTGTTCGCGCTGTCAGGAGGTCGTACACCTTGACTGCGCCAGCTTATGTGCTTATTAAGAGCGCTTGTCTTGCCTTTTTAGGTACAGTCTGGGCTGAATTACGTGTAGGTACCTTTACCCAGTTTTTTTGGTAACATATTTTTGTATAATTTTTTATGTCTTCGCGTACTAAGGTCGATATACGAATAACTATTTACTACCAAGATCATGTAGTTGTGATATATATTTAAATAACGGTGTGTAAATATTATATTAACATTGATGTAAGTTCTATTGATAAATATAGAGATGAGTTTTACCCTGTGTTTATTTTCGAATGCCTGGTGTGTTTGAAATATAATACTGTAGAATACCGCTTCAGAGAACAAAATCCTTTGGCAACAGGATCCCGTTCCCTTTACCTATTTAGTGACGTGTCCCGAGCATCCTCAAGTTAATTACATAAATTAACATCCAAGTCTGCTGGATAAATGAAGCGTAGGTACTTACTGTATAACTGGGTTGCTCTACCAAAATAACTGGCATAATTAGCTGACCGGTTTAGTAACCGGTTTTAAAACCATTTCGGATAAAATTAAGTTTTTGGATTAAAATTTAATATAATAAGATTAAAACAGTGAAACTAGTTTTTAATGACAGGCAGTAGTCTGCCTGTCATTAAAAATATCATTGTGAATTTTTCAATTCGGACTAGTAGTTCCTGAGATTAGCGCGTTTAAATAAACAAACAAACAAACTCTTCAGCTTTATAATATTAGTATAGATAACACGATTTCGATGAACTAAAATGTTAGAAGAATTTCAATACAGCGCGGCGCAGGGCTTCCGTTTGTTAAGTACCTACCTACTACGTCTGCCTATAGTTATTGCAGTAAACCTATATCGTTTTTTTTATAGATTTGACAAGATATAAAATCAAGACCACGTTTTCACACCAAAGCACGCTATGTAAAACGTCATCCACCAGTCTAGCATAATAACAACAGAAAAAATTAACCAAGGTTTAAGCCATTTTTAGGCTCGACATTCATTTCTAATGGCGTCGTGAAGCATGATGTACAAAGCTATATTTGGCAGTTGTAGTCTGAAATATTCTTTTGATATACACGTTTGTAAGTCTCTGTAACAGCTAAAGCAATGCCTTTATAATCAGAGTACCGTTTCCAACAATGGCAAAGTAATTTTAAATTATAATGAACTAATGGCACGCTTGACCGATTCTTACAATACACAGGAAGTTTACGTATCACTAGGGTTGTATATTTACCCAAACTTGTGCGTTTTGTATTAAACGATAAGACATGACATGTAATATAACATACGACACAATAATAATTTACTTTGTGAGACAGATGACGTACAAAACAACGTAATTGCGCATCAGAACATTAGCTGCGTAAGCTTTAATACACTTTCAAACTGTTTATAGCCGACTACTATTGCGTATCAAATTGAAAGTGGAAAGTATTTTACATATTATGCTAACAAAAAGTCAATTAGTTCAGTCTGTTTGAATATACATGGAGTATTAAATGAAAATCAAAGATGTTTCGAAAGATTGAATCTATTTAGGCACTGTTCATAAATTACACTATTTTGGACAGAATCATAATTTCCATTCGTCACACTTGAGATCATGTTTATAATGAGGAAAGGGCACTAAGAATGAAATGTAATTAAAATGTAATGTTTAGAAACTGAGACAAAAGAAATGCAAGCCAGCGCCTCGTGTAGATATAAATCACACCTTATTTTAAGCTGGAGGGATTTTGATAGCAAAACTCAATAGTTAATGTAAAAACGAATTCTGACAACATAAACATCAGCTATCATAAGCTAAGTCGGCCACGCTCAACTGCCTGTTACATCGACCCTGAAGAATGAAGCGAAGCGATGCGCACGCTCCTTTTATAGTCTACCAATAGCTGTACTCGTCCGTATAGAAAGGATCAACCGATTCATTATCGATATAACAGGATGCATTCCAATAAAACGTGATTTGAATATGGGATACCAGTAACCGGTTCCGTTAAGTAAACCGAAGGGCCCTCTCAACGCGACACGTTGTAGTGATGACCAAGTAAACATAAACAGCACTATCGTACGTTTAATTAAAAACTCAATTAATAGGCAAAGCTAGCCAAGTGCAGAATTAAAATAGCCAATACAAAGAAGTTTGCACATAAAACTTCATAATAATATATACCTTGGTCGATTGAAACCCACAGGGCGTAATTTGTTTGCTATAAGTATAAGCGTTGATGCAACGACGTGTATAAATTAGCCTTGCAAACTTGCAATAGGGTTACTTATGTTCTTGTGCAGCTGAGTGATTATAAATTTAACAAATTATGACTATTGCGCTGTATTGTCGGCGTAAATTTGTTTAACAGCGTATTGCCAACCCTGGTACTGAATTTCAACTGAAGTTTGAACAGAGGTTTCTATCTACGCGTGAGACGTTCGGATGCACCGTTGTGTATCAGAGGTTCTTGACCCATATGCGCGTCAAGATTATTTTTAAATCTATTTAATGAACTATAATTTTCTATACGGTTACTTAATCTTCAGATTTATTAGCTCTACAACGACTTGATATTTAAACCTTTTGTAAAAAAACATTGCATCCTACTGAGCACCGTACTATAACATTTATTTGACTGTTTCAACATTCAGGAAATAGTTCTAACCATGTTCATAGTTGATTGAATTTAACGCATCATTTGATCAATGAATTTGCGTAATCTATTGTAGTAACAAATGATGGGTTTAATTTAATTGTTTCATACATATAAACTAAATTTTGTGTAGAGGCTGCTGTCTACCCTGGTACTGTAAAATTTAGTTTATTGCCTTCTAAAGATAACGATAATATGCAACATATAAGACAAAGGCGTTAACAGCTATCCTGCGCGATGTTACAGATATTGCACAGTCGCCAAATAAACTGCCTTTTGGCTGGGAACTTACACGTAAAATACACCGAGTTAACGGATATCTTGTCAGTATTACTTCAACAAAGGAAGCTAAGCACTAAAAGATCTATGAAACATTGACTCAATATTTCTCTTTAAATAGTTTAGATATTATTCATTTTACAGTAATCGATCCAAAAATTCGGACAGAACTGCTAATTCTTTTTGGGATTATATATGACCATCAAAGATACAAATTGCACAGCAAATATTGCACAACGAGCATAATGAGCACCTAATTAGTGCCCACACTTATGTATGGAAGTGAAAGTTGGGTATGGCAAAAGAAGCATGAGAGCAGAATAAATGCTGTAGAAATGAGAGCGTTGAGAAGCATATGTGGTGTGACTCTGAAAGATAGAATAAGAAATAGTGTGATTAGAGAGAGATGCGGCATGAAAGTGGATATAGTTACAAGAATAGAAAAGGGTATGTTAAGCTGGTTTGGACATGTAGAAAGAATGGACGAGGAAAGACTGACTAAGAAAGTTTATAAGGCTAGTGTGAATGGAACAGTCGCAAGAGGAAAACCTAGGCGAACGTTTCTCGACCAGATCGGAGGCGTTCTGGACAAAGGCCAGGTTAAGAACTCCTTGAACCGACGGGCGTGTATGAGGAATGTGATGAAAGTGAATGAAGCCAGAGAAGTGTGTCAGGATCGTAGCAAATGGAAATCCGTAGTCTCTGCCTACCCCTCTGGGAAACAGGCGTGAATCTATGTATGTATATGCCTCAAACCACTGCATTCCTTCCCGGAAGGGTTAGGTTATGTTAGGTTCCTTCTTAAACCCACGCAAAAATAGGAGGCCGTCGACTGAGTTTGATCTCTTTAAATATATTTTACTGTGCAATTAGTATTTTTTTTGCTGTGCAGTTAAATACTAGATACCCTTCTTTTTCTTAAAAAGCTATCGGTGTCTTTTACATAACAATGTAATTTATTCATACTTATAAAGCTCATCGTTGCAGTTAAAGTTATTTTTAGTTAGGTGATTCAATTCCTTGTTAAGGAATAGATGCTTTGGCAACAGTTACCGATTTAACCCAAATGGGTCGAGTTTCTCGCCTATTTATTTTAGGATGTTATTAGGGAGTTGTGAAATCAAACCATGTGCGGGTGCATGTGCGTTCGTTTCGCACGCATGATGATCTAGTTTTATTCACATTAAGTGGAACACTGCGTGATATGAAACAGATACATTCCTTCTGTATTTCTGACTTTAAAATTATGATTCCTATAATTTGGGGCCGGCGTAATATCTACATCAGCTGATATGATGATCAAGACGTGTAGTTTCTCATACATTTTATTTTTGGGTTTCGTTGGTACACCTAGGTATTACTGTCACAGCTTGAATAGATACTTCAGTATAGTTTTATTTTTTTTACACTACGCTTGATACTCTTTGATTAAATACTTTAAAAAAGATATCAAGAAATAACATTCCACAGATTATTTACGAGTTTTTATGCGTAATGATTAAGACATCCTTTTCAATCAAATACAATCCTTGTCTCCCACAGTGGATGTAGTTGCCAAATTATGACATCATGCTATTTCTTTATATGGCTCTTCATTGTCATGCTAAAGTTGCTAAACTTATATTATTTTATAAGTGAAGTAACAATAATACAAATATTTATAATAATATATGCCGTTGGCGCCATGACTAAGTCCTTAGTTTAATCAGAGACTATCGATTCGATTAGTTAAGTCTTTTGTACATATTTTTATTGTACAAGACAAAAGTTATCTAATCTATCAAATGTATTGCCAGCTTTAGTGACATACACAATAGATGTAATAAAACGTTTACGTTAAAAACAATACATAGACGTTAATAAACGAAACAAACGTATCATTATATGTGCAATGGTATCAAACACAAAGCTGATTGTTGTTCCAGACTAAGGCTGAACATATTATATGTAGAGGTAGATACATATAGTGCATGCAGCAGTAATGCAATTGTGTTTATTTTTAAAGTCGTCCAGTGTTATAGGAATCCTGCTAACTAATCGCTCTAAGCATTGGCACGGATCGGGGTGGGTCATATTAGACTGGCGGATACGATCGCCTAGCTGTCGTCCGCTAGATTTATTATTCATCTGAATTGTCCACTCCTGCATTGCTTGATGCCGCTCTGTAGTCTTTTATAGCTCATAATATATCGTCTTATATATCATCCAGTCAAGCGATTATACATCGCGTTTTTATCATTTGACTGATCGGGGCTTAGCTAAAACCTATATAGTGTCTGCGAATACTTTCAGTATTGGCATTAACTCGTTAAAATTTCACGCACTCTTGAACATTGCCGGGTGGTGAGCATGTATCATATTCCTCTTATGTGTAACATTTAAAAATATATGAGAATATTTTAGTGTTGTAGATGGACAAACAAATATTTCAAAAAATTATTCTTATTCACGTATCAACAATATGAGTTCAGTGTCTGAGTAAGAATGTAATTTTTACAGTAACATTACACGCACGCTACACTGTTGAAAAGCTTCCGACAAAATAAGTTAAATTAATTCCAATAGAAACTTATTTATACCGACCTTAAGGTCAACTTATACTTAACATTGCTTAAGTAACCAATTAGTTCCATAAGCCAGAAACGTTGACTCACTAAAAAATAAAAGTTAGAACCTAACTGCAAACGTTCAAGGTTGCTTTGTAAACCTTTGGGGGACTATTTACTTTCCATCCTAACAGCAGTCTCCGCGGCCTTATTGTGCATTGACTACGTTAGTATTGATTTACAAGGTAGCTTATAACGCGACGCGTTGAGACAGAACTTTATTCAATCAGTATTTGTAATGCATCAAGCGCGTGCATCTAAAATATTAACGTAGATTGTACTCGAACAGACACTAATAACGAAAAAAAATCAAAGTCATGCGTTGCTAGAAAACAAATGTCTTGGAAACCGTATCCATGGCGGTGGGTCGCGCGCCCGGTAACCGTGACGACAGAACTCGCCTGCCGACGCTGAGCCTCGGACTGTCCAGCGTCCGATTCATTGTCAACAAGCTCGAGACAGAATACGCTCGTGTCACTGCGTCCAACGACACATTTGAAACTGGCCGAGAACTCGTCAAGTACGATCCGAACATAGACGAAGGCTACGACGATTACGATGACTCTCCTTTCGATCAAGCGAGAGGACGAGTCTGGAATCGATTTGCTGCGAACCTAGGAGTGGCTTTGAGTAAATGCATCCCTAGTGTCACCATCGGAAATTTCGGTTTACTGGCCTTAACGACGGGAATATTCGCACCAACGATGATCACTTACCTAGTGCTATATCCGTTTTGCAGATTGGTATTCGGGACCCTCTACCCGGCTTATGCTTCATATAAAGCTGTCCGGACGAAGAATTTAAAGGAATACGTGAGTAATGTTTTATTAAACTCTAATATACAGATTCACATTAAGGTTAATTTCGTAAGTGTGCCATATTCGCAACTGTTTGCGCTATTAGACTACAATTGACGGCATAACCGTTCAGAGAGCAGGCTACAAAAGAGAAGTAATTGCTAGTCCACGAATTTTCATTCGCTGAGCAATTGGCTGTGTTGAAAAAATGTGTAATTTTCTGTAAATGGTCTAGTCAAGTACAACAACGGCCTTGTTACGGGCGCACGCTCACGTTGTTTGAAACGCTTCGGTTCCCGCTGTGTCCTTTACCTTGTTCCCGACTTCCTATGACTAATTAGTGTAGCTATTGCGCCGGTAGCAGGTACTTTATCCCCCGTTATTGTTTTATAAACAATACCCAGAATAGATACCAATGTTTGAAGGGTGTCATTGAAGTTCATGTTTGATGGTGCGAGTGTTTATTGTAGTAAAGAGAATTATTAGTCATCATTAAAAAATAGGTTAGCTTGTGTAATGTGATGTATTGCGAAATACATTATATTTTCCTCAATTAACCGCAAATAACAACCAACAGCGTTAGAATATAATGTCAAAATAGTGTTTCCTTTTAATACAATTTTTTTCGGTTTTTAACCGCAACGTAAATAATTATAATATAAATATAATATAATAATATTCTACCACATTCACACAACACCATCTAGCCCAAACTAAGCAGAGCTTGTACTATGGGTACTAGACAATGGATAAACATACATATATTACTTTTTTTTTGTAAATACATACATATTATACATAGAAACACCCAGACCAAGACAAACATCCATGTTCATGCACACAAATGTTTGACTTGTGCGGGAATCGAACCCGCGACCTTAGGCGTGGCAGTCGGTTACACTAACCACTACGCCATCAAGGCTGACAAACAAATGAAATCATAATAAACATAGTTCTTGCAATAATCACAGTAGAAGCAGTTAGGTTGACGAAAAGAATACTTACTATACATGACCTTCTAAGTAGGTCACTAATGTCGAGCATTTACGTTTCCAGGTAAAATGGATGATGTACTGGATAGTGTTCGCTTTATTCACATGCACGGAGACGTTCACGGACGTGTTCCTGTCATGGTTCCCGTTCTACTACGAGGTGAAGATAGTGCTCGTGCTGTGGCTGCTGTCGCCCGCCACCAAGGGCTCCTCAATCCTCTACAGGAAGTTTGTGCACCCAGCGTTATGCAGGCGGGAACAGGTTAGTACTAAGATCTTGCTTGTTAGTGGTATAACCGCAATGAAATTATACTTCAGACACTAGTTTTTATTGTATTACTAGAGAAAGCATCTTATAATAGAGTATTGGTGTTCAGCTAAATTTGTTGGATTTAATATAACATATAAGATTACAATGATGTATCGAAAACAAGCAACCAGAAAACAGTATAATATAATGTAAGTCAGAACTAGTACGTAACTCTAATGCTAATTCATAATAATTAGATGCACGTTCCTACATGAATACTGGACGTTTCACTAGATTAGTATAATTAGTAGTTCGATGAATCTTTCATGGAAGTCATGTTAGAAAATAGTAATTAATTCATGCATAGGATTATTATCCTATGCATGAATTAATCACTATTATTTTAATAAACGATAGTAGAAAATAGCTTTATTCGGTGTAGCGACTTCTACTTATCTGGCATCTTTCATCTGATCTAATATTATATTATCGTTGTCTAGAGTCGTCATGTATACTTATTTCAATAACCTTTCATTAACACCTATATGTAAATAGAGACTTGCGTGCCAAATTATTTATTAATTGTAGTTCTGAATATACTTTTAGAGTAATTATTATCAGTCTAACATTAGGATTATCATGTCAAGATGATAAAGCAAAATCATAAACGAGCCTCGCCCTACAAGTTGTAATTGTAATGCACATGTTCTCTTTGTTTCACTTAAGAATATGTGTGTACAAGTAATGTTTGTAAATCATCAAGATATGCTTTCATAACAGTTCTGTTGTATGAGCAGTGTTGTGTATCGCGCGTGCTAAGGATATCTTAAGGCTGATTATGATATTCTCTATCAGATTACTACTAATGTAGTATGAACTATATTGTCTGTAATATTACAGTACATTACTGGATATCAAGAACATTATAATTCTAGTAGTTTATTTTCTTACGGACACGGTGGACTGTTAAGGTTTATGTATATCTATATTATTCTATACAAATAAATAAAATTGAAGTGTCTGTTTGTAATGTCAAAATAACAGGTTTTTATCTAATGCATATGACAGTATATAAGGTACCTATACGAAAACATCTATTTTTTAAATTTTTGTATGTCTGTCTGTCTATTTGTTCCGGCTAATCTCCAAAACGGCTGAACCGATTTTGACGGGGCTTTCACTGGCAGTTAGCTGATGTTATAAGGAGTAACATAGGCTACTTTGATTTTAGAAAGACAAATAGGGTTCCGCGGAGACCAACACTTTTTAGTTGAAATCTATGCGGACGAAGTCACAGGTAATAGCTAGTCTATTAATAAAGCCGTAATCATTGGAATAACGAATAGATTAATAGTTTAGATTTCAGTGGCGGAGAACAAACTGAATGAAATGCTTTTTATTGCTCTCTGCTAGGCAAGTAGCGTAACAACGCCTTTTAATACCTCTTGACTAGAAAGTCTAATACAATTGTAGAGTATAAAAAACAACAATATGTATTTCCATATCTCAACCAATCTTGGTATATTTAAAAGGAACTAGGTACTTACATATCTATACTAATTAATATTATAAAGCTGAAGAGTTTGTTCGGTTGAACGCGCTAATCTGAGGAACTACTGTCCGAATTGAAAAAATCTTTTAGTGTTGGATAGCCCATTTATCGAGGAAGGCTATAGGCTATATAACATCACGCTACGAACCATGGGGACGGCGCAGTAATCATAAACGCGGATGAGACCGCGGGCATATCAAGTGCGTTATAACCGCGCTAAACGAGTTAAAATATCTAGCGTTATAGAAAATGTAACGGTAATGTCTATAGATATTCCCGCGGTTTCACCCGCGTTTATCGTTACTGCGCCGCCACCGTGGGTCGTAGCGTGATGTTATATAGCCTATAGCCTTCCTCCATAAATAGGCTATCCAACACTAAAATAATTTTTCATATTGAACCAGTAGTTCCTAAGATTAGCGCGTTCAAACAAACAAACAAACTCTTCAGCTTTATAATATTAGTATAGATAATCTATACTAATATTATAAAGCTGAAGAGTTTGTTTGTTTGTTTGCTTGAACGCGCTAATCTCAGGAACTACTGGTCCGATTTGAAAAATTCTTTCAGTGTTAGATAGCCCATTTATCGAGGAAGGCTATAGGCTATATATCATCACGCTAAGATCAATAGGAGATGAGCACAAATGAAGAATGTTTCAAAATCGGAGGGTATTTTTGTCTTTTGAGAGCTTCCGCTGCGTGCGCTGCGTAAACAGTTAGAGTTTCGCAAAAATCATGTATGACAGAATTGTTCCCCTTTAAAAGTTCTAAAAAAAAGTCCGTGACAGCGTATGTCTATCTTTTAAGGTTGGCTCACTATAACCATTTTTATGCTAACCAAATTTGTTCTAAAATAATGCATTATTTGCGAAGGTATTATTATAAATATGATATTAATCCTTATCCAAATAAATACGTTATTCATAACAAGTATTTAATTTAAAACAAAATTGCCGTTTACATCATTCGATTTCAATGAATATCTTAGGAGATATCGCAGTTTTAAAATAACATTGCAGCAAAATAATTACCCATGACAGACATAGTACAAACGATGTTTCTCCTGGTTTATTCTGCGTGATTACTACTGGTTCGATTTGTAAAATTCTTTTAGTGTTGGATAGCCTATTTATCGAGGAAGGCTATAGGCTATATAACATCACACTACGACCCACGGGGGCGGCGCAGTAACGATAAACGCGGGTGAAACCGCGGGAACATCTAGTATTAGCTAACCCTGATTATTAAACTCGTTAGGACAATGCATGACCATACTATATTTTGTATTGTTGTCTTTTCCAGGAAATAGATGAGTACATAGCTAAGGCCAAAGATCAGGGTTACCACACTGTGCTCAATTTGGGCACAAAAGGCGTGAACTACGCCACCACTGTTATTATGCAGACTGCCATAAAAGTAAGTCTTATTCGCTATGTTATAACCTTAATAGCATGCTTATTTTTATAACCACAATTCTCATATAAGACCTTTGGAACAATGACAAGTCTCTACATTCCAATGGCTCTTATATGAGTCAAATAAGGGTGTCGGTGGGCTTTAACCCTTAACATTGATACACAATTACGACGTGTTAATTAGAAGTATAACATTGTGTTTTTTATCACTTAATTTTTTTTATCACTTTTGAGTTGATAGGTATAAGTACATGTGGCATGTTTGATTACAGTGTGTAATGTAAATAAGACAGCAAATCCTAAATTGCACTCACTGTGCCAATTGCACATAGCTTTATATGTTTTTTATACCCCAAGATTGGCCCAATCACACACCAAGCAAGCTAGACATCCAGTAGCCACCAGTCATCGGGCATGCCCACATCAAGACCATTAAATTTCTCAGCTCTCACATCAATTTGATTTAAACCACATAGTCGCTTTATTTAATTTCGTCTTTTTTAATTTTATTAACACGCTTTTTTAATTTCTCCCCTTCCACCCCGTCTTTTCCAAATATCCTTTCCGTTTCTGCTTCACGCAGAACTTCAATCTGCCGAGCCCCGAGCAAGTCATGGAGACGCAGGCTAGGCGTGCTGTAAAGGATCGCGACGTCACAGACTGCTATCACGATACCTATGATGACCTGGAGTACCAACGTTCAGATATGCCTGGTATTGTGGAGATAGTGGAATTGGATAATGATACCCCAGAAGATCGTCTGCTAGGCGACGGAGATCCTCACGACCCTGATTACGAGCCTGACGACACCGCAGCGCGTAGTCGAGGCAACATAGTTCGCAAACGTAAGGTTGCTAATGACAAAGAGAAAAGGCCCCGGAGTAAGTCGAGGGGTCGACGCACCAGAAGCCAGACCGCACAGGAAAAAGAAATTATGGTCGACTGAACGAACGTACAGTACGAATGAAGCTCAACTGTGATCTTTAGATAATTTTAGACAACGATTAGGATTATTCCGTTTTTTTAAAGTATCCAGTGTATCACATTTTGTTTGCGAATACCCTCATTCACCACGTCAAACGAATACTTTATTGTTACTTTAAATTGACCGTTACGTGTTATTTTCTCAAGCTCTTTCTAATATTAATCTATGATCTGTTTAATATTCGCACTAATATTTTATATTAACTATTGAGTAACAGTGCTTTTGCCAACAAGTATGGTACAACAACACATTTTATAGCACTGTTTTAAAGTACGACGCACACTGCGAAGTTGTATCGAATAAAACCAATACTATGAGTATTAGGTTAAGTTTTATAAAATAGATGAACTTTCACAAGTCTAATGGATAAGATCACAATTTCTTTGTAAATTTCATGTAGATTTATTGTAACTCAAAACCATTCGGTCGGCCTCGGTTGCGTAGTGGTTAGTGTAACCGACTGCCATGTCTGAGGTCGCGGGTTCGATTCCCGCACAAGTCAAACATTTGTGTGCATGAACATGGATGTTTGTCTTGGTCTGGGTGTTTCTATGTATAATATGTATGTATTTACAAAAAAAAAAAGTATATATGTATGTTTATCCATTGTCTAGTACCCATAATACAAGCTCTGCTTAGTTTGGGCTAGATGGTGTTGTGTGTATGTGGTAGAATATTATTATTATTATTATTATTGTTTGAACAGGGCTCTGAGACAATGCCTCTTTGTTAAACGGTGTATGAGGCGTTTCTTATTAAAATGTATACTTTTAAATATGATGTTCTTTCTCTACATATCAAAAATCAATGCAACTCAAACCAAAGTATCAAATAAAAATCGCGTAGAATTGTTAGATGTTGTAACATGTACTTTCCATTTATATTAAAATTACGTATGAATTATATAAAATTGTTTTGTCAAACGCATTTCCACACTATCTCTAAAACTACTTAATAAAACTATGTATTTAAAAAAACACATGAGACAGCAAGGCCGTCCAAGACTTTTTGGAATAATTAATTTATTTTGTTACCTTTACTTTTTACTGCTCCTAAACTTTCTGCTCAATCTTATCGACGTTCCGATTTTTATTTTATTTTATATCGCATGACGTCGTAATTAAATACATAATTAGTTTTAAACTATTTGTAAAGTACGCATGTGTTGTATAACCGCCAACTTTGTGTATTGTGTCATTTAGATTTAGATGTGTGACTGATTTAGTTTTATACCTTATGATTTCTTTATCAAATAAATATAGTGTTCTTTGTGATTTATATTTTATTAAACGTAATAAATCATCGCTTTTATAGTAAATAATGTCAGCATGCGCTTTGCCTCACAAAGCTTGTGTAACGAAGTTGTAACGCACGACAATTCAAGTGAGTATTATATTATTTATTTTATGTTTGCGAAGGTGTTCATTGAGACTAGTACTGAAGCAGATGTGAAGTTATTTAGACTAGTCTCCTATGGCGTCTAACAGAGAGATAATTATGGTCATGTTAAAAACAACGCTACGACTTTTAAGTAGTCATGTCAGTACAAAAAACCTATTTTGTATTGTAATTTTCTCAAAATGTTTGCCAATTTGATATATCCCAAGATTTGTCAAGTTTTTCAATAAATTGGCTTTTTATATTTAGGTATATAAGGATCCAGTAATCCAGATTGCAATTAATGTTTATTGTTATTTATAAAGAGATATTTACAGTATTAACAGATTTCTGCTAAAATCATTAAAATTTGTCGGTTTTCTAGTATTTATGTTATCTATGGCGTAAAACAAAACAGCCACACCTTGTATGTTATGCGTTGCATATCGAGAACTATTTTGAATATTGCCATATAACTTGGCTTACAGCAATGTGTAGGTATATCGGGGAATAGATATCATAATAATATTTTATACATCAACGATTTCTTTAATTATTATCAGAAATGTTGGTACTTGCACAATATACTTACAGACACCAAAATAATTTAGTACGACTTGATCTGAAAATGTGTAAGCAATATTTTGTTGATATGTTGTTATTCAAGATGTTGAAACCATATAAGAAAGGTTTGATGTAATTCGTAGGGTGGAGGAGGGTTGGTACAGCAACTGCGCAAGAGTTACAGCTTGTCCGACTTGACTGAGTGCGAGCCCCGCGAGGAGAGGGGCAGTGATGAAGCTGATGACGTGCTCACGGAACCCAGGCTCATACGACGAGGAGCCAAAAGGTACATAGAGAACTTAGTATTCAGTTAGATTATTTATCGTGTGCTATTCGAGTATGAGAACTAGTAGTTTTTTTTTATGATTTCAGTCAGTTATTTGAGATGTGATTTCGCTTTGTGGTATCATTGATATGCAATTATTTCGAATATGCGACCGACTATTTTAAGGAAAAGTGATTAGTTTCTTGACATTAGTATCGTTGTTGAGAGGCAGCTATTTTTTTTAAACTAATTGTTTTAATTATGGCAAACTAATACAAAAAATATTTGATGCTGGCAAACAAAAATAATTTACCTATACACGTTAATGGTGGTGCGCTAATTTAATCTTTAACTTGAAAATATAATATGGTATATTTGATCGAAACCTTCAAATGTATTAGTTTCGATGGCCAGGGGCTTACCCTGGCCACTTATCTTATGTGGGGGCCAGTCAGTGCAGACCGGCGACACTTCGACCCAGTGGGATCTTTTGTGTCGACACTCCCAGTAACGACTGGCCATAGATGTTCATGGCAGCCGGAACCAACGGCTTAACGTGCTCTCCGAGGCACGGAGCAGGCGATAAATTGTCAATCAATACGCACATAATTTCGAAAAGTTATATAACTTTCCGAAAGTCAGAGGTGCGCGACGTGGGTTCGAACCCGAGACCCTCTGCATTGCAGTCTGTTAGTCTCCCCACTGAGCTATCGCTGCTACCCTGGCCACTTACAACATTGTGCATTTTGATCAACAATCAAAAAAAATAAACCGTAAAGACCAATATAAAAGACCAGTAGGTAAACATAACGCAGTTAACATAAATACAAAAGATTTGAGTGGGTTGCGTGTTTTTAAAAAAAACAAAGCGTTGTTACGAATGTACATACCTTATTTATACACCGACCTATCCGCATATTAATACATAACGCTGCCAAAAACATGCAATCGGCCATTAACGTAAATAAATAGAACTGACATTTTTAACCTATTGAGTTGCAATGGCACATCGGCGGCCAGATACAATAGGTTTTCAATTATATGTATAATACTTTGTAAGCATTTTGGTAAACGTAGGCACCCACAGAACAAACTTGTCTAGAGTGGGGCCACTGGATCCAAAAAGATGTTGTTTTCTTTAGTTATAAATTTATTTTCAATTTTTTATTTCATTATGTTGCGCATTCCAAGAATAGACAGGTTAATATTTATTTTATATTATTAATATCTATGTTTAGATGACTGTTCCGTTGTTGAACAGTAAAGTTTGTTACGTTTCCAGTGGATACACCACCCGTCGCAGCGCTTCCGAGTCGAACAGTCGTTCGCCCATGTACTTCCCAGAAGTAGACGTTGACGTCAGACCTCGGCCCAGAAGTGATGAGCCTGATTTCAGGTACAGTTTACTTGTTATCTTTTATTTTTTTGAAATACCTACGAAATATCCAAAATATGAGAATTTGTTATTTATATCCGGGTAAATCCATAGATTTCTACATACATAATAATAATACGTTTATTTCGGACTAAGTCCATATGGTGTTAGTAACAATTTACTTAAAATTATAATACTAATAGGCAATAATAACATAATATTCTATCACATACACACAACACCATCTAGCCCAAACTAAGCAGAGCTTGTACCTACTATGGTTACTAGACAATGGATAAACATACATATATACTGTTTTTTTTTTGTAAATACATACATATTATACATAATAACACCCAGACCAAGACAAACATCCATGTTCATGCACACAAATGTTTAACTTGTGTGGGAATCGAACCCGCGTCCTCAGGCGTGGCAGTCAGTTACACTAACCACTACGCCATCGAGGCCGCCAAAAATACATGGATAACATGCATGACTAATTGAAATTAAACTACTATATACGGATTTTATCGCGTTGTTTATTTGACACTGCTACAAAATTTTTTGAAAAACTGTTACACTACTATAATCACTATTAAACTTTACAAATTTTTAAGCTAATTAAATTATTGAAACTATTAAAACTATTTATACTATTAGTCTCCCCGTGACCATGGCTGCTGAAAAGCAACCGAAACGTCGGGGAAAGTGTAAAAATAAATCTAAATAGTATAATAGTATAGTAATAGTATAAATAGTTTTAATAATTTCAATAATTTAATTAGCTTAAAAATTTGTAAAGTTTAGTAGTGATTATAGTAGTGTAACAGTTTTTCAAAAAATTTTGTAACAGTGTCAAATAAACAACGCGATAAAATCCGTATATAGTAGTTTAATTTCAATGAATAACATTCGCGTAAACAGAAGACAATATTATGCATGACTAAATCACAGCATGTAGCTGTATCCATCTCCGCAACATCGGGGTCTTTCACTGATCCGCGAACAGTCAGGATGGTGTTGGTGCTGCAACTTAAATCTTTCATACCCCGTATTTGGGCCCATCGACTTATAAAAATGGTTTCGCATGTGGTCCCTTGGCATGCGTGAACAAAAATCTCTCGTACCTCGAATGCGGGATCTAACGACCAATGAAAATGAGCCCTTATTCGATTGATTTTAAAATTACCTACTTTTATAATAATTACTAAATTTCCATACATTTTGTTCATAATCTTACGATTGGAACATACTTATACCATATATTATAGAGGCATTAAACATAAAATAGATTCTGGAGCAGCTAAGTATAAGGTAGCATTCATGTTCGGTTGCAGTCACATAAAGTCTTCGGAGGACATAAGCTCGGGCTACTCGAGCGCGGACAACAGCGCGTCGCTGACGCGCGCGGCGTCGCTGGGCGCGGCGGCGCGCGCGCGCGGCCGCTCGCAGCGCACCAGCGTCACCGCCATCAAGCGTCCGCAGGCGGCCGAGGTCTGGTAACTTCTCTGCTCTAACACAACCCGCCATCCACCGAGGGCGGTGACTTCGCACTCAAACTGGTTTTACGGATCGTATGATTTAAATTTGTTTGAAGTATCCCACTGTTTAATTTAAGACCAGTAACGCATCCTGTTTTCAGGACTGGAGTATATTATCAGGGAATATTTTAATCGCTGTCGTGGGCAGCGTTGCCTGTTGTGGAACGCGCGATATACTCATATAATCTGTTATGCCAGTTTCATTGCGGTGACTGAACATTAATTTGCCCTAGCCTTAATTCATGAAGCGCGTCCTTCATACATGCGGTTTTGAGATGTAACGAGCGATTGTGCTCTACGATTTGTATATTTTTATAATTCGACTGAATTGAAATATTCTTAGTACCTATTGAGGCACGTAAAATTGTTTTATTCATTAGCCTGGGTAAATTTGACAATCGTAGCAACTTAAACAAAAGTTCGAAGTTTACTTTATTTAATCCTGTAGTTATATTTATAACTACAAATTCTGAATGAAAATAGTACAATTAAGTATATCTTTTAAATATGCACATGCTTTACTATCATGTCATGACAAAGTTACCCAAGTTGACTGCATTTGTTAATTTAGTCGTTAATCTTAAATTAGTTGACATTTAAGTTAATTTAGTTACACCTACTATGTATTAAATTTAAAAAATAATTAAATGTCTGTGAAATTTAGTGCTCTATCATGATTTCAAAACTAGCATGTATGGACGGATATTCGAGCTTGTGTTCGACGTATAAATTACACATAATCAAAATTTTAAATAGTATATAACGCACAAGTGTAAGTACCTGATAATTTTGTACATGCGATTTTATAGAGTTTTTATCAATTGAGTGATCTGGTTATAATAATTACTTTATGAATTAGGGCTACAGGCTAATCACAAAACTTTTTGTCGTAATTATTCCAATAAATAATTTTACTATTAATCTTAAAAAAAAAACTGTTTTATACCAATGGACTTAATTACGGCAATTATAATAAGCATTTATTATGTATTTTACAATAATTTTTATTATATATTTTGTTCAACATTATATAATGAGAGGTGTTATGGGATTGTTATGTATGTAGGGCGTTTTGCAGTCAAGGCTTTTACACTAAAGTATCATTATTAAATTGTTAGAAATATGTGTAGTTGTGAAGCTTTAAATGTCACGTTAGATGCATTATTATAGATTGCAAGACTACCCTTCATAAATGACAGGGCTTGTTTCATCATCGACAATATAAATTTCGTGTCGTCTCTTTCTATTCTCTATAAAAAATGAGAGATAACATGAGTAACATTATTTGGCGAAATTGATGAAACAGTTACTTAGTGTTTTGGTGTGTCAGGGTATGGATGGTGCTGGGTTGGTTGTAGCCTAAACTTTATCTATGAGACAATGTCTAAAACTCCTCTAAAATTGGCTAATATGACTGAAAATTATAATTTTAAAATATGTGGTTAGGTATGTGTAAAAAAGCTCAAATGTTTAAAATGACATACTTACCTGCCTTATAAATTGAATTACTCTATAGCTTCAAAGTATTATATTTATAGAGATTTCTGTAATAAAATGAAAATATAGTATTATTATTTCTAATGCGAGTTAAAAAATTGGCTACAATTATTTAAAGATGCTTCTAGAGATTTGTATTAATAGCAACTATTTAGGGTTACAAAGATACCGTTTAGTTGACATTATATTCATTATTTTTATAACCATTACAATTTTACTATTTATGCCAATAAGTCTGTTTATTGCATTTATTAGCTTATATTATTTGTGTTTGGGGTTTTCTTTCTTTTGATGTAGACTTAAGAACTTTTTATTTAAAGGAAAGTGAAGTAATCATCGAGGAGCTACACGACGACGATAATTTTGAATATGCGAATATGCCTCCTCTTGTTAATATCCCATCCCCGATCTACTTATCCCGCACACAACCACCTTTTATATATCAATATGTTGGAGACCAAATAAAGATTCTCCAAGTGCTAAGTAACGATTCTCCTAACGCGAATTCTAATAATCAAACTGATAACAATACAGATCACTGGGACCAAAAAGAAGTCACTTCTGAAGAAGCTTCGTTAAGTAATGCTATAGATAGAGACAATGAAAATATACCAAGTGTTCCTACGACTAAAAAAGAAAATATTGTTGTAACAGAAAGTGACGTTTTATCTGACATTCCTGTTGTAAGTGAACATAAAGACAATAATGACGACCAAACTAGTACAAATAAAGAAAATATTATTGAACCTGCCGTGACTGATGTGAATAGTGAAACAATTGAAACTGCCATGAAACAAGTAGTCACTATTGTTTTAAGTGTAAACGCAGATAACACGAGTATTGATACCTCACATAACGACAACGACTCTGTCGAAAGTGACGACGAAGCGTCATTTGGAACACCGGAAAATTCTCCTAAAAGTAAGAGAAAATCATCTAAAGGTAAATATGGGAAAGACAAGGCTCCATTACCGCCAGCTGTTAATACAGACGACGCTGCACTAGATGATAAAGATGTTTGTAATAAAATTGAAGTAGAACTAGCATTCGACAGCACAACTTCCCAAGAAAGCTTGGTTGACATTGTAAATAAACTACCTAATACTAGTATTAAGGAATCTGATTTTATAGGCCTTCAAGTTGTTAATCCCATTGCTGAAAACAAGAAAAGACATAAATCGAAATCACCGGCTCGAACTCCTAAAAGCAATAGTTCTGGATTGAGCAAATTATTGCAATTACCGAGTAAGTTAGCATTTTGGCACAAAGGTGATAATAAGCCCAAAATGGATGAAACATCATCATCAGATGATCATAGTAGAAGGTCTTCTACTGATGATCGAGTGATAGATGAATTTCAGAGTTGTGGTGAATTGCACATTATTGCCGTACATGAGGTTAAAGTATCGAATGAAATCATCGAAAATGATCATCACACAGAAAATCCTGATGACCAAATAAGTTTTAGTGATGCAGTTGATGTAGATAATGAAGGTATATCACAAGATATAATCGATAAAAGCGATGCTCTTCAAAAGCTCATTGATGCAAAAATAGAAAGCCATCCAGAATATAAATTTATTTCATTACACGAAGAAACGCCAACTCAGTCGAAAAGTACAGACGTGTAGAAGGCTTTCCTAAAATCCCAAGCCCGCTTTTACTTGCAGCTGAAGTTAGGCAGAACAGTATGTTTATTTTGGTTATGTTTGCAGTGTTTATTTATGTGCATGCATTATTTTATTATTTATATGCAAATAATTACAATAACATCAAGCTTACTAATGTATAAGCGTATGCTTTAATGTTACTTATAGTTACTATAGCAATTATACCACATGTATTTAAATATTGCTTTGCAAAAGTAAGAATATATGTTTATGAGTGTTGAGTTGTTTGTTGTTTTGTTTTTTTTTTGAGTGTTTTCCTCACCCCGTAATCTCCTAAATATTCACTGATAACTAATGCCTTATTAATAATGTATAAATGATTGCACCTTTTTCAATGAGAGTTAAATTGTTTATGATATGTATCTTCATACTAAACTACCACTTTACAATAACTGAGTAGTGTGCTTGTGCTTTATTGAGTTAGTTTTCAATATACTCCTTTTTTTTCAGGCAATGCTGTCGGCCTCTGCTACCATACCTCGCGTAAAAAAATCTAATAAAAGGAAAACACAGTAGTTCGTATTCAAATAAGTATATATTTTATAGTCTTTTCAGACAGGCTTCGTACAAGAACAATAATTTATGCTCTCTAAAAAAACTTCATGAAGCATACAATGTTCTGCCATTTTATTAGCTATTATCAAAGATTTTTTGCAGCTATTAGTGAGCTAGAATGATTTAGACCTTCCGAGCTTTAGAAAGCTATGTTACAGATCATGTTTATGTGTTTCTTATTTATCACATAGAATATGAGCTATGCATGCGAACCCACTTATATGTTCATAAGGAATATCAACATTTAAATCTGTTAAAATATCTTACAATAACTTTTTGTTTTGGGTATTATCCTATAAGCTATTATTTTTGTTTGAAGTATTATTTCATAAACGCATAATTAATAAAATAATCATTGGAATAAGCCTATGATTTTTATAATTTTTTGCTAATATAGCCATTATCAAGACGGATTTTCGTAACGTAATTTATGTTTGGTTGAAAATTAATAAAGGCTATCCGCCTTATAATAATAAATTAGGCATTAAATGCGTAATTGTTTTTATCGATATTCTTTATGAGAACATAATTCTCAAAAATGTTCTTTGATAGTCAACTGCAGTATTTACATTGATTAAGGCATGGCTGTCTTCTATCATAAAAATACGCTGAATAAATGTAACTTTAATTAAAATATTATTAATGTTCACTGGCCATGTTCAACATCTAAACCAGTTAAACTCTATTTATAATATAATATGAAATTATAATGATTGTCAAATAATCCTTGCCACAAAATCGCAAAAATTGCCAAATTAACACTAAATGATTCAACAATTAGCAGAAATTATTTTTTATTAGTTATATTTATTATAGAATTAGCTCATAGCAAAATAAAACTAGTCGTTAATAATGAATTGAAGTAAATAGCTTCAATGAGGCTTTCATATCGAAATTGTATGAGTAATAATGTGAGGTCTGTCGAGATGTGGGGTATAATTATTTTATAAATCACGACTATTATTGAACTTAGCTTAATAAATCAAGCGATTAATGTTACTCCATTTTGCTTACGTTTATGCGGTTGTATTATGTGATATAGCCCTGGTCATTGAATAAATTTGAGCTCATTACAATAATGAAAAGATAAGTATAGCACAAAATACTAAATATGTGGGATATTGAAAAGTATTCGTGGCGTATTTTTTACGTACTAATAATTCCTTTTGTGTCTACCATTATATGAATGTTCCTTTAACTGTAATGTAAAATTTGTGTAAACATTTAGGTAATTAATTACTATTTGTATTATGTATTAGTATTAATTTACATGGGAGTTACAATGCAGTGTGCAATTACTTTGTCTTCTATTTTTAATGGATTGTTACTGCATTATGTGTTATGTTACCCTAATTTTGTTACCTTGTTACATAAAAATGTAAGTACATTGATTTTGACTAGTTGACTGTCACAATTTTGCATTATGATTTGTGTTTGAGTTTATTGAAATAAATGAATATCATAATAATACATTAAGTATATTTAATTTTACAAGCAATACATGATTATAATATACCACCAGTTCTTAGTCTAAGAGTGTCAAATATGTAACCTCCATAGTCACTTTTGTAGACATTATTTAATAGCTGATTTTCTAATACATTCAATGACTCAGTATCCCAGGATTTAATATAGTATAGCAATGAAAATAATTTATAGTAGCCAGATTCATCATTATTTACAGCACTTACTTGAATTTTAGGCAAGTTTTCTAAGATTTTTATCAGTTTAAGCCTAATGACTGAATTGAAAGTAGCATTACTCCGGACTGCAAACTTGTGAAGTATATTAATTGTTTGGGGGCTGATTTCTTCCTCTAGTAATATGTCTGGTAAATTTTTGAGCCACATACTATAAGCCTCACAATCATGGAAATGACCAAGATTATCATTCAAAGCAATTTTACATAGCAAACTAAAGATTTTTTGCCTGAATGAACTTGACATACCTTTATTGAAGTATGCCCATATAATTTTTCTAAAGAGAGCATCCATTACTGAAAGAGTTCTGGTCCAATTGTTGATGTCATTAGAGAATATTGTATGTAATGTTTTTATAATAACATCATTGACATGGTCTTGTGTGTTTTGATTAAAAGTTCTCTCAATATAGTTTAGGACTGACATAATATCTTTATTTTGGTTCTTTATGTTAATGTGAGGGTTAAGCACAATAAACAGATGACATATCTCAAGATTTTGCTCAACTAATTTAGGATCTGTAATGGTATCATCAAAGGTGGAGTTATCTTGTATTTGTCTTTGTTTTGATCGAATGTTAGTTACATATGGAAATGAATGTACAAAATGTTGTAAGAATGGCTGGCGATATTTCTGAGAAAATACATTTTGAATGTTAGAACTGGGATTCTTAGAATTAAAATGCTTGATAAGACTCCAAATCAACGATATAACTTCTAGAGTGTGCTTGAGTAGAGAAGCAGCATCTTCATTAATAACTGTTTCCATATTTTTCTCAGAGTTGACATTAGGGCAAACTTCCAACCAAGTTTCAAAGAGTAAAGGCATTAGTGTATCAACATATTCTTTGAACTTTTCAACTTCATCTAATGGCACTGCATCCTGCAAATTTTTTGAAGAAAAGCATGGCACTTGGCATGTTTGTGTATAAATTGCATTGGTCAAAGAATAATAGTTCATTTGAGTACTATCAAATGCCTTAGTAGTCTCAGTTATTTGTGTCTTGCTGTCCTTAATGTTGTTATACTTAACAAATTGATTCAAGTAATCTTGCAAACGGTGTAATACTTTAACTCTCCATTTCACACTTGTTATTTGGCTGCCCAAGTTAACTGTTAAAGTTCTTCCAGGCTTTGAGTCAACCCTCAATTTAGAAATCATGTCCAGAAAATTAGGAATGATTTTGTGGAAATCTTGAGCTACTTTCTTAGGTGTACATTGAAGTAAAGTATCCAGAAACAGAAGCGAGTCTTCTTGTATTCGCCCATCAATATGTGTCATAGCACTGCGTAGATATGTACACATTATATCAAAAAATGGATCAATTCTTCCTATGTCTGCGTTTACTAGAATTGAATGTAAAACTTTCAGGGATTGGTGACGAACCTAAAACAAAAGATTAATTTGGTTATTATAATTTAAACACATATTACACAAGTCTGCAGAAGCTGGATTACTTAAATTAAAATCACTAATGCTCCAGAAAAATTTTAGTTTGTTCATTCACTACTATATAATACTTTATTTTTTTTATTACTGAGATGATGATTACTTTTTTTTAAGTCTATTTCTGCTCTAAGAATTGTTTCTGTCGCAGGGAATTTTCAAACAATGGACACAGAACACCTAGACTTAGAAACTTTTTTTTGTCCCGTGTGGGATTCGAACCCACAACAACACTCGGCGCAGTGGCAAGGCGACCACTTAAACCACTACGTCATCCGTGCAGTCATTTTTCAGTTATTTAATGAGTAAATGCAATGCAGTCTGTGCTGCAGGGGTAGTGTTTCTGAATGTTGTACATGAGGTCTTGGGTTCGATTACTGGGTTGAGCAAAGTGTTATTGGGTTTTCTATTAAAATACTCAGTAACAGCACAGAGGGGAACTGCGCTTGGTGAACTAGCAATGGACTCGGCCATCACAGCTGATGAGGGGTAATACACCTCTGCCTCCCTTTGGAAAAATAAATGTGAGACTACATAATATGTATGTCTAATATGTCTATAAGATGAAAAATGGTCAGCATAGCATGTTTAGATGCTTACAATTTTTGCATGTGCAAAATCTCTACAAATAAGCTGATTCAGTTTGGAGTGGATATTCCTTCCAGCTCTATCTTTTACTACTCTACTCTTATTCATCATTATGAATATGCTCATTTGTGTAGGCTGGTCTCTGACTCTTGTTGGAAAATCTTATTTTAAGGTCTCTAGGTGAAGTGGTTAAAATTAATAATAATAAAATATAATATAGCCATTTATTCCGGAAGCACTAGACTAAGGAACATTCACTTTTCACCAGCTATGTTTAAGGCTTATTTTGGGTGGATTGGTAAAAAAAAAAACAATAATGCAGTACTATGACTATATATATATACTATAGATTATAAATATAGTACTATCACTAGTCAGATAGTTTATTTATCATTAATGCTTTGTATTTATTTTGTAAAATATAATTAATAATAAAAAATGTACTCTGTAGGTCAAAAGTGATGCTTTAACCTTTTAACCGCTTACGTCGGATTTATCCGACAAATATTTTCGTGTCCATTTCGCCAGCGTCGTATATTGCCGACCAGATACCACAGCTCGTTTAATCTGCTTTTTTATTTAATTATGGTGTTTGCTATCAAAAAAATGTTTATATTGTGTAAATGGTTAATTAAGTAATCACTTACAATTTAATACACTGCAGTCTCATAATTAGAAGTCCTAAAATAAGTATTTATTTTCGATTCACTGTGGGGGCACGACAACTGTTATGAAGTGGGGCGGTTAAAAGGTTTAAGAATTTTGGTTTTTAATTAAATTATTACAATAGAAGAGAAGATACAATATACATATGATTACAATAGAAGAAGCACTAATCGGCATTTTATTAGCTGTTCGTTTTGAATTAAGAAAAGATTTTTGTTGTGAACTGCTTTCTACAAGCAATAAATATGGGACGAGTGATCTCTGTGAATAGATGATCATCTCACTCATCTCAGTGTGGATACATTTTCGTGGGATCTAAGTACGGTGACATCTATGATTTTAATCTTTTGTGCAAGCAACATTTTATCATAATACTTGATATCTACATGCCTATCCAGTAACAGATGTGATTAGGTATTTACTAAACATAACAGCAATACTTACGATTTTCTCAATATTTAAAACTAGTGGGGTTATGCCGTTAACTAGTTCTCCAAGATTGTGTTCTAATACTCCAGGGTGAGACACTATGAGTTCCTTCAGTCCATTGAGAGCTTCAGTTCGAGAGTGTGTGTTAAAATGATTGAGGCGAGACAGTAATTCTTTCACATTTAATTTCCTTGTTGATAATGCTTCGGTTTCACCATGTTTCTTCAGCTGTTCCTTTATAACAATTTTCTTTACTTTAAAATTTGTTTTTGTTACATTAGTGCCTTTTGGTAAATCCTTCTTTGCTTTTAGTTTAGTTTTAGATTTCTCAGATTTAAGAAATTTTTGGTAACGCGTCGCTCCTGTTTTCGGCATTTTTATTAAATTTTAGGTTTTAGAAGGGAAATAAAAACATAACCTCAAAGCACGTGACAGAGGTCAGAGACAGAGACAATATTTTTAAATTTTCATTGAAGTTGACGTTTGACAACTTTGACATACTCATAATTGTCAATTTACCGGCGCGGCGGACGGCGGCGGCGTTCCAGTTTTCGGTCCACTGCACTGCAATGTACAGATCGCGCAATGATGGCCGGACTGAACATAGCGTCTCTGAATTGTTGCGCATCATGTATGTACAGTTACAGTCGCTAAGATGCGTCCAACCCCCGCCCCCTGTCACCAAAGAGACCTAAAACTTGTAACTGCGACGCCATTCGCGCAATGTTCAGACCGGTCCACAGTGTTTTTTTTGCCCCAAAAAAGTGACATCCGCCTTTTATTGAATTTTCTTAATTAATGGTTCATTATAAATGCATGAGTAGAACTCCCAAATGACAAATTCGTTTGCTTGATTTTTAAAAAAATCTTAAAATTTTCGTGACCTTAAAGTTCAAAACACAAAATAATTCGTAAAAAAATACCTATATATATTTGAGTTTTGTTTGCATTGAGGATTTATGAAGTATTTTTCGGAGCATATTATCCCGTTTTTATTTAATCAAAAATGTTCATAGAATCTACAACAAAAAATGTTTTCCTGAAATCAGTATTTATTTTTTATTATTTTTTCTAGGTCGAAGTAGAACCTCTATCTGGTACAAATAGATTCCTTATAAAAAGGTTTATCACCCACAAAAATATGATTTTCTAATTGGGCATAGGTTTTGAGAAAATGAATTTCAAAAATATGTGTTAGGGTTGTCAGTGTTTTGACTTTATGTGACGTAGATTTTATTATCTAAAGTCAGTAGCTTTTTTATCTTCAATATTCGATATAAGACAAACAAATTACATTAAAACAATTTTGACGTGAAATTAAAAAAATTGGTTGGTCACACACCTACCTATTTTCATCACGAGTTTCCCTGAAAGAGCGTTTTAAAGAAATTGGTATACTCACCGTTGCGTCGTAATATATATTTACGAATATTAAAACATAATACTCACTTATATAATAAGCATAGTGATATTGACAACTTAAACACTAGAAATACTCTCTAAACTCTTTTCCGCTGTAATATGCAAATATAATGCAAATATGTTCATATAACTTTTTGCCCTAAATTTAAAATGAAATAAGTTATAAGCAAAAAAGTGAGAAAATTTCTATAACATTTTCTTTTTTGCTCTATAACTCTTTTTTCTATATTTTACAAAATAATTACCTCAGACCAATCTTGTAGATGGTCTTTTGAGGAAAATTTTCTCTATAATTTTTTTTTATTTTATACTTTTAAAACGCTGTTACAGCGCTCCAAAGTTGACGGGGTTCGTCAATGCTCATGAGAATCCGGTCAAAACGAAATGTTTAACTTAGTTTTGATCTTTTTTTATTGTAAGTATATTCTTAATTTTTTTTTGTTAAATCCCTACCTACAACTTTACTTATTCATTGCTAACTCTTTTCCCTGCCACCTATGACGTAGTGTGTAGGTGCGTTTTTTTTACGTGGTATCCCCAGTGTGCCTACTCCACAGACATCTTGCCGATGAGGTAATCCTCGGCAAAATCATATTTTCAATCAGTTATTAGCTAGCTATTCTATTCTACTTTTCTTCGATGGTCCAGGCTGTGGCTCAGAATGTAATTCAACGTTGAATGTGAAGGTTTGGGGAATGACAGGAGTTAAAATTGGAGTCATAGTTGGAAGTTCATCTTCATTCCCCAAACCTTCACATTCAACGTTGAATGGACTACATTGATAGCTAAACATTTAATAAGTAAATTAGCTATTTCCGTAGTAGGTTGAGCCAAAATGATTAAATATGGTGCTATATCAAATTTATTTGCTGTATACTTAACCATCAATGACTCTCTCTCCTTATTTTTCGCACCAATTTTTCATGTATTGTAGGAGTGTTTACGAACATATAAACTCACATACACAAACTACCGGATCTAATACCTATACGCCAAACAAATATTTTTGCCTTGCGGGAATCTAACCCGTGACACGCAGTGCAGCAGCCAATCACTCAACCAGTGCGTCAACCATACCGTCGCATTGATTTTATGCAGCTACATAATTATACATTAGTTGATTGACCTTCTTGTGATAACCCTAATTTTGAAAATTTGAGCTCAGTACATTAAAATCATTTTCTCAAAACCTACGCCTAATTAGAAAACCATATTTTTGTGGGTGATAAACCTTATTATAAGGAATCTATTCGTACCAGATAGAGGTTCTACTTCGACCTAGAAAAAATAATAAAAAATAAATACTGATTTCAGTAAAACATTTTTTTTTGTGGACTCTATGATCATTTTTGATTAAATAATAACGGGATAATGCTCCTAGAAATGCTTCATAAATCCTCAATGCAAACAAAACTCAATTACATATAGGTATTTTTGTACGAATTATTTTGTGTGTACCTTTAAGGCCACGAAAACTTTAAGATCTTTTTAAAAATCAAGCAAACGAATTTGTCACTTGGGAGTTCTACTCTTGCATTTATAATGAACTATTAATTAGGAAAATTCAATAAAAGGCGAATGTCATTTTTTAGGGCAAAAAAAGCACTGTGCGGTCATCATACAATGCGCGATCTGTACTGAAGAATTGACCAGGAAAATGTTAACTCCCACACTGGTTAATTCTGAAGTGTCGTGCAAGACTGACGCAGTGAAAACTTGAAAAATGACCTGCCCAAGCTCTGATTTGCAATCCGATCTATTCTCTCAGAATCGGTGGGAAGGGCCGGCCGCTCTGCAATATGATGAGACAACATTTCATTTAACATATCTTCTAATGTTGCTGAGTGTGCCCGTTTATTGGCTGCGGCTGGGGAATGGGAATCGGGTCTTTGGCTCCATACACTCCCATCGTCCAATATAGGCACTATATTGGACGATAGGGATGGCAAGACATTGTAATATTAAAGAATTGGCATTCGCGATTAAATGCATGCGTGTGTGTGTGTGTGTCGACCAATCACGGTGCACTAGTGTGTACGGTGACGTGCGTTAGTGTGTGTAAGCACAAGCTTACACACACTGACGCACGTTTTGTTACTATTGTTATTTTATTTCGCCGGCCGTCAGTCAAACAAAACAGTATTGTCATTATGGCGTCACAATTACCTCCATAATAGCGGCAGCATATATTATAACAGTGTTGCATGAAAGTGGATACACTATTAAGAAGATTGAATTTTTATTAACCTACATAAAAGACAATACTAAAAGTGAATGTTCGAGGACTAGGTCCTACTCCTATCAATAAGTGTTAAACTCTGAACCTTAACTATAGCTACTTGTAATAGCAAGGTTGAGTTCTCAGCGCTTACCGCTTATTAAGTGCTTTAAAATGATTAAATTAATTTTTATAGCAAGGAAACGGAGTATTTCGCTTTCGGCACCTATGGTTTCGGCACCTAAGCTATTCCACTTTCAGCACCAATAGGTATTTTTGCTTAGTGGCGAATGTAGAATAAAATACCTATTGGTGCTGAAAGCTTAGGTGCCGAAACCATAGGTGCCGAAAAAATTGGTGCCGAAAGCGGAATACTCCAAGGAAACAAGTTTAACTTATTTATAGTTATTTACCTTGAGCAGTTTGACACTAAAGACCGGCAAATTAATTAATAGATAAATCGAAATTTATCAAAATTACTACAGGATCTTTTTGATTTAATGAATTTAAAATTACTTATTATTATATTTTCCAGCGCATAGTTATGAAAGGAAATAATGAAATACACTTTTATCACTTATGAGTATATAAATGTAAAACTTATTATTTTTACTCTTTTAGAGACTCTTTTTATTCTTTTATAACATTTGCACCAGTAATAATAATAATTGATAATATGTACATACATACATAGATTCACGCCTGTTTCCCAGAGGGGTAGGCAGAGACTACGGATTTCCATTTGCTACGATCCTGACACACTTCTCTGGCTTCGTTCACTTTCATCACATTCCTCATACACGCCCGTCGGTTCAAGGTGCTCTTAACCTGGCCTTTGTCCAGAACGCCTCCGATCTAATCGAGAAACGTTCGCCTAAGTTTTCCTCTTGCGACTGTTACATTCACACTAGTCTTATAAACTTTCTTAGTCAGTCTTTTCTCGTCAATTCTTTCTACATGCCCAAACCAGCTTAACATACCCTTTTCTATTCTTGTCACTATATCCACTTTCATGCCGCATCTCTCTCTAATCACACTATTCCTTATTCTATCTTTCAGAGTCACACCACATATGCTTCTCAACGCTCTCATTTCTACAGCATTTTTTCTGCTCTCATGCTTCTTTTGCCATTCCCAACTCTCACTTCCATACATAAGTGTAAGCACTAATAGTCCTCTATGAACAGCCAAACGTGCCTTTTCGGATACATTTCGACTGTTTATAAAAGCGCGTAGAGCTCTATTCACTTTGTTGCCAGTAATTGTTCTCCTTTCAATATCTCCCTCATGTTTACCATCCCTTGTAAATAAAGTACCCAAATATACAAACTCTTTCATTTGCTCCACTTTTTCTCCATCAATCATAATATTACAAATCGTCACGCACTCTTTCTTTTGGTGGTATGGTATTTCCATTACTTTCGTCTTGCTTACATTTATTATTCCTTTACTCTCAAAAGCACCATGCATAATAGTTACCATCGCCTACAACTCTTCCGCTGATGACGCAAGTATTTCTTGGTCATCGGCATAAAGGAGACATTTGACAATTAACTCATTCATTCTTAATCCCCATTCACAATCTTTCAAATCTTACAAACAATTATCCATGTATAGGCTAAACAGCCAAGGTGACGCTACACATCCTTGTCTAACACCTTTTTCGATGCTAAACCATTCTGTGTAGGTCCCATTTGTCCTAACACAAGCTCTGGAATTATCATAAAGAGATTTCAGAGGTCGCGTGAGCTCTATTCACTCCATACATGGACAATACCAACCAAAGTTCATTCCTCACCACTTTATCATAAGCTTTTTCCAGATCCACGAATGAGCAATAAACCTTTTGACCTTTGGCCAAAACTTTCTCGGCTATGCTCCGTAAGGAAAAGACCTGATCCGTACATTCCATACCCTTTCGAAATCCCGTTTGTGCATCCCATATTTTCTCGTCGGTTATTTTCACAATCCTTTCAATTAACATTTTGGCATACAATTTACCGACGACACTGAGCAAGCTAATGCCTCTATAGTTTTTGCAATCTTGCTGTGAACCTTTTCCCGTGTCGTACTCTGCCGCAGAGCCACCATAATAAATACCGATCAATTATATCTTAAAATGATGTACGTCAAACGTACATAATGTACTTCAGGCGATATCGCTTGTACGTACTGTTATGAGCCTCGCCAAGGTTAGGTTTTTAAAAAAAGAAAACTCTATAATCAGATTGAGACAACCGTCTAGGATGGCTTTTAGGATGAGACTGGTTGAACGGATGGACACTTCGACTATGAAAGATAAATGCTAAGTAAGCAAAAAGGAATGTGTGGTTTGCAAGAAAGGGTACATTACATATCTATAACACCTCCCAGGGGTAGACTAAACATCGGGGTTGTAATTTCGATGTTTAGGAGAGGTAATTTAGAAAAATTATATATTTCGTCTAATGCTAGGGGATGGCAGATTATCAGTTTCAGAATTGCGTTTATTAATCTTTATAGAGACTACTGCTTCAGGATTTGGAGATTGGTCTACGGGTGAGTTTACTGAAGTGGATCGAGTGAATATAGGGAAGCGATGGGAAAGACGGTTGTGCGATTTAATATATAAAAACAGTTTAAAAATACAGAAAATAGAAATAACACAAATTAGTACAATAATAATGATTGAGTAATGAGTCAAGGATTTTGTCAGTTTCATCGGACATCGATTTTAATTTTGATTTAGTTTCCATAGTGAAATCGTCTAAATCAATGTTTTGTAATTTAAGAGGAGGCTCATTACCTATTATATCTCTAAACTTATCTAAATTACAACAAGAGTCATTTATAATGTTAAAATCGGGGTGTATAACGGTAACGTTGATTTTAATGTTTTTAAATCTAGGTAATAATTTTGTACTTTTACAATACGCTATACAGTTGTTTGGGATACTTAGAATACCTGTACCGACAATACTTATGTCAATAAGTTTTTGGTTTAGACATTCGATATAAAGTTTATTACTTAGAGATTGGACATAGATCCAGTCATTATTATAAAGCGGTTTCCACAAGTCTATATGTCCATGAAGGAATTTTGTTTGACACTGCACTGGTAAAGCACTTATCACATTTGATATTAACTCACTTTCGCAACTCGGGTTCGCGGCGCTCGGGAACACCGTCATGACGTCACAGATGTACTCGCGCGAGCTTATCGCTATGCATTCCTTAAGTGAGTCGAGCTTACAATATTCTGATTTGTCTTTGGTCATTGCTATGTATTTACTACTTGGTATTATAAAACTAAAAGAGTTTGGGTTTACACTATTATGAGGAGTCGGTAAGCCAATGCTATGAAATAAACTGTACTCTCTAGGGGATACTAGAGGTATTCTTAAAATAAAAACAATCTTGTTATTCAAACTGTAGGACAGTACATTAGATATGTTTAGTAAACTATGAATATTACTTAATGCTAAGCTTACAGGTAACTTAAAATCTACAGGTAAGTATCTGTAGTTATCGACAATTTCTTGGTATAACTGCACAGGTGATAATACGGCCGGATGCAGGATGTTTTGGCTACATAATATAATAGCGTTTGTTATATCTTCTAACTGAAATGATAAGGTGAGCATGGATGCTTCTAAGCTGTTCAAGATTGAATGAATGGTTGATTTAATATTTAATTCATTAGTAATTATTGAAATATTTTTTAACTTTACGGAGAAATTGTCGATAGCTTGGTTAAGGCTGGCCTCATTGTACTTAATTTCGTGTAAGGTCTTATTAAATTTTGATAAAATTGCAGACGTTACTAAAATATTTTCTTTCATTAATGAAGCCAGTCTTTTTTCATTGTCCTGAATGTTTTGGATGGCGTTGTCATATTTAACAGCATCGTCCTCGTCCAGGGTGCCAAAAATAGTTTTGGACAGAGTGCCAATACCACCAATCCATGCCCCTCGTTTGAACCTTTTGTTTACTAAGTGAGATATAGCAGAGTACGCGGCAACAATGTCGTGGTATCTGACTGTTAACGGTTCTAATGTGTTATGACATTCTAGATGATTAGAAGTTTGAATTTCAATTTGGTTACATATATGTCGTATTGAGCCTAAGATGGAGTTAATATTTTGGATGTGCGGTTCAATGTAGGAGACATCAAACGGTGTGACTATGTCTAAGTGGCTTACGTGAATTTTGAGTTCACCAATTGGGTCAAAATATATGCCGGGGCTGGTGTCGATTTTTTGAATAAATTCTGGGTGACCTTGGGCCAGTATGCTGTAAATAAAAGAGACACTACTATACTATACTATACTATATGCTATGTCTAAGTGTATAATAATATTTGTATAATAAGGTTGTAAATAAGAGAAAAAAAATGTATATAAAATGTATAAAAATTAATGGATGTACCTAGGTATGTTTTTTTTTAATTATGTCAATTAATTATTTTAGTCTGTAGCAGATGCATCTTGGACGTCCACGTGCTTAACTTCATCGAAGTGATGTTTCACATGGCGTCTGTTTATAAGTAACGATAATGTGTTATTACCGTGTATCTTAACGACCTTGTAAGGCCCTTTCCAGACGGGTGATAAGGCTTTACGTAGCCTTAGATGGTTCTTTAATAAGACATAATCACCAACTTTGTATACCACTGGGCGAGTATGGGAGTCGTAATAGGTTTTAGACTTTGTTTTAGATTTTTGAATAAACTCTATGGCTTTGTCACGCGTATGTTTCATTCGATGTTGTAACATCTTAACGTATTCGGGGTAAGTAGTATTAGAAGTATCGTCATACACAGAGTCTGGGATGTGAGGCTTATGCCCAAATAGTAATTCAAACGGTGAATAGTGGGTTGTTGAATGTACGGCGGTGTTATATGCTAACATAGCTGTATACACATATCGAGGCCAATTGTCTTGATTATCGTTAATATAAGGTCTCAAGTATTCTTTGAGCGTGGAGTGTGATCTTTCCAAAGCTCCTTGCGTCTGCGGATGATAAGGGGTGGACCATAATGGTTTGATTTTTAGGAACTAACATGTTTTCTTAAATAGATCGGCTGTAAATTGTGCCTTGGTCGGTAAGTATATATTTAGGGATTCCGAATAGAGATATAAAATGAAGCAGACATTCACACGATTCTTCGGCGGTATTATTACGGAGAGGGTAAGCTAGCGAGAATTTTGTGAGGTCATCTTGCATAGTCAAAATGAATCTAAGTTTGGCTGTGCCAGACTCAGGCAAGGGACCTACAATATCGAGGGATATTCTCTCAAACGGAGACGTTGAGGTGGACGTTATTATCATGGGCGCTCTGTTTATTTTACGCAAGGCTTTATTTGTTTGACACGATGAACATTTTTTTATATAGTTTTCAATGTCACCGCGCATATTTTTCCAATAAAATCTTTCCTTTATGCGGTTTAACATTCTGATGGATCCTAAATGTCCCGCGATGGGGATATCGTGATTTTCCTTAAGGATCTTCGGGATTTCGCTGAGCGAAGGATATATGATGTTGTTATGGTAAATATGTACTGTTATGTTAGTTCTGTCGAATAGATAGTTAAACATGTTATAGATTTTAACAAAAGAGTGTCTATCAAAAGGATTTTTAAAGTCTGATGTGCTGATTGCACATATTGTAGGATAAGACATTATCTCGTTGCGTGCATATTTTAAAGATTTAAATATATCTTGATACGAGAAGTCGTCAAAATAGTGAACTTTCGTAAATAGGAAAAGGTAAGTTTTATCTTCAATAGTAAGAGGTAGAAATGTGTATAAGGATCTTTCTAAGTTCAAGAATTCGTTGCGTTGAGGCTCCGGGCAATTATCTAGGACTTCTTGAACATAAGGCATGGACTCGTCCATATCTATCGAGGTAGGTATAATTATTAATTTCTGAGTTCCTTTAAGTAGGTTTTGGTTATGTTCCGAAATAGAGGTGTCATACGATTTTATAGGTAGTTTTAAAAATTGACTGTAAGTCATCTCGGGTAAGGTTAAATTTTCAGGTGCCGGAGAGCTTTCCGAGCTAGGTTGATTTGAAACAGGTAAGGTTTCAGGATTCTGCCAGCTGGTTGAAGGTTGAGGTTCGGGTTCAACACGCGATTCATTAGGAATGGAACTCAGATAATCCATAACTTCATTTTCGATTTCAGGATTTATAAGACCTGTGTCAAGACTGGATGGCGGAGACACGAGAAGATCTTGCAGGTCATTGTTTACTTCGTTAGGTGTGCCCGAAGGCTGTGATGTTTGTAGTGGAGGTTCGTAATTGGTGTTATCATTATCATTAGGGTTAAGGTTTGAAGGACTCATGTTATCAGGGTATATAGGGTTCACTGGGTATCTGGAGAGAGCGTCGGCGGCAGAGTTTAGTTTGCCCTTGCGGTACACTATGTCGTAATCATATTCCTCAAGTTTCAACCTCCATCGTTGGAGCTTGCTGCTGGGATCTTTATGATTAAACAACCATTTAAGAGGTCTATGGTCGGTAACAATAAGAAAATTGTGTCCGTAAAGGTAGGGACGGAATGTTTTACATCCATATAATATAGCCAACAATTCCTTCTCTGTAGTGCTATAACTGGATTCGCTTTTATTTAGTGTACGTGAAGCGAAAGCCACGGGTTGATCTTTGCCAACAGTTCCTTGCGACAGAACAGCGCCGACGGCATAGTTCGAGGCATCGCAGGTAAGGATGAAACGTTGCGAAAAGTCAGGATAGATAAGAAGTGGAGCAGTTGTTAATTTATGTTTTAACGAATCAAAGGCGAGTTGCTGTTGGTTCTCCCATTTAAATGGAATATCCTTTTTTAATAGGCAGGTAAGGGCTTTTGCAGTTTTTG
Source organism: Catocala sponsa (assembly GCA_963564715.1). Lineage (NCBI taxonomy): Eukaryota > Metazoa > Arthropoda > Insecta > Lepidoptera > Erebidae > Catocala > Catocala sponsa. The sequence continues at coordinate 18,797,834 of OY751338.1, read as the reverse complement.
AGAAATCAGCGATAAAACGGCGATAATATGAGACAAGCCCAAGGAATGATTTTATATCTTTAGGTGTTTTTGGAACTGGGAATGAGGTTACGGCCTTAACCTTCTCTGGATTTGGTTTAACACCTTGTTCGGTAATTATGTGCCCTAGATAACAGATCTCGCGTCTAAGAAACTCGCACTTGTCGGGTTGAAGTTTGAGATTAAAGTCTCTGATTCTTTGGAATATGGCTGTTAGGTTAAGTATACTGGATTTAAGATCAAATCCATAACAGACTACGTCGTCTAAATAAACAAAACACCGAATACCCTGGAGGCCGGACAGGACGGAGTTCATGAGTCTCTGAAATGTTGAAGGGGCATTTTTCAGCCCAAACGGCATTCTTGAAAATTGAAAGTGTCCTTCTGGTACAGTAAAAGCAGTTTTGGGTTTGACCGCGGGGTTTAATGCGATTTGATGGAACCCGGATGCCAGGTCTAGTGTGGAGAAGTATTTACTATTGCCTAGCTGGTCTAGAATCTCAGTAATTTGAGGAATAGGGTAAGTGTCTCCGATTGTAATATCGTTCAATTTTCGGTAGTCAATCACGACTCGCCATTTCTGTGTATTAGAGGCGTCGAGTTTTTTAGGGACTACCCATATGGGTGATGACCAAGGGGAGTTAGAAGGCTCTATGATTTTTTGTTCGAGCATTTTATCAATTTGCTTTCGAACTTCAGCCTTATGGATTTCGGGAAATCTATATGATTTAGTATATATCGGAACGTCCGTCGTTGTTTTAATTTCGTGTTTGACGGCGTCCGTATGGGTAAGATTTTCACCGGGGAGATAGAATATATCTGAGTAGTCCGAACATAATTGCAAAAGTGCGTCTTTCTCCTCAATATTCAGATGCGAGACACGTAGCAGTTTTAATACTTCTTCTGTACGTGTAACGCTATTGTTTGTTACTTTTATATGGTTTATCGGACCAGAAGTGTGTCTTTGAAATTCTAGAGGATCAATGGCTTCAAGCTTTAGATTTAGGTTTGATTTTAAGGGTATGGGTTGTTCAGCAGTATTTACAACGGTTATGTTGATTCTATTATTATCTTTAACGCGTACTAGGCAGTTGGCAATTAATAATGTTTCTGAAAGTTTCTTGTCCAGGACCAATCCCTCTTTTATTTCAGGATTCAAAACGGAGCATTCGATAACAGTTTCGGTCCTGGCTGGAATGATGTAGGCAGGATCATGAAAGTGCATTTTTAAGGATGACTGTCCAAGGCTAAGCAGGTTATTGGTGTAATTAATACTACAACTATGTGCATTGAGCAGGTCAGACCCTATAATGCCATCGTAAGGTAAGTGTTTTATATCAGTAACATGAAACCGATGTAATATTTTAGAATTTGGAAGATGAATTTTTAATTGGAAATGGCCTCGAGTGAGAGTTGGTTCTTCCGTTGAGTCAATACCTTTAAGTTGGATGGTTTCCTTTACAAGAGTAGGATATTTTTTTATGCTAGAGTGCTTTAATAAGCATACAGAAGATCCTGAATCGACCAATAAGGACAATGGCACGTCGGATACGCAGGATTTAACAAGGACATGAGGTAGTAACGTTTTTGCGGGGTTACTTGTTATCTCAAAAACGTTGGATTTAGTAGAGTTTAGCAGGTCAACTTTAAACAGTTGCTGCGTGGATACAGAGGAGTTTGGCAGATCAACGTTGTTACGTTGCTGCACGGATACAGAGGAGTTTGGCAGATCAACGTTGTTACGTTGCTGCACGGATACAGAGGAGTTTGGCAGGTCAACGTTGTTACGTTGCTGCACGGATACAGAGGATTTTGGCGGGCGATCATGTAGCGATGCCTGCGGTGAAATATTTGATAATGAACTTGGATATGTGATGCCGGTTTTTAAATTACGAGGTCCCGTACGACACCGGGACGAGACGGTTACTCGTTTTTTGGATCGGCATCAACGGTGTCGTAGCTTTCTACAGAATTCACATGGTATTCATCATTATCAGTTTCCTCTGATACAAAATTGACGCGTTGAGGTGTCCTCGATTGGTTTTGTTCAATGTTCTTAAAGCGATTGTTGTTGTATTCTCGCTTTCTACATTGTTCTAGGGTGTGTCCCGGAGTTTTGCAATATCTACAGAACGAAGAAGTGGAATTATTATAAGGTCGATTGGCATTAACCGTAGGTTTTGGGTTAGACTGACTTAAGTTTGGTGATTGATAATTTGTATTGCGGCGCGAAAATTGAGCGTTCGGCTTTGAGGTGTTCGACCTATCTTGTCGTGACTGTTGACTACCAGACGGGCCTGAGCTTTGTCTGGATAAAGATTGCTGAACCTTTTCTTCTGAAATGGCCATATTTATAGCTTCGTTCAGGGTTTTTATAGGTTTACATCTAACGATATCGGAGATACGGGGTGTCAACCCCATTTGGAAATGATGGAGGGCTAATTCCTCCATGGCTGCTGTTCGTCCTATCATCTCTCGACTCTTATGGCCGTGTGAAATAGATACCTCAGTTAATAATTGGCTTAAACATGTCTCAATCCTTAGAGCATACTGACTTACGTTTTCATTTATTTGTTGCTTACACTCCTGTAAATCTGTGAGAAGATGGGCGTAGTGTTTTCTCTCGCTAAATTGGGTTTTAAGGAATTCCTTAAGTTGTAGCCAATTGGTAAACTCCTTAATTGAGCAAGCGGTTTCCGCTTTGCCCTGTAGTTGACATAGTATATATTTAAAAAGTATATCTTTTTGAGAATCTGAAGCTAACTCGTAAGCGTTGTTGCAATTAACCAAAAAGGAATTTAGCTTTTCTCTGCAACCGTCATAAGGTTTTATAAATTTGAGTAAAGTAGAAAGCTCAATATCTGCTTTAGTTGTAACTGGTCTCTTTTTAGAGACGGACTTAGTAGAGGGTCCTTGAGGGGGAGGACAGTGGCCTTGACCTTCCTCCTCAGTATCGGTTACAGTAATTTCGGTTTTTTCGAACTTTGGACTACGAGATCTTTCGGCCATTATGATAGTTATATATTTACTACGTCAATGACAATGGTAAAATACAGTGTATATTGAAATGTACTATTTAAACTCACAATATTCTTTATAAGATATTAGCAATGACCAAATACATAAATTCACTTACTGGAATGCGGACAGCGCGATAAGGATGATCATAATTTCTTGGAAGTTCTCGTAGGTGTCGACGTGACGTTAGTGTTGATAAGCCACGGGAGCGTGTCGTCGGGGAGATTATACCGGTCGCGGCACTGAATTGTGCGCGACACTGGGTATAACCTTGCTGGTTCTGGACAGAGACCGGCTACAGCACAAACAGTGCGCAGCAATGGGTTTTCACGAACACTGACGTCTAAGAGGGCCGGGCTGGAACTCGGTGCACAGTATGATATGCACAGCGGAGTCGGCGTTTACACTCGAACACACACACGCGACGGGCTTAGGTTTTAGGATAAGAGACGTTCCGGGGACTTTTCCAAAGCCCTTTCCGCTGCCACCAAATGTTATGAGCCTCGCCAAGGTTAGGTTTTTAAAAAAAGAAAACTATAATCAGATTGAGACAACCGTCTAGGATGGCTTTTAGGATGAGACTGGTTGAACGGATGGACACTTCGACTATGAAAGATAAATGCTAAGTAAGCAAAAAGGAATGTGTGGTTTGCAAGAAAGGGTACATTACATATCTATAACAGTACGCTAGGTAACAAAATAATGTGCATTGATTGTGGCTCTGCTGCGAAGCATACTCCCTAGCAGAGCCACTTAGAACACGTACTCAGGACAGATAAAAGCTACAGTTTTTTGATGAAAACTGATGTAAGAATACTGTTTATTGCGTACGTGTTGTAAAATCTCATAATTAAGATATGGTTTTAATTGTTTTCACTTTATTTTAATGTTCATAGAAAACGCCTTGTTATTTTTTGTTAGCAATGTTTTTAGACGATCTGTTTTTGAATTAAAAAACATAATTAAGTACAAAATATATTTATTGTATAACAAAACCGTCACTGCTTACGCGAACAAAGTTGATATTTTTGTTCGCACTTTTACTTTTTATTTTAATGTAATAACGATTACAATCAACCAATTTGAACCGTGTACACGAATTAATACACCGTATAATATACATAAACTAGCTGATCCGCGCAACTTCGTCTGCGTCACATAAGAGAATGAGTGGGTCGTAGGCACCTATAATACAATTTTAAAGAAGCTGAAACTTTCTTTGTTAAATCCACGAATCACATAAGAACCATTGAACAAATTATAAATATACCTACAGAGCTAATTTAAAATCACGCAGAATAAACCAGGAGAAACATCGTTTGTATGTCTGTAATGGGTAATTATTTTGCTGCGATGTTATTTTAAAACTGCAATATCTCCTAAGATATTAATTGAAATTGAATGATCTAAAGTGCAATTTTGTTTTAAATTAAATACTTGTGATGAATAACATATTTATTTGGATAAGGATTAATATCATGTTTATAAAAAAACCTTCGCAAATAATTCATTAATTTAGAACAAATTTGGTTAGCATAAAAAAGGTTAAGGTAGATATATGCTGTTGCGGACTTTTTTTTAGAACTTTTAAAGGGAAACAATTCTGTCATACATGATTTTTGCGAAACTTTAACCGTTTACGCAGCGCACGCAGCGGAAGTTCTCAAAAGGAAAAAAGACCCTCCGATTTTGAAACATTCTTCATTGGTGCTCCGCTCCTATTGATCTTACCGTGATGATATATAGCCTATAGCCTTCCTCGATAAATGGGCTATCCAACACTGAAATAATTTTTCAAATTGGACCAGTAGTTCCTGAGATTAGCGCGTTCAAGCAAGCAAACAAACAAACTCTTCAGCTTTATAATATTAGTATAGATTATGATTAGAGATGACCCACAGCTCCAAACGTATTTGGAAGAAACTCAACTACAGCTGCTAATTCAAATATTTTGTCGGAGAGCAGCAGTTCATTTGGAATATCGCATAGACGTAAATATAGGTCTAATTAAAAAATTGGTTGTCTGTAAAGTCGGTTTACGGACGATAGTTTAACGTGACAACGTCATAACGTGCCCTTCGCTCGCTCGTGTAGCGCTCTCACTCCGATCGTAACGCTACAATGAGCGTAACGGGAGAATGAGCGTAACGGGACAATGAGTCATTCTTTTTCGTGCGTGCAGCCGGCGTTCATCGATTTATTAGACGTTGCCACGTCAAAATCATAGCATTAGAACTATAGCTTAATATTAATTGTTATATTTTTTAATCAAGAGATTATTTAATTAAGATTGTTACGGAAACCTGGTAATAATGATATAAACAAGGAATTAAATAAAAAATTGGTTGTCTGTTAAGTCGGTTTACGGACGATAGTTTAACGTGACAACGTCATAACAAAACATTGATGAAAAGGTTACAATGAGCGTAACGGAACAATGAGCGAACGGGACTATGAGCGTAACGGGACAATGAGCGTAACGGGTCAATGAGCGTAACGGGACAATGAGTCATCCTTTTTCGTGCGTGCAGCCGGCGTTCATCGATTTATTAGACGTTGTCACGTCAAAAAATTGGTTGTCTGTAAAGTCTGTTTACGGACGATAGTTTAACGTGACAACGTCATAACATAACGTGCCTTTCGCTCGCTCGTGTAGCGCTCTCGCTCCGATCGTAACGGGACAATGAGCGTAATGGAACAATGAGCGTAACGGGACAAAGTGCGTAACGGCACAATGAGTCATCCTTTTTCGTGCGTGCAGCCGGCGTTCATCGATTTATTAGACGTTGTCACGTCAAAAAAAATATATATCTGAAATTAAATATTCTGTGTTTACTTTTCCAGTATAATTGTACTGGAATAGAGCGCTACACGAGCGAGCGAAAGGCACGTTATGTTATGACGTTGTCACGTTAAACTATCGTCCGTAAACAGACTTTACAGACAACCAATTTTTTGACGTGACAACGTCTAATAAATCGATGAACGCCGGCTGCACGCACGAAAAAGGATGACTCATTGTCCCGTTACGCTCATTGACCCGTTACGCTCATTGTCCCGTTACGCTCATAGTCCCGTTCGCTCATTGTTCCGTTACGCTCATTGTAACCTTTTCATCAATGTTTTGTTATGACGTTGTCACGTTAAACTATCGTCCGTAAACCGACTTAACAGACAACCAATTTTTTAATTAATTCCTTGTTTATATCATTATTACCAGGTTTCCGTAACAATCTTAATTAAATAATCTCTTGATTAAAAAATATAACAATTAATATTAAGCTATAATTTAAATGCTATGATTTTGACGTGGCAACGTCTAATAAATCGATGAACGCCGGCTGCACGCACGAAAAAGAATGACTCATTGTCCCGTTACGCTCATTGTAGCGTTACGATCGGAGCGAGAGCGCTACACGAGCGAGCGAAAGGCACGTTATGACGTTGTCACGTTAAACTATCGTCCGTAAACCGACTTTACAGACAACCAATTTTTTAATTAGACCTATATTTACGTCTATGCGATATTCCAAATGAACTGCTGCTCTCCGACAAAATATTTGAATTAGCAGCTGTAGTTGAGTTTCTTCCAAATACGTTTGGAGCTGTGGGTCATCTCTAATCATAATCTATACTAATATTATAAAGCTGAAGAGTTTGTTTGTTTGCTTGCTTGAACGCGCTAATCTCAGGAACTACTGGTCCAATTTGAAAAATTATTTCAGTGTTGGATAGCCCATTTATCGAGGAAGGCTATAGGCTATATATCATCACGGTAAGATCAATAGGAGCGGAGCACCAATGAAGAATGTTTCAAAATCGGAGGGTCTTTTTTCCTTTTGAGAACTTCCGCTGCGTGCGCTGCGTAAACGGTTAAAGTTTCGCAAAAATCATGTATGACAGAATTGTTTCCCTTTAAAAGTTCTAAAAAAAAGTCCGCAACAGCATATATCTATCTATTAAGGTTGGCTCACTATAACCTTTTTTATGCTAACCAAATTTGTTCTAAATTAATGAATTATTTGCGAAGGTTTTTTTATAAACATGATATTAATCCTTATCCAAATAAATATGTTATTCATCACAAGTATTTAATTTAAAACAAAATTGCCCTTTAGATCATTCAATTTCAATTAATATCTTAGGAGATATCGCAGTTTTAAAATAACATCGCAGCAAAATAATTACCCATTACAGACATACAAACGATGTTTCTCCTGGTTTATTCTGCGTGATTTTAAATTAGCTCTGTAGGTATATTTATAATTTGTTCAATGGTTCTTATGTGATTCGTGGATTTAACAAAGAAAGTTTCAGCTTCTTTAAAATTGTATTATAGGTGCCTACGACCCACTCATTCTCTTATGTGACGCAGACGAAGTTGCGCGGATCAGCTAGTTTATGTATATTATACGGTGTATTAATTCGTGTACACGGTTCAAATTGGTTGATTGTAATCGTTATTACATTAAAATAAAAAGTAAAAGTGCGAACAAAAATATCAACTTTGTTCGCGTAAGCAGTGACGGTTTTGTTATACAATAAATATATTTTGTACTTAATTATGTTTTTTAATTCAAAAACAGATCGTCTAAAAACATTGCTAACAAAAAATAACAAGGCGTTTTCTATGAACATTAAAATAAAGTGAAAACAATTAAAACCATATCTTAATTATGAGATTTTACAACACGTACGCAATAAACAGTATTCTTACATCAGTTTTCATCAAAAAACTGTAGCTTTTATCTGTCCTGAGTACGTGTTCTAAGTGGCTCTGCTAGGGAGTATGCTTTGCAGCAGAGCCACAATCAATGCACATTATTTTGTTACCTAGCGTACGTACAAGCGATATCGCCTGAAGTACATTATGTACGTTTGACGTACATCATTTTAAGATATAATTGATCGGTATTTATTATGGTGGCTCTGCGGCAGAGTACGACACCTTTTCCCTTGTATAAAGGTACTATGACGGCCTTGCACCAATCGCTTGGTACACGGCCGGTAACGACTAAACCTACCACGGTGTTCCTCGACATAAAAATACTTCCACTACATAAAAATACTTCCTCCATCGTCCCCCTGGGGAGCACAAAGACACGACACAGAGGCGCACGTGGGAACACGCACGCCACCTGTCGGACCTGGTGCTGATCGGGTGGCGAGCAGGCCTACGCAGCCCACCACCCCCAGGTCAAACCTCGGGGTGGCTGGAGGTCATCTCGCGCCCTCTGGCGTCCGGTTCTTTCTGCGGTTGGGGAGAGGGTTTAAATTACTTCCTCACAAAAGGAGGCGACGGCGTTCCACGATCTCTCACTCCGGACCATAGAATGAACCACGGCCGGGAGTGAGAGGGCAACCAGTCCGACTGCCGCGATCAACTCACGGCGGCGGTGCTGCGATGCTCAGGCGGCCAAAGTCTGCAGCGTGTCCACAACAAAATTGCGACAGCCACCGCAGTGGCGACAATCGAGCATCTCTTGCCGGCCTATGCGACACAGGAACTGGCCAAATCAACCGTGGCTAGTCATTACCTGTCAGCCGGAAAGTGAGGGCGCCATGCCGCCTTTCCAGCCACACCTCAAAAACAGGACTTACCGCCACGATCGCGGCGTGCCCGTATTAGGCTGGCCACATACATACGTTTTCCGTATTCGATTTCCTAACACGTAATCTCGATTCGGAATTCCGTGAGACTAGCGCACACGTTAGTTTTTTTTCATTCGGAATGTATACTGTCTGTACAGATAGTGATAGCGTAGTGAACGCACGTCGATGGAGGACGACGATTTATTAGCAATTGCATTTCAATAGTAAACAATTATAATAATATGTAGGCACAGGATGGTGTATGTAACGTATTATTCACTGCTCAATAATTACGGATTGGCTAATGGTTATATAAACATAGAATGTTTAAAGATTGCGTCGAAAATAAGCGATTCGTCGTGAGCGAGGTGCGCGTGAGATGGCCGCCTCGCCACCACCGTTGACGTTCCGCAAGAGTGACGATACTTGTCACCCTATTTTGCGTAATTGACAGCGGATGTCAAATGTTATGTGCAGTGCCGACACGGCCAGCCTGATATTCGACCGTCCTCGGACGATTTGATTAATTAAAGTTGTCTTGAAACAAATAAGGTCTCAATCGTAATTTATCTTCTCGTCCAACCTGACAAGAGAAGAGTGAGTAATAGCGTAAAACATAAATAGGCTATCAAAGCATGTATCCTTTCGACCATTATAACTAATGGACCGGATGACATCTTATTTCTGTATTAATAACATAGCAATTTGGACCGGACGAGTACATCGTTACGACCAGCCCTAAAAGCGGCGTCGACCGAATGACACTGTCCCCTCGACCAATTGCTTCAACATAAGACCAGAAACATGGACCGGACGAGTGCATCCTTTCGACCAGCTCTAAAAGCAGCATGGACCGGACGACACTGTCCCTTCGACCAGTTTCAAAACACTATCATAACATGGACCGGACGAGTGCATCCCTTCGACCAGCCTTGCTAGTGGCATGGACCGGACGACACTGTCCCTTCGACCAGTTTCAAAACACTATCATAACATGGACCGGACGAGTGCATCCCTTCGACCAGCCTTGCTAGTGGCATGGACCGGACGACACTGTCCCTTCGACCAGTTTCACAACAATATCATAATATGGACCGGACGAGTGCATCCCTTCGAACAGCCTTGCTAGTGGCATGGACCGGACGACACTGTCCCTTCGACCATCTTCACCACGTATTACAACATAACAATACATTATTACATATGTATGGCGCATACCTTTAAGTTTATATATCTAGTGTGTCAGGATCAGAGTGCACACTAAGTGTGTCGGATCCAGCTGTAAGAGTGTCTGAATTAGCTGAAGCGGTGTCTGAGTCTACATGTATCTAATAATATATCATCTCTGATACTTAAATCAGTGCCTTGATCTTGGCTCTGCGGTAATTGTAAATTATCATCCGACCGTAACTCTCCGGCATCTTCCGGCGCCGTCTCGTCCTCCTGTTCACTTAATAGACTGGCAGTAATCTCGAGTAAACCGTCATGTCCCCGAGGTACTGAACGCAAATTATTCTCGTGCGCGTATTTGTAAACGCGATTTGAACCACTAACACTTCTCAGTTCATAACTATTGTTTTCTAATACGGAGGTTATGACAAACGGACCTCTAAACTTTTTATCTAATTTGGTCTGATTTCTTTCAATGCTTTTAACGAAAATGAAATCACCTTTAGCAAATGCTTTAATACTAGCGTGACCACGATTAAACATCTGAGCATCTGCCGCTGCCGCCTTTTAAATGTTGTCGGAGGCATTTTGTCTAATAGGCTCTAAATCTAATCGGTTGCTCTGTTTACAAGAATGTGTTGTAGCAATCTGGGACATACCTAGTGATTGTGCACGAATACCGAACATAAGCTCCGTTGGTGAATATTTAGTAACAGAGGATTTCGTACTATTTAGCTCTGATGTCGCAGAGTAGGACGGCAACTCGCTTTTGACATGATGTAGCAACAAAATATAGGCGTGGTATTATACTTCGTACGTATACTAATGATAGGCAAATACAAGAGAAATAAAACAATAAAGGTTTACTGTGATTATCTCTGATTTGATCCGTAACGCAGCGAGTTCGTCACACCGAATGTGAGTTAGTTTGTTACACTTTCACTTCAACCGACTATCACTAAACATATTCGATGTCAGGGGATCAGAAAAGACAAAGGGTGCCCTTCATCCAGGACTGTAACTAATATAACCCAACTCAACATAACCCACATTTATGCGGTCGAAGACGCGGGCAAAATCTAGTGAAACAATAAAACAACTTATTAAAAGCGTCTTTAATATCTTTGCTGTAATTTTTGCTACTGTTAGTCAGTCAGCTAAAGAAACTAAGCACCAAACAGACTCGCAATTAAATTCGACATTAAAGGCAAAGGAAAACCAACTGGCACAGTATTTAGCTATTAAGTAGGTACGCGGTAGTCCACGCTTATACGATCACTGCGCTTTTTGACTAATAGAACGGGACTCGCAAAAGTCTAACAACTAGAACAAATACTTCTAAGTTCTAGCTTGTGACAATTATTATTCGTTAATTTTAGTACGTACAACCTGCCTGTCATCTAAATCTAATCGGTATGAACGATGTTGAACGATAAGATTTGGATTTATTAGCCGAATAAACATACATTTTTCGTAAAGCATTTACAATTAAATTTAAATAGCTATGCAATAACAACATTAACCTTTTGCATGTTGTCCGAGTAGACATTGAAATCAACATTATGAAAACTAATCACTGAAGGTACTTCACAAACAGTAACTTAGTTACTGTAATAGCAAATTCCAATTTTAAAATATCACAGCTATTATAGCGTCATGTTTTATAGCATAGTCGGGTAGAATATGAAACAAAATGACAAGATTATTCTCATTAAAAATAACCTCAATCAAAGTTGGTAGGTACAACAAATAGCGGAATTAGCAATACGACTTATGTGAACAGAATTATTATAACGTGTCCGTGACAATATGCTAGCTGCACTGAATTGCACGAGATAACATTCGGTCCCATAATCGAAATAAAATGAATACGACCGACCTGATTGTGGTGACTACCCGCACACAGTAACCATCTTGCAGCTGTCCACGCGGCGCTCGCTTGTTGAGCTATCACCAAGACCAGTGAGAATGGAGTAGAGATCTCACTTCTGATGTAGGCACAGGATGGTGTATGTAACGTATTATTCACTGCTCAATAATTACGGATTGGCTAATGGTTATATAAACATAGAATGTTTAAAGATTGCGTCGAAAATAAGCGATTCGTCGTGAGCGAGGTGCGCCGGTGCGCGTGAGATGGCCGCCTCGCCACCACCGTTGACGTTCCGCAAGAGTGACGATACTTGTCACCCTATTTCGACGTAATTGACAGCGGATGTCAAATGTTATGTGCAGACAAATATTTAACAGTTATCAACAATAATAAAACAAACATATTTAAACGAAATTATGTGACTAATATGAACTATACCTCTTTAAATACCTGCTCCCAGGCCAAATCTATACTAATATAATAAAGCTGAAGAGTTTGTTTGTTTGTTTGAACGCGCTAATGTCAGGAACTACTGGTCCGAATTGAAAAATTCTTTTAGTGTTGGATAGCCTATTTATCGAGGAAGGCTATAGGCTATATAACATCACGCTACGACCCAAGGTGACGGCGCAGTAACGATAAACGCGGCTGAAACCGCGGGAACATCTAGTCTTTTATATCTCTGTTGTGGTAGTCCTTGTCATGTATATTCCACAAGTAAGGATATTTTTCAATAGGCCATATTAATGTTTCTACCTCACACATTATAACTATCGTTTACGTACGTACGATGCGCGCGGCGCGGGTGCGGTTCCGAATGAGAATTTCCGAACGTGTGCGCCGACACAAACAAAATATATGCAAGGGCTGCATTCCGCATAACGTCATTAGGTTTTTCCGAATGGTTTCTCCGAACGCACGGGTTTGCATTCGAAACGTACATACGGAATTTTTTCCGTTCGGAAAAAAGCAGACGTGTGCGTCAGTTAGTGTATTTTATATTGATTCCATGCATTCTGAGCTCCGAATATGGAGAACGAATTCGGAAATCGAATACGGAAAACGTATGAATGTGGCCAGCCTTATTTACATCAACCCTCAAAACAGTCCATAATCCATTCCACTTGAATTTGCAATTGTATTATAATGCTCGACAACAAGCGAAACGGGAAAAACCCAAAGATATACACTTCTGCAATATCTTTGTAAAAACCGTGTTCGTGAGCGGGATTGTCGTGAGTGCTTAGTGGAACGCACCCTGTTTTCTGACAAAATTGTCAATGTCAGAAATTCAGAGGTTCTTGTCATTTCCACGTGTTCCGAGCGTTATTTACAGTTGTTTATATTTAATCAAAAAATCTTTTAAATTAATAATGAAGATCAAAAAGCAACATCGTAAGAAGAAATATCTTCACAAACTGAATCGTAAAAGAATGCACAATAAAGAACGCAGTACTGGCGAAGTGAACTGGTAAGAATCTCATAATAATTTCTGTGGTGGATTATTTTATACATTTTCAAACTAATGTAATGCTTAATTTTTAGTAAACCCATTAAAGATGCTTGGGATTTTAAGAAATCTTCTCTTCGTAACATGAAAGAAATGGGTCTTGCCAATGATCCAAATAAAGTGATAAAAATTCCAAATTTCAAACAAGATAAAGTAAAGTTAGCCAAGAAAATAGTAAATCAGGATGAAACAGATGATGATATCGAGGAAGAAGAAGTGATACAGCCAGTACCCAAAAAAGAGGTTGTGGAAATGTTAGAGAAAGAAGCAAGAGCACCCAGACTAAGAAGATTTATGTAAGTATATGAGTGCTTTAAATTTTCATATAGTATAATAGTTTTACAGGTACATAATATATGCTTTCTTCCCAAATGTGCTTACTTGCAGACTCTTAATTACAATTTGACTGTAGTATTAATTAGCATATAGGTGCAATTTATTATTTGGATGCCAATTATTAAAATGTGTTCGGAATATAAGTACATCTTAACTAGCTATTGATTTTTTAATAATCTAGTCTTTGAGGATATATCATCTCTACCAAATTCCTGCACATTGTTCTGTGCTTTTGCTAGCTAGTCTATACAGTATGCTCATAATCCCACTAAAACTATTAGGTACCTAGGTATTAAATTAATGGTCCTTTTCTGTACCCTTGACATTGTGTATACTTACGAAATTTCGTGATTTTATATATAACTTGATTTGATTATCGGTTGATCAGTTAAGGCATGAAAGTGTAGCAAACAAACAAACATTGGCAATTATAATAGTAGTTAGGATGTTAACTATAGCAGTTAGCTGACTTTAACCACTGATTATTCAGTCCTGCAATCTATGACCCTGACAACCGTTTGTTAACAGATTTTAAATTAATCTTACATGTTTTGTATATTTTATTGTTTCAGGTTACCAAAACCACAAGTAGAATTTATAACATATTTATTAGACAAATATGGACATGATTATAAAGCTATGGAAAAAGACAAGAAGAATTACTACCAAGAAACATGGAAACAGTTAAGGGCAAAAGTAAAAACATTCATGGGAATCCCAAAACAATATGGTGAATATTTAGCAGCAAAAGGGCTTTTAGATAAAGAGGAAGATGAAGAAGAATTAAAAAAACTGGCTAAAGCCCTTATAATGGATGATGATTAGCTTGTAATATTAGTATTTAGATGTAATGTAATTACTTTACCATACATTTTATCTTGTAAATAAAGAATAACAATAATAACTGTTTTGTTATTGTATTTTTACATAATGAAGGCCTTTCTAAGCTTTGAAATATAGACTAACCTCTCAACTAAAACAGTTATCAAAAATACGAAAATGCAAAAAAGCTTATTCAAATAATCATAACAAAATTTACATTTTAAGTAGTCTGGTAAGCTCAGATGCTGGTGTCATAGCATTGGTTGAGAGGATATCCTTGGTGTCAAATTAAACAAATTTATTAGTAAAATAAATTAAAACATATAATGTAAACATAATTTTTATTGTGTTTTGCAGTCACTTGGCATATCTTTGATAGGCTTCACTTTGGACAATTCTTGAAACCATTCCTTCTCCATGTCAAGCATCATCTGGGGTTTCTTGTACTGAAGCATAATAATATTGTTAAACTAGTCTTAGTGCAGCAACAACAGCCTAGCTTGATTCAAGATATTTACATAAAAGTCCAGCGGTCTTCCTGTTTGCATGTGCTTTAGATGTATCAATTTTGATTTGATTGACATGTTAATATAATATGTTATGTGCATATTAAATTGTTCCCTTATAATGGTGAAAAGTTGGTTACCCACAATACAACCACACTGGACTATGGCCTAAACGTTCTAATACTAAAAAAGATGCCTGTGCCCATCAGTAGGTTTGTTTGTAAGAGGGGTGATATAATTTGTTTCTCTTTTCTAGGGAAATACCCCTAGTACATTTGAGAGTCTTACATGGGGACATAGGCCAAATATGGGATAGCAGTGGGACTGTGTGTACTGGTTAGGCCATAGTCCACCATGCTGACCCAGTGCAGGTTGGCAGACCTTGCATATCTTCAAGAACATTATTGAGAACTCTCAGAAATGCAGGTTTCCTCACAATGTTTTCCTTCACCATTAAAGCAAGCAATAATTAACTATTGAATACACACATAACTTCAAAAAGTCAGATTGGAATCAAAGTCGACACGTCTGCATGGCAGTCCAACAGTCTCCCACTAGTTTATTGCTGCTACTAAACTGTGTGTAGCAGGGCTGATATTATTTTTATGATAATCCTAATATGATGTAAAACCTAATATGTGTACCACCAGCTTGGGATCCAGTAATTCAAATAGTCAAACCCAAGAAGAAGCAAACCACAGCTAGACTTCATGATACTTCGAGCTCATTCTGCGTAAATAGAAACACCCATGATTAAATTATGTTCGGGTACTTTGAAATAACTACACTGGAACATTGAGACCACTACCATCTTAGTCTCCCTGTGACCATGGCTGCTGAAAAGCAACCGAAACGTCGGGGAAAGTGTAAAAATAAATCTAAATAGTATAATAGTATAGTAATAGTATAAATAGTTTTAATAGTTTCAATAATTTAATTATCTTAAAAAATTTGTAAAGTTTAATAGTGATTATAGTAGTGTAACAGTTTTTCAAAAAATTTTGTAACAGTGTCAAATAAACAACGCGATAAAATCCGTATATAGTAGTTTAATTTCAATGACAATATTATGATGTAAAAAAAAACCTTAGAAAATATGTTCAATCTATACAAATAAATAAAATTGAAGTGTCTGTTTGTAATGTCAAAATAACAGCTTTTATCTAATGCATATGAAAGTATATAAGGCACCAATACGAAAACATCTATTTTTAAAATTTTTGCCTGTCTGTCTGTTTGTTCTGGGTAATCTCCGAAACGGCTGAACCGATTTTGACGGGACTTTCACTGGCAGATAGCTGATGTTATAAGGAGTAACATAGGCTACTTTCATTTTAGAAAAAAAATAGGGATCCGCGGAGACAAACACTTTTTAGTTAAAATCTATGCGGACGAAGTCATAGGTAACAGCTAGTATTGAATATGAAGTAAAACCTTACCATAATTATTAAAGTATTAAATTGATGAGTAGATGATATATTTGCTTGTTCTATTGGCAAATTCAGCCTGTCCAGCTCAGGTACCTGAAGCCTTTTGAAATATTTCTTGTTGGTAGTGCGAACTATAATACATCTTTCATCATTGTTAGCGCTTATTGAGTATGTTTCTATGGGATATGGTAGATTTCGAATTCTCCATTCTAAATTTATTCTGGTGTTACGCCTTGTTAGTATTGGCTGAAACAATATTTCTTTTTGTATAACAGGGACACATCTCACCAAATTAGTAGCATGGTTTCAAATTAAAACATGAAGAAAGGTACAAGTAAGGACTGATAGTATCATCGGTCCAATGGTCAAGTAGCCAATCTGCAAAAACCACTTTTTTGAGGAGAGCAAAAAGAAGATTGAAATTGGTCCTGTAAATCTGAATCCTAACGTATCTTTCTGAAGTTATAGATTTAGTATTAAAAATAAATGTCTTAATGTATGTGTTATAATAAATATTCATTTATTATTATTGAGACATTAATACTGATATATTTAACTCAAAAACGCCAAAATGGCAGATTGGCTACTTTACCACTGGACCGACGGTATATTCACTAGCGAGATCTTACCTGATCTTTGCTTTCCATTATATCAGCGCCACTATCGATACGAGGAGTAGCGTCAGGAATAGGATCACCAAGTTCTACATCCCATTTTCCTTCGCCACCCAGCTTTCCTTTATTTTTCCAGGCTCTGCGTAGCAATACTTGAGTGTCTACATTATATTCTTCCACCATTTCTCTCCCATTTTCGAAGTTATAGTGAATCTTTTTTAATTTGTCTTCTTTTAAACATGACTTTTCTGCATCAAGAAGTTCGTGATACCAGATAGTATTTCTGTACATTTTCGGTACTACGTTAGTGCTGTTTATAACGATATTAGCTTTAGATTTCTTTTTGATATCTTCGAAAACTTCGATTATACAAGAATTCCTTTTCATAATGTTACTATAGCAACGGAAAATGCACTAAGTAGGTAGTTCTTGTATTCTACTACAAACTGCTTATTACTTAACCTATATCTTGGATCATGCTTGCGTCTTTTAGACAAATTATAATTATTTAAATAAAATTATCTGAAGGAGTTTATACCTAATAGTTTTGTAGATTAATTTACAATATAGATTTTAAAATATTCTCTTACGCTTACGCTCTACTTGTAAAAGTAGAATGTAATTTGTAGATCTGATATTGTAAACAATAACAGATCTAGAATCTCTGGCAGGTAGCTCTCTGGCCCGCATCGCACGTGAGAAAAATCAAATGTATTTTTTTAAATTTTATTCATTTTGTTAATTATTTTGTTATATAGTTTTATAATTTTTCATAACATAAGTATTTAATCATAGTAAATTATTGGTTTAATTTTTGTGTTGTATTCTGTTGCCACTTCATTAGTACCATAAACAATAATTACAAATAATTTGAAAATGTCAAGATTGTCAAGTACAAATTAATAGGTTATGTTTGATAGAATTGTAAATATTTTGGTTACAATAATTGGTTATAATACTATATCTTCAGAAATATACAAGAATGCCTGCAATTCCCGACAGGTAATTTATTGATGTTTCCTCTTCTACATAATGCTTCTAACGACATTGTTTATTAGTATCATAATCTGATTCCAGATGGATACCATACACAGCTTGTGGCAATATTATCGAAGGAACACGATTCATATGCTTCAAAGTGCCTCTGAAAAGAGTAAGTATCATTCTTATTTTATGTATACTACAGAGTAGGCAAAATAGCTTAGGCATCAAGTGATAAATCCTCCAATACACTAGTCATATTAATTAGAAATTCAAACAAAATTGTAATTATTATTGAGTAATATAAGAATATAATGAGAATAGTATCCTTATCATGATGCCATCTTTTAATTTGTCTTCTTTTAGTTTGTTAAATTAGCCTATAATAGCTTTTATTTAAATTATATTATAATACCTTAAAACACATTCTGAAGTTAGTTAGATGTCTTTAACACTTTCACTGGTCATTCATCACATTGGTTTACTTTTGAAATCTGTTTGATTTCATACTCAGTTCTTTTCTCTGCTCAGTAGCATTGACTTTCTATGGCCTGGGGGTTGTCCGAGCTTCCGCATTGACATAGTGGAATGAGTCTTCCAATATTTTATACTGTGTCCTTGTTGTTGGAATGTCTGATATAATTGAAAACCTATTGTGTCTGGCTGTCAGTGTGCTGTTGTAACTCAATAGGTTAAGACAGTTTTAAACTGTGACTCAATAGGTTAAGACAGTCTTAAAACAAAATGCTTAATACACACTAACGACACAAAAGATCCCACTGGGTCGAAGTGTCGCCGGTCTGCACTGACTGGCCCCCACACATAAGATAATACACACTAATAGGCTTTGAAATGCATTACATATTTATGTAAGTTGAGTTCTATATTCTTTAAAATAGATATGTTTAAATATGGCCAATATAAGGATTACAGCTAAACTGGTTACAAATTTATATTTTAGGTAACACAAATTAACTAGATTTTATGTTAAGCCATTTAATTCATACATGTTGTTATGTTGCCTGAATGTGCCAAAAATATCTAGTCTTCCAAAGAGATACATAAGATATAATAGCGTTAATTCCCAATACTACATAAACCTTAGCATTGTTATACAAATGAACAATGAAAATTAATATGTAACTAAAAGAAAGGGTAGTATTTAACTGCACAGCTAAAAATACTAATTGCACAGAAAAAATATGTTTACCAAAAATACTAATTGCACACCAAAATATATTTAAAGAGATCAGACTAAGGCGACGTAGCCCCGCTTCGCAGGGCTTCAATTTTTGGGTGGGTTTAAGAAGGAACCTAACATAACCTAACCCTTCCGAGACGGAATGCAGTGATTTGAGGCATATAGGTGTTCGTTTTAGTAAGCATATTTTGCTGCGCAATTAGTATTTTTTTGTGGTCATTATATTTAATCCCAAAAAGAAATATGTAGGTATATATATATATAATGCCATCTACTGTTGCGATTAGGCATTAACAATTCATATGTGCACTGATAGATGGCGCTGCTTGTTTCATAACAAGATGTACATAATCGTATATGCACCTCATGCTGTTTTGTGAAGTTATGCGTGCTAAGTAACTTTTATATTATGCAAATGTAGTGTTAGGTGATAAAGACCGTATTTTAATACAAAATTATATCAGCATCTTCTTTTCATACAACTAAGGTGACAAACAAGCATGTAGCCCGCTTAATGGTAGGTAAGCTGTGTTCGTAGCCTAACTTGCTTATGATCGCTTGCTATACTAGAGATACAGCTGCCGGCCTAAGAGGAAAAAACAAAGATGAAATGAAAGGAAACGAATAAGTGACTCTCTGGATCACTGATTCACTGGGCTAAACGCAGTAACAGTGTTATTGCTTTCAATTTAAATACTTAGGTATATCGAAACATTCTATATAATATCGTAATAATAAGCTCAGACACTGGTTTCTATGCTGCCGTAATATAACTAATACCTATATTATAAGCTATTTTTAACTTTTCACGTAGTGAAGTCGCGGGCCTGAGCTTTTAACAAATATAATGGTATCGATTGATGCTTCATGATAAACAGTTACTTGTTCACGTACGCCCTTTGCATTTTTGTAGTAAATGATAACCAAGCTGTATCGAAAATGTATCAAGTATTTATTTCATTTATGTAATGGTTGATAAAGTAGGTACCTACTTATTTCTATCTAGCATCTTTGCTTACGGTATGAAAGCATAAGGGTGGGGTAGTATAAGATATCGCATAACTAGGCAGCGTCTTCTTAAACATAGCACTAGATAATTTATTAGTAATTTGCCTACCAATCGAATGTGATATGAACGAGTAGAATATGGAATCTCGACGCACAAAATATCGATAAATGCTAATACGTTGCTACAAGATTGCGATGCACGTTACTGCGAAAGACCGTCTCTGCGAAGTCACTACACTTCGATGCACGTTACCGCGATAGATCTTTACTGCGATACTACTTGACTTCGATGTAAGTTATCGCGAAATATCATTTCTACGGAGCTACTTGACTTCGATAATCTATAGCGAAAGATCCTTACTGAGAAACTATTAGACTTCGACATACCTACTCGTCTTTCGTTAAGCTTAAGATATCAGTACCTAATTATCTACATTTATTTTATTTATTTATTTTTTATTATATATATTATCACTTAACAGAACGAAAATATGTTTTGAATGGGCTTAATAAATGATAAATGATAAACTATAATAAACAAAATAATGTGTATTCCATAATGGTTTGTACAGTACATAATAAACAATCATAATAATACAAATATAACTAATCAACTTGACAAAAATAGAGACTTAGATATAACAAAAATGTTAACAAAACATATAATTTTTAAACAAAATTTAACAAAGTTTTAATGGTTGGTACAAAAATATAAATGAATCAAAGAGTTCGTAGGGGAAGATTAGTTTTATTTCTTTATGTAGCATATATATGCAAGACCATCTAAACATGTTAACATATCTATATCACCAAGAAAGGTGATATAGATATGCTCTTGGACTTTTTTATAGTACTGCGTTTTTGTTCTTCCTTTTTTTTCCATCAGACCAGCTAATCTCTCTATTTCATACTCTGTATTTTTCTGCTCTTTTATAAGTTCTCTCATTGTTTTGTATATATTTAATTTCCTTCTGTTAAGTAGACTATTCCAACGGTTATTCCAGCTTTCAACTGCATTTTGCGTGATGGATATACCCGTAAAAAAGCAATCCCAAACAGAACATTAACTAGGTGGGAAAAGGGGTGGATTTTCATTAAAGTAAATTTTGATTTATTTGGAGAAGACGATGAAATCTTACTAATATATGTTCCATTTACGCAGTACTTACTAAACCAATCTACCACTGTTTTCGACTCATTCGGTAGCACTTCACGCCGAATAAGTTCAAAGGCCGCTGGAATGTCTTAAGGTTTCAAATATTCCAATGCTAAAATATGTCGCATTTTGTTAGCGAATTCGCTGTCATTGGTGTATTTTTTACTTAAGCCAGCTTTCTATATGTGCTTCCATATTCTTTGTGATAAATGGAAAAAGCAACACTTATGACTGCTGTACGGAAATACCCTCAGACTGGCATTTATAATAGCAAGTTCAAAATCAGACATTATTATTTCTGGATTGAGATCTATGTTCAATTCATTTTTGCAGTCAATTCTTATTTATTCAAAAAATACAAAATACGAGTTTTCTGATTTGTTTGACAGCAACCCATACGCGAATGTATGCCAATTTTTTGTGCACCACACTCGGATCCAACCATCCCGTGCAGTGTAACCATTTGACAGAACAAGTTAGGGCAGCATTTGAAAGTGCCATCAACAATACAAAATTTTGAATTGTTTAGTAAACGTAAATTACGTCCAGTGCTAAAAATAAGAATCGATTCATTTTCTTTATCATTGTCTATATAATGACCAATTAAAATTGTTCAGGACCAACAACAGTATTGATGAGGAACGGTAAGTGAGTTTAACGATCTTGGTAATGCTGGCTCAGTTCTAACTCTTTCGCGGTGTATTATCATTCGCATCGCCTTTTTCGTGGGCATATACGAGGCAACATTTTTGGGTACTTCTTGGATTACTTTTTGAATAATTTGTCCCGGAGAATTGAAGCTGTCGGCTGCTTTTTTCTTTAATGATTTTCTTAATACAGAAGATCGTGATGTGTCATGGTCGGGTTCGTGCCTATGC
The DNA here is from genome assembly GCA_963564715.1 of Catocala sponsa. Lineage (NCBI taxonomy): Eukaryota > Metazoa > Arthropoda > Insecta > Lepidoptera > Erebidae > Catocala > Catocala sponsa. The sequence continues at coordinate 18,775,721 of OY751338.1, read as the reverse complement.
TCTATGCCATTTTTATGTTGAACATAGTGATGCTCACCAAGCTTTTTGGTTTTGACCGCTGCAGCACACTTCTAAAATACTTTTCTTACACAACTCCAATAAAAATTGTCTTCAGACCTTTTATTCAAACTGTACAGAAAATTATCCAATAATAACTGGTCTTTTCCTTTTCTTGATTTAGTAAACAAACAAGGAGTATCCATGATTACAATTTTAACCTCGAACTAATTTACTATAAAATGTCAGCACAGAATACAATAAAATCTACAACTACCCTCATTTTTAAAACTCGTATCAAAATAGGAAATTAATAAGTAATGAAATAAATAAATAAATTGCATACTGTATGGTAGCTTATCAATATAAGTATTATTACAAACAAATAACGCATAGATCATTAATAATAAATATACATGCATGGTACAGACTAACAGTTAGAAAAGTAGATAGATAAACACAGATAATAGCAATTACACATGGAAATACTTTGCTCACAAAAAATATGTAGGCGTCATAAATTGCTGTACAAAAATTGATTACATTTTACTAAATGTAAAATAGATTCTATTTATTGCACACAAAACAAATTAATACAGGAAAATCAAACTTCAAACCATCTCAATATAAAAGATGGCATGGGTATTTTAACGTATTTAGGTGACCTTGAATACATAGGTATACTATAAAAAAGAAGTAAAACTAATTCTCCCCTAATCATTCCTGAATTTATTTATAATTTTCAAGGTTTATTAGGTACTAGCTTTTGCCCGCGGCTCCATAGAAATGATATTTCACGGTAACGTGTATCAAAGTCAAGTAGTATCGCAGTAAAGATCTATCGCGGTAACGTGCATCGAAGTGTACTAAGGCTTTGCAGAGACGGTCTTTCGCAGTAACGTGCATCGCAATCTTGTAGCATCGTACTAGCATTTATCGATATTTTGTGCGTCGAGATACCGTATTCTATTCGACTTGAACGACAATATATAACCTCGCTTGAATCATATGTAAATAGAAGGAATTATTTTAGATTAATTATGTGATGGGCTTTATTAATACAGTTTGATCACACAATTTTGGTACAAACATTAAATTTTGGGTTTGAATGTAGGTATATCTATTGCAAAATAAATTCGTCTAGACTAATTTCTCAAATTATAATGTTCATTTCAAAAAGGTTTGGACGAACAATATCTCAACTCGTTCATTCACACCGTAGGCATTACCAGGATTTTGGTTTCGAAATAATTGAACTGTTAAATCATTTTATCTTGCATTATCTAAGTAACGCCTGTATATCCCCAGAGTTAAAGGGATACGCCTCTTCCTAGCGGTAGGCAGAGGCATACAGATCACAGGGCATACAGACCATTCCGCTTGTATGTTCTGTGTCCGTTGTTTATTACTCGTACATCGAACACGTTCCCAACAACAATCATCGCGTACCAGAATATGTACAGGAATTACAACTTTACAATTTGCCGCAAAATTGTGAATAGGACCAACAAGGTAGTACCTATTGTCGGCCTCGATGGCGTAGTGGTTAGTGTAACCGACTGCCACGCCTGAGGTCGCGGGTTCGATTCCCGCACAAGTCAAACATCTGTGTGCATGAACATGGATGTTTGTCTTTGTCTGGGTGTTTCTATGTATAATATGTATATATTTACAAAAAAAAAATTATATATGTATGTTTATCCATTATCTAGTACCCATAGTACAAGCTCTGCTTAGTTTGGGCTAGATGGTGTTGTGTGTATGTGATAGAATATTATTATTATTATATTATTTATTAGGTGCTAACAATTCAGAGAATAGTAAAAATCGAAGTAAATTAAGTGGCCAAACGTGTTCATAATAAACATAAATATCCATCTAACCGCAACACGCAAAAGTACTCGACTGAAATGGTAGCATTTGCACCTGCATTAGCGGAGCTTAGCCGACAATGAAATGCATTATTGGTTCACAAGCTCGACGCACAATACGTGTTTGTATAACTGTCTGTCTGCCTGGGCGTTCACTTGACCGTACCACAGTTAGATAGCAAACACCATCTCTTGACGATCTGTGTTAATTTGTTCTGCATAGCGCTTGCATCGCTGCGATATCACGAGTGTGTTTGGTTTCCCACTCGACATTGCACGTTAATCGTTGCGATGCGGCCGAGAAATATGTTTTGGGATAACAAAACTCCTAAAATATTCTTGCAAGTATCTGTACAGGATTTCGACATCCAAAATCTGAGGAGAATGTTGGAGTCTATTGCGGTCTTTAATAATTAAGGTTTGACAAGGTTTCGCCTTTCGTCATAAAATATTAATACAACAACTGTATAAACCTCCTTATTTGTCGAAACTGTGGGTTTGTTAACTCCTCACATTATTGTTACAGTCAACAAAATTTTCTCGGTAAAGTCAGTACGTGGTTCTTTAATCGTAATGGTTGTGCAATGTACGAAGTATTACGTCTTGAGAATTATTCTTAATTTGAATTGTTGTAGAATGATTTGGATTGTAGTACCTACTTATAAATTTCCTGTTAAGATACAACTACAATCAGAAAAAGTTATGTGTGCCAATTAAGTAGAGAAGCAGTATCGCACCAACGATAGAACAATAATCGTTACTCCCACAATTCAGGGTGGATTGCGGAGCACGTCTCATCAACTATGCCGGTTAAAGCTTGATGCGACATTGCGAGCGTGTTACCATTAGGTACGCGATAACACCCCACCCCAATTTTAGAATCTCAGTACAAAATATGTATAAGGGACTTAAAAATGACTTCTTGAATCTTTGCTTGATCTGTTTCATGTGAGTTATACTGTCGATTGACTTATTTATTCATTTATCTGGATGTATCCAACGATATTGAAACATTTATATGTATGTATGTATCTAAGTTATTACTGATTTAAATTTGCCCCACTAAATTAGCCGTTTGAAGTTGAATATTTAAACAGTGTTCTTTTAGGGCAATTCTATGTTCTCGTTCATGTTATCTCGTGACTTGCATCTTGTAACAGTTTAATAATTGGAACTCATATTTGTTATGCGAGCATTTAAGTGTTTATCTAGACAGATAAATAGTAATAAGATTATTATTACAAAGCTTTTGCCACCTCCAGCTATATTTAGTGATCACCATACAACACAATTGATTAAATCGAGGTGATTATAAAGTCTACCTAATATCCTAATCCTAACTAATATTATACATACTAATGTGAGTTTGTTTGCTTGTTACGCTTCCACGCATTAACTACTCGACCGATTAACATTAAATTTCGCATATATGTTGTTAGGGGTACAGAAAAGGACATGGGCACCTTTCTTTCAGAAAAAAAGGAGTGTTCCTGAGCGATAGATGCCACGGTCTAAGAGGGGCTAGTTTAACTATGTACGATAGAGCGATTAGTTGAATATATAGTCATCAACATTCTTAGTGAGTTCATAGAGATATCCTATGATAAACGCTATAATTAAACGAAATCTTAGCCATGCGGTCATGCAGTACCTCTTTTGATGTCACCCTCAGTCTTTATATTGACTATGTGGGTCGTTTTGTCTTTGTTTGAGACTGACATTTCGGATTACTGCTTTACTTATCACGTTACTGATAACGGTCTTAGGTACAGTATATTGCTATACTGTACCTAAGCCTGTTATTATAGATAAGTAAACAAAATAATACCTTTAATTACTTAAGGGTTTTATTTTGTTTACTTATCTATAAGTCATTGAAAGAAATCTATCGTGGTAATATTTTAAAACGGAGTTCTATTTAAAGCGATACAGATCGGAACTATCGTAGCAATAAGATGGAATTAAACAATAGTTCTTTAATACAGGTTTTCTATTTTCCTGTTTAAAATATACTTTTAAATTTCGTAACGGATACATATTTTTACACTGAAAAACTTTAGCTCAAAGTACTTTAAAATAGTCCAAATATGTGTCAACCATTTCGGCTTTATTTGCTGAACCGCGTGTCATAATATTTGTTTGTTACAAAAGAAACGGGTCTCGACATCGAAAGGACTAATCCCGTATTTGATAAAGCAGCGGGTGCCTCGCACTGCACTCTCTATGAATACTTGATTCTTTTTATCTATACATCTTTTGATTTTTTCTAAAAAAACACCTTTATACGGTATCCGTGGCGCTTTGATTCCGTTTCTTTATTCAACGGTATCTGACTATAAATTTGGATAGTTTTGTTCTCTTTGAGTTATAAAGGGTATTACGTTAATGGCAATCGGTAGGTGTAATTTGATATCATTCATGGATCCACAACTGTTACTTTATTATGATCTACTATCAAGCTTTGCTTTCTCATCGTTAGTTTTGAATTCCTGACTATTATTTAAATATGTTATTGTGACGTTTAAAACGTTGCTATAAACATATAAATAAACAGCAATGCTATTTTTTTAAATTTAGGTGAACTTAATAGTAAACTAATGAAAATAATAATCTATTATAAGGTTCTGAGAAAGTGTTTGTGATTTTGGCAAATTATGCTGCTTTTATGGACCGTTTACTCATATTTTTTCGGATCTGTTGTAATTATGACGAATGATGACATTTACAAGGGCGTTACTACTCTCCAGGTGGCAAATGACGCCTTTTCTGTATATTTTGTTACATCTTACCTGATTTTAGATTAGAAATTTGGGTGAGAGTTTATCAGAACAAAATGAAAGTAAAGATGTCTAATATTCGTTGTACTGTTTTGATACTGTGATCAGTATTTCTTTTGATCTCATGTTTTGACTTTCATCGGTAAGAGCGATGTATTGAACAGATGCCAGACGTAACGCTTTGTATCAATCAGTCAAACATTTCAACGTCTCAGCCATAACAATATTTTCTTTTCGCAATATATTTTTACGATATCACCTATAGGCCAAGCGCACACAATTGGTCCACGACTTTATAGTTATGTTTTTATTATGCACACATGGAGACATAAAGCTTTAAAATGATAACCATTTCTTATTGTGCTTGCAATAACTTCGTTTTGAACGGTTGTAAGAGCTCAGCCATTACAAAATGATACTGCCATTATTTATCTATTATTTTTATACAGTTTATGGTCTCAGTAAGGTGATATTTATTTATAATACCGAATAATACCATTCTGGTCCAGACCTCCCAAATGTCAACATTATATATATCTGGCAATTAGACATATACGATTATTTTGAATTTAACTGTGAAGGTGTGAATCGTCAATACATTACACAATTTAATGCTATGGATCGATATCTCATAGCTTTAATCGATTTAATAGGTAATTGCTATGCGGTTGTTATAGCTAAGAAACTAAATCGGTATCAGTATCGATTGGTCTCCGGTTTAAACTGTAATGTGTGGTCTCTAGAACCTCTTAAAAGAATTATAAGGCCCGTGTCGCCTTATAAGGGGTATCTGAGGCAGAAAGAGCTATGTGAACTGGTGTGTTTTCTTCGAAATTATGCGCCTGGTTTTGTTTTCAAATCTCTATTATGACAGCACGCTATAATAAGACATGATTATTACAATGTATCAGTTACGGTATTGAATTTCAATTTTTGTCCTTTTATGATCTACTTGGATGTTTGACTTTTATTGTATGTATATTTACTTATTATTTATATTTGAAAAGCTTTTATAAGACTATGCCATAATTTCAGTAATGTCTTTTTTTGTTTTATTTACCTAATTTCTGTCACGTAATCTTGTGACCGACTTTATCGCTCCATAATGGTTCCAAAACGATCCATTTAGACATATTATAGGACACAACACTTCAACATCGGTTTAGAAATCTGAATCGGGAATGGTGTTGCATTTCTCGGGCCATCAGCCCAAATAAAAAAGTCATAAAACGATGACGGGCTTGGGAACACGGGGTAGTAATGTAGGTCGATATCAGACGTTTATTTTATTGAGCCGACAACAGCGAAAGCTCCAATATGTTGCACTTATCGTTTATCGGCATGTAATGATATAGCGTTACACGATCGTAAAACAAACTAAAAACTAGTTCGACCTCGTCCGTATTAAGGTCGGGTTGAATTAGTTCTCGCACCGTTTTGAATATTCATTAGGGTGTAAAGGATTTAGTAATTAATAAAGAAACCTATCGAGCGTTAGTAACGTCGATGTTACGAGCGGACTTCAATCATTCTAATGCGTCAGTTTGAACGACGTGCTAAAACGGTGTCCTTTGAAATATAACAAAGTTCCGCATCACTCCGCCAAAATGTTCCTTTGTCTAGAAGCATTAAGATTCATCTTACAATCCATTCTAGACTCAGTTACCGCTTAATTTATGTTCTGTAAGATCCCATGCTTAGATTGACGTAAATCATGAGCATCAGAAGACATTCTGGACAATGGGACTTTCTAATTCAGCTTTAGTTCTTTTGTCCCCTACGCCACGTTGCACCGGTACGTTTTGATCGCCCGATTGTTTGGCATTGTCCGCGAAATTACACCTCAATTATACGTAGAAGCTCAGAAAAAATTGAGACTTCATTGTATTTGGCCGAAGGGAGGGCTATAATTTATTCTCCGTCTGGTTTCCGGCTGGCGCCAAACGGTGGGCTGAGGGCTGATTTCGAACCCATCTGTTTTATTTGTGCTTGTTTTCGCAAATTCAAAGAAGTTAAAATGAATATGTATTATTTTAATTATTTTTATTTATTTTTATCCTGCCTTGGCTAATACACCATTTTGGTGTACAACATACACAGTCCATATTATTTACAAGTATTTAGGCCCTTAGTTCTCAAAGTGGTCCTGGTGGACCCCAGGGGTCCGCGGGAGACTTGACGGAGGTCTACGTTGGCGTGACAAAAAAATGGAGGTTAACAATTCGTAAGCGGGGGTCCACGAAAATTTATTTGTTTTTGATAGTGAAGAACTAAAATGTTGGCTTGACTACAATTTTCAATGTAGGCAGATAATATTTTAAGAAGCTCAGCGACTGTTACTTGTAAAAACTTGCATATTCCATATTCAGTACCAGTGGTCTCGAACCTACCGATTTTTCGGTAGAGAATTAAAAAAAAAAAGGAAGAAGGTCAGCTCGTAGAGATTTGATAAAAAAATTTAATTGTATGAACTTGTTTGATTCTTCACCAGTATAAATACGAATGCCAAGAAATATGGTAGAAATGTAGCTGCAGGAAGTCCACCGGAACCAGCTAAATTTTGAAAGTGGTCTGTGAGAAAAAAGTCTGGGAACCTCTGATTTAGGCGAATGTCTTGATCGAGGCGCGTGGTAATTGGTGATTAGTACCGATGTGCTAAAATCAAGTCCGCCGCGCAGTCGATTAGCATCGTATTGATTGCGTCGCCGATAGCGGTGGGCAGTGTTAATGGCCTCTTATTTAGCGAGCTGTTTGATCTTAAAATAGCCGTTTGGGAACACTTTGTTTTTGTGATCTATGCATTTTTGGTATGATAATGTGTAAGCCAAACATCTTACATAGTCTGTAACGTACCTATACGATTGCGTCAAATGTATATAGTATTATTGATGTAGTGTTGTCATCGTTTAATTTTTGTTGGTTGTGTTATAGTATTTTTCTCATACGGAATGATTACGGTGATGTCACCAACGGTTTCTGGACACGATAATCGTGATGGTAACACCCTGTCTGCTATTACCATGTTAAGTTATGAGCTCATTTATTTAGCCAGCTTAATTTTTTGATTATTTTGTTAGTCATTGTTAAGGAGGGGTTGACATTAAGCGGTCTGCGGAAAATTGATATACGATTATTGAGGTCCGCAATTAATTAATGTGAATATTATGTGGCGTCTGGTTGCATTTAGCTAGGGACGCGTCGGTGGTGTGGAGGGACTCCGTCGGTGAAGGCAGTTCGCCTCGGCTGCTAATCAATGGCCGTTGATTGCCAATTTGCGTCGTGATATATCGCCGATTGCTGCGTTTAATTGTCTAGCATATAGTGGAAGGTGCGTTTTGTGTATGCGAATATTGCATTCAATTCAAAGTTGAATATAAGTTGATTTTAATAAGTCTAAGGCGACAATAATAAAGATAAATGCAAAAGCATTAATTTCAGCACTTTTCTGGCATTCTATGGTTGGTAAATCAATATATTCTAATTGTTTAGACATCCTGACAACTTCCAATTATAGTTAATTAAAATTTATTGTATGTTACAAGTGAATTACGAATTGAACTCATATCTTTGTACCGTCTCTGTTATAATTGACACAGTTTTGTTTATTGATTTATTTAAGCCTAGGGAATTTATAGTTATAAATTTATACTTCCCACAATTGTGTGGAGAAAGTGTGAGTTTTCATTACGATGACCTTATAAAAGACCACCGAGCGATCCAGACTGTGAAGATATCCTCTCTTTATTATGAACAACTGTGTGCAATGCAAATGACAGCCGGTGGGTGGCGCAGTTTATGCGATGCTCAATCAGTGACGGTTGTTCGGCGCACGCGCCGGCTTCGAATTATACCACGAATTATTATTGGCGCTATTTGTCGCAATACGCGTCTCGGTGGCATTTCTATTATACCACAGCATTTGTTATGATATGGACCACCAAGAAGGTTTACTACGCTTAAAAAACGCTCCATATTTTTTTTATTTTATGTTCCTAGTTTCAATTGCTTGTTTATTACTTCAAGATATAATGTTTGCAGCGCATTGTGATGCAAAGATTAGCGCTTTTAGATCTATGATATTATCAATTAGTCTACAATATCTACAAGGTAAACTGAATATTATTTATTGCTCTGATCCTAGTCCCGTGAGTCGCGCCACTATTTACCCGTATCAATTACGCAGATCGAATGATAAACCGTCGATAAATTATCTGTGGCCATTCGATAACATCTACCAGCGAGCGGCTGCGGCAGCTATCCTTAAATTTTTCTTTATTGTTAATGATTTATTAAAGGATTTATAAAACTGTTATCATTGATTAAAACGAAAATATTGAGAATTCTATTGGATTGGTGCATTGACTCTTTATGTTACCATCGACTTAGTCAAACTTGACTGATTAGATGAATTAGATGCACGTAGAAAACTAAAAGCTCAAGCCTTTACTTGATATCAACTATTCTTAAAAATTTGCTCATTTCATTACATGAACGTTTCCCGTTGATTGAAAATTTACTTTCTCCAAATCACATTAGAAGTAACAAACAACAATCAAAGCGTGCCGTACGTTTAAATACAAGCAACTTAACCTGATCTATTAAGTCAATCGTCCAAGCCACGTGGTAGTAATTCTCGTGTCCAGCCCGCGTGTTTGTAAAGGTGCACAAGACCACACAGTAAGCAGGCAATCACCTGAGCATGGCTCATCCCGCTCCGCTCCGAGTCTGTAATCACGCCATCATTACCTCTAATGACGTGTTAACGTTGCTTTATGGGAATGCCAAACATGACGTTCACATTTCGGTCATTTACATTTGTTTGTCGACTATCTTCGTATTGTTTGCTTTAGTCTCTAGAACAGAGGGCGGCTTCGGCAAGTTTCGGCCAGCCACCGGTGTGTTTAAGGCATTTTTAAGTGCAACGCGGTTTCGGGTTATGTTGAATTTGAGTTTGTCGCTTCTGTCTTTGTGGCCTCAAATTACCTTGTATTGATTTTGTTCATTATCAAGGTTTGTTTAATATTTTTTACTATCTGCATCTAAATTTTAAGCCTACTTACACCGACCAGTTATAAGTTTATTTGTAATTATGGTGAATTTTGATTCAACCACAATTAATACTTCATTTGAGTAAAATTTAACGGTGCATGTACAGTGGTTCTGCTGCTGCCGCGCCAAGATTTGTGGGTTGATTCCTACACGAGACAAAAAAAGCAAGTTGTTGTTTCGAGTCTGAAAGTTCTTTGTACCCGTTGTTTGGATGATTCAAAGACTTCCGCGAACCAGGAAAAATTCTAATGCGCAAGTAGTATTTTTTTAAAGATAATAAAATAGTGAATTATCGTCTAGCGTTTTTTAAATCCTATTAATATAAATTTTAAAGACCGTGTTTATTATTACTTTTGTTGATAGACGCAGTTAAAGTAATTGTAAATACAAAAAGAACATTAAATTAAAACCGTTAGATGGACGACACAGGTGTGAAATTATCATCCCAGGATGTCGTCTGTTGGACCAGTTCTGATTGTATAGGAATTTACATTTGTAATTGATTTCATTCATTTATGTATCACTCATCTTACATCCCTGATATACAACTCATTCATGTTTATCGACAGGTTCATCAAGCAGAGAATATTAACGTGCTTCATTCTCAATTTCGTCTATTACCAAATATACTTGCGGTAGTTAGTGTATACAAAAATACGACTGGTTAGGAACACCCACGGATTTCCACCTTCCGGCTGGTGCTAATACGTCCCTGTTGATTTAGTACTTCCAACAAATTTAAGTCATCGTTGCTACATGCAATAATACTCCTTATAACAGACGCAGTAAAAATTGTACCAATGCCAAGAAGAGTTTGCGTGTCCGAGACCCTGCCTAATTCACACTATGTATTTAGCTGAACTTTGTGAAACACAACAGAGATGTAATGATGACTGTGGTAATGCATTTTTTCGTGTACTTAAAACCGTCATCGCAATACAGATGTTAATCAAATTATCAATGCGGACTTCCGTGTTATTATTTAAAACAGGTTTAACCTTTCATTAAAAGGGCTAGAGAAGGCACCCTAACATAATTATGTACATGCTTAAAACAAGACAAGTTCTCGGTAAAAGTAATTTTACATTTAGTATTGGTTTATAAATGGCATTATTAAATCTATACGTACAAGTTTTTAAATGAATCGTTTATATATTCAAAAATCCATATTGAGCTGTCGGCGGTGTCCCTTAAACAGTACAGTCACGTTCTCTATAAAGAATATAGGAAAAATCTATAAAAGCCGCAACTCATAATAGTCAGTGATCACGAAGGTGCTTGGTATTGTCCGAGGCGCCAGCAGTTGATGCTACCCGCTGTGATACCTTTCCCCTGCCAGGATAACTTGACACTTGCCTTGGCCCTTGCTTTCTTTGTAAACTATAAAGGAGGGTACATTAGTCTGTGTGCCAGAGATCCCACAAAATGGTCTTGTTTGCCCCGGGACATTGAAGCTTGCCGATAGAATTCACACCCGCAGTTCCCGTGTCCCCTCCTCGTTATAAATCAAACGCAGGTATGATTCCGTCTGGAGCAGTCGTGTGGAATGCTGCAAACCCTTGCGGGGGCGATTTCTGCAACGATGCTTGCTATTATACTCATGTTTTGGAGATGTTTTAATTAAGCAGGAAATGTGTTTTATATGTATATTGTGAAGACGTCTGGCCTCGAGGAATTTATTTTAGTTTTAATGCATTCAGTTGTAAGCCGAATTCACACTTCCTCGATCATTTTGAAAAACGACCTTTGTAATGCTATTTGATCAATAAATTATAAGATTAAATTAATAAAGATTTCATTTTCTTTGACATTATGTGCTGTGACCGATTTTCTAAAGTTTGTTTTTATCAACAAGTAATAAAAATTTGGGTGGTTTTTAACACAAACCTTAATAAATTATTGGATTAACGTAATATATAATACGAATCTATGATTATTTTACACGATCGTGTAGAATGGGGTATTTCAATAAACTCCATTCCACGCATATATTTATGTAGCTTAAAGGTGTTAGTTTAGTTTTCTGTCGGGTTCAATATTTGTTTAACCTCGTTTCTTTATAATAAATGTGTCACGTCTGTAATACATCGTGGAAGTGTCTAGTTTCGACAATGAACTTGCCAGTCAGCCGACTCGATGCCTTCTCATACAGGCGCGACTTTACTATAAAGTGAACCCTCCTCACGTGTGACGGCACTATGCATTTGTTTGTCCGCAGCTGCGGTGCCGACAACATATTTATTGTGCTCATTAACCTTCAAGAACGCTATTTAATTGTCGGCCGTTTTTTATTCACTTCACCTCTGACCCGGCCGCGTCTTATTGCTCCCCGGTCTCACTTTGAAAGCGAGAACTGGATGTTATTTATTATCCTGAGACGAGGATGCGTGTCGCTTCTATCTTTGTGGCGCTTGTGAGCTCGTCTTTATGATTTATTGGTCTTATAAGGACGTAATTACGACCACACGAATGTACAGGCTTGTCCCATCAAACATGTAAAATACTGTTAATGGAGAAAACTATTCCTAATAAGAATTGTATTATGGAAGGCTTTACCTGTGATTATTTTAGCTTTATATGTGTATTATTTAATTGCTAATTCGCATTGGTGGATATAAACGTGAAATATGAACAAAGTATACAAACTGGCCAAGGAAATTCAAAGTGTTATTTTGGACCTTTACAAGGTATATGAGCCGTAAACAAGTTGTCCAGTCACTAAGTAGTTAGTAGTGAGATCCGTCGGTACGAGATAATGAAGTCCTAGGCAATATAAAGCGATGGAATATTGGCTGGGTAATGTGGAATATATGTGTAGCGACGATATTGTCAAATGACTGTCTATTTCTCACACAGTGTGAGTCTATATTCGTGGGGGTCTAATATCTAAAGGCAATGATCAAAACACACGGCTCACAGGAATTTGTGTATACAAATGTGTTTATTGAATAATAAGCTTGCTGCGCAATTTAAAACGTTACTACTTTAGGATTATGACGGCACTCATGTGTATTTTATGACGTCGAGTTTTGCTTTACCTCCTGCGTCTGTCTTTTGATGTTTTATTCACACTCGTAAACTGATCGTCTGATAACTTAAGTTATTGGTGCATGGCTGATGTTATTTTAATATTGAAAGCAATATTTCCATCATAAGTTGTTATATTTCAAATAAAATACCTTCCCATACGCTAATATTGACCTAATAATCGATCACGTTCCTTTTGCTTTATATTATTACAAGGGATTGTTACCACAATGAAAATACATGTTACCATTGTTCCGAAGCTTTCTATCTAAGCGTGTTATTCACTCGAGCTTTGACGTCTTCATACGTGGTATCGGCAACAGTAAATTGTGGTATCGTGTCGGTACCGTCGTCGGTATGGAACCGTTTATTGATTGGTATCGTAGTTTGTCCGCTGTTCACTTTGAATAAAATTCGAATTATAATTAATCACGGTTTGCCGCGTGGGAGAGCGTCGTCGCACGCTCGACGATCTATCATATTTTGTGATAACGCCACTAGGACGCATCTCGTAAACGTATTGAGACGATCTGGTTTGAAGCTAAGCTATGCGACAATAGTGGTCTGCAACGGTACAAAGCTATTTCACGCCGAGTAACCGTAAACCGAACTTATTACAACAATATCAATGTAAATACGTGTTAATAATGTTGTTAACGATGCGGTTTCTGCTGCTTTAGACGCAGGACCATCGCTGGGAGGTCAGTGTATGTCGAAGCTGTTAAGCGTTCAATTTTCCGGTCCATTTAAAGGACTCTACCGCAATGTAGCGGCGGTTAAAAAGACTAGTGTCGATGAGTACAATAAAATCGGATCATAAAGTCTCGATCGCATCCTTTGAGAATTCCTATGCAATCTCGCCGCTCAATTTTATTTCCAATACCAGCGTAAATAGATAGGCGGGTTGATGTAAACGAGGGACACCCTGGGGCTCCAGCGGAGGCTCCTGTCAATTGAATTTGTCTGCAAGCGCTCCGTGCATTAATAGCGCACTAAACTAAGTTGAATACTATTATTGATATTTTCATAAAAGCAAGTATCTATTCTGTGGTGACGATGCTCAATGCGCGTCTAGTTATAGTGCGTGTTAGTAATGGTATCTGGTTATTTTATAACGTTTACGTTGTGGGTTTTGTGTCTGTAGTTTTATTGCATCTGTACGGTTTGATATAATAGTTTAATTAAATGCTTGTTATGTTTTAATTTACGTATTGTCTTGCAATTCATTTATGTCGTTGTAATTAGTAGTGTCGTTAATTTATTTGTCGCCATAACTATCTCCTTTCATCGCTCTCTTTCTCTGTCTGTTCCCACGTTCTTGACGCTTAATCACGTCGGCTCTGCGCTCGCGCCTAATATTGCACTGTAATGTGTTTATTAAGCGCCGTTCCCTTTAATGGCGCACCATTTAACATACAATGTGCAGTGGTCGGTTTCGCGTGTTAGCCAGTCATGGATGCGACGTATCTGTTACAGTAATGATCTCTACGCACGACATTTGCGTTCGTTTTACAATTAACACGATCTTTAGAGTTTGATTGTTACTATCCTACGTAAGTGTACGATTTAATTTTTTATCGTAATTCCAATGCGGACGAATTCTTCGTTTCGGACGCAAACATTTTTGTACGACGAAAATGTTTGTGTCATCGTTCAGATTTAAAAAGGGCATCTCCATATCTTGATAGCGTTGTGTGAACTACGGTTTGCAGCTTGCTTTCTTTGCGTTTCGTCATCGCTCGCTACCACGCCATGAATAACACTGTATTAATTATTGCTACGGTTGTTTGATGACTGACTTTATTCATGAGTTCGGCACTGATTCTCATGAGCGCTGGCATCGTTTTTTTCTTGTGTTGACACTTACAAATACGGACGGTCTAGTGCTAATTTATGGCTAATGTATTATAACTTTATAGTTTTGTTATAAATAGAGTAGTGATATCATCATTGCGTAATTATAGCTCATAGCTCGATAATATTGAGCGCTTGAGCTCTTTGTAAAAAGACATAGTTGCTCAATGAGTAATAGTCTCGTTTGACTCCGTTTGGCTGGTGATTATGTCAACACGAATACCCTAATCACCACGCATAAGTTGTGGATCGAAAGTGTTTGATAAATATACATGTGTCATCATTACCTGAATGTGATCTACGTCTCTCATTAGCTCCCTCCTAAATAAGATATCAACTAGTGATTAAGTGCCAAAGCACCGGTGATTATTTTATTGCATTCCGATGTTAATAAAAAATCTATCGACCTATGTTTTATCCATATTACGGGATTGTCAACGGTTATCTCCTAATTATTTCCAACATTAATGTTTAACGGTGTAGGTACTGCTTAATTATCGTGCAATCGCGAAACCATAAAGTGTTAAGGGAAAGTCGTATATGTCATATAAATATATAAAATTCAGTTAGCGTCGGCTGCATCTTTAATTACATGTAAAGACTCTATGATTGAAAATTAATGAGTGCCTCATTAGCCACACGTATTAAATGTCTCTGGTGAGGTTATTTCTGTACGGAGCTTTTAGGGACACAAAAATTGATAGTTCCATTTCGTTGTTTTCGTTAGTGGATCGTTAGTGTCACCGGTTGGCTTGCAGCGATGCAAATTAAGATGTTCTGTCGGAATATGGTTTTGATTTACGACCTTATAAAGCGCTGCCACGCCGCAGGTACTTCCTCTTCGAAATTCGAATAAGGTGCATTGTTTTTGTGGAATTAAAGGTAATTGATCACACGCTTTAAAGAGTTTTTTTAGAGGTTTGTTTTTGTTGGCGAATATGCGCGAAACTCGAGCAAAAGCGTCGAGCTTGCAAATGTACCGCAAAATGCAGGAAAGTCAGGTTTACCAAGTTATTGCATCATAAAATGACCGTCAGTATAATTTTAATACATTAGTATAATAAATAAACATGCAAAGTGATTTGAGTAGAATCTCAAGTTAATGTGAAGGTATTTTATAATATAGGCTTCTGTACTTTCAGTATTTTAGTCAGTATGTGGTAGTTTTTCTGCTCTGCGCTTTTCTATTCTTTGCTCGGTTTCTAGGCCGTCGACTCATCAGGATGAGTTTCAGCTAAAGTAGTTATTTGTGATATCCACTTAATATCGCATCCACCCCACTGGCCTTGGGCACACGTGGCTGGGCCATCGCTTTATTAAGTCTTCATCATTTCCGGGACTGTTTTCTCAGAATTTTCCAATTAGCAGAAGTGGATAATTACAGCTAGCACTTCTTAATGTTTTATAGTCTTTTATAACCACTGATGTCATACCTGTGGCATCCTTGTATTGTTGATTTAAGCCCAGTGTACTTCTGATGCGGGTATTACGTGTTAATTCCATTTACGATCTAGACGAAGCGGATTGTTCTGCAGATTTCTCAAATTCTATCATTCCATAGTATATTTTATTATGTTTATAATTTATAGACTACACGTTTTTATTGCCGCCACATCGTAAAAATTGTGTGTTGCTTATTATTTTCGTTTTAGAAATTTTTATACGTATTCATTATTAAGTTTGTCAGCTAATTTTTAACTTCGTGTTGATTGAACATCGTCGTCACATAATTAATTAATTAACGTATATTTAATTGCATCATTAATTTATATTTTAATGCTTTCTCATTTTATTACTTTATTTGAACATGTATATTCTGTCGGTTAGGAAATAATGTTAGACACGTAAATCATATATATTGGTATAAGTTATGTAGCGAATGACTTGTTATTGCTTAATAATTTAAATAAGGCTAATGAAGCATTGCCTGTTGTCGGCTAGTGGTTTGATGATAAATATATTATGTTTTCATTAAGAAGATGTATGGCGCTACTCAAATATTATGCATTTATGAATGTTATCTTTGTGTGCTTGTAAATTTCCTATAAGGCGACGACTGAGTACTTATTGTAGATTTTACAATCTTTATGAATATGTGTAAGTATATTTCGCAATATCAAAGAATTATGTAATAATTTTTTTTGGCTTTTAAAAGCTACCAAAACAATAGAGCATGATGAAGGATTACATAAAATTCGGTTGAAAAGAAATTATTTATTTTAAGAAATCAGTATTTTTATGCAGTAAATATGTATCTTATTTAAGTCCCTTTACCAAGCAATGAAGTATTCAGAAGAATGTCCGAGTGTGTATCAGTAAAAACAAATTGATTTTATTATTATTAAACATTGAAAAACTGTGTGTGCTTGTAAGCAGAGATTAGCCCACAACTTTTAAAATGTAACTGTTAATAGTAGTACGTAAAGTACCACCTTTTTGAAGTTGCTTATAAAACAAGATGTACCTACTGTATGTGTTGTTTTATTAGTACTTTTACGAAGTTGTACATTCGAGTTGGCTCTCTCGATCGAAGGGTCAAACAGTATTAATCGCGAAAGGTACACGCCACTTATCTTTTAATTCAATTTACACGCGTACGAACCTTGTTGATCAATAATTTATCGTTTGTAATACGGTACTTATCTCATAACAATCTTAATTTCTTTATCTTACGCTGCAATATTGTCTAGTTTGGCCATTAGTCTTAAATTAATGTTAGGGTGCTTAATTTATTGTTTAGTTTCTAGATATCTTTTTGGAATGTACAGCAAAATTGAATAAGTCTTATCAAAGTTGTATTTTCGAAAACTATATTTGGTGTTTTTAGTTATGTTGACTTCGAATGGATAGGTATAATTAATCGAGGCTGCGGCGCCACACTGCCGTTCACGTACCTCAAGCACCTCAGCAGTCGTATGTACACTAAAATCAATGGCATCAACTACAAAACACCCTAAAGTCACAAAATACCATATAAAGTCGCAACTTTCTACCTACTGCTTAAAGAGCAGTAGGTACAAGTACTCAGTGAGATAAAGTAGGCCGTGGTAGCGTGGAACCAGCTTAGTATAGATTGAATTAAGGCTAAAGTTTATCTTGGAAACTACGCGGTTGCATTAATGCGGGCAAACTAAAACATCTAAATAGACAATATTCCATTAAATTCACTCTGCAGGTTCCATCACGGTTTTCCTTTGATGATTATTGCGATGATTATTTTCATTTAAACTCGTAACATTTTATATGCAGAAGGCATCACCTGTTAGACCTTAACATATCATGTTTCAAGTTTAATTTAAAGACATATTGTCATCACACCTAACTCTTTTGCAGTATATCGCAATTTATTTGAACATCTATTAAGTATTCGTTCATAAACAGCAACACCTAGTAAGTAAAACAATTTTAATGAAGTGTACATAGCCGCGAGTAGCATAGGGCACTTGCAGCTTGCTCTAGAGGCTAAACAGTAATAGAGAGGTGTGTCGGCCCGCCTGTACGGTGATGTGCCGACGACAAGCCCCGCAACACCGCCACGCTGTTGATTTTGTTCTGCCACTCCTGTATTATTAAACTATCATTGTATATTGAGAATTATGCAAAACCTCTTTTCATTTCAATCAGCTTTTTTCATTATTCATCTTGTGTTCTAACAGAGTGTAACTTAAAAAGGTTAGGTTAGTGTAAGGTAAAAAGGTTTATTTTATTGAATTACGTACGCGTGTTTGAACTGCATACGAAAATTAAGCTTGGTTGTGAATCAAAGTTTTTCATAAGAGTTTATTTTGAAAAGTTTTCATTTACAATGTTTCTGATGTATAATATATGCAGATTATTTAAATTTTTATCATTAACGATTAGAGTTTAGAACGCTCTTCTCCTTAAAGATAGAAAAAGAACAAAGAAGAGGTACATAACTTACGTTTTTATTTGATTTTCTAGACACTATTTTAAGAAATAGGTTTTATTAACTTAAAGTTGCTTAAATAATAAGTCAGCACTAGCTGCTTACCGCGACCGCGCATGCATTTTAAATATGATATAATATAATATGAACTTCATTACATTTTTAATTAAATCTTATGAAAACCGCATCAAAATCCATTCAGCAGTTGATCCATGATGCCGGGACAAACAAACAAGAAATCTAAACGCCATTATTTGGTCAGTCAGTTTTCCAAATATCACCTTTGTACCGACAAAACTTCGTTGCAGTTTTATATTTAATAAAAATAGATTGATAAAAGTGGACTAAAACCTAAATGTTAAAGCATAAAATTTATCATAATGTAATTATCTGTTGACTCGAGTGGTTTATCTTAATTAGTTGATTGAGTTTTCGTAATGATGTATTGGTTATTTTAGCGATGCCAATATACATATTATTATGAACTTTTGTTTCGCAGTTAAGTTGTATTGACTTTGAACCTCAAATATAATTCGTATAGTCATGTGTCGGACAGGTTTTTCTTATTCTTCATATTATAGCGTAAAATTTGCTGCTGATGTACCAAACGCGCTTGCTGCAGTATGAAAGCTAATGCTAGGACGGTAAAAGCGAACTATTACCACCCTGTTACTTATTAAATTACGTGTAGGTACATATATCACTATAATAATTCCTTAGTGCGTTGCACAGACTATCCGCTAAACTAACCGGGATATCGCAATAATATAAAAATCGCAAAGGAATTGCTTTAATTGTGTCTAGTATATTGGCCGCATTAACACTTCCACTCTAGTACATTGTAACAGGTGACCGGTAAACCGTCCGTATAGTGCACATGCACCTATGAAGACGCTCGCATGCGCACTATTCTGTATGTCGCCTTTGCGTTACAGCACGTCTTGAACAAGCCGGCAAGCTTTAAACAGTTTCAGATGTTTGAGAACTAACTGACACATTATTTAAAGTTAAATTGAATTGGCCAACTAACAATTTCTCTCATCCCACAATTAGATTTCATTATTGTAAAACGTCACATTTTGTTAAGTAATTCTACGTCAAAAATACCATATTCAAAAACAGAGAGACAGACCAGACCTGAATTGATATTATTAGTAAGAATTTTTACGATATGAACCATGTTATTCTTACAACATTTTACTGTAACGACAGGTCCTTACATGGCCGATGTAGTCAGAAAACCAATACTGCAAGTCTTTATGAAGTGTGATTTAAGCATATGATTGCAAATTCCAAGTATTGTACGATTGTAGTTTCGTTTCTGTTGCAAATACATGGACGTGAATCAGGATGGCCTGCTTTTTGAGGATTTACAGGTAATGTGCGATTTCGATATAAATGTTACTTGCATGTTTCACAAACGATATCTAAAAACGACTGTAGATATTTTTTTGCTGTATTTCAGCATAAAAATAGCAGATATTAGTTGAGGATAAATTTTAGAGATAAATTAATTTATTAACATAGAGAACCTTCGTTTTTCGACATTTAACCTGTGACAGTCGTCTTCTTTAGTCAGGTAAACGTTGTATAAATCTTTTTCATTCCTCCTTAGACACTTTATTAATGTTTAAAATATACATATATACATAGAAAAATCTATAGTAAATATAAAATCCGAACACGTCCTTTTATTACGGCAAGATATAAAATGTTAAAACATTTTACCTCTAAACCGTAGCCATCGTATTATGTTTGAGTCGTCGGCGCCGGCGCAGCGCTTCTCACGAATTTCGCGGCGCCTTCGCGTGGGCGGCCTATCGTACGCCGCCATCGCACGTCGCACTTGCCTTGCCACTACACCTGTACTATTATACCTCCACTTACCTTAACATATAAAGTTCAAATTGGCATGGACCGAATGAACAGTGGAAATCGTATGAACACATGACGGCCCTTTGTTGCCTAGTGCGTCTAATTAGTCAGTCTGTTTAGTGCTGTACCCACCCCAGGCTATTAGATATAGTCAGGCAGACAGTGTGAAATTGTGATTTATTGATAAATAATGCTTTCTAATATTATAAAGAGGAAAGTGTGAATTTGTGTATCAGATACATGAAGTCGCTTAGATTTCAGTGCCTAAAGCAAAAATCACAATGGCTTCCCTGCTAAGAAACTGAGCCAACCTTGCCCCATTTTGAGCGTAATCCCAAAACTAACTGGAGATGCCACTATATTTCATAATGTGCCGTATATTTCATAAAAATATTAACACCGCAGCAGTAATTTTGTCATTAGACTATGACTTACTCGACAAGAGTCCATAGCGATAGTTACCACATGCAAGGGCAGGTTTGTTAAACACAAAGTAAAAACCTAGATAAAAAGAATATGCATGTCGGTAAATTTTTTTGGAAATTGAATGTAATTTCCATATCATACGCTATAAATGTGAATTCTTAGTAGTGAGTTAAGGCGCCATCAATACGCCTACAACAATACAAAAATATCTTTGCTTTACATTAAACGTCTGGCCGGTGGAGACGTCGTATTTCAACAGTCGTGTACAGATTCATCTGCGAGTGCTTATTCATAAGAATATTCACAAGTGACATTAAAACTCCTTGTATGATGTTTTTGTTCAGACTCGTTGTCGACGGATATCAAAGAGTATATTTCGTTGAATTTATTGCGCTCGCCCGCGGTATGGTTCTTGTTGAATAGCTCGTGTTCGCTTGCATCGGTGTGATATATTTTTCCTCAAACCGTCTTTTAACTCTACGCCTTGTAAGGAGTACTCGTCGCGTGTTTACTCTTTGAGTTGATATTGCCTGGATATTGGATGTATTGCGTTGTATATACTTCGATGTATGGCTATTTTAAACACCAAATAAGTGAAACACTTGAACTTATTACACCATATTCGTTTGAGTCACGCGTGAGGTCCTGAATCAGAAATATGAACTGAAATGCGCCGACGCTATGGCGCCAGCGATGAGATTAATCTGAATCGTGTATCTGCAACTTCGAATTTAAAAAATGTTTATTGGTATTAATGAGAGCAGCATTGTAAATATTGTACTCATTGTAATGAGAGCTTTCCCTGTTAAGTGGGACTGATATGTTTTATAGCCATTGTGAGGATTGTAAACTAAAGTTCTGCGCAGACGGCTAACATTTAAACGTGAAGGTTTTTGTAAGTGTCTTGGCTCATATTTAAGACAGTGAAATATATGCAAAACATACTTTTTTAAGGTTGACTCATAACAACCGTAAAAACAGATTTACACATACATGACGCTTACTTACTGTGATTTTGGGTCAAATCTATCAAAAGTCAATCACTGCAACCGCCTGATTTGAACTGAAATTTTTGATCTGAGATAATTTCTTAAATTGAGGCGGTATTCTGTGCCTTTATGTTCTTGTAGAATAACCATCAATCGTCAGCACGACCCCTATATTTGTTTAACGTCATACGTTCATTTGTTATTAGATATGATTCTGTTTATTAATGATCCCGAACACCCACGTAATGACTTACCGCCTGTGTAGGTATTGGTTCACTGCCTAAAATTAACAAAGGTCTGTTGTTGCTACCGATTTGTCGCGACGGGGTGATTTATCTTCAATAAATTTATCGCTCAATCAACGTCGTCGCATGCGCAAGTTCGCGCCGCCGCTGATTGGATTTCTTCATAATTACATCTTTTGACACGTACGCGCCAAGTTTCGTACTTCACAAGCCGCCAGGGCATGAGATCGTGGGAGCACCGTGTAATCAGCTTTCTTGACTGTCTTGTTTTGATCCGAAACCAAGGAAATATTGTTAAACAGATATGATTCAAATGCCTGTAGTATCCTATACCTAATACTATTCACACGGTTGCTCTGTTTAAAATTTCTAAATATTTATTTCCGTCACGCCGATTATTTGTATTTTACTTAACAAGGTTATTCCATCTCAAATTGTATAATAAAAATAAATTCATAATAAACAAACACGTATACAATTTTTAAATTCCACTTAGTGTTAAATAAAATCTAGTACCTATAATAACTTGAATGTTTTGTTGAATTCACACATATTTTAACCATTTCCAGTGGGGTCTTTTTCATTGTCCATTGCGCATGCGCCACGTATTAAAAGAGCGCGTTGAAGGGCGGAGAGGTTTCGCTTGGTTTCGTTTACACGTCGTCCGGTTGTCATGTCAGATAATATTTTGGTGGTTATTAACAGAGATCGCCGCCCCTGATAACGATCATATTATATTATTATGCAGATTCTTAATATTAAACTGTGGTCAAGTGACAATTATTCATACTTTCTTGTTCATTAAGAAATTGGTGAGAGTAACTTGCCTTTTTTGAATAATTGGTTAAATAAAGTTGGCTTTTCATGGGCTGATATGTTAAACAATGTAAAGCGGCGACGACTGACGTTTAGGTTATAGGCATGATAACCGATGATAATGATGTGTTTGGCTAGATTTACTTAAGCTCTCCTTTTTTTAACGTCCACTGATCATAAATATTACTAAGATATATTTTGTTAGACTAGTGAAGTACATTGAGGATTGTGTCTATGAAAATCGAAATCAAATAACCTTATGAAGTATAATTGTGCCGTTTAATACCGTCCTGGCACTTTCCTTTGGATCTTTGTAAAGTGCTACTCATTGCAGGAACACAATATAAAGTTACTTGTTGTTTATTTAGTACAAATACAAGTGTAAGTTTAGTAACATCAAATAACTTGTTTCAATTAACTTACAAGGTATCATCACATGCTATAAGCCCTGTAACATGTGGTAAATGATTAAAGTGCTACACCGGCTCTGTGGATTTTTATGATTGCACCGTCATTGCTGCACAACGGGTGTAATTTCTCAACTAAGCCGACACACCTTGCAATAAAACTAAATGCATTATGCAGCAAATCATCTCGAACGAGGTGGTTCTTAATAAAACTGATAGTATGTTTTTCATGATTATTCTAAGGTTTATGCTCTACCTGCCAGATAATCCCCTTGTTGATCAAGAGATACAAGAGATCGTGAGAAATTTTTGCTCTGCTAATGCGAGATCCTAGCTTTAATACCTAAGACAGGCAAAGCATTGTTAAGGTTTTATAAAAGTCCTTAGTAGCAACACAGTGTCGGCAACTGTCGGGAAACCTTTTTGCCCTATCACTTAGGTCCTAGATCTACTGGGCAAAATATAGATGTGATTGGCACACCTCTGTTTAACCCTTGGTACTAATAAACGCGAAGTTGTTATGTTTGTTATTCGATACCTTATGCATCATTTGCGGTAGCAGATATTTATAATTATCATGTTAGAATCGATCGGAATCGATTCGGAAGTACTTAAAATAAACCATTCGCATTCCGATCGACGGCATTTTTTATTTCTTCGTGTTCCGGTCAAACTGAATGTTCAATACCATTACTGGTAATAGGTCGTTATTCGGTCCGATTTCGGACGTCCATTCTCTTTAATTGTCATAAAATACAATCTTGCTTCTGAGATTTAAGCTCGTGCGGACATACAAAAAGAAAACAATTAACTCTTAATTTCGCAACACCCGAAAAGCGATATCTCGTAGGGTGACCATTAAGTATTGAGTTATCTTGAGGTACGGTTATGACTTCAATCTGTTCAGCAGTTATGCAGCAGCACACAAATTGACGTAACAAATGATCGGGATAAATTGAAAGCGACCTGATGTAATCACTTGGAATTTCGACGTTCTTTTTATGATTATTTGTGTTAATGTATGATTGATTGTAATGATCTTAATTTCGGTATTGTACTCTTTATGAAATTTGTCTTAATCAATGATTTCCTTTTGAGAATAATCGCTTATTAATTGGGAAATGATGGCTGATTTTTACAACCTACTTGTGATATGTAGTTATCGTAGTCAGTAACACAATAGGTACCACTTTGTGAAAAAGAGTTGTGCCGCTGGTCGCCTTGAGCCTATTCATAGATATCACATATATACGATGGCGGAATCGTGTTCGGAATCATCGTGTGTTGTTAAAAATGATGTATTAAGTTTAAGTATGCATAAACTTAGGCATTTTATAAATTTTTTACACATTTATGTAAAACAAACCTAATTTTGTCACGTCAATTCTCATATATGTCGAATCGTAATGTCATATATTTACGATACAAATTGCGTGACCGTAATCGATTTTTAGGTGTCTGGATATTGTTTCGATTATCCCATAATTTTCTGAACGTAGTGTTACAAACATGGAGTATCATCGGCACCCATCGCGCCACCCAGCAAGTTCTCGAACTGAATTTCGGCGCGGTGGTCGCAATTAGGCGCGATAAATGCTCCCGACATACGATACACCGGCTTTTCATTCGATTAATCGGTCGAAACGAATACGGAATCCGATTTTAACAGGTCGTACCTTTGGGTTTTTTATGTAGCACCTCGTGCGATATTTCGATACTTATCTCAGCGTGTTCTCGTAACATCCTCAAGTTTTAATCTCGGATGCTTAAAAGCAGTTGGTTTGAAATACGATTGCAATTATTTTTTTTAACGATCCCTACTCAAACTTTTAAGGAAGTATTAAGATTGAGCACGTGTGGAAATTTTTCATTAAAATGGATTTATTAGAGATTTTTATACATTTAATATTAACCTCTGGATACAGTGATGTAACCTGATCTCGCGTGAGACTGTTGATTATGAAGTTTGTTGTCTGGGTGGAATCAAGATTTACTATTCGTTTACGTCAAGATATAACTTATAGATGTCATTCTGCCGTACTACTTACTGGACGCAGACAATTAACGCAAATGTGCATAAATACTTTAATTGTTATTAGAATGACTTTACACCGTCTTATAGACATGCGTTTTTCATGAAAGAATAGCTTAGATTACTTACTAGCACATGTACACGTAGAAAACTTTAGTTAATTGTACTTATTGATACGTACCCGTATGTATTTTAACATAGCTGGTTTTTAAATGACATATACATTAACTACTTATGTTTTTTTTGTAGTGAGTCAACCCGCATACTTCCATACTCGCCACATATAAATTATTTTGACACCAAATGTTCTTTTGATCATTACTCAATTACACTGTTAAATTTTATGTCTTACTTTCAATATTCGATCATAACGAGGGTCATATCAGTGACATCAATGTTATTGGTATGTCGCTTTATGAATATATGATATCTATATTGGTGTGGAAGTACATTTAGATTTGTAATTAGTATGCAGGCATTTTAAAACATCATCGCAACATCTTCTAAAACATGTGTTTTAATATGAACATTGAATACAGCTTTTAGACATGTCACGAATTTGAATGAGTCAACTCCACCTTTTTTAAATCTGCCACAGCAGTCGACTCAGTGTCAAGAGAGAACAAGCCAGTAACGATTCATAAAACAATACAAAAAGCTTAACCATTACAAGGCGACAAAACTGTAATATCAATAGAACACAATGGGAACAATAGTTGCCCTCTGTCAATTATGCCATCATTACCATTGGAATAAACGACGTAACGGATCAGATGATTGTCAAAAACAACATGATGACAACGCAACGCGGCCACGACTGCATATCAAAACGTCAACAAAGAAAAATAATTCTTAATGGCTAATAAATAACATCTTAAATACGGCACTAACATCAAGCATGATCTTGCATATTCAACATGTCGAAACAGTTACCCTATAAATGATTTATAGACCGCGGCGCCGTCTTAATTTTTGTCACTTAACAATGTACAATGAATCTGAATAATTAGTGTCACACGCCGGTTAATAAGTTACTTTGTGAATGTAATTAGAAGATTATGAAATTAGAAACACGGCGCGGCTGAGCCTGTTCCACCGGCTTATTATATTACCAGTAAAGTTATGCCATCTGCATCAAACCAGGTATGATATCCATACGTGATTATGTTGTTTCATCTGCATGCTGCCCCAGCGGCACGTGAATTTCAAGTAGCCGGGATACTACCGTGGAGTGCCGAGAGAAAGTTATAGAAGTTATTTGTTGTTTGAATCATGATAAGCGGTTACAAGCTTATTCTTGTAACCTCGTAAATTCTATACCGTATCGGTTAGATTTGTTCGCTGAACATTTTCATTGAAATATAATACTCGAACATAACGTTGACTCACCCAAAACGTTTCAATTTTGCGAAATGCCTACATGATTTTGTGTAGTTTGTATTGTGTTGCTGTTCAATTTGTACTATTATTCATTTTATTCAGATCGCGATACTTAGCTCCCTTCCTTGACTTGATAAATTTACTGTCTGCTATTTACTAGTGAGTCTACATCATTATTTAACATATTCTGATCACTATCGGATGATTTGCAATGGCCGCTGCCAGGCAGAATGAATTCTTATTGTTGTGAGATATAGGTTGAATGTTAGTTGCTTGGTCACCGAAACGTATTTGCGATTATTTGATCCTCGCATTTGTCAAATATGATCGAAGCGTGCGAAGGTGTTATTCGTTTTGTCGACACGCGATCGTGAGATAAGTCCGATGCTTGCCACTTGTAATTTGATGGGAGGTCCTCGAGCTTTAACATTTACTTTTTTTGGTGTAGCAGTCATACTGTTTGTTTGTAATGGTTTATTTTTTATATATATTAGGGTGTGTTGGATTTTTGTTCGAGTACGTGGCATTTGATCAAGTTGAGCGTAATTATTTAGGCTATATATAAATACATGCATGCTATTTTCGACCTTATTGAGATTACCCAAAATTTATCATTTTTTTAACGTATTAATGTCAGAAAGCAAGAAAATACCAAAAAAGCGTCTAAAAACCGTTATCAACATGTCGTTTACACCTGTTTTTAGTAAGCACTATCGATGGATGATCACTTTCTGATAGTCTTTTGTTTTGTAGACGTTTATTTGTTCATTGCACTTCTGATGTTTTATGAACTTTCTGTCCACAGATCCCCATTGCAAAGTCGATGCCAAGATAATGGGGATTCGTGGATGAAAAATCCATCGATTTCCACATATACCCATTGATGATTCAACTTAATGGTGATTTGTGAATTTTATGTTGGTTTTTCTCCATAAATCCCCATTGCTAAGTTGATGATCGGTCAATGGGGATTTGCGGACAAAAAGTTCACAGATCCCCATTGATGGGGATACCTAATGGGGATATGTGGGATTGCCCGATGGTATTATCGCATCTGTTTTATGCAGTGTATAAAATTTTTGTTCATTGGATTATAAGTTTGTAAGGTATTTTACTATGCATGAATTGACGTAGTTATGTCGCAGTCGATGATATTATGCACGGTAAAACTCGAACAAGTTTGTGTTTGCATTACAAAAAGAAAATTTAATTGTAACTTTTATTATTTACGTAGCGATAAAAAATACCTATATTTTTATCATTATAGTTAATAGCTATATTATTATTATTATTTATTAAAACTCACCCAATCAATAAGATTGACTTATTCGAAATTTACCTAAACATGGCATCAGCCAAGGTTGGTACGCTAAAAATTACTGTTTATATTAGAATTTTTAATACTTTATATTAATTTAAGCATTATAAAAGTGTTGCCTTATGAAGTTCTTGACCACAAATATTGGGAAATTGGATATCTTTTATATCACCATGACACAATGTAGCGAGATAAAAATCTTGCACATTTCTCTTGAAGAACTGCTTATCTTCAAGTGAATACATCTCAATACCGTCACGTCTCCGCAGGTGGTGAACCTGCCCCCTCCGTGTTTGCAAATGTTCATACATGTGGTGTGTCGTAAAAATGACAAACTTACATTTATTACCTTGTACGACACGTGTAAGTAATGCAGTGTCGTGTCGTATGGTTTTTGTCAGCGGGCAATCGGCGATTTATTGAATCGCATTGTTGATTATTTTATTAACGACTTTCGATTGCGTGAACGTTACTCGTAGCCGCAGCTTCGCCTTGTCACATCATGTAACGATGAAAGCCTTGACGAATGCAGTGTTTATCACAAACTGTAAACATGTACTGTTACTTAAATTCCTGACGGCGATGCGTGCAGGCATCCATCTATATTTTATGAGCCATAGTTCAATGTGTGCCATTATAATCTCTAACAATTACACCTAGTCACAGTCGTATGAGAGATCAATACCGAGTGTCGACATTATGCCTGCTCGTTATTATTTATTTCGCTTGCTAAAACATGTTATTAACAAATAGGTAGAGTCAGCAAAAGTGGTTCTATTTAAATCACACTAGCTTATTGATATTTATATTTATTTACAACTGTTCATGCATTTTATATTACACGATAATTAGGTAAGCATTTAAAAGTGTTAATTATATTATGAACGTAGCCCAGTTAAAATTTTTAGATTGCTAAGGAAGTAACCTAAAAATTTTAACTGGGCTACATATACAAAAAGTAAGATGTATATTCCAATTGTCAAAAATGATGGGTTATAATATACAAGTGTGCCCATCCTTTCAAATCAATATATGCCTGAGTATGCTATTATTAAATAAAACGAAAGCTTAGTTATAAATATATGCCAACAAACAGTTTGTGCACAGTTTGGCAAATTTGTAACAATTGTTAATAAGTTTAAGTAGTAATATAAGAAATAAACATATTTAATTTTTTTTCTTAAATATAAATTTAATTTTGTTGACGTTAATCGGATCGAAGGTAGTTCCAATAAGGTAGGTGCGTATCGGTGCGTGCAGATCCAACTTGTGATTGAGAGTTACGATTGTCATTAATATCGTAATGGACAAAATTTATGATCGAGAATCATTTCATCGATTAGAGTCGGTTATTCGTACTTTATTTATTTCTAGATTGCATTCAATTCTAAATACATTTTGAAAACAACGTTAATATTATTGAATATTAATTTGTAACAAGCTTGCGTAGCACTATTGTTTTTATGTTTATTCTACATCGGAGTGATTCACAGTCACTCACGCCTAAATCACAGCAATTACGTTTGTAGTGTTTTGTAGGCGATAACGAAGAAACAAATAAAACCAAAAGGTTTTTTCCGTCACCCTTTCAAAACTTTCATTATAAAAGCTTCGCCACAGGGCAGTAAAATCAAAATTGCGTCATTTTTCGAAGGCATGTATTGAGCCAAGGTTTAATTTTGTGTGCCACCGCATTTTTTACATTGATATTCGCGGTTTCAATAAACTCCTTTGTCCAGACTGCGTTTTATTTGTTCCGGTGCTTTAATGTTAATTGAAAATCGTGGTAAATGCACCCGATGAGGTCGAGATTGTTTAAAGTAGTGCCGTACGTTTGCTTATGACGACTCGACAAATTCTACTGTGAGTATCGCATATTGCCGCCATATATATTTTATTCGACAGATTTAATTAACTCATAAAACATCCTATATACGCTTAATTTATTGTATATATTTGCAGCCGTATGAATGTCTGCTTGTAAAGCAATTAATTAATTGTACGATTGGTTCTCGGTACCGCGCCGCGAAGAAGATGTCGCCGAATCGTTTCGGCAACTTTCACGTTTCGCGATTTATTGTAATCGATCACCTACAAAGTTATTAATCAAGTAACATTATTCAATATTCATGCACATTTCTCTGTACGTAACTACATGGATTTATTTAAATTGCCGTCTGTTAATTTATAAAGGCCACCGGCGAATCCAAATTGAAAATTAACCCCATTTAGACACACCTCCTGGCGCTCACGTTTTTTCATATTCTTTTTACATCGTGTCAACACGGCCGATAAATTATTACCACTCTAACAAGCTATTATTATGGACCCTGACATTTTATTTAAGGTAGTTTTGAGCAAAATTGAAAATTTTGTCCACAGTTTGGCCTGCGGTGCAACGGGAATGGGTTTTTAAGATTTATATACACCGATTTTAAGTTATTTAAAATTCTAATTCATTGTTTATACTATCGATATAAATTTTATCGATTTCTCGAAATGGTTAAACGTTTGGATATCTGGTTCGATATAGTTAAACATCGGCGTTTTCATATTATTAGCATACTAATTTTAATTTGAACCTGTGTCGCGTGTCGAAAACGTCCCGAAGTAGATCGAGTCAGGTGGCCCTCATTGGCTACAGGTCATTGACACCGGTCAGGTAGGGCCAGTAGATGATTGATCTGCTCCCTTATCATACGCCGTCGCCTACGTGCGGCTTACTCAAAGACACATTGTCTCCGACCAGAGAAGCGTGCGCTAATAGCTCTACAACTTTACCCGAAATCCAATCAATCCTGTCTCCTAACGTAAACATTATATTTATTTTTCCATTGTTTCAGAGTGTTCAGACCGGAGTCCGAGATATTCAAGAAATGTAAGACAATTATTTAATGAAAAATAAAAAAGCGTTCCTTGAGGATATAACTTATTAACTACCTAATGAAATTGTGGATACAATCGTTGAAATAAATATCCTAAAAATTATCATCATTTCCAAAGCTGATATCAATTTCACGCGTATCGCTAGATGTTACCCATTTCCCTTCGACTGCAGACTTTAATCCTTTTAATTAAGATTCAAAATTAAGTACGATAGTGGAGTATCTGTAAATGTTGGCGCCAGCTGAATCTGAGCAGACATTTTGTAAATTGAAAAACTGTCAGTACCGTAGTGGCATCACGTAACCCTTTCACTGTAATGATGATGGGATAATTGAATTTTCAAGAGGGTTCCAATGTGACAATAATCTCACCCTCACTACTATTTTATAACGGTAGAAAATATTTTAATTTTGTAATGAGATGACCACTAAGCTTCATATATAAAATTACAGGCGTTAATGATTATTACATGTAAAACATCGTATTGAATAACGATTTATTACAATTAAAGTATAATAGTTTTGAGTAAAAAATGTTGTTTAAAATCCACAATTATGCAAATGTTTGCCGACGTGCAGTAGGTAGGCCGGCGCCGCAACTAATTTAGAAAGTTATTTTTATATTTAAACTGTTGCGTTGAACGATTTTCCTCAAGTTATTTATTTAACGCCGACGGGTACACACTTTTCTGTAATTGGATACTATTTGGGTTTACTCCTACGTATCAATCTGTCATCATTTTACACACCGGTTAGGTAGGCAGCGTAACTGTCAAAATAATTCACCATATTTTTATGTTTGCAGATGGGACATTCCTGCTCTCCTGAAGAAAGTGCCCAAATTAGGTGCTGTCATAGACTTAACCAACACGGCGCGGTATTATAACCCAGCGGTACGTATAAGCTTACCACGGCGGTTGTTAAAATTGACATTGTAGTTGAACATCATTTATGTACAAAGTGACATTAGCCAGACGCACTCGCGTAAGTATACATACCGAAACGGACATCTTAGTTCCATAAACATTCCTCGGTTGGCTGTTAATAATAATGAAAGGTAACAACCACTCTGCACTTACAAATGTAAGACAAGGTGTAGGGCCAGTTACGACTCTTACTTGCACGGATAGCGCCTGTAGGAATCTTTGCTCGCCCGCTATGTGTTAGAATACCGGGAAGCAATAAAATTATGTTCAGTTTTACGATTGAAAGTCACATTTTCCAGTACGATGCTTTGTTCGTACTTACATCTGATTGCCTGGCATTCATCTTCTAGCATAATCCGATCGTAAAACACGGTTTTCATGGAGTAGTTGACTTTTGAGTCGTGGCACAAGTTAGTGGACGACATGTCAATGAAACGAGGCGTTCCTGTACCTTTGTTACGTGTTCGTTTAGGCAGAGCTTTATGGCATATTTATCCTGTTGCTTAAGTTTTCAAAAACAACGTATGTTATGACAGTAGATTTATGTTAAGACTTCTAAAGGCTTCTGAATTATCAGCGAATTCTGTCCTCCTGTATGACATTTTTATATTTTACTATAGTATTATTTTGTTTTTATATTAAGAAAGTGTAATCAAATAAACATAAAATAAGGAAAGCTATCAATTTTTAACAGAAAAGGTTGAATTTAACTTAAATCAAGGCTGCGTCGAATTTGGCCCGCTGGTTCCGTGAACGCATGCTATATTGCAATTCGAGGCGGCATTCTTCACAGCTGGTCGTAGTGACATACTGTTGTCTCGCGTATTATCCATGCACATACAAAATGTATTGAATGTACATTTCGTCCGTCTGGGATCCCTTCCTCGTAGTTCCCCTAGTACTTACGTGCGTATTGTGATGTCCACCAGAGCTTTTGCTAATGTGTATGACGAATTATGCACGCCGTTACTTGGACTGTAGGAGTGCGAAGATTTCTCGCACTTCATTTGCACGAACTGTTGTTATGTTTTTGTATTGTTAAACGTTATTTCCTTAAAAGCAAAGTTAAAAGTTTAGGTTTCATGGATTTGAATTTATACAGTTATTTATTATCAAAAAAGGATAATAAATAACTAAGTTGTAGTCCGAGGCAAACGAAACTATTACTTGCTGCTGTTTACTGCTCTATTAATTTAAACATTACCAATAAAGTAATCCGACTATATGATGATTTCGACACCTCTCTAATCTGATTGGTAATTGTCATTGGATGTCAACTATGAGCACCGAGCACGTGGTAGAATTGGTCACTCACTCACTTCATTATTATGTACCATCTCAGTTCATGCTCTACTTACATTCTATAATCTCATTACAGTAATGCATATCTATGATAACATGATCATTCCAGACCGGCTTACTCACCTAAGCGTACTTAACATTTAAATATCTGAACGTAATCTTTACGGAGTCAAATTGCAATCTTAAAATGTTTTAATTCGACACGACTTCGAAAATAAGTTTAATTATTTTGAAGAAACATATATGTTTAAACTTAATATATTATTATTCATAATTCGATTTAGACCCAAGTAATAATTTGTTTTACGAGTAGTTACGCGTAAAATGTATTTTATTGCAGTTCGAAACACTCTTGTGCATATCTAAAATGAGCAATAATAAGTACTTTACATATTTTAAGTACTCGTAGCGGTGCTTGTAAGGAGGCTGCAGTTACTATGTAAATAATGATTGCGTTCTTTGTTATAGGAATTACAAGCGGCGGGTGTACTACACAAGAAGATTTTAATGCCGGGCCGCATAATACCTCCCGAGAACAAAGTGACAGAGTAAGTCCATCTTCTCTGGCGCGGTTTACGTGCGATTAATCGCGCTCTTGTGTGAGACGTCTTCACGACGCCGAGCCTTTTTAGCTCGCCCAAGTAGAAGATGTATCTCACATACCTACAATCTTTATCGCATAACCCTACAGCTATCGAGTAGAATCGTATTTATTGCCGTAATATTTCATATAGCCTGAAACTCGTAGACTTTATTTAAGCAGTTATTATTAATCTTTGATTGGTCGTAGTGACTTTTTCTTTTAAAGCCGTAAAGCAAGTGTTTACTTAACACTAAATGCCGTGATTGATGTCGACGTTCACCCGATATTACGCCTAAGGATGATACACCTTAACAAGTTTACATCCCTTATACGGTGTCGCGTAAATCAGAAACAGAACAGCTATCTATCAAGTACGAATCATCGTTTTGCATTTGCGGCGGATTTTAATTTGAAGCGTCGAATTGGCGCCATTCGTAGACCGAATATGGGTAATGTTATAAATCTACGCGCGGAGGCGTGGGCGGCGGCGGCGCGCGCGCCTTAGGGCCGCAGTCGACCCGACCGGTGCCAGTAGAGGTACCTATTCTCGTATTCAATTGAACTTGGTCACATCTAGCGCTTGTGTCGATGGCGGCGTCTGCCTCCCACGCGGCATCCGATGCCTTTTGGAATTTGAAAGGCATTTGTCGCTGCAACGATGCGTGTCCACTCATGTGTAGCACTTGTGTCCCGGGGACTAAAACACACCACGTTTTATTGTGTCGTAAACTTTGACACTATCTAAGTAGTTAGATAGAATATTACAGTTGTATTTAATTGATATATTAAGTTATAATATCTTAATGTTTACAATAATCACAACAAATTTTATGCTTATTGAAATACGTTCGTTGGTCTCGAACTATAAGTTTGTGGTTATATTTGCGTGCGATAATGCCGAGGTTCGATTCCCAGATCCAACAAAGCGCTAAAGGTTCTTCATAGCAGCACGGAGTCTGGTTATGTGCTCAGTAGGCGACAGTAGGCTTGCCTCATATTACGTGAGACCTACATAAGAATATAGCTGAGGAAACGTGACTGTAACACTGCTCTGCCTCTTCCTTCGGCGCTATACAGGTGTGAGACTGAAGTTATATTATTGAATGAATTGAATGAGCGGTAGTTTACAACAGATATAGGAATTCATGGTTTAGTTATACATACACCTACGTATATAAATGTGTAAGAATAAGATAAAAACGACATAATAATATACTATTTCCAGTTTATCGCTATACATATCAATTTATAAAATGATTTGCTCAACTTTAACTCATAGATTATCTCGATCATTTGTCTGGTCTTTTGTTAGTCGCCTGCGCCCATCGTCGGCCGTCATCGACATAAATAACCATCGGCATTTCTAAGATAGTTCGCCCCTGTTATCGTGCTATGGGACCTCGCATCTGTTTGTCAGTTAACGTTAGACAAATGCGCCACCCGTATAGCTACTTCGAATCTTAACTAAAAGGCACGTCGACTTAATGATAGCTCTATGTTTCAAGAACTGACAATTTTTAATGACATCATGCTTAGTATACTAGAGGTTTTCTTGAAATATTCGGCTGTATCAATGGAATATTATAATTGATTTATACCTTATAATAAGTGTTTTCCTAAACCTTGATGCATTATAACTCATTTATTACACTTTCTTTAAAATATTTAATCTTCTGGAATAGAATATCTATCAATTAAGCCTGTACATAGGCATCTTCTTTATCGCATCAAAACGCATAATCACGTCAATATATAAATCAAAATGTATTAAACCTTTTTTCAAATAAGTGGTAGGTTATTATTGTAGATTATTATAACTATTGTTCAAGTGAAACTTGGTTGAAGGACCTGAATAAAGATGACACAAACCAAAAATAAATAATTTGAAATGCAGAATAGTGCTGCTACTGGTCAGCACAAGCTGTAAAAATAATAAATAATTTCAAGTATTTATTATTATTGAAATACATTTTTGCTTTGCACTGCACTCGTTCGTGAGATTAGCAGCTAACGTAACGTCGAGTTAAAGACGATCTTGGACACGACCAAATACTAATACCAGTGCATTGGAAATGCTACCGAGTTATACACATGATTTTCTAGTACTGGAATAAAATTTCTATAGGTATACAAGTTGTATGAATTTACTTCGGAATACTTTTATATATTTTTATGTTCATCTCCATACTGGACTATGGAGATGATGTCGTACATCACACATACTTACATCATACATACTTCCTTATTTAAACAGAATTATGTTTAGATAAGGAAATACGAACTACCAACTAATAAAACAGTTCTATTATTTTATTAGTAGGTATCATAAGCAAAATGTCGCGAGGCGTTCATTTATCTGAGCTGTTACAGAAGATGATCAGACGCACGCTCGTAATGATGCTCGCGTGCCTCCGCGGTCTGTTCATTTATCACGCCAGTATTTTTACTTGTTTTCCTTGTCGACTGTCGACAATCATGTCGTCATTACAAACCGCCCGTGTACATATCACCCCGTCTATAAATTGTGAACACCGCCGGTGGTACCGATCGTCCGTTTAATAGATTTTTACTGCTCGCCTTTTAAGGGCCTTTTATTGTTTTGACGATTTATTCGCTGTTACCGATTCTTTTTTAACCTACTTTTATTATAGTCCTATTTTCCGGTATGTTGGCGATAAAGTTAATGTCTCAGTGGACAGTACTTATACCCGTGTCATCGCTTTGGTATTTTCATTTCGGTAAGAAATGCAAGTGACGCGAGCGTTGATACCCAACCCACGGGTTAAAGTCATCGCTTGATCCAATATTGATACATCAGATTCTATGTCATGTACACATGTTAAATCCGCTTGCGGGCTTTTTTTCGCCTTTGTTTTTATTTGTGATTATATTAGCGCATGATTGATACTTATAACGAGATTATTTCACAATGTATTAAGTCATTTTTTATTTTTAGTCTGTTCAATCACTGGCGGGAAATCCGAAAAAAATTATCTTTGACTTTGGACCTGGCGTCTATGATCGCAGAGTGCTGTGACATCAGCCATAGAATTATAGTCTGCATAAATAAGTTTGACATCATCGCGATCAACAGGCAAGATAATGTTGACGGAAGTTTGTTTATGTACAAAGTTCTGGTAGACAATAGCTTCTCTTACTTTAATGATTGCACAATAAAGAATGTCCACGTACGTATCTTACGAGCTGTGAACGCGTTTATCGCACTAGAGGTGTTAAAAGTAAATTCTCACGTTGTTGACTGTTTGTCTAGTAAGAGGCCAGTGTAAATCAGAGTAAGATAGGAGACTTCCGAGCGTGATAACAAACACATAAATATAGAGACCGCCAGCCATTGTCCAAATTTACTGTCACTAACCCATTCTACTAACACTGTGAACGGTTATTTTTCTCTAACCGTCCGACGATAATGTGGTGTTCAACGTTGAATTATTATTGGTGTTTTGATCAACTGCGACGCTCTTAATTATACCAATCGTTTTCATGCTATATGTATATAGACTGTGCTTTAGTAGTAAGGTTTTGTATATTAGACAAATATAAATATTTATTATTATCAAGCGGCGCTTTACAAAATTTCGGATATAAACTTCGTCTAGATCCAGAGAAACTATCCGAAAATAAATAGACTAACTCGTGAAGATTTCATCTTGATAAAGATAATGACTTCTGTAACTATACGTCGATGGCTTAGTGCATTCTTAGTTTAGCAAAATGCAGTAGTTTAACTAAACAACGATTATTATTAAAGCGCTTATTTATAACGAAAGCTGGTTATGCAAATGTTTGCATACTATACTAATGAACGTGATAAGATCTATTGACGCTATCGCGTAGCGCCAATTACACCTGACGTATCAACAGACAATAATTTGGCCTTATATCAATATTAACTTATATATTTATTGAACATACATTTTTTTTTACCTGTTTTATTATGTTCAACCATATTAAGGGTTTCTAGTTTAGCAAATTTTATTGAATATCGGTTTTACATGAAACGACTGCTTTCTGACTGACGCAAACCAGAGGATATAAACGATCAAGAAATCATGCACAATTCCTTGTTGTGTAGACTGTTATAGACGTTTGTTACAACTGGTACCTGACAACTTAACATGGTCTACGAAGCAAGGGATGTTGGGGTGTGGTGTCTTTAGATGGTCACTTATCTAACGACTTCAACGCGACAGTTTCTCAACTTATCGTTGATCGATCATCACTTTGCCACGGGCCCCTCGTAACACGATCAACTATAATAACATAAATTCTATCGAATGATGAAACGAATTGTCGATTTTCTCTAATGTCCATAATAATGCTAATAACTTGGCTATTACAAGTTGCTTGAACGTAATAGCTGATCTAAATATCGACAATGTTATGGCATTCTTTATTATAGTGTGTGTATAATCATTTGGACCACACAGATCGGGTATAATTGAGACATTGTATGTATTATTATACAGTTGTTTATATAGTATTATTATATAGTTGTCCTGTTATTATACCTACTTTTATCAGTGGTTTGAGTAGTTACGAAAGTTGGTTGCATCGAACTCTGGGAGTTAATTAAAAGCTTACGAAACGCTGTACATGATTTGATTAGAACGTGCCCTTGTTTTAATATAAGTAATTATTTTCTGGTCTCGGCGAGTAATGATGACAAGTTTGATGTATTTGAGCGACATTTTGTAGATTAAAATGTTCATTATACGATACCGAACAAATAAACATTAGGTAAAATGTAATGTTTTATGTCGTTAGTTATATAATATGTAAGATAATGTTTTTGTCTGTAGTAGGTATGTTCTCTTTTCTAGGTAGACCGTTTAAGGTAGGGGCTGAGTAGTTAAAACATATATAGCGGGTATTACATAATCCTAACAAATATTATAAAAGCGAAAATGAGTTTGTTTGTTTTTTTGTTTGTTACCTTTTCACGCCTAAACCACTGAACCGATCATTCTGAAATTTTGCATATACGTTGTCAGGTGTACAGAAACGGACATAGGCTACCTTTTATCCCGAAAAAAAAATACTATTCTCGAGGAAAATTACAATAACGTTCTTATGATAATAGATGGCGCCACATGTCTTTCGAATCATGATTGTATTATATTATTACAACCCGAATTGATTGTCAAATTCTAAATTAACGCGAGCGAAGCCGCGGGCAAAAGCTAGTAATATGAATAAGGGAGAGTATAAATGCAAAGATTACATGTACAAATCTTGTACATAAGTCTTTGTTAATATTACTATAGACCACTGCACTATGCTGCGGTTTGGCAGTCTACACAAAGCTTATAAAAATAATTTGAATTATTGCAAGTAATATTAATACATTATTACATATTTTCTTTTGAATAGAGTGTTTCTTCAATAATAAAACTACTATTTTGTAACTGCGCTATTGGAACAATAGTTAAACCATCTAATGCCGTTCGTTTGGCTTTTCTATCAGGGAATTCAGCAGTAGCTATGAGAAACGCTTACGGGCTTGAAGACATTTTGGCAGATTAGGTACTAATCATGCAGAAAGAAAAAACGCACAATGTGCTTTTATTTTGGATTACGCTACATCTAAAGTCACTCCTTATTATTCATCACGTAATTATTATCTACAGCTGTAATTATTCATGATAAATATGTCTGTGTCATAAGCACGTACTCATAATATTTACAGTAATGTTAATACATTAAAATTCACAGAACTGGTGTATTCATCTCAATTAATTATTATGAATACACCACTTTCTAGGATGAGAGTGCTAATTGTAATATTCATTAAAACGTTACTCACACGTATGATTAAAGCTCAAACTAATACGAACTTAATACGGTAGTTTTAGGCTAGCGCACAACACTATTTGTGCAAACCGCTTAAGCGATTGTCGTTTACTTTTAATAATAATAATAATAATATTTTTCTCAAGTAAAATAGTTTGTACACTTAAAGATACTTTAAAGAACTTTACAGATTAGGTTTGGATTCTCAAAATATACAAAAACATCTTTGTCTGAACTAGATAATGAAAATATCTGTATTTCAGACATCAGATACTATGTAAACTATTATGTGGATATAGCACATGGCATCCCGCCTGTTATATATGTTTATATTTAGCAGGGTTGCGTGACATGCACATTTTGCCAGCTATGTTTAGGAAGTTGGTCTATTGCTGTCTGCCGGGTAGAGCTCCAGACGCCGCCGTGTCGCTTCTGAAAATTTCATGACGGGTAAACAAAATAAAAAGGTAGTAAACGTAACATATGTATGAATATATAAACGCACGTGTTAAATAGACACTTAGCTTTATGTATTTGGCGTTATTCTCATTAGACAAAGTAAACATAAAGATAATTAGCGATTGTGATTTTAATTTCTCGTGCATGAAAACACTTCTTAAAAATGTAAAATTATTACAATTTTATTGACATTCAAATGGATATTTGAATGAGGTTTATTCTTGGTACTTGTGCGAAAATTGTATAAGATTGTGCGCGAGTACCAAGTCAAGTACGTCATCACGTCTGTATAAGCCTGCCTGAAATTTGATTCCTGCGAATGTACCAGATATTTCCGTTAAATGGTCTCGCTCAGGCGGTAATCGCCAATGTGCGGTCAACCTTATGTGTCATTGGCGCCGTTGGTAATGATCCCGCTAATTAATTAGCACATCCCACATCTTTAATTGATGACGAATGGTCATTGTTGCGGTTTTATTACAATTTATACTGATTAACATAAAAGGCTATATACAGTATTGTGTCCTCTAAATATTTTGACGTTTTAAGTTTGATTTTGTTTTTGGTAAATTTGAGTTATGTTTTGGTTGGGAAATTGCATAAATTAATTATTAGATGTCATCACACAAGTTAACAATCTATTAGTCTCAAATGGTTCGGTATCTAAGACATTTAATTCTATGTGAGTTAACAAATCTATTGCACAGACCTAGACTTTGCATTGTTACTAGTTTTAAACTGCCACAGTTTACAAAAGTTCAGAAGTTTCATTTTATTTGACTATATTCTTACAGCGCCACTAGCAGCAACTGCGATAAACTAAAATATATGTATCGAAAGAAACTATTTTACTTTACTTTAACTACCTATCCACCAGTATGTTGCTTACAGTTTGTTAGATGAAGCAAACGAATTTAGGACTTACGATTACAGGTAACAGTTGTCACTGAACTAGCGAGACATTGAAACGATCCATATTTGGGAAATTGACTACAACAACATATTAATACATACTACATCATAATCAGAGTTTGTCTCTGATATTCACTAGGCAAAATATAAATATTAAATTCATATGGACATGCTACTAGTGAAACCAAGTGATATGCAAGTGTGTTCTCTCAAATTCGCTTTATTTCAAGCAACACGATGAAGTAGTAATCTGTTAATATTACAAGAAACAGTTAAAAAAATGCATCGCCATCGTTTCAATAAGTACTTTATATTAATTATCTCCAAACGCTTTTAAACTTGTTTGTCAAGCGAAGCTTTGACACAAAGATTAAGCCGTAATAATAACTGTGGTTAAGACAAACGATGTTCCGAACAACCAAATAGAACGGCTCAATATCATCGACATTAAAATAATAATGACCAGTTTGTTCCAATGTTCCAATTTAACCATCGTATTGTTGTGCCGGCGGCACTGCGGCTAGACCACAAAGGAGGCTGTAATACTCCATGTTCTCAGAACTAGTAGATAATCGCGACAATTGTCGAGTTAGGAACGTTAAACCAACTGATTCACTATGCATAATTGGGATAGTTTTTATGAGTACACAGTGCCGACGGTCGCGTAATGTCTATATGACTCAACCTTGTTATGAGACCACGATATGACTGTTGCAGGCTTATGGTGTAGCATGATAATAAATACGTTTGGGTTTTAATGATGTACTTTGAAGTTCATGGTGTTGATAATTTAGTTTGCCAAGTAAATACGAATAAAGGAAATGTCTAGTACACAGCGTGGTATGCAAGAAAAGTCATTCACAATCATTCCCCTGGCCATTGAAATTTTTTCAGTCATTTTTAGTTAGCTTACCCGTTCCTTTCTTTCGTCCTATCTTGAATTCCTGTTATCCTAGAGCCGAGAACGAGCACGCTACCGCAACCAATTTCCATGAAGCGGGACGTATGCTTATTTACCACATAAATTGTATAAAAACGTGAATAGTCTTTTTTCACTTTATCATTTTGTTTTGGTACTAAACTTGGAAACTACCTTTCATAAACTCAACGAACTTATAACACCAACCATAATACAAATCAAATATTGGACTTTAAGCTCCAAGTTTAAAAGAATTCGCCTCTCTATAATAAAATTGAATTTATCCGTGGACGGTTAGGGTAACCATCCTGTATTTGTTACGGTGATCATTTCCGGACCGTTGGCTGTCCCGCGAGACGTGAAACTGTCTGGTGTATTTTTAGGAACATCCTTTTCTTGCTGGCTTGTTCCGAATATTTTTGATTACGTCACATTTTTAAAAATAGAGCCACGTCTTTGATCTTGACGTAGCGTGACTTTATGTATATGTATTTCCATAACGTTAAAACTTTTCGAGATTGCTCTTCCAAAGAAGTTATTGAACATTGATTCGGTTCCTGTTCCAGTTAAAAAAGTTACCTAGTTTCTATAATCATATTCATGACATTATGCGAGCGACTTTATTCAAAGAATTTGTACAAACCAATTTGTGTACAAGAATATATCAATTTGCTCAAACTGAAATACACTTTATAACTTTTTTTAGGTATACTTGGTAAAAGTATAACTTTACCTTTGAGATATATTTTTTGTATTTTGTTGTTAGGTATGTTTATATTGTCGTTATACTGAAAATGTTATTCGTGAAAATGTTATTGTGTTCGGTCTTTGAAAAGATCAGAACGCGTATACAATAGATGGATTTCAGCTGTAAGGCTTGTGTCACACGAAAATAAAGAGAGGCTCTTAAACGTACCATTTCTTTATTCGAAAATAGGTTCCTAATTACACTTTGCCTAGTTCCCTTTACTGTAATCTATGTCGGTATAGATTATACCACGAAAAATATTTTTATTTAATAATGGTCTGCGATCAAGATCTTTTTATATTTGTACCTATTTATTTTAATAGTACAGCAGTTAACGATTTCAATA
Source organism: Catocala sponsa (assembly GCA_963564715.1). NCBI lineage: Eukaryota > Metazoa > Arthropoda > Insecta > Lepidoptera > Erebidae > Catocala > Catocala sponsa. Next base: position 18,732,860 of record OY751338.1, on the reverse strand, counting down.
GTAAACTAATAATCATATGATTTGTTTAACGAAAGCAAAAATACATATGAATAATGGGTTTCGTTTTTTAGATGTGTTCGCCAAACATATTGATGTTTGAGAACTCACCTTTAGCCTCACTCGCGCGTAGACACATTGAAAGCCACTAAGGTCATATTCGGGGTCTATCCTGAAACTTTCCCGACGTAAACATTTCAAAGAATTGAGTGTCACGGCTTTTATGCTGATTGAATGGCGCTACTTTTGACAATCACTCTCTGGTGATCCTAATGTTACCATAGGGTTGACACTATCGTAGATACTAATTATTTGTCTCAACCTTATATTTTGAAACCTACTACCAATGTAACAATCAAGAATTGCTAACCACGAAACAAGTCGTTGAATCGTAGTAAAATGATCACCCTTTGCTGTCAACACAAGAACTCAAATGGAGCGGAATCTGAAATGTCTTTTAACGCAGCAATACAACATAAGATTAATAGGCTGCAATTTTTGATGCACCAGACAACAATATCAGTCTTGTAAAGTAAAGAAATGTGTCCCACTGCTGGGCACGGCACTTTTCTTATTATGTGAAGGGTTAGGGCCATAGTTCACCATGCTAGTGCAGTGCGGGTTGGCAGACGTCAAATATTTTCGAGAATTTTATGGAGAACCCATAGACGCATAGAGACATACAAATTTCTTGAAGATGTTTTCTTTCACCGTTTAAGAGAGGGGGGATATTTAACTTTTTAATACGCATCCTAACGTCGAAAAGTCAGAGATGCGCGCCTTGCCTCAACTCGAGATCTCTGCGTGGCAGTCGAACAGTTTCCCACTAGGCTCTCGTTATTTATTTTGCGGTGCACTAGAGCGGAGAGAAAATTCCATTGGTTGATTGGTTAAATGCAAACTCGAGAACAATATGGATAAGGGATAAACTAGTTTCCTTCGAGTATTTGCCTTCACCGTTATAACAAGTGATCATTAATTTTTAATACACCCATTATTAAGAAAAGTTTGTGATAGGTTCGAACCTCTGTCGTGGGAGGAGAAATTTTACACCACTAGGTTATCGCTGCTTTTATGCTTAACATTAATCAACAGAATATTATTCTAACTTTATCCCATAAAGATCTTGTTATTGGCAAATCTTGACGGGCACACATAAAACAGTAACATGAAAAGATTTAAATTTGCTTATTTTATACAAATAATTAACTCGAATATAAAACTAGACTATAGACTGACACCTGTTATTTCACTGATCTCTCTGGTAACTTTCTTGCGTGAGATTGTTTCCATAAACAGATTTGGATTTCTTCCATAATCATGTTTAGTTGATATTTTTCTAAAAGCTTCGAGCTTAAGTTGAACCGTATCCAGATTTAAGAAGGAAGATAGATGACAACCCTACAAATAGACCTCCGGACAATAGTTACGGTAATGTTTGTGGTGTTATAGCTCTACTTTGACATCGTAAAATTTTCAGACAGTATTGCTATAGATATACACCTATCCGACATAAAAATGAAATGCAACAAATAAATAATTATTAGTATATTAATTTCCTTTAAAACGGCAACTTCTGCAAGACTTGTGAAGCGGCAGACTTTACAGTCTTAGAATTAATGAACATCAAGTTCACCAGGCTCTAAACAATTTATTAATAACATGGACTGTAAGTTGGAAAAATAATAATTGTGCCGTATGGGATCAGAATCTACACGTTAAATGTACCTATATGTTTGAATATATCTTTAAATGTCAAAGCAGATAATTTAGAAGAAGGAGATAGTTTAGTTCTGTTTTCTATTTATTAATTGTTGCGATATTTATAGTTGTTTTTGTGAGACAAATTCGGGCAATGTGCAGCAAAAGAAAATTTTATATAAACAGTTTTGTACTCAATAATGCCAAGCTATAAATCATGTTATTATTTGTTTAATATTAATAATACAAAGATTCTCAAGTTATTATAAATAAACAAGTTATTATAACAAACGTTGTCCTGTACACAAGAAAAAAAATCTAAACCATTCTCGAATCCACTTGAACACACACAAAAAATTTCATCAAAATCGGTCCAGCCGTTTAGGAGGAGTTTAATTACAAACACACGCGCAGAAGATTTATATATATAAAGATTTTCCAATAATACTCACCCCGTTGTTCTACCTTATAACAAACAGTATTTATCCGCGCTATTAATTGATAATCAAAAAACAACGAGATATGCCCATGAGTTCCAGCGCTGCGCATTCCTAATAAAATGATTTCTTTAAACTGCTGTCACCACTAAAATGTTGTCATTATTGGTGTTATTTCGAGACACTCATAAAATAAATATTAATATTATATTTATCAAGGAATCAATTGGATTTTGGTGCGAAATATGCTATTAAATGAAGTCTTGGTATAATACTTAGAGCCAATTTACGTTTTTATGACTAACCTTTGGCATTATTTGTATTAGTTTTGATATTGATGCTTTCGCTAAATAATTTATTTATTTAAATTCAGATCTGGTAGGTGTCCACAACTGTTTTATTTAATCGTGACTCATTTGTTGAATCATAATAAATTCCTTTTTATTTTATCAATTTACCATCACATTTAGTTACATAGTTTTGTACTTACATCCACGACGCATATAACATTAAACTGTCAATATAAGCGACTCTAAATTATTATTCCAATCTCTTTATAAACTCTGCTTTTAACTTCCCAGAAACATTTTATAGTCTTTTAAAGTACATTGATATTCATAGCCATTAAATAATTTCTTAGTAACTTTTAGTAATTTAACATATGACATTGGTTTAATGTGGGAATGTTAGCAAAACTACGAATATTTTGTTTAATGAAACATTTAAAATAATGTTTCCAGTTGCAGTCAAGTGCAGCCTTGTCGGTCGTAAACACTCAGACCTTTACGGGTAGATAAATGCTAGGTCTATGATGATGTAGTGTACAAGGGATGATATCCTTTTTTCATCACTTTTATGCCCGTAGGTATATGTAATTACTATGATGATATTAATAGTTCACGTTGATACACTATCGTCGTGTCCATTTGCTTTTGGATAACTTGGAGTTCGTTTCTGGACTAACTAGTAGATTGAATCAGTACAGATAACGAATTCAATCGACAATATGGTAGCTTACGTAAATACATACATACTTACATATGACAATAATACCAAGGATTGTATTTCATTCTTTATACAATTTATATTGATCATGTTTAGTTTGCACTCTGAACTTGTGCAAGGTATGGTAGGTTGTTTGTGCACATGAAATTAAACAATAATGACGTTGGTATATACCTAAGGCAATTCTGAATGACTGCGACGAAAATGAATAAATAACGTAATAAATGCCAATGAAGCAATTGAGTTTTGTTAGGATCGTAATCAGTATAAATTCATAAATCGCTCCTGAACTCTCCAGGGCTCGTACCAAGCATAGGTATGTCTGCACATGTAAGTGAGAACTTACATAATATAATTTATTTGAGTAATATCAAGGTATGAGAAGCGAAAGATCGTATACGCATCTTTGATCAAGGCAATGCATCAGTAAGTACTCGTAATTACTTAGCGACGGCAGTCTGCCACCGACCGTCGCGTCGAGCAGTTTGCACGCCGTAAACACGAACCTGATGACGCGATCGATCCAGCTTCAGCATAAATTATATTCTAACTACACATAACATTAAAGCTTCATTAAGTTTATGTTAAATCATTAAAATAGTTTTGATAGTCTCGCAGTCCTTCACGTCTTCATTTTACACGTTTAATAACTTTGTAATATTAATAGTCGATACGACCTCACCGTAGGTACATAACGAATCTATAAATCGCTCAAATATTTTCTTATTTATAGCAAAATTAAGAGGTAAACTAAAGAATGGCTTGATTTATTTCTCACCGGATGCATATTTTCTGCTTGTATTTATTCCACGTCTGACCTTTGGCCTGTTGTTTTTCACCCAACGCTATTCTACATGAGGACGCCCTGGATCGCATGGGAACCTCCTTCGTCCTTATCTCGCGTTGTATCAAAATGTCGCCTATTATCTCTGTTTGGGGCACTTTCGGCGCTTGTTGGGTACCGACACGTAACGACATGTACGCTCCTACCATGATGGATGCGACCGCGTTGTGTATGTGAGGTCCGCTCGGTTGTGAAACCATGTTTGTCATTTTCTGGCCTATGCAGTAAGTAACTTGATTACCTGACGGAATTTACAATAAATTAAACTGTTATATGTATAACAGAGTCGTTTTATAGACTGCTATAAAATCATTTCAGAAGACGTATTCGACTTTTGGACCAAACGCAACTACAATGGCAGTAAGCAGGAACAAGTTTAAAAACGTTCTTATAATAAATGTCGTTATTAATTCGCAATAAAATGATTACACAGTTTATACGCATATTTTATGGTCGTATGTCGTCAAACTCGTGTAATGGTCTTGTAAATTTGACATTTTATGGACTACAAAATTTTAAAGCTTATGATCTTTTTCATTAAAACCGCGGCCTGTCGATTACGTTCAAGTTTATATTTACTACTAGCAGGCAGCACACAGATATCACTAGGAGATTAATCAATGTAATCCGTAAGATTAGCATATTTATGTCAAATTATCTATTAAATATTAATGCATTTTAATTTTAGTTGATTATATGCCGGTTATTGGCAAATATAGCGAAACTGTGGAATGTTGTACTGGTACAACAGTGGTAAGTTCTGTCATCCTTACGTACGCAAACGCTTAAAGTATTCGGAGGGACGACGGTGGGTAATAATTGCAGCGATGCCTCCTAGTAGTTACATAAATTTTCCTATAACGCCACGCAGGGCACGGCAGTGGCACCGCAGCCGGTGTGCCATGAAAAATACCCGGATTATAACTCGGGAGCGATCTACCGAACAGATAACGCCACTAGATATAAATTATCTCACAAACGCAAGACGCTACTAATATTAAATAAGAAAGCATGTAATTCACGTTGCTTCGATCTGCCGCACGAGTAATAAAATACACAATTTTGACAGTTTTTAAATAATGACGTCCGCGTTTGGTCAGGAAATGCTTAGAAAGTTTATAAGTTGTTACTTTGTAGTCTGAAGTCGCTCATGATCACGTCGACCTTGCACGTGATTAATTACGCCCATTTGTAGAACATTTCGTGTCTTGTTGTTAACATACATTTTGTTCTATGAGTAAGGCATCGATAAAAAATTACATGACTTTATAGGATTAATCTGTCAAGCCTTAAAATACCAGACATAATTAAAAATCTATTGTGTCTGGCCGACTCAATAGGTTATTAAGGATTTAACTTTGGCTTAACATAATTATGTATTTCATGGTAAGCCATATGCATTATAAAAACGATTGCAACATTTTTTTCTCTCGCCTACTGAGAGCACTGAGCGTATATAATATACCTGTCCAAACCTTAAGAATAAGCTCTAATTATGTTACAATTATGAGCAGTTTTAAGTATGGAAATATTTCCTACATTTTATTAATGAATTGTCTGATTAGGAGACTTGCAAAAATAACATATCGCCTTTCTCGACACTTTGGTGATAGTTTATTCGTTGTAAATTCATAGAACGTGGTCCTTATCAAAATTATGTTGTAAATAAGAGGATGTTTTGATAATATAAACATAATTATTATAATCTTCCCACTTTCACATTTCGTGACAATACGTAATGCTTTGTGAAAGCAATTTTCTTTCGAAAGTTATGATAAATTTTGATCCTGTTTTATTTATAATCAAATATTATAATTGATCTGTCAGAGAGAATTATTAGGATAAGTTGAAGGACAAACGCTGCAATGTTTATTTGAGATTTGTGGTCAATAATCGAAAAGCTTTATTCAGCCTCTGCTGCCTTAATACTATTTATCAGCCTGTGTATGTGATAAAGGTACAAGATATACAATAGTATTAAAAGAACCTCGCGGCTGTCCCAGGGGTGTGTGTGAGTCGTCGTCAATTATTACCATACGAATGTGCTGGCTTGGTCTGAGAAGAATGGATGTGACGAATATATTAGGTACATATTTCAGTGAGTTAGTCATTTCATGGGATTTGGTGATCTCCATCGCAACATGTTTTGGGTTCTAACCTTGCTATAAAGATTTTCATATTGAGCCAGTCACAAATTACCACTATATCAAGTTGCTAATCGGTATCCGATAATATGTTTTTGCAACTAGTTTACTTAGAAGTAAATCCTTGTAATCTACATCAACTACGCTACGAAATTGTTATAAAACTACTAGACGCCAGTTTTCGGTACTTACAGGCAAATAAAATTAAAACGAAACGTTTTAAAAACCTTGGGAAGACTATGAATTTGTTGAGTCGTGACTAAATGCATAATTAAATTGTTTACTCTTTGGCGCCACACGTCGCGCCTAGTTTCATTTGTAAACATTATTGGAGTAAAGATTAAATTCCTTAGAATCCGCTCGTTAACATAGTTCTGTTTGACATTTAACTGGCAGTGTTTTTAATTACTCTTTCATGGGCAATTATTAATTTGCTCCGAGTTTATGGTTTTGACAATTACGGTTGTTGTTTTCCCCCTATCTATTCGGTACTGGTTTAAACGATTATGACTACATCAATAATACTTGTTTACAACCCCTGCTTGTTGCCATTATATATACGTACTTAGTGTATGTGCTATTAGTTGACGTCCCAATAACTTATGTTCGAGCTAAATAAAGAGCTCGTTTGCACCGTTTTAGATGGTAATACTGACGAGAATGATAAACTGAATTGTAATTTTGTATAAATGCAACTAGTTGCGGCGCCGCTGTCGGCTCCCCGTGTCGCTCGAGGGGGAATCTCTACAATGATTAGAAAATGATGGCGCTTAGTAAACGGCTGCAATTTTGCATGACAAGACTTAATCACCGCAACCCTCGGCGTATCTTCGAGAATATCAAAACATTTTATGTGACATTTATTTTTGTGTAGAAAAGAAATTTCCTAGTAGAAATATCAACACTGAAATGGTGGACCACCCTTGCAAGTTATTTAAGAAAACATTCCTATAATGCCTCGTTGGGGTTTGTCGGCGCCCCCTCTCAGCAAATATTAAAAGACATTTGTTATGATGAAAACAAACATATTTCACCAAATAGGTCGAACTGGCAGTCGGCAGAAACGCCTTGTAATTCTCAGACGCCCACTGATCGTGCGGTTTTAGGTGTAAAAAAATCGATTAAAGTAAGACGACACGCTGCGATCGATACATGATAATATTTCATCTCGTTCTTGACGGGTGCCGTAGATTCAGAATTTTTGTGAAATTCAATTAAATGTTTTATGGCAGAATAACTGTTCCTACGTATCACTTTACATCGTCTTTAACTTTTTATAGATAGTTTATTGTGTTAGGAACTACTATATAAAGTTCTGGAATGTAGACAATTTACGGGGCGTTTAACCAAGTAATTTTATTATTGAAATATCTTTATCGTAACGAGTGGATGTTGCGCAGTTCCTTGTGTCAAATATAATTCTAGCACACTATGTTATTACAATTTTATGCGACATACTTAAAATGCAAATACTTAATAGTACTACTCAGGAAACCTTTTGTTGTAGTTATTAACCAGGTTTTGTTTATTTCCAGATTTATTGACGCCATTGACGAATTCCTGGGAAAAGACGGCGGTGAGTCAAAATATTGTTTGCGCGGCATGTTAGCGCACTTGATTATTTTTGGGCCGTGGTTAATGACGGCACTTGTGTGCCGACTTATATTGGTGGCGCGGTTTCTCTTCTTTAATGGTCGCGCGAGTAAAGAGAGCTTTGGTTTGTCGACCGCGAGTGAGATCCGCTCGTACATTGCGTATCTAAACACAAGATGTTCACATTGGGCGCGTTGTTGGCTTGAGCGCAGCCTCGCATTGTAAACGCTGATGTGGGTTAAGCTCAAGAGTTGCTGGAAGTACTGACGTTTCGCGTGGGTGAAAATGTTGCGAGGTGTTAATGCACGTCCATTGCTTAATTGTATTGCTTTACGAGTCCACCATAAAGGATAGAGTGTTGTATTGAACCTTTATAGTCACTAATCGCTATTGTATTGTGAGGATATCTTCAGATAAAATATATGACCATATCTGAATAGATCATCAAAGTCTTACAGTATTGTGAGCGGAGTCATATATACATACATATGTATATAATCGAAAGTAATCGTGCTTTGCCATTACGGCTGTCTTTAATTGAGACACTATCGATGAAATTAAATGCACAGATAATGTAACCATTAAGTCCAAGGTATTATTTGCATTCAATATTTAACAATATCGTATTTAAATGAAAAATCGTTAAGTATTTTTGCTCAGGCGTAGACTTCATGACGTAATTTAAATACTCATTGCATCTCAATTTGCATCTCTGGTCAGTTACGTCAGAGCTTCAACAGAACCTTATCAGTGACATTCGACACAACATACGATTTCAATTAAAGACTGCTTGGATTTTAACGAGGAACGTATTACTCGTTCACTTTCTAAAGAACCCGTGCTCCTTTTCCATTTGCGTGTATTTTGTCTTTTAATGTACGGGAAGAAAGTACCGGGAGAGCTCCACAGAAATTGGTTTATCTATAACTCATAGGAGTCAAAACTAGTAGGTTCGGTCCGCACGTCCAAGTTTATCGGCAGCTACGCTTTTAATTACTGTGACACAAATCGTAGTTATCGTCAGACTTCTCACGGTGCCGAACTCTATATTCCCAATGTTCATTAAGATCTAATTACCAATGGGCGCCCTTGTTTGTCTTGATCACAAAAACTAGCTTTTATTAGATTACGTGGGCAGTTTCAATTAATTGTGAGCATGCTAGTATCTGTCGGCGTTTTCATTGGTAATGGCCGGTTATCGGTGTCGCTAAGTAGATTGAGTGAGATGTATATTATACAGGTTTGCTGTATCGCTGGCGCCAGATTCTTGAAGAATGTAACCTGAACCGTGTGGTTTGATCTGGTTTATGAATGCGATTAACTGTTTCTACGGATTACGGCTTAAATTTTGCAAAGAATTTTGTTGTGTAAAAATATGTGTAGAACGTGGTTGCGTTTAACGACACAGTTGGTAGCGCACTGCCGCGTGGTAATGCGACGATATTCATATTTCACCCACTATCTGAGGTGGAATCGCACTCGCGTCCTGATTTACACGATATCGCATGCGCGGGGAATGTTGTTACTCTTGCTACCGTTTGTGCACCCCAGGGTAGTCGGATCCGAGTATAACGTTTGCAACAACCGTTTGGTGATAAATAATTTTTTTGACTAGTAACGGTTGGTGTTTTAAAGTCTTATTAAATCTACATTCAGGTCAACTGTTTTATGGTTTTATGTTTCCCATTTTTCATTTGTGATATTTGTTCTTAGTGCGTTAGAAATTTTATTATCATTTCATACGTCAAATTTACACCATTATGCATAATTTATCGCGCGCGGTTCGTATTAATAGTTAATTTTATCATCGCTGTGAATATTATACTATCGATATCTTGGACATATGAGTTGGTAACACTGAAATCAAATATAAAATGGTTATTATAAATGCGTGACAAGAAGTTATTTGACGTGTCTCGTAGATGTCCCACGTTGCAATGTTGTTTGATAGATCGATTTGTTTTACTAATGATGCTTCGAGATGACTTTTAGTTTCTTGAACTTCTGTTTCTTATAATAATGCATGATAGTTATTACTATATGCCACTTGTCGAATATATCAGAAAAAAAAACTGGATTACATATTGCTGTGCATAATTTATACGGCTATACTTAATTGGTTTAATTACTTCGCTTATGTACAATAGTAGTCGTATACTCATGTGAGTATATAAACAATATAAACATAGTTTTAGACATGTGTCTAAAACTATAGAAACAAGCCAGTTCTCGTATATTCTTTTCTGTTTATAGTTTCTTTGCAGAAAAACCCAAACACTTTGCTCGGCCTGGTAACCAAACCTGGCATCGCATGCGCAAACTAATGCCACAGGATCAACAACGAAACTTTGGCAATCTGATAATACCGGCATGTAATTTGATAACAGTCAGTACCATAGTATTGAATGTTATAAACAACAGAACAATAAAATATAGATTCCTTTAATGCTATTGGTATGGTGTGACGTAATATGAGTTTGTCCGAAACTTAGTTTCAAAGTTTGTTGATATGGAAGCTGAATATATCGTTGCGTTTCAAGCAGTTTACTTACTATGGAGCAAGACAGTTGCAGACAAAGTTGCACTTTTGTTATAGAACTAGTAACAGTGACAAATGTTGCTGACGAATCTGTTTGTCCGTCTATCTGTGGAGTGATAACGTACTTTTACAGTTCCCCATAATATATTGCGTTTGTTATTCTTGAAATTATGGCTACTTTTAAATTTTCTTTCGTATCTACGAGTATTCATTGTTTCGTTGAACTCGCGGCATTGTTTTCTTTGTGGTTTGTTTTAAGACATGTTGAACATGAGCAATAGTTTTGCATTATATAAGAAATACTCCCTATTTCGTTAGTATCCATTGTTCACGTTTTATGTGCAGTGAGTCGGTCTCCGCTAAGTGTATAATTAGTGTTTTCTCTGAAGAATTTGACGCTTTAGAACTTGATTATTGTTTGTCTACCTATTTTCTGCCGCTTCTCTTCGTGCCATGAACATTTGCAAATAGTAAAATTTTGTGTCTTTGAGCATAAAATTTTACTACTTTTTCTTGTAGTTCTACATAAAATACAGTTATGTACATTATTTATTTAGTTTTGTTTCGTTTTAGGGATTTGTCTCGTGATAAATCATTCGTTTATATTTCATTTCACTATTGGATAGTTTTGTTGTGAACGTTTTATAGGCTAACAGTTAAAAACCTAAGCTATGTATACGATCATTATTACAGCATAATTGATAAGGCATCGGACTCCCGATCAAATCTGATGGTTTATCGTGGGTTCGAATGCCACTCATTAAATCAACTACATGAACTCACTTCTAACATAAGCGAGGTAGCGTAGTTGTGGGATAACAAGAATACTAGTCATTTGGAACCAAATTGCTGGTTATCGTTAAAAGTAAGCAGTTTGTTTTATCTACTATATCCGGATTGAACACTCGATCGATATATCCAAATTGAACACTCGATCGACGTTTACTTTAAATATCTTTTTCTCGATCATGTTCAATAAAAATACCAAGTAAAAGAATGTGGAGTCATTGCAACAATTAATATTCTTAAATACCTAATCAGTCATCTGATCATCACATCACTGCCCACGCGTGGCGCCGCGCTATGTGGCAACACGCAACAAGTTCTTAAGATACGGTTCTTAAGATGAGGCTACGATACAAGCGAGTTCACGAGCATAACGATTACTCCACACTATAATGTAATAAAGTGACATAAAATAAACATAACCTTTTGTTATAAACTAACAAGCGGAAAACGAAAACGCTACCCGCTCGCTCAAGAGCTTATCTCACAACGTAACTTCATAAACTGTTATCATAAAAAGTATCAATGTATTAATACTTAATAAGCCATTTACTGACCAAAAATGCTGTTTGTGTCAAAAGCATCTTAAACGAAAGCAGCTTTAATAGTGTCCCGCGGCGCGATTTGGTTTGTTTTACTACTCATTACTGTAATAGCATACTTTAATATAAGTTTATTTGCTTATTAAGATTTTAAGTGAGCATTTATTAGGCGGTTTGTGGATAATCTGTACGATTTTATTAACTGTGTAATTGGATAGTCCGAGGTACAGATACCTAGGTCGACATGGTAACATTGTTAACACACCGCAGTCACATGAATGCGTGTGGTAAAATCCTAATAAGCCGATTACGATGTAAGGGGGTCGAGCGTAGGCGAACTATCGCGTATCGATATCGTCTCGTTTCGTTTACAATCACAATGCATCGATTGTCGACAATCGATCCGCAATGCGATGCGCACACCTAGCCCTCTCAGTTAGACATACGCATGAGACATGTCGCTCTAGCCTTAGAACTGACAACAGACTAAATGGATAACTTGTGACGTCAGCAGAAAAACCTGTAAACGTAGTAAATAGTTTGTTAAATTAAAGGCATATTTGTAAACCATTTTGCAAGAACTTATGGTATGTGTATATATTCTGATGTGTTTTTTATTGTAAGTAGTTTATTGACGTCAAAGAAATGTTACTCTAAAAATATTAGTGTCCAAACACCTTTAGCATACAGAAACATTTTAGCATTTGTTTATTATACTATTAGATACCGTTTAACAGTTCGAGACTAATCTATGAGATTGAAAAGCTGTAATGGATCCTACTATTACGCAATAATGGTATTCATCAATGCGTCGTTATTATAATTATGTAACGCCTTCTTTTGATACCTTTTGTCTGTTTGTTTGGGTTCTTGCGTTGAGATGCGACTGTTGTTTATTTTCTATTAAGTTTATTACATTACAACCGCGGTACTCGCTTTCTATGCTAAGTGAGTTATGAATGGTAACACGTATTGGGCTATTGGCTTATTGTACTGTTGTCGATTTGCATGTGAATCGATGCAACGTCACGTAATGCATGATCGACATTCGAAATGTCACAGTACGCTACTAGTGGAACCAGAAACGGCAGCACTTTGTCCATGACTACTAGTCAATTATCATCACAACAGTAATACTATAGTCACTGTCCTGGTTAGGGTAAGAAGGGACAAAAGAAGAAACCTTGATGTCTTTAATGATGTGGAATTAGGTGCCAAAGTGCAACCTATGTATATATTTTACATCTTTTTAGTTAGATATTGGGTATAGTTTTCAATGTCATTAATTTTGAAATCATGAGTAAAATTTTGGCAAGCATTTGAATCTAGTTTATTAATTGTAAACAATCAATGATAAACTGCTTTTTCGAACTATACGTATGCTTCCATATAATTTTCCTTTTTGCACGATCGTGGTACAAGTCCAAACTTTGAAGGGATTCGGCTTATGGAAAGTAGTGATTCATACGCGCGTAGTCTGACCATACCATGTAAAACCGTCTATTGCTGCGTCTCAGTCTCAAAGAGAGAAAGCTTTACCCTTATTTTTGTACTCATAAATATTATCTCATAAAGATTACAGCGAGTCGGTCTTCTCGTAATTATCATTGCATTGTTTGTTTCTGTAATTGAAAACATGTATACATGTTAATTAAGTTGCTTGCAAAGCTTGCCTTGATGGATTGTTTTAAATGAAATTGTTTTTTTTGTCTGTCCCGACTTGGCATGAATTTGCATGTGTAATGCCTCAAATGCATTACCCCTTAGCCGCTCTGCGTGGGAATTTCGCATCGACAATAATGTATTTGCTCTTTTTTTGTCTCGTGCTAAGGAATACGAGGTACACATGCGGCAGACAAAGTTCGGTCGTAATGTTTGTATAATATTCTCTTACGCTTTGTGGTTCTGTACTCTAAGTAATTACATATGGGTACAATGTCTTAAGATTTTAAGCACGCGTGAGTAATTTTCAGTTTGCCTTAAGTTTTGTGTATGTGTTAAAAACAAAAGTAAATCTTGCATTATTCTCTAAGGCGGTTGAAATACCTATTTGGTTGTTATATAAGTATTCTCACGGTGTTTGAGTATGTAATTATGACAAATAAATGAGGCTGTATTCATATTTTATCCATTTGTTGCTAAACTCCTTTAATATTTGTCCAATAATAAGTATAGATATTTAAATTCATTAGCAACTTAGCAACGGTTTCCCAACTTTTCCTTTTTCAAGTAAGCATATTCGAAATCATAAAAGTCATCACTTTAAAATGTCTGTGTTGTGTATAGGACGCCAAGGTACTATAGGATCTTGGTTGCTACTTCAAAGGTCTTCCTGAGGAAGTGTCAAACCGCGGCCACGACTTCCTTTCTCCCTGCCGCCGCCCCGGTGCACCGCCCCCACGCTCGGTGCGATGGGGTGCGATGGGGGCGGGTCATCGACCTCCGGCCGATGTTTGCCGTGCGATTTTGAAGACACAAACATGAGGTTTTCGTTTATTTTCCGCGGTGTGTTTTAGTGGTTATCGATCGTGATTGCATTACCGTTTACCTTATAAATAGTTTGTATATTCATTTTAGTGTCCAAAAGTGGCAAAGTCGAACCGTGTGTGTCTAATGATGTTTATTAGCAATTTCCTAGGTTTGACGATTGTTTTTGACAAAGCTGCTTTACATATACATAACCATTATTTTTATTAGGTGTACATTGTTATAACAAGGCCTATATTTGACGAGAGTGCAATATTGAGAATTAAGAACCAGACGTTTGCTAAAGTCAGTTTTTTTTTTAAATGGGTTTCAATTTTGTGGCATTATTTAACCATAAATGATACTAAAACCATGCATCGCATTGGGTTGTAACCTGTTAAGATTGTGTGGAATGTGTTTATAAACAAATAACGTATACATAAGTATATGACATTTATTACATTATAGATTGATTGAGAATTTAAATACTGATAATCTAAGAAATGTCAAAATATCTTACGTTAATTAAGTTTGCTTTTCAGTAGTGTAGAAGGAGATTGACTCGTAATTCACTTATAGCTGATCAGAAGATTCTGGGGTGGCTTTCTGTGTTTCTTTTCTGTTAGGAAATTCTTAATAGATACATAGGTACATGAATTTTGGAAAACTGATATGACAGCAAAAGGGCTGCCTCGATCACCGCCGTTTAATTCGTCGGGCATCGGGATATATATACGTGCCATATACATGCAAAGTTGAATAAATGATCGCCGTAGCTTTGTGATGCTTTGTTCACACAAAAAGTTTGAATCGTCCGCTTCTATTATATTTATCACTAAAGATGAATAGAAGAGGACGATTTAAACTTTTTCAGTGCAATAAATAATTAGCATCAACATGAACGTCATACTGTTGTGTACGGTAGAAATAAATGAAATACATTGTTGCAGACTTCCTGATCGGCATCCATTGCACGCACGGTCTGAACCGCACGGGGTACATGGTATGCCGCTACATGCGCGACCGCCTCGGGGTTCCAGCCAAGGACGCTATTAAGAGTTAGTTACTGTCTATAAATATCACTATGAACTGTTTATTACTTCACCACTACTCGCGTCTTCACACGCCTTCACTTACACCTCTTTATTAGACACCTTCGATGAGAAGGAATTTCGTTTTCAGTCAAGCTTGTTTTATAATGAATGATGACTGCTTGTGTGTGTTTGTGTGTGCGTTCTTCATCGTCGTTTTAGTATTGTTTACCACTAGTGTTTGTGAATATGATAATTTATACTTGTTGTTCATTCAAATTGAATTAAATAAGCTATGGACTGCGATTCAAATATTTCCGCTTGTGATAACTAACAGCCGTTTGTCTTGTAATTGAATTAAACTATGCCTGTTTTTATTACATATTATTATAATAAGTAAAAACAATAATTCTATGTTTAAATACTTAGCGTGAACTAGAAATATTGAAATCATTATTTATAATTAGGTGCGGTTTCTGTTTCAACTTTAGAATTCATTTTTTATATAAAAAATGTATATTATACTGTTTGTAAAATTTTTACCACCGGCCAAGACTAGGGTTTTCCACCAACTGTGCATGTGGGATGACGGCATCAGCATCGTTCGGCGTGTTATGTATTGGTTACTAGTACATCGCGCATCTTTGTGGTGTGTCCATTATTCATTTTATATTATCTAATACACACTAAATATTTAGAATTACTATCACAATTTAGACCAGTCGATAATAAACTGTGAGACTATAATAGTAGTTTAGTTTATATTTGTTATATTTGAGTAACTGTAGGGCTTTACTAAACCGTAGGTATGCTAGCTTAATCACATTAATATAGAATAATTGTTCCCGTTTGGCACCGATGGGACACTTTCACATTACTTTTTAAACTTAAGTTAAACTTAAATAATTTAATAAATTATTGTCTGTATCGCTGCTCACTAACAATACTAGCCTTGACTTGAATGGAGGCAGTTTCCGTTTAGTTAAGCGGAAGGTGTGGTGTCGCCAGTGAGCAGAAATAAATTATAGTGTTAGTATTTGTTTTTAATTTTCTAGGTTTTATTATTGTTTTGATTTTGATTTTTATTTATTATATTTTGGATGTGCCCTTTTGTGTGCCAAAATAAATATATTTTCTTTCTTTCTTTTTCTTAATGTTGCTTTCTTATTTAATTTCCACGTAGACAGAAAATACACGGACATAAATAGTAGCATCTAAAATTACTTAGGATTAATTGATTGTTGCTCTAGTAGCAATCACTATCATATTAGTGGCCAGAATTGGTGTAAACGTAAGAAAATAAATATTATGTATTTCAGATAATAGGTATACCTACCATATTTTCCAATATCAAATATCTAACCATTCCATATCAAAGGAAACATTTTACAATGCTATATATTGTTACAGAGTTCGAAAATGCTCGTGGGTATCAGATAGAACGGGATAATTATATAGCTGATCTATTAGGGACTCCGGCACCGGAACCTGATGTAGGTCCTCACACCGATATCAAGCCTGTAAGTAACCGATACTCACCTAGCACCAGATCTCCACTTGCCATCGAAGAAGAAAACGACGAACACCAACAGAGGGACAGATATAATAGATACAACAGAAATAGGTATAACGAGAGGTCCGACAGGAATTATGGCAACAGTAGCCGAAGCAATGGCAACGATAACAGAAGTCATCATTATAATTGGACTAGTAGAAGAAATAAACAGCCAAATCTTAGAAAACAAGACGATAATGTATGGTATCGAAAAAGCAGAGAAGATAGTGATACGAGAAAATCTAGTTCAGAAAGCAGCAGTAGCTTTTCTTATGATTTTAGATACGACTATTAGCTATGTTAAACTGAATGGTGATGTGAATCTTTAGACCTTAAAGTTACCACTTTAATAATTATTCATAATAAAATGTACTGCCGTGACAAAGGCTGATATTAATAAAGTAAATAGCGTATGAAGATGATTTCTGTTCTTTGGGTCAATCTGGCCTAAGAAGATATGAAATTATATTTATTGTTCCAAATCATAATCTCCTATATAATTACTGTTGTGCTGAATGTTTTTTTCTAAATAGATAAGAAAAGATAAATATATAAAAAAAATTTGTGTACCATAAATATATACAAGATTTTTAATTTATCTTGCAACTTCGTTGAAATATCATAAATAAATATACATATGTATATCTACTAAAATAATCTAATTTACGTCACAATATTTATATAAACTTGTTAATATTTGGCTGTTTGAATTTAGCAGAGTTTTAACATGTTTGCTTGCCTTCATCATCATCATCGTCATTTCAGCCTATTGCAGTCCACTGCTGGACATAAGCCTCCCCCTTGCTTGCCTTGATGATATGATATCCTAAGATCGCTATTGTGAGTCTAGGCGGATACTGTGCCTACCGTTTTAATATTTGCAATTTCTCCATAGCTATTAACCCTATGGCAGAGTATAGTATAGTTTTTTATATAAATATACAAAGCTTTGAATGATAACTGAAACGAACCGAAAAGAAATTTGGTCTGTCATATTAAGTCACAAGCTGCATCTATCAGCGTTTTGTTTTTCCTACACATTGACTTAGTTACTTCTTTTTGTGATGTATACTTTCTAATGTTCGGTTCTTTAAGAATTTTAAGAAAATATTATAGTAAATACATTATATTTTATTTTGCATATACTTTTTGTTTTTTATTTGATATGATTTGTTGATATTTTAATTAATTTTTCAGTTACGATGTCTATCCCTATTTATTTCATTTATATGTACATGAATGCAATGTTGTTATTCTATATAATATAAAAAGTAAAGCATTGTTCTTAGACTTTAAATTGCTGGCATAATATAAAATTAATTAATTAAAATTAAAACTTTTTTAGTTTAGACAAATCTACATAAAATTTGTCAACAAATAAACAATTATTTAATTTCATGGGCTTTATCAACAAGTTCTTATGAGTAAAATTCGTAAACTCCAAAGAACTGTCAAGAAACAGAGACCACTACTTCAAATAGTTAAATTTTAGAATTGTCCTCACAAGACAATTCGTGCAACTTAATCATAAAGTAAACTATAATGTCTTTATCAGCAGAATACTGCTAAAGTTGTAAGTTTTAGATCATGACATTTGGTAATGTACTAAAATTATATACTGGGTACTCACTACTCTGGTGGATTCTATGTTATATCTGTCTTACTTTTCTGACCGAGAATGCTGCAGTTTTGTTTCTGTGCAATACATTTTATAAGGCCAACTACATCTTTAAAATGATTACGAGAGTAGTTAGTTTGT
The DNA here is from genome assembly GCA_963564715.1 of Catocala sponsa. Taxonomy (NCBI): domain Eukaryota; kingdom Metazoa; phylum Arthropoda; class Insecta; order Lepidoptera; family Erebidae; genus Catocala; species Catocala sponsa. The sequence continues at coordinate 18,714,461 of OY751338.1, read as the reverse complement.
GCGTAAAGACGAGACAATTTTTTTTTATAATATAATAATAATAATATCCTATCACATACACACAACACCATCTAGCCCAAACTAAGCAGAGCTTGTACTATGGGTACTAGACAATGGATAAACATACTTATATACTTTTTTTTTGTAAATACATACATATTATACATAGAAACACCCAGACCAAGACAAACATCCATGTTCATGCACACAAATGTTTGACTTGTGCGGGAATCGAACCCGCGACCTCAGCGGTGGCAGTCGGTTACACTAACCACTACGTCGTCATATGGGCTTACTCCTCTTCGTACCACCAAATCGTCCCGCCAGTGGTACGAGAAGGAATTTCATTTCTTCTTCATGCCACCGATTGAAATTTTAGTGTGACGACATGATAATAATATATGCTCTACTTACATTACTTAATAAAAATTATAAAATAAAATACAAAAATCTTATATGTAGGCAACAGTTTATTCGAGTTAGACTCAGGATGACAAAGTTTCAAGACGTCGATTTTTCCGCTCCCGACCCGTAGTACAACTGCGATGTTCAACTGGTTACGTGCTACAACCACGGGGAAGTAAAGTTACCCATGGTTCCGGGCACGCCACGATCGGCACGAGGCGGCATGGCGCCCTCATCTTCCGGCTAACATAGGTAATGACTGGCCACGGTTGTTTTGGCCAGTTCCTGTGTCAAAGAGGCTGGCAGGAGACGCCCGGATGTCATCACTGCAATCATCAACATTTTCGCGTTCTTTCAGCTTAGGAATGTATGTTATATAGTTGGAACTCATTTTTGTGCTTGCACAATACGAAATATACAAAAAAAAAATCTCAATAATACGATATTTTAGCAAAAAATGGGAAGAGGCCCATAACCTATAATGAAACTGACTTGTCTCTTGTCACTATAGCGTGAACTGTACTTTGATGCCTTTTAAGCAATTCTTCGTTTAGTCTGGCCTATGTTAGAACTACTGCAGTTGCAGTTGAACTTGGCATGTAAACGGCAGTACATACTTAAGAGCCACGTAAATACTAAGGATTACTAAGGATTGCGTTAATTCTCGGTACTTTTTACATATTGTAATATACAATAATGCATCGCTAAAGATTTAAAGTGTTTTGAAATAGTTCAAGACATACATGTGAGGTCCATACGAAGTTGACTCTATATAGTATAGCTTTAATTTATTTTACGAAAATTTTTGACAATATTTACATAAAATTAAGTTGAAACAACAAGTATTTCGATTTTGAGAGATAACCTGTATTGTCTTTACAGCGACTATCGATGTTACTGTTCTTTTCTTTAGCTATCTCCTTTCAGTAAATGACGTTGTTATATTGACATAATCGTGTTCTTATTGAAGTGAAGAAAGCACACACAAATCTATACTAATACTAGCTGTCCCGACAGACGTTGTACCGTAAACACGCAAAAAAAAAAAATATCTAAACCATTCTCGAATCCACTTGAACACACACAAAAAGTTTCATCAAAATCGGTCCAGTCGTTTAGGAGGAGTTCAGTGACACACACGTACAGTAGAATTATAATAATATATATAAAGATTATAAAGCTGAAGAGTTTGTTTGTTTGTTTGAACGCGCTAATCTCGGGAAATACTGGTTCGAATTGAAAACATATTTTAGTGTTAGATAGCCCATTTATCGAGGAAGGCTATGGGCTATATAACATCACTCTACGACCAATAGGAGTGGAGCAGCAATGAAAAATGTTGCAAAAACGGAGAACATTTTCTTATATGAAGCAGACGAAATTGCGCGGATCAGCTAGTACATAATATATGCATTAGTAATTTTTGTTACAATAAACAAATAGCTTACTCAGCAAATACTTGATTAGAATTAAAATACTTACTACCACGCATTTTCTATTAACTCATACTGATTCAACACACTGACCAGTTTTTAAAAAAGAGGTCCTGCTTATCTAACTGTTACCGGCTGGGCTTGCTAGAAGATCCTTGCCATTATCAGTGTCCAATGGATCATGAGCATTTTTCTTTTGACATGCGACAGATATGTCTAGTTACCATAGTAAAATGCCCAGGTAAATTTTACTGTGGTAGCTTTTCTATTGACACCATAAATCACACATTAATAAAGCCAATATTTAAAGTGATCTATTGTTGCAGATTTCGAGATTGCTCGCGGATATAAAATTGAAAGATTAAACTATATAGACCGTCTCTTAAGATCACAACCCCTTCGCCTGATGTAGACAGTAACATAGATATCAAGCCAGTTTGTAACGAATAAGTGTAAGCCGATTTATGACTTGTCTCGGCTTGTAAAAGAGCAAAAAATGGATGAACATCATGAAAGAGATGGATGCAAAGAACTTGCTTAATGTAAAAATTTATAAATAAATGAGTAAATCGGAGGTTTTGGTAATGATAGCTGCAGTGCCGATAGCGATAATGGGAGTATTGTTTGTAATTGGAGAGATAAAGAAAACATATAAATAAAGAACATAGAAATAAGATAGTATTTGAGGAAGCACTGACTTTTATTATCAGTATAGACTACTGATTTTACTTAAAAAAATAATAATATTCTATACACAAAAAAGGCATAATAAAAGCTACTATAAATTTTGGTTATACCAGGCATAAAGAAGAAATTAACATTATCAACCAAATACCATTCTATTATATAAGTTTATACGAAATTAGTAGGAAAATCCTTTGTATATATTTCTCAATGTAGAGGCAGATGTCAATTGATAAACAACATATAACAGAAGTTTCCATATCTGCAAGGAATAGCAATGCCGATCACGATGTCGATTATCGAAGTTGTTCGTTATGATATAGACTAAACAGCGCATCAAGATACCCATGAGAACGGCTCTTGTTATAGTGAAGTTGGTGAGATCACGTATGCAGCGCGCGTGTCCGATGCTATCTAACGCTATGAAGATTGGGTGCTTATGACAAGTGGCTTCGACACGGCCGACGCATGAATGAACCGACAAATTTGACGATATCGATGAAACGTTTTAGGGAAAACATTTTGTACTCACTTCTGCTGGCTGGTACGTGGTAAAGCTCTAGTAAATTTTGGTCTGAAATAACGGAAAATGACATCCATACCGAAGTTATCTGTCCTTTATAACTCCCAAAAGAAGAACAGAAAACGTGAATAGTTTTTTCAAGAAGATATGATATGGTTGTTTCTAGGTGTTTATATTGTGGTGTAACGATGAAACTGCTGATTAGAAAATGTATTATATAATTTATCAATTAGGCTACATTAAACTAATCGTATATATAGTAGGTAACTTATATAACTTTCATGTAAGTGGGTATGTGTCAGGTAAAATAAATATTATATGAAAAGTGGTCGGTTTTTTATTATAAAGAATGCGTATAAAACAACTTTATAACTCGTGAAATTGAGGTTGTAAGATGTATTTTTATCTACCTACTACAATAATGACGTGATTTCGTAAGCTTGCGTCGTCTATTTATATGAATGACAAAGGAAAGGTGAGCCGATAATATCTACGTAACTTTTAACAAACTCCTATAATTGTTAATGCTGTGAAGCAATGCACCAAGTTGATTTCCCTCCACTTGCTCCGATGCCCTTAAGATTATTTTAGTTTACGAAATGATCCGTGAAAGAATTCCTGCTACTCATAATATATGTACATGTTTAGATAATTGTACCAAAATGTTGCCTGTTTATGTGACATCGCCGACAGTAATTGTTGATGTGACCAAATTTGGTTTGCGGTTTTGACGGCATTTGAAGCAATCTTAAATCAGTTTATTCTTTCTGTGACCAACTTTTGCATAATATACAACAAGTAACACGCACATCCTGAAAGTAGTTTTTCAAAATCGGCTACTGAATCAATTCCAGCAATTTTTAATATAGGTAATTTTTATCCCTAAAATAATTAAAACGAATTAAATTATAGTCACCCATTTATTAAACAATTTTCAATTCAAGGCAATAAGGTTTTTGATGCAATAAAGGCAATAATGTTAGATGTATTGTAATATACCCATACTATCTGCGCAAAATAAGGAGAACTAATTCGTTAAAATTAAAATATTTAAGTACATAAAAATAACATTTTAATGATTATATTATTATTACGATTTAATAATCTAATTACATGTTGTATATATGTAGTAAACGATCTGAATACTGCAGTGCCGGATGAACCACGTAGCAAGAGTAGCGATTGCTACGGACCCCGCGCGAATGAGGGCCCCGCACATTTAAAAGCCCACTCATCTCTGCCTGAGCGTAATTATTTGAGTGAAACTTATTACTTAAGATGTGGTATATTGAATTTACTTGATGTCACAAAAACGTGAAATGTTACAATTTTTCTACTAAGACAATCCACGTCTGACAATCGGTAACCGAACTTGGCGTATATAAAACAGCGAATTTCATACGGTTTACGCACAAGTTCTACAAAAAGTCGCTCACATAAATGTGTAGAATTTCAGTCGGCCCAATAATCAGCTCTACAAAAAGCCTGACGTATGCAAGCACTCTTACCCGAAAGAATTTGCTACGGACCCCGCGCTTGCTTAATCCGGCACCGGAATATAGCTGTTTTACTAAATAATTGCCTATATATAAGTTTCGCAGCCTAAACCTGCTGATATGACAATACAAATAGCTTAACCTTACAAAGATACCAGAAGCAGAAAATTAGACGCTACGTATAGTTTGTCAAGTTCAACAAATAAATCAACGTACGGATGAGACAGATAGTGGAAAGTGCGGATAGTTCGGTGTGACAAGGATCGATTTCTATGAAACAGAGTATTTTATGTAACAGAAAACTGAATTATGTGCTAGTGTTGGGAGTGTAACATTCCAAGATATATTTCCGGACTGATTCAAGTGTAGTAGTAATGCTCGAGGTTGTCTCTGATTTATATGTTGTCGATACGTTCGTTGCTTTCACGAGTCGTCGCGTCGGGTGCAGTCGCTTTTATTGCTCTATTGTTTGCCTCCTGGGCGTAGATTACGAGTACTTCGAGTAATTTACTTGTAACCACCGTGTATTGTGACTATCGGTTTCTAACGTTAGTGTCGTAATGAATTGCGATATATTCGCGTGTGGTATGACCTACAGCAATAATTTAAGATGAGCGATTGCTGTGAAGAAATTTTATGATCTGTTTGCACCTGGAAATGTACTCTTACGAAACGTGAGGGCTTGTCACTGGATGTTTTACGGGAATTCTCACGATGTGCTTGAGATCGGAATCGTTAAATTGTATACAGTTATCCTTATCTTACGACCCAAAAAGGACGTAAATTAGCGTCGCTTTGTTAGCTCCTAATAAAATGTAACATCTTAACTAATGTTATCTCATATTTTTGTTTGGAATCTTAACTACCTGGCTTCCGTCAAGGCGTATTTCTTCAGGTCCTGCGGCTTGAGTGACGTGGATGACTATTTAATTTATGTCCATTACTTTGAGGCGTTTCATTTTAATGTGCTCGTTCATTTGGGTGACAGTCGGTGACGCTTCGGGCGCCATATTGATTGTTATCTGTGTATCGCTTTAGTCGGTGTCTGTAGGTCAGTTATATTGATGAAATTTTATTTATGGAAATTATATAATTTCTGTGAATTGTTGGTAGGTAAGTTCTTTGCTTTTAATTTGTTGTAGATCACTTATAGGAAATAGGTTGCCAATTTAAGTTATATTGATGCCGTTACTAACTGATTTAATAATTTTTAAACAGAAGGTATAGAAATAAACAAAGTATTGATATATTATAGCTACTTACAAAAAACATAGTTAAGCACTTAGATAGATTGAAGCGGCAATAGCTTATTGGGCTTGCGATCAAGAGATTGTGGATTCGATTTCAACCCATAGCACTACTAAAGTGACAACAGAAGCATTAAAGCTTAGCTTGGTTAAGGCGAATACTAATAATATGTAATCAACGTAGCTAATAATCACTTAAAAAAAACACTTTATAAACATAGAGCCTTACAATAAAAGAGCATCATATGTATACCTACCACGCGGTATAAGATTTGCTGTTGGATGTCTCTAGCCTTAATAGGTACATGATATATATGTATATAATTATAGATCATAATTATTAGTAATTGTTTAGGCAAGTGACATTTGAATTTGAAATGACAAATTCTACAGAATTTTACAGAACTGAACATTCTGTAACCACGGTCCAATTCACACAGGCAACTAATGATCGCATTGAAATAATCATGCCATTTCCAATCGTCGCGTCGTCGTTTATACTCAACGACCCGTTAGATTAACCTGGGGCCACATGGCGACTGTAAGTGCGAACTAATGATACCTACAAAATTTAGGGTTATTTTAAAATGACAAGCATTCATTTGTGCGTAAGCATGAGAATTAGCGGTATGGGACGCGTAAATTGGTAAATGGTCATATCAATAGGTATATAAAATGCGACAGCCATACATTTTCTATAAATACTACCGTAGTTTAAAAAGTTATGTGGCAGTAGGTAATACTTGGAGTACTAGTTGGTGCACCGACTCTGATTGAATATCTAAAATGGTCGCAACTATAAAGCCTCCAGTTGTAATGTGTAACTATTACATATTACATACATGCCGGCTTCTTCGATAAACATTGCGTGTATGTACAGCAGTGTGACGACGAGTACCTAATGCGTGTAATTTTGTCAAACGAACCAATTATGTATTAGGTGCAATAGGGAAACTTATAACTACCGTCTAACGATCACATTTACAAGATTTCCTAACAGAATATTACTCAGATTGTTGATTGCCACTCGATTGCTTGCGAAGGAACAAGTTCCTTTTTATAAGAAAGTTTCTTATCGCCCCTAACTTAAAACAAATGATATATTTTCTTTCAGTTATTATCAGATTCAATACAAAAAGTCTCTAATAAACAAGTTGAATGTATAGCTCTTATAATGAAAGTAGCAGGAACAATATATAGGGGCATTACTCTCGCGATCCTATTATCGGATCGATAATTCAATCTGGGGCGATATTGTCCGTGCCTCGGGGCCGCCGACGCCGCATCGCTTCTGTGGTCCTGCAACTCTGTATGTAGACAGGTCACTTTGTCTAACGTTTGTGGATTGAACGTTCTGTACTCTATGAGGACTTGTAGTAATTTGTGATATTGAAAATGTTCCTAGAATTATAGGTAAAGAAATCGTTGAATAAGCCGACACAATATACCTAGGAATGTCTGGAGTCTAATCCAGAGCGTTAGGTAATAACTTAATATCTAGGATTGTATGTAGCCATCGCTGTTTGAGTTTCTAAGTATCTAAGTTTATTTAGACAGTAGATTTTATGTTTGGATCCTTTTTGATAATTTGGTTATCTGACCACATACAGATAGTATGTGGTCAGATAACCAAACTATCAAAATTTCCTAGTAGTTATATGAAACGCAGCTATACATACATATGTATATAACTTCCTCATATATTACTAGATCTCAATACAGAATAACGTTATATAATTAAGTACGACGAAAGAACTGTAGGTAAAATACAGCGTACAAATAATGCTTTGTTCTTAGTCTATGGCAAATAAAGCGATTAATATAATCGATCGATAAAATGAACGAAGTCATATAACATTAGGTTTCGATTGAAGACAATTAAAGGGTTGTGCCGCCACGGATATCGAACCCTGGAATTGTGACACTGGATCATGTTTTAATTACAACCTCGTATTTTAGAAACTCCGTGTAATGATAAATTATTGTAAATTATAGGTTTTGTTACAAGGAAGCACGTATTAAAGTAAAATGTATGGTCATTGTTTATCTGGTTCAACATCAACAAATATTGTCTGTTTATTAGATAATCTCATATAATAAATTAGAATGAAGAGAAAAAGAAGAAGAGAAGTGTGTCAGGATCGTAGCAAATGCAAATCCGTAATCTCTGCCTACCATGTAATAAATTAGAATTAGTTTATATAAATCTCAAACAAAATCTTGCATCTTGCTTGCTTGTTATTGTAAAGCCTGATATGTGGGTTGGACATCAGCACAAAAATGTAATAGACTGATTGATTACCACCTATGTGCAGTAGGTACAGTCACTACCAGAACGCTCAATATTGATTCAAGTCAGTAGTCATCGGAGCGACCAAAGTTGTTATTGTTTTTACCCTATATCTTTGATTATCTGAAATAGTCTGTATAGGTCCAGTACAATTGGACTAGCTGTGTGTTTGGTGGGATACCCACATATCCAAAACATAGCTCGCAAAAAGTGGGTACTTAAACAAATTATAATTAACTAAGGAATTTTCATGTTTTGATAAATCATTCGAGAATGGCAAAGCAAAAAAGGCGGTAGCATAAATCTCGTAGACTTCTAAGATTTAATATTTTCTCTTTGTACTCTGACATGTACCTACTTATTTTTTATATTCTTAGTTAGTTAACGAGCGTATGCGTAAGGTGTATACCTCGCTTAATGGTAAGTTGGTACGGACGCTTGCCATACCAAATATTGCAGTGTAGAAGTATTGGTAGTAGTAATACGTTGCTGATTCGTTAAATAAGGTATCGCTAGCAGGCAACGCGAGACAAGGCTGGTCCACTTCTGACATCGCAGCTTTTAAACCTTACTGGAACGTTACACAAGTTTATTAGCTGCTAAGATTATTTTTTATTATTTTATACTACTAGAGTGGCAAACAAGCATACGGCTCACCTGATGGTAAGTGGTCATAGTAGCCTATAGGCGCCTGCAATACCAGAGGCATCACTTGCGCGTTGCCGACCCTTTAGGAAAAGAAGTGGGAAGGAGAAGGAGCGGGAAAGTGAAAAGGGGTGATTGGGCCGGCACCCTTACTCACCGAACGAAATACTGCTATTTCACGTCGATATTCTGTGAGAGGGTAGTTCTTCTCCGGTCGAGCCGGCCCATTCATGCTGAAATCAGCGAGGCTTTACTACTACTCTCTCTCCTTACTGGAATAGCTTGCTCCTGTTAAGTAAGAGAAATCTTAAATTACAGCGGCGTGGCGTTATATTGTTCTGAGCGGAGCCAATATCATCAGTTCGTTATTACTGCCTCCGTGGCGCAGCGGTAGTGAATGCGACTGCTGTGCACGAGTCTCGGGTTCGAATCCCGGGTCGGGCCAAAACAAAATGATTGGGTTTTCTGTTAAGAAATCTCAATAGCAGCCCGGAGTTAGGAAGTTGGCGGTGTTAGATATCCCCGTCCCTCGGAAAACACGTAAAGCCGTTGGTCCTGCGCTTGATCTCTTCCGGTCGCGTCGGATTACAGTCCCATCGGATAATGAGAGTTAGGGAACAGAGAGTGCACTTGTGATTGCCTACACAATTGTACACTATATTATCTTCTGCGCAGATGGTCAGTCTCCATTGAAGATTGGTCGCCGTGAGCTAAATTCGGTCTGGAGGACATTATTATTGTTATAATAATTATATTATTGTCATAACTGAAGTCACCTGTATAATGTCTTTAACCAGTTTGGTGTGTAATTGGTCCGAGGTACCTATACATATATGACAAATAGGATGTGTCACGTAATTAGTGTGATTTCAGCAAATTCATAGTTAAACCCAGCACCAAGAGCAGATGTACTGGTCTGTTTCTAACAATGCTTTAGCAGTGGAATAGATTTTATAGTGTTTCACACACAGTAGATAGTTCATGGTCACAAAAATCACCTACAATTTTGCCTCAAATCTGAGGCCCAAACAAAATTAATATAATTTTTAGGAAACTAAACGTGGCTGCCATCAGATACCTACCTGAACTTGTTATTCTCTTTCTTAATAATTTCTATAATAACAGCTATACCTTACTAGCATTATGACTGCACGCATGGCGTCGTGGTTGAAGGTTTCTTCGCCTCTGCCACTACCCCAAGTGTTGTGGGTGCGAATCCTACAAATGGGTGTTCCAAGTCTGGGTGTTCTTTGTGTCCGTTGTTTAAATGTTTGTAAAGTCACCTGCAGTACAGGAATCACTAGTAGTGCAAGAGTTGTCATACCATATAAAAATAGTTGCCATCAGTAAAATATAAAATCTTTTTATTGTCGCAGTAGCGACCGTTTTATTCAATAGCCACCGTTCTATAATGTTGCATCTGATCTTGGAATTTATTACAAATACCTAATTTCTACATTGACAATGCACTACGTTACGCGCATTACATGTTAATAAATTGCTATTCGCATTATAAGTTAATAAAATATTATAACCTAAACAGAAATAAAGAATTCGGTGAATAGATAGTTGTTTTAACGTATACTCGCTGAATTTATTATATTCAGAGTTAATATTCAAACTGTTAATAAATATACTTACTAATTGATAACATTATTATGGTTTGTTCGTCGTATAGCATCATATTTATTGACTTAAGACGTGCACGGCCTCGCTTCGGTCAAGGGCTGCTGAGGACTCATTCTTGGAAACTATAAAGGTGTTTGGAAACTTGGAAATACATTTTATTTATTTTGATGTTGAAATTTTCCTTAAACTTCACGTGAGTTCAATAATTAAGGTCAATAAGTCGTCAATAACCGTTGTTCCGATCATCAAATCATATATAAATTCATAGTATTATGCCTCTATTTACTTAAAATGTTCGGCACAGACTTATTATAAACCTCTACAATTCATGTGCGAATTTGCAAAAAACTTTGACTGGGCCTGAATATCGCACCGAGACTTCAAAATCGACAACAACTGCAAACTCACGTCACTAGGCCAACCAAAGGAAGTAGAATTCAAAGAAGCCAAATAGTTTATTACAACACTTTATTTACTTCCAAAAGACTAAGAAATGTTCACATCAAGAAATTTCGTAACATTATGTCTTATAACTAACTTAAAAAATAACTTGTCACCTAAAAAAGGAATTCTTTAGTTAAATTGACTGACTAGGAACTGTGTGTAAAAAAATTAAGCTATATGTTGAGGCCGGTGGAGTTATTTATCATTATGAAATAAATACCATATACCTGTGACGGGTCATGTATAAAAAAACCTCTATTATATTACTCAAATGCGCTGACATTTCTGGTTGGTGAAATACGTAATACCAGGTGTCTCTAGAGTCATGGTAACAACTGACAATTGGTCTAACTAGGTAGCCGCTGTTCCCACTAGCCGCTTGCTAATGGGCTGCTCTTAACTAAGCTAGCTGAACTGGAGCCAAACTGAAGTAAAATAAGTTTATCGTCGATTCAAAAGTGAGTTTATATTTATCATCAAATTGTGACTGATCTGAAAGGATTTACGTTTGCTTTTATGAATGAATAAATTTTTACTACAGACGTGCCTTATAATGCTTGTGAAAATTCCGATCTTAGTAGTTATGAGTAAGCAGTTGATATGAGAAATCAGTGACCTCAAATATGCTACCAATGGATGGAGAGATCAGATTGAAGGCGCTTCGAGGAAATCAAATTTGTAACGTAAAGTGTTGACTGACTTGAGAATCGACGACAATATGTTTAGAATAGTAAGGTTGGGCATTTATTTGTATTGTAACTTGTAAGCATAAGTTCACATAGACTACAGGATAAATAACTAAAACAAATTATAGGAATATTTTAAGTAGCGTAATCTTGGTTTGTTAATTAAACAAAGTTAAAATGTATACGAAACGTATAATATTCTCATTCGTTTACGCGAATGATACAAATTGAAGTTAAACTACTTTATACGAACTTTATCACGATAAAAAGAAAAAACACTGCAACGGGGACTTTACATGACTGCTGAAAAGCAACCGAAACGTCGGAGAAAGAGGAAAATTAAAATAATGTGTAGTGATTTTTAAATAAACTTAGGTAGTTTAATTATTAGGCACCAAATAATTGAATTCGATCTCTTGTAAATTAATTCGTGGACACAAACCACATATTAGTTAGGTAACAATATAATGTTAAATAATTTTAAAATTATTTCCGCAGCGTGCATCTAGAAATAATAGGGTGATGTCATAAGGGTTCAATTTTACCGTTTAAGGAGCTGAATCCTTAGTAGCGTTCATTTCCGGTGACTAATCATGAGTACGTTTGACTCATGTTATTTGTACAACGGTATTGTGCAAAGGTTTGAAATTGAAGAAAATCAAAACATGTATCATTGCTTTCGTTATAAACACAATTAATTAGCATAGGTAGTTTGGTAACCACATACATGCGTTTGCAAATGTCATACACGTCCGTAAATTAGGTGATTTTAATTGGGTCACCTTTACAATATAATTTTTTTATATATATCAGGTAATTGAAGTGTATGTGTAGCAAATGGTTAGGATTGTCAAGAAATTTTTTTAATCTCTACCAGATGCTGGAGAATTTGATAAATGACCTGTACAATGGTTTATGTAGATATATCACATTTTGTTGTCCTTGATAGAGGGGAAAACGTAGGTAACTCAAAGTGCGTTAGTTATGAAGAGGTATCTATGTTATCAATATATTACCTAACTAGCGGCCCGCACTGCCTTCACCTGGCTTAAACATAATACATATATAGCCTATGTACCTTTCAAAAAGGTGCAATGATTCCGGAGATTACTCTTCACATACACACAATCTCACAACATTCGCAGTCTCTTTTACTATAGTCAGTTTTCTGGCATGTGGATACAACTATTTGACGCACTTTGTCTACTGCTAACATTCCTCCCAATATAGCTCTAGTTTTCGTATCGTATCAAGTAGCGTACAAGACATCCAATCTATTGCCAAACAAATTCTGAGTATTAAAAAAAAAGATAAACTACCTCAGACGAGTGCGTTCAAAGTTAACGTAACAGTTACCTGTATTAGATTTGATTCACGAGAACTTTAATCGAACTCAATAGATAGGTATCTCTTAAATAAAATCATAAAGTCTGGCAGGAAGCGATTTATTAAATATTGTCCGATCTTAGAGTCGTATAAAAAGTAACATCGATTTTATAACGTAAGGCGCTTGTTATAATTTTATTTTTACTTTTATTAAAATCGAGAGTGTGTTCTATCGAAGGCAGGTGACATTTTGTTTCCTTTTAATATTTATTGAGTTATAATAAAAAAAGTCGTACGTAAATACTAACTTATTATATCATTGACTACTTGTATGTAATATATATTCTTTTTCTTCTACGTCGTTTCACTCTTGACAGAGTGGTCGTGGTCATCTTTGAGGTTGTGTAGCATGCTTGACAATCCGTCGCCACTCTTTACGCACCTTTGCCTTTCTGTTGTTTTATACATTTTCACACCTAAACTGCTCAGCACATTGTAAAGTATATGCTTAAAAATATTATATAAGTCTCGGGTAAGCTTTATAAACATTGTTTATCGCTGAATGCTATATTTAGCACAAAGCGGTGGTCACTGATTAAATTCTCTATATAATTAACCAAATCACTTTAGTTACATACGTATTTTTAAAATGAGGAGACATGAATGTGTAGTTTTGTACTATCTTACCGAAGAATGACTATCTCACACAGGAGGTTAATAGCGCACACGTGTGTGCACAAGGATAGTGCAACACTGCACATAAAGTCTGAGATGGCAATCTGACTCACTCGCAGAGGGATAAGGCGCAGGACCAACGGCTTTGCGTGCTTGATGAGGCACGGTGGTGTGCAACAACGGCAATTTCCTAGCTCCAAGCCTGTTATTGAGAATAGGTATCTTGAAAGGACAATCCAACAGCTTTTAGTTGGGCCGGATCCGAGACTTGAACCGGAGACTTCATGCAGAGCATTCGCTTCCGCTGCACCACCTAGGCACTTAAAGTTTAAAATATAATATTAATTATAATATGTCTACATCCTCTTGCCATTGCCTAAACACAAGAAGTGCAATAGATGTATTTATTGCATATTAATGATTTTATCATGACCTAATTAGGTGTGAATGGAACAGTCGCAAGGCCTAGGCAAACGTTTCTTGATCAGATCGAAGACGTTCTGGATAGAGGCCAGGTTAAGAGCACCTTAAACCGGCGAGCGTGTATGAAGAATGTTATGAAAGAGAATGAAGCCAGAGAAGTGTGTCAGGATCGTAGCAAATAGAAATCCGTAGTCTCTGCTTACCCCTCTGGGAAACAGGCGAACAGGCGTGAATTATGTATGTATGTAATTAGGTAATTAATCATTAAAGAAACCTAATAATAATGATGACAAAGCATACATATAACTATATATGATATATACTAAATATTGAGCTTGATAGTAATCAGCCGAAATAGCTCAGTTGGGAGAGCGTTAGACTGAAGATCTAAAGATCCCTGGTTCAATCCCGGGTTTCGGCAATCGTTACTTTTTGCTATATTTCTCTCGCAGATTATTCTATTATTTCAGGTAAACAACAGTTACCTTTTTGCTGTGTACGTAGTTGTTAAAAATAGCCGAATAGAAACTTTATAAAAAAATTATCTGACTTTGCCAGGCGTTTAATTCGATTTCTACAATTAATATTATGACTATATACATACATACATACATACATACATAGATTCACGCCTGTTTCCCAGAGGGGTAGGCAGAGACTACGGATTTCCATTTGCTACGATCCTGACACACTTCTCTGGCTTCATTCACTTTCATCACATTCCTCATACACGCCCGTCGGTTCAAGGAGCTCTTAACCTGGCCTTTGTCCAGAACGCCTCTGATCTGATCGAGAAACGTTCGCCTAGGTTTTCCTCTTGCGACTGTTCCATTCACACTAGCCTTATAAACTTTCTTAGTCAGTCTGTCCTCGTCCATTCTTTCTACATGTCCAAACCAGCTTAACATACCCTTTTCTACTCTTGTAACTATATCCACTTTCATGCCGCATCTCTCTCTAATCACACTATTTCTTATTCTATCTTCCAAAGTCACACCACATATGCTTCTCAACGCTCTCATTTCTACAGCATTTATTCTGCTCTCATGCTTCTTTTGTAAAGAAGACATTTGACAAGTAACTCATTCATTCTTAATCCCCATTCACAATCTTTTAAATCTTTTAAACAATTGTCCATGTATAGGTTAAACAGCCAAGGTGACGCTACACTTCCTTGTCTAATACCTTTTTCGATGCTAAACCACTCTGTGTAGGTTCCATTTATCCTAACACAAGCTCTGGAATCATCATAAAGAGATTTCAGAGCTCGCGTGAGATTGCTATTCACTCCATACATGGACAATGCAGACCAAAGTTCATTCCTCACCACTTTATCATAAGCCTTTTCCAGATCCACGAATGCGCAATAGACCTTTTGACCTTTGGCCAAAACTTTTTCGGCTATGCTCCGTAAGGAAAAGACCTGATCCGTACATCCCATACCCTTTCGAAATCCCGTTTGTGCATCCCATATTTTCTTGTCGGTTACGTTCACAATGCTTTCAATTAACACTTTTGCATACAATTTACCGACGACGCTGAGCAAGCTAATGCCTCTATAGCTTTGGCACTCTTGCTGTGAGCCTTTTCCCTTGTATAAAGGTACTATGACGGCCTTGCACCAATCACTTGGTACACGGCCGGTATTCCAGCACAAGTTAAAAAGGCGGCACAACTGAGTTGCTATAAGACCCTGTCCAGCTGTCAGCATTTCGACTGTAATCCTATCATACCCACCAGCCTTTCCTGATTTCATGCTTTTCAATGCTTTCATTATTTCATCCATACTAATAGGGCTTTCATCACTACTATCATTCTCATTCATTACGAAACTTTGCCCTTGCCATTCCTCTCTTTCAAATAATCTTTCAAAATATTCCTTCCATCTCTTCAGTACGATCTTTTCTTCATTCAGTAAACTTCCATTCTTATCTCTGATTGATTTCAGCTCTGTGGTTACGGTTTTACCTCGAACCGAGTGAATGGATTGACTATATATAAGTAAATAATTGTTTACATAGAATTGCCTAGTGAAACATTTTTATTGAAACGTCCCAAATGATTTTAATATGTTTGATGATTTTACGGGCCAGGCCGGAATTTACATAAAATTTATTACAAACTACATATAGCTAATAGGTTCCGATCTAAAAATATGTGTAGTCACTAAATGAACCGTAACACCTTTTTTTGTGTCTCTTAATTTCCTTAACCGTAACAGGCACTCCAGTAGAACACTGAATTCATATTATAAAAATATACACAATACTTTTTACGAAATGACTAATTACTTATACCGGAATACGGAATTGTAAAAATAGGCATTTATTGCTTCTTATATATACCTAAATCATTTATGATAGTTATAAAAAAATATATATTTAAATTCTATTGAAATGTATTTTATTTATCTTTTATTTATCATTGACACAAATATTTACATTATTAATTTTAAAACGAATTAACCTAATATATATTTACAAACGTATTAAAAAAGGTAACATAATTACAAAACGTAAATATTTATACTACTAAATATTTACAGAAAAGGTTCAGGCATCGTAGAATTCTTGAACATCGCTGTCAACTGGTAACGTGCCCAGAAGACTGGCAGCATTGCCACGTTGAATGGCAATGCTGATTCTTTGGGCCAAAAAAAGACCAGCCTTCTGATCACGCGGAACGTCGATCAGGCGTTTTGCGATCTCCCTGTAGAAAATAAGAGCGCTCGAACCCCATGAGCCTAGGGTTTCCACCCCAAACGGCTCAAAAATGTAATTTCCGACTAAATTACTATATTTGCGACGTTTGAGGGTTTCCGCGGTTGCAGCAGCAGCGCCGGCACATCCCTCAGTGCTTGGAAGATGTGATGGCGCAAGGGTGTCAACGCACGTTGCATCCCACACCAAAGGCCTGCCCATCTTCCAAGACAACAATAACATTCCGTCCGGTCTCTTCCCATCGTCGCGTACCAAGCCATTGGGTTCAAGTACAGCTGGAATGCCAGCAGTGACAAGAGCACGACGTATTATGTCATTAAGATTAGCATGGCGAGAAATTCGACCAGCGCTTCTGCTACAAGAGAGTCCATGGTGTCCGAGGCTATCGACAGCTTCTCCACAGTGACAGCAATGCGGAGAAACACACGAAATACCTAAACGGAGGCAAGTGGCGAGGCGGAAAGTGGTATCGTCCAACATGGTACCTATATTAGACGATGGAAGCGCCGTAAGCCAAAGACCAAATTCCCATTCTCCCACAGCCAGCAATCGAACACGCTCAGCAGCATTGGAAGATGTAGAAAAACGCTTTTCTCTAACAGAGTTGCTAAGCGGCCCGTCCCACTGCTGCTGGGAGAATAGGTTGGTTGGCAAAACAAAATTCGGACAAGCCATTTTCCAGGCATTCACAGCGTCAGTTTTGCACAGCACTTCTGAATTAACCAGTGTGGGTGCTAAAATTTTCCTGGTTAATTCTTCCGTGCTGTGAACCGAGGACAGGAACGCCGGTAAACTAACATCGGAAATTTTGCGAACGCCGAGCCCACCAAGACGAACAGGCAGAGAAGCCTGTAGCCAAGCTCGGTCGTTCAAATCCACATTTAAAATATTTTTTAGAGTATTTTGAATGATTTTTTTTCTAAAGGTACTAAATTTTTCCAAAACTGATGATCTTAACGCATGCGTAAATTTGGGAACAAAAAGGCAATATCGAATAATTGTAAAAACCGAATGAATATTAATTTTGAGGAGGCGATCTGAAATTTCACAAAAATGTTGTATCTTCTCATCTATGAAGGAATTAAAAGCTTCTTCAAAGACTGGTGACCCAAGGAGGCGAAGAGAACTTTTATCCATAATTTTGATGTTTGGAGCCAAACAATTGAATTTTCAAAGCACCAAATGTTTGTTATCGTTTTCAATATTGTTTAAAAAAAGTTCACACTTACCGGTATTTAATTCCAAACTAATAAATGCAAATTTGTCTTTAAGAAGGGCCAAATCCTGTAATATTGTATCTGCATCGCCTCCGAGAGTCCCATCGTCTAAATACCAGACATTAAATTTTGAATTTATCTGCCGAATAATAGGTTGTATTGCCAAACTGAAAATGACCGGTCCAAGAGGGTCACCTTGTTGACATCCAACTGTAGATTCTAAAAGATTATCCTTGTTTAGTAATTTTGTACCTGTAACATTGCCAAAGAAATTAAAAAATGTTGGGTGTTTCTAATTTTCCCTGTGTCAACAAGGTGTCCCTGTTTACTGAATTGAAAGCATTTTTCAAGTCAACCTTGAGAACGACCTCTCCATCACCACAACCTAGGTACGTGGAAAGGGCATGATGGCAGTCTCACAACCCCTTTTGGAACCAAAACCTAATTGAAGGGGTTGAAATTTTTTAGATAGCTCCTTGTTATAATATTTCCAACATATCTTGGCTGCCATACGCCGATATGTGCACCCCACAGCAATGGGACGAATACCACCATCCCTCTTATTAAGAACGCACAAGTTGGCCCCATACAAGATGTCAATGATGGCATCGTCCACACTGCCGGAAAGCATTAAATTCATCAAAGCGGTAAGCTCCTTCAAGAGTGCATCACCAGCCTCCCCGTCGCTCGGACACACAAGATCCTTACGATGCTGTGGTGTCAGAGCGTCGAGCCCACCTGCTGAGCCACTCCGAAAAGAGCATACCGCTGCGAACACGTCCTTGGCTGTAGTGATCAGGTTTTCCGAATCCCTATCAGGAGCATCAGGGAAGGAGAGACCATCAACCGGCGCTGGATGCTTGCTCTTCAGACCTGCAAGTGTGTCCGGAGAGCAAGGCGCCACCACATCACTACTAAATAAAAGCCTAGACGCGCCCCTGATATCGCCTTCCCTTAATTTTGATTCTACATATTGATATATGGATTTATTTTTATTGGAAGTAAATTTTGTATCAAATGGTTTGGCCGAAACATAACAATACCCGGGCTACGAGTTGGAGCATTCTTTCCGTCGTAAAGCCGGGGTGTGCGTGTTCGTCAGGGGCGATATCTGTTGCCGCCGCCTTCGGGGCCTCGAGCATCGGGACCTGTCAATTTTATGGCTATGCGTAGACCATGGGGGTCTTACCCGAGTTTACGCATGCCTTTACAGGTCCCATGCCAGTGAGTCGGAGTCAACTCAGCTACTTGAGAACGTTCAAGAGGGGACTGACCAAATATTGGAGGGGTACCCATCCGCGGAGCTGGTGGTCCTTGGCGATTTTAACGCTCACCACAAAGAGTGGCTGGGATCCCGGACTACCGATTCCGTGGGTCGGGCTCTCTTCAATATGGCCTCGGCCTATGGCTTCTCACAACTGGTGTTACATCCCACCCGTATCCCAGACAACGAGAGCCATGAACCTTCTTTGCTGGATCTTCTGTTGACTACACATCCACTAGGATACAGGGTGGAGGTCGATGCTCCTCTGGGATCATTGGATCATTGCCTTATCCGCAGTGCAGCCCCTGTTACGCGACCAGATCGCTCTTCGCTGACTGGTTACCGTAGAGTCTGGCGATACAAGTCAGCAGATTGGGATGGACTTCGAGAATTTCTTGCATCCTACCCATGGAAGCGGCTTTGCTTCTCATCCGGGGAACCTGGCACTTGTGCTGACTGCATCACAGATGTGCTGGAGCACCCTTTGGTGGACCAAGGGATGGAATTATTCATCCCTTCTGCCAAAATACCTGTGGGCGGCCGCAGCCGCCCCTGGTTCAATAACGCTAGCAGAGATGCTGCACACCAGAAGCAGTTGGCATACTTAGCCTGGAATAGGGCTAGGAAGTGTCGGGATCCTGATGTGAAGGAGAGAAAGCGAGAATTTAATGCCGCTTCTAGATCCAGCAAGAAGGCTATTGCCAAGGCTAAGGCGGAACACGTTGCTAGAATTGGCGAGCGCCTTGGAAGACATCCTTCAGGGAGCCGTGCTTTTTGGGCGCTCGCCAAGGCTGCGCAAGGAAGTTTTTGCCAGATAAGTCTCCCACCACTGCGTAAGTCTGATGCCAGTCTGGCCCATAGTGCAAAAGAGAAGGCCAATCTTTTGGTAGAACTCTTTGCCTCAAACTCGACTTTGGATGAGGGAGTCATACTACCTACCATCCCAAGGTGTGAGAGCTCTTTGCCAGAAATCCGCATCAACCAGCGTGCGGTTAGGCGTGAGCTCGAACTCCTGGACATCCATAAGTCGAGTGGGCCTGACGGCATCCCTGCAGTGGTACTTAAGACGTGCGCCCCTGAGTTGACCCCTGTTTTAACGCGCCTATACCGTCTTTCCTACAATTCCAACAGGGTTCCATCTTCGTGGAAGGTTGCTCATGTTCACCCGATCCCGAAAAGGGGTGACCGGTCGGATCCATCAAACTATAGGCCGATAGCGATTACTTCCTTGCTCTCCAAAGTTATGGAGCGGTTAATAAACCGCCTTCTGCTGCGGTATCTTGAGGATCATCAGCTGATTAGTGACCGCCAGTATGGCTTTCGCCATGGTCGTTCGGCTGGTAATCTTCTAGTGTACCTCACACACCGCTGGGCGGAGGCTTTGGAGGGAAGGGGAGAGGCTCTGGCCGTTAGCCTCGATATCGCTAAGGCATTTGACAGGGTCTGGCATAGAGCCCTTCTATCGAAGCTACCATCTTATGGAATCCCCGAGGGACTCTGCAAATGGATAGCCAGCTTTCTGGATGGTCGGAGCATTACAGTCGTCGTTGATGGTTGCAGCTCCGAAACCAAAACCATTAACGCTGGTGTTCCTCAAGGCTCGGTGCTCTCCCCAACGCTGTTCATCCTGCATATCAATGACTTGTTGTCAATCGAGAACATACATTGCTATGCGGATGACAGCAAGGGTGATGCGCGTTATACCAGCTATCAGAATGTCCCTCGGAGCATAATACAGGAAAGACGAACACAACTTGTGTCTGAAGTCGAGGAATCTCTTGGGCGGGCCTCCAAATGGGGTGAACAGAACTTAGTTCGATTCAACCCCTCGAAGACACAAGTGTGCGCGTTTACTGCCAAGAAAGACCCTTTTATCATGGCGCCACAGTTCCAAGGAGTTACTCTCCGTATCTCCGAAAGTATTGGGATCCTCGGCGTCGAAATCTCAAATAAAGTCCAGTTTGGGAGTCACTTGGAGGACAAAGCTAAATTAGCGAGTAAAAAGGTGGGTGTACTGAACAGAGCCAGGCGGTACTTCACACCAGCTCAACGTCTTGTGCTTTACAAAGCACAGGTCCGGCCGAACGTGGAGTACTGCTCATATCTCTGGGCAGGGGCCCTCAAATACCAGCTCGACCCACTTGACTCCCTATAAAGACGGGCAGTTCGAACCGTCGATGATCCCAATCTCACGGATAGACTGGAGTCGTTGGAGCAACGAAGAGACTTTGGGTCTCTCTGCGTGTTCTACCAACTCTTTCACGGGGAGTGCTCTGAAGAACTGTTTGATTTGGTACCAGCGGCCCCTTTCTATTACCGTACCACTCGACACCGAAGCAGGGTTCATCCATATCACCTGGAAGCGTTCAATTCGTTCGTTTAAGACGGTACGCTTTCAGCGATCATTTCTCCCACGTACGTGCAAGCTCTGGAATGAACTGCCAGCTTCGGTGTTTCCCGAGCGCTATGATATGTCCTTCTTCAAACGAGGTTTAAAGAGAGTTCTTCTTTCACGGTAGGCAGCGGCTTTGCTGTGTCCTAACATTGCTGAAGTCCATGAGCAGTGGTTACCACTTTCCATCAGGTGGGCCACTTGCTCGTCTGCCACCAATGGCAATAAAAAAAAAATGCAAAATCCTATAAGGGAAAGTCACTAATTGTTCCCAAGCCGGTTTGGAGTTCTCCCAGACGACAAGACCTATGCAGTCTGCCAATTTTTTTTAAATTCTTATATTTGTCGTCCAGACGTCTTCTCTTGCCTACTATATATTTATATTAAAACGTTGGGACCCTGCTTCAGACCCGAACTCATCATAATTATTAATGTCTTCATGGATTTGTAGTAAAATAAATAATTTTAGAATTGCATCATAGATCGAAATCAGGTCGGCAAAGTACATATTTTACAAAATCCGAATGTCACGTATTAAAAACAGGGCTCGTCTGGGATTTGAACCCGGGACTTCTCACACCCACAGTGAGAATCATACCCTTAGACCAACGAGCCGCTTGACGATGAAGATAAAAAACATGTTTGTATGAAACGTGTTCAGCGTATGCTTAGCAACTGTATAAACAAAATCAACCATGAACAGTTATACGATAATTTAAAACACTACTTACACAGGACACTTTTTATCCCGTTAAAAAATAAAAATATAAACCTTTTTTAAAACGTGGTATAACAAAACGCAACTGACAGCAAAACGAAAAATTTATCAGTCAAAACATCAGTCTAGCCGTTAATTCTTAAAAATAGTATAACTAATTTTGGATTTTATTTTTATTAGGATAATAAATATAAATAAAGAAATCAAGTATTTTGATGATTCTTTATTGGCCATGTATTTAATAAACGCGAAATGACATAAGGACAAACCGGAGAAACGCCAGGATTGTGCTGCCTTAGTGGAAAAGTGAAATTGCCATTATTGACTCCGCTACCTGAGCCATTGCATTCATTGCTTCGTAGCGAAACACCCGAATCACGACATTTTCTAGCAAACACTCAAAAATATAATAGTTATTTCCAAATGACCTCATTTGGAGCAGATATTATCGAAGAACGAGGATTTAATCCGACATTCAAGGTATTTATTTATTTATTTATTTTTGTACTTACAATACAGTAGAAGAATAACATACTATACTTATTCCTATGTATTATGTATGCTAATTCTAAAAAAAGAGTTTATAAATCAGTAATACTGACTTTGCTTTTGATTTTGTAGATACAAGGACAGATTCACCATCGAATTGGATCATTGCAACCTCTCGAAGATGCACAGCATAAATTTTTACAAATATACTTCATGGGCAACATGGAGGAACAACTTGATCGACGTCAAGAGATCAATGCAGCAATGAAAAGAGCAATGCTTCAAGATCTGCAGCAACTACTTCATGAACATCATGCGTTGGTCAGGCTGTTCAAGAGTGCTTTGGAGCGCATGCCAAATGATGACTAGAAAGTCGTGATCAGAGCGGATAAACGACCATAACACACGAACGCACATTTAACACTCCAACAATAGATGAAGTTGCCATCCTGATTGTTGGTGAAAACTTGGAAACACGCGATATTGTGCAACAAATATCTAAAACACATTGTTCATATGACACGTTGCAATATAAATTGATGTTTTGGCAAGAAGAAGATTGATATTATTTCAATATCAAAATGAAAAAATCCATTGAATGGTGAGTATCAATATCATAGTTTTGATTTCAACATGACATACATTTTACAGTGTTTGGTTTTGGTTTTGGTTTCCAATAAAATACCAATTACACTGCTTATTACCAGGAAATAGGAAGTCGTAAGAACAGACTTAAAGATTAGGGGCTGTTTGTTTAGAGAAAATTTGACAAATAACTGGCAACCGATTTAAAATCATTTATTTTCACCCTTTTATAATTATGCTAAAATATGGATGTAAGTTTTACATACAAAATACTAAATCTAGTGTTTTAATTTCAGGTGAAGCAACTACCAAGAAAGTTGAATTATTACGCATATCGTTTGATGATTCGTCAAAATGCTGACAACTATTTGCTGCGGTTTCGTCAATTGCTTCAGCAGTATTGCATCGACATGTACGTCAAAATAGAAACGGAGCCCTTAACTTTCATTCGGTTGAACCAAGCTAAACTGCATTCTGATGAGTATATATGGATATACTCATCAGAATGCAGTTTAGCTTGGTTTACGTAAATGGTTACGTGATGCAATTAGTACTGAAGGAAATGCAGCTAATATTGGTCGATTAACTATTCTACCGGCGACGTACATAGGTAGTCCGCGTCATATGCATAAATATGCGCAAGGAATAGGTTAGGAATGCCAGCGCCAAATCGTTAAATGAATGATGCATTTAATCGAGAATTGGAACGGGAACGTGAATAAGATCATCACGAATTAGATTTAGTAGTTCAAACGAATGTACCCCTGTTGAATCCCCAACAAAAGGAAGTTTATGATACATTAATGAAAGCAATTGATGATGGAAATGGTGGTTTATATTTTCTGGATGCCCCTGGTGGAACTGGTAAGACATTCCTCATGTCAGTAGTTTTAGCCACTGTTCGTGCGAGATCCAACATTGCGGTTGCAGTTGCTTCTTCTGGAATAGCAGCTACATTGTTAGAAGGATGTC
Source organism: Catocala sponsa (assembly GCA_963564715.1). Taxonomy (NCBI): domain Eukaryota; kingdom Metazoa; phylum Arthropoda; class Insecta; order Lepidoptera; family Erebidae; genus Catocala; species Catocala sponsa. The sequence goes on along the minus strand of OY751338.1, from coordinate 18,690,198 downwards.
GTACGGCTCATTCAGCATTAAAATTACGGCTAAATCTTTAAACTATTCAAGAACCTACATGTAATATTGCAAAACACTCCGCAATGGCCAAAGTTTTATCAACATCGAAAATCATCATCTGGGACGAATGCACAATGGCGCATAAACGTGCATTTGAAGCACTTAACCGAACATTGAAAGATCTACGCAATGATTTGAGATATTTTGTAGGCGCATTGATTTTACTGTCTGGCGATTTTCGTCAAACACTGCCAGTAATTCCAAGATCAACTGCTGCCGACGAAATAAACGCTTGCCTCAAATCATCGAATCTATGGCGCTATGTGAAGAAACTTCAACTGGCAACAAATATGAGAGTTGCATTGCTGAAAGATACATCTGCTGAAGATTTCTCTGAGCAATTGCTGACTATCGGTAATGGTCGAGTACCTGTCGACGAATCGAGTGGATGGATTTCATTTCCCCCGAATCTCTGTAACTTTGTCTCATCGAAAGACGAACTCATCAACAAAGTATTCCCAAACATCATTACTAACCACAAAAATAATGAATGGTTGAGTGAGCGAGCAATTTTGGCGGCTAAGAATAAAGATGTAGATGACTTAAACTACATAATTCAGAATGATATCATTGGTACATTGCATTCATTCAAATCTATTGACTGTCTATCAAATAAAGATGAAGCCACCAACTATTCAATTGAATTTTTAATCTCCTTGGATGTGCCTGGCTTACCACCGCACAATTTACCAACTAAAGGTTGGCTCCGTAGTAATCATGCTTCGAAACATAAACCAACCAAAACTGTGCAACGGAAGGCGTTTGGTGGTAAGTAAATTGATGAACAATGTGATTTACGCCACGATACTCAAAGGAAAATTCGAAGGTGAGGAAGGACCGAGAATCGCGATGATCCCAACCGATATGCCGTTTGAGTTTAAACGACTTCAATTTCCGATCCGTCTTGCATTCGCCATGACCATTAACAAATCACAAGGCCAATCTTTGAAAGTTTGTGGTCTGAATCTAGAAAATCCATGTTTTGTCTATGGTCAATTATATGTGGCATGTTCACGGGTCGAAAGACCATCTGCGTTATTTGTTCTTGCGCCTGATAATAAAACGAAAAATGTCGTCTATCACAAGGTGCTTCACTGAAGAGTGCAACCCATGCACCAAAATACATGGCCAATAAAGAATCATTAAAATACTTGATTTTTTTTATTTATATTTATTATCCTAATAAAAATAAAATCCAAAATCTGGTCATTTATTGCCTCTAAGGCGGAACAAAGATCGCAGGGTCAGCTAGTATGTAGATAAAAAAAATCAAATGTAATTCGCACTCCGCTTAACAATTACCGTAAGAAGAAGACGGAAGATATAATGATAAGTTTAATTGCCTCTTCAACGTTAACATATTTTTAACATTTGACCGTTTCGTTGACACCGTGGTATTAATTAAGCTGTTATTATTGCGGCTGATCGGGATCTAGGTTTGATATCCGGGTCGGCCATGAGCTATTCGTTATTTCTGTTAAGACATTTTCAATAGCATCCCGGAATTAGTAACTATGCATACTGTACGGCATTGGACTCATTACCAATAACATTAGATTTACATCGATATGGATTGAATACACCTTTACTCACCCCTTCAGGGATAACAGGGGTCTATCTATATACCTATTTGTATGTTTATTGATATACATCAAAATAAAATAACTACCAAAGAGTTTTATTAAGCTAAACTAATAAACATCTCACAAATATAATAAAATAAAAATAGGTGACCTATTTTCATTTTATATCACCATAAATTTTGATAACACCCGATATGTTATACCGATTCTATAAACCAACTTGCTGACTCTAAACCTATTCACAGAGCTATAAATACAATTTTCCACATCGAAACTCCTTTCAATCGATATGGGTATTATCCTCTTTACTACTACACAAGTATAACTAAAGCCTCCTTTAATCTCATTATTAAACATGTAAATAAATACCGGATACGTTTCAACAGGTTAAATAAAAGCATTTTTCTTGTGTATGTCCCTTCCCAAACGATAAGTATAATCTATTGGTAATTACGCTGTAATATATTGAACTTCGATGTATTCACCGTTCATTAATACAACATTAGTCTTACTTTACGGATTTCAGATTATTTATACACTATTTATTATAAGGTTATGAAGATACACACGGAATGTAAGGTATAATTAATTTCTTATTTTGCTGGTCAGTTGTGAAATGTCTGCTAATCGTCAAGCATTTGTATTATAATTTAAAATGGTGTCAGATACAGGCGTTGGTATCCAAGAGGTCGGAATTTATTGGCATATTAACATTAGCATATGAAATGTAAATGCTTACGTCAAAATATAAACGTGGTTGATGGTTTGTAGTAATAAATTGATTATAAAACGCTAAGTGTTAATAATTTAAAGGTTATGTATATAAATGTTACTGATAAGATTTTTTTTACGGTATATTAAATTTAGTTATGATTATGGTTCAAGAGTTGGTGGCTAAAAATAGGGCTCGTCCGGGATTTGAACCCGGTACCTCTCGCACCCAAAGCGAGAATCATACCCCTAGACCAACGAACCGATTACTTTCAGTCTGAAAGTAATCTTCACACAATAGATCAAAGTCCTTTACATGTATTCACTTAATAGAGTAAACAGGTACATTTAAAATCTAATTGGTGCTTTGTAAACAAACTTACAACAATGTATTTTTTACTTTGAGTAGTTATAATACTACAATGTTGACAACACTATAGCTAAGTTATGAAAAACTGTTTGAAAATGCATAGCTGATTAACGGATAATTTCAATTACTAATAGGCAATTTTATTGATGATTTTTTACAATAATTCGAATGCATTAATCTTGGATATTGATCAATCATTTTATTACGTATTAGTCCTACACTATTACGAATGTTATACTGCCATTTGATTATTCACGTGGCGTAAAACATGAAACATGGATATGACAATATGTGTAGAATGACCTGAAAAAAGTATTCGTTGCCGTTGACCGGCAGGTATGACGGCCACAGAGGGTACAGCAAAAAGTCGGGGCGATGCCCTCTGTCATGCCGGGCGTCGCCCAGGAAGCGTCGGCCGCAGACCTTCCCTGTCTGCATTGGGCACTGCCGGGTGGGTCGCTGATGTAGTTTCAGTTTCAGCGACCCACCTACTATACAAAGCAGCGAGTTAGCATACCGTGGTGGTTTTAGTCGGTTTAGCCGAAGTCTCGGGAGAGCCCGACATAACCCTCTCGCCTCCCCTTGTGGCGACGGGGTGTGCACCAGGAACACTTCAACACATAAAAAAAAAGTGAAGGAACGATAAGAAGGATTTAGGAATAGATCTTATGACTATTATAAATTGCCAATTTGATATTGAAGTTTAGAGGCCAATTAGCTGGAACTTTTCATAATCTTATGCTGCGTCCGTTTCACTTTTCAATGTCATCCAGCCATTTACCTCTCACATGGCTTCAGTCTGTCCTAGATGCTGCGCTGATCTCAAGCAATAGTCATATAAAAAAATCCTTAGGGTAATGTTTCTATAAAATTGTGTTGTGTTTATTTATTTTTATGATACAAATTCATGTGTAACAATCTCTTAAAGACACTCATAAAATCCGTTTACTTTTTAAAATCAATACATTAAATCCTTTAATTTAAAAATAAATTGTTATAAATCGATATCTGTTTTATTGATATGAGAAAAATAAACCTTGACGCCTTTCTATACATAAAACCTAACATAAATAGAAAATATTGATTAAAACTGTAAAAAGCCGTCGTTTAGAGATTATATGATTTTACTATTTATAAGTTTAATAAAAGACACAAGAGGCATTTGCAATTTTGAGTACAAGGAAGTACATTAGCGTTCTTCCTTACTTGATTTACTGTACTTTACATAAATTATTGTGTAGTTTTATTGAAGTATCCCACGACATCTTTCACCATGTCATAATACACATCCTTGTGTATTTAAAACTCAGTTAAGATGCTTATTCTTTAAGTATTTGAGTTTATTTTCCTTTACTTTTCTTTTTAATAGGCGCAGGATAGGTATTACAGCGTATTAAACTTGCGGTGTTTTCAAATCAAAGCGGTTGATCTTTCAGGTCGCGGCTATGAAGGTGGCGACGTATTATGAGATGAAACATAGGAAAGACTACCTACTGAAGAATGATACATATTATATTCCTAAAATAAAAATGTTAAATGTCATCAACATGTCCAGTACTTGGGAATGTTGGCAAATGAAACATGCAAGTTGAATAAATTGAGTGCGAATGATAACATGGAGTTATATATGCGTGGTTTGGCTTCGAAGCGCTTAAGAGTGGCTAGCATGAGAAGCATGAACAAAATAATTTAAGTCTTGGGCTTGGAGGCCAAAATAATAATAATAAAGTATGTAAGGCCAAGGTGAATCCTGTCGAGACCGAATCCTGAAAGGGACGACCTGGGTGAAGATTTACTACACATGTGGCGAAAAGGTCTAAATGAAATTTATATCGGCAATGAAAGGTGCAAATAATTATTTACGTATTGCAACCAATCCTGGTTTACTCTTGAGGAGAATATTATTAAAGAGTCAGCCATACTAAGGTCAATTACGCCGAAGATTATTTTCTTTTTAGCTTTTATGGTATCAAATGTGCATATGGCCTACCAGGTGTTAAGCTACTGATGAAGTCTATAAACACAACATGCAACAACAGGAATAGCATTCCTGCGTCTGACTATAAAAAGGGACTTAAAATAGACTTAACCTCTATATATTCGCAATTACCGCCTGTCAATTTGTATCTCCGCTAGCTTTACAGCCTCGTGTACACGTGCTATGCGCCTGAGTCGACCGCAGCTTTACGATCCACAGTGCGAATTGGATGGCGGAACATCACAAACAGATTGTTGGACATAAACACCCACCGTGGGAGTCGTGGGAGCTATGGCGCCGTAACTTACGGTCTGAGAACCTATACCGGTGTCAGGCGTAGGCATCTTACTATATATCTTTTTATTTATCAGGTTTCCTTAAAGCACTTGCCTGTGTGCTGTTCAATACGATAATTACAAAACTTCATTGGGGTTGGCAAAAAATATTGTGTAATAGGTTACGTCAATGCAAATGCCTTAAATTAGGTAAATATAAGAAGAGACATGAAAGTAGAATAAATGTGGTGGTAAAAGGTTCATAGAGAGCTACGTGTGCCTTAAAAGGCACGGCATTGAATGAAGCAGAGTATGAAAGGAAAGCGCTGCGGCGTGAAAGAAAATATAATGACAGCAGTTGAGTAAGATGGCTTGGATGAAACAAGACAAAATAATGTGAATAGGACAATATATATCGAAAGAAGAAGATCTAGGCGAAAGTATTCTGACCACATAGGAGACATCCTGGAGATAGGCTAGGCTTTGAGGAACACAATCCGTCAAGTGTGCAAGAAGAATATAATGAGACTAAATTAGGCAGTAGAAATGTGCCAGACAGAGGCTATTAATATCCTTAACGACGATAGCATGCGGCAATCAGAAGGTTATCTAAAAATAAACTCGACGGTGAAAGCCACATCATAAGGGTATATTCATTTTTGGGTTTTTGTTACCAAACAGTAAATAGTTTAAAGTTAAGACCATCACCAGCATCAGGTCAGAGATATCATATCATCAAAATTTAATTTTTACGCCATTTTAATGCAAATCTTAGTTATTGTACCAGAAAAAATCTGTAACTACATATTTTAATTGCCTAAACTAAACGCATACTTCTTGTTCTGCTTGGCTTCAGCGGTGAAATTGACTGAAATACAAATGACTATACCATGAATCCAGCTAACGATTTTAACTTGGTTAAAATCGCTATGCTTCGGTGTATATATTGTCCGTGGATGAAATCATTTATAAACTAAATGTTCGAATAGTATTATAATGATGTCTTTAACGTTCTAAATGAAATATAATTATTCATTACATTCTGTGGCATTACATTGCGAACGCCTTTATTTAAGGTATTTTTAAACTCGTGTTTTCATTGAAGCATTATTGTATAATAGAATTCCCTTCAGCTTATATTTTATTTCTGCAAAATATTATATTCTATAACCATAACCATTAATACATTCTCAGATTGGTGCCATTTTATTGTCAATTATATTGAAAACTACTGTAGTAGGAACATTTACCGATTTATATAAGGCAATTTGTATTAAATCGAGCGTTACAATAGTATGTAAAATGTAACTTTTTGCTACTGCTATCAAAGGTTATTGCATCACATTTGGATGAAAGCCATACTAAGTCACTTTGTTATATGGCAGTTTAATTTTATTTAAACAGAAATAAAACTTAATACCTTTTATATAAGTCTTAAATTTCGTTGACTCTAAGTTGGGGATATATTACCTAGTAATTTAAAATTAGCTCTATCAAGCCTATGAGGTCGGCTATATTGTCGAAGACTATTTTAGTATGGGGTCGATGCCACCATCCGTAAACTGCAAAATTATTATTGAAGTTATTATTTTATTTTGTTGAGTTACATTAAGATTGATTCTTTTGGATTTGTTAGTAGCGTGAAGTGAAGGGTTATTGCATTGAATGACGATAGTTATCGGTATTCCGTAAGAAACGTACAATTCACTGCCTCAATTATTGAATTATAGCAAATCCGAGGAACGCAAGCTTACGGTGCGAATTTATAGCATTGAAACTAAGTGACTAAATACTTTATGCACAAAACTGCTGCAACAGCTTAGTTGGAGTTATGCCTTAAAACTACCTATTTATTACTTTTCAGAAAGAAAACGAGTTTATTACATTTTCTTTTTCGGAATTATTAACACCTTAATAGAGCCTTTATTAAGACTATTTGCTTTAAAGTTCCAGGATCTAAGCATACCATACTTCTATTATGATTCGATTTTTATTTTTGCCTGTGTCTTTGACAGATACAACTTATAATAAAATAGGGAACTTACGATAATATGATTGTAAGTTGCCCTATCTATGTCCTTGTCTCATCTACAGTGCTCTCTGTAACACTATTTATTAAAATCGATATAAAAATACTATAAAGTATATCAAAGAACAAATTTATTAGAGTAATCATGAGAAAAGCTTTAACAATACTCTCAGTAAATATACTGTCCAAGTGTTAGTTTATTCAGCAGCTTAAATCTCTTCTTATTAAATTGTAAATTTAAACCTCGCCGTTTAATCCGAGATTACCGCCAAGCGGCGGCGACGTCTCATTTCGTCAGCTAGCGGAAAGATGGCAATTTTGGCACAGCTTCGAACTGCAAACACATTGCACATGCACACTGGCTGCCGACGGCACCCCAAATTGCTCACGAAGACACGCCGGCAGCCGTAACTCATATGATGGTTACAACATTTCGTGAAACCTCCTGTATGTCACAGTGTGTGATTAAAACTAGACAATGTTAAAAGCTTCCGCGTTGGGCGTATGGTTTTATTCACGAGTAAATAAGGTATGGATGTTATAATATCACATTACGATGGCATGCTCAGTACCTGAAATGTTGCGTACCCCAGACATAGGTACGCAGTTATGTTCTTACTTGCGATCAAAGAGCAGTAATCGTAAATTATACGACGTAGTTACGAGTACTGTTTAGCAACACGTCACCACTGTGCACAATTATAATCTTTAAATACTTTACGTTTATTGCTATACATGTCTCAACCGGTAATACTCACAACACAACCTTTCTAGAAAAGTAGGCAAAACTAATTAAATGTATTTAAAGAGAAGGCCTTTGAAATTCAATGGCTACCGAGTATCGCAAAGTTTTGTTACGCCTAATGACGCTAACCACATGAGGTATTGAGATCAAGGACTCATTTCGTATTTATGAAAAATAGTTATATCGGTTTCACGTAAATATACGTGAAATTTTCTTTTACGGCTATAATCCGGTAATCCTTAATATAATAGGTACATACATGTAAGTATACGTAACGGACTCACATAAGTTTTTCATGCACATTTTTCGGTATAAGGTTTTAGCACGAAGTTTTCTCAGGAAGTGTCCAAATTTTGCGGAAACGGTTACGTGCGATTGATACTCTTGCTGTCATTAGGGTCCATAGGCTATGGTAGGCGCATCTTGTAAGGGTAGTTGGCACTTGACGGATGGTAAAAATTGAATTATCTTTGTTAATTCAATTTTTTACCATCCGTCAAGTGCCAACTACCAAAGATGCTTCGCGTGGCTATTGAAATAAATAACATCCTAATTTTAATAGAGAAGATGGTTGGAATATACCACCAGCTTGGGATCCAGTAATTCAAATAGTTAAACCCAAAAAGAAGCAAACCACAGCTAGACTTCATGATACTTTGAGTTCATTCTGCGTAAATAGAAACACTAGTAATTAAATTATGTTCGGGTACTTTGAAATAACTACACTGGAACATTGAGACAACTACCATCTTAGTCTACCCGTGACCATGGTTGCTGAAAGGTAACCGAAACATCGGGAAAAGTGTAAACTTAAATAGTTTTAATAATTTAATAAGCTTAAAAATTTGTAAAGTTTAATAGAAGTAGTAGTGTAACAGTTTTCAAAATTATGTAATAAAGTGTTAAATAAACAACGCGATAAAATCGGTATAAAGTAGTTTAATTTCAAAGTATATTTTAAAATTAGCGTTCTTATCTGTTGTTTACTCAAAACAACGAAAGTACAGTGTGACTGTGACATTTCTGTATATTTCACATACAGTGTAATTGTCGTAGTGTACCGTATTCGCGAATTTTATTGCCCATATCAACTTTGTGTTTGGTATTCTCAAAATTAATGTGAAAATATTGTCAGATCGTGGTCTGGTAAGGACCATTATTTGCTGCGGAGACGGGCATACAACTATTTGAATAGTATCGTTTATCACAATATTATACTTAATTTGTATACGTGAATATTTTACATACAGAGTGATATTACATTTATTTTATTTTATAATATCTGATAGCCCCGTCATCAATCGTGTTTTTTAAAGGTAGTGTATTTCTTTTTTGTTTCTAGGGTTCAAGCTGTCTCACGAATTTTCTCAAATAAAGTTTGGCGGTCTCGCCCTGAGAAGGTAACAAACAGACAAAGGTAGATAGATAATTTCATATTTGGAACGTTCTGATCTACTTATAAGATCGTTGTTTATGTAAATTATAAGTTATGAATTAAAAACAGAAGGTTAGATTTTTTGTATGTTTATATTACATTTACGTACACTTTTGGGTAACAAATGATACTAATTATAAAAAGTTGAAGTAGTGCATAGTAGTCATACTGTATCTTTTTTCGGGGACATGCCGTAAATTTTTCACATGTGCCTGTATAAAGTACAATATCGTAACATTTGAAAGTTACCAATAATGTCGAACTTATGTTTGGTTATCTTGACGTATATAACCTTCTTGAGATTGACGTAGGACAGTTATAAGCCCCGCAATATTGTAACTATACTGATAAAGGTAATTCTATAGAAATAACAACTGATCGGTTAGGTTCAAACTTATAGGTTCATCTAAAGTTTATAACATGTTGATGTTTTGAGAATATCTAAAAAAGGTACATCACGTTTATTACGGCGGCCGTTACGCCAACGTGATTATAAGGGAAAATAACTATTCTACAGAAAACGATAATTTTTCGGTGTATAACTATAAAATAAGCTTTATTTATGCTAAGGTAGAATGTAATTTATAAAAGAGGCAAAAGACAATCCATGAATCCTAGTCCTGCTTCATGCCTTACAATTAGACTAGTTTAATTTTTAAAATATAATTTATTACAAGTATAAGATAAATTCAGGTTCCTTTAGAATGTATTTTATTGATTTCGTGGCGCACCCTATCTAAAAAATATTAGGAATGCTATCGCCTAGTGCCTACTATAAATGTTAAATGGTAATCGTGTGTGGGCTTCTAGCTGTGAGTAGATAAGCTAGCTAACCTTTAATGTGTAATAAAATCCGATGACGTCCGAATAATATTTGTCGCGTTACGTTTGATTTCATTTATATATTCTATAGCTTCTTTACACTTTAATATCTTTGAGGCTTTTTGTTGGGTTATCCTGCTATTTATTATAATATATACACTCTCTTAACCTTTTTTTTGTCTATGTATACCTAAAGGAGTAGTCATTTCGTCAGCTATGTTTCAAGTCTCACGTTGGACAGGACTATTGCCGTCTATCGAGCACATGCCTAGACTCGGGACTGCTTACTTAGAATTTCTTAAAAGAAAATCCTTATTAGATCTTGCTCGACCCGGATATAAAGTAAGTACAAACTTATGCCGCCAAGAGTGAAATGTATTTTTCTCTCTCTAGTACTATGTATAATTCATGTAGGAGTATTTACAAACATTTAAACGATGGACCCAGAAATCACCCAGACTCTGAACAACCAAACGTGGAAGATAATTTTTTCGTCACGCCTGTGCCATTCAAACCTGCAACATTCGGCATAGTAGCAATAAGGTGACCACTTAATCCACTACGCCATGCTTAGTTTAAAATAGAGAAATTTCTGATTACAGAAACAAGCCTGTCCTGATAATGAATTAAATAAATGGAGCATGAACCGAAATGGAAGATACACAAATAAAAAAAGTCCGCATTCAGTTGTTCATAAAAATTGACATGTTTTGTCTCGTGTCAAAACATAATTTATGAATGCATTATTTATTGCTTTAACATTTAAAACACACAATTTTAATATGAAAATATCTATATTCTTTTTGCTTTTCTTAAAAAATATAGTTTTTTCAATCTCTGTGAAACTTGTAATTTAAAGAAATGCGAAGATTTGATTAAAGTCAATAATTTTATTCATTTTTATATGTTTTTTTTTACAAATTTATACAAATAACTCCTCCTCTGGCTTGAACGCATGCGGCAATCCTCCTGGGCATACTGTAGATCAAGTTATCCATTAGTTCTTGTGGTAACCTGTCCCATTCTTTCATGACGGCTTCCTTGATCTCTGACAGAGTTCTTGGAGGTGGCTGACGAATCCAAACAGCTCGCTTGAGAGCGTCGTATGCGTGTTCGATTGGGTTTAAGTTCGGAGAGCCGGCAGGCCACTCTAACCGCATGATTTCGTACTCCCGGAAAGCAGCGCTCACTCGTTGAGCTCGATGTGCCGGCGCATTATCGTCGACCAACACGAATTGGTTACCATAATTTATCCTGAATGGTCTGATTATGCCAAATATAAATAACAGCTGTCTTGTACAAATTAGCTATCATAGAGCCTTGGTACGGGATTGGTGTTCGAGCTCCAATAATTATTTATTCCGCCCCAAAAAGATACCGATTTGCCGCCTTTTTGAACGGTTCTTTGTGTGGAACGGTGGCAGTTCTTTGCCATTCTCCAAACTCGGACACGTCGGTTATCAGGGTGCGTACTAATCCGTGTTTCGTCAACGAAAAGACAATTAGGCCAGACATCTTCTTCTTCGTCTTCATCGTTTTGACGCTGCCTGGCCCACTGCAATCTGCATTGCTCTCGTTCCTGGGTATTCAAAGGTGCTCGCCAGGATCTCCTTGATCGTAATCTAAAGTGGTGTAAACAATTACGAACGGTCTGAGGGCTAATATCGAATCCAGTAGCAGCTCGCAGCTCTAATCTCAATTTAGTAGCGTTAATTATTGGATCAAGGGTGGCAAGAAATCTTATGTAGCGCTTCTAAACATCACTAAGGACAGCCACAGGTCACTGCGAGGTCGATCAGCCAGGTTGCCCATGCTCCAGTACCTCTGCAGGGTAGTAACGACGCAGGTTTGAGAAACGGAGACTCTGGCTGCGATTTGCCTTGTAGAATATCCTTCTTCACGGAAAAACACTATTCTTGCTCGCAAGACTTCAGACAGTCCACCTGGCATTTTTCAAATGAACAATTTTAGAGAAATTGATTAAAACAGCTTTCAGGCAGAAACTAGAAGTAGGGTCATTTATCATTGACCTCATTTTTATATAAAAATAAAAGAAGATTTTATGTTTTCTACATTTAAATGATGTATTCATAAAGAACACAAACGTAATAATCCATTTTTAAATATTTTAAGCAATAAAAAAACATTGGACCTTTGTCCCGTGAACGCAGACTTTTTGATGTGTGTATAACTGTCGTCTTCAGCGATAAAATATTTATTACTGTTTAAAATCATCTTAACAATTTAGAGCGTAATATTGTCTTCTGTTTACGTGAATGTTATTTATTTAAATTAACTGTTAGTAGTAGTGTAACAGTAGTAGTAGTAGTGCAACAGTTTCACAATTATGTAATAAAGTGTTAAATAAACAACGCGATAAAATCCGTATAAAGTAGCTTAATTTCAATGAATTTAGAGAGTTTACGGCTAGGCCATAAGGCGTAAACGCCGTAAAATCTTCCGAATGGCATCGTCGCAAAAATGGGTCATACTAAATGTAATTTATTTATTTTGGAGTTAGTAAACTAAAAATGAATCATAGATGGATTATAATTATATTTGTATTCCTTTTACTATGCACATTATGTTGTCAACAGTTCGATAATCAGTTAATGAAGGTTTCAAGTACAATCGTGAGTACTAACAGCAGTGGGTATGGAAAACATCGTTTTCGAAATACGACAAGCATTATGACGATTATTTACGACGTGCAATAAAATTGAGCGTATGCAAATGACACGGGGAGTGATTCTCCACAGATTCATCTCGCACAGCCCTCTCCGGGAATGGCTACAAAACTGATACGTAGACGTCTAAAATGCCGCTTCCTTGAATTGAGGAAGTGAATTATTAAGAACAGTGTCTGCAGTGTTGATTGAAATGTAGGTTTTATGATCTTGGATATATCTTTTGAAGAAATATGTAATAATATTTAGATGAAGAGTGAAGTCTCTTGTGAAATGTCAGTTGTTATTTATACAACACTTAATATGTACTTTAGCCTCGTATAATCCTTTACTTTTACTCAAATAATAACTTTCTAAAAAAAATCTTTAACTCAACCCTTAACTGCTGAACGTGCATGAAGAAGATAATGACAGTAAATTATACATGAAAAGTATGTCAGGATCGTAGCTAGTAGAAATCCTTAGTCTTTGCCTTTCCTACCGAAAAACAGGCGTGAGTCCTATGTATGTACCTTATTTTTCGTAACACTTCAAGCAGGTACTCGAGTGTATTTATATTGTTACGTCAAATGAGTGCTAACGTCATTATGCGTCGATTCGTCTCGAAGCGCGAGTTTATCGCCGCTCGTGGTGGCTGCGTGATGGCGCATACAGAACGCAATTAGCAACATGTTCTAAAGTCATACACTTCATACAACTTCAGGAATGTGAGGGCACATTGTTTTCTATATTTAAAAGCATTTTCTTGGCAGCCAGCACGCAACCTTGTTGGTATTGGAGGCTTGCAATGACGTTTTTGTTACACGGATATTATTTTATAAATTAGTAGTTTGTTGCCACTTAAATACCGTGTATAATGGTACAAAGAATCAAAGGTTAGAATGTATGTTAACGTTTCGTACAAATAGCTCTTTTGAATGAAGTCTGCGCTTGAGGATTATGATTTGTTATGCATTTGTTGCAAATAATGTAAAGTCTACGAGCATCAAAATTGCTATTTGGTATTTGCTAAGTCTTTGTATACATTTTGTAGTTGTGAGGTAAATCTCATATTATAATGTAGATGTAATTGTTGAGACTAGGCGCTGGTGTTAATAAGGAAAAGATTGTATCCAGCACTAGACTGCAAAAGGTAGGATAGTATAATTAATGGTATGGTTGAAAACGCAAACTGTAGTCAGTAGCCATTATATGTCACTTCAGTTGCACTCACTGATCGGTAAACGATTAGCGAGGTTAAGCAACGTTGGGTGCGGTCAGTCTATAGATGGGTGACCGCTTAGTGGTATTTCATCTAAGCGTCTCCGTGTTTCGGAGGGCACGTAAAAAGTCGGTCCCGGTTGTTGTCAAATTGATAGCAGTCGTTAAGCCATGTCAGAGGCCTACGGGCGGCTTGAACAACTCTTGATAACAGGTTGACCACTAACCACACGAAAAGAAGAAGAAGAAGAAGAGTGCCTTTAAAGCATGTGGCCTTACTTAGCGTGTAAATGCATTCCGCCAAAATAAATTCAGCGGTTTAATCTTGCAAATACAAACAAACAGACATACCAACTTCAACTATCAAGAGAATTATTCATATTGATACACATTATAGCGATAAGTACGTAATATTAACAAAGTATCTTATTTGTAAAAGCAAACGATGCGATTGGCATGATTTATATGATTGGATGATCAACATGTCAATAGGATATATTAAATTGGCAATTGCATTTGATGTATTCGCAACATGTTCATTTAACTGTAAGTGCTAGTGATTCATACTATGTGTTTACAACTGTAGTTATGATATAGAGGCTCTAAACGCCGCGTTGACGTGATGAAACCTTCATTTATTATCACGTTCTAACATAAAACACGTTGGCGGCTGCTTTACGAGTTTTCACTTTGCATAAATATGCCTGAAATTAAATATTAGTTGCCAGTTATGTACTTCATAATGTAATTTTGTATTTGTAATGTATGATTCTCGGCACATTGAGTGTATTGTATAGCTTTTAGCGCAATAAAGCTTAGTTTAGAATTTTGAAGGTGTTTTCTACGTGTCCGCTGTAACACTTTCCGAAGCGGCCAATAAGTACTATTAAAGAATTATTAGAATGTTAATTTCTTACATTATTACAGCGAAAGTGTTTTCTGACGCTTTACCGAAATCCATAGTTGTTTGTAGCACTGGTGACGGCGATCGTCGGATAGCCATCGGCAACGGATAAAGAGCACAGCTTACAGGATAGCAAATTCTAAAGGATATCATGTAATTCTTCTTACCTTAGCAGCATAGTTCAATTTAATTATTATAAATTAAATCCGATATATGTCTAAATGTTCTATAAAAATGACGTATTGTAACGTATATTAGCCGCCAAAGATAGCTGATAAAGACTCTTGTAAAATTCACAGCTTCGGGCGTTACCAGAGCAGATTAAAGTATGATACGTATTATTTCCTTTATGAAAAACAAAATATAATTAATATTTTGTAAACATACATTAGACAAAATTAAACCTGACTCCTGAATATATGATATTTCTTAAAATTTCAAGTCTTCTTTGTGCAGTGGATGGAGAAGTAGTGATATTATTGCTTAGCGTTAGATTGTAACGTCCAAAGCTAACAGATTAACGTCACAAACTGATTAAGGGCACCCTTCCACCTGAAATGTGTGAGCTAGCGGAACGCAGAACGAGGGCAAGAATAAGCTACGAGACTACATAATATTATGTGTCTGTTTTCATTAAAGCTTGTATCGGTGTAGCGGATCTAATAATATGTGTAATACAGTCTATATAGATGTGTGTAGCTAGACGATGTAGTGCAATAGGCATTTTAACGATAACATTTTTACGCTCGGTGACTCAAAGGCGCCTAGTTAGGCGCGTTTGAGGTACCGAACGTGAAAATGCTAAAAGCGTAAAAATGCGACGTAGTTAGGTCGCCTAACCAAAATTGCTCGTATTTCCTACTATAGCTATATCGTCGGGATACCTTGCTCGCACACCTAGCTTGCATCCCTAGCTACAACAAGTATATAAACAAACTTCGCTCGAACTTTTTTCTATCAAAGCTAAGCAATGAAAATTAAACGATCCTATTGGTAAGTATTAAACACATCCCTGCCACACATATATCATATAAAGGCACCCTAACATGCGCGTAAACGACGTGTAGCTACATACGCCGATACGCTCGATGTATAATCGTGTCAGCTTAAACGCACGCGCCTCCACGTTGCACAATGCCACGTGACTATATCCAAAACCGTGACACATAAACGTGTGGATGTTTTTACATCCTTTTGAGTTATTACACAGGATTACACAAATAGCATCATGGTAATAAATCTAATAAAATACTATGTTTATGAGATTGACATATCAACGGTTGATGCGTAACTCCATAATCACGTAATAACTGTCATTTTAAATCAATCACGATGACGCGACTGGTTTTGACGAGTTATGTTTTTGCTTGTCACACCTGTCCGTTTTGTTATCTCAAATGTTGTTATTAAAATAGATGTTTATAAAGCGGAAATTGTTTTGATTTCATTGAATATATTTTCAGATGCAGATACGGTGATATCAGATGATTAGGTATTTGTTTTTGTTGTTCTAGGTGTGTCATTTAAGTGGTCGGTATTAGAGACGCAGTGGCGTATGTACATAGTTATGTTATAGCCATATTCAATAGCTACGGCATTTGAGTAGGTGCAACATATTTATTTAAAATGTAAAAGAAAGTAAATAAACACGACTACTTGTACAATTAAATCAGCTAGAAATTGTCTTAAAAGATGATGAAAATCTAAGATTTTAATATTGCTAATAACAGAAAGAGAAAGAGTGAGATGCATTTTGATTTATTGCGTATAGCAGTGCCGATTAGATACATGCCATAGTTTTATAATGATACGGTAAATACAAAAATATACTGTGGTAAAGGTTACGTAATTTGAAGCAACGAGTCGTTATTGGGATGCATCAAAAGAAAGTAAGTCGAGGGAAATAGTAGAAAACAATATATTTATATAAAATATTAGTATGAACACTTTCGTAAATTTTGGACTACCAGCAATCTATATCAGATATGTATGACTTAACGAATTGATATGAAACGTATGTATAATTAAAATAATTCTATAAACATTGAGTAGCCTCATTCCATTGTTATAGTCTATCGCTTTTAAATGCAGACTATATTAAAGACATAAAACATATATCTATATACGTATAAATATTTTAAATGCGAATGGCAGTTTGGTTGTTTGTTTTTATGCTTTCACTTTTTTACTACTCGACCTCATCATATCATGCAATTTTGCATACATATTATCAGGGGTGCAGAAAAGGATATAGGGTTAGTTTTATCCAGAAAAGCAGTGTACCTACTGTTCTCAAGCGAGCGAAGCTGAGGGCAAAATTTAGTATAGGTACATACATAATAAAATATGATGCAGCACATACATTATGACGATATTCTAGTATCACAAAGTCGTGAAGTTAATTAGCGAACAACATTTTGACACGAACAAAAAAATAGGACTCTCTTGACTACAGTAACACATAAATACAATAATGAAACTTAACGCACGTCGTATGTAAAGACGCGGCCAGGCTTTAATGTAAAAAAAGTCTACCTGCACTCAGAGCACCTTCCGAGAATGTAAAATTGTAAAGTCAAATAAGCGAGTTTGTTCTACTGCGCCCGCGCCGACGACGCGCGCTCAATATTGTATTATTTCTATTTATCACTTTAAATTGCTCCTACTTAGTACACACACATGAATTTGTACGTATTTTATATACTTACACTTAAAGGAGAAAGTTCGGTTAATACGTTGCGTTAGTATTTATATCATTATACAGATAATGTTATAATTTTAGTATTTTTATGGCCTGTCTATATTATGGGATTTCGATAAAGAACAGTTCGTCCTTGTAGGTGAAATTAAAAGTATTTAAATTATATCAAATGATAATTTCAAAATCAATTCTACTCAAAACTGTTGTAACGATGCTGGGTAAACAATTCTGTCATCCTTATTAAATTACCTATTAAATAACTTAAGATTTCTTTATTGTTATCAGTCAGCACAATCGAAAGATAATATATTCAGTATAACGCTCAATATTAAGTCAGAGAACTGTGTCAGTACCTATCGTAGCAAATAGAAATCCGTACATCAGAAAATGCTGCGGATGGTCGGTGACGCTTGTCATTTTGCGTCAAAGAATCGTTCCTTGGTTAATATTTGTTAACTATGATTAATATGAAATATAAAAATATATATGAAAGAAGCCAGAGAAGTGTGTCAGGATCGTAGCAAATGGCAATCCGTAGTTTCTGCCTACTCCTCTGGGAAACAGGCGTGAATCTATGTATATGTATATATATGTATGTAACGCTCAATACCTCATATCATTACTAGCTTTTGCCCGCGACTTCGTCCGCGTGGAATAGTTCATTGCAGCATTTTAAATTATTTAGGACTAGCTGTTACCTGCGACTTCGTCCGCGTAGATTTTAACTAAAAAGTGTTTGTCGCCGCGGAACCCAACTATATTTATTTCTCTGGCCAAGTTACTTAAATGGCGTAGTTTTTATAGTGTAAAGCTAGATAATAGCATGGCTTACTCAGAAACAACATTTAAATATGCATCGTTAGATTACACGCTGTCACAGAATGCGTAAGAAAATAAAGATTCACAGATTCCTCCCCCGTAGGTGATAGCGTGATAATATGTATCCTATATGTTGACCCGACCTGTTAGTAATATTCATGCAAAATTTGAAGTAAATCCATACAGTACTTTTTGAATTTAGCCCGGACATACATACAGACTAACAGACAAACAGACAAAAATTCTAAAAATTATATTTTTGGCTTCGATATCGATTGTAGATCACGCCCCAAGTATTCTTTAAAAAAAATATTCAATGTACAGTTTTGACTTTCCTACGATTTTATTATATGTATAGATACTTATTTTGCAAATAATCCACATACAAACTGCTGTGGTTTACAGCAAAAACCATATTTTAATACATTTTTATAAACTACGTTTTTTGTTTTTCCATCCTTTGCTAAAACATAAAGATTTTGCTAGTTTGATACTCGTGAGCACGCCACGTAGAGTTATCCATGCAAAACAGTTTTTTTATTGTTATCGTAATGCTGCTTTTAGGAAAACTGCACTCTTTTAAATTGAAATGGCTAATCGGTCGTAATGATTGGAATACGGGGAATTAAAACATTTTCCACTTTTGCCATTCCATTCATGATTATAGCGTTTATACTATTGCGTCCTAGGTGAGTAATTTGTTGGCGTGTACATAGCCTTGGTGCGCGATTTCTCATTAACAGAACTGGAACACTAACTTTTAGCCTCAACTTATGGGAAAGCACTCTTGATAATTCTAAAGAGTTGAGAAACTCTATAGGGTACAATGTCACTTCTTTAGTGTCCATAACATTGTCTACTGAGAGGTACACGACAACATCCCTCTCAACATCTGACAGAATGTGTTCGTTTATCTGACCTACTGTCTCATTTATCGCCGCCAAAACTGACCAGTCACACAACCATTCTCGATTGCCCACAAGAAAGATATTATTATTTAAATCATCTGTGTTATCGACAATTTGACAGAATTCACGTCTTATCTTAGTGTAATCATGCCGTTATTGTCTGTTAGCATACAATCTTCTCCGACATTTAGAAGAGCAGCCGCATATTGCTCTACGTGAGAATCGTTGTGTAGTTGTACTCGCATATATGTAGTCAGACAAAACTTTTTACGTGTACCCATATTACAGATGCCTTCAAAGAGGCATTTATTTCATCTGCTGGTATACCCCTAGTAATAACCGACAGGGTCTGTCTTAAGTCACCAGCTAAAAGTACCACCATCCCTCCCATGAAATCCTGGTTGCTTTTGAAATATTTTATTGTGCAATCTAGTGCTACGATTGCTCTTTAGTAGGACATTGTACATTCATCCCAAACCAGCAGCTTACATCGCTGCAACATTCAACATTTCAACTTCTACGCTCACCGCTCTTGGGAAAGTTACAAACACCACTATGCCGTGCTGCGCCGCCGCCGGCGCATCGTTCATCGTGTATGGTTTTATCTTCGATAATGACGAATTCCCATGCAAACTTTCATCCCTTATTTTAACCCTTTCATGTCCTTCTTTACAACAAAAGGTAGCCTATGTCCATTTCCTAGGTCTACTCTAAATCTGTGCCAAATTTCATCAAGATCGGTTCAGTGGTTTAGGCGTGAAAGCGTAATAGACAGACAGACAGAGTTACTTTCGCATTTATAATATTAGTAGGGATTTGTTATTATAAATATGATTGTTATTAAATTAACTACTATACAACGTCGCCGTCAATCCGTTGCTTCAGAATCATTCCGAAATTCTTCTCTATTGGATACGTACTCCAATAAAATTGCCCAAGGTTCCATTGTCCCAGTTTATTTAGAACTCCATTAAAAGCACAACAAACCCGCTTTAAATAGGCATCGCTATTAGTTATTCAGTGTGAATTGACCACCCTTCAAATCTTAATTCGCAAACAAAACCTCAATGGACATTTTTTCCTATCCGGTCTCCATTCATTGAATGCTAAGCTGTAAACCCCTTGCTCACGTACCGATTTTGCTCGCAATAAGTTGGAAAAAGTAGTAGGGCGCCGACTATTTAGTATACGAATAACAGCTTGGAATATCGTTCTGACAATTTCGGACTTTAGCAGTGCCTCGTCTTATTGGTAGCGATGTTAATACGTGAGTAGGGGCTTTTTGCCGGGATACTCGTGCGAACGTGTTATGTGACGTCATTGACGCTAATACCTTTCGAGTAGACACGTTTGCAACTAACAAAGCGTCCTAAGGGATTTGGACGTGATGTGTGAAAAAAAGGCTTAACGGTAGATGCGGCATGGACCGCCTAGCGTGAATAGTACGCCTGTCAAATGTTTGGGGTAAATTTTATATTGATTGTGTATTATCATTAACGTAACTTTACAACAAATTATGACTACCGAATACAATTATATTCCATTGTTAAAGATAGTTTCAGACATATATTTGTTTGTTTGTTTTATGTATGCCTTTCTTAATGTAATATACTGTTAGATTGAGCTCTACAATTAAATTGCGGGCGCGCCTATCTAAAAGTTCCGAATTCTTAAATAACGTGCCGTAAAAAAGGCCAACTTTTTGATATTTACTCTGCTCGGACTATTAGACTCTTAGTAATAGAAAGTGTTGTGGATTGGGCAATTTGGATATCTTGTAGTCTTACGGTCGTATTTTGTAGGTATACTAAAAATGTATAATACATTACATACATTTATCGGCTTAAAGAGAGGTAGGTATATTCTGTCGCCAAATGATGCAATGGAGAAGGAATGTCTCTGTCGTCAGGCTTGAGGCGGTGGTGTTCCTGAATAACTGCGGCTTCTTGTATTATTCGCAATAAATAAAAATTGCTTTAATTTTGATACTGGTACGTGATATTCGCAAAACACATTGAATGAATGCCGTATATCGCTCATATCTATAGTCAAATAGCAATATTTTGTGATCAATCAGCTATTCATTTTGTAAATCTTAATTAATATTATAAATACCTACCTATGTGAGTTTGTCTGTTTGATTGTTCGTTACGCTTTCATGCCTTAACTACTCGACTGATCATCATGAAATTTCTCATACACGTTGGAGCAGAAGAGGACATAGGGTACCTTTCATCCTGGAAAAAGTACTGATACTAATCTAACTTAAGCTGCATTTACGCGAGCAGAGCCGCGGGAAAATCTATCTTAATATAAATTTCAAAAGTGTCTATTTTTAATGGATTGATGAATAAATTAGGTCGTAAGTTAGAAGGTAATATCCAAATTATTTATAAGAAAAATAATTAATATATTTTTGGAAGATTTGAAAGAATTACGTTCCTATTTTAAAATTAATATCCATGAGCGGTGAGATCTGATCATGCAAATGAATAAATATGCATGAAGTTAGTTTTAAATAATTCAAAACGAATACTTGTCTTTAGAGTGACGTAACATGACAAATCTTATCACGTTAGTAATCCCGTTTCAAAGTTTTGACTTTGAATTCTAAAATCGTAAACATTTTATTGGCTCATCAATATTTTATTCATAGTGTGGCGACGCGTACCAGCGTGACTAACAAATCAGTTTTAGCGTTTAGTTCATATTAACTAAATAATGGCGGCCCTTTTGATGTAAACAACCACTGAAATGGACCCCATCACACTGTTATTCATGTTCCAAAAGGTATTCATTTGATTTAAATAATCTGTTACGAGCCGATACTTATATCTTTGTCGGTGACCGGACATTTGGTACGGTTCCAAAAATAACAATTAAGTTTCAGTTATTTTAAAGTGGTGTTAAATTCAGTTTGCCAGAATTCATGAATGGATCATAATTTATTGAATTTACACAGAATAGAAGTAATAATAGTTTAATAAATAATTAAATTTAAACGCTGTTTTTTCTTCCTTTTATACGTGTCCACGGATACGGAAAAGTATACAAAACTTGTTTTTAAACGAAATAACTATATATATAACATTTTATAAGTAGATATAAATTGTATATGCAAGTATAGTAATTGATAAAAAAAGAAATGATTAATTCCATTTTTCCTAACCGTTGTTGTATAAATTTTACTTTAATTATTATGTACCTCATTTGATCAAGTGTTCACTAGTTCATGTCCGTTCCAACCCCAAAACTAGAAAGCAGACAATTCGAAGTTGTGCTGGATATTTTATACAAGGTTTTCTATCTATCCATCAAAAAGTTCATATTTATATTGCTGAAATATAATTATGTTCCTTTAAGGTATGACGCAGCTGAGAATTGCTTGTAATTCTGCTTACTCTGAAAAGGGCATGAATTTTATTTATTACGATCATCATCATAACAGTATCGTTGTTTTTATTTGCACAAGAGAAAGCCATTGTTGGATTTTTTATCGTTACCATTTTTCTTAGAGGCCAAAATGGAGTGACGCAAGCAATTCGTAATACCGAGAGTAAATATAATATCGTCCTTTTATTTTCTTTTTAATATAATAGTATTGTGTCATTTCTTATTTATATTAACACTCAGCTTATTTTACATATAATCGTAAGACCGAACATTTCGTACTTCTTAAGATTTAATTGATAATAACAACTTTAACTATTGGTTTATTGATACTTTAAGCTTTTAATAAACAAATATTAATTTGTGTTACTAAAGATAGGTACTCACGTAATTATTTGATTTTGAAACTATACGTACGAAAGTAAGTGGTTATTATTGAAGGTAGGCGCTGGTTTTATTTTATGATTTTCTGTTACTACTCAATTTTGGAAATCGTACTGTTTAGTCTAGATTTATTGACTGTCATATCAAATAATAGCGATAGGTACCTACGTCAAGTAGGATCGATATATGAGTATTTTAATGCCGACGTGTATTGCCTTCGGCATGTGGTGACTTATTAAAAATAGATATTTTTAGTGGTTGTAGCAAGATCCTCAAAAAAAACCTGCTTAAGACTGCGCCGAGCGTAAGACCGATAAAGACAGAGCTCCTGCGGCGCATATTCAAATCGGCGCGCGGCTACCATAGTAAAATTGTATGGAGGATCTGAAGTGCTTTTTTGATAAATATGTATCTTTATTGTCAACAAATAACTTAAATATTTAGGATGGACAAATTGTAATATAACTGTAAGCTGTAAGCTGTAAAATGGGATAGATTTCTACTGTTATAATCTAAAAATTACGTAACACGAGTTTACATTTTGCATTTTTCGTGCAAGTTTACGTATTTTGTAGGCGAAAATATTAATTATTTTAAGTTTTTTACACGGAGTAATTCTAAACACATTCCTTGTTATGGTAAATGAATATTTTATATTTGTATTAAACGAAAAGTGTTGATTTTATTCACTTAATTGTGACCGCCTGTTTTGGCACATTTCGCTCGGCGCACAGTCTTAATGGCTAAGGGTCTATACAAAGCATTTTCTGTGATAAAGAAATCTGTTAACCCGTCAACTGTCGAGCGTACATACCCTGTCCGCAAAAATTAATCATCAAAAAAAAAAACGACGAATGTACGTCCGTTGCACACTTGACTCGTTAATGAGTCAAGTGTCGAGCGCACATACATTTGTCCGTTTGTGTATTGTTTGCACAATTAATTTTTAATTATTTTTTACGTATTTCCCCTAGATGTTAATTAAGTTAAACATAACGAAGATACAAATTAGGATTTAAAATCATCAAACTTTTAAATGTTAAGTATTTTCGATATGTTTATTACTTAATCACGCGTCAATCATTAAACGAAAGCGATAGTCTAGTGGGAAACCGTTGGACTTTCACGCAGAAATCTCGATTTCGATCCCAAAGTACGCCCCTCTGACTTTTTAAAGCTATGTGCGTATTAATTACGTCACGCATTACTGCGGGATTCACAAATCTGTGGCCTGAAACTATAATGTTAATAATTTCAAACAAGTTTACTGACATCTGATCAAATAGTTTAATCGTTTCTACACAGAAAACCTTCATGATACATTTTATTTTATTAGAGAAAATATAAACTGTAAGTTAAAACACTTTTAGCCTTTCCCCAACATACGGCAAACGTGAATTTGTATGAAAACACAACAGTATATTAACCCTAAAATAGATAGCACCATTGTTTTCCTAATACACGTGTCATTAGTATAAATTTGGTCCAAAATAGCGGTGGTGTGAGGGTTTCGCCGTCAATGGAAAGTGTGTCGCCATCCGAGTCTTCGCGACGCCATGGAACGCGGGTTTTCTTATACACAGAGTGTTTTAAGTGGAACGTTTTGGCTTTCCTAGGTTTTCTTCAAAGTTTGTGAGCAGAGCGAGCTCTATTCTGTAAAGGATTTCCGTCTCCTTTTTCGTTGGTTTGTAATGAAAATTACGAGACGTTGGATGTAAGTTTGAGGAAACTACTAACTACTAAAGGTTATTTGGTAAGCTACTTTACTGAAAGACAGTGTTAGTTCACAGTATTTCTAGTAGTTGACAAATACTATAGTCCAAAAGTATGTTATTATAATTAAAAAGACATGTTAAATAGACACGAGACCTTGGCATAGCTACTCATTTTCTTTATGATTAAAAGAAAAACAGCGGCTGCTTAGAATAATCCGTGTTTTACAAATTATGAAACAACAGTTACTTACAAAATACACTTAGATCGTTTGCTTGTGGAGCATGTAATGTTTTGCCTCATGCGAGGAATTGATCTGCCATATTTAGCGCGATGACGAAGTTACCAATCAAACATCTCTTTATTGATCCCGTCAATACTCATAATTCAAGAATAACCACAAAGTCAGAAGAAATATAATGACATTTATTTTATCCCATATCTTATGGATTTAAAGCCAAACTTAGACAGTTACACCAATAAATACAGCGTTGTCCAGCGAAGAAAACAAACACGATGTAGATAAGTTTCAGAGACACCCACGCAGTTTTCAGCGCGTAGGCGAAGCCGGGGCAAATACTTTCGTACTATATTAATACAGCTTAGTCACTGAATGTACCCGAAGGCGGGCGAGGCGCCGGCTGGCCTTGTGACGTCACAGACCCAGAACGATGTTATTTCATCAGGACAAACGTAGGACGCTCTGAAGTTACGACGGTGAAGATATTGTCTGTTTACGTAGTAATTGCTATTTATAGGTCTGTAGTATATTGTTGTCAGACCTCATGTAATAAACTGTACAGTTGCGTGTTTACTAAAGTTTATTGAGATCCAATAGTGATACCATCCTCGTAAGTTATGACCACTAGTATTGCTGCGCTACTGGCATTATGTTCAAACCATTAATTTTCAAAAATTGCTTTTTGTAATGTCTATCAAATACGTCATCACCCGCACGTTGTTAGATACGTGTTGAACATCTACGTCAGTTTTATTGCAATACTTTTTTAATATTTATTGCCACCATCATCATGCTAAAATACCATTTACATGAGCGACATAATATTTACCAGATTGATTTTAGGCACTCCTTATCTCATCACTGCTATACATAGGTATATGAGAAACCTGTAACCAAAATTTGAAGTTTCTAGAAGCAAAACAATTATAATCATTTTGTCTCCGAAAAGAAAGTACCGATATGTTTCAAGAGCACGTAATCTGTAGTTGTTTCTGGTATTTGACTATTGCGACATTTACTATTATATATTTGTCGGAGAGTCGGACGGCAACTCGCTTTTGACATGATGAAGCAACAAAATATAGGCGTGGTATTATACTTCGTACGTATACTAATGATAGGCAAATACAAGAGAAATAAAACAATAAAGGTTGACCGTGATTATCTCTGATTTGATCGGTAACGCAGCGAGTACGTCACACCGAATGTGTCCGCGCACGCATCTCCGGCGCTTATATAATGTCAATATGACACTGACATATATATGTTATAACTGTCACTCCAACGGACACATAGGCTCTGTGGCGACCTCACTCAAGCTTACGCTTGACGTTCCGAAACAAACCAATAGATAGCGCTTTTTTCAACTCCAATTACAGAAATAAATTGCACTCCAATGATTATTTTCTTGACGCTTCGACATATTTATTATATTAACATGGTAATTATTTAAAACAGGCAAAAGGCGGATGTAATGTCTCTCTTTAATTATCCGCAAACAGGACGTGACATGCGCCTATTTATTTTCATATATTTGCCAAAATATATTTTGCTCAAGAAATAATTCCAGTCTCCTGAAATGATAGAATTAGTTGCTATCTTTCAGGAACAGTACTCTTTTCTGGATCTATCATCCAGAAAAAAGTACTGTTCTCTATGTTCTTTTCTATACCCCTGACAATGTGTATGCGAAATCTCATGATGATTGATCGAGTACTTAGGGCATTATAGTGTAACAAACAAACATGCTATCTCACATTCACATTTATAATATTAGTTAGGATTAAAATCAAAATTCAAAATGTGTATCTGTAAACCAAAATTTTATAGTTTTGTGGCAGTTTGCGAACGGTAATAGAACAAGAAGGTTAAAATCAATCTATGTATGTGACTATAATTCCGCAGTAAACTTTATATACATATATTATCTCGTTGATATTTTATGTACTATAAACATTTTACTGTCTGTTTTTGCGTATTGCGCGTACGATTGTTATTTAATAAATCGTAGACACTATTGTGACTTTACGTTTCATTTTATGCTTGATAACTCGATTTTCAATTTACCTTAAGTAATTGTTCTGCTCAAGTTCAAACCTTTTTAGGGGAATAAACAATATTTTCAGAAACCCATGTTCTCACTCAAGTGTGTCTTAATCTATAGAGTCGCAACGGCACACCGCCGGCTAAACAGGCGAATAGGCGTTTTCAATTATGTCTGGAATACCAAGAACTGACAAGGTAATAGCTACTGTGTACTTTCTCTACTCCAGGGTCAACATGCTCTTGTTTTTTTAATTTCTCCGCTGAAATTAATAGGATAGGTACATAACATGCCATGCCAAAGGCCTCTATCCTAACTCTGAACGGTTTTGTTCTCATAACTATGTGTCTATCTTTATGTACCCACAGTTGTAGTCAGTATGTAGACAAGCACGCATATTTATGTTTAGTGCTTATCCACACTTTGTTCTACTTGCTAGTCAGCGTCTTAATATATATAAAGTTTAAAACCTAATTAAACATATTCTGGCCATATGACCTAAACTGGTTATCATATTATCTATCCTTAAACCAGTAGACCAATAAGGCAGTTTCTATTGATAGTAGCTGTATTAAATGCAAAATCAACTTCAAGTTTTGCTGCCAGAGGAGCACCGACATCCTATAAAACCACAAAACCGCACGTAACTGCCCCGTTTTATTACAAAACACTTCATAAACAGTCGAAACAACCCGACATCACTAAATATCTCGGAACTGCCAATATCAGGGATGGCTCATCGAGCATAACGTTCCACCATCAAACGATATGTAGGCCATTGTTAATACTGCCTCTTGTACCAAGAAATAGTTCATTACATTATTTTCGTCACCCTTAATCTTTCGAAGATTGTCTGAAGCAGACGTGGCCACCGCCGGAACATTTGGCTGTCAGCCAGTACGCTTACTTACTACGATACAATATTCGGGATTCACTGTACTGCTTTTTAGCTGTTATCTGAACATCGGCGGATAAATGGTACGTGGAAACCTGAAATTGTTTCGTTATCTTGTGTTATTCGGATTCTGGAGCACTGTTCTATTGTGTATGCTTAACATGCGGCTGCCAATACACTATTTTGTATTCAGGCTCTATACTTATATGTATTTTGAAATATTTTTAGAAGTTCTGGTTATATAATTATACACTATGATAAGGAGCTTAAGTTATGTGGGACCGTTTAGTGAAATTGAAGGGAAGCTGACTATCGTGACCTTTGAACGTTTGCAATATCAAGCGTATCACCAATACGTTGCACAACTTAAGGAAGTGGAATTAGGGATAGATCTTCGGAGGTCTCGAAAAAACATCACTAATCTTTTAATAATCGGTTACAAAAGTATTAAATTTTAAACTTTTGCAATTATTTGGTAAGCTTATTAAAGGTCCTCCTTAGGTTAAGCTTCTTAACTGATTTTGTCCAGTCAGCGACTTAGCTTTATTGAACAGATGGCGATGCAGGGGTTCTTAATGCTGCGATTCCTTTTTTTTGTTCTAGTTGTAATTATTTTACGTGGGATATCATCCGAAAATTTCATTATTTAACCATGTGTATCTCTAGCTCATCTGAAAAGGTAATTTGTCATCTTCAATCATAGAAGAAGATTAGATGCCGTTGTAGCTCAAGATGGAGGACTATGGTATAAGCGAGCGGAATAAGCTACCATTCTCTTGAATATACATGCCGCATTTAGGCTAGTTTTGTTGAGGTTCTCTTGTTTAGTTTATTCGCCATTTGATTAGATATGGCAGCAAGCGTTTGTAGCGGTTTTTCTAGAATTAACAGATAGGAAAAAGATGATTACACCATTTTACTAGTAGAGGTTGTCACAATCCAAGACTCTAAGTAATTCTTATTGACTCTAAGTAATGTAATAATTCGACATAGCAGCACTAACTCTGAAATAAATAAAATTTTAAATCTGCAAAAATGTATTGTGGCCTAGTTTCATAAAAAATACGTTCGACTTTCTCATAAAGGTTTTATAAAGCTGAGTTGAATCTACGTTGTACCTGACCGGCTTAACTGCAAATAGCATGCACTAAAATTGCTATATAGAGGTCATTCGGAATTTAATCTGACCTCTAACATTTGGATGTATTTTTCTCGCCCACGTATTTGAATCTTGGCATCTTGCCAGACGTTTTGACGTAGGCATCTCTTTGACTACTCATTCATAGTTTGCTTTTGCTTGGTTTTGGGACTAGCTCATTACTTGGCTTAATTTAAGCGTCTACATAGTTACAGGCTAGACAGTCGAATGACGTCTTATTTATGTTTCAGAGACACTATCATAAAAAATGTAATAGAATAGTGCAAGGTCTCTTGGAATGACACGTTATAAATTAATTTTTGGCATTCAATGTCTCAGTTTAAGTACTTAGTATTGGTGTAGTATAACATATAAAGAAAAATTGTGCATTTGCTTCTTCTTCATATTTTATATACGTGCCGGACAACACAAACCAACACATAGCCAGCGAACATGGTCGAATATAACATAATATGTAGTAGCTGGTTTTAAAAGATGGTCTTGTTTCATTGGGTGGGCTCAGCCAGTATGTTATGTGGAAACCAGAAGAAAGATATATAAGAAGAGGTAAATGGATTGTGTAAAGTATGACATACTCCTATGTCTCAGAAAGCACGCCAAGCCTTTGGTCGTGCAGTAGATTCGGATGTTTCGGATTGTCACTCTCACTCTGCCGCACGTATTCATTGCACTAGAATATCTTCTAAGTAGATGTCCATCCTCTGTTACGATTGGTCGCCCAGACAGAAATTGAGCCTAAAGGACCTATGTACATACCTACCTTATGCGACTTAATATCCAATACAACAAGCGAAATTTTAAAATTAATACAATGTATTTAATGCACAGCAGCATGAATATTAAACGATATACAACCACACACTCTGGAATCTTATCTTCCGTGAGCACTTTAACTAGGTAACCAAAATTCTGCATAATACACCAAGTCAAGATTTAATTAAAAGATTTCCAATGAAATTTACATTGGGGAGAGGCTATTTAATGAAAATAAATTGAAATCAGGCTGTAGAATTGTATAAGAGACCTAGTTAGCAAATGAAGCGGGCTGCGGGCTCATCGGGTGAGAATTCAATTTATGTCGCTAGTGGGCCAGAATTGTATCGCGTACATTTTATTGGAACTCTGTTAAATTACGAAAATGCTGACGTTGCTTTTTGTTGATTTCATTTCAACGTATTTTAAATGGAAATGTTTGTACAGTTTATTTTATAAAAGTTTTATTGTTATTGTTTGATTGGATGGATCTATTATTATTATTAAATTATTGCATATGTGTGTAATTATCATTGCCAGTTGATAGTTTACCATCTGCGTGAATCGCTCTCATAGTGTGATGATATAGATATCTCTTGATTATATAGATATTTGGCAATAACATATTTATCTATATTGACTTGTATCGGGTACGTGTAGTTATACGAAAGAATAGATACTTTTCATCGAAAAAGAAATCATATGAGTTGGTGGATATTGATTTGAATATTATAACTATAATCTTACCTATCTATACTAATATTATAAAGCTGAAGAGTCTGTTTATTTATTTGTTTGGTTCAACGCGCTAATCTCAGGAACTACTGGTTCGAATTGAAAAATTACTTTAGTGTTGGATAGCCCATTTATCGAGGAAGACTATAGGCTATATAACATCACGCTACGACCAATAGGAGCGGAGCATCAACGTAAAATGTTGCAAAAACGGGGAAAATTCTCTTATATGAAGCAGACGAAGTTGCGCAGGTCAACTAGTTAATATACTCGTATAATATTGAAATAACAACATAAAATGACTAGGTTTCTTGGTAATCACTTCAACCAAGCTTTTGTTAGAATTAGGTTAAATATGGAATAATTGATGCTAATCGAACTCATTACCGCTCAATCGTCAATCCGATGTCTTATCCATTGGTCTAGAGCCGCTTTAAATGTTGGATAAGTTGCAGATTAAATACCCAAAATCCGCCTTCAAAATTCCTTTCCTTTATCCTTTTGTTAAATACCTAAAATACATTTATCCCAAGTTCATCAACTTACGACGTCATAAATTTAATCCCTTATTTCAATTACAAAACGAAATAACTTATTCTTTAGTAAAGTAGAAAGAAATGTTCTTAAAAAACAAGAACTGTTTGTTACACCGTCTACCATTCGGAAAGTTTGATTATTACGTTCCCACAGGGCGACGTACAAAAAAGAGTTGAAAAACAATGTTGGAAAATAATCCTAGATTCTATAATCGAAGGAGGTTCTCTGAAAAACAGGAAATTTGACACTGGTGAGATATAAGAATAAAGGAAATACGAGGATGGTAAACATTTTCGAAAATCGAATCACACGCCCCATAACGCGATTCATTCGGAAGCGCGCACCTGTAAAATTCTGAATTCGGATATGACGTCAGTGTTATTTTTACGACAACCGTTTGATTATAATTAACGAGTTCTATATTTGTATTGGATTGAGTAATATTTCGTACATTTATTTTAGTTCAATATTGTTTTATTATACGTTGGTTGTTGTTTATACGTTTTCATTTGCTCTTTTTAGTAATACAACAAATATTCTCTTATTGTATTTCAGCTATACTTATATGAAATCGTAAATTGTACTAGATTGTAGACTTTTTCTGATTGTGTGTTGTGAGTATACTCCAATTTGTTTACAACACAAAATATTTAGTATTATTGTATTTTTGTGTATTTTGAAAACAGTTTCTGATTGTCAAAGGTTTGCAGGTAGCTTATATCCCAAACAGCGTTAGATAAAGTGGAAAAGTGTTAGTTTAAGCGAAAAACAACGTGCATTGTTTACAGGGTTCAGTGTACACAGTAACAATGTAAGTGGGTAACTTTTTATTTATCGACACCTGACCAAACTTGGAGTTCCAACATTTCCCGTTGTACTAACGGTTTCTACACACGCGGGGACTTTTGGTTCAACAATTGAGTTGCGAACAGAAGGTAGCTTACGACTGATATAAATGGAAGAATTAGACAGAGTCTCGATCTTCATGTTAAGACAATTAGCCTGCTTCGATCATCAGTGTTTTCAAATAGTATGAAATAGTAGACGGCGTTTCATTTACGTCACATAACGACGACTACTAAATGGTTTGTGTGATAAACAAGTCTACAAGTCTTTGAGGTAGAAAGACTACCAGGTTTGGTTAATCTCTCATCTGTCGTCATATTACTCATAATATCCACATCTATCATCGGCGGCTCTGATCTTGACATCTGAGGACGTTACCAAATTCCGTAAAATCTTCCTGCTACTCCCTTCACACCATATCTTTTCCACCGTTTCTTTCTGTGTCATGGCGTCTTTGGAGAAGAGTATGACCACAAGTATGGCGTACGTACGTACCAAATATCGCAGTTAGTTCATCACGACTGTGTTTGTATTGCGCCGTGTTCTCGCTGCAATGGTAGTGCAAGACGCTACTTGATCCAACCAATTGACTATGTGCTCGGCAATGGACTTAGCCAATATGTTCCCCAAGCTGTACATTGATAAAAGATTTGTAATTAAAAAACATAAAATAAATGATAAATATTGAACATCTTCTTAAAGTTCATAGCAGATATCTTCATATCTGCTATGAACTTTAAGAAGATGTTCGTTTAAATCCTTTTTTTGTGAACTTTTCTTCAAAAGTTCACAAAAAAAAGGATTTAAACGAAGACAACAGTTTGAATACGCTTTAAACGAATTTTATTGCCATGTAATATAAATAATAATTAAAAATAGGGTAAAATATGAAATAAGTAAGCGCATTCAGTACTCTACTCCAACATTTATTGCATCACTAACTTACTTCAAATTAATATTTGTCAATTATAATACCAAATAATAATTATAATATACTCTCCATTATACGAAATCAGTGTTAGATAATTAATTATACCAAAATCATAAAGAACTTTAACGCATATTTCCATTTAATTAATGGCAACACTCAAGAAATTGTCAATTGACATTATTGACAAAAACTCGTCTCACGTGCTGGTTATTGGTTGCTGTTGTTTCGTGCTTTTTTGTGCAATTACTTTGTTTCACCTTTATTTTATAGTATCTGTGCCCCACGCGAGTGCTCCACTAGTTATAAACAATGTTCTTTGAATTATTTTAATTGTAACACAAACTTATGGAATTATGAGGATATCGGAGTGATAAAATATCTATTTTTTCAACTTTCATAACTTTTGTCCAGATCTGCTTTGCTTGATTAACCTTTTTAATTCTTTATATAGAAGCTCTAAACTGTCAATTATCATATATTTGATCGCTGTACATTCTGGGGATCAGCCTCATACATTTATTGGCCATCTCCTTTATTCGCTGTGGTTTTGGACCAACAACACTTATATCTCGAGTTCAAATTTAAATTACTAGATCCTTTTCTTAAATAAATCAGGCACGCGACCCATTTTTTAAATACCAAGGTTAGATTTAAAACAAACTTTTCACAATATTTTTATTATAGTCGGTAAGTTGCGCGATTGGACAATAAAAAATTGCTAGCGTGGAT
Organism: Catocala sponsa; assembly: GCA_963564715.1. Classification (NCBI taxonomy): domain Eukaryota; kingdom Metazoa; phylum Arthropoda; class Insecta; order Lepidoptera; family Erebidae; genus Catocala; species Catocala sponsa. Next base: position 18,656,614 of record OY751338.1, on the reverse strand, counting down.
ACGCCAATACAGATTATTTTCAGCGAGCTAGGACGACTGAATGTATTTTTGTGCTGACGTCATTGGGAATATTTCCCCGTGAATTATGATCACCGTGTTTTCTGTTTGCAGCAGATCGTCTGGTTTTATCACCGCGCGTAAGCTGCATTAGGTACTAACTGCGTTAAGGTGAATGTGAGGGATAAAGTTTAACGGTACATTGGACGTTATTTTTCGGTTATATCTTTCTCAGAATACTTATAACATACGTCACTCTTTATGTACATATATGATTCTGCCTTGTTGGTTCAAAGTGGATGCAACAGTCTATGCTTGTCCGGTGGAGAAGTCCTGGGTTCAATTCTCAGTTGGAGTGAATGGGATTGACGTCATGATGCAATTGGATTGTCAATTTCCAAGAAGTAGCGAGCGAGCCTATTAAAAGCCTACCGTAAATATAGTCTGCCATAATGCTGCTGTTACGATGTTTTTAATAGAATAACTTTTTTCCTGGAAGAGAAACTCACTATTAGTATCAAAATATGCACAATATAACATGTAATCACTATTTACTAGCCTAGCAGACAGTGTTCTGACCTTTCTGATAGGTGGGGAAAATAGACCATTGTCTCGACAAAACAAATAAATAATGTCAAATAGTTCAAAAATTACAAAAACATGCCAATAATATAACTAACGATTATAGTTATACATACATAATTTCAAGCTTATATCCTCGAAAGGGTGGGGTTGCCACATTTTACGAGCTGGTTTAAGGTGCTTCGTAATAGGGTATTGAGTCTTTTGCCTTATACGGGGTATTTCTAGACAGAAAAATCAACACTTTGCCCGACCCGGTCATCAACCGGAGACCCCATGCGTAGCAGTCGCATACACTACTACTGCGTCACCGAGACAGATTACAAAGTTAACAAATTATTAACGAATTATTTGGAATAGTCGTCAATACGAAATATTAATGGCTACGTCAGTGTTTTCTTAAGTTATTTGGTCTCGATATAATGCGCGGGGTCAGATGAGTTATAGCAGCGACATTAACGAGATATAAACCTCGTCAACAAATATTTCATTGACGTATAACCAAAATATTGCTATTAAATCATTTTATTATGATCCTTGCAGTATTTGTCCTTGTTGTCGTTTGAAAAATAAACAGATAACCAATATTTCCACCAGTTTTATTGCTCTATAAGTTTCCATAACCTATATTTTCTAAGGTCGAAATTATTCTATACTTTTTGAATATTTATTCAATACTAATAATAAATTCATGAAATTTTACGGAGGTTATGGGATTAACAGCTCGTCAATTAAAATGTTCATCGGATCGATTATGTATTCATTGTTATTCAAATCATTGAAACACTATTAGATTAACGATTAGTTTATTAACCGATACATGGCTTGGGAAAATGTAGAAATGTCGTTTTATAATAGGCTTATTTGTAGTTAGTATTTTCTGTTTCGATCAAACTTTCCATTTTGTTATGAAGTGATTCTATTAGTTATTTGGATTATGTTTTGAATTGTGTGAAAGTATTATTTTTCTTTTCCATTATAATCTGTTTTAGTATTAGAAATGTGATTATATTTTCATGTTTCGTTATACGTCTTTAGAAGGTACGTTATTTTTGGTGTAATTTCGTAAGAAGGTAGTTTGAACACTAGGCAGAGGCCGCCCTTAAAAATGTGAATGGAATCGCGGGTAGCAGATAGAGTAATATAATAATTTTGGACTTTAGCGTTGCATGATACATATATTATTCGTAACGAGTTAATATATCCTTATTACATATACTAGCCGACGTGCCGATACTGTGTGTGCGACAGTACATGGACAAATAAAAACATATGAAAGGTCAGGGTGGATCAAGATTCATTTGCCTCACTAAATTCGAATCACTTGTCCAAGGTAGACATACTTTTGAACAACTTCGAGCATCGACCCATCGACGTAAATTGGCCTCGGCATAACATGTCTATTAAACATGATCTTGGTTTTACCCAAGTTCATGCCGAGACCAACCTGTCGCAAGGCTCCATTTAGGCTGTGCAGCATCCCGCTAACCTGTTCCAGCGACTCTGTTATAATGACAATGTCATCGGCCAACCGTAGGTGTAAGATATACTTACCATTCACATTGATTCCCCGTCCAATGCAGTCCAGTGTTTTAAAAACATCCGCAAGCGCGTTGGTAAACAATTTGGGAGATATTACATCTCCCTGTTTTACTCCTCGACGCAGCTCTATCGGGTTTGTTTTCTGGTCCTGAAGCTGGACGGTCTGTGGCGGTATCATACAGGCATCTCAACACTTCTATATAGCGACAGTCAATGCGACATCGTTGCAGAGCATCTAGAACTGCCCAAGTTTCGATGGAGTCGAAGGCTTTCTCGTAGTCCACGTAAGCCATACACAGCCGCTGATTGTACTCTTCGGTCTTTTGTACAATCTGCCGGACAGTATGGATGTGGTCCACGGTGCTGAAGCCTTTTCGAAACTCGGCTTGTTCTGGAGGCTGGCACTCGTCAAGTTTTCTAGCGAGACGGTTTGTGAGGACTCTCGAGAACAATTTGTAGACGTGGCAGGAGTAAGATGGATCTATAGTTCTTAAGTAAGGTTTTATCACCTTTCTTAAAGAACAGAACCACTGCACTCCCACTCCACGCCTGCGGTGTTAAGCCCTGTTGGATGACGGAATTGAACAGGCTAGTTAGCTGCCTTCAGGATTGCGATCCCGCTCGCTTTTAAGAGATTTGTTGTAATTCCGTCATCATCGGGAGATTTATTATTCTTAAGCTGCTCGAGAGCCGCTCTAACCTCACTCTGATCGATTCCGGGATGTCCTCGGTGAAGTGGCGCGTGAGTGGGGCTCTGTGGTCATAGCCGCTATGTCTCCAAGGGCTCGCTATCCGTGATGCGTACAGGTGTGTGACAATTTAAATCGAAGTGTACTTCATATTTAAATAATCCGTTCGCTGTCCCCTGACCACAATAGAAAATATGTATATTGTTCTGCAACATTATTTGATTCGGTAGACAGATCCTTATTAATATTTTTATTAAGTTCAAGAAATGATACAGTGCAAAGAATTCTAACCTTTGAGTTTCTTTACAAGTTTGATATAAAACTTCATAGAATATATTAAGGTGGCACAGGGAATGTTTTAAACTACTTTCGACGTTATTAGATAGGATTGAGTATTTCTCAAGGTTAGATATGCTGGCGGATTTAAATTACAAACCAATTTCTTCAACTATCATGGTGGTCAATTTTAAATGTGTGGCGACTCTGCACAGATGAAGAAGTTCCGCCTACATTTAACAGATGGCGATACAATCGTGGTTAGTATGACATCATACAATTCTGAATCGCACAAGTAACATTTACACAGCGACTAAGTATATATACAAGCTTCCGACATTAACCGTCGGGCCGCGGCCCGCCAGGCACGATCAACCAGCCTGATCGGACCATCCTCCCTTTTTGTTGGAGGGACATCACATCCTGTTCCTCCACAAATGTATAAAACAAGGAGCTGGGCCGCGCCCCGCCAGGCACGATCCACCAGCCTGGTCGGACCATCCTGCCTTTGTGTTGGAGGGACATCACATCCTGTTCCTCCACAAATGTATAAAACAAGGAGCTGGGCCGCGCCCCGCCAGGCACGATCAACCAGCCTGGTCGGACCATCCTGCCTTTGTGTTGGAGGGACATCACATCCTGTTCCTCCACAAATGTATAAAACAAGGAGCTGGGCCGCGCCCCGCCAGGCACGATCAACCAGCCTGGTCGGACCATCCTGCCTTTGTGTTGGAGGGACATCACATCCTGTTCCTCCACAAATGTATTAAACAAGGAGCTTTATCCAAGTAAAGAACAGTATCAAAGACATGCGTTTTAGAGATCTCTTATACTCTCGTTTGCCATTTAGCACCACACTAAGCGATCATTAAGAAACACCTTATAAAAATGTACTTAAAGATAATCCAAAATTATGTTTATGGAACTGGCCACCCCACACGATCGGCTCCTAAATAAAAACGTCATCATTAATTTGACTAAGTAAAGGTGTTTAAAACATAAAAGGCCCCGCGAGTATAACTTATATCTAATGGAAGAAGGCACCCGACGAAACTCGTGATTGATACCCAGTTAAAAGACGTTAAATTTTTATGTCACCAATCAATCAATTTTAATTCTTCTCTTGGGGGAGCTAATGAAATGTTCGGTACTAATAAGTACGCCTACTGTCAATGTTTTTTTAGGTTAAACAACGTTTTCTAAATAAACAGGTAATATTCCTTCTAGTTTGGGATTGTGTTGCATTGAACCTGCTATTAGTAATGTAGTATTCAAGTTATCGACTAGTTCTTTAGTGATAAATAAGTGCTAAAATAACCAGCATTTTTCATAATATGTATTGCATCTTGTTGTACATGTCTATAATTATTATTTATTACTAATTGGCATAGAATTAGTTAGAAATACTATATTTTCATATTTGCTTTCATTACCATTCCTCAAATCTTGGGGAAGATGGACATGTATATTCATGAATAGAATCAAAATTAATGACAAATGTCGGACTATTAGCTATGATGTATAACTAAACTGTTGCGGATATTAGATGTTTTTTTGTTTAATACCAATACGTAAATATTTTTATGGACAGTTTAATTACGTTTATTACTTTGGCACCTACAGTTCAGTGGCCTAGTGATGAATCACTGTGTATTTTAATAAGTAGCATAGATAATGTATGAATAGACCAATAAAAATATAGTCGTCGAACTTTTCATGGAGTGAGTTGTCAATGTTCGAGACAGATAAAGAAAGCAGAGGTTTGATTTATGTGAGAAAGATAGAATTCATGTGCAAATGTTTGTTTATTCATGTATAATAATATCATTATTATATCTTTATTGGTTCCGATATCAGCCATTGATTTTTGACGTTTACGTATATCGATGAAATTTGTTTGAGTTTCACTCGGACCGTTCGAATTCGTAGGTGGCAAGTTGAAGAGCAAAATTAAAAAGTTTATACTATGAATATATTTTCAATTACTTTCAAGTTTTACTATCTTTTCTTATGTTTATTATTAGTGTCTTCTATTCAGGTTAAATGCACCCGTACAAAGAACTGTGAATGTATCGTTACGTACCAGTTTTGAAAGCACAGTACAATAGAAAATTCAAATGATATTGTTTATTAACGAGCAGTGTACAACAGAATTGAATATGAAAGAAATTAATATGCATGTAAACGTTCAATAATTTGCACTCGTGTATTCAATAATATACATTTTTAAAGTTAGTCTAAAGGCATTTGCATAACAGTTGTTTATTTATGATTCGATGTTTATGACTGCGGGCGATAAGAAAGTGTGATTTACGTTAGATTTTGAGAATACAGCTGTCGTTTATTGTTATTTATCGTTAACGCGCTTTATAGAGTTATAATTTGTGAAATAGTCTTCGACCTAGCTAATCAGCTTATTTTAACTTAGAAAAAATGTACATAAGCGATGTGTGAGTGACAACCCGATTTATTCATAGCAATTTGGATAATCAAAAAGTTTAAATTCTTGTCTATTTTTAGAAATCAAGTCAAACGAATAGTACAAATATGTATTATAGTAATAACACAGCTATTTCCAAGAGCGTTTTCTTCTTTTTCTCACCTTTTTATTCCTTATAACAGTTTCTATTATGTCTTGCAAACTCGGCTGAACATTAGATTTTACACGAAGCCTTCCATCCGTCCGCTGCGACCCAAACTCCCACATACATACACTGGATTACTAGGTTTTAAAGAATTATCCGATTAATTTAAGCAGGTTAGCTAACGGAACTGTGGATTGTACAACTGACCGTGTTTTATAATACCAATCACTTCTGTCAGCAATGAGATAATTATATGTACGCGGGTCCTAATCATGTAGGCACTGTTTTTACGTCGAGTAAACAAGTAATAAATCTAACAAAATAACTGTTCGTTGTCAAGGAAGTTGATCTAGTTTGACCGCTCATAACTTTTTGTGGGTAACTTTTTGTCAGAACGATACCTATATATCATTTTTTCTTCACGATGATATTTAATGATATCGAAATAATAGTGTACTATTTTTAATAAGGTCTTCGGCTTGGTTTCCTCAATTCCCAGACCTTGAGTCTGCCAGATGTTCTGTGGACAAGGAGCTACGATGTAATTAGTATGGAGTGGATTTAAATTTCAAATCGTATAATCGTGCGACGAGGAAACGTGTGGAGGTTACGAGTAATTCAAGGATTTCATTCCTTGCAATTAATCTGATTCGGATATATGTTTGATATGCTAGCCATGTAACTGCGTTTATAGTTCGAGAAATATTTGATACGTTATGTAATGTTCAAATTATAGACAAGATGCGGTATTATTGCTATATTTGATTAAATATATAGATATGTAGTTTTAGTGCATCGGCAAAATACAAACAACAAAAAATACTTGGCAAAATTATATATGTTATTTTCTACGAATTAATAGAATAACAAAAACGTTGTGGTAAATATACGCATATATAAACTATATACGGTTTGTTCCACGACTCTGTGAAATGAAGGACCACTCCTTGACGAGGTTTATGTCTTTCGTTCTATGTATTACGAGGTCTTTCTATAACAAAAAAAAAAGAAAATAGGAATTCATGAACAGAAATATCCTTTAACAGAATGAATAAGAGATTTATTTTCTCTAGTATCTAAAACGGGATCTAAGCAAACAAATACATCGTCTGCCTGCGTCTGAATCTTCGTAGCTCCGCGTCACCTAGATTAGTTAGCAACACAAGCGGCACGCTGTCTGGCGAATTGATTACACCCGGCCTTTATATGCTATAGTTTTTGCGCCACACAAAGACTAACATCATAATGCCACAATGGACACCAGAACGTGACTAAGACCCAAATAAAACTGTTAATTAATGTGACGAGACTGTTTTCAAACTTATAATAGGTAGGACACTTTTTTGCCTAATTTTCTTATACAAATATGTCACTGTCGAATTGTATAATCCGACGTAATACTAAGCTTCTAGTTTACTTTACATAAAATAGTTGATTGATGGTCACCGGAATACAGATGTTAATTTAACAATATCAGCCACAATAAAAGTTATCATTAGATTTTGTACATAATGCCTGCATAAGTGTATTTCGTTAAAACTTTGTTTTCCGTGTATATCTTAAAATCTATATATATAAAGGAAGATGTCCTGACTGACTGACTTAGAGACAACGCACAGCCTAAACCGCTGGTCGTAGGAACTTGAAATTTGGAGAGCATGTGTGTTTTAATTTGTAGGGGTGTACTAAGAAAGGATTTTTTTAAATTCCACCTCTAAGGGGGTGAAATAGAGGGTAAAGTTTATATGGAATTTGCTCATTTCTGGACTTATAAGTGGAATGGACAAAACCCTCCCCTAGAGGGGTAAAATCGGGTTAAAATTTGTAACGAAATTTTCTAATTTCTGGACTTAGCAGTATGAAAATTGGTACATAAGTTTTCGATTACAATTGAAAAATATCTGTGTTATAAAAATTCTTTCACCATTAGTAAGCTACATTATCACCGAGTAACAGCTATATTTTATTTAATAAATAGTGCCGTTACCTACTTTTACGCGAGCGAAGCCGCGAGCAGAAGCTAGTGGTATATAATCTATCACACTACAGACAGATCTTTTCTGAAAGCGAAAAGCTTTAGTCCACCACGCTGAATTAAGGATATTGTTTTAGCTAAAATTACTATATTCAAGCAATAAAAAAATACTACAGACCTGATGCCTAGACAGATACAGAGAAGCTTCAAAATGATTATGGCAGTAAAGTTGCACGGAAATTCTGGGTGAGCAATCTGCCTCAACTTTTTAGTAGATGCAGGTGTTAAGCTGACTAATATGCTTTAGTAAATAAGTTTTATAATCCAGTGTAAACAAGTCAGTATTTGAATATCTAATAACATAATCTAATTCATAACATATTATTATCGTCAAGTGGCCTAGCCTATTTCTTATATGACGAATTTAATCATAAGACGATGTCATAGATATTACTAGAAAATTGAGCAAAAAATCGTCTCACCTGGTTATCAGACTCATTGACTTTAATATGTTACAGTTTTTGCGCTATTTATTTTGATTGTTTTGCTAATCGTATGCAATAACTCATTGGTGTTTTATAAAGTGTACACATAAAAAATAATTTACCTTACATGATGTCTGATGTATGAAAGATCTTTTGATTTTTAGTACAACGCAAGGTCAGAGATGACTGTGCGTGATGCGTCATTAGCGAATAAGACATATTATTATTTGCCATCGTCTGCCTAGTTTTTTAATATTTATTGTTTGTAATTTAACTGTAAATAAAAAATCATACAAGTATTTGGGTTGTAGTCATTCGTCTAGAGACGCAGTTATAGTCTATTTTGTTAATCGTCAAGTATTTTGGTATCGACTTTTAATCTAATTGGCTACGGTTAAATGTTAGTATTTCGATGTAGTGAATCGAATTTGCAAAAAATGTTAATATCTTAAGGCTTTTTATACGTAGATCGCTGAATAGCCTAATTGGAGAGTCTTGAGTTCAAAGAGAGCATAATGGAGTGGTCTTCCAAAGTAGTTAAATCGTATTTTACTACTTTGGTAGACTATGGCAGTATGGCCTAACGCTTCTAATTTCGTGACATCGCTCAAAATAGGAAGCTAGACGATATTTGGCCTAGTGCAACATTTTTATTATTATATAGCATGGTAAAAAATAGATATTTGGCTTGACTGTTGATGAGCGGCTGCTACTACCACTTTGCCGATTAGAAAAAAATAATTTGCTATACTGCCAACTATAGGAACAAACTCATCTCTTTGGGCTTTTAGATAACGCAGAAATATAGTAAAAGAAAACTTTACTTCGATTTGTTTTGTCCTTTTACAGTCCGACTGATTTAATATTTTTGCAGTTAAGAGCAGGACATACAGTGGCACCGAGGCGCTATAGTAATTTACAAAGTCACACTGCTTGTGATATGTTGAAAATATTGTACGCTATTGTAAATCCTAAAGTGCATTGTCAATTATAAATTTAGGTAATCAAGAACTATTATTATTATTTACAATAGCTGTAATGTACGATTTTGATCGAAGCTCAGAGAATTGTGACATTTTTTAAAAGACCCATCGAATTACTTGCTTGATATTGCCAATCGATTCATATATACGGTCACAGAATGAATTAGACATTTTTGTCTAGCCTCGTTTACTTTTCAACAGGTATAATAGTAGAGAACCCTTTATCTTACTACAATGGGACATATATAATAACAATAATATCAGCCCTGTATTAAACTGTCCCACTGCTGGGCACGGGCCTCTTCTTTAGGTTCGGTTCGGTTTCGGTTAGGCCATAGTCCACCACGCTGGCCCAGTGCGGGTTGGCAGACTTCACATAATATCTTTGAGAACATTATTGAGAACTCTTAGACATGCAGGTTTCCTCACGATGTCTTCCTTCACTGTTAAAGTAAGCGGTAATTAATTATTTATTACGCACATAACTTCGAAAAGTCAGCGACGCGCGCCTTGAGATCGAATTCGAGACCTTTGCGTGACAGTCTAATGGGACATAAAAGCCTCTAAGGAAAGCTCAAATTAAAATGATTACTGCTAATCCAAGATACTGTTTACACAGTGTATTTTAAACTTAAATCTTGTGAAACCGCAAGCTTATTTCGCTACGAGTGTCGACCAATAAATGCCTAAATATTTAATAAGGATCCGCTGCAGACATAGATATTCTGTAACGCTGTTAAATTTTTGCTGTTGTGGCAGCAATGTCATGAGGTGTCAAATAGGACGGTGTAGGTCACATGTACTCACGAATCCAACACGCGTCGCATAATTAGTGAGAATAGCTTAGACCCGTGGGCGTCTCAGATAAGAGACACAAAAAATATAAGATTTTCAAGTGTTTACGATGCTCCTTACATTAGCCGCTATTGTGTTTTGACTTTTACGATATTGCGTTGACACTTGAATGGTGTTTTCATTTTTATTTTATTTACACAATAACAAGTTATTTTTCATGCGTGTGTTTTGCAGAATTTTTGGAGAGATTTCAGCTATTTGTGAATTACAGATTACTTTTTTCATTGTCTAAGAACATTTTGTTTTTATTGATAAAATTGCCCGTTTATATTATTAATAGGCTTGGCAAAAGTGTTGCAAGCTTAAATTCCGTTAAATATGTTCAGGCGCCACATATTATGGTGTGGTAATAATGGTAGACTATTGGACACAGCTCTAAACTGCTGCAGTATTTTTCTAATAGACCAGCTTAATAAAACTTTATAAAATCCAAGACTTCTTAATGACTGTAAATTGACCGTATCGATTGCGATCAAGCCAAATAGTTGGATCTTTGGATCCATGCAATTAATTTGTCTAGGTGGTACTATGTGGTGAATACGACTTCTAAACACGAGGTTTCGAGATTTGGACAAAGTGTTATTGGATATTTCTTTTAAGAAATTCTCAGTAAGAGCACGGCGTGCGGTGAAGGCTTGCCTGGCAAACAGTGTTAGGCTCACCCCTATTACATGGGACTTCAAACTATACTTTAGGAATTAAATAAAATGTTCTTTAGAATACCCCTTATATGTATTATCCGTAATTAGAGTATTAAATTCGGTAGATGTTTATACAATATTCGGACGATCTATTAAGCATTCAATTGTATGAATAAAGCCATAATATTCTATAAATTCGGATTTATAATACAATCCCACATTTCTGTTCACATTTTCTAAAGCTTACTATTCATAAAATGGGTAATCGCGTTAAATATTTAGACAGAAATTATTTTATTTGAGGAGTAACTCTATAGATGTCAATGAACAAAGTAAGTTATTTCGGAAATCCCGAATAACGGTATAGCGTCATATGCGACTGACCACAATGCGAAGAATTATCGCCAATTTGACACCTATTGTCGCGATAATAATAAGATTTACACAACAGAACAGTTTTGTCTGATAGGATACGTGACAAAGTCGCTTCGCACGCGGAGCAGATGGTGATAGCTGCCATTTATAGGAATTATTATACTATTGTATTCCTGCGTCACGGCCAAAGGTACATTCATTAATAGGGATTCCCTTTCTTGACAACTATAAATTATGTAGTAATTAACCTTTTAGAATAAAATGTTATAAATGGGTTTTATATACTGTATGATTGATTGTATAACTGAGATTAATTATTTAAAGAGTAAACATCTGCAGACATGCCACGTAGTTTATTTTTAGACGGAGGTAATGCCAAAATATTGAGCGAAGTTTTAGTCATTGATACTTTATAAACCTTTTGAGCACTAACCTATGCCGAACGCGATGTGTCCTCCAGCGCCAAGCTATAAATCTAAAACAGTTGAAAAATTTTGGTTACTTTAATTTTGCTCTTTTTAAAATAAACAAAGGCCCCTATTGAAATAAAAATGTAAGAGTGTTTTGGGCAATAGTAAAATTACGCACAAAATTATACAAACTATATTTTTTATGTATTTTATTAATAAATGTTACTATTAGACATTGTCTTCTAATAAAGACGTGGCGTGGATGGCACGGAAACGTTTGTCTTCTATACAAGACCGTGGCGGCGCTCAATAGGTTAAGCGAGAATTGCATATTTAGTATACCAAAGTTTGCTGTAGGACCATAAAATAGTAAGCAAATTGTAATATTATTTTATTGGATTCCCGGATTTGTTTCTATAGTATCTTATCTTATCTTATGTGAGGGCCAGTCAGTGCAGACCGGCGACACTTTGACCCAGTGGGATCTTTTGTGTCGACACTCTCTCAATAACGACTGCCATAGATGTTCATGGCAGCCGGGACCGACGGCTTAACGTGCTCTCCGAGGCACGGAGCAGGCGATAATTGTCAATCAATACGCACATAATTTCGAAAAGTCATATAACTTCCGAAAGTCAGAGGTGCGCGACGTGGGTTCGAACCCGAGACCCTCTGCATTGCAGTCTGTTGGTCTCCCCACTGAGCTATCGCTGCTCTGTTTCTTTAGTAAATGTAGTTTAGTTGGATAATATACTTACTTATATATCGGTATCAATAACTTATGCAGTACGCCTCTAATACTGCATGAATGTGTGTAATAAAGCCGGTAAAATCACACTAATGCAAACGTTATCTAAACTCATCACAAGATCATACACTTATATATTGTATAAGCAGTAGGAGACCTACATAGATATCGGTCAAATTCGCCAGACATACAGTTTACATCGATCGGTACAAAGCATGAATATGACTGGTAAGGAATTTCCATACATAATTACCTAATGTGTGCTGTTTAATCGTGATTTATACTTATATTATTGTCACAGGTGCTTATAAATCTTAACTTGGTTGTTAGGCAATAACCTAATGTGCGAAATGAACTAAGTAGAGTATTTAATCATTCTCGATTTGGGAGGCTTTATTTTTACGACCCTATTCGACAGATGTCTAGTCGATTATTGACTTTATGTCGTTGTTGTTAAAGGTTACATTAGCTTGATTGTAATGAGAGCTATTGTCCATTCCGTGACGAATTGAGTCGTCGTCGATCACGTACGGAAATAGAGCAATTTATCCGTGAATTATAAGTTTCCTATTTATGTCATACCGGGTGGTATGTTGGTCATTTCATGTGCGGCGTTAGGGGTGTGATGAATGCAATCGATGATGTAGGTAAATCGATTAGTAATAGATTTGGGTTCCCCTCCGCTAATACATTATCACTAATTGTCATTTTGTAGTCTAAATTAATAGCAGCAGATGAATAGATAGGGTAGGATATTTTGTGGTTCAGCTGTTGTGGTTAATACAGTTAAATATTTATATTTAAACCATTTCTAATTCTCATTCTCTGACTCGTCTATCTCTGAAAGAGTATGCAGATGTGTATTATTTCTACGTCAGCAATGTTTTTCGTCCACATTGTAAAGGACGACCTGTATGCTGGGCTTATATCTAGTTTCTCCATACTACTGTGAGAATTCCTAAATAGCAAAACTCAATAATATCATGCCCCTGGGTTGGGCATGACTAGACCGCATGATTGGCCTTTAGCGTAAGCGTTTGGACCGTCAACGCAGTAAATATCGATTATATTATTGTATATAAATGAAAACGCATCAATTACTCCTGCAGTTGTAGTTAATTTAATACCAATCAGAACAAAACAATAAGTGCCGCGTATCGTGTCTACGTATTATTCAGTGGCTATCAAAGCGCCTTGATTATAACGTTAAATTCCGCTATTTAATATTCTACGTCGTATCATCATCTGTTGAAACGCACCCATAAAACGGACCACAGTGGTAGAGGTTAAGTACGTGTGTTAAATACACGAACATTATTATTTTATAGTCGGGTACAGGACGAATTTAGAGCAGGTTTAGACAACGTGCGAGACCTCACGTTTGCTGATTGCTAAACATAAATTTAAAAACGTCACGTCAAAGTCACCTAGACTTCACACACCGACATGTCTGGCAATATGTTAACGTCATCTGTTGGTGGCCCTCCGCAGGCACGGTTGTATGTTTAGGAACATTTATTATAGGTTATTTTATAGTTCATCATCATAGAGGATGAGAATGACCATGTATGAATCATAACAAAATTATCTATAGGTTCGAGCAGCGATAGCTCAGTGGGGAGACCAACAGACTGCAATGCAGAGGGTCTCGGTTTCGAACCCACGTCGCGCACCTCTGACTTTCGGAAGTTATATGACTTTTCGAAATTATGTGCGTATTGATTGACAATTATCGCCTGCTCCGTGCCTCGGAAAGCACGTTAAGCCGTTTGTCCCGGCTGCCATGAACATCTATGGCAGTCGTTATTGGGAGAGTGTCGACACAAAAGATCCCACTGGGTCGAAGTGTCGCCGGTCTGCACTGACTGGCCCCCACATAAGATAAGATAAGATAAGATATCTATAGGTTCAACGTGTTAAACTGTATTCTTGCTATACTGGGAGCATATAGTATCAAGCATATTTAACATATTTAAAAAAAAATTAATGGTAGGTATGTAGATTACACATTTATTTATGATGATGGTGATTGATGATTTTAATAGTAAAGAATAAAGCTGCGCATGCGCAATACGATTTCAATTTTGCTATTTAGAGCCACGCTTCGGCACGAATGAGCCGGCTAGACCGGAGTGATACCACTGCCTAACAGAAAACCGGCGTGAAATAGCGTTTGAATTGTGTTTCGTCGAGTGAGTGAGGGTACCGGAGGCCCAACCGTCCCCCCCTTCTGGTGGGGGTAAATTTAAAAGGATCGCAACGCACTTGTGTCTCCTCTGGTGTTCCTTAATATTGTCTTATGTTTACGCGAATGTTATACATTGAAATTAAACAAACTTTATACGGTGTCTGGTGTTGCTTACCATCAGGCGACCCGTCTCCTCGTTTGCGTCCTATACCATAAAAAAAAAAAGAATTCAGAGCGGCGATGCTCTGCAGCGTGCATTATAAAATCTTTGTATATTGTATATGATACGCGATACTCGCGTTAAAATATTTGTTATTTATTCATATGAAAAATAAAATAATAATATGTTTATAGGGTATGTTTCTTTTTTTTATACAACTAAGGTGGCAAACGAGCATACGGTTCACCTGAAAGTAAGTGGTGACCGTAGCCTATGGACGCCTACGATACCAGAGGTATCACTTGCGCGTTGCCGACCCTTTAGGAAAGGAAGTGGGAAGGAGAAGGAGCGGGAAGGGGGAAAGGCGGTGATTAGGCCTCCGGCACTCTCACTCACCTAACGAAACATAACAGTAGGAATACTGCTATTTCACGTCGATATTCTGTGAGAGGGTAGTCCTTCCCCGGTTAAGCCAGCCCATTCATGCTGAAATCAGCGAGGCTCTACTACTCTCAATTTTTATTGATCTGTGTTCAGAATGAGCAGTATAGGCAACTCTGTAAATATGGCGACAGTGCCGATATGGATTATCATTTTAAACGTGAAAATAAAGGCACTATATTTATTTCATTAAGCGTTTCTGAGTTTAGCAAGAACAGGCCGGTTCAACCGAGTAGTAAGTAGTACTTATTAAGTACTACCCTACCACAGCATATCGACCTCAAGTAGCTGTGTCCGTATTCTTGCGTTTCGCTCGTGGTGTGAGACCGTCGAAAGTCTTATCATTCTATCGGTGATCTTCTCTTTCTATCAAGCGCGTAGACTACTGTAACTGCTAACCATCAACGCATGCATGCATGAACTACAATTGTTTACTACCTATGTAGTATTAGAATATTTTTTTAAATGGTTTAAATATTTACATATTGTATGAACTTAAAAATATTATGCGTAGGCGAATTTACCAAAGATTAACCCCTGATTTCTAAAACGTATGATTTTTGACTAAATTCCCAATAGCAAATCATTTGATGAGTTCGATTTTGACATGATATTACGGTAAAATATATATATAATACGCTAAATAAGTCCATAATAAAAACTAAAGAAAAGATTGACTACAAATTGGGTTCTCCGTTCTGACGGGGAACTCTCCTGAGTGACGCTATCTAAAATGTGCCTTAGAGAAGACAAGGTTTAGGTTACCGTTTAAATAAAAAATCAATCACATAAAAACTAAAGATGATAACCAAATCATAACGTTTCAAATTCTCTAAGCACGCATTAACTACGCATGCGTTCTAAATACTTCAATCATGACTGATTAGCGGCACGTGCGACTTCACTAAGTAATTATTAATGTTAATAGAGTTTTTTGCGTCAACACGTACGGTTTAATGGCACTTATAATCGCCATATTAGATTGATCCGATAGTATTTCTAGGTCGCCTATTTATTAGCAGGCTCTTTTAGAACACTTAGCGCTTTGATTAAGCCAGCTAGATTAAACTCTAAGGTCGTTATATTAAATTTATGGCCATATTTAACTGTTTTACAGTTTAATTGTGAAAATTTATTGTTTATTAAGGTATATTTAATTTTATATTTGGTAGAATTATCTAAAATTTCGTATTAATTATGAAATGAAAAGTAAATATACGAATTCTTGGCTTTTATAAAATAAAAGGTTTGTTTAGTATACATAAATGGTGCCATGCAAGCACTGCCTGTAAGAAGGTGTATTACACCCTAATTTTTGCAGCTATTAAGGAATCATGCAATAGGGTGGGAACCAGACTCAGTGCTGCTACGGAGAATTTCTTGACAGAGCATTTCATCACATCATTTTGCTTGACCTGGGCATCGACCCCGAGATCCCAAGCGCAGTGGTCGTATGCACTACCGCTTCATTAAGTGTGCATTACTATTCGGTATTTAACCTAGCACTTATACATGATTGGAGCAGACAAGCATGTTTAGAGATGCACATTAATGATATTTATCTATAAAAGAACACATACTGAGTTTTACTAAATACACGATATAAAAAGGCGTTATGTTTAAACGTAAATTATATTTCAAAAGCAAGGTTATGCTTGTATCATCTTCTCGTCGTATTTAGTTGTTCCTAGAAATCTAACCGTTCTTTACCATCACATTATTAAAGATTTTTATTCTACATACGTACATACGTATATAAGAGTAGAGCCTCGCTGATTTCAGCATGAATGGGCCCGCTCGAACGAGGAAGGACTACCTTCTCACAGAATGTCGACGTGAAATAGCAGTATTCCTACTGTTGTGTTTCGTTCGGTGAGTGAGAGTACCGGAGGCCCAATCACCCCCTTTCCCCCATCCCACTCCTTCTCCTTCCCACTTCCTTTCCTAAAGGGTCGGCAACGCACAAGTGTTGCCTCTGGTGTTGCAGGCGTCTATAGGCTACGGTGACCACTTACCATCAGGTGCTTGCCTTGCATCATATGCTTGTTTGCCATCTTAGTAATACAAAAAAAAAACTGCCGCGGTTATATCTATATTAATACCAATACTGTAATGGTAGGCAGGACTGGCTATAACTCGTTATTTTATTGACAATCTTTTATAGAAACCGTTTTCAGCTGTGTGGTACCTACTTGTTGTTAGTATGTCTCTGGCATCTCTAGTAGGACTGCCCCAAGTTTAATGTTGCCGCGATTGCAGCGGTGCTACTCTAAGACTCTCTCTGTTCTGGTGCCAGGCTCTTTCGGCTAAGGCAGGTTTCTTTGGTTTGGGTAGGCTACGCTGGTTAAGGCCGACCTTAGCCGGCGTAGCCTGCCTAAGCCGAACCGATGGACTAAGCTCATATCTAACGACTAAATTTAGATGATGTGCTTTCTCTTGCCTTGTGAATATGTGGGTAGATCGCTAATACTGTAACTACATGACCTATGTATGTATATATGGGTGAATATCCAGCAACGTGAAATGCAGGCTGTGGTATTCCCCCCGTGACGCCCTAGCACATCTTATGACGTCGTGTCCTTCGCTACTGCGATATCATGCGCACGTAGACGTGTTTGTGCGGTCTGCTCTGCCGGCGGCGGATTATATCTCTAAGGCTGCTTTTTGTCTTTGATGTTGGTAGTAGTAGGTACCATATAGTGGTCCATATGATACCTACTGCAAACAATAGCATAGAAATTTAAAATATTCTCTAGAAGAAGAAATCTAGTAGAAGAGCCTCGCTGATTTCAGCATGAATGGGCCGGCTCGACCGGGGAAGGACTGCCCTCTCACAGAATATCTACGTGAAATAGCAGTATTCCTACTGTTGTGTTTCGTTCGGTGAGTGAGAGTGCCGGAGGCCCAATCACCCTCTTTGCCCCATCCCGCTCCTTCTCCTTCCCACTTCCTTTCTTAAAGGGTCGGCAACGCGCAAGTGATACCTCTGGTGTCGCAGGCGTCCATAGGCTACGGTGACCACTTACCATCAGGTATGCTTGTTTGCCACCTTAGTTGTATAAAAAAAATAAAAAATATGTATATGACCAAAACATATCGCATTAGTTTTAAGCACTTGCCGAATAAGCGAATTTTGTACACTACAAAAATTAACAAATAGACAAAGCTCGTTTCATTAGGGACGTCTATTATTTTGAGAGATCTAGTCTGGTTTTGTACGCCATATAAACGAAGCAACTACTAGTATTTAAATATAAGATCTATTTAATAGAATTATTGTACGCAGTCTTTATACCTCGAGACGCGTACATCAAAATAATTGTATCTCCTTATATAGGTCATCTTATTGTATTTTTGCTTAGCAACCAGTAAAATTAGATAAGTAACAAATGTGGGGAGACGTCTCGACACAACATCTGCAAATATTAACAATATTTTAGACAACATCATTTTATTGGCCAAACGATAATGGTTTTCACAGATTACTTTACTGGTACCGTCTGGTTCTCATAATATTAATTGAATGGTCATGTGCTTCTTAAATTATTGTAGTACACACCATTATTTTGGTTGTTTTATGTTTCTAGTTAGTAATAAAAAACTGCCTGTGTTATTTGGCTGTGTGGATTTTGTAGCCGGGAACACGTACAGCCAAAAACAACTACCTAACTAGGTTTTCAGTATTTTATGTTTTTTATGGCTAGCGCTTTTTGTTAGACGAAGATATTGATATCTGAAAAGTATGTACTGCTCGCTTTAAAGGTGAAGAAAATCATCTTGAGAAAACCTGCATGTCTAAGAGTTGTACGGACAACTCTTAGACATGCAGGTTAGACATTATGGAATTTTCTCGAATATATGTAAAATCTGACAACCCGCACTGGGCCAGCGTGGTGGACTATAGCCTAACGCTTCTCACCTTGAAAAGAGGCCTGTGCCCAGTAGTGGCACAGTTTTTACAGGGTTGATATAAGTTAATATTAATTTGCTAACGTACCACAGGTGGTGGTACATTCGATACACGCATGTTCCTACTTTGTGCCTTTTTTATCAAAATTCTTGTGTGGTGGAGTAACAAACATGCAAACATATTCACAATCTTTCACATTTATAATATTGGTGCGACGACACAGTTACCTAATTGTATATAATTGTGACACACCTCCTTTCTACGAAACGTAATAATATTATGTAGATAATGGAATCAAGATTAAACTTGGCACTTCATACAATATCGGCGCTTCTATTGATAATATTACAAAAGGAAGATTTGCTTATTGATAACGACAAATTGTGATTGTAAACAATTAGGGGGATTACCTTTAATTATTAGTTTATATTTAGGTTACTGAAGTGCCACTTGACCTAATTATATTTTTAATTACATTTTGCATGCGGCTTCGTTTTATATGTGGATCACATTTGACGGCAAGGAATTGAACGCCACTTGCGTTAGTTTTAAATTGAGCCTTAACCTATTGAGCACATTGGTGGCCAGACATATCGAAATATAGTCATACATATATAATAAAAATATATTGTCTTGACGATACGTTTTTGCAATACGTTGGAATAAACAGACAGATATACAAATTGTAAAATCAATATTTTGGATTCAGACGTCTTTACGTATTCTTAAAAATAACTCCTTATTACTTTCCAAATATAACTCCAGCATACAGACAGCATGTACTCGTTACAGTTCTATAATTAAATACATTTTCCCAGCAATTGAGTTTTGCTTATTCTTGTTGGAACTCTTCAGTTCGCTGTACATATGTATGTTCCATCTCTATGCCAATATAAAAGCTGAAGACTGTGTGTGAGGGTATCCGCCAATATCCGATATGAAACCATCACCACATACCACGATTCTAAAGGGTGACGTAGAACAATGCGACCAATCTTTTAAATTTTCCGTTGGTTTCCAGGTCTAGCGGAGTGCTATTGATAATTTTTATAAGGATATTCTCAGTAGCGAGAACGGTGTCTGCAAATTTGCCCAGTAAATAGCAATAGGGTTGCTCACTACTACACCTATAACATAACTGGCGAAATGTGTAGTACATTTCTTTTACCCCTTCAAGGATTAATCGTAAATTTATCTGGAATTAATATAGTGAAGTTATGTTCATAAAAATTATCGGTATTTCTAACTTGTTCTGTCATTCGGCCTTAATTTCATTTAAGCTGTTGTTTTCATATTTCGGCTGACACACTTTTAGTTTATGAACAGACATAATTTAAGCCTAAAACATTGCTGAATTTAAAGAACATTATCCAGTCTAATTTAACGGCGGGAGACATCATATTATCTAGGTGTGCGGATATCCTTACGATGTTTTTTTTCCTGGCGAAGATTCCGATAAAACTCATTGGGCTTAAACAATCGCGTCTGTAGAAGAACCTGACTGCAAAAAAACAAAGTAATCCTAGTTCATAGAAGTAGCATACCAACTATTATGGCGGACAGAGATAGAAACTTCTTGTTGGAAAAATACTGTCCTGAATGGTTAAACATACGGAGCACTGCCTTTATTATTTATCTGTTGTCTTATTGCCACTATCATCAGAAAAATATTTAAATTGTTTTTATTTTCACTTTCCCTAAGTTTGCAAGTTTGCATACGAACTTATTAGTTGAGTGTGCGATTACATTGCTTCTGAAAGAGTTAGCAAGATAAATATAGGTATAATTCTTAATTCAATTACCAATTGAATGGACTTTCTATATAAGTAGTTTCTTATGAAATAGATATGTTATAACATCTTATGAAATTCTATATTTAATATCATACTAGTCTGCCTGTACTGAGAAGCTCTTGAAATAGTCTGCAACGCAAGACGGCTATGACTGGAAAGGAATTATAACAGTATATTTTAAGTACAAATATTTCATTAACTACCTAACATATTTTTTTGTTTTCTGTATACTTACGTAATAATTTACAAATTAATTCGTACTTGTAGGTGCTTATATTAGAAATTCGAACATTGTTATTTATTTACGATCAGACTTCTCGAATGATGTAATTGAAAGAGGGTACTTGACACGAAACCTAAAGAACGTTAATTACGTTAATACTCTAATCTCGAGATGGACTAATATAAATGCTAATCTATGTTTGTTTGTTCTTTATTTAGTACGTGGCATAGAAACATATCCATTGAATTTAAGTGTATCTTTAAACGTAAATGAAAGTTGCCACGAAATTGCCAGAAAATTAAAACGAGAACAATGTCAAAAACTTATGTAGTTATATTTTGTCCTACTTATATTTTGGATTGGTTTTGATTTTGGATGTTTGATACTCAAACACGTAACTTTTATAGATTTGGATGCAACTTACGTACGTATGTTTTATCCTGGTATGTGCTCTTTTGGGATTAACCCGGGCTGCACGCGGCCTTGAGCAGAAGCTACTAAACTAGTAATATTAAAAAGAGCAAAATGCTTGTTATTATGGAGAACTACGATACCAATTTTAAAGGGGTCACACACGATTCCTGATTAATATCGATTATAATTTGATGATATACTTCAGAAGTAGAGCTGCAGGTAGATTAATAAAATTTTAATATACATGATTATGGTGCTACGTCTTTCTTACGTCACAAGTCAGTACTGCCATCTTATTCTAACTTTAAAAGGACTTGTAATTTCTTTCAGGCTTTTATTTGTGTTTGTGCTGTGCAACATTCTGTACTATAATTTTAGCATGATGTTGATATTGCTATTTTAGTGGCGGTAGTCATTGCGATTGCTGTGCATTGCAGACTGATTCTCAAGTCTAGTCAAGTGTTATTTGGATTTTCTGTCAAGAAATTCTCTTTAGTAGTACGGAGTTTGGAATTGTGCCGGTTGGTGCCCATATATGCTCGTTCATAAGGGCCGGACCTAAGACCAATGTCTTTAAAATGTGGGTGTATTATATCAATCTACTTTCTTTTGCAAGAATATATGATATTGTCTACGTCTGTTTATAGTAGTAGCTTTATTAAATAGTTCGTTTAATTTGTGACAAGGAGTTTGGAATAAAGCCCGTTAAGCGACAATAAGCTCAACGCCTTTTTTTTTAATGACAACTCGTGCACTAGTTTAAAATATCCCAAAAATATATATTTCACATGACTAAAGCCGCGGGTGGATGCTAGCAATCCATATGTAACTGTTAAGCATGCTTCCGTAGAAGCCTGTAGTTTCGTCTATAAATATCCTGCGGCGCTATAGAATCGGTGAGTGCGTGACTGGCGAATCATAAGTGCTCTTACACAACTTGTTTTAGACTGAATAAGATTTGCGTGTACTTGTAGGAACCACTACACACGATGGGTGTGCGATTAAGCTTCTGTTATGTTGTGATTTTTAGGTTAAACGTTTTTCCTGTTTATCTAGGTATTTCTAGTTCCGTGCGTTGGTACACATGTACTGTGTGTACCTATTCAGCTTATCTTAAAAATTATAAATTTGAATGTGAGTTTGTTTGTTACGCTTTCACGCCTTATTTACTGGACAAATAATTATGAAATTTTGCACACACGTTGCTAAGGGTACGGAAAAGGACATATGTTACCGTTTATCCAGAAAACGGACTGACTCCGAGCAAGCGAAGCCTTGAACAAAATCTAGTTTAATAATGCTAACGGCGATATCCGTAAACAGCAAGAGCAGGAAGGCAGACCCCACCGGGTTGGCCTGTCTGCCTCTTTCAACTTCCTCCTTCAACTTCGTTCTATCCTTGACATTGTCTTCAGATAGCTCGCACTCCCTCATATCTCTTTGCACTACAGCCTCAACTTCCACCTTCTTTTAGGTTGACTTCTGACTCTACGACGCGGTGCGAAAAGTTAAATAGTTACATTATGTATACACGTTAGTGAATTTTCTGGATTCCACAGTAGAGAGAACAGTATTGAAGAAGCCAGTGTTTTCTCATATAATCGACAACATATTTATAACAATAAAAAATTAAATATCTTTATTATATCGTCTCTGTTTTATTATTTTCGATACTTTTCTACTATACGTCTGCCTGTGCAAATATTAGCGGACACAAAGTATATTTCTCAGAACAATAATTTGTGAATCACACAAATAAATAGTTGTGCCGTGTAGGATTGGAAACCACAGTATTTACACATCAGGCAACAGTAAGGCGACCGCTTACACTCTGCACACTCCGTACACTCAACTATTACTTGCATATAAAGCAAGTATATTTGTGTGTATATAAAATATATCTAATACATGACATATAATTTAAAATTCAACCAACATCAACCATTTTCTGACCCAGTATTATAACAGGTCATTAATTTAGCCATTTAAAAATATATATTATTATTTCTTTTTTCTTTAGTAATGAAGTAACTGGAATCCAATTAGAGGCTTGAAGTATTACTGCAGCCTACAATTTAATCTCACGGCTTTCCCCATATTACAGTTTATTGGTTATTAAGATTTATGGATGAACACCATTTCGCAGTTACGTGGTAATTGTTCGACTCCAAATGAGGTGTCTGGTTGACACCATATAAGTGTCGTGTATCAAGGATTATGTTGGTATTATATCACTGTGTAAAAAGTAAGTGCGTAATAACACCTTCGAATGCACGAATGGCATAGTGGTTCAAGTGGTTAAGTGCCATTATGCCGAATGTTGTGGATTCGCACACATGGGACAAAAATTTGTGTGTTCCACTGATAGTTTTTCGATTCACCATAGTTCGAATGCACGCTTGTGCGACATACTGAAGCTCGACATCGCTCCAATGCGACTTTGAGGATTCAAAGTTCTACTAATAATTAACATAAATAAATGTGTAGGTCCGACATCTCATGGGGAAAAGTGCCAGCCCGAATTGCACAGAGCGCGGCACTCTTGACGATGTTCATCACCTGTTGGTGGAGTGCGTCAGAACCCAGGAGCTAAGAAATATAATGCTTCAATCTTTTGAAATACGTATGATGGATGTTGGTGCCTTCATTAGTATTTTAGCTGAGCCCCTGGCTAAAGCAGCTATGTTAGTTTATAAGATAATAGATAAGGTTGAATTAAGGTAGAATATGAATAGTTATTAAGTTTAGGGTATGATGGAGCTGACATGGCCGTGTGTGGCTAAATCTCCCAAAGAAAATAAGAACAAAAAAATAAAAATAAATGTGTGGATCCGGCGTTTTAATTAATTTGAATAAATGCTTTTACTATTATATATACTTACTTCTTCATCGTTTATACGAAAAACTTTCATGAAATAGTTCATATCGGTGAAGATTTGCTCTGAAATTATAATTACTGGCGTTCGCCAGTAATTCTTGGCCTTTTGTGTTTCTTATTTTTATAAATTAAAAATAACTGTGGTCTGGCACTAAAATAAGCCATCAAGTTGTATGAAGACCTTTATTTTATTTCAATTCTTACACTGAACCTGGTTTTAACGATTTATTTTATCTATAATAATAATAATATTAATGCCATTTTTCATCCATAGTTTCCAATATATCGGTCCACCAAATACCCATACCCATAGCCCATATATTTAGAATCCATACGTAGCAATAGCTACCAAATAAGTAACAAATTAAAGTGAGCTCTGCCTCCTGGACTAGGTTGTAGCCTGTATCCCAGGAAACAGTGCCTTCCCCACTACTTAAGTCTAATACATATATTTGGTAATTATAAAGACAAGTTGTGTTTGTTGTGTAAACAAATTGTGATACAAAATTAAATATTAAGTATGATAAATTTATAATTAAAAGTTAAAAAACATATTTAAAAGCTGGCTGAATAGCAATTTATAATAGTTTAAAATAAGTATTTATATCACTTGCATTCCATTACATGTAAGCAATACAAGCAAGATTGCACTACGGAAGTTTGTATAGATAACATGTATGAAACATTAATTATTTAATACTTCAGTTTTTTATCGAGAAAACAAACATCGATTGACGGTGTGTCGCAATCGGAAGTTTGATATGAATATAGTACATTTCCTGAAGGTGCATTCCATTTCACTGACTCTAACGTTAGAATTATGTCATCAAATTATCAGTTATTGCTCTTTCCGTTTTAGATTTAGATAGTAAAGCGACTCTTTTGTAACTATTTACTTTCTATTGTAAACTAATCTAATATAACTACTGTTTTTTTTCAGTAAATCTCTAGATATTGGACAGAAGACTGTCGTAATCGAAACATGATTACGCTATAATACTTAACAAACTGATATTAACTATTCATCGAAAATCAGTGAAATATAAATGACAAGTTTTAAATTATATTAACACTCTCCACAGTCTACAGGTGTAATCATTTCACAAATACCTTTAAAGAAGGAATTATATAATTATGCTTTAAATTGGTATTGAGCTCAAAACTTTTTCCCCATTTGCATATAAAATTAGCCTTGTATTAAACTGCCGCATTCCTCGGCACGGGTCTCCTCTCAATCTGAGAAAGGTTAGGTCATACTCCACCACGCTGGCCCAATGCGGCTTGGCAGCCTTTACATATCTTTGAAAACCGTATGCAGAACTCTCAGACATGCAGGTTTCCTTACGATGTTTTCCTTCACAGTTATAGCGAGCGATAATTAACTAAACGCACATAACTTCGGAAAGTCAGAGTTGCATGCCTTGGGATCCAATTTGAGACCTCTACGTGGCAGTCCAACGGTCTCCGACTAGGCTTGCGCGATCTATACTCTAGACCAAATAAAAATATTTTATATCCATTTGCACACGTTTAATAAAATTCTCCTTTAAAAGTAAAAAGATAAAACTACGCTTTAATATATTTCATTACGGTGCATTGTAGGGTCAAGATCAATAGTGAATATTGATCATGCCTTTGTGTGTTGAGTAAGGAGTAAATGTGTATTTTCTGCTGCTAAGTAAATAACTTCATTTTTTTTATGTTTACATATCATGTAGACTTATAAATACTACGTAGTTAGTTGCTGTTCGTCAGGTAGGTAAATTAATATATGTTTGAGTTGTATCAAAAATTTTCCACACATTCCTATTTGCCGGAGCTTTGGTCAGATCTCATGGATTTCCATTTGCCACGCGATCTTTATGTTCTTGTCTTGGTTAATTTTTTCTAAACGTCTCTGATTAGGCATAAAACTCCTTTATTTAGAGCATTTAAATTTGCCTTATTTTTACGTAATTTGCCCGCGAATGTCAAATTTGAAAACAGGACTTTATTCATTTTTGTCATTCTTCCCTTACACTCCTTAATTTGTTGTACACGAGATTAATTAATATGTAGATATGAATGGCCGTAATAATTTATTTAAGTTACCAGTACTTATATAATTTGTTAGTATATAGACTACTCCCATACATATGTATACATGTATAGTGTTCTTTATGTGAGGTTAAAATTATTACTGTACAAGCCATTTTTAATATTATATCGTTGCGGAGTCATTATGCACAATCAGCATATTTTGAATGTACTACGTTTTATGGTAATATGTAATTAGCAGTGCATTAAAGGCATTCGTTCCGTATTGAAATATTAATCTTTCACATAGTTCTTCCCGTGACATAATACTATACTTTGTGACATTTCTGACATCCTAGTGCGAGTATTCATAACGGCTCGTACAATTACTTTATCCCATCTGTTATTACAATCTTAAAGATTATGTCTGCTCGCCGACCTTGGTGTGTCAGACGGTGTGTACTTAATATTTCACATATAAATAATGAGGAAAATAAATACACAATGGAAATTTCGCCTTCGTTTATTGTTATTCCAATTTAGAGGCACGTTCCTATTAGGCTAATCGTTTGTAGCCGGCTCCTTGACAGACGTTTTTGAGCAAATAGCATTTAGTCGGCCTCGATGGCGTAGTGGTTAGTGTAACCGACTGCCACGCCTGAGGTCGCGGGTTCGATTCCCGCACAAGTCAAACATTTGTGTGCATGAACATGGATGTTCGTCTTGGTCTGGGTGTTTCTATGTATAATATGTATGTATTTACAAAAAAAAAGGATATACGTATGTTTATCCATTGTCTAGTATCCATAGTACAAGCTCTGCTTAGTTTGGGCTAAATGGTGTTGTGTGTATGTGGTAGAATATTATATTATTATAATCAGCTCTTTCGTTCACGTCGGGCCTATATTTGTGTAGGTAACATCTGCATAGTATTATTTAGTTCCTTTTGATGTTATTAAGATTTTCCACGAAAAAATAGTATGAAAAAAATATTTTG
The DNA here is from genome assembly GCA_963564715.1 of Catocala sponsa. NCBI lineage: Eukaryota > Metazoa > Arthropoda > Insecta > Lepidoptera > Erebidae > Catocala > Catocala sponsa. The sequence continues at coordinate 18,629,451 of OY751338.1, read as the reverse complement.
CTTGGCGGCAATATGTGCGACTATTGTTACTAGGGTCAAGGCTGGTTTGGCAAAAAATATTTGTAGAGCATATAAAACGTAACGAAGGACTTCTCTCGAGGCTTCGTTTACTCAAACGTTACCTCGAAATGTGACAATTTGAACACTAACTTAAAGGTCTCAAGCCAATTCTATAAAGTAATTTTATTTGAACTGGTGGAACTAATACAACTTATTTACAATAATGTGACGTCTCTACGTATTGTACTTGTTTTATATAAAAAGTTATTATCTATTTATTTTCTCGCGGCACTTGTTCTTTAACATTAACATTAAAATATCGATCCTGTTTAAAAACTATTCCTCTGTTACCGTTGATTTCCTCCAGGACAGTCTACCACGCTGGTCAGCCATTCAGAAATGGTTAGCAATGTAGGCATCTTTGTGCGTAGAAGTAGACACTCCTACGCGGATACAGGCGAGAGTCTATATATGTGAATACGTAGTTTTTTTTAATACAATTAACGTGCCAAATAAGTATACAGTCTCTTTGATGGTAAACGATTGGCTTGCAACAGCAAGAACGCGTTGCTGATGGTTCAAAAAAGGAACTGTTGTTCTGCCAGTACGAGGTCTGATGGCCTGATGAGCTTGGGAATCCTACTCATCGTCAGCAGTACAACACAAGGTTTCCCACTTTCCCAGTCCGGGCAGCCTACACCCTATTGAAGAACATTTGAGCCAAATCCCAAATTTAAGCAAGGGCAATTCTCACTTATATGAACTTCTTTAGGTATGCATTTAATAAAAAAATTATTGTGTAATCTAAATTTATAAAGCAAATGACGCTATGCAAAATCATGATATGACAGACGTAAAGTACCACCCACCTAATTGCATTCATGGATATGTCTGGAGATAGGTCTACGTACGTACATGTTCAATTTACATCATATTAAATTTTGCCCGTGGATTCACTCGCGTATTTGTAGGTTAGGTAAGCAACACTAAATTTTTCTGAATGAAAGGTATGTCCTTTTCTTTTCTTCTGACAATGAGTATGCGAAAATTGATGATGATCAGCATAGTAGTTAAGGTGTAAAAGCGTAACAAACAAGCAAACTAATATTCGCATTTATAATATTGGTTAGGATATCAAAATAAGGAAAGCATAAATTTTCCTTTACCGTGAAGTAGCAATTAAAACTACAGCGATTTATTTTCTGAATTTAAACGATAGCTGGCGTAGACAACGCACAGACCTTATAAAAAAAACAGTTAAGAGTTCATTACCTGGCGTAGGGTCGTACTTAGTTGTGCAAGGTTAGAGGTTAACTCAATAGCATAATGATATTCTATTCTATATTAAGAATATTTGAGGATACTGACTCCCCTTATCGTCTTCCACAGATATTCTTGATAGCTAGAACAGACGGCTTTATGTGCTCTCTGAAGCACAGAAAGGTGTAATTTTATATAGATAGTCCCGCAGCCATGGCTATGACAGTGATATATTCGTTAACTTTGCAGAGCGATCGATACTGTAGCCAAAAAAAACATGATAGAAGTTTTAAAATCATTTCAATAATAGAATTTACATATGAAGACATGAACAAAAACTGACAACTCTTGAGTCGATATAAACTACCAATTTGACCACTTAATGTTGATGAAGATTTGCGTTCGTTACTTTAATTACCAAATTAATATGAGCTTTTACACATGCTGTTAAAAATAACACGCTTATTAACATGCTAAATAAAACAATATGATTTATATTTCACCACGGTGTCTAACTGTCTTGATGATCTTGGGACATAGTTTGCACTCACATTTGCGTTTGATCTTCAAGTCATTTACTGTTACGATTTTTAGTAGAAGTATGAAGCCTTGTTATGTACTCAGTAAATGTCGATAAACTCACCTCCTGTAACATAGAGCCTAGACATAGCAAGCGAAAAGTGAATGTAAAATATAGTTCCTAAACTTTTAGGGTTACACAGGATTTGTGATATAGGATATGCTCATGGGATCAAATTGGATTTGTTAGTTGACATGCTATTGAATACCATTCTGGGAAACAGGCGTGAATCTATGTATGTATGTATTTGGCCTTATACAGAAAGGGAAGTATGCATGTGTATTTATATGTAATTAGTGTGTGCAACTGTTATGTGGCTGTCGAGGCGAATAAACAATCGAGAGTCAACACTTGAAGGAGCGATGACACGCGCGGCGCGGCCGCGGCCACGATGTTTGTGACCACAGAACTGTTTGTGACTGGGGCACTGGACGAACTAGTACACTCTCTGTAGTATTTAAACGGAAAGTTATTTCATATTTTATACAGAAAGGCGTAGGTGTGTTTTAATAATACATATAAAAACTTTTAGACTGCCTCGTTGACCTCGTGGTCTTGGTTTACACTCACGTTTGCGACCCGTCGAATGGTCCCGGATTTGATTGTATTATAAGAGTAGTGTTATTGAATTATCTTTAAGGAATTTTTTAATAGTAGGAGAGTAGAGTCTGAAAGATCCTTAGATTGTATGATGGATGAATGGTGTATAGTGATGGTGATATGACAGGTTTGCATATTACGTGCAAGCAAAAATATGACTGGTGAAATATGGTATGGTAATTCACTTCGCCAATGCCCTCGTCGATGTACAGGAATGATGCTATTTATGTACGTAAATACTTATTTTAAGCGTCAGTGGTTTCAATTTCTAACTATAGCCATAGCTAGAAGACCACTGACGACGCAAATCTACTACTAACACAAAAATATATACAGTTATGTTAGAAAAAACACCAGTAATTTATAACTTAGGTAGGTAATATAATAGACTTTTTACACATATGTTTTAAAGATGTGCTTCTTGGCAAAACAATTGAATACTATAGTATTCTGCTGATAGTATCTAATTTAGACTTGTATTTTTCTCGGTTAGAAAGAGCACAGTCGACAAAACGAAATAAGATTGGCTATTTACAGTATAGCACAAAATGTACTACATTAGAACAGTGTTCCAGTTCAGTAAGTTGATGTTATTTTGTCTACTCAGAATCCTCCTACATTCATTCACGATATCAGAAGGCAAACCTTCGCCAAAGTCTCAACATATGATTATGTTGATGCCAAATCTTCCGATCTCGTCTACTCTAGGATAATTTCTGGCATAGACTCTTGTGGTCTTCTCTAGAAAAATAAATGTAGCACCACAGTTTGTTTTCCTAAAAGTAATCCCAAAGACCTTTTAGTCGCTTCTTAAGATTGAGTTTATCGTGGGTATAATTTCATTCCCATCATATGACCAATGTTATCTACTTGTATAGCCTCAACCTACTGCGGGTATCGGTCTGCCCTCAAAGAAAAATGTTTTTTATTTTAGTTAAACAACGCTTGCTTATCACGTTATTGTAACTCATAGTATCTCTTATCATCACGACTTACAACAATAAATATTACAAGATGTAAGTATTAAATATTGTCAATGTTATTTTATCTAAAGAATTCCATTTTGTGAATTTGAGAATTTTACGAGCCGAAGATAAATTAATTTCAATAGATACTCTTTCGGGCGCACCGAACGGAGATATAAGCCGAGATTATATGTCGGGATCTGCCGTATACACACTCGATAAAATATTGAATAAACAAAATGTATGAATAGAATATGTTTCAAGCAAATTACGTATTTATGGAAAAGTTATGTGCGCTTCTTTGGTTCGACCGTGATAATACTGTTGTAATCAGTAGATTAGGGCCGCCCACCTGACTCCCCATAGAGTCCAATTCTCTGTGTGTGCCCCATTATAGATACGGAGACGTTAATGTACGAATTTATAGTTTTAGATGTGAACGCCGTGTCGGTAACTGTGTGAGCCATAGACGGTAAAACTTACTTGATAACATGTAGATTAGTCTGGGAGCTAATAGGCTGAATGCTTAAGCTTACTGTGTCAAAATTTTAATCCACTCTAATATGAATTCGGTTTAGACTTATATCATTTTATTGATTTGACGGGAAACCAATAAAATTATCAAGTCATCTCGAACACGCTCCAATGGAATTAAATATTTCGCTTGCCTACTGCTTAATACTGGAAGTTAGGTCAAGAATTTCAGAACTTTCTCTATTATCGCTTTCCACATGATAGCTATGTTATTTTTGTTCTATCCTATATAATTTTATTAAAACTTTGTATAATGTGACTGGAATATGTTCTTGCTTGTAAGTTAAAATGGCAACAAAATTCTTACAAGTTACTTAAATGTGGACAACGGTTAAATCGTCGAGCCTGTCCTAGTACTAATCAACTTTTTCCTGACAATTAGGTCCGTGCCATTATTATTTGATAGTTCAACGATTTATTATTGATTAATTAATATTTTAACAGTGACACTGTTTGCAGATTTGTATTAAAATTAAGTTTGTTATAGTAATAATAATATCAATTATGCATTACTTATCAAGTAGTTATCAGTAGATAACTGGCTTCAGATATTTTGTAGTCATTCGTGAGTGTGCTATTTAAATATGAGGTGCAATGAACATAAAGGATGATAGGGGATGAGCGGAACGATACTTTAGTCTATCTTCGTAACTTAAAAACTGCTGATGCAGCAACATGGTTACGGGCTACTAGATCCTTTTCGTTTAAGATAAGTCTCCGTTTACCCAATTCGTCTGCGGACAGCCTGGTTCATATTAGCTTAGAAGACTTCATGACGTAATTGTTTAAGTGCCATAATCCATGCTGGCCCAGAGCCGGTTGGCAGACTTTATACATCATAGAGACTCGGACATACAGGTTCCTTCACAGGGATTTCCTTCACCGTTAAAGCAAGCGATAACTAACTATTTAATTTACGACCATGGGATCAATGCTTTTGTGTGGCAGTCTAATAGGCCACTAGGCGATCATGGTGAGGATCTATGCCAGACGTAATGTTTTGTTAATTTTGATTGTCTCTGGCAGAAAAGAGTTTGATTGTAAAGCGTTCACAGTCGTCTAATGAGATGTGTTTACATCTTACTAGAGCTATTTTCAAGGTCTCCGAAAGCCCTCGCTAAAATATAATTGTTGATTTAGTACATGTTGACCAAGACAAAGCAACGTTTTTATATAAAAAGTCTAAGCTCGATGGTGCCGAAACGGCGTTGAATAAATTATTGTCAATAAGTTTTATAATGTTTTATTGGTATGAAAGGCCGTGAGTTTTCGTTATTACCTTTCTATGGGCGTCTTATGACGAAACACGTTGTTTTATGTCTCATGAGACTGAACTACGTGTTGTATCTAATGATAATCGTACATGCTCATGTCACGCGATCTCTAATAATATCATAAATATACTAAAGATAACATGATAATTATTTGAAAGGCTTTGAGAATAGTAAACACATGAATGTAGTGTTTAATACTGAGTATAAAATTGTTACTTTATTTGCTTGTTCAACAATATAACAATGTGAATTTCGAATCGTTTTAATGAAATGGAAAGTGTTGGTTATTTGTAGGTACTGTAATATATTATTATTAAGAAATATCGATGACAGTCCAATACCTTCGGACTTGTAATCAAAATATCTCACCATTCATGTGATTTGTATTCTGTGAATCTATTAGCCGTTTTCGGCTCTTTGGTAAGTGGCAAATGCAAATGATAGGTTTTGGCGCAACTGCTTATTAAGAGGCCACTATGCCACGCCGAGTGTTGTTAGTTCGATCGAAAATTTGTGTGATCTACAAATAGTTGTACCACGTCTGTAAGTACTTTATTAAGCTATTTCATCGATTGTAAAAACCACTGCAATTATTATTTTTATCGTAGGAATTCTCAAAAAAAACCTTTCAACAATCAGGGTTAAAAAATTAAAAAAAAAAAAAAATGTTAATAAAATAGACAATAATTGTGGCGCATAATAAGTAAGCTGCGGAAATTACATGCCTCCATATGTTTATTAGCGCAAGCTAACTACTAAGTTAACTAAGTTACTATGTAGTAACTTTCATGGTCTGCTTTCTGGAATAATATTCGTGTTCTTTACAGCAGGTGGTATTTATAATTCACATTGAAACCACTTAAAATTCGGTTTCCATATCGGCTATGCTAGTTACGCGTACAATGCTAGTTTATTTATTGGTAATTTGTAAGCTTATAAAAACATGGTTTACTGAGTAACCGAGCCTCATTGAACGGTGTTCATTACCTAAACTCACAGACTATAAAACGTACAGTAGTTCTACCGAATATTATTTTTATGATCAGGCAACATTTATCGTTCAGTTAAAAAACATTTGAGATTATCGATGGTTACGTAAGTAGGCTTGTCCATTGTTAATCACGTGACGTTTCACAATACATTCTGTGGAGTTAGAGCTCACCGTTTATTGAGATTTTACTGATGTTTAATATGCTATAAATATTTATTTATTGCCCTGCCTCTAATACGCTATATCATTCATTTTATTGCGTTGTGTTAAAAATTTATATCCCACGATACTTCGTTTTACTAATTTGATTTTGTTGAATATGAAATTAAAGACTGATTAGATACGATTTTATTGTATTTTGCATAATGAATTGAGTGTTAGTGAAAACGTCGAGCGCGTTTTGTTTATGCAAGTTATCGCATTAGCTACTGTAACGTCGGGGTATTAGAAGTAATATGTGGAAAACCACGGTTCCGTTAGATATAAAAATGTAGTAAAAGCAGATATGGCGCAAATGTATGCGGATTAAAAGTTGCGTGAAAACTCAAAATATGTATTTTGTTAATCCCATCCGACTTAAGTAGGAGGCCAATGATAGGATTACCGAGCATAAACATTGGTATTACGATAGTTAAATAATACCCACGAGAAATATATCACCAAATAAAACCACTAAGCTTATTGTTTTAGACCGCTGTGCGTCAACATAGCTGATTCAACTAGAAACTTTTAGACAACGAAATCTATCTCCGTTACTCCTCATTTCGGGTAAACTTTAATGCGAATTAGGAATACTTCTAGTGAAATATACATGTTATTTAATGATAGACAACACCAGCTCGTTTTCTTACAGACAGCACAGACCCGCGAGAGGCGCCTTACGAGGCGCTACTTATTGAATACATTGCGTTGCGCGTGAACATAGAGCATAAAATAACAATTAAGGATTTATGATACTAAAAGCTTTTCTTGCTACATGTTTTATTAAATCATAGTAATTTTTATATAATCTACCAGTACCGCAACTAATACCTGTACTCAGAAAAGCATTTAAAGTGCCAAACCCACTCTCGACAGAAATATGTAAACGTATGTTCATATATTTTTCGTAGCGGGCATATACATGGTATATACGAAACATATGGAATATTCAGGTTATATTTAAATCACTGCATAAATCGTGCAGTTAAACAAAGTCACTCTCACTCTTTTTGGGTAATCATTGCACTTAGTAGGGAGTCAGCTGTCTTCGTGTCTTTCACCGTATTCTTGACGTCGTCTTCAGTATCATTCCTGCGCAACATGTTAGCTGCTAAGCTTGGCACCCCACGCAAGTCTACACGTATCTATAAATAAGCTGAAAGAGTCCAGATGTCACTGATTAGTTTTCATTTTTGAAGAAATAAAATTAGGACAATCACTTTTAGCATTTATCCTTTCGATGAAATGAGATATATTTTTTCATTCCAGGTGATAATTGCTGGTAAAAATTATAGAGGCAACTTAATTTAAACACGGGCGCTACGCAGTGTATCTGGAGACAAATTCCTACATCGCCTACGAATACTTTAACTAACCAGTTTTCTCACTACTCCTACAACGTGCGCGGGCAGTTAAGCCGATACTGATACTCACCCAATTTCAGATCATCATGGAAATTGTTTATTAGTGCAGCTTTACATATTTAAAGTGCATATCTTCATTTTATGTCGTCGTCTTTATTGTTTCCAATTTCTATCGGTGATCGTGTGTTATCTAAAGAACCGTTTAGATTTGAACAAACGGATGCAAGATACAGTTTTCGTTTGCCCACGAAAATATAACACAAGAAAACGCGCATTGCCTACGGCTACTAGTTAAATAAAAATTATATGTACATATTTATAAAACCAACAAGTTGTTCTTCGAGACGTATTACATAACATTTATATGGTTGTTCATTTTTCACTCAATATAAAGATAATGACACATCTTTTTTGCAACTAAATGTATAACAAGAATATGGTACGGCATAAGCGGCTGTACAGGTTAGGATGCTCTGTAGACATTTGCACCACAAAAGAAAGGTATTAAGCTTAAAATAAATAGATATGCTGTAGTATTTAGCCTAGTGGTTAGTAGGGGCGCCTACAAAAAAAGTTGTAGAAAAACCAGCTCATCGTCAGACCCCAATTTAATTTCGCGCTTTTCCGTAATATGGTTTATTTTCTACTCCATAAAATTTCGTTCATTCTGCTGAAATCAATGTATTAATTATGTTCTCCTAATAAATAACTGAAACTCAATTTAACTTATAAAATAAGTTAATAAAATAATTAATAAAAATATCTCAAGATTAAAAGATAATAAATAAATCTTCGTAAATAGCAAACTTTTAAGACTGTTATCTATAATAGTCTTAAAAGTTTGCTGCCAGCACACAATAGAATAAGTACATACACCACGCGCCACGTACCTACTTTCTTTTCCTAAAATGTATAACTTTCTGATTGTCCTTTATCAGCATAATTTAAAGCAGCTAACGAAGACTTTTTGACAGTAAAATAATCTTAACACGTTCCTTGTCCGATCAACCACATATGGTACATAACAATTGATTTTCTATTGTGTCTATCACGGGACTGTGAATGGGTTAAACTCAATCTATAAGTAATATTGCGGGATTGCAACAAACCATTGTATAGTTTGTGTAACTCTATAGACAAACGCCGTAATTTATCTTCCACCGTTGCCAGAATGTGAACGCACCATAATAGGGAGCTAGATATTGAAATTGCTATGACCCTTACCCTTATGCTAATTCGACGATGTTAATGTCAATTAAAATGTTAACAATAGCAGTTGTAAAAGCTACAGCTTTATTGAAAGTAGACCGGTTTGGCGCACGACACCCATCCAGTTTACAATTTTACATCTTCATTCTATAACAACTATGGTTTGTTTGCATAACAATGTTCTGCTAATTAAAATTTGGGTTCTTGGAACAACAGTATGTAGTAGGGGGTTGCTACTTTTAGTTTTATCTTGTGTGCAATTTCTATGAATAGATTCCGATGCTCTGATATAAAGCGTGATGAATAGTATATTTTCATACGTAGGGGAGTCCTGCGTCAATGACGCAGTAAACAACATTTTTTCATTCGATGTTTTGATGTCCTTCAAAATGAATGGCAATAATAAAAATATTTCTAAAAATAAATTACGGAGACCTTCTCAAAACGTGCTATAAATCGATAAATATGCAACGACGTATGCCATTTATATGATACACCGACAGAGGATTGACTCGATTATTTGTTCGACAGTTAAAAAAACGTATTAAAATAAACCCCTAAAATAATAAAAATTCTAAAACCAAATTTATTTGTTTGTCAGATTCAAATCAATACTCTTTTCATTTGCAAACAACAATACACTGTGTAACATCAATCAAAATGAATTTCAAAAGTAACACCCCGTTGCGGTGACAGCGGGGAATCGATACACAGTGTGGGGACGGAAATAAAAACCGGTATCACTTCCTATTTCACCCTTCGGCTTCCGTACGAACCACAATCACTTTTTTCAACCGAGATCTATTTGTGACAATAGGCCCCCTTAGGGTGACTGGAAATCCTAAGACGCAATTTACGTAACATGAGAACATCATTAGAAAGAAAAACGCAAGTTATCCCAATAATATGCTTGCATCGTAAATACAGCAATTTCCATATGGCTTTCATACCCGCTTTCCATAATTTGCACATGTATACTAGTGTCGTGTACAGCCATCCCCATTACTAGCATTATTAAAGTGCAGTATTATTACAATGTGCTCGTTGTAATTTTATAAGACAATAAGGAACGTCGGCAATAAATTATTATGACAATCATAATTTTGTTACACCTCGACGCTTCTGGTACCGGTTTTAAACATATCCGCACATGTAACAACATTATCTTTCTTTAATTATGATCTATGGGTATCGTCGAGTATTCAACATTCCGCCATATTAAACACGTAGTTTGTCTTCAAGCATAAAACATTTATGTACCACATCGGACTCGCATTGAATGAAACGGATCGTAATCTGCAATTAATTAAAACATCGATAAAATCTCGTACAAGTAATTATGTGGTTTGCACCAGTACTGTATGTTTCAGTACAAAAAGCACAATAAAGCGAAAATAAAACTTATATGATATGTCAACAACTTTTATTCGTAATAAAATATAACAATAAAAAGGATATCGGTTTAACTACGGCTGTTAATTTTGACGGTTTTAAGGAATGTCGTAGATGGAAATCAGGAACGGTAGCGTTTGTTACTAAAGTGATATAACAAATTGTCGATAGTGAAATAACAAATCACGGTTGTTTAGAAATCGATTTGGTCCGCATCGAGCGTGATGGATGGGCAGGCGCACGCGGCGACGCGCTTCGACCCCTTTTATTCATCACCACCGAGGGATTTAGGGCGTGAAGGGTAAATGAATAAATTAATATGCTTTAGATTTGTAGTTTAGCCTGCAGCTGTTGCCGTGTTCGAATTTGTATTCTCTATGAACAAATTTGAATTCATTTCAAACTTTGCCCAAATATTTGCCGAATTCACTTTTGCTTCTTCTTATGATTCCAGCTAATTTTGGCGTAATCAACAACGCTGTACAGGTTGTAAATAATAAAACGAATGATCTTCTTATCAATGATCTGGTAGTTTAAATGGTTGTCGTAGGCAAAGGTATCGGATTTCTGTTTATTACTGCAGACGGTAGCTCTGCAGAAGCTGCTGTACAAGTGAGTTGTCTGCGAGATCAAGATAGATGAACGATAACGAATAATTTCCAACTCAAGTTTGTCATCGAACTGGTCCCTGGTCTATACCTTTGATAATTTTTACTAAAGTTGAAGGTATATTTAATAATGGATGCAGTTTTAATATGGTAATGCTTGAGATATTTATTTATGTATGTTCGTTATGCGAGCTTGCGTACGTTGTCCCTTTACGTTGTTACTTTCATCGTTTGTGGTCGCATTTATAATGAGAGAATCGCTCAATAAATTGAGCATGACTAAGCATGGAGTAATGATGTTTGAAGTGAGGTGTAAAATTTAAAAGACATTAAGCAAATGAATCTAGACGATTCTGCTACAGTAGACCTACTTGATAAGGATGACCCAGACAGACCAAGTAAATTAAAGGACGTGCTCAATTCTTGCGATGCTTTCTTAGTAGAGACAATCAATTGAGGCGAACATTTTAAAGCTATTCGTTAAGGACTCATTGATATCAGTCAAAGGGCTACAGACTCGAGAGAAAGTTTAATGAATGATGGTGAGTGTAGTCACACGTGTTTGTCGTATTAAAATATTGTTATAGTTCTATGATTCAATACTATATAACCATATTAATAAGTTGTTAGAACATTTTTAAAGTATCTTCTACAGACTGGTGACTTAGTGTTAGATATACAGAAATACCAACTTGAATTAGTTTCACAGCAACGTGTCCAGTGAAGTGAGTTAGGTACTTTAAGTGAGTTCGCATATCTTCTGAAAAGTGGTTTTATATTTATATTAGTCACAGAAATTAAAATAAACTTACCAGCTGTTTGTCATATTTATTATTAACATTTTAACAATTTTGTGTTATATGGAGGGAATATTTACTAAACGCGCAAAAGTCGTAAAAATGAGCTAAATTATTTTTTTCTTTAGTTAAGGAATTATCCGATGAGGCACTAAATTATTCTATGTTTACGTTTAGCAAGAAAATGTATGAAGCAGGCATGTGTTTTTTGTCATACTTAAAATGGTACCGATTTTTGAACTGTTTATTAAATAATAAATAAATGCACGTGCAATTACTTTTAATTTCTATTATATAGTATATTGGCTATTAGTAGTATATATAATAATACTATATTATATAACGAGTAATGAAATTATTTTGTAGATAATATTAATTTTATTTATTTTAATGAATTACCTTCGTAATTTACTGTTCATCAAGTTACCAATATAATATTTTCTTTACTATTACATTTTAGACTGTTAGTTCAATTAAGCTAAGAAATAATTCCATAGTTTGTTAAAGAGTTCATCGATGGATCGTAGCAACAGTTGGTCCAAAAATATAATAAGAACAATATTTACTTATTTACTAATACAGGACTTAATAACATAATTAACTTCAAGTTCAATTACCAACTGTATCAGATAGATAGTACTAGTTTTTTATTTCTTAAAATACATATACAAACTAGCGTTTCTACAACCTTACCTAAGAATTCCTTTTTATAATATATGTATATTTGTATTAAATAAAGTATAAAAAGAACGTCTACAAATAAACAAAACTTGAATAAATGACCTGAATACAGAAAGCATATTACTAAGGCATCATAAATAGCCTGCACGTAGAACTATGCAACTGTTGTAAACTCCAACACAGTTCGACTTGCAGTCGGCATATCCTGCTCCTGTCATTTCCTGCGATCCTTGTTCCAACTCCGCTTTGTACTCTAACTAGGTTACTGGTGACATAATACTAGATAACGTCTTTATAATACAATTTATTCATAAATGTATTATTGTTTTCCTATTCTAGGACCAGTTGTATTGAGAAAGATGACTAGTATTTTTGTGTGAACATCAAGTTACATGTAAAAGATTCGCAGACTTGCGTATCGTACAGAGTTTAATATGAAAATATTTATATTTTTCGAATATACGGTTATTTTTATTTCGCTTTCATTTAATATGGATTGATACGGAGAAAATATTATTTAGTTTACCTTCTTAGTACTTATTTTTTATATTAATTAATGTCCAGGAAAGATGTACTACTTAATGGGGTAAACAACATTAAATAAATTTGGTTCCAGTAAGAATACGAAAACACTTTTTTTTATAACCCTACGTTTCATAGCTGTATGTCATGAGGAGGAATATATAAAAGGACAAAGCCGAAAAGTCTTTACCAAATGAATTGCTTTTATTTGTATAATATTAGTAATCTAAGTGTAGATTAGTAATACTTAGTATAAATAAAACGCTCATCTTGTCTTTATTCTAAATCAGCCGCACCATATAAGTCGTGTCAGTTTGCGGTTTTTCTATTCGTCATTCACAGTTATTATTAAAATGACCTTTAATTGTTTTTCTCGCTACCCGGTAATTTGATGTTGTTTCTAAAGAATTATTTTCGTCGTAAAATAACTGACCTAGTTTCTACTAAAGTATGGTTAGACATTAACAAAATGAATAATGCAGTTGCTATTATCACATTTTTAAAGTTCGAAATGAAAAATCGATTCTCGAGCTGACATCAAAAGTGTTTATAAATATTTAAGCGTTTAAATTTTTTGCAATGAGTATGCACTTCCGATAGAAATATATGAGTTAAAAACAAATTGATTCAATGCAGCATAATGAAATGCATTTGCTGTTAATATTTTGTTGTCAGCAATATTCATTTAAATCAGTCGGTCCCTACCCTTACATACAGTCGTAGCGGCATTGCCATGTGTTTTGAATGCGGTGTTAAAACATTATAATATTTTTTACTTAAATTATATCCATCATATAAAATATTAAGATTAAATACGAGTTAGATTATCCCAAGAAAAATTGATTTAGTCACCTTTTTAAATATAGAGAATTAGCAGTGTTCCTGGATGCGTCACCGGTCGTCAGAGCTGTAGGGCGACCGGTCGGGGCGAAAGTCGGCTTTGGCCACACAGTTGGATCGACGCGGTACCACACCACAGTCTCATCTAAGCCACAGCTATGCGAGCATCTTCCCCATCATAGCCGAAAATTCCACATTCCCGGAGACACGCGCGGCGACGCGACGCGAAAGTTGAGATTCGAGTTCGCGAAATAATTTTCGAAATATCCGAACATTTTTTTAACTCTAGTTGAAAAATTAGGAGCAGTTGGCGGCAAACGGTAAAGTTGTGTGTTGGTGTCCTAACAGTGTTTAGAGAACTTTGAGAGCTTTTAAGATTTTTTTAATTTATTTGTGTGCAGTATCGGTGTGCCGAAACATTGTATTGGTGTGAAGTGATTTTTATTTTGTGCACTTTTTGATTTGGATTTTTTTTGTTCCGGAGTTTTTGGTTGGTTATTGTTTATTTTCATTTCCATTATTATTATTATCTTTATTATTTTAGTTATTAAGTGCTTTATTTTGCTTATAAACGTGTACATAATAGATATTTATTTGCGGAAAATTTATGAAAACGTGTACCTACGTTGTCTTTCGGTTATTAAGTGGAATGTGCGATGATGATAAACGATATTACCTTAGAATATACAATTACGAGGTGTGTTTCCAGACACTACACATAAAGATTTATGTATATATATTTTCTTTTACTCCAATGAAAGGAGATTAATTACGGTTAGATTTTTGCGGGTACTGTAATATTTTTTTAATTATTTATAAATTTTATATTGGGATATAATAATTGATAGTTTATAATGAGAATGGCGCTTATTGTCCAATCACATTGACGTGTCCACAAACGCCTGCACATTACGTTAACGGGTTAGTAACCACTTAGAAAATAGTTTAACTCGACCGGCATGCGGCGGCCGCAAGCGGCAATGATTAATTTCTTATAGTAATAGTATCGGAAATATTTATATACCAATAATAAAATTAATCTTTTAATCACGAATTAGATCTTTAGATAACCGTAGTTTATAGCGGTTAGTTTTAAGCACACAGTTCTTTTGAGAATGGTAATAAACGGATTTATTAAACGTGTTGATTAGTATCGGTTTAAGTTTGTGCGTTCAGAGTTTTATTTTGTAAGTTTTCTTTTCTACGATCGCGATGGAAGGACTCTTTGAGTGTGAATTTGATTAGGGACATTTTTTTAAATGGAAAGGCGTGTTTACTGATGGCTGGAGACTATATAAGTATAGATTGTCCTTGTGCTCCATGGATAATGCTAACTTAATGAATATGTATGAGTTTTCGTGGCTACAGGTAAAGAGGTCAGAATTTTTCAAGCGGCTTGAATTTTTCTAATCTTTTGGAATAATAATTATTTAAGGGCCAGACTACAGATAGGTACTTTTTCTGACTTGTTACCCATCCTTAAAGTGACCGTGGCCAAGATTGCTTTATTCCGTAGATGTAGTATAAGCAACCAGAGCAAGTTGTTAAGAACTTTTTAATTAATCAGTTAGTTTTGTCTGACGAATACGTGTTTCTAATTTATTAGTGCTAAAAACGGAATATTGAAATAAATGAAACATCATTAGGATAATGTGTAGCTTAAATAATTTATAGACATTCATTTACAAATGTTATGTAGGCAGATATAATAAGTTTTACACATACATTCTTCGTTTAGACTAAATTGTATGAGCTCCTACTACAAAAGTCAGTCAGTGACGAGTAAAATTATTGTCATGATATAATTAATAACCGGATTATATATATAATAATGGATGGATATAATAATTTACAAAGATAAACGATATTTTTATGATTGAACGCATCTCCCGCCTCATTGGAGACTTATAAAAAAATGTCTTACTGTGCTCTGACGTCATTTTCGCCATGATTTTTGCCATGGTGACTTCTATTTAGAATATTTCAAAACTGATATGAATTCTGAAATATTCTAAAAAGTACATGAATTTATTTACTTAATTCGGGAATGAAACCTGGGACTTTGCGGTACTTGGGTTCTCTCTTCGCGACTGGCCTGTACCAATAGAGGATAACTAGCAATATTTGTACAAAGATGTAAAATATACTATAAATGGATGTTTTCCTCTCGTACGGGATATGACTGCCTGATAGACTTTCTACGAATGATTACTTTTAAAATAAAATGTTACCAGAATTGTTAATGTTTTGGTATTTTGAGTAGCGTAACGGCAGTGATTAATATTCACTGCCGTCACACGACTGCTATGTATGGATTCGGATTCGATTTCTGCGTTAAACAAAATGTTATTGCGTCCTTTTGTCAAGATATTCTGAGTAGCAGCACAGAGCCAGGAACTGTGCACGATAGACGGCAATAGGCTTGCTCCGTATCACGTGGCATCTAGAACCAGGGCGAGCAAGATGTGGTTGTAATACAAATCTGCCTTTTTCGGATGTTATTATAAGGCGTGACACTATGTATAGTGTTTTGAAGTATTTCAGTTTTATTTTAATAACATATTCATTCATTTTCCATCAGTAAATCATAATCGGCTTGTGACAATCCACTACTGGACATAAGCCTTTACTATTAACTTAAAATTGGTTTAATTTTAATGTCTAACATTGCGGTAGACGTAAGACAATCTATAGAAATAATTATAAATGAGGTGCCGTTTGTATATCAAAATAACAGCTTTTTCTAAATGCAAATATATACGGCAATTATATAAAAAAATCAATTTTTAAAATGTTTGTCTGTCTGTTTGTTCTGACTTATCTCTGAAACGGCTAAACCGATTTTGACGGGACTTTCACTGGCAGATAGCTGTTAGATATTATAGGGAGTAACTTGGCTACTTATTAGAAAAAAATATGGATCTGCGAAAAAAAAGATCCAGGCGGACGAAGTCACTGGTAAAAGCTAGTAAGACAATATTATTTATACAGGTCTGTACAAAATACCCTGTCGCTGTTAAAACTACTATTACTGATCTTAAACTACCCGCATATCGTAAAAATACTGACAGTTTCTAGATCTTTTTATTAGATCGTTAGATTTATTAGATAAAACTTGATTTCAGAACAGAAATAAGTGCTAGTTTAATATTTGTTTGCCTCATTGGTGCAGCGGTAGCTACTGCAACTGCTCTGCATGAGGTCTCGAATTCGATCCTCAGGTCGAGCATGTGAGTGAGTTTTACTAGTCACGAAGTTCTTTATAGCAGCACAGATTTTACACTTGTGCCCCGTAGACGTCAAAAGGCTGGTTGTTGTCGAAACTCAAACCGTAGCAAGTGAAATGTGGGTGTGATTCAGTTATCACTATCCCTTCAGGAAGCTTCCTGAAGGGGTAGTGATAACTAAATTATGCAATTAACTGAAATATGCATTAACAAAAGCATAAAAGTCTTACGTCTAGCTAGACGTGAGACTTTTATGCTTTTGTTTTGAGTCAATGCAGATTGTCTTGTTTGTCAGTCACTGCAGTAAATAGATACGATGGAACTCAAAACAACATGACAATTTATTCCTAACGGTAGATTATTTTTAATATTACTAGGAAGTTTAAAGGTTTCTGCTTAGTCGGCAACGCACGCACGTCACTCCCGGCGTTACACACGCTCATTGGCTATGGCAACTGCCTAAAGTAAAGCGCTTCTTGGTTACCTTGATGATATTAAAAGATAGCTATAAACGATTGAGAAAAGTCTTGACACATTTTTCTCATAGTGCCTCCTGTGAATATGTATGTATTTAACCCAAGCGTAGTCTATCGGAATTTACTGTAAACAAGGTCTCAAATTCTCGTAATAAAACTGTTTGAAAAAGGGACAAAAAGTAGTTTAAAAAATAATATTATCCTTTTTTATAATCATATCTTTTCATATATATACCATTGTTTTAAAATATAGCATCTCTTCGCTAAAAACGTCTATCGAACAGAAGTTAGTATCTACGAAAAACCAGCGGCCGCTTATGCGTGACCGTTAGTACATTATGCGCTCTGGCCAATTTTCCTTATTAGCTTTAGTGCGTAACACATTTGATGGGTTAATGGCTAGATATATATTTATATACGTATACATTATACACAGTTTCAAGTGATAATCAAACAGACATTTAATCGACAGTGGAATGGAATCGTATAGAGTAATATCTATTACGTTTCAGCTTTGCGGATCCTTTATAATCTTATCAACATGTCGTACGTTTCCCTTCAGCCTATATAGGCAGCGGCTTTTCCCATTGTAATAGATTTCTGAATCGAAAATACGCTGCTAACAACAAAATAGTTAACTAGATCTTTAAATTACAGTTCGATTACAATCTTGCTTTGTGTACATGTAACTTCCATAAAACTCAAACTGGAATTTTCTAAACACGATACTATGAGCGTCGTTGTACAACCAGCACGAACTGACTATAATCGAGTAAACGACAACTAAATCAGTCTCTGTAATTAAAATAGACTAAACATGATAGGGTTAGGAAGTAAAATTACCATTGAGAGTATTGAAACAGCTTGGTACGTATCTGACGACATTATATGTCGGCAATATGAAATGTCCGAGTAATCGAAGATTAACAAGACTCTAGGGCCTGTTTCGCGTCTTGATAGGCGAGAACAGGGATATAAAAACGGTTATCCATATGCCTGGTAGGTGTAAAAGCGGATATTGGGGCTTATACAAATGGAACAGAAAATTCTTACATAACTTATTTAAATTTATGGTCACCGAACCGCGTAGCAAGATTAGCGTATTTAGTTGTAACGTTGTTGTTTTTTACGAAGTACATCTTCATTATACTGATCGTATTATATTTACTGTCTGCGCATTTATAAATAACATAACCTGTAACACCGCTAGTCAAGAGTTAAATCCTAGATCATAAAATATACCACATTCACCACGCTGGCAAAATGCATTTGCAGAGAGAGCTACATCAACATAATTATGTTTATAGCATTGTCTCACGCTTGTTAATATCAGTGATCTGAAGGGGTACCAGGGGAGCCCACGTTTTGTGAGCCATGTTCTTGGAGTATTCCGCTTTCGGCACCAATTTTTTTGGCACCTATGGTTTCGGAAATAAAAAGTGGAATAGCTTAGGTGTCGAAACCATAGGTGCCGAAAAAATTGGTGCCGAAAGCGGAATACTCCATGTTCTTGAATCCCATGTAACAAGGGCGTTTACTGTCTACCACGCACGTTTTCAGACTCCGTGACGGAACTGAAAATGTCCTAACTGAAAAGCTCAATAACACTTTTGCCCGATACGGCAATTGAAATCAAAACTTTAACTTCTACTCGAAGTTTATGCGGGGATAAAACATATTTTTACTAGGTGAAATTAAATTTTAATAATGATTATTCTAACGACATTATTATAAAACAGATATATTTTAAAATAACTATGTCTTTCCTGCCGTGTGATCTCTAGGTCTGTGTTTATTACTCCGATATTTCATGCCTGTTACGTAATGTTTAATATACAAAAGTTAGCTAAGTAGACTATATTATATCGAATATATATCAGAGATATTCCACTTCCTAAGGTATTTGAATACCAATGATAAGACTTCAATATAAATTTCATTACGTTGTTGCATTTACTCTTAGCTTTTAATCAATGGATGTTTGAACTAGTTAGGATTTCAGGATTTTTTATGACAATATTCTGCATAAGAAGCTGTGTGTGTGGTGCTTAGCGTATACCAGTCAAGATGGTACAATTTTGATCGAATAGAAAATCTATAACTATACCCTACACATCTATTATTTAATGTCTACACAACTGCACATTTTAAAAATCATAACGTGTTAATGGTATTCATAGTGATCATGAAACGGTAAATCAGGAACAGATCGTCGCCTATATAAAATAATGTGGCAGAGTTGACTACCACGGATGCCACACGGCTGAATTAAACAAGATTTTGACTTTGCTTTATACTCTGATACCTGTTCAGTTCTTGTGCGACCATATTTTTTTGGACATAGTAATTTCTGACTTTTAGTTGCTGCACAATATAACGTGTGATGAAATAAAAAATAAACACATCTACGATAAACTCTCTACGAAAGAAAGTGTGTTATAAAATTCAGAAATTATATTTTTTGTGGTCAGGTGTTGCTTAGTTGCGTGATACGACGATTTTCAGGTAGTAGCTCATCAATTAAAACTATAGATTACACTAATTAAAATACGTAGACGAAAATCGAGACCGAATGTTCTCGAATCAAAATTAGTTGGACAAGTTGCGTTATTAGTAGTTCCAAAGTCCAAGGTATCACTTTTAAAGGTGATTTTAGAAATAAAAATATTTTTAAAACCAACTAGAGCTACCTTTCTGATTCACTTAGGCGGTTAAAAATAAGCAAGTTTGTTGTATTTTTACGTATCGTAATGGCTCAAGGTTTTCTACAACATTTCGTTTCAGTTAAAATATTATTCAGCTTTCTTTATTTTGATAATAAAAAACGACCTACTTTCTTTACTTATTTAGCTGTTTTATTGAAACCACAGCAATGATATGAAAAAAATAAAGTTACGTAAGATGACGTAGGGTTGTTCGGCAGAATGTACGGCTGCGTCATGCAAATATTTTGTTAGGGATGCCACCTATATGGACAATAAAACGTACATAAATCCGATATAGTGTGTACGCTATTTTATTAGGTTTAATATTTTGATATCAAAAACTGTATACATGACTTGTTATTCCCATGCATTCATTCGTAGTTATAAATGCAACTTGTAGTGATATTAAATATGAATATAAATCAAATAAAAATCAGTAAAGCTGCTGTAAATCTTATTTAATTGTGGAAATCAAAGTAGCGAATCATCCATTAATCTATGGGCTGTGGGGTCGAGCTAATGGCGTATACAGATCGCGCAATCTACGATGGCCGGACTGAACATAGCGTCACCGAATTGTTGCGCATGTACAGTCGCTAAGACGCGCAACGCCCCCGCCCCCTGTCACCAAAGAGACCTAAAACTTGTAACTGCGACGCCACTCGCGCAATGTTCAGACCGGTCATCATACAGTGCGGGATCTGTAATATATTTTTTAAATTTAATCATAATGTACTGCGTTATAGAGCATTATGTTTAAGGATTTGAAATTAGAATCCATGAAAAGATCTCCAATACTTATTTAGATATCACAGTCGTAGCAAAAGTAATTTCACATTCATCCATGTCGAGTTACAAAGTCAGGCAATATCTCAAAAGTTCCAACCTTCTATTTTAAGAATAAAAATATACGACTCAGTACAATATGTCTCAGGTAAAATGTTGTTCAAAGAGATCGCATACAGTCTACGCAGGAATAACTTGGAATGGATATTAAAGTCGCTATCCCATATATTTTAACGGAACGGTGTTATTGACTTGTAAGAATAACTTTGTAGATAGCTGTTTGTAACGCGACTGTAGCACTGAAAACGTATCTTAGAAACTGCATCTACGACTTGGAAACTTTCAAAGCATATAAACATTATTACATAAGTACCGCCAAATATATTTGGAATGTTATTTCCGCCGAATAAAACTTATATTTAGGTAGTTATTTCTTATGTTATTCAGTGTTGTCGGGTTTTACTTTTGTTATCGTTGTCCATTTATTGGTGTTGTGGGTTCAAATATTTTCGGACGAAAAAATGATAATACTTCTTATAAGTAGGTTACGTAAATATTCTTTGTAATAATTAAGCGAGTCTATTATATAAATAGACGAACATTTTGCTTTTAGCACTCATCTAGTTACATACGGATTTTGTGGCCTAAATATAATTATGTTCTTTAATAATTACATACATACATACATAGATTCACGCATGTTTCCCAGAGGGGTAGGCAGAGACTACGGATTTCCATTTGCTTCGATCCTGACACACTTCTCTGGCTTCATTCACTTTCATCACATTGCTTATACACGCCCGTCGGTTCAAGGAGCTCTTAACCTGGCCTTTGTCCAGAACGCCTCCGACCTGATCGGGAAACGTTCGCCTAGGTTTTCCTCTTGCGACTGTTCCATTCCACTAGCCTTATAAACTTTCTTAGTCAGTCTTTCCTCGTCCATTCTTTCTACATGTCCAAACCAGCTTAACATACCCTTTTCTATTTTTGTCACTATATTCACTTTCATGCCGCATCTCTCTCTAATCACACTATTCCTTATTCTATATTTCAGTTAATAATTATGTATTTAAAATAGACTAATTTGTCTGTCTTGCTTAATATGTGTTATAGTTATGTGATACGTAGCCTTTATCCATATTTGATACATGTCCATTTCCGGATAAATATACAATGTACATATGATTGATATACCTATTTGCGCATTATATTTAAAAACAATGATTATGCATAGGGTATGACAGATTACCATTCAATAATGATAAGGCAAGCAGATGATTGAACGAAAATCAAAAGTATAATTTGTTGATAAGAGATATATTTTATTTTGTATTCGAATATCACGGGCATGTATTATTAGGGTATCGTATTTCAAAGGATTTGGCTACGACGTACATGTAGACAGCTAAGATTATTCTAATGGAAGTAAAAGTGAGCCTATTCAATAGCTGCATAGATACCACAACTACATCCTATCAACAAGTACAAGATGCAGTTTCTGTCCCTACTTAATTACACAGATTTTCCTCATAGATGATAGCATACCTTTTAAATTTCAAATACACCTTTTGTATAAAAGCCTGCACTTATAATGCTTTGACGATCCTTCTTTCTCGTATGTCTTCCTCGCATATAAAGAGGTACTCCAAGACTGCGACAGAAATAGCTCTAGATCCGGGTGTCCGGAGGTGATGTCCTGTTAGAACCAGAAACTGTGATCTTTGATTCTTACGCTGGCAGCAAAGCAACTCCTATTTTGCGACAATGCCTATGTAATGGGTTCTAATGTTGCACGCGTTCATAGGGTATCTATATTGATCTCTATCAGCCAAGCCGTATGTTTACGTGACTACTCTGCCAAACTAAAAACAAATATAGTGCATAGTAAAATCAGTTTAATGAGAAGTACTATTAAGTCGATAGTTGGACACCAATCATTTGAAAGGTTAGAGATTGATTACTTGCCTACTATTCTTACTTCAACACTGTTTGGCTAGCCTAGTTGACTTGTTTATGTAAGCACTAAGTATGTGAGGTCAACTGGCCATTGATACAAGTTTTGAGTAATTGCTCCGTAATTTGTTGATTGCTAAAGTTGTAGCTACTATAAAATATTTATGAAGGTGCGAATGTATCTTTGGATAAGACTTATGGACACAATTCGTTGGCTACTAGTATTTGTAGCGAACAACGTAAGCTTAAAGTGAATTCCGAGTCTGCTTGAAGCTTTGTATGCATGTTTGTATAGGTGTGTATACTTCTATATGTGTGTGTGTGTGTCTGTGTATGCATGTATAAGTGTTTGTGTGTGCACTAAAACTTCTTCAAAAATTGTTAAAATGTGACTGATGTATCTACAATATGAAATAACCTACTGCGACGCTTGGGAGTTTTAAAAACTTTGTAGAGATATAAATAATAGAACAAGCGTATTCAGTTCAATGCCTAAGTGTATGCTTATTGATTCGAGATCCGCTACAAAGCAATACAACACAATTTTTATATCCTAACTAATATTATAAATGCGAATGTGAGTTTGTTTGTTACGCTTTCATGCCTTAACTTCTTTAAAGATGAAATTTCGCAAACAGGTTGTCAGGAGTACAGAAAGAAAAATACTGTTTCTAACATAAGCTAACCTACATTTACGCGAGCGAAGCCGCGTGAAAAATCTAGTACTTTATAACATTCCTAAGTCTCTTCAGTCATCATAAAACGCCCAACGGTCAACTGGACACGGCTTACAAGACAAGCACTGCTACCACGTTGAATGGCAATGCCTTCTTTGTACCAATAAAAGGCTATCCCCCTGGCCACGTGAAGCGGCGACCAGTCACTCTGATATACAAAACGAGCACTTGAACCTCATGACCTAGTAACTTAACCCCAAAAGACTTAAAAACAAAATTATAATATATATTTACACTGTTTAAAGTCTCTACGGATGCCGTAGCACTGCCAGTACTATATTTAATTAATAACTTTATTTTGCTCAACTGTGAGTATAGTTATAATAGACTATCTTTTGTTCGTGGTATCACCCGCATGAACGTATAAAAAGTATCCTATGTGTTTATCCCGTACATGATCTATCACTATGCCAAATTTCATCCGAATCAGCTCATTGGTTTATGCGTGGTGGACTCACAAACATCTTTACAATATATTACATTTATAACATTTGTAAGATTTGTTATATAGTTGTATTGTACTACGGTCCACTTTAGTGCTGGTAGTGTTTTATTCATGAAAAGTAGCAACATCAAGTTTGCTTATTCATACTTTCTCCAAAACATTGACTCGTAAAACATTTATTTTAAAGCACTCCATTCCTTGTATATTGAAGTTATTTATCATATGAAATAGTCTCACAGATTGTGTTGACAAATTGTGTCAGAAACTGTCCGTAGATGTCTCTTTGTTGGAATGTCATATAATTTAGTACTTTGGTTTTAGTGTCATGGCGCTTTTCATTATATGATAATCCATAAGTATGAAAGCGACCAATGACTCATCGTGAGGTCTTCATAACTATCGAGGCAGAGTTTGAATAGGTTTTGCTTGGCCTGTAGATGCGTACAAGAAAAATCAACATAATTGTGGAGTTGGTCACTTGGAAGTACTTCTGTTGCTTTCAGATTTGTTTAGATGGATGAGATTATATATCAAAATTATTTGTTTTATTAGGAAACTAGTTTTCCCCCGCGGCTTCGCTCGCGTAAATGTAGGTTAGGTTAGGTTTACAACAGTTATTTTTTCTGGATGAAAGGTACCCTATTTCCTATCCTGTACCCCTGACAAAGTGTATGCATAATTTCATGTTGATCGGTTGAGTAGTTAAGGCGTAAAAGCGTAAGGAACAAACAAACTCATTTTCGCATTTATAATATTAGTTAGGTTTAGGATTAGGATTTACTGCTGTAATAGATATGGTGCCGGTGCCTAAAGGGACTATAAATACTAAAAGATTGTATTCGCAACACTCGGGGTATTTGTAGTTTCGATGTGATCGTTGGATCCTTGCTGTTGGTAATTTGTAGAGTAAGTCGCAAGTGGTAACCTAGAAGGCAATGCATTTATAAAGAAGGGTTTCCATCCACGTAGCAGTTTTGACATATTTCTGTGTTCTCTTACTGTATTACTTTAAATATATATTTTGTCAAATAAACGTATTTATATTTTTATCTCATTTGCCTTACGCACTTTATATAAATAGTTTAATTCTATAAACCTGTAATCGTGTTGTAGTTAAACTAGTATCAGAATCGTTCTAACAGCTCGAGGTCGCCGGCTAAGCATAAAGATGACAAAATCGTTTGCTAAACGTCGATTAAACAGTACAATAAAAATATTTCACCAAAATGTAAACAAAAAGCATCTCATGTATTCGTTTTCCCAAGAAAATCTAATTTAAGCACATACAGCGAAATCTCAATCCAAACTATCGGAAAATATTTCACATATCGCAATTTGGCATGTTAAATCACCCGTGTATACACGACCTAAAACGTTCGTTGCACTCAGCATTTCGTACGGACTCGGCGACGTTCGACAATTTCCGAATACGTTAGTCACTCATTGCGAACAAAACGCGCGTATTTACGGATCTGTTACACTGCCAGTTAGCACCTACCGTTAAAACCTTTTTGCAATTAGTGTTGTTTTGGTTTTAGGTGAAAATATGTAATCTTATAAAAGCATGTATCTCTGGTGCAAAGGAAATTTTGTTATTCTGTAATACAATGGTATGGCGGCTTAAGATTCCGATTTCTGGATCAGGCAAAATGAGTTTCTTCTCGTTGGATGCATATATTCTGGAATTGTAAACGATAGACGGTAATGCGTTTGCGCCATGATCTTATCGCGTAAGACTTTAACGTTACTGGCAAAAGAATCCTAGTGGATACCTTTTCCAAAACTTTTGTAGATACATTATGTGCTAGTACTGCGCCTTTAACATGTTTTATGCTATTTGCTTGCTGCTCATAATATCTCAAGCAAAACAATATCAGAACCTTGGATTGAGATTTATTCGTTCCCGGTATTTTAGGTATTATCTGCATTGTCTATTTCATTATTTTCCTTGTCTCTTATTTACTCATAGTCTTTGTTGGAGGTTCATGGACTTCATAGCCATAAACCAGACATTTACCTCAGGATCAAAGTAATATCATTGACAACAAATATTAAACAGACCCATTAAGCTTATTTTCACTGAAAAGCATATTTTTACGTACTGGTACTATAAAGCAAGGTGTCGGTGTAATACCACCCCTAGAATAAATATTCATGCATGTGTGAGTGGTCCTATTTATAAACGGTCGCTGATATACGAATTTTCACCGTCGAATTCGTTCGTTGCACTATTCATGTCATTTGAACTCGGCGACGACACGACGTTCACAATTTCCGAATACGTTATTCACTTTGCACCGTACGTGCGTATTTTTGGAATCGTATATTTGTGCACTTACTCTGATAACTCGATTGTCACTCGGTTAATCCAATCCTTGAGTGTTTTACTGATTCACTATGTTTTATTTTTTTGTATCGATTTTGCAAGTAGGTTTTCTTGTTTTGTACGTTTAATTGATTGTTTGCAGTGTGATAGTTTTCTCGTAGATCACTCAATATTTGTGTCAGAAGTTTTAAATTTCTTAATTTAATTTCCATGAGCCCATGCTTTGTCTTAAAACAGCTTTAAGACTATAGCAATTGTCAAAGGTTGAGCCAAGATTGCAACTTTTCCAAGAGGGCGTGGTATTACGACCCTTTCAGTCGTTGAAGTTGTGATTGAGCTAGCTATAGAAGTCGTGTCACTGAACTAACAAGCCATATAATTTGTAACATGAAGACGTTATTGCGTTTTCAAATTTATTTCTAGATTAACAACAAAATGGGCGATTCATCTAAATTTATTGGGGCTTAGTCTTCCATCTATATTCTTTAAAATACTTACGGAAACATTAAATTAGTTCGGCGGTTAAAGTTCCATATTAGCTTAAACGCATCGGTGTTTTGTTTCACTGACCATTAAATTTTCATTTACGATATAGCCAAGCAATAACAGAAAGCAAATGATACTCTCAATGATGAAATAACATGTCGATTATATTTCAGTGACATTGTTGCGGTAGTTTCAAAGGTATAAATATATTTTTATGTCATTTGTTAATGGTTTTGAAAGGTGACAGCTGATATTGGTAGACGACTGAATAGGCGTGTGAGAGTGATCGTGCTGTCCATCAAAATAAAGAGTTTTACAATTTACGGAGAAAATAATGTAAAATATATTTTTATCTTATACTTAAATTTTGTTAAGAATTTTCTACCTAGCTACAAGCACCAGTCATAAATTGGGAGCCAGATAGGACCAACATTTAGAAGTACTGTGGGTAACATAAAACTTTGTTCCATATTGCAAGTCAAGTGGCAAACAAAAATACGGCCCTCTTGCTGGTGAAGTTTCCTTAGGCTATTGCAACATTAGAATCATCACTCGGTGCAACCCTAGGAAGAAAGGTTTAAATAAGGTAAAAAAAAACAAATTATTGGTGGATGTGCCAGCCTTGTCACCAATCGAAACGCAGTACCTAACAAAGTTACTACTCCTAGACCAGTTTCCTGTACGATTGTGTACTTCTTAGAGCTAACTGACTCACTCATTCCATTATCAAATAATTGGCAACGATAGGCTCTTTCATTCGTAGGCAGACTGCCGTAGCATCACAGTCTTTCGTGAAAATAGTGAGTTCGGTATCATTAGTAGTTCCTAAATCCCAGTAAACAGACAAACTGGTGACTTCCGTACGTTTTAGTATAAAATGTCGATTGAGAAATGTCTGGTGATTTATTATTGTGCGGATATTTTCGTGGGACGCTAGATGGATGTTTGTTTTCGGCAGAAAAACTAGATGGAATTGTGTTGTGTCCGCTTACGTGTCTCGTGCAATCCGTCTAGTGAGAAATATTCGTCAATTTGTCTTGTATTTTGATATCAATATTCTGTTTTTATTGATATTGCAGTGTTGCTTGTTTACGCGTACTATAAATATACTAAAAAAGGTGAAGTTGCCCATATGAATCTAAATGTTGAAGTAAAGTATAGGTTTATTCGTAATAATGAACATTTCGAAGTAATTTATCTATTTTATTGTTTGACTTGAGCTATGGCAAACTATTAATAATATTTTATTAATTTACGCTCTTAAAAGACTTAAATCACAAATGCCTAATATGTATAGTAGGTTTCTTTGATTTGAATCTTAAAAGGTTTTTATTTATAAATTTTAAAAGGCTGGTACGGCAGAATAAAAGTTCTTTTATAAAATAAACTTCTAAAACATTAACTCAAACGTCTAATTTATAGAGTTTGCAATGTTCGTTTCGCGTTTATCCTCTAAGGATGGCTTTATTTGTCTCCTAGATAATAGCAACTCGGTAATAGAGACAGTGTGCTGGAGGTATTGTATAACGTGATGTGAATTTGTTGAGCAAATCGCGATATGTATGGACTCGGTTACATGCTTGTTATCATCTTTAATGCTTGGTTAGTTTGTCGACGGATTTGTTGCAAGACCTCTATAAGATACTTAATACAATTTAAATCATAGATACTACGTTTAAATATGATGAGATTTCTGGACTTTAGGTTGTCATCAGACAAACAATACTAACATGACATCTGAATTATAAATATAAGTATTATAAAATTGTACACTATCGTTCTCTATCTAATGTGTGAACTCGCTCTTCTTAATGTGGTCACTTTTTTGTGCGATCCAGCAATGTTGAAGCCACATCTATCTTCAATCTTCACTTTAACCTGTCAAATCTTGGAATGCCAAACATAATTAAAAACCTATTGTGTCAGGCCGCTGGTGTGCCGATCCGTCTCAATAGTAAATTAATATGTAAAACAGTCTGACAATTAATAGTTATGTACATTAAGCTATTAACGTGTCTTTTATTTATATATACACTTTATATAAGGCTCTGCTTACACGGCGGTATTATACCGCTGTGCCGCGCGGTTACGCAATTAACACGTGGAGCGTCAATAATTTCAATACATCATACCAGTGCCGTGTGAAAAATTCAAGTAGGCAAACTTTGGTATTTATATGCCCCACACATTGTCAATAGCATTAAGTCAAGCAGAAGTCAAAACAAAATATATGTAGTTAATCGCCCAATCACAAATCGTTTAGACTAGTTCGTAAATGGCATAATGAATACGTTAATCCTTGTTCATTCGAGAAATCATTTCCAAAAACGTGGTGTCAGACACATAAATAATAATATTATATGCTGTTATTGACTTATATAGACTAAGTCATATGTATAAAGTTGATAACTGGACAATATATTGTTTTACGTCATTCAAATATATATTAATGATAGGCGATACATGGTTATTAAAATAAAATGCTCTGGATTTGGTCAAAAAGCAATTTTGCTTGACATTTTTGTATAACTGGCTTTTTATAATAAAAATAAGATCGAGTCCGGATTCGTTGGCATTGTTTGGTTCTTTATGATTGGAAATCTTTTGTTTTATATATTATTGACTAATTAATAATGATGAATTGGTTTTACTTGGTAGAAAATGTATTGTAAAAAGGTCAACGCAGTTTCCTTGCCTTGTATTTTTGACAGTTATTTAGGTTAGGTTAGTTAGTTAATACGAAATTGAAACCTTATTGATTAAACTATGATTTTGTTAGCAATGAACAATAACCGGTGTTTTTTATGCTACGTTGGTAAAGAAAACAGCTGTTTAGATTTATTGACGTAAAATATCGAGCGTTCATAATCTGTGTATCCTCGGTAACATAGGCAGAAATGTATCACAACCACATTTCACAACCAAGTAATTAGGGTCAAGGGTTATATTATTATCAACCAGGTACATTTCCTCTTCGTACACCCACACTTTGTCCGACGTAGGAATCAAAGCAAGTAACTCGTGGTCGCGAATCCAATTATTCGCAAACTCATGTAACATATCCAACGAGGCCATAATATAATATATATTATATAAAACTTTAATAACCAAACAGCTAGAAATTGCAATCACAGTCACAAAAGGCCGAACATTTCGCTTTCAAATTAAACACTTCTTAACACAACAAACATATTTTTACTGATATCTCTCCCAATAAAGTTTCCAATATTTTCAATACAGTTTGCCAAATGAATTTGTCCTGTGACGTCTAGTGATTAATAGGCGAGGCTCAGTTTATTGCCTACTGACGGTTGCAGCCAACATATACCAATATTTTACGATGTCCTCGTTTTCAGTTTGTGTCAAAACTTTTTTTGGTTTATCCGTGGATTACTGGCTGTATAGCCTGAAACTGAGTTTATATTTTACCTCAATATAATGAATGAGTGTTTTACGGATATATGAATAAAATATAGTATCATCATCACAATTATGTTAAAGTCGAGTGGATATATTACTTTATCGTATACTATTTTAATACTCAAACGAAATTCTGTCTGTATACTGGAGATATTGTTAAAAATTAATTGGAATTGACGATTTAGAATCTGAAACGAAAGTAAAAGATTTAAATTGAAATTTATGTTATACCTACTTTTTTTTTAAACCAAACCTCGCAATTGGAATAATTTCTATGCAGTGGGGAACTTTGTAAACATTGAGACAAAGGACATAAAGAAAACCCAGTTTCGGAACAACTATTTGTGCATTACACTATTTTTTATCCCGTATGGTGATCGAACTCGCAACACTATGCGCAGTGTCAGTAGCGAGGCGACCGCTAAAACCACTACGCCATCTATGCAGCCAATATCACGCAAAAACTAAACGAATTTTGATGCGGGTTTCCAATGTGGTACCTTGAGGTTCATCTTATAAGCTAAGCAAAGTTTATTCAATGCCGTTTAGTAGACCAGAGATGTGATGCATAGCGTGATCCATATAAATTTGCATGCGGTTGAACATTCCAGTAACGGGCAAAAACCTATACAATATTTTATTGATTGTTGACAGGGTTTCATCTTGTCTTTGTTTTGGACAAAATTTTACGGGCTTTTCTATTGAGGTAAATTCTTTATTAAATGTTTACTGTCCGTGTTATATGGATTAGGAGTGATAAAAGGCGCTAAGATATTTGTCATAACATTTTAGGACGTAAATTCGTCTTGAAAAATTCCTCGTAGGGTTTCCAGGTCTTGTTTAACTTACAATTGACGCAGATTGATACTCGCGCTGTGAAGTTATTTGTCTTGTAAAGAGGATGATGATATTTCTATTTCTGATGCAATCTCATAGTCAGTACGGGAATTGCTTCCCGGGAAGTATCGGCGGGAAGTAATGATCATTCAATTTGCAACACGATGCGACGAAGTTGGACTGCGTAATTCACGAAAAGACGACCAGACGACATTATATAGGTACATAAACTGGTGTTCACTCTCTTGTAATAAATTTGAATTTTATCTGTATTACTAGACTTTGTGTCCTTTGTCTCAATGTTTACAAAGTTCCCCACTGCATAGAAATTATACCTATTGCGAGATTTGGTTTTAAAAAAATATAAGTAGGTATAACATAAATTTCAATTTAAATCTTTTACTTTCGTTTCAGACTCTAAATCGTCAATTCCAATTAATTTTTAACAATATCTTCAGTATACAGACAGAATTTCGTTTGAATATTAAAATAGTATAAGATAAAGTATATTGTTATAATAACAATGATAAATTACGAATTAGCTGCTTTGTTAACGTAGATATTCTTATTCGTCATATTTTAATTGTAGTTTCAGCAGTAGTAATTCCCTGTAACAAGTTTGTCACTTCGTGCAAAGGTTCATCCTATTAACATTTAGTGTTTTCTGTTAAGAACACCTGATTCTATTTACTAAGAACTTGTTATATAAATTACTTTTGAATACGCAGTTAAAACTAACTGACATTCTTTAAATTAATGAAAGTCATTTATACTTATTAAATATTTTTCGTCCTTGGAATTTTAAATACATTACGAAACCATAATTAAAAATCTCTAACATTCTTTAATATGGATGTCAATAGCGCTACTAAATATTTTGCGTATTCGGCATTTTGAATGGATGTAGCTATTTATAATTTGCTTAAGTTTTAAAAGTCAAATTATTCTGACTTTTGAAATTTATTAGATTACTAGATGTGCCCGCGGTTTCACCCGCGTTTATGATTACTGCGCCGCTCCCGTCGGTCATAGCGTGATGTTATATAGCCATTAACCTTCCCCGATAAATAGGCTATCCAACACTAAAAGATTTTTTCAATTCGGACCAGTAGTTCCTGAGATTAGCGCGTTCAACCAAACAAACAAACAAACTCTTCAGCTTTATAATATTAGTATAGATAGTTATTATCAAAGTGAATTTTGAGTTAGTGATGCAAACTTTTGACCTGATTTATGTTATTCTAGCCGATTTCCAGATCAGTAATTTAGTCCAGCGCTGAATCGCTGGAATGATACTGGAATAAACTAAACTGGCACTAGATATAAGAGATCCAGTCCTGTAACTAAACTAGAAGTCCACTTTTTAATTCATTGCTGACAAGTTATTCCTGGGCTAATAGTATAGTGAAATAGAAATTTCAGATTGGTTATTACACAAATATTAAAAAAATACATAGACAACTGAAATGTAAAACAGTTGACTTATCTATCGCTTTTCTTATAGTTTCATCGCTTCTGAATGTAGCTTAGTATTTGAGTTCTTAAAACAATTTAAAATATTGGATGTAGTGTTGTTTTATATTATTTGTATCGGTAACATGACGAAACGAGTTAAGGACCACCCACACAATGTTTGCCGCTTTGTTAATATAATTAGGTTATTCAATATTGCATACATTTTGTTTTGTGTTCGGTGTATGAGTAATAAAATATTTATTAATAAGGCTTAAGCTACCTGCTTTTATGATTTGACTGGTTTTTGGTATTCAAAATATCGACGTATAATATTTATTACGCTTAGAAGTGCCTTATATGAATGTATGTGTTGACATCTTTAAATCTCAAGGGTTTCTTCGCCGAGTCGATAACTGCCAACGCTGTCAAAACAAATCACCATTTATTTACCATTACGTGAATGCAAATGTTAGGGAAATGACGTACAAGGAAAACTGTTGCTGGTTTCAATACAGTGACGTACAATGCGTGCAACGCGTGCAACTAATGCGTGCATAATGCACGCAATGTATGTGCACGCAACGCGTTGCTTGTAATCGTTCGACAAACACGCGTGTGCAGTCGCAACATTCTATGGTGCGGTCGCGGTCGTCACGCCACAATAGTGGCGAACACACATAGACTCCGTTGTAGCTGGATACGTGTCTTTTTATTTAGATTGTCTGTGAAATGAGTATTAATTAATGCTTCACTTTTGAAGTGAAAACTTCTTTAGCGGCGTTTTACACTTTTTTGTGACGGGTAAAAAATGTTAAACTCGCGTCAGGACACGTGACCTGATCGAAAATTCGTAAGACGGAGGGAGAATTGTCAAACTCGCGTCAGGACACGTCACCTGATCTAAAATTCTTAAGACGG
Organism: Catocala sponsa; assembly: GCA_963564715.1. Lineage (NCBI taxonomy): Eukaryota > Metazoa > Arthropoda > Insecta > Lepidoptera > Erebidae > Catocala > Catocala sponsa. The sequence continues at coordinate 18,595,862 of OY751338.1, read as the reverse complement.
AGGGAGAATTGTCATGTTTGTGTACGATAGTGCAATCAATGAATATTGTATTTAATTACCACATAAATGATAGTACTTTTATACTGATAATTAAAGCAATTCGTGCAAAATTATTCCCTAACTATTCCAAAATATCAAAAATGCACAACGTTAATATTCAAGTTTTCACTTCTGCCGGCACTCCCGGAGTGCAAACCGTTGTATTTTTTCTTAAAGTTTTAGTTTACTAGTTAATTATAATAGCATTGTGTGCAAACTTCAACTTATCTATTATATTAATCGTCAGGATTCGCTATATATGTTCACACTCTTTGACGTTAACGAACTTCAATATTTAATACATTTATTATTATCTTTTTCAAAATTATCTATCACTTATTTTGAAAAGCTTATATTTATTTTATTGGATTCATTATCACATAGGCAAAGTTTAGACTTATATAAAATTTGATTAATATTCAGACATATATTATGAATAATAGTAAAATATAAAGAGAAAAAAAAGAAAAAAGAGTAACAAAATAAAATAAATTATCTCATTACGTGATACTATTGGGAAATAGAGATATGCATAGAGCATCATAGTAAAAACTTGCTATAGTATATTTTATTATATTATGCGGTAGCGCTATCGATTATTATCTATTTGGCCTATGCGAGACAGTAGAGTATATCTATACTTATTTAGGCATAGATATATCCATATCGCTACGTACACCACAAACTATTGAATTATCTATACAGGAGGTTCAGTAATTAATGGATAACCTTGAAATGTCTTATAGTACAACTGATGGCCGTTCAGAAAAAAATATGAAAAGAAATCTATCCTAACTACTACTTGAGAAATGAATTATTTTTTTATTACCATATTTAACTTTCTTATACACTACGACCATAAATTAATGAATTTCATCGGTTTTTTGTTGTTTTATTATTAAACACTAATTATGGTAATAGATAGACGTTCAAAAGTATGACTAACTATTGCAATTTTTTTTCCTGATCGGCCATCAGTTCTACTATGAGACATTTCAAGGTTATCCATTAATTACCGGACATCCTGTATATCTATATAGATAATTCAATAGTTTGTAGTTAGTGTACGTAGCTACAAATATCGAAACCAAATCGATACCTTGCAAAGTAAGCACACTGTCGTAACGGCACATAAAGTTTAATGTAAAACCTGTGTAATTCTGCGCGTAAAGAACCCCGCCATTTTAAGTAGTACCCGCAGTCGTACAGTAGTACCTCGCATGCCATTTCTAGTAACACCACGTTTGTGTAGTCAGCGTCAAACTAAAAGTACCTGGGATCCGCACTGGGAACCTTCACCTTTATTTATGTACACTCAGACAGAAATCACCCTTTGCGTCGCTCAGCCGACGCTTGGGAACCAAGAAAGCATTCAAAATGATTTATTGTAAATGGTTTTCTACTTTGTTGGCTAAAATAATAAGCCCCGCGCCCGGATTGCCTATTCTAAATTCAATATTTTATTGTTACGTTTTTTCCCTTTGCCACACGCCGTACGCCGACCGATTTAATTTGCAATCCTTTTGTTAGCCCATTAGCCGCAGATTCGATGAGTCAGCGATACGGTCATTAGCGCTTGACACCCACAACCTATGTATTGAGATGAGACTACGATGGAATTTTAGCTAAAGCCGTAAAGGTATCTCGAGATGAAGCTGAATGAGACATCCACAATGCAAATAATAAAAATGTTAAAGGCACAGTAGGAATTGCGGGTGGCTTTGTCCACTCACACAATAGGACCGTCCGCCGGGAGATTGACGCTTTAAGTCCGGAGGTGTTAGGAGAATTAGTGGTCCATTATTGCTCTATAGAAATTCTATGGTCAAGCAGAAAGCAGATAACAATAATTAGCTCGGACGTAACAAAAAGTGACATAAATCCCGCATAATAAGTTACTAGCAGTAAAAAAACTCAGTAACAGTTTACCTGGATTCTTGTTTTTTGCAGAATGACTCGGAAAGACGAACGTGGACGTATATAATAAACACCTCAATTCCTGGCAGGGGCATTGTTTAATGATTTTCTGTTGTGATCTTGCACAATTCTCGGTCAGTTTCGTTTTTTTAGTATAGCTTGCGAGAAAAATACTTTTTTGTATGCTTGGTAGCATTTAAACAAAAGGGACTTCGGGCTTGTGTGAAGGTGCGATTTATTTATGACCCTACCTTGAAAGCCATCTCTTGACCAACTTTGGGTGGTTTCTAACATGTTTTGTTCGACCAAATTGAATCGAATGTTTGTATATTGATCAGGTGCAATAAAATGTTTAACGCGTGCTTTCTTTTGTTGCAGGAACAATATGGAAATGTCGTTTGCAAGCGGCACGCAGCTAGGAGACTTTTGATCGTTCATATTTAAATAGCGACCTCATTTTTAATACGGTCCTAAAAACAAAGATGCTGGGGTGTGCTCTAAGAAAAGTAACCTCGGCGTTCTTCTCTTGTTCCCCGATATACATCAGTTTCAGCGCGGCTGGCGATAGCCGGTGCATAGATAAGTAGATGATAATAAAACAAACATTCTCTAATTCGGCCATATAGTCCAAAAATCGAAGTTGGAAGTAGATAACACGTTCGTTTTGAAACTTAACTAGTCAAAGTAACAAAATCGAATTGAATAGTTAGTTACCAGTCGTTAGGGTCTGTCGGGGGCAAGGTCGGAGTCGCCACTGCGGTGGTATGCTTTATATTGCATCTTGGATCGACTGTGCGCTGACAGGTCGCTACGTCACGTGGCTTCCCAGCGCGCGACTTCAGTGCTGGATGCTACTAACTGTATACACGTGAGTATTCACATTTTATTATTCTAGTTAATGTATTGACTTCATTATAATATTCTAAGTAAATGGAGGAACTTGTTTACTTTGTATTTAATGATTGGTCTCTTGGTCACTAGGATATTTAATAGCAATACGAATTGACATATATACGAAAGGCGCCATCTTGATGGTCATCATAAATTTTCAGGTCTTGATGACCTGAAAATTGTGTTTAGGGTGGGCGGAATGCGGAAGGCGGCAGAACAGATGTGGAGCAAATTGGTACAGAACTATAATCATTTAGATTGTAAAAGGCTGTATGAATATATAACATTTAATGTTAAGAAAAAAACAACAAATATAAAGAGTTAAATATAAAAAATACACATGAAAAATATTCTCATAACTGTAAAGAATGCCAACAAAATATTATCTCATGTCTCAGCTGTATCAACGCTTCTGCTAATAATAATATAAATTAGAGAAATTTATCATTTGAAAAGAACATGTACTTAAATTTTAAATGAACATCAACCGGGTTGAATTCTAAATGATAATGAGTGTACGTTTACGATCATTGCCGACCTACCCGCGTCTTCTTACGCTCATCAATGTAAAGGACATAAAACTAGTCAATACATTATGTTAAATTCTTCTGCAGCGGGAGTGGCACAGCACTGGCCAGTTGCTGTTCGATTTATGACGCGGTTTATATGTCTCGTTTCCACCATACCTTTGTCAACTTCGACATCTTTGAATACATATTTCTTATACTTATTGTCATTATCTCTGTAAGCTTCTTTACAATAGAAACATAAACCCTAATGTTTCCTCACATACATTTTAAATGTGTGTCGTGTTTTACTTATACAAGTAAATTTTCTCTACAATGTTTGATTTAATGAACATGCAACCGAAATCAAATATAAAGTACCAGAATTTGTGAAGGCGGGTAATTAGTTGGAATATATTTGACATTATAGTTACATTAATGTTCTGTTGCTAGTTGTTGGCGTAGAAATAAATTCCCATCGACAGATTACAGTAAGTGCTCTTCGATAAGACAGATAAAGTTCGTTCACACAGCGAAGTAACTCTAAAATGCGCTTCCGACTGTTTGGAAGTGCATTATTAGTATTTAGTGTGTGTAATACCGTTAAAACATACTATTTAGGTTAATGCTGGAGTAAGAAAGGATAAAGTTATAGTAGCAATTTAATTTTGCGAAGTACTATGGAATCTTATGAACTTTAATATTTAGCTGAACAAAATGTTGGTAATTTTAGGATATGAGAAAAAAATATACCTAGAAAACGTTCGAGAATCCTGACTGTATTTAAGTAAGCGTGTTTATGCAAGTCCGTCGTAAAATGATATTTGTATAATTCATTACGTGACGTTATAAATTACATTTCATCCTAAGTACATTTTTCAATGGCATTATATGAACATAGACAACTAAAATGAGTGTAATGAACTATACACGTGTGTTTTCCTATTCTCAAATGCAAATTACATGTCATATCGATTATTCAATAACTAAAAGTGGGTCTTACGTGAACCGCCTGTTAATATAATAACTAAAGATGCAAAAATATTTGGCAACAACATTGAGTATTTGAACACACAGTTTGTTGAAAAAGTCACGGAGACGTGTCAAGATATATGGAATGTCACATTGTTTGATGTTAAACAGATAATTTGTGATTACGAGATTAATTTACATTTTACGGGTCAACAGTTTGTCGAGATATCGACTATCGCTCGACTAGAGATATCGATTATCGATTTATCAAATTGAATCTTAGGTTGAGGTTCTAAATTGTTATAAAAGTCGATGTATGTTTAGATAAAGGTGTGATGTGGACGTTGAAAAGGAAATTACATGCTGTGGTATATTTCCATTCTATTAAGGCTTAGTATGGAGTGAAACCAATATTTGTGATCATATTCATAATACGTTTTTGTTCTTGTATGGTCTGCAAACATATTCGTAAAAAACATTGGACACAATTTAAGTCCAATTGTAAACCAATAAAGGAGCGGTTTTATTATGTTTTAGAAGTTTATGAGCCACTGGAGAACTATAAAACTGTCGTATTAACAAATATTATATTATTTTAAATAATATAATTCTTATTCACAATAGATTTTATAATAACAATGGACTGTAGCACCTTCCTTTATGGAATTTTCAAACCATACAACTTAGTTAATTCGAAAATTTGGATTTCTAACAGACTTTTATGGTGTCTCGTCTTGTATTTTAAAGGTGATGATAAATTTTCGGTAGTATATAGACGAATTATACCCTTGACCGATCTGTTCCACCCACTCGTTGTCTTCAGCCGAACCAAAACTGGACACAATAGGCTAATTAATAACAAGAGTTGTCTGGGACGATGCATAACTAATCAAATGCTTTTGCCAAGTCAGTGATCTCGTAGGTATACGTAACACGGTTAGTACTTTATCATGTAAATAAATCGTATTCAACCGTTCATATTAGCATACATATTGCTTTTTGCTGCCAATGTGTCTAATTAGAATTTGGCATTTGAATTAAGATACAATATGAACGAGACATCTGTTGTATTGTAAATTGATTTTGGTAGCGTTAGTTGAAACTGTACTGTTCGGTCATGAACTCCGAATGAAATAGATATGTGAGCAAGAAAACCATTCATGTTAGTAAGGTTTTGTTACAAACAAATATGCGTTTACAATAGAGACAGTGTGTATAATGTATAGAGTTAGAATAATAGTAAGTAATAGAGAATTCTGTTTGTGTACCAGTATTTACAATTTTAAAACCGATTTGTTCTTATTGTAATTCTAGCTTTTGACCGCGACTGCGTCTTTTATGTCTGAAAGGTCCTTTTCTGAATCCCTGACAACATGTATGCAAAATTTCATGATAATCCGTCGTATAGTTTTGTGAAAGCATAACAAACGAGCAATCTTCGCATTTATTGTTAAGAATGATGATATTAGTTAGGATATATAAATAGGGACCTATTCCAAACACATCAACAATTAACCATTTGTTTCAGTGGAATTTTAGACATGGCTGTGAGCCATGTCTAAAATTATATATCGCTTTCATTACGAAAATGCGATAAAATACAGCCAGAATCTGGACGCTCAGCATTCAACTTAAATGAATTAAATACGTTTTGATAACATATTGTGGAGCATTGTAGCTCGTACATTACAAGATATAGGCTCGTACATTTATCTTGTAATGTTTTATCACCAGTGAACTAGCAGCGCAATTAATAAAATTCTCACGAAATAGATGTGAGTTTAACCGTTTCATAGATAAGATTATGATTAACACTCACAAAAAAATATATATTTATACATCTATACAAATAAATAAAATTGATGTGTCTGTTTGTAATGTCAAAATAACAGCTTTTTATCTAATGCATATGAAAGTATATAAGATACCTATACGAAAACATATATTTTTTAAAATTTTTGTCTGTCTGTCTGTTTGTTCCGGCTAATCTCCGAAACGGCTGAACCGATTTTGACGGGATTTTCACTGGCAGATAGCTGATGTTATAAGGAGTAACATAGGCTACTTTGATTTTAGAAAAAAATTGGGATCCGCGGAGATGAACACTTTTTAGTTAAAATCTACGAGGACGAAGTCGCAGGTAACAGCAGAAAACAGAGTAGTTTTTATTTTTCTCATAACATTGTTTACTGCTAGGTGTTTGTGATATCTAAGGAATTTCCTTTGCGTATTATGTCATATATGCAAGCTTACATAACAACTGTTATTATAAAATACGCCCTGGATCTGTGCTCTCTAATCCCTCGTTATTTAGTCTGTGGGGTATATGTATCAGGTGAGGTAATTAACGTTTAAATTAAGGCAAAAATTTTAATTGAAGACAACGTTGTAATCGATTTACCAGAGTAGTCTTCACGTTTCATGAGTATGTTATGGAACACGTTTTTATGGATAATCATAGAAAATCAGAAATAATTTAAATCCTATTGTTATTGACCGCCGCGCCGGCGCCGGTATGCCACTCAATAGGTCAATATGTATTAGGGTACTATAGATTACTTGCGGGACATATTTTAAAATTTTACACTTGTTAAAAATATCATAAAATGCATAATATAACAGCACTATTTTATTTATAATTACATTACAGCATATCTACGACAAGCTGGCAATCTATAGTACTTTAGAATAAATTTGATAGAAAATATTTCACTTTATAAGTTTTGTTAGGCGAGTACCTTCGTTTACGTCTCTCGTTCTATACATAAAATATATCGTAATCCCCATTCTATTTAAGTTGTAGTAAATTGCCCCGTGACAATTTACTAAAACTGTTTGTGAAGAAAACACAAACTTATTAAATTGATAATTATATTTCAATAAACACATTTTTTTGCGCAAAACCAAAGAGATGACTTCTCAAATAGTTCCCACCAAAACTATTATTATTTTATCACTTTTAAGTAGTAAACTGTAAACCATATAACAACTTTACATAATAAAAAAACTAAAATATTTGGCTTGCAATTCGCATACTAATAACATTCTTAACATATAGTAAATATTTCAAATATAAGTAAATAGATATGACACACAAATTATTACAGACAGTCATTTAGGCTAATAAGACGTACAATCTTATTAGATTCTCAAATACATTTATCTAACAATTTTAAAAGAACTGGTATCTCTATAAATTATGTTAGTAGATAATATTTGTGTGTGTGTATGAGTATAAGGTATTGCCCCAGGTCTGGTATTCATATTTACAAACATCAAGTAGGTACCTACTTAAATAAGAGAATGAACAAAGAAGTTCTATAGCATTATTATTATAAATACAACATGTCTTCCATTGGATAATTGAATATTTAATAATTATTAATTTATTAAAATTGATTAATATTACGTACGTCTAAGCTTACAGAACATTCATCGATCTTTACCCCTTTTTGATATATGACCCAAGACTCTATAAAAAATACGTTGTAAAATTTACGTTCATAGCAAGGGAATGAACTTTTTACCTTTTTACGGGTAGTTATTGCTTACACGTTCAAAGCCGTCTATTGTGATACTCAGACAGTGGGAAAATGTCTCAAAAGCAACTTATAGAACCGTTTAAAATTCTGATCTAATACACGCCTTTATAAACAATATATCATACTAGAACCTGCGGTATTTATATATAACATGCTCGACACTAATTGTAGTATTTTTTAACTTAACGTGATCTTCAAAGGATAATAAACATTCATGCTAATGTTAAATCTTGGCAAAATTAAAATATGTTCTTAATAATTAAAGATGTGAAATAATTATAATTATAGTTATCATAGTTGTATAATAATCATATCATATCACTGTATGATTATTTCACATTAGTTATTACATTTACTTAAACGATCTTTGTAAATTACATGAGTCAGAAGTATTATTCCAATAAGATAAACGCCGACTTTTATTATAAATAACATTTAGATTATACGTCAGCACAGCTTCTACTTAGACAGTAGTTTATTTATTTCGTGCTAAAGTGCCGGAGTTCTCAGAAACTTAGTCTGTTTATGACTGCCAAATTGCCACTGACCAATACTAGCTTCGTTCGAACGATAGTTTATGCAGTAAATTAACTTAAGCAACCTAAGATCTGCAGGATATTCTATGCATCGGCGCCTACATCCTATTGCATTAGATTTCTTACACAATTGAAGTTTGATTATATATTTCAAATGAGGTGATTATAAGTTATAACACAATAATTTTTTAATATATTCGCTTGTGACTGAGTGAGGGCGCCATTTTCAAATTGTGTACGTGTATAAAATATAAGTTCGTTATCTCATCTATCATCTAAATTATTACTACTGAAAAGAGAGTCTAACATAATACTTAAGTAAAAACAAATACTATACATACTAATTTTATTTAAAGTAATATTACTTTAATTTAACCAAACAGTCGGTAATTGAGCATACTTATTATGTCATGTATATCTTCGGTATAAATTTGAAAACAAATATTGATAACATTCAGCCTAAAATTTTGACAAATCGGTATTTATCCCAAGATCTATATAATATTGTTTATCCCAATGAATTACGAGACAGCTTAACTGTTAGTATTGCGTCAGAGTAAAATAGTGCCTAATAATTTGGAATAGTCTCTACATAGGCATCCAATCAGTAGTTTAGGTTTATAGAAGATACATTATATAGACAATGTAATGGTAAAGTCACCGAGTCGTAACAAACACAATGATCCGGCGCTAGACGACTTGTCGTAGATCAAATTTACTACTGTACTACCTTCTTTGGGAGAATTAACAAGGAAATCATTGTTTGAAGCTGTCTTGTAAGAACATGTTTAAAAGGTGGTGGTTAAAGGCCAGGTATTTGGACTTAAATAGCAAAGACAACTTTATGTATCGTTAAAATGTACGGTCTACTAATGGGTAAATTGTAGAATTACCAGATAAATTTTGCGTTTTTACAGTTATTTATAGGAAACTTGTCAATATTATTCCTAATTTAATTCTGTGAAAATAAATCCTCTATACGTAAACTAGAAAGGCCTTTTTTAAATGCAGCTTTAGATTTTAAAATAACAGTGATATTATCGAGCTTTCTCTTTTAGCTACATCCTAAATCGCAAAGCAGGAATGGGTATGTTGTTGACAAAATATTCGAAATATTGAATCTAGGCAGATCAACAACCCAATTTATTTCTACTGGAATAGGAATATATGGTTCTTCTGCGGATTTCCTCGTTGCGGATCAAATACCGCCAATAAACTTCGAGCCCTTTCCATAGCTCATCGAGTGACTGATAATTTTTCATGAAGTCTACGTATATTCAGATACCATTTCGTAATACTCTTTTGATGTCAGTTTTGGTTTAAGATTTTTGTTTTTAATGCTAAGACAGTTCGAGTTAGGAGAGCTTACTACTAGAGTACACACTGAGAAAGAATATTTGCATACGTGAGCTTTCGATACGCACCATAAACCTGTTGAATATTTTCTATAATTGTTTGATAAATCGTTGCTATATAAATATATGCAGCTTTATATAAACCGCCTATTATTTGTTTCTTTCTTATTTTAACGGCTGTCTTCACCAGCCATGTTCAACAAGATTAAATGATTCAAGACTATTTTTTATTTGCACATTAAGAACCCGTCGCCGGTTGTATCGGCGGCAACAATAACTGTTATATGTGGGTAGAAGTACATTGTTTGAACGATGTAGAGGCCTCTCATGTTACACCATCTACATATGAAAGTGGGGCCAATGTTTGGGCGAATGTTTGAAGTCAATTGATGAGGAGCATCGCTGGTGTCTACAACTCTTTTGATTCATTTGTTGATTTTCTTTTCATTCTTACTGATTTTCCTTGTCTGTGTTATATGCGCTATTAAAACGCTCGGGGCAGTTGCCTTTTTATTCAAAGAATAGAAATATACTCAAATATAAATCATAGTGTAGCGTAGCTGACCATAATCGTAGATTATGAAGACATCTTAATTCCCTTGAAGTACCTAAATCTATACTAATATTATAAAGCTAAAGAGTTTGTTTGTATGTTTGTTTGTTTGAACGCGCTAATCTCAGCAACTACTGGTTCGAATTGAAAAAATCTTTTAATGTTCGATAGCCCACTTATCGAGGAAGGCTATAGGCTATATAACATCACGCTACGACCAATAGCAGCGGAGCAGCAGTGAAACATGTTACAAAAACGGGGAAAATTCTCTTATGTGACGCAGGCGAAGTTGCGCGGGTCAGCTAGTATAATAATATAAATATTAGGTATATTTTAAATACATTTTATATACAAATTGCACGAAAATAATAATTGTTCATTAAAATGTCCTCAGCGCGAAGTAGATTAACGCAGTTCATACCAACGACGCCTAAAATTTTTGACTAATATGATAAGCATTTATTTACACAAATGTTACATATACTATGATAGCCATACAAAGCGCAGCCTATATCGTGCCTATCAAAGAATATGATTGACTTACGTCTAGGACTTTACTATTATAAAAATACAAAAATACATAATAAATAGTTCGCTGAATATGAGTGTCTGTGTGTACTTGTGTATACACACTCACACACAAACACTAACAGTAAACTTAACTTACTAATATTAAGCATTAGCATGTTACCAAAACATTGGCCCCAATATTGGCAGAGCGAGACTACCGATTACAATGGAACCGTCTAGACATATTGAAAGGTAGACATTTTTTATTTAAGCTACTTGTTAACGTGGGCGGGATTAAAAACAAATCTATCATGATTGATTCTCTGATCAGTGTGTATGGGATTTGGTTTCGTATGCGTTTAATGTATGGTGTATATAGATGCAGATGAACCGTTAGTACCGTTTTGTTGTTCTTTGATTACTCCAGTTCAAGTTGCGTTATAAGGAATGTTTGATTGCACCGAGTCTTAAGATGATAATGAAATTGTTTTGTAATGTTGTAAGGATCGTGTATAGGCAGGTTGTTGAACCACCGTTTGGAATGTAGGCAGTGCAGTAGTACAAATTAAAACATGTGCTCAAGTAGGTAACTCGAAAGCTTTAAGAGCTTTCAAAGCAAGCGAAATTGTGAGCTTTATTGGTAAAAATATAGCAATACTACTACAGCCAAACTCGTTGTAAAATAAAGTTTATCAAACGCGCGTTTTTGACACAAAAATAAAAATGATTCGCTACGGTGATAGGGCTAGGGACAAATTCAGGTGACTGCACAGCGCCTTAAGGTGTCGTGAAACCCTACTTGCCACAGCGTGGATACTTTCCCAGCTCAGCTGCTCCAATTTGGCGCAATTCCAAGTTTAGGATTGAATACGACTGCGCCTTCGCACTCATCATCTTGAACAGGTAGTATTTCCTATTTAGAAAATTAGGTTTGGTCTGTCATGATTTCCTGTTTTAATGATATTATTAAAGGTGTAAGAAAATGTCTTGTAAAAGCTACACTAACCCTGCCGCGAAAACATTTCTTATACAATTTAATCTATTCTCAATTGTATTGTAAAAAGTAGCTGTCTATTTATTTACTGCGCTAAACCAATGCGTGTGGCATGGCAGTGCCACCAGACTCAACACAATGTAATTCATATGTCAGTCATATCAACACAACCTCCAAATACGGATGGCTATGAATTATTGAGTACGCGGTGTTAAGTGACAGCAATCAATTTAAGACTATACTATTGAATAATATTGAGCTTATGATCAGAATCATTTGCCTTTACCTTCTAGTATACAATATACATACATGTATCTTTTAGATAAGATTATTAAATAACATTACTTCGATCGATTCTTTAGGTGAGTTTCTTCTCCCTAGCCTTTATTATTCCCAAGTCACTTGGGGTCGGTTTTCTAGTCTAACCGGATTTGACTGGATATCAGTTTATACACGGAGCGACTACCATCTGACCTCCGCATCCTGAAGGCTAACGATACCCTAAGGTTAGACAAGTGTCAGGTTATTAGAGGGCACTGACTTCCCAATAATGACTGCCATATATTTTTATTTTATTTATTTTTTATTTTTATTTATTTCATTTAGGTCCTTCACAGCTGATAATCAATATTACTAAAATTATAAATAAGACAGTACGCCAATTACGAAGAACACAATAAAAAACGAATTATTACAAACATGAGTAAACATGTAAATCTATATGTAATTTAAACGATTATTCTATTGGCCCATATTATATCATAATATTGTCATGTCTAAGTGTGATGGTGTGTGAGGCTGTGTATAGATGAATGAGGCTGTGCGTGAGGCGTGTGTAAACCAGTGTGTGTGTGAGTGAGTGCACTTGTATAATTTAACCTGTGTCCATTTTCATGGCATATGTTCGTGGCAGCCGGGACCGACGGCTTAACGTGCTCTCCGAGGCACGAAGCAGGCGATAATTGTCAATAAATACGCACATAATTTCAAAAAATTCATATAACATCCGGAAGCCAGAGGTGCGCGACGTAGGTGCGAACCCGAGACCGTCTGCATTGCGGTCTGTTAGTCTCCCCACTGAGCTATCGCTGCTAATTTAGGTTCTTTAGGTAAGTAACCATGTTAAACTAAAAATAATTGTCCATGATTTAATAATGTGTGGCATACCACACATTATTAAATCATTGACAACTATTTTCATTTCACACATGTCCCATTTATTAGTCACTAATTGTATGTATTATTACGCAATTTATTCTATGTACTACTCTTCATTAGCATTATAATATACATATACTGATATTTTCAAGATTTTTGGTTAATATGAGCCAAAGGTTAGACGGTATACGAGAACGTGGATATGTGATTCAAAATATAATCTATACTATCTATACTTATATTATAAAGAGGAAATATTTTACTTTTATCACCGAGTAACATAGGCTATATAATATTTTTAAAAGTACTGTCATTACCATAACCTAATCTACTTTTGCGCGAGCGAAGCCGCGGGTAAAAGTATTATAAGTATTTTATATTTTTGTCTCATGGCTGATGTGATTCACATTTTTCTTATACGATCTTATTATAATTTACTAAAACAATTAACCTTAATTAGGATGAGCAGCTTCTGTAAACTTCTAAAATTAGACATAATTTGCAATATTTTTATCTAGATCAGTGTGTTTCTTTTAAGATTTTCCTTTAACACACAATTACTAGCAGACTGCTTCTAACTACGTATGATGTTATCATGTATGTAGTCTCATGGTAAACTCTTGTACATTCATGACTGCTTCTCCAAGGATAGGGTACAGAATAAGACTTTTTATTTGCTCGCATTTTGATAACACTTTTCTTCTTTGGCTCTTTATGCACGCCTGTAACTTATAATGGATGTGTTTCACTTTTCTTCTAGATATCTCTGATTTGTAAAAGAAATATATTTTGGAAAACATAGTATTAATCTTAATTTTTACGTTACTAAATAATTTGTGCAATCCATACAACTTCTTGGCTTTTGACCAGAATATTTATTAAGCTTGACAATAAGCAATGTGTTGAAAACAAATTGCAGGAGCATTAGTTAGCAAATCGACATAATTTCAATCTAGCTTCGGTTAGAGAAAAATGCTGCACTAGTAAATCCTCTAGAGCAAGCTTCGCCTTAACAGCTACCTACTCCTAAATTCAATAAATATGGTGGTGAGATGGTGTTCTAATACTAAGTAATAGATGGATTAATTTTCTTCACTCATTCTTTTCAATGAGGAAAGAAAGCCGGTGTAAGTAACGGTGTGCGTACATATTAATGTACGCACACCGTTACAGTCTTTAATCGGTGATAGGTTTGCTCTTATATTAGGTATTATAGGGAGTTTTACATTTAACAGGTAAAATGTAAGGTTTTTGATCGTCCGCCTTTCAGGGTCTGGTATATATATTTTCTTTAAAGAGTTTTGAGTAGTTATATAACTGATACGAGTTCTGGACAAACCAAGTCATCTAGATAAGTAATAATGTCCACATAGTTATATAGATGTAATATGTTCACCTTAAATTTTTATTACGTCTGAGTAAAAGCCCCGGCGCCTGGAAAATCCTTTTCAGTATTGGAGAATATGTAAATCCTTTACTCTCGTCTTTCATAACCATGGGTCGCTTACTATTAAGCTACATGAGAGTCCTTGAGGCAACTAAAACACTCGGGCACTTTAGTAGACACTAACTGTAAAAACGAAGAAATGTAATTGGATAGGTATTTTTAATCTTTGTGTAGCTCAAATCACGTAAAATTGAGCAAGATACTCTTTAAAAATTTACACCTCACACATCTTCATAAAACAGAACTCCGATATATTCTACGCCTACCTGTTATAATCTGCCTAATTACTTAACCTTAGGATCAATGACGTATAAATTAAACAGTAGTGGAGTATTTAATTACAATTTGTTTAGCTAATAGGCAAGTGGGTTGAGCGAGGTAATGTGCTCATTATGCGGCATATTAGTCGTACATGGTCACGTTACGACTATCGACTAATTGATTCAGCATACTTTTGGTTCAAACTAATTTGCGGCTAAACAGAAAACAATATGACATGGTATAAAAATAGTTACTTATACTCTTTGTGTTATTCTTGTTTTGTTTAGCTAGAACTAAACTCAAATGGAGACTAGACGTGAATGTAGCTAGAGTCTTGCTCATTAGATTGTATTATATAACGTTATATTGTGTGCTGTATTTTTTAGTCTTGATTTTGACTAAGTGTCAATATGCCCAGGAGTATAAGGATGCCTTTTGTTCTGAATATTTTTATATATAATTGTCGTTAAATGGTTAATAATATGATAATTTAGCCACTATTAAGCGTTTAATCAAGACCTTGAGATATTTTGAGCATATTTTGCGTAAATAAAACCTCCAGAAATGAAGTACTTTTTCATCATTTCTTATCATTCATAAATGTAACATTAAAACAAAATTCAATATAATAAAATGAGTAACCGGTCTTCATTAATTATGTTTATTTATAGATTCTACGTATATGGTATACGTATAATAAGTAGATCAAAAAAGCCTCTGTTGGTCTTCAAAAGATTCAAACAACATTAAATAATAACATTTAAAGTCTTTCCTTAATGGGCTACTACAAGGAAGTACGGGCAGTCTTTTTGAACTCGTCACGCCACACAATTGCGTTTGGAAAGCAACTTTTACTCCAAGTGCGTAGGCGCAAGCATTCGGTACAAGCAACTGAACTTGAATATTTTTTTATAAAGTAATTTTTATGATCTATAGCTTTGTGTTTCTTTAATTTTTTGTAATAAAATACCCTTTTTTATTGTGGATATTATGTTTGTGTGATGAATGTAGTATTGTATGTCTGGATAAATATTCCGACAGTTCCAGTGAATGCAGTACCGTTTTTGGTTATAAGTTGTGATTTTAAATATTTCGGAGTTGTGTTCCAGTTGAAACGTCGGTATAAGTGGTTGTTTTGTATGCTTTTGAGCAGTTACTATATACATACAATATGTACTATTGCAACCGCATATAACAATAAAACACTTACAAAACTATTTTCCACGCATACTTCTACCTATTCGCAAATTGTATAAAAACAAACTTCTGGTCTCTGTTTCCATCTTTCTTTTCACAATGCCTCGGGCTCACATTGTTTAACGTTATACATATAAGTTGATCTACTACTGTTGTTGTTATTGAGACATGTGATTCCTTTTGACAGACAATACTTCTTATTTTGTATTTATGCCTTCAATAACAGCGGTCACTTGGTCACAAAGCATCAAGTTCCGGCCTTCACCCATCATACAAACCCTTCTCTTTCCTTTTCACCGTTCGTAAATAGCTCATAAATAATTAACATCCGTATATAACAAAAGGCATAATACAGAAAGTATGGTGAACGTGACAATAAATTAATTAGCATAGCCCTGCGATCCGGATCCAAAGGGCCTCGTTCTGATGAACTTTATTTCAGTAGATTGAGTGTTGAGTAAGTTTATTGTGAACTGCTTGTAAATATGCAAACAAATTTTTATGTTTAATAATAAATAATAATAAATTTTTATTGATAATAAAGTACAGTACAAAAAAATTTGAGGCCTGACTCCTGAGCTAGGCCGAGGCCTGTGTTACAGGAGACAGTGTCTTCCCCAGGAAAAATATTGTGTGTGAAATGTTTCACAATATAGTACAGATTATTATTGTACAGAGACTCACAGTCTCTGTATTTGTTGATATAAATGTAATATAATTTCGTGGTTATAATATTGTCTTATTTTTACGCGAATAGTACGCCAATTCAATTTTAAGAATAAGGTAATCTATGATAACATATTTCATACAGCTGATAGCTGTGGAACAAAGCTATATTTCATATGTTCAAGGACATTAATTACGTTTTATGATTTCAAATATATCTTAATAATGTAAGTACAGTTATTGTCGAACGTGTTGTTGTTTCATTACTCTACAATATAACACAAGCGAGACTCTTGAGACTGAAATCAACATTACCGGCAGTTTTCATAACACTTAAGTAATTAAGTTCCTATAAGTGCCCACCTATTACAAACAATTGTTGACTTGAGATGATCGCTAGTTACTTGGCCGACTTTTCCAATGTCTTGTTTTATAGGAGATGCCAAAGAAAAACACATTCAAAGTAATGAAGCATTTACTTAAGCGAATGTCATTAATATTAATGGACGTATTTGTCTATTATTTGGTTTGCCACTTTCTCTTTTAATGCAGTAAGTAGTGGATTAATATGCATCGACATGAGAATAGCCTATATTTCACACGATCTCCGTAAAAATATTGATACAAACACTGCTTTGTTCGTAGGATGATCTCGACTAGCGATTCTTGATTAGTTATTTATACAAATAAATAAAATTGAAGTGTCTGTTTGTAATGTCAAAATAACAGCTTTTTATCTAATGCATATGAAAGTATATGAGGTACCTATACGAAAACATCTATTTATAAAATTTTTGTCTGTCTTTCTGTCTGTTTGTTCCGGCTAATCTCCGAAACGGCTGAACCGATTTTGGCGGGACTTTCAAGGAGTTACAAGGAGTAACATAGAATACTTTGATTTTAGACAAAAAATAGGGTTCCGCGGAGACAAACACTTTTTAGTTAAAATCTACGCGGAGGAAGTCGCAGGTAACAGCTAGGAATAAATAAAATTATAAACATAACGTTTTAATATGAAAACATTTTATATAAATGTCCATTACAAACGCCGGACATAAAACTCCGTACAGTAAAACAACGAAAAGGAAAAGATTCGTAACTTAGACTTGTCATTTCCTCCTCTAAACCGGTACAGGACGTAAAAACAAAACTATTTGGGGACCAAAAGTTTTATAATCTACGCAACACACAATTTTCCATTTAATAAAATAGATTTTATCTTGTTCTCTTGATGTTACTTCGTAAGTTTTGTACTTTGTACCATTTCTTAATTAATTTTTGGTTGTGATAAAATAAATGATCAGACAGTTGGTTTGTTTTTCGGAAAATTTTACATCGTTTTGAAACTTTGAAATTGCGTTGAGTACCTTTTAAGTAGATTTCTTATTAATCATACTTTGGATTGAGTATTTATAATGTAGTTTGCGAGGTGCTACTAAAATAAAACTATTTCTTATGATATTTTACATTTAGATTTTGAATTTAATTTGCGTTTATTTGAGTGCTGAATACTCAATGTATTTTCAGATTATTGTCATTATTTGTCCATTTATCTATTGACATAAATTCGTTGTTTTTTTCACACTATACGAATAAAACAAGTCACAAATCTTTATATGATACTTTAGTAATTTTTGGGTCAGCGTGATCAAATATGAATTATTAACCTGTAAATTCAAAGTACTACCTTATACTTGTACCTACATTCAAAGTATTTTGCATTTACTTTGTGTAACGAAACACGTACCTATTAATAGCGAAATTAAATGTTTTCATTTTAATTCGGTGTTCGTCATAATAGCTGGTTGGTCGGTGCTTTTGAAGTGATCGGGCAATATGCGTAATTGTGGGTTTAGTGGTTAACACCTCGGCTTAAGTGACGAGAGGCAGCGTGGGCGGAGAAAGTAACAATGAGGTTTTACAAAGCAAGTTCTTCGTCACACCTGTTACACGTAGGCGGAATAAAAGAAACATACAATTCATACATGTAATCCTACTTAACTGTCGTTAGTTTTAGGACCTGTTTGAAGAGCGTTAAAAGTTTGAGGGAAAGAAAGAATTAAATTATTACATAATGTGCGTGTTTATTTTATCACGTGGGATCAATAATAGCATAATAACTAAAGATGATAGTTTTGCACATTAAGGTTCAAACTTTGCTGGTTAGTTTATGACTATATAAGATCTACCCATGATTAACGTTATTTTCTGAATAACTTGCTGAAATTGTTAGCCTTAATTATAATTTCATAAATATTCCAAGTTTTATCAACATACTCTTGAGATCAAGCCAATCATTGTTTCAATTGTTTTAAATGAATTTTATTTAAACGTGATAACCTTACTTGTATTCTTATTGGAAGGGAAAATGGAGGCTCGCTTTAATGGTATGACTTGGGCCACGGCAAAACTGCAGCATTTTTTACATGGCGCAAGTGTTTTTAATGAATAGGTATTACATTAACACGGAGGCAGGATTTTTATACGATAAATCGTTGATGTCTTATTACTGGGACCATCAACGTATCTCGATTATACGTGAAATATATTCAGCGTTAAAGTTTTTAATTACATCACCTTTTAATACCTCTTTACGTTATACTATGTGGCCTCGTAACTAGTGGTTAAGGGATTTGTGAAGTCTCGTTGAACGAATTTATGTAGGCTTGTTATTTTTGTTAATAGGTTTCAAAACTTGAGTTTAGTCAATGTGCTAGAATTTGATGGAAGAGTCAACATAATGTTAAAAATTTGAGGCATTTATATTCATATTCTTGACACTGATATAGTTAACGACGACGTTTAGAATCTAGTGAGAGTCACGTATATTAAAAAAATACTCATATTATAAAACTTTATATTTTTGCATGTTTGTTTGTAATGAATATGTTTAAAAACTACTGGACTGATTATAATAATTTTTGTACCATTAGAAAGCTGCTTTATCCAAAAGTAACATATGTAGGCTATATAACATCACGCTACGAACCACGGGAGAGGAGCAGTAATAGTAAACGTAGGTGAAACCGCAGGCCACAGCTAGTGTATTGTATAATTGTTTTCTTATAGTTATAGCATTGTCTTTGTTTTGACACGCAGCTTTTTCCTAAACCAGAATTTAATATCCATTTTAATTACTAGATGTGTTTGTTTTATGAATTGTAATATGAGTCACACGAAAAAATGTATTACGATTATCTTTAAAGCCTTGTTCGTCGAATGAGGTTAATACCTCTTCACCTTCAGGCATGCACCGTCAGACTTTGCCTAGATTAACACCTGACCTCGAAATATTTCACGCGATTCTCAAGAATACTGCAAACAAGCCATGAAAAAAAGGAGAAGAAAACCAGTTATAATCATATTTATGTAGAGCAACTTTATTTTCATAGGACTGTATTCCAAATACAAATCAAAAGAGTATTCAACTTTTTATTTCATCTTCAATAAACATCAATATTTGGAGAGCTCTTATCCTTTTGTGTTTTTTTATATGTTTACGTTATTATTGATAAAGTTCTCTATAAGAAGCAATCCAATAAACTCTGATCGATGGAGTGTGCATTTCCGTTCAAACACAATGCCTGCTCCGGATTATGAATATTAAAAAAGAACATCGGATTAATCGTCGAGGGCGTAAAGAATTCCATATATAAATTATATGCCGATTAACGCAACACGTTATTAGTTGTCAGAAAATAGTTAAGAACCAAGAAAAATGGCTGCCAGGAACCGTCTCTGTAATTAAAGATAATTATAATCTTTTAGAGTGTTTAGTAAAATGATCGATTCCAGTGAAAGCAGCAACTAGTATGCAATAATTATATTACTTTATGGGTTTTTAAAAACGTTAATACGTTTTTTTATCGCTTCTTAGCTTAACTAATACGATATTACTCCATTGATCGTAAAACGAACTCATTGAGCACCTAAATTTTTTAGATAAACAACGCTTATAATTGCCACTTAAAGTCATAAAATCAATATCAGCATATAGATGTGTCACACGCATCTCACTCTCAGCGTGTTATTAATTTTATTTTAATAAATTAAAGCCCTGTGGGACTCTAGGCGCGATTCCCTACATGTATAAGTTCATATCAACAACGTGTGTCATTTATTCAATATTTTTATTGCGTCATTTTTTTATATAAAGGTGCTTGTATTTAAATGATAACATAAAATTCTATACACTGGACTGTGATTATTTACGTTAGTTTCTCTCAAATATACGATTGTGCAATAGCTACATAAATGTCAATTTTGAATTGAGATTCATAAATCCGCTTTTGAAAGGTTGATTGATTTTATAGGGCACTAATAAAAAATCTCGCGAACGATTATAAACAATTTGTTGTACGTAAATATCCTCAAACAAGAACATACGGTATGAGTGGATCAAAAAACATTTTACGATTATTAAACCCCTCGATTGACAACCGGGAAGGCATTCTCGTCGTTCCCATATTTTTATTGCGTGTAAACCCGTCGGCGCTTTTTTATATCATCTCTTTTAAGTGACATAAATTCTAATACAAAGTCCATTTGTGTATCTCGGACGTCTTAAAAGGTATAGGGATAATCGTTTTTCTGCTTTTTACAAGGAACTCATTTCAATTATCGGTCGATTTGATGGGTATAAAACGCTATGGTATGTGTCGTGAAGACGGCGCCCCACCGCGGCCGGTAGGACGTCCCGTGTGTTCTTTTCCATTTTTAATTTCCAACACGCTAATTTAATTATGGAACCTTATATTCTTTTTTTCAACGCAGCTGTATCCTGCCAGCATCCAATAATTTTCGTAAGTTAACGGTTGTTGTTCAAATCGATTCTACGTTTTTGATGTAATTATATTAATGAAAATAATTTTTATTTATTAAAGTTTTAGTAGCTTAATCACAGAATTTATTGTTTAATTTTATATTCGTTTTAATGATTGTAATCCTTGATTAAAGGAATTTTTATTAAGTTCCATTTATTACTATCCTGTTTTTATCTCGATACCGACTCATGAATGGATACGAAATAATGTAACATGATACAAATCTGTGTAGGAGTATCATAGATGATTTGAAGCGGGATAGTGAGATTAATATTACAAAGTGGCTAAGGACTTTGATGTCTCACGACAAATCGTCCGCGTGTGTGTCGCTACACTGAGCTATAAAATTAATTTATGGAACCTCCTTTTATCTTCTTTGTTAAAAACATTAAAATATCGACTATTGAAGGCGCATTGTATTTTATATATTAAAGAAATATTTTAAAGCACATTATTTAACATGCAAATGTACTACTGTAAATTAACAGTTTACTACGCATCACATCGGCAATAATTACCATGGTTTTCGTTTTTTACGAACATTTATCCAAAACAGTATACATAATAATATACCTATCTAAAGCTAAATAAAAATAATTTGACATGGTTATGGGTTGCCAGCTCTTCAGTTTCAAACGTCCGTGTTGCCCGTTGAAAGGCTCTGACGGAAGAATAATGTCAACTTCTCGCCTCACTGATACAACTCGAGAAACACTCGCCTTATTCTTTTTTGATACTTAAGGAATGCATCTTTTATAGTTTTGATTTGTACCGTTATACGATTGAGAGGATATTAATTTATCGAAAGTTTTTATTATAAATGTCGATAAGTCGCTCTAAAATATCATAAATGAAAATTATGAGCTTAAGTTTCATATGTGAATACGGATTATTATTATAAAAATGGATTAAATAAATAGACTGCATTACCCGCTAATCCTTGTAAGGGTTTAAGAATCTATAATCTAGTTATTGAATTCCAAGGTCAGTGACTGTACATAAATATTATAACGTATCAGCATTGCATTTTTGTACACATGTACATGAGAAAATTTTCGATATGTTCCCATGCCATACTATTAAAAATATATTACAAAGAGAATACAACAAATCAGCCAGTGTCACAAAATTATTTGACCTTATTCCAAAACAAACAAAACACGTAAAAAGAAAGCGAAAACGCCATACAATATATCACTCATAGATTTAACATCAAATTAAACCTTTTGAATGTACGACTAAAGTGCCAAGGAAAGACAGATGGGCTCTAGTTATAATATAACAAGGTGGCTAAAGCGATTCATCAAGAGCTTGTCAATTACTGGCAAACGTGGCCATCTTGCTGCTGTTCGAAATTTAATTAAAATTTATTTGACATTAAACTACGGACGCCATATTTGGAAATAAGAACTGGAATTTGGAACTCGTGTTAGTTTTTCGAAAGTTGAATTCTAGATGTGTCAGTGTTATCAATGATTGATTGATTGATTGAGATAATTCCGAAGTAACACATACTGATACTGGTACTCTGGTATAAGGAAAGATATCAGATGAAGATAAAACTCTTAAATTATATCGACATTCAGTATGCAGCTACTAAAAAACTTTCGACGAAAAGCTTCATAAACTTCATGTTCTTGAGATAACCATGATGAGAGTATATAATTTGGTTTTTATCAAACTGTTTGAAATTGTGTTGATAAAGTTCGGTTTGAAGTAAATGTATAAATAGTACCTACATTGGAGAGAAAAAGTTGAAAGTATCGCCAACAATACACCAAGATGTACAATAGCTTTTCCTTTTATGTCCAAATCAACAATATTTGAATGGACTTACATAAATAATTTTACGAGCCCATTCAAATGCAGAACGCAAGCTTCTAACTTAGAAGTAACATCTCATAAGTTATCAACATTGAGCCGTGTGGTCGGGCGTCGTACACCTAGTTAGGCACAATTAATTTTAATATCCGACAATCTGACACTATATTCTATTACGTGGACGTTATTCTGACACTTTCATAAGCCATATAACGTAATATTATGGCAGTTTCAACACAGTTTCTTATTTCGATCATAACCATATCTTGGACTAATAAACGAATGGTCCGTTTCATAGTTACCGATATTTATAGCCGTAAAATCATCTCACGGTTTGTTCATTTAAATTAAAAGCCGAGTAATTATAATGTTGTTGATTCGATTCGATTTTCTTGTCGCTCAATGTATGATTTAAATGTCGGTGTGAAATTTTATGAACTATGTGTAACGTTGGTGCATGTGAGAGCGAACAATCTAAAATAAGACCATTAAATGCTATTTCCGTGTAAAGGTACGATGGAATTTTATTTGTTGTGTGGCTTGCAACACTGCCTTCGGGTACCATAATATGAATATTCAACATAATATATATATATATTGGCGAAATGTAGGAGTTACGGCATCGTATACATATACAGAGTGTAACAGGAAGCTATGGTCATATTTTAGGTTTTCCAGCCTAGAATATAACCAAGGTTTTTTTTATTTCCGGGCTTATTCGGAATTCCAAATAAGTAAGGCAAGTCGAGAGTAACCTACAGTTAAACTAAATTTAATGAGAGATTGGGTTGACGGGGTTTTCGAAAAAAATAAATTAAATGTAACATATTATGTACACTTACTATCATATTTATATTTAATACAATAATATAGAATATAACTTCACTATTAGTTATAATCTATACAATACGACTTGATATTACTGCTACAAGTACCTACAATCCTTGGAGAATCTGAGGTGAACCTTCAGATTCTTCAAGGATTGTGCATACGTGTTAAGTTGCACACAATAAAGGACCAAGATATTTACATTTCTAGAGACCTGATACGAAAAAATACGCAATAACATTTTGTTCGATCCATAAGCGTGCTCGACATGGCATGCACTCATAGTTACATCGGACCACGAGTTTACTTCTTAGTAAAGCTGAAATATCTGTTAAGCATAAAAATAGTAAAATCTGCCAGACTATAATTAACTACATGAGTAACATAGACGACGTAGACAACACTACCTTAACACACTGATCATTGAACTTTACATTTACTTAGGACCTCGCACCTGTACCAACGCACTTCTATTTACCAATTTATTCGAACATAGTCATTAAACTATCACTTCGTTTGCATCGAAACCTATATTTTTCACTATTATTTCGTTAAGCCCATGACCCGTTTCCAGGGCTCAAGTTTCTGGCTTATCTGTATTCGAGATCTGAGCTAGACTTTTTATCGTATTCGGCGATCTAGGTTTTACGTAACTGACTCAAGTTCAGGCCGATCATTATCTATGCGGTCGGTACTTTGAGTTCGTGAGAATTTTTCTTTATAGACCCTTTAAAATTTTATGCTACATTTCAATATTTAAAAAGAAATGAAGTACGATGCAGGTTAAAGATATGTTGATTATGCTTTTATAGACAGAGTGTGGTTTGTTTCTTATATGGTAACTACTTGTAAACAACATTATTTGTTTAACATCTTATCTGAAGATATCTAGATTTCCTTCCTTCAGTATGGATAATATCACCTACCTGTTTAGTTCGATCGTAAACATATAACGACGGTTTTCTCTCCTGTCTATTGCCTTTGAGGAAGATGCTCGTGAATAGATAAACTCCTTAAAGCTCATAAAAGCAACAAATGAACATATATAAAAATGCATGTTTTACGTTGTATGATTGGTAGTATATTTCAGGTAATCACTAGACAAAACAAACTATGAATGCGCGCGCAAGTTCAATATAACCAAATTATTGAAATTGTATCCATCACATACTGAGAAGTGCCTTCGCCCAGTAGTAGTACAATTTATAAATAGGGATATTATAGATTTATAATAAAATTATAAGACTATACGAACTGCTTCGGTACACAAGTGTCCTTGGTTACAATATACAATAACATAACACGGAACCTGGTTTGTCCACATATGACCATTAGGTATTGATACCAAGATGTCCATATAAGGGTGAATAGATATCAACTTATATTAACCACAAAGAATTGGATAAAATAATTCTGTGATAGATTTTTGAGTAGTAGACTCTTGCTGTTTTAAGCATGAATCGTATATTATCGAGACAGCACATCTCGATAGGCGAAAACTCTCTTATATAATATCGATGGCAGTAAAAGTCATTCGTAGCACATACGCTACGGGTAACTGCTTATCGTTAGGCAGGTCATGTGCTTGCTTTTAGGCAGCGGCTAGGTTTAATTCATAATCCACAATCAGAACTAACAAAAAAAATATTGTGTTATTTTTACCATTAGAAATGTTCTTAATTACCCTAGCTGTAATACAAACATCAAACGCAATAATCGCGTAGAAAACTGCAAAGTAAATTAATGTCATGCCAACTAATCTACGCCCAAGGGTGACTAAGCTTCTATAAAATCGCCATTTTAATTCAATTCAATACTATCTCGGATTTAATGAAGCCTTACATTAAGTATTCGATGGCATGCACTTGCTTGTTCCTATCCTATTTAAATAATTATCAGTATCAATTGCATTAAAGTGAGACAAAACGAGAGAGCAACAAAAAACATGTTGTCTTATTCCGCCTCGACTAGTGAGTACCAATTAGCAAGAATGTACCAATGATGTTAAAATTTTGTATGAGGCCTTACATTGTATCAGCCTGTAATACTGCACTGGTTATTGCAAATTTACGACAATACGACGCTATGGTGGATAAATTTGAGCTTTATTAAATTTTAGTGATTATTAGTGTGCTACGGTTTATTTATAATTTATAATTTATTTTACTTTATATATACGTTATGGTAATATAGTTCGAATCTTATGTATCTTTAATAAGCTTTTCAATATATAGTGTGCAACAAGGTAACAGAATATCTTAGTCTCCTATTATACCTATCGGAAAACCGTAATTTAAGATTTTCTATATGAACAACCGTATGTTTTCCGTTATTCATGCAATCGGCCTCGATGGCGTAGTGGTTGGTGTAACCGACTGCCACGCTTGAGGTCGCGGGTTCGATTCCCCCACAAGTCAAACATTTGTGTGCATGGACATGGATGTTTGTCTTGGTCTGGGTGTTTCTATGTATAATATGTATGTATTTACAAAAAAAAAAGTATATAGGTATGTATGTTTATCCATTGTCTAGTACCCATAGTACAAGCTCTGCTTAGTTTGGGCTAGATGGTGTTGTGTGTATGTGGTAGAATATTATTATTATTATTATATTATTAATCTTAAGTACGATTACTCCTTTTTGTTATGTGTTAAATAAGTTAAGGGTTTACTGTTGAGTTAAAGATGAAATAATTATGATCTAGGGTGTATGTGAGTTATAAATGACGTGGCGATTCGGATGAATTGATGGTATTATTACGAGACAATCTTGGTCTGATCGGATGGGACATCTGGAGAGATGTGTTATGGTTAAGAAATAACCTATGCTTTGGGAATAGGCAAATTTATCTGTTTGTACCTATATTCATAAGCTATCCCAACAATTCGTCAATGCATTTCTCCCTTTGAGATGAACTCATTTCGACAACATTAAAAATTTATCACAGCGTACAAGACGTAATATATAGACGTATACAAACAGTCAAACACAATTTGAAATAAATACTACCTACTTGACTATATCATTGCTACAAAGCAGTCATTGGCAGTCAATTTGTAATCGGCATATCTCCGGCAAGCAAAAGTGTCGCTTTTAATGATAATAAAATACTTTGTTTATATCTTCGAAGTATACAATTAAAGTAATGGTGAGCTTGTAAAATGTTTACAACATTGAACAATTTTTATTAAACACAAAAGATTTTATCGGGACAGCAATATTGTGGTATCTGATCTCTTTAAGCCTTTTACATACTATACTTTTTTAATGCTTTGTATGGACTTGTTAAATGTATTATTGTAGTCTCAATCCTTGCAATAACATGTTTAGTATTATATTATTTATTTTCACGTGAAATTCAATCACTAACACAGCAGTTTCTGCTATAAAATTTGCATATTTATTAATGTCAACAAACATAATAATATTTTTATTAATATTTTTCTGTATCTCAATCTTAGATTATTATCTTTTTACGGACACATAGATACAAATAGAACGTCTTCTAATAAAATATAGATATGTTTTCTTATTAAAATTAAACTACTTTATACGGATGTTGTCACGTTGTTTATTTTAAAACACTATTATTAGGTACTTAATTTTTAACTATGACACTAATATTATTGAACTTCACTACAATTTAAGCTATTTAAATTAATTGATACAATTTATATTTACACTTTTCAAACGTTACGGTTGCTTTTTAGCATCCACCTTTCCCGTGGACATGGCTATAACATTCGCAAAAACGTATTCAATATTATGTTGTACCCAACCCATCCACACATTTTTGGAACAGGTCATTTGTCGACAAGTTTGTACATTTCCTTACGTAAACAATGTTTACAGTACATTTGTTAATTATTTTTTATGAGTTATAAAAATTAAGCAATCCGGTTAATTGGCTACTTTTTTGTATTAATGTCATTTAGTCCTGGTTGGACAATATTTTGCTGTAAATTATGTACGTATTGATGATCTTAAGATAAGGGAATCGAATGTCAGTAGCAGTTGGATTCTTGTTTGACGTCAATAAATACCTACCTTTCATCAGGATTAAAACAAAGGCTGTTCTGAATTACTATATAAATCATAGCAATTTTCCAGTGAGCTTGCAATATCATATTACTACGACCGTGATAAGTTTCTCAGATGTTGAAGGGTTTTTTTTTCTTTTTTACGCGGGGAAATGCGCTATCACATTCCCCAACGCCGGTTTTGGGGCGGGCGATGGGGATATGTCGGGATCCAGCCCCTACGATGGATTTGGGCTGAACCGACTAAAACCACCGCGGTGTTCCTTACACCTTTATGGCGGAGCCGCGCGAATCGCTCTCGCATTCGAATTGCGACCCCACCGAAGGTTTGACCCGCCGATGGACGTGGCGGGTCCCACACAACCATCAAAAGAAACAAAGATTGGGGGACCTAGTCCCCTACAACAAAGCGGGGGACCTGTTCCCCCTTCCGATATCGAGAGGCGTGCGCGGAACACGAACGCCGCCTACTCGGACCTGCGCTGATCGGGCGGTGGACGGCCCCAATGGGTCCACCGCCCGCAGGCTCAAGGTGGCTGGAGGTCGTCTCGCGCCCTTCTGCGCCCGGCTCTGCGGTTGGGGAGAGGGATTGAACGTTTCCTCTCCCTCTCCACCGCCTCCTTCACTAACATCACCTCCTCACAGAAGGAGGCAACGGCATTCCAAGACCTCTCACTCGAAACCATGGACAGAACCATAGCCTCGAGCGAGAGGACGACCCTACCGACTGCCGCGTGCATGACACGGCGTTGCGTGGACCAAGTAGGGCAACCTACCAATGTGTGCAACGCCGTGTCTTCGACAACGACGCGGCAGTCGCCGCAGTGATGACAGCCGGGCGTCTCCCGTTTGCCTATTCGACACAGGTACCGACCGAAACAACCGTGGCCGGTCAGCACCTGCGCCAGACGAAACGTGAGGGCGCCATGACGCCTCTCCAGCCACTCTCTGAGTACGGGTCTTACCGCCACGATTGTGCCGTGCCCGAGATGTTGAAGGGTTACATTGACAGTCATTATCGTCCAACAACTTTTAAAAAAATTGATCTAAATATTATGCTTTAGTATAACATCATCCAGATATATCAAAAATGTATTTCACTTTTACTTCTACACACATCAATTTGAAAATTTTGTTCAATACACCCGCAAAATTTATTACGGGGCGGCTACAAACGTTTTATTATAATAGTCATAACGAATCAAAGGAACGTTAAAGAGCCGGTGGCTAATTGATAACACGCCCAGTGTCGTTGTGATTTAACTACGTTTTGTAATATCTGCAGAGAAAGTTATTAGATAGAGAAATTCGATTAATTCATATTACTATGTAAGGACTTTATTTTACAATTCTTAATTCAGACAATTGCTTTTATTAGATCGATTAAAACCGGCCTGAATTAAATAACCGTATTTTGATAGGTACTCTTAAAGCAAAACTAAAAGAATAACAAAGTATTAACAGATTACCACAACAGTACAGTCACGGCGAGTTTTAACGCGACGAGAATAAATCTAAAGACTTCATTTGCAAACGTACGTGACACTAAAATACCTTAATTCAAATTCAAATTACCAAAAAGTGTCTCCTCTTAATTATTATGCATAATAAAATTTATAGTTAGAAAGTTTGGCAGTTAATCAATAGCAGTTTCACTGCCACTGACATACGTCAAGGCATCTCGAAAAAACTGAAAAAATATTTCCTCATTAAAAGTATATTAGCCCCAGAGTAGTGCCTGATGTTCGAACAAATGATCGTTCTAATGAAGAAACATGAGCACAGATAACAGTAGCATTCATGAAATAATATATTGTTTTAATCAAAACCATTCTGCGATTACGATTGTCTATAGAGCCATTTGTCGGCAATAAAACTAATGTAGCTGCCACAGTTCCTACCCGATACAGAGTAATGAAATCGACGAAGAGAATTGAATTTTCTATGCAAATCCAATCTCAGTTTCTATTTAAAACTGTTATATGGACATGTCAAACAAAGAGCTTTTAATATCCACAAAACTAATTACACATTTGAAGGAATAATACGAATATTTTGATCATGTCAATAGACAAGACAAAACCAATAATCTAGGGAATTTACATGATCACTAATAGATCATATTCCAAAGTAAATGTTGATGATGATCAAACAATTTGTTTGAAAACAAAACACGAGCAGTTGAACAATGCGGAAGTAAGCAGTCAATATCAAAATCAATCTTTAGTAATGTGTACGCATCAAATAAATGATTATGAAATGAATATTTAGCTCATCGGCTAACACGAACCTGATGCTGATCTTTGATGCCGAAGGAGTCGGACCATCACAATTTGATGGACATCTCTCATTAGCTTTGTTTATTTTCTTTTCAATCAAAGTTTTTATACAACCTGGCGCCAGATCTAACACTTTATCTTTATTTTAGTTGAGAAATAAACTTGTATTTACCACGTCTTATTACGTTTCTATATTATTATGGAGTACTTAAATATACAAGTCAATACGTTATTGTTATCATTACTTTCTCAATAAATCTTGTTTATCTTTTTCGCGAAACATTTTATAGCTACTGAAGCTATAAAAAATCGGTAAGCACTTTAAAAGAGTTGAAATACAGTGTTTTGTTACTTTTATTTTATCGTAAGAAAATATTGCGAGGTAAAGGGACCGCTGCAGAACAACTTCATTCTAAAAGCGATATTTTTCTGGTTTTGACTCGTGAGGCTTGCGAAATGAGCCATTAAGTTCCCGGTCTGATGTTAAACGCTTTTATCTGTCATACCCACATTCCATGTCCAAATAGGAAGATATCTCAATTTACACAGTCGTTATTCAATCACCATTTCTGTCTATTTAGTTAGATTAATAGGCACTTATGCAAAATAGAGCCGAGGCCTCCATCTGTTTTTGTTTGTTAGTTCATTTATTAGATAATACTGTTAAACTACGACGACTATGCGACTTTTCTCACCATTTAGGACAACTCTACCTAATGAGCTAATTCATAAATATGAGAAATATTAAAATTTTATATTTTAAGTCATAATAATTATAGTATCTGCAAAAGATTATATATCTAAATACCAAAGAAAAGAGATAAATCATCAGAAGGAAAATCTCATTTATTTGACAAATATATACACCGGTCTAAATACTGATATTTAGCCCAGTGTCTATATTTGAAGAGGATAATTATTTGAAGTAAAACAGTTACATGTCACATGTACTTAAAACTAAAGGGTCCCAAAATTGAAGGTTCGTTGGACTAGTCAAATAGAGTTGTGATTTAATAACGGGCAACGTACATAGCACACACATAAATAAAAATAAAAATATTGATTTTATTTTATATTATTTATTTGGAAAACTAACAATTGGTACATTAAGCGTTACAAAAAAGTTGAACAATAAAAGATTAACTAAACGTACAATCCACAACGTTTTCACTTATTACAACCCTATTGTAATAAGTGAAAACGTTGTGGATTGTACGTTTAGTGAAGCGTGTTCTACAAGTATAATGTTAATTACATATAATGCTGTGTTTATGTAAATTTATGTTTAGTTAGATAGTTGCAGAATTCAGCTCAGTGAATCAAGTGACAGTCATCAATAAAATAAACAGTAAATACAGACAAACTTTTTAAAGCATGGGAAGTCTTTACTTCATTCATTCTTACAATGTTTATCACAATGGTGGAGTGTGCTATGGCCAGCTCAAGTTAGTCCATGACACAAATAGCGATACTTATGACAATAGGGATTTGTCTGACGGTATGTGAAGCACAGAGGTTTTGTTAAGATGGCCCTGTTAATGTTTGTAGGAAATTAACACTGCTTTTGCGAACCTCTATTATGCTTTATGTCTTCATTTTAACTTCTTAAAGACTTGAAGCCCTTTTTACATATCGTCCAGCCTTTCGGTGCATTTTATGAGTTCCAGTTCCAAGTATTATAAAGCTTTTTACACGAGTGGGTAATAGGAACGTGCGAAAGCATTCTCTTTTGAATTATCCCTTTTGAATATCGATGGTCTTACATTCCTATTTATGTTTTTATTCTTATTTCTTTTTTATGTGTATCTCATTTTAGGTTTGTATTCATTGATCGCAAAATAATTTGTTCTATAAGAATTCTAGTATCTTTTTATCTAGTTTTGAATGCACGGATGGCGTAGTGCGTAGTTAAGATATCGCCTCGCCGCTGCCACTGCGCCAAGTGTTGTGGGTTCGAGTCCCATACGGAACAAAAATTTGTGTGATCCACAAATGGTTGTTCCGAGTCTGGATGTTCTTCTTGTCCGTTGTTTGAATGTTTGTAAAGGCCTCCGCAACACAGGAATTATTCCTAGAGTAGGAGTTGTCTTTCGTTAAAGAAAAAAATATCTCTTTACAAAATGAGTTATTATTTAGTAGTACCTATAAAGCTAGCATAGCTCTTGCAACTAGTTCGTCCACGTGATGAAGTTAATGATAGAGTCCACAAAATTAGCGTCCCTTATCAAAATGAAATCTTAATTGATCCGCCTATGAATTCATAAAACAATTTTAATTGTCATGTTTTGCATAAAACGCATTGAAAATAAATTGTTCAAGATGAGAGTGGACATCGTGAGTTGACGTGGGAGGGGGCAGCCCGTCGCCCGTTGCCGCTGCGCCCGCGCAACAAAATGTCACTTGGCAACTTGTTGAACAATATTTATTCAATACCGACTTGAAAGATGGACACTCGAAACTCTTGTGCAGGAAATGGTTAATGACATTCAGTTCTTAGATACACAATCATTGAGTATGTTAATATTTCCTCAGTGCGCTACGCGTTCTCTACAGTCGGTCACGGTGATCAATTAATTGAATAAAAAAGTTTGACAAATTATAGCAGTCAGTACGGCGGTTTCTTAAAGAGACGTGGTGATGGGGCAAGCGGCAAAAAACTTGATACAGTTGAAAGTGTGATTGATGGACTTGGCGTCCGCACACTCACCGAGGACGGCCGCCGTAATTGAATTATGATACCAAACGCACCACGTACTTAGGCTTTGTCAACTTTTTCATGTGTATACGGCATAAAGTCCAAAGTGAGCAAGGTAAAGTTTTGAAGCACGCATTCGACGTTTGCGTCGCTTACGTCGGAAGTTCAGTAAGGCGGGCAGTGGCGGGATTCCATTTGATCATTAATTTGCCTCGCATCAGCTGCACAGAAGTGGTTGCGCGATATGCAAAACAATCGAGATACAGCGGAGAGCGACTCGAGAATCTTTGTCAATAGGTGCGGGTCACACATGGGACAACCGATTGCACAATCGACTTTATTTAAAATAAGAATTCCAGTTTAAAATTTATAAGTAACATGTTGCTGAGGGCCATTTTGACACATGTTCATTTTCTGGGAAAGAATTTCAACCAATACAGTAAATTAAATTAAGGTGTACCATCATTGTAAGGCGCAACGTCCATTATAGCCGATAGACAGCGACCGTTAGTCGAATGTATTCTCGAACATGGGTGTACATAGTTGTCGACTCGATGTTAAATTTCGCTTGTTTGACGATTACACTGCAGTGTGTTTTTGTCATTGTGTACACACCGTAACATGCTAATTATGAACAAAGTCTGTGACACCAATGTCTGTTTAGCTGCACGTAATTAATTGTATACTAAACCTAACCTTTAAATAGGTATGTGCGCTGGGATTTTTAGTACTTATATAGAAATTAATAATTAATATTTTATGCACTAAAGTGCTTTCAGTTAGGTACTTGACTTTCTATTGAATTTGAATTTCAAAGTAGCTTAGTATTTGTGCATGTGTTAGCATTAACATATTGTTTTTTAAAGCAATTGTGGCTACGTTTAATATGTATATTTTTCTGCATCACAGATCTGGGAGAGGTCTGTGATGCAGAAAAATCTACTTACTCTCATACTTATGTTTTCATACACTAATAATCTTAATTAATTTGAATGGTGAAGTTTCATTTAACAATCTGAACACATTTGTTGAATAGTATTTCTAGAAAATTCAAGAATTGCCCAGTGTGTGCAAACCTTGACGTAATTCGCGGCGGTGTTCAAAGCGACGATATACCGACGTGATATCAACAGAGACGGTGGCGCCACCGTGCGGGGAAAATCGGTACTACAACTGTGACGTTCTTGTAGCTCTGATTACTGACATGACATGGGTATGTTGCCACAGTTAATCTCAATGTGATATGGGAGAAGTGATGACTGATTGATTTACGAGTAAGCTACGCGTAGAGGCTAGAGCACGGATAAGAAACTTTATTTATTCTTGTCTTAAGCCTTTGTGTCTAAGTGGCGATATTATTTTATAGTCATTTAGTATATTACACCTGAATAAATTGTTCACGGTGTACTCGCTTTAATGTTTAACACGAACATCTACTAAAGAAACACCAAAAGTCACTTTTCTTTAAAAACTAGTGTGTATTTCTTAATCTCGAGAACGATATACATTTTACACGTGTCGAATAGGTCCATATGTGTTCGAACTTCTTCCGTAGCAGGCCTATTTGTTACAACGTTGTTTCACTCTGCTAGCGACAACTTTACCCTACAAGCACGAAACGACTATAAATATTAATAATCGTAATAAAAAAAGAGAAACAAATCGTTAACCTATCGTGTTTATGTATGCAACGTTTTTTTTTCGAATTTATTACGTGTACAGCGCTTTTAATATTCCCTTTGCGTGCTTAACTACAAATTGATATCGTATCGACAATAGTATTTGGGAATACTAAGACACAACAGTTCTCGCCATATTGAATACAAATAAGACGTTATTTTGGTTAATAATTGAGGTCGTCTGATTTGCCTCTAAGTTATTTTGATTGAATGTACAAATTGTTTGTTGCATACAAATATTTTCCTTTTAAGTGGTTTGTTTAGAGTTTAGTATAGTTGACGGGTTTTAATGACTTTTTTATTATCGAGTAGTGTGGTACTACTTTTATTTTTTGTTCAGTGTCTAGTCATACAAATTAGTGTTGTAAAAGTGCCATTAGGTTTACGGTTCAGAACGCCTAAGTAGGACTCGGTAATAGATTGGTTTTACGTGCGACCTGAAACATATCTGGCACATTATTACTTAACAATTTAACCTTTTAACCGCCTCACTTCATAACAGTTGTCGTGCCCCCAGTGCCCGGCACAGTGAATCGAAAATAAATACTTACAAAAATAAATACTTATTTTTAGGACTTCTAATTATGAGACTAAAGTGTATTAAATTCTAAATGATTATTTAATTATCCATTTATACAATATAAACATTCTTTTGATAGAAAACACCGCAATCAAATAAAAAAGCAGATTACACGAGCTGTGGTATCTGGTCGGAAATATACGACGCTGGCGAAATGGACACGAAAATATTTGTCGAATTAATCCGACGTAAGTGGTTAAAGGGTTAAATAACATTCTAAAATTGAGAGAGCCTGCTCTTGCCAAATAATAACAACGAATAAGCCAGATTCCACGAAAAACTCCTCGCCTCATCCGTATGGTGGTAGTTACCTCCGACTTAGAGGCGTCACGCGTAAAAGTACCTAACATTTAGCTACTGTGTTTCACTCGGTGACTAAGAATATGGTAGATCCCTACATTTGATTTTATACGTTATTTTATGCGGAACAGCAAATAGCATCCAAAAGAAACCCTTTAAAATTAATTGCAAAATAACGTTACAATTAATATTTTAAATTCTGGTATGAGAAAAAGTGGCGGGCGTAATGTATTTACTTTTTCACTGCTTGACAATTGACTCCTCTTTTAAATTTATTAATATTTTAGAATTTGAATTGAGAAATATCTTTCTATTTTACATTTTGGATAATGTAACATTTTATTAAAATAATAATAAAGACTGCGTCAGATGCCCTATTCCGGAGTATCATATTTTTGCAATTCCTCTCCTCTCATCCCATATTTCTATTTCCTTGTGTCGCGTAGGCAACACGTGCGTGTTACTGCGGATATTCCAAGCGTACATACTCTAAGGTACAGACTTACTAGCAGGCCGCTATACATGTAGTATAAAAAATAATAAAGATAACCTAATAATATAAAAGCATCTGACTAACGTTTAGTACACAAATGGCATGCCTTATATGGATCGAATTCCTCTTATTCTATTAATTATATTAAACGCCCACATTCTTCATAATTTAATTAAAGAACACAACGGTACAGACAGCTTGATATTGATAGAGGTAGACAATCTTAATTTGAATCGGAAGCAATGATTCTGCAAATTGGCTAATAAACACGTCCAAAGTGTTTCAAACCATAAATCTAAATACCTAAAACAAAAAGTTAACATGACATTTTGGATAATTAATTATATCTATGGCTAACTGTAGCTAAGTGTTACGGTAGCGAAATGAAATACGACTATAATATAGCGTCACTATACAAGGAATATGATATAGCAAGTATAGTTGACCGAAACGATGCTAGATATTGATTGTAAATTTGCCAATTTACATGTCATTTTGTATATAAGAATTTAATTGTCTATGCTATTTGCTGTCACAATTTAATTTACAACTCAAAGCGCGAATCGTGAATGTCGTAAATCGATTGTTGGTTTTTTAAATATCGAACAAATAATAATTGCACTGGCTGATTGGACGCTTGATTAAAATATTGTGCAATAAGTTATGAATATTCTTGCAATAAACGCTGAAGTATTACGAGAAATAACTGTCGTGCAAAATGTCGTAAACAGGCCGTAATCTTCGAAAGACGTTTATATATTCATCTATTTTTATATTTTTTACTGAGAAGATGAGACTAGGATTTATTTTTGTGAGGTCTAAAATTATTATATATTTAATAGAAACAAGAATCTTCGCATTCCGATATGAAACAATAAAAAAGATAATGAAAATTCCATAAAACCAGCTTTATGTCTCCTACTAGTTTCTCAATTAACATAAACGTATCATAAATTATTGTTTCGACAAATAGTTATTGGTATCTGGCCGGTATCACACGTACCATCTCCGGAATTTGCAGTAATATGTCAAATAAAATTTAAATAATCATCCACGCCTTTGTTTCTCACATGATTAACAATTTAAATGAACGTGAAGAATATAGGTTTAAGCTATTAACTACACGTACAATGTCATTAGAATCACGTTTGAATTTGAGTTACTTTGGCTGCTTTATGGTCTCTGGTTCGAACGAATATTTCAAAAAATATTTATCTTTATTCGGTTAACTTTAATGGCAACTTGTATAATACATTAGAATAAGCATTAAAATGTACTATAAATTATATTAAATAATATGATATAAAATGGAGATTTACGTGTTATTTTTATCTTTATTTGCCAGATCTTATCTATGGATCTTTATCTTTAGATATAAAAAGAAACATGCATAAACATAAGGTGACGCCTGTATTTCCGCGATGTGTTAGATAAAGGTGTTTCACACCCACATTTTGCTAGTATATGTTTCAGGTTGCGTGTATAACGAGCATAATTACAATATGAGTGACACTGCTGATATTTCTAAAGAAAATCGCAACTGTATCAACATTCCTTCCGATATCGAAGCCATTCCCTGGACGTCCGCGATTGGCAATACTATATAAATTTACGTTTACATCTCTGGACAAACGAGATAGTCAAATAATAAGTCTGAATAAAACATACGTGGGGCACCCTTTAAGGAAAACATCTTCCATTTGAAGGCTATAGCCATAAATAAATCCTGCCGGACCGACAGCAGAGAGGAAACACAGTGACCCAATTCATTCAGATATGCAAAACAATGACAAATTGCTGACAGTGTTATTCATTTTCAGAATGGAATAATTTGTATGAGCAACTGTATCGACAACAAGTTTTCACAATACAATGGATGCCACAAAACGTACATATATGTAACATGTACTTATTAATGACTTTCACTAGCAACAATGTGGACTACACACTAAACGGTGTTAATGTGAAGTCAGACCTTCCCCGGGCGTAAATTTGACACATAATATTTATCTTTTGAACTAAAATAAGTCTGATGGCACATATTCCTAAATAACATACTAAGTAGAGGTCAAAGAAAGTTGAAAGATTTTTCAATTGGAAATTTATTTATTATTTGCCTTTGTTCTGTCCATTTCTGGCATTCTTGATTTCTAAATTGACATTTGCATTAAGTTACGATGCCGTTTCGTATGGTTTCCGAGAGCCATAAACGTAACTCGACGGTCGTTATCGATTCGATTTGATGGTTCAGCTATTGGGATGTAACGCTTCTGTTTTTAATGTAACACTGTTTAATATATTGCTGGCCACACTTCCCACGCTTTAAATTTGTAAATATTTTAGTGTATCAACCTATTAACAGCATGTCGTGCAAGTGGAAAGATCGTAGGCGACGCGTTACCGATGTTACTAATTTTATCGGTATTTTATAATGTGTCATACATACTTATTTAAATATAAATAGAATGCATTCCTTATAAGTGATGAAATGAAATTGACTTAAGATTATGAGAAAAATTAACGTAGAAGTTGCATATAAAGCCGGATTCAAACTTGTGCAGAGTGTGTGTAGCAATTATTGTTTTGCGGACGAAACTGTCATGTCTTCGTGAAGAATTCATGTTATTCTATCGCAAATCATGGCTGAGGATAGGTTTATTGCGTCAATTTAAGAAAGTTTACCGGTTGACCAAGTTAGGTATCTATCTAGGTACCTAACTTGGTCTACCGGTCTAGTCACAAATTAATTTAATGTCCCATAATCATTATGCCTATCTAGGCATAATGATTATGGGACATTCAATTTGTGACTGTTAATGTGCTGATAATTCTTTTGTTACAGTTGAACAAATTTTAAATTGTATATAAACTGACGCAGTTCATACAAAATACCAAGCATCGCTTAAGAAACTTCAATACAATAAATATATACTATCACTCTTAACATGTGATATAACATGTTTAATGGTAAAATAAGAGTTCGGTCACGTACAACGAAATTTATAGATACGTACCTACATTTTTACATACCTATATAAAACAATATAGATAACAAATAATTAAGTAAATTGTACTGCAATTTTTTCGTATAGAGCAATGATGTTATAATTTTTCTTTATAAACCTAAACAACTTTTGTAAATCCGCACTGGACCAGCGTGGTGGACTATGGTCTAATCCTTTTCAAAATGAGAAAAAGTCCGTACCCAGCAGTGGGACAGTTTGATACAGGGATGATATTATTAATATTTGTAATTGTAGGTACCAGTCAACACGTCACGGTACAATCATTTCAATTAGAAATATTTACGTTTGGAAACTTTCAGCTACTTATTATCGTGCCGTGCAATTTCTGGAATGCGTCAGTAACATTCCAGATATTGCACGGCTACGAGTACTACCTACCGCAGTGTTTGCTTATTATTCTGATAGGCAGCGGCTTGACATTACTGAAGTCCATGAGCGACGGGTACCACTTACTATCAAGAGAGCCGCTGGCACGTCTGTAGCAGACGAGTAGTGCAGTAGAGGCAATAAAAATAAAAGACATACATGCTAGTAAAGCGCTCTTTTAAAATTACACCTATAGTGTAAAAATGTATTCACCTTACAAATTCAAATCAAAACATTAAATTACATACAGTTCAGAAAGCATTGTTGTTAGTATAATAATAATATTCTATCACATAGGTACACACAATACCAACTAGCCCAAACTAAGCAGAGCTTGTATTATGGGTACTAGACAATAGATAAACATAAACATATTATACTTTATTTTGTAAATAAATACATATTGTACATAGAAACACCCAGATCAAGACAAATATCCATGTTCATGCACACAAATGTTTGATTTGTGCGGTAATCGAACCCGCGACCTCAGGCGTGGCAGTCGGTTACACCAACCACTACGCCATCGAGGCCACCGAGATATACCGAGATATATTTTACTATCAACTCTTATACAAGCGAAGTGTCTGCAAAAACACGCTGTCTAGTATTTAAAACGCAAGAACAAAGATATATGAAAGAGTAAAAAGTAATAGTACGTAAACATGGTTAAGCATATCATATAGCATAAAACATAACTTACATGACATAAAAAAACTCAGTTACATATCCAAGAAAGCATTCCAAGAAAAAGTCCAGTTGGTATTACTCCGTCTCTTGATTTGTAGAGTACAGTTATGTGACAAGGGAAGTATTTTATTAGTATTTCCTTTTTATCTCACTTTTATTCCATTAACGATGTTATATTGTTTGCTGATGCAAAAACGGGAATATATAGAAATGCCCACCCGCATTGGAGTTTCTTTTGTGTCGAATTGTCTGGCTTCTTAACATAGAAACATAACTTCTTAACATAGCTTTTTTTTTTTATTTACAAAAAGAAAAAAGTATATATGTATGTTTATCCATTGTCTAGTACCCATAGTACAAGCTCTGCTTAGTTTGGGCTAGATGGTGTTGTGTGTATGTGGTAGAATATTATTATTATTATAGAATTACAACGCTATCACTATCAAGATAAAAGTTTCTTTTTTAACGGTGATAGCCAAATTATTAGTGTACCTGTGACCAATTATTTGCATATTTAAATACTATCGACTATTCGTGACGTGAGTCTATTCGCTAGCTCGTTAGCTTACTTGAGCAACTCAAATTGGCTAAAATTAAAACTACCTTATTACGCGTTTATGCAGCGATAGCTCAGTGGGGAGACCAACAGTCTACAATGCAGAGGGACTCGGGTCCGAACCCACGTCGCACACCACTGACTTTCGGAAGTTATACGACTTTTCGAAATTATATGCGTATTGATTGACAATTATCGCCTGCTCCGTGCCTCGGAGAGCATGTTAAGCCGTCGGTCCCGGCTGCCATGAACATCTATGGCAGTCATTATTGGGAAGTCAGTGCCCTCTAATATCCTGACACT
Organism: Catocala sponsa; assembly: GCA_963564715.1. Lineage (NCBI taxonomy): Eukaryota > Metazoa > Arthropoda > Insecta > Lepidoptera > Erebidae > Catocala > Catocala sponsa. The sequence goes on along the minus strand of OY751338.1, from coordinate 18,554,839 downwards.
AGTCTAGCTTTAGGGTATCGTTAGCCTTCGCGTTGCGGAGGTCAGATGGTAGTCGCTCCTTGTAAAAACTGATATCCAGTCAAATCCGGTTAGACTAGAAAGCCGACCCCAAGTGACTTGGGAATAATAAAGGCTAAGGAGAAGAAGATTACTCGATAATGACGCAGGTAATTAAATCAAGAGTTTATATACATACGGTTATTACGATGCTGTTACCTATGAAACTAAGTTCAACCAATGATAGTGTCCTATATCGTTTTGGAAAATACGTTAGGTAGATTGGTGAAAGTGAAAATAAACTAGGAGTTTTCAAAATATTATAATTTAAACAAAAGAGAGAAATTTGTTTTTCATTTCGGCAGTCGGAGATGATCATGAGATATTTTGATTTCCTTAAAAAATTATATTTGTCTGAATGACAGTAAAAGTGCACAAATAGATTTATACAAACTATTGAATAAATATGGGTATTTATAAACATTTTAGATGACATTGCAATTCTTTGACTACAAGAGCTGTAGGTATGTAGCAAATATAATATGAAAAAGCTTTATCAGCAATTAGTCTGTTCAAGAACACCACAATAAAAACCTAATTGATAGCAAATAAATGTTTTGATATAAACACTTATGCTCAACACAAAAAGGAGATGTTCTACCATTAATTAAAATCACATCACGTATCACTAATTAACCACTAATTAAACAGCGTTTGGTTTAATCGTACAAATTAACGTATAATCTCAACATATGTAATTACATGTTGCGTACGTCGACAACGGTATTTCCTAACAAATGTTTAGTTTTCTTTAGAAGAAATTCGAGATTAGCATAAAGCCGGTGCCAGACTCGTCACTTGAGGCTAGTCGGCCCGAGACTGGACATATCTATTGGTCAAGGTTTTCTAATGAATATTCAAACGATAGCTTCCACTATACTGTTCATGTCAATAGTGCACAAAACTTGTTGGCCGTTAACGGATGGTTTATTACGTAGAATGTATAATTACTGTATGTATCTGGGATGGACTTTGGTTTTATGGGTGCTAGTACAATGTGGAATTGTTCGAATAGTATTAAGGTTATTGCAGGATATAGACGGTGTTTAGCTACTTGAATTGGTTTTGTTAAGTATGCGGCTACCTTTACAAGTTTTTTTAATAAAATCCTTACTATTAAAAAATTCGAAATGATCTGTCTATCTGTTACCACTTCACGGCTAAGCCATTCAATCATTTTGGATCGAATTTGGTACAGATAAAGTTTAAACCTGGGGAAGGACATACATTTTTTATTGATGAAGGTACAACGAGGGTGAAGCCGCGCGCAAACGCATACAAAAAAATTATGTAGAGTACTTATATTTTTGACAATATTGTCCTTAAGTTTCTATAGCACCATGAAGGCATTTTTACGATTTTATAATAATTATGACCAGCGAACATGGAAAATGTAACGATGGAGTGTTAACTATGGATGTGATAGGCTACAAAAACAATAAGCGACCTAAGAAAAGGTGCATGGCTTGTATGAAACTTAACACAGAAGTGAATCATGAGTGACACATAAAGCAAAATGAAAAACATACATACTACTGCAACTGATCAACATTATCTTAAGATGAGGATGAAGAATTTTGAATGGAGTTTCGTATTCTTTCAGTTTTTAACCTAAAATATTGGTTCCAAACAAAAAACCTACGTCTCAAAAACTTATTTTAAGTTTGTAATGGACTTTTTCATGTAACCATTTTGTTTTCCAATCCATTGATTTGATTTTCTTTTATTGTACTTATTATCATTAATTCTCATCAATTTTCTAACACAGTTGTACTTAAGTTTACCTTTACACGGTGTCCGGTGCAAGACAGGTATGGCTCCCGTCAGATGAGTATGTTAATAACGTTGGCGAAATCAAATATTTGTGTTTATCAATGCCAGTCAATAATGTTTAGAGTTTGTACCAATACAACACTACGATAAATTAATACATCACTTAAAAACGAGTTTTGCACTTAAGCCCTTTTGATATAAGCCTTTGCCGACGACCTTTATTAAAAATTCAAACTTTAAGGAATGATGCACACAATATTGATAGATTTTGAAGTAGGTATATATCATATGCTATGGAAATAAAAAAGTAATATTTCCTTCAATCGTGTGTTGGATAATATTATGTGATTCTAGGAAAAACAAAACTCGGATGCAGGATCGTACAACCACGCAACCGATTATTGTTTCAATCAGCTGTTACTGATTACGATTCGAATTAAATTGAATATTCGAAACTAAATTTGATAGATAGGTTGTGATCCATCCGATCGATTGAACGATCATGTACGCGAGAGGATGTTTTGTATTGACTTCAAACGATAGTTATGATCTCTTTATTTTCTTTTAGATCCTCATCATCATTTTCTAGATCTTACTCTACTACTGCTCTCATACCGTGTCCAATGAATAGTGGTATCTGCATACGTATTTATGATAAGGCTAATATGTAATAAAATAATCGAAATCAAAATATGGATTCTAATTTTTATGCAATTTTCGAACATCGATTTGTTTGAATATAAGTTTTTTCATCGGTATTCAATAATCGCTTATCCATAATGTACGAACGCCTTTATGTACTATCGGCTCCAGCGACGGATGACCATTTCAGAAAAAAATTCGCTTGCACATGTTGACCAGTTGAGTTTGTATCGCCTAAGAATCAGTAAACAAATGTAAAGTGAAAAAAACTCAAACAAAGAAAGGGGCGGTCACGGGTACGGTTACCAAGTGTTGGCCTGCTATGTGATTTTAACCTTAGGAGTGGTCATCCGTCGCTAGAGTCGATAGTACATACATATATTACGCTCAGCATGCAATGAAAATGGTAGAAGAATGAGTTTAAACAAAGTAACTAAATGTCGACTTATTGCATCCACCATGTGTTGAAGTTTCTTATTTATACCCGCAATTAAATTTTATTACGAGTTTATTAGTTTTCATCATCATCATTGTCACGCATGACTCAAGGTAATAAACGGTTTTCACAAAATCGTTTACATTGGACATCAGCTTCCAAGCACAGTCATTCATTACATTGAGATTGACGTCAGTCGTCAAGCAGTCTGATCACCATTTATCAAGATAACTTTGACATATATTTAGAGTAATTAAACAGATCATGTATGTTTGCACATTTTTGTGTTAAGTGATTACTCATCAGGTCATACAGTAATCCCCATGACGTGGTATGCAAATATATGTATCACTATGGTGCAATTTATTGCACAGTGACAATCATAGGGAAATATCTGTTAAGAACGTAGGATGGATTTCATAGCAAATAAAAGGTACTATATTTCCGTGGATTTTATAAAATTTTTGACTACTATAGGATTATGAAAATTTTAAAATGATATGTATAACAATGTATACCTATACGCATTTGACTTTATAATATTTACAAAATTATCTAGTTTAACTATTAATTATTAGAAATGTAATAGATCTCCGTAAACATAAGTCTAACCGATGTATAATAATGACATCAGCCCTGTTCCACTGCTGGGTACGGGCCTCTTATCATTGTAAGAAGCCATAGGCCATAGTCCACCATTCACATAGTGCGGCTGTGCAGACTTCACATATCTTCGAGAACATTAAGGAGAACTCTCAGGCATGCAGGTTTCCTCACCATATTTTTCTTCACCAGTAATGCGAGCGGTAATTAACTATTTAATACACAAAATTCTTCGGTAAATCAGAGGTGCTTTCGAAACGAACTCCTAGATCCAGATAGTGAACGATCGGATATTACGGCCTATTTTTTTTTTAAAGAATATTTTTAGTTTGCACGTTTGTATGCACAATTCATGTTAATCCGTCCAGCTAAGCTAAATTATGGTTTTAAGAGTGTTTTTTTATCTCAGAGTGGCTTTTTATCTTGGAAAACGGTTTCTGTTCTGTGCGAAATATTTAAAAAATCGTGTAAAAGCTTGTAATGTGGTTTGGGACCAATATGTTGTAAGATATGGTTTCCATTAATTATAAAAAATAAATAACGAATACACAAGCAAACCGTATAATTAGACATATGCCCTAAAATCTACCAATAACCCTATGAATTTTCGCATAGGCATAAAGTGAAACTTACTTGCTAATGTTGAGGACAAATTATGAAACTTCCACGAATTACAAACTACATGCCAAAGAAAATGGCTCGGCAATAATCGAATCGAAACTCGCGTGACTTTGAATGTGGGTGAACTGGGTTGGGGTCACTGAATTAATCCAATTCATACGAAGCCTCTATAACGTCTCATTTCTATATAATTGGCCCTTTCAACAGCGTGCTTAATTCGATTGAGTTCAGTGTGCTCAACTAATTTAGCTCCAAGATTGTTCGTGATTTTAACTAAATTTTGAACTACCTAAAGAGCACTGAAATCTCCAACTACCGTCGAGTAAGCGAGAAATCCGCCTGAAACTAAGACATAGGAAAGAGACAGAATTAATTTTCAGTGCTTATCATATAGTTGCCGCATAGAACGTTTTCCAACTATATTGTGTTTCACAATTTAATTAAAATACCTACAGTTTGATTGGGTTAGTTTAATCTGGAGTGGAAATTGTGTAGTGAATCAATTTATACCATGATTTTCTTTCGATATTTATGTAATTAAGTGTTTAATCGTAGCAGGTAATTAAAACTCTAAGCTAAAATATCTGTAAATACCTAAACTGAAATATAAACTCTTTAAAAATATTTTTTTGTAAATCTCTTTGGAACTTAATCACCATCTTGTCCAATTAAGATGACGGCTTTTGCAACCCTAGGTATCTTTCCCCCTCGTTCCTATTAGACTAAGCGAATTCAATACACACTGTTTTCTACCCGTGGTTTTGCTTGCGCATGCAAGAAAATTTAATAAACAGACATATCACTAAAGGGTGCTGTGTTCATTTACAGCTTATAGACAGGAAAAGGAAAATATGTGGTGCTATTTACAAAATTTTATGATTTTGCGAAAATAAGATGGATATAGCAATTACTTTGACTTTATAAACTTGACTTGGATTTAAGCAAGTGTATCTAGTTGTCGTTAATATGGTTATAAGTTTGCACTGCGTGTTGTCCAATATGCAATGGGAAACTGTGACATCCAGCTGAAGTTAAAAGTTCGTTAATGGAATTATGTAATTGTTGCTAGGCAAAGAATCTAGTTTTTACAGATATCATTTGATTTAATGGATACTGCGGCTTAGTGTTAAGTTTCTGATGAATGAACAATGGACGTCCATGGTTCATTCATCAGAACCTTAACACTAAGCCGTATATATAGGACCAATAATAGATTACCATTAATTATTTACTTTTTAGTTTTATTTTGAGGCAGTATTCCAAGTGCCTCTATGCTATAAGCGTAGCAATTTCTTTTGAACGATAAGCATACCTATCGTATTAGGAGCGGTAGACTTTTAAATCAGATAGGCTAGAATGCTTGATTGCACTATAGCATTTAAAATAAAACGATGGCTATGAATATATTACCGACAGTAGTTTCCATTATACATACACTTATCAACACTAATTGTAATATCATGTTAGCTAAGCAAACTTACGTTCCATTTTATCATAATATAGACATTCAACGGTAATAAAGCCGTCTTATAAATTGTTTCTGTAAATTAAACGTCGACTCGTTACCCTCCCCTGCTTCTGTATTTCTGTATGCACCCTGTCTGCCACTAATTGATGGTTCCCTCTTCTTTACTATTGTTCCAATTTATTATTTAAGTCGTTAAACTCCTCTATACTGTAATTTTTATGTCTGTAGACGTTTTGGTTGTAATTAAATGGAATTATACAAGAAGTTAGTGTTTGATTGTTTATTTGACTTATTTTTACGTCAGAAAACGTTCTTAATTTCTTTCGTTCTTCATTCTAATATAGTTACATTTTAGTAATATATAAAAATGTATTATAAATGTATGACAATGAATTGTCACGATGTTTTGATAGATGGCGCTACTAAGCATATGTAACAGATTTATTTGCGCTAGTAAAACCGGGAGCTCGAATAACTTCTTAGGCTGCACTAAACGTTTAATACAATCAAACAGAATAATCAAGCTTGTGATTGCACGTTAAAAATAAGATCTTCGTAACAAGTTCGTTACAAGTTTACGGGCAATTGTGAGGTGCTAAGTTAATTTTGACGAAAGCGCTATTGGAGTTTTCTTATAGGAAATGCTTATTAGCAATGTGGTACATAAAAATGTTAAGTTTCCGGTCAACAGCAATAGATTGACTCCTTTTATAGAGAACTTAGAAGATACTGTTAAAATTTGGGTGGAATGCACCCTCCGATATCTCTATGTGTAATACAGGCGTGAGCCTATATATAAGTATGTATGTATACAGTTCTTAATTTTCCTGTTAAAGGCACTTCTAGAACACAGCACAGTAATGTATTTTTTTAGTATGACGTTACTGGATAAAGAAAGAAAGATAACGCTCAATAGGTATTCCACAATTATACAATGATTATAAGTAAAATGTAACTAGAATTAAATTCCAAGAACTGATTATGATGACAGCGAACTACAGTGTCGTTTCGCATAAAAACTCCATTTAGCATTAAATTCTGTGAATGTTATCTTAGGAAATACAGTTTCGATAATGATTTTGTATTATAATGATATAAATCCTCATTACTACGGTTTTATTTCCAGTTAACAATATAGGCTATATTTAGGATGCGACATGTGTCAGGCAATCGATATGGATTATGACACCTGTGGGAAATAAAGATAGTTTGTATATTTTGGTAACAAACGCGATAGCTCGATAAGTTAATCCTTACTTCCTTACTTAATATTATAAATTCGAAAGTAACTCTGTCTGTCTATCTGTCTGTCTGTCTGTCTGTTACCTTTTCACGGCTAAACCACTCAATCGATTTAGATGAAATTTGGCACAGCTATAGTTTAAAACCTGGGGAAGGACATACGCTACTTTTTATTGAAGTAAGTACCACGCGGGTGGAGCCGCGCGCAAAATCTTGTGAGGTATAATTTTGTGTATAGAATATTCCAACACAATATTTTTATACAAAAAGGCCGCCTGATGCTACGCGGTCACCGTAGCCTGCAGACGCCAGCAGACTCTATTTCTTGTACTGATACCTACCAGATGGACAATTGTTGTGCTATTTGCTAGTGGCCAAACATTGGTAGTCACCTGCTGATAATACGTTGCCTTCTTAAGGACCTTAAAATACTGCACGAACATAAAGTAAAACGTTAGTTAAAGATCACCACTCAAGGCATAATGCAACTATACCTGGAGTCTCTACACTTATGTGAAGACTGGTTCAATATTGTTGATAATACAGAAAGAAAACACCGAGCAACACGCGGTGTGTTTTCTTCACAACACTTATTTTTTTTAATTAAATAGTTTTCAAATCCACAATGAATTTATTTAGAAGTATATTAGCTGAATAGGAAACGTGTACTAAGTTTACCAAGGCTAGCTAATATATCATCATCTTGACAATAAAGCTATAAGATTCATCAAAATATATTCAACATGACTAACTCTAGTAAAACACAATTCACGTAACTTTTGTCACGAACATTTTTCGCTACATCGAATACATTGTTATCTATTACAAAACTGCTAATTGTTTAAATCCGCGTGTTAACAACATCTCAAACAATTAAAATACCCTATCTCTATTTGTCATCTCAACTAAATAAAAGAGTCGTAAAATATTATATCATAGTGTTAACATCTTTTGAGTCATTAGTCTCTGTAGTGGAATATTTTATAAGTTGTATGAGATACTTAAATTCAATTGTCTTAGTGAATTTAAACGCGATTTACAAGAAGCGCATTGTGCTGAATCGTATTAAAGCATATTATGTGTCTAAGTTTAAGCAGGAGGGCAAAATTGTCTGTGTTAAGGTGAATGTATATTGGCTGTATTCAGAGGCTGCTAAAAACATGTGTGATGTGATAGCAGTACTTAATTTGTAAAGATTTTTTTTTATTTTAATTTTAACGTGTACCTACCTGTTAGTATACTGAAGAGCATTTATGTTAAAATTGTTTAACTTATGTCAAAAGGTATGATGGGGTTAATATGTCTGGTTTAGACAAAAACCCCGAAATAATTAATAAATGAAAAAAAAAGGTAAATGTGCATATTCGTTAGGCGCCGGCTAAGGCGCATGTATATTTTAAGCTTTAGTAATTAGCTTATGCGCGCGGCTACGCCCACGTGGTACCTACATCAATAAAAAGTAGCCTATGTCCTTCCCCAGGTTTTAAACTATATCTGTGCCAAATTTCATCTAAATCGGTTGAGTGGTTTAACCTTGAAAAGGTAACAGACAGACAGATAGACAGACTAGAGTTACTTTCGAAATTATAATATTAGTAAGGATTGTCAAGCTTGTATGAATCGTTCATGATTTGATTTAATTATATAATTTATTATATGCGTGTATAAACAAGTGAGATATAAACAGTGGCATCAAGTCATGTTGTGCACTAATAACTTAATCTACTAAAGGCAACCTAATGCAAGATATGTATAAGTATAATATATTCATTGAAAGATTCTCGCGTTCGGTGCTTCTGCATATACATTTACATATAGGTTTTTAATCTAGAAAGAACTTTAAAGAATACTTTTAATTCTTTAAAGGTTTGTTTTTAACAGTAGATCGTATTTCCCCTAGCGGGATTATTTTATTCATAATTCTGTTTGAAAACGTTATGAAGAAACAAATTAATTTGCACCTTACATATGTAATGATAAAGATAACAATTACATTTATATTATTAAACTGCTACTGACTGCCTTCTTCATGTTATAAATATGTATGTCTTCTCCACAAAATAATTACACTAATATCTGTTAGTTCAATAGTTATTTTTTAATCGAACATCACGTTCTTTCTCACGTCTGCAAATGTAATAAAACGTGTAAACCTGTACAATCAATTGGTTGTAGGTGCCAATACACGTTCAATACATAATAGGATCATGGGTGGTCGCACAACCATAGAGTGACAATGTGTTAAGTTAAAATTTTTCATACAAGTTTTTTTAGTTAGCTACATAATACGTTAATAGTGTGGGCGTTGTGCCCTAACCGAAGGTTAAGTTTGTCAAAGATCAAAATATAAACATCGTACTTATTCGTATTAAGGTGGCTATTTATTGTTGCGATAACCAATATCAAATGTTCTTTAGAAACATTAGCCTAAAAACTGTATTGGAACGATGCTTACTATAAGTTATCTTTAAATGAAACTACTTTATATTTTATCGCGTTGTTTATTTTTATAAACACAATTATTACATAATTTTGAAACTCTTTAAGGTCAAAGCACACATATCAACTCGGAAAGGGATCGTCACCATATCGCCTCGCGGATCAACAGCGCCGGTACGTCGACTCGGCTACGGCTAGGCGACGCCGCGCTTACGCCGTGCTCACTTAAATCATATGAATATGGATATTTTCTCACTTCTTCAATGACCCTTTTTCATCGTTATTTTTTGTTTGAAATCTAGCCTAAAATTCAATAAAATACGCGCACAACACTACTATTAGTTGTCGTGTGAATGACAGCACATTCGGCAACAGTTAGTAGTGCACAGAGAGACGTAAGCGCGTGGACGGCGGCGGCGAGCCGTAAGCGCGGGGACGACGAGTCGTAAGCGCAAGGACTGCAAGCTTGTCCCGAGGCAAGGCGATTACGTTACGATTCCGATTAGTGTGCGTTGCGATAGGGAGGTTCATACAAAGAATACTGAACGGCTCGAATTGATACGGTGACGATCAGTTTCCGAGTTGATATGTGTAGTATGACCTTTAAGCTACTACTGTTATAAGCTATTTCAATGATTAAAACTATTTATTTTTAAGTTTACACTTTCTTCGACATTTTGTTTGATTTTCAGCAGTCATGTTCAAGGGGAGACTCTTTTTTAAATATACACAACATGATAAAAGCCTAATAAAATAGATTAATTTCAATGTATAACCTGAGGGCATATTTTGTTTCAGCATTTGTTTTTTATTCAGTTGTGAAATCGAAAAGCTTACCGTTGAGGATGTGTCGCTTCAGCAAATATCCATAATATATTGGTATTACAGATCCCAATAGCAGATAAGCGACTACAAGCTAGCCCATCAGATACGTGGTGACCCGGTTCCCACGATAAAATGTAACTTGCACTATTTGATAAGCACACACAAGAGTACTTAATGCAACTTGACGCTGCAATATTTGAAGTCATTTAGAAATACTGCCCACAAATTGAGCAATGAAATATTGAGAAGTATTTATATCTCTAATCTATGTGTATTAAGAGATTTATATATATTGTTATGATATATATCTAGATGAAACAAGATAAACTATATCTTTACTAATATTATAAAGAAGAAAGATTTGATTTTTTGCTTGTTTGTTAGGATTTAACCTAAAAACTAACTAGCTATGTTATTACAGAGTAACAAAGGCTATATTTTATTTTAATGAAAAAGTTCTGTCACTAACATACTTTTACGCGTGCGAAGCCGCGTGCAAAATATAGTATAAAATATAAAGAGTAAATTAGGTACGTAGCCTTGCAGTCCGTACCCTATCTAATTTACCTAATCCGTTGTTAATGGGAATTCTTCTTTATGAGTTCATTTAATAAGGATACCTGTGTTGATAGGGTAGCGACAATGCCTGAGGGAACCTGGAAACTGGGAGCTTGCGATGCCAACTTGTATTTGTATATTTAGCATTCACCCAACGTTTTGAATTACAAGTTCTTCATCTATACTAAGACTAGCTCTGCTTACATTTGTTCTGAATATCACAAGGTTACGAGAGCTATAAGTACTTTATGAAAACGTATCTCTAGTCTATGTCGTAAAGATAAATGTACACTATTTGACGAAGACATTGCACTGACTAAGAATTTTCTTATAGCTAATTATTATTCAAAATGAGTCGATCATGATATCAGCTGTAAATACAAATGCTTGAAATATTCCAAAATATTTAGATTTTAATACAGTAGCACGCAGAGTTATAAGATACTGGATTTTGACCGCGGCTTCGCTCACGTAAATGTAGGTTAGGTTAAGTAAGATTAGTAACAGTGCGTTTTTCTAGATGAAAGGTAGCCTATGTCCGTTCTATACACCTGACAACGTACATATATGCAAAATTTCAGGATGATCGGTTCAGAAGTTTAGGCGTGAAAAGGTAACAAACAAACAAACTCATTTTCGCTTTTATAATATTAGTTAGGATAGGATTAGGATAGAATTAGGATTAGGATTAGGAATTTAGGATTAGGATTAGGACAAAACTTTATAGACATTTTATTGTATTCCTGCCGTTAGGATAAATATGAGAGTCCTTGTGTGACAAAACAAGTCATATCAAACGTGCCCGATAAATCGTTCCTATAATAGTTATATTACTCAAAGCTACAGCATCTATCCACTGTCTCATGTATAGAAGTAGTACCGTCATATAAAATATCAGATACATAACATTGTGGAGTTTACCCAAACAGAAGATCAACAGTAGATACACTTGCGGTCTTAAAACGAAAGAGGTAAACAGAACACGAATGCCACAGTTAAAATTTCTAAACAAATTATTTAGATTATTTCTACAAACATAAACGTGAGTTCCAACCTTTACTCGTAGGCTGCGGTTTTCATTAGAGAACTATATGTAATCGTGGTGGCGTGTGGTCGCAAAGTGCCATCCTAATAATCATATTTTCTACCTTTGATACGTCGAACCTTGAAATGTTGGCAGATAAATGACACGTTTATTGCGACTCACAATCTTCAAGATTACTTCGTTTACTGCTTTGTAATATCTAGTAAGATATGTATGGGAATTTACGTTTCTAAATAGATAGCTTTCGTAACTTTCAAATATTTAAACGAGTGCGGATGTATGTTTAATACTTCAAAGGAACCATTCATGCAAATAAAAAGGTTGGCTTTTGCATGCTTTCTGAAGATTGGTCTTTCAACTGAAAGCTATTAATAGAACATGATTTTTTTGTGTGTAATCATGTGCATTGACGATGATACATTTATTGCAGTAACCGTGTAATTAAATACAATTGTGCATAAAAACTTAAAACTTTAACAAATTAAGTGGCTTTTGGAACTTAAAGGGATTCAAAACATTTCGTAAACAGATAAACCTTTTCAATTCTCATGAATGACCGATTGAATCATTGTTCAAGAATGTTAGTTACTTCTTTTATTTAGCGCAAAATTGTTAAATAATCTTCATTCAACTAAACGTGTTAATGAATTAAATAGTTGATGACACAATTCTTTAAGATGTACGGAATGTACTGGCTGAGTGGTTGCGATGTTTGCTTTATAATTATAAAAAAAAAAGCTGACACGCTGCGAACGATAATATTAAGACGAACGTGTTGGTGCATTAATTAGGGCGGCTATAGACTTGTTTAACAAATGTTTGTGATGGAAAACAGCGAATAACATGGAAAACGCCGTCTGACCTCGATTATTTTTGTATGTGGGAAGGAATGTGGGTAAATATCGAGATGTCATGTAAACTAAAAATAGCTAAAGCCGCAGCAGACGAATTCTTGAGAGGCCTGTAAGGCTCCACCACATAGGGGACACTTGGGTATGAACCAGTCAAAACTTTCTGCTGACTTAGGTATCAACTAAAAGCTCACGTTTTAGTTGACCTAAGTTTACCTAAGTCAGTGACTTTAGTTGACCTAAGTCAGCAGAAAGTTTTGACTGGTTCATACCTAAGTGTCCACTATGAGTTTCGTAGCTACCTACGTACTAGACGGACTTGACAATTTTGATCGTCAGCCTGTGTTTACTTACATTTTGACTTGTTCGACGACGTTTTAGCTTCCAGAAAATAGGTGTAAAGACATAATTAACGTTTCGAGTTGCGTCTTACGAAAACCTCCACTCTAGATTTTTAGCTTTACTATCCCCAAGGAGTAAGCAAGTCCTGCTTATCGGCGTTATCTATAACCTTACTAAAATGATGCAGATTCCATAGTCAACGTTATACCATGTTTTGGTAGTAGGTACACGAAATAATTCGCGCTACGATAAATTGGAAAACTAACAATTGCAACTCTGGCTTTGTTTTGTTCATCGGAATATATATATGTATACTAGATGCGTTCTGTGTCTTCAGGTCTCGATCATAAAATTTGATTATCCTACAAATTTGTTGTGTATTATAATTTCTGACGAGTCTCGATCTTAGTATTTATGAAACAATACCTTATAAAATTTAACCAAGAAGTTTAAGAAAGATATAAGAATATAAATTGTCTAAAATGTAAATATTTGCACTTAGTTTCTAATGAACAAGAAAGTCAGGTATGAATGTAATGCAGGTTAACTGCTATCCTTCTGTATCCTTAGATATCGTGCGACAACGCACTAACTTAACATGTGACCTCCTTTCATAAACATTAACATAATGTTATTATTCATTGACAGCTAAAACCTTAATAGGAATAAGCATGATGATGCATACATATAAGTTGTAACACTAAACAATAATTAACCACAAAGCTTTGAATACAGTTTTAAAATGAGTGTTAACGGACTTTGTACAAATACATACGTAAAAAGTGTTAATGTGGCAAAATTCGAGAATACCTTTTCTTATTGTCTTAACCTTAAAATGTTGCAGAGTTACCTTCATTGAGGGTTTGACCCCACGGTGTTGACTCTTGTCCTTGCCACTACTTTGTAAAACATGTAACGTCAACACTTCGGAGAATATCATGACTTTATATACAATTAATAATATTGTCATTTTATTGCATAATTTGTTTTTTAATAGTCGTAATAAATAGATTGCACAGTGACGTTGTTCTGCTGCTTTGATAATAAATTGTGGAACATAAATGATTCGATGCGCTGTTATGAAGGTATGCTAGAATTAATATAAATTTTAATTAGCAAGTAACGGTGATGATTAATTAAAATTAATGATTTAAATTCTTATTGAATAGCTTGAACCAGGATGTACTTTTCAATAAATTCCATTTCTAATATTCTTTTTTGTATAGAATAAAATATTAAGTGACGAGCATTCATTTATAGAGAATTATTAAAATGTATACTAGTTATATTTTTATTAAACCCGTATGTAATATAGAAATTTACTATTTACACGAACCAACTAGATAAGGCTTAAAAAAATGGGCATAAGTTTAACGCTTAAATAGTTGTAATGCTCAGATAATTTAAATACTGTCCCGCAGAACGGCTTCCAGTCAAGTCGCAATGAGTAACTAAATATAGCCCTTCCCGTAATAGAAAATATTACTTAATAGTAAATCATATTTTAAATTACTAAACCGCGAGGAGGACAGCCAGCGTTACAGCCATTAAGGTTCATTTTCCTTCTAGCAATGGAATGTCTAAGGGCAAGGTTTGTAGGCTTTCGCATCTTTTATGGTATATCTATTTGCACAGTGGTCTTGCAACAATGCCCAGGTATGCCTTCAGCAAATAAACGTCAGGCCGGGACATTAAAATACATGGGATTTGACTTAGCACGTCGTACGTGGAATAAGTACTCAAACAAAAATTGTTTGTGTTTTCAAATGTGGCGATTAGATTGTTGGCGTTCAGAGATAAATTTAATTGCCAAAATTATTGATGGAATTCGTAATATTGGTAATGTAAATAAAGGTTATTTGTTTTTAATATGACCACTAAGAATTTTTTCAATCTTACAGACGTGTTGTAAAAAAAACGTCCATAATCATATTGTTGTCACTACCGACTGAACGCCTGCGTGGTATTTCAAAAATGTTTACGTCCGTCGGTAGCTAGTCTATCCTTCAGGTATTGCTGTCAAACAAATTTGCAAATGCTGAGTTATTTTTGTCATCATCTTAGCCGAAAGACGTCCACTGTTGGACATAGGCCTTGGAGAAGCCCAAGGTTTTCAATACGGATCGATCTTGGGCCGCTCGCACTCAAATGCTTCCCGTGGGCGTGTGCCCATATATTGTAAACTTGTACTATCCAACAATGTATTTACGAAAAATATATTATAACTACATGAAAGAATTAGAAAAAATATATTAAAACTACATGAAAGAATTAGAAAAACTAATCGTGACATTATTCATATTTTCTTTAAGCCAACATAAACCTATTAAAGATTCAAGAATGAAGTAATGAAGTAAAAACTGTTAGTGATTAACAAGCCCGATAATGTGATGAACAATATCGCCACGACTGAGCAATACGCTATGAGTAAGTTTCTTCGGAACTTCAAATCTCTGATAACAAGTAACTTAAAACTTTTCGTATACGTTTATTTCGCATTTTCTTTGTTTGATCGTGATTGTGTGATTGATGTGTTTATAGGACCTAAAATGCTATCATAATAAGTCATCTGCTTGCTTTCTACTAGATAGTTAATCCGAATACTATGGAGACATTAAAAAGTTTAAATAACAGACAGAAAGAATATCTATAATTTGACAGAATGTCATACTAAAATATGTCTGTATGATCGGTGGTCTTGGGATCTATCCGAGTATATTTTTTTTAAGACGTGTTTATGATCAAAGGTTAAAGTTCTCACTTCTATCGGCAGTTCCCAAAGACCGCCTCAATTTTTTTTTTATAGACTTCGCCCGCCTTAGGAATGATTCCTGTGTCACTGTGAACTTTACAAATATTCAAACAACGGACACAAAGAAACCCAGACTCGGAAAAACCATTTATGAATCACACAAATTTTTGTCCCGTATGGGTTTCGAACCCACAATACTCGACGCAGTGGTAATTCGAGGCGACCACTTAAACCACTACGCCAATCGTGCAGTCTATTGGCAAAGGATATAAGTAAATTATTCATAAATTTGGTTGGATATTAAATAAGAATCAATATTAGACCGACTACTCTGTGCTGCCTTCTTTTTAAAGGATTACAAAGGTAACTGTTACGTTACTGTTTAGTTCTTTGTGTTCCTAATCAGCACCATAACAGCACATTCACAGAGTGTTTTCATGGCAATTTGCAAGACGTAACGTTGCCAATGATGACTTAAACGCTTAGGTAATGCCATTTTCATACAATTTTCACAGCTATTGCAATTTTTTGGCATTGTTTCTAAATGCAATGTTTATATTGCAGGATTTTTGTTTGTAAATAATTTTTACGTAAGAAACACAGTTGTAAACCATTCAAATGTGTTCAGAGTTAAAGAGGTGAAGAAAGCCTCGTCTTAATATAATCGTCCTCAGCGTATTTGCCAGTAATGAATCGCAATAGCCACCCTGGGTGTTAGTTGCTATCACAGCTGTCGATTACGACTGTGACAAAAATAATTGGTGTCCGATATTACCACTTCTTTATTTTAAGTTTTCAGATATAATATCAAACCAACCGGATCGATTATTAACTTTATCTTTACGCTAGTAGATAGGCTAACATGACCAGTAAGATGAAAATTTTTATGCAAACAATAAATGTACTTGTTCACAATTTCGTAATGCAAATTATAATTTGTAATAGTGCTCGTAGAATATTATTTCGTTCATACATGGACGTCACAAAATCTTATTCCACTGACCGCATGTCAACAAAGATGCTAACACTGTTTATGGGTGTTTAGTAATGAATTTAAATTTATCGATGTTAAGCGCCCTGTAGTGTTACAATCGCCTACAAGACACGGTGGAATCGTTTTGTTATATTTTCATGACATACATATATGCATATATTTTATGCATTTATGTCGATAAATTATTTAACACACAGAGTTCTAATCGTGAGTCAATCTACAGAACTTTGAGTGCAAGTGAATTAGGACGCTTGACAAGTTCATTGACACGTCAGCATGTGACCACATGACAGTCAATGTCGTCACTTACGTTTGAGCTTCCTCTGTACGGGTTGCGACACCTAGATGTCACAGCTCAAATACTCTCCAACAAATTCTATTGACGACTACGCAGTAAAAAAATTTGTAGCTATATTTTTTCTACTCTGTGTCGATGAGTACACGCTACGAAGAAAGTTTATGCAATCGCTCTTATCTCTTATTAAATTGATTTTATAATGTAAGCTTTGAGTGGTTTTGATTAGTCAGATGTCATTGAAAATTCTTTTAGTTAATTCTACTAATAAGTGTCGTAGATTATAGAGAATTGGTAAATTAGGTGTAGTGACTTATACTCTTAAAGTGTGTATAAATATGCATAAAATAATATATTATTATAAATCGGTTTTATGTATTTTCTATTCAGATTTGTTGATTAAATATTCGGCGATTAGAAAAAATGGAATGTAGATGTACTTGAAAATACTTTCAAAAAGAAGTATTGCTGAGTCAAATATAATGTGTAAATGTACAGGAAAATATGCTCCAAAACATGTGCGAAGTATTATCTTAGATCAAGCTAATTTATTCGTAAATAGATTTTGTCCGCGACTTCACTCCCGTAATTGCAGGTTAGATTAGATTATTAACAGTACTTTTTTGGGATGAAAGGTTCCCTATGTCCTTTTCTGTCCCCTGACAACGTGTATGCGAAATTTCATGTTGATCGGTCGAGTAGTTAAGGCGTGAAAGCGTAACAAACAAACAAACTCACATTCGCATTTATAATGTTAGTAAGGAATTAGTACGGATGAATGAGATCAGATTTTTTCATAAGTACAGATGATGCATCGAACATAATTCGATGTACCGATACTGATATCGATTTAAGTCGAGTTAATGTGGACGCATTGATAATGCATGGCGCCATGTATCAATGAGTGTATGCCGATAACAATAATATTGATAACGCGATATCTTTGAACGTTTCAGAGGCGAGTTTGTGAAAGTAGATAAAGAGGTATATTAGATGTCATCGGTTTTTTCTGTTGTTGCTACGAGATATTCTGTTTGGTCATTTGGCGCTTAGGCCTTTATGGTTAATAATAGTGAGGAAATAGGCAATTTTTGTTGGTTTAGCTCATATGAAATACTAGTTGTCTCATATGTAATGTGCCCGCGGTTTCACCCGCGTTTATCGTTACTGTGCCGCCACCGTGGGTCGTAGCGTGATGTTACATAACCTATAGCCTTCCTCAATAAATTGGCTATCTAACACTAAAAGCATTTTTCAATTCGAACCAGTACTGAGATTCCTGCGATTAGCGCGTTCAAACAAACAAACAAATAAACTCTTCAGCTTTATAATATTAGTATAGATTAACAGACAGGACGTAAAAGTGTGAAAGAGAATCGTATAGAAAGAACAAAAGAGAAGTAAAGCAGTTAGGTTACGTAACGTCCTTACGTGAACGAGTACTTCTTCTTTATAAAGATTTTATATTATATGAATACTAACATTAATGTATCTACTAATATTATATATGTGAAAATTGCTGAAGATATTTAAATATTTTGTTATTAAGTGTTAACCGTTGAACCGTTTCATTTCAATTTGCACATAGATAGACCATGTACTGGATTCACATAACTGGGATACCTTTTATGCACCGTCATTAGATTTACACGAGCGACGCTGATATAGAGAAAATTTGTCTGTTGGTACATACGTAAGGATAAAAGAACTAATTTAAAAAGAATCTGTTTAGCAGAAAGCAGAGAAACATAAGTTATTGACTTACGTTTAAGCGACTGTCATTCATTAAATAACATTCATTATTCAATGAATAACACGAAACGATACAAAATACAATTATTGTGAACGAATGTTACGCGAACATTTCAACATAAGTTATGTCATACTCGAGCAAAACCGAGGAGAGTTTAAATATAATTTGCGTGTATAGAGACTTTGTTTCAATAAATAGATATATAGTAGGTACTTGATAAATTATTATACAACATCAATAATGCAGTTACTTCTATCTTTACAATTGTTTTTATTTTATCGACATAGATACCTGTTAAGGACTATTTTTAAACGTCGTCTAGACGCCTTATTTATTTTTACATTGATAACCGTAAACATAATATGGTATGATTGTTAATCCTTGTTGTTTTTTGGACGCAATCTAAATCATATCGTACGATAAAATATAACGTAAATTGTTACTGCATAAATAGCCCTGTAGCTTAAGTGTGAACCTTCGTCATATTGTGCCAAATGCTATGAGTTTGATGCTTGACAATAGATGGTGGCATCGACAATCAATTGCCTGGTAAGCAAGTCTAACGCGACATATGCTATATTATATAATATATAGTAGCGACCCGCCCCGGCTTCGCAGGGGTAGTAAAAAACCTTAACAAATTATACACCTCAACCTTCCTCAAGAATCATTCTGTCTATTAGTGAATACCGCATGAAAATCTGTTCAGTAGTTTTTGCGTCTATCGCGTAAAGGTGCGGCGTGGGCCTTTGTTTTATAATATGTAGCGATATCTAGTAAGGTTTGAGGTATAATATTTATTTTAAATTTAAAAATGTCTAAAGCGATATGTATAGTTGTACAAGCAATATGTATCCTGTACTAAAATTAATAATGAATATAATAACTACATACAAAATCGACTGCTCAGTTAAGTAGCTATCCTAGGATTCGTGTGTCCTTATGTTTTGAAGTACTCGAGTCTTGCGAAATAGTCTATGTATAATCCATACAACTCTTGCAATATACGAAAAACAACATAATACCAACAATAAGTAATTTCGATACTACTAGGTTAGCAAACATCTAGCGCTCAACAAAAAATCATTGCAAAAACGAGTTACGTCACTAGAAGTAAAAGCATCTTTTTAATAGCATATTGTGTTTTTCGGGTTACGTTTTGTAAGGTGGTGCTCACAATGATCAGGTCTGTAAATACATCAACTAAAGCCGTTTAACAGAAACACATTCCAATGCTCACGTTTTTGCGCATTCCCATAAAACACGCGTTGCGTCGCCACGCAAAGTGCTTACTTTTATTAATATGAACATGGTTTTAAGCTTAAAGGATACGAATCGAAACACGTCTGAGAAAAAAGGAAAATCCAGTAATCTGACGAATAAAAGATAGGTAAATATATTTTATATGTCGTGTATAACCGCATAAACCGTATCTTTGCGAAAATTCCAGACGGATTAAAAAGTATTGCAAAAGCTCAGGTTTTCTTAGATAAATCGCAGACAACCGGTCAAGTTATTAGCGCTGATTGGTTGATTTGAATGTTATGTACTGACAGACGAATGTTGTTAAACACTGTTCTAATGCCTCTATTGTGTCTAACGGCAAAATTCTTTTTTCGTTTTGCCGTTGTTTATAAATCGAATTTTAGTTAGCCAGTCGGTTTTTATTGTGTTAAAAACATTGGGATTTTAACCGGCAATTAGCTAGTATTTGTTGTAATTAGATTGCAACAATCTATTTAAGATAGGTACTAATAAGCCCATATTTTGGGTATCAACTGCTTTGCCCGAATTTTATTTGCCCTAATATAACTTGCCATAATAGTCAACAGCCATAATATTGTATGACGTAATATTCATTTGCCCTACTCTTATTTGCTATATTAGTCACGTGCTAGAAGCTTTGTTTCCCATTAAGTCACTTACCATAACATCATTTGTCATAATCATTGTAAGCCCTAATTATCACATGCCCTTATTATCACATGCCCTAATTATCACATGCCCTAATTATCACATGCCATAACATCATTTGCCATCGACATTAGGTGTGTAACGGTTGTTATATCAGGAGAAACTGGATGCAATCGGGACTTTAGGGCACCCCGACTCGGATAGGTGAGGTTAGAAGGGGATGGCGGGGTCGTTTTAGCGAGCGAAGCGAGCGAATAGATCCCGCCATCCCCTTCGTGGTTATTTTTTGTTAAACCACCCAGAAGTAGTTTGGTTAGGTTAGGTTAGATATTATGTCTAATAATCATTATGGCGTTTAAATATTATGTCTATTATTATTATGGCAATTAAAAATATGAAAAACAATACGTATGGCACTCGTATCTTATGGTATCTAAAATTCGGGCAATTAAAAGTATGTCATATGTCTTTTAGGGCAAACAAAACATTCGGGCAAATAAAATTCGGGTTAATGAAATTCGGGAATATGATGATTATGGTATATAATCTTTGGGTAAACAATAAACAACCCATATTTTGGAATGTTTCTAGAATTTTCGCAAAACATCGCCTTTCCAACTATCCTGCGACATATATATATGCTTGTTGAATTATCTGAAGAAATAAATCCGTCCCTAATGCTTTTTCATCTCGTTTGTACTGTAACCCTAAATTATTTCGGGATGAGATTTGGACATTTTGTGACAACTCCGCACATATCGTGACGTAAGGATAGAATAGAATTGTTGACATAATTCTGTCGAGCTATATTACTTGTCCTTGTACCTCTGAATACATGTCTCATACGTCGACCATTTTTAGCAAGTAAATATTATTAAGTGAATTTATTTTCGTGTGTATACATATAGGCTCGATAGAATGAGTAAACGCACTTATGAGTACACGTGCACTGAAACGTATTTTGTTGACATCAATTTTAACACATTACAGAATTATTATCTAATTATCTATAATTATGTAATATAATAATGCCGTGTTGGTCTGGTGTCATAGGTTGCAGTGATCATGAGGACCCGGATTTAATTTCGGGGTCAGGCTGGGTTCTTAGATTTTTCTGCTAGGAAATTTTCAGTAGCTACACAGTCTGAAAATTGCCCGGTGAACAGCAATATAGAGAAACATTGCTACCAAAATGTGTGTATGATAGATCCATGTAATATACACTCCAGGACATACAGGCATGTTTATATTTGTTATTATAATAACTAAATGTCTATAATTCATTATTTGATTTCTTATATTTAGTCATAATTATAATTGATTATTTCCATAAAAAGTATCCTATGTTTTGGACATGTCTACATGAAATAAATAGAGAAGGCAAGACAAGACTATTGAAGAAGCCACATTGAATACTTAGAGTCTTAACTTATTATCTGAACTTTTGAGCAGTGGCAAGTTTTAGAAGTATAAGTTGCAGTTAATTATTTAGGGACAATATAGTGTAGTAAATTTAAATTATAAACGTCTAGGGATTAGTAGGAATAGTCGAGATTTAGTTGCTATTAAATAATGAAAAACTTTCCAACCCACACTCGGGTCAAAATCGAGTTATTATTAGCAAATTACTCACGGGGTTACTATTTACTAGCTGGAAAATTTGGTAGCTCTACTATCACTCTAAATATTAAATCATAACTTAGTAGCCCAACCCACATGTATGAAGAAGCAATACGGGATTGAACTTCAATCACGATTATCTCAAAATGTTAACTCTGTGGGTTGGAACGTTTTCCAGAAAGTACGGCCGTATAAAAGAAATGAATCATTAACTTTCACTATTTGAAATTTTTTCTTTGGACTGTAAAGAGAATATTGGCATAATTATGTTTAACGAGAAACTTTTAAGACATCAAAATTAATAAATATTGTATAGTTCCGTCTTCTCTCTATATCACGTTAATGAGATAATTACGATATATATTTTAAACGATGGAAGGTTCAGTTTCAAATTATTAGTATTTTTATTTTCCCCTGCAGCTAAGCTATAAATTTGTGTTGATATTGAATTAACGTCACTAGAGCAATTACCAGGATCAGAACCAACGACCTATGCCATATCCAATGCGTAAACCATCGGGCTAATAACGCTTGAATTTTACAGTATAGAGGCAAAAATAGGGTCTACTGTGGCCTATTGACTTGTCCCAGAATTCGGGTCCGTAGGTACCAAATAATTTATGGCACTAAACTTATCAGGCATTCGTGTTATATCTTGTCATAGCTAGCCTTGAACATCATATTGTTCTTTCTACTAACGACGCTTGTGAAGATGTTTATTACTCAATCATGTGTAAACTGTTAACATATATAAATCACTCTGGGATAACGCATAGGATAACTTTTATCCCGGTATGCGGGAAAAGCCGCGACTACAATTATTGATTCATATTTTCCATAAAAATACATCGCCCGTTATCAGTAGTACGTTTAAAAATAAATGCTGATGCTTGTATTAAAAATGTCTTTACAGAAAAGTATGACGGCTGGGATTCAAACGAAACCATTGAAACCTTTCAATCGCAAATCCGATAGCTAAACTAATGGGCTACCGTCACTGTCGAGATTATCCTTTGATTATTTCCATTGACTCATCGTCTATTTAAAAATCTGACGTAGACTCCAAAAAAGTTAATCATATTGGAATTAAAAATAGGGTATCGCACACATCACTTACGTATGTAAAGACATCAACGTGTTTTATACGTACTTACTAAGTGTGTTGTTCTGTGTTTGTCGCCTGGCGCCTTGTCTTAATTGTTCGGACAAATAGATACATAGTGTCGAGACTCCTGATTTACTAATGTATTTAGTTTTAGCACTTACACATTAAGGCGAGGATTATACGCGAAAATATTCCGCCACAAGTATATTAATGTGATCACGTGATCGGACTTATATTGTGTAGCCGTTGTTATGTCGCGAATATTGGTTAAAATGATCCTTTACTAGAATTTCTCGTGACTTCGTGTTATAAGATCGCACCTTTTAGCGAATGGCGTAGTGCTTAAAGTGGCCGATTTTCCTTTGTGAACAACCTAGGTGTTGTGTCATCGAATCACACTAAATACATTAATTGGTATGTTTCATAAATTATAACCATTTGTTAATCATACCAATTTTTGTATTTAGAGTCCATCCGAGTCTTTTCTGTATTCGTTGTTTGAATGTTTGTAAAGTTTATTTCGATTGTGGGATTACTTGCAGTGCCGAAGGTGACAGCTAAAAAAAATATCAGATATCCAGCTAAGGTATTATATGGTATGTTCTCTATTACCCCGTCCAGATGATGAGTTTCTCATCATCTGGACGGGGTCTCGAAATGCTCCAGGTAAACGTGACAACGTAACAATACGCTTGGCTCTATTAAGTGGGACCTTGAATCATAGTTGTCTAAATGTAGTAGTTATTCACTTCTGCCTAACGCTTCGGGATAGAAGCATGAGCTACGTATGTATATATGAGTATAGTACGTGTTTTTTTACTTAAGTCTAAATATTTTTTTAAATATAAATGTCAAAGATCTATGTCATACATAAAATCAATATTATGTTCGTCGACTGGCGCTTGTGCTTTGAGATTGTTCCAACTTTTGTAATTATTGATCAACTGAACGGTTAACTTAGAGATGAGTGTGTGCAAATAATTATATAAATAGGTAGGCACTTTTAATATTTATTTTGACTGTGACCGCCTTATGCTGAAATTCTTTTTTTTTTGTTTGTTATGTCCTAAGACTAAGTGTAAAAAAGATGGATTTTAGTTTATCTACAAACATAGTTGAGCATTTTTATTTTTCAGTTATAATCCTTTTTATAGATTTTGTTGCAGTTTATTATACCTACTTATAATTTTTATTTTCATCCTATCCCCGAAAAATCAGCAAGCGTATAGAAGCCGTTAATATACGTTTATCGACGGTTTGCATAACATATGACTTTCCTAAGACAAAGACGCATATTAATTGTAATGTTTGTAGTCAAACTTATGGCCACTCCTACAACTAATAAGTAAAAGTTATCCGAAAGATAAATCGCATCCTTTCTCAGTCATGTTAGGTTAAAAAGAGAGATGGCAAGACTTTTATCTTACAGATAAATGCTATCTGGAGGTGGTAGTACAAGCCCTAAGTATCTAAGTACATATTTTAAAAGGGCCCTAAATATATAAATCTATCTATTGAACCATTTTATGTATCTATTACATTGTTCAATATCTCGCGTTTTCCTTCTACCAAACAGAGGATAATTTACATAATTTTAAGTTCACTATAATTCCTAATTGGTGAAATTTCTTCGAATATTTATTGACATCATGTTTGACATCATCAGTTTCTAAAGACACGGTGATTATGTGCGTGTAGTGAGTTCACTCAGTTATCTAGAAGGAAACAAGTTCGTTACCACCAGATATTGCAACATTATCTGATAATTGTCAGCGTGTATTAACGAATTGGGGCATTCGTGTACAAATGTAACTTGATAAAAATCTTTCCAAATTGTATTTCGATGTCTTTTTACTGTCTAGAGATATTTATGTAGGTATCACATAGTAAATACTTGTAAAAAGTTCCGAGACGACCATCTGTAGATTATACTTTTGACCTGTGTGAGAATTATTGATCTTCTGCGCCATTAGTGTAGTCCAAATTCACTTACACATTCTCATAATCTTAATATAATTAATGCTTTCAATAGCACCTATAGGGATCTCTGATAGGAAATTGATTAATATGAAGTAAATTTTACCTACACAATAAGTGTTTTAGCGGAATCTATCGTCGTCTTGCTATCAAGATTATTTATTTTCAATATTATTTTATTAGATATAAGAAAACTGAATTAGTTATTACGTTAAAAATCTTAAAAGCACTAATAATTGAGCATGTAACAGCCGAATTGCAAAGATATGCTGTAGGACAGTGAAAAGCAGCGTTTAGATTTAATACTCGCTGACCTTGGTCTAAATTTAATATTATTACAAAGAAATAAACTGACAAGAATTTTATTTTGACTTAATAAGCAAAATTATATACCTAACTAACAACACTTTTAGACATCTGTTATTCTATTATATTAGACATTCAAAGCCAAGACGTTACATATATTGCGCGAGTGAAAACAACCTAGAATACAGCCAGCACCTAAAAGCATAAGTAGTTTGTTTGTTGTCCACATTAAGTACGTACTCAATGTTAAAGTAAATTGACGGAACATGAAGCCGAATTTATCTGGTAGGTATCTACCAAATTTGCTTCTAGCCATCGAAGCATTTTTCGCACGACTCAAATAGGTTTCTTTTTTTATCTGGCGGTTTCTGGCTACTAGCTAGCTTGAAGGTGTTTTTGGTTGTCTTTCTGATCTGAGTAATTGTTGTTATAATACGAAACAACAAATTTGAGCGTCGATGATGGCGCATGTCCAGCCTCTTCTTAAACAACCTGTGTCAAGTGATGCTAGGTGATGATGTTCATGACCCGAGTTTGGCAGACTAGAAGTGTATATCTTCTTAAGAAATACTTATAACGACCGTGACCTATGTCGTAATTTATTAATTAGAGAGGAGCGCCGAATTTATAGTATGTAAATTTCATTAAAATAATTTTACGAAGGACATCCCATGACTATTGGAATAGGGATATAAAGTCTATAAAGTCAGTTAGGCTAAATAGCCTAAGTGAGTTTAGTAGAAAATATAGAAAATAACCTGTATTAAATACTAGCTTTTGCCCGCGGCTTCGCTCGCGTTAATTTAGAATTTGACAATCAACTCGGGTTGTACTCTGCTTGTAATAATATAATTCTATCAAGATTCGAAAAACACGTGGCGCCATCTATTATCATAAGAACGTTATTGTTGTTTTCCTCGGTAACAGTAATTTTTTTCGGGATGAAAGGTAGCCTATGTATGTCCGTTTCTGTACACCTGACAACGTATATGCAAAATTTCAGAATGATCGGTTCAGTGGTTTAGGCGTGAAAAGGTAACAAACAAACTCATTTTCGCTTTTATAATTTTAGTTAGGATTAGGATAATGGGTATTATTCTTAACATTAAATCTTAGAGATAATTAAATACCAGCTAACCTAACCTAAACATAACAATTATATTAGAGAGTTTAGCAGATCTTGTAAAAAAGATCTATCATATTTTTGACATGATTATAATGGTTGAAAATCGATCCTCAATGAAATAACTTATTTACTACTTAGTAAGGTACAGGCTTCAACGGTAGAGCCAAGAACAAAATAATGTTAGATGATGCATTATATGATGGTACTAAACGATTTTATATGTCTTATTAGTTTCTATTTATTGCACTTTTCATATTTCACATGCGTTGTTATAACTTCGCACATTATTCGCTTACGATCATAGTTAAAATCTCTATTATAAGTGATAAAGTACCGCGGGGCTTTAATAGTTTATTAGTTTTGAACTTGGCGTGATAGCTTATAAGACATGGGTACGATACGGAAGATGAGGTACATGCGCGGGATGTATGCATCGCGTAAACAACCGACCTGTAAATGCGTATTACGCCGCGCATGTAGCCGAGCCGGGTAGCTTGCGCATGTAGCTCGGCAAAAACACACATACATACATATTTATTATCTATATATATTTTTCTATTTATCAATTCATAATTTCTTGAAAAGCAACTGTAAATCAATCTAAAATTTTTTATTGCTACGCTAATTATAAACTGCTGAGCAATGAAAGCAAAAATAGTTAAAACGCAAAATGTTAATAATTAGACATATAGTTTCTTCTGCTTATAGGCAAATTATTCCTATTCCTATATTTTCTTCTGCTTATAGGCAAATTATTCCTATTCCTATATTTTATAGTGTTCTTTGTATCATAACTTAATAATAAAATAACTTGCTGATGTTCGGCAAATTATAAAAATAACAATACAAAACGAGTAGGCGGCGCTTCTTTTATTATTTGTTTACATTACATAGTTACGGTTGACAAATATTCAGCTTACATAATATTCTAAATAAGGTAAAGCAGTCTTTAAATATTTTTAAATAAGGTTCTGATTTTCTTAACAACGGTAATAGGTAAGTAAACATTTCCTACGCTCAGTGCGGTCTTGACCTAAGAGCTACGAAAGACATGATCGAATCAATCGTAATTGCGTCATTAATATATTATGTTGCCACTCCAAAAAATCTAAGAATTTCCGCGTGCGAGTTCATTAAAGACCATCGCATCGTCTTTGTCTCTTCACATTACTATTGCATAACAATAAATTCTTGTCGCTCTAATGCTAAGAAGATTGTTATTATTTTCAATAATTTAGAAACAAACAACATTTTGTCATTTAAAATTATTCATAAGTTCCGATGTGCATGATTCAGTAACCTTTAGGTGTTAATGCCAGCTCTATGATATGCATATGCTTTCTAGCTTTACATTATATTATAATTTACATCAGCAAGTTAAAGGTTTTCGTCGGCTATACCCGAAGCATAAATTTAGAAGAGACTTTCCTGTAAATTTATGGTAGTTTGGCGCGTCACAGACAATGTTGGCCGCAGTAAAAATGGAATGAGACTTCAGACACAGGGCGATTCCTTTCATCGGCATACCACATTATAGTAGAGCCTTGCTTAAGTAGTAAGTACTCGTTCGTTAAGTGTCTTCACGAAGGAAGTTTATTTACACAGAGCAGTCTGATTATAGCTTTTCAAGACTTTATTGTACGATACGGCATTGTGGTGCGAATAAATAAACACTTGTACGTAAACGACAACACGAAGCCGCGCTCGCACATTATTATATTATTTAACCGTTCCGCAATAAGGACCCGTTTTATTATTAGTTCGACTTTAATAGTGTATGAATCGAACATTACAAAGAGACGGTTTGTTGACACACTAGGCATGGACATCATCTAAAGAGTCATGGCTACTACATTGCCCTTTCGTTTGCATCATAACAGTCGAGAAAATTGGGAAACACGATGCATATTTTCTTAAATAACGACAACATTTAATATAAAGAGCATAAATTATCTATGAAATATAAATTAGTACCCATGGCGAAATTGTCAGTGATAAAATTTTACAATTTTCGACCAGTGCATGAGAAACTCTCGTGTCATCCCAAATCCACTAGTCAGTAAAGCAAATAAAGGAAACGAAATGAGATTTAAAAGGTCACGAGTTATTGGACGACGATGAAACGGTCATGCACTGGGCGGGTCAAGGCGACGCTGTCCAAACAAATCGCCGTACTTGCATACCTTCCAGTACTTTATCCTCAAGACTAAACAAGGAAAAAACTATATTGTTAACTCGGAAGTTGGGTTTCACAACTGCGACATACTAAGGTCAAAATTTAAGTCGATACATGCAAACTCTTTTTAAATTCCAAGGTAGTGGAATAGTTGCGATTCGGAGTAAATTAAATTATCTAACAGTATCGAGAATTGGAATTGAAAATCATATTTTGTGACACATATTTATGATTAACTAATTTATCTTTTATTAGTGCAATAAAAGCTTTTTGGCAGATTTAGTACCATATTAGTGGAATTGTTTTATTTGGAACAAGGCTAAGAGATCAATAAAGGCTTTATATTCATTTTAATGTAAGGCGTAAAATACCTGAATACGAAGCTCGACTTCGTTTAGAATAGAATAGAATAGAATATTTTTATTTGCATAAAATGTAGGTACATAAGTTGGAATATTATATAATTGGAACCATATGCATTTTGTCAAACTGACATGCAAATCTTAATAAAAATCAAAAACACATTAACATCATGAATTATTGCTAGACTAATAATTGTTATATACACATGCACATATATTACGCTTTTCTACAATTTACATTCATTTTTGACAACCATCAAAGTAATTTTTTATTGAGTAAAAGGATTTATCAATTAGCCAATCTTTGAATTTCTTGCAAAATAGGCATTTGTTTGTAACTACTAGGTAACGCATTAAAAATGCGTCCACACATTACTAAACTACTTTTTAAGTACATAGCCGTTCTAGGTACTTTTTGCAATACAATTCTGTCAGGATGCCTGGTGTTACGAGGGTATAAGTCTCTTGCTCTTTTAAGCAAGTTAGGGTGTTGCATAACAAATTTAGCTGACTCTAGTATATACATACAGGATAGAGTGAGTATGCGAGATCGTTTGAAAAACGGCTTGCAGGACTTCCATGGTGGTATGACATTAATGGCGCGAACATATTTCTTTTGTGCCAAAAAGCACGTTGTACCTCAGTGGAGTTGTCCCACAGTATGAGTCCGTAGTTTAGTACAGAGGATACATAGCCGTGATATGCCGCTAGCACAGTATGTTCAGTGGAAGTTTTACGTAATTTGTAAAGAACATACACAAATCTGTTTATTTTACTACATACGTTTTCCACGTGCAACTTCCAGTTTAGATTTTTATCCAAATGAAATCCTAAAAATGTTGTGCTTTTGACCTCATTAATTTCGTGATCCTTATAGTTTATTTTTATGTTTTTATGTGGTTTACCGTATGTGCTAAATTGAATGAATTTTGTTTTATTTAAATTAACTTGCAAATTATTATTTTCGAGCCATGTTATTATATTATTAATTGTATTACTAATGTCAGATGAAAATT
Source organism: Catocala sponsa (assembly GCA_963564715.1). NCBI lineage: Eukaryota > Metazoa > Arthropoda > Insecta > Lepidoptera > Erebidae > Catocala > Catocala sponsa. The sequence goes on along the minus strand of OY751338.1, from coordinate 18,524,541 downwards.
GATTAATGCCAGTTACTTTAACATGGTTGGATTGGATAAAAGGAGATGGATGAGCGACATGTCTACTTTATATAAAATCTTCAGGGGCTCATTTAATAGTACTCTCCTAAGTCAGTTACACTTTAAGGTGCGTTAACTCGATCTGTGCGTACTCCGCAGCTGTTTCGAATACCAATGTGCAACAATAATGTGTCCCAAAATAATCCACTGTTTCGAATGTGTAGAAAGTATAATGATATTTGCGCTCATGTCGATATATTTGTGGATGGTCACAGCAGATTCATAGAATCCTTACGCAAATTGAATGCACCTTAACCTAATGTATATTACACTCCTAGTCTTAACTATATTGTTTGTAACTTCTTTTTTTATTGTAACGTTCACTTACATATCTGAAGCTGTATAAATTCTAAATACTGTAGTAATTGGAGTGCAGATTTAAAAATGTTTTCATGTAAAAGTAATCCTAATCACTACTTGGTCTGTATTCTGTAACTGTAATAAATAAATAAAACCAATACACTGCTCATAAATAAGCCAAACAATATAAAAACATTTAAAATCAACTTAAGTGGGTGATTAGAAAACAATGAATGCTGTTTAATAGACAAAAATGGTAACATCTTAATCATTTCAATAATAAATCATAGTTGTAAGCTTTCTAAACTATCCATTTCCAAATTTAAAATATATTTTTTAATTTGGATGTTTCATTATGGCCATAATATTTACGATTATTTTTTGAAAAGCGGAGTATATCTCTGACATTGAACTGTTAGCCATCAGCAATGCCAGTTTTGTGCAAACAAATAAAGGCTTGCTACGTTAATACGTTAGTATGTAAAACGCAAACAAAAATATCTACAAGGTAATACACGTGATAATCTGCAACTTAACACGTAATTAAACTATATTTTATAGTTCGGATATGTTTGTAAATGTTGCAACCTAGACTAAACCAGTGTAATTTATAAAAGAGAATATTATAGTCTTTACTATTTCTTGCTAATAAATAACAGGGCTTAATGCAGAATATAACTTACTAGTAGACCCGCGCAATTTCGTCTGCTTCACATAAGATTATTTTCCCCGTGTTTGCAACATTTATCATTGATGCTCCGCTCCTATTGGTCGTAGCGTGATGTTATAGCCTATAACCTTCCCCAATAAATGGGCTATGCAATTCTTAAACAATTTTGGAATTCGAACCAGTAGTTCTTGAGATTAACGCGTTTAACCAAACAAACATACTCTACAGCTTTATAATGTTAGTATAGATTGAATTAGGAATGAAATGGCAAAATAGGCAATGCCGTATACTTAAAAAAAATATATAAATAAAGCTTGATCGGTTTAACGTTGCCAGTTCACAAAGTGTAGATGCGCTTTGTAAATTTGAATCTAGAGCAACCCGTTAAGAAATACATTAATGCTGGGACGTATACCGTTTTCTACTATATACTAATACGATTATATACGAGTATATTATATCTTCTTCTTCTAATTTTTAAATAAATATCAATTATTAGAAGAAAGACACATCAAAACGACCGTGACAACTTTAACCAACATATACATATATTTATGGCATAGACTTAAAATATTTTGTACATTCTAAGTCTATGATTTATGGAGTCGTAATATTCGTAACTGTCTATTGACAATTAAGAATATTACTATATGCTCAAAAACCACTGACTTTAAATAAAAAGGTAAAAGCAAGTACTATATCAAACATATAATACGATATTCTTTATATTTAGTAGACTACATTTAATTATTAAATAAAGTATTATGCTTTAATGCGACCGCTGAAATTAATTGATTTTGTCACGGTTAATATGTTTTACGTTTCTCCCCTACAATTATGCTGAAGTTTTAAAATACTGATGCAGCGTTCAAGACTTACAACAAAATTCATGACACTATAGCTTAATATTCAACAAATGACTTATTCCAAGAAACAATTGCTTTTCGAAAACTATTATTAAATTTAATGTTATTAATTATATTTATTCACTTACTAGGAATTACCGAATGAATTATGCGTACGAGCGTGTAGTTACATTTATGTTCATACACATATACTAAATACAAAATTGCAAAGGTACAACGTTTATTGCATTATGTTAATATTTATAAGAATGTGAGTGAATAGTTCTTAAACTGTTTTGTTAATTTTTATTACATAATAACAGTTTCATATTAACACTTACTTTCATATTCTTTGTTAAAAAAGTTTGTTAATTTATGCAGGTTGGGCAGCTGCGTAAATATTGGGTACCTACCTAATATTTGTTGTTTGAATAATTTGAGTCTAATAAAAAAGGATCTATCTATACTTTCATCGCTTATTAAAGTGATTCGGAAAGAAATTAATGTTGTTATGGTAAAATAATAATATTATAATAAATATAGTCGGTACGGAATAATTAAAATTTTATTATTTTAGATGTTTGATGGCTACGAAAAATTATTTTCATCATTGTATATATATATATTATTACAGATATTTTTAGCTAATCGGATGCATTATAATATAATGTTGGTAGTGTTGTACAACAAAAAGTGTTACCCATTATAATATATTTTACATTTAATAGAATGAAAGTAAGCTTTTTACAATCTGATACCAATGATAGGCGTATTTATAGTAGTACTAAAATTGCTTCACTACGTATATAGCAGTATAATAATATAATATCACTAATGTCAAAGCTAACTGTAGAGGGTTCGGTTTGAACGTCGCACGCAAACTCTGACGACGTATAATTAGATATTGATACTACAACACTATTAAACTAAACACTATTAAAAAAAACCTAATCAATAATTACTCCGAAATATTTCTACAATCTACACTGGTAGCGGATTCATTTAAAAAAATGCAGCGTCCATTGCGGGGTTAAAGATTAATTTAAAAAAAGCATGCATAAATAAAACGAGCGGCCTATGTATAACAATGCGTGTTTATCGTGCAACTCGAGTCTGCCGCAGTAAGGAGTAAGGTACTGCCGCATTGACCCATTTTGATAAACTCGTGAATAGATTACACTACGTCCACTTTAATGCTCAGGTGCTGCATGCATCGTGTTCCGTATTTATTTTTCCAAACTAGACTATTATTATATAAGCAATAAAATTTGTTTATTATTTGTGTAAAGAAATAAAAAATTAAAATGTAATAAAAATATACTATACTATACTATTAAAGACGGTACAAAACCTAACAAATTTAGCATTCAATGTTTTTATGATTAGATGACGTGATTCTATAGTTCCAACATTTTAAAAAGCGTCTTTTCTACAAGAATAACTTCGTAAGTGAAAACTTTGTAAGGTCACCAACAAAGCCTCGCGTGCACACTGTCACAAACTCACGCACACAAACAAAAAAGTTTAGCTTATAAGTTTATAATCAAGCGGGGTTTTTATCTTGTAGTCGTTGGCCGTACGCCGCGCAGCGCGCATGTCGCCCGTCAGCGCTGAAGCCTCACAAATACGCGCGTGAAAATACACTCACCCGCTTATGAAAAATTAAGAAAATAAAATCGCACTCTGGATAACTCAAAGAAGCCAGCCCGTCAAAGGCGTTTGACAAATAAAAAGGTGCTCCATTTTAAAAATCGCGCTCGTCGGGCTTATTCGGAAAATTATGAAAGTGATGTGAAACGTAGGTGTTTCTCTTCAGAGTACGTTCAGCGCTTACTCTGTATTTTTTCTAGTGACTACAAAAGCTATTGTTTGAGTTTTGCCTGAATTGAAGCACAAAAAGTATACTTTTCAGTGTTTTGTTCTATTGAATGAGAAGTGTGTTGAAAAATTATTACATAAAAGTGGATTGTTCAGTTTTAGTAAAGGAAAAGCGGCCGAGTAATTCAGTTAGATGTGTGTTCAACATAATATACAACGGGACACACCATGACGGCAAAGTTCGGCTATGTGAGTACATCTAGCACATACATTATTTTATAATAATTGTTATTAACGTCTTCAGTTGCCATGCGCTAGAATTCCTTGGAATGCGAAGAAAGATAAATTATGTATGTTATATTTCATTTTCAAGGATGTTATTAATTTGAGTTTGTCGCGAAACGAGTAATCTTTGAACAGCCGTCGATTATCGTCCGATTTGGATAATATTACACAGTTTGTATAAAATCGACGCGTTGTTTGAATATGACGTAAAATTCGTCAACTATTGTTATGAATGGAAATTTATTTTTCATTGCATGTCGTTATTGATTCGTGTGCGATATACATAGATAATGTAAATCTCAATTGTATATAATCATGACATGAGTATTAATTCTCTGATACAACTGTATACATACAAGCTTGATATTAACATAATAAATAGATATGTAATTATATTCTTGTAATTTTTTATACTTATTTATATACCGTCTGGAAGCATACTTATTTTTTTATGTGGTGCTGTGGCGATTATATTGTTAGGTTAACAATTTATTTATTAGTCTAGTATTGCAGCGTCTTATTTTATATGTTTATTGCGCTAAAGGGATTTATTTAACTGCTCATTATATGTAAAAACAGCCTATGTATGTGGACGCTAGACTTCAGCATACTTAAGCAGACTAGTAAAGAAAATACTTTTTTTTTAAAGCTAAGGTCTGTATTCTCGCCGCGTATACCACTTGATAGTTTTTTATAATCTCGACATTATAGTATAATTTATACACTGACATTGTATAATATTATACAATTAAATTAGTGTGGCCGACACAGGAGCTGTTACTGTAATGCCCGAGAATATCTTAACCATTTAACTATCAATAACTAATACTTGATTGAAATCTATATCGAAACATTATTCATAAATAATACATATTTCTAAATTGAATTTGAAAATTTCGCTTTAAGTGAGACATCCGAGTTCTCAATATGTAGTAACTTATATTAGTATCACCAAGATTAATTATCATATTTTATCGTATTATGAAACAGATAAGCCGAAATCACATTTGTACTTCGAGATTAAGTTTTTAATTAATGCAAGCCTATGAAGATATTTATGTAATGTGATAATATTTTATAATCAAACCAAAATATCGTACTCGATAAAAACATCGTATTCGGAAAACGTGTACTTAATATATCAATAAGTTTGATTTTATATGAAAGAAAACAGCTACTTATATTTTTTGCAGGTAACATTATTCGACTTGTTCTATGTAATGATTTCCAATAATTACACTTACATACTTTCTTGAAAATTGAAATTCTGTATTTCACTTCTAACAAATTAATGAGTATTTTCTCCTTTGTGTTTAAGACTTCATTTTATATGTTTGCAACTTTGGCATGCGTACACACTGTTTGTCTTAATATACTTGTGACGTCTATATAATTTACAGGTAGGTTCATAGCCTTTACACCATTTACAAAAGACAGGGTGCCTTGGCAAAACCACAAAATTTACATACTAATTATTGAGCTGAGTATGGTGATACCCTGTAATAATTTAAGATCCGCTTAACCCATATTTCGCAAATAAATGATTTGATTTGATTTGATTTGAATTTTAGCGTGTATACTATAAACCACATGGCATTGACGTATTAACTGAAATGTAGCATTATTATGGCACCTTAAGATTAGCATACGTCTCAAGTACGCCTTATCAACAGTTACCGCTTAATATTATCAGTAAGAATCATTGTTTATAGTTCTTACACATAATTGAACATGACTTATGTTGGGTTCAATTTTGATAAAATGTTTAGGTACAGTTTTGGTGCATTTATGACAATAACATCAGAATAGCGTATGACTAAAGGTATTTAACCAAAATAGCACTTATTAATAGAAATACTGCTGAAGTTGAATCATAAAGGAAACGATTAATTCGTATGACCTATTAATGAATTAAGGGAATCTCTAAATTTAATTCATCTGTATTATTTTATCCTTATTTGGTAAAGTGACACATACAAATTATTATGAAATTCTGATTAATTAAAATTTGTCCTTATGGATTATTATAAGAATACGTATTGCTACATGCAGCTTTACCAGTGCGGTATGTAAAAAACATAATATTGTTTATTTATAGTATTTATATATTCAAAGGGCGTGCTGTGCTAGATACACACATAGCACTTATTAAATGTATAAATATCTATAATAATATATCTTATAGTTATAAGATATTCGTTTTAATTTTTGAGACGTCTTTTAGACCAATAATTATGTCATTGGCATTTTCTCATATATATCTAACATAATATATACCTAGTTGTAATTTTTGGTCTCGTGACTTCTTGGTATAAAAAGGAAAAAGTCATACTTTTACTTTTATAACATTCTTTAAAACTCTTGTTTTCAATGATGGCTACCTATAATTGTATTTTATGAACATTATACTTTTGGTTTTATGCGAACTGGCTTTAATTTAAAACGTTTAATAGCATACGTTAATAGTATAAAAACGTTCAATTAAAACATTCGATTAAGTATTATTTACATTGGTGTAATTATCGGTACGTGATTGCACATACATAGTACCTACATATATCACACGTGTTTGTTCAAAAAATTCAATTCATAATAGCAATACAATATTTAAAGTATATTATATGTGAATGTATATTATTGACATGATAAAGGAATTTGTGAAACCTACTATCAACAATAACTGTACCTATTAATCGTATATATAAAACTTTAAAAATTACTGGTAGAACGCGAACACACTTCTTTGTAATATTCATAGACAAGTCTATTTATTATTATAAAAAAAAAACAATAAGTGCGTGTCGGACTTGCGTACTGAAGGTTCTATACTACTACGCAGTACCCTGAGTCCAACTCACACTTGACCGCTTTCTGTTTAAATTTTTTGGATTTATGCTATTACTTAAATTATAATAATTTCTCTTTATAAGTAAAGCTTACAACAAAAATCCTAAAATGCCACCTCTTGCACCTTTCATTTTAAGATTTTGTAAGGAACTCTTAACAAAGCTGCATAATAATACAGTAATTCTACATAATTAAAAGAATTACATTTATTTTTGAATTATATTCTACTATTAAGTAAATGTGAAGAGCAAGCTTACATTTTGTTACACCGTGTAAAAGTATTTCACATTTTAATAGATCATCCAACATTCTCACAAGCCTTTTGCTCCATCAATCATTCGAAAATAATATTACAAGCCTACATCAACTGAATGAGGTGACCGGTTTTCAGTCGATTTGTATCCGATATGATACGTCACGTCGATGCTCGTAGGTATTTTCAGAGTGTGCACTGAAAAGAAAATTATATACGAACTGTCCAACGATAGATATCACATAAATCCGTGATTCTGATACTAAGTCAGTTTCAGAGTTTACAATGGAATTAAGTATTAATATTGGGATGTATCATATATAGCAGAGCAGACAAACCAATTTAATTTATTATTATATGTTAACCTACAGTAATATAATAATAAAAATAATATTCTATCACATACACACAATACCATCTAGCCCAAACTAAGCATAGCTTGTACTATGGGTACTAGACAATGGATAAACATACATATATACTTTATTTTTTGTTAATACATATATATTATACATAGAACCACCCAGACCAAGACAAACATCCATGTTCATGCACACAAATGTTTGACTTGTGCGGGAATCGTACCCGCGACCTCAGGCGTGGCAGTCGGTTACACTAACCACTACGCCAACGAGGCCGACAAACTTGTATAATATTTTATTAAATGCATTAAACAGAAGAACATGAATACGATAGACTGAGAGGCAGGAGTAAGGCAGTGTCAAGACTAGTAACCATAAGAAATCAGCAACGCCTGTTAAAGTCAACTAACTTACAAACGTAAGAATGTTAAAATATTTAGCTACAACATAACCAATAAGTCATACAGTTCACAAAACGAATCTACTATTCTATAACTTAAAGAGATAAAGATTTATTTTAAAATCAAGGTTGGCTATATGTGTGCAGCTCCATCATTTATTTGGGTCATATGAGCTGCGTAGTTAAAATGAGTGACAAGCCTACTGCCACAGTTTTAGGACATTGACACTGAAGATGAGGAATCTAGATCTAGAATTTTATGAAATATATGTCAATATACATGACACACGATATAAACGTATGTCCTCATTGATTCTTTAAGACATATGGATAATAAAGAAAATTACATGCGATTCACGCTACTGATAAAACCTTGTAAGGTCAACAGTTTTGATTTTGACTTAGTTCCTAATTCAACTCACACGGCACACCTTATAGTCAGTCAATATTATTATAAATAGTTCGATATACAAAGATACATCTGAACTTATTAGACCTGGCATACGGAATAAGTAGTACTTTTAAAGCGCACATACAGGTAGCTAGACTTGAAATATGTTTGATAGTTTGTCTACATAGATATGATATGTCATGTAGGTCTTCCTGCTTCTGTCAAAAATTTAATATCAGAAAAACCAATACGCTCGAGCACCTGACCTGGAAATTTAACCCTCCTCGTGTTCGACCGCAATCAACAATAATAAAATCAGAAAAAGAAATCTATCGTTTGTGAAGGCATATCTATTCCATACACAGAATTCTTAATAATAATGCTTATTATTAAGATTTCTGTGATTCCATAGCTAGTGGTACTCACCAATTCTTTACTAGCGTAGTTTTATTTGATTCTTACTCCTTCATATAACTATGGATTCCTTGAAATATGCCAACTATTATAATATTTATAATTGTTTTTTCGCATAACTGTTGTTTTATTTGTGTATAAAATATAGACTTACAAGGAAATATTTCAACATTAATAAGTGATTAGTACAAGCGTCAGTAGATTTACGCCTGTATATCCTAGAAAGGGTAGACAGAGGTGTTTCATATTTATATTTTACTAGTTTTCACCCGCGGTTTCGCTCGCGTAAATGTAGGTTAGGTTAGGTAAGGTTTGCAACAGTTATTTTTTCTGGATGAAAGGTACCCTATGTCCTATTCTGTACCCCTGACAACGTGTATGCAAAATTTCATGTTGATCGGTTGAGTAGTTAAGGCGTGAAAGCGTAACAAACAAACAAACTCATATTCACATTTATAATATTAGTAAGGATTAGCTATTAGTTATTAGGTCCTATGTAATAAAAGGCGAACCTATTATTGTTCTTATCATCTTATATTAGGTATCCTAGTTGGGCAGTGTTTTTGGATGTTCCTGTCAAGATATTTCACCACTTCTAATTAACTTAATAGAGATGAATATAGCATGCTTCCTGACGAAATCCCTTACTGGTCCTGAGAATTGTAAGTTGAAATTCTTAAATGCGAGAGTTTTCCAAATAAGCGTTTATCACAACCCAAGAGTCGCACTAAGGACTTCAGATCAATAGTTACAGATGCGCTTACGCTTAAGTAATTTCACCAAAGCGGCAATTAAATTGAGTTTTCTATTAACCTCAGCCTCGGGTCAAGCTGACGTTAAACATTGTTATATTAAGATGCAACAAAGATACACTATACAGTTCTAAATTTCATAGCCGTGTGTAATATTGTAAGTCAGTGCTAATTTTATTTAATTCCAGTAATTTTACAATGTTCCCGTTGTAGTAAATGCGGTGAAGTCAGCTTGGAATGCAAGATTTATGGCGCATAAATAGTAAGAGGACTTGAATGACACTATTAGTACATAAAACAATGAATAGTGAATATTTTACGACACACGTCAATGTATTTGTGAAGCATGTATTAAATTCGAGCTTCAATGAAATTATATAATGGATAGTACAACCACGTATGTTTATACTCAATACCGATCAATATCCGTCTAGTAAGTATGTTCTATTCAATACAATTCCAGTAGACCGCTTACTTTCATACGGGGCGCTTTGCACCTTGTATCAAAATTAACCTGTAAAATGTTATGTTCGTTCAAGAGGCATCGAAAAATAATTACATACCTAAAAGAAAACAAACTAAGTATGCTATAAACGACCTATATCACAATCAAAATCAACCACATTCGAGGTGTGATATATCTCGTACAAACGATTTAACTAGTTTTTCTACATTTCTGCATCTCTGTTTCTCAAAAGAGGTATACAGATGAACGTTACTCCTACATTTCGCCAGATTTATACTTACGTAATATGGAAGCTTATTCCTGTCTACTTAGTGGTTTTCCAGACAGTATGCCAATACTAAATACTACTAATAAATTCTTAGCCTAAATCCCCATAACACTTTTGTCAGCTTCGGGAATCAAAATTACAAACATAAGCATACCATTACAGAACCAATGAGTCTAACATAATTCTTATATAATATATAAATATAACCTAACCTTTTCTGTAAATATTTAGTAGTATAAATATTTGTGTTTTTGTAATTATGTTACCTTTTTTAATAGGTTTGTAAATATATATTAGGTTAATTCGTTTTAAAATTAATAATGTAAATATTTGACGTAGAGTTAATTTCATGCTCTCATATCTATCATTAATATTTATAAATTTTGATTGGAAAAAAAAAAAAAATATATATATATATATAAATAATTACATCATTATTATCTTAATACGCTTTAAGGTATCTCATCGTCACCCTCAGATAATAATATTTTGAATTCCTTAGTAGTTCATATATTATAATAAATATAGCATTCAAGTTTTATTGAACACTATCGCGTGTGTTTGTTATTTTTCTAAACATAGAAATGTGAATTATTTAAATTGATGCATAAAAATATGTATGTTAAATATTTAATTAAAATGTAGGTGAACTGATTGATAAGATTTCTTTTTTCTCTTATAGGATAAATAAATTGCTATTAATTTCTAAACAGAGAATTAAGGTATAATTTACATAAATATTCGATAATATTGTCTCAATACTGAATTATAGAGCAATAAATTGTATTGATGTCTCAATATTTTAATTCTGTCGCTGGATTAGCAGACTTGTAACTGTTTAAAAACATGTATAATACAAAAATATTACATAAATATGGTAGATGTAGGCATTTGACAAAATTCCTTGACAGCCTTGTAAATGCTTTCATGATCAGTGTATTAATGATATTGATGGTAATATTATGGTTATTTATGTATGTTATATTTATTATTATAATCGTTATCTATGTTAGAGACTATCCTTGCCACAATCACTTATTCTATTAGATCACAAAAGTTTATCCTATACAGTACCTAATTGAATTTGCAACACTAAGTGAGTTGATCATTATATTAAACAATTGGTCCTTTCGCACGGAAGGCTTTATAAATGGTCGTTCAATATTATACAATGCGTTTAGTGATTTGATATCAGTATAGGAAGAGGAACTCTTTGCTAACTAAGTACAACCTTGTTGGAATACTGGCACGAATTTAAACGCCAGTATAATCGCAAACCTTGCTTCTACTACCGTGAACGAATTGTAGCAACTGTAGAAAGCACTTGAGGTGTTTCGGCAGCAAATTTGTTCAAACGACGACGACCCGCAGATATGAAATGAGCTCTACACACCCTCAGGTGTCTTGGGCATTCTGAATAAATAATTATAATATATATCGCCCTATATAGTCCTAAGCGGGTTGGCAGCAGAGTATTATTATTACCACATCTGCTTGGATTTTAGTTACGTTATAGAATTGCAGTCTATTGTCACCTACTTGGCTATCAGTCCTCTACTAATAAAACACCATTAATATTATGCGGACAATTCTAGCAGTGCCGCAATCGAACCCGAGTTCCCATGGGCACGCGAATATAAGCGACGGCTCGAAACATGCAACAACACAAAAAGAAAAGTACTTATATGATTTAAAACCTCTGAATATGACATCATATTATTCTAGTAAAACATTTAACGCTTCAGTAATTTCGCTACACGTGCCTTTCGTTTCGTAGAAGGTAAGGCACAGGCGTGACTTATCGAAAGTTCGACGGTTTTTAATCAGTCCCTCACATACTTATGATGTTGTAACCATATATGTACATAATCTACACGTAAAAGACATATCATCGAGTCATCACAATGTAGAACTATAAAGCATACGAATTGCAATAATGGCACGCAAGTTTCTTTTGCAAATATATCGCTTATACCTATATAATTCTTAAAATTAAATCTATACTGGTGTCAGTTAGTCTGAGCTCGTATTAATATGCACATCTATAGAACCAAGGGGTCAACATATACTATTTGATATTTATTTTTATATATAGGACTTACACAAGGAATACCTGCACTACGGAAGCTTTGAGAAACATTGAAACAACGGACACTAAGAAGACTAGCAATAACTCATCAAGATAATTATCAGAAGATAACTTGTATCTATGTTACTGATTATGAATAAATTAACAATTAATAAATATTAAGATTCCATAGTGATCTTTAATAAAACACGTAACTAGTAAACGCGAAATTGTATTTTCTCTTATGTTTTTCATTTACCTGATATTGAAGTACAATTAGACAACATTTTGTAATAGACACCTTATCTAGAGTAACATAGGTTCCTTATTTAAGTAGTTCTTCAAAACTAAGAAATAAAGATTTTTTATATACATGGGCACGTGGCGGCCGTAACACATTCATGCACATATAATTATATAGACTCACATCTAGAATCGATGTACTTATAAGTACATATGTACTTATTACTATGTGATTATAATAACAGCTGTCTAAAGTCTCACGCAAATCGTTAAAGTCCACAGATAAATTAAGTATTCGCAGACGTCCTAATATATTGCATTTGAAATTCTTTCGACATGTCGTGTACCACACACGCGGGATAACCCAAACAACATTTTGGCAATTGTAATTCTACTTATTAACTGCTTGAGAATCTAAAGAATTTAGACAATCGATTTTCTATGCTAATGAAATCTTAACTACATTGTATGTATATTTTATGATCGTTTTCTCACTATAAGACGAGTCTATTTCATTTTCCTTGCAATATAATATACAAGAAACGTGGAGAGACATAATTATAATATAATTTATACAATGTCTTATCATTGTCTATGTTAAAGATGTAACGTAATTCCCAATATTTATGTTAGTTTTCGTAACATTTATGTTAATAGACCTCCCAGACGTTCATTAGAATTTACAGTCGTTTGAGCTGCTCATTTCATATTCTCGGCACGCGAAGTTCAAGGACGGAACGAGAAAATTCATTACCAACCGTCAGTGTTTGCTCAATGGCGTGCTGCGCCTGAATATAGTGAATATAACACTTATATTTTGTACGATCTCGCTCTTTTATACAAACGAGCTGAATTTCAAAGGTTGTTGAGAATAATTACGTTGACTTTCAGAAAAGGGTTTTGCTGAAATATTCATCGGATGAAGCTGCCTTAGTATGTATATTGCAGGCCCTACTTACTTAAATAGGTCAACTTATGGTAAGGTCATAAGTTGAAATTGTTAATATCTACGTATACGTAAATAATAATTAATTATTATATATGTACATATGTACAACGTTAACACATCGATGGGTCAAGGAAATTCGTAGTTTTGACACATCTCTTTTCTTCTCTCTCTTTGACATGTACTTATTTTGCCCATAGGCCGAAACGCGTTGAGGAGTCTGGAACCTTACTCATTGCAAGGTTACTTGGTAACCATCTTCAAGATGGAGGTACCCCTGAGTGGTAAAGTTTGTGTGAAGTCTCAAGTTTAACCGAAGATGCCGCTAAGCCCAACCTCTATAACTTTTGGAAAATGGGATTTTCATACTGATTTTATCGTTAGATAAAACGTATCTGATCCTCCTTATCTATGGATTATAAAATGATTGACAGATATAGGTTACTAGACTTGAAAGTACCTCTTATATAATAGATATCAGCCTTCAAAGTTATGACTCGCTCTGGCTTTGATAAAAATAAAATCGGATCATGTGCAATTCAATTCATATTTACTTTATTTACCATACATTATAGAAAGATATTCTAAATTTAAATAAATATAAATGTAATTGGTAAGGTTGATTTCTTCCCACAGCGCCGTGGGCCAAAGTTGGCCGAAAATTATAATTGCCCGTTTTATCGATTTCTAACTTACGCCATCACATGTCAATAAACAATTAATAAACGATTTTGTTTTATAGCCACATAAACATGTAAATTACATAAAATGAACATGGATATTAATTATTTAGATTTGGTGGCTTCCTACGATGCCGAAGGAACGAGAAGTTAAATTATTATACCGACTGCTTTCATTAAAACATAAATATATCGCGACATGCCAATAGTATTTTCAAATTATTTATTCACAATAAAAATATTTCCTTTTATAATAAATTCTACTAAAAGAAAGCAGAAAGAAATGTAGTTTATTTGGAAATTAAACGCGAGCGAAGGTGCGGGCGAAATTTAGTGCTTTATACATGTGATTTTATATTTATTATGTTATAGTTACCATTTAAATGTGATTTATGAAACACTAGATTTCGCCCGCACCTTCGCTCGCGTTAGTATAGCTTTTGCCAATAAATTTCTATCCCCCAGGCATAGTACTTTTCCTATATGAAAGGTACCCTATGTCCTCTTCTGTACCCCTGACAATGTGTATGCAAAATTTAATAATGATCGGTCGAGAAGGCGTGAAAGCGTAACAAACAAAGAAACTCACAATAAGGATTAGAATATTTACGGTATTGATAATAAAATAAATTTAATAATCTTAAGACCATAATCATCATGTATCGAATAGGCGCCTTTAAAAATTGAAACTCATACTTTTATTTACCATAGTCATTCTGATCATAATCAGCCTTCGAATTAGATAGCAGCGTGTTTTATGCTACCGAAACAGTCTATCTTCGTACTATCTTACTTGTATATGTTTATATAATATTTGGTGTACAAATATATATCTACGATGTTTTGTACTCGTGATACAAATTACCTTCATGTGTTAAAAGGCGCCAAAAACTATACCACTACAGTTATGTCAATGGAATAGGTATACGAGATCGACATTCCTTCATATCTTTTCGTACGTAACAAAACGTGCTTCCACGTGATCACAATAACACTCATTAACCTAAGCAGCGGTTATTTGGTTTTGAATACAAACACTTTTTACTTATACGCAGCCATATTGAACATTATTGACGAACATAAAAGTAACGTTTTTTCTTTCAAAAGAAATTCTTGTATGCCTGTGTGATTGCGTAAAACGGCGTAAAAGAGAATTCTTTAGTAATTCGTCACGGAATTACTACGTTTACTAGTAATACTGAGAATTGTAGTAAAACTATACGTGTCGTATCCTATGTCGAATTACAGGTGAAATTGTAATTATTCGAGCGGTAAATAATAATTGGTAATTCTACACTGTATTGTTCTTTTAAATTGTCGTACGCTTGCATTTTTATTGTTTTCATATCGAGGAATTGATCATTAATGCATTTGAAACCATGTTAGGAATAAAAGGCAACATAGTCGTAATACGTTAGGTACAGCCTTAATGCAATATTATGCGTTATTGGTAGAGTGCTAAAGGCACCTGTATAAAGGTGGAAAGAAATAAGTTAAACGTTGCAGAAGTTTTTAAGAGATGAATGTCTTTTCGGCCCTTCAAATGCTTCTACATAAGTTTAAGCATTATTTATAAAAATAAATTTAAGCATATTCTAGTCATTAAGAGATTCTAAGAGTGTCCGAACTGAAAAGTTCCAGCGTGATTGCTTAGTGTTTAAACTAGTGTCTGGTACAAGACTACGGCGCCAAACATCTTGAGATATTAACACGCTGTAGGAAGCTTAAATACTAGTCACACAAATAAAAAGAGAAGCAATGGCGAAATCCTAAATGTGTTCAAGGATTTAGAAGGGATTTAAAAGTAAAGTAGTAGTCACGAGTCACAAAATCATATTGTTCTTTTATCGCGCCAATGCCACGGTCGCGGCAGTTTTCTTACAAGTGGAAACATCTCCTAGGAATTGCAAGTAAAATATTTTATAGATGACGATATAATAGGACGTTAAGATATGTACTTCAGAACAAATAGCGACGTGTACCGAGTCAAAGATCGTAGCTAAAGAGACGGTAACATATTTAGTTTTTTATTGCTTGAGTTATTTACATTTTAGTCACGCATTATAGGTATTTAATATCTCTATTGTAGTAGGAATAGGCGAGTTAATTCGCTTGTAGGACTTTAGTATAAACATCATGAGTAGTAACAATATATTTACTACTTTTAAAAAGCTGAATCTCCGTCTTATTGACATTATATTATTTTATGGCCTGGGAACTATGATAAAGTCTTTTACGTAATTTAACATTAAAATTATTTTTAACCGTTGAGATTCAAATTCATAAATCTTTTTCGTACATAAGCATCGTTTTAATATGAGTCTGTACTCTCTTCCATTTCGTGTTTCTTTGTCTGTTGCTACTAATCTCTATTTCAGGATTGTTAATGATCAGGGGCGTCGCACCATAAGTTAAAAATATTAAAGAGAACTTATACTATACCTACATATACGAAATATATGAATATTAAATTTTCAAAATAACTTTTTTTCATTAGAATGTTGACATGTCCCACTGCTAAGCAAAAGCCTCTTCCTTGGACTTCTAAATCACTCTGTCGTGGATATCCCCTGCCAGTTCTTTTCAGAAGCGTTCTGGTCGTCCCGCCATCAAAATTAATAGATATAAACAAATATGTAATAAATAATTCACTAAGGATATCAGGATTAAGTAGGTAACTATCTTCAAATATGACTGCACATTCTTGTTACACATTGTAAATTTCGTCACAGCCCGTCATTACAACAAGGTAGGTATGAACTAAACGTCATTCGTTTTCAATTTCAATACACACGTCGGCTAATAAAGTGTTATATCGATTACCTAAGGCTGATTAGATGGCCTATGAACCCATGTTTTTGTTTCAAGAACAGTTCATGATACCTAGTAATGCCTATGTATCGTGTTAACTAATGACTTGGCGTGTTACTTATGATTAATGGATTTGTGTGGAATCTAGACGCCATCATCGTTTATACGTATACATAGGAAAATGTGTTTATTTAATACCTGTTTTAGGTCGGATTCAGATGGAATCTCAAAATTATTAGACTGCTTTGAAATCTTTCGAATACGATTCATTTTGACGTAGAAAAACTGTTATAAGCTATGCGTAATTTGGAGCTACAAACCGCTCGGTTCCGCGTTTATAATGCGTACCGCAAAGAAGTGGAACTCGCTACCTAAGACTGTTTCCCAATGAGTACAATCTAGGTGTCTTCAAGTCACAAGTGAATAGGTATCTTTTAGGCAGGCGTACTCCATCGTCGACTGCATCGCCACTTTACAATAGATGAGATGGCGGTCAAACGCAAGCCTATTTTCCATATAAAAAGCTTGCTCTCTTTTTAAATCAAATCCTAACTTTCGGGTATAATCGCTTGTGGCACTACACTACTGCTATATATTATTATTGAAAGAGGTTGCATTTCTAGTAGTAGAGGTACAACCTCTTTCACTGTGGCGTATAGGCTAATCCTTGCCATTTTGCATTGTCACCTTGCCATAAGGCAAGGCTCTGCGACTGTTTATTAAAGAGGACCTATGTCACCATTTGGAAAATAAATCAGTCATAATGACTTGTACGCTAATATTGCGACACTGTTTAAGCCATAGATATCTATTCTTTTAAACTCTGTCGGTTAAGCCATATCTTTATTACAATTTAGCTCGATCTGATAAGTACAATATAATTGGGCATTCCATACAATGCAAATTAGTTTCCTTTTTACGATAGGACTGGACATACAAACGAATGAAATAAAGTTTTTCTAGCAATATTATTTTTATTTGTACTAATATTTGTGGGCTGCTATTTTTTAAGACAACTCCCGTTCTAGGTATAATTCCTGTGTCGCGGGGTACTTTAAAATCATTCAAACAATGGACACCAAGTACACCTAGACTCGGAACAATTGTTTGTGGATGACTTTTTGTCGAGTAGTAGAGCCTCGCTGATTTCAGCATGAATGGGCCGGCTCGACCGGGGAAGGACTACCCTCTCACAGAATATCGACGTGAAATAGCAGTATTCCTACTGTTGTCTTTCGTTCGGTGAGTGAGAGTGCCGGAGGCCCAATCACCCCTTTTCCTCATCCCGTTCCTTCTCCTTCCCACTTGCTATCCTAAAGGGTCGGCAACGCGTAAGTGATGCCTCTGGTGTCGCAGGCGTCCACAGGCTACGGTGACCATTTACCATCAAGTGGGCCGTATGCTTGTTTGCCACTTTAGTTGTATAAAAAAAATCACCCATGTGGGATTCGAACCCACAAAACTCAGCGGCGAGGCGACCACTTAAAACCACTACGCCATCCGTGCAGTCAAAAGTCAAATTAAATACATACATATATTATAGCTATTCCACACGAAGGTGTTTGGTGTAAGCGAGAATGAACCAGTCCAAATAGTTTCCGTTGACTTGCTTACTGGCTTACTGCCCAAAGATACACGAATTAACGTATCATATTTTATTTTCAAACAATGTGTTCTAAGCAATAATTATGTACGATTATTAAATAAGTATGTATTAGGAACAGCCTACTTATTTAATATTTTAGCTTAAGCGGCATTGTTTTAACTTTGATGACCCAATGAGTCAGCCAGGCCATGTCATATTATATTTATTTTGGGCGAAAATAACCTGGTTTTCAGACATCACTTTAAGAACAAACCGTTGTTCCATTAGGTCAAATATTTTGTTTAACTACAAGCCGTTTAAGTGTTGTTTATGTCTTATGTTTAACTTATCACCAGATATAGTAAAATATAACAGTCAAAAATAGTAAGCGATCACCAAATTGCACAGCAAAATATATTTAAAGAGATCAAAATAAGTCGACGGAGCCTCGCTTCGCGGGGCTCCTATTTTTGAGTGGGTTTAAGAAGGAACCTAACATAACCTAACCCTTCCGAGACGGAATGCAGTGATTTGAGGCGTATAGGTGCTCGTTATGATATATTTTAGTAAGCATATTTTGCTGCGCAATTACTATTTTTGGTGGTCATTATATTTAATCCCGTTGTTTATTAGAGTAAATAGAAGAATTAAATTACTATATAAATTAATCAATGTTGGGTCTAATATACTACAACCAGAATTCGCAACTTTTGTTTAGAAGGCTAACCACTCACTGCCTATCTAAAAATAAATGGTATGATGTTACGTTATGTCAATACTTTTTACAACTTCCAAACGGACGTAACGTTTGTTTGTAGTGAAACTTATCTGTATACATGATTATATGTGTATATTGTAAGTAGCTCATTGAATATATTTAAGTATTGGTTCTAAAAATATACATAGATATAACTGAGCTCGATTCGTATTCGTAAATTGCAGGTATGCAATATTGCGTGTCGGGCGCCAATATTTTAATTATTTTATAAATATGTCCAATTCCATTCCAACAAATGAATGAAATAGTTTTGATTTTCCTTTCGTTGTTGTAATAATTTGATAAAGGTTATTAATGTCTGATATTACACCATACTTACTAAAACAGTTTCAATTATAGCATGCTATAACTTTAGAAAATGCCGATATATTTCAATAATAGATTTATGAAATTGATTGGCGTGTTCATAGAAAGTGATTCGCTCTACATAATATAAAAATAGCAAAAATGTACCACCTGTTCTTGATAAGCACGTTTATCGATATTGTAATAGTACTGTTATTCCTATTTATATTTAATCGCTTTACCGATACATAGGTACTAGTAAGCATTATGTAATTGACTTATCATAATCATATCCAGAGATTACATCTGATATTAGACTACCAGTATAGTAAGTAGCCTAATTACTAAAACTTTCCATGTTGTCTGGGATACGAGGCTATTTATATTACAAATACCTACGTAACAATAATATCACCCTTTGATATACCTCGCTTTTGTTAAACACGGGCCTCTTTGTGCAGTAAGAAGGGTCACACTATAAGCTACTATTATGCTTTAGGCGTGGATTACCTTCAAACTTCTTAGAGAACATTGCGAAGAGGGCATGCGACAATCTAAGTAGGTCGGTATACATTTTTACACGAAAGTATTCATTTGAATACATTACTGGGCCCGGTTTACGGCTATACAGTTGGCACTTATTCGTTTATTACTTAGGTTATAAATATAATAATATAATGTATAATATTCTATCACATAACAACACCATCTAGCCCAAACTAAGCAGAGCTTGTACTATGGGTACTAGACAATGGACATACATACTTTTTGTTTGTAAATACATACATATTATACATAGAAACAACCAGACCAAGACAAACATCCATGTTCATGCACACAAATGTTGGACTTGCGCGGAATCGAACCCGCGACCTCAGGCGTGGCAGTCGGTTGCACTAACCACTACGCCATCGAGGCCATATATATAATTGCAAATCGTGAGCATGCTTAGCCTAAACCTACCAATATTGTTATAATTATGATATTGAGACTAGATCGAAATCTTTTTTGAACAGTTTTATTACGAAAATTTACTCTAGCGGTAACAATTGTTAAACTATTTTCGAGGTACTACTTATATGGGCTGAAACTATTCGGGAAGATTGTTTTAAAATCTTACTTATGGAAAAATATCTGCAAGCAAATGTTTATAGTATAAGTAAGTTCTTAATGCTACAGTAGGAAATCTAATTCTCTGCGTCTCAACTGGCATTACGTTTTATCTCTCATACACGTACGCATATATTCGCACAAACATCAAATGTTTACGCTTCTCACTTGCCAAGAAAGATTACTTTCTGACTGTATAGCCATAATATTAATGTAGACTTGTATTCAAGAATAAATATTACTCAGTAAATTGTCCTTCTCCGTTTTGGACACCTTAGGCGACAAAAGAAATAGTCTTCTTCTAATCAATATTAAAGTAAAAAGGTGTAATTTTTTTTGTAGTAAGGGTCTCTACTGATTTTTTTTTATTGGAGAGACTACATATATTTAAAATAAAGAATAGCGTAGAAGAGATCATTGAGCCGATCTTAGTATTTTTACTGATTAATATGTACATACATTATTGGAATGGTTTGGAAGTTCCTCTCGTATTATATATTTTTAACCAGAGTAAAGCAGATGATGATATTTTTTAAATTCATATATAGAGACAGCAGCTCGTGTTGATCATTATCATCTTCTTGATGTCGCGTAAAAAGAATTGACTAGTTCGTAATCTAAAGACATTTCAGCCTATTTTGACAGATGCTCGTAATATGCTGATAAATGCTACGTATTTTATTTGTCTTAATGTATGATTAAGTTTATTTTTGAATAAATTTATTAATACTATACTTGAAAAATAAATATATAGCAGACACCATCGTTAGTTTCACAGTAGTATGTCAGGCACACTACACAAACACAATATCTTTATATATATATATAATTCTTCTGTACGTGTGTTGACAGTGAACTCCTCCTAAATGGCTTGACCGATTTGAATGAAACTTTTTGTGTGTGTTCAAGGGGATTCGAAGATGGTTTAGATATGGTTTTTCTTTTTTTTTTCTCTTTTGTACATGACAACGTCTGTCGGGGCAGCTAGTATCTTATAAAAAACAAACTAACAAAACAGTATGCTAGTAGATATTAATAAGAGAAAATGAGACTATGTGTGCATAATATTAATTGATATTATTTTTGTTGCAGGTTACCACAGCTTGCCGTCTCTGCAAAGATATTGTGCCTCCTGATGGTAAGTGCTACCTATTCAGGTGGTGTCACTATTACAAACATGATATTTTGTATTCTACCTCGGTAGCGCAACGATACTGTATTGCAACTGTTGTCTTAGGTTCGATCCCTGGGTCGTGCAACGTGTATCTCTAGCAAGAAATTCTCAATAGTAGCTCGGGGTATGGAACTGTGCTTAGTGGGTGGCAAAAGGCTTGCTCCTCTTAAGTACGACCGTAGACCATATACCATAGCTGGCGAAATGTAGATGTAATTCTTCTCTGCTTGCTCCTATGTGGATACGGGTGTGATGTTTGTATATAATATGGAGTATTTACAATGGTACTTCACATGAGTAAATCCCCTTATAGAGATATACGCCTCAAACATTCTATTTTGGGACATTACAAGTATCGATAATACTTAAGTTGTTGCTGACACACGTGACATTTTAAGACAAATGACAATCCAATGATATCCCATTTGTCAAAACTTGTTTATTAATATTGAGACGACAGATTATATGAGTTTTACGCACGTTTAGTAAAATCTTATTAATATAATCGATTACTATGTAGACACTAGAATAATCTGGTAATAACTTGTTTATGGAATGTATCAACTGTCATCATAGGTAATAAAATTCGTGACTAGCGAATTATAAAAATATCTACATTTTTAATAAGCAGTATTACGAAAACATATTCAGAAATTTAAGTAACTTTATCAATAAAGTTGCATGGTTATGAGCTAGGTCACGCTGACCACACTGACGGAATTAAATTTTTCAACAAGATCCATTAAGTATTTAGTGATTACTGTATATACTTGGTTCATGACCGTAATGACATAATAATATAATGTATATGTCAAGCAGCTGTATATTCTTACTAATATTATAAATTCAAAAGTAACTCTGTCTGTCTGTTACCTTTTCACGGCCAAACCATTCAACCGATTTATATTAAATTTGGTACCTACAGATATTGTTTAAAACCTAGGGAAGGACAGAGGAAGGATACTTTTCATTGATGTAGGTACCAAGCGGGCGAAGCCGTGCGCGAAAGCTAGTAGGAAAAACAAAGAATATTCACGATTACTATGAGAAGAAGTGTCTAATTCGTGTAGTAGCACAGCTAGCAGTACTGTAGTTCCGGCATCATTCGGTTGTCACCGGTCAGGTACGAGCGGGAAGTATGAATAGAGTTGTCTTTGTCCCACTTGATGAGCTTACGATGATTGGTCGGATGATTTTGTAATAGTGATAGGTAATAAAATCAGTTCACTTGTATGAAGTGTTGAGGATGTGACCAAAGTGTAATTACATTTATGATGGTACTTTAGGATTTAATTCATAGTAGCTTTGAGCCCGCTTTCTTGAAATTATGTCTATTCTAACACAATGAATTTGTTGATGTGATACATATAATACATTGTTGTTATTAGAAGCCAATTCTTCTATTAAAATACGTTTAAAATAGAGTTTCGATCTAATCAAACGTAAGCGTCAAATGTGAACTGAAATGCAATTCATGTTCATATTTGACGTTGATTTTAAATAAGGAGGATATCTTTTGTGATATTTTTGACGCTGAGCCTAAATCATACCTTGCCGACTTATTACGAGAACAAGGCTCTAGCCAAACCTTGCTTTTGAATACGCTTTATTCGGGTATAGAAAGTGTCCAAAATATAGTAACACCAAACAATTAATTAATTATTTGTACCAAGCATGCGATCCTTCCTATCATAAAAATGCTTTTAATTTATTTATATTTAAATAAAAATTAAATTTTAATACAAAGAAATAGCTATTATATCTATAGACCTATTTAATATCACTGTCATGTAAAGTAATAATTAATGCATTTAAAAAATCAGCGGATGTTGTAGCTTTTTGTAGCATAAAACATACTGTTTAATGCAGCATAAGTTACAAACATGTTGTTCCAATCATGCAAGTAAATTATTCAAACTACGAATTGAGAACAATTTGACAACAAAAATAGATGTGACATAAATATAAAAAAAACAATAAGGAGCTCATAATCTGTAGTGTGACCAGTTATGTTATCTACCTGTTTTAGTGTACAAACAGGTTTAATGTAAAATACTTTGTTAGACTAATACACTCAGAAATACTTTAGCATAGACCATAAATTTAAAAATTAATTCTCAATTAATCTACGATAAAATAAATTAGCTGTGATCATAAAATTTATTAATGTTGTGAGAAGTTCTGGTTTAATTAAATAAAAATAAAACTAAAGCTTTAAGGTTATCGTGTGCAATCATTAAATTATAATTAATGTTTACAGCATCGGTCCATAAAATTGGCTACTGTATCATCAACCATTAAAATATTTGGTTAGTTATTACTACACACTATTGAAACGTTTTGTAATTATATGGCTTATAAATTATTATTTTCCGACTATAACGTTAATAGGCTGGTAATATTTCATATTTAATTTTTGCCTCGAAAACGCAGCATCTACCATTTCCGTGTTGACTTCCTGGTTGACTTTATCTAGGATATAAAGCGATACCGACTATATTTACAGAAATTATAAAATAAGCCATTAATTTTCTGGCTCTAAGGTGCTAGGTGCAAGCTTGATTACTCAATTATCAAAATAGATACATAACACATATTACTTTAAACTTTATGTTAGTATCACTGAGACCTCTTAATAAAGTTCTATTTATTCTAATAAGAATTAACATGAAGTATCGATTTGCCTAATTCGTATGCCACATGCAGATTAGAGGTTTGAGCTCGAGGCACAAGTTAGTCACCTAAACTAATTTACGTAATATGTAAAAAGGTCAGTTATCCGGTGTAAAAGGATTAGTAATTTCAATCGCAGTCATTTTATTCACATTAGCTAGGTGTAATGAGAAAACGTCTGCCGGATAGACATGCTACCTATGCGACCAGTTTTAGTGCGGTAAAAGTTCTAAGAAATTGCAACTCGCTACGTATAAATTGGAATTTACATAAACGATGACCATGGAGGCATAATTCAGCTCTACACCTGTTTCATAACCAACCTCGTTAGTATTTTACTAGCAAGTAATCGTCAAACTAAACTACAATTATTCATAACTAGATGTGCCCGCGGTTTCACCCGTGTTTATGATTACTGCGCCGCCCCCGTGGGTCGTAGCGTGATGTTATGTAGCCTATAACCTTCCTCGGTCAATAGGCTATCCAACACAAAAAAAAAATTAAATTCGAAACATTAGTTCCTGAGACTAGCGCGTTCGAACAAACAAACAAACTCTTCAGCTTTATAATATTAGTATAGATGAAGGATCAATCGCAATTGTCAATATTTCAGTTTTCGATAGCCTACTTTACAAAGCCGTGATTGTCAATCACGTCAAGAGTCATTATAATTACCCAACGACACAGTTGAGGTATTGAATTGAGCGGGTCGAGGTATCTTTGCCAATAATTGAATTAAATTGGTTTCAATTTGTTCTTTGACGTTTGAGAGCACCTTACAGTGTTAATTTATCATCGCGTGTTCTCATATTTACGTTTAAGATATTGGAACACCGTGGCCGATTAACGTTTACATACAAACAAACGAACGTGTTATACAGAAAACCTGTTCTTTTTTATATTTGCACAATAATGCCATTAATGGCGACCCGTCTTAAATAACATACATTTCACTTTTGACGAGATTAGTGGCCGACTTTATGATATGGCTTTCGTCTTATATTAATTAAATTAATGCGGCAGTTTAGCAGTAATTCGAGATATCATCAAATATTATGTACCTCACCATACATTGTTTCACACATTATTTTACTATGTTGTGCTGAAATTGAGTTTGTGATCATTACCTCATTTATGCTTGACTTTCTAGTCAATTTTCTTTACGCTTCTAGCTGAACCTACCACGCATCATTGTAGGTTAGTCAAACATTTTTAATTACCCATTCCCGATAACATTTCTGGATAGACTGTATATAAAAACACTCTTATATATATATGTGTGTTAGAATTTCAAGTCAAACTTTTCGAGTTATGCGGACACAAACACACGGACGCTTAATTTATAATTATTGGGATGGTACACATTTATTTTAGAACTACATACATTAGCTTATATTTGTTCAAATAATTTGATTAATAAGTCAAAGTCAAAAGTCATTTATTCATTTAGGTCACAAAGTAACACTTATGAACGTCAAAGTATAAAAACAGCCAACCTAATTTATATCTCTAAATATCAGTAAAAATACGATATACATTATTGTAAGTACTACGTAAGTACACGTGTACTCGTGGATAAAGGGTTGCTTAAGGTTTTAACTAGTCGGGTAGACCCTCGCTGCAAACAACCGTTTGCTTACATAATGAATACTAATCGTATAAGTTTCTGTAATCATATTCCACTATGTCTTGATTATACCTAGCTATCACCCTCAGGAGTGGAATAGGCGTCCAATTACATTTGCTAATGTTTTCACACACACGCAGGGAATGAAGGACGTCCCCAAATTTTTGTCTTTTGAATTTGAATAGTCTAGTTCTTATGAATAGTCATTTGGTATTCTGGACTCTATCTTAGAAATATCAAACCAAACAATGTTGTAATACTAATTTTTATACGCAGATTCACGCTATTTATCTCCGAAGGTAGAGTTAGGTATTACACTTTATTGCGTAACGTATGTTTTTAGTTTCTACGTAATACGAAGAATTTGAATATGCTCGGGAGTAGGCTGTCACCTTCATGTAAGAGCGTATTCTTGGGTATATACCCAGACTCCGTGTTGCTTCTGAGATGTAGTAATATACACCTAGTAATTTATTTTAGATAGAACTTATAACATCGGTACATTTTTGTATATTTTAGCGCAGATATACATATATGAAATAATTGATATACATATACATAGATATAGATATATTTATCTTGCTTCTATTTTCAATGTAATAATAACGTAACGCGTTTGTTCGACACAATCGTCTAGTCGTTGACGCGATGTCACGTCACTATCTGACGTACGGAGAATAATAAATCTATCTTTCATTTATGCAATTAAATCACCAATTATCTGTTCAATAACATAATTTAATACTGATTTGCCTTGTTGATAACATTTTACAATGTAAGTTGAATTATACATATTATAAATGGTTTACGAAAGTCTTGTAAATTTAGTAAAACTTCTTTTTGAATCTACATGCATAGTTTCATTCCTAAACTTCCGAGAGAGGAAGACAAAGGAGTATTATTAGTATGGTTTTAGATCCTCCGTTGTAGTGGTTGACCCTATTGTCTTTCGGACACAATTCCAAACTCTATCCTGTTACAAAGAATGCTTGATTTCGATGTCCAAGTAGACGATAAAAAACGAGCTAGTATTTCCAATGATTTCGAATTGATGTCTGTACAAAACAGTTACAACATTAATAAAGTTATTATAAGAAATCAGATATATTTTGTTATTTTGAACTTTGATCCAATTCAACATTACCCCACTACAGTATTCAAATCATGGGTTTTTCTGTAACCGAATTATCGTCGCTTATATTAATTTATATATTGTTTATCAATTTGGGCAGCACTTGTATAATAATCTACAACATCTCTTATTAGTATATATATACTCGCAGTGTATTCAGTTCTACAAATAATAGGTATAATAAATACAATAAAGTTCACTAAAGCTATCAGATTACACTTTTACTTAGAAGTACTATCTCCTGAACTAAGTTTTAAACTGTATCTTAGCAGACAGTTTCTTCTTTTATTACATGTTATACGCCTTATACTTTTAATGCTACACTCAAATATACAGACGGTTACAAACTAAAAAAAAATGTTTAGAAATGTCAGAAAATGAGTTTTTAAGAAGTATATTGATATGCAAGCCAGTTTCAACAATTTAACACATAACACTGACGTAGATATTTTTATAATATACATGTACGTGACTGCACTGTCGCCACCAAAATTAACACATTTCAGTCGAAATGTGTCAAAAATATCATCTATTACAATTGAATCAGCTCGAAAAGAAACCCAAAATAAAAAGTGGTACTTGCTTCTATTTATCACGTATAGCCTCTTGCAGATTTGTAAATACAGGCATTCATTAAACCACCGATGATTCGTAAGTAGAATGCTGCTAGATTTTGTAAATACAGGCATTCATTAAACCACCGATGATTCGTAAGTAGAATGCTGCTAGATTTTGTAAATACAGGCATTCATTAAACCACCGATGATTCGTATATAGAATGCTGCTAGATTTTGTAAATACAGGCATTCATTAAACCACCGATGATTCGTAAGTAGAATGCTGCTAGATTTTGGCTTCCTTCTGACACCATATAGGTTTTATTCGTACCGTTGCCTAGTTCTAAATATTCTGCTCTAAGATGCACGATGAAATTTCTTCTCCGCTTACTGTATTTAGCGCAATCGAACCTACTGGATAGTATGGTAATATAAAAGAATCATATAATGTAGATATCAAACTATTATAATTAACACTACTCAAATAATTAAGTATATTAATCCTAACTAATATTATAAATGCGAAAATGAGTTTGTTTGTTTGTTTGATTGTTACGCTTTCACGCCTTAACTACTCGACCGATCAACATGAAATTTTGCATACACGTTGTCAGGGGTACAGAATAGGACATAGGGTACCTTTCATCCAGAAAAAATAACTGTTGCAAACCTAACCTAACCTAACCTACATTTACGCGAGCGAAGCCGCGGGTGAAAACTAGTCCTTACTATAGTATTATAAATTCGAAAGTAACTCTGTCTGTCTATATGTCTGTCTGTCTGTCTGTCTGTTACCTTTTCACGGCTAAACCACGCATAAATGTATTATGCGAGCGAAGCCGCGGGTGAAAACTAGTGAAATATAAATTCTATGTAAAATATACTGGCTTGTGGATTTAAAAACCTATTAACTACTAACTGCTACTAACCTTACCTATATCCTACTAACAATGTATTAAAATCAATAGCCCAAAAGAATTAAAATCAAAATATTTTGCTAGCATATCCGAAACTAAACCTCATGACCTATCACTTTATGGAATTACATAATTTATTTATCTTTGAATTCAGAGTATAGTTTAATCTAAAAAGGAAAATGCGCTCAATGTTCTTACGCACGCATTGTACGCAGTATGTACGCGCATCATACTACTATTTAGCGAAGACCTATCATTTGCCATGATTACATACGCAAACACTCCACGCTGATGAAGAAATTTACTCTTATTGAATACCCTTATTACGAGTTTTTCAATTATAAAGCCTGCTATAAAACACAGGTTACGTGCTTGTGGAATAGATTGGAAGAATTACGTTTTCGTTGAACCGTGTCTTTTTAAATGCTTCTTAAGAGGAATGTATTATGTCATCATTCCTTAGTCGATACTAAGAGCCACTGCCAATTTTTTTTTCGGTGGTAACAGCTCTAGACTTATCAGACATGGCATAATATAATACTCCGGCAATGTTTTACACGTATCCATAGTATCCAAATTCAAATAAATATGTAAGACTAACTTTTGCGCGCGGCTTCGCCCGCGTGGTACCTACATGAATAAAAAGTAGCCTATGTCCTTCCCCAGGTTTTAAACTATATCTGTACCAAATTTCATTTAAATCGGTTGAGTGGTTTAGCCGTGAAAAGATAACAGACAGACAGACAGTTACTTTCGAATTTATAATATTAGTAAGGATTATATATTATATATATTATATTATATATTATATAGTAAGGAAAATATTTTTGTATGTAATTCAGGAACATCATTTATTAAAGTTGGTTTATACAAAGGGCTAAAGGTTTCAATCTAGTCTGTGTCATAAATATTACAAACGTGAACTTTAAATGAATTTCAGTTAACATTTGACATTTATTAGACGATATTGGAATAATGTTATGCAAAGCATTTATATAGTACCTAATGAAAATATTAATAAGCTTTAACCTTGTTTTTCCCGTGCGAGGATGAAAGGTGCACTCGTTGCCTCAATGATGACTATTCCGAGTGCCCTTGAAGTAATAGCCGTGAGTAGAAAAGGGTGTACACGTAAAACTGCAATTATACATAATATATTAGCACAAGTATTATTGTCTCAAGCAAACGCTACACAAGCAAGTACTAAAATAATCCTTGCTTACGTAATAGACATTGTAAGTAGTATTCTACATATATATGTAAAACAATACACCTTAATTGATGAAATCATAAAAAAAATATGTCCTACTCTGGAAGACCTAATTCCCAATTATCGGATGCAAGAATTTCACAGTTCAAAGTCCAATCAAATGTTGACGAGATTTATTAAGAGCAGATGATACGATAATTGCACTAAAAACACGATTTAGGCCATCGCTGATTAAAGAGTAAACGTTATAAGTAGCTTATACCTATACAAGTGGCCACTTTAATCAAACTCACGCGGGTGTAGATATCTATCGTCGCTACGATAAAATACATTTCCATTATTTCCTATTGACATGTGTTGCAATGTCGGATATTAATAAGCATATTATGACGCAAGACCTGCTTTGAAAATTTTGTTTGATGGGCTAAATAAATGACCACGCCACAATGACGCCGATCCATTGTTAGAACACAATAATACCACGTGGTATGTGTCGTTACAGATAGTGTATCGCAGTAATGTAATAGCTGTTACACACTACGCGAGATGACGCAAGTATGAGTATGCGCAAGTAGAGGTACATGCGCAGATTGAATGCAACGAGCCACCCGCGTATGGAACGCACACCATTAATGCTACCTGTCCATTGAAGCAGAGCGAGGCTGCGGAGCGAAGAAACGGAGTAATATTAACCTATAGGATTGCATAAAATCTCCGCTCCGCTCCAGTATGCAATCCCATTGGTTAATATTTCTACGTTTCTTCGCTCCGCAGACTCGCTCTGCTTCAATGGATAGCAGCGTAATTCGCGCATGTAGCTTGCATGAGCAGTTTGCGCATGTAGCCTGCATTACTTGCGTTGTGTACAAGTTGATGTCCAGTAAAGGATTCTATTTATAAAAACTTGAAGAGAGATCGATGACTAATAACTTGATCACGGCCTTTGGCCTTTTTAACTAAATCTAAGTGGATGCGCCCATTATGCCACCGGAGAATACATTATTATATGTATATTATTTAAAACTTAAGTGTATTCAGTAGTATATTATGATGGTTTATTATACATTGCAACATTATAGTTTAACACAGTTTGTGTTTAAGAACACGATATTGAAAAATGTTTTGGAAAATTTAAAAGAATGGCCATGAATTTCTCCTTCTTTTTGTAGTGCGGTTACCTCTACACCAAAATTATAATTATATCGTAGTTACAACTTTTAATATTTTCAGAAGTTATTTCTCATCAAAATGCTTTTTATCTGGAATTACATTAAGTCTAACAAACATAAAAATCTCTCAATACTAGATGCCTCGTAAATTATGTCATTGTACCAACTAGCCAAGTAGCTCTAGTCTTGTTGGTTCAAAAGCATTTTATGTTATTGGTTTATTTCACTATAATTATTTTTGTCAGAGTCTCTACCTTTGCCCGGTAGATGACGATAGATCAGTCTTCTATTCAAAGTGGAAAAACAGCTAACCTATTATAGATATACACCATGTATCTTTCTTATATTTATGTTATATAGAACATACGTTATATCTAGTTTAGCAGGCCAAATTTCAACAGCGACAAAGCGAAGGCTTTTTATTAACATATATATTTGTCGTCTTAGTTTTCCAAGTTTATATAAACGTTTGCTGTTGACGTTCTTTCTGACATATAAGTACCAAATATTGGTCATCCATTCTATCGCTGATTAAAAATCATTAATATACATATGTATAAATCACATTTATATTACAGCATAAGTAATTTCTTTACGCAAGAATTACACTCGATATTGGGCTGTTTAGTAGAAAATTTATCTATTGCCCGGTATCGGTTGACATAGCCGTGTAATCGATATGTAAACGGTTCGTTATAATAAATTGAGCAACATTTGTTTTGCATCCGAATCATAGGACGGCTCTCATGTGAGATATGTTTTCGAATTTTAATGGAAAAGTGAAATTATATTTCACTTTATAGCAGTGCCGTGACTAGAGTATAAGAATGAAGCAATTTCTATATACATATCTTTCTTAATAGTAAATTATGTGAATTCCAGCTTATTAAGTACTTACCTTTTGATTCATTAAGTTCACTTGCAGCTCATGGGTATGAAGGAGATAACTAAGGCATACTAAAGGCATACTAATACTGAAGAATAATAAACTATTACTTCGTATTTCAGATCGAATATTTTAATTAGGTAAACCGGAATTATGGGCTTAATTGAAGATGCCACAACTGCTTCATAGTATTCAGCTCGAGTCGTCTCAAAGGTCATATGTTTAGTCACAGTAAATTACGTCTCACGTCTGAATGTGTCACCCGACTGGCCTGTAATATGGAACCAAATTACCTCTTTGTATGCCGTATCGGAAATATTACGTAGATCGAGCAAGATATAACCATTTATAATTGTGTTTGATACCGGAGCATGGTAATAAGTGGCTATGATTATCTTTGCCTTATACTTATAGCTTATTAAACCTCTATTTGTAAAGTTTACACTACTATTTCTAATACAAGCATTAAAATATACCTGATACCTGTTTGCATATTCATTGGCACGTGTCTGTATAATTATATCATTCTGAAGACATCACAAATCCGCATTACGACGTGTATTAAAGTGTAAAATAAAATAGTTATGCATTCTCTTATAAATACGTAAAATAATAAATTTTGCAAAAATGTTGCGGGACGGGTTTATGCAAGAAACAAGCTAACGGATTTGTGCAAATCACTTTACACGATTTGTCGTTTAGCACTTTTCTGATCCGCTTCTCAGGTTTACAATCTCTCTTTGTTGCCTCCCCATATTCGGATTTTCTTGTAATGGCGACGCATTTTCCTTATCCTTTTACGTTTTACGACATGTTTGTGAATAAAAGAAATAGGCTTACATTAGCGTGACAATTTAGTTACTTTTACAAATGGCTATTTATGAACTACCAAATAAAATAATGTCATCTGTTACAGTCATATTAACTACGGCATTTCGGTGGCATATTATAAAATGAATTCTTTTATTGTATGAGAATTTTACATAGGTACTTTTTCATTTCTAACATTTAAACAAGCGTTTGTTCTTCTAAGCAAGAGCCTCTTATGAAGATAAGCAAGCAGTGTCAAAACTTTCATGTAAATCTAAAGTCATACCAGGTTTGGCTAGATTGGTACTAATATGGATACCGAATGTTGGTACACTTGCATCCCTATGAGAATATTATGGAGATCTCTTAGCACAAAACATGGTCTGTTTTTCTAATTGTAAAAACAGAATAGGAACTTCATGTACCTACTTTATTTGAATAAAAACTGAAATAGGTAACAAAGTTTGCCTACATTATCTTAGTGAAACAATTATCAGGTTATCTTGTCGCGTGTGTGGCCGGCCTGAACTATACTTAAAAGCTGATGTTGACAAGGGTTTGGTAACTAAACAGGTCTTTATTGTGACATTTCATTTTCAGCGTAATGCCTTCCGATTTTCTGACTTCCTGGTATCAACCGGTTGAAGATTATACAAAATGTTGATATAAATACAGTTACGTTTTGGGAATAGATGGATGTAAAAGATTAACTCTCTTTTTTGAAGACTTTTAGGAGTTAAAAAATGTTATAAAACATTATCTATTAAATCCATTCTTATACAAAAATTATGCAGTCAGCGTAAAATATTAATTGTCTACATAATAACGGGTAGTATTAAACTGTTCCTCAATTTTTTGCCTTTATTCCACCAAAAATACTAATTGCACAGCAAAATATGCTTACTAAAATATTTTAAAGAGATCAAGCTAAGTCGGCGGAGCCCCGCTTCGCGGAGATTCTATTTTTGGGTGGGTTTAAGAAGGAATCTAACATAACCTAACCCTTCCAAGACGGAATGCAGTAATTTGAGGCGTATAGGTGCTCGTTATGATATATTTTAGTAAGCATATGTTGCTGTGCAATTAGTATTTTGGTGGCCATTATATTTAATCCCCATAATAACTAAAAATGATTGAGTATGAAATATGTTTATTTTGCAGATTAAGCCTTGCAATATTATAAATTCGAAAGTAATTCTGTCTGTTTGTTACCTTTTCACGGCTAAACCACTCAACCGATGCAATTTTATACAGATATAGTTTAAAACCTAAGGAAAGACATATGCTAATTTTTATTGATGTATGTATCACGCGGGCGGAGCCGCGCGCAAAAGCTAGTATATATATATATCTCACAATGCTAACTAGGTAAAACATCCAGTAAACTGTCATAGCAGCCATAGAATTACATTCAATAACTCAATAGACGCCTACCTACTATTCTAATTCTAGTTCAATAGCTAATAAGCCAATTAATATTTGATCAAAAGCATATAACGATGGCGTTAATGTCTTCATTGCCTAATAAAATTGTGAGATTTTATCTTAATGTGTTATCATACCTAATATGAATTGAATAGCCACTTGTATGAATCTATATACTATATGTACTAATCGTACTAACGCGTTTGTATATATTTATACATAGGTATAAACTAGTGAAAACTCACAGGAAATTTCACAAACTTTCTATTTCTACACATGTAATATGCTATCTGTCCTTTTGTCGGTCCTATTGTACACAGTTCACATGGTCACGTACACTAAAGGCTCGCGCCTTCTCATAATTAGTCAATTATATTTGAAATGAGGAAATAATGATAATTTTACCATAGGAATGTTGCAAGATTAGATGTTTGTCTATAAAACTGTCTATTGCAAAAGATGATTTGTCATAATATTTTAATAGTATTTTATGAATTATTTATTTAAGTAAATATAAAGCGGTTTTATCCAAAATATTATGTATTAATTCCTCAAATTAATAAATCGCTAACAACATCTTAATAAATCAATGTGGAAAACATTTAGTTAACTGTCATGTACCTGGATTTTTGAGTAATCATCGGGATTATCATGAGCATGAGCGT
The DNA here is from genome assembly GCA_963564715.1 of Catocala sponsa. Lineage (NCBI taxonomy): Eukaryota > Metazoa > Arthropoda > Insecta > Lepidoptera > Erebidae > Catocala > Catocala sponsa. Next base: position 18,489,659 of record OY751338.1, on the reverse strand, counting down.
CTGCGCAACTGTCAAATTTAGACACCGAGATTTTAGAAACGTTCATGTGCATCAATGTAAACGTCATGTAAGAGCGATCGCTATTGTCTACCATGCAAACCAAAATTCCTGCAATATATGAAAAGGCAATTTAATTCTATCGAAATATGTCTACAAGATCTTGATCCAATAGCCTGCTATTCAGATTTGTGAAGCGCCATTGAAATATTTAATAATTCTGACATAAACTTACACACTAAACTATCAATAGGATACCCGTAGTTAAACCTGCTCGGCTAACGCGTATTCGTCCGAATCACTTCGATTAGATACGAAATACACAACAATTTTAAAGAAAGTCAACCTGTATGTAATGCTACACGTTAAGGTTAGTATGAGCAAATGCTTCGCGATTTCACTCACAACCAATGCTCAACAACCTGAACGATTGAATTCTTACATACAAACAGAAATCCACTATATATCGCTTGGATAATAACCATAATCTTACGTTTATTGCTTACATTTTGTAATAATATTATCCGACCGAAAAGCTCCGTAAATCCCTCAATAAATTTGTATGAAGTCGGATTTGTGTACAAAAGCGACAATGATAATACGAAAAATATTATTATGTTTCAGACAAAATACTTGTCTACATAGGTAGTCTTACTTTTTCATACCTATTACCATAAAATATATCTGAGAGATTTGTTATCTATTAGATAAACAAATTTACGTACCTACTAAAAATTTGAAGTAATTTCAATTTATTATGAAACCAGACTTGGCTGAAGAAACATGTCTGAGACACGTTTTTGAGAATAACGGCAAAAGGCATATGGCATATATGTATATTAAAGGGATATACATATGTATATTTATATCCTATTAACAAAACTTCACAAATAATTCCACCAAGACTACGTCATAGATCGTATTTTAGATTTCTGAGTCGCACAAAATGTATCGTAGTTAGGATTAGTCAGGATCGTAGCAAATGGAAATCAGTAGTGTCTGCATACCCCTCTGGGAAACAGGCGTGAATCTATGTATGTATGTACAAAGTGTATCGGCGTCTTCTGAGGATCTTGTCACAGAGTGTCGAAATATGCTCGGTTGCCGTCAATAGACTCGCTCTTTAATACACCTCTGCCTAAAGAATACACAGGCGTTAAACGATGGAATGGGTATAAATCTACAAAGCATTGCTCCATATTACATGAAACTTCCACGCCATTACCGCGAACTGTCGCTACACAATAATGTACTTCCACTAAACACTTACAGGACCGCATGCGTGTCGGTTCCACATATTTACTTGTCTATTCGCAGATCACTAATTAAATACCTCGCTTAAGTACAGAAGATAATATCCTCAACCTATATAGGTGTTATCCAACCGTGAAAATTTCCGATACACTTGACGCTGATAGTTTTGCTTTCGTTGGCATTTAATCAAGTATCAGTAATAAGTTTACTCGGGTCGACAAAGATAAGCCCAATAACAGAACGATCAGTGACCTCCAAATAGTTGATAATTGCATACATGGTATCGACCTTCCTATCAATACAATACATGTGCGGTAAACATAATTTGCTGAAATGTAAATCATAATTAGAAAATTTGCAGAATTTTGTTAGTGAATCGCGTTTCTGTGTACTGATACAAAACATTTTCAAGATTCGATTAATTATTTATCGATACATTAGTAATGATTAAAAATGTTAAATTTTGATTATAACTGCTATACTTCTGATTATTTAGCTTTTGATAACAAAGTTCCGGATTTAGTCTAGGTTCTAGCGAAGTTGCACAGAAAATGTGTACGATAAATGGCAATTGATTCGCCTTCTGTCATGTGGGACGCAAAAGATAGGCAGGACAATTTGGGATAAAAACATTTACAATTCCAATATTTTTGCAGATTTACAATCTCCGTATGTATGTCATCTTGCCCGTTCACAATAGGTTTATTTCCAACCGCATGTACCTGTAATATTTTTAATGTAGAAATTTTATTGCAGTGTGCTCGACTTGATCATCAATCGCTTACCTACTAACCACCTACATGGGCCTGCCATTTTATTCTAATGTATTGCAAGCTAGTCGAATATAATATCATAATATCCAACAAATAGAAACACGAATAATAAGCGGCTACAAAATTGATCACATTTAAAAACATCCAGTTAACTTTCTAACATCTGTTAGTTGTAGGCAATGCATATTAGTTTATCTTATAGTATTAGATATGATATCTCGATAAATTATCTTAATAGAATCAAGTGTACAAAGTTATATCACATGATGGAACAACTAATTGAGATAAACATACAATCTTTTATGTATTTTAAATATGAGTGAGTTTATTGCCAGTGTTACTAGTTCTACAAGAAGATACATTTACCGCTTCATTAAATATCAATGTAAGATAACGTACTTTACTTTTTAAGCCTTTATGAAAATCTCTGTATCCTCCATTAACATAATTAAGTCCCTTGTCGTATTTGGAGACACGGCCGTTACTTTTAAGTATAAGTTTTGACGTGTTATGATTACGTGTCAAGATTTTTTATATCAAAAGTATTTTCTGTTAATTAAAGTTTCGTAATACAAAGCTTGAGTTATACACATATCACGGAACTTACATCGTTATCTATCTCATTTACATTTACATGTATCGGTTTTACTGAATCGCTACGGCCACAACAACAATTCGAATAATTTTAAACATTCAACACTAAAAAGTAAATGCGGTATTGTTTACAAAAAGTTGACGTGAAATGCAATATGGCTGAATAGTGACCGCGTCGCGGTAGCCTATGCTTTCCCACCTGAATATGACACCGCGGCTACAGTTATAAAAGGACCTAAAACAGCTGTAGATATGCGTGAAAAATCAACTTTGATGGGGATCTAAATAGGATTTAATATCGCCTAAACGTCGCTATCGAAACCCTCAGTCTGACGGATTAGCTGAGCACGGCTGACCCATTAAAACGATCGATTGTTTCCTTATTGTGGGGCTGCGACGCGTGGTTCTATTTATAATTACAAATTCAGTATGATTATATTTTCTATATATGTATACTATGACTACGTTTTCTCCGATTGTATGTACGGCAGACGTTTTGATATATGCAAGAATGTGAACCGAGATTACCATCAGGAAGACGTGTTTCTGTGTTGTTGTCTAATTAATACATACCACTTATATGTGGTAATTTAATAAGCTGTGAACGTCTAAACAACAACAGCGACATCGAATGTGAGTGGATTCTCGGATCTAGATATTGTGTTCCTAAAATTAGATGGCAATTTCGTCGTGTTTCGGGGTTAACGAGTAAAATATTCAACATCTCAACTCGTGAAGTTCGCAAGGTCATAGGAGATAGAGTTTGATCAATATCTGCGTAATGAGGTGTCGGTCGACACTGGCGCCATTAAAATCCCGGTGAAAGCACCAACAGAATAAGGAAACTAATTTAAACGACTTGACACTTAGTTGTTAGAGTGAGGTAGAATGGACCACACGCAATATATAGATAAAGTGTTAGACACTTTAACTATGACATCAAAGCCGGCTTAGACATCGCGTACGCTTTCCTTAATATATAAGACCACTTATACTACAGGCAAGACTACAAAGAAGACCTGCGGCATAATTGCGTAACAATATTTTTAATACAAAGTCCATGCAACACTAAAGACGCTAGCGCCACGTCTAAAGGTTCTGGCGCGCTCTACTGTAGTTATAATCAAGTGACGAAGCAACCGTATCTGATTTATAGCCACAATTTCCTCGATATCAAAATGTTCAACTTTGATATAGTTTTCCTGTTCACAGTGAAGTCGTGTTACGTCACTCATGATGCAGACCAAAGACGCCCATTAAAAGTTATGCGTACTCATGAGTAATCCTTGCGTAAATCAGTGTTTTATGGCACAATGTTATCGCCCAGTCAATTTAGCATGACCATCAGTCTGTTTGAACGCCGATAGCGACGAAAATATCCAGTTTCGTATTTCATTACGAGTATACACATGCAATGCAATAAGTTCATGAATTTAGTGGTTGTAGGTAATCTTGCTAAATGTTTATTAAGAGATCTCGTCGTGCTTGGTAATTTTCATAATTATCACCCTTACAAACCGGATTCGCGATAAGGTGGATATATTAGAATATGTCGAACCGTTTGTGAATTTATTTCTGCGTTCGATCAAATTGAAATCTTATCTTATGCTGTTCGTTCTTCTAATTGTGCAATAACTTGGCTCCTGTGTGCTCATTGCTGCAGTTAATAATTTAGATTACATTGGTGGTTTTATTTGTGGACAGGTGGTGATCTGCGGTGCGGTGCCATCGATGGTCCGGTCGGTTCGCCTCTACAGCCAGTGCTCCCATATGTACGTCAACGTGTTCCCAAACGGTACCGTCATGGCTCGCTCCGATGGAAACGACCAGCGTAAGTACCTTCATTTATTTTTGCTTCTTTCATTTATTTGTATCTTATAAACTAGGTATGGTAATCAAATCAATATTGTTATACAGGAATATCTTTGTTATGGTTTAACAATCAAATTAGACAGCTATTTAAAAGACGTTAACTATTTAACATGTATGTTTTCATGTCGGTCATATAGGTGTGTAGCGTCTAGAGGTAAATCTAAAATTCATCGTTGGTAAAGTAATGGCTGATTAGAATTATCAATTATCTTTAATAGACGTTCAAGCTTATGAAACGCATCCAAGACATGAGTCAAGCAATTGTAGTGAATAAGGAATACGAAAATTGTCGGCCAGTGAAGGGTAAATAGTTCTAAACGTAATGTTGGACAAGCCAGGTGCGTCGCTTCGCTGAAATTTCTCACGCAAATGAGTAGGCTTTTTAAACCTGTATATTTATAGAATAAATAAAGTACAGGTTTTTTGTCGTATGAAAACTTCGCCTAAAACGTGTGTAAATTTTAGTAAAGAACTTGTTGTGATTAGCTGTTTTTAAGAAAAATGCCGCCGCCCGGGTAATTGCGTAATGTTATTATAGTGAATCTATTAGCTGCGCACGCGGCTTCTAATCAGCAGCTATACTATTAAGTATTTTCTTTCTTATAAATGAAAGCATGTTATACAAGAGGAATTCAGACGCGGCAAACGGTTGGAGGTTTTGCCAACACAGTAGAAACTCGGAGTAATCGTGTAGGGGCTAGACGTGAGAAACTATAGGAATATGTCAATACTTGACGGGTCAACGGCCAGTCGCGGCAACAGGTAGACTCTACTGTGCGATATAGTAACGGGTACGCATTGCTGCACCAACGTTACGACTATGAAATGCTTAGCATTTCGCGTATTTGTATATTTTTATATGGTACGGTCATGGTAATTTTATAAGCGAGAGAGGTTTACTTTGTTTGGAATCGTAAATCCCGGTTACCTTCTATATCCAGTGTGTTAGAGATAGAATATTTTGCTCACGCGTTCGACTTGTACTTAGAACCTTTACTTGGAACATTTCAACTTCTTTTTAGTGACGTCATTTTTAAATATATATTTGTTAGATCTTCATTGTGATTTTTTTTATGTTAACATTTATGCTCGAAGAGGATAATTTTTTAATGTCAGTATTTGGTGCATATATGAATTTATAAAATGTATTCAGTGCAATATTTTCTAAAAAAATTAACCTCTAGAAGGTTTTATTATTATTTAAAGCAACTTAAAGCTTGCACTCCTTTCTATCCTTTTCCAGCCAGTCTACAAAAACGTTAGCAAAAACTCCATCGACACTGGCTATAAATCGAATGCTTTTTTATTTGAACAAGACTTGGCTTTTAAGCTGGGCTTAGCAAAGTGAAGGGTCTCTCATTTTTCTATTATTTGACGAAAGTAAGTCTCGAATATGTAATACTAATTCTTACTTGCGAATTACTTAACGTTTGTTTAAAATACGCAACTCTGGCTTGTTTAAAGCTTTCACCTTTCCTTATTTCACACTTCTCCAATTATTAGAATGACTGCAAGGATTTTTCGCACTAAGCATCTTCGGTTTGGTATTTCTGTGTTGATTTCGTAATGTTATCTAATATGACTTGTACTTTCTTCTACATATTAGTTAATACGTGAGATGTTAGATAATGTTATGCATTTTGAATAATATTAGAATTTATTTGCTGACAGAAAGTTGCAGTACTATTCTGAACAGTGTAAGTGCGAGTTGAGGGGGGTATTAATATATTGCTTTATGTATATCAAAAGGTATTTTGAAGTGGGTGAATAAGATTTAATCATGCATGTACCCGTATCTTTCGTGGTGAGTAATTACTGAGCGGTTAAGATCTTTGTCCGAAATCACAGAAAGGAATTTGATGATTGTGAAATATGCAGGCACATTGTGTGGCACACTTTTATCAACGTAATTGTAATCCTAGTAAAGGAATACGGACTTTATAACTTGAAATGTTAAGTAGAAATTACTGTTTATAGTGTATTTAAGTAGCTGTGTTTATGCAAAGCGCACCATCTTACTATTGTGAAGTTCACATTACACGATCATAATACTCTTACTAGTGACCCAATAAAGGCGGCGACATTTCGTATCAGCATTTTGACACATAATTTAATTATGAAGACATTTGCTTTATAACTTGTTTACAATTTATTGCGTAAACTAAATACATTTAATTACAATCTGTACATTCTTACATCAATAATTACATGTTAACATACCGACGCTTAATAATGTTAAATGTTACATACATTTTTTACATAACATCAATAAATAATACAGAGCGGAAAGCCATTAATTTAGTATGAACAATAATCGCGTGAGAATAAACATTTATTTGTTGCCAGAGTAAAAAATTTAATCACTTGACCCGTGTTAGCATACGTGTTAGTTGTGAAGCAATAAAAGAAACTACACAGCCAATATTAAATTTAACGATTTAATATTGCATCACCAATATAATCCGATCTATAGTTGTAGTCTTGTTTTGTCGGAAATCCTAATGGGAAAGGGGTCTCGGTAATTTGGCCGCTTGTACTCGCCGGACACATTGCACCGCCTACCACCGAATACCGCGTGAAATATGTGACGCTTTTTAATTAAAATTAGATTCGAAGGCACTGATAACGAAATTTAATTATTCTCATCGTGTTAGAAAAAGCGACTGGTCCAAACTAACGGCAACAGTGCGGATGCCGCGGGCCTTAAATATATTTTATTTTTGAAAATGGAACTCGGTTAAATATTTATGGTGCTGTGTCCCCAACGAACTGGTCGATAGTAAAACAAATTGGTTTAGTATTCTTTTAATTCATATTTTAAATATGGAGCACAAATTTCATTACATAAATTATTTTAAATGTAGGTACATATATTTATGTCAATATATTTTGTCGGTATGCCGCATCCCTTTTTTGAATTTGAGTAAGTGAAATGTTCCAAGTAACGTTCTTTTCAAGTATCAAGTCACTTTTAAAATAATCTCAAACGGAAACCGTAACTTTAAAATTGAGTAAGTTGCACGGTGGTTTATTTTTTGTGGCAATTCATCGAAAGATTGTTTGGCGGAACGAAAATTATATGAAATCAATCGACGTAGGCGGTGCGGCGCCTACCTAAATTAAGTTGTTACCTTTAAAACATAATAATAAAGGCTCATAAGGCCCTCTGTTTCGCAAAAAATGTACCACACGCACGTCTCTCAATAATAATGTGGTATAATCTAATAGGGAGTTATTAATGTAATTTGCGCACGCATTTTAGAAATAACAGGCGTTCAAACGTTTTGATGTTGTTTTTATTTTAATCAATTAGTTTTTTTCGAATTCCCGGAATGTTGCCCCTCGAGAAAAATAACAAAAGATATTTTTTTTGATTTTGTGGTAATTATAAACGGTTTGTTTATGGTAGTTAACCAAGAAGACCTCGGTGATAAGGTTTGATGTTTTGTTAACAAGTAGGTAAGTGGCGTGACTTGCAGTCATTGGCTTTTTCTGCCAACGGTAAATAAACAAGATGCTAGTAGTGCACTCATGTTGTATTGATATTTTTTAATTAATCTCTATTGTGTGGATAATTTAATAAAAAATAAATACAGAGACTACATTCTTCCAGACAGCCAATAAAGCCACCCTACATTAAACGTAAATGCGTATAAATGATACTTAAGATAAAGATACGATTGATAATTACATGAATATGTAAACTAGACGTAATTGATTGATAATAAAAATGCATGCCGCGCGCATGTGATACACACAACATTGGTATTTTAAGGCATTATCTGTTTCATAAACATAAACAATGAAGTCATTTGAAAAGCAATGTTTTATATTCCGTTCCAAGATATTATGACACTGGCAACATTAATGTAAACATTCGGCCATTACAATCAATTGCGCCAAAATTGTTATCATTATTTTTATTACGTATTTCAATTAATGCTTTGATATGAATTTCAGACGTCAATTTATCACAATAGCAGACGTGCGGTTTATCTGTCCATTTATTGCTGTTATTGCTACATGTGTTCGACAATTGCTAGTTGGGTGGTCCAGCATGTATTTGTACTTGATGTCGCGAATAAAAAAGGGTGTTTAGTAAACATGACCACTTTGTAGTATGTTATTGTAAAGGGAATGAGTTGCGGAATATTTCGGTCAGTCTTGTACCTTATTTGTATTCGTGAATTCGTTTATATCAATAAATAAGTGTATAGCAATATTTTATTTCGATAAGATTGTGACCATTGAAAGCTAGATAGAATTCTGTCCGCTTCAATAAAATCGGTCTCTTAGTATGATAAGGGTTTGGTCAGTACACAGTAGCCGCAAACCGCTATTCTAAGTAAGTGCGGAATAGAAGATTTCATCTACCTACTTTATGTTTCCAATAACATATTTTGTCTAGCCTTTCGAGTTTAATTTTCGGGTCGGGTAAAATCCTACTGAGATTTTCTGTATGAAAATGTTTGAAAATTCTTAATATTAGCATGGAGCCTGAAAATATAGGTGGCAGCCATAGGCTTTCTATTGACCGAAAACAGACGGATATGCCAATATGGCTGTTTTGCATATTTGTCAACCCTTTCGGGGATTCACAGACAAATATACATGTAATAGGTATATGTTAGTAGTTTCACAATTATGAATACTTTTTTTTTCGTGGGGATTTGCGCCTTACCCTCTCACCACAAGGGGAGGCGAGAAGGTTATGTCCAGCTCTCCCGTACTTCGGGCCTACGGACCAAAACCCCACTGTGTGCCTTGTATAGTGGATGTGCCGTTGGAAAAGAGACTACATCAGCGACTCACCCAGCAGACAACGACTCCTGGGCGACGCCCCGGCACTACAGAGGGCTTCGGACCGACTTAATGGCTGGCGGGCGAGCGATCCCCGTTCTCCCGCCCGCGGCCTTCCTTATGGCGGCTTAAGGCGCGCGAATGCGCGCCTGCGCCGCCCGATTCGCCGGCGACGGCTCGAATCCCCAAGGATACTTTCCTCACGCATCCGCTCCACCACGTCCTTCTGCGAGATGACTTTTTCGCGGAAGGATGCGACCGCTGCTCACTTCCTCTCGCTGTCGACCATGGCTTTGATCACGGCCGGCAGCGAGAGGTCTTCTCCCACAACCTCAATGAGTTCACGGCACTGCACCGCCCTAGCAGTACATTGCTCGAGCGTGTGCTGCGCCTCTTCACACTCGCAGTGGTGGCAGACGGGACTCGATTCTCTCTTAGCGACCGTGTGCAGGTATTTGCCTAAGCAACCGTGCTCTGACAACACTTGCACTAGCCGGAAGGAAAGGGTCCCTTGCTGAATACCTAATTTAATCCACGGCAAGCGGTCGCTTTGCCGTCGCCGCCCGCCGCTTTTTGTATTATGGGTTCGAATCCTACACGAAGCAATTATTAGTGTGAACCACAAATTATTGTTCTGTTGTGAGTCACAGTCATAGGTGTACTTTTTCTCTATGAGTTGTATATTTGTAAACAGAGAAATTGATACTCGTGTAGGAGATGCATTTAAGCAATATAAACATGTATATATTTTTTTTTAATACTTGAAACACAGTTTTCAAATATTGCATTTCTCAAATGCTACCTATTTATGTTTTTGAATAATAGTAGGTCATCAAACCGAGATTCGAAGAAAACAATGACAAATTTTCGGATACATTACATTTTATCGTATCTCTGAGAGTTCTATGTTCGACGTTTATCAAAATATATGTTTGACCTGATTTCGATTGCTGCGACAATCCTTACTCTACCATATCACTCGATAACATATTACAATCAACATCAGTCCTATTTAAATCACTTTAAAGATCATTTTTGCTTGTCTACATTCGATTGGGAAGATTGTTAGTAGAATATTGACATAGTTTTGGTAACAATGTCATGTTTGATACCTACTCCCCTTATGTCTAGATTTGTCTGACACTTTAGTTCTAGATAAAAGTTGCCAGGTATATTTTTGGCAAAAATGTCGAAGGCATATGATTTTATTGTGCAACTAAATTTATCTTCAAGGCTCTTTCGTAGTTTTTGAACAAACACAGACAACTCTTGCGTGAATCACGTGTTTAAATAAAATGTCGGTAAAATGAATTCAACCTCCTTATTCTTTAAATTTTGAATGTTTCGGAATTTAATCGGTCTGCCCTTTGCATCATAATATTATTCGCAGTATTAAGTTGATAAGATGTGACCTTTAGCGAATATTCCTATCAGACAAGGGGGCGTCTAGCTGGGTACTGGTTAATAAACAATGATATCATGGAGGCGCTAATTAATAAATATCGAATTATGAATCTAATAAGTACTAAATGAGAAAGTTCATATAGATTTTTTGTTTAATTAGTCTTTTATTTTATATTAATCTGTTAATTGTTAAAATGGCAGACTTCATTGAAAACCTATTCCGTCTGGTCGCTGGTGTACCGCTGCGACTCAAAAGGTTAATATTAGCAATGCGAGAGTAGCTCTGTTTATTATTACGTTTTTATGGCCAAACTGGTAAACCGATGATTACAAAATAAGGTATTACAATAAGTCTATAACTGGGGGAGTATCTAGGTAACATTATAAAGACTGCAAACAAAATCGCAGTAGGCAGTTAGTATAATAAAAAAACAGTAGTTTTCAAACATATAAATTTAAACATTTGTAGAAATAACTTTAGTATAATAACTACGTTCCCAAATTTCCATTTGTACACTTTCTTAGTAGTTACATCCAATATTGTAAATGTATCGGGCATATCTCGTATTAGTGTCATTGCCACATAGTGTTTGTGGTCACATAATCTAGTCGGACTAGACGTAACTTGATATTAGTATCTAAGCTAATGTAATGTGTCGATAGGCTTAGGATGCGATTAGATAGAACTAAATCCACGGTACACAACGTATTGGATAGAAATTAATTCATTACAACTTTAGTACTTTTTAATATTAGGTATCATGATAAGTAGGCAATGTATATGTAACTTACTTTTATTTACATCTCAGAGACCATTATGAATGCATTAACAGACATTCTTAATTTGAATCAGTATTTTTTTTAATATCGGTACAACCCAAGAATTAGGATATATCACTACTCCATCCTTTTTCATTAGTACTGATGAAGTAAAACTCTTTTGAGAAATGACACATTATTTTAGTAAACAAGTTTTAAGACTGCGCCGAGCGAAATGTGTCAAAACAGGCGGTCACAGTTAAGTGAATAAAATCAACACTTTTTGTTTAATACAAGTATAACATATACATTTACCATAACAATGAATGTGATTACAATTACTCCGTGTAAAAACTTAAAATAATTAGTATTTTCGCCTACAAAATAACGTAAATTTGCAACGTGATTTTTAGATTATAACAGTTGAAATCTATCCTATTTTACAGCCTAACGAAACATAAATAGTTATAATATAATTTGTCCCTCCCAAATATTTAAGTTATTGGTTGACAATAAAGATACATATTTATGAAAAACGCACTTCAAATCCTCCATACAATTTTACTACGCCGGCCGCGCGCCGATTTGAATATGCGCCGCACGAGCTCTGTCATTATCTATCTTACGCTTGGCGCAGTCTCAGTAGACTGTTAATCAGTATTAATTATTGATAAAGATAAGGTATACCTCTGGCTGGATTTTGAAGGATGATAATTATATAACAATAAGTATAAATAGCCTCTAATCAATACTATATCTTATTATCTGTACGTTAAAATTAAAAAGTCTTAAGGAAATTCACAGAACTCTTATCGTACGTATTAAACGTAAAATTATTACATTGAATACTTATTGGATACAGTATGCAATATATTTATTGGCTTGTTTAAGATTACGTGCTTTTTTATATATTATGGAATAATTAGTTACTCTCACGTGTTATCTTCACTCTAGTGATTATAAAACTAACGTGATTATAAATTTAAATAAAATAGTTTTTAACTATTGACCTTTAGTTAATAAAACAGATTTCTAAAACAAGAAATAGGTACCTTTGTACTTTATTTTTAAAATGATCTACTTACTTATATATTTGTAATTGTAGTGTAGGAAATAGTTTTCTTTGTTCCTTATTTTCATAATTACTTGCTTATTTATTTTTATTTATTGTGAATGCATAAATAAATATTTACGTAATACCAGCATACTTTCATGAAATTAATAGATTTGATTAGACCCTTCTATTATTTTCTTTTTATAATTGAAATTGAAGTTACAATCTAGTTAGTATTCTTAGGGTGCCAGAATTGTCTAAGAAACGGGTGAATACCCGTTAAAAAAAAATGTTTGCCTAAAGATTATTTCAAAAGGAATTCCTTTTGAAATAATCTTTAGTCAAACATTTTTTTTTACACTTTTTGTGTCTAGGTTCACAGAAAACTAGTAGCGTGTGGCATTTTAATCAATTGACGTGATGTTTGTATATTCAAATACATACCTCGAATTATTCTCGGTTACAAAATCTCCGATGTGAAACCGCCTCAAAATGTCAGGATTCTTGTGAAGTAGGTAATCTGTGGCATTAGTGACGTCATAGTCAAGTCAAGGAAGATTGACAAGAATGACAAGGAAAAGATGTGTGAAGGCTTTATGGCTCTACATGTTCAACATAAAGTGCGATTACTTATTGTACCTAGAACATCCCGACATTATTTATTCACAATATTTCTTAGACTTACAGTAATTATATTATTCAACTCGTTAGTTCGTTTTATTGCCGTATTGGAATTTTGTCGTAATTAAAATACATATTTGCGGCATGACGTTACTAGTATTCAAACAATGTACTTCATGCACTCTTATTAATCTACCCTAGCCGTATCCGTGATTTCACACAGGTCATGTACTTAATATAATAGGGTTGACAAACGCACTTGGGCTAACATTTAGTGTTTGTTTCATTTAAAGCACATGATAAATAAAATATGTACATAGGTATATGTCAATTAAAACGTTGGACACCAGCTGTCCGCCAGCAATAGATTGTCTATTGTGTGTGCCGTATGATAGATTAAAGTAGGTTAAGTATAAGTGCATTGGGATATTAAGATGACTTTTTTGCGTGAATAAATTTTTAATGCACATTTAATATTAAACACAATTATACTATCTTTTTTTTGTTTTCTTACTTCTTTTGTTATGTTCCATTGCTGGGCAAAAGCCTCTTTCTCCGACTTCCAAATCACTCTGTTCGAAGAATTTCCGTGCCAGTCCCTTTCGAAGACGTCCTAGTCATTTCAGTTTACATCTGCACCGTTGCTATTGACTGTCATATGGTTCCATATGATTCCACCAAATGATTCCATAAATACATACAAACTAAACAAAATAAAGATTATACGAGAAAATAGAGGACCGTTTGTTTACACGTAAAGAAAAGAGTTTGATTACGGTATGGTCTACTTACAGCTAAGCTATTTAAAAATAAAACAGTCGTCGGATATCTTAATATGAAGTGGTCTGAGATTAAGATAGAGGCTGACTAGAGAATTTCAATAGTGCGGGTAAATCCTTGTTTGCTATGCCGCTGTATCCTGTGTCGCCGGGAAGGCGATAGCGTTTCCATTGCTACGTTTTCCTCGTACGATTATTTTCACGTTCTCTTTAATCACGTCATTCTGTTGCATTTCTTTTTAAATTTGTAGTCTGTTAAGTTTTAGAATACCAGACATAATTTTAAATCTGACTGCCAGTGTGCCGCTGCAATTCAATAGGTTAAGAATCTGTTTATATAATTGTAGTGTCCGTGTCTAGTTTATTTTATTAACCACGTTTTCTTTCGTTTTTTAAGTAGCCTATATACTTCGTTAACCTCTAAGTTTCTTCTGCATGCCAAATTTTAAGAATTTTGTTTAATCATAAAACTAACGAGACTTGCTTTCGCATTCATAAAGTTAGTATTAAAAAAAAATAGATGATTGCATTTTTTTTAATAACCAGCATTTTGTTACAATACTGTTTTTAATGCGTTTGTTTTTCATTTTTGTCAACTGCATACTGAATGAAAAGTGTTGATAGGCACGTAAATGTTTATAATAACAACAAATACCTACTTTACAAATAAGTTGTACTTGTAGTACTTAATTACTAACTTGACCAGGCTACAGCTATATATGTAGGCCACTATCATTCACAGTAATGTATTAAATGGTTTTGTAATTAACCGCTACATTAATTAATACGCAGAGCAAGAAATCTTGCATAATCATCGATTAAATAATTTGAATTCGAAACATACTAAGGGCTTGTCCCACCACGTCCAAATAGCATTTATCTATAAGATAAAAGTCTCGTCATCTCTCGTATTTAACCTAACAAAAGTGAGACAGCATGCGATTCATCTTTTGGATAACTTTTACTTGTTAGTTGTGGGCACCACAAGCATTGCATCTTTCTGTTTTTTTTTTCTCTTTATTTTTTATTAGGGATTTAAGTACGCAGGTGGGACTATGTTAATCCCATCGTGCCCACACAGACTCTCTCACTATATTTAACCTAAATCTTACCTATCTAATATAAAGCCGAACAATATCTTTGCTGGTTCAGATATAGGATCGGCCAACACACCGTGAAAAACGCGTACATCTAATCGCGACAAATTTAGGGACTGCATCTTTCCGATGTTGTAATGGAAACGCACAGTGTGCTACCAAGGAAGCGTTCAGGAATTTAACACTGGATTCCAGACAAATACTTACCTACCGCAGCGGGCGTATCCTGTCGGATTTGGTCAGATTATACGGTTTATCCGTCGTGTTAATACGCGCCACGAGCTCCAGTTTATCTGTTAGATAGTTGTGTTAACAAGGATTTCGCTTTATCAACACAAGTAATTACACTAATTAGTATGTGAGAAAGCGGTTTTCTTAAATAGAATGCGACCGGCGCCAGACGCTATTTTCTTTTTTGTGTTTATTTTTTTTGTGTTTATATTTTTTGTGTTTATATTTTTTGTGTTTATATTTTTCTAACGTTCTAATGTTTGTTCCGTCAGCAACTTTAATCAATAAACATATACGAGATTTTGAATTGTTAATGCATCAACGATTTATAACGATAGCTCATAATTTTCAGAGCAATTTTACTTAGAAAAGTTAAGATGGATCACAATTTACTACTATTAAATAATTTAATCAGAAAATTTCAATTTATAAAATACTAGCTTTTGCCCGCGGCTTCGCTCGCGTTAATTTAGAATTTGACAATCAATTCGGGTTGTACTCTGCTTGTAATAATATAATTCAATCATGATTCGAAAGATACGTGGCGCCATCTATTATCATAAGAATGTTATTGTTGTTTTCCTCGGGAACAGTAATTTTTTTGGGATGAAAGGTAGCCATGTCCATTTCTGTACACCTGACAACGTATATGAAAATTTTCAGGATGATCGGTTCAGTGGTTTAGGCGTAAAAAGGTAACAAAGAAACAAACTCATTTTCGCTTTTATAATATTAGTTAGGATTAGGATTTTCAATCTTTGTTTCTCACGTCGCTGATGGCATACCTATTACATTTCCTAAAATAAGAAAAATGTGCATACCATGTAATGGTTACATATGTAATCATGTGTAGTATGTTATAGTATCCCACTGCTGGGACCGACTCTATGGAAGTCGGCTTTGACACTTGCGTCTCATTCAAAAATCGAAATCTTTTAGTTCTTTATAATTGTCCGCCATTCATTATCGAAAATATAATATAGGTCAGTCCACCATATTCTTTCAGATCTCATCTGTCATAATAAATGAGTTTATTATGTCAGATAGAATTAGCTAAGCCCATCTAAAATCTTTAAGCCTGTCTGCCGAAAGCCGAATAATAAAATACCTAATATTAAAATATATCAATATCTTATTTATGTAGAACATAGATGATCATATTTGTGCAACAATCTTATCAATACTGCGGCGAAATAGGATACTAGAATAAATTACTAATATTTAAAATAAGTTCGTGTAGACAGTGCCGGCCGTTACCAACTCCACGAATAATTTGTCTCATTATAAGCAAAGCGAAATAGGGAAAACTCGTCGTTGCCTCATATTTGTTGATGGTACGAATGAGTCGTCGGCAAGGTACTACCCTTTTACGGGAAACCGGCGTAAGGCCTAACACTATTACTGCGTTTCGTTTGTTAAGTAAGAGTTCCGGGGACTCAAAAGATGAAATGATAGTAAAGAAATGGGCAATGTACCGGTACCTCTTTTCGTTCCTTTTTTGTAAATTATCAACGCGTATGTGATCTCCATGGTAGGTACTGTAAAAGATCATATGCTACAGTAAACACCACCATATGCTACAGTAAACACCACCATATGCTAGTCTACCATTAGGCGGGTTGTTTGTTTGTTTGCCATCCTTGTTATATAAAAATACTCCGCATTTTGTGATAATAGTCTAGGTATCTGGAAAGTTATGTAAAAGTCAGTGTTTAAACGATGATTACAACGTTCAAGGTTTTGAAACATTATCATATACGTACTATCGTATAGTAGGTAACATGTTACTAGACATAATGACTACATATTGTGTGACGTAGGTAGATCTATTTAGTTTTAATTGCATATTAGTATAAGTTAACATTATCTGGCTACTTTTGCGTAAATATTATTAAGTCAAAAAGAATATAGTATATTTACTCAGAGACACTACAAATGCGTAGTAACTGCCTGTTTGTTATATTTTCTCGGCTAAAAGCTGAACCGATTTTGACGATATTTTGTATGGAGATGTAGCTTGAATCCTTGGGGATGAATCTCTGATTGGACTGAAAAATAATTACAATATCGATGTTTTTTATTACTGGTATATACAATATGGAAAGGGATATTTTTCCAGTCTACTTAATTGATATACACGCCCCATATATATTTTACTTCTTTTATAATCTTCTGTTAATCATAGTGCGGTGATAAAGAAGATTATACAGATTAAGTGCGATTTGTCTTAATGTGTGAATCCCCAAAATAGCACGAAATTCAACATATTTTTTATATAATACCTATCTTGGTGGATATTGTACTGTTTTGGGGATTCACATATTGCTTCAAATCGCACTTAATCTATGTAATATCCTTATCATCGCACTATAATTAACCGAAGATTATAAAAAAAGTAAAATACATAATATGGGGCGTGTATATCAATTAAGTAGGTGGATTGAAAAAAAAAATCCCTTTTCGTATTGTATATACCAGTAATAAAAAACATCGATATCGCAATTATTATTATGTAATTAATATTAATAAATACTTATCATGACAATAGTAATCACAATCATCTATATTTATTACTAGCACGCACACGCACGCGTAACAGTAATTTAGGGTTTGTTGGTGACAGTACTTTTTAAAAAAAAATAATATCTATGGAACTCGGTGATAATGGAAATTCGGATGCATATTTACCTAAAGTTCAGGTGTTGGCTATTATGGAAAGCGCTTTTTTATCGACATTTACTACTATTTTTCCTTTCTTTTCCATTCATTTTCTGTATGTGCAAAATAAATAAATATTTTGTAAGATATCCTTAATAAATTAATAATACTGAGTTCGATACAGTATTTACTTTTATTTATGTTTTCTTTACCACACCACCTTTTCCTTCACACCCTACATACACACATACTTGAATGGGGAACTAAAATTTAATGTACGCTAAATATACTTCCGATTAGTTAAGCAATCCCGGCAACCCGGGCTTTTATTTTGAATAAAAATTTTCTTAGAAGCCGCTTCCTTAATATGTTAGCCAAAAATTAACTTTAGGTAAATATTCATCCGATTATCCGATCTCTAGTGATAATACAGCTTTCTAATGGTGTAAGAATTTTTTAAATCGGTTGTTTCGGTTTTAAGTTATATCGTTACAAACAAACAAAATCAAATCTTTCCTCTTTATAATATTAGCATAGATTAATCTATAACGACGATGTGCTTACTGAAGTTTTTTTTTAAATCTATATTAAATAGTGGTTTGAACCCAAAACAATGGAATTTAGAATGTTAGTCTGTCGGTTTGTGCCGGCATCTCTTAAAACCTACTTAATTGATTTTGATGTTACCGTTTTTAAATGTGGTAGGTTGTATTCTAACTTAAAATCATGCTTCATCTATTTTTGTCCGGTAAACACGTAAATTGTTGTTGTTGTCGTTGTTGGCCTCGATGGCGTAGTGGTTGGTGTAACCGACTGCCACGCATGAGGTCGCGGGTTCGATTCCCGCACAAGTCAAACATTTGTGTGCATGAACATGGATGTTTGTCTTAGTCTGGGTGTCTATGTATAATATGTATGTATTTACGAAAAAAAAAGTATATATGTATGTTTATCCATTGTGTAGTACCCATAGTACAAGCTCTGCTTAGTTTGGGCTATATGGTGTTGTGTGTATGTGATAGAATATTATATATATATTATAAATTATGTAGCGGTCACGCAGACGAAGACGCGGCGAAAGATGATATTTAAAGTCTGGACTGTTGTCTTGTTGGTCGTTGAAGTGGTCGGCCATTGCTAGTGCACTAAGTGTAGTAGGTTCGATAACCGAGAGAGACAAGCATTTGTATGGTTCAGAAGTTTCAATGTTTTTAAATTCTCCAGCAATTCAAAACTAATTGCAGCTGTCGTTCTTTTAACCTACTGAGTCGTAGCGGTACACCGGCAGCCAGACACAATAGGTTTTCAATTATATCTGGCAATCCAAGAATCAACAGGTTAAAAGGAAAACATGTATTTACATGCCAATAAATCTTATTGATTATGCTTTTAATTATTAATTTATAGCAGTTTTCTAAATACTACTTTTTAAAACAGCAGCCATCGTCACGATGCGTCTCTCCTTGACCATGGCTGCTAAAACACCTGCATATATTATACTAGCTGTGCCCGCGGTTTCACCCGCGTTTATGATTACTGCGCTCCTGTAGGTCGGAGGATGATGTTATATAGCCTATAACCTTCCTCGATAAATAGGCTATCCAACACTAAAAGTTTTTGCAATTCGAACCAGTAGTTCCTGAGATTAGCGCGTTCAACCAAACAAACAAACTCTTCAGCTTTATGATATTAGTATAGATAGATAAATAAAGACGCAGAGCATTTATTTCTTTTGCTTCGTCATCTATAAATAAATTGTACTATAGTTTTTGTCCCCTGTCATTGCAACAGTACGTAGAACTATCGATAAAAGAGATGTTGGTTGAATTCAGGTAACAAGTACACCGATTACATTGATACCACGTTATCGTACGCGATAGCCGGTCAATGACCCGTCGATCCGATACTTATTTAATAAACTACCAAATATATACTTTCTAGAAAGTACATTCTATGTATGCACCTATATAATAATATAATAATATAACATAATATTCTACCACATACACACAACACCATCTAGCCCAAACTAAGCAGAGCTTGTACTATGGATACTAGACAATGGATAATTATACATATATACTTTTTTTTTTTTTTGTATATACATACATATTATACATAGGAACACCCAGACCAAGACAAACATTCATGTTCATGCACACAAATGTTTGACTTGTGCGGGAATCGAACCCGCGACCTCAGGCGTGGCAGTCGGTTACACTAACCACTACGCCATAGAGGCCCGGCCGTATGCTTGTTTGCCACTTTTGAACGTATAAAAAACATATAGGTATGACATACATTAGCATACATACATACATACATAGATTCACGCCTGTTTCCCAGAGGGGTAGGCAGAGACTACGGATTTCCATTTGCTACGATCCTGACACACTTCTCTGGCTTCATTCACTTTCATCACATTCCTCATACACGCCCGTCGGTTCAAGGAGCTCTTAACCTGGCCTTTGTCCAGAACGCCTGCGATCTGATCGAGAAACGTTCGCCTAGGTTTTCCTCTTGCGACTGTTCCATTCACACTAGCCTTATAAACTTTCTTAGTCAGTCTTTCCTCGTCCATTCTTTCTACATGTCCAAACCAGCTTAACATAGCCTTTTCTATTCTTGTAACTATATCCACTTTCACTTACATTAGCAATCTAGTAAATATCAAAAATATAAGGTGTTGTAGAATAGTGCAATGATAAATATATCGGGTTTACCCTCGAATGGATCTGGATTTAATCTCACTAAATGGATTCTGATTCTGAATGATTGAATTTATAAAATCGTTCTCAGAAACAGTATTTAGCTCAATATTGAAGATAGAGAATATATTTCATCAAAACACTAGCTGTTCCCTGCGGCTTTCCCCACGTTTATCATTGTTGTTCTACATCTGTGGCTCATAGCGTGATGTTAGTGTGTTGATGTTAGAGTAGTAGAGCCTCGCTGATTTCAGCATGAATGGGGCCGGCTCGACCGGGGAAGGACTACCCTCTCACAGAATATCGACGTGAAGTAGCAGTATTCTTACAGTTGTGTTTCGTTCGGTGAGTGAGAGTGCCGGAGGCCCAGGTACTCCTTTTCCCCCTTCCGGCTCCTTCTCCTTCCCACTTCCTTTCCTAAAGGGTCGGCAACGCGCAGGTGATGCCTCTAGTGTTGCAGGCGTCCATAGACTACGGTGACCACTTACCATCAGGTGGGCCGTATGCTTGTTTGCCACCTTAGTAGTATAAAGAAATATATATATACTTTATTTTATATATTTTTATAAAAAAACAACTCCCGCAATAGGAATAAATCCTGTGTCGCGGGGGACTTAACAAACATTCAAACAACGGACACAAAGAATACCCAGACTCGAAACAACTATTTGTGGAACACACAAGACACAAGTATTAGTCTCGTGTGGGGATTGAACCCACAACCCTCGGCGCGGTGGCGGTGGCGGGGCGACCACTTAAACCACAACGCCATCCCTGCAGTCCTATGTTTCTTCTAGATAAAGTAGCTTTCTAATGGTGTAAGAATTATTAAAATCGGATAACTAGTTTCACAGGTTATCGATTACAAACAAACAAATTTTTCCTCGTTTATTATTTATTTATTTTCTTTAAGGATCTCCAACAAAGGCTGTACACATCTTATTCACAAAAGAAAATACAATTAAAGACGTTTTTGGTCTGTGTATTCCTTCAATTACAGGAGACCACATCATGCCTTTTCAGGTATAGCGTAGCTTTCTACCGGCGAAGTATTGTTTAAATCGTATCTGTTTTCCACATATCACCGCTCTTGGCTTAGGTGTCTATAAAACGTCTTTTTGTTGTAAGCTATGACGTAAACAACCGAAGCCCTTTATTACGTTAGCTAGTTAGGAAATAAAAATTCCACGGAGAAAATTTTAGCTACGCCTATTTCCTTTAAGAAAACGAACCTAGTATGTACTCGTCTGTATGAAATAGAAGCACGAGTGAAATGACAAGCAAGTCGGCACTTCAAAGCGTGTTTACTTTAGCGACCTCGAGATTATGTTGTCTTTACAAAATTAGCCTATTACGGAGGTTGGGCAATGTTTACTCGGCTCGTTACGTTCGAAAGAAAGTCCCTTCGCCCTTAAGTCGGCCAAAGAACCCATATACTAGAGACCTATAGGTCAAAGAGACGGATATACAACCGTTTTTTGCGTAAACCATAAACAAGGTAAACAAACATTGATATTGGAGGTGCTATGATGACTTTAAACGTGGAAATAAATACAAAAAGGTGGATTCGTAAAACAAGGAAGTGTTTTTTATCTTTTAATGTGACAGAGATTGTATTATTTATGTGGCTTTAGGAATTTAATCGCCATATAAAATAATAGCTTGCTAATAAAGATATTTTGCGTGCCAACAACTTTAATGGATGTTTTCAAATTAATTAATTATTTATTATACATCGTTATTTATATTTATTACAGTGTATTATTAGTAATATTCATTCATTTAATTATATTCAGACTTTAGACTTTAACGAGTTAGGTATTTATTTACTTGATATTGGAATCGCTAGAACAATCAGATCAAAAATAGATAAATTTGTTTTAATTTTAAATATCGATTTAGTGATTTTACTTATTAAATATACAATTACGTATTGCAAATGCAAATAAATTTAATATAATACAAACTACGCTACAATAGTTAGGTACAAAATGGATAAAACACTTTCAGGCTTTGTTTAGCGTTGACCTAATATTAGTCATAATAGTTAAAACTATTTCTTTCGGAGCTTGTACATCCAATCGTTTTAAATAATCACAACTTATCTTTTACTAATCTCAAGTTTAGTCCGAAGTTAATCTGAGCAAATGGGAGGAAAATACGACACTAACGCCCGCGTGACAAGTGAAATACAAATAGGACTTATATAATAAAACCTATGAAAACATGGCTTCTTGTTATCATTGCCGTTTGTATAGACATCGTAAAGTAAAAGAAAATATTTAAGTACGCAAATACGTCCTTAATACGCTTGGATTAACATTTTTTGCCGTACGATGTACCTCGAAAAGCCAATGTTTTGTTTAGATTTAAATTCAAGTTAAGAATGAATTTTAATCCGTCCCGCCATGAAAATTCGAATGAGAAGCACACGGATATTGTTAGTATTATTATTATATTATACATGTGTTTTCACAGAAGTGTTATATCATTTATTGTTAGTTTCTTTCCGTTATTTATTGGATAGTTAAACAGAAAGCTGTTTAACATCCATGCCAATCGACTAACTCGGTATATTAGTAGACAAATTATAATAACCGCTTACAATAAACATTTGTTCTCTAACTATTCAATGTTTCCACTTTCACGCACATACATTCCCAGTCACACCGAAATTATAACGAATTTATGTTCAGTGCGTTCGAAGCACTTTTATTTCTTTTAATGTTAATTGAAATGACACGGTCGGTGTCACAGGCGGCCGTGTCTGAGTACATAGTTTTATTTTATTAATTCTTTTTATACGAGACCCATCGGGTTTGGTCATCGAATTCCATACTCCGACTTTTCTCTTTTATATGTTATCTATCCACATTGAATGGTGGTTTACATGCCGGGTGATTTAATGTATTAATACAATAATATTCATGTATTCATATAGTTTTGACTTTGTATTGTTATAGTATTTAAAAGACTGTTTTATTAAAATTTGAACGTCGTGCAAATATGTATGGTTTAATGAGCGAAAGATGCAAAATCATTCCAATTTATCATCAAATCACAACTACGGTATCTTAATTTATGCAGAACAACTTAAATAATTATATTTAATCTATTTGATAACTATGTTTTATCGAAATTGAAAAATTATTTCTGATCATATATCTTCAACATTTTCTTCAAGATTTTTAGTCATTATAGTTTAATGTATACTGCAAATAATTTGAAACCAAACATGTGACACATTGAATGTTGTTTGTAATCTTCCACTGGCATTTTATCTGAATTACCGTTATGCCTCATAAAGCACAGATTTATTAGTTTCTTTATCGGCTATTCAATTTAAACAATATATATGGTCAAAATAAAGTATTACACAATAACACTCGGTTCATAATGTCAGTTAAGATAAGTAAACCATCATTAAAGTAATGTCTCGCTAGATATTACGTAAATGTGATAAAAGCTACTTGTTGTGTAGACGAAATGTCTATTTTTTACCTACTGCTTGTTTTATTATATTTAATGGTTAAGCTTCACGTATTTGTCTTAGTTATACTGCTAGAGTTAGGAAAACTATGAGTAAGTTATTGTTATGTAAGTCAATGGATACCGTGATAAAACCGTTGTAGACTTGACATACATTTCGATCTTGAATACAAGGCAATGCTCCACTGAACTTTTGGTAAAAATAAATTCTAATTTAATACTAATAACCAATTCATTGAATACCACAGTTTGAAAATCCCACATGGTTTACTAAAATCAAGTAGCGTGTGTAAATTATATACATATAATAATCTTCCTAAATACATTTGTACCTATAATTTACAAGTGTCCTCCTTGCGGCATGTAAGCCTTTCACTATCCGTCATGAATTGAATGTCCGGCAATAGATTAATATTTATCGACATTTTATTTTTGTACTTTATTAGTGTTCAAATATCATTAACGATTAGTTTGTTGCACCTGACACTGTTCGACTAACTCTTGTACAATATAAATTGAATTTATTACGTGTCCATGGCCCGCGGCGTTGATAGAAATTGGAAAATATACACCCGGGGTGTGGTAATTATCATGAGCGGCAGGAACATCGGAAATTCCTTGAATATTTACTTTCTATTTATTAATTTGAGCGCTTATGGGTTAATTATTCGGGAATTGAAGAAAGTTTGATTTGTGTTTCATTACCCAGTGTTTGTTGTAAGAAAATTAATATAATTTTCGAACACGGACAACGGATTTACAGTAATAGTATTAATTTCATTGGGTTCCTCACATTAGTCAGGAATTTTATAATTAGTCGACGAAAAGTTTTAATACCCGAATTACTTTTACAAGTTAGATGTTACAAGAAAATATGTTTTATCATGAACAGTTTGTTTTAAATTATGCGTCTGTTTGTTACAGCGAATCTCACCATCAGTACGCGCGGCTTCAGCCTAGAACTGCTCATTCACTCTCCCGTGCAGGACCTGTACCTCTGCTTCAACCGGTCGCGGTTGGTCGGCAGGCGACTGGTGAGTATACGATTTTTATCTCATACTCAATATTTATTAACGTCTAAAATATTGTTTAACTTGTATTGTTGAAAGAAGTTACATGAATATGTTTCATTGTCAACAGTCACGCTTCCAAGCGGAGAGACAACCCAATTGCCTGTTCAAAGAGGAGTTTGTGGACGGCTACAACAGATACCACCTGGTGAAGAACGAAGACCGCTACATAGGGTTCAACCGGCGAGGCGTCCAGCTGCGGCGCGGCAAGAGTCGCCTCTCGGAGCGGCTGCACAAGTGCTTCTCGTTCATGAAAGAAGCCCACGACTTCGATATAAACAGGCACAACACAGTGCGCGCCGGCGACCTGCCCAAGTGGCGCCCGCAGCGTAGGCTCCGGCCTTCGCCCCAGAACTCCATCAAGCCGCCGTGCCACGGCTTGCGCCACCACCACGGCACTAGGCATCAGAGGCGGAGGAACTGCGACGGCACGTAGACGACGCACCCTCCTCACGTTAGCAGCTCATTTACGCTTCAACGCTTCGCGCGTTCCGTTGCCAGCTGTCGATGGACATTGTGAGTGGACAGAGTATTAGTCAACTATCGCAGTATTATTACAGTGACGTGGACTGGATAGCGTTAGGTTAGCTCGGCCGCGGTGGCCGCGGCGTTTCAAACGTCGCATGAATGGTAGCTGAAGCGAGAGAGCAAACATTTGAATGGGGAAAAAACGCCGAGCCGGGACGACGTCCGGAGCTGTGAAATTCCTTAAGGTCGTGTAACATTGTGGCACTCGTTTGCTCTTGTGCCAGCGGTCGGACTCGTGCTCTAAAAGGAAAAAAGGTTTTCTGTGGAAAGAGCAAATAGTAGTCTTGCCAGTCACGAGCGTTCCGACAGACCACCGCTGGACTGCGGCGCTGCGCTGACTGCCGGCCGTCGCCGCCGCGCTCTCTCGTCCGGGAAGCATATCTTGTCAACGCGTTGAGTCCTTGTAGCCCTCGATTGCTCCGGCTGGCTCGCCATAAGTGTAGCAAAAACGCCTTTACGTCAATTCTCAGTGTGTTATTATTTAAAACGCTTTACTATTAAGTACGGATCGTGTTATCTGCTTGTAAATATAATAAAAATAATTATGTTTACTTATTTATCAAACAAAGGTTAATCAAAAATTTGTAAACGTAGATGTTAGATGTAAAGTTGTATTAAAATGTTTTGTATTTAATTATGGGTATTTAATCTATCCGACCAATCGCTCTCTTGTGATTAGCCACAGTCGCTATGACCTAGTTTTCTTTACTAACTCCACGTACTGAAACTTTTCCCTTACTAATATTCATTTGAATATATTTTCCGGTCAATTTGTGAATTTGATTGTATGATTTCGAGCGCTTTGTATATATTATTTTAAGAGTTTGTATGAGAGTGATAGGTAATTGAATCTCTTTTGTCAAAATCTTCTCGATTGTTGGCGATACTTATGATGATTTTCAAGTATAATATTGCCATTCTAGTATTCATTCCATCTGAACGTTCAGTGGTCAGAGTATCGGGAGTTCTGTTGTTATCCGTATATGTTCGTCGCCGTACATACCTAATAATAAAGGACATTTATAATCTTAATATGTTAATAAGATCTGTGCCATAGTGTGGTGGCAGTGTATGACTATGTGTTCGCATTATAACTAGTGTATTAATTTTGTCTGTAAACTTGGAGTAGATAAAATATATAACTTAAGAAAATATTACAGAATTTATTCTAAACTTTGCAATCACTTTCATATGGAAAACACAAAATACATTACGTAATATTCTTTTAAGCAGTATTTTATATAATTTTAATAAGATGACAAATTTGATTAAACTACGTGAAAACCGACCCAGAACAAATGCGAACAGCCTGTGCGTACCTGATGAAAATGATTGCAAAGATCACCAAAAATCTAGTAAAAGTAATATTTGTATCCTGTACCCAGTGTATATTCAAATTATAAGTATAATTTATTGGATATTGTTGAACATTATGTTGCTCAGTATGGTTTGTAACACAAAAGCATAAACAAGATTTTTACGGTCTTCAGAGACCAGTCAATGACTTCAATAAATACAGATAATTATATGCTAAATAGAAATACAAAAAAGTTCCATAGTTATAACGATGTTCAACACCATTCAATAAACTCGTTGCGAATATTGTCACCATTCAGCCGACGTGGATATTTGTTGTTGCTTTACATTCCGCCATTATTATAGAATAGACGACAAACTGTAAAAGACATTGAAACATTCCAAACAATGTAAAATAGTTTACGAAATATGCGCTTAAATACATAATAAATTTGTTAAAGTAACGTGACACTATGTATTGTATTACTGTGTCTAATTATATGTATTCAGATGCTGAGAACGAAATATAATTGCTAAGAAAAATTACGAAATTAAATCATATTTAACTCGCAAACATTGTGTATTATTTTTCCCTAACAAATACAATACAAAACGAATGTCTCGTTGAAGTTTAAAAAATATACTATATGGATCTATTTCTACAGTAAATTTGAGAACTTTAGTACCTATTTCTTTTTTTATTTTATAAGATTATTACCGAATTAAGTCCTTGCATTGGATTGAACCCACGACACTCAGTGTAGCATATTATTATTGTCAAGTTATATTGTTACGCTCAGACAAATGATATTTGTAGATATGAAGTTCTTTAAGTATAAAGAAGGTAGCCATTTTTTATTTTCATCAGTAAATTTTACAGCATGATGGATAACTTTCCGAAACGGCTTAAGCGAGCGACACAGAGTAAGTGAAATAATGAATTTTAGTAACCTTATTATAGCGAACATCGGCGTTAGTAAAATACTTCTCATTATGGATTTATAAAAATATATATTTAAGAAGCTAAAGGATTATTTACCCAAAAGTAGCGTTACCGGGTGCGGCCACAAAAAAAGGCGATATTTCCAATAATCTTGCCGGAAGAGGGTGTTTGCGGGTAAAATGTAACATTAAAGAACAAACAGGGTAAAGTGGGGCTAACTGGACGTGATGCCGGCCCTGCGTGTGCGCAGCCCGATTAGCACCTAGCTAGCGTAGAGTAAGATAACGCAGAGATAACGCATCTTAAAGGTAAAGTGTCTGTAAATATTATGGTACTCGCGTTATAATATAGATGCATAATTAAGCTATAGGTAAGTTGTTAAAAACAGAAAACATAAAAACCAGAAGTGTTTGATTACATTTTAAAGTTTTAGCTTTAAAATCTTACCAAATATTTTTCATATAATATAATATATATAATAATATAATATATAATATATATATATAATATATATATAATATAATAATATAATAATATATTCTACCACATTCACACAACACCATCTAGCCCAAACTAAGCAGAGCTTGTACTATGGGTACTAGACAATGGATAAACATACATATACTACGTTTTTTTTTTTTTTTTTGTAAATACATACATATTATACATAGAAACACCCAGACCAAGACAAACATCCATGTTCATGCACACAAATGTTTGACTTGTGCGGGAATCGAACCCGCGACCTCAGGCGTGGCAGTCGGTTACACTAACCACTACGCCATCGAGGCCGACCAATATTTTGAGCAGTATGTTAAAAAACTGTATCTAAATCCTTAAGCCATGTTTTATGAAGATTATTTTATTTTGTGCTGTCACAAGATTCAAATACTGCACTAAAACAATACCATATTAAAAGTTTACAAATATTTCAACAGCGAACACAAAAACATCCTAAATCCGGACAAAGATTTGAGCATCACACAATTACAACTCTCGTGCTTCTATTGAACCCACATCAGTATCACTAAGAGTACTCGTAGAATCGAGATGACCACTTTAACCGTATGGTCATCTATGCAGTCAAGTGTCTTTGATATGTCGTGTAACTAGCATAAATTTTATGGTATATTTTTATTAGTATCTATGGGCAATATTAGAATAATGTCCTATAATCAACAACATATATTTTAAAACACCACTGAATACTAGCTGCATAAGCAAGGAATGATTATGAAAATATAAAATGAAATGATAAAACATTCATAGGCAATCTCAGCTGCTGCATCTAAAAATAGAATATCTTGTATATGCAAAGATGAAATGAAACGGTCCGATGTAATTTTGTAAATACATAACCCTATCATTATTTACTAAGAATACCTACTCGAAACAAAAATATGCAACTGATGTGTTTAGTTTTTCATGTTTGTGGATAATGATAAGTAGGTACTCGCCAATCGAGATGTCTCGCCATTGATATGTTAGCAATGTACACTGATTGAAGTGGTAAATACCTACATTACGGAATTTGGTAAAATTGTGTTTGGTCAACATGTTCAAGAGGTTTTCAAATAATATGAGGTAAGGATAATATTATTTTAATTATTGTGTTTATCTTTTTCAAACATTGACCTTTACAATCTGATTCTTACTTTCACATTTGTAATGATTTTAATGTAGGCACTTCATAATAGTTGGAATTTTTGTCAACTAAAATCATCTCATGCTAATACTATTGATTTATACTGCATTAATAGACCTCAACAAGACAAAAATAAATGTACTATATTTACCATTTAAAAATGTTGCTTACGACGACGTGGCAAATAAACGATAACAAGCAATTTATATCGCTGAGCTTGCAGTTTCATTGTAGAATAGAGATCAACTCCCGATGAAGGCAAAATATATTAAAAGCATATACTTGAATAACTTACTTAATGAATTTTGTCTAATTGTCGTCATTGCGCAAATGTAAAACGCCATAAAATCGAAAAAAAAGACAGTTCCGTTTCAATATTTATTCAATAATAATGTATTTTTGTAATAAGAATACCGAGCTCATAACAAAACATTTTTTATTAAACCAAATTGACTTATAAAATCGACAAATGTAATAAAAACGTTTACAGCAATAATTCTTTGTTTTTACATATCGTCTGACATGAACGAACTGTTAAGACATTAGTCGTGATTCGACACGCCTTCGTCAGCAATAAGTTAAATAATTAATACATCATATTTATCATTGATTGAATTTGCGTCACACTTTTTGTTCTCGTAGTTTTATGTATTATTGCGTCATAAGCATATCAAATTAGAAAAAACTCGATCAAATGCAACTTACGCTAGTATATTCGATATCGTAATCGATTTAACAAACACTGAATTGTTTATTCTTGTTTTTATATTCTTCTTCTTTCTTCTTCTTTTCGTGTGGTTAGTGGCCAACCTGTTGTTAAGAGTTGTTCAAGCCGCCCGTAGGCCTCTGATATGGCTTAACGACTGCTGTCAATTTGACAACAACCGGGACCTACTTTTTATGTGCCCTCCGAAGCACGGAGACGCTCAGATGAAATACCACTAAGCGGTCATCCATCTATAGACTGACCGCACCCAACGTTGCTTAACCTCGCTAATCGTTTACCGAGCAGTGAGTAGCAAATTAGTCTGTATTTAAAGGACTCTCAGTTTCTTTTTATTTTGTTTGGATTGCGTTTTTCCTATACCGCGTATTGCGTAATCGACAAGTTATTGTTTTGAATCTAGTCTTACTTTGTGATTGGCAGACTTGTCTAGCACAGTTAAACAATAATTTTACATAATTGTAAACTGCTGGTATTATTGTCATAATACATTATTTAATTAATGTTTTGTGTAGTACAGAAATATTATCGTTTGTAATATAAAACCGACCGCAGGCGTTAATTTCCAATTTTGCGCATTTGATTCAGTAATAAAACTGCTGATTCATAGTGTCGATTTAAAATAAACAATTAGTCACTTTACCAGATGATCAACAAATCTTTTGAAATTAATATTTGGAACGTAAATAAACTACCCTCAAACTTAAATACAGTTGTACTCTCTGTTTCGTTGTCTACTCTGTCTGTAGTGAAAGAAGCAAGTTCAGGCGAGCGCACACTAGCGCATACATACTCGATTAATATGTTTGTAGACACTAACATATGTACTGATGCAAGTGTTAATTAGCTTATAGTACGTGGCAGTGCATACCGCGGCTTATGCAGGTGTGTTTGAGGCTTTCAAATATGATGCAAGAATCTTAATTTTAATACGTATTTATGTACGCTAAGAGCATATTAAATATGTATAATCGTTTATAATGTACTGTTAGATGACTAGTTATAGTTTCGTTATTTTTATAACGTAAGTAGAAGTTTATGAATAGTAACATTGTGCAATTTTTTTAAAATAATATTTTCACTTTGATATTAAACTGCTTTATACAGATTTTAAGACATTATTAATAATTTCTCTCTGATATTGTTGTCATAAATAGACACGAAATGTTAAGATATTATAGGTTTAGCAATGATACACAGTATTACTACAAGTGATGTGGAAAAAGCAGTGTGTCAAAAGCTCCTGTACCTCAAATCAAGCAAGTGCTCTTGGCATTGACGTATTCAATTTATTTCCAAGGTATTTTCAGAGAGGGCTCGTTTCCCTAATGGCCTTTATACGATCTAAGTACCCGTGGCACTTGGGTACCTAGATCTAGATGTTGTCCAAATAATTACAGAATATATGTCATTAGTAATGATATTAGAATGAGAATTAACCAGAGTCAATGTTAGGATATTAGGTAAAGTGAAAGAGTCTCGACTCCAGGTTTAGGACGGCCACGTTGTTGCACACGTAAAGACTAGGCAATTTTTGTAATCTAATGATAAAAACAAAGCTAGAAGCGTGACTGCTGATAATGGGCTTATGAATTGTTATTGATTTGGTTAATTAAGTTTCGGTATACGCTCGAAGTCTGAACATATCTCCAATAAACAGCAATATGCTTGCATTTCATGATGCGGTAGGTACTTCATCATAACGGGTAATAATATGTGAGTACTCTGGTTTAGCCATTGAAATCTAAACAAAATATTTCAGTTAAAGGTAACCCGTTCCAATAATAGGTTGTGTATTTAACACAACCTTGTATTCGTTCATCTTCAAAATTCTGAATGGAAGGTCCAAGCAAAAAAGAAACTTCAGAAACTAATCGTACGTTAATCGAACCAAGAAGGGGTCTTAACCCAACGAGCTAAGGGACCTTGCTAACGTGTTGGTCAAACATTTAGCCGACTTCACTAACTAGCATCTACCGGTAAAGAGAAGTTTATGAATCAACAAATAAAACATTTTTTTATTCATTATGAGAATGAATATTTTGGTAAATGGATTCTTTGGAAAGGAGAACCAGTTTGACGACCCTTTGATGCGCACGTGTGTTTGAATCCTGTTGAATGTACTAGTTACATATGACCAGTTGGCTTTCGAGGTCTGTCGTTAAAAGATGTGTATGAATGGACAATGTAGCTATTTTAAGTATGTTATAATCATTGATGGTTTTTATTCGAATACTGATGGTAACTTATTAGTGTTTCAAACGTTTTTCTGCTGGAACTCTCAATTGAAGATTATCTTTTTAACTTAATGTCACTTCTATGATATTTCTACAACCAATGGAGGATATCACGTTCCGTAGATGCAAGGCACGTGGTTGGCGGATCATAACCGACCAAATATTAGCAGGACTACAAAAACGTTGCATTTTAGGAACAACCCGAACGTGTTGTTCGGAATACCAACTTTATAATGATGAACTTTATAAACACAGAAATATGGTAATTCAAAATATCTTTTTGTTTTTTTTTTTAACTAGCGTTCAGGGATAGTCGAGGTAATAATGTTCGCTAAGGAGGTGGCGGAAAGAGAACGGGAGGCGAACACCTCCAGGCTCACAGTAGACGCACCAGTCGCCGAAGGGCGCTAAACGATCTCCGGCCCCCATGAGCGCTGGCCTGGGGCGATAGACTAGCCGACTAGGGCAGTCTGTCGCCCGTACAGAAGCAGGCCCGAGACGGCGGCACGTCGCGTTCCGCGCGCGCCTGTCAATAAATGAGTGTTACAAAAGATGCGACGCGGCCGCCACTACCGAGTGGCGGCCCAAATCTGCCGGGGCTGAATAATGAATGCGCGAGTGATCCCTGCGCACTGGCCATAGATTGTGAGAAGGAACACCGTAGTAGGTTTAGTCGGTATTACCGGGATATCTCCATCTTTTCCCTGGTGAGTCCGACATAACCCCTCCACCCGCCCTCGCGGAGGGGTATGCGCCGATGCATTCCCCCACGTTAAAAAATATTAAAAAGGCATGAGAATGTATGTACCATCTAAGCTTTAATAAAATTTAATATTTGACTGTTTGTTCACGTTTGAATGTACGTTCAGACGTAAATATATTTTTACTTAATAAGTGAGAACGTTTAAACAAAAGCAAATACATTACAGTGACAGCTTGATCAGTTAATAATCTCTCGTTACAAACAATTTGAAGAGGTTTGCAAACAATCCGTGTAGGTACTCGAGTTCTTATATCAGGGGAGGCAAGCAAAAACTAAGAATTTCACATAGGACAACTATACCTGTGTATCACTTATATATTATTTCTATAGATTTTGTTGCTATCAAAATATTTGTATTATTGCAATATTTAATTTAAGAATCTAACCAAAATAAAGTAATTGCCTTTTTGTATATTAATATTACTTATCGTAGTTATTGAAACTTCCTAAAATATCGATACAATTGAAAATAATGAAATATACATGTTTAAAGGTACTTTTACTTCTGTGCACTGCAAACTATGTATTCATTACATTGAAAACAACATTTCGATCTCAAGACTATTGTTTCATTCTGTAAAAGTTTTCATATAGAAATTACATTTTTAAACAACTAAGTAAGCACCCGGTCGCTTGCCCTGCCTCATGGTAAGTGGTTCAGTAGATACAGGCTACTGTCGATCGTATCGGTATCGTTACCACTGGTATTGCCAGTGGTATAATCCACGAATTGCCGAATCCAAGAAAAATAAATAAATATTTATGAGCAGACAGGAAAGATATAGGAGAGGTATATAAGTAAACCTCAAACTACTACTGGTCGGGTGAAATGCAGCAACAGTACCGTTTGTTACGCCAATTTCCTGTAAGGTGGTGCTTCTCCGGGCTAGTCTGCTCATTATTATCATAAACAAATATAATTGGCCATTCTCGTTCACCGAAATATGCCCCTTAGAACAGTCTACACAGTATAACTAATTATTAATGGCTTATGTTTAACTTATCACCAGATATAGTAAAATATAACAGTCAAAAATAGTAAATGATCATCAAATTGCACAGCAAAATATATTTAAAGAGATCAAAATAAGTCGACGGAGCCCCACTTCGCGGGGCTCCTGTTTTTGGGTGGCTTTAAGAAGGAACCTAATATAACCTAACCCTTCCGAGACTGAATGCAGTGATTTGAGGCGTATAGGTGCTCGTTAAGATATATTTTAGTAAGCATATTTTGGTGTGCAATTACCATTTTTGGTGGTTATTATAATTATTTAATCCCATTAATAATTTTAATAATAGTCTAATTTATATATTATATTATTAAATAGTGTAATTGGCGCAAATCGTTCTATTTGATGTAAATAAATAAATATAGTACTCAAATATTATACTGTGACGGTACGGGATGTGCTGACAACTTATATTCGAGGTTTTTATAGATAAAAGTAAAAATTGGTTTATTACTGTAAAAATATACTGAGGTGGAACATTATAAAAGGAAAACGTAAATACTTATAATAGTGCTTGTGCCACAGAATACATATTAATACTATAAATATACATCACTACCAATATGTACCCTATATTACTGCATACATTTACAGGGAGCTTAATTTCATAATCTAAGTCTTCTTTAATTTCCTCATTAGGCAAGCCTGTATCCAGATATAATGAAGACTAAGCGATTTAAATTAAATTCAGTAAGGTCCAGTTTTAACGAAGTCTATACCATAATCATGTTACTCTATTTATTTCATAAACTTTTCCATATAGTCCCGAAGGCGCTCTCTAAACACCCTCGCCCATTCAACCCTTCCAACGGAGCTTGACAAAAAATACTCCACTACGTCAATATTGAACATCCAGTCTCATAGAGTATGGTGCAATTCACAACCTCGTACGGTTACAAGCCAATAATAGTCGCAGTCGCTTTTAAAATAAAACTATTAGTATAACTAATTTTACAAAATATATACCTAGGCGCCTCGAAATATATCCTCGAAAACTATGCCGCAGCTTATTACCCTCATTTTACTATGATAGATAATTATGTTCGAGGTCCCATGTAAAAGAAGTGAACCTTTCACTAAGAAACTCTTATCAGAAAATTTCAATGATATGTAACCAGTTAGCCAACCAAATCAGTTAAAAGAAAATAAAAACTGGTACCTTACCACTGGTGATAATGCCATACCTTTTGCATCTCACCTTGCTTATAATACGAGTAAAGTAATTTTTTAAGATTACTTTTAATTTGAGTTTTTTTGCTTGTTTTAGGAATGAGTTTAACGAAATGTAGTGAAATGAGTGTAGATTCGAACCCACGACCTCTCAAAAAGGCGAGTCGATGCCTTATCCGCTGGGCTAAGGCTGCTATAACAGAGTCGTGTAATTGTGATAAAGGTGAAATAAGCGTGCGTTGTTAATATATTATAAGTATACGTCATATTTTACACAATACATAAATCAAAAGAAAGGGTATAATTGCAATTGTTTATATTGTGTTGTGTAGATGTTTAGTAATACGTATTGTGGTTTTATTTTGGCATGCATGTTCCATGGCGTGTCATAGCGTCTGCACAACACCAAGATGAGTGAGATACTTACCATATCCACATTTCCTGAGTAGTACAATTTACGTAACAGAAGATGAGCCTATGGATGTAAATTGGAAAAAAATATGCTTGTGTAGTTCTATATTTATGTGTCTTTCTTAGTAATGGGTATGGTCTTCAAATAATTGATTTGGAACTAATAGAAATTAATGGCCTGATCAATACTTGATTAGTCTCTTTTCTAATCGTTTTACTATTAGAATAAATACAAATTAACATATCAAATAGTTTCTGACAAGGTACATAAACCAGAATGCGGGATAATGTAAGATCTCTGTTGTGTCATTTAATTTCTATCCCATATTTATAAAATGAAATTCTTTTTACCAAAATTTGTAATACGGCGCGGCGTCGCGGCTTTGCAATGTTAAAACAACTGACAAATTTCTTATATTTTAAGGCACATGTCCATTCGTATTGTGTTGGCCCTTTGTCCTTTTAACGCCACTTGTTTGTTTGAAGTCGTCGGGTATTACAAGTCCATTAGGTTCCTCGCGGATATGTAGAGGCAATACAGAGGTGTAGAGGAGACGCGCCACCAATCCTGCAGGTACCTTCATATTTTATTACCTATCAAGTGATTGGTTGTCTTATCGACTAAGGTAGCATCAATATATTATATACATTTTGAAAATATTATGTTCTATAACATGGTACTACATGCTATATGTAATGAATTAGACTTTAGTGTTATGCAATGGATATAAGCAGTCCTTGCGGTGGAATAGACCATCACCATTCTACCTCTTAGGAGTCGTAAGAATCGACTAAACCTAAGGACGAGAAAGGAGCCAGGCAGTTTTCTACTTGCCCTCTTATTTATATATGTATTTAGTCTTGCAATCATATTATCATCAGTGCAAAGCGAGGGCTTACTCAATATAGGGTCTACTAGCCAAAATCTTACATGACAGCAACAACAAATTTTCTCATTTATTTATTGAATTTTATTTATTTATTATGGCATATTAAAAATAATTTGTAAACGTTATTTGTTTATCATACGCTTATTTATTTGGAATATTAATTTACGATTATTGTTGGACATCATTTATTTATGAGAACATATTTTAATTTATTTTAATATATGTATATAACCTACAAATATATATGCTGTTTATTAACGGATTTATAGACAGCCTAAATCACTTGTCAAGACATACAAGGCCAAAGGCTTTTTTTATTAAATCACGGAGGGGAATGTACAAAACCAATATATCAAATTGGACGATCAGTTTCCCAAAAAAACTGGACAAATGCATTCTCTTGTTCCCAAATTACTAGCGCCAGTCCTATTGAAGTGTCCTCTTATTTTTATTTGTCTATCCCCATTACGTTTTTGGACAAAAGGCGTTGAGTGTTTGGTCGTCTTCAAGAGACCAACAAATGGTGCGGGCAAACAGTCTGAGTTCCCACGACTTGGACAACCAGTTTCTGTGACCCTTGTAACCCTAATAATCGAAATAGTTCATTAAAATTATGATAACGGGAAGTGAGAGTTCTGAGTGGTATTTATCAATGCAATGACACGCCTTTAAGTTAAAGGTATGAACGAAGGACATCTAAGTTGAAACTGTAACTGTAACTCTATAACACTAGCTTTTACCTTCGGCTTCGCTCGCTCGGGTACAGTACTTTTTTCTGGATTCAAAGTACCCTATGTCCTTTTATGTAGATTAAGAACGTGGATGCGAAATTTCATAATCGATCAAGTAGTTAAGGCTTAAAAGCGTTTATAATATTAGTTAGGTTAGCTTGCAAAATTTGCGCGTGAAGCTTAAGTAGAATGACCAACTTTATTGGTCGCTGACCAACTGGCTGACAACACACCGCCTCAAAGCCTAAAATACGCACTGCGAACAATAACACAATACACAAGGTTGTTTTCTGTGTTCATTTCTTTAATTTCTCGGTTCACAACATACGTCTTAATGTATAATTTCTACTTGATGTTCAATTCCTCATTACTTGTTTAATGCAATGTCGTCGTAGTTTTCAGACACTACGTCAAACGTCGCCAGCGTGACACCTTTTATCGGGTACTTCAACACTCTTACCACTGATATAGATGAGGGCAATCATAGTTTATAAGCAATTTAGACGCAGTCATTATGTTGATGATTAGATTGTGGGTGATGCACTCGACTGGATTAGTGCAAACTGATCAAAATAGCCAACGTGTTACAAAGAGATGATTTTAATGTGGAAGAGACGGTCTATGTAAATTATTTAGTGACGATGAGGTCTCTCCCAAGGAAGGACATCTTATAGGCAATCAGCGGAATGACATTGTTACTGATTTATTTCAGAGACCCTCATACATATTTTAGCATTTCTTTCCTTTCATCTTTAATTCATTCTCCTTAGCAACGACAGCGTACGAGTGATATCCCTGGTGTGGCAAGCGATAATAGACATTGATTACCGCTTCCCTCATCTTGTTTGAAAGAAAGAAAGAAAAAAAATACATTTATTTGCAGCAGATTATGCACTACATATTTACATAATTTAGACACAGTTAATTACAAAAAAAAAACAAATCTTACTGCAAATTGGTCGCAACTCAGCAAAATGCTAGTTTTGAAAAAACTAGCGCTGGTCTTCCGCTGCGAGCATGTTTGTAAATAATATACTTAACACAACACAAAGATGACAAACGATATAAAATAATAATAATAATAATAGCGTCTACGGTAACAATATGACAACAATACAATATTTATTTTTGCACCCCAGTTAAATCTAACAACTTAATTATCCTAATTTAGTAGTATGGAAAATACTCGTGGTAAATACTATACTGCACAATATACGTAAAAGACAAAACAAGGAATAATCTCTTTAACGTGGAATGTTTCATTTAGTAAGACTGACATTAGGAATATCTAGACCAGAGGTAGTTCCAAAGATATTAGCAGAAAACATATATTGTCCAACCGTGTGAAAATCAGTAACTATCTGTGCATTTGTACTAATTAAATAAATGTCTCACTTAACTTGGCTGCATGGATGAAGTGCGTAGTGGTTTAATTGGTCGCCTCATCACTGCCACTGCGCCGAGTTTTGTGGGTTCGATGGTCCCCATACGGGACCAATATTTGTATGACCCAACAATAATTGTGCCGAGTCTAGGTATTCTTTGAATCCGTTGCTTGAATGTTGGGAAAGTCTTGCAACATGGGAGATATTGCTGGTACGGAAGCAGTTATATAAAAAGACTAGATCTCCCCGCGGTTTAACCCGCGTTTATCGTTACTGTGCCGCCGCCCCCGTGGGTCGAAGCGTGATGTTATATAGCCTTTACCCTTCCTCAATAAATAGTCTACCCAAAATTAAAAAAAATTTAAATTCGAACCAGTAGTTCCTGAGATTAGCGCGTTCAAACAAACAAACTCTTCAGCTTTATAATAATAATATTCTATCACATACACACAACACCGTCTAGCCCAAACTAAGCAGAGCTTGTATTATGGGTACTAGACAATGGATAAACATACATATATAGTTTTTCTTTGTAAATACATACATATTATATATAGAAACACCCAGGCCAAGACAAACACCCATATTCATGCACACAAATGTTTGACTTGTGCGGGAATCGAACCTGCGACTTCAGGCGTGGCAGTCGGTTACACTAACCACTACGCCATCGAGGCTGTCAAATATTAGTATAGATATGCATAAATCGTTTTTAGCCAGTATACAAGTCGTTTGCGTAGTCAAGGTATTTATGTGTATCTCATTATTTACATCTAAAAGTATCTAAGTGATATTTGATTATATCTAACTTATCTATATGACGTAAAAACAATAACTCGTGGGTAAATCAGAAAGCTAAAAATACATTTTAGATATATCAGATATAACATGACGATAATCGAATTCTGCTATGATTTGTCTGTATGCAAATATGTATTGTATGGCAGGCAGTATTATTAGTTAATTAAGGCTTATGTTTAACTTATCACCAGATATAGTAAAATAGAACACTCAAAAATAGTAAATGATCACCAAAATTAAAATTATAGTAAGCATATTTTGGTGTGCAATTACTATTTTTGGTGTTCATTACATTTAATCCCATTAATTAATAGGTTTATTAAAAATTCTATACAAAATGCCTTTAACTTAATTCTGCAGTTTGATGTTATTCGTAACCGTCAATAACAATGTACATTTTTTTATTTAAATGTGATACATAAAAATTAAGGAAACGGGTAATAAAATAAAATAATTATATATCATTCATTTATTAAAGCATACCATCATACATAGTTATAGTAAATTGATACCAAAAGAATTGTCTTATATTGCTAACTTACTCCATCCATTATTTTTATTTTTTCTACGTAAAACAACGACTTTAAAGGTAAGACTCGGTCCGTGGTTGATTCTTTTAATCATGTGAGCAGCAGCAACACCTGCGCTTGTGCGCATCTAACCTCTAAATCTTATTATCTGTTGAGTGCTTAGACGCTAATTATGATTTTCAGTATATCACATACTAGCTGTGCCCGCGGTTTCACCTGCGTTTATGATTACTGCGCCGCTCCCGTAGGTAATAGCGTAATATTATATAGCTTATAACCTTCCTCGATAAATAGGCTATCCAACACTAAAATAATTTTTCAATTCAAACCAGTAGTTCCTGAAATTAGCGCGTCAACCAAACAAACAAACAGACAAACTCTTCAGCTTTATAATATTAGTATAGATTATCGGGTTATTAACAGAGAACCAATATATAGTCCGCCATTAGTAAAAGTGCTCTAGTCTTGCCTCTGAGTAAATCTTACACATTTATTCACGCTCATTTATACAAACAGGAAATTAAAACGACAAATCATTTCGAAAACATAGCGCGATAAAAATAGAGAACAACTAAAAACAGTAGCTAGATATGAGCAAAACCAACCACAAACATTTCACCGCCATTTGAAAACAATCAAAAGAAAATCTCTAAACATAGATAAACGTTTAAAAGTCAATCATTCATCCGATAACAAAGTAATGAGTACTCATTGAAAACAAACTTATCTTGATGAGACAGTTGAACCGCCGCCACATCATTAATAATACCGTATAAATAATAACATCATTACCTTAAAGTCGGACCACCCAAATTCATCACCTCTACAATATGTACATTATTATGTGATCGTAAACTACGAAGATAAGAGAGAAAATTAAGGGAAATGAAAGACGAAAAATTAAGAGAAATCGCCGTCCGTACGGAGTAATTGTGGAACCGTGGTGTCGGCAATTTGCATACGATATGAGGCGCTAATGGATGTAAGATACGATTTTTTACTCAATATTCCTGCATGAACATGCACAATCGTTATTAGCATAGATAAAGTCCAAAGAGAAAAATTAGACGTTCTATATCAAACAAGTTTTTAAACGGTTACCTCATTTGTAGTCAACGAGATTAATTTGTAGATGAAATGCGATAATAAAATTGAGGTTTAGAAAGATAAACAACGGAGGCTTTTCAATTCAATATTCTTTGACCTCATTGAAGTATTAAGCCCTATGTGGACATATTGATACAGAACATATTACATGACTTTTTCATGTAATTTGTTGGACGTGAATCGTATTAGTGATTAGTAATATATATAGTATATATTTAGTAGTATATATATATATATATATATATATATATATATATATATGATTAGTAATAGACGTTGAACCGATTGCTGTCTACAAGGCATTATTGGAAACATCTCTGACAGATGCAATCTCCGTATGCAATTGATTGATCCCAGTGATAAATTAAAAGATACAGAATCCGTGCAAGTCCTCACGTTACCGTTATATATACGCGTACATTATTATAAAGTATGCTATGTAAAGTACATTATTATAAAACTGAAGAATTTGTTTATTTGTTTGTTTGGTTGAACGCGCTAATCTCAGGAACTACTCGTTCGAATTGAAAAATTCCTTTAGTGTTGGATAGCCCATTGATCGAGGAAGGCTATAAGCTATTTAACATCACATTGGAGCGGAGCAATAATGAAAAATGATGCAAGAACAAGGAAAATTCTCTTATGTGACGCGGACGAAGTAGCGCGGGTCAGCTAGTAAGGAATAATATAATTATTCTCTAAATAAAATCGCACACTACGTATAATTTATCGCATTTACTTAGATATAACAGTTATGTCTGTTGATTTTGATTTTATTTATGATAGTGATATAATCTTTTAATTATTGTAATGATGATGAATAGTGAAATATGGTTGCCGATTATCGAAATATATAATCCAAAAGTTGGTGCAACAACAAAAGATACACTTATCTTTATTAATTTTTATATTACCAGATAGCGTAACATACTTACAAAATATTGTGGCGATTATAAAACGTGTATTTTCACAATGAATTTTTAATGTTGTATGCAGAAACCTATTTATGAGTTGCCAGTCTGCGTATTTTTATAATCTATGTAGTAACTGTACTTAAAGCGCGCTACTAAAATATGCACCGACAGTTTTGGTAGGCGTTCCGTCATGTAATGAGCATATTTAATGGACATTATTTATAAATAATTTATTGTTCGAATCTTAAGGGGAATACTATCGAAACGATCTTATCTTGATATAGAAACAGTTTTTATTAAGTCTGCATCAAAGATGTACGTCATGACACCTGTGCACTTCTGAATATTTTGTTGTTTTATAATAATAGTCATAGCTGTATGTATCTACTCATTTGTACAAAAATATTCAAGGCGTCTGATCTCATCAACAAAAAAGGAATAAAGATGCACAAGCAAGCCCTGTTCTAGTAGTAGAGCTCATATAGCTTAGTCGAGCTAAGTGATCACGCGCGATGACGTGCTACTAAAAGTTTAAGGCTTGAATCACAGGTAATGCACTATTGATGTAATCCAATTGGCACACAAGTACTGACCTTTATTGAAGGCCTATAGTGTATAAAACTACTATTCAACCATATTATAACGATTATAATCTCTAAATGCAATTTTTTTTCAAAATTCCAACTGCAATTCGAAATTTTGAAATTATTCTCATCTAGCTGACCCGTGCAACTTCATCTGCGTCATATAAGAGAATTTGCCCGTTTTTCCATCAATTTTTACTCATGCTCCGCTCCTATTGGTCGTTGGGTCATGAAATATAGCTTATAGCCTTCCTCGATAAATGGGTTATACTTACAAAACTAAATTTTTTCAGTTCGAACCATTAGTTCCTGAGATTAGCATGTTTAACCAAAAAAACTCTTCAGCTTAAGAATCAATAAGCAAAGAAGAGTTCATCTTTTACCACTAAGGCTTTAAAAAACTAATATCTGATTGTATCGACTCCCAAGTAAAATATTAATGGTTCTATTCTAAGATCAAAACCGCATGCATAATGTTTATATTTGAATGTCATTGATATTGCCCGGTAGCGTTGTAGTATCGTGTTTCTATGCGATTTCCGTAACCACAAGCTCCTAGTGTTGAATGTAATCGATCACCTAAACTTAGATGCATTTCATTTATAAGACTTAAGCAAAAATGCCAGATTTAT
Source organism: Catocala sponsa (assembly GCA_963564715.1). Classification (NCBI taxonomy): domain Eukaryota; kingdom Metazoa; phylum Arthropoda; class Insecta; order Lepidoptera; family Erebidae; genus Catocala; species Catocala sponsa. The sequence goes on along the minus strand of OY751338.1, from coordinate 18,446,198 downwards.
GTATGATATTCATGTTTTAAGTGTTTCTGCTTTTTACATACACTATTGTGTATATTCCATCTATATTCCATCACATACACACAACACCATCTAGCCCAAACTAAGCAGAGCTTGTACTATGGGTACTAGACAATGGATAAACATACATATATACTTTTGTTTTGTAAATACATACATATTATACATAGAAACACCCAGACCAAGACCAACATCCATGTTCATGCACACAAATGTTTGACTTGTGCGGAAATCGAAACCGCGACCTCAGGCGTAGCAGTCGGTTACATTAAACACTACGTCATCGAGGCTGAAATTTGGGATAGCCAACTAAGATAGTATCTCCTATCTACAAATATGGAATAGTATAGTAGCTTATGCTATATTACTTCATGCAGAATGCTTAAATTGTGCTAAAGAAGAATTGCGCCTATACCAACTCGGTCAACAGACAAATCATTCTTCTTTGCGTCTATCACCTCGAATACTTCTTTTGCAAAGACGGTATTGCATTTGTACTACGTCTAATATTGCTAGAGTCAACAGGTTAGCTTACACGCATATTTTCTATTCTTGTTGTATATACGAATATATATTTTTATAAGTGAGCCAAAGATAACAAAATAGCGTGGCGTGTGGAAAAGGCGCATCATTATTCGAAATACCATGTTGGCGATGTGTAGCATACGATGACAGCCGCGAGCTTGTAGCAGGCTTGTTATAACTAACGTGGTCTTAGTGAATCACCCCCCTGGTCGACTTACCATACAAATTTTATTACGAACAACCTGTAATTTCATAATAAATGATTTATAAAATCAGTTAGTACACGCAACGGATGCGTGTGGACTGCACGTGTGTTCTGGCCTTAAATTTCCTATTTGAACATTCTGTTTACTCCTAAGGCTTTTAACGTTTATAAACAGTCGACACTATACCTAATAAGTATGTTAGACATTAATTTGTATAGAAAACCTTAGGAGGTGTTTTCTAAGGTCATCCTAAATGGATAACTGATTAAAAGTGCAATTAAATTGACGTAAATTTTACTACTTCGGCACCCCTTAATGGTTTGCACATGTAACAGTTCTTTTATTCCTTAAGTGTAGTTACCCGATGAACAGTACTAGAGAAATTGGTCTGCTGTAAGAAAGAATGAAAGCTGATTGTAACTCATAGCATATTTGTTAACTGTTTTATCGACTATTGTAGTCAGCTACAATAAGCGAAATAAGCTTTCGACGATTTCATATAGAAAGCTGGCAGAATTAATTACAATTCTAACAAAAGAGACGCCAGAAGTGCTGTTCGATTATTAAAATAGAATTGTAAAAACTGTGTTACTAACTCTATAGTGGATATAATTACCAGTCGAAGGGATCCTAGAGACCTCTCCCGTCGCAGTGATTTGGGTGTGCCTTCTAAAGCCATCGATACGTCACATCCTTTTTCATCCCTTGACGAGTTACTTCTGTTAAAACATTAAGTCAATAAGTTTATTATGACATAAGGTATTTGGATATGCTACATTGATCACTCAATATATCATGAAACGATCGACGATCACGAAACCTATTGGCTTCGTAGTATAAATCGCGGCCGATCGCAAGGTTTCAGGTTTATTTTCTCGATCAGACAATGTTATTAGGTTTTTCTATATACGAGTATGTGTATATACGCCAACATAAAGCAGCGATAGCCTTTTGGAAACTGTTGGATTGCTACGCAAAGTTATCGAGTTCTATCCCAACCACCTCTGAATTTTCGAAGTTATTTGCGTTTGGAGTAACTATTTATTGCTTGCTCTTACGATGAAGGAAAACATCGTGAGGAAATCTGCATGTCAGAGAATTCTCCATAATTTTCGCAAAGATATGTGAAACCACCTTTAGGCTAGCTGGTTAGGCTAGTGCTAGCTAGCCTAGTGCTAGCTAGCCTAGTGCTAGCTAGGCTACTGGGCTAGTGGGCTAGCGTGGCGGACTATAGCGGAATCCTTTTCACAATGACAAGACGCCCGTTTCCAGCAGTGGGCTAGTTTATATACAGGGCTGATATATGAAAGCTAAGTTAAAAGCGTGACCGGGAAAATATGTAATAGGTACTTCCGCCTATAATTTAGTAGATATATTGAAGTGATCTATATATACATAGGTACATATATATGTCGGAGAGTAAGGACGGCAGCACTCGCTTTTGACATGATGTACTTATCATACTTCGTACGTATACTAATGATAGGCAAATACAAGAGAAATAAAACAATAAAGGTTTACTGTGATTATCTCTGATTTGCTCCGTAAGGCAGCGAGTTCGTCAACCGAATGTGCCCGCGCACGAGTATCCGGCGCTTATATAACTTCAATATGACACTGACAGTTATAACTGTCACTTCAACTGACACATTGATGGCGACCTCACTCAAGCTTCCGCTTGACGTTCCGAAACAAACCAATAGATGGCGCTTTATGCAACTCCAATTACAAACTCAAAGGATTTAAATGATATATGGTCTTACTGTCTCTCACTAGAATCGCACGATAAAGTGTCCGTACTAAAAAGAGTAAGCTCACACATCAGATAGTCAACTACCGCTATCGCTGCATCAAATTCTATAGAGTCCCAAGACAGATAATAGATATGACGTCACAACATGTTACTACAGACTTACATCCTTTTCGTGTTTATTTGTTTATAGAAACTCCTTCTTCTGTTTGTTGACAAGGCGTGAGTACATGATTACTGACTAATTAAAGAGCACACAGTGTCTGTTAGTTTTCTTGTTACATGAACAAAGGTTAAAATACGGATATGGGTATGTAATACGCTATCACTTCATAGTACTGATTTATGCATGTAACTCGTTAGAAAGATATATGCTATTGGTGACGTCACGTTACTAGGGATAAGAAAGAGTAAAGGATGACAGAACAAAATGCGCATTAATATTGGCAATAAGGGTAATTCTAAATAATCAAAACGTGACCAAAAGTGGCTATATTTAGGCATCCTATAAAGTGATTGCCTTAGTGTGCATAATCGTATACAAAACTTTGGAAACTCACAACAGCGAACATAACCGCTGCACGTGGCAAGCTTATTTATTTTTTAAGATGACTTACTGCTTATCAGAATTCAGATAAGAAGTTACCGTATGCCAATTATTGTTTCCAATGTGAGGGGTGATACGCCTCGCACGATGCCAAACCCAGATTTAAAAGATTAAAGACGGGATGAGAGGAAAGGTATGGATCTCCAGCACTCTTACTCGCTGGGATTTAGCAAGTACCTAGCAACCACCGTAGCAATATAGTAAGAGTAGTAAGTAAGTCTTGCGATGGTTTTCTTTACGAGGTTGGCGCACCCCCATACGAGTCAGGTCATTCATTCTACCGTCAAATAGACAACCCTTCACTCGTTTTTGTTGACTTTTTTCTAAGAGTGCGAACTATGTCAATACCAAATACCACCACAATATTTTCAGTCATTCAATTCGCACAAAGTAACAAAAGGATAGAGTTACATGCACACTTAAAATATTATCATAGTTTTCTTTACATCTCCAAATTTGGTAACATGCTGTTACCAAACTTGAAGATTGTAAAGAACGACATTCTAAATATGAACTTTAAACCGATTTTTATTTTCTTGCAGTCTTTATAGCCTGGTATCAAGTTATGTTTTACTAGACAAGAGATGAATTATGATGTGTCATTAAATTATGGGTGTAGGCGGACTAAAATGTTGTAAATTGATACTATTATATTAGGATTAGCATATTGGTTAAATAGCAGAATCGACATGTAATGATGCCCATTCTTTTAGCCATACATAGGCTTCCAAGCCAAAGCAATAATTTAAGCCGAAATAACAATATAGGTATAAAACTTATCAATAGTAAGGCCCTTCGTACACAAGCCTACGCAAATCTTCGATACCCGACGATTTTGGTCTCTAAGCGACTACCGCAATACAAATTCATAGTGGTTCGTACACAGGTACAAATGTCGGCGACGCGTGCCTGTGTACGAACCTCTATGAATTTGTATTGCGGTAGTCGCTTAGAGACCAAAATCGTCGGGTATCGAAGATTTGTGTAGGCTTGTGTACGAAGGGCCTTAGAGTTAGCCTGTTAGGTAGTTGGTGGCGTTGCACACCCCGTACCTCGGAAGGCTCAGAAAGCACGGAAAGCCATTGATCGCGCTTGTTGGATTACTGTACTATCGGGCTATGAGAGCTAGGGGAGCAGTGGTAGCTCAGTGGGGAGACCAACAGACTGCAATGCAGAGGGTCTCGGGTTCGAACCCACATCGCGCACTTCGGAGTTTCGGAAGTTATATGACTTTTCGAAATTATGTGTATTGATTGACAATTATCGCCTGCTCCGTGCCTCGGAGAGCACGTTAAGCCGTTGATCCCGGCTGCCATGAACATCTATGGCAGTCGTTATTGGGAGAGTGTCGACACAAAAGATCCCACAGGGTCGAAATGTCGCCGGTCTGCACTGGTTGGCCCCCACATAAGATAAGATAAGATGAGAGCTAGGGAATAGACAGTGCGCTCGTGTTTGTGCGCTATAATATATTCTGTGAATATAGACAATCTCTGTTAAGATTGGCCCCCGTGTTCGAAATTTGCTTTGGAGCAAAATATAAAATTATATTTACCTGTACATTTTTTTAAGTAATTGTTTCAAATAGCATCGTGCCAAGTATTTCAAGGACGAAGCGTCTGAAACAATCAACCAACTACTAGACAGTTTTTTTTTTATTGCTGTTCATAACGAACGGGCTAGCGGACCAAGTGATATTAAAGATAACCGCCGCTCATGGACATGACAGTTTCTTAACATCACAGATCCAACTCCAAGGACCACAACCAAGCACACGATTTGGTGCGTTACTGTAAACCACATAGGTGGTAAACAATCACACGATTTGCCTGGTAAGCACTTAGCATGGCCTATATGAAGCAGTCACGAAGATAGGTGGAAGGAGATAGGGGATGGAAAGAAAGGTAGCTCGAGGAGGTGATTATGCCCACAACAGTAAGTACATATACTGCAGTACTGCTATTTTACGTCAACTTTATGTGAGAGGCTAGAACTTCGTCAATCTAAAGGACCCATTCATGCTGTAACCAGCAGGGCTTTAAAATTTTTCTCTATTTGGGCAATAGAGGCTTTTCTTTTTTTTTATGAATTAGGGGGCAAACGATCAGACGGATCGCCTGATGGTAAGCGATTACCGCCACCCATGGACACTCGCAACACCAGAGAAGTTACAAGTGAGTTGCCGGCCTTTTAAAATGGAATACGCTCTTTTCTTGAAGTGTTGAAGGTCGTATTGGTCCGGCAATACCGTAGACGACAGCTCATTCCACAGTTTTGTTGTACGAGGCAGAAAATTCCTGGAGAAACGCACAGTTGTGGACTGCCAACCATCTAAATGATGGGAGTGAAAAGAGGCTTTATCAGTCAAACCACAGTCTTTCGCTGACCATATGCATTCTACTCCGGCCAAAATCTTAAGATTGTCAGTTAAACTGGGCGAAGTCTATTTATTTCGGTCTCTCGGACTCGATTACGAAAACAAGGCTTTTCATAAGCTTTTTTGAAAGCGTAAATATATGATATCCCGTTGTTATAATGTGTATAAAGCTTCCTATGATATTAGAAGGACATTAAGAGATACGACTCTTCTCTTTTCCAATATGCTATCGCGATAGTTTAGGCACTAACATCAATAAATTGTCATACTCTGTGGACAAGTCAATCGAACAATATTGTTATTCCCATATATTTCATTGGCGTCTCTATAATAAATATGGCGAATATTGATTGTTATCTAGTCTAGACCCCTGTTGTTTTTGGTTTTATTGTGTGAATATGCGTCACCTCCATGTCTGAACATATAATATGAATACGAAAATATCTAGAAGTGTCAAATTAGTCAAATTTAATATATTAATTAATCATGCCTCTAAATGGTACGAACTTAACGATCTATTATTATCTATTACTAGTCTCGTTTTGTGGCAACTACGTATAAAACCTGGCGATATGCGATTTTTACCGAAAAATTCCCACATATCTTACTACTTTTTGTCATTTGATTTTTACTTATGTTTATAATTTTGCTGTACTGTACATACCCATGAAAATAACGAAAATCATTTTTAAGTATAATAGTCACTTTTAGGTACCATAATTATTACGAGAAATATATATATATAATATAATCAATCTGCTGCTGGACTTTTGTGAAATAAATGCCTTAACAAATGTTCTAAGAAGGTAATATAGTGACAACGCAATGGCTTCATGCGTACATTTCTATGATCATATTGACGAATTCCAGTAAGGTTAATTACAGTATAGTATGTATTATATGATCACTATCTTATAATTGTTTGCTTGTCCTTTGATTTCTAAATTAGCAAAATCACACATTATACTAAGGTTTTAAAATAATGTATTGTTGTATATTGAAACTAAATATACCAGAATGATACCTGGAATCAAACTCGAGTGTGGCGAGACTTCTTATCTCCTCAAGTTACACGCCAGTTACACAGCTCTGGGAAGAGTTGTGCGATCTAGACATAACATGAACTGCTTAATATGGTCTTGAAATAAACAATAAGTCTACTTTGTACATATATGTATATCACGAGCTCTGAACTTTGAAACTATGTGACACCAATACAAATCCTTACATCATTATCGTCACAAAAATTATCATAGCGAACGCAGGAAAAATTCTCAACGAATAATTTATTATTTTCAAAATAAGCAAGTTTTTGATTGTATATTATGTATTAATTATCCATGAGAAAGTTTTTAATTGTATCTTTATGTTAATATTTGACAAATTATTGTTATTGGGAATATCGTCGTCGTGGGCATCCGTACTGTCATCACGCTGGGGAAAAATGCAGCTACAACGATATTACTCACTATCACATACATATTTATATGTATCTAATATGATACTTTCATAATAATGGACATAAAAAATCTGATCCATACAACTTTGTTGTTAACAAGTTTGTGTTGAAAATGTGATAATTAAGTAGCGTAATAGATAACAAAAGAGCTTACGTAAAGGAAATAGTTATCATTCGAACATTTGTGCTTTGACTGCTTTTTACGGAATTTTGCTGAACCGATTTTGATTTGGGAACTTTAAAAAGACGACCCAATAGGGTCGTTTTTGAGTCTTCACTTTCATGTAATAGTATATCTATTCATATCTGGTTCTTTTCTTTATATAATATCACTAATTTTACATTACCCAGTGCCTCCACCAGTGGAGTTCCTAACAATGGAGGAACTGGATAATAATATTATGGTGAAGACTTTGGAAAAAAATGCGTATCATCGTCACCGGTGTGACGGATAATCCAGTATCCGAGGTCTTCGATGTCTGTGGCCTGCTGAAGTCCAAATTTTTTTTTTATACAACTATGTTGGCAAAGTAGCATATGGCCCAGCTGACGGTAAGTGGTCACCGTAGCCTATGGACGCCTGCAACACCAGAGGCATTACTAGCGCGTTGCCGACCCTTTAGGAAAGGAAGTAGGAAGGAGAAGGAGCGCGAAGGGGGTAAGGGGGTGATTGGGCCTCCGGTATTCTCACTCATCGAACGAAACACAACAGTAGGAATACTGCTATTTCACGTCGATATTCTGTGAGAGTGTAGTCCTTCCACGGTCGAGCCGGCCCATTCATGCTGAAATCAACGAGGCTCTACTACTCTATAAATAATTTATATATAAGACGGTGATAAATTGTATCACTTTTATATACAGGTACTCTGATTTTACTTTCTCTTTGTATCATCATAAAAGATTATATCTGCGCTATAAATTGAATGACACACATACTAATAGTTTTTATCATTGTATATTGTATACAATACCGTATTCTGGAGATCAATCAAATATTTATGAGATCAATCTTACCCTTATTATGTTGTTACAAAATTACAATCAATGAAGTCTTATTCGAGATTTAATCGTTCGATTACCGCTTCTGTATCGAGCCGACACGAGAATATTTTATGTATTCGCGCGTTTTTCACTTAGCTTCGACAGCGCATACGTGATATCAATATTAAGTGGATCACTGTTTAAAATTCGTAAATGAAGTTTATGGGTACTTTCTTGTCACTTGAGCGTGACAGTTTGTTTTATTTATTGGAAGACGTGACTGTTTCGTTCGGCAGCGGTCGGCAGTATTAAAGTAGCTGCTGATCGTTCGATTTGACATCTATCTTTGTTAGAACATTAAACTAAACATTAAACATATCTTTATTTCTCTCACCACAATATTATGTTACATAATTGCTTATAATTATTACATAGCATTCGTTTATTGTGGGAGACTGGTGCCTAAACTAGGCGTTAGCCTGTATTTCAGGCCACCAGGCCTCCACCCCGGATTTATTTAATTTGCATATAAACAGTTCAGCGTAGTCTGTACTATGAGCCAGCTATGATGTTTAATCTATTACAAATGGTGTCTTTGATTAGTAAAGTTTTGTGTAATATACCACTGGTTTTTCTATCAGTTTTCAATAATTATTTTATAAAGGCGTAAGTCTAGCACTAAACACACTGGACTTTAGGCACTACCCTCTACAAGCTAAATACAAGTTCCTACTGTATGTACTTACTTTAGTCAGAAATATTAGGCAATTAAAAGTGATGATTTAAGCACATAATTTAATCACATACGACCTTCTTGTAGCCAAATATTAACCTTGAGATTATTATAATCGAAACTGAAACAATAGGCATAAATAATTCATATTATAACACTGATTTTATCAAGGTGTTCATTTTGTTTTGCAATTGCCACTGTCAATAATTATATATAGTATGTTTCCTATAAAGTAAGTGTTATACACATATTTAAAAACCTCACACAGTAAATTAGATACACTTAGTAAGGATTTGTAAAAATAAAAGTAATATAGCCTTTTTTTGCAAGCACAGAGCACGGGCCACGCTTTTCTATTAGAGACAAAAGCAATCTATATATATCCTTTTTACGAAAATTGCGCGGACAGAGGAGTATGAAGTTTGGCACAGTTAAAGTTTATATGGAAAAGGAGGGGCGAATGCTAATATTTATATAAAATATGCATTAGAAATACATTAAATTAATGAAAAAACACTACACGCACACAAGCATGCATTTGACACACGCAGTCGAAGCGCGTAACTATGGTTACGTATGTCAATATTTAATGACATTTATCAGAAATATCTTACAGGCAAACTTTAGTCGAATTTCGAGCACTAGGCGACCGCTAGTATTAATAATTGTACCGAGTGACGGTCAGGGCTCAACGGCGCAACGTTGTCAGTAGTTCAATAAATAAATAAGTGTCATATTCCAAGTATGGCTTATTCTTACCAATATACTAGGATTGCTTAGAATAATAATATTGCTTTAGCTTATACATAGCAAGTCTGAAGACTGCTTAATGGGCCAATTTCAGATTCAGGATTGTTTCTAAAATCTTATAACAATATACTTACATTATTCAATCGACATAAGAACGAAATCCAGAGTTTTATTTGAATATCGCACTTCTTTTATACTTACGTCACTGTTTCTACTATTTCGTCACATAAGTATTATATACTTATGTACATATTAGGTATGAATTTTAACAAAACATTGACAAACTCCATCGGTTTTTTTTAATTATAAGAATTTGCTCAATGTTATTGAATAGCCTTGCATTAGTAACGCAAAGATCAAAATGTTGTAATTAATAAATTCGGGTTTATTTGGATTTATGCCGTGAGATTATTAACTAATAATAAAATTATAATTAAGAGTTTAGCAATCACATATTGTATAAGTTTGAAATTAGTAACTAAGACGTTGACATATACACCATGATCATATCAGCAAACTTTTAAGGGGGATTTACAACTACGTTATAATTTGCCTAATTAAAATAAAAAAGGCACATATACAAGGCGCAACTTTATTGATGTTTACTGAAAAAGAAAAAGTCTTTGATCTTGTAATAATGGTTTGTACTGGCCATAATGTCATAACGTCACAAAACAATAGGTATGGTAAATCACAGCTCTTCAAAATCACGCTCAATTTAGTGCCTGGGCACTAGGCGCAACACTAAGGATATATAGATTACTAGCTTTTGCGCGCGGCTCCGCCTGCGTGGTACCTACATCAATAAAAAGTAGCCTATGGCCTTCCCCAGGTTTTAAACTATATCTGTACCAAATTTCATCTAAATTTCTTGCGTGGTTTAGTCGTGAAAGGGTAACAGACAGACAGACAGACAGATAGACAGACAGAGTTACTTTCGAATTTATAACATTAGTAAGGAAGTAAGGATAGTAAGAATAAGGATATAGTAATGAGTAAGGATGATTAATATATCCTTAGTGTATTATATATTATAGTTATTAATTCATAGATCATACTGGTATGCCAGTATGATCTTGGCCTTGGGATCGAACTCAAGACCTGCGTGGTAGTCCAACAACGGTCCCCTACTGGGATATCACTATTTACATAATAAGATAAAAAAGAAGTGGTCTATTGTATTTGTTCAGAACATTATTTTAACACATGCCTCTGTTAGCTCAAAATTATGTGAAAATAGATTTCTTTGGCATCTCAACAACTTTGTTTATATTATTTTCTTAAGTTTCTATATGTCAAGGCGTTGCATAATTTCACAATAGAGTAGGCGAGGATTATTTGTTCAACAAAGAAGCAAGCATAACATTTATTTTCCATATCGAAATCCGTCTCGTACCCGTAGAAAAACATTAAGTGTAAATAAAAAAGTAATACAGCAATCTCATTGTCCTACTTAAGTAGTACTTGGACGTATTATGAACATTCTACGTCACATCTTTTCGGATTCTAATTATGATTAAACTCATAATACTTGTTCGATAAAGGAATTCCACTTAGGGAGATAACCCACTATTTTATTGCGAAAATATGCAAAACAAATTATTTATACAATTAGATTGTTATCTAATAACGATAGCCATCGATTCTAATCTCAAAAGTTATTTGATAGATTTCTCAAATTCTCTTAACTTGACGGTTTGATAAGTATGTTGAACGCTTTATTAAGTTTTTTATTGTCACCTATGTTTTTAAATAAGCAATTCAAGTATTAAAGTATAATATATAAGAATTTTGATTGGTGGTTCACATCGACTATATGCCGTGGGAAATTATATTAGCTTAATAATATAATTACAACGCTTGGAAGCTGGAGAGAAATCTGTTATAGCTCATATGGATTATTATTCATATAGATCCACTTAACTCACATTCCTTTTCGATATTTTTAAATCTATGGCGTTCTCGGATCAGACTATTGATGACTGAGTAGTTAGTGTGTAGAATTTTAAACTAAGTTCAAAATTGTTCTCGGATGAATAGAACTAGCTAGTTTTCGATATCGAGAAACAAGTGTACCTACAATACGGAAATTAAAATTAGGTAAACATCAAGAGTAAGTTCGGAGAAGCATTTTGAGTCATGTTTAATGCATTTTATATTCTTCTAGTTAACAGGTTAATTGTCTGTACACAGTGTCAATTCTTGGAGGTACTGTGGAATTACCAACAATACATAGCATGTATCAATAAGCGTATTAGCATTCTCCACAACTAAAATAATGGGTTTAAGTACGTCAATCTTAAAACTATACTGGAATTGCATCCTATTGCAATGGTTGAAGCTCTTAACAAAGACGATTGCTATGAGTTTCTCAATTTGAACTATTATACTTTCTGTCATCCGTTCTGCTTCTATGCAATATTACACTATGATCCAAATCTTCGACGTTACCATGGAACTGATTGAAGTTGTTTTAAAAACAAGAAGTAACGTTGCACTTATATGGTATAACTTGATAACGGAATTAAATATATTTTAACACGTGTATCGATAAGAAAAAAAGGTAACTGCCTACGTAAAAAACATAATTAAATATGTATAATATAATAACTGAAAGAAGTAAAGTTTTGCTGACGTACGTTGGCTAACAGTATCTCTCAAATTATTTATTTAAAGTCTTACATTTTAGTGTGTTTCCTGTAGTCACAACTGCTGATATAAGCTATCTAATTAAAGCCATACGTTTTGGTTTTCTATAGTCACTACTGGTGATACAGTAGTGAAAGAGAGGGTAGAATTAGACAAGAGTACCTAAGATTAGTAAAAACAGTTATCTTAAATCGACTGCCGTAGAAGTTAATACTAATAGGATAATAAAATGAAGCTTTAGCGTGCAGCAGGCTTATAGACACATATGTGAGTTTAAAAACTTATTTACCGTACTACAAAACGAAAAAGGTCAACATTTAAAAAAAATCAGCCTGGGGCCTTTAAATATTTTCTTAGCGATATTCTTGTTCCTTTTATATATCGGGTAAGAGATCAGTTTCTCGCAGGCATTTTATGTTGATTTGATGGACATAATCTTTCTTTTCCACATTTGATTTATATCTAATTTTAAACATTGTATACAGACAAGTCACGTTGATTAATAACTCCAGTATAACCTAACATAATGTTCTGATGATGTTTTGCTGCACTTAGATATAGTTAGCATGTATTAGGCCAGGACTCCACCAAAGCGGAGATGTGTGCGGTGTGCTGTGTGCTGTGCGAGAAGAGATGTTCTTCAGCTCGGGTGCGAGGCGTTCAGTGACATCGCTCACTGCACGCCAGTCACATCTCCGCTTCCATCGCGCCATACAAATATTACACATCTCCGCACAGCGAACTCCACTGAAGCTGAGCGGAGAGGAGATGTGTCAATAACACAATTCTATTGGTTGTTTAAAAAACATCTCCTCTCCGCTCGTCTCGTCTCCGCTTTGGTGGAGTCCGGGCCTTATTAAGGAAATTTATTCTTTTAATTTATTATTTATTTGAATGTCTTGTGTCTTGTCACCTTTAATCCGATAGCTCTATATGTTATGTTTATATAAAGTATTTGAAAAACAGAAGTGTTTTTCAAATACTTTATATAAACATAAGATGACATATTATTTTTTGTTTTATGAATACTTGAGATTTTAGACTTTATCCTTATTTGTCCTTAAGTCTTAAGTATACTTAAAACTTTAGAGGTTGTATACTCGAGAGTAACATATTAGAAGAAAATAAACAGTTTCTAATAATTAATAATGATGCGATGGTTTTTAAGGTTACCCAATACTTTATAAATAACTACTTCTATTTGCTCAAGTTATGCTCAGAGAGAGAGAGAGAGAGAGAGCTCAGGCGTTAAGGCATTTTTGTAAATAAATCTTTTGTACAGAAATGGATTTGTATTTAGACCATTATATAGAATGGATGGAAAATATGCTTTGAAGCTGATCGTGAGAAACGGACCATATTTTTTGTTTGTTGTTAATAGCAATATATCTATGTAAGCCTTGTATGTAATATGCATGATATTCGTTAATTTCCTGGATTTGGCGTCTGGAAATAGCGTTTAAAATCGCTCCCTGGCTTTTACAAGGACAGGATAAGAAATTACTCTGTTTTGCATAAGATAACTTTAACTAGACTGATATTGTATTTACTAAAATAGATTTCCTTTTACCGATGTGCTCGTTAAACAAAGACAATGTAAGTATGTATAAAAGAATCGGCACCATTGTCAAATAACTGGGATTGCGTAACACGTACATATTTGCGTAGGGTACATAACGGTGCTTACCTGAATATTCAAGAGCCTGTTTCAATTTTTGTCCAACCGGTATAGAAAAGTGGTTATATGTAAAGCTGTGTGTATATTAGAGGCAAGCTTTTGGTGAAATGTAGCTTTTGGCCTTAAGACTGCGTCGAGCGAAATGTGCCAAAACAGGCGGTCACAGTTAAGTGGATAAAATCAACACTTTTTGTTTAAAACAAATACAAAATATACGTTTACCGTAATAATGAATGTGTTTACAATTACTCCGTGTAAAAAAACTTAAAATAATTGATATTTTCGCCTACAAAATTACGTAAATTTACACGAAAAATGCAAAAATGTAAGCTCGTGTTACGTGATTTTTAGATTATAACAGTAGAAATCTATCCTATTTAACAGCTTAAACATAAATAGTTATATTACAATTTGTCCGTCCCAAATATATAAGTTATTGGTTGACAATAAAGATACATATTTATCAAAAAAGCACTTCAAATCCTCCATACAATTTTACTATGGCGGCCGCGCGCCGATTTGAATATGCGCCGCACGAACTCTGTCATTATCTGTCTTACGCTCGGAGCAGTCTTAAAACACGAGACAGATTGCAATATATAGTCGGTAATTGAGTTAAGATATCAAGTATTTCAATTTCAAATTAGCTCTTGATAATAAATCTTAAGTAGAAGTACCTATTGTGTTACACTCGTTGACTTTTCATATAGGACTTTTTTGTTTGTAAGGGATGTTACCGTAACTCAATTATACCTACATGTTAAGCAAATCCATAGAGCGGCTGGTAGTACAGGGAAAAGTGGAGGGAACCAGATTGCGTGGCAGGTCACCTATGCGCTGGACTGACCAAGTGAAGTCCGCAGTAGGAAACCGCATATTATCAGACTGCGCTAAACAGTCTGTCAACAGGGAGAGAAGGCGGGAGATCGTGCGAAGAGCTGTGTCTGCCTCTACCATCGACGTGGACGCCTCTAAGTGACCACGACCGCTCTGCCAAAAGCGAAACGACAGAGAAGAAGTTAAGCAAATGTTTTATCGCCTTCGACGATGCGACTCACTTTAAGGTGTAACACGGGACAAGACCTCCCATGTATACGAAGCCTTAGTCAGTAACTATTATGATAAACCAGTTGCGGTATCCGTATGAGCAGCTTTACAAATTTAGTTTTTCAATAATAATTATTCTAAATGTTGTGATATTAGCATACAATATGAGTCGTCAGGAGCAGTGGCGCCGGCACACCTACATACAGTTTTGTGGTCAAAAATGGTGGCTACATCGTTTATCTAATTTATGGCAATAATTATTATTTAAGAGATAGCTGAATTCGAATCGCTAATGTGTTAAACGGAATAATTAATACACTAGTTATTGTATAGCAATAATAAACAGAGTATAATATAATTGAACTTTACTATAATTTAAGCTATTTAAATTATAATATATATAATAATATCAGCCCTGTCTTAAACTGTCCCACTGCTTAGCACGAACCTCTTCCCAGTGTGAGAAGGGCTATTTAAATTAATTAAAACTATTTATATTGAAGTTTACAATTTTCCTCGACGTTTCGGTTGCTTTTCAGCAGCCATGTTGACGGAGGGACAGACACACACTGAATTAGAGAAATTTGACTGCACGAATAGAGTACTTGTTTAAGTGGACGCCTCGCCATTGACACTTCGCCGAGTGTTGTAGGTTCGCTCCCCACATGGGAGGAAAGTTTGTGACATTCACAAATGTTCCGAATCTGTCCGTTCCTCTGTGTTCGTTGTTAAAATATTTGTAAACATCCCCGCGACACAGGATTTAATCCGAGTGCGGGAGTTGCCTTTAATGCCGCGGCCACACATTGGATTCAACTTTGCGTCCAAGCTTGGCTCTAATTAGGAATGGCCAATATTGAATCAAACTACAGCACCACACATTGGCTTCAATACCAACTTTGCACCATACGTTCTGTCCAAGATGCCCGCGCGCACTCCCCTTCTGTTCACCTCGCCTTTGAACTTGTTGAAAAAACCGACTCTGCGCGTCGGTGTTGGACACAAAACGGTGATTGGACGCAATGTTCACATTGTGTCAAAGACTGATCCATACATTGGAGTATTGGACGCAATAAGCTCCATTGGTGCGAATATAACCAATGTGTGGCCGCGGCATTATAAAAAAAGGAATTTGCATTTTTCTCATTGAAGCATGGGTGCACTAACTAACATTTTATTAGTAATGTCCTCCAGACCGAATTTCGGTCACGGCGGCCAATCTTAACGGTGACTGGCCATCTGCGCAAAAGATATTATAGTGCACAAGTATGTGCGTAAGCACAAGTGCACTCTCTATTCCCTAACCCTCATGGTCCGATGGGACGGATAATCCGACACGACCGGAGAGAGATTAGGCGCAGGACCAACGGCTTTACGTGCTTTCCGAGGCACGGGTAGTAGTATGTCTATAAATATAAGCTATTCCACGGCTGGACACAAACCTCTTAGTAGTGTGTAAGGTTTAGGCTATAGTCAAGCACGCTGGCCTAGCTGGCGATTTGAGAGACTTCACATATGTCCTAAAATCTACTCATAATGATTTCCTTCACCGTTTAAGCAAGCGAGATAGTTAAGTAGTATAATTAATCTGTCAAGTCTTAAAATACTATTGGGTCCGCCGGCGTGCCACTGCGGCTCATTAGATTAAGTATACAACTTGAAACAGTCAGACGTCCCTTGGCATCGAACTCGAGACCTCTGCATGGTCCAATAGTCACTAGAATATCGTCTATAACACGCATAATAAGGAGTGATAACATTGCTCTCTACCGGGCACGGTCGTAAACTCTACTCTCTGTTCTAGTATTAGCGTGTTGAGCTATAAAGGTCAAAATCTATTGGTTAGTAAGTTTGGTAAGTTACTGTAGTTACATTCGGTTAGTTGCTAGGTTCAGGCAGCTCTAAAAGGGATAAGATAGTGCGTGAATAGAATTATGTGCCCATACAAAACTAAATCTAATGTACGATAAAATAGAAAGCGATCCAGCAAAGATATTAAAAACATATTTAATTATATTTTGAATATCACAAATTTTATTTATATTTTGAAAATCAATTCATCAAATTGTCCATAACTCTAACATGGATTACAGATAATGAGGATCCGATTTTAATCTTAGAATCGGTAATCCTTTACATCCGTTTGATTAGATTCCTAAAACTATATCGATTTGTGTTTCCAGTTATTTCGTCTATACGAGTACTTTAATACGCTAAAATATTGATTAGGAATATTACGATAAGAAATATTTTACTGCAACAATAATTAACACAGTGGAAACGCTCATCAGCAGTACTGCATTTGTAACTTCGTGATACTTTTTATACAAAACCTCACGCTTGTATAAGCTTTAAGGGCAGGCAGAGGTGTATTACATCCACATGCTGTATATTACCGTCTGCTAGAAAGGCTTTTGACGAAAATGATCTCAAGAGAGTCTCTTTTACTTTTATATTCAACTAGATTTTGCGCGCGGCTCAGCCCGCTTGGTACCTACATCAATAAACAGTAAAACTTAAACTATCTTTGTACCAAATTTCTTCCAAATCGATTGAGTGGTATAGCCGTGAAGAAGTAACAGGCAGAAAGACAGACAGATAGACAGACAGGCAGAGTTACTTTCGAATTTTTAATAGTAGTAAGGATGATGCCTTTGATATTGTTAATATTCTATCTGTATATTAAAGCTCGCCAGAACGCCGACTAAGAATTATGTGTGTCCACAGTAATACAAAAGCAGGGCACGGCAAAGTCATGCTTAAGCTGGAGTATCCCAGCTGGGAAAGAAATTCTACAATAAAGAAAATCGCAACTGAACAAGCTTGTATTGTATTCTTGCTGTGAATGGCGTTTATAATAATAATAATAATAATATAATTTTCTATCACATACACACAACACCATCAAGCCCAAACTAAGCAGAACATGTACTATGGGTACCAGACAATGGATAAACATACATATATATATATTTTTTTTTTTTTTTTTTTGTGTAAATATATATCATACATAGAAACACCCAGACCAAGACAAACATCCATATTCACGCACACAAATGTTTGATTTGTGCGAGAATCGAACCCGCGACCTCAGGCGTGGCAGTCGGCTACACTAACCACTACGCCATCGAGGCCGTCCGCCGTCCGTTTGCAGGCTACTTGAGTAAGGTGAGGCATGACAACGTTTTTGAATGGTCGGCAACGCACTATACTATATTTCTTATTTTATGTACATAAATATATACCTTGGTCGTTTATTTAAATATAGTTGTAGTTTGGTTTTTTGGGTTAGAAAATTACAATTTAGCACTTTGGTGCTTGTACATTTCTGTACTTTTTTTCTTAGATTTTAAAGGCAATTTGCTCATAGACACAGTAGTGATAGATATTCACGAAATACCGTGACTTGTGTAGTCAGAAATCCCTAATTACATATATTTATGTAAATATCAATTCTGTTTTTGATAAATATATTAACGTGTAAATTGATAATATTTTTAAAATAATTGGGTCAGCCGCCGAACAATTTGGTATCAGTAATAGGATACCAGACAGAAGTATTCTTGCGTCAGTAGCACTGATATGAGAATACTTTTGTCATGCTCTGCATCTGTAGGCTTCCGTAGTTCCATTTTATTGATTTCATAATAAAAATCATAAATACCCTGAGGGGTATTTATGATTTTTATTATTTTTATAGACTCTAATTATCACAGTAAGTGAGCTTACTGTGATAATTAGAGTCTGCTATCCTTATCTTATGGTTCTTACAATAAAGAGAAGCAAAGACAGTACATTTTATAGTATATCATTATATAGTATTTTTAGTTTGTAACAAAGTCTCTTTAGTTTTCTTTTCTTAAGACATAATTATGTATTATGTAAAGCAGCACAATTAATGACGTTTAACTGAGCAAAGAGTATAAAACCTAGACTTCCCCTTACGCTACTACACAGCAATTCTCCTTAACAATAATTGGCTACAAGTAGTTGAATTTATTATTATATTTAAGACGCTTCAATTACACACCGCGCGTAATAATTAGTAGGGGCGTATTACGTTACGCGCGTAATTTACGGCGTTTAATGGCCGATGATCGCGCGTAATTATTTTACCTCTTGTACATGTGTATCGGCTTATTTTTAACGTGAGAGCGCTCTTTGGTACATTTTTTATTTAGTTTTTTTTATTATCTATGGATAGATTATGTAGGAGTACTTGTGGAAGCCGGACATCGTTTTTGGTTTTAATTAGGAGGTTCTTAATTAAGCAAGCTAATATTCTTGAGAACTTCGTAATTTTATTGGTATTTTATACGGAACTTCTTGGTAGTCAATGGTTTTATCAATTTGTTGTAGTCATTTTATTTACAATAACTATAATGAAACGAAATGCAGAGCTAATTTATGACATTTTTATCTATATATATATATATATATAAATAAATTGACGTTTGTTAGTCTCACAAAAACTCGAGAACGGCTGAACCGATTTGCCTAATTTTGGTTTTAAAATATTTGTAGAAGTCCAAGGACGGTTTAAAAGGTGAGAAAATATAAAGAAATTGCAATGAAATTATTAAAAAAGTAATAACTATTTTATTATCCCATACAAATTGTTCGTACCTGTCAAACAAAAAATAAATATTTGACCACAGATAAATGTGACATAATATGTTTGTTGTCAAATATTGGTGAATCCTTGGATACATTCTTTATATCTTATGTTTGTAAATTCGTGAATGTTAATTCAATTAACACAAAATCAATTGAATTCCTTTGTTACTTTGTGAAGTGCGCGGTAACTTTTTATTTACTGTGACTTTGTGAAGTACGCGGAAACTTTTTTACTATGCCAAGGAGAAGACGACCTGACTTAGGTAGTAGAAGGCAGTCAAATGTGCGTTACGTGCAGACCGCACTGATGAGCAGCGAGACACAGATAATGTTAATAGTCGTGTTGGTATGTCACAATTGCGTTCTAGAGTGTCTGAAAATGAAGAGGATACGCTTAGATTGGAACGAGTTCGTGCACATCAAATACAACAACAGCGAGCACGACACAATGAACATCAACTGTTGCGCAGATTAAGTTTTCCTGTGATGCTGGAAAAAGTAGCATTTCACTACGATCCGAGAATAGATTATTGTGGCGACAAATCCGTAACAATTGGGGAAATGACAAAAATTTGTCAATATTGTACGACGTTAAAATACAGCGGTGAATCTGCTGGATTATATTGTGCTGGTGGAAAAGTGAAATTACAACAACTGGTCCCACCACCAGATCCATTACGCTCATTAGTTTATAGTATTGCAAGTGATTCTAAATACTTCTTGGCCAATATTAAAAAATATAACAGTTGTTTTCAAATGAAGTCGTTTGGAGCAAAGCATATTGCACAGGACAATTTCATGCCCACTTTCAAGGTATCCTAATAGTTTTTGGATCACATTAAAATTTGTTTTTGTTTTAGAAATAATTAATCAAAATTGCAGATACAAGGACAAATTTATCACTTACTGGGAGCGCTGTTACCACTACCAGACGCAGATAATCAGTTTTTACAAATTTATTGTATGGGCAATACAGATGCAGAATTTGATAGGCGCTGTGCTTACAATCCAACAGAAGGGTGAGTTGATGTTGAAAACTCCGCGACATCATTTGAAAACAACTGTTATATTTTTGAATATTGGTCAAGAAGTCTTTAGAATCACTTCCCATCCCATAAACTAATGAGCGTTATGGATCTGCTGGTGGGACCAATTGTTGTAATTTCACTTTTCCACCAGCACAACATAATCCAGCAGATTCATTGCTATATTTTAACGCCTTACAATATTGACAAATGATTGTCATTTCCCCAATTGTCAACTAGTTTGTAAATAGATTTTCTCATAACCATTTTAGTTTTGTCGAACTCAGTCGTTAAACCATTGACTTTTATACTGATAATATAATTAAAGCGAATTGCATCTGACGAGATGCCACTAGTAAAACACGAAATAATAAAGTAATTTTTTGGGCTTCACAGTAAGTAAATAGTTTCGATTTACTTACTCTAAAAGTTGACGTAATTTTCTTTAATTCTCTCATGGCATAATAGCAATTTCAACGTTGTTATCTACAATAACAATGATGATATTGGTGTAATTTAACTAAAACTCACCGGGTAGAGTTAGTTTTTAACTAGTATAGATTTTATCAGTAATGTCTACACTTGTATGCGTTCACGTTTTGTTACAAATGTAAGTTAAATCCGAAGAAAAATACGCACACATATTTTAAGTTGTTTATTTCAAGGATTGCCAACAAAGATTACAGTTACAGGAGATGTTTCTGTAGTTGTTACCTACTATGATAATTGCAACTTTAATAACAGGCAACCGCAACATTCAAAACACACATGAAAGATCGACACTCATTCATGAATTGCAGAGCTATACAATCAACAATAACAGTTTAGGCGATAGTAAATATTACCAGCAACTAAATGTATTGTAATGACTACTGACATCACATACGGAATGAGCACTTTGTCGGTAAATCACCTATTATAATATTTGTATGCATAAGGATTCTCCATAACAACAATTGTCTATTTGTTATGACAGGTTAAGTCCTTGACAACTGGATTATATTTGTAGCTACAGGACTTCAGGCGACAGCATAAAAGCCTTTTAAAACAAGTCTTTTTTTTAATCCTTGTTGAAGTGAATGTAGAGAGCTTGATTGTGTTACATTCAAATTCTACATACTTAATTGCACTCACGCCAGTCTTTCGTTAGGGTAGGCAGGTTATTAAAGATTTCTACTCGCCATGATTTATATTTTAGCTGAATTCAGTCTTAGCATGTTCTTCGTGCACATTAGTCAATTGACTGTGAAGTACATTTTTTTTATTATTAAAACCTTTCACACTTAAGGGAAGCGAGAAAACAGCGAAAAATTACAAGGCCATGCAACAAAAATAAAATTATAATTATCATTAAAATCCCCCGCCGCGTCTGTCTGTCTGTCTGTTCGCAATAAACTACTGAACAGATTTTCATGCGGTTTTCACCAATAGACAGAATAATTCATGAGGAAGGTTTAGGTGTATAATTTGTTAAGGTTTTGTACTACGCGTGCGAAGCCGGGACGGGTCGCTAGTAGAAATATTTACTTTTTTAATTTACTTTTTTTTTTGGAAAACTTACAGCTAAAATGGTATAGTATACACATTTATAACATAAGATATGGCTAATTAAAAGTTTTCACAAGTAAAAATAACGTATCATACATATATGCAAAAGTAACGTAAAATGACAACAATATTATACATTGCATCCTTTTTTATATATTTCTTTTTTCATGTTCCAAAAGCATATTTGCCTATTAGGATTCATCAGTAATTAGCCATATTGTATACTGGGTGTAAGGGACGGCGTGCCGAAAACTTTAGCAAGTCGTCTTTCTGTAAGTACTTATCACGACGCAAACTTCAATTAATAAAAAAACGCAAGATTTAAATGTAATGTAGATTAACATTATTACGCGGTACGCAATGCATTGCTATCAATACATCGCACTCGACGAATGAACTATGCGTTCCGCGCGCATAAAAACAGCTGATCTATTTAAATCACGACCATTTAATGACATTGCTATATTGTAGAAAATGTGACAGTCAGAAAAATGAAAAATTGCAGAAAAGGAATTGTGATTGTTGAAAAAAATTCCAACGATTTTTAACTCAGAATAATGGTCTGAATCTACTATTTCAGTTTTCGGTACACCGTCCCTTACACCCAGTATAATAATATATCTAATCCGGTCCGGTGGATGGCAGTAGGGTCACCTCTTTTAACGTGGGACCTAAAACTAAACATGGCGCAATGTGAGGTATACAGCATCAAGAGATAGGCGAGACTAAATGTATTACTCGGAAAATCGACTGCGTTTATCGATTATCAAATTCGGCTAATAGTTCTAATCCATCACAAAGAGCACACGCCACAATGGCTTCAAGAGCTGCACTCAAGCGCACGTGCTTCTTCCGCTCTCTAGTATTCTTTACCCTATAATAATAGTCTATAGCACCGGTTTTTGAAGCAATCAGATAAAAGTTATATTTAGTTAAATCTTGATTTTTGGAGGTGGCAACCGGAAGGCAGCTGAAGCTACACTACACCCGTTGCATCTTTACTCGACAGGCTTTTTGTTAGTACTCTTCTGTCAATTAGTCTGACGTTTGGCAAATATTATAGTACAAAACAGTGTCAAAAATAATTTATTCATTTAGGTTACATAGGAAGACTTATGAACTTCAAAGTTTAGTACCTAGTTAGTGAGTTAATTAAGTTAGTTGCTAGTTTTAGATAAGTATTAGGATATAGATTGGACATTATCTGAATAATCCTAATTGTACTTATTTAAATGCATACAAAGGACAAAGGCCAGGTTAAGAGCTCCTTGAACCGACGGGCGTGTATGAGGAATGTGATGAAAGTGAATGAAGCCAGAGAAGTGTGTCAGGATCGTAGCAAATGGAATTCCGTAGTCTCTGCTTATCCCTCTGGGAAACAGGCGTGAATCTATGTATGTATGTAAGTATGTAAATACATACATAGTGTCACGCTTATATCAATGCAAAGGTGCAGTACTACATCCACATTTCGCCAGCCTATTGCCATTAATCGGAAACAGACCTCTTGTGCTACTTAAATTTTATCAACAGCATAATTTTATGAGTAGCAGAGCCGCGCTGATTTCAGCATAAATGGGCCGGCCCGGCCGGCTCGACCCGAGAAGGGCTACCCTCTCACAGAATATCCTACTGTTGTGTTTCGTTCGGTGAGTGAGAGTGCCGGAGGCCCAATCCCTTTTCCCCCTTCCCGCTCCTTCTCCTTCTCACTTCCTTTCCTAAAGGGTCGGCAACACGCAAGTGATGCCTCTGGTGTTGCAGGCGTCCATAGGCTACGGTTACCACTTACCATTATGTGGGCCGTATGCCTGTTTGCCACCAAAGTAATATTAAAAAAAATAACCCAATAATACTTTGAACTACCATGGCATCAGATCCACATGCTCAGCAGTCTTCGCTGTACCACAGAAGCGATGTTTGTTCTTTTTTTAAATATTGGGTCTATAATGAACTATACAAATAAAATATTCATAGGTACACAATGACTTGGCACTACTCTCTGTAAACTATTATGTACTCGGTATATATCAAATTTGCTTTATGCATCAAAACTGTAATTAAGCCAATAATTAAACTACAGAATTTGGCAGACCATTAATTCGTAACGTTTAAAAAATCACCGTCATTCTATAGCTATATCACCGCATACTTAATAATAATAATAATAGTTTATTGTCTCATAAAAAACAAGCAATACATGGATTGAGGCCCTAGACCCACACTAGTATTCCCTGTGTTGTGGACTAACTTTTTACGTTTTAAGATTTATTGGGTACCTACTCAGTACTCAGCAAAAATGAATGTTCTAGAATGTAATCGAAGCTTCCCTGTTATTAGGTTTAATCTTACCACTATCCAGTGTATCGCTTCCCATTTATTCAATCCTCACTTATCTCAACTCCTTACTCTGTAGAAAAGAGGTTTGTCTGTGTGTTCAAACGTTTTTTATACGAACTAGGTAACAAAAAAACGAACGGTCTATCCTGATGGTATTATATTCCGAGGAGTACGAACTCGACCGATCCTTTCAAAGAGGAATTGATGTGTTTCCAAAGGTTCAAAATTAATGGATAACAATCAAAGACTGCATCGGTAGTATTTACGACTGCTATGTATAAGATCTTGGGTGTGATTCCCAGGCCAGGCAAAGTGTTATTAATTTTCCGTCATGAAATTTCCAGTAAATCAGCACGGATTCTGTAACTGTGCCCGTTAGTTTAGTTATAATGTCCTTCAGACCAAATTTTGGTCACGGCAGCCAGTCTTACCGGAGACTGGCCATCTGCGCAGGAGATATAGTGCATAAGTGTGTGCGCAAACACAATTGCACTCTCTGTTCCTTAACTCTCATGACCCGATGGGACGGTAATCCGACACAACCGGAGAGAGATCAGGCGTAGGACCAACGGCTTTACGTGCTTTCCGAGGCACGGGGGTGTCTAACACCGCCGACTTCCTAACTCCGGGCTGCTATGGAGATTTCTTAATAGAAAAACCCAATAACTTTTTCTTGGCCCGACTCGGGATTCGAACCCGAGACATCATGCACAGCAATCGCATTCACTACCTCTGCGCCACGGAGGCAGTTAGTTAGGCTAGTTTAGTTATAGGATATTGCTGTATAATTACAGCAATGTCATATTTGTCATTATAGGCCTAAACCGACTTGGCTCTCGTACATCGCAGGAACACAACTAAGCGAAAAATAATACATGTTTCCTAACTTTATGTGTCTAACATACCGTTAGTTTGTGAAAATATTAAACCACATTCTATAAAAGATGCAATTTAAATATCAGTATGGTGATACACAGTGATATTATACGATGAGCCGAGGGGCCCTGGTTAAAACGATAAGACACATCACGCACAGGGGTGCATCTCATTTAATAGTCTCGGAAAAGGACGAAGGGTCAAATACGCTAATTTTGCGAACGATATACCGACTAACAACTATACACTTCTAGTGTGTCAGGATCGTAGCAAATGGCAATCCGTAGTCTCTGCCTACCCCTCTGGGAAACAGGCGTGAATCTATGTATGTATGTATGTATATACCGACTACACGAATGGCGCAATGGTTTAAAAGGTCACCACGCCACTACGTTGCAACTATGTTGTGGAATCCATATCCATACGTGGCAAAAATTTGATAGGTCTACCAATAGAAGTTTAGCTTTTTATAGTTTTTACCCGACTACGGCGAAGCCAAAAGGAAGGGTAATGATTTTGGCAGTCTGTGTATTGTATGTTTGTATGTTCTACCGTAGCGCCTAAACTACTGAACCGATTTTAATGAATGAGGTGTCAATAGATTCGTAATAATGGCCCCGGTGACATAGGCTATATAAATTTTATTTAATTAGTCGGGTTATAGTTTTTACACTTTATTTTAAACTTTTAAATGTTCTTTTGGTCTGTTGTTTCAATTTGAGTCGATAGTTGTACTGTTCCGCAATACAGGAATATCCATTCTAGTACGAGGGCTGTATTAAAAAAATATTACAAAATAATGGTCGCTCATATATGACAAAAATGGTGGCAGTGACGATTATTAATACATTTTTGTACATACCAAACAAGCATCGCCACGCGGCAAGCTATACAAAGACAATAAATTGCGATATTACAAGTGTAATAGCAGAGTTCGCGCTCGCTCAAATTGATAACCGACGAATCGCCGGCAGATGGCGTAATTACCGAGTATTTAACTCTTTGATTCATTATTGTGCGTATGCGCATAGGTACGTATAAAGTGTGGAGCAAGTGTGAATTGATTGCTCACTAGTTACCGCCCACGATTTAACTCACTTGATAATTCGATAAAAATATTTTCCATTTTTAAACGATGCAACCATAATCAGGATTTTAAAGACCGTGTTGGTGAACTGGCACCGTAACCTATCGTAACACTAAAAGTACTCGCAGAATGTAAAATTCAAAATTTTCTTATTTATTGAAATCACCAAGTAACACTTATGA
The DNA here is from genome assembly GCA_963564715.1 of Catocala sponsa. Classification (NCBI taxonomy): domain Eukaryota; kingdom Metazoa; phylum Arthropoda; class Insecta; order Lepidoptera; family Erebidae; genus Catocala; species Catocala sponsa. The sequence goes on along the minus strand of OY751338.1, from coordinate 18,419,743 downwards.
ACCCCTAAAATTTATGAGACAGTGAGGGGAGCGGAGAGGGTAGGTCGTACTCACACGGGGAAAGACGGATATTCCCGTGTCCCACCGATTAAACATACCACGGTGTGCCTACCCGCTGCTTTTGAATGGTGGGTAGGTTGCTAGAACTAGAACTACTGCAATGACATAAAATATACAATCACAATCCCTTTATGGTAAACGACCGGCCAATTATTAATAATCTCAGAGAACGACAAAAACCAATACCAATCGTACTAAATTTAATATTTTCAGATTTCCAATCCATTGCTGTAGTTCATCAAAGTTACCACTAGAGGCGCTGTTCAAAAATATATCTATTCAATGAATACGTATTCGGTATTTATAACGTACAATAGTAATTATTAAACCAATGAATACATCACACGACGTATTTTGAGACAGCAACATTCAAAGTAATGGAGAGCTATTAAAACTAACTATAGGCACTGAATAAAAGAAACAGCATAAAAATTACTTATACTATTCGACTGCTAGATGGCGTTAGTAGTACAAAGTCTACAAATGTATGATTTGTATGACCAATAAAACAACATTGAAATGAGATGACCGCATATTATGGTAAGCTATCATTATTGTACCTAATACTCTTCGCATCATTGTTGAACACCTTGACACGTAAGTCAAGGTGCTGGCAAAATACATCAAAAGTAAAGAATTCCTTTGATTTTTGAATTCTTTGTGAGTAAAACTATGTATGTAGGTATCCATCTGAATTTTAATTTTATTGATGATCACCTGAGTTGCTCTTTGTAATGTATTGCAATCTAGTTGTGCTTTTTTTATCTTTGCGTTAGCATCAATCATGACATAGAGTTAATACTTGACCTACCTAGCTATTACGCTTCACTTGACCTATTTTATTGTAAGATTCAAATAAATAGGTATTTCACCTATGATTGTTTAATGTTATTAGTTATTACTTATTTCTAATCTTTTGAGCCTGCTATTAGTTCATTCATATACCGCTAGAGGCGCTGTTAAATTTATATGTAATGCAAATGGTTTTAACAACATTAACCTTTATTATGAACTTTTACCTATTTAAAATTACGAAACTAGTAGATAAAAAAATTTAAAGTAGGTATTGTATTTATTTTAAAAGTTTAACATGATATATTTTACTTGTTAGTAATTTATACACATTGAATTTGCATGATCATACAAACCACAGTCACAGCACCTACTCTGTCAAACATTATGTAGCAGTGTACTATTATGAAATACACAGCTATTGTCATTGTCACAATCAATTACGACATTGCATAAACAATAATCTCATTACATAACAATAGGCGATTACTGTTTACTAACATGTTCATAATTCAATTCTTGTTATTATTATCCGTGTTTGAAGTAAATAGGTTAATAAATTCACACATATATAGAAATATATATAAGAAAATTATTACAAAATCACAAAAAGAGTCGAATGCCGAAACCCGGGATTGAACCGGGGACCTTTAGATCTTCAGTCTAACGCTCTCCCAACTGAGCTATTTCGGCTAGTTGTAAGTAGAAGCGAAATTATCTATTAGTATGTACAGGTTATACGTAATGCTTATACGATGATGTCACACTTGTCATAGCATAAAATGCGACTTATCTTCGATAGCAGAATTTTGTTTATCAAATTCTTGTAAATAAGTAACTTGTTACTGAAAAGGAAATTATCACATTATATTTACAAATATACTTATGTATTAACAGAATAATTATAGATACAATTGTATATTCATATTTTCTATGTCGTTGGAACAGGCTCTAAATAAAAAATATCTATAACGTTATAAATGCTTATCCTAAAGAATTAACAGCTAAGACCACTGTACAAAATAAAAAAGCACCTCCCAAACTACGGGAACACACAAGTTGAGCCATAAACACTCACCACCCAGGCTTGCTACTTTGAGTATTCCCGTTAACGATGTTGCTTTCAACCCATAGACGGATAGAATTAAGTTTATTTATATGTATGCAACACTTACATACTTAGGTCAATACTACTCTTCACGTCATAAGGGAAAAATACATAACAGCCCGTGTTTTAATATTTAATATCAAAATACTGGAAGATACGTATTTTCTTACTGATTCCAAAAAAGTAAAAAATACTTATATATTTTTTAAATTGATTGGTCTTTATTGCTTATGGCGACAGAATATTAAGGTTGATAGGGACTGCATGATATCACGTAAAGTTGATACTAACTGTTTACATAGAGGACGCATTAAGTGTTTTAATTTTGTATACAGCGTATAAGATAGACAATGTTCGTAATAAAAAAAGACGTGTGGCACTCGGAGACTGCCGCGGTAAAGCTATTGCATTAAATATAAAATCATTAATTATCATATGAATTTAATTCAATATTATTAAAGATTTTTCTAAATCAACTAATTTCGGAGCTGCAAAGTATCAATAGTTTACAATCGATAATTATAAAATATTTTAATTATGAAAATTAAGTTAGCTGACATATAAAAATTTTTTGAATTTTCTTTTATTGAAAAAATGATTAAAAAAAATGTTTACTTGTAAAAAACTTCAAAAACTGTAAGTGCAATTTTTTAAAAATATTTTTTTGTTCTAATTTAATTATTAAAGATAATATCAAAAAATTAAAAACGTCGGCTAACTTTAGTATCATTAATTATTTATTTAAAATATGTTATGTATCTTATAAAATAGTTCATTATTTATTATTTAACCTAGTGATAATATTTTTTTAATTAATATTTATTCAAAAATAATGTATAGATACATGAATTAAAAGACAAATATTGTAGTACGAAACTAGATTTTGTTTCCAACAAAATTTCGGAAAATTATTAAAATGGTCTATAATATAAATTTAAAAAAATATGGATAGAATTACTATATTCGATAAACAAAATGATTAAGTCTGTATTAAAAAATTATGAACTCAATAAAAAGATACCTAAATATAATAGGTACTACAATATTTATATTTTAGTTTAAATATTTTAATTCATGAAATTACTATTATTTTTGAAAAAATATTGATTAAAAGAAAATTATTATCAAGTTAAATAAAAACTAAAATATTTAATTGACCATTTTTTAGAATTGATTATTAATATGAATAATATATTTCATATTAAATGGTATTTCTATCGAATTTGAAAATAACAACGTTTCGTTGGATACTTTGCAACTAGCCTGTATATGAGTTAACTTAGTCATTTAAAAAAATATATACTTTTAATTCTATTCTGTGGCCAACTTCAACATGTAGCATTTGTGTCACAATTATGCGCGCGCATCTTAAAATTTCACTCTCATCATTTTTTCATAACGCGCCTAAAGAAGTATAACTTCAAAAAGTATCACCGCTGTGCCGGTCGGAGTGGGGGGGTGTTAGGTTATTTTCGTTACGGAATTTCTGGATTCGGTCTCCACGCTCAAGGCCCGCGATAGAAGCTATGCAATAGCTTAAAATATGTTCAGAATATATAATGTCTACTGACCCGCGCAACTTCGTCTGTTTCTCATATGAGAATTTGCCCCGTTTTTGCAACATTTTACATTGTTGCGCCGCTCCTATTGGTCGTACCGTGATGTTATATAGCCTATAGCATTCCTCGATAAATGGGCTATCAAACACTAAAATAATTTTTCAAATCGAACCAGTAGTACCTGAAATTAGCGCGTTCAAACAAACAACCTCTTCACCTTTTTTTATTTTTTTTTATTGTTCAATCTATATCTACTAATTTTTCTTTATAATATTAGTAGATATAGATTGAACGTCAACGAATCGAAATGCAATAATTATTTTACATTTGACGTAAGTATATTTTAATTTTGGAATAATATACTATTTGTAATATGAATATTATAAGTAAGACTAGATCGAAACTTTATTTTGAACAGTCTTTATTACGAGTACCTATTGACCAAATGTGTATCGTATCGCGTAAAGTGAACACGATATCAGAAATGATAATGCACGGAAGGTGCAATGGTTAAAGTGGCCGCCTCGCAACATCGCCGCGTCAAGTGTTGTGGGTTCGATTTCCACACGTGGCACCAAATTGTGTGATCCTTAAATTGTTGTTCTGACTCTAAGTGTACTCTATGACCATAGTTTTAACATCTATAAAACGCCCCGTGATACAGAAGATATTTTTAGTCATGTGAAATAGGTACCTCTCTGTTGATATCTATACTAATATTATAAAGCTGAAGAGCTAATCTCAGGAACTACTGGTTCGATTTGGAAAAATCTTTTAGTGTTGGATAGATAGGATTTATCGAGGAAGGCTATAGGCTATTTAACATCACGCTACGACCCACAGCGGCGGCGCAGTAACGATAAACGCGGGTGAAACCGCGGGAACATCTATAGTATGTAAAATATTTCGATGCAGACCCCAGATTGTAAATTATAAGTTGATACCTAAAATCGACATAGGTATCTAAATCTAAATCCCATTAGGTCTTCTATAAATCTTCTATGACCACGCATTTTTGTTAAACACTGAGCTATGTAGGTATACAGTACGCCAAATAGTATAAAAATATTTTAAGTTAATCTTATAGGTAAGTATGGGAATCCAGAAACCAAGGAATCAAATCCAGTTCTGACAGTGTTATTGGGTTTTTAACACGCTTTTATTAGCTTCCTCCACCTGTATGTTTGTTTGTTTGTTAGTTTGTTCCATTCGGAATTAGGTATCCAGTGACAGCATGGCCATGCTGTCATTGGATAATGGGTGCTGTATTTATTTATATATTGTTTTACCTATTATACTATTATGATATACCTAGATTTATAATGTAAATTGCATCTTTAAAAAGTGCCTGTGCCAACTAAATATTAATTAAGCTATGTTTCTTAAATTAAGTATTATAGTGTAATGTTAGTCTAAGTCTAACCAAACATCTTCAATATAATATAAGTAGGTACCTACCTAATAAGATCCTTTTTATTAACAACTATTATATTAACAACATTTCAATGTTGTAAAGTCTAACATAATATAAAAAAACACTGCTATCAGGAACTCGTACTTCATACTGTGACGTCATCGTGTAAGGCTTTTTTATAAGTTGTGTATAGTAATTCGTATTTTCGATATATTGTCAACTGGCCGAAATAGCTCAGTTGGGAGAGCGTTAGACTGAAGATCTAAAGGTCCCCGGTTCAATCCCGGGTTTCGGCAATCGATACTTTTTGTGGTTTTATAATTATTTTCTTATTATAATATATTTCTTTGTGTGTTTGTTATGAATTTTTAAATATTTTTACGCGTGCAATTTAATTAAAATTATCATATTTTAATTAAATTTAATGAGGCAAGAGAAGTATGCTAGGATTGTAGCATGTTGAAATCTGTAGTTTCTGCTTACGCCGAGAAACAACCATGAGTGTAAGTATGTATGTATTTTTGAAGCATTTCAAACTTGTTAATATGTTGAATTGTCATGAAAACATTTTTTTTGGCAAAAAATGGCAAACAAGCATATGATGGTAAGTGGTCACCGTAGCCTATGGACGCCCGCGACACCAGAGGCATCACTTGCGCGTTGCCGCCCCTTTAGAAAAGGAAGTGGGAAGAAGGAGAAACGGGATGGAGGAAAGGTAGTGATTGGGCCTCCGGCACTCTCAATATTATAAAAAATATTAACAAACTTGGATGCATAAAATTATAAATAGGTAAATATTTAAGTAATTTCTGTTAAAACCGTTTTTATTTATTACATACTAGCTACCTGTCCCGGTTTTGCACGGCTTTGTAAGTATTGTCACGCAAAAAAATTATTTATTTCCGTTGCCAGAAATTTTTAATCGGGGATATTTTCTTAAATATTTATTTAAGTAATGCAAATTATGTAAAAAGTAATTTTAATCTACGTTAAATGTCCAAGGTGACCAATATATTAATGTAAGAATCAATATTATATTAGTCAATGGAGCATTATAAATAATCTATTATTTTTATTAACCTGTTGACTGACAGCGGCACACCGGCGGCCATAATAGGTTTTTAATAATGTCTTACAATTCAAGACTTAACAGAAAGATTAGAATGCTATTGTGAATTAATCTTAGGAAACAGACATTGCTGACTATTTTATAAACATTTATATGACCTATATTTCTTTAGTAGATACATTATTTCGATGTAGGTATTCTATAAAGGTAAATCAGCAGCCAAGACTTGTTTTACACCATACCTACTTATTCGCCTTAATTAAAATATACGTTCAAAATATTTTTAAACTAGATATTGCCCGCGGTTTCACTCGCGTAAATGTCGGTTATTTGTAGGTTTAGGTCAATTTCCTATACCTCGGTAATAGTACCATTTTTTGGATGAAAGGTACCCTATGTCCTTTTCTATTACCCTGATAAGGTGTATGCGCAATTTCATGATGATTCGTCGAGTAATTAAAGTGTGAAAGTGTAACAAACAAACAAACTCACATTTGTATATTTTATAAAATCAGTCAGTGCCGGATTAACCACGTAGCAAGAGTAGCAATTGCTACGGGCCCCGCGCGAAAGGGGGCCCCGCATATTTAAGCCCACTCATCTCTGCCTAAGCGTAATTTTTTAAATGAAACTTATTACTTATGATCTGGTATATTGAATTAACTTGATGTCACAAAAACGTGAAATGTTACAACTTTTCCTACTAAGACAATCCACGTAGGCAATCGGTAACCGACTATTTCCTTGGCGTAAATAAAACACCGAATTACATACAGTAAACGCACGAGTTCTACAAAAGGTCGTTCGTAAAAATGTGTAGAATTTCAGTCGACCCAGTAATCAGCTCCACAAAAAGTCTGACTTATGTAAGCATTCTTACCCGAAAGAATTTGCTACGGGCCCCGCTCTTGCTTAATCCGGCACTGAAATCAGTTCGGATTAGGATACTGTATACAACGCTTTAACCTTAACCAGAGTTATTATCCAATCGATCACGTAAAGGATTATTCAAAGTATTGTAAGTTCCCAAGTTCCTTATTATTATAAAGTATCGGTCGTAGTTTTCGTCTGGTTCATTCGTAGTTAGATCGTAGATCAGGATACCCTGTCGGCCAATTACCGTATAATAGGTCACCGCCCTATGATTACGACCCGCCAACGAAATTATATAGGATAATTTTTGTTGATTAACTTATAAAGGGAAAAATCAATTTGTTTGTTGTTTTATAACATAGACACAACTGTAAGTATACCTATATCCGTAGGCAGAAGTATTCATAAAGCGTGACGGGTATTACAACTACATATATTTCCAGGTCCCACGCGCGCCTGTCCTAAGGAAGGAAAGTTAATTTGACGAAGCCGCCACGTCTCAGTGCAGTGGCGGCCAGGATCTGCTGGGGCTGCAGGATGAATGTGCGAGCGATCTTTGCGCCCCGGCCATAGACCGTGTAAAGGAACACCGTGGTAGGTTTAGTCGGTAGGCTCTGAGACTTTCTATCTTTACCAGGGTGAGCTCGACATAAACCTCCGCCCGCCCTCGCGGTGGGATATGCGTCACAGCATAGTCCCATGTAAAAAACAAAAAAATGGTCCCACGTATTAAGGGTGAATGTATTGCAGTCCACGGACACATATCTGGACGTACCGTCTTGCTGCTAGTGAGATATTTTTAACAGAGAAATACCTACAGTAATACTTTGCCTGACCCACCGAACCCGGAATTTGTCAACCGCTTGTAATGTTATGCTACAGAACCAAAGAGTTAATCAGTCGTTTTATAAGAAAAGCAGCATCACAGTAAGTATAACATTTGTGAAGATAAATATAGATATTAGATATCTCCGGATTTATCCTTATAATAGGTATGTCAATCCAGTTCATAGTAGTGCTTAGGATGATTGTGACTGGTTCGATTACATCCGTATAGTAGAGGTACAGGTTATGTGAACCATTTTTTGGGCCAGCAATGTAACACCTCCTGTAACTTCCGTCTTTCCTTTCACTAGTAGTGTCAGGGTACTGTATTAAATTAGGTTTTCCTAATATAATGCAGGTCTCGTTGGTATCGCCAATATATTCATTTAGTACAAGTATATTTGCGTTACGAATGCATGGCAAAATATTCATTCCTGTGACATATTCTTTTACGATAAGGAGATAAGCTGCGATATGTTACTTCGTAGGCTTTAATGTAAAAGTTGAAATAGAAATTTGACGAAGCGTCATGAGTACTCAAAACCACACGCAACGGAACCAAAGCAATAATTCTTTTCATATACAGTTAAACATTAATTTTAAAATGTTACGACAATAATCATCTATAAAAATACAATCCCAATTCATTAGCTGTTAACCCTCCGGCCACTCGAATGTGGTCTGTTCGACCGCACGGACACATTCCCTTAGGCCATGACTGGTCATCCTTACCGATCGATTTGGGATAAAAAGTGCCGCAGGTAGCGTCATTAATTGACTATTAAACACGTATCGGCACAAAAAGATATATAAAAGCTTAAAAACAATGAATTTCACCAAAGTTGATAACTCAATTTGGGTCGATGTAATAGAGCAAAGAAAACTGTTGAGTAGAATTCGATAGATATATCTTAAAGTATAGTGACCCTTTTAGGTAATGGTTTGGCTGCGACAATAATTATAGCGGTCGATTTTTTATTTATTTATTTATAGAATTTATTAAAGGCTTCTATAATTATTATTAGCTCTTGCGTATAAAATATCATACAAAATCAAACATAAATAAGTACCGTATATTGTAAGATATCCTAGCAATGAATACCATAGCGTATGTACTTAATATTCTAGACGTCAGTGCAACCGAAACACTACTCTTATATCCTACTAAACCTACAAGTATACCGTTGTGACCATTCGACTCGAGTCAAAACACGTTATAAAAATCAAATGATACACCTTTTTAATTGAGTCATACTCGTAAGTAGGAGAAGTAGAAGGTGGGGTATTTTGATTAATTATAATACGACATAAAATATATCTCTGTTGTACACGAGTTACATTGGCGAATTAAATAATTTCGCATAATCTATTAGTCGCAATAAATAAAATTAATGACAGCCGAATGAATTAGACTTCAACGTATCAACACAAAAAGATAAATGTTTAACTATTAAAGTTGTGACAAGTCTATTAATTCAAGCACCAATAAAAAGTATCGCAAAAAAATAACATGACTCTATTCGTTCGCTGTCCTGTCGACGTTGATCATGGCGGCGTCGTTTGTGAAAAGATGCAAGTTGAATAATAATAGTTTGGTACATTAATTATATCGAACATTTTACCTAAACGCACGATCCGCTAGAAAGATAAGAGGAATTCCAAGTAAAAGTACCCATTGAGGGGTTTTTTACTTAGCGAACTTTTTAGTGTCATGTTTTTGCTTGCTTTGCCTACATAAACATTATGCCTACATGCCGGTGGCACCCTGAGGCCTATGAACCAGTAAACTTATACTAATAATAATAATACGTCTTTGGCCAGCCCTCCGTGGCGAAGTATGGGTATTATAATAATTTATTATAGCTACATTTGAACTGTTACAATGTGTAGCGTGTAGTTTTTGGTGGAGGAGACAAGTTATAGATCAATAATAAAGCTTTTGTAAATGAATATTAAGTACACTGCATGTATGTTGTGTGACTGAATGTTTCAGTTTATATTTTTATTAATACAATTTGATTGCTTGCTTGGATATGCTTTTGTGCTGAATAGCTCCAATCCAAATCCAATTGTAGGTTTTTGTTTCCCCAAGTACGTTTTTTTTGCTAGGTCATATATTATGTTTTATATCCATTCGCGTTGCATGCTTTCTGCATTAGAAACGAGCATTAAGTCGATTTCGCTAGATATTTACGTACCTTATAAGACCGCCTTACCTGTGCACCAAGCTACACACGCCGTGGTCAACATTGTTGTGATTTTATACAATTCTTCAGAAACATTTACTCCACAAACAAATTTAACATAGAATTTGTTTATTTCTATCTTATCAAATTCCACAAGACAGAAGCATGAAAACATAAACATTTTATTTATGTTTAAAATTTCTTACCATCTTAGTATTTTCATCAAAATCGCGACACAACTTGATGCATAATTTTCTCAATTTTTTATAGCTGTACCGTAAATTCTAGAAGCCAATTCAAAAAATGAATTGGTGTTTATGAATTTTAAACAAGGCCATCGTAATTAATCAGTAACACTCATTGGCCACTTTAGTTCATTTTCACGGGAGGCGTTGCTAATCAACGATGCACCTAATGATCACAGATAAATCAGTAGTTTAGTGGTTAATAGCCCGGGCGGTGCCTTTTAAAAGGGGTATAATTGGGTTATTTTAAGGGTTGCACAGTCACCATTTAAGGGTTAAGGAGAAGCTATAAAGAAGCTTTAGCAGCGTTTTGATTTGAAGTTGTTGTGGATTGTTTAATTTTATTTGGTCATTTAAAATAGTCGTTAACTGAGAAAAGTTGTTTTGTAGTACTTAATATATAGAACAGTCAAGCAATATATCGTTACAATAGAGCCCCTAGATTAGATAGACGTACCAAATGGATTCTTTACTTTGATTTAAAGAGCCCATTGCTAATTATTTGGTAAGGGTACAAATAAACTAGCCCGGCAAGGGTAAACATACCACCCTCATTTAGGAATCTGGCGTAAGTGCAGTAATACTGATACTACATTTTGTACTGTGAGTTAGACTTTGTCCATTACTTCTTTCATCTCATCTTTAATTCCATTGGCATTTCCAAAGATCACTATAAGTTGTAGTGATCTTTATGGTATAGTATGGTAACCTTTTACCATTAGAGCGGACCGTATGCTTCTATACTTAAAATTATAATGACTCATATAAAGAAAATGTTAATATGCCTGTTCGTCCAGACCAAGGTGCTGCTCAAGGACAAGAAAAATAAAATCATTAAATACATTCATACATACATAGATTCACGCCTCTTTCCCAGAGGGGTAGGCATAGACTACGGATTTCCATTTGCTACGATCCTGACACACTTCTCTGGCTTCATTTACTTTCATACCATTCCTCATACACGCTCGCCGGTTTTAGGTGCTCTTAACCTGGCTTTTATCCAGAACGTCTCCGATCTGGTCAAGAAACGTTCGCCTAGGTCTTCCCCTTGCGACTGTTCCATTCACACTAGCCTTATAAACTTTCTTAGTCAGTCTTTTCTCGTCCATTCTTTCTACATGCCCAAACCAGCTTAACGTACCATTTTCTAATCTCGTCACTATATGCACTTTCATGACGCATCTCTCTCTAATCACACTATTCCTTATTCTATCCTTAAAATAAATCTCTTATATATTAATTTGGTGAATGATGGTGAACATTACACCATATTGCCACACTTACTCATTAAGCGAAATTTAAAACTAAAATAATTACTTTACAACTTAAACCAAATATAATAATAAAACTACCCGCCAATGGAAAAAAGGCCTGCCGTTTAAATGAATCTTAAGTGGACGGTGGCAGCCCGTGAGGTCAACTACCAATCACATTAATAAAGTGATTTATATGTAACACACCGCCCTTTGTCCTACATGGGAGGAGCTGATGAACTATTAAAAAAGGGCTTCCAGAAAAAACGTATGAATCCAATCTGTCTTAGTTTCAAAGTTGATAAACGATGACGGAGTGAATTTGAAGACAGGAATAATATTGGACTAGTCGTTTTTAATGTGAGATTAATATATATTTTGTATAAAGTAAAAATATTTGTTGTCGACAATATTTGGTTTATTAAGATGTGGTCATATTCTCAGCAGCTGCACAGAAACTGAAAACGAGAAATGACAATAGACTCGCCTTCTATAAACCTAAATACGTGAAATGTTGGTTTAAAATACAGCTGTTTACCTCTTTGACAATATATAAGCATGACTCTATAGATCCGGTTCAAACTGGTTAAATATAAATAAAATTAAATAAAAACTTGTGTCTTCAAAATCCTCTTAGAATTTTTTGGTTCAAATCTTGCTTGCTAAATTGTATTTTTCTTTTTGTGCAATCATTTCGGGTATAATGATGCAATATGTTAAGTCATTTATTCCTATTATACACAATAAACCATGCAAATGCTAAATAATAAAGTGTTTTAGATGTTTTCCTTATTATTTAAATGTATCTTGGAATTTGATGCCGATACCGAAGAATTATGTTAAAAAGTATTTGTTGACGTAAACTAATCGAAAATTGACCGACACGGAGGCGCCAGCGCCGTTTGGGTTATTTACACGGAAACAGTACCTAATGACAAGAATTTGCGCTGTGCACAATTAGCAAGAATTTGTTATATGAGAGAACATCCTAGTTTAGTACTAGGATTTCACTTAATCCCCAATAGCCGGAATCAAGACACAGTGGAAAAAGCATTGCATTTGATCCCCGGAGGCCAAGCTTTGGCTAAATGATTACCTGAAACAGCTCAACAGGGGAACCTCATCTCTACGACAATTTACGGCCAAGAAACTTAGTGTTGTGATACTGGTAATCCTGCGATGAGTAATATTTTCAGGCTCCTTAGGAAAAGTGTCCCCTTAAGGAGCTGTTTCCCTATTAATAGGACAGTGGTCCTAGCGGTAGGGAAACAGTATATCTTTGCCTGTTGCACTATCACTTCCACTACCTATTTACAGGGGTGTAGGTTAATAAAATGATCGTAGCGGTTGAGAAATGAGAATACGTGTAACATGTATTATGTGTCCAGACTAGACCACTACGCTGGTTCAATGGATATCCAGTAATCATATTGATGAATACTGGATAATATCGAATAACAAAATATACCAAAGATGTCGAGACGAGGCGATTACCAATCGGGGTAAAAGGTATATTTTATTAAGAAATTCTCAATATTAGCAGAGGGACGGGATTCCTTAAAAGTTTTACAAATATTCTTTAAAAATCTAACGTACCAGATGTTAGTTCCATTTGATCACTACATAATATATCGGAGGAGTACTTATCAATCAATCACCAGACAAACCTTCGGACAGATGTTGAACTTAGACTTAGGTACGTACCTACTTAGACATTTATTTCTGAGAAAAGCTGTTTCTTGACTGGAAAATAGCCTATAAATTACAATAAATTGTGAAACAGGTATCGTACTAAGTATATTATTTCTTAAGCTTACCTCACGGAATCACCGATTAAAGTCAAACAATGTTAATCGTTGGAACGTGATGTTCAAACACGCCACTTAACAGTCAGGATCCACATAATCAACGATTCCATTACAAAACAACTTGCAATGCACGCTGGATGCAATTAAATTAATTTACGGACAGAAGCGAGCTTGGATAACACTTTGATGCTTGTGAGGTCATTTGATTATACTTTTTGAATGGTTTATACTGGTATAGTTTTCTCGGCTGCGTTTATTGCAAATCATGATGTCCAAATTTTGGTTATTGTGTCAGGAATAGTAGGTAATTCAGGATTACTTTTAGACCGATGTCTTTGTGGATATAGATCGGTTAATGCAGTCTACGCTGCTATTGCTAGACTCCTCACTGCTACGATGAATTTCTCAAATTTCCGCATCTGCAATTAAACACAAGGTCCTACAATTAGTTGTAAACTCTACCGCATATGTTTTCAACGAAACTAATGAGACAGTAGCAAAAGAGAAATTTAAAATAATTTACTTCGAAAAAGTTAATAAAACATGGTTGATAAATTATCAATCATCAAAATTATTGAGCAACTGCAAACCACAGGTCTTTCAAATTTTTCATCTTCAAACAGTCTTTCAAATTTTTACTTAATGATAAAAATTTGAAAATCCCCCTGCCATTTTGTTACATTTTTAAGACAGATAGACAAGATAGATAAAAGTAACGGTAGATAAATTATTATTATTGAGATGACTGGTATTTGGCCAAAACCAATATTCAATACAAGGTTAAAATTTAAGGGTAAATAAACATAGGTCTGACACCCCAAATGTCGATATACTTAGCCAATTTAAAGGTGGTCAGGTCAACGAATCAGCGCGACCGATAGCCGGTGCGGGGTTAATATACTTATAATGAGAAGGCTGGTATTTAAAGAACTTAGAATAAAATACCTATTTAATAGGATTATTTACTTTCAATTAAATACTTCAGAAGTATGTAAATCGCTTTATTGCTAATATAATAATCATTTATTTCAGGACAGAGATCCATATGGGGTTAGTAAATGCTAATGTAGATATATAATAATTATTAATTAAACACATAAACGAACCTTAAAACCTATTTACTGAAAATGTATGACGTGTGAGATATAGGTAATATTTTTTTGTAATAAGAAATGGTAGCCTGTATTTTATCAACATCAGACACATTATTAAATTAAAATATTGTAAGCACGACGGATTAGCATGAAGACTTTCATGTCACTTTAGGAAGTAAGAGAATTATAAAAATATGCGCAAATAAATAAATAATGGTGTTGCGTATGAAACACGTATTTTATAAAGCAAAGAATTGTTCGTTTAAATATTTAAAGTATACCACGAACTACATCGACCACTTAATTACTCAGTAAGTATTAGAAAAACATACTGTGTCGTGTAAAAACAAAATATGTAAATAAAATTTAAAAAAGCAAACCTGCGTCTGTTGTTTAAGATCGGATTTAAATGTTTTGAAAATGGAACGCAAATTGCGCGTGGGATTCGCATCAGTTCAAATAGTACACTTGAACTTGGAACGAGGTTACGCATGGCATGTCATACTTATGCGACCAACTTATTTATGATATTGGTAGGGGCGCTACTATCTATGTCACTGGCCGGCAAGTATGCAGGTTGATTAAAGTTCTTTATTTTGCCTACTTTTGGTGATATTGGGTCGTAATGTAAGCAAACTTAAATATCCGTTTTGACGTAAAATGACGATGTCATATTCTATTTTTAAAACGACAAAAACGTAGTTACCGCTAAATTATAGTTTTTTTGTTGTGTACCGTTTTAAAAATAGAATTTACGAGACAATTAAACTTAACGAATGCTTTTGTTTTATTTTTGTAACTAACATAACCAAAAAAAAAAGTTTTAATAGGCCAGCCTAATAGAGCTTTGTCGCAAATCATAAAAAGAGGTTTTTGTGATTCGACCATTAACCGAATCGTGCCAGTAATCAATCCCAAAGGCAGGCAGAAATACAAGTTGGAAGTTTGTCTTAATATAAATCAGTGCCCAAAAGTGCATATAAATACGTATTGATATAAATATTACATACCTGTATTTTCCCAAAATGTTAAGCAGATTTGGTGCCATACCCATATTTAGCCAGCTATGGACCAACCCCATTTAACAGGGTGGGGAGCTCATTGCAGTTCACAGATCAGGCATGAACAATTCCAAATTCCGTGATGTTATGGTAGATTTATCTATTAAGGATCGGTTAGTTGGAAGGCTTAACCTCTAAAATCTGCCGCTTAATAAGAACCCTAAAGCTGCCCAATTTCGAAATATTGAATGTCATAGTGTATAAATATATAGATATATATCAATGAAAATTAACAAAAAGCAGACGGCTTGGTTATGAACCCATCGCCTTTGCTTTGTCATTAATAGTCATGTGAAGTTGTGATCTCTTGTAAATAGTTTATTTATATCATATTAATTCAAAATGATGGGCCTGCATAGATAAATGTACTTTATTAAATTAAGAAAAATTGCATTAAGTAGGTACTTTTCTTCTTTTTATATTAAAGATAATTATTTGAATTCATACATCATAATTCTGTATTAATGAACTGTTAAATAGCACACAGTTCGGACCGTCCCAATAGACATATGAAAGAAACTAGGGTTTAAACGTGAGTATTATTATAAATGACAATGTGAGTTTGTTTGTTACGCTTTTACGCCTTAACTACTCGACTGATCATTATAAAATTTCGTATGTAATACACGTTGTCAGGGGAACAAAAAGCATAAATAGGGTAGCGTTTAGCCATAAAAAAATACTGTTATTAACCTGATAAAATATATCTGTTTTTGTATTGATTTTATGGTATTGAATTTGGTTTAAGCTTAAGTTACCTATTGTGCCAGGCAGCAAAGGGCATTTGGCTAGATTGTTGACCTTTACTTAAATTCGACAGCCAATTTTATTCTTAACAATTTGTCACTTTTGTCGCAAGTTCAAATAAAACATTAATATTATTTATATTGCTACATTTATGAAATGAAATATATCCATGTCTATAGTTAGACATAAAGAAAATCGAAGTGTCTGCCTGTAATATCGAGAGAAATATATTTTATTAAGCTCTGATGGTTATTTTTTACTGAAAAACATTAACAACAAACCCTTAAAATGCTAAGCTGATCGTAATATATATCACACACGGGTTGTCCATGCGCGGAGGGATATAAAGGGATTTTGTCAGATACCAAGCTTTTAAAAATTTCACTAAGCCAATTTAAAAAACGGTCAATGTAGCGGCATAGATAATTGAATCTTTGGCAATGGATTAAGAAAGATGGCATTATACCTATATGGAATAAGATTGGTATAGCGAATTGATGTATGATCACATATAAAAACTAAAAGTAATCTTCAAAATTACATCAACAGAATTTATAATAATGTTGTCAATTGAGGTCAGGTTAAATTCCACAAAACACGAGAAATGTCCCAATAGTAAAAGCTTAACCGAAGCAAGATTGAAAATTCCACATCGATATCAGTGCGTTGTTCAGTGGCCTTAACCCTCACACTGCAGCGAGCGTGGTACGCGTGACGGAATTCGAAACAATACTCCATCAACCGAGCGACTGCTTTGTTTTACTGCCGTAACTGTCAAATGTGACCTTACTGGACTTGCTTTACTAGGGTTTGTAACATGTATGCTTCCAGCAATGCGCGTATTTTGTATTGTATTTAGTAAATTATAGCTGAGTAAAGTTAGTTTAGTCAGCAGTTATCTGTAGTTTTAGTAGGCACTAGAAAGATGTTGTTCGAGCTATGACTATGAGAGTTTTAAAATTCGTACTAATGACACTGACAGTCTTCTTGTCGATTTATGTTTAACTAAAGACAAATTCTAGTCACGTGGCGATCTGTATTGTGGAGTAAATAATAATACTATAATATAAATAAACTAGGTAAACATAAAAGTTTACATTAAATTTTAAGGAGGCCTTTTTAGAGCCGCCAGCTCGGGCAAAATTTAACAATTGAAATCCTGCAATTTTTGTTTGTTAAGTACTTATACTTATTATATTAAATTTGTACCATACATATAGTCACTTAAATTATTTACCCTTAGTGATTTTTTTATTGTATTATTTGATAAATGTAAGATACCAGTCGCAGTTAAAGGGTTGACTCTGCTAAATGTCAAATATAAATACTAAACTTTAAACAGTTCTGGTATTAAAATTTTATTGAACTCCACAACAACCAAAATAAAATTAGTTAGAAATATAAACAATTACAATAATAAATAAAAAGAGGTAAATCCCTTGTTATTTCGTCGTAAGTCCGCCATCATCAGAAAAGAATTTAAAGCATTGGCGCCAGTGGTCGACCTTGCAGTAAAAAAACAATTTTCATTTTTGTTTTTAATCGTTGGCGTAAATAATTTTATTGATTTAGAAACGTTAATAAATTGACTTTTTATGTGTGTCTGGTTTCCATATATACATGTTGATTTTTTGCATCGATAATTTGCTGTTCTATCATGCTGTGCCGCTTATGTAATAGATATTGACGTCATAGTTTTGTGATTTATTTAATAATGCTATTGTTAAAACCAGGATTTACAAATTCATTATTAATTTGATTTATATGGTTTTACTCAATAACAAATATATAATGGCGGTGATAAATTTGCATATTATAATTATCTATTCACATGAAATATGAAATAGTTGTACGTGTAAAATAGGTAAAATTTAGGTTTTAAGTTAAATGAGCAAGAATGTTAACTACACATCGATATTAATAAAAACGCCATCTAGTAGTGCATACATTAATTTGTTACATTTTTGTGTTTCTTAGGTTCTCCCTGGTGTATTTTTCTTAATATAATCAAATAGATGGCGCTACTACCTGCTATAGCGCCATCTATTAAAATATTGAAACACTAATTACTTATTGGAAGCTCAAAGCCCTCTTAGTAGTTACAATTTTGTTAATAGATGTCGCAAATTGTAAAGTATATAAAACAAAATTAAAATATCGTACAGTACATTCACTCAAAATCATTATTACAACAAATTTATAAAATTCCTTTCGTTACAATTTATTGTAACATAATACAATGAAGTTTTATAAAATAATTAATTTTACTAAACATTATCACTAATATTGTAATATCTTAGTTTATTATAGTTATTATTATTATAGTTATTACTTACTCTTTGCTTGGTGTATTTTCTATTATTATTGTGTACTTGTACACCAATGATGCAAAAAAATATATAAATTTGTAATAATAATAATTTATATTATTTTTTAACATATTACATTATTATTATAACTGTATGTATCGTTAGCTTCTCAATCAAAATAATCAGATGATATCAAAAAGATATGCCCCGGGTGAGGATCGAACTCACGACCTTAAGATTATGAGACTTACGCGCTGCCTACTGCGCTACCGAGGCTTGCGTAAGATATTCGAATTTGTCTTTTATTACATATATGATATTGCATAATATATTATTATTTTATAGAATAAGCATTGATCTAAAGTCGTTAGAATTAAAATATGTAAGTAAGCAGGTTTGGTAGAAAAAGGTTAGAACAAAGTCAACATTATGGTCTAGACTTCAAGTGCAAATCGTTATCTCGGTTGGAATAATTACCTACTTGAATCTGTGTATAGATTTCATGACATCTTTTGTAACTTTATTCTAAGGAGCTGTGTTGTTAATCGATAATTTGGTCACTAATATCTTGAAAGAGTACATAGGGCTGCAATAATAACATTTATTCACACTTACTTGTTCTTTGAGAATATTTTTGTTTCATCCTGTCTTACCGGGTAAATTGATCAGCGATGGTGCACACTTGCCTAGAAAGTACATCCTTCTCCAGAGGACTTCAAATCATCCAAATTGTGCTTATCTATACTAATATTATAAAGCTGAAGAGTTTGTTTGTTTGTTTGGTTGAATACGCTAATTTCAGGAACTACTGGTCCAAATTGAAAATTATTTTAGTGTTGGTTAGCTCATTTATCGAGGAAGGCTATAGGCTATATAACATCACGCTACGACCCACGAGGGCGGCGCAGAAATCATAAACGCCGGTGAAACCGCGGGCACATCTAGTCGGAATATAAAGACATAGGCAGAGAGTTGAATAATTATCTTGGCGGTAGGTACGCATGATAACTTAAATTAGGTACAGGCAAAGCGCTCTTAAGTACCTATTGATGTAGAAATATGGAGATTAAAACCAAACATTTTTTTTCTTTTTTCTTTATACAAAAGAAAATAACTTAGCGCTGGTTAAATAATTACTTGTATTATTTATATAAGGAATATTATTGCAAGTAACCGTTAACAAAGTTCCATCTTCGTGGGCACGGTCCGCCTCGATTCCTATGAGAGTAGAATGTAATGAAAATATTAAAAGTTGCCTGTTCCGTCTGTCGGACCGCGTCCGAATGTCCCTTGGCTATTTTCGAATATAGAACAGAAATCCGGTGAAATGGCTTTTTCCTTTAGACATAGTCTGGTTTTGCTGACTTTCATTTCGTTTAGGTACATGACATACTATTTATAAACTTATGCAACAGATTATCTTATGTATCTTTGGTAGATATTTATGATAAATTATTTGTTTATTTTATATTGCTGCACATTTATCGCGAGGTTACACACTTTGAGATACATTACGCTTTTATTAAGAAAACAGATTCATAAACCTAAACTCAAAATCGTGTTCAAAAGATATGAAATACTTAGGTACAATCTAAATACTTTGTAGTCAACAAGGCTTGCCATTTTGTGCTGTTAGCTTTAGATATTGGGTTTAGGCACATTAATAATAAACATATTAATAAATAAAATTTTGTATTCTATTAAAAGGATTTACTAGTCAAACGACACAAAATATCCCACTGGGTTGAAGTGTCGCCGGTCTGCACTGACTGGGCCCCGTATAGGATAAGATACTAGTCAAACTATAATTTATTTATTTATTTATCTATTTACTACATTACACATTTTTATAATTGGCAGCAGCTTCCGCATTAAGCTCGAGCCTTGTATGGCGGGAATACTTGTAGAATTTAGTATAACTAGTTTTTGTTGCTCTAATTGCTCTCATTATGATTGTACTGATGAGTGGTACAAGTGGCTGACTTGCCACTGCCAGTACGTCAACTGTTGTGGTTTGTCCCACACGGGTCAAATTTCTATGACTCACGAATAGATATTCTAAGTCTGGATGACCGTTGTTTAATTCGACCATCGGCATACTGACGCCGCCGGCGCCCAGCTACAATACTTTTATCATTATTTCTCGATATAATTATGTAGTTAAACTGAAAGGATAAATGTTTGTAGATTCACATGCACGTAATATTCGCTTCATGTTTTTCTTATACCTAATAATTTATGTTTAAGTCTCAGAAGTCTGGTTACCACATTAAATTGCTTACTAATTTAGTACCTGAATAAATATTATATGATGTGTCAGTTCTATTGCTTTCCCTGTGCTTTCATCAGATATTTTATTATATTTTCAGTTGCAGTTGTTGCAGCATAGCTCCAACCTTTTTTTTTTTTGGTACCCAGGAAAAATGCTTGATGCACTATCCGCCGGCTAGGGGATGGCACCGGCGGGGCGTGTGGGACTCCCCAGCATGAAGACCGCTGGTATACCCACTAAAAACCTGGGGTGTTCCCTCTCTCGCCCAATGGAGGAGCATGGTTCTAACCTAACCTAACGCGTTAGAACTAATTCTATGGTTTTATTCAACACTAGATGTGCCCGCGGTTTCACCCGCGTTTATGATTACTACGCCGCCCCCGCGGGTCGTAGGATGATGTTACATTTTTCGATTTGAAAATAATTTTTCAATTCGAACCTGTAGTTCCTGAGATTAGCGCGTTCAACCAAACAAACTCTTCAGCTTTATAATATTAGTATAGATTTATTACATTTAATATGAACATTTTGTGACAGGATTTATTATTACTTTATTAAGAGGCTTATTTTTATTATTTTAGTATTTAATATCTGTAAAATATACAGACCTACATGTTGTTGAAAATTAAGTCTTGAATTCAAAACAACAAATATATAGGATTTTTGTATAGGTATGACAGACAAACCACATGAATATAGGTATATTAGTTAGTTTATATTATGTACACAATAACATGTAAAAGTCTAAATATGTATGTTCTTGCACTTATATTATTTTAGAACTATTTGAGTAATGTTCATTTTAGGTCTAATGTAACTTAATGACTTTTGTCGGTATGTCTACAGTCTCTGTAACTATAGTCAGAGTAAAGCATTAAAATAATACTGCTAATGTCTATGCATGTCGTTATGTAAAAAGTAGATTTAAATAACATTAAATAGTTGCTGTCAATCGAACTTTGGTGATTAATGGTTAAATATTATTTCGCAATAAAACTTCTAAGCTTTAAACGAGTTGGCAAATATTTTTACGTCCTTACCCCGTGACAAGCTAAATCCTTTCCGCTAAAAAGTTTTACTGCCAAACTTTTCCTAATCGACACCTAAAATGTCATTATTTCACGGCAAATCTCCCTAGAGTTATGAATTTTGGCTCGTTTTTGGTAACCCTTCCGTTGCGTGAATATTTAAAAAGTCGTTGGCAACATTTTAATTGGGCAATCCGGGTAGGATTAAATTATCAAGACACCTAGTTAAGGCGGCTGAAACTTAATGAATTCGACATGAATTAACCGCGCAGGTCGCGCCGCTCGCGGGTTCTGTTGTGTACTTACTCAGAACGTTACTGGCTACCTTCCATTTTTAAATTAAATACAGTTTTCTTAATGTCATTTTTTGTTCTGGAGCAAACATTGACGCGACACTCGTATGTCGCCATTAGCACATTTATGTGGGGGACTCTGCTAGATACGTTGGTGGGGTGCCTACTACAATATCTGTATGCTATGTAATACAATTATGTATAATATCAAAGAATAGGTCCTTTAAGCTAGCTGATTTTTACTACGTAGTACTACGTACATTGGTATTACTTGGTTTCAGTCAGCATCCAAAATGTGCAAGCTCTTGTTTGTGCATGTGTCAGAGTTTTAAAAAAGAGTCTTATTTATACATAGGTATACCGATTAGTTATTTGTGCTGTGTTATGTCAAAGTTTTAAAGAAGAATCTTATTTATGCCTAGGTATACCTATTAGTTATTTGTGCTGTTATTCTTTTTAATTCAGAAGTGTTCACCTCATGACTAAATTTTTAAGTTTGAGCAACTTACCATTGCCAATTTTCATCACTTTATTCAGCGATTAAGTAATCCGTTAGCATACGAAAGTAGTTATGGTCTCATAAAACTTAATCCCGTTGCGAAGACGTTACTAAAATCCGATGAGGAGACAAATGGGTTATTATCAAACACAATTGCTTTTTTATTTCTTTCTTAACTGGGTTTTAACATATAAGTATACATTAGAGACTCTAGAAATGAAATGATAATTTTATTCGAAGAGTTCGCACAAAGAATAATAATTGTCGTCTTAGTAAAGTAACTTAATCTGTACGAGTACAGTCAACGGTGAGTTTACAAAGAGCTTTTTTAATTCACAACCAGCCAATTCCTAAGCAAACGTAAAATGTTTACTCTGCCAAAAGAGGGGGACATTTAAACTTTTTTTTTACTCTTTTGTGACTTAATTTTTACGGTGATTCTCCCGAGACCCATGTTGGATTGAAGGACCTTAAAACTTCTTGGAGTTCGTTAAAAAAACCGTCTTTACAATGGGTTACGTAAATTTTTCGAGTGGATGAATAATTTTACGGTTCCCCTACGATGTTATTTATTCTGTGAAAGATCAGAGATTAAACGTTGATTTTGTTGAATAAATACGTGTTGTTTGGGACGTGTGTGTCCTATATAGGTAATAAGTAAATTTTCGTAAATTTTGTTCATTTTATATTTAAACTTTACATCCTGAGATCCTAGAGTCAAGATTTACGTAATTTTAGCATAGGGGATGTTTTTACAGTATATATAACAATATATTTTGGTTGGCTGATTACTACAGTGATTATTATAAAGTTACTCTCGATAATTGAAGTTTATTTGTGAATCAAAGTTTGTGACTTAGTTCGAAGATAAACTAGAACCAAAGCATGATTACTTTTTCGAAGTTATCTATGTATATTTACTTAGACTATGTTACTGTGAAACCCCAGGTCCCGAGTACGAAATTACAGCTGTGTATTAAATATGATCGTTAGTTTTTGCAAAATTGTTTTGTTAACTTTTCGAACCCGCTATAGATTAGCGTGATACCTATGCTGTCGCCCAAAGCTACAGCCTCAAAGTCTGAGAGAAGATATTGTACCAAGCAGCGGGAGAGGTGGTAAACAGGTCTGACATACATACCTATACTTATATATTGTATCACCAGATATTATTAGAAGTGCAGGTTGTTTTTATAATACGTCTTCGGAGTCATGGGTCCGACTAATACCTAAGATTTGTAGTATTTGCTGTAATAATTAAAAATAGTCAAGGACACAGGCTTATGAAAGCATTGTCCAATTCTTTCATAAGTTCTTTCCAGAACGTTTCTCGATCAGATCGGAGGCGTTCTGGACAAAGGCCAGGTTAAGAGCTCCTTGAACCGACGGGCGTGTATGAGGAATGTGATGAAAGCGAATGAAGCCAGAGAAGTGTGTCATGATCGTAGTAAATGGAAATCCGTAGTCTCTGCCTACCCCTCTGTGAAACAGGCGTGAATCTATGTATGTATGTATGTATGTCCAATTCCTCCATAAATAATCTGTTGTCAAAATATTAAAGAAATACAAAGAAGTGACTATTCATACAGATGTACTGTTCCTTCAAGAACGTAAACTTAGCCCCTACCACGCGACAATATTTCCTTTGTATACATTAAAATTTATCACTAGCGCGAGACTTTACGCGAAAGCCGGGTGATAAAATAAAATGACAGTTGTTTAGTACAGGCCCGGGAATATTGTACATACTAGGTAGAAATTGAAAGGTATGGGGCGCATGAGACCTGTTTTATTTATGTCACAAAATGGCTTTTGGATTGGCGTGGTAGGGGTAACTGCCGTACACGTATGTTTATCGCATTTTCAGTATCTTAAAAGAAGGTGTAGTATTAAGTGTGATACCTTGAGACACACATACAAATTTAGCAGAGGCGGCTACCATTTTTGCAGTTGGCAACCCGACCGATAGTGTTATCTTATCTTATGTGGGGGCCAGTCAGTGCAGACTGGCGAAACTTCGACCCAGTGGGATCTTTTGTGTCGACACTCTCCCAATAACGACTACCATAGATGTTCATGGCAGCCGGGACCGACGGCTTAACGTGATCTCCGAGGCACGGAGCAGGCGATAATTGTCAATCAGTACGCACATAATTTCGAAAAGTCATATAACTTCCGAAAGTCAGAGGTGCGCGACGTGGGTTCGAACCCGAGACCCTCTGCATTGCAGTCTTTTGGTCTCCCCACTGAGCTATCGCTACTCGACCGATAGTGTTACGAACGTTACGTCAGAACGCAAGTTGTCTATATCTATACTTCTATACTACTAATATTATAAAGAGGATACATTTGTAGTTTTGTATGTATGTTTGTTTGTTACTAATAAACTTAAGGCTAACAACACGGTACAAACCACCGGGACGGAGCAGTAATCTTATACGTGTGTAAAACCGGAGGATAGCTAGTAATCTATACTAATATTATAAAGCTGAAGAGTTTGTTTGTTTGTTTGGTTGAACACGCGAATTTCAGGAACTACGGGTTCGAATTGAAAAATTCTTTCAGTGTTTTCCAGCCCATTTATCAAGGATAGCCTTCCTAAGGATTAGGCTATATAACATCACGCTAAGACCAATAGGAGGAGAGCATAAATTAAAAATGTTGCAAAAACGGGGCAAATTATCTTATGTGAAGCAGACGAAGTTGCGCGCGTCAGCTAGTTATTGTATAAAGAAGTAAATTGTAAAGTGTGGATATAATTTGTATCCTATGTATATAATTTGTATCCTATGTATATAATTTGTATCCTATGTATATAATTTGTATCCTATGTATATAATTTGTATCCTATGTATATAATTTGCAAAACTTTGAAACTTTGACCATATACTCATACGCATTCGCTGGTCCAATAGTATAAGGTTCTATGTTACATTTCTGAAAAAAATAGTTATGAGTATTGCATGGTTCTATATGTCATTCCTTTTTATTTAGACTAATATAGTAATAGATGGAAGCACTTACCACCTCACAATATTAAATCGCAAATAGTTCTAAGTTACTTTTTAAGTTACTTTTACTGATATGCAAATTTTAAATCTCATTTCCCCAAAGTTAAGAAAAATAACATAGAACCTTGTAATAATAAGCCAGCGATATATCTATATCACTTAGGTTCTCATAAGATTATATTATGTACTAGATTTTCCCCACGGCTTCTCTCGCGTAAATGTAGGGTAAGTTAGATTAGGTTATGTTATTAACAGTACTTTTTTTCTGGATGAAAAGTCTGTCTCTTTTCTGTTCCGCTGACAAAATTTCATGATGATCGGTCGAGTAGTTAAGGCGTGACATCGTAACAAACAAACTCACATTTGCATTTATAATATTAGTTAGGTAAGTTATTATAGAATTATCGAATTGCAAATGACTTAATGTGTGTGTGTTGGGTTATGATTTTATCTTAAGGGGTTGATAGTCTCCTGTTCTCCAGACCGTCTTCTGGCTAAGATTGTTTCACTTTACCGATATTTTTGTGACGAGTTTAATTTCTTGGGTCTCTCTGCCAGCGCTTTCGAGACTGGATTTAAGATCTCACATCAAGATTAATTTAATAATTTCGAGAAACTAATATTTATGTATTAAATTGTAAATTTTATCCTTGTAATAGTTTAATATATTTAAATGTATGAAGTGTTGTCGCCCAGTCAATAACTCGACTATAAATAATAATAATAGTTTATTTAAATAAATAAGTACAAACATAGATCTTATAAACACTGCGTGTTAGTAATACAAATATAGATGAAACAATTATTATGTATAAATATGTATGTATTTGCAATAAAAAAAGTATATACTATGTATGTTTATCCATTGTCTAGTACCTATAGTACAAGCTCTGCTTAGTTTGGGCTAGATGGTGTTGTGTGTATGTGGTAGAATATTATATTATTATTATTCTCTTTATTTATTTTCTTTCTAATAGTTACATTTTTAAATATAAATATAAAAGCTATACATATTTAAAAATATAAAAACTGAAATGACCCACCGACATCGGGAACAGGGTCCAAGCTGCCGGTGGTTAGGGCCCCAGAGAGAGGAATCTATATATATTATAATCTATATATATCTATATTTATTATAATAATTATTATTATATTGGTAGTCAATAACTCTTATGCTTGTAGACCTGTGTTATAGAGGTCAATGTTTACTTATTTCATTTTCTTAGAGAATAAAATATAATGTTTATGATATTGAAGAGTTATATATCCATAGAAATTTAATAATAGCACTTTAACTCAATAAAGCACAAACATACTACTAGTCGCAAACTACTAACACGATAAACCTTCATAACTGCCTAGTCTCTACCAGCCTTCCTTCGTCAGTGTAACACAATTTACCAAATCACAAATTCAATTCCACCTGTACTAAATTTAACGGGCCAATTCCAAATTTACAACTAATTTCGTCGCCGCGTTCGATAAACCTTAACTTTCGCGTTTACGTTCAGAGCCAATGAAAATTTTAGGGAATAGTCCAGTGGCTTAAGCACAGGTTTAAGGTTATGTTACATAATTCGAAAGGATGCTATATTTTTACCGACTTCGAAAAAAGGAGGAGGTATTCAATTCGTCTGTATTTTTTTTTTTTATGTTTGTTATTTAAATACTACATTTTGCGATGTTTTACTTTATTAAAAATGGATTCACCATTGTAGATCTAAGCAGTGATTAAGAGTATCTACTGCTTGTAGTTATCGGTTTCCTTGTCTCCATTACCACCAACGTAAACCCGATCTCATCACACCTACTGACTGCGGTGACAAAGATAAGAATCTTGGTATCGAATGCAAGTAAACAAACGCGATTTCATCTTCACTTATAAAGTCATCACCCACAACTACGCCTATCACTATAGCCAGAAATCCCTTACCACAAGAGTCCAGCATTATAACCATACTATAAGTTGACTGGTTATAAGAAGGTGACTAAATATTTACATGGTGTAATGTATACATGGACAGTGTGGTCATTGATAACGTCAAGGCAGGCTTAAAGACGAGCGATAATCTTGAGATCTTTCCAAAGAAGTGATTGACGTATCTATGCCCACAATCGTCCAGTAAAGATTATACAGAAAGAAGAACTAATGGACTGTAACCTTTTACTTTAGACTAATCATGTTTTTGAATATTTCCTTGATTTCGTAGGTTAAATTCAGTGTCAAGCTCCTGGTCTAAAATCACGGCAGACGGTCCATGCGAGTTTCATTGCGCTTAGAATCACTTCGGGTCGCATTAAACCAATCGTTACGATCTATTTCTAGAATATACCACATGTTTTGTGTTTGAATTTGGAATAAAAATATTAATTTCCCTGTTTTAGTAGCCAGGACAAGGCGATTCCTGTGGGATCATGTTCGCGAATTATTTCGTAGTTACTGCTACTGTACAAGAAATAATTTGAAACAATACGCCATCGTATAATTAGAAAATCACATTGATTGTTTTCGTCTGCAAAGTTATGCAATAAAGCTTCTGTAACTTTCGGTCGTTTTTGGGAGCAAGCGTTTTAATTTTTTATTTTTTGTTGTGCATTGTGTTATTGTTTGCGCTGTTAGCGGTTTATGATGTCATCGACGGAAAAGGGTTTGTAATTTCTATTAATAGAGGGACTAGTACCCCAAGGGCGACATTTAAATTTAAGATTTAAATATTGCTTTATTTTCAGAACATAATCTAATGAAACCGGATATGCCTATTACTTATACTAGCTAAAAAAAAATCAACTGTCAATCAACACAGATTATGTTAGTAAGTAGTTGTAGTTATAATTGTGGCCTATATTTACATATCTGTTTGTCTGTCTGCGGCTTCGTAGCTATCAGACGGATGTGACGATTTACATACGGCTTATTGTT
The DNA here is from genome assembly GCA_963564715.1 of Catocala sponsa. Classification (NCBI taxonomy): domain Eukaryota; kingdom Metazoa; phylum Arthropoda; class Insecta; order Lepidoptera; family Erebidae; genus Catocala; species Catocala sponsa. Next base: position 18,391,314 of record OY751338.1, on the reverse strand, counting down.
ATTAAATACTAGATCAGTTCAGTTGGTTGATTGATAATTAGTGTTTAGTAAAAATCTGTTTAGCTGTCATAAGTTTGCATTTTTTTATTTTTTTTTACGGCATAGGGGGGCAAACGAGCAGACGGATCGCCTGATGGTAAGCGATTAACGCCGCCCATGGACACTCGCAACCCCAAAGTGTGTTGCCAGCCCTTTAAAACGGAATGAAGGAGGGAAAGGACAAAGGAAAGGATAGGAAAAGGATCGGGGTAACTAGGCCTCCGGCTCTCTCACTCATCGATACGAAACGCAACAGTACGGGTACCGTTACTTCACGCCGGTATTCTGTGAGAGGGTAGTACTACCCCGGTCGATCCGGCCCATTCATGCTGAAACCAGCCAGGATCTACTACCTTAAGCATTTTGGTATATCAATTCTACAATCTTGCAATGACATGGTAGCAAAATAATATTGTATAATCAGCGAAGATAATCTATACTCTCATAATTTCTCTAATCTTGTATGTGTAACTTCTGACAATTACATTTTGTAAATCGTCACTTTCGTAAATGGCAAACTTAACCATCGCGAGTACATCTTCGTAATACGTTATTACACCAACAACACTATTCCGTAAATTGCTACTGCCTCATGTCCTTATGTTTTATGTGCGGAACTAGACAAGTACATAAACGATACATAAGTTAAGATTTTACTGTCGAACACGACATAAAGGGGTGGGCACACGGCTTTATGTTCCCGGGATTAGGCCGGGCAAGCAGTAAACATGGTCAGGGAGCTTTTATATCCGTTGCAAATAATAGCACATAAAACTTGTGTGAAAAACACTAGTTACGGGCCAGCGAGATGAACGGCTCGCGGTATCGTCAGCATGACAACTATTCAAAAGCATTCAAATTATTATTGTTTTAAGATAGTAAATTATTTATAAATAATAGCAATGTGTCTTTGATTTTAATACTAGGACACTAGGAATAAATCCTGTGTCGAGAGAACTTTATAATATACAACAACGGGCTAGAAGGACTTCAGGACATAGCTCCGGAACGATTATGAGAAGGACTACCGATTTTTTGGATCAAAGACTCTCGGCGCACTGGCAGTGGTAAGATGACCAGTTTAACCAGTACACCAACCGTTCAGTTTCAATTGAATTGAATTTATCGATAACTTCGAGTGTGCTGTTGGTTTGGAGGTACTACAGTACTGCCAAAAACTCGATCAAAGGTCTGCTGAACTCCTCTATCTTATTACGTAAGTATATGTCTGTCAAAGCGTGTGGATGTAGTCTACCGAAAGCCTTTTCAAAAGTCGGCTTCTTAGTGAATGAGGAGAGGGTAATTCATGGCTCGAAATGTAGTTTTTAAAGAGAAGATAATAATCTTCTTTTTCCAAAACGACACCACCAGCTCTCTTATCTGCGATGCCGTGTTCTCTACGATTGCAAACCTAAAAAGCTTCTGAAGACTTTTAGTGCCAGCGATACACCTGTTTTCATAAGCTGACTTGTGATTCCTCATTTACGTGATGCCTTGTTGTTTTACGTTGTTGGAAAGCATGACAATCTTGCAGAGCTGACGTCCGGAAAATGTTCGGTATCGTGTTGGAATTGTGCCCAGTATGACTATTGACTAGTTAACTAAATGAGAAAGTTGCTGGAAGCCAAGATTGCTGCATCATAGGATTTCTGACAATCCTGTAGTAGTACTTTTCAAAATACTATTAGCATGGATACAGATATTATGTTCATTGTAGAACTAACCCAATCAATTGTACTTAACCTTATATTAATGCAACGGTACTTTTTGTTTGCCGACGCTACTGTAATTCCTAATTCGGACTAAGCAGTAGGGGTGAAACAGCTCTTATATAGAATGTCAGGACAAGATTTAGTGGCCGCTGTGTATTGGGATGCGTGATACAAAACTAATTCACTTTGTTTTACTAGACAAATATACTTTTATAGCTGTACACCTGGTCATAGTGAACTTTAGATAAAGATAATATTTTGTAGAGTAATATAGCAATATTATTTTTCTTCTGACCGATATATTGACAAGGTACTTGAATTAATTAATTTAAAAGTATAATTGAAATTAAACAAATATATACGGATATTATCGCGTTGTTTATTGGACACTTTATTACATAATCTAGAAACTGTTACACTAGTATTACTATTAAACTTTACTAATTTTTAAGCTAATTAAATTTTTGAAACTATAAAAAATATTTATATTTATGTTTACACTTTCCCCGGCGGAACATGGATCCCTGACTCGTTCGTATTGATGTCAAAAGCAGAGAACGTGTTAATGAGCGTAAGTATTTTTCTTTTATTATAGTATGTTCTATTGAGACTGGTTTTACTTATTGCTGGTTCTTTTTTACTTGTCCTTATAATTACCCAAAAAAGATTGTTATAAATCTCGTCATTACATTCGTTCGTTCGTTTTGGATTACGTAAAATTACATAATGTACCAGTTAATTGCTTAATTATCCGGTACGTTTCTTTAACTACCAACGTTTGTAACGATTGTCAACGATCCTCAAGTATTTGCATGGTTGACCATTATATAGATTGTACAAATACCGTACTAGTATATATTAATCCTCACCACCACAATCCTATTCAACAATCTGTATGAATGAAACAGAAACGGAATTATTTCTGATTCAATAAAACATAACTTTATAATAAGAAACGAAACGAGTAAACGAATGCTTTATTAAAGATTTACACATTAATCGTACCGTCGCCTTAGAAAGTCGTAATGGTGGTAATGGCGAATAAACCCATAACATTCATCGTAAAAACTCCCGCTAAAGCTATGAAAATTATATCAACTACAATATTGTCTTGATGCTGCATTATTGATTTAAAAAGTCGTCAAATTGAATTAGCGTTACTAAACTCACTGAAGAATAAAACAACCAGGGTCCTGCAATAATTATAATGCAGTTAAAATCAATATCACTTCTAGTATGTTTGTAATAAGACTTCACTGCTGTGAGACATACGTCAATTTATTATTGGTAATACAATGTTTCGTGGCATCAATATTATCTAAAATACATGCGATACGGGTAGGTATACGCACACATTGTTGCATGTATTTTTCTCTATCATCTATTAATATCACAGACTAAGATTAATTTTAATTATGCACAATTCTTCGCGATGTTTTCTTCTCTGTTAATAAAAGGAGTAATAATTCATTTCGCATAAGACTAGGATGATCATAAGGTGCTAGTGTGTGTGTTAGAGAGTCAGAGGGTGTAGGATTAGTTTATTACTATATTATATTGGTAAACTTCGATCCGAACTGTAAGTATGTCACTCCATCAAGGATTTTCTATAATATATTTCTCTAAAGAAATATATTAAAGTTATATTATATAATTTGTAGTTCCCCTTAATGTAGCTGTGAGACATTTGTATGTACGTGGCTCAATAAGACAATTAAAAGATAACCTACATATATTTTGGCTAAATATTAAAATGTTCACCTATTCCAATTTTCCGAAAATTCAAAACTCCTCCAACATTTAATTCCCAGACCCAAAATGTAATATAATAAATACAACAAAATTTAACAATGGAAGTTAGTACAGGTCCAATTGCGGAGTCCGCCGATCCTTCAAAGTCCCCCGCGCGGATGTCATCTGCAATATTATATATTGCGTGCCGGACCCGGCCCATCCCTAAGGAGATACTGTTAATTACCAAGTACAAGTCGCATACCCTCGGATACCTTTGTCTTTATATATTAAAATATTTTTGTACATAGGTATTTCGTCTCGTTGAATATGTGGAGTAAAAACTGGTATTCTGGAATGTCAATTGCGTGTTCGAGCAACTTCTAAAAACAAATTGGGACAAAACATCGTGCGTTTTAGATATTTCTAAAAATGCATTAAGTGTAAAAACTACAGGCTTTATTAAAATAAATCACCTTATGATAGTGAAAATCGTTAAGGTACACAAAATATTTTATTGTGGATACTGTAAACAATCATTCGTATTACTATATGGCTATTGAAGACATGATGTTCCTTAATGTATGATTGTCTAATAAAAAATAATAAAATAAACGCTCATTTAGGTCATGTTGTCTCCAGGAACTATGCTGGTGGAAAAGTAAGTACTCCAAGAGCGTGATTGTTTAACGTTCCAATCTTAATTTTTTATTTCTTTTTTAATGTTGACTTTTACAAGATGTTGTTCCATCTTTGAACTAAAAGAACTGCCGCTGGGGATATTTGACGTCATTCCGCTTCCAAAATTAAATTTAAATCCCCTAACGTTTTTTCCCGCCCTCCGAATTATAGGCAGACGTAAGGACTTTTGCTGCGTATTGTTTAATTTTGTAGGGGTCAATATGACCTTTATTATGATAAAGTGGGCTCATCTACCGAGTGTCTACCTTCTGCAATTGTTTGTATTTCATAAAGCCTATTGTTTATATTAATAATTGGACACATTGACACTATAAAGATGAAACATTAGATTAATAAATAATCTGGTTTTTCAAACAATTTTTTTAGCTGTTGTCTGTAACGTCTTAGAATATCAGACAGTATAATTAAAAATCTGTTGTGTCTGGTCACCGGTGTGCTGCTGCGTTTCAATAGGTTAATAATACTTATCAATGTATTTTTATTCTAAGAAATTCTACAAGTTTTCTTTATGTAAAAGCCTGACTCCGTGCTTACGCAGCCATGACAGAAAAGGTAAGGAGCAGAAGCCACAAGGGGGCAGCTCCAAGGCACTTGTCAAAGCTCGTAATATTTTATTAGATAACCAAATAAACCTCCACGAGTTTGCAATTTTTGTCCCCAAAATGTCTTGAATATTTGCATTATGCTGAGGTAAATTTGGATTTTTGGAAAAAGGAGAAAATTGTTACATTTTGTTTTTGCATTTTATGTTTAGAACTGTGGAGAACAAGTATGCGTCCGATGGATGACGATCGTCGAAATTATAAGTGTTGTACATTTTATATAATCTTTAAAAGCGAATAAGTATTAATGAGTCAAGTGTCGAGCTGACATACGTTTGTCCGTTTGTGTATTGTTTGCACAATGATTTTTTTATTTTTCCGTATTTCCTCTTGACACTTAAGAAGTTAAATGGATAGAAGCATTGTTTGTTTTGTTGTAAGGCTGTGTAATAGTCTCAAACATGATATTGGCGAATCCTTACTAATATTATAAATTTGAAAGTAACTCTGTCTGTCTATCTGTCTGTCTGTCTGTCTGTCTGTCTGTTACCTTTTCACGGCTAAACCACTCAACCGATTTAGATGAAATTTGGTACAGATATAGTTTAAAACTTGGGGAAGGACATAGGGTACTTTTTATTGATGTAGGTACCACGCGGGCGGAGCCGCGCGCAAAAGCTAGTCTGCCATATATTGCAATGACTTAATGCTAAAAATGTACTTAAAACCGCGAAAGGTATTAAAAGATTTACATATGATCATTGTAGTGATTAATCATCGCAACAGACCATCGTAATTTCAACTGAAATCTGAGCCATAAAGATGGGGTTACACTTACCCATTTAATATAATACATTACTTCGCATACGCACACCTATTAATATTCATAATACAATTTAACGTGCTGAGGTTAATTTCACCTAAATATGTAAATTATCATGAGCCGACCACCGTTAATTTCGAGATGTCAGTTTGTAAATAATTCTTACTCCCTCACACTTACATAACGTTTTTTGAGGGGCGAAAGAGATGGATGATACGTGTATTATGAATAAGGTGGCAGGGAAAATTTTAACGGCGCCTATGAGGGTTGTGAATGCTGAAATAACTTTCAAATATTGTCGCTAGGTGGACGGAAAGTTTAGATCCTGAGGGAGGCTGTTTGCCGGGTCGCGCTCGTCTCTGTTTATAAATGAAACGCATATCATTTTAAAACAACATTCGGTGTACGTTACCCTTTCTGGCAGCCCTTACCATAGCTCAGGCAACAGTACCTCACTTGCTTATCCCTACTGAAACTCGAGAGGAAACTGGCGATGCAAAATGTTCACTCTATGGCCGGTCGACAGCGTTGAGTTTGACTAATCTGAACGTAGAATTCGTACATGTAATGTCATTTTGGGCAAACGAAGTTAGAGATATTATAATAATGTTCAAATGTGTCCGGAGTTTGGACAACTTTGGTCTATTCTGGCTTAATTAGATACGGGAACACATTAGTAAGGGGTCATCAGACTGGAGAAAGTTTCATACTAAATTGTAATGTAGTATTCTTGTAAGAAATTCTTGACTATGTAGTCTGTGTTTTAGAAAATAATGTGTGGCTAGGGAGCTGTTTAGGTGAAGCGGGCTATTAGTCACTAAGCAATGTTCTTGCAGTTATAAAGTGGAATAAATGGTTTATGTGTAAAACGCCTAACAATCTGTTATAGAATTTTTCATCCGTGATGATAAGTACCGATACTAGTATTCGATATGGATAGGAGATTATAGCTTTAAAGCCCTCCAGTTGCACTAGCGACTTGAACCCGCTTTTGACACAAGCATTCTAGGATAGCTGAAGAGGTTGACAAGAATATTAGTCATTTGTAACCTGAAAAGCTAATACGCTTTAAAAAATCTATTTGACATTTTCTATGCCAGAAATTTTGATCGTGTATCGGTTAGATGCAGGCTAAACAGGATGAGACTAAACATAATCCTAACTAATATTATAAATGCGAAAATGAGTTTGTTTGTTTGTTACGCTTTCACGCTTTAACCACTCAACCGATCAACATGAAATTTTGCATACACGTTATCAGGGGTACAGAATAGGACATAGGGTACCTTTCATCCAGAAAAAATAACTGTTGCAAACCTAACCTAACCTAACTTACATTTACGCGCGCGAAGCCGCGGGTGAAAACTAGTGTCTATATAATTTGGGTTATGTTTGTATATATGTAGGTATAATATGCTGAACCTTTAGAATTCAAGGATTAGTATAATTCGGGCTGCTCAAGTACTGTTTAAAAGTAACATAACCATGTGATACTACGACAACACCACTAACATAACCATGTTAATGGTGTTGTCGTAGTAGCAATGGGCAAATGCAAAGAAAACTTTGAATATTTAAAAATTGTATGACCGTGTACTCGTATGTTGATGAATTTGTCATTGTAATCTATACTAATATTATAAAGCTGAAGAGTTTGTTTCTTTGAACGCGCTAATCTCAGGAACTATTGGTTTGAATTGAAAAATTCTTTTAGTGTTGGATAGCCTATTTATTGAGGAATGCTATAGGCTATATAACATCACGCTACGACCTACGAGGGTGGCGCAGTAACGATAAACGCGGGTGAAACCGCGGGAACATCTATCAATTATAAATTGAATAAAAATCAATATCCAAAACCGGATTTGATGCTGGGATTGTTAACAAGGTTTCCTTATAGCCTCATAAGAAACTGATGACTGCTTGCTTTCTACTACTTCAGTCAAGCCTTTTGTAATATATCTGTTTCCTGGGTCAGTCATACTGCATGAAAAGATTTCTCATCCTGGCCAATAGCAACGACTCTCAGTGGAGGGCCAACACGTAATCAATATCAAAATTTAATTTGAATATCTTTTCGTGAAATTGCCGATTATTTATATTTTATTTAAGGATAATAATAGAGGTTTTTATTGATAATCGCACGTGGCTATGCAGAACTAGCAGAACATTCGATGTACAATGTCTTGTGTTTTCAATAATTTCTTTAACAGTTACAGTAACACTTTTGCAATGTCAGAGTAAGACGTCTAAACAAAAACTGTATTCAAAACAGTCTAAATAATAAAATGGTGTAAATGTAAGGAAATTTGATGTTGATCGTTGTAATTGCTAGCAATTGCCCATAACCAAATCCTTACTAATATTATAAATTCGAAAGTAGCTCTGTCTGTCTATCTGTCTGTCTGTCTGTTGCATTTTCACGGCTAAACCACTCAACCGATTTAGATGAAATTTGGTACAGATATAGTTTAAAATCTGGTGAAAGACATAGGCTACTATTTATTTATATACGTACCACGCGGGCGGAGCCGCGCGCAAAAGCTAGGCATTGATAAAATATAATCAAACATGTATATCAATATTCATTTGAATAATTACGTTAAAAGACCGCAGACTACCTTCGAATTGATCTGATGAACATTTTCTTCAATTTCCGTATCCATCAGCTATTATACTACCACTAAAAATCACGGCCCTTTAATCTTAACAGTGTACAATTCATCAAAAAGTAAAGCAATATAAAACTTCAGATAACCGATAAACAAGGCGGAAAGCAGTTAATCCGACAAATTGCTATTCGCGAGAGCGTAAAACACAATTAAAAATTCAATTCGGTAAAAATACTGGTACAAAAAACGTAAAAAATTGCAAGGAATCCCTGCCATCAATCTGTAGAATTATTTCATTTGCGTATTAAAATGCCCGTTATGTCCAACACTGAATTATTTCACGTTGTGTTAATTACGCGCCGCCCGAGGGTTAGACACGTGCAAAATAGAACCATTCGGATAAAAAAATGCATACATATATAGTGTCACGATTTTATCCCCAAAGGGGATGGCAGAGATATATTACACCTTTACTTCGTTAACTATAGTTTTAAGTCTTAATTAAAAGAAGGCGAGTCTGTTCCTAGTCTACCGGAAACAGTTTCAGACTCCTCGTTGCTACTGAGCATATCATAACAGAAAATCTAATAACATTTTGCCTAATCTGGGATTGGAACCTATGACCACATGAATAGCAGATGCAGCAGCATTTACTACCACTGCGGTGGTAACATAATATTAAATTAATTATTTATAAGTTAGTAAATGTTAAAGGACTATTTGTCATCAGAGTTTAAGAAACGACTGTTCTACATAAACCTGATTCCTACTCTTCGTCTCTCAAGGGTTTTTAAAAGCAGGCAGAGGCAAGAGTCGAAAGCAAATTTATATGCTTTATTTTATTTTTTTATATATAAATAAGAAATCTCACGCTCTAGGAATGAACATTCAAACAACGGACCTAAGAGCACCCAGGTTCGGAACGACTATTTGTGAATCTCACAATTTTTAATACTGTGTGGCTATCGAACCCACAACATTCATTGCAGTGGCAACAGTGAGACGACCACTCAGACCACTACGCCATGGACTACGAAAAAAGTTTTTGTTAAAATAACAAAAACTGCATTCTATTAGCCATAATTCCACTAAGCAGGGAATACAATGTCTATTATAGTTTTAATAGGCTGTTATTCAGTAAATAAACAATACTCACTAATGCCGGTTTGATGTAAATCGTATGTGGCGAGACGATGGTCACCGTTATTTGTAGATGGACGGACAGATTGACGGCCTCTATGTATAATAGAGAATTGGGTCCAGACTAAGTTTTGGCGTTAGAATGATTAATAATCAAGTACCATTACTTGATTATTAATTTCTATATGCTGAAATTCAAACAATACTATTTTGGAATATTGTAACTGTATAGTTCTAATTTTAAATTTTCCTACTTCTGGATAAAATAAGGGCCTCGTATGTCAAGAGTCACATTCTAGTGCAATGTTACAGCGATTTAATGAGCAGGTGCTGCGCATGGAACGTTTTATTGTTTATTTAAAAACTTGTTCCTTTACGCAGTTTCGCCTACGTGTATTGTAATAAAAATGTTATTACTTTAGGACTTAGTCTGAGTGCCAAGTTTAACAAACATCTAAACATCTTCACAAACTTTCACATATTTAGTAGAATTACTAACAATTTATACTAAAATCTGCCATCGTTTCAGTCTTTTCAAAGTTTCTTTTCAAATTAAATAGTTTATTATCGCTTGCTTAACGGCGACGAAAAACATCGTTAGTAAACACGCATGTCATATTCTCTATAATGTTCTCGAAGATATGTAAAGTCTGACAACCCGCAATGAGCCAGCGTGGTGGACTATGGGCTAAGCCTTCTCACACTGAGAACCTAGCAGTGGAACGGTGTTTGATATACAGAGCTGATATTATATTATTATTCAATTCTTAGGTTTTATCAGCATATGAGACTATGATGATACTATCCATGAGTCAGTAATAGACGACTGTAATTGGTGGCTGGAAAATACTGTAAATTTGATAACATAATGTTGTTAACATTTTGTTATCAAATTTACTCACTGCACTGCCTGTGTAAAAAGACTGAACAATAGTGACAGTAAGTTGATCCTCGTGATGGGAATAAATCAAAATCAAAATAGGGCTTCCTAAAATACGTTCCATGTTTAGTTATCACTTGTTACTTTCCTTCAACAAAATGCATGCCTGTTCCTTTTATCTTATCTACAATAACATAACCATAAAAGCTCATTAATTATAACACACGCACATTTCACACTAACTGTGGATACAGTCAGTACAGAGGTGTAAATGTGCGAATTAGGAGTGCGTGACGTCACGCGCCGTGATTAGCACGTGACAGTGCCGCGTAATGGCCGAACTGCGATTTCGTGTGTCTGCTCTAGGCTGTTTCACTCAAAGATGTAAATCATAGATGTGCCTTTACCGTGCTTAGTAGAGTATACACTTAAAAGAGTGAGCTCACATCTATACATCTATACAAATAAATAAAATTGAAGTGTCTGTTTGTAATGTCAAAATAACAGCTTTTTATCTAATGCATATGAAAGTATATAAGGTACCTATACGAAAACATCTATTTTAAAATTTTTGTCTGTCTGTCTGTCTGTTTGTTGCGGGTAATCTCCGAAACGGCTGAACCGATTTTGACGGGACTTTCACTGACAGATAGCTGATGTTATAAGGAGTAACATAGGCTACTTTGATTTTAGAAAAAAATAGGTTTTCGCGGAGACAAACACTTTTTAGTTAAAATCTACGCGGACGAAGTCGCAGGTAACAGCTAGTATTAGATAAAGGTCAATAGTGTACAATTTTCAATATGAGTAAGCATGATAATCTTATATTTATAATTTAGATGTCATAATGACATTGTGTGTCAGATGACAGGTTAACGTCCAGAAAGGTGGCCTATTTAAAGGTAAGTAGGTCGCATCAATGATCTAAATCTTTGATTTAAGTAAGAAAAGTTTTAAAAATAATTGTATGAGTACTATGTCACTAACTAGTTATTAATGATATACTATGTAGGTAGTATCTATATATTAACTTAATGTAGAGTTAAGTATGTTGCACGAGAATTATTAGTTTTGGTAAGGTCCTTTTTAATGGTACACATTCGTTTTCAGTTCCAAATTCACAATCGGAACACCATGCTTTTGTATAAGAGGTAATAGAGCATAATCTATGAAGTATTCAGTTAACTTTTTAAAAATGCCACTTTTCATTGAATAGAATCTCTACTGCTTATGTGAGAAAATTTGGTAGAAATTCTCGAACACGAAAAACGCCCAATGTTATTTATTTTGGTAGTAGCAGTATATAATAATGTATGTTTTATTATTTTATAGTAGACAGCAAAACCTATAAATGGCAGCTTAAAAATTTAATTTAAAAGATTTAAGTATTTCGGATTACAGTACACACCATATTCTTGTAGGGGTACAAGACTTCTAGTCATCAGACCCACTCCTAACAAAATATGTATATTTAGCTTACCTGGAGGACATTAGCTAAATTAAAATTATTTTATTAGGAGTACTCTCGATCGCAAGTCCAATGCATTATCCATTAGGCAACTGTAAATTATATTTGTAGCTGAATATGAACCGTATTAGAGCATCATTTATAGTGGAAAGTTATAAGATATGGCAATGTCAAAGCTAAACTAAAAAAAACAACGATTCTTAACTCAACGTACGTATGTATTTCTTTTGATTTCGAAGCGCAATAGCTTTGACTTAGGCCACGTTCCTATATCAAAAAACGAGTTGTTTTAGCTACGAACATTTAACTTTTGAAATCATTTCCATCGAATACTTAGAAGTGTCTACACTAAAAATAGTGAGCTCACACGCTACGTACAGGACAATACTGTACAAAATAGTTTTGACTTAGCCCCGTTCCTATATTTAGAAACGAGTTAGCTACGGAAATTTAAATTTTATATTTCTCATAAAATGTTTGTAAAAAATTAACTCTCCGTAGGTAAACCGACTCGTCTCTTGATTGATGATCTGGATCTTGATGGCCTGATTCCTATAATCAGGTCATAAAAGATCTACAGTCACAACGTATAGCTACATCTGACTATTTACTTTGTTATAGTATGCTATTGTAACAGGTTAGTCGCAAAACATTTCTTGTGTTTTAAAGTAACATAAGTACCTAAATACCTTAAACACTAGAATATATATACAATCACGCTAGACAAGTCCATCCCTCGCATAATCACGTCACGCACCTCCGGTTCACGTTTGACGGGTTTAATTGGGTACACACACACACAATCACGCTAACTCAATCATTGTTGACGCGTGTTACCGTTTATACGTACAATTGTATGTAATTAAGCGTAGTCTGGGTGCTGTTTCAATAATACCTGTATAATTACGCTTATATATACAGGTATTTATAGGTGTAACAATCCTCTAGATGAGTACTTGTATGAATAAAAATTACTAGCGGTCGCCTAGTGCTCGAAATTCGACCAAAGTTTGCCTGTAAGATATTGCTGATATATTATGTCAGTATATATTAATATATGTAACTATAGTTACGCGCTTCGACTGCGTGTGTCAAATGCATGGTTGTGTGCGTGTAGTGTTTTTTCATTAATTTAATGTATTTCTAAAGCATATTTTATAAAAATATTAGGATTCGCCCCTCCTTCTCCATATAAACTTTAACTGTGCCAAATTTCATACTCTTCCGTCCGCGCAATTTTCGTAAAAAGGTGTACAAAGTTTTTGCTTCACGTATTAATATATAGATATTGGTGAGTTTTTATGCCACCGATCTATGGTCTACTTATAAAAAATTTGCTACTGTAAATAATAATGACGTACTGATAGATATTTTGTATACAAATAAACTGATTATATCGTTAATTATTGATACCATATTGATAATTTTGATCACCCAGTTTACATTATATTATTGGTTTCTAAAAAAATTATAAAACTGTAACTAAAGAAATGGATTTTCAATAGAAAAAGCAATTAAGACAGAATAGAACATGGTATTCTCTTTGCTAGAACAATGTTACTAGAGATAATTCCCCAAGTGTTATTCTAATCAGGTAAACCTGATTAGGCTTTTCAAACCTCTTTAAGGTGGCGCTTTGCGTTCAGGAGAGGTGCTTTCTTTTAGAGACTTATTTCTTGTAAGGTCGAGATCAAGTTAATAAACCTGGTGTTGCAAGGCTCCAGCTACAGTAACCGCTTAACTATGTATGACCGATAGTAACTTAGTAATTTAAATTAACGCTTAATTAAAATGTTTAATATAGCGTAGGCAACGGTTTACACGCGATTCATTTACCTGTCAAGTCTTGAAATACCAGCCATTAATAAAAACTTATTGTGTCTAGCCGCCGGTGTGTCGCTGGGACTCAATAGAATTATATTATAGGATGGACTATCATGAGATAACAACATAGGAAAAGGGTGCGTAACCGTTTAATCACTTGTATATATTTTACTTTCAGTTTAAGAGCAGAGATAAATATATTTGTTTAAACTGCATGACCATTCATATCGCTTAGTATAAATATCTATACATCCTTACCATAATATTACAAATGCGAATGTGAATATGTTTGTTTGTTACGCTTTCACCCTTTAACTACTCGACCGATCATCATTTCGCTTACACGTTGTTAGAAGAACAGAAAAGGACATAGGGTATCTTTCGCCCATAAAAACTAGTGTTATTAACCTAACTGTTTATAACCTACATTTACGCGAGTGAAGCCGCGGGCAAAATCTAGTGATCTATCTTATAAAGTTCTATAAAAAATTCGCACATGATGCTACTATTATATTGCTACAAAACGTAGCAGTTTACTACGAGTGTGGGCTGTACAAGTGCTACGACGCCTACGACGACGGCGCTTTCACAGGTTTAGTTTTGTAAATTTTGCAATTGAGTTACCGTAGTAGGAGTTCTCACAACTTCTCAATACTTTCAGCGTTGGTGTGCATTTTCATTAATTATAAATAGTTCATCTAAGTTTACGCTAGAGGCGCTAATGATAATTATAGGGAAAAGCATGAAAGAATTATTGACATGCTGGTCCAAAAGCATAAATGTGAATTTATGCCGTTGAATCAACGTGATATAATAATGATGAATGAAGCTAATAATAATTACTCTAAGAAAAAGCGTAATTGACGCCATCAAAGTTGTTAGAAAAATCAAATTTTTATGCATACCTATTTAGCAATTCTAAGAACAGGTAAAACTAGTATCGCCCTTCCATGACAAGAAACACTTAAGGTAATATGAAGGTACTATGAAGCAGACGATGCAAAGTGTATTGGATTGCCACCAAAACTGGCTTAGCGTAGGATCACGCTCCTAACTTCTCATTCCTCCAAAGCATGTCAATTAAAAATTAAACACCACCTATATAACAATAAAAAAACTACGCGTTTACTAAGAGTATATAATCGTAGTGTAACGTAGATACAGGGTGAGTCGACAAACCGCGTCGCGCCAATTCCCCGCCGTCGTAACGTCTAATTCCCGTCGACTTACACACATCAGCGTTTCCGATATCGTGTTGTACCCCCTTCAGGTATAGAGTAGGATGCACTAACAATGTTCACCGATAAAAAAAGTCGGCATGCACGGGAATAGCTATAAAATTTTGTTAATAGCTTGTACATTATAATAATAATAATATTCTACCACATACACACAACACCATCTAGCCCAAACGAAGCGGAGCTTGTACTATGGGTACTAGACAATGGATAAACATACATATATACTTTCTTTTTGTAAATACATACATATTATACATAGAAACACCCAGACCAAGACAAACATCCATGTTCATGCACACAAATGTTTGACTTGTGCGGGAATCGAACCCGCGACCTCAGGCGTGGCAGTCGGTTACACTAACCACTACGCCATCGAGGCCGACATTCTTTTTATTGGTTGTAATTATTTTCCTATTTTATATTGCTTTTTATTATGCCGTAATATCTCAAAGATTAAATTTGAGTATCCAATGTAATAATAAGAACGAGCTTAAAATATGCGACAACTAACGGTGGAAAATTATCTGCTAGTGAAACCATTTTATTCCTATTTTAATTTACATACTTATAGCATTCTATTTTTTATACACTTAAATTTTTTGGCGAATCAACTACGGCTCTCGTTGATAGTAGTTTCCTTAGACCACGTAGTCTTGTAAAACTAGAAAAATATTCATGCACGAATCGTGGTGATATACATATATATATATATATGTATATATATATATATAGCCTACATATATATTTTCTACATCAAATTTACGATGTGACTAAAATACTTAAACATGGACAACAATGGATAATCGTTAAAAAAAATTGAATCAGACAATTTTTTTTATCGATTATCCATTGTTTATTTGAAGTGAAATATATGTATATTGTTTTATAAATGTATGTATCTACAACCACACATTACTCTGTACATCCCTTTTTCCATTTACACGAAACCACACAAATATTGCAAACTAAACGGGAGCCAGCACTATTTACAATTTGCCGCGAACCCCCGGTTATGTCTGTCAAGGCACATTCGACCCGTCGTTATGTTACCAATGTTTATATTGGCTAAGCCTACCTTCTTTTATTGGATGACCAAACGCCTTATGGCGGGTTAATGTAAGGATGGCCATTTTGATTCGGACGGTCAGCTTCTTGTTTAAACAGGTTTTATGGTAATCATTTGAGGAAATAGGTATTTAAATATTCATTAATTCTACCCATGCTTTTAAACGTTTCATGAAGGTTTTTCATTCAAATTACTTCACATGGTGAACGTGAAAGTTTGAAAAATGAAAATAATGAATGTGTACACATTTGTAAAATAAATCTCAAATATTGTAAATGTGAAAACAATTTTTTACATGTATTCTGAACAATATATGTATTTTAAATAAGAAAACAATGATAAATTTTGTAAAGATTCAATGTTCAACTAAAGTATTTTAAGTACCTACTAAAATTGTATTTGTCGTGCGAATGAAGTTTAGCATTCGAGTATGATAATACGAACTACAATATTCCCAGTTACATATTAGAGGACGTAGGAAGACATTTCAGACAGACAGACAAAGCGCCCAGAGAGTTCACGCTCCATTATCGGTTCGTAGAGATAGGGTAACTGTCCCCATTGTTGGCACTTACGACACACGGTTTTAGGTTCCAAGTGTACCGACTGAGACCTATATGAATAGAATTGAAGATTTTACTTGCTGTTCTCCAATTGAAACGTGAATATGTTATGCTGGTGTTATTTTTATTGAGCTAAACTGTAGAAAAATAAATTGTGACATTGTGAACACACAAACAATTTTGTTCGATACGATTGGTGTAATAGTAACATATCTTAAAAGCTCGTAACTGTTTAATATCGTATCTACATACTGTAGGTTTATCTATTTCGTAATTGTAAACATTCTAACCGATCATTGTGAAATTTCGCATTCACTTTGTCAGCGGTACAGAAAATATGATGATTCCAATGACCATAGGATACATTTTTATCCAGAAAAAAGTACTGTAAAAAAGTACGGATACAAATTTATTTACAAAATCTACATTAACGTGAGCGAAGCCACGGGTAAAACAAATTTTGTTATAAAACAGACTTTAGGCATCAGATAAAAATACGACACACAGAAACAAAAGTAATTTAATTTGCAAAAACAATTACTTAACTTTATGTACGAAAATTTTACAATCCTATAAAAGCTTCAATAAATAGTATATAATGAAGGTAAAGGTAAGTGAAAATCGATAATTAATTAATTACGTTTACAGGTAGTTGGCGAGCCGGGCTGTGGCACCTACCGTAACTAGCGAGCAACAGCCGATTTCCCATGAGGTCCGCGTTCAACGTTGTACCGTAGAGTAAGCAAGACTAACTGAACAGACGCATTAGTAGTATTAGTTGAAAACCTTTATTTTGTAGATACGTGTATTAACAACAATTTATTTCTATGCTACGGCTTTAAAATATACCTTACAAAATCTTAGCATTAAAGTTTTTTATGTTCACCGATTGGTTGGTTCAAAAGTATCTATTCGGAGCTTATTTGCGGCCCCGGCTCAGATTATCAGGTCGGGAAAATCGGTTATTGGATTTTCTATTAGTAAATTCTGTTTCAACACAGCGTTTTAAAATGTACCCAGTAGACGGTAAAATGCGGATGTAATACATCTCTGTCTACCCTTTTAGGTATAAAGAGGCGTGAAATTATAGATATGACATATTCTAAGCACTATACCCACTAGGAAACAGGACTTGTAAAATGAACTATAGCCATATAACTATACTACTCCTGTCTAAAAATGCAATTGTCAAAAATAAGAAATTGCAAAATAGTAGACTTCATTATAACAAAATTTAGGACGCCGGCATCCAAATGCTGGCTGAGATGTACGTTAGGTAAATGACCTAGCTATGTTCGCACAATCTCTCATTTTTAAGAGTTTTAAGAGAAAATGTTGCATAGTAGAGAATAACCAATAATTGAAAGTATGTATACTTTTTATTTTCTGGATTGCATCAGAATATCGCCTCTGTTTATTTTCATAGTCTTGGTCATGTCTACCGTCGGCGCACCCGCCATGTTATTTCGCCCATTAAGGCACCTGTCATGTGAGTTTACAATAAGTAAATAAGGACGTGCCGGCGACGGGGACGTTTACCCTAATATTGCGTCACTATTGGCGACATTATTGGCTTGTTTTGTTTACCAGAAAAATTAGAGGTTTCGTTATTGGGAGGGCGAATCGTTTGCTTTTGGAAAATGACTACAGTTGTTAATTTGACAATAAATGTGGATTGCCTTGCGGTATTTTGGTTGGTGATTCATATTTGTGTGTATAATATATAGTAATAATATCAGCCCTGTTTTAAACTATTTCACTGCTGGCACGGGCCTCTTCTTAGTATGAGAAACGTTTGGCAATAGTCCACCACGCTGGTCCAGTGCGAGTTGGCATATCTTTGAGAACATTATGGAGAACTCTTAGACATGCAGGTTTTCTCACGATGTTTTCCTTCATCATCACCACCTTCTCATTTTGTGTGTATCTATCTTCAAATTGTAGTTCAGTGTTTGTTATAAAACTTAATCTATTTCATCGTTAAGTCATAAGTGTAAATTTTTAATTAGAATGTACAGTATAACAGTATTAGTATTATATCGCCTAAAGAATAACGGCGTAGTATTCAGTGTTCAATACAAATTATCATTCTGCTTTCACCACAAGATATCGACATGGTTCTATATGTATCCAGGAGTACTCATATTGTGTTATCTATTAAACCTGATAATATGACCTTATAACATAATTGGTATATTTTATAATAAACAGTTATTGTTTCACATAATCATTGCCAAACCTTGATCAAACAGCGATATTTGCAGTTTAATAGCTTTGTGTCAAATAGAGACGTTTAAAATCGTTTTCAATGGGTGTTATTTAAATGGTTAGCATAGTATTGGTATTTTTGTGAGCAGAAAAATATAATCTGTGAGCAGAAATAGCTAATTGATCAGCAACTTATGGCCAGCAAACTTTAAAGAGATCAAACTAAGTCGACGGAGCCCCACTTAGCGGAGCTCCTATTTTTGGGTGGGTTTAAAAAAAGGAACCTAACATAACCTAACACTTCCGAGACGGAATGCAGTGATTTGATGCGTATAGATGCTCGTTATGCTGTGCAATATTTGCTGACCAATTAGTATTTTTAATGATCATTATATTTAATCCCGTTTCCTTTTACGTAGAATGTAGAATGGTGACGCAGGGGTAGTAAAAACGGCTGTAGGTTTTTAATTCAGAGTTTGATGCTCGGTTCGACCACTATTATTAGGTTTTCTGTCAATAAATTCTCATTAGCAATACGGGACCTGGGAATATGACCGGTAGACGTCAATAGATTCGATCCCTATTACGTAGAACCTAATAATTTAGAATATGGTTCTTAACCAAAGCCAACAAATATGAAATAACTTCAATGAGATTTCTTCTAAGTATTAATGAATATGAAAATAATAACGTTTTATTCAGCACATATAATATTATATAAAATAATTTTCACACTTCTCATTGATTCACCACATAATCAAAAGGATACAAAGGTGAAAAGGAAAGGAGCACGTATATATGTTCTTTTTTTCAAGAAAGATAGAGCTCACCAAGACCTTCGCTTAGTGTTGGGTTTTTCTTTCAAACTGGAATACCTTGGCTCAGATTTTCTACCCGAAAAACGACAAGCCTAATATCTTACCCTTGTGGACTGGCGGACGCTTTGTAATGTTTTTAGCCTCTGACACAGGTCCTGTGTTGTAAACAGGTGACCTGCAGCTGACTGCACTGCTTTTTGGCAGTAATACTCACCTTGTTGTAAATGTTCAAATGCTACGATAATTGCTGACCATCAACGGGCAGGGTGCTAGTTTGTCACCTATATAGCTAGGCTCAGTACTTTTCTCTAATTGAAAGTTTTGAGGAGTACAGAAAATGGTGAAGATTTTTGTACCTACTCCTGAAAACGTGTATGCGTATGTCAAGTAGTTAAGGCCTGAAAGTCCTGAAATAATAGACTTACTATAAATGCAAATGCATTTATAATATTAGTTAGAATTACAATAACACATTATTCAACATGAAAATATAATTATGATACTCTGTTTTCATTTGATAATACAATTATATGAATAACAACAACCAAAAAAGGGTGCTGAAAATATTTACCAGGTATAATATACGAGGGACGACACCATTATGCTACAGGTTATTGAATTATCACGTTATTCTAACCCAACAGCGAAATATAAACAATACGCACCAAAAATATTCGCAATAAATCTTTATATCAAACATCATTTCAATAAAATACATCCTCGTTTACATCGTATAAAGGGTGCAGAATAAAAACAATAACAACGGCGGATATCCCGACGGACACATATACGCCCCAATAATACTTTTTATCATATTTATTGACTGATAAATGGTAACACTTTTTCAAGTGCATTTGTATGTAATGTTATGCCTTTTGAATTATTTTAATGTATCGCGCGTTACGGTTATGTTACGGTAGATAGATATAGAAATAATATCCGTTTGAAATATTTTTCCAGAGTGTTTTCATCTTATGAAAATATACATTGACTTGAGCTGGATCGATCGTCAGCAGACACAATTATTTTTAATGATATCTAGGAAGAATTAATGAAGAATAATAAAATAATATGAATCCCGTTTACCTATAAACTGTTCCACTGCTGAATACTCATTATGGCGTGATTGGCTACGGGACCAGCGTGGTAGACTATGACTTACATAGTTTACTACGCGCATATCTTTAACAAAATTATCATACTGTAAAAACACAACATTGAAAATTCAGAGGTGCGTGCTGTGGAATCAAACTTGAACATCTGCGAGGCAGTCCATTAGGTGATACCTGCTTTATTATTATCATATTACATAGTAAGCGCTGGCAAACGTTCTGTTTTTGAATACTACACATTTACACTGAATGACTTATTACATTTTAACATGATATTGCAATAAGGTATAATAGAATCCATGTATCATACATATGTATGTTATTAAATTATTATTGACTAGTTTTTGCACGCGGCTCCGCCCGCGTAGTACTTACATCAATAAAAAGTAGCCTATGTCCTTCGCTAGGTTTTAAACTATATCTGTACCAAATTTTATTTAAATCGGCTGAGTGGTTTAGCCGTGAAAAGGTGACAGACAGACAGATAGACAGACAGAGTTACTTTCGAATTTATAATATTAGTAAGGAAGTAAGGATTAGGTAAGTCTTTCTTTTAGGATATTATTTCCATCATACATCACGATGTTAAGTTTAATATAAGCTTTTGACAGTTGTTTGTATATACATATATTGTATAGAGTACAGTTTTATTGATGATTAAGCAACAATGCTTCTAGCATTGTTGCTATTACTCTATGCGTGACGTGTTTATAGCATAAATGAGCAATATAAGTTGCTAAAGTCCATTTGACATTATGACGTATCAGTTGTCCCGTGTGTTTTGGTCCGATACTTTTAACTCGGAGTTCTACTTACTCCCATTTTGTTGAGTAATTTCTATTTCACATTTGACTCATTAAGAATCTATTTATGAAATCCACATTTTCGAAAATAGATAAAAGTTATCAAATCAATATACCATCTCAGGCTGGTTTCTCCAAAATATCAGTATTAAAATAATCAGAATATAAGTGATACTTTTACATCAAACTGACGAAAATAGATTCTGTTTATACAAAAAACAGGTGCCTTTGAGTACAAAGCACTACTCTGTGATATCCCAAGTGGCATTAGCTGATAACGATATCGTATGCGTATCGTGAAAGCATGGGGAATACAGATTTCCATCCGTGTGGTTCCGCAACTCGAATTTCAAAGGGTTTTTTTAGTTTCGACGCGACCTATTTTGCGAATTATGGGAGGATACATGCGGTTGGTGACGTGAAACGGGAATGTGCGAACGCCTTTGTGCTTTGTAAAGTGTTAGTGGAATTTCAAAATAGATTCTATCTCTATTTATATCTTTGCAATAGCAAATAAATGACTAGCCTCCTAAATGTAGAACAGTGGAACTAAAAACATAATATATTACATACTATAAGCTTTTTTTTTTCATCCATTTGTAAAACTCGAAGTCATAATATGTTTCGGGGAAAAAGTAAAGCACCTGGTTCGTTTATGCATCATACGGCGCGTTAAATGCATTGCAATTAGAACCGCGTACTATTGTATTCCATATTAAGCAATTACTACGCTTTGGTTTTTGCGTTGAACGCAGCGTCAGTAGCAGCTTGAGATGCGTGTCATGTTCAGTGTTATACGCGCGGAGCGTTCGCTGCATGCTTTTTACGCACCGTATGATGTATAAACGAACCAAGCGCTTTTTATACGCCAAATACAATAACCAAGTTTTAGACATAAACGTTACGGACGCTGAATAAATCTGTATGATCATGTATAGCTTTGCTGTCAGATAAGTACAATAAATATCTCTTTTGATCATAGGAAAGCAGATACCTAGTAAACCAAAATACTATGTCACAAGGTTATTTACCTCTTGTCAAGACACATTTTATAAAAAGGCAGATTTTATAAAAAGGCAGACTTTATAAAAAGGCATTTTATAAAAAGGCACAAAAAGTATTAACTGACAACTATTGTCTTTGGCTAGCTGAATTAGTAACAGCCAATCAAATCACTTTACACAAGTTTGATTTCCACACAATATAAAATTTTCTGATTAATTAATGATTAATGACCTAGACACCGATGTTACTGATAGAAGTGCTACACTTCGTGCTGTGTGTTACTGGCGTGAGTCTATGTATAGTCCACATTTTTCTACTTGTCTTGTTTGATAAACAAACAAACCATTATAAAATCATTCAGTTATTTTCAGACTAAATTCGTTCTCTGTTAAATAGAGATGTCAAATACAAGAAAGAATACATAGATATGGGTCTCTTGACGATATTTGTATCATTAGCTTCCAGTGCACTGTATATGTATTTTAAATAAGACAAATTAAAATGAAAAATGTATACAATGTTATATTTACTTGAAAAACACCAGTCAACAGTTATTGTTTTACGTTTTGAAGAAGACATTTTTTTTTTTGTGCCATGACTATACGAAAAAAGCCTTTGTTAATTTCAATTTGCTTTGGGCGTCGCGCAATATTTCTTTCCGTAATTGGATAGGATGCGAGTGAGTAATAAAATTGTAATTAAAAATTAACTATTTTATACTAGTTGAGCCTCCCCAAGGGTGCATACTAAATAGGAAGATAGGCGCGTTTGTTTACTAAACTATAAACTATGTGAATTTATACCGCTATTACTTTTTTATTGGACTCATTATGGAATTACATTTAGGTTACCTACATGACCTAAGCCTGAAGTGTATGTATTTTACTAAATTGAATTTAAAAGTAATAATTGAAGAAAGCAAGAGCCACTGGTTGGGCTTTTGTTAGCAGTCTCTTCTCTTATGAGAAATAAAAAGCTTTATATTTATTTATAAAATAGGTAGTGACCCTCCTAATTATCAATCTATTAAAGTAAAATCTTTAGGACAAGAAGATGATTGTTGGCAGTGTTATCTGTAAGAGTTAACCTTGTTTTGTGGGAAAATTGCTTATTTTATTTGGAGCCTAAGTCGCAGCTTTATTTTAGCTCACAGATAATATGTGTGTCATCTCCTTACGTACATAATTATGTATGAAGATGATACAAATATTGTTATACATATCGAAAGAATCTATATTTATTCCGATTTTGCATGAATGTATCATTAAATGTTCATAGTGGCTCTAGTAGGATTAAATTAGAATGCCAGAAATACACTTTTTAAATTTTAAGTTTTAGGAATAATCTTTGCATTGCATCATCAGAATCAGAATTTTTATAGACATGACATTGGTAAATTATCATTAATTTTATTTATAACTGTTACTATCATTAATTATTATTACCTATTTATTTTTTTAAATTTTGTTTATTATTATTAATTTTATCATATAAATTAAGTACCTATGTCAGGATCGTAGCAAATGGAAATCCGTAGTCTCTGCCTATCGCTCTGGGAAACAGGCGTGACCTATGTATGTATGTAATTGACATGATGTGAATTTATAGAACTATTGTAATGTTTTAAATTATTGTAATTATTTGAAAATGATTCAAGCACAATTGTAAATTGTTAATGAATAAATGAAATGAAATGAATCATAATTTAAGCTTCAGTTCATTGACGAGATGTTTTGGTATAGTCTTTTACTTAAAAATAAACGTATATTAATTTAGGTATGACACATACTAAAGCCTATCAAATAATGATAACCACCTCGTGCTTACAAAATGTAAATGTAATTACATAATAACTTACGTGCCGTCAAAACTTAACCCTTCATTATTTACCTAAAAACACGAACATTTTAATTACTAAATTCGCTAATTAAAGACCCGCGCCCACTAGACATGTATCCGCTATCATAAGGCCTGCTACACATTATAATAAGTTATTACAACATAATTTATTATTCTGTCATTACCGTGACAAGGTTGCGTGACCCCCTGTCATAAGTTAGGAGTCATCTAGCCCTCGATCAGTCCACCGCTGTTAATTTCATTGGACATGGTGACAAAAATTCTGTTTACTTTGCCACCGGTGTGAAATGACACTGCACGATTGGTAATGAATAGTCAAGTATGGTAATGAGCTTAATTAAATGATTAGTGGGTAATGGGCTTTAGAGTGGATCCTGCTGTGTTTGTGTGTAAAGATTTTAAGTTTTATCAAAATATATCCTTGTTATTTTACGAGTGGTTAAAAATAGCACTGACCTTAGTTTATATCAATTAGAATTAAAACTTAAATGTTTTATTCTATGTGATGTGTCATGACATTTATAGGTTTGTAAAAGTAAACTGACATATTTATCGTTATTATAGACTATTAAAACTAAGCAATTACGAGTGTTTAATAAATAGAAATATCTCAATTATGAAAGAATGAAATTCTGCCTGTGATAAAATCTTATTACTTTTTCAAGGCACACTAAAACATTAATCTCAGCATATGTTCCTTCGTATTATCATCGGGATATTTCAAACATGGTTTCCGGAGACGCTTATATCACCTAAAATGCTAATGTACTCGATAACTCAAGTAATTATAGTGTAAGGCTCTACACTATTGCACTAAATTCTAGAAAAAATAAAAAACATGCATCAGTAATTCAGTAAAATTACTGATGCATCTTTTTATTTTTGTTAACGCATTTTCATTAGCACCATCTAACAAAAATTAGTTTAAAAAGAATACAGCAACTGCGAAATATCTCAGGTATATTATATATAAGTACTTCCATCATTAGGGTATCCAAACGTTCTGTACGGACCGTCAAAACAGGACACGTGTGTCGTAAAGCTGGTGAGAAACGATTGGTCGAAACAAATCGGACAAGTCATCAATTGCAACACGTTATTGATATTGGCGCTTCGGTCGGTGTAGTCACCCTAGTTCGCGGTGTCTGTGTTTAAATATCGAATTAGTTGGACTTGGCTCTATATAACTGTTTGGCTAGTGATATCAATCATAATTGAATATTGGAGAATATAGTTTTTGCAGACCTCAGAATTCAAAAGTCGATGGAGGCCGATTATTATAGTTGATCATGACATGATAATTAGTAATGAGGTAACAGCGGAACTGATAAAATATATTTTATTTAAAATATCTTAGTCATAGACCTATACGCGTGAAAAGAGTGGTAACGTTTTGATGCAGTTTAATGTTTTCTCAATATATTCCTAGTGCGTAAGTATTTTTGAAGTGAAAACTTCTTTAGCGGCGTTCTGCACTTTTTTGTGATGGGTAAAAAATGTTAAACTAAATGAATATTGTATTTTACCACATAAATGATGGTACTTTTATACTGATAATTAAAGCAATTCGTGCAAAATTATTCCCTAACCATTCCAAAATATCAAAAATGCACAACGTTAATATTCAAGTTTTCACTTCTGCCGGCACTCCCGGAATGCAACTTGTTGAGTTTTTTAGTTCCCGTCGCTTCTCTTACTATATATATAAATCACAATGGTATTATTGTTTCTTATTATTCTATTGAGTCGCGACGGCATCACATCGGTGGCCAGAAGCAATAGATTTTAACTATATCTTGTAGTCTAAGACTACCACGCTAAAAGAAAAAGCAATTAAACATACTTTGACATTTGCTTTATGAGATCAAATTATTTTTGAAGAGCTTTTATCAAGTCATAACATAGAAAAGGTTATCCGATATTAAGTGTGGTTCAAGAATAAGTAATGGTTACTATGCATAAAATATATCCTGTGTGTACCTGACATTTCAAATGTTTCAGCTAAAATGTTTTCAATGAATAAACTGATTAAAATTAAATAAAAACTTGCATTATTTGCTATTGTTGTTTCGATTGTATGATTCAATTCCATTTGTAAATAATATTTATTAATTAACATGAATAACAGATTACGTTAATATCCATATTTGCTTTATGATAGAGTTGATTATAATAAGTTACGTAATTATTTGTTTTAAAACAAAATAAAATAAGGATAAAATAAAGCAATATGAGAATGACATGGGATAATGTCATAAAAACACAACAAAGTGTAAGGCAAGCGCAAAAATGCTGTCCCCAAATAAAGACAAAATCCACCTCGGGCGAGACAACACCTGTATTACCATAACAAGACATGAAATTTGAATGTCCACAAATCGAATAACCGTACCACCGCCTCCTGGAATTAAGTTATCCACTTTTTGCAAGAAAAGACGTTAACATATGAATATGACAAATTGTCCGGCGGCGCGGTCAGCCGGACTATCCGACAGAGTTTTACGGCACCCTCGGGACGGTAGGGGGACCAACTTGAAAATTTTTCATTCCGGCCGACTAGCGACCGAAGAAATACGGCCAGGTCACTCGTCAAAACTGTAACAATTTCTCAGAAACAATAATGGGATAAAAGCGGCCCCACGTATAACCAGTGAAAAAGCTATTTTGGACACTGTCAATGTTATTTATTTGGACGAAACATGTCGAGAATTTTTATTTTATCATGGGATTTCAAGTTTTATTGGCGGTCGTGGAAGTTGAATTGAAAGCACCTGAGCTTTTCTTACATTTAAATACTATACTTTTATTTAGATTGTAGAAACCGTACCTACCGTACAGTGTTCGCTTTTCATCCTACTTTTAATGAGTTTTGTCTTATTGACTCCAAAATCTGTTATTGAATCTACGAATAAAGGCTATTCACATAAAAAAATTATATTGTATAAAAATGACATTTTGATAGAATCATGCCTCAACATCCAAGTCATTAAAGACATTTAATCAGAGAGAAATATCAATCAAACGATCAAGTGAAGCGTGTTAACTAATACAGACATAAGTTACAATGTGCAATCGTTTATCGTCCATCTTTGAATGTCATGAACGGAACATGGATCTAACCACGGGATCCAACAAAGCCGTGTTTTTCTGCTACCCGTGTATAACGCAGAAATAATGTCTGTTTAAAGAACATTACTTGAATATTAGTTTGACTATATTTTTGTGCCAACGTAGGTTATATTTTCACGCATACAATATGGAGTATGATTTCTAATTCAACAAAAAGTTTGTAGGTGACTCATTTGTTTTAAGTAAAAGTACCTACCAATGTATCACGATAGATACGTAGCTTTAAGTATATAAGTATTATTTTTATAATATTTTTGATGTAGTTTACGGCTCGCTTTTCTTCAATACAAGAATAAAGATACTTCCACACTACGCTTCGATACACGTATGTTATAATCAAAGTCCTGATTTGTGAGTTTGTGGCGACAGAGTAATTCCCAAATGGAATCAGGAAGAGTGCAGCCACATCGTGGACCGAATTGCAAATACGCATATGTCGCTGACTTTATTTTATCCTTTCAGTAGTTCAGATGGAATATTGAAGGATAAATATAGTAAGGGATGATATGGAAACATACGTGTCCAATGGTTATAAGCCACGCGTTTTGTTTTTTAAAGTAAGGTATTTGGTTCTATATAAGGTTGATGAGAAAATTTTCGAAAGTCCAAATTACATTTTAATGTTTTGTTGTTGTTTACAGAGATTTGCATTGTTCTTCATGTACTACGAAACGTGTTGATATGCCTTTCATAGATTTCTGATGTAGAATGTGCATGAAAATAAACCACGACAGCTATAGAAATAAATGCTGAAATTTCATCCGTAGGATAATGTATGTGGATAACCGGATGCTTAAAATAATTCGAATATTCGAAACTTGATTTTAAGGTATCATATATAATGTACACGGTGATCGATTATTATATGGACGACTAGTTTTTGCCCACGGTTACGCTCGCGTTAATGTAGATTTACGTTAAGATAACGTTATATGTTATTCTGATGTATAAATAATAATAATGTAAAGTTTCATCAAAATCTGTTCAGTAGTTTTTGCTTAAAAGAGTAACAAACATCCATCCATCCTCATAAATTTTCCCATTTATAACACCTATTAGTAGAATGTATAACAGATAGTCATACCTATCTACATATTATATCATCTCGGATGATAGTGATGACATTTTATTAAGTTATCCTCCTATTTTTCTAAGTGTTCCCAAGCCCTATACACCACATAGTGGTATCGCATTTGCGGATTCGTATCAGAGTAGAGCTAAGACGGTGTAAATAATAATTCAATATCAAAGTTTAACGTATTTGAATAGATGCAAATCATTGAATTATTAAAAAATTAACATTGAATTATTTACTACTGTTGCGTTAGTAGTATAAAAAAACTGGAAACTTACATCCAAATTAAATATCTGTGCATTCAAACTATTGGATTTTGAGATATAATTCATCTTACATGACACGCTGATATATAACTCCACCAGTATTACAAACATATTAATTCCCATCCATCATGTACACATACTGCTACTGAGAATTTTCATGACAGATAAACCCAAAAACACTTCGTCCGAGATGAACCTGCTATGTTTATATGCGAATGCAAAAATATCTGTACAAAGAACATAATGCGGTTCTAACTCAAAGGCCACAGTCCTAGTATTATAACTACTATACTGTACATGTAGGTATGGGTGGATATAGTAACTCATACCTACATCCACATAAACAAATCCAGCCCCGAAAGTTTTCGCAGCATGAGAATAACGAACGCAGACCTAGTCAGCATTGCAATGCGGGCGCGGATCGACCCAATATAAATGTAAATACACGGGGTGAAATATGACAGTTATAATTGCTTTATTGTACTTCCTACTTCGTGGTTAGTACGGCATATGGTAATGCTATGTGCTAAGTTTACGTAACGATGCATAAATTATAACTCGGCTATGTGTTTGAGAGTTTGACAGTGTGCTCTTGTCGCGGTTTAGTTTGTGAGACTGTTAATTAATTTGGGTGTTAATTTTGTAACGAAGATGCATAGGTTATTGTTTTGAAGTTAGAGGGGTATTTTCTGACTCGAACTGTGTTTTCTACTTTGGTTTAATAGCAATATCAACAAAGAAATATATTATTAAAATTCAATACAACCAGCTAAGAAGATTTTCGTTTTTATTATGTATGTATTTGTGTCGGTACTTCAACCATATTTTCTTTTAGATAATTAACTGATCATTTTTTACCTACACAGCAATCAATCGCAATCAATATTATGCTTCTGTTAACCTGTTACAAGTTAACAAATTACAAAAAACATTGTATCCAGAGTCAATACTCTGGATACAATGTGAAATGAAATCTTGACGAACATTCTGCTTCATCTTGACATATTAGATCAATATATCACAAATCTTTTGTCTTAACGTACTTTTTAGTCTAGTGATGGCTTAACACTGATTAAAACACTCTTAGAAAACAAGATACTTCATGTTACAAGGTAACTAAAGGTCCTTTTCAGTTTCTGAAGTTATTCACCCAATATTTCTTCTAGGATCTTAATTATTACACTTGCGCTCAACATATAACATATAATGTAAAATCTTCATATTATGTACCTACAATTACAAACTGAACAAACTTCTGACATATAATCTATATAACATATATAAAAATATCTTCTTGATTGATTGACTGCTTATTTTACTATATTGCTAGAAAACAAATATCTTATCAATGAACATTTTGATTGACATATTAATCATATACATATACTGGCTCATAAAGTATATATCTATAGACTAGAGTTAGGCTTAAAACCTACTGTTAATTTCTTGGTTTATAATGTACTATCAGTAATTCTACAAAGCATTGAATATCAGCACCAGTCTAATAATTTTATATCTACAGTATTTTACTTTGTTCTATGAAAGAAATAGATGAATAAAGAGTGTTTAGTCTTTAGCCAGTAAAGTTAACTGCGTTGTCATAATAAAATACTTACACTTGGATTGTAACAACACTGAACTAAAACAACAATAGGCACTTCACTAGTTTTACAAGATCGCCTCTCATAAATATTCAGTAGTAAGAGGAGACGGCTCATTTAGTAATCGGCCCCTCTTTTTTACATTATTGGTTTATACACTGGAGGGTTGTTTGGTACTCAGTACAAGACGTAGATCGATAGCACCGCTAATGGACCAGCTTTTTTATTAATTACACGGAAATTCGGTGTGAAAGGCTTTTAAGTGGGTACGTGCTACGTTTTTTTGTTTTGTTTCCAGGAAGAGACGCAGACTAAAGGATTTTAATTATTCTTCGTCTTACGGCAATGTTGTGATTGAAAAACAAAGTATTTAGTTAGGATTTTTTTTTATAGTGCTTTGGATATTACAGTGTTCTGCTAATAATCTACGAGTTTGTTTTACGCTGCACGTTAACAATAATGTACAGAATTCAGTGGTCTATTTTATCTGGATTTATAATAATATCTATTTATAAATCAGCTCTATTTAAAAAAATAAACTGGTACTATTAATTCACTTTAAGAGTGCTGAGCCCCACCTTCATATGTGTCATATAAAATAACACAATCATACTAAATTGTTCTTAATTACTAGTATCATAGTATAGTGTACAAAAATCTGTGTATTTTTAGGCTTAAGATCTTAGACCGTGACTAAACAAGAGCAACCTAAGTATCATACAAGCGAAACCAGTAATCAAACCAAAAAAAGCTCGACTCTGCAGGTACCTTCACCATATAGAAGATTACCGCTAAATAATTTTGTATATTTGTTTTTGTAATTAGTCTTTTTTGGACATCCCTAAAAATATATAGGTACTCTGCTTGTTTTTAGCACTGTCAGCAAAGACAAGATTATATTTTGCAAGGCGCTTTATTATGAAATAGCATTCAAATGTAATGTCCTACACTATCTATATATAATCTTTGTATTTCTGGCAATTTTACAAACATTATAACATGAAAATGAGGTAGATTCGGTACAATCATAACTTTTTTCTTAGAAAAGACTTTCTATTTATGTTCCAAACAAACACCTGACATACCAATGGTGGCGAGGTGACCATTTAAACCATTACGTTATCCGAGCTTACTTTAGTACAACAAGAATAAAAGATGTTACCAACTGACACGAATCACTAACAAAAAATAATTAAAAGCTTTTTTACATATGCTTTCTACCATTTTTATATTTTAAATATTTTGTTTATGATAAAATATTGTTAGTCGTCTATTCGAAATTTTGGATGAATTGTACCTGTTACTTACAAATTTGAGAAAGTACATAGTCAAATTTAGCCTATAAGATTTATTTACACACAGATACTGCGACAGGTGATATTAATTGACGAAATAATTAAATTATAGACAAGATTTCAAATCACACATTTCGTGTAAAAGATGACATGCTACCTCAAAGTTGCCAACCCAAGACTAGAATATTTCATACATTTTCATTGTTAGTAGAAATAGTTTTTCTATAATATTGCGTAGTTTCGTACACAATACATGTACCTACGTCAATCGCGATCCTATAACATATAGCACGCTGGTCTAACACAATAAATCACACTGTCCGTCGGTACAACCGTAGAACAACGTATTGGGAATTGATCAGGAGTTAAGTCACGATTGTTGCAGTCCCGGATCATTCCTGAGGGATTCATTATATGGGAACAGCGCGACTGATTGTCGGTACCACGATACAGGATGTATTGATATATGTGGCGTTACGGCGCAAAACGTCAGCGGCTGATTAGTACCTTTGCTTTACAGTTGATATCTACTTAGTAAGTAACATACCTAGACAATGAGTTAAAGATTAGGATTCTATACTATGCCATATAATCAAAGTTTTATTAACATAATTATCATTTGTACAAGTCATATATTTACGTCTGCCAGACTTACGTCATTCTTGTCTAAGATGTCGATGCATATTATGTAATGTACCTATAGGTAAACAATAAACAATGCTTTTTTGTCGCATGTGGGAATCAAACCCATAACATCCGGTCCAGTATTTCGTTTTCAATTATATTGGATCAGGCTGATAGCGCAAATGCTCTTAGAAATGCTCACACAAATAATATATAATAAACCTAACATGCAATGCTACTTATATTAACACTTTATTTGACTGGTAAAACCTGGTCTGGAATTGACATAGGTCTAGACTTAAGCGTCAGTGCTTGCATAGGCAAGCACTGACGCTTAAGTCATTGGATCGTAATATGAATGTACAATTTCTATAATTATTATGATATAAAAATCAGTAAAAATGCTATTTATTTTGGTAAAGCAAACTCAAAATAGCTTTAACTTAAAGACATATTACACAAAGCGACACTTGTGTGCGCAATTATCATAAAATATAACAACGATTTAGCAATAAAACAAAATATTTCATACTCAGTTATAATAACTTATATAATCAAGTATCTTTTGTTGTCATATAATGATTGTAGGGGCGGGTACAGAATAATTTATTCTGCGCAGCGGGTGATTCTTGTAGTTGCAAATTGGGTAACATGTGGGCTGGTCCTGCAAATGTAATCGATAGCATTTCGCATGTTTGTTTAAAAAGAAAGAAATATTATGTTGCTTTCTTATATCAAATCAAATCAAATCATTTATTTCGGGCTGCATAGGCCGATAAATACCTTAACCTAAATTTACATATTATATAATTTTATAATACATACAACACCATCTAGCCCAAACTAAGCAGAGCGTGTACTATGGGTACTAGACAATGAATAAACATACATATATACTTTTTTGTTTTATAAATACATACATATTATACCTACATAGAAACACCCAGACCAAGACAAACATCCTTACTCATGCACACAAATGTTTGACTTGTGCGGGAATCGAACCCGCAATCTCAGACTTTGCAGTCGGTTTACTCTAAATGTATAACAAAAGCATATGAACTTAGTAAATGCTAGATATAAAATACATGCAAGTAAAAATATATCTAAATTCAAAGCCACGGTATCACATATCACTTAAGTATTATTCATATTACCACAAATCACTTGCCTACATTCTCTTTTGAATGTTGATGAGAGACAAACTGGAGATAAAACCTTTCATAAAAATAAAGACATAAGGATACCAGACTTAATTAAAAACGTACCTATCTAGCCGCCGTTGTGCCGGTGCTATTCAATAGTTTAAGAACTCTTATCACTAATGATAATACTATACAACCATTGAAACGATTCAAGTTATTTTAGGGATTAAATATAATGACCATCAAAAATACTAATGTCACAGCAAAATATGCTTACTAGAATATATCATAATGAGCACCTATACGCCTTAAATCAATGCATTCCGTCTCGGAAGGGTTAGGTTATGTTAGGTTCCTTCTTAAACCCACCCAAAAATAGAGGCTTTTGAGAGTTTGATCTCTTTAAAATATTTTAGTAAGCATATTTTGCTGTGCAATTAGTATTTTTGGTGGAACAAAGGCAAAAAATTGAGGAACAGTTAAATACTATCGGTTATTTAACTTGTAATGTAGTTTTCCCTTCGTGTTTCGTCTTTTACACTCAGCATCTTTCTATACATAACATGATATGGTAACCCACCTAATTGTTAGATATATATATTTTCCTGTTAATGGTAAGTGGGCCTTTGGTGTTTTCTACGGCCATATGTATACACTATGTCCGGTGAACAACTAAATATACATACAGTCTGGACTCATGCTTGTATGTCCCTGAACAGATAGTTAGTGGTGTATAATTACACTCACACTAAGTCAGCTATGTTTTTAAACTTTGCAGTCGGTGGAAAACTAAAGCGTGAGCTTGCCACGGGACCAACCGAGATATTAAAGCAATAATTTTCATGATTGCAAACATCTCAGTATATACGTTTCGCAGTCGCTGAACTCTCCGCAAGTCAATTATAATTAGGGATACAATAACCCAAGGTTAAACCAGTAGTCAAAGGTTTTGTGGCTTCTGATTGACATTGCAGATATATCAGCCCAGAAGCTCCTCATCTTCAATCTGTTATTATTAAACCTAATTTGTGTCCGCGTTCACATCAGATTGATTTTGCTTAATTTTGCCTCACTTTGTGCCGTTTGTTAAATCGTTTCAAAATCTATAAAGGATCGTTATTTATTTTAATACTAGGTACATCACAAAATTATTTAGTCAGTTTTTTTACTATATAATATAGTTTTATATTGCATTACACTTATAATAAACATATCTGTATCTACACAAATATTATAAAGATAAATTTTTGTATTTATTATTTCTAATGAATGATCTCGGCAACTACTGGCCTGATTTTAATAATTCTTTCGCCAATAGAAAGGTCTCCATATCCACAAGTGACATAGGCTATATACATCACGCTATAAGCCACGGGAGAGAAACGGTTATCATAAACGTGTATGAAACCGCGAAAGACACATAATCCTATCCTAATCCTATCCTAATCCTATCCTAATCCTATCCTAACTAATATTATAAAAGCGAAAATGAGTTTGTTTGTTTGTTACCTTTTCACGCCTAAACCACTGAACCGATCATTCTGAAATTTTGCATACACGTTGACAGGTGTACAAAAACGGACAAAGGCTCTCATTCATCCCGAAAAAAATATTGTTCCCGAGGAAAACAATAATAACGTTCTTATGATAATAGATGGTGCCACGTGTCTTTCGAATCATGATTGAATTATATTATTACAAGCAGAGTACCGCCTGAATTGATTGTCAAATTCTAAATTAACGCGAGCGAAGCCACGAGCAAAAGCTAGTGTTAAAATAAAATGAACATTCTTTTAAAACTTTTCGATCTCTTTGTTTTATATTGCACATGTCTGTTTACTTTAACCTAATTTCAAGAGACGTAATCGTACTAACATCATGAATAACTAAAGAGGGACATACATCACCAGACTAAGTAGGTAATGCATCGCGATACGAGTAAGCGTATAATGGAATTTATCAAAAATCGAAGGGGTGTGTTGCGTCATCTTCCCCTAATTTAGTTTTTATTTTATTTCAACCCCAATATAGGGGCAGTGTGTGGAATTAGTCTTACCATATGCGCTCCTACTTGTGTTACACTTGGTTCGAATGCTCATTTGGTGTGGACCCATAGTCTAGTCGTGTCGTTTTCCGTTTAGAGCAAAAATCAATGTAGGTCCAATTAAAATAAAGTATATCCATGTCTGTTATTTTAGGCTTTATTTTGATCTTGAGTCTGAAATTGACAAAAATTGATGTTACGAATAATGTTTACCATAAAATAGTTTTTTATTCTAGATCTTATTATTCTTAAGATCTTAAGGCGTAATGACATCAATGCTATGTTTCAGTGAACTAAGGTTAAATTTCATAACGCTTCTATATAAAAAAGTGAGCAAAAATAGTAGTTTATAAGACATGACTTTATAAATTCCTAAATTAAAAAAAAGGCATTACTTTCCTTTTGTGTTAAAAAACTTCTTTAATGCTAAGTATAAACCGACTTCAAAAACACTGCTTGCATTTCAGCGTTTTGAGAAAAGTAAGGTTTTATAAATTACTATGCATTTTTCTTTCAATAAAATAAAAAAATGTATTGTTTAAGGCTATCAAGCTTCTATTCGAATCTAGCGAACCAATGCTATGACCAAGAACCATTACTGACCATTGATTTGGAAAATTGTTGCTATTTAGATTATTATTACTTTGAAATAATTAAAATATTTTCTGTTAGTTTTAAACAAATATAAAATATATAAATATCAACGCTAGTACTTATCCCCAGCTAGTAAACGCGACATAAGGGCTGTGGTATACTGTAATCCGAGCTCGGAACATGTGTGCGGGGCTTTAAATTTTGATCTAATACCGATTACGGACACGCACCGCTCGTGTAACCAGTAGTGGGTATTACACAAGAAAAATTGTTTGATAAGCTGCTGTGGTTTTAGAGGGGTAATTAAGGTTATCTTTTTTAATAGAACTGATTTATTTTAGTTAAGATTGCGAAATAAAAGAATATTAATTTATATTTTTTAAGGTTGTTGATAGTATTTATTAGGTATAAGTAATTTTTGATAGGGTTTTTGGTTATATCTTGGGTGAGTTGTAAGTTCTAGAATATCTCAAAATGTTTCTTAAAGAGTACTAACAATTAGGGTTACAAATTACTGGAATTCTTGTTTTTTAAGTTACGCTAAATATATTATAAGTGGGTTCACGTTATCGTAGACGTTTAATATCACATCATGCTCTACTTCAGTGACTCCGTTTGGGTCCTATACAAGAAGGAGACTAGCGGATGAAGGCAACCACTGTTCGTATTTATTATTATTCAGAGTTATCATTCAGTCTGCGAACGAATCAAAGAAGTCGTCCAAAATACCAGTGTTGTATAAAAAAGTCACAATAGACAGTGCAAGTTTATCCATCTGTAATATATTGTCGTAACGGTCGTTCCTGTGACATTACTCGTCTATAAACTGTTCAGCAACAACAAGAGACGTTTGCATATGAATATCCTTATCTCGACCATTATTTACACGCAGAACATCATTACAACTTCTTAAAGGTTCACATATCGGAGACACTTGATCACTGAACGCATTAAACCCGCGGAACGTGTTTAATCTATAATGCGCCTTATCGCAATATTTTCCATTTCCTGGCTAAACCGGCAACGTCGGGCCATCGCCAGGGGAAATAAGGAAGGCTGAGTTTCACTTTGTTTTTTTTCTTCCTTCCGGTGGAAATTTTTCGTGCTTCCCTCTTCGTTTACACTTACAACAGTTACCGGTGTTTCGTACGATTGTTACCTGCATTCTGTTGAATTAAATATCGCGCCAGGCAAAGGGTGAAATGTCTGGATTTGCATTTCGTTTGCAACAATGAGGCGGGAACGAGTTCGTTCTTTGTGTTTAAGTTGTGGCGAGTTGTGATTGCTTGTTGTAATTGAAAGTATCGTGTGGAACATTGTGCTGCAATTTCGGACGTGCATGTTTTACTAATGGTTTTGTTATTAGATTGTTTCGTTTATGTTTAACGGCGATTACAGAATATAATGTTTTAGGTGATAATAAGCAATAAATAGTCCAGTATCAAAATATGATAATAGAGTAAACAAGACCACACCAACCAATAATGAGTATGAACTTCAACATCAGAGGGTCAATTCTCATATTAAACAATGTTTTAAATAGAATCTGGATCTAGTCTCAGTGACATAAATATGACAAATGATATTCTCGTCAAATATGTAAACAAAATTGCATTTCAATTCACATGTGATTTTTTTTCGAATATCTAAACTTTATTTTAAAAACATTTTATGACGAAAATTTTAAATATATTTTATTATAAAAAATAAAATTCCGATAAATATCTATGGCGATGTCATGTGCTCATGTCTAAAAGAAATTAACACACGTCATGGCATTACATAAGTAATTAAATAATTCCATGTAATTACATAAGTTATAATATTTGGAAACCATATAAATAAACTTTCTTCAAGAAGATAATTTATAGAGTTGTACATCATATAACGTAACAACATTAGTCTTAATATAATCATCAAAAGAAGAACAAACGACTGATACAATGATAGTTAATATTATCAGAAGAAAAGTTCCAAGTGTTGGCACATGACAATGATGCTGGTTCCTGTTTATACTTTGTGATATTAATTAACCTCAAATTTGCCAAACCAATCTATTATCCATAATTCCAAATACCGATAGCTCAGGTATCGGTGTCGGTAATTAGTTAATGCTCCCTCTCATCTCGTATAATTTATTGAGACGGAGTAGAACCTCCTCGGTAATAACCTCCCCTCCAACATCGCTCGGGAATTGACGGCGGCGAAAAACTCAACCAAAATATTAATGCACCAGGTTCTATGGTAAGTATTGGCGCGATACTATACGTGAAGTAACTAGTTTTGATAATAATAACAATCATATTTATTTTCTCATTTTATTTTTATTAGTATCCGTTTTTATAGGACTGCTCCGGTGGCGCACGCAGTGGTACTGTATGCTGCTATGCATGAAGTCTCAGGTTCGATTACGAAAAATCGAATCCGAGACTCGTCGTGTCGAGATAGTCGGGCAAAGTTGTTTTCGCATTTTTCTGTAAAGTAATTATCAGTAACTCCTTGGGGTCTAGAACTGTGCCCGGTAGACAGCAATAGACTTGCCCACTATTAAGTGGTATTTTTAATAACATGGCTAGCGAAACGAGTATATAATACACGTCTCCCTATCCCTTTAAAGATAGAGGCTAACGACTATGTTTGTATGTTTATTAATTTCATTACCTACACTGAAGTGTTATATAATTTATTTTATACAACTTATTTTATATATGTAAAGTTTTGCCAATAGAAAATAAAGTAGAATATCTAATAGGTCTAGAATACTACTACAGCGAACAATATAAATATCTTGTAGAGAATAAATATAATACTAGGAGGGCTAGAGAACAGAGACTAATTACAATAAAAATTACAAATTATTATGGCGTGAGAACAAATAAGTTTATTGTACCTAAAGTATTTAACAACATAGACATGTTAAGGGTAAACCTTAAAATGAATACTAGCTTATTAAAGAAAAGATTGAAGGTCACATTGTTAAACGGAATTTGAATTAGTGGTATATTAATGCAATATGTATACCACTGACTTGAATTAGAATAATAATACTTATTGTTAGTTACCTTTTGTTTTTAGTTTTATATTTTTATTGTTTTTATTTTTTTGTTTAATGTGTATAACGTAGGTTAAGTAATAGAATTAAGAGCGTATCTCGCCGTTAAACAATTACGTTTGGCGAGTTTACACATGCAATAAATCTAAATTACTATAGTAAAGAAAATAAATGACGTACAACAAAAAAAAATTTAACGACATTAATTTTAAATCTCTTAATACAATTCAGAGAAAGATACATAAATAAATAATATAACATTGATGGAAGCCCAACTTTCAAGTGTCAAATCCACTTGCTCCTCTCACACACAATGGCTTCAATAATCTCACCGTAGGATTAATCAGGGATTGTTGAGTTCCCACTTCTCGTTGAAAAATTGTCACCATCAGCGCTTCGCGTCTGTAATAACTAGATGATGCATCGACGCTGTACTGTTCATTTGTCGACTCCTTTTGTTTTGAACTTCGTAGCGTTGTGAACATTTTATTCCCTTGCTTTTCTATCTCTAGATCGATTGGAACATTTTGCTCTTCTTCTTTTCTTTTCGTGTGGTTAGTGGCCAATCTGTTGTCAAGAGTTGTTCAAGCCGTCCGTAGGCCTCTGACATGGCTTAATGACTGCTGTCAATTTGACAACAACCGGGACCGAGGTTTTGCGTGCCCTCCGACGCATGGAGTCGCTCAGATGAAATACCAACAAGCGGTCACCCATCTATAGACTGACCGCACCCAACGTTGCTTAACCTCGCTAATCGTTTACCGATCAATGAGTGCAACTGGCTATGAGCGCATTTTGCTATTGATATATTATTTCTAAAGTATAAAGTCTGTTTCTATTGTTTATAAGTCATAGTTGACTGGTTTACTAGTAATGTGGTTATTCTCGGCCGTGAAGTCATTGGTTTAGTCTAGTAGTTTTTTGGTATGTTTGTGTTTGTCTTCTACTACGTGCGACTAAATATAATATATAAATAGACACCGCGCCAACATAAACCGAGAAAGAGTGAAAACCAACAGTAGGCTGGTGTTCGAGAAAGATTTTAGAAAATATGTTTATCCAATTGACGTTGCTAAGAATGGAGTGATGTGGAGTCTGGTAAAAAAGATTTGAGGACAACTGAACCCACCACAATGTCAAATAAGTTAAGCAGAGAGAGAAATAGAACGACCAGTGCTACTCTTTGTCGAATATTTTCTCTCCATTCCGCAATATAAAACAATATACCACAGTTCATTACATTAGGAAGTTTCCGGATCATACTTTTTCCCATAACAAGTTCACGCGCGCCGTGATTGGCTGGACTCCCTCGGGGTTCCAACTTCGTCAGCAAATGAGCTGTGAGCTAACACGATAATAATTTATAAGACAACCAGTATTATTTATCGTTTGAGCTATATTTATAGAGTGTGAAGAAGAAATATAACATGAATAACGCGTGTTATAAGAAAAATCATCCACTGTTATAGAGGTTTCTAAAATCCACATTCCTTCACATGAATTCATTTCATAATGGTCCATTCCTCTTTGAAGAACCATAACTAAAGTTACTAGGCATATTTAAAAAAAAAAAAAAATATATTTTGTTTACATTAGTTTTATAGTGAAATATTTATTACATTTACAATATCAAACATAAATGTATAATTTAATGATCGTCAAAGTTAATAATATTAAAAATCATGTTGTGAGACACATGCACAAAAATAAAAAAAAAATAAAATCAGTTACGCAAATCTCGTGAAATTGACGGTTTCATATATTATGTTTCTTGGCAATGATACTAAAATGATTTTTGATGTGCTACCATGTTATTGAGTTTATTTATTGTAATGAGAATAGGTTTCCTGAAACTTACTTTATTTACTGTCTACCAGCCTAACGCTCTATTGTTCAAATGCAATATTAATTTAAATTTGTTTCATCACATATTAAAAAACTTTTGCAACTTAAATTTACAAACATTTTGAAAAACTATATTATATTAGAAAACCTATATTATTTTTATATTAGCAAATACGTAAAATATATTAGTACCTAAAGATTAATGTATGGCTTAATATTTTAAATGATTTTGTCACATCCTTTGACCAACTAACATATCATTACATATAGGAAAAACAAATTTAAGATTACGGCTGTGTGAAATAGGTATCACTGATAATAGACACAATTGAGTCCCAAATACAAAATTGAAGTAAATATTATGTCTGGAGCATCTTTGTATTGTTTTTACAATGTGTTTTTACATTAAACATTTTCCATGGGTTCGTACGTTGCGGAAATAAATAAGTGGGTACGTTTCCGCGTGAAGAAGATGTATGGTGTGGCGAGGGAATACAATTCCGAGGCAAAGGTCGCTCGCGTTAGTATAAATGTAAGTAAATTTGAATAAAACATTGCACCCAAGCGGAGTCTGGCCCGTTTCTTGTTTATTTTTTTCCAGAGCGGACGTTTAGGCTCTTGTTTTTTGGTTTAACATAGAAATTGGTTTGCAGTTGATTTGTGAATCATTTTATTCAAATTGAAAGTATGAGCAATAATGTATTGCTTTGTATATGCATTTTTATTGCGGTTTATGCCCGTCCATTCCAGGTATCTATATTAACACATGTATGTAGTCTCCTCCATTGCTTAATCTTCTTGCTTTTGATTCTTGATTTGAACTAAATACGTTACTTGATATATATAGCATTCATTAATATCAGTCTCACATAGTTTTAACACAGCACTTAAAATCTCTTACTTCCTCAGACACAGGGAATTTGCTAGTAGTTGTAAAATCATTTCTTATTCTATGAGCTAATTTTCATTTATAATTGTCAAAGTCGAATTTATTTTCAGTGTATAAC
Organism: Catocala sponsa; assembly: GCA_963564715.1. NCBI lineage: Eukaryota > Metazoa > Arthropoda > Insecta > Lepidoptera > Erebidae > Catocala > Catocala sponsa. The sequence goes on along the minus strand of OY751338.1, from coordinate 18,349,488 downwards.
TGTAAATTTGCAGTTCATATATGAATGCTTATTGTTGACCCTTACTTTAATACCAGTAGAATAAAAAGGTAATATTTGAAACAGCCTTTTGAAACAGGTTTCTGACCAAGTTAAGGCAATACATATTAACTAACAGGCATCATAAATAAGGTATTTTTATGTCCGGTACTTAAATTGTATTCCTTTAGATTAAATATGTGTTGTTTTAATGTGAATTAATACAAAAAGCAAGAAACAATAAATTTAAGCCTGCAACGCATTTTGTAAAGAAGTATATGTATTATTGAATTATTAAAATTACTTATTAATTAATATTTATAGAACATAGAAAATAAATTACTTGATGTTTTTAAAAGTATTATCATTATACAAAAAGCTCGTGACCAACAGTCATAGAATACTATTCTGTATAGATACGAGATAAATAGTACATGCCCCTTTTACTAGAATGAGTACCTATTTATATACCGACAACACAAAAAGTAAGTGTGAATCGTAGCGGCTTTATAAAAAATTATATGCTTCTGTTTCACAGATATATTTCATTTCTTCTGTGCACAGATATAATACAGTTCTCTAAATTACCATAAACTTGTATTATTTTATGTGTGGGAATACGTAAAAATGTATGAATTGCGAGCTACTTACATATAATAAGTAATATATATACATACATATATGTAATTATATTCTACTGTAAATTGAAAACAGTTTGAGAAGAGCTCTACTGATATGGTATCGCCTGTATAATTTACTACTGAAACTACATTAAACAGTACCATTGCTATTGATGAATAACACTTCATGCTAAAATATTTCTACGTTATCAATATAGCATTTCTAAGTTCAAAGTAACAATAACGTATGAGAAACGAACTGATTAAAATGATATAAGAATACATTAAAATAAATAATTAAAAAATTCATTTATATATTTACTTTCTATTATTTTGCTAACTGTACCGGTAAAACTAAACACCTATAAATTACGTTGACATTACAATGAGGAGGGAAGGGTTAAAATAATACCGTTGTAATCACCACGACAACTACTTAACTTTATTTAAATTAATAGGTCGCATTCATTTGCTTAGCTTGTTAATTACAAAATGTTAAGACACGGTCTTATAATGACAGCGGTTTGTCATAGGGAAGTTACTGAAATTTTTAAATAGCAAAACACTTATTAGACATTTTTGGAATAAGAATTTGTAATATTATGTTCTTTGTTTAAATTAAATTTTTGGTTTAAAATGCGCCTTGTCACTTTAGCAGTAGTATGAGATGATATCTATATATTAATACGTGAAGCGAAAACTTTGGATCCCTTTTTACGAAAATTGGGCGGACGGGGGAGTATGAAATTTCGCACACTTATAGTTTATACAGAGAAGAAGTGACGACCGCTAATATTTTTTTAAAATTATGCGTAAAAATACCTACATTAAATTAATGAAAAAGCACTACACGCACACAACCATACATTTGACACATGCAGTCGAAGCGCGTAACTATGGTTACATATATCAATATATCATGACATGTATCAGCAATATCTTACAGGCTTTGGTCGAATTTAGAGCACTAGGCGGCCGCTAGTAGTACATAAATTGGCAAAGAAAAGCAGTTCTGTACGGTTTTCTCTTCTGCTTGTCAACTGATTTTCTTTTATTTGTTAAGTGTTATCAATAAAAATCTTTGGAAGCAGTTATTTTTTTATATAAATCGTGTATAGACAGGGTCGAATTTAAACACGGGGCGAAAGATAGTATTTTAAAATAAACCTGTGGTCGGTAACTTTAAAATAAAATTACTATTTCGTAATAAACCTAGTACACAAAATATTAATGTAGTCTTTGATATGACTTTTATAAAAATGAAAAAGCCTATTTGGAGCGAAACATTCATCACGAAATATTTTTCTAGAGATCATAGGCTTTTATTTTTGTGTACCGATTTCAATGATAAGGCTATAATTGGCTAGTAGGTATTATTTAAAAAGAATTGACTATCTGCTTAGTCATCTCAAACAAATTGATTAACTTAAACTTAGGATTCGGGAGAGAGAGTTCTATATTTTTGTTACGCTCTATCATTACCATTACATCGAAACCACTATGCACTGTCCCTTTCCGACAATTCTCTATTTTGTATGTAGCGTAGTTCTGCGTATATAAGGTGTAAACTGCCTCCGTGGCGCAGCGGTAGTGAATGTGGCTGCTGTGCATGAGATCTCGGTATCGAATCCTGGGTCGGGCCAACAAAAACGTATTGGGTTTTTCTGTTAAGAAATCTCAACACGAGCCCGGAGTTAGGAAGTTGGCGGTGTTAGACACCCCCGTGCCTCGGAAATCACGTAAAGCCGTTGGTCCTGCGCTTGATCTCTCTCCGGTCGTGTCGGATTATCCGTCCCATCGGATCATGAGTGTTAGGGAACAGAGAGTGCACCTGTGTTTGCGCACTAACTTGTGCACTATAATCTCCTGCGCAGATGGCCAGTCTCCGTTAAGATTGGCCGCCGTGACCGAAATTCGGTCTGGAGGACATTATTATATAAGGTGTCTAACTTGATGTGTAGCCGTGTGTCTACATGTAATTATTAATATGTTTTTATACTTAAGGAATTGTAAAATGTGATTGCTCTTTTAGTAAATAAATAAATAAATGTTTCGGGTATTTTTTAACCGACACAATGCTGATTATGCAGTACATTTTGTCCTTGTAAGGGTACCATTGACAATCCGTCGCTTACCCAAAGGGTGTTAAAACAAATGCCGTGTGTTTATGGGATTTTCGTGTTATGTTAATGCGACTGAACCTTTTTGTGTTGGGTATTATATCATGTTTAATAAATATAATATTATAACATTCATGCATGAGCATTATAAGTTAAAAACCTATTGTTGTCATAGATTTTTTTGGTTACTTCTAATAATTAAAAATATAGATTGAAGTCAAAAGAAATTATCATTATTTTCAACAAGGTAGTTAAATTTAAAATATAATACGGTCATAGATGATATATCTATGATCGTATTATATTTTAAATTTAACTACCTTGTTGAAAATAATGATAATTTCTTTTACATGTATTTTGTAAATAATAATTATGTCTTGTTAAATTTGTATTAAGTTCTTAATTTATGTTTAATTTTTATTCTTTATAATTCTATACAGAAAATGTTGTGTACATCTATAATAGATATACATATAAGTTTTTATTTTCAGCTTCTTATGTAAACCTATTTTATATATGTATATTGTTGATGTGCCTTAAAATAAATAAATAGATATACAGAGTGTAACAGAAAGATGTGATAATATTTAACGGCGGTCGTGACGTAGTCCTGGTTCTGTCAGCCTAGTTTTTAAATATCTTAGTTTTTCTTTTGGTAAGTATATACGAAAGGATGTAAACAAATTCTATGATACTAACGTAATGTATTACGTCAACTTTCACTTGTCTGTTTTTTCCACAACAGTTGCTGTCAAATCTGAATATTTTACCAACATTCTGAAAATCATTATTTGTAGGTAACAATTGGTTTTTTAAAAAAAAGATTCGTGGTATTGACTTAATTTGAAGATGGGCTACAAATTACGTCAATACCATGAATCTTTTTTATCTATTCGTATATACCTATGAGGAAATTCGATATTTTCATACGTACTCATGGACACCACCATGACCCTTAACTTTGTTCCAAATTTTTTGTAATTTTTTGTGTACGTATTTCAACTAGTATATATCTATACTAATATTATAGAGACGAAAGATTTTATATTTTGTTTGTTTATAAGGATTTAACTCAAAAACTACTAAACCGATTTTAAAAATTCTTACACTATTAGAAAGCTATATTATTACAGAGTAACATACATGCACGTACAGTGGCGCATGCTAACTCGCCCTTTGTTCGTGCACTAACCTTATTAAATATGCTTTTGACATCAGAATCGGAGTGTGATCTATTTGCTTCGGGATGGATGGATGTGTGTCGTAGTTGCTTAAGATTTTGTGAGATGATGGATGTTTAGTTAGTTACTATGTTACGAATCTTTTATTGTACTCTTGCAAGCAGATGTAATAATAATTTATATATACCTTGTATATTATGTCTGGTAATATTAATGTATATAAATTTTAACTTGTACAACGATTTGGTGTATACTGTTATATTGTCCATATGTTTATAATAAATAATATATAAATAGGTAATATTTTATTTAAAAAAAGTACTGTTACTAAAATAACCTAGCCTACTTTTAGGCGAGCGAAGCCGTGGGCAAAAGCTGGTAATAGATATAGACAAATGAACCAGGCACAGAATTATGTAATCAATAATAATAATATCTTTGTTGTCTAAAATCAAATCGATCGATACATAAATCCACTTATAACACTATGTAGTTAAATCTAGGTCTAACTGCAACAGCCATCAGAGCTAACCTCTTCCACTCCCGTGCTAGTTGTAAACTGTGTTATAGGAATGTTAAGGATAATCCCAAACAGCAAAATTTACAGCGGACATAAAAATACCAGTGCTATATTATAGTGGATTTTGAATTTACTGAAACCCCAAACCAGGTATGCCTATTTCTATGGGGTGATTGGTTACAAGTGCACTAATCAATACAAATGTTTGACACAATACAATAATCAATGAGAAGTAAATAAAGCGCAATAGATTAAACTGCGTTAGTGTGCCCCTAGCTAAACTAAACTAAACGCTAACCCGATCAGGCATAATTTGTGACCAATTAGAATAATGGCACGCACGCTGTGATGTATGCACGACGTCATCGTCACACAGAAATGACTAGAGATGACATTCAAGTACTTATTTTTTTAAAGACATCACTCGCTATAATTATGTTGCTTGTCTTGTGTCACGGAGGATTTTATATATGTAGAATAAACGGACACAAAGTACATTGAGACGCAGAATAATAATTTGCTGATCACAGATGCATACATAGATTTACGCCTGTTTCCCAGAGGGGTAGGCAGGGAATACGGATTTCCATTTGCTACGATCCTGATACACTTTTCTGGCTTCATTCACTTTCATCAAATTCCTCATACACGCTCGTCGGTTTAAGGTGGTCTTAACCTGGCCTTTGTCCAGAACGCCTCCGATCTGATCGAAAAACGTTCGCCTAGGTCTTCCTCTTGCGACTGTTCCATTCACACTAGCCTTATAAACATTCTTAGTCAGTCTTTTCTCGTCCATTCTTTCTAAATGCCCAACACGTGATTGAAACATTGCTCGTCTGTAGTGGCTTATCGACTGCTTGCCCACTGAGTCTATCAATTATACTACTAATTATACTACTAACTAGAAGAGGGTTTAAATATTATTATTTAAAATCTTAATCTTGTCTACACAGTTTATTCTCTGTATTGGGATTGAAACAATAATTTTGATATCAATAGTCTTAAAGCGAATTGCCTTAACGAAATGTGGGTGTAACTCATCTGCCTACTCTTCAGGAATATAGGCGTGAGTCTATGTAGGTGAAGAGAAGTGGAAAGCTGTATCAAATAAGCAATCGTAGATAATTTTATTTTGACGTGTTACTATGTTGTTGATTTTATTGACCCGTCCACTGCCAGTGCAAAATTTGGATGCGAACTCTCAACTTAGTGCTCTTACACTTGTAACCAAATATATATGATAAATTATTAAGAGTGAATCAACTCCATGACACTCGCTATTCTCTAATAAATGTTTGGGGCGCGTTTGTCCGGTGGCAGACCGTCAATGTCGCCGATTGTACCCACTAGTTACGTATTTAGTAGTGGTCAGTACTGTAAGGGACATGTCCAGTTATTGTAGATTAATCTCTAGCCCTGGATCGGAAAGTTACTGGCAGACTTTAGAAGGCGTTTACCTTCTGCCTAACAGTCCTTGGTTTTAGTTGTAGAAAACATACCAGTCAGTACGACATTATAATCATTATAACCTTTATTAAAAACTTAAAATCAGTCATGAAACTGTTACAGATTCCACCATCTATGTATACTTTTCTACCCTTCGTATATTATAGCATCCTTTTTTTTTTGGAAAGGAGATTCTGTGGCAAGGACATCTTTGAGGTCTTGTCGTAGAGAGGTCTTGTCCCCAAGATCGTCTTAAATAGGCAAGTCACGTAACTAACTAAGGCGTTCCAGACAAGTACAGCAGCAATATGTATATACCGATTACCACCTGTGAATTGAAAAGCTTTAAAAAATCTGTTACATTCTTCAGTTTAAAATCAGCAATGCGTTTAGATGCAAATATCATCTGAATCAGTTTTCATCGTACCAACGCGTTCTCGGTCCTCTCATGTAGACTTTAAATATGTTTTTTATACAGACAAGATTTTTAATACAGCTATAGCTTTAAATTTGTTAACTTAACTTATTTAAGTACTAGCTGTTACCTGCGACTTCACCTGCGTAGATATTAACTAAAAAGTGTTTGTCTCCGCGGAACATCAGCTATCTGCCAGTGAAAGTCCCGTCAAAATCGGTTCAGCCGTTTCGGAGATTAGCCGGAACAAACAGACAGACAGACAAAAATTTTAAAAATAGATGTTTTCGCATATGTACCTTATATACTTTCATATGCATTAGATAAAAAGCTGTTATTTTGACATTACAAACAGACACTTCAATTTTATTTATTTGTATTGTAATTGTATTGTATGTAAGATTAATTCTTTTATTTGTTATTATGTATTCTTATAAGACTGCGTGTATTCTACAGCTTTAAGTTAGCACTATGTTCTTTAGGTAATTAAGTATATAAAAATGGAAGCTACTTTCAATAAAATAAACAAATAGCCTATTGCAGTATACTCCTGGGATCACTTTTACTCTTCAACACTCGGCCGCTTGCCGCTCCATTCTAATCCAGTAACCTTCGTCAGGTTATGTTTCTGTAGACAGTAATATATATATAAAAAGAAACATATTTAGAAGCTAGTACTATAACTTAAAATATAGTAAAGGATGGCAACATTCTGACAACTGGAAATTGTCCAGTAGTTGGGTTCGGGACATTCCACGTTATGCCTCGTCATGTGCATGACATGTGTCTGGCAGGACGCTTGTTCGCAGTAATTATATTATACACAGGTTTGGAACTCAAACGTTTTGCATTATAAATATGTAGGCATATTCTACCATCGGTATGATCGGTAAAATAATATTTATATAGACAGACTTCGCTTATTGATATAATTAAAATTAAATGCACTCAAACTTCATTTTCATTTAATAATTCTCACACGATTTATCTTAAAATCAAACTAAAGTGTCATTTACTTATATATTTTTATGAATAAGGCCTCATTCATAAAAATATATAACTGAAAACTTAATACGATGGGTAGTTAAAATACTTACCTAATAAATACATTGTAAAAAGCTTAATCCATGAATTGCCTATAAACCTTTATGATCTTAGAGCCGCGAATCCGTCTTAAGTTGTTAAGAGTTCGCTACTTTTTGTCCTATTCTGGCAAAAGATATTAAAAATCCTGGAAATACCTACATGTCCTACATGCCAAATATAAGTCTCTAGTAGTCAAATATACAGCGTAAGCAAGCAAAGTTTAGTTTAAATTTGTCTTGTACACAACAAACATACACAATTACATATATATACTATTAGATACATTGGATTCGGATACTTCGGTGGCAGTTCAAGCCCATTGACTGCTGCTTATAACTGTTAACTAGAGTATGTACCTCGATGGCACAGCAGGCGTTAAAACGATCGCAGTACATGACGTCTCGGATATTAGGCTGTTAAGAGTATCTAAGTGCTTATGTAAAATTTTGCATTCTTAATGCAAGTACCGATCGAGGATACCGCTTGAAAATGGAAATATTTTGTTCTACGCTTAAGAAAACCTATAATATTTTATTTGCACACCTTCGCTCACCATACTTAGTACGTACGTCCATGTGTCAAAGGTACCCTCGTCAGTCTTCAGCTAATTTATATCTACCCGCATTTGTTTAACCGAAAAACGTTTGAGTGTGCCGATTTACGACCCTTGTCTCAACTTTTTCAGATGTATTGCCCCTTGCCGGTTTTGGTGAAACATATTCCTCACTCAGTATACGTGTATGGGACACTGGACAATGGTTCCCTAACGCTACCCAGTTATCTATTTAACTAATAAAACTTAGAAAACGTAATTTGTGGCTACTTTTATACTAAACTTCTTTTTACTCTGTTTAATATATAATAATCTATACTAATATTATAAAGCTGAAGAGTTTGTTTGTTTGTTTGAACGCGCTAATCTCAGGAACTACTCGTTCGAATTGAAAAATTATTTTAGTGTTGGATAGCCCATTTATCGAGGAAGGCTATAGGCTATATCACATCACGCTACGACCAATAGGAGCCGAGCAGCAATGAGAAATGTTGCTAAAACGGGGAAAATTCTCTTATATGAAACAGACAAAGTTGCGTGGGTCAGCTAGTATATTATAAAATAAAAGAAGCCCAGGTCCAACAGCGGTTCGGGCTTCTTTTCAGAGTGATATTCGTTTGATTATAGTCCAACACTCAAGCCCAGTGTGGGTTGCTAGACTTCAAAATGCGTCTTCGCGAAGCAACCTGCTTGCCGGAGAGTTCTATATAATGTACTCTCCGGCAAGCAGGTTTCCTCGCGAAGCTTTTCTTCAGCGTTTGTTCCCGCGATCGTGAGGTGTAATTTTTATCAACCTTTATTAGCAACACGTATTCCGAAATTTACTCATTATACTCACTAATGGTTGCTTGCCAACTAGAGAGAACTAACACTAACACAAGTGGCACAACATGCTCCGGACATCGCAATATACACATATACCAATTATGTCACATATTTGAATATGCAATAATAATAATAATATTCTATCACATACACACAACACCATCTAGCCTAAACTAAGCAGAGCTTGTACTATGGGTACTAGGCAATGGATAAACATACATATTAATCCATTGTCTAGTACCCATAGTACCCATTTCGGTGTTTCCCGAGCGCTATGATATGTCCTTCTTCAAACGAGGTTTAAAGAGAGTTCTTTCACGGTAGGCAGCGGCTTTGCTGTGTCCTGACCTTGCTGAAGTCCATGAGCAGTGATTACCACTTTCCATCAGGTGGGCCACTTGCTCGTCTGCCACCAATGGCAATAAAAAAAAATTAAAAAAGAATGTATATACTTTTTTTGTAAATACATATGTACATATTATACATAGAAATACCCAGATCAAGACAAACATCAACATTCATGCACACAAATGTTTGACTTGTGCGGGAATCGAACCCGCGACCTCAGGTGTGGCAGTCGGTTACACTAATCACTACGCCATCGGGAAATAATTTAAAAATAAGTGAAATAAACCGCGATGTAATCCATTTTAAGTAGCTGTAATTATAATCATTTTAAAAATGATAGGACTATAAGCTATCTGATTAACCGTGTCACTATAATACAACTGGTGCATTGCTAATATAAATATCGATATGAATAACATCAATATTGTAGGGTCGCATTTAACATGATACGTTTAATTACCCGCGCATAAATTGTACACATTGTCTGTTTACGAGTGCAAATTAAACGTTGAATCAAAACTACATGGATGGAGGAGGAGGTAACTAACAATATTTATATATTATTATAAAGCTGTTTTATCATACAGAAGTAATAACGTTTCAAATAGCTTACTTAATTAAATAAAATATTTGTCAAGTTTGGGTCCTCATACCTCTGCCGAACGACCAAGGCATGGAATTCTCTACCAAGGCACGTGTTTTCTTCTTCCTTCAATCCTGGGTCCTTTAAGCGGGGCGTGAAAAAGCACCTTCTCAGGCCGTCAAAGTAGAGACCTCAACATCGCCTCGGCTGCTATGAGGGCGGTGTGGAGGCCACTGCTCTTAGACTACACGACTGCTTACCATCAGGTGGAGTGTGGCCATTTTGACGAGAAAAAAAAATATAATTACTTAATTAAAAATCCATTTATTATTTCGAAGTTGAATAATAATCGATTACGTAACGGGTATCTATTGCGTAATAAATATATATACATATGTATATAAGCAACGCGCAAGCTTAAAAGTTATTGTAGCAATCGATTAGTTTGCCAATTACTTTTTACCTAGAAATATTTTAAATGAAAATAACTAATGAGGAGTGTATCGCGCTGCGCTACATTACATTAAATATGTCTTAAAACAACCGTTATTTTAAGATTATACACGGTGGTAACGTGGTTGTTAAGGTATGTAACTTGCAATCGAGGGATCATGGGTACGATCTTTATCATTATACACACCAAAAACAGAAGACGAAAGACAGCTACAGTACTAAATGTTTCTGTTACTCTTGCTGTGTTTTTATTTACATACGTATATTCTTATAAAAAGAATACTCTTATTTGGGAAGTCGAATCGCTAGTGATCATAAAAATAATCGAAAAAACTTAATGAACACTTGCCCACTCTCCACTTTCGTAGCTTCACGACAATAATAGTCATAAATATTGGCGACAAATTCCCGCCAATCGCGACAATGCACGTTCCATTTGTCGCGAATTGCGCGGTAAATAATAACGGAACGCGGCGAACTTTATCGAGCTTATTTATTGTCTCATTATGGGGATAAAATCGGCTATTTAAAGAGTAATGTGTTTATTATTCTTTATTGATGATGTTAATGCTCTCATTAATCTATATTAATTGCTCATCAAAATAGGACATGAGTCCCAATGAGGGACGCCACGACAAAAACCCCCTTCGTTTTTGGTAAAATATTGTATTTTTTTCGTCAGAAAAAGGGATGTAATGTTAAAATATCTTTGGTTAACCTTGTAGAAGGTAACTTTTATGCTACAGTCCATCGTAGAACATGCCGTAGTACAGATAAGCTCTACGAATAGCTACTGGCTATTGTGCGTATAGTATTCTCGTGACAAAGACTGTTCAAAATAGAGTTCCGATCTACTCTTGGTGTCATAATCACCATCATATAATCACAAATCCTATTATCCTAAATTAAAATAAATGTCAAATGTATAAATTGTAGTTTAGTTCACATATTACATTTATTAGATTAGATTGACATTCTTTTCTAAATATTTCGTTACGAGATAACGCTTTCTGATCAAAAAAGATTTTTTTAGACTGCTTTTTATAAAACACCATTTGTATTTACGTTGTTTTCACTTTCCGTTTCCGAATATTGAAAATAAAGCTACAATAGATAAATCACTATTTTCCAAGTATACATTTTGTAATATTATTAATATATATGAATTAGTAGCTTTTTACCGCAATTTATTCAATCTTTACCTATAAAAACATCTGCTACTTACTGCTCTTATTTTACAAAAAAAGGATACTAAAACTAATGCATACTTATCCTAACTTATATTATAAATGCGAATGTGAGTTACTTGACCAATCATCATGCAATTTCTCATACACTTTGTCAGGGGTACTCAAAAGGACCTAGGATACAGTAGGCTATATCTTTAATCCAGAAAAAAGAACAACACAAGTTTTATCCAGTAACAAAATCTAGATAAACGCGAGCAATGCTGCGAACAGAATCTAGTTTAAAATAAGTTTAGATATTTACTTAAACCAGCGGTCGCCTAGTGGTTAAAATTCGACCATAATTGATTTAAATTTTAAGTTTATTATTATTGTTTATTAAGTTTATTATTTTTATCTATAACTATACCCTTATTACACCCATTTCATTTAGATTTCGCCAAGGCTATACACGTTAATATACCTATCTTTTTTAAACATTTAAACAAATTATTATTTACTTAACTATACTCTTTCATTGACAATATTCCTAAACTGGCTACTTTATTTTCTTACATATAAATAAGGTATAAGTAACCATAGTTACGAAGAATTTTACGACGTCAGACGAACAATGCCGAAATACTCCGAACGCGATTCGAATCGAATTCGAAAATCCGAATGCATGGTTGTGTGCGTGTAGTGCTTTTTCATCAATTTAATGTATTTCTAATGCATATTTTATAAAAAAATATTAGGATTCGCCACTCCTTCTCCATATAAACTTTAACTGTGCCAAATTTCATACTCCTCCGTCCACGCAATTTTCGTAAAAAGGGGTACAAAGTTTTTGCTCACGTATTAATATATAGATGAATACCTACGGTCTTAATTTCTGTTCTGTTCTTTTTGTACGTTGTTTGATTGTTTGTAAAGTCCCCCGAGATACAGGAATTATACCCTAGTACGGGGATTATCTTTTTAATAAAATAAATAAATGTATCAGTACTAGTCGAAGAATCCAATATTTTACAGAATATTGAGTAAATCAATCACAAACATTTTCACGATATCGATTTAATAAGCCTACTTAACCACACTATTGGCCATATTAACCTCATCTATTTGATTCAATAATATTTAATGAAGCATACAAAAGGCTTTGTATCATTAATATCGAATGTAACGTTAATGATCCCATGGGTTTCGCTATAGCAGCCAAAGTCCTGTGTCCAAAATTTGTACAATAATGAACCAAAATTGGCAAGTCTCGCTTGATTTGCCAGTAAATGTGGCAAATTGAAAGGTTTCACGGCTTGTTAAAAAGGTCCCCAGTCTAAAAAAGATAGTTGAGATTTAATAACTCGTTATACATTTTAGCATATTATAGTAAAACTTATATGTAAATATTATTATCAGGTAATATGTTTTAACCTTAACGTTAAATCACATTTATCTAGATTTATTTTATACATTTACAGAACTGAGATTGTAACAATTATATTATGTATAAGTTAATACAAATGCCAATGTTTATCAGCTTTATGTAATATCAGGAGTTATCGTTTACTAGTGATCGACTAGACTTATTGTCTAACTTCGATCTTTCTTATCTTTAAAGCGTGGCAATGTTAATATTTAGCGCATTTACAATATGATCCAAGGTGTGATATATTCCTACCAACTCAGACTGCATTCCTGTAATTTTCAACATTGTCGCGTACGCTCAAGAACCGCGCATGTTCTTTACTCGGAAGTCGATATGGACTACTTTCTTTACACAAACTATCTTATCCTAATATTCTCAAATTCATAAGGATTCTAAACAAATGCGACTAAAATTCGGTTATTCATGCATGCAATAGCGCATAGGGTAATTGATATCAATGGATCTATCAAGTATCCTTTGCGATAATAAAAATTATACGTTTGAATATACACCACAATACTTGAGAATAATGGCTCACCATATATTGGTAGTGCTGTCATATAATCATAATAATTAAGATCAACATTTTACATGTACGCTGTGATTCGAAACGATGATCAGAGCAAACCTATATTATTATTTTAATGTTTTAACCAATCGATAGCGTTCAAGCGACTAAAATAAATCTTTCATATATTCTGCCATACCCATTTATCAAAGTACATGTTGCCTGTACATATCTATCTTAAACATAGGAATGATCGTAGACATTCTAATATTTGAGCGGTCCTGCCTTTAGGGACCGGCCAGACAGACCGGTCTAACTTAGTCCAGGGACAATTCGAGGGGATTGGATTAATCCGTTTTGCATTGCTTTATACCTTGGACACTATAAATAACTTTGTTGAGACTCTGTAATTTAAAAATATGGAAATATTTTTTGTTTTGATACGTTAAAAAGTAGTTAAACATTGAAACGCCATGAAATCGTTGGCTGGAGTTGTGAGCGTCGTCAATTTACATACATACTCCTAGCCTTCATATCCCAGCGATATTTTTACTTTTCACTTTATACAGGACAAGCCGATGCACCTACTGCACATGCATCCGGTCTGATTCAGAATTGCAAGATAGATGAACCCGATAACATCGAATGATAAACTTAATAAAAACTTATCAAATTCGGGAATACACGATCGGCAAACATATACAAGGTATAAAGTTATGCCTCTATGCGATCGAGGCCACTCGTAAATATTTGATATGTAAATTTACGTAAACGTTATAATATGCTTTACTGCTGATTCCAACGTATATATATAAGTACATATACGCTTTATCCAACGAAGCTAAATATGGTTGTTATCTAATAAATAACCCTTCGTGTATTTTATTTTTCTAATAGACTAGTCTAGAATAATCGATCTTGTTGCTTTTCATTTTTCATTTAATAGCACTACTGTATCCGTATTACTAGAAACGTTATATAATATAGTATTTGAAGCCATTAATTATTTTCAACAGACTGTATTGGGTAGAATAAGGTTATATGGCATCTTAATGTAAACTCTCAAGCCAAACTTAAAATATGCTCCACAGTTTCTCAACGTTTATAATCTGTTGATCAAATCTCGTATAAACAAAACGCTGATCCGATTTCCCCAACATCTCAAGGCCCGCCACATAACGTCAACGTAATCTTGTATAATTTTACGAACAGGGAAAGACGAAACTGCACATCGTACAGATTAAAACAATAAATAAAACGGTTTAGAATGTTTACCGTCTCCTCAAAATGCATAGGCCATTACACGAACAACTTTATTGTGATTTTGTGTTTAAACAAAGAGGGTGGCATTTTTACGCGGCAACGTAATGAATTTTCAGCATGGCGAGACATCGAGCCTTTAAAAAATTCAACAAGATGTAGGGAGGAATTTGTACACCTCATTGAATAACATTGCTTCATGCATAATTTTTAGTTTACAAAAATTTGTCGCGTTTGTTTTTGAGTTTAGACGAAAAGTTTACAGTTTTAGCATAATTCTGTACGGTGCAATATTTTCTTGAGAAATGTTAATTTTCTAAGTACGTGAGTACGTGCAAAATTGCAATACATAGAATGTGGAAGGAATATATTATATCGAAGAATTGTAATTAGATTGTAGGTCATAATAAATGCGTGCTGTGATTTTGATTCTGACGCTGCACACATACTTACTTATATACAATATTTGATCTTTTACATTGAACGCTGACGGCACCTTAGGCTTATCTAAACCAATACTATCAACGCGAGCAGTTTTATGGTATCGGGCTAAATCTTAAGAGATTTTATTAGGTATTTTATATTCATCTATATTTTATACGTCCATTTCTAAGCAAACTTGTGTCCATATACATACATAGTTGTACAGAGTCTGAATATATTTAGTGAGGTGCTTGTAAAGATTCAGACTATACAGATTTCTCCAATTGCGACAATTAAAAGCAAAGCTGTGTGTATTGTTTAAAAAGTACATATATTATAGATGAAACTTTAGGATGTTTCTCATCTTACAACTCTCTTATATCTACTATTATGACTCAGCCTAAAGAGCAGCGATAGCTCAGTGGGGAGACCAACAGACTGCAATGCAGAGGGTCTCGGGTTCGAACCCACGTCGCGCACCTCTGACTTTCGGAAGTTATATGACTTTTCGAAATTATGTGCGTATTGATTGACAATTATCGCCTGCTCCGTGCCTCGGAGAGCACGTTAAGCCGTCGGTTCCGGCTGCCATGAGATAAAATAAGATGACTCAGCCTAGCACTAAACGCACAATTTGTATTGTACAGGTACATACGTATCACAGAACATGGAATTTCTCTGTTCTATGACACGTATAGAGGTATAAAATATTGGCATTAATATCTACTGGTATATCGACTCGCAAACTCGTCCCTTATTAGCGAAGCCAACTACATCTAATATGATTTCTTGTCGGTTCATATCCTGGGGGATGGAGGGATCAAAGTTGTCGCTAACACAATTAGGGAGACAGATTAGTTTCGGTCAGGAACGCGCCATGCTACCTGACCGCTTAGATTGCCATTCATTTACCACGTAAACATGTTAAGAGTATAGTTATTAGTTTGAATGTTGTTCAAGGATGTTCAACTCATTTCATTAAGCAAAATAATAAGTAAATATGTAAAGGTCTGTAGTGACTTAGGCTTATGTTTATTACCAAGAGTGAAGTCCTATATTCGATGAGCACTAACCGAGGTACAATATGTCTTAATCTTTTGCAGAGAGCGCAAGCCGTTTTTGGACTGTGCAGAAACAATTCCTCTATTTGTTATATTTATAAAAATCATTTATGATTCACTATACAACTTGTTTGGATTCGTGCGTCTTAGACTTAATATATATATTGTATGGCTATAATGGTAGCATATAATCGATATTTTATGCATACATAGTTTCACACCAAAACCCCGCAAGGATAGATAAAGATACATTACGCCCATATGTTGTCAAACATGGTTTTAGGTCTAGCGTAAAAGAGGGCATGTCTATTGTCTCTACCGGGCACAGATTCTGTTCTGCTACGAACCTTATGACCTCATGCAGTTGTATTTACTATCGCTGTATGTTCATACCTGTGCTAAGCTGTTCAGGGTCATACGGGAATACATGAGCTTTATAATTTACTTGGGTACCTTTATACTAGTGTGAGAGAAATATTGGCTTCTTTAGGATATATTACACAATATCCATGCCGTTGTTTATCAGTTGTGCTCATGCTTGTATTTTACAAGCGTGAGCTTAAAGAAAAATATAAATAAAATGCAAGGAGTAGCATAAAATAAAAATATTTTTAATTTTAGTTTTAGAGCCTACAGTAATCTTTCTGTAGACTAAAAAGCTTATATCTAGTTCATATGATACGATAATCGTTAGTGCGAGCTCGATGCTATAATTTCACTATTCATTAAGCCTACAGAAAAGCTCTAATCAATATTCTAATATTCTATTCTCTCACATACACACAACACCAGCTAGCCCAAACTAAGCAGAGCTTGTACTATGGGTACTAGACAATGGATAAACATACATATATACTTTCATTTTTTGTAGGTAAATACATACATATTATACATAGACACACCCAGACCAAGACAAACATCCATGTTCATGCACACAAATGTTTGACTTGTGCGGGAATCGAACCCGCGACCTCAGGCGTGGCAGTCGGTTACAGTAACCACTACGCCATCGAGGCGTATATCATGTATCATACGTCATAACTAAATTGAAAACATTGAAACGTATAGCCAAAAGGTCATCCAGAAACAATTTCTAATCGCCACTTTCAAATTAAAAGCCCCTTCTCCCCGTACCCTAAGTTAACCCTTATGAAATATTAAAGAAGTGACATTTCGGACCCCACATAATTACATTGCATCCCAATACTAGATAATGTCGTCCTTATACGTTAAAGTCCAGACGTGCCTTTTCAAATACGAATGAAATTGGATATCGTAGATATTATGAATATTGTAAAATGTTTCATATCATTTTGCCATCAATTTTGAATATCGTTCTGCAATTTGCGGTGTATTTGGATATTTTCTGGATAGCTTTTGATTTTATTTGAATTTCGTTTGATAGCCCTCGAGACGTCATTGCATTAATCCAGGAAGCGCACTTTTGGTATTTCCAATCAGTGATTCAAATTTACAAATTTTATCGATCACGATCTCGTTGTAAATTATAACCTATTAAAAATACAATAACCTTGGTAGGTCAGACAGTCTGCGGCGACAGTTACATAAGTAGATTATCTGATAAGTAGTCAAAAACCTTTGGGTAGCCTGGTGTTTACGATGTCAACTGCTTAGGCTCTTTGGATTATTTTGTATGTGACAAGTAAACTCAATTATCGGTAGTAGGAATGTTTATCATGAGAGAGCATTTTCTTATTTATTGTCCACTATTCAATTCAATTCAATTTATTTATTTGCATAATATGGGTTTAACAATAGATATTACAACATTAATGATAGTATCGCTATATTCAGCTGTCCAGCATGCAAAAATTTCCTATATTTAAATTATATCATAACATTAATAATAAATGAATATACACAGTTACTAAAAATAAAAACTATTCAGTCAATCTTAATAATTGTCAATAAGTAATAGAATTATGTCAAAACTAAATAAAATAAAATTAAATGTTTATGTTCATGTCGTTCAAAAATTCAAACAAGGAGTAATAAGTTTTTGTTACAAGTAGATGTTCTATGGACCAGATATTTTTATAGTTTCATATAAGATCTATAAATAAACAAAAATATATAGTATCTTACTTTCCTTGTGATGACCTAATTTACCCAAACATTTTGTAACCACTCAAAATAATAACAGAACACAAAACTTAATTACACATAATATTATAAAACGAAGTTATTTCCATACTATCCCCGGGCCTCCCTCGAGAGAGATAGTAGTACATCTGAGGTAGCCAGTAACTACATGCTTGTTAACTCGTCTCATATATTATGAAGCTATGTCAAATGTGTACTGGCTCGCGGTCGTACAGGTTGTTTCAAGTGAATTAATTTTAAATGTTCATATACTACGTTATCATCCTTATTAAACATAGCTGCTTGTTTAGATATGTTACCCAGTATGCCATTGCTACTTCGGTTACCGACGCTGCAAAAAACTATGGCCACTGGTTTCCATTTGTAAAGTGTGTTCTTAAGAAGCTCTTGGATCTTTGTTCGCCTCACAAAACATAACTATATACTATTTGGCCCAGATATTGCTTTGTTAAATAATAATATAAATATATAAAATAGGAAGATGTTTTTGTGCCAATCATCATGATTCTAAGATTTGTCTTTGTTACCATTATCGGTAATATAATTGATGAGATGTTTTTCAGTACATGGCTGTATTGCGGATTAATGAGTCGCCTTAACCGAGGAAGTACCACAGCTTACAGTATATGCATACAGTTGCGTACTGTTCGGTGACCGCTAGCTAATACCTTCAATGAACCTTATACTCCGTGAGCCTTCAATATACAACGGTAACTTACTATCAGTTAGCAGAGCATTTGCTTGTCTGATGCATGTGTGGTTTGTGGCTAGCAGTAGCTTCGTTTTTATTGGAATCGCTTCTATGGTATCAAGTAAAGATATCTATGATTACGAGAGCTAGCTACCACTTAGTATCAGGTAGGTCGCTGGATCATCTGCC
Source organism: Catocala sponsa (assembly GCA_963564715.1). Lineage (NCBI taxonomy): Eukaryota > Metazoa > Arthropoda > Insecta > Lepidoptera > Erebidae > Catocala > Catocala sponsa. The sequence goes on along the minus strand of OY751338.1, from coordinate 18,330,490 downwards.
AACAACTGCAATAAGAAAATTGACCAGTAAATATGAATTACAGTCGAAATATAAATAGTTATATAGAGTTATATACGAGGTGCTGGACGGAGACAACATCCACTCCTTGATTGCCCACCATCATGGCGATTAAATTTAGGCAGTAATAGTCCAACGGCTAGAGCAATTCAATTAATTAATAAGTTTTTACAAGCTGATCCTAATGCTGACATATTTTATGATAAATTAAGTAAATTATCCAATTCAATATTTCTATTTCTAAACATGACATGTAAATATTTATAAACAAATATAATTGTGTAACGTCTTGTATAATTTGTAATCTGTTTTTAATGTTCAAATTCTATTATGTATTTTCTATAGATAGTTTTAGAATTGCGATTTGGTTTGTAACTGTAAGCTTATATGGTTTTATCAGTAAATAAATAAAATCAATAAATAAAAACCATACACACATACATTTTCAGGCAGGTTTTACACACAAAACATCTTTTCCCAAACCTTTGGAAGCGGACCTAGCACCAGTCGTCTATATGGCACTTGTGTAACGATTTGGCAGCTGGCCTCACGTGATTATTCTTTTGTTGCAAATTTGTAAAAAATGGTAACTAAATGTTAAATATATACATATAACATAAATACCTATATACTAAATGTATATATTTAACATTTAGTTACCATTTGCAACGGAAGAATAATCATGTAATACATTTTGTCACACTAAGATACGATTTTTAATCATTAGGTAAACCTTAATTGACGGTTATATTTTACACAGGCTTTGTATAACAAAACTGTAACATTTAATACTCTGTTAAATATTGAAAACCGTTTCTGAGCGACCAGTCCAATAAATTATGTCGTTGATTTCATGATTATAAATTTGAATCACGCTGTATTCGACTGGCGACATAGAAGGTAAAATAAAGGCTCTCTCGGATGTCGGATGTCGCGACCTTCTGGGATTTAGTCTGACTTATTTAACTTGTGCTGAACTATCTGACGGGCTTCAGCCAATATTTGCATGTGCCCCAAATATTGAGACAAGTTGTTTACTTTATAATTTGTTATTCATAAAGGTATATTGTCTTTATTTAGTGTAGGCTTTTTAAACTTATTGTAGTAAGTAATATAGTGATATAAGTCATGCCAGTCTTATATTGCCCGCTTGGTTTACAGATAATTGTAAGTGTTACTATACATCCAAATTAATTTTGCGATTACGACTGGACTAAAACTGAGTTGTGAGTAGTTTTAAAACAAAGGCGATCCAAATTTGAACGAATAATTAATTTCATTGATGTTAGTCGGTATATCAAGACACTTTCTTTCTAGACTTGATGAAACATGAATCAAAACTTGATGAAACATTTCGCATCTCAGAAACTGTGTTCATATACATATGTCACTTAACTAACCAAACATAACCTTTGTAATACATAACAAAAATACATACAAAAAAATTGTAGTCTAACACAAACAATGTGTATAAACCATATATCTCCTATTATACGAAGGGAGGTAGCTCAGCAAACACACCTTTTATTCGGTAAAGATGATTTGTCAAAATAAATTAAGCATAAGACAGTCGGAGTCGGCGTTGTCAAATATTTATACGGAACCCACAGAATGTAGCGAATGTTAATGTAAAAGACCTCACCCTACACGGTACACGTTACGAAGATACCTTATTCTGGTAATAGATTAACGTATTTTAGATAGCTTGGTTAACATATTATGTCTAGTTTACTTTAATAACATTTTGTACTTAGTATAATTACTGTGTCTTGTAGAGCTGTTTAAACATAGAAACAAAGGATAAAAATATTTTAGGTTAAAATCTATTGCATGTGGATGATACAATTATTTCTCAATAATAATTGGTTTGAGCATTACGAATTTTAAAATAGCTTTGCTCATCAAATCACAATTCTGATGTTGTTTCTTAATAATAAATGATTAGATGCTATTTGGTGTTCTAGGAAACACAAGACAGCTCAGTGGACCCATAAATTTCAAGCGCTGAATATCTATATAAATGTATTTTAAAACCTAAAAAGTAAGGTAGTTAATAAAATAACGATTTCTTTCAGGTTGCATAGATCCATAATAAATATATAAATGCCAATAAAATTATAATATTTTTACAAATGATATCAAATTCACTCTACTAGCTAATTTTTAATCAAAACTTCCGGTACACTATTTCTATCATCCACGAACTTTGGGTGACAACATAACTTTCATTTGAGAAACCTGCACATATACGTTAGACTAAATTATATAAAGTATATCAGTAGTCATATGTAATAAAAAAATAGATACATGACTATGATGTATTATAATTAACATACCTTTTAGATTACAATGTATTACAAGTATAGCTTCATAAAAAAATCTAGCCATCCAGCAGCGATTTCCACATACATCCATTCGTGTACCATGTAGTAATCGTACCTTCAAATCTCATGTGATTTGCTGGTCGCGATCCATCATCGTCGACGTAGTCCGCGCAGTAATAATACGCCACAGAATAACTACAATAGAAGAATAACTTTGTGAACCAAAACATTAGTTCCTCTTAAAATAACTGCTCGAACATTGGGTAACCATATACGTCTAATGTGTTCTATGTAAGGCGTATATTGTTTACCTTAATCAGTTAAGGTAAACATCGCATTCTGACCGGCGCGCGGCGTTCAGTCTGTAAGTTGGTATTGTTATAGCTAGTTTAGAAAATGCGTGGTAATAATGCAGGCTTTCCTGGTAATGTTGTACAGGCACAACTTACTGTAAAAATATATACTTACCAAAATAAATATTACATTCTAAGTTCTCTGCAAGTTATATTTTCATACACTAATAAATAATCGTCTTTTTACCATAGCCGAGTACAAATTATTTTGTTTAATACTTATTAGTCATTTATTTTTAGGACTACCTCATTGGTTTAGTGGCCCTCGTATCCTGGACGCCCAGATGAACGGTAATAAGCGGAATCATTAATACGTGGAAAACATATTCCTCATTCATCCTAACATATTTCTTTTCTCTTTAATGCTGGGAATGTTGAAGTCTTTTCACGAGGCTATTATGAGCTGAATAGCTTTCGATTTCGTAAGTGATTACTCTCATCACGCATTAGTTATATATCATTAACTATAGATCTATTTTAGACGAAAAGATATACGATGACGACGATCGCTACCCATGCATGTTTCTGCGAAATTGGAAGTGTAGTGTCCCTTAGTCAACAGGTAATGCTACAACAGTATCATGTACATTTGACAAGTCTTTCTTCTTGATAATGTTCATTCTTAGGCCTGCACGCTGGGCAATCACAAGACATTGCATATGCTCATCCAGCCAAACAAATTTAATTATTATTGAGTGTACACATACTTAAATGTACGATTTAGTTTTTAACGCATTACGCGAACCAATTTATTTAGTCTTGACACCCTAACTGTCACTTTAAAAAGATGGCTGTTACGAAATGGTTGCGCACTCTCTTAATATTCATCAACTCGCTCGCTCCGTTCCACTTCGTTTGACTCTGCGGTTTTGTTTTATATTACTCATGTAAACACACGGCGTGATCTTACTTACTCTGCTTGGGTTATTTTCCATGCCTTGCTTTGAGGACGCACGCAATCATAATGCCTTGCTGAGAAAAATAATACATAGATATAGACACACATTTATATCTCCGAAGGGACATCTAGATGTATTACAGTACACCTACATTTCACCAACTATGATTTTACGTACCATCAAATAGGTAAAGATCTTATAGACGCCGAAATTTGCCCACAAACGTAAGCGTGTTGGCCAGCGGGCAGCAAATGGAATAAATACTCGTAACGTTTTAAGCCTCTCTAAGAATTACCCATTATCCCGTTGTTTAGTGACAGAGATATATTTTCTTTCATGCTTCTTGTATTCTTCTTTTGTACTCTTCCTTTAAATCTACTACGGGATTATAAAACATAAACCTGATTATAACCAAGAACCCGTTATAGAATCCCGCCAAGTCTCATTGCTTGGCAAAGGCGTTGGGAGGCCTTTACCTTCTCCATCCATCTTTCTCTATAAGCCGGTTATTATTAGTTATGTAGAAAGTCATATCCTTACTTCCTTAGTAATATTATAAATTCGAAAGTAACTCTGTCTGTCTGACTGTCAGTCTGCCTGTTACCCTTTCACGGCTAAACCACTCAACCGATTTAGATGATATTTGGTATAGATATAGTTTAAGCCCTGGGGAAGGACATAGGCTTAGACTTTTTTTGATGTAGGTACCACGCAGGCGGAGCCGCGCGCAAAAGTATTATATAAAATATACAAAACCAATAAAACTTCACTAACACATGCTTAAACAATCCTTCAAGTATTTACAGAACGCTAACAGGACTGAGGGTAGTTCGAGCAAGAAATTAAGAGTTGAGTCGAGACGCCTCGTGGGAAATTCGACCAATCACGATAGAGAATTGCTGCAGTGACCACACACTACTAGAGCGAACTGTTCTTGAGCAACTATAATTCAATCGTAGAAGTTTTATCATTGTGACCAAGTTGGAAAAAGATCGTACCATTATTTTTTGTTTAATTTATTAATTTTCTATGTTTCACTAATATTATGTAATTGTGATAGTTTGTAAAGGTATTTGAAAGATTGTAACTCAGTCACGCTTATTTATTTATTTATTCGTTGGTACACCAACAGCATTACATGTTACATCTACATAATTATTGTTAATTAACAATACAATAAATCATGACAAACTATGCGCCATCGTTATGTTCCTGCACCTCTAAAACGGTTTTCCTGAATTTGTTCAATGACAGAGCGTGAATATCTATATTTAACCTATACATACGTTGATCGGATTTAGGTAAATTACTTATGTACATAAGATTATTTTTATTTCCGCATGTTGCCGTGGGATTCACGTGTGAGAAGCCGCGGCTAATATTCAATATTATTATGCAGGTTTTAGACTAATTGTAGATCAATCATAGCAGGTGCCCCGAGCGATCCGATCTATATCATATTTTATGAACTGTTATAATTGATTGAACACTTCACTACTGTTATAAATTTTACCTTTAATCTGACACCATATAACATAAAGATTCGAAATTTAAAAAATCGTCGTTGCAGTATTTCATCCATTATCATAATTAATTGTAAATATGAGTTGTCAAAACATCAATAATCACCGGTGAGTCCCAGGGGTAAGGCGGATTTCGAAAAACGCCCGCGAAAGCTTTTAAAATTAAAATCCATTCATTCAAGCCATTTCTTTGTCGTCCCCCTTCGGAGATAACCGCAGACGATTGCGATTGTCGGCGTGCACAGATGAATTGGATGAAAGGATTTGACGGCATTTTGAAATATTATTGCAAAACATGTAAGGATTTTAAAAAGAATGCCTTATATTTAATATTGGTTCCTTCTGGAAAGAAAAAGAAAATGCAACTAACAAAAACGAAAAATAATCATCCCTCGTCTACATATTTTTATAATTTAATTAAATGCTTTTAAATCAAAGCATGTACGCAGCGATAGCCTAGTGGGAAACCGTTGGATTGCCACGCAGAGGTCTCGAGTTCGAACCCAAGGCGCGCATCTCTGACTTTTCGGACTTATATGGGTATTAAATAGTTAATTATCGCTTGCTTTAACGGTGAAGGAAAACATCGTGAGGAAACCTGCATATCTGAGAGTTCTTCATAATGTTCTCGAAGATATATGAAGTCTGCCAACCCGCACTAGGCCAGCGTGGTGGACTATGGCCTAACCCTTATCACAGTGAGAAGAGGCCCGTGCCCAGCAGTGGGACAGTTTAATAAAGGGCTGATATTATTAAATCAAAAAATCTTTTAAGCAAATACTTTGTAGGCTCATTAGTAGTTAGAACTGTATTATGTATTACTCAGTTAACATTGAATCCAAAAAAGGACATTCCATAATATTACCTTCTACCAGAAAACATATTTTAATTAATGTTAATTGCCAATCCAGATTGTAACCGCTACTGTTAGACTTTCTGAACAATGACGTACGTTGGTACTACGCAACGTAAAAGATACGTAGCATCAATGGTGAACTGTTTCACTTGTAAGTTTCGCACTGATTACTAGATATAATTATATCGTAATCTATTCACACCTTAATTCAGTTATACAGTCAGTATTAAAAAACTAAATATATTGTTTAAGTCAACAACAAATCATGATCACAATCCCATTTAAAAGCCACCATATTTCTAACACTCGAACCATCAGGTCGTAAAGAATTTCAAAAATCTTGTTCGGAATTCAAACAAAGATTCGAAATTCAAATCCCATGCGATTGGCACGTCACAGCAGCACTGTGACGCTCAGAATTACTGATTGATTATGCATTCGCGTCACACTTGACGGGTGGCGGGAAACAATGTGATTCTGATTATTTTTTTGCGTCCAATCTTTAAATCACAATTTTAATGGCAGACTGCGCCAAAGTTACTTATATTTTAGTGTAAGTGGTTTTTGTGATTTTTTCTTATAAAGTTAAAAGGTAAAATATAGGTACGGCTAGTTTTTTTATTGATTGCCCCCTTGATCGTAAAGCATTCGTTAACGCTTAGATTTCAATCTTCGGGTTGTAACGTCTAACAAAATTGTATATGCTACATTCTTAATAATAGCAGTGTCTAGATTTGTGCCTAGTAGACAGTGACATCTCTTTTTAAGCTATTGCATAGCTTCTATCGCGGGCCTTGAGCGTGGAGACCGAATCCAGAAATTTCGTAACGAAAACAACCTAACACCCCCCACTCCGACCGGCACAGCGGTGATACTTTTTGAAGTTATACTTCTTTAGGCGCGTTATGAAAAAATGATGAGTGAAATTTTAAATTGCGCGCGCATCACTGTGACACAACTGCTACATGTTGAAGTTGGCCACGGAATAGAATTAAAAGTATATATTTTTTTAAATGACTATAAGTTAACTCATATACAGGCTAGTTGTAAAGTATCCAACGAAACGTTGTTATTTTCAAATTCGAATGAAATACCATTTAATATGAAATATATTATTCATATTAATAATCAATTCTAAAAAATGGTCAATTAAGTATTTTAGTTTTTATTTAACTTGATAATAATTTTCTTTTAATCAATATTTTTTCAAAAATAATAGTAATTTCATGAATTAAAATATTTAAACTAAAATATAAATATTGTAGTACCTATTATATTTAGGTATCTTTTTATTGAGTTCATAATTTTTTAATACAGACTTAATCATTTTGTTTATCGAATATAGTACTTAATTAATCCATATTTTTTTAAATTTATATTATAGACCATTTTAATAATTTTCCGGAATTTTGTTGGAAACAAAATCTAGTTTCGTACTACAATATTTGTCTTTTAATTCATGTATACATTTTTTTTGAATAAATATTATTTAAAAAAATATAATTGCATAAAGTTGATAAAAAATGCTATGCAATAGCTTTACCGCGGCAGTCTCCGAGTGCCACACAGCTGTTTTTTATTTTTAGATTTTTATCATTTACGCGATGTCTAAAAACAGACCTACCATTCAAACCAGTGAAAGTAAAATTTTTTCAGTATTTTATGAGGATGCTGTACTTCTGCAGGTTGAACCTAAGAATCTTATGAATTTAGTATTGATATGCTTGTGCTAGACTGCTCAGGAAAACTACCCTTCAAGAAGAAACCAGCGTAAGACTAGTTATACTATTACTCTGTTTCGCCTCGTAAATAAGTGTTCTGAAGGCTCAAATGCTCAGCTCTAACAATACTTTACTTCCATCTTTACTAATCTCTTCTCTTCCTTTGCTTTTATCCTACCTTTAATCCGTTTTTTATTGAGGTGGATAACACACGCCAATCAAATGATACTTCTTGTATTCCAAACGGTCTTAGGCTACAATACCCGCTTGATATCAGGCTTATGATCGTCTGCCAACAAAAAAGTAAATTTAAAAATTGTTGTTCCTCTGTTAGTCAGTTTGTCGGTCAAACATATTTTCAAAATTTTTGGAGGTCATAACCTCCAATAATCTTGAAAATATGTTTGACCGATGATCTAACTCATTCAATACTAAGCTTTACAGGCGTTTACAGCTTTATACGCGTTATCTTAAAAAATATTAATAATATCTGGTTTTTCCCTTAGGTATATAATTTTGTATTTAAAATTAGAACACAGACACGTTGAACAACAATTAAAAGCATCAAGAAGGTTTATTATCACAGCAAAAACCAAACGCCAAACTTTAACTATTTGCCCTTATTTAATCTAAAAACCACTAAAGTCATTAGCAAGTGACCCTTCTCATAATAAAACAAGCTTCATCTTGACACCCGGGTTGTCCCGCAAGACCGGGTCTGACCAATTTACGACCCCTGAGATGACGACCGGAGATAACACTAAAATGTCCTGCGACTGTACTGATAATACGCATAAGCCTAATATTACGAAGACATTTGATTGTGTTTTCAGTTGTTTTTAGAGTGTTGTGAATACATCTAAACTTCAATTTTAGATAATATTATAAAGAGGAAAGATTCGTATTTTTATTTACTATGGATAAAAACTGCGAGACCGATAAAAATTATTTCACTGTTATTAAGCTACTTTAGCCCGAAGTAATATAGGCTATATAATATCACGTTACAAGCAGTAATCATTAACGTTGGTGAAAACGTGGAGGACAGCCCGTTTTCAAGAAACAAGTTTCTGTTACCGTCGCGGCTGTATTGAACGCGAACACGCTGTGCGTGGGGCTTCGATCCCCGGATCTGGAAGTGTTATTGGATTTTTCTGTCAATACTTTCTTAGTAGCCGTAGGAAGTCTCTAACTATACCCGGGAAACCTCAATAAGTCCTACTGCGGTTTCCCACGGTTTAAAACCATAGCTGATGAAACGTGGGTTAACAATACAACCTCTGCCTACCTCTCCTGGGATCCCAGAAAAGGTAGGCATAGGTTCATTCTCGCAACTATTTGTGAGATTAGGTAGTATGAAAACCTAAGTTATATGAAAAATATGGTTGTTATTACTATAGTCATCAATTCGCACAAAATATATATTAGTACCTAATGCTATGGGTGAACCAAATTTCAATGTTGTTTATAATAATTAAAATTGTTGTACAATGTAAACAGTACTGATCAAACTAGGGTAATAAATCATAGTAATTATGGCATAAGAGCTTTTTAAATATTTAGATGTCCCGTCAGGTCAACATTTTTGGGGTGGCTATTCTAGTGAAGGGCAGGCATAGCCATCGATACTTTTTCACAGTTTAATACTGTAGGGCCTTTAAAAGTGAGATACTATAAAAATGTAACTAAAACATAATTAGAAGAATATAATAGAATATATTACATTTAAGTTATTAAATAAACTGATGACAGATCCTTAACGCTTTACCTAGTTATTCAATCAAGAAATATTTTTATAAACTTAATTAAGTTTATAAATAGATATTACATCTATTTATAAATTTAACGGAATTGCACCAACGTCATAAAACATGTATAATATAATATGATTGAAAATGTAATGAGAATGTTTTTATTTCAGATAAGCCACAGGATGCGTGACAAGACCCGCACTGCAATATGGCTAACAAATTTTATAAGAACACAAGCAACAGGGGCTAACGATCATTTGAGATTTCATAAACCACAGCAATAATTACCGACTGTACTAAGGAGCTCCGCGATAGAAATAGAGATGATATGATTTGATGGCGATGGCGTAGCGGTTAGTGTAACCGACTGCCACGCCTGAGGTCGCGGGTTCGATTCCCGCACAATTCAAACATTTGTGTGCATGGGCATGGATGTTTGTGTTGGTCTGGGTGTTTCTATGTATAATATGTATGCATTTACAAAAAAAGATATATATTTATGTTTATCCATTGTTTAGTACCCATAGTACAAGCTCTGCTTAGTTTGGACTAGATGGTGTTGTGCGTATGTGATAGTTAAAATTATATTATAGTTAAAATGCAATTATCGACAATCATTTTTAAAATACCCTCCCAGCCCTAGTATTTGCTCCCCATTTTAAAGCATGTGGCGTATGGCCACTGAGCCCTTCGCCCAAATTGAGTGCTCCTTCACTAGTAGATAATGCCACCGCCTTTGTTAGTTTAAAAGTTTGAACACACGAATCTGTTATAAAGAAAAGATATATCTATACTATGCGCAAGTATATTATTATTATTTAAATATTAGAATTCAAGTATTCGGAAGTTAACTGCAGCGTTTTGATTTATTAAAATACTAGTTTTCACCCGCGGCTTCGCTCGCGTAAATGTAGGTTAGGTTTGTAAAAGTTATTTTTTCTGGATGAAAGGTGGGAATATGTCCTATTCTGTACCCCTGACAACGTGTATGCAAAATTTCATATTGATCGGTTGAGTAGTTAAGGCGTGAAAGCGTAACAAACAAACAAACAAACTCATTTTCGCATTTATAATATTAGTAAGGATGTTATGATTATAAAGATATCGTTGTAAGTGGGTAAATGCCTACCACTGTCACCTTCAACGTGTCCCGAAAACAGGCGTGATTGCAATATGTACTCAAAAAAGTGATGCTATGTAATGTACTAGATATTTATGTTAGTTGTTATGGATAAGCTATTTAAGTTAAAAAGATACGTGCAGAATAGTAATGTGTTATTTTTATTTAAAATTTTGAAGTAAATAAATGAAAAGCCATATCAAATTGTTAGGTTAGCAAAGACCACAGCCTGTATGCAGAGAAGATATTTAGAAACCTAAAATAGTTAATGTTGCTAGTAATAGATAAGATTCACCTGGATAAACCCAATCAATATATTTTTAAATGTAATCGACTAACATTATACGGATACATTATAGGTATAGCTTTCATAGCTTATCTCGTGTTGAACAAGTTTACTATGCCACATGATTCGCGCGGGCCCGCCGATAGCGATTTTTGTTGAGGAACACCGTGGTAGGTTTAGTCGGTATTCCGGTAGGTACATTATTCCTTTTTCCATCTTTCTCTTTTACCCCGGTGAGTCCGAAATAACCCTTCCGCCCGCCTCCGCGGAGGGTATGCATCAATGCATTACCCCACGTTAAAAAAAAAGTAACCACATATATTATATGATTAAGAAAAATTCGAGCAACACTACTAGATGACGATACAGTCTGCCAAACCTGTGGTCACCCACTAGACAGACATACTTCATGTATACTACATATTACTTATGGTAACTACATTGTTACGCAAACTAGTAATCTAACAGCAAAAACAAAAATACACCACAAAAGTCACCATACGCCATTATCTAAAAATCTCTGTCCAAATAGCCAATTAAAATCCAAAAGTTCATGCGACAAATGTTTGTCTTGTTAGCAATATTTTTAATTGAGACAGACCCTACGTGGATTGTCAAACAATAGTTTGAATCACCATATATCATTGAGCTCTGTTGACATCATTAAAGTTGTTCGGTATTATAGAGGATGCATGCGCTTGTTGAGGGTCCAAAGTATAGTGGTTTTTGTGTGAGGTCATTGTTTACATGAACCGGGCAAATAATTAAGAATGTTCATTGGTTTTGTCAACACAATCTATGGAACCAGCCAGTGTGATTGCGGTGGGATTCAATTGTTTGATCTCTTCGTATTGTGGGTACAAGTTTATTGGTTCTTTCAGAGATTGGTGTTTACCCTTTCATTTTTAATGTAAGAAATGTATGATTTTATTGACATAGTTTTAATTAGAGCAAAAAATGTATTTTCTTTTTTTCTATTTGGTTTTAATATATTTCTTTCTAGCAGACCCTGATTAATGCTCTAGTTACCTTAAGCTGCTGCTGATATAAATAACAAGAGAGTAATTGCTGGAAAATAGCAAAATATTGCTATACTGACAAGTCTGAAGGTTGCAAAAGAATCTTGCCGAGCCCCATTCTCAATTACTTCAAGAAATTAAGTAATTGAGAATTTAGGATTTATTTAAATAGGTACTACTGCAATCTAGGCTATTCATTTTATAACTACACTTTATGGATTATATTACTTGTCATAAGTTTTCATTTGAGGTCTCTGCGCCGAATTATTTGCCTACTATTATTTCTATAACTGATGATTATTGTATTCATCCAATAGCCTCTGTGACAAAAGACTGAAACTGCTACAATTGGACGTCAATAAACAACCCTTAACACACACATTAACTTCCTTGAACCGAAGCAATTTCTTTCGGAAAGGATTCTTCAGGGGTCTTATTCATTCCCTTATTAGGGCGATGTTTGTTTTGCGCGGGACATAGCCCGAGAGATTCTCGGGTCATTATCCGGGAGCGGCACACGTGATGCGTGAAATTATTTCGTACTTTACACAGTCCTGTGATGGGTGCGTACGCGCTGCCTGCATGGGGTGGAGTAACAATGTGGACATGCCTTAGAATGGCATACGATTATAATGACTAATATTATAAATGCGAATCTAAGTTTGTTTGTTTGTTACGCTTTTAAGCCTAAACTATGAAATTTTGCGTACATGTTGTCAGAAGTACAGAAAAGGACATAGGGTACCTTTCATCCAGAAAAAATACTGTTCCTGAGGGCTGGTAAATTATAAATGAATTTTGTCTCAAGTTTGACTAATAAAGTGTAAATATATAATGATTGCTTGCATTACTAATATAAATAAAAATTATTAATTGTATCATTATACAAAAGTAATATAAAATAATGAAATATTTGTATTTTACTTACTTAAAAATAGAAATACAGTTAACGATACTGATGTTAAGGTGAGCCTTTCTTTTAGCATGAATGAATAAATACAATGATATTACCTTTACCTGTTATGGTCTTAATCCAATTCTCTTAGGTGAAATTAAAATGCCGCTCATCATCGTCAAACTTATTTTTAAGGTACACTCGATCGATCATCATGTAATTTTGCATACACGTTGTCAGAGGTACAGGAAGGGACATAGGTTTTCATCCAGAGAAAGTACTGTTTCCGAGGTTTAGATAGATATTTTATATTTTAATGCATTTCTTCAACATTTGCACATATATGTAGTTGTTTCACAGAAATTTCTGCTAACTAGAGAAAATTAACAGGAATCGCTAAATAGGAAAACTACAATCAGATTAACTAAAATAACTCAATTACAGACTGGGGCATGTCCACACTAATCCAGAACGGTGCAGCCCGTTTCAACCCCAGCCGATAACGATTCGTATAAAATGAAGTTGTAACCCAATACATCTGCTACACAAGGCTGACACATTCGCATTGTCACGCAAACACTATTTATAATTGTACAATAAGATTGTGTTTATCGCCCCATACTTGTTGTACACGAAGTCAATGAGCCGAATAGAATCAGAATTAGATGGACTTCACAGGTTATATTGCTAATTTAAAATTAATTTAATGTTTGTATAACTGTTACTAATCCAAACATCTAAATATAGTAAAGGTTTATGTCCGTTGATTAAATGTATTTCAATGTTTAATACGAAATGTTATTTCTAGTATTGTTTTACGTGTATGTGGATATTGCACATTAAAATTACTTAAATAGATTTTACTGTGGTTATTTTTCGAACAACTTGTCAAAAATATATTAATAAAGTCAGCCGCAGTTACGGGAAGACTAACGCCCTATGATTATGGCTGGCGATAAAAATTAACGAAACGTTAATAAAAGTGTAATATTATAAATATTACATAACAAGGAAGGTAAATAGACCGCGATTAGATTATTTTTATTAAATTACCAACAGTAACTGTCATAACAATACTGTACTATTCCCGCATGGTAAACCAAAAATGTATTAAATCCTTTTAATCACATCGAGTGCAGCTTAAACATAGATCATAATTTATTTCAGTATAATTTTTCAAGTTATTAAGTAGAGCACTGTGACTTACGACTTGCCTTGTGTTTACTGTAGACCAGGCTATGGAAGCCAATACCAAACGCTTTAGGTACTAGCTAAGCTTATGCTTCCAAATTAGAATTGCTTACGAGCTCTGGATACCCTACTCACTATGAAGATCCACAAATCTTTTGGTAACGATTTTTTAATATAAGGTTTATCCATCCATTTGCCAGCTAAAATTTTTCGCGGCGATTCTAATGTATATTTCTCTACACAACCTTTCAACTATCTACGAAAATATATGACGTCATTCTTTTGTTTAGTTTTAAAACTAACACCAGAGATCCTATGACACCTTTCTTTCATAACATTTTATATATTATTATATATATTATTATTCATAACATTAGATATATTTGAGAGATGTAATTTTTCTACAGATAAATAGAGCTATTGTTCTTACTAAGTTATAGAATAGAAACCAAAGGTTGAATAAAAGTCACCTATACCTAATTTCTTAATACTGCAACTGAAAAATATGCCAATACACAATGCTTATTTAATCTTACATTGAGATTAGAACCTTCAACTCACAGCACCAAATCAATATGGCAGCCAATCTACTGCTACACAATGACATTTCGCAAAAAATAATTTCTTGTGAATACCCTTTAACGAGCAATCAAAATGTTGCCATTTATTATATTCCTACCCCTTTCGTAGTCACACCATGTGTTGTGGCAATTACCACTAACGTGGTACCACGACAATACGACAATAGTACGACAAGTGATATTTGACAAGCAATAAATTTAATTTCAACTTATCCTTTTGTGTTTATTGGTGTTCAATGTGCGATGAAATAAAGATATTTAGTGATTCGGGGTGTAGCGAATTCTATAATGTTTATCGTTTAGTTAATATGTTAGGTTATTGAAGTTCGGTAGCAGAAGTGTACCCATACTTAATTTGGGGTTTAAAGTCACTCGTTGAGTTTTGAAATTTAGTGAGGATTCAATATAATTCGCCAACACCGTCCAAAAAATATTTAATTTTATAATGGTTATAATATAAAATTAAATATTTTTTGTGACTTTTCTTTTATATTTTTTTGTTTTCGTTATTATTATAACTATTATTTTTGTTGAATATTTATCACTGTATCTGTTAATATTATATCGGATATATAATTTTAGAGAAATTCACTGTCTCGGCGATAACCTAACTCTATGCAAAAAAACATCGATCAGTTACATCGTTGCTACCTGAGAGAATAAACCAATAAACACACCATCGCATCGTAATATTAGTATAGAGTATAGCTAATAATTACAGATTTAGTTTATTTTATAGTAGCGATGTATTAATTAAAGGACATAATTTTATGTAAATTAAGGGCATACTCAAATAGAGACAATACCCGCTATTCGATATAACAAAAAATAAAAAACATTGATATAATCTTATTATTCAAATTGAAACAAATGTCGAAATTTTTGTAGTCTGTTTAATTGTGCATCACATTCGTGTAAATATAAATTGATACAACCCGTCTAACGATAAAATACAAACAGCGGTGTAGTGAGTCACATAAGACCTACCAACAAAACTAAAAGAGCAACACCAGTATATGTATGTATACTTATATAACAATAAAAACGCAAACATATTATTGTTATATAAATATAACAAAATATATCTTTTGCGCAACAAAACGAAAAGATTTCGCATTTTCCAAACCCAAGCAGCATGGTTTGGATAACGTGAAGTAATTTATGTTTAAGTTTGCTGCGAAGTTGTTACAAATATCGACCGAAACACATATGCTTAGGCTTTTTGTGGGTATCCATCGCGGTTAAATACGATCAAAAAAGCCTTTCTCAACGAACATGTAATACTTTTTACAACCATTATTATGCAAATATTGTTCCATTAACTTGCAATTATAAAATAACTAGCTTTTGCCCGCAGTTTCGCTCGCGTTAATTTAGAATTTGACAATCAATTCGGGTTGTACTTTGTTTGTAATAATGTAATTCAATCATGATTCAAAAGACACGTGGCGCCATCTATTATCATAAGAACGTTATTGCTGTTTTCCTTGGGAACAGTAATTTTTTTCGGGATGAAGAGTAGCCTATGTCCGTTTCTGTACACCTGACAACGTATATGCAAAATTTCAGAATGATCGGTTCAGTGGTTTAGGCGTGAAAAGGTAACAAACAAACAAACTCATTTTCGCTTTTATAATATTAGTTAGGATTAGGATTCATAATCTGTCAAATGCTAGAATGTCTTTAGCATTCAATCATTTGACAGATTAAAACGAAAACACAGTGCTAAAATAAATAAGTCACTTATTCGTCCTGAATGCAGCCTTTTAATTTAATCTGACACAAAATCCTTACCCGTATATATACCTACTAATAAAAAACGTACAAAATTGTACCGCCTTAATGCGTTACGAAGTCAGGTAGGTGTATGTATTCTCGGGAATCATTAATATCACGTTGTTCGTAACGATGCACGACAGGCGACGTGAAACGTTCCAAATTGAAATTCTTTCAGATAAACAGACACACTTATCAGATTTATTTTCCCCCTGAAAATTGTCGGTTGCTGTTACGGAATGTTTTTATTTTGTTAAGCTGGTAAGAATACAGTAATCTATCGATATTCGATAGATAACTCCATAGTTAACAGGTTAATATTATAATTTTCTTTGTTTGCTGGTAACGCCATCACGTCTTAACTACTCGACCAATCATAATGAAATTTCGCATACACCTTGACAGAAAAGGACAAAGGGTACCTAAACCTGTCATTCAGAAAAAATAATTGGAAATTAAAATAATATACAAATTTACGCGAGCGGAACCGCGGGAAAAATCTGGTGAAAGATAATACCACCAGCAGTTTGAAAGTTAAAGTCAAAAATAATTTATTCGTTCAGATCATAAAGTAATACTTATAAACCATTAAGATGATGAGTTAGTCAGTTAAGTAATGTTACTGAATTTATATTAGTTGTTAAGTTCAGGCAAAGGTTTATAATAATCTGTCCCACTGCTGAACACGGACTACTTCTAAGTATTAGGATTAGGCATAGTCGAGTGCACTGGTTAAATGTAGGTACTAACCCAGACTCCACACATACATATATAGGAACATGAAGGAGAACCGTCTAAGAGTTTCGGGACAGGTCATTCGTATAATGATTTCTGCGCCGTCATAGCGAACTTTAATTAACTACTTAATACGCTCATGATTTCGAAAGGTTAGAGGTGTAAGCCGTGAAGTCGAAATCAAGACCTATGCGTGGCAGTCAAACGGTCTTTCTATTCTATAACATATGTTTATATTTATAAATCTTCTGTGCGTGTGTTTGTAACTAAACTCCTCCTAAACGGCTGGACCAATTTTGATGAAATTTTTATGCGTGTTCAAGTGGATTTTTTTTTTCGTGTGTCCAGGACAACTTCTGTCGGGACAGCTAGTTTTTATATAACAGTCAATCTTCTATTTTCTTCTTTATAACATGACAATTCCCGCACTAGAAATAATTTCTTTGTTGGTTTACAAATATTCAAAAAACGGACTCAAACAAAACTTAGACACGGATCAATTATTTATGGGTCACATATATTTTGTCCAGTGTGAGGTTTGAACACATAACATTAGATACAATGGCAGTGCCGAGGCGACCACATAAACCACTATGCCATCTTTATCACGATAAGGCCGGAACTCCACTAAAGCGGAGACGAGACGAGCGGAGAGGAGATGTTTTTTAAACAACCAATAGAATTGTGTTATTGACACATCTCCTCTCCGCTCAGCTTCGCTGTGCGGAGATGTGTAATATTTGTATGGCGCGATGGAAGCGGAGATGTGAGCGGCGTGCAGTGAGCGATGTCACTCAACGCCTCGCACCCGAGCTGAAGAACATCTCTTCTCGTACAGCACACAGCACACCGCACACATCTCCCCTTTGGTGGATTCCCCCGAGCTGAAAAACATCTCTTCTCGCACAGCACACAGCACACCGCACACATCTCCCCTTTGGTGGAGTCCTCCGAGCTGAAAAACATCTCTTCTCGCACAGCACACAGCACACCGCACACATCTCCCCTTTGGTGGAGTCCTCCGAGCTGAAAAACATCTCTTCTCGCACAGCACACAGCACACTGCACACATCTCCGCTTTGGTGGAGTCCCGGCCTAACCCTTGGAAATTTGTTTATTCCATCTATATATATCTACTAGATGTTCCCGCGGTTTCACCCGCCTTTATCGTTACTGCGCCGTCCCTGTGGGTCGTAGCGTGATGTTATATAGCCTATAGCCTTCCTCGATAAATAAGCTATCCAACACTAAAATATTTTTTCAAATCGAACCAGTAGTTCTTGAGATTAGCGCGTTCAAACAAATAAACTCTTCAGCTTTATAATATAAAGTATAGATTTTATAACTAGAAATCCATTTCATTTTATTATTCTAACGTTGACACTCACCCTATTATCCTGAACCTGGCTTATTTAAAAACGTCGGCTTTGTGCCTTTGCCTCCACACCTCGTTGTGAATTTAATTTATTACTCTACACAAACAAGATGAGACAAACATTGGTAAATTGAATGCAACATTTTTGTACGTACTGCTCTTTTATCTTGAAGATAGCCGATGAATTCTATAGGTAGTAATATCGGAGTAAATATGTTATAAAATGCTTAAATAAACAAGTTATGATACCTAAAAAGTTTATTTTAAATGAAAAGAGTGATCTGAATTCGATAAATCATTTAAAGGCATAATGGTGATATCTTCCTTCTGTTGCAGACAAAACCATTTTGGGCGTGCCTTGTGTAATATAATTAATCCATCCTAATCCATTCCAATATTTGTAATCCGAAAGCAGTTTATGTTTCGTTTTTATGGCGAAACTTTAAACGTTAAAGAATACCGTTGGCGTAACAGTTGTTAAAGCGATTACTGTGTTGGGCAAAGTGTTACCAGTTTTTTTGTCAAAGAATGTTCAGTAACAACACGGATTCTGGTACTGTATCCGGTAAACAGCAACAGGCTCGAAATCGCGAAATGCAGGTGCAAACATCTGGTATGCCTACCACTTCAAGACTATGGACGCAGGAATGTACGTCGCTAATCTGGTTTCTGTTTCAGTTTTCAAGCCATACAATGTATGTATGTTATTGAAATTTGATACGATAATTTTCAATTTACTACAGGAGGAATGAAGTAAAATATATCAAAATATGAATTACAAGATTTTGCCCACGGCTTCGCTCGCGTAAATGTAGATTAGGTAAGGTTAATAACAGTATCTTATGCTAGATGAAAGGTATCCTATGTCCTTTTCTATTTCCCTGACAACGTGCATGCGAAATTTCATGATAATCGGTCAAGTAATTAAGATGTAAAAACTAACAAACTCGTTCGCATTTATAATATTAGTTAGGATTTGTTTGTAGCTGCGTATTTGATGAGACAATATAAGACTTATAAATTCCTGACAAATCTTACCAACATTCAATCAATCACTACTTTACATAGTTACCACAATGTCAACTTCATAATTTTCAAATCTTGGAGTTGCGAGTAGGTGGTTACTTGTCCATAATCCTTTAGTTTAATGGCTCTTAACAGTATTATTTATTTATTTATTTATTTATTTAGGATCTCCAACGAAGAATGTACACTGCAAATTACAAAAATACTCACTTAAGGATAAGGTATGTGTACTCCTTCAATTATAGGAGACCACAGCATGCAATTAAAGATAATATAACATACCTATACGTCTCATTCCCCTAAAAAGCTATTTATGAGGTAATACTGAAAATTATCATCTTTGATGTGCAACGATGAGAAGCCGAACATCGTAACCATCACACACACATCTATGAAATACAATTCGTAGTAATCACGCGTTCCTATGTTTTACTCTCTAAAACACGAATATGATCTTTTTGCTACCACTACCTACAGTTGTGTAATGGGACAGTCCACTGTCCATAACTATAAATACCTCTAAGCCATAACCAAAGTTTCCAAACAACCACTATTCAAAACTGCCACTAAAAAGCAATTTGGTATACTTTAAAACGGGCGTGTAAGGTTCCCCTAGAAGTGCTAAGCCGTGTAGAGACCGCCGTATTCCCAGGGCCGCGTCGCTTATCCATCAATATCTTTGCATACCGTTGAGTGCTTTGTAGTTTTATGCCGTGGATATCTAGCGTTATAAGAGCAACAGTAGGTGAACGACACGTTATGTTTAAAATTGTCTTGATCATTTTAAACGAAGACGCATGAAAAGTTAATAACATTTTAAATGTTCAAAATACTCATACAGTTTATTATTCAAGACAAGACGCCGAGTCTAAGCTGCGTAGAAACTTTTACTATATTAATTTCTAGACCCAAAATTATGATCTATGAAGGAAACAAATACTATAACCTAAAATTACTACTATAGTATAACCTTTTCAAATGCTAATATGAAGCGCTTAAAGTCTTGAGATATACAACTGGTTGATTACCATAATATTTTTTAAATATATTGAGCACTCTACTAATTTAAAAGATCGCCAACAATTGTGTTTACTTACAATTCTATATTGTTAAATAGAGATAGAAAATCTTTCATCTTTTCTTGCTTGGAATAACTTTAGTAATGTAGTACATATATATGTAGGTACATGTTATTCCCATTGGCCAATGAACGCAGGATAACTGTATTAAGAACTGATACAGCAAATTTCTAGCGTGATTTTAGAACATTCTGTAGCATAAAAATAGCGTGCTGTACTTATAGTCAGCTCCACAGGACACTCGCAAATAATGTTAAAGCTTCGTCTCGTGGCTTCGTTCCATAGCTAAGCGAGGTTATTTAACCTGTAGCAATCAATGAACGAGACGTAACGCTAAGCCATCGCGAACAGGGAATTTGCATATATACTCACGAAATATAATTTAAAATTCCATTTCAATCAACTCGCAATATCAACAAGGTGATTCGCCGGACCATAAATTCGCAATTACGTCACTGGCGAACGATGCTCAAAATTACCTATTTCCAACATTTTTTTCCATCCAACTCCCAGTAGGCATCGAAAACTGGGTAGGTGTGGTCGGACTGAGAGAAATCACTCCCATTGGTCGAATTTGAACACACCCACTGCTATAACAAAAAGGAACATGGTAACATAACGAGGCTTGTCCCTAAACACCGAGCCTTGAGAATTTCTCTCTCCCTTTCTCAAGTCGTTCGTTGTATTTCAGGACGGTGCCCACTGAAACTGGGTTTGTATCTAAGTCCCGAGAGTATTTAATCGCGCCATCTATTGAAAATCTGTCGAACTACGTGAGGTAAGTTTCAGCAAGATGGCGCCTATGGTCGCCTAGAAAGCCTTAAAATAGAAGGAGGAAAAGTTGACTTTGTTATGCTTTAGAGAATTTTAGATGTTATTTGCCGAAGTTTAGAATGTACGTACTTCTAGAAAAGAAGTTTACATAATTGAATGATGCAATGTATTTTGTTGAAATAAACGTTGATTTTAATGTTTTGATTAAGATATTTGGATATTTTTTTAATATGATATAAACGAGGTTTAAAGAGAGTTCTTCTTTCACGGTAGGCAGCGGCTTGCTGTGTCCTGACATTGCTGAGGTCCATGAGCAGCGGTTACCACTTTCCATCAGGTGGGCAACTTGCTCGTCAGCCACCAATGGCAATAAAAAATATATATATATATATTACTTAAATACATCGTAATCCGAAATGTAATTTATATCATTATTCTTATTATTTACTACATAACAAAAAATGCAGGCGAAGCACGCAAAATAAATTTCTTGTAAGTAGCTTATTCATTTTGTAAGGGAGGCTTAACATCCTACGCACTAAGTGCTTATCTGACAATACACGTTTCTATATTTTTTTATTTAATCTTGGTAATATTAATTACTCTTAACCTTCATAAAAAGCTTTGATAAGTATGGTAGTCACAAAGTACCCGGAATGTCGAAATAATTTAAATAAAGATAAACCATAAAGATTATGAAATAATATTTTTATTTATAAAACTATACTTGACTGACGCTTTGGAGCAGCGTTAGTGAATATGGCTACTGTGAATGATGTCTTAGGTTGAAATTAAACTACTGTATACGGATTTTATCGCGTTGTTTATTTGACACTTTATTACAAAATTTTGAAAAGCTGTTTCACTACTATTACTATTAAATTTTACTCATTTTTAACTAATTAAATTATTGAAACTATTTATACTATTACTAGGTATACTATTATACTATTTATATTTATGTTCACACTTTCCCCGACGTTTCGATTGCTTTTCAGCAGCCATGGTCACGGGGACTCCCCGTGTTTTAGGTCATCATGTCTTAGGTTGAATGAATAACATTCTCGTAAACAGAAGACAATATTATGTCTTAGGTTTTCTGATCAAAATATTCTCAATAGCAGTATAGAGTCTGGAATTGTGCCCAGACGATGGAAATTCACTCGCCTACTATAACGAGGGACCTATAGGGCGAAATGTGGGTATGAAACACCTCTGTGTTCTTTTCGAGGATACAAAGGTAAGACTATGTGAGTATGTAATTACTTATTAGGTAGAGAAACCCTACCACGAAATTTCAGCTTGCCCATCCCAACTATTGTAATTAGATAAGGTTAAAAATTCCGAACTTCTTTGATAGTGGACAGCTACGTAAGGGAATCCGGTAGTCCTACAACTTGCGTAAAACATTCTTAGGACAGTTTGTCAACGCATGAAAGTGTATTTTGTTTTAATTAATATGCTGTTGCATGCAGCAATATACAGACTGCCACGTACAATGATATAAGTACACACTTGTTATTTATGACTAGAAGTCTGCTGCCTGCTATTATTTGATTTTACACTGTAAGAAAGTTTTAGTGGCACCAGTGATATCAGAAATGGTAACAATAGACTTTTAATACTACTATAACCAGAACATATACTAACTTTGGGAATTTATTGATAATATACGGCAGGCATTTGGAGACACAGACTATGTTGTGTTGTGTTGGTATTACGAAACTAAATAGAAATATTGTTTAAAGAAATTATTTAAAAAATGTTTATATAAAACTCTGTCGTGTGAAACATTGGTGTAATGGGTTTTTTTTTATTTTTTTTATTTTGCTCGTCAAAATGACCACACTCCACCTGATGGTAAGCAGTCGTGTGGTCTAAGAGCAGTGGCCTCCACACCGCCCGCATAGCAGCCGAGGCGATTTTGAGGTCTCTACTTTGATGGCCTGAGAAGGTGCTTTTTCACGCCCCGCTTGAAGGAACCACCAGTTAGGCACTTCATTTATTACTTCTTCAAAAAACCGTTATAGTAATACATGAGTAGTTTAATTAATAAGTTAAACAGAAAACCAAAGCAACTTAAGATGTAGTAACCTAATTGAACAATATGTAGCACATATATTTTACTTCGTATACCTTTTTATTATAATAAACATACATAAAAAACTTACGAATATGTTTTTTTAGTATTTATAACCATCATTTCTTACTTTATTATATTTCAGTAACTCTCTCGGTTATGCTTTATGAAATAGAACGATATGAAGATAAAAGTTCTTGTCAGAGATAATTTGATTTTCGATTTATGGTCTCTCTACGATCTGCTTGTTTAAATTTGTAACAAAAAATAATAGTTTGTGTAGAAAGCCAATAAAATATTTTTTTCAAGTAATGCACTAAATCCAAATATACCTCAGATACTTAACTTCCTGCCAGCTCCATCGTCCGATCATTCAAATTATACCATTTATTGTATTGTCATCAGTATTACAAACAATTGCCTAATTTCATGATTTAACGACAATAATTAGAAGTAGTAGAATTTTTCTCCTTAGATTTAATTGTACACTTACAAACAGGTAGTTAAAAATAGATAGCTTTAATCTTTTTTTAGAAAACCTCTTTATCGATAAAGACAAACAGTGCTATAACCGTGCGAAATTGCGTTGTAAGTCACAATATATCGGTAATAGCTAATTAGGTGTAATCCTATAATCGGTCAGGTTAGAAAATTACCCACCCGGGCCCTATTTGCGGTCGCTGCGATTAGGCCCATAAAACTCAGTACGATCTTGATAAGGGATGCGCGAATAGCCACGTATGTTTGTGCGATACTGTGAAGTGTTCGTGTAATAAACATTCGTTTCAAATTTATGTTGTAATTGTTGCACGTTAAGTTCGCTCTGTGGCATATAATTGTATGAAACAACTTGTGTATATAGGTATGTGTAAAGCTATTAAAAAGAGGGATTTAGCCTCCTTACTTAAGAGAGTCAGTACTTAACTGAGTTAAAATTCTTCATGACACACGGTCATCAAGGATTTTAAGTTTTTTCGTCGAACACTAAGTTATGAACCATCTATAGTTCACGGTAATTCATTACCAACGTGGAAGTCAAAGGCTAAGCCGAGCTGCTACTGTTATATAAAAACTAATAACATTGTAAATAATGTTTTAACTTGTTGAGTCTTTTACAGTTTGTTGTTGGATGCTAGTTTGACATCAAATTCAAGTAATTGTCAATAGTAGATTTTGATTTATTTACTTTGAGTAGTTCGAGTAAGAGCCATTTATTGAAATTTACCTCGTAAAGATTATGAACATTCTAAGAATTCAATTTACTTTATATTTATAAAATATTAAGCTTAGTAGCATTTAAAAGAAAATCAGTACTAATAATATATCTACTAATGTAAATATTTAGACAACATCATTAAAACTGTATTTTAAACCAATTGTAAAATATATCTAATAACATTTCTTTAATCGTTGCTATACACATGACTGTCAAATCAAGTAAGCTTAAATATCAATTGTATCTTAAAAAAGTATTATTGACCTCATCATGATTTTCTGCTTTTAATTCAGGCTATAGCTTAGTATAGTAAGAAATTCAAAATATAGGTATATCGTAATGAAAAAATCTGACAATAATAATATTGTCAAATTATAAGGAATTGAGAATACGAACTTTTTATTAGAACTAACTGGAATAAGACCAGTCGTTAGGCACAGCACGTTAAAATATTTGACTGTCATATTTTATTGACAGAACAGATTACCCTATCCAGATATTCTAAGACAGAAATCAAATACACAGAAATAACCAAAGACTAAAATATGTATTGTCCCTGTACTATAAGCATAGCAACTAGAGGTACGTATTTTTCTGACAGACAAATCTGTCTATGAGAAATATTATTGTTATGTATGTATATGTGTATGTTTTTATACTAGCATTGGCTGCGGCTACTTAGCCATACACTCACACATACATACCCGAAACAGTACACAGTTGTAAACTATTATGGAGTTTATTTCGACTGTGTAACATTCCAGACAGTATACGTCTGAGTTGAAAATTTTTAACTAACTGCTACTAAATTCCGCATGATTTTTAGTCCAACTTTCTGACTATTCGTTATACCCTGGAGACGTCAGTTTGGTCTACGGAATTTAGCTTCATTAACGTCTAATGCATATTCAAAAAGTTTTTGTTTACCGTTGAAATAGA
This sequence comes from Catocala sponsa, assembly GCA_963564715.1. Classification (NCBI taxonomy): domain Eukaryota; kingdom Metazoa; phylum Arthropoda; class Insecta; order Lepidoptera; family Erebidae; genus Catocala; species Catocala sponsa. The sequence continues at coordinate 18,304,953 of OY751338.1, read as the reverse complement.
TATGCTATGCAGCAAACGTAATGCACTCAGCTAGTAGAACATTAATCATTTATTACGGCCAGGTGATAAGCTGGACTAGGACCTTACGAATTAGTGCTGGAAAAACAAAGCGCAAAAATACAGCACACACACTAGAAATAATTTCTGTGTCGCGAGAGAATTTTCAAACGTCTAAACAACGAACTAAAATAACATTCAGAATTGAATTGTTGATTCATTGTGGATCAGACATTAAAATAATAAAGATTAGCCATTTGCACAGAATCTATATATTAATACGTGAAGCAAAAACTTTGTACCCCTTTTCACGAAAATTGCGCGGACGGCGGAGTATGAAATTTGGCACAGTTAAAGTTTATATGGAGAAGGAGGGGCGAATCCTAAAATTTTTTAAAATATGCATTAGAAATACATTAAATTAATGCAAAAATACTACACGCACACTACCATGCATTTGACACACGCAGTCGAATCGCGTTCGTAGTATTTCGCCATTGTTCATTTGACGTCGTACAATTCTTTGTAACTATGGTTACCTTATACCTTATTTATGTATATGTAATAGAGAAAAACAGAAAACAGAGTAGCAAGCTTAGGAATTTTGGTCAAATTTTGACCACTAGACAACTGCTAGTATATAATAATGCACAATTCTTTCCTTAGGCTTAAGTCTATTCTCTATTCACTCACTCTTACAATCTGATAGGCGCAACTACAGAGATCACGCCCAATACATACATGCTGTTCGACACACAGCAAGAAACTACGGCAGCTTTGAGTTGTTGTTAAGATATTTTGACGAAAATTTTTGTCAACCCAATTTGGGATTCAAACCCGGAATCTGATGACCCGAAACCAAACACTAGCCACTAAACTAACCAAGGAGTAATTCACGTATCTATAGAAGTTCTATGACATACTTTTATGGTGTGGCAAAATAAATTTAAATCTCAAGATTCACATACATTGAATGTCACGCATTAGATTTATATTTTTTAATAAAATTCCATGTCTCACGCATACTTCAGACTCCCTGATATTTGATCAAAATCGTAACAGTTACACTTTTTAGTAAACAGACAATTATAGTTTACTAACAGTAGTAATACGAAATTGCGACATGCGCTGGTTCACATAACGCAGACAAGATTAGCAATCAAAATGGAAGAACAAGACTGAGCTTAGTCGTGTTGTTCCATTTTATTTAATATCTAGTACTAACCTTTCTTACTACTAAGGTATTTGTAGTCCTTAAACTTACTTATTTGTTTACTAACTTAATAGTTTTAGGTCCTACGTGACGAGTGGCGAGTGCGAGCTTCTTGATAAGAAAAACCCAAAGACACTTTACACGATCCGAGATGGAACCGGCTTTATCTTGTTAGGTACAGCGGCGTAGTTACTGCTGCATCACTAAAGCATATTTTTATGACAATACCAGATAGAATGTCTAATTTCGCACCAAAACTTTCTCACGTGATGCTTACCCAAAGTAAAAACAATAAATTTGACGTAGAGCCAGTAATCTTTAAAAAGCTAACCATTAAAGCCTATAGCATGCAAGCCACGTATGCGCGGTGTACAAATATCCGTAACGTCAGTGGGACGTACAAAACAAAGTGCTACAATTAAGTCGCGACCCGCTCCGGTGGAGTTCAACAGTTTTTCCCTCGTAATTCTATTACATTATTAACTTACACCGTGTTAAGGAAGTAGGGCGGGAAGGTTTATTTTATCGATGATGGAGAGAAGCTTATTAAGGAAACGGTGGCGGTGTATCGGTAGAATGACAGCTTTGTGTTGAGATTTTATTTAATACTAGATGTGCCCGCGGTTTCGCTCACGTTTATGGTTACTGCGCCGCCCTCGTGGGTCATAGCGTGATGTTATATAGCCAATAGGCTATCCAAAACTAAAATAATTTTTCAATTCGAACTGTAGTTCCTGAGATTAGCGCGTTCAACCAAACAAACAAACTCTTCGGCTTTATAATATTAGTTAGATTTGCTGTTTGCAAATAACTTTACTAAAATAACTAAATCCAAGATCCAAAATCTCGGCCTCAAAACATATACCTAAGCAACATACAAATATTGGTTTTGATACTGAGGTGATCGATATAACCCTGCTATTGTGTCTATAGTAGTATTATATTTTACAAATCAAACTTTGTATAAATGGGTAAGACTAGCTTGTACATTTTCAGTCTCAATTACCTGGTTATAATCGACTTAGAATAAGATACTTACCGACGTATAATAATAATTCAGTTGGCTCAAGACAAATTATGAAGATAGCATTTTATTGCCCTTGGTTTGAACTCAATATTAAATTCAAACTTAACCTGTAAATATAATATGATTTCTAAACGCATATTATTAACATAATACAAGCTTTCTGAGAGTATCACCGTATTATTTAACAAAAAATATCAATCGGAAAAGTTTTATAGTAATAAAAACATACAACCATTATCCCACAAAATTACAATATTTATGTTTCTTATCGATATCGACATACACCTGCCGGCACAAATACATCTCCAAAAAGTATACGGCGCGGCGCGGTCTTTCGTCTCGCCGCTCTCACAAAGATCGCTAGCTGAAAACTTTTAATACTTTAAGTTGACTTTCACTCAATTTCGCTTAACGCCTTCGTTGACACGCTTCAAAGCCTTTTATATAGCTTTATAACTGTTTTACTAGGCATAATGGCAAAAACTTGGACCTACGAGTTCCAAGTTCAAGATTTGAGAAGCTTTTATGGGGTTTCTTGTTAAATATCTTGTAAGTCGGTATCTTTAGTGTGATTGCATTAACAAGCGTTTATTGTGTGGAGGAACAATGTATGATCTTGTTATACATCCTGCACAACGAGAAACAATATTATAAATATAAATGAAAGTGTCTTTACTGGTTTATCCTACTTTCACGCAGCAAATTTTATTCATATACCGCAGGCAAACCCTACGATTTTATGGCCTTCATGGTCTTCTATTATTGTATAGATAAATTTTATAAAAAAAACTACATACCCATATGTAACATTACTCATAGGCAATGTCCTGATGCCACATTATTACTCCAACAGCAAATTGCAAGAGAATTTCATTCGAGTAATATTGCAATGCAACTATTGTAAAGTGTTGTTGACACAACACCGTTACGTAACGAAGTCCTTGACCATTAGGTAAGTAACTGCAAAATTATAATCTTATATCACTAATGCTTCAAAATTATAATTGTGCAGTTCCTACGCGCAATCCTTTAATGCAATACTGCAGCACAATTCGTAAGAAATACCTGAAGCCGTCTTGTTGATCAGAAGTTTGCCCACTTTAAGAACTATTTGGCAAAGTTTCTGATTTACTGTCTCTTCGCAAGTTGATCTTTTTAGTTAAAGTAGCTACAATTCCTAAAGTCACCTATAAAGAGTAATGAACAGATGTGAATTAAACATACCTAGTAATACTATAATTTCTTTAGCAACTAATCTAATTTTAGAACTTGAAATTCACATCAAAACAGTAATGTATTCGCGAACAGAGGGTTAAAGCATGATCTCGTCAAAAACTGTCTCACTGAGAATATGGTAAGACCTATCTGTTACGCTGGCCAATGTTGATTGATATGTATTGGATAGATTGGTATATTTATTATATTTTCGAGAATGTAGAGAAGTTCAAGAATGCATGTCACAAGATTGAACTTGAGACTTCCGCCTTTTCTAATGGTCTGCTATTACGCTTTGACTATGAATAGCCCAACTTACTATATAGAACGTTTTTGCAGAAGTATTTATATAACAAAGTGGCATTGCCATCACCAAATCGGAAGTCTTATAATAGTAAACTGGCGTCCAGAAGCTTACACGTGTTTTGGTTTAACAACAACTCCCGTCAAGCATCGTTCCCACATGACAAGGGCTAGAATCATATATAAATCAGTATAAAAACACCAAACAAACATAGAACAACTGAATGTCTGAGTCTAGTCTAGTTGTCTATTCTACAGTTTGCGTGCTTTTAGAACGGCACGATGACAACTTAATCTTGACTTGATTATTTGTCCACCTACGCAGTCATTACACACTCACATAAAGCTATTATAAATAGTTTATGTATCAAACTTTTAAAACTATGTTTAAAAGAAAATATTTCTAAAAGGCTTAACTGTTTCTATCGAACCAAACCAAATAAAATACAGAAATAGATGGTCCCAAAAAATTGCAAAAGGAGAAACAAAATAAAACCCCATCACGACACGACAAATTGATGTCATCTATCCCTCTCTCGCTAACAGTCGCTACATATCACTCGACGCACGTCCTCGGCATTTTTCCTCTATATATTATTAATACATAAGTACAATCCGATGCACTGTTCCCCCCTTCGCGTGATGTATCGCTCTGTCCTTTTCTATATTGTTGGGTCTAGTTTTCCCAAGCGACCGAACCCCGAGGGTAAAACTCCCTAGGGTCGGTATTGACTCTACTATGGAAGGAAAGTTATCTGTACACCTATTGTCGACCACCCCCTCTGTCCCCACCCCAGGCTTCAGCCCGCTTCACCCTCGACTTTCTTATGCGTTTTATGTTTTATTTTTGAGAATATTCTAGGCTTTAATTCGTCTTATTTTATGTTTTATATTCTACATTGGTTGAAACATAACTTACTACAAACAAAGTTTGAAGTTTGGCTACAAATATATATGCTGTAATGCAGTATTTAACGTAATAAAAACGAAAATTAAATATCTTAACAAAAACAATCATAGTAACAAATTAAAAATATATATTCAGTATATAATTGCTGTATCCATTAGTGACAATGCTTTAAGGAAAACAACGCGCAAAACTTCTTTACAAGGTCAGCCGTGTAAACTGTTATAAAAAGAAAAACAGCCCGAGACAAATTTGGTTTGGATTTATTATTAATAAATTTGCAATAAATAAATTGTGTAATAATACATCATATTACATATATTTGTCAGAGAAAAAGTGGCGTAAATATTTTACTATATTAAACGTGCCAAATGTTTGAGTTCAAAACGTGCTTTAGACAAAACGTGATCCACAAAAACTTATTTAGATGTTAGAATTGGCGAATTAACCGTGTACGTGTTATTAATAAATGAAAAGTGCCAACAGGTACAGGTGTATGGAACCATCCTAATTTTAGGACCAAACATTTCTGACACGCATTCTATAGAAAAATAAATACAATCAGTTCAAAAATATGATCCAATCTTTGCCAGATCTGTATTTCAAATATCACCTTAGTAGTTAATAAGCCCAAGAAAAATGTTGTCTAATTCTTTCCCACATAATTCATGAGTAACAAATCTTTTTTTTTTTTATTTTTTTTTTATTTTGCTCGTCAAAATGACCACACTCCACCTGATGGTAAGCAGTCGTGTGGTCTAAGAGCAGTGGCCTCCGCATCGCCCCCACAGTAGCCGAGGCGATGTTGAGGTCTCTACTTTGACGGCCTGAGAAGATGCTTTTTCACGCCCCGCTTAAAGAACCCAGGATTGAAGGAAGAAGGAAACACGTGCCTTGGCAGAGAATTCCATGCCTTGGTCGTTCGGCAGAGATATGAGGACCCAAACTTTTTGGTACGCGCTCTAATCGACTCTACCGTGTAAGGATGGCATCTGAGCCCAGCACGCGTTGTTCTGGATAGGAAAGGGGAGGGCGGGATAAGGTCGTCAAAACTACATTCCATAAAGCCAATTTCTATTAGTAACACGACCCACACTTATGATAATGTAAGGCTAGGTGCATACCGGACTCTAATTCGGTAATGCCCAATGTCGGCACGCGACCGACACGCGGTGCGACCGCCACGCGACAGATTGACGCGACTAGTCGATTTGTTCACTTAACTTGTTTATCGTAAGGGCCAGACAAATATGCACAAGAATAAAAATGTCACTCCCGCCCTCTTGTAATTCGACACTCAGTTACATTTTCATATATGAATTGCATTTGATACAAGACATCTATTCGTCGGCCTTGATGGCGTAGTGGTTAGTATAATCGACTGCCACGCCTGGGTTCGATTCCCGCACAATTCAAACATTTGTGTGCATGAACATGGATGTTTGTCTTGGTTTGGGTGTTTCTATGTGTAATATGTATGTATTTACAAAAAGAATAATTATATATGTATGTTTATCCATTGTCTAGTATCCATAGTACAAGCTCTGCTTAGTTTGAGCTAGATGGTGTTGTGTGTATGTGGTAGAATATTATGATTGAACGCAGTGGTATTTAAAATTAGCATAGAAGTTATCTTAATTTAATTAGACGCAGCATTGATAAATGTTATTTTAACCATTTATGACTAATTCAAATTCTATTAATTTTACAGATTTTATTGTGATAAAATCTGTAAAATTAATAGAATTTGAATTAGTTATTATGCTTACATAGCTTTACGCCTTGATTGCCGTATCAGTCGGCAAAGGTGTCACATCCACATTTCTTCAATTATGGTTGTAGGACCTACGAGTACGTAATAGCAAGCGAGCTTATTGTCACAGTTATTGCCGACTCTATGAGAATTTCTTGACAGAAAACCTTATAACACTTTACTTATACTACTTTGAAGTAATCTAACCAAAAAAAATAAAATTCGTCTTAAAATATGGTGAAGAAATCACAATAAAAATACAAACCTTCTACGAGTGCTCCAAATAAGCTCATCTTCACACCGATATGGGATGACATCCGGACAGGCGCGTGCGACACGTCTGTCGCGCGCGTGCACCACACACGACGACAAACGAGAACGACTAAATGTTCATTGGAATTATTGTTGTGTAATCTACTTAGACTAATTCGTATGATGTATGTGAACTGCCTAATGCAGTGTCATGTTGCACTTTATTTCTTTGTAATTTTAGATGTAAACAAGTAACTGTGGGGGTGTGAGTAACCACGTATCTTTATTTTAGACTAGCTTTTGCGCGCGGCGCCGCCCGCGTGGTACCTACATCAATAAAAAGTAACCTATGTCCTTTCCAAAGTTGTAAACTATATCTGTACCAAATTTCATCTAAATCGGTTGAGTGGTTTAGCGGTGAAAAGGTAATAGACAGACAGACAGATAGACAGACAGAGTTACTTTCGAATTTATAATATTAGTAAGGATTATGCTTTTCCTAATTAAATAAACTGTCTACATATTTATATCTATTTTATTTCAAATGCTGAGCTATTTTATTAACAGCTCCTGGATTAGGAATCCGCGCTAAAAATACAAACGACGACCTCCAACTTCTATCTAATCTCTTTCTAAGAGACAGAAATACCAAAAACGGATTGATGAAATCCACATCACTTTACCCGAACTTACATATATATCTAAATATATTTGTGGAAATAGTTTAGTAACTATTTCCACAAACTTCACGGCAATATAAATTTACACGAATCAACATAATAAATTATTTAATTAAATACAAAACCAGAATAAATCCCTAAAACTATATACTTTTAATAAGTAAGTATTCGCTACTTGCAATAATTATTAAAATTTTTACACCAATACAACATTGCTCCAATTTTAACTTAAGGATCCATTTATTAACTGTAACACCCTCCAAGCCCATATTAGATCACCATAATTAATTTAAGCGCAAAAACTATTCGTCTGATCCAGTCATTTCTATTTTAATGCTAATCGGACGGTAATACGATATCCATTCTTTAGTACAATTAGGAGCAACGATAAACCCATGCATTATCTAGTCAATGCAACAATGGAATATTACCCTAACAAAAATTGTTAGTATAATATTTCAAGAGGGTGCAAAAGGTACCATGTGTGAAATCACAATGACTCAAAAGTATGTTTTGTTTAGCACATGTGATAGTTGTGATGGATGGGTTATGTCCAGTAATAAGGGCTAGCTGTACAGAATACTCATCAGTCATGTAATGAAGTAGATATTCTTATATCATCTGCCCCGTTGGTTTATTAAAGTAAATGGAAGTATAACTCTCCACTTCATCCTAGAATGATGTACCTTTGAAAAATTGTAATCACGTCGCGTCGTTCCGTTTCTAAAGCGTAGCCAGACATAACGTAAGACTTGCTTACGTATAATGATAACAATATGACATAAGACTTAAATATCTGGAACATGCCTTCCATACTCTGTATAAACTTTCTTTTCATGCGAGACTTCCTATTTAAACTTCATGCAAGTCTCGTTATGCAGTTTTGATACGTCGTCGTCCACTCTCCAACAGACATCCATTACAAGTTCAGGATGTATTTTACTTGGTTACAATATTAGTTGGTTGTATTATAACACTGCGATAGGTTCTACCAGTATTTCGCAATATTCGTATGGTCTAAGAACTTACGTTTCTACCTAAGGCTATAAAGGCATATATTGCAATAAATCGAGGCAAGTCATCTGTGATAACTTGGCTTTGAGTATATAATGAGATAAAATAAAACCACGGAATGTAAGTATTTAGGTAATTTAATCTCGTATTTCGTGATAATTTGTTTCATGAACGATTACAATTTACAATATCTTATTTGATACAGTTGTGTTAAATAATAATACATAACTACATAATATATTCACGGTGGGTACCTCTCAAAATACAATTCGTTTTGCGTGAATCTAAGCAATGTGTACCGGAGATACTTTTATTTTTTTTCGTATACATTCATTTCGGCATCAGATTTTCTTTCGTTGTATATTTATGTATATCCCAATCTTCATATTCACTGGATATGTATCGTTTCGAGATATGATCGATTCGGTTTAAATATTTCGATGTCCGAAATCGTAACTTCGTAACCTAAGCGCAAAAAATAATGAACGCTACACGAATTTAAGAATCAAGAAATTTACACTTTTACGTTTTACATTAAAATTTACAACGTTACTTACAATAAATATATCACAGATTGTACAAGAACAAAACCGACACACATTTACGAAAACAAAATTCACTTTATACATGATATTTCAAATCGTCCTGAGCAGTTTTACGTTAGCCTCAAATGTATATAAAAATCTACACTACGACCAATCTAGCAACCGAACTATTGAAGTTATTTATTTATCTATTTATTTACATAAAAATTACAATTATATTTACAATGCTCCCCGCGGGTCCCATAAACATCCTTGATTTAGATTAGTCGATACAATCGTAAACAAAAGTGACTATACATTTAACTTAAAATTACTCAAACTTATCTGTGTACACTGATTACAAATAATTTAATTCAACAACATATTTCTTCTTGATCAACACAACACTGTATTTGTTTTGAAAGACAGATGTAGTATTTTCAAATGTTACTTCGTCATAACTAAAAGAAAGTATGTCGAATACAATTCTCGTAGCAAAATATTTCATGACGTGAACTAACCAGTAACAGTCATAGTCGATAGCGTGGGCTACTTGGAGGCCAGCGGTGCTGTTTGGGCATATTGCTGAGCGCTGCACGTTGGCAGAGAGAACGGGTTTACGCTGAACGGTGATGAAACGAGACCGCCCATTCCTGTGGACAAAGAAGCAAATATCATCTCAGTGTAAAAAAAATTGTACATACAAAAAATCCACACTACTATGTTAATCTAAAACTATTAAAAATAATAGTTATTCTATAAAACGAAAAGAAGTTCGGTAATATTCGTTATCTATGTATTATCTAATAATAACAGAATTAAAGTTTATATTTGTAACGTGACTTAAATCCAATAAGGTTATACTCAGTAAATTTTAGTTACGATAACTTTAAAATCGTTGTATTGATTTTAGCTCACAAGTGTATTTAAAGTAGGGTTGGCAAAGCATGCACGCAAATCATAAAGAGCGCAACAAAAAAGCGAAACAAAAGGCTTTAAATAAAGAAACAAAACTACTAACATTGGACGGCGAGATGTTGCCAATTCTGATGATTTTCATTGGGACTTTGCCTCACAACGGCAAAGGCGCTTCTCAGCTTAGCCTCTTTATTCTGTGCCCCTTTCATATCGCTGCCGGTGCATTTTGTATGAATGTTTACCGGACAGTCGGCCAAGCTTTTAGAGCCATTTCTTTCACTGTAATGTCCGCTATCTTTCGTATTATACGCGTTATAGTGACGGTCAGATGATAAGTGTCCATTCATGTTCGCCGGGTGGTAGGGTCCTAGAGACACTGGACGGGATAAAGAGAACAGGGGTTAACACAAAGCGACGTAAACAAACAGTAGCCGTGCGAAGAAAGCGTTGGAAATGTGAACTTAAATCTTGTTTGTATTGTTTACTTGAGATAACGCAGATTAGAATATTTATACCCACAGTTTATATGTTCAATATATTATTTTGTCAGTGTTATACGTTTCTGACGAAAATAATATATTATACATATTTATTTATTTGGTTTATTTAAGCATTGTTCTGGCATATTCTATATAGAAAATGTTGTAATTAAAAACAAGCAAATCTATAAATATGTAGGAGACATGGTTCCACCAGCCAAACAAATTCTTAATATATAATATTTCCTGGATGATACACATTACGAAAGGTCTTTACGTATTTAATTAAATTTTACGCTACAACGTACATATATCTTTTCTTGTAACAAATTGTGCTGATCTGTATTATCGTAGCATTTGTAAGAGAAATATTACATATAAAACCGAACAAGACTCAATAAATAATAATATTTCTGACTTTATTACAACTTCGGTTCGTCCACATAGGAACGAAACACATAAATTGACATTACACGTATTTGTTACGGAATGTGTGGACGGGCGACAGTCATGGGCTGTGCCTTGTGACATACACGGCCACCGCGGCCGTTGCTACTGAAATGTCGTCTACATTCTCATACTTTTAATTGATGGTAGTATTGTCACCGGGGTCATGTGTCACGCTGCGTGACAAGCCTACGACCAAAGGCCTGAAAATTTCAGCGACGTTCTTTCACTTCGGGTGTTACAAACATCAAATTGCCATCGAGCTGTGACAGAAAAAATCGTCCACACTTGTGTTTGTTATATAATATATTATATATCTGTTTTAGGATAAATGTTTGTTGTGTTTCAAGATCGCTTTGAATAGATCCCTTCGAACGAGCAACTTTACCACGGGTGTTATCAAAGCCAAAGATACATAGGTCGTCACTTGTCATAAAGTGAACTCACACTTACAAATCACACAGCGAGTTTTACATTAAGCGCTCGTGATTATGATATCCGTGTCGCGAATAAAAAACTTTCTAGTCCTTGTAATTCAAACGTCTTTGTTTTAATTAAAGATATTTTAAATGGGATTAAATATAATGATCAGCAAAAATACTAATTGGTGAGCAAATATTGCACAGCATAACGAGCATCTATACGCCTCAAATCACTGCATTCCGTCTCGGAAGTGTTAGGTTATGTTAGGTTCCTTTTTTTAAACCCACCCAAAAATAGGAGGCCCGCGAAGCGGGGCGCCGTCGACTTAGTTTGATCTCTTTAAAGTTTGCTGGCCATGAGTTGCTGATCAATTAGCTTTTTTTGCTGCGCAATTAGTATTTTTTTGCTGTGCAGTTAAATACTACCCATTTTAAATTGCCTATCTATACTTTTCATTTATCTTGTAAATTACGACATAAACAGATCAACACATTGCATAAAAAAATGAGTATAGCAACAATGTTCAGCATTCGGTTGATTAGTTGGATCAAGTGTGGTGAGTGTGACTCACGCGAGGTGGTGTTGAAGAGTGAGGTGGGCGGCGCGGGGTAATGCTGCGGATGCGGGTAGGCGGCGTGCGCGGCGGGCGCGGCATGCGGCGTGGACGCAGCGCTGCAGTAGCGCGGCGACACCGAGCCGCCGCCGCCCGCGCCGCTGCGCGCGAACTCCTCTAAAAGAAAAAGCCTGGGTAATAACATAAGCGAGTTAGGTTTGTTACATTGAACTTCACCTAATCTAACACTATCTAAATACAGTGGACTCCCCGGTAGTCCAGCGTCCCCTGTAATCTGACATGCCTATCACTGCACATAAAATTTATTTCGGCATATCTTTACTTATATAATGCATGATTAAACAGGTTGTAACTTCTACGCGCCACCACGATTGCGCTTGATGTGTTGTAGTTAAATAGAATCTTATCATTTTGATTTGTGATTTGTCGGATCACAAGGTACGGTACCTACCTACTCTTTAGCAAAAACTGCCGGACTATAGGGGATATGTGGTAGTACTCTATAATCCGACAAATTCGATAGTCCGACACCGCTCTGCAAAACGTTTGTCGGAGTACCGGGAGTCTAGTGTATCGTTACATATTATAAACTCTTACTGTATGTGACTGTACTGTACCTAAACATTAACTTTTTATAAGTAAAGCTTTGTATCTAATTTACTATTAATTGCGTTAGTGTGCTTTCCTGCATTTTCTTGCCAAACTTAACAAGCTGTATTGACTATTGGAACTATATTAAACAACTTGCCAATAACTAATCATAAATATGTATGACAAAACCAGTTCATACACTTCCATTTTTAAAAGTATTTTTTCTACTTACACTCGTATTGAAAATATAAACAGCCTATTATATGTATATACAAATTCACACTCACCTTCAGTCCACTGCGAGGCTGCAGTGTCCTGTACACTCACAGCCAACTGTCCGGTGTACGAGTTGAAAGGCATACTCGCGGGTGGCGAGCGCGGCGCGCCAAGTCCCAGCTGGTTATTCCGCGGCATGGAATATAGAGCCTCCGCCAAGTCCGCCGCGCGTTTTAGTATTATCTCCTATTAAAAGACAATCTAAAGTTACTCTGAGAGAATTTATACATAATATGTAAAACGTGTTTAAAAATTAAAGGGATGTTAAAAGCATTTGTTAAAATCAAAACGCAAATATTATGAGACAAGTAAAATTATTCTGAAAACATTCAGTGTCAAAAATATAAGAAAATATTTTCCAGTAAAATCTTTACACTGAACCATCGCTGGAGCATGCTTTTTTAGCGATTTTTATTTCTTTTTATTTTTTTTTATTTTGCTCGTCAAAATGACCACACTGTACAATGGCGATAATGTACAATGGCTACTGTGTTGTACAGTGGCAATTCGATTCCATCCAGGCTGAATGTTATTAAAGTCAATTAGATAATATTGCCTTTTAAAATGTCTAGTAATCATAACCATAAATACTGTACTCAAAACCATTAGCGTATGTTATATACTATGAATTCAGCCATTTACTTCATTCAGAAACGCTTTACAAAAACAACTTTTCACATGTAACAACATGTATTCGAAATAACTCGATAGCTAACCGTGTATATCTCAATGCACCTCCTTTAATACAAAACTCCGCATAACACTAAGCCACTAAATTCGCCGCATATAAAAGAAGATAAAATAACGATAAGGCGGAACAAAAAACGTACCTTAGGCAATTTTTCCGGGTCCCCGGGATGTCTCGGTATAAGTTTCTGTAGCCTCTGAAAGCCATAATCTATCGTTGGTTCGTTCAACGCTGCTATGCGAACAAGAGAAAAACAAAATCAATCATTAGTTGGCTCACTAACAAATGAAAGCCTAATTGATGGATTGTGTAAGATTGCCCGAGTTTCCTAATTACAGATTATTTTCTGGCCTAATTTGGAACATAAATAATGAGCACTTGGTTTGTGTTATATGGCTGAAAGTTAATAAGTTGTATTGATTGACAATCTATTTACTGCAAATACCTACCTATATGTTATTTGGAAAATTATAACATTGTTTAAAATATCAAAATATGTACATGAAAATTTCATGACAAAACTAATATCCAAAAAGGCCTAGCGTAGAACAATATTTTTTTCTACTGTTATCTTATATTTAAGGATCAAGTACTTTATTTTAAATGTACTGAATTATTTTAACAGAGGATTAAGAAATGAACTGAAGGTGAATATGAAAGCAACTATTAGATATATACTCACAAACATAAACGAATCTGCCAGGCGCGCCCTTACAGAACTGCTTGCTTTTGTACGAGAGTGTCACTTCCACGACCCCCGGTATATGTCTCGGAGGTGTCTGCACTCTTATCGCATGCGATGTTATTAGCTAAGGAACATAAGGTCGTGTTAGAAATTTTCTGGTATAGCTTAAAATAAAAGGGTGAAGTTCTATTTGAGTCTTGTGACTTATGTCTGATACAAATTCTCGTGTTAACATTTCATGTCTCTGTTTCTATAGACTTTCACATTTTATTCTCATAACTATTTCTTTTTTATAAAAGGCTCCTTAACTAACCCTTAAACAACGGGCACACAAAGAACACAGATTCGGAACAACTATTTGTGGAACACATAGTTTAGGTTTGTGGATTGAACATACAGCGTAGTACCACTTAAACCTTCCGTGAAGTAAAAAAAGGAAATGAAAATCGTAACCCCAACTTACATTTTATATCTATTTACAAATATAGCTTAATCCTTACCTCGCTCCACACGAGCATAGTCCCGAACACAACCTGTAGTCCATCGAAGAAGTTGTCCCCTACTATGATGACGGTTGACCCGCCAGACGTCCAACCTTCGCTCGGCGATATTGCTTTGATACAAGGCGTTGCTACTGGCAACGGCGGATACAGACCTGCTGTTGGAAATAGACAATTCTAAGTGCGCTGTTTCTTATTAGTATCTTGATTCTGTATGGGAGGAAAGAATGATAACACTAGATAACGCTCATAGCCAGTTGCACTCACTGATCGGTAAACGATTAGCGAGGTTAAGAAACGTTGGGTGCGGTCAGACTACAGATGGGTGACCGCTTAGTGGTATTTCATCTGAGCGTCTCCATGCTTCGGAGGGCACGTAAAAAGTCGGTCCCGGTTGCTGTAAAATTTACAGCAGTCGTTAAGCCATGTCAGAGGCCTACGGGCGGCTTGAACAACTCTTGACAACAGGTCGGCCACTAACCACACGAGAAGAAGTAGAAAAGAAGACTAGAATATGAAATTATGATTGTATATCACCGAAGGGTAGAACAGAGTTGACATATATACATATGTATACCTATTACTCTGTTTGCTACCTATGTTTAGAGTCATAGTTATCAAAGTAAATGTACGTATGTACGATGTCAGTCTATAGGAGACGATACCGGTTTACTACTATACACTACCCACTGTAATTTTAGTGAATATTAGATGTCTTATAATTATTATGCAATATATATTTTCTTTTAGCAAGTTTTAGAATTTTTGTAAAATAAGGTAGATGCCATAAGCATGTTGGAATGAAGTTTCTTACATTAAATTAAGAATCATGATCTGTTTAAATTCTTTCGCAAGTTACAGACGACAAGGCTTAAAATAGTTCCCCAAACTTTCATATAAATAGCATTCGGGGTCGTAAATGGCATCTTGGAATCCCGCAAAAGTAAGGGCTGAATGGTAACAACAACTTAAAAGTTGAACACGAAACCACTGAAACTCGTTCCGTCCTTCTTGAACATTTACTTGAGTCCATGCTAGAAAAAGGACAATTCAACACCGTAAAAGTCACGGTGGAAGTTTCATCGAAACAAGAAGTAATAGTATTGGTACGATAATTGAAAATGAATTTTAACGGTGTGTAATAAAGTTGGTTATGGAATACAGTTTCACGGTCGTTATGACGTTGTCAACCGCTGTGAGTGCAAGGTTGAGGGGGACACGCGTCAAACAAGGGGGAAACTGAAATCTTGCGAACAACGCTGTAATAAAGACGGGAGAAAGTGAATTTAAGGGGACGAAAGGCGATTACTTCGATGGTTCTTTTTTAATTTCACTAATATTATATTCTCCCCATTTAAAAATGTTTTAATATTCCGCGTAAAAGATCTTGGTTGATGTATTTAATTTATAATGTATAAGCTCAAAAAAAATCAATCAAATCAATGTCAGCTTAGAATCGAGATGCTTTGTTCTCTATTAAGAATTGCAATACATAATATATGTATTGCTCTCAGTTTACTAGAAATGTGAGTTGCAGATAAATTATATTAACCTGAAATGTTTTAGTATGTGAGTACCTACACGTCACGTCTATAGTATAATGAGTGGAATTTAAAAGTAAATTGCGATCATATATTATAAAAGCCGTAACTATTTATGTAATGTAAGTAATATATTTTAGTAAGTATTATTATTAGCATTTTATTATAGTCTTGTTGTTTCGTCCTCATATACAATTAAGTTTTTGCATGAATTAAATATAATACATCTATATTGCCAAGTGGAAGCAGGAAAAACATGCATTTTATTTATTTAAAAATTTTACTTGGACATTTGTTTAATAATTGTTAATAGTTATTTTTTTTAGAACGAAACACACTGACTAACATAGGTTTTTCTATACTTTAAATATAATAAACAATAATATGAAGTGGAAACATCTAGTCGAAGTTAACAAATAGGTATTTGTTCAAAATTTCTCATTTGCTCCGTGTAATTCCTTAGTGTTGGGTTCACGCCGTCTAGCCGCTTTTGAAACTTTTCACTTGTTGTTGCCATAACATGGAATAGGTTAATTATATATTTAGCTGAAATTAATAACGATATTTGTACATTTTAACTAGTCAATAAACATTTTTGCAAGTCGTTCTTCTAATTTCGTTTTCGTCGTAAAGTTGTTCTTGATAAATTATTTATATACACCTTCTCCACAAATCAAACAAGCGTTAAAAAGATTTAACCTTGTAAAAAAGTCTAATAATAAAGTATAAAAGTGTAACAATGTAAAAATAAACAAAAACGGCTTAGACGTTTAGAGGGAATACGAAAGTATATCATGAGTAAAAATAGTAGAAAATCATTTCGAAACGCATGTTCCAAGTTTTGTACGAAGCATAATTCCTCAGTAAATTATCCCTATTCGCTTCATGCTCGCTTCAACGCCCCCACCCACCCCGAAACACCCGGCTGAAGTTCTTTGCGAAATGTCTACAGTGATTCCTTGAATACAAACGACATCTTAAAACGCTGTATTATGAGTTTTACACATTTATCGTCAATTGACTGTTGAATTTTACTCGTACTTACGTGGGTGTTAAAAACAAAAGATTTTGTGATAAATACGCGAAACTACTTACAATAAAGTCGCTAGCAAAAATATTTCAAGGGCAAGTATAATATAATACATTCTAAATATAAATAATACATTAAATTACGTATACTTTTACTATTATCCTATTCATTATACAATAAAAAATACAGCTAGAAAATGTAGGTATGAAAAAATACGTTGCCCGTTTCTATAATGTATTGTGATCAAAACCGTTTTAAAAACAAATATTATAAAATTATATAAAAGGTAGGCGATTAATAAACCATAAAATAATATTAAAATAAAAGAAAAAAAAACATAAAACGTACAAGTCGTGTCTGTGCCGGTGTCTGTACCTTCGCTAGGGTCTAACCGCTTCGCTCGCCGGCCGTGCTTGCTGTTGTTGTGGACGAACATGTTGTCTGATATCGCTAGAAGAGGACCATCCACCATTACTTGAGTTGATATTACCACCTATAATAAACATAAAATGTTAAACCGAGACAACAATAGTTGATAGTATTACATTTTGTTGTTATTGGATGTTCTTTATCATAATAATGTCCATTGTTATGTTCACAGTACTGAATGATTTTAGTTATGGATACATAATTATATACTCAAGTCTATATATTGCCAAAAGGATAGACGGTGTATAATTTGTTATGCACCTATTTTTCGCCAGCTACATTTCCTACCGGTAATATTCAAAGACGCCCGTGTTGCTAGTAAAAAAATGCTTAGTAGCAACACGATGTCTTAAAATGTTGCAGTCTTAACAGTAAATCCCATTAACACATTGCTCGACCCGGAAATCGAGCCCGGTACCTCACGACCAGTGCAAATATAATAACTGTTTAGAAATAAAACGTCTCAGACAAGACAGATAGCTACAGTTGACATAAAAATACTTTGTAATAAACTTAAATATATGACAAGGTACTAGGTAATTAGTTTCAAAGAAACTTTAAAATCCTATATGTAATGTTTAAATCTATTTATATAGGTAGCCAATACGTCTCTACAACTTCGTACCCATTTTATAACATGCAAATGTTGTTTATAAGCCTTACAAAGAAGTCAGGTACCTAAGTGTGCTAAAATATTCAACGCACCTATTTATAGACCCAAGTTCATAGAAAAACCAAAGTACAGTCACCAAAATAAAACGCATGAAGATACATGACGCGTCTACGTTTCACACACGTAGACGGAAAGCCCGCATTCCGACACACACACGCGCGAAAGGAACTGAAAGGGAGAGTCCCTTGGGAGGTGGAGCCAATGTCTCGGGAACCGACGAAATGGACGAAACTCTTCCAATGGGTATGCAAGGAAGTGCATTGTATGCATGTGTGCGTACGGTGTCCGTATGTGAGCGTGGGTGGTCGATTGATAGACGGACATTCAATCAATATGGTTTTTTTAGTTGAACGTACTTTTTGAATGAAGTTTGTTCGGACTAACAAATTCTGAAAGAATTACTTAGTCGTTTTTGTAGAACATTAGTGTATTATTTTTTGTAAAAATATCTTCATAAGGTTAAGAGCTCCTTGAACCGACGGGCGTGTATGAGGAATGTGATGAAAGTGAATGAAGCCAGAGAAATGTGTCAGGATCGTAGCAAATGAATCTATGTATGTATGTATGTATCTTCATAATTATTATGTTGTTCTCAAACGCTGTAATACTTTAATACAAATCTTTATAGCTGCTTTTAAAATAATTCTTTGGAGCAGTAAATGTATGTATAACATATAGTATATCTCATATTATACACTTATCAATAGTTTTGTTATCTTAAATATCAAATGCGAAACAAACTTCACAACTTAAGGCCTATTTTACCGTACACTACTCTACCGCCGACTTTGACATCTAAATCACCTGAAATACAATATTCACGTCGATAAAGCGACTGCATTATTTCGATTCCTACACCCACCTATAAATATGTACATAGTTATATATTATACCCATATATTCTTACCCTTGAAACGTTAGGGAACGACCACTGAATTATTCAATGACACACAGAAAGCCCAAATATAGACATTACCTACACACATACACACATAGGCAGAAATTGTTCGTATTTCTGTTGCATATAGAAATGAGCAATATGTGTGTAACAGTAAGTTCTATATTTGTTTAAAGTTGGTAAGAGGACACGTAAGACAAATATGTCTAAGACCAACTGTGGAAGCAAATTTGTACTCATAAGTAGACTGTGTGAATGCACCTTTACACTAGTTATGTTAGGGCTGCTACTAATTAATTTATATTATGAGCTATGAGATTTAGTGGTGAAGTTTTAACTATGAGTAACGAGCTCGTAATTTTGTTACTTTTGTACGAGTGATCTCAAAGGACGATGTGTCGTTTTATTTAAATGAAATAGTGGAGTATTAGTGTTGAAGATAGATTAACTAAATGCATCGTATTTACAATACAAAATATGTAAATATTTTAAAAATACTTTGTTGGGAGGCGTAATTTTAAAGCAATGTTAACTAAACGAATGATATCGTTTTTTAATTTTAACCAATAATTTAAAAGCCTAGGTATATTATTTGCTGAGTATATTAAGTGTTCATATTATATAAAAATTCTATGATTACTCAATTAGTATAGCTGTCAAAATTTACATATTATAATGATATTTAGTTTATATTATTGCTTTGAAAGAACATCATTTCGACGCATGTAAAACAAATTGGTTATTAGAATATTTAAAAACAAACTACAAAGTCTAATTAATTAAAACTTCTTTTGTGTAATAAAACAGCATAACCAATTAAAAAACAGAGATCGGTTGAAAGTAAATAAATAAACTTGTATAAATAAATTTAATTTCATCCCGCCCCTAAATTGGAGGCGCTTCAAATATTCAAGAGTCGTGAACGCAACCCTTCCTTCAGTTAAGGCCAATACAGACAGGGGTGAGGTGCAAGTCACAAAAGTTATGTGCAGACAGATTAATCAGTACCTTGTTTCGGTAACTTCAATTATAAATCTGGTAGATTAATACCTATTATGTACATTGTTGTATATATATGGTCAAACAAATACTTTGCTAGTTACGAATGGTAAAATTCAACTGTATAAAACATCTTATTTATACTACATTTAAGCTTTTGGACGCCATTGTCATATATACGTGACAAACGAAATCTTGCCCTCAACGCCAACGTCACATATGTATGACATAAAATACATCGCACCTTAACATAAAAATAAACAATAAAACTAAATAAAACATTACTTTTGTGGCTAAATAAATATCAGTGTCATGAGTAGGGTTTATTAGAAAATGTAAGACGAAAATAAAAACACAGTTGATATTCTATAAAGTTTTGGAATCCCTATACTTCTGAAGGTCATTTTACAGAAAAAGTGGCTTGGCGTCGGGGGTACGGCGATGCGTTTATACTCTGGCGTTCAAAAGGTTAATATAGTAGACCGATTGATATCATTGCATTGTCGTAGAATGTTATACTAAGAAGTCTTGGTTGTGTGTGCTCAAGCTGTATTTTTACCCTAGCCTTAGGAAATAATTTCTAAGACGGGATTTGTTTTTTTTAATGATTATTAGCCTGAGTTGCGGAGGACTTCTCAAAGATTTAAACAACGGACACGGAGAATACTTATAGTCGAAAGAACTATTTGTGGATCACACAATTTTTTATCCCATATAGGGATCGATCCCACAACACTCAGACAAATCGAACACAATCCGTGCAGTCAAGAGCGACAACTTAACAACTTACACAAAGTAAACACTACTGAATCTATACAGATCTAAGAACAAGAATACTCAAATTTCTTTGTCTTAAGTTTATGTCTTGGGGCACACAGCTAGAGTGATACAGACAGAGTCGTGTAAGGATCGCGGCAATTTTTCGCCGAGTCTGGTAAACAAGCATCCATTCTGCTGTCGACAGGATTAATAATTACCAGTTAACAGTGGACTCATGATGCAGCAGCTGTGTTTTACTGCAACCTAATGTGATTAGTGCTTTGGAGAACTAGTTGTTGTCAATGTAAAGTAGGATTTCGGTACCTATCATCGGGCGTACTGAAATAAAACTTTATTTTTCTTTTCTTTTATAAAAAGACAACGCCGCATTAAAAAAAACGACACAAAGAATATCCAAACTTGAAACAACCATTTGTGGATCACACCAATTTTTGTCCCGTGTGGGATTCGAACCCGCAACACTCAATACGAAGTACTTAAACATGTTATTACGTTGCAAGATCCATTGAAAATGAATTATTATATGATGAGGTAGACAATGTTGATCTGTTTATATACGAATGCTTGACATTCCCGCGTTAGTCTGCTTTTAACTATAAGCTAATGCAACCAGACCGAAAAGAAAACTTAGTATCATTTCTTTTATTCCCTGATGTATTAGGTACGTAATTGTTGACCTGAAGCAAAGGCAGAAAATTGTTGTTTCTTGTATCTACAAATTATATATAAGTAACTACTAATACAAATGTTGATTGCTCTCTTATTTCGTATCGTATGTGTAGTATCTATAAATAAGTAGGCTCTATAAATAAGTCTATCAGCAAATTTGCAAAACTTATTATTGCTTGATAAATAAAAGAAAATCTTAAGCATACTACATAAATCAGCATAATTATACTTGTATATTGTCTTAAAGGAACAAATGCCCAATGTAATGTTCAAACCGATATATGAAAGAATGTGTATCAAGAAAATTCATAAAAAATAAAATATGCGGATTTTAACTAAAGCATTTACTTACTTCACTTTATTTTGTCTTAAATTCTCAAACAATACTTATCATCCAAACAATTTGTAAGTCCATAAGAGCGTAAACGCCTTGGGATACTCATATTATTAAAACTTTCTACATAACATATGGGTGAATCATTAGGTGGTATCTTTATAATTTTGTTAATTACTAACCTGAAATCTCCTCATATCGCGAGGGTTGCCGGCATTCTTCAAACAATTCTGGTTGCATTTCAGGAAGAACTTCAAGAAAAACCTGGAACAAGGTCTCGTTTTAATAATTATTTATCCTGTATGGCAACTATTTAAGGCTTTTTGCCATATAAAAAGCTGTCACATGTATGTAGTGGAGCCATAAAATATCGGCGGTCGGCGTGTGAACAGATAATACGATGCAAATGATGCGGACACATAAATCAAACGTCGGCAACAAATGAGTTATCGACACAACAGAAGTGTTTCCTATTAAAATTGTTTGGGGTTTAACTTTTTAGAGAAGTTACTCGTCACTCGTCAAAATATACACATGAAAAGAATTATCTACTATAAGTTCAATAATAGTAATGTAAGAGTTCAAAATTATGTAATAAAAGTGTTCTAAAATAAACAACGTAACAAAATCCGTATAAAGTATTTTAATTTCAATGTATAACATTCGTGTAAACATTACATGAAAAAAAGTTTCCCGTGATATTAATGCCGTATAAATACAAGTTGCTTTGCATTTTTATTGAGATACAGTTTGATCAATTTAAAGTTTAGTTTCAAACGGTAATAGGATTTGTATTTTGTATCAAAAATAAAAGTTTTGGACGATATAAAGAATACGTTTTTTAAGGAAAATATTTTTATAAAGAAATACTTATATACTCGGCAATGTAGGTTGTAGTGTATTACATTCGGAAGCTATGATTTTAGATGGCACATACCTTACATACGGGACGAGCCTATAATTGCCGTCTAGTTTATTTTTTTGTTTTTAAAGAATATGTATATATTTGGATAGGTTAATATGAAATTTGGAAAGGTTTCGCTGCTGTAGTGAATGTGACTACATTCACTACTGCAGCGAAACCTTTCCAAATTTCATATAAGATAAAATTCTAAAGATGTTAAGATAAATTCTAATCGATTCTAACCTTTATCGCTCTTTGTTAACGTTTTAATCATAGACGTTGTCACCCACTATAAAGTGAATGCAAATACAGACATTCGATTATGTATGTTTTTATTTTATAATGTATATACAATATATTATGTACATAATGATGACGATGAATACATTTCATATCATGTATGCTACATGTTATTCAATGTGTTAAGCATTTTGACAATTATTGCATATAAATAATTAAAAGTTATGTTATGTCTTATGTTGTGTTGTTAATGTAACGTTAACAACACAAAATAAGTATAACAATTTATACTTTATTATACATACAATCATTTCATAAATGTATACTAGTATTATCCAAGCGCAGTTCGTAACACTCAGCTGACTTCTCAGAAGTTTGACTACCTGCCCCAAGTTCGTCTACAAGTTGCCCGCCAGCTGTTTCCACTACTACGAATACCACTTAACCTAAGTATTAATTTGTTTCTCGTGTTCACAATTTGTACCTTCCGCTATTCCGCCCAAACTTCACACTTTTTACCTCTGCGGTAGCCAATATGTGAACTTTACGAGTTTCTTTTTTAATTTTTTGCACCGTAAGCGAAAGGTCGTGTAACAATTTAAAAAATAATCTGTTAAAATGGACGACAAAAAGAAATAAAACGTACGGACAAAGTGCAGACAGCATCTAAAAATAACTACCTTCATTTTTGGGAATAAAAAAGAATATGTACCTACGTTGTTTTATTGGCTGTCAAAACGAAACCTCGAAACGGAATCAAACAATTTCCAACGGAAAGTCTATCAGACCAACTATCGGCATATCGGATTACACACAATAGTCGAACTTTGCAATGTTGTATCGGTTCCTTGTATATTTTACTGTAGTCCTTATGTCGTCGTCGTAAGGTCTACGTGAGGTGTTCGGATAAGTTGGTCAGTGCGTAATGTTGAGCGTACGATCAGGCGGGCGATCACGATGAATGCTTTAGCAGAAATATTTTACATAGCCTGAGGCACCGGCGATGCCGCCACGCCGAATATTGCTGTGCCAACACGTGTGGATTTACTGGAGTTGTTAGATACCCTCAATGTGCGTGATAAATTATTCGCGATGCCCGAAGGTTTAGAGTTGACTTACAACGTCACACGATATTTTAGTATTTAACTATGGCTAAAGCGTCAATGATAATACCTCTTTTCAGTTACTATTTCTATTATAGTGTTATCTTCCTATCGAGTTTAATTACAGTAATAACAATGAACTTCAAGCGAGTAATTATCATATTTAACTAATTTCTATAATTACACATTTTATGTCCACAAATGGATTATCAGAAACTATTCTATTCATTGTATGCATAATTTTGTCTTTATATTTTTATAAAGTTATACAAATTACGTATTACGTATTTTGCTATATTTAGTAGTTTACTACTGAATAAGAGTACACATTTCTATTAGTATGCATATAGTTTGAGTATATATACATAATCTTAAAAGAATCTCTATCTTTAAATCTAACGAATAATTTGCGGGCAGCTATAGAACTTCGAGTCCTTGTGCCGATAGGGATTCAAGGATAAAAAAAAATAAGACTAAAACGATTGTTGGTAACAATCGAAGCGGTTACAACAGCTCCGTGTAAATAGTAAAAACGTATCCAGATATGAGCGGTGTTGGTGGCGCGCGAATGTATTTGTGGTGCCCGCGGCGCCACACATCTGTGCGCATTATTTATGTTAAACACCTTATGTCACAATATTGCGAGTTACGAGTTTACACCACTGTCAAACGACAGCTCCTCACGTGAATGGGGATTTTATTTTGAGAGCGAGGTAAGACAGACGGTTCTTAAAACTGTAATAGATATAAATCTGTATTATCTACGTCTTAATGCTTAGAATGAGAAGCATTACGCTAATACGTCTCTGAAGGTTTTCTGAAGGTCTCTGTTTGAATACGTAATTGAGGCAAGCTTGGCTTATTCTTCCATGGGTAATTTATACTGCTATTTTTTTGACAGAATATCTTAATAATATTTTGAGATCTAGGAATGAAACCTATAACCACACAAATATACTTGCAAACGTCCCTGGACAAGAAGTAATCCAGTTTTCCAGAAAAGCTTTTACTTAAACTTAAACATGCCTTTGGTAACATAACGTCTGTGTAGAATTCTTTACAAACACATAGTTCAAATGAGATAAATATTCACATCTTCAATTTGTTCTAGTATTTGTCTTCTTACTATATTTAGATTTACCTATTTACCTATTTTTGTTCAGTCACATAATTTAACGAAATATTGTCCGTGCATATTGCATGTGTATTTTAACTGTTTAATATCTTTATAATTATAAAATTAAATGTGATCAACGTGTGATCTTAATCGATATCTGTTTCTGTTACAGATTAGTACTCTATAGATACAGAAGAAGCACGTGGAAGTCTTGTAAAGATGGCTTAATACGATTAAGTATTGGATAAATGCAGAGGGTCTCGGGTTCGAAACACACGTCGCGCACCTCTGACTTTCGGAAGTTATATGACTTTTCGAAATTATGTGCGTATTGATTGACAATAATCTCCTGCTCCGTACCTCGGAAAGCACGTTAAGCCGTTGGTCCCGGCTGCCATGAACATCTATGGCAGTCGTTATTGGGAGAGTGTCGACACAAAAGATCCCACTGGGTCGAAGTGTCGCCGGTCTGCACTGACTGGCCCCCGCATAAGATAAGTATTGGATATCGTGATCGAAGTAAAAATTGTATTTAATTTCAATTTTATATATTATGTTCCTAACCTTTTCATTTAGGACCTGAGTACATTATGATTATTTCTGCGCTCCAAATTAGCTCTACGTCATCGCAGGGAACTTGCCAGTAAGTAACACAAAGAATGCAGACTAGGAACAACTATGCGTGGATACAAAATGGTATTGTCCCGTGTAGCAGGGAAATTTCTAACATTTTGTACTTTGGAAGTGCCAAGATGAGCACTTAAACCAGTGCGCCACCCATGCAGTCAATAGAGTTGACCCTCACATTACACAGACACAGTCATATATATTTTCCAGCCCAATAAGAGGTAGGTATCGTAAAAGTATCTCCCCTGGTCATTCAAAGCTTGGAACATTAATATCATGTAAGGGCTACCTGACAGTTGCGTTATCCGCGCGCATCGCTCTTCTGCGGTGACCAAGCCTTAAAATTATTACCTTTCAGTAAATGCAATCTATGGCTTCTTGTTCATGATAGGTTTACTTCTGAGAGGGGTAAAGTCTCGTTTATAAAGCAGGATTGTATTTATAAATATACTGAACATAGAATGCATTTTTTGCTTTTTGTTTGTATTTCTTAAGGTATTTTGTTTGAATGCTAAACAATATAGGAATTTGAAAACACTAAAATAAAAAAATAAAATTAAAATTGATCTTGTCATAAGCAGTAAGTATCTTAAAGAACAGACAAAACTGGCGCTAACCTAATAGTTAAATGACTTGAAAAAGTAGACTTAAAAGATGCATAACTTGATTATTACCCTTTTGATATGAAGCTTAGGAAGAAGAATCAAGTATCCTATGCAGACGATGCAACTTTGCTAACAGTATAATAAAAATAATACTAGCCCTGTATTAAACTGTCCCACTGCTGGACACGGGCCTATTCTCAATATGAGAAAGGTTAGGCCATAGTCCACCACGCTGGCCCAGTGCGGGTTGGCAGACTTCATATATCTTCGAGAACATTATGGAGAGCTCTCAGACATGCAGGTTTCATCACGATGTTTTCCTTCACCGTTAAAGCAAGTGAATGAATTATTTAATACGAATATAACGTGGAAAAGTCAGAGATGCGCGCCTTGGGTTCGAACCCGTGACCTCTGCGTGGCAGTCCAACGGTTTCCCACTAGGCTATCGCTGCTATTATATATATTATATATGCTAACAGTATATAATATAAATATATCGTGTAGACCCATCATATACATGTAGCTACATAAACATATGTCAATATATTGATTACATATTTATTTCGTTGATTTCTTTTATAATAATAATAATAATATAATAATAATATCATTTATTTCTCCTCACATGATAGACTATTTCCAAATATAAAGGATTTTATATAAGGGTTTTGATATTTCTTGTCAATGTAATATCTGTATCTGTATATCAACGACAAACATTCATTTGGTATCCTGTAAAACTACAGTCAAAGAAACTATTGATTATTGGCCTCGATGGCGTTGTGGTTAGTGTAACCGACTGCCACGCCTGAGGTCGCGGGTTCGATTCCCGCACAAGTCAAACATTTGTGTGCATGAACATGGATGTTTGTCTTGGTCTGGGTGTTTCTATGTATAATATGTATATATTTATAAACAAAAAGTATATATGTATGTTTATCCATTGTCTAGTACCCATAGTACAAGCTCTGCTTAGTTTGGGGTAGATGGTGTTGTGTGTATGTGATAGAATATATTATATTATAATATAGAATATATATTATTTTAATTTTTATTATCATTCAACTGACCTAACTTAGCATTTACCTATACATTTGTAAGAATCAACGCAAAAAATACGAATGTTTTAGGTCTCCAAGTTAATTTTAGTAAGATATTTACCAGTAAGCTCACAAGCACACACACATACACGTACTAACTTACACATTATGATGCATATATATAACAAACTATTTTATGCCTCAAGTATGTCCGTAATATTTTTTTTTTTAAATGTCTTTAATAAATAAACCACACATATTACGTAAGACGTACACATATATTGCAAGATTTTAAAATAATAGTAATATTGAAATACTATCCTCTCCTTTTATACCTATACTGGAACTCTCGGTCTCATCTAATTGGACGTTGCAAAAAGTACCAACAACGCGAACAGATAAGAAATCTCTACCTTTATAAAACTATAACAAGCTGTGTCTGTACGTTGTAAATGTTTTTGAAAAGCTATTTGGGTTTGACTATCAAAAGAATTCTGTAGAAGAATAGGAAGAAGAAGAAGACAATGGTTTAAGAATTGTTCACTATCTGTTCATCTATTTGTGCCGGCGCGGCGTCATAGAAAAACAATGAAAGAATTTGATGTACCTACTTTCCACAGTTTGGTAGATTTGATTTCAACTTAAAATCTAGGCTTCATCTAATTAGTTTATTTATTAGGAGAGCACTTTAAGCCGTCGGTCCCGGCTGTCATGAACATCTATGGCAGTCGTTATTAGGAAGTCAGTGCCCTCTAATATCCTGACACTGGTCTAGCCTTAAGGTATCGTTAGCCTTCGGGTTGTGAAGGTCAGGTGGCAGCCGCTCCGTGTAAAAACTGATATCCAGCCAAATCCGGTTAGACTAGAAAGCCGACCCCAAGTGACTTGGGAATAATAAAGGCTAAGGAGAAGGAGTAGGTACCGATGATAATCGGTGCAATATATATACATATATATATATATATATATATATATATATATATAAAATGAAAATTTATAACCTTCAATATTTTTATGGAATTGTTTCGAAATTAATGTGGTTGATCTGTCACAATGTCCAAGTACAAAAATAAGCAAATTTTCTTTTTTTTTATACTACTATGGTGGCAAACAAGCATACGGCCCACCTGATGGTAAGTGGTCACCGTAGCTTATGGACGCCTGCAACATCAGAGGTATCACTTGCGCGTTGCCGACCCTTTAGGAAAGGAAGTGGGAAGGAGAAGGAGCGGGAAGGGGTAAGGGGGTGATTGGGCCTCCGGCACTCTCACTCACCGAACGAAACACAACAGTAGGAATACTGCTATTTCACGTCGATATTCTGTGTGAGGGTAGTCCTTCCCCGGTCGAGCCGGCCCATTCATGCTGAAATATCAGCGAGGCTCTACTACTCTAAAATTTTAGGTATACTGTTAATATTGTTCAATAATATATAGAATGCGAAGAATAGACGATAACTAATTGGGCTTAAGATCCGTACAAAACAAGTGCAAACAAACACTTGAACAGGATCCAATATAACGATAGCGTACTTACTTACATACTTTCAATGAACTGTTACTTATACACATACATCTCCACTATTCGATGGAAAAAATCTAGTACGGCATTAAGTCGCGGCAAAGAGGCGAGGCTGTAGGTTGCCCTCTTTCAAGTCGGAACACTTGAATACCCCCTTACTCCCCACCCCACGGCGAGTCGGCATAGACTATGTTTATTTGCATCGGATATTCTTTGGGTAAATGTTTGAAAAAAGCTACGCGTGTAAATAATTCTTGTGTACGCACGAGTTGCTTGAACATGTTATGTATCCAAAATTACATATTAATCAGTTAGGTGACATTTCTCTGTTTGTGCCAAGTCTTAAATAAGCCTGCTTAAATACATTTCCTATTAATGTATGTACAATGTATATTAAAAATTGTACATGATCCTGAAACTAAAAGTCATAAAAAAATATAGAGATGCTAACTAACTATTGGCAAACAATGTTTATTTTTTACAAGCTACCAAAATTGTAAACATATACATATACCTATGTGTAAGACATATCCGCAATATTATCTTATAAGCCTATATCTCACTCAACAGTTCAACACTATACCAATACAACTAAAGAAAAATCGTGAAAACCGCATTCGAAAATCGAACTACGCAGATCCGCCAACAAGCGGTCTCTTATAACTTTTCCCTTTTAACCTTTCGTTCCCCCCGTGGCCCCGTAGCGCGTCCCGTCGCCGACTCCCTCGGGAGGCGTTCCCCAGGGCCGGCATAGACTCCCCTGGCGTGCCCCACCCTGCCACCACTCAATACCGACACGCCATGCGGACGCCAAAGATTAAGCAGGTGCCAGCGGTGTTGTGTTTACTGTGTCAAGTGGGACTTTTGTGGTAGGCTGACGCCACTCTATGTATTCGAATTTTAAAGTGAGTTTCAGCTTCTTTGTGGAAGATTTTCAGTTCTATCATGTAACTACTTGTAGTTGCCTAATGTAAGTTAAAGTTGACGTAATACTTTAAGAATTTAATGAGCATTAATAATTTATTTTGTTTATTATATCTTTAAGTAGCCACCATATTATCATTATAGTATTTATTTTACCTATTAAGTTACCAAGTATCTCTGACTTGTTTAGTTAAGTTTAGTTTGACAACGTAAACAATTCGTCAAGAACATAAAGTGACCTTCCAAAGTTGTAATGCGGCTCTTAATGCTTTAGCACTTAGGCATAATACTTTCATATCAAAAAATAAGTTTGGTAGAAACCATAAACTTATGAATGAACTTATATCTGTAGAAAGACGATTCTGCGCGGATCTAAATAACATCGTTGAGTTAATCTTTGTGTTACATGCGACGGGCCCATAACGGGCCCAGTTTTCGACTTGTTTTTCCGCGTGCTTCCATAGCAGGCGTTAATATTTCAGTGTGTACCAAATTCAAGGGTTAACTGTTCCCTGTCTACGCTGACGGTGTAAATAGACGGGAACAATTGAATGATTCCTATTGTGATTAGAAGCGATGAAGCGATGTTAATGTTGTATGTTGTGTTTATTACGTGACAAGTCACGAAAAATCACACACAAATGATTTTTCTATTAATTACTTCTAAGTCTAATTTTGGAAGCCGGCGCCGAGACACAATGATTTTTCAGTCTGTCTTGATATGGCTATATTGACGTATTAAGATCACACACACACATACACTTATAGAGAACTTCACACTGGCTTATAATGGACTAACACATGTAGAAAATTGTATCACCTTGCAATTGTACTATATAGGAAAGAGATTGTATTCTAAGATGATACTATTTATATTATGAAAGATGATATTATTTATATTATATTCAAGTACCAAAATAATCCTAACATTCGATCAAAATTATGATTGACAACTACCTACTAATATCCACTATTACACTTAAAATTCACTTACGTTCTTGATCTAAGGCTTTGAAATATTATGCTTATACTATGTAAAACGAAACGGAATGATATCCTCTAGAGCATCCTAACCTTAAACTTCTCCAGGAAGTCTTCATACAAATATATCTACTATAAGATCAGAATGATAAACTACGATTTATGTGTAGTACTGCGATTGTACCAATCTGTGACATTGTAATACAGTTGTACTGGCATCGATTTCCTTGAAAACTTTCACTTCCTATAATGCGTTTGTATACATATATATGTATATCGAGTGGTTGTAAATATAAAGCACTGTAGTAGTTTTTCCAATGTGTCGAGTGAGGAGGGTATCGCGGGCGACGCAGCATCCCGCCGTTACTATGGCAACGCGATAAAACCTCGCCTTTTCATAGCCCTCCGTAACAGTAAACGTTAGTTTCACAGAATCTTCGAAGGAAATTGTATGGTTTTTATGTAAGAGCGTATGAGAGAAATCGTATGAGATGTGATATGGTTGTGTGAGTTCATATTTTGTTATTATTTGTGACTAAATAAAGATATAGGTTGAAGAACAAAGAAATGAAATACATATATCAGAACAAGTGCCAGCCTATTTGCGAATTGGTAATATACGAATTTGCAACATAAGATTTACAGATTTATATCATATGAGCATTATAGATAGTGAAACTGAACTAACATTTGAATGTCCTCCAATAGTTGTTTGCAAAGCTTCCCTAATTTATTATTATATATTAACTAAACCCAGAAATTAAAGCTCATACCCATGTGCGTGTCGACAGACTTCATAACTAATCGATCGTCGTTTACAAAACAATTGACAATCTCCATATAAATATCGCGACTGCGGATGGCGCAGCGAGTAAGCGTTCGCCTATCCACTGCCGCCGCGCGGAGTGGTAAAGATTCAGGTCCTGCACTCGTCAAATATTTTTGTGAACCTCAAATGATAGTTCTGAGTCTGGGTGTACTTTGTGTCCGTTAATCCCTAGTGCGAAAGTTGTCTCTCACAAGAATTGAATATTGTAGACACAATACGTTAGATGAAAAATAACGAGGAAGATTATTGACATACTAGATTACACTTTATACACTAATTCGATATATTACAAACATGAAGATTTAGGATCCTCGTCTAAACAGATAAATAGCAAAATACATCTGAAAATTTCATATATACTGTACTAGGTACTCTTTCAAATCTAAAAGCGCTTGCTCTCGGAGCCGAGTAGTTTCCAATTGACAATATACCTACTGGTAGACGGGCAATCGCTCGCGGCTTGTAAGCTCCTTTGCCCACCCTCCGTCGTCTGCCAGAATTCTATGTACTTGTATCTTGTTAACTTTGATTATGATTATGGGGATTTGTCTATTGTTGTTCAATTATCTCGCTTCAAAATTTAATAGAAAATTGACCTACGGCTGTAGTTTAATTTGTGTTTATGATATTAGATGGGTTAAAGTGGTGGTCAATATTGATTCATAAAATCGTACATTAGTTCCTAAGTTGACGTTCAGACGCCGGTATAAAAGAATTAAAAGTAAATACATAAATATTGTAATCCTATAAGAAAGCATAAGTATATTTGTCTTAAGCCTACTTATTGGTGTGTATGGTATGAAAGCAAATTTGGATTATATTATATTGAATCATAAACTAAATGAGTAGCTATTTTTTTTTTCTAATAAGACACTTACCTGAAAGCTTTGCAATAACAGGGTGTCTTTGAATAACAAGTGCACACGCGAAAATCCTTTGAAATATCGAGCATAACAACGTGTATCATTTGAATTAATTCTAAAGCGATTATGGCTAACTATCTATAAGTGCCATATAATATACGATATAGGAATGTTAGATAATACATTCATAAACACTTATCTCAGTCTACGGCCGTTAATAAGTACCATAAGCGATGTTTTAATATTCATAAGCTCTCATCCACCAAAATTAAGGCACATGTACACCGTACCAAACACACGTAGTGCTCTTTCGTGCACAATCAACATACAAAGACAAGGGGCAACATTACGCGGGCATCACTTCATTGTGGGCACCGGTCTAATTGTAACTACACTCCTGGGCACTATCAGCCGCTCAGCGCTCCGCCGGGTAGGCGTGGGCCACTAATCTTCGACCCCTACATACCAATACGCTTCACCAACCTCACAAAAGAATATCACACTTACACCTCACATTTAAAGTCCAAATTCGACCAAAGAAAAAAGGTCGTATTTGCAAACGTAGCGAGGGTTAACGCACACTATCAACTCATTAAATTGCATCGCCTTTTTAATGAGTCTGAAAGTGAACAAAGGATATTGAGCGCGATTACATTAAGTACGTAGTTGTAGTGTTAGAGGTAAGATAGTGTTTTGTGGACTATTTTCACAATGTTTTCCGGTTACTGTCCGTTGTTAAATGAAAAACTTGGCCACATTTGTGGTGTATACGCGTTGAAAGTTTTGCGAGATACTGTTATTTGAATATAAGTGTAGGCTATACCTATATAACATGTATTGTATATTTATGCTTGTATGTCTAAAGCATATCAATGTTGTATAAACTTATAACATATTTTCTCTTAGAGTTTTTAACGAACTAGTGACAATTATAGATACTAACCTATAACAGTTGCTTGAAATATTTCATAACACTTTCAGCTCTTATACATTAGTTTACAATTGTGTATAAACCATTGATACATTATTTCTTATTAATGTCCCATAGCATAAATTGCACTAAAACCCGACTTAGAAGTCTATCTGTCACTACGAAGCTATGACTGATTGTGCAAACATAAGTCAGTAAGTTTAATAATAAAGTTTCATTTAAATTGTTAGTTGTAGTATAGTACTGAATAATTTCTAAAATGGTAATGAATTCGTAAAGTCGGGGTTATGCCTTGGGTCGAACTGGAGACTACCAAGCAAGTCCAATACCCTCTCAACTCGCTACAGTAATCACTACACGTTGTGCTTCGATCAATAATAGCAACTAGATATCGGGTCGGCGCAAAAAATACGCCTCGGTAAATAACAGCGCACTTGAGACGTGAGCTCTTATTTTGTTTAGTTCGCTTGAAACTCAGCCAATGTAAACACGTCTCACATTGCCGCAGTGTGTATTCAAAAGTTGTAAAAATAATGCCCGAAAAAGCAATTCAACGGCCGGAGTATCTTACTTTTGGTAATTACACGAAGAATAAGTTATATTTTAATCTTTAAACTAACAAATTAATAATATCAAATTTTGAACAAAATTACCGATTTTAAACCGCCGCTACAAATGTTTGGCCAAGGCTCGCCAACACATGCAGAAACTTTTATAACAAAAATAAACGAAACAAAACGATGTATCTCTCAAGGCAATTACGAGAAAAAGTACTTTATTTGTTGCCGCTTAAGGTTGATTTCACACTAAATGTTGTTGCTTTGCTCGTTTTATGTGACGAATGATCGTAAGTATTAGATAATATTTCGAAGATTTGTGACTTTATTACTAGGTGCCATTGTTGTAATTAGGTTGAACTTAAAACTGATATAAAACTTTTCTCTCCGTTTGTTAGTAAACAAATGTAGCTGTGTATACGTATTGTCACGCGGACAGCACTTAGCTCTGATTTTGTACGTGACCCGATATCTAGTTGCTATTGTTGATCGAAGACGTTGTGTGAAGAAAATGTAAAAAAAGATGTAAAATATTTTGAAAGATAACATTGGAAAGGTTTTAATGTGCTTCATAAATAACTTTCTATTTCTTTACCTGAAGCTATTCAAATTGCAATATCTTAAATTTTTCTGCAGTGAAAGAGCATAAACACGGATTTGTTAGTCTTCAAAATATATTCGATTTAAATACTGTACTACCTTAATCTTTCCATCATACACTAAACCAGTGATAAATAAGTTATAACGTATAGTTTCTATCACTCACTTTATGTAAATACGATACATTATTACTTGCCGCCCTCATATTTACCCGGTGAATATGCTATAAAGTGATATCACGTGATCGTTTTCAGCCGGGTAATAGTTATAAATTACCCGGGTAGTTTATAAAAGCCGGTTAACCCGAGGTAAGCGGACAAGGAGTATAATTTATTATTGGGAAATTCGCGAGCGCGTATTTTCATACTCTATGCGGATCATACCTACTGGCTAGTATATGACCGCAGTACGGGCGAGTGTTATTAACAAGAAAGTAAGATCAATTTAGTAAATGTGCTTTAAATTTTAACTCTCTTATATTATGATTTGACTAACTACAAGAGAGACTGGTGCAAACTATTGCATAATAGGGACATGTGGAAAAGCGGGAGGGAGACCTTTGCCCTACAGTGGAACAATACAGGCTGAAAATAATAATAATAATAAAATATTATGATTTGGATCTTTGTACATATTCTATATTTAATATGTTTGATCTTCTTTTGACATAGGATGTTAGAGCTGGACCTTTACTGTCCAATAGACAAACTTCACTAAGTCCAGGATAGCCTTCATTATTGGTGAAGCAGCCATTAGTGAAATATCTGAATAGATAGACATCTACATAGAGCCATCAAGAGAGCCTTCACTAGGATCATTAATGAAATCTCTGAATAAATAGAGATCCACATAGAGCCATGTAGCTCTAAGCTGCTACTGCTAGTTTACTAACAAACTAGCCCTCTATCACGACCCGAAACTTAAAACCCTGACCATGTGATAGGTAGTCACTTGCTTTTACACCAATAGACTAACGAGGCACGTACAAGTTTATAATATTTTTTTTTATATTCTACCACATACACACAACACCATCTAGCCCAAACTAAGCAGAGCTTGTACTATGGGTACTAGACAATGGATAAACATACATATCTACTTTATATTTTATCAGGATAAAAAGTAGCCTATGTGTAAAACTATATTATTATACTCCCTTAAAAACTGCGCGATGTGTTTTTCAGATTGTTAGTCGTGTTATCATCTTTATTATTGGTGGTCATCCTTTGCGCAGTGAGCAGGTATTCGGCGGGCTATTCGAAGCTCTCCAATGCCTAATGTATCTATACTACACTTTCTTTTCTTTAATTTTATTATAATGTTATTTAATAGTCATTACAGAATATAAATCAATGTCCCCCGCCGCGTCTGTCTGTCTGTTCCCAATAAACCCAAAAACTTCTAGACAGATTTTCATGTAGTATTCACCAATAGACAGAGTGATTCATGACTTCATGAGGAAGGTTTAGGTATATAATTCGTTAAAGTTGTGTTCTACCCGTACGTATCCGAGACGGTTCGATAGTAAATAATATAGGCTTACATTACTAGACCAAAACACATGTTCTGTACAGCTACATGGTATGTACATAATAAACAAATAATATAATACTAACAATAGAGACAGTATATACCAATATTGGAATAATAAAAATCTTGAGACCTGTAAAAAGGTTTATAGAATATTTTGCGTTTAAATGGACAAGGTAAGCTTAGCTAGATTTTTGGCAGTTATGTCGAATGAAAAATATACGTAGCTGCAGTGCGCACTGTATCATATCCGTAAGAGAGACCCGTTGAGTTATTGTACCGGCTGTACAGTCGCGGTCTAAAGTGTTAGGGAAACGGATGATAAATTAAATCAAGGACACTTCTAATCATGTATAAAACAAAAATATTTATTAAGTTTTAAATTAAAGAGTATTGTAATTTATTGGTAAAAATAATTTAATAATGCATTGATGAATCTTTTAGAATATTTAATAGCACCCAAGTAAAATAAACTAAAATAATTGACGTGGTAAATACAATACCATAACAAAGTTTTACTTATACAAATGATATGCCTAAATACAGTTTGCAATCTTTAAAAAGAACAAAATTGCTATGTTTATGCTAAATTTTCATCATGTACTATGAATAGTTTTTATAGAAATTTTAAATATAATTTTACGTTTTGTAATTCTGGTGTAATGCTTTGATTATGTTGTTACAATGTCATTAATTTGCTGCTCGTAGCGGGTTCGGTTCTCGCATGGTCGGAGTTTTTGTGGCTATATTAGTTGTGTGATAGAAGCATATTTTGAAGTGACTAAAAAAATGTATGTGATTGTTTTTTTAAATCTTTTATATGTTTTGACAGAAGTAATAATACACGTTATCATTTATACGAAGTTTTAAAAAAAGTTTATAGTTTAAATAGTGTATCTATATTAATATAACATATTACAAACCTGTTTCTTCTGTGTGCCAGTATTTTTATAAAGTACAGGTTTGATCCTGACATTGTACAAGCATTTATGCGATCTATAGGTTTTGGTAGATAGATAGTTTGGATATTCTTTATTTGATTTTGCAATGTTTGAAAAACTTTACGCTATACAGAAAGCATTTCGAGCGTCATTTTTGATTTTACCTAAAAGGATAATGTAACTTAGTTTACATAATCACGAATAGAGTTTAAACTCTAGAAGATTTAACTTTACTCTCTTGATAACCAGGTAGTGTAAATATTTAAAGTGTAATTTATATTCCGAACCAATGCCTCATAATATCAATCATAACTTAAAATACAATAGTTTGTCAAAATTTATGTAAGTACCTATGTATTTCACAGAAGTTTAAAGTATGAAATATAAAGTATAAATAAAATTAACTCCAAACATGACAATCAAATAAAAGTAATTATCTGTGCTTAGGAAAATTACATAAAAAATCTTAAGTCAAAGAGTTATGTTTAGAAGTGTACCAGATGCTTTACATTCACGAGCCCTACCGAGTATTTATCACTAGGAACTTTTAAGGTAAGCATATTTACGTCCCTCTACTAGTTATCTGATGAAATATGATCCATTGAATAAGGTACCTACTAAGTAGAATAAAAAAATTACAACTGTGATTATTTCGTATTCATTACGTAAAAAAGTTAAATCTCTAAAAAGATTAAAATAAATCTGCAAATATAATCGTAATATTTATTTTAACTTACAACAATATATAATTAGTTAGTTTTATTTCATACTTTTCGATATAATAGGATGACCTTGAGGACGTTGATAATCTTGTGTTATATTAAGCGACGTAAGCAACATATTTTGTAGTCTAACACAAATATAAGAATCGTGAGACTAAACTATGACTTTACCGTTTTTACTCGAGTAAACTTTTACTGCCATGTTATAGAGAATAACCGCCTTTAAGAATACGGGAAGGCAACAGTGTTGCGTATACTTTTAGTTTCTCATGGTAAATA
This sequence comes from Catocala sponsa, assembly GCA_963564715.1. Taxonomy (NCBI): domain Eukaryota; kingdom Metazoa; phylum Arthropoda; class Insecta; order Lepidoptera; family Erebidae; genus Catocala; species Catocala sponsa. The sequence continues at coordinate 18,266,820 of OY751338.1, read as the reverse complement.
GGTAAATATCTAAACAATAAACAGTAACAAAATGTTGTAACAAAACAACGCGAAAGGTATCTACAGAAAACCAAAACATAAACGTTATATCGGCGATCCTACCAAACTGCTCTATCAAAATATAACGACCGCGATAAAAACGATGGAAAAGAAACCAAACGCTTCCGACGAATTTCCAAAGATCGTACAATAACGGTGTTCACATCTCTTTCTTACATAACTAAGATATATATAGCTATCTTTTTTTAGCGGGACTTTTCCGTTTTATAGGCAAGTCGATAATATTTGGACCGCTCCGCGAGATATGAGTGTTAAATATTTTATGATGTCCAGTGCCGACGCAGAGTTTGAACTCTGAAACATGCTCTTGTAAAACCTTGTATGTTCTACAGCGATACGCCAGCTCAAATTTTACTGCGCCGCTTATCTTATTGCCACAATTTACTAATTTCAACCTTAAAGCTTTACAAACAAAGTTTCATATAACTTAAACTTATAAAATACTCCACAGGCTTGGTAAAGTACTGTACCAATAAAAGATTATAAATGTAGTCAATAATCTCATCCAAAAAGAATCGTCAAACAAGGAGAACCACTATCGGCCATTAAATCTATTTATTCGATCTACTTAACTACAACTCAGTTTTTTGTCACGTTTGTCTCTTACAAACTGTCTTGGCGTAATGTCATTAATCTTAGGAGGCTGGCAGCGCAGCAAACGACCTCCCGTTAAGACCCTCCATGGGCTGGGTGCCCCGTAATATGTTTATACAGCCCGAACAAGGAATAACTAAATACCAAAACCGTACAAGCCAAATACAACCTTCCACTAATTGCTATTAGTATCATTAACGCTCGTACAAACTTCCTCCCCTTGCAACCTTTGGCCGCGGTGTCAAATAGAAAATAAGAAAATAAAGGAATCCAAGCGCGAGAAAAAAAGGTAGTACGTAAGATGTATTTTTTCGCAGAGAAGCGTGTCGGTAGCATTGTTAAATATATCGTCCAATCAGTATCTCGGGACGAGGAGGAATTAGCGTTTCGAAGTGAACGACGGAGCGACGAATCCTGGTCTACCCTTTTATGCGGCGCGGCGTAATAAAAAAAAGAAATCTTATTTGAATTTGGAAGACGAATTAAAAAGAAAATGAATTCTGCACTAATTTAAACAGAGAGAGTTTCTAGACGATTTTCGGGGATCGGTCCGGCTTAATTAATGCATTAGAGTTGAAAGTCTCGACGACGTTTCATTTATGCCAGCGCACCATCCATTTCACTTTGTGTTTTTAGATTTCATATCCGTAATAAGATTGAATTATAAATCCTACATGGGCACAGTCCTACGACAATGAATTAAATATGCAAGTACAATTATACAGAAATATTAAACGGATAAGACTGTTGGGTGTCACTTACAGCATTTTATATGTCCCGAAAAAACTAATCACAGATAAGAGTGCGACTTCTCCCACATTGATCCTTAGCCATCAGAAAGGTTACGAAGGCACTTCATCTTCATTCGGGAATCCCTTTAAGGAATCGTATCAGTTGTAATGAAAGCTAATTCTTTCATTAACTCTCCGTGACAACGGGAAAAATTGTAAGACAAACGAAAACAAATGTAGAGTTACTTTGGCTAAGTAAATGTTTATATTCTTGAGCTGTTTATTGCAATGAATTTTTTATGCGATTTCTAATAAGATATCTGGATAATAGTAATATAATGATCATATAGTTTATTAAGTAAAATAGTGACCTTGATAAATTTTGCAGTAATCTCTAACATGTTGCTTAAAGGTTCGACTCGATAAAACAAGAGTGTTAACGGTATTCAGTTAGGTAATCTGAATAGCAACCGAATGACTACCGTAGATACATGCTACCGATTACATAGCAGACAGTAGTAAGAGTAACTCCTAAGAAAATAGAGAGAAGATTAAAGGTATTTATTAAACATAAAGTATTTGTTTAGTATAATATCAGGTACTTACATAAATAAATATCCTAAAATACATAAGAAGTTGCCTTTAATGACAGAAATAATCAAAACAGGTAAGTGAGTATTCGAACGCCTAAAAAATTACGTGGTAAAATTGCACATACAGACAGATCTCTCTGCACAGCTATTTTAAACGGTTTATAAAAAAATTTGTCATAACGCCTTTTGCAGAATATATTTATTTAACTACATAAAAACAGTAAAAAGACTGCTACACGTTCGATCTGCATTTTTCAACTGCAATATATCCGATTTATCAAATATATAAATCGTAACCCGATCTGACAAGGCGTTAATGGGTAGCTCAATGCAATTTAATCTACCCCAGTTGGCGTATAACCGAATTTCTTCCTTATACGCACATTTCAGGCGAGAAAAAATGTTTAGGGTTCTCTTTTATAAGAGAGATATCGATGGTAACTATTGGGTTGGTTCATAACGTTTATGTTAAGTATTGATATGGAAAATACGAGTCCGCAACATAATATCATTAAGAATGTCAAACTGATACATACATACATAGATTCACGCCTGTTTCCCAGAGGGGTAGGCAGAGACTACGGATTTCCATTTGCTACGATCCTGACACTACTTCTCTGGCTTCATTCACTTTCATAACATTCCTCATACACGCTCGCCAGTTTAAGGTGCTCTTAACCTGGCCTTTACCCAGAACGTCTCCGATTTGATCAGGAAACGTTCGCTCAGGTCTTCCTTTTGTGACTGTTCCATTAACACTAGCCTTATAAACTTTCTTAGTCAGTCTTTTCTCGTCCATTCTTTCTACATGTCCAAGCCAGTTTAACATACCCTTTTCTGTTCTCGTCACTATATCCACTTTCATGCCGCGTCTCTCTCTTATCACACTATTCCTTATTCTATCTTTCAGTATAATTATGTTAATAATAAGATAAATAGAGCAGATAAAGTTGAAGTAAGGGAATGTTAGATTTAGGGGTTTTCAAAGTAAGAAAATAAATATTTACGAATCCAATTGGATATATGGACACAAAGAAAGAAATGGTATCATATCAAATGCACATCTAAGTAACAAAAGATGTGTATCTATTATCGGAGTGCACCCCACGACATGTGAACCTAGCAATATAAAGTGAAAATTGAATTTACAACTGACAATTGGCGAAGGCGCTTCCATCAAAGGCAACCCCTGCGACATGTTTGCCGAAATATATTTTAAAAGTGCTTTCTATTCTTATAAAGAATTATTCTGTTATACCGAAAGTCCACCGTCACGTAAAAATGCTTCTTAACAGATAAAATAAGTTTATTCAAGATTTATGTAATAAAACGTTGATTTTGATTTAAGCCATGTAGATTTAGATAAAGGTAGCGATAATTCTAAAACACATATATATAATTATAAGTAAACAACACACAAGCAAACCGTGCTAATGCAATTTACAAAGCAGGCAATCACGAGAACCAGCCACATTGTTGTACAGTCGCCGTCAAAGAGCCAAAGGAAGCTCAGTGTTCCTTAATAATTAATTGGCGCTTAAACGCGCTGACGTCTTCGAGCCCCAGAGGGGGGCACTAACTGCTCCTATGCATATGCTTCGTACCCGTAAGTGGAGATAGGTTTGCTCATGTTTTGAATTTGTAAACTGTTATACAGAATGAGATTTCTGTTGATAGGTGAGATACAACTTGATTTTACGTCCGACCTAGTTTTGAGTTATAGATAATATTATTAAATCTGACACTGGAAGATTTACGATAAACGGAGATGAATATATAAATTAAACACGTTACATGTGACTTACATAAAAAAATGATGTACAAAAGTTTTTAAATTGCTATAACTTAAATAAAAAAATATCAACGTAATTTAGGTTACCAGAACATCAAAGTAACACAGTCGTCAAATGAAAAAATAATTAAAGAAACATCTGTTTCCAAAATCTGTAGCCCTAATGAATAGTCACTTTCATCAAGTTAATGGACATAAAAACAATACGTTCTAGGGTTGATTCGTAAGCTGCAATTAACTAAACGTAAAATTGAAGAAGATTGAAGAGACCATCAATCAAATAAAAGGTCATGATTACACACAAAATCTAGATAACTAAATGAATAAGCCACTCGTGTAAATTGAATATAAGTGATGTTTTGCTTTTTGTGGTTATGTGTTAGTGGTATAATTTTAAACAGATAACAAGGAATGCGATGATTCGAATGTGAAAAGTCACTAAAGACAAAAATTCTAAGGACAAAGATTCATTTTGCTAATAAGAATAAACGATATTGAAATAAATAAATAAATACTTTTAATATTTTCACTTTAAATATCTGCGATATGCGAGTGAGAGTCCGTGCCCAAGAAGGGTCGATCCCATAGCATGTACCTGTGACTTTTCGAAATTATATGCTAATAAAATAGATTCTTATTGCTCGCTTTAACGGTAAAAAAACATCGCAAAGAAATTCACATACCTGAGACCACTTCCTAGTGTTTTCGAAAATCTATGAACACTGCTAATGCACACTGGGCCAACGTGGTAGACTATGGGCTAACTCTTTTCATACTTAGAAGAGGCCCGTACTCAAGAGTGGGATAGTTTATAAACAGCTCTGATAGTATATATATTTCATATTAGGAGTAATGTAATAGAATGTTATGGTGATATTATAATGTCAGTCGAAAGAAACTTGAAACTCAAAAACTGTACTCATGTAAATAGTGCTGCCAATAAATGTTATCTATATGCATTGAGAGACATTAAAAATAATATGCTTATTAATAGCTTATTCGTCAAATATTTTGAATGATCAATGGGTACATCAAAAACAAAGCCACATCCGAATAATAAAACACTTACTACTTTGGTGACGAAGTAAAAGTAACAATTTGTTTGCTATCTGACCCCAACTCACGCGATGTCATCATAAAAGCAACAATTAACTTTAGTTTGTTTTACTACCAAGTACCTACTGGGTGTGTTTGTCTTCAAAGGAGATGTCACGCGTGAATTTGTATTTAAATTTAATGGCGCTTTTACATTACCACTTTTATGACCGGCTCTAATGAACCATAGAAATAAAACCAGATATCAAGCGTAAATTTCAAGAAAATATATTGTTTTACTAAACATAAATTACAAAGAACGTCTATTATTAGGTTCTTCCAATATTATTTAAGCCTCGCCAATATGGCAGTATTACAGTTGAAATTCTCAACGAATGGTAGCAAAGAGGGCGGATGATAAAACCCCGTCACTAATTAAATGGGCCCGAGACGTCCTATTCTTAATAGATTTGTCGCTAATTTTAAGTAATTTCGTCGAGCTCTATGTAATATAAACCATCGAATAAAATGTAATTAGAACTGATCCAAATACAACTTTCTTATAAACAGTTATTTCGTTAAATAATTTTTAATATCATATTCTTAATAAACTCAAAATAGAGAATTTATTTAAATATATAGAAATATCCATGTGAGCATTTATAAAAGGATGTAGGTGTGTGTATAGCAGTAAAATTGCACCATAGATTAGATCCAACATTGGGATCGGACTAGTTGCAATTCATCATTATTATTCCAGACAATTTATCAAGCGGTTGGCTCGCCGCACCCGACCGGATCGCACATTCTAACGAGATGGTGAATTTTCACCGAATAATTTGCGAACCGACGAATCACGTATTGGAATCGGGAATGAGGTCGGAATTGAGATAGAAGACCCGAACATTGCGGAATAAAAGGAGCTTCCAGGAAAAGATTGGCGTTGAAAGATAATAATAGGAACGATAATTATTAATGAACGATAGACATTAAAAGCTTCGTGCTGAAATAAAAGTATGATAAAATATTTTAACATCGAAATTTATGAAATATAAACTACGTCCAAATTAGGTTCACATGACTTTTCTCTCGTCACTCGAGCGCCTAGCACTGTGAGGGTCGATACGATTACCGAAGCTTATTACTGCGACTTTATCATATTTCAATTTACGATCACCACCCGGACTTATCGAGTAGAAAAATCGGGGGGCACTGAGTACGCAGATATAAATCAGAAATGAGACGTCTCATTACGAAGATAATTTGATTTATTTATTTTTATTTCTTCTACATTGAAGCTCTTGATTATAATATTCTCTGTTAGAAATGAAAACAAAACTGCCATTTTAATTAATACGTAGGATAAAATTCATAAGCTCCGAAAGTTAGCCGCTAATATTACATAGGAATTTTAAGCTGAACAGTAGCATTAGATAAGTCGCCGGGCAAGAAAATGCTTGGTCGGAGGGAATAAGAAAACGGTCCTAGTTGTTAAGTCTTGCACAGTTTCTGTCGCTATCTCGTGGATAAGAAGCCTAATCACCAGTCGTCGTGTCTGTATCGGGCCGGGCGAAGCGCGCGAGTATTCCCCAGGGTATGCTTTTGGGACCAGTTTTCTTTTTTGGTTTACATTACACTGTAAGTGTGCCGAATTCTTTTGTTGCCGCCTTGCTTTTTGTACAGATTTGTGTGATTTGTATTGTGTTTACTTGTGTTAGTATCGTTTTAACGGTATAAGTGTCGCAATTTGGACTGAAATGTATAAGATGAAGGTACGAAAGCTTTTGTGTTGTAAATATGTATATATTAGTTGAATAGAGCTAGGATTAATCAATAAAGCGGGTTAAATAATTGGGGAGAGACAAGGCAATATTTATTGGTAATGAAAGTTACAAAATAATGTAGCGACACCTAATAAAATGCTTAGTTAAATAAATTTTCCTTTCTCCGCGAACAGAAGAAAGTGCAAAGCTATTAATAAAGGGACTTATGAAGTTATGGAAAGTTTCTCAGTGTAACTGCAAACCGAGCCGTTCCGAAGTCGTGCACCAATAAACTTGTAGTTGGGAACTATTTGTAATATAAATTTATAGTTAGTACTGTTTTTCTGTACTCGATGAACTTCTACAATGTATAAAACATTTCCATAATAAAACGCTCTATAAAGGCAGTTTTCGACGATATCCAGATAAGTATAAAAACAAAAAAGGTAATAGAGATATCAGACGCAAAAGGAATTTATTTGGCGAGAAGAAAAGAGAGGCGCGCGGCGGTGCGGCGTGTCTAATGAGATAATATAATAGCCGTGATTCTCTCGCACCGACGTTCACAGACCGAAAATCACCGGAAAACTGCAGTCGATAGAATAATACCTGTAGAGGTAACGTGATTTTAATTTCAAATTAGAATGTCGCTTCTACGTTCTTGTTGAAGTTTGCAGAACAATTGAAAAAGTACTTTTATCTGCCAATCTTGTTGGAGGTGCATAGATTGCGTGTCTTAGTTATTTTTCTACCTGTCTATAAGTCGATGTACATGTAGATATAAATTGCTTCAAAATATTGAAAAATTTTTACTTAACTATAAACACATTTATAGAGAAAATATGTCTCCATCAAACTGGTAGCACAAGAGGGTCATATCGAATTGGGAATCGATTTTGTCGCACCCGAAATAGGGTGTAAAGATCCCATTGTAATATAGATGTCAGCCATATGTCGAAAGAGACCGGACATTTTGCCCCTTTCCTATGTTTGTCAGTTTAAAAAGTTCCTACTATAGATGCAGCTATTACTAAAAACTATAATAATAATATAGTATAATAATAATAGTAGTCGCTTCGACTCTGCTATGGCGCCGAGTGTTATGAGTTCAATTCGAAAACGGAACAAACACTTCTGTCATCCATAATTAATTGCGTCTGGGTATTTGAATGTTCATAAAGTGACCCGAGATAAAGTTATCCCTAGTACGCGGCGGCCCTATTCCTTTATAAAATAAGAAAAACTATATTTTTTTGTTATTGTTCATAATCATTTTATCAAATTTGAACGTAATATGTAATTATTGCGTATATATTTATTTATTTATTTATTTATTTATTCTTATGGAGAACCAACAGCTATTAGACATTATTTATACAAAAAAAACATTATAAGTAACATAAAGCCAATTACAGGTTCTCACGTCTAAATGTTTTCATACAAATTATTTAAGTGCCTTATGTGGGCAGTAAGTACACATTACATATTATTACTATTATTTAGTACTATTAATGAGAATCGAAGAACTCCCGGCTCAGCAGCCTTCTGACTATAGCTATATTTGTATTGAAAATGTCTAATGTGTTGTGTAATTTGCATGCCAAGTTGAGAGATCGAGACGCTCGCCATAGAAAAGAATTTTGCCTATAATTAGTGTTCACTATATCAAGGGAAATAGGTACATAGTGACGCGTCATTTTGTTTGGTATATTGAAACTTATCTTGGAAAGAAGCTCAGGACAGTCCACTGAACCTGACATAATTTTAAGAATATATATAATATCCGCTATCTGTCTACGCATAGCTAAAGGTAGAAAATGAAATTTGGAACAAAGCTTAAAATAATCATCAGACTTATACATACATTTTATGCGGTAACACATATATTTAAAAAATCTCTTTTGTATATTTTCGATGCGTTTAGTATATATCTCATAACGGGGATTCCATACCTGGCTGCCGTACTCTAATAAGCTACGAACATAAGTACAGTAAAGTAGTTTGAAGGTTTTAGCTTCTGTGAAGTCAGCTGACATACGCATTACAAAGCCAAGGGTCTGAGATGCTTTTTTAACTATATTATTAATATGCTCTTCGAATAATAACTTTGAATCGTAGTGAACGCCTAGGTCACGCATGGACTGACGACGGGTCAGTCTTTCTCCCTGTAATGCGTATTCGGAGTTAACGATATGTACTTTCCTGGTGTATGTAACAACATAGCATTTAGTCGGGTTAAGATCTAGTTTATTATTCACACAATATGCATTCAGTCTGTCTAATATGCTTACAGTAATTTGTTGTGTACTGTAAGTTTTATTTCCTGCATAAGCTTTATTAGTCATATGCACTCCCACACTAGTGCTCAATTAATTTACACCCCACTACTGAATACACAAACAACTTTTAAATCATCCGCTTAATCCTTTAATAGTTATTCCAGTCACAATATGTTTTACACAACAATCTAGTTTAGGAACTTGAACCCCTCACACGGGACTTAAATTCAAGTACGACAAAACATCTTAATCATTACGGTTCATAAAATTCTTAAGTGATTGCGTAGGGGACCGTTTGTGTTGGCACGAATTGATTTGGAAAGTCCATCTTCTAAAGTACCTTCGGCCTAAACAGTAATAGTTATATTGAAACAATATTAGGGGAATTTAACTGTCATTGATTGTATATTCATTCATTTGATAGTTATCCATAATATTAATTTAGGCTACGACATCGATTTACATTAGCTGGATTAAAAGTTAATAACGAGTACAAAAATGAAACCCATGTACCTATATTAAAAATGTTACACAAATGCAAAATGTAAAAAAGAGGTTTTATGATACTCTGATTATATCAAACGATAGCCTGAAAAATAAAATTATATTTTCAAAAATCTGTTCCTATATTTTATGATCCGATAACCAAATACGAAAAAACATATCAATTTGTAGAAAAACGACAAAAATATTATGAAAAATATCGTGAAAAATTTCCATAGCTTAACACAGCATCGCATAAGTTAATAGTAGAGTCGGCCGCGGGCAGGCGAGCAGAGATAATGAAATTGTGTACAGGAGCGCAACGAGCCGCGAGCGTGTCTCGGGTAAAAATCCACTTAACAAATTGCTGCTGATTCGAAGGGTTCAGGATTGTTAGCTGCTTTTACCGTTACGTCAATTATTCGCCGTGTTATCGATACACGAACGGTTTAGACTTTTTATGACTTTTGTTACCGATTGTACTACTGATACGATTTTGTGATGACGCAATCAAATTTAGATTAGGAGCTTATTTGTGGATTTTCCTTTAGCACATCGTCTGTCCACATAAGCCTACATTCCTTTAGGTAACACTGTGGCAGTTAGAAGATAAGACGAAAAGAAAGTTAAATTATGTCTTAGAAAGAAGTCAAGTTAAAAACTTGACTTCTTGACGACATGATGGTTTATGTAAGACTAGTAAATAATAACAGCTTCATTCATATTCTGACATAAAATATATACTCACGGTACACTAAAAGGTAGACCAACAAAATTACGCTAAAAGTCTACAAAAAGTATGCTAGTCATAAAATAACTTTTATTATAAAACGTCCATTTGCTAAATAAAACGACTACGATGACGCATGCATAAAATAATTAAACCATCAGAAAACGTATCATTTCGTTGGCAGCGACATTGCAAAAAGTGAAACAGAAAACAAAAACAAATTGCAAAAAACACGACTGTAATGAATTCGGTGTTGGGCGTATCGCACGCAATTGCACAATTTCAATTATCGCATTAGTTTGCGAGTGTACCGTGGGCGAGGCCGTGTAGCATGAATGGCCTGATGGATTATTGTGACGTACACCAGTTACTCGTATCACTCACTCGACTTTATGTTAACTGCCTGTTTTGGGGACTCTTGTTAGAAAATAATTATTAAGATTCTACATTCAAATTGCCTCTATACCTTACTACTGTGCACTAAAATTAATTGGTTTTGTGTATTATTTCCAAAACGTAACAAATTTCAACTTGGATGTATACTAATGGAAAACAACGACAAAAAAGTTATCTGTCTCTACTTTTTCAAAACCAAACCAAACAGTACAGCGTACCTACAGTTTGGTCAAAATACATATGATTACCTTTTGAATACTATTAGTCGTATATTGACGTCAAAGTTGTAATTATAAATATAATCTTGTTTTAAATTTATGTCAGAGTTGATTCGATACAAAATACTTAGCGGCTGCATGACAAAGAGTTCGGTAACGATTCTCGCTTTTCCATGACACACAACTTACGATGCATTGACACGTGTGTCTTGGTTGACCTGTGTTATTCGCTAAAGCACTGTAATCAAATTAAGGATAGCCTGCAAGAGCACTAACTGGGTTAGTGGAATACGAGCAATCAAAATCCGTCATTGCTGTCGTTGTTTCTGTTTATTGGCAGCACCATTCAACTATCGCATAGGCCTTTCAGACAATCGTATAATTTAAAGCATGTCTATATTTTATTATTATCCATAGTATCGTCAGTTATAAAAAGTGACAATTTCAACACCTAAAATTTTACATTCCATCGGCTAATCAGAATGAATATTCATAAAAACCTTTATCAGAACAAAGCTTGTATCATAATGAACATCGCACACCGAGGCGAGTTTAATTTAGACACATCAAAAGCTGAACAAAATCACAAGTTTCATTGGTGGTTATGTAAAATTTCCACGATCAACTTCATGCGCCGAAAACCAAAGGAAAGTTGGCATACAAAGGCAGCCGTTGATTTTTTTGTTTCCAAGGTAGAAAAAAATTTGAATCGAGCGAATTACAAAACCGACGCGCGACGTTCGCGATAGGTATAGGGTTGACTCAGCAATTTTATATTTCCCGAACAATTATCGGATATCAATACGTATATAGTTCATGTACATATAACAATGTCAACATGTTCTAATTCCTGTGACTATTTAAGTTAATTACTGAGACTTTATACATATATTACTGTAAATTAGCGTACAATAATATGATAGCGAATGAGCCGTCGTGCTACATATTGGAGATACTTTATTTTACTATACAAAAAAAGTACTTAATAAAAGTAAAAAAATATTTTGGTAATAAAAATGTATACTTTGTGGTAATTTTATGGTTTATTAAACCTATTAGTGCCGTTCAATTACTCACAAAAAGTCACTTAAAACCTTATCGCCAACCCTAAATTTCAAATATCGAACGACGTACCGAACGAGAGACGCCTATCTCTATTGAATTCCCGAAAAAGGCCGAAAAATAAAAAACATAGAGTGGGCCCCGCGAACCCTCGTATCAATAGTTGCGGCAGTTCTATTGAAATTTTCGATATTTGTCAGCCTGATTAGCAGGCGCTCCTCCCGACACTGTTGTACATCAGACTAGTGAATAGCCCAATAGCCCAGCGTGATGTCGTCATGAGCGTAATTTTGTTCAGCTTTTGTTTTATTGAAGCTTGTGGTCCCCGACTGATTGTCGAAATATTGAGAAGTATTGTTTTTATTCCGGCTTTTGTAAGACACGTTTCGGCATTCATAATTGAAGTTTTAACGCAATAGCCAATCTGATAGAAGCTTAGGTTTTGCAATACATTTTAACAATACTTACAATCTTTTGTTTCATAATACCTACTGTCACTTCAGAAGACTAGAGTTACTTTAAATTTTTTCTTAAATACACTTTAGTGATTTTCCAATCTCCATGCATATACACGTCATTGTATTCCTATTAAAAATATTTGTAATTAAATAACGGAGCTGTCGTCACATACTTGTAGTGTGAAAATAAAGCAATCAAAAATGATTCACAGCCAGCTCACAATACCTTTTTGTACGAACAGAAAGTCTGCAATAGATATCTGGCAGAAGCAATCGCAATAAAAATACAATGCAAACTCGAGAGCCTCAAAAGTTTCTGTATCGTGAAAATGCATTTGGCCCGGCAAAGTTTCGAGATTGCCGTCATTGTCGACTGATGAATCGCCTCCAATTGTGGAATACGAAATTTTAACAAATGCCACACAGCCACTGTATTGTTTTACTGTTCAATGAACTTTACAATTTGTTGTTTTTTGTTTGATAAGTTTAATAACTGTACTAATATTTTGTTGAAAGAAAAGAAACTTGTTTATATAGGACTTTCCTTGCATAAAATATATTGTTTGGTATATTTAAATTGACTTTGCATATGGTAATGTATGTCATAAAGATAAAGATCAGTTTATTTGTATAAAACATGAGTACATTTACATAAAATGCATGATGTTATAGTATATTAGGGGCTCATCATGTTTTACCCTTAGAGTATACAAATATTCACAATTATGTTACTAAAAATAATTGATTTGACGCACATAAAATTTCAAAGGTGTCATTTTAAAAATGTCATGTTTGATTTATTTATGTATTGGTGTAAAAGTAGGTGATGCCTTAGCGTAAAATTTAAATTATGGTTATATTTTTACGCTATATATCTTTAGCTGGGGGTAAAGATTAAAAAGACAGTAATATTAAATTATAATTATGTTTGCTAATTTGGTGTCCACTCCAGAAAGTGGTCAACAAAAATAAGTTCCTAATAAGTTGACTTATCTACATCTTAGCTACAGATATCGTGCTCTACTATTGTAAGATTTTGAAGATGTGGCTGTACATTAAAGATATTTTAAGAAACTAACATAGATCAATGAATTAAGAGTTCCTGAATCTACTAAACTATAATTTCTGTATGCATGTCTGTTTGTTTGAGCTTCATGCAAAAACCACTAAACAGTTATATGATGTGGTTTGCAGTGTTTGATGTTTGGGGTTACTTATATTAAATTCCGGTAATTTAAACATAATTATGTTTCATACATTATAGTTAACATAAAAATATAAATTTGAAGATAAAGTATACATGAAAAGAAATAATAATTTTGAATTGTTTAAACCAGATTAAATAAAACAGTATAAGTATAGCATATTGAAATGTTACTCACCGATCGATGATCACTGGATCAGAGGGAGTCTCATTTCTATTACCACAACTCTTCTTGTCACAACACCGACTGTAAAAGAAACTTTCTATTAATTTTATACTTACTACAGAAGATCATACATCTATTACAGTATGATAACATGTTAAAACACGTATTTTACAAACAGAATATATGTATATTTTTAAAGATTAGTGGTAATTTGAGTTACAGATGCCTATTATTATTGTTAAACTATTCAGCTAACCTCAGTGCTTGTCAAAAGTGATTAAGTCAGTAGTACAATGGACCTGTGACCTCACGGTGCATGAATTATGCCTTAACTACCTAATCAATGAGTACATAGGTATATTGAAGTCACATAGGTGAAGGTTAAAGGACCACGAAATGAATTTAATAAGTACAATTGTTAGATTAACACGACAAAAGATTATTATTATTTGAAGTAAAAAGACTTTTATTGTTATGCTTACTAATATTATAAATGCGAAAATTAGTTTGTTTGTTTGTTACGCTTTCACGCCTTAACTACTCAACCGATAAACATGAAATTTTGCATACACATTGTCAGGAGTACAGAATAAGATCTATATCCTATTCTGTACTCCTGACAACGTGTATGCAAAATTTCACCCTATGGTACCTTTCAACCAAAAAAAAAGAACTTAACCTAACCTAACCTACATTTACGCGAGCGAAGCCGCGGGTGAAAACTAGTAAACTTATACAGGACAAAGGCAAGGATCGAACCCACATCACTCGGCGCAGTGGCAGTGGCGATCACTTAAATCACTACGTCATCCGTGTAGACAAAGATTTGCACAATAATAAATAGAAATAACCTAAGAAGTTCAACAAATTGCCAATATCGCGACACATTAGAACGATCCCCCGTACCTTTGCTTGGATACTAAAAGGGGTACCTATCCATTTTGGGGACAAAAATCAATATATTGCTAGTAAACGAACCGAAGGGTTTTAGCTGCGTGTCACTCATAACACGAACGATTTATAATGCTTCATACGTGGCTATTCAATAGCACTTTTATAGGAGTAAACGCTAAAATGTTTTAGAGGGTATGCCTGCATTTAGAGTTGATATGCAATACATTTGGAAAAGAAACATTATACACTAAAATATATTATGTTAATAGAAAATATCGCCTGCTTAATGGTATATTTATACATGGTAAATTTATTATTTAATATTTTTTATTCCCGTTTTTATAATAAGGTGTTCTGTTAATTAATATCATTCCGTATACTGCCGGACTATCTGTACCTACTAATTGTATAAATGTGAAATTAGTTTTCTCGTTGACGTTATTTTTCACGTATAAATCACTGCACAGATTTTCTTTAATTTTTTTTATGTTTTAGCGGGTAAACGAGCTTACGGGTCGCCTGATGGTAAGCGATTACCGCCACCCATGGACACCCGCAACACCAGAGGAATCACAAGTGCGTTGCCGGCTTTTTTAAATGAAATCAGATATAGAGATAGTCCAACATTGCGAACGAAAATAGATTACCTACATAAAATACGAAGTCGCAGCAAACGGCTGGTATAAAATATTTCATGTCATGTAGTTTGTGGTAGAACATTGAACCATACACATTATTCAAAATATTCCTTTATAAACTGCTGACAAGAAGTTGCCAACAAAAACTTATCAAACGCGCCGTATCCACGCTAAACAAACAATACGCCGCCGTACGCGCCCTACCGGGGCTCCTTGACGCAAAGGGCAAAGACATTGAAAGGACAGACTCCCTGGAGACTCCTCCCCTGAAGACGTGCGAAAGGGACGCATATATCTAGTCTAACGAAACAGCAATACATAGTCTAAGGTGGAATAAAATTTTAATTGCTCACACTGACGCGATCTACTATCATCACACACCCACACATTGACAAAGTGGCGAGACGCCGTAGTACATTTACGAGCGGAAAAACCACCCCAAACAAATGGTTAAATTAATAAGGACGCTCACTTCTTTGTTCGCGCACGTAATTAGGAAGTTACAAGACTGCATTTGTTGTTTACATCTGTTACACTTAAACTTGGCGTAGTTTTATACGATAAGTTTAAACTTAAAATTTCTAGTTTTGTATGTAATAGTTGAAACAGAATAAAGAGAGATTATTTTGTACAGCAGGTACTATAGAATCACATTCATTTTATACAAAGATGTTACGCATCATTAGTACTATTCATTCAAACAAAAATAAACTTCTTAACGTGCCTTACCCTTAGATTATGAGCAATTGTAAAAGTATTGACACAGTCGTATTATATACGGCCACAATAAACCACCATTTTGAGAAACATGACGGTGCAATAACGTTTAGGGAGTCAATATTTATGACAAATGACTAGCGACACATTTCTACGAATACAGAAGCGTTCGAATATTGTTGTTATGTGATTTTAAATATAGAATATGGTGGCCATTTTTATATTTATAGCTGTTATTTTTGTTACTATTGTGATTTTGGTTTATTTACAAGTTATACATAATATTTATGTATACAATAACTTTCAAACTTTCACATTAAATGATATATAAATATATTAAAATTGTATACTAAAAATGCGGAAGGCCCTGTGCCCTGTAATACAGTTTTTCAACTAGCATAGGGCACAGGTAAACTTTTCCACTAACAAAATAAAACAAATTGTAAGTAATATTAGTGTACATTTCAATAGTGGAAAAATAATTGTAACCTGTTTTTTGAGCCCAATAAAGTTTATTATTATTATTATTAAATTTAAGTGGCAGTAGCTCAATGAAGAAGGCAAAGGACTTGCCATCGAGGTCGCAGGTTCAAATCCCACCCATTGCACTGTCGACGTGAACCCACTCCTAACATAAGCATCCTAGCTTAGCTGATAGGTTTCACAAGGAAACTAGGAGTTTATAATCCAAATTCCTAGCGAAGATTATAAAAAAACGTGTCGTTAAACTATTTATCTTTAAGGTGCTTGTCGTTGCGACTAGGTTGCACCGCCCGTTATCACCAGCTGAGTCACTTGTGACCAGGGCCATTCCGCGTTTATTTCTGTTACACAGTATAAATATTTTTGTATATATTAGTGCGTACCTACGTACGTCATTAACTAAATTTAAGTATCTTAACGTGGATGATGCTTTAACACAAAATACACATTAATCAGAGGAAGTAAGAAATGTATGTACCTGCACATAACCTCGTGTGTTAACAAAACCCTGCACATTTCTGGATTCTTGTCTTGGCCTTCGTAGACTATTGGCTGAAACAAATAAGATCATGTAGTAAGTCAGTTTAAAATATTACACTTTCTTATAGAATTTTAGTGGCTGCTTAGGCTTGTAATTCTCGGTATTCATTGCATCAGAGTACTAAACACATTTTAAGAATACCTAAAAGTTATAATCAACGTTCATGGTAAAACGTACATACCTAATTGTAATTTATTTATTTTGCAATAACACTAATATGTTAAAATATAATCAAAATTGCTCCCTATTTTTTATAAATGTAACAATAAAAATATAACATAACAAATCTCCCCGTGACCATGGCTGCTGAAAAGCAACCGAAACGTCGGGGAAAGTGTAAACACAAATATAAATAGTATAATAGTATAGTAATAGTATAAATAGTTTTAATAGTTTCAATAATTTAATTAGCTTAAAAATTAGTAAAGTTTAATAGTAATAGTAGTGTAACAGTTTTCAAAAATTTTGTAATAAAGTGTCAAATAAACAACGCGATAAAATCCGTATATAGTAGTTTAATTTCAATGAATATAACACTCATCACAAAATTTACTCAAATAGTTTTATTGATAATTTTTTTCACTGTGCTTGAAAGTTACCGAGCAGTTGAGCTAAACATACTTGGATGACAAGGAACTGGGCACGAACATAATATTGCTCGACATACCACATGAAAATTACTTTTAGTGTCGGCCAGTTAATTATAAATTAAGGTCAAAAGATATAATATTAAATTAAAAATCGTGGAACAGATAAGATAAGACGTGCCGTCCTCATCAAGTTATTACTTTTTCGCTAATTTATGCACCCCGCATGCATAATTATTGCATTTTATTATCTAAACCAAAAATTTATTTGCATAATTCCCGCATTGACTTCACGAACATTTAAAAATCGATGGATTCATATAAAAAAATAATTGTAGCTAATAGCCTAATAACTGCATTTAGATGTACCCAGCTAAAACTAAATGTCACTTAGACTATTACAATCGACCGTTTTTGTAGTAGACTAAATATATAAATGTCTTATTTTGAATGTACTATTATGACCTTAGAGAACTTTAGTGTGAATAAACGTTAAACACAGTAGAAATAGAATAAAGAGCCTGAACTGAATAATACCTTGTAAGTTTTGGCAAAGTAGATCAACTTGCTTTTTATTTTAACTGAATATCTCTAATCATAACATATGCACAGTTTAGTTATAGATTTACTCTGTTTTTCCACATTATTAGATGCATCAAACCTTAAGCTTGCATACAATGTTTTAGTAGATGCCTAACTGAAAGATCTAGTTACATCATTTAAAAAATAACATCCTATTGCTACTGCACAAAAAGTATTAAAATACAATGTGGATTTGGTACCGCACTGGTGGTTGTTCATGACACGTGTGCACTTTCTTTATCTATTAATAACTAATTACGGCTAACCCCAAATAAAGAGGGGTACAAAATAATCCTTATTCAACAAAAAGCATTAAGTAGGCTAAAGAGAGATTTGTAATAATTTTAGTATCTACTGAATTTTATACTATCCTAACTAATATTATAGATGTGAATGTGAGTTTGATTTTTTTTGTTTGATACGCCTTCACGTCTTAACTACTCGACCACTTATCTTGAAATTTCGCATATTGTCAGAGGGACAGAAAAGAACATTAGGTACTTTTCATCCAAAAACAAGAACCGTTACTTATCTAACCTAACGTATATTTACGCGAGCGAAGCCGTGGGAAAATCTAGTTATAAAATAATTTCACTTCAGAATCTAACCGTGTTTGGTACCATACGAGTAATAACCGAAAAATGGCCGGTTGACTATTAGTTGAACACGTTCTTTAGAAAGGTCATTATACGCATATA
Source organism: Catocala sponsa (assembly GCA_963564715.1). NCBI lineage: Eukaryota > Metazoa > Arthropoda > Insecta > Lepidoptera > Erebidae > Catocala > Catocala sponsa. The sequence continues at coordinate 18,248,116 of OY751338.1, read as the reverse complement.
TTCAAAACAATCATTTGTTTCGTTAATTCTACCGTAAGACTTACCTCTTCTAATAAAGGTTTGGTGGTTAATCAGTATATTGCTTTGCGAACCAATCACTTTACATGTTAAACGATGAAAAATATCGGATAAAATTAGCATAAGTAGTAGGTTTCTTCAATTTAGTTGAATATAATATTTAAACTGATATGCCACCGCTTTCGTTTAAGAAATAACGCTGCCTTACAAAACAAATATTTATTCACATGTGCACAAAATACGTAATACATCCCTATCTTACAACACAGTGAATTTCGTAACTATTACTTACATCAAAATAACCAACATTAGCCACTGATCCCCTAAATCCGAAATAGATTTTTTCATCCCTGACAAAATATTTAATTGAATATGAAACAGGCGGGCATTATCGTCTTTTGTACCATGGCATTATAAGGACTCTGCTTTGTATATTGTAATAGGTATTCGAGGGTCATACGAAAGTATTTAAGCAGGCACCAGAACAGCTTTGGGGTAGAAATGTTTCTGTATTTGGGGCTTAAGCAAGGGTGGTATCAGGTGTGATTGTAAATCAAATACATTTGCAGTTACTTCGTTGTGTACAAAATGCATACTAAAGACTTTAGAATGTCCACCCAAACCTTAGTATGTAGTAATAACAACAAATAGTCTGAAACAATTATCACAACGCTTTATTTAACCTGGTGATAAAATGTCCAGTTTGAAACAAATATAGACAGTACAATATATTGAAGTACATTAGAAATCTGGCTTAAAATAAAGCTAAATATAACTAATGTAAATAAATCAAGTTAACTCCTTGTTTGAGGATCGTATGTTTGGTGTTTAAACATAATCTATTGTTCGAATTACATATACATAGTGCTGCTAAAAAAACTTAGTTCATAGTTTTTATATTCCAAACAATAAAGTAAAAGGCATCGCTTATCATCTCCACAAACTCCCTAAAGGCTTCCAACAACACTTAACTAACAAATCTCTGGAGTGGGACAAAAACTAGAATCTAGTGTGATAGTGTAAGCTAACATTTTTCAAGTTTACTCCTTGAACTGAGACAATCCCCCAGGATGTCTGGGGTTAGCCACCAGGGCATACATCGTCGCATGGGATTCAATCTCTGGGGAATTCATGGGGATTTAAAAAATACATGCTGCTACGTGTGGCTGGAAGTAATAGCTATATTTATTTTTATATAATATATTAACCATCATATTTAGATAATACAATATAATTAGGCTAGGCTTACGGTATTATTCTATCACTAGTAATACTATTAATGTCTCTGAGCTCTATCAGTAGTATCAATGATTCATATATAAACCGAAATTAACCCAGGCGCAATCATTATCTCCAATTTAAAATTGATTCGGATTGTAATTGAGATTATCCATATGGTACATTAATGCTATTAAGACTAAGCAGCTATCATATAAAAATGTCTCATAACATTATCTTAATAAGACTACTGAATAAATGACACGCAAAACAGTTGTTCACTAAAAATGGCGATGAAAAGATGGCGTTCAGATAATAGTGAGTTGCGGTCGATTTAATTGTATTAAAACGTTAGGCTGAGCACACGGCCAATCAACTAATGTTGTTCAGTGCATGCGAACACGACACGCAACTCTTGTTTTGGTAACTTAGAAAAATAATAAGATTGTCTTTAGCTTCTATCTATCAAAAATAAATTATCTATTACGAAAGTTACGATCTATATAGTTCTAATAAAATCTATTCGGGATTCACGTTCTAAATAAAATAAATATTGATATCTATAAATTGAAGCCGAAAACGTAATTAAATTTTAGTTTAAATCGAAAAGAACTTTTTGAACATTTGTTGTCACAAATAATATTTACAAGTATTTTGTCAACTGAAAAGTGTATTATAATAATAATTATTTAATAGCTTTTGAACTGAACTTGTTCTGTTGTACATTTATAATATTCATGTATTTATTGTTATGAAACATCTTACCAGATGATCACTCAAATTCATATTTACGGTACTTATGTTGTGGATAAATATTTGTATAAACAGAACTAAATAAATAGAGAACATTTGCTATCTAAAACAATTAACAATTAAGTAACAGCTAGCAAGTCGAATAAGGATAGTCAGTCACTTAGTAGTAAATTTACTAACGGTGGATAAAAAACCTACGTAATGTATAATGTATGAAAAAGCTACACGCACAGTGGCTGCATAGCTTATAACGACTGAATTATTTGTGTTCCCATACTAAATCACTATCATATCAATATCTAAAGCATCAATCTGCCCACCCTCTGTTTGAATTTATTCTTAAGATCCTGACTCATGGTCCGCTGAATGAGATTTTAGACAAATCCCATAGAACGGACAGTGGTATGAATGGTGAGGCGTGCGCGGTACACGTGGCCGAATGATTATGTTTACTTAACGATGTTCAAACAACATATTAATTTGGCCGCCTTTTGTTGGGAAAATGACTTCGGAAACCATTTTGCGAATAATTTGAAATCAGCTTGGTAAATTAATGTAATATAAATTAATAATTACGTAAATAAAACAAAGGCTATGATTTCGTAAAACTTTATGTACAAATGAAAAAGTTGGAGGATACAAAATATTAGGCACTTATGTAAATAAAATGTGCAACTGCAGTAATAATAAATAATATCTACATACATGAACTGTGTTGGGAAGGCGGGCAGGCGTCTTTGCGATACTGCGTAAATCATTTTTTTTTTTGGCTTTCTCGTATAGTTTTATAAGAATCTATGTAAAATAGTTTTTGTTTATGCAAACGTTTAATATTTTGAAATAATGCTATAATACTTACAACATTACTTTAGAATATTGTTGTATCCAGTAACAAGTTATGTAACTGCCAACCAAAACAGCAGAACACTTTTTATTAACTATTAGATATTTTGTGCCATTCCTTTTTATTTTGTTTTACTTATAAGTTAGTTTTGTTAATATTAGTTTTATCTAATGATTCTTGCTTTTTTACAATATTTAATTTTCTGGTAATAAAAGTTTGACAAAATCTGACAAAAAGCTTTAACTTATAATAAATAAAATTAAAACTTATAATTTAGCTTGTCATTTTTTTGTCGTTGTTCATCATTTAATCATGTAGGTACATGCAGAAAACACGTAAAAATTAATTTGCTTACTATTTATTATAAACTATTTTATATATTGTAATTTACACATATATTTTTTACTTATTTACATCCAGCATTGCCGTTATTTCCAAAATGTAAGCTATGTAAATATATTATTACGAAGGTGTAAATAAATTTGCAACCGAGTGTACAGCGTACAAATTTCAAAGTCTGTGTGCGTTGTCGCTCATGTAAATCATCCAGGTTGTACGACGCGAGTACGTCTTGCGTCTACCGTCTACTGCAGCCCACTTTTTATTTGTTGTTCGCCCATAAAACAACATTATCGTACTAGCGGTTGTGATACAAAATGAAATTTATATTTGTTATTATGTGTTGTTTTAAAATTTTTATTGCAAGTGTATTTAATTTTAAAACATGAAACAAAACTGTAAAATATTTTAAATAGCATATTTTTAGCAGTTAAATTTTGTGAAACATTACATTTGTTATTTGTAAGGATTTTGGCTTTTGGCATTAAGCCTCCCTTCGTCCCTTCGTTAAAAAATAAGTAAACAGATTGTATTTTTTTTACAATATATAACTTTTCTATATTCCACAATTATTAATGAAAATATATTTAATTTTTGTAAAAGATTAACTATTATCAATATATTGTAATCTATTATTTTATATTTAGCTAATGATAGTACTATAAACACAAACGTAGTACGTGTCGTAGTGACAACGACGCAGTTCGCATAGTCTGCGAGGTTCATCAAAGTTACTGCAGCCAAGTAAGTATTATCAAGCACTAGAATTTCAAGGCTTTTGAGGTATTTCTTACAGCTGCTTTAGCCGATATGAGAATTCAGCATGACTAGTCAACTGCCCTATAAATATTCTGAAATGTGGACGCACGTAACCATACCGTTTTCCCTATGGGTCAAAGTGACCAGACAACAAAAACGACGTATAGAAAGCTGAGAATAATTAGTCTAGCAAACTATAAAAATAGTTCGTTTAACTATGCGTATTACAATTATTATATGAAATTATTTATTATAGCTATAGATATTGATATTATGTGAGGTGTGTTTTGAGTAGCCAATAGCCACGACTTGGATATCCTTCAGAGAAAACAATTCTCTGAAGGATGTCCAAGTCGTGAAATAAGGTTGTAAAAACATCCATATATACATCCACATTTTGCCAACTAATGTTTTAGGTGCCATTCACCGATACAGTGGTAATGACTGCGGCTGGTTTTAATTTCATTTTGTATGAGGAGATTATAATTACAAGGAGCACTGCTCTAATTCTCTAGATCATTAGATAAATCCGCGTGAAATATAGCATCGAAACACCACGGGCGCTTCAACATTGTTCTGGGTATCGAACAAAACACTGCACCCCGTATCAACCCACCGTGTACACACACATACGATTCCGTAATTCTTAGTTAACAACGTTCGGCCTAAGTTAATTATGTTCATGGCATAAATCTTTCGTAATTGGCCTCTTGTTACACAACACTAAGAGCTTGGGACGTGTTGAAATTATATATGTGAGGCGGCGAAGTTTCATCATGTTTTCGTTAGTGTTATTTGTAAGGTGTATTATTGCAATTGCCGCCGATCGTAGAACTGCGTTTGAATTTGGAAATTTGTCAGTAAAATAAATGACGTTTCGATTAAAATGTTCTTTTTTCGAAAATATGTCACAGTTATACAGATATTACTCAAACAGTTGTATTGCATAACGTTTTAATGGGTTTATAAAATATATTAGCAGTATTGGTCTTCGAAATATTTAAAAAATACTAATAGCAATATTTTATGCACGTAAAAAAAAGCAAGGAGAGTTAAGTCTACGTGTATATGTATAAAATTAGTCAATTTTGTACCATTGCAATGTAGGCCACCTTGACGTGTTTGAAAGCAAAATGCTATATTGAAGAAAAATGCTATATTCATTATACGAATTATAATGAATATAGCATTTTTAAACTGCGCTACGTGTGCTCCTTTGTTTTGAAACATCATATCATATTTCTAACTAGATGTATGTACAAAAATACTATAGAGATAAAAATCCACTCAATTTTCAAATAACAGAAGCATCATCCAAAAGGATTAACACTAAACATCCTGTCAACCCTCTGAGCGTCAATCAAATCTAAAATTTCACCCGCTCACACCGTTCGAATTCTAAACTTAAATAAAATTGTAACACGAGATAACGGTAATGATTGTGCTCAAACGCAATGCAATTTAGTTGACCAAGGGGCGTGGGGATTATGGCCTAATCGGGCGACGGCGATGACAATCGCGCGCGTGGCGGTCACGTGGTTATCACGTGGGTGACACGTGTAAGGTACGGGACGTTTTTGTACAGCTGTTGTATTTATGTACAAAGTGGTTCAGTAAGGTAGTTGGCGAGAATGTTTGTAGTTCATTGAGCATTCTAGGAACCAGCTACAATATATCCGTGCAAAACGCTTAAAGCAATTTAAAATAAGTAAATAAGTTGGGGCGATTCTAGAACTTACCTGTTTCGTCACCGAATCGATAAGTCGGACGAAGATGTCCTGTTCTTGTCTTATACCTGAGAACAATAACGTAATATAAATTATTGATAGACTGCAAAGCAATGCAACATCATATTTGACTACCAGAATACGATTTTTCTGCAGAGACGATTTCCTTGGCTTAATAGAAAAAAAAACGCCTTTGCTCGACTCGGGCGTTTGGATCTTAGCTTAACTTTGGAATGTTAGGTGTCCGACCCTGACAAAGGTTTTCATTTATAAATACTACCAACATTTTTCCGTAAATTGTACTAATTGTTGGGCATGTAATTTACAATATGGACTTTTTTCGTAGTTTTCGTCTTATCTTTATTTTTATTTAATTATGATTTAGAGTTATTGCATTTTTTGTTAGTTTTACATGTGTAAGTGTACCTAAACACACGAAATTATATAAAGCGAGCAATTTTAAAAGTGTACATAATTCTATCACATATTCTATCATAATAATATATATGGATAGTAATAAAAATAAACTTAGTAATGTTTTTATTAAAAGTACTAGGAAATTGAGAAAATACCTTAAGTTAAATAAATTAATTAAAAAGTTAAATATTAATCTTAATAAGTTAAACAAGGTTAGGAAGGTGACACGGCATAACAGTGAATTGGTGAAGGAGCATGATACTTCATTAATAAATTTAGGAAAAAGCAATGATCAAGTAGTTGCCAGTAGGTTACAGTATGAAGCACATACAGCCGAATTAAATCATTAACAACTTAGAAGAACAACTTACAAGATTGAGCCTTAATCACCATAAAGAAACATCTGAATATATTTTGAAGTATGAGGAAATTGCCAGAGTTGGTAGGGAGAACATGGCACATGTTCTCTCACTAACTAATAACAATCTTTGCGGTAAGTGCTTACAGGCTACACCTTATAATAACCTGTCAGCTGTTTGTGATTTGGATTCAGTAAACAGTGGTACCACCTCCTTTTCTGATCATGAAGATATGTCTGTGTCTTCTTTGATGAATAACATTAACAAAAATATATTCATGTTTTCTGACCAAATAGGAGTAGGTTTTAGTGGACTAATTAATTCTCATACAGAGTCGCCTTGCATAAATATTTGTTCCCCTGGGGCTAGGTTAGGTTCTATAATTGATAAGTTAAAAACTACAAAATTAAATGCAGATTCAACAGTAATATTTCTTTATGGTGACAGCTTATCTGTCACTAAAAAAGAAGCAATCCATTTGACAGAGGTAATAGAATCATTACATTATAAAGTAGGGTGTTACTTTATTCTTTGTGCATTACCGTATTCCTATGTACTAACACATGAACAAAATAGGAATATTGAAAAACTTAATTTACTTTTTTATAACAGTACATGTTATAACAATTATAGTTTATTTTTTGACACTAATAAGTTTATTAGTAAATTTTTATTGACTAAAGATACAATGTATCTATCTTCTTTTTATAAAAAGCAACTTGCTAAATTATTAGCATTTAATATAATATGTAGTGACTCAGGTACCAGTAGGGTAATTAAGGTTTTAGGACATAGTAGTATTTCTACTACAAATTCAAATATTGACACTTCTAGTAGTTTAAACTGTTAGATGAGACAAAGGATAGGCATACACACAGTATTAGACTAATTCATCATAATATTCAGTGTCTATCCGGCAAGGAGTTAGAATTAGATTTATTTTTTAAACAACATAATATTCAAATATGTTGCATAACGGAACATTGGTTAAGAACTAATCAATTAATATTTAATAACGAATATTATTCAATTGTAAGTGCGTTTGTAAGAAAGAATTCTATACATGGTGGCTCTCTAATATATGTATGTAACAATCTAAAATGTAAAGAACGTAAAGATATAGTAAATCTTTCTATCGAGCGCACTGTTGAACTATCCTGTGTGGAATTAGAGCAACATGTCATAGTTTGTGTATACCGACCACCGCAAAGTGATTTTAGTGTATTTGAAACCGTAATAGAGGATATTTTAAAACGCTTGAGTTCTAGTAATAGGCATATAGTAGTGTGTGGTGGTTTTAATGTTAATTTACTTGAGCAGTCAGCTGTCTCTTTAAAACTTATTAGTTTATTTAGATCATTTAATTTACAGCATTTATTTTCTGAACCCACTAGGATCACTTCACATTCTGCTACCTGCTTAGATAATGTATTTTGCGACTGCCAATTTCTAAATAGGGCCATATTGAGTGAACTTACATCTGACCACTGTGGGCAAAAGGTAGTATTTCCTGTGAGTACAATTCATATAGAGAATAAGGTCACATGTAGACCGATGACATCTAATCGCTTAAAGGAATTTAATGATAACATAAGTCTCAAAGTTGTTAATATGGACCTTTCTCTGGATAGTCCAGACGAACTATATGAGTCTTTACTTAACATAATTACTTTAGAATATAATATTAATTTTCAAATGTAAGACTTTTAGTCAGAATAATAGGATTAAGTTTTGTGATTGGGCAACATCTGGGATATATAGAAGTAGAGCAAAGCTATATGAATTATATGGTATAAAACAATACAATTTTGATCCAAATTTTATTCAATATGTTAAAAATTATTCAAAATTATTTAAAAAGACTTGTGCCACTGCCAAGTCCCTTTACCTAAAAACTAAAATTCAAAAATCTAATAATAAAATTAAAACTACATGGAACATTATTAACAATGAAACAGGTCGCAGCAAGGTGCGAGATAATAAATTTGAACTGAATATAAATAATAGCGTAATTTCAAATAATTTGGAAGTAGCCAATACATTCAATAACTACTTCGCAAAAATACCTTTAGACATAACTAGTACCCTTAGGTCTTGCCCAGCTCGAGCAGAATACTTGGTTAGGGGCAACGTTGAAGAGTGCAAGATACTATTTAGTTTTGAGCGTGTACATCCGTATGATATAATAAAAGTATTTAAGTCGCTTAATTCAAAAAAATCAGCTGACTTCTGGGGTATTTCGGTAAAATTAGTTGAAAGTATTATTGTTAATATAGCGCCACACCTAGCCGCAATATTCAACGGATGCATTGATGTGGGCATTTTTCCAAATTTAATGAAATGTAGTAAAATAATACCTTTATTTAAAAATGGTTGCAAAAGTGACCCCAGTCATTTTAGGCCGATTTCAATATTACCTGCTATTAGTAAAATATTTGAGAAGATTATATTACAGCAATTAGAGAGCCACTTTAGTGTAAACAATTTATTTCACGCAGATCAATATGGGTTTAGGAAGGGCCGTTCTACGATAGATGCGGATGTTACGCTTTTAAAACATATATTCAGTGCCTGGGAGAATTCGCAAGATGTCATTGGCGTATTCTGTGATCTCTCTAAAGCCTTTGACTGCGTTGACCATCAAACGCTGTTGCGAAAATTCAGGCATTATGGCATCCGAGATACTGCACTTGACTTAGTTGATTCCTACCTAAGCGATAGACTACAACACGTTGATATCAACGGAAGTAGATCTTCTGGATTACCAGTCACAATGGGCTTGCCACAGGGCTCGATTTTGGGACCCTTTCTGTTTTTAGTGTACGTAAATGATTTGCCGTTCTTTGTTCAGGATTTGTGTGACATTGTTTTATTCGCGGATGACACATCCCTTATTTTTAAAGTAGACCGAAAAGCACCAAATTTACGTGCTGTTAATGATTCACTCGCGGAAGTCCTGGACTGGTTTACGACGAATAATTTACTACTTAACTCTACAAAACTAAATGTATCAAGTTTACATTGCCAAACGTAAAGAGTCCTAACGTGAATATAATTTTAAATGATGAAATTATTACTTTTGTTCAATCTACAGTCTTTTTAGGATTAACTTTAGATCATAAAGTTCAGTCGCGCGCTCAAATATCGTGTCTCGCAGGGAAACTTAGCTCAGCCGCATACGCAATTCGGAAAGTAAGACAGCTTACTGATATAGATACTGCAAGATCAGATATTTCAGTTACTTTCATAGTGTCATGTCCTACGGTATATTATTGTGGGGCAAGGTAGCTGATATTGAGACAATTTTTATTCTTCAAAAGCGTGCAGTACGTAGCATTTATAATTTAGGACCACGAGTTTCCCTGAAAGATCGTTTTAAAGAAATAGGCATACTTACTGTTGCGTCGCAATATATATTTGCTAACATTATGTTTATTAAACATAACATTTACTTATATAATAAGAATAGTGATATTCATAACGTAAACACTAGAAATAAGCATAAGTTAGTAGGCCCATATCATCGTTTACATAAAGTTCACAATACATTTGCGGGACTCGGTATACGTTTTTTTAATAAATTACCTATTAACATAATTAATTTACCATTGTTTAAATTTAAAAACGCTGTTAAAAAACAACTTATTCGGAAGGGTTATTATTCAGTCAACGACTACTTAAATGACAAAAACTCATGGAGCTAGTTGCTTGTTGCATACAGGATTCAAAGATCTGTATTACTTATAAGTCAATTTAAGCCTTTGCATAGTCGCAAAGTGTAAGTGTATGCGCCATGATGCCATCCTACTGTCTATTTTAGATTTATATTAAATAATATATCTTAGCTCAAATTATTTCCTCCCTATAAAACATATTATTAAGTTATTATTGTTATTATCTTTAGCTTTTATAGTCAGTAGTATATGGCATAATGGCTGTAACACCTTGTTAATCTGAGTTGTAAAATACTGAAATTATATTTAACTGAAGATTTAAAAGAGTGGCCGTGAGTTTCTTGCAGGTTTCTTCTCATAGGCTCTATCCTTTGCCTGAACCTAGCAACTAAGCTAAATGTAGCTTCAGTAACTTAGTAAACTCACTAACCTATATACTTTGACGTTCATAAGTGTTACTTTGTGACCTAAATGAATAATGAATAAATGATTTTTGACTTTGACTTGACTATATATATATATATACATAATTAGTAGGTACTTGCCTAACAAACAACTAATGTGTTTTTATATTGCCCGAACATGTTGTGTTTGCAGTAAGATCGCTCTAATTCTCGCTCCTATAAAACAGTAACATTTACACATCGTAGCAATAAAGATCGTAGCAAGCTTACTACGAGCGTAGCCCGACGTAGCAGACATTGCACAATTTGTTAACCTCCTAGAATTGCCTCTACGCTTGGTTCTCTCCTTTTAGAGTTCCGTAACCGAATGTTTGAATTAACCGTAAACATTATAGCTTTAGTTTTATGGCTTGTCATTATGTGTGTGCGAAGCGAGATGTGATGTTATTTGATTTAGAATAATGGAGTAAAATTGTTTAGGGGAATGGTTAGAATGCAATAGCGACAGAATATTTAAATCTATGTTTACTGTAAACATCACTGTCAATATGCCAACAAACCTATCCGGTCACGAGGTCACGTGTCAAATGTCAGGTTTTGCTTTAGTTTATAATCGTCTTATGGTGACGCAATGCGCCATCTACTGCACATTCTAAGGCCTAATATTACTTTGTTGTTTTAATTATGATATCGGAGAAACATTTCAGCAAACTGTTATCGAACACATTACAAGTCAAAATACACATTTGTGACTTTTTGAAATCGCAAGAGTGTTCTCTTTTGGTTTCTATAAGGCTAATCAATGACGTTTCAAAATCAAACTTGTGGCAAATTATTTGATGGGCTGATGCTATTTATTTAGCCGATCCCAATAGTGGACATGCGTTTAATCGACTGCAAACAAATGCTTCTGTTCTTCTGTCTTTTAGAAAGCCAGTGTCAGCCTATTACCAATAGCGAACTAACCTCTTAAAGCTCTATTCCATCCATTTTTCTATTCTACATTGATTCCTAAACTACCTTATTCATCCTGCAATGGCTATAACATAGGCTAAGAGCTTCAATGCAGTCGTCATTCATAGTCGAAGAGCTCCCTATTCTGTGCCAATTTTCCATTATCCGTGGTCTAACGGCAAGACGGCAAATATTTACAATGCTACTGTCGTGTGTATAGACTGTGTTGTCGCCAACGTCTGTTGAATACGAGATTGAGCTTAACATTGGATTTATGTCTTGCTCCGACGGAATAAAGGATATAATTGCATGAATAAACAGTTTTGATGGCCTTTCAAACATAGGTACGAGTATTTTTAATGTTTTTTGTGATATTCTGTTTCCTATTATATGTGATATGGTCTTATGTCTATAGGAGTAGCCAGTAGTGTATTAATACGATATGCCCTTGGTTTTATGTCTCATGTAATAGGGAGTCTATTGCCGCCTGCCAGGCAGTGTTATAGACTGCTAGTGAGAATTTTATTAACAGAAAAATTCAATAACAGTTTGTCAGTCTGGGATTGAAATTCTATATTCTACGCTACGCCAACGAAGCAGAAATTAATACAATTATTATTGATATATTAAATATATACTTTGAATAAGAATAATTCTAAGTGGTGTCGTAAATCCAAGATTATATTAGTTAAGTATATTAATTACCATTCTCAGCTAATCCAGACTCATTATATCATATTATTATCGTATAAGTTATTTAGACTATTGCCAAAGTAAAGGATAATTTACGTTGTTTTGTTGCTTTTTGATACAAACCTTAATTACGTACTTATACGAAATCATATAATGGGTCTGGATTCGCTGAGAATGGTAATTAATATACTTAACTATGACTTCAATACTCAACCCACATCTAGCTATAGATTTGCGCTTAGTGTGGACTGGGTAAAAATACTAAAATTATCAACTAAGTATATTATTTTATCTGGTCCGGATATACATACATGAACATGGATGTTTGTCTTGGTCTGGGTGTTTCTATGTATAATATATATGTATTTACAAAATATATATATATATATATATATAACATGTATGTTTATCCATTGTCTAGTACCCATAGTACAAGTTCTGCTTAGTTTGGGCTAGATGGTGTTGTGTGCATATGATAGAATATTATATCATTATATTATATTATACATAGAAACACCCAGACCAAGACAAACATCCATGTTCATGCACACAAATATTTGACTTGTGCGGGAATCGAACCCGCGACCTCAGGCGTGGCATTCGGTTACACTAACCACTACGCCATCGAGGCCGTCATTGTTAGAGCTGAGCATTTGAGCCTTCAGAAGACTTACTTCAGAAGTTGTAATTAAGTATAGTAACTAAGTATCTATATATAGATAGCAAGGTATATAATCCCCTGTCTTTAGACGAACAACTTGAATAGCTATTGACGACAATGGCATGCATGCCTGTATGACAATGCAGCCAACTCGTGGCAATATTTGCTTAACTCCCGACCGGTTGACAATGCTTTGCACATCTTGTATTGTGCATACACTGGGTATGAAGTTATGTCTAATATATAGATGGCGTCTAATGTGCCTCTAGCTTATTAAATATATTATACTATGGTTGCCCATATTGGTTTTATTGAAATAAATATTTATCTATACTTTTCCTCGAAAATCTAGTAATGGTCGTTATTTAATATATTTTTAGGTTGAAAGTTCTTAATCTAAATGCGTTGCAATTGATATTTTATCTTTTCTTGCAAGAAATAATACTAAAGTATTTTTATAAATACTAAAGTATATTTTAGAGTCTTAAACAAGTTGCATATTATGTATTTCTGAGTGGGTATTAATTTTTTAAATATTTAGTTATTTATTTTACGATATTAAAATTATATTAATAAGGTGTAATTATTTATGTTTTATGAAGGTCTATACTTAGTTAAAAGGCGAAAATGAATTGAATTATATATTCGACATTAGTAATTATAGATTCAAAAGTATAGTATTATACAGCAACAAAAATGTGACTATTTACCATTACGTTAATTTACTTGATATCCTTTCAAACATGATTGGCTAAGAGTTCGTATATTCGTATATTGATCGGAAAGAGGGTCCAGAATACTCAACTAAGAACGTATACAAAATGACCGCAGTGTCTAAATTGTGCAAATTAATTTTGGTAAAATAACTTTTTGAATATATTCTACTGGCGTTGTGATGATAGATAGCCGTCTCGTCTAGATCCCCTTAAGTAGAATTGTACAAATCTTCGTCATGGAGTAACCCCAAACAGTGAAAATCACTTACCATTTGCATAAAGTAATTGAAGCCTGTACTGGATGCCGTTATTCGTCTTTTGTCCTTCTACTTCCTGTAACAAAAATATTTCGTTGATCAAATCGACTAAAGAAACCGGTTAAGAAAGAGTCGGATTAAAATTATATGGAAATTAAAATTAAATATATGTTTCTACTAAGTTTATGAAATGTGAAAAAAACCACTAAAATAAACACACACGATGACTTTGTGTACGTTTACACTATTAAAATTATCTCCACAACCAAATCTACAGCTCGATTTCTCCATTTTTTTAATTATTCCATGAAAACCGTATAATGTTGACATCTAAAATTATAACAAAATATAATTTTTTTTTCTTATCAAGTATTAATTAGTCTTGTTAAAAAAAATAGCAGCGATAGTCTAGTGGGAAACCATTGGACTGCCACGCAGAGGTCTCGAGTTCGATCCCAAGGCGCGCATCTCTGACTTTTCGAAGTTATGTGCGTATTAAATAGTTTATTATCGCTTGCTTTATCGGTGACGGAAAACATCGTGAGGAAACCGGCATGACTAAAAGTTCTCAATAATGTTTTCAAAGATATGTGAAGTCTGCCACACGCACTGGGCCCGCGTGGTCGACTATGGCCTAACCCTTCTCACATTGAGAAGAGGCCCGTGCCCAGCAATGGGACAGTTGTAGGGCTAATATTATAATTATTAATAAAAAAAATACATTTTTAGATTTTGACCGAGTCTGTCTAGACTTATAAAACCTCTCACTTACAAAGTCTATCGGAAATTAGATATTTTTCTGTATTACAACATTTTATTTTTAATTATACTATAGGTAAACTATTTTTACAGTCACTTCAATATTTCTACCTTTATGTTAATACAAACCTATCAGAATGTTTACATGTTTTTATAATATTACATTTATTTATGTATTCAGTATCAATAAAATCGTATTTTATTTATTTTAGACTATCTACGCATACAATTCAGTTGTTCACTCTTAGTCATTTGTATTCTGAGATACTATTTCTAGAACAAATCAACTCTTTCAAAACTCTCCGAATCAAAATACCGACGTCCAAAAATAAGTATTTATACTGGCACAATACACAAAGTGCGCTCCACACGTACAGTAAAAATGCGAACATGAATGTTTACTATGTGAATAATTAACTGGCCGAAACAAACAAGACGTGTGAACGCGGCAGCGCCCTCTGGCGACAATTGTTGTAACCCACATATGTATGGAGAAATATTTTACATTTCACTTGTTTTACTCGTAGTTTACGTGAAATACGATTGTAAATGTGCTGGCGTAACAGTTATAGATGAAACTTGTTATGTTGAGGTACTTTTGATATATTTATTCAAAATGTCTATTTCGGCATAAATAAAGTTGCTTATAAAAAACGACAGTCGTTGTATACTCCGTTATCACGTCCTTGTAAAGAATATATGTATATGTATATAGATATGTATAAGTAAAACTATTATCTAAGAATCCAATACTCGTATTAATTGAATACTAATGCTACCAAAATGTTAATAGTTTTAAGTAGCGAAGCATTTTCTTTGTGATTCATTATTTGACTACATAGATAGCATCGGTATATGTAATACATATGCTGAGTCTGAGTATTCTTTCGCGTGTCCTATAACCGTTTTTTGTAACCATTGCTTCTCGATGTGTATCAAGAAGATTGTTTTCAAAAAACATACATATATTTTAAAGTAAACTATCATATTAACCACTGGTTTAAGTGGTTGCCTCGCCAGTCACTGCATCAAGTATTGTGGTTTCTAATCCTATACGAAATACATTTGTGTCTGTTTAAAGTTATTTTGAGATTAGGTGCTCTTTGTGTCCGTTGTGTGAATTTTTGTAAAGCTGTTCCTGCGGTACAGAAATTTTGACAACTCTATGTTCTCTTTTTAAGAAAATAGTTTATTTTCTGCCGTGTGACATAATTACAAAATTAGGTATAGAGCCCATCTATCAACATCCATCTAAAAAGGTTTCAAACTTAGAGAATACATAAGAAAGCTAATTTTAATATTCTAGGACCAAAAAATAAATTTTAACACATGCCACCGGCACGCATGCGTATTATGTAAATTAGTATTGTGCACACAATAGAAATCATGTCGGCTCGATCCTGATTGATGAACCGAGTGAATCACTGATACCTATCTCGTCTCGAGGATTCCTTGATAAACTAACAATATGAATGTATTGAAGGGACTTAACTAAGCTAAACGTTATTTGAGAATCTGTTTGAAAAGCTTGTTGCTGTGTCGATAACAAACATCAATGTGAAATATCCATTTGATTTTAGTTAATCTTGGCTACTATGTAAAATAAAACTTATAAAGTAATAACTGATCAGTATAGATTAAATTTATCGAACAATTCTGGGTAAAGAAAATAATATAATATTCTCTCACATAAGTACACACAACACCATCTAACCTATACTAAGCAGAGCTTGTCCTATGGGTACTAGACAATAGATAAACAAACATATATACCTTTTTTTTGTAAATACATACATATTATACATAGACCACCCAGACTAAGACAAACATCCATGTCCATGCACACAAATGTTTGACTTGTGCGGGAATCGAACCCGTGACCTTAGGCGTGGCAGCTGGTTACAATTACCACTACGCCATCGAGGCCACCGAATAAAGTAGTAATAGCTACCTAGGTTTTATTTTTGAGCAAAATAGCTATAATTTGATGCTTTATTTGAAAAACGAGACAAACAGAGATAACATTTTGTGTGTCTTCATAATCATACGCAAAATGAGTATAAGTGTGCATATTATACTTTAATAATATTAACTTTTTAAGTAGTAATTGATGGTGACCGCGCAAACGTGACATATTACTATGATTGATTACTAGGTAGGATTGACACTAATTCAATGCGCGCTAAACATCGGCATAAACAAAAGCTGACGTTTTGGATGCTCATGAATTAGTGTTATAGTTGAATCTGATCATTAAACTAATGTCGTATACTTTAGATTGAAGAGAATAGATCAGAACTGTTTATTTAAAATATCATCGTTTTACGGGTAAGTGCGATATTTCAATGTTTGCGTGAGCATCGCGCAATGCAGAGAGTATTGCGCGATGCTCACGCAAATATTGAAATATCAAACAAAGAAAACCTTGAGATATGGAACAACCCCCTATGTATCACAAAATTTGTCCCATCCAAGAATCGATGCTACAATAATTAGCGTATTGATAGTGCTGAGACAACAACTTAAACAATAGCACTATCAGTAGAGTATCTTCTATTAACTAACCTGGTCCTTTTCAATAAATCCAATGAAGGCAGTTCGTTCGATCTCAACCGGTTGTCCGGCTCGGTCGTATAGCGCGACCACGAAGTGGAAGAAGTTGCTCTTGCGCAGGTTACTGGGCGGCTGCTTCTCGAAGTGAGCACGCCCCACGCCTACGCTGCTGTTAAACAAATATGTATCTTTTAATAAATATAACATCATCAATATTATAAATGGGAACATTTGTGAAGATGTTTGAATGTATGATCCTCAATCACGCGTAAACTTTTGTACAGATTGGGATGAACTAGGCATATAGATTGGCCTTGGCCTGATTTAACACATAGGGGACATTTTTATCCCCGTTTGCATTACCCTAGGATACAATGCGAAAAGGCAGAAGCTATATTACTATAAGCCTGAATATACTAACTACATACTATGTTATTACTAAGATTTCCTCAAATTTGTTAAGTTTCTTTCTCAAACTTTGTGAGCATTTGATTTTAAATATCTTACAACCGATTTTATTAGTGGTCCTAATTTAATGTACATTTTGCCATTTTGTAGTCTACAAATATCTAATGGTAATTTTAATGTCCATGCCATAAAGTGCACCGATTGAAATAGTGATAAAAATATGTTGTGTAAGATTGACTAACTGTGGATGTACCTATAACTTATAGATATATTTGTATCACTGCCTATATCTTCAGAAATAGACAAGCGTAATATTATTTTAATTAACAGCAACAAAAAAGAACAAAGGACTGATTCATTAATATGAAAATAGTGTGATTTTTAATACAATGTGTATACTTTTATAAGGTCGCCAATTAACCGAATTATTCACTTAATGGCAAATCTTATATGCCTACGTATTAACATATTTATATTGAGGCCAAACCAAAAAAGATTTCAAACGGTTTAGTAAAATTCCAACATCCTATTCTTCGGCCAATGATTAAAAAAATGTTTACCAAACAGTTATACGTGTATTCTTTTGTAATTTTATTTGCAAAAACGTCAAACATAACGAGTAATTTCAAACATTTAGAATTTTTAGTATTTAAATACAGTTTATAGGTAACTAGTCATAAGTTAATTAAGATTGTTAAATATGTGGACGTGTTAGATAAGCATATATTTCTTTTAATATTGATAATAATACCAGTTCATAAAAACAATGCATACAAGGCGTTTGCATGCGCTAAAACTAAAATTCCGAGAAAATATTAAATATAATTGTGTCGTTTCCTAAAATATCCCTAAATACTAATTCCGAAATCATAAATTATAATGTCTTTCACAGTTACTTTATTCCAAAACTGTAATTTGTCAATACACAGCCCGTCAAATGGTTTGGCGCGCTTTTGTCAGTAACCACAGATTAAACAAAAATGCAGATAGATAATAGAACAGATTATAATCCTTTTAGAAATTGATTTATTGCCGTTACTGTTATTGTAAAAGAGGTTGCACGTTGCTAACTGTAGCTATTCTTTTTTTTTATTTTACGGTTAACTCGTGTCTTTCATTACTTTTTTTATACTGATGACTTTATTCTTCTAACAAATGAGGTTATTTGCTGTAAAAGTCGAAAGGGGTATCAGATAGGTAAAACGAGAAATGGTTGAAATTTGAATAGCCTGCACAAACTAGAACTAAAACTATATTCATCGTAAGATTAACATTCGGAAGCAATTCTAAAATATCGATAACATTAATGAAGTGACGATATATGGATAGCGCCACACACCGATATCGACATGTGTGGCTATTGGTTTTGGGACCAGAACGCCGACTTAAGTAGCTATAACCACTCTTATTGTCCAGATGATAAGGTCTAATTTAGAGGTAAAAATCAGTTCGTATTTGTTGCGTTCAATAAATACATCGATAGAGCAACATTTCAAATGCACGCAATTCATCAAATCTTCGGTCTCATTTCTCATTGGTGTTTCTAGTAAATGTGACGATTCTGTTTAGTGATGTTCTGCAGATATTACTATAGGCATCTAATATAGGTAATATTTGTGGTAGGTACCTATGTATTATTAGTGTTATATGTACTTGAAGTTATGAAGATCTATTACGAATATTAATAAACGCAATAAATATATTTTATTGCTATCAAAAAATTTAGATTAATCTATTGATACTTTAGATTCACAGTGCATTTTAATGTAATATATACATATATTATCATGGTGGATATTTTACAAATATTAAAATCATGAAAGATTGTAATTAAAATATCAATAATAGCCAGTAGTAGTATAGCAGCGATTGCCTTAAGGTAGGCTATTGGTATGCCACGCATTGGTTTCAAGTTCGATCCTTCAGCACGTATCTCAGACTTTTCTTAGTTATAATCCTATTAAGTAGGCAAGTGTCGATCAGTTCCTCTGTAAAGAATAAAATCGTGAAGAAAATGTCTAAAAATTTTAGGATTCGCTCCTAATCCTTACTAGGCCAAATTGAAGGGCTATCTATGGCTTTAACCTTATCATATTGAGTAAAAGCCTAGATAAACTTCTCAGTAAAAGTGTCAGTTAACTAATAATGGAAAAATAATAAACTTAAAACATTCTAACAAAAGTCCAGGAAATAATAAAATAAATTACGAACACACTTCGGTGCCGCAGCGGTAGTGTATGTAATACGGATGCTATGCATGAGGTCGGGCAGTGTTATTGGATTTTCTTGTCTAGAAATTCTTAATGGCAACGGTCTCTTGATTTGTATCCAGTAATCACTAATAGTCTAGACCCTTATTATCCGGAGCCAAAAACGATTGCTGGCAAAACGTAAGTATGATACAACTTTGCCTGCCCTTTTGGGGATAGAAGCGTTAGACACATAGTCTAACGCTTCTATCCCCAAGTACCAACCACTATGTATGATATATGCATGTTTATCATTTTAATATGAAAATATCTAGAAATAAATAATCCCAATACCACAGTGCAATACATTAATACCATTCATGAAATGCGTATGCAATATATCATCTTTAAAGAAAATAATATCGAAGAATAAAATAATACGTATGTAGAACATATTTCTTGTCGGGAAGTCTCGATACAGTTACATCACTAGAGCACATTACCCACCAGGACCGTATTACGCTATGGTCGCCCATTCATCTCTCCCCGCTGCAGAATTTGCGTAAACAAATTGGTTTCGCGATTGCCATTTTATACTCTCGCACGCGACACTCCATTGTTTTATTTATCGTTACCAGTTTCGGCGGCGCGTTCGCGATTAGGTTGTAGTGCTTTTTCCGCTTACAGATCGCGCGCGTTTTGTCAATCTTTGACGGCATTTTTTGCCGTTTTTTGTTAGAGTATTTATTTGCGATATCTGCCAAAGCTTTATTTTTATTTGTGCTATTAGATAACTAAATAGTTTTTGTACTGAAAATATTATTTATGTCGATGTGTTTATTCATAAAAAATATTGAAGTCTTTTAAATTTTAGCAATAATTGCAACATATTATTTTTAATACTGGTAACAAAAATATAACTAGAATAATTTATACTAACATATAATTGAATTAATTACGCAACACAATTACAAGTTGCGTGTAGACATCACTACACAGATCATTACTCAGTAATGTAGGTAAAAACGTAATTTATTAAAAACGCTTCTACGGGGCGCGGCCTAATGATTTACTGGGCCTTACAAATGGGTCTGTCATCGCCGACGGCAGACTATCTGTCAACATTTGTCATCTGTGGCCCGTTGATTGTTCGCAATTACTTTAATTAGCGGCTTATTGAATGTAATTCATTGATTAGACTAATATACCTACTATACATTTTTGATAACATTTATTTTCCTTTTGGGGTTACATATTTTTTATTAAAATGTGAATATATATATTAATGTGTATGTGTATCGTTAATTAATAGTAATTTATGTCCGTTTATGTCTTTCGTTAATAATAATTTTAGATTATCAACTGGCATAGGGTTTTAATAAAATAATGTTACATTTTTTTATGACATTCTAGATGCATGATTAATTTGCAGCATATCAGTTCTGTTACAAATTATGTCACAAGACATATAATAAATATGACCTAGAAATGTAACTGAGGATTTAATTATTTTATACGCATCTTCAAATCATTCGTTTAAACATAACAAAACCAAGATATTATATCTGTAGAATTTAATTTAATACAATAACATTTAATTAATGAAACCAGGCCACAAAATGTGCGCCATATAAACAAACAAAAACATCAACCATCGAAGTAAACATTTTAGTACAAAACTCGGTTAAAATCCGACAGATGTCGGGAGGGTCGATGTTATACAAACACAATACGCACTAATTTGAGTACAACAAATACGTCACATTATACAAGTACAGTACGCCAAATGTACCATTGTTGCACAAGTTCATTATTATCATAAAAGATATGGTTAACTTAGTAACCATGATCAGTTTAGGTAAATATATGAAGTTATACGAGAATTAGTAAAGCGCTGAGTTACAAATATATTATTATGTCTGCTTACCGTGCTCTGCAATATCTAAATATTCATTTATATAGTTCATTTATAAACTTATTTAAATTGATACGAATTTGAGTTTGTTTATTACGGTTTCAGGCCTCAGCTACTCGACTGATTATCATGAAATTTTGCATACAGGTTGCCAGTGGTACAGAAAAGGACATAGGGTACCTTTCATCCAGAGAACAAGTACTGTTCTATAGGGCTAGCTAGTAATGTATCATAATATGTATGTATTTAAAAACGATAAAGTATATATGTATGTTTATCCATCGTCTAGTACCCATAGTACAAGCTCTGCTTAGTTTGGGCTAAATGGTGTTGTGAGTATGTGTCAGAATATTATTTTATTGTTATTAATAATACTACGTCATTAGCTACAAAGGCTACATACTGGATATTAAGTTATTGTTAATATAATAGATTTAAGATGTTTTATTATATTACCGTTTTAAATGTTAGATTTTAGTTATGTTACCATACTATCGCATTAGGTTAAGAACCTGTAATGATAGATTAATAGTTTTTGAAATAAATAAATAAATAAAGCTTAACCATTACGAAAATCATTTACTAGTATTATGGTATCAAACATAAAACAAAACAATGACACCAATTGTAATGCTACTTTCACGGCTTGTATTGACAGAAAGAACTTGTCTGATATTTATTACGCTTTCTTAATTTGCCACTTTTTATTTACCGTAGTTACTTGTTATAATGAAAATAAATTTTATGGCATAATAAACATAACATCATATACTTTCTATAATATTAAATCGGTACCAATCTTCAGTAAGTTGAGTAAAACGTAAGAAAACATTAAAATACTACATTTTATTAATCTCTCGGTTCTTCCTGCTTGCTGCACCAATCTAACCGGCCGATATTCACAATGAGTCCATTATCACGCGGTATCCAATCAGGGGTGTGCAAATTTCGCACAGCCCATAATGAACCGAGCGGTAACAAGTGTGTATTCATAAAAGCAAAGGGCCGGTATAAATCATATCTTGGTACGATGCGGTGGGGCGCAGCCACGACTGCTTGCGATTGTACCTTCATCATCATCATCATCATCAGGCTATAATAGTCCACTGCTGGACATAGCCCTCCCCCAAAGAGCGCCATAGCGCCCTGTCCTTCAGCTTGCCGCATCCAGCATCTGCCTGCAGTCTTTCGCAGATCGTCATCCCACCTGGTCGGAGGGCGTCCTACACTACGTTTGCCGAGTCGCGGTCTCCACTCAATTAGCAAGCTGAAGTGGCAGTGGGCTGGCCATATCGCGCGAAGAACAGACAACCGCTGGGGTAAGCGTGTTCTTGAGTGGATTGTACCTTGTACACTTACAATTAGTACATCGGTACACCCGCGTGAAAATGCAATTAGACTTTTGAATTCTTGTATCATTTACTTATAATTCATTCATTCATTTGCGAATATGGGTATACATTTGCAGATCTTATTACCTAATTCAATTATTGGTCTTTCACCATATTCAACCATTAGGCATGCAAAAGAAAAAAGAGAGAAAAGACATTGTGATTAAATCATCCACTGTAGCTTTTTTGTTGTATAATTTAAAAATATATAATTTAGATTTTTATGCTTTACTTTTAGATGTATAAAAATCACGACTCTATATCAGACTTTTTACCAGAATCAGAAAATAAGTATATTGTAGATCCTGAACAAACGGTGAAATATTTATGCAGTGCCATACATAAAGATTTTCTGTGCAAGGTTATTAAAAGAAATTGTTATTTTTATAGTACGGTCCTCGTTAATGAACCACAACAAGTACACATTTTTGATAAATATTTTGAAAACACTAAAGATTTTTATTATTTTTGTAATAAGATATGATATGCTAAAGATAACAGTTCAGCTAAGCTCTTTATTTTATTTTACTATTCACTATGTAATAAATACCAAAAAAATACTGTGTATATTTTTGTATGTTATATTATTTTCTGATATATATGTATTCTCTTAATAAAATATTGAACAAACACTTCATCAATATCATGCATATATTTATAACAACCGTCAAAAATCACACAGTTGTGCTTTTTGAACATAAACATATTGATTGACATGCAACCCCTAGAAAGGCGCATTAGGAGCGGAACTTAATCCTATCCAGTTATTTAATGTCAAATGGGGTACATTCGTTTTGCTTTGGTCGGTTTGGAGAGCGCTAATACAATTTCAGTTCCCATAACAAGTTTAGCCGCTGCTCTTTTCGTTCTCTAAATGGTTTAACTACATATAAAATAAGGGTACTTTGTTTACACTCAAAAATTTCGAGAATTATTTTATTTATTGCTAGGTATCACATACAGGTCATTTCTTAACTGATTTCTTTTAAAAAAAGAATTTTATTGTTAACGATTGAACGCAAAATTTTATTTTGATTCCATGGCAAGGACCTCTGACTTTGTTATTATTGCTTGCTTTAAGAATTAAGTTTGTGAGTTCTACAGAGAATGATCTCAAAATATATCAAGTCTGCACAACGTTTAAACAGATTTAAATAGTGCTGATATTATTGTATTTTTTGTTTGATAGTTACAACAACAGACAACCTGTGATACAGTTTAATGACTTAGCGTCTGTCTAGAATAAACTTGCACTTATTATTATTATCCAAAAGGCGTATTTTCTATGCTTCCAAAGGTACTATGCTATCAAAGGCTCAGACAAAGATTACAAGCTCTAGCTACACTATTTCCTTTTACTAGTGCAGTGTAATGCATATAACTATCTACTAAGTACCTGCTAATTTCTTCTTGATACTTATTGTCGCTCACCAACCGTTCGCATAATAATAATCATGATTCATATGCAAGTATTTGGGAACATAGTATGTTTTATTTTAAAAGACTGGCATGTAACTATGCACCTGCCTTGAGTTCGCCCGTAGCTTTTGTTGTGTAGCATCATAACCTATGTTCTTAAAATATGGTTTTCAACTATTGAAATAGTTATTAGAGGATTAGTAGTACAAAACCCTTCCCAAGTACAAACATACATTTTATTATCGCTTTTTAATATTTACCAAGCATCAATAGCCTGGCGGGAGACCGCTGGACTGCCACGCAAGGGTCTCAAGTTCGATCCCAAGGCACGCATCTCTGACTTTTCGAAGTTGTGTGTATTAAATAGTTAATTATCGCCTGATTTATGGGTAAGGGAAAACATCGTGAGCAAACCTGGATATCTTAGAGCTCTCCATAATGTTCTCAAAGAAGTGTGAAGTCCGGCCATCCGCACTAGGCCAGCGTGGTGAACCATGGTCTAAACCTTTATATACTGATATGATTTAAAAGACCCGAGCCCTGCAGTGAGACAGTCTATATATAAAACTGATATTATTACCAGTATCTGGCAATTGGTACAGTTCATAACGCTAAGGTTTAACCGCATTTAATGCTATATAGAATATCAGATTTAAATCTCTGAAGAGTTAGCCAGAGTTATACTAGAAAAGAGTACAGGTTTTACGAGTGGTACGTTATAGGGGAGTAATCTGTTATTATATGCCATTCCGTTGATTCACAGTATGCAGCAAGGCACAATTCTCCGACGACACATTTTATAAACCGCACCGAGGATCTCTCAACTGTACTTAAAGCTCTACCTCACTTTGGAGTTCGGTAGAGTAGCGGTAAATACTTACTTGGTATTATCAACTAGTGACGTAGGAGTCATCCATGCTCTGGTGAGGGGTTCCTCCTTGAGGGAGGTGACAGGCCCGCGGGGCTGCGCATGCAGACCACCCGCCGCCTCCTGGTGGTGCAGGCCAAACATCAGCCCACCTGTATACATAGCCATATTTAAAACTGGGTTTTATAATAGCCAAAAATTCAACAATTTTTTCCCTATGATAAGGGATATCGGTAGACATTAATAATAAGTATATATATTTTTATGATTCAATTCAAATATATTAATATAATAGTCCATTTTAGATATTACTTATAAATATGATTTAAAATGTCTTGTGCTATTGTAATCTTTATGCTGTACTTAATAAAGACTGAAATAATGAACAGAAAGAAAAGTACAAGAACACTGAAATTCTTATTCCGTGAAAAAATGGAACCAACTATGCGATGCGGTTTGGTGCCAATGATCATTTGAACTGTACCCCTTAGTTCAGGAAGAAAAATAAAGACATACGATCATAATTGTGTGACAAAAATAATAACTACTTATTTATTATTTTTATCGCATATTTAAGATCGTCCTATAATTCGGGTTAATCTATCCTTAGAAATACAAACGTATGCCTATACACACTCATGCTAATCTTTGCTTAGGTAGCGGTGTGATAAGTCCATGTGTTTAGGTCCGTACTTTAAAGAATTGCTTGCAAAACCGAAAATCCATCCCAGTAATCGAACCGAGGATTTTACGATGGCCTACAAGCTTATGCCACGGGACCAACGAGGCCGTATCAAAAATTATATTATACTGTACTGTACAGTATACTGAGAAACTTTAAACTACATCCTAGAATTTAAGTACCATAAAATACTCAGAAGAATTAGACTATACAATTATTTTTATTATTTAATAAAATTATTTTGAATGTTGACTGGCATCATTTTAATTGTACTATAGACTTTAATAGAATAGCCCAAATAATCCTAGTAGGTACTTAATTAAAGACTACTTAACTAAATAAATTAATCGTCTGCCCGATAAGACTAATCTCAAGCTCAGTTACTAAGCCGATTTTGCAAAAAGATTGCCCAGATGACTTGTAGGCTGGGAATGCGCATAGGTTATAAAGAAGCGAACAAAGTCGCGGGCAATATTTATACTATTTCTGTATCACATTTATTTATAACATAAATTGTGTATAGATATTTTGTCTAATAAGTTTAATTGTTTGAATACAGCTCTCATGCTCCTAAATATTAAATTATTTTTTAATATTTAGCCATCTCTCTAGCAGTATCTCATGTGAGTGATGGTGATCATTTTCTTCATTATAAAAATCGCGTGAAAGTGCTGTCTTGGATCCACCGGTTAGTAATTTAATGGACTTTGTAAATTTGAATAAATTAAAATTAAGCTATCTGCACCTGTTAGTTACGTTTTGCTTACAAACACTTATCATACAAAATATAAACATATCCAATCAAATGCATGAAAAACCTTACTGTTATAAGAATCATGTAGCATGCTCAAAACTTTTAAATATATTTTTAAATATATCACCTAATATATCGTATAAATAAAATTGCATATTCTTTTCTATAATCGAATCTCAATACCAAATATATCTTCAATATAAAAAGAACTATATGTGAAAGAAAAATGTGTCATATTTTTAATTAAAAACCTAAATTAAAATTTGCTCTATGAAAATAGGAACATTTTATGAAGAGTTTTAATTTCGTTTTTACTAAAACATATGATATAGTCTAAGTTATATACTAAATAAACTATTAAAACAAAACGAAATATTATGATAACAGTTGTCTCACTAATGCGCCGCTGTATTAGACAGAATATTAATTATTACCGTAGCGACGTTCATTTGTTATGCTACGGTGTAGACGATCTCGTAGACTGGAATATATCAACACTTCTACGCCGCACGGTTCTAATTATATTTACTACATTTTACTAGTACATTTGATCAGTGTATTTGTACAGGCTTATTTGATAAAATTACTGAACCCGTTTTAATATATTAAAACACTGTTTCGATAAAATATCTGTAGAAATATATTTAGTCAATTTGTTTGCCAATAAAATATGCTGTATAGATATTGTCAAATATAAAACTACATCATTTTAAAAGTTTAAATATATATATTTAACAGAACAACAAGAAAACTATTGGCAGGTTTACATATCACAACGATTTTGGACTTTCCAAAGTCGTCGGGAAGTGCTTTTACTGGTTTGTAAACTACCTCTACGATATCGTGGTATACTAATTTTAGAGTAAACTTTTTGGACATTTTGAACTTACCTGAAGACCTCGGCGCTCCCGATGGATACAGCTTTCGTCCCCATCCCACGGGGTCGAGCTCGAGCGGCGGCCACGGCGAACCCGTGTACCCGCCCGCCGCGTTCAACTCGTCCGACCGAATCTCGAATCACGACACGCACCCGAATTACGCGCCCGAGAGCGCACGAACACCCCCGGAAAATCACGAAGACTGCCGAAAATTGCGTTCTAAATTCAAATTTACTTTGAATTTTCACAGTTCTTTTTCAAAATATTAATAATTTAAATTCGTGCTGTAGTCAAATTGTCTCTATAGATCTCAGTTACGAACTTTGAGAGTACATAATATCTTTTCAGATTTTACACAAAAATAAATTTAAATTCACAAGAAAAACTATAACAAAACA
Source organism: Catocala sponsa (assembly GCA_963564715.1). Classification (NCBI taxonomy): domain Eukaryota; kingdom Metazoa; phylum Arthropoda; class Insecta; order Lepidoptera; family Erebidae; genus Catocala; species Catocala sponsa. The sequence continues at coordinate 18,220,109 of OY751338.1, read as the reverse complement.
CAAAAATTTTCCCTGTTGTAATATTTTTGGAAAACCAAAACGCAAGCTATTTCTAGTAGAGCGAAACTATCTGTATCGTATAACTATCCGGTAGGCGGCTCTGTATTATCGTATGTGCGTACTGGGATCGTGTCCCGGTTGTGCGGGTGATCCCGCTGTGGATTTGCGGAACACTAACAAGCGTCGCGGGAGCGAGCCGCCGAGTGCCCGGGCTTCGCGGCGCCCCCGTCCGTCCCCGCGGACTGTGGGAGGCGCCCTGGGGACACGCCCTCGCCTCAAGAGCGGGATGGATACACCCGAACAGGTGGCGCCACTTGCACACACCTCCATCTGCCTCGTAAATAAAAAAACAACGATATTATAACTTAAATTAAATACAAAAAATAGTGTTCGAATTTTAGGGTTCAAAAACGGAACACAGGCGTGTGTATTTATGGACGCGTATTATGGTAATGGAGGGACGTTGCGAGGTTTCCCTCTGAGACCGCAGTACGCCCGCGCGAGTAAGGGATAGCGGGATGGATGAGACGCACGACATCTCGCTGGACCAGCCGAACTCAGCTCTGGAACGGCCCACGGCACAAGTATTACTTATTAAACCCAAGTTAGATTGACGATGATGAAATTTCAGTGGGAATTGACTTTAACTGGTTGCGAGATGAGGTTTTGTCGCCTCATTAATTATATGCAAAGTATACTGTATGAGTTGAACGTGAACAAATCGCTGCATGCTAATGCTCTCGTTAAAATATCGTATCCGAGCGTTGACACGGTCGTACATGACACTGATGAATAGCTATAAACTTAGCAAATCATTTTTAATTATAGACAATATGAAGCCATTACGTGTTACTGATACAGATAACCACATGGATGGTAGACTGGCCAAACGCGGCACATTGAAATAACACCCTTCTATCGATCGCAATTATATTCAAATGTGGAATTCCAAAGCTGCAGACGAATAAACTCATTCAGCACAAATTATTTTAATGTCGAATTTATGCAACCAAGCGGTTGAGATTATGGCGTTTTTATCTGTGCGTATTTTCATTTTGATTACGTGGGATCTGATCATAGCAATGTACCTATTAGATACAACCATATATGTATGTAGTTTATATGATAGCTAGGTAATTACTTATTAGGAATATAGGCACATTGCAATGATACTGTTGATCTATAAATATAATAAAATACTAACTTCGAAATGCGTTATAGTAGCAAAACGATGACAGAATTTTATTTAAATCTTTATAAAATATCATCTATCGTTTTTTTTTTCCATTAAAGCGAATCTAAAACAAAGACAAATATTCATATGCTCGCGTGGGTAATTATAATTGTTACCAGTACAGCGACTGTATTTATTGTATAAGTTCGAACGTAGCTCTCGATATGAATAGTTTCAAAAGTTGTACCAATATAAACAAGACGCATTAACGCCAGAGTGAGAGGCGAGGATCCCACTAGTTGTAATAATCTGCTGACAGAATAGCTCCTTTTTAAAAAGCTTGACTACGATCTCCACTAGGCTGAACTTTCTGAGGCAAACTGCACTAACTTGTAATCGAACGCCTAGTCAACCTCAGCTTCTGTTATGCCCGGCATTGTACAGTGCAGCTAATCGACGACCATGTAAGCATATAAGGACTTAGGACAGACCCTTCTAACCGTTTGGCATCGAGGTTATCTACTTCAACGTCTTAATATTTGTTGAAGGCTCTGTAAGTTGTTGATAACCTTTTTGTCATGTATGCCTTTACAACTTTAACTTTTGCAAGTTTACTGCATGCCTTGTCTTTGTAGCACTTGTGCTATCTTCCTTATTCAGATTGACAACATATGTAGAATTAACAGTAGAATCCTGATTTATGTAGTAGAGTAATAGCAATTACTCTTGCTAACTATATATAGTCCGCCTCAGCTGCGACTCAATAAGTAAATGGCTGACTATGTTTAATGCATCTCCAATCCTATATTTCTACATTGGTATATTCATTACGTTATCATACGTAAGACATACTATTTGCTTCTGAAACGTATATATACTCTCAAAGGTGTAAATATGTTTGTATTACATTTACATTTCGCTACTTATATGCTAACCTCTATAAGATATGGGACAATCCCTGCCTAATACGCACATTTTCAGACTATGTGCGGCTACTAAGAACTATTCTAAGAAAAAATACTTTTAGCACTTAGCCTGAGATATCTCTACACGCCGAAAACATAAACGCAATCTTATTCGACAGGTCTAATGTCGTATTGTAAAAGCGATGATACTTTTAGATACATATAAATGTTTAACAAGCCTAGAAAGTTAAGCCTAACTAAAGTATTTTTTAATTATGTACCTACTTTATTGAAAAACCTTACATCTACAACAGGTTCAGAATATTCTTAATGATACTAAGATGGCTAACAGGCTTACGGTCCATCTGGTGCAGATCTTTAATCGTAGAGTAAGGACGCTTACGACACCTAAGAATCATTTTCTAAAATATTGTCTTACGTTAACGTGGAATGTTATTTTTTAAAATTAAATTACCATAAATCGATTTTATTGCGAATTATATTAAAAACCTTTCTAAAAAGCACTCTGCTAGTCGATGAAGATGATTGGTCTTTCTAGTAACAGCCAGATAAATCCTTTTCTTTCAAAAGCAGCTTTTTTTAAAACTTATTTAGAAAAACCATCACACCTCGAGCTATTCTAAGTTTAGTAAGTAGGTATATATATATATATATAGTCCTCCTCATCGATTTCGATGACGGCGACCTTAGAAGTTATGGATCTTTTCTTTGGTGAGCTCTAATATGGCTTGCTAGACCGAACTTAGTCTTGAATGTCCTACGACAGCTGTAACAGTAGAGTTGGCCTGTGTTGTTGTACGTATAAGTGTAGGAGGGTTTAGGCCTTTCTTTAAGTATTTGGCGTTTTAAGTCAATCGTTTCGAGACGGTTTTTCTCAAACGTCTTAATATTATTAAAGATGGTAGATCGCCATGTAGACCTATTTGCAGCCAGCTTTTCCCAAGATGAAACGTCGATACCGCAAGCGTTTAGGTGACGCTTGAATACATCCTTATAGCGCAGATGCTGACCGCCGTGTTTCCTTTTACCATCTGCAATCTCAGAATAAAACAGAGCTTTTGGCAAACGGCGGTTATCCATGCGCAGAACATGTCCACACCATCTGAACTGTCTCTGCATGAGAAGAGCTTGCATGCCATACATTCCGGAGCGACGCAGAACCTCAGAGTTAGATACACGGTCTTGCCATTTGATCTTGAGAATAGATCTTAAACATCTTAGGTGGTAAGTGTCAAGGTTTTTTTATGTCCGGTTTGTAGAGGCACCATGTCTCTGCGCCGTACAAAAGGACAGGGATGATTAATGCCTTATAAACATTAAACTTCGTCTCCAGCTTGAGATCATGAGAGTTCCAGACACGATCATTGAGTCTTCCGAAATTGGCAGCGGCTTGAGCAATGCGCAATGGTATTTCCGAAGCTAAGGTGTTATCGTGGCGGATACTGCTTCCAAGATATTTGAAATGCGATACTTCCTGCAGCGGCTTTCCATTTAGAGTCACCGCTGTCGGATTAGACTCGCTTCTCCTCGGTGGTTGCTTAAGAATTTGGGTCTTGGAAGTGCTTATCACCAGGCCAAAACGTTGACAGGATTGGTGTAAAGCGTCCACGTAGCTTTGGAGACTCGCAATACTGTCAGACATAAGGCAAACGTCGTCAGCGTAGAGAATCTCTAGTATGGACCTCTTTTGGATTTTTGACTTCGCTCTGAACCTTGAGATATCAAAAACACCCTTGTCAGTTCTAATATTAAGCTGAATTTGGTTGTTGCAGCATTTCAAAGCGAATCTTATAACTACTGATAAGTAAATAGCAAAAAGTGTTGGTGCCATGACACAGCCCTGCTTTACTCCACTAGAAATGTGGATATCTTCCGAGAGTTCGTTTTCATGCTGAACCTGTGCTTTCATGCCAATATGAAAGTGGCGTATGAGGTTGACGAACTTCTTTGGATAGCCCCATTTCCGGAGAATAAGCCAAAGAGCCTCACGCGGGATTCTGTTAAAAGCTTTCTCCAAATCGACAAAGCACATATAGAGTGGCCGTTGATGTTCTAGACTTTTCTCCTGCAATTGTCTTACAACAGCGATGGCATCAATGGTTCCTCTGCCGGGACGGAAACCACATTGGCTTTCTGGAAGGTGTTGTTCCGCTAACTCACTGATGCGGGTGTTGAGAATGTGCGCAAGTATCTTACCGGCACTCGAAAGAAGTGATATGCCACGATAAGAGCTACAGTCAGAGACATCCCCTTTACCTTTGTACAACTTACAGATAACTGCATCCCTCCAGTCCTCGGGCACTCTTTCAGTATCCCACACTCTCAAGATGAATTGATATAGCTTGTTAATAATATATTTGCCACTATATTTGTATATTTCAGCCAGAAGTTGATCGAAACCGGGTGCTTTTGAGTTTTTAAGACGTTTAATTGCGTTCACGAACTCTTCAAAACTGGGTGGGTGGTCTAAATGTTGACAAACTGGCAGTTGTTCAAGCGAGTTGATATATGACAGGTTAGTATTAGCCGTTTCAGGATTTAAGACAGCGTTAAAATGTTCTGCCCATCGTTTTAATGCGGCATTTTTGTCACTATAACGATTCTGTCTGTCTTTCGAGTACACTGCAGCTATTTTCCTGATACGTGGACCGAAGATTGTTCGAATGCCTTCGAAAAACTTGCCAGTTTGGTGAATATCAGCGTAATGTTGTAGTTCAGCAGCTTTCTCTTTGCACCATTTGTCCTTTAATTCGCGAATCTTGGATCTAAGTTTGTGCCGCGCTTGCTCTCTACTGGGTGTATTTGCTGATCTCGGTCTCAGTGTCTGTCTGTACTCTTCAATCAGGGTATTGATGTTATTATCTGATGCGTCAAACCAGTCTTGGTTTTTCTTTTGTGGTTTGCCAATTGTATTCAAGGCACAGACATGAAGACGTTCTGCAAAAGATCGCCATTCGTCATCTATGGAAGAAAACTCACACGTCTGCAAATCACAAGCAGCTAGTTTCAAATCCAACTCAGCACCCAAAGGTGGTGACGCTATAAGTTTTGAAGAATTCAGTTTGGATGGAATTTTGTGAGGTGCTCTTCGTGGAGGTTTAAGATGCAGTTGCATTTTCGTTCTAATAAGACGATGATCAGTCCAGCCTAGCGCTTCACACAACGCTCTTGTCAAAAACACGTCACGTAGGTCCCTTCGACGCACAATAACGTAGTCTAGAAGATGCCAGTGCTTTGATCTAGGGTGCATCCACGAAGTCTTATGTTTATTGGCAAGGCGGAAATATGTGTTGGTGATGCTAAGGTCAAATTCGGCACACAAAGACAGAAGACGCAACCTGTTGTTACATTTGCCGACGCCATGCCTGCCAAGAACACCATTCCAGAGATCATAATCGGTACCGACACGAGCGTTAAAATCTCCCAACAATATGATTTTATCATGTTTTGGAATACCTACAAGAACCTGGCGAACTTGTTCGTAAAATGTCTCCTTAGCCTCGTCTGGTGAAGGCAATGTTGGAGCATAGGCACTTATTAGATGTATATTTTTTTTGTTTTTGATTGGCAGGCGTAGAGTCATGAGGCGGTCATTGACACCCTTGGGTAGGTCACACGGTTCTCTTGCCAAACCATTGCGGATAACAAAGCCCACGCCATTACCCGCTCTTTCACCAGAAGGACGTCCGCTCCAGTAATATGTGTAGCCACCGAGTTGTTCGCAAAGCTCTCCGCAATCGTGCAGATGTGTTTTACTAATCGCAGCTATATCGATTCCGTATCGATCCAACTCTCTTGCTATGAGAGCAGTTTTTCTCTCTGGACATAAGTTGCGGTCATTGTCCAGTAAGGTCCGTACATTCCAGGTGGCTATGCAGAGTGGTTTAGTTTTATCTTTTGCTTATTTTCTATCTTTCGACCGCGTTTGTCGATGTCCAGGTGCCCGCGGTTAGGCGCCTAGATGATGGCCGAGACAGACTATGTTTGGGTCACTTTTTCTAGACCCCTCCTCTATGCAGAGGTAAGCCAAGCGATCCTAAATAGGGCTGCTTTGTCACCAGTCGTGCTGCCGAACCCAGAGTTCTGCCTCTGTCAACTCCGAGAGCGACCACTCTCTTCTGGCCGCCTGCGTGCAGAGTGTCAGCTAAAGCCTTGGTACATCGTCACCTCAGCCTCACCGCCTTCACCCCATCGCCTCAGGACTTCTTATCTCAGATCCGGTATGAATATCTAGGGTCATCTGCGCGTGAACTTATTTATAGTGGATAAGCGGTTGCGCTGGTGCTAATCCACTTCACTCGTTCCTATCTCTGTGGCCCAATGGACCGGTAAACCAGTACGATCGGCAGAGGTCGGAATGCAGCGGGAAGGCCGTATGCCGCTAAATGGACTCTAACATACGCCCTTGAGGTTGCCCGCATTACCTTGCTGCATAGATAGTTTAAGGAAAGTATCAAATCGATGCAGACTTTTTAGTTTTTAACGGAAGTCGTCCGATAGCTAATCTATAATGCTCCTAGATGTAGCCCCCTTCTCTAGGTTTAGCCCACTGAGGTGGTTAACCGGGGTGTGGCCGCTGTGACTACAGCTTCTTGGAGCCACTAAAGAAGAGATTATGGAGGTTAATAAAAAGACGGAACACTCCACTACACCCGGTACTACGGTATATATATATCATAGTATTGTAGCTATTGAATAAAAAATGGATTTGTCAGCATACGTCTATACTATTAAACATCGCACCCGCAGTCATCAATGTCGTGAGATCGTCTAGTCTATGTGTGTTAAGGCTAGAGATTTTACAACCGACCATGCCATCACTGTCTCAGTATGCTCTCTACTCGAATAGGTAATCTTTTCTAGTAGAACTGTCTCATGCTTAACTGTCATCCAGTGTACTTACGACTTCATACCTGTATTTGCCAAGAATGTTCGGACTGTAGCAAGTTAATTCCACTACAGTTAAATAAAAAATCTCTATTTTATTTAGGTTCACCTTTAAAGCCCGCTAGTTATTCAAATCGTTGTTATAACCTTAAGGAATAAAAGTATATCGTAAGCTTGCCTTGGAGAGTTTGAATTACAATACACAACTTCATAGAGCCTTTTTGTTTAGACTAAGTAATGCAATGACATCATTATATAGGTTTTAAAGACTCAATCCGAGTCGATTCCTATATTTAGTCATTTTTGATACATTACTCGCGAACTCTCGTTCTCTTGACTGTTAAAATTGACAATTATGCATTCTTATTGAGCACATCGCCTACTTCTTTTTGCGTAGAAGAAGCCATCATTGCGTGGTGGTACGAAGGAGCCAGCTAATCCGGGGTAGTACTATACTCTTGCATGAATCCGCAGTAAAAGTAGTAGCATTGGTACTGTCCACCCAAGAGTTTCAGAAGCGAGAATACCTACAAACTTCTCCCATTCCTTTTATTTCATCTTTAACTTCCTTCTTAGGGTGAAATACGGGAGCTATACACATTTTATTACAAGTCATTATTATCAGCTGCGGTAACTGCTTATCACCAGGTACGCTTGATTGCCATATTTTTTGTTTAACCTGCTAACAGATAATCTGTTACTTACTAATAAGACATCCATTTGTGATTTTCCGTTTTAGAGATAGGTTTTCAACATTACACCAAAACAAATTTTGTACATTTCCTGTCGCTAGTAAGGATAACAGAGATAGATCGGTTATAGAGGACAAGAATTCAAAATCAAAATAAAATAGTTTTTGTTTTTTTTAAACAACTAAGTCAGCAAACAAGCATACGGCCCACCTGATGATAAGTGGTTACCGTAGCCTATAGACGCCTGCAACACCAGAGACATCACTTGCGCGTTACCAATCCTTTGGGAAAGGAGGAAGTGGGAAGGAGAAGGAGCAGGGAAGGAGAAGGAGCTACCATCAACAAGAATTGCTTTAGCATAGACTTTATTAACACTATTCTGTAGTCAGCCATAAGAGAAAAGTATACTGTAATGGGCACGTACAGAAATGTATGTGTTAATGTGGGTCAAATCCGCTATTTAAGCAAACGACCCAGTAATCAAACTGCTTTACGATGATGGCTATAGATATCTAAAGTAACTTATGCTCTACAATCTCCTTTATTTGGGTGGCATCTTTATTCTAACAACATAAAATGCACTGTATATATAAACTCTAGAGATGTTCTTATATATAGCATATTGGTCACAGTACGATGGGTTAAAGAATGCAATTAGTTCCTATATTACCACAAATGAGAGTGGTATGCCCGTTTAAATCTATAATTTCGAGTAAACTTGAGCGCCTTGACTGTGAATGTTCCTGTTCACTCTGCAGCGGCCTAGTAGCCTACGTTGTTGCTGTGGTGGTTAAAGTTTTCAGCTCTTTAAGGTATTATTACCTTAAAGAGCTAAAAACTTCATCATCACCTTAAAGATCTGTGGGCACGGGACCAACTCTGTTATTTGCGCAAGTAGTCTTTGACGCTTTATTGTAAGTATCAATGTGCGAGTGATTCTCCTACCGTTTCTTGACTAGGTATGTCACCGACTCACCGCCAAGCGTAACGTATGCTTGTTTGCTAACTTAATAATATAGAATCCCTTTCTTTACTCTGGGTACCACTTGATGTATTTTTATAAATTTATACGTATTACCACTGTTAATGTTCTGTGGTATTATTAACTGGCTTTGATAGTCAAAGAGGTATATAAGCTTACAACCTGTTTAATGGTAAGCAGTGAGATGGCAGTTAAACTTATTTAATTTAATGGTAGCTATTAACACCTGCCTGTGTATCAAAAATATTATTATCTCATGTTCAATATTGAAAAAATCTCTTTTGCTTTGCGCTGAAACACATACTCATGTGTCCTTCTACTAACAATAACTCACCTATAGGGTTCTTTAAAACCTACTTACTGCAAGAACGACACTCAGTGTTATCAGGTTGCGATTTCTATGAGGCAGATAATTACCTGAGAAATTGAATTACTCCAGAATTGGTGGCGATTAGTCTTATATTGTTATGCAATATAAATTTGATTCGTAATCTCTTCAAGCAGAAAAGAGAAAGTTGTAGCTATTACTTCACTGATAAGAACTATAGTCTTAAAGTAAAGAACAGCAAGTAGAATTTCTTCTCAAATATAACACGTTACGTTTGTGATATTTCGTAAGGTGTTGGGCACGAATCCTGGGTCGGACAGAGCGTTATCCAAACTTCCTGTTAAGAAAATTTCAGTAGCAGAACAGACTCTACAAGTACAACACAGCTGCAGGATAGCATATACATAAGAGTTGTATCTCTGCCTGTCCTATCGCGATATACAGATATAAGCCTATGTATGTATAAATCCGGCTTTTTGACTAAATATGCGGTTTATTTGTAGTTACAAAGTAGTATCAACACTTGACCGACTGAAATCGATTTCATTCGAGATAGCCGCGAAATCGATCGATAGTTACGATACCACATACATAAATCATCAACATTACATAGCTATATATAGCTATACATAACATAGACATAGAATGACTAATAATATCTAAGTAAGTCTAACAACAGGGTACAAACAAGTCGATGTCTCCGGGGCCTGAGTGCTTTGGGAGGTCTCTGAGGGACCGCCCTCTTACCACGCCCAACGTAAGCCACGCCCACTGAGTGCCTAGAGAATTCTCTGTAATATGAAATATCCTTACGTGTTTTAACTTAAGATGTATAATAGATTATGGATATAGCGTCTTTAGTTTGTACTCAATGTTTTATTACTGAGCTTAATATAATAAGGTACCTATTCTCTAGATATTATTTAGTATACATATATATATATATATATATATATATATATATAATATGACGAACAAGAGACAATATTGGACAGTAAAGAAGGAAAAAGCTCTTTAAGTAAGGATCTTTAAAAAGAAAGAAGTTCAGTTGCTGAGGACGTTCAGAGACTTGGAATATAGGTTGACGTTAGGTCTTCATAATTAAATTGGTATAGGATCTAGAAGAGTTGTACTAAAGTATTGTGCTTTTATCTAAAATAGCTTTACGTAGACAGACAGAAACGTATCTAGTCTTTAAAATTAAAAAGAAGTGGTGCTAGTCCATTGGATAACTTGTGATCGAGAGGTCGCAGGTTTGAATCCCACCCGTTGCACAAGCATTCTAGCCTTACTTTTTTAATTATTTATTGCCATTGCCATGTTAGATTATGTACCTATTACATAAAATATTGGTAGCCACGTAGGCACTTTGGTATTGGTGTGGTAACCCTTTAAACCATTCCACTAATCGTGCAGACAAAACAGCGTCTATGCTTTACAAACACATTTACCTACAAGTCGACTGGCGATTAACGGGTTAAATTAAAAAAGGACAACCCACTGTAACGAAATTTCTAACCCGTCCAATGCGCGCATACCACATTTAGCATACAAATTTTATTTCCTGAACGTCCTTTATTGGAACAATAGGATCTAGATCCCGGCATTATAATCAGTTTACTATTGTGCGCCACTAACTGGAGCATCCTACAGGGAAATCTGCATTTGCATCAAACAGTTCACATCGTGCATATTAAATTGATAATTGAATGAATGGACTGTTATCTATTGTGGATTATTGATTACGATATGAGGTTGAATAAATATAGTAAAGAATATTATGCACCCACGCAAAAAAATATATACAATAGAGTAAACAAATTCTCTTTTTTAGTAATACTAGATTTTACCCGCAGCTTCGCTTGCGTAAATGTAGGTTAGGTTAGAAACAGAACTTTTTCTGGATGAAAGGTACCCTATGTTCTTTTTCGTTCCCCTGACAACGTGTATCTTCATGTGTGTGAATATGTGCACCAACCACTATCTGAAATTTGACAAACCACAGATGCTCGCTAAAGAACACCGATTTCTACCAAGGATGCTTCGGGAGGCTATTGAAATCAAAAAACATCTTAATTTCAATAGAAAAGATTGTTGGAATGTACTACCAGTTTGGGATCTAGTAATTCAAATAGTCAAACCCAAGAAGAAGCAAACCACAGCTAGACTACATGATACTTTGAGCTCATTCCACGTAAATAGAAACACCCATGATTAAATTATGTCCGGGTACTTTGAAATAACTACACTGGAACATTGAGACAACTACCATCTTAGTCTCCCCTCTAGTAGTAGTAGTCTCTTAGTATTTTACTTACATTAATACAAATATGAAAACTATGACATTCTCAAAAGAAATTTATTTATTTTTGAACAACAACAGAGCACGGTATTCTGCGTACCTACTTCGCTTCTGCTAGAGATGAAAGGAATAACCATAATAGTGCCAAGTTCACCGAAAAGAAAGCGCTGTCAGTTCGACATAAGTGTTATACTTGTTTGGCGTGCATAGTTGTCACTAACACGCTAACATTGTATATAACGTGACAAGTCTAAGCAGATAGCCTAGCATACTGCTAACTAACTGCTTTCCTCTGTAAGTAAAAACAAGGTAGAGTATACAAAACAGCTAAATGGAAATATAGCAACGGATCTTCATACCTAATAAATATAATTAATAAAATATACGAAATACATTAAACGTAGCCAAAGTCTTGTTTAAGATCCGACTTTTCTACCTTAATATGCGTCCAAGTCGCAGAAGTTTAAAAAGAAAATCATAATGACCGAATTCGATGTCCCGTTAAGTTATGTAAATAAGTACCTAAAATTCAGTGGAAGTTACGTAGGTATACTTGAAAAAGAAGCTGACATGACTTCCTCCTTCATTTTAATTCGAAACCTTAAGTCAGCTTTAAATTACACTTTTTGCCGGCCTTATAACCCCCCCGACGCGAGTCCCGGATTAGGGGCTACCAACGGGTACTTTTTCTGCCAGTGTCAAGAAACATCGTCCTGCCTTTAGATGCCCCCCGGGGGGTGCTTTCAGACCCTTAACGTTTACGACTACCCGATTGCTTTTCTATGAAGGGTCTCTAGGAAATGTCCGCGACAAAAACCGACAGATGCGTACAACGGATGTTGATACCAATTGATTAGTTTGCAAACAGTGTGAATTTTTCATGTGCTGTGGTGCGACGGTAACCTTTTTTTGGTAGTTTACACTTCATAAGTGGTCAGGGGACAAAAACGGGCCACTTAATTTAGCGAATTTAGGAAGTGAATTGACATCTGCTATCTTCCGTTTAAGTTGCGGATGCTAACTTGATATGACACGTTAACAAGATAATGAATAACGACCAAGTGTTGTTTTTATACACTGTATATAACATTGCATATACTTACATAAAATATAAATTCATATAATAACATAAATACGTCAAGACTTACGAAGATAAATAGGAAAAATGAATAAATCACAATTAATGGGTACTGCGCGATGACAATATTTTTTTCTATATTATGGTGCTTCGTTGTATTTATACAATACCCATCGGCCTAATCAGCGCTCGAACGTGCAGACAAAATCTAACATTTTACACTTTACAAAGCTATATATTCCAAACTCAGTTTATGTAATGCTAACTTCCATCCGTGCTTTAGTTGTGTGGTAATTCGTTAAAACACAGCCTATGTTACTCAGAGATCGTATACGTAGTCACATAGTTTTACACCCAGGGAAAGTGGGTATTAGCACACCTACGTTCGTGAGCTTTTTTTTACTGAGTTTTTCCTGACAAAAACCCGCTAACAATTTACCTGACCGGGCAACCGAATCCTAGACCTCATGCACAACAATCGCATATATAGCATTGCGCCACCGAGGCAGTCCGGCATAGTATATATATTACGTATTTCGATAAGTAAGTTCGTGTTTAGAACGGATGTTGTAGTTCCAGACATTACACTACAAACAAAACAAATAATTCTTGCACTTTAAAATATTGGCACAAATAAACATATCTTTAGTAGGCAAAACGACAGCAAAAACTTTAGTAAAAAAATTGCAACACGCTGTGTTCACAAAGTCACAATACACAGTGACAATACACAGTTGTTAGACTCTGAATGCGTCTTCAGCGACGTCTTTGACAAAACAAGTAAGCCATAAAAGGGTATTAATGTACCCTATGTCCGCAGTAAAAGGGTTAGCCGTCTGTTACACCGACACTACTGTTTTGAATTTAGAATTCGCCGACATTTTTTTGTATAACCGTTAACTTGAAATCGTATCACGCTGTGTGAATTTTGCGAAAAAGCGACGGCTTCTACTTCTGAGCAAGCTTGATTATTCTTTAGTTCTATAGCTTACAAATAATATACTGCCGTCCACTAACTAAAATACGTTAAGTGATATGGAACGCATATTGTTTAACGTTTATCTTTTTAGTTAGCGGACGGTATTATATTGCAAATAATTACTGATCTAACTTTAAATATACTGCAAATCTTTAGTCACCTACTGTAGGCCCATGTAAAGGCACATAGCTATCTCGCCAATAGTGTACTGATTGTTGCAAATTAGATCTTTATTCTTAACTAATATAGTTGTTAGTGTCATATATGGTCGTTTTATTGTTTGTAAAATTTATTATCCCACGACATTTACACAAAATAAAATCGCTGTATTGGCTTTATCTGAATTAAAAGATATATTTAATAAAATAACTACCTATATTAAAACATTGCATTGCTTAGCATTGCTATGATGTTACAGATTAGATTATATAAAACATTTATACATCACGCAAATAAAAATATGTGTTAAGAAGATAGATATTGTGATATACAGAATAAAAAAATATGATTTCATTCAATTGGATAAGTGTATAAAAAGTAAGTAGTCTGCACATCAGAGAGAGGGAGAAAATACTAATGGGAACTATGAAACACGTCGGAAACTGACAGCGGGAAAAAACTAAAAAAGAACGCATGAATGAGCAGTTCTTGTCATGCACTTGCTTCAAAATTGCTAGCAACTCTAATTATGTGAAAATTAACATTTTCACCCCTTTTTAAGAATATTGCACGCACGGAGAAGTGTGAGATTTGGCATAGTCAACATTTATATGGCCGAGAGCAAGAGTGCAGACATGTAAAATTTGTAAAAAAGAAAGAATTTCAATCTTTTAGATTGACTGCATGAATGGCGATGTGGTTGAGAGTCATAACGCTACTGCCAGTACGCTGACTGATGTACGTTCGATCCCTACATGAGACAAACATGCGTGTGGTCCACGAGTTTAGTTGAAAGAGATGTTCTTTATGTCGCGGGTTCGAATCCCATCCATTGACGTGAACCCACTCCTAAAATAAGCAATTTTTTTGGTACACAAAACAGAACTAAGTATAAGTAGGTTTGAATATACATAATCACAAGCGACGTGATAACAATGAGATTAGGAAACGCTGGAGCTCACCTATCCTTGATGGACATATGTCCCTAAATAAATAAAGAAAAAAAATTATCACAAGCACATTCTAGCTTAGCTAGGGATATTAGCGAGAATACTAGTAATTTGAAAGTGAAACTGCTAGTAGGTAATCTGTTAAAATAAAAAATGCAGGAACTGTGACAATGAGAGGTTGTCTTTTTAAATTAGGCTCAGGCCTTCTTTTAATCTTCTAAATAAGGCATTATTTTCATATTATTATTTAGCAACTAGTTTTTGCTCGCGGCTTCGCTCGCGCAGGTTAGGTTATGTTAGTGGTAGTATTTTTTTTTAAATAAAATATAGCCTATGTAACTATGTGATAATATAGCTTTCTTGCGGTGAAAGAATAAAAATAGGTTACAAACAAAAATAAAAAATCTGTTCGATCCCAAGGTGCATCTCTGACATTTCGAAGTTATGTGCGTATTAAATAGTTAATTATCGCTCGCTTTAACGGTGAAGCAAAACATCGTGAGAAAACCCACATGTCTAAGAGTTCTCAATAATGTTCTCAAAGATATATGAAGTCTGCCACATGCACTGGGCCAGCGTGGTGGACTATGGCCTAACCCTTCTCACATCAGTGTAAGAGGCCCGTGCCCAGCAGTGGGACAGTTTAATACAGGGCTGATATTATTATCGATAATACATCATCACCTTACAATGGTGTACAATAGCAAATGGTGTTAAATAAAACCCCAAAAATATTTTTTGTACTTTCGCCAAATTATTCTTAATCAATTAAATACATAGACTCACATCTACTCGTATATCCCCAATGGGGTAGGCAAAAGTGTTTTCACCAACATTTTGCCAAGTGTATCTCCAACGTAATATGCATATTGACGACTATCGCACACAGTTTAAATCTTCATACTGTTACTAAGAATTATATAATTTTTATATAATTCTTAGTAATTATTTAATTGTAAAAAAAAAAATTTTTATCAGTTTTGCTATGTAATTACTTACTTTATTTGCTATGTAATTTTACGGTATGGAAGAGCGGAGCCTCCTAACACAAGCATTAAATGCTTAAAAGGACACTCCACAAACTAATTTAAGCATATGTATGGTTAAAACTAAATAAAATATTTGAAAATATTTGAATTTGAATATAACAGGAAAACACAGTAAAACGTTTACCTTACCCGTGAATCAAATCCGTAGCCTCATGCATGATTCGACGACTTCATAAAGAACAATCGACCGATGCAACATATATTTTTTCTTTTTATAAGACAACTCCCTCACTAAGCATAATTCCTGTGTCGCGGAGGTCTTTACAGACATTCAAACAATGGACACAAAGAACACCCAGACTCGAAACAACCATTTGTGGATCACACAAAGATTTGTCCCGTGTGGTTAGTTTCCATTTCCCCTCACAAAAATTGCATGTTTCCTTCTATCCACATCGCATTAATGGTGGCTGTGTAATTTTCATGGTATTGCCGTGGTATATTTTCCCACACAAGAGCGTTATCATATTTGAGGCGCGGTGGCGTCATGATAAAACGTAGTAACTCGTCATAATGTGTTTAGCGTTGGCTCCTCTGTTCATCTGGCAAAGAATAAAATTTGGTTGCTTACGTAGAACGGATACTTATTCTACCTAGCTATTGAGAAATTAAAATAATTATAGATTTTTAAATTGGGAAATACAGGAGCGGTAAATAATGTAATTGCTGTAATTATAAGGTCATATAGATCGAATTTCGGTCATGGCGGCCAATCTTAACGTAGAGTAGCCATCTGCGCAGAAGATATTAAATATAGTGAAAGTGCACTCTTTATTCCCTAACTCTCATAGCCAGATGAGGTAGTAATCCGACACTAATGTAGTGAAATCAGGCGCAGCATCAACGGCTTTAAATGCTTTCCTAGGCACCAGGGAGTACTACACCGTCTACTTCTAACTTCTGGCTGGTATAAGTACAGAATTTCGTGACAGAAATACCAAATAACTTTCTGTTGGCCCTAGCCAAAATTCGAAACCGATTTTTTTCTTATTTTATTAGTATTTAATTAAGGGATTAAATATAATGATCATCAAAAATACTAATTGGTAAGCAAATATTGCACAGCATAACGAGAATCTATACGCCTCAAATCACTGCATTCCGTCTCGGAAGTGTTAGGTTATGTTAGGTTCCTTTTTTTAAACCCACCCAAAAATCGCGGGGCTCCGTCGACTTAGTTTGATCTCTTTAAAGTTTGCTGGCCATGAGTTGCTGATCAATTAGCTATTTCTGCTCGCAGATTATATTTTTCTGCTCACAAAAATACCAATACTATGCTAACCATTTAAATAACAACCTTTAATTAATGCTCACGTTAGTAGTGCAGCGGTAGTGAATGCGACTGCTGTGCATAAGTTCTTGGTTCGATATCCAGATCGAACATATTGGGTATTCTTGTTAGAAAATTTAAACGTGAGACCATGTATGTATAAGTAAAAATCTAATATAAGAGCTTGTACACAAAACTGCGAATCGGTGCGATGCGAATTCGCAACGCAGAAAACTGCGACACGAAATGCTGTGATGCGATTTCGTGCGGCAAGGCGTCTCCATTCCACGATTCGAAAAAAATTCGAATGCGCGATGCGAAGCAATTCGCCAGTTCTTGCGATGCGTCGTGGGAGCTCGTAGATTTTTACGATGCGACGTCGCATCGCAGTTTTGTGTACAAGCCCTAAGGATAAGCTGTACACCTCGTAAATCCTAAAAAAATCTATATAATCCATCATACTATTTTAATATCAAATAGTGTATAAGTCTATTTATGTGAATCTTCACACAAATATATCTTAAGTTACCATTATCAAGTGTCCTATCTGTAGACAACATGTTCTCTGCATTCATATTTCCGGAAGCTTTACTTATTCAATATTTTCAAATTGGCTGCACACCGTTTGTGTAATGGAGCTGAAAAAATGCGGGAACCGAAGCAAATGGATTTGCAAGTTGATTATTTATTTAGCGTCGTGAAGTATTATTCGCAAATACGTTTTGAATTATTTTGTCAAGATATATTTAGAGTACATTACCATGACAACTGGCATATTACGGGTTTTTGGCGTATTTCTTAATCTTTTAGATATTTTTTCGAAGAATCATGACGTCATACTTAAGATCGACTTTGCATCTAAGCAACCCACCATTCGCACATACAATAATTATGTACTTATTATTATATTATAGTCGCCAAAGGATTTTGTTCTATTGTTTCAATTCATCAAGTGCTTACCTACTCCTCTAAAATGCTGTTATTATTTTGAATGAGTGGCCCCTTTGTTTTCAATAAGATAGTATGCGTATAAAGTAGTACATAGAAAATAGACGTAAAATAAACTACAGAACTTAAATTCTTACCTATGTAAATATCTAGTAATCATCTTGCAGGAGATATTTTCTAAGTTGACTAGTATCAGTATTATACAAACACATGCACTCACACACACACATACACACACACCCTCCCACACACACACACACACACACACACACACACACACACACACACATACACAAACACACACACACACACACACACACACACACACCTATTAATTAAGGAATTTTTCATACTTTGTTAATACTTACCTTATTGTAAACATACGTATAGATGTAAAAGAACGGGGTGTCCTAGTACAAGTATTGGTATATGCTTAAATGGATACTCCAAACACTAGGTTAAGGAAACACCAAATGTTTACGAAAATAAATATTTTTATTTTATTTTTATCAGTCTATATCAAACAAACGACCAGCAAAACACCGTAAATATAAAAACTATTATTATTATGAAACGATGTATAATAATATAAGCATATTAGCATTTCAAGACGTAGAGGCAGCGACCATCTCAGTCTCACGTCACCATAAGAAAATTTCTATGCCATTACATGCTTGCCATTTTATATGTAACTAGATGTTTCCGCGGTTTCAACCGCGTTTATCATAACTGCGCCGCCCCCGTGGGTCGTAGCGTGATGTTATATAGCCTATAGCCTTCCTCGATAAATAGGCTATCCAACACCAAAATAATTTTTCAAATCGAACCTGTTGTTGCTGAGATTAGCGCGTTCAAGCAAACAAACAAACAAACTCTTCAGCTTTATAATATTAGTATAAATATAATGCATATGTAATGGCATAAATTAAAGATATATTTGAGTGCAACGCCTAGCAGCTTACTTGTATATCTCAAAAGAATTAAACCACAGTCTACATATTAGGTGCATAAATAATGCATTACATGTGTCAACGATGTTTAGAATTTATCGCCAGAAAAATCCAATATGAGCGAGCCTGAATCTTGTAATGCGCACTAATGCAAGCACAACCACTCCTGCCTCTGAACCAACGTGGCAGTGTCAATTATTGCTACACGAATAAACAAAAATCATAAAGCAATGATTTACGAGGATCAGAATTTCCATATTTGAAAACATCCCGCCCTTTTACACGTAGCGCCTAACAAAATAACAAGTGCGTACAATTCGCCATATGACCAGCGTGTCAGTAGCACCATTTATCATGTGAGATATGACAACTGAATTTATTTTGTAAAAAAACAAACAATAGGACGCGTTAGGGCTCCTCTAGCGCCCCCTGATAAATGCTCGGACTAGTAGTTTTTTGTGCAGAACTACTTAATTTTAGAGAGGACTTTTATAATGAAAAACAGTGTATCCTTTATGTTATTCTACGTTCGTACTTAATTGATTGTGACGTTTTTACATTCAACGGAATTAGAATAACAGACTTCTACTTTTTGTTAAATATAAAAAATGTTGTGTGTCAAACATTTTTGACTATGGTAGTCAAAAATGTTTGACACACAACACTACTTTTTAATAATAACATTATATTTTCATCTGTCGCATTATTTCCTTATCTTTTATAACCTTATCTAATATTTATTATCAAACAAGTTTTGGAAATCAACATATACAGGTACATTTATCTAACACAAAGGAAACTATTATTGAGCTATACACAACTCAAAAACAACGCAACATACAACTATCACTAAATATCGCGCCTGTAACTGTCGAAACGTAAACAGGATTGTCTATTCCTTCTATAATCTACATTTGACGTAGGCATCAAAATCCAAGGGTAGCCGGTGCTTCCATGATTTAGGGTGCAACACAATAGAAAGACAGCAATTTGATATTCCAGCCACATTTTTAATAAGCACCCGCTTGCTAACTGTAATGGGCCAAGTGGGCCCACTATTTAATAGCTTTTTGTTGTGCCATTAGACACTTGAGTAGCCTTCTACCACGGTCAGTTTTTGTTGTTTATCCTATAAATTAGGGCTATTTTGACCCATAAGTTTGGCCTTTCGTATTTTGCATAAATTTCTCGTAATGAGCAATAAAAGAGGAACGTTGAAAAAGCAAGTCAGTTACAAAAGCTGTACACAGGGCTTATCCAACAATAGGCCTATTTTTATGCTTAGCGTTTCGACTGTAAACATTGCTACGAATTATATTGATACATTCAACAGCACGACTACATTATCGGCGGCAGTCATCGAGTCGTCTTGCTTGCAGGTATTGGAACATGCTGTACGATTTTACAGACTGAACGAGAGTATGAAAGTAAGCTGTAATAATAATATTTTAGAACTGCGAAATTAGTCATTTTTAAGTTGTTTTCTTTAGCTGCACGCTAGCGTAAATATGAGAGTCATCGTTTAGCTTTACTGTGTTGTACGAATTTTAAATTGCATCATCGTCTTTTGAATATAATTATCTTTATTTTTGTTGTTCATTTTAATTTTAAAGTATTTTAATCCATTTTTGACTTGACTATTTTAATAGTTCGGACAACGCGCGATCTTACCGGTCGATATGATGATCGATACCGGTTGAACGGGGAGTACATTTAAAAAAAATCTGTATCTATTCAATTATGTCACAAGTACCACTTATGAACATCAAAGTTTGAGTTAATAAGTAAGTTACTCACGAACCATGTTATTTACCTTTTTTATGTTATTTATCTACAAAGTTTATCTATAAATTTCATAGACATAAATCCACACAAAACAATTCCTAGCTGCATATATCTGCTGTAGTTTCCCTTAAAAAATCTCGCATATGTGCAGCATTATGATTCATTATGTTTTTATTGAGTCCCGTCCCAGTAACGAAGTATTGTGACGCATCTGTTCACGTTGTTACACTCTACAGCTTTTTGTGTTCCTCACAAGTGGGTAGCAGTTATTTGTGTCAGTTGTGCCCTGTCTACGCATTATTTGGCTATTTTTTATTTTCTTTATTCGGAATGATCTACTTTTTTATTTGTGTTGTTATTTTACATTGCCATGTTTAAATCCAATTAATATTTTTTGTGTCTATGAAGATGTTATTGTGTTTTGCTAAAAGATAATTGTCAATAGAGATGCTGTCTGGAACTAAGCGCAGTATGCAGCTTTAGCCCATTATTTCATGAAACTTAAACATAGCTGTTGAAACGTAGATGTTGTACATCTTTGTCAGTGCGTTTTATTTGTAAAACTGCAAGAATACTCTTTTGTAGATTTGAGTTGTTGGCACTTCGTTAAAACACTTAATTTTTCTTACACTCTGTTTATTTTCTACTTATTCTAAATGATTGAAATATATAAAAGTTTAAACATTTAAAATAACTAGGAAGATATAAACAAAAAGAAATCACCAATCCAAAGTTCCGACTCCAAACTTAGACAATACAACTTAGTAGCAACTTAACTGAACTTAGCCAGATTGGCGGATCACTTAATTAGTATTTCGGTAGTGGCTGTTCTAACTTGTTTAACTTAGCAGACCTAATTAGTGGCGTCTTGTTCCGTGTCTGTTCAGACATGGCTAGTTTAGGCTAACTAGACTTGGAACATGTTCAAGTTCACGTAATTGATAGGTTAGGTTTGATACAGTTTACTATTAACACTATTTATTTTACGTTTACCATAATGTTACACTTTGAACTACGTTTTACTTATTTTATTTACTACATGCAACTACACACGGTCAGATCATAAGGTCGTTTTTCTACATGTCAGGTCGTCTGCCTGAGAAAAAATTTGGCACATGTGATATGAGTAATATGTATTCTATATTTATTCCTGAGTCAATGTTTATTTATTGATTGCAAAATAATACCTAAATATGAAATGATTGCAAAATCAAAATCAGCCGCAGATTTATGGTAAACCTTCTTAATTGTAGTAGAAATAAAAGCGTCTAGCAAATATCTGACTCACCAATCGTTGTTTGGAATATAACCTAAAATACAAACGCAATCTCTCAGCTCGAGATAACCTATCAATTAGGATATTTCGTGTCCAATTACGTCATGCTCGGTATGAGCGTGGTTATTTGATATGCGCAGTAATATCCGGCCGGTGGGCGTCATGCATCGACTTGAGGTCGCTCTAATTAAATACAAATCTCAAGACAATACTCGAGGAACTGATTTTACGCACGTTGAAACACACTCGGTGAAAATTTGACAACGGCATTTGACTCTCCAAGTGAGCATTATACCAATTTGGTGTAATTGGTGAATTGGAGCGTGATACACTCACACAATCTCTTTCCACAAGTAATGATGTAATTAAATTGTTCTTTATGATTTTGACGTTTTGTCTTCGACGAGACTGGTTATTTTATTAGGATAAAGGTTGATGCTAAGCAGTCGCCGTAACCTATATACGCTTGCAATACTGATAAAGATCTGATTCCGATTCTGATTCTAATACCATCTTTAGTAATCGCATGTTCATACTCTACAAATAAGGGTTACTGAGATGCTAGGCAAAAAAAATTGTGGCGTCTGAAATATTGCTTATTTTATGATAAAGGGACTTATAGGGCGACGATTTAAAATAATGGCCGCGAGTTTCTTGCAGGTATCTACTCATAGCCTTAACCTGTTGCCTTGGTAGATTAAGGCAAATGG
This sequence comes from Catocala sponsa, assembly GCA_963564715.1. Classification (NCBI taxonomy): domain Eukaryota; kingdom Metazoa; phylum Arthropoda; class Insecta; order Lepidoptera; family Erebidae; genus Catocala; species Catocala sponsa. The sequence goes on along the minus strand of OY751338.1, from coordinate 18,197,664 downwards.
GTTGAGCTTTTTTTTTAAATGTGTATTCAGTAACCTCACTAAACTCACTATCTCATAAACTTTGATGTTTTTAAGTGTTACATTGTGACTTAAATGAAGAAATGATTTTCGACTTTGACTTTGACTATTACAAAAAAGGGTCAGCCTTATTTGGAAACCAGTACTGGAAAAACTTAGCTTGTGATAAAATGTAAACGTAAATGTACTTTGGACTCCCTTTCCGCATTTGAAATTCCATTACGCGTGAAAGTCGGCCGGTTATGGAAATAGCCAGCCCAACTCCGCCCAGAAGCACAGAAGTTTCCTGAGGTCTTCGCAGACTTCGCGGAGTGACCTCGGGTTGTTGAGGATTTCTTTACGTTGTGCTGTTACTCGCACACATTCCAGGACTACATGGGCAGCAGATTCTTCGTTGGTCAGACATCCCCTACAGAGTAGGCTGTCTGTTGCTCCGATGTTGTACAGATGTTTGTTCAGGGGACAGTGTCCTGTCAGGATCCCCACGGTGGTCCGAAGGTCCAATCTTTGTAGGTTGAGCAGGCGGTGGGTCAGACGTGGTGAGATGGCCGGTAGGGCTGCTCTCTACTGTCTGCAGTCCGTTGTCCGTGCCCAGCGTTTATTAAGTTGGGTCTGAGTGTGAAGCCGCATCCATGTTCTTAGTTGTGAGAATGGTAGAGGAACGAATAGAGGTGTGTTGTACGTTTCTAAAAATGTCAATGCTATCATACTATTGTGTAGCGGAATTAAAACATTTTTACTTTATTTTATTTAATATAGATAGCATGGGCAAGACTAGCCCTACTTATCTCGCTGCGTTCTTTTGCATGATAAAGTTTATTAGGGCATTTATATCGTATCTAGTATTGCTACATAATTCGATATTTAAAGTGTGTGTTTCACTGACATATTTATTGAGGCACAGTACAGGGGCTTTTGAATCCGGTAAAACTTCTAGTAGCAGAACTTACTCAAGGTTATTTAATAAGCAATACTAGATACGTTGAAAGTGCCCTGATGATTATCCTAATTAATACTATAGATGCGAATGTAAGTTTGTTTGTTGTTTAAGCTTTCACGCCATAACTTTTTGTTTATACTACTAAGTGGCAAACAAGCATACGGCCCACCTGATGGTAAGTGATCACCGTAGCCTAACTTCTTGGCCGATCATTAATAAATTTCGCATACAAGTTGTCAGGAGTACAGAAAAGGACATAAGGCTCAGTTTATCCAGAAAACCGTACAGATCCCGAGGGATAGAAATTGATTAACATTACAAATTTTGAAGCAAGCGAAGCCGCAGGCAAAATCTAGTATCAAATATCTCTCACTATTAGCTAAATAAAGACACAACATTCGATGACAAAAATCCACCCGCTGTAGCAGTACAGCGAATCCATCTCAAGTCTAAACTAGCGGAAGTTATAATTTATGAACGGAGTTCCGGCGGGCGCCTTACGACCTCCGTCAGTACAGGTAATGAAACTCCTTATGTATAATGCAGAATGTCTGTGATCGCCTTAAACTCAACTAACACGGGCAAGTTTACCAGACTCGCTGATTTAAAGGAAGTTTCTTGTTTAGTTGAGCAAAATAATCTTTTAAGTAGATATAAAATATAATTCAGTACTTGTTTGAACTCACGATAAAATAATTCCTTTAGTACAGGTGGTGACTGCATCTGCTCTGCACGAGGTCTTAGATTCGATTCAAGCATAGCATTATTGGGATTTTCTATCAAAGAATTTTCAGCATGGAATCTGGTCCACTAGACACATCCAGTGGACGTTAATTAACTCCTCCCATATTACGTGAAACTTAAAACACACAGCTGTTAGAAAGTGGCTATGATACACGTAGACCTATCAGGTATATAGGCGTGAAACCAAAGGAACTGTTTAAGTACAGACGAGGCTTAAAAAGCTGAAGAAAATAGACCGAGATCACTGATGACGACTCTTGACCTGAACGGACTCAATATATTTAAGTATGTTTTCTATAACTGTTTTCTTTATGAAGCCTCGAGAAATATGTTTATGGTCTTCAGTCGGCATCAAAGATTTTTTTTATACCTCTAAGTTGGCAACACAAGCATACGGCCCTCCTGATAGTAAGTGATCACTGTAGCCTATGGACGCTTGCAACACCAGAGGCATTACTTGCGCGTTGCCGATCCTATAGGAAAGGAAGTAGGAAGAAGAAGGAGTGGGAAGGGGGAAGAGGGTGATTAGGCCTCCGGCACTCTCACTCACCGAGCGAAACACAACAGTAGGAATACTGCTATTTCACGTCGATATTCTGTGAGAAGGTAGTCCGGTCCGGTCGAGCCGGCCCATTCATGCTGAAATCAGCGAGGCTCTACTACCTATATGAAATCAGCGAGGCTTTACTACCTATTAAATTAAAATAGATAATAAATTATATTTATAAGCAATCCTGGATATATTTTGTTTTATACTGTGTACTGCTTTTAGTATAAAAATTCTTAGGTAAAAGAAAAAAAACAGGAAGGGAACAGAATCGCTTAAACCTGAAATTTCGGTCAAACCCTGATTAAGACGTTCTGCTGACAGCAGTTATTTTGCCGCACGCGCTTATGACATAGAGTCTTACTTCTTGAAGAATTGGCAAAGTGTGAGCAGTTCCTCTGATATTGCAAACAGCGATTGGATACAGTAACCGCTTAAGATCAGGCGAGCCGCGAGTTTGTTCGTCATCTTCAAAGTGTTCCGTGGTCATCTCAGTCATATAAAATTTATGATAATTCAAAGTCTTGGTGTATTTTGTATCCGTTAATTATACATTTGTAAAGACCTCGCAATATGATATGAGAAAACAACAATAGCCGGAGGCTGTTGGACTATTATTCCTTGATGCTGAGTTCTATCTCAAGATACGCACTTCTGAATTTGCGTTATGCGTCAATTAACTGATTAATTAGCGCTCGCTTTAACGGCGAAGGTAAACATCGTAAGAAAACCAGAATGTTTAATAGCGGCCTAATCCTTTTAAGGAGAGGCTTGTACTCAGTGGGATTAATTGACAAATAAGGGCTGATATTATTATTATATTAAAGTATAATAATAATAGCAATATTGTAGTCGTTGAAGTGGTCGCCTCGTCGCTGCCACTGCTGCCACTGCGCCAAGTGTTGTGGGTCCGCAAATAGTTATTCCGTGTCTGGGTGATCCTTGTGTCCGTTATTAATTAAGTCCGTTATAATTATTAGGTAAGTTATAAATTATGATTGTTCGGGCACGCCACGATCGTGGCGGTAAGTCCCGTGTTTGAGGAGTGGCTGGAGAGGCGGCATGGCGCCCTCATCTTCCGGCTGACACAGGTAATGACTGGCCACGGTTGTTTTGGCCGGTTCCTGTGTCGTATGCGCCGGCAAGAGACGCCCGGTTGTCACCACTGCGGCGACTGCCGCGACGTTGTTGAGGACACGGCGCTGCACACTTTGGCGGTTTGCCTCACCTGGGCATCGCAGCGCCGTGAGTTGATCGTGGCAGTCGGATTGGTTGCCCTCTCGTTTCCGGCCGTAGTTCAGTCTATGGTCCGGAGTGACAGGTCGTGGAACGCCGTCGCCTCCTTCTGTGAGGAAGTGATTTCCATCAAGGAGGCGGCGGAGCGGGAGAGGGAGCGTTTAAACCCTCTCCGCAACCGCAGAGCCGGACGCCGGGGGGCACAATTTCGACCTGGGGGTGGTGGGCTTTGTGGGCCTGCCCGCCATCCGTTCAGCACCAGGTCCAAGAGGCGGCGTGCATGTTCCCGCGCGCGCCTCTGTGTCGTGTCTGTCTCCCCTCTAGCGGGGGAACAGTAGGTCTTGTCGTGTAGTGGCGTGCCGTTTCATACGGCGGGCCGAAACCTCGGCGGGGTCGTGACCGCATGTGCAAGTGATTTTAGTCGGTATTCCGGAAGGTCCATTATCATTTCAACATCTGTCTTTTACCCCGGCGAGTCCAACATAACCCCTCCGCCCGCCCCCGCGGAGGGCTATGCGTCAACGCATTCCCTCACGTGAAAAAAAATAAAAAATTATGATTGTTGCTTTTGTTTATGTAAATAATGAATAATCATGGAAATAAACTATAAAAAGGAAAAAATTTTTACTTAATAAAAGACAATTAGCCTTAGTTCACGTACACAGTAATTTTATTTCATCAATGTTGTTGTAGGTACGACACTAATGATTCTATTTCTAACTTTAAAATATATGAGTTACCTACCTACTTTACTTTATATTATATAGTTTACCCTCATTTTTATTATGTACCTTTAGTTTTAATATTAATAGTACACATGTATGTTAAATGTATAATTTACGGAACGAAACTAACGTCTAAGACACGGGCTCGGCCTAGTTTAGACGTTAGGGTTCATTGAATATTGTATACATACAGTTATTGTATTATAGGTTAAGAAGTTGTATGTATGTATGTATTGTCATCTATTTGGTATCAATAAAGAAATTATTATTATTATTATTAATTCCCGCTCTAGGAATTAAGCATTAGCTTGACTTTTGTGTGTGTGACGTGTGTGTTGCCAAACTTATTTCACAATCTTGCTAGCCCAATAGTGTAAAAAGAGGAATCTATGATGCATTTTCGTGTGCATCTTTCAAGCTAAGATGTCCGGGGTAACAAACAATAATTACTCATTGAAAATATCTACGAGCCAAAGTTCATAACTTTGCCTCGTTCGAGCATTCACGTTTAGATGTCCCACATATCAACTATCAGAGTTCTAATTCTCGTAATAAAAACTGTTTAAAATAGACCTACGTTCTAGTCTAAGTATTATAAATATTACAAATGGTATGGTAAATAGACGTCACAGTGAACATAAATTTCATTTAAAATTTATGTTCACTGTGAGGTCGTGTTTCTCAAATTAGCTCTTAGATACCCATACGATTATAGATAGGTAAATTAATTTTAAATTCTCATCAAGTTTATACAATATAATTATCTTCAGTAAATTCCAACTAACTTCGATAATGAAAACTGTTTAAAATGTATATAATAGCACACATTTTATCCGAACATTCTAACGAACTAATAACTTGAAGCTTGTATAGTAAAGTAATAAAATCAATAATTTATTAATTTAAAAAGGTCATGTACACATCGTTTTACGTATATTTGAATAACAAATACAAAGCTGGGTGCAGTGGCTTAAATGTTCAACACACCACTAGCAATAAGGTGAGTCCTGCGTGTGCACGGGAAAGTGATCTTGTGATCGTTTCGAATTTTGCTAAATTTTGCGGCATACTTTTTTAATAATAAGAGAATAGGTAGGTACAATTTAGAAACTATTTTACCGAAAATTTTATAATTCAATAACTCTACATATCAGCTATGGCCTATATTTCTTTTGTAAGTTACAATATTAATTGTATTGTATATTTCAAATAATAAATAAATATTAGTGTTTTTACAAGAATGTTTGAGTAGCGCCCTCTTCTGATATTTAAATACAATACTTGACGGGACGAACAAAGCGTATGCGTGCCTTGAAGCGGTCTTAGTGCTAGCACTCATTACTAGATGGCGTCACCATTACCTTGCGACACTATTATTTAAATCTTATAGCCTGTTTAGTAACTTCTTTTTTTAATCATAACTCGATGCCTGTGTCGTTGTGTTATTGGGTTTTTCTGTCAAGAAATTCTATTCTCAGTCACGGAGTCTGTAATTAAATCTAGTTGGAGGCATTAAGTTCGCCCCGTATACGGACCAAATAGTCTGACACCAATAATTATATACCTGGTAAAAAGTGGATGTAATATACCTACTGCTGTTTACAGCTTCGGGGATGTAGACGTGACACTATGTTTGCATAATAAAAAAAAGAATTATCTTTAATAATAAAATGACTTCACAACCAAATGCATTTTTAGATAAAACGTCTTCATAAGATGCAGTGCAGTAGCAGCGTTTCCCAATATAGTTCGCAAAACTAAGCTTGTTTGGCCTTTGGTGTGTTATAAAAGTAAGCTAGGTTAGGAGGTGCATGATACGGCAACATAATTTGTTCAAATCTCAAAAGATGGCATAGCAAAGAGAACTAAAATGTTTGTTAACGTTTTAATTTATTAAAACATAAACCAAAAGCTGTATACCAATTACTTCAATCATATTATCTCATGTGTCGGCGGGTCGTATAGTCATGTCAACAAGTGCTTTTTCCAACTTTTTTCAGCAGTCTTGGAAAAATATGAATGAGGTGTCATTCGATTTGGAATGGCATGTAGATGATGCAAAAATTGCAAAAGTTATAAACAATTAACTAAAGAAAGGGGTTTATTTTTTTGCAAATATCTCAAAAACGAATTGGGATTTTCAAATGTAAAAAAAGATTCAAAAACAGGAGGAAATTTCCTAAAAAAGAGTCTCATCTCCCGGAATTGTAGGACTAATATTTATAATTATCCCAGAGAGATGAAAATACCGCCAAAAACGGGTACGCTGGCTTGCGCAAGCCACGCCTACTTTGGACACTTTTTCAATAAAAAATATTTAAACACATTAAATATAAAATTTAAGAAATGAAAAAGATCAGCGGCCTACTGGATAGATAAATGAACAATAATCCGCTGGATTTTTTATCACAATGTTTCAATTAGTTATGCATTAATTAATTAATAATTTTTTGCTGCTTGAACATGAACATTGCAAGTATGATAATTAATTGTTAAACAATAAATTTGAGATTTTTTTCCTTTCTTGGAACTATTCTTGAAAGGCTTCAGAATAGATCCTCTTTGGAAATAAAAAAAAATATATATTAAAGAAGCTGCATAGAAATATTCTCACTACAGCTCTCTATACTGCCACACAGAACATCTGCATTTAGGAGCAGTTTCCACTACGCTGCATCAAAAATATGGAACAATTTACCACCGCCTATCAGATTACAAACTAGGTACTAACTCTGGTTTACGCTTACCGCTACATCGTATGGTTGACGATTATAATAAGCGGTTTAGCACAATAGATATATTGTTCTTGAATAAGCACACATTCAGAAATGATGTTTTCAAGGTACTCCAAAAACAGCATTAGATTTTATTTATTGACTCTGGCAACATAACTTTATGTACATTTTCTCTTTTTGTATTGATATGTAGTAGATAGTCTAAAATTAAATTCTGTTTGATCCTTACAGTACGCAAGTCTTTTATGTAATCTGTGGATAACGTTATGGGTAGTGTATTTTTTAGTTTTAAATGTATTTTTAAGCATCGATTGTTAATACATAATATACTACTGTTTGTTTTCCTTAATAAAATAAAATAAAATAAAATAAAAATACATACTCAGCAGAGCTTAGGACTGACGAACATAAATGCGTCCTTCGTTTAATGCAGTGCCTTATATTGATGACGCATTATATTAAATGTATGACCTTCTAGCCTCATATATTGGTAGTGATCTGTGTATTAGGTATATTATGTGTCTGTGTGTAAAGTTGATATTATTCTGTTTATATATATCTATATGTCGGAGCGTTAAGAAAATAATAATCATTGGAATCAAATTTATTTCAGTAATTGGAGTTGAATAAAGCGCCATCTATTGGTTTGTTTCGGAACGTCAAGCGGAAGCTTGAGTGAGGTCGCCATCGATGTGTCAGTTGAAGTGACAGTTATAACTGTCAGTGTCATATTGACGTTATATAAGCGCCGGATACTCGTGTCCGGGCACATTCGTTTGACGAACTCGCTGCGTTACGGATCAAATCAGAGATAATCACAGTAAATCTTTGTTTTATTTCTCTTGTATTTGCCTATCATTAGTATACGTACGAAGTATATTACGCCTATATTTTGTTGCTATATCATGTCAAAAGCGAGTGTTGCCGTCCTTACTCTCCGACATATATATATATATATAGATATATATATATATATATATATATATATATATATATATATATATATATAGTTAGGAAACATCCGGTATTCCAGTTACAACGCCTATATAAAGCGCGCGCCGAGCTCAGAGCGCGCAGTTGCATTTCGTATCTCGAACGGATAGGTTGTTATCGACGCGACTTGTGAGTTGTTGAAAGTGTTTATTATCAGTTCAGTGTGTGTATAAGTTGTGTACAAACTGTGAGTACTTTTAATTGATTATTAACAAGTGTTTAATTTGCTCATGTTGAGGTTATGATGGTTTACATTGGTTAAACTGAGAAATAAATTGTCTTTAGGTTATTTTCAAATTGTTTTTTTTTAAAGAATTCCTCTCCTGGACGCTAAATTCAGAAGTGGGATACTTTTCCAATAAGGCCCATTAGGCCAGTATGCTATTCTGACGTCAAAATATTTTTGAACGTTATTCATTTCGTGTGTAAAATAAAGAGTTAAATAAAACACTGACTTTGTTATTAAAATCTGTATTTGCTGAATAAATTAATATGGCTGATAATCAACATAGCTCACGGGAAAGGTCGCGTCGGTACACGAATGGGTCACGGTCACGGTACCGTTCTCGCTCACGGGATAGGCTCTGTCCTCGCCGTAGATCGCGTTCCCGAACTAGGTCCCGCTCGCGCATAAGGTCCAGTTCGCGACGTAGCTCGAATTCCGGAAGTCATACTCCACCTGGTCCGAACATAACCTTGCAAAACACGTTAGGAGCAATTCTGAAGCGGTTAGAAGCACTCGAGAATAAGGAACGTGTTGTTGTTTCGCACGATAATGAGCTAGGCCTTAAGAGTCTTCCCACAGTTTCGCATACGCCCGTAATTACGACTTATTCATCAGACATGGTGGTTAATGGAACGCAGAATGAATTTGTTACCCCATCTAACAATCTTGATTCAGTGAATGTTTCGGGTTCCTCAACCGCTATAAATATACGTGAGACGAGCAGCACAGTCAACGACGGTCCTCCTTTAGTTTCTGCGTCTGTACAGCCAGAACCGTTGTCTGAATCGGCACGAGTACTCGCCGAAGCTATCAGGTCGTTACAATACACTGGTAGACAGCATTATTTCGTGTCTAATTTCGATCCAAACATTCATGACATAGAAGCGTGGTGCGAAGAGGTCGATAGGACTAGGACCTCCAATAACTGGGGTGATTCTGAATGTTTGTCCCGCGTGTCAGGCTGCCTCAAAGGGGACGCGCGTTCTTGGCTCAATGAGTGGGTAACTAATGACCGTACCTGGACTAACTTTTGCCGTGAGTTTAGGCCTTTGTGCCCACGGAAACTTGACTACGCAAACATTCTTTACGATGTAATGCAGTCGACTTCAGATAAGTACAATACTTATGGTGACTATGCTAGGCGTACGCTATTACGTTTAAAAATAGTAAAAGGTCTGAGCGACGAACTTAGGGTTCTAATAGTAATTCGTGGTATCACGGACACGCAGGTTAGGGCGGCGGCAGCGAACGCCAATCTAAATTGTGAGGATCTAGTAGCATTCTTATCCATTTATGTCAAACCTGAAGGCGTTAGTCACGATAAGAATAAACGCAAAGAACCGACTAAACATCCAGCTAATACCAGCAATAACCATAAGCCTAAATGTTTCACTTGTGGTCGGATAGGGCATAGGGCTATGCAGTGTCCAAAAAGGTCCAGGACCTCAAAAGATACTCTAGCTAAAGGCGACCAAGCTTCAAAATCCAATAACAGCAGTCCAAGTGGCAGTAAATCGGCTTGTACTTTTTGTAAAAAGACGGGACATACCGAAGTTTCTTGTTTTGCTAAAGAGCGGTCTGAGCCACGAAATTTGCGTCAGGTTAACTTGTGTGGTGAGATATCGATGCCCCATAATTCACCACACACAGATCTGACTCCAGCGGTTGTTCAGGGTGTTTCTCTTGACGTACTCATTGACAGTGGGGCGTTGAACGTTTCTCTAGTGTCATCGGATGTATTGAAGTATTTTTCATGTGAGAGGAAACCCTTGCGCTGTTCCTTGAAGGGAATAAGTGACACAATAGTCGAGGCAGACTCTTTTGTGACACTGACGGTTGAGCTCGATGGTATCTCGTTTGAACAATTTTATGATTATCAGACGGCATGCGGTCCAAAGCGGTCGTGAATAATGCAACCAATTCGTTATGTTGATGAAAAAACGTTTGGAGTTGTTCTACAATTGGTCTTTTCACCGAATTGTTGTGTGCACAACGCTGATAGACTTGTCTTGCTGAATTGCCCATAAAATAAATTTGCAAAAATTTGTAGTCGCTTTTTGGCGTTGGCAATAAGGAACCTGTTAGATGATATATTTGACCCTGAATCTTGAAAGTTCGCATAAAATTTTTTTGAATAATTTTTGTTGCAGGAAATGACGTCATTTAAAAAAAATTATTGTATTGCTGGATATGAGTCAAAAAATGTTTAGGATCTGGCCCATTTCCGGAAACCAATGAATGTAGTGGCTCTGGTGGCGGTACCAATGGCGTCAATTTGACTTGAACGCTCGCGCAACACAATCCAGGAGCTTCATTTTTAAAGTTAAATGTCTTGCAATATTGGCACACAACGTTCATTGCTCCAATAGCAACGATTTGCTGTGAACTATAATCGATTTCCACGTTATAATTGAATGCAGCTCGATACGGGTTAAACGCAACATTTCTATGTTGTTGATTTCGATTCCATCGATTCCGTTCAACTTCATTCCGTGCTTCGCGTTGCTCGTCAGTTTGACTTGCTCTTGTATGACTCGCAGCATTGCGAGTTCTGCGCCTTAAGTTTGTACGTCTAATAGCTGGCATTTTCAAAAATGAAAATTCAACTGTAAATTAAAGAAAACTATTGTATTCTTCTTTATAACCAAGTATATCACTTGTTATGTTAATAACGTGTATGTTAGTATATCCAAACTTACCAAAACTCCATATTAAATTGAACTTTTAATATGCGTGATGGCTCTGAACTAACCGTGATGTGCACTAAGAAATTCAATTTTCTTCCATCCTTTATAAATTAATTATTTTACATGTATTTTATCAACAAAATAACTCTGACCGAAGTATTTGCAGCACACATTCTGTCAATTCTATATCAAACGTCATAAGGTTACATTAAAAAAGTTTATATTGTCCAAAGCGCTTAATTTTATATGGTGGTTAAGTATTCGTAAATTTTCTAATCTTCCACGCAATTTTCTTAATTTTTCTTTCATAAGAACCTTCTCCTGACAATAAAAAACACAACAAAAAAGAATTAGCGAAATCGGTCCAGCCGTTCATGCGTGATGGCGTGATCAAGAGAAATAGGGATTCATTTATATATATATATATAGATAACGACTGTATGTACTCAAATTAGTATATTATCACTTTTAATTATAAAACAAAGATCATACCAGCATAAGTTTAGAAATAACGATTGTAAACATAATAATAATATATTATTCTTAGTTCTCGTTTGTACGGAACCACATGTGCCGAATGCAACGAGCCTGTCACCACTCGTGAAAGCAGGAATAACCGTATAGACGCCTGGTGCAAACCCACAATCCTTAGCTCCGTATGACACTAAGCCGGCTAAAGCACCGTCGCATGCCATTGGACCACCAGAATCACCCTGCAACAGAAAGACTTTATCACTATAATACACTTCTCATCAGAAAAATCAAAACACTTCCGTTTTTATGGCCATTACAGTGATAAGCGAAAATTCTAAATTCAAAATTAGAATTTCATTTGTTTATCCTATAAATGAAATGATTCACTGTTTTGACACAAATGTGTGTTTAGAGTTGGAGTACATTTCACCTTTGAAAACTAAAAATTAGCGCTTATCTTAAAACTTTTTGTTCTGTGTTCTGTATACTGCGTATGTACTGTGACTTTGGGACGTCTGAATAAGTTTTTTTTCTATAACATATGGATACTTCGCCCGCAGAAACCGCCCAAGTGGTGGCATTGCTGGATTCTGGACTTAGTCAGCGTGTTGTGGCTGAAAGATTGCATATAAGCCTGTCGTTTGTTCATAGAGTCTACAAACGCTATCGGGAGACTGGTTTGTTCACACGCCGATCAGGATCTGGCAGGAATCGGGTCACTTCTGAGCGAGATGATCGATTTATTGTAACAACTTCTTTACGAAATCGACGCCTTAATGCTTTTCAACTGCAGCAGCAGCTTCATGTTGTACGTAGGGTGGCTGTAAGTGACTCTACAATTAGAAGAAGGTTGAAGGAACGTGGACTGGTACCGCATAAGCCAGCAAGTGGGCCGAAACTAACTGCAGACCATCGAAGAGCGCGCCTTAACTTTGCACGTGAGCACCTAAATTGGTCATACCTCCAGTGGAACAAAGTCCTCTTTTCTGATGAGTGTAAAATTATGCTGTATGGTAACGACGGAAGGAACAAGGTCTACAGAAGAGATGGAGAACGCTTTGCACAATGCTGCATTGAAGAAAAGGTCAGCTATGGTGGCGGTTCGTGGACGGTTTGGGGAGGAATCAGCGCCGACGGTAAAACAGAGCTTGTCTTTGTGTCTGGGCCACGTCTGCCTGCACTAAACAGTCATCGGTACATCGAACAGTGTCTTAAGCTTCACGTGATGCCCTATGCACATTTTATTGGCAACGGTTTCATATTCATGCACGACAATGCTAGGGCTCACACCGCGAGCGTCGTACGAGATTATGTTACCGAAGTAGGTATCTCCATTATGGAATGGCCAGCAAAAAGCCCGGAAATTAATCCGATTGAACATCTATGGGATGAATTAAAGAGACGAATTCGTGCAAGAGATCCTGCCCCAGAAACACTTAGCCAGCTGCAAAATGCAATCCAAGAGGAATGGAATGGAATGCCACAACAGTTGATCGTGACTCTCATCCTATCGATGAAGAACCGTATGGAAGCAGTAATAAGAGCTCGGGGAGGGAATACAAGTTATTAAATAAACGTTTCTTAGCTTTTTTTTTCATTTACGTGTGTTGTTTTATCAATTTCCTTTATACTCCATACAGGGTAAAAATGACTTGTTAAACAAAATACGAAACCTATGAACATTTAATTTGAATTTAGAACATTAACATTATGATTTGAAAACCTCATATTATTCACTATTAAACGACATTTGACATATATTCCTAAATATATACATTTTTCTGATAATCCTTACAAAACATAAACTTGCAAGGTGTTTCGATTTTTCTGATGAGAACTGTATAATATCAGCCCTATATTAAAATGCCCCACTGCTGAGCACTGCCTGACATTGAGGTTGGACTCGCAGGGGTTATGTGGTTAGCCGCAGAGGACGACATGTTTGTTGCTCGGCAAGCACGTGGTGTTTAGGCATCGGAGTCATGTGCGGCTAGTGCGAACCAGTCGGTCGCGCGAGGCACGGAGTTGTCTTTAGCGAAGTGGCGGCATGGTTTCGCTGCCACAACGCATCTCGGGGGCTTGCCTGCTCAGCAAGTAAAAATCATAGCTAGAGTGATTTGGGCCACACCCGGCTTGTCTATTTGGGTAGGCGTATGGATGTACGTCGGGAAGTGAGCGTGCCTTATACAGCTACGGTACCATACTGGTGGAATGGAGCCAGACTAATAAGCTATTATTTAATGTGTCGAAGTGTAATGTGATGTCTTTCACGCGTTCAAAGACACCTAAGCTTTATAACTATTGCATGGAGGGACACGATATTCAACAAGTTGATTCGGTACGAGATCTAGGCGTCATATTTACCAAAGATCTAACATTACGCTCGCATATTGTCAAACTATGTAAAAAATCATTTAGAAATCTAGGCTTTGTTATGCGGGAACCATGATTTCAACAACAGCGCAGCCATAAAATCTTTATATAACGCTTTTGGTAAGAAGTAATCTGGAAACGAGTACTATTATCTGGAATCCCTACGAAGCTAAGTACAGCCTAATGGTAAAGAAAATACAAAACAAGTTCACCCGGTACCTTTACTTAAAACGATACGGAGTATACCCCTTCTATCCTCTTATGTATCCAAGTCTTTTTGTGTTAGGAATGGTGGGATATTATAAACTCGAGGTGAGACGGAACTATGCTTTGCTTAAATACATTTACCTTATCATAACAGGCAAATCAAATTGAACAACCCAACAATATTAGCATCGCTCCAGTTTCTTGTACCTAAGTCCAGGTTACGACAGGGGCCACAGGGAATTTCAAAAAGGCCCTTCTCAGAGCCACTCCGAGCAGGAGAGTGTTCCGAAAGATTTATCGGACTCTACGTCTTTTGACTCGCGTGCCGAAGTGGTGGCGGAGGCCACCTTTGGGGAGGCAGGCAACCGAAAGCAGCCGTCCACTTCGTTCTCCGTGTCTGGGTATTTAGACTCAGACACGGAGACCGAAGGGACGGCGGCCGCCAAGGTGCCCGCTGCCAGAAGAGGGCGGGGGAGAGCGGTGAAGGGGGAACGCTCCAGGGAGGAGTTCCTCATGCCCGCTTCGGTGCAGCCGAATGCGGAGTTTGAGGCGGCGCTGCACGAAAGACGCCTTGGGAAGGGGCCGGCTACTGTTGCCGCCGACCTGGGGATGGAGTTCGGCAGCGAGTCAGATTCCACCCCAGTGTTCGACTTGCGCGACTTGAGCGACCTAAATGCCCAAGAATTAAGAGTGCGGGCGGGCGAAAAGCTCGCCTGCATTCTGGAGGTGGCCCGAAAGTCGGGCAATTTGAAGGGCGAGTATTTCGCTCGCCTGAAGCTGTCGACGTCGCTGCTGAGGGAGGTGGTGGACACCCTGGCGGGCCGCAGCGAGGCGGAGGAGACGCGGCGGCTGAGGGCCAAAAACTCCCGCCTGCGTCTCGAATGGGAGACACTCAAGGCGGAGGTAAAGGCGCTCCGTCGGGGCATCGCTGAGGCAAAGACGGAGGCCGCCGCGGCGACGACTTCGGCCACCACTGCCGCTGCCGCCGCCGCTACCGCCACTGCGGAGACGCGGGCGGCCCCTGCCGCCCCTCAGGTGGGTCCCGAGCTGGTGGAGGAGCTTAAGCGCTCCCTTATCATCACGCTCGGGACGATGTTGAGCGCCCGGCTCGCGGGGCTTGAGGACCGGGTTCTACCGGCCCCGACGATCCACCCTCAGCTGAGAGCGGATGCCAGGAGGGCGGGGGCAGACGCCACACCGCCCATACCGGCGCATCAGCCGGTTGCCCCCAAGGCGGGCAAGGGGACCAAGCAGGCCCCCAGAACTGCCGCAGCTCCTGCAGCAGCACCGACCGCGGGTCCCTCTAGGTCTAGGGGAACCCAAAACGCCAGCGGGGCTGCCCCTGCTGCCGCCGTCACAAAGGAAACATGGGTGACGGTGGTAGGGAAGGGAAAAGGGAAAGGCAAGGGGAAGGGCAAGGGGAAGGGAAAGTCCTCCCCCCCTCTGCATCTGCGCCTGGCCAGGTGGCGCGTGCCCCCACCGCCAAAGCCCGGCCTGCTGCCCCTGTAGCCCCCAAGAATATGGCGGCAGCACAGAGGTCCCCGAAATCCGCGGCAGTCGTGCTTTCGTTGCAGCCCGACGCCGCGGCAAAGGGGATGACGTATGCTGCCGCCATCAGGGCGGCACAGGAAAAGGTCGACCAACTCCGCTTCCGCCAGACGGCTACGGGAGCCAGGATCTTAGAGATTCCGGCTCCCAAAGCGGAGAAAAGGCGGATAGGCTCGCGGAGAAACTTCGCGAGGACCTGTCCGTGGTGGCCAGTGTCACCAGGCCCGTAAAGTCCACAGACTTGCGGATTACGGGCCTGGACGATGCTGCCACAAAGGAGAAGGTGGCGGCGGCGGTCGCGGTGGCGGGCGAGTGCGAGGTGCGGCTCGTCAAGGTCGAGGAGATCCGCCCCGGCTTTGATGGCGCCGGCTCCTCCCTTGTGTCCTGCCCTGTCTCGGCAGCCAAAGTGCTGCTGAGCGGGGTCAGCCTTCTCATTGGATGGAGCTTGGTGAAGGTGGTCGCGCTGGGCGAGCGCCCCATCCTCCTAATGGGGGACTTGAACGCCAAGGCCCGGGAATGGGGCAACCGCTGCACTGACACTCGAGGGGAGATAGTCAGGGAGTGGGCGGTTGCCACAGGACTGACCCTCCTCAATAGAGGGTCGGTCCACACGTGCGTGCGATGGTGTGGGAGGTCCTTGGTGGACTTAACGTTCACCAGCCCCGCTCTTGCGGCACGTGCTCAGGCCTGGAGGGTGATATTGGAGATGGAGACGCTCTCGGACCACTAATACATAAGGTTCGAGATCTCCGCCTCCGACAGTCAGAAGGGTCCCGGCGCGTGGTGCGGGCGGATTTTCCGCGCTGGTCGGTGAGTCGCCTCGACGCCGGGCTGGCGGAAGAGGCGGCCATCGTCCAGGCGTGGCTTGCCGTCCCCATGCACCCGGTGGAAGGAGGGACGGTGGCGGTAGGCGTCGCGGCAGGCCGTTTTCGCGAAGCGGTCACGGCCGTCTGCGACGCGGCGATGCCGAGAGCCCGCCGCCGCCCCGGCCGCCGAGAAGTGTACTGGTAGAGCTCGGCGATCGCAGATCTCCGAACCGCCTGCTCGGCGGCGCGGTGGCCCTACATGCGGTGTAGGCGGCGGCGGCATGGCCGGACGAGTGGCCAGCTGTCGGCCGAAGAGCTGCAGGCTGAGCTTCGGCTGTACGATGAGTATCGTGCAGCCAAAAAGGAGCTGCAGCTGGCCGTCGGCCAGGCCAAGGCCCAAGCTTGGGGTGAGGTCCTGGAGGGCCTAGATAGGGACCCATGAGAGCGTCCGTACAGGGCTGCCCGGAACAAGTTCCGGGGCCTGACACCCCCCGTCGCGGAGTCCCTGAAGCCGGAGCTCCTGGGCAGGGTGTTGGTGGGGCTCTTTCCCGAACGGGACCCCCACCATACCCCTCCGACGATGGCGCCGTCCTTCCCGGAGGAATTGGACCCGGCCTCCATCCCACTTATATCGGAGGCGGAGATGGAGACAGCCGTCAGCCGCTTAAGTGGCAAGAGGACGGCACCGGGTCCTGACCGGATCCCGGGGCGGGTCCCCCGGATCGCCCTCAAAGAGATGAGTGATCCACTTCGGGAGCTGTTCGACGCGTGCCTCACGTCTGGACGGTTCCCGAAGCTGTGGAAGGACGGCCGATTGTGCCTGTTGCGGAAGGAGGGGCGAGACACAGCCTCGCCTTCCGCATACAGACCAATCGTGTTGCTGGATGACACGGGAAAGCTGCTAGAGAGAGTGGTGGCTTCCCGTGTCATCCAGCACTTAGAGGGGACTGGGCCGGCGCTATCGCAGGCCCAGTATGGGTTCAGAGTGGGGCGGTCCACGATAGACGCCCTGCTCTGGCTCAAAGATTGGACGCAGGAAGCGGTCGGTGGGGGGAACAAGGCGTTGGCTGTCTGGCTGGACATTGCCAACGCCTTCAACAGCCTCCCGCTTGGAACAGTACAGGAGGCGCTCCGGTATCACGGCTACGACTGGGTGCTTCGGAGCACGCTTCCCGCGAGTATGCGGGTGGCGTGCTACGCCGATGACACCCTGATCGTAGTCAAAGGAAGGGATCTCGTGGAGGCGGTGCGGTTGGCCGAGGTGGGAGCTGCCTTAGTGGTCGACCGTATCCGCACCTTGGGATTGGAGGTTGCCCTCTCCAAGACCGAGGCCCTATTGTTCCATGGGCCTCGGGGGTGACCTCTTCCAGGTACGCGAGTGGCCCTGGACGGGGTCTCGGTCCGGGTTGGGACCCAAATGAGGTACTTGGATCTCATCCTGGACGGGAGGTGGACTTTTGGGGCACACTTTACCCAGCTGGCCCCAAAAGTCCTGGGAGCGGCGGCCGCCCTAGGGAGGCTGCTGCCCAACGTGGGTGGCCCGAGCTCCACTTGTCGCCGACTGTACTCCGGAGTGATCCGGAGTATGGCCCTTTACCCCCGCGCCGGTCTGGGCGGACGCCCTCAGTCGCGACAATAAGACCCTGCTGCAACGTCCGCAGTGGGTCATCGCGACGAGGGCCATACGCGGTTACCGGATGGTGTCCTGGACGGCGGCGTGCGTGCTGGCCAGTGACCTCCCCTGGGGGCTAAAAGCGGAGGTCCTCGCCGAAGTTTACCACTTCGTGGCGGCGAGGAGGTCCCGCGGGGAGCCCCCGGGGTGGGAGGAGGTCGCACGCATGCGGCGACAGGTGCGGGCCTCCCTGTTGAGGCGGTGGATGGAAGACCTGGCTCCACCAGTCCCGGGTCAGTGGACGGTGGAGGCCATTGGCCCGGTCCTCCGGGGGTGGATAGGGCGGCGATTCGGGTCGCTGACCTTCCGACTGGTGTAGGTGCTTTCCGGGCATGGATGCTTCGGAAAGTATTTGAACCAGATCGCGAGACGGGAGGCGACCCTGGCCTGCCACGAGTGTGGGGCACTGTACCGGCTTGCACGGCCCCACATGTCTGGGGGGTGGCCTTGGTGAGCAAGGCCACCCCTCCACAGGTGCTGAGGCCCCGTTTACCATCAGCCGGGCCAACCGCCGGGGCGGGATGGTGATTGCTAACGCGATCCCGTCCCATCGAATCCATCCCGCCCCACCCTGTCGGTGGAGGGACTGCTCACCCCAGGTTTTTAGTGTGTATACCGACCCCCATCAGGGGCGGAGAGACTCACATAACCACCCTCCCCCCCAGCGAGTTTTTCGTTAGCAACTCCCAGAATTGCGAGTGGTGAACGGCTCTATTGCTCCAGCACCTATCTGGAGAATAGGTAGTGCCACTTGGGCATGAGGTAGCTCGCTTACGAGAACCGGATCTCTGGAGTTAGGTTGGAGAAATCGAGATTTCGGGAAAAGACCTATCTATAACTAGTCCCGGAAGGTGCTCTCGGGCACTGGAAGGTACAGCGGCTCCCACTATTATAACCTGACGGTTGGTGTAGGGCAACCTGGGCAACGCTATATCGTAAGCTGGACTAGTCATAGAGAGAGGGGATGCTGAGCACAGGCTCCTTCTCAGTGTAATAAGGTATAGTCCACCACCCTAGCCCAATGCGAGTTGGCAGACTTTACATATCTTCGACAACATTATGGAGAGCTCTCAGACATGCAGGTTTCCTCACGATGTTTTTCTTCGCCGTTAAAGCGAGCGATAACGAACTATTTAATACGCACGAAACTTCGAAATGTCAGAGATGTGCCTTGGGTTTGATCTCGAGGTCACTGCGTGGCAGTCCAACGCTCGCCCAATAGGCTATCGCTGTTATTATCAATATATTTTGGTGTACAGCCCAACAGTGGAGCGTCTATATTTTCTACCAAAAAACCTTCGATCAACAATACAACTAGATGTTGGCGCAAAAAATACGTCTCGGTAAATAACAGCGCACTTAAGATTTGAGCTCTTATTTTGTTTAGTTTGCTTGAAACACAGCCAATGTAAACACGTCTCACAATGCCGCAGTGTGTATTCAAAAGTTGCAAAAATAATGCTCAAAATAGCAATTTAATGGCCGGAGTATCTTACTTTCGATAAGTACATGAAGAATAAGTTATATTTTAAGCTTTAAACTAACAAATAATATCAAATTTTGAACAAAATTACCGATTTTAAACCACGCTACAAACGTTTGGCCATGGCTCGCGAACACACGCACAAACTTTTATAACAAAAATAAACGAAACAAAAGTAGCTCTCAAGGCAATAACGGTAAAAAGTACTTTATTTGTTGCCGCTTAAGATTGATTTCACACTAAATGTTGTTGTATGTGACGAATGATCGTAAGTATTAGATAATATTTTGAAGATTTGTGATTTTATTACTAGGTGGCACCTGGTTGTAATTAGGTTGAACTTAAAACTGTTTTAAAACTTTTCTCTCCGTTTATTAGTAAACAATCGTAGCTGTGTATACGTATTGTCACGCGGACAGCATTTAGCTTTGATTTTGTACGTGACCTGATATCTAGTTGTATTGTTGATCGAAGACCAAAACGGTCATTAGTTGCGCAGAATCTGGTAATGTACGCGATAGACGACAATAGCTATAACGTGTTTTGATTGTTGTAGGTATAACAGTTGAGGCTGATAACACCTATATTTTTTCAATAGAATAAGATGAAACTTTGAGTAAATGTATAGAGTATTACAAACAGCAAGCTGTAACTATAAAAGAGAATTAAGATATGGTGTCAGTGTTCATCTCAATAAAATGTCCTCCGTCCGCCGCGTTTATCTGTCTGTTCACGATGAACTCAAATACTACAAGACAGATTTTCATTCGGTTTTTACCAATGAGAAAGGTGTATAATTTGTTGAGATTTTGTATTACCCGTGCGAAGCTGGGGTGGGTCGCTAGTTCAAGTATAAAGAAATGCTGCCAATAAACAATGAATATGAATAACATTATGAGTTATGACCCAGCTAATGCCAATGAGCATAGATGGACGTCGTTCCAGTTCTAAGGGATTGTGGACCTAATATTGCTATAAATATTATAGATACTCAAACAGTAAATACCTGACAACTGTCTCGTCCTAAATCACCCGCACAGGTTTGAGTATATTCATTATACAAACCCTTATAAAAATCTTTTCTGCATTTCTTAAACGATATTATAGGCATACACACCATTCGAAGGGTTTTAGATTCTTTCGCCTGAAATAGAAAATAACATTGTAAATAAGCGTAGTTTAAATAAGAAATTGAATAGTTTGAATCTATAATCTGAACGTGAAACAAGTAAACCTTCGTCGTCTAAAATATGTATATAGGTTTAAGTTCAATATCAAAAAATTTTAAGAAGTATAAGAAATATCAGGTTGTTGTTGCTTTGTATTCTGGAACTCGCATTTTTCATACCTTGTGACTATGATGGCAGAAAAGCAGTCAAAAAGTCGGGGAAAGTGTATATATAAATAGTTTAAAATAATGTAAAATTAGTCATATATAAATACTTACTCGTAAAAGAAACTACGGTAGAGTCTGTATATTATAATTTATTAATTTCAACAACAGAAAAAAAAATTTGATTTATTTGAATAATATAATAATATAATATTCTACTACATACACACAACACCATCTAGCTCAAACTAAGCACAGCTTGTATTATGGGTACTAGACAATGGATAAACATACATATATACTTTTTTTAATAATAACATGTATATCAAATTCTTACTCCGTCCATTAGTCCAAATCCCGAGGTTACGCAAAGTTTACCTTCTATTAAAGATCTGCTTGACCTTAACATTCGAATAGGTCTTACCACGTCCGAAAATTGAAAAGGCTTTATTACCTGTATAACAAAAATAACTGTTACTCCATATTTAACTAGTGTATGATATGTATATATTTAGACGACTAATAACAATATTATAAGGACATCAATTATAAGGATATCAAACTGACACATTTTACCGTAGAGCCTATCAGAAATTAAAAATCATTCGTAATTGCAATTTTTAAGCGAAGGAGAATGATTTATTCTCCCCCGATATCTTAGCAGTGTCTTATCGTATATCGAAAGTATTCAAATTAAAATATACACATACAATATGCACATTAGATACTTTATATATTTACTAATAATAATAAAATTTATCAGCCCTGTATTAAATTGTCCCACTCCTGGCATGGGCCTCTTTTTAGTGTAAGAAAGGTTAGGCCCTAGTCCATCAAGTTGACCTAATGCGCGTTGGCAGATTTCACATATTTCCAAAAAGCTTATGGAGAACTTTCAGACATGCATATGTGCTCACGATGTTTTCCTTCGCCGTTAAAGCAAGCGATAATTAACTATTGTAGCGCGCGGTAGGTTAAAGTGCAACAACGTGCGCGGCCGCACGGTTGAGTCGGAGCCGTTGCCGCACCTCCCGCGTCCCTCGCCAGTCGGCGCTCGCCAGTCGCGCAATCACGCTGCCGCGAGATATGCGTGATTATCTATTCCGTCACGGCGGCTCTCGCTCTTTCGAGACTTGTTTTATAAAGTTTACTTGTTCAACTATGATAATTAACTGTAACCTGTGTTGTGTTGTTAACTACAAATTAAACGTGTGAAAGATGCGTATATGTCTGTGTGGCTTTCATTACAAAACTGAAGCTCTGACCACGCCCTGTTATACTATTTAATACGCATATAGCTTTGGAAAGTCAGAGATGCCCGCTTTGAGATCGAACCTCCATCGAAATATCTTTTTGTAGCAGTCCAACGATCTCCCACTCTAACCTACTTCAATTAATGAAAAAAAAGGAATTTTAGACCTACTTATATATGAGTCCAATCAAAGTAAAGTGAACCTACATACATAATATTCTCACACGTATGTCCCCGAAGGCAGACCTTTGTAAGACAAAACCTACATTTCAGAAAGTTCCAAAACCGCTCTATTGCTCAGAATTTCTTACCAGAAGTACCCAATAGCACTTAACTTTACTCGAAACGTAAATTAAAATAAGAATTTTTATTATTTAAAAGACAACTCCCGTAATAGAAATAACTCCTGTGTCACGGAGGACTTTACAAACATCAAACAACGGACCCAAAAAAAAACTCAGTCTCGTAACAACTATTTGTAGATCGCACAAATTTTTGTCCCGTGTGGAGATCGAACCCACAATACTTGGCGCAGAGGCAGTGACCGTTTAGACCACTACACCCTCCATGCAGTCTTTTTAAAATGTGATTAGCTCTAAATTTTACCTGTAGCACAGCCAGGTCGTTAAGTATAATTTTAGAGTCATACTTTGCATGCTGATAACAATAAGCAACTTTTCTCCAAGTTTCTATACTTTGCAGTTTTCGTAGTGCAGCTATCGTCTGTGCCCGGGTTTTTCCACCGAGTACTGCATGAGATGTAAGAGTCCCAGCTATTACTCTGACGGCTGCTATATTCCTAATAAATAAATGTATTAAGAATATAATAACACTAGATTTGCCCGCGGTTTCACCCGCGTTTATAGTTACTGTTCGCCCCCGTGGCTCTTAGCGTGATGTTATATAGCCTTTAGCCTTCCTAGATAAATAGGCTACCCAACACAAAAAAAAATTCCAGTCGTTCCTGAAATCAGCGCGTTCAAACAAACAAATAAACTCTTCAGCTTTATAATATTAGTACAGATTATTAATGCATTATACGACCAAATTTTATCCTAACTTATAATATTATAAGTGCGAATGTAAGATAGTTTGTTACGCTTTCACGCTAAATTAAATTAAATAATTAAGATTACTCGACCGATCATCACGAAACATATTTCATATATTTTTGGCATCGATCAAATATACCATAGATGCACGATCGTCGCTCGAAAAACGGCCCCAACAAAACTGTGCATAAATCAGTCGTATGCGCTATATTATGCACCTGTCCCACTCCCTCTTGTGTGCGCTGCCCGTAAGCGAGAGCGAATCGACACTACTACTACGGTGGAGACCGTACCATATACTTAGTACGCTTGCGTATCGCGAGTAACACACTTAGGACGCTTTAGGCCCGGCGCTCATTATCGGCATCGGCACGGCTGAGGATTTTAGGTGATAAAAAGCATTATACATTAATTTTATGGCAATAAAGTAGAAATTTCCATGATATATGGTCATAGTAACAAAAATACCGCTTCGGTGTGCTTGAGGCTACTGCATCGGCAGCTATGAGGATGCTTCGGGATACTTCGGGATCCTTCGGTACGCCGTCGCCCGCCGCGCCGCCGCCGCCGGCGCCGAGGCAACACTCGGGGCTTGCAAGCTTGAGGACGGTGCGGCATGCTTAAGGACGCCTCGTCATCCCTAAGAACGTTGCAGCATGCCAAGGCATAGTTTCCGACAGTGTGCGCTTGCATGTAGGGATGCCGAAGGATCCCTTTCCTTGCCGATGCCGATAATGGGCGCCGGGCCATACATTGACGCGTTTTAACTAAACTATTACAAAATGTTTCTCAATAGGCGTTCAATGGTTATTACGGTTTATTTCCTGGATTGCATAATAAATGCAGACACTTATAAGTAAGTACTACTGGTGAGTGCCACATATTGACGCGGTTTTTGTATTAGAATGTGCATCTATGGTATATTTGATCGAAGTTTTTGCCATATTTTTTTCGCATACACGTTGTCAGGAGTACAGAATAGGATATAGGATACCTTTCATCCAGAATAAAATCACTGTTACTAACCTAACCTAAAATACATTTACGCGAGCGAAGCTGCGGGCAAAATGTAGTTGTTTAATAAATTACACTAACTAATTGATAAAACTAGAAAATACTAATAAAATACATGTTTATTCAAATATATATTAAGGAACGTACGGGTATACATAACAACAATAAAAAATACTCATTCTCGGATTTGACTTCCGAATCAAGCTAAGTGTTATTGTTTATTTTTGTTCAGGAATTCTCAGTAGTGTCGCAAGATCTTGAAAATACGGTAGACGGTATTAGGCTCGGCCTCTATTACATAAGGCCTTAAAACGTACCCCGTGAAATGTGGATAGAAAGCCATAATACCTACCATAATGATAATACATAGTTATTTATTATACTTATAATACAAATCCTTTGTCTACCCCTTGAGGATATATGAGCGTAAGTCTATACATGTATGTATTTTAATGTCCTCAAAATATCACTACATTATTATAAAACAAAGCGCATCTGGCCGTCTGTTGGCGATAAACTCAAAAACTAAAAAAAAATAAATGAAAAGATTTTATTTTTGTACCATCATGACATGCATCATCAAATATTATAGAATGCGGGTGTATAACAAAAAGTAAATAAAAATATGGAAGTATAAAGAAATTTTAAAAACAATTAAAATGTTTATGTGCAGATGCACGTCCCATCTGACGGCACAAAAACAACGGTGAGGCGCTCAGCATAATGCTGTGGCACTTGCATTGCTGCAAGCTACTACATAGCACTGATTTTCAGCGAACACCACGATTATTGACGTTTGGTCCGCCAATAGTGCACTCAAAATAAAGAAATAAATAATACATAAATAGATAGCCATGAAAGAAAATATGGCATAATAAATACCATTTTATTAAAAAAATACATTGAAAAAGTAGGTAATAGGTAAGTAAGAATAAAGTAAATAAATATTAATTATGAATATGTATTAATAAGCTGTTGGCTGCACTGCTCTTTTGTACTGACTGTAAATGACCCATAAATATTTACCACAACATAATAATCTATTTGGGTTACAATCACAATAATATCAGTTAATAATATTTTGTTGTAATTCTTATTTACTAATTTTAATCTATTATTGTAATTCTTATTTATTAATTTTAATATTTTATTGTAATCCTTATTTATTAATTTTAATCTATTACTGTCACTTTATCCTAGAGATAAAAGAGTTAATAATAAAAAAAATTATTAAGTACTATTTATTTAAGTCTCTATTAATTTATAGCTGACGAGACAAACTAAAAAAAAGAATTATTTGTAGGTAATACACCATTGTATCAGTACCTATGTATAATATTATCTACCTATCTCATTTTCTGATAATTAATAATTATATAAATGGAATCTTTATAGTCATTTTATAAGGTTTACCATATTATGTTTAATGTAAACTCAATTTTATATTTTTTATATTGTATATAGATGTATTGTTTTGTGATTGTATACTTAATAGATTAAATTATCTAAGGTTGTGAGTTGGTTGGTTTTAGGTTACCTAATTCACAAGATGGAAAATATAAATGTATTGCATTTCATACCTTTTCTGCGGCTTTTCTTAGGAATTCTTCTCAGGTTAAGCATTTAATCAAATGCTTGTAAATAGCATTAGCAGGGAACTTTAGGAGCTATTATCACTTTTATCATCATGCACGAAACAAGTAACCTCATACAACGTTCACAATACACATTTCACAGATCTTTTAATCTTATAATTATGTATGATGGAAAGACTACAATATAATATACGGGTATGATATATCTGCATTTAGACAAATAAATATATAGTGCCAGAAACATCTTTTCAGACATGAGGCCATCTTATGACGCTCATTACGTCATGAGCGTCGTTCTTATTTTTTTTACACAATAACATATAAGTACATATTCATAACTAGTATTTATTTACTTTATACTTACTTACCTATTACCTACTTTTTCAATGTATTCTTTTAATAAAATAGTATATATTATGCCATATTTTCTCTCGTGGCTATCTACATACATACATAGATTCACGCCTGTTTCCCAGAGAGGTAGGCAGAGACTACGGATTTCCATTTGCTACGATCCTGACACACTTCTCTGGCTTCATTCACTTTCATCACATTTCTCATACACGCCCGTCGGTTCAAGGAGCTCTTAACCTGGCCTTTGTCCAGGACGCCTCCGATCTGGTCGAGAAACGTTCGCCTAGGTTTTCCTCTTGCGACTGTTCCATTCACACTAGCCTTATAAACTGTCTTAGTCAGTCTTTCCTCGTCCATTCTTTCTACATGTCCAAACCAGCTTAACATACCCTTTTCTATTCTTGTAACTATATCCACTTTCATGCCGCATCTCTCTCTAATCACACTATTTCTTATTCTATCTTTCAGAGTCACACCACATATGCTTCTCAACGCTCTCATTTCTACAGCATTTATTCTGCTCTCATGCTTCTTTTGCCATACCCAACTTTCACTTCCATACATAAGTGTGGGCACTAATAGTCCTCTATGAACAGCCAAACGTGCCTTTTCGGATACATTTCGACTGTTCATAAAAGCGCGTAGGGCTCCATTCACTTTGTTGCCAGCAATCGTTCTCCTTTCAATATCTCCGTCATGTTTACCATCCCTTGTTAACAAAGTACCCAAATATACAAACTCTTTCACTTGCTCCACTTTTTCTCCATCAATCATAATAATACACATCGTCACGCACTCTTCCTTTTCAAATACCATTACTTTCGTCTTGCTTACATTTATTTTCATTCCTTTACTCTCAAAAGCACCATGCATAATAGTTACCATCGCCTGCAACTCTTCCGCCGATGACGCAAGTATTACTTGGTCATCGGCATAAAGAAGACATTTGACAAGTAACTCATTCATTCTTAATCCCCATTCACAATCTTTTAAATCTTTCAAACAATTGTCCATGTGTAGGTTAAACAGCCAAGGTGACGCTACACATCCTTGTCTAACACCTTTATCGATGCTAAACCACTCTGTGTAGGTCCCATTTATCCTAACACAAGCTCTGGAATCATCATAAAGAGATTTCAGAGCTCGCGTGAGGTTGCTATTCACTCCATACATGGACAATGCCGACCAAAGTTCATTCCTCACCACTTTATCATAAGCCTTTTCCAGATCCACGAATGCGCAATAGACCTTTTGACCTTTGGCCAAAACTTTTTCGGCTATGCTCCGTAAGGAAAAGACCTGATCCGTACATCCCATACCCTTTCGAAATCCCGTTTGTGCATCCCATATTTATCTATGGGCTATATATTTATGTATTATTTATTTATTTATTTTGAGTGCACTATTGGCGGACCAAACGTCAATAATTGTGGTGTTCGATGAAAATCAGCGCTGTGTAGTGCTTGCAGCAATGCAAGTGCCACAGCATTATGCTGAGCGCATCACCGTTGTTTTTGTGCCGTCGGATGGGACGTGCATCTGCACATAAACATTTTATTTGTTTTTTAAATTTCTTTATACTTCCATATTTTTATTTACTTTTTGTTATACCCGCATTCTATAATAATTGACGATGCATGTCATGATGGTACAAAAATAAAAATCTTTTCATTTCATTTCATTTCATATGTAATTGTGTAAAAAAAATAAAATGACGCTCATGACGTAATGAGCGTCATAAGATGGCCTCATGTCTGAAAAGATGTTTCTGGCACTATATATTTAACTACTGAATGGATTTTCATGTGGTTTTCACCAATAGACACATTGATTCATGAGAAAGCTTTAAGCGTATAATTTGTTAAGGTTTTGTACTATCCGTGCGAAGCCGGGGCGGGTCGGTAGTAAAATATATTCTAAACATACTTCTGCTAATATCTACATACTGCGTGTGTTAATATTCCAATAGTCATAAGGACGGTACTGACTGTTTCTCAAAGCAATGAGCGGCAGTGATTACGTGCTTATCCGTGATTATAGATCCTCCACAAAATAATGTCCAGACTCTCCCGCTGCGCTGTGGCTTTCTTATGCCTACCTGGAACCACTCAATCTATTTATTCATGTGCAAGTAATTATACGACTTGAGTAAGATAAAATATAATTCGCTCCGTACTTTATCAATTTCTGGAGTACAAAAATATAAAAAGATTTACATGGTAAATACAATTTTTGTGTAAGGTACTTGGATTTAAATAAGAAAATTCAATAGCAAAATTGGGAAATGGAAATTATGAAAAATATTTTTGCTGTGACTGTTTTCAATTATGACCATCAATTTGAATTGCATGTTACTAATATTATTTTTAACTCTTCCAGCTACGCTGAACAATTAGAAATTAGTACACGTGGATAATATAATAAATAGAAACCGATTCTACATCCTTTCCATCGCAAATTTGCCGATATGCCAACATCTCCGAAACTTCATACAAATGAGCTGATTCAAATTCATCGAGCAGAAAATGAACGACACTATACGTAAGCGACGTATAAGTACTTCTCGCTCGCACACAAGTGGTGACAACTGAACAACGACGTCGGTACAGTACTGTTAGTAGTACTGCTAACTGAGTAAAAGTAGCTTCTTGAAGTAGTAATAATAGTTATTTATTGCTGATATTAAGTAAATATAACAGATCATACCTGATACGGTACGACGCCTTTACCGCTTTCCACTCCACCGTATATTCTTAGTGGACAAACATTCGTGAGTAACGGATACCGTTGGTTTACTTTTACTAGTCCCTACAAGCATTTAATAAATATTAACAAGACAATCTTGTATTATAGAGGTGATATAATATAGCTGGTTAGTTTTTTTGTTTGAACGCGCCAGAACTATCGGTCGGGTTTGAAAATTCTTTATTGCAATTGTTAGCACTTTTCTAAAGGTCCGATACGGACCATGAGAGCGGCACTATACTCATAAACGTGGGTGAAACCGGTTTCACCTATTGCTACGTTTGAACTTAATAAATCTGGTCTTTGGGGATGAGTATATTTTATGGAATGATATGAATAAAACTAAAATGGAAAACGGCGTTTACCACTACTATTTCACAGATTCCACACACAAATAGGTACCTATTATTATTAATTAGCAATTAATAATAATAGGTATTAATAATAATAGGAATCTGTGAAATAGTAATGGTAAACGCCGTTTTCCATTTTAGTTTTATTCATATCATTCTATAAAATATACTCATCCCCAAAGACCAGATTTATTAAGTTCAAACGTAGCAATAGACCTTTTCCATTCCAATTTAGATTAATTATCGTTGCGCCACTATGTGTAATACACGTTTTATTTAAAAAAATGTAAATTACCTCAAAATCTAAATATGGATTTTGACCTATTACTGATATCTGAAGAAATAACAAATTATATAAAATATAATACGTAATATATTTTATGAACTCTAATATTATTACCATTGCAATTTTAATAAGAAATAATATTTTATTGTTATCTTATAGAAATGTCAAAATTACATCTAAATCTTCATGCACATAGATAATTATAATTACCATAAACTTACTACATACAACGTAATTACTTACTACTTTTACATATCATATTTTTTTTATTTATAAGTTAGGTTAGGTTTGTTTATATTCGGGCACGCCACGATCGTGGCGGTCAGTCCCGTGTTTGAGGAGTGGCTGGAGAGGCGGCATGGCGCCCTCACCTTCCGGCTGATACAGGTATTGACCGACCATGGTTGTTTTGGCCGGTTCCTGTGTCGTATAGGCCGGCAAGAGACGCCCGGTTGTCACCACTGCGGCGACTGCCGCGACGTTGTTGAGGACACGGCGCTGCACACTTTGGCGGGTGGCCCGCCCGGGCATCGCAGCGCCGTGAGTTAATCGCGGCAGTCGGATTGGTTGCCCTCTCGCTCCCGGCCGTAGTTCTGTCTATGGTCCGGAGTGGGGGGTCGTGGAATGCCGTCGCCTCCTTCTGTGAGGAAGTGATTTCCATCAAGGAGGCGGCGGAGCGGGAGAGGGAGCGTTTAAACTCTCTCCCCAACCGCAGAGCCGGGCGCCGGAGGGCGCGAGATGACCTCCAGCCACCATGAGGTTTGACCTGGGAATGGCGGGTTTTGTGGGCCTGCCCGCCATCCGTTCAGCACCAGGTCCGAGAGGCGGCGTGCGTGTTCCCACGCGCGCCTCTGTGTCGTGTCCGACAGGAGGGACAGTAGGGAATATTTAGAGGTGACCAGTGGGTAGGTCTTTTTGAGTAGTGGCCTGCCGTTTCATACGGCGGGCCGTAACCTCGGCGGGGTCGCGACTGCATGTGAAAGTGATTCGCGCGGCCCCGCCGATAGTGGTTTGTCAAGGAACACCGTGGTAGGTTTAGTCGGTATTCCGGGAGGTACATTTTTCTCATTCCATCTTTCTTTTACCCCGGTGAGTCCGACATAACCCCTCCGCCCGCCCCCACGGAGGGGTATGCATCAATGCATTCCACCACGTTACAAAAAAAAAAAAGGTTTGTTTATATTAGTTAAGTTGTAAATTATGATTGTTGCTTTGTTTATGTAACTAAAGTGTATCTTGAATAAAATAAATATTACCATAAATGTAAAATAGGTGATCATAACCAATTTTCAGACAATTTATACGATACTGTAGGGACACATGTAAGTATGTAAGGTTGAGTGCAAGGCAAGCAGAAACGTATGTGTGCGTGAATGTATGTGCGGCCGGCCAGTTACTGCGCACTGGTCGGACTAAAAGGTTCTCTCGGGGATTTCACGTGAATAAATGAACAGTTGCATAATCGGGAATATTCTTTTAATTCGATACTCCCCAGAGATACCTGTTGATCAGTGCACTAACTCATATAACGCTCATTAGTATAGTACGGTGAGTACGAGCGTTAAATTGGTGAACCCGAACTAAGTGACACGTGTAGTTAAAGTATTGCGTCATATCGGAAGCCATGAGCTGGGAGCAAACGACTTCAGCATCGCGAACTCCCACGCCTGCCGTAAAAATGGAGAAGAGTGAAAGCAGTGAGTTAGCCCAAATTACAATACCAACACGGATACCAGAGTTTTGGACTGACCAACCGCGTTTATGGTTCGCCCAGTTCGAGGCGATTCTGGCTAATCAAAAGCGCGGCGAAGAAACAAAATACAATCTCGTCATAACAAAGCTGAACAAGGAGAGCATACAACAGGTCGCAGACATAATAATGAAACCACCAGAAGAGAAACCGTATTTCGCGTTGAAAGACAGATTATTAGCGGTGTACGAGGAATCGGAAACACGGAAAATACAGAAATTGCTCAGTGAAGTCGAACTGGGAGACCAAAAACCCTCTCAGCTACTACGAAAAATGAAAAACCTAGCACGAGAGAAGTTTCCTGAGGACACCTTACGCGTTATGTGGATCGGGCACTTACCAACATCGGTACGAGCTATTTTGACAGTAAGTGAGGTGTCCGACGTTGAGAAGTTGGCGCAAATGGCAGATAAAATGATGGAAACCACAAAGAATAGCGATACAATAGCAGAAGTCGCTACGAGTGCAACTGAAAAGACATACAGCAACGAACTCTTGATCGCGGAGATAGCTAAGTTAAGCAGGAGACTGGATGAAATGGACAGAGGCAGACAACAGTGGCGACAACCCTATACGCAGCGTTCCCGAAGTCGATCGGCAAGCAGTCAACGTGGCAGTACACGACTGAGACGACGCAGCGCGGAGGACCCAGACTGGCTGTGTTACTTCCACTTACGCTTCGGGAATCGAGCCACCAGATGCGAACAGCCCTGCAACTGGAAGAAAGAGGGACAGAAGTCGATACACCGGAACTCGGAAAACTAGACCCGGTGCAGTCAGCGGCGGACATCTGCATCGAGAAACCAGGACACCGCCTATGCGTCACAGACGACAACACGGGGATGCGATTTTTAGTGGACACCGGTGCAAACGTCTCCGTCTTACCCGTGACGAAACGACAGAAAAATGTGAGTGAATCTACAGGTTATAAATTATATGCAGCAAATGGTTCTGAAATTCATACATACGGTACAAAGACTTTAGAATTAAATCTTAGATTAAGGCGACCGTTTAAATGGAATTTTATTGTAGCTAATGTGAATCAACCCATCTTAGGTGCAGATTTCTTACAATATCATAATTTGTTAGTCGATTTAAATGCACGAAAACTAATCGACAGGCAGACGAATTTATTAACGATCGGTAGCATAGTCTCGGCACGGGAACCGACTTTAAACACTGTAGATAGTAGTCACCCATTATATAAGCTATTGTCGGAATACGCTGATATTACAAAGCCTATTCCGTTTAGGGACGATGACTCAGCTAGCGATAGTAATACGGTATTGCATCATATTGAGACGACAGGTAAACCAGTACATGCCCGTGCTAGACCGCTTCCCCCTAACAGGTATCAGAAGGTGAAGGAGGAATTCAGGCGGATGCAGGAGATGGGGATTTGCAGACCATCCAAGAGCGAGTGGGCCAGCCCACTGCATGTGGTCGATAAGAAGAATGGTGACATTCGGCCGTGCGGAGACTACCGGAGGCTGAACGCAATAACCAAACCGGACAGATACCCTGTACCGCGCCTACATGACTTCACCTATGTGTTAGCAGGTAAGAAAATATTTTCTAAATTAGATATCAATAAATCGTATCATTATATAAAAATTGCAGACGAGGACATCGAGAAGACGGCAATTATAACGCCATTTGGATTGTTTGAATTTCCGCGTATGACCTTTGGTCTGCGAAACGCGAGTCAAACATTTCAACGATTTATGAACAACAGTGTGCTACAAGGCTTAGGATTCTTATTCAATTTCGTTGATGACGTAATCATAGCTAGCGACTCTGTAGAGGAAAACGAGAAGCATTTGCGTATAGTCTTCGACAGGTTTAGAAAATTTGGCATTACAATAAACATAGCTAAATGTGATTTCTGCAAAGAAAATATCGAATTTTTAGGATACGAAGTGTCAGCTAGCGGTATTCGCCCTCTCGACTCTAAAGTTCAGGCTATCTCAGATTACCCTGTGCCCAAAACGATAGACGACCTCCGACGATTTTTAGGCATGGTAAACTTTTACAGGACTAGTATACCAAACGCTGCCAGACATCAAACTAGATTAAATGAATTTTTAAAGGGCTCTAAACGTAAAGATAAGACGGTTATACCGTGGGACGATAGCGCAATGAAAGCATTCGAGGCATGTAAAGTCGGTCTAAAAAACGCGGTCTTATTAGCACATCCGCGAGCGAATGTACCCATATCCCTTATGACAGATGCGTCTGAAACCTGTGCGGGTGCGGTTTTACAACAAAAGGTAAACGGGTCATGGCAACCTTTGGGATACTTCTCTAGAAAGTTTACAACAGCTCAGCAAAAGTACTCCACTTACGACAGGGAGTTGTTGGCTATTTATATGGCAGTAAAACATTTTCGCTACTTGTTTGAAGGTAATCATTTAATAATTTTCACGGATCATAAACCTTTGATATATGCGTTCAATAAATTAGAAAGCAATTGCGAAACGCCCAGACGCACTAGACAGTTATTATTCATTAGCGAATTCACGACAGATATTAGGTACATAGAAGGCGAGAATAACGCAACGGCGGACGCGTTATCGCGAGTCGAAACAATACAGTGCCCAACTGTACTCGACTACGCGGAATTGGCGCTCACACAGGAAACTGATGACGAGCTTGCAAAGCTACTTCGCGAAACAGACAAAATGTACAAGCTAAAGAAATATTTTGTGCCGTATTCGAATGTACCTATTTATTGTGAAAGTTCAGGTAACACATGTAGACCGTATATAACTCAAAAGTTTAGGAGAATTGCTTTCGAGTCAGTACACAACGTCAGCCATCCGGGCATTCGAGCAACGCGCAAATTGATCGCTGAACGATTTTTCTGGCCGGGACAAAACCGCGATGTGGGGATATGGTCAAAGGCGTGTTTACAATGTCAAAGGTCAAAGGTTTATAGGCATACAGTGTCCGACTTAGAACATTACTCAGACGCCGAACGTTTCACGCATGTGCATATCGACATTATTGGACCCTTACCAATATCGCAGGACGGGTATAAATATTGTGTAACTATGATTGACCGGGGCACGCGTTGGCCTGAAGCCATTCCTGTCAAGGACATCACAGCTGAAGTAATCGCGAAAGTGTTTTATGAGACATGGATTAGTAGATTCGGTTGCCCTGATAAATTGACGAGCGACCAAGGTCGTCAGTTCGAAAGTTCACTTTTTACGGAACTAATGAAAACAATGGGTATTAAAAAAACGCGTACTACACCATATCACCCACAATGTAATGGGATTGTAGAACGTTGGCATAGGTCCTTAAAATCGGCATTAACGGCCCGCTTAATAGATAACTCAACTTGGTGCGACGAACTTCCAACGGTATTATTAGGGTTACGCGCGGTAAGCAGGGTCGACAATGGTGTGAGTCCAGCAGAGTATGTTTATGGGCAGACGCTTAGATTACCGGGAGACTTCCATAACCCCTCTAGGAATCGAAGCGGAGATGACAATGTATTTCTCGAACGGTTAAAGAGCACGTTGAATAAACTTAAACCGGTACCACGCCATCATAAAGACTCACGCACATTATTCATTCATAACGATCTTAGTAAATGCGACTATGTTTTTATTCGTAATGACGCGGTTCGCAGGCCTTTAACACCGACGTACGATGGCCCATATCGCGTCATAGAAAGAAGAAGCAAGACATTTTTAGTGCAATTACCCAATAGAATAATTAATATTTCCATAGACAGACTCAAACCCGCGTACCTAATAAACAACGAGAGAGAGGGCGATGCCGAACAATGTTATAATAGGACCACCGTCGAAGACTCACTTATGCACGAACCGGACGTTGATAAATTCCCTGCCACACCAGTAGATTGTAAACATAGCGACAAAACCATAGTCACCAAGAGAAGTAAGTCCGGTCGGGCAATAAGACCACCGGTAAGATTTATTATATAGTGTAAAGGTTCCCTTATAGGTAAGACTATCGTATAGTCATAACAATTTATTCCATGCAAGTTGTTTATCTAGCATAAATCAGCTTGTACCTATACTGTACATTGCGACATGTTATGAATTCATTACCAATTGTCCACTTTGCACTTTAGACAAAGAACATTGCAAAACATTACGAAATGTATTTATAGGTTGCGTTGTTTGTACATTCTTTTCTGCGAATATTAACATTATGGAAAGATATTATTCACATTTTTTTTTGTTTTATTTAGTTGTAATAAAAATACTTGAACTTAATGGGTTGAGAAATTATATAATATATAATGTATGTATGTTTGTCGAGTATGTAATTTTGTGTTGTGTATGCGTTTTTCTGGCGTCACCATGTCGGGTACTGAGGGCCCTAAGGGGTGGTTATTAATTATTGCAGAGTAGGCCGGCATGGTGACTACCCTTAATGTATTTATATTTATAAACATATGAAACATGCTATATATATAGCATTTAAATATATGTACCACTTAAAGACGGACTGAAGTAACAGCTCTGCACATTATATTAGTTTAAATCAGCAAAATAGAATTAGATTAATTTTATATAATATTGTGTTAGTCATTTACATTACGTATTCATCTGTAGTCGGATTAACATTTTATACTTACGTACCCAGTTGGCACCATGGGAAAGACATTTAGCAAGGAAGAAGTAATAATTGCTCAGAACAATGCAGTAGAAACGCACATGACCAAATATAATATTGGCTTTGCGGTATTTGCTACGGCAGTTTGTATTATTATTATCCTCATGGCATGGAGGCAATGTCGCCATCGTATGAAGAAGTGGGTTCAGAAAGAGGTAAATGGTTCAGCAAGAACAGTAAAGATGGGGCTGCCAGGGCCAATAGGCATGCGCACAGCTCCACAGCAGCCATCTACAGCTACTTACGAATAATGTACGTATCATGAGAATAGTGTATCCAATCCAGTGATGTCATTGTTATACTATGTATCGTCTTACAACAGCGTAGTGTGTTAGGTCATGTTTACATTTATATTTGATATCAGAATAGGTAGTTAGTTATTCAAGATTGTAAGTTGGTATATTAAAGTAATAAATTTAGACAGGATTTTTCAGATGTATTAAAGGTCAATATAAGAAAATAAATTTGTGAATACTGTATACCTACTAGTTCACCATAACCGATTGTATGTGATCATTTTATTTTTTTTTGTATGTATGAAAATTAGAATTAAGTAAATTTTTGAAATTTGGGGGGGTGTAGTGTAGGGACACATGTAAGTATGTAAGGTTGAGTGCAAGGCAAGCAGAAACGTATGTGTGCGTGAATGTATGTGCGGCCGGCCAGTTACTGCGCACTGGTCGGACTAAAAGGTTCTCTCGGGGATTTCACGTGAATAAATGAACAGTTGCATAATCGGGAATATTCTTTTAATTCGATACTCCCCAGAGATACCTGTTGATCAGTGCACTAACTCATATAACGCTCATTAGTATAGTACGGTGAGTACGAGCGTTAAAATACTTAGGGTATCGCGTTATGGCTAAAATGGTCGCCTCGACATTGCCCATTGCGCCATGTTTTGTAGGTTCGATCCCACTCGGGCAATGTGTAATCCAGAAATAGCTGTTCTAGGTGTTATTTGTATCCCAATACTTGTAATATGTCTATATATCAAGTACTTTCAAACTTTAGTCCTAAAGCGGGCGTTGTCTATTTTAAAAACATAATATTTTATACACTAAACCTGGCTCCGCTTAGCTATGGATCAGTCTGAAATTATTAACAATTAACAATGCAAGACACTGCTATGTTAATTCCGGACTGTGCGCAATATTTTCTTACATTTTGTATGTTTAGCCTTGTCAACATTAGATATATTGGATACTTTTAACATCACAGAGTAGTAAAACATTAAGCAATGTCAGCTTTAGTAGTAGAGCCTCGCTGATTTCAGCATAAATGGGCCGAATCAACCGGGGAAGGAGTACTCTCTCACAGAATATCGACGTGAAATAGCAGTATTCCTACTATTGTGTTTCATTCAGTGAGTGAGAGTGCAGGAGACCCAATCACCCTCTTTACCCCTTCCCGCTCCTTCCCCTTCCCACTTTTTCTCTTCTTCCATTCCTAAAGGGTCGGCAACGCGCAAACGATGCCTCTGGTGTTGCAGGCGTCCATAGGCTACGGTGACCACTTACCATCAGGTGGGCCGTATACTTGTTTGCCAGACTAGTTGTAAAAAAAAAATAATGTTCCATTTAACTTATTTTACTTTGTAAAATTAACTTCTGCACACACAAAGTATATTTAACATGAAAATGTTATAAAAACACAAGATTAGTCGCAATATAATAGATATAATATGTTAGTGCTAATATTATCGTTATTTCAAGTTTATTATAGTCGACTTGAACAGAATGACACGTGAGGAAAGTTAAGTTCGGGGTGGCAGTGTAGCCTGATAAAAGTGTGTAAACGCCTGGGGCTCTACCGCAGTCCTTAGACCCGAAAGATACAATGACATGACATTGAACCGCCCGAATAACCCTGAAATAGGAAAAACAGTCAGCAGTTTAACATCTTATTAATTAATTGCTTGCGGCATAAGCTTGCAATAATGTTTGCACACGACAGTGAAGTCCTGAGGTTATATGTTACCAAAACATTTTCAGTAGTAGTAATCTGTCCAATTGACCGCAATAAGCATACCCCCGATTACGTAGCACCTATCATAGCTGGCGAAACGTGGTCGTAATATATGTATGTAGTTCTGCCAGCGCAACGATACCATTGTTTTCCGGAGCGACTGCTAACGGCCTTTGTTTACCAAAATCTTCAATTCTCTCAAATATTTGTTCAGCTATAATATCGATCCGTACTTTAAATGTGCATGACGAGCTAGACTGACGGCTTTACACGCTCTCTGCCGGATGAAACGACATAACCTTTTGTAATAGTTACCAACATATCATGTCCTACTGTCGATGCCTGCAATGCTAATACTGATTGCAAGTTTTATAAAAAAACAGCGATAGTGCAGCCTAGTGGAAATCCGTTGGACTGCCATGTAGCTGTCTCGAGTTCGATCCCAAAGCGCGCATCTCTGACTTTACGAATATAGTAATATATGTGCGTATTAAATAGTTAATTATCGCTCGCTTGAACGGTGAACGTCAACATCTTGAGGAAACTTGCATGTCTATGAGTTCTCTGTAATGATCTCGAAGATTAGGTATGTGAAGTCTGCCAACCCGCACTGGGTCAGTGTGGTGGACTATGGCCTAAACTTTGTCACACAAAGAAGAGGCCCGAGCCCAGCAATATAGGACACGGGTGATATTATACATATACAAAGTGGCGCAAATGTTATCACATTAATTGATACCACATATACTACGCGCTTTTATGAACAGTCGAAATGTATCCGAAAAGGCACGTTTGGCTGTTCATAGAGGACTATTAGTGCCCACACTTATGTATGGAAGTGAAACTTGGGTATGACAAAAGAAGCATGAGAGCACAATAAATCCTGTAGAAATGAGAGCGTTGAGAAGCATATGTGGTGTGACTCTGAAAGATAGAATAAGGAATAGTGTGATTAGAGAGAGATGCGGCGTGAAAGTGGATTTAGTGACAAGAATAGAAAAGGGTATGTTAAGCTGGTTTGGACATGTAGAAAGAATGGACGAGGAAAGACTGACTAAGAAAGTTTATAAGGCTAGTGTGAATGAAACAGTCGCAAGAGAAAAACCTAGACGAACGTTTCTCGATCAGATCAGAGGTGTTCTGGACAATTTTATTTATTTTGTTCAAAAAGATCATTTCTTAATTTTTGCCATAATAGGTTTTTTGTTTATGTTAACCGTCTTATATCAACAAGCTTAAGGCAGTATATCATTTAATGTGATAAGTTTTGCGCCACTTTGTATATAATTATATAGGTACATAAAATAAATGAATTCATATAAAAATAAAGGGTAGTATTTAACTGCACAACAAAATATATTTAAAGAGATTAAACTAAGTTGACGAATTATTACCAATTTTTGGATGGGTTTAAGAAGGAACCTAACATAACCTAATCCTTCCGAGACGGAATGCAGTGATTTGAGGCGTATAGGTGCTCGTTATGCTGTGCAATATTTGCTGTGCAATTAGTATTTTTGATGGTCATTATATGTCGGCCTTGATGGCGTAGTGGTTAGTATAACCGACTGCTATGCGTGAGGTCGCGGGTTCGATTCCCGCACAAGTCAAACATTTGTGTGCATGAACATGGATGTTTGTCTTGGTCTGGGTGTTTCTATGTATAATATGTATGTATTTACAAAAAAAAAAAAGTATATATGTTTATCCATTGTCTAGTACTCATAGTACAAGCTCTGCTTAGTTTGGGCTAGATGGTGTTGTGTGTATGTGGCAGAATATTATTATTATTTAATCCCAAAAATAAATACCTCGCAACTGTCTTTCCCAGCGGTGCCAGCACAAATTTGAGTAGTGTTCGAACGTAAAATACGAAAATATGCTTTGCATTTCAGAATGTTAACATTGGAATTTAAAATGTACGAAATATACATAACCTAAAAATATTTTATTATTTGATGTAAAGGCTAAAGGACCGGACACGTAAACAGAGAAAGTTTCTCTGCAGTGTTTCTCTGTCTACGACCGGACATATTGATGTCCAAAGAGTAAAGCCTATATATTACTCTTTGGAGTAAAGTATGTTGATGTCTCAATTGATATCATAGATAAGAGACTATATACCAAAGAGTAAAGTAATACGGGGAAAATATACTGAGACTGATTTATGGACATAGATAATACTGTTAGGAATCAGATGTGAAACAGCTTAAAAAAATAGCAGACGCACTTTAACCTTTAAATAATAATTGACTTATTCAAGAAATGCATTAACAAATAAAGTAAAAAATTATTGATATCGCACAGCACGTCCGTTCCGTCAAATTAATCATACCATTTTCTAATACTTTAAATATAACTTTATAGACAAATAATTGAATAAAATACTGACTCATTATAATAAATAAATTTTTGTTACACAAAAATATATTCGAAGTATTATAAAGCAGATTTATAGCAACCCTTACAATGTTCTTACAGTGCTGCAATTAACAATTTAATTACAACAAGCTAGGCAAAATTAATAATCAAATATTTCTGACTTTGCTTACGAAACCCGTAAAGATGTTGTACAGCATATTTTATGTATAATTTTTACACAAAATCTTTTAAAATTAAGAAATGATTATTGTATAATAACAATACTATACACTAAATTCGAAGATTTTAATTATTTTCGTAGGTAATTAAAAATTTTGGCTTGGTAACACTGTAAACGTTAACGGTAAAAAATTTGAAAACCAAAACAAACAACTTCATTTTTCACAAAATGTAATTTTTCAATATTATAATAAAAATAAACATTATAAAAATAAAAAATGATGTGATAAACAAGAGTTTTATTTTTATTAGGTACCTACTACCATTTTATCACTCGATTTACTTTTTAAAAATTTTCATACAAGTGGGTAGTGCTCAGGTATGCAATTTTCTCATTGTTTCTTAGAACATCAAATAAATAATGAGATTAACGCATACCCGAATACTACCTACTTGTATCTGCATATATAACTCAAAACACTAATATTGATAGTACAGCTATAGGTATGTATAGCATGAACAGTTCGTTCTCCAAAATTCAGATGTCGCTAGTTGTCGAACAAGTTTGCTATAGATTGTCTTAAGAGGGCTCTCTTTTCCCTATATATTACTTTACTCTTTGGAGTAAAGTATGTTGATGTCTCAATTGATATCATACATAAGAGACTATATACCAAAGAGTAAAGTAATACGGGGAAAATATACTGAGACTGATTTATGGACATAGATAATACTGATTCTTCAAGAAATGCATTAACAAATAAAGTAAAAAATAATTGATATCGCACAGCACGTCCGTTCCGTCCGCAGTTCGATGTCAAAGCATAATATTTACTAGTCTATGTGTGTGTGCTTGTTGTTGGCCTCAGATGACCTTTACAACTTTACGTGGCGGAGACGCCGTCCTTATATAGGCTCGCGATCCGTGGCGTCGCGCGCCACGCTAGAGCCGCGAACGGTTCAAGCCAAATTCGACCTTCGGCCCTACATTTACAGCGCAACGTTAGTGAACTGCCGGTGGCATAAAAGGCGATAAACTTATTATTTGCGGTTGGTACAGTAACCGTGACTAGGGATTGAACCGCAAAATTAAGTTTGTTTTTTATTTTATATATTTTCCCGGGATAAAAAGTACCCAGTGTGGTGCCCAGGATATTAAAGTGTTGACGGTATTAGGCGTCGACGAGTAATAAATATCAACGCATCTATATAAACAAGCGCGCACGGGCAGAGAGCTCACTTGCTCGTTGGCGTTCGTCGTGGCAACAGCTACTAAAAGTTTAGTTGTGTTTCGTATTTAAGATACGTGAGCCATTTTTCTTGTGTTATTATTTTGTGTAAATTATTGTTAATTGTTCATGTCGGTCTGTTGAGTTTCGGTTGTTATTTTAATTGTCAATTTGTAATTCGTTAAAACGAGAATAAATTATAGTTCTCGATTTGAAGTTTATTTTTTTTATTTTTAATCCACTGCTGTTGCTAACATCAGAAGTGGGATAAAGAGCTCGTAATAGAGCCCTTGCGAAATACACCGAAACTATACAAGCCTACCCGCATTTAAACAACAGTTCCTCGATAATTCTGTGTTGAATAGGCAAGTGTGATTTCACGTAAGTACCCTCATATAACATTTATTGAATCATTTGGAGTTTGCGAAATGCCGCGATCTGCGTCACGTGGATGATCAGAGCATCGCTCGAAAAGTGGCTCTCGTGTCAGGGGCTCGCGTTATCGTTCGCGCAGTGGATCTCGTAAGAACTCGCATGATGATTCGCGTCGTAACTCGCAGTATAGGAAGTTGCGATCTCGTCCACGGGTTTCCGCTAGTAGTCGAACGCCACGACGCAATAATAGGGACAGGACGCGTTCGAGTGACCGTTCTCGATCGTGTTCGCCGAGTGCACGTCGTAATCACAATCATTTGCGCTCTTCTGGATTGTGTAGTAGCCGGAGAAGTAGGGATTTAGAACATCGCCGTTCACCGGCGTCGCAACGTTGTGTGCAATGTGATCATGACTGTGACCGTTCTCCGACACCCGAGCCATCTGGACGGGGCCGGGTTAGTAAAAAATTGGTTTCGGGTAATGTGCAACGGCATTCATTTGTGAAGTCTCATACTCCACCGCCGCGAACCCGCGTAGCGGACCAGGAGGTCCATGATCAATCTATTGAATCAGGTCAACGCTCCGAAGCGTCTACTTTGGCCCAAGCTCTGATGGAGGCTATAAGCACGATTCGTCCGAATAGATCTCACAATTACTTTGTCTCTAATTTTGATCCGTCGCTTCACAACATAGATACGTGGCGTGAGGAGGTAGAACGTGCTAGAGACGCGAACAATTGGAGTGACCATGAATGTTTATCGCGAGTAGCTTCATGCCTCAAAGGAGATGCTAAGGTTTGGTTGGCTGAGTGGGTAACAAATGACCGCACGTGGTCTAATTTTAGGCGCGAGCTTACTCCTCTTTGTCCTAGCAAGTTAGATTTTGCCAATATTTTGTTTGAAGCCATGAAGACTACGTCGGATAGGTACACTACGTATGCTGAATACGCACGACGTACTTTGTTACGTCTTAGAGTAGTGACTGGCCTAAGCGAAGAGTTGAGAACTCTTATCGTGGTACGAGGTATCGATAACGCTCAAGTACGGGTGGCCGCTGCTAATGCAGATTTAACGTCTGATAAGCTAGTACAGTTTTTGTCAATATACACGAAACCTAGTAAGCCTCTCAATGATAAGCGTCTTCAAACTATTTCACAAAAGCGTCCTAATTATAATAGAACCGCTAGTAATGGTGAGAAGTCTTGTTTTGGTTGCGGACAGAAAGTTCATCTTCGAATTAATTGCCCTAAGAAGCTAAGAAGTCTAAACCATCCGCCCAAGCGCCTTCAGAAGTTGCAGTCGCTTCGAAGTTTAATTCTAGCGTTATCTGCACTTTCTGTAAAGGACGGGGTCATACGGAGGATAGATGCTTTAGCAAGGAGCGATCAGTCTCGCAATCAATCTAAGGTTAATCTTTGTTCTGACTTGTCCAAATATCCGCGAGGTCATAAAGGCGTCGTTGCTGCTGTTGTTGAAGGCATACCTATTGAGGTACTTATTGATAGTGGTGCGTTAGATATTTCGCTAATTTCGTCTGACGTATTGAGGTATTTACCATGTCGCCCCAAGCCAAGACATAGTGTACTCAAAGGAATTAGCGATAAAGAAATAGTGTCAATGTCCTACGTAACGGTAACTATAGAGTTTGATTATATTTCTATTGAAGTAGATTTAGTGGTGGTACCAGCATCCTGCATGAACATTCCAATCATCATTGGTACCGATGTTCTCAATCGAGATGGAGTGACATATGTTCGGACAAAGAACAAGCAATACCTGACCCATTCAGAGGTAAACTTTCCCATGTCAGCATGCGCCAATGCAGTGG
This sequence comes from Catocala sponsa, assembly GCA_963564715.1. Lineage (NCBI taxonomy): Eukaryota > Metazoa > Arthropoda > Insecta > Lepidoptera > Erebidae > Catocala > Catocala sponsa. Next base: position 18,153,920 of record OY751338.1, on the reverse strand, counting down.
TGTCCGGTAGCATCGAGATTAATACGCCGTTACAAGGTAAGGAACTTGAAACTCTAATGGTCGTTATACACGAATTCTCAGAGTATCTGATAGCTGGAACTGCCGCAACGATTGTGAAAACTGGTGAAATGGAAATTAAGCTAACCAGTAATACGCCGGTAGTTTACAGGCCGTACAAGCTCTCATAGCAGGAGAAACTAAGGGTAAGTGATATAACATCAGACTTATTGGACAAAGGCATTATCAGGAGGTCGCAGTCGGAATATGCGAGTCCGATAATTCTGGTTAAGAAGCGCGATGGATCAGACAGACTCTGCGTAGACTTTCGTGCTCTGAATAGGATTACTACTAAGGATCGATACCCTCTCCCTCTGATCGACGACCATATTGACCGCTTAGCAGGATCAAAATACTTCTCCAGCCTTGATATGGCTACTGGTTACGTTACGTCGCCTCCTTCTGTGAGGAAGTGATTTCCATCAAGGAGGCGGCGGAGCGGGAGAGGGAGCGTTTAAACCCTCTCCGCAACCGCAGAGCCGGACGCCGGGGGGCACAATTTCGACCTGGGGGTGGTGGGCTTTGTGGGCCTGCCCGCCATCCGTTCAGCACCAGGTCCAAGAGGCGGCGTGCATGTTCCCGCGCGCGCCTCTGTGTCGTGTCTGTCTCCCCTCTAGCGGGGGAACAGTAGGTCTTGTCGTGTAGTGGCGTGCCGTTTCATACGGCGGGCCGAAACCTCGGCGGGGTCGTGACCGCATGTGCAAGTGATTTTAGTCGGTATTCCGGAAGGTCCATTATCATTTCAACATCTGTCTTTTACCCCGGCGAGTCCAACATAACCCCTCCGCCCGCCCCCGCGGAGGGCTATGCGTCAACGCATTCCCTCACGTGAAAAAAAATAAAAAATTATGATTGTTGCTTTTGTTTATGTAAATAATGAATAATCATGGAAATAAACTATAAAAAGGAAAAAATTTTTACTTAATAAAAGACAATTAGCCTTAGTTCACGTACACAGTAATTTTATTTCATCAATGTTGTTGTAGGTACGACACTAATGATTCTATTTCTAACTTTAAAATATATGAGTTACCTACCTACTTTACTTTATATTATATAGTTTACCCTCATTTTTATTATGTACCTTTAGTTTTAATATTAATAGTACACATGTATGTTAAATGTATAATTTACGGAACGAAACTAACGTCTAAGACACGGGCTCGGCCTAGTTTAGACGTTAGGGTTCATTGAATATTGTATACATACAGTTATTGTATTATAGGTTAAGAAGTTGTATGTATGTATGTATTGTCATCTATTTGGTATCAATAAAGAAATTATTATTATTATTATTAATTCCCGCTCTAGGAATTAAGCATTAGCTTGACTTTTGTGTGTGTGACGTGTGTGTTGCCAAACTTATTTCACAATCTTGCTAGCCCAATAGTGTAAAAAGAGGAATCTATGATGCATTTTCGTGTGCATCTTTCAAGCTAAGATGTCCGGGGTAACAAACAATAATTACTCATTGAAAATATCTACGAGCCAAAGTTCATAACTTTGCCTCGTTCGAGCATTCACGTTTAGATGTCCCACATATCAACTATCAGAGTTCTAATTCTCGTAATAAAAACTGTTTAAAATAGACCTACGTTCTAGTCTAAGTATTATAAATATTACAAATGGTATGGTAAATAGACGTCACAGTGAACATAAATTTCATTTAAAATTTATGTTCACTGTGAGGTCGTGTTTCTCAAATTAGCTCTTAGATACCCATACGATTATAGATAGGTAAATTAATTTTAAATTCTCATCAAGTTTATACAATATAATTATCTTCAGTAAATTCCAACTAACTTCGATAATGAAAACTGTTTAAAATGTATATAATAGCACACATTTTATCCGAACATTCTAACGAACTAATAACTTGAAGCTTGTATAGTAAAGTAATAAAATCAATAATTTATTAATTTAAAAAGGTCATGTACACATCGTTTTACGTATATTTGAATAACAAATACAAAGCTGGGTGCAGTGGCTTAAATGTTCAACACACCACTAGCAATAAGGTGAGTCCTGCGTGTGCACGGGAAAGTGATCTTGTGATCGTTTCGAATTTTGCTAAATTTTGCGGCATACTTTTTTAATAATAAGAGAATAGGTAGGTACAATTTAGAAACTATTTTACCGAAAATTTTATAATTCAATAACTCTACATATCAGCTATGGCCTATATTTCTTTTGTAAGTTACAATATTAATTGTATTGTATATTTCAAATAATAAATAAATATTAGTGTTTTTACAAGAATGTTTGAGTAGCGCCCTCTTCTGATATTTAAATACAATACTTGACGGGACGAACAAAGCGTATGCGTGCCTTGAAGCGGTCTTAGTGCTAGCACTCATTACTAGATGGCGTCACCATTACCTTGCGACACTATTATTTAAATCTTATAGCCTGTTTAGTAACTTCTTTTTTTAATCATAACTCGATGCCTGTGTCGTTGTGTTATTGGGTTTTTCTGTCAAGAAATTCTATTCTCAGTCACGGAGTCTGTAATTAAATCTAGTTGGAGGCATTAAGTTCGCCCCGTATACGGACCAAATAGTCTGACACCAATAATTATATACCTGGTAAAAAGTGGATGTAATATACCTACTGCTGTTTACAGCTTCGGGGATGTAGACGTGACACTATGTTTGCATAATAAAAAAAAGAATTATCTTTAATAATAAAATGACTTCACAACCAAATGCATTTTTAGATAAAACGTCTTCATAAGATGCAGTGCAGTAGCAGCGTTTCCCAATATAGTTCGCAAAACTAAGCTTGTTTGGCCTTTGGTGTGTTATAAAAGTAAGCTAGGTTAGGAGGTGCATGATACGGCAACATAATTTGTTCAAATCTCAAAAGATGGCATAGCAAAGAGAACTAAAATGTTTGTTAACGTTTTAATTTATTAAAACATAAACCAAAAGCTGTATACCAATTACTTCAATCATATTATCTCATGTGTCGGCGGGTCGTATAGTCATGTCAACAAGTGCTTTTTCCAACTTTTTTCAGCAGTCTTGGAAAAATATGAATGAGGTGTCATTCGATTTGGAATGGCATGTAGATGATGCAAAAATTGCAAAAGTTATAAACAATTAACTAAAGAAAGGGGTTTATTTTTTTGCAAATATCTCAAAAACGAATTGGGATTTTCAAATGTAAAAAAAGATTCAAAAACAGGAGGAAATTTCCTAAAAAAGAGTCTCATCTCCCGGAATTGTAGGACTAATATTTATAATTATCCCAGAGAGATGAAAATACCGCCAAAAACGGGTACGCTGGCTTGCGCAAGCCACGCCTACTTTGGACACTTTTTCAATAAAAAATATTTAAACACATTAAATATAAAATTTAAGAAATGAAAAAGATCAGCGGCCTACTGGATAGATAAATGAACAATAATCCGCTGGATTTTTTATCACAATGTTTCAATTAGTTATGCATTAATTAATTAATAATTTTTTGCTGCTTGAACATGAACATTGCAAGTATGATAATTAATTGTTAAACAATAAATTTGAGATTTTTTTCCTTTCTTGGAACTATTCTTGAAAGGCTTCAGAATAGATCCTCTTTGGAAATAAAAAAAAATATATATTAAAGAAGCTGCATAGAAATATTCTCACTACAGCTCTCTATACTGCCACACAGAACATCTGCATTTAGGAGCAGTTTCCACTACGCTGCATCAAAAATATGGAACAATTTACCACCGCCTATCAGATTACAAACTAGGTACTAACTCTGGTTTACGCTTACCGCTACATCGTATGGTTGACGATTATAATAAGCGGTTTAGCACAATAGATATATTGTTCTTGAATAAGCACACATTCAGAAATGATGTTTTCAAGGTACTCCAAAAACAGCATTAGATTTTATTTATTGACTCTGGCAACATAACTTTATGTACATTTTCTCTTTTTGTATTGATATGTAGTAGATAGTCTAAAATTAAATTCTGTTTGATCCTTACAGTACGCAAGTCTTTTATGTAATCTGTGGATAACGTTATGGGTAGTGTATTTTTTAGTTTTAAATGTATTTTTAAGCATCGATTGTTAATACATAATATACTACTGTTTGTTTTCCTTAATAAAATAAAATAAAATAAAATAAAAATACATACTCAGCAGAGCTTAGGACTGACGAACATAAATGCGTCCTTCGTTTAATGCAGTGCCTTATATTGATGACGCATTATATTAAATGTATGACCTTCTAGCCTCATATATTGGTAGTGATCTGTGTATTAGGTATATTATGTGTCTGTGTGTAAAGTTGATATTATTCTGTTTATATATATCTATATGTCGGAGCGTTAAGAAAATAATAATCATTGGAATCAAATTTATTTCAGTAATTGGAGTTGAATAAAGCGCCATCTATTGGTTTGTTTCGGAACGTCAAGCGGAAGCTTGAGTGAGGTCGCCATCGATGTGTCAGTTGAAGTGACAGTTATAACTGTCAGTGTCATATTGACGTTATATAAGCGCCGGATACTCGTGTCCGGGCACATTCGTTTGACGAACTCGCTGCGTTACGGATCAAATCAGAGATAATCACAGTAAATCTTTGTTTTATTTCTCTTGTATTTGCCTATCATTAGTATACGTACGAAGTATATTACGCCTATATTTTGTTGCTATATCATGTCAAAAGCGAGTGTTGCCGTCCTTACTCTCCGACATATATATATATATATAGATATATATATATATATATATATATATATATATATATATATATATATATAGTTAGGAAACATCCGGTATTCCAGTTACAACGCCTATATAAAGCGCGCGCCGAGCTCAGAGCGCGCAGTTGCATTTCGTATCTCGAACGGATAGGTTGTTATCGACGCGACTTGTGAGTTGTTGAAAGTGTTTATTATCAGTTCAGTGTGTGTATAAGTTGTGTACAAACTGTGAGTACTTTTAATTGATTATTAACAAGTGTTTAATTTGCTCATGTTGAGGTTATGATGGTTTACATTGGTTAAACTGAGAAATAAATTGTCTTTAGGTTATTTTCAAATTGTTTTTTTTTAAAGAATTCCTCTCCTGGACGCTAAATTCAGAAGTGGGATACTTTTCCAATAAGGCCCATTAGGCCAGTATGCTATTCTGACGTCAAAATATTTTTGAACGTTATTCATTTCGTGTGTAAAATAAAGAGTTAAATAAAACACTGACTTTGTTATTAAAATCTGTATTTGCTGAATAAATTAATATGGCTGATAATCAACATAGCTCACGGGAAAGGTCGCGTCGGTACACGAATGGGTCACGGTCACGGTACCGTTCTCGCTCACGGGATAGGCTCTGTCCTCGCCGTAGATCGCGTTCCCGAACTAGGTCCCGCTCGCGCATAAGGTCCAGTTCGCGACGTAGCTCGAATTCCGGAAGTCATACTCCACCTGGTCCGAACATAACCTTGCAAAACACGTTAGGAGCAATTCTGAAGCGGTTAGAAGCACTCGAGAATAAGGAACGTGTTGTTGTTTCGCACGATAATGAGCTAGGCCTTAAGAGTCTTCCCACAGTTTCGCATACGCCCGTAATTACGACTTATTCATCAGACATGGTGGTTAATGGAACGCAGAATGAATTTGTTACCCCATCTAACAATCTTGATTCAGTGAATGTTTCGGGTTCCTCAACCGCTATAAATATACGTGAGACGAGCAGCACAGTCAACGACGGTCCTCCTTTAGTTTCTGCGTCTGTACAGCCAGAACCGTTGTCTGAATCGGCACGAGTACTCGCCGAAGCTATCAGGTCGTTACAATACACTGGTAGACAGCATTATTTCGTGTCTAATTTCGATCCAAACATTCATGACATAGAAGCGTGGTGCGAAGAGGTCGATAGGACTAGGACCTCCAATAACTGGGGTGATTCTGAATGTTTGTCCCGCGTGTCAGGCTGCCTCAAAGGGGACGCGCGTTCTTGGCTCAATGAGTGGGTAACTAATGACCGTACCTGGACTAACTTTTGCCGTGAGTTTAGGCCTTTGTGCCCACGGAAACTTGACTACGCAAACATTCTTTACGATGTAATGCAGTCGACTTCAGATAAGTACAATACTTATGGTGACTATGCTAGGCGTACGCTATTACGTTTAAAAATAGTAAAAGGTCTGAGCGACGAACTTAGGGTTCTAATAGTAATTCGTGGTATCACGGACACGCAGGTTAGGGCGGCGGCAGCGAACGCCAATCTAAATTGTGAGGATCTAGTAGCATTCTTATCCATTTATGTCAAACCTGAAGGCGTTAGTCACGATAAGAATAAACGCAAAGAACCGACTAAACATCCAGCTAATACCAGCAATAACCATAAGCCTAAATGTTTCACTTGTGGTCGGATAGGGCATAGGGCTATGCAGTGTCCAAAAAGGTCCAGGACCTCAAAAGATACTCTAGCTAAAGGCGACCAAGCTTCAAAATCCAATAACAGCAGTCCAAGTGGCAGTAAATCGGCTTGTACTTTTTGTAAAAAGACGGGACATACCGAAGTTTCTTGTTTTGCTAAAGAGCGGTCTGAGCCACGAAATTTGCGTCAGGTTAACTTGTGTGGTGAGATATCGATGCCCCATAATTCACCACACACAGATCTGACTCCAGCGGTTGTTCAGGGTGTTTCTCTTGACGTACTCATTGACAGTGGGGCGTTGAACGTTTCTCTAGTGTCATCGGATGTATTGAAGTATTTTTCATGTGAGAGGAAACCCTTGCGCTGTTCCTTGAAGGGAATAAGTGACACAATAGTCGAGGCAGACTCTTTTGTGACACTGACGGTTGAGCTCGATGGTATCTCGTTTGAAGCAGATTTCGTGGTGGTTCCGGGATCTGGTATAACTACTCCTATTATAATAGGTACCGACATCCTTAATCGCGATGGCATTACATATGTACGAACGAAAGATAGGCAGTACTTGACCCGGTCTGTGGAAGGGTCTGTTCACGTTGTCTCGCCTGAATCGACGGTCGAAATTAACACACCGCTTCAGGGATCAGAACGTGAATCTCTTATGACGATTATTAATCAGTTTGCAGACTTTTTCATATCAGGCACTGCATCGAGTACCGTCACCACAGGCAAAATGCATATTGATGTGACAAGTGATACCCCCGTCGCTTACCGGCCATATAAATTATCACATTCTGAAAAGCTTAAAGTCCGTGACATCGTAAATGATTTGAAAGATAAAGGCATCATCCGCGAGTCCAATTCCGAGTACGCCAGTCAAATCATATTGGTCAAAAAGAAAGACGGAAGTGACAGAATGTGCGTAGATTACCGTGCACTAAACCGACTGACTCGTAGGGATCGATACCCGCTGCCTCTTATCGAGGATCACATAGACAGGCTAGGAAACTTCAAATACTTTTCTAGTCTTGACATGGCTACTGGTTTTCACCAGATACCGATTGATGAGGAGTCCATCCCTAAAACTGCTTTTGTAACACCGGAAGGTCACTTCGAATACTTGCGTATGCCATATGGACTTAGTAACTCTCCAATTGTATATCAGCGCATCATAAACAAAACGCTACGACACCACATTGAGGCGGGAAATGTCTTGGTGTACGTAGATGATGTACTGATTATGAGTAATACCAAGAATGAGGCCATGAGTTTGTTGGGGGATGTTCTGACCACTCTGACTAGCGCTGGTTTTTCGATAAACCTCCGCAAATGCTCGTTCTTGACCACAGAGGTGGAATATTTGGGGCGAGTTATAGGTCAGGGACAAGTTAGGCCAAGTGTCCTTATAAGATTCAGGCTTTGGTTGATGCCCCACCACCTAATAATGTCAGGCAAGTTAGACAATTTTTGGGTTTGGCAGGATACTTCCGCCGATACATACGTGACTATGCAGCTAAGACCACTTGCATATCTCGTCTTACTAAGAAAGATGTCACTTTCCATTGGGGCACAGAACAAGAAAACGTAAGGCAGGAAATAATTACCACCCTTACTAACTCCCCTGTCCTGTCCATCTTTGACCCCTCATTACCAACTGAGGTACACACTGACGCCAGTAGCATTGGTTATGGCGCCGTGTTTATGCAGACAAGAGCTGAGGGTACAAAACATGTGGTTGCTTATTTTAGCAAGACTACCCAGGGTGCTGAAAGCAGGTACCACTCTTACGAGTTGGAAACCCTGGCGGTTGTGAGAGCTTTGCAGTACTTTCGTCATTATCTGGTCGGTTTAAAATTTAAAATCGTAACTGATTGCAATGCTCTCAAAGCCACTGAAAAGAAGAAGGACCTGCTTCCACGTGTCGCTCGTTGGTGGATTTACCTCCAAGATTTTGACTTTGACATTGAATACCGAAAAGGTACCTTGAGGTCCCATGCGGATTATCTTAGCCGTAATCCGGTTGCCAAAGTGCATCAAATCTCTAGGCCCCGCAATTGGGCACAGATTGCCCAAGCCGCAGATGCTGAGACCCAAATGCTTTTACAAAGACTGCAAGATGGTAAACTAGATCCCTATCGATACGTCCTTCAGAATGAGGTATTGTATTATCGTTATACTCCCGTAGGCGAGGAACCAAGACTTCTGTGTTTTATTCCTAAGGGGCACCGACTAAGTCTGCTTAGAATATTTATGATGAGCATGAACACATCTGTGCAGATAAGACTATAGACCTTATCCTAAAACATTTTTGGTTCCCGGGACTTCGCCATTTCGTGGCTAAATATATCAAACACTGTTTGGTGTGTGTTTCCATGAAACGTGTCCCAAGAGCACCTCATCAGCCTATTGTGTCATGGGAGAAACCTACACTACCCTTTCAAACACTGCATATGGATGCATTGGGTCCATTACCTGAGTCAAATGGTTACAAGTTCGTACTGTTGATGATTGACCCATTCACAAAATATTGCTTGTTGTACCCCGTTTATAGGCAAGACATAAGCGAACTGAAACGCGCTTTCACCAACGCGGTGTCGCTTTTCGGCGCTCCTAAATTGCTTGTGACCGATCGGGGGCGAATGTTTGAGTCTAGTGAGTTTACAAGCTTACTATCCGAGCTTGGCTGTGACATACACTACATCACGCCAGAAATGCACAGTGCGAACGGTCAAGTAGAAAGGTACGTCCGTACAGTCCTGAACATGATACGGATTGAGGTAAACAACAAAAATGCTGTTTGGTCTGAGCAGTTGTGGAGGTTCCAACTCGTCTTGAACATCACTAAGCAAAAAACAACACAAGCGTCTGCTTTAAAGCTCCTTGTTGGTACTGACGCCGCGACGCCTATCATCAGGGCGTTGATCCGAGATGTTTCCGTCGACATGACTCATAATCATGAAAGCTGGAGAGAGCTATGTAGAGCTCGAGCTAGTGAACTGCTGTGAAAGAATCAAGCTAGTCAAGATGCCTATGTTAACCAGCGACGACACCCTCCTCGTAAGTTTCAGGTTGGCGATCTTGCATTTGTGATAAAATACATGCAGTCGACAGGTAAACTGGACCCGGGCATGAGAGGACCCTACCGAGTTACCAAGGTCCTGCCCAGTGACCGTTATCAACTGAAGTTGATAAGTGGGTCCTATGGGAAAACTACTCAGGCGGCCGCTGAATACATGGTCCCCTGGAGTGGAGAGTGGTGTCCCGAATCCTGTGCGGAATTTTTTGAAAGTAAGTGTCTATTTGGTTCATGGCAAACGTAGTGGCTTGAGCTGACATGCGATGTTTTACCCTTTAATTGCCTTAATCTTTATTTTTTTTATTTTTGCACCTTTGATAAACAGCTAGTTATCGCTTCTTACTTCCAAAGCGTAGCATGGCTGTTCGAGTTCGCTGCTAAGCACATAGCCTTTAGCATTAACTGTGGGACATCAGAGGCGTGGTCATCATGACGTGAGTCATGTATGGCGTAGTTCCTCATGTGAAGAGGCGTGGTCATCATGACGTGAGTCATGTATGGCGTAGTTCCTCATGTGAAGAGGCATGGTCATCATGACGTGAGTCATGTATGGCGTAGTTCCTCATGTGAAGAGGCGTGGTCATCATGACATAGAGGTCATGTATGGCGTAGTTCCTCATGTGGAGAGGCGTGGTCCTCACGATTTCGGTCGTGTTGGGCGTAGTCCTCTTGCGAACGATTGGGACGCCTTCCGTTTGCTGGTGTGTTCACAGGTTCAAGCTTAACCAGAGCCTGTTGTCTCTTCGAAGAAGTCACCATTATGAAGATATTCTGAAAACCTTCAAAGGTGGTATTGGGGATTGTAGAAATGAGAGCTCTCATAAGCTAAATGTGTTTCGTGCATGATATTTGTGTTATAAACATGGTGGAATCATTTCCTCATACGTATTAACGTTTCAGATGAGGATGATAATGAGATGGGTCCCACAGCAGGACCGTCAACAATACCTTCAGACCCTGCGAGTGTACAGCAGTAGACTGAAGGAAGGAGTATGCCTTTGATATAACTTCTAACGCATCGAGGACGATACGGGATGTCAAGAAAGGCCGAGTTAGGAAACATCCATTATTCCAGTTACAACGCCTATATAAAGCGCGCGCCGAGCTCAGAGTGCGCAGTTGCATTTCGTATCTCGAACGGATAGGTTGTTATCGACGCGACTTGTGAGTTGTTGAAAGTGTTTATTATCAGTTCAATGTGTGTATAAGTTGTGTAAAAACTGTGAGTACTTTTAATTGATTATTAACAAGTGTTTAATTTGCTCATGTTGAGGTTATGATGGTTTACATTGGTTATACTGAGAAATAAATTGTCTTTAGGTTATTTACAAATTGTTTTTTTTTTAAAGAATTCCTCTCCTGGATGCTAAATATATATACATTTTTTTTTATATTTTCTTTGATTATATTATAGATGGTTTATATCCGTGAGTCCCTAAAGGACCCAATTGAAAACCAGCGTCAGGCTTTCATCTGACACATGCTGAACTGGGCCCTATTTGACACTACTGTTGATACTTACTTTATATGTATTTTGTTTATTTTTCTATTGTGGTTTCGTTTTGCTAAGTTTATTTTTGTATCTATTTCTTTTTATTTTATACTTGTTATTATGTTTGTGGTATATGCCAAATAAATAATTTCTCTTTCTTTCTTTCTTCTTTCATAAATCAAAGGAGGATCTACTATAAATCTTTATTGTGGTCCATGCTCTTCGCAATGTTTAACAAAAGCGCGTGTTTAAAATCCGCGAACTAATAAAAACTAATAAAAACATGTCGCGGACTTCCGACGTATGTTGCTGGGAGAATAGTTGTTCTACCTACATTCTGTGCATTTCCATCAGCATTGATGGCATCCCGTAGATGAATGTATTCTTCAGAACGCAGTTTTCAATAGCTCAGTTTCAACTTTCACGTACATATCCACAGCATATTGGTGGAAGAGACGCCGACATTTTAAGAGATGATTGTCCTCATTTTCCCGAACCATCAGTCTGTATGAATAATAATTCATTGAACTAACTTTTTTGTTAGTTTTGGAACCTGTAACTGGATTTATCATCTTCATTGAAAAATGATATCCATCTTCACCTTGCCAAAATAAGATAGGATATTGTAACGCATCATATGGTCGATGTGTTTCGGACACACGCTGCAGTTGATTGCTACGCCGATGTAAAACAATATCTCGGTTTTCTAAATTTTCACTCACGACGACAATAACGACTTCGTCAATTGTTGGCGCATTAAAGCGTCTCGCGTGTTGTCCTGCAGGCGTCTTATCAGCTTTAATGACAATTTTATGATTATCAGACGGCATGCGGTCCAAAGCGGTCGTGAATAATGCAACCAATTCGTTATGTTGATGAAAAAACGTTTGGAGTTGTTCTACAATTGGTCTTTTCACCGAATTGTTGTGTGCACAACGCTGATAGACTTGTCTTGCTGAATTGCCCATAAAATAAATTTGCAAAAATTTGTAGTCGCTTTTTGGCGTTGGCAATAAGGAACCTGTTAGATGATATATTTGACCCTGAATCTTGGAAGTTCGCATAAAATTTTTTTGAATAATTTTTGTTGCAGGAAATGACGTCATTTAAAAAAAATTATTGTATTGCTGGATATGAGTCAAAAAATGTTTAGGATCTGGCCCATTTCCGGAAACCAATGAATGTAGTGGCTCTGGTGGCGGTACCAATGGCGTCAATTTGACTTGAACGCTCGCGCAACACAATCCAGGAGCTTCATTTTTAAAGTTAAATGTCTTGCAATATTGGCACACAACGTTCATTGCTCCAATAGCAACGATTTGCTGTGAACTATAATCGATTTCCACGTTATAATTGAATGCAGCTCGATACGGGTTAAACGCAACATTTCTATGTTGTTGATTTCGATTCCATCGATTCCGTTCAACTTCATTCCGTGCTTCGCGTTGCTCGTCAGTTTGACTTGCTCTTGTATGACTCGCAGCATTGCGAGTTCTGCGCCTTAAGTTTGTACGTCTAATAGCTGGCATTTTCAAAAATGAAAATTCAACTGTAAATTAAAGAAAACTTGTATTCTTCTTTATAACCAAGTATATCACTTGTTATGTTAATAACGTGTATGTTAGTATATCCAAACTTACCAAAACTCCATATTAAATTGAACTTTTAATATGCGTGATGGCTCTGAACTAACCGTGATGTGCACTAAGAAATTCAATTTTCTTCCATCCTTTATAAATTAATTATTTTACATGTATTTTATCAACAAAATAACTCTGACCGAAGTATTTGCAGCACACATTCTGTCAATTCTATATCAAACGTCATAAGGTTACATTAAAAAAGTTTATATTGTCCAAAGCGCTTAATTTTATATGGTGGTTAAGTATTCGTAAATTTTCTAATCTTCCACGCAATTTTCTTAATTTTTCTTTCATAAGAACCTTCTCCTGACAATAAAAAACACAACAAAAAAGAATTAGCGAAATCGGTCCAGCCGTTCATGCGTGATGGCGTGATCAAGAGAAATAGGGATTCATTTATATATATATATATATATATATATATATATATATATATATATACATATATATATATATATATATGTACTCAAATTAGTATATTATCACTTTTAATTATAAAACAAAGATCATACCAGCATAAGTTTAGAAATAACGATTGTAAACATAATAATAATATATTATTCTTAGTTCTCGTTTGTACGGAACCACATGTGCCGAATCCAACGAGCCTGTCATCACTCGCGAAAGCAGGAATAACCGTATAGACGCCTGGTGCAAACCCACAATCCTTAGCTCCGTATGACACTAAGCCGGCTAAAGCACCGTCGCATGCCATTGGACCACCAGAATCACCCTGCAACAGAAAGTCTTTATCACTATAATACACTTCTCATCAGAAAAATCAAAACACTTCCGTTTTTATGGCCATTACAGTGATAAGCGAAAATTCTAAATTCAAAATTAGAATTTCATTTGTTTATCCTATAAATGAAATGATTCACTGTTTTGACACAAATGTGTGTTTAGAGTTGGAGTACATTTCACCTTTGAAAACTAAAAATTAGCGCTTATCTTAAAACTTTTTGTTCTGTGTTCTGTATACTGCGTATGTACTGTGACTTTGGGACGTCTGAAAAAGTTTTTTTTCTATAACATATGGATACTTCGCCCGCAGAAACCGCCCAAGTGGTGGCATTGCTGGATTCTGGACTTAGTCAGCGTGTTGTGGCTGAAAGATTGCATATAAGCCTGGCGTTTGTTCATAGAGTCTACAAACGCTATCGGGAGACTGGTTTGTTCACACGCCGATCAGGATCTGGCAGGAATCGGGTCACTTCTGAGCGAGATGATCGATTTATTGTAACAACTTCTTTACGAAATCGACGCCTTAATGCTTTTCAACTGCAGCAGCAGCTTCATGTTGTACGTAGGGTGGCTGTAAGTGACTCTACAATTAGAAGAAGGTTGAAGGAACGTGGACTGGTACCGCATAAGCCAGCAAGTGGGCCGAAACTAACTGCAGACCATCGAAGAGCGCGCCTTAACTTTGCACGTGAGCACCTAAATTGGTCATACCTCCAGTGGAACAAAGTCCTCTTTTCTGATGAGTGTAAAATTATGCTGTATGGTAACGACGGAAGGAACAAGGTCTACAGAAGAGATGGAGAACGCTTTGCACAATGCTGCATTGAAGAAAAGGTCAGCTATGGTGGCGGTTCGTGGACGGTTTGGGGAGGAATCAGCGCCGACGGTAAAACAGAGCTTGTCTTTGTGTCTGGGCCACGTCTGCCTGCACTAAACAGTCATCGGTACATCGAACAGTGTCTTAAGCTTCACGTGATGCCCTATGCACATTTTATTGGCAACGGTTTCATATTCATGCACGACAATGCTAGGGCTCACACCGCGAGCGTCGTACGAGATTATGTTACCGAAGTAGGTATCTCCATTATGGAATGGCCAGCAAAAAGCCCGGAAATGAATCCGATTGAACATCTATGGGATGAATTAAAGAGACGAATTCGTGCAAGAGATCCTGCCCCAGAAACACTTAGCCAGCTGCAAAATGCAATCCAAGAGGAATGGAATGGAATGCCACAACAGTTGATCGTGACTCTCATCCTATCGATGAAGAACCGTATGGAAGCAGTAATAAGAGCTCGGGGAGGGAATACAAGTTATTAAATAAACGTTTCTTAGCTTTTTTTTTTCATTTACGTGTGTTGTTTTATCAATTTCCTTTATACTCCATACAGGGTAAAAATGACTTGTTAAACAAAATACGAAACCTATGAACATTTAATTTGAATTTAGAACATTAACATTATGATTTGAAAACCTCATATTATTCACTATTAAACGACATTTGACATATATTCCTAAATATATACATTTTTCTGATAATCCTTACAAAACATAAACTTGCAAGGTGTTTCGATTTTTCTGATGAGAACTGTATAATATCAGCCCTATATTAAAATGCCCCACTGCTGAGCACTGCCTGACATTGAGGTTGGACTCGCAGGGGTTATGTGGTTAGCCGCAGAGGACGACATGTTTGTTGCTCGGCAAGCACGTGGTGTTTAGGCATCGGAGTCATGTGCGGCTAGTGCGAACCAGTCGGTCGCGCGAGGCACGGAGTTGTCTTTAGCGAAGTGGCGGCATGGTTTCGCTACCACAACGCATCTCGGGGGCTTACCTGCTCAGCAAGTAAAAATCATAGCTAGAGTGATTTGGGCCACACCCGGCTTGTCTATTTGGGTAGGCGTATGGATGTACGTCGGGAAGTGAGCGTGCCTTATACAGCTACGGTACCATACTGGTGGAATGGAGCCAGACTAATAAGCTATTATTTAATGTGTCGAAGTGTAATGTGATGTCTTTCACGCGTTCAAAGACACCTAAGCTTTATAACTATTGCATGGAGGGACACGATATTCAACAAGTTGATTCGGTACGAGATCTAGGCGTCATATTTACCAAAGATCTAACATTACGCTCGCATATTGTAAAACTATGTAAAAAATCATTTAGAAATCTAGGCTTTGTTATGCGGGAACCATGATTTCAACAACAGCGCAGCCATAAAATCTTTATATAACGCTTTTGGTAAGAAGTAATCTGGAAACGAGTACTATTATCTGGAATCCCTACGAAGCTAAGTACAGCCTAATGGTAAAGAAAATACAAAACAAGTTCACCCGGTACCTTTACTTAAAACGATACGGAGTATACCCCTTCTATCCTCTTATGTATCCAAGTCTTTTTGTGTTAGGAATGGTGGGATATTATAAACTCGAGGTGAGACGGAACTATGCTTTGCTTAAATGCATTTACCTTATCATAACAGGCAAATCAGATTGAACAACCCAACAATATTAGCATCGCTCCAGTTTCTTGTACCTAAGTCCAGGTTACGACAGGGGCCACAGGGAATTTGAAAAAGGCCCTTATCAGAGCCACCAAAAAGGCCCTTCTCAGAGCCACTCCGAGCAGGAGAGTGTTCCGAAAGATTTATCGGACTCTACGTCTTTTGACTCGCGTGCCGAAGTGGTGGCGGAGGCCACCTTTGGGGAGGCAGGCAACCGAAAGCAGCCGTCCACTTCGTTCTCCGTGTCTGGGTATTTAGACTCAGACACGGAGACCGAAGGGACGGCGGCCGCCAAGGTGCCCGCTGCCAGAAGAGGGCGGGGGAGAGCGGTGAAGGGGGAACGCTCCAGGGAGGAGTTCCTCATGCCCGCTTCGGTGCAGCCGAATGCGGAGTTTGAGGCGGCGCTGCACGAAAGACGCCTTGGGAAGGGGCCGGCTACTGTTGCCGCCGACCTGGGGATGGAGTTCGGCAGCGAGTCAGATTCCACCCCAGTGTTCGACTTGCGCGACTTGAGCGACCTAAATGCCCAAGAATTAAGAGTGCGGGCGGGCGAAAAGCTCGCCTGCATTCTGGAGGTGGCCCGAAAGTCGGGCAATTTGAAGGGCGAGTATGTCGCTCGCCTGAAGCTGTCGACGTCGCTGCTGAGGGAGGTGGTGGACACCCTGGCGGGCCGCAGCGAGGCATAGGAGACGCGGCGGCTGAGGGCCAAAAACTCCCGCCTGCGTCTCGAATGGGAGACACTCAAGGCGGAGGTAAAGGCGCTCCGTCGGGGCATCGCTGAGGCAAAGACGGAGGCCGCCGCGGCGACGACTTCGGCCACCACTGCCGCTGCCGCCGCCGCTACCGCCACTGCGGAGACGTGGGCGGCCCCTGCCGCCCCTCAGGTGGGTCCCGAGCTGGTGGAGGAGCTTAAGCGCTCCCTTATCATCACGCTCGGGACGATGTTGAGCGCCCGGCTCGCGGGGCTTGAGGACCGGGTTCTACCGGCCCCGACGGTCCACCCTCAGCTGAGAGCGGATGCCAGGAGGGCGGGGGCAGACGCCACACCGCCCATACCGGCGCATCAGCCGGTTGCCCCCAAGGCGGGCAAGGGGACCAAGCAGGCCCCCAGAACTGCCGCAGCTCCTGCAGCAGCACCGACCGCGGGTCCCTCTAGGTCTAGGGGAACCCAAAACGCCAGCGGGGCTGCCCCTGCTGCCGCCGTCACAAAGGAAACATGGGTGACGGTGGTAGGGAAGGGAAAAGGGAAATGCAAGGGGAAGGGCAAGGGGAAGGGAAAGTCCTCCCCCCTCTGCATCTGCGCCTGGCCAGGTGGCGCGTGCCCCCACCGCCAAAGCCCGGCCTGCTGCCCCTGTAGCCCCCAAGAATATGGCGGCAGCACAGAGGTCCCCGAAATCCGCGGCAGTCGTGCTTTCGTTGCAGCCCGACGCCGCGGCAAAGGGGATGACGTATGCTGCCGCCATCAGGGCGGCACAGGAAAAGGTCGACCAACTCCGCTTCCGCCAGACGGCTACGGGAGCCAGGATCTTAGAGATTCCGGCTCCCAAAGCGGAGAAAAGGCGGATAGGCTCGCGGAGAAACTCCGCAAGGACCTGTCCGTGGTGGCCAGTGTCACCAGGCCCGTAAAGTCCACAGACTTGCGGATTACGGGCCTGGACGATGCTGCCACAAAGGAGAAGGTGGCGGCGGCGGTCGCGGTGGCGGGCGAGTGCGAGGTGCGGCTCGTCAAGGTCGAGGAGATCCGCCCCGGCTTTGATGGCGCCGGCTCCTCCCTTGTGTCCTGCCCTGTCTCGGCAGCCAAAGTGCTGCTGAGCGGGGTCAGCCTTCTCATTGGATGGAGCTTGGTGAAGGTGGTTGCGCTGGGCGAGCGCCCCATCCTCCTAATGGGGGACTTGAACGCCAAGGCCCGGGAATGGGGCAACCGCTGCACTGACACTCGAGGGGAGATAGTCAGGGAGTGGGCGGTTGCCACAGGACTGACCCTCCTCAATAGAGGGTCGGTCCACACGTGCGTGCGATGGTGTGGGGGGTCCGTGGTGGACTTAACGTTCACCAGCCCCGCTCTTGCGGCACGTGCTCAGGCCTGGAGGGTGATATTGGAGATGGAGACGCTCTCGGACCACTAATACATAAGGTTCGAGATCTCCGCCTCCGACAGTCAGAAGGGTCCCGGCGCGTGGTGCGGGCGGATTTTCCGCGCTGGTCGGTGAGTCGCCTCGACGCCGGGCTGGCGGAAGAGGCGGCCATCGTCCAGGCGTGGCTTGCCGTCCCCATGCACCCGGTGGAAGGAGGGACGGTGGCGGTAGGCGTCGCGGCAGGCCGTTTTCGCGAAGCGGTCACGGCCGTCTGCGACGCGGCGATGCCGAGAGCCCGCCGCCGCCCCGGCCGCCGAGAAGTGTACTGGTAGAGCTCGGCGATCGCAGATCTCCGAACCGCCTGCTCGGCGGCGCGGTGGCCCTACATGCGGTGTAGGCGGCGGCGGCATGGCCGGACGAGTGGCCAGCTGTCGGCCGAAGAGCTGCAGGCTGAGCTTCGGCTGTACGATGAGTATCGTGCAGCCAAAAAGGAGCTGCAGCTGGCCGTCGGCCAGGCCAAGGCCCAAGCTTGGGGTGAGGTCCTGGAGGGCCTAGATAGGGACCCATAAGAGCGTCCGTACAGGGCTGCCCGGAACAAATTCCGGGGCCTGACACCCCCCGTCGCGGAGTCCCTGAAGCCGGAGCTCCTGGGCAGGGTGTTGGTGGGGCTCTTTCCCGAACGGGACCCCCACCATACCCCTCTGACGATGGCGCCGTCCTTCCCGGAGGAATTGGACCCGGCCTCCATCTCACTTATATCGGAGGCGGAGATGGAGGCAGCCGTCAGCCGCTTAAGTGGCAAGAGGACGGCACCGGGTCCTGACCGGTCCCGGGGCGGGTCCCCCGGATCGCCCTCAAAGAGATGAGTGATTCACTTCGGGAGCTGTTCGACGCGTGCCTCACGTCTGGACGGTTCCCGAAGCTGTGGAAGGACGGCCGATTGTGCCTGTTGCGGAAGGAGGGGTGAGACACAGCCTCGCCTTCCGCATACAGACCAATCGTGTTGCTGGATGACACGGGAAAGCTGCTAGAGAGAGTGGTGGCTTCCCGTGTCATCCAGCACTTAGAGGGGACTGGGCCGGCGCTATCGCAGGCCCAGTATGGGTTCAGAGTGGGGCGGTCCACGATAGACGCCCTGCTCTGGCTCAAAGATTGGACGCAGGAAGCGGTCGGTGGGGGGAACAAGGCGTTGGCTGTCTGGCTGGACATTGCCAACGCCTTCAACAGCCTCCCGCATGGAACAGTACAGGAGGCGCTCCGGTATCACGGAGTGCCCCTGTATTTGCGGAGGCTGTTGGCCGACTACCTCCAGAACCGTGAGGTCCTGGTGGAGGGACGCGACGGTTTGAGGCGCCGTCGCGTATCCTGCGGGGTTCCACAGGGGTCGGTGATGGGACCGCTCCTGTGAAACGTTGGCTACGACTGGGTGCTTCGGAGCACGCTTCCCGCGAGTATGCGGGTGGCGTGCTACGCCGATGACACCCTGATCGTAGTCAAAGGAAGGGATCTCGTGGAGGCGGTGCGGTTGGCCGAGGTGGGAGCTGCCTTAGTGGTCGACCGTATCCGCACCTTGGGATTGGAGGTTGCCCTCTCCAAGACCGAGGCCCTATTGTTCCATGGGCCTCGGGGGGGACCTCTTCCAGGTACGCGAGTGGCTCTGGACGGGGTCTCGGTCCGGGTTGGGACCCAGGTACTTGGATCTCATCCTGGACGGGAGGTGGACTTTTGGGGCACACTTTACCCAGCTGGCCCCAAAAGTCCTGGGAGCGGCGGCCGCCCTAGGGAGGCTGCTGCCCAACGTGGGTGGCCCGAGCTCCACTTGTCGCCGACTGTACTCCGGAGTGATCCGGAGTATGGCCCTTTACCCCCGCGCCGGTCTGGGCGGACGCCCTCAGTCGCGACAATAAGACCCTGCTGCAACGTCCGCAGTGGGTCATCGCGACGAGGGCCATACGCGGTTACCGGATGGTGTCCTGGACGGCGGCGTGCGTGCTGGCCAGTGACCTCCCCTGGGGGCTACAAGCGGAGGTCCTCGCCGAAGTTTACCACTTCGTGGCGGCGAGGAGGTCCCGCGGGGAGCCCCCGGGGTGGGAGGAGGTCGCACGCATGCGGCGACAGGTGCGGGCCTCCCTGTTGAGGCGGTGGATGGAAGACCTGGCTCCACCAGTCCCGGGTCAGTGGACGGTGGAGGCCATTGGCCCGGTCCTCCGGGGGTGGATAGGGCGGCGATTCGGGTCGCTGACCTTCCGACTGGTGTAGGTGCTTTCCGGGCATGGATGCTTCGGAAAGTATTTGAACCAGATCGCGAGACGGGAGGCGACCCTGGCCTGCCACGAGTGTGGGGCACTGTACCGGCTTGCACGGCCCCACACGTCTGGGGGGTGGCCTTGGTGAGCAAGGCCACCCCTCCACATGTGCTGAGGCCCCGTTTACCATCAGCCGGGCCAACCGCCGGGGCGGGATGGTGATTGCTAACGCGACCCCATCCCGCCCCACCCTGTCGGCGGAGGGACTGCTCACCCCAGGTTTTTAGTGTGTATACCGACCCCCATCAGGGGCGGAGAGACTCACATAACCACCCTCCCCCCCAGCGAGTTTTTCGTTAGCAACTCCCAGAATTGCGAGTGGTGAACGGCTCTATTGCTCCAGCACCTATCTGGAGAATAGGTAGTGCCACTTGGGCATGAGGTAGCTCGCTTACGAGAACCGGATCTCTGGAGTTAGGTTGGAGAAATCGAGATTTCGGGAAAAGACCTATCTATAACTAGTCCCGGAAGGTGCTCTCGGGCACTGGAAGGTACAGCGGCTCCCACTATTATAACCTGACGGTTGGTGTAGGGCAACCTGGGCAACGCTATATCGTAAGCTGGACTAGTCATAGAGAGAGGGGATGCTGAGCACAGGCTCCTTCTCAGTGTAATAAGGTATAGTCCACCACCCTAGCCCAATGCGAGTTGGCAGACTTTACATATCTTCGACAACATTATGGAGAGCTCTCAGACATGCAGGTTTCCTCACGATATTTTTCTTCGCCGTTAAAGCGAGCGATAACGAACTATTTAATACGCACGAAACTTCGAAATGTCAGAGATGTGCCTTGGGTTTGATCTCGAGGTCACTGCGTGGCAGTCCAACGCTCGCCCAATAGGCTATCGCTGTTATTATCAATATATTTTGGTGTACAGCCCAACAGTGGAGCGTCTATATTTTCTACCAAAAAACCTTCGATCAACAATACAACTAGATGTTGGCGCAAAAAATACGTCTCGGTAAGCACTTAAGATTTGAGCTCTTATTTTGTTTAGTTTGCTTGAAACACAGCCAATGTAAACACGTCTCACAATGCCGCAGTGTGTATTCAAAAGTTGCAAAAATAATGCTCAAAATAGCAATTTAATGGCCGGACTATCTTACTTTCGATAAGTACATGAAGAATAAGTTATATTTTAAGCTTTAAACTAACAAATAATATCAAATTTTGAACAAAATTACCGATTTTAAACCACGCTACAAACGTTTGGCCATGGCTCGCGAACACACGCACAAACTTTTATAACAAAAATAAACGAAACAAAAGTAGCTATCAAGGCAATAACGGTAAAAAGTACTTTATTTGTTGCCGCTTAAGATTGATTTCACACTAAATGTTGTTGTATGTGACGAATGATCGTAAGTGTTGGCGCGTAGAACCGACCACAACGGACGACGGAGGAGGAAGCAAGGGCGCCGGGGGGAGGTCCGGCCCATTCACCGCGTTCGTCCGAGGCACCGCACTCCGCTCCGCGACACCACCCGCGATACTCGCTTCATACCTGTTTTAATAAACGCCTATATTATACAGTCCACTATCAATTTTATCCTACAACCCGTTAGGATCACGAACAAATGGTCCTATAGTTCTTGTGGAAGAACTCACCGGAACACGAAAACCAGAAGTTTATAGCAGAGGTCGGCGTTGGTGCAAATTTCAAAAGTTAACACGAACGTCAACGGTCGCAGCGCCCTGAGTCATCGGTGAAGAAGATTCAGGGAACGGATTCGGTTAAATAAGTGAGCTCGTTCCAATTGGATTTCCTTTATCTGCTTTCTTTCCTTTCCAATTTGCCTTAATTTGATTGAACAAGTGCTTAAAAAATTCAAATCTAGTGACGGTTATTTTTTTCTCATTTTCAAAATCCTTTTAAACTTCTTATTGCCTGCCCTTTTATCTTTCTTTTCTCTCACTGCGCATACGCACGCATCGTAAAGCCATATTTGTTAATATAAGCTAACAGTGATTATCGCACAGCTGGCCGCTCGCTTCAAGGTCAACGACCGTATTCTTTTGTTCGTCGCGCAAAACAAGTTTTCTATAACTATAAATCAGCTGTTTCTTGTTTGTTTGTACAATATGAGTGAACAATTAGATTTAGAAACACTCAAAAAGCGACGCAGTGCAATTAAAGCTAAATTAACGATATTTAAAAATTATTTAAAGCCCCTTAGCAGTGCTTCCTGTTTATCTCGTTTGCAACGTCTCGAGTTAGAGGGACGTTATGAGCGTTTCCAGACCTTATATGGGGACTTTGATAATTTACAGACGGAGATTGAATCGTTGTTGGACACGCCGGAAGACGAGTTCAAGACGCGGGTCGAGTTCGAGGACCAGTACCACTCCAGCGTGGCGGTGGCACGCAATTTACTTGCGGCCGAGTCTAGCTCAGGAGATGGGTCAGGTAAGGCACACACAAATGTCCGTCTCCCAAAAATTTATTTGCCACATTTTGATGGTAGCGTTCAGGGTTGGCTTGAGTTCAAAGACACCTACATTTCACTTATTCACACAAACAATTTAAATGACAATATAATGAAATTTCATTATCTCAGATCTTGTTTACGCGGTGGCGCCGCTTTGGTTATAAAAAATATAGATTTTACAAGCGATAATTATATAAATGCTTGGGATTTGCTATGTCAAAGATATGACAATGATCAGCTGCTCATACATAATCATGTTCAAGCATTGTTTAATGTGCAATGTTGTTCAAAAGAGTCTAGTAAAAGCTTGCGATACCTTATTGATGTAACTAATAAAAATATAAGGGCTCTTAAAACATTAAAACAGCCCACCGAACATTGGGATACATTAATAATATTTATGATGGCTCAAAAATTAGATAGCAGTACTAGTCGCTACTGGGAAGAATATCGCAATACTTTGCCTAATCCTCCAACGTTAAACCAATTTATTACATTTATAGAAAGTCAAATCAACTTGTTAGAAAAATTAGAAGAAAATATAAAAAATAACCTTAAATCTAAATCATCAGAACATAATACTATTAACAACAAATCTAAAAGTTTTATTGTGGCATCAAGTAGCAATTGTAATACATCCACTTTAAAATGTCCTTTATGTTCAGAAAACCATTTCCTTTACACTTGTGAAACATTCAGGAGTTTGCCGACTGAAGCGCGTATTCAAAAGGCAAAGCAATTCAAAGTTTGCATGAATTGTTTACGTTCAGGTCATACTGAAAATAAGTGCAAATTGTCACACTGTAAATACTGCAAAGCGCGTCACAATACACTTTTGCATTCAGAACCTGAACCAAGTAAACCCACCAATCCTATACCCAACAGCGGCAATGTTACCTTTTCAGCCAGTTTAGAGCATTATAATACATTTGCCTTTGTATTACTTTCCACAGCTTTGGTGCGAGTGCGTGGTGCCGATGGCACTAAGCACTCCGCCCGAGTCTTATTGGACAACGGTAGTACTGCAAATTTTATTTCACACGCCTTATCATCAAAACTGGGCTTGTCAAGACATAGCACTGGCTCAGCAACGGTATCAGGTATAAACAACCAGACCTCTTATAGTACACAGTCTTGTAATCTCGCATTAGAGTCTTATTACGGTGACTACACGGTCGAGTTAAATTGTCTAATATTACCTGAAATAACTAAGGTGCTGCCATCGCGTTGCGTAAATATCAGTCATATCCCTCTACCTTCAGGATTACAATTAGCTGACCCTACTTTCAACATTCCGTCAGTAGTAGATATTCTGGTTGGGGCTGAAACTTTCTGGAACGTGTTAGGGCAAAACACTATTAATCTAGGGAAACACTTACCTAAGCTTCACGAAACGAAGTTAGGTTGGATTGTTTCTGGTCAAGTGGTATCCTTACCACGCCTTCAACCTTTATCTTATTTTTGCAACTATGCAAAGGGTGAAATTAATATTGACCGGTTTTGGGAACTTGACACAATCCCCGTTAAGCATTCTTTGTCTCAAGAAGAAAAAGCCTGTGAGCAAAGCTTTGTCCTCAACACACATCGCAATAATGAAGGGCGTTTTGTAGTTACCATACCTCTAAAAAAGGATCCTCAGGTATTAGGTGACTCCCTTCAAATGGCAATAAGCCGCTTCTTGTCTTTAGAACGTCGTTTTCAACGTGATAATATTTTTAAACAACGTTACCTAGAATTTATGCATGAATATGAACAATTGGGTCACATGTCATATGAAACTACAGTTCAAAAATATTTATCATCTTCTAACGAAACAATAAGTTATTTTTTACCACACCATGGCGTTATTAGAGAGTCTAGCACAACCACTAAACTACGAACAGTCTTTGACGCTTCCGCCCCAACTACTACAGGCGTATCGTTGAATTCGATCCAAATGGTAGGTCCCGTGGTTCAGGATGACCTTCTGTCTATTTTGTTACGTTTTCGACAGCACAAATACGTCATAGCCGGTGACATTGAAAAAATGTATAGGGCAGTCGAAGTACATCCCACTCAGCGATCGCTACAGCGCATAGTATTTCGCGCTCACCCAAACGAGCCACTTAAGGTGTACTGTTTAAATACAGTGACATATGGCACAGCGTCTGCTCCCTACCTGGCCACCAAATGTCTCACAAGTTTGGCCTCTACCGCTACCAACGCAGAAGTAAAACGTGCAATAACACATGACTTCTATGTTGATGATTTTTTGAGTGGGAGTCACTCTATAGAGAGTACGATTAAACTATGCAAAGAAGTGATCAGCACACTTTCATCGGCAAGGTTTAATTTACGTAAATTTAAGTCTAACGATTGCCATATATTATCTCAAATATCTGACCTCGATTATTTAAATATTAATAACACACTAGATTTTAACAGCGATGCTATCAATGCCCCATCAAAGACTTTAGGTCTTCATTGGCTATGTGATACTGACTGTCTCTCATATTCAATTAACATAGAGCAAAATCCACAAGAGGTAACCAAACGTCACATATTATCTGTTCTAAGTCAAGTTTTTGACCCACTGGGCTTGGTAGGTCCATGCGTTATTGAAGCTAAATTAATCATGCAACAGCTTTGGATAGACAAGTATGGCTGGGACGATATAGTTTCACAAGATATAAAAGATCTTTGGCTTTCTTTTGCGAATACATTACCTAGTCTTAATAAACTAAAAATACCTAGATTTATTTCATGTAGCGACTCGGTAAAAAACGAAATTCACGTCTTTTCCGACGCGTCTGAACGAGCATACGGAGCGTGTCTATACATTCGTTCGGTTTCTAGTTCTGGATCTGTTCACATTCAACTTTTAACTTCTAAAAATCGTGTGGCACCCCTTAAACCGACATCAATACCGAGACTTGAGCTGTGCGCGGCCCTAGCCGCTACAAGACTGTGTACTAAGGTTCGTGACTCTCTTACCATGCGCATTGATAAAACTTACATGTGGTGCGACTCTACGATTGTTCTGGCGTGGCTGTCTACATCGCCCATTAGACTAAAACCATTTGTGCGTAATAGAGTCAACGAGATACAGGAGAGTACGGTTGGTTGTACCTGGAACTACGTGCCGTCGAAAGAAAACCCGGGCGATCTTGTTTCCCGTGGGCTGAAGGCTGATGCTATCAGCACCAGTTCTTTATGGTGGTCCGGCCCCTCCTTCTTAATGAAACCACAAAACAACTGGCCTCAAAGGCCGAATAATATCTTAAAACAAGATCTACCGGAAGTAGTTTGCCATGTAGTTAGTAATGTTGATCCCATCACTTATAACCATCAAAGTAATATAATTATCAATCAATTCATATTAAAATATTCTAATTTTTATAAATTAAAAAGAGTAGTTGCTTATATACTTAGAGCCACTAACAACTTTAAGCTTAAAGCAAATAAATGCTTCGGCCCTCTTTCTACGGAGGAGCTGCACAGTGCTTTTAATTTAATTATTCATAATGCTCAACTTAACATGTTTCCTGACGAGTATTCTTCTTTAAAATCAGGAACGTCCCTGTCGCGTAGCAATCGTCTTATCACATTGACACCTTTTATAGACTCTGATAATATTATGCGCGTGGGCGGCAGGCTTGATAACTCCCCTTATGATTTTAACATAAAGCATCCCATTTTACTTTGCAGTAAACATGCCTTAACAAAATTATTATTTCAAAGCGAACATTTAAAGCTTTTACATGCTGGACCACAGCTTTTATTAGCATCTATACGTCAACACTTCTGGCCGCTTGGAGGCAGAAACTTATCAAAATGTATTGTCAAAAAATGCCTTAAGTGTTTCAGATTTAGAGCCCAAAACGTCCAGCCCATCATGGGACAACTACCTACTTCACGAACTGACCTTCAATTCCCTTTTTTAAATTGTAGTGTGGATTACGCTGGGCCAATTCTGATCGCTGATCGGAAGGGACGAGGGTGTAGACTAATTAAGTCATACCTATGCATTTTTGTGTGTCTTGCAGTGAAAGCTGTTCACCTCGAACTCGTCACAGCGTTAACGTCAGAAGCCTACATGTCAGCCCTTAAGCGGTTTGTATCACGTCGAGGTAAGCCTCGTAGCATCTGGTCGGACAACGGAACAAACTTCGCTGGTGCTTGTAAGGAAATAAATAACTTTCTGTCTGGCTCAAGTGCTGCTTCTGATATGGCACAGGAAGGCATTGATTTTCATTTTTCACCTCCTTACTCTCCTCATTTTAATGGCATTGCAGAAGCCGCTGTTAAGGCCACTAAAGGCCATCTTAAAAAGCTTCTTTCTCTCACTCATCTGACTTATGAGGAAATGGCAACTTGTCTTTGTCAAATTGAGGCTGTACTTAACTCTCGCCCACTTACCCCTGCTTCCTCTGATCCTCTAGACTTCACTGCCCTTACACCTGCCCATTTTCTAGTTGGACGACCACTCACAACCATTCCGCATCCACAGGTCACCGACGGCAACATCACTCGCTTGGAACGCTACCAACGCATCGAACTCATCAGGCAGCATTTTTGGAAGCGATTCACTAATGAGTACATTTCGTTACTGCAACAGAAATCCGAGTGGACAGCATCGAGTGGCAAGTTGGAGCTTGGGACGCTGGTTCTCGTGAAGGACCTGACACTGCCACCTCTCCTGTGGCCGTTAGGCCGCATCATCAAGGTGCACCATGGCAATGACAACATTGCACGAGTCGTTGAAGTCAAAACGAAGACAGGGACCTTGGTGCGTCTATCTGCCCCTTACCACTTCTTTGAAGTCTATAATACTTCAACCCGGGCAGCATGTTGGCGCGTAGAACCGACCACAACGGACGACGGAGGAGGAAGCAAGGGCGCCGGGGGGAGGTCCGGCCCATTCACCGCGTTCGTCCGAGGCACCGCACTCCGCTCCGCGACACCACCCGCGATACTCGCTTCATACCTGTTTTAATAAACGCCTATATTATACAGTCCACTATCAATTTTATCCTACAACCCGTTAGGATCACGAACAGTAAGTATTAGATAATATTTTGAAGATTTGTGATTTTATTACTAGGTGGCACCTGGTTGTAATTAGGTTGAACTTAAAACTGTTTTAAAACTTTTCTCTCCGTTTATTAGTAAACAATCGTAGCTGTGTATACGTATTGTCACGCGGACAGCATTTAGCTTTGATTTTGTACGTGACCTGATATCTAGTTGTATTGTTGATCGAAGACCAAAACGGTCATTAGTTGCGCAGAATCTGGTAATGTACGCGATAGACGACAATAGCTATAACGTGTTTTGATTGTTGTAGGTATAACAGTTGAGGCTGATAACACCTATATTTTTTCAATAGAATAAGATGAAACTTTGAGTAAATGTATAGAGTATTACAAACAGCAAGCTGTAACTATAAAAGAGAATTAAGATATGGTGTCAGTGTTCATCTCAATAAAATGTCCTCCGTCCGCCGCGTTTATCTGTCTGTTCACGATGAACTCAAATACTACAAGACAGATTTTCATTCGGTTTTTACCAATGAGAAAGGTGTATAATTTGTTGAGATTTTGTATTACCCGTGCGAAGCTGGGGTGGGTCGCTAGTTCAAGTATAAAGAAATGCTGCCAATAAACAATGAATATGAATAACATTATGAGTTATGACCCAGCTAATGCCAATGAGCATCGATGGACGTCGTTCCAGTTCTAAGGGATTGTGAACCTAATATTGCTATAAATATTATAGATACTCAAACAGTAAATACCTGACAACTGTCTCGTCCTAAATCACCCGCACAGATTTGAGTATATTTATTATACAAACCCTTATAAAAATCTTTTCTGCATTTCTTAAACGATATTATAGGCATACACACCATTCGAAGGGTTCTAGATAGTTTCGCCTGAAATAGAAAATAACATTGTAAATAAGCGTAGTTTAAATAAGAAATTGAATAGTTTGAATCTATAATCTGAACGTGAAACAAGTAAACCTTCGTCGTCTAAAATATGTATATAGGTTTAAGTTCAATATCAAAAAATTTTAAGAAGTATAAGAAATATCAGGTTGTTGTTGCTTTGTATTCTGGAACTCACATGCATTTCTCATACCTTGTGACTATGATGGCAGAAAAGCAGTCAAAAAGTCGGGGAAAGTGTATATATAAATAGTTTAAAATAATGTAAAATTAGTCATATATAAATACTTACTCGTAAAAGAAACTACGGTAGAGTCTGTATATTATAATTTATTAATTTCAACAGCAGAAAAAAAAAATTGATTTATTTGAATAATATAATATTCTACTACATACACACAACACCATCTAGCTCAAACTAAGCACAGCTTGTATTATGGGTACTAGACAATGGATAAACATACATATATACTTTTTTTAATAATAACATGTATATCAAATTCTTACTCCGTCCATTAGTCCAAATCCCGAGGTTACGCAAAGTTTACCTTCTATTAAAGATCTGCTTGACCTTAACATTCGAATAGGTCTTACCACGTCCGAAAATTGAAAAGGCTTTATTACCTGTATAACAAAAATAACTGTTACTCCATATTTAACTAGTGTATGATATGTATATATTTAGACGACTAATAACAATATTATAAGGACATCAATTATAAGGATATCAAACTGACACATTTTACCGTAGAGCCTATCAGAAATTAAAAATCATTCGTAATTGCAATTTTTAAGCGAAGGAGAATGATTTATTCTCCCCCGATATCTTAGCAGTGTCTTATCGTATATCGAAAGTATTCAAATTAAAATATACACATACAATATGCACATTAGATACTTTATATATTTACTAATAATAATAAAATTTATCAGCTCTGTATTAAATTGTCCCACTCCTGGCATGGGCCTCTTTTTAGTGTAAGAAAGGTTAGGCCCTAGTCCATCAAGTTGACCTAATGCGCGTTGGCAGATTTCACATATTTCCAAAAAGCTTATGGAGAACTTTCAGACATGCATATGTGCTCACGATGTTTTCCTTCGCCGTTAAAGCAAGCGATAATTAACTATTGTAGCGCGCGGTAGGTTAAAGTGCAACAACGTGCGCGGCCGCACGGTTGAGTCGGAGCCGTTGCCGCACCTCCCGCGTCCCTCGCCAGTCGGCGCTCGCCAGTCGCGCAATCACGCTGCCGCGAGATATGCGTGATTATCTATTCCGTCACGGCGGCTCTCGCTCTTTCGAGACTTGTTTTATAAAGTTTACTTGTTCAACTATGATAATTAACTGTAACCTGTGTTGTGTTGTTAACTACAAATTAAACGTGTGAAAGATGCGTATATGTCTGTGTGGCTTTCATTTCAAAACTGAAGCTCTGACCACGCCCTGTTATACTATTTAATACGCATATAGCTTTGGAAAGTCAGAGATGCCCGCTTTGAGATCGAACCTCCATCGAAATATCTTTTTGTAGCAGTCCAACGATCTCCCACTCTAACCTACTTCAATTAATGAAAAAAAAGGAATTTTAGACCTACTTATATATGAGTCCAATCAAAGTAAAGTGAACCTACATACATAATATTCTCACACGTATGTCCCCGAAGGCAGACCTTTGTAAGACAAAACCTACATTTCAGAAAGTTCCAAAACCGCTCTATTGCTCAGAATTTCTTACCAGAAGTACCCAATAGCACTTAACTTTACTCGAAACGTAAATTAAAATAAGAATTTTTATTATTTAAAAGACAACTCCCGTAATAGAAATAACTCCTGTGTCACGGAGGACTTTACAAACATCAAACAACGGACCCAAAAAAAAACTCAGTCTCGTAACAACTATTTGTAGATCGCACAAATTTTTGTCCCGTGTGGAGATCGAACCCACAATACTTGGCGCAGAGGCAGTGACCGTTTAGACCACTACACCCTCCATGCAGTCTTTTTAAAATGTGATTAGCTCTAAATTTTACCTGTAGCACAGCCAGGTCGTTAAGTATAATTTTAGAGTCATACTTTGTATGCTTATAACAATAATCAACTTTTCTCCAAGTTTCTATACTTTGCAGTTTTCGTAGTGCAGCTATCATCTGTGCCCGGGTTTCTCCATCGAGTACTGCATGAGATGTAAGAGTCCCAGCTATTACTCTGACGGCTGCTATATTCCTAATAAATAAATGTATTAAGAATATAATAACACTAGATTTGCCCGCGGTTTCACCCGCGTTTATAGTTACTGTTCGCCCCCGTGGCTCTTAGCGTGATGTTATATAGCCTTTAGCCTTCCTAGATAAATAGGCTACCCAACACAAAAAAAAATTCCAGTCGTTCCTGAAATCAGCGCGTTCAAACAAACAAATAAACTCTTCAGCTTTATAATATTAGTACAGATTATTAATGCATTATACGACCAAATTTTATCCTAACTTATAATATTATAAGTGCGAATGTAAGATAGTTTGTTACGCTTTCACGCTAAATTAAATTAAATAATTAAGATTACTCGACCGATCATCACGAAATATATTTCATATATTTTTGGCATCGATCAAATATACCATAGATGCACGATCGTCGCTCGAAAAACGGCCCCAACAAAACTGTGCATAAATCAGTCGTATGCGCTATATTATGCACCTGTCCCACTCCCTCTTGTGTGCGCTGCCCGTAAGCGAGAGCGAATCGACACTACTACTACGGTGGAGACCGTACCATATACTTAGTACGCTTGCGTATCGCGAGTAACACACTTAGGACGCTTTAGGCCCGGCGCTCATTATCGGCATCGGCACGGCTGAGGATTTTAGGTGATAAAAAGCATTATACATTAATTTTATGGCAATAAAGTAGAAATTTCCATGATATATGGTCATAGTAACAAAAATACCGCTTCGGTATGCTTGAGGCTACTGCATCGGCAGCTATGAGGATGCTTCGGGATACTTCGGGATCCTTCGGTACGCCGTCGCCCGCCGCGCCGCCGCCGCCGGCGCCGAGGCAACACTCAGGGCTTGCAAGCTTGAGGACGGTGCGGCATGCTTAAGGACGCCTCGTCATCCCTAAGAACGTTGCAGCATGCCAAGGCATAGTTTCCGACAGTGTGCGCTTGCATGTAGGGATGCCGAGGGATCCCTTTCCTTGCCGATGCCGATAATGGGCGCCGGGCCATACATTGACGCGTTTTAACTAAACTATTACAAAATGTTTCTCAATAGGCGTTCAATGGTTATTACGGTTTATTTCCTGGATTGCATAATAAATGCAGACACTTATAAGTAAGTACTACTGGTGAGTGCCACATATTGACGCGGTTTTTGTATTAGAATGTGCATCTATGGTATATTTGATCGAAGTTTTTGCCATATTTTTTTCGCATACACGTTTTCAGGAGTACAGAATAGGATATAGGATACCTTTCATCCAGAATAAAATCACTGTTACTAACCTAACCTAAAATACATTTACGCGAGCGAAGCTGCGGGCAAAATGTAGTTGTTTAATAAATTACACTAATTGATAAAACTAGAAAATACTAATAAAATACATGTTTATTCAAATATATATTAAGGAACGTACGGGTATACATAACAACAATAAAAAATACTCATTCTCGGATTTGATTTCCGAATCAAGCTAAGTGTTATTGTTTATTTTTGTTCAGGAATTCTCAGTAGTGTCGCAAGATCTTAAAAATACGGTAGACGGTATTAGGCTCGGCCTCTATTACATAAGGCCTTAAAACGTACCCCGTGAAATGTGGATAGAAAGCCATAATACCTACCATAATGATAATACATAGTTATTTATTATACTTATAATACAAATCCTTTGTCTACCCCTTGAGGATATATGAGCGTAAGTCTATACATGTATGTATTTTAATGTTCTCAAAATATCACTACATTATTATAAAACAAAGCGCATCTGGCCGTCTGTTGGCGATAAACTCAAAAACTAAAAAAAAAAAAATGAAAAGATTTTATTTTTGTACCATCATGACATGCATCATCAAATATTATAGAATGCGGGTGTATAACAAAAAGTAAATAAAAATATGGAAGTATAAAGACATTTTAAAACCAATTAAAATGTTTATGTGCAGATGCACGTCCCATCTGACGGCACAAAAACAACGGTGAGGCGCTCAGCATAATGCTGTGGCACTTGCATTGCTGCAAGCTACTACATAGCACTGATTTTCAGCGAACACCACGATTATTGACGTTTGGTCCGCCAATAGTGCACTCAAAATAAAGAAATAAATAATAAATAGATAGCCATGAAAAAAAATATGGCATAATAAATACCATTTTATTAAAAAAATACATTGAAAAAGTAGGTAATAGGTAAGTAAGAATAAAGTAAATAAATATTAATTATGAATATGTATTAATAAGCTGTTGGCTGCACTGCTCTTTTGTACTGACTGTAAATGACCCATAAATATTTACCACAACATAATAATCTATTTGGGTTACAATCACCATAATATCAGTTAATAATATTTTTTTGTAATTCTTATTTACTAATTTTAATCTATTATTGTAATTCTTATTTATTAATTTTAATATTTTATTGTAATCCTTATTTATTAATTTTAATCTATTACTGTCACTTTATCCTAGAGATAAAAGAGTTAATAATAAAAAAAAATATTAAGTACTATTTATTTAAGTCTCTATTAATTTATAGCTGACGAGACAAACTAAAAAAAAGAATTATTTGTAGGTAATACACCATTGTATCAGTACCTATGTATAATATTATCTACCTATCTCATTTTATGATAATTAATAATTATATAAATGGAATCTTTATAGTCATTTTATAAGGTTTACCATATTATGTTTAATGTAAACTCAATTTTATATTTTTTATATTGTATATAGATGTATTGTTTTGTGATTGTATACTTAATAGATTAAATTATCTAAGGTTGTGAGTTGGTTGGTTTTAGGTTACCTAATTCACAAGATGGAAAATATAAATGTATTGCATTTCATACCTTTTCTGCGGCTTTTCTTAGGAATTCTTCTCAGGTTAAGCATTTAATCAAATGCTTGTAAATAGCATTAGCAGGGAACTTTAGGAGCTATTATCACTTTTATCATCATGCACGAAACAAGTAACCTCATACAACGTTCACAATACACATTTCACAGATCTTTTAATCTTATAATTATGTATGATGGAAAGACTACAATATAATATACGGGTATGATATATCTGCATTTAGACAAATAAATATATAGTGCCAGAAACATCTTTTCAGACATGAGGCCATCTTATGACGCTCATTACGTCATGAGCGTCGTTCTTATTTTTTTTACACAATAACATATAAGTACATATTCATAACTAGTATTTATTTACTTTATACTTACTTACCTATTACCTACTTTTTCAATGTATTCTTTTAATAAAATAGTATATATTATGCCATATTTTCTCTCGTGGCTATCTACATACATACATAGATTCACGCCTGTTTCCCAGAGAGGTAGGCAGAGACTACGGATTTCCATTTGCTACGATCCTGACACACTTCTCTGGCTTCATTCACTTTCATCACATTTCTCATACACGCCCGTCGGTTCAAGGAGCTCTTAACCTGGCCTTTGTCCAGGACGCCTCCGATCTGGTCGAGAAACGTTCGCCTAGGTTTTCCTCTTGCGACTGTTCCATTCACACTAGCCTTATAAACTGTCTTAGTCAGTCTTTCCTCGTCCATTCTTTCTACATGTCCAAACCAGCTTAACATACCCTTTTCTATTCTTGTAACTATATCCACTTTCATGCCGCATCTCTCTCTAATCACACTATTTCTTATTCTATCTTTCAGAGTCACACCACATATGCTTCTCAACGCTCTCATTTCTACAGCATTTATTCTGCTCTCATGCTTCTTTTGCCATACCCAACTTTCACTTCCATACATAAGTGTGGGCACTAATAGTCCTCTATGAACAGCCAAACGTGCCTTTTCGGATACATTTCGACTGTTCATAAAAGCGCGTAGGGCTCCATTCACTTTGTTGCCAGCAATCGTTCTCCTTTCAATATCTCCGTCATGTTTACCATCCCTTGTTAACAAAGTACCCAAATATACAAACTCTTTCACTTGCTCCACTTTTTCTCCATCAATCATAATATTACACATCGTCACGCACTCTTCCTTTTCAAATACCATTACTTTCGTCTTGCTTACATTTATTTTCATTCCTTTACTCTCAAAAGCACCATGCATAATAGTTACCATCGCCTGCAACTCTTCCGCCGATGACGCAAGTATTACTTGGTCATCGGCATAAAGAAGACATTTGACAAGTAACTCATTCATTCTTAATCCCCATTCACAATCTTTTAAATCTTTCAAACAATTGTCCATGTGTAGGTTAAACAGCCAAGGTGACGCTACACATCCTTGTCTAACACCTTTATCGATGCTAAACCACTCTGTGTAGGTCCCATTTATCCTAACACAAGCTCTGGAATCATCATAAAGAGATTTCAGAGCTCGCGTGAGGTTGCTATTCACTCCATACATGGACAATGCCGACCAAAGTTCATTCCTCACCACTTTATCATAAGCCTTTTCCAGATCCACGAATGCGCAATAGACCTTTTGACCTTTGGCCAAAACTTTTTCGGCTATGCTCCGTAAGGAAAAGACCTGATCCGTACATCCCATACCCTTTCGAAATCCCGTTTGTGCATCCCATATTTATCTATGGGCTATATATTTATGTATTATTTATTTATTTATTTTGAGTGCACTATTGGCGGACCAAACGTCAATAATTGTGGTGTTCGATGAAAATCAGCGCTGTGTAGTGCTTGCAGCAATGCAAGTGCCACAGCATTATGCTGAGCGCATCACCGTTGTTTTTGTGCCGTCGGATGGGACGTGCATCTGCACATAAACATTTTATTTGTTTTTTAAATTTCTTTATACTTCCATATTTTTATTTACTTTTTGTTATACCCGCATTCTATAATAATTGACGATGCATGTCATGATGGTACAAAAATAAAAATCTTTTCATTTCATTTCATTTCATATGTAATTGTGTAAAAAAAATAAAATGACGCTCATGACGTAATGAGCGTCATAAGATGGCCTCATGTCTGAAAAGATGTTTCTGGCACTATATATTTAACTACTGAATGGATTTTCATGTGGTTTTCACCAATAGACACATTGATTCATGAGAAAGCTTTAAGCGTATAATTTGTTAAGGTTTTGTACTATCCGTGCGAAGCCGGGGCGGGTCGGTAGTAAAATATATTCTAAACATACTTCTGCTAATATCTACATACTGCGTGTGTTAATATTCCAATAGTCATAAGGACGGTACTGACTGTTTCTCAAAGCAATGAGCGGCAGTGATTACGTGCTTATCCGTGATTATAGATCCTCCACAAAATAATTTCCAGACTCTCCCGCTGCGCTGTGGCCTTCTTATGCCTACCTGGAACCACTCAATCTATTTATTCATGTGCAAGTAATTATACGACTTGAGTAAGATAAAATATAATTCGCTCCGTACTTTATCAATTTCTGGAGTACAAAAATATAAAAAGATTTACATGGTAAATACAATTTTTGTGTAAGGTACTTGGATTTAAATAAGAAAATTCAATAGCAAAATTGGGAAATGGAAATTATGAAAAATATTTTTGCTGTGACTGTTTTCAATTATGACCATCAATTTGAATTGCATGTTACTAATATTATTTTTAACTCTTCCAGCTACGCTGAACAATTAGAAATTAGTACACGTGGATAATATAATAAATAGAAACCGATTCTACATCCTTTCCATCGCAAATTTGCCGATATGCCAACATCTCCGAAACTTCATACAAATGAGCTGATTCAAATTCATCGAGCAGAAAATGAACGACACTATACGTAAGCGACGTATAAGTACTTCTCGCTCGCACACAAGTGGTGACAACTGAACAACGACGTCGGTACAGTACTGTTAGTAGTACTGCTAACTGAGTAAAAGTAGCTTCTTGAAGTAGTAATAATAGTTATTTATTGCTGATATTAAGTAAATATAACAGATCATACCTGATACGGTACGACGCCTTTACCGCTTTCCACTCCACCGTATATTCTTAGTGGACAAACATTCGTGAGTAACGGATACCGTTGGTTTACTTTTACTAGTCCCTACAAGCATTTAATAAATATTAACAAGACAATCTTGTATTATAGAGGTGCTATAATATAGCTGGTTAGTTTTTTTGTTTGAACGCGCCAGAACTATCGGTCGGGTTTGAAAATTCTTTATTGCAATTGTTAGCACTTTTCTAAAGGTCCGATACGGACCATGAGAGCGGCACTATACTCATAAACGTGGGTGAAACCGCAGCGGACATAGCTGTCCGCTGCGGTTTCACCTATTGCTACGTTTGAACTTAATAAATCTGGTCTTTGGGGATGAGTATATTTTATGGAATGATATGAATAAAACTAAAATGGAAAACGGCGTTTACCACTACTATTTCACAGATTCCACACACAAATAGGTACCTATTATTATTAATTAGCAATTAATAATAATAGGTATTAATAATAATAGGTACCTAATTAAGTG
Organism: Catocala sponsa; assembly: GCA_963564715.1. Classification (NCBI taxonomy): domain Eukaryota; kingdom Metazoa; phylum Arthropoda; class Insecta; order Lepidoptera; family Erebidae; genus Catocala; species Catocala sponsa. Next base: position 18,116,617 of record OY751338.1, on the reverse strand, counting down.
TGGAATCTGTGAAATAGTAATGGTAAACGCCGTTTTCCATTTTAGTTTTATTCATATCATTCTATAAAATATACTCATCCCCAAAGACCAGATTTATTAAGTTCAAACGTAGCAATAGACCTTTTCCATTCCAATTTAGATTAATTATCGTTGCGCCACTATGTGTAATACACGTTTTATTTAAAAAAATGTAAATTACCTCAAAATCTAAATATGGATTTTGACCTATTACTGATATCTGAAGAAATAACAAATTATATAAAATATAATACGTAATATATTTTATGAACTCTAATATTATTACCATTGCAATTTTAATAAGAAATAATATTTTATTGTTATCTTATAGAAATGTCAAAATTACATCTAAATCTTCATGCACATAGATAATTATAATTACCATAAACTTACTACATACAACGTAATTACTTACTACTTTTACATATCATATTTTTTTTATTTATAAGTTAGGTTAGGTTTGTTTATATTCGGGCACGCCACGATCGTGGCGGTCAGTCCCGTGTTTGAGGAGTGGCTGGAGAGGCGGCATGGCGCCCTCACCTTCCGGCTGATACAGGTATTGACCGACCATGGTTGTTTTGGCCAGTTCCTGTGTCGCATAGACCGGCAAGAGACGCCCGGTTGTCACCACTGCGGCGACTGCCGCGACGTTGTTGAGAACACGGCGCTGCACACTTTGGCGGGTGGCCCGCCCGGGCATCGCAGCGCCGTGAGTTAATCGCGGCAGTCGGATTGCTTGCCCTCTCGCTCCCGGCCGTAGTTCTGTCTATGGTCCGGAGTGAGGGGTCGTGGAATGCCGTCGCCTCCTTCTGTGAGGAAGTGATTTCCATCAAGGAGGCGGCGGAGCGGGAGAGGGAGCGTTTAAACTCTCTCCCCAACCGCAGAGCCGGGCGCCGGAGGGCGCGAGATGACCTCCAGCCACCATGAGGTTTGACCTGGGAATGGCGGGCTTTGTGGGCCTGCCCGCCATCCGTTCAGCACCAGGTCCGAGAGGCGGCGTGCGTGTTCCCACGCGCGCCTCTGTGTCGTGTCCGACAGGAGGGACAGTAGGGAATATTTAGAGGTGACCAGTGGGTAGGTCTTTTTGAGTAGTGGCCTGCCGTTTCATACGGCGGGCCGTAACCTCGGCGGGGTCGCGACTGCATGTGAAAGTGATTCGCGCGGCCCCGCCGATAGTGGTTTGTCAAGGAACACCGTGGTAGTTTTAGTCGGTATTCCGGGAGGTACATTTTTCTCATTCCATCTTTCTTTTACCCCGGTGAGTCCGACATAACCCCTCCGCCCGCCCCCACGGAGGGGTATGCATCAATGCATTACACCACGTTACAAAAAAAAAAAGGTTTGTTTATATTAGTTAAGTTGTAAATTATGATTGTTGCTTTGTTTATGTAACTAAAGTGTATCTTGAATAAAATAAATATTACCATAAATGTAAAATAGGTGATCATAACCAATTTTCAGACAATTTATACGATACTTAGGGTATCGCGTTATGGCTAAAATGGTCGCCTCGACATTGCCATTGCGCCATGTTTTGTAGGTTCGATCCCACTCGGGCAATGTGTAATCCAGAAATAGCTGTTCTAGGTGTTATTTGTATCCCAATACTTGTAATATGTCTATATATCAAGTACTTTCAAACTTTAGTCCTAAAGCGGGCGTTGTCTATTTTAAAAACATAATATTTTATACACTAAGCCTGGCTCCGCTTAGCTATGGATCAGTCTGAAATTATTAACAATTAACAATGCAAGACACTGCTATGTTAATTCCGGACTGTGCGCAATATTTTCGTACATTTTGTATGTTTAGCCTTGTCAACATTAGATATATTGGATACTTTTAACATCACAGAGTAGTAAAACATTAAGCAATGTCAGCTTTAGTAGTAGAGCCTCGCTGATTTCAGCATAAATGGGCCGAATCAACCGGGGAAGGAGTACTCTCTCACAGAATATCGACGTGAAATAGCAGTATTCCTACTATTGTGTTTCATTCAGTGAGTGAGAGTGCAGGAGACCCAATCACCCTCTTTACCCCTTCCCGCTCCTTCCCCTTCCCACTTTTTCTCTTCTTCCATTCCTAAAGGGTCGGCAACGCGCAAACGATGCCTCTGGTGTTGCAGGCGTCCATAAGCTACGGTGACCACTTACCATCAGGTGGGCCGTATACTTGTTTGCCAGACTAGTTGTAAAAAAAAAATAATGTTCCATTTAACTTATTTTACTTTGTAAAATTAACTTCTGCACACACAAAGTATATTTAACATGAAAATGTTATAAAAACACAAGATTAGTCGCAATATAATAGATATAATATGTTAGTGCTAATATTATCGTTATTTCAAGTTTATTATAGTCGACTTGAACAGAATGACACGTGAGGAAAGTTAAGTTCGGGGTGGCAGTGTAGCCTGATAAAAGTGTGTAAACGCCTGGGGCTCTACCGCAGTCCTTAGACCCGAAAGATACAATGACATGACATTGAACCGCCCGAATAACCCTGAAATAGGAAAAACAGTCAGCAGTTTAACATCTTATTAATTAATTGCTTGCGGCATAAGCTTGCAATAATGTTTGCACACGACAGTGAAGTCCTGAGGTTATATGTTACCAAAACATTTTCAGTAGTAGTAATCTGTCCAATTGACCGCAATAAGCATACCCCCGATTACGTAGCACCTATCATAGCTGGCGAAACGTGGTCGTAATATATGTATGTAGTTCTGCCAGCGCAACGATACCATTGTTTTCCGGAGCGACTGCTAACGGCCTTTGTTTACCAAAATCTTCAATTCTCTCAAATATTTGTTCAGCTATAATATCGATCCGTACTTTAAATGTGCATGACGAGCTAGACTGACGGCTTTACACGCTCTCTGCCGGATGAAACGACATAACCTTTTGTAATAGTTACCAACATATCATGTCCTACTGTCGATGCCTGCAATGCTAATACTGATTGCAAGTTTTATAAAAAAACAGCGATAGTGCAGCCTAGTGGAAATCCGTTGGACTGCCATGTAGCTGTCTCGAGTTCGATCCCAAAGCGCGCATCTCTGACTTTACGAATATAGTAATATATGTGCGTATTAAATAGTTAATTATCGCTCGCTTGAACGGTGAACGTCAACATCTTGAGGAAACTTGCATGTCTATGAGTTCTCTGTAATGATCTCGAAGATTAGGTATGTGAAGTCTGCCAACCCGCACTGGGTCAGTGTGGTGGACTATGGCCTAAACTTTGTCACACAAAGAAGAGGCCCGAGCCCAGCAATATAGGACACGGGTGATATTATACATATACAAAGTGGCGCAAATGTTATCACATTAATTGATACCACATATACTACGCGCTTTTATGAACAGTCGAAATGTATCCGAAAAGGCACGTTTGGCTGTTCATAGAGGACTATTAGTGCCCACACTTATGTATGGAAGTGAAACTTGGGTATGACAAAAGAAGCATGAGAGCACAATAAATCCTGTAGAAATGAGAGCGTTGAGAAGCATATGTGGTGTGACTCTGAAAGATAGAATAAGGAATAGTGTGATTAGAGAGAGATGCGGCGTGAAAGTGGATTTAGTGACAAGAATAGAAAAGGGTATGTTAAGCTGGTTTGGACATGTAGAAAGAATGGACGAGGAAAGACTGACTAAGAAAGTTTATAAGGCTAGTGTGAATGAAACAGTCGCAAGAGAAAAACCTAGACGAACGTTTCTCGATCAGATCAGAGGTGTTCTGGACAATTTTATTTATTTTGTTCAAAAAGATCATTTCTTAATTTTTGCCATAATAGGTTTTTTGTTTATGTTAACCGTCTTATATCAACAAGCTTAAGGCAGTATATCATTTAATGTGATAAGTTTTGCGCCACTTTGTATATAATTATATAGGTACATAAAATAAATGAATTCATATAAAAATAAAGGGTAGTATTTAACTGCACAACAAAATATATTTAAAGAGATTAAACTAAGTTGACGAATTATTACCAATTTTTGGATGGGTTTAAGAAGGAACCTAACATAACCTAATCCTTCCGAGACGGAATGCAGTGATTTGAGGCGTATAGGTGCTCGTTATGCTGTGCAATATTTGCTGTGCAATTAGTATTTTTGATGGTCATTATATGTCGGCCTTGATGGCGTAGTGGTTAGTATAACCGACTGCTATGCGTGAGGTCGCGGGTTCGATTCCCGCACAAGTCAAACATTTGTGTGCATGAACATGGATGTTTGTCTTGGTCTGGGTGTTTCTATGTATAATATGTATGTATTTACAAAAAAAAAAAGTATATATGTTTATCCATTGTCTAGTACTCATAGTACAAGCTCTGCTTAGTTTGGGCTAGATGGTGTTGTGTGTATGTGGTAGAATATTATTATTATTTAATCCCAAAAATAAATACCTCGCAACTGTCTTTCCCAGCGGTGCCAGCACAAATTTGAGTAGTGTTCGAACGTAAAATACGAAAATATGCTTTGCATTTCAGAATGTTAACATTGGAATTTAAAATGTACGAAATATACATAACCTAAAAATATTTTATTATTTGATGTAAAGGCTAAAGGACCGGACACGTAGACAGAGAAAGTTTCTCTGCAGTGTTTCTCTGTCTACGACCGGACATATTGATGTCCAAAGAGTAAAGCCTATATATTACTCTTTGGAGTAAAGTATGTTGATGTCTCAATTGATATCATAGATAAGAGACTATATACCAAAGAGTAAAGTAATACGGGGAAAATATACTGAGACTGATTTATGGACATAGATAATACTGTTAGGAATCAGATGTGAAACAGCTTAAAAAAATAGCAGACGCACTTTAACCTTTAAATAATAATTGACTTATTCAAGAAATGCATTAACAAATAAAGTAAAAAATTATTGATATCGCACAGCACGTCCGTTCCGTCAAATTAATCATACCATTTTCTAATACTTTAAATATAACTTTATAGACAAATAATTGAATAAAATACTGACTCATTATAATAAATAATTTTTTGTTACACAAAAATATATTCGAAGTATTATAAAGCAGATTTATAGCAATCCTTACAATGGTCTTACAGTGCTGCAATTAACAATTTAATTACAACAAGCTAGGCAAAATTAATAATCAAATATTTCTGACTTTGCTTACGAAACCCGTAAAGATGTTGTACAGCATATTTTATGTATAATTTTTACACAAAATCTTTTAAAATTAAGAAATGATTATTGTATAATAACAATACTATACACTAAATTCGAAGATTTTAATTATTTTCGTAGGTAATTAAAAATTTTGGCTTGGTAACACTGTAAACGTTAACGGTAAAAAATTTGAAAACCAAAACAAATAACTTCATTTTTCACAAAATGTAATTTTTCAATATTATAATAAAAATAAACATTATAAAAATAAAAAATGATGTGATAAACAAGAGTTTTATTTTTATTAGGTACCTACTACCATTTTATCACTCGATTTACTTTTTAAAAATTTTCATACAAGTGGGTAGTGCTCAGGTATGCAATTTTCTCATTGTTTCTTAGAACATCAAATAAATAATGAGATTAACGCATACCCGAATACTACCTACTTGTATCTGCATATATAACGCAAAACACTAATATTGATAGTACAGCTATAGGTATGTATAGCATGAACAGTTCGTTCTCCAAAATTCAGATGTCGCTAGTTGTCGAACAAGTTTGCTATAGATTGTCTTAAGAGGGCTCTCTTTTCCCTATATATTACTTTACTCTTTGGAGTAAAGTATGTTGATGTCTCAATTGATATCATACATAAGAGACTATATACCAAAGAGTAAAGTAATACGGGGAAAATATACTGAGACTGATTTATGGACATAGATAATACTGATTCTTCAAGAAATGCATTAACAAATAAAGTAAAAAATAATTGATATCGCACAGCACGTCCGTTCCGTCCGCCGTTCGATGTCAAAGCATAATATTTACTAGTCTATGTGTGTGTGCTTGTTGTTGACCTCAGATGACCTTTACAACTTTACGTGGCGGAGACGCCGTCCTTATATAGGCTCGCGATCCGTGGCGTCGCGCGCCACGCTAGAGCCGCGAACGGTTCAAGCCAAATTCGACCTTCGGCCCTACATTTACAGCGCAACGTTAGTGAACTGCCGGTGGCATAAAAGGCGATAAACTTATTATTTGCGGTTGGTACAGTAACCGTGACTAGGGATTGAACCGCAAAATTAAGTTTGTTTTTTATTTTATATATTTTCCCGGGATAAAAAGTACCCAGTGTGGTGCCCAGGATATTAAAGTGTTAACGGTATTAGGCGTCGACGAGTAATAAATATCAACGCGTCTATATAAACAAGCGCGCACGGGCAGAGAGCTCACTTGCTCGTTGGCGTTGGTCGTGGCAACAGCTACTAAAAGTTTAGTTGTGTTTCGTATTTAAGATACGTGAGCCATTTTTCTTGTGTTATTATTTTGTGTAAATTATTGTTAATTGTTCATGTCGGTCTGTTGAGTTTCGGTTGTTATTTTAATTGTCAATTTGTAATTCGTTAAAACGAGAATAAATTATAGTTCTCGATTTGAAGTTTATTTTTTTTATTTTTAATCCACTGCTGTTGCTAACATCAGAAGTGGGATAAAGAGCTCGTAATAGAGCCCTTGCGAAATACACCGAAACTATACAAGCCTACCCGCATTTAAACAACAGTTCCTCGATAATTCTGTGTTGAATAGGCAAGTGTGATTTCACGTAAGTACCCTCATATAACATTTATTGAATCATTTGGAGTTTGCGAAATGCCGCGATCTGCGTCACGTGGATGATCAGAGCATCGCTCGAAAAGTGGCTCTCGTGTCAGGGGCTCGCGTTATCGTTCGCGCAGTGGATCGCGTAAGAACTCGCATGATGATTCGCGTCGTAACTCGCAGTATAGGAAGTTGCGATCTCGTCCACGGGTTTCCGCTAGTAGTCGAACGCCACGACGCAATAATAGGGACAGGACGCGTTCGAGTGACCGTTCTCGATCGTGTTCGCCGAGTGCACGTCGTAATCACAATCATTTGCGCTCTTCTGGATTGTGTAGTAGCCGGAGAAGTAGGGATTTAGAACATCGCCGTTCACCGGCGTCGCAACGTTGTGTGCAATGTGATCATGACTGTGACCGTTCTCCGACACCCGAGCCATCTGGACGGGGCCGGGTTAGTAAAAAATTGGTTTCGGGTAATGTGCAACGGCATTCATTTGTGAAGTCTCATACTCCACCGCCGCGAACCCGCGTAGCGGACCAGGAGGTCCATGATCAATCTATTGAATCAGGTCAACGCTCCGAAGCGTCTACTTTGGCCCAAGCTCTGATGGAGGCTATAAGCACGATTCGTCCGAATAGATCTCACAATTACTTTGTCTCTAATTTTGATCCGTCGCTTCACAACATAGATACGTGGCGTGAGGAGGTAGAACGTGCTAGAGACGCGAACAATTGGAGTGACCATGAATGTTTATCGCGAGTAGCTTCATGCCTCAAAGGAGATGCTAAGGTTTGGTTGGCTGAGTGGGTAACAAATGACCGCACGTGGTCTAATTTTAGGCGCGAGCTTACTCCTCTTTGTCCTAGCAAGTTAGATTTTGCCAATATTTTGTTTGAAGCCATGAAGACTACGTCGGATAGGTACACTACGTATGCTGAATACGCACGACGTACTTTGTTACGTCTTAGAGTAGTGACTGGCCTAAGCGAAGAGTTGAGAACTCTTATCGTGGTACGAGGTATCGATAACGCTCAAGTACGGGCGGCCGCTGCTAATGCAGATTTAACGTCTGATAAGCTAGTACAGTTTTTGTCAATATACACGAAACCTAGTAAGCCTCTTAATGATAAGCGTCTTCAAACTATTTCACAAAAGCGTCCTAATTATAATAGAACCGCTAGTAATGGTGAGAAGTCTTGTTTTGGTTGCGGACAGAAAGTTCATCTTCGAATTAATTGCCCTAAGAAGCTAAGAAGTCTAAACCATCCGCCCAAGCGCCTTCAGAAGTTGCAGTCGCTTCGAAGTTTAATTCTAGTGTTATCTGCACTTTCTGTAAAGGACGGGGTCATACGGAGGATAGATGCTTTAGCAAGGAGCGATCAGTCTCGCAATCAATCTAAGGTTAATCTTTGTTCTGACTTGTCCAAATATCCGCGAGGTCATAAAGGCGTCGTTGCTGCTGTTGTTGAAGGCATACCTATTGAGGTACTTATTGATAGTGGTGCGTTAGATATTTCGCTAATTTCGTCTGACATATTGAGGTATTTACCATGTCGCCCCAAGCCAAGACATAGTGTACTCAAAGGAATTAGCGATAAAGAAATAGTGTCAATGTCCTACGTAACGGTAACTATAGAGTTTGATTATATTTCTATTGAAGTAGATTTAGTGGTGGTACCAGCATCCTGCATGAACATTCCAATCATCATTGGTACCGATGTTCTCAATCGAGATGGAGTGACATATGTTCGGACAAAGAACAAGCAATACCTGACCCATTCAGAGGTAAACTTTCCCATGTCAGCATGCGCCAATGCAGTGGTGTCCGGTAGCATCGAGATTAATACGCCGTTACAAGGTAAGGAACTTGAAACTCTAATGGTCGTTATACACGAATTCTCAGAGTATCTGATAGCTGGAACTGCCGCAACGATTGTGAAAACTGGTGAAATTGAAATTAAGCTAACCAGTAATACGCCGGTAGTTTACAGGCCGTACAAGCTCTCATAGCAGGAGAAACTAAGGGTAAGTGATATAACATCAGACTTATTGGACAAAGGCATTATCAGGAGGTCGCAGTCGGAATGTGCGAGTCCGATAATTCTGGTTAAGAAGCGCGATGGATCAGACAGACTCTGCGTAGACTTTCGTGCTCTGAATAGGATTACTACTAAGGATCGATACCCTCTCCCTCTGATCGACGACCATATTGACCGCTTAGCAGGATCAAAATACTTCTCCAGCCTTGATATGGCTACTGGTTTCCACCAGATTCCGATCAAGGAGGAGTGTATCCATCTCACGGGGTTCGTTACTCCTGAAGATCATTTTGAATACCTCAAAATGCCATATGGTCTTGCAAACTCGCCTATTACGTACCAACGTATTATAAATGATACCTTGCGAACCCTCATTAAGGAGGGTAGCGTTCTAGCATATATCGATGATGTCTTGCTACTAAGTGACTCTATTCCTGAAGAGATTAGCCTGCTACGCTGCGTGCTTACCACACTCACTGAAACGGGGTTCTCTATCAACCTGCGAAAATGCACCTTTCTTACCACCGAAGTCGAATACCTTGGTAGGGTAGTGAGTCAGGGTCAGGTGAAGCCGAGCCCAAGGAAGGTGGAAGCATTAGAAAGCACCTTGCCACCACAAAACGTCAAGCAGGTAAGACTGCTTCTCGACCTTGCTGATTACTTTCGCCGTTACATCAAGGATTATGCAAGTAAGACTGCATGTATTGCTTATCTAACAAAGAAGAATGTCACTTTCCATTGGGGAGATGAACAAGAAAAGGTACGCCAAGATCTGATAGGATACCTAACTAGCGAACCGATATTGGCTATCTTTGATCACAAACTGCCAACAGAGGTTCACACCGATGCGAGTAGTATTGGCTATGGAGCAGTACTTTTTCAAACCCACCCAGACGGTAAGAAACGAGTTGTCAGTTATTTCAGTAAAGTGACACAGGAAGCCGAGAGCAGATATCACTCCTACGAGCTTGAGACACCAGCAGTCGTAAAAGCACTTCAACATTTTCGCCATTACCTCGTGGGAGTGAAATTTGTTGTCGTCACGGATTGTAATGCTCTGAAGTCCACTGAGCGCAAGAAAGACTTGATTGCTCGAGTCGCGCGTTGGTGGATTTATCTCCAAGATTTTGAGTTTACCATCGAGTATCGAAAGGGAATAATGATGCCACACGCCGACTATCTAAGCCGTAATCCACCCGTGCCAGCCCTGGTTAATCAAATTGCAAACCCTCGCAATTGGGCTCAGATAGCACAAGCAGCAGACGACGAGACATGTAAGCTTTTAGAAAAACTTCGGGATGGTAGCCTAGATTCGAGTAGGTACATAGAACGTAATGACCTTCTATACTACCGATACACTCCGGTGGGTGAGGAGCCTAGGTCTTTGTGTTTTACACCAAAGGGCCATCGGTTGAGCCTCTTAAGAGTGTTTCACGAGGAACACGGACACGTAGGAGTAGACAAAACTGTAGACCTTATTTTAAAACACTTTTGGTTCCCAGGCCTTCGACAATTTGTGACTAAATACGTGGTTCATTGTTTGATATGCATTTAAAAAAAAACGCGTACCAAGAGCCCCTCATCAATGCATAACTACTTGGCAAAAACCAGATATTCCGTTTGACACAGTGCACATGGATGCATTGGGCCCTCTGCCCTTATCCGATGATTTTAAATTTATACTAGTTGTGGTTGACGCGTTTACTAAGTACTGTTTGCTTTACCCTATGCGTCGTCAAGACGCGACTGAATTAAAACGCACGGTAACTCAGGCAATTTCACTGTTTGGGGTACCTAGATTAATGGTAACTGATAAGGGTAGGATGTTTGAGTCCAAGGAACTTTCTAAGTGGATTAATGATATGGGGTGCGATCTCCATTATATAACTCTTGAAATGCACCAAGCCAACGGTCAGGTAGAGAGATATGTGAGGACCGTTCTTAACATGATTCGCATCGAAACCAACCATAAAAGCTCGTCTTGGTCGGAAGTTCTATGGAAACTACAATTAGTGTTAAACATCACCAAACAAAAATCAACGCAAACTTCTCCACTAAATCTATTAATCGGTACTGAAGCCACAACACCGGTTATTCGTGCGTTAGTTCATGATATTGCTATCGACAACGCCAGACCAAATCGAGAAGCCCTCCGTGAAATTACCAGAAGCAGAACCAGAGATCTTCTCAGAGCAAACCAGACCCGCCAAGATGAGTATGCAAATCGGTTTAAACGCCCGCCTCGTGAGTTTACTATTAACGATTTAGTGTTCGTGATAAAATTTTCCCAGTCCACAGGGAATTTAGATCCGGGAATGCGTGGTCCCTACAAGGTGGTCGACGTACTACCGAGCGGTCGCTACAAGCTTATGCGGTTGAGCGGCAGCTATAGCAACACCACACAGGCCGCGGCACAATACATGGTGCCATGGCGAGGCGAGTGGTATCCGGAAACGTGTGCTGCATTTTTCGACAGTGAGTATTGCGTAAATCTGGAGGATTCACGGCAGGTCTTAAGCCTGGGGCTCGCTTCGGTGGCTGGCAGACCCATTTTTAGTGTGTGACACTATATGGGTAGACGATGAGATCGTCTGCAGGATGACGCATGAGGTATGCGTCGGCTTGGGGTCCTGATGGACTGGTCCGGAGTCAGTGGTGCTAAGCACTACATGATTCACGGCAGGCTTTGAGCCTGGGGCTCGCTTTGGCGGCTGGCAGACCCATTTCAGTGTGTAACGCTGTATGGGTAGACGATGAGATCGCCTGCAGTACGACGCATGAGGTATGCGTCGGCCTGGGGTCCTGATGGACTGGTCCAGAGGCAGTAGTGTTAAGCACTCAGTTGGACGGCACGCCTGGTTTTGTGGAGGAGCTCTGCTAGGTGAGCGCCTGTGCAACAGACGGCCGAGCGGAGCAGCCGGGTGGAGCGACCGCCAGAGCACCTAAGCGGTGCTGCTCATGTCGAAGGCGCCGTCCATCGCCGTGCTACGTACTACTTTAAGTAACAGGGCCCTATTTTCATTACTATGAGACGTCTTTGAGGTGAAGTTTGTGAGACTGAATTTGTACATGTTGTGTTATGTGACGAATGAATTAAGTGAATGTATTAGAGAGAAAGGAGAATGCATATGACAAGGATGCCACGCTATAAGACTGGTGTTTATGACATAGAATGATCATTAAAACAAAATAAATTTGTTTTTACAGATGATGAACCTGATGAGATCGGTGATGACCTGTAAGTATGTTTAAGTTTGTACTCTACTCTATGTGTAATGTGTAATGACTTTGACAATATATTATTCAGTACTATTCAGACACTTGGTCGTTTTACTCGTCTCTAACATCCAACCCGTACATGGCGACCCTGCCAACGGAATCTTCCAGTGCATCGCGAATTTAACACCATCCCGTATATGGACGCCGTTCGACTGGAAAGTTCTAAATAAATGAGACAATGGATCGACTGCAATTTTATCGTTGTTGCGGACAAGACGTGCTTGTTGAGAACAGAACTTTGAACCTTGAAGATGGGAAGCCAAAAGTCTAAGGAGGAGACTGTTATTGTCCAAAACGCGGCTGCCGGGGACAATAAGTCCACTAATGAGGAAATTCGGTTGCACATGACTACCACCAATATTATACTGTCTATTATACTGCTAATTGTGTTGCTTGGTGTGTTATTCTGCGCTTATAAGGCATACAGAAAATGCCATATGAAATGGATAAATGATGAGATCTATCGGACGACTATAAGAAGATCGCTATTTCGTCGACAGTTACAGGCAGGAACCGGCAAGAATCCCAAAAGCTATCCGGACGTAGGATAATATACATATACAAAGATTGTGCGTGAAATAAGCTTATATCGGTAAACGGCGTATGTATAAAAGTGCGGTTAATATATAAAAATATGTGCGAAAAGTATATCAAAAGTGCATATCGTTAGTGTAAGTGCAATACATAATCTACATAATCGTAAATAATAATCGGGTTCCTATCTATCGTTTTACATTGCGACGCGTGGCCGTGAACTTTATAAGGTCCTGTGACATATCATATTCGGAAGATGTACGGACTGAACTTTGGACTTTAGCGTTATTACGGTCTTTATAGCAATTTCGTCATTATAATAGTTTATTGTAAGGTGTTATTATGTATTACAGGTGCATAATTTGTTTATTCTACGTTATGGTGGTAAATTATGGATACTATTTTAAAACTGTATGAGAGTTTAAAAGCAATCAGAGTATATTTAATTAAGATAGGACCAAAAAGAAGGAAAGGAAATACATTGGAAAGTAAATTAAATTAAATTAATGCTATTTATACACAGTATGAGACTTGGTTAATAGATTTTCAGAAAAAAGTTAAAAATAAATATTATAATTCTGAAGATTTTTTACTAATAGAAAATTACTGTCGTAAATTTTTAGAATTAAGAGAAAATATTTTGTCTTTGTGTGAATCTGATCAAACTGAATCAGTTCCAAATATGTCTTTGTTTGATTTGAAAACTGCTTTACAACTGTTACCAGTTATGACTGACGAGGAGTCAAATACAAAGCAATTAATAGACAATATTGAGTATTATAATACCATATTAAAAGATGATACATGTAAACAGAATTTGATTAATTTTATTTTAAAGAGCAGATTGTCCCAAGAGGCTAAATTAAAAATGCAATTAAAGTATGATACGATTAGTGAGTTAATAAATGATATGAAAAATTTATTATTGTGTAAGAAAGCTGCAACGGCAATACAAAATAAATTATTAAAAACTAAACAACATGACATGTCGATTACAGATTATGGGAAAGAGATTACAAAATTATTTGTTGATCTTACGGTTTCGCAGGCGAATGGCAATGACCAATGCTATAATATTTTAAAACCACATAATGAAAAAATGGCAATTAATCAATTTGCAGATGGTCTGAGAAATCGTAGGGTTAGTACAATTATTTCGGCACGAAATTATAAATCATTAAAGGATGCCGTTCAAGCTGCTGAAGAGGAGGAGGCTACTACTGCCGGGACATCTGGTGAAATCTGGGGTATGTACAAAAAACCTTTTAATTTTTTTACTTATAACAGGGGTCGTGCGAACAATTTTAGAGGACAACGTGGTCGCAATAGTTTTACATCATACAGAGGACGAGCACGCAGTCAAGGACACTGGACCCAGTCTAACAATCGTGGTCAAGGGACTCGAGGCAGAGCTGACGGACATAGATATCAAAGAGGTAATTTTTATAATTCTAATAGACGATATCCTGCGACACGTAATATTAATATGATTAATCATTCCGAGAATTCTACGGAACCAGAAGTAACATCAAATCAGTTTTTTCGTGCCTAATAAAGAAGATTTAATTTTAGCAAACGATAGTAACTGTTTCATATCTTTATATACATCTTGTCATAATAAAAAACTTTATTTTCTAGTAGATTCGGGCGCTTTATTATCAGTTTGTAATTATAAACATGTTTTAGAATGTAACATTCCAGTCCATAAAGAGAACATAACGATAAATGGATTAGGAGGCACAGTCCAAGCAATAGGATACGTTTATTTACCTATGACTGTGGGTGGTCAGAGCATTAGTCACAAGTTATATGTTTTTCATAACTACATACCAATTAAAGCGAATGGAATTTTAGGTCGTGACTTCTTAAATAAATATAAAGCGCAAATAGATTTTTATAAAAATATTTTAACGTTATACACTTCTACAAGACCCACTTATTTACCAATAGTAAATTCATGTGGCCATGTTTTCAATATTCCAGCTAGATGTGAATCCATACATTATATACAGACAAGTTTAACTGAAGATTGTTTAGTTTTATCTAAAGAAATAGGAGAAGGCGTATTTTTGGCAAGTTCTATAGCTGCGCCGAAAAACGGATTAATACCAATTAAAATATTAAACGTTACTGAGAATAACTTATCATTAACAGATTTGCATCCTAAAATTGAGAAACTTAGTAAATTCAATATTTGTTCATTTGAGAAAACTAAAAATAATGCAAATAGAGTTAAAACATTATTTCCTTTATTAAAATTAGGACATTTGAATAGAGAAGAACAGAATACTATTGAAAACATTTGTGCCAAATATGCAGATATATTTTATTTACCAGGAGACAAATTAACTACTACAGATATACCTATATACACATACTGTTTCCACAAAACCTAACACAAATCCAGTTTTTTCAAAACAATACAGATTACCTATTTCTCAAAAAGATGAAATTAAACTTCAAATAAATAAAATGTTAGAGGAAGGTATAATAGAACCTAGCAAAAGCGATTGGTCGAGTCCAATATTGTTAATACCTAAAAAATCGAGTTCCGCGGGCGATAAAAAATGGAGATTAGTGATTGACTATCGAAAATTAAATAATTGCATTGAAGATAACAAATTTCCTTTGCCAGATATTACTGAAATTTTAGAATCTTTGTCAGGTAGTATATATTTTACCCATTTAGATTTACATCAAGGTTATTATAATGTTAAATTAGAAGAAAACAGTCGAAAGTACACTTCATTTTATTCTGGACAGTACCAAATGACTCGCATGCCTATGGGCTTAAAAACTAGTCCAAGTTCATTTTCTAGAATGATGACAATAGCAATGTCAGGATTAAATTATGAAAAATGTTTAATTTATCAGGACGATTTAATTGTGTTTGGAAGAAATTTAAGTCTTCATAATAAAAATTTGCAAGATGTATTTGAAAGACTGCGTAAAGTTTACCTAAAATTAAATCCAATAAAGTGTGATTTCTTAAGGAAATAAATTTTATATTTAGGACATATTATTTCAAGTGATGGTATATTGCCTGATCCCGAAAAAATTAATAAGGTAAAAAATTATCCATGTCCTACAAATACTGATGAGGTAAAAAGATTTGTTGCTTTCACAAATTATTACAGAAAATTCATACCTAAATTTTCAGATTGCTTATCCTTTAAATAAATTAACTAGAAAATGTGTACCTTTTGAATGAGATAGTGAATGCCAAAAATCATTTGAAACTTTAAAACAACGTTTAATATCACCGCCTGTTTTACAATACCCTGATTTTTCTGATAAAAATAAATTTATAGTTCAAACTGATGCATTTAATAATGCGATAGGAGCAATTTTATCGAACGGAAATGGACGACCAATAGCTTATGCTAGTAGAACTTTGAACAAAGGTGAAAAGAATTATCCAGTCATTGAGAAAGAATTGCTTGCGATTGTGTGGGCCGTAAAATATTTTCGACCATACTTGTACGGCCGACCTTTTAAAATACTCACTGACCACAAACCTTTAGTCTACTCATTTAATATGAAAGATCCCTCAAGTCGCTTACTGAAATTTAGATTAGCTTTGGAAGAATACAATTTTGAATTTGTTGATTACAATTCTGACAATGCAGCTGCAGATGCACTGTCAAGAATTACAATAGGAGATTTGAAAGAAATGCATGAAAGCGTAGTGAATGTAATGACAAGAGCACAAGCGAGAAAACTAAATAGCTCTGATTCTGCGGAGGATATAGTAGACACTGACTTAAGGCCAGATCAACCAAGAGTCGTGAATACTCATATCAAACCAAAAGAATCAGTTGAGTTACGATTTATTAATAATAGTAAACTAGAAAACTTAAAAAGGATGAGAAAGATTACATATGAAAATAAAATGTTATGTTATGTTGAAAGTGAAAAAACTATATATGTGAAGTTTCTAAATTCTCAATTACAAATGACGCGAGACGAATTTGTAAGAGATTTAGATAATTTTTGCAATAAATTAAAGTTAGAAGAAATATATGTATTAAAAAGTAAAGACAATGATATTTTTATTAAGAAACTATTAGCAGAGATAAAGAATAAGAAAGATAGACAAGGACCACGTATATATATTTTAAATGATGTTGAAAGAATTGAAAATCAAAATGATAAGCGAGTTATATTAAATGACTTTCATCTCCTACCAAGTAGTGGCCATGCTGGTATGAGACGAATGTCAAATAATATAAAGAAATATTATTACTGGCCTGGCATCGATAATGATGTTCAGAAATTCGTAAAACGTTGTGATAAATGTCAACGACATAAATATTCATTACCAAAGAAAGAACCAATGGTTATAACCAGTACAGCAAGTACAGCATTTGAAAAAATATATTTAGATCTTGTTGGTTCATTACCAAGTGATTATAATAATTATTTATATCTTTTAACGTTACAATGTGAACTTACAAAATATGTTGAAGCGTATCCCTTAATATCTAAAAAGTCTGAGGAAGTAGCAAAAGTATTTGTAGAAAATTTTATTTTAAGGTACGGAGTTCCAAAGCAAATAGCAACAGATAGAGGAAAGGAGTTTACGTCAGAAATTTTTCAAGAGGTTTGTAAATTACTCAATATTAAACAACTTACTAGTACAGCGTACCATCATGAGTCAATAGGAGCATTGGAGGTGACACATAAACACTTGAATGCGTTTCTGCGTATTCAAACCGACAATCATCCTGAGTTGTGGGGTAAGTGGATTCCTTTTTGGTGTTTCGCTTACAACACGTCAGTACATTCAGAAACAGGCTTCACACCATATGAACTGGTATTTGGTAAGAAATGTTCTTTACCCAGTAATTTGTCTAGAGATTTAGATCCTCTCTACAATTTTAATAGCTATCCGTTTGCAACTTTCTCAAAGCGAGGCTAGAAATAATTTGTTAAAGAGTAAATTAAATAGAAAAGAAAGATATGATAAAAATATAAATCCTATTAGTTATAAGAAAGATGATTTAATTCTTGTTAAAAATGATGCACCTATAAATAAATTAGATGATATATACTCAGGTCCTTACAAAGTTGTAAAAGACATGCCACCTAACGTAGAAATAATAAATAAATATGGTAAAAAAGATATTATCCATAAAAACCGCACAAAACCTTATTATAAAACTGAAACCTAAATTGTGTAACGATATTATTGTGTTTGTTTTATACCCATAATAATCATTTTATTATGTTGTTAATAAAAGAAATAAACATTTTATTATTATAATAATGCTTATTATGGTAAGTAAGTATATAAAAAAAATACACTATATTTGTATTTTTTTTTCTTTAAGTGTGATGATGTAAGGTATGTTTAAGTTTGTACTCTACTCTATGTGTAATGTGTAATGACTATGACAATATATTATTCAGTACTATTCAGACACTTGGTCGTTTTACTCGTCTCCAACATCCAACCTGTACAGACCCATCACCCTGGACGTGGATGCCTTTGAAGCATCAACAGAAGCTGCTGCAGGTCCGAGTGGCACCACCTCAAGCTCCCGGGTCGTGGACGACCCCTTGTCAGGAGAGGCCGTGTTGACGGTATTAGGCGACGACGAGTAATAAATATCAACGCGTCTATATAAACAAGCGCGCACGGGCAGAGAGCTCACTTGATCGTTGGCGTTCGTCGTGGCAACAGCTACTAAAAGTTCAGTTGTGTATCGTATTAAGATACGTGAGCCATTTTTCTTGTGTTATTATTTTGTGTAAATTATTTTTAATTGTTCATGTCGGTCTGTTGAGTTTCGGTTGTTATTTTAATTGTCAATTTGTAATTCGTTAAAAAGAGAATAAATTATAGTTCTCGATTTGAAGTTTATTTTTTTATTTTTAATCCACTGCTGTTGCTAACAAAAGTATAATAATACGAAGTGTCATCGTAATTGACCTGGTAGTTTTTGCGTGATGCTTGAACAAACAGACAGACAGACAAAAAAAATTTAAATCACATTTTTGGGTCCGGTTTCGATCTAGTATCACCCCCTGCTATTTATTTTTTTAATATTTTCAATGTACAGAATTTACACTTCTACAGGTTTATTATATGTATAGATTAGACTTTAATACGTATAGTAGAATTAGTAAGGTTGGCTTTTAGTAACGTTTAAAAGTAAGCTTAATGAGATAACGTTCTTTGGATTAGTTCATATCTTTGGACCTTATCTAACGAGTAGCAATGGGTACCAGTTTTAAATTTAAAGTAACTCTAAATATATTTTAATATATCATTATATAGTGTTTTTCTTGGACCTTTATCGTAATATTACAGCTAATTAAATGATATCGAATTTAATTGCTTTCTATCAATCGGGAAGCAGATTGATTTGCGACCTTAGTACTATAGAAATAGTTAATCATTACTAATTGACGACCTTGATATCTCAATATTCCCTCAGTCTTTCTGACTCTTATAGTCCAATGGGACTAGAATAAAGATT
This sequence comes from Catocala sponsa, assembly GCA_963564715.1. Taxonomy (NCBI): domain Eukaryota; kingdom Metazoa; phylum Arthropoda; class Insecta; order Lepidoptera; family Erebidae; genus Catocala; species Catocala sponsa. Next base: position 18,097,509 of record OY751338.1, on the reverse strand, counting down.
GCGCTAGTGGTTGGCGCACACATTTGAAACAATAATATGTCCAGATGGCCACTCTGTTAAAATTTACCACCGTGACGACAATCCGGTCTGGAAGAATTTTCCATAAACAAGTGATAGATAAGCTTAAGCAAGAATACAATAAATTTTGTTACAATATGCCATTTATTAAAATAAATATTAAACATAAAGGCAGCAAGCAATTATCGGAAATTAGTATGCAACTTTGATCCTTTACCCATGCAGCATGAATGCCTATACGCATATAAATGCTAGGAAGGCCAATATTCATCACCGAGTTTACGCCTACCAGGATTCCACTATTTTTGCCAATCTCCTTTGGGTCACCTGTCGCGTAACATACCAGACCGCTGCCTTCTGTTTCCTAAAATAAAATGTATTTGACGATATATAAGTACTGTTTTCAATAAATAACAATTTAATTAGATTCTTAGGAATAGAGTAGAGTATGTATATTGCATCCAAATCAAAAAGGCCGGAAAATTCTCGTTGCTCCGTACCTACCATAAAAGATAGGTGTATGAATAAAACCGCTTTAATTAAATCTATGCCAATAGTACAACATGTGCAATTGATGTCCTTGTCACACCCGTGATATAATATATTTATTCGTCTCGCTCAACCGGCCTCGCTCTAGCCGAACTGATTGGAAGGTTGTGACGGACTGACTTTGTGACAGTGAATGTGACAAATGGGCGTATTTTGGGTCTTACAGAAATAGCCAACACAAGTACATGCTCTCTGTTCCCTAACTCTCTAATCCGATGGAACGACAATCTAACACGACCGGAGAGAGATCAAGCGCAGGACCAACGGCTTTACGTGCTTTCTGAGGCACGACGGTGTGCCTAACTCCGGGTTGCTATTGAAAACTTCTGAGCAAACAAACCCAATAACATTTTTTGGCGTGACTCGAACCTTTCAAAATCTCGCCGTAAATTAAAGCATACAAAATTCTAATATCCATATTATATGTATATAATATGTTTTCTTTTGTCAACTGTTAGTTAGTTAGTTATTTAGTGTCTTATCCGCACATAGCCCTACAATTGGGCGATTGTGCGTAAGTAACCGACGCGAAAAGTTGTTCGGTTACTCATACCATCCCAGCTCCGTCCAGAAAGACAATAGGGGACCGGTGTTGCGCAGTACTTCCTTTATCGTTTCTGGACTGTTTAGTAGTCTCGTCTGTTGGTCGCTCACACTTTCGCAATGCAGCAGCACGTGAGTGGGTGTCTCCTCGGTCTCCATGCAGCCTCTACATAAGGGGCTGTCAGTGATGCTGATGTTGAATAGGTGTTGGTTGAGTGAGCAGTGGCCTGTTATTATAGCCACTAGATATCGCAGGTTTTTCCTTGAAGAACGTAGCAGTTTGCGTGACAGATGTATGTCTAAGGATGGAAGGGCTTCCTTTGTCTGTCTACATTCCCTTGTTTCTGCCCATTGTTTTTCGTGTAGTTCCATGTTTTGAGTTGGCAGAAGGGTATCGGGAGAATTGGTTCGGGTCCTACCATTTTAATGCTCGATCCTCTCTTTGCCAGTTGGTCTGCAGCGTCATTGCCAGAAGAGTTGCTGTGGCCGCGTATCCACTGCAATGTTACCCGATTTTTTGTTGCAATCCTTTGCAGCTCACGGTGACACTCCAGGATGAGTCCACTATTAAAGCAGTTGCTTTTCAAAGCTTTTAGTACCGCGGCACTATCCGAGATAATGCGTATCGACTTATCGCTTATACCCCTTGATGTAACCGCTGTTGCAGCCCGGGTGATTCCAACACATTCTGCCTGGAAGATAGTGTTGAGGTTGCCCAGTGTTGTCGAGTAATTGATGTTTACGTCGTGGGAGAAGACTCCGACTCCTGTTCCTGATTTTGTTTTGGATCCATCCGTGTATATTCTAACTTCATGTATACCAGAGCTATCTTTAAATTTTTCATGAAGTTGGATGTGGTATTTTTTGTCGAAAACAAAAGTTTTTGGGATGATATCATTGTTAACTGTTTATCGAGTAAATATGATATATACATACAGAGAATGCCATGGTATTCCCTCCGTCTAACGTAGTGCAAAAGTAATTCCTACAGCCTCGTAATAGAATTTTCTCGCAAATACTCCTTTTCACCATCTCTACCTCTTCTGAATACACGTATTTGACTCTCGACCAACTCTGCAAAAATATATAAATCAATTCATTTTTAATTGCATTTTATTCGGTGAGTAAGAAAGCCGAAGGCCCAATCACTCCATCGGTCGTTCCTTGCATTCCTTCTACGTCAAACATACGACATGCCATAACAATAAGTATAATATATTTATGTGCAACCTGTTTTTATTCATAATTTTTACTGACCTTAGTAGCTTTTACTACCGTAGATACGCAAACACCATCGAAATCATGGTACTCAGACTCATAAGGTATTATGTTCACGTAGTTATTTAATTCCCAGGGTGGATCGATGATCTGGAATAAAACAATTGTGCAAGTCAAATAAACAAATAATTAACATAATATATACACAAATTATTAACAAGACAAATTAACTAAAGAGAAAAATAAAACAAAATTTAAAAGCGTCATAATATTCCTCCGTATCGTCGTCAATTGGTAACGTGCCCAGAAGACTGGCAACATTGCCACGTTGAATGGCAATACTTATTCTTTCTGCAAAAAAAATACCAGCCCTCTGGTCACGTGAAGCGCCGATCAGCCGCTTAGCTAGGTCTCAATAAACAGACCCAATACTTGGACCCCATGGCCCTAGCGTTACGACACCAAACGGCTCAAATATATACTCACCAATAAGGTTTTGATATTTGCGCCGTTTGAGCGTCTCCGCTGATGCAGCAGCAGCACCAGCACAACCCGCTGTGCTAGAAAGATGTGATGACGCAAGGGTGTCGACACAAGTTGCATCCCACACCAAAGGCCTACCCATTTTCCATGGCAGTAATGACATACCATCTGGTCTCTTGCCATCGTCGCGTACCAAGCCGTGTGGTTCAAGCTGAGCCGGAACGCTAGCGGTGACAAGAGCCCAATGGAGTATGTTATTCAGGTTGGCGTGTCGTGATATGCGACCAGCACTCCTGCTGCAAGACAGGCCATGGTGACCAAGACTGTCGACGGCTTCTCCACAAAGACACCGATGTGGAGAAACACAAGGAGTACCTAAGCGCAAACAGGAAGCAATGCAGAAGGTCGTATCGTCCAACATGGTACCTATACTGGACGACGGGTGTGCCTGAAGCCAAAGGCCCGACTCCCACTCCCCCACAGCCAGCAAGCGGGCACATTTAGCAGCACAGGACGATGTATTTATGAGATTTTCTCGAACTATGCTGCATAACGGCCCATCCCACTGTCTCTGTGAGAGTCGGTTTTCGGGTAAATCAGTGCTTGGGCAAGCAAGTCTCCAAGCATTCACGGCGTGCATTGGCGGCGTGTCATGCACAGGACTTCAGAATTGACAAGTGTAGGTGCCAAGATTTTCCTGGTCAATTCCTCCGTGCTATAGACCGAAGACAGGAACGCTGGTAGACTTACATCAATAATTTTTCGGATGCCGAGGCCGCCCAAGCGAACTAGTAAGCTCGCTTGTAGCCACGCCCGATCGTTGATGACCACATTTAAAATTATAGTAAGGTTGTTCTGTTTAATAATTTTTTTCTAAAACTGTCAAATGTTTCCAAAAGTGTGAAGATCAAAGGGCATGCGTAAATTTAGGAACGAAAAGACAGTATTGGATAATTGTAAAAACCGAATGTTTATTAATTTTGAATAACCTGTCCGACGTTTCACAAAAATTTTGAATTTTCTCTTCTATAAAATTATCAAAACCTTCATCTAAAATTGGGGACCCAAGGAGGCGAAGAGATGTTTTATCTAAAAGTTCAATATTAGGTGCCAAAGAATTGAATTTAAATAATACCGATAGTTTATTGATGTTATTGCCGACAAAAATTTCACATTTGCTTGGATTAAGTTCCAAATCTATCGATTGGAATTTATTTTTTAAAAGTGCTAAATCTTATAATACTGTATCTACATCTCCTCCTAGGGTGCCATCGTCTAGGCACCAGATATTAAATTTGGAATTTAACTGCTTAATGATCGGGTGAATAGCTAAACAAAAAATTACTGGCCCAAGAGGGTCACCTTGTTGACACCCAATGGCTGATTACAAAAGTTTTTCCTTGTAGATTAATTTTGATGGATACCTGTAACACTGCTAAATGAACTTATAAAGGAGACCGTCCATATTCGGCTTGCACGTGGACAATCGTTTTATAAACAAAGTAAAATATTAAAAGTTTTGTTTTAATATGTAAAAAATATTGGATACCATCCAGTAGTATGAAATTTACTTATTTTATTTATATGTTATATCAAAATAAAACACACAGCCTGAAAGCAATAAGACAGTATTAATGTAACTGCATAGTCGGCCGAAGGACTGTTGGTTGCTGTATTCACATAATGTCTGTAATATGGTACCTAAGCTGGGCAAGATATGTAAATGTCACTCCACCAGCCCAGTTTTTAGAAAATATTTTAATAACTTATGAAGGTGACACATGAAAATAAATATTTATTTTAAACAATGTGTTTTATTTTATTATTTAACGAACTTGATACTAAACTTCAAAGAATAATGTTATCTACTTAGTTTAGGCTACTCAAAATGAATATTGTTATTACAATATAAAATTGTTCACGCCCAGGCCAGGGTCCCATACAAGGTGGTCGGTCTCCTATTGGGAATTTCTAATTTTACTTGTGACAACAAAGTGTCCCTATTCACTGAGTTAAAGGCATTCTTTAAGTCAACCTTCAAGATAACGTCACCGCCAAGGTACGTTGATAAGGCGTGTATGGCAGCCTCACAGCCCGCTTTAGATCCAAAGCCAAGTTGTAGGGGCTGGAATTTTGCCGCAAGGCTTGTGCTGTAGTATTTACAGCATATTTTGGCTGTCATACGCCTGTAAGTACACCCTACAGCAATAGGACGAATGCCACCATCCTTTTTGCGAAGGGCGCATAAGTTTGCACCATATAAAACATTGATGATGGCATCGTCCACATTGCCGGAGAGCATAACATTCATTAAAGCCGTCAGCTCCCTCAACAGTGCGTCGCCAGTCGCTCCGGCGCTTGAACACACAAGATCTTTCAGATGTTGTGGTGTCAAACCGTTGAGGCCGCCAGCAGACCCACTCCGAAAAGAGCAAACGGCTGAAAGAACATCCTTGGCTGTAATACTGAGATATTCAGTATCTGAACTAGGAGGGTCAAGGTAGGTGAGATTATCAGCTGGCGTTGGATGCTTGCTCTGCAGACTAGCGAGTGTGTCTGGAGAGCAAGGCGCCACCACTTAACTACTAAATAATAGCCGGGACGCGCCCCTTATATCACGTTCCTTTAATTTTGATTCTACCAAATTTTTTATTGAGCTGTTACGGAAACTGGGCAATTTTGAACTAATAGTGCAGGTCGAAATAATATGACAATTTTCTTTAATTTTGACTGTTAAAGATTTTTGTGAGGTCCGGTCTTCTTGTACATGGAGTATTCTATATGGGAAGGTGAGTAGTTGTTCCCAAGCTGTTTTTCTGTCTTGTCGTCCGGGAGAACTCCCGGACGACAAGACCAATGCAGTGAGCCAAACTTTGGGCCACTGAGGGTCTAGCGCCGCGGGGAACTCGTTTCAAACCCAGAATAGAATTTTTTAAATGTCCTAGATACTGCCGAAAGGGAAGTGCAAGTATAAATAAACAATACCATTGTGGGTAAGAGAAACATATAGATAACATTTCAGCCTCCAGTAACATCATTAGAGCTGATGACACAATACCTCATAACTCAAGAACTATAAAAATCGCAGAACATAGGGATGCGCTACATTTGGAGCGTCGTTTGACACTATTGGGGCACCCTGTTCATTCATCCATGCATCTTGAATAGTAAGCTGCTGTCAAATCAAAATAAGCATTTCTTAAATAACTTTTCTAGGTACACTTGCTGAAGATAAGTCTCTGCCATGATACGCCAATAAGACCGATCCTCAGCACTCACTTGTAAGTCAATGATTTATCATTGAAATACGTTACCCCCCTAAAATGACCTGATACGTCTTGGCTGTGCGTCAATATCTTATTGCCTCTTTACTGAAAATTCCGATATTCTTATACACTCTAATCTTACCAATATAGCAAGGTTGAAAGCTGGATATCTGTAAAATCTCTGCGAATAGATACGTATCAAGTTCCGCCATTGCTGTTCGGGAGTTGCGCGTGATTTTCTTATCATTGTTCGTAGAACTGCACCCACTACCCTTAATTGATTGAAAGGGTTGCGAAGTCTAAAATTTGAAATAATAATTATAAACAAACTAGTCAAAGTACCTACGTGATGTTACTGGCATTGATTCTAGCATTGGTATGTGGCATGCATTTCATAATAAAAAAGAAAATATCGACCCACCAATGTAAGTTGCTTATAAAAATACAGCAGGCGTTTGGGCTACTAAACTAATTTGTGTCAATTAAACATAGAATCTGTGCAGAATCAACAATGAGCCTAAATTACTTCTTCTTCTTCCTCTCCTTAGGGCCGCACTTGTCAAATGTCAGTTAAAATTAATTCTTATGTAAAATTGTTATCTCTCATTCACTATTAATACTGTAAATGTACCTAACAGAAAATTACAACATCAAGTTTAACAGAGGATTAACTTGAACTAATGTACGGCACTCACTGCCGCACTTAAAGCTTTTTTAAATTAATAAATTACATTAGATTTATATAAAGATTATTAAAATTTTTATACCCATACTGACTGATACAATTTGCGTAAGTTAAATCAAACTTGGTTTGTGTGTATACCTGCGATATCGCAGTAAGACCCAAAGGTTGCCTGGAAGAAAGTGGCCGCCTTTCTGTGACGGACAGGAAGCTTGGAAGCCGCGGCACGGGCAGGCCACCTCCACCGGCCGCGGTTATAATTATTAGTGTTCTTTCTTTCAAGACAATATCGGACAATTTAGTCTACTAATACTTTGCGGGATTTTGGTACAACTTCATAAGACATGTCCGATTCTTGCTTTTTCATTCCGTTGATTGACCATTTTACAAGTTACCTTTGAACATAATTATATATCTAGGTACCTATCTACACCTATTATTCCATTATATTATATCTATACTAATATAAACCCCTCTGGGACAGTCGTTATCTCCTCATGAGACTAACGCGATACTGGAAGGCATAGCATACTAGCTTGTAAACTACCACCTTCGCCTTGTGATATAAACAAAAAAATGTATCACCAGGTTAAATAAAAGCGCACAAACCACAGGGCAGCTTGTGGCGAGCTGAATGTGAGTGGCGACACTGCGGTCCTGAATGCCTCAGAGAGTCGGTGAGGGCCTCGTCCTCAGCTTGCCGTTACTGGTTGGCTGGGGTGGAACTTCAAGAGCGCCCGTAGGACTCTCAACTCTGGCTTGCCTTGATCGTCCGGTCAGAGGGGGCCGCTAGAGCTACATGCTTGGGGGTGGAAGTGTCATTTTCAAGGGCATAACTACGGGGAAACCCACTCCGGGTCTCCGTTTTCACGAGACCCGTGATGGTGAAACCGGCGCCACACCGCTCGACACCCCTAGCCGCTCGCACCGGTGTTGCCTTCTGCTGCTGGCTTGTATGCCTCTAGTGGCTATTCAGGGGGCCCATCTAGTGAGTTGGCGAGTCACCGTCTGTCCATTCGATTGATACTATTAGAGTATTCAAGGCAGACACCATTTTATCATCCATAGTTACCAATATACCAGTCCATCAAACACCCATAGCCATAGCCCATATATTAGAATCCATACGTAGCAATAGTCCTACGCCTGCTGCGGCTAGTGCCGCTGTAGGTGTTCCATCCCACCTTTGATTAAAACTCTGGAAGGGCCTATTCACGTTGGACCTATATCTCCGGGTAAGCCTCCCAAAGGGCCGGGTATTTTCCTAACGTATTAGGAATATACCCGTGAAAGAGAAACAAATAATAATAATATATTTTGACCGTGCCATTCTCACTGACAGGACCATCCACTATAATAGACCGGACATAACATTAGTAGATAAACTTAATAAAATTACTTGTCTTATAGATATCGCAATTCCAAACACGCATAATTTGCAAAAAAAAAATTAGTGAGAAAATAAGTAAATATGCAGAACTAAAAGAAGAAGTGACAAGAATATGGAGGCAGGTCAAAGTCTATGTGGTACCCATTGTTCTTTCTTCCACCGGTATCATTCCTAAGCATCTTCGCCATAGCCTAAAATTAATTGATCTCAAAGAAAACTTGTACATTAGCCTGCAGAAAGCCGCAATTTTGAACACATGCAGAATAGTCAGTAAATTCATGTCCCTTGATGAAAACGACACAACACCTCCAACATAATCTTTACACACTACACACTACATTTTACTTGATTTCGGCCCGTAAATGTAGATAAAACCAGCCACGAGCTGAGAAAAAAAAGAAAACAGGAAAATAATAATAATAAACCCCTCTGGGTCAGTCGTTATCTCATCATGAGACTAACGCGATATCGGAGGGCACAGTACACTAGCTTTTAAACTATCACCTTCGCCTTGTGATATAAACAAAAATTGTATCACCAGGTTAAATAAAACCGCACAAACCGCAGGGCAGCTTGTGGCGAGCTGAATGTGAGTGGCGACACTGCGGTCCTGAATGCCTCAGAGAGTCGGTTAGGGCCTCGTCCACGGCTTGCCTTCACTGGTTGGCTGGGATGGAACATCAAGAGCGCCCGTAGGACTCTCAACTCTGGCTTGCCTTGGTCGGCCGGTCAGAGGGAGGCCGCTAGAGCTATATGCTTGGGATGGAAGTGTCATTTTCAAGGGCATAACTACGGGAAAACCCGCTCCGGGTCTCCGTTGTCACGAGACCCGTGATGGTGAAACCAGCGCCGCACCGCTCGACAACCCTAGCCGCTCGCACCGGTGTTGCCTTCTACTGCTGGCTTATATGCCTATGGTGGCTTTTCAGGGGGCCCATCTAGTGAGTTTGCGAGTCATCGTCTGCCCATTGCATTGATGCTATTAGAGTATTCAAGGCAGACGCCGTTTTTCATCCGTAGTTACCAATATAACGGTCCACCAAACACCCATACCCATAGCCCATAATAATATATTAGAATCCATACGTAGCAATAGTCCTACGCTAGTGCTGCTGTCGGTGTTCCATCCCACCTTTGATTAAAACTCGAAGGGCCTCTTCACGCTGGACCCATGTCTCCGTGTAAGCCTCCCAAAGGGCCAGGTATTTTCTAATATAATATGTTAGAAAATACCTGTGATAAGAGAAACATAATAATAATAGCATTTATTTGCGAAAATGTGGTATAAAAGTTGGTACAATTTTGAATAGACAGAACAGCACATTCCGCCAAGTAATGTTGGCATGCAAATGTTTTTACAAGTAAACACAAAAATCAAAACGAATTAGAAATAAAATGAAGAAAAAATAAATGTCATAGAAAATAAAATATAAATCAAATATAGCAATAAATTACAAAATTAAAATGTCAAAGAGGAATAATTATGCACATTATCATAAAATTAGTTTGTAAAATGTTTATCATTTAAATAGACATTAAGATTGTAATAGCATTTCTAACTTTTTCCTTTTTCTTTTAACTTTTTCTTAAATAGATTGATATTCATTTCTTTTATAGTTTTAAGTATTTTATTATATATTACAGGTGCTAGATGGTACACAGTCTTATGCATTAGAGCAGTATTGCATCGGTTTAAACAGAGGCGGAATTCATCACGCTGCTGTCTTTTTGAGTGTTCTGATGCCAACTGGTAGAAATTCAGGTTTTGTTTGACAAATATTGCGACCTCATAAATATACATACATACATACATAGATTCACGCCTGTTTCCCAGAGGGGTAGGCAGAGACTACGGATTTCCATTTGCTACGATCCTGACACACTTCTCTGGCTTCATTCACTTTCATCACATTCCTCATACACGCCCGTCGGTTCAAGGAGCTCTTAACCTGGCCTTTGTCCAGGACGCCTCCGATCTGGTCGAGAAACGTTCGCCTAGGTTTTCCTCTTGCGACTGTTCCATTCACACTAGCCTTATAAACTTTCTTAGTCAGTCTTTCCTCGTCCATTCTTTCTACATGTCCAAACCAGCTTAACATACCCTTTTCTATTCTTGTAACTATATCCACTTTCATGCCGCATCTCTCTCTAATCACACTATTTCTTATTCTATCTTTCAGAGTCACACCACATATGCTTCTCAACGCTCTCATTTCTACAGCATTTATTCTGCTCTCATGCTTCTTTTGCCATACCCAACTTTCACTTCCATACATAAGTGTGGGCACTAATAGTCCTCTATGAACAGCCAAACGTGCCTTTTCGGATACATTTCGACTGTTCATAAAAGCGCGTAGGGCTCCATTCACTTTGTTGCCAGCAATCGTTCTCCTTTCAATATCTCCGTCATGTTTACCATCCCTTGTAAACAAAGTACCCAAATATACAAACTCTTTCACTTGCTCCACTTTTTCTCCATCAATCATAATATTACACATCGTCACGCACTCTTCCTTTTCAAATACCATTACTTTCGTCTTGCTTACATTTATTTTCATTCCTTTACTCTCAAAAGCACCATGCATAATAGTTACCATCGCCTGCAACTCTTCCGCCGATGACGCAAGTATTACTTGGTCATCGGCATAAAGAAGACATTTGACAAGTAACTCATTCATTCTTAATCCCCATTCACAATCTTTTAAATCTTTCAAACAATTGTCCATGCATAGGTTAAACAGCCAAGGTGACGCTACACATCCTTGTCTAACACCTTTATCGATGCTAAACCACTCTGTGTAGGTCCCATTTATCCTAACACAAGCTCTGGAATCATCATAAAGAGATTTCAGAGCTCGCGTGAGGTTGCTATTCACTCCATACATGGACAATGCCGACCAAAGTTCATTCCTCACCACTTTATCATAAGCCTTTTCCAGATCCACGAATGCGCAATAGACCTTTTGACCTTTGGCCAAAACTTTTTCGGCTATGCTCCGTAAGGAAAAGACCTGATCCGTACATCCCATACCCTTTCGAAATCCCGTTTGTGCATCCCATATTTTCTTGTCGGTTACTTTCACAATCCTTTCAATTAACACTTTTGCATACAATTTACCGACGACGCTGAGCAAGCTAATGCCTCTATAGCTTTTGCACTCTTGCTGTGAGCCTTTTCCCTTGTATAAAGGTACTATGACGGCCTTGCACCAATCACTTGGTACACGGCCGGTATTCCAGCACAAGTTAAAAAGGCGGCACAACTGAGTTGCTATAAGACCCTGTCCAGCTGTCAGCATTTCGACTGTAATCCTATCATACCCACCAGCCTTTCCTGATTTCATGCTTTTCAATGCTTTCATTATTTCATCCATACTAATAGGGCTTTCATCACTACTATCATTATCATTCATTTCGAAACTTTGTCCTTGCCATTCCTCTCTTTCAAATAAACTTTCAAAATATTCCTTCCATCTCTTCAGTACGCTCTTTTCTTCATTCAGTAAACTTCCATTCTTATCTCTGATTGATTTCAGCTCTGTGGTTACGGTTTTACCTCGAACCGAGCGAATGGATTTCCAGAAGAACTTCGCGTTGGTCCGGAAATCTTCAGATACTCTTCTATCAAACTCGTCTTTCAATTCCTCTTTTTTCCATTTAATTACATCTTTCACTACTTTATTCATTCTTATAAACTTATTCCTAGCTTCATTCACATCCTCATTCGTTGCTTCTTGCATTCTTTCATTGGCTCTGACAGATAGCCAGTCCAACCATGCCTGCTTCTTCTCACGTACTACCCCTTGCACATCTTTATCCCACCACGCATTCTTCGATTTTATAACTTTCCTCTTCTTGCTCACACCGCATACTTCTGACGCTACAACAACCACTTCATGCTTAAACGACTGCCATAATTCTTCTATATCATCAGTGTCACAAAATCTTTCAAATCTTTTCCTCAATTGATTTTTATACTCGTCTTTCAATACTTCATCTTGCAAATTTTCTACTTTTATTCGTTCTTGGACACTTGTTCGGGTAGGTATACGGTGTCGCCATCCTTTGAAGAGGCCACGTATCCGGCTCATAATCAAAAAATGGTCGGTATGGACACCAATACCTCTATATACCCGAGTGTCTAGGACATTCTTTCTCAATCTTTCATCCACTACAACAAAGTCAATCATACTACTTCTTACATTCTTTGCTTCTCTTGTATACTGGTGGATTCTTTTGTGGGCAAACATAGTGTTTGTCACACAGAGATTCCACTCCAAACATAGCTCAAGCAACCTTTTTCCATTCTCATTCACGCTTTCGTCCCCATACTTGCCTAAAACCCTTTCGTATCCTTCACGCTTTACTCCCACCCAACCATTAAAATCCCCTAACATTATCAACCTCTCGTGTTCCTTGCATTTCCTCAAGACATCTCTCAAACACTCCCAAAAATCTTCTCTTTCTTCCCGTGCACTCTGAGACATACCCGTTGCTATGTTTACGGGTGCATAGACCCCTACCATAAACACCCGAGTAATCCCTACTTTCATTCTCATCCATAGTAACCTAGCATTCACATATTCGAATTCTTTTACACACTCATTCATTCTAGCAGACAGAATAACACCAACTCCCTGACAGGCTCTGGTATTGCTAGGCACGCCGGACCAATACGCCGTGTAGGGTCCATGCCTAGTGGTATTACAGCCTTTCCTTTTCGTCTCATTCACGCACAGAACATCAATCTTTCTCTCATTCATCATCTGACATACTTCATTCAATTTTCCATCCATCCCTCCTCCAACATTCAATGTAGCAAAACGGCTTTCCGTAGGCCACTTTTCGCCCTCGCGAGAAACGAGACGTGACGGGTGGCGGACCGCGTCGCCGCCATGCGGATTATTAATAAAATCAAAGTCCATATGCGTTCCCACGATTGTTAGGGAAAATACTGTCCACCTCCGCAGAGCCCTTTACAGAGGTAAGGTGGATCCATCCTGTGCCCTGTGACCACCAACACAGGCACCCTCCGTTCCGTCCTCATAAATATATAGACAGATATTATAAAGCTGAAGAGTTTGTTTGTTTGTTTGTTTGAACGCACAAATCTCAGGAACTACTGGTTCGAATTGAAAATTATGTTAGTGTTAGCCTATTTATCGAGGAAGGCGATAGGCTATATAACATCACGCTACGACCCACGGGGGCGTCGCAGTAACTATAAACGCGGGTGAAACCGCGGGCACATCTAGTTATACATACACAGGTACACTGATTCATTCACTGCACATGTAACTTATATAAATATATAGGATTACAAAGTTATTTATGCAGTTGGTGTATCTAGAAAACGGGATCGATATTGCCAAATATTTTAGTGCTTCCTTGATTTATACACTAAACACTAATTATATTCCAAATTTGAAGCTTCTATGTCTGCTATAAGTGCCTTAGAGTTTTGATGATCGGTCAGTCAGTGAGTGAATAACAAAATTAAGAAACTTTGACGAGTTATAATTCCTAAACTACTGGTTCAAATTGAATGAAATTTGAAATATACCGTGTTTATACAATGCCTACTTGGTTACAAAAAATTCAGGCTTCTAGTTTTATCTACAACGAAGTTATAGGGGGGTCGAAAATGGCCTGAACTGTTTCGAGAAAAGAATGGTACGGTCGTGCCGCTTTTTTGCTCGACTTGGTGAGATAAAATAGAACAATCTAGACACGCGGCAGCGTGTCAAGCCAAGTTCAAGCAAAGGAACTGGCTAGCCAGCGCCGAGTGTAATATTACACGAACCACTTGGTGCCACTTTTAACCCTTCTATAACTCAAAACCTCTTTAACGTAAACTCATAAAACTACGTGTGTTTAATTATATCCATAAGGACATCTAGAAGCCTAAATTTCATGAAGCTAGCTCAAACGGTTATAATGATATGAAGGTCAAAAAGTCGTAAATTTTAGCACTGACTGACTGACTGACATATAGTACCTAAACCTAACCTACTTCCAGATGACCTAGAAGGATGAAATTTGGAATCCAGCTCGGTAATTGTGTGTTAGCGTAGGAAAAAATCTAAAATAAATAAAGTTAAAAAATAGGGGGCCCCCATACAAAAAAAAAATATTGTAGCGTTGGAACCGTTACAATCAGATATTTAAACCACCCCAATATATGTATTATTATATTTGCTATGTAACAGAAATATAAAAATAAAGTTAAGTCAAAAAATAAGTGGTGTCCCCATACAAAAAACTTGTAATACGCGCTAAACAACCGGCCAACGGTGTGTCGTCGGCGGTGCGCGGCACCACATAATAACACACAGAACAAGGGTTGCCAACCGTACTATAATATATAATATTTTACTATATTTCGAGTCTGCGTACTATATACTGTTGAGGAAATATAAAGTATGCTAAAATACTATATTTCAACAACGAAAAACAACAAACCAAAACCTATATTAAAAAAAACTATCGACGCTCCTTTACTACTGATGCCAAAGCATATATCCGTACATAATAAACAGACTATATAAATTAACAAGGTCGAACATATTTAAAAAAACTGTTTTTTTAAATATGTTCGACCTTGTTAATTTATAGGTATATAAGGTATATTTTTATAAATGTACTATATTTTGTTATAACTTATTTTAAAAATACTATAAGTCAAATCTAACCTACTTTAAGATCTCACATTTTTAAATAACAGCAATTGTTACAGGTATCCAATAAAGCAAAGAAATAGAGTTTAATACTTGTTCATAATGTTATTTTGTTCCTATAAATACATATTTGGATTTTGTATAGAACTTGGCACTCATTTAGATCTCCATTCTTTTTGCGGCGAAGCCCACAGCCAAGCATAATTTTTGTAATCAACTTGGCTCTCCCTTTTTACATTTATGTTTATGGTGGGATTTATTTATACATATTAGGTACATAAAGGTTATTAGATGATAATTATGTAGAGCAACTTTTAATGTGTATCTGGAAATTACATTTCAATCGGTAGTGGCACGAATTGGTGATACGACGAGAAGGACGCCGACATTTTTTTTTTTAATGTTTATTTTATTTATTTGGGATCTCCAACAAAGAATATACACTACAATTTACACAGAATTTTTCACATAAGTATTTTGAATGTGTACTCCTTCAATTATAGGAGACCACAGCGTGCAATAATAAAAGTCAAATTTACAACTAAGATTAAAAGGTTAAACTATTTAAAATATGATGTGTTACATAACCAAAACATGTATAAAGTGCATAATTATTGTAAATGTTTTTAATACTTATAGAAGTAACAAAGATTTTGTTTTCGAGAATCTAATTAGAATTAGATACACATTACAAATTAGTTTTAAGTAATATAAGTAACTAGGTACTTATGTAGTTACAAATTGCCCGCGCGTTTACAACAGTCGACGTTCTGAAACCCAATATCAGTTACTTATATATTTTGTTTAATGCTGCAAATATAATAATAAAATTCATGATATGATAACATAAAGATATAAATATTTGTTTTATTATTGCCTGAAAATAATAGTTTTTATTATATTATCCTAGAAAATACGATAAAATTAATACCGTTACTTACCGACAAATATGTATGTCATATTTTTGAATGATGCACTGCCAAGTCACAAATTGGCCAGCGACAAACTAGCCAGCATGAAGACGATCTACTATTCACATGTCATACGAAACAAAGCCAGGCATTTATTTGAATTGCCTGGAATTTGACGGGTTTTATAAAAGTTTGTAATAGAGCCCCTGGGCCGGGTTAATGGCTTAAATTACATTTCATTTAAAATTTGTTTTGTATTTTAAAAAGAATCCTAAACCCATACTATTGATGATGACCGCAACAATATACCAAAATGTATCCAGTCGTCCATGCGTCTTATGTCTCTCTAATAACAAATCAAATAAGATACAAAATACATACACCTTTCTGTTGGTCAAAAAACAATGAGCAGACGATATAACTCTGTTCTTTCCTATGATACTGCCGGCGCAAAACGCTTTCAATGTCTCAGTTTTTTCATCAATCATCTTAAAGATAAGTACCTGGATAAACAAATGTTTATTACTGACGGAAACTTACAAGATCTCTGTAACTAAAATCTCATAATAATTATAGCTAGAAATGAATCCTTTATTATTTTAACTTTTTAAATACTGTGCTATACAGAGATTAAATATAAAAATAGAACAAGGTCTAAATAAACTTGTAATTAGGATGATAAAGGACAATGAACAATTTAGCCTATGAATCAACACACATTCTACCTAAACAATAATTTATATTTTATTTTATGACTTAATAATCAATCATTACAATCTCACGGACACTTTCGAATCTTGTTTACGTTTTAATAAGTATGTTCGGGGTAGGGGTAAGATTAAGATAAACTAGGATGAAAGATTAAAAAGATCACTGTATTTCAGTACTACAAAGAGGTGACTTAATTCTAAAGGTAATGAGTCGCGCACGGTATGGATACAAATTGCGTACTAAACTAATTTTATATAATGAATAAATGATCGAGCGATACGTTGCGGTGGCGCAAGTATGCTGACACGACTTTATAGCTACCTAATAACCTATTGTACGGTGATTGACCCGTACATGCTCCCGGGGGAGAAAGATGGGGTTAGTAGAACTTAAGATTAATGGAAGGTGAAGCTTATTCTAGGATGAAGATAAAGTTGACATAAAATAATTAATAAATGATTACATGTCATTGGGTTAGTAGAAAATTCTAATAAGAGGTAAAATAAATAAAGAAAATTCACGAATAGTCATAACGCAAGTCTGGCACAGAAACTACACGAAATATTGGCGAGGAAGCCCGATCTTCCTTTTGTAAACACTCACTAGATTGCGCTAATTGTTTGGGTTCACTTTTCACTAGTTTGCTAAAATGCCTTTTTTCCCTAGCCTCACACACATTCACAACACTTTCCTTAACACATTTGGGGCTCGGCAGTGCAACCGCTGCGGTCGTCGTTGGCGTATCTCGCGCAGGCTCCACTGTAGTCGCTGCGTCAGTTCCTTTTCGGGTTCTGTGCCTCCACTTTCTCCAGCAAAATAATATAGCAGCGAACAGGATTCCTAGTAACAGATGGTGGACATCGTGATAGGATAGTTTGCTGCTCAAGGGCTCGCTCTGTTTCATAACCTCAATGCTTCTCTTTATAGCTTCAAATTGCTGCAAGTCTACAGAGATGTTAGAATCGTTTTCCTCTAGAGATTCTGGGATAGAGATGTTTAAGATGTGGTTTATGGAAGGTACCTCTGGAGCATCGACTTTAAAAGCAGTTCTGATCTGGTTTGACATCCTCCTACTGGAATGTATGAGCGAGCTATCTGTCTTTATTAGACAGCCTTCCCCAACACGCAACAGACCAGCAGCCGTCAGCCTTAGCGTAGTAACTTGCTTCTCACAGAAGAGTTTCATACGACATTCATTGCAACAGAAATAGTAGAATTCATTCTCCGAAGTTAGCTCCTTCCAGTCATTCTCGCAAAGAGAAGTAAGGGTTTTGCAAGTTCTCGTACCTGGGATCGTTTCACATAAGCTGTGATCGTCTTGCATAGAATGGATAGGTTTTCTGATATAGCACAACACGGTATCAGGATTCTGTTTCAAACATGATTGGAGTTCCGTCCCCGAGACCATTACATAAAAATCTTTTCTGACGTTGATAGCAGCGAACTCTGCGATAAGTTTTACGTTTATCATCTTGTTTTTCGAGATTCGAGGGATCGAGATAAGATTGAAGACTTCATAAAGGTCTCGTTCAATCAGAGGTATTCTAATTTCTATAATCAAGTATTTTTTAGAATACTTAGCTCTCACTTTGAGCAAGCTATACAAGTCGATCAAACGGAAGTTATCGACAGGAATAGCTAAATCTTGTGGTATCTGAGCAGCTATAGTGCTTAGTTCGGATCTCAACTGTTTTGGGGATAATAAATGAAAATCTAATTTACCATTGTAAATGTCTGTCACGGTGTCTAAGATCGAGTCTTGTATTCTTCGAAGGCTATACAACAAGTTATTTGCAGTAAATGCGGAGGTTATAAAATCTGTAGAAACAGATATGTTATTAACTTGCTAAGATCCAAGGTGGATTGTTTAAGATTTAAAAGTCTTTGATTTATCAACTTATGCTGCTTGCTAATGGTGGTTTCCATCCTTTTTATGAGATTAAATTCAGCTTCTACCACCGAAGTTTGGTTTTGCCAGAGGCTAAACAAATGATTTTCATTTTGTTTTATTAGATCGATGTCCTTTTCATACTTCTCGGCAAATCGCTGATCAAGCACTCCAAACAAGCTATTAGCGATATAGCCTACTCCGTCAATCAAACCGCGCCGCCGCCGCTTCTCTCCAATTACAAATGTGTCATTCATTGTAACAACATTGTCGTATCGTTGTAATTCGTCGAACTCGTGCCCGAGTTGTAATATAATACTGTTGCAAGGTATTTGTGTTCTGATAGCGGCGCATATTGTTTCAAGATACGTGATATACTTTGCAAGTGCCGATATGCCTTCTTTATAGGGATATGTGTCATAATAAACAATTAAGCGCCAATCGTCTCTAATAAGGTGCATGTTCGTAATCTTGTCAAAATAGATGCTATTGTTTTTTAGTGGGGTGAAGTTATAGGATGCTTCGGCACATGTCAATATTGATAAAAAGAATAGGGTCAAGGATAAAACAACAGCAAAAAATGAGACGCGATTAGCTTGCTTAATTTTAGGCACTTTATCGTCAACTTTCTTGTTATCAAGGTATTCGTTTTTTGCTTGGTTGGCAATAGAGACAGTTTGACGACTGGGCGTTTCAGGATACCATTCTTGGTTTTAAGCGTAACGACTCGCACGCGTCCGTCGCTGCCGGGATGAAGCTCTATTACGCGACCTAATGCCCATTTTCCTGGCGGAAGATTTTCATCCTTTATGATGACTATGTCGCCTAGATCAAGATCCTTTTGCGGTTGCTTCCATTTGGCTCTTGTGGATAGTTGGGAAAGATATTCATTTTTCTATTTTGCCCAAATGTCTTGATAGATTTTTTGGGTCAAATGCCAACGAGTTCTAAGGTCATGTTCCGTCTCAAAAATCGTCAGATTAGGTTCGCTTGATAAGAAGTGGGCCGGGGTCAAAAAGTCTATATCTTCGGGGTCTTCTGTCAAAGGACAAAGTGGCCTGGAGTTTAAACAAGCCTCTAATTGGGATAGCAAGGTGTTATACTCTTCATATGTGAGCTTTTGCTCACCGACGACACGCTTAAGATGATGTTTTAGGCTTTTTACAGCAGCTTCCCATAGACCGCCAGCCGACGGCCACGAAGGTGCGTTGAAATGCCATTCTATATTCATTTCAGCAGCCGCGTAGGTGATCTCCGTGGTCGTGAGAATTTCTGAAATTTCAGCGAATTCTTGTGTAAGGATCTTGTTGGCGCCAATAAAGTTTGTTCCCTGGTCACTGTAGATGTGCCCAGGAACTCCTCTTCTTGCTGCCATTCTTCTTAGAGCGGCGATAAATGCAGACGCTGAGAGGTCTGAAACAAGTTCTAAATGTACGGCCTCGGTAACCATACAGACAAATACTGCAACGTAGCCTTTGGTCGTTTTGACGCCACGACCTTTATTTGTCTTAACTAATACGTAACCGGTATAATCTATCCCAGTATGGTAAAAGGGTCGGTTTGGGATCAATCGGGCAGGGAGTAGGTCACCCATCAATTGATGTTGAAGAATGGGATCATGTCTCTTGCATTTCACACACATCCTCAATCGCTTTTTTTATAGCTCTGTTCCCTCCTAGTATTCAATATTTCTGTCTTATAAATCCGGTAGTCATTTTCGCTCCGCCGTGAAATACAAGCTCGTGAGATTCGTCAATTATAAGGTCTGCCAGTTTCGACTGATTCGGGATGATGATGGGATGTTTCATGTCTGGATGTATGTAGGAATGCTTGAGTCGACCGCCGACACGAAGTATTCCGCGAGAGTCTAGTACGGGATTGAGATTCAAGATCTGGCTTTTGCTATGCAAGGATTGACCGTTCTTTAGCAGGGATAGCTCCTTGGTAAAATATTCTAATTGAACATGTTTTATTATCATTTCCTTTGCTATTTTTAGATTTTGCAGAGTAAGGTAAGGTGCACGCCGTCGTTTATAAACAACGATGTCGACAAACTTGTATATGTAGGCTAAAACTCGTATTACTTTGTTATATGTGCTATACTTATTTAATAACAATCTAATTATAGAATTATCGGGCATCGCAATGACAGTGTTAGCTACTGGCTTTATTTTCAGGTCTTCATGTGTACTATAGTCAGGGATTGCCAGATTTTCTGCGGGGTTATAGAGTGGTAGCCAATCGGGCCCTTGCCACCAAAGGGAGTGTTTGGCCAGCTGTGTGGCCGTCAAACTCCGGGTAGCACAATCCGCGGGATTCTCTTACGATCTAACGTATCTCCATCTATCTTTAGGGATTACATCGCATATGATTCTTACTCGATTAGCCACGAAGGACTTCCACTTCTCGGGTTCTCCGTTAATCCATCCTAGTACTGCCATCGAATCGATCCAACCATAAGTATGCACTTGGAAGTTAGATAGTGATGAGATAACCTTTTCCACGAGTTTTACTAATAAAAGAGCACCACAAAGTTCCAAACGGGGTATGGAATGTTTCTTTTTCAGAGGTATAACTTTAGATTTGGCTGCAACAAGGGTCACATGTGAAGTATTCTGTCTCTGGATTTTACAGTACACAACGCACGCATAGGCTTTGGTACTAGCGTCACAAAAACCATGTATTTCTACGATATCGTTTTCTTGAGTTTGGATCCAACGAGGTATTTTGAATTGAGATATACAAGGTAGTTCCGCCTTCACGTTAATCCATTCCAAGGCTAGTTCTTGAGAAATGGGTTGGTCCCATCCTAGTTTTGATTTCCATGAATCTTGAAACAACATTTTGAGTTTTATGGTGACTGGTGATAACCAACCTAAAGGGTCAAAAATCTTGGATATGTCAGACAGAAACTGTCTTTTCGTAGGTGTATTTTCAGAGGTAAATACAAAGGGTTTGAAGAAAAAGATATCACTTGTCGGGTCCCATCGAAGCCCTAATGTTTTAGAAGACTCCAGCTGTTTAAAATCAAAGTCTTGATTTTCAGGATCGTTGTGGCTATCCGAGAGTTGGGGTATGTTTGAACGCCATTTTCTGAGATTAAGTCCACCCGACTTAAGAAGACTTATCATCTCTGTCTTGAGCTGCATCGCTGCATTTACAGAGTGAGAGCCATGCACCAGATCATCCATATAAAAAGAATGCTCTAAGATGTCAGGAGCACAACTATTAGGATAGAACGGCCTTTCATCATGAGCCAGTTGCCTTAACGTCATCATGGCCAAAAAGGGTGCGGCCTTAGTGCCATAAGTGACGGTAGCTAGTTGAAATTCTTTTAGAGGTTGAGAGGGATGGTTTCTCCAAATAATTTTCTGAAATTTCTGATGATCGGGATGTACCCAAATATTGCGAAACATTTTCTCTATATCCGCTGTGAAAGCGTATCGAAATTGTCTCCATTTTAGGATAAGGGTCAGAAGGTCTTGTTGCAGGTTCGGGCCTCTGCATATGAGATCATTGAGGCTGTATCCACTAGAAGTTTTTGCAGAGGCATTAAAAACTACACGCAGCTTAGTCGTCGATGACTCAGCTCGCTGTACACAATGGTGTGATAGGTAACAAATCGGTTTTACGTCGGCGTGTGACGTAACGGGGATCATATGTCCGAGCTCAATGTACTCCGATATAAACAACTTGTAATCACGTGCCAACGCAGGCTGTTTATATAATTTATTTTCTATTTGGAAAAATTGTGCAATAGATTTTGTTCTGGACTCACCTAATTTAGCCTCAAAGTTTTCTTTAAAAGGTATTTTGACAACGTAACTGCCATCTTCACGTCTGGAGGTGGAAGATTGGAACAAGTCAATGCATTTTTGGTCTTCTTCGGATATTGCTAGGGGTTCATGAATGTCCTCCATTTCCCAAAACTGCTGTATGTCCTCTATATTATTCAAGATCATGTTGCACTGGTAGGTCTGAAATTTACCGCTAAGGATCCATCCCAGCTGAGTTTTCTGAGCAATGGGTAACTTTCCTTCCGGTCGGCAGATACCATCCATTAATATAGCGGAGTAAATGTCAGCACCAAATAGGATGTCAATAGGTTTGCTTTTGTAAAACTCGGGATCAGCTAAAGTAATTTGATTTAGGGTAGGCCAGTCCGGCTTAGGCAATGTACAACTGGGTAAGTTGTTTACAAGCCTATTCATGATAAATACATCCGTTTCGAACGTAAAATCATTTATCAATGACGAACATCTAATATGGTTCATACCTTTACAGTTATTTTCTTTATTGCCAATACCAGAGATATAACCGTTACATTTTTGTCGCGGTAACTTCAATAACTGAGCTGCACTTTCTCTCATGATTGAAGTTTGAGATCCTTGATCTAAAAGGACTCTCATGCTATGGTATGATCCGTCAGCCGCTTGTACATTGACGATTGCAGTGGCAAGCAAAACATGCGAGGGGTGATTTTGTAGAGATGCGACAGTGCTGTTTTCTTGTAGCTGTGGTGAACATTTCGTAACGATGGCCGCCTTTGACTCGGATCGAGATGCATCCGTAGACGTCATTCTTGACATAAAAGATTCGTGCAACAAAGTGTTATGGTCTTTGTTACATTCCTTGCACTTTAGCTCGGAAAGGCATTTTTTACCTTCATGATAATGTAGACAGTTGACACAAAGGCTCAAATTAGCAACTGCATTTCTACGTGCATAAGGTTGCATTTTCAATAACTTTTGGCACGCGTGAATACGGTGATCATTCGTGTTGCATATTGGACATAGTTTGCGTTTTTCGTTGCCGTTGTTATTGGACTTTGACGATTGCGAAATGACCTGATTTGTAGCATACGTACTTTTATGCAGGTTATAATTACGTTTAATTTTATGATTAAAATAATTAGAAGATGAGGATTGATTGTTATACTGAGATGAAGATGCCTTCTGCATAGAATTTTCTGCTTTTTTACGTGACGTTTCCAACGTCATGAACTTTGTTTCTAAGAAACGGAGAAAATCTTCCAACACGGGTAGATCTCTCGGAGATTTTAGGCATTGAAGATAGTCGTCAAAGGTGTCTGAGTCTAGCTTTTGAGATAATATACATACGAGAAAGGTATCCCAGGACGAAACATCTACTCCTAGGTTTTTAATAGCATTTACACTTTCGTATGTAGTGTCATGGATGCGCTTGAGATGATTGGAAGATTGATGTAGATTTACAGGGATATTCATGAGATTATTGAAGTGAGATGTGAAGATCATTCGATATTCCAACAAACAGGATAATTGTCAGCGCTAATAGGAAGATGCTGAATCAATTTTTCGGGCTCGCCTTTGATCTTACTTTTAAGGAACTGCATTTTTTGCGCGTTCGATAAGGATGGATTATTATGCACAGTCTCCGTAAAAAGATCCTTGAACGAAACCCATTTGTTATAATTGCCTTCAAATGTTGCAATCTCAATTTTAGGGGTAGATTTTGCGATATGTGCAACGGACCACATCTTCTTATTGATGTCTCTCTTGATCTTATTATAGTGTTTCTCGTAGTGGGTAAATTGCTCTTCGTACTGGACATTTGAGCCACCTAGCTCATTGTCTATTTTCCAATGTAAAGAATCTATCGCCGTCCAACGTACTTCTAACGTCTTTAAGATGTCTTCAAACTCCCACTTTTCTGTGACAAGATCGAGGTCAATGTTTGATGTAGTTCTTAAAAACGCTTTGAAATTAGTGGCTTGTAGCTTAAAGAGATCAACCGATTTGCTTGAGGTCGAATTTTCACTAAGAGTGACATTTTGAGATAAAGGGGTCGGGGTTTGAGGTTTAGAAGGTGGTACGAAAGTAGGAGGTTTCAATTCAGGGGTATGCGGCCTACTAGGCTTATAGTTTTCGATAGCAGTTTTGATATTGTTATACTTTTGTTTTAGCAAATCATATTGATTTGTACTGAAATACGAAGTGATTGATCACCAAACGATAAAAGATTCATATGGTTGTTATGAAACTCTGTAAAGTACTGTTCTAAGGTATCCAGTCTACGACGTAAATAGTCTGGGGTCTTTCGTTCTGCACCATCTTTCTTGAAGTTAACGTAGAGCCTGTCTACGGCTTCGATGAGTTGCTGTTGAGTGGCTAAAATGTCTTCCATTTGTGCCATTATAAAGATAATAAAAGAGACCTTACTTGAGATATAAGACTCCTTCGGGATCACAGGTGCGATTTCTTCTTTCTTGCTACGGCTGCAAGAATTTACCTAAGCTTTGTATTTCTGGGATAACGCAAAGCACGGGGTGAGGAGACGTGGCACTCTGACTGGCACCGATGTCAGATGTGAGGATAGTGCCACCTTAGCGGAGTGCCGAGGTCAATCAGGATCAATGAGATGTGAGCTTAATACACACGCGGACACGCACTGTATTCCAAGGTACGGTTTTTACGTTTCGCGAGACACGTACACAGCACAAATTAATGAGATAATAAATAAGCACACGCGTCACGGTCCCGCATCCGGCTCGAAGGACCAATGTTCGGGGTAGGGGTAAGATTAAGATAAACTAGGATGAAAGATTAAAAAGATCACTGTATTTCAGTACTACAAAGAGGTGACTTAATTCTAAAGGTAATGAGTCGCGCACGGTATGGATACAAATTGCGTACTAAACTAATTTTATATAATGAATAAATGATCGAGCGATACGTTGCGGTGGCGCAAGTATGCTGACACGACTTTATAGCTACCTAATAACCTATTGTACGGTGATTGACCCGTACAAAGTATTTACGCGATTTCAAATACACCGGCATCCATTGTTTTAAATCTGAGACACGCAGTATTAATAATAATAATAATATATATTTGTAATAATAATAATAGTATTGCCATGCCTACATTTTTAACAATATGTGTACGATTTTATCAGAGAAATTATTTCCTATTTAGCTTTTCTGTAACTTTTCATACGTAATTAATACGAACGCTATTCTATAAATACCATTATTGTAATTCGTTATAGATATGTCATGATCGGTACATAAGTATTGCCGACGATATCTCAATGGAGTGTATAAATGAGACTAGTGGACTGTAGTTTGAAATGTATAATGATTTAGATAAAGATTTACAATATTTCAATTAAATATTAGCGCGTAAAAATAATAGTTAAAAATGATGCGCGAGTGTGGCCGTGTGCAATCGTGTCTGTGGCTGACTGCCGAGTGCCGGTCAGGGGGGGGACACTGCCCAATATCTTTCCTATATCCAAAGATAGGACTGACATCTGTGTTTTTGGCCCCGTACTTGTGCTGTAAATCAATCGCAGAAGATGGCGCTTAAAGAAATTTTAATTTATTATTTAGTGTCAGTTCTTACCTATCTATACTTTTATATTTTTAATTTATCTAGAATCATATTTTATTCTCATTTTAATTGTTTTATCATAAAAATGTCATAAAATACAAATTAGTAAATATGTTATATTCAAACATTGGATTTATAAGACAGTCACAATATGGCGCCTGCATCTTGCCCGTGCGCACGTTTGTAGTTTTTCATCCTATATTGTATATATTTTGGCTATGAAGGTCTTATGTAAGTGCGTTGAGTCGAGCTCTGTGTTCCTCCACCTTGTGTCAATTAATCTTCCCATCGAAAACTGTTGTTATCAGTGTGCGATAGTGACGCTTTTAGTATTTAGTGTGGTGCGGTTTTTCCAACTACAAAAATGCCGAGACGCTGCGCATTTCACTGTGAACCTAGAGTCCGCTGCATAGTTATATTTTAATAAACATAAACATAATAAAATGTTATTTGTTGTTGTTTTATTCTTATACTACGATATTCACCTTATACATATTGTATTTAAATTGTTTTGTTTGGATCTATTTTTGTAACATTCTACTTGTTCTATTTGCAATTTTTATGTTACAAAAATACGATTGATACAAAACAATTTAAATACGAATTCTGGATTATGAAATACATAATATAAATAGCTATAGGCACAGAATACGGAATAGCTATAGCTATGTATAGAAGGATTAGTTCGGGGCCAAAAGTTCAGATGTCGCTGTTTCAAATAGGGTTGGCTGAAATTGGCCATAAGAGGGCTCTCTTTTCCCTACGTATTACTTTACTCTTTGGTGCCGGTGCGGCGGCGGGCGAGCGTCGATGGCTGGAGTGGGGCGGTGGGGCGATGACGTAGAAGTGTCGCTCCGATCAGCGGTTAGGCGCGGCAGGTGCATGTCGAGTACTCGACAATAAGTATTTCAGTTAAGTAGTATGCAATATTTAGAAGGGTCCGTGACTTATATTCATTTTTAATTGAATGTGCTCATCCTTAACCTCATATTTATCATTGTTTTGTGGCTATTGGTTCTTAGGCTAACAATTTATGGCAGCTGAACAATGTCCTTTAGAGTCAAATGTTACTAGGACTTCTGAATTTTAACCGGTCAAATATGGTAGTGGAATATTCGTTACGTATGAAACCTTATAAAATAGCGTTTAAGACTTAAATACTATACTTATTTAAGTAGTGCAAGCATCCCATCCCCCTTTCAAACCTCAATTAACATAAAAAGATTTATATTGTTAATCATAAAGTATAACCGCAGGTCGTGGAATATATAAATTAACAAACTCAGCAGCAATCTACGAATGACGTTTACCTGTTAACTTCTGAAACGTCCATGACTCCTACGGGGGAGTCAAAAATCTTTGGTATTTTTTTCGCGACCAATAACAACGAGTTGTCTTGACTCCTCCGTAGGGGCCACGGTCGCGCAAGGGTAGCGTCTATTTTTTTTTATGAGTCATGGTACATTCC
Organism: Catocala sponsa; assembly: GCA_963564715.1. NCBI lineage: Eukaryota > Metazoa > Arthropoda > Insecta > Lepidoptera > Erebidae > Catocala > Catocala sponsa. Next base: position 18,070,331 of record OY751338.1, on the reverse strand, counting down.
AAGGGTTAACGGTGAAGAGCCGAAAACAATCGAATGAAAATAATACAAAGCTGTTTAGATAACCTATAAGTATAATTTGCTATTCAAGATGGTATCACAAAAATCTATACAAATAAATACAATTGAAGTGTCTGTTTGTAATGTCATAATAACAGCTATTTATCTAATGCATATGAAAGTATATAAGGTAACTATACGAAAACATCTATTTTTAAAATTGTTGTCTGTCTGTCTGTCTGTCTGTTTGTTCCGGCTAATCTCCGAAACGGCTGAATCGATTTTGACGGGACTTTCACTGGCAGATAGCTGTTATTATAAGGAGTAACTTGGGCTACTTTGATTTTAGAAAAAAAATAGGGCTCAGCGGAGACAAACACGTTTTATTTAAAATCTATGCGGACGAAGTCGCAGGTAACAGCTAGTCACAAATAAGATTGCTGATGTTATTTAAATCGGTTTGTTTGTTGTTTCAATATCTAGTGATGTTATAATTGCGCTATATTATGCTCAAAATGCTAAAATTGCTAGCATTATTTTAACATTAACGGGGTGATGGATAAACATCAAAATCCCAAACTGCAAATATAGCATGTTGCGGTTTGGCTTTAGGGACATTAAAACCTACCAAAACTATCAAGCTACCAAATGTGTCACCTACAGATAATTATTCTGAATTTAGGTGTATATTGTACCCGTTGTCTTAATATCTTAATGTCGTAAAGTTCTTACGTGATGTGGAAGGTCACCAATAACAGCCTCATGACCGTATCTACCACCAGAGCGTGCCTGAAAGATTCAAGTATTTTATTAATATACTCTTCACACTCATCGGCGTCACAAAATACATTTTGCTGCATCCAAATCGTCCCAAACGTTTTCTATGCTACTTTAGGATGGAAACGTCGTGGCTAGTATTGGACATTTTGACGAAATCTCCTCTAAAATAAACGCGATAAAAATAAATAAGGTTGGCATAAACTGTGTTCTTTCTATCTATCTATAAAACAGGGAAACAATAAATGATCTTATTAATAATCTTACTAATATGTACTCTTAAGTAATATGAATAAAACTTAAATATAATTAAAATGACGACGATGACCTCATAGCCAGTATCATTATGGCCCAACATGGGGCACTCTGAACTAGCTTTCTAGTAATGTTAGTAAATTCATACATGGCAAAAGCTGCATAGACTTTATGGTTCAATTTAAGGAATTCCGACGATTAGCTTCGCGGTGTGTTGGACTAAAATAAAATCGTACGCTTACAATGCTTGATGGAGGTAAGTAGTCCGTATCACTTGTGTCGTTAAGCATCTGTGTGAAAATACAAATATATTAATATGCCATGGGTAAATATAATGGATATCTATAGGCAACAATATCCTATCCCACTTCTACATACTTTCTACCTAACAAGTGAAATAATTAACTCGTTCATAAGACTCGGAAAACTATGACGTCGGCCAGCGTGCCTTCGAAGCTTGACTAGGATGGCATAACAGGCTCTCATCAGTCTATTACCACCGAACAAGAAAATTTCAATACAGCAAAGAGCACGGTACCAATATTACTCAGATAAATAAGACATTATGATGTTACAAAACCGTCGAGTGTCCAAAATATATATTATGTTGGAGTTTGCACTTAGGACTTAGTTACTTGTATGAAGAAATATCGTTTTATTACAGCAATACCTACCACGGCTATGTAGGCGTAGAATAGGCTAAGACAATTATTACGGTGACGATGATGGCCAACCGATTCCGGTAATAACAAAAGCTGCATAGACTTTATGGTTCATTTTGAGGAACTTCGATGATTAACTTCCCAGTGTGTTTGTTAATACTAAAATAAAACCTTACCCGTAGGATCCTTGATGAAGGTAGATCATCCGTTACATTTGTAGAATTGTGCATCTGTGCAAAAATAAATATTGTATGCCACCGTTAAATATAATGGGTATCTTTATGAAACAAAATCCTAGCCGACTTCTACGTGCCTACTTTCTACGTAACAAGTGAAATTACCCGTTCATAATGCTCGGAGAACTATGACGGCCAGCCTGGTTTCAAAGTTTGACCAGGATGGCAAATAAGGGTTGTCATCAGCCTGTTACCACTGAACGACGACATTTCAATATAGCAAAGAGCACGGTATAAATATTACTCAGACGAACAGGACATCGTACAGTTCCAAAACCGAGAGTGCCCAATAAATTACACATGCATACATCAGATATTTACAAGCCAGGACCTAGTCGATCCTATCAAGAAAAATTAATTTTGCAGCTATATATTATACGTGTAAATCCTAACTAATATTATAAATGCGAATGTAAGTTTGTTTATTTGGTACGCTTTCACGCCTTATCTACTCGAGCGATTATCATAAAATTTCACATACACGTTGTCAGGGGTACTGAAAAAAACATAGACTACCTTTCATCTAGAAAAAAAAAAGAACATTTTCATAACCTACATTTACGCGACTGGAGCCGTGGGCAAAATCTAGTATGACATAAGTAAACAAAACCATATAATAATTATGACTAATAATTTTATTCCTATTTAACCTAAAGGAAAAAGAAGCTTTTTATCTAAAAAAACATTAATTTACCTTTTCAGTCAGGCATTCAGGATATCCCACAGCTATACAAGCACAATAATATATTATAAGTATTTGAATATATATTTTACTAAATTCTACATTATGTAACTTTATTTGTGCTTTCAAGAAATGAAATGTAAAACGTAAACAAACGCTTATCCATTGCCGTTCGAAAGATATTTTGTATAATATAAAAGTAGGCTTAGTTCTCAGTTCTAATCAGACCAATGGCAAAGCTGTCAAAACTGAAAGAAGATTCATAGATAAATTCTTACGGTCATATTTATAACGTCGTTATAAGCAAAAATCCAAAAAGTATAGTTCATAATCATGGAACAGAAAATACGATGGCAGTAAGATAATTTTGGTTATGAAGCAGTGTCGCTAAGCGTACATATTATGATATATAATATATTTACATATTACTCAAACCATAGATAAGACACTATGAGAATAAAAACGCCACTCTCAAATCAGTTTTGAAAACTATGTAAATAATATAATTGTAGTTCTCTTCACCGTTTCCGATGGCAGCGACCCGGACTAATTATTGCGTTTTTTGTGGGCTCTGTGACGATGACTAGCAAAATCAAATTTGGTCTTGAAAATCCGGTCACACTGTGAGCAGAAGAACTGACCGGCATCTTTGTATGAGTAATTATAAGAAGGCTTGGGGCGACTTTTGCGTAATTGGCGTTTCCTGTCTAGATCTTCAAGATGATGTGTTCCAAAGCGATCGATTGCTTTGTGCATTGAAGTTCGCCAATTTCCTCGGTTTTGAGCTAGCATTTGCCAATCAACGGGCAAACCACAAGCAACAAGGTAACGTGTGAGAGCGTCTTTGTACCATAAGTATTGCCTACTCTGCGTCCGTTTACCTTGGGTGAGCTCTGAGTAGAAAACGGTTTTAAGTAATCGACTATTATCTATGCGCTGTACCGTTTACACCAGATGGCATTATACTCGTTTTGTAACAGGGGTGGACGACAGATGGCGCTTGGCTAATGTTTCCTTCCAAATTACGCTCATTTAGTTAGATTTTCTTGGGAATAGTGTAGAATATGTAATAAATATATTACGTGTTCTGCGCTTCTCTCAAGAAAAGCCCAAGATGACAGTATACGAAACAAAATACGCTATTCACCAAAACACTATAATAATTAAGTGTAATTTGATACTGTACAGTTTCTATTATAGTTGAAGAATAAATAAACCTTGGGTAAATGAAATACAGATTTAACTTTTATAGTTATTTTATTCTTCTACTTACATGATTGGTTGTAATATATAATCATTATTTGCCAAAGGCGATAAGCTCAACAGTTGCAATTTATAACTTGTTTACATGTTTTATTACATTTGTAAACTAAATACTCAGCAGCACAACATAACGTTCTGTTTCTCTACTTTTGATCCACTTTTGCAAAGCCAATCTAAATCCAGTAACATGGTCAGTTTGTAAATAGCAAAAGGCACGTGTCTAAAAGAGAAGCAGTGTTCTTGCAAACGTTATTAACGGAGTATACAAGCACAGCCCTGATGTTCGCCGTAAAATCACAGAGTTATAGAAAACGAAACTAACCAATGCTGATATTTCCATCTCATTTTTACTGTGAGGAGGTGCTAAGAATCCCCGGGCTACATTAGGCTGCCATTCATTACAAAATTTGACCCTGGCTACGTTTAACGGACGCACTCTGAGGCTTGACCACCATCTAGCGCAGTTGGAAGTGGAGTTAGAGAACATTAAATGGCATGTTCTGGGGTTATGTGAAGTCCGTAGAGAGGGGGAGGACACCATAACCCTAGACTCGGGCCATCTTCTCTACTTTCGCGAGGGTGATAAAACATCCCAGGGTGGCGTAGGTTTCCTCGTAAATACGGCCCTCTCTAACAACGTTGAAGAAATCTCCAGTGTGTCGACCAGGGTAGCGTACTTGATCCTTCGGCTGTCCAAGCGCTACAGCATGAAGGTCAAACAGGTTTACGCACCGACCTCGACACACTCGGATGATGAAGTGGAGGATATGTACGATGACATATCCAAAGCCTAGCACAACACCACTAAGGCTCACTTCAATGTTGTTATGGGGGACTTTAACGGCAAAGTGGGATCCCAGACTGGCAACGAATCCCGGATAGGCCTGCATGGTTATGGAGTTAGGAATCACAGGGGGCAAATGCTTGTCAACTTCCTTGAGAAAGAAGGATTATTCTTAATGAACTCCTTCTTTAAGAAACAGCCTCAAAGGAAGTGGACATGGCAAAGCCCCGACACTGTGACTAAAAATGAGATCGACTTCATCATGACGGATAGCAAGCACATATTCAGTGATGTCTCAGTGATCAACAAGTTCAATACCGGTTCTGATCACCGACTCCTCCGAGTCTCTCTGAATATCAACTTAAAGCTTGAAAGAAACCGCCTGATGAAGTCCACGCTCCGACCTAACCCAATCCAAATCATGGTGGGTACCGAGAAGTTCCAGGAGCTTCTCGGGGATAGATTTGTTGCCTTGGAACCCACCGATGACACTGACGAGACCCTGCACAATCTGGTCGAAACTTTAAGGGACGAGGGCATCAAATTCTGCAGAACGGAGCGGACTGGCAAGAAATCCAAACTCTCGGCTGAGACTCTCGGGTTGATGACAAAAAGACGGGAAACCACCCAACCGACTTCGTCTGAGAGGTCAGACCTGAACAAGCAGATTGCGAAGATGGTACGGCGCGACCTACGGAGCTCCAACACTCGCCTCATTGAAGAGGCGATAGAGTGAAACCGAGGGTCCAAAGTATTCACTCAGCAGCTTGGCAGGAGCCACCTGACGAAGCTTAAAACGCACGACGGGAGGACCGTATCGTCGAAGCCGGAGATCTCCGCCGAGATAGAGGATTTCTATGGCCGATTATACGCTGCACATGCCCCTCATTCCAGACGAGACGACCACGATTCCAGAGCCACCCTGATACGCCACTACACCGACGAACTGCCAGACATCAGTCAAGACGAGATCGTGTTAGTTCTGCGGCAGCTTAAAAATGTAAAAGCTCCCGGTGAGGACGGAGTAACATCAGAGCTTCTAAAAGCTGGAGGAGCCCCTGTTATACAGGAATTACAGAACCTCTTCAACACCGTCCTTCACAGTGGGAGAACTCCAAGATATGTTTAAGACGCTGGACTGGAAAGGAAAGGGCATTAACATCAACGGCGACTACATCTCACACCTGCGATTCGCAGATGACATAGTCTTAATGGCGGAGTCGCTAGAGGAGCTGAACCAGATGCTGGACGGCCTAGCTGCAGCCTCGCGACGTATCGGTCTTGGCATGAATTTGGATAAAACCAAAGTCATGATCAATGGCCACATTGATCCAATACCGATCGTCGTACATGGTCACCCTCTCGAAATCGTTTCCGAATACACTTACCTCGGGCAGATTCTGCAGTTAGGTAAAAACAATTTCGAGAGGGAGGCCAGGAGGAGGATCCAGCTGGGCTGGGTAGCGTTTGGGAAACTACGCCGAGTCTTCTCGTCATCCATACCGCAATGCTTGAAGACGAAAGTTTTCAATCAGTGCGTGCTACCCGTCATGACCTACGGAGCCGAGACATGGACACTCACGGTAGGGTTGGTCCACCAGTTCAAAGTCGCTCAGCGAGCTATGGAGAGAGCTATGCTCGGAGTTTCTCTGAAGGATAGAATACGTAACGAATATATCCGACAGAACCAAAGTCATCGACATAGCTCAGAGAATTAGCAAGCTGAAGTGGCAGTTGGCTGGCCATATCGCGCGAAGAACCGACAACCGCTGGGGTAAGCCTGTTCTTGAGTGGAGACCGCGACTCGGCAAACGTAGTGTAGGACGCCCTCTGACCAGGTGGGATGACGATCTGCAAAAGACTGCAGGCAGATGCTGGATACGGCAAGCTGAAGACAGGGTGCTATGGCGCTCTTTGGGGGAGGGCTATGTCCAGCAGTGGACTATTATAGCCTGATGATGATGATGATGATGATGATTTTACTGTGACATATCATGACACTTTAAAGCAAAGACAGGTGATAAAATATATATATTTTTGTTAATTACCCCTTCTAGGTTTCTTACTATGGTTACGTTTTTTCACGTTTACGTTTGTTGACGTTTTCATTTCAAACCAGCACTTTCTATATTTTATTGTTGTTAGCTATGGACATTTGACAATAACCGCCCTGACAATAACTGTGATCCAAGGGCTATATTTGGCTAAAAACAAAAATTACTAGAAGTATAACAGATTTTTATTAGAAATACGGATTGTGTCTGGCCGCCGAAGTACCACTGCGACTTAATTGGTTAAGTAATAAAAACAAATATTATTTAAGAATAAATGAAAACGAATAATATGTTATACTTAAATTAAATCTTCTTTTGTTGCCAATAACCACCGCGTAAAGATTCAGCTCTATTTCTCTTCACGCACTTGAAAAAAAGGAAAACACAGGCAGCTCTTGTGAAATATTTATCGAGACTGTGATGCTCTCATTGCTATTTTATTTTATAGCACGCTCTAATAGAGGGAAAGAGAGAGATATAAGTATAATAGCAAGGCTGACACAATCTGCCTTTATAATAAAAATCTGTTATACCACATTTATTTCACTCTCACAAAAATAAATAGTTATACTTGGAATAAGTTAAAAATAAGCCAGGAATATTTTTCAGCATATAAACGCGGTATAATAATGATGTTATTATTCTTTCAATAGGTCACAAGTGTTCACTATTATAACCAAAGCATATAAAATTCAACTCAATTCCATATTTATACATATATCGTAATGTCTTAAATCTATACTAATATTATAAAGCTAAAGAGTTTGTTTGTTTGTTTGGTTGAACGCACTAATCTCAGGAGCTACCCGTTCGAATTGAACAATTATTTTAGTGTTGGATAGCATCAATGAAAAATGTTACAAAAACGGAGAAAATTCTCTTATGTGACGCAGGCGAAGTTGCGCGGGTCAGCTAGTGATAGATAAACGAAAAGATTAACTTGATGTGTCCCTGGCGCACAAATACGTTGTCATGGTTTTGTTAGTAGGGTGATCGTCATAGTATACAACTGGCATGGACTTTTACTAAAATACATCTGACATCATATTTACGTTGTAAAAACCATATTTTTTTAAGATTTGTATTTATATTTGGTTCTGAGATTAATTAAAGTCTTAAATAATAATTAAGGTTTCAAGTTGTTTCTTCAAGAACGTATTTACAGGATGACCCTACTAACAAAACCATGGCAACTTAGGTATATGTGTGACAGAGATACACCAAGGTAATGTGTGTCTCTTTCTTTATTAATAAAATTACCATAAAATTTGTGTGAACCAATACAAATCGGGGTATATGATTATATTAACAAAGGGACACTTATTCATATTATGTGCAAATAACATAATCTTTTAATTATAAAAATTAAAAATAATAAGAAAAAGTTGTAAATGTTTATGTAAAAAGAGTCGATAAATTTTATCGATAATGTCACGCACTATTTTGAGCAGCGTCCAAAGTTTGCAAATATTCTAGAAATACCGATTACCGGTAGTAAAAGAAAAACAACTGCATCGTTGTTAGGTACTTTACGGGAGCGAAGTAAAACCAACGACGGCTATTAGGACACTGCTTTATTAACGTAGGTTAACATAGGTGGGGGGACGTAGTTCGCGCACACAAGCACATCAATAGTTACATACATAACAATCGTCATGTCATGAAGGATAACTTTCATTTGTATATGTTGGGAAATGTTTTAGCAAATACAATATTTACAATTTATTAAATAATTCCGGGATTCGAACTAATTCACACTACTCACATTTACTAGCGCTGCACCACTAAGGCAGTCATATAAGATGCCATGTAACTAAAGGAAATATATATTAATAATTGATTTATAACAAGTTCATATTGCCAGCGAGAACTTTCTTCGTAGATTACCACTCACCGATCCTTGCTTTACGAGGAGTAGCAAACTTCTCGTAAAACGTATATGTAACCTGCATCTTCACATGAATTTCAAAGTCGAAAACAGCAGGGGCGGATATCCTAACTAATATGCATGCAGTGCTTGCTTATTAATATGTTGCACATTTATTTAAGATTCCTATATATGTTATATGACATAATATATTAATGTATTTACTGTAAACAATTCATACGAAAAATAATTAAATATTATAAATACGAATGTGAGTTTATTTGCAACACTTTCAAGCCTTAACTAGTCGACCGATCATGCACTATGGTCTGTAACAATGTTTTTTCTTGGATGAAAATTATGTCTTTTCCTGTTCCCCTGACAATGTGTTTGCGGAATTTACGATAATAGTTAAGGCGTGAAAGCGTAACAAACAAGCAAATAAATAAACAAACTCACATTCGCATTTATAATATTAGTTAGGAACTTTGTAATTGATTTTGTAGATAGCCCAAAAGTTTTGTCATAATAACTGTAATTTGATCAACTACTTATTCAAAACTCACATAGTTGGGTAGTAACGTTAGTGTCGAGTAGGTAAGCAACTCCTATACACTATTGCCAATCATCTTTAATACGATGGATGGATAACAAGAATACCGTTTAATATTAATTCCATGGTTGAAATAATATAATAATAATCATAAATACCTATAGGTAACGAACCTACATACGTACAATCGCTCTCTCTACGACTAATCCAGTTTATGATATAACGTTCCCCTACACCAACTGTAAGGTTATAATAGTGGGAGCCGCTGTACCTTCCAGTGCCCAAGAGCACCTTCCGGGATTAGTTATAGACAGGTCTTATCCCCAAATCTCGATTTCACCAACCTAACTCCAGGGATCCGATACTCGTAAGCGAGGTACCTCGTGCCCAAGTGACACTACCTACTCTCCAGATAGGTGCCAGAGCAATAAAGCCGCTCACCACTCGCAACTCTGGGAGTTACTAACGAATACCTCGCTGAAGCCGACGGAGAAGCCGCCTCCCATATCTCCGGTATGGTGTCGGAGCTGTATAAGGCACGCTCACTTCCCGACGTACATCCATACGTCTACCCAAATAGGCCTACAAACCGGGTATGGCTCGAGTCACTCTAGCTATGACTCTTACTTGCTAAGCAGGCAAGCCCCCGAGATGCGATGTGGCAGGTTTCACGCCACACTAACCGCGCATGAGTCCGACGCTCGACCGCCACGTGCTTGACGAGCAACGAACACGTCGCCCTCTGCGGCTAACAACATAGCCCCTGCGAGTCCAACCCTAATGTCAGGCACCGCGCACTCTAGTCAGCGGTCTATAGAACATGCCTTTCGAGGCGCAGTGGGCTATCCTGTCCTGACCCCACAGTACCCTGGTCCTAAGGGGGTGACCCGTAGTTCTTTCCCCGAAACTCTATCTACTCGGGTCCTGAAGATAGGGATATACGAGCTACGTACGTATAATGATAATAATATAATACATTTTTTACTAAATACATAGAAAAAATACTTATTCATATTCATTTTTTCGCGGCAAGAACAAGCTTTGCCATTCGACGTGGCAATGCCGCCAGTCTTCTGGGCACACCACCAGTCGTCTGTGATGCAATGGAATTCTATGACGCCTATTATTTTCTTTCTTATTTCTGTTTTATAATATTTTAGGTAATTTTTAGTTTTAAATAATTGTGTAAATTGATAATATGCATGAAATAAATACATAGATAAGGGACATTAAAACGGTTTCCGTGGTCACGGAATTGTAGTAAAAATTTATGTGGTTAGAAATGTCGTAGTTACATTTGTCAAAACCATAAATAATTACATTTTATAAAAAGTAATTCTACCTCATAATAATCAATAATAATATGTGCCATATTCCTTTAATTATTAACTTTAAGCCTCGGCGCAAATGAGCGTCACCTCGCCATTGCCAAGTGTTGTGAGTTTGAATCCCACACGGCACAAACAATTGTGTCATCCACAAATGGTTGTACCGCGCCTGGATATTTTTTATGTGTGAATATTTGATAAGACCATAAGGAATAATTCCTACGGCAGGAGATGTCTTTATATAAAAAAAAGAAAACTAATCAAAAGCTTAGTCATGAAATAATGAAATTTTTATTAACTAAATGTTATTGTCAAACCAATTTCTTGACTAGTCAGTCAAATTTATAAGTTCTTCTACATGAATAGGTATAACCTATTCATGTAGAAGAACACAGGTAAAAGGACCAAATGGTTCTAAGTTCTTTAACCTACGTTAAGAAATATAAAATAAAGATTTCCTAATACTTAATTACCAGACCTTTTTAAAATTGTTGTTCCTAAAGGTGAGATCCCTGTCACAGAAACTTACGAAACGTTCAAACAAGGGACACAAAGAATAATAATAATAGTGAATCACACAATATTTTGTCCCGTTAAGGAGTCGAACCTAGAATACACAATATGGAGGTGACTAATTATACAATTGCAAACTTTAGACGCAAATTAGATTATTTGAATAATGACAGGGTGGCCCTGTCATTATTCAAATAATCTAATTTGCGTCTAAAGTTTCAAACATTCAAACTTACTAATACGTGCGGTAGATTCTAGAGTAATAGTTTAAATATAATAATTATTCATTTTATTAAAATTTCTACACTTTACCTGCATTTCATTTAACTAACATTGTAGCAAAATCAAATTCTAAATACAGCATTTCTATAATATGTTAGGTATATATGATAGGTACCTTTGAACGACACAAAAAATGGTAAAATAAAAGAAACATGGTTTAGGCGCAATCATTTATTTTTCCAACCTAATCTTACTTGAAAACCTTGAAAACCTAAACCAAACCTTAAATTACATTATTTTATTATGTATCATGTTTCGTTCTATACGTCATAAGCATTAGTTACTTAGCTGCTGTATTAAATCCTTGCCACTATTACTAACCCCATAAGTTGGTGCCATCGCCAGTTCTCTGAAGTCTTTGTTTGATCAAATCTTCGGACACTGTCTTGAGGTCATACGCCCATCCAATAGACGCGAAAAAATCAATAAACTTAGTAGTTAAATTTAAATAATTATTTCCCAATTCCGCTGTTCGATAATCCCATGGGAAAACATGGTGATAATTGTGAAAACCTTCACCAAATGTTGCCAAGGAAACAGCTGGATTTTGTGCAGGTAAAATATCTTTGTCGTAAGGTTTATTGCCCCAGATATGGGCAACACTATTCACCATAAATGTCACATTAAGGTTGAGAATGTAACGAAGCATAGTTATGTGCCAAGCATTCCACCAGCTCTCGCCCCAAAAGTAGACCGGGATGAATGTCGGTAGCCCAAAGCATACGGTAGTTATCAGAGGTATGGCATACCTGCAATTGCAAAAAACAATATCAATTCCAACATAATTACATTACTGTTATTACTATCAGCTAGCTATGTGCTCCTTGCTGTATTTTACAATGAACATGAAGGATTCCGACAAGTACAAGAATTGAATAGTCTCCCTGATCAATTGAGATTGAATTTTAGTAAACTCACTAACCACTAGTATGTAGTTTGGACTTTGTACTTTGACGTTCAAAAGTGCTACTTAGTGATTTAAATAAATAAATAATGGTATTGATTACAATTTATTTTATTTATTTTATCCTAAACGGAAACAGTTTATTTATTACTTAAGTAGGAACACAACAAACGAAAATAATTTTTACGTTATACTTTATTTTGCTTGCATTGATTCTATCAATAAAATGAAGGTTTTTGACCTAATAAATGCTGGCTACAAGATAAGTGACCAATAGGAGCGTATAACCTTATGTTCAGCCAGACATTCAACGCCTGAGAGTGTAAGGGTCTAAACACAAATCTGCAATGCCACCTTGCAAGAAAACTTGCGAATTGATTCGCATCTTCTTATGACTTGTCATTCATAAGAAGATACAGGGAAAAATTAATGACACTGCTTACGATCCATTTAACAACTCAAAAAAAATACGTTCAAGTACTGGTGTTGAACGTTGAAAGAATTATCACCCAAACCCTGGAAGGGAGACGCCTTGCCGCACAAAATCACATTGCAGCAATTCGCATCGCAGTTTTCTACCTTGCGAATTCACAACGCATCGATTTGCAGTTTTGTATTCGGACCCTTATGAATAAAAATAATATAATTTCAGCCCTGTATATAACCTGTCCACTGCTGGGTACGGGCTTCTTCTCTGTGTGAGAAGGGTTAGGATATATATAGTCCACCACGCTAGCCCAGTGTGCGTTGGTAGACTTAACATATCTTCGAGAACATTAAGGAGAACTCTCAGACATACAGGTTTCCTCACGATGTTTACCTTCACCGTTAAAGCGACTGATAAATTAACTAATCAACGGTCTCCCACCAGGCTATCGCAGCTTGTAATGTTACGCTATACTCACTTTTTCTGAAACCTCAATACAGGGTTGGCGTAAATATCAGACATGTCGATATTTTTGCCTTGTTTCTTAACATCGGGGTGTTTCCTGACAAGAAGCCAGCCAACGTGAGAGTAGAAAAAGCCTCGGCTCGCGTTATGAGGATCTGCGTCAGTATCGCTGTACTTGTGATGGAGGCGATGGTCTCTGACCCACTCAATCGCCGTGTTTTGGAAAGCGATGGAATTCATAAGCATTAGGAGAATTTGTAACGGTAACTTGGCTTTATATGTCTTGTGCGACCAAAGTCGATGCGCGCCGGCTGTAATTCCTATTTCTGCTATCGTAAATAGGAGAAAACCTGTAAATTTCAATAATTAATCAAATGAAAATATAGCTTTTTTCAGGGCATATTGTGGCTAAATTGGTTTATTATTAGGTAAGCAGCTCAATTTATATTTTCCATTATATATTAATAAGCGTAAACAAATATAAAATAATAATATGATAACAAAACTCATTATATATTTATACTTAATCATTTAACACGTACATAAATTTTATGAGAATAATTATAATAACAATTACAACTTTAATCAATTGTTCTAATATATTTAACTTAAACAGTCACGTTGTATTGATAACAATATAATACGAATATTGTATGCATTGAGTAAATTACAGACTAATTATACGTCATTAACCTCATTCACGCACACACATACACGCACACACACTATTTTAACTCACACACGCATAAAAGAAATAATATGCTTTGATTGATAAATTAGTATAAAACTGTATCCTTCTCCAGAGTTTGGAGAGGTTGGTAATCCGTCACACAGGGTCTCCTAGAATAGATACCAGTCTCTCACATAGTTAATTTGACACACTAATGTAATAATTAAATATACTATACAATACTCTGTAATTTCTGTGTGAGAGAACGAATAAAGAATTTTATTATTATTATTAAGAAATATTACAGCTAAAAGTACAATTCTGTACCTTCAGTGAAAAGTGATACAACTTGAGTTATATCAGTTTTAATATTTTTACACTATGTTAATCAGTAAAAAATTAGCTATTTTTTGGTCTAATTGACGTCCCTCTAAAGTGAAAAATGAGCAAGATAATTTTGGTGTAAAATGCTTTAACTAAGGTTTTTTTACATTTTAACTAAACACAAAATAAATTAATTATTTTATTTGTCAAGTACCTACCTAATGTATTGGTATTCGTAAACAATGCATGCTCTATCTGTGGTACATAGTTTTTAAGTTTTTAAATCCCACTAATTTTGTGTGATCTACAAATAGTTATCCCGAGCCCGGGTATTCTTTGTGTCCGTTGTTTAAATATTTGTATGGTCTCCCGCGACACAGGATTTATTAATAGTGACGCCGAAAGAGATGACTTTAAAAAAATGTACTCACCAAATAATATTGTTGCCCATTTTGCGTCGGCGAAACATAGATATAGACCGTAAACGCCTGCGAGGTGCCAATAAGAAAATGTTATAACATTGCGGTATACTAAGTCGTATTCTCTGGGTGCAGCTTGTGGTTTTATAATGTCTGACTTTGCCTCAGTTTCTGTCAGAAACTCTGTGGTTTGGTGCCAAGGAGTCATCCTTAAACCTGCAAATACAAAAACAATTTGCATAAATATATGATATTAGATAGTAACACTAGAAAGTCTAGAAAACAGTTACATGTTCTGGTTTGACCTACCAATACATTGAACCTAGCGATAGTCCTTAAGCATTTAGTGAACAAAACGTTTGATTATTATCAATTCTGTTGTCACAAAATTCTCTAAACTTAACTAAAAATCACAAAAATATTTTTTAGTCCTGTCACTTTTAACGATTTCAGAATACGAAATGTCATTTGAGAGGACTAAACTAAATTTTAGTGATTTTTAGTTAAGCTTAAAGAATTTTGTGACAACAGAATTGGCACCAATAAGTGATTAATAATCATTCTAACTAGTTCCATGGTACTAATGACACAAATTTTATTGGTTATCGTTACTTAATATTGATCCTGTATTAACCTGTCCCACTGCTGGGCATGGGCGTCTTCTTAGTGTGACAGGGGTTAGGCCATAGAGTCCACCACGCTAGCCCAGTGCGGGTTGGCAGACTCCACATATCTTTGAGAAGAAAATAGAGAACTCTCAGACATGTAAGTTTCCTCAAGATGTTTACCTTCACTGTTAAAGCGAACGATAATTAACTATTTAATGCGCAGATGACTTCGAAAAGTCATAGTCTTTGTAACGCACTTGAGTCAATTAATTCTAATGAGGCTAATTGTTTCCACGAGTTCCATAGAACATCTGAATGAAAAATAAAAACTAGTAAAAACCTATTTTTAATAGAACCACCCAAAAAGATAATGTTATAGAGCATAAAATAAAAATAGGAAATGATTTAAATGACTAAGTTCGTAATTAATACTAATTAAGAGTTTAATTAACATTAATATATAAAAATAGAGATTATTTAACCAATGCGAAATTTACAGATTGTCCTCAAGGTATTAAATCAATATAATTAATTAATTTTAATTAACCGTTGGTCAATTAACCTATTAAAGAAAATAAATTTAACCTTCGGAGGAAAACGATGTAATGTTCGGGTGGACGGAGGTCTTTATCAAATAATAAAGCAGCTATTACGTACTTAACAATATATTTTAGACTGAACCGAGATGGTACTCGCTCGACTAATCGGACAGGACTCTCTTTGATGGGGTTAGAGGATGCTTTATATGTGCTCTCACAATCAACAGAAATGATAGTGTACATATTCAAACGTCACAACAATAACTTAATGAAATATTAAATAAATCATTACCTAATGAGATGAGAACAGTAAAATAATCGATTAGTGAATACTTAACATAACAGGATATTTTGAAATACTAAATGTGTGTACGTTACAATTTTCCCCCTTTAAGAAAGACAACAGGTTGTCTTTTTAATAACCTAAAATACAATATTTAAATTCAGGTGGTTTCATAATTGATGTTGGTAATTTTGCTTCATTACCGAATATTAATTTAAATGGTATAAATTGAGTCGAACTATGAAAGCTTGTATTATAAGCTTGTATTATAAGCTTGTATTTACACTACCCATAAATTTACTTCTTTATAATTTTCTAAATTACTCTTGTCTCGTTTTCATTCTGCTTAATGCGTCAGCATTTCGGTTTAATTTATCTTGTTTATAAATGATCTCGTAATCATATTCTTCTAAAGTAATCTACATCTAACTAATCTAGATTCTGGGCCTTTAACATTCATTAACCATGTCAATTGCTTATGATCCGTGATTATTCGACATTTGCGTCCATACAGATATGGCCTAAAGTGTCTGACAGACCATACAATTGCTAATAACTCTTTTTCAATTGTAGAGTAATTTATTTCACTTTTATTTAGAATTCTGCTTGCATATGCAATTGGAAGATCATTTGGTATCTGGCCTTGTGATAAAACACTACCTATAGCGTAATTACTCGCATCTGTAGTTAAATTGAACGTTTCTGAGAAATCTGAATACTGTAATATTGATTCTTCACATAATTTTGCCTTTAGTATTTCAAAAGATTTTTGTTGTAAACTTGTCCAGATAAATGGCTCATCCTTTTTTAAGAGCTTAGTTAAGGGTTGACTATAATTACTGACATTTTCGATAAATCTCCTAAGATACCTTTTATATCCTTTGGTGGTTTTGGTACTGGTTAATTCAAAACTGCTTCAATTTTCTTCGGATCTTTTTACTCCATTCCGTGTTATTAAATGCCCTAAATACATTACCTCGATTTTTAAAATTCGCATTTGTCTGGCTGTTATTTCAAATTATGTTCAGATAATTTATCAAATACTTCTTTAAATTTTATATTATGGCCTTGCAATGAATTCTCATAAATAACTATGTCGTCTAAATAAACAAAACATTTAAGTCCTTGTAACCCAGTCAATATGTTATTCATTAATGTTTGAAACGTTTCTGGAGCATTCTTTAAACCACATTTGATTTAAATACAAGTGTATTCGTAATAACCTAACGGAATGCTAAACGCAGTATTTATCTGATCCTTAGGACCCATTTTGATTTGATGAAACCCTGATGCTAAATCTAGTGTGGTAAAATATTTACTATGACCTAATTGATCTAATATGTCGTTAATTTGTGGATGGATATACGTCACCAACGCTTATTTCATTTAATTTCCTATAATCTACGACAAGATACCATTTTTTCTTTCCAGATGCATCCATTTTTTTAGGTACTACCCAAACTGGAGAATTCCATGGACTATTTGATAGTTTTATTATTTTATCTTTTAATAAAAAAAATATTTATTTGCTCATTAATTTCATCTTTCAATGCTTCACGATATCTATATGTTTTGGTGTTAATAGGTTTATTACTACTTGTAACTATCTCATGCATCACAGTATCTGTTACTGTTAATGTGTCACCTTCTAAATGAAAAATATGATTATATCTTTACATAACTCTAATAATAATGTTCTTTCTTCCTTATTCAAGTGATTAGTTCTTAGCATTTTCTCTAATTTATCTAAACGACTACTTTCGTATAATTTATTAACTTTATTTATCTTTACACAATACTTATCATTTCGTTCCTCATTATCTAATTGTTCTATTTTGACTTTCACATCGCTTATCTTTATTTCTTTGTCTGTAGTATTCAAACATACTGTTGACGTTTCTTATCGCTAACTTTGAAAATACTTGGACACTAATATACTCCTTCTGATAACGTAATAGTTTCTGGAATTCCTTCTTTTAAATCTTTATCACAATCTAAATAAATTGAAATAACTTTTTCACATCTTGGTTCTACTTTAAAATTCAAACTTTCAGAACAATCTTCATTTTCTTCCTCATCATCTCCATATTTTATACCGTTTTCCTTATTGTCTATACTATCATCATTTTCATATTTAATTTCGTTATCAATACTCATTTCGTATCCTACGTAACAATCTTCTTTCTTACATCATTTTTCATTTCATAATTATTCATTTTATCATTCTCACATTGATTTCCTTCGCTTTCTATTTTTAATTCTAATCCACAAACTTCAATTATATTTTCCTTATAATTTTTTATTGCGTTAAACTTTGACATAAAATCACCGCCTATTACTCCATCGCATTCTATAGGAAAGCTGTCAGGTATCACGTGTAGTGTATGATGATAATGATAATAATGAATGTAAGACCGTTAATAAAAATATTTAAAGCCTGATTTTTGAGTAGTTCTATATTAGCCTCCCGTGCATTATTAGATTATTTTGGGTCAAGAGATTTGATTAGTTTCATAAGGCAACCTTCAACTTTATTTGAATAATTCAACACTGGCTCATTATAACCAATATACATTAATTAAGTTCTAACTGCCACTGTGTGAAAGTACGCTTTTCTGAATAATTTTCAAATAAATGAATTTTAAGTTCATTCCACTAAGGGAATGTTCGATCGATTTTAGAAAGCACTACTGATACAACTGCAATTCCATAAATAATTTAAAAGATTATATGCGTTATTACAGTTATCTATAAATACATGCAAATTTACCTTGTCACCATTGTACTTATTCATCATTCTTTCAGCTAATGATATCTATATATAAATACGTGAAGCAAAAACTTTGTACCCTTTTTGCGAAAATTGCGCGGACGGAGGCGTTTGAAATTTGGCACAGTTAAAGTTTATATGGAGAAGGAGGGGCGAATCCTAATATTTATATAAAATATGCATTAGAAATACATTAAATTAACGAAACAATACTACACGCACACAACCATGCATTTGAAACACGCAGTCGAATCGCGTTCGTAGTATTTTGGAATTGTTCGGCTGATTTAGTACTATTCTTCGTAACTATGGTTACATATATCAATATTTAATTATATACATATATCAGCAATATCGTACAGTCAACCTTTGGGTGGATTGGAATGATATATACTATTTATATTATAATATATTTACTAATTTATATGTAATAAAGAAAAAAAGAAAACAAAGTAGCAAGCTTAGCAATTAAAAAGTACTTATAGTTGAGTTCGGCGTTCTGGACAAAGGCCAGGTTAAGAGCTCCTTGAACCGACGGGCGTGTATGAGGAATGTGATGAAAGTGAATGAAGCCAGAGAAGTGTGTCAGGATCGTAGCAAATGGAAATCCGCAGTCTCTGCCTACCCCTCTGGGAAACAGGCGTGAATCTATGTATGTATGTATGTATAGTTGAGTAAATAATAATTGTTTGAAAAATATAGGTAAATTAATCTGTAGACATCGAAATCTAAATGAAATATGATTATAAGGATATTATAATAGTTTTAGACAGTAAAACCTTAATAAATACCAAATTTAAAATTTAAATCAATTATGGTCGAATTTCGACAATTAGGCGACTGCTAGTATCTATAAAACCGCCACAATTTTTTACATCTTCTGTGTTAACCATCATAATTATTTAAAAATATACGGTAATATACCTCACTTTTCTTCTTTCTTCTCTGGTGTACCGCGCGATGCGCTCAGTGGACTTTGAACACAATATCTTAGACCGAGGTTGAAATAATAAGTATATTTTTTAACGCTCGCTTTTGACTTGTACTACGGATTTCACGCACGCACTTCTAACCCGTTTTGTCTGGATAACACTATCATCACTTCTGACACCAAAATTTTTATCAAAATAATAATAAAGCAGCGATTACGTATTTAACAATATATTTTAGACTGAACGGAGATGGTACTCGCTCGACTAATCGGACAGGACTCTCTTTGATGGCGTTAGAGGATGTTTTATATATGCTCTCACAATCAACAGGATCATTAGGAATGATAGTGTATAATTTCAAAGGTCACAAAAACAACTGAATGAAATATTAAGTAAATCATTACCTAATGAGATGAGAACAGTAAATAATCGATTAGTTAATACTTAGCATAACAGGATAATAATAATAAATTTTTATTCAATAAATAAAAGTCTTTACAAAATAAATAACTACTTAGGCTACTTATTGTATTAAATTCACATTAAATTATATTTAATCTAAAGGAAAACATTTACAATTTAAATATTGGACACAAGAGACTTGTTTATGAAGTCTGTATTTACATTGTATTACCTGAACTAGATCAAAGACCTGTGTTTCGGGCTGTTTCTAATATTACATTTTTATTCTACTGTTAGTAAAGTAAGGTTCTACAAAAAACATTTATACATGTACTGCAATATATATATATATATATATAGTTAAGTATACAATTAAAATAGTTTTAAACAATTATAAATAAAAATTGCTCAAACAATAAGAAATTATTTTACAACTACTAGCAATTTCTCTGTATCTGAATACGTAAGCGGTTTTAGGTACTTTGTTTAAACTATGTGGTATTGATTATATGATTAATGCTATATACAGGGTGTCCGGCAATTAATGGATAGCCTTGAAATGTCTTACAGTAGTACTGATGGCAGTTTGGAAACATTCCTTCTTTTGTTTGTAGGTAAAAAAGGTAGAAGCGTATGTTGCTTAAAGACAGTGTGCAGGATAAATAGTTATCGGACCGTTAAAATGTTAGTGGATTAGTATAGTTCTAAGGTAGGGAATATGAAAGGGCGGAATGTGGCTACCTTTAAGATGGCTCTTTGCGCACGTTCTAATGATTGCCATTAGAACGTATATATTAATTTGCGTACTCTATTGCATAATAAATAAATATGTTTGCTAAAATTAAGGTTAATGTCAAGCGTAATGCCTATGTATTTTATACAATCGGTTGCTTCTAAAGTGGGGCAAGTGCATGCGGTGTCAGCAGATAGCAGACAATTATGATTGTAATCAATAATGTTGTTTATGTAATATGGCGTGTTTTTGTTCCGCATTGAAAAGTGAGTATATTTAGTTTTTTGTGCATTTAGGGTTAAACTATTGTTTGAGAGTCATTTACTGATAGTATATTGAAACCTTCTGGAGCTCGCTGATAGACTTCGATGCGTGATTGAGCGGTAAACAGTATTATTGTGTCATCCGCGTATGATATTGTAAGCCCGTGCCGAAGAAACAAATTACACAGATAATTTACGTAAATAAGGAAAAGTGTAGGACCGATAATACTGCCCTGGGGAACTCCAAAAGAAGTATTTGGAATGTCTTTACTCATGTAGGATATTTTGACACACTAAATGTGTGTACATTACAACGAAGCGAATTATAAGTATGCCGTGTATGTCTGTCTATGTTTATTTTTAACTGTGTTTAACATACTTAATTATATCAAAGTCAAAAATCATTTATTCATTTAGGTAACAAAGTAACACTTATGAACGTCAAAACTGAGTTTACTAAGTTAGTGAAGCTGTATTTAGGTTAGTAGCTAGGTTCAGGCACAGGGTTGGACATATAAGAAGAAACCGGCAAGAAACTCACGGCCACTCTTTGTCGTTCAGCGAACACTCATCCAAAATTCTAGAAATACTATTCAAAGGGATTAAATATAATGATCAGCAAAAATACTAATTGGTTAGCAAATATTGCACAGCATAACGAGCATCTATACGCCTCAAATCACTGCATTCGGTCTCGGAAGTGCTAGGTTATGTTAGGTTCCTTTTTTTAAAGCCACCCAAAAATAGGAGCCCCGCGAAGCGGGGCATCGTCGACTTAGTTTGATCTCTTTAAAGTTTGCTGGCCATGAGTTGCTGATCAATTAGCTTTTTTTGCTGCGCAATTAGTATTCTTTTGCTGTGCAGTTAAATACTACCCCTATTCAAATTTATTTATTGTGACTTATATTGTGCAAATTTAGCATCGGCGGCGACAAAAAGACTGAACCTCCTAATTGTCTGCACTTGGCATAGTGGAATTTAACAATCCTAACTAATATTATAAATACGAAAGTAAGTTTGTTTGTTTCGCTTTCACACCTAACTACTAGACCGATTATCATGAGATTTCGCACACACGTTGTCAGGGGTACAGAAAAGGACATAAGGTACCTTCCATCCAAAAATGTACTGATTCGAGGGATAAAAGTTTATTGGTAAAATCTTGATAAACACGAGCGTAGGTGCAGGCAAAATCTAGTTCTCAATAAACGATTGATGTTTCTATCTAAGCAGATTGGGCTATCTCGGGATTCTCAAAAGCCATCAAAATACTAATTTTCAATTAATAACTATGTAGATACTATATAAATAACGTAGATAGATAGTATATTGCAAGCATAATTAACATCGAAAATCCTAACTAATATTATAAACGGGAATGTGAGTTTGTTTGTTTATTACGCTTTCATGCCTCATCTACTCGACCGACCACCATGAAATTTCATATACACGTTATCAAGGATACAGAAACGGACTTACAGTACCTTTCATCCAGGACAAAATACTGTCACCAAGGGATAGAAATTCATTGACAAAATATACATTAGGTAAAGCGAGCGGAAGCGTGGGCAAAATCTAGTTTTATATAATAATAATAGTCTTACGTTTACGCGAATGTTGTCATTAAACTACCATTAACGGATTTTATCGCTGTATATCATAAAAAAACAACACTGAGATATTATAAAACTATTTAAATTTACACTTTTCCAGACGTTGCGTTCGCTTTTCAGCAGCCGAGATCATGGGGAAACTAAGATGGCGGTTATATATAATTGTCTTGAACTGTAATTATTTACAAATACCAAAACATAATTCAATTGTTGGTTTTCCTATTCATGCAGTATAGGGTCAAAGGATTATGAAGTCTTAGTGTGATTTTTATTTCTCTTTTGAATTTGTCATTTAGTGGTTCTCAATAGGGAGATTATAAAATACACTATCGAGCCACTTGATTGCATAATAAAGTGTATATCCATAGTAAAAGATATGTTAGATGACACATCTTTCAGCCTGGTGAATTTTTGCGATTATTTCGCCCTTGTATGTTTATGTTCTGGAATAAAGACCCTGGACTTATTTTTACCCTTTATATTTCGTTAAGGCTAATGATTTTATCTTTGATTCAGTTTATAATTTTACAATTAATGTCATGTTTGTTTAACATTTAATGAAGTCAGTCTAGCTTCAATCACTCTTTTTTCTTTAAGAAAGACAACTTTCACACTAGGAATAATTCCTGTGTCGCGGAGGTCTTTACAGACATTCAAACAACGCACACAAAGAATACCGAGACTCGGAACAACCATTTGTGGATCACACAAAGTTTTGCCCCGTGTGGAATTCGAACCCACAACACTCGGCGCAGTGGCAGCGGCGAGACGACCTCTTAAACCACTACACACTGCATCTTCATTTGAAGGTTTCTACCTACCTCCCCACTGATTACTACTCAGTGTTGGTATTCTCGTATAAGTCTCAAATACCAGCTTGTTTTACTAATATACTTTGATTTTATAATATATCATAAAATCATAATCTAATATATTCAATTATAAATCGTTGTTGAGGCCTCCCTTTAAGTACCTATAGAAGTATACTGTGCCAAAAGACCTCTCCCCACACCCCTCCGCTTTCATATCTTTAAAAATGTAGACATAGCCTATCACTAAAGTAAAATAAAAATCTTAACAATTTTAACAGTAAGTAAGTATATAAATATGTGTGTATACTAATATTATAAAGAGGAAAAAATTGATTTTCGTTTGTTTGTTGGTACGGGTTTAACTCAAAAACTATCCAACCGATTTTGAAATTATTTCACCATGAGAAAACTATATTATCACCGAGTAACATAGGCTATATATTATTAAAATAGTATTACTGACATAACCTAGCCTCCATTTACGCGAGCGAAGCCGCAAGCAAAAGCTAGTAATAATATAAAAATTTAAAATGGAATTATATTAAAATGCGAAAATATTATAAAAATAGGTAAATGTACAATCTAGTATTAACACGTCGTCCGTATGTTGTAGCGAACTCATCCATGACGTTCAAGTGATGTTGAGAAATAAACAGCTAATCAAAGGGATTGAACTTCATTTACTTTTTAAAATATTATATATAGGACTTATATAGGTACAGGTATATAGGAAAATATTATTAAAGCAAAACGTGATCGTTTGTATATTATAAAAATATATACATTACACATTTAAGTAATAATTATTACAAATATTACGACTCTTTTAACAGACAGGTATATAACAAAATGTTATTTCTGAACATTGTAGCATTTGTCTACACCTTCGCTCGGGAATACTGTTTTTTTGGATGAAAGGTATCCTATATCCTTTTCTGTACCCCTGACAAGGTGTATGGGAAATTTGATGAGAGTGTAAAAGCGTTACAAACAATCAAATTCACATTAGCATTTATAATATTAGTTAGGATTGGCTAACGATAAGCCATTACCTAATTTCATGAAAAAAGTAAAAAGTGTAAGAATAAAGTCCTATGGTAGGTACTATCCAAGTTTTTTTTATATAGTTAGACTCATATAGCCTATAAAAAGGATAGCTGCTGTCCTTCGATACCAATGTCAATAACAAAATATTGACAGAAAATCATAATTTTAATTAATAAAATAATCATAATATTAACATTCATGTCTCTAGATTTATAACAAGATATTTTACTCACAGTCTATATATTATCTCTATATTAAAATAGTGCCACCATAACAATAAAATCACTATACAATCCTTCAGTTCGAGATACAAATGTTGACTGAAATCGGCGGCCACAATCTCACATTTAAATAAAGTTTTGTAGTAAACACGGTACGTAATATAATGCCGTGATCAAAACAAGTGTACGTATAGTTTACAAGAAATGGGGTGAATCTGATTTTCAAATACAATTTCTGCCTGTGACTTTATTTGAAATTTTCTTATCATGCTAACGTTGAAAGTTTTGTAAAATTTTGACTATATATATTTAACTAGTTGTAGCAGGCGTCGATCGCTTAAATGTTTGGTTTAATAATCATAAAAAGGCTTTTAGCAACGATGCATTACTTAATTATAACAATTAGGTACGTAAGTGGTTGGAATCAAAACCTATTTCTTGCATATCTCCGAAGGTCAATTTCTCGTTATAAAACAGATTAAAAAACAGTTTCTATCTGGTGACTTTGTGTAATTAATATCAAAAATATTAATTACACAAAGACCAAACGCTAATCGTTTACGTTTAGATTATTTTTATGTTCTGCAGATATTATTACGTTTTGTTCGCCATTGTTAATTTTCTTTCTGTTTTTTATTTTTTTGTTGTGTATTCTTTTCATTTTAAATATTATTAATAATTTTCTTGAAACTTTTAGAAACACCAACGTTCATGCCATCCTGATTTTGGAGAGTTGGCTCAAACCTCATCTTCTCTCAACCACGTACCCTTTACCCGGCTATATTCTTATCAGGAATGATAGGATTGGTCGGCGAGAGGGTGGCGTGGCTTTTTATCTGCGTGGTAATCTGCCATATAAAATCCTTGTTTCGTCTCCTTCTAACTATACTTCATCTGCAGAATTTATTTTCTTGAGGTTTGTGTCAAAGGAGCTAAAACCGTCCTAGGGGTAGTATATTGTCCCCCCACTGTTGACTACTTCTCCAGTTTCAAATCGACTCTGGAATCTTTAAGATCAGCGTACTCACATCATATCATCATGGGCGATTTTAACATTGACCTCACCATTCCTTGCGTTCCCGTAAACTCCTCCAAATCATAGAATCTGCCAATCTACACGTTTTACCTTTAAATGCAACCTACCACAACATTGATGGCATTGATACCTGGCTGGATCTTATTCTCACCTCTGCTCATATCTTAGTCCGTCGTCATGGGCAACACCTGGATCCTGGATTTTCCCATCATGACCTCATATTCCTTTCAATACCTGTTTATAACCTTAAACTACCCAAACCCTGTCCTAAAATTCTGCATAGGCGTGGTTTTGGGCGGATGGACGTGGAGAAGCTACGTAAGTATGCTTCTGCTCTTAATTGGGAACTTTTAGAGACAGCTTTCACGGTGGACTAAAAGGATGGTATTTTTAATAAAGTCGTCGTGAACCTTTTTAACGTCCACGCTCCTGTCCGTAGAATTAAGGTAAAGCGCTCGCCCACCCTTTGGATGTCGAGGGGTATTCGGATGGCGATGCGGCGCAGGGATCGGGCATTTCGCACTTTCAAAAAGGATCGCTCTGATGACAACTAGGCTCTTTTTAAGGGTGCAAGGAATCGGTGTAATCTGATGATACGTAATGCAAAACGCTGCCATATTGTAATATAACATCCTCAACTCCTGCTGATATCTGGTGGTTTCTTGAAACCCTAGGCATTGGCAAAAACCAACAAAGTGATCCGCGTACGATGATTTATTTGGATGATATTAACCAACATTTCACCTCTTCTATCTTGCTGGATCAACAAATCAAGCGTCATACTGTGAATTACTTAGCCAACCTATCCAAGCCCAATATTGATCCTTTTCTGTTTTCTTCGGTAGAACCAGGTGAGATCAGAAAGATAATCCTGTCGATAAAGTCTAATGCTGTGGGTTGTGATGGTACTAGTTGCCCTATGAGCACACCAATTCTTGATCAACTCCTTCCCGCCATATACCATATCGTAAATTTTTCCCTTGACAATGGGATATTTCCTTCCCTGTGGCGTAATGCCTAGTCCTTCCCTTCCAAACCACTACCGGCCCATTATCCATTTTTCCTCTCCTGTCTAAAGTAGTTGAGGTCTGTGTACACAAACAACTTGCACAGTTTGTGAACCTGAATAACCTATTGAGTTCTCTCCAATCTGGCTTTAGGCCCGGGTACAGCACTACTTCCGCACTTCTCAAAGTGAATGGCGGTATCAGGGCGGGAATGGAGGATACCATAGTCACTGTTTTGGCCTTGGTTGACTTCTCGAACGCCTTCAATACCGTCAGCCACGACATATTACTAGCGATCCTATCCTATCTTAATATCTCACCTGGTATACTTGAATGGATCTCGACGTATCTTCAGGGGCGCTAGCAGTCAGTACGCATTGATGATACATCATCGCCTTGGGGTGACCTCAACTCTGGTGTTCCTCAAGGCGGCATTCTATCTCCGTTACTATTTTCTCTATTTATTAACTTCACAACTCAGAATCTTCAGTACACGTATCATCTTTATGGCGATGACTTGCATCTATATGCTCAAGACACTGCAGATAATCTATCTGAAGCCATTTCTAAGGTAAATGCTGATCTTGAAGCAATTAGAAGCTGGTCTAGCGGATTTGGATTGTCTATTAGCCCGACTATTATTTGCTGTTTCTTATAACAAATCCCAGCATTTTGACTATGATCTATATGAGTTTGAAGGTTTCTTTTTTGTTCCAGAGCTGTTATTCTGATCCAAAAGACACGCACAACAAAGTACCTTAGTGTTTTGATGTACTTTGTTGTGTGTGTCTTTTATAAGTAGACCCAATACGGAAACGACCCGTTTGCCCGTTGACTCGTTTACCCTCAAGCGCAATACTATAGGTATCTATAGTATTGCGCTTGCGGGTATACTCCATGTGAAAACATTTATTAAAATTCTGGTGCATTTGGTTGTTGTTGTATCACTGAGATATGCCATCTATGTCCTATAATAAAGCTACACCCTGGAAATCTTTAGGTTGTCAGCAAACGTGTATCTATGGATTAGAATGTAAGGGGTAACCGGGTAAGGTAATTAATGAAAATGTTAAAAGTGTAATGGATCCAAATCAGTGTTGGGTCAATCAACAAATTTTTCAATCAATTGATTAGTCATGACTAATTTAATCATGATTGATTTAGTCATGACTAAAAAAGTTAATTACAATCATAACTAAATAAATCAGTCATTAGTCATTCAATCATTATTTGATGACTAAACTAAAAATGCTGAGCTAGGTAACTCCATTTTTGTTTCATTGAACACAAATAAATCAAGCTATAACCACGGTAATGTTATCTAACAGTACTCGGCTCTGTCCTTGAAATAATTAGCTGAACCTTGCAACTAACATAAATGTAAATTCAATAAATGTAACAAACTTACTAAGCACCTTGACGTTCATAAATGTTACTTTGTAATATAAGTGAATAAATGATTTTTGACTTTGACTTTGACATTGTCTGATGAACAATTTGAAAACCGCGTGGTTATTAAAAGCAATTTAAATTACTTTAAAACATAATATTATATTAGCCCAAATTTTGTTATTGTAATTATATACTTACTACTACCTACATGTACATTAAAAAATAAACTGATTCTGTTGTAATACTTTCATTTTGTTATGACAAGAGCTTTTATTAACCTCTGAGTCTTCTTCGAAGAGGTTAATGAAAACACTATGTGGAGTTTGTGGGTCTGTGTGTCTGTCTGTTAATGACAGCCATAGCTCCGGAACCACTGGACCGATTGACTTGTAATTTGGTGTGCAGACACCTTGGGGTCATCCCTCGGTCGAGTTTGAATATGGGCCCTGGGGTGAAAAGACACTCGAGATATAGGGGTCACATATTTTAAATGGAAAATATTTAATTGTAACTTGGTGTGCACACACCTTGGGGTCATACCTCGGTCGAGTTTGAATATGGGCCCTGTGTGTCAAAAGACGCCCGAGATATAGGGTCACAAGGTCACATGTATTTTAAATGGCAAAATGAGTTCATTTATATGCAGAGTGGTGTGCTGATTCGAATTGGTTGCTGCTGTTTGCTGTCTAGTTTTGTCTTGTGCTGCGTTTTGCAACCCAACATGCCCAACAGTGGGCATGATGCCCAACAATGGACATGATACCCAACAATGGTCATGATGCCCAACATTGGACATGATGCCAAACAGTGGACATGATGCGCAACACTAGACATGATGCCCAACAGTGGGCATAATGCCTAACAGTTGGTATCACGCCTAACAATGGGCAAGATGCCCAAAAATGGACGTGAGGCCCAACTGTAGGCATCATGCCCAGCAGTAGGTACGATTGACTTGTAACTTGGTGTGCAGACACCTTGGGGTCATACCTCGGTCGAGTTTGAATATGTGCCCTGTGTGTCAAAATATCCCCGAGATATAGGGGTCACAAGATCACATGAAGACGAAGAGGTTAAATCCTGGGTTATTACACCCATCTCATTAAAACTTGTGAATAACAAATCAACATTCAGTGAGTGTTGACTCGTTAACGGCGTAATTTTAAGTATTAAATTAGTCATGAGAAATTTAGTCATAATTAAATAACTAATACTAACACTAATCAATCTTCAATCACCACACCATGCTTAAATTTTGTTAGTCATTACTATTAGTCATGATTAAATAATTTAATCTTAGTTATCAATCATCAATCAAACTAAATTTTGCCCAACACTGATCCAAATGTGGCCCTTGTAGCACATTGGAGAACGTAAAAAATCCTCTTGCTAAAATGTGAACAGAAATACAATGTGCCCACATCTGACATTTGTTTATTTAAAAACTTCATGCACAGGACAATACATCGGCGTACTTAATGCCAAGGGCATTCTCTACCAGTCATCCGTAAGGTGATGCAGAGATAAAAAGAAGTAGGTGCATACGCATATAATAGCATTATAAATATACATGTATTTTAACTAAATAATAACACAAAAGTAATGACATTTATATAATATATACAAACCTAAATATATCAAATAATTTATAAAAATATATACAAATATATTCCTAAAAATATATACACGCCTAAATTCATATTATTATATACCTACATATACCTATACATACATATTAAGTAACATATTACTGATGAGATGGAACAGATAAACTATCAAGAAAGAGAGTACGTACTTTTAACTTAAAAGTGCAACGGTTTGTGGACATCCTGACTTCATGAGGGAACGCATTCCAAAGTAAAACAGACTGGACGAAGAACGAAGAATGTAGGAAACCAGATGTATGGGAGGGACAAAGTAAGAGAAGGTTATTGGAAGAACGAAGATTTCTATCATGATTGGAAGATAGGTACTTTATTTTGAATGAGAGGATTGTTACCATTGTTAGTTTTAAATGTTACTTCTAACGCTGGATGATGAGGATCAGTGGGTAGAAGTGGACTTGTGGCCTCTGATACCAATACTGTGTTATTACCACTGGTAAGGACTAGGTCTAAAATACGATTTGAATCATTGACTATCGACTTGTATTGATGCAGGTTATTAAATGCAATTGTGTCTAAAAAAGTATTTTCATGCTTACTACCAAACCCTTTGGGACCAGAGCTGGCATTGTATTCCCACAAAATACTACCCATATTGAAATACCCTATAAGTAAATTAATGGAATTACTTTTGGTCTAATTGCTAATTACTTCTGTGAAGTTATTACAGAGGGTATCGATATAGTCTTTTGGTTTTGGCGGTGGAATGTATGTCGCACAAATATTAATATTAAGGCCATTCTCACCTTTGATTGTGGCCCACAGCTCTTTGCAATGTGACTCCCAATTTAGTCTCCTTGAAACGTCATATTTAGTTAGTGTTGCAATAACTATATCACCTCCATCTTTCCTGGTTATCGAAGATATCGTTGACGACCTATCGCGCCTAAATACTCTGTATCGGTTGTCTAAAATTTCGTAATCCAACACCGAGTCGTTAAACCAGCTCTGTCGCAAATGTTATATCATAATCAAAATTTAAATCAGCAAAATAGTAATCCTCCGCTTTGGTTCTTAAGCCTCTTACATTTTGATAATAAATTTTAAACTCGAATTTTAAGACTTAGTACACAAAATCTTCCAAAGTAAAAAAGATAAGATAACAGTTATTTATAATGATTCCAGAGACTCAATATTTTTAATTAACAGATGTTTAGTTGTTACATCTTTTCTCGCAAATACCTGACCATTGCGAACCCATACAAAGTTATATTTCTTCTCCTTAGCAGCGATTCTCGTTGCTGCGTGTAGTTTCTTATTAGCTGGCGTCAAATTCTCTGCTACAAAAATTGGTTGCTTCTCACCCCCAATGCCGAGATGACTGGTGTTCAATTTATCAGATTCATTCTTCTTATTAAAGTTACTGCAGCCAGTAGATTATCTTGAATGCGTGGGCTAACTAACTTCACAACTATGTTTCTTGGACGGTTTAACTCTGTATTTAATTTAGGAACTCTATGAAACGCCTGAATCTCGTTATCGTGAATTTCATTTCCTACAACTTTGCCCAGCTGTTGAACGACCGTTAACACATTTTCTGATTTGTGCTCAGGAACGCACTGTATCTCAAAGTTGCTTTCGCGTGCTATTTGGTCAAATTGCTGCACCTTAGCGTCTAATTCTCTTACTTGAGCGTTCAGCACAGTGTTATTTTTGAGAATTTCAGCAATGAACTTGTTATTTTTGGCATTTAGTTCATTTTGTTTATCATGAGCATCGGTAAGAAAGCAAACAGTCTTTATGAATTCATCCAAGTCTTCGCGCATTGAAGAAAATCTTCCTGTAAGGTCGCTTATATTCCATTGAACAGTAGCCAGAGAAGTTTCAAACTTCATTAGGGCGGCCCGCTGATCATCAAATTTCTTGTTCATCTCCTGACGTAATTTTCAAATCTCTGCTAGTATTGTATCCTGCATGTTGATTTCTGTATTTACGCTAGCTGACGTTACCTATGGTGAGTGCTCGGTTGTCGGACGTACTTGACTCAGGGGCTTATTATAGCTGGATGGCCCCGATTTTGCGTAATCTAATGAATTTGGATCAGGAACTCCTTGTTCAGTATGTAGGGCATGCCCGTTAGCGTGTACTGGTGTATTTGTTTTGTCCAATTTAGGCCGGCTAGAAATGCAACTTGGACAGGTCCATTTTTTCCTCACTAGCACAAATGTAAATAACAAAGTCACTTTATATGCAATGTTTATGTTAAGATTTTGCTAATTATAGTCACTAAATTACACTGCAAACGATATCACGTATGTCCCGTGCGCTTAATTACGTCTTCCATAAAAAATTGTTATTGAAAATAAAGTTATAACAATATTTACACTTAATTGTTTACGGAACGGAAAACACGTATTTACTATGTGACAGTTGAATAGACAGATAAGTTATCTATAAACGTGAGAAAATATTTAGCACCACCGAGAAAAACCGCATTGTTTCACATAAATCTGTGCGTATAAGTATCTAAGTCGACGTCTTTACGACTTCTTAGATGAGAAAACACGAGTTTATTAAATGTATTTGGATTATATTTAATACGTGTGACCTATTACCATCTACCTACCCTCTATTGATCAGTGCCATATTCCTGGAGTCTAAGTGGTCAAGTCAACGGTGCAATATTTTCTGTCCTATGCTACTGTACCTTTCAACGATCTTAATGAAGCAATCATAACAATTTCAAAACAAGACAAAATATGTTCTTCTGC
This sequence comes from Catocala sponsa, assembly GCA_963564715.1. NCBI lineage: Eukaryota > Metazoa > Arthropoda > Insecta > Lepidoptera > Erebidae > Catocala > Catocala sponsa. The sequence continues at coordinate 18,037,836 of OY751338.1, read as the reverse complement.
TTTGTTGACTACACTGAAAGAAGCAAAATTACTATTGCCCCGTCCGCACACGCAAAGTCTACTGAATGATACCGAGTTGATAGAAACTATCCCTATGTGTGCCAATTGCTATTTCTGTTCTTTAAAAACTCCCTTATAACCGGAGGTCGAAATTAGGTAGAGTTGTTTATCTACTTGCATCGAAATGTTGATATTAATATGGATCTTCGCGGGATTTCTCAATCCCGTGTGGCCAACAATATTACAAATAAATAATAATAAAAACCTCAGAGATAGATAAGACAATTAAAACAAAGATACACAGACATACAATTTTTATTAGTATTTAATTCACAATACAAATTATTAATAGTCTTAAGCAAATTCTTATACTTATACTTCACCTTTTTTTTATAAATACGAAAATACTTTTGCTTCTAGCCTAGACTCGTGAGGTTTTGCTTATTCAAACGGCCCATCAGAATCATTTTCCTTGTTCGATTCATTCAAAGTAATTTTGCAACTTTGGACATCTGATGTCGTTGATGTAAATTTGGCAACGTCGCGCGTGCAGTGGTTTAAATTGTGTAAAAGTAAATAACTTTTTTATTTAATAAATCACGGGATTTTTCTGCTCTTTAAAATTAATCTCGGGATTTGAGGCATAACCACTTTATTCTTTCGCTGCATGAAATCAGTGTAAGTGCATAAATAACTCTACCTAATTCCGACCTCTGCTTATAACCCTTCTTCACTTAAGAGCTAACAGAGAATAAATTGGCTGAAAGATTAGGCACCTAATAAACATCTTTAATTGTTTTCTTACAATCTTTTAATTTAATACGCCCGTTACCTCGTCCAGCCGTAGAATTTTCACTGTTTGAATTATGAAATACTCACTTGTAATGAATTTTCATATCAAATATTTATATCAAAATCACAAAAATGTATTGAAATTAAACTACTATATACGGATTTTATCGCGTTGTTTATTTGACACTGTTACAAAATTTTTTGAAAAACTGTTACACTACTATAATCACTATTAAACTTTACAAATTTTTAAGGTAATTAAATTATTGAAACTATTAAAACTATTTATACTATTACTATACTATTATACTATTTAGATTTATTTTTACACTTTCCCCGACGTTTCGGTTGCTTTTCAGCAGCCATGGTCACGGGGAGACTAAGATGGTAGTTGTCTCAATGTTCCAGTGTAGTTATTTCAAAGTACCCGAACATAATTTAATCATGGGTGTTTCTATTTACGCAGAATGAGCTCAAAGTATCATGAAGTCTAGCTGTGGTTTGCTTCTTCTTGGGTTTGACTATTTGAATTACTGGATCCCAAGCTGGTGGTACACTCCAACCATCTTCTCTATTGAAATTAGGATGTTTCTTGATTTCAATAGCCTCGCGAAGCATCCTTGGTAGGAATCGGTGTTCTTTAGCGAGCATCTGTGGTTTGTCAAATCTCAGGTAGTGGTTGGTCCCCTGTTGCACATGTTCACACACAGCAGACTTCAACGAGCGTTGGTGTTTTACATCAGCTATGTGTTCTTTTATGCGGGTGCCTATGCTTCTCTTGGTTTGACCAATGTATGAGAGTCCGCAGTCACAATCTATTTTATAGACCCCTGCATCTTGTAAAGGTAGTTGGCACTTGACAGATGGTAAAAATTTACTTATCTTCGTTGGCGGCTTGAAGTATGTATTGATTGAAGCTCGCTTCAAGATGTAGCCAATCTTGTCAGTGACACCCTTCACATAAGGTAGTATAGCAGGCTGGCGCTCGACTGTGGCTGGCTTTTCTCGGGATCTGTGACAGCGGCGCGGCTGTTGGAGCTTGTTGTCTTGCAGTACTTGCTTGACATGTTGAAGCTCGGCGTCCAGGTGTTTCTTGTCACAGATCCCGTGGGCTCTCTGAAACAAAGACATTCCCACGGTAGCTAACTGTTTAGGATGGTGGTGAGATTCACCGTTTAAGTACCTATTTGTATGGGTCTTTTTCCTATTTACAGTGTGGCTCAAAGTATGATCAGAATTCCTGATGACAAGGACATCTAAGAAAGCTAATGAATTATTTGCCTCTAATTCCATAGTAAATTGTATGTTGTTATTAAGGGAATTAAGTGTATTCCTAGAACATCTAATAAATAAATAAAAGAACACATAGCTGATGTAAAACACCAACGCTCGTTGAAGTCTGCTGTGTGTGAACATGTGCAACAGGGGACCAACCACTACCTGAGATTTGACAAACCACAGATGCTCGCTAAAGAACACCGATTCCTACCAAGGATGCTTCGCGAGGCTATTGAAATCAAGAAACATCCTAATTTCAATAGAGAAGATGGTTGGAGTGTACCACCAGCTTGGGATCCAGTAATTCAAATAGTCAAACCCAAGAAGAAGCAAACCACAGCTAGACTTCATGATACTTTGAGCTCATTCTGCGTAAATAGAAACACCCATGATTAAATTATGTTCGGGTACTTTGAAATAACTACACTGGAACATTGAGACAACTACCATCTTAGTCTCCCCGTGACCATGGCTGCTGAAAAGCAACCGAAACGTCGGAGAAAGTGTAAAAATAAATCTAAATAGTATAATAGTATAGTAATAGTATAAATAGTTTTAATAGTTTCAATAATTTAATTACCTTAAAAATTTGTAAAGTTTAATAGTGATTATACTAGTGTAACAGTTTTTCAAAAAAATTTGTAACAGTGTCAAATAAACAACGCGATAAAATCCGTATAAAATAGTTTAATTACAATGAATAACATTCGCGTAAACAGAAGACAATATCACAAAAATGTATTCTACTTCTGCACATGTGGCTAGACTGACTGTTGTCCACGCACCATATATCATGCTGAATACGCAGAATACTGAAAGTGCCGTCAAGAGAACCTTTGACGAATACTCCTCAGGTGTGTCTTTGTCTTATTGCTATTTTTGGTGCAGTCATAAATAAAGTGGTAGGTCTTCATGCATTTGCAGCGTCTTGCTGTTTGTTGCCAAAACCAATAAGTATTTTGATAAAACTATAATTTAAAAACGGTGTCAATAAGTTATAAAGAGCATAATATATGCAATTATGCATAATAAAGCCAAGTTCTAACTGTTTGAGTTAAAATTTTTTATAAAAATCTGATTAGGTACATCTATATACGCAATAAAAAGACCCAAACTGTAACTAGATTAAAAATAAATTATATAATATTTAATTAATATCTAATACTTTGTTCGAGTAGTTTAAGCAAAATTAAGGATAGAGCATCGTCGTAAGTTAGCAGTCTATAATAATATATCCCATTGGCTACATTTTGGTAAGGAAGTGCGCTACTATCAAATTTTAATGACCTCACAAACCAGTCAATACCAGAAATACCTACATCGTCGACCACATCAGTAACTGTCAAATGAGATCGTGTTCAATCGCAAGTCTATGGCAAAAGAAACGAAATAATTATTGTAATAATTAAGAAAAATATACGCGCAATGTAGGTCATTACTTAGTTTGAACAATCCAAATCCTCAATAGCACACGGATAGGTTTAAAACGTTTTGTAAAATAACACTTTAACTTTGTAGTCACGTGCTCTAACTTTTAATTGAACCACGTAAATAATTAGCGTTACAGTGCACTATTTGTACGCACTTAATAATGCCCAAGCATACATCGCGATAACACGAATATTTGCAAGTAATAACCGAATCTACGCCAACTTCGGCATTTCGGAGGTAACTAAAGACATGCCATCCCACTGTAGGCAAACTCTTGCACATCAGAGGATTCGCTTTGGCTCGCGATGAACTTTACTTGCGCGGCCACACATCGGTTGGCGAACTACATCGAGCGTAAATGACATATCGAGGTAAATGAGATTGTAATAGATCATTTCAATTTGATTACTTTCCGGAGCCGATATTATGACACCCAAAAGAACTGAAAGATGACGAAAAGTACTTGCGATAGACAACATAAATACTTTTAATATTATAAATACGAATGTGGGTTTGTTTGTTACGCTTTTACGCCTTAAATACTCGAACGGCCATCATAGAAATTCACATACACGCACATACATCACAGAAATTCACATATATGGCACCTTACAAGCAGAAAAAAGTAGTTCCCGAGAAATTTATTTACAAAATCTACATTAACGCGAGGAGAAATATAGTTCATATGTTTGTTCTTGTCTATTAGAAATTTTACATGTTTTAAAAAGTAGCAAAATGCTACTTATATTCCACACTTTATCGTAATTAGTTCCATAAACTACAATTGGTAAGGTTAATCTCATTAAAGTGTATTGTATTGCATGCTAATATAATTAGCCAATTTGATATGCACTTTGCATATAATTATTATATTGTAGTCGTTGTTCTACCGTGTCTCTAACGCCGACGGAGCTATGCATAAAACAAAATTATGCTTACCTACTTTACAGACTTACATAATGTTTCAGATGCGTACATATTGTAAAGATACAAACTATCCTTAATTAAATTCCAAAGGCCAATGCAAACTATTAGCATGATTTACTTTTTCCCTGACGCCAGAAATGAAACCTAGATTATAATTATGTTAGAGGACAATACGAGTCATCAATATCAAAAAGAACCAGGTCTATCAACCGTAACCGAACGAAGATACATAGAAAAGTAGTAAGAAGTATTGCTATGATATTTTGTCAAGCTATTTCTGTATGAAAATACAATCATACGTGATATTTTAAGGTTTCCATTGATAAAACATATTCAGTTGGTTGTCACTGTTATTTTTTTTCACTGGCTGTTTTTTATCACTAAATCTAGTAAAATAGTCTGGTAACCGGATAGGATAGGCCCACCACCACTATAGGAAAGAAAAAAAATTGTGTAACACAAATGAACGTATCTACAAAACAAATGAACGTCTACAAAATAAAAGACTATCAGAAAGTGATCAGCCATCGATAATGCTTACAAAAACAGATGCGATTTTCGACCTTATTTATATTTATATTATATATTATATTTTCGTAGTCGCCATCTTAGTCACTTTATATTTTAAAAAATGGTGCTAATTTTCTCAACGCTCACGACGATCCACCTCTCGGGATGTGTCGTCGTGAGCTTTGCGTGAGCGTGAGTCATGACGTCATGAGTGAAGTTTTCGCCGCGTGTCGCTAATTGGAACGCACCCTAAATGGCACAGCATGATAAATATGTAGGATATGTTAAACAAGTGAATATTATATTGTAATTCGAATATTTAATTAATAGGAACTGCTGAAACAATAGCTTTAAATGTTGTTTCTCTTTTCAGGTGAGTTTGTGATTAATTAATGTTAAAGAATGTTTTGTAAAAGTGTAATAACTGGTTTATGTAATAAAATCCTCTCTTTTCAGAGCAAGTCTATTTTGGTTATAGTTTTACTGTTCACCATAATATCCAAGGATAATTATAAAACACATTATACAGAGTATCTCGTGTAGTTACATAAAACAATTTTAACCCCTATGAAAGAGAAACCTATTAAGATAATTATGTGAAAATAAAATTTAATAAGACTAGTTTGCAGATACAGTGGCTCAAGCGTAAACCTAAGCACAACTATGAGATACCTTAAACCTGGGATTTCTTCCATAGTATGACACCGCTGTGGTGTGTCAAAGTCTCTAACTTGTGCTGCTCATGCGATGGGAGTGAAGCCGGTATGCTGTTAAGTTATTATCACATTATGCACCAGACGCACTTTATTTTTAAAAACTGGTTACGTCAGAGTGATCCTTTATGTTGCAAGCTCCTATGGGCTACTCTAACCGCTTACTATAGCTATAGCTATAGCTTGCTTGGCACCTTGGTAGAAAACCTATAAAATGATAGATTCTATCACTGAACGATGAGCAAACTAATTAAGCTGTTCAGTCTGGGCCACAGTCACAAATCGCATGCATTTGGCTAAAATCAGACGATGCAAATTTCACTGTATTCTTATCAATCCCAACTATCCTATCTTATCTTATCTTATGTGTGGGGGCCAGTCAGTGCAGACCGGCGACACTTCGACCCAGTGAGATCTTTTGTGTCGGCCCCAAGATTTAACCCTTAGCTATCTCCTTATGAATGTACTGCATAAGCCGCAGTGTACAATTCAGAGGGAGAAGCCTGAAGTCTTCTGGGCTTGAATATGCCACCCCCATCAGACCCGTCCTCAGTCCAGCCAACGCGTCGCATTCACACAATAGGTGCGATATGGACTCGTCCTGTTCACCACAGGCTCTGCAGATCAAATTGTGTGCCAATCTCAAACTGCACAGGAAGTCGTTGGTGCCAAAATGGCCAGTGAACGCTCCTGTGAGCAGGCGCATTTAGCTCTTGCTATATCCACAGAACTTCCGAGTGAAGCCCGTGGCTCCGTTTGCAATGAACTTCTTGGAGTGTTCCAGACCCCTAAGGGCCATCCACTCCAACCTGTGTTTGTCATTGCCATGTGCATTCAAAGCTGCCTTGACGGTGCTCTCAGAGAGTCCCAAGAATGGCTCGGGGCCCACAAACAGCTGCTCCGAGCCCTTTCTGGCCAACTCATCAGCCTCCTCATAGCCCTGCACCCTTGCATGTCCCGGAACCCAGACCAGTCTGACTGTGTTCTTCCTGCCTAATTTGTTGAGGATCTTAACACAGTTCAGGACCAGTCTGGAGTCCACCCTACACGAGTCCAGAGCCTTGAGAGCAGCTTGACTGTCACTGAGAATATACACAGTCTTGTCAGTGACACCACTGTTGATATTCTCCTGAGCACAGGCAATTATAGCGTAGTTTTCCGCTTGGAAGACCGTTGCATATTTGCCAATGCTTTGGCTCACCTTACAGTCACTGGCATAGATACCTGCGCCTGATCCTGTTTCCATTTTGGAACCATCGGTGTACCAGATGAGACAACCCTTGTCAGGGGATTGTAGACCTTGTCTCCATTCATCCCTCGTGGGGACCTTTATTTTAAAATTCTTTTTGAATATGTGCAATGGTTGCATTTTGTCGCATCCCATGCTCATAATCCTTTTGAGATCTTTTGAAATCTCCAGTTTTGTGTGTCGAGTTACCGGCATGTTGACGCTCCACAGCCCATGCACAGATAGTCTATGTAGCGCCTTTACCGCCTCTGACTCCACAACAATGTGTAGCGGCGTTAGATCCAGCAGGACCTCTAACGCTGCCGTTGGCGTAGTCGGGAACGCCCCTGTTATAGCCATGCAGGCCAATCGCTGTACCTTCGACAGCGCGTTCCTGCATGCAGCTAGTTTAGTTCTTGGCCACCAGACAATGCTTCCATACGTGAGTATGGGTTTTATCATCATCGTGTATAGCCACTTGATGACCTTGGGCTTTAGCCCCCAGGTCTTCCCATAAGTAGAGCAAATCATGCTGAAGACCCACTGGGCCTTCACTATGACTTTTTCTACATGAGGTTTCCACGTTAGTTTACTATCTAAGGTCATGCTAGATACTTCACCTCCGTGGACCATTGTAACTGCGTACCATACATGGAGAGAGTTCCCAAACCTGTGAGATCTCTCTTCCTAGTAAATGGCACGACAGTAGTTTTCCCTGGGTTGATAGATAAATGATTGCTACTGCACCATTTTTCCACCATAACCAGGGCCTTCTGCATGAGACTGGATACCGTACTCGGAAACTTTCCATTGACGAGTATCACCAAGTCATCCGCATATCCGACCGTTAAGTACGGACCTTTTTTGAGTTGTTCTAGGAGTCAATTGACTACCAAGCACCATAAGAGTGGTAAGAGTACTCCGCCCTGAGGGCAGCCCTTGGTTGTCGTTGCATACATTTCATCACCTAACAACTCAGACCTAATAATTCTACCCCTGAGCATACAATCGATCCACTTGCAAATGGTTGGCTCTATGCCGTGATTTGCCGATGCCACACTAATGGCATCAAAGGTGGTCCGATCGAAGGCTCCCTCGATATCCAGGAATGCGGCAATGCACACTTCCCGGTTATCTAATGCATGTTCTGCCTTATTTACCACAAAATGTAGTGCCGTCTCAGAGGATTTACCCGACTGGTAGGCACATTGTAGCCTGTGGAGGGGGAATTTCCATAATGCTCCCTCCATGACATGTCTATCTACTAACTTCTCCAGGGCTTTCAGGAAGAACGACTCAAGACTAATAGGTCTGTATGCCTTGGCCTCTTCATAGTCTTCCTTGCCCGGTTTCGGTATGTAGATGACTTTAACACGCCTCCATATCTTTGGAATGTATCCAAAAGCTATGCAGGCTCTGTATAATCTGCACAAATGCGGAACCAAGAGTGCAGCTCCCTGTTGTAGGATGATGGGATAAACCATGTCTGGATCAGGTGACTTAAATGGTTGAAAACCATTTAGAGCCCAGCCGACCTTCCTTTCATCCACTACCTTCCTAGCAGTATCCCAATCTGCCAACTATCCTAACTAATATTAAAAATGCGAAAGTAAGTTTGTTTGTTTGTTACGCTTCCACGTCCTAACAACTAACTTACACAACCGATCATCATGCAATTTCCATCGTATACACATTGTGAGGGGAACAGAAAAGGACAGATACCTTTGATCCAGAAAAAAAAACTGTTATTAATCTAACCTAATCTAGCCTAAATTTACGCGAGCGAAGCCGCGGGTGAAAATCTAGCAATATTATAAATGCGAAAGTAAGTTTGTTTATTTGCTACGTTTTCACGCTTCAACTACTCGACCGATCATCATGAAATTTTGCATACAATTTGTCAGGGGTACAGAAATGGACATAAAAGTACTGTTCTCGAGGGATAAAAAATATTGATCAATAGTTACGCGAGCAAATCCGTGCGCAAAATCTAGTTTACTAGTACATCATGAGACAGCAAAATTATGTATATAACTTCAGCAAAGTCACAAAGAAAATGGCCATAAGTTTATCACTATTTTGATACGCAAACATTGCTGTCTCAAGTTTAATAACCGGACGTGCAAATGTCAGCGATTTGTAGCGATAGCTAGAGATTCCTTGGGTCGATAAAGATAATTGATATGTTTACATCACGGCAAACGCTGATTTAATCAGTGTGACCTAGCTGTTGGATCAAGGAGGTCCGGCTCTTTGGCGGCTCTTAAGAAACAAATGTGGTAAAAGAGAAAATATTGATTAGTGCACTATATTTGATAAAGAGAAAGATGAAGCAGAACGTCGGGGAAAGTGTAAACATAAATATAAATAGTATAATAGTATAGTAATAGTATAAATGGTTTTAATAGTTTCAATAATTTAATTAGCTTAAAAATTAGTAAAGTTTAATAGTAATTATAGTAGTGTAACAGTTTTTCAAAATTTTGGAATAGAGTGTCAAATAAACAACGCGATTAAATCTGTATATAGTAGTTTAATTTCAATGAATCAGAAGTTTGTTATAATACCAAAGAAACAAATGTATTTTGCCACTCTTATTATAAGCTGAAAAGACAGAAATTATAGTTCTTCCGGAAAGCTTTTGACTAATAGAGTATATATTCTATCACATACACAGACTACTAAGCAGAAACTAAGCAGATCTTGTATATGGGTACTAGACAATGGATAAACATACATATTATTTTTTTTTTTTTTTTTGTAAATGCATACATAGAAACACCCAGACCAAGACAAATCACACAAATGTATGACTTGTACGGGAATCGAACCCGCGACCTCAGCCGTGGCAGTCGGTTACACTAACCACTACACCATCGACTTGGATCAACTCACGTGACAAGAGGAGTTATAGAAACAACAGTGCTTCTGCCATTATCGAAAGCATATATAGTATTGGTAAAATACGCTGTTTAAAAGTCTGTTGCTCCTAATGATCACTTTTTTGATATAGAAATAGATGGCAAGTTAGCATTCGGCCCGCGTAATGGCAAGCATCTGCGTCTGCTTGCAAGCGATCATAATCTACCTTTGCTTATGATTACTTGCAAGCAGGGTTATCACAAGCGCGTCATAAACCTCAAGAAAGAGAAATTAAAGATGGAATGAAGGAAAATTAAATGAGGGTAGGTATGTAATTATCGTGAAACGCAGTAACCACTGTTACTGCGTTTACTGCGTTATAAGTTATAGTATCACTATACCCCACACTAGTATTCAGGAAGAATTCTACTCATACTGTCTCGAACCTGTTTTAAATTGACGTTGCGTTGAAGTATAGCTAGTACTTGTAACCAATTGCTCCAAGATGACATAAATAATATTTTAAAGTGGTGTAGTGAAAACAAAGTGCAACTCAATATAAAAAAATGTTCTCACATTGTATTTACCAGGAAATTGAATATTATTGATTCAAAATACAATATGAATGGTACTTGCCTAAACAAAGTAGACGTTATTAAAGATCTAGGGGTTCTTTATGATCAAAAACTTACTTTTATTCCACATATGGACGTTACTATAAAAAGCCTCGAAAGCGCTCGGATTTATTCTCCGCACTGCAAAGCCCTTTCGTAAGCCTAAAACTAAAATATACCTGTACAACTGTTACGTTCGCAGTGTACTAGAATATTGTTCTGTTGTTTGGCGTCCCCACTACGCAACACATGCACTTAGACTAGAACGTATACAAAGGCGGTTTTTAAATCATTTGAGTTACTCGACAAGTGCTCAAAGAACTCTCAATTATATTAAACGGCTGGAAGCTTTTAGTATTAGATCATTGCAAACACGCAGAGACATGTCTGATCTATTATTTTTGTACAAATTATTAAATAATTTAATTGATTGTCCCCAATTACTTGAACAAATAAAACTTAATGTCCCTTATAAATATCCCCGAAATCCTGTTAGGATATTACATTCACCTCACCGTAAAACAGTTTTAAGCTTTAATTCTCCAATTCCCAGACTTTGCAGGCTTCATAACCTATTTGCCCACCAGATTCATATATTTGGCACTTCTGTTTCTGGATTCAAGCACCAAGTCCACCAAATAACTAACTGAATTTCTATAATTACCATTATAATACTAAAGTAGCTGTTAATGTTAATGGCTTGTAAGTGAGTACATATAATATGCAATATTTTATGTACTTACTTACAATACATTGTTTCTTACCTATCCGTTTTTAGTTTGTGAATGTTGTGTTTACCGCTTGATTTTGTACGCTCAGATAGTATATAGCATATAGTTTTGAACATGTATAAGTGTAACAAATGTTGGTAAACCAATAAATAAATAAAAGTTATAACATAGAGTGTAAAACAACATACAACTATGGCATTAAAAGCAAATAATTCATAACCGGCATGGTTCTTGTCAATAGAAATCTCGATCAAACTTTGAGCCACACTGTGTACCCATAGGGAAAAGACCCACACATATTTTATATAGCACATAAATAGGTATATTGTAAAACGAAGAATCTTACCATCATCCTAGACAGTAAGCTAACGTAAAAATGTCATTGTTTCAGAGATCTCTCGTAATCTGTGACTATAAAACCACCTGGACGCCAAGTTTTAACATATTAAGTAAGTTTAACAAGACAACAATCTCTAAAAACCGCGCCACTGTCACAGACATCGAGAAAAGCCAGCCATAGTCGTATGAAAGTGTGCCTTATTAACACCATCTTAGGGCCTGCGCTCACTAACATTACGATACGGCATCAATGTATGCGTATACTGGCGGCAATTAAACCGCAGTATCCTCACACATATCACGACGTCCTTAGGAATTCTGCGGTATTCACTGATATACAAACGTTCGTGTGAACGAACTAGATTAATAGGTTATCAAGAACCCGTTACAACACATATTATGAAAATGAATGACATAAGGACGACACGGGGCGTGGGCGGCGTCTAACACCCTGTCTTGCCATGTCATCCTGAAGGGTTCTGAGGAATGCCGAGGTACTGCAACGGCTGTCGACGCGGCATGCCTGATGATATTCAGCTTTGATTTTGTACCCACGATGGTTATCATTGAAATATCAATGTGGCTCGTTGCATAATCTCCCATGTGGTGCCGTGCCGACATAGTGCAAATGCAGACCAGAAAGTAGACGTTTTAGCGCGTTCTTCTGATTGATTTTTTGGGCTTTCCATCAGGTCCGTTACAATCACTATGCCGTGTAATTATAATAAAAAAAAATAAAAAAAAACAAATTAGCTTACACAGAGTATATCAAGAGACTGAATTAAGTGTAAAGAGCGATCCGAAGACCTTTTGGCACTTTGTAAGACAGCAGCGTTCATCACGGCACTCCTGCTCTGAATTCGAATATTATCATATTCGAATTTAAAGCAGGAGTAATTCCAGATCTCAAGTCATCAACTACAGAACCATTGCTATACTGTCAGTGTTTGCCAAAGTATTTGAGTCTATTCTCAATCGACATATTGTTCGTCAAATTAAACCGTTGCTGAGCGACGGATTCACGGTATGCAGCATATTTCGACTTCAAAAAGCTTTTGAGCGCGTCCATAATGACGTGCTGCTGGAAAAGTGTTCTAGTTTCGCGTTCAGGCCTAGACTTCTGAAGGTAATTGCTAGTTATTTGGAAAACCATACCCAGTAAGTACAATTATCTCAACATCGATCTGACCCATATAATACTCGATCTGGAGTGTGTCAAGCTTCTGTTTTAGGACTGACTTTGTTTTTAATTATGGTGAACGAATTGCCGAATGCTGTTAAGACGGCACGGTGTCTCATGTTTGCCTATGATTTAAAATTGTTCTTGGATATAGGATGTATCGAAGACAGCGACGCACTCCAACAAGACATCGAGAATGTTGTTGCCTGGGGTGACCGTAACCAACTGTATGTATTATGACCCACTGCACGTGTTGGGCAACTGGATGTGCAGTGAGCAGTTGATGCAAATAAATAAATAAATAATAAATTCAGGTATTTTATTTATTTGAATGACTTTATTTACTTATTTCCACGTGATCACCACGTCGTTTTCCTTTTTTTTAAGCACTCATATTTCCATTCTATTATAGATGTCTGGTTCCTCCTATTTCATATCTCGTCAATACTTGTCATATTGCTTGCAGTACATGCAAGTTGCAGTCATGGTTATTTCTAAAATGTTTCGTAGCGATTCAGTTTCTTGCTATAATAAATTAAGAAGGCGTTATTTTTCTTTGGTTATTTGTTGCTAAAGTTTTTTAAAAAGGCGTTCCGACAATTATGCTGTTTGCTGAACCATATTAAAAATGCAGAACGCCTGCACGAATCATTCATTTAGGTGCTCTATATCTTTTTGCTATGGCACCCTTACAGCTGTTTTCGGTCAGTCAAGTTTGAAATAATAATTATAAATAAATAAATGTTTAGTAAAACATTTGCATGTTCACAATATTAAGTACGAGTAAGTGTGTAACAACTTTAAAAAAAGCTATTAGAGTTCTAAAAATGTATTCATAGCCTATGCATGCATGCATGCACCAATATCTCCAAATGGGTAGTTCGGGGTGTATCGCCTACACATTTCGCCATAGGTATATGGTTTTAGATCTCACGTAGGAGCGAAAGAACTTATTGCGTTTCATCATCATCATCATCATGTCAGCCAAAAGACGTCCACTGCTGGACATAGGCCTCCCCCAAGGTTTTCCACATCATTTCAAACTTTAAACTTATTGCGTTTATCAAGCATTAATTCAAACTCCGTTAAAGCAAACTGAAAATTTAGAGATAGAAAATACAATAACACTTTTGCCGACTCGGCAATCGAACCCAGGATCTTATGCACAGCTGTCACATAAACTACCGCTACGCTGAGAAAGTAGTCTAGTGTTTAAAGCATTTAAAGGTCGGACACACAGAGAGACGTCTGTCCAGTCTAAGTTTAGTAATTGAGTCCCGTCGGTACCCAGCATATACATTATACATACATATGTATCTATAAGACCGTTATTCAGGTTTTAACGCTGTATATAGAATAGCTCGGTAACAGGTAACCTTCCACATATTTAACAAAGCATGCTTGAAGAGTCTTATATAAACATTTAATTTAGTGAGATTGGTTATCGTTATTAGTCAAATTATTAAGAACTTCTTTAGTAAAAGGGTATTTTGGACGAAATTTTATAAAACTTGACTTGTAAATACCTTACAAGTCCTAATTCTAGTAGACAGACAGACAAAAAGATGAGGTCTTTAAGGGCAACTTTGTCATGCTTGACAAAGCCCTCTTTTTTGCATATTAACAAAGATATACAAAATATGTCTCTAATACAATTACAATCCAAAAATATATTTAATTTACAACGAGAGCTTTATTACAGTTTTTATTAAAGAATATCGAAATAAATATTTCATTGCATAATTATGTGCCTAAATATCACAGACAATTTAATTAACGCACTTGATTCGCGTGATAATAAACTTGAAATATATACGTTCGTCCCTTCGAAATACAAACATAAGCTTAAACTTATGGATCAAGAACACCCTAACGTCAGTTCTGGTGACGTCAGATCGGTGAAGAAGATTATACCACGTCTCCCGTGAAGCTAATGCCACTCAAAGATATCACAATTTATGACAGTAGCCTAAGTCATATATTTATTTCTTTTTAATATATTCAAAGCCCATACTCGCTTTCAAACTGCATTTCGACAATGTACAAACCGCATTTAACAATTAGACGGGGAGCTTACTGATCGTGACTCATAATTATGTATGAATCGGATTATTATTCTTATCAAAATGTAACTGGACTGCTAACTATGTGAGATTAAACTTCGATTTCTAAGTAATCTGAATCATTCGAATGCATTATTCGTTGATGTTTATTTATCACTTGATTACGAATTCGCAATACACAATACGAACAACAGCTCATCACACTGTTCACAAGAAGATAAAATATATGTACAGTATTCTATATTCACCCGTCGATTACAGGGATATTTAGAATATTTAAGAGGCCGACCTAAAGAATAAGCTGATGCTTATTCTTCGTCATGCGTATATGATTCGAATAATAACCAGTGACAACGAATTGATTAACATTTGGAAGCCGTAGGTATGCTATGCCATAGGATATGACGTTTGCTTATTTTTTCTGTAGCAGTAGCACATCGCTACTAACTCTACAGAGCATACTATCGGTTCCATTACAATTTTAAGTTAATTATTCGGCGGCCTTGCCAACTATATCGAATAGGTATATTCATACCCAAGCGTACTATTTTCCAAGTAGCGATTATAATAAAATGTAATGGGAATAGCAAGGTGCCACAAATTAAATCAAAGGTTAATCAAAATTATATTTAAAAATCCAACTAAGATGCACATGCATTTCAATGCATATGTTTTCCACGAGTACGTATACTAGCATAACAAGTTATAGCAGCATAGCGGCAATATGCTAACTGTTAATCTAGGGCACGGCTTATCTTAATCCTATTAATATTATAATATAATAAACTAGCAACCCGCCCCGGCTTCGCACGGGAAGTACAAAACCTAAACAAATTATACCTACACCTAAACTTTCCTCATGAATCACTCTGTCTATTGGTGAAAACCGCATGAACATCCGTTCAGTACTTTTTGAGTTAACAGACAGACGCGGCAGGGGACTTCGTTTTATAATATTTATTTATTTATTTTTTATTTATTTATTTATTGTTCTTTGGGAAACAAACAGATGTTATATAACATAAAACACAGTAACGTACAAATAAAACATAATCCAGAAGAGTTTCCACACATTGCCTTTACATTCTGCGACAGATATTAAAATAGTATTAATTAAGAGACTATAAAACAAAACAGGATACGTGACAATTTAGAAAAAAAAATACAATATAAATATGTATAATAGATATGATATGCGTTTAACTATTGTCAAGGATTATTGGCAAGCGATCTTTTAAATTTAGCCAGAGATATATGAAATATATCTATGTCATTGCTCCCACTGATTTCAATTAGATTGTTATAAGCGCGACAAGATCTTCGGGTAAAAGTGTTCATACCATAATTGGTCTTAGCAACGGGAATATGAAAGACAGACTTCTTTCGTGCACTAAGTCGTGGACATCCAAATCCTATTTTACTCAAAAGATATGGGGAGTCCACGTGATTGCTTACAATCTTATAAAGAAAAACTAAATCATGATTCACACGTCTAGATTCTAGGGTCTGGAAATTCGCCACAACCGATTCATTAGTATGTGATGTTATTAAATTTTTATCACATCGCCAAGTGATGTGTTTCATAAACTTCTTTTGGATCCTTTCCATTTGGTCAATACATATGTTATACTGGGGATTCCAAACCACAGACGCATACTCTTTAGTGATGATATAAGTTTGTAAAGATACCTGGACGTTTGATTTGTAATCATGCTCCATCTGTTTATCAGGTCCAAGTACATTTCTTAATAAAATACTACTATGAACTATATTAATACAAATAAAATAAAGTGAAGGTCATATTTTAAATTTAGAATGTTATTCTGGAACGCCTTCTTTTAATCTTACTATTAGGCATACTCTTTACTTTTAACGACCCATCAGCTATGTTCTTTACTTTCAATACGTACTACCAAGTCCACTCAATATTACTTCCAGTGAAAAGATAGGCCTATATCGGTTAGTAAGCTCCTAGTCTACATCGAGTAAAATCAAGGTGCGTGGTGGTAAGCTGGTAACGGTGCGGTAGCCGCCAGCCGGTCTTTACGGCATATCGACTCAGTAGCCGGCATGGCGAACACGTGTGTGCAATCGCTCTTCGTTCTAACTCGTGAGTACCAAGTTCTCTTTACCTTTATAGCCGTTTCACTTGTACATAAAGCCATCATAAATATATTTTGTCTTTGAAGTCTTGCTGCCTATGTGTGTGTAATATCATTATATAGTGCAAACATAGAAAGGATTTTATTTTATAAGTGTGTGTCAGTTATGTTTACGTGTGTTAGTATGTTTTTATGTTTGCTGTTATTCTTAGTTTAACTGTCGAGTTAATTTATCAAATCTATTTTAACTATCAAAAGGATTTTAATCACAAATTCACGTACGTTAAACAGCAAATTTAACGAAATATTATTTTTGTTTTAAGTGATTTAACAATGTCTTTCATATCTATTTACTTTAACGTTTACGCGCATTTTATACATTAAAAATTACTTTACTATTTTCAAATCGGGTCACATCGGGTCTAGTTTGCTTTGGAATCCCTATCATACACTCACAGGTAGATAATCCAGTTTAATGAACTAATTTATCTGACTAAATAGAGAGACTATTACCTCGAAGCTTAGTCAGTCATTAAGTAAACGAGTGTTGTTATAAAGTTATAACTTTTACATGCCTCGCTTCACTAGATTATGAACGATTCTCTACTCTTTATATGACTGACTTGTGGGCATTGTACCCCATGGCATAGGTTTAATGCCGATTAAAAGGTCCCCTGGCCGTTGTCCAATCTGCAATCGGATTTTCTGTTAGACATTCTTAGCATCAGCAATATAATCTTCTGTTTACGCTAATGTTATTCATTGAAATTAAACTACTATATACGGATTTTAATTTAATGTGTAAACAACGCGATAAAATCCGTATATAGTAGTTTAATTTCAATCAGCACGAATTTTGGGCATGAACCCGGTAGATGGCCATAAGTTCTGAGCTTCGTAATAAATGGAAGTTAAAACAGTTGATAAAATGTAACCTACAGGAGATAAGTATAGAGCATAATTATATGCCATCTATTTACCTATAAATACCTACCAGTAAAATAATAATGTTTAATTTAAGGCTGATGGCTTTACTGTCTTTATTATTACCCATATTATTATTTATTGTACTACTATAGTCTGTCTGGTTATCATAACCGGTTTAACAAAATGTAAATAATGTAGGTATGGTCACAGGTATGGTTCTATACTTCAAGGCTAAGCCGTTGGTCATTTATGGGTACTCAATTAAAACCTACGCTAATTCTAGGACCTCACCAGTACCACAAGAATAACCTAGTAATAGGTGTTATTGATTCTGCATTCTTGCTTAAAAACGTCAAATAACGCAATCATATTTTTTTTTAAATTAAAGCGGTCACTTTATGTTCGAAATTTTACCGTAACGCATTATATTTTTATTAGTTTTAGCTTTCTGCTCTCCTTCTACATATAAACTTTAACTATCCCCAATCTCACACTTCACCATACACATCTACTTAAAAAGGGATACAAAGATTTATCTACACGTATTAATACATCTTTCTGGCAGATAACTAAGCACAGAACTAAACCGAGTACTAGATATGTCCGCAGATTAACCCATGTGAAATAACGTTAATATTTACTGACTCCTTTGGATCGTAGTGTGATATTAACATAATTATAAGATCAATAGATACGCTATCTTGCATATATGTAAATATATTTCCGATCGCTGTTGTAGTACCTGAAATTAATGTGGTCAAATAAGTCGATTAGGTACATACCAATTTTCAAAGAAGTCTTTACTTAACTGTTGTTTGGAGATTATTATCACATACAAATACCTATACGAAGCACAAAACTAGCGGTCACAAAAGCGCTTATAAGAAACTTGGTATATTTGTTTGTTTTGTGGTATCTCGCGTGTTCCTATAAAACCACTTACCACAAGCATTGGTACCTTTTACGATTCATGTATGTCGTGACTGCATTAATTAACAAGCTAGTTAACTAACAAGAATGTTAATTGTTAAGAAGTTTTTATAATGCAATACATTATACCAGGTAACGGCATCAATATATATTTTTATTCGAACAAGATGACAAACTAGCATACAATCTCCCTGATGTGAAGTTATTACCGTAACTCGTAATAATTACCTACTGAATCAAAAGGCAAGCAGGTATACTTTGAAATATCGGGCTGTTTCTTGATGTGTGAAAACGAGCTCACGTGAGCAAAACGCATGGTAGAGCAACTCAACTAGCGAGTTATTGCTCAGATAAGCTTGCCATGAATCAATCAGACTGTTACAAGACGCCTCATTGCTGAATGTGAGATTTCATTGCTGTCGGCGAACCTGGATACGATTAATCGTCAACAAACCAAAATGTATAGCATTTTGACGATCAGACGAGTGTAACCGCGCCGTAACCTATGAACACATGTTAGACCTTTTTGACAGAGAACTAAGATGTACGACAGCACTCTAGTATACAAATATTATCAAGAGGAAAAATTTATGATTTTTTGTTTGTAAGGATGTAACTCAAAAACGGCTTAGCCGATTTAAAAATTCTTTCAACATGAGAAAGCTATATTATCACCAAGTCACATAGGTTATATATATTTTTTAAGTACTATTACTAACCTGAACTAACTTATTTTTTCGCGAGCGAAGCCGTGGGCAATAGCTAATTATTTATAAGTCTGTGACCTGGTGCTTAAGCACCATCTCTTAAAACATTGTCAATGAATAGCGAGGATGAAACAACGCTATACACTCTGTGTTGCGGTGTCTTATTCTCATGCCTGCAATGGCATGGCATTACCAGACGATGCCAAGGCCCTAGTCTTTCGCTAATTAACGGGAAACAAAAAAATCTTAAGTGCTAAATTAAATCGCGGTCAAATAAATTGTTAGGTACCATGAGTACCTATGTGCTCCGAGTTGTCATAACTCTCGACAACTTTGGACAACGCCGTTCGTCTCAAACAACATCGCGTCATTCAATCTCGAACAAGACTTTCGCCGGAACCTTCAGTGACTACTAATACATATATCCACGCTAAACTTTGTTTTCATTTCGATACAATTACTGCTACTGTCGAAATGTATTCGATGACCACACATAAATACTCGTAGAACTACTGAACATTACACATTCTAAAATACAATGTAGGTAATTTATGTGCGTCGATCAATTTTTTCGATGGATATCTTGTGTTTTTTTACCGTCTGCATTGTACTTACGTTCACGCCTTAAAGAATAGATTAGAAATTTTTGTTAGTCTGTCTGTATGTGGATATAAAAGGTAAAAACTACTAATTTTGGTTAATCTTTGTTAGACATTAGTCTATATTCCATGTAGTATTTGTTTTTAAGCTATACTAGCTTTTGCTCGCGGCTTCGCTCGAGCAGTACTATTTTTCTGGATGAAAAGTACCCTTTATCCTTTTCTGTATCCCTGATAACGTGTAAGCAAAATTTCATGATAATCGGTGGACTAGTTAAGGCGTAAAACCGAGATAAACAAATAAACAGATTCACATTCTCATTTATAGTATTAGATAGGATTTGTACTAATCCATACTAATATTATAAATCCGAAAGTATTTATGTCCGTTTGTATGTTGCGCTTTTACGGTTAAACCGCTGGATATTGATGAAATTTAGCAAGGAAGAACGCCTTTTGTTCCAATATGTGTTTTGATTGGATTTACGCAGACGAAACCGTGGGCAGAAACTAGTAATGTTATAACGAAGTAGAATTCGTTTTTTTATGGTAATGTCTGAAATTACTGAACCAAATTTAAAAACTCCTTCACTAATAACTGAACAAAACTGGACTGACTGACTTGAATATTAGTTATGTTTTAACAAAATATTTGGCAACTTTGCGGTTGGAAGCTAATAAAAAGGTTTAAAAAGATGTGGAGGCTGACATAGCTAAACGGTAGGACGCTCGCGAACGCGTTCACATAGGCAGTCCCTCATGAACACCCCTTCTAGTATAACGTGTACCATTTTGAACAATAAATACTATCATTTCGCTCCCCGACACATCACCCTGTTACGATCCAATATACCAGAGGCACTCAACATTCTATTATTATTATTAAATACTTTTTATTCACTCAGACAACAATATTTAATTTATAAAATAATCTTATAAATATATTGCATGCCAAACGGTGGAATATAGCTATACGAAATGTTTGTTAATATCAAATGTTATGTAAACACCTATTGTAACCTATATTCGCAATAAAACGATTGAATTGAATTGAATTGAACATTGAAATGAAAGGTGACATAAACCATACGCATGAGTTTTTACTTGGTCAATCTGAAAAACAGAACATTTTGTACTGAACGCATTTGAATACACAACAGTGCACAATAACAATATTGTCCATTCAAGCGCAGCGTAAGTTATATGTTGTTGAATGCGTGTGTAGTAATATGCTGAACGTGACTGCTTTTGGTCGTTTAGTTGTTTGTAAATGTAGTTTTTGGTCGGTAAAGAGCGTTGACCTATTTGCTTTCGACATACTGCCCTTTTATCTTCGACATTCGATTTCTTTGGTCGATTGAAGTGTATATAGTGCCTTTTCTCCTGTTTTATATCCGATATATACATAGATCGGATATATATAATATATATACAGCCTTCTTAGAACCGTGGTCATTGAGCCAATATTAGAAAAAACATCTATTGTTTGCACCAAAATAGAGGCCAAAGCTAACACACTACATATATAGCATATTTTTTCTCATTATTGAAATTTAGACGCTTGAAATCTAAACAAAGATTATGCTAACCCTATCATAGCCTTAAATCCAAACGGCAAAAAGAGGAATATCCGATCAGAATTAAGTTCTGTTCTTATAGCATTTGTAATTGGCTGTAAGTAATTTGCTTTTCTAAATTTGTTTAAAATGACCAAACACTTTACTTA
Source organism: Catocala sponsa (assembly GCA_963564715.1). Classification (NCBI taxonomy): domain Eukaryota; kingdom Metazoa; phylum Arthropoda; class Insecta; order Lepidoptera; family Erebidae; genus Catocala; species Catocala sponsa. The sequence continues at coordinate 18,016,177 of OY751338.1, read as the reverse complement.
GGTGTTAAAGTCGCTTAGAGAGACTCAATAAAGCGATTAGTCTTGAAGTAAAGCAAAGAGTCGCTATAGTAAGATAAAAAATATTGATAGACATGACATTCGATCATTATATTATAGTCCAATTTATAGTCTTATAAATCATAAGACTAACGGCTAGTCCTACAACTTACAAGTAAAAGTTATCCGAATAATAAATCGCATGCTGTCTCACTCTTGTTAGGTTACAGAAGAGAGATGGAGAGACTTTTATCTTATAGATAAATGCTATCTAGAGGTGGTAGGATAAACCCTAAGCTTTATCGAAACCGAAATTGCACCTGATACTGACATCCACAATTCTAGCTCAGCATTGGTAGATAAACAAGGTACATGCTCCTTGTCTTAGTATCTGTCTATAGACTTCGGTAGTGGCGAGAAGAACAATAACTATTTAAGCAGTTTCGACTCTACTAACAAAACGCCGAGTGTTGTGTTTGTGGTGCCGCAAGTGTGGTGATGTTTAGACAGAACTAGCCTCGTACGGTTCGGGTACAAGTGTTTTCACAGTTTGAATATTTGTAAAGACCGCACGATACACGATAGTAAAAGTGTTTTCCTTTTTACCACCAGCTAATTAGGCATACCTAATTGTGTGCAACAGCCAGAAAATTCTTTGCTTCCGATGCAAATATTACGTGAACGTGTTATTAAGAAGTACAACTATATTATACGAGTAGAAAAAGTATGTATGCATGTTGTTACGCCGTTTTGTTCAAAGCACGTAAAGCGAAGTGTTCGGATTTTCGAATAACGTTACGTTACATGATGACGTACAATTATCGCATGTTAAGCATATTAAGAAGCGGAACCAGGCTTGAAGTAGACTTGTTTACATTGGTCGCATACCTGCAGTTCATTCAATTGGGTAACGTGGGTATCACGCGTTCCCAGTATTCAACGCACGCGGTGCACATGCGTTCCTACTAAAGTATGTAACTCCATACTTATCAATCCACTGAACTACCTTCTACATAAATTTGTAGCCCAACTTATGACGCCATCACTGGGGGTATATTAACAATCGAAAACACTGTCTAAAATTGATCGAATCTTACACAAAGACAAGATGTGGTATATTTGAAAATATATTTTGATTGCATTTTGTGAAAACCATTAATTTTGATTTGTATCTCCGATTGCATATTATTAATGGGATATTCTATCACAAACGTAGCCACACATGGCTGTTGTATAGCATAATCTCACGTATAGAATAAACATTAAAACTTTTTTTATTACCGGTGCTATTGTAGTCGCTTCGATGTCTGAGAGACAATGTGTGGGTAACGGTATTAAATATACGTGATAGGTATACCGCTAAACTTACATTCTAGCAACACAGGTCAAAGTATAACGTTGGCATCAATAATCATCAGTTACTATGCAGTAAAATATGCCTAAATAAGTAGAGAGGTGTATCACAACACGCCAGATATGATTTAGGTCCCATGGTGTAGGTATTAGAGAGCGAGCATGCTGCTTCTAACAATTTCTTGGCAAAAAAGCCAAATAACATTTTGTCCAACCTGCGATTCGAACCCAACATCTCATACACAACAGTTGCATTTACTACTATAGATTGGTGCCTTAAAATGTTAGTGGTACTACTCGGTTAACTTAACGGCCACAACGGTTACAAACACTTATATGGAAACCAGCTGTTATTGGCAACCAATTACTTAGGTATTTATTTTATTTTTATTATCGACTAGCTGACCCGCGCAACTTCGTCTGCTTCACATAAGAGAATTTTCCTAGTTTTTGCAATATTTTTCATTTATGCTCCGCTCCTATTGGTCGTAGCGTGATGTTATATAGCCTATAGCCTTCCTCTATAAATGGGCTATCCAACACTGAAATATTTTTCTAATTTTTACCCGTAGTTCCTTAGATTACCGCGTTCAACCAAACAAACAAAATGTGAGTGAAGTCGGCGCGTGAGCACCCCCGCCTTTTTATAAATGCAGCGGATGGCCGTTTCGCGCGTTAAACAACAATCAAACGTATAGCCGTACCCATATTGGCGCGGCGAGATTTGGAAGTTTTATTTCATCTATATCTTGTGTGTTTATAAACCGATTCCTATATTTTTTTTTATAATATAAATATTAAAGTGTACTTTTTGAATATGGGAGTTTGATAAAGATATATCTATGTGAAATACAATATATTTATGTATTTTAATACACTTTGAAGAAATGCCTAACAATTAAAGACGTTATTGTGGTTAATTTATAAAAGATAGATATATACTATTAAGGACTTTTTTGTAGATCTTTTGAAGACCATCATCTTTGTAATACATACTTTTGGTGTATGATCAACGTATGCGAGGACAAGAGCTCGAAAGCGCATTTTCGTCCGAATTGCTTCAAATTTATCGTCACTGCTCAGCTCCTATGTGTCTTAGCGTTATGTTATATAGCCTATAACCTGCCCAGGAGTATGGACTACAATCGTACCAAGTTTGGTTAAAATCCCTTCAGTAGTTTTTGACCCATGCGTGCACATACAGACAGACAGACAGACAGACAAAAAATTTACTGATTGCATTTTTGTCATCAGTATCGATCACCATTCATCCTCCAATATTAATTTTGAATATATATTCAATGTACAGAATTGACCTCTCTACAGTTTTATTATAAGTATAGATGTTGACTATTGTTGGTCTTCCAAATAAAAAATAATTAAACAAATAAATATTGAATAAGGCTGTGCGCAATGAGGCTCTAAAATAAATTTACGAGTATTATTGAGAGCTATTTCAAAATTGAGTCGATAGAATTAGCACCTATTTGATGAGATAAAAACAAAATCTCCTTAGTAAAAAGAATTGAGAAAATATACTGAGATGAAGAAACGTTGAATGAAGAATTGTGCGATTAGCTAAAGAAAGATGATGTACAATAATTGAAGAGACGTACAAAGTGGTTTAAGCATGTGTTAAGAATGTACGAAAGAAGAATTATGATATACTGCGTGTGAATGGGATAGCTGGAAAAAAAAGGTTCTTGAACGATTCTTTGACGACAGGTGACATACTACGTACGTGGCGTAAAATGTATGAAATATGCCTCGGAAGAGCGAGGACGCCAGAGACGTTTGGGCGTAAAATAGATTAAAAGTAACCTGGATCTCCATCCTGGGTACTTTTAATTTTCTCTTATCATATTCTTCACGTAATAGAATGAAATAAACATCGTATTTTTTCATTATATTGTCCGGAATATACTTGTGGGTCTCTACCCAAACTCATCACCAGTGGTCGGCGTAGCTAGTGCCATTTCGTGGGATTCGTCAATCGTGGCATAACATAGAGAGGGTATGCTCTTATTTCAAAATCCCGGGATCTTAAAGATTCACCTTCGATGAAATATTACCGATATAAAATTTACAAATCCGCACCTTAGTGTCTCTACTGTTTTTGAACTATACATATCCTTTTTTTATAAAACAGCCGTTTCATAGAAATCAACCAAATTGCTACAGTGTTACGACTCAATACTACGTGTACAAAAACACTGATTGGAAACTTTCGTGATATATACACTTCTTATACATATTATTATTGACAACGAGTCATAACAGCGTAAATCTAAAAAAAACTAGCTTTTTCCAGAGACTCCACTCGCATTGTACGTTCTAAAAAATCCTCCCGAACCGGGATAAAAACTATCCTATCTCTCTATTTGGTACTGCGAGTCTCAGTTGAATGGTTTCGGAGATTAGCGTGAACGAATATATTTAATATTTTATTTTATTTATGTCATATATTTTACCCAATTCAAAAAATTAAGAGACGCCTTATTGTGATTCTAAGGAAGAGATAGAATAAATGAAAGTTGGACCAAGCAAGACTCGTTAAAATCGGTTCAGTGGTTTCGGAAATCAGCGTGGACGAACATGTAGAGATTTATATATAAATCTCGTATATATTATATATATTCTTATTTAATTTGTGTTAAATCTAAAATAATTTATATAGGTACCCATTGTCAATTTTCTTTTGTAAAATAAACGTTATTAAATATTTTGAGTTTGATTTATTCGTAAGTCGCTAGGCCCTAAAATTCTCAACATTCTTTTTATTATATTAATTAACATACACAGTGCACACATTGAAAGAATTCACAAAGATGAACACGCTTTAGTATAAGGGTAATCTATAATGGAAAAAACAAATTTCATCTAAAATATGCGGATTTAGGAGTTCAGAGTTAGATAATATCTCATATAACTCTCTTTTAGCAGGTTTTTGGTTGTAATATTCGTAACATCAATAATTGAGTATTAATAGAAATAGTACTTTATGATAAATAAATAAACTCGATAATTTAAAAATCTCAGGATTCCCCGGGATTGTATGTCCATGTTAACATAGTCTTTTATAATTCTTATTGGTGTACTACCATTAGAATTAAAGTAAATAAATAAATAACCCTCACATGTCGCAAGCTCTGATTTAAATCACACATAAAAGACGTGGAGTCTAATGACAGACACATTTCTAAACGTAATGCGAAAACAGAAAACCCCAATATCCATTTAACTGAACTCAAGTCAACCTGAGGTACCTCACGATCAACTACAAGCGCAAAATTAGGTACACCACTAGACCATATACACAAGATTTTATGAAGCCTGTGTATACTATACTTTAACTTGGGCTTAAACTCAAATCATGCTACGGAACTAAAAAGAAACAATAGATATTATGTTATCATTTAAATCTACCAATTAGAAAATAGGGAACTGAGAAAATATAATGAGAAAATTTCGTGCCAACCTTATTGATAAAGACACGTTAGAATAAATATAGTAATTTTCTCGTAACAATATGTGACAAACATCATCTGTAATTTGTTATCACCGCTTCGAGGCACAAAGACCCACAAAGCACCTTGTTATTATTATTATTACTGCATACCTTTCCATTGCGAATGTTTGAGTAGGTTACTTAACGTAATTATCATAACATCAAAGTGTGAGAAATAATAATGAAGAACAAAGCTATGTTTATACTACCAGTAGTTATATCATTTTTATTTATTATAATGGTGTTTAATATATTTACATAATTATGGCTCGTCTGCAATGGATATTGGCAAGCCTATGGAGTGGAAAATGGAATCACCGCAATGCAGAAGCAAAGGTACACGCAAAGGAGTTCCAAAATCAAACATACTTTTGGCTCTGGATTGCTTGATTTTCCAAGTAAATATATAGAAAAAAATATATTTCTATCATTACCATAAAAATCTAAACTATGTGCCGTTTGTTAGCATACTTTGACATTGACAAAAAGGACCTAAAAACCTACAAAAAAAATTGACGTGTAAAATTGAGTAGATATATATAACTAAACTTATAACATTGTATAATTAACTAACTAAATAATTAAATATTTAACATTGGCGTAGTGGTTAGTGTATCCGACTACCACACCTGAGGTCGCGGGTTTGATTCCCGCACAAGTCAAACATTTGTGTGCATGGACATCGATGTTTGTCTTGGTCGGCGTGTTCCTTATGTATAATATGTATGTATTTACAAAAAAAGTATATATGTATGATTATCCATTGTCTAGTACCCATTGAACAAGCTCTGCTTAGTTTGGGCTAGATGGTGTTGTGTATGTGGTAGAATATTATATTATTATTATTACTTATAGCTTCAATTTTTCTCACATTCATATTTATTCCACACCTAAAGGGAACCTGATAGAAAAATATAAAGTAGCTCAGTTCAGCGATGGATACAAATGAACGTTAAATATCTTCAAAATACCCCGTTAAAAAGTAGAAGGGAATTCCAGGTCGAAGGGGTATCCCTACTCTACCACAAAATTTCTGGTTTCTCCCCTCGGCAAGCACGTAAATTCCTATGACAGTCGATAGCATGAATCAGTATCTATTCTTAAAAGTTAAAACAGCTATTGGCGTAGAGCTAAGAGGAGGTTAGTATAATAATATCCAATACAACATATTTTATCTCTTCTTATAAATAAAACTTCAGCTTCCGTGTGTGAGTGCCCACAAAACAGATTTAGATACTGTAATGGTTTTAATTGCACGAATGGCGTAGTGGTTTAAGTGGACACAAAGAACATCCAGATTTTCTTCGTGTCCATTGGTTGAATATTAATAATATATATAATATTCTATCACATACACACAACATCATCTAGCCCAAACTAAGCTGAGCTTGTACTATGGGTCCTAGACAATGGATAAACATACATATATACTTTTTTTTTGTAAATACATACGTATTCTACATAGAAATACCCAGACCAAGACAAACATCCATGTTCATGCACACAATGTTTGACTTGTACGGGAATCGACCTCAGGCGTGGCAGTCGGTTACACTAACCACTACGCCATCGAGGCCGACAATATTTGTAAAGCCTGCCGCGACATAGGATTTATTCCTAGTGCGGGAGTTGACTTTTTAAAAGAATAAAAATAAGTTAGTAATCCTTTAAAACTTTAAGGAGGCTGCGCCTCTACAAAGTAAATATATTAAAAAAAAAATAGAATTAGAATTGACCATTTAAGGCCGTTTGAAACCAAAACACGGCTTCAAGAATGTTTGTCTGTCTATCTGTTTACTTGTTGACATTATGTAACACCACATAACGGATTTTGAACCGGTTGTCATAGCTAGGAGTTCAACTTAAAATCTAAGCTACTTTTCTGATTACGTTCAGTAGAACAGAATATGTGATAAGTCATAGTTCGCGCAGACGAAACGCCTCAGGAAACTATAAAGATGCGTCTTAAGATCCAAATGATGTCTTTGCATATTGGGCATGTAGTGTGTTGCGGATAATGCAATACATAAATACTGTATCCTGCCGAAAGAACCATTGCAACAATGAACGCATGTTCCGGAAAACTAACGCAAGTTTCCACAATAAAGTACTTATAAATGCTTACATTTATAACTACAGTAGTAAATTTAAAACAAGGTCGTAACCGCCTCTGTTGATACACAACTTACACAAGCAAATTTTTTTAAGACATGCTTCGAACATAGGCAGTTTATTTTATACTAAAACATAAGTCAAAAATGGCACACAAATATGACATAATTGTTTTCCGACTAACTGTTGGCGTTTATTGGAGATTTTTAACCATCTCTTAAACCACTGCACACGCGAAAATGAGGCAGCGCGTTATAAGGTGTATAGATTTGTCTGGCACAGCATAATTCTTGCAAGTGCAAAAATCATGCTGTGCCAAATGTGCTTTGCTGACTTAGCAAAAAAGGATAGAATAGATAGATATATGGATAGATAGACTAGCTGATATTACTTTACGAATATTGTTTACGCGAATGTTATTAATTGAAATTAAACCGAAAGTGTAAACATAAATATAAATAGTATAATAGTATAGTACCTAATAGTATAAATAGTTTTAATAGTTTCAATAATTTAATTAGCTTAAAAATTAGTAAAGTTTAATAGTAATAGTAGTGTAACGGTTTGGGATTGTATTTTGGGGAAATTGTACCTTAGGGAGCAGGTTTTCAAACACAGAAGCGCTGCATACGGGCAATGTGTGGTCTTAAAATGACTGACAGTTGTGTGCCTATGTTTAAGTCCCTAAAATTGTTGACGTTCCCATGTATGTATGTTTTTGAAGTGGCAGTCTTCGCAAGGGTCAATAAGCATTATTTTATATCATTATCAGAAATAAGGAAAGGACCTATTAGAAGTCAGTATAGAAATATGTTGCAAACTGGTGGTTACAATACTGCTTTACTTAAGAAAAATGTTTTCGGCATTGCGCCTCTCATTTATAACAAATTATCCGATTCTATAAAGAATGGTACAATATCTACATTCAAAAACAAATTGACTGCACTTCTTTTAGATAAGTGTTATTATTCAATTAATGACTTTTTGAATGATACATTTTGACATTACTTTAGATTATTAGTTTTTGACATTACTAACGCTTATTTGACATATGATTTATTTTCTTAATTTCAATGATTATTTCTTACATAATTATATTTACCATTATATTATAATATTATTATGAATCGTAATTTTGTAATTCCAAACATTTCATTAATTCGTTTGTTATCTAATTTCTAATTGTATTTATTAGGTTAATGATTGTTTAAATCCTGATGAATTTTAATCTCTTACCTAAATGATTGTATGCCTATTCAAGGTAGATTGTATAAGGATCATAAAAATTGTTAACATCTATATTTCATGTACCTACAATCAATGCAAATAAAATTTATTATATTCTATTCTATTCTAACATATTATATTCTATTCTATATTCTATTCTTTTCAAAATTTTGTAATAAAGTGTCAAATAAACAACGCGATAAAATTCGTATATAGTAGTTTAATTTCAATTACTTTACGAATCTTAGAGTGGAAACTGCTGCTTGGCAAACCTCAGGTTGGATGAAGGTAGGTGAGTTAGACTGGATGCGGAAGGCGAAAGGAGGATCTTGTGACGTAAACCTAGGTTGAATTCCTTCTATAATATATACAAATTTACTAGACATTCAACGTAGTGGCAGTGACCAAGCAACCACTTAAACCACATTACACCATCCGTTACATTTTCAAAGATAATCCGTTTAGCGGTGAAAATGTAATAAAGAAACAGAATTACTTTTGCGTTTATATCAAAATCAGTATATTATTAATATTTATAGAAATATCTTAAATCCGTCAAAACGACGTATACGGTGAAACAAACAAAGTTGGAAGTGTTACCGAGTGAAATTAGAAAGTCGAAAGTCTTCCATGTCTTAAAGGTACAATTAAAAAAGCGCGTATTTTAAGCGAAATTACTGAAATAACAGGAACTTATTATTAGTCCTTTTTTAGGTCAGAATGACAAAAATAAGTTGTAAATGTAATATGACTTGGGTAAGACAATGCGCAAGTGATGTATCCCTATTACTGCAAAAGTTTAGGCTTCAGTAACCGCTTATCATCAGCCAGTCCGAATATTTTGTCAAAGTCAAAGTCAAAAATACTTTATTCATTTAGGTCAAACTAACACTTATGAACGTCAAAGCTTATGAGTTAATGATTTAAGTGTAATTATTCGCTTGGTTGCTAGTTTTAAAGAGCTATCATATAAAATTTTAGTATACAGTAAAAATGATTTTCAGCGTCGAATGCTCATATTAAGGAAGTCAATAAGAATACCAAATAATGTATTTATGCTCGTGATAAAAAACTATCAGTCTTTCAACAGTCTAACAAATGTAAAAAATACTTAGTATACGATTGCCGACCTACACTGACAGGCAACCAATCCTAATTACGTTAACCAACACTCCTATTATAATAACGCAACTGCATACGTAACAAATAACTGTTGTTAAGTACCAATTAATAGGTAATAATGTAGTTCAACATACGCAAAAAAAACACAATCGACTTTAGAACCGCTCAGTCATAAAACGGTCATAAATGTAGCCACTAACATCTTTATCGCTTACACATTATATGAAGTGAAAAATTAATAAGTATTCAATACTAGTAAGTTACGAGAGATGATTATGTTCAAACACACTAGTGTTATCAAATCGGACTGAATTTGATATATTGTTTCCAATTCACGCGACGATACCGGCTTAAGTTATGCTTGAGTGGGTCATAATATTTATGTGCAGAATAATAAATAGTGCTATGGCATTATACCATTATGCACGGCGCATTTTTACAAGCCGAACATAATATTTAAGCTGCTTCGGTGTTCAATTTACAATTCAAATTGTATTTTTTTTATTCTTAGGTTTCAAAGTAGCACGTAGGTGCGTATGTAATCTTTAACAGTGCATAATCTTGGCATACATTATGACAAGATTATGTCTGTGAAGCTACATTACAGCAACAGTGAGCAGGAGTTAGTAAAGCCTGCTTTACGCATAAAAAACGAATATTTTGTAAAAGCAATACATAGTAATTTAGACCTTACCTATTATGTCACTTTATATACCGTAACTTCGTATGACTTTAGCCTTGAGGGATGACATTGGCCCTTAATTGTAAAAAGCTTGAAGTTCCCACCAGACTACTACCATACCTTTTGCCGAAAAATACACGTGGAAATCAATAGATAGCATTATAAACTGCCAGTAAAACAGCTTCTTCCAATTAAACAGCTTTTTTCAATTAAGGGCCAAAACTTGACCGATTTAACTACTTTTTTCATTTAAAATTAAAGAAAGACTTCGGCCATGTTCCTATGTTTTGCTTTTTTTATATAATCTAGTCAAATTTGTTTTCTGGATGTTTGAACACAGCGGAAAATCTGGTAAGTTTTTTGATTTTTGAAGGCTCATGTCTCTTTTAAAAATTAATTTATGAAAAAAATGAAAACATAGGGACATGCTAATAGCACCCATACATTTTATGGAAAAATTATTGCTCTACTAGCATTATCCAGGAAAGAAACAGGGGACTACGTTTGTATGGAAAAACGGTCCTTGTATTTCCTCTTAACATCAGGTGAGATCGCGGTCAAACGCAAGCCTATTATAATTTGAAAAAAGCAGAACTTAGCAGAGATCTTTCTAATTCGCCAATAAAACTAAAACTACACGAAGCAAGGATTTCATTTTATGTACGGTCAGGTGCAAAAGTCGAGTAGCAATTTTACAAAGCAATACCTACAATCACAACATGTTGTACTTACGACCTTTTTCAATAAAATCATTGCACACACACATAAACCCGCGTCACTTATACTGTATATCGCCTGTTCTAATTATAATTGTGACTATTAATTTCAAATAAACAATTAAGTGATGTTGTAACTACGTTGGTATTAGGGCGATCTAAAATGTAACGCTTATTGGTTCGATCCCCAGGAAGTGATAATCTTTTTGTATGTTTTTCTTGAATTAGAAACATCGATGTCTTGTTACTTTACTTTAAGACTTATTTCAACCGCAGTTATTCAAAAGATGAAGGTGGATTTAAAAAATATAATAATTTCTCCCTTCAATAGAATTATGTGATGTTGTTGGTTGGTGATCTTTGTGTCATTATTATTGCAATAATTTTTTTTATATTTTGATTGAAAGTCTACATTTAAAATGCAAACTAATATTAATATAAATATTAAATCCAGGGCAAATATATAGTATAATCATGGATTTAATAATCTTAAATATAGCCGATGAAACTGGATTAAACTCTAAGAGTAAGTTATTTTATAAATATTATGTTAAGGTATTGTGATTTATGATTTCGCTGTTAAGGAATTGCTATCTACGATTAGGTCATAAGATTTTTGATTTCATTTCAGAGAAACACTGTAAGTCGTTGGGTGAAACGATTTGAAGAAGAAAGGAGCTTAAAAAGTCAAGCGGGAAATGGAAGACCGCTTCTTATTAACCAAACTCGGCGAAGATGAATGGGGAATGCTTATGAATCAAAGGTTATCATACCGACGAGACCGTTGCGAACTATGTGTGTTAATATTGTGACCTCCATGCATAGACGTTTTTTGAGCTGTATTATGAACAATGGAGGTCACACTAAATATTAAACAAAGTTGTTTCAAATAGGGGACGTGCTGGTTGACGATGTTAGAATTGAGGTTAAGTTTCAATCCTCTTTTCCTTGGAAAAAGAATAATTAAGCTATAACCTCAATTGTCATTATAATTGTAAAATATTATTTGTAAGTAAAATGAATATAAATAATAAAGACTAAAGATGTTTTTTTATTATATATTGTATTTAAACATTTACGGAAAATTTAATAAAAGATTATTTTTGTTAATTATAATTTGCATTATTTATTTATTTTTCAAAAATAAAAACAAAATTTGTTTTTTAGTAATGAAATTAATTCTGATAAATAATAATAAAATGATATTATTATTATAATAATAAAATGATTAGGTACCTATTATTATAAGACTAAAATGATTTAATTTTTAGTTTAATTCCTAAAAAAACACTTTGTATTTTTTATCACTCTTACGTTATAAGTAGACAAAAATAACGTTTAACTTAATCATTTGAAAATTTCAGTAAAAAAAAAGTGGAGGTAGAGGACCCCAGGATTTGAACCACCTGCATTATATTTTAGTGATGAAGTGAGAAGACTCGTTGACCGCTCCGCTATCGCAACCTGCGATACAATAGGCAAATTTAAGCGTTAATTGTAAATGCGGACTAACAGAGACACTGCTGTTGAATTTATGGATAATAGTTATTATAGTTATATATAGGTACAAGAACTCGTTTTGTCTCGCCTTGTACACATGTGCATGACGAACTTCACCTACTATCATTACATTGAATAATGTTGCGTTAAAACATCACACACACAAAGATATTCGCTCGGATCAGTATGCGAATGTGTACCTTACGATGCCACTCCACTTTTGTCTTTGACCGTACCTACCTATATTAACCAAACTGTTACATAGCCACTAAAACAATACTATCAATGATTACGGATTAAATTTAAACTAACTTCAATCCAATATTTTGGCACTACTAGAAAACTACGGCTCACTTAGCACAGGTGAAAGTTCGCCACGCCTAACGCCCACAATCATTGTGTAATAAATGTAGAGCATGCGATTTACTCAATGAAACGACAAGGGTTCCGTCCCCAGGAGGTATTTGACCTCTCAGGAGACTGGAGTTGCAAAAAGTGGCCCTTGAAAACAGGTTCCACACGACGGGATGTGATGCAGAAAATATGCGTAAATCAACTCGGACAACTTGTAGTTCTGTTTGCAAAGTGACGCTTAGGCCAATGTAATTTTAAGTAAATATACTATACTGTAGCCTAGTTCTACAATATCTTTGCTGTAGCCTTCATAGACTTGAGCATAGCGAAAATATTCTAAGTCTATGGCACGATTTACAATAAGCTATGTAAAGAAAACCTCTTTGCTCAAATTGCGCGCACGGAAGAGTGCGAGATTTAGCACGGTTAGTTAAAGTTTATATGGCAAAGGAGTGTAGAAAAATAATAGAAAAGTATATTTCTTAAATTTGTGAATTACGCACGCATTTCGGTCTCTTGGCGACCACTATTATGGTTCTAATTAATATTAGAACCATAATAGATAATATTGATATGAGATCCTCGTTCCGAAATTATTCGGAACGAGGACCTCATATCAATATTATCTTATTTTTACGATTCCCTTAAATATGAGCCAATAAAATATCACTCTTAATATAAGTAATTTTGTTTAATTAATTATAAAGACTACCTACTTTTTACAATAAACTAATACTTTTAACCTATTGAGTCGCAGCAGCACACCGGTGGCCAGACACAATAGATTTTAATTATGTCTGGTAGGTATTCTAAAACTTGACAGATTAAACATACAGACTCACCTCGTATCGATAAAAATAAGCTTAATTTACTCTACTCGTATTTTGTGATGAGTGTTATTTACCTAATATTAAGTCAAATCTTACCTTAGCCATAGAATTGATTTCAAACTAAAGGAGATAATATACTTAGTAGAGGAATTTTTATTTTGGTCAAGATACCTTTACTTAGCTGCGTAACCATAATCTCTCGCCCCTCATCTCTCTTAGACGTTTCCATCTTAAGAAGATGATGGTACAACATTCTTGTGTCAGGGTTAAGTAGCTTTGTAGTTTAACAAGGTAAATATAATATTTAGGTACTGATTAATAAGTATGAAAAACGCGCTGAAAAACATATGTGGTGTGCCTCTGAAAGATAAAATAAGGAATATTGTGATTAGAGAGAGATGCGGCATGAAAGTGGATATAGTGACAAGAATAGAAAAGGATAGGTATGTTAAGCTGGTTTGGGTATGTAGAAAGAATGGAGGAGAAAATACTGACTAAGAAAGTTTATAAGGCTAGTGTGAATGGAACAGTCGAAAGGGGAAGACCTAGGCGAACGTTTCTTGATCAGATCGGAGACGTTCTGGACAAAGGCCAGATTAAGAGCACCTTAAACCGGCGAGCGTGTATGAGGAATGTGATGAAAGAGAATGAAGCCAGAGAAGTGTATTAGGATCGTAGCAAATGGAAATCCGTAGTCTCTGCCTACCCCTCAGGGAAACAGGCGTGAATGTATATATGTAATAAGTATTATTTGGGTTTGATACAAGAAGTATTGAGTATACTAACGCCATAATAACGTTATTTTCAACAGCAAAGTACTGTCGTAATATACGTACTTACATATGTATGTACATATGTATGTGCATGTACATAATTATGTACGTAAGTAGTAGTAGTAGTCATTGTATAGGTGTTGGTACCACTTATTTTTTGTAGATTGTACGACGACGCTCTCGACGCCTTAAAATATATTACATGCATCAAATGTGTAGGTACCAATTAATTATTATAAACTTTTCTTTTTTCCAGTGTTACAACTATGCCGAGCTGAAATATCCGACAAATTACCAGAATGGTATTCTGCAAACGTGATCAATGATGGCTATCAACCTAAATCGATATCAGAAATCTTTTCTACTGATTCACCATTCTCTTCAACCAATCCAATAGTTGTTTTGCCGAAATTGACTTCCACGCCGGACAAAATTTTATCGTCTACTCTGTCATCTACTCTACCACCTTCAAGTTTCGCTGTTGAAGATTTTAAGAGAACGTCTATACTCCCATCATCAACACCGATACCTCCAACATTTTCAACAATACCACCGCAGGTATCGACAGAATTTTCTTCGGTATTTCCATCACAACCACCTCAAGTAGAGATTACTCAGTTTACAGAACAAACCAACCCGCCTTCGCAATCTCTCTTTGAGACTCAGCCTGAAACACGACCGACGACCTTTTTAACATCAACACCGCTACCTGATTTGAACCAACAAACGACTCTTGAGCAGGCACCTCCATCATCATCCACTGGTCGATTTGTAGTGCCAATACAGAGTGAATTTCCGTCTACACAGCAATCGACTACCCCAAGGCCTTTACCGAACTATTTTGTAATTTATCAACAAGCTCCACAAACCTTTCAAGGCCTCCCCGGACAAGGACCCTCGTTACAAGGTGGATTATTTGGAGATCGTGGACCCCAACAAAGTTCTACTGCAGGCCAGCAAAGTTCAACTGTAGTCATTCAACCTACACCAACGGCGACTCCTTTAACCAGCCAAATTTCATCGAGTAGCCCATTGCCGATTACTTCAGAAGGATCAACTCCAAGAACAACATCTCGACGGTCTACTCCAATATCAACATCTCCAAAACTAACAACGCCAGCGCCAACAACCCCGTTTATTCAGCAATTTGGCTGTGTAAACGCGACATCTAAAATTGGAGCGTTACCTATCCAAATACGAGTTGTGGCACCGAGAGGATCCATAACTCATGTCAATATCAATCCAGCTGTTACCCTTACTACGACCACCATGAAACCCACTAGAACAAGAACTCGAAAAACACCTAAACCTAAAAAAAACACTTACGACGCGTGTTTATGCGGCTGCAAGACGAGACGAGAACCAATATGTGCAATTCCAATGTCAGCTACATGGGTAGATCCCGAGAAATTAAAGGGATTCCCATCAGTCTGCCACATGGCTTGCTTCAACTCCTACAAGAAAGAACGTGAGTATTTTTTTATCTCCCTACTATTTCGTCTTACGTTTTCGTATGCTTACCGGGCCAAGAGAATAGCAATGCATACCTACCTATCTCAATACAACTACTATCTAAGCCGAGTTGTCTCTCTATTATAGTTTATACCACCAGTTGCCTTAGGCAGGCGGTACTAAGGTGGTAATGTTAATAATTTAATTCGTGTTTAATGTTCTACAATAAAGATATTCAATCTATTTAGTTTCCTGAAAACATACATATAAAAGACTATTATAGTTCTTTGGTTATATGCTTATAGATAGATACTCAAATACGTACCTTCTAAAAACTATGTATTGAATCGAGCAAGTTTTGGACTTGATTCAACAGGAAGAATTTATATTTATATATGCTCTATAAGTTAATATGATTGTCAGATTACATGATCATAAATGCCTCCTTGGTCAGGTCATTCATACTACGAGTATGTTCTTATTGTCATAAAGTTGTTAGTAACGGTATGTAGTCTGGGATGAGAAATAATAAGCCTAATTTCCAGGCTCAGATGAGGCACCGTATGTCAAAATGATCACGTAAAACCGTTTAACCCGGCTATCGCAACAACTTACTTGACATGGTCACAGATTGTATTTGACAGCCTCGGTAATGATATATATCCCATGAACCAGATTTCAAGCCCACAAAGAACCATTTACTATAAAATTAATCAAAAACCCATTTATTAATATAATTTATAACACAAGCTAATGCTTACGGACGTGAGAAAATTCAATATTGTATAAAATTACTACATTGTGTCTACTTAATAGCTTAGTTTCTTTGAAATCGGTCTTTAGTAGACACTTTTTACAATTAAGTCTGTTTTAAAAAATTATTAGATATATTATTGTATCAAGTGACCAATTAAACCCGCTTTCTTCAGTAGTATTTAACTGCACAGCAAAAAAATACTAATTGCACAGCAAAATATATTTAAAGAGATCAAACTAAGTCGACTGAGCCCCGCTGGGCGGGGCTCCTATTTTGGGTGGGTTTAATAAGAAACCTAACATAACCTACCCCTTCCGAGACGGAATGCAGTGATTTGAGGCGTATAGGTGTTCGTTATGCTGTGCAATATTTGCTGTGCAATTAGTATTTTTGATGGTCATTATATTTAATCGCTTTATTTTTTACCTAAATAAAATTCTGTTGTAAAGGTACCTAAATACAATTTAAAAAGTGGTTAGTTCTAAAATATAAAAAGTATATAATTGCTTACAGTTAAATTTAAAAATCATGTATTTATACTTGAATTAAAAAACAACGTTATGAAATTAAGGTTAGATTACATTTACCACGTAAAAATTATAGAAGTAAAGAATTGAGGTATTCCTCGAAGCGCTACCGTTTTGAGGCGCACCTAATGAGGCGCTCCTTTTTTATTCCTCGGAGCGCACCTTTTAGTAGCGCTCCCGATAGCAATTAAAAATATCAAAATTTTATTCCTTGAAGCGCACCCACGTTTAAAAATAGAGAAGAGCATGAAGTAAACGTAATAAATTATATTTTTAAAAACTCATTTGTGCATCATCATCATCGAAGTTGCCAAAACCAAAAGTACGAAATTGACAGAAAAATATGTTTTTGCTTTCGGCACTATAATGTGTATTCAAAGACCAATGTTATTGTGTATTCAAAGAGTAACGTGTATTCAAAAAGGATGTTATTAATAAATAAAACGCACCGATATAATATAAATGATATGCGTATAATAATCACATTGCAGCAGGACCT
This sequence comes from Catocala sponsa, assembly GCA_963564715.1. Classification (NCBI taxonomy): domain Eukaryota; kingdom Metazoa; phylum Arthropoda; class Insecta; order Lepidoptera; family Erebidae; genus Catocala; species Catocala sponsa. The sequence continues at coordinate 17,998,768 of OY751338.1, read as the reverse complement.
ACATAATAATTACAAGATTACTTTGTGTGGTGTTATCGTAAATACAGTTTTATACACGTATCATTAAAAAAATATATAAATGAATTTAACGTTATGAAAATGTTATATGACATAGCAAAAACACCCGTCAAAATGACGGCTTACATTATAGCAATCCAATCCAAAAACAAGTGAGTAAGCGAAAGGCACATTACATAATGTAAGGCGACATCTAGCCTGCTTAGTCAATGAATCTATATAAGACTGTTGCTGATTATTAAATTGAACTTTTACTACTCTTAACACTGGTAACTATTATATATTAAAACACGATTCTCACACAAAAAAAAAATATTAAAAAAATCTAGTTTAATTTCCTTTTGTTTTTTTGTTTGGTATTGTCTAATTACATAAATAATAACTGATTCATAATAATTAGAACGGGTAAAAATCACATTAAGTACTAGTGGGAAGAAACAGTTGAAAAGTTATTATTATCTAAGTATTAAATTACACAGATTGTTTCGTTGTCTTAAAAGTCATTGGTTAATATTTACATATGGTAAGGTATTAAAAAAGCTATTAAAAACCGTCTGGTTTGTAATCACAATGACAAATCTTAAAACTAATATTTACATTACACTATTAGTTTTAAGATTTGTCATTGTGATTACAAACCAGACGGTTTTTAATAGCTTTTTTAATACCTTACCATATGTAAATATTAACCAATGACTTTTAAGACAACGAAACAATCTGTGTAATTTAATACTTAGATAATAATAACTTTTCAACTGTTTCTTCCCACTAGTACTTAATGTGATTTTTACGCGTTCTAATTATTATGAATCAGTTATTATTTATGTAATTAGACAATACCAAACAAAAAAACAAAAGGAAATTAAACTAGATTTTTTTAATATTTTTTTTTTGTGTGAGAATCGTGTTTTAATATATAATAGTTACCAGTGTTAAGAGTAGTAAAAGTTCAATTTAATAATCAGCAACAGTCTTATATAGATTCATTGACTAAGCAGGCTAGATGTCGCCTTACATTATGTAATGTGCCTTTCGCTTACTCACTTGTTTTTGGATTGGATTGCTATAATGTAAGCCGTCATTTTGACGGGTGTTTTTGCTATGTCATATAACATTTTCATAACGTTAAATTCATTTATATATTTTTTTAATGATACGTGTATAAAACTGTATTTACGATAACACCACACAAAGTAATCTTGTAATTATTATTATGTAGGTCCTGCTGCAATGTGATTATTATACGCATATCATTTATATTATATCGGTGCGTTTTATTTATTAATAACATCCTTTTTGAATACACGTTACTCTTTGAATACACAATAACATTGGTCTTTGAATACACATTATAGTGCCGAAAGCAAAAACATATTTTTCTGTCAATTTCGTACTTTTGGTTTTGGCAACTTCGATGATGATGATGCACAAATGAGTTTTTAAAAATATAATTTATTACGTTTACTTCATGCTCTTCTCTATTTTTAAACGTGGGTGCGCTTCAAGGAATAAAATTTTGATATTTTTAATTGCTATCGGGAGCGCTACTAAAAGGTGCGCTCCGAGGAATAAAAAAGGAGCGCCTCATTAGGTGCGCCTCAAAACGGTAGCGCTTCGAGGAATACCTCAAAGAATTATTTCAGTGGTTTGATACCTACTGATCGTTTAGTGTAGCTATTTTACACACTGCTGAGCAAGGAAGCCTTGGCCTTGTAAGGCAAGGGCGAGGGTCTTGCCATTAGCCTTGATATAGGTGAGCCGTTAGAACGGGTTTAACACACAGCCCTTCTATCGAAGTAACCATCATATTCCATAATGTACCTACTACACTTCATCGCAACAGGCTCCATCCTTTTTACCGGGAAATAAATGAACGACCTACTGCAGTATTGTTGTCTTCTGTTTACGCGAATGTTATTCATTGAAATTAAACTACTATATACGGATTTTATCGCGTTGTTTATTTGACACTTTATTATAACAGTGACACTTTATTAATAGTAGTGTAACACTTTATTATATTTGACACTTTATTAATAATAGTGTAACAGTTTAAAAAAAAAAATTGTAATAAAGTGTCAAATAAACAACGCGATAAAATCCGTATATAGTAGTTAAATTTTAATGACCTACTGCCGTGTTTGCCCAACTCTAAGACTTGTCCTACTATCGCCTTAGGAAGCATTTAGCCGCCTAGTGTCCTGAGATTACTAAAGTCCATAGGCGGCAGTTACTACATAATTATCATTAGGACTGTTGGCACGTCTGCTACCTATAAGAGGCAATAAAAAACTATGGCGCCGGTGTCCGCTTACAAATATTCTTCAGAAAAGACCACACAAAATAAGTTAAGCAAAGTTTATAGAGACTATTAAGACTGCGCCGAGCAAAATGTGCTAAAACAGGCGGTCACAGTTAAGTGAATAAAATCAACACTTTTTGTTTAATACAAATATAAAAATATACATTTACCATACATAACAATGAATATGTTTACAATTACTCCGTGTAAAAAACTTAAAATACTTAATTAATATTTTCGCCTACAAAATTAAGTAAATTTGCACGAAAAATGCAAAAACGTAAGCTCTTGTTACGTGATTTTTAGATTATAACATTGGAAATCTATTCTATTTTACAGCTTAAACGGAACATAAATAGTTACATTGTGCAATTTGTCTATCCCAAATATTTAAGTTATTGGTTGACAATAAAGATAAATATTTATCAAAAAAGCACTTCAAATCCTCCATACAATTTTACTATGGCGGCCGCGCGCCGATTTGAATAATGCGTCGCACGAGCTCTGTCATTATCTGTCTTACGCTCGGCGCAGTCTTAAGATTTTACTATCAACTTAATACAGTGTAAAATAAAAAAATAAAATTAATATCGCGTGTTACCTTATTATCCACCCTCCTAGATATAGTGAGATTCTATTCATTCCATTGCCTGCAGTGTTAGTCTCTATCATTCCTCAACTACGGCTAGTCTTAGTTCACCCACATTGACAGGAACTAAACGCTTCTGGATTTTATTCTTCGTTTCAGTACCTACGTAGGTCAAAGACATGTTCTGTATGTAAGATTCAAATCCGGTGATCTCGCCAATCATTCCACAACTGTAATATTTACTTTATTACTATAATATATATTAGAGTTGACGAATAGTACCTAATTACTCGGGTGCACATTATGTTGCATCAAAACGCAGTCCTACATCACCACCAAGATTGCAGGCACTCTCAAATATAGGTCCCAACAAAACCTAACTACGATACCATTTATTGATTCGAGTAAATCATAAATATCTAATACTAGTTTTTTCCCGCGGCTTCGCTCGCGTAAATGTAGGTTAGGTTAACGATACCATTTATACTCAAATCATAAATATCTAATACTAGATTTTTCCCGCTGCTTCGCTCGCGTAAATGTAGGTTAGGTTAGTAAGGAAGCTGATGTAGTTTCAGTCCCAGCGACCCACCCGCCCACCATACCTACAAGGCAGCGAGTTGGCACACTGTAGTAAATTTAGGCGTTAGTACTGGAACGTTTTATCTTTCTTCGGGTAAGCCCGACATAACCTCCCCGCTCACGTTCCGCCGCGGAGAGGTGTGCACCAAAGTATTCCCCACATTAAAAACTTAGATTAGTAACAGTACTTTTTTCTGGATGAAAGGAACCCTATGTCCCTTTCTGTTCCCCCGATAACGTGAATACAATTTTTTTATGACGATTAGTCAGTAGTTAAGGCGTCAAAGCGTAACAAACTAACTAACAAATAACTCGCATTCACATTTATAATATTAGTTGGGATTCTAAAATCAAACGTAATAAATAACAGCTAGCAATGTTTCATAAAAAAGTATTTCGCCCTTTATTATGTAACATTTAATTTACCGGTATGTGTTGTAATAACTACTAAAGCTATAAATCTTTGTCTGTGCTATAATATCCAAAATATTGACGAACAAGCAATTAATCCTTACTGAGTAAACAGTGCGTATAAACCAGTACATAATAATTATAGGTACAAGAATACCATTTTAAAGAGTATCACGTTACCACATTCTTTCTAATTAGTAGAATTTAGACAGCTAGGTCACGGATATATGGAACATGTTTTTGTACACTTACCTATTACCGAATTAATGTTTCAAATAAGTAGTGCCTACATATTGAATATAGTTCATGTAGTCGGTTACGGCAGCAAAACCATTGGGGCATTGCAGTTTATGTAGTTAACTAACATAAATATACTAGATGTACAACACTTATAAAACTTAAAAGCTACACTATATAAATAGATAAAATGTTCAAATAAATAATATTTTAAATAGTCTTTTTTTAATTTCAGCGTATGAAAAGATACTGGACGGACGTTGTGGGAGGCTAAGGACGCGCATAGAAACTTTCGACTCGAAGACCAAGCTAAAACGAGAAGAACTAAACAAGGCCCAGTACTCCATCGATAATGGCGACCATACCATTGTTGAAATCGCAGCTCTACATCATAAATAAAAAACAAATTGGTTTGAAAAATCATTGTAAACATACCTAACACACGATATTTCATACAAAGTGTAAACTTAATACAGTTCTTTACAGTTTTTTTCACAATTCGGCGGCCAAGGGTTGCTTGTTTTGTGTGAAAGAATACAAAGTAGGGTTTCCGAAGTGTGATAGATCAATAGAGGTGTTATGTGTAATCTTATAGTGCCAGAGAGTATACAGATATTTGTTTTTTTATTTTAAATTATGTTCTAATGTAGGTTATGAGGTTTGATGCACGCAGTTTAAAGTCCTTTTAAAAAAATAAGAACTTTTAACTATGTCATTGAAATATAAATAAAATAAAAATGATTAGATTTAGGATGAAAAGAGACCATCTATATCTTAATTGGTAGGTTATCTCTAAGGTACCATTTATTTGAATACAGATAAATAAAATGCAATAAAATAATCTCGACTCTAATAAAGATTGAATATGTCAAAAAGCTGGGCCAATCTTACCGCCTATGTTTGACTGATTATTTAATAATTTCAACTTTTTATGTATAAATTTTATAACGGGTTTGTCCTTTAAATGAAATATTACTAGTTATAATACATTATTTCGAGAATTATTTATGGAACATAATTTTGTATGTAATCTGAATTTATTGAACTCCGTCCAATCAAATGTAAATATTTTATATCGTTTTTTAATAAAACTTATTTTCTTATCAATAGTTTTCTTAAGAAATAAGCTCTGTTAGGTATTTATAATAAGTTTATTATCAAATTCATTTTTTACAATTTATGCTTATTTCCTAATATTTACACTTGACAATTATTATTACATTTAATACTAAATAGACATATACAAACTATACTGTGTCAAATGATTAAAATATGGACAAACATTGCTTCTCAAGCAGAACGCAAATCAAAGCGATCACATGAGATCATCATCTCCAGCGATCCATTACTTTTATATTTCCAGCGCTTCATTATTTCCAGCCAGCGTGCAAACTGCATACACACAGTGATCACCCGTATGTGATCATTTTGTATTGCGCCTTTGCTAAAGCTGTTGCCAACAGAAATATGGACTTGATAACAGATTACAACTAAAGTCTGCAATATCACAGAGGAAAGTAAAATGAGTTACATTAAATTTTTCACTGGTATTTTATAACAACTAATTATAACGAATATTATTTACTATTGAAACAATTACGCCTAAAATTCGATAACAAAAATCACAACAGTGAACAGTAATTCGTATTAAATTCATTTGTGATGGCATAAATAATATTATAATAATTTAAATGACACGTAACAGAAACGAGGCACATAAAAATAAACACCATTTAAAAATAAGACAACATAACACGAACTTACAAAATCTGTTATACAAACTATTTAGTTCAGATTATTTAACCTGTCTCGCTTTTATGACACAATAAAACCAAGATAGCTATAGAGCTAAACTTCTCCAAATAGTTCATAAAACAGTCCAAAATGTCAGTCTTTTACAAGCTTTCTCTTAGATTTTCTAAGATACGGATCCAGCTCTCAAGTAATACAAATAAAATAAAATATTTTTCTATTTACTCTATGATCTCTTACTAGTCATCATTGTACATCAGTGGAATAAGCGTACCTGTTTATTTTAATATAAAATATTAATCTATACTAATATTATAAAGCTGAAGAGTTTGGTTGTTTGGTTGAACACGCTAATCTCAGGAACTACTAGTTCAAATTGAAAAATTCTTCGAGTGTCAGATAGCCTATTTATCGAGGAAGGCTATATAACATCACGCTACGACTAGTAGGAACGGAGCATCAATAAAAAATGTTGCAAAAATGGAGAAAATTCTCTTATGTGAAGCAGATGAAGAACGCCTTTGCAACATTTTTCATAAATGGGCTATCCAGCACTAAAATAATTTTTCAACTCGGACCAGTAGTTCCTGAGATTAGCGCGTTCAACCAAACAAACAAACAAACTCTTAAGCTTTATAATATTACTAGATGTTCCCGCGGTTTCACTCGCGTTTATCGTTACTGCGCCGCCCCCGTGGGTCGTAGCGTGATATTATATAGCCTATAGCCTTCCTCGATAATTAGGCTATCCAACACTAAAATAATTTTTCAAACCGAACCAGTATTTCCTGAGATTAGCGCGTTCAAACAAACAAACTCTTCAACTTTATAATATTAGTATAGATTAGTATAGATAAGACATGTTTAGTAGACTGCCTCAATTACGCAGCCGTAGTAAATGCAACTGCTGTGTATGAGGTCTCTAGTTGTTTAGACTTATTGGATATTTCTGACCATAAATTCTCATTGGCAACGGCACGGAGACTGGAACTGTGCCTGACAGACTGCCTTCTATGGGCTATGGACTACAAAGGAGCTAGAATCATAGCTAGCGAAATATGGTATAAGACTATGTAGATTTATAGATATCGCCGAATGGACAAAGTTGTAAAGTGTTCGAGGAATTTGCTAGATATCTTCAGTAACGTTTGCACAATTCTATTTGAATATTATTCGAATGGAATTAAATACATCGCTAATGCTTAAGTCACTCTTAATATGAAGTGAACATGTTGTCTTCTAACGAGCATACCAGGTATAATACAATGCTATTACTAGAAATTTCTTTATAGATAAACCAATATAACATTTAACTACACCCAAGAACCTCGTGTTTTAAAAGGACTCGAATCATCCAGTCGATATTTTGTAGACTGGACTCAAACATGCAAGACTCAGTATACTAAAGATTATTATTGTTATTTATTGTAGTAATATAAGACTTAGCAGTATAAGACTTATACACCAAAAGGATTCGAGCGCGAGTCGCCGCGCAAAATAAAACACGAGCGTTTAACCTATTAGAATCGCAACGGCACACCGGTGCCGGTGGCCAGCCACAATGACACCTGACAGGTTAAAGAGAGACTCAAGTCTTAGAAACCTGTTACAAAAATTGAGTCTTGTAATTCTTCAGCTAAGTCTAACTAAATAGGACTTGAATGTTAGATTCTTTTGTTACAACACTTTGTATCTCACTGTCGGAAAAAGACATTAGCGCAAACTTATAGAACTAAACTGAATTTTATCTTAAAAATACATAATAATCTGGCTACAACCCTGTATCTTCTATTCCACTGATATAATTACAACTATTTAGTAAGAGGGTTTACGTTTTTATGTTAGATAACACATCAGTCAACAAATTTTAACAAATAATTGAATGCCTTTCATATTAGACGATACGATGACAAGACACCGGCAGTATCGAAAGGGCGGGTATTTGACAATGTTTTAAAAGAAAAGATAAATACATGAATTCCAGAAAAATATTAACTTATCCAGAGTAAACAATTTAGTTGATGGACTCGGCTAACACCCGGTTTCGGTCCGGTTTCAAGGCTAATGAACGACGTCAACTCATGGCCAGTAATTTGATTGCTGGTTCTAATCCCAAATTCTAAATCCCGCACTAGGAATAAATCCTTTGTCGCGGGGATCTGTACAAACATTCAAACAACAGACACAAAGAACATCCCAACTCGAAACAACTATTTGTGCATCACACAAATATTTGTCCTGTGTGGTATTCAATACCCACAACAGTCGCCGCAGTAGCCGTGGCGAGGCCACTTAAACCACTACGCCATCCATGGGCGCCGCTAGTATTACTTACAGAGAGGTGCATCTGCATCTACTCAATAAACTATTAACTAACATAAAATGGGATTAAATATAATGATCATCAAAAATACTAATTGGTGAGCAAATATTGCACAGCATAACGAGCATCTATACGCCTCAAATCACTGCATTCCGTCGGAAGTGTTAGGTTATGTTAGGTTCCTTTTTTTAAACCCACCCAAAAATAGGAGACTTAGTTTGATCTCTTTAAAGTTTGCTGGCCATGAGTTGCTGATCAATGAGCTATTTCTGCTCACAGATTATATTTTTCTGCTCACAAAAATACCAATACTATGCTAACCATTTAAATAACACCCATATAAAATTATACATGTATATTATATGGAGAAAGATTGTTTAATTTAAATCGCGCAGCGATATGATTTAATATATTTCGCTCATCGAAAAAAAGTGTCTTTTGTATGTATTTCTCTCCTGACACTGGCACCCCCTTGCACCCTGCTGGCGGCGCCCATGACGCCATCCGTGCAGTTCCATTAATCACAGCAGTTGACATACGTCTAACGTATGTCAACTGCTGTGATTTTTCCGTTTTCAGTGTTGATCTGCCTTTCAGAAACCGGGGTATTTGTGAATAAAATTTAAACTTTATGATCATTTACAGGATATCCGGTAATTAATGAATAACCTTGAAATGTCTTATAGTAGAACTGCAGGCGTTCAGAAAAATATTAAAAAAGCGCAATAGAGTCATACTTTTGACTGTCTATCTATTAGCATAATTAGTGTTTAAAAATAAAACAACAAAAAACCGATGGAATTTATTAATTTATGGTCGTAGTGTACAAAAAAGTTAAATACGGTAATTTAAAAAAAACATCTCAGGTAGTAGTTAGGATACATTTTTTCATATTTTTCTGAACGACCATCAGTTCTACTATAAGACATTTCAAGGTTATCCATTAATTACCGGACATCTTGTATAGTGGATAAGTTAAAACTTAACATACTCGCCTTTCTGCTAAATATTTATAGTAAATTCACGGAACAGTAATTTTATTGGAACTAGATGCGATATCAAAATCTATTTAAAAGAATGTCATGGACCTTCATCAGGTTAACGAACTGACTAGATTATCAATACTGTATTAATATTGCTGTTAATGTCATTTTTAACTTGTTTCTCTTTTACTGAGAACTATAGCATCGTAGACAAATAATACCAGCCCAATGATAAAATCATTCTGTGGTTAATTATTATAGTGATAGTGCTTTTTAAGCTAACAAAATTAAAACATAGGTGGCATTAATATGGACAAGCCATCAGGCTCCTAAAATTACAAACTACTACAACCATGGACTATCACGTTTTAACAACATGATAGTACAGTTATACTAATGGTACTAAATAGAACCTCTGAACAAAAGCAATTGTCATAAATAAGAAAATACACGAAAGTTGTTCAAACAAAAATAGACTCTAACATAACAACATTTACGTTTAAAATGTCGTTGTCCATGCGTTGGTTGAAACTTATTTTACAAAGGCTTTAGTTTTGTATATTTGGCAATGAATAAACCAGTTCCTAAATATTATTACCCTTTTATATATACGTATTGATGGACTCATAGCATAGAATATTTTATATAGTTATTTTTTATTGAGTGAATCAGTACAAACTCAATAACAAATAACTACATAAAATAGCACTACCAATCCAACCACAAATCATAACTGTCATTCGTATCATAATATGAAAAGCTCCATCATTTGTTAACAATCTAATAGAGGATTTGAAATAATTACTATACAAAGTTATTACTGTTAAAGGTACTTTAGAATCTTTGTTGAAAGTTGCCTTGTTGTTGTGAGCTGGCACCCTGTTGTTGTCCGCCGAACATCATCTGTTGTTGTTGATGGAATTCTTGTTGACCGCCACCTGTAGCGTTGTTGCCTTGATTCGGACCTACAATCACGTAAAATAATTGTTTTAGTATCTAGGCAATATCCCAGTTCATTCGCATTTGAGCTTTATTATTCACTTATGCACAACCGTGTACCTGCTAAATATATAACTTAGTACAATAAGTAAATATAGGCTGAAGCCTATTGTGCGTATTTTGGGTGCACCCAAATGATTTGGTGAAAGAGTCAAAAATAAAGTTCATACTAGGAGAGCTAGGCTACTAAATCCGTCGCAGCAGTACCCTAGTGAATTTCAAAACTGATCCGGTAAATCAGTTAAAACATGAATCATATTTTAGGTAAAGAATATGTTGAGTGGTGAACATAATATATTTTTTGATGCTCAGATTTGCAAATGATTTTCTCTCTCATCACCAGAGATCGGAATAGGTAGAGCTGTTTTATGTACTTGCCATAGGTTAGAATAATATGGATATTCCCCGAGTCCCGGGATTTGGTTTTTAAGTAGTAAAATCATAAAAAGCTATTCACGCCTTCGGGACTAATGAAAGATTACACTTCCTTTCTGACGGGTAAATATAAGAAGGATAGTATAATAAATAGATAAACTTGATTCATTAAACCACATGTATTTTTTGACGTAACAATTTCTTATTCAAGAATCAACAATCATTTAAACATTTTTATTCTGAAGTTGTACAAAAACATATTACCATACAAATTATTTGTTCCTCAGAAAATCAAAACATTATCAAATGAACAATATGTATTTACAATAAAATCTTAATTAAAAGAATCAATACGCTTCAATAATAATTCACTTATTTAAACAAAAAATGTCATTGGTCTAGTTTGTCTTCAGCTTCACTAGAAGACTGAGTATGACCAGAGTTAAAATAAATCACCATTATTTCTTCTAAATTATCTAATTTTAATCTATTTCTTTTTACATCTAACACCCATTTGTATGTGGAAAACGAGCGTTCGACATCTGTTGATGTTAGTGAAGCGAATTTATATGACAAAATTTCGTCATTCACATCATTTTTAATAATTTTCCTTCATATTCTCTGAGGATGTCAATGTTATAGCGTGTAAGTTTATAGCGTGCTGTTGACGTAAAATTTACAACGTCGCTCATGCGCTTAGTGGCTTACATAAACCATTTTTACACATATTAACAAAAAGAATGAAATTCAATAAAATCCCGTAGTATCAGTCGGAATCCCGTGGAATATCCATATTTACATTAATGTTTGCGGTCAATGAACCTAAATAGCTCTACCTATTCCGATCACTGCTCATCACTAAGAACCCTGAAGTTTTAATCCTAATCGGGCAAACTCAAGAGAGCTTAACCGTTTCATGAATTACTTTACATGAATATATTTATGAATATTTTTTATTAAAAGAATACCTATGTAGACAGTAGTCTACATAGGCATTCTTTTAATAAAAAATATGTTACAAAGGCAGTCAAGTCTTTGCAGAACGTAGCGATCCTGTAAAGTCGGCTGTTACCATGTAGTAATTAAGCAGTCTACATTGGGATATCATCATAAAGTCTTGATATCATGAAGGAGACATGGTTCTCCTTACATTGACGTTATATTATTATAGAATTTGGAATGACTATCTACTCGTATGTATATAAAAATAAATCCCTGTTTCCCTTGGTCGCCAAGCCATAACTTGAGATCGACATCACCGATTTCATTAATCTTTTTTTTTTTTTCTACTACTTTGTAGAAGGTTCTTACGGAAAGAAAATTCAAGAACATTGCTCAGTAAATTGGATAATTTTTGAAAACCCAACGACTATTTTAACTTTGCGAGATTGACAGTTCTTCTAAGACAAGACAACGTATGTCGAGTCAGCTAGTAAGATAATATAAATATGTATGTTTACCTGTCATTCTCATCCTCTTCGCATTATTTGCTCCATGATCATGACTATTGGCTTGTACTTGGTTTTGTTGTGTCTGCAAGAGGTTTATCACAATAATAATGCATATTTTGTGACAATCAATCTTATACATCATTACTTTGATCAACATAAGTATCCAATATTATATAATTTCTACAGACGCGGTCAAAAATATTAAATGACGGAAATTAAAATGAAGAACTGAAATAACCTGAAATCTTGAATGTTATTGAACCAACCAATAATATTAAATTAAAAACAACTTAATTGTAATATGAATTAGGATCATTATTAACTACTGTATTTTTAATAGTAGATAATGTATAGAAAGACGGAAATAATGTTGTATTTTGTGTATTCCGTACCCAAGTTAAAATGGAACACTTAAGCCCATATCGCACTGCACCGAAAAGAATGTATGCCGAGACATTAGTGAATAGAAACCTGCGTTACGTTTTTGGTTGGGTTTCGCTGCCTTTATATGGTGTATGCTTGCTCGTCCTATTCGTATGACAATAGAACAGTATTCTCTACTCCCTAATACATCGGTATCGCTTCACTCCCGCTGCAGTGTGACACAAGCGTTTAAATCTCACCCCGTTATCCGTGCCATCGTCTGTTTGTCTGCCCGCAGCCTTCTAAAATCTAAACCGTGTAACCTAAAAATTTCAAACTTTGCATATTTATAGAGTTTGATGGTCTGACTCTATTTCGCCGAAAAACAAATTAAATGCTCAAAATTATATGAAATAAAAAAAGAAAATAAAAAAGCTATTTAACCGCAAATAACGCTTGCGCAATGATTATTCCGAATATTATACGATATCTAATTTTATTGTACAGAATGTTTATATATGTATTTTCTTACGTTGTTTTGCTGCTGTTGTTGATTTTGTCGTGCCTTCGAATCGCTTTTATCCTCTTGGTCGTCATCGGTCAAGAATTCCCTCTTCGGATAAGGGATGGGACATCCAGCAAATACATCCTAGAAATGTAGTTTAGGCGATTGTACACACCGGAGTAAGAAAACCCTAACCTGTCCCATTGGTCGTTTTATTGTAATCAAAGGAATTGTATGTGCACTAATATCTATCTTTAAGTGTCTAATTATAATTATTATGTTTTCAAACGGTAATTACAGCAGGACAGCTAAGGCATAGCATCTCTGATACATGTAAGCTAGCAAGTAAAACGACAAGGCTATGGTAAAACATAGCCTCTAATTAGCTTTGAAATATAAAAGAAAAACATTTTCATGCACATTGTACAGGTCGTTTAGATGTCTAGCCATTGTAAGCATAAGCATTTCTATGTTTTCTGGATTGCTTTTTATACAGAATTAAAATATTTATTATTCTATCAAATTGTGATATCAAATTATTTTATTTAAAAATAAATCGTAGGTATAGAGCACTCGCGACAAAAAAGTGCATTTAGGTAACACTTGGTAATTCTATTATTATTCTGTTAGGACTGTAAAGAAATATCATACATTTATGATGGTTGAAGTATGGTACCTGTGTGGGCAGCGGATCTTCAGTGAAATATGGATCTTGCATTGCCTGTTCTGATGTTATTCTCCTGTTAGGGTCCATCAACAGAAGCCTCTGTAGCAAACTGAATGCTTTACTGTCAGGCTTTATCTTGTGTCTGTCCATATATTTACTTAAAGAACAATTTTGGTAGCTGAAACAGAAATTAAATCCTTACAAACATGCAAACACACCTACATAATGTTTTTGACCTAAGATTATTGTGTGCTTATCCTACCTAAGTAGTAATATCTAAGTAGCTGATATAAATCACAGAAGAGAAAAGCCAGCGCGGCAATGATTTAACTTTTGCCGAAAGCTCAATAACGGCTGAAGGAAACAAAAATCAATTCGATAACTTGCAGAAACTTACTGGAATAAGTCTATTTCAGTCACTTTCAGCGAGTTGTCTCCTAGTCCAACTGGTCAACTGCATTGAGTGGAGCAATGGCTATCAAGCATAGCACACTAGCTACAAAGCTTTCTTATTAGGCCATATGAATTAAATGAACGTCAGATTGCGCAAGGTGCTTCTTGTGGCACAAATTTATGTACACCAAAAATTAACTATTGCATTTATGGCCAGTTTCACAACTATCAAATAAAAGTTATTCGAAAGATAAATCGCATGCTGTCTCACTCTTGTTAGTGAAAGTTAAAGAAGACGAGATAGTGAGACTTTTATCTTATAGATGAATGCTATTTGGAGGATGTGGAACAGGCCCGTAGTAAGGTTCAGTCCAAGTTATGCTTTTGAATATTATCATCATCATCATCCTCTTGCCCTGGTCCCAGTATATTTGGAGTCGGCGCAGTAGGTCCTTCGCTTCCATACTTCTCTATCACCCGTCATCTGATCATTTACCCCTTTCCCTTTCATATCCATCCTCACACAGACCATCCATCTTTTCCTTGGCCTTCCTCTCCCTTTTCGCCCCTCTACCCTCATATTCATCACTTGCTTACCTACATACGTATCATCTCTTCGCATAACATGTCCATACCAAGCCAAACGATTTCCTTTCACCTTTTCATCTATGGGCTCCACTTTCAGACTACATCTTACGTGTTCATTCCTAATTATGTCCATTCTCGTCACTCGACACATTCATCGTAACATTCTAATCTCTGCTACATGTAATCGTTTCTCATCCATCTTCTTAGTAGCCCAACACTCAGCTCCATACAGTACGACAGGCCTTATAACCGCCTTATACATGCGATCCTTTAATTTCAAAGGCAGTTTAGGATCGCATATTGTGCCCGAGATCTGTCGCCATTTCATCCATCCTGTGTTGATTCGTTATTTTAATTTTATCATACTATTTTATCATAATATTATAGAAATATAAATACTAATTAGTGTGTACACCTGTGCCCCTCGTTAAAACTAAGCCAGTTAGGTTTACAAACTGATAATATTCATTAATCTGTAACATTTAATGGATGTTACACGAGCAGGTAATATGTAGTATGGTAATCAGAAAGTTACTGGTATAACTACAATAAAAAAACGAAACACAATAAAATGGAATATGGTTATGATTAAAGATTTATTACACCAACATTAGGCGTCATTATTCAACACTCGGACCCTGGGGCTTAGACATAATGCTTTATTCATTGTATCTAGCTTGTGGCTAAGTGAATAATTAAGCATGTTTATAACAGTGGAATACAATTTAATTTATTTTGTCTTACTTTGATCTCTTGAAATCTTTGACTAAAGTGGCATGCTCAGGCATTTTTCTAATATCTTCCCAGTCTTTCTCCTGTGGGAAACCCATGACATTGAATATTCTATCCAATTGGTCATGGTGGTATGGGTTACTTGTCTTAATATCCTCTTGACGACAGTGGAATATAGGCTCTGATGTCAACAGCTCTGCAAATATACACCCTATCGCCCATATATCTGCAAAATTATGTATTAGCTTGGAGTGACAGAATAAAAACGGTATTTGTTGACATTAATGTCTGAGATATTATAAGATATAATAAAGGAACATGCCATTAACATTTTGGACTCTAGTCGCTATAGCCCCACTAACACCAAAGAGTTTTTTAATTATATCTGGCATTACAAATGACAGATTCAGGATTAGGACTAATTCTGACAGCTTAAAATTTTAAACTGTGAGTGTACTTAAAGCTATGTGCATTTGACATGATAATACAAAGGACAACCATACTTCTTAAGATAAAAAGGTAGTGAAGTTTTATTCAATAATAAACAGACTCCTAATGCTACTATCCAAACAGTATTAACGGCTAACAACAATATGATTGGCATTCTAATCACAATCTAGTCTACATCATAAACACAATGGTAGGTACTATATGTATATTATTATATGAAGATGTTTAGACCACAACTGTAATTTATGGACCAGCTATGACTATTAACATGGACCACCTAGAAAACCTGTCTCAAAGTGTCTGAGCAATTATATTACAGCATAATACTGACCCAATAGAATTTGCATTGCCTTAAAAAAAAACAACTTATGCACCAATGTATGATATTGATCAATGTAAAGAAATACTTGTGTCATGTCATTGGACAAGACACCTGGTTTTTAATCTTAGTTTACTACTTTACTTTCTAGTGCAAGATCTCTCCCAGTACAGAATATATAAAAATAAATGGAATTACCAATAGCTTTAGTATAATGCCGAGCACCCAACAGTAGTTCAGGAGCTCTATACCAAAATGTGACCACCACTGGATCTAAATCAGCCAAGGGTTTTAGAGGAGCATTGAACAGCCTTGCAAACCCCATATCAGCTATCTTTACTCTGCCCCTCTCTGGCCCTTCACCCATAACTAGGATGTTAGCTGGTTTCTGTAAATTTTAAGTTTATTTAAAATACTGAGTCTGCTTTAAATTATAACATACAAAAAACTGTTAAATATGGTGAGACTCTGATACAAGATACTATTTGGCACGAAAGCTCATGGAAAGCTGAATGGATGCATATGCGTCCTCATACAAAATCTTTCGTTTTCTATGGACAAAAGCTGAACAGAGCTGAATAAGTGTAGGTAATTAGTCTCTTAGACTTACTCATTGGATATCAGCTGGTATAGTTTGGATGGTATACAAGAGAGACCCAAATTAAATAAGACTTAGTGGAAAGACAATTTAACTTTTAGACCGCCACAGTCAAATGACAAAGCAAAATGTGTCCAGCACACCACAGTCATAACTACATGACAAATTAAAGGATGCAATTGTGGCCGATGGCTGTTTGTGCATTTTTTGATGTAATGTTAAGGGTTAATGTAAGGTCAAAGCCACACTAGTAAAGAGCCTATACCTACTGATTACTCTAGGTTAGAAATTTTTTATAACCTACATAGTCTCATGTCTATATCTATTAGGTACAAAAGCATTTCATCTGCATTATGTGGCGAGTCTATTGCTGTTTACCAGGCAGGAATTTTATGACAAAAACATAATAACACTTTGCCTATCAAAATGTTTATGTTACAACCATTAATGTTATATAAAACTTATACCAGCCACTTACCACTTCTGATACATAGAACTCATGTCAAAATAAAGCAAATATAAAAAAATTACACAATCTATAATAATAATAATGTCCTCCAGATCAAATTTTGGCCATGGCGGCCAGTCTTAACGGAGACTGGCCATCTGCGCAGGAGGTATTATAGTGCACAAGTGTGTGCGCAAACACAAGTGCACTCTCTGTTCCCTAACTCTCGAACTGCGAGCACATCTAGTACTACATAAACATCTTACCAAATCCCTGTGTAAAACCCAGTTTGAGTGTAAATAGTGTATCCCATCCAATATTTGATAGAGCAGACTCTTCACCATTCCTTTAGGCACCATCACTGACTTTTTGTTGGCCTTAGCGGCTCTATGAAATTTAATAATGTGCCATAAATCATGTTCAGCATAGTCAAATAGTAGCCACACTTTACGGTCAGTGTGTGACAAGAAAACTCGTATTAAGTTTATTACATTTGAATGTTTCAGCTCTCGAAGCAACTGAAAGAAGTATTTTAAAGCTTAAATAACTAACAGAAAGTGTTATTTAGATGTTTACCACATATATCAATATTTAACCATGATCCATGCTAGTCATCAATCGGGTGAATATATCTCTGAATAATATATGGCACAGTCAAACTTACCGCTATCTCTCTGCAGGCTGACATCGACAAACCCGTGCCTTCGATTTGTTTCAACGCATAATCTTTAGTGTCTGACCCATCTTTACGTCTAGCCTTATAAACGTGTCCGTAAGTGCCTCGACCAACTTTGCACCCCTCGAAATCAAACAAATCCTCCACTTTAGAACGTTCTGTTTGTGTTTTCACTTTGAAATCATAATCCATCATGACAGGGGCCATGGTTTTGTTATTTTGGAAGTTGTCACCCATTTTTCTGAAATCAGCAACTAAGCGGATTACTTTACAGGCAGTTTGTATTTTATTAATGTATCACTTAAATGAACTATATTATACGTACGTTTATCTAAAAGTATATTTTCAAAAAGGAAATGAAATATCGGGTTTTTTAAACGATTGTGTTCATAAAAGTTCACAGATTATGTAGAGCCAGAGTGCAGTGTTGCCAACTTTTGTAAAGTCGAGTCGCTACGTCGCTAGATTCAATATCAAAAGTCGCCAGAAAGTCGCTGAAACTGATTCTGGTTTGGTTTTTCGACTTTTAGGTAGAGAATTACTAAACAAAAAAAAAGGTCAGCCCGCCTACTGTGGAGTAGGTTCATTTTAAAACTTACTCTACAGTGGGCGGGCTGACTTTTTTTTTTATAGTAATTCACTACCTAAAAGTCTAAAAACCAAACCATATTAGTCATTCTCTACCGAAAACCTGGAAATTTTATAATTTTTCCATATATTATATCTCTTCGCATTGTATAATAATTCTGTGTCACAACAAGCCCTAAAATTGTTTTCTTTTTTACTCCAAAAGTCGCCAGAAAAGTCGCTAAAATATGTTTAGAGTTTGAAATTTTATTTTTTGTCGCTAAGACATCAAAGAAAGTCGTCACTTCTAGCAATAAAGTCGCTAAATTGGCAACAGTGCCAGAGTGAGCCAGAGGCACAGAACAATAATTCTCAATACATACATTCGTTTTCCGTATTCGATTTCCGAATTCGTTTTCCATATTCGGATCTCCGAATGCATGAAATCTATATAAAATATATAGATTCTATGCATTCGGAGAATACGGAAAAAATTCCGTAAGTACGTTTCGAATGCAAGCCCGTGCGTTCGGAGAAACCATTCGGAAAAAACCTAATGACGTCATGCGGAATGCAGCCTTTGCATACATTTTGTTTGTGTCTGTGCATACATTCGGAAATTGTCATTCGGTACCGCGCCCGCGCCGGCGCGGCGCCGCGCGCATCGTACGTACGTAAACGATAGTTATAATGTGTGAGGCAGAAACATTAATATTGTCTATTGAAAAATACCCTTGCTTGTGGAATATACATAACAAGGACTACCACAACAGAGATATAAAAGACTAGATGTTCCCGCGGTTTCAGCCACGTTTATCGTTACTGCGCCGCCTCCTTGGGTCGTAGCGTGATGTTATATAGCCTTCCTCGATAAATAGGCTATCCAACACTAAAAGAATTTTCAAATCGAACCCTACTGGTTCGATTTGAAAATTCTTAGTTTTATTCGTTAGTTTTGACAAATTAAGACCTTTCTTCTTGTAACAGTTTTACTGTATGAAGTCTTAAAATTTAAAGAAATAATCAACAATAAAGACACAACAAGTGCACGATTGCGCGGCCATAACTTCCAAGGTGAATAATTCGTAAAATATTGATCGAAAGCTTGTAATTCTTTTCTCGACAATTTTTGACAAATTCAGTCTTCAATTGACAAAAAGAATTAGATTTCTCACACAAGCAGTTGCTGAGATCTTAATGGCCGCGCTTCGATTAATTATTGATCGAAGTGGCCGCGCAATTCTGGACGTTACGTTCGCGCGGCCAACTTTTAACCCTTATAACTTCTTTATTTCTACATTAACAAATTTTTAGTTCGTTCCCTTCGATTTTGATAAATTTCGACGATTTTTCTGGCGAAGTTGTTTTCTGTTTTTATATCTTGGCGGGGCAATCGTAACGCACACATTGAGTATCACTGTTTTCATAACGTATTTTCTCATAACTCGGGCATTCACCTAATTTCAAACGGAGTTTCTTTTATACTCAGGAAATAACCGAGTATAAAATATGTACTATCTATGCTCTTTGGGAGTGTCAGATTCAAATGACAGTTTCGTACGCAGTTGACATATATAACTATGCAAACTGCGAAGTATCATGAAGTATGTATTGTAATGTATTGTGAAGTCGTGAAGTGATATAGTGAGCGGGTGTATCGCGTGTCGCTCTCGTAATATAATTGAGAAATAAAGAATTCACCTTTTAATTGATTACATAAATAACTGTTCCATTATATATAATGTGAACAAATAAGTAGGATCGTATTATTTAGTTTTTTTTTGTGTGAATTTAGTTAATTTCTTTTGTACAACCATGGAGGCCCAAGGAGACGACGAAAATGACTATTCAAATATTATTGAAAATTTAAATTCTATGTTTAGCCACATAATATCGAAAGAAGTAATAGCGACTTTAGTGGAAAGTTGCGCCGGGGATCGTAAGTATAAAAAAATATTAATTTTATGTCCTAACTGTAGCGATACATAATATTATTCTTCCTTTTCGACCACTGATTGGCCAGCGAAGTTTGTCAATATTGGTGAGCTCCTGTGTATCTTTGGTACTATCGGTCAATAAACGGCAGTTGTTTCATCTAGATGAACCATATCATCCTATCTATTATCTACATTTGGTACCTAGGTACCAAATGTAGATAATAGATAGGATGATATGCGAAACAAGGATGACGAAACATTTCGTTCGTTTCTTAAAATCGTTTAATTTCCCATTTCGTTTAGTAACTATATCTTAGGTATTTACAAAACAGCAGCAACAAGATGTGTTTCAGGTTGATTTACCTTTTTGGGTTTCATTTATCAATGATTATCAAAGCTTCAATTGTTGTTTGTTTTGTCTATGTACATTTTAAATTAACTTTTACTAGTAAACAACTTACTGTTGCTTAATTAGTTAACCATTACTCTGAAAAGCCTTATCTTATTTAATTGTTCCATAACAATATTGTTTCTATATCAACAACAACAAAGAGAACATAGTTGTTTCTGGAATGCGGATGCAGTATTGATTTTCAGTTATATAACACTGTATGGGTGGGGAGATTCAGGTTGCCCGGCAATCACAGCCTCCCTTTGCACCTTGCCACCTCACCCCTTGGGTCCTTGATGGGATCAATATTCGAAGAGCTATTAATACACCTTTGTGTTTATGTACAGTTTTATGCTTTCATTCATGCCTGAGCTGATTCTGTATATAGTGAGTGAAAGGCAAAATGATATTGCAGTAGGAGAGGTTTTCCTTTGATAGTTTCATTAAATTCAGTTGATAAAGTTTAAAATTTGTGAAGTCTGTGGATTTCTGTTTTGTTATGACTTAGTGAAGGTTGTGTACTTTACTGTTTTTGAACTCAAACCATATTATGAACAGGCAACAAAGGTTCTATTGTGTATTTGTGCTATGTGATGGTACCTGTGGGAGCTTTTTGTTTAGTAAGGGTAGGTATTCCTTTGTTTGAGTTACATTTGATGAAACTGATGCTGTGAATAAAATATGAAACAGTGTATGAAACATTATACATAAACAAATAGGTACCAGCATATTTTTAACAGTTTTATATTTTCCTTTCTTAAACATTTATTTCATTCTGTATACTTACATGGAATGAAGTTTACCTTTTAAAGCGGATGTATTACTCAGGCTACATGGTTAGTATTACTTTATAATGCAGTGACTTTTTAGTAATATCTATTGGTCAACAATGTTTTTCTTTTTTGCTATAGTTTATGTCTGAATTAATTAAGTAAGCAGGTGAAAATAATCACATGAAACCACCATACTGCCAGAACCTTAGTTACTTATAACATTCAGAAAAACAGGTTCATCTAGGGCCCATAGACAGTGCCAACTATACCTATAGCCAAATATACTGAATATATTTAATATAATTTAAACTCTTTAATATACTAATATAGACTTGAAATTTACGTATTATGGACAGATATTAACTCAATAATGCCTTTCAATTTTAGTGTGTAAGCATCACAGTATTATTCATTACAATATTTACTAGTAGGCGTAACATAGATTTCTTTTTAACACATTGTATACCATGACGGGCATGGTGCAATGATTGCAGACAGCTTCCGACATGTTCCATTGACTCTGCCACATAGCAGTTAATGTGGTCAATATACTACTGCAGTAGTAATACATTCTGTGTTACAGTGGACTACATAATTATTCAAACAATAGACACTAAGAAAACCCAGGCCCAGGACAAATATTTCTGGATCACACAAATTTTTGTCCACTGTAGGGATCGAACCCAAATAACTCGGCACTGTGGCAATGGTGAGGCGGCCTCGTAAACTACTATGACATTCATACAGTCATGGCCCTAAGTCTGTATTACGTACGTTTTAGATATCAGTATTTATGTTTACATTGTGAGTTTACATATTTCCCGCGCAAAAACACGTGTATATGTTATGTAGTTTATTATCTCATGACTGCCTCAGTGTAGTTACCAGTAGTAGTTAATGCAATAGTAGCTCACATGTGTAGAAGATGCATTCATCATTTGATTACTGGATCGAGCAATCTTATTAAATTTTTTTGTCAAGAAATTCTTGGTTGCAGCAAGGTCTCTATCACTATGATTAGTGAACACCCTCTATTGCGGTATATAATACTATAAATGTAGGTGTGATGCACCTCTGAAGAATATAATACTACCTTTCCGGAACATAAGCTTGAGACTATCTATGTATGTGTTGTCTTATAGTAACCATCCATTGGTACTATGCTTACCAAAAAAAATATTTTTTTTGCCTTTTCCTGCACATTTGTCACACCTATATAATTTCAAAACACAGTCATAGGCTGCTTCTGCACTGGAACATGTTAAATTAGTTCTTTTTAACAATAAATAGTTCATTTCAATTATTAAACCTTACTTCTTAGGTACACAGTCTGTGAAGGCAACATTTTTTTATTAAATTATTTAGGTATAATTTTTAAACTAATGAGTAGATTCCACTGCAGCTAGCAGTGTAGTATAGAGTTACCCTATGAAATAAATTGGCAATTACAGTAGCCATGCCTAATCTAGCATTGGCGTTACACCTGAGATTGGATAACAATATCAGACATAGATTGTTACTGATAATCAAATACAACATATACATTAAGCCCAACTACTAAGATCTCATTATATTTGTTTGTGCGCACATTTAAGGAATGATTCCGATCTCGGCTGCACGCAGCAGTGCAGCCACTGTGGTGCTATCCAGCAGTGCTGTCTGCCGCGCTGATTCCGAGCAAGGCGGCAGTGTTGCCCTGTTCGTGGTATTGCGCTGTTGTGTATTCATTCGTTGCTTTGAGTTGACAAGATGTCCATTGAGTACCAACTTTTATTTATATTGTTGAAGGGGAAGATGATGATGATGTGTTGTTGTTTTATGCCAATAGTAAAAGAAAAGCAACAGATTCGTTTTATAAAAGCAGAAAACGGGAAAGATGAGGAAAAATTCAAAGAGTACCTACTGTCGTTTAAATAAAAAACAGTTACATTTTATTCATGGTTTAATTGTTGACAAAATTTAAGCAAAAGTATATCGAAAGGAAGCAAGAAAAATATTAAAAATTGTTCTTAACATTAAGGTAACTTACCTTAATATCAAGAACAATTTTTAATTTTTTTGGCTTCCTTCCAATAACTTTAAATATTAAAAAAGTCTGGTGTGCTATCGTCGGTGTCCTGATGAAATGTACGTGATAAATCTGCAGGTCCTGGTGATGGTACATCCGTTATAGGAGAATATGGGCCCGTAATATTTACCAGGGTCTTGGCCAAATGTTGATTGATGATGTGTATCGCTAGGCCCTGGAAATACATTCGTTGAAGACCCTGACCCTTTTGGTGAAGATGTGTAATACGAGGAACTCAGCGTATCTGCTCTCTCGGTTCCGGTCGTGATTTTTGCTGTCAATATTTCATAATCTGATAAAAAGGAGCTGATATGCCTTTTCGTTTCTTTCATTCCCGTTAGGTACTATCGCTGCGGCAGACGCGTCACTACTGGTCTGTCGCGGCGGTGGGGCGACACTGCCCCGCAGCAATGCTGCCGCTGCATTGCAGCCGCGGCATTGCTGCGGAACTCGGAATGTAATCTACGATAAACCTATAAAGAATATATGGGGACCAGTAGTGCTGTGGCAGCATTGCTGCGGCAGAACTGCTGCATGCAGCGGAGTTTGGAATCATACCTTTAATCATTATTAATGTGACTACAAAATAAATAAAAATTTTACTAATACATAAAATGTCAGACTTAATAATAAACATATTACATAATATTTGTTTTTACTATCCTTTTAATTATTTTTTTTACATAAATAAAATATATGCAAACTGCATACAACCTCTAGACTAGTAAAAATATACCATAAAATTGATCATAATTCATATCATAATGTAGCCAACCATTTCATAAAATGGTCAAGTACCCGCTGCCTGGGCAGCAGGACCATATCATGAAGTAGCTGTGCTTTAGACGGCTACTTTATGATTTAATGGTCTAACTTTAGTGATTACATCGTACAATAGTTACATTATTCACCGTTACAGGCGCTGATGTTGTTTTGTTTTGTAACAGCGCGGCGGCGGCGGAAAATTATTCTGATAAAAAAGCTAATAGGTAATAATGCGCTAATTTATACTAATATTATAAAGCTGAATAGTTTGTTTAAACGCGCTAATCTCAGAAACTACTGGTCCGAATCGGAAAGTTCTTTTAGTGTTGGATAGCTAATTTATCGAGGAAGGCTTTAAGCTATATAACATCACGCTACGACCCACGAGGCAGCGCAGTGATCATAAATGCAGGTGAAACCGCGGGCACATCTAGTTGAAGATAAAAGTGAAGTGAAATGTGGTTATGAAATAAAACAATTAAAATATAAGTTCCTTCTTTATTTAAACCTAGATTTTGCCCTTGGCTTCGCTCGCTTTATTTGTCTATAAATTTCTATACCTCGGAAATGGTACTTTTTCAGGATGAAAGGTACACTATGTCCTGTTCTGGAACCCTGACAACGTGTTTGCAAAACTTAAAGCGTGAAAGCATAATTAACAAACAAAGTCACATTCACATTTATAATATTAGTTAGGATTTTTATTAAACCTTCGATATAATAAAACCCTACCTTTAATAATATGGCCAAACGTGACATATCACCAAACGTTGACTTAACGATATGGTAAGATTTAGCTGACCATTTCATGAAATAAGTACGACCATTTCATCACTTTGGTCGGCCATAACAAGTGATCAATTTTATGATTTGGCCGCGACAATCGCGACATATTATTTACACTACATAGAGGACTAGCTACCTTTTTAGTTTTCTTTTTTAATAAAATAAAAATGTAAGTTTAGTCTTTAGTGTTGGCATATGACGTCAAATGTAGGTAGGTACTTGCTTGATTGTTTAGGATGACTTAGACATGTATTAAATTCAATACTTTGATATAGTTTGGTGTGTCTTTAACATGAGCTAACATACAAAGCGGCTTCTATCGGACGATATCAAATAAATATTAACAATAATTATTACGCGTGCTTACTTTTTAATTAAATATAGCCTAAAGTATGTTACTCGGTGATACTGGTAATATAGCTTTCTAATGGTTAAATAATTTTTTAACAAGGTTGCGTAGTTTTTAAGTTAAATCCTTCAAACAAAATATCAAATCATTCCTCTTTATAATATCAGTATAGATGAAATATGCATTGGTAAAAAGGTGACACGCAATAAATTCAAGGTAGTGGCCGTAGCGCCACGATCAATATACGTACGCCATATTTGAGCTCCAAGGGCGGAACAACGTTTGCCTGGCTAGCAATTTGTATTTCGCATACAGTAGTCGTATACAGTAGCCGACGCGATGTGGAGGCCACTGCTCTTAGACCACACGACTGCTTACCATCAGGTGGAGTGTGGTCATTTTGAAGAGCAAAATAAAAAAAAAAAAACAAAATCTAACTGTTACCAGAGATGGGCATAATTAAATAACGTTGTAATTTAATTACAAAGTAATGTAATTACAACGTAATCTAGTTAAATTGTATTTAGTTATACTTATAGTAATTATAATTATTCCGAATATATAATGTAACATTATTATGTATTTAATTACAAAATAATCTAATAGAAATACTTTGTAAGTAATTCAATTATCTGTTAATGCAAATAAATGAGCGATGTAGAAAAATAATATTTTAAACTCAAATTTGGCACTATCAAGTTTGGCGTGTATTTGTGTGACTTTGTACATGTATGTATAATCAGGTTAATAAAACGTAAGTACCGTTTTCTGTCAATCAACTTTATTTTACAATAATTATATTCGCTATTTTTTATTAATTCGTATCATCATTTTTCTGTTTTATAATTTATATTTACTTTTAACACTACTCTTTTCTCAAACATCTCATCAGATAGCTTGTTTACTTTAAGACGGTTAATCATTGTGGCGTGTGTGTACTAAAAAAACATGCTTTCTACAGCCGCGCGTCCTTAACGCTCGCCGTCGTCGTACCTGTCGCGTCCACCTTCGATCAAAGATACGGTAGAGATGCACGGTCTTATTCAAAACTAAGCATGAAAAGCGTAATGATCCAATGATAAATCATTTATACTTTAAATATCGAAAAAGTTTAAACTTCTGTGAATACTTAATTAAACTAGGTAACTTGCTTAATAAATGGTTTCGCTTGCGTAATCTATACTAATATTATAAAGCTGAACAATTTGTTTGTTTGAACGCGCTAATCTCAAAAAATACTGGTTCGATTCGAAAAATTATTTTTGTGTTGGATAGCCTATTTATCGAGAAAGGCTATAGAGCATTACGCTACGACCCACGGGGGCGGCGCAGTAAGGATAAACGCGAGTGAAACCGCGGGAACATCTAGTCTATACAAATAAATAAAATTGAAGTGTCATTTGTAATGTCAAAATAACAGTTTTTTATCTAATGCATATGAAAGTATATAAGGTACCTATACGAAAACATCAATTTTTAAAATTTTTATCTGTCTGTCTGTCTGTTTGTTTGTTCCGGGTAATCTTCGAAACGGCTGAACCGATTTTGATGGGACTTTCACTGGCAGATAGCTGATGTTATAATATAATATAATATTCTACCACATACACACAACACCATCTAGCCCAAACTAAGCAAAGCTTGTACTATGGATACTAGACAATGGATAGACGTATATACTTTCCTTTATTTTTTGTAAATGCATACATATTATACATAGAAACACCCAGACCAAGACAAACATCCATGTTCATGCACACAAATGTTTGACTTGTGCGGGAATCGAACCCGCGACCTCAGGCGTAGCAGTCGGTTACACTAACCACTACGTCATCGAGGCCGGCAATATTATAAGGAGTAACATAGGCTACTTTGATTTTAGAAAAAAAATAGAGTTCCGCGGAGACAAACACTTTTTAGTTTAAATCTACGCGGACGAAGTCGCAGGTAACAGCTAGTACATAATAAAACGCAGCTGGCAACTGGTGATTCAGCAATATATAAAACAATATATTATGAGAGTTACATTTATAAAAGGAGATGTTATTATTAATTTATATAGATAAAAGAGACAATAAATAATGTCTATTTAAAAATGTTCAATAAAAACTATTGTAATTGATAGCTACTTTAAATACTTTGTAATAGATACTTATACATAATAGATGACTGTTAAGTGATTAGATTACATTTCAATTAAATTTCAATTTAATTAAATATAGTAGGATCTTTGTTGTAACTAATTACCAAAATAATCTGTTATAAAGTATTTAAATTATCAATTACAAAAGTATGTAATTGTAATTGTTAATTTGTGACTTAATTACTTTTTGCCTATCTCTGACTGTTACCTACATTTATAATAACATACATAGGTAGGTATTATATATAAAACTTGCCTCACTGATGTGTGTGATGTATGTTTTTAATCTGCCAGGTCTTAGAATAAATACTAGACATAATTAAAAATCTATGTCTATTTGTGGCTATTTGTGTGTGTATATTTCGGACTAGTTATATTTTTCTGATATGGCAAGGGTACATCGAAATCGTATACACAGGTGTCCCAGAATATGTGAAACAAATTGTAACGGGAGATTCCTTAGGTACGGACCTTTCAATTGTGCTAAATAAAAAAAATATAAATTATGATATTTGTGTAAAAATAAAAAAATCAAAGTTTTTAAAAAAGTACTACGTTTTCCACATTTTCAACCACAGGTGCTTCGTTTATGACTAATTTTCATTTTTTGTCACTATTATTATTTGTGAAGGATTGAATCGTCAAACCACAAACGATTTTTTTTAAACTGACGTAGTTTTGAAATCGCAGCATTATTTTGGTGTATTTTTTTGCACCAAGGAAATTCTTGTTTGTTTGTTTTTTATTTTTGACAATAGTCATAAGTTTTTTAATTTTTTTGTTTGCACATTTGAAAGGCCCTTACCTAAGGAATCTCCAGTTACAATTTGATTCACATATTATTCTGGGACAACCTGTGTTTTGATATTTGGTAATCATGTTAGTTTTTAATTTACTTACTGCATTTTAGATTTTACCTGTATATTCTCGAAGCGAAAGGCTTAGGTGTATTATCAGAATATATAGTATAAATTAGTGTCGTGAGCAATGTTTTAAGTCCTATGTGTAATGGCGGCTGTACGCACTCGCCGAGACATCCCGAGGCAGGCCGAGAGCGAGAATGTACATGGTGCTCTCGTCTTGTCTCGCTCTCTCGCGTCTCGCCTCGGTCGGCCTCGTTCGCTTGTCGGTTTTTTGCGCTCGAGTCAAAGGATCTCGTTGGTGTACTATCAAATAGAACCATTTTCCATGGTGTTTCTGAAATATAAATATATACAATTACTAATAATATATGTAGGTATACACACATTGACTTACCGTGTTTGTTTTTAATATTTAAATATATATCTATCTGTTTCTATTGCGGTGCATAGTAACTATCCACCATCTTCTTCTTCGCCATGTGTTAAGAATTTTCTTTTTGTAAATTATAATAGCTCACAGCACAAAGACAAACAACAGCAGTAATTTCTACGTCCATTACTGCGGGAATCTTCAGTAGGAATGAAAAAACGAGTGTGTACAGGTATGCTCTCGTCGAGAGCCTCTGCGCCCGAGGCTCTCGGCGAGACATTCTCGATGAGTGTGTATAACCGCCATAATAGATCGCGAGCATAGTTTCGTCACCGACTACCATGAACGTTTTCCGAGTCAGTGCTGTTTCCCTACAAAAACACTCAATACCACGTCTTTGTGATACGAGGCATTTTATGTATATAATAATATGTCTGTTTTTAAAATGTTATTGAGATCCGTGTAAGCAACTTAATTCGTAAAAAAGTTTCACGAATTCATTGGTTGATACGGTTGGCCATTTAAAAATCATGATCCCCGTGAACATATAATGCGTATATCTACTTATCATTATGTAAACTAAAGGATACATAATTATCTAAAAGCGCAATAAATCAATAATATATAATTATTATCTCTCGCTTGTAATAACTGTGTGCGTTACGATTGCTCCGCCAAGTTATACAAACAGAAAACAACTTCGCCAGAAAAATTTTCGAAATTTGTCAAAATCGAAGGGAACAAACAAAAAATTTGTCGAAGTAGAAATAAAGAAGTTATAAGGGTTTAAAGATGGCCGCGCGAACGTAACGTCTACGATTGCGCGGCCATGGAGATCTCAGCAACTGCTTGGATTAGAGATCTAATTCTTTTTGTCAATTGAAGACTAAATTTGTCAAAAATTGTCGAAAAAAGAATTACAAGCTTTAGATCAATATTTTACGAATTATTCACCTTGGAAGTTATGGCCGCGCAATCGTGCACTTGTTGTTTCTTTATTGTTGATTATTTCTTTAATTTTAAGGCTTCATACAGTAAAACTGTTACAAGAAGAAAGGTCTTCATTTGTCAAAACTAACGAAAGCAATAAATACTGGCAAAGTTTACTAAAACAGACGAAATCAGTCCAAAACAAAAAGTACGTGGCCGCGCAGTCGAAACGCTACTTCGTAGGTTAATATCTCATTATCTATAACTGCTACGATTGCGGTGTGAACATCCATTTATTCGACATGTTAACCTTATTAGAATGACATATCGTTTTACCCTCAGAACAGTTTTCAACGCGTGCAATTTCAAAAATAATGTGATCTCAAACAATGTTCGTGCAGGGTAACCATAATTTCGTTTTTATTTGGAAATATCTCTAACTAAAAAAAATATTTTTAAATAATTTGATATGTTTATTCATCACAGCTTGCAAAATTAACAAACATAAAAATACAAAAAATTAATACACATAAAATAAAATTCTTAAAAACCTTTATTTTAATGATATATTTATTATGTTAGTACTCGGTATTTTTAGAAATACCTTCGTATGTTGAAAACTGGAGAGACGAAGGTGTCTCTACTAAAAGTGACGATCCTATGAATATGTTTCACTCTGAATATAATAATTATTATAATTTTTTTTTTTATCAGTAAAATATGGTATAATGGCTGCAACACCTTAACGATATGATTTGTAAAATATTGAAATTGTATTTAATTAGCGATTTAAAAGAGTGGCCGTGAGTTTCTTGCATTTTCTTCTCATAGGCTCAATCCTTTGCCTGAACCCAGCAACTAACCTAAATGCAGCTTCAGTAACTTAATAAACTCACTAACCTATAGGCATATTTTGACGTTCATAACTGTTACTATGTGACCTAAGGGAATAAACGATTTTTGACTTTGACGAAAATGGTAATTTAACAATTTTTTTTACAAAATATAACATTAATAAATACATGTATATTTGACTCCCATTTTATTTTTGCTAGCCCTCGAATATAAAGAAAATACATACATACCTACGCGAAATATTTGACAATAATAATTGAAGGAATAACAATGAATAGCGGTTATAAAAATGTTATGCTGTTCTGATAACTATGTTGAAGCAAACAGACTGCAAATAAAAATTGCTTCAAAATACTTTAAAATAAGCGATATAGTTTTGACTGTAACACTGCGCGCTGCATTTATTTATGAACACATCATAAGTGACACTATTTTCGGCGCTAGTTCCATTACTAATTGTTCAAATAGTACGTGTATGAATTCGGACCCATCAGAGAGAAAACACGTATTACTACCTTTTTTAGATTTAATAAACATTTTTCAATTACCTCCTTGGAAGAGGCTATTCTTGTTCATGATTAAGAAAATATACGATGCAGAAAATGCAATGAATTAGTTGAATTATAAACATTATAAAAATAGTAACATTTGATTTAAACGGCACACAAATGATGTTGTTACATGAAACAGGTATATCTAAATATTAAAGTTAAACGAAATGTTTGCTTTTTCTTTTTCAAAAAAGATGACCCCTTTATTGTAAACCCCTCTAGCTAAGCTAGAATGCTTGTAATAGGAGTGGGTTCATGTCAGTTGTGAAATGGGTGGGATGCGAGCCAGCGACCTCTCGATCGTAAGTTCAATGCCTTATCCATTGGGCTATCGCCGTTTATAGATTGTTAGGTGCTATTAAATCTGTTCCTCCAATCCTTAGAACAATAGCTCACTACAAGTGTCAGTTTTCAAGAAAAGCCGGACTATTTTGCTACGATGACAATAAAAGTAAATTATCTAAATGTTAAAAAAGTTTCTGTTTGCATCCATTTTCTCACATATGGTTTTATAGAGGTGTAATTAATTTATTATTTGTATTATTTGAATAATTGATATTTGTAAGTAGGTACCTACAGATTTTTAATTTTTATAAATATGTTTCTGTAGATGTTGAATTTTATTTTATTTGTTGATTTTTTGTAATCTTTATATTATTTTATTAATTTTTATTTTATTTTAGCATTTTAGGAAAACTTACAGCTAAAATACATTATTAACATAATACTAATAAGGTGAAGGGCGTGAAGGCCAATTAAAAGTTTTCACTGATAAAATTATGTTTGTTAGTTTTACAAGCTATGATGAATAAACATATCAAATTATTGAAACATACATTTTTATTTAGTAATAATACATTTTGCAGATTGAGCTACATGTTGTCTAATATAATTGCTGGTCTCCAGTTAGAAATATTTCCAAATAAAATCAAAATTATGGTTACCCTGCACGAACATTGTTTGAGATCACATTATTTTTGAAATTACACGCGTTAAAAACTGTTCTGAGGGTAAAACGATATGTCATTCTAATGAGGTTAATATGTCGAATAAATGGATGTTCACACCGAAACCCTAGCAGTTATCAATAATGAGATATTAACCTACGAAGTAACGTTTCGACTGCGCGGCCACGTACTTTTTGTTTCGGACTGATTTCGTCTGTTTTAGTAAACTTTGCTAGTATTTATTGCTTTCGTTAGTTTTGACAAATGAAGACCTTTCTTCTTGTAACAGTTTTACTGTATGAAGCCTTAAAATTAAAGAAATAATCAACAATAAAGAAACAACAAGTGCACGATTGCGCGGTCATAACTTCCAAGGTGAATAATTCGTAAAATATTGATCTAAAGCTTGTAATTCTTTTTTCGACAATTTTTGACAAATTTAGTCTTCAATTGACAAAAAGAATTAGATCTCCAACCCAAGCAGTTGCTGAGATCTCCATGGCCGCGCAATCGTGAACGTTACGTTCGCGCGGCCAACTTTAAACCCTTATAACTTCTTTATTTCTACTTCGACAAATTTTTTGTTTGTTCCCTTCGATTTTGACAAATTTTGTAAATTTTTCTGGCGAAGTTGTTTTCTGTTTGTATAACTTGGCGGAGCAATCGTAACGCACACGTAATAACTGTGTAACATGTAACTACATCTTCCATTCTCGGGGATTTCCCTCAACTTTACCGCGTTTTTATTTCATGGTCATTTACATAATGCAGTCGTAGGAAGTAAGCAGAGACTTTTCTATTACCGTACTATGGTATAGATTATAAAAAATAGATAAAAAAAATGTCCATAAATATAATGATTTTCGTCTTTTAAAAACTCGACGACATATCATCACATTTATAAATAGTTTGTTCAATACTATAACCATTTATTGTCTATTGTATATAATTGATAAGTCATTATCACTTGATTCAAATTGTACCTATACATAATTACGTCGTTAACAAACACTTCGTTTAAAATAGTTATAATCGTGTGAGGTTATTCCCCGTGGCACAGGAAATTTCTAGTGTCCAGTGACGTATACGTCAGGGCGGCACGGTGCACTGCACCCTTGCAATGCATGTACCTCGTTGTCCTTAACTGTATGTATATTATACTGTCAAATATTATTATGCACATCACTACCTAATTACGTAATATAATTTTACCTTATGAGTCTTGATTAGATGCTGTAAGATACATTAATAATAATATGACAGTGAATGAACTGAGGAGTGTCTGTTCAAAACTAGCTATTTACATTTTGAGCACGTTTCGTTTTTTTTCGATTCGGGTTCCGAGACATAAATTTTTTTGAATTTCATAAATGAATTTAATCAAATCTTGCTATTTATAGGCTAAAACACAATTCAAAAATATCAATTTTGCTTAAAACTTGCTATTTACATAATTTAAACATATTTTATTTTGCGATTATAGTTTCTAATCACAATGGTCTATTTACTTTCTTCTTGTCTCGGTCTATGTTTGACAAATAAACTAATTCTTTTCTATTTTATTGGTTACATATTATAATATCTAAACTTATTCTAACTATTTTCAAGATAACTACGGTCGATTCACATATGTTCATAACGCATATTTGTCAACTCAAGTACTGTTTTACTTACTTAATTTTGATTAAACTACAATTAATCGCACTAACGAACGATTAATCTAATGATTTTTTAAGATATTAGATATTTCGACTATGGATGAAATACCTAATGGACGACTCGCCTACAGTTTATTAATACTGCGCGCTGGATTGTTTTAAAGTGGTGGGTAGTTACAATACAATATTACAATATCAATGTCTTTACACGTTACGTGTACACATTTTGTGTTAAACTGAGTACAAATTGTTATTAATATTGTAATGATGGCTGAAAACGTTGTTCAGAATAGCTTACTTTCTGTCTACTTTTCTATCAAAAATTAGTTTCTGGCGCTTCGCCGGCCGCTGCCGCGGCACGCTCGCTACGCTCGCTCGGCTCGCGCGTTGTTGGGGTCACAGTTCTAACCTAACCTAACCTACTTGTCTAGTAGCATCTCGTTTCTGGTCGCAATTTGATTTTCGAGTAAACAAATGTATGAATATAGACATTATGATTTTCAATAATATGGATAAAAACACTTATGATTAAGAAATTTGTAAAAACAAATATTAGAATAAAACACATTTATGAATATTATAGTTATTTATTCGAATGATTATGAGTTAACCGATTTTTTGTGTTTTCTTTGATTGACCACAGATAAATCAACAGTAGGTGAATCGTCCGTTATTTCAATCAACCTTAGGGTAATTAATTGTAGTTGAATAAACCGTAGGTGAATTGTCCTTTATAGATTTCGTTCATTAGTTATTACAAAAATCTGTGAAACGATCTTTAGGTATTTTAAACAGTAGGTCTTTTGGCCGTAGTTATCTTGAAAATAGTTAGAATACGTTTAGATATTATAATATGTTTTTATTCTTACTTTATTTATTATGTCGTTGACTTAATTGAGATGTTGAACAAAAGTGTCCAAATACTGCGGTGGCAGGTTATTATAAGGTTAGAGACTATAACGGGAAAGATATTCTAATCTAAGCTTCTAAGTGTCTATTTACTTCCATCTACATCAAAAGTGTCTATTTACAAACTCCTTAATTTTTGAAAAATAATAGACTAAATATTTAAAAAAAAATTGTTTATAAAGATGACTAGACATATTATACTATACTAAGTATTGTATTGTAAACATACCACACAAAATTATTCTATACTAGCTGTTACCTGCGACTTCGTCCGCGTAGATTTTAACTAAAAAGTGTTTGTCTCCGCGGAACCCTATTTTTTTTCTAAAATCAAGGTAGCCTATGTTACTCCTTATAACATCAGCTATCTGCCAGTGAAAGTCCCGTCAAAATCGGTTCAGGCGTTTTGGAGATTAGCCGGAACAAACAGACAGACAGACAAAAATTTAAAAAATAGATGTTATTTTGACATTACAAACAGACACTTCAATTTTATTTATTTGTATAGAAGATATTGGGCGTTTTAATTATTCATTTTTGGCATTTTCTGTAAACTTCATTCTGATGTAAATACCTAGTTTTAAACGGACACTCCTCAACTAATCCCTTCAGTATGCGCCGATATAGCTAGGCGAAAGTAAGGAGTTATAACGCGAGTTCGGCAGGGGCGCATACATTTATTCGAATGATATTCGAATACGGTTGTGTACGTACAACGCGGTATCTACTTTGCATGGTCAATGACACAGCGTGCGTTCTTATGTATTGCATTATAAATAATACATTCAAACAATTCGAATACAACATTGCACATTTATATTAGGTAGGTCCCCTTCCATGCTGTTTAAATTAAATAATGAGGCTCGTAATATTTTTCTATATTATTTATGCAGACTGCAATGTTAGTCAGAGATAAGAAATAAAATTTAAAAACAGGTTTACATGTAACTTAGCTCACGTTGCATTGATTCACACATAGTGTTTTATGTTATTCAGATATTGTGTAGCTATCGATTAGTGAATCATTTTTGGAATTGGTTCTAGAGTACCAGAGTTTAATACCTATAGCACGATTCTTCAAAATCCATAAAAGAAGATACTTCGCTTAGCATTGGTCAAATAGCTCACACGAGATGTGCAGATTTAAACTAACTGCATCAAATTGTCGAATGTGCACTGTATAGGGTATTGTTAACCTCACAATTCATACTTTTCAACATCTCGAGGGTACTCAATTCCCGGGGATTACCTCGTTCATAATGCGCTTTAGTTATTTGGCAGTGCATTGAACTCTTTGATAAACGATACAAGTCAATACCTATGCAGTCGCTTTGACTGCTGCTTTTCTTATAGCTGTTGTTGTTTTTAAATCGATGAAATGTTAACAGAATAGGGAATATGCATGTATTTATTTTTAATTTTGTTGCTCCCATTATGGATTCAGTCAAAGTAACTTGTATTGTTTTACATTGGGCTGCTTCATGAGCTTTTGAAGCAGTTATATGAGAGTATCGAAGTTCATACCATAGAGGACAGTCTCTTTGATTGATAGTTGCAAGTGCAGCTTCCTCGCACGAGCTCATATCCATGTTCTTTACACAAAATTCAATGAATTCTTGAGCATTTGATGGCTTGCTCGGCATCCTACTCCTTAAATAATGGATGGACAATTTTACCAAATGGGTTGGTTCTTTCAAATATTTCATAAGTTGATTGTCCATGTCATTCACACTGTGACTGTAATTTTTCAATATAGAGAGATAACTCGTACTTTGTTGCTTTTTTGGCTCAATATTTGTCTTCTGTGATGAAGTAATCTCGTTAGCTTTGACATATTTTAACCTTGTGCCAACTGTAGATAATTTAGCTTTCTTCCAATAGCATTCCACACTTGTGGATGGTGGATCTTTACTACGTCTGTGAAGCCATGCTAAAAAAGCAATGGCATGCTTACAGCCACCTAAAACATCAAATTAACTGCATCATGATTACATACTATCATGTGATGATAAATAGTTACATGTACATATAAAACCGGTATAGATTGTTTCTGTTACTTAATCAGATTCAAATCACTGTATTATATATAGAAACTAGATGTTCCCGCGGTTTCACCCGCGTTGATCGTTACTGCGCCGCCCCCGTGGGTCGTAGCGTGATGTTATATAGCCTATAGCCTTCCTCGATAAATAGGCTATGCAACACTAAAAGAATTTTTCAAATCGAACCAGTAGTAATCACGCAGAATAAACCAGGAGAAACATCGTTTGTACTATGTCTGTAATGGGTAATTATTTTGCTGCGATGTTATTTTAAAACTGCTATATCTCCTAAGATATTCATTGAAATCGAATGATGTAAAGGGCAATTTGGTTTTAAATTAAATACTTGTGATGAATAACGTATTTATTTGGATAAGGATTCATATCATGTTTATAAAAATACCTTCGCAAATAATGCAATATTTTAGAACAAATTTCGTTAGCATAAAAGTGGTTATAGTGAGCCAACCTTAAAAGATAGACATATGCTGTCGCGGACTTTTTTTTAGAACTTTTAAAGGGGAACAATTCTGTCATACATGATTTTTGCGAAACTTTAACTGTTTACGCAGCGCACGCAGCGGAAGCTCTCAAAAGGAAAAAATACTCTCCGATTTTGAAACATTCTTCATTGGTGCTCCGCTCCTATTGATCTTAGCGTGATGATATATAGCCTATAGCCTTCCTCGATAAATGGCCTATCTAACACTGAAATAATTTTTCAAATCGGGCCAGTAGTTCCTGAGTTTAGCGCGTTCAAGTAAACAAACAAACAAACAAACTCTTCAGCTTTATAATATTAGTATAGATTACTAACCTAAATGTGCTGCACAATCTTCACATTGCACAGATAGAATATGTCACTCCGTCTCATTGCAAGTAGCTGTTACATTGTAACATTTTTGACGGACATTGTGCTCTGGTGTTATTCTAGCCTTTACGACACATATATCTTTCTCTCGTTTTATTTGCACATATCCAATGGCAGAATCTCCATATGATTCTCGTTTAGATCTGTCACATAAATAATAGGATTAGCTCCATATTTTATTTAGGTTATGTTTATGTTATATTTACAAAACCATGAAAACGATAATCTATTAAATATCCATAGCTAATTTACCTCGCAGCTTTTACTCCTCTGAGTTCAGCAGACGTACTGGATTAGATGCGTAATACGTGGACATCATAAAGGCGTCTATTTTAGGAAGATTATCTGATTGTGCTTTAACAAAACCGGATTCAGTCATTGTATTAAGTCTTTCTTCACAAGAATTTAATACTTTAACACAGAAAACTAATAACTTAATATGAAAAAACCGCAAGACAATACAATTATTCACTAGAAACCATACAAACAACTTGTTGACAGAAGACGTCGAGTGTAATTTGACGTCACATTTTGTTCCACCAATAGCGTTGCGTTTTGGAAATTTGCGAGGGAATTTCATAAAAGCCACTTTTTGATGATTAAATTTCACTATTAAATTACGAAAAATTTAAAAATAATTGTGTAGGTATGTTTTTTAAACAATAAAGATTACCAATAATAATATTTTGTCCATTTTGGCGTCACGTGCATATTACCTATTGTGATAAGGAGTTTTGTTAACTAGCTACAATGGTTCGTTTTTGGTTTGGATTTGACATTACACGGTTAAACCTTTAGGAAGTAATATCCACTTTCACTTAAATTAATATCAGCCCGGTATATTAACTGTCCCACTGCTGGCCTCGGGCCACTTCTCAGTGTGAGTAGGCTTGGTTCCATCGCGGACACACATACAAGAACTGTTGTACTGTTTAATAAAATATAAATGTTATTATATGTGTATAAATATATTTCATAAATTACCGTTGGACATTCAAAAGCTTCCTATGTAAATTTTTAAAAGAAAGCTATTAGTATTAGGTACTGCCTAAAACAAAGGTTTATTCTATAACTGATTGGATCCAATGATCATAATTTAAGCTATCATTTCTTATTAACTTTCTTATTAATTTCTATCACAAATTATTTAGAATTTTAGAAATTTGCACACCTGTTAAGTTAGAATATGGCCTGGACTCTTGTTAATTTAAGATCTAATGTACAACCCATGTTCATGCAAATAAATGTTTATAATTTATGACTTAAAACCCTAAATGGCGAAATGTGGTTGTGTAATTCATCTCTGCCTACCTCCGTGTGAATACAACATATACATAAATTAAAAATGAATACGGCAAAAGCACAATATTTGGTATGTTAAACTTAAGTATTACTGCTTAAAGCTTCTAGTATGTAATGTTGTTAGCATTAGGCAGAATTTTAATAAAATAAACTTCAATTTGATGTCTAGACCAACCAAATGTATTTAATATTTTCTTACTACACATTACACAAGTGACGTGACATGAAAAAGGAAAAGACACAGAACAACGCCACCAGTGACAGTATACTTAAACTAATGACTTTAATAAACATGTTTACAAATATACTTATAAATACTTTATAAATTTATTCATTCAACAAATGTCAAGTCTGGAATACGGCACTAATCCACTAGTAGAGAAAACTAACGAAACTTTGTTGTAGAACATATTGAAATCCGGAAATCGAAACCATAGCAGTCGCATTCGCTATTCCTGCGTGATTTGGAGCCCTCTATTTCTTTAATTTCACTTGCATGTCGTGGATGAACTGACTAAAGCATATTGAACGCATTCTAATGCTAGATTGAATGTAATAAACTATTATACATATATTCTAGGTCGAACAGTAAGATAAGTCGGATTATTATTCATATATGTTTGTTCTGACACTGTTTTTGAAGTCTACAGATAGTTGGTAGTCTGGGAGTTCCATGTGAGTAGAGAGCATGGAATACAGCGCGCCAAACTTAGTGAGCCTGATTCACTTTCGAGCCATGTGTTTGCGCCCCTTAGCAACTATCTATGTAAATACTAATACTACCACAGTAAGTCCGTGTTGTAGTATTTGTACATAATACATATAAAAGATTTGATATTTGACGAAAACTACACCAACGAAAATATTCCTTTTTATTCGTTTAGTATAAAATAAACGTAACCTTCATAGTATTCGTGTAAGTACAAAATTGCTACCAAGGGTGTAGGGACTGACTTGATACGATGCGACAGAATCTATTTACGAAGCATGCGATGTATGGATCAATACTGCGTCTTGTCAAAATTATATGAGTATTGATTCTTAGAACTATAGTATGCTAAGAACGGAATAATTTATGTAAAACAATACACGGTGAGATTTGCATAGGTACTATTAAAATAGCCCTTGTGGTTCTCTGCTAGGGTGGAAGCTTCCAGAAGGTCAGACTTGTTTACAAAGGATTCAGATCATATTGCAATCTCAGCACGAGTATCGCGAGGCAACTTGTTAAAATATTACTGACTATAGTTTAAAATATGAGCGAAATTCAGTACGAAAGTGCAATCAATCAATCAAGCGTTTATTCGCTCAAATAGGGTACATTAAGTTGTTACAATGTTAGAGTGCAGCATATTCTCCTCCTTGGGGCGTGCAATGGGTTCTTTAAATAAATAATATTTTAAAACCAGGAAAACAATTTTTTTATATTAGGTAACTTTATATAACATAATCCTGGCGCTTTTAATGTGCTGCTTCTCGAGTGACGATCGGTTTTTTTGTTTAAACCATTACTTCATAGCACTACACTACCTAGCCATCCGCGTAGTCAGTCCATTGGGCATCCATAATAATAAGTCACTATTTTAAACCAAGGTTAACCTCTGGACTTTGGACCCATGTTCTCGTGTAAGCCTCCCAAAGGGCCGAGTATTTTCCTAACGTATTTGGAAAACAACCGTGAAAAAGAAACAAATAAGTAACTATTTTTGACCAAAGTTAATAATCTGACAAAGAGCTACTGTTCACAATCGTAACATAGTTAGTAAACATAAAGTCCTCTACAGTACAACA
Organism: Catocala sponsa; assembly: GCA_963564715.1. Lineage (NCBI taxonomy): Eukaryota > Metazoa > Arthropoda > Insecta > Lepidoptera > Erebidae > Catocala > Catocala sponsa. The sequence continues at coordinate 17,958,139 of OY751338.1, read as the reverse complement.
CAAAATGTTTCCTTACTTCATGCTAGGACTAGTTGTCACCCATACATATCTATACTAACTAGCGGTCGCCTAGTGGACAAAATTCGACCAAAACTCCTAAGCTTGCTAGTTTGTTTTCTTTATTACATATAAATAAGGTACTATTTATTGTAATAAAGAAAATTTGTTACTATGGTTACCTATAGTTAACCAGTTATAAAGAATTGTACGACGTCAGACGAACAATGCCGACATACTACGAACGCGATTCGACTGCGTGTGTCAAATGCCTGGTTGTGTGCGTGTAGTGTTTTTTCATTAATTTAATGTATTTCTAATCCATATTTTATAAAAATATTAGGATTCGCCCATCCTTCTCCATATAAACTTTAACTGTGCCAAATTTCATACTCCTCCGTCCGCGAAATTTTTGTAAAAAGGGGTACAAAGTTTTTACTTCACGTACCTATCTATAATAATAATATTATAAAGCTGAACAGTTTGTTTGTTCCAACGCGTTAATCTCAGGAATTACTGGTTCGATTTAAAAATTCTTTTAGTGTTGGATAGCCTATTTATCGAGGAAGGCTATAGGCTATATAACATCACGCTACGACCCACGGGTGAGGCGCAGTAACGATAAACGCGGGTGAAACCGCGGGAATATCTAGTCTATACTAATATTATAAAGCTGAAGAGTTTGTTTGTTTGTTTGAACGCGCTAATCTCAGGAACTACTAGTTCAAATTGAAAAATTATTTTAGTGTTAGATAGCCAACATTAGAAAATTCTCTTATATGATGCATACGAAGTTGCGCGGGTCAGCTAGTTATGCTATATAACGGGAGCGGATGTTACGTAGCCTATGTTGCTTTTAGATAAAGTAGCTTTCTAATGCTCAAAGAAATTTTTAAATCAGTCCAGTAGTTTATGAATGAATTAATTACCAAAAATTATAAAATTTGTGGTAAATTTTATCTTTATACTTGGCTGGCTGCCTACCGTCGCCGCGTCGTTTCGCCCACGTTTATGATTACCGCACGACCCCCGTGGTTCATAGCGTGACGTTATATGGCCTTTGAATTTTTGGATAAAGTAGTTTTTTAATTATGAAGTAATTTAAAATTGTATCTACCTGTCGTTTTTGAATTAATTTATTACAAACAGAAATAGCTATCTATTTTCTTTTAATATTAGTATAGAACTATAGCTACTCAAAAATTAATTATTAGTAGTTTAAGTGCCTTACTTTTATTCTCTTCTCATTAAAGATAATTATGGCTTTAGTACATACTTGACTAGTTGATTAAGTTAGAAGTAATAAGTACTTCGATAGTGGAGTTAATTTATTTATTTATTTATTTATTTACATTCAATTACTCACTACACTCACAGTTTCCCAACACGTGCAGTGAGCCATTACATTTGATTATGTATTTGTACAGAAACATTCACAAATTTTGGTAATAGTAGCTTTTTTTGTAAAAAACAGATCAAGTACCGGATACTGAGCTATCAGGGCGTTGAGCAGTGCAATCGCTCGATTAGTCGGTGCATATTGGGCGGTGCACGTTCGTACTGGCGGTGCGGCCAGAAGACGGCGCGAGCGTAATCGCGTATACTGGTTAGGCACTGATAATGAGCACCGAGACAAACAACACGGGTTGTCGATTTTATTGTTCATCAGTAAATAATAGTGCAATACTAATGCACATTTGCGGCGTGTTTCAAGCGTGTCGATGCCTACCATTCCAGATACGAAAAGAGACGGATAAAGATAAGGATAAAATCCATAAAGCTTCTTGTACAAATAACGAGCGCATTTGCGCTGAACGCGTTCTATCATTATGCTGTACTTAGCCTCGTGCGGGTCCCAGACTATTGAGTTATACTTAAGTCAAAAGCTTGCCAAAAAGCTGGGCATCCTCAGTAAGTTGAGGCAGTATTTCATGCCAGAACATCTGTTTAATTTGTACCAAGCACAGGTTCGATTCTGCTTGGAGTACTGTTCTCACCTCTGGGATGTCTGCAAAATATCAGCTAGAGTCTTTGGAGTCAATTGAGCGGAAAGCCAGGACACTTATAGGCGATGACCAACTGGTCAACGCACGACTCCAAGGCTTGGAGCATCGTCGTAGGGTTGCCAGTCTTCCGGTTTTCTATCGGATACATTTCAGAGAGTGTGCAGAGGAACTGCATAATTTGATTCCTCCTTCTCCATTCTACCATCAGACGACCAGACAAATAGACCAGCGCCACAGGTACATGGTAGATATAGCACATTTACGCAGGAAGCGCTTAGCTTCCACTTTTATAATGCGTATTGCAAAGGAGTGAAACTCACTACCGAAGTCTGTGTTTCCCGATGAGTGCAATCTGGGTGTCTTTAGTTCGAGAGTGAATAGGTATCTTCTAGGCAAGCGTGCTCCATCGTCGACTGCATCGTCACTTACCATCAGGTGAGATCGCGGTAAAACCTATAACAATAAAAAAAAAACAAGTCGTAAGCTCTTGTTACTTATGGTATATGTCCTATCTAATAATAATCTTTATTTGTCATTAAGTAGCGGTAAGGGTTACATAACATGTTGATACAAGTGCTGCACTTGAAACAATATAAAACAGGTATTCTATCTGGACAAAAGCTCTATTCAAACAAAATCTGGATCCAAGTATCATTGTTTGTTGTGTTTTTGGTTCCAGTGTTGATGAACTTCATAAGTCAATCAGTGTAAAAAATCACTATCAAATATAAATACAAGCTAACGCTAAGAATCATGTATATTTGTAATATTTTTATTTTAGTAATAGTATTTATGAATAGCATTCATTTGTAAATGGTAGTAAAAATAGTGCACATAAATATTAGTAAAATATGCTTATATTATTTATACTGTTGTTGCTACTCGTATATATTTATGACTGCTTTGTTGGTCCAGTAACGAAGTGTAAGAATTTGCGTGTGAGTACCAAGGTTTGATTCTCGGATAAAGCAAGGTGTTGTTATATTTCTGAGACATCTCGGTTACAACACGGAGTCAAACATTGAGACTGGTAAAGAGGAATACATTCACCACCTTCTATGTTTTTATGTAGTTCGTGCTAAACATAGCTGGCTATTAATGCGGATGTAATAGTCCAGTGCTTATATACCTATAATCCTACCGGGTGTACATCGTGATGCTATGTTATTTATAGTTTTATGTATAAACAATAACAATTAAGTAAATTAATTTTTGTTCATGCATATCCTTTATTTTTGATAAAAAATCTACATACTTATAAATTTTTTAATCATCTAAAATTAATTTAATTGCTGTGTGGTTAAAAAGTTGTATTCCCGTTGTCCCCATTGACGCTTTCCCCATTTAATGAGGACAACAGAACTCAATTAAAATAATTAAAATTTATTCCTGTTGTCCCCATTGATGGTGTACCTGTTAATCTTTTAACCGCTTACGTCGGATTAATCCGACAAATATTTTCGTGTCCATTTCGCCAGCGTCGTATATTTCCGACCAGATACCACCGCTCGTTTAATCTGCTTATTTATTTAATTACCGTGTTTCATATCAAAAAAATGTTTATATTGTGTAAATGAATAATTAAGTAATCACTTACAATTTAATACACTTAAGTCTCATAATTGGAAGTCCTAAAATAAGTATTTATTTTTGTAAGTATTTATTTTCGATTCACTGTGCCGGGCGCTGGGGTACGACAACTGTTATGAAGTGGGGCGGTTAAAAGGTTAATGGGGACAGCGCAACTCAATGAAAATAATTAAAATTTATTCCTGTTGTCCCCACTAACGTTAAACCTCAATTGTTGTAATGACAGGGGAATATCAGGAGGAAGGATGAGGTAATTTTGTTCGTTTGTTTGTGTAAATAAATTTGTTTCTAGCATTGTTTTAGTATTAGCGTCGTATCGTCGCAATTCTAACCTAACCCACTATTTTCTTTTCTGGTACCTTTTTTCGTACGGGAAAGCGTCAATGGGGACAACGGGAAGGACATTTTATGACGTCCCGTTGTTCCCATAAGGGGAAAGCGCTATTGGGGACAACGGGAAGGAAATATTATGATTACCCACTGTCCCCATAATGGGGACAGCGTCAATGGGGACAACGAGAATATACCGTTAAAAATGATTTATTTTATGTTTTTGTTATTTTACAGTGAACCTGTCCGTGGATGCCATCATGAAAATAACAAATGATGATAACATAATATTACCAACTAAAGAAACTCCTCCTACAGCTAAAAACAGTAGTGCTGATACACCATGTCAACAAAATCAACCATCTTCGTCTTACGCCGCACAAGCTGCTCAGAAAACAGGCGCAATCCAGAAACAACTCCCCAAAATAACCAGGCCAAATTTAATTCCGTCAAGTTTTTGGACAGATCAGGTTCGAGAAATTATGACACATCACAACAAAGGCACTCGCATCCTGATCTTAATGAGAGGTGCACCAGGAAGCGGAAAGTCCTATTTAGCCAAATTATTGGTAGAAAGTATGGTTGGGCCTACATTTATCAACTACAAAAATCATATTTTGAGTACTGATGATTATTTTATGGTTAGAGGTCAATATCAGTTCGATAAATATAAATTGCCTTTTGCTCATATATGGAATCAAGACCGAGCAAAACAGGCAATGTTTCAAGGATTTAGCCCGGTTATTATAGACAATACTAATATAGAGCCATGGGAAATGCACCCCTATATAATTGAAGGAGTTAGAAATGGGTACATATTAGAGGTAGTTGAACCAAATACGCCATGGGCCAGAAAGGCTAATGTGCTCTTTAAAAGGAATAATCATAATGTTCCTTTGAATACAATTAAAAGGATGTTGGAAAATTATGTTGAGGGTGTAACTGGACAAAATTTAAGGCGATCATTTGGACTATCTTATCCTTCAGATATGAAACCGCCTGTTAAACGACTAATACCCCCAATAGAAGAAACCCCTCCCACATCAAAACCTGAGCCGGCTTCGCCAGTAGAGAATGCTTCACGTATTGAATTTTTTCCACCATTAGAATTCTCTGACCAAAACCGACCATATAATATTACACAACAGAAAAACGAAGAATTAAACGAGATTTTATCAGTTGGTGACCAAAGCGAACATCAATCGGAATCTAATGTTTCTCATGAAGAAGTTGACGACCTGACACAAGAAGAAATAGCAAAGCAAAAATTTGTCCTTGAAGCTCAGAAAAGGTTAGAAGAGATAGAAAAGTTTGAAGCAGAATGGGAAAATGGTGAAAAGTGGGACGAGAGTGATGCAGCAGTAGCTTCTGCTGTTTCAAAGAATTCTAGCACCCCAGCCACTACAAACACAACTACTATTCCTTCTGCAAATACATCTAGTGTTGTTACTGCTACTAAATCTTCTAAAACTACTTCACTAGTAGTTAACTTGGGATCAAAGCCTCCAAGAAAGGAGAAGAATGATGCAGGATCAAATTATCAGCCTACAACGAACAGTTTGATGAAATATGTTAATGAGTGCCAAGATTGGCGCAATATATCATTATTTTTGCCACCTTGGGTAGGCCCGGATGAAAAAACAATTATTGCTCCTACTGAAGAGTTTCCCGTTGAAAAAATTAATAGTAGTACGTGCGTGGAAGTTGGAGATACAAGCGTATCTGGAAAACACAAAATAATTACCGCCGTTTCAAGAGACATTAATGAATTTTATATACCGCCGGATCGGGAGAAAATTCCCGGACAACGAATGCTAGACAAAAGTACCATGACTAATGAAGGAATAGTAATGACGATTCATTGTCCTCAAAAAGAGAGACATTTCATTGCTTTTAGAAAGCTTTTTAAATATATTGAACGAGAATCATTGCGATATATTTTTGATAATTGTTTTGGCGATGTGAATTGGGCTGTGGAGAATATACTTGGAGGAGGAGCACCATATCAACTAAAAAACACTGAAGATGCAGAAGATTCAGATTCAGAAGAAGAACCTGATTTATATCCAAATCCTGATAAATTTCCTTGTACCTGTTTGGCAAAATATGATATTATACCACATGATTTTAAACAAGATGCAGCTCAATTTTCTCTTAAAACCGAAGTTACAACAGAAACAGCTATTGATTCTGTATCGCCAACAGAAAAGAAAAAACGAGATGTTACTATTTCGGACGAGAATATGCAATTAAAAAGACAGATTGAACAAAACGTCGTCATATCAGACAAACATTATTCAGAACATTGCCTTAAAATACGAAAATTACGTCGTGGGGAATACTACAAAGGCGATAATAGTTCCGAACAGCCCAGCACTTCAGGAACACCTGATGTAGCTTCTGTATTTGACTCGAGCAATGCTACTGTACCAAATATTGACACTAGTGATGAAGAAGATGGTTCCAATAGTAATATTAGCGACAATGATAAAATTGTTAGTATAAATGTTGGAAGATCTTTTATAAAAGATTTAGATGATATGTTCGGTAGAAAAGATATGGATTACCCAGACAACATAAACTTCAACATAAGCATTCCTACGTCTTTACTTAACGAAATTAATGCGTTATGGATGGAATCATTGATGTTTCAGCTTGATGATTGCGCAAATAAATCTGCTGCTATGGTTAAACAAGACGAAGAATTTGCAAGGTGAGCTGAAGCAGAGTTTTCAACATCACATTGTATGCAAATTATAAGTATATTTGTTGTGAGAATGTAAATTTACTTTTATTTTCTAGGCAAATCGCTCTGAAGGAAGAGGAATTACTGCTCGCAGGCAAGGAACCCGAAGTCCCTGATTTCAAAGAAATTATGGACATGGAGTTTGCGATCTCACTCCACTTAAAAGACATGTCCGAATGGAAGAATAATGTACCTAAAGATTTAGCTGCCAAAATGACACATGAAAAGCTTTATAATTTGTTTCCTGAGATAGATCAAGATACACTTTTAGAAATGCTGATGGCCCATGATAATAATTTCAAGGCTACTGTTGAGGTAATGAAACACGAGGCTATGATGACAACGCGTTCAGTTTATTTAAGTATTCAAAACATCTAAAATAGCTCGTAAGTCATAAATACGTAAGATCGCGCCTATCTCTTAACAAACAGAATCACACCGTCATTTCGTCATGTATAATTGGGTTCAACATGATGGAGGACGGGTCTCTTGGTCTTTGGTGGAAAGTTCCAGTCTCTTATTTTAACTATAGATTCTCTATAGTAAATCCAAAGTCCAAACACTTCAAACGCTTACTCTAGGCTACTTTTTATCAGAAAATATCTCAATAAACTGCACTAATATTATAAAGACAAACTTTATAATATTAGTGTAGATTTTTTATTGTATTTTTGTTTGTAGTGAATTAACTCAAAAAGTAACGGTCCGATTAAAAAAAACTTACACCATCAGAGAGCTACTATATCCAAAAGTAATATAGGCTATAAAACATTTCGCTACGAGCCACATAAGCAGAGCAGTAATCATATCATACACGTGGAAGAAACCGCGAGGGAGCGCTAGAATAGTTTAGTAGGAGGCGTTTTGTTTTGGTTTCACGTATATTGTGTCTATTTTATTCTTCAATATATTGTAATTTGAAGAATATAATATATACAAAATACAAAATGCTATCGACGCCTCCACCCTATAGGCGATAACGTCGGCGCTTCTATTGATAATATTAATATAAACGAGTTATAAATTATTGAAAAGCACAGCAAAAAATAAGGAATAATGGACCTAGTGCAAGTCTCTAGGTCATCATTTAATTAAATCAATCGTCCTGTTCAGAAACAGTACCTGTACGGTACCGCCTTAGTCTGCTTAAAAGATTATGTCCTCACATTTATCACGTTCATATTTTGTTCTATCATGTTTCGAACCCCTTGTAGGCTCTTATTACAGTTAAAAGCGTCTTAGCACAATAAAGAAAAGTTTGGCAAATTTCAACAATCAATAAAAATGAATCTATGGCTATGTATGGTTACTTTTATACTGTCATGACTGACTGCTTCCAGCTCCGATTACATAGTAAACTGCAATTTTCCTTGCACTGACATATATGTATGAGACTGCTTCTACTTGCTTGTCCTGCAGCCAAGCAGTTGTTTGCTCTCAATTTCGACTGTTTTGACGCAGTTATTCTCCTCTATCCATATCTGCCGTTCTATTTAAGATAATGTCTTTGATAAAAATTGTTAGCTAAATAATAAAAATGCGTTTTTAAATTGATTGATGTTTGATTATTTTCATCAGTACTGATGTTGTCTATATGCAGCTAAATAATATAATATTATTCGTTACGATCTTCGTGATCCGATTTGTTATGTTATTTAATAGATTCCCAAAAATCACCCGATTTTAAGCGATTCGAAAAACCTGTTCGCATTCAATCTAAATCTTTGAATGTGTTTAATACCGATCTATGTTCCTGGCTTTTACTACATAGCTTACCCTAGCAAGTAATTCAGTATATAAATACATACTAAATATTTTTATCATATTACAAAATGTTGTAATACAATATTTTTATGAGCCATCGAATGCTGCGTGTAGGTCTTTTACATTGCACGTCACTATCATCGGATTTCAACCTTGCTTACCAAAATTCTATTTGCGATCTTTTACTGTTTCAGTTCACAGCATCGGTTGCACATGCACACTACTCTTTAAATAAATGCATTAAATTTGAAAATATCTTAATATAATTGTTTTAGGTTCTTTTAATGTCCATGGGTAATGCTGACATCTTAGAAACTGAGAATGGTTTGAACAAGTTTGTTATGGAAAAAGAACTGGAACGACAGGTGAAAATGCTGGCGGAACAACAGAAGGTAGTACTACTTTTCTCTCTTTATATGTTTATTTAGTTATACTTGTTAGTATGTATTATTACTTTATTATGTAATATCATTTCATGGAATGTATTTGCTAACGGTCAAAATAATAATCAGCCTGAAATCTAGTTAAATTCAACATTTGTTTATCGTTATAACACATTTAAGTGCCATAAATATCTAAAGATTTAGTATTAGATTGATTATTAATTTCGAATAATGAAAAATGTTTTATATAAGTATTGGAGAGATGATCGTGGATATACCAGCGTATATTATCTCTGCATTATTTAAAATTAGATTCGTACGAAATGTCGTAATGAAACGTATAAAGAATCTATCTTATTTGACGCGACATGTACCTCAGCTCAATATGATGTGATCATACATATTATCATCTCAGCCGGAAGACGTCCATTGCTGGACATAGGCCTCTCCCAAGGCTTTTCACACAGACCGATCTTTTATTGCCGGCATTCGAAGCTGTACCAGAGTTAGTTTTACCAGAACGTGGGTTGTGGGGGCCGACATGACCCTGCTGCATGTTTCGATATGTGGCCGCCACTCCAGAACCTTTCTGCTCCAACGGCTATCGTTTCTGTGAGCTATGTGCATTGCCCTCTGCCAACTTGACTCTACGGGAAGCTATGGCTGCATCTTTCCTCTGTTACATATTAGTGCATATACATATGATAAGAAAAGTCACCACATAATTGTATGCTAAACATGCTTAAAATAGGGCGTCGCAAATTATTATCCACGTACGTGACCGTTCGTTTATGTAGCGATAGGACATTATGTATAGCGCGCCTGGCCGTTGTTTGATTATTTAACGCGTACTAATAGAGGCAGCGTTAGAATTGTGACGTAGCAATGAGCACTCTTCCCTGCGTACCAGAATAGGGTAGTAGACTCACAATATTTATTGTTTAAATCAAATTACCGAAACAATAAAGTAGGTACAAAGAATTTTTTAAATCTACCCAAAAATTAATAAAATAGTGTTTCAAATCAGATAATAGGGGAAATTGCCAAATGTCAGAAAAAGGATGCACGATACAATTTGTGATGTTAACGCTATTGAAATGCAGCTGTCAGAGGGCGATAGCACATATTATACAATCACATAAATTACTGTTAATATGGGCTGGCCACAGATCACACAGTAAAGGCCGTTTAGTAAACATTAGCCATTTTTACCTGTTAACGTAGTATTTTTATGACTAGCCCCGGGTTCCATACTACCGTATATCACAATATGGTATAAGGCCCGCTTTAAATAAAATTGTTTGTTTCATAATAGGTATACTGTATTTTGCAGGAACTCTCGGAAACCGAATGGCCACCCCTACCCAAAGGAGAAACCGTTGAAATGTCTACTATTCAAGGATACCGTGACGAGGCTGAGCAACACCTTTCTCGTAGAAATACGTGAGTATTCGTTTTTTGAAAATAATACATTTTTCGCACCCTGGGATGCATATTAAGTACATAAATAGTGTTCCTAAGAATTAATGTTAACTTTGACAAAATTAAGTCAGAAATTATTTATTAATTTATGTCACAAACTCACAATGTAATACTTATTTATATATACGCGTGCGCTGCGTGCGCTCAACACGTTGGCTCACAGAATGGATCTCTTTTCGTGTACACTGAACGAATTCACACGGTCCGCTCATTATGCAATATGTTTAGTTTAGTTTATTATGGAGTTACCATTTTTGTTTTGTTTATATTTATGTACACAGGCTATTGCATTAGATAATATCTGTAATAATAGTTTTATGTGTGTGTGAAATAAATAAATAAATAAATGTACATCAAAGCTTATCGGCTAGTCCGTTTACTAAAACCGAATTTGCATTTTCAAAATTAAATAAAATAAAATCAGTGTTAAGTAGTTTGATTTCGATACGTTCCTACACATTACAGGCATATGCGACAAGCTGAAGAATTTATTCGTCGTGGTATGACTCAAGTAGCAAATTATTATTCCGAGCTGGCAACATTTCATAAGAAAAAGTACGATCAAGCGAACAGCATGGCGGTAGCATCGCTTATGCAAGTAAGTGGTTTTACGTATTGATTTTATATATATTTTAGGATATATATTTTATTCGTTGTCTTGTATAAACATAACACTCATGAATGAGTCTCTTACACTTTGCCCTTATAAGGCAAATTTATTACCTACACTATTACTAGAGAGAGAGTTACAATATATTATATGCTTCGCTCGGAGACAGGACTTTTTTCTGGATGAAAACTACCTTATGGCGTTTTCTGTATCTCTGATCTATTTAGACTACACTACCCACCATTTACACACATATACATACATAATCATCGGTAGTGCATTTCAGGTGTGAAAACGTAACAACCAAACTCACAGGTGTACGGTTTTAGTGGTTCTAATTGCATGATACCTTCCCCCAACTCTACGATACAGGGTACTATAATTTCAAATTGTATCCCAAGCTACCTTCATACTTTCGCGTTGCATGATTCATGTAAAGTTGTATTAAACCCACATTTCGCAAACTATGTTTTTAGAACTGAGGTAATGGAGAACGGGTCTATTGGCTTTTATCGGGAACAGCTCTAGATATCATCCTGCTACAAAAACTTCTTGACAGAAAAGGTGCCCAAATTAGGAATAAAACTTTTTGCACAGCAGCCGCATAAAATACTGCTGCCGCACCGACGCCTCTATAAAATTTACGCCTTTTGTTTCAGTATCACGCGAACAACAGTCCGGATGGTGAAACTGTAGATCTTCACTACTTCCGCGTGAAGGAAGCCAAGGAAACTATGGATTTGTTCATAGACACACATATACATAAGCTTCGAGAGACGAACAAACGCAGTATTATGCTATTCTTCATTACTGGGCGTGGTCTCCACAGCCCTGGTGAACCGAAAGTCAAACCAGCCTGCATTAAGCGCCTACGAGAACGGGGCTTGCAGTGAGTACATTTTTATCGAATTTTTTCTTGTCTGTATCGGCATTTCTCTTAAGCAAAGCATTACAATGCAGGCATTAACATCCTGCTTAATGCTTGAAATAAAGGAAATTTGTCGCCTTGTCTACAATGTTTTAGTGACGTAACACGCGAGCTATCTCTGAGTAACATAGATGCCTTTCTACTATTAATATGACCAGTGTGTTATTAGAACCGACGAAGTAGTTCCAGATATAAACGCTTACATATAAACAGGTATTACCTCTATATAATACTATATTGTCATTTGGTGATATTACTTTCATATTAAGTCTGAGGTTATCCTGAATTTGATAGAAATATATTTTATTTAAAATGTAGACTAATGTATACATATCTTTATTGGCTATGACTGTATGTAATACATCCACATTACCCTAATGGGAACATCTTATTATTGTCTCTTGGTAGAACATACCAAGTGAACAAAGGTGAACAGTGAGCAGCTCATTATAATTTAATTTATCGTTAAAAATAGATATTAATTATTTGCAGACAATATAAAAATTGTTGATTCTTTCAATTTATTCAAATCTTTAGTAGGCTGGTACTCATCATTCTTTAAAGACTACAATAATGTTACTTCTTTTCAGAATTAACTTAGTGTAACGAGGTAAGACGTTTTTTACTGCGTGCCTTAAAAATTGCGAGCATACTTAAGCAGGATCGCCAAAATATGTAGCAAAATATGTTGTGTGCTTTATAATATATCATAAGCATACATGTGTCATAAAGAACCACAGATATTCATAGACTAAACATTTACACGTAATCGCTTAGTGGAGCTTCGTTTTGTTTTCAGCTTCACGCAATGCAACCCTGGCCTGCTTCGCGCGCGCATCTCCTGTGACGACAAATTAACCTATCAGGTTCCATAGGACTTACTTCTAGGCGATGATGATTTTGTTGATATTACACCACAAACCACATCGCCTGTACCCAATGTTAGCAACGAACAAGGCGTCAATGCTTTAGTGCCTGCACATCAACAATTTTTGCCGCCTCTACCTCCAGGTAGCTACATCCAACCCGATGGTCTATTTGTGTCTAATCAGTATCCAATTCAATTTAACGGTAATTTCATCCAAGGCAGCATCATATTCCTCCATCAGCTACCGCGTCATTCTTTACCCAGTTTCATCTTCACTTATCCCAGGGAGTATACTCGGATCAAACCGATTACAGTGACAAGGGGCAACAGGACATATGATTCTATTTGCTGCGAAGAGGTAGTTATTATAACGAATATCTTGGTACAGCCATTAAATAGTCAAGTAGTGAGCTACAGTCCACTGGATACTTCCACTTATGTTCGTACCAGTCCTTTGTATTCCAGTCAACAGCGAAATCAGCCAGGTCCAAGTAACATTCCGTGGTGTGACCCAAGGCCATACTAAGCTGTATTAGTACAGATGAAATGAAAGATTGGATGTCAAATTGTATGAAATACAGTGAAAACAAAAGCAAAAATAGCGATCCTTTCTTAAAAATACATAAATACGGACATTTTCGTAGCTTTATACGAACTTGTACATATGAGTAGGTACAATCGGTTTAAGATAATAATAATATGATGTCAATGTCTAAAATAATAAAAATATTTGTATGTCTAACGAGTATTGTACATTTTTAATGTTTGCTCAAAAAACAATACCGTTAGTTTTTGTACCTAGTGTTAGCATCTTTCAACAGTAGATTTTAATATGATATGTGTATAGACAAAAAATAGTATGTTATTTTAAGCTTGTAAATATAGTGCTTCTTATATTTTGTTACCAAAGGGGCATGCCAAGACGCCATAGTAATTCGGGCCTACAGTGCACACCTATGAAGGCTAATGATAATGATAGTAAACAATGCCAATAATTAATTAGCAAAAGAAGTGATTTACAAAAACTTGGCATTTTAAAGTTATCAAATCTTCTTATATCACATCAATACAATTTTTTATATTAAATATGTGCTATATCATTTTATACATTATTTTAATTTCTTTATGAGTACAATCAATTAGGAGTAAAATAAAATAGAATACATTGCAGTTTTATAGCTTATAGGTAAAAGTCGTCGATATTAACCGCAATAAATAAACACAAACTGTCACAATTGAGTTGAAAAACAAGCAATGATATTGACATTGACGTTATCCGGCGTCTGACAAGTTAGAGATGATGTTGTCATAATAAACACAAAAACTCGATACATCGATAATAGACATTACTTTAAGTTAATCAATGTAATCTTGCAAAGATAAAAATAATAATTATTATTACTTTATGTGTTACTTTTGTATAAAAAATTAAATGAACGAATTACCTGTCAACATATTTTGTGTAAAGGCAACATTTTTACGTTAATGTACTTGCTTGCAAGTTCCATTACATAGTTAAATTGTTTTCTTGTTTAATATTTTTAGAAAATATTACTGACTTGTACAGAATAATAAATACAAGGAAGATGTAGGATAAATATTAATATATTTTTTTAGTATAGCCAATTTCTTGTGCACTTCTGGGCCTAATACTGGCATGCCCCTTTGGGATTAGGGTTAGTTAGGGATTATTCGATAGAAACCTAAACGTATCTATGTGCCATCGAGGTGGCGCGTTGGCATCTGCCTGTGGTCAAGAATTTAGTTCTTTACAGTAATTTTTACGTTGTAAAGAGTATATGTAACTTAATAATCTTTTAATTACGTACGATTTCTAACATTATTATTTCAAACCACAAACAAATATACCTGGATGCGATTTAACACGCCATTGTTCATCATTGGTTGTGCAACCGGTGAGATTTGGAGATGCACGTTAAGTTCGGCATAAACATAGAATGTTTAATTTTTAATTTAAATTATGCTTGACAATTTTTCTACTTACGTAGTAAACGCATTCAAACGCCTAATCCGTGTCACCCAAAAACCCTTGGCTATGATCTTCTGTATGACCAGTCTACCCCAATTTGAGCAATATCTCTTTAGTTACTTGGATCTTTTCGCCGTCCTGAATCCTATTTACAACAATATATTTTTATTGTCTTGGTCATTTTAATTGTCTTCTACTGTTTCTTAATTTAGCCAGCTAAGCTATATTATATTTAGAATTATAATAGTCTAATGTAACATAATATAATCTTATCCATCTTATCTTATCTTCACAACGATAAGCCCCTAATCAAAAAAAGAAATCATTTAAATTTATCTTGGTACTCCAATCTTGGTACCAAGTCCTTGGTGGCCAAAAAATTAGCAGTTTCGGAATACATAGCTATTGGGTCAAATGCTTAGAGAGTATACATACCAATAGAGCGCGTGCATCGCATTTCGTCCGTTGTGCCAAACGTAAGCAGATGTTTTATAGATACTTACAATAGATGTAGCGGTCAAATAGTGATGCGCTATGGTTTTCGGAACACTTAGTCATTAGTAAATATGCTATTGGATTTATAACTACGCGAATATAAATTAAAAAAAAACGCGGTGATGTACTTATTAAATGATACTTAATTATTAAAGTGTTATGAGTGCAATGTGCATAATAGATAAATATTTTATTCTTGTATATTTTTAATAACAGCACGCAAAAAATTTAGTAAAACACAAAAATGTACGTATTGAAAAATAATAAACAATCAAACTATAATACCCGCTATTTTGCTTTAAGTGACTTGCGTTATAAAACAGATCGGTTATAAAAAAAACATATAAGATGAAAAGAAGAAGTGATTATTGTCCCTTGATAAGAGTTAATTTATATATATATACCTATTACCTATATTTGAATAACAGCACGCATTCAATGAACTATGTGATTATTGCAAGGCGATTGATGGGATGCGTGTTCTCCTGTACAGCTAAATACTTCTTTTTACACAAACAAGTATTTAAAGTTTCCGTGACTAACCTAAGGGCTATAAAATTACCTATTATTTTGACAGGCATTTTTATTCTTGATGGTCGTCTCTGCTTGCATGCAAATATTAACAACATTATTTGAAGGATATTTAAGGCCACCTCTGGCCTTCATTGCTATAAATTTGTGATAATGGCCTTTTTCTGCAGAAACTAAAGCATGCCGACATTCCTCGTAATTAAGTTTTTACAATAAATTTTGTCTGTACCATCAAAACATTTTACAGACAAAATAATTTCTGGTAATATAAGATCTTCTTCACCATCAGTCATAAATTGCTCTTCTGTTATAGTACTCCCAGCACTTTCTTTCGATCTGTATCCTACCGTAGTAATG
The DNA here is from genome assembly GCA_963564715.1 of Catocala sponsa. Lineage (NCBI taxonomy): Eukaryota > Metazoa > Arthropoda > Insecta > Lepidoptera > Erebidae > Catocala > Catocala sponsa. The sequence continues at coordinate 17,942,062 of OY751338.1, read as the reverse complement.
TTGATGTGGTCAACGGATGACGAACAGTGCAATATACATAGTTAAATCTAATGGCAAACAATTGCCCTTGTTTCTCTTCATTCCATATGGGTTAAAAGCTTTTTATAAATTGACTTAAATTGGAGAGCGGATGGGTTATTCTTAAAACCTCCATGTGATCTAATAGCTGATAAAAGTAGGTCAACATGATCCTGGCTGATCTTATACATAGGAAGAAATTTTAGACATTCTCTTTCAATCAATCTTAAATATAAAGTTTTCATGCTTGTTATAGAAATACAAAAGCCTAAAAAACCCTCTTTATTTCTACTCAGAATTAGTTTCTTATCATCCAAAGTTGCTAAATCTTGCAAATATTGAAACGTAGAATTTGAAAATGCAATGTACTCGTTTTTGTAATTTTCATTAATTGGCTGTTTATAATCAATATTGGGGAACTTGTGAGAATTGAGGATATCAAATAAGTTATTAATTATTCGTATGAATTTAATTGTAGCTTCAACGTTTTTAAAGTTAGGGAGACATAATTCGGGCGGAAATGAAGCGGGAGGCGCGAGAGCACGTGCGAAGTTGACCCGCCCGCGCGCCTCTCGCAACCCCCTTTCACGCCTTGAGTAATTTCTTTAAAATCAGTGTTTTCGGTGAAAAGAAATTCCATTATTTGTTTTCGTTTGTTTCCTTAAGTCATTTTTCCAAATTAACACTGCACATTTCACCATTTTAACATCAATTTCAAATAAATACCATCGGGAGAAAGATTCAACGCGCGCGCTTATTTGTAACAACGTGAAGTGTAATTTTTCGCACTGTTCATAACCATGCTTACAGTTCATACTTGGTTAGGAGTGCTCTATTGGTTATGTATACTCTAAGGTCAAATGTAAATTAATATGTACTATCTTATGTTTTGATCAAATTAAGAATGCATCTAAGGTATGATAAGATCTCAAACATATATTGTTTGTTATATTTGTATCTTCATAGTACAGATGATGAAACCGATGTCTGCCAGGTTATTTGTTTGTGGCAGATATAAACCAAATATAACATTATCATCACACCGTAATTAAAAGTATGAATAAACCGAATTTATGACCTACTGTTATAAAAAGTAATAACTTTCATTTATTAGTTTATAAATATTACTTCTAATATAAGTTTATTGTCTGTGATTGTTACAGGGTCTAATATTACAAAAGGTTTTTATGAATCCTGGTATTATGCGTAGTCCCTAACATTTATTTTTCGATTTTATAGTTTGTCCAAACCGTCCAAAAATTATTTGAAACAAATCGTACTAAATTAAATTTAGCATAAAATTCAACAATAGTTGAAATATTTTGAAACATTTATCGATATGTGGAAATACTTATATTACCCTGAGATTTCACGCGTAAACAGGATATAAATTCAGTATAATAAATTTTTTTCAATATTAGACATCAAATATTTCACAAGAATATTTTTCGTCAATTCTTGAGGACCACTCTTTTATAAATAATCCTTTAAGAATTTCACGTACAAAGGTTTTCTATCACTGTAAGTACAGATTAATGTTAATGTACCTATAGCTTAAGGTTTTTAAAGTTGCCTACAGATACTGATGTGGAATGAAAAGAATTTGATTGATTTCTCCGAAGAATATGGAAAATGAAAAAAATTATGTATAATGGTGATTTGGTCTGTTTGTCTGTGGGACGCTTTATATAAATATTAAATGTTTAATATTTAAGATTGATGTTGTGTCTTAAAATAATGGGAAAGTGAGATTACTCTTTAAGTAAAATGCTTAAAGTGATTTAAATCAATAATTGTGCCAAATGAGCACCTGAATAATGTTGTATACCTATAAAGGCGTGAAACGTCTTTCTCCAAGGGATGGTTATCCCGAAAATACCGATGAATCTAAAGAAGGGGAACATTTAAAATTACTATAGCTCTAGAAATACCGAGCCAAAGATATAGTGAATATATTGATGAATAAAAACAACTAATAAAAATCATACGGGTCATCGTTAAGATGGCATTAAAAATGTCAAAAGTCAATTTCTATTGCTTGCTGATACAGAGTTACTAGTTTTTTATTGTCGGTATCGAGATTTACGATTTTAATGGTAAACTGCTAAATATGTCTTCTATTTTTTTATTACAGTGGCTGTACATAATTATTATTATAAGTTTTTACGTTTTAATTTCCCTAAACAGTTTATCGCACAAAAGTCTAATTTTATCGCATAAAAATTTTGCATTATTATTATATTTATTTCACGGTTACTTCCCTTATCCCTAATATCTTCGTTACCAATGTATCCAGCCTTTTGTTTGGCTTTCACGGGCTATAGGTAATAAATACGAAGCTTGGAGGCCCTTAGAGAGACTTATTTGGTAAGGGACTCTTACGGAGGTATTGACCCCGGCAGAAATAGCACTTGTGTTATGTATGAAAATTTATCAATCTGGGCCATGGAGCTAGAATACAGTGAATAAAAATAATAGAATAATAAATAAATACTAGAATACAGTGAATAAAAGTTCCCAAAGGAGCTGCCAGAAATACGTTGATAGCATTCGGTTGGAACGGCAGGTGGTGATTTACTAACTCACTAGATGGGTCCGCCGTAGTCATACAAGCCAGCAGAATGCAGTAACGGTGCCAGTGGCTAGAGGTGTCAAGCGGCGTGCCAGTATCGATTTCAAGGATCTCGAGAACTTTTTGTTGTCCCGAAACGGGTTTTCCCAATAATTAAACCTTTGAAAGGATACTTCCACCCCCAACCTTTTTTTGTTAATAGAGATATATTTTTAAATTTGTATTAAAGGTAAAGTTTGCTACGAGGAACGGTTTAGTTTCATGATGATTTAAACACCAGAGTAAAACATCCAATACGTCCCAGATATTATTATGAGCCTAAATTTTGTTCCACTGCAGGGCCTTTGCTTGCTGCCAGGCCTCCCCTTCCTCTTTCCACTTCCGCCTATTTACGGCTAGTATCAACAAATCGTATTACATAAAAGTTTTTTTTCATCTTTCGAATAAAATTTTTCCAACTCGATACCTACAACAAGTGTCTAATGTTGCTAAAGACGATCACGATTAAAGTGAGTTATGTAAAATACCTGCAGAAATGAAGATATCTTATTTGTCAGACTAATAAGCGGCAGAGGCTAATCTTTACACTACAAAAATGCTATACAAATAATTGTCGACTATACCGAGTATAGTCTACCCCAGCCTAGGATGAGATCTGAAAGGGCAGACTGACATTAGATATTTAGATTGGGCGTGATATAATTATCGAGACTATTTTGTGGACTTTTTGGTCAAAGTTTTGTAAAATATTAAAATGCATTAGAATGCTAATATTCTAAAAGCTTAAAAGGACGTGTCTTGGAAAGGCTGGTTGACAATTTTGATTGTCGAATACTATTTTGGCTGTTGAAAGCCATTTTTTAGAGCCAATTGTCGGATTTTGACAAAAAAATGTGATCAAATATATTTCTTGTAGTGAGTGTATTGTATGTTTGTATGTCTATGATTTCTTGTCACTAATATACCATTTAAGGGCATCAGCCATTTTTGATGTAGTTGTCTATGGATGTTTCTAAAGTAAAGTAGTTTTAAATTAAGAATTTGTATGTCTTGTTAGTTATAGGAAATTAGTTTTACACGGTGGTGACCACTGTTTTCATAACCATATCGATGTCGGTGAAGCAATTGTTGTTTAGATTATAGTTTTGAAATAACGTTTATCTTCTATTTTCTCATACTCTCCATCGTCGGCAAACTGCGCGTATGAGTTGATTGAATGTATGTAAAAAAATATAAGACGCACAGAATTGTATTTTATTTAAATACTGTACACAATATCGGCTATCAAAAGGATGTTGGATCAGGTCTTATTTGCGATGTAGTCCCAAAATGTATGGGTGCAAACGACTATTGCATTTTCGTTAATTTAGAAAAGACTTAAGAACGTTCACGCCCTGTCGCCTATTTTAAACGGCAACGTCGCAAATAAGTATCATATTTTGAGACCTAAATATAATTAATATCGATCAATTTAAGAGGCTTTCTCTTGTTGGTGGAGGCTCTTCCATGTGTCTCTCTCTATTCTCTACCATTACTTTTATTTCTTGGTACGAAATGAGTTTCACGTTTGTCATCACCTGTTCTATGTAACTTTTCCTTAGTCTTTAATATTTTTCCTTAAATTTTGCCTTATAAAATGATCTTTATAAAGCTTTCATGAAGTAGGTATAACATATGTCCTCTTCGATTTTACATGACTTCTAAAATACATTCTTTTTTATTATATGTATTAAGAACTTCTTCGTTTGTTTTTCATTCCGTCCAACTTATTCTATTAAATTTTATCTATGAAATCTTTTAACTTGTCTATAAAAAATGTACAAGAAATATTTTGAAATAAAAACCCTTCATTATGGCAAAATATTACACTTATTAGCGACGTTGCCATTTAGAACAAGCCACAGGATGTAAACATTTTTAAAGTGAAGAGGAATGGTCTGCAGTCGGTGTATAGGGTAAACAGCAGCTTCATTCTGAAATCTTTAGACGAGGAATCTAGACCTTTCGTAAAGATACGTTTAGGTCGGAATCATATAGGCACTCAAACTTTGGTAATAAAAAGTGTTGAGCAGGCTGATTAATCTATTTATGGACGGACGGTTGTTTGCAAGGTTTAAAGATAGTGTTTGTAAATTAAGGATGTATAAATTCCTTCTTTTTGCGTTATGCCGAGGAGCAGGTAATATTATGTGTAAGGGCTTTTAAGAAAAGATATGAAAGTGCATGTAAGACGAAACTAATGATTTTTGAAAAAAGGAATGGTTTGTAGTCGACGATGAAACAGTTTACTTACTATATATATATATATTTAATACATATGTCAAGAATTTAGAAAGGTATACTAAGATGGATATGGTCCGTGGATAGAATAATTGATAACAAACATTGATCAAGAAAGTATAAAAGACTATAAAACATAAAACAGTCTGAAGGGAAGATATAGGCAAACGTTCTCTGATCGGGATGAGATCAGGGATGTTCTGTAGTGTGAAGAATGTATTAGGAGTGAGTAAAGCAAGAAGGATATGTACAAACAGGTGTGAGTCTATAATATGTAATATGTATGTAAATAATCATATGAATGCCAATATTCCAAACAAAATACAGTATGCTTTTAGTTGTAATTTTCACACTGCGTTTCTTGACATTCGATAAGAGATTTATATTCTGCAGTATTTAATTATTATTGTGATTAAATATTGCAACCTTTGTGGAGTATCACAAATATTTTTTACTGCTGATAATATACCTAATTTATTATACAATTTCGAAAAGCACCTACGACAATATTTTGAAATGTTCGATTTTAAGAATGGTTAGGAACGTTTATATATTATATAAAATTGAATGTAAATTTAGTATTTCCTCAATTTTTCTACGTGCAGTATACGTTGTGATTCTAGTTGATTGTGCTTTCCTCAAGGCAACAACTTAGTGTTTACTCGTTCTTGCATATCGGCAAATCTGCTAGGTGATTTTTAAGATATTGGTAATCTAAGATTTTACATAAATTATAGATTTTACAAGGACAGCAAACCTAACTAGCCGAGTAGGCGTTCTGGTTTAAGGCAATTGGTTTTGGTTATTAAGGTTGGCTTTTTGGCTGTCTTATAATTTTTCGGGAGATACCAATTACTTGAAAATCATGCAGTACTATATTTATAGGTATGACGTAACTATTGAATAATTTAGTCTTTAGGTTAAGGTGCTTGCTTATCTGCCATATCATGATAGCTTAAGTCGTTCAATGTGTAAATGTTTGGCTAATACAATGTTAAGTATTTAGAAATACGCACTGGTGTAAATATATTTTGCTGCCAAATAACTATTATATTATAAGAATTTATAAGTTTGATACGGGACACTCAATATGCATATACTGTAAAAGTAAGGTAAGTTAAAATACGTAATTATTTTAATGGACCTCATGTTGATGGTTTCTTAGTGTATACGCCAATATACAATATTGTGTTAGTATCAAGTATATTTAACTGATGGCCGAATTCAAATGCCTAATGTATGATGATATACATATATGTATATTTGGCGTCTGCTTGGTGGTTACCAAAATGTAAAGCAAAAACGTTTAGTCTTTTTACGTTTCGTGTTTGAATATAAAAAGAGGGTTTGCACTCTGCATATACCTAGTCTTAAAGACGGGCTAAGTATTAAATCACATGAAGTTAAATAATTCTAGTTACATACTTATTCATAAGACTTATGGATATACATATATACTTCAAGACATTTCTTATATTAAGCTGACTTTTTCATTTCTCTGATATTATAAGGATATATGGATGATGTATCCATTGTCACAAGTTACGTAGACGTCTGTAGAATCAACTGTTAAATTTTTTTTTAAGGATTAATTTCGCCGCAACCTGTTTTGTTCGTATCAAATATAGTAAAATATTAAATACCTATAAACATATCACACACAGCTAAGATACGATAGTATACAGCTTATGATATATTGCGCTTGTGTACACATATAAGCAACGCATTTACAAAAAAAAAATGTGCATAAGGGAATGGATTGATAGCGATGAAACAACAAAGAGTAAATTTATTGACGCACAATTTGACAATTTTAAATCTTTTCCTCATTAGTAAGTATTTTTCCGCACAATGTTTTACCATGTGACCGCATGTGAGTGATGATTACTGTTGATATTATTATGCATGTGCCTGTATGTGGATTATTATTATACATGTAACTAGTTGTGAATTATTACGGCTGAAATTAGTATACATGTCCATGTATGAAAGATAACGGCTAAAAATATTACACATGTAACCGCGTCAGAATAATGGCGGCTGAATTTTTTATACATGTATCTGTGTGTAAATGATGAGGGCTGAAATTATTATACGTTTATCCATCTGTGAATAATTACGGCTGAAATTATCATACATTTAGCCGTATGGTTTGTTTTATAAACACTCGTACGTCCAATGTGTCTGGTAATATATAGTAGGTATCGGATCTTGGTTGTGTGTGACGGTCCTTCTTTTTATTTACCTCTAGTATTAATAATTAAGATATTTCACGTAGTGAAGTAGTATTGTATTGTAGATTGTAGTGGAATAAATGTCTGTGTTAATCGTGTCTTTAGAAGTTAGTATTAGTTCCGTGTCGCGATCACTATTTTATCGTTTAGGTTATTCTGAACGCGCACTGTTAATGAAGCCATTTTTGGCCACGTCTATATTGGATTCTGAAATAATATTTTTATGCCGGAATAGCAGTAAGTCCGTATGTTTACGACCCAGCATTTGTAAATGAAGCACAATATAGGGCCGCCTTTTTTATTCTATCTGCATCAGCCTCCTCTAAAAGTTAATTTAGTAACATAAAGATTACTTATGATACTTCAAAATTCACTAATTCAAAATTTTTGTTGACGACATTTACAGTCACTTATTTACGCCTATCTTAGTGTGATATTGATTATACTACATCCACGTCCATCAATATTTATATCTACCCTAAAAATATGATATGCGGAACAAAGTTCCAATTAATTGTCTACATCCAATTTTTCATAATAAAGTATTCATATATTGTATAACATGATATTTACTGTACTGTTGTCAATTCTTAGTCAACATCTGTTCCAAAACTTTGTAAACATGGCTGTTTTATAAGTTTTTATGCCCCTAATAGTTCAAAACTTTGTAAACATGGCTGTTTTATAAGTTTTTATGCCCCTAATAGTTCAAAACTTTGTAAACATGGCTGTTTTATAAGTTTTTATGCCCCTAATAGTTCAAAACTTTGTAAACATGGCTGTTTTATAAGTTTTTATGCCCCTAATAGTTCAAAACTTTGCATACAACTGTTGGTCTTGGGCTCACACTAGCAGTGCGCAGTCGGCTTTATAGTGATTTAATGTCTTGTCATAAGTACCTAATATATATTAAATACGATACCAATTGATCTTAGTTTGGATTCAATAGTATTTATAAATTTAAGTTAGTATACTTCAGTTGTGTTATCGATAATTAATTTGATATATTTTGTACATGTGATGGTATGTAATGCAAGTTTACTAGGTCTTCTGTGCATTATGAGCCTTTATTGACGAACTGTTCAAAAGATGTATCAAGTTCTCTATGCGTCGAATTATACTATCGTAGAGCTGAAGGGTTAAAAGAAACGGTTTAAAAAGTAAACACAGCAAATTGATCTATAACTACCCAACGTAATACGCACATATTTCTATCAAAGAATAAACATTGCATGTTCGCTGTCGGTTATATTTCACAGAATGCACGCGAATTCGCGCATCTTTTTTATCTCGATTGAAATATGTAGGTATATTATTTTATGATATTGGAGTAATGGGTGAGTGTGCTTTGTTAACTTTTAGATAGACGCTTCGCTGCGCTGACTCTGCGCTAGTATAACTCGACACTTAGTGACGGAAGCTGTATTATTAAATTTGACTCATTAATCGTCAGTGTGATGAAATTTTCTTTATTGTTGGCTGTACACTGCTGCAAAAATAGCATGGTTCAAATGTAATAATATATGCATTTAAAAATGCTATATTTTTAGCCTCTATAGACTGTTCAACAATACTAGACAGATGCACTTCTGGCCTAGTAAAAAAATAAAACCAAAGATGAAAGTGATGCACTAGGGTTTGAAAGTGTGACTGTTTGAAAAATATTACTTCAATAAGCTTTTACGATTAGAAAGGTGCTGCTGCAGCCCTTCGGCTTGGGATAGGTAAGAGGGTAATTTATTTTAAGGGTGCTTAAAGTTTGCCGATAATCGTATCTAATCGATACTTATCGTTTATAAAAGACATTGAAAATGTCCGCTTTTTTGCTTTAAGCAATGTGCCATGTAAACCTATGCAATGGGACGTCGTAGACTAAATAATATATGCCTACGGTGTACTACATCGTTTGTAATTGACTCATTTTCTAAGCAAATTTAAATGTTTAACAGAGATTTTGATTACGCCTACTGTTTGTACAATACGAATTAAGATATTTAAAATTACTCTATTAGTTATAGTGAACAGTATATACTCATGGTGGTAAACAAATTGCTACGATCGATGTAGCGTCCATCAAGAATGTTTTATAAAACGTAACTCACCTACGGAGCGTAGGTAGGTAAATAAATTACGTAGGTAATGCAATTTGGGAGAGGGTGGAGTAGGTACACGTTATGGTCCCAGGCGAAGCTATGGTTTATGTAACGAGAGGCAAACTCGTTGTAGACGGTTGAGAATAGGAAAAATTGCATTACGTAACTTGTGTACATCCCCTATTGATATTTAAAAATCGCCTAAAAGTAGGTTCTAGGAATTTAAATATTTTAACATTATAATTTAATTTTGTATCAAAATTATTGTATTGGGTACAACATCTTATTGGTGTGGTGCCAATTTTTGGATGGATGTTTACAAAAGTAGGTCGAGGTAGTGTTTTTACAACGACGACTTAAAGCACCTAAGAAAGTCACGGGTATGGATTCCTAGATTATAGAGAAGTTGTTGGGACGGGACATTTACGGTACAGGTTTTTGTCATCAGTCTGTGTGAGTGTTGGTGATTCAAAGTTATAGCACCATAATTACTAAATCTTCAAAGATAAAGGTTAAAGCTTTATCTAATTTTGTTTTTTTATTATACAGTGTGTTTTAATATCTTGACGACGAAGACAGTAAATATTGCAAATGTGAAGGCTACCTATCTGGTTTCTTGGGATCGTAATATATGAATAAAATTATTAATTGGTTATGGTGTTCATAGTTTGTAATCGTCTCGTTTTTATGTTTTAAATTATTATATGGAATTAATTTTGTTACAAGTTTTTATTTTTGAGCCGTTTGTACGAACAACATTCTCATTGTAGTATTTATAAGTATTTTTAAGCCGTAATTGCAGCACTTTTTAATTTCAACATTCAACAAAATTGAAAGATTTTTGGAGATGGTTTTTCAAGACGAAAACTTTAAATTGAAATTATTTTTATGTCGAGAATGATAGGAAGTGAATTTTTGTTGAATGTTTTAAATATTGCTGTTTAGTTATTTAAGTAATTGTTTCTGTCAATTAAAAGACAAATAAATATGTTGATGTGACTTTGTTGTTTTATTTTACTTACCTAATTGTGCCGTTACGGAAATGTTTCGTGTGACATCTACGGGAATTTGTCAAACTAATTCTATGAAGCTCGAAGTTATAATGTAACATAGTTATTTTATATCCTAATTTTTTTATTTTATTCGCCCTCCCTTTTCCTATCCAGAACAACGCGTGCTGGGCTCAGATGCGATCCTTACACAGTAGAGTCGACTAGAGCGCGTATCAACAAGTTTGGGTCCTCATACCTCTGCCGAACGACCCAAGGCATGGAATTCTCTGTCAAGGCACGTGTTTCCTTCTTCCTTCAATCCTGGGTCCTTCAAGCGGGGCGTGAAAAAGCACCTTCTCAGGCCGTCAAAGTAGAGACCTCAACATCGCCTCGGCTACTATGAGGGCGGTGTGGAGGCCACTGCTCTTCGACCACACGACTGCTTACCATCAGGTGGAGTGTGGTTATTTTGACTAGCAAAAAAAAATCCTTATTGGTACTAATTAACCGCATGGATATTAGAACAGTCAGCAACATAAGTTGAAAAGCTGAACATTAAACAAAATTAAAATATTTTATGAATTAAAAAGCTGAGTGATTATTCTGTGTTTTTGAACTGTTATTAAATAAACTATCTTTAAACTACTTGCTGCTACCAAAAACTAACATTTGTCACAATTTTGAAAGATAGTAAATTTGAAATCTCTTGGATGTGTATCGACTAGTGTTGCTGACTGTCCCTCGTTTATATAGTTTAAAATACTTATTCGTTATTAATTGAATATGTGCGAAAATCAAAATTACTTATCGTATGTACCTATTTATAGCCTGCTGATGACAAAAGCTTCGTTTTTGAGATCCATTGGTTGTAATAATAACTTGAATGATTTAACTTAAGTATTCTCGCAAAGCTAAGTATGTACATATACATAATTATATAGGCGCCATAAAACAAGGTTTTTGATTTCTAATTAGATTTTACACACAAACCTACTTATGATTCTTTTACTTAGGTATTTCATGCAACATGAATCCTTATGTGCAGATAGATTGACATCGTTTTAAATCAATGTTATATGAGCTTTCGCCTGCGGCTTTGCTTTCGTTGTATGTCAATGAATAAGCTTTTGTCACTCGGGCACTGAGTATTTTTTACTGGCGATCGTCTTAAAAGAAACTTGCATGTCTCAGGGCCACTTGCACAACAACTCACTAAATAGATTTAAAACATCGTGCTGTCGCAGTCACCCGTGTGGAGGTGACTGAGATGCCACGATGTTTTAAATCTATTTAGTGCTAAACGTATTTAGTGAGTTGTTGTGCAAGTGGCCCTTAGAGTTCTACAAACTCTCAGACGGGCAGGTTGCCTTTTGTTTTACTTCGGAGTTAAAGCGAGCGACAATTAACTATTTTATACGCACATAACTTCGAAAAGTCAGAGATGCGTGCAGTAGGTTCGAACCCAAGACTTCACGTTAATAAACTTAAATCTCAAATAGTATGCATACTATTAATGTAGTTATGTTATCAAAATTCTATTGATCTCAATACAATTGTAAAGTAAAACAGATATCTTCTGTTTCAATTTACTGCAAGAAGACATAGCGGGCAAGCGCACACCCAGAGGCGTCTCTAGCCCATGTAGCGCCCGTGTGCAATCATTACCCTAGCGCCCTCTAGTAAGCGCGCGATCAAAATGGAATAGGTACAAATGTTAACATTTATATAGTCATGTTAACATGGGAACGTGTTTACCAAACACCTTATATTTACAACAGGGATCGGAGATCCGGGTGCAAATGGTACAATTTTAAATGATGTTGGGAAACAATAGGTACACAGGGCGTCGTATCAAGCTACCCACATCTGTCAAATTACTTGATTCTAATTTCGATCTCATGTCAAACATAAAGAGTTCAATATCAATTGGGATACATTTGACAGATTCGGGAAGCTTGATGCTAGGTCAATGTACACGGGTAAAGTTTTTTTGGGATGGAAGGGGTGCCAAAAATAACAAAACACGTTATTGTGGTTATTTGAAAAAAATAATTTTAAACTAATTATTACAGGACGTATCTAATCAACATTATATATTTTTATTACAAAAAAGTTACTTTTCGTGCTTTTGTATTAGCAAAATCCTTAATTATGTCACTGACTTCAATTTTGATTTCATGTTCAATACTACGATACATTTATCAATCGACTTTGCGACAATGTTGATCTAAGATAATTTTAATTATTTTTAGCTTAGAAAATGATCTTTCCCTGTATGCTACTGTGACTCGCAATGTGAGGTAAATCGTATATGCTGTGGATAGATTTGGGAACACTGAAATTAATTTATTCGCAAACAAATAATTTTAAATATCCAACGGCGTAATGGAATCGTCAATGAACATCGGTAATAATCCGATTTCATTGAAGAGCTGTAACTTCTCCACATCTGAAGAGCCAGCATGGCACAGTTTATTTTCTAAATTAGAACAATGTGCTTTTTTTAAGTCCAAATCCTTGCACTGTTTTAATTTTTGAAGAAATGAAAAATAAAAAATGAATTGTGTATCTAATCACTATCACTCGCTCGCTGTAATATTATATTCAGACTTAAAATTTCGCTAGCTAGGTAGTTTTTGATGAGCTTCGACCCTGGTGAAAATCTCAATAGTTGTGGCAGCTAATAACAAATCAAATCTTACTTTTTATATCATTTGAATCAAAAGAAAAGCCGATTTACTTCATATTTACATGTTTACTCAAATATAATACTTAAGCCATTGCGTCAAGGCCTACTTCGCAAAATCACGGTGTAGCGGAGCGGTAGAACTTAAAGTGCGGCACGCATACGTACACAGGCCTTTGAGAAATGCCGCCTTCTTCCATGCCAATTTGAACTTTATTTTTTATTATCAACAGCCGAATTCGCAATGATTGTCGGCGTGCTTTCAAACGAATCAAAACAGGTGACGGCACGTGCCTTTGGTAGTGACGCGACACTCACCCGTTAGTGATAAAAAATAATTGAACAAATTGGCGAGTACGATAGAGGTCTCAGGTTGGATTAAAGGGGTCGTGCAAAATGTCAGTTGAGTTTGTTTGTTACGTATTTCTCAACAACAACATGGTTACGGTGTCATAAAATGTGTACGGTAAACGCATGTAAAAACTTAGCTGGTAAAACGTGGTGTAATAATAGGTACACCTATACCCAACTCTTCGGAGATACTGCCGTGAGTCTATTTATGTATTATTTTTATTTATTTAATTTAAAGAAAACGTATAATTACATAAAGTTTACAGGGAAGTTGCCGTCCGGCATCAATACAAATACGTGTGGATTCGTAACGCCACCATTCTTGTGCGCGAACGTGATGGCGATACTGCATTCACAGTTCGTACGGAAGACGACATACGCAAGATCAAATGCAGAACAAATAGCTCACAAAATCCTGGTGGCGATGGATCCAACCTTTCAGCGCTCTGATCAGTGTACTCTTTCATGTATTACTGTCTTTTACTGTGTTAACATTCCGCATTATTTGAGCTTAACCATAATGAAATATCGCCGTTTGTTTAATAACTTTAAATTTGTTAACTCTAAGTATCGCATCTACGGACATATGTCTGCAAATGTTAACGACTTCATAAATATGTCATTATTAATGAGATTATTTTTCTGTGTATACTATAGTCTTACTCTTATATGTCTATGTGTTTGCCTGAGATGTTATCTTTCAATTTCATTTGTTTATAATGTAGATACAAAGTGCCATACAAAATGTTTAAATTATACATTATTTTTAGGTCTATATAGTATGGCGTTTACACACTCTAAGCTTGTAATCCTATCGCAAATTGTATATTTTTTTGTGTATTATTATAGTGCTTTTTTATATCCTGGTATACTGATATACCGTCTTGGAAGGGGTACTGCTATATCATCAGAGTTACGTTTTACTTTGCAACTGGTCGTTCCTGGTTGGGAACTTCATATGGGGTACTACTTGATCACCAGACTACTTTTACTATTTATTTCAAAGTTAATATATCTCTCTAGTAATGGTTGACAAACATCTATCGATATACTATCAAAACTGTAGGGGTATCCGTACTAAGTTACATACGCTGTATATGAATATTCTAAATTCCAACTTTGACATTTTGGTTCTCACGGAAACGTGGTTGATTCCGGAGATAAGCAACAACGAATTTATTGACCAACGTTACGTCGTGTACAGGTGTGATCGTGATCGTATCCACACAAATAAACAGGACGGCGGCGGTGTCCTAATCGCAGCGCTGCGTACACTTAAACCAGCGGAGCTGGATCTTTCTGGTTCTCTGATTAATGTGATACCTCTCAATCTTATTGAACATGTGCTAATTCAAATACCAAGTATAAGACCCTCTAAGCACCATGTCATTAGTGCAGCTTATATACCTCCTGGAACGGCCTCCTCTGTGTACGAACAACATTTTGAAAACCTTCAGGAAATGTTAAGCGGACCTGATGTCGAGTGTTTTTACATGATAGGCGATTACAATCTACCAGGTATAACTTGGCATGGTACTACAAATCAGTCAAATGAGTATAGTAGTACTGGTGTGGGCTCGTCTGTTTGTTGTAACCAGTTAATTAATTTAATGCCTTTTCTAGATGCTTCACAATATAATCATGTAGTAAATACTAAAGGCAAAATTCTTGATTTACTTATATCTAACCGGCAATGCAAAATTTCCACAGTTGCATTGCCTTTATTGCCCATTGATGCCTATCACCCACCTTTTATCTGCGAAATAACCTTAAATGTAGATATTATAACAATGACAAAACGCTTTTTACATAAATATAATTTTCACAAATCTGATTACGAACTAATCAACCTTAAAATTCAGGATACTGATTGGTCAGAACTTCTTGATTCACATAATTCAGAAGAAGCTTTAAATATATTTTATAATAGGATTGATGATATCATAAAACAGCATACTCCGTTAGCAGCACCTAAAATCACTGGCTTTCCGGTATGGTTTTCTAAATCCCTTATTTATGTATTTAAAAAGAAGCAAAAAGCTTGGGTGAAATGGAAAAAATACAGTAACATATCAGACTATGAAAAGTTTTCACAATTTAGGACCCAGTTTAAGGATATGTGTGGTATGTGCTTCAGTAGGTACATTCAATCAATAGAGGATAGTTTACACAAAAATATTAAGGACTTTTGGGTGTATATTTCTAATCGTAAGGATAAACCTGGTATACCGGCTAGAGTACAATACCTTAACGCCGTATCAAATGACCCTCAGTCAACATGCAATATGTTTTCAAATTTCTTTTCCTCCGTGTATGAGCCGGCTTCACCTACGCTATCGCAATGGAAGCCTCCTTCTGACGCCCCATCTCATGACATCACTATAACTGATATACACTTTACTGAAGAAAAGGTAATGAAGGGACTAAAATCTCTTATTTCAAATAAGGGTCCAGGACCCGATGGCTTAACTCCGCTTTTCCTAAAAAACACTGCTGTAACAATTTGCACACCATTGACTATTATTTATAATAAATGTATAAGTGAAGGTATCATGCCATCTGTATGGAAACACGCTAACATCACACCTGTACACAAAAGCGGATCTAAAATCAATGTTATGCACTATCGTCCTATCTCTATTCTGTCTACCTTGTCGAAGCTTTTTGAAAGACTTGTGCATAACGAAATATACCCTATACTGCACAATATACATAATTATAAAGCAACAGCATGGTTTTGTAAAACGTCGATCAACGACTACTAACTTATTGGTATTTTCGAGTTATTTATTTGACAATATCGATAATCGCTATCAGATAGATGCAGTTTATACAGACTTTCAAAAAGCTTTCGACAGGGTGGATCACGAATTGCTGCTAAACCGAATAGCTTTTAATGGAATACGTGGTAACCTATTGCGTTGGTTTACCTCGTATATAACTAATCGCAGCCAAAAGATTGTTATTAATGGGTTCCACTCTGACACCACTCAGGTCACCTCTGGCGTTCCGCAAGGCTCTATCTTGGGTCCTCTTTTGTTCGTTATGTTCATTAATGACATAGGCAAATGTTTTCACCACTCGAAGTTTCTACTATACGCAGATGACCTTAAAGTGTATAGAACTATTAAGAATATACAAGATTGTTATCTTCTTCAAGAGGATCTTGACAGACTAACGAACTATTGTAACACTAGCAAACTTCATTTAAGTATATCCAAATGCCACTATCTCAATTTCACTAAAAATAAGAACATTTTTAGCTTTGTTTATACTCTTTGTAGTGATACATTAACTAAGGTGAGCTCTGTACGTGACCTCGGTGTACAGCTTGATTCTAAACTCTGCTTGGACCTGCACGTTGAACATGTTGTCAATAAAGCATATCAGATGTACGGATTTATAATGCGATCAATTACTGATTTCAAGCGGACCTCTTCCTACCTCTGTTTGTACAAAGCATTAGTGCGTTCACAACTGGAGTACGCAGTTTCCATCTGGAACCCGTACTACAATAAATACATTGACATTTTAGAAAACGTCCAACGTAGATTTCTTCGTGCCATGCACTGTAGATGTCATAGATGCTATTTACCCTATAGCCAGTTGCTAAGTAAATACGGTATTCTGGCGCTCAGTTCTAGACGTTCTCAATTGGAGGCAGTAACATTATATAATATTGTAAATAACTATTTTGACTGTATTGATTTAAATAATGTTTTGTGCTGTGCAGTACCCAGAACTGTTCATAGACGGCTGGTGCGTGCAGGCAAATTGTTTGCAGTGGGTACTTGCCGTACTAACACGGGCCTGCGTTCACCAATCCGTCGAATGGCTCATACATACAATGAAACATTTCAGCATATCGACATATTTGTATGCTCTGCGATAAGTTTTCGTAAACTTGTATATGAGACACTAAACTCATAACTAGTATAAGTACCTACTCTCTCGAACTTACACAGAATTTATATTTTTAATTTATTCCTCTTTTCTTTGCAATGTTTTATATTTTTGTATGTTTTTTATTTTATTCTCTATGTTAGTATTTTTTATTTGTCGTACATGTATACTCGCTTTCCTAGCGCCTTATAGTCATAATCAAATGGTAACCTGTGAACATCGCCGTGGTTTACATTACTACCTAGTTTTAAGTTGATTCTGTTGTTTTTATTATGTAGTGTAGCTGTTTGATGTTCCTTTCTTAATAAAATAAAAAATAAATAAAAAATAAAGTTAAATTTTGCACACAGACTCTTTTTTGTATTTTACAAATATATTAATTTGCATCCTTAAAATTTCTTACTTCGATATTTTCATTTGATCGATAGTTACATCCCTAAAGCGAACAAGCGGCGATAGCTCAGTAGGGAGACCAACAGACTGCAATGCAGAGGGTCTCGGGTTCGAACCCACGCGCGGCCACGTCACGTACCTCTGACTTTCGGAAGTTATATGATTTTTCGAAATTATGTGCGTATTGATACCTATACCCAACTCTTCGGAGATACTGCCGTGAGTCTATTTATGTATTATTTTTATTTATTTAATTTAAAGAAAACGTATAATTACATAAAGTTAAATTTTGCACACAGACTCTTTTTTGTATTTTACAAATATATTAATTTGCATCCTTAAAATTTCTTACTTCGATATTTTCATTTGATCGATAGTTACATCCCTAAAGCGAACAAGCGGCGATAGCTCAGTAGGGAGACCAACAGACTGCAATGCAGAGGGTCTCGGGTTCGAACCCACGCGCGGCCACGTCACGTACCTCTGACTTTCGGAAGTTATATGATTTTTCGAAATTATGTGCGTATTGATTGACAATTATCGCCTGCTCCGTGCCTCGGAGACCACGTTAAGCCGTTGGTCCCGGCTGCCATGAACATCAATGGCAGTCGTTATTGGGAAGTCAGTGCCCTCTAATATCCTGACACTGTTCTAGCCTTAGGGTATCGTTAGCCTTCGGGTTGCGTAGGTCAGCTGGTAGCCGCTCCGTGTAAAAATTGATATCCAGTCAAATCCGGTTAGACTATAAAGGCGACCCCAAGTAAGTTGGGAGTAATAAAGGGTAGGGAGAAGAAGAGTTACATCCCTAACGCGGTGCGATTGTCTAGGTACAAACGCAGCGATCAATGAGGCGGCTCCTTTGACTGCTAACCTTTGACAGAAAAGCCGATAAATTTTAATAGAAAAATAAATACATCAAAGAAGCCGCGGTTTAGTGAAGTGTTGCCAGTCTGTGCGAAATTTCGGTAATTTAAGGGTAAAAATTCTTATCAATACTGTACTTAAACATATTATGTAAGCGTTTTACGATAGTATAGATTATTTTTCTTAGCATGTTTGTTAAGAGAGAAATAAGCCCATAATGGATCGGACAGGCTTGTCTATACATTCTTACTAATATTATAAATTCGAAAATAACTCTGTCTGTCTATCTGTCTGTTACTTTTTCACGGCTAAACCACTCAACCGATTTAGATGAAATTTGGTACAGATATAGTTTAAAACCTGAGGAAGGATATAGGCTACTTTTTATTCATGTAGGTACCTCGCGGGCGGAGCCGCGCGTAAAAGCTAGTACTGTATAATTATCTGTTTTAAGGTTTATTTCATGTTGAAACAAAAATTACTATTGTAAGAGCCGCTCGTGGTGCGCCTTGCTTTGCAGTAACTCGAGACATATAAGAAGAGCTTCGGATGCCATACAAAATGTATGCAAACCTGAGCTCTTTTTACGTGGAGTTGAGTTATAGCATCCGGCGTCATAACACGGGCGCAGGTTCATTGAAAGTGCCGAGGCCGGTGTGGCGCCCCCTAATCGCTGCGCCCGTGTGCACCGCACACCCTGCACACTAGGTAAAGACGCCTCTGCGCACACCTCGCCGCTGCCGCCGTACCAAGAGGGATCGAGTCCTAGCCGGAAGAATTATTTGTGTAATCTAAATATACTCGTTCAGAATCTGGGTGTATTTTTTAATGTTAATTGTATGTATGAAAGGCCTTCCGCTATACGGGGCTTGATCTAATTGTATCTTTGAAAAGCCTTCCGCGACACACGGGTTGATCTAATTGTACCTATGTTTAAAAAGCTCTACGCGACTCAAGGCTTATCTATAGCGAAGGATTTGAGGATAAAATAGATGAAAAGCAGTACCTAAACATAGAAATCTTTTTGTGCAAACAATATCAACATTGGTTGCTAAATAAGCAAATAATTAGGTAATATTATAAATTTTGGTATAACATAAAATAGACTGTAGGTATGTATCGTGCATCTCTTTTTGTTATTTGACACTTCTACTACCAGATTTGAAATGCTTGTTTCATATTTATTTTTGAGTAGGTACATTAAAAAGTCTGTTGTAGAGTTTGGATAGTGTGACTATTTGACTTTTAAAATAAAACATTGAGGGTCAACTACCTTATTGCAATCATATCTAATTAAATCCAAATCATGCGTCATACAAAGTAACTATAATAAAGTCAATTTACGTGCATGTGTGGTGTAGTGGTTTAAGGCATCGTCTTAGTGTTAGTTCTAGCTCTAAGTGTTTGGGGTTCCATCCTAACATGAAACAAAAATTTGTATAGGTAATCCCCAAATTGTTGTTCTAAGTGTAGTCTAATTTATGTACATTTTATGTTTTTTGTAATATTCTACGCAACACAGGATTAAATAATAAAGCGGGCGATGTCTTAAAACTTAACTCTTCCATCCTGTGCTAGACATGCGTGACTGCATAATTTTACAACAAACAGTCAAAGTCTTGATACTTATATTTTACCTATACTTAGACCTCTAAAGCAACATCTGTCATCCGATTCAGGCTAGGTCTATTTAAGACCATAACGAATTGCATGCCAAATTGTAGACCAAAAAGAATAAAAACAGCTATTGAACTAAAGGCCTTGTAAAATGCAAGTCACTTGTTATGTTATCTCTGTCTGATGCAATAGGAATAATTCTGTTGTATGGACCTTGCAAATTGCGAATATAATAGACTAGTTGTAGATTTAAATATACCTATTTATTACGGCCGTACCTAATTAGATTTGTTATTCAACGCGTCGGAAATAAATATATTTAATTTTGAAGGTGAAATGGTTATTTCAAAATATTTAGGTACCTACTGTAAAAAATATTTAACTCGAAAACGAATGTAGATATTGTTCGCTTGGAATTCGGTTATCACGAAGATCTATTCGCTTGAAAATCGAATATTATGAAATCTATAATTTTGTTCACAGGTTTCATATCTACAAAATTATATTGAAAATAGTTCAGAAGTTCCCGGAATCCTTTGCCCGCTACTTGGTCTGCGTGAAGTATCTGCACCATTTCTCGAGTAATACTGAACGGAATGAGATAAAAGTTTGCTTAGTTTTTAAGTTGAAATCCAAGTTACCTAGTTGTAAAAATCGCATCAAATTCAGGTCAGCGGTTTTTGAGAGACACTGAAGAAGACAGACCCGAAATCATAAAATACATTGTTTTGGGTTTAGACGTCTGTAAATAGTCATTATAACTTTTATTTTTAAATATTACTAATGTATAGACTTAGCCTTGTTACAGTTTTACAATAGTATAGATACTATGTGCTGTGGAATTTATATTGTAACTATTGCTATAACTATGTAATAGAATATTAACATAATAAAGACTCTTTTAAATGCATATATTTAATTAAACAAACCTGTATTTTTCAATGTTTACTAGCATGTTTAAGAAAATGATAAGTATTTCTTAAATTTATACAGCATAGATGTAGTTGAAAAGTAACCGTCTCCTCCTGAGAAGAAAGCCGACTTTTATAATGTCCTCCAGACCGAATTTCGGTCACGGTGGCCAATCTTAACGGAGACTGGCCATCTGCGCAGGAGGTATTATAGTGCACAAGCGTGTGCGCAAACACAAGTGCACTCTCTGTACCCTAACTCTCAAGATTCGATGGGACGGTAATCCGACACGACCTGAGAGAGATCAGGCGCAGGACTAACGGCTTTACGTGCTTTTCGAGGCACGGGGGTGACTAACACCGCCAACTTCCTAACTTCGGGCTGCTATTGAGATTTCTTAACAGAAAATCCTAATAACTTTTTCTTAGCCCGACCTGGGATTCGAACCCGAGACCTCATGCACAGCAGTCGCATTCACTACCGCTGCGCCACGGAAGCAGTTTTATATAACATGTATAGCTAACATGTATACAAGCCTTCTGATTGTAAGCGGTTACTACAGCCTGCAACTGCTTGTAATTCCAGGAGTAGGTATCACTTGAGTGTTGCCGACTTTAGAAAAAGGAATTACAGATGGCAAAAACCGAAATTAATGGCAGAGTTTCTAATGCCGCTTTTGCCATCATCTGCAGGCATCTCAAATATCTACGTAGGTATTTGAGCCTGCATAAGTCTGTAAGTAAGTACCTACTCTTCACGCGGTAATAGTGTTTCGGTTCTTATGCCGGTTTTCCGCAAGACAGACGCTAATATTGCCCCGAGTCGACTGGCTTACCATCATCTTTGAAACATTTTGCAGTCATTACATTATTAAAAGCTAGTCTTTTAGATCATAATTGATAATTTGTATTGCAGTCATTGTTTGCTCCCATAGATAATTTGAGATCATAATAGAAATTTATATAGGAACTAAAAGCATTATCACTTAGGTTACATTTTTCTAGTTTTTTATTACCCCTTTATTTAAACTATGTAAATACTTATTAAGAATAGGGTCACCTCTGTTGTGTATCGAGTGCAAGTAAAACCGACAACCTCTTTATTGCAAATCCGATTTTTTACTATTAGCCCTGAACTACAAGAATTCAAAGAATCTTGTCTCTTAGGTACTTCACAACACCGTAATATACCTAATATACTGCACGGATGGCTGTTCCAAGTTAGAAGTGGTTGTTCCGAGTCTAAATGTTCTTTGTGTCCGTCGTTTGCATGTTTGTAAAGTTCCCCGCGATAGGTACAGTTATAATTTCTATTGCGGGAGTTGTCTTTAAAAAAAGAAAACAAAACAGTTCCTTTATTAATAGCCTATAGGTACCTATTACTAGTTGATAATAGGTATAACTTAGGAATGGTGAAATAATTGTTTCAAATCGGTTAAATAGTTTTTGAGGTAAATCCTTACAAACAAATCTTTCTTCTTTGTAATATTAGTAGACATACAAAATAAAAATAAATAATATTTTTTGTAGAAGATAAGTACCTACTTACCTCCTAACATAGTAAACGTCTGAATCACAATTTTTGCCCCACATTTGGCCCCAGGGATCGTAATTAAGTATTAAGTTATGTAAGTGATTGAAAACAAACAGTTATCTATCAATTGTTTTACAAACTTGACTAATTTACTTACAAATAGCTGAGACCGAACGGCTTTATGTTAACAGTTTACAATTATTAACGCATTAGGGGCCATAATAGGACGCTGTTCTATTGTTTCAGCATTGCGTAAGACAAGTGTTCTGAAAACTAAATTAGCAAGCTACTTATGCGTGCCGAAATATTGCAACACGTGTAGGAGAGATGAAATCAGACCTCGCTAGGAGACCTAAATATAAGAACATTTTGTTTATGATAAAGTACTGCCTGTCTAATGTTACAAAGATATTTATCTAATTAAACAAAGTTTTTGAACTCGTTCTAATATTGATGAAAGATATTAATAAATCTGTCGTCGTGTATGAGTGTCACCCGAGTAATCACTTGTTGATATTTTATACGCTTGCAACATTAAATTAGTATCAGTCGTATGTCGTGACATTATGTACGTGTTTTTTTACGATTTATGGTCAACGACCTTAAAATCTTTTTTGTGAGAGGCTAGTGAATGTCTGCGGATTTATTTACTCAATTTGCCGTGAAGTTGCCAAAGCCCTTGGAAACTGAACACCCATATTTAAGCAAAGCTACTTACCTACAGCATATTAATATCTATAGGTACTTAACTACCAAAATAATTACATAGACATTTGATACCTCTGGGTTCAATTGGCGTATACCTAAACCATTTTGGCCATGATTAGTTATATATACCATTTTGTTCAGTATTTTTTCTCTTTCGATCTGTATACTCGAAGTAGCGAAATTCGCAAAAAAATGCATAAACGACCCAAAAATTTTTGCTCACTACGCCAAAGTCTTAAAATGTACAAATTTTCAATGTAAAAGGCAAATGTGTTTTTTTTAGGTTTGTCAAAATGTATCGACCATACTTTTTATTAATTAGAGGCGTAAATCTATCTTTAATTGTATATGGTTTTTACGCTATTAGTGTTAAATTTCTTACTACATATAATTTTTGATTCGACGTCGTAAATCCAAAAGTTGAATGACATATTGACGTATAAACTATATAAAAGTAATAATAATAATGATAAGTCAGATAAATTATCTATTGCCTTTTTTATGTGGGGGAATGCATTGACGCATATCCTTCCGCGGGGGCGGGCGGAGGGGTTATGTCGAACTCACCGGGGTAAAAGAGAAAGATGGTAATGATGATAATAATGGACCTCCCGGAATACCGACTAAACCTACCACGCTGTTCCTCGAGAAAACCACTATCGGCGGAGACGCGCGAATCACTTTCACATGCGATCGCGACCCCGCCGAGGTTTCGGCTAGCGCCGCGCCATATGCAACGGCAGGCCACTGCACAAACTAGGCTTTGGTTACCACCAGATTTAAGCCCTACTATCCACCCTTGCGGGGGAAAGGACACACGACACAGAGGCGCGCGTGGGAACACGCACACCGCTTCTCGGACCCGGTGCAAATCGGGTGGCGGGCAGGCCCACGAGGCCCACCACCCCCAGGTCATAACCTCAGAGTAGCTGGAGGTCATCTTGCGCCCTCTGGCGCCCATTTATGCGGTTGGGGTGAGGGTTTAAGCGCTGACTGCACTTTACAAGAAGAAATTGCAAATATCAGAAGCAAAATATAGGGATTTGAAACGTCTATGTGAGAATAATACCAAAAAGATACCACAATGATTATTTAAACTTATCCTGTGGAAATGTACCTACCTGACTCTCTTACAATTACTGACGAATAAGATGAGGAAGAGGTAGTTGAATAGAGTTAATTATTATTGATTATATCTAATAGTTATAATCCGTAGATGTTTTTAATAGTTATTGTCTTTTATAAAGTGTATGTTTCACTCATATTTCTTTTTAGTTTTAAAGCTTCAAATATTTAATCTCATAATAAGTTAACTACCTACTTTTAAAATATATACACATTTAAACATACTTGTGATTTCAGTTATTTCGTTTTTTGTTTAAGTAGTTTAGTTTCCTAGAAAGTGTACTAAACTAAACTTTATTACATTTCAACTACAAATATTTTATTATATAATTTTAATTGATTATATTATTAAAATGCCTAATTACTTTTCAGTTTAAATAATTGTGTTGACTACTATTGAGTTTAATAATTGTTTTTGTTTGTTATACATTGAAAATATTATTTTTTTATGCGAAGTTCATTTCAAGTAGTAATACTTATCGTTCTTTACAAATTTTGATGAATTATTATTTTTGTCATTATGAAGACTGTTATGTTGTGCCATAAATAATAAATATTATTAAATAAAGAGTTACTTCCTGATCTGGTTTCAGTTCTAATGTTTCCTTCTACGATACGGGAATTTCACCTATTGCTAGAATTGCCTTTTAATTTTTGTGCGAAAAATGTGTTCACAGCGTAGTTGACAATCCGCATAATCGTATTCTCACGTAATTACGACTACAGGTGTTGGTAAAGCCTCCTTACCTACAAATCAAATAAATAAATAAATTATGAAATACTTCTCGCAAAATATTGAAATTGCTTGTGCGAAATCGAGACGCGCTATGTCTTTCTCTATGCTATGACAAACCTTGAAGAGATATCAATTTATTATGGATATTGTAACATTAAACAGTTACAGAAATGTTGCAAACGCCTCACAGTATAGTCCCATTTTTGAATATCTTTATTAGTACAAAGACATGAAACTTGTAATACACGTGTTTCTTCCTTCGATCCTTGGTCTTTCCAGCGGGACGGGAAAAAGAACCTCCTTAGGCTGTTTTAAAAGTAGAGACTTCGGCACACCTTCACGTTAGGACGTGGTGTGGAGGTTGCTGCAAGTGGATTATACGATTACTTACCATCAGACAGAGTGTAGTCATGTTGAAAGGTAACAATAAAAAGGGACAAACGGGCTTATGGTCTGCCTGATCGCTGGTGGTTACTGTAGCGTAATACCGGAGCTATATTACTTGCACGTTGCTAACCCTGGGGAATTCAATAGTAACGTTAAAATGTCGATCAGAACCTTCGAAATATCTTTCCATTCTTAATAATTACTTACGCGTTCTGTGGAACTACCAGTTTTGCATTTGATAGCCCATTCTATCAGGTAGGTATTAGGTTATAAAACATCACGCTACAAGGCATGGGAGCGGAACAGTAATCATAAACATAGGTGAAAACGCGGCAACAGCTAGTTAAGAATAAACTTACCATAAACATTTCCTGATTTTCTTTTTCAATTATTTGATACTAGTTTTGACCCGCGGCTTCGCTCGCGTAAATGTAGGTTAGGTTAGGTCACGTTTGCAACAGTTATTTTTTCTGGATAAAAGGTACCCTATGTCCTATTCTGTACTCCTGACAACGTGTATGCATAGTTTCATGCTGATCGGTTCAGTAGTTAAGGCGTGAAAGCGTAACAAACAAACAAATAAACTCATTTTCGCATTTATAATATTAGTTAGGATTACTTCATTTTTTGGATCTCATCGTAGTAAGCTATAGGGTGATCAAACATTGTGTACTTCACGGTACGAATTGCACTAACAATCTTTCCGAAACTTCGGAATTTACATTTGTTGGTAGGTCTAAAGGAATTAAATATGGCATGAAATTAATGGAACAGGATATGTGAGCCTCTTCATCAGGCGATCAGTATCCCAATCAACCCCGTAAGTAAGGACGTGCCGTGCTAAACACAGTAACAAGTACCAGTTATATCATTATGTACTTACGAATTAGTTCTTTGTTTAAAGATTAATATAAAACATTATTTTAAACCTGATTCATATTTAATCACTATACAAAATGAAGCATAAGTAATAGTGATTACTGTGCGACTATAACGTATTACCAGTATTTACGTCACACGCCCGGCAGTTGGAGCGGCCTTCGTAATTAATTTTAATAAACCAGCACGAAAAGGGTATCGGTAGTAGGAACTTAACGGATCCGGCTCGCCTCGTCCAGTGGCTTCTTTCACTCGCCAAAGCCCGTTCGTCATAGTGAAGTAGATATGTACGAATATGTCCTTGACTTTATATTGTCACGTTAATATTGGCGGGTGTTTACTTAGTAGGTACTTAATTTAATAATATAGGGCGATGCCTGTTTTGTACGCGCCTGAAGTTGCTACATTTACACCATGGTATTAATTCGTTGGCTTGTATAGCTTGTTGTGCATAATATATTGTAGTGCAAACTATAAATTAGGTAAAAAATAAATAACAAGACGAGTGGAATGTATGTGTAATGCTTTTTAATATGTAAAAGAAGAGGTCAATGTAAATTTGTTAAATATATATATGCAATATTTTTGTTATAAATTCAATATAATAAATTATTTAACGAACTAAAAAATGAATTTATGTTCAGTAAGGGATATCTACCGTATTAGGGATCATGTTCTATGTTGCGGATGATTTAACAATGATATTATGACATAAGGAACACTCATTACATTATTTGTGTGTTCTAAGTACTTTTTAGTATGGACTCAAAGACTCATACTTTGAACACACAAATAATGATCCCATGTGGGATTCGAACCCACAACACTCAGTGCGGGTAGGCATAATAATTATCAATGTTAATTATTAAATGATTACCGAGGGATGTACAAACATTAACTGGACTAATTGATGTTGATGTATCGATACCAATTTAAATTTACTAGCTATCAATTTTACAATCGAGTGCTACCAAATTGTTTCTTTGACGTATGACATTCTGGCTGAATTTGTCCCTCTTGGGCCACCTACTGATCATTGGATAGACACTATTCCAATAATACATATACATAGTCTTACACCTAATAAAGGCCCAAATATCTAACGACGATAAGTAATAGAGACGTGCTTACTTTGTTAGCATCATCTGCGAATTCATAATCATCTAATACAACCTAAATAAAGAAAGTATAAAACTATATATTACCAATTTAACTATGGACAAATACCTATATCTATAATAGGATATCTTTGCGTTATATTCTCGTTCATCTGTCATTTTACTTCAGCAGAAATATTTTGTCGTATTTAATGATTAAATTATGTCGTTTAATAATCAAAGATGAGTTAAGTAAGTTTAAAGAAAAAGATTAGGTCCACCTGAAATAAACCAATTTAAAATATATATTTACCTGTGTGTAAACACAATGAAAAAAGGATGGTTCTGAGCCCTGAGGTGCGAAAGTCGATATAGCCGTTAATGTCTAGACACTTACATCACGTAACTATCTATAGCTATAAAAAAATAACTTCGTAAAAGTAGACTTTGTCTTTTAGATTTTGGTGCTATTTTATATTGCACCTTACTAAAGGCGTGCTCACCACACGCGACTGGTTTTTTACTCAAATAATGAATTCGTTGAACTCTACAAAAATAACAAAAGCGTTTATCTAAGAATTGAACAAAAAGATGTATTTGACATGAGTCACCTTGTTATTTTCAGAATCAGCTTAAATTTGGTGTTGATTTTATTGGTTTTTCAGAAGCACCCATTATACTTAATTGCTTTTTATATCGTTATTTCTTAAATATATCGTTAAAGGAATGACGGACGCGACATAGTATAAAATCTGACAAAGTAAAAATTATAGTTTATAGAGAGAAAGGCTCTGAAGTAAACTCAAAGATCTGTTAGAAAATAGCTACTTAACGCTAAAATCTTTAATTACACGTCTTAAGATTTAAACACTACTATGCAACTAACTGGTAAGTAATAAAAATAATACAATATAACCCTGGTTTCCCAAACGTCAATAAAACTGAATTTTAGATAGCGAATTTCTAATATATACCGCAAATTCAGAACTTATTGCAATTAAACTAACTATACTATTTCTAAAATGTTAAAACAGACGTTACTAGTACGTACAGAAATAAAATGACATGAACTTACCAACAAATAAAAGTAACAGCTTAGTTCATACAATTGATTAAATAATATAAGATTAATACGATTTTGTGTTGAAACATTAAATTCTCGGCAACTTTGGCATCAAATATTAACGTAACAATGTCTTCGGCGGGAATTATATTTACTACTGAGTCTAGCAACATTTTAATACACATTATATTCGACAAGTTGACTTGACTACAAACTGTGGGGCAACATTTTAATAGATTGTATCTAATGTTCTACGGATTAATACTTTGATTTATTTAGAACAATAACGTTCGTTAATAGTATGCAGTGCAAATAAAAATTGCATGGTTATGTTTACTTCAAAAATTTCGGGTTAACCTAACTCATCAGCATTCATTTTCAGTTAGATTCGGATTTAATGAGATCCGATACCAGATGGGTTATTCCAAAAATATTGTTGTGACAAACATAAACTACGGTGTAAAAAGTATTTAACTATTCTTTTTTTAGTTACTTAATACTTTAGGTTTACTTCAGTCAAAGTTTTGTTTTAAATCTATGCAAAGATGAATTACCTTTCAAATTTGGTATCAGAATTAGTTGTCATGAGGCAAATAAAACGTACGGTTTTATATTGTGCTGGATTTGTTATTGAGGTGCAAATGTGCGAGAAAGAAAATGAGAATCCTTCCCTTTTCTCATACCTAAATACGGCTACTGTGGGGGCGATGTGGAGGCCACTGTTCTTAGACCACACGACTGCTTACCATCAGGTGGAGTGTGGTCATTTCGACGAGCAAAATAAAAAAAAATAAAAAAAAAAATAATAATAAATGGTCCTTGAAACAAATTTTGAACCATTCTTTACAAAAACATGTCTTATTGTAGATAGTAATAAGATATATTTTTACTAACCTAATATTAATATATCCGCAGAAGCCTCTATAATGATGTATCTATTAGATATGCTAACGATGATAGAATATCTATTACCAGCTCATCGTAGCTTATGAGCAAATTATAGAGCTAAGTGATTATAATTATAATTGAATGAATATTAAGTTGTATATCAAGTCTGGTCTGAAATTCATTAGGTAAGTACTTAGTTATGAGCTGTACGAAGTTTCGAAGTTTGCCAACCCGAACATTGGTCACGAATGTTTGGATCGTATCTGTGCACGCGAAAAGGTCTGGGGTCTAGTGCGTTCACTGGTCTTGTGTCACCACTACGGTTATTTATTATTAGCTAGGCGACCAGCCGCTTGATGTATAGCAAAGACATGTTTTGAAATACTTATAGTCTCAAGCGATTTCGTGTCTTGTAACCCTTAAAACAACGAGGAGTTACAAAGGTATGTTTGTCTGTGGCTTTATCAAAAAGAATGTATACATAAATAATTTAAAATTTTTATTTTATTCTTATAAACAGTGAAGTAGGTACTTAAATGCAAAATAATCCTAATAAGTAGTTTTTATTAAGTCCAATAAACATAAAAAGGTACTAAATACCTATGAAATTCGGTTTAAAGAATCTTTATTCTCAATAAAAACAAAAAAGTCACTTACTTGAGAACAATAATAACTTAAAATATAGTTACAAGTTCGTCATTTCACTCAATTAAGTATATTATTGAAGGTAGGAACTTAATTAATGCATTCATTTGCCCGAGGACAAGATAAGTGAATGATGTACGTACATATTGAGCTAATCGGGTTTTGAATACATTAATTATTGTGTGTACATTTTTAATGTGCGATGGTAGTTTATTATATAGCTGTGCCCCTATAAATGTTAAAAAATTTTTACCGTAATTTGTTCGGATTTTAGGTAAAACTAAGAAACTAGCTCGTCGAGTACTACGTTGGGTTGTGTGTTTAACCTTAGTGTTATTACTAAATTACTACTGAAAACTAATTTTGAAGCTGTTACGTGTCAAGAATCAAATAGCACATCGCATGATCATATTATAATATGCTTTGACGCCTTTGACAGCTTTCATGTCTACGCGCTGCCTGAGAACGGGCACTAGTACCCATATAGAAATACACTGTTACCGTACAGCTTTGTTTGAAGTGATGTGATATCAACATTACTAAAGAGAAATACAAAGACAAGGCATATTATACCCTATTGTGAAGATTAAGTTTCAATTTCCTAGTTAGATGAATTTCAATTGATATAGTGGAATTTGAATTTATAAATTACCGTCATACTAACATTGATATATGGCAATGTACAGATACAATTATATAGGTATAGCTAAACGTCGTAGGGTTAACAAACTTCTCTCTCTTCTCTCTAGCCTTTATTATTCCCAAATCACTTGGGGTCGGCTTTCTAGTCTAACCTGGTTTGACTAGATATCAGTTTTTACACGGAGCGACCGCCATCTGACCTCCGCAACCCGAAGGCTAAGTATACCCTAAGGCTAGTCTTAGGGTTAACAAACAACAATGCCAATTCATGCAATGCCACGTCGCATCGCAGAAAGCTGTTGTTGGAATTGCTGTCTTATAGGCAGTGCATTTAAAAGCTTCCTATGTCAATGTTTAAGGCGCTGTTCTAACGTAGATACCATGAAACGCACAATTTTTCGTCGCGCAACTAGCCATATTGGTACATGTCACAAACTAGAAAAAAATTGAGCTTAAAGTCAAGGGTTTAAAAAAAAGACTTTTAAAAAAATATTTTATGTATGTAAAATAGAATCACAGTAAAAAAATCACGAAAAAGAGCCAGAAAATAATGTTTCGTCTCACTGTTTGCAATATTTTGATCGTAAACTATCATATTTTATTTATTGATAATAAAGGAAACCTAATGAAGTAAAGAATTACCTATTTATGTTCCTATTAAAACATGTATATTTTCTTAAATTAAATAAAATGTGCCAAACGTCTCTGAATTTTGAAAGAAAATTGAAAGTATTACAGCTTAATATAATGGTGTATTCTATAAGTGATTAGATTCAGTTATCATATTTTGAGCTGTCATTTCTTATTATCTATTCCTATCACTAAATATTTAGAATTTCATAAATTTGCACACCTGGTTAGGTAGGATATGGCCTGGGCTCTTGTTTATTTTAATATCTAATATACAGCCCATGTTCATGCAAATAAATGTTTATGATTTTGTCATGATTTAAGATCTCTCGAAGCTATCAATTCTTATCACAAGAATTCGCATTTTTCGTGTTTACCCATAGACAATAGGACTAACTTTGTTTAGTATCTGGATCGTTAGAGTTTGGCATAGCACTAACTTAAGCTAATCCATACAGTCTGTTAACAAACACATTAAAACTATTTTCCGTCGAGTTGCTGAGTAAGATGAGCGAGGTAAGTACCGGTTACCTGTTTGATTAGCCGGTAGCTACGATACTCGTCCACAACGAACGTAAGCAGACTACAAGAAGTTTCATGGCCGAAATAAATAACTTTTAGTACGGCCGAATCTTTTGTTTTAAGGTTAAAAATTTTTATGTCGACTAAACAAATTTTGTATCCTGTATCTTAAGATATGGTTAGGCTGGGATTTTATTTACACATGGATCTATTTACTTACATATTTCTTATATTCTTGTAGGTAGGTACACTTAAATAAGGAAACGAGTCTTGAACACGTCCTTGATATGTCGACATGATTGCGGTTCGCCAATTTCAATGTACGAATTTATTGTCGCACATATTTCCGCTACTTAATGTAACAGATTTCGAGTGGGAGAATGTACGAAGTGACGGTTTGAGTTTAAAATTACAATTTCATAAATGTATAATCCTGATTTAATATTATAAATGCAAAAGTGAATTTGTTTGTTTGTTATGCTTTCACGCCTTAACTACTCAACGGATCATCATGAAGTTTCGTATACACGTTGTCTGGGGTACAAAAAGGGATATAGTGTACCTTTTATCCAGGAAAAAGATACTGTTACTAACCTAACCTATACGAGCAAAGCCGCGGACAAAATCTAGTATGACTATATTGACACGGTAGCGCAGCGTCAGTGAATATGGCGGTTGTGCATGAGGTCCCGGGTTTGATTTTCGGGTCGGGTAAAGGGTTATTGGATTTTACTGTCAAGAATTTATCGTAGTAGCACGGAGCCTGAAAATATGTCCAGGACCGTAATAGGTTCGTCCCCATTTTTTCCATTTACGTGGGATTTAAAATTATAATTGGCGAAATGTAGGTGTAAGTTACAGACATTATGATTACCCCTTCGGGGTTGGAGGCGTGAGATTATACATATATATGTATGTATATTATATTTTAGACATCCATAGCCGTGAGTAACTATTAGACAGGTCTGTTCTTGTTGCCACTTTAGCATGTATATCGTATATATTATTAGCTTATTTGGGGAATACAATTATGTGATTGAGTTCCTATACGGTAACGTTAAAAACACGTAATTGATATCTTAGTTAAACCTTATCTAGAGATTTAAATACGAGTCTTATGGCCACTCCTACAACTAACAAGTAAAAGTTATCCGAAAGATAAATCGCATGCTGTCTCACTCATGTTAGGGTAAAGAAGAAAGACGGCGAGACTTTTATCTCATAGATAAATGCTATCTGGAGGTGGTAGTAGAAGCCCTTAGGTAGGGTTGATTCTTCAATCATCAGATAATAGTTATCGAACAACAAAATTACTCTAATTAAATTGTACTTATAGATCTCTATAATGTACATACAAGGCTCTTAGTGAAATGTAGGTAAGTACTGTCTGTCGAGTACAGCAATTTAAGAGGTGAGAGGAAGCTATTAGTTAGAGGAAAATTTAAGAGGTGAGAGGAAGCTATTAGTTAGAGGAAAATTTAAGAGGTGAGAGGAAGCTATTAGTTAGAGGAAAATTTAAGAGGTGAGAGGAAGCTATTAGTTAGAGGAAAATTTAAGAGGTGAGAGGAAGCTATTAGTTAGAGGAAAATTTAAGAGGTGAGAGGAAGCTATTAGTTAGAGGAAAATTTAAGAGGTGAGAGGAAGCTATTAGTTAGAGGAAAATTTAAGAGGTGAGAGGAAGCTATTAGTTAGAGGAAAATTTAAGAGGTGAGAGGAAGCTATTAGTTAGAGGAAAATTTAAGAGGTGAGAGGAAGCTATTAGTTAGAGGAAAATTTAAGAGGTGAGAGGAAGCTATTAGTTAGAGGAAAATTTAAGAGGTGAGAGGAAGCTATTAGTTAGAGGAAAATTTAAGAGGTGAGAGGAAGCTATTAGTTAGAGGAAAATTTAAGAGGTGAGAGGAAGCTATTAGTTAGAGGAAAATTTAAGAGGTGAGAGGAAACTATTAGTTAGAGGAAAATTTAAGAGGTGAGAGGAAGCTATTAGTTAGAGGAAAATTTAAGAGGTGAGAGGAAGCTATTAGTTAGAGGAAAATTTAAGAGGTGAGAGGAAGCTATTAGTTAGAGGAAAATTTAAGAGGTGAGAGGAAGCTATTAGTTAGAGGAAAATTTAAGAGGTGAGAGGAAGCTATTAGTTAGAGGAAAATTTAAGAGGTGAGAGGAAGCTATTAGTTAGAGGAAAATTTAAGAGGTGAGAGGAAGCTATTAGTTAGAGGAAAATTTAAGAGGTGAGAGGAAGCTATTAGTTAGAGGAAAATTTAAGAGGTGAGAGGAAGCTATTAGTTAGAGGAAAATTAAGTACTTAGATTAGATCGCAATAGTAGTCTACGTATAGTGTATGCAGTTATAATAGTATAGTAGCTTTATATCTATACAAATAAATAAAATTGAAGTGTCTGTTTGTAATGTCAAAATAACAGCTTTTTATCTAATGCATATGAAAGGATATAAGGTACCTATACGAAAACATCTATTTTTAAAATTTTTGTCTGTCTGTCTGTTTGTTCCGGCTAATCTCCGAAACGGCTGAACCGATTTTGACGGGACTTTCAATGGTAGATAGCTGATGTTATAAGGAGTAACATAGGCTACTTTGATTTTAGAAAAAAGATAGGGTTCCGCGGAGACAAACACTTTTTAGTTAAAATCTACGCGGACGAAGTCGCAGGTAACAGCTAGTATAGGTAATATAAATTGTTAACTGATTAAATGTAAAATTGAATATATTGCATTTTTATTCAAACATTCTTTTAGCAACATTCAACATTCTTTTAACATTTTGCCTACCCAGTCATTCTGCAATCTAGTCATTTTATTTACTCAGACTTTTTACTATCCAGACTATCTGACCCTAACCCATATAACCGTGTAGATGTTTAATCCTTTTTTTTCTGTTGATTGGGAATAAGACCGTAGCATAAATATATATACCTATAATTAAACCTTTTTTGTTTTTTTGTAACGTGCGGGAATGCTTTGACGCATATCCCTCCGCAGGGGCGGGGAGATTTAAAAATAAAACAGCTTTTTTAAAAAGATAACAACCGCTTTATTTGTTATTCCTATATCGCGGGAGACTTTACAAACATTCAAACAACGGACATAAAGAATATCCAGACTCGGAACAACCATTTGGGGATCACACTAAGTTTTGTTCCGTATGGGATTCAAACCCACAACAATCCTTCTCACAGTCTATAGCCGGGGCGCAGGGATCACTCCCGCATTCATCCTTCAGACCCGGCCAACCTACATATAAGCAGACCTAACCTAATAATTTAAAGAAAGAAAATGCGCGTTTAATTTATGGATTACCAAAATAGACCCGTAAAGAAAAGGTGTCAAATAGGTATATGACTCGCTTGATGGTAGGCGGTGAACACTTGCAATATCAGAGGTATTGCTCGCGTGTTGCCTATCCTACACGAAAAGTATTAAAGATGGAATAATATAGGATGGGCAAGGTACGTGAGCCTCCGTAACTCGCGAAACATAGCAACAGTGTTACTACATTCACCCTAAGTTCTTGTAGCAGGGTAGTACATCCTCGAAGAAGTCGATTCATTCATGTCCTTACCAAATGATTGGCAACGGCGGCCTCCCACTCATAATATTATTTTCTACATTAAACTTCGTATGTACCAATTTTTACTAAGCTTACTAATATGCATTCGAATTTTAAATAGAAAGCTATATTTAATGTACATGATTATGCCTACCAAGCTAAATCGCTCAACTGATAATGATGAAATGCCGTATGAAATTGACGATGGAAAGTCGGTCTTCAATGTATTAACTAATCAACCAATTTCAAATTTCATTGCCATTCAACGTGGCAATGCTACCAGTCTTCTGGGCACACTACCGGTCGACTGTGATGCGGAGGAATTTTATGACGCCTATTAGAGGGTTTTAGTTTTCTTTTTCTTTGTTTTATAATATTTTAGGTATAAGTCATTTTTAAAGAATTGTGATTATATGTATATATGTGTTTTAAATATTCTATGTTATTAACGAGTAGTTCAAAGCAATAAATATAATTTTCTCATATCTCATATGTTTTAGTAAAGTTACAATTCCGTGCCAAGCTGTAGGCTTAACCGTAATAGCCGACACCAGTCTTTATAAACTCTTTAGACATGGATGGGTGTGTCTTTGTATAACTGGCACTTGATCGTGACTTTAGATAGACGTGTACTGCCATTTGGCCACGGGCGCCTCATCTTTTGTGGTAGACATATAATCTAAATAAGTAGTTTCGTCTCAATTGAGTGTACATAATTCTATTTTAGTTACGCGCTCACAACTAGCATCATAACTTAAAGTAAAACAATGGTTAAGTACTACAAGACAAATTAAGTGAGTTAATTATATTATGGTGTAGTTGTACTAATTAAGAATAAAAACTCCTGATGCTATTCATAGCATCAGAAGTTTTTGATGCTATGAATATCACCATGTGTTTTAATCCCCAAAAGTTTAGGTAGAGGTATAGAATTCATACGAACGGTTAGCCAACAATGTTTAGATACTAGTAGTTAGAAAATACATAGATATAAAGTAAAAAAATCTCTCACAACTTATATTTCAACAATACATGGTAGTCAAGACGTTAGTAACAGGATCTAAAAATGTGAATACAGATATAAAGTAAAAAACAGCCTTACAAACCAAATATAACAACTTATAGCAAATATAAAAAACATCCATCACATCATAACATCCAGATTGCGTGACTTTTACGAATTTTCTTTTAGGCAATCTTTATGACGCTTTTCTAGACTTAGTAGTAGGCAATCATTAGTAGGCTAAAGCTTAGGTACACTATTTTATAGTTTAATGAAATTCATTCTTATATGTCATTATGAAAAAAACGACCCCAATTCTGTTAAAGAAAGATTATTCAAAACATATTTTCTATATTTTTTCTTAAGTAACTATTATATTATGCTTTTGGCATGTCGCGGTCGGTAGAATCATTTAAAACATGAGTAATAAATAATATTAGTTCATTGAAGGAAAGTGCATGTTGTGTTTATAAACGAAATTTGATTGCATCTCGAAGTTTCTAAATTCTGGTCTGTAAATAAAAACTAAGTATCTTTATTGTGCTTTTTCCACAAGGATGCCAACGTCGAGATTTCAGTCGTTCCCACGGAAAAGTGTGATCAAGTTATTCACTTAAATTTATGTCAGATAAATGCCTTGCATTTAAAGAAACTGTAGACTGATCTTAGCTTGAAAACCTAGGTGGAAAAAGCCAAGGTTCGTTTTATTTGCTATCATTCAATAAACTACGAATTAAGAGAATAAATATGAATTAAAAGATTTTTGAAATCTTACGGCGGGTGTATATATTGTCTAATTAAGCTGTGAGCTGTTAGATGTGTCAAAAATCGGCTGTAAACAGTTAGCACGCATATTTTGAAGCGGCTGCACTAGACAGTAACAAAAAACGTTTATGTCAAAATTGAGGCTTATTTTTAATGAGCGGCTTGCCGAACAATATCTAGGCTTAGGTATAGTTATTGTTGGTATGCTAATACGTTGGC
Organism: Catocala sponsa; assembly: GCA_963564715.1. NCBI lineage: Eukaryota > Metazoa > Arthropoda > Insecta > Lepidoptera > Erebidae > Catocala > Catocala sponsa. Next base: position 17,904,743 of record OY751338.1, on the reverse strand, counting down.
ATTATATTATTCTTATCAAATAATAATCTTTGTCTTTTTATATGGAACTGGACATTTCTAAATATAATTACTCAAAGGGTTATTAAGAATGCAAAGGACCTAAGAAAAGACCTTCAGCAAAGAGTCGTTATCTTTACATATTCTAAACAAGATCAATACGTAAGCTTTTGAAGATATTAATTCAGTTAACCCGCAATGTCTTTGTTTAACAAAGGTTACTCGTTGCCGAATTGAAAGCACTTAAAGCTAATACTAAAACGAATAGGTACTACTTAGATTACTTTGACCTTTATGTGAAAAATACGTAAGTCAATATTGGAGCTATAATACATCATAGGCGAGGACGAACGAGCTTATTCAAGGCTGAGTCCGCCCTGTGCTTCTGTACGTTAGTGCAAACGCAACAAATGAAATCGAAAGGCTATCTCTGAGTCACAGGCGTAGGTTCACTTACTAGCTCAGTACGCTCGATCACCTTGGCAATGAAAGTGAATTGGACAATGTGGACGCGATCTATTCGTATAAAAACCGGAGCACTCCTTGTCGAAATTATTCAGTTGCCAACATTTGCAGCATAAACATGTACGCCAAGGTGTGTAACAACAAAAATTATTACCTATCCTTAAGTACTTGTGAGTCAGTTTCATCACTAGGACCGGCTAAATAGTACTTTAGTAGACATTTATGTCCATTTAAACCAGTACAAGAATTTGTAATTTGTATATCCTGAATTTTCGCAACGTGTCCTAAGTATTGGCTATTGAATCATACCAGGAAGTGAAAATGTAGTTTATTCTGTAATTATTATAATATGTTTTAACATTTCAGTTGATCATCTCTCTCTGCGCTGTGGCTGTGGCCCGTGGTAGTGGCCTTTATGGCGCTGCTCCTCTTGCGTACAGCGCGCACGCCATCGCCGCTCCCGCAGTGGTGACCAAGACCATCACTCCCGCGGTGTCTTCCATCTCGTCCTACTCCACCCACCAGGCTCACGGTAGCCCCGTCGCCACCTATGCCGCTGCTCCCGCCGTTGCCGCATACGCCGCTCCTGCCGTCGCCACCTACGCCGCTGCCCCCGCTGTTGTCACCAAGACCATCAGCCCCGCCGTGAGCTCCATCTCCTCCTACTCTACCCACACCGCGCACGGCTCCCCCGTTGCCACTTACGCCGCCGGCCCCGTTGTGGCTAAGGCCGCCTATGCCGCTCCCGCGTACGCCTCATACGCTGCTCCCGCGTACGCCTCATACGCTGCTCCCGCCGCATACGCCGCCGCGCCTGCGTATGCCTCATACGCTGCCCCTGCCGCGTATGCCGCTCCCGCTGCATATGCCGCCCACACCGCGTACGCCGCTCCCGCCGTCGCCGTGACCAAGACCATCGCTCCCGCCGTTTCTTCCGTGTCTTCTTACTCCACCCACACCGCTCACGGTGCCGCGTACGCTCCCGCCGTTGCTGCATACTCTGCACCCGCTGTGGCCGCGTACTCCTCTCCCCTGGTCGCTAAGACCTACGGCGCTGCCCCCTTCGCCACCTACGCCGCTGCTTCTCCCATCCTCAAGTCAGGTGTCGCGTACTCCGCCGGCCCCGCTGTATACAGCGCTCACGGTGCTAACTATGGTTGGTAAACTGAATCAAATTGTTTTTGTAAATAGACAATGTAAAAATTAAACGACTCGCCATAACTAATTATGTTTGTTTTAATTATTTCCTGCTTTGAAAATATTTCAAGGCTCTTTTAACTTTTATCAAATATTATAAGTTATAACTAAGTAAATATTATTTACGCTACTTTTATTGGTTGTTGCCAAAAGTACAATTCGTCACTATTTGGACTATTTATTATTTACTTACCTTATTTACTTAAAATCTTTAAAAGTTTCAATTTTATTATGTTCTCACACATCATGTATACAAAGCAAATGTCTACCAGGTGAGCAAAATATAATTCAGTTCGACATTTAATGTAGCTGTTTAAACCGATATCAAACGATAACATTTTCTCAAAAACCGTACTTAGAAATTATTTATTTATTCACTTTAATGTTCAAGTACCTATTTGTTACACATGTTGTCGATATAATTCTCACTCAGTCACTAAACTCATGCAATTCAAATGAATGAACGTCGACGCAAAAAATACTATCGATATCAAATCGAAATATTAATTATTTACTAGCGTTTTAATACACATCTAGTTATTTCTATAAGGCATATTTTTAGTAACTAATGGATAACAGTAATAAAAAGCTGTGCTTGTTACAACACTTCTTGCTTGTTGTAGTTAATGCTAAGGCTCAAAAATTTCACAATTACACGTTCAAGACATAACTATCGCAGAAATCAGTTGGATATTAAGTGTTAGGTGTGATCATGTCCTGTATAGTAGTTATATCGGCTTATTCCCGCCCGCTCCGCTATTTGATTTCCAAGCACTCCAACACTAAAATTAAATATTATAAGTAGATATATATTTTTTAAATCGTTCCTAAGGACTCCAAAAGCTTATGCAAATTTATTTCTTCAAAACCTCTGATCTCCATACATTTATTCCCAGGAGCTCCAAATTATAATAACAACATTATGAAGACCTACTTATGCCCGCTTTCCACTGCGAGCGGAACGGACTCCGTACGGAGTCCGTTTAACTCGCAATGGCAAACTACATAGAAGTGCTTCCACTGAATAATCTTACTACTGTGTTCCCGACAACTCCAAAACAAACTGTATGGTTAGCAGAATTAAAATACATATGTAGTATTATAATATCTTTAAAACGTTACGCCCACGTGAATGTTGAATTTACTATCTTATGGTAATAATAATAAATATCCTTTCCCGAGAAAAATAATTAGCAGCTTATGTCACACAAAAGAACACTATTATCAGGCAAAAATAATAAAATACGATTACGCGCGGTTTGGATCTCGCTTTAGTAGGGCTCTGGACATAATAAAATACAAATACTATTGTTTTTAACCTAGATACTTAATTATGTAGATAAAGCTTTTTATCTGTATTGGTTCTCAGGTAGTACTTTGTTTTGATCATAGCTTACAAACTACATTATAAATCGGCATTTTTAGTACATTTATTTCAATACATTACCTAGCATACATAAATTTCAAATTGCTGACCATTTTATTTTTGTGATATACTTCGTAATAAAATGATCTAAAACTGTCAACTTTGATTTCTTTAATTTTAAAGATAAAAATAACGAGATGGGTGTAAAAACCCAGGATTCAACCTCTTTGTCTTCATGTGACCTTGTGACCCCTATATCTTGGGGGTCTTTTAACCCACAGGGCCCATATTCAAAATCGACCAAGGTATGACCCCAAGGTGTCTGCACACCAAGTTACAAGTCAGTCGGTCCAGTGGTTCCGGAGTTATGCCTGTTACTAACAGACAAACACACAGACCTACATAGTGTTTTCATTAACCTCTGAAGAAGACTCAGAGGTTAATAAAATTTCTAAGTACCTAGATATTCAGTTTTGAGTCAAAATTCTACTCAAAATATCCAAATTTCAGCTCTGTAACTTATTCCATTTATTTATTTATTCATTCGATCTTACAAGCTAACAGATGTAACACCCAAAACGCTTACAAGATAACTTTCCAAGAAATTAAATTATAACTAAACATGCTCGTCATATCTATACATATTTATAAAATAGCAAAATGTCATAGATTATAAATAATAATAACAATAAATTACAATAATTAATTAAAATATAATAAAATAAAGTGTCAGTCCTATAAATTATAATATGTAATTTAAAATTATACGAAATTTTTTATACAAATGTTCTAATCCATCGGCAAATAGGTTCAGTTCGTAGTGCTGGGCAAGTATGTCTCCAACAGCGTGTCGCCCGCGCTCGGTGCGCGCGGCGGGCGGCTCCAGCAGTCGTGAGCGGCGGCGCGGCGCTACCTGACCCTTCGAGTCCGTTGATATGTTCACGGGGACTAAAATACGGACTCGCTCTAGTATTCGGGGACTATGGATTTTGTTACGAATTATTGACAGGTATTGTGCAAATTGAGACATAGCCCTTCTAAATTTTAACGTTTCCATGTCTACCATACCCGAGACAAATAAAGAAGGGTATAGGTACAAGGGTATAGATTTATACAGATAGCAGATTAAGAGCAATTATAGGATGCCGTTTTCACCATTTGGGTTCATAACCCTAAAAATGATATCAATCTAACGTTCCATTTCGATGTGAATGTAGAACAAACAAACACCTTGTGTTCATAATATTATATTATTATTAAAACGCGACAGCGCTGAGTGGACGCATTTCTTTCTTGTGATTGTTTTGCCACCTTACTTTAAAATCTTTGGAGCTCGTGGTAATGATTTTTATATTGAAGTATTGACTTTTTTCTTGGAGCTGCTGGGAATAAAATCTCTATGTGCCTGGAGAATGTTTTGGAGCTGTAGGGAATGAAACTGGTAAATGTGGCTTTATTTATTATTAGTTTTCACCCGCGGCTTCGCTCGCGTAAATGTAGGTTAGGTTAGGTTAGGTTTGCAACATTTATTTTTTCTGGATGAAAGGTACCCTATGTCCTATTCTGTACCCCTGACAACGTGTATGCAAAATTTCATCTTGAGTAGTTGAGGCGTGAAAGCGTAACAAACAAACAAACAAACAAACTCATTTTTGCATTTATAATATTAGTTAGGATTAGGATTAGGATTTTAATATAAAAATCCTTGGAGCTCCTGGTAATGATTTAATGAATGTATGGAAAAATATACTTTGTTCAATCACTTTTAAAACAATTAAGTAGGTATTGTTTTTAATTAGTACCTATAGATGTTCTGTATACCAAAGGACATATAAATTATTATCTTTCTAACACAGTAACATGTCTTCATTATTCAAATTAATAGTGGTACCGTTATGACTAGGGTAACAAACTTATTTAACATCTATGACTGATAATTGAGTTTATTATACTAACATAAAATACCAAATTATTTAATCTTCACTAGAGAGATTTAATATTTAATGCCTTTTATACAGGTTACCTCATAATCTACAATTTAGTCTACCTCAAGCATTATGAATGAATTATCAAGTCAAAGCGACAAATCAGAATATCTAAACAGTTTATGTTGCGTAAACTGGTGACCTTAGTGATAATATGATACAAGACTAGTCTTATGAATACATTATACTATTGTACTACATTATTATAGACTCGAAAAGAAAGAATAGAAATGGGTACGTCATGATATTGTGGAGTCTCTAGGCGCGTTTGTTCTCTAAGACTTCTTAGTCTCTCGTCTTTGTTATCATAAAACTTTACGAACAACAAGTAAACTAAACTAAAAGTTTTTATTAAGGATTAGTTTGCTTTAGAGCACAATATCGTCAGTAAAACCGACAGCGACGATAGAGCATGCTAGCTACCTGTTTTTATAGATTTACGTCAATTATTCTATTTTATGTTTCTATGTATAATATGTATGTATTTTCAAAAAAAGTATATACATATGTATGTTTATCCATTATCTAGCACCCATAGTACAAGCTCTGCTTAGTTTGGGCCAGATGGTGATGTGTGTATGTGGTAGAATATTATTATTATTACTAATTAAATCAATAATGAGTTGACTTGCATATAATTATTATTTAACTTTTTTTTTGTTACAGTATGACAGTATATTATGATTATTGTAAGCTGCAACTGTTAAAACTAACGTCATATTCATAACCGCTAGATGAAGTCAGACCAAAATAATTTCATAAAATATATTCCTTTAGAATCAAATATGATCGTAAATAGCACTTTGAATTATCTTGTGAACGGATGTTTTATTCACTAAATAAATCACATAGTAGATCGATGCATATCGTGACAGTATTATGCATAAATTGGATCATCTCATTACTACACACTTAAACATACGATTTTTAATGCACCAATCAAAAGGTCATTTTCTCAATGACTTACTTCTATAATTTGAATTGCATAAAACATCTTCTAGGATACCAGTTTATGAGGATGGTATAAAAGTGAATGTATACGTTCTTAAAGTTATTTTGTCATCACAACTAGCGGATCGAGGATGCTTAGAGAGGTAAGATTTACATTATTTTATTTTATTTTATTGATAGGTTATTTAATGCTAATTGATCATTTTATTTTTAGTTGTCAGCGTTCCTGTATCTTGCGGGCATTGTGTCTGCTAGACATTACCACCATGGGCAATCTACATATTCTACTACAGTGTCACCATTGGAGGTGTCGAGCGTGCAACCACAAAATGCTATACCACTTGAAGCCAAAATTTTACAATCTCAATTGACAGTAGATACTCATTCGCCGTCTACTTACCCGATTCAGGAGCAAGAAATCCAATATCAAGAAACATCATCTGATATTGACTCCAGTTCAGATATATCGTATGCAATTAGTCCTGCTCTTGTGAAAACTATATCTGCACCTACGAATAAAGTTACCGTTGAATCACACCAACAAGTGACTGTCCATCCTCCGCCCGCGACCCACGTGTCAAGTCATTCCGTTCCTGTAGTTGCCGAACCTGATCAGTATGGCCAGACCGTTGAACAAGCAACTGCTTACCCTTCATCTACTACTATTGTGACGTCAACATTGCCACCATACCCAAATCATCAAGTGCAAACTATTACGCATGGTGTCCATTCTGAACTAGTGAATCCAGTACCTATTTCAACTCAGAAAGTAACAATTGAGGGTCATAACTCAGTCACTGTGCATCCCACAAGTGTCCCACGTACCGTTCAACACGCCCAGACAGTAATTCATCCTCCTTCAGGTCAATATGTTTCTGCACCAGTATCATACCCGATCACGTCTGTTGTAACACAGGGTGCTCCAACTACAGTAACACCTATTCCTGTACCTGTTATTTACAGTGCAGAAGAAGCTCCAAATCCACAATACGAAACCAAATATATTCGACCGGCTTCAACGGTTGTTGCTCAACAAGCGCCAGTTCTTGCTCAACAAGCGCCAGTTCTTGCTCAACAAGCGCCAGTTCATGCTCAACAAGCGCCAGTTCTTGCTCAACAAGCGCCAGTTCATGCTCAACAAGCGCCAGTTCTTGCTCAACAAGCGCCAGTTTTTGCTCAACAAGCACCAGTTCTTGCTCAACAAGCGCCTGTTCTTGCTCAACAATCACCAGTTCTTGCTCAACAAGTGCCAGTTGCGGTGTCTCAGCCTATTGCAGGGCCAGTGAACTACCCAAAGAGTATCGATTACATACCATACAACCACCAACTCTCTTCACCAGTAGTGTATTCATCCAGTGTATACAATCCATCGATTTTTGACAGCAGCTATGTCTCTGATGGCCTTGTGACTAATTATTTTAATCCGGGCTTTGGAGGTTATACGAGCGCCATCGCATATTCATCGGCACCCGCAGTGTCTAGTGTCAGTTTTAACGGTTTAGGAGTCAGCTATGGTTGGTAAACCAAATGTGATTTATAATAGACTGTATATACATATTTTTGTTATTTATTTCTTGTATTACTTTGTTGCTTGTAAGTAAATGTTAAAGTCGAATTGTGCGTCTTAATTTTATTGAACCTTGTACCTCTTATATAAAACCGTTGTTTTGTAAATCAATTACAAGCATTTTAAGAGGTGTGCATATATTATATTATTGATATGTAAATAATTCAATTTTAGCAGACTTGTTTCACAATATTGCTGGCCTTGATCAATTCTTAAATCAAGAAGATTTAGTGGTTTATATCTAAAAGTTAATGTATTAAATTAAACAAAAAACCGCTCTATTTAATCTACATATTTATATATTATTATTAATGCTTGATTTGTTAAATGACATACTTCGAAGAATAATGTATTATGATTAATACTAAAATACAATGCAGATATTATTAATTTAAAGTAATTATAATAACTATTTAGAGCAGCTTTAAAGCGAAAATGCTCTTAATTATCTATCCCGTGGGAATACTAATAAAACTACACCATACTGAAAACCATTAAGGCAAATTTTTAAGTGCAATGGTTTGCGTTGGGCATGGATGACTTGGGATTTTATAAGTATCATCAAGGAGGCGGCGGAGCGGTAGAGGGAGCGCTTAACCCTCTCCCCAACCGCAGAACCGGGCGCCGCAGGGCGCGTGATGATCTCCAGCCACCCTGAGGTTTAACCTGGGGGTGGTGGGCTGCGTGGGCCTGTTCGCCACCCGATCAGCACTAGGTCTGAGAGGCAGCGTGCGTGTTCCCACGAGCGCCTCTGTGTAGTGTCTTTGTCCCTCCCAGGGGGACGGAGGAGGAAGTATTTTTTGTGTAGTGGTCTGCCGTTTCACATGGCGGGCCGAAACCATGGCGGGGTCGCGATTGCATGTGAAAGCGATTCACGCGGCCTCGCCATCTATGGTTATGTCGAGGAACACCGTGGTAGGTTTAGTCGGTATTATCGAGGTATCTTTTCCCCGGTGAGCCCGACATAACCTCGAAACGCCAGTTTGATTATTATCTTAGGCCTGTTCCTATATTGAAGAAATGAGTCGTTGTTATATGAAAGATATGATAAAATTTAACTCACCGTAGCTTAAATGACTCGTTGCTTCAATATAGGGCCGGGCCTTAGTAAATAGTTAATCGCTGATGGCGTATAACTTATATCAGTGTGCTTAGTTATTTTTCTGAAAGAAACTCACCTTTACGGAATTGCTGTTATTCCTGTATCGTGATTTATATACATAGCAATATAAAACCGTAAGGTGAGTTCTGCGTGGATGATGAATCCAACACCCATTTAAATTGATACTTTGCCAATATAAATTATGAATTAACACAATTAAATGAAGTTCGACATTTTTAAACAACTTGTAAATAATATGATAGAACAATTTTTTATAAATGTTCAGTGCATTTTCATGGCTGATGATGAGATTTTTCTGGTAACAAACTGACAAACAAACATAAAAAGAAAAATAGTTACCACAATAATTAGCCACAGACTCGCCAACCCCTATTTTAATATTCTTAAATGTTCCTAGCGATATGTGGGTGCAATACGCTACTGTTTACAATTTCGGAGATATATAGGCGTTAGTATATTATATATTTATGTTTTCTATCTATTCATAAAATAAAAATAAAATAAAATTACCATTTAGAGAAATATAAGTCATATAAGGGGGAGTCGTAGGAAATAAGTAAATATAGCGTCGTATAGAGAATCATTCAGAAGGTCCGGGAAAAATGCTTGGCTTTCGGAAGGTCAGCTCTTGGTGGTGGTACCCCATCGGATCTCGAAAACGGTGATATCTACAGGAGTCGTTCTCAAAGAAAATCTTCCTAAAACCCTGGCAACTTTTAGAGTGGGGAAGGGGGCGAAAAAAACATGGCTTCCATACAAAAAAACATGGCCGCCATACAAACTTTGACCTCTAATATCTCCGAAATCGATTAGAGATAGGCGGGGTGTGTTCGAACAAATGTCATAGAGGTCGACGAGATCTTTCCAGAAAAGGTAATTTTAGGTCACCGGGGGTCATCGGTAATTTTTGGCTTCGGATGTTTTCAAGGTCCCTGATTGCGAATCTAAAATTAGTTTTTTGATTATTATTTTTCTTCCTCCCTCTGCAACCACGCGAAATACTAGTTGCTATATACAATCGAATAGGTATTTGATTAGCTTTCTTAAAAAGATCCGATTACTTACTATCTTTCGACGGAGTAGGTAAATGCGTATTGCGGGTAACAATTGACAAGACAGTCTGCTGTTCAGATTACGACCATATTAGATGATACACACGTGCACACATCGCAGTTTGCTTATGAGAATTTATACTTGAAATTGATCAGACGTTGACATTATTGAAATTTAACACAACAAAGGGAAAATGTCATACGGTCCACCTGATACTGAGCGGTTATCGTAGGCTAAATTAGGGAATTGCAAGCCTAGAGCAACTGCTTTCTATGTGTATATTTTCGCCTGTCACCAAAGTCATAAAAGATGGGATGACAAGAAAGAATGTGAGAAAAATATATACGTCTCTAGAACTCTTTCGTATTGCCTGTGACGCAATTACAGTGTGAATGACGCTCGAGATATTATACTACATTCTCTTCCTTTCAAAGTTTGTGTAGTCCAAGTAGTGGATAGTAATTAGGGTCTGTTTTCCCCTATTGATAATAGGATCCAATCCTACTCTACATTAGCTTAAGTCTCTAGTAATATTATAAATGCGAATGTGAGTTTGTTTGTTACGCCTTCACGTCTTAACTGCACGACTGATCATCATGATTTTTCGCATACACTTTGTCAGGGTTAAAAAGGACATACCTTTCATCCAGAAAACATACTGTTCATGAGTTTTAGATTATTGACTTAACCTACATGTACGCGACGCCACGGGCAAAATCTAGCAAATAATAATTTCGACATTTTTGGATAAAACTTATCTTTTTAAACTTACTGTGTCAGCCAGCCATAGATATTAAGCATTCATTCAGCATAGTTTCTTGACCGAAACACACAATGTCACTACCTGACCCGGGAATCGAACCCTTATTTACAGCAATCGCATATACAACCACCACTGAGGCATTTAAACAGTCAGTTATACATATTAGTTTTTCATTTCACCTTACTATATAAAAGTATTATTTTTGTAATAAATCAATTAAAAATGTAACAGAGTATATGTTATTGGTTGTCCTAACAAAATAAATAAACATATACATCATAATTATATAAATTGGAAATCAACCTGCATTTCACTAAAATCTCCAAAAAAAGAACCTCGTAAATCAACCTCGGTTTATCACATTCGCACTTGACCGGTTTTGTCCTGACAAAACAAAACAATCACTGTAGGCGATGTACTGAGATTCAATGTTAAATACCAGTTTGGAGACACGCGTGCTATAAAAGCGTCAGTAAGTGCTCCAAAAATATTATTACACGGTGATAACTAACAATATCAACATGTTCACCAAGGTGAAATACTTTTTATTTTTTTGAATGTGATGTTCAGAAAGTAGTTTATTAACTGTTTCTTAGCATAGCGAAGTGTCCTAACGCCATACCCATCTCTGGCTTAATCTATTTTAAGTAATGAATGTGGAGAAGTGTGAAATGGATATTTAATACTGTGGTTTTATTCCAGCTGGTAACTTTCCTGTGCGCCGCGGGCATCGCCTCCGCCGGCAACCTTTTGCAAGCTTATAGCGCGCCTGTCGCGTACAGCTCTGCGCCGGCCGTCTCCTCCGTGTCGTTCTCCTCGCATACCGCGCACGCGCCCCTCACCACATACGCCGCCGCCCCCGTTGTCGCCAAGACCTACGCCGCGCCTGCTCTCACCACATACGCCGCTGCTCCCGTCGCCACCTACGCCGCCGCCCCTGTTGTAACCAAGTCCTACGCTCCGGCCGTCTCCTACAGCAGCCAGTCCTTCTCCAGCCAATCTGCTCCCGTCGCGTACGCTAAGACCTACGCTGCCCCCGCCCTGACCACCTACGCCGCTGCCCCTGTTGTAACCAAGTCCTACGCTCCGGCGGCCGTCTCCTACAGCAGCCAGTCCATCTCCAGTCAGTCTGCTCCCGTTGCATACGCTAAGACTTATGCCGCCCCTGCCTTCAATACATACGCCACCGGCCCAGTGATCACCAAGTCCGTCGCTCCTGCTGTGTCTTACTCTTCTATCTCCCACGCCGCTCCCGTAGCCTACGCAGCGTCTGCCCCCATCATCACCAAGAGCTACGCCGCTCCCGCGTACACTACCTACTCTGCTCCCGTTGTGACTAAGACCATCTCACCCGCTGTGTCCTACTCCTCCTACGGGTCTCACTCCGCGCCTGTCGCGTACGCCGCGAGCCCTGTCATCACTAAAACCTACGCCGCTCCCGCCGTCGCCACATACGCCGCTGCTCCCGTCCTCAAGTCCGCCGTCACATACTCGGCTGCGCCTGCTGTCTCTCACGTCACATACGCCGGTCTCGGAGCCAACTACGGCTGGTGAACACTTATTGTTGATAATTGTTAAAAGACTGATTTATTCAACCGTGTATATAAATATATTGAATTATATGTAAAAATTGTCTTTTCTTACTTTCTACATTTTCTTTTCTTTACTATTACCATCGTTTTTTTTCATAGCCACTGGCTTATGGTGTTATGACTAATTAAGCACAAGTCATCATTATCACTTTTATACTTTCTCATTTCATGTTGTACATAATAGGACAAGGGTATCAACGAGTATTTACGAGTAGTAGAGCCTCGCTGATTTCAGTATGAATAGGCCGGCTCGACCGGGGCAGGACTACCCTCTCACAGAATATCGACATGAAATAGCTGTATTCCTACTGTTGTGTTTCGTTCGGTGAGTGAGAGTGCCGGAGGCCCAATCACCCCCTTTTCCCCATCCCACTCCTTCTCTTTCCCACTTCCTTTCCTAAAGGGTTGGCAACGCGCAAGTGATGCCTCTGGTGTTGCAGGCGTCCATAGGCTACGGTGACCACTTACCATCAAGTGGGCCGTGTGCTTGTTTGCCACCTTAGCTGTATAAAAAAATAATCAACACGGTCACAATAGGGGAAACACTGTAAAACGCACTAACAGACAGTCCAACCAATTCCCGTTTCTTATATCATAAATAAGCAGTTATAGCTGCACGTCCGAGTTAAAATTCATCTCCACTCATTTGTCTATTATGTAATAGACAACATATGTATGTACATATGTTGTCTAATAAGTACTTCCTTAAGGTTCTCCTTGTTGACCTATCCAGCTACATGCTTGTGTACGTGATGGTTCATGTGGCATCCAGAGACAATGCATTTTTCATTGTCTAGATATGATTATATTGGTTCATTATTAAGTCACTAATAGCTTGATGTTAAAAAAAATTTGGTTACTTTTTTTACTCGGCCTAATCACACGATTGCCATGTACAAGCAGTTGTTATTGTTCCACCTTTTCCAGAGTATACCGTGGAGATTCTAAGAAAATGGCACACAGGTATCTTAAACTAAACAACTTTTGTTATGAGACTAAAATAGCTGCAATAAAGCCTGACTTGAGATTCCTTTTAGGCCAATAAATTTCAAAAACACTGCCACGATGGCGCAGTGATAGTTAATGAAACATGTGGACGTGAGATTCCGAGATCTCATACTCAGAAGTCTCATATACTATTGAACCCGAGTTCGATTCCTGTAGACTCCTGTCGCAAAAAGTGGTATTGGATTTTTAGCTAGGAAATTTTTACTAGCGGCATGGAGTCGGGGCCTGCGCCTAGTAGACGTATTACGAGGAACCTAAAGTATAGCTAAGCAAATATAGGTGAAATACGCCTCTTCCATACCCTTTGGTGAAAAAGGAGTACCACCACGGTGCCTGAAACTGTGCCTAGTAGACAGCAATATTATGCTCGTCTCCTAATAAGAGGAACCTTAAACATATGTGGAATAAATATACTTCTGTCTCAGTAGGAGAGAGAGTCCTTGAGGCGTGATATGCATATTAACCTTTGTGTCTTCTTCGAAGTGGTTATTGAAAACATTATGTGTGTCTGCGTGTCTGTCTGTTAGTAACCGGCATAAATCCGGAACTGCTAAATCGATTGACTTGTAACTTGGTGTGCAGACACCTTGGGGTCAAACCTCGGTCAAGTTTGAATATGGACCCTGTAGGACATAAGACCGCCGAGATATAGGGGTCATTTCTTTTTATTATTTTTCGTTACACCCATCTCGTAAAGAATAAAACCAAATAAAATATATAAATTATATATATAATATAAATTATTTGCATTAAGCCGGGCCTGTTCAGCGAATTTGGAATACTGTCACCCTAATTTTCTACACTTGTTCTGGCTCTGAACTTTCTTGACGCCTACAAAAAACTTAATAGTCTCGCATGGCAGTAAAACGTACTGCGCAAGTTTCGGGCGTCTCTAGAGAAACACAACTGTTATAGGCTCTGTGAGAGAAACAAAATGATTACAAGCTACATTTTAAGACGAATGTGTACCTATAATTATAATTACTTATTAACAAAATGAACTATTTTATTTTAAGATTATACGAACACGCAGGTTAAGTATGAAAAATACACCCAGAATTTTGATAAAAATTACAGATGATAATCTTCTTCTTTAGGCATACGCCAGTTTAGTAGTACTCTGAAGTCATGAATGAAGAATGTGATGAAGCAACTTCGTAGCCTGGAATTCCTAGGAATACGTATATTTTTGTATTAAGTAACGTTTACGTAATGATATGATGTAAATGTTTATACTATTCTATTAATATATGTAACGTTTATTTGAATGTGCACAATGTAATTTATGTGCACAAAAAATGTTCCGTGTCTAAATATTCTTTGTGTCTATTACTTATTTAAATGTTTGTGAAGTTTCTTGGATACAGTAATTGTGCCTAGCGCCGCAATAGATTCCTTTAGGAAAAGTAAATTTAGGTATATTATGTATAACCGAATTTTTACTGTGTATCCGAAATATTTTAAAAGCCATATTCATTACTCGACTTAGCTTTTGAAGTGAAACTTTTGTTCAATGTCAAACACGGATAAAAAATCGCAATGTCGTATCTGCTAATAAAAGTCAGATACAAATAATACTGCATCGATTTCTGTGAAAGTCTTTTTTTAGTGTGTGATCGTTATATCAAGTACCTACTCATACGAATTTAACAATAATAAATATTTATCAAAATCTTTAAATAATTTTGCATTCGAATCCAGGCGACTATCACCCCTGACAGGAATGCAGTAAATACATGGGACAGTACAAGTACTGCATATGTATAAGTCACAGCTCCCACGCTTCACAACATTGTTAAGCCCGACGAGACAACGCGCGACGCGACGGCTGAATGTAGGTTAGTATCAAACTTAATAAACTTCCGCTGCCTACAAATGTCTTACTTCACGAACTGTTAAATGTTAGTAAGTAATAAGACGAGTTCAAAGATTGCTAAATGTGCATAATTATGAATAATAGACGTATAATTTTTGCACTGGTTCATACACAAGTGGACATAACTATTGTATTTTAGTGGTTTGTTAAGTGTGGCTAACTATGTTTAGTTAATGCAACGAGGTAAAATTATACCTGTTATTATAAAGAATTGTTTTTTATATAAAAAATTCCAGTCATTGCTAAAGTATGATATGACCTAGACAATGACATGCAAACGCTGTGTTTTAGGTAATATGCGTGCTTAGAATTTATTGTTTATAGTGTCAGCAATGTGTGTAATTGTCAGCTCGTAACATCAAAGAAGAACAAGGCGTAATTATATTAAAAAGACTTTATTTCCATGTATGTTTAGTCAAACATGGATTCAATCATTTTATGACTAGTAATAAATATCAACAATCAAGTGTTCACCATCCGTAGTTGGCTCCAAGACCGGAGTAGGTGACGTGAGAGACGGCGGGCGCAGCCGAGTATGTGACGGCGGACTTGAGGACGGGAGCAGCGGCGTATGTGGCGACGGCGGGAGCGGCGTAGGTTTTGGTGACGACAGGGCTCGCGGCGTAAGCGACAGGCGCGGAGTGAGCCCCATAGGAGGAGTAGGACACAGCGGGTGAGATGGTCTTAGTCACAACGGGAGCAGAGTAGGTAGTGTACGCGGGAGCGGCGTAGCTCTTGGTGATGACGGGGGCAGACGCTGCGTAGGCTACGGGAGCGGCGTGGGAGATAGAAGAGTAAGACACAGCGGGAGCGACGGACTTGGTGATCACTGGTCCAGCGGCGTATGTGGTCAGGGCGGGAGCGGCGTAAGTCTTAGCGTATGCGACGGGAGCAGACTGGCTGGAGAAGGACTGGCTGCTGTAGGAGACGGCCGGCGCGTAGGACTTGGTTACAACGGGGGCGGCGGCGTAGGTGGCGACGGGAGCAGCGGCGTATGTGGTGAGAGCAGGTGCGGCGTAGGTCTTGGCGACGACGGGGGCGGCGGCGTATGTGGTGAGGGGCGCGTGCGCCGTGTGCGAGGAGAACGACACGGAGGAGACGGCCGGCGCCGAGCTGTACGCGACAGGCGCGCTATAAGCCAGAGGTGCGCCGGCGTGCAGCAGGTTGCCGGCGGACGCGATGCCCGCGGCGCACAGGAAGATTACGACCTGCAATAACACAAAATATTATTTACCATGCATATTGGACAGAATAGTCACAGAGTAACGGAACTATATGCTAGAGTATGCAAGGTTGTTATATGAGAACCTATATATAATTATGCACTATCCCAAAGCCAAATTAAAAAGTATTTAATATTAAAATCACTGTGTACCTTGGTGTACATGTTGATGTTGCGAATGATTATCGTGTAATATTTTTTGGAACACACAGCCGCTTTTATATCGAGCCTGCAAACTGGTATTAGCATTGAATCTCAATACGACATCGCCTAGAGCTGTTTTGTTCTGTCAATTCAAAACCGGTCAAGTGCAAATGTGACTCACACGATGTGTGTAAAATAACAGTAGTAGTTGTAATACATGACATGATTTACATTTTAATTAACACATACGTACTTACATATGTATGTCGTAAGCTTTAGCGGTTGAATGGGAATACCTTTATTATATACTAGCAACCCGACCCGGCTTCGCACGGGTGCAATGTAGATACTAATATGGAGTAGTGTGGAATAACACATATTTTTTGTAATATGTAAAAGATAAAAATGATTTCTGTGGGTTATCCTTAGGAGATAAATATATACCATCGCGGACTGTTTCATCGATCTTTTTAAGATTTACAATTCCGTAGTACATTAATTTGTTCTATCTCGTAAGGTTTAGCCAGCGTTTGCGATTTAAGCGCACAAAAATATGTTTGTTACGACATCACATTACAAATCTTTGAATTTTTCGGCTTTTCTGTACTATAATATGTATGTATTATACATATAAACCTTCCTCTTGAATCACTCTATCTATTGTTGAAAACTGCATTAAAATCCGTCGAGTAGTTTAAAAGATCTAAGCGAACAGACAGCGAAAGTGACTTCATTTTATACTATGTAAAGACAACGTGCTAAACACGTACATGGCCCTACTGATAGTATATACCTATGATTTTTTGCAATATCGGGTATTTCCATTGCTGACCGTGGGGAAAATGAGTTAACCTTCTAACCGCTTACGTCGGATAAATCCGACAAATATTTTCGTGTCCATTTCGCCAGCGTCGTATATTTCCGACCAGATACCACAGCTCGTTTAATCTGCTTTTTTATATAATTACGGTGTTTTCTATAAAAAAAAAACTTGAGAGGTGTCAAGGGACACCCGGATGGTTCCGGAAAGTTCCTTTCGATTAATTAGTGAAGGAATTGTAATAAAATTTTATTTTTTTAAGTTATAATAATATTTTTTTATTATTAACAAATATAATGTAATATAAACATAATCAGTAGGCTCAATTTTAGTAATAATTGGCTTGTGGACATTAACAATACATACATATTAGGAAATAACCTTAAAGTTACAACTATAGCAAAAAGTGTCGTTACAAATAGTGCTCGAAGGATCGAACCCGCAACACTCGACGGTGTAGTAACGAGACGAGATAACATCTTAAAACTACTCGCCATATGTACACAGTCAACATATAAACTTACATAGTTTATGTTATTTAATTAGGGGACACAATATTAAAGACGTGCCTACTTACGCGAGCTCACCCCTTAGTTGGCTCCTGTTTAGTACTGTTTACTTTCAAAGTAACAAGCTTATTTTATACAAGTGGGTGGCAATTTCTAACGAGAAAATATCTTTGGCTTTAAACTGTCTACAATATTTTTTGTAAATCCTTACTAATATTATAAATTTGAAAGTAACTCTGTCTGTCTATCTGTCTGTCTGTCTGTTACCTTTTCACGGCTAATTCACTCAACCGATTTAGATGAAATTTAGTACAGATATAGTTTAAAACCTGGGAAAGGATATAGGCTACTTTTTATTGATGTAGGTACCACGCGGGCGGAGACGCGCGCAAAAGCTAGTAGTTTATATTTATAAAATTTTAAGTGTGGGTGTGTAAATTAAGAATATATTTTGTTTTGCATATAAAGTGGTGCTTGATCATTTGTCCTGAAAAGATAACATCTTATATAATCATTCGTTGTAGATGTTTATAAATATAATATGCTGTCATCCCTCTTTGTACACGTAGTCAATAATCTTTGGACCAATATCAAAACATTTTTTTAGTAAAATTTTTTATCAACTGATTTAACCGTTCAAAATATTTCTATCCTTCCAGCTTACGAAAGTAAGGAAGTGCTAGTTGTCAGACGATAATGATGTTCAGCCGTGTTTGGTAGTCGGTACACAGCTTTCTGATAGTTGTGATGTCTATCGATTCGGCTTAAAATGTGCTTATTACCTATAACATAACGTTATAATTCATAACATAACGCATCGACAATCGACAAACCTTGATAAATAATATGAAGATAATTAAACTGATTCCTAAGATGCATTAAATTAACGTAAATATCACCTCGGATATAATCTATATATTAATACGTGAAGCGAAAACTTTGGATCCCTTTTTACGAAAATTGGGCGGACGGAGGAGTATGAAATTTCGCACACTTATAGTTTATACTGAGAAGAAGTGATGAATGCTAATATTTTTGCTTTAGAAATACATTAAATTAATGAAAAAACACTACACGCACACAACCATGCATTTGACACACGCAGTCGAAGCGCGTAACTATGGTTACATATATCAATATATAATGACATAAAAAGTGTCGTTACAACTTATGGTCTTAATTTTTTCCGTCTAGCCCCCTTTCGCAACGCGCGATAAGGAACTTCTTTCCAAAAATGTTATATTGTGTAAATGGATAATTAAGTAATCATTTACAATGTAATACACTTTAGTCTCATAATTAGAAGTCCTAAAAATAAGTATTTATTTTTGTAGGTATTTATTTTCGATTCACTATGCCGGGCGCTGGGGGCACGACAACTGTTATGAAGTGGTGCGGTTAAAAGGTTAAAGGTGTCATTAAAGGAATGGGAGAGATAAGTAGGTATGCAGGCATCCAAAAGTTTTACTCAAATGCAGTAAATGTTATTTTTCGTACTCCGGTTTGCTGTAAAAGCCATAGCACCTACTTCCCCGTGCAAGTCGGCTGGTACGTGACATCACCAAGTAACTAACAATGGTACTTTAGCAAAATTAGGCATATACACAGCTAAACCCTAGCATTACGTTAAGTTCAAGGCAATACACAATTTATATTCAAACGGCCCAATAATTTTCAACAGAGGTAGAAATGCACCAGGTCCTATTTCAAGTACACATAAGACATGAAATGCCGTGAGAGCGCTTGTGTACGAGGCAATATCGAATGATTACCGGATGCTACTTTAATTATTCAAGCTTCATAACCAAAATAGCATGTTCGTATGTATTTACCATTACTGTTGCGCAATGTTAGTAGTTAGTAAGGTCATCGATGCCAAATAGACTGCTTAGATTTTCACTACAGTATTTAATCATACATAGTCTCGAGCCTTTACCCTCGAACTGGTAGGCATAGATGTAATAATTGCTATGCAGTTACAGTTCCAGCGATGAAACCACCAGCAAAGCATTGAGTTAGCACACCGTGACGGTTTTAGTCGGTAAGCTCGAATTCTTGAGAGAGTAGGACATAACCTCGCGTCCCGTTATGACGCGTGAAGTACGATTT
This sequence comes from Catocala sponsa, assembly GCA_963564715.1. NCBI lineage: Eukaryota > Metazoa > Arthropoda > Insecta > Lepidoptera > Erebidae > Catocala > Catocala sponsa. Next base: position 17,884,996 of record OY751338.1, on the reverse strand, counting down.
CATACGTGAGAGATGTATTAAATCCGCATTTCGCTAGCTGTAGTTTTACGTCTGACATAACAGAGAGCGAGCCTATTGCAGTCTACCAGACATTTCTAGACTCAATTTTGCTACTGAGAATTATTTGACAGAAAATGCTGATAACAATATACCCGACCAGGAAATCGAATAACAGATGTCATGCAAGATAGTCGCATTTACTAAAATGTCAGCAAGGTAGTCAATGGTTAAAAATAGTATAACATTAGCAGAGAATCTTTGTCCTATAATTTTATGGTTAATTATGAATTGACTTTTTGATTGCGATAGTTATTTTTATGTAATGGTTAGATACCAGAAAGTAGTAAGGCTATAAACATCTATGATGTATTCGACTAACTTACTTTAAAGTAGAATATTACAGTTGCTCCTGACTAATATAAAGTTCTTGTTCTTGGTATAATTACAAAATTTATTGGTTTACAAACCGATAAACTTTGAATGATTGTTACACGAATAAGTTCAAGCGTAAAGACTTTTCATCTGGTTTTCATCAACAACTTTTACAGCTGAACTGCGGCATCAATCTCACAAACTTTATGTCTGCCCTTAAAATCTAAGGGTAGACATAAAGTTCTATTATTGTTCCTTTGGATGCCAACGGTCAGATCGCAGTTGCTCTAGTAAATAGCTGACAATCAGCCGAATCTATGTAGACAGCTGACCTCAATATTATAATGTGTCTAGTATTTAAATATTTTGAAAGGTTTGCTAATTGCTTTCACTTCCCGAGGAGAATAGAAAAACTGGATATTGAAAAGGCTTCTGTAGCGTTTTAAGTATTTTGACTTGGCTACCTTGTTTTCAATTATATAATAGTAGTATAATTAAAAACTGTACTAACACGTGTAAAATATTAGGCAAGGTGCGACAATATTGGTTTCCATACATTTCGTATTGCAGTACTATATTAAATAGTAAATTAATTCCTGTAGTTTTTATAGGGTGTATCTACAAATTGTTATAATTAATCAATATTCTGTACTATTAACACATTGAAAGCCACGCGGGTCATAAATGACCGCGAACAGTATATTTTCTATTGTGTCTGGCACATTGATATGGCATTCAACGAGTTGAATAGAAGATTTTTTTGTCAAGATATTATATTATGGACCGGAGAGCGATGCATTATCACGAAGAACAAGCGCGAAGCGGCGAATATAAACAAGTAAATTTATATAAATTAACGGTTATTTTCTTTAGCTATTGTTTGTTTATAACGTTTAATTAAGTTATTATATTATTAATAAGGTATCTATCATCTGTTGACTTGGTACTAGGTGGCTCAATTACATGACCTCTAATTCTTTCGTCAACAGCATAAAGTAAAAGCTCTGGATATTGTTCTCGCTGAAAGCGCACAGCACAAGATTAATTGGTTGCGATATTTTGTTGGGTGAAGAAATTTCAATAGTTGGCTAGTTTAGTTTTATTAATAATAGCTTCTTTATAAATATTTAATAAAATAGTTAAAAAATAAATTGAAAATAATTTAGGCCACCTATATTTTCTCTTATATCTTAACTACGTCTTTTGCTCAAGCACTGCATAGAATATACCTATTAACCAAATCATGGACGTGAATTAAAATGCATAGCATGCATAGCAGTCCCTAAATCGTGATAAGACATTACAGTTAACGAGTAGAAAAAACCGTTGTATGAACATTTGCTTCCAAAATGGATGACGATGTTTGAGTATGATCTCAAGGCCTAACAGTCCGTATAGATATGCGTATAAGAATTAATGATAGCGAGCTACGATGAACGCAAATACATGTGGTATTCGGTGTATTCGTGACTCTAACAATATTTTCATAAATGTGCCATATGTATCAGAAACTTGGATCAATTTTAACAGACATATATTATAAGAATCTTCCTTTAAAATGAGATTGACAATAAAGGGATCTACTAAAGCCTGTCAGCATACAAATTATGTCATAGTAATGTCTAGAGTAAACTAAGTACGTTATTTAATGTGTAATAAAACAATTTGTCGTAGTTTAATCCCGTCCCGTTAAATCGTGACCGATGTAGAAATAATTCATCGATTCAGTATAAGTTTAATAATGTAAAGAAGAGTTTATGAGTATGACATAAAATAAAAGAATGTGAATATTTTAGAAGGAATTTATTTTTTCCTTTTGTAACATTTATAAATTCGTGTTTGCACTTTTTTAATGACTAGCAATAAACATCAACAATCAAGTGTTCACCATCCGTAGTTGGCTCCAAGACCAGAGTATGTGACGTGAGAAACGGCGGGCGCAGCCGAGTATGTGACGGCGGACTTGAGGATGGGGGAAGCGGCGTATGTGGCGACGGCGGGAGCGGCATAGGTCTTGGTGACGACAGGGCTCGCGGCGTACGCGACAGGCGCGGAGTGAGTGCCGTAAGAGGAGTAAGACACAGCGGGAGAGATGGTCTTAGTCACAACGGGAGCAGAGTAGGTAGTGTACGCGGGAGCGGCGTAGCTCTTGGTGATGATGGGGGCAGACGCTGCGTAGGCTACGGGAGCGGCGTGGGAGATAGAAGAGTAAGACACAGCAGGAGCGACGGACTTGGTGATCACAGGTCCGGCAGAGTATGTGGTCAGGGCAGGGGCGGCGTAAGTCTTAGCGTATGCGACGGGAGCAGAGTGGCTGGAGATGGACTGGCTGCTGTAGGAGACGGCCGGAGCATACGACTTGGTTACAACGGGGGCGGCGGCGTAGGTGGTAAGGGCGGGTGCAGCGTAAGCCTTAGCGTATGCGACGGGAGCAGACTGGCTGGAGAAAGACTGGCTGCTGTAGGAGACGGCTGGAGCGTAGGACTTGGCTACAACAGGGCCGGCGGCGTAGGTGGTGACGGGAGCAGCGGCGTATGTGGTGAGAGCAGGCGCGGCGTAGGTCTTGGCGACGACGGGGGCGGCGGCGTATGTGGTGAGGGGCGCGTGCGCCGTGTGCGAGGAGAACGACACGGAGGAGACGGCCGGCGCCGAGCTGTACGCGACAGGCGCGCTATAAGCCAGAGGTGCGCCGGCGTGCAGCAGGTTGCCGGCGGACGCGATGCCCGCGGCGCACAGGAAGATTACGACCTGAAACAATACAACATAGTTATAGATTTATTAATTCATTGAATTAAACAATGACCAATCACTTTCGCTATGGTTACACATTTTATTCTTGGTTACGTTTACGATGCACTATCACAGAATCCAAAGCAAAAATATTTAATATTAAAATCACTGTGTACCTTGGTGTACATGTTGATGTTGCGAATGATTATCGTGTAATATTTTTTTGAATACATACAGCCGCTTTTATATCGAGCCTGCAAACTGGTATTAGCATTGAATCATTTTTACGATTACGCCTAAAGCGATGTTGTTCCGTGAAGCCAAAACCGGCCAAGTGCAAGTTCATTCGTGCTTACAAAATAAAACTTGAATACCTTTAACTGTATTAATGTGAATTCAGATTGAAGTGTAGATTAACAATTGTTAAATAAAATGACCTGATGATATTTTATCCAAATCTATGATAAATTAATGGTAAAGATAATGTGAAGAAAGAACACTTTCCATTTCATAGTTAACCCAACTTATAGAGTTGGGTTGGGTTACATCCACAAGAGAAGAATCAAGGACGTAAAAGGACTGGATATTTCCTAGTTGTGTGTAGCTTAAAACTAAATAAAGGATTCTTATTTATCGTTGTAACACCTCTTTTCTATTGAAATTTAAATACTGTAAACGGATAAATAGGGAGCTTCCCCTTGTCTGTGATTGCTCAAAAGCAATCAAAATGGCGTTGTGAATTGTGATTTAGTAGTTTAAAAAATAATTTAATGAAGCGATTTATTTTTAAATAATAAATTTTAATGACGTAGGTATATAGCATTGAAAAATGACAACTTGATGAATTTGCTACAAATAACTATCAGTCATGGAATTCATTTTGATGATCGCATTATGTTGGTCAGTTACGGGACTTTCTAAGACTTATTATAAGAAATCCTTTCAAGAAATTGTGATGTATGTACTTTGATCTCACTTGTTAGCTTTACAAAACGTATCTACACTGATCTTTAACAACTTTTCTTGTTCAAATTTGGTAAATAAACATTAAATATTATGAATGGAATATCATTTATTTTGTGGAAATCCTTTTAATTAAATGCATTTCGCCGTTGCCAATCTTTATCCCCACAACTGGAGGTTGGTTTTAAACTTGATATTCCTAGAGAATGTCATCGGTTCCTTTAGTGACAGTGCAGCTCTTTCAAAGAGCTTTAGTAACTCTGGAGCAACTGGGGCACGAAACCAAAAAACACATTTTTTTAAATTTTTAAATGTCACTGTGTGTATCTACAGTTATTTTGTGTTCTTGATCTATAAAATATTAGCAATTGTAAAGATAAGCATTTTCTTACCAACATTTTAAATGTCGCTCAGTACAGGACACATTATTAAAACTTTCGATAAACATATCCAGCTCGCCTAATTATAATTTCAAGGATAGACAATTTTCTGAAGTGACGTGGTCGGTCTTTGATCCATGATTTTTATAGTTCCTAGTAAAAATGGCGTTGATAAATAATACCACGCTACGCTATAGCAGCTATAACTATAACATAAAATTAAGAAAATAATGGCGTCATAGTCAAACGACTATGACGCCATTATTTTAGGAAACCCTAACCCAAACATTTGTCTGCTTTTTGGATAAAAATCGTATCATCAGATGGCAATTTTAATAGCTTCTGTCATGACAAACGACGTCAACTGGGGCGGAATCCGACCTAAAACTGGTGTAATAGTTGTATTTAACCACGCTTTCAGCTATCATTTCTCCCACGTACGTGCAAGCTCTGGAATGAACTGCCAGCTTCGGTGTTTCCCGAGCGCTATGATATGTCCTTCTTCAAACGAGGCTTAAAGAGAGTTCTTCTTTCACGGTAGGCAGCGGCTTTGCTGGATCCTGACATTGCAAGTCCATCAGCAGCGGTTACCACTTTCCATCAGGTGGGCCACTTGCTCGTCTGCCACCAATGGCAATAAAAAAAAAGGAAAAAAAGAAGGTTGCTTTGTCGGTCCCATAGCAATAGTCTGCACTTATGTTTACGTGCAATTGCTAGTTCTCGAGATTGCCAAAGTGTAATTGGGTTTTTCTGCTAGGACATTCTCATTACCAGCAGGGCGCAGACTCAATGCTTTAACTAAGAAGTAAATTCGCAGCACTAAGAGCGCTAGAGTAGATGGTAGTAGGTTTGCTCCAAACTAGACTATTGCTTACTTCTTATGGGAAATGACGGCATCCGTTATCAATCCAACCATAACATAAGGTGCACTGCAGTATAAAAACTAAAAGGCAAATTTTCATGCGTCAAGAATATTTTTATTATCTAAAACTTGTATGTTATTATACCAATATCCAGATTAATAGGCAGAAGTGTATCATAGTAACATTTTGCTACATAGTTTGTATACCGCGTAATAAGAGGTTGAGTTTGTTGTCCTCTATCGGACTATGTCCTAAATGCCGTGGTGGTATTGAATATTTACTAATGGAAGACTAAAAATCTTCCAGTATATTATTAACCATCGGTAATTGCATAAGTACTTATACCGTTCTACCAATTTTCTATGGTTTTGTTAATATGCAAACAAATTTGCTGCAGGACAATACTCTTAATTATATTTTGTGCTATAGTCAAACTAAAACTATGGAGTTAGGGTCACAAACTCAACATAACGTTTTTCAAAATTACTCAATTTTCTTCCCGACTCATGTCAAATTATTCATTGAACAAAAGAGCTAGTAACCCAAAGTACACATAGTACATGCACATGTAGGCTGCACGATTATCTTGGGCATGTATGCTGCTCCTTTACTTGTGCCATGTACAAGCACTTTTGTAAAACGAACAAGTAGCCCGTGTGTGGGCATGTACTTCATACGAGCAGCATAGCATATAGAGTCAAAAACTATGTCATCTGTGCCATCAAGCATGGGTATGGTACGTCGTGAAACGATTTCAAAAACAAAGTAAGTAAAGACTTCATATATTTTAAGATTTGTATTTCATCAACCCTTTTTTCGATTTAACGTCATTTTGTTAAGTACACTTGATTATATCCTAGCAATAAATATTAACAAACAATTGTTCACCAGCCGTAGTTGGCTCCAAGACCAGAGTAGGTGACGTGGGAGACGGCGGGAGCAGCCGAGTATGTGACGGCGGACTTGAGGACGGGAGCAGCGGCGTATGTGGCGACGGCGGGAGCGGCGTAGGTTTTGGTGACGATAGGGCTCGCGGCGTACGCGACAGGCGCGGAGTGAGCCCCGTAGGAGGAGTAGGACACAGCAGGTGAGATGGTCTTAGTCACAACGGGAGCAGAGTAGGTAGTGTACGCGGGAGCGGCGTAGCTCTTGGTGATGACGGGGGCAGATGCTGCGTAGGCTACGGGAGCGGCATGGGAGATAGAAGAGTAAGACACAGCGGGAGCGACGGACTTGGTGATCACTGGGCCGGCGGCGTATGTGGTCAGGGCGGGGGCGGCGTATGTCTTAGCGTATGCAACGGGAGCAGACTGGCTGGAGAAGGACTGGCTGCTGTAGGAGACGGCCGGAGCGTACGACTTGGTTACAACGGGGGCGGCAGCGTAGGTGGCGACGGGAGCAGCGGCGTATGTGGTGAGAGCAGGCGCGGCGTAGGTCTTGGCGACGACGGGGGCGGCGGCGTATGTGGTGAGAGGCGCGTGCGCGGTGTGCGAGGAGAACGACACGGAGGAGACGGCCGGCGCCGAGCTGTACGCGACAGGCGCGCTATAAGCCACAGGCGCGCCGGCGTGCAGCAGGTTGCCGGCGGACGCGATGCCCGCGGCGCACAGGAAGATTACGACCTGAAACGATACAACATGCTTATAGATTTATCAATTCATTGAGTTAAACATTTATCAATAACGAATCACTTTCGCTATGGTTACACATTTTATTCTTGGTTGTGTCTACGATGCTCTATCACAGAATCCAGAGCAAAAATATTTAATATTAAATCACTGTGTACCTTGGTGTACATGTTGATGCTGCGAATGATAATCGTGTAATATTTTTTGGAACACTTACAGCCGCTTTTATATCGAGTCTGCAAACTGGTATTAGCATTGAATCATATAACGATAACGCCTAGAGCGATATTGTTCTGGAAAGCTGAACCGAAGCCAAGTGCAAGTTCGCCAGTGCTTGTAAATAACATTTGTATAGTGTTAAAGGTGTTAATCAACATGTGACATCAGATTAGGATCGAGGTTGATGGATGTTCTAATTAATTAATTAAAGGTGATGAAAAATAAAATCCAATTAATATTTTGCTTCATACAACTGTAGGTTAGACGACGCCTTCGATTAATGTTGAATGATGAACTTCTTTATAAAAATATCGATCGCTTAGAGCAATGGCTACCAACAGGAAAAAGCATTATGAAAGCCAGGTTCTGCTTTTGTACAATGTAGTACCCCAGATCCTCAATGAACCACGTAACTTCACTATACCAGTGAATGTATTTACTATAAAAATGTCACAGAATATTGAATCTATTTGTTTCTCTTTTGTGTGTGTTAGCTGTTGGCCGCTTATGGCCTTAACAACTTTTCGCACGCACTTTGAGAGCAGAAGGCATCAAACCTTTAGGATACTGTACAATTTTGATCGTCCTTATATACCCCGATTGTGAACGAATCCATAGCGTGATTCAGCCGATGGGTACAAAGCCATCTACCGAGCTCAGGTGTTAACATTTTGCGATATTATTGAATTATGGACAGCTTTATAGCATTATACTTAGCCGTAACCAGCGCGAATAACTTCGGCCATCGACGTAGTCGTATATTGATTATTTTAGTTAACGTAGAAGAAAATAAAAATTTTTAAACCAGTAGTAGAGCCTCTTTGATTTCAGCAGAATGGGCCGGCTCGACCGGGGAAGGACTACCCTCTCACAGAATATCGACGTGGAATAGCAGTAGTCCTACTGTTGTGTTTCGTTCGGTGAGTGAGAGTACCGGAGGCCCAATCACCCCCTTTCCCCAATCCCGCTCCCTTTCCTTCCCACGTCCTTTCCTAAAGGGTCGGCAACGCGCAAGTGATGCCTCTGGTGTTACAGGCGTCCATAGGCTACGGTGACCACTTACCATCAGGTGGGCCGTATGCTTGTTTACCACTTAAGTTGCATAAAAAAAGGCCTTAGTCTAATTTTGAGTCTTGGCTGTTCGAAGGCGGAGTGATTTGTGTGGTCACTTCACTAATGTCAGTACTCTGAGTTTTGTTGGTTCTGTCCCCGCACTGGACAAATATTTATGTGATCTACACGTAGTTGTTCCTAGTATGGGTGTTCTTTGTGTATGCTACTCCAGTGTTTGTAATATCGCACGCGACGAGTGTGGACGTTTAAAAAGAAATTCTCATCGCTACTGAAGCAGCATTGTGACTTTACAAAGTTATAACGATTAAAATAATTCATAAAATAATAAATTAAAAGGAACTGATATTAAATAATTTATACGAAGATCTAGACATACATAAATACATAGATTCACGCCTGTTTCCCAGAGGGGTAGGCAGAGACTACGGATTTCCATTTGCTACGATCCTGACATACTTATCTGGCTTCATTCACTTTCATCACATTCCTCATACACGCCCGTCGGTTCAAGGAGCTCTTAACCTGGCCTTTGTCCAGAACGCCTCCGATCTGATCGAGAAACGTTCGCCTAGGTTTTCCTCTTGCGACTGTTCCATTCACATTAGCCTTATAAACTTTCTTTGTCAGTCTTTCCTCGTCCATTCTTTCTACATGTCCAAACCAGCTTAACATACCCTTTTATATTCTTGTCACTATATCCACTTTCATGCCGCATCTCTCTCTAATCACGCTATTCCTTATTCTATCATTCAGAGTCACACCACATATGCTTCTCAATGCTCTCATTGCTACAGCATTTATTCTGCTCTCATGCTTCTTTTGCCATACCCAACTTTCACTTCCATACATAAGTGTGGGCACTATAAGATCAAGAATAATATCCTAATTGTTATATACGTTTTAGTTATTACTGCTTATTGTGTTCATATATTTAAAAAAAGGCAAACGTCACAGAATTAGGTTTATTATTGTAAGCACTAGTTATTGCCCGCGGCATACCCGCTTGAAAGAGTAGTGACGTTCTTAGGTAACGTCATCTATTGGTTGGGTCAGAACTAAAGTTGTTTTGAAGTGTTTTATAATAAAAAAATTGCGATTAATTATCCTTCGGAATAAGAAGCATACTATGTGTTATTCCACGACTGTGTGATCTATCTGTATGCTTAGTTTTATTTAAAACCATAAAACGGCATACGTATGATTGAGTAGGTAAGAAACATTAAAATATAAGCATCATTTTCACATAGTATAATAGATTTAGGCTATGAAATAGCCGGCAATTTCAAAACCAAATTCGAGATGCCTTACAAAACATAATAGTTAGTTTAAAATCATTTTTATTTCAGATAATTGCTATATAGATTGTTAAAAATAATATGTATTATAAATTATCTTCATCAATTGATTTTTATAAAATTTGTGTTCAATGTTAGATCGTTTAGTGCGTAGGTACCCGGATTCGTCGATTTAATTTGCCGTAATTACAGTGATGGTTGATAATTATTAATTTGTGGCCAACCATATTTGGCTTAAAGTCAAGCAACTATAGGTGTAAAATATGACTGGACTATATGTTATTTAAAAATATTGATGAAACAATTTTTTTTATTTTCTTCATTAAACGGTTATATTAACTTGTTCTCCGGATCATCTTTTTATATATCAATGAATTACCAAAAGATTGTCACTAAAACATTATTATTCCTTTTTTCATACAACCAATATTATAGAAATTACTGTAATCGACCTGATAGCAAGTGGTTACAGTAAGCATTGACTTGCGGTAACACTTGCCATCAGGGCAGACAGGGCAGGCCTTAAGGCTGTTTCCAACAATTGGCGGTTCCGTAATAATAATTATCTGTTGTCGATTTTGTAAGACCGATTTGCTTTGTGGGTTACATGTGGAAAAGATGGCGATAACAGAGCGCCTCCTTAATGAACCTGGAGATTGTATACTTACAAGTGCTTACCACAGAAACACAACGGTGCTTATAAACTACAGTAGAGTAGAGGTACTTATTCAGCCAGGTTGTAATTTGAGCGTAACGTAAGGTTTAAAGTTATAGAACATCCTGTTCATATCTTGTTTTCAGCCATATGTACATGCTACCTTCTCCCACTTTTAATTATATGATGCGCTAGTTCAGGTGACTATTTGGTTGCTACAAATATTCAAATTATTAATCAATCCTTACTGGAATAATTCGGATATTTTTGTGAATCTATTAAAGTAGTCATTACTATCTAGGTCATAATAAGTAAACAGTTTGTATGTTTTCAGGTTTCTATTTCATATTTTTTTCGCATATACAATCATTATGTACAATTGATTACCTCCTAACAATAAATATTAACAAACAATTGTTCACCAGCCATAGTTGGCTCCAAGACCAGAGTAGGTGACGTGAGAGACGGCGGGAGCAGCCGAGTATGTGACGGCGGGAGCGGCGTAGGTCTTGGTGACGACAGGGCTCGCGGCGTACGCGACGGGCGCGGAGTGAGCGGCGTATGCGACAGGCGCGGAGTGGGCTGCGTACGCGACAGGCGCGGAGTGAGCGGTATACGCGACAGGCGCGGAGTGAGCGGCGTACGCGACAGGTGCGGAGTGAGCGCCATAAGAGGCGTAAGACACAGCAGGAGAGATGGTCTTAGTCACAACGGGAGCGGAGTAGGTAGTGTACGCGGGGGCAGCGTAGCTCTTGGTGATGACGGGAGCATGCGCGGCGTAGCTCACGGGAGCGGCGTGGGAGATAGAGGAATAAGACACAGCAGGAGCGACGGACTTGGTGATCACTGGTCCGGCAGCGTATGTAGTCAGGGCAGGGGCGGCGTAAGTCTTTGCGTACGCGACGGGACCAGAGTGGCTGGAGATGGACTGGCTGCTGTAGGAGACGGCCGGCGCGTAGGACTTGGTTACAACGGGGCCGGTGGCGTAGGTGGCGACGGGAGCAGCGGCGTATGTGGTAAGAGCAGGCGCGGCGTAGGTCTTGGCGACGACGGGGGCAGCGGCGTATGTGGTGAGGGGCGCGTGCGCGGTGTGCGAGGAGAACGACACGGAGGAGACGGCCGGCGCCGAGCTGTACGCGACAGGCGCGCTATAAGCCACAGGCGCGCCGGCGTGCAGCAGGTTGCCGGCGGACGCGATGCCCGCGGCGCACAGGAAGATTACGACCTGAAAAATTAAACATGTATGATGTATGGTACGATACACAGATTTTTATCCCTTTTTTAGACTATGTAATCTAGGATATCTATTGTAATAAAATTGTTGCAGAGCTTTTATCCTTTGCTGTTCTTTGGCTTTTATCACAAATCAAATAAGATTATAAACTGATCCCAAACTTTGGTGTGAGTCCCGAACTGTATCGCACGGTGATTTGAAAAACGTAATTCAGGATTAAACAAATGTCATCAAATATGAGAACACCATTACAAAATATTGGACAACCAGTTGCAAACCGAACATCTACTATCACAAAACCAAGAATATTTTAAACATAAATTCGAATATTAAAATCACTGTGTACCTTGGTGTACATGTTTGTATTGAACGTTGTTGTCGTGTGTAATATTTTTTGGAGCAGTTGCTTTCGCTTTTATATCGGCGTCTGCAAACTGGTATTGGTATTGAATCTCCGTGGCGGATCAGCCGCCGGCACTTTCGGTTTCAATGTCAAGGTTGGACTCCACCCGAGCAATAAAATTGTGTAATCTGCCGTAGGCATACATATTGTGTACCTTCGGATTGACCATATTTACTAATAAGGAAGTTGTTTTCGGAACTTTGTACATTTATAAATCAGAAATTGGCGTTTTGATGGCACTTGTTTTAATTAGTATACCTTAGTTAACGGATATGTAACCAATTATTTATACGTCTTTTTTAGTCGAATTTTGGATATGTTTCGATAAAAATAATAAAATAATAAATGCCGATAAAATTAGTGAGTGTCCGTTGGACTGCCTAGCTGAGGTCTCAAATTCGATCCCAATGCACGCATCTCAGACTTTTCGAAGTTATGTGGTTATTATTAAATTATCACTTGCTTTAACGGTGAAGGAAAACATCGTGAGGAATTCTGCATGTCTGAGAGTTCTTCATAATGATCTTGATGATATGTCGAGTTTGCCAACCCGCACTGGGCCAGCATGGTGGACACACCCTTCGATGACCTGACCCTTCTCAAACTGAGAAGATGCCCTAGCCCAACAGTGCAACAATATAATATATATATATAGTATGTTTATTCTGACCTTCTTCAAATAGTTAAATCATAGTTTTAATTTACAATTATGGTTTTGCTTAAGACAGCAGCAGTTAACTTTATAGTTTCCATAAGTATGCATTGCGAAATATTTACTACAGCTACAGGAATACTTAGTACAGTAACATTACAATAACTCTCTTAAACATTTTACAAGTTTAACATAAGAGAGAAGCAAACAAACTATAACAAACCCCAAAGCCGGTGCGAGTTGTAAAACCCAGAATAATTATTTTTATATTTCCCGAGCGGACATACTTCATCAAAATATGTTGGATATCTTCTGTTAGTCTATAAAACAACTGGCTAGGAAAATAATAATAATAATAATAATATTTCATTTATTTTCTCTCACACAGAAATGGTTTACAAAATTCAATCCTTAATCTATGAGTAAAACTAAATATGTGTATTGAATCTGTATGAGAGACTGGTATCTATACTAGGTAGACCTGTGTTACAGATTACCAGCCTCTCCTGACTCCAGATAAGAGGGTTGCGTGTGCAGTCAAATTACATTATATTGGTGCACAATTATTATGTGAGGTGAGATTTAGGTATAAGTAAATAAAAATAAATAAATACATACCTACGTGTGTAAAGATTTGATGTGTGTGTGTGTGTATGTGTGTGTGGGTGTATGTGTGTGTGTGTGTGTGTGTGTGCATGCGTGCGTGTGTGCGTGCGTGTGTGTGTGCGTGTGTGGGTTCGTGTGTGCATGCGTGTGTGCGTGCTTGTGTGTGTGTGTGTGATACTGATGAAAAAAAAAAAGAAGAAAAAAGAAAACTTATGACTTAAGAGGGAACATGGAGCATATGTTCAGTTTCCTCATAATTAAGTGACTTCAGCCATGGAGTGAGTACTAATTTACATCTATATCTAGTTAATGGATATATATGCAATTTTTCATTAATTTTATTGTAAATATATCTTCCCAAAAAGCCAAAAAACTTGCCAGAGAAAGATGTGGACCAATGATTATCAATTGAGGAACAGACTTTATACTTTAATCTTTTGTTGCTAAACTCTGGGACATAAGTGAGTAAGGAATGCTGTTTTAAAATAAGGTTCAGAATGTAGAGCTGACGTACTGTCAGTACATCTGCCATTTTGTAGAGATTTCTGGTAGGATATAGGAATGGTAATGAGAGACTAACCTTAAGTACTGCCCTTTGGGCTCTTTCCACCTTTATCAAACTTGTTTTGCAGACACCACCCCATACAGAGATACTGTATGATATTATTGGCTGGCATAATGACAAGTAAACCATTTTAATTGTATTTTTATCTGCAATATGACGTAGATTCTTAAAGATAAACATTAATTTGCGAGTTCTACATGCAATTAGGTCTAAATGATAACTGAAATTTAAATTACTGTCAATGATAACACCAAGATATTTTATATGAGTAGTACTTTTTATCGCGTTACATGTACAAGCATGGTTAATACGACAGGAGTGGGCTACGATTGAATAATCTTTGAGCGCATTGGGTGGAGGACTTTTTATGGCAAACGGAATGTACTTGGTCTTCTCTTCATTGAGAGTTAAACCATTGTGTCTGAGCCAAAGCAACACCGCGTTGAACCCTAACTGTGCAAAGACATAGGTGTCTTCCCATGTGTCTCCATGAAAGATTAGCGCGGTGTCATCAGCGTAAGTTACTATTTTGCCATTATTTATTTGCAGATTACATAGGTCGTTAATGTAAGTTAGAAAAAGAGTAGGCCCCAGCACGCTACCCTGCGGCACGCCATAAGCAACTGGTAGATCAGAACTGGTGATATCACCTACCCTCACTCTTTGATTTCTGTTCGTGAGATAGTCAGTGAATAGTTTGTGTTGCCTACCACGTATACCAATCCTTTCTAATTTTTCTAGATAAAATATATCCTTATTTTTTTTTACGTGGTTTAATGCATTGGCGCATACTTCTCCGCGGGGGCGGGCGGAGGGTTTATGTCGGACTCACCCGGGAAAAGATGGAGATATCCCGGTAATACCGACTAAACCTACCACAGTGTTCCTTCTCGTAATCTATGGCCGGGGCGCAGGGATCACTCGCTCATTCATCCTGTAGAGGAAAATAATATATCCTGTGTTAAAATAGAAACTTATTTGAAGAAATGTGTTTGGAATGTAGTCTTATGGCTATAACGACTACCTGTCTGCTTATCATTATGTTTATAATGATTAAAGATACATTAGGTAGAGACAGATCTCATTAGCAGCACAATATTTGAAAGGTAAGGAAAACCTACTATGTTCCTCGAAAACCACGTAAAGCTGTTGATTCCAGGTATGGTGCGCGTAGTAAGCCAGAGTCAGCGGTCTTCGTTAAAAGGCGTCATCACGAATTCATTCATATGAAGAAACGGTGTCACTAGATAATTTTATACATGATAGAAATCCGTTATTCAGCCTTTTGAAGCATTTTGTGTGATAAGTAAGAATCTGAATGCCATAAATTAATGAAAAGGTGTTACTTGTTACTAGTAACTGTGTTTGATTATACCAACAACTATGCTAATTATTTTTTAAATGTTTACACTGTGACCTTTGTTTATAAAATCAAAATTATATTAAGTGCTTTTTTTAATTGGCATTTGTCGTAAACCGAAGACCAATGATTGAATTACTTTAGAGAAAATTAACACGTGAAATCAATTGAATTTACGCAAAGGTCACTATACCCCGTACGAGATGGCGCTCCCCGTAACTACGGGTTTAACACAGACAACCGCTGTAAATACCTATTCACCCTAATAATTCTATAACCACTACAAGACTTAAACAAACTAACTTCGCAAGTGTAACCTTAATATTTATAAGTTTATTGTTACATTTTTTCATATAAGATTGGCGGGAGTCTTGTGTCCCATAATACATACATGACATTACGGGTTTAATATCTGAAAGTGGCAAGAACTGTACAATGCACAAATAGTTAACCTGAGCCTAGGTGTCTGCTTCCGTTATTTCATTTATTTGTAAAGAAACGTCATACAAATCCATCATATGAAAAAATAAGAATAACATAAATAATACGTAAGTAACATAATAGCTCTCATTTGGACCTTTGTTTATAAACACTAATATATTTATTCAGTTAAGCTTTATACAGAATATACTACGGCTAATCAAGTAATTGCCAATAAAACTTAATTGGTTCGTTAATAAAATGTAATGGAGTGCGGTTAATCAGAAATGCAAATGTTTATATTTTACAATGTTTTTGTTTTAGCAGTAATGTGTTACAGACTGATATAAATGTTTCTTACTTATAACAAACTGAGATTGGTAACCGTGGTATCATGACGTGCTTACATTATTATGTTATATTTTGTTATAATAGCATGCCTTTTTGCTGTCATGTCATTCACACCGGCACACAATAGATTCCCAATTATGCATGCCAAGCATTGACACATTTTTAAGAAACCCTTTTTATAAATGATTTTATTATTCTACAAGTAATTTATATATGACTAGCTGTTACCTGCGACTTCGTCCGCGTAGAATTTAACTAAAAAGTGTTAGTCTCTGCGGAACCCTATTTAAAAAAAATCAAAGTAGCCTAAGTTACTCCTTATAACATCAGCTATTTTCCAGTGAAAGTCCCGTCAAAATCGGTTCAGCCGTTTCGGAGATTAGCCGGAAAAAACAAACAGACAGACAGACAGACTGACAAAAATTTTAAAAATAGATTTTATATACCTTATATACTTTCATATGCATTAGATAAAAAGCTGTTATTTTGACATTACAAACAGACACTTCAATTTTATTTATTTGTATAGATTCGTAATAAAAGCT
Organism: Catocala sponsa; assembly: GCA_963564715.1. Classification (NCBI taxonomy): domain Eukaryota; kingdom Metazoa; phylum Arthropoda; class Insecta; order Lepidoptera; family Erebidae; genus Catocala; species Catocala sponsa. The sequence goes on along the minus strand of OY751338.1, from coordinate 17,868,681 downwards.
AACGCGATCATGCGTTTTAATCAAAGATATTGTAGAACTATATACAATATCTTTGGTTTTAATTGTCTATAGGTGTTTAAAGTTCAGACCAATAAAAATCCAGATAAACTAGTAATCTATGAATTGTCTTGATATTGATACACAATGTTGCCTTGCTATTATAAAACTGCTTTTATATACTTTTTATGCTGAAGATGCTAAGGCAACAGGAAATTAAAAGTATCAGACTGAGCCGAAGCGAACATGCTCGGGTTATTATTTATTCAATTACCCCATCGACTTATGCACAAATTTTTACAAAGAATATAATGAAAGTGATCAAGGAGTAATTGGAATTGAATTATAATATATTTATCTGTAAATCTATCTCGGGTTGTAAGAGGCTAGATTGCACAACACAGGGAACCGTAGTGTGTGGTTTAGGGGATTAACTGGTGTATTTATAACCTTTTAAATAATAAATATTTATTATTATTACAATTTTCTTAGTATATTTTAAAGGGGCTTGTGTTGTAATGTTATAGGTACGTTGATACTGTAAAGACGAGTTGCAGGAGTTAACCATTGCGTTACGGCGGGCGTACTGCCACCATCGTGGATAATTATAAGGCTAGAGGTCAATACGAATAAGAAGAAGAAAAACAAAATAACAATAAAAGTTATAGAAGAAATAAATTACTATAGAATGAAGGTTAATTATTTGTTCTGTGGTTGTTGCAATGGTCTAGGTTGCAATGGGTGTGTAGACTTTTAGGAGCTAACAATCAGCTGGCAATGTAGTAAGTATTATGTTTGTGTGTTTTGTGTTGTTTTGCAATGCGTCGGATTAATGAGGTTATCTTCGTGTATTTAAAAGTGGTGTATCCTATTAATTAAATCATCCTCGTTCTTCAAACTTATTAAGAAGGCGCAGGCAGAGATGTATTACACCGGAATTTCGCTAGCCATTGTTAAGGTTCCGAGCCTATTATCTTCTATCAGACACAGCGACTGCCCAATAACACTATGTACGACCCAGGAATTGAACCACAAGACCCCATGCACCGCAATCGCATTCACTAACTCGTAAACGTCGGGTAGGCAACTGCCTAGACGAAGAATTATCAAAAATCTAATTAGTCCACATAATAACTAGTCAGTATAAATAAGAAACCAAATACATTTTCATAGCACTTTATTTATCACAGACATCATTCCAATTTTCATTCCAATTTTATCAACGCTGATAAATCACCAGGCGAGCTGGTTGCCATAGCCGTAAGCACCATGGGCGCCGTTACCGTAGCCGCCATAGCCGTAACCGCCATAACCACCATAGGCACCGCTGCCATAACCATGAGAGACATGAGAGTCATCACGGTAGACAGACACGGAGGACACAGCGGATCCTAGACCATTGTAGCCGTGAGAACCATAGCCGAGTCCACTATAACCGCCAAGAGCGCCTGAGTAACCTCCGTGAGCACCGGAGTAACCACCAAGAGCACCGGAGTAGCCTCCATGGACACCCGAGTAACCACCAAGAGCACTGGAGTAACCACCATGGTAACCAACGCTGGCGGGCACTACTTTGCTAACTGATGTGTATGAGGTGGCTGGGCCATGAGCACCGTATCCACCATAGCCGGCGTAACCGCCATAGCCACTGGCGTAACCGCCATAGCCGCCGTAACCGCCATACCCGGCGCCGTAACCACCATAGTTAGCAGCTCCACCATAAAGGCCACCGGCACGGGCCACGCCGAAGAGGCAGACAGCGATGGCGAAGATCTGTTGATGAAAAATAAATAACACTGTTAAATAGAACAATATCGTTTGTATTTCTTTTCAAAATTATTTAGAACTAATGGGCATGCATGATGAATTGCTTAAGGCAGTCGTATCGCCAGTCCTAATTATATATTGGAGTCCCAAACGTGTCAGAAAATTATAAGATTCTTCAATAGTTATTCACTTAGCAAAACTGTTGAACTCATTTGTTGTCCGTTGTTTGAACGTTTGTAAAGAACAGTGGGTTGATTTGTTTTTGATTTTTAAGTACAAGAATTGTATTTTGTTATAAAAGAAGATATAGTGACTTACTTTGGTGAACATGTTGCTGGTTCTTCAAGTGTGATGAGTTGAATGTTTTTGAAGCTATTGTTACACGCTTTTATATTAAAATCGTAGGAAACAAGATTATTTTTCAAGGTTCTCTTAGATTTTGAGAAAAACGGAGCGTGACGAGTTTTAATTAGCTTACGTTAAAATGCAATATTTAACTAATATATAGTAGATAATTGCGTGGGAATAAAAACCTTATTACAATCGTTTAGAGGCGATTATAGTGTGAATAATGAGTAAGATGTTAATCTGCTATATATGGTGTTATCTTGAGAATTGTTGTACAAGGGTTAGCATTAAACCGAAATACAAAACATTAAGTAATTAATTACCTTTATGAATAAGTGTAGCTTTAAACGAATATTTTTTTAGTTAAATACTTGTCACTTAATTTATATTATTATGAGTTTCAGACTAAATAATTTATTTAGAATTCAGGTTGTCTAGTTAATTACCGCTTGTTTTAACGGTAAAGGAAAAACATTGTGAGAAAACCTGCATGTCTGAGAGTTTTCGAAGATATATATGAACTCTGCTAAACCGCACTGGGTCAGCGTGGTGGATTATGGCCTCACCCTTCTTACACTGAGAAGAGGCCCGTACCCTGCTGGGTCGCATTGCTATGCGATAGGGCTGATGTAATATATTATATATGTATTTAAATAATTTATAATTGGAAGTATCTCACCTTTTGAGAACGATTTTCTAATAACAATTTCTGAATGACAGTGGAGGCGCCCACAATTGTAGTGATGTAGACGACTTGAGCTAGTTGTACGTAATCAACAATGTTATTTCTGTGAGGTTACTTTGAAGTGTTGTCTCCAATATACATTACATAAGGGAGGTATATAATAGGACGATAGATATAACAGACCTCCCGTACACACATGGAGTATCCCGACTGTAGAAGTAGAATAGTTCGTAAATTATATATCCGCGTCATGTAATAATATTTATAGTCAATAAGTCATTTCTGTGTTGGTTGCATAGGGCTTGCATATATTTGTAGTTCCAACCGTGTCGGCGTCGTCGTGGCGGCGTTTTGGCATTTACCTACCGAGCTGTCGTTTTGGCATTTACCTACTTTGTCAAGGTAGGTATAGGTAACCACCTCTCCTCTCCGTTGTTCCTCTTTGAAGCGCTGAGATATGCAGTTTTAAGTTGTGGTTATCCTTATTTAATTGGCAGTAATTGACATTCGCACCATAAAAGTACTTTTATACCTATATATACAAGACTGCATCGGTAGCATAGTGGTAGTAAATGCGACTTCCTTGCAGGCTTTACGTTTGTTTCTCGAGTCAAAAAAAGTGCAATTAGATACCATGTCTGAAACTGCACTCGGCTATAAATTCACCTTCTTTTCGTAGAACGAAATATCATAGCGAAATGTGGATGAAATACATCTTTGCATACCCTTTGGAGGCGTGAGACTATGGAAGTATTTATTTACTTCCATAGACTCATATATATGTACATAACAATTAATATACTTACATAACAAACAATAACAGAACATGTCGGCCTCGATGGCGTAGTGTTTAGTGTAACCGACTGCCACGCCTGAGGTCGCGGGTTCGATTCCCGCACCAGTCAAACATTTGAGTGCATGAACATGGATGTTTGTCCTGGTCTGGGTGTTTCTATATATAATATGTATGTATTTACAAAAAAAAAGGTATATATGTATGTTTATCCATAGTCTAGTACCCATATTACAAGCTCTGCTTAGTTTGGGGTAGATGGTGTTGTGTGTATGTAGTAGAATAGTAGAATATTATTAATTAATTGAGTTTATTTAAGAATAAGTGGTAATAGGATTGAATTTCACTTACGGCCCTTTCCATATACAAATTAATCACATACATAATGATGTAGTCGCCAAATCGTCTGTCAAGAAAATACTGTTGAAGGCAAGTTATTAAAGATAATTTTATTGTAGCAATAACTTTTCGAGTTAACAACGTATTTGATATTTGACTGATGAGTGTTAAAACCAATTATAGCTTTGGATGTAGCGTATTCATAAAGTAAATGTGGTGTTGATAAAACAAGCAGCAATATTGCGAAACTAGAAAATCCTGTCCATTTGCCAGGTAATGCACATTTACATGTAAGCCTAGAAATTGAAGGACGTCATTGTAGGGTAAAGGTAAAATAGTAGATAGTATCACAGTCACTGCCGTAAAGCCGATATTGAAGTAATTACTATATTTACTATACAATAGTAAGTTTCGGAGACATACCTACATATTACGTAATATAATGTTTATTTAACAGTATATTCTTATTATCCTAACTAATATTATAAATGCGAAAATGAGTTCGTTTGTTTGTTTGTTACGCTTTCACGCCTTAACTACTCAACCGATCAACATGAAATTTTGCATACACCTTGTCAGGGGTACAGAATAGGAAATAGGGTACCTTTCATCCAGAAAAAATAACTGTTGCAAACCTAACCTAACCTAACCTACATTTACGCGAGCGAAGCCGCGGATGAAAACTAGTAATTTATAAGTGCGAATGTGAATTTGTTTGTTTGTTACGCTTTCACACCTTAACTACTTGACTGATCATTTTGAAATTTTGCATACACGTTGTCAGGAATACAGAAAAGAACATAGTGTACCTTTCATCCAGAACAAAAAATACTGTTGCCCAGGGATAGAAATTCATTAACAAAATATACATTAACGCAAGCAAATCCGCAGGAAAAAGCTAGATGTTAAATAAACATTGGGTTGAGAATCTAATGAGATGCCGAATTACAAGAGTTTGAACATCATATTAAACCTAGCGATCTTCTTTGTGAGAGCGTTATTGTTTCTGGTTTGTATAGTTGACAGAATGCTGATAGATCTGCTTCAATAAATATGTAAACTTTAATTGGTTCTAAAAGACAATTGGGGAACATTTGTGTATGTTTGTTATTATTATTTTTCGTTAGAAGAGCGGTAGTCAAAAGACTGCGTACGCGATCTCGGGTTCCATTACATAGCTCCTTCAAAGTGTTATTCAGATTTTCTTACAAGATATTTCTTGGTACAGCAATAGGCATAGCTGGCGATATTTAGGTGTAATATACTTCTGCATAACCCTTTGGGTGGAGGACTATGTATGTATATCAAATGATTTAAAGAAAATGCGTTTTTGGCAACAGGTATATTTTTATTATTAAATACATAATAGGGAGCATCACTTCAAACTCTGTGATATAAATTAAGAACAGCCATATTTGTATTAAAATAAAATATTTACAATATTGTTTAATTTTTATCTAAATACATTTTGAGGTACGTGTATACAAATTATGTTCGCCGGTTACCACAGGTATTTTGAGCCGTGACCGCCATATCCGTAACCGGAGTAACCACCAGTGTAATCGCCAGTGTAGCCGGAGTAACCAGTGCTGTAACCGTGGCCGTAAGATACGGGGTAAGGAGAAGCATAAGACGAATAGGAAGAAACGGGGGCTACGTAAGTCTTAACGATGGGAGAAGAGTGGACTTGGTAGCGGGAGACAGTAGAGATTGCTGGGGCGTAAGCGGCGTAGGAGTACGTGGGTACGACAGCCTTAGTAACAATGGGTGCGGTGTATACAGCTTTGGTCACGATGGGAGCAGTGTAAGAAGGAGCGACGTAAGTTGAGTAGCCTCCTAGTCCGTAGCCAATACCAGATGCGTAGCCGAGGCTGGAGTAGCCAGCACGGGCTAAGCCAAACAGGCAAACGAGGGTGGCGAACTGGAAAAAGAAAGTTGATTGATTAATGAAAATACTGTAGTTTATTTTGTATGCATGGTAATCGGAGTACACTATATGAGATGTAACCATTTTTTATATAGTATTTAACAATTTATGGATACTAGCGGATCCAATCGACGCTGCCTGAACGATTGCATAAAATTAAAAAAACAGAACTCAGTCGCAGAGCTAGCTACCGGGTCTAGTTGACCACCTACTCAATCACACACAACAATTTCATGGATATCAGCCAAGGCGTTTATAAGGAGTTCAGTGATATGCTTATTGCACATTTACAAAGGATTATAAATGTAAAGATAGGTATTTTATTAGGCTTATGTTTAACTTATCACCAGATATAGTAAAATATAACAGTCAAAAATAGTAAATGATCACCAAATTGCATAGCAAAATATATTTAAAGAGATCAAAATAAGTCGACGGTGCTCCGCTTCGCGGAGCTCCTGTTTTTGGGTGGGTTTAAGAAGTAACCTAACATAACCTGACCCTTCCGAGACGGAATGCAGTGATTTGAGGCGTATAGGTGCTCGTTATGATATATTTTAATAAGCATATTTTGCTGCGCAATTACTATTTTTGGTGGTCATTATATTTAATCCCATTTTATTATTAGATATGCTCGTCTGTACGGAAGTGATTATTCAAAGCTCAAACATGCAGATCCAGTCAGGCCTTTGTTAATTTGTGCAGTCGGGCATATCTTAATTATAATTGAATTCTATACATTAGATATCGCACTAAACCTAAAAAAACAAAACAATTTTAACATATTAAGACAAGACAAGCTGATTTTGACATCGCGCTTTGACCCTTATGACTTAATTGACGTTGCAAGTTGCTCTTTTATTACTTTAAAAGTCAGTTAATGTGTTGGTCCGTGTAATATCAATGACTAGGTCGCGTGGTCGGGTACTTTCGAGGTCGGTACCTTGACAATTTCGACATAAGTAGTACAGGTGATTGTCATGAGCCACATCTTGATATTCTTCTACACCTACGTTAATTAACAACATTTTGTTTTCTGCTAAAACCAGTACTGCCCTTGAGAATAATAATATTATTTGATTATAATGTTGGTGAAATACTGTTGAGGTAATAATATTACCGTTTCCTTTATATGTTTATTCGTGCCACTTCCCACGGGTAATGTAAAAGATGACTAATGGATATTAACTGTAAACTGTTGTAATGCGTTCTATTGTAAGCATCTTTGTTTTATGTAAACACTAAATGTTTGAGTAAAATGATAAAAATCATCTTTCTTAGTTTTCTATTTTATCACAAATATAGATGATATAAACTTTACATATTTTGGTAACGTGATTATGATAGCTCTTGAATTTTATGCGAATAGTTCCATATTTTGCCGTCCTTATCTTATTGCCTTGGTAAAGTAAATATTTAGTAAGTAGGCATAACCGTTTCTGTCTAATGACATGTTTATCCCAAAAACAATTCATATACTCAACAATACGTACATATTATTTTTAATAAGTCGTGTAAACTCTGACATGCGATATTACAAGAAAGTACTTTTTTGTCTGTATATAAACGTCTATCAAATAAAATGTCGTTTTAACCTGTCAGTTGTTGAATGGCATACATAATTAAAAACCTATTGTGTCTAGTTGCCGGTGGGTCGCTGTGACTTAATAGGTTTGTAGAATGTTTGCACTTTTGTAGAGACATTCTTGAAACAAATATGATAACATTCAAGTAAAATTATATAATATTATAATTAAACATTAAGACGGATTTCCGGCAACGCTTGTGTGTAGAAGTAGATAGTACGGTACATGAATTGATAGAAAAGAATTTGAACTAAGATAACATCTAAATCTTGGAATCAGAGCAGTATACCAACATAATTCTTAAACAACAAGAGCCCTCCGGGTACCGTATAGTTTTTTACATAATAAAGAAATCATCAAGCCTATTAATACAGAGCGTTTTATGAATAACTATCAAGTTGATTGCATACAAGTGACAACCATTATGAAAGCTGTTGATGGTAGAGATTTAAAACCAGTATCCATTGATTCGCCTAAAGGCCGCACGTTACTTAATGAGAACAGGGTTAGGTAAGTCCTCGTGTAGATTTAGAATAATAGCAGATTGGTTGATCTGCTTGAGATTCTAGAACCGGTCAAGTGCAACTCACTTGTCATGAATAGATATTTCTAGAATCTAAACATATTACATGTACACATGTCTAAAATGTCAGATAACAAGATATAGCTTTAAATAGTGGCTGAATAAGCATCTTGAGAAACGACTAGTCTATTAATAAATGAACTTTACATAGACTTACGCCTGTTTAAATTCGAAGATGTATGCATAGGCATTTTGCATCTTCATTTAGACAGAATCTTTTTTGATCTCAGGTAACGTATTACTTAAAATGTGGCCAGGGCTTGCCTTATAAGGCGAGCGTGTTGTTTTTTACCGTGCATATTACCTGATTCTGTGCTAATATTAAAAATATCTTGATAGAAAAACCAAAAATCACGTCAATTGCCTCCCGGGTCAGGTTCCGAGTTAGATCTCCCGTATTGATCCTAGTTACTTTCGCAAAAATCATCCCTATCTAATGCTACTGGACCAATGCAAATGCATTCGTAATAAGCGTTTAGCATATTTCAAATATATTACGAGCTAGTCTAATAAGCATAAAGAAGCAATTAACTGTGTCTAGACCAAATGCTTTGGATTCAAAGTTTATAATAAAAATTGATTCCTATTTTAATAGCTGATTTAGAATTATCAAGAATAGGTATCTATAAACTATTGAGCAGTGTAGCCTATCCATATTTGTCATAACCAGTCCGAAAATATTACTAAGCAGTTTTAATAGGATTTTCTCCTCAAGAAGCAGTTGCCTATCGGGATTGGCCTTAAGTTAACTATTCGTAAAGACGCAACCATTCTTGCTTAATTTTAAACACTATTATGACTGATTAGACAGACGACTATTTGGGTTCTAACTAATTATTTGAAGAGGTCACAGACAAAGAAAGTACAACGTTTCTTTTTAAAACAAACAACAGCAGAAATGAAAGTGAAAATTGTGCAACAAAAGAGGGTATAAAGATCCATTATATTTGTTTTTAGAATATTCTAAAGCTGCGGCAAAGAGTTACAAAAAAGTATGGCAATGCAGAGCATGGACCTGTTACGTAGAAACAAAAGGATGACACATTTTGTTATTTGTGTGTTATAACATGCCATAGAATAAAAAAATGTGAAGCTAAAATAGCATGGCTCCAATTAATGTTTCTTTGAAAATGGAACAAATCTTGAGAACCGACACTGGCGTTTTAAATTAGTAGAGATGCACAATTCTTGGGCTTGTTTTAATATAATGTCCTTGATTTTGAAGAAGTGAACGGTATTTTAATGACTGCGTTCTTAGAATATATATATATATATATATATATATATATATATATATATATATATATATATATATCTACAAATATTGGTTAAGAACTAGTTATATTTGGATTTTAATGTATTTCCGTATTAGTAATGATAGATAGCTATAGGCTAAATAGTTGTTACAGAAGCTAAGTCACGCAAACTATTACAACGGGTGACTAACATATAACTATATAAGGCGGAGCCTTAACCAATCGCAGACACATCATCTTAACTGTCAGTCAATAAGACTTTTTCATGTCGTTTTATTAACACTATTGTTAAAGTTGCAGAATTGTACTATTCTAACGATTTAGGTAAAGTCGACAATGAAATCTCTTCGAAGATGGTGGTGATGTGAAGCATGAGTATTTCCGTTGCACACATTTTTGTGAGAGGTGTAGAAACACTACTTAAATAGTAGGCAAATATTTAATAAAATCCAAAACGTAATACACTTGGTAAAAATTTGGCAATCTTTGAAAAACAGAATTGCATCACTAAACGAATCACTGATAACGTATGCACTATGGAAACATCGCGATGATACTGAGAAGATTATGCAAATAACACTATTCAAATTGAATGTCACTATTCTTACCTTAGCGATCATCTTGATGTAGATTCTTTGGATATGATGAGTGGAATGTTAGCCAAAACAAAAATGTCAGCTTATATAGTTAACGAAATCTCAGGAAACAAAGCGGCCTCGCCATTGTCAAGTTTCTAGATGATTTTAGTAAAACGCTGCATAATTGTATCAGAAACGTTGTTCATAAGGTCTTTTTTGATATTAATATATAATTTTATAACGCTGTTATAATAATACAGGTGAATTGAAGGTGAACTAATTTGCCTTCCAAATAAGTGTTTATAATATAGGAAGTGGATGCGTTAATGCGTTTTTTTGTGTTCAAAAGGGCCTTCTTTTCTTTGCTTGCAGATATTTGGTAACTCATTCATGATTCTATTCATACCAAATGATTTAATATATTATTGCACATGTATTGAATATAATTTGAATATTTTTATGTACGTATTTTGCTTTTTATAATAAAGTGCTCCTAGCTACGGCACATCGGAATGTGTCCGTTGGAAAGAAGACATTTCAATGAATGTTCTATGACAGAAATGTTTATGTTTAAAGCCTTTACCAATTATTTGGTGAAAAGTCATACCCGAAATGTCACTTTCTTACAAGAAACCGGCAAAAGAGTAATAGCACTGTTACTGCACACTGTGTTACACACGGTGAACAAAAGTGGATCACAAATCTGTCTCTGTCATCCTTTTTCCCATCCCACTTTTAATTTATCTTTCTTTATTATTCAAAATTTCTTTACTATTCATGAGTAAACATTTATTACCGACTAATATGACATGGTACATAATTGATTTGATAGAGATACATAGACATATACAGGTATAAAGACATACACCACAGGGAAACTATTACTTAGAACCTAGAATAAGCAATCATATGCTACAATAACCATCTGCCCGTCTAGGATCAGACGTTTTTATTTGCTACCTTTGTTCTTTAGTACCGCGTAAGAAGAAAATAATCTAAAAAGGTACATACGTCAGAAACTTAATGATTAAAAATCTAAAGTGTCTGTGTGCTTACCCATTCAGCAACAAGTGTGAATCTGTTCGATATGTTACGTACTGTCAAGTATATTTATATGATAATATAAAATTGAGCCAGATATCGGAAAGGTTAGGCTCATCTACACCAGCTAGGCATAGCCGGATAGGTCTGGTCCGTGTTTGATAGGGCGAGTGTTTTGTACTATGTATATATGCATATATTTACATGCATAATCTGAGTCGACGTTTAAGTACATAAATCTTTATAAAACATGATATTTGTTGATGAGATTTACACATTGAGGTCACACGCATTATATGCGAAGGATGCAGTCAACTATGGATAATTTCTAGGCTAGCTTATAGAATTTATACATCTTAATGAATAAATTATACAGTGTATACGTCAATGTATGGATATGTTTAAAATTAGAATCGTTGTTGTTTTATTTTTTTATATATTAGTACTAAGCCTATATAAAATAATAGCTATATTGCTCGCGGCTTTGCTCGCGTAAAAGTACGTTAGGTTATGTAAGTAATAGTACATTTTTAAAGTAAATATAGCTTTCAAATGGTGAAAGAATTTTTAAAATCGGTTGAGTAGGTATTTTTTGAGTTAAATCCTTACAAACAAATAAAAAATTTAAACTTTCCTCTTTATAATATTATCATAGTATAAAGTGTAGACTAGCTGTATATACTAATGATATAGCTTATATATGTTACTTCTGAATAAAGCAGCTTTCCAATAGTTAAAGAAATTTAAAAATCGGTCTATTGGTTTTTGAATTATTTCATCACAAACAAAAATACATTGTTTATATATTAGTATAGATTCATCGAAAGGTTACATGAGGAATATTAATACGTACATTTCGTCAGTCATGTTAAGGTTTTCCGTAAGTGCATTTTAATACTTCTAAGCTAGATAACAAGCATATCATCCTATGGCCTGATGGCAAAGCCAATCCTCTCTCACAATAGTCACAGTTCTGCAACAGGACTAACGACCCCGTCAATATTTGTTTTCTTTTTTTACCAACTAGTGCTCGAACTGGCTTGTCTCTATTACTTTGTATCGTAAGGTCAAAAGTTGCACAAAGTTCGTTGCCCCTAAAGCTACTCGGCTACTTGTGTTGAGTCACGACAAAATCGCCAATGTATTAGTGGGTACGTATGTTTCATAGTTTCGTAAGAAGCTTGTCAACTACCATTACGCCCTAAGGCGACATCTATGTATTTTCAAACAGATTAAACATGTCATGATCTTAAACGCTAATTAGACATACACGTTGTTAATTACGAATGTAGTTATTGGACATTTAATAAGATATTTTATATCTATTTAATTGGGTAGATTGATTCAAATCATATGTTTTGTTAATATATCTTTATTTAATTAATTTATTAGGCTTTAGCCAAAACACCGCATAAAGTTTGTTCGTTTATAGTATAACAAAGTAGTAGTATAACAAATAGAGAGATGACTGGATGTATATCTTAGAGTAGTAACTATAACAAATCATAATTTTACTGTTTCGAGAGTAATGGTGTACCGTTTAGAATTTTATTTTGTAAATCTCTGTATCAGTATTGGGCCTAAAAAGGTGCCTGGTAGAGTCAATAGGCTCGCTTCCTATTACGTAAGACTTCTAATGGTTTGAGGCGCTCATAGCCAGTTGCACTCACTGATCGGTAAACGATTAGCGAGGTTAAGCAACGTTGGGTGCGGTCAGTCTATAGATGGGTGACCGCTTAGTGGTATTTCATCTGAGCGTCTCCGTGCTTCGAAGGGCACGTAAAAAGTCGGTCCCGGTTGTTGTCAAATTGATAGCAGTCGTTAAGCCATGTCAGAGGCCTACGGGCGGCTTGAACAACTCTTGATAACAGGTTGACCACTAACCACACGAAAAGAAGAAGAAGAATGGTAAAGAATGCCAAACATATTACAGTACTGGAAATTAAAAACAAATCCCTTACTGCCTAGTCCTTCGGTAAACACAGCGTTAACGATAGGTTTCTCAATTAGCGTATAGTGTAATAGTTTTTGAAACAACAGTCTTAGTTATAATCTGATTCGAATAAAGTGACAAAACTGTAGACCTAAAATGCCACTGGGTTTTTGGCATGCTTAGTAGTAGCAAAAAGTGACTTGCTTGTTATTAAGTGGAAGTTTTAACTATAGTTGGCAAAATGTAGGTAAAATATACTTCTGCTTTCTCCTTCAGGGAAGTAGGCTTAAGATTCTATAAGATATATTAAGATTCTTATAGATGTATAGTGCTCGCTCTGAGTCTTTGATCACAGATCGCAAGTTATTTGCGTGTTGTTATTCGGATATCTTTCGAATACAATTGAGTTCCTCACTAATCGAGAAGCAGTACAAATTCTTAATGAAAAAGGCAGTAAACTCTGTACTTTGCCTCGAAGATCAAAAGGTCTCAGCTGTTCGGCTGGTAGCAATAGGCTCCTTCACGATTACGTATAACCAAAAATATATAACTGATGAAATATCGGTATGATATATTTGTTGAGCCTTTCCTTGAATAGTACTTATAAATTATATTAATTCCAATACAGCTATCTATGTAAAAGCTAGGAGCAGCAATAGATTGGTGAAAAGATTGCTTAACTGATACGCAGATGTTTCAAATTTGATTCCGTTTGCGTTTAAATATAAATACTCGAAGTTATTTATCGCTCGCTTTATACACAATTAAAAATTATACATAGGTAAAGATAATAAATTCTACAATGTTCTAAACACATAAAGTCGCATTTTACACTTTACTTTATTAATTTGAAACGAAAATTAAATTACTTGAAATAATTATTATTTTCGGAACTTGGAACTAACATATTCGTTGAATAGAGCCAATTCTCCTTAGGTAATAGTATCTTTATACTTACAAGGTGACAAACGATACCTATTATAGCTTAGTTTATAATAAGGTGTTATGATAGTGGACAGTCGCGGCATCAGATGCATCTACAAAATAAATACTATATTGTGTGAAGTCAACCTAGCAAAAACTGTCAATGCAAGAGAACCTATTGGCGTCTTGGCCTATATAACATCTCCTTTAGAAGTTTTGGCAACTTAAGCCAAAACTTCGACGTGTAGACAACATAGTAAAACAACACATATACCAACAACAAGTTACCAAGTACATATATAATTTCTTACACTCTTAATAAATTCAGGCGAATTAATCAAAGTCTAAGAATTTAAATATGTTGCTTCTAACTATAGTGATCTGAATTTATAGTGCCCCTATTGGAGGCACTATAAATTCTAGCGATCTGTAAGAGATTAGCGCGTTCAAGCAAACAAACAAACAAACTCTTTAGCTTTATATTATTATTATTATTATTTTCAGCCTGTATTGTCCCACTGCAGGGCAAAGGCCTCCCTCTCGCTTTTCCACATATCCCTATTATGCGCTAGTTTACACCAGTCCCTCCTGTAGTTAATTAATTCGTCTTGCCATCGACGTTTTGGTCTACCACGTTGGCGTTTAGCACCGTCTGGGATCCAATCTGTGCTGATTTTAGCCCAAAGCTCCTGCGGCATACGGCAAACGTGTCCAGCCCAATCCCATTTCAGTTTGGCGGCTTTCTGGGTGACATCTGCGATTTGTGTTTTGGAGCGTAGTGTAGAGTTTTTAATGCGGTCCGTTAACCGTACCCCTAGGATACTACGCTCCATGGCTCGCTGGCAAACCTCTAGCGCGGACCTCTGCTGACCAGTCAAAGACCATGTTTGTGCACCATACGTAAGAATGGGAAGAATGCATTATAATATTACTATAGATTAATGTTGTAATGTACCCTATGGTTTGTTTTTCACTAAACCTTAACGTTTAAATTTTATTTCCCAGTTCACATGTTCAACATTAGACTAAGATAAGTTATGAATTTCAATGTTTACCTTCCCTTAGTGCTGTACACACCTATAATATAAGTGTCAAATTGACAATATACCTTGACCATTGTGATTATATTCTTTATAAAATATCAGTGAGTAAGTAGTGGGCTGTGTCTATGTAATAGAACAAAATAATATTATTTGATAGAGATCTACTAAAAATAAAAAAATAAAAAAATCTTCTCTTCGATATTTCCCAGACTGGCCAGTCCGAGCGAGTAAGCTGTTGTGAATGTATTAATGTTAAATCAAAAGAAAATGATGGATAACCAAGCGTTATGAATAATACACGTAGCTATATCTACATATGTATAATGAGCACGTTGGGCGCCGTCGCCGGTAACATGTGCTCACGTACTATTTATTATACATAAGGGATAAACCTCTTTGGACTCAAGTGTAGCACTTTTAATATCGTTACTTGTCTTGAATATATCATTACCTAACTTGGTTTTAGAGTAGGTAGTTTTTATTTATCTTCGTAAAGTGGTTTTACTTGAGGACTTAGTAAAGCGGTTTACATGTGTTTAAGAAAATAATGATCTTATATACAAATAATTCTTCAGCAATAGTATAACGATTACGTATTGGACTTATTTCCAAGTGTGGGCGTTCTTGTTTGACGTTTGAGCAGTACAGTATTATTGACTCAAAATAGCCCGAAGGAAGGGAAAATGAGCGTGGGATGAAAAACCATCCGTGAAAAATACGTATTGTGCAAATATAAGATTCACGATGTAGTATTACAATGAAGGTGAGTCCGATCGAAGTATCGAAAGACAATGTAGCCTATAATGTTCTCGAAGATATGTGAAGTCTGCCAACCCGCACTGGGCTAGTGTGGTGGACTATCGCCTAACCCTTCTTAGACTTAGTAGACACTTTATATATATGGCTGATATTATTATTTAATGTTGTGCTTGCCACATAAAGCAGTACTTCAGATTTCATAGAAGATATGTTTATTATTATCGATTACTAAGTTTTGTAAATAATATCAGTAACAGCTTATGAGAAGCATTAAGGCAGTACGGGTGGATAAATCATCTGTGCATTGGAGCTTGAAGCAACGTTAGTTCTTTATAATCTTACTAGTTTTTGCCCGCGGCTTCGCTCCTGTTAATGTAGATTTTGTGAATTAATTGCTATTCCTAGGGAAAAGTTTTTTCCTGGATGGAAGGTATCCTATGTCATTTTCTGTACCCTGACAACATTTATGTGTATGTAGTTAAGGCATTTAAACGTAACAAACAAACTCACAATATTAATTAAAATGATAAACGATATGATATTGATGCCTGTAACGTCGAATATATTCTGATATTGTTCTAAACAAGTTGTTAACTTTTGGTTGTTGAAAGGTAGATCAACAGATGGTCAAACGCGTGTCAACTGATTTATTGATTGACTTGATTGGCTGACATAAATAACAATGGTCAATCAAATCACATGACACGATTTAGATTTTGACACGTTGTTGATGGCTGTCGTAGAAACTGAGAGTTTGTCAATGATTATCTTGCAATTTGAACATTCTACCAATAAGTCAGAGACATATCACAAAATAAAAAAAGGAATAGACTTTTTTTGATGCTCGTTCTAATGACCACACTCCGCCTGATGGTAAGCAGTCATGTATGTGGTCTAAGAGCAGTGGCCTCCACACCGTCCTCATAGCAGCTGAGGCGATGTTAAGGTTCTAAACTCTACATTGACGGCCTGAGAAGGTGCTTTATCACGCTCCGCTTAAAGTACCCAGGGTTTAAAGAAGAAGGATATTACACGCATATGGCGCCGCTATGTTTTATGTACCACGTGCTTCTAAGTTAGTTAGTTCGTTCCAAACTCTGTACTGTTACTGAGAACTTTTTAACGCTTTGCCCGACCCGGGAATCGAACTTGAGATCTCATGGTACTCTCATTCACAACCACCGCGCCAAAGTCGCAGTATATTTATGAAGCTAAAACCATTTTGTTCTGCTAATTTGTCATCGTTTCTTGGGTTTAGAATATTGTAATTTTTTAATGACAGTTTTTATCATTCATACTTTGTTATCCGATCCATTTGTTTTGAGGCTTCTTATATTAGGCGCCTATTATGTTCTACCAAATTAGGGTACGAACAGGTGACCTTACTTTGTTTTTAATGTATATCTTTTATTATTATTTGATGACACGTTTATTAACCGTTTATGTTACTAATATAGCGCGATATTTACATCCTGCTGGAACCTGAATGTCTCTGAGATTCCTTAATAATGTTCTTTAAGATGTATGAGGTCTACTGGGCCACCGTGATTGCCTTACACGTCTTATACTGAGAAGAGGCCCACATAGTGTGACGACTTATCTATATGTGTGAGTTTACTTTTGTTATCTATACAAATAAATAAAATTGAATTGTCTGTTTGTAATGTCAAAATAACAGCTTTTTATCTAATGCATATGAAAGTATATAAGATACCTATACGAAAACATCTATTTTTTAAATTTGGTCTGTCTGTTTATTCCGGGTAATCTCCGAAACGGCTGAACCGATTTTGACGGGACTGTCACTGGCAGATAGCTGATGTTATAAGGAGTAACATAGGCTACTTTGATTTTAGAAAAAATATAGGGTTCCGCGGAGACAAACACTTTTTAGTTAAAATCTACGCGGACGAAGTCGCAGGTAACAGCTAGTCTATACATATAAAAAAAAATGTGTGTGTGTACCAGAGTACACAGGTAAGAAGTGAAACTTCTTTACGACATTAATTAGTTAATTAGTTAACAAAAATTATTTAACTAACTTTAATATTAATATTTATTTCATAACTTAATAAAAATAATTCAAAGCAGATATTTAATGACTTAATCAATTACACAAGTTATGAATAAATAATTGGAATTATCATTTCAAAGTAATACAATTATATGATGACAGTTAATCTTGTAGAAATGCAACGATTTTATAAAATTAAAAATGAATGAATAAATCATTAAAAACGAATAATTAAAAAAGATGTACGTATACATATTTTTATTTTCTAATCGTGTTTTGTTTTATTTTTAAATGATTATTTAATTTATATTTTTTATTGTTTTTAAAATTAATAATGTTCACTAGATTGACAGTCATATTTATTAATACTTGCTAATTTTAACAGATTTATATACATTCACTGATACTTACAATCAAAAAGTGAGGTTAACCTCAAATAAATATTAAAATCATGCTCATACGTGTTGAATTTATAAAACGAAATATATAATCAATCTCACTTTTCTTGTAAATTCACTTAAATTTGAATAAGTCTTTTTATTTTATCACTTTCAAATTAATATATTGTTATTCTTATTTCAAACCAAACTTCAAAACTAATATATTGTTGTTATTATTATAAATATATTACATTATATTCTTTACGTCACTATACTAAACTTTGATAAAAAAAGCAACATGGCGCGTAACCGAAAAACGTGACGCTGCTACAAAATTTCTCCCATACGTCGATAAAGAAGTTTCACTTCAATAAAATAGTAACGATATATTTAAAACTTTCGGTATCATTTTGGTATACAGAATGAGTGATTCCTACGATTTGCATAATGTCGAATCGATCATTATTGATTGCTGTCATATCAAAAGGTAAAAAAAATTGGTAAGTATAAGTCATAGAAAAAGGATCTTATGAGTTGACACTATAAAACTTAATTAGTTATCACCATTCAACTAAAGCAAGGTGGCAACTGCAATATCTTTTTCTAGATAGATTTATTTCAACATAATCCAGCTGTGTTCGATTGATCTAATATCTTCTGGAAAAATCCCAGCGCGCATTGATAGTGGCGAAGTGACCCACTTAATAAGCCACTGCAGTAATCGTGCAGTCAAAGTATAAGTAAGTACATATTGGTTAGTATCATGTCCCCTGGCGATGGTTAGTCATGCGTTTATTGCGTAAACACGTATAAGCTGTTTGACTTTTAGTGTCCAAAGTTATAAGCATGGATATGTCAATTTAAAGAAACTTATGGTACTTGTAAACGATGCAAGTAGCTAACGTGGGCCGTCAAAGACGTGTCTAATATATTCACGCGGGTTAATCGCACGGGTTATTGGCGCAGATGACTGACATCCGTCGTTTTCATGCATGATGCATAATATTAGGTTTTTGTTTATGAATATGGCGTTTTATGTTTTACATAAATTTTATGATTTATATATAAAATATAATGAGTATTATGGACTTCATTTTCGTGTAGTGATATATTAACGTGTTATATTAATAGTATACACAACCAATTTGTGTTAAATGTTACGGAATTTAATATTCTGAGGAGAATATTAAATTCCGTAACGAACTGTAACCGATAGATACGATTAGTTGATGCAATTCACCATAATTACACGATGGTTGTCGTTTTGGTAATCCTAACTAGTATTATAAAAGCGAAAATGAGTTTGTTTGTTTGTTACCTTTTCACGCCTAAACCACTGAACCGATCATCCTGAAATCTTGCATATACGTTGTCAGGTGTACAGAAACGGACATAGGCTACCTTTCATCCTAAATAAAAGTACTGTTCCCGATGAAAACAATAATAACGTTCTTATGATAATAGATGGCGCCACGTATCTTTCGAATCATGATTAAATTATATTATTACAAGCAGAGTACAACCCGAATTGATTGTCAAATTCTAAATTAACGCGAGCGAAGCCGCGGGCAAAAGCTAGTTTTAAATAAACCAAAGACCATAGTTGTACTACTAACACATATATAATTTCAATGGATGCCATACTGATAAAATAAATAACTTGTATGAAAAACACTATGTTATCGATTTTTTTCATACAAATCGGAAATTTGCTAAATATACGTAGACTTAATACAAGCCTCATGTACCTCAGCTTGCACATTTTAACCGATTTGTCATAACAACGTAGTGTGAAAATAGTTCTTGAAATAAATAAAAAAACTAAACAAGTTGGTAAGGTTATCATTTGCAACAAATATTATTTATTTCGCGACTGTTGTATCAAGGTCCATTTTAGGCAACTTCCTTACCATTTACTAAGAATGTAGATAAAAAATCCTTCCTTTTTATATGTAATAGCCGAAAAATTCTTGGCAATAATCCAAAGATGTTTTTTCTAGATGAACTGTTTCCGAATAACTTTGTATTCATTGCGGAAATGTCCAACGCTCGTAATAAATAAAAAATACTGGGAATGATAATATTTACTATTTGTCAACACGGTAACTCATTGAATCATTTCTTAGAGTTATGTTATTATTTTAGTATCATATAAAGGTGGAAGATGAAATTGATGTTTCTATTTTCGTACAAATAATATCTTCTCCTTAGCCTTTATTATTCCCAAGCCACTTGGGGTCGGCTTTCTAGTTTAACCGGATTTGACTGGATATCAGTTTTTACACAGAGCGGCTGCCACCTTACCTCCGCAACCCGAAGGCTAATGATACCCTAAGGCTAGACCAGTGTCAGGATATTAGAGGGCACTGACTTCCCAATAATGACTGCCCTAATTGTTCATGACTGCCGGAACCGACGGCTTAACGTGCTCTCTGAGGCACGGAGCAGGCGATAATTATTGTCAATCGATACGCACATAATTTCGATAAAGTCATATAACTACCGAAAGTCAGAGGTGCGCGACGTGGATTCGAACCCGAGACCCTCTGCATTGCAGTCTGTTGGTCTGCCCACTGAACTAACTCTGCTGCGATACCATTTTCTGATTCGTACAAATAATAAAATAAGGCAATTATGGCGATTGCAACATTAGTATCCACTTGTTTTTATTGATGAAATCCTAAGTAATATTGTAAATGCAAATGTGAGTTTGTTTGTTTATTTATTACACCTTCACGTCGTAACTACTTGACATAAAATTTCGAATACACGTAGTCAGGGGAACAAAAAGGGACATATGGTACCTTTTATCCAGATAAAAGGACTGTTGCTAATCTAACCTAAATTTATGCGAGTGATGTCGCGGTCAAAACCTAGTCCTTTATATTTATAATTAAAGTAGCTTCGGCTTAAAAAATACGCTAAGTAAATATTATGTGTTTCCATTCGGCAAAATGCGCGGCAGATACAACAGTACCCTAAATATACTAGGGGACGAGTTTATTTGTATTTTAATGTATGATACGCTGCCTCACATGTTGCCTATTACTATAAAATCAGATTCGAACACCTAATTAGAAGGATTGTTTAACTAACTTAAATATGTAATTATGGCCACACTGCCTGCAATCAGAGTTTTCCTTCTAAGTTTTAAACGACACGGATATCAAGATGAAAATCACATACACTAAGTAATTTTCGGCTGTAACTTTAAGAATAAATCACATTTTGTATTACATTATTATTATTAACATCGAATAATCTCAAATTTAAAGATCATCTAGTGAATAAAATCGCAATTCTAGTCGCTAGTGGATTACGTTAAGAGAACTAATTATTAATCTTTCTAAGGTAGTGGCAAGGTGAATGCTTAAACCACAGAATAATTTATGCAATCAATCATAAAGATAATTAGATAATACTGACATGATGTTATAAATACAAAAGGTAAGGGTTACCTATACTTATATTATAAACAGGAAAGATAAAATTTTTTGTTTGTTTCTAACAATTTAACTCAAAAGCTACTTAATCTATGTTAAGAATTCTCTCAACTTTAGAAAGCAATTTTTTTATTTAACTAAAGGACTGTTAGTATCATAACCTAAACTACTTTTATGCGGGTGAAGCCGTGGGCAAAAGCTAGTTATAGAATAAAACTTAAGATGTCGTAGAGTAATGAGTATCTAAGCTTTAAACATAATTATGGAGTAGTTCTGTTTAAATCGGGCGAAACCCTATGAAATGGCTGTATTATGTCCACCCAGCAGAAAATCAAACCACAATAACCTCAGGCTATACTTATGCATAGGGTTGCCATCTCTAACATTTGGAAACCAGGACAAGACGCGTGAAAACCCCGGATTTTAGAGCCTAGAACCCTGTCATGTCAACAGGTTTTTTTAAACATAGTGTAATAAAAAACATTTACGAGACGGGGAATTAAGCGAGTCGGTTCGTCGGTCGATCGCGGCGTGCGGGCACAGTGCGTGTGTCTCGGGTGGCCCAAGACTTTCAATTTTTAAACCCGGACTACAAATGAAGCCGCGCCCGGACGCTCCCCGGATGCCCTATAAACTAGGACTAATCCGGGGAAACCGTCCGGGTTTCCCCGGATGACAACCCTACTTATGTAACTAGTTAGGTGACTAAAAGTCTTTATGGCAGCGTTGTGCTGTCATTGGTGTACTTTGTCACGTGCACTGGTAATAATTTTTATTATGCAGCGTAACGCGAAAATATACTGTTAGTAGGTACATATCCATAGACTATGATAATCAGCTACAATTAAACAAACATAAAAAAGGAACAAGCAGACTAAACTCTTTATGTTTGTTTTTAGGGCAAAATAACTAACCTATGCCAAACTTAGGTATATTACTTAGGTACTTATTACTTAGGTTTATTTTAAGGCATGTTAATTAAATTGTTGTGCTACGCATGTGCATGCTATGCATGTTCTACTATGCATATCTATTTTATATAGCATTTATTATATCTCAATATATGTATTAGTTTGAATTAGTTCGTGTTTAAGGTTGCGACATCCCTGGGAAATAAACAAATATTTAAAAAATATAGGTACTTCATGCGCAATAACATAACTCATCATAAAGTTTCCACCCAATTGACACGGAATCTGAAATATCTGACTGGTCGACGTAATTGCTGAATGTGCGCTGAGAGACAAGTTGGGAGCTATGCGGATTATACCAATTTCTAGAATCGAAAATAAACTAATATGGTGGGAATAGTTTTATGAAAAATTAGAAATAAAATTTGTTAAACGAAATTATACCGTTATTTTGGATGGCATGTTTAATATGGCTTTATGAAACATATATTATTATTAGATATTTTTTACCTTGCCGTAAAACCAGAAGTGGATCAAATAGTTGTTGCTATAATTTTATAGTAGAGATACTAATCTAAATTATTTATATTCTTAATTTGTTATATCGAAATGATAATGTTCTAGTGCATTCCATTGAAAAAACTGAGATCCACACAGGTTTTAGTTTATTTGGTATTAAAGAAAGAAATATGACGAAGTGCCGAAGCTCAAGACTAACCTAGTTTATGTTGTATAATAAGACTATATGACATTTGAATACTGCGATAAAATGGCTGGCTATTTCAAAGACACGCCATAGGCATAGGAACGAACCATTGACCATATTGTGCAAAGTTGCAGTAGGACACGAACAAGACCCTTGTAATATCTAATCTATGTCAAGTAAGAAGTACGTTGCTCAATTTATCATTTTGATCCTAGTGCGCAGTGACGTCATCACTTGCGTGACACAAGTCAAGGTGTTTCCATACTTTCGACATGAATATGGCCTTGTTAAGACAATGTGATGATTTTTATGATTCTTATCTTTGTATTACTGTAACTTATAATATAATGTAAACATTATATTATAAATTTATAATATAATGTAAACATTATATTATAAATTTATAATATAATGTACGAATTAAGGTACATATATCATGAGATATTATAATGAAATTTATCTTCAGATATATAAGAGATTTTTATCAAAATAGCAAAGTAAAATTTTGGCGTATAAAATTGTCCAATGACTCCAAAGGAGTCACGTTTGTATCAAATTCATATGTCCATGACTCAGGTTGGAGTCATAATCCAAAAGCAAATTTGATGTTATTTCACTGGACGTATGAATAGCAGCAAAAAGATTCTCAACTACGTATGGTTAGATAACAAGGCTACCGAAAATTTTAATTATTTTTCAGCCCGTAACATTTTTTATATTTTATTGTCAAGTTAGGACGAAATTGTAGGTGGACTTACGAATACATTTTTAACTTTTGTTCTGGGACAGGGAACGTGTTAAGCGACAATTAACTTTATTGATAAATGATTTTTGATTTGCCTTACTTGGTCGGTGGCAGTATGCGTTACATAATGTGCAAAATGTATAAGTAATATATATCTGGCGAACCACTCAGACTGCAGGTGTGAGCGTACACATACATTCATATGTAGACTTCTACCGAACAATATGCTAAGTACAAATTGAAAGGAGTTTATTTTAAAATGAAAGTTAAACTTAATCCTTCCAATTTGCGTCGGTCAGTATGTTCAGAAGTAAATCAATCTCTTGATAAAATATCTATGAACAATATACCCTTTTTATTTAGCAAAAGGAAATAAATAAAATATTCTCAGATAAGAAGGGACACTGTAAATCAACCCTTCCGCTTATGTAATGAGAAACTAAGATACGAATAGTCAAGATTCTTTTGTGCAAACAAATATTAGGATCAAAATGTTACATGGCAAGCTTTATTGTTAGATTTTATCTATACACAAAACAAATTCTTTTCTCTTGAAAGAATTTTTATATAAACGTTGTATTCAGACGGTTCATGGTAATAAAAGATACGAATATAGATTATTTTATAAATTTTATTCGCGTTGTATAATAGTTATATATACAAAACATAAACAACTAGATTTGTACAGTCGTTAGGTGATCACCAGCCGTAGTGGCCCGCGAGACCGTTATATGCCACATGAGAGACAGCGGGAGCCGCAGAGTAGGTCAGGGCTGACTTCAGAACTGGGGCGGCGGCGTATGTGGCGTACGGAGCGGCATGGGCAGCGTATGTGGCGACGGGGGCAGCGGCGTATGTGGCAACGGGAGCGTAAGACTTGGTTACAAGAGGGGCAGATTGCGCGTAGGTCACAGCAGGAGCGGCGATGGTCTTAGTCACGTAGGATGCCGCAGGTGCAGCGTAGGCCAGAGGAGCGGCCTGCGCATACGTAGCAATGGGAGCGGCGGCGTAGGTCGCTACGGGAGCGTGTGCAGCGTATGTGGCTACGGGAGTCGCATGCGCTGTTTGTGTAGAGTAGGAAGAGATGGAGGAGACCGCAGGAGCAACCGCCTTAACCACGGGGGCGGAGTACGCGACGGGTGCAGAATACGCCGAGTAGGAGGGAGCGGAATACGCTGAGTATGCTGGAGCGGAGTACGCCGAGTAGGCCGGAGCGGCGTACGCTGAGTACGCGGGCGCGGCGTAGCTCTTGTAGACCGGAGCTGCGGCGTATGTGGCGAGAGGAGCGGCGGAGTACAAACCACCAGCGCGGGCTGCCGCCACAGCGCACAGGAAGACTAGTAACTGCAATAGAAAAGTTGTATTTTAAAACTTGAATTTATATTAAAATCACATCGTGGAATTATTGCCCTAAATGTTATAGTCTAAAATATTTTTATTATTGCATATTTACAGTTTTAAAAATTATTTGATACGTCAAGTAATTTATTTATATAGATTTTAATTTCTTAAAATATATGTTTTTCTTTCAATTTAGCCTATTTTTAAACACCACACAGAATTTATCTGATATCCAGCGATATTTCAACACATAATATTATATTTAATAAAACATTTAAAATTTGCACTCAATCACTATAAAACAAGTACCTTAGCTGCCATTTTGATATATAAAATTCACTACGGCAAGTGATACTCAGTAAGTGCACACAAGCACTTTTATACTACACTCGTTACCCCCGCGCGAGCCTAAGGCTTAAGTACTAAATGTAGTTCAACTTGTTAGAACCCTGTCACAAAATGTCCGCCCAAAACGTATGCCGTCAATAGACATATTACGTACTAGCTTTTGAGAAACTATAATTAGGAACATGTTGCAAGTAGGTACACACTTTTAAGTAAAGAACAACGATATATGAAAGTTTGTAAATATATATAGATCGTTTTCAATACCATCGACTGTAATCTTTCAAGTATACGTTAATTTTTTGTTTGTGTACCTAAGTAATTTATTTGTGCGGAACAAAATTCTTTGTATAAATTAAAGGCTCATCTGTACCTACTTCAGCTACAGATAAGCCTTGGCTCTCTTTAACAAACGGGTTATTAAAAATCGCATCACTGTAATCGTTTTGTCATTAGATTCATATCTTTAGGTTTAATTATGTGGAAGTTGACGAATGAATTACTTGAGTGCCAATATTCTAGAATATTAAATTTCTTGATACTTTAGCGCTCTATGAAGGAATTAATAATGGATTAGAGATTGTATGAATTTAATGTACTGTATGATTTTCTACGAGAATAAGTAAAGTAGTAAGGTTTTTGATTAAGTAATGTTGTCGATAAATGGTGACTAATATTTTAATAAATTTTGTATTATGTTACTTAAGAAAAAAGTACATTTAGGTACAAAAATGTGTAAGGCTGATGTAGGCAGATACAGTTACTCGGTGGGTTCACTTATAATTTCCCATTATGGAGCTTAAAAACGATGTAAGGAGCAAGTAAGATTTACAGAGATTCTTGTGCGCGGTGCGAGTAAAAGGCTACATTTAAATATTTTTCTTGCTCATTTTATTAGACACACAGTTTAGTCAGTTTTACAAACCATGACACATAATAATAGGTATAGCCTAGGGGGAGAGAGTTGGACTGCCACGCAGAGGTCTCGAGTTCGATCTCGGCCGCTTTAACGGTGAAGGAAAACATGGTAATGAAACCTGAATATAATATAATATAATATTCTACCACATACACACAACACCATCTAGCCCAAACTAAGCAGAGCTTGTACTATGGGTACTAGACAATTGATAAACATACATATATACTTTTTTTTTGTAAATACATACATATTATACATAGAAACACCCAGACCAAGACAAACATCCATGTCCATGCACACAAATGTTTGACTTGTGCGGGAATCGAACCCGCGACCTCAGGGGTGGCAGTCGGTTACACCAACCACTACGCCATCGAGGCCGACTTTGTCTGAGAGTTCTTGATAATGTTTGAAGATATGTGAAGTCTGCCAGCCCGCACTAGGTCTGCGTGTGCTATGGCCAAACCCTTCTCACACTGAGAAGAGCCCCGTGCTCAGCATTAGGACAGTTTAATACGGGGCTGATGTTATTCATATTATAATATTACTAGTTTTCACCCGCGGCTTCGCTCCCGTAAATGTGGGTTAGGTTAGGTTAGGTTTGCAATGGTTATTTTTTCTGGATGAAAGGTACCTTATGTCCTATTTTGTACCTCTGACAACGTGTATGCAAAATTTCATGTTGATCGGTTGAGTAGTTAAGGCGTGAAAGCGTGACAAACAAACAAACAAATACACTCATTTTCGCATTTATAATACATATTAGTTAGGACTAGTTAGGATTATAATAATATATCGCCAAAGATTTTATCGAATTATTGTCTATCACCATAGTTTGTATATGTAACTAGTTCTGTAATTTTAGTAGGATCATCTTAATATGCGGTTTAGTTGCGCAGCGTTCGTGGCTGTGCCTGCGTACTTCCTTCCAATGTGCTTCATAATACCTACAGCTCGTGCAGGTTCTTCTTTGGATGGACAAATGCCTGTCCTAATTAATTAATGCCTGTTCGTTACATACGTGCGATCCGCAATTAGGTACATAGTTTATCCAATCATGGGTGCAGGTCCAATATTTGCGTCTAAGTTAATTGTTTGCCATTGTCCTAAATAAAATATATATCATACTTTGGAATGCATCGGGATATGATCCTGAAATGTTTTGAAGAAATTAAGCTAATGCATTGGATGTCAAATAATATGTATAATTTTGAAAGCTTATGATAAACTTGTCCGTCAACATTTAGATTTATTTGAAAGCGTTAGCAAGATGCGTTTACGTAATAAAGGAAATGCAATGTTTCTTTTGTTTAAATATCAGCAAAAATAACTTCAACATTTTAAGATAAAACAATTGAATGTGTCATTGTGTGTCCAATATAGGTACTACATATGTATTCAATAACAAAACTATGTATGGTCTAATATTTTTTAATTGTTGCATTCTATGTAGAAATACACACAGATAGATATTTCATGCATTGTGATGTCAAGAGTATTGTTATATTATAAGATATCGTTCAGTATGTATGGATGGTAACAAAACAGTAATTATCATGATTATCATGATAAGTGTAAGTCTAATAAGTTTTTTCTAGTCTTGCATACCAGTGATAACCAATATATGGATACCTCAATTACATTTACATCACCTATTATATTTATTTAAGTGACTTACATACCTATCATATTTTTATGCATATAATAGGGGTTAAAGTATGAAGTTGCCGTTATAAAATAATATATACTTTGAATTGACATACCTTCATGGTGTGAGATTTTCGAGTGAAACTTTTTTACATGATACCTATAAGATTCTTCTTTACAAAATTTGCAATATTCGATTTTCGACTTTAAATTTTTTTTGCAGATCGGCTCGCAATATTAACGCTGCGTTTGGAGAGGGGATTGCTAATGAACGCATCGTGCGTTTTTGGTTTAAATCCTTTCGTAATGGAAACTTCGACTTGAAGAACGAACCACGTGGTAGACAGGTCAATAACGCTGAATTGAAGTACATGGTGTAAGGCGATCCGAGTCAAACTACCCAGGAATTAGTGGCATGGTTTAACGTTACCCTACCTCATGGCTCATTTGCATCAAATCAATAAGATAAAAAAATATGAAAAATGAGTGGCTCATGATTTGACTGATCTGCAGAAAGAAATGCATGTTGAAACTTGTGTTGCTTTGTTGAATCGGTACAGAAATAAAGGAATATTCGATCGAATTGTGACATGTGACAAAAAGTGGATTCTTTACGATAACCGTAAGCGAAAAATGCAATGGCTGACCCCAGGTCAAACGCCGTAACAGTGTCCTAAACCAAAGCTTACCAATAAAAAGGTAATGGTAACTGTTTGGTGGTCTCTTAATGGTGTTATTCACTATAGCTTTCTCAAGCAATAACAGCAGATGTTTAATGTGCCGAACTTCAAACAATTATGCCGAAACTGGCAGTGAATCAGCCCCGACTCGTGAATTGATGTTTACCATTATTGCTCCATGATGATGAACACAAGACCTCACACTGCACGAGAAACCGTTGTAACTCTACAGGAGCTGCAGTTAGAAACCATATATCATCCTCCGTACTCGCCAGACCTTGCTCCAACGAACTACAATTTTTTTCGTGATTTGTACAATTTTCTACGTGACAAATATTTTTCTTGGGCAGTACAAAATGCTTTCACACAGTTTGTCGAATCTAGATCTCCGGAGTTCTATCGTAATGGCATAAATTAACTTCCGTGTAGATGGCAGCAATGTATAGATAATGAGGTTAAATATTTCGATTAAATAAATATGGTACATCTTAGAAAAAACGAGTTTCAATTTTTCAGTACAAATCGGCAATTTCATACTTTAACCCCTAATATTATTTATTGAATTTGGTTAATCGCCATAGCAATAAAAATCCAACAAATGTTATACTTTTTTAAAAAAGCTAATAATATTTCAAATAATCTGTGCACTAGCGCTATGCGCCTTTGTTATGAAAATAGTTTAGCTCAATAAAATATTTAAGTACCAACAACAAAATAAAGTAAGTATACTGTAATAAATTAGATACAGGCGATATTTATTTTAAAGAAAAGTGTACGAATGATGCGGTAGATAATAAATCATGTATCCACTACCAATGCGCCGAATGCTGTGAGTGCGCTTTGCCAAATGCACATATTTTTTATGATTCACATGCGTTTATTCTGCGTTAGGGTGTAGCCTGTTTTATGTTCTGGATGCACTTTAGATTTATTATGTGAAAGTTTAAGTATTGTGTGGGCGTTATCTATAAAAACAAAATAGGTTCCCGAAGTGAATTGGCCGACTATGCGCCGTCGCATTTTTCTACATATAGATTTTAGATGTATTTTGAAATGCAGTATAAAGTAGTTATACCACAAGATCCTGAACTTATATGAAGCCTAAATGTGTCACGTTTATTGCACCTACGTTTTAATAATTCTAAATGCTATTTAGGCAAGTAATAAAAACATGATTCTATTTTTGTAGCTGTTCCACTATATCAATACATTGTGTAATTTCTATAGACGCCACGAAGTCTACTACAGAAAGTTAAAGAATGGACTGAATAACAACGTAAAACTAGGCACCTGGTACCTACAAGATTTTTTACATATAACCTACATTGCACTATATATTGACGTTGCTAACTGTTGTTTGAGAATTGACAATTTATGTTTGCCATTAAATAGTAATACTTGTAATCAATCCTGTGTCGCGGGTGACTATACAAATATTAAAACAACGAACACAAAGATCCCCCAGACTCGGAACGACTATTTGTGGGTCACACAATTTTTCCATATAGAGTTGCTAGCTTTTTTACGGATATGTAGACCTCAATAAGTCCTTGTCGCATACGAAATCCGTATAAGTACATTATAAGTTATTTCCAGCGGCGCACCGAAAAGGCGTTTCATGCACGCACAAACATAAAGCCACTTTTTTATATGAAACTATTTTAACGGATTTTATCGGAGCTTAATTTGTTTTTATTTACTTTCAGTGTCTATGGCTATTTGAAAACTAATACTGCTGACAGTACAGGTGCCAAAATGTTTTTGTAATAGAACGCGACAGGTAAAAATGAGTAAAACAATAATTAAATAAAATTGAATCTGTAAAAAATTATTCAAGTTTTGAGTCTTGCTTTTGCTATACTTAAAGCCTACACTTGAAGAAATATCGTTAAGAATTCTATCAAATCTTCCTCAAAAATTTTAATCGCGTTTTCCGCTTTAGAGTACTTCTCTGAATCAATCAGAAAGTTAGATCATGGGAACTTTAACGTTTAAATGTCTGTAGTAAAAGCAGTATTAAAGTAAGGTTGCTATATAGTGCCATTGTTACGTATGCTTGGTATTTCTACTACAATGCTTAATAAGTAGCAGTGACCACTTACGATCAGATAAGGCAACAAAAAGAAAAAGTAAAGCGTATCCATTCCATATTCCAGCCTTCTACTTATCGCTTCTCTTTCCACTGTCTTGTTCCATCGTTAAAAGATTTGTGATATAGTGGCAAATCATAGCTAACATACATACATGGTACATAACTTATATTCCCGAAAACATGTAAATACCCATATTTCAGCGAGTATGGATTTAATTCTCACGTAATATGAAGCGAGATTATGCTGGTTACCGACCAGAACATCCCAATATCACTTTGCCCGACTCGGAAATCGTACTCGAGATCGCATGTAGTCATATTCAATACTGTTTAAGAAGGCAATCTGCTACAGTATCACAAATAAGGCAAGTATTATACAAGGTTTCCTCCTTCATTCTGTTACGTCCTTTGACAGTTCCTGCTTCGTACCAAGCGTTTACTCGAATCCATCAATCTTACGGTTCATTAATTTGTCAATTTGTAAATTTCTACAGGACAAGCCTGGCGTTATCTTCAATCTTGTCATAATTCAACAGCCGATTTTACAATAAAGCGTAATTAGTTTAGAGAGTGGAATTAATATTGTCACAAACTGTTTTGACTGTGTAATGTGACGTAATCGCCTAGCGTTTGTTGGTTTTCGTAATCATTAACTGGTTTAATGAATGTATCAATCACTGTAGTTCGGTTACAGGATATGTTGTTATAGATGTTTCCTATATACGGATTTAATGTTATCACGAGTATAGTAATTTCCTGGTATATTTTCGTAACTTTATGTCATAACTTTTAATGTAAGAATCTTTTAAAAAGTCAGAATAAGTAAGGGGACAAACAAATAGTTTTGGTTTATTTGGTATGACTAGAAGACGCAGTAGGGGTAGCTCCTACCAGGCCCTACAAGGTGGAACGATGATCTGGTAATGGTCGCGTGAAGTGGTTGGATACGGGCGTCTAAAGACCGGTTGGTATGGAACACCTTGGGGAGGCCATTTCAACATTGAGAGTCTTTCGATTGTGATGACGATGATGGTATGACATCATAAGTATTTTTTGCTTTTATGGTT
This sequence comes from Catocala sponsa, assembly GCA_963564715.1. Lineage (NCBI taxonomy): Eukaryota > Metazoa > Arthropoda > Insecta > Lepidoptera > Erebidae > Catocala > Catocala sponsa. Next base: position 17,836,829 of record OY751338.1, on the reverse strand, counting down.
ACTAGCAATTTGTATTAAAAATTACTAGTATTATTGTTAATGATCCAACTAAATAGAAATGTTTGTTTCAGAAGAGACTAAGTTGCTAGTTTAACAGGTAGCGTTCAAACCCACGATTTCTCAATACTTTAACCATTGGGATACAAAACTTGAAAATTCATTAAATCTCCCTACATTAACGTCTTCTATTTTTTTTTATTGCTCCTTGTAACTTCGACTTGCAAGCAAAAATTACAGCTCGGATATTAAAGCAGTTTTCACAGTTCAGTAGCTTGGGATACAACTTCAAATCTTAGTCACGTTCAATCTAATTCCTTTGAGTATGGCTTGAGCAGAGCGTGAATTGCGTAAAGGATGTTGCGGGCGAATTGTCGGTCAATTCTGCTAAATTTCACTACCAAATTCACATTCGAGTTGGCTGTTATAATTTGAGTGTTGCTACAGTAACTTTGGCAATAACTAATTTGACTGTGGTATCTGGTGAGGCGACAACTAAGTATGAGATGAGTTTTGACTAAAATTGACCTGCTGTATTCTGCTGCGGGAGAATTCATTTACGTGTTTTCCAGGCTCAGAATACTGAGGCTGGATATTACGCAGGTGAATTCGCTACCATAATCTAGTAGTAATGGAATTATATCTATAGAAACTGTGGTTGTGTTCTTCTGCATGGTTTAACAGATGGTATTCTTGAGTTGATGAATTCTTCTTCACTCTTCACAAGTTTTGTCAAGTGATTTATTTCATGGCATTCTTATATTATCTATAAAGTTAACCTGTTAAGTGTTGTTTCGTGATTCATATAATATCATTTTATGATCTGTGTTTAGCAGACGTAATACTTAAACTATTTAGTAATAATTGTTGCGTCGGCGTATTTCACAAAGGTGCATTTTTTATTATTACTTATATTTTGCCCGCGGCTTTGCTCGCGTGAGTGTAAGTTAGTTTGGGTTAGATTAGTAACAGTCCTTTTTTCTGGATGAAGTGTACCCTATGTATTTTTCTGTTTCCCTGACGAGTATGAAAATTTCATGATAATTGGTATTTGTAGTTAAGGCGTGAAATCGTAACTGACAATCAAACAAACAAACTCATAGCATATCGCAAACAAGAATACTTTCTGCTAAATGACTGCTTCAGTGGTGCATGCGACTGCTGAGCATGAGGACCCCAGTTAATTCCTATGTCAGGCAAACTGGACGAAGCATGGGACTGTATCCACAACGATTACCGGGCCTTATCGCCGTTGCGATAGCTTTATAATTTGAAGGACCAAAACCTATAGGCGAACTGTATATGTAATGCACTTGCCTATCTGGGATATAGGTTGGAGACTATGTACGTATTTATATAATGATAATCAGTTAACGTAGCGTATAAATGATTGCAACACCAGGAGTATGATTGGCGTGGTACAGACTCTGCGTAAACGGAACCATTGCGCTACCCGCGTAATGAGCAAAGTTTACTGGCCTCCACATGAAAGCCTAGTATGTATACCTATATTTTGCGTATTCCGTTAAGATCTAAGTAATGGCTGTGAACCTTTAGGCGTTTGCCAGGTACAGTTCTGGACGTTGGCTATTTAAAATAACTTAGCTAAAACAGTCTATATCAGATCTAAAATCAAATTGCCGAATTTCCAATTAGCAGCTCTGCTTACTCCTATAAGCTTACACTAATTGAAAAACTAGGTAGAAAGTATATAGGTACCTATTTATAAAGTAAACAAAATATTAGCATTATATATATGTCGGAGTGGCAGCGTTTATCTCGTCCATAACAGCCATTTTATAGGATCAAGCACGTGGGCATGCAGTGGGAAATGTTGGTTTCAATCAATAGAAAACACGTAGGTAGTCAGATAACTTGTATTCGAATTCAACTAACATCTACTTCACACTAAGAGCAGTTATTATCACTATGAAATGCGAAACAGTTCCTACGAGGTGTGCACTGGTCGACGGTAACACGAAGACTGAGCTCTGTCCGCCCCTCGCGCCGCCTCGTAGACTCCGTCTAGCGCCGCTAGATGGCGCTGGCGTTCCGCCTTAATGCCTTTCTGTGTCATTAGATGGCGCTAGAGTCCCAACTAACAGTATTGCCGTTCCGACAAATATAATACAAGCAGGATACATACATTCGTTTTAAAATAGCATTATGCTTTAGATATGAAAAGGATGGTTTATATTTTATAATGAAACTAGTTACTCGCAACTTTTTTGCGTTTTTATAATACAAAGTCTCTCTTGAGTCTTCAAGCAATCTCGATAGCTTTGGTTTAGCCATGCAAACTTCATAAACTACTTGCTAGTGCCGCATTGTGTACTAATAATAGTAGAGATATAATTTTTGATGTTGTCAAAATTAGTTTTAATATTTAAAACTGACTTTTGCCCGCGACTTTGTACGCGTGGAATTTGGAAGTAGGTACCTCCGAATTCCACGCGTATTTATGTTTTTATTTCTTAATACTCGACGGCGTATTAAGATGAAACATGCACCAAATTTTAAGTTAGACCTTCAGCAATACAACTGTGAAAACCGCATTAATGTTCGTGCAGTAGTTTAAGCATGATGCGCGTACAACCATACAGAGACAAAAATCTAAATATAATAATAAATAAGACGCTAGAACAGTTGTTTTGAAAATATATATTTTTTAAATTTTATTTTAATGCTTTATTGCTTTCCATATGTATTACATGTTGTTACGAAGTTTTTTTTAAACAACTAATGTCCTCCAGACAGACCGAATTTTGGTCACGGCGGCCAAACTGAACGGAGACTGGCCGTCTGCGCAGGAGATATTATAGTGCACAAGCGTGTGCGCAAACACAAATGCACTCTCTGTTCCTTAACTCTCAAGATCCGATGGGACGGTAATCCGACACGACCGGAGAGAGATCTGGCGCAGGACCAACGGCTTTACGTGCTTTCCGAGGCACGAGGGTGTCTAACACCGCCAAATTCCTAACTCCGGGCTGCTATTGAGAGTTCTTAATATATTAACCCAATAACTTTTTGTTGATCCGACCCGAGATTCGAACCCGAGACCTCATGCACAGCAGTCACATTCACTACCGCAGCGCCACGGAGGCAGTTCTTTAAACAACTAAGGTGGCAAACAAGCATACGGCCAACCTGATGGTAAGTGGTCACCGTAGCCTATGGACGCATGCAACTCCAGAGGCATCACTTGCACGTTGCCGACCCTTTAGGAAGAAGAATAATATAAAATACCAAATATGGACTGTCGGGCACGACAAAATAGATAGAAGAGAAGAAAGGAGGAAGGCACTGGTCACTATAAAGATCCCTCACATCTATTTTTTCTATATATTTCCTAAGTACAGACATTGACCAGTTACAATTTTATTATATTTATAGATTTAATGAGCTCATTTTTTTATTATACAGTTTTGCTGTGGACTGTACATTTCATATGAGTTGTTCTAAGTTATGCAAGCTCGGCCTATGAACGCTTTTGTTTAAGGGATATAATAAGTATACTAGTATTTTATAAGGCCGGCACACATGTTTCTAGATCACCTAGGACTGTTAAGTTTGTGAATAGGTATTATATAAAATATCGATATCATCATCATCATCATCATCAGGCTATAATAGTCCACTGCTGGACATAGTCCTCCCCCAAAGAGCGCCATAGCGCCCTGTCTTCAGCTTGCCGCATCCAGCATCTGCCTGCAGTCTTTCGCAGATCGTCATCCCATCTGGTCGGAGGGCGTCCTACACTACGTTTGCCGAGTCGCGGTCTCCACTCAAGAACACGCTTACCCCAGCGGTTGTCTGTTCTTCGCGCGATATGGCCAGCCCACTGCCACTTCAGCTTGCTAATTCTCTGAGCTATGTCGATGACTTTGGTTCTCTGTCGGATGTATTCGTTACGAATCCTATCCTTCAGAGAATATCGATATAATAACTATGAATTCTTAATATCGATATAATAACTATGAATTCTTAATATCGATATAATAACTATGAATTCTTAATATCGATATAATAACTATGAATTCTTAATATCGATATAATAACTATGAATTCTTAATATCGATATAATAACTATGAATTCTTAATAAACTATGTAGGTGTAGTCTGCTGCCTACTCGTATATATTTAAAGACGATAGTTTAATTTAAGGTCAATGATCTATTTTCTAATAGCAGCGCATAACCGCAGCGATAGCTCAGTGGGGAGACCAATAGACTGCAATGCAGAGGGTCTCGAGTTCGAACCCACGTCGCGCACCTCTGACTTTCAGAAGTTATATGACTTTTCGAAATGATGTGCGTATTGATTGACAATTATCGCCTGCTCCGTGCCTCGGAGAGCACTTTAAACCGTCGGTCCCGGCTGCCATGAACATCTATGGCAGTCGTTATCGGGAAGTCAGTGCCCTCTAATATCCTGATATTGGTCTAGCCTCTTTAGCCTTCGGGTTGCAGAGGTAAGGTGGCAGCCGCTCCGTGTAAAAACTGATATCCAGTCAAATCCGGTTAGACTAGAAAGCCGACCCCAAGTGACTTGGGAATAATAAAGGCTAGGGAGAAGAGGAGAAGAAGATCTATTTTCAAATCCTATTCTAATAATCCTGTATTGCGGGGTACTTTACAAACAATCAAACAACAAAGAACACCCGGACTCGGAACAATCATTTGCGGACCACAGAAATGTTTGTCTAGTTTGGGATTCGAATACACATTACCCGGCGTAGTGGCAGTGGCAAGGCGACCAATAAAACCACTACACCATCCAAGCAGTTGATCATCTGTGATAGCGTAGCTGCCTCGATGGTGCCACGGTATAACTTATGCTTTCTCACATATATCGATGACGTAGTGGTTAGTATAACCGACTGCCACGCCTGAGGTTGCGGGTTCGATTCCCGTACAAGTCAAACATTTGTGTGCATGAATATGGATGTTTGTCTTGGTCTGGGTGTTTCTATGTATAATAAGTATGAATTTACAAAAAAAATTATTATGTATGTATGTTTATCCATTGTCTAGTACCCATAGTACAAGCTCTGCTTAGTTTGGACTAGATGGTGTTGTGTGTATGTGGTAGAATATTATTATTATTATTAATTCCCATGTTGGGCAAAGTGTTATAGAGTATTTCTGTTACAAAAATTTTCAATAACTGTAGTTAGCCTGTAAATGCACCCAATTATTGACGAAAGTTTCGGCACCTATTACGTGAGCTCGAAGTCAACTTAAAGACCTACTGGGTGGCCTCACCCTCTGACACAAAATTTGTAGAAAATCGTTCTGGAAATGCACCCAATTGTTGACGAAAGTCTCGGCACCTATTACATGAATTCTAACTCAAGTAAAAGACCTACTGGGTGCGCTCACCCTCTGACACAAAATTTGTGATGAAACGAAAGTATATATGTACGTATTTTATGTAAATAAGGATATTTATTAGTCACTATTCTAAGATCTACCTATCAATCAATCAATAAACAAACCTAGTTATGCTAATACTTATCCTTGGGTTATACATTCATTACATTTTAATAGGACATTCAATTTTTTGCCGCCAGTAACATATATGCTATATTTAATCAAGTAAATAATTATGTAAATAGATTCATTGCTACATTTCTGATACATGTCATTTTATTCTATATCCTTTATCTGGTTTTGTTAATACATACAATTTAGGTATGTTAAAATACGTACTATATAATTAAGGGAAATGGATATATTGGGCGCTTTTTATGTAACTACCATGGCCTCCAGGATCCGAATGATATGAAATACAAGAAAAAGGTTACTGTTTTTCTATCTTTTATAAAGACAACGTTTGCGACTTGCCTGACATTCCAAAATATTCATTTAACGAAAACAAAAAATACGCAGCTTCGAAATATTTATATGTGAATCAAACAAAACTTTCGCCCCGTGTGGAGAGTGGAGACCACTTAAGTGACTATGCCATACGTGCAGTCATTATTAGACTAAGGTCTTCGGTATGGTGCCACCTTAGTCAGGCTTGTACAGGTTTAATAAAGGATTATGCTGTGTCTTACATGTGTCACTGTTGCGAACATATAAACCCCTTCAAATAGAAACGATAAAGGAATTTCCTTTTTTTTTTTTAAATAATACGTTGCACTGCAAGTATACCTTAGAGTTCTTCATTATTATCTCTTAATCTGTCAAGTCTTAGAATACCAGACGTTATTTAAAATTTATTGTGTCTGAACACTGGTGTGCCACTACGACTCATTAGGTTAAAGATCAGGCAAATTGCTAATATACCTTTGTCTAGCGAGGTGGTACAATTTCATTCCTTGTGTTTTGAAGAAGTGTTCTGTCCAGCTATATAATATGCTTAACTGTCAAGACCGAGATGCCCGCTTAAGATAATTAAATCATACATTAGCAGACATCAGACAGTTTCGTTGTTTCGCCTACGCATATTTACAAATCGTTTAGTCTTCTAGATTTCGGTTTCTCAATACTGTTACTAAAATCTTTGGTATGATGAAACTATTGTCTTGATAAGTATTTCGTAATGCTTTTGAATATATTTTGGGATTTTGACCGTCGTTTAATTTAAGGTACTTTGTTATAGGGTAATCAGTACATAGTAAATTTTGCCTCAAACAAAACCCTTTTTAACCGATTTCAAAAAAGGAGGAAAAACAAATATACAAAAAATTTTAACAAAAAAGAAAACCGAATTCAAATTCTAAAACTTAAAATGCGCTGAAAAGTTAATAAATAATTGCATATTCTTGTGAATAATTAAATTATAGTTATTTTTGGAGTCGGTGTCAGCCGCCCGCGCCGCGTGCTGCGTCTATGTGTGTAAATGTGCATGCCAATGTTATGTTATGATTATAGTAAGACATCTCATGTTTAATTAGTTACAAACCTACCTTGGCTGACACCGACTCCATTAATAACAATAATTTAATTATTCACAAGAATATGCAATTATTTATTAACTTTTTAGTGCATTTTAAGTTTTAGAATTTGAAGTCGGTTTTCTTTTTAATTAAAATGTTTTGTATATTTGTTTTAAAATCTAACCATTGCAGCATTGTATTAAGCACTGTAGAAGCTTTTGATTTGAAATGTAATCTATACTAATTCTATGTACAACAAATCTGCACTGTTGGTTTATAATGTAAAATACATGCAACAGTCAACCGCTAAAGTCTGATATAATTATGTCTTTATTTTTTATATTTATACATTACATACGATGTAGTGCTAGTAATAATTTATATTTTGGACATCAGTGTTAATTAAAATATGTAAATGTTGATATTTGCAATAAATATTTATCAAGTTTATTTATAAAGCATTTATTATTAATATTTATATGTAATTTATAATGTAACATGGATTTTATATATTTTTATTACTTACTAGCTTTTGCGCGCGGCTCCGCCCGCGTGGTATCTACATTAATAAAAAGTAGCCTATGTCCTTTCCCAGGTTTTAAACTATATATGTACCTAATTTCATCTAAATCGGTTGAGTGGTTTAGCCGTGAAAAGGTAACAGACAGACAGATAGACAGACAGAGTTACTTTCCAATTTATAATTAATATTAATATTACTAATGTAAGGAAGTAAGGATATATAAAATGATGTTTGATGCACATGATGTATATCCATACTACGCCCCACTTATTTTTACATCCACAATATTAATGGGTTCTTCATTTTGTAATTAATTTTGATGCTGTTTTCACAAAATGGCTTCGATTGATTGCTTTTTGCTGTTACGTTACACTTTATACAGCTGCCATTTAGCCTCATAAGTTTGATAGTTACTTATGACTTGCTTAAACTCGATGAGCATGAGAGCTGCTGATATTGGACTATGTCGCTCTTTTTTTATTCATCTAGGGTAGCAAATCATTTACCTAATAATAAAGGACTACTATACTCTATACACGCTTTAAACTTTAGCACTATTACTGGCATATTGCCAATCTTAACAAAAAAAGGATGGTTGCGTTACAAGAACAAGGGGATAAATACCACCTTCTGACAGCACTGCGCCATTTTAAAGAGCTTTGAATACCCTAATACTTCCTAAATAAGATTACTTGATTGCGATTTTCTGTTAGATAGCCACACTAATTGTGCTTCCTTAGATTTCGATGGGGTAGCATCTGTACCCTACCTCTAATTATAAGATCAATGGCCATGGTTCTCCCGTATTCTCGTTATTTACATGGACCTTATCTACATAACAAGACATGACTGCATAGATGGCGTTGCAGTTTAAATGGTCGTCACTACCACTGCTGCGAGTTCTGTGGGTTCCATCCCCACATGGGACGAACATTTGCTTGCGCCATCCGCAAATAAATGTTCTTCTTCCTTCAATCCTGGGTCCTTTAAGCGGGGCGTGAAAAAGCACCTTCTCAGGCCGTCAAAGTAGAGACCTCAACATCGCCTCGGCTACTATGAGGGCGGTGTGGCGGCCACTGCTCTTAGACCACACGACTGCTTACCATCAGGTGGAGAGTGGTCATTTTGACGAGCGAAAAAAAAAAAAAAAAATATTGTTCGTAGTCTTGGTGTTCTTTGTGCCCGTTATTTGAATGTTTGTAAAGTGCCTCGCGACACAGGAGTTATTCCGACTGCGGGAGTTGCTTTTTCATATAAAAGAAGAAAAAAGAAGAACTGCAATAACATACAACCCTGAGTATAGTACGAGTAAGAGAGCAGCGATAGCTCAATGGGGAGACCAACAGACTACAATGCAGAGGGTCTCGTGTTCGAACCCACGTCGCGCACCTCTGGCTTTCGAAAGTTATATGACTTTTCTAAATTATGTGGGTATTGATTGACAAATTATTGCCTGCTCCGTGCCTCGGAAAGCACGTTAAGCCGTTGGTCCCGACTGCCATGAACATCTATGGCAGTCGTTATTGGGAGAGTGTCGACACAAAAGATCCCACTGGGTCGAAGTGTCGCCGGTCTGCACTGACTGGCCCCCACATAACATAAGATAATAGTACGAGTATATATATAATAGTGAACCTATACATAGCTTCATAAAAAATGTACAAGCATTTTATGTTATAATTGGTCATTCGATACGTTTAAATCTGTAGATAAACTGAAATAGGAACCTAAAATAGGAATAAGCTAACGTTTCACATGCCTGTTAGTGTCTGCGTCAAGTAGATAATTATTAATAATTACTATTAATAATTACTATTAATAATTACTGCGCACACAACCGAGGGTTCTGGAATTGGAGTTATTTCAGAAACTATTCTACAGTTATACCGATATCATCCCTTTTCAGAAAAGCATTTTTGGATGAAGGATGATATAGGTACAGACAAGACATAACACACAGATTGCCTGTTTCAAAGTTAGCAACAAGGGACGCTGCGTATAATTCTTGCCGTGTCTACAAATAAGTTGGTCGGTCTGAACTGAAAGGAAGAATTGTTTTATTTCTCATCTAAAAGGACCGTTTTGTAGTTGTACTTGGAATGACTACAAAAGGCGCGGTGCTGTGATTAAAATAATCTTATTATGACCTTTTCATTTAAGAATAAGTTATATGTGAAGTTGCATTCACCATTGTTAATGTTACAACGGGCTTTTTAAGGCTCACAAAAGGAAGGCTCTGTATGACATTAAGCGACAAAAAGGTAAGTGATTGATTGTTTTTTTTTTGTTGCTATAAGCTTCCTTCATTATACGATTGCGAGTGGTAAGACGAATTTAAAAGCTCGAAGCCTCACAGGTATTTAAACTTCTATAAAGTTTTCTCAAGATTCCTGAACCTGTGGATTAAGGGTGTCTTTATGTTTGAGGCCAATTCTATCGTCTCTTGTTCGCTTTCCAAATCGGACGAAGTGTTATCAGTACAAGCATGGAAACTCAATGTGGTCGATAGACGCCAAAGTATTACAGTGTACGTGGGATTGCAATACTTATTTAGAAAACTACAGGAGGTCTACACTTTTAACCTATTGAGTGGCTGCGGCACGCCGGCGGCCAGATACAATATATTTTTAATTATGTCTGGTATTCTAAGACATGACAGATTTATATATCCATTTTATAAACAAGCGTGAGTCTATAAGGTAGTAAGTATGTTTTAAAAAAGGTTATTAGCAATTAGGGTAACGAATTAATCGTATACTTGTTAATTTCTAAGCGAGATTGTTTTGTTTGGGTGTACGTCGGTAGTGCAATATGTGGAAATAAAAAATAAGTAATTTTACATTAAATTTATTTAGCTACAGCAAAGCTCTAAAAACTGCAACTACATATCATTCAGGACCCAAGACACGTAACAGCCATGTGTACCGTGCCTAACAAAGCTAACTTAATGTTGCAACTTCGGACAGGTCAATCGTGCGGGCTGGAACAAGTCGAGTGTGCAACTTGAGTACACAATACATCTTTATCAACTACGCATTGTGACCGGTCAGCGATTGGACCCGCCTCTCGTGTGGTAAGAGATTGTGCACGTGTGGAAATGTAACAGGATACCAATAAGTTTGATGTAGGTAATTGAGACTTGCGGTTTTCGGTTCAAAGAACTACTTTGGTTGTAGGAGATTTGGTTTTAGCGGTCTTATATTTTAAGTATAACTAGCTATATCTGGCCATGGTGTGGTTCAGTTTTTTATTTACCGTTTCCGTCACAACTTTTGTATGAAAGGTTTATAAAAATATACACATGTAGAAATAGAATGTTGTGTAACAATTTCAAGTCAATTTATCATCAGAAAAAATATATGGAAGGAATTAAGTTACATGACTTGTTAAGCAAGTTTGTGTTCGAGGGTGATAGTGTAGTAGTTTGGGTTCGATCCTCGTGTCAATCAATGTGATATTGGGGTTTTCTGTTAGGGTATTTTTAGTGCCAGTAACCTTAGGTAGTCTAGAGATGGCCTCATTAGACAAAGGTTGGCTAACCTTCGACTACATAAAACTTTGATACACAGCTGGCGAAATGTGGATGTAAGTATCCATTTCTTATTTATATTATATTCAAGCCTGTCTATATATACAGGCAAGTAGAAAGGTGCAATATGTATTCATCATCGTTATAAAAGACAATAATATATGTGCCATGAAATGGATTCATAAGAATGTCTTGTTTATTAACAGTTTTCGACGGAAAAACTCAATTACTTACACCATATTTTTTTGAACCATCTAGATTTATCTAGTAATTAAAAACACATTTTGTTTGCACGGCTAGCGCGCTAGTTTAAGTATGTCACCGCACCAATAACTTTGCGTTCGTAGAGGTTTGGATATCTATATATTAATACGTGAAGCAAATACTTTGTACCCCTTTTTACGAAAATTGCGCGGACGGAGGAGTATGAAATTTGGCACAGTTAAAGTTTGTATGGAGAAGGAGTGGCGAATCCTAATATTTATATAAAATATGCATTAGAAATACATTAAATTAATGAAAAAAAACACTACACGCACACAACCATGCATTTGACATACACAATCGCGTTCATAGTATTTCGGCATTGTTCGGCTGATGTAATACCTACTACTCTTCGTAACTATGGTTACATGTATCAATATAATAATTACATATTATATCAGCAATATCTTACTTTTAAATAAATTATGGTCGAATTTTAACCACTAGGCGACCTAGTACGGAACAAATGCCTGTGCGATCAAAACATATACATGTATACGTATATAGATACTTATGTGTGTGTTACCATACATATTAAATTCTAGATTTTACACGCGGCTTCGCTTGCATAAATCTATATTAGGTTAGGTTAGTAACAGTGTTTTTTCTGGATGAAAGGTAGGTACCCTATTTCCTCTTCTGTTCCACTGAAAACGTGTATGTGAAATTTCCTGATGATCAACCGATCATTATGAAATTTCGCACAAACGAGTAGTTAAGGCTTTAAAGCTTAACAAACAAACAAACTCTTATTCGCAGGCATTAGGCATTAGGATACTACGACACCATGCCTACATCCACGAAGGGTAAGACAAACATACCATCAATTTATAAGCTATGGTTTAAGATCCTACAAAATGGGTGCAAGGCTATTGCTGCTTACCGGAGACAATTCCAGACTTCCTACTGAGTATTTCTTTTAGGAAATATTCCTTTTAAATAGCTTGTTATAATTAATCGTAAAGAGGGGAAACAACGAATAAGTAAGCTATGACACAGGGCACCTGCTACACGGATAATGTTTTTCTTTTCGTTTACAATTTCCGTTCTTAATTGGCATCAGAAATGCTAAATAATATTATTCATATTACTAATATTTTTCCTAACAATGATCTTTATTATTTTGTTACCATTGATAAAACAGCGATAAAGCAACTGATATCCTTGGAAAACTTCGTATTGCTGTCACACAAATACAATACAAGAAAAAGGTTTATTGGTGTCTATGTTAGTCTGTAATTCCATTATTTTCTTGTTTGTTCCGCCAAGTATTACAGAAATATTATATCCGTCGATTATTTATTTGTTTTGTTCCAGCAAAGAAATAATTTTCAACTTTGTTATTCGAAAACTTTAACTATGGCTGAACCTCACACATATTGTTTACCAAAGAAACGTTGAAACTTTGTCTATTTGGTTCTGGATTCCTTTATTTCAAAGACATCTTGTGGTTCTATTTCAAAGGCACTTATTGACTCATTGTTTCCGTAGCATAGACTGTATTGTTTATCTCTTGGTACGAGTTTGCGCTTATTTCATTAAGACCTTGAGTATACTCTCACGCCTATATCCTGGATGGAATAGCATATGACTACTAGATTTCGTGTATAATAGAGGCGGCCTATCGTTGTCTACCTTGTACAGTTCCGTACTTTTATGGAATATTTGAAAATTTCGGGACAGAAAAATCAAATAGTACTTTGCACTCAGATACGAATACATTCACCGAATTTGAAGCTGACTCCTCTGATATGGCAGTGCATTGATCTACCCACTCGATTGGTTTTATACTTATCATGTCATCAGTATGACAGTATAAAACCAAGGTTGATATTGTGTGCCTTTTCTCAATATGTATACGGTTAGGCCATAGTTCAGTCCGCTAGCCCAATGCGCCTCGGTAGACTACACACATCTTCAAGAACACTATGGAGAACTTTCAGACATGCATATTATTGATATTACGACATTAGATGTCAATGATTTATTTATTATATACATGGTAACAATACGCGACACTATAAAAGATAGCCTAGCGGCAAAACACGTGAAGCACGATTGAAAGATATTGATTCGTTGAATTATTTCTCGTAAGTGGCTAGTTTATTCTTGCCTAATTAGAGAAAGGTCTACTAATGTAATATATTATTAGCTAATTTCTAATACTCCTACACTAGGCATAATTCTTATATCATCGGGTACCTTAGCATTGTTCGAACTACGTACACAAGGAAAAGCCAACCTCGCGAAAACTATTATTGGTTCAAAAATATTTGTGAGGTACTTATAGTTTGTGCTTCTTTGGGTGTCGAACCCGTAACACTGAGCGCATTGGCAGTGACAAGGTAACTACTTAAACAGTTGCGCCGTTCCCAAGTCAATTTAAACATTTTTTCAATAAAACACGCTTACATTTAAGTATATAGCATAGCATGACGACTGCATAATGCCATTAGGCTGGGCAGTGATTTAACTTTGGCCACATTTCCAAAACAAAATATATACGCTATAGTGCCACTAAGATTTTCCTAACAGAATATCCCAATAAAACTTTGGTCTACTAGGTTATCTTAACCGAGACTATATTCGGCAGTAAGTTTATCTTATCTTATCTTATATGGGGGCCAGTCAGTGCAGACCGGCGACACTTCGACCCAGTGGGATCTTTTGTGTCGACACTCTCCCAATAACGACTGCCATAGATGTTCATGGCAGCCGGTACCGACGGCTTAACGTGCTCTCCGAGGCACGGAGCAGGCGATAATTGTCAATCAATACCCACATCATTTCGAAAAGTCATATAACTTCCGAAAATCAGAGGTGCGCGACGTGGGTTCGAACCCGAGACCCTCTGCATTGCAGTCTACCTATTGGTCTCCCCACTGAGCTATCGCTGCTCGGCAGTAAGTTTAAATATTAACATATGCCAAGAGACCAATGGGGCAGCCAAATGAATGCGAATTCCCAGTTATTGGTAACTATCTAAAAGTAGTGAATATTTTAGCACAGCTCAGTCGGTTCTTACAATGTTGACTCAGTCTAGAACTTGGTAACCTTAATATGACGGGAGCTTAAATGACGTGAATCAGTTAGCATTGCCTCATAATTAGCGGCTATTAGAATGATAAATGAAGAAATTGTATGGTTGTAATATTGCAAAGTCCACCTACCACATTAAGTGTTTGTTTTACGCTACTTTGATGTTAATTAAATATTCATAAAAGCATTAATATTTCTTTTACTCATTTGTAAAACAAGTAGGAAGTAAAAAAAATTAAAGGTAATGCATAAATATTTTATTACATAGAACTTAAGTATACATAACATAACATTTAACATAAATTAACCTTAATCAAGTAGTCAGTCGCGCATACCATGTGAAGGAAAAGCTCGATTATTTACCAAGCATAATTTGCTCCTAGGCCACTGAACGACATATGAGAGACTCTTGGAGCCACGGAGTATGTCAAAGTCGTTTCAATTGGTTGAGTCTTAATTACAGGAGAGTGTGAATAGTACGGCGATAGCCCTGAACTTCCAACTTTAGTTTTTGAATTGAGAAGAGTTGCGTCTTGTGTAATAGTGGGCGATGCAATAGTTTTGGTCAAAGGAACTTCGTGGGAGGTATAAGTTATTGGAAGAGACACAGATTTTGTAAATGTTGGAGAATTAACAGTATGGACAAAAGGAGTAGAGTAGTAAGATTGCCCTGGTGTTACAATTTTAGATTGTGAAACAACTGGAGTTGCATAAGACGTAATTGTTGGCGAAACGATTATTTTAGTCAGAAGTGTGTTATGAGCAGAGTAAGATAAAGGAACAGAAACGGATTTTGAAAATACTGATGTATGATCTAATGGGGACGTGTAAGTATAAGTTGTATGCGGGTGACAGACGACAGGAGAATGAAAAGGACTGGAGTAAATATCGGATATGCTATTTCTATAAGCATCTCCGTCTTTTGTTTTAAAATTTTTCAAGCTTGAATAAGCTGAGTTAAAGGATTTCGAAAATGTTGAATGTTGAGTACCGTCAGGTGACTTAAAATTGCTTTCTTTTGTAGTTAGCACAGATTCATAAACTGGAGGTGTTTGAATTATTTTCGTGTATTCTATTGGCGCAGTGTTTGATTGTTGAAATAAAGGAACGGAAAACGTCTTGACAATGCTGGGTGAAGATGCCGAAGAGTATGAGACCGATGTAGTCGGCGAGTAGTCAGTTGCAATGTTTCCAGCACTGACGAGTGCTGAGAAGCACACCATTAGAAGTACCTGAAGAAAAATATGCATTAATATAACATTATCAAAAAACAATTACAGGTTCACAAGTATCGCACGCAAATAAAAACGGGTTATCTAAAGTAATATTCGTGCTAGTAAAAAAGATAAAAATTCAGTATTTTGTTATGCATTTGAATGAGACTATGATACTTTTGTATTATACTTAAAATTATTCTCTGCCTCTATGGCGCAGGTAACTTTACAAATAGTACAATTAATTGAAATGAAGTACGCTCAGATTAAGAAATATTTGTGGTAGTTGACGCGTGTGATTTGAACCCATAACATCTATCGTGGTGGTACTGGCGAAACGACTGCTTGTACATAAAGCCCAGTCAATAAAGTTGTTTATATATTTATATATATAGTTTTACAAAACAAATTGTTACCCTTCGCATCATATTTTAGTTTTCTGTACAAAATTTGTCCAAAAAGTGACAATTGACCGAAAGTTGCAAGCTTTTATATAGGTACCCAATGATTTAATCATTTTTCCCTTGTTAAACGACTTAATGAGTGTTATACTTCACTGCATAACAGCTGCAAAACCAGTCATCGACCTTAAACCCAGGCTCACCTTTGACTTTAATAACACGCCATAGACGTGGAACGAGAGCCTATTCATTATGTAGAACTACCAAACCTTCATTGGATTTATATTAACAAAATTATTGCTGTGCCCGTCGCTTGTATGTTTACTTCAATCGTTAAGGTTTGTATGGTATGAGAAGATTACAACTTAGCAGTGTAAGATGGGTAAGTAGTAGCTTGTAGTATATCGACATCGAAAACAATGTGGCACCACATTACATAATATTTGACTTCTGAAGCCATATTATTTTCTTTATATAGGACCATTTCATTGTATGTCTTTTTGAGAGCCAAATAAAGCACCGCCATAATCTTACCAAACCATTAATCCTGAATCGTTACATAGCCTGAGTATTAAAACAAACCAGATTTGGGAGCGCCGTTCTTTCATTTACTAAATGATATATTTGACAGATGGTGCTTCGAAAATTATGTTCAACAATATTCTACAACGACATGTATGTTGTGTTATGAAGATTTAATCTGGTCAGATAGAATTGTCAAACGTCACAACTAAACCACAAGATTTAACAACATGACACGTCAAATGAGGCAATGAATCGGCTTTATACTTATTATTCTGGGTCAATTTTCAAATCAAACTGACGCACTACACAGCTTTTAGAAGCAGCATTTATCGTCTTCTTCTTCGGCTTCTGATCCTGGATTCAAGTATAATTTTGTGTTGCATTATTCTGTAGGCTAGACGTCTTAGTACACTTCGCCACACGTGGCTGTTCTTATTAGACTACTAAGCTTAGTATTTGTTCAATCCTGACAACGTATAACCGTTGGTTTCGGCTGTCATACACTCTATTTATTATTGATAGATAATAATTAAACCTTTTTAGCTAGTAGCTTGAGCTAGTCTTATTAGGTGACGTATGTGAAAGTAATTTAAAGTTGCCTATAATCGAATATAATTATTATGTTGTTTCATGTGCTAGCTATATTTAGCAATAGAGAATTACAGCCTATTCCTTTAAACAGAGAAAATCAATCTTGATTTATGGATATTCATGTATCCTGCGAATAGTTCCCTTTTATAGTAGCCGTATCACTTTAAAGGTTTTTCCTTATATTACTATCAACTTAACTTGAATCCAATTTAGAATGCAAACTTATTTTCAATGCATTTATAGACCAACAGTATAATTAAAAATAAAGGCATTCGCACGGATAGTTTTATATCTTAATATAGCTTGAAATATGTTAAAATATAACGAAACGTCATAGTTCATTTACTTTAAGGTTCGACGCCATATTTTAAGATTTATCTGCTAGCTATCGCCAAAAGAAGCTGAAGTTAGTGATGTGCCTCATTTCGTTTCGATATATTTATAAATCGAAAATATTAACGCTGTGTAATCGTACGAAGTTCAGAATCAAATCGTATATTGTTTTATGAAGTTCATTTTATTATTCGCATCGATTGTTTTTGCTAACAAGATTTATCCTGTAATTACGGTGGGTCACGATTATGTGTTCGCAAATTATGAACAATCGACATGTATTATTCATAATGCACCATAAACGATATATGCTCGTTAGCGATTATCGATAAATATGAATAATCGAGTATTCAGTTGGGTGGGCACTAGTTGTCAGTTGTGTTCGTTACTGTCGCCTGCGAGTCTAAGCATCGGTATATCAATTCCACACACTCGATTTGTTGCATAATCGTTCTGAGAATTTAGTACGTATGTTTGTTGCAATTGCATGTCTGCCAATGAACTGTTTTAAAATATTAGCGTCGGTTAGCGGCTACATAAGATCGGGTTGAATGCGTAGGTGTGACCTCAATTGTCTCGAATTGCCGATACTTGCCTGAGATTGTGTCTATTGATTTTGTTTTGGATAGTGCTTTGGGTGATTCGGGTGGAAGTATTGTTCAAATAAAGACCCGTAGGTATGGATAATAGTGACTCTGTGATCTTGCTTTATTTTATTTGTTACAATACACAGAGTATCGGAACAAATATAATGTGTAATATTTTAAGATTATTTATTCGAATTTTCGATTCTTTTCCGTTACTATAATTAGATTAGTTACTATATTTACCATATGAACAAATGGGTGGACTTCTTGAAGTGGTCGTCTTGCCACTGTTACTGGGCTGAGCATTGTGGGTCTATCTCTACATTGGACAAAAATTTGAGCGATCCACAAATAATTGTTCCGAGTCTGGGTTTTATTTGTGTCTGTTGTATGAAGGTATATCAGGACCCCGTTTAACAAAGCGAATATGCATGATAATATGTACACATCTCATAATTATATAAATTAACAGAGGATATTAACTTTTGCCTAAGATATAATCTGCGTGGAGTACACGATGTGACGTCATTATGGTTGGTTACTACGCTACATTAAACTGATTTGAATAGAAGCTTTTATTCTAAGTTTAGCTTTAACTAAAGAAAATCGAAATCCATCCAGCGGTTGTTGCGTCAGTTGCGTGAGTCTATATTATGATATGTTTATAAATAATAATAATAATAATATTCCATCACATACACACAACACCATCTAGCCCAAACTAAGCAGAGCTTGTACTATGGGTACTAGACAATGGATACACATACATATATACGTTTTTTTTGTAAATACATACATATTATACATAGAAACACCCAGACCAAGACAAACATCCATGTTCATGCACACACATGTTTGACTTGTGCGGGAATCGAACCGGCGACTTCAGGCGTGGCAGTCGGTTACACTAACCACTACGCCATCGAGGCCGACATAGTATAGATATACCTTATATAATATATATTGAACTAGGTATATAGGATAGGTGCAAATCAGGAAAACAATCCCTCGTGATTTCAATACGGCTTAACCGTCATGCATGAAGCAATTACTGTTCTCATACATAACACGGATGTCGGGTGATAAAGCAATGAAAATTTAATGGCAAGGCCTTGGGTGGCGCATCAATAAAACATAGGATGGTAAGTGGGAACCCCTGTCGAACCACTATGTATGAGAGACACGCCTTTCGGTCTTTTTTCAAAGCCTTTCCTATACTTGGAGGTATAGAGGCAGCTGCGATGTTTTGTAGCCTTGCAATATGACGGGCTTCGAGGTGGCTCAGCCAACTTTATATATTGTGGATACGTATAAACTGTCCATTTTTGTATAAAACGTTTTAACAGATTGATTGTGGCTTTTGTTTTTAATATAATCAGTCTTAAAATCTATGTAATATTTGCTTTATAATAGAAAATCTACGGTGGTGCAAATGTGCTTATAAAACATGAGATCAAAACTTAGACGTTTCGATTTCTGGTTCGAGCAAAATGGCATATGGTTTTCTATAAAGAAGTTCTCAATAACAGCACAAATAACAGCACACACCATAACTTTGAGCGTAGAGCGTAGTGGTACGCGATGACGTTTACTATATGATGAGCAATGCGATGCTCTTCTGCCACAAATAGCAAGCTGCATCAAATCTGGTTTTAACTAAGTAAGCAACTATAGCCTAAATTGGACTGCCACGTAGTGGTCTCAAGTTGAATTTCACGATTTGCATCTTTGACTCTTTTTTCATTATGTGCAATATTTAACTATCCGTCGCTTTGACGGTGAAGGAAAACATCATGAGAAAATCTGCATGTTAAGAGTTTCTATGTTTTTTGCGAAGACATGTGAAGTCTGCCAATCCGCACTTAGCTAGTGGACGTGGTAGACGTGGTCGATTATATCTTAACCCTTCTCAATCTGAGGCCCCTGAGACAGATTGTAAACAAGGCTTTCCAATAACAATGATATCATTTTATCTTATTGAGTCGCAGCTGCACACCAGCGGCCAGACACAAAAGATTTTTAATTAAAATTTCACCTCACCGTCTATGGCGTGTACCCACATGGATTATCCTATCATACTGTCTAAATTTCCAAACTCAAATGTCAAATTAGTATACTCAGTCTTTGACAAGTCTATTTCCTTCCACTTAATATAAGAAACATTCTTAAGTGGCAGCAAAATTACATTTACTCCATTTCGGTTGCACAATTATTTACTTTCGTTATAACCGAGGGTTTTTCATTCAAGGACAAGCCTTAAATACCATATTTAGAGAGCCTATTAGATTTGCTTTAATAGTGAGGTATAGTCGGCTAGGAAACTGGTTTACCAGTTTTGACAAAAGTTTCTGTGAGATCTAATTATCGCTAAGGTTGACTTTTTTGTAAGTGATCTCAGAAAAGGAGGTGAGTTTGAGATTGTTAGTTATGATAATTCAAACTCGACACATGGCATGTTAATACAATAAACTTTGCCCGCCCTCCCCTTTCCTATCCAGAACAACGAGTGCTGGGCTCAGATGCCATCCTTACACGTTAGAGTCGATTAGAACGCGCACCAATAAGTTTGGGTCCTCGTACCTCTGCCGAACGATCAAGGCATGGAATTCTCTGCCAAGGCACGTGTTTTCTTCTTCCTTTAATCCTGGGTCCTTTAAGCGGGGCGTGAAAAAGCACCTTCTCAGGTCGTCAAATTAGGGTCCTAAACATCGCCTCAGCTGCTATGAGGATGGTGTGGAGGCCACTGCTCTTAGACTACATGACATCAGTCGGAGTGTAGTCACTTTGAAGAGCAATAAAAAAAGTTTATGCTAAAGAGAGCAATGGTCTGTGTCATACTATTATTGCAAGAGGAAATCGACCTTGTTGTTTCATGATGTTCAAATGAATTTAAATGAACCTCAACCGTAGGATGGTAGACCACATGTTTGGCTGACTGTACCTAGCTTACAAGATTATATTCACATCAACTAGTTCTCTTAAACATTACTAGTTATAATAGTTCGGCAGTTTCACAATTTCGTTCGTAACTAAATACAGTTTATAATCACGTACTTTCAGATAATGATTAATGAAGACATTTTGTTGAGCAACTTATATAATTTTATAACTAACTTTGTTGAACAAATTTGAAGCTTGCTATAGTGTGTCAAATGATTAAGATCTTTGTATGGTGACAGTTTTAAGTGATATAATCGAAATTGTTAACTTACTTGAGATCTTATGAATATTCATGTTATCTATACTAATATTATAAAGCTAAAGAGTTTGTTTGTATGTTTGTTTGTTTGAACGCGTTTATCTCAGGAACTACGGGATCGAATTAAAAATTCATTTTTTTGTTGGATAGCTTATTTATCGAGGTAGGTTACAGGCTATATAACATCACACTACAACCCACGGGGGAGGCGCAGTAATCATAAACGGGCGTGAAACCGCGGGCACATCTAGTATAATATAATAAAGAGGAAAGATTTGATATTTTGTTTGTAAGGATTTAACAAAAAACTATTCAACTGATTTTAAAAATTCTTTCACCATTAGAAAGCTATATTATCACAGAGTAACGTAGGCTATATTTTAAACTATTTGTTACCCTAGCCTATCCTACTGTTAAGAGCAAAGCCGCAAACAAAATCTGTTAAACTATAAAGCTAAAGTATTTTTTTAGAAATAGTCGTTGTTTCTAGCTAGCTTGAAACTGCTAGGTCGCATGTACCTTCCTTAATGGAGCAGTCAAGCTGTATCTGTACATTAGTTTTTCAGTTAAAGCAACTAGTTTAGAGGGAACAAAAATACAGACAGGCATAAATTATGTCATGTGAAAATTAAAGAAACCATTATTGTCTCAGCTAAATAAATATTTTGGTTACAATGTGTTTTGTAAGCAGTAAGTAAGTAGCTTAATAAGCTACAATTCTGAAGGAGACAGTGAAGTTATTTACTTTATTGCTCACAGACAGGATATTAAAAATGAACTAGGTACGTTTAAAAATCCAAATATAGGGGTTGCGCGTAGCAGCTTATATTAGTATCAGACCGCAAATGTGAAAATCTGTTAAATATAGTAGGACTCACAATGCCTGCGGGTGCCAATAGACATTGGATTTTTTTAGGTCATACCTGTTTCTTTTTTTATTTGTGTCAGTTAGTATCCTACGGGTACGTTATGTTTATTACAAAACTGTCTGGCCTTAATGTTAGTTTCAATTTAATACTTTCGTCCCTGAATAATAAGATTCTGACGGACGACTGACGGCGAACAAAAGCAGTTTCTTTAGGGATTTACCTTTTATCTTTCAAGGATTTCAATTTAAATACTTACCAAGTACAAAATAAAAAGATTACCGCGATTATGTCTGAAGCAGACGTGAAAATCTAGGTAATCGTTCTAGACCATTTGTGCTCATGGCCGGAGGACAGTAGTCAAATGCTGGTTATATTTATATGAATCAGTCAGTATAAGATTATAACAGCAATTAATATTCGTTACACATCTACAAAATGAAATAGAAGTATGAGTAAAATTCGATTCGATGGCTTTATAGAACTATCCTGTATTGCTCGCGACTGTTAGCTCGTAGATAATTCTAGTAAACGTTTTTTTTCTTATGTAAAATAATTGGCTGACTAACTATACTGATATATACCAAATCTACTGAGCATCATTCCCTATTATTCACCGTCTTTACATACACGCCTGTTTACAGTAGCTTTACTAAAAAAGTCAATTTGTTACGATTCTGATTCTGATATAATGATTATTTCGTCTCTTTAAATTTTTCATACTCTATTACCACTATCAAAAACATGTGTATATGTTTTTGATAGTGGTAATAGAGTATGAAAAATTTAAACATTAAAAGAAAGAAGAAACAGTGAGTGGAAATTGGCGTTTCAGAATTTCTCCATAATATACTAGAATATTGCATTTGACCAGAGATAGATAAATTCCGGTCATTTTAAGAAAAATGAGATAATATTAAAAACAGATAATATAGAAGATTACCAGATACATCTTATCTATACTAATATTATAAAGCTGAAGAGTTTGTTTGTTTGAACGCGCTAATCTCAGGAACTACTGGTTCGATTTGAAAAATTATTTTAGTATTGGATAGCCTATTTATCGAGGAAGGTTATAGGCTATATAACATCACGCTACAACCCACGGGGGCGACGCTGTAACGATAAACGCGATTAATGCTAAGAGCCGTTTATGAATCTGTAAGGATGTAGTCACAATGGCACCACAACGTGAGCAACGTGATGAAATTTAAATTACGTGGACATTTGTGCTCTTGCATACTTGTACTATGTAGGAGGACGTGTGAAAACGTTGCGTTTTATTCACAGCAGTTTTTAAGGGGTCGCTCAAGATGATTCAGTTTTAATAATCATGACCAGCCTCCTAATATTTTTAATAAATCTGATCTCTTGACAAGGTTCTTAAAACATGATAAATTAACATATTTTTACAAGAGACGAGAAAAAGAAACATTTTTTGGGGTCACCCTAATACTTACATATTCATATCTATTGCATTAACTAAATGTACATGTTTTATATTAGTCTGTAAGAAACCATGATTGACTTATGTAGTGACCATTACGGTTTTATATATAAAGCGTTCTAAAATCAATTTCATTACGCTCAATATACCTATATACTCACACACTTGAGATCTACTATTAATAAAGGTAGGCATTAAACTAATAGGTTATCGGATCGAGTCGAAGGTTGAACTATTGAATAACAACTTTACATCTCTCCTTTATTGAAACTTACTCTAATCGATCGTGCCGATAGCCTTGAACAAATAATTCATTCATCTCAATAATGATCTGTAACGGTGTTGTAAACCACTTCATAAGCTAGATAGTATATAGGTAATACGAATAAAATAAATGCGTTCTCTAATATAATGATATCATTCGACAATCATGATTTATTATCAGTAACTATAAACTAGAGATACTATACAAGTTTATAGTTTTAGATTCGATACGATTTAAAACGACTATCGTTTTGTAATTCGTCTCGCAACTTTAGAAGCATAGTGTTGCTTACAGTAATAATATATTGTTTGTTATATTACTATCTCGTCGGCATATTCAAAGCAATAAAGCTATAGCTATGTTGATGACCAAGCTTTGTAATAGATTAGGTTTTGCATGCGACTTTTTTCACGTGAATACAAGTCGTTCACGAAATAATTCGTGTGGCTCATATTGCGCAATATATCTCCAGTTCTACTTTAGGGAATTAGCCTAAATATAGCTTACATTATGAGCCTCAAACTATCAAACTGTGATAGCAGCTTGATGATTCGTTTCGTGGTTCTTGCGTGGTGCTGGAAAAAACAAACAAACAGAAAGACAAAGCAACAACAAATCAAAAATGTATTGTTTTACATTTAGACCACAGATTCTTTGATCCCAATCAGTGTTTCAAAATTACCTGCAATATTACTGAAACAGCCTTGTTACAGTTTTAGAATAGGTAATAGTATCGAAAGATAGACTTTAAAAATGCAGACAGCAAGTAATCGTCATGATAAGATATAATAATATTTATCATCATGTTTATCTATTCCCGTTTACATCTATACTAACCCAATATCCTCTGTATTGGTTTAATGTAGCGTAAAGTTTGTTTGTAAATACATATGTTAGTAGAAGGTAACCTCTGGAATTACTGACCTGATTTAAAATTCATTTCTGGTTCGTAGCTTCACTATTCTCGAGTAACATCGACATCTCGAGTTGTCAACCTGTAGGTTGACACTATGTGAACATACATTTCCCTAAACTGCACTGCAGAACCTTTCTTCTCCAACGGCCATCGGTTCCGCGCTATATACCCTACCCACTGCCATTTCAGCTTGGCTACTAGGTACTATTTTAAAATTAATTACTGTGTTATTTTGTATTATCAAAACTAGGCATTACATGTAGTGCCTATGCGTTTAAAACATTAAACTCCTATACCGGCCTTGCATGCATATGTCGGACAGTAAACTGCGTACAGTCAGTAAAATAATATTTTACTTATTCAATTAATTCCGAATTTATTTCCTATTTTGTCTCCTTCAAATTTACATAATCTTATTGAGCTTCCGTTTCCATGCTTCAAATCTTTATTGCGGCCATTAATATAGTTGTTGAAAACATATTTTATGTTAAAAGCATCCGAATAATTGATGTAGGTACAGCAGTTATTTGTAATGAGCCGATAAACAAATCTGACTAATTAATCAATTTATTTTATTAACTAATTCATTCGTATTTATAGTTACTAGCGGTCGCCTAGTGCTCGAAATTCGACCAGTTTGCCTGTAAGATATTGCTGATATATGTCATTACATATTGATATGTGTAACCATAGTTACGCGCTTCGACTACGTGTGTCAAATGCATGGTTGTGTGCGTGTAGTGTTTTTTCATTAATTATTTTTACGCATAATTTAAAAAAAATATTAGCGTTTGTCACATCTTCTCTGTATAAACTATAAGTGTGCGAGATTTCATACTCCTCCGTCCGCCCAATTTTCGTAAAAAGGCATCCAAAGTTTTCGCTTCACGTATTAATATATAGATGTATATTTATACAAATTAACACTTCGTTGTCGTATACTAATATTACGACGCAAAGAAAATTGATGTTTGTATGCAAGAAAAAAACGTCAACAACTGAACCGATTTAAGAAAATGTCAAATCAATGTATCTTATATCTCTTAATAACGTAAGTTTTAGTTTTAAGATAGCTTTCATAGCATACTAGCCGACCCGCGGTTGTAACTTTTTTAAAAATCGGATCAATGGCATGCGGTTACACAACAGAGGCATGATGACCTCTCACATCACAGCGTTATTAAAACATGAAGATAATATGAAATACCATAGCTGATGTTGAAAGCACATACCAAATTAGAAATCATGTATAATTGATTTTTAATATCAATTGTACCTACATGATTTCTTTACTTTAATTTGCTTAAAGAGTACTATTTAGTATATAGACGTCCTAAATTTAAATTACTCAACAATGCAAGTATAGTTACTAATTTCCAAACCAGCCCACCAATAACATATATTGGCCCATATCATAACTTAGCAAGTAACATTTACAGACGCATTTGCACATTCATAAGGCAGTTTATATCAGTGCAAAATTTTAATACAATTTTGTTGCTAACTGTACTAACAAGTTCCGTTTTCCCAGTGGACTAGTTTACGACACAACATGTGTATTAGTAGCGAATGGGTTTGGTCGCCATTTTCATAGAGTAATTCTACGACTAGATTATTAATTATATGTTAAGTTTTACCCTTGAGACGCGGCCTACATATGGTTTTGCGGAAAAATTTAAGATAAGTACGTATTGACGGATTTTAATATCTTTGTCGACTTTGTGTGAATACACCAATTTATTCGGAGACTCCATGAGTCTAAGTCTTAGAGAAAATTATACCAGAGGCTTACATACCTACCCCTCCATTCCCTTTATGTGCTTTTGATGCTTTTTCCTTAATATCGGCAATCTGTGAGTGATAGCAAGCGCAATACCACGGATATCACTCACAGATTCACAGACCGCTTGATCATAAGATACGGTAATGGCTTACCATCTGGCGAAACATGCGTGTTTGTTTACCATGTCACTATTTGTAGTATGAGGAAAAGGATGTCTCCTTCATATAATAGAAACTTAACCTTTTGTTGCACAAGGTTATTTGGCGATTTTCTGTACTATGGTTGTATTTACATGCGTTAGCTGCTCTTGATTTGACCAGGTGTTTTGCTGTACCTTATCTATATATTTTATCTATATATATGTTAATATTATAAAGAGGAAATATTTATTTGTAATCCGTAAACTGTAAAACTACTGGAATGACTTAAAAATTCCTTCACCATTACAAAAGTAGCTTTGTAATGATGAAGGATTTTTTAAACTGGTTCAGGCTATATAGCATTACGCTACGCGAGCTATAGAAATGGAAAAGTAACCATAAATGTGAGTAAAACCGCAGGGGTAGTCAGGCTTTCATAAATAATTGATAAAACAACTTGGGTCCTCCCCGATTCTTGCCGTATTTTGTCAACGAATGGACTGCCGAGCCGAATTAATCGTATACCCACAAAAAATCTTAAACCAAGTCTAAAATACAAAAATGTAATCTACTTCGTAAATGCTGTACATTTTATGTTTGTTATTCACATAACAAGTATGTGAACTATTACAAATGTGAGGTAATATTACATATACAAGTTTGCTGGTCATTTGCCCAAGGTTACATGCTTCGTGTGTCGCTTAAATGGCATGGGAAAAGTATTTAAAGTCAAATTAACTTACAATGCAAGCGTGCATTACATAGCTAAGGTACATTTTATAAGTCACTTGAAATATCAACAGAGGTTTTTGTGGTGAATTATGCATTGCCAGTATCATGTACAGACATCAACAGAATCTAGGGATGTTTTATATTTCATGAAATATCTTAAAATCTATGAAGAATTTTCTGATATAGTATATGGAAGAAAGATAGGATTATTTAAGATCTTTAATAAAAAATAAAACTCTACGTGATTTTTTTGTTTTAAATAAAATTGTTAATTTTTTTTTATCGCCGTAATTATAAGATTTGTATGATAAAAATCTTAATTTATTCTTATAAAATTATTAATTTTAATTAAAATTGAAAAATCTTATAATTAATAATCAGTGTTGCCACCTCTTAACACATCACATTCATTACACATCGACATCGATTGTTCACATTTAAAATTAAATTGTCAATGTCTTGCTGCGGTATGAGGTCCCATGTTCTTTGCAAGTGTTCGTAAAGTTGTTGTTCCGTCGTCAAATTTGGCGGGAAATTAACATTACAATTTGACACGATTATAAATTATACAGCAATTAACATAATGTCAATCAAAAATAGCCATATAAACCTCTTTTTGTATTGCAAGATGTTGAATATTTTCTTACGTAGGTACGGATTCTATTGCTGTTTATTTAAAAATACACTAGCGCGCCACTGTTTTGGTTGATTGCTTTTCAGCAGCTATCGTTGTGGTGAGCCCGAAGCCTCGATTAAAGTATAAACTTGAATAATTGGCGTAGTGGTCAGTGTAACCGACTGCCACGTCTGAGGTCGCGGGTTCGATTCCCGCACAAGTCAAACATTTGTGTGCATGAACATGGATAATTAATACATAATATAATGTGTATGTATTTACAAAAAAAAGGTGTATATGTATGTTTATCCATTGTCTAGTACCCATAGCACAAGCTCTGCTTAGTTTGGGCTAGATGGTGTTGTGTGTATGTGATAGAATATTATAGTTTTAACACCTTAACCATATCGTGATACAATGATAAAAGCTGTGTCTGTGAATTCAAAACAGATAAGAGGTCGTGTTTTAAAAAAAATAAACAATGATAAAACTATATTATGATTAGTGGAACAATTTCAACGTCAAGTTATTTAACATTGTCTTACTTACATTGAGACAACCGCCATCTTAGTCTCCCCGTGAACATGGCTGCTGAAAAGCAAGCGAAACGTCGGGGAAAGTGTAAAATTAAATCTACATAGTTTTATAATTTAAATAGCTTAAACAGAAGTAAACAGTAACGAGTAAAAGTGTTTAACAATAGTAGTTTAAAGTTTTAAACTTATGTAATAATAGTGTTTTATAAAAAATAAACAACGCGATAAAATCCGTATAAAGTTGTTTAATTTCAATTCAAGTTATTTCTTAAATTGACGCTTTTTATAAATATATATTTATAAACTACCAGCTTTTGCGCGCGGCTCCGCCCGCGAGGTACCTACATCAATAAAAAGTAGCCTATGTCCTTCCCCAGGTTTTAAACTATATCTGTACCAAATTTCATCTAAATCGGTTGAGTGGTTTAGCCGTGAAAGGTAACAGACAGACAGACAGACAGATAGACAGACAGAGTTACTTTCGAATTTATAATATTAAAGTAAGGATTAGTAAGGATTAACTATCCCTTTATATGTGCTAGAACGTTATCTTAACTATAAATGTCTATAGGCCATGTTGTTATGATTTAGACATTGATTTGAATATACCTTTAATTATAAGCATGCATTCAGCATGTCACTATGCAGAGTGGCATGCTGAATGCATATATTACAGCAGAAGGCTTTCGACACTCTAACCCGTTGACTGACATTCAGGCCGCAGCGCACCCATGTTATCTGTAGTCGCTAATCAAAGTTATGAGCTACATCATATTAATATGTCAGATTAATTATTTACCAGACTTAGTGAACACTTTCGTACAGAATACTATTAATTAACTGACGGCACATATGGTGTAGTGGTTTAAGTGGTCGCCTCGCCACTGCCACTGCTCTGAGTGTTGTGGGTTCGAATCCCACACGGGACAAAACTTTGTGTGATCCACAAATGGTTGTTTCGAGTCTGGGTATTCTTTGTGTCCGTTGTTTGAATGTTTGTAAAGTCCCCCGCGACACAGGAGTTATTCCTAGCGCGGGTCTTAGGTGTTCTTTTTTAATAAATTGTATGAATGCTTACCGAAGATATTATTGCGTATGTAGAGCTAGAGTAAATGTGTTGCTTATAATGAAGTATCTAAAATCTATTGGAAGGTATTATCTTATATGGGGGCCAGTCAGTGCAGACCGGCGACACTTCGACCCAGTAGGATCTTTTGTGTCGACACTCTCCCAATAACGACTGCCATAGACGTTCATGGCAGCCGGGACCAACGGTTTAACGTGCTTTCCGAGGCACGGAGCAGGCGATAATTATTGTCAATCAATACGCACATATAATTTCGAAAAGTCATATAACTTCCGAAAGTCAGAGGTGCACGAGGTGGGTTCGAACCCGAGACCCTCTGCATTGCAGTCTGTTGGTCTCCCCACTGAGCTATCGCTGCTCTTTTGGAAGGTATTAAATGACTCCGCCATTTCATAATGGTTTCACACAACAACAATCAACAATCATGTTGATTGTTAAAAGCTATTATTGACTTATTGTCTTAATCAATGTTCGAACCTAGTCTAGACAATTCTCTTTTTATTGTGTAAAAACTATTTTTTTATCATGCTTAATGTAAGTTCAGAACAAGTACTACGCATGACAAACATACGGTCATATTCTTAGATTTATTTTACTCTACAATAATCATTGTTACTTTTTCAGTGTAAAGCCTATCAATGTAAATAGTACATCGATTGACAATCAAGATCCCTATTAACTTTTCAAGCCGTAAATTGTTTTGCTATGTACCTGGGCACTTCACATGTTAAGGTTGTTATGTGTACGCTATATTATATAACAAGGGTAGTTTTTGTGGAATCAAATCAAAGTTAGTTTCAGAGGTCATCGACCCGAAGAGCAGGTATATATACATGAATTAAGCAGATAGAATGTTTAAAAATGGTGTATATAATAATATAATAATATTCTACCACATACAACACCATCTAGCCCAAACTAAGCAGAGCTTGTACTATGGGTACTAGACAGTGGATAAACATACATATATACTTTTTTTTGTAAATACATAAATATTATACATAGGAACATCCAGACCAAGACAAACATCCATGTTCATGCACACAAATATTTGACTTGTGTGGGAATCGAACCCGCGACCTCAGGCGAGGTAGTCGGTTACACTAACCACTACACCATCGAGGCCGACACAATATAGAAAGGTATAATATATATAGAAAGGTACAATATTAATCTTCCTTTTTACCTACCTAAATTTACTACTTGTCGTCCCAAATACGTTCTTTATCAGTCGGCTTATAAATTGTAGTAACTAAATGAACTATTGTCGTCCTCAAAGGGCATTGTAGTTGCCAAATTATCATCTAAACTTCGTGACCTGTTAGTACTTTTGTTTTTTCACTCAATTACCTACCTTTTTAAATAACTCACAAGAATTTATTTAGGATGTCATTGTATAGTTTTAATGTTAGTAGTTTCTAGCCTTTAATGCATAGTCATGAGTATAAAAACGAAGGATCTTTTAACCACTGTAAATGGCAAAAGTTTTGGAATATATTTCAAATGTCTTTAGGAATACATTAGTTCATTACGCTGCGCGCTGTCTCATAAAAGTTATATTTTCTTACTATAATTAGTGCTCATGCTTGCTGCATTTTGTATGATGCATGTTTCTTTTTGGAATTGTCTAAACATGGTACCGAGCCATCTGTTCTATCCTATCTTTCTTACCCGATTTAAAGTAAGTACAGAATTATGAATCAGATATACACTTTAATGTGTAAAATTTTTGTTATAGTTATAATTCTACAAAAAATGTGAGTATCAAACTAGCATACTCAATTTAATATTTGAATAGACTTGTCCTCGTACTTAGTATTGTTTTATGTTTGCGTGATTTTCACACATTAAAATAAAACTACTGAATACAGCGACCGTGTTTTCTAAGAAGCAATCGAATGGTTCAGCGTATAAATGTATATAATATATACTAATATTATAAAGAAGAAATATATGATATTATGTTTGTTCAAGGGTATTAAAATTCTTTAATTTTTAAACCAATTTTAAAAATTATTTCACTATTAGAAAGCTATATTATCAGGGAGTAACAAAGGCTGTTATTTAAAAAGAGTACCGTTACTAACATAACCTAACCTTTTTGGAAATAATAAAACTGGTACGAGTATGTAATAAAGAAATAAACCACCCGTAATCCAAATAAAGAAGTTTAATTTTAATAGCCTTTTGCTACTACAGATACCTACTTAGTATAATTTGCATTATTAAAATATGCTTGCGAATTTCTGCTAAATCATTTCACAGCCGAGTGAAGGTCATTGACCAATACAGTGTTAGTTTTATTATAATAATAGACGTATTATTACCACTACTACTATGACTGGATATTGCACAACTAAGGCTTAGATGTGTATTGCGTCTCTACTTCTTGTTGTTGCGTATAAAGTACAACATTGTTTTGCAATGTTAACGACGTTGTAGTCCTTCGAGAACTGAGTACTCTTGTTAAAGTAAGTCAATTGTCATGGTATAGTGTAACAATCTAACCATACTCCATAGAAGAGTAGTTTTTAACAGAGCGTGAATATCAGTTGACCGGCCAAGAACGGTGTCGCAGCTTTTACGTCGACGGAAACTAAACTTATTCGATGAATGTTACTTTCGTACTGGATAAGTAAGAAAGGAAGCTCTAGTTCAGTTGGTAGCTTTTTATAGTCTAACTTTGGCGTGTGTAGTACTGAGCTGTACTTTAAAACAGGACTGTTACTA
Source organism: Catocala sponsa (assembly GCA_963564715.1). NCBI lineage: Eukaryota > Metazoa > Arthropoda > Insecta > Lepidoptera > Erebidae > Catocala > Catocala sponsa. The sequence continues at coordinate 17,804,620 of OY751338.1, read as the reverse complement.
TCAATTATTTCCAAAATAGAGAGCTCTCTATTTTGGAAAATATGATTAATTAATGAAGAATAAAATATCCATTCAAATTCAAATCAGATCTATTGTACTACAGGCGTAAGCCCTTTTTTTGTTGTTTTCTCTACAACATAAGCTCATTTTAATGCGATGCTTTAGAGTCGACATTACCCATATCCAGGAAATGGGATTCACCCAACTTTTTATCTGTCGGTAGAATTGCAGACACAGAACGAATTTGTAGATGTACTTATTTTATTTTTCAATAATTTATTTTCTTCGCGATGGTAATTAGTAACAAGTTTTAATCTCGCCAAACGCAATTGTTTAACGGCGAGAAGTACTCTTAATTCTATTTCATAAGCTACGTCATACTCATCAATCAAAGATAAAAATATGAAAAGAAAAGCAAAAGGTAACACTAAAATATATTATTATTATTATTTAAATCAAAAGATTCAAATTGACAATAAATTGAGGATACATTGTTGGATGGCCAACAATGTATCCTTTAGTGTCTTCTTTAATAAGCTAGTATTTATTTTATTATTTTATCTTAACATAAACTTATTTATTCTCTCTCCATAATAATTTGTTATATTTGGTGTAATTAGTCTTTGCTCTCTAGTTCTACTAGTATTATATTTATTCTCTACAAGATATTTATATTTATCGCTGCTGTAGTAAGTTAAGTTTCACATTGTTTATTTCTTTTGTTAAGTTAATTCCTAACGTGTAGCTTATTTTAATTAATTAATTTTAAATTTTCTATTTAATGCTTTGTTGTTAAATGTATGTGCATGCTGTGCTCTCTATAAGTAAAGGAGTACACTATACAAAACTAATGTCAATTTGTCTGTGCAATTTTGTGTATATTCTTTGTTGCAGATCCTTAATAAATAAATAAATAAGTAGTATTCTAACCCTATGAGATATTCTACTTTATTTTCTATTGGCAATATTTTACTTAGGAAATAATTTATCATATTCTTTATTGTACATATTTTTTGCTTTATTACTAACTCGATACTTTACCAGCCTTATTTATAGACTTTTAATGTCCTTTAAGTAACTTTTAAAAGTTCGTACAAGTTCATCGGTGAGTTTGTAAGAGCATAGTAAACAACACTTATTGTTTTTACATTTAAGTACTCTAGTTAGTTGATAAAAATAGCATAATACTGATTTTAACCTATTACAATGTCTATTGACAACCTTCCTAGAGTACAAAACGTTAACCAATTTTTGGACAAATTTTGATCACCTGCTGACCTTTCAAGACGACAAGTATTATCATTATCTAACGTAATAATCATAGATAGTTGGCTCACGGCCTAACCTGTGTACCAGCTCTGCCAATATTACGGAGTAGGTGACATTTAACTGCAGTAATTGGCCTCTCAGGCTCATATGTTGCTTGGAGACAAGCCAGGGGTAATTTTTGTGGTTGATAACGACAGCAGTACTTCTCATTGATCGTTTCTTTTGAGATCGGGCAATAAAAGTGGTTGAGTTCATGTTTTTGGTTAGAAAAATAGAGAATTTGTAGTAACGAGTACAATAAATTAAAAGGATTTACAAAGTAATTTTCTACAATGAGGTAGGTATTCTATTGCCGCAAGTTATGAATTTTAATGTTATTTATAAAAACATGGGTTAGTTATAAAATAATAACCAACATCTAACAATTTAGCAGCACGTATACGTACACATATGCTAGTAAATTGTTAGATGTTGGTTTGGCAGTGCTGTTTTATTTTAACAAAAATATTTTACTTTAGACGTAGTATAATTTATTTTCTCATATAATTTTGCAAAGTCCTGCCTTTAAAATACTCCATCGAATTTCTTTGCAGATATACTCTTATAATAGGCTTAAATCTTTGACTGAATTGATCTAAATGTATCTGACCTTATAACTGGTTGCTTTTTAATCTTAATTAACAATGAAGAGTATAATATTATTACTTATTTTTGAACGATATTTTAACTTTTCAATATATTTATTTTTGATGACGTTGTTCGATATTTTTGACTTGATTCCAAAATTATCATAGAGCACTATTTGTTTCCAAAAAGATTGTTTCCTATTGTGATATTATAATACTATAATAAAGCTTACTCGTGTGAATCTAAAATGTAAAGTGGCTGAAATAATATATTTATCGCTATAAATAAATTTATTCTATAATTTCAATGCCTACGCAAGGAATATTATCATTTAAAATACAGATTGTTTATTAATGAACAGTTCCATATAGGTATGAAAGCACTACTAAATCTAGATTTTTTGTATGTTAAGCCAGCATTCAGTTTTACTTAATTACAAGCACGAACCATTCAGGCTCACCAAGGTCCTCAACCAGGAAAGGAACGATCGAATACCACTGACCATGACGTCACGATTTCTTACAATAGTTATTGCAAGGTAACAAATTGCATTACAAAACTAATAACTTGATGATAGAGTTGTCTTTTACTAAGATGATTATAATTGAGATTGCTTCTGAACAATAAGGAAAAAATAATTCTGAGAATTTTAAGCTACGTATATACCACGTAATGTCGAAAGACGAATGCAATTAATAGCTTAGTCATTGCGCTAGTATTTTGTCGCCTAGATTTTTTGTCTAGGCAGTTATTTAGTTCGCTAATGTATCATTATATACGCCGAAATTAATAAGTTAGCCTGACAAAATGTAGATAATAATACATATATTATAAGGTCATCCTTACATTGCATGTCACCAATATGCAGATAAAAAAAACAGAGAAAATGACTCGCACTCAGTACTGAGTTGAAGTTACAACTTTGATCGATGACACACTAAATGTGTAAGTGCTTTGCAGGGTAATATCAATCTGGTCAGAAAAATGCACGCATTTTGCTTACTTCAATTTTCTATGATAATATGATTAGGTACTCTAGAGGCATACGCTCCCCGATCAGATAGACTGATGACCTATAAAAGGTAGCTGGATTAGACTGGATTTGGAAGGCATGTGGCGTAAGATGGGAGAGGCCTATGTCCAACAGTGGGCTGCTTCGGGCTGATTGATTGATTTTAGAGGCGCTCAGAAAATAGTTGGACAACAATTAGAAATATTCTTCCGCGTTCTGCATTCACAATCCAAATTCCTAATATATAACAAGTTCATAAAAATGAGATTCGAAATTAGGACATAAAAGGCTTTTGCGACTGCGTTTAATCTAAGTTAGTATCAATGGTAGGTGTAGGTATCATCAGACAGACAATAGTCTGATATCACATTTCATCGTCGATAATATAAGTATTTTTAGTTGCTGTCAAGGACAACTACGAGAAGACTAATATTCTGCACACATTTGGTCAAATTAAGTCCCACCTTCGTAATAATATCACATTTCCAGCAAATTACTAAATATGCTCACTTGGCTGTCCATATAAGGCTTTATATGTAGCAATTAATTATACTATTAATGGTAATACAGTTATTGAATATATCATTCTTCGCATGAACTCAATGAATGAAACTACTGTAAATGTGTTAATAGCGTTAAACCAATTATGAAAGATTCATGTTATATTTAAAATATTATGGTTATTTATGTACGTGTAAATAACACGTCGTTTTAATATAAAATATTTTCGTATGTGAAATGTTAATTATGTTGTAGATATTGATTGCTTATCGGAGATGACCTAATTGTTAATATAATTCATGAGGAAACATGATTAAATCAGTCGGCACTACTGATCGATGAAGAGTATGACGGACAGAAGCTGATTAATAAATTGCGACTTCTAATAGACTGGCACCAAAAGGTACTAAATCAAATCACTATTAAAATACTAACAGTTTAGTTACTAATGACGTCCTACCCCACGCAATATAAAGTAGGTTTAGAAACACTCCAGAAGATCGAACATAATTAATCTTTGCCTGTCTTTATGCGATGTACAGGGTTAACAAAGGTGTTTAAGGAACAATGCAGTAAAGTGACAATTTTATTGTGATGCAATTTATGTAGTACTAGTTTTTGCCTGCGGGTACATTCGCGATACTGTAGATTTTGTCAATAAATTTTAATCCCTCGAAAACAGTACTTTTTGGATGAAAGGTTTTGGTCCTAATGTCCTTTTCTTTACAACAGGAATGCGAAATTTTATCGTGATCGGTCGGTTAACGGATAAAAGCGTAACGAACAAACAAGCAAATGAACTCTCATTCGCATATATAATATACTAGCTTTTGGCCGCGGCATCGCTCGCGTTAATTTAGATTTTGACAATCAATTCGGGTTGTACTCTGCTTGTAATAATATAAGTCAATCATGATTCAAAAGACACGTGGCGCCATCTATTATCATAAGAACGTTATTGTTGTTTTCCTCGGGAACAGTAATTTTTAATTTTTTTCGGGATGAAAGGTAGCCTATGTCCGTTAATGTATACCTGACAATGTATAGGCAAAATTTAAGGATGATCGGTTCAGTGGTTTAGGCGTGAAAAGATAACAAACAAACAAACTCATTTTCGCTTTTATAATATTAGTTAGGAGTTAGGATTATTAATTAGGATTAGGGTTGTAGCTTGATATCAAAGATTAGCGAATAAACTAATAAACTTGCTATTACTTACATGCATATATTACCTATCTACTTCATGTAGATTCCTATTTTGTCCAAACTATTACGTATAAAAATCTTAAAACGAAAACGCCATGTAGTTAATAGCCTTTTCCGCTATCATAGTTCACATATTATCCACATAAAAACAAGTTTTATCAAAGGCTGTAACATTTTGTGGACAACGTAATGACCGGTGGTGGCCATAATTTATAACGATGGGAAAACTCCGCGGCACACTCTGTGGGCACGGAGGGATGATTGTCACAGTTCTTTGTAGTGATATGATGCTGAAAGGGTGGGTAAGGAAGTGTTTTGTTCAAACTTCAAACGTTGTTGTAGTAGTTTAACCGTACTTAGGATTCATACTATCTAAAAGGAATACGCCCCGTGTCATGGGTTTTCAATAATTGATTCTACGCATTAATTGATAAAAATAAAATACGGATTGTAAAAATGATGTTCGTATACAATGCAAGTAGCTGGTGAAGACTATATGCACGCGTTATTGATACGGGTTACTTGCGCAGGTGGTTTGCTTTATTTGACGAGAAGTACAAACCACACAAGTAGGAACTTCCCCGTAGACAACATGCGTAATTAGAGTCCTAATTTCGCATGGCATCTAAGTGATGTAAAAGACCCATTGCACAAATTTAAGAACCCGTTGCCACAAGGGGATTACATTTTATTTTAGTCTAGTGCTGGTGGCGAAGGATACCTTGAAATGTGGGTAAAACTGCCGTTCAAACCATGGCTGTTATTAAATTAATAAGCAATAGAGTGAAAGATTTCAAGACTTCTTTCTTTGCTAAAAAAATCTTAGAAATACTAAAGTTCGGATAAATAGTAAAACAGTTTTACTAGTAATCATTTTGCACGCCGTCGTTTGAGCAAGGTTAACTAGATGAGTTGTTTTCTAAGTTAATTAAGAACAGTCGTATTTCACTTTATCGACAACCTAATTATTTTGAAATTGAAAAAACAAGATTGTTTTATGATTTCTTCATGATTTAATTAAGTACTGAATGGATACTTGACACTTACCCAAGAAGCAGGTAAGCCTACATCGAACGCTGCAGAATAGTGTTATCGCTATTTTTAACTACAAACGCAAACAGGGGCTATAAGTTGCTATAAGTTTAACGTATCTGTTTGGCATTGCAGCTCACAAAGGGATGAAACGATTTTGATTAAAATTTCTGTGTTCAAAAGGTAACTTGATCGTAACGTGAGTACCTATACTTAGCCATTATTCGATATTTGGTATTCTGTTACTTCAATTATACTGCAGGAACATGGTTACCCTGACTTAGAGGAAGATTTTTATTTTGGGATATTTGGTTTTTTTCATTTATGTTCTGCTATCTTGTTAAATAATGTATAAATGAAGAGCAACCTAAAACATTATACATTTGGTATTGGACTAACTTTTAAACCAAAGCAAACCACAGTTGATACGTGCTTGTTAAAATTACTTTTGTCTGACCTGTTTAATTATTTGACCACAAAATTAGATGGTTAGATCAGTGGTAAAGTAAGTAAAAAATTATACGCATAACATAACCACTGATTAAACCGTCTTATTTTGAAGTATAGATGGCAGCCTATATGTTGCCTGTAACCTGCTATCTAGATAAATCGAATTATATATTTTGAAAAACCCTGTAATACTAAATTTACAACACGATCATGTAATATTTTCCAATGGCGAAAAATATATCTAGGTTTGATAGATTTGCCTTATTTATGATGACATAACGTCACACCTAGCAAAACTTTAGGTAGTCTGAATGGATGTGTATCATTGTTAAGCTAGATTTTTTAAAATATCTACGAGCAATGGCTCTTCAATAAAACCAACATAAATTTAAGTTGATCTTTCAACATACAAGCGCCTACATTCGGTCCGACTACGGAAGCGCCTCTACGATAGGAAGCACCGTGCCCATATTAACTCGACAAAACTTATCCGATTAATTTAACTCTTTAATCGATTACGTAATCCTATGAGATGAAATCGATGTTTAAAATCGAGTTTTATATTTTGTACAGAGCACAGGTGCTCTGATTCTCATCGCAAAGGTCCTGTTGACATTTGTCCGGCCTTCCGACTAAGTAGGTCAATGTAATTTAAACGCGTAATTTTATTTTTTTTGAACTCGAGCAAACTATTTCGAGCACAGAATAATTGGATACGGTATATAGCGTAATTATGGTAATTTGGTAGGCGTGGAGTGTGTGACGTCTTAATTAGAATGTGATTACTGTTTCGTGTGTTTATAGACATAATAGTGATGAATGATAGCTATAGAATCGGCACACCCGTCAATTTGATTTAATTTAGAATATGTGTAATTAGGTACAAAAACAAGATCGTAAGTATTTTTAAATATGAGATTAACATGTATGAATATTCTATTAAAACTAAGAGTTGTAAAATATAAACTGTTATTGAAATGCATACAAAAATTAAAAAACCTTATACTTCATCTATATTAATATTATAAAGCTGAAGAGTTTGTTTGTTTGTTTGCTTCAACGCACTAATCTCAGGAACTACTGGTTCGATTTGAAAAGTTCTTTTAGTGTTGGATAGCCTATTTATCGAGGAAGGCTATAGGCTATATAACATCACGCTACGACTCACGGGGGCGGCGCAGTAACAATAAACGCGGGTAAAACCGCGGAAATATCTAGTTTAAAATAAAATATAACGTCACATTTCCATGTGCCCATGCTGTATGGTCAATGCCTTGCTCTATGTGAGGAGAAGGAGAAGTAAGGATACAGGTAAATGCACATTAATTTGAATGGCTTTGTTAACATCAAAACAGAAGTACAAAAAACTGACTTGATATTATTCTTACACTCGCTCAAAACTAAAATCCAAAGGAATGCTCATTAATTAGGCTGACAAGAAAATCTTCTTAAATCCATGTTTTAGATCTCATCAAAATGTTAAGATATCTCATTTACACCTTCATAATTTTATGACTATAAATAAATGTACGAACGCCAGAGAATTTCAGGTTACTGTTACATTTATGCCTTTGTCATAACTTTGTATTTTAACAAGCATTCTCGGCTTTTATAGGTGTTTTAAGTGAAGAAATATGTATGCATGTAATTGTTGACATAATAAAGTTTTAATTGTTTTATAGTTGTCATGCCTTTGCATACCTATATGTTAAGAGTAATTTAACTTCACGGATTGCGTAGTGGTTCATGTGTTGAGTGTTGTCGCTTCGATGTGTATGTGTAGGAATATAGTCCAAAAAATTGTTAGATTTAAAAATAATTGTTCTGAGTCTGGGTTTTCTTTGCATCCGTTGTTTGAATAATTCCTGGTGCGGAATTTATTTCTTTCAAACAAAATAAATATAATTATGATAGCAAAATAATGTTATAAATAATAACATACTCTTAATTAATGTACGTGTCATATATCACAAGAGCTGTACGTACGTTTGGGAGAGTGGTTCCAAACGTTCATTATTGGCCAATTACGAATTGACAGACCGAGCCTGCCTTGTTTTAGCCCCAAATGGAATATAAAATGTGTAATTTACAGCTCCTCTTGAGTTTTGATGTAACCTATACGGGTACATTTTCGAGCGTACTTTTTTAGGCGTCCTATGACGTTTATAAAGAAATTATAATTCAAAACAAACTAAACCATGCTTTTTTGAAAATATACATCGTACCTTAAACGTATATTAAAACCAGATTATAATTAATATTACAAACTTACAAGAAATTCCACGTTGAATATTCGATTTGTATAGGCGGCCTACCACTGGGAGGCTTGTCCCACTTCAAATTGCGCTCACAAAACTACTCACTATTACACGAAATTTTAACGTAACTTTTATCAAAATGTCTCATTTTAAAGATATTTACTCCATTTCACATTTTGAAATACAAAAACTTTAATAATAATTAAATTAAAAAGCTGAGACGCCAATATCTCTTTGTCCCGCTTAAAGCTGCGCTTCCGATGCTCGTAGTTGACTACTTGTTTCTTATTGGTCAAGCGATGTCACGCCATATTTTTGTATCGGACCATCTAAGCGTTAGTCGGGCCCCAACTTGTGTATAGAGTGGACGGTGTTTACGCAAGTTATAACATGCGCCCGAGATAAGTTTTCCATGAAATGTGTTTTGGTTACCGTATGCAGTTCGGTGGCATGTTTTAAATAATGAACAGAGTGATGTATTGTATCGTCAAGTTAGTATGTTGTAGATAATTGCTTCGATATTAGGACCTGTAAATGTCTACTAAATTAATTCGGTAGTTGGGTAATTATCATGAAAAAACCATTTTGTCGTCATTGCGGTGGCGCAGTTGGCCACTGGAATGACGAATGAGCCACTTTAATGATGAATGCCTGTACAATCAATACTTAAATACACACATTTTCAATATTTAATATTTATTTTATCCTAAAACACAATTATGTATATGTGACTTAGTTTGGGGCTAAAATATGACGGTGTATGTAATGTCTAGCCTAAGCATATTTTGTATGAGTTGGCTACCACCACGGAAGGTCCACCTCCATTCCTCCCTCTACCATTCTCACAACTAAGAACATGGATGCGGCTTCGTACTCAGAGCCAACATAATAAACGCTGGGCACGGACAACGGACTGCAGACAGTCGAGAGCAGCCCGACCGGCCATCTCACCACGTCTGACACACCGCCTGCTCAACCTACAAAGATTGGACCTTCGGACCATCGCGGGGATCCTAACAGGACACTGTCGCCTGAACAAACATATATGTACAATATCGGACTGACAGACAGCCCACTCTGTAGGGGATGTCTGACCGAAGAAGACTCTGCTGTCCATGTAGTCCTGGCATGTGTGGGTGTAACAGCACAACGTAAGGAAATCCTCAACAACCCGAGGTCACTCCGCGAAGCCTGCGAAGACCTCAGGAAACTTCTGTGCTTTTTATTTGAATATTTAAGAAAGGACTTTCATAGTCATTATGGTGGCGCAAAATTCTAAAAAGATATTTCTCCGAAAGTACAGTGTTTCAAAGGGCGCCTCACAAATTATTAGATTCACAGCATCATAATCAATTATCTAAAGCATTTGGTTTGGATGAAATGTGAGGAAAATAATTCACCATCGCAATGACGTAAAAAAACCCGCTCCGAAAATTTACCCATACATAGTACTCCCAAGATTTAGGTAGGCGGTTTTATTTTGAACTTATACGAGGCGAAACTATTGCCGTCTACTGGCCACAGTAACATACTCCGTGCTGTTACTAAAATGTCTTGACTGAAAAACCCAATTATGCTTTGCCTGAGTCGGGCAACACAAGGTCTAATGCACAGCAGTCGCATATACTACAGCTGAACCACAGAGTCAGGTTAAGATTATATTCATTGAATCTCATAAATAAATAATGTAAGAAAATATGTTAAAAAGATGTTACTGGCTATAAGATAGTTGAGACACATTTTTTTATCATTTGAATCAAATAGCTACACTACACAAATAAATTAAAATTAATAAGGTACATGCGCTTCAAATTTGATAGTAGGGGTAAGTGTCAAATGACAGAAAATGATTCACGACACAAACTATGACATAAACGCTATTTACATGCAGCTGTCCGAGGGAGATAGAGAGATATCCCCATTACACTTCCCCTTTCCTTATATCCTATCTTATTAACCTCTGAGTCTTCTTCAGAGTTTAATGAAAACACTATGTGGGTCTGTGTGTCTATTAGTGACAGACATAACTTCGAAACCACTGGACCGATTGACTTGTGACTTGGTGTGTTTTACTAGCGGCATGGAGTCAGGACCTGCGCCCAGTACACGCCAATAAACCTATTACAAGGAACCTAAAGTATAGCTAAGCAAATATAGGTGAAATACGCCTCTTCCATCCCCTTTGGTAAAAAGGAGTACCACCACGGTGCCTGAAACTGTGCCTAGTAGACAGCAATATTTTGCTCACCTCCTAATAAGAGGAATCTTAAACATAATATGTGGGATAAATACACTTATGTCTCAGTAGGAAAGACAGTTCTTGAGGCGTGATATGAGTCTTTTTCGAAGAGGTTAATGAGAACAACAACGGTATATCTCCAGAACCACTAGATCGATTGACTTGTAACTTGGTGTGCAGATACCTTGGGATCATACCTCGGTCGAGTTTGAATATGGGCCCTGTGGGTCAAAATACCCCCGAGATATAGTGGTCACAGGTCACATGATGTACATTTAAGACGAAGAGGTTGAATCCAGGGTTTATACATCCATAATACTCCCTTTTCTGCAACCAAATTTTATACTGTTAGCACATAAACGTTCCTTTTGATTGCGATTTACTCTTGTATGTAAAATAATATAGAAAATTCAACATAGGCAACTACCCTATTCCATACGTGCAGCCCTCGCATGTATACTGCACTAGCTACTTGCATCGTATACGATCACCGTTAAGCGTGCAATAGACATAAAACGTTGCTGGTACAAGGCTTCATTCAGCAACTACTTACCATAGATAGAGCGTAACCTAGTTTAAATTTTTTTACTGTACTTGAACCAAATTCTTCTTAAAATGACGCAACATAATTAAACATAACTTATGCATACAGGGCATACACGTGCATCGGCTCAGAAGCCTACAAATAACAACCGGGTCTGTATTTAAGTAGTATTGCGGGAATTCGCAATTAAACTTATACTTGACCGGTTTTATTGTTAATAACAAGGTTACGTAATTAAATTATCACGTGTTATTTAAAGACTAATACACTACTACAGACTACAGTTAAGATTATAAGTAACAGGTATTAGTAATAAAAAAAGAATATTCCTAATACCTAAAGTACAACGTACAAGTAAACCACTGGTCCATTTATGTGTTGAACCTTAGTGCATCAGCTGTGATTGGGGTCAAGTTCGATGTCCGGGTCTGCCAAAGTGTTGTTGTATTTGTATATTTTTATATTTGTTATATATTGTTTACAGAACAATAAATAACAATTGTAATTGTAATTGTTTTAATAATAATTGTAATGTCTGATTCATTAGTTTTTATAAATTTTGGAGCTTAGCACCTTTTAAAATGTTAACCTTTAAGTAGTGCATGTGGTGTTAGCCAATAAATGATTGTTACACTTGTAAATGTACGTACTCAATGGATAACTATGTAATATGCTGTGTAAACAATTGTTAGATAACCTAATTAAATAAACTAGCGGTCGCCTAGTGCTCGAAATTCGACCAAAGTTTGCCTGTAAGATATTGCTGATATATGTCATTATATATGTAACCATAGTTACGAGCTTCGACTGCGTGTGTCAAATGCATGGTTGTGTGCGTGTAGTGTTTTTTCATGAATTTATTGTATTTCTAATGCATATTTTATATAAATATTAGGATCCGCCACTCCTCCATATAAACTTTAACTGTGCCTAATTTCATACTCCTCCGTCCGCGCAATTTTCGTAAAAAGGGGTACAAAGTTTTTGGTTCACGTATTAATATATACATAAACAAATATATGACAATCTTCAATAGCGGCTTATATTCAAGTAATTTAATTTAGAAATGATTAGGTACATGTCTAAAGAAAAAGAATTTCTATCGGGGGGAACCTAACTAACTTAACTTCTATATAAATAAATATAATAATTCTGAGATATTTTGTTTCTATTGCTTATTGCCGTAGAGCATTTCATACAGTAAAACAACGGATCCGACATAAAACTGAGCCTTGGCATAAAAATCAGTAGCTGAAATGTTGTATTGTAGTCCTTACGACCATCCCTAAAGCATTTTAAACAGCAACCCTAAACGAGACAAAGCTATACCTGCACTGTGCTATATCTTTCGCGTGCACGTAATAACAATACTTTAAAAGATGGTGGTTGGATTTCTGTACAGGAATTGCAACCACGTACGCCTCAATAGAAATAATCACTCAAATAACTGCAACACCCACACGGGTGTTGCAGTTATTTGAGTTTGAGTTAACTACACAGTTAGCAACAAAGCATAGACAATACTAAAGCAGAAAATTAACCAACCAAATATATTTTATGCTGGACATACTCGTACAATTAAGAAAGCACAAAAAAGGTTTATTTTTTAAAAGCATTGCTGGCCGACAGTGGGTTTGTAGTTAGACACTAATGTACTAAATGTGGACGTAGAGACTGAATTTACGAGCCTTTAAATAAAGCTTGGAATCCAGAAGACTGTAGACATTATTTTGTACTAGACCAAATGCTAGGGAATGTTGGAAATAAAAGTTTAATTGTTGAAGCAATGGGGATGTTAAAACTAAAGTGCTTTTTTATTTTAATTTGAAGACCTACTTATATAGCCTATGTTTATATTACAAAAAGGTAAAATTTGTTTGTTTTATATTAGACTGCTTCGGTGGCGCGGTGAAATGCGACAGTTGTGCATGGGGTCCCAGATTCGATTCCCGCACCGAGCAAAGTGTTATCCAACTTTTATAGAGATAATTCTTATAGAGATAAATCCCGTAGTACATAGTTTTGAACTTTGCTCAGTAGACGGCATTAGTCTCGCCTTCAGTCATGTGGGACTTAGAATCATAGCTGGCGGAGTGTGGGTGTAATACACTCCCTTCAGGGATATATGCGTATGACTATGTATGTTTATATATTAGACTGCATGGATGGTGCAGTTGTTGAGGTGGTGTTATAATCGTACCAATGTATTTATTAACTAGCATTTGCCCGCGGCTTCGCTCGCGTTAATTTAGAATTTGACAATCGATTCGGGTTGTACTCTGCTTGTAATAATATAATTCAATCATGGTTCGAAAGAAACGTGGCGCCATCTATTATCATAAGAACGTTTTTGTTGTTTTACTCGGGAATAGTATTTTTTTTTCGGGATGAGAGGTAGCCTATGTTCGTTTCTGTACACCTGACAACCTATATGCAAAATTTCAGGATGATCGGTTCAGTGGTTTAGGCGTGAAAAGGTAACAAACAAACAAATTTTCGCTTTTATAATATTATAGTTAGGATAGGATTAGGATAGGATTAAACTACACAAACACATCCAAATAAGTCATAAGTTTATAATGATTTTACTGACAATACTGACAGGTAAAATGAAAAACAATTCGCGTACCTACTTACTAAATAATTGACTAAATAAAGCGTCAATATACCACGGGACCACTGCTTCTTATTAAAAAATAACTAGAAGCAATGGTATTGTTGTCGTTCATTTTTGTCCATCGCATTATTCTTATTACCAGTGGAATTTCTGTAACCATTCAAACATATATATACTTACCAGTATACATGTTAAATATATAGTGGATTCTTAAAGCTAAATACTTTAATACAAAATAATTAGAAACGGATCAGCAGAAAGCCAATTGTTGTAATAAAATATGTTTAAAATCATCATTTGAATTGAAATGCCAATTATGTTAGCGTTTGGCGTTTATTTTAATTAATGATATAACCATTTGTGATATTTATGACACTCAGACTATTGGCGTATATAGCAAGTATTGGCCCTGTGATGTTTTATTCTCTTAAATCTATACTAATATTATAAAGAGGAAAGATTAGATTTTTTGTTTGGTTGTAATAATTTTTAAAATTACTCAACCGATTTTAAAAATTCTTTCACCATGAAAAGCTGTTTTATCACTGAGAAACGTAGGCTATAGTTTATTTAAAAAAGTACTGTTTCTAACATACCTTAACCTACTATTACGCGAGCGAAACCGCGAGCATAAGCTAGTAATTAATAAAATGATTATATTTGACAGCATGAGTCACAATTAGTTTAACATATATAAAAAAATATTAGTTACTGCCCCTGGCGATCCACGGGTGGCCTGTCGAGACATGCTGTGATACTAAAGTAGCGGCAACATTATTTATTTTCATGTAATTTTTGGCGAGTAAAATAGTTATTATTCCAATAAAATGTGCTCTATGTTAGTTCGGTGGTTATTTTGTTTGTTACTAAAGAAGGAACCAACTCATCGTATCACTCAAATTGTCAGAACTATATTAATATATAAATGTTAGATACTGACAGTAATATCGCGTAAAAATGCTAAACTCGTCGTTCCAATGGTGTATACGCAATGCTTACTTCTGAAATTGAAGTCTTCAATTTCGTTACCGGGACTGATTTATGTGTTTCTATTCGGATGTACTAGCTGCCTAGCTACAGAGTTAAGAAATGAAAATAATGGACGGCTATAGGTTCCTCTATAGCCAGGGATTTAAAACAAAGCTGGCTTATTGTTGATACATACACCTCTGAATACGCTTACAGGAATGTACAGACTATGTAAGTCAATTTATGAAACATAAGCGTGGTCTTAAGCGGATTTATATAAACTGTACATCAATACTTCTCTCTGTCCGGCCATCAATATAAATATATCAAATACCTTGAATCTCAATGAAGGTTTACCACACGGTCTATAAATCACTCACATTCCGTTTCGGTATTGAAGTTCAAGAGCGTATGGAGACAATTGATTAATTTGTCTTAATCTTCGAGTAGCAACGACTGCAGTCGAATGTATAGAGCGGCAATTGTTTGTGGTTACAAAATCAGTTTGTACACACGTCATTTGTTTGGTGCTTAGCTCGTTACGTGACAGTAATGTCGAATACAAAAGCGAACGTAGAAATACATTTATATTGAAGAAGCTTTTAGATGGCTACGTACCTACTAAAGATATCGATACGTAATTTTGAAATTCCGTTAATACAGATAAGTTTTTCTAATATGGTGCAATGCTTTCCAATCCACCTATGTGTATATATCAACTGTGTAGTAGTCCTCCAATTTCCCAAATAAATTCTCTAAAGTGTTCCAGTGACTTTCTTGCTAGGATTATTCTTGGAACATTGATTTCTTTTGTGAAACTGAAACACATAATTGTGCTAGTAGTATAGATGTTACTTTATGAGGTATGAGACCCAGAAGACGTGGCCAATTAAATAAAGGACGCTCGGTCAAAAAGCAAACCTTAGCACACGCTAAGAGGGAACTACTGGGCTATTTCGTGCTTGCCTCTAAACTTATTTTGAACTATATTTTGAAATAGAAACAAAAGCATAATTTAGCAATTCTTCTATTACATTAAAATAAAAATATTTTCTACATTATTTACAAGTAAAATAAACATAAAATCGCTCAAAGATGTAATTTGTACCACTTAACAGAAAACCACACTAACTAACTAATGAATAAATTAATAAATTGATATAAATAAATTAACATCTGATATGTATGTTACATTCACATATTCAATTAGTACTGATTTACATGCGTAAACACACCTGTACGCGAGTGTACTTTGTACATCTTAAGTGGTACAATGTGGTTGAACTTCTGACGAGAGTGTTGCCTTGGTCTATATTCGACAAAAAAATGAGTTTGCGTGGTGGGCGGTATTAATAATAGTTTGTCGTGGTGATGTTTATATGTGATATATTTAAGACCTTGATTCAGATCAAAACAACGATTTTGTCACACCCATGGTTTAACAAGCTAGCAAAGGATGTTGTATTCGCTCACGTGTTATGTATATCTTTTTCGTTGTATGTAGCTGCCTCAGAAATTGGTTTTTGACTGCTCCTTTAGTCCGATGGAGTATGCTGGAAATGTAAGCGGGTTTGTCTGCACGTAATTCCTGGATCCAAGAAGTTATAGGCTTCTTACAAATAAAAATTTTTCATTATAAGACTATATACGCTTCGATTCCTTTTTGAATGAATATCGTAACATAAACTCTATTGAAAACGACTGTCTTGGTGGCCGCATGGTAGTGAATATGTCTGCTATGTATGAGGTCAAGAATGTTCGATTTTTAGATCAATCAAAGTGATATTGGTTTTTCATGTTTCTTAGCAGCACGGGGTTTGGACCTGTTCTCGATCGTTGGCAATTACTTGCCCCCTATTAAGTGCGAAGTAAAACTATTTATGTATATATAAAAAAGATTAAATTCGAGATTTAAATACTTAATAGCCTTTTGCTCAGCTGTTCTAGAGACCCTGCTGTTATAAATGATATGGGCAAACCAAAGTTGTGAGACGTATCAGTCATGCCGATCCCAATGTCAGTCGAGTGTGTTTGTGATTTATTAGAATACGTTTGAAAGGTATCACGAACGCCATCTTATTTTTAAGTTTGGAATTCTACTACATAATCATATGGTGCGGTGATATTAATTTAGAGTAAATAAATAACATATGTACATGAATACTTACAGTACAATAGAATTTATTACTACAAACGTAATGTACGGCAATGCTTGGTATAAAGTTTGCTCTAAATGCTAGTCAATATGGAAAGTTCTACAATATCAGCTTCCTTCGTTAAAACTTCGCCAATAGAGTAAATGCAAATCTAAAGATTTCCAGCAATTTATATTTCTCTAATAATATGTAGGTACTATTCCCTTAAGGAGTTTCTACATTAAACAATTTATAATAATATATTACAAATTTACTTTAAAAAACAATGTCACTAATTTAATTTAATTGTCATACCTATACAATAATTAGAATTATTTTAAAAATGTAAATCATTTCGCATGCCACATTGTGACTAAATGGAAGAGCTAAATGTATTAATTATACCACAACATCCTTAAATGTACTCCATTTTCTGTGAAATAAATATCATTTATCATTTATTTGATTTTATAGACACATTTTGTTTTATTAATTGGCGATTGAAGCCCAAATATTACCTAAAGAATTTGGTTGAAGATTTATTAGTGCTTATGTTATATTACTATCCAAAATTTCCAGGATTAATAAATGGCGTGATCATTATGACAGTTGTGGACTAGGTCATTTTACCACTTTGCCTCCTTGGATATAACGATCTGTCTCATAGGCACCATGCGTTTTGTCGGTATTAAAAGTTGACCCGAAGACCTACAACTCTTTAAAATCCTTATTAGAACATACCAACAAAAACACCAAACTATTATAATATACTTACTAGATCTTGTATTAATATAGATTTTTTCAATAGGTAAATTTGTATTCTTCGGGACTGCAGAGTTAGACTGTACAGAGGGCCTACAAACTACGTAGTCCTAAAAACCTGTATGCGAAATTTCATGATTTTAGTTAAGAGTCTCCCATTCGTATTTATAATAATAGCGAATATGAAGGATAATAGCATGCCTTACACGAAATATTCAGAGGTCATACTTGAGCCATGTATCAAGTCATCGATGAACTTTATTACCTTAATTTATTATTCGATAGCTTTAAATATTTTGTCGTCGTTCTATACATTTATATGTTCTGTATAATAGGCGTTAATAATAATAATAATAATATATTTATTTGCTTGTCTATAGGTAAGCCATAGAGAACTTTAATGATCTTGATGTTAAAACTATTGACATCGTGCTTGTTGATATAACACTAGTAATGATGGATACAACCAGACATAACTACGTGCCACATTAAAAACACAGTTCGGGCTGTCCTAGCAGAAATTGTTGTTTATTTTTATACCTTACCAACCTTGATATACATATTTCATATGTGAAGACAATGGTTAAAGCGACCATGATAAGGCGAACTGGATAATTTGCATCACAAACGAGTACTGCCATAGCAGGCACCCACGAAATTGAAGATTATTCATGCTTATAATGGAAAAAGATTGAGGAAACCGGATATTTTTAAGTCAAATAAGAATATGGGTACGATTTCAATCTGATATTCTGAAATCGCTTTGTAAGTAATTCTTTAAAGTGGCTTTGGGCACTGCCCGTGACCAGTTTATTGTTGAACTTCTGCGTAACATGTCAAGGAAAAGGTATACGGATTTAATATGAAATAACGGTCACAGGTGGTCGATTATGAGGTTAATGGCGAAGGTGTAGACAAATGTACTTACAATGTTGTATAGCTGTGCTTGCTACCTGTGCTTAGGTGTCCACGACATTGCATTTATATATTACTAAATTTTTCCCGCGGTTTAGTATGTAGGTTATGTTAGGTTCGATTTGTAACAGTAACTTTTTTCTGGACGAAAGGTACCCTATGTCCTTTTATGTACCCCTGACAACGTGTAGGTATGTGAAATATCATGATGATCGGTCGAGTAGTTGGTGCGTGAAAAAGTGACAAACAAATAAACAAACGCACATTCGCATTTATAATATTAGTTAGGATTATTTTACATCTACTCAGTGACGCTGACTGAACTGACGCTTAGTACTTAAATGTTTAAAAAGCCGGCGACAAGGAAAATCAATATGACTAGTAAACGCTTAATTACAGTCTAAACTTAATAAAGGTTGTATGTTAGATTGGTCAACTATGGATTATCACCGGGACTATACTACTATTCTATAAAAAAAAACTTTCATACAAAAATATTAACCTAAGATGAGTATATGTCTTTTTAAGCCAATCCAAGTCCAAGTTTACGATTTTTATTATTTATCTCACCTCATAAACAAACTATTGGCTAGTTAGATCACCTAAAATGATTCTTATATATAACTAAAAGTAATTAATAGATGACATAAAAGCCTTACTTACGTAGTATATTGCTAACTCAGTGACTATTGCTATTTATTTATAAGAATTTCGCCATAATGATAAAAATAATTAATTCAAGCTAAGGTACTACAACAATTTCCAAACAACTATTCATTTATGCATGGCTCATAAATCGCGATGATATTATAAATCATATTTATAAAACAATTTATTTGTCCTTTAAGCATATGACTGCTTAGTTTCATCGCCGTTCGTCATTCTTACAAAATCTGTGCACAATTAGTAAGAAAAATTAAGGCAATTAAGTCCGTGATTCACTCGACGCTTACTTTTGAAACATTCGCGACTGTGAGAAATTGCTGACTACGAGCTGGATTGTATTCGAGAAATACTTTTTAGTCTCACAAAGAGACCACAATGTTATTCTCGAGATATTCTATTCGAGACATACTCTCGAGTATAAAATAACTATCCTTTTTTCTCCAGCGGTTCCGACTTCGCAAGTAATTAGCTTGTGCTTCTTTTCAGGAGCTATGTAACTTTAATTGGTAAAAATTCCTTTATATTATTATGTACTTAATAAGTTACGGTATTGTGAAGCAAATGTAGAAGTAACGGAATAATAAAAATTCGTCGTATATCATTGTCATTCACTACGTTTCTAGAACCTACTATGTTGCATACAATGAAAAAATTTGACAGTTTTTGCTTTATTTTATGAATCACAATACTTTTAAAACGTTATTGTCATACATAAAATACATAAGACATAAGCAAATATTACACATTGACACTAAACATGTTGTGTCAATGTCAGTCTCCCCGTGACCATGGCTGCTGAAAAGCAACCGAAACGTCGGGGAAAGTGTAAACACAAATATAAATAGTATAATAGTATAGTAATAGTATAAATAGTTTTAATAGTTTCAATAATTTAATTAGCTTAAAAATTAGTAAAGTTTAATAGTAATAGTAGTGTAACAGTTTTCAAAAATTTTGTAATACAGTGTCAAATAACGCGATAAAATCCGTATATAGTAGTTTAATTTCAATGAATAACATTCGCGTAAACAGAAGACAATACTATGTTGTGTCAACTTAATTGCGGCTATATCACGGCGCAATGATTTAACTGAACTATGGCAGTCTATCGAATGCTGTGGATTCGATCCTCACAGAGCAAAACATGATTATTTTGAGACTGGAGGTACGCTTCGTAGTATCAGAGTTTATATAGTTCTTCTTTAAAATATGTATATTATTTTTACAATGCATTCGGAAATATGATAGCATGCTGAAGATTACGCGAACAAATATATCAAGCTTATATTCATAATGAGTTTTTTTTAACAAGCAATCATAATGCCATCTGCTGGTCTGTAATGAATGCGAATAAGCTTCGATTGACCACATTGCCTAAGAAGGACGTACTAAAGACACTAAGCCGTCTGCCTAAGAGGTCACTGTATAATATAGTCTTACGTTTACGCGAATGTTATACATTTAAATTAAACAAACTTTATACGGATTTTATCGCGTTGTTTATTTTTTATAAAACACTATTCTTACATAATTTTGAAACTTTAAACTACTATTGTTAAACACTCTTAATAGTTACTATTTAATTTAATTTAAGCTATTTAAATTATACAGCTATTTAGATTGAATTTAATTTTACACTTTCCCCGACGTTTCGGTTGCTTTTCAGCATCCATGGTCACGGGGAGACTAAGATGGTAGTTGTCTCAATGTTCCAGTGTAGTTATTTCAAAGTACCCGAACATAATTTCAATCATTGGTGTTTCTATTTACGCAGAATGAGCTCAAAGTATCATGCAGTCTAGCTGTGGTTTGCTTTTTCTTGGGTTGACTATTTGAATTACTGGATCCCAGAGGAATATGCGGAACTACTTAAGCATTGTTTAATAATCTGTTGGGAGAAAATGAATTCTACATACAAGTCAATGGTGTGGCAATGGGCTCCCAAGTATCGCTTGTTGTTGACGACATATATATGGAGGACTGCGAGGCTCGAGCTTTACCGACTGCCCCCATCACACCCAAGATTTATAAGAGGTAAAGTTTGTTTAATTTCAAGGTCACTGTATATTATATGAACATATTATATGTCTCATAAATTTGTCAGTTACAACTGTCCTCTCAATACAGCAATAATCTGTAAATAGTAATATATTATTTTTACTATTTACTGGTCAAATGCATAAAAAAAATTCAATTGTGTATGTATGTGGAGTAATATCTCATGTTCAGTCAGTCCTATGTCAAAACTGTCGGGCTGTACGGCTGTGTGTGTTTGATTATGTGTACTTGCAATTGTTTAATGCTAAGCCGCCTTTTAAGAATTACACCTTAGATTAGCGACGTGCACACTGTCGTTCAAATTATATTTATATTCGAATTTACCTGCGTCCTTGACCACGCGCAGTCTGCATCTCGTTGGGTATTCAAATATAATTGTATAAGTGTCATACTGTCAATGTTATTTGTTTACCCACATCGTTGTTATTATTTTTCACGTTTTGTTTTTATTTTATTTACGTGCCCATGTGCTCCCTAAATATTAATCTTAGTTTGAAACATTGTTTCTCAGTAAGTGAGTTCTTTATGAGAAATAAAGTTGATCCTACAACTAAAAAGAAATTTGAAAGCAATTACGCGTGTTGCTTTTTATATAAGACGTAACTAGAAATGTAAAATACCGATACAACAAACAACGACTTTACGGTTTAATGCTCCGACGCACGGTGTGTGCAACAACGCTAAGCCAGTATCGAGATTTTCTTCACGGAAAATATCAATAACTATTTGTTGGCCCTACTTTGTAATTAAACCTGAGACCCCCATGTACAGAATTAGTATTTACTACGGCTGTACTAGTAACCACTGCGTTATCCTTGTAGATACATAATTATCCGTCCTATCTTATAGATTAACCCTGATACGAAACCTCACGTCGACACACTATTCTAATAAAACCTCTCTCGCTTGAACGCTTCATACTTGAACCATTCTAAAATTACAAAAGAAGGACTTTGGCACTTTCAAAACGTGCAAAATGTTTAATAAACGAGGTCCATTTTTGGTCTAACTCGTTGCGAAGTGCCCTCTTTAGGCGTTCCGCGCGAATTGTGAACATTAAATTGCCTGAGTCATTCAAAAAGCAGTTTCTCACCATATATGGTTTACATAATGATAAACAAGTCATGTGTATTACATGAATCTTGAGTTCTGCGGTATTTTTATATATGTGACACGTTAATTCATTAGAGCAATTTGTATGTATGCTGGACAATTAACTGCGTTGGTTATATTATGATACGCTTTTAATGGAACAATTAAAGTCACTACATTAATAACTAAGACAATTTTATATTATTTTGTTAGAGGAGTATCTACTAATTTTCTTTTTGTTTCGTTAGAGGAATACCTATCTAAAAAAATAATTGAGACTGTTTTAAAATATCTAATATGTCCTGCTACTGAGATTTTGAATCTGGATCCGCTCCGATCTGAAAATCCAAATCGGAGCCCACAATCGAAAACTTATACCGCTGGATGGACGAGTAACAATATATTATATTATTATATGTGGTAAGTTTACTTGGGTATAACATGTACAAGTTCATAAAACTAGTATTATGCAAATTTTCAATGATATCCGTCTATTATATTAGCATAATTTTAATCGAAATCTTATTATAAGACAAGGCAACGTTTATTAATAAACTTAGGCGATTTATTATACGTAAAATTACGTGGTTGTTTTGATCTAATTTATCGTACGAATAATATGTAGTACATACATAGTCTGACGCGGATATCCCCTAAGGAGTAGTGAAAGGTGTATTATGCCCACATATCACCAGATCTGGTTTTTGATCTCACGTGGGAGGCCTTTACTGGGCATAGTTCCAGACTTCATACTGAGACAACTGAGAATTTTTGAACAGATTAAACCAATAGCACTTTGGTTTAACTGGCTTGGTTTAACGCAATCGCTGCACCATCGATCGTCTGTCTCGATGGTGGATTTGTAATTCGTATTCTGAACTTAAAAATATTTAAAACACTAACTCTAACGTATGTAATAAAAGGAAGTTAAATATCTCACATCTTATTTGTTTCTTTAGAAGCATCATCATAAGTTTTTGTGAATCCGTTTATACCTTATGTATTATAATCTACTCAGTTGTGTATCAGTTCGTGAGTGCTTCTTTAAATATTAAGTTCTAAAACGTATAGGATCCGTGTTTTAAAACTCGTAACCTTAGACTTAGTAGTCTAGACAAAAAAGTTTTGTTGAAAAGCCTAAGCCGTTGAAAAGTCGTTATGTATGTACATGTGAAATATGTAATAGGCATGTAAAAATGAGTCAAAGTTAAGACATAAGTATTATGGACTTTTGAATACAACTAGAGACAGTATGTGAAATTCAATCAAATATTTTTAAGATTTTAAATATAGATGTCTGCACTTCTTCACCATATAAACATTACCTATGTCAAATCTCGCACTCCTCCAGACACACAATATTGTATACAAATGCGGCTTGCTCTTCACGTATCAATATATATGTAGATTAATTATATACTTATACGTGGGTAACTTTGTTACAATATAGGTATGTCAAACATAAAGGTTGCCGCATACATATTTTATCAACTCGTCATTGTATCGACAATCTCGCGATTCATCACACTGCCATCAACCAGTCATTGAAGCAAGCAGTGACTTTACTTCATTGGCTCGTTTGTGTCTTGCTATAATTTTGACTAGGGCTGGCCGATGCCATAAGTACGGTTGAGAAATAGCTTCGTTATGGCTAGCTTGCTACTTTGAAGCACATTGACAGCTTGCTGTCAAAGTTGCGCAAAGCATGGTATCCGACTACGAACGTACCGCTCGTTATCTTCTCGACAAACGGCGAATCGTAAGTGCTACAATTTCTAGACGAAAGGACGGTGAGTTTGAAATGTAGGTGTGACAACGTTCACGACGGCAGTTACACTTGCGATATACTAACTCGTAAGGAGACAAGCCGATGTCGGTTCGTATGTTTTGTAGTATCTACAGAATTTCACACAGGGTATTGTCTTACGTTTACGTGAATGTTATACATTGAAATTTAACTACTTTATATGGATTTTATTCCGTATAAAGTAGTTTAATTTCCATTCATATAGAGTAGTATAAAAGGGAGTAGAGATGATGATGTCCTTAAAATATTGGTTTTGATCTAGACTGGCAACTTGACTGGCACTCGTACTGCTGGAAATAACCGTCTCCAAGATAATAGAGCTTTTTAAACCATTAAAAATAGTACTGACATTCTAAAATATAATATATCAGAGTAAAAATACAAATACCAATTAGCTTAATTAAAATAGTACCTATCCGGATTTTCTATAGACATCATTGCAATTGTTTTATAAGTTTTATAATAATGATTCTAAATAAAAGTGATTTTACGTTACATAACCAGACTTTAATTAAATACGAAATAGATGGATAATATACGATTAAAACCCAAGATATAGACCCTCTCCCAATATCTGTTTATGTACTTTCATTTAGTGTGTTTCAAATTTGAATTGTAGACCTCTACATAATATTTTAAGATAGCCAATACGATATTTACTAACATACCTATTAAGAAATACTGGTTTACGTGTTACCATATCACGTTTAAATCTAAGAGAGTAATATCTTTCTGCGATTTAATCCAGATAGATAATTAATACGCTGTTTGAAATACCTGTAAAGTCACTGTGTCAATTTCGAAACGTGTGATAACTAAGCGGGCGAGTCATAGGTAAAATGATTTATTCGAGTGTGATGTAGTGCCTTTCCAATATAGGCGACTGTTGCTTATGAGTAACAAGATATATATATGTGTATGTATCCTTTTTCAAGTCAAATAAGATCAAAACTTACGGAGTGACTTTTTTATATCTTAAGGAATTAGGAGGACGATTGGCTAATGTTTGTCATATATTAATATTTACGACACATAAGGCGAGTAATACCATTAGCTAAATAGTATAAACTTGGATATGGTTATCGATAAAATTGTTGTTGTAATATTCAATCTAGATTACATATTTCATGTATCTGGCCTTAGACTAAATAGGCAAGTAAATGAAAACATTTGTTATGAGAACCTAATTTAAAAACACTTATGATCAACATTAAATATTAATATTAGACTAGACGCTGCGCGTAGTATTTCTCGTGTGGAAAATCAGATCGGCGTGTTCTCAAAGACAAGAATAAAAGCAATGTAATTTTTTTTGCTTTCCTTTAATCTTTATATCTATAGTTTAATTAAAATATATTGGACATTCCTGACTACCTATCGTCACAAAATAATATTTTAATATACATATTATTACAACTGTCTCATTGTTTTAAAGTGTTTACCAAGCGTTACAAACATTTTCTTAGCAGCTTTTGTATTAGATAAAGTACCTACGAGAAGGAATTACATATAAGCAATTAAACAGGTACATACATAAACGCATAAAATTTAAAGATACGAATGCACATTTTAAATAATACGTAATGACCAAATAGGTATATAAGGTATTTATATCGCTTTATAACGCAAACGGTTATTAACACAGAATATTGATACGGCTTTTTATGATTATAATCTATTTTTAAGAACAGATTTCTGCCTCGGCTTATAATATGTGGCGAACTGTTTTGAAACTTTTAATTCGTGTTCACGGATGACTTAGTAATTCATACGTATATTTATCTCGAAACTAATATTGTGAAGAGTGTAGTTAGTTTGATGCAGATGTGCGATTAGCAATAATTGATTTGTCAAATCTTAGAATACCAGACATAATGAAAATATTGTGTCTGGCCACCGGTGTGTCCCTGCGACTGAATAGTTTAATAAAAATGGAATTGCATAATCATAGCATGTCATTTCGTAGATTATCTTTCTATCTTGTTTTAACGTTTATAAAAACTTCACAATATAGGTATTATAAATATATTACACACATAAACACACGTGCTACTAACAGTTTCCTTAGAAATCCAATAATTCAACTCTCGAAACCTATTTTCTTGTATGTGCAGTAATATTACCACTAGTCGGTGAAATAAGCACTACTCTGGGGATATCTGCGGTTACCCTACATACAATCATTGGGATGGCAATTTTTCTTTTTGGGAATGTATCCCTCTAAAACTCATTATGATCACAATCGTATTATGGTCATATGGAATCAAGAAAAACTGCTTTTATTAATGTTCGCATAATTGGCAGTCGAAATAACGGACAGCCACATACCGTCCGCCCAGTTAGACAGAATCCTAACATTGATATAAATTTCGCAACATCTGTATAGACATGTGTTTATCTAGTAGCAAATCTAGATTCTGGACTAGTTACTTTTGCGGTGAAAGGTCAGACGATGTTGTGCAACTTGCGTAGTGAAATGTATGGGACATGCAGTACTTATTAGGGCATATTTGTTTAGGCATTCCACGTATGCGTATGTTCGATGTGAGTTTGAATAAACTATGTTATTTCAACGTTCTGATATTGGTTATGGAAAGACGTGAATGGCTTCCCTATAGTAACATGGTGGAGATACAAGTATTCAAAGTAAATGTTATAACTGTAACTACAATTTTTTTAGTATTATTTACTACGTACCTACAGAGGGTTTTTAGGTCAAACATAACCATAAATGTATCCTTAAGAGTTCTGATGGACTAGGCTGCATACATGCATATGCATGCATACGACGGTTTCATCGGTCGTTACTGATGATACCGTCCGCGTCGTAGTACATAATAGTATAATTATTGCGCCATCCTTGTAATCAAAATTACCTACAAAGCTTAGAAACATAATACCTAAGATATAAAACTACTCATCAAAACCCTAAAAACATAGTTCTCAAGAGTATTCTAAATCTTTTTCTTCTTATAACACGTTATGATGACAAAGTTCATCAACCTCAAACACTTGTGACGTAAGCAATGCACTGAGATGCGCCCGAGTTGATCACGTGACCACGATTATAGCTAGACTTGACCTTGTTCGCTACTCCGTGCAACCTACTCGTCTTCATTCAGTTTATATTAAAATAAAAGTGCCACACATTAATCTAGCAAATTATTGGATGCGGCATCGATTTATGAATAGTTTAAATAAAATGTCTTTAATGTCTTGCTGACATCAAGTGGAAGGTCTCAAATCAAGCAAGGTGTTCATTGTTTGCGGCCAATTCTGTATAGATATAGAAATTAAAATTATCAGCACATCATTATTAAGTCTCACTAACAGTCTAGACCAAATCAGAGTGATTCACAAAAAATCTATAATACAATTACTTGCTGTTCTTTTAACTTGTCAATTCTTGGAATACAAGACATAATTAAAAATCTAGTGTGTTTGGCCGATCGTCGTACTGCGATTATTGAATCGTAGTACGACGATCGGCAAGCCATTGGGCTTAAGTGTTTACTACGATATAATTCAATAGATACCACATCTACAAGTTGACATACTTACTTAGTCGATGTATGTTACGGCAGACGAGTCTGGCCGTCATGCGTCAGCGCAACCTCACGAGCGAGGCAATAAGGCATTAGTTCAAGGACTTTGAATCATCTTTATTATTGTTTTGTTTGTTTTTATTTATCGTCGGTCGTTGATCTTTTATAATCTCGACCTGGAAGTCAACATTCTGTATTTGTATACAAACTTGCATGGTATAATCGAATTTCAATTAAAAGCAGTTCACACTTATAATTGTTACTGTATTTACTTAAAATTTACTGCTTGTGTATAGCTGCCTGACGGCTACACAGTTATCGTGTCTTCCTTTTTACGGACTAAATATGTAAAATTGTGTCAGAATATTTTGAACCACCTGCTGGCTGGCTCTAAACAAAAATATTTCGTCTAAGTAATCAATAATCATACTTTTTACTAATTATAGCATTTACACGATCGACCCTTGTAATCTATTACTATCAATCTTGTGTTGTTGGATTTATTTCGGAGTAAGTAAGTCTACAGTACTTATTCAGTACTTGTTGGTGTCCTCACTAGCTAGGTGACGTACGATAGCATTCGAAGGCAATAGCGTGTAGCCTCTTTAATCCTCAGCTTCACTTGCATACATGCTTTTGTGCGTTCTGAAGGCTAGTGCTAGATTGAATGTAATAAACCATTAAACACTACATATTAGAATGACCATTTTAGAATAACCATTTTAGTAACGCAAGGCGGGCTTTTAGAGTTTATAGAGCTACGAGCCTATTTCCAAAGAAACCGCCTTATGGCGACAAAAAATCATTTGATGCGTTTGATGTCTTATGGTGCCGGATAAGTGTAGTTTCTTGGTTTTAAATAAATTTTGATGTAGGTATGATAATGTTAAATTGTATGGTAGGTAATCGAAGGAAGTAGTAACCTATTTGTGGACGTTTATGCGTAACATGTGGCCAGGAGCATTTACGTAACCTATAGTAAGGCACTTAACCCAAGATAATGATAGCGTGGAGAAATGTTTCGTTAGGTGTTTCCTAAGGGCATTAATAATACTGTCTAACAGAGAAAATAGTATTGTACAATACTAATAATGAACGTTTTGCTCAAGTTGATAATACGTATAGATTTACTTAAATGCCACTAATGATATTTAAGTATCAGGTTAATTCTATGTTTATTTCATTTCCCCTTTTGTGTGGTACGTCATTATATTATATTATATATGTTTAGGTCATCTGGTCATGGTCCTCGACGGAAAGTGTCGCTTCGACGAGCACTTCAGACAGCTCGCTCCGAAGCTTCTCGGCACTGTTTCCGCCCTTGGGCGGCTATTGCCAAACTTGGGCGGGCACAGTATCGGTTGCCGGCGACTTTACACGGGGGTTATTCGGTCAATGGCGCTTAACGGTGCACCGGTGTGGGCAGATTCCCTGACCGCTCAGTGCAAGACTCTTCTGCGGAGACCGCAGAGAGTCATAGCGGTCAGGGTAATACGAGGATACTGCACAGTATCGGCCGACGCAGCTTGCGCTTTGGCCGGGACTGCCCCCGTGGGATTTGGAGTCTGGCTCGCCGAAGTGTATACAGTGAGTGAGGAAATGCGGGGAGGAGACGGGTTGTCGTCCCCTCCCGGAAATCATACAACGCGTGCGAAATCGAGTCCACTAGGGCATGATTTTGAAATGGAAGGCGCGGCTGGAGGCACCCATGACTGGTTTCAGAACTGTTGGGGCCCTCCAGCCGGTGTTACAGCGGTGGGTAGGGCATCAGCATGAGACCCTTTCCTTCCAGCTGGTGTAGGTGTTGTCAGGGCATGGTTGCTTTGGCAAATACCTGCATACAATCGCTAGGAGGGAACCGAGTCCCATCTGCCACTACTGCGAGTTTGAAGAAGACACGACACAGCACACGTTCGAGCAATGTCCTGCTTGGGCGGTGCAGCGCCATGAACTCGTCTATGTTGTGGGTGAAGACCTCTCGCTGCCGGCCGTGATCGAAGCCATGGTTGACAGCGAGAGGAAGTGGGCAGCGGTTGCATCCTTCTGCGAAGACGTCATCTCGCAGAAGGGGGCGGCGAAGCGGATCCGTGAGGAAAGTAACCTTGTGGATCCCAGCCGTCGCTGGCGAACTGCGTGGCGCAGGCGCGCGTTCGCGCGCCTCATGCCGCCGTAATGAAGGCCGCGGGCGGGAGAACGGGGATCTCCCGCCCGCCAGCCATTGAGTTGGTCCGACGCCCTTTGTAGTGCCGGGGCGTAGCCCAGGAGTCGTAGTCTGCTGAGTGGGTCGCTGAGGTAGTCACGTAGTTCGTAGGCCCGAAGTACGGGAGAGCGGGACATAACCCTCTCGCCTCCCTTTGTGGCTAGGCGGTATGCATCAGGCGTATTTCCCCAAGTACTTATAAAAAAAAGTCTAGTAGGTTACTAATTTGATCATATGAACTGAAAGGTTGGCCTATAATACCCACATGCTAGCAATCATAAAACGAAGGGATCATAATTATTTGCGGTACACCGGTGTCCCACATTGCAGGTATTTTTTAACGTTTTCTGCCTATATATATTTTTTATCTTTACCAGCGAATGCACGATCTTTTCTAAAACAAGAATTATTCACATGCCTCTATCTCTGGGCTTTAGTTACTTGTTAATGATGGTATCAGCAGAATTTCCTACTTGCAGCATCCTAGTCTTCTTGCAGTTTCGAATGCAAACATTACCAGAATTATATTTTAGCGTCGTATAACGCGCATCTCAATATAAATAAATGAAAGTATAGATGTGTGAAAACTTCATGGTAATTTAGGTAGACGGCTAGTAGGTATGAACCCATAACTGCAGGTTAATTATTTATATTTAGAACTAGCTGTTACCTGCGACTTCATCCGCGTAGATTTTAACTAAAAAGTGTTTGTCTCCGCGGAACCCTATTTTTTTTCTAAAATGAAAGTAGCCTAAGTTACTCCTTATAACATTAACTATATGCCAGTGAAAGTCCCGTCAATATCGGTTCAGCCGTTTCGGAGATTAGCCGAAACATACAGACAGACAGACAAAAATTTAAAAAATAGATGTTTTCGTATAGGTACCTTATATACTTTCATATGCATTAGATAAAAAGCTGTTATTTTGACATTACAAACAGACACTTCAATTTTATTTATTTGTATAGACATTTTCGTTTGCCATAATGTTTTGTAAAACGTTTATATAGTTAGTCAATCTACACTAGCGTAGTCTGCAAATGGATTTTTAAGAGATCTGTATCGAGCAGTAACTCGAGTACTGCTTCGATGACGCAATTGCTTAAATGTCAGTGTGTGGAGTGTTGCTGATTCCATCACCGAACGAGATACCACAATAAAATTGTATGTGATCACCACAAAAAATTGTACCATGATTGTAAAACTGATTTTAGCAAGGATATGCTTTTTCAAAAGCAAATATACATAGCCTTGCGTCTATAAGTTTCCAAATTGCAAAATGAAAAGATCGTCAGCAGTTTATTGAACTCATATTTCGCTTGCTGTGTATTTAGGTCAAGTTACCGAATTAAGAAAGTGCACAACTTTGTTACCTTGCAAAATTTGCCCATCGTTTTCATTATATGACTAATTCATTTCCCCTCTTCTCCTTAATCATTTCATGTCACTTTTTATTTTTCCGCTATATATTCTTAATTTTGTGTATCTTCTAGTATAGCACTTATGTAATATCATAAATTAACATTAAAATTATAAGAACAACGAAGTGTGTTCTCTAATTAACTATTGTAAAAATTATGTGCCAAGGCGAGATGGTTGACCTATTGCGAAAACTTGAACTTTTTTGTTGCGTAGCGACAAAATTGTAAAAGTGACATATTGCCGAGACAAAATTGAGCCAAATGGGCGTTTTTTGTGAACCTGACGTGTCCAAAGTTATGGCAGAGATATAAGGTTACTTTTTGTACGAATCCTATCTGATATTATGATGCCTAAATTAGAACTTGTAAAGTGACTTACAAACTTTTATATAATAATATCAGCTCTGTATTGAACTGTCCATTTGCTGGGCACGGCCTTCTTCACATTGTGAGAAGGGTCCATCATGCTGGACTACTGCGGGTAGACAAACTTCACATATTTCGAGAACATGATGGTGAACTAAACATGCAGGTTTCTTCAGGATGTTATCCTTCATCGTTAAAGCGAGCGATAATTTGCCATTTAATATGTACATAACTTCAAAAAATCAGAGATGTGCGCGTTAGGATCGAACTCGAGACCTCTGTGTGGCAGTCGAACGGTCTTCTACTAGGCTTCTACCGAAATTGCCATGAAAGAAAGAACACTAATAATCATCACCGCGGCCGGTGGAGGTGGCTTGCCCGCGCCGCGGCTTCCACACTTCTCGGCCGTCACAGAAAGGCGGCCACTTTCTTCCAGGCAACCTTTGGGTCTTACTGCGATATCGCAGGTATACACACAAACCATGTTTTATTTAACTTATGCAAATTGTATCAGTCAGTATGGGTATAACAATTTAAATAATCTTTATATAAATCTAATTCTATAGAAAAATACTGGGTTAAGTAATTTATTAATTTAAAAAAGCTTTAAGTGCGGCAGTGAGTGCCGTACATTAGTTCAAGTTAATCCTCTGTTAAACTTGATGTTGTACTTTTCTGTTAGGTACATTGACAGTATTTATAGTGAATCAGAGACAACAATCTAATTAATGTCGACTTTGGAAGTATAAAGCACAGGAATCCTCAATTGGTGAATACAATAAACTAAGAAGCATTTACCGTCCAGACAAACAAAAATTGTAACATCAAAGCCTCCGAGAAAAACCAATAGAGACAGGGGCTTTAAGAAAAATTTTATCTGAAGCTCAAGAAGTAGTACCGGAAAAGAAAAAGAAGAAGACTACCTACAAAAATAAGAAAAGCTCGTAAGACAGAGAGTGGGCTTTAAGAAAATCCGTTGTTGGTATTCAAGAAGTAGAAGGAACCGGAAAGGAAAATAGGTAGGACTATCTACAAAAACAAATGAGATGCCACCAAAAACATACTTGTAAAAAAACCAAGTCTCGCAACTCAGTTCTTCTACCGTAAAAAAGTTGTAAGATCCATGTAATACCAAGTCGGTTAATTTATTCAGTCCCTATTTAAGGGACCTTCTCTCTTAAGTTATTACGTAATAATTAGCTAACCTAACAACATCTTACAGTGACCATAAAAATATTAATTCATTCAATTATTCAACCTATAAAACAAAAAACCTATCTAACTATAAAATTAAAAATATTATTAAAGTATGGCTTAAACATTTAGGATACGATGATGTAGAAAACTTACTTTAAATTGTTATATAAAATGAAAGTTGCAACTCCGACTCAAACATCATATAAACACCAAACACACACACACATACACACCCTCACACACACACACACCTTCACACACATGCACACACACTCACATACACACATATGCTACCACGACTAAATTCACTCGTATACTAACAAAAAATTATTTATCTTTATTTTATTTTTAAATAATTATTTTTTTAAGTCTGCTCTTGTCTATTTATCTTGCTTATTGTAACAATTTTGTATAATTTGTTTTTGGGAAGGGCTGTTTCCCAACATACAGCTCACGCTAGTTTGGGAATCAGGGCTGACACTGTAAATGTATAAACTTTTTGTTGCAATAAAGAATTTATTATTATTATTTATTATTATTAAAAATCTTTTAATGTTTTAAATAAATGGATTGACTTGGCAATCGCACTAAAACAATATAATTTAATATAATATGTATTACTTATGAGATACATTGTGTTTTCAAACGATTTCCAAGTCAATCTATTTATTTAAAACATAAAAGATTTTTAATATTAATATGGTCACTATAAGATGTTATTAGGTTCGGAGGTTCGGAGGCCCACATTCATTCTACACCACCCATTCCTTTTCTTCTTTAAATAAATTAGAGTTGGGTATCTTTAATCCCCTGCTCCTAAAAGATAAAAGGCATAAATATAGAAAAAAATGTCGATTGGCGACGCGAAAGAGGGACAGTATTATCAATCGCACGTTGTCGGCTGCTTGCAGTGGTAAGCAATCATAAGTTATAATAACCCCTTACCATCTGACGATCGGTGGCTTTATTTCCGATCTTTGTTGTAACTAAAAATACAGCTACATTACTGAGTGCATGTTACGCCTTTCATGAAATAAACAAAGTACATATTACTATACTGCACAAGTATAGTTTTGGTTCGACAGTATACGCGTTAAAACCAGACTTTTACGTGACAATTTAGGCACGTAACGGCTCGTATTTTGTACCTAAATACAGTTCAAGACCCGATAACGATCGCATGTGGGCGTAGAGTGGTAATTTAGCTCTTGTTATACCCAAACACAATGGGTATTATTCATCCATGTATATTATTAACTTGCCAGTTAATTTGGTAGATAAACTTGTGAAATATACAATTTGATAGTTTACGTAGGTGTTTATTTTTGTAAATTATTTGGTTTCGAGCACTTTATATTATACTTCAATAGTTGAATGTAAGCTGTAATGAAATGGGTTTTTAAGGTTTTTAAAAAGTCATTTGGTCACTGACTTTTGAAGGCTCAAAAACCATTTTTCAGCGCACTTATATTATGATTTGTTACTGTCTTTAAGACTGCTCCGAGCGAAATGTGCCAAAACAGGCGGTCACAGTTAAGTGAATAAAATCAACACTTTTTGTTTAATACAAATATAAAATATTCATTTACCATAACAATTAATGTGTTTACAATTACTCCGCGTAAAAAACTTAAAATAATTAATATTTTCGCCTGCAAAATTACGTAAATTTGCAATGAAAAATGAAAAATGCAAAAAGGTAAGCTCGTGTTACGTGATTTTTAGATTATAACAGTAGAAATCTATCCTATTTTACAGCTTATTCGAAACATAAATAGTTATATTATAATTTGTCCGTCCCAAAAATTTAAGTTATTGGTTGACAATAAAGATACATTTTTTTTCTAAAAAGCACTATAAATCCTCCATACAATTTTACTATGGCGGCCGCGCGCTGATTTCAATATGCGCCAAACGAGCTCTGTCATTATCTGTCTTACGCACACAGAGTAAGACGATCAACAAAATCATTTTATTTTTAAATTTCTGTTTATCATGTAAAATTTTTCTTGTCGCCTAATAAAATGCGTGTAATATAAACACATCGTGAATAGTAGGATAATTTTTTTGGATATACTTATTTTTAAAAGCATTACTAATAATAAAAGATGCCGGAGAAATACAGAATATGTTCCATTCTTATACGATTATTATATTAAGATAAGAGCCTCTTTAATGAATAAATGGGTTTGAGGTGAGGTTGATACCGTTACTAAATTATAACGTCAAAGCAAAGTACGAGTATAAATTTCGAAAGTCTCAAAACAAATTCCATACCAAAGATATTTTCATTCGAAAATATTTTAAATAATCTAGAAATTCTTTATAGATTCAATGTATTTTTTTCATAAATATTAAATATCGCTAGCAAGATCTCATTACTCTAGTTCAAGTTAATAAAAAATGTCGTGATAACAAATTGCTCTTTGCGACATTTGGTAAAGTGGGTCATGATATTCAGAGACACGGTCTGGACATCCTACATAGGTGATCTTATTATGTAAAGTAGATCGTTATTTGAATATACTTAAAGTGATTAACATTCAAACTTATTCATAGCTTTCGCAACAACGGTGTAAGTATTTATCTGAATATTTATGTTGTATTTAAAATGGTCTGTACTGTCATATAATCTGCACGGATGGCGTAGTGGGTTAAGTGGTCACCGACTGCCGCCGCGCCGAGTGTTATGGGTTTGATCCCCACAGGAGACAAAAAATTGTGTGTCAGTCTTTCAACAGACTGGGACTAGCCCTTGCTTTAACAACTTAACAACGCAATATTGTGAGGTCTCCTACGCTTAATACTTCTGTTAAGATTTGATGGTAAGCGCCCTCTAGGCATAGTAACGACTTACCAGCAGACAAATACCAGGCTACTAACTTAGTAAAATTTTAGTTATACGATTGCTGTAAGCAGTACAAACAACATGTATAAAATCTTAAGATACCTACTATATCTCTAGGGCTTTCCTTCGTAGCGCAGCGGAAGTGAATGCGACTGTCGGTCTCCTTCATGTACAGCAGTCGCATTCACTACCTCTCAGATTCGAATCCCGCGGTATTCGAACACTCTCGGGTTCGAATCCCGGAGTTAGTCAGTTGGCGGTGTTAGACACCCCGTGCCTCGGATAGCACGTGAAGCCGTTGGTCCTGCGCCTGATCTCACTCCAATCGTGTCGGATTTCCGTCCCATCTGATCATGAGAGTTAAGGAACATAGAGTGCACTTGTGTTTGCGCACACACTTGTGTACTATAATATCTCCTGCGCAGATGGTCACTCTCCGTTAAGACTGACCGCCGTGACCAAAATTCGGTCTGGAGGACATTATTATTATTATTATATCTCTAGGTAGGAGACTATTTTCAAACTTAAGAAGCAGTTTCATGTTAACATTCCTGCCTATCGCAATGTAATAGTCATATTATGTCTCATGTAAAATATGAATATGGTGAATGATTAGTTGTCATTAGTAAACATTAATTATAATGAACATACATAATGTAACCGACCATGAAGCATGTTGACGGCTTGATAATTATTGTTATTTAGTCATTAACAGGCCTCTATAAATAAATTCGCTGTTCGTGGCATGACAACCTAAATGATATGTTGACTGACAATCTGATTCGTGAGGGTCATGAAACAAAGAGAAAGAAACTAGATAAAGCCTCTTTTGAATTTACGAATACATTGTGGAATATGTTTTATTATAAATAAAGAAGGTTGCAGTAACATATTAAATATATAAATGTCACTAGAACATTAAACTCTTTGCCGAGTGCCGATTTATTTTTAAAGGTTATCTATCAATATAACATTTTAAAGGGCATGAGGCAATACAACATAACAGGACGCATTTTATGACGTAAAGATTAGGTAAAGGTTTAGCAGATCTATTTTTGGTCATTTTATTTAAGTTTCACAATACAAGTTACGGCTTTATTGGTACAACAACAACTTCATGTTTTGCATTGCTAGGTTGTTGTACCTAGCAATGCAAGTTCCAAGTTCCAAACTTTGTGCAATCACACTTTTTGAAGTTAAAACTTCTTTAGCGGCGTTGTGCACTTTTTTGTGATGGCTAAAAAATTTTAAACTCGCGTCAGGACACGTGACCTGATCGAAAATTCGTAAGACGGAGGGAGAATTGTCATGTTTGTGTACTATAGTACAATAAATGAATAATGTATTTTACCACATAAATGATACTACTTTTATACTGATAATTAAAGCAATTCGTGCAAAATTATTCCCTAACCATTCCAAAATATAAAAAATGCACAACGTTAATATTTAAGTTTTCACTTCAGCCGGCAATCCCGGAGTGCAACCCGTTGTTTTTTTTTTGTAATTTCGATTATGCTGCTTGACCCAGGAATCAGGTCTGGTTGTGGTCACTATATACAGGTTGTTCCAGAAGATGTGAATTAAATTGTAACGGGAGATTCCTTAGGACCTTTCAAATGTGCTAAATAAAAACAATAAACCTTATTACTTTGGTTAAAATTAAAAAAATGAAAGTGTTTAAAAAAGTAAGACCTTTTTTCAGACTTTTAACTAAAGGTGCTTCGTTTATGGCTAATTTTAATTTTTTCACTATTATTATTTGTGAAGGATTTATTCGTCAAACTACAATCGTTTTTTTTTAAACTGACGTTGTTTTGAAATCGCAGCATTATTTTAGTGTATTTTTTTTGCACTATAGAAAATCTTGTACGTTAGACCAACAACACAACATAATTTTTTTTAACACATTTGAAAGGTCCTTACTTAGGAATCTCCCGTTACAATTTGATTCACATCTTCTGGGACAGCCTGTATAAATATAAGTAAGGGAGTTTGGCTGCCTAGGTGTTTCCATTCCAGGGCTGGGTAATGTGTTATTGGGTTTTTGTCTTAAAATGCTCAGAAGCAGCTTGGAGTGTGGAACTGTGCCCGGTAGCTGGCAATAGGCTTCTGCCCAAATCCAGCTTGGCTTACGTATCATTTTTAAATACGCTTGGTACTTTGAAGGAATTTTTCTCACAAGTCGTTGAGCCTACATACATTTTGTAACCTTATCTATCTCAAATACTCAAATCGAATGCCATCTATAATCTCCCCAACAATACGTCGAGATGTGATCTGCATCCTACCGAATGTCGCAACTGTTAAGGCCAAACGAAATGTTAATCGGTCGGCGGTGGCCCGATGGATCATTACATCCAAGCGACTTGTCGCTTGCGAAACGCACCTAATTGTACATATTATTTGCATGTTGAATTTAATCCTTAAGTGTTCTGGTTTTAGCTGATTGGCTTCTGTTTGCCTAATAGTTGGACTATTATAGTCATTATTTTGTTGTTAGGTACTTTTTAGTCCGGTTGGGTAAAGGATGCAATATTGAGTTCTGAGTTCGTGTGTTCTGTGGAGTTTATTTCGTAAAATATTGCCTGGTGCCAAAATAGTTTATGTACATACATGTAATATTACTCACGTTAAATGTCCTTCGTCTTAATTTACTGAGGTCGGCTTTTAGTCGTCGATAATGCTATGAGTGATTAGCAGTGATCGGAGTAGGTAGATTGATTTTTGGTACTTGTATCATAAATGCACACAGAAAGAATAACATGGATAAGCCATTTTCCCGGAAAGTAATTCCGGTATTTCCGGATTCAATTAAATATTGTTAATGTTGGTAGTGATATTATTCCTACTCAATTCAAAATTTAAAGGAAGGTATCAAAACTAAATTAATTCATTATTTATCTGTTGAAT
This sequence comes from Catocala sponsa, assembly GCA_963564715.1. Classification (NCBI taxonomy): domain Eukaryota; kingdom Metazoa; phylum Arthropoda; class Insecta; order Lepidoptera; family Erebidae; genus Catocala; species Catocala sponsa. Next base: position 17,765,970 of record OY751338.1, on the reverse strand, counting down.
AATAAAAACAATCGAATTCCGATCGAAGCTTTAATTTTTAGTTTTTTATTTTTAGCCTTTTATGGCTAGAACTTTTATAGATAGACATAAATTGTTGCACTTAAATTTAAATATTTTCATAGGGGTCATGGTAATTTGCATTAAGGGTAGAATAAATGACGGGGCCCCATAGAGGGCCAATGCCTGCTGGGGTCGTGAGACTGTTCTAAGGATGCACCACGACTCTGAAACGTAAAGGGCATACGAAGGAACAGGTTGATTTTAGTCAGATTTTAGGACCAAAAAAAAAGGGGTAGAATAAAGAAAAAAGATAAAAATCAACATTGTTTATTGTTAAATATGTACATTTTACATTTATTCACATTTTTAATCTTCATCGATTACAATGTCAGCATCCTGGTAATCCTGATCTTTACAATTAAAATATATAACTATGAGTTTCTCTATATTTTCTATTTTCAACCTATTTCTTTTAACATCTAAAGTCCATTTATAAATGGAAAAAGACCGTTCTACATCTGACGATGTCAAAGGAGCAAATTTTAAAAAGGTATTAAATTATGTGCTTCATTTTTTTCAATGGCCTCACTATATTCTCTAAGTGTGTCTAAATCTGGGTTTCGTTCCATAACACGTTCTATTTTATTTTTTATATTTTCTGAATTGCACTGATTTATAGCATCTCTGACGTTGTCAAATGCTAAAAGTGAATCTGTCAACGATAAATTATGCTTTTGCAATTCTTTTAAAGACAAATGAATTATAAAATAATTGTCTTTAATGTAATTTAAATCTTCTTTTAAATTTTCTTTTTCTATAATATTTTTTGCCTCTCGAATAGATACCGCATCAGAGCTGCTTAAACAAGATAATACTTATTTTATTTTTTCAAAGTTTTGAGCGTAATAAAATGCTGCCTCTAACCAAGTGCCCCATCTTGTAACAACTGGTTGGGGAGGTAGCGGCAAATCTGGATATTTTTCTTTTAAAATTTTGACTCTACTTGGGGCTTTCAAAAATACCTTTTTAACATTTGCTATTAAAATGTTAACATCGTGATATTCTAACCTAATTTGCTCAGATACGCGATGAAGAGAGTGCGCCAAACATGTTACGTGCTTCATTTCAGGTAAGTATTGTTTTAAATTTCGTCCTGCAGACAGCATATATGCAACGCTATCAGTGCAGAGGACAAGAATGTTACCTACCTTCGATTCAAAAGAATCTTCCCAAAAGTTTTCCAAACATTCTAACACAAATTGCGTGATTGTTTGTCCATTAACTACAGTTAGCATTTTACATGCTACCAAATAAGGTCTAGTCAAATTGCTAGGATGTAATGGTTTTATTAAAAAATGGACTATATAGCGACCTAAAAAGTCTGTCGTTTCATCTAATGATATCCATAGTTTCTCATTTTTATAATTTTGCCGAATCGAATTGATTTTATTCTTAAAAAACTTGTCCAAGTAAACTTTCCGTAACTGTGATTCATCTGGCAGAGTACGATTAGTACACGTACAACAACAGGTACTACACATATATTTTTTAAAGAAATCTTGAAAAGTAGTATTTTTCATCTGAGACCACGGAATATTGCACAAAATGAGAAATTTTATAAGATCGAAATAAAATTCCTCTTCGGGCCGCTTAAACTTTCCCTGGTGTACTGCTCCTTCGATATGTCTTTTAACGTTTCCTTTATTTATGGTTTTCAAATGGCTTTCACATTTTGAACAGTATATTGTACCACTAGCGTGATCGTAAAGTAGTTCGGGATGACCGGATATCCATTTTTCTACAGTTTCAGCCTTGACGTTTGCCATATCTGAACTTTGTTTTAGAGATGGAACCTCGTATATATCACCTAAAACAAAGACATGAAAAAATTACATTTTATTTAGTTTATTTAGCTTACTCCGTTTGTTTTATTTTTCGTGGATCAAATTTAGTCATTGAAATTTCACCCTCTTCCTGTCAACCGATTGATCTAAAATTTGGTATTCGTCTTTGATTCTGGTGACAATACAATTATGTATATTCAATATTATTGTCAATCCAAAATGGCTGCCGCTACAAGATGGCGGACAACTTATTTTTTTTTTCAATCCCATCAATATGGGTATCAAATGAAAGGGCTTGTTACGTAGAATATTTTGTAGAGAAGTAGATAAGGCCTATAGTAATTTATTTTACCAATACATTGCAAGAGGACACAGGGCATTCAAATTATATACGGATTCCAGTAAAATGTCGGTTAATAGTGGAGTTAGCTGAATTGCGACTACATTACTAGAATATCATAATTTTGTTTCGCACTAAGCTCACTGGTTCATACTCTATTAAAGATTTAACAATATTAAGACTCATGGTATGTTCAGCAGGTTAAGCGAACAAACACAATACTAAAAATATTCTTATAGTACATCCAAACATGCTTTATACTCCTTGTAACTAGTAAAATATTACTTACCAAAGCTTGGTTTAAATATGTAGATCCAATGCAATAGTGAAAAATCTGAGTCCGTATATTCGAGCCAAATCGTGGTTTAGAGCAGATTCCAGAAGTCAGTATGTACACAAGCCAGGGTCAAGTAACGTTTTCACAACACAGTAACAAACAAAGATGCGCACTCTACGAACCGAAGTAAACGAGTGAGCTACCTGGCATGTCGTCGGCGGGCGTACGCATTGTTCTGATAACCGGTTATTGTACCACCCATGATCCTTTGTTCTGATTGGTCGTTGGGTTTTGTCAAATCGTGACTGTGTGCCGTTAAAAAAAATATGAAGAATAATAAAGAATAATATTGCTCATTTTATTACAATTCCTACCTTTTTTTTGAGGATGGCAAATCATCAAATGACTCCTTCCACTCTGGCAGAATAAAATTCCTACATAAGTTCCGGTTTTTTTTTAATAATCCACCAATTCCGGAGGAATGTCCATATTAATATATACGTTTCGGATCAATGACCCCATTTCAATCTACCTACTCCGATCACTGGTGATTAGTCATATCCTCAAGTGACTGTCTTGCGCAACTTAGCGCCATAGAGTGTAATATGTTTTAGACTTCTCAGAGTTTGTTTATTTAAGAGAAGATTAAGATTTCTAGCATTATCCTAACTAATAGGTATTATTAATGCGAGTATGAGTTTGTTTGTTTGTTACGCTTTGACGCCTTAAATACTAGATCGATCATCATGAAATTTCGCATGTTGTCAGTGGTACAGAAAAGTATATACTTAGGATACCTTTTATCCAGACAAAGTACTGTTCCCGAGGAATAGCTGGTCTCTATAAATAAGAAAGTGATTAATTTTGTGGAAATGGTGATTAAAAACCTGAGCTCAATTTTCTTTCTTGCTGGTTGATGTCATCAGTGCCTTTATCAACAAAAAGCAGCAATCACCCCAAAAGCAAATTTTCTACCATTGCGACGCTACTCAAAACAACATCAGAGGGAATTAAAAGTTTGGTACATTCAATTGTACTGTATGGGTAATACAGTAAAATACCTAATCAGATCAACAGAACTGGATTGTGTAATGGATCAAGATGGAAATTGCTACACCGAGAAGTGCATAAGCATTTAAGTTTTCGATGGATTGGAATTACCAAATTTATATTTAATGTTAGTTTATATAATTAGGGCATTACATTTTTTTATGATTTGATAAGTTAATATTAAATTACAATTTCCTGCTAAGATAAAACTTATGTAATTTGCTTTTACATTATAGTTATGACTCATTATTTTAGCAATACTGCAATGAACGTTCTAACTGCATTTGTAAGCTCTGTTTTATTACAGTTTAGTACTATATTAATACGGATCTGATGCTGTTTTATCATCGACGCAATAAAATCCGTATGGCATGAACCTATACAAATATGATTAATAATCTAAAACTTAAATCGAAGCGCAAAATTTTAGCTCCTTATAACCCAAACCATTGAAATAGTCCTGCACTAAAATATCAGCACTGCATACAAATTGTTTCACTGCTGGACACGGATCTCTTCTTAGTATGAGAAGGGTTGGCTATAGTTCACCACGCTGACCTAGTGCAGGTTGGGATACTTCACACGTCTTCGAGTACATTGTATAGAACTCTAAGACATCATTTAAAATGCACATAACTTCAATAAGTCAGAGGTAACTTGGGATCGAACTCAAGACCTTTGCGAGGTGTCCCTGACTAGGCTATTGTGACTGTACACTTGTGCGGACGCTTACACCAGGGGAGCCCTTAAAAATAAAGGCAGTGTATCACCAAAATAAACAAAAACTAATCTGGTCACGCGTTTGATATTCCAACTACTCAAGGCCTGATAATTTCTCACCGCAGAAACGACCTACCAAGCCAGTTTCATTAATTTATAATATACCATATATCTACAATTAAATGATTAAATAGCCAGGGACCACGTTGTGTCGAACATCTCTTTATTTCACAATAGTTTCTGCACAAAGTTTCGCTAACATAAATTACATAAACGAGCACGCGTACCGCGATAAAAATATATCCCATATGTTGATCCAAGACATAGTCTATCTGTGTACTCTTTGTGTTACATCCAAATCCGTTTAACAGAATACACGTGACTAAGTAACAAACATCTAATCATCCACACTTAGATAAATTGTGATGCACCTATTTTTTAATTCTATCGTCACTTAATTGTATTACCACATATGCAATGAAGATTTTGTATTTGCATTTGCTACTGTATAAAATTTGTACTACTTGACAAATTTTCACTAGGATTATCAGTAGGATGTAAGCTCAGTGTGTAACAAATACATACAATAATGCGACAAAAGCGGTGACTACATAGGTAAATACACTCACCTTAATGTTTAGTAGTTTCTAGTTATAATTAACGAATGTGCTATTTGTCTTGCGTGTTGTTCAGCTCCGGTTGTTCTAGAAAGTGCTCAGCTCAAACATAAAGTTCTCTAGACAGATTCAGTTCGAGTAAATTGTGTTTATTTTATGAAAGCTCTAAAACTAAAATGGCGGTATCTAATTTATGACAGTAATTTCAAACCTAAACTTAATCTTCGTCGCTTTGGGGTTCTGCATTGTTTACAGAGGCAATTTAATTTAAGATGATTTATAAGAGTGTCGCAAGAGTAAGCGCGATTGCTAAAGGTTCTGTTCGGCGCCTAGGCCTGGAAAAGATTTTGAGATGTATATTTCAGTGTTGTATAGCAAAGTCACCGCTTTAATCAGGAGAAGCGAAGTTCATAAAAAGTTCCGTATACGACGGACAGTGATGGGTCGGATAATTTGATCGGCATTATAGAACATATGGAATCATATGTGACAACGCACCTAAAGGATAAGGACAAAAAGTACGTTGTTGCTGACAGAACACATACCTAGCGATAGCCCACCGTGGTGATTGTGCCCGCGGATAGCCGCGGACGACAACGGACAGAGCTGGACTTTTCTAACCGTTCGCGTTGGTAAAATAAGACTGATGCCGGCGGAACACCTAACTGTGTTGGTAGTAGGGGGTCAGTCTGGTCTTTATTGTTTACGCTGGCAACACCGTGACTCCTTGTTTGCGAGGTCGGCATGGTGCCAGGATACGCGTGGTCTTACGAACTATTATAATAGCCTAAATACACTTGTAACACTACCGGTATCCTTTTATTGCTAACGGACTGGCCGTGTTTATTTGTCATAATATTGGTTGAAAAGAAGTTACCTGTCAAAATGTTGTTAGTAAGAGCTTCGAGATAAGAATCTGCGTTGGTGGTCAGCGTTAGGATCGTTCCTAATACACATATGGTACATTCTAATAATCGGAAGAAAATAATACAGTCTCTAGGTTCAATAAGCTTTGATAAAATAATCGCTGTTAGTAAATGTTTCCCATAAATATATCGCAGGAAACTCGACGATTAATCGATTACGTTTGGTTTCCCTTCTTTGTATCGTCATAACAAATATGAAATACGAAAGCATTAATAATTATTTCTTTACAAAACAAAGCTATGTATTACACAGGTGATTGCACAGTTCATTGAGCGCGACGCGAAAATGTGCCAACCCCAATGATTTACGAATAACAACCGCACCCTTTGGGAACTTTTCATATTAAACGATGCTTTTCCGACACCGATGACAGTGAAGCCAGCGTTTTGTCATACGAATGAATATTGCGTTCTCATTTCGAAAACTTGTATTGTAATAGAACTTGTTCGCAAACAATCGTTAGTCGATATGGACATGTGATGCGAAGTGACGAAAATAATGTAACAAGTTTGAAAGTGATTACTATAAATACCTATAGGAAGACCTAGAATATGGATACCAAGTAGGAACATAAATAATAATATATGATTGAGCAAAATAAATGGAAGGTACGTGCTTATGACAAGTAATTTCGCATTTTAGAGATATTAGGGTTACTGAGTGTTACTTTTTCAATACTATACGTGCTAATACTAAGTTAGAGTCCATATAAATAAAATACACTAAAATAAATTGCACGCTTATTTTATTGTAAGGGCTGACTTTAAACAATCAGACCTGATAAGTCTTAATGGAGGTATAAATTTGGCGTTTTGAGAGGTTTGGTATATAAACCAACAGGAAATTCGGCTAAGCTATTTTTTAGATACCTAAGCTAACTGTACCGAATAAAAAAACGGCCTTCAGTGACTAAGTGTTAATCTGAATGTACATGAAATTATCTCTTTTAAAACCGCCTGTCATCGCGTGAATAGCCAAACACTATGAGTTACATTGCCTTCTGTCCAAGTGAAGGCTATATTAAATGCTGATATATTTTTTATTGCATATTATGTTTAGTAAATAAAAAGTGGCTATATATTAACTACCCATTGGCAAAAATACAATTTGAAGGACAATACAAAACAGCATCCTTACCTTTGCTAACCTATTCCTAGAAATAGCAGATTTTGTCGTGTAATTAATTATGACTATGATCAAGCTGTACAGAGATCACGCCTACGTTTTCTTGTGTCCTAGTATATGTGTGGTTTGAAATTTAATAAGACGGATTCATTATGTTATTCGGTGACGTTTGAACAGTTTGATGATAATAATGCGTACGAGCTTGTGATAAGCCGTTACAACAGTAAGAGCTTACCAACCAGTCCATAAATTATTGATGCTTGCAACATTATAAATTGAGGGGTGCTTTGCTAACCTATTCCTAGAAATAGCAGATCTTGTTGTATAATTCATATTACTATTATCACATTTAGGGATCGCGCCTGCATGTTCTACTGTCCTAGTATACGAGTTTTAAGTGGGGACAATCTTCGCCAGTATGAGATGCTAGGTCATATTGTCATAAATTATTTAGGCTAGTTATTAATTCACTTGTTGTAACTAGTGATGTATGTATCTATACCTACGTAAACATACATATTAGAAGAAAACCTTTACGTACTTTTGGAATTTTAATGATGCGGTATGTTTAATATTTTATATGGTTTCGAAAATCGTCGTATCGGTGTCGGATCGCGTGCTACGAAATGGATCTCTGATTTACCGAAACCTGATGTATGAGCCCTATTATTTATGTTTTCTCCTGTAATCAATCTGGTACATATTGTGCGTAAACAAACGCCGGTAGTGATTTCAATCATGTGCGAAGACTTGGCGAACCAGCATTGATGGTTGTGTGGAATTAATTGAACTGTTTGCTGCTAGGCCTTGATTTTAATAGGCCGAGTTGTTTTTTCCTTTTTGTGTAGCCTTGTAATAATTAATGTATTCTAAACCTAATTTCTGCAGTGACGAACAATTTTAGCGGAGATTAGCCGTCTGCTTAAATGAGTGTATAATAGAAAATTGCCCCCAGTCTCCAGAAGATGTAATCCGAATAACTTTATGATTAAATCTTTATTGCCAGTAATTTACCATCACTTCTTATAGATCGCTGTATGCTGGCATTAACAGAAGAACCATTCTTGTTTATGCGTTGTCAGTAATTGCTCTCTGCTTGTGACTTGATTTGATTTGTTTTGATTTGCAGATCCGGCAACAAGTGTGTAAAAAATCTTCGAGAGTTTTAAAAAGAAACGATGTACGACAAACTCCGAAATTATAAGTTATTTATTTCCTTCGAGATTGATATCATTAAATTATTTTGAGAACTTTGTTCAACCTTGCGATACTTTCAAAAGCCTCGATAAATGAATCCGTATGCTTGGATTGTCTGTATTTGGATAATGTAGGTACTTATAAGTCAGGTGTTTACGATGTTTTGGATTCCTGTTTCCGTTAAATTTGTTTAATTATATATCGTTTAAATTTTATTACTTTTAAGATATCCGGTTAGCAACAACCTTACGTAAGACAATCCACGGACTTCCTAGAAAATAATTTTGATCTTAACGAAATCATGATATTAAATTATTGCGTCTCCCTAATGCTTTTTAAAATTGCTCTCATCTCTTGTTAATTGGCCCAAGTCGTTCCATTTAATGTAAAATAAATAAATAAGAAAATCTAACGATTTTGTTCATGAGTGAATCAATTTATAGAGGGGCGTAGTTTTGTGTGTCTGATTGTAATAACATTCACAAAATTTTTACTAGCGGCCTCAAAACGACATTCTAACATTTGTCTGATCTTTGCACTGTGATGACTTAGCAGACATTGAAACAGTACAACAAATACTAAATTTAAAAAAATTAACACACTTTTTTGAACACTCATCGCACAACGCATTGGTAGTAACAAAAATGATTATTTATTAAACCACTAGCTGCTGCTAGCAGTGCTAGCGCCTTCGCTCGCTCGGAAACAGTACTTTTTTCTGCATGAAAGGTATGCTGTGTCCTTTTCTGTACCCATGACAAAGTGTATGCAGAATTTCGTGATGATCGGTCGAGTACTTAAAGCGTGAAAGATTAACATACTGACATTCGCATTTATTAGATCGGATTCGCATTGTCTTTTTTTTAAATTTATATTACACATTTATTTTTCTTTCTTTCATCACATGTTCTAACGTATCAGTTTGCTGATGTGACCATAAAAGTAAAAACAAGAGCTAACTGCATGTTATTTCGCCGCTTCAATACTTGCTTGTGTTTCATACACTTATGAAAATCGTATCCGCTAACCTATCATAGGTTGCTTCTCGTTTGCTATTATAGATGTTTACTCTGTACCATCATCGCTCTAAAATACATATAGACATGTATTTCACCTAAACTAACCAAAATTCACTTGTCTAGATAGTGTACGGGTATATTTTGGTCAGTTTAGGGCAATTTTATGACTGCATCCTGTCTTACGGAGCGTATGTTAAAGCGTCGTTATCATCAGATACCAGTCATAAAGTTAGGCCATATGATTTCAACCGTACAGATGGCGCCATTCTTACCACCAGTAATGGATCGAGGTCTTTAGGCTAAATCAATAATCGATATAAATGACTGCAAACACCAATGCTTCTGTGTGGACGCAAAAGCTTTATAATAGCAATCGCGAGCGATGTTTTTTTTGTTCGAAGGCAAATTCAATTATGAAACGTGAATGATATATACGAGTAGATTTAACATATTGAGTCGATCGCCCGAAAGTAGGTAAGTATTTGAAAAAATGAAAATAGCTCCTTATCTGGGAATTAATCATGTATCGCGGCGGATTTTACAAACACTCAAAACTACGGTCGCAAAGAACACCCAGACTATGATATGACAACCATTAGTAGATCGTACAAAATGTTGTTCTGTGATTCGAAGTTACGACACTCGACACAGTGGTAGTGGCAAGGCGACCTCTTAAGCCACTACTCCATCCTTACTGTCAAATGTGCATTTAGCCTATGTGTTCAAGTTTTTTCATTACGTTCGTAGAGGTCGAACACAGTTTACTGAATATGGATAATTTTTAACGAGACTAGATTTTCTTTTTTATTTTCGTATATGCTCTGTGTTGCAGTTAACTTTATAAGCATACAGTTAAAAGACACAAAGTACATCGAGAATCAGGACAATCATTAAAATTTATGTATCACACAAGTAATTATTGTTACGTGTTGGATTTGAACTAGCAACTTGTAGCAAGACGACTGTTTGCCCGCTATGCTGTCAGTGCAATCAAAGTTATAAAAACTACACGTATCCTAAATATAGTTTACTTATAGACAAATAAACGCGTTCCTAAATGAAAAAAAAAAACACATCCATATATAATGATTTCTTATTTTTATTATAGATGCATGTGTTATTTGACGCATGCAAACTTGCATACTTTCAAAATGACTTGTAAAAGAATTTCAAATAGCAACGGGATTCGCGTCGTTTAGGAATTTGCTAAAGCCAACCTTCGTTAAAAGTTTTGCGGTTGGAGTGTGTGCGAATTTCTTCAACTGACAAAATAAAGGTTAAATCAATACTGTGATGTATTTATTTATGCATTCATTTTTACATTAAATTTATTATGTCATGTATAGTCGACAATAAAATTGCTTTACCACCCAGTAATTAATGTTGTTTGCATATCAGAAGACAATAGTGTCTATTTTTGCTTGCAAGTGACATCAGTACAGTGGCAGTTGTACAGACAGACTATGTATATGATTATGATTCAATCATATTAGTTCTGAAGCCGATATTGTATTTTAGAATGCCTGGTTATTCCTGAGCATAACTATGCGCTTATGTTTGTGTGCAATCGTATGAAACCTGAAGCTAGATTGGCGGGTTAAGAAAAGTGTTATTAAGATTTTCATCTCGGTAAGTAATTCTCAGTTGCAGCACAAGTTTAGTAATAAGCTCGCCCCTCAATTACATGTGACCTAAAAACATAATGTGAATGTAATGCACCTTTATCTACCCTTCGGAAATAAGGAGGTATGCGATACTGTTATTTTATTTTTGTGATCATCTCAGTCGATGTGTATCGGTTTGGTTACAAGGCAGTGTACATCCATCTGAAGATTACCAAACCGATCGATATTGTATAATTATAATAACCTCGCTACGTCGACTACTTCGTGCCAGACAACGGTGTACAAAGCTTATTATGACGTCAGCTGGAAGAAAATAATATGGTGGCTTTGGTTACCTTACTGAGAAAATTTCTGTTGTAGTTAATTTTATATTCGTAGTAATTTCCGCTCTCGCGTGCGTGGTATATCGAAAATGGTTATTATATTCGTCAATACTTTAAACATATTTGTTTTAAAATAACCTTTAGACTATAATTTGTTGTGAGAAGAATAAATAAATATACTTACATATTTTGCATAATTTTGTCTTATGTTAACGCAAATGGATTAAAATTAAACTACTTAATACAGATTTCATCGCAGTTTATTTAAATAACACAAATAGTCTATCTTCGTTTTAGTAGACTATTTCAAAATTATATTTTGCATTTAGTAGTGATAGCCTAGTGGTAAATATTGGATAGGCACGCAAAGATCTCAAGTTTAGACTCTCGGTAAGCACTTTTGACTTCTCTTATAGAATAGTTAATTATCGCTGGATCTAACGGTGAAGAGGTAAGACAAGGAAAAAGGGGGAAGGAGACGTTGTGTAAAACCAACCGAGAGTTCTTCATAGAATTTTCAAAGTCGTCTGAGGTATGCCGATCCACACTAGACTGCTGAGTAAAATATGGCCTTACCCTTCTTATATTTAGAAGAAGCCCAGCAGCGGTACAGCTTATGAGTAAGGCAGGTACTGTAATCTAATATTTTCAGTGTTTTTTTAAGTAAAGTGTTATGCTATGTATTTCTATTCTGAGGTACAGTACTAGGTATAATTTACTTATTAACACCTATACACCTTTTTCTAGTAGTGTAATTGCTCTACTCTCGTTAGTGAACCTAGCAGTTTTAATTAAGTTGGCATATTGACGTCAAATTAATGTCGGCTATAAACTTTATGGAAATCAGGCGTTTTAGGTCACACGTCATTAGACTGCATAGAAACATTCTCTTATACGTAAATAGGTACATACAATGTATGTTATCGGTGTTTTATAAACTACTAGCTTTTGCCTGCGGCTTCACTCGCGTTAATTTAGAATTTGACAATCAATTCGGGTTTTACTCTGCTTGTAATAAAATAATATAATTCAATCATGATTCGAAAGACACGTGGCGCCATCTATTATCATAAGAACGTTATTATTGTTTTCCTCGGGAACAGTAATTTTTTTCGGGATGAAAGGTAGCCTGTGTCCGTTTCTGTGCACCACAGAATTTTAGGATGATCGGTTCAGTGGTTTAGGCGTGAAAACGTAACAAACAAACAAACTCATTTTCGCTTTTATAATATTAAGTTAGGATATGTAATGTTGGGCACGGCATTTTATTGGTATAAATAGGAATATGGTATGGTATACTACATTGGTCTAGATGGAATTGGTAACTTTCGAAAACGTTTCGATCATAATATTGTCTTATGTTTACGCGAACTTATTCATTGAAATGAAACTACTTTATATTATTTTATCGCGTTGTTTATTTAACACTTTATTACATAGTTTAAAACTGTTACACTACTACTTTCAAACTTTATTTTATTAGCTAATTAATTTTTTAGTGTAACAGTTTAAGAATTATGTACCTAATATAGTGTTAAATAAACAACAATCCCTATAAAGTAGTTTAATTTCAACGTTTTGATCGTTATACCAATCTTATAGCTTACTGGGTCGATGGCGCAGCTAAATTGATTACGATTATTGAGAACTAGCTTTTGCCCGCGGCTTCGCTCGCGTTAATTTAGAATTTGACAATTAATTCGGGTTGCACTCTACTTGTAATAATATAATTCAATCGTGATTCGAAAGACACGTGGCGCCATCTATTATCATAAGAATGTTATTATTGTTTTCCTCAGGAACAGTAATTTTTTCGGGATGAAAGGTAGCCTATGTACGTTTCTGTACATCTGTCAACGTATATGCAAAATTTCAGGATGATCGGTTCAGTGGTTTAGGCGTGAAAAGGTAACAAACAAACAAACTCATTTTCGCTTTTATAATATTAGTTAGGAAGTTAGGATTAGGATGAGTTCGATTCTCAATTTGGATGATATTGATATTTGGATTTTCTATCAAGATATTTCCAGTAGCCGTACGGAGTTTGTTACTGCGCCCGGTAAAATGCTCGCCTGTATTACGTATCTATTACTTTTCCAATCAACACCCTATTGCTTAGCAATAGCCACACAAATTACTTGACATGATGTTGAATTTGACACATTGTTGATAAGTCTGCCAAAGGGCAGGTAATAAATAGTAGGTGAATGGTACATCAGTATAGTCCCCAACAATGGCAATATTGGCTAACTTTGCCAATTATTCTTAACTTGCATTAATATCACGGGCCTCTCAATGAACGTTATTGATATTTAAATATAAACATATAGGTATCTTCTGCTACCATTAAATACGATGAAAAGTATAAGAGGATCGAAAAAGTTGTATTTATGTACGCAGTACAAGAGAAAATATCACTGGCTCTTACTGACAGCAAGGCGCCTCCTTTAGACTGTGTAAGTCACCGAAGCTTCAGTCCTCAAATAAACACAACGCATGATTAAATGGCTGCGATTTTCTATAGGATGAACATAGGAGATGAAGGTATTTTCCAACCCAACCATTTGAAAACTGGTTGGGTTCCAAAATACCGTTGAAATATAGCTAGGCTAAAATATTAACCAACAGTGATTTATACGTAAATTTTAATGATTTTCATGCCATATATGTATATTTTCAGTCGAAACAATAGCGACTGTCGTCGTTTTTGTACTGACGCACTAAATTATTCGAAAAACTGGATCGTATATCGTATACAATACAATATTTTAAAGAATACTTGGGTAGTAAATTTTATTTCTTTGTGGATCATATTAGGATATCAGTTCATACTTCCATTTAGTTTGCTACAACTGTTGGCGTACAATGTATTCGGACTTTACAACTGACGATTTCAATATAATGTTTGTGCATCTATAATAACGAAGCAAGTTCAGTATTAAAGTCAGATATATAGAGTTGAACAAGGTAATGAGAGGTAAATTTGTCTTGACTAAAAGAAAGTAATAATCTGCTTAATTGACATGATTTTGCTAAAGAGAAATGTTTACCTTAAGAGTCTCGGGTTTCCGATTTCAACTTTGGGAAGCTAATCTCTTTTAGGATCGGAAATTAAAATCTGAGCTTTGCAATATATAAGATCGATTTAATACCTTTAATGGTTTAGAAGTTCCAAAAACATTTGATTCTATCTATAAAAGCCTAAATAAAAATCTAAATGATAGTAAATTAATAACTATCAAACTTTTGCGTTGCATTATTATAATACTTAATGGCTATTAAAATTAAAATATTATTATTATTATTATCTTTTAAAATTATTTATGTATGGAGATACGAATAAAACATTTCCTTCTTTTCTTTTCTTTCTTTTCTATAAATTCTATCAACCATAATGTTTATCATTTTAATGCTTGATGTTTCGACCCGGTTACACCGGCCGTGATCACAAGCTGACTGATTGTAAATTGTTTGAAACATTGCATATTAAATTAAAAGAAAATTAGAATCACTGTTGTATTTAATAATTTATTTTGTATAAGTAAATAAAAAACAACTTATATCATAGTTCGTAAATGTTATTGAATTTCCAGTATAGACGACAAAAACAGGTGATAATTATATAGGCTTATAACTATTTGCCAATTATTATTTAAAGACTAGCTTTATTACATTTAACTTATAGATTACATTAAAACAAACACTTAAACATATACTATGATAACCTGTATTATACTTTGGCATTATCAAATTATATAACTAAAAGGTAAAAAACGTTATCAACAACAACGTAGTGACTTCTACTGACTTCTTTAGTATCGAAGTTGCGTTAAATTCAACATACCAAAATCTTTGAACACACACGTACATTGCTGTATATTCATTACCATTTTATTTTAGCGCCGATTGTGAGACAGCAAACTATATTGAACATAACATTTTGAAACGTTTAGATCACATAAAGAGGTCCTAATCGAAATTAAGTCTTAAGAGTCTTAAATCTTTCAACATTACCTCCATCTTGTTCTTACATGTTCTTCGTCTTATTGTTCTTAATCTTATCTTATTCAGCTGTTCTTCTTTCTAACGACTTGCAAAGCAACTAGCAATTTTCTGCTGATAAGGTTATCTTTACGAATCGTTTAGTCCATTTTTTTTTAACAGCCGTTTCACCAACTGTCACTCCTTGGCGGCGGCGCTGGTGGCCTAAACACAGATAATTTACAAAATAAGGTAGATATACAAGAGGCGATTTTAAAATATTTAACAACTATTATACACATCATGTAGAATATACTGGCATCTATGCAAGTTGATGTGAAGAGGTACTATCGTCAAGAAAGATATTTATCAGAGATCAGAATAACAACTAAGAACTACTCTAAGTTAAAACACGATATAAATATAGAAAAATCTAGCAATTCTAATTTAATTTAATGGCCTATGTTTAATTTTATTATACATAGTAAAGTATAGGTATATTAACATGTCCTTTATTCGCTATA
The DNA here is from genome assembly GCA_963564715.1 of Catocala sponsa. Lineage (NCBI taxonomy): Eukaryota > Metazoa > Arthropoda > Insecta > Lepidoptera > Erebidae > Catocala > Catocala sponsa. The sequence continues at coordinate 17,750,401 of OY751338.1, read as the reverse complement.
TCAGAATACGTTATTTAGATTAATAAAAGAACAGATTTTCAAAGAAAATCAAATTATAGTTTATATGTCTTTCGTTTTGAGGCTTTACGACGTGTTTCATGGACGGATGAAGCATAAATGGTGATAGCGACTACCTCGTTTGTAAGTAAATAAACTCACCCAGGTGTGTTCCAATTACTACCATCACACAAGGCTGTTGTAGGAGTTTCTTGTTGGCTTAAATCATACAACTGATACATTAACAGCACGGACATACTTGGGATAAAGTTCTACAGATTTGCTCGTATCAATTTAATTAGCGTAACATGCACCTACATCAGACTATATATCAGTTTCAATATGTTAGTTGGAAGTGTAACAGAACTTACCCGGAGCCTAAGTTGGCGAGTGTCATAGCTTCGTGTGCTCTAATCTTCCGTCCGTATGCGCGCCAAAGTTTGACGCAGAGAGGAGTCAGTGCTGTGCACCACCACACACCGAGGAAAAATCCACACACCCACCAACCGTGCTACAAATTATAATATAAATGATATTAATCTACAAAATATTGATAATTTAAACAATAAATTTGGTAGTATCATTTATGAATGTTTAGACATAGTTACAAGGAGGTTTTATTTATTTATTTAATATAAGGCTTACCAACTAAAATACATACTAAACATTTACATCAAAACATTCATAAAAATATATATTATGTGTATGCTTTTAAATTAAAGGTGAGCACAGCATTGACTATATCTAAAGTGTACATACATGTAAGGTTACAATTTAATTTCTAAGTTATATAAACTACACAATAAAATTAAGGCTATATTAAAGATAGGTAACAGAAATGAAATGTGTCAAAATTTATATTGTTATGTAGGTAACTTGGCGTTTTGATCTTAAACTTAACTGATATACAATTTATTAATTGACTTTTCCGTCAAATCTTAATAATTACTTTATTGACAGCAGAAAAGATTTTGCTGCCAAATACAATCTGTATATTAATTACCAACTTAACTAGATTAACTTTTTAATAAATAAAAATATTTTATTGTTATGAATTCTTTAAAATATTTAGCGCAAGACCCGAATAATTATCGTGAAGACATTACAAAGACTGTAATAGTAATCTTACCAAAGATGCAACGTATTGAGAGCACAACAAAGATCTAGCAGCTGCATACACTGTAAACAGTGGTCGACAGCGAGCAGCGTGCTTCCCCGTCGAAATAAGGACGTGTGTTCTCCATCCAGCGGCATGCGAGATCAGACGAGATATATACATGGATACTTTCTGCAAGAAGATAATGCGGATCAAAACATCAACGTTTGCATAATATATAATTATACCTTATAATATCTGATACAGCAAAAAACACCTAACCTAAACCTATATTCGATCAGTCAAAACAAAAATCAGAGAATCATTTTAAAATATTTTATTAGAAAGAAGTAAACCCTTTGAAGTAGAAGAAAATTACGAAACAACAATTCAATATTGTGAATTGAACAGGCTAATACGACAAATTAGACCAACCTAGAAAAGTATCACCTGTATTACTGAGAATACTGAACTATTCTCAGATTCTCAGTAACATCGAAATAAAACTGCACTATAAACTTACAAACTGTCTATCAAAGAAGCGTTGCTATGTAAATAATAAAATCAAATTTGATACAAGAAAGGAAACTCAAGATACATGTGTGTTTTAGTGAATATACTTTGTTTTTACTTTGTAAACTGGAAGTCAAAGAAAAGCAAGTCAAAAGTGTTTCAGTCAAAACAAGTATTCAAGTTTCCTTTTAGTACTAAAAGAATGGTTAATTTGTTGCATTTCGCACTGTAAATCTATTACTAGAAGAAAACGCATATAATGTAGATCGTTGCATATTAAGAACTGGGTAAATTGGCACTGGGTCGGCATGAACGGTAACTATTTCACTTGTAGATTAAATTTATGGCCAATTCTTGTATAAAAATCTGTTCGAAACAGAGTTCCGATAGTTCTAGTCCAATAAACGTCAAATGTTTATATTCACATATTTGGCTTATTTATTTAGTAGGATATCATCTGTCATCTGTCATGTTTCTAAGACTAGATTGGAATTTTATTTTAACAGATTTTATTGGGCTAATTGATCCTAAGCTGGCAACCAAAAAATAATTTTTAAATTATATCCTAAGCTATAAGCAAGCTATGACCCATGTAATCTGCTATAACGTTCAAAATTACCTTTTGAGCAATAACATCTCCCTGATTATCAATATAAAACTGCGCAGTGTGGATGTGGCTGAGGGAAATGTTCAGTTTTCTTCTAAATGGTGATAGTTGAAGTTCTAGTTCTGTTAATTTGAAGACGACGTCTGCTCTCAATTGTTCCAACGGTTTAATATTTGTGAGATATAATCTTTGAGTTCTCGTGGCTGTAAAATAAGATTTTCGTTATGCAAAACCATTAGGAACACATTTGGAAGCTTAAATTTCACATCTGAGTTTTATTGATGTCACCAAACTATAATACTTAGATGATTTAAGCACCGTTTGTAAGGCACGCTAAATGCTTTAGTTCCGACGAAAAAATTGAATTGGTTTTCGTGTATTTGGAAAATCTTAATCTAAAATCCTTACTAATATAATAAATGCGAATGTGAGTTCGTTTGTTTATTCGTTACGCTTTCATGCCTAACTACTCGACCGATAATCGAAAATTTTGCATAGACGTTATCAACACGTTGGGAAGAGAAAATAACATAGGGGTACCTTTCATACAAGAAAAAGTGCTGTTACTAAAAAATCTAAATCTAGTAGACGATAAAAACTTATTGTCTGCGTTGACGTCGATCTATCATCAATTTGAAATTCTGTACCGAATTAAAATGTTGTAATAAGCCTTTTCATTGTCAAAAACTACTAGCGTGAACAAAATAAAGGTTTACTTACTTATACAATTAATACGAAACCCCATCGGCAAAGTAAAAGTATACTCTCCTATCGTCAACAAGCAAGACTAATTTAACAGAGGGATCCCTCAGCAAACTTTAAAGTTTTATTGGATCTTACACTGTTTTCTTTCATTATCTTAGACCTAATTAAGATTTCTTATACAGCTGCGGTTTTTCTTCATGCATTTCTAGATACATGAACAATATTTACGTGGCTCAAGAATATTGTTGATACTAATGAATAGGTCTAAATATTATAAGACCAGTATATATCATATTCTGACTGTATACTTTATCCTAAATGATATTATAAATGCGAATATGAGTTTGTTTGTTACGCTTTCAGGCCTTAACTACTCGACAAGTCATCATAAAATTTTGCATACACTTTGTCAGGCAATAGTATAGGACAAAGGGTTAATTCAGAGAAAGTGCTGATCACGAGGGATATAAACTTATAGTTAAAAAGTACATTTACGCGAGCGAAGCTGCAGGTAAGGTCTAGTCTTTTACATTATTAATATAATGTAATAAAAATATATATGTGTATTATAACTGATATGCACATAATATTATAAATATTACATTTGCTTTTACCTAATGTTTCCAGTCTGCCTGCGGTTGTCAAATCTGTGACTTGTGCTGCTATATTCTCCAGTTGGTCTACAAGTGAGGGCAGGTCTTTGCCAACCACGGGAACATTGTAGTCCATTCTAAGAACAGAAATCATTTAAATAATCTAAGTACTTATTATAAATTAATTACCTTTAGGTTTTATTTATCGTATCTATTGATATTCATTTTATGAATTAATTAAAATTTACACGAGTCTGAGCATTAAAGACTAGGCCTACGTCTTTCGGCTGAGATGATGCTCAATAAAGTATTAATAAAAAAATTCTTTGACTATTTGGTCTCAGGAAAAGTTTTTAGTTAAATGAATAAACTATTTGAAAGCAATTTTGAGCATGTTGTTAAATATTTGCCAATGTATACAATATAAAATAGGTAAATAGTTCGTTTAAACTGGCTAAAACAAAAATGTCATATGTACTTGTTATATTTGCTTGCTTTATATATTCCACGTATCATTTTTCATATTTAGAGTAAAATATCATACATTATGATTAATATTGATTAGCATAAGTTAATAAATATAGTATTTACCTGTATTTAGCTATATTTACATCAGAAATAGACAACATTTCATTCAACAGTTTACTAAAATTGACTGTTATTGTCTTCAACAATCCCACGTCTATCGACGAGGCAAACTTTCCAAAATCTGTCTGCAATTCCACCCATTCAAAGTAAGGTGTTTCCTTGTTGACATCTAGTATTTTGTCTAATTGAAATACAATATAGGCTGGTCGATCTTTTTCACAGTCCCTGTGCATACAAATTATTTAATTAAATAACATTAGTATATTGTCTAATTATTAAATCACATTAAATAGGCAAGTCTTTATCTCTTATGTTAATATTGTGTATCTAGTTTCGGTCTACAACGTCATGTCGATTTTAGTATCTAATTTTAGTCAATCTGACCGTTTCATTTCAAACAATTTCAAACCATTTCAATCATTTCTGTTATGTTGCACGATGTAATAGAAGTGTTACATATCTGAAGTATGGTGGTTTTATAGGTGCCACGTAATTTATAATTGATTTAGGTCGACACTTTCATTTTATTAAAATATATTTTGACAACAGTATATCCCTAAGACTGATGATTTATATATAGACTCTGACACCTTATTTCAAAACCATGATTAATGTGGTGTGTGCTGTTAGCATTAATTTAATACTCCAAAATTTGTTATTTAGTAATTTAAAAGAGATTTATTAAAGTTAAACATTAGCCAAACCTCCATATTATTAAATAAATAAATGATAATTTAAATGCTGAATAATTATATTATATAGATACATCAACGTAAAATTACGGGAAAATACGTCTAAATACTAACCTCAATACATCCTTTACAGAAACATCGATGGTTATATTTTCAAGCTCCCTGAACATGGCGTCGAAGATACCTTCATTGTTTGTCAATAGAGGAGAAGGTTTGTCTAGTAATGCTGTGAGGGTATCGTACTGTGGTGAGTCCCATAACGCATGGCATACATAAACCTGAAAAATCAAGCTCATAAATATCATCAACCTATATAAAAGTATTTAAATTATTGTTTCGTTTCGTTACCTGCTGTAAATCCTTACTAATATTATAAATGCGAAAATGAGTTTGTTTGTTTGTTACGCTTTCACGCCTTAACTACTCAACCGATCAACATGAAATTTTGCATACATGTTGTCAGGGGTACAGAATAGGACATAGGGTACCTTTCATCCACAAAAAAGAACTGTTACAAACCTAACCTAACCTAACCTACATTTAAGCGAGCGAAGCCGCGGGTGAAAACTAGTACTTTATAAAGCGGCAGATGATTAAAATTTATAAAAAGTTGTATTGTAATATTTCTATCAATAATATACAGCAGTAGTGTATAATAAATTAATACCAAAAATGGGCATTAAAAAGGCTTATCTGAATAGCTTGAAAGTGTTTTTTTGTTGTGAGCTGAATCATAAAATTTACTATTTTTATTTTACCCAAACAGCATATTTAATTTTTATTTGCGACAAATATTTTAAAATTCATGGGAATACAGAATATATACGCTCTAATAAGAGCTTATACCTGCCTAAAAATAGACAAGCAAAACAAATTCTAAATTGTTACACCAAAATATACATGTTCTCGGCAAAAGTTGTTCACAACGTTCTTAAAACGCCTTCAAAGAAATGTTTAGCAATACACATAAAAGCGGTTTGCACAACTCACGATACAAAGGCGTCTTTAAGCTGACTTTTCCCCTTTGATTATCGTGTGTGTAATTTACTTCGGATATCCTCGTTTCTTTCATAAAACGTACCTCTGCGTGGCCTGATATTAGAAATATGGCTGAGACTATGCCCCAAAGTAAAAATGATGCGAAGCATAACCAAACTGCTGACCTGTAAAGTAAATAGATTTACGTTATTTCGTTATTTAACGTACGTTATTTACGTGGAAAAGATATAATATCATAAAGTGTCAAAAAATGTCTTTTATTTAATAAAACGCACTTAGGCATGTTAATTATCATGGTATGATTGTTTACAAGTTATAAATACAATACACGCATATATTACATTGGTACAATTTAATGTCTTTGTAGAAGTACGAAATAGAATAATAAATAATATTATTTGTAAATATTGAAATACTTGAGCGTACACAAATATAAAATAGATTTATTTTGCGTGCTTTTAAAATTAACGATATTAACTTAAACTTATTGGTTTATTTATTGGCGTTAACTTGAATTAATATTCTATAATGATAATAGCCAGGTGTTCGATCCGAGATTACACTGTGATGTAGTACAGTATTAGAAAACATTAAAAGTTAATAAATGTTATTTGGAAGTAGGTAATGTTTTTTTTAATAAAAGACTACACCCTAACTAGGTATAATTTCTGTATCTCGGGGTACTTTACAAACATTCAAACAATGAACACAAGGAACAAGCAGACTCGAAACAAATATTTGTAGATCACACAAATTTTTGTCCCGTGTGGGGATCGAACCCACAACACTCGCGCGGCGCCAGTGGCAAGGCTAACACTTAAACCACTATTCCGTCCGTGCAGTTGATTGTATAACCAATTAATCAATAACAAAGCTAAAAAAGAAATTACTTACACTTTTAACGTTCTTTTACCATGACTCTTAGCATGACCGCAGCCACAAAGCATAGCCATTAGTATAAGCATCATAACAAAGCCGAAAGTAACAATGCATGCTGAAAAATTAAATAAACAGAATATAAAATACGACTATAATAAATCTGACTGAGGTAATTATCAAATATACATCACTTTTTCAAGTAGGTAATCGCATGATGTAGATGATGGGATTATTAATATCAGCCCTGTATTCAACCGACCCACTGCTGGGCACGTGTCGACTACGCTGGCCCAGTGCGGGTTGGCAGACTTTTCATATCTTCGAAGACATTATGCAGAACTTTCAAACATGCAAGTTGCCTCACGATGTTTGCCTTCACCATTGAAGCGAGCGATAGTTGACTATTTAATATGCACATAACTTCGAAAAGTCAGAGATGCGCGCCTTGGGATCGAACTTGAGACCTCTGCGTGGCAGTCCAATAGTTACCCACTAAGCTATCGCTACTATTATAATTAAATATTATTACGATGGGATTATTAGCCCAAATTGCCGATAGCCAACCGCCGTATGAGAGCAGATGTCGTGTATCTAATGAATTTGTTTTCTGGCAAAATTGGTAGTCCAGGCTTACTTACCAAAATTAATTTTAACGTACCCACAAAAGGCACGAAACGATATAAGCCTATTCACATGCCTTTAGTATCCACAAATTACAGACAGAATACATTTCTCTGGCGAGCGTGTGATACTTTAAACGAACAAGCAAGAAAGTTCGACATTGATGTTTTTAATACTCAACCGGATGCAGTGAAGCGCATGCTCAGTCTTGATTTTTTTACAAGGTTTAATGCTGATTAGTTTTACTTTATTTGTTATATTTTAGATGTTTGGGTGATAAATAATTGCTGTCCACGCATTGTTATTTAAGAGTTAGTCGTGGAGAGCTATAATTGGCTCTCTGTTGCATATTTATTTTCACTACTGTGTATTTCAAAGCTGTTGGTCTTCCTAATACATAAATAAATAAATTTAAATAATTTGTGCAAATATTAATCTATACATTTGTACATTTCCTCTTTATAATAAAAATTATAAAGAGGAAAGATTTGATTTTTGTTTGTTTGTAATGATTTTACGTAAAATACTAAACAACCGATTTTATAAATTATTTTACCATTACAAAGCTATCACCGAGTAACATGTACAACGTATATACATATCTAAATATTATTTAAAAAGTACTTTGCTGACATAACCTAATCTACTTTGCAGTGTGCGAAGCCGCGAGCAAAAGCTAGTATAAAATGGATTTATTATTATATTTATTCTTTATAATTATTATTTAAAATGATAAGCGCTGGCGCAGTCACCAGGTTGCTGCCCGCCTGCAATATTTGCTTTTGTTTCTGCTTTAATCCCCACAATAATAAAAAATATAACTTTAATTATCAAGCAGCAATCTAAATCACGGCTATTAAAGTGCAGAAAACTAAACATATAATAAAAGTAGGTATACGCTTTAATCCTCACGGGTTTCAAGTAATTCCAAATAGTACAAACTTTACCTAGCATAAGTGTCCATCGTCCAAACTCATATCTTTGTAGTCTCTCGAGTCCCGATTCCAATTGTCCCGCGACTGTGTGCAGTCCTGATGTAAGATGGCGGACTATATCGCTTAAGATCTTTGCAGAAATATGTACCGCTGATTTTCGAACTTCTATATCACGAAGGATATCTGAAATTAAAAAAACCTTTAATCAATCAATCTATCTGTTGCAGTCCACTGTTGGACATATGTATGCCTTTTTCAATTTGGTCAGTTTAAGTCGTGCACCGTTTTCAGGTTTAATCAATAAGTCTAGCTAAAAGAAAGTTACCGACATAGCTCGTAAAATAAGCATATTTGACGAATAACCTTCTTTCAAACTTTATTCCTTGAGGCTGTATGAATTTGTATACTAGCCTCACTGTATTTCAGTTCATGCAGCGAATTCACGTACTGTGTCTCGTTGTATTCTTATACAACGAGACACCCTCGGCATCGTAAGTCAGAACGCGTCCTTCCACGCACTGGTGTCAGACTTTGGATTTTAGGCATTGTAGAATGGAATTGCTTATTGGAAGTTATTTTCTGACCATGCCTTTAACGCCTGGACTCAGAGTTTCAAATGGATGTGATAAAAGGTTAAATGACTTATACAAATTTTTTATGTATCCACAATTAATAATATCCTATCTAGCCTTCATCCGTCACCTATACAGTTTAAATATACAGCTAAAGAGTTAATTAAAATAACATAATGTAATCAAATTACATTAAAATTTATGATTGTTATACATTCTTTTATTTTCAATTATTAGATTAGGCGTTTTGTTAATTGTTTGATTTGCATTACCTTCTCTGACTTGGGTTGTCTGTGCAACGATGGCTGAAGGCAAACTTTTAAATTCCTGTCGTGCGATTGATATCGCTCTAGTCAAGTTCTCTACGCCTAGACTACGCAGTTCCAACAGCTGCCGTTCATGAAGAATCTGAAATAGTAATTATCATGATATGCTTAGTGACTAACTAAACCAGTTTGTGTAAAATATATTTCACGTATGAGAATTTTTCCTATTGATTTATCAATTTGAATTCTTAAATAATCATTACAAGTATCAACATCGTATACTATGATATTGACCATAGTTTGCTCAGAGTTAAAATTGAATCATGTGGGTTTTAAATTATGTATTAGATCATCATTTTGTTGAAGTGAGAATAATAAATCTAGGTATGATATATGGAGTCATCTTTCTGAGTGTAAAAAAGGTTTTAAACAGGATTTACCAAATCAAATTTCATTTTCAACTCCAAGGAATGAGTATTTATTGTATCACATAAAGGTGTGTCCTTCAAGGTGCAATGTTTTTTCAAGTTCTCGATTTGACGAGCCAAGTCTCTGATTCTATCAGACGCGGCTGATGCTAAGGCGCCGGCTCTTACACTTATGTCTCTTAGTGACGATATTTTTGATGATAAGTCTTCACTTTCTGAAATATAAGCATTAAATAAATGAAATGTGTTATATTGTTAATAGTTTTTACTCTCAGTGATATATTTTCTTATATTTATATCAGGTTAATGAGGTATAGCTATATAACATAACTTAGCTTATGCTAGAACATTACACTGATTGTGGTAAGTGTAAATTAACTTTCTCCAGACTTTTAGAGCCGTCAACTTCTTTGCTCTTTCAACGTCTTATAACACTGGTTGTAGGGGTCTTATTGAGTCGGAGCGACGCTTTCTATTGTGCCGGGGCGTCGCCCAGGATTCATCGCAGATTTTTCCGTCTGCATTAGGCATTGCTGGCTGGGTCGCTGATGTAGTTTTAGTTCCAGCGACCCACCCACCATACAAATAGCGAGTTGGCACGAAGTCCTGGTAGGTTTAGTCGGTACTCGGGACGTAAAAAAAGTTTGTATGGGTCCGTATTATTTTAATGTTTTCAGTTAATACTGTCCTTTTCGTGCAGAGAAAAAGAAGATAAACATTTTGGTTGCCCTTTCTTTAGAATAAGCAGCTACTTGATTAAATTTTCAAAAGAACGGCAATAAGAACTGTTTTTCCAGGTTCTTTTTCCTCCAAAGGCAATTAAAACGTTCGGTTTATAAACAAATGTATGTTTTTATTTCATTAATATTCTTGTGTTTTCACAATGTTTATTTTCATAATCCAACAAATTATAAACGATCGCTACAATCCATATTAATGTTAACATAAAAGATCTAATTACATTGTAACTTTAGCCAGCCTTTTGAAGATCAAAAGCAGTCTACTAATTTAATTTTAACTTGAAGTCTTTTTTGAAGTTGTTGTAATTAAATACTGTTAGGACTTATGTCACAATGTCTAATTAATTAAATTTGTAGTTTTTGGATAGATTCAAAATAATTTCAAGAGAATTAGAGTCCCATTGAACATAAATTAAATTTTAATTAGTTCCTCTTTTTGAACTAATTGAGATGTATTTATCTCTTCCGTATAGAATGGAATAATTTAATTTCTTATTGTTAATTGTATTTAATTTTAGTGAATGTGTGTGTAAATATCATGGTCAAGCTCATAATGTGTGTATTATAAATATTTATAGTATGATTTATTATAAACAACATTTCAGTATAAAAATATTATGGATATTTTTTTATACAATACTAGCTGTCCCGACAGACGTTGTCCTAAACACACGAAAAATAAAATTTAAGAAAACCGAATCTAAACCATTCTCGAATCCACTTGAACACACACAAATATTTCATGAAATCGGTTCAGCCGTTTAGGAGGAGTTTAATTACAAACACAAGCACAGAAGATTTATATATATAAAGATTGATGCGAAACATCTGGCGTAAGAGAATCTGCTAGAATTTTTTATGAGCTTGCATTAATAAAAATCCTAATCATCTCACCGCAAAGGGGCTTTTTTGCAAAATGGCACGATTATTTACAACATGAACATCAGATGGCATTATAAAAATATAAAACCTTTATTAACATAAAAATTTATATAAATATAAAATTTCCTTATTCATTTGTGTCACAAGAGAATTATTTTAGAATACTTACCTTTTTTATATATTAATTTATTACACATACACAATACTATAAGTACTAGGAACCTTAACGCGATAGTGTGGTTCACTATTATCTAAGTAATTATATTATCTAGACACGCGGCAGCGTGTCAAGCCAAGTTCAAGCAAAGGAACTGGCTAGCCAGCGCCGAGTGTAATATTACACGAACCACTTGGTGCCACTTTTGACCCTTCTATAACTCAAAACATGTTTAATGTAAACACATAAAACTACGTGTGTTTAATTATATCCATAAGGACATCTAGAAACCCAAATTTCATGAAGCTAACTCAAACGGTTATAAAGATATGAAGCTCAAAAAGTCGTAAATTTTAGCACTGACTGACTGACTGACATATAGTACCTAAATCTAACCTACTTCCAGGTGACCTAGAAGGATGAAATTTGGAATCCAGCTCGGTAATTGTGTGTAAGCGTAGGAAAAAATCTAAAAATAAAAAAGTCAAAAAATAGGGGGGGTCCCCATACAAAAAAAATGTTGATTGTAACGTTGGAACCGTTACAATCAGATATTTGAAACTATCTCAATATATGTATTATTATATTTGCTATATAACAGAAATATAAAAATAAAGTTAAGTCAAAAAATAAGTGGTGTCCCCATACAAAAAACTTGTAATACGCGCTAAACAACCGGCCAACGGTGTGTCGTCGGCGGCGCGCGGCACCACATAATTATACACAGAACAGAAGTAAATCTACATAAAAGCGCTCCCGAGCAACACATAAACATAGGCACCGCTTACGAATACCGATTTAGTTATTTATTGTTTTATTACACATATGTTCATCCTGCTTCTTTCTCAACGATGAATTAAATGATTGTCATACTATAACCAGAAACGTTCTTCGTGCCTAAACCAGTAACAGTATAAAAGTGCAGTACATACATGAGATTCAATGAATAAATAAATACTTTATACAACCCGTTCGCTATAAGTTTGCCGCTGTCAACTGTCACGCGTTTAGCGGTGTCTCACTCACTCAGTTCTAGTTCCAGTGAGATTAAATCTCAATACCTGCCTAGTTTTCTTTACAAAAAGTAATGATATCCCACCAAAAGCATAAATGTAAAAAAGGTGAGCCAAATTCAATACAAAAATTATGCTTGCCTGAGGGCTTCGCCGCAAAAAGAATGGAGATCTAAATGAGTGCCAAGTTCTATGCAAAATCCAAATATGTATTTATAGCAACAAAATAACATTATGAAGAAGTATTAAACTCTATTTCTTTGCTTTATTGGATACCTATAACAATTGCTGTTATTAAAAAATGTGAGATCTTAAAGTAAGTTAGATTTGACTTGGCCAGTTTTTATCAGAATTAAAAAAAATATGTTGAATAACTTTATAAAATGACTGATGTAATGAGTAATAAGTTTATAAGACTAGTATGAATGGAACAGTCGCAAGAGGAAAATCTAGGCGAACGTTTCTCGATCAGATCGGAGGCGTTCTGGACAAAGGCCAGGTTAAGAGCTTCTTGAACCGACGGACGTGTATGAGGAATGTGATGAAAGTGAATGAAGTCAGAGAAGTGTGTCAGGATCGTAGCAAATGGAAATCCATAGTCCCTGCCTAGCCCTCTGGGAAACTGGCGTGAATCTATGCATGTATGTATGTACATGTATTACACACTATATATACATATACCTACACGTTACCATAACAAATTATAAACATCGTTATCCTTGTGAATTCACTCAATGTGCAACAGAACAGGTTTAGCTTATCCGCGACGAGTTTGAGGGTTATCTTATTTATAGCCTGACCATACCTGATATAATATCTGCCAAAGAATCGAATACTAAATCAATTCCGCTCTCAGCAGATATCGCCTGTTGAATAGGTTCGCCCAACAATGACTCCACGTCTGAAAGCAAATTGTAACGTATTAGTGAATGAACAACTGTATTATTCCGTCATTAATTCTGTAATTAGTACTTAGGTTCATCTAGTGCCCATGAACGCTATTACTTATATAATCAATAGCAATATATCCAAATACATTGGTATACAGGATACTGATGACTCTATATTCGATATTTCTGATGATGATCGGGATATATCGATTAGGAGGCATTAGATATATCGGTATTAAGGTACAAAGTATAGTTCCCCGGTGGCATTAAAAAATGCTATTGCTGTGCATCAGGTTTCGGGTTCAAATCCTGGGTCAAGCCAAAAAAAGTTATTCGGATTTTCTACCAAGAAATCTCAATAGCAGCCCGGAGTTAAAAAGTTGGCGGTGTTAGACATCAAACTCATGCCACGACAAGTATTTAAAGCTGTTGGTTCTGCGCTAGATTGCCTTCCGGTCGTGTGGAACTGTTGTTCTATCGAGTCATGAAAGTAAGGGAACAGAGAGGACACTTGTGCTTGCGCACATACTTATGGCTATTCTCCGGTCAGTTTGGCCGGTAGATGGCAATAGGTTCACCTTCTATTACGTAGTAAATTCAGGTTGCTGAAATATCACTATCACTACATATTATAAAACAAAGTCGTCCGCCGCGTCTGTCTGTCTGTTCGCTATAAACTCAAAAACTACTGAACGGATTTTCCTGCGTTTTTCACCAATAGATAGAGTGATTCATGAGTAAAGTTCAGGTACCTATACAATTTGTTAAAGTTTTGTACTACCCGTGCGAAGCTGGGCGTGTCGCTAGTTTGTGTTATAAAATGTAATGTAATTTAATATTCAAAAGAGTAATAACGACGTAATGAATTTTTGGACGTTTAAATAATCGATGGACTAGTTGCTTGTTCAACGTACATACCTACGCATTTCATAGAATTCATATAGTTGTTGAAATGTAAATATAATATAGCAAAACTTTTGCGTACAAAAATGAAAAATCCAAAAAGTTGTTAGAAATAAATAGCAATTTGTTTTTTTTAGGTTTTATGCGTATTTTCAGTTCTGATTGAATAAAAAATAGACGATTCATGTTTTACGTTTTTAAGTTTTTGAAAATCGAACTAATCCTAACTAATTTTATAAATGCGAAAATGAGTTTGTTTGTTTGTTACGCTTTCACGCCTTAACTACTCAACCGATCAACATGAAATTTTGCATACACGTTGTCAGGGGTACAGAATAGGACATAGGGTACCTTTCATCCAGAAAAAATAACTGTTGCAAACCTAACCTTACCTAACCTACATTTACGCGAGTGTAGCCGCGGGTGAAAACTAGTTGTATAATAAATGGTAAAAACGGAACTTGGCCTGTCTATCCTTTTGTCTATTATAGCTGCTTGTTTTATGCGATTACAAATGCTATTGACTTTAAATTTTATAATCATATTTTATTTTAGTTATTATCACTTCGCTATCGATGCAACGGGAAAGGGCAATCAACATAATTTTGTTTTTAAATTTATATCTTCTTGTAAAAAGACAACTAGTAGCACTAGGAATAATTCGTGTGTCGCGGGGGACTTTACAAACATTCAAACAACGGACACAAAGAACACCCAGACTCGGTTCAACCATTTGTGGATTCCACAATTTTGTCCCGCGTGGGATCCGAACCCACAAGACTCGGCAGATTAGCAGCGGCGAGGCGACCACCACTACGCCAAACCACTGTACATTACATGTCTAAAAGATCTTTTTTTTGTACAACGATAACTGGCAGCTTGGTGTACAAACTACCATAAGTATCTTGTTGCCCCTTCAGCTAAGCTAGAATGCTATCATTAGGAGTGAATTTTCAAATATATGTAAATTGTGCAAACCCACACTGGGACTATACTTTTAAACTAAGAAAGAGGCTCATGTCTAGCAGAGACCATGTAAATGGGGCTAACTTACAGTACCCAAACATGGGCCCTGACTGAGAAACAGAAGTTGAAATTGAAGATCTGCCAGGCTATAGAGCTCTAAGCTTAGCATTCTTGGAGTAAAAAGGACGGATTACGTCCGAAACACAACTCTGCGCTCCAAAACACGCATAACTGATGTAGGTATGAAATCCAGGTTGAAGTGGGACTGGGCCGCACACGTCTGCCGCATACACCCAGATAGGTGGGCACCAATCGTCACCAATAATTGGGTGTCACAACACAGTCGACGGCGCGGCGACGGGGCAGACCTAAACGGAGATGGCGGGACGACGTAGCCGCATTTGATAGGGACTGGCAGGGGATATCCACCAACAGAGTGATTTGAAAGTCTAAGTTAGAGGCTTTTGCCCAGCAGTAGGACATTACAAAAAGATGATAAAAAAAAGATCTCTATATACTAACTTTTTAAGTCTTGCTTATAGGCGTGCAGCACTAAGTCGACAGGTGGTACTAAACTGTGGTGTAGTTCTCGCGCAGCCGCTGAGAGCCACGAAGCAATGTCGGAGCACGCACAACTAACTACATTGCGGCCTTCTGTAGCTGCTTCCCGGGCCTGCTCGTTGCTTACAGCCATGCCTGATATGAGGACACTGAAATGACACAAGGAAACTGGCAATAAAAAGTTTACTTTTCTTACTACAAAAACATCTCTTGCAATAGGAGTAACTTCTATGTCCTGAAGTCCTTATAGGCATTTGAAAGAACAGCCACATAAAACACTCAGAGTCGGAATAAGTAATTATATATCACACATTTTTTATGGTTACACTACATAGCGCAGTGGCACTAACTAGTGACCCCTTGGATCACAACGCCATCCATGCAGACTAAAAGTTTGTGTTGGTTAAATTAGAGTAGTGTTTCTAAGCTATTCAGTCGATATTAATTAATATTATCGTGTTTCCTATTTAGGTTAAATGTCCAAAACTTTAGGTAGCAGAAACTGAATTTATTTAACGAAATGTTGGTCTAATACGCATCTGCTTTACCTCTTCGGAGCACATGTGTAAAACTTTGCTATGTTGAAGTCACATTATAGGTAATATTGATCTCTGAATATGAATTCAACATCTCAAATTAATTCATGAGACATTTAGCATATTCAATCGAAATTGGGAGCATGGAGCATGGAACATGGAGTATTGACATAATTAGTTACTAAACATAGGATCTATGTATAGTTATGTATTATATTAAGGTTGATTATATAAGCATTGCCCATGCTAAGGTGGAATGTTGTACCCACGAACTCGACATGGCATAGCTTGTCAAGATACCAAGATAAGGTTTAAGTTTGGATGGATCGTTTCCTTCCTTTGTTATAATTTATATACAGGGTTTAATGATAAATATTCTCGCTCTTTCCGGCTATTTATCCCACATGGTGGTGGGGTCAGCCTTCTTTATTTTCTTCTTCCACTTCGCCTTGTCCCTGACGTTATCTTCAGAAGCATTGCATGCCTTCATATCTTTGCGTAACACATCTGTCCACGTGGTCTTAGGTTTTCCTCTAGTTCTTGTGGTTTAATGATAAATACTAATAACGTTTAACCCGCCTCTTCTTACATCGTACTTAACAATTTGATTCTACCACTTTTTTTCGGAACCTGATGCTTTTTTGCCGTGGGAGAGCCACGCTACGGCATGAATGGGCCGGCTCGACCGGAGTGATACTGTGGTTTTCACAGAAAACCGGCGTGAAATAGCGCTTGCGTTGTGTTTCGTCGAGTGAGTGAGGGTACCGGAGGCTCAACCCCTCCATCCCTCCCCAAGGAAAGGGGCAAATTTAAAAGGCCGACGACGCACTTGCGACTCCTCTGGTGTTGCGGGTGTTCAGGGGCGACGGTAATCACTTACCATCAGGAGATCCGTCTGGTCGTTTGCCTACTAAAACTAAAAAAAACTACTTTTAAATTACAAGCATCTCTTCTTCTATACAACGCCTACCGCCGTGGTGTGTTATTTTCCACCGCTGCTATCATTTGCGACCGCGTGTAGGCTTCAGTTGTCCTAGAGCAACTAATTTTAATATTTGAATGAAATGGAAAGTATGGGATCGAATCAGAAATGAGGATATCCGCAGAATTCAGCTCTCCGAAAAGCCAAGCTGAATTGGTAATAGGCAGGGCACATAGCGCGCAGAACTGATGGAATCTGCAGTGGCGGCCGTGCACCGCAAGACGCAGCAGAGGTAGGTCCGTAACAAGGTGGACCAACGACCTAGTAAGGGTCGCGAGAAGCGGTTGGATGCGGGTGGCCTAAGACCGATCAGTGTGGAAAACCTTGGGGGAGGCTTATATCCAGCAGTGGCTGAGATGACGATGAAATAATACAATCATGATACAATAATAATTATTATTATTTTCAATAAATAGAGTAATGTTGAATAATTCATATTTTGGTACGTAGCTATTGTTCTTATTTTATCATTGTCAATAAATACTTAATACGTAATCAACACTCAATCACTGTATTTCCAATGACGTTACTACAATATTCTAGAATAAAAAACACAACCAGATATTCAGACGTAATAATTTTATTGAAGTGGTTTAAAACATCGATCAACAGTGCTGATATAAATAAATTACCGGTTTTTAGGGACATGTAAATTTAAAATAGCCTGCCTTATTTAAAATACGGAAAATAATATAGTGTCATAATTATATGACAGAATTAAGGGAACGTAATCTTAGTAGGAAATAAAATATTATGGTGTAAAACTTCCTAAATAAAACGATCAGTTTTTATTAGATATTATATTTATCTTTCTATTTGTTATATAATATACTTTTTGTTTAAGATAATACGTAAATTATATATTTACGTATTATCTCAGTCGAGTCACGCCTATTTCCGGGTAGGGTACGCTGAAACTACTGATTTGTAGCTTTCAGGATTTTAATATAACATTTATTCTCATCACAATATTCTTGTGCGTCACTAGTTTAGTATACTTCTAACCAGATCTTTCTCCAAGAAGTCATGTCTCTGCAAGTGCAATTCTGTAAAATTTTACTACCAAATAACATACGACTAAGCTTCTATTATTTTAGTTTTTCTATAATACTGTTAATCGCAATAACAGTCAGCTACTATGCAGCAACCAGGCACCAATCACGATCGAGATGAGATTTTAGCATTGTACGACTGATCTCGTTAGAGAACATTTGCCAAGGTCTTTCTCTTCTGACTGTCATATTCAACATTGCCATATAATATTTTAGTCAAACTATTTTCGATCATTCTTTTGACAAGTGTATTGTTACAATTTAAATTATATTACCTATAACATACATACAAACAACTAAAAACACAGACTTCTCTAATATCTGATTTTAATTTAACGTATATCGTCATGGAATCTGTAAACAATTTGCAACGTAAAAAACTATATTACTACTAAAAAACTACATATATTACTACCATGTATTTATTACTAGTTTTCACCCGCGGCGTCGCTCGCGTAATGTAGATTAGGTTAGGTTAGACCTCCCAACAGGCCCCTCCATTGGGTGAGAGAGGGAACACCCCAGGTTTTTTAGTGGGTATACCAGCGCGTTTCATGCTTGGAGTCCCACACACCTCGCCGGTGCCGTCCCCTAGCCGGCGGATAGTGCATGAAGCATTTTTACAGGGTATAAAAAAAAAAGGTTTGCAACAGTTATTTTTCCTGGATGAAAGATACCCTATGTCCTATTCTGTATTCCTGAAAACGTGTATGCAAAATTTCATGTTGATTGGTTTTGTAGTTAAGGCGTGAAAGCGTAACAAACAAACAAACTCACTTTCGCATTTATAATATTAGTTAGGATATCATCGGCCTGATTTGATCAGAAATTGATGCTCATTACACATACATAGTTATGCCGAGGGTAAGATGCTAGACCTACAAACTAGAGCATTGAACATTCAATGTATGACTAATAGCGACTTCATACTGCAGCAAGGTTCAATCGTTACAACTTGAAACGTTTTGATACACTTTCAGCAATAATTACCACCGTGTGCGTGTTAGGTCTAAAATGAACCTGACATGATGTATCTTAAACATTATTTCTTTTAATTCTTGTTTTAAAAGGGTTTGTTAAAATATAATTGTATGACACAGCCATCTGAACATTATGACTTATTATTTTAATAAGTTTTGAGGACAATACTACTGCGAAAGTAAGAAGCGGCTTAACTGCGCAAACCCAAGGTTTCAATTCAATTCAATTTAAATTCAATGCATTTCAATACAAATTTTATATTATTTGCTAGAACGTGGTACATATTACAGGTTTCAAAGTCAAATACATAGCTTACAACATATTCTGTCCAATGAGACGTGCAAACGAGAAATTATGGGTACATCATTTCTCGTTCCCCAAATCGTAATTTTTCTTACCTTTTGTTTTAATAATTCTCTTTTGTAAAAGGTAAGAAAAATTACAATTAAGTTTGGTATTTATCCTCAAAGTATTCCTTCATAGTATAATAGTTCTTGTTTAGTAAGAAGGCAAGGAATTTCTTTTAAACTGTGATATAGGCAATTTCTTAATAGTATGGGGGAGATGGTTATTGTAATTGCCATGCAATATGTGTTTAATTCTAATTTTATTGTGGGTAATTTTTTACGCCGTGTGCTTCACACTAGTTTATTTATTGTCAATAGGAACAACAAAAATGTTATTATTTCTGCAATACATGTATTATTGTACTACATGTTACCTACGACTTCGTCCGCGTAGATTTTAACTAAAAAGTGTTTGTCGCCGCGGAACCCAACTATATTTCTCTGCCCAAGTTACTTAAATGGCGTAGTTTTTATAGTGTAAAGTTAGATAATAGCATGGCTTACTCAAAAACAACATTTAAATATGTGTCGTTAGATTACACGCTGCCACAGAATGCGTAAGAAAAATAAAGATTCACAGCTCCTCCCCCGTAGGTGATAGCGTGATAATATGTAGCCTATATGTTGACCCGACCTGTTAGTAATATTCATGCAAAATTTGAAGTAAATCCATGCAGTACTTTTTGAGTTTAGCCTGGACATACATACAGACAAACAGCCAAAAATTCTAAAAACTATATTTTTGGCTTCGATATCGATTGTAGATCACGCCCCAAGTGTTCTTTTAAAAAAATATTCAATGTACAGTTTTGACTTCCTACGGTTTTATTATATGTATAGATTTATTCTTAGCGTAAAAAGAGAGCTTCATCATATCAAGAATGACAGCGTATGAGAATAACTCGATACTTAATAAATTAATTCTGCGTTAGATCAGTCCGAAATAAGTCAGATTATATTATTGTTGGCAGTAGCATCCATAAATCATAGGACTCAATAAATAGTCATTTACATTTATTTTGAAACCTAGAGAAGCCCAGATTATATCTCTGAAAGTGTTCAAAACGCTTCAGCTATCATGAAATAAAAACATCTGAAGATGTTTGTGTTTTTCTTTCACTACCAATTTAATGAAATGAAACGGAATGTTGTTTTAGTCGATTTCGCTATGTTCTCGTTAACTAGAGTAGCGCAGCCTTAATGAACGTTGGAGTCAAGAAAGTAAAAATATAATTATTATAAGGTTGGTTTGTACTAGTAACATTATTACTAGATTTTTCCCGAAACTTTATTCGAAACGGTAAAAAAGGTTTGAGTGTAGGGACTAACTAGCTTTCCGATACAATTACGATTGTAACTACTCTTTTGCAGAGGCAAAAAGGTAGTAATAATCGTTTACTTATCGGTAGAGAGAGAATAACGTTATAGTATCTATAAACTTTCATTAAATATGTATTAACACTCTAAGAATATAATACATATGTTAAAATGCATAGTTCTTCGGCGGGGTAGTGAATACGAGTGCTGTATTGATTTATTCGATTCCCGGGCGAAGTGCTTGTGGTTAATATTGGCTCTGAAATTATCAGTAGCAGCAAGGAGTCTGTAACATTGAAAGGTTATTATACCAGGTGAAATGTGGACATAATACAATGTTGCATACATAGGACCTATGTATGTATTATCCAGCATGGGTAAGCCATACCAGACTATTACTTTCGTCATCTCACTTATTTTACTAAATATAACTATCGCACTAGAAATATTTCCTGTATCGCAGGGGAACATTCAAATAACGAATACAAAAAACACCCAAACTTGGAGAAACCATTTGTAGATTATACAAATCTATGTAGTGGCATTGGCGAGGCGAACCGTTAAACTACTACGCCATCCGCAGTTCAGTGCAGTCACTTTTATTTTTTTATTATTATTGCTCTGATTTTGATCAGTTTTCCTGTTAACCAACATATTCCAGAGCATTGACGTCATCACTGCGATTTAAATAATACTGGCAGCCTTAAAACCCGCACAATCATTAAATATTGTGTTAAAGCCTACTTGCTGTCACTTCACTTACTGTTTCCTTATTTCGTGGCTAAACTGGCGCGAGAATGGAATATTTTTTACTACATTACATTTACATGACGCCATCCGTATTTTAAAACATAAATTGCCTATATTTTACTTGACTCGATTCATCTCTAGCCTAACCATGGCAAAACTGAAAACGTGAAAGTAGACAGTAATTTAATTAATTTATTTATTTGGTAAACCAACAAGTAATTAGTAATTATATTAGATAATTCTATTTTTTTAAGACGTTACTAAACTGAAGAACAATGGAGAACATGATATAGGTGAATAAATCTATAAAGCTTATTGCCCACCATCACCACCCATTTACTCACTGGTACTTGGATAACTTCAGAATATTATTAAAAAGCATATTGGTACTTTGCTTTTCAAAGTCATGCTGTGTGTTAGTTGTATTTGGTTAGAACAAAAGTTGACCGCAAGATGCTTGGAACTTTGATATAGAGGTCAAAAATAAAAATAAATACCTCTGAAATATGCGTGTAATCTCTACTCATTTGAGTAATAAGGTACTCCTTGATTTTCAATAATTAGCACTATTGGAGGTAGTTTCACTCAGTTATCGAGGTCCACATATAGTTAATATGACATAGACACACGGCAGTATATCGCCGATGAATAGGCAGATATATTACACTAACATGTCACCAGCTATAGTTACGTGCCCCACGTAGAAGTGGACTAATCCACTTTTGCTACCAGGCACGTTTTAGACTAACGCTAAAAATGTCATATTTAGAAAATCCCAAAAATCCTTTGCATAATCTAGGAATTGAACATTACATCATAAGACTAACGCAGCAGTCAAAGTATGGATGATATAATTATATAAGCCAACATTTCCATAGAAGTTAAGACCTAGTATTAGTATTTAATATTCAAATCCTTTCAATACACTCAACTTTACCTTAGGCTAATTTAATTAAAAGATTCACTTGTATACTTTGATCAGAAAACCTTATTCCTGTTATAAAGTCTCGCGTTTAATTTAACTTTCACAAACTTACGCATTCATAGCAAGCAAGGAAGTTTTCTGTTAGCATTAATTCGAGGTGTGCTTCAAGATTCATTTGATGGCGGCAAAGATTAGGCAGTTTAGAGGCGTGTGTAAATACGGATTTGGTAGATTGCTTAGATATATTTTGTGTAATAATCATTTGGTCAATGGCATGCAATACTATTTCCATAATGAAATGTAGACATGTTGTCTTAAATATTAATGAAGGTCTTTGTATGATGGACCTATGTCGTCAAGTAAGCTCACATAAGTCGAGAGATTTTCCTTAAGAAAAAATGGTTAAAGAAAGTATTTCGACTAGCCGCAGGTTGCTCATTTTATAGGATTTTACTGTACAGATGGCGTAGTGGTTTAAGTATACACCTTGCCGCCGCCGCTGCCACTGCACCGAGTGTTGTGGGTTCGAATTCCACACGGAACAAAAATTTATGAATCACACAAATTTTTGTCCCGTGTGGAATTCGAACCCTGGATATTTTTTGTGTCCGTTGTTTAAATATTTGTAAAGTCCCCCGCGACACAGGAATTAAAACTAGAGCGGAAGATGTCATTAAAAAAAATACCGCTAATAATAACGCTAGTCCTTAACGCAACCTAATACTATGTAGCTAGATTTCACACTCCTTCAACATTTAGGTCAATTGTTTTGGTCTGTAGATGACCTATTTATTCAATCACAACTTTTTAATTAAAGGCTAAGTAAGGCCTATATAGGTATATACCAAAAGGGTTAACAGAAGTGCATTACTTCCATATTTTTTCTAAGTAATAGGGGGTGAGCCTATTACCGTTTACCGTGCACAAATTCAGTCTTCGTGCTACTATTGACATGTTTTTATAGGCAATTTCAATAACACTATTCAACCCAGGAATCAAAGCTGGGACTTCGTGGTCAGTCGCAAACGTTAGCACAATGTACGCGTATGCTACCTACTGTACTAGCAAGACATATTCTAATCGTACGATAGTAAAAAACTAGCAACATATATTTATAAGATTCTAGACGTCCTTCTACGACGTGCTTTTACGCTAGTGACTTCATTACACGTTTGCTTAACTAAAATCCATCATCGAAAGCCGTAACTTCACTGATAACTTGAAGTATTTTTCATCAAAGAAAATATTTGTGAAAAATCTGTTCTATCTAACTTAGATATCATATATACTACAAGAGAAAGTACCAAAGCCTTTGAGAGTTCCCTAAGAAAATACAGGATTAATATCTTACTAACCAGCAGATAAGCACGACGAATAAAGTGACAACTACCAGGGCTCTGTCACTGCAATCTGAGTTTTCTGCTGCTGGGAATAAGGCTCCAGTTTCCATTTCATCTTCAGATCTGGACCTTGAAAATAAGGACAATATTCCCAAAATGAGGAGGTAGACAGGTATCACGAGGGCAATGCAGGCGAACGCGATGATAAATGCCAGGAACGTTGATTCCACTTTTATTGACTGAAACAAAATTAAGTGCTCTTTTAGAAAATCTCTCTTGATGAAAATTTGCTGGTTATGTTTAAAGTGTAAGCTAGAGGGAAACTGTGCTTTTACATATTTTACTGTAGATAGTTATATATTGCAGCGATAGTCTTGTGGGAGATCATTGGGTTGCCACGCAGGGGTCTCGAGTTCGATCCCAAGGCACGCACCTCTGACTCTTCGAACATATTAAAGTTAATTATCGTTCGTTTTAATGGCGAAAGAAAACATCGTGAGGAAACCTGTATATCTGAAAATTCTATATACCTAATGTTTTCGAAGGTGTATCTTGCTCGCACTGGACCAGCGAGAGATGGTCTAAGGCTGACCCCACATTTGCCGTGTGCGTTCCTCGGGCGTGTGAGCGACGCTGGCGCAGCGCGCGCGCCGCGTGCTCTCTCGGCAGACGCCGAAGCATAGATTAGTATACCTCGCCGAAGGGCAGTAACGCCAGTAACACGCGACGCTCGCGCGGCGCGCGCGTTGCGCCAGCGTCGCTCACACGCCCGAGGAACGCGCACGCCAAATATGGGGGACGCCTAACCTAACCTAAAGCTTCGCTTACTGAGAAGAAGCCTGTGGCTAGCAGTAGAACAGTTTGTATAGAAGGCTGCTATTATTACAATATAGGTAAGCCTCAATAGGGTATGCAATTCAAAGGCAGTCCGTAGTAACAGTTTTAAGGCTTCGTATAGACCGCACCATAGTTGCATAGCTGCCGCAATTGATTGTGCTGTAAATTCAAGCCTTCTGAGAAATACACCTATTGTGATTGCGAGTTTAATATGTAAAACAATAATGTTTGTTTATACATACCTACATATATTATTATAATTTTGCATGTATGTGCTCTTAACCTTGGTGTTTAGAGTACGTGCGTAGTTGAATTTTGTGTTTTATTTTATTTTATAATGTATTTGGTAGCAGGTAAATATACATACAGTTATCCCCGAAAAGGTGGGCAAAGGTGTATACAGGGACATTTTACCAGCTATGCTTTAAGGACACAAGTAATAGGGGTTGAACCGGGTTCATAGCATTCAGTTTCAGGAAAAAAATACCTAATAATACTTTGCTGGACACGGGAATTGAAACCTAAACCTATGTATCAATATCTGCTTGAAACTTTGCAGTATATTTACATATAACTGGTTACTCTAGCTAGTATGTAAAGTAACTTGGTATTGTGTGTATTAGAAAGAACCATGGCCAAGTATCTATAGGAGCTGTACCTATAATGAGATTTGTTTGTACTTATGTATTAAACACTATTCCGTTAGAAAATGACCGTAAAAAGCCTAAATAGTTTAATATTATAAAAATACTTTGAAGGTTAGAATCTACAATGAAGTTTTAACAAATAGGTTTCAATAGTTAATTAAGCTTATTAAACTGATTTAACGATCTTTTTAGTTATTTAGTATGTGAATAAATATAATTTTAAATGTATTTTATCACAACAAATGCAATAACAACTATAGACAATCCACAAAGTAATCGTAAGAAGCTGTAGTTATCAGTCCATAAAACAAAGCCGGGGTTAAAAAACATAAAAACAAAAATGCCATAAAATAACGTATCATAACCTCACAACAACAAAACGCAGTGGATCGTAACTGTCAATCGATATCGGGGAGCCATCAGGCAGCGCGTCAAAAACAAATCACGTTTCGTTATACGCGTATAAGCAAAACGTTGATGCATTTTTTACTTTAGATAAGTTTTCTATTTTATAAAATCAATAATACAAACAGATTTCGAGTTAATATGATATTTACTTATTGAGTGAATTGTTTTACTGGTACTAAACTATTAAAAATCAAAATAATATATTTAATTATAATCAATAACATTATTTGCATTCTGATTCCAACAAAATGTACGATGATAAAAAAAATTATAATTTTATTTCCTGGATTTCTTATGAGATATTTTAACGATATTTTCATGTATATAACATATCTGTACACGCTCAGGTACGATATGACCAATGTTCTTTGATGGTGTGGATTGTGACTTTTAAACTACTAGGTGGCAAATAAGTAAACAGCTTGCCTTATGACAAGCTACTACCACAAAACCTAGGGACGACAACAAAACTCACTAGGAGCTTTATAGTCATTAAAACAACAGACGATGAGCCACAATCTGTAGTTAGCCTGTTAATTCCCAGCGATATAATATCGGTGGCTAGAAATAATAGATTTTTAATTACGTCTGATATTCTAAGACTTGACAGACAAATGCGATTTTCTGTTTTATGCGGCAATACCTCGTATTATCCGCTTGTTGCAAACCTTTAGAAGAGGAGTCACTATGCTGCTAATATATGGGGTACCTCACACTAGTTTCTCACTGACTCCAGTGTCTCCTTAAGATGCCTAAACACCCTGCACACCACTATTACAGAAGCACAGCAAGGTCATAAAGCTCCGATCTTTGTAGAGTAAAGGTTGTTCCTTATTCAATTCGAAACGTTCTGAAAAAGATTTAAAACATCGTGGCATCTCAGTCACCTTCACACGGATGACTGCGACAGCAAGATGTTTTAAATCTATTTAGTGCTAAACGTATCTAGTGAGTTGTTGTGCAAGTGGCCCTAAGTTACCTTACCGCGTCTTACTTCTTTTAAACAATAGCGTGTCACAAAAATGACGTCATATTAGCTTAGCGGGAGTTCTCAATTTTTTGTGTACCTATGTTACATAACTATCTACAACATGTCTCAGCCAAGAATGGATCCTTTTACGTAGAGGATGAGCACACCAAATGCTATAGTGGGCATTATTTGTGTGTATTTTTGTAATTTAAATCTACCAATCAGCTTCTTTGCTAGCAAAAAATTTGTTCTATTACATCTACTTTAAACCAGCCTACTATATAAGAACGCCGTTTCATCAGGCTGGTACGTATTGTATCTCACGTTGGTCAACGCTTATTATTTGCTTAATACCAGTTTACGTCAAAAAGAAACAATGTAATATGTAGTTCAATAAGTAAAATATCCTACTAGTTACATCAGGTAAATATCTTTTAAAAAATATACGAAAGTATATCATGTCAACATTGCGCTAGACATTGGTATGTGTCGTATAAAACAGGTTTATTTCAAAATTATTCTGTGCAGGTAGTATCTAAAAGTGAAAATACCGTACAGTCCTTGAGTGACCGACGAAGATCAAATTGATTGATAATTATGATGATATTTGAATATTAACAAATGCGAAAGCTTGTCTCAGGCAAGTGTCGTTGATGCCGAAACACTCGCAACGACCATACAGTTAAAATCATTGAACATTCTAATCCTAATCCTAACTAATATATAAATGCGAAAGTGAGTTTGTTTGTTTGTTAGGCTTTCACGCCTTGACTACTCGACCGAACATTATGAAATTTCGCGTACACGTTGTCAGGGATACAGAAAAGGACATAGGGTACCTTTCATCCAGAAAAAAGTACTGTACCCAAGAGATAGAAAATTGACATAACCTACATTTACTCTAGCGACGCCGCGAGAAAAATCTAGAAATACCCTTAATATAAAAGTTGGTGATGATGATTTACGCTGTTGAATAGATTTGGATAAAAATTGGCGTACAAATAGAACACATCCTAGATTAGCACATAATTTTTGTTCCGACATATATTATGATCCCGTAGTATTTACGCAGAGTAATTGGCGGGCAATTGTTACCATAGCTTATGGATGCTTGCGACAACTCTCTATATGGCAATAATTTGTGAGTTGGCGACACTTTAAATAAATAACGCATGAGAAACAAAATATTGTTGCTGTGCTGTCAGCACCTTCTTTAGAAGTCTGAAAACCTTATCGACCACAGGACACAACACACGTGTGTTTTGTGCTTTGGACCTTCTGTAGGCAAATAGTTCCTCTGGTAGCTGGTTCCAAACTGTTCAAAATCGCAGTTTACAACTGCTATTTTAGATATTTTATAATGAGTAAAATACTATGGGGATGTGCAAATCGACGTACTGCTACGTTGCAATAGTGACGGCTGCACCGGGAAAGACCGCATTGCTTTCGCCTAAATAAAAAATAAATATTAAAGATGTTTTAATATTATTTGTTTATTTTAAATCAGTGTATGATTAAAATTAACGAACAATAATCAGACACATTTTAATTACTCGTATGCATGTTAGGAAAATATGCGCACGTCCGCGATGAGATGCTTAAAGATCGGCATCACTTCACGTGTCGGGTGCTTTTTAGGTTGTGTTCCCGCACCAATTCTTGTTTAGTATTGCCACTGAAGCAATATTTTTCAATATGAATATAAAAGCTCACAATATTATAATCTACGTAAAAAGCCTATGTTAGCCTAATTAGGAATGATCAATGTGTTTTGTCTGTAAGAAAAATGTGCTCTTGCGTAGATGAGAGAAGGGGATCTCAACTGTAATCACTGTCTAATGGCTCTGTCATTATGTTTCGAAGAAGAGATAAAGTAATGTTAAAGCTAATATTATAGATTAGCTTTTGCTCGCGACTTCGTCCATATAAAATTGAGTTATTAGATGTATTTTCTCCTAACCCAGACAAATTACATAAAATCTTGCAAACAGTAAGTAGTGATTATCATTATCTACTTACATGTAAAGTGTAGTCTTTAGTAGTAATATATGTATAATACAATATACACTGCTTTATGTTATAGTTAAAGTTGCTTAACTTTGAAGCGAAAATCCTCATTATTCCGTACTAAATTTTGTCCGCGGCATCACTACGAGTAATTATTGTAACTAAATCTCTCCATTTAGTTCTACTCGAGATTCAACAATAAGACATCTTGTATGTTCATTGGAGCACTAAATTGCAGGTACGTAGTTTAGGTATAAACTGAGTCTTTGAAAGTCTCAAGTTATAACTAGTTTCCAATGTAATAGTTTAATTTAAAGCTGCCATGTTAAGAATATTTTGTAAAATTCTTTTTAGTTTTAATAATATTTTTCTCTTGTTGAATCTCGAGTAGAACTAAATAGAGAGATATCTCTCTATTTAGTTCTGTTACAATTACTTGTAGCAAGATAAACCTAGGTATTGTTGCTTTTATATTAAGACTAGCTTCTGCCCGCGACTTCGTCTGCGTGGAATAGTTACTTTGGGCTAACGCTAACTATAACCCGCGACTTCGTTATCATTATTTTGCTGCGATGTTATTTTAAAACTGCTATATCTCCTAAGATATTCATTGAAATCGAATGATGTAAAGGGCAATTTTGTTTTAAATTAAATACTTGTGATGAATAGCGTATTTATTTGGATAAGGATTAATATCATGTTTATAAAAACACCTTCGCAAATAATGCATTATTTTAGAACAAATTTGGTTAGCATAAAAAAGGTTATAGTGAGCCAACCTTAAAAGATAGACATGCTGTCGCGGACTTTTTTTTAGAACTTTTAAAGGGAAACAATTCTATCATACATAATTTTTGCGAAACTTTAACTGTTTACGCAGCGCACGTAGCGGAAGCTTTCAAAAGGGGAAACACCTTCCGATTTTGAAACATTTTTCATTTGTGCTCCGCTCCTATTGATCTTAGCGTGATGATATAATTATAGCCTATAGCCTTCCTCGAGATATCTCTCTATTTAGTTCTGTTACAATTACTTGTAGCAAGATATACCTAGGTATTGTTGCTTTTATATTAAGATTTTCTCTAGGGTGATTCTCTTCATTGTGTACGCTTAGTTGTTCCATTGTGCATGTATTTTTAATTATCGATATGCTATTAATGGATTGGTAGTATGAAATTAATACAATACTTTGTAAATAAAACATATTAATACTGAATAAACGCTGTGTATAGAATAGGAGTTAAAGTTTAAATATGTCTTGTATTAAAATAAGCAATAGGAAAGGTAGAACACAGCGAAGTCTCTATTTTAAAGTGAGATTTCACTAAAATTGTGGCTGCACAAATGTGAAAATACCTATCGCTACATAAGATCGTAGTCATGCAAACTAGTGATCTGCATTCCAGTGGGTGGGTAAAACCTTCCCCGCAGGTTTTTTGTAGTGTTGGCTTTCCTTGTGTGTCCTTGTCCCTTGCGCTGAGAGCATAGTAAGTCCTTTTAAGAAAGGTTGGCAAGCGCAAAAAAACCACAGTAACCATTCATCATCAGGAATGCTGTATGTTTGTTTGCCACTGTGGCAGTATAGCAGCAGAGTATTACATCTAAACTTTGTCAGCTATGTGAGCTATGCTTTAGTTCTACGGAATTATGGCAAATGTGTTGTCTGCTGGGCACATTTTGCAGACATTACTAAAACTTCTAATTATATTACTAAATACTACTAGTAGTAGTAGTGCCTAAATATGAAATAAATACATAGATCACGCCTGTTTTCCAGAGAGGTAGGCAGAGACTACGGATTTCCATTTGCTACGATCATGACACACTTCTCTGGCTTCATTCACTTTCACATATAATCCCAAATTTAAGCATAATATATATGCTAAAATTTAGGAGAGGCAAGAGACCATAAATTATTATCAGAGGATGAAATCTCATTATAAAAAAAATCTACGTATTATATTGTTTCAGTGTCATAAATATCACAAATGGTATTTCGCCTACATCAAAATGAATGTCAGATGTAAACACAGATTGCCTTCCAGTTCCTATTTGACGTTCATTAGACTAGCTAGGAACTCTTTTTTGAACAGTTCCTTCGATATATTCGATAATTTTAAAACTAACACATTATTTATGTCGTTATAAGAAAATAAAGAAAGTAAATATATTAAAAAGCTTTATTCTTAGGCGACGCATTATCGCCTTTCTTCAGAGTTGAGTGTCCGAGGGCTATCATGTTACAGGAAACGATTCTTTTAAAATGTCAGTGCCTTTTCGTTGGACATTAAAAGACTTATGATATGGGAAAGTTCCACGTCTAAAAGTGTGGGGCTTCTGGATATAAATTTAGGGTTTATTTAAATCGGTATGTTTATCTAATTAATGCCGCATTTAATCATCAGATAAGGATTTTTTATTGGATAAAGTATAACATAATCAAATTGAATAATTAATATAATTGTGTGAATGAAACAGTTCAATTGTTACACTTGTATATTTAGTCCGGCTATAATTTCGTTGATGGAGAACTTATAAGTTCTCCATCAACAAAATGATTTTCCATCATGAGATAGGTATATCATGATGGAAAATCAGACCTAAATATAAAATACAATTTATGCTCGTTCCTTTGTAAATAGTAATTTTAATATCAAAACGTGCGTGTTACGAGTAGACCTTGTTTCTTAATACTTCCTATGTTTTATTTTTAAAGTCATATGTATACTTCTAGTCTTGCTCATATTTACGAGACCTTATGCGTTTTCAAAAGTTACATATTACAACTTGTTTCTAAGTATTTCTATATCTCTTTTTGATATATCTTCTTCTAGTCTAGGTTAAGTAATTATATACGAGAGTTTAGTGTTTTAAAATATATTGCAGTATTTATCAGGGCTGGACAACGTTTATCTGGCAATAATAATTTATTCGGGTTTTTTATTGTGTAATATTGATATTATTATTTTTAATTGGTATAGCGATATTTCATAACTGTACCAGAGGAACAGATACGAACTAAAGGATAAAATTAAATGTAAACTGAGTCAGAAATCTGATATGCGCTAAAATTGATCTGATATGTCATTTATTTCTAAATACATAATCCTGTATATTTGGAGCCAATATACTATGGTAGGCCTAAAATCATCATCATCATCATGTCAGCCAAAAGACGTCCACTGCTGGACATAATGGCCTAAAATAATTTAAGAAAAACCAATTTGTCCTTATTATACTGTGCAAAATAAGAACATAGAAGCCTAATGAGGCCATCAATAAAATATCAAGCATCTAATGAGGAATAATTTACAAATACTGATTATAATATAAAATGTTTTGTTTACTTAACAAAATTATCTAATTTTCCAATAATAAATTCTGTATCCCGAAATATTACTAAAGTGGCAAAAAATAATACGTTGCTGTATATGGACGCGTTGAATTCAAGCTGATTTGACATTACCACATATTGCATTGGGTGGCAAGCGATCGCTTCTACGTTTCGGCAACGCGCATTGGCGCAATAATACGAAAGATTGCATCCATCGAGAGTTGCGTGTCCCAAATTTTATATTGGTATACTGAGTGTACGCGCGTTAAATCTGTGTGAGAAATAATACTAGCCCTTTTCTCTGTCTGTATGTTTTGGTTTTACGTGTAAGATTATCAACTTATAAATTGCTAAAATTAGCAGTGATATCAACAATCGATGCCCAATTATTCGAATGAAGTGGTTATTCGAATTTCGAATGTTGTTCCAAAGATTTTCTCGAAATTAATTCGTGTCTTGATAGTTTTGAATAACAAATGAAAAGTTCATAAGCACGGCATTTAATATGACCAGTTGTTAAACTTTCTTAATAATTTGACCTAGTTCTTCTTATATTCTTCTTCTTTATATTTATGTGTTTGTGTGTTTTTGTATATTATGAAATGGTTCGTACTAACAGAATAAATAACCTTTCGAGGAGCTAAAATAAGAATTTTAGCTCTTTAGATTCAAGACGATGCATACCTAGAAATAGAATCGCCAGATAAAACAAGATAATATGTATATCAATAAAATTACTATATTGTTTACCAACAGTTTTAACAGTTCTTCATAATGCGGTCTTCGCCATAGTGTTGACGATTTTTATTGCCATTCAAAATCGTCATCCATGAGACCGGTTATTCAAGATATTGGTGTTTCCGTAGTATTTAATAACAATTGAATAATAAGAAGCTTTATCTTTGGAGCGCATTCTGAATATCGACCAGTGTTTAACTAGAGTCTATCAGCGGTGAACGACTGGAGTCAAGTTCAGGCTCACAAAAATGTTTAAGTTTATCTTTTTGTACTGTGTATTAGTCTTATGTTTAAGTGATAGTTTAGCAAGAATAGCACGTAAGTAAATTATAAATAAATTTATGTAATCTATTTATAGTCATAATTATTTATTGTCATAAATATTATTTAACATTATGAGTACAAATTTTTTGGAAAACGTGTATTAATTTTATAACATTTTATTTGTATTTACATTTACGTAATATTAAATTAGCGTGTTTTTAATCAAAATATTGGTTATTTTAAAGTTCTTTAATTTTATTAATATACTTTTTATAACATTGACCGAAATATTTAATATTCAAATTATGCAGTTAGAAAAATATTTCAATTTGTGAAAAAATTGCTGTCGTAATCACAAAACTGTTACATAAATTTATATTGAGTAATAATATTGAGTATAGTTTAAGGCAAAGCATCGAATATGTGTTGGTGGTGTTTATAAGTTATGATTATTTAATCATTAAATTTTTATAAAATAGCAATTCTCTTTGATTCCTTAGCTTCTTACATACCAATATGCCCCGGTCTGAAAGCAGATTGCTTAAAGAAAACAGCACAAGAAGTACTACCCCAATTTGCAAAGGGAATTCCTGAACTAGGGGTAGCTTCTATTGATCCTTTGATGGAAAATCACGTCGCCCTGACTTTACCGGGTGGATTCAAGGTAGAACTTCATAATGGAAGTATGACAGGATTGAGGAAATGTAACATCGACAATTTATCGTGAGTACTTTTATGAGCTTTTATGTAGACCTATTAGTTGTAAATCATTTAGCTGTGTGATTAATTTGTGCAGTTATTCAAACAAAAGAATGTGATAGTTATCTATGTATATCTAATACTATAAAGAAGTAAAATTGGTAGTCATATGTTGAACTAAACTCTGGAAACTGTAACAGTTTGTTTAAATTATTTCATTAATGTACAGTGTACACCTTACACTATTTCTGAGTAACGTATGCTATATTTTAATTACAAGCCATATGAGCAAAACCTGGCCATTTA
Source organism: Catocala sponsa (assembly GCA_963564715.1). NCBI lineage: Eukaryota > Metazoa > Arthropoda > Insecta > Lepidoptera > Erebidae > Catocala > Catocala sponsa. The sequence continues at coordinate 17,716,358 of OY751338.1, read as the reverse complement.
TATATGTATATAATTTGTTAAAATTAAAGATATTTAACTAAGCCATAATCGTAACCTGGTATGTAATATATAAGTAAGTAATAAACCCTATAAGTAATATTATAGGGCGGTAAATTACAAAATATCTTGTTTTGGTGTGATACAGATTAATCTGTCATTTTTTTATTGACCCCTTAGTAGTAAGAATCAAAATCATGGTAAATTTATACCTATATTATTAACTGAATCATATTTCGTCTGTCCTGACCTGAAATAGACACGCGTTAAGGGGCTGGTACCCATTTGTAATTGACATGATAGCACAGTGATTATATTTTTAAATATTTAATGTCTTGATCTAGGAAGCTAAAAGATTTTTTTATATCTTCGAAATCTTACTTAGATTACGGTAGAACCCTTAACTTTTTCGGCAGTGTATGATAGTTTTCTGCATTTTATCTGGAGTTTATTCTAATGATATTCGAATACATAAATATACGTATAATATACTTATACACATATTTATGTATAACATGAGACACCATTTTGCTCGGTCAAGGAGACATAGTACGTACTTTTGTGTAATATAAAGGTACATATACTTATATGATTCGAAAATAAGTATGCTCTTCAGTAATCTGAGTAAGTGAGATTTTATAGAAAGACTATATAATAGAGTATAAAATATTCAGTAATTCATTTAAACCTTTTTTATCTGTAATGGGTTTTTGTACGTAACATTATTTTTATACAAAACTAGATTTTGCCCGCGGCTTCGTAATATAACTTTTTTCTAAATAAAAGGTACCTTATGTCCTTTTCTGTTCTCCTGACAACGTGTATGCAAAATTTCATGATGATCAGTCAAGTAATTAACGCGTGAAAACGTAACAAACAAACTAACTCACTTTCGCATTATAATGTTATAGTTAAGATATATACTATTTGTACAAATCTAACAGGTAAAAGATTATACTAAATAATTGCTTATCTAAAAAAGAAAAACTCGTGAAACAAATACTGGAAATAAATCTTTTATCTGTCTTATATGCTTAAATTACTAGTTCAATTAGCAGACAGCTATTGTTTATCTTTTTACATACATAAATATGTAAATTTAAGTTATCAAATATTTGTCCATTCGCAAAGTACCCACAAGTCAAAAGGATAGGTTTATATAACAGCTAATATTTGTGCAATAAATGTGCAAACATAGAGTAAAGTTTAAACTAATAAACTTTGAATAATAAACATATTGAATCATATTTATTTACATAATTTATAAATACGCACTAATCGGTTTCGTGTGGTTTTAATAAAAGAATATGTTTTTACCTGCGAATTGTTTGTATTCCCTACTAAACATAATATTAGTTTATTTTTGTAGAAATTACTGTATATATTTCATTACGTAGATTATTGATAATCGCCAGCAATCTCTATTCTAGTTGTGTTTAATGTCCTGTGTACATGATGCAAATTTTTTGATAATATAAGCTACCTTCTTGACTAAACGTGAAGCAATTATATTGAATTAAATCATGTGTACCTACATACAAAATACAATGGAATTCGCCTATGTCTTAAAAATATTGACCAAAATAGCAATTGGTAGGTCAAATATAATGTTGGTGATACACTTCATACAAAACTGCCGTTTGATAGATTATAAACACCTATTATATTATAACAAACTTAATCTTTTGATTATTATTAAATATTATTTTAAATATTACTGGTGCGTTCTTCACTCGGCTTCTTAAATTGAAGGGGCATGTATAACTCCAATACATGTAATTAGAAAGTATAAGCAGCCATGCTTATAATATATGTTGTAAGTACCCGTTTTTGAAGGTAATGCCTACATAAATTAAATTAAAATAATATATTATTATCTCATTTCAGATTCAACAAAAATGAAGCTGATTTGTCGATGCATTGCGATTTAACGATCAAAGGACAATACAAGGCGTATGGAAGAATATTGATAGTATCTATTAACGGTGATGGAAACGCCAAAATTAAGTTAAGTAAGTATTTTCCATAAAAACTAAACTACATAATATATACATATGTTATTAACTTTAGCTTGAATATTCTCTAAAAAGTTAAGCCCGCTTCAATATCTGATAAGCCGCAGTTTCAGGCTTCTTGTGATTTAGTAGCTTTAGTATGAGCATATGCGCAATAATTCTTGGTAAATGGTTAGTTTTTTGAATAAATTGTTTTCCTTTTTTAATTGTCAATTTATTTTCGGTTGCCATGGAATATAGAGGGTGTGCTTCGAAGATGGTAGAAGACTCATCCATTTATGGAGTGCATAATTTATGATGCTGTAGTAGTTTCAAATGTAACGCGAGCTTGATAGTATTGTGAAAGAAATAACTCTTGTGAGAATCTGTATTAATTATTCTATATTGATTTTCACAGAGAATGCTTCTCTCAGGGCAAAAATCAGATTTGCTGACGTTGAACGTGATGGAGTGGTCTACTATGAAGTAAAGGACTTTGATACGACATTCGATTATGGAGACAAAGTCACGTTTGGTCTGACTAATTTGTTCCAAGGAAACCCTGAATTAAGTAAGTAAAATAAGATCAATTCGAGACTATTAAAACTGTACATTTTATCGGCCTCTATGGCGTAGTGGTTAGTGTAACCGACTGGCACGCCTGATGTCGCGGGTTCGATTCCCGCACAAGTCAAACATTTGTGTGCATGAACATGAATGTTTGTCTTGGTCTGGGTGTTTCTATGTATAATATGTATGTATTTACAAAAAAAAAGTATATATGTATGTTTATCCATTTTCTAGTATCCATAGTACAAGCTCTGCTTAGTTTGGGCTAGATGGTGTTGTGTGTATGTGGTAGAATATTATTAATATTAATATTACATAATTTCGTTCTAATACGTGGCACATCAATCAAATTGAAATAAATTATAAATCATGCAACATTCTATCTCCAGTATAAAATACTTAAGTCAATGTCATTTCTATTGTTGGAAACTATCCGTAATTCTAACCAATGGTTTACAGAAAAGGCAGGTAAACAATAACGTGTATCATTTTACATCTTTCGGTACAACCATTTGTGGGCAGACTTTTTGTCCTGTGTGGTATTCGAACCCACAACACTCGGCTTAATGGTAGTGGTGAGGCGACCACTAAAAATCACTACACCATCCGTGCAGTTTCTGTCTTTAATGTTTACGCCCTTTATTCGTCTCAATCAAAAGAAACTTACTTTATGAAGTCAGACTGTCATTTTGTTTTATTTTTTGAAAGTTACTTGCAAGGGTCATGAAAGTTCGTTGAACCTAATTGGTATCGATCTATATATAAACCAAGTCGAGGTGAAATACAAGTCAAGGCTAACTTCATTATAAAACTTTCATTACTCATTCTTTTTTGAATTACGGAAATGAAAGATCGTGCATTGTATAGATAATAAAATTTTAATATATTGCATATTATCGTCAATAATTCAGAATTATTGTTTTTGATTAATTTGATTAAATGACGCATTTATTGCTCATTATTGTAATCAATTATTGTAATCTATCAAAGCTCAGTTGCACTCGCTAATTAACTTTAAATTCCGGATGATTTAAATTGCCATTACCGTCACTTTAAATTTACGTGTTTGCTGAGGATTGGATCGCTTGAATTGTATAAGGAACCTTTTACCTTTTCTGCTGAACTTAATATCTTTTCTTATTTACTTGCACATTAGTTTGTGTAGTTCATTAAATTCGTGCATATAGACTGAAAATCTGTTTCAAACTGTACAGGAAATCGGTAGGTGTATAAGTTATTTCCGTAAAGTAAAAAGTACGAAAAGTTCTAGTATCTATTTGATTAAGTTAACCAAGTAAACCTTGCTTAACTTACTTACTGGCACTAAGATATTTAATTATAAAACGACATTATAAACACTTTATTACACCTATATTTATTATTTCACGTGTTAAGCTGTACATTTTCTTAAATATTTAATATGTACATATGTATGTCTGTGTAAAAAACATGATTGAGGCTCGCAATATTCTCAGATTATGATTATAAATTCTTACCGACTTTTTCATGATAAAATCGTCAATAATATCTATAGATATATATGTTCTAAACGTCAACCCTGATTAATGTGTAAATAGCAATCTTGGCGATTTTTCTTCTTGGAAATATTGGAGTAGGTTACAGATGCTGTTTTAGCGGCTTATTTAAATTATGTCCATAAAGCAATCATTTTATTTTTTCAGGCGAGGCTGTTTTGCAATTTTTGAATCAAAACTGGAAGCAAGTAGCCGAAGAGTTCGGTGATCCCTTGGTTGACAAACTTGTTGATATAGTTTATAACATCGTGAAGAAGTTCTTTGAAGGCGTTCCAAAGAATGAGATGTTTGTAGACTAGACTTATCTTAATGCTTAGTGAATAAAGTAAGTTTGATTTGCTTTTTTCGTTAATGTTAAGTATGTGTTGTGTATTATATGTGTATGTGTGAATGAACTTAAATATAAAGACATAACAAAAAATAAATTTCCAGCGAGGTAAAATTCCATTTTGTTCTTAGAATACTAGTATATATGGAATGTTTTTTTTTGCTGGTATAGTAAAAACAAATATAATATGTAATAAGCACTTTAGGTTAACTTGATATCATAAGGAAAATTAAAAGTATTATAAATTCTATAAGCTTTCATTTATATGGTACATACCTGCAGAAACGAATACGGAAAAGTGAACTCTCCCCATACGATGTCTTTGATAAGTCCTGAAAAGGATTTATTTTTATTAGAACATTGTACAAACGTAATTATTACATATACCAAAATGTATACTTAAATATAATTAAAACTTATAAAGCAATGCATATACTCGTAAATATATATACATACATATTACTCCACTTTATACGATTAGTAGTTCACGTAACGAGATCATCTAGGCGACCTCATTGTAAACGAGTAGAATGCGAAGCCTTTTGATATTGTAACCGTACGGACTGTGCTATGAAGTCTTATCTCTATAGGTACAGTTTTATCTACTGGGGTAGTTTTGTTAGAGAATTGGTATAAAACGCAAGTAAATAAATTTAACTCTGAAATACCTAAATGAAATAACCCTAGAATCCTAAAAATAATTATGTCAAAGTTAAGTTTGTTAGTTTTGTAAAAGTGTTGTATTATGTGAATGTAATCTGAAATATATTCAACAGTGTGTGCACACCTGATAGTTGCTGTGAATATTCGCGAGGTCATTTTAGTTCGGACTCTTAACATAGTTTAGCGATAACCTAGGCAAGATACATATAAACGAGAATTTTCTCTGTAAGATTTTCCTTTCAGAATCTCGTCCAATGATAAAGATATTTTATAAAACATATACATTCATACTTCGTAATTATACGAAGTATGACGGTTATTAAACAATTACCAAACTAAATGTGTAAAAAACGTTGCTTACCGACTGGAAAATCAAACGGATATATCATATAAAAAAACTGCGACATAAACCCAAAAGGGTGAAATCCTTCTCCGAGTCTCAGCGACGGCAACAAGTACGTTTCTTTTTGCGGCAAACCACCAAATCTTATTTTACTCCTGTCCTTTTCTTCAAACCAATCCTCTGTATAACTGGCTCCTATATCACTTTCTGTTATTATATTTTGGGTTGTATTCATTACATTTACTGGTTCTTTGAAAACTTCTCTAGTTATTGGTATAACTTGAATAGTTGTTGTTTGTGTAGTTACTGTACTAGTTATTGGCACTTCTGTAGTTTTTCTTATCGGTGTCAATTCGGGCTTCTGTTGACGTCTTTCTTCTGATTTAGCATTCAACAAATTATTGTATTTCTCTAACCAAATTTGTCTGGCACTTGAATTCAAATTTAAGTTTCCAGCATCTCTTTTCCTCCACAAGCCAATTTCTTTATTGCCTTGAAAACGATATTCATGATTGTCGTTTTGCATATCTTGAGTTTCCATTGCGTTTATTTGGCTATCTTTGAAATTTGTTTCTAAACAGTTGTCCCTTACTAAGGGCTCAGATTTTATAACAACTTGATTTTCTTCTTCGACGCCTTCCAAATCCCTTTCGTTATTTTTCTCGACATTTTCATCGAAAAGTAATTCAACGTTTCCTTCGCGACCGTACTTTTTATCATTGGATTTCTTGTTTTTCAACGAGTAAATTGTGGAGATTGCTTGGAAATTCAGTTCTGGTACATCTAAGGAGGGCAACGTGGTGCCGCTAATGACATTCAGATTGTTTCCGGCGGAGGCAGCGGGCTTCGTTTCCGATGTCGTTTGAATTTGTTGGATTTGCGTCGGCAAAATGGTAGTAAGTCTTAGTCCGTCTGCTAAACTGTTTACTTTGTTTCCCTTGTTCAACGTGATTAAGCTTGTTTGAGGATTGACTTGATTTAAGAGCACTGCGAGAATTACTACGAACGCTGCCATAACGAAGTCATATTTTTATTTATATTGAGTTACTATTTTGCGTCAGTGTGTCGTACGCAAGTATCGGTGGTTGACTGAGCCGTAGGGCGCGAGACATTGGACGGGGGATTTGTAGCACTTAGTAGTCTGCCCAGCGACGTTGCACAATAGTATCACGACTCTAACTGTACCTTTACTGGATTATACGTAGAGTAGCTTTACTTTATAATTTATTTTTATTTGAATATTATAATTAGGCAATTGATAAATATAGCGACCGTATTAATTTCCTGTATTATATTCTTATGCATATGCTTTTGTAAATTAATACTGATGGGTATTAAGTTCAGTTTGTAACCGTAAGCTTACATACCATAACCATATGCAGACATACAGGTTGTCTCAGAAGTTGACGTCAAGCCGGAATCAGGTAACAGCTTAAGTTATAATAGCTATCAGAAAAATATTAAAAAAATCTAAGTTACGTATTTTGAAAATTATAAGCATTTAAAAAAATAAAAAATGTCTACAACCTGTATCAGTGTTTTTATTCCTGTTACTACAGATATTTACTTTAGATTTTTTTTTTGTTTTTTAATCTCGAATAATGCTCTTTTAACTCTCGATTTTCTTCGATTATTCGAGATCACATAACAAAAAAAAGTAATTCAGAAAGTAAATAGTAACAGAGAGGTAATTCCGGCTTAACGTCGACTTCTGGGACAGCCTGTATAACAGACACATAAATTATTATAATTATTTAAGTATTTGTGTAAAAAATATGGCGTTCTCGGCCACATATCTCGCAATAAAAAATATTTTGAAGACCATTGCATATACATACGTAGAGTATCTCCTGTAAAGACAAATAAACTATGTTCCTTTTTATTTAATAAATTATAAGAAAATATGAATAATTTTAAAATATTATTATTATAATATTATAAAATAGATATATTAATAATATAATATATTCTATCACATACACACAACACCATCTAGTCCAAACAAATCAGAGCTGGTACTATGGGTAGTAGACAATGGTTAAACATACATATATACTTTTTTTGTAAATACATACATATTATATATAGAAACACCCAGACCAAGACAAACATCCATGTTCATGCACACAAATGTTTGACTTGTGCGGGAATCGAACCCGCGACATCAGGCGTGGCAGTCGGTTACACTAACCACTACGCCATCGAGGTGAGAATTATTGACGTGTTGATTGTAACAAATTTCGATAGTGACATTCTGTTTGTTATTATTGCCTATTATATAAGAATAAAATATATGGATTTAACTGTACTATATTAGGTTTATTTACTCTTACAGCTAAACCCCATTTAGTAGCAAGAATTACAGTTATTGTAGACTATAGGCGAGTAATATGTATCAACACTGATTATGTTATAAACGAGGAATATTATTAAATGTTTAACCTGTAATATTTCCCTACTCTGTACGCAGCGGCCTCTATTGAATTTACCTTGAGGTATGTCTGTGAGGGTGGAAAATACGTAACAAATCAAACTTAACTACGCGATTGTGTAATACCGTTATACAATATTTGCAAGGCTTATATTTGCTCTTGTAATTTTAGTATGGCACAGGCATACCATACATACATAGTCTGGATTTTTTTATAACTGCTAATATATTGGCCGGTAGGCACGGGGAAGTAAAAGGGCGCGAGACGATCTCTAGCCACCCTGAGTTTTGACCTGGGGGTGGTGGGCTTTGTGGGCCTGCCCGCCATCCGTTCAGCACCAGATCCGAGAGGCGGCGCACGTGGGAACACTGCCCCCTGGGTGACAAAGACTAGTAACTTTGTCTCCCCCAGGGGGCTGGTGGAGGAAGTATTTTTGTGTAGTGGCCTGCCGTTTCACATGGCGGGCCGAAACCATGGCGGCGTCGCGATTGAATGTGAAAGTGATTCGCGTGGCCTCGCCGTCTATGGTCATGACGAGGAACACCGTGGTAGGTTTAGTCGGTATTACCGGGGTATCTTTTCCCCGGTGAGCCCGACATAACCTCTCCGTTGCCCCGCGGAGAGGTATGCGTCAAAGCATTCCTCCAAGTAAAAAAAAAAGGATGATTAATATAATACATACATAGACTCTTGTCTCTCTATCTCTGAAGGAGGAGGCAAATATGTATGGAATTTATATTTCGCAAGCTGTTTTTGGGGTTCTACATATGTACACAAGGCACACAGGCGGAGATCTTTTCATCTAGGACGCAAAAAACGGCCTTGATGACGTAGTGGTTAGTATAACCGACTGCCACGCCTGAGGTCGCGGGTTCGATTCCCGCACAAGTCAAACATTTGTGTGCATGAACATGGATGTTTGTCTTGGTCTGGGTGTTTCTATGTATAATATGTACGTATTTACAAAAAAGAAATACAAATGTATATATGTATGTTTATCCATTGTCTAGTACCCATAGTACATACTCTGCGTAGTTTGGGCTAGACGGTGTTGTGTGTATGTGGTAGAATATTATTAAAAAATACTATTATTATTATTAAAAAAAACATTGCTTTACGCTGTGCTGTTTCTGGGAATATCCCAATAAACCCTTTGGGTTTTCAGAGCCATTTATAGACTCCGTGGCGCTATTTAGAATTACTTTAGATTATTTAAAAATATTTTCCCGAACCGGGAATTTGTTTCTACGAATAAAACCGTAAGTAGCAGCAGTAATATTGAGCCAGTACGATTTATTTCTTTATACGATGCCTCTAATATTTAAGATTGATTTGAATGCCTAAATGCTTTAAAATAGGCTAGCCTGATACGGATAAAGAAGAGCCTACCGCCGCCATTGCTCACAAACGTGTGTGATGGTAAAAAGGACCCGGCTAGTCCAAGAAAGTAGATATTATCTTTTTATATAAAACTGGCGTAATAATATTAACACTTACTATCTATTATTGCCTGGTGAGTAATATTTTCATTTACCTACCTCTCCAATTTATTTCCTTAAATTTTAATCTGATATTGTAAACTATAACCATATCAGTTCCAGCATTAGTTTCGACAGGTTGTTGTAAATAAAAAGAGGAAAGTACTACAAGATCATACGAGATGCGCGACCATACAAACATTACATGACAGAACGACAATAATAGACTTTAAAAGATGCCTTTTATTCAAATGTTTGTATCTTTGTTTTGTGTCTTGATCAGGCACATAAAAACCGTTTTTTTTTTTTTTTGTTTTGCCATTGGTGGCAGACGAGCAAGTGGCCCACCTGATGGAAAGTGGTAACCGCTGCTCATGGACTTCAGCAATGTCAGGACACAGCAAAGCCGCTGCCTACCGTGATTTTGTCAGATTTAGTTCAGATACTAAGAAAACCAGGTCCTAAGGAATAATAATAAAGTGTTTACAATATCAACGGATAAAATCTAAACTTGTCCTAAGAAAACTTAAAACTTCAGTGGATTTGGTTAAACCCAATGAAAGTGTAGGATTATCTACGATTAGGAACATCGTCTTGTTAAATTAAGTTAATAATGTGCGTTACTAATCACAATTTAGCCTTTTAATTAAAGCGAAACCTTGTAAGTTTCTCATATTCATTCAGCTATCGTTTTAGTATAAAAAAATAAGATATATTTCTTATTTACATGATTAGCATTTCTTGTACAATAATATAATCATTGTCTGAGTAACAGAAATACTTATTTATTTTAAATCTTGAATGTTTAACCACAGTTCGAGTACTTTATGAGGCCGAATATAACATAGATCTCGATTTATGAGGCCGAATATACCATCCCATCTCACTCACTCTTTACCATCAGCCTAAGTCATCTTACTGTCCATCAGTCACAGGCAGATACAATTACTTATACATACATAGGTTGAAAAATTTATCCTTTTTATATCTACCGTTATAAGTAATTTTTGTGGGTCTTGGCATACGAAACTACGTACCTATCTTGTTTCCTTTATATTTGTTTGTTATTACGAGATTCATGCAAAAACTGCATAACCAATTTTAATGAGATTTCGATAATTTTGGCAACTTAAAATTTAAGCCACATTTTCATTCCTTTTACCAGCTATCTACCAGAGTTATGGTGGATAGTATAGTCTGCGTAAATGCCGTTGCGGATGAACTGTAGTCCACGCAGATGTCGATGCAAGTATAATTTAGTAAATCAATAAAACAAAAAGAACAAGGTCCTCCAGACTGGATTTCGGCGCAGGAGATTTTTTAAAGCCATCTTATCTGGGAATAATGCCAGTGTTGCGAGGGACTTTATAAACATTCAAACAACGGACACAAATAACACTCAGACTCGGAACAACCATTTGTGGATCACACAACATTTTTGTCCCGTGTGAGAATCGAACCCACAACACTCGGCGCGGCGGCAGTGGCGAGGCGACCACATAAATCACACGCGGGTGCACAAACACAAGTGCACTCTTTATTCCCTAACTGTCATAATCCAATGAAACAGCAATCCAACATAAGCGGAGAAGCGATTAGGCACAGAACCAATAGATCTACTTACAAAACATATTTTTTCATATACCACGAAGAGAAAGTCCAGGTGTCTCCTTAGAAAAATAAAAATAATACTATTGCCGCAAATCTATCAAATAGATACAAACGTAGAACCAAACTTTATTTAAATACTGCTTCTCTAAAATATATTTACCTCAGATTAATGTAACTAAATTCTTTAACCAAATTGTACTGCTTATTAAAGGATCTTTTAATCTGAGTACATTGAACCCAAAATGAGGTCGTTATATATTTGTGATACATTTAAGCTTCGTTTATTTTCTAATAAAATAGATTAATGGTACATTCTCTTTTATCATTGGGTAGTAGTATATACAGCAATAATAAATTTTATAAAATAAAATATAAATAATTAAAATTAAAATTAAAATTGTATTAATTTTAATTTTAATAGATCTTAAACTGTGCATACATACAAAAAGAAAATTAGTATCTTAACATTTTAAAATACATAATATGTAAGCTTAGTTCTTAAAGAACCTCCGTAAGAAGCATTCTCAACGAACTACACAGGTTTTATTCTTAAAGTCAAGAACAGAAGACGTTTTACTTACTAAGTATTTATGTATTAGTTAATATTATATTTTATCTAAACGAATATTCCAAATGCCTTTTCACAAAATCTCTTTATTACGTTTCCTTGTTTTCACACAATCTACATAATACAGTAGGAAAATCTTCACGCAGTTGCCGCACAGGTATCCCGTGGAAATGTTCAGTAGTTGAAGAAACTCTTATATCTAAAAACTCTCATATAAAATGCATGCAACGCCGCCTAACCTACGTCGTTATTAACAGTGAAGTGGGTATGCCTGGCCTTATTACCGTGTACCTACGTTAATTTGAAATCTGACGTTCGTAAGTCCCCCTCAAAATTCCGGTCGAAGTTTCTGCAAAGAAAATGTTTACCTTAATTTTGCGTAGTGGAAGTACTGTGAGTTTAGTTTATGGAAACTAGTTTCAAAAATACTATTGGCATAAGTAGGAGTTCAATACTTAATATACTTTGATATAAATATAGTGGTAGAATAGAAGAAAAAGAAGATGAAAGAAAAATAAAGTATGACCAAGAACAAAACAACAAAGTATACAGATCAACTTAAAGAAAAAAAGAAGTAGTGTCTGGAAAAGTGGCAAAAGGCTCGGACTTGATTACGTGACATCTAAAAATACAGCGAATTATGCGTGTTGTTAATTTTATATAGCGTGTTATTATTGACTTCGTAAATATATTTTTCTTTCTTTGTATTTTTGTGAGTATATCATGTCCCATGTAATCTAGGAAGGACCTGCCTGTTGAGATATACGTCAATAGCCTTGTAAAGAAGACAGTGCTTTCATACGTACATGTTAGTTAGTTAGTTAGTTGGACGTATGTTATCCGCACTTAGCCCCACAATTGGGCCATTGTGCGTAAGTAACCGACGCGGAATACTGTTCGGCTACTCATACCACCCCAGCTCCATCCAGAAAGACAATAGGGGACCGATGTTGCGCAGTACCTCCTTCATCGTTTCTGGACTGTTTAGGAATTTCGCCCGTTGGTTGCTCACGCTTTTACAATGTATAAGCACGTGAGCCGGTGTCTCCTCGGTCTCCATGCAGCCTCTACATAAGGGACTGTCAGTGATGCCGATGTTGAATAGGTGCCTGTTGAGTGAGCAGTGGCCTGTTATTATACCCACTAGGTGACGTAAGTTTTTCCTTGTGGAACGTAGCAGTTTGCGTGACAAATGTCTGTCTAAGCATGGAAGGGCTTCCTTCGTCTGTCTGCATTCCTTTGTTTCTATCCACTGTTTTTCGTGTAGTTCCGTGGTTCTATCGCATAACCATGTTTTGAGCTGGCAGAAGGGTATCGGGACAATTGGTTCGGGTCCTACCATTTTGGTGTTCGATCCTCTCTTTGCCAGTTGATCTGCAGCATCATTGCCAGAAGAGTTGCTGTGGCCGCGTATCCACTGCAACGTTACCCGATTTTTTGTTGCAATACTTTGCAGCTCACGGTGACACTCCAAAATGAGTCCACTGTTGAAGCAGTTACTCTTAAGAGCTTGTAGTACCGCGGCACTATCTGAGATAATGCGTATTGACTTATCGCTTATACCCCTTGATGTAACCGTTGTTGCAGCCCGGGTGATTCCAACACATTCTGCCTGGAAGATAGTGTTGAGGTTTCCCAGGGTCGTTGAGTAATTGATGTTTAGGTCGTGGGAGAAGACTCCGACTCCTGTTCCTGATTTTGTTTTAGATCCATCCGTGTATATTCTCACTTCATGTATGCCAGAGCTATCTTTAGATTCCTCATGAAGTTGGATGTGGTATTTTTTGTCAAAGACAAAGGTTTTTGGGATGATATCACATGTCGCCTCTATCATTGGAATTTCATTGTATACTAACTCCTTTAGGCGCGCATGGGTTATTCTATTGTCTCGTTTCCAGAGCCCTACCTTTTCAAGCCGTATGGCAGCTGCGACAGCTTCCTGCTGTATGATAAGGTGTAGGGGTCTGAGATTTAGTATGGCAATACGTACATGTATAATATCCAGGTGACAGTAAATAATGTTTATTATCCTTTACCTATTTATAAGCTATATGGATTAAATCTTACGAGAGAGTTATGGACATGACTGTTCACTTTTTATCACAGAAGTTATTTTAAGGCAACACTACCAAGCTGCTGCCTACCGTAAACTGTATAAGTGCTCGCGGTCCTCGTGATGATAAGCAGTTATATGTATATAATAGGTACGTAAAGGGTATTAACGTGATCATGCATGTTTAACATTTTTATTACTATGATAAGCAGTTACCGGTAGCCTGTATAAAGCCTTATGGTAGGACGGCGTTAGAAAACGAAAAGACTAAGGGATGATTTGGCCTCCGCTACTCCCATTCACTGAAAAAAAACCGAACAGTATGTATACTGCTATTTTCGTCAACATTCCTATGGTTGTTATGAAATCAAATCGCTAATATAGAACTGAGGTAAATTTATCTTATATTGTGTCACATGTTTGGCATTTTTGCGTACTAATTAATAAAATTAGTTTACATTATTCATGTTAAAATTAATTATATGTATTATGATTATAACATTAAATATCAATAATTATTATAAATGCAGCAATAGCTAGACTTATTAATAGGTTATTAATAAGTTAAGTGAAGTAGATAAAAACAAACATATTGTTTTCTGGATTGTCCACCGACGAGAGGTCATGTGTTTTGTATGCACATACTCGTAATTTTCTGATAATTAAGTTGTTTTAAACTTTGTTATTTATCATCTAAAGGCTATCCCATGGCTTGCCACTAAATCATGGTCCATCTTATTAAGAGATAATGTAGCTCTTTAAAACTTTTACTATCGGGTCAATAGTTTCAGAGATTATACGCTCTAAATATACTATTAGTACCATATGTGTGTATGTTATAAATTCTAAGTTATTTTATCGATTTCAATGTGTACTGACAGAGTTAGGTATTCTAGTTATATTTTTCTCCAGTTCAACACGTAAATCTGTCGATGCAAAAACAAATTTCCAAGTAGTTACCTACCGATCGGATTTCCTTTGCATCCATACATACGGCATTTGAATACCGAGACTGGACTGAATTATTCCTTGCGACTTGTGCGCGGACCCGACGTATATTTGAGATGCATCTCTGCATTATGTACGAGTTTCTAAGTGTTTGACACTTACTAAAACAGATTACGTTATAGATTTCTAGCCATTGCGTATGTGATTGCAATGATGATTATCTATGCCATGATGATTATCTAGTGTGCCCCAAATTTAATGAAAGCTTTAAACGCCAAGAAGACCATAGATCTTCTTCTTGCATTTAAATCTATTAAGAACACTATGTAGAAATATAATACGTTGCGTCCTAATCCTAAGTTATGCAACGCAGTTACCGCGTTGTGAACAACTATATTCGAACATCATTCGAATTACTAATATGTTAGGCAATAGTATTTAGTTTTAGTTAGTTTGTTTGTTACCTTTTCTCGCCTAAATCACTGAACCGATCATCCTGAAATTTTGCATATACGTTGACAGGTGTACAGAAACGGACATAGGCTACCTTTCATCCCGAAAAAAAATACTGTTCCCAAGGAAACCAACAATAACGTTCTTATGATAATAGATGGCGCTTCGTGTTTTTCTAATCATGATTGAATTATATTATTACAAGCAGAGTACAACCCAAATTGATTGTCAAATTCTAAATTAACGCGAGCGAAGCCGCGGGCAAAAGCTAGTATTTAATAAATTGCCCTCAGAAATTAAGACATTATTATATACTAATGAATTTCTTACCAGACTAAAGCAGTTTTTGTTGAATTAATGCATTTATAGCATACCTTGAAATTGTAGAGTATTTGAAATGACATTTAAATAATAATTTCAGTAACAAATTGCTAAATTGAGGAATTATTTTTATTAATGGATTATTATTTTTAATTTAATTGAAATTTGATTATTATTTAAATTGTTATTTTTATTTTTATATTATGATGATTTATCTCCTTAACATGATCATTATATAATATTATTAAATCTACTCTATTGATATCTTTACGAATAATGTTTATATTATTGTTAATTAAGTATTCCATTAAGTGCCATAATCATCATAAATCATAATCAATTTCTGTGTATAGGGCCAAAATAAAATACAATGTAAATATTGTTCCTAAATAAATAAATTAAATAAAAAGTATTATCTCCCATATTATTTATTTTGGTAAATCCTGTTATAAATGTAAATTAACTTAGTAACCTATTAAATAAAAAAACATTTTTATTTTTGAGAGCTACTGAAGTCAGATTACTCAAATTCGTCGAAAAGACAATATTTTTATGACCAAATATTTTATATCTATACAAATAAATAACATTGAAGTGTCTGTTTGTAATGTCAAAATAACAGCTTTTTATCTAATGCATATGAAAGTATATAAGGTACCATTACAAAAACAACTATTTTTAAAATTTTTGTCTGTCTGTCTGTTTGTTCCGGCTAATCTCCGAAACGGCTGAACCGATTTTGAGGGGACTTTCACTGGCAGATAGCTGATGTTATAAGGAGTAACTTAGGCTACTTCGAGTTTAGAAAAAAAATAGAGTTCCGCGGAGACAAACACTTTTTAGTTAAAATCTACGCGGACGAAGTCGCAGGTAACAGCTAGTATTTTAATAGAATTATAAGAGCAAGTTATTTATACGAATTGAGAATGGCTATTTTTGAGAACTGTAGAAAGAAAAGACGGAAATTAATTGTTATTATTTTAAAAGTTTATTTATTAATTTGTACTTTACCTACAGATAATATTTTTATTTTTCTAAATATTTTTTTATAATATTGTCTTCTGTTTACGCGAATGTTATTCATTGAAATTAAACTACTATATACGGATTTTATCGCGTTGTTTATTTGACACAGTTACAAATTTTTTTGAAAAAACTGTTACACTACTATAATCACTATTAAACTTTACAAATTTTTAAGCTAATTAAATTATTGAAACTATTAAAACTATTTATACTATTACTATACTATTATACTATTTAGATTTATTTTTACACTTTCCCCGACGTTTCGGTTGCTTTTCAGCAGCTATGGTCACGGGGAGACTAAGATGGTAGTTGTCTCAATGTTCCAGTGTAGTTATTTCAAAGTACCCGAACAATAAATATTTTTTTATACTACTAAAGTGGCAAACCGGCATACGGCCCACCTGATGGTAAGTGGTCACTGTAGCCTATAGACGCCTGCAACACCAAAGGCATCACTTGCGCGTTGCCATCCCTTTAGGAATGGGAGTGGGAAGGAAAAGGAGCGGGAAGGGGGAAATAGGTTGATTGGGCCATCGGCACTCTCACTCACCGAACGAAACACAACAATAGGAATACTGCTAGTTTACGTCGATATTCTGTGAGAGGGTAGTCCTTCACCGGTCGAGCCGGCCCATACATGCTGAAATCAGCGAGGCTCTACTACTCATAAATAATAATATTTTAATGTATATAAATATAGTAGTAGACGTCTCTTGGCTGACATGATAATGATGAAATATAGTAAAAATCTATATTGATCGCGGTCCATCGCATAAACAAATCTTACTATAATAGCACTATTATCTATTATATTAGTCGAGTCGGAGCTGCAATGCATACTATATTGCAATACATTAAAATGTAAAATGTACAAATATAACAGGACACACTAGGGGTGGAGACCTGTCCTAAGATACAGCTTAGTTTAGGCACTAGTCTCCCACATTCATAACCTGTGTATTGTACTCATAGACTAAGCTTATGAAATGCAATGTGACGAGAATTTTTTTTTTTTTTTATACTAGCGTCCCTTTTACTTATAAGCTACATGATCTGAATAATTCGTAAAGGTCTCTATAAAGTTGAAACTTGCATTTCATCTGGCTTAAGGTTCACCTTATTTCCGAAGCGGAATGACTGTGTATTCATTTTGTATTACTATTAATACGGCACAACAGTTTAAGCATGACACTTAAATACCAATAACCTTAATGTTCAATTATAACTGAATGTCAAAGCGCCTGATGAAACAGTCAGAGAATGCCAACAAAAGACCATGATGAACCAACTCATGAATACAATATGTTTTATTGAATCTAGCAGAAGGAGGTGTACGAATCAGACGATATTGAAGAAATCTGATATTGCATTTCCTTATGAAAAAACAAAGTAATACAAAAGGTTCACAATAAGCATCCGAGAAATCCATTTGTTTCCTACAAAGAGAATATAATACTTCACGGCTCAAGTGCGATCGGACCTTTAACCGCGCGCACAGCACGTGACAGCAATTTGAATACCGTAAACATTGCGCTTCAGGTCTCAACCATTCCTAAGCATTCCTCTAAAAATCATCTAGTAAAACGTCAGATGTACCAGTTATAAGTTCACAGCAATATACACTCTAAACGCAAAGGTGTGAAAAGGGTATAGTAAGTTTTGCCGTGGCGGAAGAAATGGGGGCGCGCGTCTGTTACTGTACGTATGTGTGTTAAGTCAACAGTCTGCTTTTCTTTCGGACTGAGGTTTGCCCGAGATTTTTTTTAAAGGTAAATTTACTGGTCGCAGGTGGTTGAAGGGAAACGGGTCAGCGGGTCTCGGTGGCGTGTCATGTTCATGTATCACCAGGGCCGCAATCGCGCTGAACTTTTACGTTTCAATAAAATACATATTTAGATAGTTTGTTTATACACAAGTTTATTTAAATCTGTATAGACGCTAGGTTGCTATTAACTTATACGTAACTTATGTTTTATAGTACTAAAACTAGTTTTGATATTAATTGGCGATTTAAATTGTTGCTAGATTTTATTATAGTTACAATTTTGTATCGTCTTGTACCATGTGGACCTAAAGTTGGAAGCAAGGTCAGTTGACTATAAAATGTCGTGGTAACGTAAGGATTAGGAAATTTATATCAAAAGTACGTGCAAGCTCTGGAATGAACTGCCAGCTTCGGTGTTTCCCGAGCGCTATGATATGTCCTTCTTCAAACGAGGTTTAAAGAGAGTTCTTCTTTCACGGTAGGCAGCGGCTTTGCTGTGTCCTGACATTGCTGAAGTCCATGAGCAGTGGTTACCACTTTCCATCAGGTGGGCCACTTGCTCGTCTGCCACCAATGGCAATAAAAAAAAAAAAAAAAGAAAAAGTAGTAAACAGGTGAGCCTTGAATAGCATAAAAATGTTTTTAAAGTCTTTCTATTAAGATTAAGGTTGTAATCCGTGAAATAGGTATTTACAATTTTCTGCCAATGTTGGTAAGTTTGCTGTTTGTTGGTTGGTTTGTAATAATAATTGGCAGAATTAAATTTTGGGCAAGTTATTTTTAAATTTTATAAGATAGACATATTATTTACTGAGTTAGCCGGCTTTATTCATATTACTAGCTGTTACCTGCGACTTCGTCCGCGTAGATTTTAACTAAAAAGTGTTTGTCGCCGAGGAACCCAACTAAATTTCTCTGCCCAAGTTACTTAAATGGCGTAGTTTTTATAGTGTAAAGCTAGATAATAGCATGGCTTACTCAAAAACAACATTTAAATATGTGTCGTTAGATAACACACTGTCACAGAATGCGTAAGAAAAATAAAGATTCACAGCTCCTCTCCCGTAGGTGATAGCGAGATAATATGTAGCCTATATGTTGACTCGACCTGTTAGTAATATTCATGCAAAATTTGAAGTAAATCCATGCAATACTTTTTGAGTTTAGCCCGGACATACATACAGACAAACAGACAAAAATTCTAAAAACTATATACTTCGATATTAAATTCGATATTAAAAAAAAATTCAATGCACTGTTTTGACTTTCCTACGATTTTATTATATGTATAGATTATATCTTTGAAAACAAAATTAATTATTACATACATAAAATACCCTGGCATGCTGCGTGGCTTATATATTATAATTATGTAATAATTCATTTTGTTTTCAAATTATTAAAACTAATTTGTTGGTTCGACATGGTCTTTTGTTGGCATTCTCTGACTGTTTCATCAGGCGCATTGACATTCAGGTATAATTGAACATTAAGGTTATTGCTATTTAAGTGTCATGCTTAAACTGTTATTTGGTATTAATAGTAATTTTTGCTTCTTTTTAGGTAATCCATGATAGACTTTTTGATAAAATAGGTGGGCATTTAGGATGCTGGCTTTATACGTTAAGGCCTGCTGATTAAACTTCATTCTTCATTATTGTTATTTTCTAGACAGCTTATCCTTACTAATATTATAAATGCGAAAATGAGTTTGTTTGTTTGTTTGTTACGCTTTCACGCCTCAACTACTCAACCGATCAACATGAAATTTTACATACACATTATCAGGGGTACAGAGTAGGACATAGGGTACCTTTCATCCAGAAAAAAGAACTGTTGCAAACCGAACCTTTAATTTTTTTTTTGGTACCCAGGAAAAATGCTTGATGCACTATCCGCCGGCTAGGGGACGGCTCCGGCGGGGCGTGTGGGACTCCCCAGCATGAAGAGCGCTGGTATACCCACTAAAAAACTTGGGATGTTCCCTCTCTCACCCAATGGAGGGGCCTGTTGGGAGCTCTTAAAAGAATTGAGTCGTCCATAGCATGCCCCCCCGTGTGGGTGCGGGCCGGGTCAAACGGACCCGACCACCTCTCGTCCCCAGGGGAGAGCCTCACCGCTTTCCCCTTTCGACATTGGAAGGCGCGCGGGAACACCGCGCGCGCCCTCTCGGGGTTTTGCAAACCTAACCTAACCTAACCTACATTTACGCGAGCGAAGCCGCGGGTGAAAACTAGTATAATATAAAACCAGAAAATAACTATTTGTATTTTATTATCAATCTTACAATGTTGCGAAGCTAATAGAAGGGAAATTATTGCAACAATGTTACTTTATATATTTTAGGTCTAATACCTACATCACGTACACTTTACACCATAATAAATTACAGTCCACACCATATTACTATTATAATTATATGATATTAAACAACAATGTTGAGTTCGCATGTAGTTTTTTAGTTATTTAGTTGAAGGTAACATACGGTAATAAGGCCGGTGACGCAGCAGTAAATGTGCAGATTGGTCATACCACGAGGTTACGTAACTTTGTCACTATCATGCTCATGAATGGGTTTCCACAACCAAAAGTCACAGTCCTCCGTATCTCGGGAAACTGAGACAGTTGGCGACCTAACCTAAATAACCAAACCGGACCAGACCAGAGGACTGGCCTTTATTTCGCGGAAAGAATACGCATTGCCATTCAACGTGGCATTGCTGCCAGTCTTCTGGGCACACTATCAGTCGACTGTGATACGGAGGAATTCTATGACGCCTAGAACTAAAAAAGAAAAAGAAATAAAAAAGAAAAAGAAAACTAAAGCCCTCTAGCTTTAGTTTTTTTTTTCTTTTTTATTTCTGTTATATAATATTTTGGTATAAGTTAGTTTTAAAGAATTGTGTTAATAGTAGTATCCAAATAAATTTAAGTATACCTAAATATATGTATATTTAATACGTGCTGTATCATATATTATGTATTGGTCTATAGTCGGGTTCCAACAATGTTCTTTTATGAATTAAAAAGACAACGTGTGTTGTAATATTTTATTATTTACGACACTTAAGAAAACATGTTCGCAATAAATATATTGATATTTGAATTTATAAGCAATGACTACACGTTATGCGCAATCGTTCACATATTGTTATGCCGAGTCTGGGTTTGTTTTGTTTTTATATAACACCGATATCCATCAGATCCGTTTGATAAGAAGCGCTACCGTAGGGGTGAAAGGAGAGGAATAGGAGATATACATCATATGTATGCGAACCTTCGGTACCCTTACTCAATTGGTGAAACGCACTAAATTCTCGAAGTTCTCGGAGCGGTTCATTCGTACTATTACCAAATAATTGGCGTAGGCGCCAGCGCAGGTAGTCTCTTACAATTGTCTTATAAGGCCTATAAAAATAATAATAATAATGATTTATTTACGAAATAATGATTGTAGTACAGAATAAAAAATATACATGGTAGGTCTTACAATAATTTTACTTACAATCCTGTGGGTGAAGTTCTGTTACCCTTGATAGGTTAGTTATTAACCTGTAGTAAGGATTAACAGTCCTCTTCCCTCCGGTATGTATTATAATTAAAATTACAATTATTCTCTAAAAAGTTTTGTTGTTTTGTATTCTTCACGACTTTGAGATTATTTTGCAAATCTTACAAATCAAATTTTGTTGATCAATCCATGCTAAGCTATTAAGCAATCATAATACATATATTATTATGCTATATATTTTGTTACTTTGATTGAAATTCTGCAGACGATTTAAATTACTTGCAATTATTCTCCAATTAAAATGCCAAATTGTATGCAATAGGAATGCTTTGACATTTAACATGTAGAAATCTTATGCACATTGTTCGTTTCACAGTTGTAGGTAACTGCGAAAGTAACTCAATTGTTTGTTATATTTTCAAGTCTAAGTATTGCTTAAACAGTTTTGGTAGAAATTGTTTTTAACATAATTTGAATAATTATATACATTATGTTAAAAACAAGCGTAGTGTAGGACGCCCCCCGGCCAGATGGACCGATGACCTGAAAAAGGTGGCTGGAGGTGACTGGATGGCGAAAACGGGAGATCGGGCCTTGTGGCGCACCCTGGGGGAGGCTTATGTCCAGCAGTGGACTGCAATAGGCTGAAATGATGATGATGATGATACATTATCGTAAAATAGAGACCCTAGTAATAGTTTGTGTACAATAAGTATCTTAATAAAGCTGGCGTATCGATAATACCCGAAGGCTATATCCCGTAACTTTTAAAAAAGAAAAAAAAATGACGAATGAGGAAAATGTAATTTTTATGTGATAGAAAATATGTATGTTGTATGTTTGGGTACGTGTGTGCATCGTGAAATTATAGCATTTTATACAAGGTTATTCTGAGTATAGTGAAAAGCTCTCAAGGGGTGATTATAAATGTTATTATGAGCAACTTTTGTTCTGGGACATTGCCGAAATCGCAGAAAAAAAAACAGCTGTTCCATAGAGAATTGGACTTTGACCTCTACAAAATGAATGGAACAACAGATTTTTTTTTCACTTTTTCGTCAATGTCCCAGAACAAAAGTTGTTCAAACACGTATAATCACCCCTGAGAGGTTTTCACTATACTAAGAATAACCTTGTATATGTATATGACACTGAACGGTACCTATTCTATTTTACATTTATTTCAAAATTTGGTCCTTTAAATGCGTCTCTTATTAATTTTATTGTCATCGCGATTGTCAATAACGCCATCGCCATTGCGAAAGTCCTGCGTGTTATTTGGCTTTTCTGTAACTTAATTTACTAAGTCCGAACTGAATTCGGTGAAACAGATTTTAAGATATAACTGCAAATTTCTGTATTTGTTATTATCTTTTCATTGTATTATTATTAAACCACAAACCTATTATTACCTACTGCAAAAGTTAGCACCACATCAAAATCTATAAAAAAGTGCGTGTCGTTCAAAATGTTCAAATATACAAGATGTATTGTTTATCCATAGATACGTCAATGTCATAAAACGATATACCATAAAATATACTATATCCAATAGTTAGTATTACCTTATTAATGACAGGTTCTCCGAACTATACATACGATCAAGTTATATAATAGCAGTAACAACTCTCAGCAAACAAGATTCTCAAGAAACATCTCACTAATTTGGTGATCTGACGATATTGTGAGAAGGCGGAACTGTATTGCCACTCGAGACGCAGTGGAGTGTCAGGGGCACTAATTACTGAATAGTTCAAATATACACCCACCTTTATACGAGAGACCTGCTTCATACATTCATCCTTTAAGTAGGCTGTTTGAAGAGGATTCATTACACCTTGTCAGGAGTCAAGTGTGACACGCACTGCGTTCAAAGTACTTACTTACGTGGCACGTATTTGGCTAACTTAATTATGGTCGCCACTTTTGCAGACTAGCGTTAAAAGTGACGCCAATAGCAGATTAGTTTAATGAAACCTTGGAATTAATTGGCGTGGTTTAGTGTTTACTACAATATACGTACTTATATAAGCTTCACGCTTATATACCTAAAAGCGGCGGCACAGTTGTGGTAGACTATATTTTAACAGATATGCTTGGTAAAAGACAGCTAGTTTGAAGGCGCTGTTTCTCTGTTTATTATATTCGTTATATCATATTTATTACTAAGCAGAGCCCGTCATACACTAGTGAGAGCTCAGAGCAACTAACTTGACAAGTTATCCAGCAATGCCACCGCCATGTTTCACAGCTGTCATGAATATCTATGACAGTTAACGGGGGTATTTTACTACCTGGTATTGTATAAGAATATAATATATATTTTATAACCGGGATGCTTGATGGAGTAGCGATCGTGTGAAACCATTTATTTGAGATTTAACAAATATTGCTTTCGCCATTTTTATTAGCTGCAATAAACATATGACTGTAGACAAGACTATTCACGCTTGGTCTCATTTAAGAATAGTATTAGGTATCTCTTTGGATTGAGGAACACTTACAGGTCTCGAGTTAGACCAGAAATTATAACGCAAGGAGGAAATGGTACTAAACTGTTTTGTGTTTGCTAATTTATAAATAGATGTTTGTATGATTTATATTTTAACATTTATGTTTATAACACAACTGGGCAATACATAGACAGTACGTTATACATTACTACAGAACTACGATATTCCTGCCCAAATGGCTAATACCCATTTACAAATTCGAAATCAACTAGTTCTAGTCTGAAACTAATCGGATCATGAAAGTCTTCTGGGGCGTTGTAAAGGACGTCAAGTGCATATTTGGTACTACAATATAATAATCTTCAAAAGCAGACTGTTGATAATTTTATTTAATTATTAAAATTCATCAATAGTAACAACAATGTGAGAAACATTTTGAGTCAATTCAAACGTGTAACTAATTCTAGTTGAATGAAGAATACAAAGCATCCTAATCATTACATTTTAGATATTACAGTGATAAGATTACAGAGGTAAAAACATAAGAAATAAAATTATATACGAAAAGATATAAAAATTACACATGATTTGATGAAAGATATGATAAATGGATGCGGGTGGCCTAAGACCGGTCTGTGTGGAAAACCTTGGGGTAGGCTTATGTCCAGCAGTGGACAACTCGCTATATTATATTTTATAATGTAGTGTGTATTTTAGTAGACAACTCGCTATATTATACTTTATAATATTATTGTTGATATGCACCTGTGAATATTGTGTCAGTAAAATCCGGCCCTGGTGCATCATATTTCTATTAATTACCGCGTCAACTGGGGCGCGCCTCCCATCTCAGAGATGGCCAGCTTGTAGCATCGCGTTTTTCTTATACGCTCTACTCATCTTATGTACGAGAGTCATTAAGATTTTAGATAGTGATGCAGGGATGTTTAACATAACGTAGCCTGTAGGTAGGTATATCTTTAATGAATGAGGTAAACTAAGTACTGGCCTATGTTTTTTTTATATTATATCTAGTAGTAGACGCGCTTATTGCACTGCCAGAGTTCCAGATATCGCGATTTAGATAAATATACAAGACAAAAAATAATTTTGTTAGACTGCGCTAAGCTTATGAAAATCCGTTTTAACTAAATCGTTTTATCTAGTCTGAAGACGACGTCAAATTATTCGGTCGACCTACATAGATCGTAATGTTTCATGACTAGTTTGTAGTTTAAAAATGTGAAACAGCTTCCAAAACGACCAAGCTATCGTCAAACAAGAAAAATCTTAAATTAAAAACAAATTAAGAAGACACCGAATTCTCCAATTCATAATTATTTTTGTCATTTAAATATAGAATTAAAAATACAAATCAACTGTAGAAAATATCAAAATAACCTTATCAAATTACAAAGATGCCAGCAATAATAGGCTCCAGGACATATTGTTCGGATACGAGAGAGTCTTTTGGCATTTAATTAGGAACGTACGTGCCCTTTGATCTCGAGCCGGAAAGGGCCCTTTTCCGCCACTTTAACAATAATAATTATCGTCTACCCTTGGCGAAGTTGTCAACTTAGTGGTCGCTAGAAATACGTCTTAGATAGCGTGTCTTGTACTTCTCAAGGTGGTGAGTTCGTTATACAAACCTTTTGGCAGTATATCGCTGCCTTCGTTACGAATTTAAATTTTATGATGTGTGTAATAATATGTAATTGAAATTGTCAAGCAAAATGCTAAAAAATATTGAGAAATATATATATATTACAAACAAATTGATGAAATACTAGCTATAGTTATTTAAAAATTTTCAGGATGGAAATATGCAATAAACTTTTTAAGTATTCGGTGTATACAATCCGTTGTGATATTAATACACACATGGCCAATCTTGTACACGGAAAAGTGATTTTTTTATTTCATCATACCGATATATAATTGAAATTGCCGATATTGGCTTGTATTTAATATAGTTATGTCTTGTTCCTACACTAGGAGTACTTTTAAGACGACAACAACACAGTTCCTGAATATTTTTCCCATTTTCTTGGTTTCGATACGAGAGTCGAGTAATATTCATGAAACTTATTACTTTTCAAAAGTGTTTCTGTCATTTTTGTCGCCTTTAGTCTGTCCGAGAAGTACCGCATTACTGGCTAAGATACATCTACCCCTTTTTACCAAAATTGCGCTGACGGAGGAGTATGAAACAGTTAAAGTTTATATGGAGAAGAAGGGGTGAATCCTAATATTTTTATAAAATATGCAAATTAATGAAAAACCACTACACGCAAAGAACCATGCATTTGACACACGCAGTCGAATCGCGTTCGTAGTATTTCGGCATTGTTCGTCTGACGTCGTACAATTCTTTGTAACTAAGTTGTAACTAACTAACAATAAATATTTCTTTATTTATATGTAATAAAGAAAAAAGAAAACAAACTAGCAAGCTTAGGAGTTTTGGTCGAATTTTGACAACAAGGCAACCGCTAGTTTAAGTTAAACCGATAAAATTAAAACTGCCTGTTCTTTCACAAAAACGATCCATTTGTAATGTACTTAGAAAAATCTATGATAATCCTGTAATATTAAACTATCCTTTTTAACAATATCTATACCATATAATAAAACTGTAAATATCACGTGTCTGTACATTTTAGAATTTTACGAAATAAATGATTTAGGGGGCTCAGAATAATTAACTAAACACATTTCAATCATTTTTTAAAAAGTCTGTCTGTCTGTCTGTTTGTTTGTTCTCGCATCACGCCTGAAGTACAAAGTTAATACGATAGACTCAGTAAGAAAACTATAAAGAATATCCTCAAGTAACATTTAGTCTTTATTTCATTAAAATCCGTCTTCTCTATCAAAAGTTATGAGCATTTGAAGTCAAATTAAAATTTAATGTAGGCAATGTGATCGTACTGTACTAAATCCGCCGTAATGGTTTACAAATAAGGTTGCGATTTGCTTAAATTTAAGTTCATAGATTGTGATTGCATATAAAGCTACAATATCAGCGAGTAATATAGGCTATATATTATATCCAACAGAATTTGATGTCTTTAAAAAAATTGCAATAATATAACTCAAAGTAGGTACCAACATTTTACCTATAAAGTTCACTATTTGGCGTGCGCTGGGAAAACGATTGATGACACATAAAAATCATGTACTACATGATTAAAGTATTCATTACTACCATGGACAAATAATATTATATTGTTTATTGATCCATGATACTGATACAATGTTAACTGTAACTGACAACTACATCTGTTAGTGTTACGACGAAATGTCAATAGATGGCGTTGTGCATATGACGTCATTTTCTGAATCGCGGTGTTAAGATTCTGCGGCGCAGTATGACTACGGAACACAATTTTTCAATCGTTTTTGTAATTGTATATCTTTGAGTTTTAATTGTTTGTTTCAAATAATCGTTTGTTTGTTTGGACTGCATATCATTGTTTATTGAAAATTTCGTGGTTCAGGGTTATCACCAATACATATAATAAAAATGTAACGGATCGCTATCTGTACATGGAGGATATATGACAAAAAATATTATTGGGACCTTTATCAACGCAAATAGCACCCAAACAATGATTGTTAGAATTTTTGTCTGTTTATCTGTTTGCCTGTGCGTTTGTGCACGCTAATCTCAGAAACGGCTTATTCGATTTTGATGTGGTTTTCACTAATATATTGTGGTATGCTTCACTTAACATTTAGTGTTTGTTTCATGTCAATCGGTTCATAAATAAAAAAGTTATGCCAATTTAAAGAATCACGTCGAACATTTGTTAATTTGTTGAACTATCTATATCTATCTATTTTCTCTATTCAGTAGCATTGACTGAGACTAAATAATAAATAGAAGTTTAAAATATCCACTGCATCGTCGAAAATCACCTCAACAAGGTGGCGTCACAGCTAAACTAAGGTTACATGGTCAGGAAATAGATTTAGATAATAGATGGGTGGTACCTTATTCACCGGTATTATCGAGAACCTTTCAAGCTCACATCAATGTTGAAGTATGTAACAGTGTTAAATCCATAAAATACATAATAATTTATGTAAATATGTGAACAAGGGCAGTGACCAAGCAACAGTGGGATTAACAAATAATGATAACGATGAAGTCACAAGGTTTCAGTCAGGCCGATATATTAGCTCTTCTGAGGCAGTTTGGCGTATTTTAAGTTTTTCAATTCATGAAAGACATCCACCCGTTATCCATCTTGACGTTCATCTTGAAGGTGGAAAAAGGATATACTTCAACCTTGAAAATGGTAAGGAGCGTTTAGAAAAGCCCAGACTAACCACTCTGCTCGCTTTCTTTAATCTTTGCGAAACAGACGCAGACGCAAATGCGTCTGTTTCGCAAATATATATATATATATATATATATATATATATATATATAATATATATATATATATTATATATATATATATAATATATATATATATATATATATATATATATATATATATATATATATATATATAAGAAGATGCTAAGTCACTCTTATACAACGAAGTTCCATCGTAATTTACCTATAATAAGCAACAGGGTACTTTTAACCGCAGAAGACGTGAAACAACTATTGTAGGTGAACCAGGTATTTTTAAAGAACACGTTATTGGTAGGGTTTATACGGTGCATCCGAATAACTCCGAATGCTTTTACTTGTGCTTAGTTCTACACGTTGTTCGAGGGCCTATTTCTTTTGCCGAGCTCCAAAAGGTTGATAATATCGTATACCCTACATACCAAGCGGCTTGCTAGGCACGTCACTTACTGGATGGGGATCAACACTGGGATAATGCTTTGTCCGAAGCAAGTATTAGCGAAAGTCCTAAGCGGTTGCGCCATTTGTTTGCAGTCATGCTGGTGTTCTGTGCACTTCCTGATGCTGCACAGTTATGGCATAAGTATCAGAACAAATTAGCTGAGGACTTTTGCAGGCACGCACAACTAAATAATGACAACCCAATTAGTGAGAGATTACGTGAAAGTCACTTGAATCGTTGTTTGTTGGCTATTCAAGATATAGTTGCACCTGTTGGGGGTAATCCTATTTCTCAATATGACATGCCCGAGCCATCATTTGACGGTGAACGTATTAATAGAGATTACGCGATGGAAATCAACTATGTTCCAGTAGATCTGGCCGAAATTTTAGAAACGGATGTCTCGATATTAACTGAAGAACAGCCTTTAATATTTGATGGGGTGTGTCGCAGCGTTGATAGTGCTTTTGGGAGAAATGCTATTTGTAGATGCTCCCGGTGGAACGAGTAAGACATTTCTTACCAAAGTGATTTTGGCGAAGGTACGAAGCCAAGGTAAAATTGCGCTTGCTGTCGCTTCATCAGGCATAGCAGCCACTTTGTTGCCGGGAGGGAAAACTGCCCATACAATGTTTAAAATTCCGATCGGCTTAGAGTGCACAGAAAGCCCTGTTTATATTTCTAGAAACAGCGATAAAGCTAAGGTTCTTCGTGATTGTAGCATTATTATATGGGATGAGTGCACAATGGCAAACCGTAAAGCGGTTGAAGCAGTAGATAGAACGTTGCGTGATGACAAGCAAAATGGCCAACCTATGGGTGGCATTACTATACTTTTTTGTGGCGATTTTCGTCACTCTTCCTGTAATAACATGTGGAATAAACGCTGATGAAGTTAGAGCCTGTCTAAAGAGTTCTCGACTGTGGCATTACATTATCCCTTTGCATTGGACAATAAATATAATAATAATAATAAATTCTTTATTTGTTTTCTCACACAGAAATTACAGAGTATTGTATAGTATATTTAATTAATACATTAGTATGTCAAATTAACTATGTGAGAGACTGGTATCTATACTAGGAAACCCTGTGTGACAGATTACCAGCCTCTCCAGACTCTGGACAAGGATACAGTTATACAAAAAATAAATATGCGAGCGCAAATCGGAGGCAACGAATATGCTTAAGAGTTTTCAGATTTGCTACTTGAGATCGGTAACGGTGTGTATCCGCAGGAACAAGGAAAAGTTGTACTAAACGAAAACCTATGCGACAAAGCTTCATTAATGCGAGACCTCATATCATCCGTGTATGGAAACGCAACGCAAATACCAACTTGCGAAAATTCCTGGCTGTGCGAAAGAGCTATTTTAACTCCACGAAACGACTAAGCAGCAGTAATAAACGCTGAAATTTTGAGCTTTGTTTTGGGGGATAATGTAGAGTATATCTCTATTAACAGAGTTATGGAAGATGAAGAATCTATCAGCTACCCAGTAGAATTTTTAGAATCTCTCAGTGCTCCTGGACTACCGGCTCATAAAATAAATTTAAAAGTCATAATGCTCCTTAGAAATTTAAGCCCGCCAAAACCTTGCAACGGTACCAGATTAAAAGTAACCAATTTACAACAAAACCTAATAGAAGCAGAGATTTTAACAGGGTGCGGAATAGGTGATAGTGTTTTTATTCCTCGGATTCCTCTCATTCTAAACAATTAAGTTAGTTTAGTTTTAAACGAGTCCAGTTTCTAGTGAGCCTATGTTTGGCGACGACAATTTATAAAGCCCAAAGTCAGACGCTAAAAGTTGTGGGTGTCAAATCACTGCATTCCGTCTCGGAAGGGTTAGATTATGTTAGGTTCCTTCTTAAACCCACCCAAAAATATTAGCCCCGCAAAGCGGGGCTCTGTTGACTTATTTTGATCTCTTTAAATATATTTTGCTGTGCAATTTGGTGATCATTTACTATTTTTGACAGTTACTATACCTATCTGGTGATAAGTTAAACATAAGCCATTTGATAATCATTGTATCGGTATTATTCGATAATATTGGGATAGTATTAAACAAATTATTGAACAGGTAAATGAAAATAACAAAAAAGAGAAAGAATACATATAAATGTGTCTCTACTATTCTGGACAAATAAATAATCTTACTTATTCTTACTTATAATAAAAATGTGAATCTGAGTTTGTTTGTTACGCTTTCACGCCGTAACTATTCGACCGATCATCATGAAATTTCGCTAACACGTTGTCAGTGGTACAGATAAGGACATAATATGGCACCTTTCATAGAACTAACTATTACTAGTATTAATATAAATACAACAATAAATATCTCAGCAATATCCCATTTTAGTCCCCCGCACATTCTTGCCTGATCTATTACCTAACGTCCCTGAGTCCGAGCTTTTCACAACAATAAGACGAATTTAATTTAAATACTGATCGTGGAATTTTTATTTGAATGTGCAGTTGTCGACAAATGTCTAGCATTTTTAACATATTTTACAGAAAGCTATTTAGTTATTAACGTTGTATTATGTTTTTAAGACACAATATTACATAACTGTTATATTTAATATGTATCGCGAAGAGCCTTATATGCATAAAAACCATAAAAATAGGTAAGTACATGTTATTATGGCTCGTTAACTAAATAAATATTTGTGGATTACGGAATGTAATTTCTGTCAATCAAGCTTTAAATACATTAGTAAAAGTGACTATACCATTTTATTTACAGAGTTTGTGCATATTCCGAATATAAATAACTAGCTTTTGTCCGCGACTCCGTTTGCATGGAGTTTAGTTGTTAGGTGATGTTTATTCTATTCTGGATAAATTTCGAAAGTTCATGGATATAGATATTTGTCCACTACAATTTCTATCTTACCTTCTTAAATACCAAAATTATGTTTTTTATTATCATCTTTGAAAATAAAAAGAACATAATATAATAACAAAGCAACTTTAAAAGAAAATACATATTGTCTTCTGGGCATTTCGAAAAATCCCTATGCATTGTCCACGTTATAAGGGAAACTATGTGCATGATGCACATAGGTTCCCTTATAACTCAGTTTCCTATGTCTAAGGGTTTAAGCTGGCCGCTGACGAGTCAACCAGTCGGAGACATTTTTTAAATTTATATTCATGTATTTTTCTTAAACTTAATGAAACAGAAAGCCAAGGTAACTTTAAACTCAATGATAGGATAATCGACGGCATTATATTTTTCTGCTATCAGCCATTCAAACATAACTGCGTTTATTTTTATACCCAAAAGTATTAATACATAATATTTCGATCAAAGAAATGTTTGAACCTATTGGTATGGCTTGTTTTAGTTATTGCTTTGATGTAATAAATAACTAATCAAGTGTGAAGGCTTTCACTAAACGGATGGCTTAGCGGGATAGTGGTTGCCTTGTCGCTGTCCATTCGCTATTGTTGTGCGTTTGAAACCCACATGGGACAATTTTTGTTCTAAGCCTGGATGTATTTTGTACACAGAGCTTGAATTTTAATACTAGAGGTCTTTTAAACTAAAAAGATAGCGTTTATAATACTTTGCCTTTGTTGTGTTCAAATTATGAAAAAGTAATATTATTTGTATCCTGAGGGTTATTTCATCATCATCATCATCATCAGGCTATAATAGTCCACTGCTGGACATAGACCTCCCCCAAAGAGCGCCATAGCGCCCTGTCTTCAGCTTGCCGCATCCAGCAACTGCCTGCAGTCTTTCGCAGATCGTCATCCCACCTGGTCGGAGGGCGTCCTACACTACGTTTGCCGAGTCGCGGTCTCCACTCAAGAACACGCTTACCCCAGCGGTTGTCTGTTCTTCGCGCGATATGGCCAGCCCACTGCCACTTTAACTTGCTAATTCTCTGGGCTATGTCGATGACTTTGGTTCTCTGTCGGATGTATTCGTTACGAATCCTATCCTTCAGAGAAACTCCGAGCATAGCTCTCTCCTTAGCTCGCTGAGCGACTTTGAACTGGTGGACCAACCCTACCGTGAGTGTCCATGTCTCGGCTCCGTAGGTCATAACGGGTAGCACGCACTGGTTGAAAGCTTTCGTTTTCAAGCATTGCGGTATGGATGACGAGAAGACTCGGCGTAGTTTCCCAAACGCTGCCCAGCCCAGCTGGATCCTCCTCCTGGCCTCCCTCTCGAAATTGTTTTTACCTAACTGCAGAATCTGCCCGAGGTAAGTGTATTCGGAAACGATTTCGAGAGGGTGACCATGTACGACGATCGGTCCTGGATCAATGTGGCCATTGATCATGACTTTGGTTTTATCCAAATTCATGCCAAGACCGATACGTCGCGAGGCTGCAGCTAGGCCGTCCAGCATACGGTTCAGCTCCTCTAGCGACTCCGCCATTAAGACTATGTCATCTGCGAATCGCAGGTGTGAGATGTAGTCGCCGTTTATGTTAATGCCCTTTCTTTTCCAGTCCAGAGTTTTAAACATATCTTCCAACGCGCTTGTGAACAATTTCGGGGATATAACATCCCCTTGTCTCACTCCTCTGCGCAATTGGATGGGTTTAGACTGCTGGCCCTGTACTTGGACACTCATGGTGGCGGCTTCGTACAGACATCTCAGCACCTCGATATAACGATAGTCTACTTGGCATCGCTGTAGGGATTCCAGAACAGCCCAGGTTTCAACAGAGTCAAAGGCCTTCTCATAGTCCACAAAGGCCAGACACAGGGGCTGATTATACTCCTCGGACTTCTGTATAATCTGCTTCACTGTGTGAATGTGGTCTATGGTGCCATATCCTCCGCGAAACCCGGCCTGTTCCGGCGGCGGAAACTCGTCAAGTCTTCTGGCGAGACGGTTCGTGACCACTCGTGAGAACAGCTTAAAGACATGGCTCAGGAGCGAGATGGGTCTATAATTTTTAAGGAGGGTTTTGTCACCCTTCTTAAAAAAGAGCACCACCAAACTCCTGCTCCACGCCTTTGGAGTTCTCCCACAGTGAAGGACGACGTTGAAGAGGTTCTGTAATTCCTGTATAACAGGGGCTCCTCCAGCTTTTAGAAGCTCTGATGTTACTCCGTCCTCACCGGGGGCTTTTCCATTTTTAAGCTGCCTCAGAGCTAACACGATCTCGTCTTGACTGATGTCTGGCAGTTCGTCGGTGTAGTGGCGTATCAGGGTAGCTCTGGAATCGTGGTCGTCTCGTCTGGAATGAGGGGCATGTGCAGTGTATAATCGGCCATAGAAATCCTCTATCTCGGCGGAAATCTCCGGTTTTGACAATACGGTCCTCCCGTCATGCGTTTTAAGCTTCGTCAGGTGGCTCCTGCCAAGCTGCTGAGTGAATACTTTAGACCCTCGGTTTCGTTCTATCGCCTCTTCAATGAGGCGTGTGTTGGAACTCCGAAGGTCGCGCCGTACCATCTTCGCAATTTGCTTGTTCAGGTCTGACCTCTCAGACGAAGTCGCTTGGGTGGTTTCCCGTCTTTTTGTCATCAACCCGAGAGTCTCAGCCGAGAGTTTTGATTTCTTGCCAGTCCGCTGCGTTCTGCAGAATTTGATGCCTTCTTCCCTCAGAGTTTCGACCAGATTGTGTAGGGTCTCATCAGCGTTATCAGTGGGTTCCAAGGCAACAAATCTATTCCCGAGAAGCTGCTGGAACTTCTCGGTACCCGCCATGATTTGGATTGGGTTAGGTCGGAGCGAGCGTGGACTTCATCAGGCGGTTTCTTTCAAGCTTTAAGTTGATATTCAGAGAGCCTCGGAGGAGTCGGTGATCAGATCCGGTATTGAACCTGTTGATCACTGAGACATCTCTGAATATGTGCTTGCTATCCGTCATGATGAAGTCGATCTCATTTTTGGCTGTTTCTTAAAGAAGAAGTTCATTAAGAATAGTCCCTCTTTCTCAAGGAAGTTGCATTTGCCCCCTATGATTCCTAACTCCATAACCATGCGGGCCTATCCGGGATTCGTTGCCAGTCTGGGTTCCCACTTTGCCGTTAAAATCCCCCATAACAACATTAAAGTGAGCCTTAGTGGTGTTGTGCAAGGCTTTGGATATGTCATCGTACATATCCTCCACTTAATCATCCGAGTGTGTCGAGGTCGGTGCGTAAACCTGTATGACCTTCATGCTGTAGCGCTTGGACAGCCGAAGGATCAGGTACGCTACCCTAGTCGACACACTGGAGATTTCTTCAACGTTGTTAGAGAGGGCCTTATTGACGAGGAAACCTACGCCACCCTGGGATGTTTTATCACCCTCGCGAAAGTAGAGAAGATGGCCCGAGTCTAGGATTACGGTGTCCTCCCCCTCTCTACGGACTTCACATAATACCAGAACATGCCATTTAATGTTCTCTAACTCCACTTCCAACTGCGCTAGATGGTGGTCAAGCCTCAGAGTGCGTCCGTTAAACGTAGCCAGGATCAAATTTTGTAATGAATGGCAGCCTAATGTAGCCCGGGGATTCTTAGCACCCCCTTCCCCGCCGTTACCGTGGCCGCTGCCATGGCCAGGAATAGCGAGGCGGCCGGGAACTGGGGGCCATTTTCTTTTGGCGTGTACAATCATTAGGGGGTAATGCCCATAATCCCCACGCTGGGCATGTGGGTTGGGGATCGCAGTTCAGTGGTGGATTTGTATTGCAGGGAACGCTGCTGCCCGCTCCCTGGTTTGTGTCCCTTAGTCGCCTTTTACGACACCCACGGGAAGAGTTGGGTTGGTGCTATTCTATTTGGCCGACACCACACAGCCAACCAGGGTTATTTAACTTGCAAAAATAATGTGGCATAGTTCACCTTTCACAGTATACCTTATGTGATAAATAAAAGAGATATAACATTAAATGTCAAGTTAATAAGCGTATACTAATAATTAAGATTATTATTGTGTTATACATAATTATATAGGTATATAATCAAAGTCAAAGTCAAAAATCTTTATTTCCATAAAAATGTTCAAACAATTCTTGGACACGTAAATTCACTATTATATTAATAAAATTAAATTATAAAAATAAACAGAAGGAAATTAAAATTTTGCATTGAAAAAAAGCCTGTTCGAGGAGTAGCTTTCATGAGAAGAAGCAGGCAAGAAACTCATGGCCACTCTTTTCAATCGCCAAATGTTTACATCAATACAATTCAATGTTATATTATTTTCGTTATATGATATAATACATGTTATATTGTGAATATAAATAACCTGTGAGTGGAAGCAACTCAATCCCAAGGATTTTTAACTTCTATATATTCAGTGACTGAGTAATAACCTTTCGAATATAATTTACGTTCTACAAATGTTTTAAATTTATTAAAACTTAGATTTTGAATGTCACTCGGAAGTTTATTGTAAAAGCGCACACATTGACCTTTAAACGACTTATTAATTTTTTGATGCCGGCACTAGTAGTTTATTTTTGTTTCTTGTGTTTATATTATGTACTAGCTGTGCCCGCGACTTCGTCCGCGTGAAAATTTGTATAAAATGTTGTATGTTTTAGGACAGAATTTCTGTGTAAACGATGTTAGATGTAGAACCATTGGGGACGTACACATACAGATTTTGGGGATTGCTAACGCGAGACAAAGCGACATAGAGTTGGCCATGAGTAAAACAGTCCGTACTGAGATCTATACCTGCAACGTGTAATGTTTGACCTTGCGCTTTATTTATTGTCATTGCATAACATAAACTTACTGGGAATTGAAAGCGCTTAAAACTGAACGGATAATTATTTGGTATGATGGGGATTCTTGGAATAAAAACTATTTCACCGGCGCCACATCCTGTTAAAATTTCGGCTTCAATTAAGTTATGTTGCAAGATTTTTACTTTAAGCCTAGTTCCGTTACAAAGCCTAGGTGGACTTAAATTTCTCAGCAAGATTATGGGAACGCCCACTTTTAAAGAAATTTTATGGGCTGGAAGACCAGGTGCCTTAAAGAATTAAAAAACTCTACTGGATAGTTAGTAACGTCGTCTTCTTCTGTGACATTGTCAATAGACGTATATTCGACACTTTCACCGTTAAATTGCCTCAGCATCTCAGAATTAATAGCTGTTGCTTGGTCGTTTCGAGGCGCCAAAATTGCTCGTTACAGCTTTTTTACGTTGGGCAATACTTTGACGCATACCACTCTGCGGGGTCGGGCGGAGGGGTTATGTCGGACTCGTCGGGGTAAAAGACAAAGATGGAATAAGAATAATGTACCTCCCGGAATACCGACTAAACCTACCACGGTGTTCCTCGACAAAACCGCTATCGGCGAGGCCGCGCGAATCACTTGCACATGCGGTCACGACCCCGCCGAGTTTTCTGCCCGCCGTATGAAGCGGCAGGCCACTACACGAAAAGATCAACCCTAAGGTCATCACTAAAAGGAATCCCTACTGCTCAGACGGACACCACACATAGGCGCGCGTGGGAACACGCACGCCGCCTCTCGGACCTAGTGCTGAACGAATGGCGGGCAGGCCCACAAAGCCCGCCACCCTCAGGTCAGACCTCAGGGTGGCTGGAGGTCGTCTCGCGCCCACTGGCGCCCGGCTCTGCGGTTGGGGAGAGGGTTTAAACGCTCCCTCTCCTGCTCCGCCGCCTCCTTGATGAAAAATCACTTCCTCACAGAAGGAGGCGACGGCATTCCACGACCTCTTGCTCCGGACCATAGACTGAACTACGGCCGGGAGCGAGAGGGCAACAAATCCGACTGCCGCGACCAACTCACGGCGCTGCGATGCTCAGGCGGGGCAAACCGCCAAAGTGTGCAGCGCCGTGTCCTCAACAACGTCGCGGCAATCGCCGCAGTGGTGACAACTGGGCATCTCTTGCCGGCGCATACGACACAGGAACTGGCCAAAACAACCGTGGCCAGTCATTACCTGTGTCAGCCGGAAGGTGAGGGCGCCATGCCACCTCTCCAGCCACTCCTTAAACACGGGACTTACCGCCACGATCGTGGCGTGCCCGATAGCCATGCAGCTGTCTGATTTATTGTATCTGTAGGTGATCCATACACTGATGAAATTAAAATGTACAACGATGGAACCATACAACATAAATTATCTGATAAAATTACCTTATTTTCTGCTCGCTGCTGAAAAGTACCGTCTCCTATTTTAGAGTAAACCGATTTTAATGAAATAAAGAGTAAATGTTACCCGAGGATATTCTCTATAGTGTTCTTACTGAGTCTATCGTATTAACTTTGTACTTTAGGCGTGATAAGGTAACAAACAAACAGACAGACAGATTTTTCTAAAATGATTGAAATGTGTTAATTATTCTGAGTCCCTTTAATTAATTTATTTCGCAATATTCTAAAATGTACAGACACGTGACATTTAGAGTTTTATATTCCTATTGCCCAAAAAATACCAAAATCGAAGCGATTATTATCTCCATATACCGACTCGGTTTTGTATTAATCAGTCAATAGTTGTAAATAATAAAAGTTATAATAAACGAATTTTAGAAAATCGGACTACAACTTTTAATTACATTATAATATATCTCTAGAATAAAGAGTGGTTGTTGAAAGCCAGCATATCATACAACGGCGGTAAACCTTAATATCGCGATTTAAAAACTTACGTCATTTGCACAGTGCCATTTATCATGATATGTACATATAAATCATTACGTCGGGTCTAGTACTAAACACATATTACTAACAAATTAGAGATGTCGTTGTCAATTAGTAAACATTTAATATTGTCTTAGAATTAATTATTATTTATTATTATAACAAAAGTTAAGAAATTTACATTCTATCTGTATTACTGGCTTCCTATATACGATCCTGATCTGTAATCACTATCTATGAGCTTAAATTTAAGCAAATCTCAACCTTATATGTAAACCATTACGGCGGATCTAGTACAGTACGATCACATCGCCTACATTAAGCTTTCATTTGACTTCAAATGCTCATAACTTTTGATAGAGAAGACCGATTTTAATGAAATAAAGACTAAATGTTACTTGAGGATATTCTTCATAGTATTCTTACTGAGTCTATCGTATTAACTTTGTACTTCAGGCGTGATGCGAGAACAAACAAACAGACAGACAGACTTTAAAAAAATGATTGGAATGTGTTTAGTTAATTATTCTGAGCCCCCAAAATCATTTATTTTGCAAAATTCTAAAATGTACAGACACGTGATATTTACAGTTTTATTATATGTATAGATATCGCTTTTCTTATAGAATAAATCAATGTTCTTATATACATATATCTATACTAATATTATAAAGCTGAAGAGTTTGTTTGTTTGTTTGTTTGTTTGTTTACTTGAACGTGCTAATCTCAGGAACTACTGGCCCGATTTGAAAAATTCTTTTAGTGTTAGATAGCCCATTTATCGAGGAAGGCTATAGGCTATATATCATCACGCTAAGATCAATAGGAGCGGAGTACCAATGAAGAATGTTTCAAAATCGGAGAGTATTTTTTCCTTTTGAGAGCTTCCGCTGCGTGCGCTGCGTAAACAGTTAAAGTTTCGCAAAAATCATGTATGACAGAATTGTTCCCCTTTAAAAGTTCTAAAAAAAAGTCCGCGACAGCATATGTCTATCTTTTAAGGTTGGCTCACTATAACCATTTTTATGCTAACGTAATTTGTTCTAAAATAATGCATTATTTGCGAAGGTATTTTTATAAACATGATATTAATCCTTATCCAAATAAATACGTTATTCATCTCAAGTATTTAATTTAAAACAAAATTGCCTTTTACATCATTCGATTTCAATAATATCTTAGGAGATATAGCAGTTTTAAAATAACATCGCAGCAAAATAATTACCCATTACAGACATAGTACAAACGATGTTTCTCCTGGTTTATTTTGCGTGATTACTACTGGTTCGATTTGAAAAATTCTTTTAGTGTTGGATAGCCTATTTATCGAGGAAGGCTATAGGCTATATAACATCACGCTACGACCCATGGGAGCGGCGCAGTAACGATAAACGCGGGTGAAACCGCGGGAACATCTAGTTATATTATAAAGCTGAAGAGTTTGTTTGTTTGTTTGCTTGAACGCGCTAATCTCAGGAACTACTGGTCCGATTTGAAAAATTCTTTCAGTGTTAGATAGCCCATTTATCGAGGAAGGCTATAGGCTATATATCATCACGCTAAGATCAATAGGAGCTGAGCACCAATTAAGAATGTTTCAAAATCGGAGGGTATTTTTTCCTTTTGAGAGCTTCCGCTGCGTGCGCTGCGTAAACAGTTAAAGTTTCGCAAAAATCATGTATGAGAGAATTGTTTCCCTTTAAAAGTTCTAAAAAAAAGTCCGCGACAGCATATGTCTATCTTTTAAGGTTGGCTCACTATAACTATTTTTATTCTAACCAAATTTGTTCTAAAATAATACATTATTTGCGAAGGTATTATTATAAACATGATATTAATCCTTATCCAAATAAATACGTTATTCATCACGAGTATTTAATTTAAAACAAAATTGCGCTTTACATCATTCGATTTCAATGAATATCTTAGGAGATATCGCAGTTTTAAAATAATATTGCAGCAAAATAATTACCCATTACAGACATAATACAAACGATGTTTCTCCTGGTTTATTCTGCGTGATTACTACTGGTTCGATTTGAAAAATTCTTTTAGTGTTGGATAGCCTATTTGTCGAGGAAGGCTATAGGCTATATAATATCA
This sequence comes from Catocala sponsa, assembly GCA_963564715.1. Classification (NCBI taxonomy): domain Eukaryota; kingdom Metazoa; phylum Arthropoda; class Insecta; order Lepidoptera; family Erebidae; genus Catocala; species Catocala sponsa. The sequence goes on along the minus strand of OY751338.1, from coordinate 17,675,789 downwards.
CGCTACGACCCACGGGGGCGGCGCAGTAACGATAAACGCGGGTGAAACCGCGGGAACATCTAGTATATTATATATGTTCCCTAAGAGGTAAGGGCAGCTGTGGTTATAAGTTCCATGTAATAGAGGACGAGCCTATTGCCAACTATAAAGGACAGCTCCAATGTCCGTGCTAGTATTAAAATTTTAAGCAAAGAAATTATAATTATGTTATTCATTGATTATGTGAATCAAATCGTCCCAATCGACAGACGACAAATAATGTAATTCAATACATTATTTAATGATGTAACATAATAAGTCAGTTTATCTAAGAATATTTCTATCAACACAGAAATTGAACAAACATATTTTATTAGAAGTGAGATCTTTCTCATGGCTACTTAGTTTCAACAATCCCTTTATTAATACTGGGTATGATTGGTAACCCTACACTTAGACTCTTGTCAGCACGAATACGCCTTCGCTTTTATTTCGAAGTCTTTGGGAAGCAGATATACTTCCATTTTTTTAGATACTATCTTGCTATATTAAACATGTAATTATCATTCTAAAAAATGTTTAGTTTCATCAGAAGGCAAAACTATGATTGTGCGCTAGTTTATACTACATACATTTATAATATATTATATTGTTATAGTGTTGATATTATATTGTTATTTATAAAATAATATGAAATTTATAATATACAACCTCTACATTTATGTAGGAAAAAATTACCGCAAGAATATCTGTATAAAACGTAAGCAATGTGTTAGATAATCTATAATATAGTGTATATGTGTGCTAAGTTTCGGCCAAATCCGTTTTACAGTTACGAGTAATTGAGTAATAAACCTCGCAATATCTTAACAAAATTTTATATTTATTATATTTTCAGGAAAAGGGCCAGTGCTACTTATTCGACTGCTATGATATAAATATTTATTAACATTACTAGTTTCGGCTCGCACCTTCTTCGCGTATCACACGAGAATGCATTGTTGAGGTAAAAGTATCCTATGGTACATCTGTATGTTAAGTTTTATCCGAATCCATTGAGTGGTTTACTCGTGATTGAATAACAAAAACATATTCAGAAACATTCATAAGAAAGAAGAGAAGTAACATTAGTACTATTCTGAGATAAGTACATAAAATATTTACTACCAATGTTTTAAGTAAGGAACAAGTTCTTCCTCAAGATTTGTAATCATCATAAAAGTTGATCTTCGTGTTTGATCACGAGGTGAAAACAAATCCAATCAACAGCCACCGCACTGTGGCTAAGTAAATTATCCCGCTTACCTACGGTGTCTATAGGTGTCTCAGTTTAAATGCAGTTTCCTATCCAATCTTATCCCATCTTATCCGAGAAGTTTCGATGGGATTTGAAAACCGATAGTTACTACCATACACTTTGTGAAGATGACCGAAAATTTATGTCCCATTTCCTTTAGTGAATTGAAATCGTGTCTGCGTTTAATTTTCTAGATTGCATCGCCTGATTCTATCCATCAATCAATTCAAATTTAGGTCAAGTGTTTCTGCAAAGGCGAAATATCTTTCCTGATCTTGTAAAGAATTTGGAAGGCAATCAAATCTTCTTTTTGCGAATATTAAATTTATGTGTTGATAACTTCCTTGCACCTTTTTTTGTATCAACTTAAATGTTATTTATGGAAATGTATAATACTTATGTATATTTTAGTAGAGAGCGAAATTTATTTTGAAAATACGTGAAGATCTTGAAATGGCTTGTTAAGTCCTGCTTATTTTCCACTTTTGAATGCTGCGATTTAATCCAATTTTTGTACCTAGTTATTACGCAATTTAAGTAACATACATATGTTAAAACAGATTAACATAAAAGAGTTTCTAAAATCTAAGATTCATCCTTTATCAAGGGTTGTTTTAAATTTAATTTGTTTTATACTCAAATAGAGATTCGGTAAAGCGGATTATAGACTGATTGACTTTTAACATACACTGAACGCGTTTGAGATAGCGACATAAGACTTAATTTACTTGACTTTGATGCATATGACGAATCACAAAATCTGTATCTGTCTAGACACGCCAGCTATTCCAACAGGTACGGTCGGCACAGGTAGTCAATAAGCACAACCGAATTTGCAATATAATACTTTAACGTCTCTGTCTCGCTGACCCAACAGGGCCGTAAGGAATTACTTTGTATTTAGTCGCGTGTTTGATGCCCGAGTCAAGTAACGTGTTATAGAGTTTTTAATTAAAAAAATTCTCAGTATCAGCACGGAGTCTAGAACTATTCCGAAGAGATAGCAGTAGGCTCGCCTTCAATTACGTAGAACCTACAATCATTGCTGGAGAAATATGGGTGTAGTTTATCTCTGAGGACCATAGACGTGAGGATTGGTCTTGGGTATTTGATAACTTTATTCTATTGCCTTAGGTGGTGGATGAGCCAACGATTTACCTGATGGTATAGAATAATGGATGACTGTCTTCCCTTGGTATTACAGAAGGACACGCTATCGCATAAAAATGGGCAACAGTCAGCATTAAGTGGGAAATCCCAGAAGATGGTAGGATATCAATAATGCGTATGCTATAGGGAGTGCGACACTAATGATTAAGAAACTGGGATCGTATAGCCGAGGACTGGTTACGGGTACTGATTTAGGGTTCTCAACGACTTTCGGTGTTGGCTGTACATTTCGTACCACCGAACTGGATATTTCTGTTTCAAGAGTACTTCTGATTTCTAGACTGATGCGATGCGGCTTTCATACAGATTGTCTGAATAGATACGGAGGATATACATCGGTACAATAGTTAGTATTTTAATTTAGGCTTTCATCTACAAGAATAATGCGTTTTAGAATTCGAGGATACCCCTAAAGCTGTATATTATCTAACTCCACGTTACCTAGACCTATAAAGATAATACTGTTATTCGGCAATTTAATGGTTTTACTCTTATTACGTTTGGCACACAGTGCCATTTTCCTAATAACCATAAAAGGATATTGACAAGGGTCGACTTAGTTTCAAACATAATGCCAAATTAGAATCAAATAGGAACACGGCATAGAAACTAGGCTTAATTAGAATTCACATTGTTTCAAACGACGAACGCTATTTTGGATTATCTTAGGTAGGTATTCTATTTATACATATTTGTATTAAATAGATACATAATTGGAATGAATACAAAAGGCAAAATGTTTAGATGTTTTAAATGTGCCTGCTAATTTAGGATTGTGTATTATGATCATATTCATTAACAATATTCATAGCAAGTAACCTAAGACGTTCTCAATTTAATTTCCGATAACTTATAGGAAAGTAGAAAATTAGTATAAGTATACACGTACTTTGTTATTAGTTCATGAAAATCAGGACTAGAAACTGTTATAATTAATATAATACTCTTCAGAACTACACAGCTGTCACCGTACTATAAACTCGTATTAGCTGCAGCCTTGTTTGCCTACTACGGACTATTCATGAACTGTCCTCCAAAATTGCACATGCTTTTAACAATCAAAAGTGATAGATAACTTAGCATTATTAAATAACGACCTTGACGTATTACTGTATCTACCATTTACCAATGCACACCCGAATACTGTTTGTCTAATATAAAAAGCCAGCAAATTGCATAAAAGTAATCTCACAGAATATAAGATCTATCAATCATAACTTCGATAACTTTGAAACACTACTTATTCGTTTAGCTGTAGAATGTGACGTCATGGTTCTCTCAGAATGTTGGCTCCTCTGTTTAAGTAATTCAACTCTACCACAACTTCAAAACTATACCTCTTACCATACTAATAAACACTGCAATCAGAGTGATGGAGTAGTTGCATATGTGGCATCAAATCTTCCACATAAAAGTCATGAGCTTGAGTTTTGTGATTCAGCCTCCGGTCTAAAAATAGAAATGAAGTCTAACATTGCTATAATCTGTATCTATAGATCACCCTCCATCGAAAACATAGAACTATTTCTTAAAAACTTAAATGACAAACTATCTTTATTAACAGTCTACAAAACAGTTGTCATTACAGGCGACTTAAATATTATTATAAGTACAGATAAAAATGTTTCGTTGGACGGTCGGGCTCATGAATACCTGAACTGCCTTGCTTATCACGATTTTCTACCAACTCATACACTACCTACAAGAGGCAGCAACTGCCTTGACCATACTATATTGAGAACCAAATACCCGTCATCCACCTTCATCTTTGACTCCACCATAACCGATCATTTTTCTACTTTGTGTCTTGACTTACCATCACCACGTAACTATTCCATCACCACTATCTGTAAGACTGACTACACTTCAGTCGACAAATCTTTGCAAAAACTTGACCTCTTTTATATTCTGACATTAGCCGAACCCAATGACGATGCTGATTGTCTTATACAATCGCTCTCTAATGTAATTAAAGAAAATACAACAATAAAGCGCATACCTAGACGAAACAGAATCATAAAACTCTGGATCACTCCAGGTCTTTTAAAATGTATGAAGAATCGAGATAGACTACACAAAAACTTGAAACAGCCTCATAACAACACAATTTTAAAAATCACCTACACAAGATACAGAAACTTTTGCAACAAAATCTTAGAAAGAGCTAAGCGACAGTTCGACTCTGAAGAATTAACGGAAGCGGGTAGCAATGCTTAGTTAATATGGCACGCAATTAAACGAGTAACAAGCACCACCAAAATTACAAATGTTCCTATAGAGCTAATGTCTTCCTCCAAAACTCAGTTAGAATATATAAATGATGTAAACCATTATTTTGTATATGTGGGTAAGTATCTTGCTGAGAATATTATTAACCAATCAGGTCACCAATAAAACCAAAATTCTACGCCTGGGGTTTTCAAATGTCTTCACTCTTTTGGTCTCTTAGCAACGGACCCTGATGAGATAGCCCCTATTTTAAAAGCCCTAAAAACGAATGCCGCTGTAGGTTTCGATGGCATATTCACCATCTTCTTAAAACGATACTCCGTAATCTTGACACCCATCCTATGCTATGTAATAAATTTATGCTTTGACACTGGTATATTCCCGTCTTCTTCCAAACAAGCAATTATACATCCCATCTTTAAGGCAGGTGAACCCACTTCTGCGCATAACTACCGTCCTATTGCTGTATTATCAGCTCTATCGAAGGTCATAGAACAACTACTAAGTAAAAGGGTGATTACCTACCTAGAATCCAATAATTCATTGTCTGCAAAACAGTATGGCTTTCGTAAGAACAAATCAACTTCCAGTGCAGCCTTAGAACCACGCACGCACGCACGCCCGCACACACACACACACACATACGGCGGGACATACGACACACGGAGAGTATCGGCACAAATAAAAAGAGGCCTGTGACAGCAATGGTCAGGGTCAGCCTATGGATGAAGACAAAGCATTTATCAAAGAAGGAAGATGACACTAAATGTGCTACGTGCTCTCATTTTAAAAAGCCTAGCAACCACAAAACGGGTGAAGCTGATTGTCCTACCAGGAACCAAGAGGAATATAAGTACATAAACTCAGTAGATTATGAGGTTGCCTAGATCGCTGTTTATTTATATTTTTATCACTGACACTAGTTAGCGTAGATTCCCATTATTAGACATATCTTATATTTCTTTCATAAATATTATATATGTCAGCTAATATTTAAATACAAAATTATAAGTAATATTATTTTCATAATTGTAGAACAATCTATATTTGTTACATATTGTTAAAAATGCTCTTTCTATTACACTATAATAGCACATATTGCCTGTGATTTTTCAAATTTCTACCAACTTAAACTGAATTAACTATTATTTATTTATTATCCTCACATATGCTTCTCTATACTTTAACTCACTAACTCATATAATAGCAACGAAAGTGTATTGTTTTTTTATGCAGCAACGACCCCATGTGTTTCCTACATAAAGAAGTTCACGAGTCGGCGAGCGATACATGCCACTTTTAATCCCGAAAAATACATACCTATGAGTTATTATCATTGAATATTTCAATACACATCATGGTGTAACAAGTTTAAAACTGTCATAGGTATATTGATTTTTGTATTTTATCTTTCGACGGGTAAGGTTTAATTGAATTAGTAACTTTTAACACGTCCTAATTGCTTCGGAAATCCGTTGGCAAAGTGTTAAAGCACGGTTTAAACCCTCCTCACATACTGGTCGCCTAAGATAATATATTATATGGTGCCACCGGCTACCTTTCGCTGACGGCTTGTCAGGCCCAACACTCCCGAGTGTGGAAAGGCACTTATGTTTAACACCGTAATCCGATATACTTGTGTATGTTACGCCCAGTCCGATGAACATAGTTCTACCAGTTCTACAGTCTACTTTTTGTGCGATAAGTAACTATGTTGTTTGCATAGTAAAATTCTAAATTCTGTTCTTGTGGATTAATATGTTATGGGCGGTCCTACAATCTCTTATGGTTATTGAATTTACGAAATGAGAAAGCGTTACCGAGCTTTTTCACATTTATTATGCATGAGATGATGGTACGGCCTCTGGATCAATGATGTGTGATATTGGTGAGCGTAAGGACAACCAATAATGAAGAAGTTGATTTTATTTGCGAGGTGTTTAAAATATTGTTGAGTGTTAATAAACTTTATTAGTAGCAGCATGGAGTCTGAAACTATTACCTCTATACGGCAATTATTGTTATCTGTTACATAGGACCAGCTGCCAAAAAGTTACTGTGAAAATACTAAGAGATTAGACATACTTTAGAGACAAAAATAATAATATGTAAAGCATCATTATATTATGAGGTATATAATGAACATAATTCAAAATGAAATGGTAATCACGACAGAGACAAAAATAACCAGCAAGTGAATTGTGGAACCATCAGACCATCAGTGGAAACTTTGTTCACTGAAGTTAATTTCGACAGGTTTGCTTCTCTTGTTTTTGCTGACTTGCTTGTTTTGTTCAGCCACCGTATTTTCGTTCTAGCGTTCAGATATTTCCAAATGTTATTATAAGGTTATTGAATTTTTTTATATTTTTGGTTTAACTGATATTTTTTCAAAAAAAAGGAAGTATTTTTTATTATTCCTATTAAAAATTATATTAATATATACAGTAATATATAATTCTTTGAAATCAAACCCGGTAGCCTCGCGATGGTACCGGAAAGCTATGGATTATGTTAACTCGTACCAGATGATTAACGAGTCAGTCTCGTTATTCCTAGCATATTTAGAGCGTATAAATCCTAGTCTGGAGCGAATATTTTAGCGAAACAAAGCGATTACGTCGCACCACACAATTAATAATTCTGGCATTGCGCAGGGCTTAGTTAGTTAGGTGTGTGTTTTTTGCACTTAGTCTCACAATGGGCCAATGAGCATAGGTGACAGACGGGACGAAGGTTGGTTACTCATACCACCTCAGCTCTATGCATAAAGATAGTAAAGGACCGATGTTGCACATTACTTACGTCATCGTTTCTGGATTTTGTTTAACAACCTAGTCCTTTGGTTGGTTACGCTTTTGCCTCATAAGAAAACATGAGTCGTTGACCTGTTGGAGCCTCCAAAGAGCCTCTACATAAAGGCTTGTCTGTAATATCAATGTTGGAGAGGTGTTTATTAAGTAAGCAGTTGCAGTGGTTTGTTATTACGCCTACTAAGTCGTGTAGGTTTTCCTTGTTGAAATTGAGTAGATTTTTGTACAGAGATTTACAAACAGACGACACTTGAACCCAGTATAATCGTTTGTGGATCACAAAGATGTTCTCATAAAAATGAGACATAAGCTTTAAAATACTGTAAAATATAATTATATAATTGAGTTAATTTTTTATAATCTTTCGTATATTGAGCTGGCAAATCAATATAGTAAAGTATTATTCTTTCAAATAAAAAAATATTTAAAAATGTAAATTGTATATTGATGTGTCCTTGATCTATAGTAAAATTCTAGAAAGGTTTCAATTACGTTTTATTATGTTAAACCTTATTTGCATTTTAAATAGGGACATTATTAACGTCATAAAGTTTTAATAAATATGAATGATATCTATATTTTATCCAAAGCTATCCAAAATTATAAATGCAAATTTGGTAAAAAATGCTACTAAGCTTCCGATGCAAATGGATCAGAAGACGAATGTTCTATGTTGTTTAATGCCTTTAGAGGACGTCATGATATCAATTAGTCTTGAAATATGATCAATTGCTTAAACACAGCACAGTAATGTTTAAGCCTAATTGTCAAGGTTGACTTATTTCATTACAATATGCGATGGAGATGAAGACTCACATTATTATGGACTTTACAAGACAGGTTACGATTGCTTGTGAATGGATTTTCGTAGGTTATTATTTAACCTCTGTTTAATAGCTGTGCAACTGCTACGAAAAAATAAATGCAATTATGCCAAAATTGTGTGATGTCGTAGCCCAACTGCTATACATTGATTTTTACGTGATTCTTCTAATTATTAATTAGCCATTTATTTGCACCACAGCCTCCCCTGCGTGAATAATTTTAATTCGGTATCTACTACTAATGAAATAATAAATTAATATTAAAATTTAATGCATTCAAATATTTGTCAAAGTTTTCAGTAAAGATTCGAATAATTCGAATTTATAATCGATAATCGTCCAAATTCTCTTCGCTCACTTATTTATCACAACTTTTGTGTGTAAATGTTTGATATGGAATCATTTAAACATATAGAGAAACTAGCTTTTGCTTGCTGCTTCGCTCACGTTAATTTAGAATTTGACAATCAATTCGGGTCGTACTCGTCCAGAAGTGAGAAAATTTTCATACAAACTTTATTCCCCCTTCCGCTCCTTTAGGGGAGAGTTTTATCCATTTCACCTACACAGATATTTTTCAATTGTAATCGAAAACTTATGTACCAATTTTCATACTGCTAAGTCCAGAAATGAGAAAATTTCGTTACAAACTTTACCCCCCTATTTCACCCCCTTAGGGGTGGAATTTCAAAAAATCCTTTCTTAGTACACCCCTACAAATTAAAACACACATGCTCTCCAAATTTCAAGTTCCTACGACCAGCGGTTTAGGCTGTGCGTTGTCTCTAAGTCAGTCAGTCAGGACATCTTCCTTTATATATATAGATAATAATTAAAGAAGAACTCAATGTTCACTTCATTACATAGTCCCCATAGAAGTGATCGAGTGGATTTATTCATATCCGTAAACTACGCGATAAAAACCACACCATAACTAAATCGATGAGTGCAATTAATTCATTAAGCCCGTAAGCGTACTCAAGTTGAAAGTGTAAATAAAATTTATCACTTACTTTTCCACTGTGGTTTGCTTAAATTAAATTTTAGTGTGAAATGAAGTTGTAATTGGATTTTTAAACTGTCCGAGTGCGGACTGTGCTTGCCAATTCTATTATTTTGTTTACAGAATTGTTTTGATTTTTGTTCTGCACATTGTGCCGAGTTTTGGTTGACTTGTATCGATATCTATGAATAAAAATATAGATTTGCTACGCATTTTACGAAGTCCAATACTATTGCAATAGCTCGTAGTATAAAATTGTAATGTACTTGACAGCCTCACTATTTACTTTTCGACATCGATTATTTGTTGTAATATCTTATTGTTAATGGTTAATTTATTGCCAGATTTCTCAAGTTGCTTGAGCGTGTCACTCTTGGTTTAATGCTTAAACTATATATATAAAAAAAGTATTTATCTTCATCATCTGACTCCATTGTATGTTGAATGTAATTGTTAAAGATAGTCGCAATGACCGATGAGATGAGAGATGAGAAAGGCAAATTTATCCCAGTAATCATTATAAATACAAAAGTTGTTTGTTATCCCATTACCCATAAGCCGTTGAACGGTAGATGCAATTTGGCACACAAAAAGGTCCTGGATTACAACACATACGATCATTTTTATCTCGAAATGTGTTCTAGTGGCATTTAGGCGGACGTTTAGGTAGCAAATAGTTGGTTTATTAACTACTTATTAGAAGACTTTATGTTATAAATATAAAAATAATTACTTATGATCTGATATTATATTTGTAAATGTCACACGGATATCTCAGTTTTTGTTTGATCGATGCAATGAACGATTATTTTGATGTATAATTTGCATCTAAGGTCACATTGATAATTTATGCTACACGTTTATTAATACTGCTGTATTATTCTTAGTGATGGAATTAAAAATAACATAATTATTGGACGTCGCTTGGAATTATATAGCTGGGCCAAGAGGTCTAGGTTGTTACTACTGGTAGTAAAACTGGTAGTAACACGGGTAACGAATCGGTTCAATAATAATGAGTTAAGGACACAAATTACGCTTCGTAGGTATTTTTCTGACAAGGTAAACTGACGTTAGATCTATAATTATTATTTTCTATGTTATTATTATTTGTAGCTGAAAGTATTTTCTAGACCATACAAGCCATCCCGACATTTTAAAAAACCTCGAAGATATTATATAACATGATTGTAGTAAAATGAGTATGTTCTGGTGTCGAATCGATAAAAAATGGAAGACTGGTATGTTCGCCTTTGAATGCCTTTGAACTTTGAATGAGTTAATTTTTACGGTGTTATTCCGAACCCATTTAAAAAAGGCACTGACTTTTGAATTAACATATTTATTTTTGCCGTAACCGTGTAAGTGTGTGTGATAGAATTAATCACTGTTGAAAAAGTATAATTTATCGCAATAAATAATTAGTTTTGGCTTTCGTAGAAACAAAAAACCCTATGGAATTTCAATTTATTGTTAAAGTTAAGTTTTTAGAATTAGATTACACGGTGAATTTAGTGTAAAATAAAATATTTATGATATTGTGTAATCACAGCTATGCTATATATAATGCTGTATGTTTAAGTAAGTATTTCTTGTTGACCAAAAATAAAAAACTATATACCGCGACACTTATTTATTGGCATGCCTTTTTTATAAGCATTTTCACATTTAAATGTCATATTTTGATATAATACCATTAAATATTTTAACAAGTAGGTATTGTTTTAGTATGAAGGCAATACAAAAGCCGAAGAAAAATGTTATTTAATTAAGTAATTATCACTTATTAATTACGTAATTATGGTCTGTGAAACTTTGCTTCTATAAAAAACACATTTATGCTGGACTTGATGCAGTTTGGTCAAATAATCTTCAATATAATTCTTGTAGACATTTATATTAACATTACAATAAGTTGTAGAACATTTAGTAAAAGGCAGGAAAGATATCGTGGCGTTTCTTTTCATTGTAGAAAGTCGTCTAGTTTGCGGCTACAATACCGATGAAGCTATCAGCCGAAGCTAGGTCCAATAAGTATTGATTACGTACTTGTATTTCAGTTGTGCGTTAGTAGAGGTCATTTGCTATCTTTAAGAACTAGTAGAAAGGATTGTTTTCTCGAAGAGCTGTACTTTTTCAACATATTTCCTATTAGCCGTTATCAATTATTTTTATTATGTAACATAGATGGCAAAGCAGCATACGGCATACCAAGCGGCTACCGTTACTTATGATCGCTGAGGTTCTTACAATAAAATTATCATAAAGTTCCTATAATCATAAAAACGAGTCGTTTGAGCTACGACAGACCTACATTTTGACATATTTTTCATAGAATACGTGTCAAAATCTAACTGTTCGTAACAAAAACGACTCGTTTCTTAAAATCAGAACGGGACATTAATAATACTAGGGGTGTTTCTTTAGCGTTACCTAATGCTGACTCTTAAGGAAAAGAATTAAAGATGAATCAAAGGAATGTGAGAGTTAGGTATTTGAACCAGCGGAACTTACTTAACAGCTATAACGCGATAATAGTTTTAACAGTCTTATATCGGCTTCCGGTTTTATGGTGGCGACTGCCTCGATGTCGCAGCAATAGTGAATAGAACTGCTGTGCATGAGATCTCGGGTTCAAAATCCGGATCGGGCCAGAAATGTTATTAGGTTTTCCTGCTAAGAAATTCTCAACAGCAGCCCGGAGTTAGCAAGTTGACGAAGTTAAACACCCCCATGTTTAACATCTGTAGGACCTTATTATTATATGGCGGTATTTGTTTGTCAGCTTATTCATCTCATCGTCACCAAATATTTGCCAACGACGGTCTCTCCAACTCAAGATAACATACAAACGTTTATAATTATTCTTGCGTAATCCAGGGCAGCAGTCGAAGCCTTGGCTAGGTCAAAGCATTGCTAAAGTGGCTGTGTAACAGTTAGTTTGAAATTGTTAATTAAATTATTATTTCAATGGATATTAAGATCAAACAGAGCTATCAAGTATTTCGAAAAAATGCAAATGAGATAACCAAAGATGGAATATATAAATTAACAACCAAATTAGCAATGCGAGCGATTTTTGAACATACATACATAGATTGATAGTTTCATGGTTCTATCCTCAAACAGATAAGCAGAGGGGTACCACATTCACATTTCGCCAATTATAATTTCAAGTATTACGATATAGGGGACGAACCTCCTACCACAAGGGGCACAGTTTCAAACTCACGCTTGTACTAAGAATTTTTTAACAGCCAAACACAACACCACTTGGCTCGACCTAGTAATCTAAATACAATTAGTTGCTCCGAGTCTGGATATTTCTTGTGTCCGTTTTTTGAATGTTGTCCCCCATGATACAGGAATTATTCCTAGTGAGGGAATTTTTTTTTATCAAAAATAAAAAAAAGGAAATCGAGATCTCATGCATAACAATCGCATTCACTATTGTAGTACAAGGCAATCCATTCTTAAATTGCAATATTTTAAAGCTTCTTACTTGTAACTTGACTAACAATGAATTTGCCTTGACGAGGTATATAAAATACAATACTGTCATAGTATCTGAACGTAATACATGAGACAAATATATACGCATTGATCGATATTAAATTAAATAACTTGGTTTCTTAAAGTTCTAAAATAAATAGTAATCTATAGCGATCCATAATAATAATAAAGAGTAGCTTTGCATAGTCAATGAAGGGCGTCTTTTACTAAAGACAGACATAGTACCTGGAGGTTTTACAAACGATCAATTATTCAAATGCCGTTATTATTTACTTAAAGCTTTAATCGGTTCTTAATGAACTCATAAAATTTCTCTATCCAAAGGAGTTCGGTATTGTCAACCTTTTTCTATTGCAAAAATTGGGGTGAGCAATTTGAAAGTACGTGGCGGGTTCCACTCTTCCCAATAATTTTATCATAAAATCTCAGCTAAAAATATTAAAAACCTTGTTTTTCCTCATATGTGTGACAAAGAGACATATAGGAATGCAACAGACAGAGCCAATTTGGTTATGTAACATCTAATACTTCTATTAGAAACGATACAAAATTAATCTATGTATATTCAGAGGTCAGAGGTTTTGTAATCAATTAACTCTGCAACGATAGTACCGATTTACATAGTTGTTTAACTTTCAGAAAACTACTTTATGCAGGAGTAATATAGGTTATATAGCATCACACCACGAGCCAATGGAACGGAGCAGTAATCATAAACGGGGTTGGAACAGAAAAGGAATGTAAGTTTTAAAAAATACTGCTAGACAGCGATTAGACTAATACGATGATAAAAATCTTAATACAATATTTAGTGTATTCACTTTGACCTCTATGGATTACATAACTTCATTAAATTAAATCCGAAATTGAAAATGTTAATACATTTGTTTTGCTGGCATAGACGTGGATACCCGGGCGTTGATTCAATTAATTACATTACAACTGGGTTTATTAATATAATGTAGTTTTTGGTTACTTAACAGGTTTCCTGTGCAATAAATCACATATGATACAAAATCTATTGTGTCAATCACGGGACAGCGAAAGGATTAAATATCTTTCAATATAATTACACTAAGTTTATAAAACACAGGTGTATAAAATAAGTTTTACAAAACATTGTGAACAAATTAGAAAATAAATCAAATCAATACCTAGGTACCTACTTATCAAATTTTTAAGACAGGTTGCGTCGTAACGCTGAGGATATAAGTTTGCACTCATGCTTGCGTCTGGTCATAATTCCTCGTTCGGGCAAAGTCTTCTTTGGTTGATGTTGATGGGAAGATGTCAGGAAATTTTAAGTCTGTATCGGGAGACCAAAAATATTTCTAGCAAAATTGTAATACATCTTCAGGATATACAGCTTTTGTCAGATTTTATTATACCCTATGCTTTATCTAACGTCATGCAAACATTTTGTTTCCTCTTTTAAAGTCAAGCCAAGCACTACTAAGCGTAGCAAAGAACACCACAAATAAGATTATACAAACTGCAAGTGAAACTGAAAGCTTGTAACTATCTTTACAAAATGTTAAGGTCATACTGCTTTATTTTATACTAGAGATTGCCCGCGGTTTCACTTGCGCTAATCTAGATTTTGTGTGTGCAAATTTCATAATGATCTGTAAAGTAGTTAAAGTGTGAAAGCATAACAAACAAAAAAACTTACATTTGCATTTATAATATTAGAAAAGACTTTCTGTTATAAGATAACTACCGCCCTTTGAATAATTAATGCGTAGCAAAGGACATAACAAATATTGAAGCAACGGACACAAAGAAGAGCTAGACACGAAACAACTATACTATTTGTGGATCTCATAAATTTTTTGTTCTCTCTGCGACTGCAACTCAGTCACTTAAACATCTACGCCTTTCGCGATGTTAATTTCCAGATTTCTTCTTCTTAATCCGACGAGTAAAATCCAATAAGAAATTACTCCACCCCTATGTGTACGAATAGAGAAAGTTTTAACACAATTACATGTAATACTAGTTAACAAAACTTGGGAGAATGTGACATTTATGTAGTTTGGAGCGAGTATTAGTACATTTCGTGTGTAGTTGAGCAAATTCAATTTTGTTCAGTCAATGTTATGAGAAAACATATGATGCTTGTAGTCTCTATAAAGTTCTAGTTAAGAATAGTTAAACCTTGTTACATATTTACTTGTATAAGAATTTATTTTGAACATTTCCCATAATAAGGTAGACAGATTGCCTGAGTGGTGCAGTAATAGTAACTTCTGTACGTGAGGCAAGATTCCCAGATCGAATAAAGTTTTAATTAGGTTTTTTTATCATAAAATTTTCAGTAGCATTACCGGAAAAGTCGAAAAGTTAGGTCCGGAAGACGGTAATATACTTGGTGCCTGTTAACTATTAAGAGTCTAAGACACTTTCAGCTAGTCCTTCGAGGATATAGATTAGACTGCGTATATTTGTATGTAGGTAGCAACGTAACACAACGTAACGTAACGCACATAATATCGCTTCAGATGCGAAATACGTAGGATCATGAATAGCTTAGTTCGTTAAACGACGACACGGACATTGTCACCGTTCGTGAACCAAGATTATTCAGAAGTTAACTCCGTAAACACTCAGATTTTAATTAACATGAGTACAAATTTACGTCACCAGACCAGGCAGTATTTTGTCTAATACCTTTAATTGTTACCCCGTCAGAGTCTGCATTATCTGTTAGTAGAGAAATAAATAGACGAATATCTGTATGTCTTTTAAGTAAAAGGACAACTGCCGCTCTAGTAATAGTTTATGTGTCGCAGAGGACTTTACACACAGTCAAACAACGAATACAAAGGACAAACAGAATCGCAACAACTACATACTTTTGGAACAGACAAAATATTGTGTAGCGTAGTGATCAAACCCTCGGTGCCGTGGCAGCTCGAAGGTTATCTCTTTGGGATATCAATGAAGGTGTATTATAATATGCTGTCACATCCACCAAGATGGGTCTATAATGAGACACGAATCTAATGCCAGTTACCAAGCACATGAACAGTCTTCGTGCTGCTACTCATGTATACTTACAAAAAAACCATAACACGTTTCTTTCGTTGACATCGATATAATTTCCTGTGACTACATAAATTAAATTACCGTTATATTATTTTAAATTACGTTCTATTAAGCGGCAAGCGGTTCTAAAAACAAATCCTCGAAATCGTGCAAGCCGAATGCAATAAAAACATTACATTCAAATAAATTACCGAATTACCCGGCAATTTTCACCGTACAGTAGGTTCGATTGTTAGAACCTGCATCGATTTGTTATAAATCAGCAGTGATTAACGGTCATGTTTGATTGGATTTGAATGCGGGGCGATTGACGTGGACGTTAGTAAGTCGAATATTTACTTCATTTGAATATTCGGGCTCTGTTTTGAATTAAAGTTTCACACTACACTCAGGATTTTGGATTTAGGGCAGATTAGTGCTTTGTATGATATGAATTTATGAATAAATGGATTATTTATTTAAACTTAGTGATGCACATAATTCCATTCGAATGATATTCGAATAGAGATGTATGCAACCCACGATACCTACTTTGCAAAGTCAAGGATGCACAGCGCGCGCACGGTTGTTTATTTTTTTTGCATTTATATTTGATTGCATAAAAATCTTGCACATCGCAAACTTACGGTTAGAGAACTTTTTAATTCCTTATTCGATATTCAGCCGCCGGCGATACGTCGACACAATGTCTTTTATGGTATTTACTTAGTTATGAGAGAAGCGATAGCTCAGTGGGGAGACCAACAGACTGCAATGCAAAGGGTCTCGGGTTCGAACCCACGTCGCGCACCTCTGACTTTCGGAAGTTATATGACTTTTCAAAATTATGTGCGCATTGATTGACAATTATCGCCTGCTTCGTGCCTCGGAGAGCACGTTAAGCCGTTGGTCCCAGCTGCCATGAACATCTATGGCAGTCGTTATTGAGAGAGTGTCGACACAAAAGATCCCACTGGGTCGAAGTGTCGCCGGTCTGCACTAACTGGCCCCCACATAAGTAAGAAAGTACTTAGTTATGGAATTATTATTAATAGATGTATAATAATCTTTAAGGGATCTCTACCAAAATAATATGGACTATTGGGTAAAATCCTTTATGTAATAAACAAAGAACTATAAATATTTCTGGAGATCTGTCACACAGGGTTATCCCTAATATAGATTCCAGTCTCTCACAAAGAAATTTGCTTTTACATACACTGCTATAACTAATTTATTGTACTAATATTCTTTGTGTTTTATAATTATTATTTAAAACTATTAATATATTATGTTGTAAATATTTAATTTTAATAATTTGAAACTTTACGAATTTTTAAAACTAGTTACCTGCAAGCATTTACGAATTTTATATACGAACTGTTAAATTATTGTAATGTTTATAATGTGAAATTATTAGCTATTTTTCAAGGCACATCATATTTGCAGTTAGTTATTTCGGTAAGACGTACATACCTTGTATACCTGGTATATATAATACGAGGTTTAATCGTATTATTTAGTCCTCAGCATCGCTGTTGATACAATACGAGTCCAATGCTTTCAGTCTACAAATCAGTATTACTATTTATAGTAATGCTAATTCTTAGGGCCAAAAAAACCCAGCATTTTCTCGTCACGTCAAGAATCGATCACGATCAGTCGTTTTGCGAGATCTCTGTGAAGCTCACGAGCGCCAGAACCTAGCGCCTTCGTCTTACTACGCCGAGTTTTGATGGTTTAAATCCTAATTGAGACAAAAAATTGTGTGACCTGCTAAGTTTCTTCAGAGTTTGGGAGTTCTTTGTAGTGTAAGTCCACCGTGATACAAGAATTATACATAGTGGGAAAGTTATTGTTTTTACAGAAGCACATACAAAAATTTATGTGACTTACCTTAAAAAACTGTCATTATCAATACCTAATTTTGACTAAACTGGAATATATTCGCATAGACTAGCCGATCCATATATGTTTGGGACCGGTAGCTTAGTGTATGTGTAAATCACAGTCATTAATTCTCGAAATGATGTCTTATGTAGATCCAATTGATTAAACTGTACAATACTAAATTATCTGCAGCTATTCATTATATATATTGTCGGCCTCGATGGCGTAGTGGTTGGTGTAACGGACTGCCGCGCCTGAGGTCGCGGGTTCGATTCCCGCACAAGTCAAACATTTGTGTGCATGAACATGTATGTTTGTCTTGGTCTGGGTATTTCTATGTATAATATGTATGTAATTACAACAACAAAAAAAAGTATATAATATATGTATGTTTATCCATTGTCTAGTACCCATAGTAAAGCTCTGCTTAGTTTGGGCTAGATGGTATTGTGCGTATGTGGTAGAATATTATTATTATTATTCGAATTTCATTATATATATAAGAGATTAGGTTTGATTAAAAATATCATTTGGCATGGATAATAAATATTTTTTCGCGAATATTTCACAAGGTTGTCTAATAAAATTAGATATTATAAGTGTTTATTGATGTGTGGCATAAATAATGTTTTTATCTAAATTATCCGATGAGCTGATTGAACACACGTTAAATCAGTCTCTTACTTAATCTAGTATCTAAAAGGCATTTATCAACATAGCTTGACTAGTTTTATAATCAATTGATTAAGAAAACAAAAATGTTGTAAATATGTATTCATAGATTAAAATCATTTATGGATTATATTGTATCAATCTGGTCACAATTTTCATGCCACAAAAGCTTAATATAGTGGTCTAGACTAGAATAAGACCTGTTATTATTGACTTCGTGCTCTTAGCTACTGGTGACAATACAATACCTGATTTTTGTTAGATTAATGTCTTGGATAGTATGAGATTAACCAAGCAGTCAGCATTAGTATCAATACCACAAAGCATACAACGGCGCAGAATTTCTTGCTGCTTCTGAGTTCAAATTAGCTCTGAATTCTAAACAGACTCAATATGTCTAAGTTCGAAGTACTTATCTATATATTAATACGTGAAGCAAAACCTTTGTACCCCTTTTTACGAAAATTGCGCGGACGGAGGAGTATGACATTTGGCACAGTTAAAATTTATGTGGAGAAGGAGGGGCGAATCCTAATATTTTTATAAAAAATGCATTAGAAATAAATTAAATTTATGAAAAAACACTACACGCACACAAGCATGCATTTAACACACGCAGTCGAATCGCGTTCATAGTATTTCGACATTATTCGTCAGACGTCGTACAATTCTTTGTAACTATGTTTACCTATACCTTATTTACATGTAATAGAAAAAAAAACAGAAAACAAAGTAGCAAGCTTACGAATTTTGGTCGAATTTTGACCACTAGGCGACCGCTATTAAAATAACACAACATAAGTAAAATATCCGCAAGTGATTTCGTCTGTTGTTAGCAAACATTTTATCCAACTAGGCACTTAAACGAATCTTTCTCACCGTTGCGTGGACCAAATCAAATAACCCTCAAATCCAGGAAAAGCAAAGTTAGAGGAACAATAAAATAATGTTCGGTCAGTCGGGACAATCCACTCAGTGTACTTACCACAACAACTTGTTAACTTGCGGGCTAGTTGTGACTTGTTCCGCGTCTCTGTACTACAGCATTGTTACTGAAAATAGAATTCACTGCACTTGGTTATCTCTTGGGTTGCCCGGCATTTAATTAAGAGTTCTGACTTGTGACTGCGATGTAACGTCTTTCGACTACTTATTTTTCTTGAAGGTGCTGCGTGTTGCTTTGAGTTGTAGTTAGTACGAAATGAGGGATGCTATCCCGATGTTTAGTTTGATTGAAACAGGTGTTAGGAGAATTTGTGTTGATAATTTTTTTTTTCGGAACGTCGTCACGGTACGTTATTGATAGTTTATTTTATATTAATCTTGTATATTAATCTGCATTTTATCTCAAGGGTACAACAAATAATCTATGCTAATATTATAAAGCTGAAGAGTTTGTTTGTTTGTTTGAACGCGCTAATCTCAGTAATTACTAGTTCGATTTGAAAAAATATTTTTGTGTTGGATAGCCTATTTATCGAGGAAGGCTATAGGCTATATAACATCACGCTAAGACTCACGGGGGCAGCGCAGTAAAGATAAACGCGGGTGAAACCGCGGGAAAATCTAGTCTATTTTTTCATTTCTTCATCTTTGAATCTTTATCTATTTCATTGACTGGTTCTAGAACATATAACATCAAGGCTAATCACAACTTACTATTGCGACAACCAGAATATAAACACTTTGCGATAACATTTCGAAAGATAAAAAGGAGAGCTATAATTAATTATCATTATAATTCCTAAAACAACGTCAAATAAATTGCTTCTATTAGACTATTAGACGTCACGCTGTCGTAAATGTTAAAATGATCAGCATAACATTAATTAAAAGATTAGCATATTTGCCCTTTATAAAATTAATAAAGGTAGCAAAAAATCGTCTGCAGACCGCTCGGAAACACTTTGAAATATGGCCAACGGAGTATTAACTAAGTTATGTCATAAAATATATTTTACGGTACATACTTTGAATCTGCAAAATTAATACAATCAAACTTTGTGAAAAGTTAAGTTTGATTAGACTACAGATGATTAATGATTACTCGTAGTAACTAAAGGAGTACGATGAGAAATATCGTACTTTGTTTTTGTCTAATATAATATAATAATAATTGTGCCATTTCTGGGCACGAGTCTGTTTTTAATATGATAAAGAATCACCATACTCTGCTATACTGGCTTACTGTGGATTGCATGACTTTAAGAGCATCTTTAAGAACTTGATTTTAAACTTTCTTTAGAGGTTTCTTTACAAAGTTTGCCTTCACCGCTAAACAAAAAAAATAATAAGCAATGATATTTGACATGTATCTGCCTTTAATTGGCATAGTATGGTTAAATCGTGAAACGCAATACTCTTGTTTCCTTCTTCTGCAAAAGTTTATTTGAACAGAGCGTGAAAGTGTGCCTTTTCGCAATTTCACTCTTGGAATAGAGCTTTCTGCTTGAACACTACTAAATACATATGTACTGTGTAGATAGTTGGCAGTCCACAAGTGTGCGTTTCTCCAGAAATTTTCTGCCTCGCACAACTAAACTGTGGAATGAACTGTCGCCTGCGGTATTTCCGGACCAATACGACCTACAAACCTTCAAGAAAAGAGCGTACTCCTTCTTAAAAGGCCGGCAGCGCACTTGTAACTCATCTGGTGTTGCGTCAGGCGATCCGTCTGCTCGTTTGCCTCCTACCTCATAAAAAAAAAATAACTAACAATTTTTCGTTAGTGTCAAATGATCGGATAGGTAATTACTAGGTATATGAATATCGTATGAACATATACTAAAAGTCAAATTTTCATTATTAAGGAAGTGAATAATATTATACTATTACCCGATTCATTAAAAACTTCGGGATAAAATGTATACAAAAGCAATATATTATATTCATGTAATGTTGTGTAATAATCTTAAGTCATCCATCAACTACTTGTCGAAATTTACGGACACATTCATACGGAAGCTGAATTTTAATATATATACATTAATTATTATATTATTATACGAGCCCGATTTGCGAATTAAAGGTAGTATGAATTGTGACTTTAAATCAATCTGACAATTCTCAAAGTTTGTCGGATATGTTTTAGGTTTCTAAAGACTGTACAAGGCCGTTGACTTTTTGTTTTACTTCAAACAAGAACAGTGAAGTAAATATAAAACCGATTGCAGTGTAATAAGTAGGTAGTTAAATTATGACAATTAAAATGCCTTACAATTCCACTTGTCACTATCCATCTACTAGCTACAGTTGTTTCAAACCGATTGACAAATAAACCCAATAACTTGCCCGAACCGGAGTCCTAAAGCAAAGTAGCCACATGAAAAAAAACAGGTAACGCGTTAAACAGCGACAAGACTTTTGTAAGTATCCTGGCTATAAAACAATTTATTAGTGTCTAACCCATCATGGCTTAGACACTAATAAATCGTTTATAGATTGGTAAATAAATTGATAACATTTACATATTTATTTGGTATACTAAGTTTTCCCGCAACTTCGTTTGCGTGAACTATAAGGTCGATGCCATGTTACTGATTTTACTAAAAGGATGAGTATGAAGAGTAAAAGTATGAAGAAAAGAGACGAGAAGTTAAAAGTTATCAATATATGAAAATCGCATCAATATATGTATGTGAAGTGGTTTTAGTTATGTGATGCCGGAACTAATAGACGGACAAAAATTCTAAACCCATTGAGATGAGTTTAGTCACACTGAATAGTGAAAACCAATCAGTATTATTCTGCCGTCATAAGAAAAATACGTATCTAAATTTTTTTTAAATTGAGTGTTACGAATTTAGAATCAGTACAAAAAGACGCATCAGCAGTATGTTGATATTAAATATAAAATACTGGCTGATACGTCTTTTTTCCCTTATGATGGCAGTATTTTGTAAATGCTTTTATTGTAAATGTGTAACGATACGGCCTTGTTATAATTTTAAAATGGTATATAGATATAGGCTAATAAATACAGATTATTATTTGTCACTTTTTACTCCTACTTCGCTTGCGTGAACCACAAAAAATAGTCTGTGTTGTCATTTACGCGCTGATCGTGACGTGAAAAGTGATTAGATAACTCTTAGCTTAGATTTATATTGACCCACAAGCTACCGAACTATGGAAACCACTTTCAAATTCGTTCAGTGGTTGTTATGTGATGCGAAATCAAAACAACAGACGAGATAGACAGACAAAACTATAAAATGAACTATAATACTTCGTTTTAGGTTCAGAAGTAACTTCTCTACATAAATGATACTAATTTGTTTCTTTAAAAATATTTCCAATATAGGGATTGAGTCTCGTTACTGTTATATAATAGTATCTAATAAAGATTGATCATATTTTTATGAACGAATAAATTTCAATTTAATATCGAATGAATAATTTATTAGTAGCTTATCATATTTAAATATTAATACTATCGTTATGGTAACCATAGCAACATAAAATATGTAGGTATTATCATAGTGATGATTTTTTTATGGATTTAGTAAATAACTAGTATTTAGCCGCGGCTGCGCTCGCGTTAATAGGTATAGGTTATGTCGATAAATTTCTATACCTCGGGAACAGTACTTTTTCTGGATGAAAGGTACCCTTTATTCTTTATGTACCCCTAAGAACGTGTATGCGATATTTCATGTTGATCAGTGGAGTAGTTTAGGCGTGAAAGTGTAACAAACAAATAAACTCACATTCACATTTATAATATTAGTAACGATTAATTCTAATAATGTTTACCTTGATACCTTGATGTTAATTCAATTCAATTTAAATCATTTATTATCAGACTATTCGGTTCAGAGAGTGTTAGTAGTACAACGGATAACTTAAAAACTGTGTTAGTAACTTACACTTACAAAAGAAAATAAAAAGATAAAAATACAATACAAAAAATAAAAATAATAAGTAGTTATTCGCTGTATCATTGCGTAGAGGAAGCGATATCATAGTCCCTCAACCACAATTACAACTCAGGCATCCAA
The DNA here is from genome assembly GCA_963564715.1 of Catocala sponsa. Classification (NCBI taxonomy): domain Eukaryota; kingdom Metazoa; phylum Arthropoda; class Insecta; order Lepidoptera; family Erebidae; genus Catocala; species Catocala sponsa. Next base: position 17,652,372 of record OY751338.1, on the reverse strand, counting down.
CATTCTCATTTAAAGACCATTGTTTTTCTGCGCTGCTCAGATGACAGCAGAGTTTATAGCAAAACAAAAATAGACGCGTTTATGCAATCGTAAAGAAAGACGTAAACCCTCCTTCAATAGAGTTGGCCTGCGGAGATGTATGTATAGGACATATGTACATCTCCGCAGGCCAACTCTACTGCCATACGTGTAGTAAGACATTTAAGACTAAGTTTGGTCTAACAAGCAATATTAGGGCTCATAAAGCAAAATATCCATAATTTTTGAGGTCGCCGTCATCAAAATTTGCGTGCGTCTCTCGAGACATTAAAGAAAAAGCATTGTTCTCGCATATTCTATAATTGCCGCGGCAAGGCCGAAATCGTTCGTATCTTCATTACAGGTCGAAGTAGCCGTGATTTTGTTTTTAAAGTATGGATCTTGGCGATTAATAGATACATTATCATGTTTCGGATTTTGTTCTTCATGCACCGAAGCAATGCTGTTCGAAGTTGCAGGTATTATGCACTCACCATTGCATATCAAAATCATAAATTTGTACTTACAATCTGGCGGCTTTGGGCATAGTATATTATTTTACGTAAATATACGAAAGACACCTGTTGGTGTAGATGAATAGAAATTTACGACGCTCGTACGCCAAATCTCTAGATTTTACAAAAATTATTTAATCACATACATTGTTGGAAATTTTCTCTAGTTTGATTTTATATAAGACTAGAGGATGCCCGCAGCTACGCCCGCACATGTTTTTTTATTGATCTATTTCTTCCCAATCCCGTGGGAATTTCGGGCAATCCCTTCTTCGTGCACCCCTACAGTACCCAAGGAACATACATGCCAAATTTCAGCTTCTTGCGTTCAGTAGTTTCGGCTGTGCGTTGTCTGTCAGACACTCAGTAACGGAAGAGTTTTATATATACTAGCGGTCGCCTAGTGCTCGAAATTTGACCAAAGTTTGCCTGTAAGATATTGCTGACATATTATGTCATTATATATTGATATATTATGTAACCCATCGATCAAATATACTTTAGATGCACGATCGTCGCTCGAAAAACGGCCCCAACAAAACTATGCATAAATCAGTCGTATGCGCTATATTATGCACCTGTCCCACTCACTCTTGCGTGCGCTGCCCGTAAGCGAGAGCGAATCGACACCACTACTACGGTGGAGACCGTACCATATACTTAGTACGCTTGCGCATAGCGAGTAACACACGGACGCTTTACATTGACGCGTTTTAACTAAACTATTACAAAATTTTTTGCTCAGTGGGCGTTAATGGTTATTCCGGTTTATTTCCTGGATTGCATAATAAATGCAGACACTTATAAGTAAGTAGTACTGGTCAGTGCCACATATTGACGCGGTTTTTGTATGAGAATATGCATCTATGGTATATTTGATCGAAGTATGTAACCATAGTTACGCGTTTCGACTGCGTGTGTCAATTGCATGGTTGTGTGCGTGTAGTGTTTTTTCATTAATTTAATGTATTTCTAATGCATATTTTAAAAAACTATTAGCATTCGTCACTTCTTCTCTGTATAAACTATAAGTGTGCGAAATTTCATACTCCTCCGTCCGCCCAATTTTCGTAAAAAGGGATCCAAAGTTTTCGCTTTAGGTATTAATATATAGATAGATGTTTTTATCGTAGAAGGAGTTGAAAAGGAGATATAGTCAAACAACCGCTATCAGGTGCCATTTTTTAATATGGCGGCTCGAGCCGCGAAGGTACGAGGTGGCGAAATTGACATTCGGAAAGACCACACTGAAATCTATAAAATTTCAAAACTCTCGGTAAGCCTTCCAGGTAAAACTACCAAATGACTGTACTACTACAGGAATAAGGATTATGGAAATAAGCCTCCGGTACTAATAATGTAGTGTTATTCTGTTACTATGTTCTATGACATATGATATCTTAGACAACTGTTATTTAGGTATATACATGTCTATCTGTGGATCTGGTAATGGCGGTGTATATACAGATAGCCGGTTACTACAAGCTAGCCATATTCTTGTCTGTTATTATCACTACATATTATAAGCCAAAGTCCCCCGCCGCGTCTGTCTGTTCGGGATAAACTCAGAAATTACTGAACTGATTTTCATGCGGTTTTCACCAATAGACAGAGTGATTCATGTGAAAGGTTTAAGTGTAGAATTTGTTAAGGTATTGTACTACCCGCGCGAAACCGGGGCGGGTCGCAACTAGCGATATATAAAATAAGAAAATATTTATCATTTGCCATAGTATTGTTACGTGCTGGGTTCGACGGATAAGAATGTAAACAATATTACCGACTAAAACACATTTTATTCTAGCACACAATTAAATTTACAACACAACAAACAATATACCTACTACACTTTTCCACTGTAACCGCTTCAAACTCCGTAGTATTTTCGCTTGCGTTCGCTTTGATGAATACTTGACCGCTTACGATTGTAAACTGACTTGGCGGTGCGCGTGCGCTCTATTTATACGCGGTTAAAGTGTTTCCGGAGTTTTCTAGAAACGTTATACCCGGTATGTAAACAGTATGAATATTCGAGAATGTACCAGCGTTCTCTCTATTCTTCTCGTACGAAGTTCCATCTTACGTCAATAGATGACGCTGTAATAAATTTTAAGAAGGAACTGCCGAGTCTTCCACACAATGCCGAGAGATGGCACTGGGTGTAACAGTATTTACTTGCGGTGACTATAACTGTACATATTATCCGCAGGCAATGCAACTTCATTTTCAAAAAATACCTGCAGCATTTAAATTAAATTAAGAATATGATATACGATAAACGTATGAAACGAAACCACGGGTGAAAATTGGCGGTGTTACGTCACGCAATTAAAATAATGCTTCTGCGGAATGATTAAAAAAAGGAGTAGCTTGGACACATATATTGCAACCATTACTTCTGTCTGTACGTCTTTATTATGCATTATAAGATTAAATAGGATCATTTTTACAGTGCTAGCTGCTCTCTGCTATATCGTTTATTTACATTTTTAACGACGGTATTCTCTGTACTTCTAGCTATGAAACTATCTCCGTATCAAACTGAATTGAATTGGATTTTATAGTTTGACCGTGACTTGTATATTTATAAAACACTCACAGCTCATTTGTCGGGCAAGGTTACGTTTTTCTGATAAAATATATCAACGTTGGCAGATAACTCCCTTTCTTTTTAATTGCTCTAGCTCACCATAATATAAATACAATTTTATTCAATTCCTTTTCCCTAGTGCCAACAGGGTGCGTGCGAATAGTGATAGTTATCCTTGGTTTTCAAGCGATGACCGCTTATCATTAAACTATACTACGCGCTAACCATTATAACTAAAAAGACCACACGCCGATCGCGTGACACCATTAGAGGAGCCAAATGTACGTTTCTCATTTTCTCATTTTATTCAAGTAGTATAAAAGTTTTATAATAATAATGTCCTACAGACCAAATTTCGGTCACGACGGCGGCCAATTTTAACGGAAACTGGCAACCTGCATCTGATATTATAGTGCCCAAGTGTGTGCGCGAACACAAGTGCACTCTCTGTTCCCTAACTCTCATGATCCGATGGGACGGTAATCAATCAAGACCGGAGAGAGATCAGGCGCAGGATCAATGGTTTTACGTGCTTTCCGAGGCACGGGGATGTCTAACACCTCCAACTTCCCAACTCCGGGCTGCTATTGAGATTTCTTAACAGAAAATCTAAAATCTTTGTTTTTGTCTCGAACAAGGATTCGAACCCGAGACCTCATGCACAGCAGTCCCATATAATATTAATGTGACACTAGAAAAAATGTTTTAGTTTTCTTTTTTCTTTTTTTTAACTTTTACGCACAGCCTATTTTAGTTGTTGGTCAAACTAATTTGCATTAATTATTTTGTGTGTAAAAGACATCTTTCACAAATATACTCCCTAGATAAGGGAAAACTTTAAAGACCTGGCATGTGTACCTAGTGCGCATGTTTTTTTGTTTATTTTGCTAAATATTGTAAAATTGTAAGCTTATATATTGCTACTGGTAGCAAACAGCTCACCATGGTAATCGGTAATCGTCTCTCTTTGGCTAAGTTTTCTTGGTATCACACAAGCCATTTCAAGAAAATACATCTAAGCTGATATTTGATAAATTATACAGCTGGCAAAGATACACCGGGTTTACTACCTGAGAGGGTAAGAGAGGAACTAAGAAAGGGAAGAAAGGAACCGAGAGAGTGGCTGTCAGCGTTTTTGTCACTGAACGGAACCCAAACGCCGGTCCAAAATTAGAATAACGTTAATTATGTTCACAAGAATATATCACTTTTGGGTAAATACTGACAAACTTCTAGTTAAGTATTTATCGGTAAATATTGTATCATAAATTTGTCTTCGAGCTCTTCCCCTTAGATTGGTGGATTGAAAACATCATTACTGTACGGTTAAAGTAAGTTAGATTTTTATTCGTTTATTTTTTTAGAAGCAGTCTTCTAAAAAATAAACCGGCGTAAAAATCTAACGCCTTAACTAATAGAAAAGGATCTTGTCAAGATGACGAAAACGCGGTAAGGGCGGGACAATTTCCCACATCTAACAAAGACAAATGAATAGATATTACCAAAATGGAGGTACCGATATAATGACTCTTATTGTAAAGAATTACAGTTCAGTTTTGTATGACAGAAAACCTTGATTTTGTTGTAAGTAATTCGTAGGACGTTAGCTGAACGTGAGAACAAATCAATAAAACAAAAGAGAACCTTAAAATAAATTATATTATTATAAATGTCTTATAAAATAGGTAATACTTCATATAGGTAATATTCTCACTGTGGCAGGGGAACATAGATCAGTTCTTCATATGGTACCTCGAGGAAGAACTTTTCAATAGTTCTTATAGCTAAATCTACAGAATAATCTACGATGGGCTTTCCAAATTCTTCCGCTACTGTCTTCCAATTTTCGTTTAAGAAATCAAGCACTGCTTTACCTGTAAATAATTTTTATAATATTCAAATACATGTCTCTCAAAAAAAAGTCGCAAGGTCTCTTTAAGAGCATTGAAACAAGATCATTACACCTAAAAATCCAAACTAAGTATCACAAAAAATTTAGTCATTTGCAATTTGCGAACCACATTACTGCACTCATTAGCAGTGGCAAGATGATCAGTTCCGCATAATTCGTAGCATATATATTTTCCCTTGTTAGGAAATGATCCAGCGGCCCACATGATAGCTATGTGGCAACTATCGTTTATGGACTATATGGCCTATATGGCTGGTGAAACAAATACGTTAGAAGCTACTGCCGCTGATGGTAGAAGAGAAAGAGAACTAGGAAATCTATGGATGAGCCAAGATATGGGACATCGATTGCTCAAAAGCCAAACAAATATCTATATTGTAACTAATATTTTGCAGGTCTTTATTTATAGGCTCTAACCTGAGTCCAAACCTAGTTATTAATCATAATGTAGCTTTAGTTACTTATTAAACTCAGTAACTAAACTAGCTTTTGACATTCATAAGTGTTTTGGCTGGTAACTGTAGGTATGGCCTAAATGATTTTTGACTGGGACAAATAGCTTAAAGTCAGGGTAGAAACCATATTTTATAATTTGATTCATTACTAATATTGCGAAAAGAACGTTACTTTTAACCAATCGTTTAGCTGGTATAGTACCAACTTTTGGCCATACTATAATAAAATGTAACATTAAGCAATAAAAAAGCCTTGATAGAATTAAATGTAGCGTGATTTTTGATGCATATCAATTAAAGGCATGTAACTATTGAACAAGTAGGTCGGTGTGTTTTTATTACACGTTGTGCGCCTACGGATATGCACACATCTTATCGGAACAGGATTTCCTTAGGATATATAGCGAATGACAATTAAAGCACAATAATTGCAGGTTGCGCATTGTATGAATCTATTAGGTAAAGTAAAATTATATAGCAGCGAATGCCTACTTTTTATACAGTATGATGTTTATAATACATCGTTTAGTATACAGTCATTTCTAATTGTCTATATTGAAGATGTGGTTTAAAAAATTCTTGGCGCAGGAGAAACAAATAAAAAAATGCTGCTCCGTGTAAGGACTGAACCTACAGCATACATACATACATAGATTCACGCCTGTTTCCCAGAGGGGTATGCAGAGACTACGGATTTCCATTTGCTACAATCCTGACACACTTCTCTGGCTTCATTCACTTTCATCACATTCCTCATACACGCCCGTTGGTTTAAGGAGCTCTTCACCTACAGCAATTGGCACATAACCACTGTTTATGTAGACTATCCGTTTAACCTATATCACATATACGGATTAAATAATATATAAAATTATATAGTAGGTATGTATTCGATATTTTCCATATTTTGGTTCAGGTGGTTAAGATTCTCATTTGAGAGATCTCTAAATATTATAATAATGTTTATATTAATAGAAAGATGGGCAAAGATTCGTATTTTTGTTGATACTGAATACACACAAAGACAACTAGACCAATTTTAAAATTATTTCACCAGACACTTGAAGAAGAAGCAGAAGTGAACATGGTGACGTATAACATAGGAGCGGAGTAGTAATCACGAATGTATGTGAATTCGCAAGGAATATCTAGTATTTTTTATAATGTGTTAATACTTACTCAGTTCTTGGCTTTCCTTGAAAATATTCTTAATATCGAAACTAACACGGTCACCGTAGTCAAAGGTGTACTTATAATTTTTAATAGCGAAGTGATTGACGCCATTTTTGTCTTTTATGTATTTTGTGTTGATGTCGAGCTTCATCCTGAGATTGGCTGTAACAAAAGTTGTGGTTTAATAAACTTTGTTGTTTGAATATATTATGAACACTTCTTAGATGGAGTATTACAAAAGTTTATTATAATCTCTGTAGAGATGAAAATGTTTTAGTACGAAATTTGAGAATACCTCTAGCGTTAAATTTAGATATTTTGCTAATGATATTTCTTAGAGTAATGTTGACAAAAATATTGTATGAGGAAAAATTAAAACGCATTTAGCTAAAAATATTATACGTAGAAAAATTTAAAGTCGGTCTACTAAAATGTCCTATTATTAATAGTGATATAACAAAATAAAAAATAGAAGTTGTAAATAAAAATGATGTAACATAATTACTAACTTGTTTTCGTAAAGACTGTTCATATTTTTTGACTGTGTACGACCAAATAATAATATATTAGTATCATCATATTTAATTAGACGGTTTTTTTTTACCAATGGGCAATAGCAGAACGATTTTTTATTCAGAACAACAGTTATACTTTTTGTTTTGATTTAATAATTACCATAATACATTCATAATAAAACTCTGTACTTACTAATTTTAGTCATTTCTGGACGGTTACATTATTACAATAATAATAGACACCTCATTGTTTACAAGAACCAGTAGAAACATTATACATACATATATTTCCACACTGGGTCATCAGTGCTACGAACAGCACAATTTTCTTTTTTTTATTAAAAAAGGCAAATCCCGCATTAAGAATTATTATTCTCGTGCGGCTTAGGACTTTACAGACATTCAAATAACGTAGGTAAATAAAGAATACTCAGATTGCACACAACTATACATATGTGAATCTCACAAATTTTTGTCCCGTGTAGGGACCATGTACTGTACATGGACATACTGTCCATGTACACTCGGCGCAGGGGGAATGGCGAGGCGACAATTTGAGTGCAGTCTTATTTCTAATAGTAATATTTATTTCTATAGTAATATACTGGTTATTAATAAAATAATGGATATAATGCATAGTAATAATGAAGTATAATTTTGTAATTTATCTGAACCATTTACTAAATTATCGCAGTCTACAGATTAATAAAAAGGCACTAAAATGTAAAGCTATCAAACTTGAAATCAAGATAAGAGCTGAAACTGAAGACATTGTAAACTGTTGAATTATTAATGACGATGTTACTTACTCAGCTTAACGGTAGCGTCGCCAGCACCGTCAATGGGGAACAGGAGGATTCTACCCTTGGCATCGTAAGTACCTTTGATTGTCAGGTTACTGTGGAAGGATAAAATGAACTTGCGTTTGTCGAGAAGTGACCTGTAACAAAAAAAGTTTGTTATATAATAAGTATCCATACAGATACCATTCGAATTTTAAATGAGGTTCCTATTTTAAATTAAAGTTCAAATAAAATCTACTGTCACATAGGCTTATTCTAGAAGTCTGGTACACTAAGTGTTAGGTTATTTCTAAGCTTCATTTAATAATTATAAAGGTTTATAATAAGATCTATACTCTTTTGTTGTCATTATTATTTGTTTTTACCTACTTTCTTTGCAAATAAACTTTATTATTATTATTATAACCCCCTGGGAAACAGGCTTACTAGTCCGTATGTGTAGTGCAATTAAATCGGCTGTATAAATATTACGATGCTATTTACAATAATGATTTACTGTTAAAGCACTTTCAATTATAATGTTTTAGTTAACCTTAAAGGTGACCAAACATTTTTATTTATTATATATTATTATTATTAATGTCTCATTAAATCATAATTAAACGGGCTAGTGAAGGAGTCTCATTTAAATAACTTTTATATTGTATTTCAGAGCACCAATTATCGTAATAGAAACTGTTCAAATTAGACTAGTGACATAAATATAATAAACGAAACGGTAATCTCCTAAATGTCAAATGTGAACATTAATTGCATTGTAGTTTATATTTGACGTTTATATATAATATGTTATAATAAGATGTTTGATCTAGTCTAGAATTGCCATTTATCATAATTGGCATAGAATTTATGGCGAGTAAGACCCGTTAACTAGAATTATATTAAGTATTTGTCTCGCGCGTAAAAAAACTAAACGATTTGTCTATTTTGGTGTAAATTAAAATTATCTGCCTGAAGTACGTAATATAAAAATAATGATTATGTTACGAGGCACTTTTGTCCCGGGACCGCGTTAATTATTCAAACAAAGTTTTAACCTATTAATTGAAGTTTGTTTGCGGAGTTTGAATTCTTTACTCGTAATTATGACTTTAAGAGATGAACTTTTAAAAATACAAGTTAATGTTACCGGTATTAAAAGCTATAGCGTTATAATTGATGAAAACGTAAGCTTTTGTTATATAAATTAGAATGACTATAAAAATTATTTTGAGATTTCAAAGTAGTGATGTTATCACCTGCACATCACTACTCTTAAATGAATATATCATCAACATCAGTATAGTATATTAATACATATAAGCATTATATGTGTTGATATACTATACTGATGTTGATGATATATTTATTTAAAATAGTGATGTTATCACCTGCACTTTATTAATTCGAAGAGGTCAAAATGTTAAAATAGCTATTAAGAACAGATTGTAAATATTTATAGCATGTTTATTTATAGTCTGTAATATCCTATATGCTAATTACATATATCAATTAAAAGTATAAACATTACAAACAGATGCAATATAAAATTTGTTATGATAAGAATTTACATTATGGTTCAGAAAGCAAAAACAAATATGTTGAGGAGTGTAAGTTTAACTTTTGAACGGACTTTTAATTTGTTTTGGCCTTTATATTTCCGTTTAAAGAAGTTTACTTCCTTGCATAATATACAAAGTTTTATTTATGTTGTAACAAATGAGACTGACTTAAATTTTAAACTGATTTTTAGCACAGGTAGCTAGGTACGTTTGAGTTTCTATATACATATTTGATACTAAGTAGTTTATTGCATCTTTAAATCTACCTTGTTTGCCTTGAATTACATTATCTTAATATCCGATAAATTTGCATCATAAAAGTGAGAGGATATTCGTTTATTTATACTTGCATCATATCAAGATGATATAGAGTAAGCCTAGCTTGTCGCGATTGCATGTAAAAGTGATTCGCACGGCTACGCCGACTCTGGTTATGTCGAGGAACACCGTGGTAGGTTTAGTGGGTATTACTGGTATATCTTTCCCCCGGTGAGGTCAACATAGCCTCCCCGTAGCCCAGCGGAGAGGTATACGTCAATGCATACCCCAAGTAAAAAAAAACATGCTTGCTATCAAAAAAATTGCTTGAGAGAGTATTGCCTAGGGTTAATTTTCGCGTAGTTCTTGAAACCGTATATTCAAAGACACACTGTAAGCATCCAGAAATGAAGTAAGGGATAGGCTTTAAGGTACAGAAATTTAATTCAAATATTGTCAAACTTAAACAATAGCCGGTATTAGCTGTGACAAAACATAATAGATTTATTCTGATAGAAGGCATTACGTTACTGAAATCGATTCCTGGCGGGCCGCCAACTATTGACACCATAGCAGCTTCATTTAAATTAGAATTGGGAATCTTTCCAAGTCGAAGTAATTAGTTGAACATTAAACGACTCAATAAATTCCTAAAGAAGAAACACCGCTAACTTGGTAATATAAAATGTGATTATGTAATTTATAACTAATTAGTGATTCATTGATTATATTTCGACTAAGTTATTGAAAAGATTTAACTTAAAGTTTGTAGTTTTAAATTTAAGCTTGAAAATTGTTTGAAAACCTGATTTGTTATTTAAATTACGTTTGACAATTGATATAACCCACGTGATATGTCAATAAGCAACGAACATGATAATATGTTAGTGTTATGTGTTTTATATTAAAGCATGGTTTGTACTGCAAGCCTTTTCCATGATAGATAACTGATCATTTAATATCAGTATTACACTGTCCTACTGCTAGCACGGGTCTCTTCTCAGTGTGAGAAGAGTTAGGTCATAGTACACCATACAGTGTAGGTTGGCAGACTTCACAAATCTTCGAGAACATCATGGAACTCTCAGACATGCAGTTTACTAATCTTTGAATAATAATCAAAATTAGTTTTGCATTTATTTAAAGACTTCAATATCACCTTGTGTTATAGACTCATGTCTATTTTAATAATTGTATATGTTCAAGTCAAAAAGGTTACCTAGTTGATTGTAATCTGTTTGTTTACAATATATTATTATGTAGGTGAGTCGGGTATGTGACCTCGGCTTCTCGAACAATCATTGTTACACACCCAATTACTGCCGCGATATTGGTACCTTTACCTCTCCTACCATAGGTGAAATGGTTGATACAAATATTCTATTTTTTTATTTTAAACGTTAATCGTTGCGTGGCATCGAAAGGGCAGATTGCCAGGTCCTATGCCACTTTCCTTTATTTATAGTGATATGTCAGTGTTTTCGTTATGTGTTCGCTAGCCCTGCTTAAAAAAGTCTAGATATAAAAGACAGTCCTATCCATGAGCGGCCATCGTTTGCTATCGAGTGATTGTTAGCTAGTCTACCATTGGAGGCAACACATAAAAAAGAACACGCACTTCTGTTTGTGCAAAGCATTCCAAATCACTAGAGCAAAAAAGAGTTATGACATAAGTACGTATTCATACTTCAGTTATCAGCTTCCTGAATACGCTGCAAATATAAGCGAAAAACATCTATAAATTTTGAATACAAACACCCTTCGACATCCACCCTCACAAACACCGGACAAACAAATAACTGTTGATTTGTAGTGCAACAGTACGCATTATTGCGACTGAATGAATAAAATCGTCTTAGTATGATCCTTATTATCAAACATACTAAGACTATCCTATCTTCTGATAAATTTATTCGGCATAAACCTGAAATTTGTTGTTATTACGATTAATTTCACAACACAGATTAAAACTGAACCTAAAAGAAATTGTAATAATGGTAACTTAATTATTTTTACGTGCAGTCACCCTGTGTTCTGTGTTGAACGTAATTTATATACGAACGTAATTTTTAATAAAAAAATAGGTTTTAGCTCTCCTTCTCTATTATGATCTTTAACTGTACGAAATGTAACACTACTCTGTATGCACAATATTCTTAAAAATAAATAGATTTCTTTTGTTTGTGATTATACGTCGTGAACTATTAGTGTTCGAAAATAGAAATTTGAATAAATATGCAAACATTACGAAAGTTAGAAAATAGCGTAACGATATACATGCACCTGCTGACATTATAAGCCGACATTGACCGAAAAACTGTCAATTTATTTTTAAATAATAGAGAATCTTCAATATTTTTTCAGTTTACAAACGTTTTAGACTTCTAGAATGAAGACAAGTTTATTGAGATGGTTTAGCCATGTAAACTGGATGACATATACTTAGAAATGGGACAACTAAAGAAGAAAACATAACTTTTAGATATGAAGGTTCTCTCAACGATCAGACGTAAAATCTGGAGAAATGCCAGGTTTAGAGTAATCGGTGTACTCTGCATGCTCAGTTTATATGAGTGCGTTTGAGTGCGCATGAAAAGTATTATGGGAATAACAGTAAGTATGTCAGAAACGTGATAAATGGCAATTCGTAGTCTAGTAGCTAACAGACTTAAACCTACATATTATGTATGAAGGTATTCGTTTTGAAAGGCCACATACATAGGTGAAAATAAGAATCTATAAATTACCATTCTTGTATGCTTTTATCATAGTTTGCTTATTCTTGAAAGTCGCATCTTTTATACATAATTATGATGTACTATTAACATTTCACATGTTGGTATATAATATATAAATATGTTCCTAGTAAGAAGATTATGAAAAAAAAACAATTATTAGATAACAAATATTTAGCTATTAGATAAATTATAGTTTTAAATAGACTCTTATCAAGTAACATAACTTAAATATTATAAAAGAGTCTGTGTGATTATACATTTTTAATAATGCAAAAATAATTCGTCATTGAATCTAAAAATATCATAAATTGTATCAAGAAATGTTTAGTAAAATAGGTCGCTAATAATATGAGTAAACAACTTTTTTGTACAAATTTAAAGCTAATATATTTATGTATTGCTATAATTGAACTGTTTATTATTAATTTTAAGAATGAAGAATAATTAAATTTTAGAGATAACAGAGTTATAAAATAACTGCGTTAGTGTAATAGTAGTAATTACAATTTAATTGCTTCATCGTTTCAAATACAACTACAAGACTATCTCTCAGTTTTAATAATTGCTGATTTGATGTTAACAACCAGTAAACGCATTACATTCAAATGAATGACCACAGAAAAATGTTTGTTGTTGCTAATGTAATGTGTATCTTGATACCAGTAAGTAGATATGCAATATAAAAATGATTATAATGATTATAGTGACGATTATTGTGATCGGGCTGCTTTGAAATAAAATATGCAATCAATTCATTAAATAAAGATTAATAATATAATTACTAATTGGTCTAATATCCAGTTATTTCGGTATAGAACGAGTTTATTTAAAGATAACATTAGTTGGCATTGGTGACAAATGGACCGGGTACGCCATGATCGTGGCGGTAAGTCTCGTGTTTGAGGAGTGGCTGGAGAGGCCGCATGGCGCCCTCACCTTCCGGCTGACACAGGTAATGACTGGCCATAGTTGTTTTGGTCGGTTCCCGTGTCGTATAGGCCGGCAAGAAACGCCCGGTTGTCATCACTACGGTGACTGTCGCGACGTTGTTGAGGACACGGCGCTGCACACTTTGGCGGTTTGTCCCGCCTGGGCATCGCAGCGCCGTGAGTTGATTGCAGCCGGATCGGTTGCCCTCTTGCTCCCGGCCGTAGTTCAGTCTATGGTCCGGAGTGAGAAGTCGTGGAACGCCGTCGCCTCCTTCTGTGAGGAAGTGATTTCCATCAAGGAGGCGGCGGAGCGGGAGAGGGAGCGTTTAAACCCTCTCCCCAACCGCAGAACCAGGCGCCGGAGGGCGCGAGACGGCCTCCAGCCACCCTGAGGTTTGACCTGGGGGTGGCGGGCTTTGTGGGCCGCCATTCGTTAAACACCAGGTCCGAGAGGCGGCGTGCGTGTTCCCACGCGCGCCTCTGTATCGTGTGATTCTTTTTTTTGTAGTGGTGACCAGTGGGTATATGTTTTCGTGTAGTGGCCTGCCGTTTCATACGGGCGGCGGGCCGAAACCTCGGCGGCGTCGCGACCGCATGTGCAAGTGATTCGCGCGGCCCCGCCGATAGTGTTTTTTTTGTCGAGAAACACCGTGGTAGGTTTAGTTGGTATTCCGGGAGGTACATTATTCTCATTCCATCTTTTCTTTTACCCCAGCGAGTCCGATATAACCCCACTGCCCACCCCCGCGGAGGGATATGCGTCAATGCATTCCACCGCGTAAAAAAAATGGTGACATATGTACATATATACATACATAGATTCACGCCTGTTTCCCAGAGGGGTAGGCAGAGACTACGGATTTCCATTTGCTACGATCCTGACACACTTCTCTGGCTTCATTCACTTTCATCACATTTCTCATACACGCCCGTCGGTTCATGGACATATGTATATTTTCACAATTTAGTTTTTGTTATGAAAATACTAATATTAGCAATATTTGTAGACAAATCGATGCATAGGTGAATAGCCGCAACGATGAGGTAAACTGGTTATAAAATTAAATCACATTTCAGTAGAAATAGTATGAGCAATTCATAGCAAATTATAGCAATTACTAAGTTATTGTTTACTGAGTAAGGGTTATCATCAATCGTAGGATGTATTGTTTTACTTTTCATTCACTCTTGGTAAGATTATATTTATAGCATGCCTTACCAAGATCTATAATCTAATCTGTATGATCGGCTTTTGCAATTATATTATAATAAATGGGAGGAAAGCTGGTCCTATATAACACGTACCATAACATGATGACAGTAAGTTAAAATTCTAGTCCATTAAAAAGCACCTATGTGTATGATAACTAAGTTGTATTATCATACAACTTGATGGAAATCTAGTAATTAATTGGCATTTTCGCAAATAATTACAATGTAAAAAGATGTAAGAAGGTTTTAATCTTTTTACTTTGTTATGACTAAGAAGAGATTTTTTGTAAAATATGGTTTGTATTTATTTGTCTCAGTAATACATATAATTTGATAAAATAATACTTGGTGGATAGAGTCTAAAAACATCGGAGCTGTATGCCAACCTCTTTCGTGTTTTATATTGTATCTAGTATAATTTAGGAACTGAATTCGGTAGTCTTTTGAATATCTACCTCCAATAACAAAACATCATTAAAATAATAATGGTCGGTCTAAAACATGGACACCTTACTTTCTTAATGAATAATTCAAACAACACTAACCATGATCCTTGACTTTAACCTCAAAACAGTAGTTAATATTGTACATAATACTCGACGTAATGTCGGATATTTCTTACAACTGGTTTTCTTAGCTTGTTAGCTGTCATTACAACATCGTTGGCAGCTTCATTATAACAGTGATTTGAACGATGTTGGTAAACGAATACTTTTTACCAGTTTATATCAAACTGTTCTTAAGTTAAAATTATGGCAATCTCAACCCGACGATGTAAGATTTCTTTTGTAATAAGAATCATTGGAGCAAATATTACTTATTCGGAATAAGAACGATGTTAGTATTCAATATAGAGTTTCAGAAGAAGCTTAGATGCCGTTGAAAAATTCGCTATTTTTAGGTTAAGCCCCATGAGGTTAACTGTTAACCGTTTGCCAAGAGTGTTTGTGTAAATAATTCCAGTATTGAAACCCACCTATCTAAACGCAACCCGCATGGCAGTAGAAGTAGAAGTTGAACGGCATTATATTTTTGTAATTTATTTAGGATTGGACACTTTTAACATGCTTTATTATTATAGTAAAAATAAACTCAGCGTACAAAATCCCTGTCTTGAGTGATTTCACTAAAAATCTAATAAGTTAGAGATGACTAAATCAATATGGCATGCAAAATGCGTAACTTATTTGAAACTACATTTCTTAGCAGAAACAGGACATAAGACTATCGGAGAAATACGTGTTCGTGTAGAATGTAGATGATAAAAATCATAATGTCACTATCATGAACAATAACATTTTGCAATTGAAGTACTTACACAATGTCATCCACGACGCAATCCTTGAAGCCTGACACTTTTCCGTTATAGAAAGTGAATGTCAATCCATTTAGAGGAATGCTCAGTTTTTCTATGTAAAAAGGGTCGAGGACGGGTACTCCCAGTTCAGGAATACCTTGAACGAATTGTGGGATGGCATATTGAGTTGCCTTCACGAGACATTCGCTGGTCGTTGCGTTGCAAGGTTTGATATAGTCCGCTGTAAAAAAAATGAGTAATATGTTTAGAATATTAGTCTTTATATCGAATTAAATCTTATCATACATCTAGATCACATAGTATTGTACACATCGACGTCAAAGTTATAAAGTTATCTCTCTTCTTCGAATTTATCGATTCCACGTGGTAATTGAAAATGCTTTCCTAATCTTTTATTTCCACTTTGACATTGAATTTTTTAAATCTTTTATTATAGTGTAGTGGTTAATGTGGTCACCTTGCCATAACTACTGCGCCAAGTGTTGTGGGTTCTATCCACAAGGGACTAAAATTGAATAATAATTAAATGACTATGCAGCCGGTAATATATTTATTAAACAATAAATTGTAAGATGTGTGTTTTGCTTTATATTTTAATACTAGTAATAAAATAATCTAGTGATTAATAAGAAATATTTATTATTATATTATTTATTAATTACTAGATAGCTAACTATAATACAAGCTTCAATTATTTAACAAAATGTTTGGAAAAGGACTAAAGAACATTGGCGAAATAATTGCTGATGAATATTCGAGCGTCAACCGCTATCTCATTTGCAGATCAAAATAAAATAATTTGTTAAGATTTTATGCTAACTTATGTAAGTCTGGAAAAAAAGAAGTAATTATGAAAACAGCAATTGCTTTTTTATTTATAATACGCAATTGACGTTTTGTACTTACAGTATTGCTATATTTAATAATTATAATCCGAAGTAGCTCTATACATTATCTTTATTACATTAGCATCTAAAAATATATTTACTCATCAGAATAAATGTCAAAAGGTTTATTTTACACTAATAATGCACGCATGATAATTCTCTTAGAAGAAAATAGTTTCAGAAAGTCATAAATCGAGTATGGCAACAATATTAATAAAAAATGTATCGTTTCCTTTGATTCGAATGTTTGTCAGCCTGAGTGACTGACATAATATGGTCCTATTCGTTGACTGTACACTACGTTTCGTCGCTTTCTTTTGATTTTCCACAATTTCTTAATAGGCCTGGACTATTTATGGACTCTAAGATTGTTACATACCTCGCGTGACCAGCGCTTGCCAAAGAATTTCAATTATCTGCTAATTACAAAGACATTTTGCTGTGACTCTCGGATTTCGATTCTGCCTGTTATTTAAATTCCGTTAGTGTATGATTTATCAAGATGTAAAGCCGTGTAGGGTTTACGTATCATGTATGTTAATTTATCCTTTAAATTACAGGTAAAATAAAGTCACGCCATGCCTACATCTTAGTAAAAAATAATGTGTCCGGTCCCGTTGGATGCTACGCGCATGCAATGACATTAGTCTGGTATCTTAGGTGGGCCAGACATCAACAGTATATTACAGCACCGGCAGAGTTTCTGGATGATATTGTTAGAAAAGATCAAGAATAAAAATTATGATTTAAATAAGTTGTTTTATTTTTTAAATGAATGTTTAAGGGAAATTCATAGATTTTTTTTAATACAATCTTGTCATGTAATCAAAAGGCCTGCCCGATGGAAAGCTGTTACTGTAGCATCTGTAGCCTATAGTTGTCAGTATCACCAGAAGCATATTTATAGCATCTGAGATAAAGAAGTCGAGGTGGAGAAGTAGGAAGTAGGATGAGAAAAGAATTTGGGCCTCATTTACTGAAACGCAAGGTAAAAGGAATACTTGATTTTACTTTAGGTACGTCAATATTCTGTGCGATGCTGTGAGTACTCCAGTTCAGCTGGCCCATGTATACTGAAACCAGCAAGACTTAGAGCACTTTGGGATTCTCCCTTCAACGTATGAACCAAAGTTATCGTGAACCAGACGGTTTCGAACAATTTGCCGTAAACGTTTAGCGTGAGGAACAAAGGGGAGATAAAATACTACCACGTGGAATCACCTAACGTAATTTTAACCAAATGATCAGGTATTTATTGCACGAGGTTATTCAAAAAGATCATAAAAAGGTTTTCTCTTTGTCGCCAGCGCGCAATGAAGTCCATTGGCTATACCTATCACCTGTTCGGTGCCTGATACCTATCCAATAAACAAATTAATCAGCGTGTGTCGGTACACTATATAGTTTGCAGTTTATTTTACTCTAAAAAGCATTTTATTGTTCAATCTGAAATCTGTAGTTTACGCAAATCGGGGTATTACCTCCAAACTTCAAATTGCAATATCTTTAATTCCTGAATTTATTTTATGGTGATCCCGAAGACAATTTTATTGTTCAGGAATTTAAATCCTATATTTTGAGATATTTTTCATGCATTGACGCAATAAAATGATGTCAGCAAAAAAAATATGAGAGTTCGCCAATGTTCTTTAGTTATGTGAATTGTTGTTTATGTCTGCATATCATAATTTTAATAGACGGCCATGAAGTTCAGAGGAATACAATTTTGTAAGAAAATATTACAAAATTAGCGTATTTCTAAAGACTATTTAACGTAACTATTTCAAAGAGAGTGTTCTTGGTACAACAAATAGTTTGTGTTAAATCTTTATTTTAAATGTGTTTATGATGCACAATTTGTATATATGTGTACAATAAACAAATTCACTCCAAAAGAAAGCAGTTAGTGTTAATCTGTGTGCGTGTATTGCGTATGTATGTGTATTTACATCTGTATAATATGTTGTTGTATGATACTCTTGTTTTCCAATTAGAAGCTCCTTGTATCAAGATGATTTAATTTGAAATATGTTTTTAGAAACTGATTTACACTGATAACTTTTTTAAGGATATAGGTATCAAATCTTTTACTTAAGCTAAATACTAATGTGCAAGCCTGGTGCTTTAATCATGAGATTATTGAGATAATATTGCGATAAAATATTTAAATATAAAGATTTGTGATGCATAACTTTTATACGGCTTTGGATAAAACTTAGGAAACTGATAGACCATGTTCTGGATTAAGACATAGAAGCCACCTGTAGAAATTAGTATAACCCAAATAGTATGTCAGATTAGAATTAGCAGATTCGGTATTTCTTAAAACGCAACATTTAAAATTATTACTTAATTAGACTTAGCCTTGACATTTTTCTATTTTAAAATATCGAACAGAAATAATGTATATAATATGTAAATAAATCAGATTTGCTAAGCTAAAAAAAGAATAGAATGTGTCATATCAATCATCATCATCATCATCATCATCAGGCTATGATAGTCCACTGCTGGACATAGCCCTCCCCCAAAGAGCGCCATAGCGCCCTGTCTTCAGCTTGCCGCATCCAGCATCTGCCTGCAGTCTTTCGCAAATCGTCATCCCACGTGGTCGGAGGGCGTCCTACACTACGTTTGCCGAGTCGCGGTCTCCACTCAAGAACACGCTTACCCCAGCGGTTGTCTGTTCTTCGCGCGATATGGCCAGCCCACTGCCACTTCAGCTTGCTAATTCTCTGGGCTATGTCGATGACTTTGGTTCTCTGTCGGATGTATTCGTTACGAATCCTATCCTTCAGAGAAACTCCGAGCATAGCTCTCTCCATAGCTCGCTGAGCGACTTTGAACTGGTGGACCAACCCTACCGTGAGTGTCCATGTCTCGGCTCCGTAGGTCATGACGGGTATCACGCACTGGTTGAAAACTTTCGTTTGTCATATCAATAAGGACGGCTAATTGAATCCTCAAAGATATTATAAATTAATATTTCGCATAAATCTTTCACAGCATATAATAATTATCATTAAGGCTCCTCCCAGGTCCTGGTTTGGCTTTTTGAACACTATTTTACCAGGAACATTTTAGAGATTTCATAAATCTGTATTTTTGTCCCGCTAAGCCGTCAATTTCGGCTTCCCCTAATATCTGTATAAAAGTAGCTTTTAAAATATTTTGACATTGCGATGTGAGCTTTAGATTCTGTATTAAAAGCATTCAGATAACATAATAAAAAAAAGAAACTGATATCTGTTATATTCCGTGACATACATATTTACAATGACATTCAATCCGTTTGATTTAACTTTTAATATAGGTATTCTGATAAAAGTTGTCACACTTTGAGCTTAATGATGTTTAATTTTGTACATCGATGTGATGATATTTTTATCATGCGTGACATTCGACATGACTGCGACAGGATACCTGACTAAATGTCAAGACTTTACACTTTGTATTTTGGTGAATAGTCATTAGGTAAAATGTTAATTGGCAACATTTTAACAAAATTAATTACGCCTTAAAATCTGTGTTTTATCACCTCGTTTATTTAATTATATTTATTGCTACTATATTTTATTTATATTTATACAGTGTTTAGTAAAGTATAAAAGTAATGAAATAATAATTATAATTGATTAATTATGTTATGTCTGCCAATTCATGAACATGGCCTGGTAATGTTTATTATACGTCATTATTTACGTACATCGCACAATTAACCACAAGTCTGATTTTGCTAAAAGAAATTTGAATAACGTAGTATATTTTATGATTTTCCGCAAGCTACCAAAATCTGACATCAGCATTGAAATTCTATTAGTGGTTTTGCGTGGAGATCTGACAAACAAACACAACGTTAACATTGGATCCAAAAATCTTTATAATATTAATCTGAATTAGTCTAGTTGATAAAGTACAGACATTGCTTTTTAAGTAGCAGTAAAGATACTAAATTGGTTTCATTTGTATTAACATTAATTATTTTCTTCCATAAATCGGTTATATCCAGTAATAGTTTTCAGTAGCTATAATAGATCATCTGACAGAGTTGTAATTAAAACTAGCGGTAATAAAATAGCACTCATTGAAAAGTGAAATGCAAAGGAACCTGTTAATGCTTCGATTAATTACTAGCGCTTGGCGATTCGAAATAGCTTATCTAAGAAACCAGCACTGTGTTTATTAATTTACAAAAGGTAAGGTAAGAACCAGTAATATACTTAGTCCATTGATCACTAAAAAAATTACGGGTATTCGAAGTCATCATGGATAATCATAATACGATGCCATTCTGATAAACAACAGCGATTTAGCGGGTGATAATCCGTTCGACGAAAACCCATTTACCTATAATTCTTAGTTGCAGGAATAAATATGAGTTATTTGTAAATCAATTTGCAAATATGAAGGTCTAAAAAAACCAAAAATTTGAGTCGTCTTTAGGGACTGCCGATAGAAGTGAAAACTTTAATCCTTGATCATAATCACTTCTTTATTAAACAAAAAAACAAAATAAAAAAAGGGGCGGGTCGGATGCTAGTTCCTGATACCCTCTTAGAGGTCGTATTAAAAGGGTCATAATTTCGTTATTTTTTGCGTAGGACGCACCATTTCTGAGATATTGTTAATATTTAAAAAAACAAAAAAGTGGAAGCATGACGATGACGCGAGTTCCATGATTTTTGTTCACCCAAGAAGTGCTCAACGCGCCTAAAGAAGTTTTCACTTCAAAAAATTGGATTGAAAATAAATCAAAGCGACTGGGTAGAATTTTTATCTAATGACCTATTGCCAATTAACTGAACAGATCAGATTAGTTAATTTGATAGCACTGATATTACTACAAGAATAATATGAGAAAGTCAAACAAAAAATTCTTGCCACTGAATCTCAGGGTAACTTATCGACCGATTTGATAATATTATACGATTAACACACCAAATATAGCAACGTAGTTATAATTATCATTCTGAGTTCTATATTTCAAACGCATTAAAAATATACAAGTTCAAATTACATAACCAACAACTTGATTTTAATTGATGTTATTCATGGACATAGTTAAGACCTTTTATATCAATAACGCTGTGCAACTAAAAATTTTTTTTTCTGCGGCATTCATTTTGTTACTGGTTTTAATAAACACCTTCATCAGTCATATCCGAAATGTATGGATTGACTCTGGTTCTTAAATATTCAACATAAAGAACGGTTCCATCAGGATATTAGAACAATGAAAGAAAGATACTAAGGCTGATGGGACAGCCTTATTATGATGGCAGACTATTGCTTGAGTTTAAGTCAATTTAACAAATGTGATATTTTCACGTATTCAGCATACTGAACTTACACAAAATTGACTTCAACTTAACATGCCGCAAAATGATTGTTCCTCAGTGATAATTTGAGAGGCTTATTTAGTTCTACTTACTGTTAAAGGAAATGACTGTTGCAAATTGGAAAATTGAAAAGAGACACAATATACTAGCGATTGTTTAATTCTTTTCCGCTAATTATGGGATTATTTTTGAGTATTCGAATTGAAGATGATATATTGATAAGTCGTGGTCGATCGTGTTAAACATTTGATCACGTTTCGTAGTCGACCATGATGATCTATTTTCTATGGTTTCCACTCGTAAATATTTTTGTCATCTCTCGTGAATTAGGTACATAGGGATCGTAGTGACCAATATTTCTGAGATTTTTGTATGAATTAGGTTACATTGGACAATATTTAAATCACGTAGAAATTTTAGAACACGGTGGCATTTTTATAATTATGATCACGTCTGAGCAGGATCTCTCTGGCTGGAGAAGAGCACTCATCCTATAGATGACCGTAGGTAAACAGCCTTGGGATATGTTCCTTTAGTAAGTAGATCTTTCAAGCTCTTTTCGGAACGAGCATATAAACGCGCGAATTTTCTATTTATGTTTCTCTTTCGATTAATAGCATACATAGCATGATGATTAACCTTGACTTCAGATATATATCTTGATTAATATTATACGACCTTATTCCAAATACATAATACGTAACCTGCTAGGCCTAAGCCTTTACACTCATTTAAATCTGGCTTTTCGAAAGTGTCAAGTTTATGACATGGTTTGAGTCATTCCTTTTTATCTATACTAATATTATAAAGAGGAAAGATTTGATTTTTTGTTTGTTTGTTTGTAACGATTTAACTCAATAACTACTCAACCGATTTAAAAAAATATTTCAGCGTTAGATAGCTATATTATTACCGAATAACATTAAATTTATATTACAAAAAACGTAATGTTACTAACATAAACCAACTTAACCATACCTACTTTTACGCGAGCAAAGCCGCGGGCATAAGCTAGTTTTTTTATAAATTACGATAGCGTTGTGATCTTGGATAACCTAATATGCACAATAATTTATGATGCACGTTTGGTATTGTAGCACATAACACAAAAATATCAAGCTACAATATTAATCGGCTTTCATTATACCATCAATATAATAATGTCAATGTCAGAGTTATAGCTTTTCTTTCTGTTTACAGTATCAGTGTCTATTTACAGTATAAGCGAAATAATTAAATATATGTCCGATTTGATAGCTACAGATAGGGATGATAGGTAATAGTTATAAAAATAAACCAAGAATCACTTTTGTATAATTAATTATTGACTTCCGCGGCAACTGTTAAGGTTATAAAACTAACATATTAAATTGCATAAAAATATAACTGAGAAGGTCTAAATACACAACTTAATATGTCAATTAATCCTTACTAATATTAATATTATAAATTCGAAAGTAACTCTGTCTGTCTGTCTGTTACCTTTTCACGGCTAAACCACTCAACCGATTTAGATGAAATTTTGTACAGATATAGTTTAAAACCTGGGGAAGGACATAGGCTACTTTTTATTCATTTAGATTCCACGCGGGCGTAGCCGCGGGCAAAAGCTAGTTATATATAAAAATAATATATCAATTGTATTTTGAAAATAATGGCCTCGAGTTTTCCCTGATTCTTCTTTTGTAAGCTCCACTGCTAATCTATTCTGTTTTTCTCTACTCTATATTTAAAATATTACAACTATTCACAATTAATTTTATAAAAACGATAACGCATTTAATTTTATATTTTATTATAGAGCTTGCAATATTATTTCGTCGTTTAAATTTCGCTTGCAACGTTCTGTTTATTAAAATTGTTTTCATCGTTAAATATATTTGGTTGACACATTCGTTAAAATCCCATTCTTAAAATATTATTCTTCTATTTATATTTCAAAGTATTAATTTTATCTCTAAATTTGAGCCAAACTAAAGTATTTTCGTTATTTTTAATTGTGTTTTTAGGATCCGGCGACTTAAGCATGTACCGGTGAATTGAATATATTTACGTAATGTTTATTTTAACAATGTTTTAAAGTTGATATACAAGTGTGACACTGAAATAAAGATGATAAAAATAATACTATGTTGTGTATTTAGTAAAATCAAACGTTTCAGTAGAAAGATATATTAGTGTAACATAAACTTACGTGCTAATTTCCCATATCCAGGACTGCAGAAGAGTACTACGAAACTAATCAAAACACCGCTGAGTGCAACTTGCAAACTCATTTTTGAGAGTGCTATGTTTAGCAATTAAAGGTTCCTCAACAAATGGATTGGCGCCGCTGTGTATAACTGCTATATATCGACAAAACGGAAAGATTATTATATGAGACCTTCAACTGGCGGCATTGTGCGGACGACCGGTGTCGGGGCGAACCTCAACATCAAATTAATACTATGATTCTACTAATTGATGCGTATAACTTAAGTCATCCAAAAAAAAAATTACGCTTCTTTATAGTATAAGCTGACTTTTTGCACTGCGGTAGCAGCAAATAGAACAAAATGTGGCAATGAAATTTATAACGTTGTACTACATAGAAAGATCCATGTCTATATATATTTGGAAGGGTTGACAACGGTGTATTTTTGTACTTTACGTAACAGGGGGCACAATTTTTGTTACATTTTCCGTGACAAAGATCTCAGTAGAAGCGGAGTCTGTAAATGTTCCAGGTAAACACCAATAGCTGTCTATTGACGTTGAACTGACACATTAAACTAACTAACATGTAACTTTTTCCTGCAGTCTGTACTGCAGGAAAAAGTTATAAATATGTAGAGCTAGAACCAAGAATCGAAGACGTTTTACGCGTGGACGTTGCGTGTTTGCGTAATCATATACCAAAATATGGCAGTCAAAATTAAAGATATTTTTGTTTAATTATTAATAAGAGACAGAATGTGAGTATGTTATTTTGGTAGAGTTATTGTTAGCAAAAATTGCTACAATTGATAATGATTTCGTATTTATATAAATTAATTCAAAATTTCTTAAAAGTTGTTGATTAAAATAATTTTGTTTATTATGATATTTTGCATACCTATCCCATAGGTGACAACAGTATTTCATGCAGGATCGAACCTCGCTTGGTATAAATTAAGCAAATGTCAGGTTAATGTTCAATTAAAAGCTGTCCAAAAGTTAGAACATTTGATTTCTGTTATCGGAATTTATATGATTATCTCAAATACACTATACTAATAAGTATTGTAGGAAAATAGGACTATTAATGGTTATCAATCAACAAGCTTAGTAGATTTGAAGGACATAGGTACAGATGTTTTTCAAATTAGTATTTATTTTTACTATTCTGTGTCCCTTTTTTGCTGTATAAAACTAAAGATCAATGGAAAGTCACCAATAATATTTTCAGAAATATAATAATTCTGAATTTTAATCATAATGAAAACAGTAGATTTTGATTAATTATGAGTAAATATCACAGAGCTATATAATGTTAGAGCAATAGTTATATATCATTTACTGATTTCAAATAAAAATAATGAAATATACACTTCTTTATTGGACAAGCGTTGCTTCACTCATCATAAGTGTTGCTCTTATAAGCTATCAGTGTCATCATATAAATATAAATTTTATATGTGTAATCCTATCTATAATCCTAATTAGCATTAAAAATGCGAAAGTGAGTTTGTTTGTTTGTTATGCTTTCGCGCTTTTACTACTCGACCAATCATCATGTAGTTCGCATACACGTTATCAAGGGTACAGAGAAGGATATAGGGTATCTTTCATCCACAAAACAATACTGTTATACACAAAACCTAGTATTATAAATGCGAATGTGTGTTTATTTGTTTGTTACGCTTTCACGCCTTAACTACTCTACCGAGCATTATGCATAGGTACAGATAGGATACTTTTCATCCAGAAAAAACTTTGTGTCACAAATCTCACGTCAGCTTCTGTGAGAGGATTGTAACTACTTCTGGCAAGCCAGCTCATTCGTACTTTCTTCAAGTATTTGGCAACGACGCGCTCTAATGTTTGTTATTTATAGCCTGGATTTGAACATCTTGCAGGTATGGTTATTAAATACCACAACATCTTTGATTTCAGGCTATTTAAATAAAGTGACCGTGAGTTTTTATACTTGGCATCTTCAAAAAGTTAATGTTAATACATTTTAGACGTTCATTAGCGTACTTTAGGAATAAATTATATTTTTATTTTTATTTTGCTTATAGACCTGGTAATGTTTTCATAATGGTAAGTTACCATTATGAAAACATTACCAGAAATGAAAACATTACATTTTCTAAACTAATAACAAGAGGTCAGTCATTTACACATTACATTTACAGATTTGTTAACAGAATTAACTATTTGCGTTTATAATTAGATTTTTTAACTCTATTAAAAACATCAACTATAAGATAATTATACGGAATCCCGACTTCATTAAAAAACGGCCAAATGCGAGTCGGATATGCGCACCGAAGGTGCCGTACAAAATTGAACGCATAATTTTTTTGCGACGTCATGTAACTATAAAATAGTTTTCAGACTTTACCTTAACTTATGCTACAAGACATTGCTTTTTGGCAAATTTCAAGATTCTAGATCTGCGGTAAGTATCCTATAGGTTTTGATAACGTTGTGAGAGCCAAAATATGCGGCACAAATGGCCGCATATTTTGAATGCGTTAACTTATAAGTTTGATTTTTACAGCTCCAAGGATTTGTAGATAGATAGTATTTGATATTATTTTCAACTTGATACATCCGCACGTTCCTAAGAAAACTAGTTTTGAAAGGCAGGCAGACAAACAGACAGATAGATAGACAACGAAATTATGTTATAAAGGATCCTTTTTCCTTATAAAGTACAGTATCCTAATAATTGAGTCTGAAACCCGGTTAACCCGGTGTCTTGGCCTTGGCCATTTTCTTCCTAGGTGGCAGTGCAAAATCCTTTCACACAGTTTGCCGAATCTAGATCTCCGGAGTTCTATCGTAACGGCATAAATGAACTTCCGTTTAGATGGCAGCAATGTATATATAATGAAGGTAAATATTTCGATTAAATAAATATGGTACATCTTAGAAAAAACGAGTTTACATTTTTCAGTACAAATCGGCAATTTCATACTTTAACCCCTATAATTTAAAAAACTTGCGTAACAGTATATCATATACTACTTCATTATATTCTTAATCATTTGCCTGTTAACAGCATGACGATACATAACAGAAATCCAAATTAATTCTTATATTTTTTTCGTTATAAATAAACATATATATAATATATTTGCTATACTTTATATTTGCATAACATTAATTATGATATTACCAGCTCGACAATTTGATTTAAATCACACTACCAAACATACATCCGAATCAGCTGTTATAAATTCCAGTTATTCTACAGTAACCATAGTAGCAACAGTTGGTTGCTATTGTTATTGGTGAAGCGACTATCCAGTTTGATACGAAATATTTAGCAAAACCACAGCACATATTTAGCACAACTTATTCGAAATGGAGATATATACACGTATCACAGTTTTATTCGGCAAATGTAAGTAAATTTGCTTTTTATATTGTCAGTTCTTTATTTACCGTCCTATTAAATATTTACTAGTTTACTGAAATCTATAAGCTTTGAACGAGAAACTACTTGATTTAACTACTTGTATTCTTCATACATTAATTGCGTACTGGGCAGTTGTTGTTAAAAATCCTATTAATATTTTCAATTTATATTATATTCAGATTTTACTTTTATTTTCTCTTGCCGTGTTCGCAGTAGCCCACAAAAACATGTTCATGCATACACATGCCTATTTTCTAAGGTCGGTATGGGCAGACCAAACTCCACTTGCTACTAATATATTCTTCAAGCAGGAATTTTAACCTGATATAATAATAATAACGTTTATTTGGAATGAATTAAGTTTACATAAATTTTATGTTAATAACTTTAATAGCTGCAAAAGTTTTAAAAACTGTGACACAGCTACCAGCGCCCAATTCCACGAATGATATACAAGGAATGTTCCAGCTTCCATAAAATAAGCACAGTAAAAATAAAAATAAAAATCAAAGGTAATGAAAATGGTATAAAATGAACAAAAAAATTAAAATTGATATTGTCTGTTTGTATAGTGTATTTTTGTCCTGAAGGCCAATTCTTGAAATAAAACTGTTTAAAATTGAATTTCCATGTAATAAAATACACAATCAATAAAATGTGAACTGATATGCAACTTATATTCGCATTTGACATTTGTTATAATTTAGAAGAATTTGTGATATATTTTATGATACTGAGACTAGATTGAAGCTCTATGTTGAACAGTTTTGTTGCGAATATTAATTGCTCTTTGAGTTTCGGTGAGACGCCGCCAAATTAATTTTGTAACTATAATAATGATATTAATAGTTGATGGATTTTCTGTTTTTCTACTGGCGCTGGCTGGAACGCATACGTAAATGCACCTACAGTGGTCAATTTATATTTGTAGGACAAAATCAGTGTAATTGAGCGTTTATGCAAGAAATATCTTAGTTACGCTTGCAATATGGCCAGCCAGGACGTTGCTTGGTAGGATAATAGGCAAACGCTATAGCGTGCAACACACATAGCATTATGTAGATGGAAGTACCAGAAAGTTTGTAATATATTACAAAACAGGGGATTTTCTGGTACTTCCATCTACATAATGCTATGCGTGTGGGATATGTTATTGATTATACTGTAAGAAACTTTGTATAATGTTGGTTTCGCCTCAAAATATTGTAAAGTTGATACAAAATTATACCTATATTATTATTTTAATTTATAAAGAAAGTAGTAATTTCAATGTGTAATATTCGCGTAAACTACAAACGTAATTTATGTATGTATATCAATGGAAAATCTTTTAAATTTAAACAATTTATAATTTATTCAGATGCGTGCTTCCGATTAATATGAATAATTCTGGTGAATAAAAATATGTCCTAATGAAGTAATTATTCTAATTCTAGGATGGCAAAATCTTTTGAGAAATAGTGACCTTAAAGCGATTTCGTTAGTACTAGCCCTTGCCGCAGGCTTCGCTTGTCAAAACTAGGTCAGATTGACCACTATTTTGCATTGCAAAGTCCTCAACCGGTTTTATCTAGATACAAAAATCCTGGGAATGGATAGAGAAAAATTCTACGAGGCCACTATAATTTGGCCATCTTTTATTTTCATCATGCCAGTTGTCTACTCAGCTTTATAATATAAGTATGGATTTATTAATGTGTAAAGCTACCAAACTCGTCAATTTCACGTACATAAAATTAATTATTATTATGTTCTGGGCTGAATATTTGGAAGCACAGAGCGTGATACTTTTCTTTATTTATTTAGAGGCTTTTTTAGTTATAGGATATGCAAGCCCCATCATACCCTTAACTTACAAACTACACAATATACATTGTTAAGATAAACAGAAAGACTTATTGGTGCAGGATCATATCAACTAAATTTTTCGCCGCTTCACCTGTTGGCTCAACTAATATATTAAAAATCGCCCTTGTATCTTGCTTGTTGATGTCATACCTTTGCATTAATGAGTCTCTCCGTTGACAAAATTGACCGCCTTCTATGAGAATGTGCTAAACATCATCTAATGTACCACAAACCTCACAAATTGGCGAATTTACGTTATTCATTAAAAAAAAAGCAATCACAGCGCGTGATAATTAGTTTAATTTTATAATTGCTATTTAATTTTCTGGTTTTGTTTTGAGATTTGTATAGCGATATTCATTAAATTATTTTGTCACCTGATAAATAAGTTGGGCGTTTTGACAAATTTGCTATACAAAATTTGTAAACTTTGAATTCAGATAAAAAAAAATCGACTTGTAAAGTTATTATTGGTATATTATAAGTTGCGTTTATGTTTTCATGTCGATTTTTTTCAAGATAACACGTTACATTCGTCTAGCGTTCAGGTGGTATGTGTATTTAACTTAATTCTAGTTACGTATTATATCTGAATGCTTATTTTCGGATTGCCTTTTACTTCTTTCATTTAAGAGCGCTGCTCTAATTGTCTCTGCACTAACTGACGGTATAATATTCTATTATATTTATGTCTGGTTATTCAATTATTATAACTTAATCGCCGCAATAAATTTCGAACGCCAAATAGGCGCTTGTCTCGAACCCAAATAGTATTTAATATTTTCTTATGTTTACGCGAATGTTATACATTGAATTTAAACAAACTTTATACGGATTTTATCGCGTTGTTTATTTTTTATAAAACACTATTATTACATAATTTTGAAATTTTAAACTACTACTTACTTACTTTTACTACCTAGTTACTGTTTACTTCAATCTAAGCTAATTAAATGACATACAACTATTTAGATTTCATATTATACTTTCCCCGACATTTCGGTTGCTTTTCAGCAGCCATGGTCACGGGGAGACAGTAACTAGGTAGTAACAGTGTATAACAATAATAATTTAAAGTTTCAAAATTATGTAATAATAGTGTTTTATAAAAAATAAACAACGCGATAAAATCCGTATAAAATTTGTTTAATTTCAAAACCAAGTAGTATTTGTTAAGAAGTCATATATCACATACGGATATTTTTTGTCAAAAGTTTGAACTTCCTTCTAACGAAAATTACGACTATGCTTATCTATACTTACATTGTACTCGACTATGGTGATATTACCATCTCGACAAGTATGGAAATCGGCTTGATACGACCAAATATTCAAATATTTATATTTAAAGAGACAACTCTCGCTTTAGGGATTGTACCTTATTGGGTGGCAGGGATTTTACAAATATATGATTCACGTAGACGAAGACTACCTAGACATAAAGATATTATTTGTGAATCACACAAATAATCGCCTCGTGTGAATTCGAAACCACAACATATAGCGCAGCGAGAGCGGCAAGGTGACCTCTTGCCGCTACACCACCCGTGCATTCAAATTGCAATCACTTTTCATTTTTTGACTACATTTTCTCTTACTTTTTTAGTTTTATTCGCTAACTGCTCGTCAACATCGCAATCTGTGAACTTGTATACTTAGCTCTCTGCTAAACTCTACAAAAGCTCCAGCTTACCTTACTCCTCGATTTCAATATCCTCGAAACAGTAAACTAAATCTTCGTTCCTCTAACAATCTTTCAATACCATACCTCTAGTCTAACTAAATGCAGCTTGCTTAATTTATCTCTACAGTACTGTAAACTATATCTAAAGCTTTACTGGTTGTAACTGCAGATAGCCTTTGACATTAAGTCCGCCTTTGTACACTCCTTGTTTATGTACAAGTAGTTTAAATAAATATTATTCTTATTATTCTCCTTGTTTAAGAATGCGTACGACTAGTTACGGGTTATTTAAGAAATGTGTTCACGGTCAAATTATAACCTACTAGCTTTTGCCCGCGGCTTCGCTCGCGTTACTTTAGAATTTGACAATCAATTCGGGTTGTACTCTGCTTTTAATAATATAATTCAATCATGATTCGAAAGACACGTGGCACCATCTATTATCATAAGAACGTTATTGTTGTTTTCCTCGGGAACAATAATTTTTTTCGGGATGAAAGGTAGTCTATGTCCGTTTCTGTACACCTGACAACGTATTTGCAAAATTTCAGGATGATCGGTTCAGTGGTTTAGGCGTGAAAATGTAACAAACAAACAAACTCATTTCCGCTTTTATAATATTAGTTAGGATTAGGATATCTAAAATTTAATTAAAACTGAACAGGTTTAGTCAATTTTCATACGTGAGTGATGACGAGCAATTTGTAGACGCCGTACAACTTGTAAGATATTCTAGTTTCTCGATGGTTCTATGGTTACCTTCATAAACATAAAACAACGTTAATTTGTACATGAGCAAAAACTTTAAATTATGCATTATGTAGGTAAAGTACTGGTGGAAGATAATATTGAATTGCAGAATTGACTTTAACAATAATGGTTATGTTTTAA
This sequence comes from Catocala sponsa, assembly GCA_963564715.1. NCBI lineage: Eukaryota > Metazoa > Arthropoda > Insecta > Lepidoptera > Erebidae > Catocala > Catocala sponsa. The sequence goes on along the minus strand of OY751338.1, from coordinate 17,620,135 downwards.
ATTCTGCTTGACCCCATTAAACCAGCTAATAATAATTAATGATTTCAAACTTGAAAAATAACAAAAGAGTATGGACGTAACTGTCTGATAATGAAAAATGTATTGCTCTTATGTCTCGTTTCCTTTGATTAATGAGTTATGTTATTTTTTTAATAAATCGATTAAGTATGTTTCTTTCTTAATAACGATTAAGAAATAATTAATACATTTGGGATTAAGCCAGCTGTGTCTGACGAGACTGCTAGCTTTACCCTAAAATTATATCGAGTTAATTTATGGGATTTAAATCTCATTTTAATTTTTTATTTATAATTGGCATTATTACTTTTATTGAAATTAAATAGTTTAATTAATTTTATTAGTTTTAAAATTAGTAAAGTTTAATAGTAGTAGTAGTGTAAGTTTCTAAATTATGTAATAAAGTGTTAAATATACAACGCGATAATATCCATATAAAGTAGTTCAATTTCAATGAATAACATTCGCATAAACAGAATACAATATTATCATTACTTTTAGATTGACAATTTTTCTTTATCATCTCATAAATGAGGATTCCGTTTGACTGTACTGTTTTTGGCTTGAACAATAGATTTTTGTATTTATTTATGGGTGGTCCCAGTTGCCGGAAGAAAAATATTAAAATTAAATGGATACGGCAACTGGGACCGCGGTCCGAGTTAATTGCGGTCCCAGTCGCCGGAATCCTCGTCAATATAATAGGTATCTAAATTAGTTATATTGGTTAAGTTCTTACATGTGTATGTGGTATTGTAGTAACTGTTGGTGAATCCTAATCAACATTAATATTATTATAAATGCGAATGAGTTTGTTTGTTTGTTTGTAACGGTTGCATGCCTTAACTACTCGACCGATTATTATCATTCGCATACGCGTTGTCTGGGGCTTAGAAAAGGACATAGGGTAAGAAAAAGTATCGTTCTTAAGGTATAGAAAAATCACATAACCTTACGCAAGCGAGATTTAGATAAATAAATTATGCGTCTATAAATTCCCTTTACTTCCTGTCTGTAAAATCAAAATAAATGTTAATATTTAAAGCCTAGGTGTGATTTATTACAACAATAGAGCAGCGATAGCTCAGTGGGGAGACCAACAGACTGCAATGCAGAGGGTCTCGGGTTCGAACCCACGTCGCGCACCTCTGACTTTCGGAAGTTATATGACTTTTCGAAATTATGTGCGTATTTATTGACATTTATCGCCTGCTCCGTGCCTCGGAGAGCAAATTAAGCCGTCGGTCCCGGCTGCCATAAACATCTATGGTAGTCGTTATTGGGAGAGTGTCGACATAAAAGATCCCACTGGGTCGAAGTGTCGCCGGTCTGCACTGACTGGCCCCCACATAAGATAAGATAAGATACTACAACAATTGTATACAATTGTTGTATGAGTAAGTATAATTAACGTAGTAAAAAGAAACTGATTCGTACTATGTGCCAAATTATATATCTAATATTAAATCGTGACAATAAATACATTGCTTATTACCCTAAAACCATAAAATAATTCATGCATAAGAGAATAATAAGCCTTGTATCGTACTAGACATAAGAAATACAAACAATTTCGGACACAGAGTAACAAACCAAATCTAACTTAGCATAACACTATTTGAAATCCATAAGCTCTCTTGACAAACGAAGACGCCTGAACGATGCTTTATTTGGGAGTAAAATTCTTAAAAACTGTATTCAGTGTCCCAAACTGCTAGCTTTGTGCAATATTCGTGCGCCATCTAGACTCCCGCGAACCTCTATCACTCCACTATGTCCGCTTAGGCGAACAGTTCTAGGCACTAATTCACCATATGCCAGACTTTGTAAGGTTATAAATGGCTGCAGCGATCAAATTGACCTACACCATGACTCTGTTGCAAATCAAAAATCTAAGATCCTCAAATGTTTGGCGGATATTTAATATTTAATATTTTTATCTTTTTATTTTTAACGAATTAGTCGAAATTATTGTCATCATCCTTGTCATCATAATTTAAATTACAACAAGCTGGCTCTATCTTTGTTATTTTTGTATATTTTGTTTTTACCATGCATAGTTTTCTTATTCTTATTCTTGTGTTATATTAGCAACCGTGTTTAGATTATAAGTTTATTTTGTTAACATTTAAATAATTCATGTGGTGTTTACCTATAAGTAATTGTTACACAATGTTATTTACTATAAGTTTGTATTAAGTGTAAGTAATTGTGTATACAGTTGTTGGTGAACCAAATAAATAAAATAAAAAAATAAATTTAAAAAAATCGCCTGGGTAGGTAGCGAGATCGTGTTTTTATTACTGCCGCTATAATATGTCTTATTACTGTTATAAACAATTTATCATATTATCATCTAGGCGTATGGTGAAGAAAAATTATATTTCACTCGCGTAAATCCCATGGGGATTACCTACCAGAGTAAGACGTCCTATGTTTTGATACAGAACTTGGTTTATCAGTTGCTAAATTTCGTTCGTTTCTATAAAACAAACATCCCATTAAGCTTACAAACTTTCACATTTATAATATTAATGGAAAGTGAAGTCATACGTACACGCTTGGGTAGATTTATACCTTTTTTCATAAGAGGTTTTCAACAGAGAATTTAGACTGCTACGATTCTGGAATATCACTCTTATTTTGTTTTGATCATAATTTTTCCCGCTGGTCAGTTTGGAGATTTCTGGTGATGATCTCATCATAGAAGTCTTTATTTCATACTTTTGGTAAGAATTAGATTAAAATATGTGTCGATACACGTTTTGACTTAGATCTCACATAATCAAGATATCATTATTATTCATCTCGATGAAATCTATGAATAATTTCATAAGATACAATCTATGCCTACTGCGGAATTAATATTATGTGCATGATAAATATCATTTATAATAAGTTATAATTATTATTTACTAATATTATAAGGAGGAATTTGTTTTTTGTTTGTTTGTAAGGATTTAACTCAAAAATAAAAGAGCAAATTTAAAAAAAAGTAACATTTAGAAGTCTATATTATTACAGAGTAACATAAGCAATATTTTATTTAGAAAAAGTATTGTTACTAACATATCCTACATTTACGCGAGCGAAGCCGCGGGCAGAAGCTAGTTATTAATATTGTAACTGTGAGAGTGTGTTTAGTTTTGCTTTCTCTTCATACTGAAACAACAACATTTGAAATTCGTGCAGAAATAGACCAGGTAACGACTTTTTGTTTCATTACCTATTCGATTTATTCGTGACAGACAAGTTTTTTGACATTATGGACAGCAAAAAAATATACATATCAAGTTAATTGTAATGACACTGCGTCAGCTTAACAAAAAAACAACATACCGAAAATAAACTTCTTTACACGAATTTTATTGCGCTATAATATTTATAAACCCTTTTATTATACTTTACCATTTAAATTACTACACCACTGTGACCATGGCTGCTCGAAAGCAACCGAAACATTGGGACAAATGTACATGTAAATAGTTTGATTATAGCATTTAAAAGTCTTAAAATAAACCCCGATAAAATCCGTATAAAGTAGCTTACTTGCAATGAGTTTCAATCGCATTTTAAATTTAATGCAATATTAAAGGTACATCTGACAATTGAATACATCATAGTAAACTGAATAGTTATATTTTTATTCCTTTTATCAAGATTATATTAAACTAGATTATGCCCGCGACTTCACTCGTGTTAAAGTAAATTTTGCCAATAAATTTGTATCCCTCGGAAACTATACTTTTTTCGGGATGAAAAGTACTCTCTGTCTTTTTCTGTGCCCCTGGAAACGTGTATGCGCAACTTCATGATGATCGGTTCAGTAGTTAAGACACGAATGCGTAACAAACAAAGAAACAAACTCACATTAACATTTTGTTTTTTTTTTTGTTTTAAGAAGATAACACTCTAGGAATAAATCCTGTGTCGCGGGGGTATTTACAAACATTCAAACAACGGACACAAAGAACACCTAGAGTCGGGACAACCATTTGTGGATCACACAAAATGTTGTCCAATGTAGAATTCGAACTCACAACAATCGGCGCAATGGCAAAAAAAATTATAATGATAGTTAGGCAGTTAGGATGGCATACTTCAAGCAATCGTTCAATCTTAAATATCTTACACGCTTGCAGAAATCTTCAGACACTGCTATTCATGGTCAACTGCAATCGTTTGCTGTAATTAATTTAAACCAATGTGAATAATATTTTAACCTTAATCTTAATGTTCACAATGAAGTCTGTTGGCCTTTAATTAAAAACCAGTAAATCTTCTTTATATGTAATAAAAAAAAAAGCTTTGAACAATTATGGTATATAATATACAACTTCTGAAGCGCAGCGGTAGTGACTGCTATGCTGTCTTGGCTTCAATTCTCTTACCGACCAAAGTGTTATAGAACTTTTCAATTAAGAACAGTAGTAGCACGGAGTCTGGGCATTTTTATTCTAGACCCAATAGGGCTCTAAAACCATATTTGACGAAATGTGTGTGTAATACACTTCTGCCCACCTTTACTGGAAAATATGTGTGAGGTTTATGTATAGCGATATACCATATGTAAATACTTAGATATATATAAGCATGACATGTGTCTCAATTTTGCTGACAATTTTATCTCATCTGTATGAAGTATACAACATGGCTCAGAGTAATCGTATGAGCAATGATGTCTTAAGAAGTCACTATATTGTCAGAAAAAAATGTGTGTGTACCAGAGTACACAGGTAAGAAGTGAAACTTCTTTACGACATTAATTAGTTAATTAGTTAACAAAAATTATTTAACTTACTTTAATATTAATATTTATTTCATAACTTAATAAAAATAATTCAAAGCAGATATTTAATGACTTAATCAATTACACAAGTTATGAATAAATAATTGGAATTATCTTTTCAAAGTAATACAATTATATGATGACAGTTAATCTTGTAGAAATGCAACGATTTTATAAAATTAAAAATGAATAAATAAATCATTAAAAACGAATAATTAAAAAAGATGTACGTATACATATTTTTATTTTCTAATCGTGTTTTGTTTTATTTTTAAATTATTATTCAATTTATATTTTTTATTGTTTTTAGAATTAATAATGTTCACTAGATTTACAGTCATATTTATTAATACTTGCTAATTTTAACAGATTTATATACATTCACTGATACTTACAATCAAAAAGTGAGGTTAACCTCAAATAAATATTAAAATCATGCTCATACGTGTTGAATTTATAAAACGAAATATATAATCACTCACACTTTTCTTGTAAATTCACTTAAATTTGAATAAGTCTTTTTATTTTATCACTTTCAAATTAATATATTGTTATTCTTATTTCAAACCAAACTTCAAAACTAATATATTGTTGTTATTATTATAAATATATTACATTATATTCTTTACGTCACTATACTAAACTTTGATAAAAAAGCAACATGGCGCGTAACCGAAAAACGTGACGATTTTTTTTTACACTGCTACAAAATTTCTCCCATACGTCGATAAAGAAGTTTCACTTCAAAAATATCAAAGGTTTTGGTATTACGCCAAGTAAAAAAGCTATTCTTTAAAAAAAATTAAACTAATGTCATGTGTTATACTAGTATATTCTTTAATCTCGGATAAAATTTTAAAAGCGCTATATCCCACGCAGTTCATTCGTTTGAATCAGTTTCTGTATACGGTGCCAATAAGATGATTAGATATCATAAAGTCCAAGAATATTTATTTTTAAAAGAAATAAGTAAAAAATATATGAATAATACAAATAATAGTTTGTAGTCCTTCATCCGTGAGCCAAATACATTTTAAGTTTTTTGTAATTTTGATGACCGTGAAGCCGTTTCCGTGACTTAATGCTAATATTCTGTGATGTAACTTTATTAATTACAATAATGTAATTAATTTTGAAGTTAATAAACTAAGCTTTAAATTAACTACCTACTTTTATATTATATTTAAGAATAAAAACAATTAATATTATATAAGAATATTGCAAGCTAGTATACTTTTAATGTCTCTAACTAAAAGATATACCCATGTATGCTTGTTTAACACTCATGATTCGTTTTATTTTTAGTAACTGACACCTTTTTTACTCGTACTTAGAGGTGACCGTGACTGATAATAAATAGGGTTCAGAGATAAGGTACAATAGGATCCCACCTTAACTTGAAGCAGCCCTATTGACAAAGTACATTTATTCTACGAAATATCTACGTTGTAATGTGTTGCTACGATGAGTAAGATTACCAGAATTGTCTAATCATATGCTTTGCTCTCAATAGCAAAGCCAACGTTGTGTGTAGCCAACGTTAAAAGAGCAAAACGGTTTTTAAATCTTTTGACTGCACGGATGGTCTAGTAGGCAAGCGATTGCCTAGCCTGTGCCATCACGCTGAGTGTTTTGAAATCTACACGAGACAGTTATATGTGTGATCCACAAATGATTGCTTTGAGTCTGGGTGTACTTTGTGTCCGTATATGATATTTTTGTTAAATCCCCCGCCACACAGTGTTCACAGGAGATCTACTTAAAAAAATCTATTTACCAGCAATTGTCTTATAGTTTAGGCCACTATTATATTGCAGCTGTTTAAAATATTTTTTTACTGATGCTATGCTTCCGTTAGATCATCTTGACTTACATATGTCGAACAAAAGTTGGAAATAGTTTAAACTTTAACAACCGTACAACCTCTTAATCCGTATCTTAGTTATGTCTATAGTGTGGCGCTGGTTTCTAGACTGATCCAATTTAGCTGATTGCTGCTAGTATTATCGGATCTGTTTGATTCTGGTATTTATTCAGTGCAAGTTGTAGAATCAATAATTTGGTTTTTGTATAGTGTATCTTTTTCTTTTGATGTCCTTGGGACAGGAGAGCTTAGCCTAAGCTTAAGGAAAACAAAATTACGGTTGTACGACACCATATTTGATACCAAGCGCAAAACAAGTTTAAAAATAAATAAAAATTATAAATTATGTATTTTTATATACCTACCTTTGAAAAATGCTACTATTCAGCATTGTGACATAAAAGAAGTGTTGTTGGTATAACTATTTGTTTAAAATGTATGAGGTCCATTGGAAAAAGAATACTAGGCTGTCCATTTTCTCCATTGATTCCATTGGGGATGTGTGATAATTTGTGCCACCGTTTTGGTCCCGCGCAAAATATTCCAAAAGAGTAAAGCTTTAATTTTTTTCTGTCAAGAAATTTGTAATAGCGTATCGTCCGTAAATACAGTACTTGTAAAGTTCATGCGATACAGTAGTTGAAGGAAATGTTGTGTCTCTTGAGGAAAACTATTTCTTAAATTACCATTTCGGTAATAATATGTTTATAAATAGGCAAAGACAAAACAATTCAGTACCATACTCTTCTCTGTTTGCCTACCGTTTTTGTTTAGTGACTATTGACAATCTCGTTATTAATAAAAAATAATGTTATTTAATTATAATATTCTCAAATTTGATAATAATTATTATGGTGGAAATGATTAATAATGATTATGGTCGAATTTTGACAATGGAGTGAACACCATATTGAATAGTTTTGTGACATTAATACAGTTTAGAACTCATAGACCTCCGTGGAATTACTTAACATCAATAATTATATAAAATCAGGGCTAGTAAAATTAAAATCTGAATTATATGCAATAAGGTACTCTTGAGATGTAGCCCTTTATATTACATAACATTTTTAATTTGTTCAGGTAGCTCTGCGTCTAATGAGAAATTGATTGCTACGTTGCCACTGTGTATTAAAATTCTTTGTCTTTAAAAAATGTAGTGGACTTACGTATTTTTTGTAGCTATATGTTACAAGGCTGCTCGTATGTTTTAATATACTGGTGGCGATAATGTTTTTATAGACGGCCATTTTTTTAAATGTTATCTTAATTTGACGTAACGTAATTAATAATAAGCAGTCCCCCGACGCGACATTTAATCAAAAAATTTCATATGTACTTACGTAGGGTCATAATTTTAGGGTATTTTTTTTCTTTTTATAAGGTTTCACGCTTATACCTTTTCTGTTCTATTTGTGGCTATTTTTTCATTGTTTTTTTAACTTGTTTCAGGCTTTTTACGTTCATACTATTTTTATTATTTTGTGACGGAGATTTTTAAATTATTAATTTAGTTTTTTATTTGATGTTTTTTGTAGGGACTCCGTAAATTTCGTTAGTTACCATTCCCCATTCCTTTTCAATATAGTGTATATTATTCTACTAGCCAAGCCCTTTAATTTGATACCCATATTGAGGAGCTGTGAAAAAAAATGTAATCCGCCATTTTATGGCGGCAGCCATCTTGGACCGATTTTCATCAAACATAGCTAAGAACACTCCCGACTACTTTATTTTCAAACAAAAAAACAAAATGAAAATCGAGAGCTACGATGCCACAGACAGGCACACACACACACACACGAAGTCTAACAGTCTCCCACTAGGATAGAGATAATAATGTTACCATTAAAATACTTTTTTATAATAAATGATTTTTCCTTCTGGCAGCATCTACATTTTAAAACCGTTAAATTTTAATGTCAACATGCTGTCAAATCTGACAACTACAAAAAAACATTTGCCGCCATCATATTATGTTTTGTCTTGTTTTCGAAGTTTATTTGTTACAAATAAAATAATTTTAATTTTGCCTTCACATTAGATACGTGGAGTAGAGCTTCCTGTTCCTCCGTTTTAGTGTTTTGGTGTAAAAGTGTTGCGTGTTTTATGAGATAGAGACTCGAATGTAAAATTGTAGTTACCATGAAAGAAAACGTGTATCAAGTGTGGATGCTCCGCTGCTACAGATTCGAAATTTATGTAATTTACTTTATAAGATCATTATTTGAAAAAAAAAACTTTTTGGAAATTTGTTTTTTTGTGCTCCCTAATACGAAAATACGAAGATGATATACCTACCTATATATAATATATAATTTTATAGAACATTGAATAATACTTATAGGTATATCTACGTACGTATAACGCTCAAATAGTTTGAGTGGGTACGACATAGATGGCGTGTCTTGTTTTTGTATCGTTTTTTTTGTATGAAGTTGTTATTCTTCCCGTTAGGGCATATGTGTTCTGTGGCCACGCCTAACGAGTGTTACAAAAATGTTTGTTGTGATGTTCCCTCTAGTACGTAGTAGGTACTCAAAACTTTATGGTATTTTATAATATTGCCCAAATCTCTAAGGTTTAAATAAAGTTAAATATAATATTTTTAAACTAATCTACGAGTATGTAGCGCTAGTCAAAAGCATAAGCGGCTAAACATGCGATTAAGAGGTTTTGTGTTCGACCCTAATTATAATTATATTGAAATGAAACAGACAAAACATTTTATCGAGTTGTTTATTTTTTATAAAACACTATTATTAAAGAAGTTTGAAACTTTAAACTACTATTGTTAAACACTTTTACTGCTGTTTATTTCTATTTAAGCTATTTAAATAATTATAAAAACTATTTAGATTTAGCTTGCCCAGATTTTCGGTTGCTTTTCAGCAGCCATGTTCACGGGGAGACCTCTCCGCAGACAGTCTTCCCGTGAACAGGCTGCTGAAAGCGATAAAATCCGTATTAAGTTGTTTCATTTCAATGTATAACATTCGCGTAAACGTAAGACCTACTTATATACCTAACTATCGACGTAAACCCACTCGTGACACACGCACTTAGCTAAACTCGAAGGGTTAATAAAAATACTAGTAATTTAAAACCCAAATAACTAGCGATCTTAAAAATAAAAGAATACCGGTTAATCGATTATAGACTGTTGAAGTACTTATCTAGGATTTAAAGAAGCTTTAACAAAAGTTCTCTCTAAAGTGAAGCAAAGATGGGAATATCCAAAAAAAGACGAGTGAGAGTGGCAAAATTTAATCACCTGTAGCACGGCACTCTATACCTGTAAAAATGTGTTGTTTGCCGACTTTACTCTGTTTAAAATATATTTTAAATACGGATCTTATTGCTCCAAAAAACATCGTTTAATGTGTATTATATCATAGTGGTTATAAAAACAGTTTATTGTAATTATTTTAATTATACGCTATATAATTCAACACCATAGTTAATCTTAACATGGTATGGGGGAATTTCTGATCCATCGTTCTACACAAATATCTATTTCTGGCGTTTTATAACGCCGCTGTAGTAATTGGTATTGAAATAGTGTTTCAGAATTTAAATTGACTGCCTCAATTTAATCGAACTGATTTCGTTTAAGGAACACGCCAGAAGTAACAGTTATTTTTTTAAATCAGCGTATTAATAATCAATAATCACAAGGTTGATAATTTGTTCAATTTTCTTCACATCAGCGTCTATGGACCATCCCTCAGTTTCTGTATCGCAGAGATATTTATAAACATTGACAAAGCATCTACACTCGGAATAAATATCTATGGGTCATACAATTTTTTATCTCATGCGAGGATCTACTCCAAAATACTTGGCGGGGCGTGGTGACCACATCAATCATTACGTGCACTCCAATCGATGATTATTATGATTGATAAGACGTTTTTTTTATAGAATGAGGACACCACTAACTTTTGTAAAGATCTCTCCTTCCAGTTGCAATTGCAAGACCTTAGGGCATAACAACCGGGCGTACACTAAGCAGCAGTAGTGCAGAATCAGCTTGGATCGCCGCTTCATCGTTGATGTTGCTTGTATATGACGCAAGTAGCTGAAGCAGGCTACAAACGCAAGGCAAGCTACTCGCGCGGGCTATAGGCTATACGTAGGCTACTTGTGTAGGTAACTTGCGTCAATCGTTTATATTACGCATATAACCCGATCGATTGCCTAAACTTAAACGTGTAAAGATGGTATTAATCTGTATAGTAAGCAAATTATTAGGTACTAGCTTTTGCCTGCGGCTTTGCTTGCGTAATAGTAGGTTACATTATGTTATTAACAGTACCGTATTTTTAAATAAGCTATAGCTTATGTTACTCGATTATAATTATAACATAGCTTTCTTCTTAAAATTTTTGAGTTAAATTCTTACAAAAAAACGAAAAATATAATCTTTTCTCTTTATAATATTAGTACAGATGTGGTAAGCGGTGTATTCATTTTTACAAAATCATTATTTTATGTTCAAATAGCGTGCGGGCTGGCTTGATGAGTCCACACAAAACATGTGCTGCTGTGGTTCAGTGGTTTTATTATTGGCTATTCGTACAATTAGGTTATAGGTTTGGCACGAATCCACGATAGCTATGTAATATGCAACGTTACAGTATTTAAGAAGCTTGTACGTAATATCTGTTAACATCAGCCAAAAATGGTATAATATTGTTTTAATGTTCAATTTGCAATTTTACCATATTTTCTATAATTTGTCTGGTATCTTTACAATAATGTATTGCTATTCAATTTAGGCTATGAAGATTAGTTAAAGTGCACGTTAAGGATACCATTAACATCGAAGAAAACCAGAAATGATAACCGTATTTATATCTATCTAAAGTACTGCTAAATGAACGAAAAAATCCCTAGAAATATCGAATATTTGAATGGACAATCGGCGACGAATAATTCAGTTAAACGTCCTGGCCACGTCAGACACATTTTAGAGAAATGCGAGAGAAAAGTATTTTAGCAAAAATACAGATATCTATGATTAAATCTGGGAACAGGCTTGAATCAATTCTGTATGAATAGGCCCATGTAAATATTTGATCATAATAAGGGTTTTAATACTGACAAAATAAAATGGGTTCGTTGACTTTAGCTACGTTAAAAATATTATTTCCGAAAGAATAACTAATAAGCATTTGCTTTACGCAATTTATCGTTTTAACAATACTGTCGGATTTGCTGAATGATTTTGTTAAATTATAAATACGTGAATATTTGTTAAGGATTCATGAAACTTATCTAATTCTTGATCAAAGAGAGTATACGCTACACCTGATCCACCATATTTTCTAAATACGTAATTGAATAAATTTCTAAGGCCTATTTGAAGGAAAATGCCGCACGTTTATTTACAATAGAGATACGATATAAATGTAGAATGTTATTTATTAAGATGGCCACGACAAAATAATAAACTAAAGATACTTCTAGCAGTACATTTATTCAAATAACTACTAATAATAATTATAACGATATTATTAACTTAGGACAAGCTAGTCAATTACAAATATAGTTCTTAAGATAATTGTTTAAAGATACCTTGCGTACTTCACTGCGAAGATAATTAGTCTACCAGTTATCATCTGACCAGTTCTCTAGTAGAATCATTGACGTATATACTGTCAAGCGTTATTATACCCAAATCAAATAGTTAATAGCGCTTCCAAAGTACATTATTATTGCTGTCCTATCAGCTGGTACGTTTTCTTATTGTACTACCTTTGCAAACAAATGTTTTAAAGTCTAAAAGTAAGCGATTACCGTAAATATTACTACCTCGCAACTGAAGAAAAAGGAATCAAAGATGGGTAAAAGACAAGGAATTCTTAGGCCAATTTCCTATAAGCTAGTGGTTCATCGACTGGCTCAGTCGTATTGCCATCAAGGCAATACAGCAGGTGGCGGGCTTTTCCATTCAACAATTATTTATTTCACGCTATGGGAATTCAAGCATACCTCAACATGCTTGCAATCCCCTACTACTAATTCATGCGCAAAGCAAACTTAACCACGTGGATGGAAATACCGATAGAAATAGCAGTCGCTATAATTTTGTACTAGGAATACTTCATAGTACGCTAAATAATTAATTAATGTGCGAAATGTTTAAAATATCGTATCTGATTAAGTATATAGATGGGGTTAAATAAAGTACATTTTAAAACTACACTTATATTAAGTTTTAATATACAGGTAATACTTTAAGACAATTACTGGCGCAACGGCCATAGTCTTAATATACATTTATTCATTCGTTACACCAACATATGTTTTTGTAGGTAATTAATATTTATTCCTATGTTTTGGTTCGTCATTCAATTGGCAAGAAATAGATGGATTTCTGCGATCTTAGTATTGTTCGATCTTATTAAAATATAAATGTTATAACTGCGATTATACGATATAAATATAAATCATACAAAATAATAGTCTAGATAGATATAAAATCGGTGTATATTATAAGTTGTTGTCCTTTGTTCTCTGCAAGGATTGGACATGCTATGCGATTATTTTATACTGTTGACCTATTCTTGTAATAAACTCTATTTATAACACCTTGTGTTTAAAATAGAATTCCAATCTAATCTAATAAATGTCAAATTTATATTCCCATTTGATGTTTATTTTAATTTAGGAGTATAGCATTTGTAATTACTATTAATGACATTGAGACTAGATTGGAACTTCATTTTAAACAGTTTTTGTTACAAAACTTGACTCTCTGGTGTATGAAATAATCGCATGAATGGCTTACATGGCTTACTTGGCGTGTCATCTATTTAATTCCACAATAACAGCAAGCAGCATTGCATTATTAGTATTGTAAATAGTGTTCCATTTTTTCATCATGCTTATATCGTTTTGATTATCTTAATTTACAGAATTTACATTTGTCAAAACATACTTTTACCATTAACCGCAGAAGATTTATGTGGTTAGTTCATGTTTTATAATGTACTGTTTATATAAAAATTGCACATCAAATAAACAAATAATTAACATAATATATACACAAAAAAATAGAAATATAAAATAGAGGTAACCAATAAAAATCTACAATATGTTACATTAAATGGCTATTTACAACCATGCTTACATATAATAATATAAAGATAATGGTAAACTTACACAAATAAAAAGGTCTCGTTAATTTCAAATAATAAAGTTAATGTATACTTATATAGTACATTTACAAAAATGAAGCATTTTTTACTCAGTGTAAAGTCAACCAAATGAGAAACATTAGAGGATTGATTTTAGAATCAAATAATACAAATTATTCTAGGTTTTAAATTTTGTTTTATGTTGGTGTCATTTACATTATTTATAATTACTTATGAACATTTATGCGCTTTAAAAGAACATAGCCACGAAATTATTTAAGGCACCATACGACATGATAGTGTGAAATGTAAAATAACAAGTAAACAGGATTAAACATTTTCGAAAATCTTAAACAATATGTTCTCGAATCCGTTTGATGCTAACAAATCTACCATAGTATATTATAATTGTAACATAGAGCCTATTAGACGTCTACATTTGCTTTTAACGCTGACCTTTTCTGAGCTTTATCTGTAAAAAATGGGTCTTCAAAGGTGTGTCAATAAATCCTTTGAAGCTTGAGTCTGTAATTTATAGACATAAAGTTAATGTACTATCTCGAAAGGGTATCTTATCTAAGTTACAAATGACCGTGTGATTTGGACTCTCTCATTGATTAACCTGTCAATTGTTGGAATGCCAGATATAATTGAAAACCTATTGTGTCTAGTTGCCGGTGTGCTGCTGCGACTCAAAAGGTTAAAACACATATACCGTTAAAACAACATGTAGTCATAACAATAGTTTTATAAATTAAAACTTTATATTAAATTTGTCTTACCAAGAATACTAATTAATATTTAGGTATAGGCACATATAGCAGCTCGTCATACGGTACTGCATCGAAGAATTTTTTCGCCGTACTCACAGTCACGTTAATAGCATAGTCGACGACGGGCTGCCCGAATTCTTCCGTGACTATCCTCCAATTTTCATTCAGGAATTGTAATACCGTGTTACCTGGAAAAATGTTTAGAATGCCGATGAGAACAGTAAACGATCACTTAGATACATTTCACGTTTATTTTTGTCAGAATATTTATTTGCTTGGGTAGCAGAAATTCTTGGATCTTATATTGTACAGCTAGCGGCTAGAAAAATTGGTTTATAGAAAAATGAAAAATGTTGGAGCTGCAATAACAATCCAATCAGGTGCGGATGAAAAATGTATCCTTTAAATCATTCTTTGTGACAGGTAACAACAGTAAAATAGAGATATTTATTATTTGAAGAGGTTTATAAATTCTACTAGGATAATAATGATTCTGCCAGAGAGCCAATTCTAGTAATAAAATCAGTTCAAAATAGAATCTATGTTTTGAAAAGTTTTTATTAACATTGTTGTGCCTCTAGTCTGTCTAGTTTCAGTTTAGAAGCCCTATATCAACATCATATATAAAGCAAATAGTATTTTCCTAAATAAAAAATTGCATTTCAGTTCACATTTGACGTCCACCAAAGCTCTATTTTGCACATATTTTAGTACGCAAATTTACTTTCAGAAACGTAGAGTATTGATGAAAATTAAATAGAGTTGTAAAACAATTTGTTGAGTGTATCAATAAGACAAACGAGTATCTAAAGCGATTATTACTCAAATTAATCTAGGTAGCTGTTCAACATCTCAACCGCGTTTAGTGTGACTAGTGGCTAACCTTGAGACTATGTTGTACCGAGCCACGCAAAATAATATGTTATAAGTGTATTTTACTGCCTAAGCATTAAACTATTTAGCTTTAGTACCAGTAAGCTCCACCATTAGTGTTTCGATGTAATGGATAAAAAATACGCAATAGTTTAATGGTCTATTTGCTGTTGTCGATTGTTAAGACCTTCACGTTAACAGACTAATCTTAAAGTAGGTTGTAGTCTACCAATAAGATGTTATTCTATGTATGACGATGCTGAATGCTGTAGATCCAGACTTCATGCTACTAAGAATTTCTATACAGGAATCTCCAAAACACCAAATAAAGGAATTCAACGAGACAGACCTGATATGTTACAGTTTTTGCAACTCACGAAGGTGAGTGGGCTTTACGTGTACATGTACAGTGAGGTAGTATGCGTGTTTGACAGAGTGGTCAGTTGCGAGCGACACTTACACACACATATACATAGCCCGCTCTCTTTCATGAGTTGCAAGAACTATATAGCTACTTACAAAAGCCTTAGAAGCGGTAGATATTATTTTACTAATTGCTCAATAATCATAGCAGTTCCCCGCACTGGGAACTACTAAAGAAATACTTTACCACTGGTCGCTCGCTCAGGGGTAAAATATTATTTTTGTATTTAGGTTCCTGCTCTACTTCTCCATATAAACTTTAACTATACCAAAACTCAAACTCCTCTATGCGCGCAAAATACTTAAAAAGAGGTATGAAGTTTTGTCATTACGTATTAATAATATTAGATACTTACTTAATTCGGCATTGCCTTTGAAAAGGTTGGTGATGGTATAGACGATTCTTTCGCCGTAGTCGAAAGTGTACTTGTAGTTTTTAATGCCAAAGTGATCGCGGCCATCAGCATCCTTGAAGTACTTAGTCTTGATATTCAATTTGATGATGGAGTTTACTGGAACGACAATAGTTCAAACGGTTAGTATGTTAAGCTGTTGATTGTATATTAAGTATGTAGTGTAGTGTTAAAGAATAATTTGAATGTATAACATTCGCGTCACCTTAAGTCAATATTATATATAGGATTTGTCATTATCCTCTGGTTTTCAAAAGTATAATTAGTGATGAGTCAAAATCAAAGTCATATCTAGTGATTTGATTGGCTGTTGCTGATTCAGTCAGCCAATCAAAGCCGTTTATAAGCGTTTGGCAGTCTATTAACTAATTCTTTTGTTATTCGGCCTTTCAGAAGCCGGGGGTATATAAGTTATTATTACATATTGAAGACTAAGGCTCCAATTAAACCTGGACCAGTATAGTGCCTCAAAGAGAGATAAGCAATGACGTGTCAAAATAAAACTCATGTCAAGTGATTTGATTGTAGTGTGAGTGGCTGTTCAATTCAGTCAGCCAATCATAGCAGTTGACATGCGTTTGGCAGCATTTTAATCAATTCTTGTGTTGATCAGACTTTCAATATCCGGAGGCAATTATTGTTGGCAGTTATTATTGCATATTGAAGACTAAGTCTCATATAAAACCAGGATCAGTGTAGTGCCCCTAAGATATTATTCTATACAGTTGACAAATCTCTGGAAAAGCTTATACAATCTAGGAATCCATTCCTAATTTAATCTGATATAAATTGAAGTTGTTGCAAAGGCAATAAGACGACCTCCCTCAATACGTAAAGAGAGATGAAACTCGATAACAACTAGATATTAAATTACTAAGTGATTAATTTTGTAATTTATAAATTGTTCTTCACAATCCTTTTATTCAGTGCTTTTATAGAATTCATTATTGCTTAACCCATTCAATGCGGCGGACGTCGATCGGCATCATGTATAGTTATTTTATATTTTACCCAAATTTAAAGATATTATATTAATAAAACAACAAATGTGTTTGGAAGTTACTAATGAAATGCCTGATATGAGTAGTTTTTAGATATTTTGTTTTTTTTTATTTCATCAAGTGCGGCTGACGCCGATCGGCGTTTACGTTAAATATCAGCCGATTCTGGCTAGTGAAAGCAAAATTTGTTGCCGTATTGAATGAGTTAACGAATTCAAATTATTGATTTAATAAAGTCACAGCGTGACACTTATATTACAACTAAATTTTGCCCGCGGCTCCGCTCGCATATGTTATAATATAATTTTTAGGTGTTTCGGGCACAATACTTCTTTTTCAGGACGAAACGTTACTTATGGTATACCCTATGTTCTTCTCTGTACCCCGGACAACGTGTATGCCAAAAGTCATAATGATCGGTCGTATAGTTAAGGCGTAAAAGCATAACAAACAAACTCACTTTATTTATTTATTAAGGATCTCCAATAAAGAATATATACAAAATTGCACAAAAGAATGAACATAAGTTTTGTATAGTGTCCTCTTTAAATTATAGAAGACCACAGCATACACATACATTTATCAACAAAGTATAACATAGAAAATTAAAATTAATTAATTAAAATAAGCTTCACGTTAAGAATAAACTTAACAAACGAAATAAATAATGTGAAACTTAACTTTAACTAATTTCTTCTAAGTGTATTTTATATTTCGGTAAGGGTTCACTAATATAAATATCATGCGCCTTTGATAAAGCATTGTGTTGTCTACAAAGCCTCATATAGAAGCGGAATGATCCAGGTTGGTTTTTGAAAATGGAATATCCAATAGATTATAATTACTTTTTCTTTGAATTCGGTTAGGTATTTTTATGTGTAAGGCGCCTAACAGCTTACTACAGTCTGTGATGCCGCTGAGTATTTTATGCAAAAATATGTAATATAGTTTCACTCTGCCTTCTTGTGTAAAATTTGTTTTGCTAATTGGTCTCCATAACTTAAATCTTATCTATTTATTGCAAAGTACTATTCTTACAATTACACACAGTAGCTCACACTTCAAAATCCTGTTTTTATATGACACTAGCTGTCCCGAAAGACGTGAACATCCACACCCGAAAAAAAAAATTTACAAACCAAGTCTAAACCTTTCTCGAAACTTAAAAACACACAAAAAAATGTCATCAAAATCGGCCCCGCCGTTTAGGAGGAGTTTAATTATAAACACACGCACAGAAGATTTATATATATATAAAGATAAGTCACAGCTATAAATTAAATATAATAATTATCTTTTATTTTCAATGACTTTCGTAATGTTCTGATCGCAATTAAACTGAAGTATGCATCTTGCTAAGAGATTTTGCTTAGGCGGTTTGATTTCTATATTTTTATGACACAGTGGCCACATTATAATGTACTGTGCAGTCACGATCTTTTACTTTTTCGTAACTCAAATGACATATCTTCAATGTAGAACGAGCTAACTACATCTAGAAGGTACCAGTTATTTAAAAATAGAATAGTATCATATAAAACCCGTTTACCTAATTTGACAAGACTGTGTAACCTAAGCCTAAAATGCAAAATAATACAGTTATTTTGAAACACAGAAATGTATTTCTCAAACACGCCTCAGAATTTTTGCTTTTCAATAACGACGTCATTTATTTTACATTTTCCTTAACCGCCTACGCAATAACTTAATTAATATACACAAGAATGCATGTTGTTTTTCTTTTTGAAGTTGTTTACAAGGGCGGTTCAAATTTAATTTAATTATTATTTAATTCAAAGTAAATACAATGATTTAAGAGATTTCTTAAAAGGAGTATTAAAAGTATGCATACGTGATAAATAGAATCTAACTTTTTAATACCTAGGTTCAATCAGCAAGATAAGTAGCTAAACATTAAACTATTTTCTAAAACCATTTTAAGAATTAATCCTAGTTATCATTCTGTATTTTAATTATGATTAAATCAATTAATTATCTATTAACTATTACTTCTACAAAAATCTAAATCAGATTATTAATTTAAAAAATAAAGGAAATCGAAATCAAAATCAAAAGACAGGTTTTGTTGAAAATTAAAATAATATTTATACCTAAGATGTAACTTTAAACTAAGAAGCAAGAGTAGTATGCCGGGACTGTAGGAATCGTAAATCTGTATTCTCTTTATGGAGATTTCCACTTGCTACAAACTCACATATTGATTTTATTAGTGCATACTCACACCTGTGTATATATTTAAGTATACGAGTACAAACATAATATGTATACTTAAATATATAATTTTCTCGTCATAATTTTACAATAAAACAGCAATAGCTTTATTGGTCAAGGTGCGTAATGGGTAAATGCACATGCGATTGCCAAACGTAAGAGTCGGTGAAATACTATTGATTTTTTCCGTGAGGTGATGCCAATTACCATGCAGGGACAAGGAAATGGTCACTAGTCGGCAAAAGACTTTTGATGCGATTGTGGATTGATGCTTTTTATGTTGTGACCTGCTATTTTGTAACTACTAAGAACTAGACACATAGATTGTACTATTCACTGGGCGACGTCTTCGGCAAAAGCTGGTTAATATGTAGGTACAGGAAATTAATGTTTTAATTTAACATTATGCGTCCCTTTTTCTTACTTAAAACAAATTACACCTTTGTTATAAAATATCAAAGAATTTTGTTTCATCACAGACATGACTATACAATTTATCCTGTTTTTGTTTCTGCATTGATATATTTGCTAGCAGAATAAGTTGTTGTAAAATTGATCGATGACATGGCAATTAATACTTTATTCTTATTTCCATAATTGTGATTGCTGAGCCCAGATTAAAGCGCTCTGTCACCTAGTCAAAGAGAGTCTACAGCGGTCACGGTGTAAAAAGTAGTCGTCTACATTCAACGGGTTGTTTGTCGGGCAGAGTACTTTAAAAGGACTCGGTGTTGCGTGCATCGTGGTTTCTATCGCAATGTGTTACACAAAATATTGGTTAATCGAATGAGTTTTCACTGATACGTGTTGTTACCTATGTAATGTAGGTCTGAAATGAAATAGGGTAATGTGTTTCTGCACTACTATTGTTAGACGCAATGTTAGTGGCATTATTATGAAGTCGTGCGTAAAAGAACCCTTCAGTTGTAAATCCATCTCGATGATAAAACTGATTAATAGCGAACAAACTGTACTTGTAAATTTAAAATATAAAGGTATACCTTATTTAAAGTGAACTTTGAATATTAAATATGCATCATTACGTTTTCTTACCTTTCTGACTTTTAAACCAAATAACAAAATAATCAAAGTTTTTAGATTTAGCAGTGTACCAACCTGTACTATTCAAAATACCCCTTACTCCCTGTTCCATTTATCATTATGTATGACTAGTTTTCACCCGCGGCTTCGCTCGCGTAAATGTAGGTTAGGTTAGGTTTATAATATTAGTTAAGTTTAGGATTCCTTTAAAATACTTCGTTGGCTTAAAACTAAAAGTTTTGTTGCTGATCTATATTTTTTTTTTATATGGCCAGTTATATCACGGGCATACTTAGTATAAACCGAACCTATTGGCACATTAACCGTTCCAAACGTATAAGGAACTTATAATCATTAGATATTGAGAAATAATCTTTTCTTTTGATGTTGACTTACCAATTTTGATCTTGGAGTCTCCCTCACCATTGATGGGGAATAGCAATAGTCTTCCAACGGCTGTGTACTTGCCCTTGATTGTGATGTTGCAGCGCACTTCTAACGTGAAGATGTTCTGTTCTAAGTACGCTCTGAAATTAATTACAAGATAAGTTTAATATCAGAAAACTTGTTTTTTTTTATATTTTCTAGGCTATAACAGATCGTCTAACCTAAACTATACACAAAGTAATATCCAATTGATGCGTGGATTATGTACAAAAGACAGTAATTTGGTTAAAATGCTGGATTCTGTGTTGCAGAGAATTGTATATTAGGAAACATGTCAGAAAATATACTATATTATTTGGCTCGGAGATCAAGGTGGGCGCCCACGACCGAGAATTATATTTTAGATTACGCTGATTTAATGTGAATATGGCTGCTGTAAAGTAACTGAAACGTCGGGGAAAAGTGGAACCTTCAATATAAATAGTTTTAATTCATTTAAATAGCTTAAATTGTAGTTAAGTTCAATAATAGCAGTGTTTTAGTTCAGAATGATGTAATAAAGGTGTTTTAAAATAAACAACGTGACAAAATCCGTATAAAGTAGTTTATTTTGATATTTTACACTTAGGTACTAAAAATAAAAAATAAAAATTGTCTTTCCCATAACGTATGTCGGACACATTTATATCCATCACTTGGACCATACGATTCGTTGTCACCTTGATTGCATAAAGAGTGGGAGAAATGCTAAAGATAAGCTGGTCGCAGAAATTATAAACAAAATTTTAACATAAAAGAAAACCGACTTCAAATAAGAATATTCTAAAACTTAAAATACACTAATAAGTTAATAAATAATTGCATATTCTTGTGAATAATTAAATTATTGTTATTTTTGGAGTCGGTGTCAGCCGCTCGCGCCACGTGCTGCGTCTATGTGTGTAATTGTGCATGCCAATGTTATGTTATGATTATAGTAGGACATCTCATGTTTAATTAGTTACAAACCTACCTTGGCTGACACCGACTCCAATAATAAGAATAATTTAATTATTCACAAGAATATGCAATTATTTATTAACTTTTTAGTGCATTTTAAGTTTTAGAATATTCTTATTTAAAGTCGGTTTTCATTTTTGTTAAAATTTTGTTTATTTCTCGGTTTTTAGTGAACCTTGCCAAATATGAGAACATCATCAATGTAGCCAAATACGCATTATTAAGTATAACTCGAAAACGAATGGTCAAATCTTGATCAAAATTAAATGGGACCACACGGGAAGCACCAGCTTTCAAATAAAAAAATAATCATCAAAATCGGTTCACCCAGTCGAAAGTAACGAGGTAACAAACATTAAAAAAAATACAGTCGAATTGAATACCTCCTCCTTTTTTTGAAGTCGGTGAAAAATAAAAATATTTAGATGCTATTAATGTTGTCTTGAGAAGGAGAATATATATAAGGTCTTATTAAAATCGGTATAATCTACAATTATGTACGAGTATATGTGAGTATGAATAATATATCGGCAACTTAAAGACAAAGTCAATAATTTATCAACAGTGAACTTTAAGTATAATAGCGTATAGGTATAGCCCTCTTATCGGGTATTGTAAGAAATCTCAACACATTTAGGTAAGATTGTGGTGAATTAACACTATATTGACATCGAGTGAGCATCCGTTTCGCAATAAATGAAGGGTCCTACACCGCTTGTTAACGATACGGCTTTTAGGCGAGAGTAACAACCGTATCCACGAAGAAACGGGTGTTCACGACGTAGAAAATTACTGCCTTACTACTTATGGGAGGTCAAAGGGAGGATGTGTTAATTGGGGATTTTAATTATGTATTAATGAATAGCTTAATTTAATGTTAATTGAATATGCTTTGGAACAACTTGTGCTTTAGATAAATAACTAAATGTTAGAACTAGAAAAATATAATGATTTTGTTATCTTAGTTCTGATTAGCTGTTACCTGCGACTTCGTCCGCGTAGATTTTAACTAAAAAATGTTTGTATCCGCGGAATCCTGTTTTTTTTCTAAAATCTAAATAGCCTATGTTACTCCTTATAACATCAGCTATCTGCCAGTGAAAGTCCCGTCAAAATCGGTTCAGCCGTTTCGGAGATTATCCGAAACAAACAGACAGACAGACAAAAATTTTAAAAATATATGTTTTCGTATTTGTACCTTATATACTTTCATATGCATTAGATAAAAAGCTGTTATTTCGATATTACAAACAGACACTTCAATTTTGCTTATTTGTATAGATGTTTTGATTTTAACCGTGGGTATGCAAATGTAGTTTGCACTATTAGTTTAATGCACCTTTAGAATATATATTATAATTTATTAGTAGTCAAGTAGTAATACGTAAATGGTAGTCAAGTAGTTCACTAGTATCTCGTCAACTACTTGAATACGTTTTATTTTATTTTTAGCATTTAATATCATCAATCAACAGTTGCATACGACTATACGCAACTGTTTGTTATTAGTTGATATCGTGTTAACGATACTCATATACAAATGTACACTGTTAATTTGACTCGAATCACGAAATTACGACGAATAAGCTAAAAATTTGACTCGAATCACGATTACAATTTATTTATTTTCCAAATACCTGATTATAAACGAATGCGCTATACCAATGTAGAATATTGGTATAGCGCAGTATGACTAGCTAAATCTAGCTGTGAAGCGAACATGAAGTGTTGTATTATCATTGTTTATTCAAACAACAGTAATATCTATTTTGAAACTCGCACCTCTCCGCAACGCTAATACATACATACATAAAGTTACGCCTGTTTCCCAGAGGGGTAGGCAGAGACTACGGATTTCCATTTGCTATGATCCTGACACATTTCTCTGGCTTCATTCACTTTCATCACATACAATAATACAATATTGATATTACATATCCACCCATAGATAATACTTTAACATTTTTTTACTTTACTTTATTTATTTATTTATTGAAATAACATGGAAGACTTACAGCTAAATAAATATATAAATATAATATATATTTATAAAGTTAATACACATATTTTTTGTTATTAATAAGTGGAATAACATAATTTACTTTTAGTACTAAGTAGTACTTGAAGTATTATTATAATTTATTTGTTTCATGAACAGGATTATTAGGAAGTCCTAATCCTAACTAATATTATAAATCCGAAAGTGAGTTAGCTTGTTTGTTACGCATTTACGCCTTAATTTTTCTACCGATCATTATAAAATTTTGCATACACTTGGTCAGAGGGACAAAAAAGGAAACAGGGTACCTTTCATACTGAAAAAAAAGTACCGTTACTAACCAAACTTACGTGAATTACAAATGTGAAAGTTTATGAATAAGTTTGAAGGTTTGTATTTTTTGTTACTTGACCATTCAATCAATCAAAACTTCGCACTCAGATAGGCAATGTTCTACATTAACACTTAGGATACTTTTTGCCCTAGTAGGTATATATTTCCATAGAACTCTCGCGGGCAAAGACACTAGTTTTACATCAACATACAAAAACCGACAAGAAATCGTTTATTCCTTTCTGTGGCCAAGTATGGAACGTATTATGTTGTCATCGTGCAAAAGGGTACGACATATCTAAATTGTTTTTCCTATTGTTATATGGCTCCAAGGGTTCTGAGATGTGGATAAAAAGGCATACAAAAGACATTTTGTTGATGATGAATTCAGACGTTTGTTGTATAAATCCTTCAAGTGACAATTTATTCACCCCAAACAATATTGCCGTAGTCACCAACGCTTGACACGCGAAATCTCTTCTTTTGTTGTGTACAATCAGTTTATTCAGATGAAATGTTCACAGGATAGCTGGCTATCATGTTAAACAGAGTGATATTTTTGGATATACGAATGTATTCAACAAGACTGTGAGGTTTTGGTCCTCGTAGATAATTTTACAACAACCAACGACTAATCTTTGTATTGTCGGGAAACTGCAACTGTTAATCGTCGGTCTTTAGTAAAGTCGTTCGTCTCCCTGTTTCATAGAATAATTGAATATATCGACGCCCAAACTTTTGTATGAGTCATGCTAATTCCAGAGTTCAGAACTGTAATATTATTATTGCATGCGCAAGAATTGAACATAGGTAGAGTTCTGCAACGGGCTGACGTGATTTCACGAATGCAAAAAAGACAACGGCTAGTGCTCTATCTTCATAAACATTTATTATATTTAGCGAAGTAGCATTGCCGTATCGGCAGATTACTTAGCAGTTTTTTTACAGTTGTTAGTTTGTTGGCTACATATTAATTAAATTTTAATGAGCAATTAGACAATTATTTACTTATGGCGTTCTAAGTATAGTAATATCACGTAAGGAAATATACAGATTATTTACTAAAAGATAACATAACTTCCACAAATATTATAAATGCCGATGTTTTAATATTCGGTTGTTTGCTACTCAATAATGTCTGACAGGCTAAAAAGATTTTAATGAATGATTATTGTAAGGATTTGAACACAGTGGAAGGGTATGCGGCATTTTAAAGACATGTTCATAATTATGGTCGGTGGTGCAGCGGGAATTAATATGACTACCGTGCATGAGGCCTCACATTCAATTTTCATTCAAGAAATTCTCAGTGTATAACATGCAGTTTGGAACAATGCGTACTAATAATAATTAGGACCTAAAAACAAATTAAAATATGTTATTACCGAAACGTGGATGTAAGACTATGTATGAATGTATAATTTCTCTGTAATTTTAATAGAATATTGTAATAAATTATATTATGAATATAGCCAAGAGCCAAGATGAAGTGGCAGTGGGCAGGGCACATAGCACGCAGAACCGATGGCCGTTGGGGCAGAAAGGTTCTAGAGTGGCGCCCCACACTGGAACACGCAGCAGGGGTAGGCCCACAAGGTGGACCGACGACCTGGTAAAGGTCGCGGGAAGCGGTTGGATGCGGGTGGCCCAAGACCGGTCTGTGTGGAATACCTTGGGGAGGCCTATGTCCAGCAGTGGACGTCTTTTGGTTGACATGATCATATTATAAATTGAATAGTAATATTAAATATCTGTATACATTCGCAGGCAACGCAGACATGTACTACGCCAATATTTTACTAGTTATTAGGTGTTTAGGTGCCAATCTGTGGTGCCGAGTATTTAAGAGTGAGAGCATTGTCTTCTACTAGGCACTTTACCAAATGCCGTGCTTCTACGGAGAATACACTAACAAAAAAATGTTTCGTTACTCGGGAACGAAAATCTAAACTTCATTATGAAGCGTAAGAGTAACCTTATGCGAAAGAAGCAACCAGTTAATAAATATTAAAATTCAAGACATGTTTATTTGCATGAAAGAACATGCTGAACAAAGGGATATTCAAAGACAAGTTTCAACTGAACAAGTCTCGCGATATTGAAGCTTCTACAACATTGTCACATAATACGCCATGCTTATCTTTGGAAAATCCTTGTACAGTTCATTCATCCAAACATTCGAGCACAGTATAAAACAAAGTGTTTCGTCAACGGCACGTGGGAATAAAACCGCATTATTGCGATGTGGCAAGGCTCCTGTAATCGTTCGAGCGTTAGGTAAGTGGTACTATTAAGTGCGTCGGATTGCGACGACCGGTGCCAAAGGAATATTAGTTTTAATGACAAGAAAAATGTATTTTGATGTATTTAGGGTGGTAGAATAATAAACATAAAAGTTCTCTCCTTCAAACTCTATGTTGACGCCTTAAATATTGTTATTGTGATGATGGTGCTGGCAGGTGAATGAAGATACAAATTTCTTGGGTTTGTTTGTTTCGCCAATGCGTGTATTTTTAACCAATAGCAGAATGAAACCAGTAATTACTGTAAAATAAAATATATTATCCCTTTACACTATATACTATAAGGTCAAGGCATCGCGGCGGAGTTAATAAAGTTCACTGAGATTCAAAATTACTGTTAGTGTATCGTAAACAAATTGTTTTATAAGGGATTCAACCCACAACATCCGCTTGAACCATCGCGCCATTCGTGTAGTCAACTGAAGTTTAGTAGAGATCATTGGTAAATGATCTTAACTAAACTTCTATGCTTGATGGGATACTAGTTTTATTCGGTCAAATTGGTAAAATAGATAATATCTTGAACAGCTTGTAAGAGGAAAAATTAAAGACAAAAGAAATAATCTGCGTTTAGTTTATTTAAAAGAAGAATAACGGTCCTCAATGATAAAGAAACCGTCTAGAGGAGGCAACAATAATTTTCCATCAGAAATTATTTTCATTTTCTGAACTGGGATTCTTATCCAACTCTTTCAATCTACTTCTAATTATATTCATTCTGTTGATTCCAAGACTTCACGAGTTGTAAATCTCGCCCGCTCTTAATTCCGGCCACTACCTTAACTGGGTACAAAGGTGATTCAGTTGTCAAATAGCGGATGCGAGTCCCATCTTAAAACAACCTCATTTTGCGGTGATTATAATGCAAACGTGACACTTTTTTTTTATTTTGTCTTTTTTGCATGGCTTAAAGACAGTTAATTATCCCATATAATATATACAAGGCTATCAGACTCGACAATAAAATTCTATTGTGTTCCTACAGCGACTTGTTTAGAGATCGATAGCACAAATCTATGCAGGGAAACTAGTGATACTTATGCCAGAAGTGCAGTGACAAATGTTATGTATTTACTCTATAAAAAAAATTGAGATTATTGGCAAACATTACCTATTTACCTTAGTTTGGTCAAACTAAATTTGTTGCCGTATCGTTATTGCCTTATGATAGTTGCCATTTGAAGTTCAGAAATAGATTCTAGTTTAAAGTCTATAGTTTACAATGGAGTAAACTGTAAGACATTAAGCTGCCTTATGCTTGGATAAGTTCGATAAAGTTAGAGACTGAATACCGCAAGTCTTAGAAGAGAATATGTCCAAAGATGTTTGGCTATTGTGTAATAATAAAATAAGAAACGGAAATATATGTTATTCGTAATTATCTACAAACATTTATTTGCGTTGTTCGAAGTTTCTAATTACAAAAACGTTAATACTTCTTTTGATTAAATTAATTACATTTTAATTTGAAACACTTCAAACTTTATTTTGTAATTCATCAATGATAGAATGCTTGACATTGTTTGTAATAAAGGTAGTCCGAAAGTGTGTTTGAGAAATATATTTTATTAAAATCAAAAATTACCAATAAAACACCGATATTTATATTTCTTTCAAACTGCTACAGTGTTGTAGCCGTAGTGAAATACGACTGCTCTATATGAGAATCCGGGTTTGATTCCCCGTTTCGTCCAAAGTGGTTTTATGTTGACTAGGAATTTTCAGTAGCAACAGGGCGTCTGCAACAGTTTCCTGTATCGCCGGCATTTCGCCAGCTATCGTGTTAGGTTAGCTCGGCCCACCTGTTTACCTTAGATCAGCTCCAAGCCCGACAGGTGACGTGCATGTTCCCACGCGCGCCTCTCTATCGTTTTGTCTTCATCCCATCATCTTGAATTACAAGAAGACAAGTAGGCCAAAATTTAGTATATTTTTGGGTAGGGTAGTTTCGTATAGGGGCCTGTGTGAAACGCGGCGGGCTAAAATCTCAGCGGGGTCGCGATTACATGTGAAAATGATTCGCACGGACCTGCCGACTCTGGTAACGTCGAGGAACACCGGGGTAGGTTTAGTCGGTATAACCGGGATGTCGCCATCTTTTCTCGGGTGAATCCGATATAATCCCTCCACCTGCCATCACCACCGCGGAGAGGTATGCGTCAATGCATACCCTACGAAAAAAGAACTCGACCTAAGACTTCACGCACTGGAGTGGCATCAACATATAGTATCATTGCATCTTTTAAACACCATTACAATAAAATTCATAACACTAATACAGAAGTAGAATTCCAGAGCCCCATATATAAATGCAGTAAGTATTTATTTACTGTTTCAAAAGCAATCTTATACTCTTTCGTAACATTTTAGGCAGGAGTGTAATTATTAAACAACGAATTAAGGTCACTCAAACAAGTTTGTTTTGTACAGTATATGGCAAAATTGTAGTATCTTAGATAAAGAATTTAGATTATCTAACGAGGTAAATATGTAATATAGATAAATAATAGGGTAGAGAGAGGAGAGAGAGATATAGAACAAAATAGCAATATAGATAGAGATATAGGAAAAGAGATATGAGAAGTAGCAAAAGAAAGAATGAGAGCGAGGAAGACAGAGCAATAGGTATGGCGAGAAAAAGAGTGAAAGAGTGCGGCGTCAAGTTAATACTATCATTAAAGAATATCTATTTATCTCTCGTATGTGTGTACGTATGGGATGCTTCTTTTACTTCATGAATTAAATCAGAACACGTCTGATTAGGTCGGCAGAAACGTTTATCATCATTCACACATACATGAAAGATTTTTTAAGGGATTAAATATAATGACCACCAAAAATACTAATTGCGCAGTTAAATATGCTTACCAAAATATATCATAACGAGCACCTATACGCCTCAAATCACTGCATTCCGTCTCGGAAGGGTTGGGTTATGTTAGGTTCCTTCTTAAACCCACCCAAAAATAGGAGCCTCGCGAAGCGGGGCGCCGTCGACTTAGTTTGATCTCTTTAAATATATTTTGGTGTGCAATTAGTATTTTTGGTAAGCATATTTTGCTGTGCAATTAATATTTTTTTGCTGTGCAGTTAAATACTACCCATTTTTTAATGCCACAAAATCTTTCAAGTATGTGTCCTATACACATTCATGAAAGATTGTGTGGTGATAGAGGTATGCGATAGTTGTTTACAGTAGACCCTTGTATCAGACTGTGTCTGATTTGGCTTGAATAATTTATCGATTTCTGATAATATACAACGTCTATAAATTTAAGACTATTTTAAAATGATTTTAATTATAGAATTAATGTATTTTATAAAACAAGCAAATTGTTATAAGAAAAATAAATAAAAGTTTAATTATGTAAGACCATGAATAGCTTAATTCGCAGAGCAAAGTCACAACTGTGTCTTCACTCTGCCAACTAAACTATAATAGCTTAGTTGGCAGATATTTGGCTGCTGAAAAGCAACCGAAACGTCGGGGAAAGTGTAAACATAAATATAAATAGTATAATAGTATAGTAATAGTATAAATAATATTAATAGTTTCAATAATTTAATTAGCTTAAAAATTAGTAAAGTTTTATAGTAATAGTAGGGTAACAGTTTTCAAAAATTTTGTAATAAAGTGTCAAATAAACAACGCTATAAAATCCGTATATAGTAGTTTAATTTCAATGAATAACATTCGCGTAAACAGAAGACAATATTATGTAAGTCTAACTATGTATAACATTACGAAATGCAATGAAATTGTGAGTGTTGAGTATTGAATAGCTTTATTGGTGTGTCTATATCTTGTATGCGCTCTGTAGTAGCTTAAATTACTTAATGCAATGTAGTAAATGGAGTATTAGTTTCATCTTAACAGAGGCAGTGACGTGCATATATGTATTTTCGGAAAATATTATTGTAATATTTCGGAAATTATAGACAGTCGCTGCAAGCAATAATGCCGCGGCAATGGACATTATTTCAATTGCTTTTATATTCATATTTTGTGATTTTCATCGTTGTTGAATAAAAAACACACATTTACTTTTGTAAAAGTTACATAATTATCCTTCATTGCATATAGATTAGATATGTATCTGTATAGGTTCATTATATGTATCTGTATAGGTACTGATATAACTTGAATGATCCTATAAACATGAAGAGTAATATGGTACGGTTGACCATATACTACCTGATATTAATACACATCAACCTAAATGCATAAATAAAGAGTATAGTTTCAAAACCCGCCAAAACGATATCAGAACAAAAATAATGTTCCAATTTAATATGAAACTTCTTCGTTGCTTCTATCGCGTAGCGCTGATAATTTTCAACAAAACCCACTCAAATTCTATTAAATCAGCTCACAAAGGTAGCAGTTTGTTGCAAACACCGCTAAAATAGTCCATTTATATTATGTCTTAAATGCTTTTTTGAGATTTACCATTATTTTGTGAAAAGTATTTTAGAGGATTTTGAAACTAAACTACTCAAATATTTTACTATAAAAAGTTCTTGACGACGTATGAAATGGATCAAACATTAAAATATGTGCATTAGCTAAATTAATCGCATTTCTTAGAATATAATAACTATCCCAAAAAACATTTCTTTAAAGTATATCATATCATATTGTATTTAAATCAAAAATTAAAGTTCTACTTACTCGACATTCAACACCTGGCATTTCCTCAGTCCCGTCGCTTTGCCTCCGTAGAAGGTAACTTTAATACCCGGCAACTGAATCGGTAGTTCATCGATGACGAAAGGATCCAGCGACGGTACACCCAGATGTGGCAGACCTTTCGAGAACTCAGGTATGGCATCCTGCGTCGCCTGTATTAGACATGCTGGCTCTGTGCTGTTGCATGGATGTATGAAGTCAGCTGTGAAAAGAAAAAAGCTAGAATCAATATACCTGTAGCCCGTCGAATATTTATTATTAGCCTTACTAATATTATAAATTCGAAAGTAACTCTGTCTGTTTGTCTGTTACCTCTTCACGGCTAAACTACTCAACCGATTTAAATGAAATTTGTTACAGGTATACCAAATTTAAAACCTGGGTAAGGAAATATCTACTTATTATTGATATAGCTACCACGCGGGCGGAGCCGGGCACAAAAACTAGTATTATATAAATGCGAATATGAGTTTATTTGTTACGCTTTCACGTCTTAACTACACGACCGATACTCATAAAAATCACATACTAATTAGTACCTTTCATCCAGAAAAAATAGTGTTCTTGAGCGAAGCCGCGGGCAAAAGCTAGTAATAAATATTATGTATGTCTCTATTCTTTTTTTTACAACTAATGTGGCAAACTCAGCTACCACCTTATGTCATGTGGTTATGGTAATCTATAGACGCTTGGAACTCCAAATGTGTTATAAGATTTTTTGTTGGCAACCCGTGAAAATGGAGTCGCTGTGCTGCCAGCGCAAGTAACGAAGATTTACTAGTTCGATGAGAACACAAGGCCTCTTTTAGGACCTTGCATACCATTTTCTAGCTGAACTTTTATATGGTAGACTAGATTAAAACATTTTGAACGAATTCCTAGGTTTTGTCAAGGATCTTGGGGTGCCCGTTATTCCATTCTAATAAAAAATTCATAATCGCAAGTATGATTATCATACATAATGATAAGTGGAACAGGGAGTAAGGGGTATTTTGAATAGTACAGGTTGGTACTAATATGTTAAGTACTTGCGAGACACTGCTAAATCTAGCAACTTCAAAGCCACAACTATTGGAAGAACTTTTGAAATAGTATAAGACGTAGAAGAAATGTTTTTCTCATTTCATGTGCTTATTTTGGTTTGAAGATCTATTAAACCAAATTGAACAGTAATTTAATAAGCAAATGCAAGCAACATAAAAAACATGTACAAATTTTATACAAAATTACAAGCTCTCCATCATTACTGATCCAAAAAAGCAACGTAATGAATCATAATTCTAAATAAAACTGCCATATCTAATAAAATTTTAATTGGATTATCTGTACGGTCTACACTCAAATATGTTTTGGATTTTTATTGAATTCCAACACAAGTAGAATTAAGTCACGTAAAGTCGATACAAAGATTCATGTCTGTATAATAAATCTTACAATTTCGCTTTGAACTAGGCATAATCATGATAAACGTTTATGTGCATCACATTCAATGTCACATCACGTACGAAATGTTAACAAAAACATATTTGCAAATATGTACTACTAAAGGTCAAAAGCTTAAAGTCGTATGCCGTTATTTTTATGCTCACAAAAATTTACAGCAAATAGAAAAATATATGATGTTCAAGTTTAGAGTAAAGGGTACCTAGTTTATAAAAATAATGGATAATTATTTCATTGGTGAGTCTAGTTACCTGTAAATACATTCGAGAAATCAAGACATCGACTACAACCATTGGCTGTTTTAAAAACTAGTAAAACATTTACGTTTTTAATGTGTGTGTTTTTAGTCTTCATAAATGAAATATTTTAC
The DNA here is from genome assembly GCA_963564715.1 of Catocala sponsa. Lineage (NCBI taxonomy): Eukaryota > Metazoa > Arthropoda > Insecta > Lepidoptera > Erebidae > Catocala > Catocala sponsa. The sequence continues at coordinate 17,587,039 of OY751338.1, read as the reverse complement.
AAACAGTTTTACATCATTATTTTTCAGTAATTAAAATGGTCACCTTATATTTTTATTATAAGAATTAGGTCACCTTGCCGTTAGGGCGCGGCCCTATAACGTCTTAAGTTTACTCAGAGATGGGTGGTGCAATTTGGGGTCAATGATCTCCAACGAATAGATATCCGATGGACCGGCGCGAGTCAATTAGTGAAGCAAGAACATTGCCCAAGTAAAATATCCTAAAAAGAAAATCCAAACAATGATCGTAAAATACAAACTGAAAATATCACAGGCACTATATCAGTTCACTGGGTTTATAATGTCTACAATAATTCACTCAAGTGGGCGTGCCATCGGCTAAAGTTGTTTGTGTAACATATTACATACATTGCTTTTAGTATTTTTTTTATTTTTAACAGAAATGGAGAAATGCCAATAAATGAAAATCGATTGACTTGTTTTAGGTAAACTTTGCCTAAATGTTATGTATGTTGAGAAGAGGCGAAGGTTTCTTAGATTTGTACATTAATAATCAGTATGATTAATTAATAATAGATTTTCCTCTTTCAATATTTTTACGGTCTATAGTAATCTTAGAAATTATATCAATGGAGAAGATACAAACAATCTCAAAATAAATCCGGGAGTTCGTATGTATTTAATATTATTTAACTTCATAGTACAATACCTTATTTAGTTACTTACAGAATATTCTCTAGCGTATTTGTTTTTTCGTAATGACGTAACTGCAAAGTAAAAGCTTATTCATAATAGTATTATATTAAACTATTGGAAATTTAAGTATTAATTTCAGTCATCCATTATTTGTTCCCATCCGCGATATTGTTGTCCTATAACTCTATCCATCGGTTTACTGTTTTTGAAGTGAAAACTTCTTTAGCGGCGTTGTGCACTTTTTTGTGATGGGTAAAAAATGTTAAACTCGCATCAGGATACGTGACCTGATCGAAAATTCGTAAGACAGAGGGAGAATTGTCAAACTCGCGTCAGGACACGTGATCTGATCGAAAATTCGTAAAACGGAGGGAGAATTGTCATGTTTGTGTACGATAGCGCAATAAATGAATATTGTATTTTACCACATAAATGATAGTACTTTTATACTGATAATTAAAGCAATTCGTGCAAAATTATTCCCTAACCATTCCAAAATATCAAAAATGCACAACGTTAATATTCAAGTTTTCACTTCTGCCGCCACACCCGGAGTGCAACCCGTTGTTTTTTTAAAAGACGGCTCCTGCACTAGGATTAAATCCTGTGTCGCAGAAGGCTTTACTAACATTCAAACAATGGATACAAAGAACGTCCAAACTCGAAACAACCATTAGAGGATCGAATGTTTGTACCGTGTGGAATTTAAACTCACAACAATCCAACAAACTATAAAAATAAATAATTAAAGAGCATTTTTAAAATGTCAATATATTTAAACCTTTTAGACTGATATGATAATGTTTACGAGTCCCTATCTAGTGATCTCCAAAACATTAAGGATAATTTTAATGTTGTATTTTGTTTACAAAGTACAAGGCTTTATTTCAAATTAAGAATGTATATAATGTAATATTTATATGCAAAACAAAGGGATATCTAAACATATACATTAACGAGACTTCAAGGCAGAGGAGTTTTCTAACTTATTATTTCACTTTAGAGTTTTCAAACTTGTTACTTTACTTTTGAGATGAATAAGTGCCGAAAAATGAGGTAATAATAAGTATTCTGGGTAAACTTTTGTGATGTTATGGTAGATCTGATCAGTTCTACAAACATTTATTCGATTGGGCTGGAATGATATATAATAGTTTAGTCTCATTACCTTGAAACATTTAAAGGATAAGGCAATTGAACTATTTAACAAGATAATTCAATAGTTGAAGAAGAGGCACATTTTTACAATAACAAACATTTTTTCAGTATCAATCACTTCAAGTTGTGTGTATTGAACGTATGAGATATGAATCTATATAACTTTGAGGTAGAGATCGAAGTCTCTTGGATTAGAATACTTACGCCAATCAAAAATACTCCAGGACTGCCACCTCATGTCTTTTGGAATTTGAATGATATAAATCTGTGCAATGGGCCAAGTGTCAGACGTATACACGTTAAGTACTCCAGTTATTCCACAAGTATCAATCAAATAAAGCAATGTTTGATCGCGGAACACTTCTTATTTTAACTGTTTATAACCTTGAGTTTATGGTTTAAGCGAATTGCTCTTTGAATCAGACTATGACATCATGATTAATAAGACCCACTTTGAAAGAGGCTGGCGTAGATATGAGAAGAGACTGTGTCGCCAATGGCCAATTTTATATAGCGTATACCAAAGTCAGTTTATTTGGTAATCTAATTATGCTCTAGTCACAATGCAATTTGGCGTAATTTGCATCATAAAATTGTCTGACCAGCTTACAAAATAGATATGTAATTCACATCCATATAAGCAGGGCGTTTGTAACATTAACTCGTTGTCTGGGAATCAAATATTTATAAAATTTTACTTCTCTTCGTCTCAGGACAACGCATGAATTTTAAATTGCGAGAATCGTTATATTATTACAACAGATAAATATCAAAATACCTCTAGAGAGATATTACTTGTGTTATCGTTACATAACATGTACATGTACGCTTGCATGCCATGAAATTATTTTAACCGTGGTATAAAGTTATTTTTCATTCCAACGTGTTTAGAAATCTTCTTCTAATTATTTCGTGCTGGTAATGTTAGAATTACTTTAGAATGCACAAATGAGCAAGACTGTAAGAAATTAGGCCACCATAAACCGGTATAAGACCCTTCCCAACTCAAATATTCTGAGAAATTTGCGTTTCGAAATTTGGCCATGACTGTTATGACCGTGGTTGTTGTGCTTTTGTTTAACATTACGTAAAATGACAATGTACGCGATGACTTTTAGCGTAAGAAAATAAAGTAATGTTCTAAAAAGTAGGTCAAGTTTGTTAGTGATATATGTCTACGTATCTGGTCGTAAAATCTTCGCCTGATGAAACAAACATAATAATATGAGTATGTACACTAGCTGATTTCTGCGACATTCTCATTGAATATTTTCTAAGCGATATATCCAGTATATTTAGACCTCTTATTGCTATATTCAATTAGCAATGAAAGGTCAACTCGTTTAAATAAGGCATATTATTTTTTCAAAAAATCCTTTGATGTATGGGCTATTAGATGTAGACCCTATTGGATAAATTTCGAATATATATTATATATGTCTTAATTATAATTACGTAGTCTATACGACTTATTTCTTTAAAGTTTTGTATCAATGAATAGCTTTTATATTTTATTTGTACTGGATTATATCATACTGAAATTATTATACCTACTATGTAGATGTTACCAGTGAATCGTCTGCAATGAAGGTGAGATTTTAAAAACATATTACTTCGCTTTTTTAAACTGTTCAACTTATAGTATACTAGTGGTTAAATTATTTCAAATTTGTAAACTTTGACTTCATCATCCGATGTGTAGGTCCGACGCAATGTAGAGATCAAAGACTCTTTAGTCGCATTCATTCGTTTTTAATTTCATTTTCTTCTATGTACTTTGTGCCGCGCAACAGTCTGATGCCATCAATGGATCTGTATAGCATAGGATCTCCAGTTCTATTTTAATTATCACTGGGTTTTATGTTTCCCTGCTAGATTTATTGCGTGCTTAAAACTTACTTCAGACTTCCTTTTCATACTTTTCATTCCTAGTAGGTAATTCTTTCTTCTCAGAAACAGAAGATTTTTAATGCATGAATATGTGCACGCTTGCAGTACCTAGTTTATCATTCCTGTAAAATATGTTGTCATTGTAGTGCCACAAAGGACAAAATGTATCACTGTTGTTCTCGCTAAAGCACAACACAAGTTTACTCAGCTACCATCTTCTGACGTTCTTCTTTTCGTGTGGTTAGTGGCCAACCTGTTGTCAAGAGTTGTTCAAGCCGCCCGTAGGCCTCTGACATGGCTTAACGACTGATGTCAATTTGACAATAACCGGGACCTACTTTTTACGTGCCCTCCGAAGCACGGAGACGCTCTGATGAAATACCACTAAGCGGTCACCTATCTGTAGACTGACCGCACCCAACGTTGCTTAACCTCGCGAATCGTTTACCGATCAGTGAGTGCAACTGGCTGTGAGTCTATAGACGTTGACGTTGAATGCAGTATCTCGGTCTGTCTGCTTTGTTTAACAGGTAGATTGTTGTTTCCTACAACATTTTGTTAGTCATACATATAAAGTAAACATAGCATTCATAGACACTTTATTTTGTTGTTAGATCTAGCTATGTAAATTGGGTAGTTACACCTGAATATCCAGTTTGTATAGCATTAAAGCCAATGTTAGAGAAACTAGAACGGTAATTTATATATCCAAGTACAATCTAACACTTTCAATGAATTAAACTCGACTATTTTAGGCAATCGTCAATAGGTTCACTTTAAATATTCTAGTAGGTACTTCTTCTAATTTTTGTTAGTGTCCACGTTGAAAATTGTGTTGTGTAATTTCATATATTATAGTATGATGATGAGTTGCCATTTTGTCTTTATAGCTTAGTCAACAAGTGCTTTTTTGGTCAACTTTTTTCAGCAGTCTCGGAAAAATATGAACGAAGTGTCATTCGATTCGGAATGGCATATGGATGATTTTGGAAAAAAGTTCCGCTTGCAAAAATTATAAACAATTAACTAAAAAAAAAACAAGGGGTTTCATTTTTTGCAAATATCTCAAAAAATAATTGAGAAATATCATTTTTTTTTTAATTCGTCGTTGGTGCAGTTGTTTAAGTAGTCGCCCTGCCACTGTCGCCACGCGCAATTGTTGTGGATCCGATCCCACACGGGGAAAAATTGTGCGATCCACAAGTGATTATTCTGAGTCTGTGTGTTCTTTGTGTTCGTTGTTTGAATATTTCTAAAGTCCCCCGCTACACAGGAATTATATTTAATGCGTAAAGCTGTGTTAAAAAAGAAAACGTAAATCTAATAAATATTATAATATCAGCCCTGATTATATGCTGGGCACGAGTATCTTCTCAGTATAAGAATGGTTATGCCAAATTTTACCATGCTGCCTCAATGAGGGTTTGTAGGCTTTGTACATAGTTTACAACATTGTGTAGACATCCCAGACATGCAGATTTCCTTACAATGTTTCAACGTTAAAGTCAGCGATAATTTACTATTTAGTACGTGAAGTTAGATATGCGTGCCGCGGGTTCAAATTCGCGACCTCTGCGTAGCAGTCCATAGGTCTTACCCTTAGACATCCGCTGCTTTAAAATGTAGTTTCCAATTTATGTTCAATGCAAACTTAATTGAATTAATACTTAAAACATTTAATAATGTACATATTATGTACTTACTGTTTTTATGATAATTAGTATTTTCTTTCTATAAAATCATTTGTAAGCCACCACGAGGCGAGGCCATACTTAGTTCATATTGGATGGCATGTGTGCTGGAATTATACGTTGCGTGCATAGATAGTATGTTGCGCAATAATGATTACACTACTAACCAACCACCTACCTAATTATAAACAATTATATATTCACGAATGAATGCAACTCGCAATAGTTTGCACACAATTTACTATGTGATATATGGATTGTGGATCTAGCTTAATTTCGGTATATATAATTAAATATGTTGCGATCCAATTAGTGGTACGTTTTATCTATACTAATATTATAAAGAGAAAGATTTGTATTTCTGTATATTTATTTGTAATGAATAAACTCAAAAACTACTGGACTGATTTTAATAATTATTTTAATATTAGAGAGCTATATCGACCAAAAGTAACAGAGGCTATATAACATCAAGGAATTACCAGTGTGCAGTATTAAAACATGAAAAAATAAATCGAGTAGATAAGGACGTAATAAAAGAATTCAATATAATTACTGTTAACATTTTTTATCGTTATTATATCGGTATCAATGTTGATTACAAACTATTTATTTATTTACTAACAAATCTTAGCCACGTTCGTAGACTGTTGGACTGACACTTATGAATCCTTAAAATTTCATGCGTATATTACTTTCTTTTTTATTTTGCTCGTCAAAATGACCATACTCCACCTGATGGTAAGCAGTCGTGTGGTCTAAGAGCAGTGGCCTCCACACCGCCCCCACAGCAGCCGAGGCGATGTTGAGGTCTCTACTTTGACGGCCTGAGAAGATGCTTTTTCACGCCCCGCTTAAAGGACCCAGGGTTGAAGGAAGAAGGAAACACGTGCCTTGGTAGAGAATTCCATGCCTTGGTCGTTCGGCAGAGGTATGAGGACCCAAACTATTTATATTACTTTAACGATGAAGGAAAACAAAGTGAGGCAATTGCTACGTCTAAGAGTTCGAAGAAAGGTAACGTCTGCCAACCTGCACTGGGCAACTGACAACCTATACTGACCTGAGGACTATGCAGCTGTGAGCTAGTTCACAAATAGAGATAATATTATCACTATGATAACAAAACCTTTTATAGAATAAAAACTATATGGTTAATTTCACACTTGAACACACCTGAACAAGAATATTATTTCATCATTGAGTTTTTAGGACTGGTCATAAGTTTATCATCGTGTTTCAAGAACATCCGACATTCAACGTTTAGTAGGTTTAGTCAAGTGAAAAGATACCATTTGCTGAAGGTTGCCTTTAATCTGGCTAATTTAACTGCTTAATGGATACGTAACCTTTCGGTTCGCACACATTCAATTCTAATTCAATATATATCTTTAACAAAAATAAACGTACATTTAGAGTACCTTTGAATCCAAGTAATTAATTAGTATAAAGTCAATCCGATTTGATAGTGTGAAATGAGTTCCGTGTGAAACATATTAAATAATGGGTATGATGCGTATTTTGTCAATATAATATAATATCCCCGTTTCTAATAGATAAACAAAGCATAAAATTATACGTAATATAAACTAAAATATTATTTAGCAATATGGCCTAACCCTTCTTACACTGAAAACACGCCCGTGCCCAGCAGTGGGACAGTTTAATACAGGGCTGGTTTTATTATTATTATTTTAGTTGGCTTAATTTGTTTTTTCTCGAAATAAAATTCGGTATTTAATGAAAACCACGGGTCTAGACCAAAAAGTGGGGTTCATTTGGGGCATTATTTATTAAAAGGAGGGCTCGTTCTGCAAAAACTTACGAACTAAAAGGCAAGTATTGAGTATAGTGGCCTTCTGCATAGTGATATAAAGGTTGGTGGATAGCTCTATCTGTCGTAAATAGTGAAAAAGGTGTTTGGGTATGACGCCTGTGCTGGAGAGCACACAATATATACTTTATTCATTTACTATAATCTATTTATTTCTTCTATTAATTCTGTATATTCACGTATTTTTTCTGTAAATTGTGTGTATTGGGTACCACTATGTACATTAAATATGTATTTATTTAAATTATCTATCATAGTTATGTCAGGCCTATTGTTATGTATAGTTTTATCTGTAAGTATTGCTCTATCAAAGTATCAATATTTTATGGCTGCTACTTTCCAACACTGGTTTTGGGGGATATTAGTAGTAGAGAACAGTTTTTGGTATTAGGTTATATTTTATGGCTAGTTTTTGGTGAACAATATTAGCAATTTGGTTGTGTCTGTGCGTGTAATCTGTTTGAGCTAGAGATTGGCAGGCTCCTGTAACATTTTGGATGGTTTCAGATGCATGATGGCACTTTCTACATTTGTCATTTTATGTATTAGGGTTTTTAAGAATGAATTTACTATAATTTTTTTGTATTTATAACCTGATCTTGTATTTCTAGCATAAATCCTTCCGTTTCAGGGAAGAGTGAGCCCAGCTTTAGCCACTTGTTTGAGCTGTCCAAATCTACATGCGGTTGTTCTAAATCGTGTATATGTCTGCCGTGTAATTCCTTACCTCGCCATTTACATATTTTTTCATGCCTGTGATCATCTAAACTTTTAAAAATAGTATATCTGTTGTATAGATTTAGAGGAGTAAAGTTATTGTCTATTTCTGTAATTATTGAGTGAATTTTACTGTTTTTGGCATTATCATAGAAAAAGTCTCTAAGCTTTCGAATCTGTCCTTTCCACAGCATGGTCAAGTCAATCAGTCCTCTACCGCCCTTTTGCCTGCTTACTGTAATTCTCTCTATTGCTGTTTTAGGATGTGCGTAGTTGTGTTTAGTTAGTGTGGTTCTAGTCTTAATCTCTAATCTATTTAAGTCAGTGCGCGTCCATTTAATTAATCCAAATGAATACGTTAATATAGGTATGGCAAATGTGTTTATTGCTTTAAATATATTTTTCGAGTGTAACTGTTTTTTACATATTAAGTTTAGTCTCTTAGTATATTCTGATAGAAGCTGTTCCTTAATTTGTGTATGGTGAATGATATTAGACTGGTATATTCCTAAATATTTATATTATTATGTATCTGATGGTTGCATAGGCATAAATATTATTATTATTATGTTTCTCTTTCACAGGTATTTCCCTAATACGTTAGGAAAATACCCAGCCCTTTGGGAGGCTTACACGGAGACATGGGTCCAACGTGAAAAGGCCCTTCGAGAGTTTTAATCAAAGGTGAGATGGAACACCTACAACGACACTAAGCGCAGCAGGCGTAAGACTATTGCTACGCATAGATTCTAATATATGGGCTATGGGTATGGGTGTTTGATGGACTGTTATATTGGTAACTATGGATGATAAAACGGCGTCTGCCCTGAATACTCTAATAGCATCAATCGAATGGATAGACAGTGACTCGCCAACTCATTAGATGGGCTCCCTGAATAGCCACCATAGGCATACAAGCCAGCAGCAGTGGGCAACACCTGTGCGAGCGGCTAAGGGTGTCGAGCGGTGCGGCGCCGGTTTCGCCATCGCGGGTCTCGTAAGAACGGAGACCCGGAGCGGGTTTCCCCGTTGTTATGCCCTTGAAAATGACACTTCCACCCACAAGCATATAACTCTAGCAGCCCCCTCTGACCGGCCGACCAAGGCAAGCTAGAGTTCTACGGGCGCTCTTGGAGATCCACTCCAGCCAATCAGTAACGGCAAGCCGGGGACGAGGCCCTAACCGTCTCTCTGAGGTATTGACCGCAGTGTCGCCACTCACATTCAACTCGCCACAAGCTGCCCTGCGGTTTGTATGCTTTTATTTAACCTGATGATAAATTTTTTGTTTATATCACAAGGCGAAGGTGGTAGTTTATAAGCTAGTGTACTGTGCCCTCCGGTATCGCGTTAGTCTCATGAGGAGATAACGACTGTCCCAGAGGGGGTTATTATTATTATTATTTAACAATATTATGCCTTAGTATATTTTATGTAAGGCATAATATTGCTGACCAATAGTTTCATTTATACCATGTATAACTTTATTCTTCGTTCATTAGTTAGGGCTAAAATAGGTTTATGGCTTATTTAGGTAAACTGGTAAAATAAACAGTTTCAAGATCAGAATGCAGTGAACTAAGTGCATTTTTGAAATTTGTTTTTCAGTTAGTAAATAGGTCTATGTGGTAATGATTTTACTTAGTATACAGTTAGTACCAGCCCATTGTTTGTAAAAAACGATAATAAAAGTATATGTGATGCATGCCTAGATAACCATATTTGGTCGAGTTATTTTTTAACGGTGAATGAAAACATCGTGAGGAATCCTGCATGTCTGAGAGTTCCCCATAATGTTCTCGAAGATATTTGAAGTCTGCCAACACGCACTGGGCCAGCGTAGTGGACTATGGCCTAACCCTTCTCACACTGAGAAGAGACCCATGCCCAGCAGTGGAACAGTTTAATACAGGGTTGATATTAAAACTTAATTATTTAACAACTAAACGATTTTCAGCTGTGATCATGAGTGATCACGAAGGACACATTATCTTAAGAAGTCATTTTTGAAAATATAATTATTTAATCTTATCTACAACACCAAAAAAATAAGGCTGTGAATATGAAATAAAAAATTGGGGTTACTGGCCCTTAAAGAAAGAAAAAAATTGATTGATTTTCATTGCCACACAATATGTACTCAATAGAAACATACTATGTACAATAGCCGCAATGGTCCCGTTTGCCATTGGACCTACGTAAATATTATTCAGACACCTAGGTGTAGAGCTAACAATAACGTTTTGATTCTTGTGATAATCCGATAACTATGCGGAACTAACCGCAGCTTCATGTTTGTTCTGTTCATTATTGGACCCCAATAACAGGTACCTATTACACTGGCAAGCTCTTGTTCGCTATTTTAATAGGTACCTAACCTCTTGGTTATATAGGGTTAAATAAAAAATACTAATACCCTGTTACCTGTGACTTCTTTATATATACAACGTCTGTTCTACTACATTTTATTTTATTAATTTGCATGCGCGCCTTATCCGGCATAATGACTCCCTTTTATGTAAAAACCAAATAATGAATTATGAAGGTTGGTAGAAAAACTTCAAGCAAAGTATATATTTATTTTTATATAAATCCTATATATTTAGGTCCATCCATAACCTATTTTGATCCCTACATTTTATTGTATGATAGATATAAACATACCACTACCTACCTCCTGGGGATACACGAGAGGTATTGAGAGGTATTGTGGATTTCAAACCCGTTAAGTGGTCTATATAGATATTTTCAGTGCGTTATACGTGGTACCCCGGGACTGGTACCCAACTGAATCTAGCTTACTAATATTGTCTTATGTTTACGCGAATGTTATTCATTGAAATTAAACTACTATATACGGATTTTATCGCGCTGTTTATTTGACACTTTATTACAAAATTTTGAAAACTGTTACACTACTATTACTATTAAACTTTACTAATTTTTAAGCTAATTAAATTATTGAAACTATTAAAACTATTTACACTATTACTATACTATTATACTATTTATATTTATGTTTCAATGTTTCAGTGTAGTTATTTCAAAGTACCCGAACATAATTTAATCATGGGTGTTTCTATTTACGCAGACTGAGCTCAAAGTATCATGAAGTCTAGCTGTGGTTTGCTTCTTCTTGGGTTTGACTATTTGAATGACTGGATCCCAAGCTGGTGGTACATTCCAACTATCTTCTCTATTGAAATTAGGATGTTTCTTGCTTTCAATAGCCTCGCGAAGCATCCTTGGTAGCGTTTTTAAACATGGTTTACCATTTGGTAAAGCAGCAAGAGAACATCATAAACGGACACCACTTACGCATCAGAATATTGTTGACTTTTTTACGAAGCACTGAATTACCGTATATTAATATAAATTATCGTATGTTTAACCTTGTTGCATAGCCAATCCTCGATTTCCCGAATTTTCTATATCCTTCATAACCATCTTGTCATAATGATCGTTTAGAAAAATATATGTTATACTGCTTACTAGCACGAGACCGGCAAATAAACAATTATAAACATGCAGTAAAAGATTATGTACGGTATTCGGTATATTTCAATGCTTCTACAAAAATTCTTCTTCTCTTCTTTCCAAGCTTCCGGCCTATAGCTTGCTCCCTCTACTACGCACCTGGGTTGCAATTTTTCTGCAAAAGCATCGTATTCAGGTCCTTTGCGACGGTCGCGCTTCCAAATTTATGCAGGTCAATGCAGGAGTGCCTCAAGGGTCCATCTTATCCCCTACGCTCTTTCTTCTACATATCAATGATATATTGACTCTCGGCAACATACATTGTTATGCGGACGACAATACCGAGCATGGCCGATATCTCGGACATCCTAGGGCCAAACGGGCTAACATTGAGAGGAAAAGGCAGGATCTTGTCGTTGAACTTGACCAGACCTTGGATCGCATCTCTGAATGGGGTGCCAAGAACTTGGTCCAGTTCAACGCCATGAAAAGTCTCCTTTCCTTCCCTTCCCTTCTCTGAAGAACACTCCACTGGTGATACGTGACAGTCTCTCTATCTTAGGGATGGATCTTAGCCGCACCCTTAATCCGAAAACCTACATCGAGAACGTCATCAAGCAAGCTTCGCGAAAAATCGGAGTTCTGAACAAGGTGAGGTAGTGATTCGCGCCTGGGCAGCTGTGCCTCCTTATAAGGCGCAAGTGCGCCCTTGCGTGGAGTACTGTTCTCATCTTTGTGATGGCTCCGCGCAGTACTTGCTGGACGCTCTCGACAGGTTACAGCGGCGGGCTGTCCGTATCCTCGGCGATTCAGAGGTGACGAGATCACTAGAACCTCTGCAACTCCGTAGGGACATCGCCACTTTGGCATGTTTCTACAGAATATACCACGGCGAGTGCTCTGAAGAGTTATTCCACCTCTTCCCGCTCTCCCCTTTCCTATCCAGAACAACACGTGCTGGGCTCAGATGCCATCCTTACACGGTAGAGTCGATTAGAGCGCGCACCAACAAGTTTGGGTCCTCATACCTCTGCCGAACAATCAAGGCATGGAATTCTCTGCCAAGGCACGTGTTTCCTTTTTCCTTCAATCCTGGGTCCTAAGCGAGGCGTGAAAAAGCACCTTCTTAGGCTGTCAAGGTTGGGACCTCAACTTCGCCTCAGCTGCTATGAGGATGGTGTGGAGGCCACTGCTCTTAGACCACATGATTCCTTACCATCAGGCGAAGTGTGATCATTTTAACAAGCATAATAAAAAAAAATATGTAAATTTGCAATTTATTTGTTAAAAGTAAAATAATGTAACTATTGAACGCTTAAAGTAACAATATGTTCTTTTTCAATATACGAGGTTCTTAATCATAATCGCGACGTCCTGGCGCGACCAAATCGGGTGTAGTAACGATTTAATTTTTGTAGTCATATTAACAAATTTGTTTAATAGCTTTTATTAAACATTTTTAGATTACTTTCATAACTATACAATTTTTAACATTGCCATAAAAAAGATCCGATTTAGAAACGCATACTTTTTAGGGTTTCTTTAAAATTAAAGCCCTCATTTAATTAAATTCTAAACAGATCGCCGATTTTCCTAAGAAAGAAAATTTTTTTTGAAGCTCTAATTATATAATCTCGTGTATGCAGTAAATGTTGTGCAAATATTATTCCGCAATGTACAATACATCAACATTATTTCCAAACCAACGGTATACACATTTTCATTAAGTACAAGGATCTCAGTATTAATGTCCATTGGTATTCCAAATACAGCAATATGTTAGTCAATATTTAAATGCTTCGCAGGCTTTCTAAGTCAATTCAAGGTTTTAATAAGATAACTAAATAGGCTTAAATAAGACTGGAGGCAATATAGGCTGAAATATTTAAGGTAAACTTGAATTTCCCGTGGCTTTATTCTGACTTTTTCATACCTAAGAAAAGTTACTGAGACAAAAAGAGCAAACATATTTGTGAGTTAAATTCATTCAATTCAAACATAATAAGGTCCCATATAGAAGTTTGATAATATCCTTTTAAATTATAGTCACGAATCTCGTGTCAAACTATGAGCACTCCAAACATATAATTTGGCGTGCTAATAGTTTACAAAGCATTACATAAAACAACTTTACTATTAATTATCTTCAAAGGGTTAGGCAGAGGAAATTTCACACCGACATTTTGCGACATGTGTGACAGAGGTAAGTTTGCCACCTACTATGCCTGATTCCGGACTCGGTTTGACTTGACTTGACAGACTTTTTACTAAGAAGTCAACACATTTTTTGAAACCGGGAATTACGATAAATAGTGAAGAGATCTAGAAGATTATGAAAGATTAACAATAACTACTACGTTCATTTTTAAATAATATTTATCAGCGATAGCCTAGTGGGAAACCGTTGGACTGCCACGCAGAGGTCTCGAGTTCGATCCCAAGGCGCGCATCTCTAGCATTCCGAAGTTATATGCGCATTAAATAGTTAATAACCTGAAAACCTGCATGTCTAAGAGTTTTCAATAATGTTTTCAAATATATGTGAAGTCTGCCAATCCACACTGGGCCAGCGTGGTGAACTATGGCCTAACCCTTCTCACACTGAGAAGAGGCCCGTGCCCAGCAGTGGGACAGTTTAATACAGGGCTGTTATTATTATATTTATTCATTACTTTGTCTCTTTACATTGGTTTGAATATTAAATTCTATTTGAAAATTGTCAAGCTATAAATATATATTTATGAAATTAGTAAATAATGCAGGTGCAGATAAATAAAAGCCGCTTTATACGTAACTCACATAACCTTGAAGGATATTTAGCGAAAGTCATTATACAGATAAACCAGTCAAACTATTTTATATTAGGGAATCACTAAGTATTACCAACCGGCAATTGTGTAATGAAGTTAGCCGAATACGATTAGTTGGTACAATATTTGTGTAGGATTTCCACTGTTGTTTGTTATATTATCTACAATAGTTTTGTATGTTGTTTTGTACTTTATAAAGTCTTTTATACATGATTCGGAAAGAAAACTAAACAGAAAGGTTTATTTTACGACATTGTTTTTTATAAAACCTAAAATGAAAAAGTCTCTATCACAAAAGATTGCATCAGCTGGTTGCTGTTTTATGAAATATTTTAAGTTTTTCTTAGAGTATGCCATTATCTTAGCCTGTAATGAGTTGTCGTATATAAAATCCTATTTATCCTTAGTACTTGTCGTCTGCGAGAGCTTGTATTATTAAAATTATACTGTACACTAACTAGTTTACAATAGCCTGAACAACTTTATTATGAGTTCTAATATGTGTGGATCCAAATTCAAGAGAGAATACTATTAGTTCCGCTGCAGCAAGTTACAATTCGACGCAACGCAGCGGTAATTTATACGCTAAAAAATTTCACTCTCCTTCAAGATCGCCGATACAACGGTTTCATCAGGTGTCAGGTCAAATACGCCTTAAAGATTCTGTGTTACGATACCTAGTTTAAAACAACGAGTGTAGTCAGTACAGTAAATATATTTATTAAGCCAATAGTCATATCGGTAAGTACTGAAGGCAATACAAAAGATCATAAAAAACACACTCATTTAACCATTAGACCAATGGTTAAATGAGGGTAATTGCGAAACGAAACATAGAAAATACTTACGTGCCAATTTCGCCGAGCAATCGCTGATGAATTGCGCCGCCGACAGTAAAGTGAAAACCAAAACATATCTTTGATATTTTTCACACATCCTCGATACACACTCGATCGAACGCGTTGCTATTATGCGTAAACAATGCGACGATAATACAGGATAGGAGCTCACTGGCGTGACCCTTGTAAAATTTACTGTATGCTTATGTAAATGCAAACAAGTTCTTTCTTATTTTTGTTGCATAAATTCGGTTAGCTCTTTGCCAATGTGAAGCCTGATTTCCACGCAACACTACCCGCTAATCCGTTCCACAAAATGTTCGCGCGTCGAATGCGCCGGCCCGCGTACGCTTGCGATCGTATTCTGGGATATTGCACCGCAATTGGTCGCTCGCAATGTTTTCGAAAAGTTAGTTCAAGTGCGAAGGTCACCAGGTAAAGTAAAGTAAATAATAGTTCAGTTTAGAGTGTTGTCATTTTTAACTATCACCGTTACATTCGTTACCATTAGCATCATTGTGTATGAAAAATAAACGATAAGTTATTTTGTATTAATAATGACTAACGAGCTAAAAACCGTTAATCTCGAAATCATTTCAATTACATAGTTTACTTATTATCGATTAATGAATTATTAGTTAATAAAATTAATATTTTATCGGACACAACATTTTCTATTTATTGATCGCTCATCAAGCTGCACTTTTAATTCGACAGCACTATTTGTAAATTAGGAAAGAATTTTATGAACTGACAATAGTATTTTTTATCCATCTCTACATAATAAAACCAAAATTATGTTATTGTAATCGATTTCTAAACATTGGATTCTAGTGTAACGTGATATTACGAACTGTAACCTTCGTCCGTATGATTTCATCAAAGAACTTCCATGTAGGAATGAAACAGCATCTAGTATGAACTACCTGCAGCGTTGCATAAGTTGTAAGGCAACTCGAAACGGGTTACCATGCTACCCGTACGCAGTGACCTATCACCAACTTATTATGCAATATAACCTTAAACCTAATTAGTTATTGCGGAACTTGTCTCCAAGTTCTGTTAGTTTACTTTAGAGTCGTTCAACACGAGTTAAATTTACTGATTAAAGATCAACTGAAGCGGTCAACACCTTTGACTTTTTACTTTCTGGTACTCCGAGACTTTTTGTTGCACACACAGTCAATCTAGTACCTTGTGTACATTCAAGTCTTTACTCTTCACTTGCAAACGCAATCATGTGTGGCCCTTCAAAACTTCGGTGTACAGAAAATGGCAGTAGACTGACCTCGTTGTAAGTTACCTAAAATTCTTGAGAATTGGAAGGTACATAAGACAGTTTTGTTAGAATCTAGGATTGTCTCGTTATCTACTCTTGTTTCGATATATATTTGGATTTGTTTTTGCTAATAGAACAACTGTGTTTCACATATCTATGATTTCTAGGTCTATTACAACATGTGAAAATACATACTTTGAGTTCTAGTTATATTTTGGCCGTAATTGGTACACGCCATGTTTACAACATTGAAACATACTAATGTGAAAGATGCATTCAAAAGATGATCTTTTCAATCACGTGTATAAATAGCTTGAATCATGGATCCTTGCCTATTAGGCAGGCTTAGGCTACGCGTATTGAGTACTGTATAGCCTTATATAGTGTACTCAAAAAACAGAGGAACTGAGAGAGTTTTTTTTTTTCATAATGGAGTGTCTGTCGCCGCTATAAATAAGAAACGTACAGAGATATGAATACTGACACTGGTGTCCCTGTAACTCGTCGCATTATATAAGCGCCTACCCCCGAAGGGGTAGGTAAAAATGTATTACACCCACATTTTATCTTGTCATTTTAGGTTCCACATAATAGAGGTATTGTTCGCGTGTATTGCTGTCTAGCGGGCCCGATTCCAGACTCCGTACTGCTACTGAATGTTTCTGTCCCAAATTTTTTTATTAGTTATTTTACTAATAACAGGATTACGGATAGAGATAGTAGGTACACGTTTAAAAAAGTAAGGTGAATTATTGTAAGCTTTTATCCATATTTTAAACATTTATTTACTGTATATTAATAAACACAATTATTTAAAACTAAATTATGCCTAAAATATTATAAAACAGAAAAACTAAAACCCTCTAATAATCACAGTCGACTTACTAGTCGACTGTGATGCTTATTCTTCTGAATATTCTTAATAATGCTTATTATTTCCGCGAAATAAAGACCAGCCCTCTGGTTTATCCATATACCTAACATTTCTAATTATGACAGCAAGGATGAAGATTTGCTGACTGACAAAATCAACTAGATTGATCAGAATATTCCCTTTGCATCATAATTATGATGTTTTATGGAGTTTACATCTCGTTGTGCACACCGGTGTGGCCATAATGGAAGGCCGAATGATTTATGAATCAGGACAGCGCCCAATGTTCACTCGTACTGTGACTGGTTGAACAATAATGAAGGCACAGCGTGCCTGCGCAATAAGGTACAGGTCTGTACGGTTAATCAATTTAGAAATATGTATTATCTATTATCAAGAACCAGCGCTCATATCATATCTTTGTGTCAGAAAATGTATTTTTCATTGTCTGGTTTTCTGCTAATTGATGATTTCAAATAAGAATTAAAAAATTATTTTATTTTTCATGTTAGATTATAAATTTAGAAACAAGCGTAATAAATAAATATGGCATTACCAGTATAAGTGAGTATCAACAATGTCAATATTACGTCAAAAATATTATGCAAACTCATCTAAAGAGAAAATGTTCTTTACGAAACCATGAACATACACACCTAGTAAAATTATATGCCCAAAATTCCCGTCACTTTTAACCATGGCGTGACGAGAACAAAAAGGTAGCATTCTTTACAAAGTCTTAAAGCATTATTTACAAATAGCTTGATATCATAATATCATTTAATTTTAATATTATGTAACAGTCACTTAGTATACCTAAAATTACAACGAGCCTTAACAAAACGATTCAACGAGTCAAGACGATTATGGATTTTACAATTACCTTTTCTGTCACCAGGTTTGGTAAATAGCAGTAAAGTGGATGACCTTGTCGAATATTGATTAAAAATCTTGGAAAATAGGCGTAGGCCTATCCACATTTCTCATTATTAGCTGTAACCAACATCAATGAGTGGGATTTACAAATAGCATTGATCTGAGAATTTGTTTTAACGCTGAAGGAAAACATCGTGAAAAACCTGCGTGTCTGAGAGTTGTCCATCATGATTTTGAAGATATATGAAGTCTATTTGGGAGACTAGGTCTAGCTATTCCCACATAGAAAAAAAACCTTGCTTAGCAGTGGGACAGTTAATATACATACAATACTCATATATTCACGAAATTAAAACTGTTCAAAATAGAGTGTCCCTATCCAAGGAGTTACTCTCCGTACCTCCGAAAGTATTGGGATCCTCGGCGTGGAAATCTCAAATAAAGTCCAGTTTGGGAGTCACTTGGAGGACAAAGCTAAATTAGCGAGTAAAAAGGTGGGTGTACTGAACAGAGCCAGGCGGTACTTCACACCAGGTCAACGTCTTGTGCTTTACAAAGCACAGGTCCGGCCGCACGTGGAGTACTGCTCACATCTCTGGGCAGGGGCCCCAAATACCAGCTCGACCCACTAGACTCCCTACAAAGACGGGCAGTTCGAATCGTCGATGATCCCAATCTCACGGATAGATTGGAGTCGTTGGAGCAACGAAGAGACTTTGGGTCTCTCTGCGTGTTCTACCGACTCTTTCACGGGGAGTGCTCTGAAGAACTGTTTGATTTGGTACCAGCGGCCACTTTCTATCACCGTACCACTCGACACCGAAGCAGGGTTCATCCATATCACCTGGAAGCGTTCAATTCGTTCGTTTAAGACGGTACGCTTTCAGCGATCTTTTCTCCCTCGTACGTGCAAGCTCTGGAATGAACTGCCAGCTTCGATGTTTCCCGAGCGCTATGATATGTCTTTCTTCAAACGAGGTTTAAAGAGAGTTCTTCGTTCACGGTAGACAGCGGCTTTGCTGTGTCCTGACATTGCTGAAGTCCATGAGCAGCGGTTACCACTTTCCATCAGGTGGGCCACTTGCTCGTCTGCCACCAACGGCAATAAAAAATAATTTAAAAAAATCTTCAGAACCCGACTAGATAGGGTTTCGGGGGGAGAACTACGGGTCTCCCTCTGAGCGACAGGGCACTACGGGGTCAGGCTAACCGACTGCGCCTCGCAAGGCGTGTTCTATCGGCCGCCGATTAGAGTGCGCGGTGCCTGCCATTAAGGTTGGACTCGTAGTGGCTATGTGGTTACCCGCAGAGGACGACATGTTCGTTGCTCGGCAAACACGTGGCGTTTGAGCGTCGGACTCATGCGCGGCTAGTGCGAACCAGTTGGTCGCGCGAGGCTCGGAGTTTAGCGAAGTGGCGGTGTGGTTTCACTGCCACAACGCATCTCGGACGCTTGCCTGCGCAGCAAATAAGAGTCATAGCTAGAATGACTCGGGCAGTACCCGGCTTGTAGGCCAAAATGGTTAGACGTATGGATGTACGTTGGGAAGTGAGCGTGCCTTATACAGCTCCGGCACCATACTGGAGATATGGGAGGCGGCTTCTCTGTCGGCTTCAGTGAGGTTATGGTTAGCAACTCTCAGAGTTTGTGAGTGGTGAGCGGCTTTATTGCTTCGGTACCTATCTGGACAATAGGTAGTGCCACTTGGGTACGAGGTAGCTTGCTAACGAGAACTGGGTCTCAGGATTTGAGGACAAGACCTGTCTATAACTGGTCCCTGAAGGTGCTTTCGGGCACTGGAAGGTACAGCGGCTCTCACTTATATACCGAAAGGTGGGATACCTTCACTATATCATAAACTACATTAGTCGTATATAGTGTATTGTTTAAAATAGAGTACCGATTTAGTCTCACTGTCATAAATATTGCAAATAATTGTGGTATGTATATATTTTGCATTTTAATACACATTTAACTTTTATTAGACTAGATGGGAACTTTATTTTGATCAGTTTTATAACGATAACGGGAATTGACTCACAGCACAAATTTAATCTGTGATAATGTCTTTAATTTATTCATTGGCTATTCGTTCATTATTGCAAGTACTACTCGAATTATAGCCACCTCTCGTGAAGTCTATTTTATGATAAACTGGCAATTATCAACAAGTAACCAAACCTTATGGCGATATAATGCTGTATGTTCCCGGGTTGACATATTATTTTATAACAATATAAGTATATTTAAAAGACTTTTACTGGAAGAGTGTAAGCTACAGTAAGATAGCAGAAACCTTAATAAAAATAATCAACTAGTACCTATGTAAAACTTTTGTAATATTTATTTTATGTTTATATAATAAGTGCATGAACATTACTGATTGTTTATATCAAATCTTCACTCACATGTTCTCTCTCTGTAACTAAATGATGTGTATAGTTATAATTGGACTCCAGATTTCAGTATTGTATACTGTTTAAGATTATGTGTGTATGTATTAGTCTGTAGTCTGTTACTGTACCTATTCAATAAAAATAAAAATAAAATAAAATAAATAAATGTAATTTAGTAATTTAAACATACTCAATAACAAGTTAAAGCATGTTGTGTTATCGTAATTTAACTCCTAAATAAATTGAGTTTGAGTAAAATACGCTGTCTTTATTTTAAACATTATGGTTTCATATTTCACCTAATGTGTTTACTAAGTCATCATATTGACTTTAGACAAACCTATTTCGGGTATTTTAGTGATTAATATGAAATTTTAGATTTAAGATTTTATAAATAATATAGTTTTTGCTACAGGTCTGTTAGATATTATATTTATCTCTTTCATTATTATAATTATTAATTGTATTCGAAGCAGGTAACATGCACATGTTGAGTTAACTGCGCATGTTCTGTTTATCGAGGTCGCATTTCGCAAGAAAGACATTTTTCTTTCTCTTTGGATTAGATTACTTGCGTAGGTGCAAATATCTGCAAGCGATAATAATGATTGATGATGAGAACATTTTTATAAAAAATCTTTGTTAGCAATTCGAATATTCTGCGTAAGCGGCTTGCACATACGGCTTGTGGTAGCAGCTTGCGCATGTATCGTCTTTACTTGCTCTAGCTTGCAAAATATTAAGTAGGTACTTTTGTAAAAAAAGCTAATTACCCGTGCATGCTACCTGCAAGAGCAATTTGCACAAATCGTGCCAGTTACTTGTATCATGTACGAATACAATCACCGAGAGATTTTTATACATTGCGCGGTTAACATGCGGACGTTAATGTATTGTGTAGATTGTATGCTCGGTGTAAACTACTGTAGAAGAAAATGCACGGGTGTTGCAAACGTCGCATGTACCGACGAGAGCCATTTTCAAATTACTCGTACGACGGCGCGACGACTAGTCGCATAAATTAATTAACCTATTGAGTAGCAGCGGCACACCAGCGGCACACCGGTGGCTAGACACAATAGGCTTAAAATTTTTCTGGTAATCCAACAATTGAAAGGTTGTATGCTATATTTTAATTGATATCATTAATAAGATTTTAAAGTATCCTCATACCTTAAAATATATTTACGCAAGATTCTCAAATAAAACCAACAAGTAAACGTTGCATTTAGAGCTACTGAGGATGACTTGCACATTTATATAAAAAAAACGAGTCAATCGTACATGTGGCCTGTGTAAATAGCATGCATATTATCTTGCCTTTACTTGCTCTACATGCTTGCCAAGTTTCACTTTTTCAAAACGGTCTAGTTACATTACAAGTGCATGCAGTCTATGGAAGTGCTTGCAGACCAGTACATCTTCTAATCTAATTTTATAAGTGCGAATGTTAGTCTGTCTGTTTGTTACACTTTCACGTTCTAACATCTGGACCAATCATCATGATATTTCGCAGACACATCGTCAGTGATACAAAAAGGACATAGAGTACTGTCATCCAGAAAAAATACTATTCCCAAGAAAAAGAGTATTGGAAAAATCTACATTAACGTAACCAAAGCCGCGGGCAGAATCTGGTTTCAAATAAACGAGAAACATGTATGTATATCTGCTTTAACAGTAAGCAAATAATAATTAATATATAATATTATATATTCTACCACATACACACAACACCATCTAGCCCAAACTAAGTAGAGCTTGTACTATGGGTACTAGACAATGGATAAACATACATAAACATATATACTTTTTTTTTGTGTTAGACCAAGACAAACACCCATGTTCATGCACACAAATGTTTGACTTGTGCGGGAATCGAACCCGCGACCTCGGGCGTGGCAGTCGGTTACACCAACCACTACGCCATCGAGGCCGACAATTGCATATTCATTGTTTTAAAGTACAACAAATAATATGTAAACACAAAATATTATGTTGGTTGTATAATAGTACACTACTAAAGTACACAGCGATTCCTAAACTGAGTCCTTGCTCGTATTTTAGAAATCGATGGCTCTCCAATTTGTGCCGTTTTACCATCGCACTTCGTAGACATGATGCATGTTATAATAAAAGACTTCGATTCCGTTCTTTGTATAAACACCCTGTTTTTTGTGATTTCATTACAAATGTATAGTTTTCAGATTTTTCCCTATACTTGTAGTATAAGACGGTATTACTTGCCAAATTTCATAGTTCTAGGTCAACGGAAAATACCCTATAAATTTTGATTCCCTTGATAGTGTCGAAATATACGTTTTTTGCGGCATAAACGGACGTACCTTTTTACGTTAACTTAGAAGTTTAAATTTTTCACAGCTTCGAGAGACTGTAGACTTGAGTATATTTTTTTAATTTCAACTCGGTACTTCCACGCGTTTCCGAGATAAAGGGTCTTGACAGACAGACAGACGGACGGACCGAGAACAAAGTGATCCTATAAGGGTTCCTTTTTCCTTTTGAGGTATGGAACCCTAAAAATAGCAAGCGTAACAGAATAATCTATGAAGTAAATAGGTACCGCAGCCCTATTTCAGTAGAAGGTGCGTGCTCGATGCATTTATGCATTATAACGATCAAATCATTTCAAGGTTACCGTGTGAAGTCCGTATATCGTGTGATGATGTTGAAAGCGTAGTTTAGTACTCGCATCGCATGATTCATCGCCATTATTTGTTAGTAATAATATATTACAAGTTACTACTAAGCTAAAGTTCCTGTAGGTGTTCCAAATTATAAATAATTTTTGTAATAACTATGCTAGCGTTCCGCTCTGTAAAATAACTAATATTGCCTTGTGTATGATTAAACAGACAGACAAAAATAATAAATCAACGTAATCCACATTTTCTGCTTCAATTCATGCCATGTTTGGTTTATAGGTATGTCCAATAAATTTGGCAACTGAGAAAAAATATTGTACCGCAAACATACTTTGTATTTTCCGTTTGAAAATGTTAGGATTGGTCATGCAAATTGGTCGTATTTGTCGATTTCTAATATGTGCTGCCTTAATATAATCTTTGCAATGCACTTTATTCTTTAAATAATGTCATTTCATTAAATATCATTTGTTTCATTGTCGTTATAGCTTGGTAAAACATTCATGATATTATGCATATAATAAGGTAATACGGAAGAAGGTAACATAAGACGATAAACTATAAATTTATAAGTTTGCCGCAGGTTTGACAATTGCTTGCAAGCTTATTAAATTAGCAACATTGCAACGTTGCACATTATTGTTATGGATACTGTAGTATTTCTGTGTAAAGCTCTACGAATTTATTTGGCTTGCCATTGCTATGTGTACTTATTGAATATATAGAATAGAATATAGCAGAAATATCAAATTTTTTGTATTCGATCAAGACACGACAGTCTCCAACAACATAGTGCTTTCTCGACATTAAAGATTTTATTATAGACTGGCTATTGCCCGCGGTTTTCCACAATTATGATTCCTGCTCGTCTTTTGTGGATTGTAGCATGATATTGTATAGCTAATGTTACTTCTGGATAACTTTCTAACAGTGAAAATATTAAAATCGGTTCATTAGTTTGACAGTTTATCGATTACCAACCAACGAACAAATCTTTTCTCTTTACAAAATTAGTATAGATTATTTATATTTTAATATTTCAATTAAGCGATTATTTAAACTGTAATGAGTCTTCTTTAGGTAAATTACTTAAAACATAGGTAATATGAGAAACCGCTTTGTACCTACATTAGAATATATTAAAAAAGCCCTTCAATGTAATCAACTAATCACGCAATATAATATAAACGATGTTTATTCATATTAAATTACAATCCACGTGAATACGCTTATTTAATTATAGTTATTAGTCAGTAAGCCTAATTCTATGCACATTTTCTGAATCACTAAACTGCTTGAATAGTCAATATTTAATTACATTATAAAGGTGTGTTTGTTGGTTTGTATAAAAGTGTGTTCGATATAAAAGTAACATAGGTTACTTTTATATCGAAAACATGCACTGTTCTTATGGGTAAATCTCCAAAGCATACGGAGCAAAACCGTAGGTTAAAGCTAGTAATAGAATAATATTGTTTAAAAATCAATCATCTGGTATCACTCGTTATAATTTATCTATAACTAGCTTTCGCCCGCGGCTTCACTCGCGTTAATTTAGAATTTGACAATTAATTCGGGTTGTACTCTGCTTGTAATAATATAATTCAAACATGATTCGAAAAACACGTGGCGCCACCTATTATCATAAGAATGTTATTATTGTTTTCCTCGGGAACAGTAATTTTTTTCGGGATGAAAGGTAGCCTATGTCCGTTTCTGTACACCTGTCAACGTGCAAATTTATGCAAAATTTCAGAATGATCGGTTCAGTGTTTTAGGCGTGAAAAGGTAACAAACAAATAAACAAACTCATTTTCGCTTTTATAATATTAGTTAGGTAGTTAGGATTAGGATAATATAAAGCTGAAGAGTTTGTTTGTTTGATTGAACGCGCTAATCTTAGGAACTACAGGTTCGCATTAAAAAAATATTTTAGTGTTAGGTAGTCCATTTATTGAGGAAGTCTATAATAAGCTATATATCATCACGCTACAGCCAATAGGTGCGGCGCATCAATGAAAAATGTTGCAAAACTGGGAAAATTCTCTTATGTGACGAAGACGAAGTTGCGCTGGGCAGCTAGTACCTTAATAAAAGCATTATTCAAATAAATCATTGAAATGGTGAGTGTGGAAAATGTGTATGAGGGTGATTTATGCAATCATTATGTCATATTTGAGATTGATTTATATTATACTTGAAAGATATAAATCAGTCATGATGTCAAATTTTGACAGTTCGAGTAATCCTAGAATTCGTTCGTTAGTCCTTGTTATGTGCTACCTACATTTATTTTATTTTACGTAACTATGTTACATATTGCACACAAGAAACGTGAATACATACTTTTAATTCGTTTTCCTTATAGTAGTTTAACCCACGTTGGTAGTAATAATTGCCGACAATCACAAGCGAGCTATCACCCCGCCACTCTAATGTCAATGACCAGGTAAAGGCCAACGAGCCTAGGCCTACTTAGTTCATATAACATTATATACACAAAATATATTATCTACAAAGTGATTCACGAGTTTGTTTAAATATATTATTTGGTTGTAGTGTTGTGTATATTGTAAGTGGCGAATAATATGATGTTTAATTGGATATTGATTTCAACACTCTATAAATTATTATAGCAACAGGGATTTAGAAACTTATTGGGTACTTATATTTATTGCCTAAATAAAATATGGTAGCGTGTAACTGCAATAAATATGTAGATACCGATGCAATTTTATGGCAATTGTATTGAAATCAGTCTGCCCGTCATTATTGGTGATAAAAAGTATGTATTCAAAAGGTTGGAAGTTATAAAATTAAATAAAAGTAATATTAAATTGAATTAAAGAATTTTATTGTATTAAGAAAGAACAAAAGCCCTTTTTTGTTTTTTACTTGGTGAATGCATTGACGCATACCCCTCCGCGGGGACGGGCGGAGGGGTTATGTCGGACTCGACGGGGTAAAAGAGAAAGATGGAATAAGAATAATGTACCTCCCGGAGTACCGACTAAACCTACCACGGTGTTCCTCGACAAAACCACTATCGGCGGGGCCGCGCAAATCACTTGCACATGCGGTCGCGACCCCGCCGATGTTTCGGCCCGTCGTATGAAACGGCAGGCCACTACACGACAAGACCTAGTCACCACTAAGCAAAAATCCCTACTGTCCCCCCCTAGAGGGGAGACGGACACGACACAGAGGCGCGAGTGGGAACACGCACGCCGCCTCTCGGACCTGGTGCTGAACGAATGGCGGGCAGGCCCATGAAGCCCACCACCCCCAGGTTAAAACTCAGGTTAGCTGGAGGTCGTCTTGCGCTCGCCGGCGCCCGCCTCTGCGGTTGGGGAGAGGGTTTAAACGCTCCCTCTCCCGCTCCGCCGCCTCCTTGATGAAAATCACTTCCTCGCAGAAGGAGGCGACGGCGTTCCACGACCTCTCACTCCGGACCATAGACTGAACTATGGCCGGGAGCGAGAGGGCAACCAATCCAACTGCCGCGATCAACTCACGGCGCTGCGATGCCCAGGCGGTGCAAACCACCAAAGTGTGCAGCGCCGCGCCGTGTCCTCAACAACATCGCGGCAGTCACTGCAGTGGTGACAGCCGGGCTTCTCTTGCCGGCGTATACGACACAGGAACTGGCCAAAACAACCGTGGCCAGTCAGTACCTGTATCAGCCGGAAAGTGAGGGCGCCATGCCGCCTCTCCAGCCACTCCTCAAACACGGGACTTACCGCCACGATCGTGGCGTGCCCGAGCAAAAGCCCTTTGTTATTTTGGTTTTCAATACTACCCAAATATAATTAACTGCTTGCTCTAGGCGGGACGATTCTTAGTAACAATACATATTTAGTAGGTAAATTATTGTGTATGTATTTGGTATAGCTATGTAGATATTCAGGTACTTGCAGCAAACGTAGCATCCTTTCAATTCAGATAAAAACATCACGGCCCCATTTACTAGACAATTAATTTATTCCTATTCCATTATTTGCGAGATTGTATATGCCTTATCGTAAAGAATGAAATTAAATAAAAATATAATAATAAATATAATAAAATTTGAATATTTGCCGTTCATACAACAATAATAATATTTAATTATACTACAATAGTGAAAGACATCCTCCATAGTAGGTTGGGTTTAGATGGTTCTGACTCCAGCAGAGGCATCTAAATCTAAACTCATATGTTACTTGCAATATTAGGTATTTCTAAATCAGAGATAATTTTTGTGTAATCCATATTGTTATTCTTTGTGTGCAAATATTAGTAACGTTACGATCCAGATCTAAACAATGTATTTATAAGATGTATTAATGACTGTAATGTGTTAATAAATAAAAAAATTGTTAATAATAAAATATCGTTCTCTATTTCTTAATTTGAACAAGTAATGGATAAGGGATATCCTACTTCCTAATCCATATTAATATTATAAAGCTGACGAGTTTGTTTGTTTGTTTGTTTGAACGCGCTAATCTCAGGAACTACTGGTCCGAATTGAAAAATTATTTTAGTGTTGGATAGCTCATTTATCGAGGAAGGCGTTATAGGCACGGTAATACTATTATACAGTAACCTATCTTCATACAAACTGTCGGAACTCGAGTCATACCTACGCGCCTCGGCGTCGGCATGCGCTCGGCACGCAACCAGTCGCGAATGCGCCGCTGTGACGAACGAACGGTGTGTTGTTTTTTAAACAGTAACCGCGCGATTTTTTTTACCAAAAATAAGTACAAGTATAGCCTATTTAATATGACAAGTAGAATATATTGTGCTGTTTTTGGTTGCATGAATTCCTCAATAACGCACCCAGAGATAACTTTTTTTAAATTACCTGGAAACTCCGAAATGTAAGACTATAAAATAATTATACTTACTAGTAGGTAGGTACGTAATTTAAGTCTTTTTAAAGGATTTTTTCCTCCTGAAAAAGAAATGCCTGGACTAATAAATAAAGTGAATAAGTAAAGAAAAGTGATTGACACGAGTGAATAACATGCATTTTTATTGAACACTTCCTATTCCATTCACAAAGTATTTTATTTGTTTAAATAAAATAAAAATATTTACAATCACAAAAATAGATAGAAACTGAAAGTAGGCAGATTTAATTAAAATGCTGTAGGTGGGCAGCCCTATCGCATGTTTATGTGCCGCGCGGCTGTAGGCATTTATTTCAAAGATACGGCCGAGTTACAATACTGTATATTTATGTACTGTGTTATAGGCTATATAACTTATGTTACGACCCACGAGGGACACAGTAATCATAAACGCGGGTGAAACCGCGGGCACATCTAGTAATATTATAAATGTGGAAGCTTGTGAAGATTTTTGTATATTTTTTACTCAATCACGTATTGGATCATGGATGAACATGGATAAACTTGACACATAGCTTAACATGAATTAACACCGCATGGGATATCTTTAACCCGGTATAAATACCTCAGTAACGCTTTTGTAGTATTTATAAAGGTGAAGCCACGGAGATAAACTATTTTATGTAACACACATACACACATACAGTTGATAATTTCAATTAGGAACATCATCTAGATATTTTTCATGTCCTCAAGGTCGGTATCGGTATTAGTGATGTTTAGTTTATATTAGGGCAAATACCTATTAGGAAAGAAAAATACGATATTATTTCTTGATTCAAAAAATTACATCTAATATTCTCTTCTTTTGCTTTGGTACGAGTGAAATGATGTTTCCCTATATCGAAATTTCAATTATATCTTCATGTAGAGTAAACGTGCCTCACGTGGAATAATTAATGGCGTATTATAATAATACACTTAAGTAAGCATTAAAATAATTGTACTTAACTATAGTTACTACTTTGAACACAAAAGATCCCACTGGGTCGAAGTGTCGTCCGTCTGCACTGACTGGCCCCCACACATAAGATAAGATACTACTTTGAAACTTAAATGTATATATTTTTAATTTATTTGTTATATTTATAGTCTCACGCATATACCTTTGAACAGGTAGATAGAAGAGTAATACACGCACATTTCGTCAACTATGGTCTTAGGTGCCCCGTAATAAAGCGCGTTCTTATTACCGTCTAACGGGTATTGTTTCAGATTCTGTGCTGCCACATAAAAGCCAATAACACTTTTTCCTATCCGGATATCGAACCCGAGCCTTCACGTACAACACAGCAGTCACAATTACTACTGCTACACCGGCGACATAATATGAAATTTTTCTTCTATGCGCTCGCTCTATGAATAATGCCGGTATCGTGGACAACTTTACAAACTTTTGAGGTTTGTGGATCTTTAGAGGATGTGTCCCACTTGTTGACGGAATGTGTCAGATTTCGATCTGCCAGAGAAAATCTGCGAAATCAATTGCTTTTAAATATGTATGATGTCGGTATGTTTCATCATATATTGTCAGCACCTAACTCAAAAGCCGCATCTAGCATTTATAAGTTCGTGTCGTTGCGTTTTAACAAAATTTTTGTATAACTTGTTATGAGGTACGATGGGACTGGCATATACAATTGTATAAAAGTCCCTTATAATAAATAAAGAGTAAAAAGAAAAACTTTACAAATATTCAAACAACAGACACAAACAACTATTTATGGCTCTGTGACAAAAAATGTTGTACCTAGACAAAGATTATGTGCAATTTATGTCTTGTGTGGCGATGGAACCCACAACACTCAGCGCAGTGGCAGCGGCGAGGCGACTATCTAAACAGCTATTACCATCCGCGCATTATATGCCAGGTTCTCTTTTATTACGTCTAAAAGTGTTTTTTATATACAGACGTACATCTACATTCATAACAGAATTATAAAGGATTAGTAGTTCTTACTTTTATCGTTAACTAGTTGGATTAAAACATTATACTTAGTGTGGCAATCCTAACTAATATTATAAAAGCGAAATTGAGTTTGTTTGTTTGTTTGTTACCTTTTCACGCCTAAACCACTGAACCGATCATCCTGAAATTTTGCATATACGTTGACAGGTGTACAGAAACGGACATAGGCTACCTTTCATCCCGAAAAAAGTTACTGTTCCCGAGGAAAACAATAATAACGTTCCTATGATAATAGATGGCGCCACGTGTCTTTCGAATCATGATTGAAATATATTATTACAAGCAGAGTACAACCCGAATTGCTTGTATAAAATAAACAAGCATTCCTAAAGAGTGAGTCTTGAGTCAGTTGCGCCACTATCACGATCGCTTCGAACTGACAGCGCAACATACATCGCATGCCAAGCATTTACTACGACAACTGACACTCGATTGCGTATAACTGACAACTAGTACTTTCGTTGCGTATTTGCGGATAAAGCTATAATATCGTACGGTTTGATGCTAACATACTAATCTGTTCGTTCTAGAGTAAACTTCTATAGATTACTAGAATTTATGACTGTCTTACGTTTACGAGAATGTTATACATTGAAATTAAACTACTTTAATATGGATTCTGTCGCGTTGCTTATTTTTAAATATTTTTATTATAATAAACAACGCGACAAAATCCGTATAAAGTAGTTTAATTACTAGAATTTTTCCCGCGGCTTTGCTTGCGTAAATGTTGATTAAGTTAGTTTACGTAAGTAACACTACTTTTTTCTGGATTAAAGGTACTGTGTCCTTTTCTGTTCCCCTGACAACGTGTATGCAGAATTTCACGATGATTGGTTGAGCAGTTTAGGCATCAAAGCGTAACAATCAAACAAACTCACATTCGCATTTATAATATTAGTAAAGGTTTTAAAGAATAAGTGATTGATACAATCATTATTATTTTACAACTTGTTGTTTTTTTAGAGAGGAATTATCTTTTATTGCTAATCTTTTATTGGTAATGTTACAAATGAGCCGGGTCATCCGTTGAAGTACAGGGATGAACTCTGAAAATGAGTAGCTGTACCGGGACTACAGCTTGGTCAAAAGAAGGCCATAAAAACTCAAAATATATTATATAGCCTGAATGCTTAAACAAGGATCATACTTGTTTTGAAGAAGATTCTTGAGATCACTCAATTCTTGTTCCAAATATGTTTAACAAGTACAACTGTAATATTTTAATTTATTATTCAATAATTTAGTAAAATAAAATTATTAACTAAAGTATATGTATTGGAAAATGGAACGTCCATTTTCCAATATATTATATAGTTTCTCATCCATCCATCCTTTTCTCGTCACGCGAGCTGAAGATGTGTGCTGGTGACAGAGAATGCACTTTGGTTTTCTTTGCGATTTATAAGAAACTAGCGTTTACCCGCGGCTTCGCTCGCTTGAAATTAGATTACGTTAGGTTATGTTATTACAGTTTTCGTTTTAATAAATATTATAATATATAGATAATATAGGTTTCTAATGATAAAACATTTATAAAATCAGTTTTGTGTTGTTTCACTTAAATCCTTACAAACAAATAAACATACAAACGTTTGTTTGTTAGTACAAACAAACAAACATACAAACGTTTGTTTGTTAGTACAAACAAACAAACATACAAACGTTTGTTTGTTTGTACAAACAAACAAAAATCAAATCTTTTTTTTTATACAACTAAGGTGGCAAACAAGCATACGGCCCACCTGATGGTAAGTGGTCAAGGCGTCTATAGGCTACGGTCTATAGACGCCTGCAACACCAGAGGCACACTTGCGCGTTGCCAACCCTTAGGAAAGGATGTGGGAAGGAGAAGGAGCGGGAAGGGGGAAAGAGGGTGATTGGGCCTCCGGCAAATCTTTCCTCTTTATGATATTAGTATAAATTATTCTATTAATATTTTAATTTCTTACGACTTATAAGAAATAGATGTAGTATCATGTTCTTAAAAATGTCCTCGTTTACCCATACATACTGTATACATAATAAATAATATTTTGAAATTAAGCTATTCTATTGTTCATGTGGATAATACAGCTGTTACTCAATCACAGATAAATTTTATTTTATTGCGTACTTGGTGGATTCAGTATAATTTTAACGATACTACTTGTTTCTATATAAACCTGTTGAATTGGTCGTAAAATTTTATTCAACACAGAATAATGCTTTTATGAACTTTAGAAGAATATCTAACTTATACATTTTTTGACTTTTATGGTATGTCTAATAGATTTAACTTGTTTCATAAAAGTGATATTATGTTAGTTTGTTTCTGTAACAAAATCCTAAAATAGTTTCAATAGAAGCGACATACATACACAGCCTTACGTCGGATTCCCGCAGGGGAAGGCAGACACTATCGATAACTACTGACAGTAACAAGTAGCAGGGTTGTAATCCTAGTATATATGTATATCTTGTTTTATTAACTCCCTTTACATTTATGTAATAGTAGGCAAATAACTACAAGTATATAATAGCGATAGCTTAGTGGAAGATCGTTGGACTGCCATGCAGAGATCGTGAGTTCGGTCCCAAGGCACGCAGCTCTTAACTGTAACGCGCTTATTACGTAGTTAATTATCACTAGCTTTAGCGGCAAAGAAAAACATCGTAAGGAAACCTGTAGGTACGACTGCGAATTCTACATAAAGTTCTCGAAGATTTGTTAAGTCTATTAAGCCGCACAGGGCTAGCGGGTTCAATTACGGAGTTGAGCAGTTTGCAGTTTTAATGGGTTTTTCTACGAAGAAGTTCGCAGAAGAATCATCCAGCCTAGAAATATATTGAGTGTAGGAGACTGTGATATTCAACATACCCATATATTATGTTTCACGAAAACAGCGAAAAATAATTTCTAGGTCAGAATTGCGGACAATGTCACATGAGATCAAAATACTTCGAAAAGACTGTAACCTCACTTTCGAATAGCAGAACTATGTCCTATACCTATGGATCAAAGATGTTAATACCCCCTAGTTATACTTCTAAATAGCAGTTATAAATAAATGTAATGTTTGCTTAAATTATATTAGCTTAGGCGCTGTAAAAATAAAAGTGCCCATAACGACATCGCTCCATCCATATCAGAGTTTAAAATGACTTTCTCTAAGTCGAGGTTTAGCTAAATCGTTCCTTTGCACCCTGAAAGTGGTAATTTTACACCATTCAATGAAATCCACGGCAATTTACTAGACGAAGATAGTCATGAAGGACTTGTTCTGTTTAATAGTTGCTAATATTGAGCGAATACAAAATATAGCATTTGAATATTGTAAGGCGTTTGGATATTTCGAGCATTTATATAAACTTGAAAATATTTTTTTTTTATGAGCTTGGCAAACGGGCAAACGCGCAGACGGATCGCCTGATGGTAAGCGATTACCGCCGCCCATGAACACCCGCAACACCAGAGGAGTTACAAATGCGTTGCCGGCCTTTTAAAAAGAAGTACGCTCTTTTCTTGAAGGTTTGTAGGTCGTATTGGTCCGGCAATGCTGCAGACGACAGTTCTAGATACTAGATTTTGCTTGCGGCTTTGCTCGCGTTTATCTAGATTTTGTCAATAACTTTCTATCCCACAGAAACAGTTCTCTTTCCTGAATGAAAGGTACCACATGTCTTTTTCTTTATATCTTGACAACGTGTGTGCGATATTTCATGATGATCGGTTAAGTATTTATGGCGTGAAAGCATAAAACACAAACAACGAAACTTACTTTTAACTTACTTATAATATTGATAAGGATAATTGCTGACTGTTAGCTGCTAATTACAGCATGTGTAATGAACATTTCAATTTGTTTAAAATAAAAAAATGCTTTATTATAGAGGAGATAATAACTTTACTAGTGTGCCATATTCTTCGATCTAAAGCGTATTGCCTGAATTTTATAAATAGCAAAGATATTTTAGATTACATATTATCGTTTGCTAATTGTTTTTTAAAGGGTTTATGAAACTTATTCTGCAATACAAATAAACGCACGATTGGCTTAAGTGATCGCCTCGCCATAGTCACTGCGATGGGTGTTGTCGGTTCGATCCCTACACGGGGCACAAATTTGAGTTAACCACTAATGATTGTTCCAAATCTTGGTGCTGTTTGAATGTTTGTAAAGTCCCCCGCGATATTCGAATTATTTATAGATTACCTCGAGCGGAAGAGGTCTTTTTTTAAGAATACATTATTTTATAACGAAGATTTTTTAATTATGTATTTTATGGGACTATTTATATGAAGGTACATATAAATTGTCCCACGAATATATTCTCGAAGTCGTTGGCAAAGTAGTTTTTATTTCTCACGTAAAAGGGGAAGAGCCACAGTTGCAGAAGCCGTGCTAATACAAAAACACGTTATCCAAACAACAACATTTACAAACATGGGTGATACCCTTGCTTTTGCAAGCACTCATAAGCTATCAGTAGACTATGGTAAACTCTGAAGTTAGTTTTATGGTTTGTTTGTTTTCCATCTAGGAAAAGAGCACCAATTAATAAGCACATCTTGTTTCTTCCTCTATGGCTATGATAAACATATTATGACGTCTTTAACAAGGAGTACACCAGCAACAAAAATTGACTTATAATTATTATCAGTGAGAATCCTAACTAATATTACACTGGGAAACAAAAACATATATATTTTCTGCGATATTAATTTTGTTACTGGTTTTAATAAACACCTTCATCAGTCATACTCGAAATATATTTACTTTGTATGGATTGACTCTGATTCTTGAGATATTCAACATAAAGACATCAGGACATTAGAACAATGAAAGAAATATACCAAGGACGAAATGACTGTTTCCCAGTGTCATAAATGTGCATGTGAGTTTGTTTGATACTCTTTCACACCTTTACTACTCGACTGATCACCATGGAATTTTGCATACATGTTGTCAGGGTACAGGAAAGGACAAAAGGTACCTTTCGTCCTGGAAAATACTGTTCCTGGGGGATAAAAATTTACTGTTAAAATCTATTTTAACACGAACGGAGCTGCGAGCAAAATCTAGTACTTAATACAACAATATCAACTTTGTTCATGAACTATCCCATTTCTGGACGAGACCTTCTGCTTACTATGAGATGAATTAGATCACTTTGCTGACCCAGCGTAGATGGCCAAAGTTCACACGTCTTCGAGAGCATTACGGACATCTGTCAATCATGCAGTTACTCACGTTGTTTTTCTAGCGACGTTAAATTAGCTAAGCGGCTCGCAATGGACTGCACGGACGGCGTAGTGGTTTAAGTGGTCGCCTCACAGCTGCCACTGGCCAGAGTGTTGTGGATTCGATCCCCACTTGGGACAAAAATTTGTGTGATTAACAAATAGTTGTTCCCGAGTGTGAGTAATTTTTTTATTGCCCTTGTTAGGAGACTCATAAGTGGTCCACCTGATAGGAAGTGGTAACCACTGCTCATAGACTTCAGCAATGTCAGGACACAGCAAAGCCGCTGCCTATCGTGAAAGAAGAACTCTCTTTAAACCTCGTTTGAAGAAGGACATGTATCATCGCGCTCGGGAAACAAAGAAGCGGGCAATTCATTCCAGTATACAGTATTCTTAGTATACGGTGGTTCAATGTTTGTCAAGTCCCGCGTGAATTATGAATTATTACTAGTGGAAAAGTGGTATTTTTTCAAAAACATGAAACAATATAAAAATGCTAAAGCTATTTCGTGGTATTTTAAACGTCAAGTCAATATTATGTTACTTTGTACACCTACTCAAATGATCTTACGTAACAAAAGAATAAATTAAGTAGATGTAATTAACGTATACCTAAAGTTGCTTATAACAACATGTTTTTTACGGCGAGCTCACTAATTACTCAAATGAATATTATTGTTTTACTTGCGGACTTTGGCAGGTTTTTAATTTAATAATGAATATATTAAGATGTAGCGTAATAATTATAAGTTTATACTATTATTTATCAGTATTTAAGGTGGATTTCGCTTAAGCGTTATTTATAATTGTGATCATTTTCTATAAAACTCTGTATTTAAACCTACTATAGTTCGATGCTGTGCTACTGGTTAAATATGTGATTTAAATAAACCATGTTAAGCTATTTACCAACAGAGAGTGTGTGAGAGAGATAGTGAAAGAGAGAGAGAGAGAGTTATAATAATACTTTGTCTGATTAGAAACTTGAATTAAGTATTTATTGAACATTTCATTTTTCAAATATTTTCCATTTTCATTGTCTTTATTATGCATGTGAATTAGATATGTGTAAACATAATATCTATAATTCACATGACGATGACAGTAAAAAAAACCGAATTGTGCGGGAAAGTATACTATATTGCAGGAATCCGTTGTAAGATTGTTAACACTGACGATTTGTTCTACTTGTTAATTAAGAGATTTGACAGCTCATATAGTGAAACCTATGTCCCACATTCTTTAAAACTCAGGCTTAGATCTTTGTCTCTAGGTTTAGCATTCGACAACCTGCAAGAGAAAC
Organism: Catocala sponsa; assembly: GCA_963564715.1. Taxonomy (NCBI): domain Eukaryota; kingdom Metazoa; phylum Arthropoda; class Insecta; order Lepidoptera; family Erebidae; genus Catocala; species Catocala sponsa. Next base: position 17,550,477 of record OY751338.1, on the reverse strand, counting down.
CGCTTGTATTGTAAGTGATCAAAAGTTACGGAAATCGTTTACCACCAGATAAGCTATATGCTTCTTTGGTACCTTGTTATATAATGAAAAACATTGATAACGGCTATATCTAATATGTTGAAAATCTATTACATACATACTAACTTTAACATACTTATACACTATATTATACTTATACTACCTGATCTACTAGATATTGTAATCTATGTACATCAAACGTATTATCTTTGTTGCACATTGCATAAAATATTATTATACGCGAGTATACCTATATTTTTATTATACATTGATCTTTATCTCAGTAGTACTCTAAGGCCAGCCGTACACGGACTGCTTCAAGCAGTTGAGACCGACTGCTTGAAGCCGCGACCGCGCGGTGAACTATAGTCATTCATTCGCTGCCGTACACACGACTGCTCGAGCAATCGCGACCGCTTCAAGCCGTCAACTGCATGACGAAATTCCATCGTGCCGTCGACCGCTCGCGAGCGGTCGCGAGGCATACACCGACTGCTCGAGCCGTTGACTGCGCTAGAGCAGTCGAGAACTCTCCGACCTCCCCCCCTTCCCTTGTAGCCTCGCGGCAAAAGCAGTGCTTCCTTGTCAGAATCCATGACTCGACTGCGGTAGAAAATCAACTGCTCGAGCGGTTGGTAGCAACAGCTCGAGCAGTCAACAATCGACCGCTCGAGCTGTCAGTGTACGTCGCTCAACCGTTAATTGCTCGAGCAGTCCGTGTACGGCCGCCCTTAGGCTGGCCATAGACGGACCGCATGTTGCAGTCGAGACCGACTGCTCTAGAGCGGTCGCGTTGAAATCGTACACAACTGCAACACGACCGCATAATGTAGTCGACTACGACTGCTTGGAGCAGTTGTGTTCGACCACAAAATAATACTGATGCGAGTTCATTTACAAGATGAATTTCGATGAAGAAACACTGCTTCTTGTACTACTATTACGCAAACGTAGGCGTAGAAGACACCGTAGTATGTGGGTGCGTCTAATACTACAATCAAGAGAACAGCATGGAATATTTCATACTTTGTATCCCCAGCTGAGAGAAGACACTAAAAAGTTTATCAACTACTTTAGAATGTCCGTGGTTTCATTTGATGAATTAGTTAGTATTTTAAGCCATAAAATACAATGGACAGATTCCAAAATGAGGAAAAGCATTGCACCTGAAGAAAGAATCGCGGTAAGGAAGAGTATCGCAGGAGCGGGGAGGGAGTGGCGCGCGGTCGGCAGCAACTGCTTGTAGCGGTCCGTGTATGCTGGGTCCGGCAGCTCTAAGCAGTCGACCGCACGGCGACACTCGACCGCAGAGCGACTGCTCCGACCGCTCAGGAACTGCTCGAGCGGTCCGTGTATTGCGGATATGAATTTAGTATGGAAACTGCAGATCGCCGTGCGGCGACCGCATCTTGCAGTCGGTCTCGTCTGCAACATGCGGTCCGTCAATGGCTGGCCTAAGTCGGCACAAAGAGTAGGTACTTAATAAAAAGGTGGCTAACACTGCCAGACTTGTTTATTTTCGACCGCATTTTTATTTTTTACCAGTCTAGATTTGGTTACTCGCCAACATTTTGTATATATTTTAATGTACGATGTTATCCACAGTTGTTGTTGTAGTTATAGTTTATACTCCTTTTTGTACTTATTTATAGTTAAATGCATACATTGACCACATTTTGGTGTTATATATATGTTTCTTAAAATCTTTACACCATTAATGAAATGTCGACGTAAGCACATACTATATTTATTATACTATTATATTACATTTTATGAAAAATACACGGAAAATGTTCGCTAAGATTTTTGTCCTCAAAGCAGCAATAAAGATTTTTGATTGTTCCCTCCCCTATTTTATTTATTTGGGTTGCGATGACCGCCAACCCCATAAGCTATCTATTGCCCTTCTCAATTTCCTTTTATCAATCTTTGCGCTGTTTTGAACGTGATAAAAATATTCTTATATCATGAGTCCGCCACAGCTATCCGATTGCGGTTATTTTCTACGACAGTGATGAGTTTAAGTATAATAAAATATATATTTAATAAACAATTTATTTCAATTACTTATTTTTAAAACGTAATATGAGTTATGAAGAAGTTGATGAATCCTTACTAATATTATAAATTCGAAAGTAACTCTGTCTGTCTGTCTGTCTGTCTGTTACCTTTTCACGGCTAAACCACTCAACCGATTTAGATGAAATTTGGTATAGATATATTTTAAAACCTGGGGAAGGACATAGGCTACTTTTTATTCAAGTAGGTACCACGCGGGCGGAGCCGCGCGCAAAAACTAGTATTCTATAAATGCATGCCTTCATAGACTCATACACTTTCCCAGAAGAGGTAGGTTAGTTAGTGCTACGAATTTTGACTTTTCCAGTAATAGTAAATTATAAATGAGCTTTATACAGTGACTAGCTAACCCGCGCAACTTCGTCTGCTTCATATAAGATAAGATAAATTTTTGTAACATTTTTCATTGCTGAACCGCTCCTATTGGTCTTAGCGTAATGTTATATAGCCTATAGCCTTCCTCGATAAATGGGCTATCGAACACTAAAATAATTTTTCAATTCGAACCAGTAGTTCCTGAGATAAGCGCGTTCAACAAAACAAACAAACTCTTCAGTTTTATAATATTAGTATAGATTACAAACATATTTCTTTTTTCTTTTCATTTATAATACAAATTCTTTATGCAAGCTTGATGCTTGTTATGATATGAATACATTTCATGTCGTCCTTAATCTAAATATTCTAAATTTTTTAGATTGGTCAGAACACATTCTTCGAGTTCCAGAGAATCTATGAACTTTGATTGTAATGCGATCGTTCATTATTAATGTCTTATTACCTTTGGGAAGAGCCTGCTGTCGACAATTATTTGGTAACAATACAAATGGGCCAGTTTGCCCTTATTGGTAAAGTATAAACTCGGTACTCAAAGTAGTCCAGAAGCTCACAGACCCCGTCTATTTATTTCCCTCTTAACAATGGCACAGCGCGTATAATTCCTCTGGTGAACCTAACAACAGGCGATCATAGGCTGCGGAAGCAATTTACTACCGGACGGGCCGAATAATTACTAACATGAAATACAAATGTGTAAGTCTGATAAAGAAAAAATGTTGTATAAAGTTTGGCTGTAGGCCACTAAACTTATTTTTCTTTGTAGAATATTGTATCTCCTTTTGTTTTTCTTTGAATTTAGAATTCTATCAAAACTGTGAATTAATAAAAAACACAAGACTGATAAAACAACTGAAGCATGAAATTATTACCTTGTTTTTCTGCTTGTGAACATAGTTATTATGGAAATCAAGTTAAACAAGACGCTGTTGATATCAGCCAAATGGTGTGTACCTAATCGCTCCCTTGAGTAGTGACCATGAAGATAATCGCTGATGTCAATGTATCTGAACGACATTTTAGCAAACTTTTACTTACATATAATATTAGTTATCATTATGACATGTTTAAAAATACATTTATAAATAGGAATTCTTAATATAATACCTAAAATATGTTCAAGTCAATATATTTTCCAGCGTGGTGGACTATGGCCTAACCCTTCTCATACTGAGAAGAGGCCCACGCCCAGCAGTGGGAAATTTAAATACAGGGCTGGTATTATTATATATTTTGTTTACGGAAATGTTAATTACCATTAAATATTTTAGGTTTTGACGTATAAAATGTACATTGGCATTGACGTCTATTACAAAATTCAACTACGTTAAATTTTTTTTTATACAACTACGTTGGCAAACAAGGATACAGCCCACCTGTCGGTGAGTGGTCACCGTAACCTATGGACGCCTACAACACCAGAGGCATTACTTGCGCGTTGCCGACCTTTTAGGAAAGGAAGAAGAGAAATAGGAACTGGGAAGGAGAAGGAGCGGGAAAGGGGAAAGGGTGATTGGGCCTTCGGCACTCTCACTCACCAAACGAAACACAACAGTAGGAATACTGCGATTTCACGTCGATATTCTGTGAGAGAGTAGTCCTTCCCCGGTCGAGCCGGGCCTGAAATCAGCGAGGCTCTTACTACTATTTCACCGTATCTAGGAATTATTTTAAAGCTGTAATGTTCCAATGTTCCGCGAAAGCTTCTCTCCTTCTATCTATCCCAATCTAGAGTCGCTAAAGACCAGTCCAATAAAGTATTCCAGCTTATCTCGTTATCTTCGTCTGAGTCTGCCGCAATGTCACTTACCATATTGGGGGATCCATTGGGTTGTAAGCTTGTTTCATTTTGGTATATTCCTATTTACGTTTTCATTACTACTAATACTTATTAGAAAATTCTGGCATATTATTTCCAGCATTTTTGTCCGACTAAAAATACTATATGAAAAAGGCCGAAGAAAATAATTTCCAATTTAGATTTTAAGTAAACCTTTTTGCGGTATAAAGCAATAACTACTGCAAATGGTACGGTATCAGGTGCCGATTAACTCCCATAAGTCCATTAGGGCCTGATGTACATAGGTATGTAAAAAAGTATCTAGAATTGTAATTAATTCTAGTTGAAAAACTACTAAGTTTTACATAATATTGTCTTCTGTTTACGCGAATGTTATTCATTGAACTACTATACCTATACGAATTTTATCGCGTTGTTTATTACAAAATTTTGAAAACTGTTACACTACTATTACTATTAAACTTTACTAATAATCAATAATTTAATTAGCTTAAAAATTAGTAAAGTTTAATAGTAACAGTTTTCAAAATTTTGTAATTAACAACGCGATAAAATCCGTATATAGTAGTTTAATTTCAATGACTAAGTTTTACTTTGAATATTATTATCAAATTAAGCAGTTTTGATACACACACATAAATACACATAAAGATGTTTTTGCAGTTTAATTTTTTGTTGAATTAACTTCATAATAAAATTGCAATATACATTCGTAAAAACTATAATAATACTGCATACATGTGAAGGATGTGTGAATAACAAATAAAATATACTAAGCGGTTCTTTATTCAACTTAATGTCTCAGAAACTAAAAATACAATTTTGTAGTGTGTTGTCATTAGATTTTTAAAACTACTTGAGAATGTAAAACTAAGTAGTTTAGCTATTTAAAATAGATCTTGAAGGACGAATGTCTAATTTTAGTTCTAATGATATTTCGGTTCAATATTTCTTTATTTCTTATTAAAGACAATTATTACATGTCGATTATATAAGAAAATACAAACAAATGTATTACACTAATTAGTCCGTTAACACAATACATATTATATGTAGGTATCAAAACAAAAACACAGAACAAAAGGTAATATTATAACTATGTGATACCCACATCATTGTTTAATATAATTGCAATTGGTATAACAGATTATTTTTAAAATTACGCATTATCAATCTTGCATCATGTAAATGAATTTGAAATATTAACTTTTGTTTACATCCTAACTAATGTTATACATGTGAATATAAGTTGGTTTATTAATTTGTTTGTTTAACGCTCGGGCGTACAGAATAGGACATAGAGTATCTTTTCTCTGAAAAACAGTACTGTTACCTAACCTTTATTTACGCAAGCGAAACCGCGGGCAAAATACCTGATAATTCTCAAATTTGTTTATTGTAGTAAATTAGAGCGACCATTAAACGGAAAAGAAAGTATCGTGATTTTAAGCTCGGTGAAATTTATTTTATAGTTCGCCCGTATAATAATGGATGTGTGTCTTGATCTATTATATTGTTTCTATGTATAATATGTATGTATTTATGTATGTTTATCCATTGTCTAGTACCCATAGTACAAGCTCTGCTTAGTTTGGGCTAGATGGTGTTTTGTGTATGTGATAGAATATTATTATACTTGTCAAAGCAACATTTTTATTTCTTAATTGCAAAACTACAACAGTGAAGGCAGTTCAGGTTTATCTGTTGCTTGTGTAATCAATTGCTCAAGATATACCTAATTTCTAAGAAGTTAGGTGACTAAGGGGTAGTTTGTCTAAAATTGAACAAAACTTATTGAAATTTAATACTCATCTAATAATTATTATCGTCAAAGTGAAATTAATTAATCATTTATTCTGCACAAATTTATTAGGTTTACACCTAATAAATTTGTGCCTAAAGTAATTTTATTAATGTAATATAATATCCATAAAACGCAATATATTTTTTTATGTTCCAGAAAAATGCATTTGAATAAAATTGCCCGTTTTACGCCAAAACGCAGTAATGTAGAGATCAGCTACATAAAATGTTTTACGACTGTATCAAGTACGACTGCGAAGTATAAATTATATGTTTTATCTCGTTGGTTGTGTGGTATATGCACAGAAACAAGAGCTGTACCAACCTATTACATACACATTTTGCACGCAATATTTTTAAATGTCACGTTATAAGGGATGGGCTGTATATTGGATACAATTGTTAAACTAACTACTTTTCTTTGTGCTAGAAGATATGACATTCTTTAGAAACCGATTCACGGGACTATCAAGGCAGTCAATCAAGAGACCAAAAATAGGAATAGTTTTTATATTGATGATGTTCCTTATAGAATTTCAATAAATCAAACAATTTCAATACAACCACAAACTGAAAATATTTCTTGTATGGTTCACATCCTTAGCGAATAATTCGTGTTCTCATTAGCGAAACAAATAAGTTGTAGATAATAATAACTACATTTGAACTGCTGTTTGAACCACAAACATCTGGTCTGTAGAAAAAAATCCGCACAAGCAACCTGGTATTATCTAAATTAGTAATTGCATATGGCTAATACGTAATTAAATAAACAATATACCTAGCAAATGATTGCATTCGAATTTGTCAATCTTTCAAATATTTCTGCTCGCTTGAATTTTCGAAAATTTCAATGTTTTATTTACAATTGTACATCGCTAGATCACAGTCAAACAACCGTATTGTATTCTTGCATTAAGCGTGTGTTTCTGAGTTCTATAACAGAAGTGCCGTGTTAAGCAGGAGGCCCTTAGTTGAGAGTCCGTAAAAAAATAATGATAATCAGTAATTACGAGAGGCTCCATGCTTGTTTACAAAAGTAGTAACATAATTAAAGCCATCATTGCATTACATGCTTTGCATGCAAATAATTAATATGTAAATGTTAAATAATAAAAAGCCTGAATAAAGTAAATATCTTTTATTCTTAAATTTATTTTGTTTCAGGACAATGAAATTGTTTTAATTTATTTCTTTAATAATGTACCCACAAAGTGAAAATTAAATCAATACAACTGCTTTTGAAGCATTCGCGACTATTTAATTCGTTTAAAAATCTGTATGGTGGTTTTATTCTGTATATACTCCACGAAATAAAAAAATTACAAGCTTTAAACGAAAGCATTATGTACCTACAGTAATGTTCTTGAGAAAAGAAGTTAAATAAAAAATTATGTATAGAGTTTAACTCGATGCTTAAGCTATTCTCAACCAAAGTATCGTTATCCAATTTTTCTGTTTGTGTGTTTATATTAAATACATTGCTATTTTACATCTTTCACAGTTGTCGATCTCAAAGGCCTTCCATTAAATATTTATATAAATTTGATATACGTATTGATTTTTGTATTAGCAATATTTATTTTGTTCTAAACAAAAACTTAAGTCCAGCTAGCCTTATCCTGCTGGCTCCAAAAAGAGGGCTAGTTAATGCTGCTATTTAAATACGACAACATTTTATAAAATCCATGTCAATAGGCTACTAACTGATTATTTGTGCTGCGGCATGTCTTAAAACCTTTCCGAAACCTTTTGGCATGCCGACTTTTAACAAACTCATCGCACTTATCTCTTGATCTTTAATCTCAAATGGATCAACAGCGGGTATACCATTTTCTGGAATACCAGTGTCCATTATTTTAAAGAAAATACTTCTGTATAATTCTCTTTGAAAATCACCGTCAGTGAAACCGCATTTTTTATGTCAGCAACTGCAAAAATAAAATCTGTGTTTTACATGCATTTCATTAAAGATTACGCAATATGGTTTTGGGAAACTTAACACAAGATAAGTCGATGGCCTGCAGGCGCCTTGAAAATTTTGATATTAGTTTACGTACTGACAATGGAAAGACGACCAAGTTCTTCTTAAAACATGTACAGTCAGCATCAAAAGTTGATGACTACATTTAGATTTTCAAAATCGCTGTACACCGTATTATACCTAAATCGCTCAACATGACAAGCGCCAGAAATGAATGATTATCATAAAAGGGCATAAGTAGGTGACCATTACTTTTCAAAAGTCGCTAAACAAAGTTATAGTAAAAAAAGCATAACATTCTTCGTCTCTAAAGTTTCTGAACAAATTTTAGACAAAAATAGCATACCATCGTTTATCTCTAAAGTCCCTGAACAAAATGCCATTTCATTTTGTTCAGGGACTTTAGAGATAAACGATTTTGGGTTTAATATGTATGTGTATTTTTTTCGGCAGGTATGTGTGTTTGGTATATAAATTAAGTAGACACATGCACATGTAAATCACCACCCTTTTATTTATTATCAACAAAATTAAATTAAATGGTTCGATAAATCAATACAGATAATTATTACTTGTTTTAATTACAAATCAACACAATCATAATAAAATAATTTAAACTTTCATAATCAAATCAATGTTTTATAAACAAAAACAAGGTATGATTTTTTATCAATTACAATTATGATTAGACTTAAACTACTTAGAATTAAAACCTAGTGTGTCCCCCATTGGCATCGATGACATTTTGGAGACGTTCTCGCATGGAGTTTACCATATTTGCACAAGTATCTCGTCCCCTAAAATCTTCCCAGATTTCTATGGCGTGATTTAGTAAATTTTCCCTTGTTCGAGGAGTGCTTTCATCCCAAGCCTGGACCATAAGCCCCCATAAGTTTTCGATGGGGTTAAGGTCTGGGCTCTTTGGTGGGAATGGAATTTCGACAATGTGATCAGCGTTATCCCGGAACCAAGCTCTGCACACTCGGGCCATGTGGATTGAACAGTTGTCATGTATGAAATGTAATGGGGCCATATCAGGTAACACTATTTGTGCTGTGGGCAGTAAAACATCTTGCAAGATGTATTTGTAGCCTTCGGCATTTAGCCGTCCACCAATTTCTATCAGTTACCCTGGTCCACTTTTATTCATCCACCCCCAAAGACCCACAGAAATCCTTCCACTGGATCTATTTTCTATTAAGTGCTCCTCTTGATAACGGGAATTATTAATTCTCCATAACGTAATTCGACCGTGTTGAGAAGATTTGAAGGTCTTTTCATCAGCAAATATTACATTGGAAAAATCAAAATTTAAATATCGTTCTGCAAACTGAAGTCTTTGCAACTTATGTCGAGCAGTAAATTTTAACTTACGGGCCGGTTTTCGGCAATGTATACCAGCTTCGTGGAGACGTCGACGAACGGTGGTTAAAGAAATATTGTTAGCTATAGCTACATTTCTGGTTTGAAGGAACGGAGTCTCTCTGATCTACGCAAGGCGCAAATATTATTTTTCCAATATGAAAGAAATTCTGGCAGGTTACATATTAATCTAATGTTCAGTAGGTAACATGTCAAAAATAGCTTCACTGGTCATCATGCTATGCTTGTGGTTAGTCTAACCACCATATCAACTGGCCCGAAAACGGTTGATCAGCTAGTGTACAAATCTCTCACTAAGACTAAGAGACTACGATATAAGATATTTTAATTTATTGTCAGGAAATATACACAGCTGAGATTAAATACTTCAACATGTTACAATCTTGTCACATCTCCATTGCTTCATGGTTTAGATGACTATTTACCGGTTCTTTTCCAGAAACATTGATTATTAGATATTTAATTTACTTTATTCTCTCCAAAATAGACCTGATGAATGATTTTAGAAAACCACTTTACGACATTCAGAAGCATTAACTATGTAAAAAAAATATCATAGATTTAAAAAGTATCGTTTATTATGAAAAATATATTAATTTTATTTATAAGTTTAAAGTTCACGCCCAGACGCTCACTGGTGTCGTGGCGTCTTTCAAGATGATACGCCTCAATAGGTAAACAGTCAACACATAGTAAATATTAGGTGCTAATCTATTATTTCAATTTATCAGTGAAATAAATATGAATAGTGGTGTATGATTCCTTAGTGCGAAAACACATCTGTAAAAATTTCAAACAACAGAACAATGCAAAAAAAGTTGATGACTCTTGCACGGGGAGATCCAGCTCTAAATGTAAATACCTACTTCAATTTATTTCCGTGAAAGTCACTTCTACGTAAGTTCATATTTTGTATTTTTTTATTTTTTTTTTATTAGTAAAAGTTTATTATTAAATTTTCAAATGGTGCGTGACCTTATTAAATATCTTAAATTAATTATATTTTTGCGTTAGATATTTCTGTATAAATAATACGTTAATCTGCATTTAAATTCTTGGATATTTGAGCAGTTTTAACGCTTCTAAATTCAGCTGAATGGAAGTCTTTGTTTGAAGCTAGAAACTCTCCTAAAATCAATAAATCAACTGTATAAATCAAATCCTTGTTCTATGGCTGATGTTTGCTAAACTGCTGTAAAAGTGTGTCTAAAACAAAAATAAAGAAAAATGTAGTTATTGTAAACACTCAAATGAAACTATGTGACGTTTTCTGAGGCGTGGCGCAAATAACTCCGATTCGTTTTTCAGCTATCATGGTGGAATAAATAAAACCACAAAATACAACAGTATTTTGTGGTTTTATTTTAATAAATAAATTATTATTGATCTCGCCATAAATATGAAAATTAATCATATTTTCAAAATCCTTGAATCATATTTCAATAAATCCATTAACAATTTTTATAATTCTTGATTGATATATTTGTTTGTATCTCTCCCCATTATTTTATACGTATCTGAGACAACAGCTATATCTTTAATTTAAACGTCGATTTTAAGCTTTAATTCGGATTGATTTCGTGTTTATTTATTAGTGAATCAAACATTTTGTAGATTATTATAACTACCTCTAAGGCAGCGTTAGAAACTCTATGTTGCAGATTATTACAGTAACTACATATTATGTGCATCACACCGCTAAACAATCTGGTGGTATTTAAATTCGTATAAATACAAATTTAAATACTTAATTTAAATAATAATTTAATTTTAATATTTGATTATGTAATAGCACTATGCAAATTTGCATATGGCTATTACATAATCAATATCAAACATTATTGATTTTTTTTGTTTCAGAATCAGAATCTTTATTTTTAAATATAGGTTACAGTCGTGTGAGATGTTACATCTGATTTTGCATTCGAATTTTTGTCAATAATGTATATTATTCATATTTTTTGTATATTATTCATCGCTAGACCAAAATCAAACAACCGTGATGTATTCCTGTGTTGAGCATAGATTTCTAAACTATTTAACATAAGTGATATGTAATGTATGTATATCAGCAGGAGACTCTTTTAAAGAGTTGGTAAGAAAACAATGATAACCGGTATTGCAAGCGGTCATTTTATTAAGCCAGATCATCAAGAAGCAGCTTGCTTGTTTACCCTTGTTTGCCAAAGTAGTAGCATAAAAACTCATCATTGCGATACTTGCTTTGCATACATAAAAATTAATATGTAAACGATGAATATTATAAAACCTTAATAAAGTAAATATCTTTTATTTTTTTAATTTACAACTATTAAACGTAATTCATAATATTCATATTGTTGTAATTTATGTCTTCAATATAAAGTACCTACCTACATAGTCCAAATTAAATCAATATAACTGTTTTGAAAGCATTGGCGTTTTATTTTAATATTATATTTGAAAACCATTTAAATCGTTTAATAGATAAATTATAAAATAGATAAAATTAGGCTGAGATAGACTTATTTATGCAGAATGTCGGATTCTGTGCTGCAAGTATGTGTTTTTACACAAAAAAGGTAGCAAACAAGCTACTCGCCAGTTGGTAAAGGATTAGTGTAGCCTATAAACGCCTGTAATATCTACGTGTTGGTAACTTTAACCAAAAGGAATTTAAGACCCGTTAAAAGGAGAGGAAACTGAGAAATACTTAAGGTATTTAGTAATACGGGTAAATAAAAAAAAATCACCTGCATTAATAATCCAGTAACACGTAACTTATTATTTTATTATTACAGTGATACAAAAATAAAATAAAATAACAAGGATCATAAATCATTTCACGCCTACATTTACAACGGAAAGATAGGTAGAGATGTATCACATTTAGCACGCTATATTTTTAGATCTTACCTAATAGGGGACGGTCTGTTTATCAGATACATTTCAAAACTCAGTAAGCAGGAGCTAGAACTAGAACATTACAATCTTAATTGTAAGGAGATACCGAAGTCAAGGCACTAACAAGCCAAAATTAATAATTTTATTAATATAATGAACCTTGGTAATTAAATCAAAGGTTGAGAATACTGAAACTATGCTTTGTATGCATAGTCATAGTCATGATTTTATGATTAGAATAAATACCAATATGATTAAGATACAAAGTTCTATAATCTGTGTTAAGCAAAATGGGTACAAGCAGTAGGAAAGCATCGAAGGGATAAACACATTCCTTAAAGTTGAACTTGAGTTTGAACTCTCAAAAATATATAGACAACTAACGTACTTATGACCGGGACGAGAAATAAGACATAAAATTCATTCAAATTATAATAACTCTCATGCCAAGAAATAGGTATATGAATTTCAGCACCGAGCTTGAATAAATTTCCGTTTTATAGCATGTTTTACATTTATAATATAGATATTAGATACCACGCGTGGCCCTAAATGCTTGATATATTATTGAAACATAGTATTAATTATTACACCGAGACACCTGTATAAGCATTAATATCCACAAAGAAGTGAAGAAATTTTAGAATTGTTACAGTATTTTAAACCACCACCCTTACGCATATAGGTTTACAATTTTCCCTATATATCTAGTATATATGCCTGACATTTGGTCATAGCTTCATTTCTCCCCTTGGATACGGAATATTAATGGAATCAACTAACTGAGAAAATACCTACATATATCTAGTATTCAAACGCCGCGTGTCGATTGTTTGCTCTCATTCATATTGACTTCGTTTTTTCATTAGCGAAATAAATAAGTTGTAGATTAAAATAACTTCATCTGGACTCCTGTTTGAACTTCAAACATCTTGATAGGACTAGAAATTGCATGTTGCAGAAGATTTATTTATTTATTAAGGTTTACTCACAGCACATACATATATACATGTTACAATAAAATATTTTAGAATTGGTACATATAATCTCATGCATATGCTTATTATGAGTTAACACAACATTGTCATAATTATATACTTCTCATTAAGACATGCTACTTAATTGTAATAAACTTCAATAGTAAAAACAGAACTTAAACTAAACTAAAGTTAAAATAATTACTACGGATACAAAGAAAACATAAAAAAGCAGCTTACATTTACAATTATTTCTAAAGAGATGTACTTAGGGATTTCAAAACTTTGGATTTAAATTTTGTTCTGCTATCATGAAATATGTCCACTTCGGGTAGAGTGTGAATGGCTGAGTTAAGGTCTCTACAAATTCTCACTATTGGACAATTTCGGCCAACGTTGGTGGAGGTGACGGGCAGTTCTAATATTCTCGTTATTGGATATCGGGGGACCTTGCGCGGGACAACTATATTTATCTCACCGCGTAAACAAATTGGTGATATCACGGCGAATATATCTATCAGCCTTGACATAGCCAAAGCTTGCGATAGTGTCTGTCACCTGTCTCTTCTTTCCAAGCCTCCGACCTATGGCTTGCCCCCTCAACTATGCACCTGGGTTGCAAGTTTCCTGCAGAAGTGTCGTATCGGGTCCTTTGCGACGGTCGCGCTTCCAAATTTATGCAGTTCAGTGCAGAAGTGCCTCAGGAGTCCATCTTATCCCCTACGCTCTTTCTACTGAATATCAATGATATATTGAATTTTGGCAACATACATTGTTATGCGGACGACAGTACCGTGCATGGGCGATATCTCGGACATCCTAGGGCCAAACGGGCTGACGTTGAGGGGAAAAAGCAGGATCTTGTCGTTTAACTTGACCAGACCTTGGATCGCATCTCTGAATGGGGTGCCACAAGAACTTGGTCCAGTTCAAAGCCAAGAAGACCCAGGCATGCGAGTTCACAACAAAAACTCTAGTTTCCTTCCCCTCCCGTCTCTGAAGAACACTCCACTGGTGATACGTGACAGCCTCTCTATCTTAGGTATGAACCTTTGCCGCACCCTTAATCCCAAAACTTACATCTAGAGCGTCATTAATTAAGCTTCGCGAAAATACGGAGTTCCGAACAGGGTGCGGCGGTTATTCGCACCTGGGCAGCTGTGCCTATTGTATAAGGCGCAAGTGTACCCTTGCGTGGAGTACTGTTCTCATCTTTGGGATGGCTCCGCGCAGTACTCACTGGACGCTCTCAACAGGTTATAGCGGCGGGCGGTCCGTATCATCGGAGATCCAGAGGTCATGAGTTCACCGGAACCTCTGCAACTCCGTAGACATGTTTCTACAAATTATAACACGGGTAGTGCTCTAAAGAGTTACACCTTATCCCGCCCTTCCTTTTCCTATCCATAACAACGCGTGCTGGGCTCAGATGCCTTCCTTACACGGAAGAGTGGATTAGAGCGCGCACCAACAAGTTTGGGTCCTCATACCTCTGCCGAACGATCAAGGCATGGAATTCTCTGCCAAGGCACGTGTTTCCTTCTTCCTTTAATCCTGGGTCCTTTAAGCAGGGCGTGAAGAAGCATCTTCTCAGGCCGTCAAAGTAGGGACCTCAACATCGCCTCAGCTGCTGTGAGGACGGTGTGAAGGCCACTGCTCTTAGACCACATGACTGCTTACCATCAGGCGGGGTGTGGTCATTTTGACGAGCAAAATAAAAAAACGAAATTGGTATATGCGTATAGCTAATAAGTTATCCAATAATCAAGATGAAAAACTATTGCATTCGAATAATTGTCAATCTCGAATGTTTAGACTTGCTGGATTCAAATATTTCTATATTTTGAATTCAACTATAACTAACTCTAATTAATATTATTATAACAAGAAGAAAAGCAAAACACAGCTTTCTCGACTTCAACAACAATCATGTTTTTGAACTTTTGACTTCAATCTTTTTAGTAGGTATTAATCTACTTTGAGCAGCAGCTCATTCTGCGGTACCAGTATTGCAAACGTTCTTTTTGTTAACGTATGTAACTCATCGAGTAGGCCGCATGCTTGTTTACCAAAGAAGGAGCATAAAAAGCCATCATTGCGTTACGTGCTTTACACACAAAGAAATTAATGTGTAATATTGAAAAATGAAAAGCCTAAATAAAGTATATATATTTTATTATGGTAAGATGTATATTATAATTGTTGTTTCATGATAAATAGGTATATTATTTATTTCTTTAATAAAGTTACTCGCAATGTCCAAATTAAATCGTATTGATAGATTATTTTCTAACAATCGTAAACTATAGTTATTTTTAAAAGCAATCAATCAGAAACTGAATATCAAAATTGTGTTCGCCTTCAAATGTTTTAGAATCCTTAGAAGCAATTTAATTTGTGACATGCTGGGAAACATCATCAGATATTAAATCCTTTAGTGGAACCACGGCGAAGAATTTATTACAATGATGGATAAATACTTCCAAAGCCTTGTCTACGACGGGTTTTCCTAAGGAATTACTGATAAGCTCCCAATTTTCGTTGAAAATATTGACTGCCACTGCACCTGTAAATTGTAAGGAAATATCATTTTAGTAAGAATTTGCCAACATATATTTATATTTCTTAATTTTAAATTGATAAGCTTATTGTGAAATTGAGTGAAAAGTACTTACTGACTTCTTGGCTGCCTATATACAAATTATCAGCGGCGACTGTAGCTTTACCTAAAATTTTATATGTGTATGTAATTCTATCGGCGTCCACCACCGTGTGTAGTTCACAATCTTCCAGTTTCTTAATTTCGAATGGTATTTCCAAGTTCATTTGTATATTTTCTGAAAATATTAGTACAGTTTGTACAAAGATTCAGGTTATAAGTACCCAAAGGTGACAATAACATTGGTTTATGATTGAGATTTTTTAAAACAAATTGCATAATAATATAGATTAAATAAAAATTGTTTTGGTCTAATACACGTCCTTGGCCTTGCTTTTGCCTTTGACCCTTGAGGGTTCAAGGGGTAGACAAAGATGTATCATACCAAATATTTTTTATGTTCTCGTAATAGAGGTCAGTCAATTACCGTCTCCCGGGTTCATTTATAGACTCCGTGCTTGATGATTTGCAAGATAACAAAATCATTTTTATAGTCGTTTACAACGCGTATTGTACAATTATTTACACACGAGTACTTTGTATTTTTGCAGCCTTATTTTGTAACAATTTTTTATTTCAAACAATATTTAAAATATTCTAATTATATTGAAACACTCATATTTTGTTTTAATAATATTTTACACGTACCAATATCAAGAGTTGCTTTTCCTTCTCCGTGGATTTTAATACCTCCTATTAAAGCATCGAGTGTAGGTGTTGTCTGAAGCGTATACTCGCCTTCAATAGTAAAGTGATCACATACAAGTTCTATTGATGTCACTAGTTTTTCGGTATTTATTCTGCAAAATAGAAAATTAAACAATCCATAAACAAAAACTTAATGTGCCTACATCAATGTTATTAATATAAAAAAGTTAAATATAGAATTATGTATAGAGTTTAACACGTCGTCGTCGTTTGAACCATCTTCAACCACAGGATCGTTAAAGGATTTCTTCTTTTTATCCAACGGTTCTGTTTGCGTGTTGATATTAAATAAATTGCTACTCTCCGTCTTTCAACGCTGTCTATCTCAAATGTGACCTGCCATTAAATATTTATTTCTTCCTAATACAAAAAGCAATACTTATATACAATAAGTATTGCTTTTTGTATTAGGAATTTTTCTTAACAATTATCTAAGCCCAGTTAGTTATATTGCTGGCTCCAAAAACAGGGCTGGTTGATCCTTTTTTAGTATTTAAATAGCAATTCAAACACAAAAAAAAAATTATAAGTTACAAATGCATAGGTTACTTACTGGTACTTTGTGCTACGGCACGTTTTATAACCCTTTATGAGACCTTTCGGCATGCCGACTTTTAATAAATTCATTGCAATTATATCTTGATCTTTAATCTCAAATGGATCAACAGCAGGTATATCCATCTCTGGAATACCAGTTTCCATTACTTTTAAGAGAATGCTTCTGTATAATTCTCTTTGACATTCGCTGTCACTGAATCCGCATTTATTTATATCAGCAACTGTAAAAATAAAATCTGTGTTTTACATTTATTTCATTGAAGATGTTTAACGCAATATGGATTTGAGTAACTAAAGATAAGCTAAGTCTATAATCTGCAGTCACCTTCAAACATTCTCTAGTTTCGTTACTGACAATGGAAGAAGAAAAAAGATTTTCTTGACCTTTGTACGTCGCACCGCAGATCTACGCAAGGCACAATTCTTTTTTTCAATATGTATGAGATTCCGAGAGATATAAATGAATCTAATGTTTAGTAGAGTTTTGCACGTAGAATTGGACCTGCAGACACCTTGAAACTATCGGTACTAGTGTGTGTACTGACAATAGTCAATGATCAAACTAGTATCGAAACTTTCCATTGAAACACGACGAAGTTCTTTTAAAACTCTTTGTTTTCCTATACGAATGAGATTCCGGCAGGTTATTGATTAATCTAATGTTTAGTAGACAACATGAGGTCTTTTCATTCCACTTCCTAATCCTGCACTATTATTAAAAATAGCCGTAGGTCCCTTAAATAGGGACTGAATAAATTAACTGACTTGGTATTACATGGATCTCACAACTTTTTACGGTAGAAGAACTGAGTAGCGAGACTTGGTTTTATTTACAAGTATGTTTTTGATGGCATAATAATATCTTAGAATTACTTAGAACATTAAATAAGCATAAAAAATATCACAAGAAATATAAAAATTGTATTTGTAAATAATTTTGTATTGATTTTTAATCAGTTTTAAACGTTTGGACTAAAGATAATATAATATGTTTTCACATACCTATGGAAGCTGATTCACAATATGTGAGAATGGCACTTATAACAAATATCACATTTGTCTTGAACATTTTGCTGTTTTTACTGTGTCTTGTTGTTGTGTCTTACTCATATAATGTCGGTAATGAGAAGTTGCTTAGGTTTATATACCGTGCAGATTTTGGCAAATTATTTTAGTGCAACTTTTTTTAGCCTGGTTCCGTATTAAAAACATACTCAGGGCCAATTTTTCATGCATCGTAATATAATTATATATCCTTTATATATATAACTTTTCTGTACGTATGTCACTAAACTCTTTCTAAACGGCTGGACCGAATCTGATGATATTTTCGTGTGTTTGAGTGGTTTAGATTCGAAATTGGATCCGGTAAGTAGCGCTTCGAACGATCGAGTTTTTTTACTTACTTAAGTATAAATTTGGCAGGTTGTTATAAAAAATAATGTTAATACACCTAATTATAGCTTTATTGCCATAATTAGGCGTATTACCATTATTTTTTATAACAAACAGTTCTAAATATTATTAAAGTAGTCTTATTAGTAGATTGACTAATACTAATAAAAAACTGTCTTGGTTTAATATATTGCAATGTAAAAATATTATTTAGCCATGAGGATAGACACTGTATCATCAGCAGTGAAACAAGTAAATATTTTCCATACTGTAAGACCCTTATAAAGCAAAGCTGTGATCTTTTTCTTAGGAGCTAATTTCAACGTTGATGCCGCGTTTAAATTGACGGTTAAAGGCGATCTTCTGATTGCTTCGCTTCAATCTTCAAAATGATCATGCTTCATCAAATATTTTAGTTTTGACTCTTTGAAAGGTTAATGGCACGATAACAAGTCTGCTTATGTCATTATGATATGATTTTTTTGAGAGAACTCAAAATTTGCTTGCGTTCGATTGTGAGTTCTTTGGTTTGATTACCACGTCGGGCAAAGTTATCAGCAGTCAAGTGGCCATAAATGTAACCAGTTGTTGGCAAATGTTGTAAAAGGTAAGTAAATTAAAAAAGTGCTATCTAAATTAAGGTTGGTGGAATTTGCGTGACAATCGTTCCTAACCCTTACGAGAAGTGCTTGTGATATGTAGACATGTATGATAATACGATTTGACATATCATATAGGGTAAGTGATGGCAACTAGTTTAAGAATAGCAGTTATAATATCATTGCTGTAGTTTACATGCCTACATCTCGAAGTAAACTGCTGACAAAAAGTGAGTATACACACCCGTACAGTTATTACACCTACCTTTTTATTTAGCTATTGTTTTAGGTGCCAATAATAGAATTTTGCCGTGGGAGAGCCACGCTTCGGCACGAATGGGCCGGCTCGACCGGAGTGATACCACGGCCTCACAGAAAACTGGCGTGAAATAGCGCTTGCGTTGTGTTTCGTTAAATGAGTGAGGGTACCGGAGGCCTAACCCCCTCCTCCCTCTTCTGAGGGAAAGGGGAGGGGGGGCAAATTTAAAAGGCCGGCAACGCACTTGTGACTTGTCTGGTGTTGCGGGTGTCCATGGGCGGCGGTGATCGCTTACCATCAAGCGATCCGTCTGCTCGTTTGCCGCCTATACCATAAAAAAAAAGAAAAAGAGGTGCTGCTACTAATAAAAATGTATTTACAGGAAATTCAATACTCATTGTGTAGTAGTACTTAGAATACTTTTTGATACAAGGTTTACGGAACCATAATAACTATTAACTTAAAACAATGTATTTTTAGTCGGGAAGTATAGCTAAAACAATTTGAATTAATTAAGATTCCGGCTTAAAAAAATTAGTCATAGTATTATATTTTTTATTTTAAAATATATTTCGGGTTTTTTAAGGTGGCTATAGTTTGCTTCCAGGTCTCAGTAAAAATCGAGCAACAAGTGGCAAATACATTGTAGGATATAAAAGTATATGGTAACAAGTTTAGTTGTATCTTATCGGACTAATTCTGTTAACTCTTGGAAAAAAGGCATAGTTTCATTTATCTGTAATTTTTATTTTTCGACTTATACATTCATTACATTACATATTTTTTTAAATTAGCATCGGCTGCCGCACTAAGCTGGAGGTTTGTATTGCGGTAACTACACGGTATACATAAGTCTCTTACCTATACTTATTATATAGACATCGTTTCGAAAACGGATAAAATAAAAATAAGTAAGAATTCTTAAAATTCTTACAAAATAACGTTCTAACGAAATGGAAATATTAAGGAAATAAAAAAGAAAGTACAGTTAATGGTTGTATGTAATGAAAATGTTTGGTGATTGGTGTGAATGTGTCATGTGAGGTATGTATGAGTGTGATGTCCTTGTCGTCAACTGTGATTAGGAAGAATAACTTCAGTTTCTTGATATGATAGTTTAAGGAGCCAGGTTGCTACTAATGTTTTACTTTACTTATTGTTTATTTTTTCATTTCAGCATTTAACTGACAAACTTTGTTATATATTTTAGGACGTAGGTAGATCGTCTGTCTTTTTATAAAAGAGTATAAGTTTAGGTATTTGAAATACACGTCGCTCATTAGCTAAGTGAATTCAGGGATTTAGTAATTTATTTATGCATCGAGAATAATTTCGAGAGTACGTTATATATTTATTTTGAAAACAATAATGTTTTCAAAATAAACCTCTGACGTACGCTAAACATTTCGTACTCCATGGTATAGATCATTAATTGAAAACCTACCCTTTTTTTTTCAGCATTACTTTCAGGACTACTCCCTGGGCTTTCTCAAGTTGAATTTTGAATTTTGTTGCACCAACCCATGTAAGGATACAATAGTATAGTGTGTCAGTTTTGATTTGTCAGTGCTTTGTAAATTAGTATCAGAGTGGTTTTGTCTGCGCTGTTACGTAATAATTTGAAGATGTATAATTTATATAAATTTTCTAATTCAACCTAATAATTGGTCTACACACATCAACAGAATCTAAAGAAACTTTAATCCTAAATTATTTACGACTTTATAGTTTAAAATCTTTTTAGTTGCCATAAAAAGTTTATAAATAAACAGATTGAAACCTCCTTTATTCTATTTTCTGAATTTTAAAACTGTAAATAGAAAAACGAAAGGAAAACAAAATATGGTGGTAAAATTGTTGGTAGTTCGTTACGACAAGGAATATTAAAATTGTTTTATTGATATTAATTAATGAAAAGGGATTAAATTGTTTTTCTTTTTTAATTTAACGTGCCGTGTGAGCTTAAAATCATGTCACGTCGTCATTTGAATCGAGATTAAATATTACGAGCTGTAGGCATGTTAGAAAATGATGTTATTCAACGCGTCGTTGCTGATGCCTTACACACCAGACAAAATGTGATATCAAGATTGTGGTCACGTTATTGCAGTACAAGGGATGTCGCTGAACGGCACACGGGTTGGTATCGTGTTACTAATTAGGGTATTATTTCTCCAAATGACCACCAGAAGACAACCCAATATCACAGCGATGCAACTAGTACAAAAGCTCCAAGAGGACCACCAGCTGCTGGTAAGCGACCAAACCGTGCGAAGGAGGTTGCGTGAAGTTGCTCTTCATGCTCGAAGACCGCTACGTGTTCCAGCATTGCAACATGGCAATCGCGGTTGGCGGCTTTCATGAGCATTTACCATAGAGTGACGAACAATGGTCTTTGGTGCTGTTCACCGATGAGTTCCTGTTTAAGTTTCATCCGGAGTCACGCGTTTAGAAAACTTCAGGGAGAATTAGCCGTCTACGGCACCCTCAGGAGGTCCACTCATACCAAGGCGGGACAATCATGGTGTGGGACGGAATTCGTCTTGACGGACGAACCCAGCTCGTTTGGATCCAGGGCAGCATGACTGCACAAAAATACCACGTGGAGGTAGTAGAACCCGTTATTATCCCACAGACAATCTTAATGGGCCCGGAATTTCTATTTATGCACGATAATGCTCCTTCCCGTACGGCGCGGCTGGTGTCCACGTGTGGAGACCACGATATTCAAGTTTAAGATTGTCCGGCACAGTTACTCGAGTTAAGTCCTATCGAACATGCCTGGGACATGTTACAACGAAAAGCTTTGAGAGATTTCTGGCCAAATTTGACGACGGAGCAACAACTTTACGAACACTTGCAAAGAATATGGGCATACCGCAGCAAGACATTGTATTTTAAGTATGAACAATCGATGTCGATTAATTAATGTAAGAGGTGGCAACACTGATTATTAATAATTAGATTTTATAAGATTTTTCAATTTTCATAAAACATAGTAAATAGTTGTAAATAGTTTTATAAGAAATGTTTTTTTTTTATCATACTAATTTTCTACGGCGATTAAAGAAATATCATTTTCATTTAAAACAAAAAAATGTATTTACTTTTTATTAAATACCTTAAAATAACCTATAATTCTTCCATTTACTATATCAGAAAATTCTTCATAGATTTTTAGATATTTGATGAAATATAAAATATCCATAGATTCCTTTGATGTGTGTATATGTTTATTATATATTAAGCGTTCATCCAATATGATTCCTAGGTCTAGACTCCTAGGACTAGTAGATCTTATGGAACGTGATGAATACAGTTTATTTAATTAAATTTAGAGTTTACAGATTCGTCACATGCTATGTTGTGAGAGTTGTCATTCCTTTCTCCGCGGTTACGGTTACGCTGGACCAAGACTTATTCCGAAAAATTAATGTGATATTATCAGCTTAGCGTAAAACGTTTACATTTGGCATGGGTATTCTTAAAATGTCATTTATATAATTACATAATAACGTGGGTCCCAAAATACTCCCTTGGGATACGCCAACCTCGACGTGTTGTCGGTTGCTGATTGTAGAAACTACTCTAATGCGTTGGAGACGATGTGTCAAGTAGCTGCGGAGTGAATTTAGTGGGAGACATCGCACGCCCATATCCTCTAATTTGCACAGACACGGTGTCACCATTGACAAAGATCTATAACCTTAATTTCATTTTTAATATGCACATATAACTTCAGATCGATAGTCATGACTAACTTCGCTTTTGCTTTTCTGTCTTCTACTTCACTTAAGTCGACCGGAATGTCGTCTATGTCAATCCCTTCCAATACAAGAAAATTTCTTGCCGCAAAGGCCCAATCATCATAGTTTTCTCGGCCTTTTAATTTCGGTATGTTTACTATGTAACTGCCCGACGACATTGTCTGTACTTTGTTACAAATTACACGATATATAATTCTGATTTTATTCCACAACCTAATGAAACACACAGATCAACGGTTGCAAATAAAAGATTCACAGATAATATAGTATTTGAATAGTCCTTTTTTTTTTACTAAGTACCTTAAGAAGTATTTTAATACTTTATTTATTTATTCTAATTAGGTATTTTGATATCCATAATTTAACAGAACTAGAACATTACGATATATTTGTATGGAGACACCTAAGTCAAGGACCTAACACGGCAGTCAATCACAAAAGCCAAAATAAATAATTTTATTATTATAGGTATTTAACTTTATGCTATTTCAATAAAATGTTGAGAATACTGAAAATATGCTTTGTATGCAAAGTCATCGTCATATATTAATGATTAGAATAAATACCAATATGATCAAGACAGAAAGTTCTATAAACTGTGATAAGCAAAGCAAGCACAATCAGAAGAAAAGTATCGCAGTTCAACTCTCAAAAATATAAGTATATAGACTACTAAAGTACTTATAAACAGAACGAGAAGTGAAACCCAAAATTCATTCAAATTAAAATAACTCTCGTGCCGAGAAACGAGTATATTTTAAAACCGACCTGATTAAATTGTCCTTTTATAGCACGATTTACATTTTATAATATAGATAATAGATACCACACGTGGCTCTACGTGCTTGGTATGTCACTAAAACATAGTATGTTTTACTTAGAGACACCTTTGTACTTAAGCACTAATATTTACACTTAATTGAAAAAATATATAGCTTAGTCTCTCTTCTTAGATACGGAATAATAATGGAATAATATAACTGAAAAATAGCTCAGTGGGGAGACCAACATACTGCAATGCAGAGAGTGTCGGGTTCGAACCCACGTCGCGCACCTCTGACTTTCGGAAGTTATATGACTTTTCGAAATTATGTGCGTATTCATTGACAATAATTATCGCCTGCACCGTGCCTCGGAGAGCATGTTAAGCCGTCGGTCCCAGCTGCCATGAACATCTATGGCAGTCATTATTGGGAAGTCAGTGCCCTCTAATATCCTGACACTGATCTAGCCTTAGGGTATCGTTAGCCTTCGGGTTGCGGAGGTCAGGTGGTAGCCGCTCCGTGTAAAAACTGATATCCAGTCAAATCCGGTTAGATTAGAAAGCCGACCCCAAGTGACTTGTGAATAATAAAGGCTAGGGAGAAGATTATTTTATTCAAACATCGATTATCAGGTCTCATTTGTATTGAGTTAATGTTCTTATTAGCAAAACAATCAAGTTGTAGATTAAAAAAAGTTCTCTGCACTTCTGTTTGAACCTCAAACATCTTGAAAATAATAGAAACTCCATGTTGCAAAAGATTACAGTAACAATGATTTATCGCACCGCGTAAACAAATTGATGATATCTAAATTGGTATTTGCGCATGGCTCATAAGTAATCCAATAATCAATATCAAACACTATTGCATTCGAATAATTGTCAATCTTTCGAATGTTTAGACTTGCTTGATTCAAATATTTCGATATTTTATGGACGCTTGCACTTACATACACTGTTGTTTGACTGTGATCTAACAAAGATCACAGTCAAACAACAGTGTGCTCTTAAACTACTTTATACGGATTTTATCGTGTTGTTTATTTAACATTTTCATTACAAGAAGAATTAACACTAATTAACACTATTATAACAAAAAGAAGCATAACACAGGTTTCTAGACTGCATAATACCTACTTTGAGCTCGTTCTGCGTAAATAGAAATAGTCCATTGAAATGTTACATGAGCTTTGCATTTTTTAGAGGACGCAATTTTATTTTTGGGACATGTGTGTCAATAGAAGCTTAACCCCAAGTTTGTGGGGTTACCGTCCTTGTCCCCCGGCCACCATCTTGGAAACAGGGGTGCAAACACCTTTTACGCGATATCTCGGAAACTATGCGTCCTACATAAAATTTGTAAAGACATAATTCGTAGCAAATCGCTTTGCCTCCAAATATGTTCATATAACTTTTTGCCCTAAATTTAAAATTAAAGAAGTTATAAACAAAAAAGTGAGAAAATTTCTATAAAAATTTTCTTTTTTGCTCTATAACTTTTCTTTTATGCATTTCACAAAAAATTACCTCAGACCAATCTTGTAGATGGTCTTTTGAGGAAAATTTTTCTCTATGATGTTTTTTTAATTTCATTAATTTAAAACGCTGTTACAGCGCTCCAAAGTTGACCGGGTTTGTCAATGCTCATGAGAATCCGGTCAAAACGAAATGTTTAACTTAGTTTTATAATCTTTTTTTTATTGTAAATACATTCTTAAAAAATTTTTGTTAAATCCGTACAACTTTACTTATTCATTCCTAACTGTTTTCCTTACTATAGAACTTACCAAATTATTGTTTCTTATAGTAATTTCTAAGAGGAGTGTACATTTTCGAGAATGTTAAGCAGGTAGAAAAGGTCCGAGTTACCGTTTGGAGACAAATGAACATCTGCCTGCTACGACTATTATTATTATACGTAGCCCTCGAAAGTTCAGCTGTTTCTTCTACCTCATTTTATTCTTTTAGTTGTGCTACATATTTTGCCACGTGTAGACGTATTGAAAGTTGTGGATGTTATTTTCAGTTTAATCAATTAAACTGCGAGTTTTGTGTGCTGAAATTTTCATTTAGTTATAAACATTGCGACTTTTTTAAAGCGTGAATCATGCGTGATTGTTTTATATGTAAAAAACCTTTTGGGGACATTAAAGTTCGAACTGTGAAAGCTAGAGGAGTGAAAACTTTGCTTGAGTGAGCAAAATTCAAAAACGATTTGGACAATGAATTATTTTTACAAAGTGTTTCTGAAGTAACTGTTCATATTCCCTGTTATCATTATTATAGTGATAGTCGAACAGATAATGTTGTTCGTCGTCTCAGCTGTAGCAGTTCATCATCTTCAGTATTAGAAAATATAGATACTGATTTTGATTTCTCAAACAATTGCTTTATTTGCGGCGAAGTATTCCAGGATCAGAGTGACTTGCGTCAAAGCCGTCAGAAGAAGATATGTAATGTACGTCATGAAGGTACAAAAAAGCATTTTGGACCTTGTTCTCAAACGTTCTGATGACATGGCAAAGAGCATTGCTGATCGCATAGCTAATGTTTCTAGCTTAGTCAATGTTGGAGCTAGGTATCACAAGGATTGCAGCAAGCAATTGTACTCCAAAAAATGGGGTGACGAAATAAGACATGATGACCGCAAAAATAACATTGACAATGTTATGGAGGATGTTTTTGCTTACTTGCATGAGAATAGTGAAGAGTGCTAAATTCGACTTACGGATTTAATGAAATCCATTAAAGGAGACTACATTCCAGAGAAGCGTACGATCATTGAACAATTAACGGCAAAAAAGATCATAAAACTAAGTTAAACATTTCGTTTTGACCGGATTCTCATGAGCATTGACGAACCCGGTCAACTTTGGAGCGCTGTAACAGCGTTTTAAAGAAATGAAATTTTAAAAAATTATAGAGAAAAATTTTCCTCAAAAGACCATCTACAAGATTGGTCTGAGGATTTTTTTTGTAAAATGTATAAAGAAAAGTTATAGAGCAAAAAAGAAAATTTTTATAGAAATTTTCTCACTTTTTTGCTTATAACTTCTTTAATTTTAAATTTAGGGCAAAATGTTATATGATCATATTTGTAGGCAAAGCAATTTGCTACAAATTATGTCTTTATGATTTTTTTGTAGGACGCATAGATTCCGAGATATTGCGAAAAAGGTGTTTGCACCCCTTTTTCCAAGATGGCGGCCGGGGGACAAGGGCGGTGTACGGGCCAACGACCGTACATATGCTGCGGTCAGCATTTAACGTCCAACGTGACGATTTTGTAACCATCAATAAATCAGTTCACCTTCAGCAAGCGTATCGTATACTCATTAACATAGTATCAATCAGTTATCATAATTTAGCATAATTATCAAATTTGTCGTATTATTTCAATAATCAATAAATAGTGCAATTATTTATATTATCTATCATTTCTATCACTTATCAAGAAGTGTACGTAACCCGTACATTTATGGTCCTTTGAGCTTTGACCTTTCGCGCGTGTTAGTAAAAGCAGGACTATTCGCGTGTGAGGACTAGTAGTGATTAGTGACAATTCGGAGGCTATCAAGTATATCAAGCGAGCAGTGCTGTGCAAGCAAGTACGCGCAGTGACTTCGGCAACAAGCAAGGGTTGTACATAAAGCAGTTTTCAAGTAAGATCTTTCCAATTTTTTTTACTTATAAAAATGGAAGACTGTCTAGCTAATCAGGAGCAAATAGTCGGTGCGATGGAGCAGCTTCTTTCTTCATTCAAGAAGACAGGCCGCGATCGCCGAACGACCGACTATATCACCAGGAAACTAGACACATTAGATTCATACTGGAAGGAATTTGAATCTAACCACTCTCGTCTCATTAATTATGAAGACGATAACATAGTTTATTTTAGTGACAATCACTTTAAAAAGGCTTTAGAATTTTACAAAAATGCTAAAGTCCATATTCAGCAATGGTTACCGAAACCTTCTACACCGAGCGTAGAAACAAAGTTTCTGAGCCCGAGCATGCCGGGCCCCTCACAGGTGGGTCAAAACAAGAGATCTCAAGGTACAGATAGCAAGACCGCTGAGCTGCTAAAAAAGCAACAAACCAACTTTAAAGCTTTCGTTCGCACAATAGATGACATCGATTTGGAAGATGTGACAGAGAAATGGGAGTTTGAAGATCTGTTACAGCAGCTGAATTCAAGATGGTCACTCATAGATTCTCTTCACTGGGAAATAGACGGCGAGCTGGACGGTGAGGATAGAGAATATGACGAATTATTTACAACAAATGAAAAGCGGTATAAGATCATGAAAAAAGCTATTAACAGCAAATTGTGGGCAACATCTCACAGGGAGAAGTTTACACCGAAAATCGAGATTCCAACCTTTACTGGAAATTATTATCAGTGGGTTTCCTTTAAAGATTTGTTTACAGAGACTATCTACAGGAACCCTACCCTTAATCCTGCACAAAAAATGCAATTTTTGAAAAGTAAGGTTAGAGGCGAAGCTGAGAAACTAATACAGCACCTTGCAATTAACTCCGACAATTATCAAGTTTGTTGGAAATTGCTCAATCATAGATTTAACAATAAAAGACTCATATTTACTTCGCACATTAATATCCTTTTAAATTTACCCGTCATGCAGCATCCTAACGTTACACTTATCAAACGCATTCATGATACTATTAACGAATGTTTGAATTCTATCAAGAACCTTGGTGTTAACGTAAGCACATGGGACCCGTTGTTGGTTCAAATTATGTCATTAAAATTAGATTCGGGTACTTATAACGATTATTTGGAATCCTTGAAGCAGCCTCGAGAAATACCGGACTTAAAAGAATTTCTGGGATTTCTAGAAAACAAGTTTACCACCATGGAGTCTTCAGCTACACGCAAGAAACAAGAACTTGCACTCAAGTCAAACAGCTCGCCTCCAACGGGGGTGCAAAAGCTGACGAAATCGCATAATTACAGAGCTTTCGCAGCCAATCAAGTCTCATCAAAATCATTTAATCATAACAAGAAATTTATTTCACAAAAAAGCAATGTTTTGTGTCCAATTTGTAGCGAAGAGCATGGCATTTATTATTGTCAGCAATTTCTTAGTATGTCATCCGATGAGAAACGAAGAACGATTTCGAAACTCAATTTATGTAAAAATTGTTTATTCGACCATCAAGGAAAGAATTGCTTTTCAAACAAAACGTGCCGTGAGTGCAATGAACAACACAATACCATTTTGCACGCAGTTTACGCGAGTTCAACGAACTCTGTAAAAAGCAAGCCCTCGAGTTCTGAGACACCCCGCGGTAATTCGTATGTTTCGCGGCACCAAGCCTCATCTGAAGTACTCATTACGACAGCTATTATTAATGTTCAAGATCTATACGGCACTTATCATAAAATGCGTACTTTAGTAGATCAGTGTTCTCAGATGACTTTGATTACAGAAAACGCCGCACAAATTTTACAAATTTCGAGAAAGAGATGTAAAGGTATTATTTCAGGAGTAGGGGAGAAAGAGAGCACCTGTAAGGGAATCATCACGCTGACTTGCTCCTCTATTTACAACAAAGATTTTGAATTTAATGTAGAAGCATACATTATGAACATGATAGTTAAGAACTTACCAAGTTGCACTATCATCAAACAGAATTGGCCACATTTGCGAGGCTTACAACTAGCGGATAACGATTTTAATATTAGCCGTCCTGTTGACATAGTTTTAGGATCGGATGTCTTCCCTGCAATTATTTTAGACGGTCTTCGCAAGGGTAGCAGTACATCTATGCCAATCGCGCAACAAACTCATCTAGGGTGGATAGTATGCGGCAGTATCATGACATCACAAAGTCGCCAATGTTACGTAATCGTAAGCGATATGGACGATATCCAACGGTTCTGGCAAATAGAAGATATCACGGAGGATGCAGATTTATCAGTGGACGATAAGCAATGCGTTACTTTCTTTGAAAATACAACGGTAAGTAAGCAAGACGGCCGGTATGAAGTACGCCTCCCTCTCAAGCAAGAATACGAGAAGCAGTTGGGATCATCTAAATCAATAGCTATTGCCCAGTTTCATCAATTAGAACGTAGATTATCAAGAAACAAAGATATATCAAAAGATTACAAGTTATTTAAAGATGAGTACATTGCACTCGGTCATATGAAACCTGCATCAAATAACATAATACACAATTATTATTTACCGCACCATTGTGTTTTACGAGCTGATTCTGCAACTACAAAATTACGTGTTGTGTTTAATGCGTCGTCAAAAACGTCAAGTGGGTCAAGCTTGAATGATATCATGGCACGGGGTCCAAATTTACAAAAAGATCTTCAATCCCTTATTTTAAAATGGCGTCAGTATCAGTATGCCTTTACTGCTGATATTGAGAAAATGTTTAGACAGATTTGGGTAGCTGAAAAAGATCAAAAGCTGCAAAAAATTATATGGAGGGATTCACCTAAACATTCATTAAAGGAATATCAGTTGACGACTGTCACCTATGGCACAAAAGCTGCTCCGTTTTTAGCCATGATGACACTGCAGCAATTAGCAAGGGATGAGCAAGGACAACATCCGGGAAGTGAAGCTATCACCGCGTTACGGGAATCGTTTTACATGAACGATCTACTTCACGGAGCGCATTGTATTCCCTCAGCAAAGCTCTTACAAAAAGAGCTTTCAGATATTTTAAGCTCTGGTGGGTTTAATTTAAGAAAATGGGCCTCCAACTGCACAGAATTGCTTAACGATATCAGTCCGGGACAGCCTAAGCAAGAAGGCTATGACTTTAACGCAGAGTCAACAAAAACCTTAGGGCTTCGTTGGAATTGTAAGCAAGATGTTTTTCTATTTGCGCCGAAAATAAAGCCAAATACTTTACATCCTACCAAACGCTCAATGCTTTCTGATATCTCTAAGTTATTTGACCCATTAGGGTGGCTATGTCCACTGACAACAAATTTGAAAATTATATTTCAGTTGGTTTGGCAAACTGACCTACAATGGAATGACAAGTTACCCGAAAATATCAAGCAAGCTTGGGTCAAAAGCATAGCAGATATAGATAGTATAAAACATTATCAAATACCAAGATGGTTAGGCATTCGTTTAAATCAAGAAATCGAATTGCATGGATTCTGCGATGCTTCGACTAAGGCATATGCGGGCGTCGTCTATTGCAGGATCACAGGGTCAGGAGCAGATTATAAAATCCATTTAATAGCAGGAAAGGCCAAATTAGTACCAGTCAGCAAGAATATTTCTTTACCTAGGTTGGAGTTAATGGGCGCGCACTTGTTATCCAGACTGATGGCTAAGGTTAAAAACTGTTATAATAACTACAGAATCAGAATATATTGTTGGGTTGATTCGATGGTGGTTCTAGGATGGCTAAACGGTGATCCCGGGAGATGGAAACCGTTCGTAGAGAATCGAGTTAAGCAGATCACGGAAGTTATACCTAAAGAGTCATGGAGATATGTCAAATCCAGTGAGAACCCTGTGGACTGCGGTAGCAGAGGCATGTCAGCATCACAGCTCAGGGAACATATATTTTGGTGGCAAGGTCCCAGTTGGCTGCAAGGGACAATCGTATGCGACGTTGATCGACCTAAATACTTTACCGATCTAGAGGTGAAAAAATCATCAAAACAAGTAAATGTTGTCGCAAAGCAAGACAAAGATAACGATATTATAACAACATTGCTTTCTAGATTCAGCAGTTTTATGTTTATAATACGCGTAATAGCCTGGTTGCGTCGATTTATTACGAAACAACGTGTATGTAACGTCAATTACTTAACTTTGCAAGAAATTAAACAAGCGACACTTACTATAATGAAAAATTATCAGCAAATAGAATTTAGAAACGAAATTAGCTGTCTTCGGGATGAAAAGAATATATCAAACAAGAGCAAGATTATCAATTTACATCCGTTCCTGGACAATCAAAGTCTTTTATGGGTCGGGGGCCGATTGAGGCACGCTCCTATGAATGAAGATAGAAAAACTCCTATTATAATATCCAATGGAAGATTAGCTGAACTCATTATTGATTATGCGCACAAGATGACATATCATGGTGGAGCAAGATTATGTCTATCATTTATAAGACAGAAGTACTGGGTCATTGGTGGGATGCGCACTATCAAGAAACAATTGCGTAACTGTGTCATTTGTCGACGTCATAGCCCCTACAAATTGCAACAGCTCATGGGTGATTTGCCGCAAGCAAGATGCAACCCGTCGCCTCGGGCGTTCTATCACACAGGCGTGGACTACACAGGATACGTCACAGTTAAAGCCAACAAGGGCCGTGGGATCAAGACCACAAAGGGCTATGTAGCTGTATTCGTGTGCATGGCAACTAAGGCCGTGCACTTAGAACTTTTATCGGATCTTACAACATCAGCTTTTATAACAGCTTTGCGTAGAATGGCAAGCCGGAGAGGAACGCCTTGTCACATTTACAGTGACAATGGCACCAACTTCTTGGGCGCTAATAACGTTCTTCAAAATGAGCTCGAGCAGCTGCAAATTAACAACCAAGATTTGCTGAAAGTAGTCACTGAAATGGAAATTCAGTGGCACTTTAACGCTCCTTCGTGGCCGTCAGCAGGAGGCCTCTGGGAAGCAGCTGTGAAGAGTTTAAAATACCATTTAAAACGGGTCATAGGCGAGCAAAATTTAACTTACGAAGAGTTCTCTACCCTTTTATCGCAACTGGAAGCATGTCTGAATTCGCGACCACTGTGTCCACTGTCAGAGGATCCGGATGATTTAGACTACCTGACGCCAGCACATTTTCTAACAGGAGGAGCTGGATTAACTATCATGGACACAGAAAGAGATCTTCGTACAAGATGGTACTTAATGCAAAAAATATTTCAAGACACGTGGAAGAAATGGCGTAACGAATATCTTGACCAATTACAAGCCCGATGAAAGTGGCGAAAACATCACGAAAATATCAAAGTCGATGACGTCGTACTTATTCATGACGACAACCTACCAGGAGAGAAATGGATGATGGGCAGAGTCACCGCGCTGCATCCCGGTGCCGATGGTTACGTTAGAGTCGTAACACTTAAGACTAAAAATGGGTTCACCAAGAGACCTATTATCAAGCTGTCCATGTTACCCACCCACAGTGAAGAGCAAGTTCACAAAACATCAAACCAACAATCGGAGGAAAATGCTATTTCATCGAAACGTCGTATATCAGTTAATTCCGTAATCATGGCGTTATTATTTTTTATGACTATAATATCAGGTGCATCGAGTACATACAACGTAACGGAAATCAATGAGAGACATGTATATTTCGACAAAGTTACAGATATGCGACTCATAAGAGACGAGTGGTAAATACTAGCCTATTATGACATGCACCCGTATCAACAAGGTTTGTCAGCTCTAAATAAATATATACAGTACTTAGACAATCAATGTACAAAAATAAACAAAAGTATCCGATGCGACGTAGTCTTATTACAATTACAACACGGATACAATGAACTTGAATATTATAACCATATGCTCCTGAGTCAGCATTCTCGCACGCGACCGCGCCGGGGCCTTATCAACGGTGTCGGTTACATCGCCAACAGCCTATTCGGCGTATTAGACCAACATTTCGCAGAGCAATATCAAAGAGATATTCAGCTTATCAAGGATAATCAAGGGCATATGGCATCATTATGGCGAAATCAGACTTCCATCATAGAATCAGAATATGATATTTTGAAAAGGACTACGAATTTGATAGACAAACAGCATAAAGCAATCAACCATCATTTATTGAATTTGGACACTGCCACTAATAACTTGCAGAAAGAAATTCAAAACAGTTTTGATTTGAATATGATAACATTCACCGCTGTTATCGCCAATAATATGTTACAGAATCTAAAAAACATACAAGACATGCTATCAGACACCATAATCGACATATATCATGGTCGATTTAACCCGCACTTATTATCACCTGAACAACTAAAAAGCGAACTAAGCACAGTCGCGAGTCAACTGCCCAAGGACTTCTCTCTGCCGATTGATGATGTACAGAACGATATCAAGAACATTTATCATTTGCTGACAGTAAAAACAAGAGCATCAGAAAAATACTGTCTTTTTGAAATCAAGGTACCTTTAGTCAGCCTAGACAATTTTGAAATTTATAGACTCATACCTATACCGCAGCAATCAGGAAACAGCAAAATCAGCATTGTACCAAAATCTGAGTACCTTGGTATCAATCTCCAAAAGGATATTTTCATAACAGTGACGGATATGGATTTACAGCAGTGTTTACATTGTGCCAAATTTTCCCTGTGTCGTATACGAAATGCGGTCAACCACCTTATTAGCGATAATGACCTATGCGAGGTGAATCATCAAACGAATAAATGTGTCACGAAAATAAACTCATGCAGTAATGAATGGATTAGAATGAACAATGCTAATTCATTTATTTACTTTTGCTGTAATGGGTGTCAGGTGCGCGTATTATGCAACGATTAAGTGACCGTTCAACAACTGAGCCAGTCAGGAATCATTAACCTCGGTCAAGGCTGTATGATAATGACACAGAACTTGACGCTATATTCGCACAAGGATATGAGCAGCGATATCAAAATTTCTTCATATATTACCAACCCTGGGTATATACCACCGATCAATCACATCATCAACTTTTCTATGACAACTCCTATAGAAGCTGTGAATCTATCAGAAACACAACACGAGCTGAAGGAAATACATGAAAAGATTCGCATTTTGAAAGAAAATCAAGGGCAAGTGGAGAACATCTCATATCACGATATCCATCACTATTCAGCAATATACATGGTGGTGGGTGTTGTCGCGATTCTTGGCGGTGTCGTCATGTGGCTGTTGTGGCGCGGACGTGCGCCACCCGCGCCGCCCGCGCCACCCGCGCCACCTGTGGCGCCGGCCCCTGCCGGCAGGGCATCATCTACCAGTGACGATGATCAGTGTCAGTGTAAAGTGCAAGGTTTTCGTAGAGCAAATAGTGGGCGTAAAAGTAAGCAAGATCGCCATTTGTGAAAAAATCAGTGTTCAAAGTGTGTGAACAAACTGTGTAGTGTTGCGTTTAGTGGTTGTTGCGTTAGTTTAGTATCATTAGAGACAACAAGTTAATCATCCGTAGACAATAAGGACCAAGTGGTTCACCTTTGTTAATCATATAATCATCTTTCATGAATCTCTTTCATCAAACCACTTTTTCACCTTTTTGTCCCCCGGGAACATGTACGGGCCAACGACCGTGCATATGCTGCGGTCAGCATTTAACGTCCAACGTGACGATTTTGTAACCATCAATAAATCAGTTCACCTTCAGCAAGCGTATCGTGTACTCATTAACATAGTATCAATCAGTTATCATAATTTAGCATAATTATCAAATTTGTCGTATTATTTCAATAATCAATAAATAGTGCAATTATTTATATTATCTATCATTTCTATCACTTATCAAGAAGTGTACGTAACCCGTACAGGCGGCAACCCCACAAACTTGGGGTTAAGCTTCTATTGACCCCCCACACATGTCCCAAAAATAAAATTGCGTCCTCTAATAAATGCAATATTAGGTCCTTAAATTGTAACATTTCATTGGACTAAAACACCAATAAATAAATTATGTTCAGGTTAGGTTAGGTTAGACCACCACCATTTTAGTCGGGTACGTATTACAATACCGAAATTTCACAATAATTATGACTGAAATACTGACGTCCAAAACAATGAAATTCAAAATACCGAAAGTTTTAAATGCCGATAGCCGTTATATCGAAACATAAAATACCGATGTCCAAATGCCCGAAAGGATGAAACCCCGAATGGACAAAATCCCGAATGGACGAAATACCGAAATAATATATAATAAACTGGCTGGCTAATGCTTAGGCCATCCCTACGATTCCGACTTGGAAGCGGTAGGTTGTGTTAGGTTCTCTTTTGTAAACCCACCCAGAAATAGGAGCCCCGCGTAGCGGGGCTCAGTCCAAAACTCCCATTAGTTCATTAATTCTCCGGGATTTTAAACTTTGAGATATCGATCTTCAGGATTTTAACCTTTCGGGCAAATGAAATTTCGGGATTTAAAACTTTTGGCCAAACAATCAATCGGCGTTTAATTTTTCGGGATTTCTTCCATAGGTATTTTAAAATATGGACTTTTAAATTTCGGTACCGTACCCTTTTAGTCTGCCCGTAAACACTATTAAAAAGTAATCAACACATTGGAGAAAGTGTAAACTTAACGTTAAATAGTTTTAATAATTTAAATAGCCTAAATAATAGCAAAGTTTAATAGTAGTAGTGTAGCAGTTTCAAAATTACGTAAAAAAGTGTTTAATAAACAATGCGATAAAATCCGTATATTAGAGTAGTTTAGTGTATTTTTTATTAAATGAATGACATTCGCATAAACGTACTACAGAACAAGCCAAGCGCTTGCATGGAGCGTGTGTTTGTGATGTTTTTTTAAAAAGTCGTTAAGAAAACAATGATAACCGGTATTGACATGCGTTCATTTTGTTGACGTAGACCATCAAGTAGGCCACCTGGTTGTTTAACAAAGAATAAATATAAGCCATTGTTACATTACGTGCTTTGCACACACAGAAATTAATGTATAAAAGTTGAAAAATAAAAAGCCTAAATAAAGTAAATATCTTTTATTCTTATTTGCAAGGATGTATATTATAATAGTTGTTTCATAATAAGCAGGTATATTGTTATAATTTATTTCTTCAATAAAGTTACATTGTCCAGATTAAATCGTAATGATTAAATTTTGACGTATTGATTTAACTGCTTT
The DNA here is from genome assembly GCA_963564715.1 of Catocala sponsa. Lineage (NCBI taxonomy): Eukaryota > Metazoa > Arthropoda > Insecta > Lepidoptera > Erebidae > Catocala > Catocala sponsa. The sequence continues at coordinate 17,513,638 of OY751338.1, read as the reverse complement.
TAAAGCATTGGCTTTACATTTAGTTAAATATTAATTTAGAAAACCATTTTAATCATTTCATAATCTGCATAGAAAAAAAAAATAAAGGCTGATATAGATTTAATGTTGAAAGTCGGATGATGCTGAAAAGTGAATATCAAAATTGTGATCGCTTTTAAATTTTTAGGAATCCTTCGAAGCAGTTAACTTGTGACATGCTGGGAAACATCATCAGATATTAAATCCTTCAGTGGAACCGCGGCTAAGAATTTATTAGAGTAATGGATAAATACTTCCAAAGCCTTGTCTACGACAGGTTTTCCTAAGGAATTACTGATAAACTCCCAGTTTTCGTTGAAAATATTGACTGCCACTGCACCTGTTAATTGTAAGAAAATAAAATTTTAATAAGAATTTTTCAACTTATATTTATGTTTCTCAATTATTCGAGATCGATAAGTTTATTGTAAAATTGAGTGAAAAGTACTTACTGACTTCTTGGCTGCCTATATACAAATTATCAGCGGCGACTGTAGCTTTACCTAAAATTTTGTATGTGTATGTAATTGTAGCGGCGTCCATCACTGCGTGTAGTTCACAATCTTCAAGTTTCTTAATTTCGAATGGTATTTCCAAGTTCATTTGTATATTTTCTGAAAATATTAGTATGGTTTGTACAAAAATTCAGTTTATAAGTACCCAAAGGTGACAATAGTTTTGTTTTAATAAATTTCATAAAGGTTAAGTAAAAATTATTTTCTTCTGATACACCTTGGCCTTGCTTTTGCTTTTGCCCCTTAAGAGTTCAAGGGATAAAGATGTATCAGACCAAATAGTTTTTATGTTCTCGTAATAGAGGTACCAGCCAATTACCGTCTCCCGGGTTCATTTATAGATTCCGTGCTTGATGATTTGCAAGATAACAAAATCATTTTTATAGTCGTTTACAACGCGTATTGTACAATTATGTACACACGAGTACTTTGTATTTATGCAGCCTTATTTTGTATCAATTCTTTATTTCGAACAATATTCAAAATATTCTAATTATATTGAAACACCCATATTTTGTTTTAATAATAGGTATTTTACACGTACCAATATCAAGAGTTGCTTTTCCTTCTCCGTGGATTTTTATACCTCCTATTATAGCATCTAGTGTAGGTGTTGTCTGAAGCGTATACTCGCCTTCAATAGTAAAGTGATCACATACAAGTTCTATTGATGTTACTAGTTTTTCGGTATCTTTTCTGCAAAATAGATAATTAAACGAACCATAAACAAAAGCCTACATCAATGTTCTTAAAATAAAGAAGTTAAATATAGAATGATGTATAGAGTTAACACGTTGCCGTGGTTGAAACTAGCTTCAAACAGTTTCTTTCTGTTTATCCAACTTTTCTGTTTGTGTGTTGATATTAAATAAATGACTTCTCTGCGTCTTTCAACGCGGTCTACCTCAAATGTAACCTTTCATTAAATATTTATTTCTTTTGTATATACGAGTACATACGTATTGATTTTTGTATTAGAAATTTTATCAAAAATCTAAGCCACATCTTAATGGCTAAAAAAGAGGGCTGGTTGATCCTGCTATTTATGTATATACTAAAAAAAATAATAGAATACTTACTGATATTTTGTAATACGGCATGTTTTATAACCTTTCACGATACCTTTTGGCGTTCCGATTTTTAATAAATTCATGGCAATTATCTCTTGATCTTTAATCTCAAACGGATCAACAGCAGGTATGTCCATCTCTGGAATACCAGTTTCCATTGCTTTCAAGATAATATTGCCGTATAATTCTCTTTGACAATCACCGTCACTGAGTCCGCATTTTTTTATGTCAGCAACTGCGAAGATAAGATCTATGTTTAACATTTATTTAATTAAAGATATTTTACACAATACAGTTTTGGGTAATTAAACATAAAATAAGTCGATGACCTGCAGATGCCTTAAAACTTTTAATACTAGTTTAGGTACTGACAATGGAATAACAACGAAGTTCTTCTTGATCCTTGTACGCCGCAACACAGACCTACGCAATTATTGTTTCTCTTTTTATTGTATGAGATTCTGGCAGGTAATAGATTAATCTAATGATCAGTGGGTAACATAATGTCTGGCTTTTGCACGTTTAGACGAAGCAGCCTCATTGGTCATCATTGTATTCTTGTTATTGCTCTAACCCACTATACTGACTGTTACAGTTTACCCAGAGGCACCACGTCTGTTCATACTGTTATTAAAATAACTCTAATAACGAAAACCTAGAACTGTCACAGCCTAGAGATCATACTTATATCTTAGGAGTAGTCAAAACATAGAATAAGCATGAATGAATATCACAAGTAATATTAAAAATTATACCTTAAGCAATTTTAAAAGTATTTATATATTATACTCTAATATGTTATTAGGTTATTACGTACCTATAGAAGCTGATTTACAATACGTGAAAATGGCACTTATAACAAATATCACATTTATCCCGAACATTTTGCTGTATTTACTGTGCTTCTTACTCTTCTAATGTCGGTAATGAGAAGTTACTTTGATTTATATACATTGCAGATTCTCGCCAAATACTTTTAGTGCAACTTTTTTGAAGCGTGGTTCCGTGTTAAACTTACTGAGGACCGATTTTTCATTCATAATTATTATAGTAGTACCTATATATCTTTTATATATTTAATTCTTCTGTAAGTTTGTATGGCACTGAGCTCCTGCTAAACGATTTTAATGATGTTTTTGTGTGTGTTTGAGTGGGCACTTGAATGGTTTAGATTTACAATTGGTCCCGGTACGTAGCGCTGCGTTCGGGTTTTTGGAATTTTTATCGTACTCTCGTGTCTTGCATCACAAAATACTACTGCTATATATTGTAATATTTTGATAGTGTGCTTACGGTCGATGGTAATCGTGAACTTTGATAACCATAATGATAAATTAAAATTATTTCGTTTTAAAATTTGCTCTCTAGAACAAATCTTTCCAAAACAAGGTACATTTTAAAGATTACTATCAATATATTATGTCAGTGTGATAATTCTTTGTACCTCATTACGAATATTTAGGAGTGTAATACTTAGACAAGTCTGTAAACATGTATGTTCCTATATGAATGCAGTTTGTTACGTCATATAGGTAATAAGTATATACTGATATTGATCATTTATGATTAATTAATAAAAAGGTAAACATTTTTTCATCCTTTGCCAGGAACTATTTTAAAATTAATAGTTTTCACATCATTGACGTACGATACATAATATGTACACGACAATTTCACAGATGGCGAAGTGGTTTGCCATTATCCGAGTATTGTGGTTTGATCCCTATATGACACAAATAATTGTGTGCCCCACAATAGTTGTTCTAAGTCTGGCTGTTCTTTGAGTCGAGTTGTTTGAATAATCATAAAGTCTCCCACAACATATAACATATTGCTAGTGCGGGAATCGTCCTAGAAATATAGTATCACACATTTATCCCTAAACGGGTAGGCAGAGCTGTAATACACCCACTTTTTATCAGCTATGATTTTAGGTCCTATGTTAAAAAGAGCAAGCCTTTGCCGTATACCGCGCAAAGAGCCAGATCTCTTGCTACTACTCAAAATTTTCGAGACTTAAAATTCACAGCTATGTATGTATAAATTATTTAAAACATACTAATAATAATAATGTCCTCCAGACCGAATTTTCGGTCACGGCGGCCAATCTTAACGGAGACTGGCCATCTGCGCAGGAGATATTATAGTGCACAAGTATGTGCGCAAACACAAGTGCACTCTCTGTTCCCTAACCCTCATGATCTGATGGGACGGATAATCCGACACGACCGGAGAGAGATCAGGCGCAATCGGCTTTACGTGCTTACCGAGGCACGGGGGTGTCTAACACCGCCAACTTCCTAACTCCGAGCTCGTATTGAGATTTCTTAACAGAAAAACCCAATTCGTTTTTGTTGGCCCAGCAGCAGTCGCATTCACTACCGCTGCGCCACGGAGGCAGTTAAACATACTACAGTGTATTTTACGCTGTGGTGTGTTTAATATATTTAAAATGGTTTTTGATACAAGATTTACGGAACCATAATAACTCTATTAACTTCAAACAATGTATTTTTAGTCGAGGAGTATTAACCAAACAATTTGAATTAATTAAGTGTCGGAGTGGGCTTAATTACCTTACGCTTTAATTAATTAACCTTTGTCACATTTTTATATTCTTTGTTGTTTGGTATTAATTATATTTATATCATGTCCGTGGACATAATTTATACGTTCAAGAATATGTTGAGTTCCATAAAAGACGCTTATCACATAAACGATACCAATATATCGTGGGATTTTTAGGTGTAAAAACTGAAAAAAAATCTCAGTAAAAAATGAGAAACAAGAGGCAAATATATTACTACGTAAAATGTGTGTGGTAACTACAATTAAAGTAGTTACCGCATACATTTACGCAGCAAGATATTATACAGAATAAGTCTGATGAGACACAATTATCTCATCGGACTAATTCTGTCGAGGCAGGCATACGTCTTGTTAGGCAAAAGATTTAAGAATACCTAATATTTAACGGAAATTTTAACCATAGCTAATATTGTATTATTTCTATATTAAAATTGGCTTGCTGGCGCCGCGTTAGTACATGTGTCTACTGTGCTTAAGGTCTCGGGTTCAAAGCCTAGGTCGGACCTACAAAAAGTATTTTAGTTTTTCTGTAAATAATTCTCAATAGCAAACCACAGTTAGGGAGAGGTGATGTTTCACAGCTTCATGCCTCGAAAAGCCCGTAAAGTCGTTGGTCCCGCGCTTGTCCTCTTAGATCATGTTCGAATGCCGTCACATCAAATTATAAGAATTAGGAAACAGAGAGTGCATTTGTGATTGCACACGTTTTTGTGCTATATGATATCTCCTGGTCAGTCGCCATTTAGTTTGGCCTCTGTAACGGAAATTCAGCTTAGAGGACCTTACTTTACGTGGAACTAAAAACCAGAAATTGCGAAATGTGAGTGTAATATAACCCAACCTTTATTATATAAAGGCATAAATTATAGAATAGGTTTAAGTGTTTTTATACAAAAAAGATGGCAAAAAAAGTATACAGCTCCCCTGTTGGTAAACGCTTGCTGTAGCCTATGAATGCTTACAATATTGAAAATGACTTCACTATGGGTTGAAGGAAGACGAAACTGGGCGGTAGGTATGTAAGCTACTGGAACTCTTTTTAACAAACGAAACGCGGTAACAGTTTTATTACTCTAACGCTGGCTAACTGTAAGAGAGTCGTACTTCCTCAGGTAAGGTAGCTCGTTTGTAGCATCACCAATATTTTTTATTGGCAACGCACATAATTTTCCCTATATACATAGGTGTACATAAGACTGCGTATGTAAATAATCCAGTGGTATATATTACATAGGTGTCATGTGATTAGTATCTTTCACTGACGGGTCATGTAATAACAAATACTACATAACAACGGACACAAAGAAAACCCAGATTCGGGACAACTACATATTTGATGATAACACTAATTTTGTCCCGTGTCATCAAATCCACAACACTCGGTGCACTGGCAACTACTTTTTTATGTAACTGTTAGGTCACTTTAATAGACCTTTTACTAACAAATGAGCTATATGATGACGTAATGGTTACATAAAAAGGTGTAAGCCATACTATACATTATTTGGCAGTTGTTGGAACCGTAAGCCACAAAGAATAGTTACGTTTTAGATTAAGATTGATAAGGATCACATCAGTCATTTAAAATTTCGATGTGTTAGCTGCAAAAAAATAGGTAATGAAAATAAGAATAATAAACCATCATCCCAGTTGCGAAGTTATATTTTTTTATTTATTTGGTTTACAAATTGGATGTGACAGTAGAATATACAAAAAATTCTAAACAAAAAACAAGAAATCTTGCATTTGTCCACCCTGTGACAGTGAACACTACATGCTTAGGTATTAGACGGTTAATACAAAGGTAACTTTACAAAAACTTATTTGTCTGTAATGAGTTTAATAAACATAAATAATACTTAAAATTAAAGGTTACAATTATAAACTTAATACTAAAACTTATAAAATCTAGAAATATATCATTTTTGGGGTAAGTCATTAAAATTTTAGTTTAGCTATATCAAATTTAGCTGAAGCCAAAGAACTAGCAAATAATCAAGGGACGTCCTGATAACAACTAGAAAGCATTCGATATGAAGGTGCATGCTGCCCTATAGTGGTTCGACAACGAGGCAAGGAAAATGTTTTCCCATTTTGAAGACGACTGCTAATCCTCGGTACTTCAAAGTTAATTTGGGCAAGAAACGCTGGACAGTCTACTATGCCACGTACTACTTTAAAAAGCATAATAATATCAGCACATTTTCTACCTTTGGATAATGGCTGCATCTTATAAAAACTCAGTCTTGACTCGTAGGATAAAAGCTCTTTACATTTATTATTCGTGAATGAAATGTAAAACAAAACCTTTATTGAATTCGTTCTATTCTATCTGAATGTACATTATAGCTGGGATTCCATACAGGGCTACAATACTCTAGGACATTACGTACTAAACAGTTATACATAGGCAACATTACTCCAATATCTTTAAAAGATTTGGGTTGTCTCGAAACGAAAGCAGACAACTTTGATGCTTTGCTAATCATAGCATCATACTTGACTTCTAAAACTCAGAGAACTATCCAAAACTACGCCCAAGTCACGAATCTGGGTCACCTCTTTCAAAACCGTGTTATTAAGATAATACATAGTGTTCGTTAAATTCTCTTTTCGGGAAAACTTTATATGGAGGCATTTATTACTATTTAAACACATGTGTAGATGTGGAGCACCAGTTATTCATTTTATTAATCTCATTTTGTAGTACATCGACATCACTGTTATGTTTAATAATATTATAAAGTTTTAAATCATCTGCATACATCTTAAATTTACAATTTATAATATTAGCCAAATCATTTATAAATACTAAGAAAAAAAGAGGACCCATATGTGAACCCTGGGGCACACCAGAAGGGACGGTTTTAGCTTGAGAAGTATAGCCGTTAATCATAACAAGTTGTAACCTATTTATTAAATACGAGTCGCACCAACGCAATAGAGAACCATGTATGCCCATACTTCAGATTTTATCCAATAACATACGTGCGCACTTCCATTTGGATGGAAACAAACCTTGTCTCAGTAATTGGTTAGATACGAGAGTCAACGGCTTTGCTAGATTATCGGCGCATTCCTTGAGAAAAATCGCGGGAACGTTGTCTAGACCAGCTCCACATTCCTTCAATCGCTTTTAAGATTTACATACCTCCGACTCGCTAAATTTACAGTTACTAGAAGACAAGTCCTCATAATAATGTAACACGTCGCTCTGTGATCGACTTACTTAGTCATTGAGTGCGTATGTGGAGTAAAAGAAATCCGAAAACAGGTCACAAATACTTTGACTACCTTCAGCGGATTTATCTTGCCATGTGACGACGTTGGGGATAGAGCTACTGTTATGCTTAAGGCTGTTAATATAGGACCGAATATATGTAGGGCGGTCACTGAGAGTCTTGGCTGTATCTTTTTTAAAATGATAAAACAATCTCGAGTCATTTTATCGCACCGATCCCTTAAAATATCTTAAGAAATGTTATCCCTTGGATTGTCATATGGTTTATATTTTCAATGATATTTAAGTTTTTCTTTCAAGCACTTAATTAGGGAAGCGCTAAACCAAATTGGGTATCTATCATTACGCCGTTTTAAATTTGGTGTATTGCTCATAATTATATTCAATAATTTAATGTAAAAAGCCTCTACCACGCCGTCCCCGCTGTCATCGCCTATCCAGATCTCAGACCACTCTATTTTGGCCAACTCCTCATTTACAGACCCATAATCACACTTATTAAAGTTAAGCTTTGGCATGTGTTTGCGTTTTATATATTTCTCATAGGCGGATGAATGAGTTATTATTTCAAGGGCTTTTTTTTTAACGTGGGGGAATGCATTGACGCATACCACTCCGCGGGGGTCCGGCGGAGGGGTTATGTCGGACTCGCCGGGGTACAGAAAGATGTTAAAACGATAAAATGAACCTCCCAGAATACCGACTAAACCTACCAATCTCGTGCCGTCCGGCGCCCGGTTCTGCGGTTGGGGAGAGGGTTTAACCGCTCCCCCTCCCGCTCCGCCGCCTCCTTGATGGAAATCACTTCCTCACAGAAGGAGGCGACGGCATTCCACGACCTCTCATTCCGGACCATAGACTGAACTACGGCCGGGAGCGAGAGGGCAAGCGATCCGACTGCCGCGATCAACTCACGGTGCTGCGAGGCCCAGGCGGGGCAAACTGCCAAAGTGTGCAGCGCCGTGTCCTCAACAACGTCGCGACAGTCGCCGCATTGGTGACAACCAGGCGTCTCTTGCCGGCCTATACAACACAGGAACCGGCCAAAACAACCATGGGCAGTCAGTACCTGTGTCAGCCGGAAGGTGAGGGCGCCATGCCGCCTCTCCAGCCACTCCTCAAACACGGGACTTACCGCCACGATCGTGGCGTGCCCGATTATTTCAAGGGCTCGGTGATCTGGGTCCAACTTTGACAACGGTAATGTAGCTTCTAAAATCCTTACTTTACTTGGATAATCCGTAATGACCATATCTAAAACACGCCATTTAAATTCATTATTTTATTACACTGGTACATATTATTAAATGCCATTTCATCTAAAAACATATTGTCAAATACGCCTCCCGAAGGTTTAGGTGTACACATATTTGAAATATTATTGTAATCCCAGCCTATATTAGGCAGATTAAAATCCCCGAACAGTAAAGTAACCGATTCGCTGGCAATTCTATTTTGTACAACATCGGTAAATTTATCTAAAAATTCTTGCAAGTAGGCATGGTCCACGGGTGGTTGTACGTAGGTAGCATATATTTTAAATGAATTTGATTTTAACTTGATATTTACCCACAAGTCCTCGCAACTGGACTCCTATTTACGTTTCCTTAAGCTTTAAATTTTTGAAGTGAAAGCTTCTTTAGGCGCGTTGTGCACTTCTTGGGTGAACATCATCGTCACGCTTCCACGCTTTCCCTTTTTGAATTATTTTAGAATATTAACAATATCTCAGAAATGGTGCGTCCTACGCAAAAAAACAACGGGTTGCACTCCGGGAGTGCCGGCAGAAGTGAAAACTTGAATAATAACGTTGTGCATTTTTGATATTTTGGAATGGTTAGGGAATAATTTTGCACGAACTGCTTTAACTATCAGTATAAAAGTACTACCATGTGGTAAAATCACGAAACATGATTTCCGGTCGCCGGTCGCGAAACATTAAGAACGGATGTGGCAAGGCATCTGTGGACCCCAACCTGAAGGTGCGTGCCGCGTCCCCGAACACGCCGGTGTACATCTCGCGCCTGCACTACACCACTGAGGCGGAGGACATCGCGAATTACGTGTGCCAAAAGCTGAAGTACGTCCCGAGAGTGCAGCTGCTGGAGTCGCGCCGCAACGTCCACTTTAAAGCGTTCGTCGTGCGCGTACCCGACTGCTACCTGCACAAAGTGTTGGACGAAAGCTTTTGGCCGCAAGATGTGGTATTCCGTCGCTTCCGCGGACAAGTACCAACCGAGCGCACTAGTATTAAGTGTGCGAAGTGAAGATTTACTAACATAGTATTAAGGTGTATTTACTAACATCAAATCGGCCTCGATGGCGTAGTGGTTAATGTAACCGACTGCCACGCCTGAGATCGCGGGTTCGATTCCCGCACAAGTCAAACATTTGTATGCATGAATATGGATGTTTGTCTTGGTCTGGGTGTTTCTATGTAGGTATAATATGTATATATTTATAAAACAATACAAAAGAAGTATATAATTTATGTAATGTTTATCCATTGTCTAGTACCCATAGTACAAGCTCTGCTTAGTTTGGGCTATATGGTGTTGTATGTATTATAAAACTATATAATATGTAAATTTAGGTTAAGGTATTTATCTATGGGCCTATACAGCCCGAAATAAATGATTTGATTTGATTTGCTTGCGCTATCGTACACAAACATGACAATACTCCCTCCGTCTTGCGAATTTTCGATCAGGTCACATGTCCTGACGCGAATTTGACAATTCTTCCTCCATCTTACGAATTTTTGTTCAGGTCACGTGTCCTGACGCGAGTTTACCATTTTTTACCCATCACAAAAAAAGTGCACAACGCCACTAAAGAAGTTTTCACTTTTTACATAATATTATACTTCGTTTACGCGAATGTTATACATTTTAATGTCACAGACATGGTGACATATATAAGCCGTCAAATAATGCAAGAGGCAGAAATCAAGCAATTCAAGATAAGGCAGACTTGTCAAATTTATTAAATAGTGATCCAACCGGGGCAATGAAAAATACGGAAAAGTAGACAAAGGTACCTTGTTGATTACGATAAATAAAGATACCTATTTAAATAATGCATTTAAAATGCATTTCACTGATGAGAGTTTATTTCCAGAGCCAAAATGACGATAATACTATAACTTTGACAAAATTATAGTATTATCGTCATTTTGGCTTCATTCAAACTTCTTTAGCGACGTTGTGCACTTTTTTTGTGATGGGTAAAAAATATTAAACTCGCGTCAGGACACGTGACCTGATCGAAAATTCATAATACGGAGGGAGAATTGTCAAGCTAGCGTCAGGACACGTGACCTGATCGAAAATTCGTAAGACGGAGCAAGAATTTTCATGTGTGTACGATAGCGCAATAAATGAATATTGTATTTTACCACAAATTATTGTACTTTTATACTGATAATTAAAGCAATTCGTGCAAAATTATTCCATAACCATTCCAAAATATCAAAAATGCACAACGTTAATATTCAAGTTTTCACTTCTGCCGGCACTCCCGGAGTGCAACCCGTTTTTTTTTAGTACTGCTATACAAACACCTCCTTCATCCTTTCTACTACTATAAGATCGTGTAGAAAACCGGTAATATTTTAGCATGAATATGATTTCTTGAGATCTACGATTCATGCATTAAACTTAATTAGATAAATTATACTTATTACAATTTCGCAATCTTCATTAAATATTACTTGGGTTTTGGAATTAATGTCCTTGCGATCTAAGATTTTACCATTTCTTATCCAGACAAACTTATAACTCTATTCCTTGGCCGCAATTCTCGTGGCAGCTTGCAATTTTCTATTTGCTGGAGACATGTGCTCTGTCACAAAAATAGCCTGATGAGGTCCACCCAAGCCAAGATGGCAGCTTCTCAGTCGTATGTGACTTGTTGTAGTTCCTAACTGCTGCCAAAAGGTCATCACGGATTCTTGGACTGTGCAATTGTACAATGATTGATCTAGGTCTAGCAGAGGCTTGATCTAATTTTTGTGTCCTATGAAAATTCATTATTTGGTTTTCATTAATATCAAGAGATACTATCTTCGCCAATTGCTTAATAGTCAGTAACAGGATTTCATTTTTGTGCTCTGGGACGCATTGGATTTCCACAATGCATGAGCATGAGTACTGTTCCATAGCGTTTAACTTACTATTTATTGTTATTATTTCAGTGGCGAGCTTAGAATTCATAGTTTTCAGCTCCTCACTTATTTCAGTCTTATTATCTAACTCCTTTTTCATGTCATCGTATTGAGCGCTGACAAATCTGACTGCTTCTTGCAAATCGTTAATTTTACCACACAAGGACTCATTCTCCAACTTAATTTTGGCATTCACATCCAGTAAAATTTTCTTTAGTACCTCTTTCAGCTTTCGGTCGATGTAATTTTATAATAATAATTAAAATTCTTCGGCCTCGATGGCGTAGTGGTAACCGACTGCCACGCCTGAGGTCGCGGGTTCGATTCCCCACAAGTCAAACATTTGTGTGCATGAACATGGATGTTTGTCTTGGTCTGGGTATTTCTATGTATAATATGTATGAATTTACAAAAAAAGTATATATGTATGTTTATCCATTGTCTAGTACCCATAGTACAAGCTCTGCTTAGTTTGGGCTAGTTGGTGTTGTGTGTATGTGATAGAATATTTTTATTATTATATTATAATCTTTAAGTTCTTCTATTACATGCTGGCCAGTGCCTGCTTGACTATTGGGCAAGCATGATTACTGGGCGCATGGATTTGCTGTTCGCCCAGTAAACTTAAGACATTCCTACAGTGTATTTTACATTCAGAGCATTTCCAGTTAAGCTTAGATTGTTTCGATTCTTTGCTGTAGTTTTCAGACGTAATACCAAGACAATGGTAGTGATATGGACCACTACAAGCCATACAGTACTTAATGTCAACCAACTTTCCAGATTTTATGAAATTCTTGCATTTTGCTTGCGATGTTGAAGACATTATATTATACTCCATCAAAAATAAAGCGCCTGTCAAAATTAACAATGCAATAGCTAACAAGATATGTTGCTCAGTATTTTAATGTAAGCGCTTTTACACAAAATAACTATTATTTAGTGAGGGTAGAAAAATATATTACGTCCGTGTAATTGCTGATTTTCACAGCCAAATCGTAAACACTTTTATAGACACACTAAAACTTGATAGCACAATTGGTAAACAATACAAAACTAGTGTTTGTTTAACAGATAGATCAATATTTCTTAACAAAAAATATTTTATTACAGAGAGCAATGTAAACACGTCTAGTTGTTAGCAAGTGTTAAACATATTTTTTTACTATAGTATAAAATATATATAATATGATACAATTATTATTTTAAAAACACAAAATGTGCAAATAATGTCCAACAATATGTGTCAATTTTGGGTTTGAAAATACATTCTAGTTCGCCTAGTGCGAGTTGTTTTACGTTAACGCAATCGAAACGTTTACCGCGTTTGGCTCCCTGATTGGTTAAGAGCTTGGAGCGGGCCAATCAGAGAGCCGAACCGATAAAAACATGTACGTGATGGACAACGTAAAACAAACTCGCACTAGGCACTCTGGAACTGGTAGATCTATAAACAAAGTTCAAATAGAAGATTAGAATAGGTTATAATCTTATAATTGAATTTTAAAACTATTTTACGCTCAATAAGAAAATAAAACAAGCAAATACTTAGAAGTTGACGCATAATGGGGATTTTTAAGTTTTTTAAAGTACATACTTTAATGTATTTAATTTCCTTACGACGCTTTATAGATTTATTCTAACACTGGCTATTTATAGATTTATTCTCATTCTAGTAAATCTTTTAAATTCGTCAAATTATAACGATAAGTACCTGATTATCATAAATTAATTACCATGGCAAACACGTTAAACAAGATATAATAAGCTTGGACCTACTTTAGAGCGTTTAGAATATTGTTGTTTTGCGAAACTTGTATTTCTGCACTTTTAATTTGTCGATACGTATCTCCTTAGATACAACAGCTTTATCCTTAGATCTATGTTTAGGTTAAAGACTACAGATGTTTTTCTTTATACTTACTTATGAACGTTTGGCTTGATTTCTCAGTGAGACTTTAGAGTTATAGTATAGTTTGCCCGGTAGGCAATAATAGGCTCGCTCCCTATTACGTGAGACCTAAGACCATACGCGAAATATATGGGTGAAATAAACTTCTGCCTACAAATCCGGGATAAAAGGGGTGAGACTATGTAATTATGCATAGTTCATATGGCTAATGTATAACTGACAACATTTCCAGCAATATCAAAGGTATATACAAAAAATGGTGATTGCGAATTTTATCGACTAGAAAAAATACCGGTCTACTAAAATTGACTGTATTTATACTCTTGACGGTTCTAATGGTGGGTACAAATATTATGTAAGTATCATGGACCCATACAAAGAATTACTAAACAGAAAGGTAATCTTAAATATATACGATTAAAGTACATTTTATTCCAAAATTATTCCGAAATAGTATTCACGAAAATATGTTTTCATAATCATAAACTTTGTACGACTACATTTTGTACATGTTGCGATGTTGTTTGTGAAATCAAACTTCTTAGAATAGCTTATGGTAAATTTTCAAATATCAAATAAGGAAAAATTGGCCACTGCTTCTGAATCTCACACCACCGAATGTTAATATTTCGAACATCACATTTCCGAATATCTCCATACGGAAATAACGTAAATGTTCACGTATCAACATGACTCCAATCACGTGAACTACATATAGAGTTAAAGAAAAGTTGTCATGAAAATTAGGATTGAATTTCGTTGCGTCACGTTATTGAGTCACGTTTAGCTGACGCTAGCATTTAGCACTGCGTATGTATGAAAATAATAATAATAAGCGACGCTATAGAGATTCCCTAAGTTGAATAAAATCAATTGTTTATCTATCTTAATCTCTGAAATGTATATATATATATTTTGTAAAAATTCGTTTACGACCGTCCTTTATAATAAATATTTGTTAGATTTAACTAGCATCAACAAAAATATGATAACAAAAAGGCAGGTTAAATAAGTAATACTTTATTTTCAGATCATGTACTTTTTTTTACCTAAGATAGTAAATATTCTCTATTCGTTCAAAATAAAGGTGGCAACCCTAATCACAACTGTGCCTTACTAGTTTTCAGGCCCTTTGAAACAGGTTTAATCAAATTGCGTCTAGTGAGCAAATTTTAATAATACCAGAAATTGCGTAAAAACCAAATTTACAAAGGCTTATGTTTATCTGATCACCAGATATATATAGTAAAATATAACAGTCAAAATTCAAAGTCAGTCCACCGGCAGCTTGGACCCTGTTCCCGATGCAGGTAGGGTACCATATATTTTATATTTTTAAATGTATTTTTTATATATTATGTATATTTAGAAATGAAAACCCAACCCAAACACATCAGATTTTAATCAATTCCTAACTTGGCTCAGTTGATAAAGATATGTCAAGCATAGTTTGATATTTTTGAAAAACTATATGATTTTTGGTAATTTGAGATCAAATATAATACTAGGTTTAAGATTTCAAAAAACATGCAAAACATCATTGAATTCAGATATTATTACAATAAAAATAATGAACTAGTTTGTATGAAAATACCACGTTATTGAACTTCTACTTAACAAATACCAGTTTTACATATAATAGACTTTCATAATAAGACAAGAAAACTTTCAAACATTTAAACATATTATATACTAGATGTTCCCGCGGTTTCACCCGCGCTTATCGTTACTGCGCCACCCCCGTGAGTCATATCGTGATGTATAAGTATAGCCTACCTCGATAAATGGGCTATCCAACTTTAAAATAATTTTCAAATCGAACCAGTAGTTCCTGAGATTAGAGAACAAACAAACAAATAAACTCCAGCTTTATAATCTATAGCTCACCCGCGCCACATCGTCTGCGTCACATAAGAGAGAGAGTGGGTCGTAGGCACCTATAATACAATTTTAAAGGAGCTGAAACTTTCTTTGTTAAATCCATGAACCACATAAGAACCATTGAACAAAATTTTATAAATATAACTACAGTGCTAATTTAAAATCACGCAGAATAAACCAGGAGAAACATCGCTTGTATGTCCATAATGAGTAATTATTTTGCTGCGATGTTATTTTAAAACTGAGAAATCTCCTAAGATATTCATTGAAATCGAATGATGTAAAGGGCAATTTTGTTTTAAATTAAATACTTGTGATGAATAACGTATTTATTTGGATAAGGATTAATATCATGTTTATAAAAACACCTTCGCAAATAATGCATTATTTTAGAACAAATTTGGTTAGCATAAAAAAGGTTATAGTGAGCCAACCTTAAAAGATAGACATATGCTGTTCCGGACTTTTTTTTAGAACTTTTATAGGGGAACAATTCTGTCATACATGATTTTTGCAAAACTTTAACTGTTTACACAGCGCACGCAGCGGAAGCTCTCAAAAGGAAATGAAACCCTCCGATTTTGAAACATTCTTCATTGGTGCTCCGCTTCTATTGATCTTAGCGTAATGATATATAGCCTATAGCCTTCCTCAATAAATGGGCTATCTAACACTGAAAGAATTTTTCAAATCGGACCAGTAGTTCCTGAGATTAGCGCGTTCAAGCAAACAAACAAACAAACAAACTCTTCAGCTTTATAATATTAGTGTAGATTAGCGCGTTCAAGCAAACAAACAAACATACAAACAAACTCTTCAGCTTTATAATATTAGTGTAGATAAACACTTCGACTAGGCAGAATCTGAGAAAGCGCATTTTATCGACCCGCGGGTATCGATTTGGCTACTAAACTGAGATTCCACTGCCGCCAGACATCTCGCGCGTCGTCTCTTTCGTTCTTCTTTCTGAATACGAAGCTAGCTAACTAGCTAGTAGATTTCTTATTCAGAAAGATGATAGCTAGTATGCATACAATGTTTACCTACAAATTGCACATTTACTATAAAAAAACAATTTGTGCTAAAATGGCGCAGGTCTAGCGGCTCTTAGAACTTGTACGTACGTTAATTAGTAGTGGCGAGTTGACTATTTAAGCCACTACTATCCGCATAAAAGTATCTTTCTCTTTCTCTCATACACTTGTAAATAAGCAAAACCAAATAAAATATCATAATTTATACCAAATAGTTTATTTAAACTTCCAAATATTATTTACCATTTTACGTCAAGCTTGATAAATCGCTTGTAAATAAATCTTTAGCTGGATATCTAGATACGTATTTTTCCATGAAAACAATAAAGAACTCTTGAATTTTCTCCGTTATTGGCGCCATTAAATTCAATTCAATTGCTTTATTCTTCAGGTAGTTTGCGATCTTTTCACCTGCAAGTAATATATGCAGTTTAATATTGGTCGTGTTTTTATAAGAAAACTAGCTGACCCGACAGTCGTTGTCCTGACAATCTATATAAAATTCATATCGCGTAATCAAATGCAATATCAAAACGTCAAACATTTAATTATTTTCATATAAGAATACTATTTATATTTTCGGCATTTCAAGCGGATTTTACGCAAATTTTTGTTTTATAACAATTACAAACACAACAATAATAAAACCGCCAAATTGATCGAAACGTTCTTAAGTGATGGTTCGTCATATACATGTGGCAATTGATTTTTATTTATATAATATAATATATATTATGCTTGGTCATTTCAACTGCTTATAAAATGATAATGAAATATCATTTAAAGATTTATACTCACTATTAACTTTTTGATCTACATCCAAATTTTCAATAGAAAATACAACGGTATCATGCGCATCGTGATAGATTTGGATATTTTTGGTGACCAAATAAATATCTTTATCCTTCCATTCGAAATCAAAGGGCACGTTTAAAAGAAGGTGCAATTTATCTGAAATAAGAAATAAGCATTAGAACATCAAATAAATAAAAAAGTACCATTAATCAGAGAGCAAAAATTTTAATTTGGTAGAGTTTTAGTCTCGGTGGCGCGGCCGTAATGAATGTAACTGTCGTGCAGACCGATTTCTGGGTCACCTAGTATTACAGGGCTTTTTTTTCAAGATTTTCTCAGAAACATAATGGAGTTTGGCACAGTGTTCTACGTGCAATCCAGAACTAACAGTTAGTGAAATGTGGGATTCATCCACCTCTGTCTATTCCTTCAAGGTTATAGAGAATTTCCAGTCGCATAGATCTTTTGATATAAATTGATCTAAACCTCCTGTACAAATTTTATTAGCTAATTTCATGTTTGAGTATTTTTATTAACCTCTGAAGTCTTCTTCGAAGAGGTTAATTAAAACACTATGTGGGTCTGTGTGTCTGTCTGTTAGTGACAGTTTGTTAGTGACAGGCATAACTCCGGAACCACTGGACCGATTGACTTGTAACTTGCTGTGCAGACACCTTGGCGTCATACATCGGTAGAGTTTGAATATTATTATGGGCCCTGTGGGTCAAAAGACCCCCGAGATATAGGGGTCATTTGTTTTCATTACTTTTACATTTAAGATGAAGAGGTTGAATCCTGGGTTTTTACACCCATCTCGTTGATATACCTATATATTATTGATACGCTTAATGTAAGTAACAAGTATTAGTTTAAACGTACCAAATTTGACCTTTCCAGTTCCACTGCCAGTGATTACATCGGCATTCAAATCTTCTCCCTCTAATTCTTCCATCACAGATTTTGGTACTTCAACCTTATATTTACCATTGACTTCTACATCACATGTCAAGTTCACAGTAGTGTGGAATGGCTCTTCAAGATAAGTTCTAAAAATATTAATTAACTAATAATTATTATAAGAATGTTTTCTTAAATGTTTATGTAAAGACCACCGATCTTGGTGGTTGTAATAGTTGGGGGTCGATAATCCGAGGGTGCGTGGTGGGTTTCTCGATTCCCAATATTTTTTTGATAAATCTGATATATTTATTATATATTCTGTGGTTTGTATGTTACCTGTCTGTGGTTTGTTGTTATGTGTGTAAAGGCAACATAAAGGTATACATAAATGTGGATTATTGATTAATGTTTGAATGTAGGTTTACTCACTGCAATTTATCGAAGCTACAATCCTTGAACCCGGTTGCGATGCCATCTTCTAATGTCAGTTTCAATGAATTAGGTAATGTAGAAACTCCATTTTTCAAGATCATTGGATCTGCTGCTGGAATATTTAGATTTGGGATACCATCTGCAACTTTTCTAAAGATCGTTTGGTACATCACTTTCTTGCATTCATTATCTGTCAAATCACACTTCTTTGGAACGTTCACTAAAATAAATAAGAAGCTTGTAATAATCTTATAAGTAAAAGGGCATCAGTATTTAAACTAAAGAGTGTACTAATACCTATTATAAATATGAAAGGTTTTTTAATGTCTTGTTATTTTATATATATACCTGTTCGTTAACCATTTTTTTGTTTATTTTTTTTACTTGGGAGATTGCATTGAAGCATACATCTCCGCGAGGCGTCAGAGAGGTTATGTCGGACTCACCGAGAGAAAGATGGTAAGCGACATCCCGGTAATACCGGCTAAACCCACCACGGTGTTCCTCGACATAACATGTAATCATGTAATCGCGACCCCGCCGAGCCTTCAGCCCGCCGTATGAAACGGCAGGCTACTACACGAATAGACCTACACTATGGTCACTTCTAAATTTGAGCCATGACCATGGCCGGGAGCGAGAGGATAACCAATCGGACTGCCGCGCTAGGCAGAGACTACGGATTTCCATTTGCTACGATCCTGAGACACTTCTTTGGCTTCATTCACTTTCATCACATTCCTCATACACACTCGCCGGCTTAAAGTGCTCTTAACCTGGCCTTTGTCCAGAACGTCTCCGATCTGATCAAGAAACGTTCGCCTAGGTCTGCCTCTTCCATTCACACTAGCCTTATAAACTTTCTTAGTCTGTCTTTTCTCGTCCATTCTTTCTACATGCCTAAACCAGCTTAACATACCCTTTTCTATTCTTGTCACTATATCCACTTTCATGCCGCATTTCTCCCTAATCACACTATTTCTTATTCTATCTTTCAGAGTCACACCACATTTATGTCTCTCAGCGCTATCATTTCTACAGCATTTATTCTGCTCTCATGCTTCTTTTGCCATACCCAACTTTCACTTCCATGTATAAGTGTAGGCACTAATAGTCCTCTATGAACAGCCAAACGTGCCTTTTTGGATACATTTCGACTGTTCATAAAAGGGTAATATTTAACTGTTCCTCAATTTCTTGCCTTTTTCCATCAAAAATACAAATTGCACAGCAATATATGCTTACTAAAATATTTTAATGAGATCAAAGTAAGTCGACGGAGCCCCGCTTGGCGGGGCTTCTATTTTTGAGTCGATTTAAAAAGGAACCTAACATAACCTAACCCTTCCGAGATCGTGCTCGTTATAATGTATTTTAGTAAGCATATTTTGCTGTGCAATTAGTATTTTTGGTGGTCATTATATTTAATCCCTTCATAAAAGCGCGTAGAGCGCCATTCAATTTATTGCCAACAATCGTTCTCCTTTAATATCTCCCTCATATTTACTATCCCTTGTAAACAAAGTACCCAAATATACAAACTCTTTCACTTGCTCCACTTGTTTTCTATCAATTAATTATTAACAATTTAAGTATTAACACTGGCGCGCTTAAACCGCTAAGTTCATGTTTAAACCAGCAAAGCTCTAATATTTCTGGTTAAGAATAAAAATATCAAATATATATTTACTCATATAAATAAGTATTATATATTGTCGTTGAAAACGTATATTTAATAAATACTTACATGTGGCTGCCATAGTAGTGACCAAAATAGACACAACAATAATAGATTTCGTCAATAAAAACATTTTAAAATATGTGTGAACACAACTTGATTTATTTATTAAATTAAATATTGTAACTTGCTGCCTAGAACTGTAATGTGAGTATCAAAATTAAACACTCTTATTATATAGTCAGCTAAAAATATTAAAATGTTGAAAAATTACCAAGTGATTTTATTTGATGTTAATAGGATAATTTTTCGACAATATTTAAACAATAGAGAATTTTTTCTTGAATTCGTTTCCGTCCGTCGTTTTATTCCGTCAAGAGCGAGCAAGTTATGAAATCAGTTTCCAGTCTTTAATTTTAAAAATTAATAGTTTGTAATGTAATATAATAATATCTATTTATGTAGATATTTACATTATTAATTGTAAAATGAATTAACCTAATATATATTTACAAACGTTTTAAAAAAGGTAACATAATTACAAAAACACAAATATTTTTACTACTAAATATTTACAGAAAATAATATCTAATGTGGTTAAACTCTTACTAACTTAATTAAAGAATTTATTTATACCTAATACATTTATAAGAAACGATGCGGATGTGATTATTTGTTTTAATAGAAAATAGAATAAAATGACAATGATTGTCATTTCAAATGGTTTTATTTTATTTTATTTTATTTATTTGGTTTACCAACAACTGTATACACAATTACTTACACTTAATACAAACTTGTAGTAAATAACATATTTTCATATTACTACTAATAATAATCATTCATTGAATCATTTATTTACGAACCAAGATTCTTATTTCTTCTTAAAAACTATTATGCAAAATATTAATTCACTACTTAGTTCGAGCCTGTCTCGTGGAGTCCTTTGCTTTAAGATTACTGTCATGTAATAGTAAAAGCGAATAATCATACTTATAAAAATACAAAAGAACTATTACACAATTTAGCATCTGTGTACGTTACATTCTCGTGCTTAAAGTGAATCATACATTTTTGTTTTCAGATTCACCGAACCCTAAAATCTAGTAACAAGTTTGTTAAATAAAATGGCGAATTATTTGCTAGGATATTTCTGTTTAAATATATATTTCTCATATTTATTTTTAGTTGTTATTAAGTAATTATAAAAGATAAATCTAGCTCATATTTATGTTAACAGCGCAAATAACAGTTTTTTATAGAAAATTGTTTTTAGATTTTCTCATACGATAAAATTTTATTATAATATAATGATTATTTACTTCAATGTTGATGGTTTAAGACGATACGTTAGTTAAAATAAATTAAATTCGTTACTTAAACAAATTAGACCCGTATTCAAAATCAATACTTTGGTCAGTGCAGTCGCTATGCTGCGTACGCGTCTTATTCATAGCTTTGTTGTGGCAAGCCTTCTCATTGACAAACAATACTTAAGTGCCTCTTTGCTTTGCGAACATAGTGTCGTCATAGATCTGTGATTGGTCGATTTACGTTGCTAAGGACTCGCTGATATTTGACATATATGCGTATGACGTAAATATAACCTAATAAAAGTGTTGTTGTAATGTGATTTATTTGTGAATTTGTTTCTTTATATGAACTAAATAAGAGAGACATACAATAATCATTAATATTGATTGGTAGATAAGCATCATTGAAAGGATTCTTTCAGTTAATTTTAATCATAGCACTTCTAAGTGCTTTCGCAATATAATATGCGAATTTCGAAAATATCGAATTACTATTGCCCTTTTTTCGGTATCGTCATCGTTTATTTAAGTTCAGACGAATTCTATAGAATTAGTCTTCGTTATAAAAATAAAATATAAAGTACGAAAAACAACAACAATTCACATCAACGTCCACGTCGTCAACCGACACTATGCATTGCTTAGTATAACTGTGCAGCTACTTTGCTTAAGGAAGGCTAGGTACCTGTACATTTCATTTTTAAAACCCACAATATTTTTTTAATGAACGCCTAGCGTTGTCCATTCTTCAAGTATTGCTTATGACTTATTACCGACTCTATGCGTTTGGACGCACTATGCATCCTCATAGTAATATTTGTGAATACGGGCGTTAGTCTCAAATACCTATAGTACTGTCTTACGTTTAGGCGAATGTTATAGATTGATATTGAACTTTTTTTATACCTGGTTTATCGTAGTTGGTTGAGATTCGAAGAGACGAGAGGCTGAAAGGCAGTCGAAACAATAAAGTGTTATAAATATCTAAAATTAGTATAAGTTGTAATAAAGTAAATAAACAGCGAAAATATCCATACATTTAATTTCAATGATACAAATATCTTAGAATTGTTGAAATACCTGTACTATTATAATGGTTTATTTAATTTACTACTTTTCTATTCATACGAAACAAAACACGACCGTTGTCAGTGTCCATTGAATCGGAGGGAGGCTGCGGAGCGAAGAAACGGAGAAATATTAACCAATAGGTTAATTGCATTCCAGTATGCAATGCGCAGCGGAGATTTTATGCAATTCTATTGGTTAATATTTCTACGTTTCTTCGCTCCGCAGCCGTTGCTCCGCTTCAATGGACAGGCAGCCTAAGAGGAAATGCGGACAGCGTTTCGTTCAAACAAATGTCTTTCTCTGTTTTCTTCCTGAATAAAGACACTAGGACATAAACAAATAGAATTTACCTACCACTAGTATGTATGTTTTTGTCTGTCTTTCATAATTTAATTAATTTATAGAGCAAATCCTATGTTAACTGGGTATAAGTATAATGTATCTTTTATCGTGCATTTAGGTTTTTTGATGGAAAAGGTAGCGTTATTGTTTGTTGTGTAAAAGTAATTTATCCTTACTAATATTATAAATTCGAAAGTAACTCTGTCTGTCTGTCTGTTACCTTTCACTTAACCGATTTAGATGAAATTTAGTACAGATATAGTTTACAGCTTGGGGAAGGACATAGGCTACTATTTATTCATGTAGGTACCACGCGGGTGGAGCCTCGCGCAAAAGCTAGTACCTATATAATACATCTGTCGTATGTACCAACTGAATACTGATTTACATAAAAATTGCGAAATAATATAAACTTTCTTTATAAACTGTCTAGGTAGGCCTTTTTTCATTGCCATACGCGTTAGGTCATAGCTCCCTTGCGTTATTATTTTTACCTTGGAATTAAAAAGTAATTATATGGCATATATTTATTATAGATCGTCAATATTTATATAGATTTATAAACATTCAGAGTGTAGTGACAACACCTGAGTACTGAAATGCGTATATTGCTCTGTGAGATTCTCATATTATCAAAATTAAACTATGCGGATACTGTGTTTGGTCCATGCATATTGCAAAAGAACGGAGAAAGTAATCCAGCGGTTACAGAACGTATGTGCTCGTTTTTGTTATACCATCCCTCCTCGTACACATGTCACCCCATTACTGAACAGTGGGAACCTTATGAAGATGACTGCTCGCAGGCACCTTCATCTGACAACTCTACTTTTTGGCATAGTTCTATACAAAAAACCGGAATACCTGTATAAAAAGTTAACGTGGTCTCGTAATATTAATCAGACAGTACGCGGGCGGCATCATATCTTTTGCTACTCTTTCACAGAACCAAGGCTTTCAGGGGTAGTTTCAAATACGCCGCAACCCATTGCTGGAATGACCTTCCACCACCTATGCGAAATCTGAAAATATTGCATATATTCTGAAATAAGTTTAAGCTGTTTTTAATAAACAAACAAAAATCATTATAATAATAATTTTACGTAACTTTATAACAGCTAAGTACAGTAACTTTACTTAGGTATGCTACCCTTAACATATTGTATATTCTATATTTTATCTGATAATAATTGTGTAGTGCATACTTTGTTAATTTGCGCGTACGCAGCGTTAATGTTTTATTAGTTTATTACGCATCCGGCTCTGTGGTGCTGGTGAGACGCTTTCTTGACATTCATGACAGATGTAACTTAATATGATCATGGCGTCAGCCTCTCAACCAAAGATATTGTATAGAACTTAATATTTTTGCTCTCAACTATAAGTGGCGTTCGGAAACAAACTACATTGTGTCATTTTCACATGCAGTGTTTTGTAGTATATCAGGTTTATATTACACAATTTTTTCATAAACTACTATATATATATATATATATATATATATATATATATATATATATATACACTTTTATGTATAAATATATTGTATAAGTTTATATTTATTATTTTTATCCCATTTTTTGTTTTCATTTTGTTTTCTTATGCATTGTGTATTAATTAAATTATTGTTAGTGGGCCTGCGAGAATACCAGCGTTGCAGTATATACTGCAACAATAGCTGGCGCAGTTGCCTAATTTGATCTCCATGTACCCTTTTCTGCATAATTGTATTTATTATTGTTTTTAAAATTATGTATGTATGGAAATTCAAATAAAACATTTTTCTTTCTTTCTTCTTTCTTTAAATATAAATATCTGACAGCAAAAGTGCTCTATAACACGTGTCTCGATGCGCCTCTGGCTTCAGAGGTGCATCGATAGCCTACGATATTATAAGTATTATCCATAAATTCAATGAAAATAGTATTCAGATTGCAATGGGTGCCGGCTCATATTGGGGTCAAGGTAAACGAAGAGGCTGATGAAATAGCTAAACAGGCGGCAGTAGACGGAACCGTAATAGATTTTTTACCAGATTACTTGGACTTGTTACCTAAATTTAAAATTCAATGTTTTAATATTTGGAAAAAGTATTTTGATGAGAAATGCGAAACAAATGGAATATGGTATAAATCTATTCAACAAGAACAATGACGAGCTGAATAGAAAATATGTCAAGTTAGCATTAAGAATACGCTCTGGCCACATTCCATCAGCAAAGTTTGCATTCTTTATGAATAAAGTGAGTTCACCAAATTGCAGCACTTGCAACACCGTGGAGGATGTGCAACATTTGCTGATGGAGTGTGCAAGGAACCGAAATGAAAGAGAAATGTTCATGAGGAAGTTTAAGCTAAATAAGTTAAATATGGGCTTAATCCAGACTACAATGTCCCAACCCAGGTCTGATCTAGCAAAACAACTTTGTAGCTTGGCGGCAGTTGTTCATGTATAACTCATTCTTATTATTGTTAGATTTATATTTTGTTTCTTGTGTTAAATTTAGGTAATGCTACAATAGAGTTGGCATGTCCTTGTGGATAAAAACTACCAATTTATTAATAAAGATTAAAATAAAAAAATATATAATAAAAAATAAATATCGTATCATCTTTATATAAATTCTACTGTGCGTGTGTATGTCACTGAACGCCTCCTAAACGGCTGGACCGATTTTGATGAAAATTTTTGTGTGTGTTCAAGTGGATTCGACAATGGTTCTTTTTTATTTTTTTTCTGTTGTTTACAGGACAACGTCTGTCGGGACAGCTAGTACAGATATAAATATTTTTTATTGGTTTGTTGTCAATAGCAATCGATTAGAGGCATTATATTATATAGACATATTTTACATATTGGCATTATTTTGTCTTGTTCTCGCAGAGGTACGAAGCATGAAATGATTTATTAAAGACGTCATCTGCCAACTTAATTATTGTTCTAATTTGTGTTTACGGAAAAGTCTCGAGGTCCATAAGGAAGTTGTTGTTGTGTTGGGCGATCCTCGCTTGAGCCCTTTTCTTAACTGCCTAGTAAAGAAATCAGCTACGTATTTGGTAGATTGTAACGTATTGCAAAAGGTCCTGATCATATATCGAGGACATCCGAACCTGAAAGAAGGACTAATGGATCTTTGATATCAATATTATCAAGTGAAATAAATCAGTCAATCCTGGTAAGAGATTGTGTTAATTTCCTTAATCTTGTTCTTGTTGCTTTTCTGGAATGGTCAGTTTGTGATTTTATTTGATAATATGAGTGACTAAATCCTGTTTAGATTGGGCTATCAGCCCTGAGTTGGTTGCCCAGTTCACTATAGGCCTGATTAGCCTAGTCAGAAGGGACTATAAGATGATAGTTGGCCACCATGGCCGCTGGAAAGACAACGATGGCACCGGGCGGGCCTTGGCTCCAGTACTTTGACTTGCGCCGACACCCACCCCACCAAAATACGTCGACCATCAGCCAACTTCTTTGCAGCGGCAACGGGACACCTAATGATAGCTGTCCCCATTCCGACGAGGCCCGTCTTAATGTCACCACACCAAACCTGCTCCTCTGAGCAGTTGCCGGACTTGCTAACGGCGGCGACAACATCTTCTTTGCCGACGGAGTCATCCAGGCCGCTAATGTGTAAATCGACGCCCTTCTGCGTCCTGGAGACGCGGACGTCATCGGTCTCCAATGTCTTTCTACCAGACAGTCCTCTTGGTCACCGCTAGCGACCCCTGGCACTTCAATGAGGCGGGCACCGGTCTGGGTTGTCCGGCACCGCAATCCAGTTGTAATCCCCAGATTGCCGGGGTCGATTGCAGACCGCGCCATCTTTAACAGCTCCGCATAGGTTCTCCCTCACTCGATAGCGGCCAGCTGCAGAGTTAGAACCACTGCAGTGGAACGAGGGGCTTGGAGCTTTCGAGCTGCCTTCTTAGCCTCTGCTTAGGCTTTCTTCGCTGCTATCTTTTTTTTCTTGACCGCCTCCTTTTTGCGCCCCACAGTCTCCCAATTGTCGGCCTGATGAGTGGGAGTCGCTGCGCTCTCCTTGGGCGTTGAGGAGCCCTTCTTGGGTGCTGCGGTTGCGGGTACCGCCTGCGGTCCCTTCTTGCCTATCCTGCTAGTCGGAGCTGCTGTAGCGGCCGCTAGGGTTGGTTTGGAGGACCTTGGAGTCCTCAACTTCTCCGTGTACGTGGATGCTAGTGTAGGCGGTAGGGAAGGCAGAAGAGGGGAGAGTTCTCTTCTTGCTTGTCTTCCCGCCGTTAGAGGACATAACATTCGCTGTTCTAGCTCTTCCTGCCTCTACCTGAGCTCCGCAATTTCAGATGCCAGGCGGGTATTCTCCTACATGAGCTTTTGCATCTCCTCGCTGGCAGTTCTGTTGAAGGCGACTGCCGCGATTTGCGTGATAGCCTTAACGGACTCCTTTAGGGCTTTCTGGCACGTACCTTTTAAACCCTTTGACTTCTTGGGAACCAGACGGATTGCTCTCAAAGGCGTCACTGAGCCGGGTCTTCAAGTGTGCCACCGGCAGGTCCTCGGCATCTGGCTCTACCATCGGTGGCTTGCTTCCCGTAGAGACTCGCTGGGCGGCTGCAGCAATGAGGTCATCCTCCGTGCACTCCTCGTTGTGGGCCTTCCGCAATGCGGCGACAAATTTAGCCTTCGCCTGGCTCAGACCCACGTACTTACCGTGGGTGGGCAGACGACTGCGTCCTCGTCACTATGTTGGCTCGTCACTTTCGGAGCCAGCACCGGCTCACTGGAGCCGTCCGACTCCGATTATTGCGCAGAAGTGTGCGACCGCTTCCTGGGGGCCTTCTTAGTTATAGAGTCCGAAACAGCTTCCACATCAATTGGCTTCCACATAGTGCTCTATCAGCACGTATTCCTCTTTGAAACGCGCAGAACTGTGTGTGTGCGTGTGTGCTACTCTTACTTAGAACCTTGTTTTTTAAATAAATTTGAGTGAATTTTCCATAATAATACCCACGAGTATGGGAGAAAAGGTGGTCTACCCGGGCAGAGATCCCGATACCCAGGCAAGCTTATTACACTCAGGGGGTCGGCCGGTGCCTTGAGGGGACCGCACTAATGACTTAACTATCCATCAGCCATGCATCGCCTCGCCGTGCGGCAGGAACTTAAGATTCGTTGTGGTTTTTATAGAGGTCCACACTCTCGCAGTCCTGGCGGTGAAGGCAAGAGCCTCAGTCCCGTCAGCAGCCACGAGACGTAATCCACGACGCAGCACAGTACGGGGTTACGATATGTTCTAGACTGTGACAACGGGGACAGAAGACAAATGAGGGGAGAGGTGTTCAACAAAAACAAAAGAGGGGACCAAACAGAAAACATGACAAAAGAAATCGTCAGGACGACGAGAAGAGACCCCGATGTCTGTTCGGCGGCAGGGTGAGTGCACGCCAAACCCGTCAAAAGGGGGCTCTCCCATGTCTACTCTAAACCAGAGCGGTACCGTGGCAGCCGGGCCTAATGATAGGGTCGCCGGCCTGGCCCCCCGCCACCCAACGATACCTTAACCCTTACAATGTTTACCGAAAGAACAACGTCAAGTTTAAGCAAATAATATACAGGATGTCCCAGAAGTCGACGTCAAGTTGGAATCAGGTAACAGGCTAAGTAATAATAGCTATCAAAAATATATAAAAATAATCTAAGTATTCTAAAATTAAAGGCAGTTAAAAAAAACATCAATTCTTCACCCTGTGACGGTCTCTTCACTCCTGTTACTACAGATATTTATTTACCTTTAGAACCTTACCTTTTTTGTTATGTAATCTCGAATAATGCTTCTTTAAGCTCTCACCTAAAATTTAGAGTTTTAAATTTGAAAATAAATGTCACTTTTTTCCTAATCAAAGATTCAAAGTTAATACTTAGCCCAACTTTAAGACACCATATTGAAAAAAAATTTACTATGAGAGATTGGCAAGTAACTTCAAAAGTTAGCGCATTAAATACGAATTCCAAAATGGTATAATACATCCTATTTTTTTTCTTAAATTGGCGACAATTTTTCTTTTCCAATAAAACACAGTTTTGAACAAAGTTTTCTTACTTACATAAAAATGATTCTAATGTTCTCGTGGCTTTCTTCAAGGCCATAACTTTGAGATTATAGTTGGAGAGAGATAGACAGGGTTATTTTACAAAGTGTGAGTGAGACAGATAGTGACGCTAACGTGACAGAGTCATGTATAGTGTGAGAGAGACAGATAGTGACGCTATTAAATTAAACAACAATAATTTGGATTGTTAGATTTATTTTAGATTGATATTATTGTTAGATTAAATGCACTACAATTGTTTACAACAATTTTCTGGTTTTAACAGATGTTTGAACTGCTTCCTTCAGCCGCAATACAAGCTCGACATCTTCAAATAGATCGACTTATCTGACGGGCGAATCTTCGGTTTCTGACAGATTCAGCTGCATCTCTTAATGTTTGCCCTAGCTCAGCAAAATTTTCAATGGGTTTGAAATAAACATTTCTTTCACCGCTCCCCAGTAAACAAATCTAATGGATTTAAGTCAGGTGAACGGGCTGGCCACGAGATTGAACCAGACCGCCCTATTCATCTGCCCGGGTATTCCTCATCAAGATATTCTATTCTCTAACTGAGGCGGCATAGTGCGCTGGGCAGCCATCTTGCTGGAACCACATGTCCCTGTATGTATTTAGTGGCACATCGTCCAATAGATTTGGTAAATCATTTTGTAAGAAATTCAAGTAAACTTTACCATTCAAAACATCTGGCAGCTCAAAAGGACCAATTACTTTCCCATTTAATATTCAGATCCACATGTTTACTTTAAACCGATACTTTGATATATCTTGTCTTATCTAATTTGGGTTTTCTACATGCCCCTCGTGTAAGTTATGCAGGTTCAGGTAACCATATTTTTTAAATGTCGACTCATCCGACCATAAAATCCCGGTGTCTTTGTAACAACAGAGACACTGGGAAGAACCGCAATTTGTTGAGAAAATTTTCGACAAAACGCTACCCGGGGTTGATAGTGCACGAGGTGCAGAGTTTGTACTCGCTGTACGTGGTACGGGTGGACCTGATTTTTTTGCAGGATTCGATGCGCTGCTCTGTACTTTTGGGTACTCCTGTGTTTAATTGTATTGCACGTACTGAAGTTCTCGGATCTTCTTCAACAGCTTCTAGTACGACATCCTCGTCAAGGAGGAAATATCTTTCTTGACGTTGTACATAGCTTGGGAGTAGACCCTCTGAGAAGAGTAAACGGTGCACATTCGTAAAGACTAGATGATCTGGATAAGGAGCTGCATTTAGGAATCTCTCACAATAAAGTCTAACTGCAGCGCTAGCATTGCATCCACATTCCCCATAAATGTGATGCATGTTGGCATATTCTTGTGTGGTGCACGTAGACATGGTGGCACTGCACAATCACAGGAGCAACGATAGTCCATGGCAAAGCAAAGACCGTCAGAGAGAAACTAAACAATCCAAATCATAAGCAATTAAGTCCAATAAACGAAGCAGAAAGTGGCAAGCACGAAATAACACGAACGTATAACAAAAAGATGAGCAGAATGAAGATACGAAGGAGTATAACGTACTAATCTATATTGTGTGCGCAATAGCGAGTAACTGGCGTCACTATCTGTCGCTCTCACACTTTACATGACTTTCTCCGACACATTAGTGTCACTATCTTGCTCATACTTCGTAAAATGATTCTTTCCGTGTCTCTCCAACTATAATCTTAAAGTTACGGTCCAGATGAAAGCCACGGGTACATTAGAATAATTTTTAAGTAAGTAAGAAAAGTTTGTTCAAAACTGTGTTTTATTGGAAAAGAAAGATCGTTGCCAATTTAAAAGATAAATCAGGATGTTTTATATCATTTTGGAATTCGTATTTAATGCGCCAACTTTTGAAGTTACTTGACAATCTCACATAGTACATTTTTTTCAATATGTTTTTTTTAAATATGTGGCTTGGATTTTTTTATATTTATTCTGCTAGCTATTATAACTTAGCCTGTTACCTGATTCCGGCTTGACGTCGACTTCTGGGACACCTTGTACAGCTAGAGTCAATTATTTTTATCTTAAAATATGTTATCAATAATTAATTTTAATTTGTGTATGTAGCGTTAAGTGTTAGAAAACAAATATACTTAAACAATCTAAAATATTAATTAAGGTTTGTTTATTTGTATTTTACTAATATTATAGGATTTAAATGTTTTTGTTTAGTTATCGATTTTAATGCAAAATGCTTAGAGAAAAGAAAACAAAAGACCAATACTGCGTTAATAAACTTTTAATTGTAGTTGGGTGCACGTTATAATGACACGGCTATTGCAAACCACCCTCTACATAATTTGCCTTATTTTATTATAGGAACCCTAAAATTATAATAAAAGGTTTATAATGGCTCGTTAATTAGTAAGATATTTTAATTTATTCAATTAACATATATTATAATACGTAATATAATAATATATACAGTTACTAACAATAAGGTATGAGCATATTATACAATAAATTAAGATCATATCACGCTAACATTTACAAAATATTATGAAATATATAATTATAAATTGGGCACCTGAAAAAACGCTATACTGTAAATTTCGTATGATATTGATGACCTGATTGGAATTTACTCTCGAGGGTCCTGATGCCACGTTCGTATTTCACCGGTAAAACCGAAAAAAAAATTAAGACGCTAAATCACTGTTTTTGTCATGCAAACATAATTAACTTTGCTTAGAATTGTGTATCTCAATAGAAAATCAAATTTGGATAAACATTCTTTTTGCTGTGAATACTTTACAGTCCTAAAATATTACCACGCCTTTTAATATTATACATCATGGGAGTAAAGATCGTATAACTGTATGTATTAACAAAAGTACTGAAATCGTAGCAGAAACTGACCAGTTCTAGTATCGAGGATCATTTGTCCACGAATCTGGTGAGGTAGACCAAGACTGGGCTCGAACCGCCCGAAACAAAATAGCCCGAGTTAATAGGTGGAGTTAATTTACGAGTGCATTATCCAACCACTACTTTCATATGGTGGTCAATTTTGGCTAGGCTTTGTGCACACACTCAAAAGTTTCTAGTCACTAAGATTACTACTACTAGATGCTCCCTTGGTTTCACCCGCGTTTATCGTTACTGCGCGCCGCCCTCCTTTGGTCGTAGCATGATATTATATAGCAAACAATTATCGAGGAAGGCTATAGGCTATGTAACATCACGCTACGATCAATAGGAGCGGAGCAGCAATGAAAAATGTTGCAAAAACAGGGAAAATTATCTTATTCATATAAGAGAACATATAAATATAGAACATATATTACATATAAAAATAACTATATGATACGATCTGTATGCGGTTTGTGTGCTTTCACTTAAATTGCAAGGACTTTTTTACTTATATTGCAAGGTGAAGGTGTTATAAGCAGCTGATAAATTGTGCCCTTTGAGATTGCGTTAGTCTCATGAGCAGATAATGACTACCCCAGACAGGTTTATCATTACGAGTGCCTCAAATATATCAATCAATAAATCAGCTCGTTGCAATCCATTGCTGGACATAGGCTTCTATGCTGTCCATTCGGTCTAATCAAATATATATTTTAATGGAAAGGGTCACTATATTATAATTATGAAGTAAACTGTTGAATACGCAATTGATTTCCAAGGCGTCCTTGCAACTTCGAATAATGAAAAATAATTTATAACTGTAACTTATATAAGTGTGTTATGTAACACAGTTACATAATATGCATATTTTGTAGATAGTAGCAAAATATTTTGTATTTTTATTATTATGTGCTCTAATATAATTGGCTAGGTCGAACTTTGTCGCAAATCATGCGTGGTAGTAGGGTTGGCACGCAAAGTTGTAAGTCTACGTGTAGGAGGCGTTAGAATGCTTTTAGCGTATTTGGCGGTCAGGGTTTAAGCGTTTGTCGACAATTTCCTCAGAAGTCTAAATCTTACAAAATATGTACCACATAAGTCGAGTAAGTTCTCAACAAGTAAAGCACAAAGCATTATGTCTAGATTTACTTCTAATAAATATTATGTGAAAATTTTTCAGAAGAAGCATTTAATTTTGAGTATTCCGCTTTCGGCACCAATTTTTTTGGCACCTATGGTTTCGGCACCTAAGCTATTCCACTTTCAGCACCAATAGGTATTTTTGCTTGGTGCCGAATGTGGAATAAAAAAATATATTAAATTTTATTCCTCATTCAGCACCTGCGGTAGTGTTTATACCTACTTACTATCTCCAATTTATGTTATAATATGTTTAACGTTTTTTCAATATCTACTGAAACTGACTAACATACATTGTATATTGTACCTGTAATATATACCGCGATTATACCAAAGCACAATCATTAAAGCACCTTAATTATAACTTCTTGATGCATAAAGTACCTGGTAACCTGACCTTGAATAATTTTTTCTACATTTTATACGCAAGTTATAATATTTTTTGCATATCATGGACTTTATATATAATGGATGTGTCCAGTTTATTTTATATCAGTTCTAATTCTGTCCGAATAAAGACTTAGATACGCAGTAAAGATGTTTTCTAAGTACTCATTGTTGTTTCTGGTTCTCAATGTTTATGTGTTTTGTGAATCCGCTTTTGGTAAGTTTCTTTGAAAATATTTCATAATATATGTTAAAAATTATAACAATATAATATATCGTTTGGATTAGGTGAGGTTATATTTTTTTAAATACATTAGATTTTTAGTACAGGTAAGAAACATATAAAAATACAGTGAATCATTAATTCTTGTTTTTAATAAAAGAATGCAACGTTTTTAGGATTATAAATACGCTCAAAATTATTCTTAGGACTATAAAGATTTAAAAGTGAATGTTATAGTTAGGTTATTTTCTTACAAAATATCATTTTCGAAAATGTAATTCCTTACATAGGTATATATACTTGACATGCTGCATGCATAATATGAGTATTTACCTAGTTGTAAGTATCTAATAAGCTAATGATAGAAAATAACAATCCTACAAAGAAATACTACCAGTTTTACCTTTACATCGACTAACATAGCGAGTTTTACTAAAAGTACGGGGATTTATTATTATAACTTTGAAAGCTTCATACATTTAATTTTTGAACTGAATTCTTTAAATTTACTTCGTGTTATCGGTTTAAAGTTATTAGATAATTACAACAGTTGGAAGAAAGAGAAGGAGTGGGGATAACGGCACAAAAACATTAAAAATGTTTTAATTTGTTTTTACTTTTTGCTGTTAGTTGTATGATCTATAAACACTTTTCCTTAACAAGATTTATTAATTACAGTTGACACTTTGACCAAATGTAAAGTAAACGACAATGAATGTCATAAGAAATTATTACAAAGGGTTATTGGTGAAATTGCCAAGACCGGCGTTCCAGAGCTGGACTTACCACCCGTCGATCCTGTAGAATTAAAGAATATTACTATAAAGATTCTGGATGTCATGGAAATAAGCATGCTTGACGGTCACGCTAAAGGCGTAAAGAACTGCATCTTTGAAAAATACGAGTAAGTTATAATTAATTTTACAAACTGGTATGAGGTACTCAATGACGTACATGAACTTCTGAAGTTTCATATAAAAACTTAAGCATCCAATAAAAAACAAAATTCAGCTAAATAAGATGTCACAATACACATTGGATTGAATATTTTTTTTAGAGTGAACGTGGAAGATGGACGAGCATATTTGGAACTAACATGTGACATTACAATAAAAGGAAAATACAAGGCGTTTTCAAATAGCCCAATTATCAAAAATTTACTAAATGGTGAAGTGCGCGGCGAAGGCAATGGAAAAGTGAAACTTGGTAATGATGCCCATTATTACTTATATTTATTGCAATCGAATCTAATTATTGTGTATGTATTGAACGGTTGTTTAGTAAAGTAGTCGTTGCAATGTGAACACATAAGTTCTGGTTGTAATTTAGACATAATATATCACTGTTATGTCTAAATGTCAACCAGAACTTAAGGCTTTGGAACGAGTATTTATACGAATAAATAATCTTATTAGACACGAATCTAATGAGAGTCTATTTAATATTGTTACACAGATGAAATACATACACTTCTCATCAGAAAAATCGCAACACCTTTCAAGTTTATGTTTTGTAAGGATTATCAGAAAAATGTGTATATTTAGGAATATATGTCAAATGTTGTTTAATAGTGAATAGTATGAGGTTTTCAAATCATAATTTTAATGTTCTAAATTCAAATTAAATTTTCATAGGTTTCGTATTTTGTTTAACAAGTCATTTTTACCCTGTATGGAGTATGAAGGAAATTGATAAAACAACACACGTGAATGAAAAAAAAGCTAAGAAACGTTTATTTAATAACTTGTATTCCCTCCCCGAGCTCTTATTACTGCTTCCATACGGTTCTTCATCGGTCGGATGAGAGTCACGATCAAATGTTGTGGCATTCCATTTCATTCCTCTTGGATTGCATTTTGCAGCTGGCTAAGTGTTTCTGGGGCAGAATCTCTTGCACGAATTCGTCTCTTTAATTCATCCTATAGATGGTCAATCGGATTCATGTCCGGGCTTCTTGCTGGCCATTCCACAATGGAGATACCGACTTCGGTAACATAATCTCGTACGATGCTCGCAGTGTGCGCCCTAGCATTGTCGTGCATGAATATGAAACCGTTGCCAATAAAATGTACATAGGGCGTCACGTGAGGCTCAAGACACTGTTCGATCTACCGATGACTGTTTAGTGCAGGCAGACGTGGCCCAGACACAAAGACAAGCTCTGTCTTACCGTCGGCGCTGATTCCTCCCCAAACTGTCCACGAACCGCCACCACATTTCTTCAATGCAGCATTGTGCAAAGCGTTCTCCATCTCTTCTGTAGACCTTGTCCCTTCCGTCATTATCATACGGCATCATTTTACACTCATCAGAAAAGAGGACTTTGTTCCACTGGAGGTATGACCAATTTAGGTGCTCACGTGCAAAGTTAATGCGCGCTCTTCGATGGTCTGCAGTTAATTTCGGCCCATTTGCTGGCTTGTGCGGTACCAGTCCACGTTCCTTCAACCTTCTTCTAATTGTAGAGTCACTTACAGCCACCCTACGTACAACATGAAGCTGCTGCTGCAGTTGAAAAGCATTAAGGCGTCGATTTCGAAAAGAAGCTGTTACAATTAATCGATCATCTCCCTCAGAAGTAACCCGATTCCTGCCAGATCCTGAACGGCGCGTGAACAAACCAGTCTCCCGATAGCGTTTGTAGACTCTATGAAAAGATGACAGGCTTAGATGCAATCTTTCAGCCACAACACGCTTGCTAAATCCAGAATCCAGCAATGGCACCACTTGGGCGGCTTCTGCGGGCGAAGTATCCATATGTTTTAGAAAAAAAACTTTTTCAGACATCCCAAAGTCACAGTACACACACAGTATACAGAAAACAGAACAAAGAGTTTTAAGATAAGCGCTAATTTATAGTTTTCAAAGGTGAAATGTACTCCAACTCTAAACACACATTTGTCTCAAAACAGTGAATCATTTCATTTATAGGATAAGCAAATGAAATCCTTATTTTGAATTTAGAATTTTCGCTTATCACTGTAATGGCCAAACTGCCAGGTATACAATCATGTGATTTTTTTCATGGAATGAAAACTCTTTTGTGTTAAATTAGGACAGAAACCATAAAAACGGAAGTGTTTCGATTTTTCTGATGAGAAGTGTAGTATTACTTTGCTATAAGTGATAACTCGTAATCGTCTACTTATTAGTCGCTATTGTTACGAAATACATAAAGCTTCTTCACTATGACTGATAAAATGATATAACCAGATAAAGGTAATTGACATCTAAGGATCAAGAAGAACAAACAAAAAACAGAAGCTAGGAACAGTTTAAACATTATTATAATTAAAAGTCATAAAATTTTAAACTAATGTCAAACGTGAGTTACGTAATCGAAATGAGCTTAGCCAAAGGCAAAAGTAAAAATATGTATAAATAGTTACAATAAATTGTAAACAAAATTAACCTTACGTTGTAGGATTAGCCATACTTATGACATTTGGCTGAAAGACTTTGAGGTTTAGCTTCAAGTATGACACTGTCAATTCAACTATACGTAAAATTACCCTAAGCTTGTTTTTATCGTGGGGGAATGCGTTGGCACGTACCCTTCCGTGGGGGCGAGCGGAGGGATTATGTTGAACTCACCCGGGTAAAGATGGCAATATCCTGGTCATACAGACTAAAGTCACCACGGTGTTCCTCGTCGTTACCAGAAACAGCGGGGCTGCGCGAATCATTTTCACATGCGGATTGCGACCCCGCCGTATGGCCCTACACTAAACTACCCGACTCAAATACACACTAATTTATGCCCAACTGTCCTCATATGGCCCCAAGAAAACACAACAGAGAGACGCGCGTGGGAACACACACGCCGCCTCTCGGACCTGGAGCTGATCGGGTGGCAGGCAGGCCATCCTTAGCTATAGTAACTCAGCTAGTGAGCTGAATTATACAGACTTCTGTCCAAAAATTGAAAATAAATTGACTCAGAGTTTTAAAACTTGTACTAAATTCTAGGACCATATATCAAACTGTGAAAATCTATTTATCTTTTCTTTTCAGAAAAACTAAAGCTGAAAATCGAAATCTTCTTCTTTATTGAAAAACGAAATGGAGAGCTTTACATAAAAAGCTATCCTGATAAGACCAAATATGATTTTGATGTTAAGGGCAAGATGTCATTCTTTGCAGACAAAATATATGTAGGAGAAGTGGAGTCGAGTAAGTATTTATTTTACTTTTATTTAGACTTCAATAACCAATTACAACCGAATCACCAGATGGAAACAAAAATTTAAATGAACTAACCTAAATGGAATAAAAATATTTTACAAATAACAAATACATATTTAAAAATGACTCTCCTTCTCAGAGTTTACAGTAATGTACATGCTGAGTAATGATATTTATGCTAAGAGCTCTGCTAACTAAATTTTATTCGAATATTTTCATCTAAGGCTTTGCCTATGTGGCAAAAATCAGTTCTATTGCACATACAAATTTTTATATGACACAGCAATTTTTAAAAAAGTAATCTTTTACTTATATTATAAATGTGAACGTAAGTTTGTTTATTTGTTTGTTACGCTTTCACGCTTTAACTAATCAACCCATCATGATGAAATTTACATACTTATTGCTAGAGGAACAAAAAAGGACATAGGCTGCCTTTCATCTAGAAAAAATACTGTTACTCTCATAACCTAACCTAAATTTATGCAAGTAATAAGTAGCTCGTAAATCTTTGTAAAAACTACATCATTCCTATTTTTATAATTCGAAGAATATACTAGCAAACGTTTTGTGTCTTAAAAATACATAGGTATATATAAAAGTACATGTAGCTTAGTCGTAAGTAACAGTAACAATGATTATTGTACAGTAAAAAACACGGTCACCTGTGATAGGTATAAAATTTGCCAGCCATTATATTCTGTTCTGCTGGAAATATGACCACAATTTATTATTCATGAATTAAACTAGTTTTGAACAAAAATACAAAGAAAAAACTTGCTCTATTATGAGCTATAAAGAACGGAATAAATGTTTATGCTATGTTTTAGTCACGGTCACATTACCTTCGTACCACAATTAACTATTTCTGCCCGCGGTTTCAACCGCGTTTATGATTACTGCGCCGCTCCTGTAGGTCGTATTACACCTTCGGTAACCTATCGGTTATTACACCTTTCTCGATAAATAGGCTACCCAACACTAAAATAAGTTTTCAATTCGGACTAGTTCCTGAGATTAGCGCGTTCAACCAAACAAACTCTTCAGCTTTATAATATTAGTATAGATTAAGGAACAGTAAACCGGTTCTGGAAAAGGGTTTCTACAGAAAACTTGATAATACTCAGTCAGTTACAATAATTATAAAATAGTAACTCTGTTTTGAAAACTACTTTATTTCAATGTATAACATTCGCGTAAACATGAGACAATACTAAGTAACTCTGTTATTTCAAATATACATTTTTAACTAACCTACAATGTACAACTGATACAATAATTGATTAATTACCAACTACATTTGTTAGTAAAATAAATCCTAACTTATATATATTAATATTATAAATACGAAAGTGTTTCTTTATTTGTTACGCTTTCACGCCTTAACTTCTCCACTGATCATCATGAAAGTTCACATACGCGTTGACAAGGGTACAGAATAGGATATAGGGTACCTTACATCCAGTTAAAAGTTCTGTTACTAATCTAACCTAAATTTCCACGACTGAAGCCTCGGGCTAGATGTATTAAACAATATTAAGGACTAGCTTTTGCCCGCGGCTTTGCCCGCGTTAATATAGAATTTGGCAATCAATTCGGGTTGTACTCTGCTTGTAATAATACAATTCAATAATGATTCGAAAGACACGTGGCGCCATCTATTATCATAAGAACGTCATTATGGTTTTCCTCGGGAGCAGTAATTTTTTTCGGGATGATAAGTAGCCTATGTCCGTTTCTGTACACCTGTCAACGGATATGCAAAATTTCAGAATGATCGGTTCAGTGGTTTAGGCGTGAAAAGGTAACAAACAAACAAACTCATTTTCGCTTTTATAATATTAGTTAGGATAGAATTTACTAATCGCTTATACTTATTACTTTAGTTAATAAATAATTAAACAGTCTGCTTTTAGAAAAATAAGCCTCAAAATGCTAAAACTACGGTTTACATTAATAAAAATATCATAAATAACTATCTAAGTACGTGCAAGATAGTATAATTTTCATAAGGCAACACGTTCACACATTTTCTCCGTCCATTTAGCCGATCTCTGAAGTGCAATAACATGTTTTACAACTAGTTAGTGCCGTTTGTGACCTAATTTTTAACATTTGCAGGCAAGTTCGTGGTCGGAATGTTGAATCAAAACTGGAAATTCCTCATGGCTTCATTTGGAAAACCTATCATGGACAAAGCTATAACATATGTCTATGATTTCATTCAAAAATTCTTTAATGCTATTCCTACAAAATACTACATTGCCGACGACCTGTCTTCGTATGCAAGAGAATGATTATGTTATGTTTTAGTTTTTAATATTTGTACCTGTGCTTTTTATTATATATCTGAGTCTGTTTATAAAAGGATTTGTAAAATTATATTAAATTTCCAAAAATGTGAGCTTTGAAATAAATATGTATGTTGTTATTAAAATATAAAATGCGCATCAAAATATATATACTCTGAAAATAACAAAACATTATGCTAGTTGGCCACTTTAAATTATGCGGTTTTGTGCTTTATTAAGGGAGTAATCAATTAAAAAGATTTTTTACTGTTGACGTGTTTTGAAAACATATTGACGCAAGGGTCCCGGCCTGAAAATTCCTTGCATCTTTACCCATTTTGATTTACTTTGGTTCAGTGATATACATTCACGATACACATGTAATAAATTACATTGTATTCGTCGCGAAATAATGTATGTATACTAGGTATATTATAATAATATTATAATTACTAAAAAAACAACTATAAAACTTTATTATTGTAGTAACGTGCTATTTATGTACCGCAAATACTTAGTTTGCATAATTTACATAAAAAATACTTACAAAACAAGTTATATCACTACCTAATCCTTACTAATATTATAAATACGAAAATGAGTTTGTTTGTTTGTTACGCTTTCACGCCTTAACTACTCAACCGATCAACATGAAATTTTGCATATACGTTGCCAGGGGTACAGAATAGGACATAGGGTAGGGACATGAAAGCTATTTCATCCAGAAAAAAGAACTGTTGCAAACCTAACCTAACCTACATTTACGCGAGCGAAGCCACGCGTGAAAACTAGTATTGTAATAAAATAATGTCTCTTATAACATAGTAACATGACATAGGTATCGCGTTGTGTATGATTGTATTCGTATATCATACGAGCATTTTAATTCTATGGTACAGGATAATGACCACCGATGCTAGAGTCCACCGATGCCGAGGTTTGGAAATCGCTATAGATGCAGCGGCAGCACTCGCATAATACTGTTCATATTACATAAGTTTAACTTTATCTTTACATGATTGTTATAAAACAACGTCTCTTTGTCCGTCTGTCGGTTTGTTTTCATAACCAAGAAATATATTTCTATAAAACAATTTCAAACATTTCTCGAACACGTCAAAATTAAAGAGCTACTAAAAACAGAAATAACGTAGTTTACACAAAATTTTAATTAAGATAAAAGTTGTGAATTTCGGACTAATGAAAAACAATCATCAGTCCGATATTCACAACTTTTTAGTACAGACATACATTATCTGGCCAGGCCTATTTAGCTGCGAAAGCTAATCTAAAGTATAATCAGAAATATTTTTGGATCATCATGTCTTAAAGAAATCTAGGTGCGGCACCGACACGTTACAACAATAAGTAAATAGAAGGCACTGCTTGTGTAATTCTTCATGAATTAAGAAACGTAGCAAATCTTAACTGATTACTTTCGAATATTTTTACAGAACCGAATTTCATTTACCCGCTAACAACTGAGCATTTACTTAAGTACTATATATAAATAATCATATTATTATATATGTTCAAATACCTACTCGAATATTTCTACAGTTTAAGAAAACTTGAAACAGAGACAAGAATAAATGTTTAAGTCATACTTCGACTGCACGGATGGCGTAATGGTTTAAGTAGTCGCCACGCCGCAGCTACTGCGCCGAGTGTTGTGGGTTCGAATCCCACACGGGACAAATATTTGTGTGATCAACAAGTGGTTGTTGCGAGTCTGAGTATTCTTTGTGTCCGTTGTTTGAATGTTTGTAAAGTCCCCCGCGACGCAGGAATTATTCGTAGTGCGGGAGTTGTCTTTTTAAACTAATTAAACTTGAGCATAGTCATTCTTAACATCTCTCGTAATCTTTAGTGTAGAAATCAGGATTACTCCTGGTTTCCTTAAATAACATTTCTTACGTTATATACGTAAGTATGTTAAATGTTATTTATGGAAAAGGTATTCCTTCTCAAATATTATTACGTTATAAAGCCACATTTCCATATACAAATTTACTTTATTACCAACTATATCCAACTTCGTTTACCACAAGATGTCAGAATCATGATGCATGAACGAAGGAATAATTATTAGCAGGAAGTGGTTTTGCGTTATACAGCGAAACTGAATTTATAATTTACACTCGCGATCCATAAACTTTAGTTATGTTTTATGTCATTTCATATAACATTGAATTTCAAATAAACAAACTTTAAAAAGAAAAGGAAAACCAACTTAAAAAAAACATTAGCACTAAAAAGCGAAAAATAAATTTAATGAAACATTTAATTCAAAGGATAGAAATGTGTAACAATTCTCTTTTACAGATTTCCAATTTCGTTTAAAAGAACTTACCTATATGGCTCGAATAGTCTTTATCCATTTTTACCACTTGCGTTCTGTTTTCTAGATAAGAATGAAATATGCTGTTTGCTGGTCCTGCCAACCCTAAGTTCTTCAACTTTGCTAGTAGTAAGGAGTGACTTACGGTATCGAAGACTTATTTAAGATCAATAAATATGTCTAGGCAAAAGTGCTTTTTATCTATTTCGGTAGTCATTTTTGTTACTAAGTCAGTCACAGCTGACAGGGTGTTAGATTTTGGACGAAAGCCGTATTGTTGCGCAGATAAGAAGTTTAGCTTATCCAGGTGTTCATTCAGACGTCTGTGTAGCACCTTTTCATAGATTTTAGACATAACCGGTAAGATTGAAACTGGGTGGTAATTATTAGGGTCTGTTTTTATTCCAGATTTATATATTGGACTTATTTTTGCCGTTTTTAGACTATTAGGGAACGTTCCAGTAACTAGACATTTATTTATACAATCTGCCAGGTTTTTTATTAAAATTCACTTACGCATATTTTGTATTATTGCCGTCGATACCGGTACTACAGTTTTTGTCTAGGTTTTTTACAATATTGTTTATTTCGTTGACTATGTATGGTTCAAAATGGGTGGTTATGTATTTAGGTTATTCATTTATATAGGTCATGGTGTATATTAACTCATCAGGGTGAGTTTTCGGTATTTTACTCGCTAATTCAACGCCGATTTCTGCAAAAAATATATTAAATTGATCACATATATCATTACCATTCTCAATCACTTTGCCAGGGATAACAAGTTTTGGTGGATGTGTAACTGATTTAATTTTATTGTTAGCCAAGGTATTAATCAAATGCCATAGCTTTTTGCGTCATTGTTACAATTTTTAAAAGAAGTATTTAAAAAATAATTAAAAAAACAATTATGATAGATATCTTGTTTTGTCCTCATAATCAATTGGTGTAAATTATTTCTTTCCTTAATAAAGTGTTGTTGTAATTCTGTATTTATAGGGCTTTCTCTGAGCTTCTTCCATAAATTGTTTCTTTTATTTATGCTATTTATTATATTTTTGTTGATCCAATCTATTTGTGGAAGATTCAGTATCTTAACTTTCGTAGTTTTATGTAATTTTTTTTTTTCCAATATGTAAAATTCTAAACTGGCGTAATTGTGCTCTTCATTTGTTAATGTGTTCTCTTTAAGTCTATTGCTTCATATGAAATACGCTGTAGAATATTATGTTTATGATTCAGTAATTCCACACATATTTGCTTATGATCTGATAAAGGCGAGTCGATGATTGTTAGATGGAAGTTTTCATTACGAAGGTTAGAGCAAATGTGGTCCAATATTGTTTTTGTTGTTGTTGTCTCTCGAGTACAGTGATCTACATCTGTTTTATTAAGTACATCATATCCGGCTACTCGTAGTATATCAATATAATTTGAAGTATGTCTTGATACACTTAAGAGATCTATGTTAAAATCTCCAAAGACGATACCTCTCTTCTTATTTTTACTGTGCCGTATATTTATCAAAGAAAGCATCTAAATGTATTTTGCCAGGGTTGTAGTTAGCACCAACATGAATTGAGTATTTGATTAAATAACTCCGTAAATAATGTACGCCATTCTTGTAAATATCCTCCAACACATCATATCGAAGGCTGTTATAAACAAAAATTGATACGCCTCCACACCTTCTATCCGAACGGTAGGTAGTTATATGTGTGGGTATAGTTAGGTATATTAAATGATTTGGCATCAGATTCGCTTTTTATCCATGTTTCTGTCAGTATAATTAAATGTGTCACACACTTTATACACTTTAACTATTCAAACTTCCCCGGTTTACATAAACTGCGAATATTAGCATAATAAAAATTAAGAGTTGATTTCTGAACGGATAGGACATCATAACTGTGTGATAAATAGTGTGTAATCTCTTGGCAGTTTATTGATTTACAAACGACTGCCGTTGAGGACCGTTTTTGGTTGCATTTTTACAATTTTAGGTACATCTCTAATGTATTTTATAGCTAAATTTAATTCGCAATTTTTTTCTTGCCGTGCTATCTCCTCCTTAAGATGCTGCATATAAGCTCTTTGCACGGGTGTCCGGTCGGAATATAAGCGTATATTAGCAGCGCTTTTTGATTGATTTCGTAGTAGGTATTTCGCACTTTCTACATCTTTAAAACATACTTTGAGTAAGCGATGTTTTCCTGAGGTATATTTAACCAATC
Organism: Catocala sponsa; assembly: GCA_963564715.1. NCBI lineage: Eukaryota > Metazoa > Arthropoda > Insecta > Lepidoptera > Erebidae > Catocala > Catocala sponsa. The sequence goes on along the minus strand of OY751338.1, from coordinate 17,468,945 downwards.
ATATAATTTTAATGGGGCTCGGGCAATCGTGAAAAATCTTTTTAGTTAACTTAATTACTTCATTGCGGTCATAATCGCGTCTTTGTTACGAGTTGTCACAATCTAATTCATTTATACCTGCGATTAGAATATCTTTTTGCCACTCTGATCGCTCTTGGAGTTCAAGGATAGTGTCTTCGTGACATAGAATTAGTGATTTTTGAGTAGATTCGTTAGTTTTAGCGAAACTAACGAATCTACTCAAAAATCGCTAATTCTTTTTAAAGTAATCAAGTCAGTTTCTAAATGTGTTATTTGCTCTTGTATAAATTTAAGAGAACTTTTGATTTCTGATAGTTCTGTGCGTAAATTAATATTTTTGTGTATTTCATTCATAGCTTTAATAGACCTCATTTCTGATTTATATCTACCAATTCTTCACGTAATAACAAGGCAATTTGTTTATTTTGCTTTTCGGACGATTTTTCTAACAAAAACATCATATCCTCGCGAAAACTTTTTAGTTCTGTTTTTACGTCTACTTCTGTATTTCGTAGTTTTCGTTTTCTTGCATCTTCACGTGATATACTCGCTAAGTCGGGTACCGATCCGCTTCCGCTTCCACGATTCGGTGATCGTTGTAGACTCATCCTTACTAAACAGTGATGCGTAAACAAATGAACGTACCTCGTGTGAGCAGGTCAAAACATGCAACCGTCTTCTTTACTCAAGGGGGTGCCAGAAGCCGCCACACTGCGCGTGAGCCGCGACTGTGTCATTGTCCACTGTCACAAGTACTTTGTAACTTTGTAAAGTAAATTGTGTTGTTGCGATAACTTTATAAGTTTGAGTTTAGGTTATTTAAGTATTTAAATTTATTAAAATAAAAGTTACACACGTCTGTTCTGATCGACTAATTTACTAGCTATCCACGCCGCGGCTACGCCAACGTTTAATTAGGTTTTCCCGTGGTAAAAGTAGCCTGTGTCCGTCAGGGATAATGTAGGATTCTAATGGTGAAAGAATTTTCAAAATCGGTTAAGTCGATCCAGAGATTACCCTCTACAACCTCACAAACTCACAAACATACCTAAAAAATACGTGTGAAATTGACCTCCTCCTTCTTTTCTTAAAGTCGGTTAAAATGATTAATACTTCTAGTTTCTAGCACTTACTCTGTTATCTCCAGAGAAATCAATTATCGATGTCGACAAGTCTCTATACATTATTCTAGAACAAGAAACTCCTAACTCCTAACCGTAAAAGAGTTGTACCTTCCTTAATCAGCTCAGCGTCATGAGATGATAATGACCATACGCAAATGTCTCAATAGCTTTAGAAAATATATGAAAAACATTGTTAATACCTATAACATTTGAGGGTAACCCTTGATTTCCCTGAGATTCCATGATCAGATCCTGAATTGGTGCCAATGGGACCACCCTTGGGATATCTGCTTTCGAACAAAAAATAATCATCAAAATCGGTTCATAAACGACGAAGTTATCCGCGAACACACATAAAAAATATATAATTATATACGGTCGAATTGAGAAACCTCCTCCTTTTTTGAAGTCGGTTAAAAAATAACTTATTATTAAAGTCCTCAGATTTACTTAAATTGTGTCATGTGTGTCGAACCAAAGTTTGTAGAGCTTTCAACCTTATTTCTTACTACTGGGACTCTGAAATTATACCAAACCACATTATACAAATTAACAAAACTGCTGAGATATAGACGACAATAAATTTTACAACGCTAGAAATAGATTCTGTGTTGTGGGGATCTTTACAAGCAGTCAGACAATGGACACAAAAAACACACAGGCTCGGCAAAACTATTTGTACATCACACAATTTTTGTCATGTGTGGGGATTAAACCGACAACAATCAGCGCAGTGGCAATAGAGAGGTGATCACATAAACCACGACGCCATCCCTTACATCGACTATCCTCTGATAGCAAAAAATAATAGCGCATATCTAAATTATTTTAATTTAGATTCGCGCTTGTTAGTCATCAACGATCGATTTCTATTTAAATATTTATATTTTTTTCTACATTAGCGAACTTACAAGCCATCTCTCTCTCCCTCATACCTTCGTATGTGGTAACCCTGATCAGCGACACCTCAGTGGGGAGACAGACTACAATGCAGAGGGTCTCGGCACGTCTCGGGTTCGAACCCACGTCGCGCACCTCTGACTTTCGGAAAGTTATATGACTTTTCGAAATTATGTGCGTATTGAATGACAATTATCGCCTGCTCCGTGCCTCGGAAAGCACGTTAAGCCGTTGGTCCCGGCTGCCATGAACATCTATGGCAGTCGTTATTGGGAGAGTGTCGACACAAAAGATCCCACTGGGTCGAAGTGTCGCCGGTCTACACTAACTGGCCCCCACATAAGATACGATAAGATAATATAAGATGTGGTAACCCTAAATTGAATTTAAAGCACTCTGACTACGGTCGCACTTCTCAATTTTATAACAAACAAACGGCATCGTTTTTTTTCCGCTAGCCTTTTTTGCCCGCAGACCAACTGATGGTAATCGCCCCTTAAACTTCGGCAATGTCAAGGATATACATAGCTAAGCAACAGCCCACTGTGATGATAATGTCTTATGTCATGTCCAAATAAGGAAGAGTCTCGAAAAACACCGCAGCAAGTAGTACATTCGAAAGCCTACTCGCATGTGGGAACCTATTCTTAATGATTTTTCTCGCCAGTTTTCCAAATAACATAGAGAAACATATATTTCTGATTTGCTATTAATAATTTGTAGGATTTCGTCACGGAGACTACAACTGTGCGTTATAAACGGTAATATATTCATGGCCTCAATAGTTCTGACCGAATAATACCTCATAAGCTTGGCAAAGGTCATAAGCATTCAATTGTTGTATCCATCCTATATAATTAGGTATGTAGGAAATGTAATCGTAATAGCATACTATTATGAGATATTTTAGGCCACAGCCCTTCGGAAATTGCACTTGATTATGACATTAAATAAAATGACAAGCATGTTTTTCTTTTAATGAGTTAGTATTACACGTAATCTGTATTATACATCCATATCGCTATAATTCATAGGTATACACTGTTACAATGTCACTAATTGTCATCAATTCTAACTATAAAATTAATTGGCAAGTGCAAAGTTTCAATCTGATCAACGATGGATAATTGCATATTAATGGATTTTCTATTTTGTAACACAGTCACGCTTGAACTAAAGACCATGCAAAGGCAAGGTTGAGTATCGGACTTTAAAACAGCGACTGTCTAACTGGAACATAGTTGGACTCCCACCCAGAGGGTTAGCATTTTCATCGCCTGGCATCCACCAATATATACGTTATATACGTAAGTATATAACGTAAGAAATGTTATTTAAGGACACCAGGAGTAATCCTTAAATAACAACCGTTTGTGGATCACACAAATATTTGTCCTGTGTGGGAGTCGAACCCACAACACTCGGCGCAGTGGCAGCAGCGAGGCGACTACTTAAACCATTACGCCATCCATGCCGTCGAAGTATGACTTAAACATTTAATTTTGTTCTTGTCACTGTTTGGAGTTTTCTTAAGTTGTAGAAATATTTGAGTAGGTATTTAAATATCATATATATGATTATTTGTATATAGTACTTAAGTAAATGCTTAGTTGTTAGCTGTTAAATGAAATTCGGTTCTATAAAAATATTCGAAAGTAATCAATTGAGATTTGCTACATTTCTTAATTCATAAAGAATTCCCTACACAAGCATTCTATTTACTTATTGTTGTAACGTGTCGGTGCCGCACCTAGATTTCTTTAATACATGATGATCCAAAAATATTTCTGGTTATAATTTAGATTAGCTTTCGCAGCCAGATAAGCCTAGCCAGATAATGTATGTCAGTACCTACTAAAAAGTTGTGAATATCGGACTAATGGTTGTCCACTTGTGAACAAAAACTGCTTTTATTTCAATAAAAATTTTCCTTGAACTGTTTTTCTCTTTTTAGTTGCTCTTAAATTTTGACGGGTTCGAAAAATGTTTAAAATTGTTTTGTGGAAATATATTTCTTGGATCCACAAGATCACGCCTCTTTTCAATAATAAGAGTAAATTGGTGGTTCATTTACATATGTTGAGCCGCTGATAAACAACAGGTTAAACAAACCGACAGACGGACAGAGAGACGTTGTTTTATAATATGTAAAGATAAAGTTAAACTTATGTAATATAAACAGTATTATGCGAGTGCTGCCGCATCTATAGCGATTTCCAAACCTCGCCATCGATGGACTCTAGCATCGGTGGTCAATATCCTGTACCATAAATTAAAATGCTCGCTGTTTCTGTAGGGATTAAGCAAAGGGAGTGAACAATACTTCTCTTGACCAGTAGGTTTACGATCTTCGCTTACAGTAGTTTTATATATTCTTTTAATAACTAGTGGTGTGCATAATTTCACTCGAATGATATTCGAATACAATCATACACAACGCGTTACCTACATGTTATGGTCGAGGATGAATCGCACGTACTTAAGTGTTACTATGTTACAAGATACATTATTTTATTACAATATTAGTGATACAAATTGTGTTGCAGGTATTTCTTATGTATATTATTCAAATTAAGTATTTACGATACATAAAGTACACTTAACTACAATAATTAACTTTTATATGTAGTTTTATTATTATAATATAATATTTATATTCCGTGATGAATACAAAGTAATTTATTACATGTATAGGGTAAAACCCTGTGTACGTGCAAAAGACTAATCCGAATCAAAATAGGTAAAGATGCAATAGTGACGCAAGGCATTTTCTTGTTCACAACAAGAAAATGCCTCGCGTAACTATTTTTCAAAATACGTCAGCAGTAAAAATATTTTTATAATTTTTATTATAGTCCTGCAATTGCCCTGTTGTAGGGTTGACATGCCAGTTACACCCTACTATTGCAATGATCTATTGACCATCAGGTCAAGTCGCTAAATGTTAAGCTATGCTTCATATAAACAGGAAAAAAAGAATCGTACAGAAATGTAGATTGACTTATATGATACTACCGTCGTTTATTCGAAACAACTCAGACCGATCTTATGCTTTGGAATATAATGTATATTCCAAAGCATAATATTATATTTATATGTTCTTGAAATTGATTACTCCATTAAAAAAGCACAAAACTGCATCATAAAAAGTGTGGGCAACTAGCATAATGTTTTAATATTTTCGGGTTATATATAATGTATATTTCAATGCGCTTTATATATTTTAATAAAAAAAATATACAATATATACATAATAAAACAACATACATAATTTATTTCAAAGCTCAAATTTTTGTAAATTTACTATCATTTTACAAATCCGTTTATAAACAGACTCAGTTGTATAATAAAAAGCACAGGTACAAATACTAAAAACTAAAACATAACATAATAATCATTCTCTTGCATACGAAGACAGGTCACCGACAATGTAGTATTTTAAAGGAACAGCATACAAAAATTTATGAATGTAATCAGACATGTAGGTTATAGCTTTGTCCATGATATGTTTTCCAAATGAAGCCATGAGGAATTTCCAGTTTTGATTCAACATTCCGACCACAAACTTGCCTGCAAAAGTTAAAAATTAGATCACAAACGGCACTAACTAGTTATAAAACATGTTATTGCACTTCAGAGATCGGCTAAATGGACGGAGAAAATGTGTGAACGTGTTGCCTTATGAAAATTATACTATCTTGCACGTACTTAGATAGTTATTTATGATATGTTCATTGAAACAAACTATAGTTTGAGAATAGGCTTATTTTTCTTAAAAACAGACTATAAACTAAACGTACCTATTAGCGATTAGTAAAGTATACTACTACTATGACGGAATTAAAAATATGAATTTTAATTGATAAATTATGTAATTGATCAATTATTGTATCAGCTGTATATTGTAGGTAAGGTAAAAATATGTGTTTAAAATAATAGAGTTACTTAATATTGTCTCTGGTTTACGCAAATATTATACATTGAAATAAAGTAGTTTTCAAAAGAGAGTTACTATTTTATAATTATTGAAACTGAATTTTAATAGCTTCCATAGTATTATTAAGTTTTCTTTAGAAACTAAATTTTTGCCAAAACCGGTTCACCGTTCCATAGTTTTTTGGGTAATTGTGGTACGAGTGTAACGTGACCAAGACTAAAAAATGGCATAAATATTATTCTGCTTTTTATGTCTCATCATAGAGCAAGTTATGTCTTTTTATTTTTGTTCAAAACTAGTTTAACTCATCAATAATAAAATTGTGATCATATTTTCAGCAGAACCAAAAATAATGGCTGGCATATCTTATACTAACGCAAATGTGACCGTTTTTTGTACTGTACAATAATTAATGTTATTATTACTTACGACTAAACTACATGTACTTTTATATATACCTATGTATTTTTAAGACACAAAACGTTTGCTAGTATATTTTTCAAGTTATAAAAATAGGAAAGATGTAGTTTTTACAAAAATTTACGAGCTACTTACTAGTTGCATAAATGTAGGTTAGGTTATGCGAGTAAGATATTTCTTTCTGGATTAAATGTAGCCTATGTCCTTTTTTGTTCCTCTGGCAATAAGTATGTGAAATTTCATGCTGATCGGTCGAGTAGTTAAGGCGTGAAAGCGTAACAAACAAATAAACAAACTTACATTCGCATTAATAATATTAGTAGAACTACTTTTGAAAAAATTCTCTGACATAAAAAATGTTGTATGTGCGATAGAACAGATTTTTGCCACATGGGCAAATCCTTAGATGAAAATATTCGGATAAAACTTAGTTTCTTAGTTTTAATATCATTACTGAGCATGTACATTACTGTAAACTCTGAGAAGGAGAGTCATTTTTAAATTTCTGTTATTTGCAAAATATTTCAATTCTATTTAGGTTCGTTGATTTTCATTTCCGTTTCCATCTGGTAGTTCGGTTGTAATTGGTTATTGATTATTGAAGTATAAAAGGAAAATAAATACTTACTCGATTCCACTTCTCCTATATATATTTTGTCTGCAAAGAATGACATCTTGCCCTTAATATCATAATCATATTTGGTTTTATCAGAATAGCATTTTATGTACAACTCTCCATTTCGTTTTTCAATAAAGAAGAAGAAATTGAATTTCAGCTTCAGTTTTTCTGAAAATAAATAAAATGTTTACTATTTGAACATAAAATCACTTAGACAAAAATAAACTAGATTTTCACAGTTTAAAATGTGGTCCTAGAATTTGGTACGTTTTAAACTCTGAGCCTATTTATTTACAATTTTCAAACAGGAGTCTTTATAACTATATAACTCAGCTGACTAGCTGAGTAAGTATAGCTAAGGATGGCCTGCCTACCACCCGATCAGCTCCAGGTCCGAGAATCGGCGTGTGTGTTCCCACGCGCGCCTCTCTATCGTGTTGTCATCGTCTCCCCACAGACAGTATAAATTTGTGTGTATTTGGGTCGGGTAGTATCGTGTAGGGGCGAAACCTCTGGCGGGGTCGCGAATTGCATGTGATAATGATTCGCGCAGCCCCGCCGTCTCTGGTAACGACGAGGAACACCGTGGTAGGTTTAGTCGGTATGACAGGGATGTCGCCATCTTTCCCTAGGTGAGTCCAATATAAACCCTCCGCTTGTCCCCGCGGAAGGGTACGACGTAACGCATTCCCCCACGAATAAAAAATAAAGCTCTGGGTGATTTTACGCATAGCTGAATTGACAGTGTCATACTTGAAGTTAGACCTCAAAGTCTTTCAGCCAAATTTCATAAGTATGCCTAAACTTACAACGTAAGATTAATTTTGTTTATAATTTATTGTAACTATTTATACATATTTTTACTTTACCCTTTGGCTAAGCTCATTTCGATTACGTAACGCACGTTTGACATTAGTTTAAAAGTTTATGATATTTAATTATAATAACATTTAAACTGTTCCTAACTTAACTCAGACATTTAAAAATCATAGTCATGATCTTGATCTTTAGAGGTCAATTACCTTTACCTGGTTATAATTATCATTTTAGTGAAGAAGCTCTATGTATTTCGTAACAATAGCGACTATAAATAGACGATTACGAGTTATCACTTATAGCAAAGAAATACTATGTATCTCATCTGTGTGATTCGTGTCTAATAATATTATTTATTCGTATAAATACTCGTTCCAAGGCCCGTTGACATTTAGTTCTGGTTGATATTTAGACATAAAAGCGATATATTATTATGTCTAAATTACAACCAGAATTTAGGTGTTCACATTGCAACTACTACTTTACTAAACAACGTTTCAATACATACACAATAATTAGATTCGATTGCAATAAATATAAGTAATAATGGCCATCATTACCAATTTTCACTTTTCCATTGCCTTCGCCGCGCAATTCACCATTTAGTAAATTTTTGATAATTGGGCTATTTGAAAACGCCTTGTATTTTCCTTTTATTGTAATGTCACATGTTAGTTCCAAATATGCTCGTCCATCTTCCAAGTTCACTCTGAAAAGAATATTCAATCCAATGTGTATTATGATATCTCATTTAGCTGAATTTTGTTTTTTATTGGATGCTTAAGTTTTTATATGAAACTTCAAAAGTTCTTACGTCATAGAGTATCTCATACCAGGTTGAAGTTGTAAAATTAATTCTAACTTACTCGTATTTGTCAAAGACGCAGTTCCTTACGCCTTTAGCGTGACCGTCAAGCATGCTTATTTCCATGACATCCAGAATCTTTACAGTAATATTCTTTAATTCCATAGGATCAATGGGTGGTATGTCCAGTTCTGGAACGCCGGTTTCGGAAATCTCACCAATAACCTTTTGTAATGATTTCTTATAACATTCATTGTCGTTTACTTTACATTTGGTCAAAGTGTCAACTGCAATTAATAAATCTTGTTAAGGAAAAGTGTTTATAGATCATACAACTAATAGCGAAAAGTAAAAACAAAATAAAACATTTTGAATGTTTTTGAGCCGTTATCCCCACTCCTCCTCTTTCTTCCAACTGTTATTGTCTAATAACTTTAAACCGACAACTCGAAGTAAATTTAAAGCATTCAGTTCAAAAAGTAAAGGAGATGGCCAATAAATGTATGAGGCTGTTCCCCAGAATGTACAGCGATCAAATATATGATAATTGACAGTTTAGACCTTCTATGTAAAGAATTAAAAAGGTTCATCAAGCATATCTGGACAAAAGTTATGAAGGTTGAAAAAATATATATTTTATCACTCCGATATCCTCATAATTCTATAATATATTATAGCTATGCAACTTAATCAAAACATATAGATTACGTACCATTTTTGCTAGACAGACATGACAAGACTAGCAGTTTTTTAGTTGAATAAAACAGAGCTATCCACAGTTACCATAGTTTTGTTTTGTAGGGTTTGTGTTACAATAAATATAAAACAAAGAACATTGTTTATAACTAGTGGAGCACTCGCATGGGGCTACGACACTATAAAATAAAGGTGAAACAAAGTCATTGCACAAAAAAGTACGAAAGAACAGCAACCAATAACCAGCGCGTGAAACGAGTTTTTGTCAATAATGTCAATTGAAAAATTTCTTGAGTTTTGCCATTAATTAAATCGAAATATGCCTAGGCGTTAATGTTCTTTATGATTTTGGTATAATTAATTATTTAACACTGATTTCGTTTAATAGAGAGTATATAATATTTATTATTTAGTATTGTATGAAGTGGTATGGTATGAAGTAAGTTAGTGATGCAATAAATGTTGGAGTAGAATACTGAATGCGCTTATTTATTTCATATTTTACCCTATTTTTAATTATTATTTATATTACATGGCAATAAAATTCGTTTAAAGTGTATTCGAACTGTTGTCTTCGTTTATATCCTTTTTTTTGTGAACTTTTCTCCATATCTGCTATGAACATTAAGATGTTCAATATTTATCATTTATTTTATGTATTTTAATTACAAATCTTTTATCAATGTACAGCTTGGGGAACATATTGGCTAAGTCCTTTATGAAGCTTTCAAAGTTATAATAATAAATCCCCGTACTTTTAGTAAAACTCGCTATGTTAGTCGATGTAAAGGTAAAATTGGTAGTCTTTCTTTGTAGGATTTTTATTTTCTATCATTAGCTTATTAGATACTTACAACTAGGTAAATACTCATATTATGCATGCAGCATGTCAAGTATACATACCTATGTAAAGAATTACATTTTCAAAACTGATATTTTGAAAGAAAATAACCAAACTATAACATTCACTTTTAAATCTTTATAGTCCTAAGAATAACTATTTTGAGCTTATTTATAATCCTAAAAACGTTGCATTCTTTTATTTAAAACAAGAATTTTATTGATTCACTGTATTTTTATGTTTCTTACCTGTACTAAAAATCTAATGTATTACAAAAATTATAACCTCATCTAATCCAAGCGATATATATTGTTATAATTTTTAAAATACTATATTATGAAATATTTTCAAATAAACTTACCAAAAGCGGATTCACAAAACACATAAACATTGAGAACCAGAAACAACAACGAGTACTTAGAAAACATCTTTACTGCGTATCTAAGTCCTTATTCAGACAGAATTAGAACTGGTATAAAATAAACTGGACACATCCTTTATATATAAAGTCCATGATATGCAAAAAAATATAGAAAATCATTCAAGGTCAGTACTTTGTGCATCAAGAAGTTGTAATTAAGTTGCTTTAATAATTGTGCTGTGGTATAATCGCGTTATATAATATAGGTACAATATACAATGTATAGGTATCAGAACTCTTATTATCAGCGACTCGTGTAACACAGTTATAATAGATCGAAGATTAACGTTGGCCTTAGGTAATACTACATTACTGTTACTGATACTATATACCTATTAAAAAATTTATAAGTCAACTGTATATATTTTATATAAGAAAATATTCGTCGTAATCTTTATCTAATCCAGTACTGTAATGTTAGTCCTATGTTTATTATATATGTTTTTATGAACTCTTTTTGAGTTACAACATCAACTAAACTACGTGGTGAAATAGTTAAGCGCCTATTTTCATTATGCTTCAGATTCTTCTTTCAAATCATATATTATGTATAATTATAAATGTAAAGAGAATGAGAAAAAAACAAGAAGAAAATACGCAGGTATTTTCTTCTTGTTTTTCTCTTATCTAACAAAAAAATGAATGGAGAGACAATTTACAATGAATCGAGAAATATGGAAATTGTTACACCGACAAATGGATAGGGACTCCTAATAAAAAACAATATAATGAATGTAATATAATATATATTTTTGTAAAATAATAGTTAAGATCAGACTATAACCTCATCATCATCATCAGGCTATAATAGTCCACTGCTGGACATAGCCCTCCCTCAAAGAGCGCCATAGCGCCCTGACTATAACCTAAACCTTGATAAATAGTCATATTTTCATTGAAGACTTAGACTTAAACATACATTTTCTTTTTTATTCTACAGGGTGTTTTATGTAACAGTAAGTACAGTGTGGCCATGTATAGTGTATCTGGCTAACGTGAAACGCGATAATTAACTATTTAATACGCACATAACTTCGAAAAGTCAGAAATGCGCGCCATGGGATAGAAGTCGAGACCTCGGCGTGGCAGTCCAACGGTTTTCCACTAGGCTATCGCTGCTATCATGCATCTTGCTATATATTTTTCCTTTAATTATAATTGTTGGGTCCCTATAGCAAAAATAAGGCAAATTATATGGAGAGTGGTTTGCTAGAGCCCTGTCATTATAACGTAGACCAAAATATAATTATAAGTTTATTAACGCAGTATCTTTTTTTTTCTGTAAGCATTTTGCACTAAAATCGATAAGTAAACAAAAACATTGACATCCTATACTATTAGTAAAATACAAATAAACAATTGGAATACTTAATTAATATTTTATATTTTTTAAGTATTTTTGTTTTCTAATACTAACGCTACATACACAAATTAAAATTAATTATTGAAACAAAATGCATTAACATCGATATTAACTAAACAAAAACATTTACATCCTATAATATTGACGGCCTCGATGGTGTAGTGGTTAGTGTAACCGACTGCCACGCCTGAGGTCGCGGGTTCGATTCCCGCACAAGTCAAACATTTGTGTGCATGCACATGGATGTTTGTCTTGGTCTGGGTGTTTCTATGTATAATATGTATGTATTTACAAAAATAAAAGGTATATATGTATGTTTATCCACAGTCTAGTACCCATATTACAAGCTCTGCTTAGTTTAGGCTAGATGGTGTTGTGTGTATGTCGTAGAATATTATAGAATTATATTATAATATTAGTAAAATACAAATAAACAATTGGGTATATTCATACCATGCCACGTATTGTAATGTATTAACCGAAATATTCATGACGATGTAGCGATGCGCTGATCGCCTTGTAGTACATACCTATGGAAAAAAGTAATACATGGTATCTAAACGCATTCGCAGAGCACACCGCTGGTACTAGTATAGTATATTATGTATGCCACTGAAAACAATGGGACGCCGCTATGGTGTAATAATTATCGTCATAGTATTTTTAATGTCAACATTTGCTAAAAAATATGTAATTCGTATTATAGTTAGTACTATTTATAAAATCTTAAAACAATGTTGAGATTATAACAAACTAGATGTTCCTGCAGTTTCACCCGCGTTTATCGTTACTGCGCCGCCCTGTGGGTTGTAGCGTGATGTTATATAGCCTATAGCCTTCCTCAATAAATAAGCTATCCCAAACTAAAATAATTTTTCAAATCGAACCAGAAGTATATATATATAATAGATAACGGGTATTAACGCAAGCATCATCAAAATTCTTCTGCCTCAAAACGGAGACATGACATCGCAGCACCAGTCAGCTTGTGACCACGGCCGGTGTAACCTGGTCGAAACGTCAAGCCTATAAAACGTAAACATTATGCATGATCGCGTTAATACCCGTTACCTATTATATACATATATATCATGCAACGCGAACCAGTAGTTCCTGAGATTAGCGCGTTCAAACAAACAAACAAATAAACAAACTCTTCAGCTTTATAATATTAGTATAAATAAGAAAGAAACTAGTTTTTATATAAGTCCTTACTAGTCCTTACTTCCTTACTAGTATTATAAGAAAGTAACTCTGTCTGTCTATCTGTCGGTCTGTCTGTTAACTTGTCACAGCTAAACCCCTCAACCGATTTACATTAAATTTGGTACAGATATAGTTTAAAACCAAGGAAAGGACATAGGCTACTTTTTATTGATATAGGTACCTACCTATATCAATAAAAACTACGCGGGTGGAGCCGCGCGCAAAAGCTAGTATATTATAAATACCAATTTATTACAAACTAGTTTATATATTACTAGATGTTCCCGCGGTTTCACCCGCGTTTATCGTTACTGCGCCTCCCCCGTGGGTCGTAGCGTGATGTTATATAGCCTATAGCCTTCCTCGAGAAATAGGCTATCCAACAATAAAAGGATTTTTCAATTCAGACCAGTAGTTCCTGAGATTAGCACGTTCAAACACACAAACAAACAAAACTCTTCAGCTTTATAATATTAGTATAGATACACATATTCTCGTGGGCTGCGTGAGCGGACGTGTCGCGTCGCTACTGCAGAGTGTTACGTAAACCGGTTAATAAAAATACGTGCTAGTTATTTGTGTGTACTACGATTAATACTTGCGAGCTATAGGATTGTTATTAATTCGAATAAGGAACAACAATGCCGAAGGTGTCACGTACTCCTACTAAAAAAGTGGAAAAAGAGGAATCCAATTCTTCTGATAGACCGGCCTCGGATTTCAAAGAAAAACAAACATCTTTATCGGGCTGGGTCGGGACACGACAGGCTAAGAAGAATCGCAATGAGGAATCAGACAGCGATTCTTCTATCTCTCAAGAACCTAGACGGCACAAAACATCATGCTGTTCTTCCGATAGTATACATGTGATGCTCAAAGCTATGCAAAAGGAGATCAAAGCTACGAATACGCTCCTGACATCTATGAAAGAGGAGCACAACTCACGATTTTTACTATTACAACAAGACGTTTCGGACTTAAAAAAGCCAATGCCGAGCTTGAAAAATCCCTTACCTATCTAGCGGCCCAGTATGATGATCTAGAGACATTTAAAAAAGAAACGATTGATAAAAACATAAGAATGGAAAACAAATACAAGGACTTAATACAGAGAAATATTAATCTGGATATAAACAACAAAGCACTTGAAGAGCGAATTGGATATCTAGAACAAAAGGAATTGGACAAAAACATTGAATTAATGAATCTAAAGATGCAAGAAGGAGAAATAACTATTGAAGTGGTGAAAAAGTGTGCCGAGATCTTAAATTTAGATAAAACTGCGATTGAAAATGCTTGGAGGGTAGGTTCCGAAAAAAAAAGAAGTACGGCCAATAATTGTCTCGATGCGCACAAAAACAGCAAAAGTGGAATGGCTTAAAAGCAGAAAACCCCAGCTTACAAACCACATGCTATATAACAATAATGATATAACACGTATCTACATAAACGAACATATAACTCGTCAAAATAAACAACTATTTTGGGTCACAAAATCAAAGCTTAGAGATACCTACAAATACATATGGATTCAAAATGCAAAAATATTGATTAAGAAAAATTATCAAGAAAAATGATCAAGATAAAAAAGTACACCATATTCGCTATGAAAGTGACATCGAAACATACGTACAGCGGGATAACATTAGGGAATAAATATTAAGTAGTAGAGCCAAGCTGGTTACAGCAGGAATGGGCCGGCTCGACCGGGGAAGTACTACCCTCTCACAGAAAATCGACGTGAAACAACAGTGTTTCACTGCTGTGTTTCGTTCGGTGAATGAGAGCGCCGGAGGCCTAAGCATGAGGTGACGATTCTCGCAGCTTATGAGGGACCTGCAGAGCATCCGTAGAGTCATTGTGTGGGTGGCGCGAGTCGACCCGGCGGCCAGGGAGAGCCGTAGAAACGGTGCTCTGCTGGCCGCCCGCGGTATAGTCCAGAGGCCCAACCGAGTCTAACCAACTAGGTTGGCTGCCTTATCATGCCGCGCATAATCTCGAGGTGGCTCGTCGTGCCGGATGGTGACCGGAGGGTGGGTCCCGGCGACCACTTTCGGGAGGGTACGGGAGTCCTTCCGTCCGTCGGATCGGCTATCGCCATACCAAACAGTTATATGACAAAACTTGCTCTGCGCCTTGCCCCACTTTGCTGCGAGAATAGCCGCCTCTTTTTTTCACGCTTCCCCTTCCTTTCACTCTATGGCAGTACGAACAAAGCATTGTCGTTCAACAGCAGCCAATCGCCGTAACCCCACTGCTGCTTCCTGTGTCGTGGAGTTTATTAACATCAGAGGACTCCACGCTAACCTTAATGCCGTCCATCACCACCTGGAGACGGCTCGGCCGGCAATGCTTTTTCTAACGGAGACACAAATACGCCGTCCTACAGACACGACCTACCTGCAATATCCCGGCTACGTGCTAGAGGAGTGTTTCCTCGCGAAAGCCGGGGTATGCTTGTTTGTTAGGGCGGATATTTGCTGTCGCCGTCTACAATGCCTAGAGGACCCTTCCTTCTCTGTCCTTTGGGTACACGTAGATCATGGCTCTTTCAGCCAAATCTACATGTGCCTCTACCGATCCCATTCAGGAGACGCTGAGACAACTCGACTCTTCAATTACCTGAGTCAGGCGGCAGACGACGCGCAGGAGCGGTTTCCGAACGCTGAGTTGGTGTTCTTGGGAGATTTCAATGCCCACCATGAGACCTGGTTGGGTTCTCCCAAAACAGACCACGCGGGACGAACTGCCCATGCGTTCGCTCTCACGCATGACCTGTCTCAACTGGTACTCCAGCCCACCCGGATACCAGATATTGCAGGTCAGGCGCCCTCTCTGCTCGATCTGCTGCTGACGAGTAACCCGAACCGGTACAGTGTGTCGATTCGTGCTCCTTTGGGCACCTCAGACCACTGTCTGGTTTGTGCCACAGCTGTTGTTGTTACGCCCCCACGTCCCGAGGAGGCAAGACGACGACTGTGGCACTACTCGTCAGCAGACTGGGATGGAATGCGGGAATACTTCGCATCCATCCCTTGGGCTCAACGCTGCTTTGAGAACAGGGATCCATCAGAGAGCGCTACTGCTGTCGCTGGTGAAATCATCCTGGGTATGGAATATTATATTCCATACAGTGATGTCACGAGCGGCGGCAGGAAAAGGCACTGGTTCGGGCGTGAATGCGCCGATGCTGTTGAACGCAAACAGACAGCGTATCGCGCTTGGACCAGGGCTCGCACTCTCTACGACCATAACGTGGATCACCTGAAGGCAGCGTTCAACCAAGCCACAAAGGTCTGCAAGTGGGCATACTTAAGAGCGGATGCCCAGCGCGTCGCACGGTTCGGCCAGGAACTAATGGCGCATCCTACGGGCAGTCGTAGCTATTGGCGCCTGGCCAAAGCCGTGCAGTCCAACTTCTGCCAGACCATGCTGCCCCCTCTGAGGTATCCGAATGGATCACTGGCTCATCGGCCGCAGGAGAAAGCAGATCTGCTTACAAATCTCTTTGCGGCCAACTTCCGAATCGATGACTGCGGTTCGCAGCCGCCTAACGTTGCCAACTGCGGCTACACCATGCCTGATATATGTATCAGGCAACGAACCGTTCGTGCGATACTGCAGTCTCTCGATGTTCGGAAAGCCAGTGGACCTGACGGCATCCCAGCTGTGGTTCTTAAAAAATGTGCAGCGGAGTTGTCTCCCACACTTACGCGCCTATACCGGACGTCTTACGTCGCAGGCATTGTGCCTGAGGCTTGGAAGGAAGCGAACGTTCAACCGATTCCCAAAAAGGGGGACCGTTCCGAGCCAAGCAACTATCGACCCATAGCTATCACCTCGGTGCTTTCCAAGGTGTTCGAGCGGATTATAAACACCCAAATTGTCCGCTACCTGGAAGATCAATCGTTGATCAATGATCGCCAATACGGCTTTCGGTCTAAACGATCAACGGGTGATCTTCTAGCGTTCGTCACGCACCTCTGGGGTGAGGCTATGGACAAGCACGGCGAGTCTTTGGCTATCAGCCTTGACATAGCCAAAGCTTTCGACAGAGTCTGGCACCGGTCTCTTCTTTCCAAGCTGCCGGCCTATATGGCTTGCCCCCTCAACTGTGCACCTGGATTGCAAGTTTCCTGCAGAAGCGTCGTATTCGGGTCCTTTGCCACGGTCGCGCTTCCAAATTTATGCAGGTCAATGCAGGAGTGCCTCAGGGTTCTGTCTTATCCCCTACGCTCTTTCTTCTGCATATCAATGATATGTTGAATCTCGGCAACATACATTGTTATGCGGACGACAGTACCGTGCATGGGCGATATCTCGGACATCCTGGGGCCAAACAGGCTGAGGTTGAGGGGAAAAAGCAGAATCTTGTCGTTGAACTTGACCGGACCTTGGACCGCATCTATGAATGGGGTGCCAAGAACTTGGTCGAGTTCAACGCCAAGAAGACCCAGGCATGCGCGTTCTCTACAAAAAAGTCTCCGTTCCTTCCCCTCCCTTCTCTGAAGAACACTCCACTGGTGATACGTGACAGTCTCTCCATCTTAGGTATGGATCTTTGCCGCTCCCTTAACCAGAAAACCTATATCGAGAGCGTCATTAAGCAAGCTTCGCGAAAACTCGGAGTTCTGAACAGGGTGAGGCGGTTCTTCACGCCTGGGCAACTGTGCCTATTGTATAAGGCACAAGTGCGCCCTTGCGTGGAGTACTGTTCTCATCTTTGGGATGGCTCCGCGCAGTACTTGCTGGACGCTCTCGACCGGTTACAGCGGCGGGCTGTCCGTATCATCGGAGATCCAGAGGTCACGAGTTCACTGGAACCTCTGCAACTCCGTAGAGACATTGCCTCATTGGCATGTTTCTACAGAATATACCACGGGGAGTGCTCTGAAGAGTTATTCCACCTTATCCCGCCCTCCCCTTTCCTATCCAGAACAACGCGTGCTGGGCTCAGATGCCATCCTTACCCGGTAGAGTCGATTAGAGCGCGTACCAAAAAGTTTGGGTCCTCATATCTCTGCCGAACGACCAAGGCATGGAATTCTCTGCCAAGGCACGTGTTTCCTTCTTCCTTCAATCCTGGGTTCTTTAAGCGGGGCGTGAAAAAGCATCTTCTCAGGCCGTCAAAGTAGAGACCTCAACATCGCCTCGGCTACTGTGGGGGCGATGTGGAGGCCACTGCTCTTAGACCACACGACTGCTTACCATCAGGTGGAGTGTGGTCATTTTGACGAGCAAAATAAAATAAAAAAAAAAAAAAAAAAAAACTATTATTTATCGCTGTTATTTGTGTGTATTTCTACCTATAACAATCCAATGACTACTGATAATATACTACACGATTTAATATATTCAAAATATGAATGTATAAAACAATGGAAAGATCACATAATACAAACGCCTAATAAATTAAATCTCATACACATGAACATCTGTTCATTACGAAAAAACTTCAATGAATTTATTGTACTGATAAAGGACTGCTTACCTAGATTAGATTTAATATGTTTAACAGAAATAAATATAAAAGAAGAGGAAGTTTACAACTATAAAATCTACGGCTACTGTTCATATTACTTAACTAGAAAAAAAGAAGGGGCGGTGGACTAATTATTTACGTAAAAGAAAGTATACAGTTTGAAGTAATAAAAACGAACAACCGTTTTTGTGAACTATTACATGGTCGAATCACGTTGAAGAATAACCAAATAGATATAATAATTACCTATAGACCACCACACATGAGCAAAACAAACTTTGTAAGGGAATTTAAAACAATTATACAATGTATACCGACTGGACATGACTTGATTCTCTTGGGTGACTACAACATAAACATATTGCAATGTGAAATCGACACATGCACCCATTTATATTTAAATATGTTGAGCGAACTAGGATTGGAGTGCTGCATTCAAGATATTACGCGAGAGGTAGTGTTATCGGGTCAACGAGTGGCATCCTGCATTGATCATATTTTTGTGCGAAATGCGCGACTAGGCGGTGAGCCGCACGCGTATGTACTGATGACTAAAGTGTCCGACCACTATCTTACCGGGCTCTCTATAGATAATTATATAGATATACAACCGATGCGTGCTTGTTATCGTACAGGTCTAAATAATAAAGCAGTGCAAGCTCAATTATGTAATGTAGAATGGAATAAATGTATGCTTATACAGGACCCTATTCAATTATAATTATGAACGATTGTGTGACACTTTTGACAGCGTTTATAGCACATCGCAAACAAACACATTTATTAAACAATATGAATCAAACGTGTGGGTTAATAATAAACTGCAGAAAGTGCTAGATTATAAGGATTTGTTATTTAGAAAATGGAAAGCAAACCCGAAAAATATGTCATTACGTTTGGAATACACAAAGTATAGAAATAAAGCTAATAAAGCTGTAAACACTGCTAAAAATGTACACAGGCGACAGGACATAAAGAATTGTAACGGTGACATGAGAAAAGTGTGGGCCTATGCTAATAAATGGCTCGACAGAACGAAGCTAAATGTAGATGAAGTTATACAAAAATACTTCATACAAGAAAATGAAACAATGGATAACATATGTAATAATTTCTGTCAAACATTTACTAAGGAAATTGATTTTTTAAAGCAAAAGCATGTATGTAATAGCTTATTTCACGAAAGACATGAATATGTTAAAGAAAGTAATGTTAGTTTCAGGTTTACAAAGTTGTGCCCTAGAGATATATGTACAATTATAGATAAGTTGAACTGTGGCAAGTCCCCGGTGTCCGACGGTATTCGAGTTAAAGATTTAAAATTCATAATAGCAACACATTAGTCAAATCATTGCACATTTCATTAATATATGTATAGATGAAGAAGTATACCCTAACAAATTAAAAATTTCTATTATCAGACCAATATTTAAACACGGAAAATATAAAGAATATTCAAATTATAGACCCATTGCGATATTAAGTATAATAAATAAAATTGTTGAAAAGATAATAATAGGCCAAATTATAAAGTTTTTAGAAAACAATAATATCCTCACTGACATTCAACATGGATTTAGACCAAATAAGAGTACGGCAACAGCTTTAAGTAGATTTACTGATGACATAAATACCTCATTAGACTCAAAAAATGTAGTTTTAGTAACATTTATAGACTTCAAAAAAGCCTTCGATACCTTGGATCACGAGGCTTTGCTACAGGCTATGGATGAGTGTGGGATACGAAGGCCGGTAAAAATCCTTTTACCGGCCTTCGTATCCCACACTGGTTTAGGCAATACTTAGATAACAAATTCCTAAAAGTTCGGGTAAATGGAGTAGACAGTGTACTAGGGAAGGTAAAATATGGTGTGTCGACCGGGTCTGTCTACGGGCCGGTGGGGTATATCATGCACGTAAACAGTATGGTGAATGTCATTAAAAAGTGTACGCCGACGACACGTGCTTGGTATACAGTGGCCGTGACTGTGGACAGATTCAATCGATAATGCAGGAGGACTTAGATAATGTGGTTAAATGGGCGCATGATAATGGCATTCTAATTAATATGAGTAAAACTAAATGTACATAATCTCGTCTCCATACAACCAAGCTGGAAATTTTAATGTGCTGTTAAAGGGCCACACGTATGAGTGCCTGCATGATAATAATATAGCGAACTGCCAATGCCAATGTATTGAGCGCGTAGCAAATTACAAATACCTAGGAGTGACAATAGACAGTCGATTTGCCTGGGACACACACGTTCATACTGTATGCAAAAAATTACGCTCTGTGCTAGGCAAGCTTAATAGCTTCAAATATGTAGTGAGTAAGCGTATATTGTATATTCTGTATCATGCGCTGGCAGGGCAACTATAGACTATGGGTTGGGTGGTTATAGACTAACTTTTCTAGTATATTTAAATAAAATTAAAAATTTGCAAATTAGATTATTATAATTATTAATAAATAAGAGCACAAAAGATAACCTTAAGAAAGATTACGAAAAATTATTTAAAATCTGCAAAATATTACCCGTAGAAAAGAGAGTTAAATTATCAATTATCTTAGAACAGCATAATAAACATGAATATAAAAATGAAAGAGTGTATAACCGACCAACCCGCAAAGTGGCACATAAAAATAAATATGTTGTGCCTAAGGCTGCGAATTATTTTGGCCAGCGGTCGAGGCGATGGCTAATCCCGACATTGCTAAATGAGTTGCCATCAAAAGCAACTACTGATGATTTATCTAAAAACTGTTTAAAACACATATTGTTTAAACATTATCTAAGTATATGTCCTTAGCGTAACATTGGTTGCGAAGTGTGCCTAACCCTCTGGGAAGCAGGCGTGAGTCTATGTATGTATGTATGGGTGCGGACTGATACTTGAGCGGCGCGGTGGAGCCAGCGTTGCCCGTCGTACCGCGTCAGAACGAGATGGAGCTGTGTACACATGGTTATGTCTCGTTCCGGCGAGCTGTGTGGTAGCGTGGCTTCGCCGCACGGCCATGTGGGCCCGAATGGCTATGGTTAATAATAATTATTATTAATTAAGTATTTGTTTTTAATCTACCTAGTATATGTATATTCTATTTAGAGATGTTTATGTATCCACGAGAATACTGCCGACAAACTGTAATGCAGTTTGGCAGAAGATTGTGTCTAGATATGTATTTGTTTAAAGAAATAAAAAATAAAAAATTAAAAAAAAAGATATATAACATCGGCGGCCGTTTCGACATGGCATTAAAACACTACAAAGTACTTGCCTTCGAAAACAAGATCAAATAAAATAATTTACACCCCTGAATTATATTTTATGAAGTTAATATAAACACTATTCGTCTATAGTCAATTTCAATACAATAAAATCAAAAGGTACACAAACAGTTCATTGATATGACCATAGACATTTTAGTGATGTCCAATTGTAGCGTCAATTGTAAATCAATCAATTACCTAATCGAATTATTCGATATGATGCAGTGAAAGAGTTATAAATGACATAAACACTGCTACAATTATATCTTACCGCTCTATAATAATTGTGCCCATCATTCGATGTCTGCAGTTGATCAAATAGAATATAGTAGATATACAGTAAAAACATTTGCAAGGTACATAATTTTACATTGTTAAGAAAATAACCTAAGGAATAATTAGTAATAATTATTAGTGATCAAAGTTATTTACCACTTAAAATTATTAAAGTTGTGAAAATCAAAAAATATGTACTCATTTAGGCTACAAACTAACACTTATGAACGCCAACTAAATTTACAAAATTTATATACTAATTAAAATTTATAACCAAATGTAGGTTTTGTTGATTAATTATTTTCTTTATCAGAGTCTGATTTAGAATCATCGGATTTTGAGCCAATTCTTATAATAAATGGCGTGTTAATGCCTGTTATAGCTACATCTATAAGACCATCTCATTGCATCATTTTCTTCTCCTCTTTAATAACATGGCTGATGCATTTTGCCCAGTCAATTCCAGTAATCCTTCTTACACCTTCTTAAAGCAAAAGCTTTACTTCGGCGATTTTGAAGGTTTTATTGTTCCTTGCTACGTAGGATTTAACTTGAGCCTATAATGAGTTCAATAGGGTTTAACTCGCAGTGATAAGGAGGTAGCCGGCAAACAATAATATATTAATAATAATAATCGTTCCAAGTAAAAGCATGTTAAGTACGGAACCCTAATCAATACTCATTACGTAGCAGATATACTTATTTACCATAAATTTGGAAACCTACAACGGATATGCTGAAACACCAAATATGCAGCTGCGCTATGACGTCCGTACAGGAAGAAATCGCCGATCCAGCAAAAGTGCAGGTGTTCCGATGACGTCCGTTCAAGCATCGATCGCCGATGCAGCAAATCAATCTTATTAGGTTTAAATATAAAATTGTCATTCCATATTCTCGCATCGAATAGGTATCACTAAATTTAATTGTAATTTCTTTTATAATAAATTAATTTTAAGTAACTTTGGGTTTTTTTCGAACCTTCGGCTGCAGTAAACGTAATTGGCGCAGTCGGTAGGATTCTCGCGGCCGGTTCGCGAGCGGTTAGAAGCATCTCATATCGATATTCGCGTTCGCGGGTCGCCCGGGCGGCTTTCAAGTCCCAGTACGAGAATCCAGAATCTACGAAGCTGCAACGCCGAGTGGAGAATCCAGACATCGATTCACCGAAATAAGCCAGAGATGAAATATATGTAAGTACACTTGAATCTTTCTCGTGTTGCTTCCCTTCTTATCCTTAGTTAGTTTTTATTCCCAAGATTTTCCGACGCGAAAAACCGTGTCCCCGGGACCCTGCATCGAGACACGCTCGCCGGCATATAGTAGATAGTCATAGAAATATAGATAGCGATTTAGATTTTAACTTAGGTAATTTATTTAGTGTTAGAATGGCGCATAATCCCGATGTTATTTTTAAGGCCTTACGCCTGGTGCCGGAGTTTGACGGTAACCCTAATGTATTAACTAGATTTATTAATATATGTGATCAAATCGTTACTCAATATGCAAGCCCTGAGCCAGGTAGCGAGTTAGGCAACCTGTGTCTTTTAAATGGCATCTTAAATAAGGTAACAGGAACCGCCGCATCTACTATTAATTCAAACAGCATTCCTGAAACGTGGGCAGGCATTAGATCAGCTCTAATAAATAATTTTTCAGACCAGAGAGACGAAACAGCTTTATACAACGATCTCTCATTAGCTACACAGGGCAATAAGACCCCTCAGGAATTTTATGATCAATGTCAGACTTTATTCAGTACCATTATGACTTATGTGACATTACACGAGACATTACAAACGACTATTGAGGCTAAACGAACACTTTATAAGAAAGTTACTATGCAGGCTTTTGTACGTGGACTAAAGGAACCATTAGGATCGCGAATTCGTTGTATGCGCCCGGAAACTATAGAAAAAGCTTTAGAGTACGTGCAAGAGGAATTAAATATAATATACCTACAACAGCGTAATGATCTACCGAAGGCTCAAAGCGCTCATAAAGCTGCAATGGGTCACAGTGTACCGCTAAACATGCCAATTGTTCCGCGACACCCGGTACCTAACTGGCCAGCCCCAGCTGGACCGCGTAATAATCAACCACCACCCCAAGCTTTTAAATTTAATATGCCTAACGTACCACAAAACCGCTTCCCTACGCGTACACAACAAATGTTCCGTGCACCGCCGCCTAACTACCACCAACAAAGTAATGTCTTTCGCTTGCCGCCTAGACCCAATCCTCCATAGAATTTCGGTCCGAAACCTATGAGCGGAGTACAACATTTTGTTCCTAAACAATTACCCGCGATGTCAGGTCATGATTGGCGTAAATCGGGTAACCCACCACCGAATAATTATTTTAAATCACGTGAAGTAAACCTGAATGAATTTGCTATGCCCGATCACTCCTATTATTCTGATGATTATTATTTCAATACGGACTATGATTATTATACTAACCATGATGATTATTATACGTCTTATGACTATGGTTATGTCGACCCGACTTACGATAGTTCAACTTACGACAATCAGGTAACAAGCGACATAGAACCTCAACCAGGCCCTAGCTATGCATCTCAGAATCAGGATTTTCAGTTAGAGAAGATATCAAAAGAGCAAGGATAGATATTAATTTACAAACCCAAAGACAGTTACCATATGTAGAAATTACGTGTCCACCTCTAAAGTTTTTATTAGATACCGGTGCTAACCAATCATTTATTAGCCCCGAGGCAGTACAAAAGTATTTTCCAGATTATTCCCTTAATTATGACCCTTTCGAGGTAACAAATATACATGGTGTTAGCAGAAGCGATTATTCAATAACATTGCCGTGTTTCAACCAGTTTAATGAGAAGGATAAAATTAAATTATTTGTATACCGTTTTCATGATTATTTTGATGGATTGATAGGTTTGGATATGTTGTCTAAATGGGAAGCCAATATAAATTTAAAGGATTTTCAATTAATTACACGAAACGCAATCAATCAAATTAAGCTGCATAACTCTCGCAATATCAATCTATATGAAGATATTATTCCCGCTGGAAGTTCTGAAATAATTAAAATACCGATTAACGCCCCGGACGGCGAAGTTTCAATAGAAGAGCAGGTTTTCTGTGGTTGTATTCTACACGAATGCCTTACTACCGTAACAAATGGTCGAGGCTATGTAGAGATAGAAAACCCAACACCTAATGACATCATATTTTATCTAGACCAGCCCGCTAGTGCAGATATATTCAATCTTAAATGCACGCAGACTGAAAATTCAAATCGTGTAAACGATGTGTTATCACGTTTGCGCACTGACCATCTTAACGAAGAGGAAAAGGCTAACCTCTTAACACTTTGCTCTCGCTATTCGGATGTGTTTTACATAGATGGCGAAACGTTAACCTTTACTAATAAGATAAAACACCGTATACGTACAACTGATGAAGTACCTATCTATACTAAGAGCTATCGGTACCCTTTTATTCATAGACAGGAGGTTAGGGACCTAATTACAAAAATGTTGCAGCAGGGTATAATTCAACCTTCCAATTCAGCCTGGAGCTCACCCATTTGGTTTGTACCCAAGAAAATAGATGCCTCTGGAAAACAAAAGTGGCGACTTGTAGTCGACTTTCGAAAATTGAATGAAAAGACCATTGACGACAAATATCCCATACCAAACATTACTGACGTTCTAGATAAGTTAGGAAGATGCCAGTACTTCACGACGCTTGATTTAGCATCAGGATTTTATCAGGTCGAAATGTATCCCCAAGATATGTCTTGGGGACCGCATTTAATGTAGAACATGGGCACTTTGAATTTCTTCTAATGCCTATGGGACTGAAAAATTCTCCATCAACAAGAGTTATGGACAATGTTCTTAGGGGTCTTCAAAATAGCATTTGCCTAGTATATTTAGACGACATTGTTGTGTTTAGCTCTTCGCTCCAGGAGCACCTGGAAAACCTGGAACGAGTTTTCCAAAGACTCAGAGAATCTAACTTCAAAATTCAGATGGACAAGTCGGAATTTTTGAAGCTAGAGACTGCCTACCTTGGTCACATATTTACTAGAGACGGCATTAAGCCTAACCCCGATAAAATTTCAGCAATTGAAAAGTACCCTATACCGAACACCCCTAAGGAAATTAAACAATTATTAGGACTTCTCGGTTATTACCGAAAATTTATCCCACATTTCGCCCGCCTTACTAAACCTCTTACATTATGCCTAAAGAAAGGTAGTAAAGTTGTCCATAGTCCTGAATATGTCAATGCATTTAATAAGTGTAAAGCCTTACTAACTAATGACCCTATCCTACAATACCCAGACTTTAATAGAGAATTTAATCTAACAACAGACGCTTCGAATGTCGCCATTGGAGCAATTTTATCTCAAGGACCTATAGGTTCTGACAAACCAGTCTGTTACGCTTCTCGTACACTTAACGATAGTGAACTAAACTATAGCACAATAGAGAAAGAACTTCTCGCCATAGTTTGGGCCACTAAATATTTCAGACCCTATCTATTCGGTAGAAAGTTTAAAATTATTACCGACCACAAACCATTGCAATGGATGATGAATTTGAAGGAACCCAACTCACGACTGACTAGATGGAGACTCAAACTAAGCGAATACGACTTTACTGTAATTTATAAGAAAGGAAGGTCTAATACAAACGCTGATGCCCTCTCCCGTATTGAGATTAGTAATAACGAAACTGACGAAATTAACTGCGTAATTGACAGTATTAAGGAACTTAGTTCTATGATTAATAACCCTTCAGAGAGCCCTTCTATACCAAACCGACTTACAAACTCATCGACTGACACAGTACATACCAGTAATGAACACCCAATTTTAGAAGTCCCCATCACTGATGAGCCTTTTAACAAATTTCATAGACAGATTTATTTCACTATAGTTGGTGACATAAAACGACGACCAACTGTTACTAAACCCTTTGAAAATCATACGCGAATGGCTATTCAACTTTCAAAATCTAATTTGGAAAGTGACGTTATTAATGCTATTAAGGAATATGTTAATCCGAAAGTTAAAACAGCTATATTAATAGACCCACCTTTAGAGATGTACTCGATCATACCAATCATACAAGAAAAATTCAAAAGCTCCTCTCTTAACTTGATACTAACAAAGACAGAACTTGAGAATGTTAAGGACTACTTACGACAACAGGAAATTATACAACACTATCATAATGGCAAAACCAACCACCGTGGCATTAATGAGTGCTATCTAGCCTTGTCACGAAAGTACTATTGGCCGAAAATGAAAGAGCACATAGCCAAATTTATTAATGAATTTACTATTTGTGGACAGAGTAAATATGATAGGAATCCTATTAGACCCCGGTTTAATATTGTACCCCCAGCCACTAAACCACTAGAAATTGTTCATATGGACCTTTTTACTGTACAAAACGAAAAATATGTAACCTTCATTGATGTCTTTACTAAATACGGTCAGGCATACCACTTACGAGACGGAACCGCAATAAGTATTTTACAGGCACTGTTACGTTTTTGCACTCATCACGGTTTACCTTTAACTATAGTCACCGATAACGGTACGGAGTTCACAAACCAACTTTTCTCCGAGTTCATACGTCTTCATAAAATTATACACCATAAAACTGTACCTCATTGTCCAAATGATAACGGTAATATTGAACGATTTCATTCAACTCTGTTGGAACATATTAGAATCCTTAAATTGCAACATAAAGACGAACCTGTAATTAACCTAATGCCATACGCTATCATAGCGTATAATAGCTCTATTCACAGCTTCACTAAATGTAGACCTTTTGACTTACTGAATGGACACTTTGACCCTAGAGACCCAATTGACATAGACCTTACTGAATATATATTGCAACAATACGCTCAGAATCATAGAGAGCAGATGAAACAGGTTTATGATATAATTAACGAGTCGTCTCTTCACAATAGAACAACCTTAATCGAAAATAGGAACAAATCTCATGAACCCGAAGTAGAATATGTACCGCAACAACAAATTTTCGTTAAGAACCCTCTTGCTAGCCGTCAGAAAACTGCACCGCGTTACACACAAGACACCGTCCTAGCAGACTTGCCTATCCATATATACACCTCTAAGAAACGCGGCCCAATAGCCAAGTCGCGATTGAAACGTGTTCCTAAGAGTAGTAAATTGTTACAGGATACTGCTGATAATGACAATCCACGTGACGCGACCTCAGACCATAAGACTTGAGACTTTAGCTGATGGACCTAGACTATTACCGTACAAACTAGGATCTACCAGACTAACGACACATTACCATTCTTTTATTCAATTCATACAGTTAACAGACATTGAAGGCCAAATAAAGTCAGTACAAACTCAAGTTGAAATGTTTAAAACTAAACTTAGTAGTGGAGCATACACTATCTATGAATATCAAATCGATTACCTTACTAATAAAATTAACAAGGTCTTAAATCGTATAAAATCATTCGAACCTGTAAGAGTTAAAAGGGGTTTAATAGATGGCTTAGGGTCAGTAATAAAAAGTGTTACTGGCAATTTAGATTATCAAGATGCCGTAAGATACAATGAAGCCATTAGAAATTTACAGGAAAATGATAATAAATTAGTTTCAGAATTTAATAACCATATAACCTTGTGTAAAGAGTGGATGACTCAACATAATACTGTATTAGAGCAACTAGCATCAAACCAAGTAAAGATCAATGCATCCCTAGAATTACTTTTAGAAAAAGATGCCCTCCGAGATTATAATCTCGTGAGATTTACGAAGTTCGCTCAGATCCTAGGTATAATAACTAATAATGTAGAAGATATAATGCTAGAAGTAATTAGAATAGAAAATATTTTAGCGTTTATACATGCATCTAGTACACATCATTCTATGATAGACATAGAGGTTTTAAAATCTATGATAGAAAAATTAAGATCTTTATATAATCAGGATGAAATAATAAATTTAGAGTTACGAGAATACTATGATTTAATAAAACCGGGTTCATATTTTGCTGAGAAAAGAATAGTAATAGTTTATAATTTTCCTATTGTTTCCCATGAAATATACGATTTATATAAATTATTCATAGTACCTAATGAAAATCAATTAGCCCTTGTGCCTCCTACTCCTTATATAGCAACAAACGAGAAATCATTCGTGTACATAGAGGCTGAATGCCCGAAGTACAGCAGTATATATCTCTGTGAAGAACAAATTAGCCATCAAATTCGGACAGAACCAGACTGTACTCAAGACCTCATAGTCAACCAAAACTTGAAGAACACTTGCCGTTTTACCCGAATCTCCCTATCGAATATTGCAGTCGGAAAATTGGATGATCAACATTATGCTATATACTTACCAGGACCAACAAAAGTACAGCTGACCTGCGAAAGAAAGGACTTCAACACTTTACAAGGAAGTTATCTTGTTACCATCCCTAAGGATTGCTACATACGAACTACAGAATTCACCATTATCAACGAAAACAACGAGATAAGAGGTCAGCCATTGAAGTTATCAAAAATTCCCCACAACCAGATAAATCAGACGGATATTCAGATAGTCACCAATGCCGGCTCCACCTCAGTGAACTTAGAGGATCTTCACAGCATCCAGACTTCATACTTTCTGCAGCAGCAGTTACCAGCTTCCTATTATTTCGAAAATACAAACGTCGCCAGCATGTGCCAAATTCTAAACCAGAAGATATAAAGAAGCAGCATGTTCTCAAGACACACTCATACGAAGAAATAGATTTAGATATCAAGAAACAAAATGAACACCCGGCAACATTTTCTCTCAACTTGACAAAATAGTTGCTGTTCTGAGGGTGGAGGTGTTAAGTACGGAACCCTAATCAATACTCATTACGTAGCAGATATACTTATTTACCATAAATTTGGAAACCTACAACGGATATGCTGAAACACCAAATATGCAGCTGCGCTATGACGTCCGTACAGGAAGAAATCGCCGATCCAGCAAAAGTGCAGGTGTTCCGATGACGTCCGTTCAAGCATCGATCGCCGATGCAGCAAATCAATCTTATTAGGTTTAAATATAAAATTGTCATTCCATATTCTCGCATCGAATAGGTATCACTAAATTTAATTGTAATTTCTTTTATAATAAATTAATTTTAAGTAACTTTGGGTTTTTTTCGAACCTTCGGCTGCAGTAAACGTAATTAGCATAATCCAAATCTGTATGTAATCAATATTACGGAATATTGATTACATACGTACTGTTTTGGATTGAGAAAACCAAGTCGTCAAAAAAGCACACACAAGTAACAGAGCACACGAACACAAAAAAATCAGCGACGAAAAGTCAACAAAATGGCAGTATAATATTTTTTAATATTTTTTAGAATGTTTAAAATATATTTATATTTAATTTTCAATTTTTGCATTGTTTTTGCTGCTAACACCATGAGTTGCAGTTGCCAGCCGCATACATTTTTTTTAACACCCGCCCTATGTTTAGATCTTGTGTACCATTAGTTTGTAGGTCTTTAATGTCAGTAATTGACAGATTAATTTAAATTTTATATTCCTGTAAATACCGTGTATTATTGCAAATTAATTTTAACTTTCTTTCTGTTGAAAAAATTCGATTAACTAATCAATTACTAAAAGTTTCACGATATAAACGATTTTTTTGGTCGTACAGCCTTATGCAATCATAAATTATAAGTAGATATTTTTTAATCTGACAAATAACCTCACTTTTCGTTTAAGATTTTCCAAATCAAATAATTAATTATTAATCAAAAAACACGTCCCAACGCTTCGACCACATATAGCGTCACCGGGGTTTGAGAGGTTCAAATACACTAAGATATCATGTGAAAACGTTGAAAATATGGATAAATGTGTTACTTATTCCATTTAGTGATAAAGGATGATGGGCACAAATGTATGGAATCTGGTCCCAGCGCCAATTAGAATGAATGATACACCGTTGAAAAGTATTTTTGTGTAGATAAAGAATAACCATAGCGCTAGTCCCGATTCACTGTCCGATCGAAGTAATCCTACTTGAAAGGTATTTATTTTTGTTACATTCTATTAAGTACACATACTTTTATTGTCATTTTATCCATTTTGGCGTGATATTATTATAATAATTATTAATATTTTTCATTATTTAGGTAATTAAACAAGTTCGAAGTAAGTTTTATCGTTTATTTTTAATACAATTAAATAATAAAAAGTACTTTTAAGTTGCCAAAATTAGTAAAAACTGCGCAGCTGTGTACGTTCTTTTGTCGCTTTATTATCCTAGCCCGTAATAGACTCGACTATTGGCATCATACATACCGAACTTTCTAAGAAATCCGTTCTTTTGTTTACAAATAGGGATTGCTTGCACGTGTAGACTGTTGATAGTAGGAGTCATGGATTATCTATACGTTATCATATTCTTAGTTGCTCACTAAACTCGACTGTCGGCATCATACATACGGAACTTTTTAAGAAATCCGTTCTTTTGTTTACAAATTGGGATTGCTTGCACGTGTAGACTGTTGATAGTAGGAGTCATGGATTATCTATACGTTATCATATTCTTAGTTGCTCACTAAACTCGACTGTCGGCATCATACATACGGAACTTTTTAAGAAATCCGTTCTTTTGTTTACAAATTGGGATTGCTTGCACGTGTAGACTGTTGATAGTAGGAGTCATGGATTATCTATACGTTATCATATTCTTAGTTGCTCACTAAACTCGACTGTCGGCATCATACATACGGAACTTTTTAAGAAATCCGTTCTTTTGTTTACAAATTGGGATTGCTTGCACGTGTAGACTGTTGATAGTAGGAGTCATGGATTATCTATACGTTATCATATTCTTAGTTGCTCACTAAACTCGACTGTCGGCATCATACATACGGAACTTTTTAAGAAATCCGTTCTTTTGTTTACAAATTGGGATTGCTTGAACGTGTAGATTGTTGTTAGTAGGAGTCATGGATTATCTATATGTTATTATATTCTTAGTTGCTCACAACAAACTGTAAACATAGCAAGTAAGAGAAAATCACTGTGTACTGACGAAAAAGTTTTACTGGTACGCGCAATAGAGACGGGAGAGAAGATATGTGATGTTGGTAGACGCTTTGGATTTAGTAGCTCTACCGTGTCCACAATATGGAAAAATAAACAAAAAATTCGACAAGCTTTTTCTTTTCTCCATTTAACGACAACTCTCTATAACGTCAAAATATGCACAGTCCCTTGAGTGATTTTATATAGAGTTACACTGTATTATCAATATCAAAATCGGTCAAGCTAAACAGGCGATATGATTTTTTAAAATTATATTTTGCACTAAATATCCAGTATCTTCTGAAGACCATATTTCAAAACGGACAATTCATACGGGTTTGTCGCCATAGTAGTTTATTGTATTCTTGAAAAGAGCTATCCAACGATGGCAAATTCATGTTGATTGGACATGGGGCCCAAAACGCCCATCATCCTTTAACAAAAGAGATGTTTCACTTTTGTATAGGACTCCGGCTATAACTTGTACATCCTCAGGAAACCTGGGAAATGTATCCTAAATACATTTAGTTAAGCAATTCTTTATTAACTTCTAGTATTTTCGTTGCGCAAAATAAAATATAAAATGTTTGACGTTTGTCGTGCGGACTATCTATTTTACAATTATACATATACAAGTTGGTAGATGACATTTATACATAACCTAGAATGCTAGAATTGTTAGAAGTAAAAGAACTCTTGCTGGAATAATATTCACCAAAGAATTGATAATTCTTGTAAAAATTAAAGGAAAACGTATGAATTCAGGAAAGTGTAATAAGAAACACTAATTCAACATTGGAATATTTATTATCAGTCAATATGACATTAACAGTTAATATCAAACATAAACAAAATGTTTCGTTCCGGAGTGCACTCTGCAAAATCAGTATTATATTATATAAATATATTTTTATGTTGATTGTTTGTTGAAAAGATGTGTATGATAGTTAAAATGAATAAATTATACTCTAAAACATATTTATTGTTGACATATATATTTATATATTACTTACTTATATTATTATAATTTTATTAAAGTACTTTCGTACAGTGTTCGATATGATTTATGAACGCATACAAAATTATATGACCGAGAACCACCGCCATATTGAATATAATGGACAATAATATAACAACTATTATTTTTAAGCGCAAACGTTATTCGACTTAAATTCAGGTAATAATATTTTTCCCCGATTCCTGGTATTTTTTGCTATATTTTGGCTGATAATACATTTCATAGCCGAAAATGAAACATTTAATTTAACATCAAATTGGTTTGTATACATTTTTATCTTAATGGATTGAAGTCGACTATAGTACTGAATGTTCAAGCTCAAGTGGCATGTTTCCTGTCACTTCCAACATAAACTATTTTGCTAACGTTAAACAAAACAAAACCATACAACAATATATACAAAGTCTCGTTTCCATTATTCTATAGAAATATACGAATTCAAATGGAAATTGTAATCTGTCGTAAAATAAATAGGGTTGAATTTTATATGGATACTATTCAAATGTCAGAGATGCATCTCGTTATGTTTATATGAGTGATTTTATTTACATTTCCCTTGGTGATATATTGTCGCATACATTTTTCATTTGCGACGCTTTTCATGTATGTCCTTGTCAAGTGGACACTTTAGCTTTTACCGTGTAGGTTTTTTTTCTGCGTACGTGTTATTGTTAGGATCTTTCGTAATGAAATATGGTGTGGAGTAGGTTCTATTAAACTTTTACAAGCTTGTAACGACAAAACATTTTAATTACTGTTGCACTTAATAGTTATAATCAAAAAGAGTTTTCATATAAATAAAAACATCCAACTTATTAAATTCAAACTCTGTTATAAAAGGCATTAAAATTATTATTATGACCAGCTTTCGCCCGTGGCTTCGCTCGCCTAAAAGTAGGGTAGGTTAGGTTATGTTAGTAACCGCATTATAAAAATATATATAGCTCATGTTACTAAGGTACGGGGAAAATACAGCTTTAAAATGGTGAGAGAATTTTTGAAAATATTTGTGTAGGTTTTGATTTAAATCGTTACGAACAAACAAACAAAATCAAATATTTCCGCGTTTAATATTAGTATAGATTTGCAGGTGAAATAATTTAGAATATCAAGCCATGGGTTCAGGGTTTAGTTATTGAGGAATCAATACCTGATGTTACCTATGTAATAGATGTAGAGGGATGTAAATGGAAACGCCATGTTAATCAAATGTTACCATGATCAGAATTATTAAGTGAAAGCTAAGAACATGTTTTTACATCATAAATTGCAGTAGGATGTTAAGTAAAAATTTATTTATTTATTTAAAAGGATCTCTAACAAGAAATACACATGCGTCCCGCGCAAACGCGGACCAGTAAGGACACGCGTACGAGTCCGCTACACTTTAATTAGTTTTACATAGTTAAAATGGTGTTATACGTGTGAATTGTGGCAGTATAAAAACAATTACGTGTACTCTCTAATTATTCCATATTTCTAAGTAGTTTTGATGAACAATGAGTGAAATAATCCAAAAAGTACAATAACGAACTTTGATTAAATTGGTAAATATCAAAGCGTCGCTTGTAAATTCGACCAATAAGAATTTATAAGAAGCGCGCACACACAAACGCACGTGTCTCCGCGCGTCAACGACCGACGCACCTGCACCATTTCTAGGAATTATCGTATTTTAAATTACCAAAATATTTTTATTGCATTTCTGTTACTCAAAACAGTTATAATAAATACAAAATGTTAAATAAATGTGGGGCTTGCTTATCTAATACTGATAATGCTACAGCTTTTATGGCATGCTATAAGTGCAATACTGATTATCATTTGCTATGCGTGAATATATCGAAAGACAAATATCATACCTTCTCGGATGAATATCTTATGAGCTGGATATGTCCAAACTGTCAGTGTAAAGAACCAAAGAGCGATAAGACCCATTCTCCGATACGCAAAAACAACGTTAATTCTGATGTATATGCTACAATGACTACGCGATCAACGAAACGTAAAGCCGTCATAACAAATAATACTAATAGCGACGAGCCCACGATTATCAACGTTAACGATAATCTCATGTCACTTACTTCTGAGATACGTCTTTTGAGAGAAGAAGTATTCGACCTAAAAGACCTAGTTAAAACACTTTCAGAATGTGTCAGAACCTGTACCAATAGAATAGACCATTTGGAAACGCGTGTAACAAAAAATGAAGAAAAGCTATTCGACTTGGAGACGAACCAAGCTGAGATCAAATCACTCAAGGTAGCGGTAACTGACCTACAGGATCAATTGAGTACACAAGCTCAATCAGCGTTGCGGAACAATATAGAACTCATGGGTGTCAACGAAAATATTAATGAAAACCTCCAACATATAGTACAAACAACCGCCAATAAGATTGGAATTAAATTAGTAAGCGAGTACTTAGATATGGTCATACGTCCTGGAACGCGAAGTGAAACTAAGTCTCAGCCAGCAGGAATAATACGACCACGCCCTATAATCGTCCGTTTTGCTCGAACTGCAAAACGTGATGAGTTTCTTAAGGCAGCTAAATCTAGGAGGGAACTCGTCACATCGGATATCGAGGTACAAGGACCCAAGAGGAAACTCTTTGTGAATGAACATCTTACAAAACAGTACAGGCAGTTATTTCGTGAAGCAAGAATACGTGCAAGGGAAGCAGGTTTCAAGTACTGCTGGGTCAAAAATGGCACAATATAAGCTCGGAAATATGAAGGGAAACAAGCCATTGTCATTCGAAATCCCACCGATATGGATACATACTTTAACACACAGTGCCCAAACAGCGATGCCCAGACTTCTACAACGCGAGCGTCAACCAGTAAGCAAAACCAATAATATACTCTCCATGTCGTATAATAACACGGGTTGCTTCGAGCTGCACCGTAACTTTGTTAACTATAGTTATTACTCCTCTATAAATATCTACAACAAAGCATTACCATTTTCATTACAGAGGTCAATTTAGAGACTGTTATAACAGTTGTTGTATTTTAATATTTTCTTATACATATAATATCTTTATATTTTTACTTTTCATTTTTGCTAATATATTGTCATGTTTTCTTTTTCAAATATTCTAAACATAGGTTAGTATACAAACATTTTATTTACACAATAATTATTATACATAAAAATAACACAAAACATACACACATTTACATTTACTCTACTCTTTTAAGTGCTTCATCCAAACAATACAGTAAAATCTGTTTTTATCCTAACTTAAGGTCAACATTTTATGTAAATATGAGTGATACAAAAACACATTATCCTTATAATTTTTATATATTTTTTAACTACTTAACATGGATAACCTAGAACTACAAGAAAATATTGAACAAACACTTAGTATAAAATTTCACTCATTAGATGAATTAGAACTCTCCAAGGACCTTTTGTCTAATAATTACAACTTAAAAAATAAAAAATAAATTAAATAATTATATAAAAACTGATTTCGATGCCCTTAAATTAGATCTAGAACGTACAGATTGGTCTCCGGTAAATAGCAGCAATGATGTTAATGAAGCATTAAGCGTTTTTGAGAACATAGTTAGTTCGGCTGTAGCAAAAAACACACAGACAATTAGTAACCGTAAAAAGAACATAATTAAACCCTGGATTACCCCCGGCCTCCGTTGCATGCGTTTTCAAGACAAACTTCACGCGCAAGTTAGACTTAATCCCGACAACGAGACACTGAAGGTATCGTACTCAAGATATAGGAACTTCTTTAAACAAATCCTTCGCAAAGTTAAAAGCAGTTACGATAGTAAATTACTTCAGGATAATCATCACAATACGAAGAAACTCTGGGGTGCGATTAAAAACATTTGCGACTTTCCACAAAAGAAAAGTGACTGTCAAGAACTAACAGCATCCAGTATTTCACCCAAAGAAGCATTAAACAATCATAACAATTATTTTTCGTCACTCGGCAAGAATTTATCTAATAAAATACTAGAAAAGCTTTGTACGTCAGAGGACGCTCTAGCTACTAACGTTAAAACTAAGAATTTTGGGTCAGAATCGTTTTTTATGATCCCTACCGATATATACGAAATAGACACGATAATACAAAGTCTCAAAAATGATAGCGCTCCTGGGCTCGATGGTTACAAAGCTCCCTTTATCAAAAATATTAGGCATTATATTTTAGAACCATTTACGTTTATTTGCAAACTTAGCATGACTACAGGTACCTTCCCTGAAAGGTGGAAAACAGCCTCAGTATCTCCTATCCATAAAAGTGGGCCTAAAGATACTTCTGATAACTACAGACCCATATCCCTACTTAGTATCTTTTCCAAAATACTTGAAAAACTTATTAACAAACGTGTCGTTAGTTATTTAGAAAAAAAGGCTCTACTGTCAGAACGACAGTTTGGATTCAGACAAGGTAGATCTGCAGAAGATGCCGTTGAACTTCTAACTAACATAATTTCAAAACATGTAGATCAAGGCCGTCGTTGTTTAGGCCTATTTATAGACATTGCAAAAGCCTTTGATACCGTATCTGTGCGAATACTTTTACGCAAGTTAGAATCGTTCGGCGTCAGAGGAACTGCACTACAATGGTTCTGTAGTTACCTAAGCAACAGAAGACAATGTATTAAAGTAGGAAATCAAGTTAGTGATGAGCAAGATATCTGTTTCGGCGTACCACAAGGTAGTATCCTCGGCCCTACACTATTTATAATTTACATAGATGGAATACTCGGTATAGATATCCCTAACGCTGATCTCATTTGCTACGCTGATGATACAGCTATCATATTTCATGGCATCGACTGGATTGAAGTTTATACACGGGCTGCAACAGGTGTTCGTAAACTTGCTGATTGGCTTGACTCTAACTTGCTAGCCCTTAACATCACGAAAACTAATTACATAGCATTTCGAAAAACACGTGCAACTGGTATACCAGAATGGAACATCAAACTTCATGCAGACTCATGTCCTTATTTCGACAGTTTCAACTCACGATGCCAATGTAGCAACATAGTTCAAGTTGACCAATTGCGATATCTAGGAGTCATTATAGACCAACACCTCTCATTTAAAATTCACATCACGGGATTAGCAAAGCGCAGACGGAAAATTATTTATATAATGAAACTCTTACGTGATTCTGCGCCTAAGGATGTTTGTAAATTAGTTTACGTAGCTCTCTGTCAATTTCTATTAGGATATTGCGTTTTAGTATGGGGTGGATCAGCCCAAAAATTCATGATAGAGCTTGAAAGAGCGTAACGTGCTGTCTTAAAAGTTATGTTAGACAAACCTTTCCGTTTCCCAACTGACATACTATATAAAGAAGCAGCTGTTTTAGGAGTAAGAAAAATCTTCATATCCAAGGTTTTTACAAAAATGTACGTTAAAGCCACGAGTGAAAACAATGTAAGAGAGCAGCAGAACAAACGTAAATTAAAAATTCCTACTATAGCCGTAAACTCCACTTTTGCTCAACGATTACCCTCATTCTTACAAACACATATATTTAACAAAGTAAGTGCATTACTTAACATCCAAAATATCAGTAAAACAGAAATGAATACTAAGGTCAGATGTTGGCTCTTAAAAATATCATATTTTGACGCAGGAAACATTAAAAAAATTGTTAAATAATACAAAAGTAGGCAAAATTTAACATACATTCACATACACACACATACACACCCTGACACACACATACTCACACGCAAATATGTACAATACACAACCACACATATGTACTTTTTACTAATTTTCAATTTTTTATACTTTTATTTTATTAAAATTCTATTGTTAGTTAATTATTCATTGGATACTATAAGTTATAAACAACCTGCATAATTTTCTAATGGTGCCCAAAACACAGGCTCAGCCTAGTTTGGGACCAACGGAACGTCATGTACTAGTTATGTATACTATGGAAATAAATAAAGAATATTGCAATTAAAAGCTATGTACAATTATTGTAGGTCTTATGTTTTCATACTAATAAGATATCACAGCATGCGACAAAAATAGTAGGTACATACATAAATACAATTAAAATAAAAGTAAAATATTATAATACAAAAGCAGTAACTACGAAATTAAAAATTAGTACATAATAATAAAGAAAAAGAGAAAAGCGATCTACGAACCATTCCGCAAATGAGCTGCAACAGCATTTTTGAATTTCGTCAGTGAATTATTAAATATATCGATGTCTTTCAAAATGTTTATGTTCAGTAAAAATTTTATGTCAACTTTAATTACCTATTTAATATTTGTTTAGGTAGCATGCATTCCTTTAGGCGTGGGAGAGTGTGAGAACTAGAATACTTTCTTATAATTGTCTATGGCACTCACTGTCAATATAATTATACTCTTTGGTGTATGTCTATGCGCTGGATAATGTGTGTTGCTGTTGTAATTAAAACTAAGTGATTAATTATTTTACCGAGTTTTATTAATATATAACGAAGATGATCCTAAAGGAGGAAGGAACGCTAACAATATGTAAGAGAGGAAATAGTAAAACCAGTAGCTTAAAAATATGTTGCCCAAATGTTGCTTTGCTTTGCCTAGCACGTAAACAAACAAGCAATGTCGGCTGAGTGTAAAACTTTCCATAATCTTAGTTCACAACAACAATCAAAAAGTATTCATTACTATGACTTGTACACAAGGTATTATTACATTATCTAAAAAAGTAATTTACGTCATAACACGTAATGTGAAACATTATACCATATTAAATTTTGACACAGGATTTTCAATTCTATGCAACACTTATAGAGTATCATTTAGAATGCAAAGTGCACAACACCATGTAAGGTTATAACAAATGTTAGGTAATAACTATGAACTATGAAGAATGATATCCATTGCGTGTTAGCTTAGCTACTTTTCTATTCATCACAACAAAACCAGACATGCAAAGGAAACAAGACAATAAGATCTACAGCACGTGTGTCATTTATATCACATGATATAAATGACACACGTGCCGCCTCCAAATTAAGGGTTGTGTGTTTAACTTAACGTAATGAAGCCCGTGCAACGTGTAATTTTTTCATAATTTGTTTATAAAGCCTCTGAACAAGCCAGTCTGGTACAGTAGCGAAGTTTTCACCGGTGTCATCCACTTGTTTTTAAAATGCTGCAGGCTTTTCTACTTGTCGGGTCCTTTAGTTGTGCCATGTCTATGGGATTGCGTAAGTTTTAATTAGTTAAACAAGTGCATTTTGTTACGTTGCTCGCTTTGTTTTACTTTAAAAGTGCAATCTTTACTGGCCTATTTAATTTTATTGTGTTAGTTGTGTTCTAAATATTTGATAAGTACCTTCTTTATTACTTTATTAAAAGTGAATAAGTAATTTGTAG
This sequence comes from Catocala sponsa, assembly GCA_963564715.1. Lineage (NCBI taxonomy): Eukaryota > Metazoa > Arthropoda > Insecta > Lepidoptera > Erebidae > Catocala > Catocala sponsa. Next base: position 17,428,248 of record OY751338.1, on the reverse strand, counting down.
TAAAAACACAATGTATTCAACTTGAGTGTTTTCACTAATTACACAATTTTTTAAATAAATAAATAAATTTTAATAGCGAACAAACCCATTTTTTGCAATATAGCAATTTTATACAAGGATAAAAAGTACTAGTACATTATATTTGTTTTTTATAAAATAGTTTGGTACGGACATTTAAAACTGTTAAATGTATTTTACTTGGCTCTTGTCATTTTACAATAGTTATTTTGACATTGCAGCAAATATTTTATTAGTTATCGGTTTTCAAATATTTTGATATTCATTTTATTAATGGTTGTATCACTGTTTACTAGTATACAATACTACTTACGTTTCAAGTTCCAGACCACTATTAAAATTGAAATTGTTGACGATTTTTCTTAATTCTTTTCTAGCTTCATACATATCATCATGCTCAAGAAATGATCCGCATTTAAACGAGTGTGCTCTAAAATCGGCTCGAGATTCCCTACACCAGTTCTCTATTGGAGATCCCGACAGAAAGCTTCATCCCTTAGACCCACTATATGTAGAAGAAATGGTTGTATACATTCCGAACAAGCAAGGTTTTAAAATTGTCTTTAAAGATAATTATTTTAGAGGGCTGTCTACTATGCACATGGAAGGCCTCAAGTAAGTCACAGATTTTATTAATAAATTTTCATAGAATGAATGTACCTATGACTAAATCAAAGTAGTTCTTCAGAAAGTTTTGCGAGGTACGTGTTTGGAATATAATGAGAAATACACTCGCACCGCCACACGACGCATTAGCCCAGCAGCCACCGCCTGCTTTTTTAGTGAGTAATAACAGGCTGAATCTTCGTGAGCAGGTTCGGTTCGACGAGACTCCCAAGCTTTTCCTTTGAAAAATTCTCGATAGAGGTAGCTAATGTAGAGAGCAGGTATAAAACATGTCGATTTGGTGGGGTGTCGCAATTGTCTGAATAACAGTAAGATATTTCTTCGAATATTGAGGTACTTGGACGATAAACTCGGAAAAACAATTGTCCTACAGAATGGATGGTTTGACTGGAGCGTCCTACACTCCGAATATGTTCAAATAACGAGGTCATCAAAATTATTGATAACAAGCTGATTTTTTGTATGCAGTTTAATAAATATTTGTACAATCAAATGGCCACATAGTCCTACATAATGTAGTGGTACGGTTTTCTAGTCCTACGTTTAGAAGTTGTCCATTCCACGGTGAGACATTTTTCATTAATAATAACTGATTTTAACTTTTTCATTAATTACAATACTTTTTACACTTTTCTGTAGGTCATAACTGTATTAAACGAAGGTAAAGTGGTCTCAACGTTATCAATTTGTGATAGCATGGTTCTAAATAAATTATTTTGCTTTGAGTCTGTTCGCATAATAATAGGATTTACCACGACCGTAATTGGTTTAGTTAAGCAGAGTGACGCATACTAACATTATGTATTCACCTTACGTGATATTTTATTACTTAGTATTGCGTGCTTACGTATTTTAAGGTAAATATACCCTATGCTATTTTGATATATGCAAATTAAATGTATTTAAGTATCTCATAAAACCTTTATTATGCCACGGTATTCATAGAGTTGATTGATGTCTGTTGTTGTTTGAAATCTCTTGGAATATTTTTAGGCCGTAATCGCAGGTTATAATTAATAACCACTTAGGCGAAAAAACATTGAACAGGTTTCTTTTTCAATCAATGTATGTGCTTAAGTACAGAGATAAGTAGCATCAGGTCCGAAAGGCGGCGTGCGTGTTCCCATGCGCGCCTCTGTGTCGAGTCCGTCTCCCCTCTAGGGCGGAGACAGTAGGGTTTTATGATTGAGAAGTGCCAAAGGGTAGGTCTCTTCGTGTAGTGGCCTGCCGTTTCATACGGCGCGCGGTGGACCGAAACCTCGACGGGGTCGCGACCGCATGTGCAAGTGATTCGCGCGGCCCTGTCGATAGCGATTTTGTCGAGGAACACCGTGGTAGGTTTAGTCGGCATTCCAGGAGGTCCATTTTCATCATTTCAACATCTTTCTTTTACCCAGGTGAGTCCGACATAACCCTCCCGCTCGCCCCTGCGGAGGGGTCATGCGTCAATGCATTCCCACACGTAAAAAAAAAAGAAAAGCATAACATAAGATATCATGCTGTATAATTATACCTATAATAATTCTATTTGGGGAATTTGGGGTGTTTCATTGATATGTCAAACACTAAACTAAACTTAATTTATGTCAGTCGCTGTCCTTGAAGTAATACCCTCAGTTCGTTGATAATAACAACGAGTAATATTTTAAAAATATTATTTTATTAGCGATATAATACGACTGTTGGTTTGACTGCATCTCTTATCTTATTATATAGGTATCTGAGATTTTCATTACTTACTTTAGATTTTGCTAGGCAACTGTTTTTCGAAAAGTGTGAAAGTATCATGTCAATGTCAATTGATATTATAACATCACATAAAAAGCTAGACATTATAGTGCTAAGAACGATAGAATAAATGGTCAAACTCTGTAGGTAAGAATAGAAATAATGTGTGTGTGCAACTAAAGTTGATAAAGCATCATATCATGGTAACTACAAGTTACAAATATAATAAGCTGATTTAAGTGCAGCACCAGCGATAGCCCAGTAAAAAAACCGTTGGACTGCCACACAAAGGGCTAGAGTTTGATTTCAAGGCACGCATTTCTGACTGTTCGTATTAAATAATTAATTATTGCTCGCTTTAATCGTGAAAGAAAACGTCGTAAGGAAACCTGCATGTCTAAGAGTTCTCCATAATGTTCTCAAAGATATGCGGCCTGCCAACCCGCACTAGGCTAGTGTGGTGGGCTATAGCCTAACCGTTTTTACACTGCGAAGACGCCCGCGCTCAGCAGCGGGACAGTTTATTTTACAGGGCTGGTATTATTATTATTACAGGTTACTCAGAAAACAGGACACATATACGGTTGTAGATCTTACTTTTTTAAATTTAAGAGTTAAGCTTTTGAGGTACCTAAGTGTCATATGATATTTGTCACTCTTATATAACCCTGATCACACAAACCGATATCACTGAACATACAGAGAGAGTACACCAAGTTTATTGTAATATTTGTGTCATTAATCTTTCACCCCACTCTTCTATCCTTGCTCTCTACTTGATACACTCATTCCTTTAAGAAATCTCACTTACATAACCATAAATGTCTATTACTATTCATGACAACTCCGTGATATTTCTAAGTAAGGGGTAAATGTAATCTAAACATACATCACTCATATTATTATGCGTATTTAGATTCCACAGTAATAGTACCGCAAGTTGGTACTAAGTAGATATCTGCTTCCATTAGCATTTTCCAGTAGCGTAGACGTTATGATTACCATAAATAGTACGGTTAGCAGAGCGGTTATTGGAAAGCCATAAAAGTATTCAAAAGTAATATGTAGAGACGTCATTCTCATTGATGTATGTTATTAAAATTTTCATTTTATATAAGGGTAAAGGATATTTTGTTACAAATTCCTTTATCGTAGAGAAATATATTGAGAACATAGAAAGGCCATAATCAGTATCCGGTTACAATTATTAAAACATATTATATATTTTGTAAAGAGAATATTTAAATTCTAGTTTGCCAGAAAGCTAACTTGGGTAGAAATATTTACACAAAAAATACTTACATACAATATAACTGTTTCTATTCTTGAATTTTATAATTATTTTAAACAAATATCGTTAAATGTACGTACTGTACGTCTTTTGTGTGAATATAATAATTAAGTCCCAGAAATAAAAAAATAACCTTCAACATTATAATAGACTATTTAGCAAATCTTGCCAATAACAAAACTGAGGTATTCTACAATTCAAATTAAGTGAATTATCTTGTTTTCACTTTTATTTTACTTGTCCATGTCCACGTCTTAATCGACGTACAAAGCATAAACTGCATGTGAAATAACTATTTGAAATTGTTCAAATAATGTTATGAGTATCAATATTATAGGCAAGAATATTCAAATCCTATATTACGAACTATTGTACAAGCAAATGCAAAAATATAGAAAATATGGTTTACTAGATTTTTCCCGCGGCTTAGCTCGCTTTAAGTTAGATTAGTAACAAAAGGTTAGGTTAGATTAGTAACAGTACTTTTTTTCTGAATGAAAGGTACCCTATGTCCTATTCTATACCCCTGTCAACGTATATGCGCAATTTCATGATGACCAGTAAAGTGGTTAAGCCGTGAAAGCGTAACAAGCAAATAAACAAATAGCGGAGCCTCCTAACACAGGCGTTAAATGCTTAAAAAGAGACTCCACAAACTAACTTAAGCATACGTATGGTTAAAACGAAATAAATATTTGAATTTGAAAACAAACTCACTTTCGCATTTATAGTATTAGTTAGGATTAGGAAGTTAGGATAGGATTAGTTAGGATTTGTGGGTGGACTCCCTGACCGCCCAGTGCAGCACACTCTTGCGGAGACCACAGAAAGTCATGGCGATTAGGATTATACGCGGATACCGCACGGTGTCGGCGGACGCAGCCTGCGCATTGGACGGAATTCCCCCATGAGACTTGGAAGCGGAAGTGCTCGCCGAAGCATTTAAAGTCATGTCGTCGCTAAGGGAGGAGATGGGTGTTCGTCCCCTACCGGTTATAACGGCTACACGAAACCGAGCCCACCAGAGCTTATTTTTAAAATGGAAGGCGCGGCTGGAGGTGCCCTTAGCCGGATTCAAAACCGTTGGGGCGCTCCAGCCGGTGTTGGAGCGGTGGGCAGGGCGGCAGCATGGGACTCTTTCCTTCCGACTAGTGCAGGTATTGTCAGGGCATGGTTGCTTTGGCAAGTACCTGCACACGGTCGCTAGGAGGGAACCGAGTCCCATCTGCCACCACTGTGAGTGTACAGAGGACACGGCGCAGCACACGCTAGAGGCATGTCCTGCTTGGGCGGTGCAGCACCGTGAACTCGTCGACGTTGTGGGTGTCGACCTCTCGCTGCTGGCCGTGATCAAAACCATGGTCGACAGCGAAAAGAACTGGATAGCGGTCGCATCCTTATGCGAGGACGTTATTTCGCGGAAGGAGACGGAGCATCGGAACGGATCCATGAGGAAAGTATTCTTGCGAATCCGAGCCGCCGCCGGCGGAACGGGCGGCGCAGGCGCGCATAGGCGCGTCGTCATAGTGCCGTCATAGTGATGGCCGCGGGCGGGAGAACGGGGATCTCCCGTCCGCAAGCTATTGAGTCGGAGCGACGCCCTCTGTCGTGCCGGGGCATCACGCAGGAGTTGTCGTCCGCAGGCAGTTTCGCCTGCATCGGGCACTGCTGGGTGGGTCGCTGATGTAGTTTCAGTTCCAGCGACTCACTCACCATTCAAGGCATCGAGTTGGCACACCGTGGTAGGTTTAGTCGGTAGTACCCGGGAGATTCCATCTTTTCCCGGGTGAGTCCGAAATAACCGTTCCGCTCCCCTTTTCCGCGGATAGGTATGCGTCAAAGCATTACTCCACGATAAAAAAAAGGAATAAGAATTAGTTACGATTAGGATTGTCATACATAAAATGTTTAAATGTCTGTTTACATTACTACATTATATACCTATATATGTTGTTTGAATGATGTATATAATGTGTATTTATTTACTTGATACTAGCTTTTGCCCGCGGCTTCGCTCGCGTTAATTTTGAATTTGACAATCAATTCGGGTTGTACTCTGCTTGTAATAATATAATTCAATCATGATTCGAAAGACACGTGGCGCCATCTATTATTATAAGAACGTTATTATTGTTTTCAACGGGAACAGTATTTTTTTTTCGGGATGAAAGGTAGCCTATGTCCTTTTCTGTATATCTGACAACGTATATGCAAAATTTTAGAATGATCGGTTCAGTGGTTTAGGCGTGAAAACGTAACAAACAAACAAACTCATTTTCGTTTTTATAATATTAGTTAGGATTAGGATTAGGATAGGATTAGGATTAGGATATATTAGGCGTCGTATTGTTGCAAATAACTCTTGTCGATTAGTATGAATTTTTCTGCGATCGTATAAGTACTAAGGTAAATACAATTTAACGTAAAAATAGACTGCTCCGATGGCATAGTGGCTTGCCATTGCTCCCAGCGTTCTAATATTATCAGGCTTCAAATGGTTGTTTTGAGACTGGATGTTCTTTGCGTCAGTTGTTTTATTGTTTAATTAGTTTTAAACGAAAACAAAACAATATTAAATGTCGAATGCAAAGTATCTGCGTAACAATTAAAACTCATTATAATATTTTTATATGCTCATTTAATAATACAGTTATTATAATGAGTTAAAGATAATTGGACGGAATACGCATTAATTATTGTAAAACAACGTAACGTCAACACAATGGTTCATACGTGTCGCGACTTCTGTCCGAGTCAATAACACGGGATTAAACATCGCCTGTTATTTGATAGACGTGTAATTAATATGACAATTATATGACAATTATATATTTTTCAGAAGGAATGCCGGCAGTTAGTCAATACAAATGTATTCCCTGTATCTTGCTGAATAAAGACATTAGAGAAAAAAAACGATATCTTCTATTACTATTTTTCTATGCCTGTTCCCTTTCTTTACAAATGAATAAAATAAGGAACATAAACTTTTAAAATTACAAATTGAAGTAGAAGAAGTCGATCGGTTATATTTTTAGACATCCAGTAAACAAAATGGTATAAAACTAATTAGATAAATAAATTTATACACACTTATATAAAATACTTCTTATATTGTTTATGAAAAATATATTATAATCAGTTCAGTTTCAGGAGAAAACAGGGGAATACGAGATGACTGCGTAGTCCGATCTGCAGTTAGTTTTTACGTACATTGACATTGGTATTTCTTTCAGGCCAAGTCTAAGAGAAATTGAACCGTTCAAAACATTTCTCTTTATATTTTTTTATGCCCGTATTCCCTTTTAACCAGAAGCGTTCTCCCTATCCCAATAAATAATAGCGTACAGCAATATTCGACCAACGAAATGTTTTTGCTAGCTGTATTAGGTATCATTTATATTAATCTATAATGAACTACATACCAGCCTAACGATGACGTCATGACTCACGGACAATTAGCTTTGGGCCTTTTAATTACGAATAATATTATGAAGGCGCCTTAGCTTAAAGGGCCCGTTGAAATAATTAGGCACAGGCGATGATTCATTGCGAACAAAAGAGGTAATGGCGTGAAAAACCGCGCTGTGATCTTACGGAATTCGAATTAGACGACTAGGTTCGTTAAATTTATAAAGAAACTGTTCATTATTTTAGAATTTTACTTGAGTAGAATGAGTTTATATTTTAATTGGAAGTTCTTGTAATTATGCTATGTTGGGATGCCAAAAATATGGGTATTTATTATTTAGGAAAAGCTTTGTATTATGTATAAAAATATGTTGTTACTATGTGGGTTCTCCAACAGATCACACACTAAGACAGCGTAAATATACTCTGTTTGACCATAAGATAACGCGAACAATGTATATTATTTACTTAGTAGTATTACTTTTTGTTTACTTTCAGTAACTGAATTTTATAACCACCTTTGCGGGCCTAAACCTATATATATGGAAGATAAATACAATTCACCCGTGATATAATATTTAATCGAACAAAATATATTGAAGAAGATTTTCTAAAATCATGTAGGCTAGTATAATTTACCGTACATAATATTTCATTGAACATCAGGCAACCAAAAAAAAAAAAAACAGATTTCTTCTAATCTAGATCTAGTTTTCTACAAATTAATAATATTATTATTTTGATAATTATTTATGTTCTTTCAGGTTTGATCTAGAAAAGAAGATGATAATAGCGGATGCTCTTCTTACTTTAGATGTCAAAAACCATTACGAATTAAGTGGAAAGTTACTTATGGTGCCGATTGATTCCAAAGGCGATTCTTATATCAACTTAAGTAAGTATAAAAACCACTTGTAATTAATTTGAACTTCTTTGCTGAAGAAAGCAAAGTGCACTTAACAAGCTTTAAGAGTTATGGTTTAACGAGCGTTTAAAGAATTTGTCCAACGACAGCATAAAACGAGCGTTGCATGGTCTGAACTTTAGTTCAGGTTAATATTAAGCAACCAGGAAGTACATACGTGATGAATTCGTCACTATAATAATAATATATAAGATTTAAAGAAAAAAAAGAGTTGGCGAACGCAATAGAAAAGTGCATTATATATTAACACACTGATTTGTTAACCAAATCTGTGTGTATATTTACTACCTACACCTTTCTTGTCTACAGTAAACTTAGGTACATCAGTTATGGAGTATAGATTTACAGTAGGGTACCTGACATTCTTGATCTGCATAATTTTTAAAAGTGACCATTGCGCTCGCTCTACTTCAATAAACTTCGTCTTCGATGCACCTCCCTATACAGGAATGCAGTACATTAAGATGGACTGTACTAAGGTTGTATATATTTCTAGTAAAACATTTCTAGGGTGGTCTACAGCTTTTTTTATGATTCAGTGGCAGAACATGGCTTGAGCTAAGCGTCCACTGTATCGGCAGCGATCGAATTGCCGACGCAAGTATCAGCAATCGGATTACCGATGCCAGTTTCATTCGGATTTTCTTAGTGATCGTACGTGTGTTTGTGAGAATGAAGGAAAGCGAAGAAGAACAATTTGTCGTTATTGCTCAAGTTTGTTAGCAGAAGAGGAAGAAAATGCAAAAACATCTAAAAAAGAAACATAATGGCGTAGCGAGCGCGCGGGGCGCGTCCACTGATCGGCTTCCGTATGACGTCATCGGCACGCATCGCAATAGTTGCCTCTCAGAGCATCGGTGTCGGCACTGCCGATGTGCGATCCGTACAATGCGAACCAGTGGACGCACTTGTGTGACTTTCTATACAAAGAATACTACGATCCATTAAATGCGATGCGTCCGATGCGTACGATACCGACCTGTGGATGCTTAGCTTAAGGGTTTGGAAAACCCAACTCATTAATATTATGGCGTCTTACATAATTTTATAATTTTGGTATACATGATTTTGGCAACAGATTTAAAAAGAAAAGTTGATGATGATATATATATATACATATATGGTACATATACCACAGTACATAAAAGTAGTATAGTCGCAATTAAAAAATGAGGTCACTTGGTTGCTTTTAACACTTTTCGCTTTACCATTACTCTTGTACTTAAGATGGCTGGTACAACGTACAAATATATGACTTTACGTAAATGAGATATACTATATTTTGTTAGGTAAATGTTAAACATTGAATTTAGCCTCCTTTAATTGGATATCCATTTCATAAATTGTTTACATTATGGCAGTCTGTTCCAATAGCTTGGTTTTGACCCGGCTTCTAAGAAATTCTGCTATAGACCATATAAACACCGAATTACTACGCCGCTAAAGAATATAATTCTTATTCACATTCGTCAAGAAATGTTGGATAAGGAATCATTTTTTGTAGATGGTTTCTACAAAACATGATTCCCTTTGAAAAGAACTTTCAAATTAATCATTAAGTAGATCAACTCTTTATCCTGTGACACGCCACTCAAAAATATGTTAACATAAAACCACTATTATATCTCCCAGTCCTCGAAATACTCAGCATTAAAGGAAAAACAACAAAAGTTTTATTATTGTTTGTTTCTCGTCTCACGGATATTTTTCTAACATTTTATGTTTAAAAATATACCCGACCCTTTATGAGGCTTACACAGGGAAGTGGTCCAACGCCCACAAGCGTTTACAGATTGTTATCAGATTTGGTTGGAACACCTACAGTGGTGCGTCCACTGGCCTATTAGATTTAATATAGGTAGTCATTGGTTTGACCACTGCAGAAGGTGTAGGACTATTTTAAAATTAGAACAAGTGACAATAGATAGTCTAGCACTTTGACTGTTACCAAAAAACATAGTTGGCGAAGTCTGGGATGTTTGCCAACTATGTTTTTGTTTTATAAACCGACGTTTCTATCTAGCCGGTAGTGTATGGAACCTAAGAATGCCGGGTTTAGGGATGAGTGTTCCATGTGAAGGTATAATTATATTTATAATTTGAACTCGGCAACTGCCAATATTCCTTACATTTATTTAAGTCTGACAAGTGATTCGCTGACTCACACAAGGTATAGGCATAGCAGCCATATTATTTTTACACCACTCTAGAAGGTAGTAGTGTAAATATTGAAACTATTGTTTTTCTTTTGACTGCATTACAATTTATTTAAATCGTTTTGTTTTTATTATTTTAGTTTAAATAACCAATGATATATTAAATATAATTTTATTTTCTGTCTAGTGAATTCGCATAGAAGATGCAGAATAACTTATTCTATATATTCTGTTTTTTTGTTGTTAAAGTTGTAAAAGTAAAATTGTAGATACCACTCATAAATGTTAGTCGGTCAAAAGTAACAAATGTCATGCACCACTATGATATTTGAAATAATAGGCAAATAGTTTTAAATATTTAAACTGAAGCCTGCTTTGCAGCATTTTTATACATCATACAAACAGTAGCCTATGTATGGTATGAATACCAAATAGTATCAATCGCGTTACAACCCTAAGTAAAATAATTAAAAATAGAATATAAAAACAGGAATGGGCACGGAAATGTGAACCTTAGGCATTCATAAAACAAATTCAAATATCGCATCATTGTTTAATACCAATATGACAGTGTCGTTCCTAGCTGAGTATTATTCTATGGTTCATTTCTAGGTAATTGTATGCAATACAAGATCAACTAAATTAACAATTCACATTTAAAGTATTTTGATTAGTAATTTCAGAAAAAGATATTGGTGCATAAATAATACTTGGATAAGTACTTTAAAGATTATAAATTGAATTAAATCTCTTATAAACAATTCGCTGTGTTCAAAGGAATAAAGAAAATAACGTATAAACTAGCCTCATTAACACACATAAATGTAAGAGCGAACTATCAGACGTATCGTCCAGGTTTTGTTTAAAACTAAAATTATTCTCAGTAGAATAATTAGAAGTGCATCCCGATATTTTAACCGACTTCAAAAAAAGGAGGAGGTTCTCAAGTCGACTGTATTTTCTTCTTATGTGTGTTACCTCAGAGCTTTTTTCTAGGTGAAACGATTTTGATGATTCTTTTTTTATTTGAAAGCTGGTGCTTTTCCATTGGTCCCATTTAAATTTGATAAAGATCAGACCAGTCCTTTTTGAGTTGTCCTTAATAATGCGTATTTGGTTGACTTTGACTACATTAATGATCTTCTCATTTTATTATTTGTCGATGTAAAATAAACAAAAAACAACTGTATAGGATGGTTGGAAGCGCATCGTAGTATTTTGAGGTGATGTTGATAAATTATTGGTGATGATCTGATGAACATCTTCGGTTATATACAATGGAATTCTTTAATAAATGACAGCAAATCAGCCGTGAATACTGCAATCACATGTATATGTAAGGTTTACACAATTCCAAATTCGTTTTTGATAGCATTTAATAGTAGGTATAGAGGTTATGTGCAACTGTAAAACTCAACATTCAACAAAACAACTTTTGGTATGACGCTGAAGCCATTAGGCACCTGAACTCCGGAATAAAACATAACAACCTAGCCGTATTTGGAATTATCATGAGATGCACTAAAGCCAAAAATGATTTACCTGTTCATAAAATTTTTCATTTTCGTAAGCCTATTTTTGTGCTCTTTAGAAGTCTCTTTTGAAATGGCCCTGGCGGTGGATTTCCTATTTTGGCGTTACTCCCTTTCTTAGTTTGTCTCATTTAATCGGCGATGTCTTATAAGAGCAGCGCGTCTAGTAGATTTACCCAACTTCAGATTCACTAAAATAAACAAATATTTAAACAAAAAAAAAATAACCGAATTCAAAAAATAATATTTCAAAACAAAAAATGCATTATAAAGAAAAAAAATATTGCGTATTCACGAGTCTTCAATGCTAAGGGCCGAAACCTCGGCGTGGTTACGATTCGTATGTAAAAACGATTCGCCTGGCCCTGTCGACATAGTCGAGGAACAATGTGGTAGCTTTGGCCGGTAGGACCCGAGACGATCCATTTTTCCCAGGAAGAACCCGACATAACATAAAAAAAAAACATGTAATTAAGAGTAATAACGTTACGTCTTCCCAAATACACTACGAGGTTTATTGTTGTATGTATTTTCTCACGAATGTCGGCACAGCGCGCATTTACATCACATTATATTATTATATATGTACGTCAGCATTACGAATAAAGACTAATTTCAGCTATTTAAACTGAAATAAATTGAATAAAAATTCTAGTTTGCATACATAAATTTAACGATTGTATACAACGAGTTGAGTTTTATTATACTTGCTACTACATACAAATCTAAAGTTGATGTTATATATTTTCTTAAAAACGGAGTCTTGAGGAACGAATAGTCGGACCCTTTGGACATGGGAAAAGAAGCAAAAAAGAACAAGATCAACAAACGGACTTGGAGATCACCAGATGGCAATCATAAAAATTAAATAGATTATATTATTAGTAACAACCCAAAATCATTTACGAATACATCAGTCTTACATAAATTAAACTTTAATACGGACCGTCGCTTAGTTACAAGCTCTCTAAAATTGAAACCCTCAAAAGTATCCAGAAAACATATAAAGAATATAACAAACACTCTACATCAAGAAAATTACAAAGAAATTTCTCAACCCCTGGCAAGAAATCAGTTAGAGTTAACAAATGAAGACACAGGAATTGAAAAAAAACTACAACAACTATAAATGCGCACTGCAAATAAACCCAGAAAACACAAATATGAATTAATCCAGAAAACACTACAGCTAATTGCAGAAAGTAAGCGACTGTTATCAGGACCCTTTAAAAAGAGTAGTATCAAGTAAATAACAGAAATTAGTAAGGATATAAAAGAGAACATCAGAAAAGATCGAAGACATAAAAGATTACATACTCTCGAATGGTATATAATTAAAACAGGAGGAGTACGCAAACCTTGGAAAGAATTAAAAGAAGTAAATAAGGAATGCATACCAAAGGTGAAAAGGAATAATAACATTGTGATAAAAAGAGTAGACATAATAAAAACAGTAACACAATTTTATAAAGACCTATACGCAGACTATTGCCCCTCGACTCATTCAGCCAGTGGAAATTTATCACAACTCCATTTAACAGAATATGAACCCGAACCAAAAATATTACAGAGGGAGGTAAAAATAGAAATGAATAGTCAAAAGATAGAAAAAGCACCAAGTCCAGATAAAATCTCCAATGAACGGCTGAATGGATCCGCAGAAGCAATAGTCCCTATACTAACAAAATTATTCAACAGAATTATGTTTAACCAGTACATTCCTGCACAATGGGCAACTTCACATATCATTCTGCTTCACAAAAAAGGGCCGAAAGAAGACATAAGTAACTATCGGCCTATAAGCCTTATGTCCAACTTGTACAAAATATTCTCGAAGGTTATTCTTGAAGGAACAAGTCTGAAATGAAGGAAACCAACCAATAGAACAAGCTGGCTTTAGGAGAAAATTCTCAACAATAGATCACATACACACAGTGAAACAAATAATGCATAAGTACAATGAGTACAATAAAACACTGTACATGGCGTTTATAGACTACAACAAAGCGTTTGATAGCAAATCATAAGCCAAACTTTTGCATATGGGAAAGTTTGACTACCCAAGGTATACCGGGAATATATTATATTGATCTAATCAAAACTATATACTCAAATAGCAAAGCAAATATACACAGTTAGAAGAGACAGGGCCCGAGTTTAAAGTAAAGAGTGGCATCATACAAGGCGACCCAATATCACCCAAATTATTCTTTGCTGTCCTGGAATATATATTCCGGAAACTGGATTGGTCCTACCTGGGTCTCAACATCGATGGTCAGAAACTAAATCACCTCAGATTCGCAGACGACATATTCCTATTTGAGGAAAACCCAAGTCATCTTGAGCTTATGATCCAAGCTTTAAGCAAGGATAGTGCTTTGGTGGGATTGTCCATGAACATAACAAAAACAAAATTTTTAACCAATTCGAAAAAAACCAATAGAAGTAGATTCAAAACCGCTTGAGTATGTAGATACATACACATATCTAGGCCAAATAATATTAACAAAAGATCAAACCAACAAGGAAGTTAACACAAGAATAGCAAATTGTTGGAGAAAGTATTGGTCACTAAAAGATATCATGAAATCTAGAGACTTAGGAATGGCTATAAAGAGAAAAGTTTTCAACATCTGCATACTACTCTGTATAACATATGGATGCGAAACATGGGCACTGACAAAACAACACAGAAATAAATTGCAATAATGTCAAAGAGCCATGGAACGGAGCATGTCAAACATTCGAAAAGCAGATCATGTTAGAAATAAACAATTAAGAGCAAAAACTAAGCTATAGGACATCTTGATCAGAATTGACCAACAAAAATGGAGATGGACTGGGCACATAATGAGAGCAAATACAGAGAAATGGATTAAAGTAATAACCGATTGGTATCCAAGGGACAGTAAACGCAGCAAGGGAAAACAGAAAAGAAGATGGGAAGATGAGCTGGAACAAACAGCGGGCCCCAATTGGAGGAGAGTGGCTCGTGACAGAAACCAGTGGAAAGGGCTAGAGGAAGCCTTTGCCAAAAGGCACACTGAAATGAGGGATATATTATAACAACAAGAGAAACAGAAACAATTCAGAATAGAAGGGCATTATTATTATTATTATTATATATATTTTTATCGATGGGCTTATATTTTATTTTTCAAAAAAATTCCAGTAAAACAACAGGATTATATTTAATCACAATTAAATCGAAATAAAACTATTCAAATAATTTAAACAAGGTATATAGCGATTTCTACAGTCAAACGACAAGAGTTCCGCCTAACAAGTGAACGCTGCGCGTGCCCGAAACGTACTGAACGACCGTAGCGCGCGCGCCGCTGTCGTTCCATCTGCGATGACGTTGTAGCGGTGGGGTTAGCCACGCCCATCACTACTTCCGTTGATACTGTTCGACTCTAACAATATATTTTTTTAAGATTATTTCCGCTTTTGTAATAAATCCTGTGTTGCCAGGATCTTTGCAAATATTTAAACAACTGACACAAAGAACAACCAGACTCGAAACGACTATTTGTGGATCACACAAAATTTTGTCCCGTATGAGAATCGAACCTACAACACTTGGCGCAGTAGCAATAGCACGGCGACCACTGAAACCTCGTGCTATCTGTGCCGTAAAGTCTTATTATTTGTTTTAGAAAACACTCTTCTCCATATTCGTTATTGGTACGAGCACGTCGAAGGGCCAGACGGTAATATACATTGGAAAATCTATAAGCACGATATCAAATATGAAGTGGAGAAAGCTACCTTTAGGTTAGAGAATCTTCTGAATGATAAAAATATTGGTGAGTAAATCATATCGATATTTTATTTTATACTTTCTCGTAGATCTTATTTGTGTGTTCTTAATGGTGCATCCACACCGCAGTTACTTTTTGTGGAGCAACGTTATCAAATGTTAGTGGACAACACCCGATGACAAAATGTTATCTTTTGTTAGCATAATAGTTGCCGAATTAAGTAACGTTGCCTAACTTCTGATAACAGTCAACTAATAGTAACAATCGATAACATTTGTTGCAGAATTTTTCCTAAAATTACCTACTTTTATGAATTGACTATGAGAAAACATGCTTTTGCAATAACCACTTCTGCATCTACCATGTTATAGATGCGTAACTTTTCTATAGGTAAGAGGTACACGTTCATTGCCTGCAGAAGATTGTAAACATGTGCAGTGCAACTCGCTTGTAACTTCATGTTACTTTTTGTTATATTGTGTTAATATACGTTACTGGCGATATGGATACGCAAAGCACAATAAAATTGAAGTCTCTGTTTGTAATGTC
The DNA here is from genome assembly GCA_963564715.1 of Catocala sponsa. Lineage (NCBI taxonomy): Eukaryota > Metazoa > Arthropoda > Insecta > Lepidoptera > Erebidae > Catocala > Catocala sponsa. The sequence goes on along the minus strand of OY751338.1, from coordinate 17,412,250 downwards.
AAATAGCTTTTTAGTAAATGCATATGAAAGTATAAGTATATACGGTGTACTTACACCAAAAAATCAATTTTGAAATTTTTGTCTGACTGTATGATTTTGACAGTACTCTGACACAGCACTGGCAGATAGCTGATGTAATAAGAAGTATCTTAGGCTAAGTTTATTTTAAAAAAAAATTGTGCACCGCAAAAATAATGCGATCGCTTACGATGTTGCGGGTAACAACTAGTTCAACATAAAGCAACAAACAGTCGCAAATGTTAATAAATGTTACCTAATGTTATCATGTTGCATTATGTTTCTCCACAAAAAGTAACTGCAATGTAAATAAGTGTAATTTTGACGGTTTAAGTTCGAAATTATTTTAAAGAACTTTTGTTTCAATAATTTCTTGTGCAAGTGTTTCCTCTCCGATTATGTTTCACCGCACTTAATATACTCGCCTATTCGGTTTCACAATACAATGTTTTATTGAAATGGTAGAATATGTCTCTTGGTTTTGTTGATCGCTGCAATATACAGTATTGTAACCATAATTGTCGAGATAATTGTTAAAGAATACAGTCGGACAATACTAATAGATTGCCATATGTGATTTGAGCAGCAAAATACTAAAAAGTCACCACTATCTTAAAAACAAAGTACCTAATAGTTTAATTTGTCTAACTAAACCAAAAACACTAAATAAAAACAACCAGTGTTAACATTCGAGATTTCATTTGTTGATAAACAAAGGATATTGTGCTAAATCGTATGAAACAAAATTTTATAAAGCGCCACGGCCGCCCCAGTCAAACAACAGGGTAGCATAATATAAAATGATGGAGTTGCGCTAGACGACCTGTGTGCCTAAACAAAAACTGCCACAACTTCACAATTCAATGATTGATCGTGGGGCGAGGAGCATTTTGCCAGCCGATAACAGTAAAATAGAACAATTTACATCGGTAAAGTTTCGCAAACGAATTGCATGTTTTGCTGTTTGTGAATTTAGATGATTGACAATACTTCAGTGAGCGGTAGGGATGGATACACAAACAAGATATTTGTCGATCGTTTTGATAGAAGAGTTGGTTCTTCAAATCAAGGTTGCAGATATGAATGATGATAATTATACTTTATTGATATCAGACACTGAAATCAATTTATCAGAGTTGACATAAGTGAAGTTGGAGAGGACAAGAACTAAACAATCTGTAACAGAATGCTTTAGTTCTTTTATGGTAGCAGTATCCAAAATTCGACCACTTACAATCCAGTATAGGTTTTTTTGCTATTCCTATATATTTAATTTTCTCTGTATTTTTATACCTATAACTTATTAATTGTCATACTTATATGTAATTTTAGTTTTCTTTATATATAGACAATAATTTATAGTGCACTAGTGTATGTGTGTTTTACATAATCCGTTGAGGTTGCAATCCGTCACGATCGAAAAGTGATCACGCGTATGGCCAACGGCTCACCTGACTTTCGAGACATGTAGGCAAAACACCACCAGTTTCCTAACTTTGTGCAGTACAAAGTGAGCAAATGATCATTACTTGAGAGAAAAACCCGATAACAATTTTTTTCGGCCGATCCTAGTTTCGAATCCGGGTTTCCATGATCCGCAGCTGTGTACCCGCTACTAGATTGTCAATATGTGGAACACTGGGCCTTAAAACTTTGTACCAAGTGATTTACGTGAATTCCAAACGCGTGAATTGATTCCATTTCCATGTTCCAACTGTTTTTTATTCGATATTGAATGTTTCCAGGTGATCAAATCAACAGGCTTCTGAATGAAATGTGGCGGGAAGTCGTTGGCGAGGTGGGCCCATCGATATGTCACTCTCTCGGTTCCGCCGTTGTGGAGAATTTGTCTACTCTACTGGAACAGGTGCCGTATGATGAGCTGCTGCCGGAATAGCGACGAAAAATGTAAAGGAAATTTGTCGATTTTCAAATAAACGCTTCAATAAAAGTACTGTTTTATTTGTACTGTAATATTGATATCATAGTAAGTTGCTCTTATTGTTATTATAGCGAGTTCACATTAATTTACTTTATATGGATACTATACGGTTTATTAAAAAAAAGTATGAGGCATGAAAAAAAACCGCTGTGGTTTTTAAAAAAAGCCGTAATGATTTTCCTAGGTAATAATATACCTAGTAGTTAAATTTCAATGAATATTATATTTATCTAAAGGTAATACAATATTTCTTATTAATTTATTATTACTTTTAGTGTCTAGTTTATTATATTGTTTTTTAAGTAACTGGTGTTAAATTATTAGAAATAGTAACTTCTGACTCCAGATTGGTTAGAATAATTTGCTCAAATATAAATTTAGACATATATTTTATCTTTAAATTCTTTATTTTTAAAGTAGTTAATTTTTTATCATTGCTCTTTTTGAATTTTCGGGTCCACTTATTAACATTATTGGTTATTTTATCTATTAAAATATGACAGGGTGGCATAAACGTAACAAGTATTTAACACCTCTGCCGTACTCTTTGAAAATAGACAAGCATGATGCTATGTCTACTTACACAAAATATATAGTTCAAGACACAATATGCAAAATACTTTACGAACCTAGTTTACTTGCTCTTATACTATATTCAAATGCTAGGTGCATTTATATTAATGTATGACAAAAACATAACTCGTTTTATTATCACAGTTCGAAATATGCGTTTATTGAATAGTAGAGCCTCGCTGATTTCAGCATGAATGGGCCGGCTCGACCGGGGAAGGACTACCCTCTCACAGAATATCGACGTGGAATAGCAGTAGTCCTACTGTTGTGTTTCGTTCGGTGAGTGAGAGTACCAGAGGCCCAATCACCGCAAGTGATGCCTTTGGTGTTGCAGGCGTCCATAGGCTACGGTGACCACTTACCATCAGGTGAGCCGTATGCTTGTATGCCACCATAATTTTATAAAAAAAAATGCTTATAATACTTTTATATGTTTTCATATTTTAGGCATACATCATAGTCGTTCGTCTGTATACCTAAAAGTGTATAAGCGTTTTATACCTACACTTTACTAGCTGTAGTGTTGGGTCCTACTTAATAATACGCAAGCCTATAATTATCTACCGTTACAGTACGGACTCCGTGATACCCCTAAGAATTTCTCGACAGAATAGTCCGAACATTTTTCCAACCTAGGAATTGAACCTTATACCTTATGCTCTACTGTCACGTTCATTGACACTTCGTCACTGAGGTATTTACTACTCGCTGAAAGATAAATGCGTAGATAAGTAAATTATTCTATTTTAAAAACTCATTTATGTTTTATTTTATAACATTAAATAATGAAATAAGTTGGCAATTTACAGTGTTATCGTAAATTGCCATTGTGACCCAACAATTAAACAATGTAATGATGTTGAAGTATTATTCTAGAATATAATATTAAATATTTTATTTTATTATGAGCATAAAATAAATTGAGAGGGGCCTGGTACCCATGACACAAGTTAAATCTTACTTTGGGTTCCACTGTTCAAACAATTATCGTCTTCACCTAATATTGTATTAACTTTGCTGTTTTGTTCTGGAAAATAAAAATTAGAATTATTATTATTCTTAAAATAGTCGAGATAGATGGCTTTTTGAAGTTACGTGCGATTTAAATACATACTTACCAGCACTAGCCCAGCGTAGTAAACTATGGCCTAAGCCTATTTACGCTGAAAAGATGCCCCTGTTTAGACATTATATTTTCGTCCCTCAAATCAGTGAGAAAATTTTTGTAATAAAAATTGTTGCAAATAGAGGTTATATCTAGGCTTAGTGTTATAGATGGAATTTTCCTAAAATGGCGGCGTATAGGACGGCGTAGCAGTTTAAGTGGTCGACTGGCTACTGCCACTTCACTGAGTGTGTCACGGGAAAAAAAATTGTGTGATCCACAAAATGGTTGTTCCGAGTCTAGATGTTTTTGTGTCCTTTGTTTGAATGTTTGTAAACCACCCTGCGACACAGGATTTACGCATAGTGCGGGAGTTGTCTTTTAAAAAAAAGAATTCAATGAGAATTTAAATTGCATTTCAATTCACATTGCCATTTATTGGACTACATTGAAACTCTATTCTGAATTTAATTTATTACGAAGACTGTCCTTTAAGGTTTATTCATTCTTAAAATCACACATATAAGCAAAATATTCCCACTGTATCAAGGCCTCACTAAATCCTGAGATAAAAGTGGTTCAAAAATGGTGTTCCACATTAATTCATCGTTTACCCCTGTGCTCTTAATTAAATCCCTACGGACCAGAAATTAAATGCCCGAGAACCTCTGTTTATTCACTAATTGCCGACTTAATAATATCGAGTTACCTATGGAAGGTCGCTTACACATTACACATTTGTTATAATAGTTTTTAGGTAACAGAACATAATATCAGTTTGTGTTCAATTATTTTAATTAGTGTAAAATTCGGTTACGTATCATTAGTCTTATTCGTTTTATTACAAATATTATGACTTAATAAATATACTATGTACTTATTCATAGATTTGTAGTGTATAATTTTTACATAAACGTGTATACATTTTAATATGGTATTAATTTACTTTATTGATTATTAATAAATAAAAGAATAGCGATAGCATAGTGGGTAACCGTTGGACTGCCACGCAGAGGTCCCGAGTTCGAACCCAAGGCGCGCATTTCTGACTTTTCAAAGTTATATGCGTAGTAAATATTTAATTATCGCTTCCTTTAACGGTGAAGGAAAACATTGTGAGGAAACCTGCATGTCTGAAAGTTCTCCATAATGTTCTCGAAGATATGTGAAGTTTATCAACCCGCACTAGGCCAGTGTGGTGGACCTAACCCTTCTCACACTGAGAAGAGGCCCGTGCCCAGCAGTGGGACAGTTTAATACAGGGCTCATATTATTATTATTATTATTAATTATTAACTATACTAATATAGGATTCAAATATCATGTACAAATGTATAAAAAAATATGCAGAATAATTATATTTAATTATTCTGCATATATTTTATTTATTTTTATACATAGACTGTTATTTACACCTAGAGAATTATTATTCTCTGGGTGTTAATCACAGTTTATCAGAATTTGAAATTCTAACACTTTACATTAATGTAAACTCAAATATCATCCGTCTTTATGGTCTACGTTTTTGTTAGAGGTGTATTGCACCTATATTTTGCCAGCAATGTTTTTATGTCCCACGCACTAGAGAGCTAGCCTATTATGGTCAACCGGGCACATTTCTAGACTCCGTGGTTTGGTACTAAGAATTGGTTAAAATAACAACCTAATAATGGGTATTTACCCTACTCAAGAACTGAAGCCGGCACTACATAATCCCACGCAAACATAAGTGCAAGCTTATACCACGGTGGTACGAACAAGTTTATTTTAAGGTTATTTTAAGTACTCCTTTTCAACAATATACGTACGTCGAAAGGTTTCGTTAGACCGGTGATGTCTATCATGAGAATTTCACAAGAACAAACCATGACCATCATGAACAAAGCTATCCAGACTTTTCAGTACCATATAATCATCGCTTTCCGATATACATATAACGCACATTACTCAAAATTTACAAGCACTGTGCAGTCAAAAGATCTCTCATTTCATTACGTATCTTTTTTTTTGCATCTACTACATTCAATTAATTAATTCAAATAGAAGACATAGATCTACTGTTGTTTCCCAATTTGCAGAACTTGCAAGATTCTACAAATGGAAATGGATTACTATTCCTTGTAAACTGGATTGCTCACTCTCAGCTAAGTACTTTAAATGTAATGCTAACGTTTTTGTTCTTGGCTTTGCTTGCATTAATTTGAATAAATTATTTTAGTACGTTTTATGTCTTTCATTTACAAAATACGTTTAAATATTAAAATCACGGAGTAACGCTTAGGAACGTAAAAAGTAATATGTTACTAGCTTTATCTGATCATCATTAATTTATACACCACGATGATATAACATTTTCAGATAAAGGGTATAAACCTTTATCCATACCATTAGGTTATACGCATCAGTATAACTAGTTTAAACGGATTTTATTAGCAAGATACTTAAAAGTATATGTCACGATAATATATTTTAAGTATTTTAAATATAATGTATGTATATTTACATCGTACGGAACCTTCACACAGCCACACGACAATATCTACTTCTCCCTTCTCCCTAGCCTTTATTATTCCCAAGTCACTTGGGGTCGGCTTTTCTGGTCTAACATGATTTGACTGGATATCAGATTTTACAGATATCAGGCTGCCACCTGAACTCCGCAACCCGAAGGCTAACGATACCCTATGGCTAGACCAGTGTCAGGATATTATAGGGTACTGACTTCCCAATAACGACTGCCATAGATGTTCATGGCAGCCGGAACCGACGGCTTAGCGTGCTCTCCGAAGCATGGAGTAGGCGATAATTGTCAATCAATACCTACATAATTTCGAAAAGTCATATAACTTCCGAAAGTCAAAGGTGCGCGACGTGGGTTCGAACCCGAGACCCTCTGCATTGCAATCTGTTGGTCTCCACATCGCCGCTTTTATGAGACAATATCTACTAATCATAATAAATATCTGGCACACAAAAATAATGTACCTACATGATTTAAATGCATATTTAGTTGAAATATTCATACCATTCTTTACCATTCCATGATTTGCGTAAAGAAGAATGTAGTTTACTTATTTATTAACTTTAAAAGTATACCAACAGCTTCAAATTATTCCAGAAAGCCAATTCTCGTAATAAAATCAGTTTGAAAAAGAGTCCCAATCTAGTCTAATAAAGGTCAACTGAATTTTTTGTTCATATTTGAAGTTAATTTTAATGTAAGAGAAAACCATTTGTTGTGTTTATGACTGAAACTAATTTGAAACTGTATTTTGAATCGTTTCTATTATGTGAATTAATCCACAGCACATCCGATTTTCCAAAGGGATTAAATATAATGACCATCAAAAATACTAATTGCACAGCAAATATTGCACAGCATAACGAGCACCTATACGCCTCAAATCACTGCATTCCGACTCGGAAGGATTAGGTTATGTTAGGTTCCTTCTTAAAGCCACCCAAAAATAGGCTCCGTTGACTTAGTTTGATCTCTTTAAATATATTTTGCTGTGCAATTAGTATTTTTGGTAAGCATATTTTGCTGTGGAATTAGTATTAATTTGCTGTACAGTTAAATACTACCCTTTTCCAAATTGTTTTCTGTGACAATATTGAATAACAAACAAATATAGAAAGCAATAAATACATGGAAAACACAGATAAACATGGGGCGGTTTCCTCATGACCACAAGCTGGAAGCCATTCATTGTTACGTAAAAGCTGTTCTTAGATACAGTCATAATGAACGGTTTAAGCCTTCGCATTTAACAAGCTCCGCTGACCTACTCTGTCCTTTTGTCCAGTTCCACAAGTTCATGGTTTCCACGCCCTTCCTTAGTTCCTTGTTTTATTAGATACCGAGTCTAATTAATGTGATTTGAATACACTAGTTTGTTTATATTTCTACATTGTTTGCTCTGTATTTGATTGGCTTAGCATTATACTATAAAATTTAATATCTCATCTAAATTCTACGTAGTATAGTATATTATATGTATTACATATATTTTGATTATGTCTAGAAACGGCATGCGCGTATATTTTGCGCGTTTTCATTTTATGTACAGCCGACTTTGTCAAAAAATATGACACTGTAAATAACTTTCATTGTTCTTTCGTATACTCTAATAAAATGATATTTCACTGGGGTGTTTTCAATAAAGAAAAGTACATGCCAACTTTTGTAGTATCAATGGACTCGGCAATGAGGCATTGTATTACATTACTAAAGCTTCTATAAAAAGAGAAAATTATAATATTGTCTTACGTTTACGCGAATATTATATGTATATTTAAACGAATCTACTTTATTCGGATTTTATCACGGTTTATTTGAAACACAAATTTAAGATATTTTGAAACTATTTGAATATTTAACTATTAAAATGATGAAATTATTTAAATTTACACTTCCCCACAGTTTCGGTTGCTTTTCAGCAGCCATGGTTATGGTAACTTGTATAAACTGAAATCATAAAACGCAACCATCCTAGTTATACTCTGTAATACATATTATATCTATATATAGATAAATAGCCTGCAAAATTTATGATGTCATCGAAATTTCTCTTAATAAGGAAATGGTATTATTGCTGTGATGTTCAGGGGTAAACATCCGTACAGCAGTAAGTAAAAGCCTTCCTTGTGCAAGGCTTGTCCTGATTTAATTAAATTTTAAGTCCATCCATACAGAAACCGCAAGCAGACTGCTTGAATATTATTGGATACCAACGGAATATTGGGTTGCATTGAGAATTACAGATACTCGCCTGCTCGTATTTTCCATATACATAAGTAACAAAATTTAATATGCGTTGTTAAAGTATCTTTAAATAAATAAGTTTTGACGTCAATTTAATATTATATTTAGAGGGCAATAGCAGCATGTATTTTAAAAAATATGTTTTATAAGTTATGATAAGTTTATATTTCATTATTGTCTGGCTATATTTGTTTTATTTTCCTTATTAAATTGAATTTCACATGTTGCTGACGATCGTCGCGATTTTTAGTTTTATTGTTATGCCTTTTTCACATTTAAATATGCTCATTGTAATATTTGCGATTGTGTATTCAATATGTCCAAAGTATCTCAAAACTAAAAGTAATACATAAATGGCTATAATCGACTATCTCTTACATAAAGATTTAAAACTAAAAGTGCAATTACGCGACTGAGGAGGCGAAACAAAGACAAGCGGCGAGCGAATATCTGAGCCCAAATGTAATTTACCAGAGATAAAGGTGGATGGAGCCGTGGAACAATGTGCCCGGCTCACCGTCGACGAAGCAGATGAGATTACCAGTAATGGGAACCATAATACTGTTTGTCTCGGAGAAAACTTAAAATGTTATGTTCAAAAATACAAATGGATGAACTTCATATGCTACTGTGAAATAAATATTTTAGGCAAATAAATATATAGTGCCAGAAACATCTTTTCAGACATGAGGCGATATTATGACGCTCATTACGTCATGAGCGTCGTTTTATTTTTTTACACAATTACATATTCATAACTAAAATTTATTATACCTATTACTTTTTTAATGTATTCTTTTGATAAAATAGTATTTATTATGCCACATTTTCTTTCATGGCTATCTATTTATTTCATGTATTATTTATTTCTTTATTTTGAGTGCACTATTGGCGGACCAGACGTCAATAATTGTGGTGTTCGCTGAAAATCAGCGCTGTGTAGTGCTTGTAGCAATGCAAGTGCCACAGCATTATGCTGAGCGCATCACCGTTGTGTTTGTGCCGTCAAGTGGGACGTGCATCTGCACATAAACATTTTAATTGTTTTTAAAGTTTCTTTATACTTACATATTTTAATTTTTGTTATTTTATAATAATTGATGATGCATGTTATGATGGTACAAAAATAAAAATATTTTCATTTCATTTCATTTAAATGCACGTAAAATATAACTATGTTTTGCTAGAAATTGATTAGGTCTTTGAAATGTAAGATATTACTTACATCGTACGAATTACGCAGTGTTATGCTTGTGAATTGATCCCTAGACTAAAATTAAAAATTTATGGTAAAAGAATTTACTAGAAAGAACAAGTTCTTTTAGACGTTAAAAGGTTAAATGTATTCCCGCTAGCCTCGCTTTGCGACTTAAAATGTATTATCATACATCTTGCAATGCGCCTCTACTTTTACCAGTTTCCTACAACGTGAACCTACCCGTAACATGCAACAATTCCATCTCACTTCCTCTCCGGTTAAAAGCTTCTAGTTTCTTGAGTTTGTTAAAAGCCGTTAAAGCCAGTATGAATTGAGCCTTCACGGCGAACACAATAGGCTGAAAAGGCAACATTAAGACCAGATTTTAGTCTTAAGTAAAGCAATGACTTGAGATACGGTAATCCAGACGTCTCGGCTTTATTCAACAAACGTTATCATAGCAAATAATATTTCAAATTTTTTGAACACACACTTTATAAATCTCAAGACTCTCGTAACATCGAATCAAAATAAATCCAATCTCCATTCCGCTTTCTTGAGTATTTTTAAAGGGGAAAATAAATATTTCTGCGCTACGAATAACTTTCTTGAACCCCCTTGCGCACCTGTTGTAATTGAGGGTCCTACACTAAAATATGGTCCCAATAGTCTGAGAGCCATCTCAAATTATTCTCGGTTTCTTCAACAACCTTCGGTGATATCAGTTCGGTGATCTGGAATGGTTCAATCTTTCAATTTGTGGTGTTATTGCATAAAACCTCGTCGGATGAAATAAAAACAAATATTGGTTTTTTAATACGGTCTCATCTAAATATATTTTTTACAAATATATAACTCACAGTATTTTCATCTTCAACAAATGCTTTGAACGGCGTCTTATTATCCATTTATTTCTTTGTAGACAATGTTACTATCCCCCTTTGTGTCATCTTTACGGTAAAAGTATTCAGCAGCTGGTGCCAAAAGAAATAATTTCGGCGGCACCACTGAGATTTAAGTTCAAGATTTTTCTAGATAATGGCCATTTTTATTACGCGTTCTTTAAACAGTAATAAATCGTCTACGTCTTTAAAAATTTACGGACGTAAGCCATGCTGCGCTGTGTAACATGTTCACAAGTAACACTTAAAGGAGATAGCAACCGCTTAATATTTCCCGACCTCACTTGCTCCAGACGATGCAAACCGCCTAAAGGCACAAAAACAATTTACTGCTCTAAGACCAGTTTTATAACGGTAGTAGGACTTTGCAAAGGATGTTCCTCTTGTACTTTTAGAAGTCTATTTCCATCACAAAGTCGTACCTGAGGCTAGAAAAGAAGCAGTGGCTCATTCCATCTATTGTACTGATTCTGATTGTCTAGTAAGTATGAAATGGAACGTAGTAGCCGTAAGATGTTTCTTTTTTATCGTACTCGCGCCTAGCTATTAGCTGTTAGTACAGTAAAAGATGTTGTCTTTTATCTTTTTAAATATTCATTATTTGCCTCATTGAGCCCGAGACGTAACTTTATCCTTGTTTGCGCGAGATCGTGTGGTCTTGGCTTTTATTCCCGGACCAGGTAGTGTTACTAGAATTTCTATTTGTAAATTCATTAGTATATTATGAACAATATATAAGTGACGAGACTGGGTGTCCCCTTTGAACATATGCTTACATGTTTATATAGAGGCGTAAGTTTATTATGTATTAATTGTTTTACTTAAACTGTTAAATACAATTAAGTGTCATAGGGCGATAATGTATTTTAAATAATATTATGTCATAAAAACCTGTTATTTTATGCCAAAAGTTATTGAAACACGACGTTTTACGGATACTATTAACAAGACGATAAACAGCCAGTTTATCTCAGAATTATAAATTTATAATATATAAAAAAATACACAAAAGTAAATAAATGTCACTGTGTGTCTTTTGTCCGAAATACCAAATATTGTGTCGCAGCGCAGATTTACGCAACAACAATTATTTAATTTATGAACGTGTTTGAGATTTCGGTTTACTAGACTATTTATAAATATATTTACTATACCATTTCGGATTTGCCACGCCATCAAAATCGTATGCGGTCACTACTAAAATATTAATGTCATATAGAAGTAATCCATGTACTAGAATATTAAAATCTCTTCTATGGCGATCAGAAATACGGCTCGAGGTAAGCGGGTTCCGTTTCTACTTACGTATAGCTGTCCAATATCAAGCTGAGAAAATAAATGTCTATCTAAACCTCTGGTTTAAATCCGACATGTGCATTTTGACTGTAAGCTGGGGATCGGGTTGGGAGATGTGCTGCAACAAAAATGGTGGTATGATCTAAAAATGAATACAAAATGACATTTAAAGATTGATGTGGTATTGAAAACAGTCAAAGTGGATTTATATATGTTGATTTAGGTGGATTATAAAAAATGTTTAAATCTGTTTGTTTTGTTTTGGACTTCACAGAATACTTTTTTATTTTAAATTCAGAATATAACCTGTCTGTCTATGATGGGGACAGATGATGTGGTTACCGGCTACTTAAGGGATTAATCGGTACTTTTCTCACAGTCTTTCCCCGAAACCACACGATTGTTTTGAGCGATCGTTAGCAGGCTGTATGGTTTATGACAAACTGTGATGTAATTTAAAGATTTGACAGACCAAATAAATGATAATATCTTCCAACAAAAACTTAACATTTATTTTGATTTGTTTCGTCTTCTGCAGAATCGTAATAACGTATTAGATCAGTGCCAGAAGTATTTATTTGAAATAGAGTGTCAAGTCCATACTAATAAGCAATGCTTTGTTAAAATCTTTAATTATTATTTAGATACTATTTTTATGATTATTTAATATTTACATGATTATAGAACGCACAATGAGGTATGCTCGAAATTGTATATGATGTACATAATAAGAACATTTATATAAACATTTATGTAAATGTTAGAAGTAAATAGATAAGTACTTAAAATTTTGTAATATTACCATATTATTTATTTATTTATTTTATTAAGGTTTACCTACAGCTGTTGTTACAGATATAATACAGATAGGAACATACAAGTATTTGTGTCTTAAATCTAACTGCACAACCAATTATAGGTAAACACCACATGCAAAATGTTTACTGTATCAACATCTGTTACTTATATAATTTAATATACTTATATATTGTGTACTTAAATTCTAGATATGATATTATATACTTAATTACTATTTATCACATTTTAATACATTTGACATGTCTGACAAACGTCGATATTGTATCAGAATGGACGTCAGCCAGGTCGCTGCATTCGTTTATAAGTTTGCACATGCCGGGTATTGTATATTATACCAAACACTGTATGGCGAAGAGGTGGAGCTAGGGGTGTTATAGGTTTACGTGGTCTACGGGGTACTCTAAAATTGAATTTATTCAATAATTGTGGGCAGTCAATGTTGCTATTAAGCAGTTTATACGCGAATCTCAAATCCAATAGCTCCCTTCGGGCTTCCAGGGTATTCATTTTGTAGTAGCCTCGTTTATCGAGGTAGGAACAATATTTAAATTGCCTTCCCTTTGATTGAGCTAGTAGTTACCTCAATGGGGCAGCAAAAGTGAATACAACTGCTCGGTTATATTCACTATTGCTGCGTAGGTCTTGGGTGAAATTTTCGAGTCAGACAAAATGGTATTGGATTTTTCTACAAAAAGGCTCCTAGGCTCACCTAGGAGGTGACTCCTACTACGTAATTTCAGTGAAATGTTGGTAAGTGCTAAATACCTCCCATAGACGGAAAACTACATAGTCTCACCCCTATCATACATGTGTATGATCAAATATAGGTACCATATAACTAAATTAATATAAATCTACTACACTATTATCTTGAATTAATTGGGTTCAATATATGACCCAGTTAGGGTACAGTCCTCGATAGTTATTGTAAACTTTATGAGACACTTTATAGATATTAATCTAAAGGTACCGCGACTAAATAGGGGCACTTAGCCAGAGTATTGGCAATTAAGTACGAGCGTCTTTAGTAATGAAGATCGAACGATCCGGCGTAAGGCTTGCACCAGTAAAATATGAGACAATTAATTCTTGCAGCGCCACTTTAAAATCTTATGATCAGCACACGCTGTATACGTAACATATGTCTATCTGTAGAATAATTATTATACAAAACACATAGGGTCGATTTTCCTATAGAAACTGTTCTAAATAGAGTTCCAATCTAGTCTAATACGCGTCAGATGTGATCTAAAATGCAATTTATGTCACATATGACGTTTGTTTTAATTTAGGCGAATACCATTTGTGACATTTATGACACTGAGATTAGATCGAAACTCTGTTATGAAGTTTTTATTACGAGAATTGCTCTCTCACTACCTTTGCATACCGTGATACCACATTTTGCAAAAAGTTATTAAAATAAAACAAGTTTCTTTTTGTTTTTCATTACTGTATTGATAAACGCTTATTATCAAAGTAAATATTTTCTAGCGTCTAGTATAAACATAAAAATAAATTATACTACGATTTTGACGTGACAACGTCTAATAAATCGATGAACGCCGGCTGCACGCACGAAAAAGGATGACTCATTGTCCCGTTACGCTCATTGTCCCGCTACGCTCATTGTAACGTTACGATCGGAGCGAGAGCGCTACACGAGCGAGCGAAAGGCACGTTATGACGTTGTCACGTTAAACTATCGTCCGTAAACCGACTTTACAGACAACCAACTTTTTTATAGTCATAGTAATCAATAAAATTGTAAAAGCTTTGCTTATTATATATAAGTATATTTACTTATATTTTATCAACAAACAAGGAAAAATTGAAATTTGAATATTTTACTATATTTTTATGGAGTGCATACTTAAAATAATTGATGGTACCTAATTTATGAGATAAAATTAGTAAATAGTTAGTTATTTTATAAAAATAGAAATTACTGTCATATATACTAATATTATAAAACTGAAGAGTTTGTTTGTTTGTTTGTTTGAACGCGCTAATCTCAAGAACTACTCGTTCGATTTGAAAAATTATTTTAGTGTTGGATAGCCTACTTATTGAGGAAGGCTATAACACCAAGCTACGACCCACAGGGGCGGAGTAGTAACGATAAACGCGGGTGAAACCGCGGAAACATCTAGTTTTAAATAAAAGTAACCACAAACATTTTTACAGTGTACTCGGCGTTTTATTTCTACATATTTTAAGAAACATCACAGAAACGTTCTTATCGCGTGATTTTATTAGTAAGCTAATTACCACTACTGGGACAGGGATATTTCCCCATACTGCCATACTGCATTATTATATATTGTAAGGTCTGTTAACCGAGGATGCTGTGAAGAACTCGTAGACATGCAATGTTTTACTTCAACAATTTCGGAATCTTAAAGGTTATGGGATTCATTAATTAGGACTAATAGACGAATTATAGAGAACAAAATACAATTTAATTACCAAAAATTCTTTGTTCACACTTGCTGACTAGATTTTACTAAACATACTACAAACTTTGTATTATATATTATCATAACAACGCATATTTGCACTGCGCCGTGCTATTATAACAAGGCGAAAAATATTTTCCTTATACGTACATATATCCAATAAAAGCTTAACGAAGTTAATGACAAGTGTCTCACCGGAGGCAACTAAAAAATATAGCAACGTCTTAGTAGGTGGGACATGATAATTAATTAAAAGACAGCAGATGCTCAGAAGAAACTTGCAATTAGACGAGGGTAGTAAGTTAGGGTGGGGAAATGGCGGCCTAGAGGGAAATGCTCCGTTTTATTGCCTACTATCGCTTTTGCTATTGACAAATAGTTTCCAAGAGTGCATTACTAGATCGGAAACATGTATGTGTATTCTGCTATGATCAATAAACTGTTATGATTCTGCGTCTGCACATTGGAGATAATTTTAAAAACTAATTGGGATTGACTGTATAGAATTTATGTACATCCAATTGAACGGATTTTCGCATTTTTTGTCTTTCTGTACCGGCGTCATGCAGATGTCACTAAACAGATTTAGTTGCATCTTTCATACTTGACGGCCTCGATGGCGTAGTGGTTAGTGTAACCGACTGCCACGCCTGAGGTCGCGGGTTCGATTCCCGCACAAGTCAAACATTTGTGTGCATGAACATGGATGTTTGTCTTGGTCTGGGTGTTTCTATGTATAATATGTATGTATTTACAAAAAAAAAGGTATATATGTATGTTTATCCATTGTCTAGTACCCATATTACAAGCTCTGCTTAGTTTGGGCTAGATGGTGTTGTATGTGATACAATATTATTATATTATTATTATATACTTTGATAGTGTGGAGTCCAATTAAATATTTAAGCCATGGTTTTTCTGATGCCGTTAAATATGATGGGTAAAATAGTGGAACAAGGTTTACGCGGACGAAGTCGGGTGCCAATTTTATTCATAAATAATTTGATGAGGGCATTTCCTTTTATCTTGTTCCTAGCAAGGTTAAAGAAACCTATATGGTACTCAAATATCACCAGCATTTTTTTTGGTCCAACATAATAAGGAGCGAGGCTCTTGTCGTTCACCAGGTTCATATTCAGGCGTCGCGCGACTGCTGAGAATTCCTTCCAACCAACGAAACTAACGATACTTTGGGCGAATATCGAGAATGTGAATATTCGTTGCGACACTTTCAAAAATCAGGTTATAGTAAAAGGATTGCTTTTCTTAAAAATGCAGCTTCCAGAACTGAAATTTTATATCAGGCTGAAAATATGTGAGACAATGCCCAATTTTTCATTTTTTACATGCGATCTAAATGTAGATAGTTCATTATAATTATGCTGTCATTACAAACTGGAACCGAATGACCTACTTTCCAAAATTTTCCTTTAAATTTGGTCAAAACATTGACCGTATTTTAAGTAAACTGTATATTGGAAAGGGTTTTAAAATTAGAACTGTACGTATTATAGAAACTCGTGCTTATCTGCCAATGTCATTGTACAAACTAAAAAAGGAGAGTACCAGAGCTTGTCCCTTGGTTTTATACGTTATGTTGGTAAACTTTAATTTATTTCAGTGCTTTATAATGCTAAAATTAATGTTAGTTGGTTCATGCAAATATTATTACAAAAGTCTATTAGATTTCAGAGTTAGACGTTAAATCGATTTAATTGGTATGGTATACAGGTAGATTAAACCTGAGGTTTATAATAAAATAACTGATAGCAAATAAACATATTCTTAGGTAACAGCTTTAACAGACAACAATTCTTGTGTCATACAGTCTTATTGCAGCAATATTTAAATAATTGAACGGAAGATTTAAACGCAAATATTTGTCCTCTGCGGGTTTAAACACGCCGCAATCGATTCTGCGTAGAGACGACGTTAGAGGGCTTCAAATGCGTATAATATGCATTTCTTACCTTATAAATCCGTATATATGTAACAGTTTGATGAAGTCTCCCCGTGAACATGGCTGCTGGAAAGCAACCGAAACGTCAGGAAAAGTATAAAATTAAATCTAAATAGGTTTTATCATATAAATAGGTTAAATAGAAGTGAATAGTAACTAGTAAACGTGTTTAGCAATAGTAGTTTAAATTTTCAAAATTATGTAATAATACTGTTTTATAAAGAATAAACAACGTGATAAAATCCGTATAAAGTTTGTTTAATTTCAATGTATAACATTTGCGTAAACGTACGACAATAGTCTGATGTAATTGTTATTTATTTGTCTTATTATATTTATACCCTTATTTTTATCATAGTATAAGACGACACAACTATTATTTCCTCAAAAGGATGCGTGGAGATATATTACTCTAACAAATCCTTTTCTAATATTTCTCTTGAACATTGTTATGAATATTTCCGAGATTCATTTGGTAATATTTTTGGATTATTATATTTATTGCGCTGCGACTTTCTATTCAATATATGAGGCACTCTATCGTCCCCGATGATAACTAATAGAATATGTAGGCGATCAGGACGTCGAGCTAAAGTGAAATAAAGAAACAAATAATATTATAATTCACCTTTATTGGAAGATCCATAATTATGTAAGTCGGTATAGTTTGTTGCATTCTTGAGCCTCAACAGCTTAGCGTATGATGTTATTGTGCTAATCAAAATATGATGAAGAGGCTAGAAGATAAGGATTTCTCCATTTTGAAAAATTCGCGGTATTAGACTTCATATTATAATCTGGTATCTTGCGAAATTTCTTGGTCTTATGGCATAAGATTGCGCTGCCTCTTTCGGCCAAACGTAATATTCCAACATAGATCCGAAACGCCATAGTTTATATATTTTTTTACTGAAAGATATCTCAGTATAAGTACCTACGTATAAGCTGGACGTGTTCCACTTTACGACTTATACAGACCTAGTTGCCGTGATTGATTGGTGCCATTTGTCTAAAACTAAATAGTTATATTATCTTCTAATATGTTCACCACCATCTTCTTTATTACCACCATCTTCACTATGAGAAAGAGAGTAGAAAACTAATATATCGTGACAGAATTTTTTTTCTACACAGCAATTATGGAGATACTCAGCCAAATTACTTAAGAAATCAGACGCATATGAAATAAATTTCGACAGAAAACCGGTCAAGCGTGGAAATTCCACTTCCATATTAAATGGAAAGTACCAATGATCAAAGTAATAAATATAAAACAGGGTAATAAATCTGTAGACCACATCCTTCGGTTCATTATTAC
Organism: Catocala sponsa; assembly: GCA_963564715.1. Taxonomy (NCBI): domain Eukaryota; kingdom Metazoa; phylum Arthropoda; class Insecta; order Lepidoptera; family Erebidae; genus Catocala; species Catocala sponsa. The sequence goes on along the minus strand of OY751338.1, from coordinate 17,393,895 downwards.
CGGAACAGAAAGTCCCTAGCACATTAACTTTGGAGTGTATTACATCTTCAGATAGGAATATTATTACACCGACGCGACGCGACGTTCTAATGTCTGAGGGAATATTGTTTTAATGGTATAGATTCAAATGGGCTTAAGTATGTATATTTCCTCTTTGTATTTACATGATAGTAATCAATATTATCCTATTAATATCATAAATTTAATGCAAACGGTTTTGAAGACGTATTGATGTTTGCTACTCCATCTACTCTACTTCTCTATACTTATTAACTTTTTCTTTTTAAAAAAAGGCAACCCTCGCACTAGGAATAATTCCTGTATCGCGGGTAACTTTACAAACATTCAAACAACGGACACAAAGAACACCCAGACTTGGAACAAACAATTGTCGATCACACAAAGTTTTGTCCCGTGTGGGATTCGAACCCGAACACTTGACGCAGTGGCAGCGGCACTGGCGAGGCGACCACTTAAACTACTACGCCATCTGTGCAGTCATATTAAAATAATATAAAAGTGCACAACGCCGCTAAAGAAGATTTCCCTTCAAAAATAGACCGTATTTTTTAAGTAAACGGTATACTGGAAAGGGTTTTAAAATTAGAACTGTATGTATATGTATATAGAAATTCGCGTTTACCTGCCAATATAATTCTCAAACTTAGCACACAGAAAGACCATGTACTGATTAATACCTAGGATAGTTTTTATCTCGGCTGGTTTCCGAGGGATTCACGCACGCGAAGTCAAGAGAAGAAACTAGTTATTAATAATTATGCTTGTTTATCTAGCACTAGCAAACCCGGCAAACTCCGTTTCGCCACCAGATGGCTTCGTTTTATGTAACATTTCGTTTGGTGATTAAAAGATGAAGAAAAATTTTATTTTGTTTTATATTTGAAAAGGAAAAAATTTATTTCATTTCACAACAGTAATGAATTCATTTAGATTACAAAAATGAAGTGTTATTTAGTTGAACTTCTCTAAGTAAATGAAAGTGAATCCAAAGTAAATACTGAATCGAAGCGTTATACGTGTCAGCAAATTATCCGTTTCATTGAAGTGCTCTTTGGTAAACCACATTTTTTGTTTTTTGGTCTGACGTTAACACAAACAAAGCGGATGGTTTCCCAACTCGTGAACACGCAACGTATAACTGCCCATGTGAAAAACAATGATTTTCTAAATTTATCCCGCAAACACTAAGCGATTGGCCTTGCGACTTGTTAATTGTCATTGCGAACGCAAGGCGAACTGGAAATTGCAATCGTTTGAATTCAAACGGAAGATCAGTCGAAATCATCGGTATTCGAGGAATACATACATTTTCACCTGCGTACTTTCCGTTAATAATGGTTGCCTCAATCAAATTCGGCATAAGTCTTTTTACCGAAAGTCGAGTACCGTTGCAAAGTCGCGGTGGATTCAAATTACGCAATATCATAATAACTGTACCAACTTTGAGTTGCAAGTTATGTGGTGGAAATCCCGGTAACTCCAGAGAGTTCAAAAACTCCGTTGGATAATTTACTACATCATCGGGATTTGTTATAGAATCAACGGATTTGTATGTCACCAAATCGCCAGCAATTTTTGATTGAATGGTGAAATTCAGTGCGTGTACATCATTATTCTTTGCGGCAAGAATTGCTCGTTGACTTAACCAAGCATAATTCTGATAATTCTCACTAATATTTGGGAAAACATTTTCAATAAGAGCTAATTGAGAGTCTACAAATCGGCAAAAGTCGTTGGTAAGAGTAATTAATCCAGATGTCGCATCAACTGGGACTTTTCCATTTCCAACAGCTAACAATTGTTTGGAAAATTGTGCAGCACTTTGATCATTTTGAAGTTGAACTCTCATATTAGTGGTTAGCGATAATGTTTTTACGTTATTCCATAAAGGTGATGCCTTCAGGCAAGCATTCAATTCATCTGCAGGCGTTCCACGGTGAATTACTGGCAACGTCTGCCTGAAATCGCCTGCCAACAATATCATCAAGCCGCCAAAGATGATGTTATTTCGCCGAAGATCCTTCAGTGTGAAGTTAAGTGCTTCAAGTGATTTCTTATGTGCCATTGTGTACTCATCCCAAACAATGAGCTTGCATTGCATCAACAATTTTCCCATTGCACTGGATCGGGAAATATTGCATGTTGGAGTATCAATTGTGTTTAAATTGAGTGGCAACTTAAGCGCAGAATGTGCAGATGCACGATCCACATAATTTACACAGTTCAACTTACCACCTTAAAGACAAATGCCTGCTGTTGAAATTGAATAAAAATTGCACAATACACGTGATTGATTTGATGGTAAATGTTAGGAAACGAATAACTATATTTTTTACTTCTTTTTCACAATTTCACAGTGAACACAATACCGGTTTGTCAAATGAAATTAACTGAGCAGAGAACAATGAGTAGCTGTAAAACAATGTATCATGCATCGGCGCCATCTACTTAAAATATTGGTTTGTAGTACATGCTATGTATCAGAGATGGCGCTGTATGTGAAAAAAGATTTTCCCGCTTTTCTGTTGAAATTTTTCCTGAATTTTCTTTGCTATAAACCTCACGGAGCCCGAGACCTTTCCAACGAATGCAAAACCGTGGAAATCGGTTCGTGCGTTCTGGAGTTATAGCGTCAGGAAGGAAAACCCGACTTATTTTTTTCTGTTGAAATTTTTCCTGAATTTTCTTTGCTATAAACCTCACGGAGCCCAAGACCTTTCCAACGAATGCAAAACTGTGGAAATCGGTTCGTGCGTTCTGGAGTTATAGCGTCAGGAAGGAAAACCCGACTTATTTTTATATAGTAGATATACAGTAGATTAAAGCCAAGTACGTAAATATTTTCTCTTGCGACGCATCATCGGTGTTAAAATGAACCATTTTGAGGGACTTTCGTCCACGTCTACGCCTATGGTTTATTTTAAGGACTTTCTAAAGAATTTGGCGATCTTCACGTCTACTGTGTATCGGTAAAGCCGACAGCCCGGAACGTCGTTTGTAGCGACCTTGGTCTCTTTTGTTTTTGGTATAATGAATTCGAGCTTTCATAACATCAAAGAAGGTAACGAATATAAAAACAAAATAATACGAGTAACTAATTATCTACCAAAAAGAAAAATGGCCAAATATTTACGCCCTGCGGCAACATGTTATTTCAGTCATACAGCTTACAATAATCAATTATAAAGCAATGTTCTATTAATTCATGGGAAGACCATTATTAAATGTATGATAACTTTAAGTTTTTTATTTAAATAGCAAACGGAATCTCTACTAATACCTAGGATTTTAAACAAACTGGGATGCCAGCCAAACAACTTTATGTTGTATTTCTTATTGAGGAAACGGCGTGTTCTACCGAAAGTGACAATTGCATGTTTGTGGAAACAAAACAACTTTTTTTTGGCAGGTTTGGCTACGCGCCTTTGATACTCTTGGTGTAAAATCGGTTAAGTGATCGCGATAAATCTAAATGGTACAAATATAAATTATACTAGCTTTTACCTGCAGATTCGTTTGGTCCATAATAGCACAATCGATGTGAACCCAGCTCTAATACCATATTAGCTTCGTTGGAGATTTATCAAAAGAAGTCGTAATTTATAACACAAATGATAGTAATCTTTTATATAAAAAGTGCTACGAATAATCCCACTGGAACCGTGCATTTAACAAAAAGAATAAGAACAATTTATTTGCATTAACAATTTATTTAGTTATCGGTAGTCTCCACAGGGCTTAAAAAGTAGTTTGTCTCATTTTCCAATCGCCATAAAAAATCATCTCGATCCAATGCTTTGTTACAACGTGAAATAAATATAAAATACTATTCCATATATTGATATGGAATAGTATTTTATATTAAAAAATAATTATATTTACAAAGTATTGACTTTATAAATATAATTATTTTTAGACCTTTTTAAATAGGAACCAATCCTTATGCATTTAGAAACAAAAACCTAAGTTAATTCTAGTAATAATCGGTAATGCATAGTGGAAAAAGAATGTACTATTTTGCACCCGGCAGCGTCACACAAAACTAGTAACATAATGTAAATACCAGTTGTAAGTACTTTGGCACGGGTTTCAAATAATTTTATTAATGTCCATAGTACTCAGTGTGGTATGCCTCAAAGGCAGACACCGTAATATTTCGCTAGGGAATAAATTACTCACAGTACTAACTGCGTAGATTTCAGAACATATCATAACACAAGCTTACCAATTCCTGTCGTGAAGGTATTGATAAATAAAGCTGGGGTATTAAATGCAACTACTGTGCATGTCGTTTTGGTTTAGAATGCCAGGTTGGGCAAAGTGATATTAGATTTTTCAGTCAAGAAATGTTGAGTCGGACAATGCAATAGATTCGTCTCGTATTACGTGGGTCTTAAAACCAGAGTTGACGACATAAGTGTGACATGTATATCTCTGCCTATCGGTTAAGGTACATAAACGTGATTTGTTTTGTATTTTTTTAAAGTGAAAACTTCTTTAGCGGCGTTGTGCACTTTTTGTGATGGATAAAGAATGTTAAACTCGCGTCAGGACACGTGACCTGATCGAAAATTCGTAAGACGGAGGGAGAATTGTCATGTTTGTGTACGATAGCGCAATAAATGAATATTGTATTTTACCACATAAATACTTAGTACTTTTATACTGATAATTAAAGCAATTCGTGCAAAATTATTCCCTAAAGATTCCAAAATGTCAAAAATGCACAACGTTAATATTCAAGTTTTCACTTCTGCCGGCACTCCCGGACTGCAACCCGTTTTTATTTAATAGTATTGTAGCGATATATGTAGGTATGTAAGACAGAGTACAAGGTAAGCAAAAATTTGTGTGAGCGATCACGACAACTAGGTATGTATATGTGTCCGACCAGTTATTGCGTACACCGATCGGACTGAAAGATTCTCTCGGGGATTATACGTGAATAAATCAACACCTTTATATTGAAGAACATTTTTTAAATTAAACTATACCCAGAGATACCTGGTGATCATTGCCCTAGCTCATTTAACGCTCGGTAGAGTATCAATAAGTAAACATAGCGTTAAAGTATATAGTGATGCTGGTGGTCAGTAGGGCAGTTACTACTTACTATCGTCAATCGTTAGTAATATCAGTACTGAACCTAGCTAATCTGCTGCTGTTTACTGTGACAGTCGGACTATAATTGAACCTCGTCTTAAGGTAACTAGTACCGACATATTAACTCACTTTTTTAGGTAAAGTGTGACTTTTTGTAAATAGTCACCCATATAAGCACCTGAAGGCGTCAAAGCTAATTAACTTAGCTGATCGATCGACCTGGATGGTCATCGATGAGTATTATAAATATAAAACTAACAATAAATAATAGCAAAATTCAACGGATACTTCCAGGCAGCGGTGAGAGTTACTTTACGCTATGCTATTGACATCCTTAATATTCACGCATGTTGATCAAATAAAAATCAATCATTCTGCTACAGAAAGGAAAATATCGCGGGCGACATCGATATCGCCCCTGTGTGGTTTGCCCGAAGCCACGTTTCCATGTAATTATTCAAAAAGTTACTAAAGTATACTTCGTAACGGCAAATATGTTACTTTTACAACTTCCTCTTACAGGGTACAACAAACAAGTTGTTTATAAAATATCAAAACAACACATCCGCAAGTCTGTCGGGCTATAGGAAACAGACAAACAAAGCGACTTTTCAAGAACAAAGACTCGACCCGCGGTGCTATGACGAATACAAACTAGCAAACATAAAAATGCGGCACCAGTGACTCTTATCACATTATAATAAAGGTTATTTTCAAAGAATAAAATAAGATTAATGCTTTTGTTAGTAGTGGAATGAACTAGTGACGTCACAGAATGTGTGTTTTCCGCAAAAGCACTATGCCAATGTGGATTTACAGGGAATTGAATTTTTCAGGTTATACTCTCGGTATACGGCTGGAGCGCATCTTGACAGACGTAGGCCTAAATTGAATAAATAATCCTATAACAGCATGTAGAACTACACCGATGTGGATTTGTTTGAGAGATTGAAATAAGACAGCAATAGAAACAAAATATATTATGTGGCTATATGACTTTCTTATTCATTGTAGTTAGTAACTAATAGCTCAATCTGTCCAAAGCCTTCTGTTTTGGAGTTACGGCTTTATGTTTTGATCAGTTATCGGGATATACAAGATTATTGACGCTCCATATCCTAAGAGAGTAATAAAAGTTTCCTGATAAAAGAAACCGGAATCCCCCTATTGGCAAGGCGCGCGTAAGTTTACTGGCTTATGCTCCAAATTGTAGAATAGTCATCCTATAAAATATAATTATCGTTACCATGACAAGCCTTACTTATTAAACTATACATTACTAGCTGTTCCCGGCGGTTTTACTTATGTTTATGATCAGTGCTTCGCTCCCATGGGTCGTAATGTAATTTTATACAGCCTATATTGCTTTTGGACAAAGTAATGGTAATTGTGTAATAATTATTAAAATCGGTCAGGTAGTTTTTGGTTTAATTATTACATAGGAAATACACATCTTTTCTCTGTGTAATATTAGTGATTCTGTATAATATAGTATTTGATATATGTTAATATATACATATTTAGATATATACCGTAACTTCGTATGACTTTAGCCCTGAGGGGTGACACTGGCCCTTAACTGGAAAAGTTTGAAGTTGCACCAGACCACTATTATACTTTTTGCCGAAAAAATACACGTGGAAATCAATAGATAGCTAGCTATAAACTGTCAGTAAAACAACTTCTTATTAATTAAGGGCCAATGTCACCCCTCAGGGCTAAATTCATACGAAGTTGCCGGTATTTAAATCATCAAAGTCAAATAAAAAAAATATAAAATAAATAAATCTATGACAAAACAAATAATAGGTTTAAAATGTAAAGAAAAATGTTTCAGTACATTATACGTCGTATAAGCACAGTTATAACAGCATAATACACCTGTATATACATCCTGATACTAAACTTAGATAAAGTAAAATATTAATACAATTCAGTTGAGTTATATGGAAGGCAATGGGTATCAAAGATACATGAATATTATAAATACAGGCTTGAATATTTACTTGTCCCAACAATAAGTTCACACTCGCAACATCGTTCCGATAACAAAACATCGGAATTCACAAATATATTGTTCAACATCTACAACTTTATTGCTTTTGTGAATTTTATAGATAAAAGGGAAAACGTCTTTACGATTTCATTCAAGATAATATGGTTAAAGCAAATGTGGTTGAGCTGAGATAAAAATCTAGGGTAGGATTTGCAATATTCAAGTCAAGTGGTAAGAAGATCGCCACTTCTCCTTGGTGCAGGATTGCCTTACTATTCTAAGCGCAGGAAAATTCTAGATTATTCAATGAATATTTTACGCATTATTTTTATCTTTATACTTTAGCCTCGATTTTTACATCATTGTTTCGTAGGCAGACCCTTTTGTTCATGTATTGTCAGCTCCTTTCCTTCAGATAATATTAATACAATTTTCGAAGTGTATTTTGGTTTCTAAGGCACCTTTTCTAAATATTTAGGTTAGAAATAGAAATGGGTGTTAATAACTGCTATTTTTGTATAGCGAATATTGTGAACCGCTAACCACAATTCCGTAAAAGTCTCGGCGTCCTCCACAAAATAAACAACTAATACATTTGAGGTTTTATTGCCATGCTCAGCCAGAGCCTCTTGCTTCCATTCCTTTTCCTGCAGCACTACTAAAGGCTGCTGCTTCGTTCTTCCACTTTTTAGTGAGATAAGCACGTCTGAAATGAAATTGAGGTTCGTAAAAACGGAGTTACACTGCGCCTATTACTTTGGGATTGCAAAACATGGCTGGGATGTTCCGGATGTCAAGCACGAGGTTTGTTGACGTTTGGAAATACCCCATCTTTATAAGCCTACGTTGTTTGTTTCCCTAAAAAGGTATCTGCAGTTCGGACAGAATTTGAATTTAAGGTACGATACTTAAAGGTACAGCTTTATTCTGATTAAATTCATTAACGAGTTCTATTTTTATATACCCATGCAATACAAGTATAAAGCCATTGTTTCCGTTGTACCCAAATTTTAAAGCTGATTTTGTAGCTATGGTAAACTTTGTTGCCAATCTGATAAAATTTTAGGTTTTATAGCCCCACGAATAAAAACGGTTATTCTCGACCGTAATATAGAATTAATGAAAACTTTTGTAACATCTAAAATTTAACCTTTCTAAGTTATTCCATACTCAGGGATTGAGTAAAAATATTGTTCTGAACCAAAATTGGATTTGTATGGACTTTTAATGTTAATGTAGTCAATACTTTCTTTGTCAGTAGTATCGCAAAAATAATATCGAATGTATTAAAGTAATAAAAAAGTGCTATATTTGTTATCATATAGTAATGAAAATTACATAACGTGGGACAAAAGTGTGAATTCTGTCCTAATAATAATTAATTATTAGGCAAATGATTATGTATTCCTTAAAAAGTTTTGCTACACTACATTAATTAACGCCTGAAATTACATAAGTTTCTTTCAGAATAGACAAATTAGTCAGCCACTAATTTGCCAATTCTAAGATAGAACTGCACGCCTTATTATAATTAAGTTAAAATGTTTTCAGAAGTAATATATCCACTGCTATAATAATTATAATCAACTTAACCATGAAAACATTTTCTGAACAGACAATAGATACTTTTTAGTAGACCACAACCTATAAATCTTTTCTATGTCTAGACAAAGCGTTTTCGCTAACACAACGAGACTAACGCATTGGTCAGTTTAGAAGTCACATTTCTAGTCCACAAACATTAAACTACCGGACAAATGACTGCATTTGATCATTAATGGTTTCAATAGTTGAATTTACGCAAATTTGTCACTACTTTAAATGGAGAGTTATCATTTTGAATTCAAGTCTAGACGTAAGTTTGGAAGATTCAAAATGTTAAAAGGAATGTACTGTTTGAAATATTTAATTACAAAATTCAAATAATAATATAATCATACATTTAAACAAGGTTATTCTTAGTATAGTGAAAACCTCTCAGGGGGTGATTATACTTGTTATTATGAACAACTTTTGTTCTGGGACATTGCTGAAATCGCGAAAAAGAAATCAGCAGTTCCATTAATTTTGTCGACGTCAAAGTCCAATTTTGTATGGAACAGCAGTTTTTTTTATATACCAGGGGTGATTATATTGTATAATCACCCCCTGAGAGGTTTACACTATACTAAGAATAACCTTGTATAGTTGCATGCCTCTATACCCGCAGGGATAGGCAGAGCGTATAACACTCAGATTTTACAAATTATGTTCTAGACCTCGGGTAATAGGGTTGGGCACAGCTCCAGACTTTGTGCTACTAACCCGTTTTTTTTTATAAAATCTGGTTTATACTGCTTGATCGATAAGAATCGAACCTTTTGCGCTGCAATTGCATTCTTCTTAAATATAAAAACCAAATAACACTTTTCCCGTCCCGGGAAGCGAACCACCAAGGCAGAATAGTCAAACGTCAGGAAAACCAATGAATAATAATAACCAGTTATATAGAATTGATCAACAGTAGAATGCAAGTTGAGACAATTTTTAAATTTAGCTTCTGATTTTGTAGCATTTGCATCGCTTATATTTTCCTTTCACATAAACTTAACCAATATAATTAATATAATTAAATGTTACACAAAATACTGGGAACGAAAATTTCAAATATTACATTTATTTGGTAAGATTGCTCTTGAAGTCAAAGTTTAAAGTCAATAAATAATCTTTATTTCCATGAAAATATGTAAGCAATGCTTGAACACGTCAATTACTTTACATTTCTTGTAATAAAGTAAAAGCGATATACATTTTTGTACAGAAACAGCCTGTTTGAGGAACAAAGCTCTCATGAAAATAAGCAAGCAATAAAGATCATGTATGTAAAATATCACTTATTGAAATATCTCTATCAATGACCATAATAATATGGTAATTAAGTAATAATTACATGTTAATTACACATCTTCTTGTCCCAGCCTCATCAATTAGTGAAGCGCCGATGAGCACGAATATAACGATTTTCTAAGGGATACATTTTAATAAAAGGTTAATTTTCCCTTTCATAGATTATACGTTTATTCATTCATTCATTCACTGTGTATAGAACGTCTAACAATGACGGCCAATCTCTTTTATTAAGTGCTAGGTTTTGAGGATAGATTTAATGTGTTTCGTCGTTAAAAGATGATTACAATTGTATGTGCTTACTATAGATGAAGGTATTTAAGTAATAACAAGAAAGGAAACGTTTTTAGGGAAACAACATAATTATTGTATTTATATTATTATGCTGATGAAAATATAATATTATATAAACAATTCAATCAAATCAAATCAAAAAAAAAATCAAAAATGTTTTATTTCATTATTACACGTTGTACATTATACAGTTGGTGGCGTCTCCTTTTAAGCATATAGATGCCTGTGCCAGGAGGCGCCGCTCTTTTATATCTTACAATTTTAATGTAACATGTTACTTAACAAAAGTGTTTGAATTTATTTAATTTATTTTATCTTTATTTCTATTTATATATATATATATATATTTTTTTTTTAATAGTCTGTTGTTGTGTATGTGTATATGTGTGCGTGCGTGTGTGTGTATGTCTGTATGTATGTATGTATGTGTGTGTGTATGTGTATGTGTGTGCGTGTATGTGTATGAGAGTGTGTGGTTTTTTTTTATACGGTTGAGGTTTACCTTATATTTAACAGAAGATTCTCTACTTCGTCATAGCATAGCTTGTTTATCCACTTAATCAGCAGCGATTTGCATTCTTTAAACGGTTTAGTATGTATATCTATTTGTTTATTTATTTTATTATATAAGAAAGACGAGCGTTTGTCGTACTGAATATTTGCAAATTCTGTTTTTAAAAAACAATTATACATATTATAAACGTTTATTTTTTTCTGGATATTGAAGATTATAAAATCTCTTATTCCTTAAACAAAATTTGATATTTAACTAGCTTTAGGGCTCCCTTGAGGCCATTACATTTTTCAGAATGTAAGATACTCTATGTCCTTTTATGTACCTACCCCTGAAAACGTGTATGTGAAAATTCATGATAATCGGTGAAACAGTTAAGGCGTGAAAGCGTAACAATCAAACAAACATCGATTCGAATTTACGATATTAGTTAGGCTGACCGCCGCTTTGATGCAAGTTCTCGCTTACGTTTAGTAGGGTAAATTATTGTTGAGTCTTTCTGTTAAGGCAATCTAACTGACAGGAGCCATACGTACCTGGTGAAATGTAAGTATTATATACATATATCTCTGGCTAGCCTATGCCTATGCTTCGTAAAAATTATGAACAGGTAGCCACGTTGTGGTCGGTTATCTAGATCCACTAAGATTTTTTATCCTCAGGCAAATATTGTAAAATTTTGGTAAAACTGAAAATTCTATGCTTACGAGAAGTGAACCAATAAGGTAAACTCTTTTTTCAGGTCGCTATAGTGCTGTTACGTTATGTTCCGCATGGATAAAGTGTAAATTTTTACTCCATCAATAACAAATACACATATTGATGTTAAATCAGCATACATTTGTGTCTATTGTTGCGGTTTTTATTTGTTTACGTGACACCATTACTAAACTAAAGAGCAGGCTAAACTAACTACTAAACCAAAGGCATAATAATAAAGTGAATATTTCAAGATGATATTCTTAAATATATACACTTTCAATCTCACAATTAGTCGATCCACTGGATTACTCTAAAAGACAAACGACATTGCAGTAGGTCTAGATATGGTTATCTCAGCTGGACTCCTCTGTTAAACATTGATACTTAGACGCTTTTGGATACTAGATAGACAGACGTAGGATTGGAGTGCGTAAAGCTATGTCCAGACAATTTATTAGGACAGACACTACGGACCAACAGACTGCAATGCAGAGGGTCTCGGGTTCAAACCCACGTCGCGCACTTCTGACTTTCGGAAGTTATATGACTTTTCGAAATGATGTGCGTATTGATTGACAATAATTATTGCTTGCTCCGTGCCTCGGAGAGCACGTTAAGCCGTCGGTCCCGGCTGCCATGAACATCTATGGCAGTCGTTATTGGGAAGTCAGTGCCCTCTAATATCCTGACACTGGTCTAGCGTTAGGGTATCATTAGCCTTCGGGTTGCGGAGGTCAGATGGCAGTCGCTCCGTGTAAAAACCTGATATCCAGTCAAATCCGGTTAGACTAGAAAGCCGACCCCAAGTGACTTGGGAATAATAAAGGCTAGGGAGAAGTAAGTACTACGGATGATAAAAAAATATTGTTTGTCATTTAGTCGGTTTTTTAAGCTAGTGAATGTACACAAACTGCACCGACCGCTAACAAATTCCTCTCTCATTGTTCACAAAGGGTCCGATTGTTTATTCATGTTTTCTTTATTCATAGAATTTTTCATTTCATCGTACCAGTGGTAGACAGTTGACAAATGACAATGTAATACAGATGGCGCTTCTGCACGTCGAACAAAAACGCTTCAATGTGTTCCGGGATATTTTTTATAGGACATTGTCCCTCTGGCACTTCGATGTCACGTTTTGTGATAATAGATTGATTGGCGTTTTTTCGCCTGTCACTTTCTTGCCTTTAAATTGATAAAAAATCACGGCGTTTTGAAAATAGAATTCAATCAGTAAAAAAGTTGTTGACTAATTAGTTTTAGGTGATCGAAATCAATATTCTCATATTGGGGACTTGGTTTAATTTTTTATTTAATATCTTAAAATATTTATTTATATGTTGAAGCTTAACATTGACCATATTAATCCCAATGAATTATAATTATATAATTTTACGTGTATTGAATAAATTAATGTGATTCATTGGACTTAAAGTGTGACAAATTACATTTAATAAAGCAGTTGAACTTTTAATCATGATTAATGTAGATTTTGTCAATAAATATATACCCTCGAGAACAGTACTTTTTGTTGGATGAAACCCTATGTCCCTTTGTATCCCTGACAATGTGTATACGAAATTTCATGAGGATCGGTCGAGTGATGTAAGCGTAACAAACAAACATATATTAACATATTTTTTTAATTTTAGTTAGGATTTAAACAGAAAACAATAGCTGTGCAATATATAGGAAAAGTGATGCTGACTAGTTTATTATAACAAAACACACCAGCAATTAAAATAAGCATGCTACACTTCAATACAATATTTTAAGTCTATAAAATAATATAATATCACATTTACGAGTTACGTTGAAGTTATGAAAATTTGTACCTGACTAAGGTTTTATAATATTCTTTGAGGGCTCAAAGTCATTTATAATTCCCCGAATAGCAATAAGTAAAAGTACTTTGAGTACAATTTTAAGCCCACAAAAGTCTAGGTCTTGTATAACTGAGATTGAAATTCCACTTTTATTCTTATAACTTTTTACATCGCTACACCGTCGAGATTTGACTAAGTAGTTTGAATTAATTATGTAGATTATTTCTTGAGATAATAAATATTTGACGTTGGCTGTTATAAAGGTAGTTTTTATGGTACCGTAGCAAAACCTCAAAGGGCGTGAAAGGCTATCCGTCCATTTCTTAAGGAGTCAGACACTATAGTAGCTAGAAAAAAGTGAGTTATATAAAATTTTTAATAGTACTCTATTGAGTACTATTTTGTGTTTTATGTAGCTTTGAGAATTTATGTATTTATATTGAATGTGGGTTTATTCAAAATTAAAGTCCTCAAATCTATACTAATATTATAAAGCTAAAGAGTACGTTTGTTTCATTGTTTGTTTGTTTGGTTGATCGCGCTAATCTCAGGAACTACGGGTTCGAATTGAAAATTATTTTAGTGTTGGATATCCCATTTATCGAAACAGACTATAGGCTATATAAAATCACGCTACGGCCAATAGGAGCGGAGCATCAATGAAATTCTCTTATGTGAAGCAGACGCAGTTGCGCGGGTCAACTGGTATATAATAATACTTTTGTTTAGAAATTGAATGCAATAGTTAATGAGCTATGCATTTGAGTTGTGTAACGGTTGAAAGTGTTTCACAAACTTTTATTCCAAATGATGAATTCAAATATTTTCAAAATTGCGAACTAATTATTTTATGGTTATTGAAATATGTTCAGATACATACTTTAAATTGACTGCTATAGCAAAAATAACTTCGATCGACAATTTACTTGAATTTTAACACAACGATGCATTTCTCTATAAAAGTTTTATATTATACTTTTTATTTCGAGATTTTACATGAACAGGTAATAGCATATTTTCATTTACTTTTCTAATAAATTAATGTCAGATTCAGCCAGAGCGAAGCGTGGCCGGTTTTTAGTATAATATAAAGTTAATTTTGCTACCGATAAATACCATATCTTTTTTTTGTTATCAAAGGACGAGGTGTAGTACCGCCCATATTTTGATATCCTACCTGATACAAAAATATACTCATCGTAGAAAACTGGTATTCCTTGAAAGCTTTAGTAATGGTAGCTGAGCAATTTCGTTGAGTTTTTAAACACTTATAATATACCAAATCTACTGCGCTGACTGCGCGGTTAGCGTAGTGGTGTAAGTGGTCACCTCGACACTGCCACCGCGCCGAGTCTTGTGGGTTCGAATCCCATACGGGACAAAACTTTGTGTGATCCACAAATGGTTGTTCCAAGTCTAGATGTCTTTTTGTCCGTTGTTTAAATGTTTGTAAAGTCCCCCGCGATACAGAAATTAAACCTAGTGCGGGTGTTATCTTTTTTAAAAAACAAAAACTGAAGCAACTCTTATTTGCGACGCGCAGCTATATAATACGAGTAGCAATCATTATAATTGTTAATTTACTAGCTTTTACGCGCGGCTCCGTCCGCGTGGTACCTACATCAATAACAAATAGCCTATGTCTTTTCCGAGGTTTTAAACTATATCTGTACCAAATTTCATCTAAATTGGTTGATTGGTTTAGCCGTGAAAAGGTAACAAACAGAGAGAATGAGTTACTTTCTAAGGAAGTAAGGATAATGTAAGTATTCGCAAATAATTAAACTGGAAAATTTTCACCACGAACTTTTGACGTAGTAACGCAACTTAGTACTTACAGAACTTATAACAAGCAAACACTTGGCTCACCCACTAGAGAAATGCCATTTGCTCTTAAAACAAAAGTTTTAATTAGATACAAGTGTTTCATCCGGGTTTGTTTGCGGTTTTTACTGTCGTCGGCAACTTTTGGAGAAATGGCGCAGTATTATTTAACTATTAGTCGTTTCAATTACCTTTGTAATGCTTCGCCTGTCTGTTCTCTTTAAGACTAAATTTTCTTTAGCTTCCTTGCTTTTACGCGTTGTTTGATTCTGAAAGTACTTACGCTGTCTTATTTATTTATTTATTTAACACGTTCCCTGTCCGATGAACCACATATGGTACATGACAATTGATTTTCTATTATGTCTATCACGGGACTGTGAATGGGTTAAGGATTGTCTACATTAAACACACTACTATAATGAATAAGTTCAATTCATATAGATCTATTTCTAGTGCTGTACATTTAATGACAACCACATCGTGCCTTTAATAGTTCAGATGTAATATTCCAACAAGATAACTTAATGCTAGCTTAAAACTATATTTTCCAATATATTTTATTTATAACTTATAACAGTTTTAAATAATACATTTAAATCCTAACTGATATTATAAATGCAATTCTGAGTTTTTTTATTTGTCTGTTTGTTACGCTCTCACGCCTTAACTACGCGACCGATCAACATGAAATTTCGCATATACGTTGACAGGGGTACAAAAAATGACATAGCATACCTTTCATCCAAAAAAAGTACTGTACCCAAACGAGCGAAGCCACGGGAAAATTTAGTATTAATTTAGAAGAAGAAGTAGAAACATTATGAATTTACTTAGAAACGACTAAATAATGTCTTCACTAATGAGGATGTTTTAATTGTATTGTTGTTTAATGTATTATCTTTATTCTTACCAATATTTTAATAGGATTGAAACCAGTTGTTTTCACAAAAGTTTTCAGGGCAGCAAATCTAGATTACGTCCATGACACATTGGCATAAATAATAAGCCTAATGGATATTAAATAGTAACTAGCTTCATTATCTACATATTAATTAATACGTGAAAAGAAAATTTTCTTTCACCTTTTAGGCATATTACGTGCACGGTGTGTGATTCGGCATTATTAATGTTTATATGGAATAATAGCTGTTACCTGCGACTTCGTCCGCGTAGATTTTAATTAAAAAGTGTTTGTCTCCGCGGAAGCCAATTTTTTTTCTAAAATCAAAGTAGCCTATGTCACTCCTTATAACATCAGCTATCTGCCAGTGAAAAGCCCGTCAAAATCGGTTCAGCCGTTTCGGAGATTACCCGGAACAAACAGACAGACAGACAGACAAAACTTTTAAAAATAAATGTTTTCGTATAGGTATCTTATATACTTTCATATGCATCAGATAAAAAGCTGTTATTTTGACATTACAAACAGACACTTCAATTTTATTTATTTGTAATAGATAAAGAGTACGGAAAATCATATAATAAAATTGTGATTTGCGGCCATATTTTATACAAATAATTACGTACAAAAACCTAAGAAAGCTATACAACTAAGGTTAATTTTTTAATACTCTTGATTAACTTGTTGTAATTCTTTGACAACTGTCCAATAATCTGGTATAGGCCCACTGAAGTCTAAAACCCTCTGTAATAATCACTAGCTCAATATAATTTTGATATAACTGACAGAATTAAGTCTCCACTAATTTGGCCAAGTTCTACATTACTAATTCTAGGAGAAGCTCGTAGTGCATGGAAACAATTTCAGCATTTAACAAATACGACAGCGGCAAACTTGAAATGTTTTCCGTACCCACCGGATGTAGCCTCGAGCAGTTACCACTTTTGCTGCATCCTGGACTACTTTTATACTTATAAGTAAAATAAAGAGTGCTTCGGACTTACAAATGTATAATTTGTGTATAATATATAACTAAATAGTTTGAAGTCATTTATCATGCATTCTGCCGTTAATTATTATATTTGATTGTTACTAATATAATACAACTTTAGCGTATTTGTAAAAAGTATATTTATTTATTTTATTGACCCTCTACAAAGGTACACTTAACTTAAAGCTAAATACAAAAGTGTCAGGTCAATAGATTAGTGTGCACCCTCACTTACAGAAGGCAACAGCATGCAAAGTACAAACATACATACAGTTGGCGAAATTAAACAAAGTTACAAATAGTGAACTACTTATAATGAATTTAAAATAATGAATTACAAATAATTAAATACAAATAATGAAATTAAAGATAACTATTAATTTTATTAAATAAAAATAGGCTTAATTAATGGTATCAGTCAGGTAATACAGGTGTTTTTTGAACAAAGGTAAAGAGCTATTATATAATATACTAGATGTTCCCGCGGTTTCACCCGCGTTTATCGTTACTGCGCCGTCCCCGTAGGTCGTAGCGAGATGTTATATAACCTATAGCCTTCCTCGATAAATAGGCTATACAACACTAAAAGAATTTTTCAAATCGAACCTGTAGTTCTCGAGATTAGCGCGTTCAAGCAAACAAACAAACAAACTCTTCAGCTTTATAATATTAGTATAGATAAGTTAGAAAAATTTATTTCACTGCACGAATAGCGTAGTGGTTTTTGCGGTCGCCTCGCTATTACGTCGAGTAATGTGGTTTCGATAACCACACGAGACAAAAATGATGTATTCCCCAAATATTTGTTTCGTGATTGGATGTTTTATATGTCCGTTACCTTATTTATTATATTAATTTTAATGTTCCGTGCGACACAGGCATTATTCCTAATGCAAGAGTTATCATTCAAGCATAAAATCAAAAGACTATGTTATATGATAGTTTAATAAATTATATTATTTACATTTACAGCTTAGTAAAGATGTTATAATTACTAAATAAATCACGACGTTCATAAATCTAATGTAATACGCTCTTTTGGATTTGAATCAAATACATGTATACAATGTTGATCTCAGAGGTGTAATTCGGAATGGAATCCCGAAAGTTTTTATTAATATTGTTTGTTTATCAAAGCGCAAATTTTATCACAGAGTCAAAGTCTTCCCCTGAGGGTACCGTGTTTTGTATGTCATATGCCAGTTCATGCCTAATGGTGTTTCGACACAACGAAGCCATAAAAGTATTAACAATATGCTACATTCTTCTTAACAATAAATTCGACATTTGAAATTGTTTTGTTTTTCTGGTTTGTCTTACCTAAATAGTTATGTAAATATTTTATTGCCTGCCAGCGCTGTGAAAACCTGTAGACAGTTTACTTGACAGTTTAATGGACCATTAGGAATAGTTTTACGCAAAGGTTTTACGTTATTACAAGAATTGTAAGCCCCTTTATATTTTACTAAAAGTAAAAAATATGAAATACTATACTATTATAAATCATAATTTTGTGATATTTGTTATGTTGGAGTGGTATTTCTCGTTGCTAATGTATCTAAATTTTAAAATATCTACCTATAGTACTATTAGTTAAGTGAAGATATTAGTAACGCTATAGTATCGACATGGCACTAATTATGACATTAATTACTGATACTGATTCCGTCCATTTATTTTCTTTCTAGCCTCGCATGTTTCCTTGTGAATTGTGATGGTAAGTGAAAACCATAAAAATATCTACCTATAGTACTATTAGTTAAGTGAAGATATTTGTAACGCTTTATTATCGACATGGCACTAAATATGACATTAATTACTGATACTGATTCCGTCCATTTATTTTCTTTCTAGCCTCGCATGTTGCCTTGTGAATTGTGATGGTAAGTGAAAACCATAGCTTATGAATGCTTTCAGCACCCAGGTTAAAACTAATTTGTTAGCCTCTTCAGATAAGAAATGGCGAATAGCAATGGACAACTAAATGGCGCGGTATACAATGCAATCGTTCTTGTTGCTTTCGGCAAGGTACAGGTCACTTACGGAGTGCTCTGATTTTAGCGAAATTATAGATTTACACGAGGATTTCTCTAGCTACTTAATGGGATTCTTATATGTTATAAAAACTGCCTCAATGTTTACAAAATCAGATTTATTTTCAATTTTCAATAAATTGTATGTAAAGCGACTAGTTGCTCTAAATATTTTCGAGGTATTACTATACGATTTACTACTTATCGCTCTCAGACTTTTGTGGTTTGATTATTTTTTAGATCACAATGACATAGCGATTAAAATTTGCCTTTTCATAAAATGAAGCAAAATTATGAATTTTGTGGTTGCAATAGCGACGTTTCTAGTCATAGTAATAAATACAATTTACATTGCCAATTTTGGAATCAGCAAATAAACCTAACATAGAAATAAAATTTGTGATTGTTTTTATAGTGTCAATTTTTAAAATAAAGCTTACGGTAAAGAAAGACAGGAATTCATTATATTTACTTCGCAGATAAGCTATCTTAAAACGATAGTAATTCATTTATTATTTATACCTCTCAACAAATTAAGTACATCATTTTCTATAAAACTATGAATGTAACAGTTCACTAATATTTGTATTAAGCTTATATATTTACTAATGCTAATATTTAAATAGATCCTGAATATTTCAGCCCATGATTTATTCTCACATAACAAGGGACAAATCCAGCCCTGTTCTGGCTTATTACATTATTTTGTAAAAATATAATATTTTTCTTATTATACATGTATGATCACTAATTGTGTAACTCAAACTTACAATATCAGACAATAAGAAAAATATAATATAACAGTATAAATGTAGGCAGTTGTTTAGAATTCTTATTTCGCAATTGAGAATACAATTCTAACTTTTATTTAAGGACGTGATTAAGTTCCTCTCGAACCCTTTCCAAACGCGTAGTGTAGGTACTTCGTGTCAGAAGTAAGTGACCTAATTGGGTTGACGCCCACACTTTCCAATCCTCACAAATCTGCTACAGTTCAAATTCAGTCTTATCAGTTCCAAAATTGAGTCGAGATTCCTTTACTAGATTAGTTGAGAGAAGTGAAGATTGCGCCGCGACTAACCAATTTATTGTACCTCTAAGTTACAGGAGAAGTAATGGTGATGTCTACTTAAATGTTAATCCAATAAGGAAAGGCAATTCTGTTTTCTTAGTTAACAATTCCTGTCAATGGAATTATCTTGGGCACACCTTTAAAATTATTTTAGGTAATACCGAAAGGGACTTCGCCGACCGAAACGTCCATTTACGTACTTTTCTCATAAAATATGTTTTGGTTTGACCTTTCCGGTTTTGAATTAAAGTATCTTATTAAATTTTGGTTGGAATCATAATGAGAGTGATAATATTTTACTTTTAAATTAGAGCTTACTGAATTTACATATGGAGATTAAGATTTTGTTAAATATCTTAATAAATTGTGAGGCGAATAGTAATTATGTGATAATTAACAATACGTATAATAAATATAATGCTTCAAGACAAGTCGAAATAAAATGTCTATATTATGTGTGCTTTGTGACACATTATAGCAATTCTAATCTTAACTAATATTATAAACGTAAAAGGGATTTTGTTCGTTTGTTACACTTTCACGCCCTAACGACTCGACCGATCATTATGCAAAGCCGCATACACATTGTCAGGGATATAGAAAAGGACTAAGGGCTTTCATCCAATAAAAAGTACAGTTACTGACTGAAAGAAGCCGCGGGCAAAGTCTATATTTCTTAGTCTTATGGGTTTCAGATATATAGCTGCTAGCATAGTTCGTTAAAGCACAATACATATTTTTTCTGTATTAAACGTCCCTATCTACTGGACCGGAGTAGATAGTGTTTCGGGAGGAGAACTACGGGTCTCCCCCTTTGGACCAGGGAACTGCGGGGTCAGGAAGCCCACTGCGCCTCTAAAGGCGTGTTCTATTGACCGCTGATTAGAGTGCGCGGTGCCTGACATGGTGTTGGACTCGCAGGGGTATGTGGTTAGCCGCTGAGAACGACATGTTTGTCGCTCGGCAAGCACGTGGCGTTCGAGCGTCGGACTCAGGCGCGGCTAGTGCGAACTAGTCGGTCGCGCGAGGCACGGAGTTGTCTTTAGCGAAGTGGCAGTGTGGTTTCACTGCCACAATGCATCTCGGGCGCTTGCCTGCTCAGCAAGTAAGAGTAATAGCTGGGTGACTCGCGCCACACGTGGCTTGTAGGCCTATTTGGGTAGGCGTATGGATGTACGTCGGGAAGTGAGCGTGCCTTATACAGCTCCGGTACCTAATGGAGATATGGGAGGCGGCTTTTCCGTTAGCTTCAGAGAAGTTTTCATTAGCAACTCCCAGAGTTGCGAGTGGTGAGTGGCTTTATTTCTCCGGTACCTATCTGGAGAATAGATAGTGTCACTTGGGCACGAGGTAGCTCGCTTACGAGAACCGGATCTCTGAAGTTAGGATGGAGAGTCGAGATTTGGGGACAAGACATGTCTATAACTGGTCCCGGTAGGTGCTCTCAGGCACTGGAAGGTACAGCGGCTCCACCTAATATAACCTTTAAAGGTTGGTGTTGGGGAACGCTATATCATAAACTGGACTAGTCGTAGAGAGAGGGGACTGTATTGAACGCATCTGCCAGATGTATATTTGATAAATAAAAATATTACAGCAGCCAATTGAAAATAATAATTATAATGGATTAAATCATAGATCAACCAGTATCCGTGCTTTTAAAATTGTATTATAACTATGACTTATTTTTATATTAATTTATACTGTAGTGTCAAAAATCATTTTTGTTTTACTTGTATCTTCTATATGTAATATCTTCTTCTCATCTTTATTTAAGAATTTCTTGCCTTTATGCCAAGCTTACACAAGAAGTTAGGTCCAACGTAAAGAAGGCCCTTGAGATTTTTACTCCAAAGTAGAATAGGACACCTACCGAGGTGACTCCACTACACAAATAATATTCACAATAAAAGGAAAAACCCTAATTTGAGTGGTTTGATATGGTATTGGATATGCGTAATTAAAGCCGACAGTGTTAATTTAAAAACCAGAATATTCTATCGTGCTATGTATTGGATAATATTTTTTGCAATTAATCTATTATCAAAAGCCGGCTTCCCTTTCACGAGCCGAAAGTAGAAACTGCGTTTCATTTCAGTCCTCCCGAAAACCCATTTTAATCAACATACCGTACGTATTGCAAATAAAACTATTCTTTCCATTTCATAATGATCGAATCGGCCGACAATAGTCGAGCAGACAAATGGTAATTGAAGAGCAGTTTCAACCCGTTGAACGCTGATCGTGAATAATTTTTGCCTGAGTGCATTTTCTAGCCACTTCACCATCGGAGTGTTACGCCTCATAATCTTTTGCGTAGGTTAATCTTTTTTAATTTTAATACCATCCTTATCTAACGAGGGTGGTGAAACTTGCAGACTACCGCTTTTCTGCAAATTTGTTTGTTTCTTTATGTATTTTAATACTATCTAATAATACAAAAGCTGTTGTTTTGTTTATTCAAAATTCATTCTAAGTGCATTTGCGTTCTCCGTTGAGTTTTTACAGAAAAGCCCAATTAGACATTGCCCGACACAAGTATTGAACTCGAGCTTCAAATATGTCGCAAACATATAAACACACGAATAACATAATGACAATTCCAGCTTACAGATAATCGAATAATCGTAATAGGTTCTTTAAAAAGGTACTTCATAAAATACGATACAAATGTTTGAAATTGCGAACATTGACGTGAAAATAAACCCCTCTATATGTACAATTGTAGATGTTATCTAACTGTGGAATATAACACACTACTTATTTAGTAAGCGAACTATACGAATGTAAATGACATGAAAATTAATATTCATTTTGCATTAAAATATTTCAGCTGTCGTTTTCCAGCAAAGTAGCACTGAAAACATTTTAATTATACTTATTTTGATTTCATTAGCACTTTTTATAAAGCACTCTCAAATATTCTTGTATCTAAGATTTAAAGCAAAAATGTGGATTTAATTTTACCTAAAATAATCCTAACTAATATTATAAAAGCGAAAATGAGTTTGTTTGTTTGTTTGTTACCTTTTCACGCTTAAACCACTGAACCGATCATCCTGAAATTTTGCATATACGTTTTCAGGTGTGCAGAAACGGACATAGGCTATCTTTCATCCCGGAAAAAATTACTGTTCCCGAGGAAAACAATAATAACGTTCTTATGATAATAGATGGCGCCACGAGTCTGCCGAATCATGATTGAATTATATTATTACAAGCAGTATACAATCCGAATTGACTGTCAAATTCTAAATTAACGCGAGCGAAGCCGCGGGCATTATCTAGTATATATATATTGCAGGGACTATGTGGCAGTCTAGTAATTTATCAAACTGTTTCTATGACAAAAAATAATGCAATTTAAAGGGAACATTTTCCTAGAATATATTTTCGGGTAATTAATAATACTAGCGGTCGCCTAGTGCTCGAAATTCGACCAAAGTTTGCCTGTAAGATATTGCTGATGTATGTCATTATATATTGATATATGTAACCATAGTTACGCGCTTCGACTGCGTGTGTCAAATGCATGGTTGTGTGCGTGTAGTGTCTTTTCATTAATTTAATGTATTTCTAATTCATATTTTATATAAATATTACGATGCGCCCCTCCTTCTCCATATAAACTTTAACTGTGCCAAATTTCATACTCCTCCGTCCGCGCAATTTTCGTAAAAAGGGGTAGAAAGCTTTTGCTTCACGTATTAATATATAGATATATACATATGTATAATGTTTATATATTCTGAAGGGTTAGGAAAGTGTAGTTAAGAGAAGGCTAGCCCAATGAGGCTATTCGACAAAGAACCAAATTTACTGTAGCTCGCAGTATAAGCAAGCAGAGGCGTAATGGGCCATGTATGCTAGAGACTGATGGCAGGATGGAGGAAAAGAGCTTTAAAGTGGAGACCGCGACCTGGTAAAAGTAAAATATGGCGCTCCCGGCCAGATGACCGATAAGCTTAGCCTTAGATTGTTGTAACATAAAATGGGCGAAGCCTATATCCAGCAATGGACTGCAAAGGTATGTTTGATACACATGCACTGCACCAATACATAGCTTTAAATTAGAGTAAGATGTAAATATATTATATGTAAGATGAGATTAAAATTAACTGTGATACTACATATGTGTGTATGTAATAATTAAGAAGTGTAACTAGAAATAAGAATAATTAAAAGCTTGTTATAATAAAGAACGAAAATAAGGTCACTAATCCCCATGTCAGGGGAATAAGCACAAACCCTGCGACAGAGGGGGCATTACAGAAGAAAACAAAAGGTCTGATTGATTGGAGCTATTTTAAAGTGAATAGTGATGGTACGATGAAGTCAACTCGCCTGTACTGTAGCTGCAATTCGGCCCAGGAGGAAGATTTCCAGCGGCTCACATTCTTATAACACCCATTTTTCTCTTTCATCCCATCTTTAATAATTCCTTCTGCTGTTTTTAGGGTCAGTCATGTGCGAAAGAGAAGAGTGAGAAAAGTGCGTTGCTTTTGTTGAAAGCGACCATAGGCTGCAACATCAGCTTACAAGTCAGACTTTATGCCACCTTTGTTGTAAAGAAAGGTGGTATAAATATTTTGGTGCTTATGTTATTGTTATAGTATGTGGGTACATATTAATATGTATTTAGAAAAATATCCATAATATTTATATCAGATGTTACATAAAAATATATGCCAATTTTAAAGTTAGAGTACGTGCCTACCTTGGCTCGTATACACCTGCTTAAGGATTCGTTTTTAATATTGTATGAAATTTAAATAGGTAAAAGGTTTACATCAATATAAAATATAAAATCTTTTAAAGACTTTTAATACCTATGTAGCTGTCGGATCAATAGAAGGAGACTATTCAAGTAATACCTGAAGATGCCAACTTGCTAAAGAGCTAATAAAACATTAATGTCTTTATTTGAAATTCTAAAGGGAACACTTTTTGCGCTTCAACAGATCTCTGTAGATTACAAATGCATTTTTCAATACGAATACCGTAGTTTTCTTCTCTATTATGTTCATTGGGCAAATGTTTTAACTTTTTAATAATATTACTGCTGATTATAATATTTTACAATGTCAATATATTTATATTATCATTAATATTAAATTGATATTAAATATTTATCTGTGTTACCTACGTTTATAATCTAAACTCATTATTGTCGCCCTGGCCTTATTATTTCCAATTGTATTGAAATCGACTTTGCCCAGTCTACCTGCACTTATTTAGATAACAATTTTTTAAAGAAGCGACTACACAAAGCATAAAACCTATCTCTTTACGTCGTTCTCGAGCATGGTTTGGTTTAGAGCTATATGGGATAACGATATTTCAAACTTGAATTTGTGTAGATTTAATGGAGTAAGTATTATTACAACTACCGCTGATTATTTAATAGAATACCATTCCATTGAGTAGCTTCTGACATTTGGTCTGATCCTGGCTGTAATAAGTATCTATGACAGGCCATGTATCAACATAATATATGGACTGTCATAGATATTTATTACAGCCGGGACCAAGATTCTCCAAGGTGTATAGTTGTGAATAAGTTATGGACGCTATAAACTACGTTTTAAAATTAACTGGATCAGAAATACAAAGAAAACCTAACAATATAACAAAGTTAAAGAAAATTTTGGACGATAGTAGAAAAAACATATTTTATTCATTTAAGTCACAAAGTAACACTTATGAACGTCAAAATATATAGGTTAGTGAGTTTACTAAGTTACTGAAGCTACATTTAGTTTACATAATATTGTCTTCTGTTTACGCGAATGTTATTCATTGAAATTAAACTACTATATACGGATTTTATCGCGTTGTTTATTTGACACTTAATTACAATTTTTTTTTTAACTGTTACAACTTTCCCCGACGTTTCGGTTGCTTTTCAGCAGCCATGGTCACGGGGAGACTAAGATGGTAATTGTCTCAATGTTCCAGTGTAGTTATTTCAAAGTACCCGAACATAATTTAATCATGGGTGTTTCTATTTACGCAGAAGGAGCTCAAAATATCATGAAGTCTAGCTGTAGTTTGCTTCTTCTTGGGTTTGACTATTTGAATTACTGGATCCCAAGCTGGTGGTAGATTTTGTAATAAAGTGTCAAATAAACAACGCGATAAAATCCGTATATAGTAGTTTAATTTCAATAAATTTAGTTCAGTAGCTAGGTTCAGGCAAAGGGTTGAGCCTATGAGAAGAAACCTGCAAGAAACTCACAGCCACTCTTTTAAATCGTCAATTAAATATAATTTCAGTATTTTACAACTCATACTCAAGGTGTTGCAGCCATTATTCAATATACTACTGAGTATAAAAAACTAAAGATAATAACTTAATAATATTATAGAGATGAAATAATTTGGGCTAAGTTATATTTTTTATTATAAATAAGTCTAAAATAGACCGTATGATGGCATGATGGCGCATACACTTACACTTTGTGACTATGCGAAGGCAGTCCGTGACTAAATGCGGTTGTGGATTTATATTCTTCAATAATAATCAAATTAAGAAACAAGATATTTTTTAACATCACAAATAATCACGAGGTAACACTACATTACTAAATTGACTTATAAGTAATACAGATCTTTGAATCCTGTATGCAACAAGCTACTAGTTCCATGAGATTTTGTCATTTAAGTAGTCGTTGACTGAATAATAACCCTTCCGAATAAATTGTATTTTAACGGCGCTTTTAAATTTAAGCAATGGTAAATTAATTACATTATTAGGTAGTTTATTAAAAAAACGTATACCGAGTCTCGCAAATGTATTGTGAACGATGATATAGGCCTACTAACTTATGCTTATTTCTAGTTTTTACTTTATGAATATCACTATTCTTATTATATAAGCGAATATAATGTTTAATAAACATAATGCTAGCAAATATATATTGCGACACAACAGTAAGTACGCTTATTTCTTTAAATCGATCTTTCAGATAGTACCTATAGATTATTATTTTTATATATATAATTCTTCTGTACGTGTGTTGACAGTGAACTCCTCCTAAACGGCTGGACCGATTTAATTGAAACTTTTTGTGTGTGTTCAACTGGAAACGAGGATGGTTTAGATATGTTTTTTTTTTCTCTTTTGTACAGGACAACGTCTGTCGGGACAGCTAGTATATATATATATATATATGCAAAAGAGAAATGCATGTATCTGTTTCATAAATGTGCCTGGCTAAACCACTGCACCGAATTTGACTGAAATTTGCATGTAGGTAATTTAAACACTAACATATCAGGTTACTAAAAACCTGCCATTGAAATCGAGGATAAAAAAATGTTATTTATTAGTGGAAAGAATAAAGCTTTATAGATATGTAATAGGAGTATTTTTACAAACACTTATTTCATTGTAAAATACAGAACATTTCGACTAGGCGGTTGATATACTCTTTCTGTCTGTACATGCCTTGGATACATTCAGGATCGTAGAGTCCAGAAACTTGGAACATTGCCTGATGAACTGCAATAACATCACTCAACTGAAGCATGGTTTATATGCGCATCTTTATACTTTGGTGTTTACGAAAAATTGCTCAGAACTACGATAAGCACAGTAACAAAAAAAAATATGTTTATTTAAATGAATATTACTTCGGTATTTAAGGATCGTGTATTGTAGCCAAGTTTAAGAATATTTTCAGGAATACGACCATATTTTTTTATATTTCTTGATAAAAGTCGATGTTAAAACATTGGCTTACTACAAAACTTATAGCGATAACCCAAAGGTTCTAATTTTATATGTTCATAAATATACATAGTTGAATTGGGTGAATCATTACAAATAAGGTTTTTGATAATATCGTTGTGGCGATCCGCAACGTAGCGGGATGGCTTGTTTATGTAGCAAAAGTCTGTTTTTGAAGCTACACAAACGTCTACCTGCTGTCATAAATATAGGTAATATTGTCTTTTTTTTATTTGCAAAAAAAGGTTTTACAATATTTACACTTTGATTATGTACACTGTATCCTTAAATAATAATAAGAATTACATGAACTAAAAAGTGTTATGTTGAACTCTGGTACCCATGATAAGATTTATCTTGTGTTATGGGTACCAGTGCCCTCACACGTAATTACTAAATTAAATTAAATTAAGGAGCGATTATACATAATGTGCACAATATTAATATTTATGTAGGACCCTATTTGATCATCTGACATAATTCGATCAGCCTCATATGAATAAATATATAAAATGTTATATTGTGTGCCTGTACGTATGTGCATGTGTATGTGTGTATGTATGTATGTAAGTGTGGAGTGTTTGTGTGTTTAAGTGTAACATAGTGTTTGGATCATTGTAAGCAATTTTATTACAGAATAGACATCTTTAATAATTTTTCAATGTCATCATAATTTAACACTTGTAACAAATTATACACCTTCCTTTTACACTCTTGCCTAAAGAGGGGGTAAATATTGCAAAGTTTATTAATCTGGTTATACAGGTGACAACTGATGACGTGATAATGGTGTTGAGCAAGGGATGTTTTTGAGTTATGAGTGTCACATACTTTATATTGTCTACGGGCTTGAAGGGAATTTACGTCATATACTATAGAAGAGTGCTTGCATAATATGGTTTGCAGTACAAAGAGCTGTCTAACTGTAAGAAACTTATACTCTGCGTAAAGGATTTGTGTGGGATATCTGAAAGGTTTGGACATCATGACTTTTAGGACTGCTCTTTGCGCACGCTCGACTTGTAGTAGATGCGTCTTATGAGCCCCACCCCAGACTGTAATACAGTATGTGAGTAAGGACTGACACAGCGCATAATACATAGTCCTAAAGGTGTCGGTATCCGCCGAATATCTAATTTAAAAAAAAATGAATATAATCTTACGAGCCCGGGCAGTCAGATTTTTCAGTTGAGGCTTCCACTTGAGCGAATTATCAATTAAAACTCCAAGGTATTTCTCTGTTTCAGTTCTCAAAATTTGGGGACAGGAACACAGTGAATAGAATTGGTTGACACTGCAGGTATGAGCCTTAAGAACGAGAGAGTCAAAGATATGCGAAGAGGGAGCTTTCAAATAAAAAGGCATGTAAACAGTTTTTTTTAAATAATGTCTTGTATATCATATATAAAACAAATGGTGGTTTGGACAATACATACGGTAGGTACATTCGTAAAAGATCTTACATTCTATTTCCGCATATAGACCTTTTGCAAACTTCTGATAGGTTATTAGTAGGTACTTCTAAACTACAGTGACACTACAATAAATACTTCTGCAGTGATTTCAACAGTCATGATATTACATATCACTATAAATAATGAAGTTTAGTTTAGTTTATCATTGTCGAGTCATCTTGAAGTTTTAGGCTATAATAAGCAACCCAAAAGGTCAAAATGATTCGTATAATAAATTTCAAAGTAAAGAATGAGACATATGCAGGTGCTTAGTGAATGTCGTTTGTAGAACATTTAAAGTGGTAGATGATGAATACAAATTATGAAACCCTTGAAAAGGGACGAAGGACATATAACATTAGGTACAAGTGAAATTGTAAAACAAATATATTTAAGAGAAAAGGTTGTTGACCTATGATTACATATGTTATGTTATTTGGAAAGTATGTGACTTTTGATGACTAGATATACATACATATGTCATGCCCATACGCTAAGGTTGGTGAATTATATTATTAATTATTATACTTACCCACATTTCGGCAACTATAGGCGCAGATTCCTTTTAATTAGCGACGAGCCTATAGCTATTTACTAAGCACTACACCTACATTAAGGAATCAAATTTATCATAATTCATTTTATTGAACACTTTTAAACTGAAAACCATAACGAACAAGTAATAAAACTTTGTTGACTCAAGCTCTTTCAAAAATGTTAACTTAGATTACTGAAAAACTTATATGTATGTTGCAAAGCCTGCCTGCCAAAGAATTTCAGTTAGCATTTTCGGAAAGTTGGAAGCCATCCAAAAATGGAAACCTATATATTGCCATTGGAAAATCGTATGTATACTTATTGGCAGAATGATAATATATGTAGAGGCAAGCATATTTTTAAATGTATAGTGAGCTTTTATAGAGGACTGTGTCACATAAACCGGGGTAAAAATTTGCGTTAGTCTCTGTCCAGCTAGCGACTAACTAGCACTAATGTGAGCAATTGAGCATGGTGACCAATAGTTTTTATCTCTTACGCTAGAATCGCAATACATCGTTTTCTGCGAGGATCGCCAAAAGCAATTGATACCTCTATTATTGTATACAAAGTAAAGTAAGCTAACACAACCACTTGCTTTCAACCAAACAGGATGCTTTTTTAACGTTAGGTAAATAAAAAACATTAGAAACTACAGACCGAAACATGGCAGCTGAATAAAACATAACTTATGTAAAAGAAATAAAAAGAGCTTAGATCATGCTATGTTAGGAGCTTTGTGGTCTGTATACCTAATGTTTAGTCTCGTGCGAGGTGCTAAAAATATACATATATGTACGCAACATATTACATTTCTTTTTTATTATTTATTTAAGAGAGAAATGGTTAAATAGGTAATTGAGGTCTAAATTTATTAATAATTAAGGCAAAAAAAGATATACATCAAATAATAATGAAAATAAATTTTCAGAAATATGCTATTTTGGTTTCATATTATTTATTAGTTTTTTTTTTTTCTGTTATTAAATGTATTTTTATATAACTATGTATGTGTGTTATATAATGTTTTTATAATGCTGACTCTCTTGACATTACTTATTTATTTTGTATGGATTTAAAATCTGAAATAAACGTTTTATTATTATTATTAAAGTATTATTATACATTTTTTTAAAGTAAAATACGTCGAGGTTGATTTAACTTGAATTTTATGTCGGAGTGGCTAGACACATTCATCTCAAATAAAATATGTAAAACCATTCGCAGCTACGCCAACCGAGACCAAATGTGAGCGTGCATAAGACACTTGCCCCAGCGCCAACAAGAAAGCCACTAGAATAACAAAGATTCCGTTTATATACTTGAGGTAGGTACATATAGTTATCATTGATCAGTAAATATCCGCGAGTCCACCGTGAACTTTCTCTACGATATTTTTCAAAGTGGTTGGAGCTATCGAAGTAATTATGGTTAAAGATACTTATACGGTTATCTATGTATGCTCAGGTACAGAACCATGAATAAAACACCATAGACCTGAGGTCAGAACCTCAGTATAATGATTGAGGTAAAAACATACACCGTCAGGATTTGGCTGACCAATCTTTTATTTCCTGACAAGATCGATTAAATAAAATTATAATCGATTAGGGCGCACACAGTCGCTGAATGACTCGCATAACGGGCCCTGGCAGAAGTGGAATGATACCATGTCGTATCTGACCGACCGGTGTGAGTAATAATTGTGCGTCGCACTCGTACATCAAATAAATAATAATAATATTAGCCTTGTCTATAAACTATCCCGTTGCTCAGCATTCCTCGTTGTATAGAAAAGGTTAGGCCGTAGTCCATTACGCTGGTCCAGTTTGGTAAGGGAACCTTTACATATCTTCGAGAACATTCTGGAAAACTTGTAAACATGCAGGGTTCCTCACGATCTTTTGCTTTAGCGTTAAAGCGAGTGATAATTAAGACATAGCTTCGAAAATGCACAATATAAATGATATCTTAATAAATAATGATGAGTCAGCTAGTAGGAATCTGTCTTGTTTCTGAAAACGAGTTCATAAGTAACGAGAAACTCACTATTATAGTTTCTCAAAACAAGTAAGGTTCTCGTCCTTACTGTCTCGTTATTACTTTTTAGCTCAACTGCCTTTGCAATAATTATTTATCGTTTGTCATTGGAAGAGGTAGATACCATATACAGAATAATTTTAAATAAGGAACAAATAATAATTAATGTTCTTAATTTAAAACGTCATTTACTGATGGTAGCCATAACAAATTTTGCACCTAATCTCCTATCGATGTCATATCGTTAAAAAGCTATTAATCTTTAAGCATGTTTCGTCTAAAACGTCGGCAAACGCTTGTTATTAAATTAATTAATATGGATGACTAATCAATCTTGTTGACACAATTTTAAGTGGAGTTCCAAATTTGGTGTTATTTTTTTGTAGCAATGTGCCGTGGACGATCGAGCCAATCATCAACAGTAGCGATGAAAACGGGTTTTCAATCGAGAATATATTGGATATATTGTATTTTAAGCCTTTAAACTGGATCGTTTATTTTTAGTGGCCGAAGAGGTTTCACTGTTGCAAGTGGTAAAGAAAGCGCAGATAAATAATTTAAAAAAGTGTGTTAAATTATTAAAACGTCTTTATTGAAGTGTAGCTAAACAGCGCTAGCGCTAGTGTTTTAGACCTCATATAGATTCAATACATTAAATGCAACGAGTGTTATAATGACATAAAATAAAATTATAAGATCTACAGTTATACCGTGCACAGGTATTTTTTGTGTACCAAAATTATTGTATTTATTTTATTGATATTAGGTACTCCACGCACTGGCAATCGTATTTATTTTAGCGATTAATAATACAACAACACGATCACGAGGGCACTATCTATAATATTTGTTATTAATTAATTTACCAAATATTAATTTACATGATAGCACCTATTAGGTAATTTAATTTGTAAGTGATCTCAGTATTTAAGACTATAAATAATCTATAAATCCAAGATTAATAATTATTGTGTGAGGTAAAATTTATTAGAATACTTCCAAAGAAGAACTTTGACTTATGTAATAGATAAGTACAATTACAATATAGGCTTTCGCGGTGAATCCTAACTAATATTATAAATGCGAAAATGAGTTTGTTTGTTTGTTACGCTTTCACGCCTTAACTACTCAACCTATCAACATGAAATTTTGTATACACGTTGTCAGGGGTACAGAATAGGACATAGGGTACCATTCATCCAGAAAAATTACTATTGCAAACCTAACCTAACCTACATTTACGCGAGCGAAGCCGAGAGTGAAAACTAGTAATAAATAAATATTCGCGGTTATATGTACGCGTACATGTATTTACGTAGTCATACATGAAATAAAAAACAAGTCTTAACAACAAACATAAATGAGACAAGACAAATAAGACAGTAGAGACATTTATCTCTCAGAAGAACATTTAGTTGGATAACCTAAAACAAGCGTTTATATTATTTAAGGAATTATTCTTACTGCAGTATTCTCATAAATCGTCATACCTGTGTAAATAAGACTGAAATAGGCCACAGGTGTTATGCTAATACGCGTCTGACTAGGCTAAGCCTCCGAGGTAGACCTGGGAGCTATGAAGATTGCTTTAGTACGCACCTAAATGGATATGACTTACAACTGTACACGCAGTTGAAGTTGTCCTCAAGATGTCTTACAATTAATCTAACATGACATCTTCTTATCTTTCTGATGAGCGCTTTACCACATCCGATGATTTTCTTTGTTTTATTTCGTTACATAATTTTGTTAAAACTAGCGGAATGCTACGGTATGTTTTCGTACGTGGAATAAGAACTGAGTAAAGTAATTTATGCTTATGTAAGTTAGGCTTAGTTGTGCTCTTTCTGCTGTAAAGGTTGGAAATAATACCTACGAGCTCATCTCATTTATCTCAAGAGTGGTTTGACATGTGCAAAATCTCTTACTGTCGAGAATCAGTATTATTTGATTAACTTTGGTATACGTATACGTATTTCAGAAGCTAAAGGTAGATTGCGGCAGTTATGTCTGTTCAGTTTAATGTTGAGTAATGTTTTGGCATAAATTTTATATTTTTATCTTATCTCTAATATCAATTCATATAATTTTATTATAGGTTTCTGAATCCGAAACTACGAGTATGTTTTTTTATGAATTAATCTACTAATTTGTACATTTACACTTTATCCGTCGATTCAGTTTTTATAAGCAGCCATGCTCCGGAGGATACTATGATGGTGTTCGTGTGAATTTTAAAGAGTTAAAGCTTTTGGTACTACATCACAGTTGGATATCTATTTAATAATTGGCAGTTTAACTTAAAAATATTTCTCATCTTTTTATCTAATTCTGTTCAGAAGAATCGAAATTCTGGTGTGTATTAGAATCCGCGTAAATGACGTTATAAGTGAACTATTACACGGGCGAAGTCAAGGGTATAAGCTAGGCAAAAATGTACATACTATAAGAAATGCTTTAAAATACCTTTGCTATCGTGACTCTATTTACATAATAACTGCTTATTATGTCATATTTTGCTGGTAATCATAAGCGAATGCAAAATACATCAGTATAAATCGAGTTTATGGATTGCGTTCCTGGGTTGTCTTATAGTGATATGAAATTAATATTTTTTATTGCCTCCATATTGATTTATTATAATAAATATTTAGATTGTGGTATTCGCCATAGATACTTTAGATTAATATGTAAAATTACTCATACTGTCGTAGTTCGACATTAATCTTGAAGACAACTTTCGAAGCAATTATATAAATGAAATCTCTCGTATTTAATAATGAACGCAAAATACAATATAATACATGTTTGACATTATTAATACCTTCAGAGTTTAATTTGTGTCAGTAGTCAAATGCGTGGATGATAACTGTTTCTGCATATGAAATCGTTAGTAAAGTTACTTTGGATTTAAACATCTTTATTTTTACTTAAAGAACAATACAGTCCACTTAGTGTGCTCATTATGCTTAACATAACATTGAAATTAAAGGAAATAACACATGACCAGTAGTGCGATCGTAGGTATGTTATATTGAACCAATGACTCAAAAATATGGTTTGATTCCTAATTTTTACCTTTCAACCAAACTTGCAATAATGTTAGATAAGTACAATAGATAGCACTACAATATTATTTTTATTTTTGAAATATTATCTAATGATGGTAATATACTTATTTGTAGATGCTTATATAATTCTGAATACACACTGATAAGTCTCTTTAATAATGAAATACATACATTTTTGATGTTATGAACCAACTATGTTCCAAATATACAAATGTCAACTAAAGCATTCAAGAGACATTGACATTCCAAATAATATACCCAGACTCGGTATTACTATGTATGGATTAGATATTGTACTATTGTGGGCCATGAATACCTAATGTCGAAGTCATGGAGCGGAAAAGGTTATATGTATCAAGAGAAGCTACATACACTTTTACTATCTCGTTATTCATGCAGTCAACAGACTACAATTGAGAACTATTAAATCTTTATTCACTACTAGCTGACTCGCGCAACTTCGTCTGCGTCACATAAGAGAAGTTTTCCCGTTTCTGCAACATTTTTCATTGATGCTCCGCTCCTATTGGTTGTAGCGTGATATTATATAGCTTATAGTCTTCCTCGATAAATGGGCTATCCAACACTAAAACAATTTTTCAATTCGAACCAGTAGTTTCTAAGTTAAGCGTCGCACCGGCGCTGCGGACCTCCGGTGGTCCCACGCGAGCTTATCGTCGCAGATGGTTTTAACGCTCACCACCACAGCTTCGGCAGTCTCAGCCGCGGCGGCAGGCGTAGAAAACCCACCTGCTCCTCAGCTCGCGGGCGGCCTCGCCCCTACACGCCTACGCAATTCTAAATTACACTCTAGGGTTAGGACAAACTAGACTACGCGGAGTCGGGTTTGCAGTGATTTGTTTCTGTCACTATCTTTTGTAGCACAGCACATACAATTTTTTAAGACAGTATTTTAATTTTAATTTAAGGTTAAAATGCTATTTAATAGAAATATGCCTAATAAAATGATTCCAAATGACATTCTGCTATATTCATAGTATGCCAAGTGAACTTATAACATATAATCGTCGATCTAAATGAACGTTATGCTAAACGAAATTATACGGAATATTAATTCTGCCAAAGGTAATTACGCCAGATAAAATTCTGCCATCTTAAAAGTATGCCATTGTAAATTTGAACATATAAACATTCAGCCAAACAATGTTTATATTAAATAATTTTTATGCATTACTAATATTCGTTTAAAGAAGATTATGCCAACTGTGTTATGCCAAATAAGTTTCGGAGCATCAATATTCTGCCAGATAGAGGGAACCCGTAGTATCTCACTTATCGCCAAAAAAACTAATATTCCGAAGCAAAGCAAGTACCGTAAAAAACCTACCGAAGGCTATGGCACAATTTAAGGAAATAAAAATCTTCAACATAATCTACGAACACTTTACTCAAGTTTCCTACAAAATTCTTTGTCCGTAACATTGTTTTCAACTGTTCGCTTAGTAATACTAGCAATCGACGTAAAATAGCTCGTTGGCTAGTAATTAAAATTGGCTTAAGCCGCGTCTGCATTAAATTGAAAAGCTCCATTAAAAGTTCGGCGAACAATTTTAAGCGTTTCTCTGACGAAATATCATGCAGGTAAAAATTATTTAAAATTTAACTCTCCGTGGACCATGTACCTTTGGACATAGAGAGGGCTTACTTAATCATTGATAAGTTTTTATTTACGTTCTACGGGTCATTTATCAAACAATAATTACATAGAAATACCACGGCTATATTGCCGAAAAAGCAGAAGTGTATTTACACCCATATTCCGTGTACCACTTGATGGAAGCGAAGCAATTGTTATCTATTGGACACAGTTCTAGACAGCTTGTTGCTACCATGAATTTCTTGATAGAAAAGCCTCACAACACTCACGACCGGAGAGTCAATTTCGAGCAGTTGCATTCATTGCCGCTGCGCAACTGATTCAAATACAAATAGCAATCGAAGATTGATGCAGAGTTTTTATAGATATCAAATAATATTCATAGGAACGTGCAACGTCATCTAGAATGATATGTTCATTAGCTTTTTCTACATTTCTTAAATATTTTTTGGGTTAAATGAAAACATTACATGTGTAATTATATCAGCAAAGCCTTTTCGTATTGTAAACTATCTATCTATTTTATTAATATATTATATTACCTGATATATTAATATATATTACCTGAATAGATATTACCTGAAAATTGTATTCAATAATTTTAATGTAATTACTATACACAATCCGCATATTTTCATTTACTCCAACAAAAACAAAAGCGTACAAATATGTTTCCTCGAATTTTAAATTGTAATATTTCTGTTACATTAAAAGATTATAGTATTACCATTTTGGATTTATTGTGTACAATATATGTTTCATAACGCACTTTGTAGCCGTTGTTTGAATGATTGTAAGTCCTTGTGGATTATCTTTACTGGTTAACTTTATATTAAAGAAAATAATTGTGGGTATTCCCAAAACTTTTCCGAACTAAGCTTTTCTTAGAATCCGTTGCTAGAATTCGTCTCTACTGTGGGAGTAGTAGCTTTTTTATCCAAGTTCTGTCTTATTAATAGACTTGCCGGGAATTTGCCTTTGCGTACTTTTAGATACATGAATATAATTACTCCCATTTATAAGATTATTATGGTCATTTCGAAAGTACAGCTAAACACTGTTTCTTACTTCTGAATTTAGAGGCTTACCACCTATTATGTGCTTCGACTCAAGGGCAATCAGTTACTAATTTATTGGCAACGTGACAACTAGGAATATGCCAATAGCTACACACTAATTTTAATCAAGTGATGTACCTACGAATTAGTATATTTTATTATAATTATGATGATTAACGGACCTACAAGACACCAAGATGTAATACAATTCGTAAGCCGTAATGATGAGTCATAAATTAATGATTTCTTCATTGTATATTTATATTTTTAAGGTTCTGCAATTGATACGAGATTACAAGCTACTATAATCGAATGACACTAATTGCCAATTGAACTATTAAAAATATACAGAGAGATCACTAACAAGATTTAAAAAATAACTGTTTTCAGTTTGAGCTTTAATTCATGAATCGAGTTCATACATATTAGATTGCAGATGATTTTTTTGACGCCATAGCTATTAAGTGCCAATCGTCGTTAGATTGATACTTTTGTCGAACTACAGCTACATACATATAGACTTTAACAGTTAAAATATTAGTGAAAATTAGCTACCAAACTCTTCTAAAGACGTAATGTATCATTATATTTGACTATTACAGCATCAAAGGTAAATATGAAAGTACCAACTTATAAAACAAAATTAAAATAAAACATCTGTCATTTTAAAATTTGTTAGACCTTACGAAACTATTCAAAAGCGACAAGCAAAGCACATAATAGCCAGAATTATCACAAGAAATAAAGAAGAATAGAAAGTTATAAGACGCAGGCAATTATTATCGATTGCGATGAGCGAGCATATGATCTTGACAACCCACGCGCTAATTACTAAATCTTCCTTCTAGTACAAATATTAGCGGATAGCATAATAACAAAGTGAATAGAACTCACAGTTTCGGTACATAAGAGCTACAAAAAGCCGTCGGAGATGTGACGTTGACAGATGGTGTGGACATTAGAGCTGTGCCATTAGTGGCGCACTGCTTTACTTTACTTGTAACACAGATATTAATGGTTTTATACAAGCCGGACCCTTCATTAATTTAGCGTACACTTCTGCATATTAAGTAAAACATTAGTTAAGGATGTTTTATTAATACCGCGGTTGCTATCACATATTTTATTAAGTGTCTAACGGCGAACTATTTATTATATTCAAAGACTAAACCAAATAACATAAAACATAAGTCTATGTCTTCAGTTGCTGATATTATTCATTGTAACTTATGTAACCTACACATTAATAATTATAATAATATTACTTACTTACACTTATAAATTGTTGATAATTTGTCTCAAAGAGTTACAACCATTAAAATTATGGAGACAAGATACTGCCAAGATATAAACAACAATTTATAGGGTTCATAATTTTATACTGCGTTGAAATTAAACTCACAATATACAACTTTGTGGTATTCAAATTAAGCTAACTTTATTTGTAGTATAAAAGTTTATTTAAACTATTATGTTGTCCGTCTAATGGCAAAGGGTTACTTAAGCGAATGATTATTTGCATTACCAGAGGTAACGCTCGCGACCTCTGCCGACTCCTTAAGGAAAAGAGATGAAAGGAAAGGAATGAGAGAGGTAAGAATGTAAACTGTCAGTATCAGCTTACCGAGCGAAACGCTGTAACTATCTTATTACTCTTACGCCGGTTGCCTGTAAGCAGTTAGAACTCCCCGAGACAAGCCAGTTCATTCGAACCACAACCAAACTATAGGATATGTCGGGCTCTTCTATTCGTATAGAGCAGCACCACTTATCAGGTGACTTAATCCTGGGCTTAAGATGTATTATTATTCAATGTAGTAACTAATATATTTATGGCTTAGCAGACACACACCATTTAACATGTGATTTGGAAACTAAGACTCGAATTTATATAAGTATAGTATATTATTATATTCCAACCATATGGATAACATGCTCATTATACATAACTATAACGATCACAAACGGCTTTTAAAATTTGACTGAGCTATGAAGAGCATCAACCTTTGATAGAGTGTTTAATTTTTCTTTAGATAACTTCAACTAGAATTCCCATCAAGCCTACGCACCGACTCCTTTCTTTTTAATAAAAATTCGCTATAGAACTTGTAGTCGAAGTTTGTTATATTTGAAGAACAATACTTGTAATATCGTTTAAACTTTTCTAGACGTTGTTATTGTCATGTTATCGAGTAAAGTTCCAAAGCTCTTATTTCTGTCTCGACAAATAAATTTCAAAGTCAACAAACTTTGCCGAAGAAATTAGTGGCTCAGAGTAATTATGGAACTTTAGATGTTGATAGAAACTAATGATCTGAGACTATTACGACTTATGTTCATGTTCTAAATAGCATAATTTCAGTACTCAGTGATTCATGGGATGTTAGAACTAATTTGAAACTTTGTGTCTACAAATGCTATAACATTAGTAATGATTATTTTAAATATATGTAGACTTGTTGGTCCAGACTGGCAAAAAGCACACGTTTCACCTCATGGTATAAATAACTACCTTAGACTATAGAGGCCTGCAACTCCAAGCGTATTTGTAATTTTCTAGCTCCCTTCTTATACTTTTTAGGAGTGTCTCTACCTTAGACTATAGAGGTTTGCAACTCCAAGTGTATTTGTAATTTTCTAGTTCCCTTCTTCTTATACTTTTTAGGAGTGTCTCTACCTTAGACTATAGAGGTTTGCAACTCCAAGTGTATTTGTAATTTTCTAGCTCCCTTCTTCTTATACTTTTTAGGAGTGTCTCTACCTTAGACTATAGAGGTTTGCAACTCCAAGTGTATTTGTAATTTTCTAGCTCCCTTCTTCTTATACTTTTTAGGAGTGTCTCTATCTTAGACTATAGAGGTTTGCAACTCCAAGCGTATTTGTAATTTTCTAGCTCCCTTCTTCTTATACTTTTTAGGAGTGTCTCTACCTTAGACTATAGAGGTTGCAACTCCAAGTGTATTTGTAATTTTCTAGCTCCCTTCTTCTTATACTTTTTAGGAGTGTCTCTACCTTAGACTATAGAGGTTTGCAACTCCAAGTGTATTTGTAATTTTCTAGCTCCCTTATTCTTATACTTTTTAGGAGTGTCTCTACCTTAGACTATAGAGGTTTGCAACTCCAAGTGTATTTGTAATTTTCTAGCTCCCTTCTTCTTATACTTTTTAGGAGTGTCTCTACCTTAGACTATAGAGGTTGCAACTCCAAGTGTATTTGTAATTTTCTAGCTCCCTTCTTCTTATACTTTTTAGGAGTGTCTCTACCTTAGACTATAGAGGTTTGCAACTCCAAGTGTATTTGTAATTTTCTAGCTCCCTTCTTCTTATACTTTTTAGGAGTGTCTCTACCTTAGACTATAGAGGTTTGCAACTCCAAGTGTATTTGTAATTTTCTAGCTCCCTTCTTCTTATACTTTTTAGGAGTGTCTCTACCTTAGACTATAGAGGTTTGCAACTCCAAGTGTATTTGTAATTTTCTAGCTCCCTTCTTCTTATAATTTTTAGGAGTGTCTCTATCTTAGACTATAGAGGTTTGCAACTCCAAGCGTATTTGTAATTTTCTAGCTCCCTTCTTCTTATACTTTTTAGGAGTGTCTCTACCTTAGACTATAGAGGTTGCAACTCCAAGTGTATTTGTAATTTTCTAGCTCCCTTCTTCTTATACTTTTTAGGAGTATCTCTACCTTAGACTATAGAGGTTTGCAACTCCAAGTGTATTTGTAATTTTCTAGCTCCCTTCTTCTTATAATTTTTAGGAGTGTCTCTACCTTAGACTATAGAGCTTTGCAACTCCAAGTGTATTTGTAATTTTCTAACTCCCTTCTTCCTGTACTCTTTTAGGAGTATCTCCG
The DNA here is from genome assembly GCA_963564715.1 of Catocala sponsa. Classification (NCBI taxonomy): domain Eukaryota; kingdom Metazoa; phylum Arthropoda; class Insecta; order Lepidoptera; family Erebidae; genus Catocala; species Catocala sponsa. The sequence goes on along the minus strand of OY751338.1, from coordinate 17,352,369 downwards.
TAGGTGCAAAATTAAAAGATAGGTAATTATAAATATTTAGATTATTATACTACAACTAACTTACATTTGTTAAGCAATATTATTTAAATAATTTGTGCAATAATTAAATTAAAAGATAATTAGAAAAATATCGTCTCCAAAATGTATTTGACACAAATAGAACCAAAAAAAAACGAAATCAAAAGTAGGCACGTAACAATTCAGGCGGACGATTTTCTTAAGGTGTGCCAGCATATCCACCGAATACAAAACCTTAACAAAATAGAAACGATATCCGATACAAAACGAAGGTCATCCTTTTATTTAAGGTGGTTAAAAAGTATAGGCAAAAATAAAAGAATATACAAAACAGATCAATTGAAATATGCATGAAAATAGCGAGAGATTTATTTTGCTAAAAAGTAATATTGTTGCAGCAACATTTCACAGAACTGGGTAATTTAAAAATATGGAAGGGATTTTTTACAGATATCTGCATTGGTACCTATCCCACAGTATAAACGTAGATCGCATTGTTTCGGAAATATTAAAAATACTATTGTGCCGGTATCTTTATAACCAAGAATATTGCAAGATTAAAGCAGTGTTAATTTACTCTTAAATATTTAAGAAGATACTCGATACGAAAGATACTTTATCAAAGTAAAACCAGTAACGAGACGCTAAAATAACATTATGTGCAGATTGGTTCATTAGTTATCTCTTAACTAAGTAAATGTGCTAACGAACATCATTTACCTATGTTACCATTCATCAGCGGTTTGATAAATACATTTTGTACCGTAAATTGAGTCAGTTTGTATCTTTTATATATCAGATAAGTTACATTAGTTGGTTTAATACATGCGTACTGGCAAGAAATGGCGTTTTAACATGCATTTATAAGTATAGAAATATTATATCTTATATTGATTGACGGTGAAATCTGCCAACCCGCACTGAGTCATCGCGGTGGACTAACTCTTCTTTCACTGAGAATAGGCCTGTGCCCAGCAGTGGGACAGTTTAATGCGGAGCTTATATTATTATGGTGAAATATTTCAAATATAAAATACTGATTTATAATTTACGCAATTTTATAAGGCATATATAATTTAAATTTTGAACATTGTCTTTCATCATTATTCCCAGTCAATCATACAGATCGATCTGTAACGAACGAATCGTTTACTGCATCATACAGATAGGTACATGACATGGCTTGTGCATCAATAAAATGAGTAAGACATAAGTTTTTGCATATCTTCTACCAGAAACGGGGCGCTGTTTAATAGAGGCTTCATACACAATTTGCACAGCAGGTACATTTCAATTCACTATTCAACCCTGGCTTTTCTTATATGTCTACGCCAATATTTACAGTACACGGGTTGAATAATACCTATGCGACTATTTCTCTTAGACATATATAACATTTTAGGAATACAATGAATTTAAATTTATAAAACAATAGAGCCCGAGGTTTATTTTTAAAATTACAAGTCTGTAGAAATACCACAAAGAAAATATTATAAATCTTACTTGCAAGCCAAGGCAATTTCAACTCAAATTGTTGAGGCATTATAAACAATCAGAAATGTTTTCTCAGCGATAAAACGTATTTAACGTCAATAAGTCGAATTATTACTTTTACAAGTAAATGCCTTTAAGAAATAAATGCCAAGCCTTTTGAATTGTTTATGATTAAAAATATTTTTTAAACGCCTTCTCGTGCTGTAGGTAATTTTTTCTCTTTTTTTGCGGTGGACGGCACAAATAACACAAAGACTCGCTACTAACTATTCCTGAATCACACAAAATATCTATTCCGTGAGGATATCGAACTAATAACACTCAATACACTAAGTATCCATCAATACAGTCAAATGTTACAGAACGTCATGAGCATGACACATATTTTATTTGAGAAACCCTATTTATGATTATTTTATGCCAACGCATATAGTTTTGATTAGAGTAAAAGTAAATAAAGAAACATAAAAATGTATGCACATAAATTATTTTACATATTATATACGATAAAGCTCATTGCCATGAACTTCCTACAGAGTCTGCCGGTCCATTATAATACTCCGAAAACTTTGCAAATAAATAAACCTGTTGTTTACCAAGTACCAGTAAGGGCTTCGTTGTTGTGTGTCCACAAACACCATCCGTCAATGTCGGTGACTCTTATTCACTTCGATAGTGTAAACACATTCTTAGAGCCTATTTACTGGTACGAAAGCATCAGTCGCGTAGTAAGTGGTAAGTTTGAGAAGGTCAACTGGATAATCGTTTCTCCTCACAGATTTGAGTTTGGCCTTAAGTCAACTTGGATGACCTTAAGTTTGCGATAGCCTTTAAATAGTTGTGATAAGTTTCGTAAGTTATAATTGGAGTTGGAATGGTTTTGAGCAATACTGCGGTATTTCTACTCATTACTACAGCGTCACAGACGGAAAGCGAAAGTTTAATAGAGGATGGTATAAATCAAAGTTGATTTACGTAAAATGTTCCTTCTGGTCCATCATTTTAATATCAATAAAATTATAAAAATTACGGTTCCGGCTCTAGGAATAATTTCTGGAACAATTATGTGTGGATCACACAATTTGTGCCGTGTAGGCATCGAATTATTAACACTCGGCGCAATGGCAATCCTCTATAAGCATGGGTAGAATCTGTTAGATATTACATTATCAGCAGGTCACACTTTGCACTATTAATGAAGAAGTTATCTGTTTCTATGCAATCACTAAGAAGTATAGCAGAATCTTCACTCTAACCTAGGATTTCGCTTAAACTGAAGCAGCTCGACTAGGTAAGTAAAGACTGCAGCTAAACAATCATTTATGTTGTATTCCCGCGATGATAAAGCTTTAAATGATTTGCGCGTTTTGCGCTGGCAGCACAGTGACATATTTTTTATGGGTTTATTTGACTGCAAATGTCTGTAACTTTTTTTTACGGTATAGGAGGCAAACGAGCAGACGGATTGCCTGCCGCTTTTTGCCCCTGAAATTAAGTTTTACTTATTGTTAAAAATAATTAAATTCGATACATAAATTGGGATAATTATACAGATTCTATTTTTAACTATTACGCATTAAATTGAGAATTTGAACAATAAATTAAATCTCAATAATCTTCAAAACATTCAAACAGTCAACACTGCATCTATTAAATATTAGAGCTTGATACATAACGAATTTATGTTTACAAATAACTATTTAAATATCAATCTAATATATTTCAGGCATTTCTAAAATAATATAATAATTTAAACGAAAAGCTAAAACTTAAATATGAATATTTGATAATTATTGTGAATTATTGCCGATAAATGGCGATTTGCGCCCATATACATGTATTCATATATTATGCCACACAATTAAAAAAAAACAAGCAATAAAGAGGCTTATCATTAGTGCCATATAGTTACATCTATAATAATCAACTTTGTTCGTAATCCACTAAATGATAATTTTGTTTTCGGCTTTCTCCTTATGTGTCGAGGCTATCGTTATTTACTTGGCAAAACTAACCCAAGATTCGAGTTAAGAATTTCCTGAACTGGAAAAGTCTAATTACATTTGGACTAACTTGGAAAACAGCTATAGTCTGGGAAGTTTTTGTAAACGAAAGTATAAGTTATTGCTGTCGAAGTAGACAGTATTTAGCTAATAGTTAAGTAGACATTTCTTTATCATATTACCGTGAAACTAAAATGTATGTCAAATTAAGTAAAATAAATTCTGCTCATATTTTTTAAAATTTAATACTAGGTTTTGCCTGCGGTTTCGTTCGCGTAAATGTAGGTTAGGTTAAATTAGTAGCAGTGGGGCACGCCACGATCGTGGCGGTAAGTCCCGTTTTTAAGGAGTGGCTGGAGAGGTGGCATGGCGCCCTCACCTGCCGGCTGACACAAGTAATGACTGGCCACGGTTATTTTGGCCAATTCCTGTATCGCGTAGGCCGGCAGGGGACGTCCGGATGTCATCATGTTGTTGTGGACACGGCGCTGCACACTTTGGCGGATTGCCCCACCTGGGCATTGCAGCACCGTTCAGTCTATGGTCCGAATTGAGAGATCGTGGAACACCGTCGCCTTCTTCTGTGAGGAAATAATTTCCATGACAGAGGCGGCGGAACGGGAGAGGGAGCACTTAAACCCTCTCCCCAATCGCAAAACCGGGTGTGGGAGGGCGCGATATGAGCTTCAGCCACCCTGAGGTTTGACCTAGGGGTAGTGGGCTATGTAGGCCTGCTCGCCACCCGATCTACACTAGGTCCGAGAGGCGGCGTGCGTGTTCCCACGTGCGCCTCTGTGTCATGTCTTTGTCTCCCCCAGGGGGACGGTGGAGGAAGTTTTCTTGTGTAGTGGCCTGTCGTTTTATACGGCGGGCCGGCGGAGTCGCGATTGCATGTGAAAGCGATTCGCGCGGCCTCGCCGATTACAGTTTTGTCGAAGAACACCGTAGTAGGTTTAGTCTGTATTCCGAGAGGTCTAATATCATTATTTCAACATCTTTCTTTACCCCGGTGAGTCCAACATAACCCCTCCGCCCGCGCCCGCGGAGGGGTATGCGTCAAAGCATGCCCCTACGTAAAAAAAAAGTAAAGTAAGTAGTAGTTAAGGCGTGAAAGCGTAACAAACAAACAAACGCACATTTGCATTTATAATAATTATTAGGATTGAATCATTATACTTAGACTAAAATAGAGCTAACTTAAAACGCGGTGGTAATTAGTGTTGCCCATAATGATATTTGAATACATAAATATTCAAGTACACAAAACTATAACTACATTCATGGACGCCGCGCACGTATTTAACTCTATAGGTAGATCTATGTGCGTTGTGTCACTACAGCATCAATATAATCGAACACACCTAAAAATCTAGTGTCACGGTGATTGTGGCTGCACTCCTACGAAACGGCTCGACCGAATTTTATGAATTTATGTAGTAGATAATATGAGGATAGGTCGTAAAGTATATTTCATACCGCTAGGTGATTAGGGTGACCCTACCCATTTTTTTTTGAGAAATATTTCATATGGCAGAACTACGTTTGCAGGGTAAGCTAGTTCGAATATAATTATTGTGCATATCGCTAATAGTAATTGTCCAATTCACATGCATCCTAAAAAATATACTTCATTCACCAAAAGTCCAAAAGCCCAAAACATCTATCATTGCAATAAACCTGTATGTCTCTGAAGTTGCAATAAGTTATGCCTCGTATTATACATACATTTTGCTACCTATTTTGTTATAGAGGGCGAGTCGATCGCCGTCTACATTCTATGAGACTACAATTGCCTGTAAAAATCTCCAATATCCAATAATTGAATTAGACATCTAAACACAAACATGCCACAAGACTTATCAATCAATTCATATTCATATTTTATTTGTTTTAAATTTTTTTGTACGGCATGAGTAGATATAGGTACACGATGTAGTATATCGCTGCGCTCTACGAATGTAGGAATCTAAGAACTATTAATTATTATCTTCAGTAGTTTGAAAATTCTCATAACCATTAGTTCTTGTTCTGCAGAGTTATTAAAGGCTATTCCGGCTATGAATGGTGCTCGATTCGTTATTTCATCAGCTCGGTTATTTTTAGAGTGCAATAACCCGTGAAGTGATAAAGTCATTGGTGGAAACTATCGTTTGCCGTCGCTTGCTCCGCGATATCTCATATTTATGGCTATGATATTTTCATCACTTGCCAAGTCTCCCGAAAGCGAACGTTTTATGGGTTTTAACTCATGTTTTATGTTTCCTAAAAAATGGTCCTGCTTTTTGTTTTGTTTATTTGTGTTACTTTGTTGCGATAGTTGTGAGCAATAATTGGGTACACCACAGAATTTATGTCGAGTCAGTGTTGTTGTTTAAATCTTGCAACCTATAAAATACTTAGTAATAAGTTTTTAATTGATTTTAAACATAAATGCGCTCTGCTTTGTTTAAATATAGTCACCTTTCTGGACGGCAAGTTATCATGATACTGAATGCCTCAGCCATCTGAATTACAAATATAATATTATCACACTCACTCATGTTGAAAATTGTATACTATCGTCCTCTATCTACTATGTGAGCTCACTCTTCTTAGTATGGACACATTTTCATGTTATCGAAGTCGTTCTAGTTCGTTGGAAGTCGATTGAGGGTCGTTTATTTATATAATGACAGGAATGGCGCAATGACCAAGCGGCCGTTTCACCGTTGTCGACGAGACAATTATTTGTGAGATCTATAAATTACTGTCCTGACTCTGGATGTATTTATGTATTTTGAGTCTGTCAATTGTATGTTTGTAAATGCCCCCGCGTACATTAAGGTGAGAGTTAGCGCGGGTATTGTCTTGATAACAAAAAAACAGAAAGTAATAAAATTCGAATTGAAGAAGTTCTTGTGCGTCACAAGATTTATCTTTAAAAAGTAAAATAATTATATAATGAAATGAAATTAAATGAAACAACAACTAGTGCCTTAAGAAAATAGCTATGTAATGGGTTCGGTAATCAGCACATTTTATCATTCATATATACACAACATACTACGTCTTAAACGTGTCTACGATCTATATTCACGTGGCCGAATCTTTGAACTCTGAATAAATATCTTTCCCCCGTCTATAGATAAGTCCTTCGCTACCTCTAGGGACATTTCAAAGGCGACAGGTTTGAGCAAATTCAAATATCACCCTTTTAGAATTTCCCATCCGCGTGTCACTGGCCTTTGGTTTACGTAGTTTTATCATGAATTAATTATGAAGGTCTCCACACCACAGTTTTTATACTTAAGCTAATATATATTTTACTAAAGCTCGGTTCATATAGTAAATATTATTCTACGTTACCTTTGTTATCATGTTATGTTTTGCGTTAAATACGTATGAGGGAGACTTAATGAATTTGTAAATAAACGGAGGCACTGTTTTGTACGAGTAAAATATGAAACACTCATATTTAATGCTGGTTGGTAGTTCTTCTCGACACTTTATTACTTTTTTGCTACGTTGTGGAATGGCTGGCTTAGATAGCGGTTTGGTAACACTGTGAAATGTTTTATAATATTTTAACTTGTATAAAATGGTCTATTTGTATGTTATGTACCAATGATAAACAAAAATAAACCGCACTGATGAAGGAAAATGTTTCTCATCATTCCAACAGTATAAGCGTAAATGTATATTAAAGGTGTATATGACTTATTTGATGATTGCTGTGTCGGATTATTTTGGGTTTTTATAATATCTATCAAAATTATCAGTAAAAGCACGCTACTGTATTCACGGTATCCAAGTATTAACTCACCATGTAAATCTAACGTGATTGACTTTTCAATTTTACGATATAAAAATTTAATATCAGATCTGATTATAAACAATCAGTATCAGAGGGGCAGGGCAGACTTTACAAATCTTCGAGAACATTACGTAGAACTCTCAGACATGTAGGTTTTCCTTCGCCGTTAAAGCGAGTGATAAATAACTATTTAATACGTACATTACTTCGAAAGTCAGAGTTGCGTGCCATTTGGATAGCCACGCAGAGAATCTTTGGGATTCTCCAATGGTACCCCACTAGGCTATCGCTGCTTTCAGTTTTATGTTTACCAGTTTAGACAGTAAATCTAATAGTTCTGGTGACCACCTTTTTTAATTTAATGAGAAAGTGCGAGCATTCTACTAGATACAAATTATAAACGGGACCGAGAATTATTATTATTCTCGCCGACTTTTGACTCTTCGTACTGTCCTTTTGAGAATCTGTCCTTATGAGAATTTGTCCTTTTGCGAATCTGCCTTTTTGAGAATCTGTCTTTATGAGAATAAACTGTGCTATCAAACAACGAAATGCATGAAAATTTCTGTAGAGGTTGAAACAGTTCTCACGACTAAATTTACTGTAGCCAACATAGTTTTTATTAATGTCATTCAAGTTTTAACCGTATGCATGTATATGCTAAGTTGTGAGCACAACAGTGACATGACCGCAATGTCCACGGCCCTTTTAGCCATGAGGTTGTGGTCTTAGACGGAGCGGAAGCGAAACGGGTAGTAAGGTTAGTTATATTTACCTTATTATACGTTTTAAAATAGTAATTTATTTATATATGAATATACGGTAAAAAAGCTACTGACGCACTAGACTTTCACTGTGAGTTACGTGCAGAACCATATATTGGTCAACTACAGAAGCAGGTTTATGAAATTTTAAATAAAGTAAAATGTCAAAATAAGAAATAATGTAAATAATATTCAAATTCAAATTTGACAATAAAAAGTGTCTTCTCCGGTTGTTTTACAATGGGAGCGTCTCGGCCGGGGGCGTAGCGGAATAATTTTTTTTACTGTGGGTGTGGGATTTTGACGATAGGTTGGCCACTAATCACAAGAAAAAAAATATTTGGGTGGTATTTTGGGACTGCCGATAGAAGTGAAAACTTTAATCCTTGATCATAAACACTTCTTTATAAACCAAAAATAATTCAAAAATGGAAAGCATTCGGTGACGATGACGCAAGTACCATGATTTTTGTCCACCTAAGAAGTGCTCAACGCGCTTAAAGAAGTTTTCACTTAAAAAAAACTGTGGGTGCGTCCCGGCTGAGGGCGTACCGGAATGGAACTCTAACGGCCGGACCATACTATAGCTACATTGTTGTTTTTCTGCGGTAAATTTTATCATTTCTTTTACCTTAAAATTAATATAGTACTATTTATCGTATGTAAATATTAAATGTTTCATTTAAAAGAAAGAAGAGTCTCTAAGCTCTGTAACTCACCATGCTACAATCGTACGGGTATATATCCATATACTACACGGAATGATTAATACGATGCACTAAAAAACATGCATTTATAGAACTTAATCAAATTAATATAATGCACAAACAACACAAATTCGAAACCTTTCAACATTATTATAATAGCGTTACGCAAGACCGCTATACAGCAGGCTGAGGTCTAATTCTGTAGTCCGTAATTTTCAAATCAGACAGTGGCTCGTTGTTGCGGTTTCACAACGTAAAACATAATATCAGAGCGTGTATGGTACCGGTTCGCTGCAGTTCAAACACAATTTTGTAGGAATTTTGAATGCATTTACGAGATCTTACGTACAAGATGGTGTTTGCGCTTTGAAGTTTAGCTTCTGAAGTGTTGTGCATTAACTTGTGTTTAGCTTTAAATATTAGATAAGCAAGTCAAAAATAGATGATTGATAGTATGTTTGTTTGATTTTAAGTAAAAAATTACCTTCTTTTATGATATACGATATAAAATTGAGATGACGGACCTAGTTCATATTTTAAAACGTTTATCCGTTGTCACATTGATGGTTTTTTGTCCAAGTGATTATTTTACAACTTATGCAGATTTATATAAAGGTTGTAAACTTACAAACTATTTTATATACAAAAGCAAATATCAAAATAAATCTGTAAAAAAGGTGAAATAACTTGCAAATTTAATGATCAGTAAATGTTTAAAATGTAATGTTTGGCGTAAAAGCGATAGCGTAGTATCCCCAATATTACGATATCTATTATAAAACAAATTCCTACGCCGCGTCTGTTTGTCAGTTCGCGAAAAACTTAAAAACTATTCAACGGATTTTCATACAGTTTTCACCAATAAAACAGAGTGATTTATGAGAAAGGTTTAGGCGTATAATTTTAAAACAAAGGTTTTGTATTACCCGTGCGAAGTCGGGTTGGATCGCCTGTTTCTATAATAAAGTATATTCAAAGCAATCATTCGACATTAATATTACGAATCCGAAAATAGCTTTATCCAACGGAATAAGTTACCGGTACGAAACTATTATTCAATTTAGTCTTGGCTTTCAAATAACTAAATGTCTTAAAGTATAAATCCTACAAGACATTTTAAAGTAATGGACCTAAATAAAACGCTAAAATGTTGTTTAAAATAATTGAAAATTTTAAAAATGTCACCCGTTAAGATCATAAATCGTGCGGGAGAGCAGTGCTTACATTTTACAATGCAATAAGTTACTTCAAAACTATTTTTAAGCTTTTAATGCAGAGCAACGAAGCGTTGCTAGCGAAATATGATTTTCTCTAATAATAATTAAGAAAGAAATAAATAAAAGAGGAACCATCTAGCATCCAATTTTTAACTGCTCAATGGATTGCAGTTGCCAACAAATGTATATAATAAGAGAAGAAAAGATCTGCCTGCCTTATGACCGCTAAACATGTACAATCGGTCGAATAGCAACATCAATCAGACTATGTTTTAATTGTCCTGCCGCAATCAGTTATAGGTATAATTTATACGTATACAGATTTAAATAAAAGTATTACTTTTGCAATAATAACGAGATAGGATAATAAGCCGTCGGTCCCGGCTGCCATGGCAGTCGTTATTGGGAAGTCAGTGCCCTCTAATATCCTGACACTAGTCTAGCCTTAGGGTATCGTTAGCCTTTAAGTTGCGGATGTCACATGGCAGTCTCTCCGTGTAAAAACTGATATCCAGTAAAATCCGGTTAGACTAAAAAGCCGAGCCCAAGTGACTTGGGAATAATAAAGGCTAGGGGAAAAAAAATAACGAGATAGGATATACATGCATCGTCTGAGATAATACTAATAATATCTGTAGATTATGTTTCATTTTGTAACCCATAATTTAGTGTATCTATCAAATTTTATTTCTATCTATTCATACTGAATTTTTAGTCATTACATTTTAAAATGTTATTAAGTCGTAAATTAAACGCATTTTACAACATAAAAGCCTGAAAATAGATGAACAAAATACAAAATAGTTTTCAAAGATTTTTTAATAAACTCAATTTCGTTTATATTGTAATTTTCTTTGTCCTTTACCAGTCCAATAAGCGTAAACGTCGTCAGAGAGATGAGTAAACCAACGTAACTTGGTCCCTTTTTACCTCAGCCGCATCGAAAATTGTTACTTGGATTTTTCTATCCAAGATTATAGTTGGCGGTCTTAGAAAAATGGTCGTTCTATACCTGATTGCCCACATAGAGCAATAAGCTGCAAAAGTTCAATATTTTGCCACTGAATATAAAGAGTGGCTTATATAAGATATATTTATAGTGTTGTTATCTCTATCTAAATGTTGTAATCTGTATAGAACATTAATTTTGTATGTTATTGGTTGATAAGAGAATGTTATCTAATAGACATCAATATTTAGAATAAGTTTAAAGTTCGATTCGATATCAATCAAAACCTACTGTAAACATATTCCAGGGTCCAATTAAGCGAGACTTTAAATGGCTGGCGAAATGTTGGCAACATACTCCGCTGCCTACTCCCTCGGAGACATAGCCATGAAACTATATACATAGTTACACACCTATAGTCCCCGATGAATAATAATATGTATTTATATATAATGTACAAAGTAAATAGTACATGTATAATTTACAAACAGAAATAGTAATTCATAATATAAAATTAGGATCCACAAATCTAATGAAATTTCATATTTATTAGTGCTAATAAATCATCTAAAGTAGGCAGGCTTAGGCTATGTGTAAAACTAATTAATTCAAAGCTGGTACGAGCAATTAGTGATAGGAAATGAACAGTTGATCCTGTAGGGTCATCGAGTATACTCAATTAATTCCGTGTAATAGGATATGAGCCAAAATAGCCACTTAAAGTTTCATCTCTCCATATCTTGCAAGTCTCAAGCTTCAATATGGTTAAGCTTAGCAGAGGAAGTAATTTTGCTATATAACACAACAAATAATTATGCAATATAAGATATTTATATTACCTATTTGAACCATGTAACATTCAGTAACAAGTTACAATCGTAACTAATATTATAATTGCGAATGTGGGTTGTTCACTTGTTACGCTTCCATGCCTCTACTGCACTAATCATCATAAAATTTCATACACTTTGTCAGGGGTACAGAAAACGGCATCGCATGCCTTTCATATAAAAAAGTACTGTTCCTGAGATATAAAAATTTGTTGGCATATTTCAGATCAACGCCAGCGATGCCGCGAGCAAAAGCCAGAATAGTATATCATACAGAAAATATCTGATATAAAAATCAATCCAATAAAAGTATTGGATACACAAATTGACCGACAAAAACCCAAAGTCATTTTAATAACAAAGAAAAATAGCATCGAAAATTCGTCGTAACAAGATATCGGAGTAGTTCGAAAGACTTTCACTCACCGCTGTAAATAAAACTCTCTTTGGGAGTGTTCCGGCACAAAGTAGAGACCTAGTATACGCCCCTGGAGGACGCCAGCTGCGCGTTTTAAACTACCTAAGGCGATGGCTCTATTTGTAGTACGGTACATGTTATATGTATGTTTTGTTTTGCGGTTTGCTAGAGATACATGATTTCTTCAGCGTCTTTGTTTATTTTGTCTATATAATAGAGTAATTCTTATGTTTGTATTTAATTTTGTATCCGTATGTTTGGTGTTTAGTATTGTATTTTAAATATGAATATTATTAGCATACCTACATGACGGCTGAACAAAGCGATCTATTTAGGATGATAAAACCTATATAGTAGTTTCTACTTGATAAGACCTATAGTTTGTAAGGAATATAACTGCGTGCTGAGTGTTTTCTGGCTACTTGAGGAAAAAGGGTGATATTAGCATGGAGGCTAGTGTCATTTTAACTTTTGCCCTGGTAGGCTTTTGAACGGTTGGTAAAGGGCATGCTACTTTTGATTACGATGCGACGCTGTTTACTAGTAGGTTAAGTTATTTCCTACCTAATGATATTAAAAGCTTCATAACGTTAAGATGAATGTATCGTAGTAAATATATATTAACGTTATATTTCAATGATACGATGCTATAAGCATGTAGGTATATCAGTCTTATATAAACCCAGTATCATTGTGATACCCAAGTCTCTTGCTTTAATATTATTAATGGCCGAATATTATGCAAATAATATACATATAGTTCACACAAGACGAACCGTTGACACGAAGAAGAAGAATACTAATAAGAGAGAAGATTTCTGTATCTGACTATACAACGCCCTCCATAATAAACGTGGCTTCTTGTGTAGTGACACGAACATAATTTGTTAATTTTCTGCATCAGTTGCTTTTTCAATTCCATAACTACCAATGTGTTTGGACATATAATTATAGTCTGTATATGTGGCAATATTATAATTTACTTTAAATTCTATCGGGAATAAAAATCTAACATATTTTTGATACATTGAATATACATTTATTATTATTATATATTATATATATATATATATATATATATATATATACATATATACATAACTAGTAAAATTGCTTAACAATAGGAGATTAGTAGATAGTTTAAAGTATAAAAATTATGTAACAATAGTGTTTAATAGAGAAAAATAAACAACGCGATAAAATCCGAACGAATAAATTTGTTTAATTTCAATGTATAACATTCGCGTAAGTGTCAGACAATATGACAATATTACATTGATTTATTCAAATATGGTTAAAAGCAATAAAAATAATGTTGTAATAACGTTTTTCAATACTACAAATTCACCGAGGCTTTATAAACGACTGTAAAATTATGAACATTCAATCATTCATTTTTAAGATAATTAATTAAAACCTATCTGAAAACATTTCAATGGATCGCCGAGATAAATTAATGCATATATTTCACGTAAACAAACGAAAATTGTATCAACCCCAAATCGGCGTAGTATAAATTAAATCGACAGCCTCTACGGTTATAGCAAATAAAACCTTGGTTTATTATTGTATGACGAAATGAATTTATTTAATATGAGTTATTTTTATGACGGGATTGAATTTGTATGGATAAAAATATATGCATAAAGGTCACACATCTATACTAATATTATAAAGCTGTAGAGTTTGTTTGTTTGAACGCGCTAATCTCAGGAACTACTGGTTCGATTTGAAAACTTCTTTTAGTGTTGGATGGGCCATTTATCGAGGAAGGCTATAGACTATATAACATCTCACTACGACCCACAGGGGCCGTCGTTATCTATACTAATATTATAAAGAGGAAAGATTTGAAATTTTGTTTGTTTGTAGCGATTTAACTCAAAAATTACACAACCGATTTTAAAAATTCCTTTACTATTAGAAAGCTATATTATCATTGAGTAACACAGAATATTTTTTTCAAGAAAAATGTACTGTTACTAATATAACCTAACCTACTTTTAATCGAGCGAAGCCGAGAGCAAAAGCTAGTGCTTGATAAAACACAACTTGTAAACAACACACAAGTATTTTAGGCTTATTGCCTAACACTTCTATTTGATAGATTTTATTCTATTTGGTAATTACTTTCCTTTTACACAGCCTTAATGATAGTTATAGTCTTCATCTTGTAATATAATCAGATGGTAAACTTGATGTGACAGGATTCAAGGAAATCTAATATTGTAAAAAAAATATTCCTTTCCAAGTATTCATAACATATTCCAAAGATAAAAAAATTGTTGAACTTATTAGACTCCTCGGGCCATACAACTGAGCCAGGTTATTAAACGAGCGAATCTAAACGAAACTAATTAAAAAAACTAATTAATTGTCTATGCGATATTGCGTGTCTGCACTAATTAGATCGATACTAAGAGCATGAGCCTTAAGGTCAAGCAAATGCACCATTAAAGTGTTTTCTAAAGCTAGATAACTTTTTATTTAGTAATGTAAAACACATAATAGGAAAATACTTTCTGCTAATTTAAAACGATTGCACACGATTTTCACTCCATATTAATATCACAAAAATTATGTTTTATTTTTCATTGTAACATTATTTATGGCCAGACTTAGTATAGTTCCCATCTGTCAGTGTCATAAATATTATAAACTATCGGGCACAATTAGTCCATTTAAATGTTACATGAGCTTTACATTTTTTAGAGGACGCAATTTTATTTTTGGGACATGTCTTGTCAATAGAAGCTTCACCCCAAGTTTGTGGGGTTGCCGCCCTTGTCCCCCGGCCGCCATCTTGGAAAAAGGGGTGCAAACACCTTTTTCGCGATAACTCGGAAACTATGCGTCCTACAAAAAATTTGTACAGACATAATTTGTAGCAAATTGCTTTGCCTACAACTATGTTCATATAACTTTATGCCCTAAATTTAAAATTAAAGAAGTTATAAGCAAAAAAGTGAGTAAATTTCTATAAAAAATTTCTTTTTTGCTCTATACCTCTTTTTTTATACATTTTACAAAAAATTACCTCAGACCAATCTTGTAGATGGTCTTTTGAGGAAAATTTTTCTCTATAAGTTTTTTCATTTTATCCATTTAAAAGTTGACGGGGTCGTCAATGCTCATGAGAATCCGGTCAAAACGAAATGTTTAACTTAGTTTTATGATCTTTTTGCCTTTAATCGTTCAATAACCGTACGCTTTTCTGGAATGTAGTCTCCTTTAATGGATTTCATTAAATCCGTAAGTCGAAATTGGCACTCTTCACTATTCTCATGCAAGTAAGCAAAAACATCCTGATGATCGGTCGAGTAGTTGTGGCGTGAAAGCGTAACTAACAAACAAACAAACTCAAATTTACATATGTATTTTATGTATGTATTTTAGTATAAGTTATGATAATACTCTTCTAAATTAAAATGAACGTCGAATATGAACATGAATTGTGTTCCAGGTAACATTTGAAATTTATATGGGACTAATTCGGCACCATTTTGACCACATTTATTTTTGTGGATTGTCCTTCACAGGACCACATATCATAACGCTGTTTAGAATAAATAGAGTACGGCTGAGCGCTTAACATGCAATGAGTATATTTTACCAGGCATTGACGTATCGCGCTAGTTGGAAATGTTATGTTACAATAAAAGTTTAGCTCATTCACCAGCAAGCCACATAATTATATCGTAAATATCTTATAACCCATTACATTTAACTACCGTTGAAGGCTACTCAGTGTTTTCCATTTGAAATACCCAACATTTTATAGTTCACAACTATAAAGTTTTCAATATCCGTCCTTCCATTAAAATACAGCTATTTAATATTTGTAAGATGTTGTTTGGCACGTTGTAAACATGTTTTATGTCATAAAACAACGAGCTGACTTGTAGTTCCTTGTACTAAATTATTCGGTGCAGATGTAGTTCGTAGCTTACCCGAACTCCTTGCAGTCGTTTATGATTTTAGTATCCATTCTTTTTGGTAATATTTTCAAGTTACTGTATACCATGTTTTCTGATAAAATCTAAAATTCTGTAAAAGGACATGTATCTAATGCTTGATTTAATAAAGGCAGTCGTTACATACACCTGATGTTTATTTTTATCTATACTTACTAATTTATAAAGAGCAAAGATTTAATTTTTTATTTGGTAACCGACTTCAAAAAAAGGAGGCGGTTCTCAATCCATCTGTATGTTTTTTTTATGTGTGTTACCTCATATCTTTATTCTAGATGATCCGATTTTGATGATTCTTTTTTTATTTGAAAGCTGGTGCTTCCCGTGTAGTCCCATTTAATTTTGATCAAGATAAGACCATTCGTTTTTTAATTATACAAAATACTCGACTTCTAGGTGGCGTATCAATATAAACATGCATCAGATTTTAAATTAGACCTCCAGGTAAAATCTGGTGGTTTTCAGAGTTCTATTGCTGGATCAATAGAACTCTGAAAACCACTCTCAATTTTGTGTAGTACTTTTTGCTAGTTGCGCGTATAAACATACAGACAGACAAAAATTCTATAAAATAATTGTTTTAGCTTCTAAAACTCTTATAAATACACCACAAATTATTTTCTTAATCTCTCGTGTGTTATTTGCATACCTGGTGTTCATAAGCACCAAGGACTTACCTTTCTCTTTTTTTTGCTGGAAACTACTTCTACGTAAACACACTGACTAGTTGCCATAGATTACTACCGTTATTTATAACCGCTATCGATTACATTTATTAACTGAATCTAGTATCAACTGATGGCCATTTCCAAAAACAGATACAGATTTGCCCGCACCATTTTTAACCAAATGACAATAAACGATACCTATTTAATCTATGACAACAGTCACCGAACAAAATTAATTGTGGCCACACAACTACAGTAATTAATGAGGGAATCGCGAAATCATTTGCTTTATTGGTGTACCTACCTTGTTTTAATAAAATGGTAGATTTCAATTTAATTTTAAGTCGTTGATTTTATAGGTTTATTTGAACGTAGCCTATGAAATATTAAAACGCTTATAATGTGATTAAGGTAGATTATCATTTCATATACGTGTGAATTGAATTGGACTACCAAATTTATTTACCACAAAATTGTAATATTGAAATAGACAATTGGGTTCTCTATTGTATTCCGTAACTTTTTCATCCATTTTTGGTCCATCCGTAAACGTAAAGTCTCAAGAGTAATTTAACATTTTAGAACATTACACTTTTGGTAACTGTGAAATAACTAACAGCTTAAGGGAATATCATCTCAGGCGACATCTGTCGGGCGTGTGGTCCCGTCTAGAAGATTCTCTAAGGCATGTTACGTCCGAATATTCGTTGACAGACCTATGTGAGTGCTTGAACTATGTCGTTCTATGTGCATGAAAAGTTACAACTAAGCACACGCAATATAATGAATACCTATTCAAAATTTGTCCCTTATTCGAATGCCGATTAATTCGTTGGTACTGATTGTTATTCGGGTCGTAATCGAATACTTGATTCTTATCTTATCTTATCTTATGTAGGGGCCAGTTAGTTCAGACCGGCGACACTTCGACCCAGTGGGATCTTTTGTGTCAACACTTTCCCAATAACGACTGCCATAGATGTTCATGACAGCCGGGACCAACGGCTTAACGAGCTCTCCGAGGCACGGAGCAGGCGATAATTGTCAATCAATACGCACATAATTTCGAAAAGTCGTATAACTTCCGAAAGTCAGAGGTGCGCGATGTGGGTTCGAACCCGAGACCCTCTGCATTGCAGTCTGTTGGTCTCCCCACTGAGCTATCGCTGCTCATATATCCTTGATGCTTAATCTGGTGGTGATTTTGAAGGCGTGATCAACTGTGGTGACGAGTTAAGACTGAATGAACTTGTTTAAAAATAATTGACTATGATTATGCTAATTAAAGGGACAATTTTCGTAATAAAACTGCTTAATAGAGAGTGCTAACCTACTTTAATATACATACGTCATTGAAATTAAACTACTATATACGGATTTTATCGCGTTGTTTATTTGATATATCGATAAAATCCGTATATAGTTTAATTTCAATGAATAACATTCGCGTAAACAGAAGACATTATTATACATACGTCAGTCTGCAAAGCTCGAGCCTCGAAGTCTTCCATATATAATCTAGGCAACAACAGGCGATACTAGGGAGCCAATTGCCAAACCACACACACACCGAGGATTTATAAGAGGTATATAGATGATACTTTTACAATATTAACAACAGATAATATTGTAAAAGTATTCCTAGAACATCTTAATTCCATTAATAATAACATACAATTTACTATGGAATTAGAGGCAAATAATGCATTAGCTTTCTTAGATGTATTTAATTGTCATCAGGAATCATGATCATACTTTGAGCCACACTGCGTATTAGGAAAAAGACCTATAAAAATAGGTACGTAAACGGTGAATCTTACCACCATCCTAAACATTTAGCTACCGTGGGAATGTCTTTGTTTCAAAGAGGCCACGGGATCTGTGACAAGAAACACCTGGACGCCGAGCTTCAACATGTCTAGCAAGTACTGCAAGACAACAAGGTCCAACAGCTGTGCCGCTGTCACAGATCCCGAGAAAATCCAGCCACAGTCCAGCGCCAGCCTGCCATACTGCCATATGTAAGGGGTGTCACTGACAAGATTAGCTACATCTTGAAGCGAGCTTCAATCAACACATACTTCACATCTCCAACGAAGATAAGTCAATTTTTACCATCCGTCAAGTGCCAACTACTTTTACAAGATGCAGGGGTCTATAAAATAGATTGTGACTGCGGACTCTTATACATTCGTCAAACTAAGAGAAGCATAGGCTTAAAATTATACATAGCTGATGGAAAATACCAGCGATCAATGAAGTCTGCTGTGTATGAACATGTGTAACAGGGGACCAACAACTACCTGAGATTTGACAAACCACATATTCTCGCTAAAGAACACCGATTCCTACCAAGGATGATTCACGAGGCTATTAAAATAAAAAACATCCTAATTTCAATAGAGAAAATGGTTGGAATGTACCACCAGTTTGGCATCCAGTAATTCAAATAGTCAAAACCAGGAAGAAGCAAACCACAGCTAGACTTCATGATACTTTAAGCTCATTGTGCGTCAATAGAAATACCGATAATTTAATTATGTTCGGGTACTCAGAAATAACTACACTGGAACATTGAGACAACTACCATCTTAGTTTTTCCGAGACCATGGCTGCTGGAAAACAACCGAAACGTCGGGGAAAGTGTGAACTTAAATACAAATAGTTTTAATGATTTAATTAGCTTAAAAAATAGTAAAATTTAATAGTAGTAGTAGTGTAACAGTTTTCAAACAACGTGATAAGATCCGTATAAAGTAGTTTAATTTCAATGAATAACATTCGCGTAAACAGAAGACAATAGTATCATTTGTGATATTTATGACACAGACTCGATCGGAACTTTATTTCGAATAGTTTTCTACCGAAAATATTATATGTTGGCGAGTGTCATAATAGAGACCCGTGAACATCATAATACGGCCACTGTCACTCGTGAACCTACGAATAGTAGGTCGAACAAACAAAGGAACAATGACGAACTAACTTTGTTCATTTCAATTAGTAAACTCGGCGACAGCGGTCCGACACGTTCAGTCGTTCGTTTGATAAATACCTATCTATTGCGATCGTTACATACCATTAGAATGATTGACTTGCTTCGATTTGATGCAATAGGTTAATTTCATTCAATTTTGTTGTTTTAGTGTGCGGTACCGTAGTTGTAGTATGGGCATATAAGATTCTATTGATAATAAAAAAAATGTAATGGCAGCATTTGGTTCGATTACCGTATCGGGCAAAACGTTATTGAACGTTTCTAACAAGAAATAGGTACTTAATAGCAGCACGGAGTCAGAAACAGTGCCAGGCGGCTTCAGGCATTACGTTGAACGTAGAGCATAGCTGGCGAAATGCATGTCTAATATATACACTCTGTCTGCTTACCCTTTCGGGCATATCCTCGAAGGGCGTAAGCATAGGTATGTTATGCTTACTACTGTCATGTCTATGTGATAATATAAACGTGCGAATGACGTAAGCAATGACATCTAAATAATAGAAATGCAGCAAATATTTTTAATTTATAATTAATAATAATAATAATAATCAAGGGCATAACTAAGGGGAAACCCGCTCCGGGTCTCCGTTGTCACAAGACCCGTGATGGTGGAACATGAGCGGTGCGGTGCCCCGCTCGCGCCGGTGCTGCCTTCTGCTGCTGGCTTGTATGCCTATGGTACCTATTCAGAGGGCCCATCTAGTTAGTTGGCAAGTCACCGTCTGCCCATTATATTGATGCTAATAGAGTATTCAGGGCAGACACCGTTTTTCATCCATAGTTACCAATATACCGGTTCACCAAACATCCATACTCATAGTCCATATATTAGAATCGAAACGTAGCAATAGTCCTACACCTGCTGCGGCTAGTGCCGCTGTAGGTATTCTATCCCACGTTTAATTAAACTCTCGAAGGGCCTCTTTACGTTGGACCTATGTCTCCGTGTAAGCCTCCCAAAGGGCCAGGTATTTTTCTAATATAATATGTTAGAAAATACCTGTGATAAGAAAAACATATTAATCATCATTTATTTACTAAACCAAGATTATGTTACATTCCCTTAAAAACTTACATAAAACAATTTAATTTACTACTTACTAGCTAAAATACTGAATATCATCATCATCATCATCATTTCAGCCTATTGCAGTCCACTGCTGGACATAAGCCTCCCCCAGGGTGCGCCACAAGGCCCGATCTCCCGTTTTCGCCATCCAGTCACCTCCAGCCACCTTTTTCAAGTCATCGGTCCATCTGGCCGGGGGGCGTCCTACACTACGCTTGCCGAGTCGTGGTCTCCACTCGAGAACCCGTCTGCTCCAACGATCATCGGTTCTGCGACAGATGTGATACTGAATATAATTATTATAATTAATATACTCATTATACATAATTATTGTTTATAACAAACAATAAGTTATTTTTCCCAAATCACCCAAATATGAATATAATGCAATTTGCATAATTATTTGCTTTGTGTGTGTATTCATAACATGTAGATATTGTTCAAAATCATTCCAATGTACCCAAATACTAAATTTTGAGTATTTATTTTATTACACGGCGGCGCCATAAAATTTTCTTATTCATAGGCAGTGTCTGTTTGTCAACATCTCGCGCTACCGACCTAAACGTTTTTATACGATCGTGCTAATGCCTTTATGACATCCAATACATTAAAAATCCCTACGTGAGTAATAAAATCCTATGATACTCACCAATATTACAAAGCTGCTTACTTTAATAATATTTAACGAACGGAATATAGTAGCAAACATATTATTTTCGCCAAGATATGACAATAAGTTTATCACTGCACTTGGCGATTAATAATAATAATCGATCGATCAAGGCATTAAAATCGGTACTATCGGTATAATCGAACATTGAGCAATACTAATAGAGGCGTCCAAAGTATTGTATCCTATTTTTAAGTATTTTAAAACTTATTGTTATTAATATTTGGGCCAACTTAAACTTAATAAACAATTATTATTATTATATTATTATTGAACATCAATGCGTAGTTGCTAGTATACTCGTATCATCGATATTTTATTCCAATTAATACGGATATTGTCGGCTCGACCGGGGAAGGACTACCCTCTCATAAAATATCGACGTGAAATAGCAGTATTCCTACTGTTGTGTTTCATTCGGTGAGTGAGAGTGCCGGAAGCCTTGTCACCCTCTTTGCTCCTTCCTGCTCCTTCTCCTTCCCACTTTCATTTTCTATTCTTCCTTACCTAAAGGGCCGGCAACGCAGAAGTGATGCCTCTGGTGTTGCAGGCGTCCATATGCTACGGTCAGGTAGGCTTGCTTACCAAATTAGTTGCATAAAAAAAGTTTAACTTTCCTAGCCCATTTTGTTATGGAATGACCTATAGTATCTATTTCACAAAAGTTTAAGCACAAAATGAGCGTTCTTGGAATATTATTGAAGGTTATTGCACAACCAAGTTTTGTGATTTCATACCCAAGTGAGGCCAAGGCCTAATATACAGTTACACAAACTAGTTCAAGTGAACTAACATCACAATTCGCAACAAAACGGCACACAAGTCAATTTAAAGTTACGCCGAAGCGCACTGCCGTATTAACATGCCATTTATCTAATAGGGGTGTCAAGTTGTCGAACTGCTGCCCTTATTGGATTCGTCTGCAGCTATAACATACAGCTTAAGCTGCAGTTACTTAACACAACGTAGCAAATTTACCCTGAGATACATGACTGCATTGATAAACATACAAGTATGTAGATTTACAGTAATGCAAAGAACTGCTCAGAATATATTTACATACATTCATACATACATTGACGCCTGTTTCCCAGAGGGGTAAGCAAAGACTAAGGATTTCCATTTGCTACGATCCTGACACACTTCTCTGGCTTCATTCACTTTCATCACATTCCTCATACATGCCCGTCGGTTCAAGGAGCTCTTAACCTGGCCTTGTCCAGAACGCCTCCGATCTGATCGAGAAACGTTCGCCTAGGTTTTCCTTTTCCGACTGTTCCATTCACACTAGCCTTATAAACTTTCTTAGTCAGTCTTTCCTCGTCCATATATATTTATCATGACAAAATTCACGACCGGCTTATAGCGGTCGTTATAGCTATTATTGTTATTAATATTAGGTCAGGTAATTATTTTTTGTGGATCCTTAGGTTATAATCTAATCCATGAATATTTTTTGTACTAACAAGGTGCTTATAAAGGTAGCCAAAAACCTAGGCCTAGGTACTCATGCAAAATCTACTCGTGTGAAATATAGAAACAGCTAAACTTCTGCTACCTACGACATTATTTGTATTTTAGAAGCTCGTCAAGGTAGAGCTACCTCGATACGCATGGGATACTCAGGACTGTTCGGTTAAGAATTAGTTAAGAGTACAACTCCTCGACTTTTTACATAACGATGTGTATCATGCATTTGCATTATATGGTTGGTTCCGATGCAGTTTTACTATTATAAATGGATAAATTGTATTATACTAAATTAAAATAAACATTAAAATGTAAACATCATTTGCATTTTAGTTCATATCAGTTTCACGTCTATTAGATTAGGTATAAACTCTATTTTGAACAGTAATTATTACGAGTACTAGCTTTTGCCCGCGGCTTCGCTCGCGTTAATTTAGAATTTGACAATCAATTCGAGATGTACTCTGCTTGTAATAATATAATTCAATCATGATTCGAAAGACACGTGGCGCCATCTTTTATTATAACAAAGTTATTGTTGTTTTCCTCGGGAACAGTAATTTTTTTCGGGATGAAAGGTAGCCTATGTCCGTTTCTGTACACTTGACAAAGTATATGCAAAATTTCAGGATGTTCGGTTCAGTGGTTTAGGCGTGAAAAGGTAACAAACAAACAAACAAACAAACTTATTTTCGCTTTTATAATATTAGTTAGGATTAGGATATACATACCCCAAATCATTACCGTAACCGTTACATGAATACTAGTGGATCCAACAGATATTTTCCTCCTGCCCGAAAGTAAGCTTATTTTTTTATGAATACCCAAACTTGATTGCAGGGCCACCTATTATTCCCAATTGCGAATCTAAAAACATCCAGAGACCCATTCTAATCACCCAAAAAATATCATCGATATCGGTCCAGCCGTTTAGGAGTTCAGTCACATACTGCGTGTATATCACTAAATTCCTTCTAAAGAAGAATTATATATAATGTAAAAATAATAAAATATATGCCTGAATTTGAAGTACGTAATACTACAAGTTCTTCATTGTGAATATATTTTAAGTATAAAGCTAGATAAACACACAAATAAACTTTAATACCCACATCCCTATTAATTCTTCGGTTAAACTCCAAAGTAAGAAGCTAACCTCGGTAAACGTGAAGCTCAAAATACTTTGCATTAAAAATAAACGATTTTATTTTGTAACGTGAACTTAGGAGCATTTATTACTTATTTGTGTATAGAGCAGAGCCGTATACTTAATAGACCTCTGAGATGATTCCTTTGGCGAACTTAAGGAGGGTCGGATGGGATTGGGGGCTGAGGAGCACAAACGGCAGTCACCTGTGTATTAATAATCTGTTTAAATACAGGTATTATAGCGCCGTCCTTCTCTATTGATTGTTCTGGTAGGTCTAGAAAAGGCCAGCGATATGTATACAATATATTCAGCGTACAAATGTGTAAAAGTAATGTTAATGAAATGGCTGAAAACTGAAACCATACTTTATGTACGCGGTAGACCGAAGAGACAGCTAAAGAGAGCACTTAATAAAAAAGGTAGATTCACCAATTTGTGAAGTTTGTGGTACATTAGATGATGTTTAGCACTTTCTCATGGAATGCGCTAAATTTTGTCAACGGAAAGACTCATTGACTGCAATGATATGACATCAACAAGCAAGATGTAGAGGCGATTTTTAATATATTAGTTGAGCGGTTCAATAGCGGCGAGAAATTTAGTTGATATGATCCTGCACCAATGAGTCTTTCTGTCTGTCTTAACAATGTATATTAAGTAGTTTGTAAGTTTAGGGTATGATGGGGCTTGCATATCATATAGGTTAAAAGGCCTCTAAATAAGTAAAGAATACATAAAAGAAATACCGCTTCCATTTTTTCAAAAATTCAATTGATATAATATTATGGGTATTTTTAATACTAATATCGGGAAAAGCCGATCCTTGTACTTATATTTGCAATTTATAACTTCATTCATAGTGTAAAGACTATCTTCCAAAACATTTAAACTTTTATAAAAGTGTTTTTATTTACATACTTACCTTTTAAATGCAAGCTATTGAATCGAATTCACAACATTTATCAGAAAGGTCTAGTAGCAAAAAGCGAATTGGATCAGCGGAGCACTAAAATATGACAACATATTTTTCTGTATACCCTATTTTTTCGGCAGCAATATTTCAGAACGCCATTATGGTTTGACTTAGGTCACTAATCCGGCAAAAAATAGGACGCGTGAAAGATGGCGCCCAAACTTTGTACTGTTACAGGCAATAAAAATAGATTTTCAAGTTATCTCAAGAGTAATCTTTATTAAGCCTTATTTATGACGAAAAAAGGATTAAGCGTATATGTAAAGAGGTTTGCTTATAATACTTTTCGTTACTTCTGAGTCGTCTGAGAACTGTTCAGCTACCAGAAGACTACATTTTCCAGGGCAGCAATGCAATCTTTAATTATTCTCTGTATAATACCTAAGGTTTATTCTATGGCATGTAATTTAAATTATTAAAATTCTTTGTAGTAAGTCAATGTGCAGACTTAAAAAATCAGTTAGGTATATGAACTTGACTCCCGAATATAATGGGACATGTGCTTCCTCAAGCTTTGCCGCGGCGGTAGTGATGGTGTATTTCTTGCTTCCACCAGTTCATTTGCACTGTGAGCTCAATACATGTATGCCATAGCTATACTGAACTCCATAGGAGTAAATCCTGTCAATCGCACAATAATTCAATTTTCTTATAAGAATACACCCACTGTTCGACCACAAGATGCCTCCTGTGCGTTTAAAAAGCCGCCGAAGCTTTCTGCGATTTCACTCATCTTGGAATATCAATATTCCCCCACAACGGGCAAGAGAGCAAATGTGGGCAGCGAAACATCCTGTCCCGGCAAGTTTCATTACAACCTCAGAAAACCTGCCACCTGGACACCAACTGCAATGGCCAACCTCGAAATCACTGAATCGCTTGCGTACCCAGGTTGGTCGTTGCAAGAACAATATGGCAAATTGGGGCTACACGGACCAGTCGCAAACGCGCTGTGACTGTGGAGCTCCACTGCAAACTATGCCACATTTATTTGCTCTCTTGTCCAATGTGCCCCTCCAGCTGCACTGTGGAGGATCTGTGGAGAGCAACGGACAATGCCGTGGCTGTAGCGAGATTTTGGGCAAACAAAATTTAGGGGTGTTCGTACATTGACACGAAGAAGAAGAAGATTCAATAACTGATTGCTTTTTAGTAATTCATAAAATACAATTGTCAATTATGTAATATTACTAAACTGAAAGAACAACTAACATCAAATTACCTTTGAGATTTCGTAATCAAGAATTGCTGAAATATACTGTTTTGGCAAAAAAATTAATAAGTATGAATAATAATAAAAACAAGTTAAATTCACATGACAATTAATGTAAATATTTATAAATTTATTAATGTCCTACTTTTTTAGTCATTAGATCAACAAGCCATCCAACCCACATCGTGTGTATGCACGATAGTTAAATTTATATCTGGCATTCCTTTAGTACTTTGTTTTATATGGAAGTATATATTTTAGAAAATATCAGACGATCTTAAAACGCTCGTAATCCGATATTTAATAAACAACTCTTTGTCTTTCTTTCGAACAGACGCTAAGTGTATGAATAGAAAAATACCACATATTAATATCTCATAAACCTTAATGGCTTTTCCTTTGAGTGTACGACATACATGTATGACAACGTCATCTGACGTAGAACGATCGCTTACCAATTTCCTATGTACGTGAATTTTCGAAAACACCACATTTGTCTCATGATGGAATTCGGTGTAAGCTGCGTAATACCTCAGAACAATGATGTTCGGAGCGTAATACGTATATGGAAATAACCTTGCTTCAATTCTCGAAAGGAAATTCGTTTTAAGATTAGTACCTTCCAAATAACTTGTATTTGTTCGTTAATTCAGAAGAAATCAAATTATACTATTGATTAGATATTGTTAGTCTATAAATAATTCCATATACCTTAATATTATAAAAATAAGACAAACCTGAAGATTTTGTTGAAAATGTAATTGCAACTATTCCATATGCAGGTTCGTATATCAAGAAACGAGTCATTTTAGCTACGGACAGTTAAGTTTTGACATATTTTGATAGATTATGTGTCAAATTTGCTGTCCATAGCTAAAACAACTGGTTTCTTGATATACGAAGAAAGCCTTAGAGATGCCTGACGTTTGTCGTATATCTGTATCACGCAAAAAGACACAGAACGATTATTTGTCACAGTTTGATAGCTTCGCTTACAACTTAAAAACAAAGCAAATTATCAGCTGATAGACGTAACTAAAACCACCAGACGACCACTGCCTGGGATGGAGAGGTCATGTTCCGGCGGGTTCATCGTCGAACGACAGACGATGGATAGTAATGATCTCCCGCGTGTTTGTGCCGTGCGCGGGGACTCGTACGGAGGGATGAAGGAGTCCTGGGGGTTGAGTGGTGATGTGGCGATAATGGTGCCGCTGATCTGCAACACGCCCCTTTGGTCTGGATTTCCTCTCACACGGGAGGTTGTAGTCTAGCCAGCTGCGATCAATCGGCTGAGGTGTCTGCTCATGCGGCCGCCAGGCAAGTGTCCTTGGGTGAAGAGGTCTCCAGCCGGCAGTGCTCGTTTCCCACCTCAGTGGTTTGGGGTGGAGCGACTTGTGCTGTTCGTCTCGGGGACAGCTCACTCGGGTGTGCTATACCTTGCTGGTAGCCCTGGTGCCTGAACAAGGCATCCCCAACGTTGCGGACTCCATGGCGGGTGGGGAGTCAGCAGGTTAACTAAATGATAGACCAAATGGACTCTGTCAAAACCAAAACCAAAGGCTTGACCGATAAGGGCGAGCAATTAAGGACCTCTGGACCCTTAGGGGGAGAGGTTAAGGCGGGTGTGGGAGCTGCATGTGGGAGCACCTACACACCTAGGCGACATGGTCGTGATGGCCCTAGTGGCCGTCTGAACGTGAGCCGAGGGAGTGGTGCTCACCCGGGCAGTTCAAAGGAATGGAGAGGGGGTAACCCTGGAAAGGGTACCCAATGTAAAGGGCGTGGCAGCTCCGGAGGGGGTCAGTTGCGCAAAGAATACCCGAAAGGGGATCTTAGCGCAGCACCCTCGGGGAGTGGCTGTCAGCCATCAAGTCTCGGGGAGGCTAGCAAGGAGCAGTCGGGCAGGGCACACCCTACGGGTGAGCCAAACTCGGCTGCACACTCTGCAACCCATACCCAGAGTAGGAAGAGGCGCAGCGGGTGTGCCAAACGTAAGCGGCGTGAGCTGCAGCGGCAGATGGCACTGGCACCTGGTGCAGCCCCTTCTAAAAGGGTTAGGGAAGTAAGCGACGAAACCGTTGCTCAGGTCGGTGACAGCAAGCGGGCCAAGACCCAAAGTGACTCCTACAGGGAGGCGCTGACGGGAGTCAAGATGGCAGTTGTCGCTGACAACTTCCCTGATGCTCTATTAGCTGCAGAACAGGTGGAGCCTATACGGGTGGCCATTTGGGACCTGCTAGAGGCCACGCCGGATCCTCTGCCGGCTATTAGCGTAGGTGCACTGCTCGGAGGAGCTCTGCACATTACATGTGAGGGAGTGGGAGCTGCAGAGTGGCTTCGCGGTCTAGACGGGAAAACCGTTGGGAGCGTGAAGCTCAAAGTTGTCAGCGCCAAGGAGCTTCCAAGGCCAATCAAAATGGCCTGGAGGACCAGGAACACCTGGTGCCTAGATGCCTCCAGGGTGCTGACCATGCTGCAGCGCCTCAATCCCTCCCTAAGGACCTGCGAGTGGAAGGTGCTGGGCACGCAGGTTGAAGAGACGTATACCAGGCGCATCATCCTGGTGGACAGCGTCTCAGCCGCGGTCATCAAGGCAGGCGGCTTCTCTCTCCATGCTGGCATGGACAAGAGCACATTCAAGATCCTCGAGGATCCGAATGTGCCAGTCGGTGCCGGCGTGGGGGAAGAGGCCCCTGCTTTGATGGAATCGCGGGTAAAGGACGGGGAGGAGCCCGTAAATCCTGTGGTGGAGTCAGGCACGGCTCTCCGCACCTCTTCGCCTTGCGCATTGCCGAAGACTGACGACATAATCGGTCATATTGATGACATGAATCTGTCGTCATCGCCGGATGCTGCGGAGGCGATGTTGGAAGAGGAGAGCAGGGGGGGCGGCCAGTAATGGCTACCACCGAAGGCGCTACCATATAGGCAGACCGTATGGCGGGACTAAGGTGCGTACAAATAAATCTTCATCACTGCATCGGGGCGATGACTGTTTTGGCCCGCCACCTGCGAATGAATGAATATGACATTGCCCTGATTCAGGAACCTTATGTTAAAGGGGGAAAAATTAGAGGCTTGGGTGGGACGGGAGGTGTAATTTTTCATAACTGTCTCACTAATGATATGAGGACATGTGTATATGTCAGAAATGGCATAAACGCAATGCCCTTATATAATTTCTGTTCTAGGGATCTTACGACAGTTAAGATTGATGTGCGAGGGAGCGGAGGGCGGGATACTGTAATCCTGACCTCTGCATACTTCGACTATACGGACAAGGATCTTGTTAAATATGGCAGCCGGGAGAACCTGGACATGATCTTGGGGTGCGATGCCAACGCACACCACACAGTCTGGGGGAGCACGGATGTGAATGTAAGAGGGGAAAAACTACTGGAGTATGTGGTAAGTACCTCTTTACAAATTCTGAATAAAGGAAACAGGCCAACGTTCGCTGACTGTAGGCGAGCAGAGGTAATTAACATCACGTTAGCCTCCAACAGGGCTAGTACTAAGATTGTCGAGTGGCATGTGTCTGATGAAATTACCTTGTCAGATCATAACTACATATGCTTTAGGTACAGGACGCTGGTTTCAGCTCCTACAGTACGTAGAAGGAATCCCAGAAATACGGACTGGAACTCCTTTAGGAGTGACCTCGGGGTAGATTTGGCGGATTCTAAGGGTAAGCTCAACTCTATATTAGACATCGAGTTTACAGCAGACGAATTGGTCCAGACTGTGAAAACGGCCTGGACAAGTAATTGCCCTGAGAGGGAAATTAAGCCCAAGAGGGTACCGTGGTGGACGCCAGAGTTGGTGAAGCTGCGGCTAGAATCCAGACGAGCGTTTAACAATGCTAGGACCAGTAGGGACTACAGCGGTTACGCTCGTTGTTTGACCAACTACAACAAAGCTGTGCGGAAAGCCAAACGGAAGGCTTGGAGAGCACACTGTGAAAACATCAGTACGATTCCTGAAGGAATGAGGCTCTTCAAAGCTTTATCGACTGACAGAGCACACCCATTGACAACCATTAAGGATGTCAATGGGCAGCGAACAGGGTCTGGTAAGGAGACATTAGCAATGATGCTAAACACACACTTGCCAGACTGTAAGATAATAGAAAAGGAGCAGGAGGACCCTATCAGCTTGGTTGAACTTAGCTATCGTACAACCAAAGCAGATGGGGGCACTGCTAGGAAGGTAGTGGATGAAGGGAAGGTTGGCTGGGCTCTAAATGGTTTTCAACCATTTAAGTCACCTGGTCCAGACATGGTTTATCCTATCATCCTACAACAGGGAGCTGCACTCTTGGTTCCGCATTTGTGTAGATTATACAGAGCCTGCATAGCTTTTGGATTCATTCCAGAGATATGGAGGCGTGTTAAAGTCATCTACATACCGAAACCGGGCAAGGAAGACTATGAAGAGGCCAAGGCATATAGTCTTGAGTCGTTCTTCCTGAAAGCTCTGTAGAAGTTAGTAGATAGACATGTCAGGGAGGGAGCATTATGGAAATTCCCCCTCCACAGGCTACAATGTGCCTACCAGTCGGGTAAATCCACTGAGACGGCACTACATTTTGTGGTAAATAAGGCAAAACATGCATTAGATAACCGGGAAGTGTGCATTGCCGCATTCCTGGATATTGAGGGAGCCTTCGATCGGATCACCTTTGATGCCATTAGTGTGGCATCGGCAAATCATGGCATAGAGCCAACCATTTGCAAGTGGATCGATTGTATGCTCAGGGGTAGAATTATTAGGTCTGAGTTGTTAGGTGATGAATTGTATGCAACGACAACCAAGGGCTGTCCTCAGGGTGGAGTACTCTCACCACTCTTATGGTGCTTGGTAGTCAATTGACTCCTAGAACAACTCAACAAAGGTCCGTACTTAACGGTCGGATATGCGGATGATTTGGTGATACTCGTCAATGGAAAGTTTCCGAGTACGGTATCCAGTCTCATGCAGAAGGCCCTGGTTATGGTGCAAAAATGGTGCAGTAGCCATCATTTATCTATCAACCCAGGGAAAACTACTGTCGTGCCATTTACTAGGAAGAAGGATCTCACAGGTTTGAGAACTCTCTTCATGTATGGTACGCAGTTACAATGGTCCACGGAGGTGAAGTATCAAGGCATGACCTTAGATAGCAAACTAACGTGGAAACCTCATGTAGAAAAAGTCATAGAGAAGGCCCAGCGGGTTTTCGGCATGATTCGCTCTACTTATGGGATGACCTGGGGGCTAAAGCCCAAGGTCATCCAGTGGCTATACACGATGATGATAAAACCCATACTCACGTATGGAAGCATTGTCTGGTGGCCAAGAACCAAACTAGCTGCATGCAGGAACGCGCTGTCGAAGGTACAGCGATTGGCCTGCATGGCTATAACAGGGGCGTTCCCGACTACGCCAACGGCAGCGTTAGAGGTCCTGCTAGATCTAACGCCGTTACACATTGTTGTGGAGTCAGAGGCGGTAAAGGAGCTACATAGACTATCTGTGCATGGGCTGTGGAGCGTCAACATGCCGGTAACTCGACGCACAAAACTGGAGACTTCAAAGGATCTCAAAAGGATTATGAGCATGGGATGCGACAAAATGCAACCATTGCACATATTCAAAAAGAATTTTAAAATAAAGGTCCCCACGAGGGATGAATGGAGACAAGGTCTAAAATCCCCTGACGAGGGTTGTCTCATCTGGTACACCGATGGTTCCAAAATAGAAACAGGATCAGGCGCTGGTATCTATGCCAGTGACTGTAAGGTTAGCCAAAGCATGGGCAAATATGCAACGGTCTTCCAAGCGGAAACCTACGCTATAATTGCCTGTGCTCAGGAGAATATCAACAGTGGTGTCACTGACAAGACTGTCTATATTCTCAGTGACAGTCAAGCTGCTCTCAAGGCTCTGGACTCGTGTAGGGTGGACTCCAGACTGGTCCTGAACTGTGTTAAGATCCTCAACAAACTAGGCAGGAAGAACACAGTCAGACTGGTCTGGGTTCCGGGACATGCAGGGGTGCAGGGCAATGAGGAGGCTGATGAGTTGGCCAGAAAGGGGTCGGAGCAGCTGTTTGTGGGCCCCAAGCCATTCGTGGGACTCTCTGAGAGCACCGTCAAGGCAGCTTTGAATGCACATGGCAATGACAAACACAGGTTGCAGTGGATGGCCCTTAGGGGTCTGGAACACTCCAAGAAGTTCAGTGCGAACGGACCCACAGGCTTCACCCGGAAGTTCTGTGGATATAGCAAGAGCCAAATGCGCCTGCTCACAGGAGCGTTCACTGGCCATTTTGGCACCAACGACTTCCTGTGTAGATTGAGATTGGCACACAATTTGATCTGCAGGGCCTGTGGTGAACAGGACGAGTCCATATTGCACCTATTGTGTGAATGCGACGCGTTGGCTGAACTGAGGACGGGCCTGATGGGGGTGGCGTATCCAAGCCCTGAAGACTTCAGGCTTCTCCCTCTGAATTGTACACTGCGGCTTATGCAGTACATTCATAAGCAGATAGCTAAGGGTTAAATCTTGGGGCCGACACAAAAGATCCCACTGGGTCGAAGTGTCGCCGGTCTGCACTGACTGGCCCCCACACATAAGATAAGATAAGATACGCTTACATATTTTACAGAAATCTAAAAACATTTATATGACTACACTTCAGCGCCGTAGTGAATTTGAGGTCCATGTTTAGTAGCAGCCGATTTATTACATAAGGATGACATTATATTCAAAGCAAATGTTCCTTAATTCCTTCAATAGTTATGATTAAATGATAATTCATGAGAACAGTTACTTCAACCATACTCAGAATTTTAATGATCTATTGGTGTGATAAAAACACACAAATACACTGAGGGGCTATGTAGTACAAACTCTTGGAGCCGGGCTTCACAAATAAACTTTTCTCTATTTTCCCCTCTTCAAACTTCTACGGTATTGACATACATTTCTATCTGAGATTCCAAAGCAAAGCATAAATTATATTCTCTTTTTATCCCGAAAAATAAATTCGGTAAAATCTGATGGTTTTCTTTTTCACATTTCAAAATAAATGGGTGAGATCTATGGCGCGTCACTAATGGTGACGCAGCTCGCAACTCGCACTTGACACTCATTAGGCTTCGGTTACGGTGCGCGATGCGTAAACAATGATGTTTAAGGTTAGTGTACATGACAGATTTTGTTTACCTTAAAATTGCGGTTTTGCTGAATGTTTGGATTTAGATTTGTTGTTGTATAAAGCTGAGCACAAAACGTTCACGATTCATGGCGACCATCAGGCGCTAAACTGGACTGATCGCTTACTGTGCTTTCTTTAATGCTTTACGAGACTATATCATACTACTTAGCGCTCTCTTTAAATTATCTCTTTACACTATACACAGACCTACCTAATATTAAAAATAATTATATTGAAAATTTTATTCATCTTATTTTTTTTATTAGAGGTTAATTTTTTTTTTAAGTTCGTTGGAGGAAAACGTTTTAAATAGGTACATCGTCTTAATTTATATTTTCATGTTGCTTTTTCCTGTTTTAACAACAAGAAACATAATACTGTTTATAATTATTATTAGACTTATGTCGTTTTTAAAAATATTTAGTAATGTATTTTGATTTTACCCACATTGCTTTGTTCTACTTTTAATATGTGTACTGTTGTCGATAAATTGGAAAAACAAACAGATATTAATTTTATTGGTGTCAGTAGCTAAAGTTCATTCACATTGTCATAAAATTTCAAGCTACCCAAAGCAATAAAACATTCATTTTATATGATCGCAGTATCAAAAAGGAAATGGGAATTCTATGTAGTCGGCTTCGGAATATACTCACCAGTAATATATGATCTCCATTTTAACATTCGTTGCTAAGGTAGTATTCTTAGTGAGGAAAGTTCGGAACTGCATTCTTGTTGCCGTACAAATTAGATTTTAAAGCGCGTCGGTGTCGCAACCACTTGACACTCATTACTGTGTGGTTTGGGAGAGAGCCGCATAAACAATCGTGTATACGGACCCCTCCACTATGCCCAGTGAACCTCGAATAAATTCCACTGTGCAAAAGAAAATAAACGTGTCCGCATTTCACCATGGAAAAGGTGCAAACTTGCATGTTTCAGCTATATTGTTTGAATGTTCGAGTTTGAGAATGAAATAGCGTTGAATTAAAATTTTAATGCGTATTTGTTTTCCTTTATTTATGTTACGTTTCTATTACTGCTTTCATATGAGTTTAGCCTAACTGATTTAAATATATTAAAACTAGATATGGTAGATTAAATCGTCCGTAGATTTTAGATGTTTTGATTACTAGATTTTTATACTCCTCATCACTATCCTTGTGTACTTCAAGATTATATTATTTTGTCAACTATTTGTTTATATACCTTTACTTATTTTTCTTAACATTTATCAACTTGCGTGTTCGCTGTCGAATTCCTAAGCATGCGCTCATTTGGCGTTTATACTCGTATATATAGTATATCAGCAGTTTCCTAGAATTGAATAACGGTTCTCTGCCATGTACAAATTGTCAAAACAATATAATTCGATCTGTATTTAAAGTCGGTATAGTTATTATTAATAGATTGTCAAATTAAATAAGCAATTTTATTACATATTCTGATACATTTTACAACAATAGCAATTTTGTCAAATAGTTATTAGGTACAGCGGTAAAGGTTACGAATTATTTACAACGGATACCGGAAAAAAATAAATTAGATTGCCAAAGTTTGTTTTGGATATGGAACCGTCTTTAAATTTACTGTTATAGAACTTTCGTATTTTCGCCCAATTTGCTATGCCTCGGTCTAGAGTTGGCTTTTGAATTTCGAACACAAGTTTCCTTACAAAGCGTGAAAAGAAACGAATCTATCTAAACTTCTTGGTGTTGTTTATTACTTTCGTACACAAAGGGTTCGTGGAAATATTTCGCTACTACCCTCATATCTTAAACTGTTTGTTTTAGCTTACCCGTCTTAAGTTAGTTTCTCTTTGAACTTAAAGCCAAAGGTATACAATTTATTAGAGTACATAAGTTGTTACTTGTAATGAACATCTGTAAGTAAGTTGGTCGTAAAGGTTTTCAGCGGTCCCAAATATGTTGGCAGTTTTATACGCTTGACGCGTTTAGAAGTAATTATGGTATAAATAACGGTGTACGATACGACCAGACTGATCCTAATTTTCCCAAAAATGTTTTCGAGCAATAATCATAAATTTGTTTTTTGTTATGGTATAGGAGGCAAACGAGCAGACGAATCGCCTGATGGTAAACGATTACCGCCGCCCATTGACACCCGCAACACCAGAGGAGTTACAAGTGCGTTGCCGGCTTTTAAAAAGGAGTACGCTCTTTTCTTAAAGGTTTGAAGGTCGTATTGGTCTGGACCTTTGCGGTATTTCTGGAAATACCGCAGGCGACAGCTCATTTCACAGTTTTGTTGTGCGAGGCAGAAAATTTCTGGAAAAACGCACAGTGTGGACTGTCAACCATCTTAATGATGAGGATGAAAATGCTGGCGCGTAGGATGATGGCGAAAAGAGGCGGCAGGGATCCAGTCCGAGCAGTTCCTAGGAGCACTCTCCAAATTGAATTTATTAGTCAAGTAAGGCGTCAGTGGCGCAACGCTAGTAAATGCAATTGCTGTGCATGAGGTCTCGAAATCGATTTCTGGGTCGGGCATAGTTTTATTGTATTTTTTGGTCAAACGATTGTAGTAGTAGTAGCACGTAGTTTGGAATTGTGCTCGATAGATGGCAATACGTTAGCTCACTACAACGTGGGCTTCAAAACATAGTTGACGAAATCTTTTAATACACATCTGTCTACCCTTTGGGATGGAGTCCAGGTATAGACCAATATGAAATTTGGCTTACTTCTCTCATTTAAAATAATATAACTTAAGGTCAGTCAGATGCTTCCACGCGGTTTAAAAATAATATCCTCCAGACCGAATTTTGGCCACGGCGACCAGTCTTAACGGAGACTGGCCAACTACGCAGGAGATATTATAGTGCACAAGTGTGTGCGCAAACACAAGTGTGCTCTCTGTTCCCTAACTCTCATGATCCGATGGGACAGTAATCCGACACGACCAGAGAAAGATCAGGCGCAGAACTAACGGCTTTACGTGCTTTCCGAGGCACGGGGGTGTCTTACACCGCCAACTTCCTAACTCCGGGCTGCTATTGAGATTATCTTAACTGAAAAATGTATTAACTTTTTGTTGGCCCGACCCGGGATTCGAACCGGAGACCTCATACACAGCAGTCGCATTCACTACCGCTGCGCCACGGAGGCAGTCAATCAGAGATCAAATCAGAGGTTTAAGAACTACCAATATACAAAACATATAAAAAGAAGCAACGATACTATCCTAAAATGTAGTACAGTAATTGTTATGGACTATTGATCTATCAATTCGACTAGGTACCCAAATTGCAATAATACTTTTACTTGTTAGTTCGGCATCTTACGTATATCGGCTTTTTACGATAAAAGCTATCATAAATAACGTATTGAATGTCCAATTAAGCTATCTGAAAGAAAACTTTCAAGTTATACGTCTCACTCTTTCGTGTAAGTAAAATAGGCTTATCTCTCTCTACAGCTTAGGTAGGTACGAACATTTATCTAATAAATGCGCTATGCCTCGAAGGCAATCAGGTGATTATCGCGCTTTCGCTGTGATACACGTATTCTTTTATTTTATTACGAAAGGCTGCACGTGTCTCTGCCAGTCTTTTAATTTATCTAAGCGCTGTACTTATAAAGCGCTGTCATGATACAATATAGGTACATAATATGTAACACAGGTACGTTCAGAAATACATAGTCTAATGCCTATAACACTCGTAGTATGTTACTATTAAGTGATCTGGGTGCTCAGTGCGAGTTGTTTTACATTAACGCGATCGAAACGTTTACCGCGTTCGGCTCACTGATTGGTTAAGAGCTTGCAGCGGGTCATAAACGTGTCAATCGCGTTAACGTAAAACAAACTCGCACTAGGCACTCTTAGCATTTCGCCCGGTAAGTAAGAGTTCCGAAGGCTCACATACGAGTAGTCATTTTATAGTTATATAGACAGTCTATGTAGGACTTATACAAGAACCGATACTTATGCCATCGAGGCGTTGGCGCAGCATTTCTTTTGTGTATGAGGTCTCGGGTTCGATTTACAAGTCGGGCAAAATGGTATTGCAATTTTGTGTCCAGATGGCGTCAGTGGCGGAGTGGTAACTAATGCAACTGCTATGCATGAGGTCTTGGGCTCGATGCCGGGTCTAGAGCATAGCATTATTGGGATTTCCTCTCAAGAAATTCTCAGTAGCAATATGGCGCCTCAAACTGTGCCCGGTGGACGAGAACCCGCTCGCCCTCTATCTATTATGATACATACATACATACATAGATTCACGCCTGTTTCCCAGAGGGGTAGGCAGAGACTACGGATTTCCATTTGCTACGATCCTGACACACTTCTCTGGCTTCATTCACTTTCATCACATTCCTCATACACGCCCGTCGGTTCAAGGAGCTCTTAACCTGGCCTTTGTCCAGGACGCCTCCGATCTGGTCGAGAAACGTTCGCCTAGGTTTTCCTCTTGCGACTGTTCCATTCACACTAGCCTTATAAACTTTCTTAGTCAGTCTTTCCTCGTCCATTCTTTCTACATGTCCAAACCAGCTTAACATACCCTTTTCTATTCTTGTAACTATATCTATTATGAATATAAATCATATCCTTCATTGGCAAAATATGGATGTAATACACCTGTGTCCTGCGGGTATATAGGCTTGTGACTATGTTTGTAACTTCCCTAGGCGAGCAAGCCATTCCTGAAGTCACAAAAATTTTAGAAAGTGTGGTCTCTTTCACTCAAAAAATGCTGATATACTTATAACGACCATAGTTTACAACTATTGCGGAATTAACCATTAAAACGATTATCTACGTTATATTTTTGTTACAAAATGATTTTCTCCTTGGAATCCATTGTGATATCTAGCTTTTTGATTTTCAGCCTCATACAATTTTACGAT
Source organism: Catocala sponsa (assembly GCA_963564715.1). NCBI lineage: Eukaryota > Metazoa > Arthropoda > Insecta > Lepidoptera > Erebidae > Catocala > Catocala sponsa. Next base: position 17,313,904 of record OY751338.1, on the reverse strand, counting down.
ATGTGGTTGCTTGTACGATTCAAATAATTAAGTATATCGATCAAAGAATATAATAAATTCAATTAGTAAGCCAGTTGTTATTACATTATATACTTTATTTTGTCATTTTAATAATATATGGGTGTAAAAATATTTATGCAATTATAGTATATCTGTCGCAGGCAATGTATATGATTACGCGTTTTACAAAAGGCGTCGTCAGTTTAAAAAGGCTTGTTGATTGTTATAGTAGGGTGACCGTCAACGGAGCCCCGCTTCGCGGGGCTCCTATATTTGGGTGGATTTAAGAAGGAACCTAACATAATCTAACCCTTCCGAGATGGAATGCAGTGATTTGAGGCGTATAGGTGCTCGTTATGCTGTTGAATTGTCTATCAAATGTCGTGGCATATTATAAAGTTACAAGGCAATTTACATTTTGCCTTCGGCATATTTTAAAACAGCGAGCGTTTTTAACTGCTCAATCGCCACCCGTATATAGATACAATAATATGCACCTACTAATCTGTGAGTAATATTGAGCCCGTAAACATTCCTTGCGGTGCGGTGTCATACTGTGCCATGAAACCTCACCGCATGGCAAATCAATGCTTCCGCAAAGAAAATAGGCAACAGACACCATACGTTGGGTTCATACTATTATAATGAAACTCAATCGTCTAAAATATTATGTGACTATATTACCAAACTCACAGCAATTACACGGACTATTGAGAACGTCTTACTCAGTTGAATGCTAGTTCCTTACTACTGAGTGATCTTTCGCCGAGAGAACGAGTTATTTTTCCCCTCCACAATAAAATAACCCCACTATTTAAAAATGATAGTTGGCTGTGTTGCCAATTGAATAAATAAAAACTCCCGAACAGAATTATTAACAAAAATAAGAAATCATGACATTCGGCCATCCGATACCATGCTACTCCTGGAGCACAACCTCAACTAAAATCACTCAGTTTTCATTATCACACGATCAAGATATGGTGTTAGCAAGAATGAAAAGTATATATCCACTTCCCTATGCATAACAGAAACATCTCGATCATCGAATTTTAAACAAAATTAAAAAAAATACTATTGAAGAATTGCTTTTATACATTAAATGAATATTGTAATTTCACACATACTTTAAAACGAAATGTCTATTAGCAATATAATAATAAGTACTGTATAAAATTATACAATGTATTTATGTTTAATTTATCTTGACTTATGTAATTATTAAACTGGAAATTGACATTGTTTATACTATTTTTTTTTTTATACAGTTACGATATTATTTATTTCCTTCGCATATTTATAATTATTGTTCCTATTGATAATGAATATTATGTCTATTAATTATTGTTTTTTTTTTTTGAACTATCTAATAACATTCGTAAATGAAATCAAAAATAAATTTATTCAAGTTCAGGGCAACACTTATGAATGTCAAAGTTACACTAATTTTGTTTTGTGAATTTACATTTACTGACACGTTCAGCAAGGCAAGGGTGTAGGGCTCATGACAAGAACGGGCAAGAAACTCATGGCCACTCTTTTCAATCGTCAAGTTTACAATAAAATTTTGTTCAAATCATGACTGTACGCCTACTATCTTATCTTATGTGTGGGCCAGTCAGTGCAGACCGGCGACACTTCGACCCAGTGGGATCGTTTGTGTCGACACTCTCCCAATAACGACTGCCATAGATGTTAATGGCAGCCGGGACCGACGGCTTAACGTGCTCTCCGAGGCACGGAGCAGGCGACAATTGTCAATAAATACGCACATAATTTCGAAAGTCATATAAATTCCGAAAGTCAGAGGTGCGCGACGTGGGTTCGAACCCGAGACCCTCTGCATTGCAGTCTGTTGGTCTCCCCACTGAGCTATCGCTGCGTACGCCTACTAAAGGCGAGGTATGATGTACCTTAACCTTTGTAACATCCTCTGTAATCATGTCTCATATGCATACGAATAAACTTCTACTTCAATGTCATCACATCATTTCAATGTCATCAAATCACTTCAACGTCATCAAACCATTTCAATGTCGTCAAACCATCTCAATGTCATCAAACCATCTCAATGTCATCAAACCATTCAAATCTTTTCACTAAACCATTCCATCAAATCATTCCATCACCAAATCGTCTCATCAAATCATTTCATCAAACCATTTTATCAAACCATTTCATCAAACCATTTCATCAAACCATTTCAGCAGACCATTGCAGCAGACCATTTTATCAAACTATTTCATCAAACCATTTCATCAAACCATTTCAGCAGACCATTGCAGCAGACCATTTCATCAAACCATTTCAGCAGACCATTTCATCAAACCATCCCATCAAATCATTTCAACAAACAGTTCCCTCAAACCGCTCCATCAAACCGTTCCATCAAACCGTTCCATCAAACTGTTCCATCAAACCATTCCATCAAACCGTTCCATCAAACCGTTCCATCAAACCGTTCCATCAAACCGTTCCATCAAACCGTTCCATCAAACCGTTCCATCAAACCACTTCATCAACCCATTGCATCAAACCGTTCCATCAAACCGTTCCATCAAACCGTTCCATCAAACCGTTCCATCAAACCGTTCCATCAAACCATTTCATCAAGCCATCATAAAATCATTTCACCAAATCATTTCACTAAATCATTTCATCAAATCATGGGTCTTTATTTAAGGCTACTTTGACCTCTAACAATTTTCACAGAAATTTCGTTTGCACCATGATCAAATTGAAGGAACAGAATTCTTTTATTATCACTTGTGTGTACCTACATAAATTCACTTCTAACCTCACAATGAAACCTCATACATAATAATCAAAACATACATGTACGTTATTTAAACAAATCCAAATACCAATATGGTCTTTACGAATCCAACATCGTCATTGGGTCAAATAGCTGTCAAAAATATATCAACCAAATATTTATATCTGTATTTCACATTTCCTAACATTCATATCAATCATAATAAAATACTCATACCCATACCTCACTCTTATTATCACATCTCTATATCTGTCCTATATCATCCATTTTATTTTATGAACGATACCTAAATGCATTCAAAAGATAACAAAAAGATTTTTAATATCGTTTGAAAACCTATACCAAAACCAAACCAATATACAATCTTATTTTAAATCATTGACTATTAATATCATTCAAAAATTATGTCAAAATTCCCTTCAAACAAATTCAATCACATGATTTAGTGTAAAATGTCATTATCTCTATTGTTTACATAAGTTACCGATGATGCCTCCCTCCGATAGCATTACGTTCTCATGCATTCATTTCTAATAACGGTATCAAATTTTTAAAACGATACCTTTGTAAGAAAAGTGGACTTGATTATGCAGCTATAGTTAATAAATGCTCTTATACAAAATAAAATGGCTTCATAATGATTAGCAAATTAAATTATTAAATTTATAATACAAATAACAATGAACATAAATAATATTAGTAAAACGTATAGGCTGCAACGCAGGAACTACTACAAAAGTCAGAATAATTGCCAAATATTTATCTCTTTGACCATACTATAATTTATGGAGATATTTCATTGGAAAGATTACAATTTGAATCTACTATTAACCATATAATAATTATGTGTACTATAAAATTAAGAGTGAAACCGCGCATCTATAGTATGCGTAACGGGTCAGATAACATGACTGCACATCGGACACCTATTGCGACACAATAATGGAATGCACAGTTATAAAAACAATCAGAAATATAACTCAAAATGATAATGGTTTATGTTTTAATTAAGTTAATTAATATGCCTTTAAAATTCTTATGATATATGCCAAATTAGAAAAAAAAAACGAATTTGTATATATTTCCATGTTATCTTAGAACATAAACATGTTATCTAGGTACTAACTTTGTATCATATTTGCATGCTAATAAGGCAGAATGTACATGGATCTGTTATATAATTTACTAACCTATTTTTATGTACCTACATTCTAAGAAAATAAAGACCTATTCTATTCTATTCTATTAAGACAAACAACATACCTTTATGCATCTAAAAATGTATAATGGAATTTAAGAATCGGCAAATTATTATATATCCCATTGTAATATAATTTCTTTAAATCGTATTTGTTTATTGTCAATAGGCATATTTGTCCAAAATCTTTTCTATGATAGTTATATTATATATCATTATCTAGTATTATGTTTCAGTTAAAATTAAGAAAACTTTAAAGTAGGTATATCTAATGTGCACAAAAATAATAGTAATTGTCTGCGACAATATTTATAGAAAATGTCATCATCAGGACCTGGAGCCATCGCGTCGTCCGATTTCATGGTCTCAAAATAAAAATATAATATCATTAGGACTGAATCGATATTATCATGCCTAGATGACTAAACATTGTAAAAGTCAGTAATGGACCATATTAGCACAGCCTATTACATAAAGTATGGTTATCCTCTAATATTTTAACTTCAAAAAATTACCTATGCTACGCACATATGACACTGATCATTTCAATGATGTACCCTATGTAACTTGAATGTACTTGGCTCACTAACGAGACAACTAATCTCTGCTAGTTGACACACATACATGACACACATGTATGAGGCGAACCTAACCTCATTTTAATTTAAGCACATTTAACTAAATCATGAGGCACAAATAACCTCTGCAAAAAAGCAAAAGGCAAACTAATATAAAAAGGCATATTAATCAAAGCATACTTGCCTAAAGCATGAGGCTCACATAACCTCTCCTATTAGCATGAGGCACACAACCTCTCCTATTAGCACATAGATACATAGATTCACGCCTGTTTCCTAGAAGGGTAGGCAGAGACTAAGGATTTCCATTTGCTACGATCCTGACACACTTCTCTGGCTTCATTCACTTTCATCACATTACTCATACACGCCCGTCGGTTCAAGGGGCTCTTAACCTGGCCTTTGTCCAGAACGCCTCCGATCTGATCGAGAAACGTTCACCTAGGTTTTCCTCTTGCGACTGTTCTATTCACACTAGCCTTATAAACTTTCTTAGTCCTTCCTCGTCCATTCTTTCTACATATCCAAACCAGCTTAACATACCCTTTTCTATTCTTGTCACTATATCCACTTTCATGCCTATTAGCACGAGGCACACATAACCTCTTAGTAGCACGAGGCACACATAACCTCTTAGTAGCACGAGGCACACATAACCTCTTAGTAGCAAACGAGGCACACATAACCTCTTAGTAGCAAACGAGGCACACATAACCTCTTAGTAGCAAACGAGGCACACATAACCTCTTAGTAGCAAACGAGGCACACATAACCTCTTAGTAGCAAACGAGGCACATATAACCTCTCTCTTAGTAGCAAACGAGGCACACATAACCTCTCTTAGTAGCAAACGAGGCACACATAACCTATCTCTTAGTAGCAAACGAGGCACACATAACCTCTTAGTAGCAAACGAGGCACACATAACCTCTTAGTAGCAAACGAGGCACACATAATCTCTTAGTAGCAAACGAGGCACACATAACCTCTTAGTAGCACGAAGCGCACATAGCCTCCGAGTCAAGTGGCAATAGCCTCCAAGTCAAGTGGCAACAGCCTGCAAGTCAAGTGGCAACAGCCTTCAAGTCAAGTAGCTTTATAAACCAGCAGCGCTTTGTAACAAAGAAATTACCTCAATACTACAAAAGCTATTGCAAGTATTTTACTCGTCAATCTACGTAATAACATTGCATCCCAGCCAAAGACTGCTGAAGAGTATATCACTGTATAATCACTCAGACTAGATAAGCGTAAGCGTTATACCTAAGCAAACAACGGCACTATGCTCCAGCAAAAACACTGACGAAGAGTAGCCTCGTCCAAGTATTTCACGCAAGAGCACAATGCACTCTTAGAACTAAAAAAAAACACTATCAGGGAGTACCCTGACGAAGTATTCTCCTGATCCAATGTAAATGCTAATATTTAAAAAAAATCATAGGTTATATCATTTTATCATCTAAGCGCTGCTAATTTACAATGCTTATTTCAATTATTTACTAAAGAATTATAATGTAAATAAATTATTAAATAAATTATTATATAAATAAATTATTTACACTCGTGCGTGTAGAGTTTTCAACCAATAGGCAGGCGGACCTCTGGTTTGTCGGCATGGTTGCCTCCAGAAAGTAAACCTTACTCATTAGCTGAATATGTAGGATACACTGAGGGTATTCCCCAACAGCACTCCAGTTAAAGAGTTACTAAGTGTATTTCAAGGTAACCGTTCAGTTTTAACACTCGAAAATACACCAAGTTGTGATGATTCCTATGGGAATCGCGTATAATGTCATTGTGTGTAATTATGTGGCTAGTTTATTACATTTGTGTAGTGTATTGTAAAGTGTACTGTAAAAGTCGACACATGATGGCATATGACAATAGGTTATACTATAAGTATTATACTTATCAGTTTGTTCACAGTTAAACAGTCGGAATAAGTATCTACTAATTAAACTTTTAAAAACAAGAAAGAAATAACGCCATTACAAAAATATAATTATCGAAAATGTTTGCGTGTACTTACGAATCCCACTTCTGAAATATAATGAAACTCAATCGTCTAAAATATTATGTGACTATATTACCAAACTCACAGCAATTACATGGACTATTGAGAACGTCTTATTCAGTTGAATGCACAAAACACTTATACTCAAAGAGAAGAATGACAACTTCATACAAAATTTGTGAGGAAATTTTTCCCTAGCGTCTTGCGCCATCTATTTGCAGCCCGCACAAAACTATCGTAAATGTCATGTTTGTATTAGCGCGGGTAATTCAAAATTGGTGGTGTGTAGGTATATATATATGGCATTATATGGGTATGTATATCTAGTTGCTTGTCATTATTATAGGTTCAAAATTGGAAGCACTGTATTTTTAGAAGAGTTCCTTGAAGTTAATGTGTATGCCGATTTAGATTTGTTATGTTATTGTATAGAAATCTGGTCATTAATAAAATCAGCGTTCACATATTAAAAAAAAACTTAATCGAAAAACACAGTTTAGAGAGTTCAATAAATATGTACATAACTTTATTATAAAAGGTTTATTTGTGAATAGAGCAATACATACAAATCTTACTATGTAAAACTCATATTGTAAAACAACAAAAACAATGTAAAAGTCACTTTCTCAATTTGAGTCTATATCTCACAAAATAACACTTGATTTCACCAAAACAGTACAAAGGGGGAACAGGGTGCTCGACTCAATGTTTTTAAAAGTAGTTTATTTGTCGAAAATACAAGATAAACGGTGCGCAAGCGGTGGCAGACATTTTTCTTGTAGTGTTGCCAGTAAATGTCACGAAATTAATTGTAAATATTTATATATTGAATTATCTTTTTTATACTGCGATTAAGATACTTTGCTCTATTGTTTAATTATCAAAATATAATTCATAATTATTTCCAAGCTTTTTTACATTGTATTTGTAATAAATTAAAATAAAAACGTTTTTAAACTCAAGTGTATTTTTTCAGTGGTATCATTACAGCAGGAATTATATCGATATTCTTGTTTTCCACTATCCTTATCTCTGTCGTGTCTAACAGCCCTCCAATCAAAATTTTGTAGAACAGAGTTGACGGACCCTGGTTGAATGCTAGTTCCTTACTGCTGAGTGATCTTTCGCCGAGAGAACGAGTTATTTTTTCCCTTCACAATAAAATAACCCCACTATTTAAAAATGATAGTTGGCTGTGTTGCCAATTGAATAAATAAAAACTCCCGAACAGAATTATTAACAAAAATAAGAAATCATGACACTATGATAATAATTAGGTTGTAAATCCCTGAACGTATTTTGCTCTAATTAGTGTTTAAGCACATAATGGAAAGAAAATTAATGAATATAAAATATTGGATCTACCTGTTCATAACTATTATAATTGCTGGAAATCGCTTTATAAAAAATTGTAAGGCATATTTTTAACACTATATTCACATTTATTTATTTATTCGATTACCAGCAATTTTTACATTGTGTTTGATTTTGTACAATGGCATTACATAGTAGAATAATATAATACAATAAAATAATTCAATTAAAATAAAAACAAAGCAAAACAACAAAATTAATACACACAAATTGCAATATGACTATTAATTGAATCAATATTAAGTGACTAATTGTCAGTACTAGGATATATTATATTATACGTCATTTAATAATATGAACTATAATTACTATCAATTTCAATATTTTTTCATTTGATTTGATTTGATTTAATCATGTAAATAAAATAAATTCAATATGTCATATAAGATTAAATACAAAATTAATAAATTACACCAATAAAAATAAATAATATTTAATTAGGCAAAACCTACTGAAACTTCTGAGAGGATAGAATGTGATAAGATAATAGATGCCATTGTCTAATTTATTGGACCTAATAATAACAATAATAGTTTTGTATAGGAAATACGAAAATAACATCTATTTTGAAAACGGCTTTTTACTAGGTGAAAATCTTTTCAATTACATATATCAATTTGCCATTACGGACTAGTTTCGATTCAGTATTCGATGAATTTCATAATTATTTAATACGTCAATTGTACTGTAATTGTGATTTATATAATCAAAAATTTGATTACATTTATTCATATTCATTGATAGACCAAAAAGGTATCCTAATTATGTTTAGCAATAAGTTTAGAAAAATAAATGGCTGTGTACATACATTTCGTCAATTGCCCATACTATTAGTTCAACACTATTGAACACGGTACGTATATTGTTGCCAAGCGTTGTTAGTCGAAGTGTGTCGATGTTATTGCGTTGGCTAGCCTCCCTATTAGGTGACTTTGTGAGTTAGAACCAAGTTTGGAACAAGTTTATGTAGACTACATGGTTTTGGTTACACTAAGCAGTGTATTAACTATATTATCTAACATCCAAGCTAGCTAAAAGTGATTTAATCTCTAACAAAGCGTAAGACGAACGTGTATTCTTGGAATCCTAGATAGTCTTTATTAGTAATACGAAAGTTAGTTGTATACAAGTAAAATGAGAACGAAGTTTATTAGTAGATAAGAATGCTTAAAACCACGCAAAGTTACAAACGATATTTTCTATTATGTCATTTGCTCTTTAATAATAACATCAAGATAGTATTATTAGTGTAAATAGTGTTTGGTATTTTATTTCACTATTAACCAGAAAAGACAAATAGGTAATGTATTATTTACGACTATCAAATGACGAAAATTTCAGTCATAATATCGTTTTACTTTTGTATATATATACTATTTGGCTACCTTGGGTTTAATTTCTTTAAGATAAGATTAAGTTCTTTTCTTTTTTGAGATTAAGTCCTTTTTTTTTACGTGGGGGAATGCTATGGCGCATACCCCTCCGCGGGGGCGCGCGGAGGGGTTATGTCGGACTCGCCGGGGTAAATGAAAAGATGTTAAACGATAAAATGAACCTCCCGGAATACCGACTAAACCTACCACGGTGTTCCTCGATAAACCACTATCGGCGGGGCCGCGCGAATCACTTTCACATGCAGTCGCCACCGCGCCGAGGCTACGGCCCGCCGTATGAAACGGCAGGCCACTACACAAAAGACCTACCCAATGGTACCTCTACATATTCCCCACTGTCCCCCCTAGAGAGGAGACGGACTCGACAAAGAGGCGCGCGTGGGAACACGCACGCCGCCTCTCGGACCTGGTGCTGAACGGATGGCGGGCAGGCCCACAAAGCCCACCACCACCAGGTCAAACCTCAGGGTGGCTGGAGGTCATCTCGCGCCCGCCGGCGCCCGGCTCTGCGGTTGGGGAGAGGGTTTAAACGCTCCCTCTCCCGCTCCGCCGCCTCCTAGATGGAAATTACTTCCTCACAGAAGGAGGTGACGGCATTCCACGACCTCTCACTCCGGACCATAGACAGAACTACGGCCGGGAGCGAGAGGGCAACCGATCCGACTGCCGCGATCAACTCACGGCGCTGCGATGCCCAGGCGGGGCAAGCCGCCAAAGTGTGCAGCGCCGTGTCCTCAACAACATCGCGGCAGTCGCCGCAGTGGTGACAACCGGGCGTCTCTTGCCGGCCTATACGACACAGGAACCGGCCAAAACAACCATGGCCGGTCAAGACCTGTGTCAGCCGGAAGGTGAGGGCGCCATGCCGCCTCTCCAGCCACTCCTCAAACACGGGACTTACCGCCACGATTGTGGCGTGCCCGAAGTCCTAAGACAACACATAATATGTTAAATTCAAGCCTTTGAAAAATGGCGGCACATTTTCTACGTATTAAAACAAAACATAATATAATTAAAAAGAAAACTACATGTATGATAACCATGGGATGATAGATTTGAATGCAGGAATTTCGAGTAACGTTTATCATCGTTGCATAGGTACCTAACCATGTCCTAAATCGAATTGCACACAGTATCTAATGCCTGTGACAAAGGTCTGTGTGTTGTCACTCGGAACGATTTATCACTTTAAACGTTTCACACTAATAGCTCTACGCTGCGTTGCCTGTGATGTGGGAACAACCATTACAGGCGCAATTCACAGACATAAATACACTGAATGTAAACAAATATACTAGTGATATAGATTTACGGTACGGTAGTAGGTAAGGCTAGACTAGCGCGATAATCAGGCCTACGGTCACATGAAGCATGATAATAATTTGAGTATAAAAAGAGATACTCACGATGATGAAAATGAGATGAAAACTCTGAGGTAGTATCTAGTGCATTTATACATATAGAACAAGTAAGATCAATATGTAAAGGCAAGATTAATGTATATAAAAAGTATAAAGCCCTTGGACCTTGAAAGCTAAATCTGATATCTCGAGCAATACGAAACATTAAAATGCACGAGGATTATTATATCAGTTATATATTATATTATTATTAATAGAAACACCTAAGTAGGTAGTTGTAGTACTTAACTAATAACAGACTATTGTATTCACGATTTTTCAATATTTCTTCGGTTAGGATAAAAAGCACTTAATTTAAAATTCTGGCGGATAGAGGTAAACGCAAAAGCTCGAGTAAAATAAAATTCAAATAATATATAATGTTTCATACTTCAAAAGATGATATAAAACCTATTAACGATAAACTATTATACTCCAATCCGAAATGCATTGACAACGCACTTCATTAAATCCTGGACTTTTTAAATGAGTCGAGATAAAATTAATTTTAAATCCTTTATAAAAACGACTACCGTGCACTATTGCAAGGCATTAGACTCCAATAACTCCTTACAATTAGGCCGAGTGTAATCATCAAAATATTACCTTCAATGTAGATTGCCGACCCGTATTTCTAAAATGGGTTAATATTACTATGATGAAGGCTACCGTTTTGAAACTTTTAATTAAATGAATATCCGATTAACTCCCGTCGTATCTAAAAGCTATGCTCAACGTTGTTCTATTTTTAGCTATGGGTAAAAATGTAGCTACATAATCCGATGTAGTATAAGTTGTTGTCGTCAATTTCATGCAATTATTACGATACTTATTGGTATTGACAGTATCTTTAATATACATTAATATATATTATGAAATCCTATAGAATATTTCACATCGGCTGGAATGTTGCCACGTTGAAAATGTATATATTAGTTGGTGTTATGACAGAAATAGAGGTAAATTCATTATTTACTGAATACTTAATCTGCTGTATCTCTTTGTATTCTACCTACTTTGTTTTATATTTTTATCTTTAATAGTTATAATTAGTAGTCTACACTTAATTTAACCTACAAGCGTGTTTTGGATGTGAATAAATATCATATTTTATATAATTTGGTTTTGTAAAAGCGGAGATATTGTACAAAATATGTTTAATGTACGTAGCAATAATCTATACTAATATTATAAAGCTGAAGAGTTTGTTTGTTTGTTTGTTTGGTTGAACACGCTAATCTCAGGAACTACTGATTCAATTTGAAAAATTCTTTCAGTATTAGATAGCCCAGTTATCGAGAAAGGCTATAGGCTATATTTCATCACGCTAAGATCAATAGGAACGGAGCACCAACGAAGAATGTTTCAAAATCGGAGGATTTTTTTTCCTTTTGAGAGCTTCCGCTGCGTGCGCTGCGTAAACAGTTAAAGTTTCGCGAAAATCATGTATCAAAGAATTGTTCCCCTTAAAAAGTTCTAAAAAAAAGTCCGCAACAGCATATATCTATCTTTTAAGGTTGGCTCACTATAACCTTTTTTATGCTAACCAAATTTGTTCTAAAATAATGCATTATTTGCGAAGGTATTTTTATAAACATGATATTAATCCTTATCCAAATAAATACGTTATTCATCACAAGAATTTAATTTAAAACAAAATTGCACTTTACATCATTCAATTTCAATGAATATCTTAGGAGATATCGCAGTTTTAAAATAACATCGCAGCAAAATAATTACCCATTACAGACATACAAGCGATGTTTCTCCTGGTTTATTCTGCGTGATTTTAAATTAGCACTGTAGGTATATTTATAAAAAAAATTTCAATGGTTTTTAATATGTGGTTCGTGGATTTAACAAAGAATGTTTCAGCTCCTTTAAAATTGTATTATAGGTGCCTACGACCCATTCTCTCTCTTATGTGACGCAGACGATGTTGCTGTTGTTCAACTTACGTAAACGTGATATTCTATTATCTATACTGATATTATAAAGTTGAAGAGTTTGTTTGTTTGTTGTTTGAACGCGCTAATTTCAGGAACTACTGGTTCGATTTGAAAAATTATTTTAGTGTTGGATAGCCTATTTATCGAGGAAGGCTATAGGCTATATAACATCATGCTATGACCCACGGGGTCGGCGCATTAACGATAAACGCGGGTAAAACCGCGGGAACATCTAGTCATTATATACGAGTAAACTAGTAGCGCAATCAATGTTATATATACTTACTAGTATATATAATTGATTTGATACGTCATGCTATCTAAAAATATCTGAATCACCCTTTAAAAATAAGGCGTAAAAATTTAGATTCATCGATTTATCCACCATGTACGGAATAATATCTTCTTAAAAATACATATTATGTCAGAAACACAATACATGTAAGGACGAGAAGGAACTCTGATTGATATACTCTCATCCTGATCACATCTCACACGGAAAATGTGGGATTCAGTAACGATAATTTTGGGATACGTCAATTTGTGTCAATCATATTTCGTAAAGCTTCAATACATGTTCACGATAGGATCTATGTTGCATTCATGCATATCGCATGTATTCAATTCAGTAATTTGAACTTTTCTTTGTCAACCTATATTATCATAAACTTCAACGAGACTGTGTAATGCTTTGTATATATTGAAAACTAATCGTAATCGACACTATTAGGGTTTGAATCGAGAAAATGGCTTTTAGATTTTTGCCTGTTTTTGGAAGGGCGCAGCTTTTATCGCTGAGTTAACCTTGCCATTTCCAGTACGCTGAGTGTAAATTTAGACGAATCAAAAATTCGCGTGGTCTACATAATTATAGTTCCGCGTCTGACTGTTCTTTGTAGATATATAAGATATAGGTATCATTTCTAGTGCGGGAGGTATAATATATATTTTTTGTTAAATATGTAAACTGAATAGGCTATCTTAACAACATTGACCATATTTGTCTGATAGAGTATGGTCCAGATTTAATTCCTGAATCATATCATGTGTATGTTATGCGGGTTTTACTGTTAAAGGTACTAGTCCGAGATGGGCTGCAGACTGCAACCACAGGCGACACTGCGGTTAGCGACTGCGGTTGACTGCAGTACTGCCTGCGGTTGCTTCTATTCTAAGCGCGGTGACATGCCGCGCCTGCACAATGCATAGAACCATGCCTCAGTCACTCCAGTACCTCCATGCAAGACAGAATGTCGGACAACGCTATGTGTCTTTAGTTAGAAGAGGAAGATGATGACGACTTATTGTTACTATATGGTATCTTTCCTATTTCTTTCCTCACATTATCTTTGAACAAATTATTGCGGTAATTTGGATTGGTATATCGTAAAGGACTGGATGACCAGCAACAAAGTTAATTAATTTCTCTTCATCATCTTCCGAAAAAGTCGTCATTTTTGTACGTGTACTCTCTGTGGTTCGCGACACCACTGACGCTGCAGTCTGCGGTCGCTGCGCGCCGCGGCTGCAGACCACAGTATTGCCGCGCTTGGAATCGATTTCATAAAGATTCATAGAAACTAGTGGTGTCGCTTGCAGTTTGCGATCTGCAGCCTATCTTGGACTTGTACCTTAAGAAAATCACAGTAGTTATGCGGAGTAAAAAGTACACCTTTGCCTTTCTCTGGCTATAAGCTAGCTTGAATGTATATACCTACGTATTATGCTCGAAGAGCTTTCATGTTTTGCTGTTTGACAGATTGCTTTGACATTGTGTGGACATGTAATAGGGGTTCTGTAATAAACGCAGCCTGTTCATCTAACCAATGAAAGTTCTTGTCATGCAGTGAAAGAATACAGCTTAACATGTACAGACATTGTAAACATTAACTTTTCGTAATAAGGAAATCAGCTTCGGTACATTTTTATTTGATCATTCGGTGAATTATTTCAAATGGTGAGTTGTCAATTCTACCAATATTGCATATAGAAATGCGTGTTTGGACGATCGATAACTTGTCACTTATTTACTTCAGAACGGCTGAACGAATTTTAATGAAAGTTGAAATTGTAATAGCTTGCTTCAGAGGCATCTAATATTAGATCCTTGTTAACAACAACTAGTTTTGATATATACATTGTAATTATTGTGTAGTAATATTACATCAAATTAATACAAATTTATTTTTTGTCTATTTCAATTGATTAGTTTTACACATAGTTGCGAAATATTGTTTGCTGTTAGACTACTTTAACTTATTAAAATAATGCAGGCGATATTATCCACAGATGCGTATAATACTACGGCATAAAAAATATTGCTGTTTATGTTAGGCAATATTATGATATCTATTTTCTGTGCATTATAATATAATAAAATGGTTTGGACATGTAGAAAGAATGGACGAGGAAAGACTGACTAAGAAAGTTTAGAAGGCTAGTGTGAATGGAACAGTCGCAAGAGGAAAACCTAGGCGAACGTTTCTCGATCAGATCGGAGGCGTTCTGGCCAAAGGCCAGGTTAAGAGCTCCTTGAACCGACGGGCATGTATGAGGAATGTGATGAAAGTGAATGAAGCCAGAGAAGTGTGTCAGGATCGTAGCAAATGGAAATCCGTAGTGTCTGCCTACCCCTCTGGGAAACAGGCGTGAATCTATGTATGTATGTATGTATAATATAATGTACATTTCTAAATGCATTCGATATTATGTATATTATGCACGACAACCAATATTGAACTTTAAGAGATTAGCGCATGAGATATTAGTTGGGATTATCGGTTACAATAACGCACCTGTTTACGATAGCAAGGATTTACGATACGTATTACGTCAAGAAATACCACTACTTACCATTAACTGACTGGCATAAGCCTCTTCATGTATTAACACAGTCTGTTCGCAATAGATGAACATGACAGTGCAACAGCCAAATTTTCAGCAGAACCCATATCTTGAAAACGAAGCACTTGTAAATTATAATCCCTGTACTAAATGACCCAAATGTCAGGTGCAAGCTACATATACGAGTTTATCGCACTAGCTACATATAAAAAAAAATTGTAATGAGCCGTCACGGGACGCCTGGCAGATGTGAAACATCGAAATTATTTTGTACAAGTAATATACATAAAAGAACAGATTACGACAGGAAATAATATGGCATAATGTACAATACTATCATATAGCGTGGCAACGCGTCGCCACGGCATGCGTCGCTACGCCAGCAATCAGTTTTACGTGCGGCTATAGATGTTTCACATCAAAACTTCTTATTGAAATAATTTGTGCAGTAAAGAATAATTTATGTATCCCGCGATGATCACGAATTTTCAACCTTCTAGTTTGCCTAAGTTAGTTTTCTCTTTCGGCTATCCGATTCACAATTAGCTTAACTATACGTTCATTGTTAAATTTTTTTAAAGTATTCCATGTTTGAATACATAATATTTTTTTATTTGACCCAAGACATCATGTCACATCAGTCGTATTTACTGCTGTTGCGCTACAGAAACAGTTAAACTCAATCCTTTTAAAAATACTATCATATAGCGTGGCGACACCTCACCACGGCATGCGTCGCCACGCCAGCAATCGGTTTTACGTGCGGCTATAGATGTTTCACATCAATAAAACATCTCCCGATGTCAAAATAATTCCTGGGTTACAAGCTACAGTTTTTATAACACTTCTACGTCCATAGTCCATTTCTGTGTCAAGGGGTAGTATACAAATATTTAAATAGGGTCATAAAGAATACCCAGACTCAAAAAAACTATTTGTGGATCACACAATTTTTTTTCCAAAGGGGGTTTAACTTACAACACTAGACGCAGCGGCAGTGGCGACGCGACCACATGAACCACTACGCCATCCGTCCAGTAAAACACGTTATAACTCATCGCAATATCTGACATGGCGATACAATGATCACCAAATTTTCAACCACATTACGAAAACGATGTACTTATAAAGTATGGTACTTATATACGACCCAAGTTTCTAGCGCGAGCTACATACATATGCGAGTAAATTATACGGGCTACTTGAGCAAGCTGCAAAGATACGCGCAAATGCCTCTTCTTACATACGAGAATGTCCCCCATCGTACAAGAAGGGCATTAATATAAAATCCTAAAATAAACTTCTCTATGACATAAAATCAAACAATATCAAGCTTGTAACTTCGCGTTATATTGTACGGAACAGCTCAACGCAGCGCCTACTTTCTGTGATGTTGGAAGGCTGTTTCCTTCCTTGCCAATATCCGTACTACTCGTATATCACAAGGGAATGTGCCTTTGCCCCTCCTTTCGTACATATATGTACCTACATGTATCTACCAGTTGTTCTGCATAGAATTAAATCATAAAATATGCATGAGGAATTGATTCTTTATATTATGATAAAGAATCAATATCTCATGTTTATTGTATTACTGAAAGGAATGACATGTTTATTTTCCTTATTAATGGTATTATTTTGTTTTATCAGTATAAGCATTAACATTTTGTTTCTTATCTTTCTAATATTGTTTATTTTTCTACCTCAGGTTCGAATTTGCAGTGCCATGAGAAGAACCATGCTTTTAAGCGATCGTTATGGGGTAGCTGTTCACCTAATCGTAAGCATACCTACAGGTGCACCTATCTGCAAAATCCTAATCCAAATCCTAACTATAATATTATAAATGGGAATGTGAGTTTGTTTGTTTGTTTGTTTATTTGTTACGCTTCCACACTTTAACTACTTAACCGATTATCGCGAAATTTCACATACACGTTGTTTAGGGAACAGAAAAGGAGATAGGGTACCTTTCATCCAGTAAAAAGGGCTTTTACTAACCTAACCTAAACTAACCTACATTTACGCAAGCGAAGCCGCAAGCAAAATCTAGTTAGATTTAAAATATACATAGAACGTCATCGTCGAAATACAGTACGTCAAGTTTTAGTATCTAACAATCTACTAAATTTAATTATGTAATAGTTTCTCCACGCCCTTCAGCCTGCCACGATAAAAGAAACCTATGTGTTAATCTAAGCCATCCAAATTCGTTTCTCCGCGAAATGAAGTTACGAACTTCCAAATCTCCAAACATCTTCACAAACCTTCACATTTATAATATTATTGGGATTTAACTTCAACCCTTTACCCTCGCATCCATCGCCATTTTCATTTCAGATAAGTTAATTTTTAGGAATGAAAATGAACTCGTATGCTAATTCAGAATTTTATATTCAAATCCGTTGCGGGTAATTGAGTAATAAACACCTGACTTGTATTTATGTGTTGCGGTTGGGTATTCATTTTGTATGTGTAGAATATATACAAACATTTAAGCTATAACTTTGAAACGCAATGACTTAATCAGTATTTATAATACGAAAATAACAACATAATAAGCAGCGATCGCCTAGTGGGAGACTGTTGAACTGCCACACATCTCCAACTTTTTGGAGTTGAATACGCTTTAAATAGTTCATTATCGCTCGCTTTAACGGTGAAGGAAAACATTGTAAGGAAACCTGCATGTCTTAGAATTTTTCATAATGTTCTCGATGATATGTGAAGTCTGCTAAGCACTGGGCCAGCGTGGTGAACTATGGCCGAAACCTTCTCACACTGAAATAAATTGGTTCTCTGTAAAGTCGGTTTACGGACGATAGTTTAACGTGACAACGTCATAACAAAATTTCTTTCCCGTAACGTTACAATGAGCGTAATGAGCGTAACGGGACAATAAGCGTAACGGGACAATGAGCGTAACGGGACAATGAGCGTAACGGGACAATGAGCGTAATGTAAATGAGTCATCCTTTTTCGTGCGTGCAGCCAGCGTTCATCGATTTATTAGACGTTGTCACGTCAAAAAACCCATGCCCAGCAGTGGAACAGTTTAATACAGGGCTGATATTTTATTATTACGAAATTAATCTTGAATATCAGAGTCCATTGCTACCATTAATAAACAAAATAAAAATGAAAATAAATGAAATAATTTTACGCAAAATGTCTCGATACTATCCGTCGGTATAATCATTTATAAGCGTCACTTATTTCGAAGTATTCTGCCGTCGAATTAATATTAAAGCAGGCAGGAATTATCTATTACCTTAGTACATCAATTAAGCGTTATTAATCTCAGTAATTTGATACGGTTTGCTAATTATCTTAACGAATTTATATTAATAACCAACACTCTGGTTTGTTTCGACTAATGTGGCTCTTGCGTCTTTTTAAGAAATTTGTCTTAATATTAATTGATTAGGTGTAATTAACAAAAAGCTTGATAACAGAAGACAATATTATAAACAAAAAGCTATTACTTTAGTGCTTCCTTAGTAAACATTTTTATTCGTCTATATAACACAATGCTTTTATCATTGTATCTCGATAGTAAACGTTTATTAAAGAGTCACTTCAGTCATAATTGAATATATTTGAGTATGGCAATAAAACTGGGTCTTAGGGTCGTAAATAATAACTAATGCCTCGCGCAACTATCAAGCATCCTACACCTAAATACAACTGCTAAAATATAAGAACAATATACAATTATCAAGTATTAGCGTGATGCAATTACATACATTTTCGAGATAGTATTCTTCAATTATAACTAAAATGGGTACGTACGTCATTGGTCTTCTTCAGGCATAAAAAATTCGTACCATGGTATTTCTTAGTTGGGACTATAAGATAATAAACTTTAAAGCATATAGTTCAATTTTTAAAACGCTAGGGCCGTGTGGTCCCATTGCTTGTGCTCTCTATAGAGAAAGAGCAAAAAGGTTAATTGACGCTTCCTGTGACCAGAGGGCTGGTCTTTATTTCGCGGTAAAATTTACATTGGCTTTCAACGTGGCAATGTCGCCAGTCTTCTGGGCACATTACCAGTCGACTGTGATGCGGAGGAATTCTTTGACACCTATTAGAGGGTTATATTTTAGTTTTTTTATTTCTGTTTTTTAATATTTTAGGTAGGTATATGTTAGTTTCAAAGAATTGTGTAAATTGCGAATAAATAAATATTAAACACTGCTTATAGATATTTAGTTTTTGGAGTGAATAAAGTTTGTCAACTGGACACTATTCCTAAGCGTATGCCATCTCTTTACTTACTTCAAAGCTTTTTTATCGTAACGGAAGTCAGCTGAAATGATATGTTATTATACAAAGGGTGAAAAATGAATAAATAGACAAGTAATAAAACAAAACTATACAAGAACTGTATCGTAAAATTGATATTTTATTTCATTATCAACTTGGTAGTAATTATAAGGTAAACACTTAGATATAACAATTAATAGTAATAATCGTTTATATGTGAGCAATATTCGCGGGCTTGTGTGCTGAAACGGAACCTTCGCTCAGCGAGCGAGTCCAGCTTACACTTGGATGGTTTCAATTATATTTACAAGTGCTGCATGTTATCGTAGATACGTTTAAAATAAGAGTAACTATCTAAAACCGGCTTCAGACGCGATACAAAGGCCTGGAAAACAGCAATATATTTTTAATTATTATTTCTTGCATAGTTATTCTAAGCTTGCACAATAACCATGGTGTTCGATGTGGATTAAGTTCCTAAGGGTGAGATTTAATATTTAATATTAGTTACTTTGATGACATGTTTTCATTAAGCTTGTATATAGAAGACTATTATAGGACCTTGGCCCTACATTTAGGCCTGCAACAGCACTTTAAAAATTCTTCATCAACATTAGTTAATTATTTGATTACTAGATTTTGCCAGCGGCTTTACTCGCGTAATTGTAGGTTAATAGTAAGGTAAAGTTAGGTTATTAACAGTGCTTTTTTTCTGGACGAAAAATATCCTATGTCCTATTCTACACACCTAAAGTTTCATGTTGATTGGTCGACTATTTAAGGCATGATGCCTCACATTCGCCTTTATAATTTACTAGATTTTCCCGCAGTTTCACTCGCGTTTATCATTACTGCGCCGCCCCCGTGAGTCGTAGCGTGATGTTATGTCTATCCTATATATTCGCGATAAATAGGCTTTCCAACACTAAAATAATTTTTCAAATCGAACCAGTAGTTCCTGAGATTAGTGCGTTCAAACAAAGAAACAAACTCTTCAGCTTTATAATATTAGTATAGATTAGTTAGGATTAGGATTATAAGTGCCACTTCGATAACTGTAATATATGACTGTTAGAATGCAAGAAATTGAAAACCTAATAGATCAATAGAAATTTTTATCTCAGTGCTTAAATCTAAGAGCTAAAGACAAGCTACAGCAAGAGTCAATGACCTATGGTATAATATTAGGAAACCAGCCTTTACTTGTTAATATTACTTCCCCACAACTTCATGGTAACGCGGCATATCATGCTGTTGAACAAATAATACAACTACTACTGAAGCTTACACATAGAAACATGCACAAATCTTTTGATCTCGCCCCCTTTATACTATTGTTGACCTAATTTGGGCAATCCTTACAAGGAAAAAGATTGAGCCGGGGCAGAAGTGGGAAACGCCTTCAAATGTTTTGAACTGTTCTGGTTTTCCACTATCCATATTACTGCCCAAAAAGGTATATATCAGCTATCTACATTCCGCATTGTAATAATATATATCGTTCGTCTAAAATTCTCTACAGATTGTTTTATATAGTTATATCGGTTTGTGAAGCTGGTAAAGAAAATATTTGCCAAGATATACAAAAATATCAGGTGAAAAAATTATGTACGTTGTTTGTGTTTCAATTAATAGCTTTAAACAAAAGATATGGACGATAGTCAGACGATTGGTGATCCAAATCTCAGTTGCACTATTGAGTCCAGTCTGGTTTTTATTCATTATATCCATATGGTAATCATAAAGATACATATCGACCGAGAAGAACGATGATTAATAACAATAATCACGACAGAAGATCAAGACGTTATTTAATTAGATGTGGTCTAATGAAACTTCAGGCAAAATTGTAAAATTCCAATAGTTTAAAAGTAATGCCTAAAATTAGCCGCGATGAAGTCTTCAAAAAGTAGTATATAAGTTTACCTTTCACGTAATGGTAAGTGAATATTATCTCATAACGCAGTAAGTTTTGATTCAGATATGTTTATGTAACTTCTGTATTCTGGAACATCAAATTACATAGCTGCTTTTCTGCCGAACCTATTTTTCTATTCTTGTTAAATTTGAGACGATAAACGAAGAACTATCTTCAACTATATGATTTTATTCTCAAAATACTCATCGTCTTCTATAGAACGAGTTGATATAGTGACCCGAATTTGACTCCCCAATACATACATTATTATGCAAGAGTACCGGAGTTAACCTACCCTGACTTATTCCCAGTAATCAGATCATTATCCCTTTTGCCTTATCGCATATTTCAGTCACAACTAAGGGTCGCTTTTTTATACAAAATGTATGGGGCTGCGCGTTTATTTATTAGAAGCTTTATCCGCGGTGACTTCTATCTAGTGTAGTAGTTTGACGAGCAATTCTTTGACTACTGTTCTATTTACTGCGCAGTAGACAAGAAATATAAAGTTACAAATGAAAATATTTGTGAAAGAAATGTTCTCGTCTGAACATGTCACATTAAGTTGTATTCATGGTTAAAAGTGGTAAATGGCTAACAGCAACTTTTGAGAGTCGTTGCTTTTTAGATATTGTCATTGTTTAACGATTAATAATTTAAATATTTATAACCTTATTATCATGAGTCGTTTTGTAACTTTTTCTAGCAATTTCAATTTATTGTGTAAGTATTAGATACAAAATTTTATCTCGATATTTTAAAAAAATTAAACTATGTAAAGATGTTTGATATAAGTCACATCTTTAATATTAAATTGTTTAAAACAATTTCAGCATAATATGTATTATTAAAATAAGGCTATCATTTTAATGCCGTCAAATAAATAATTCCTGTTATCGTAATAAAAGATGTAATATTTTATTTTACTAATATAATCTCTCTATCATAGAGTATCTAATAAATGAGAGTAAACGCAATAACAAGGTCACATACTCGCAGTTTGCCGAGATACTGTTGTGTGTTGTAATCTCGATAATCGTTCAAAAGCTATTTCCTTTGTTTTCTGTTGAAAATATAAAATGTCATGTATTTTCGCAATAGTTCTGTAAAATTACACTGTTTATAAATCTGTTCTTGTTCATAAATTACCGGTGTTGTGTTTACACAGAAAGATAGTTCCAGAAAAATACATTGTAAGTCACACAAATAGAGATTACATAAAATTCTAGGTTCAATGTATAAATTTTATTGGATACTACCTGGATCCTAAGGTATTGGTTATAAAGGTATTTTATAGTTTCCATCAGGTTTATGAAACCATCGTTAACTAGGAATACACTACCTGCGTTACTTTTACGGATTTCTCGTAACATTTTTATTTTTATCGAGTGTAATGTAGCTAGGTAAAGATTGGCTTGTTTTATAGTTGACTGGGCTTCTGCCGTGATTTGGCTCATGTTACATTAAAGTTTTTAATAATATAGTGTATCTAAGGTCGTTTGGTGGGAGCATAAATACACGGGCAATTGGCTATTCAGGTAACGGACTTGATTCGGCCTTCCGTCGAAAGTACTTAAAAGTAATGTGCTATCTATGAAATATGATGAGTATGTCGTATCTTTTAGCATACAGGTATGATAATAATGTGCCTGAGATTTTGACAAAAAGTTATGATAATAATAAGTCTATATAACAATATCTAAATAAATTACGTAACACTTTTATTATTTCCTTGTAGATCACAAAACTATAAAAATATAAACAATGAATTCTCGAACAAAAATATGTGATTTCGGCAGTGTCTCTATGAACTTCCAAATTACATACAGCAAGATAAATGGATGCGGGCAGAAATACATTTTTCTTTTCAAACATTTATTTAAACGTCATCGTCATCGACCCTTTAAGGTGAAAGAACGTTATCAACTAAATGCAAATGTCAAGCATACACACACTGACGGCAGTTACACTTACCCTAGCTATCCCCAGTGGTGGGCAAAAATTTTATATCCCTACCGGTAGGGCTGTCTATCAGTAAAATCCTTACTTTATATTAACAGTTAGTCCTATCGAGTAGGTACCATACTAAGTTGTTCTTGCTGTAACTACTATCTATACTAATATTATAAAGCTGAAGAGTTTGTTTGTTTGTTTGCTTGAACGCACTAATCTCAAGAACTACTGGGCCGATTTGAAAAATTATTTCAGTGTTAGATAGCCCATTTATCGAGGAAGGCTATAGGCTATATATCATCACGCTAAGATCAATAGGAGCGGAGCACCAACGAAGAATGTTTCAAAATCGGAGGATTTTTTTTCCTTTTGAGAGCTTCCGCTGCGTGCGCTGCGTAAACAGTTAAAGTTTCGCGAAAATCATGTATCAGAGAATTGTTCCCCTTAAAAAGTTCTAAAAAAAAGTCCGCAACAGCATATGTCTATCTTTTAAGGTTGGCTCACTATAACCTTTTTTATGCTAACCAAATTTGTTCTAAAATAATGCATTATTTGCGAAGGTGTTTTTATAAACCTGATATTAATCCTTATCCAAATAAATACGTTATTTATCACAAGTATTTAATTTTAAACAAAATTGCCCTTTACATCATTCGATTTCAATGAATATCTTAGGAGATATTGCAGTTTTAAAATAACATCGCAGCAAAATAATTACCCATTACAGACATAGTACAAACGATGTTTCTCCTGGTTTATTCCGCGTGATTACTACTAGTTCGATTTGAAAAATTCTTTTAGTGTTTGATAGCATATTTATCGAGGAAGGCTATAGGCTATATAACATCACGCTACGACACACTGGGGCGGTTCAGTAACGATAAACGAGGGTGAAACCGCGGGAACATCTAGTAATTTATAATACCTAAGAATTAAAATATTTTTTATGCAATTTATATACTTCGATAAGATTTATTTACTACAGACAAGGGTATCTAACCTTATCTGTAGTAAATAAATCTCAATAATCCAATGAAAGTGACAAAAACAACTTAAAGTATAGATGCCGATTCCAATCATCACTTGCAATACCAGAAGAATCACTCGAGTTGCCGCCACTCGGAAAAAGTAATTAAAGATGGGATGAAATGAAAGGAATGGGAGCTGCCTGATCTCTCACTCACCGGTTGAAACACAGAATTACTACCCATACGCTGGTTTCAAGAGGATGCTAGTATTAGTAGTGAGGGCGATGACGCATGGATGGCGTAGTGGTTTAAGTGGTCGCCTCGCCACTGAAGCCGCGTCGAGTGTTGTGGGTTCGAACTCCACACGTAATAAAAATTTGTGTGATCCACAAATACCTACTTGTGCTGGATTTGGGTGTTCTTTGTGTCCGTTGTTTGAATGCTTGTAAAGTTGTGACACAGGAATTATTCCTAGAGCAGGAGTTGTTTTTTCAAAAAGAAAAAAGCGTGAGTCATCTCATTTTTGTACTGTTGCTAAATAATCGGCAATGATTGCATGTGCATTTTCAACAAGGATTTCTGAGATTATGTGGCTGTCTTATTTAAAAATCAACATTTAATAAGCCGTATAAGCTCGGTTAAATAGTTTTTGCATAATGATTGTTTAATCATTTTACCTAAAAAGTGTTTAAACATTTATTTTATTGACTTCAAAAAGTTGATATTCATTAATTAACCTTGCACCTTTGTTCATGTCTTTATGAATGCTACAAAAGAATGCCTAGATTTTGCATACCTATATTTTTGCCTAAAAAAAAAAAAAAAATAATTGGTCACTAAGAATAGATATCGTGCAGTTAAGATATCAATATCAATGTATATGCCAGGAAATGGCTATAAAATGAACATCAAATTGGAATAGTGTTGAAAAGTTATTTAAGTCAAGTAATAACATAAAAATGCATGAGCGGTTTGTTTACAAATGCTCTTGGTTTGGTTCAAATGGAGGTTTCTCGTAAGCAGACAAGCCTATAACCATCAGTGTATTCGCTCTAGCTATCCGTGATGATCGTTTCAGTAGATTTGAAAAGTAGTATTATTTTTATTTGGTCAAGTTTAAAGGCTTGAAAAAATCTTGAGCCTATAAACCGAGATTTGAAAATCCCTAATGTCAGAATAATATCCCCCACAATTATTTTACAATAACAATATTACGAGACCCCATTATAATCTAATAAATAAAGACTGTTATGAGTACGGAATACATGATCAAAGAGTAAATTTTAATAGAGTTCCGACCTAGTCTAACCCTCTTAATTGAATATTAAGAACTACTCAAACTCTACTTAAGTATTACTTAAACTTTTTTGTTTCTTTCAACTTCCCTTAAACTGTTATACAATTTCAGTAGGTATTTGTACATCATAATACATTTAGGTAAATGCTCATTTAACAGCAGTTTGATGAAATTGAAAATAATTTATCTTTTGCAACGTTAATGGAAACTATAAAATTATATTTAGTTTATTGAAGAAAAATGTACGTATAATCTGAAACGCTTTATATTCAGTTAAAATAGAAGACGACTGCCGTGTTGGTCCATTGCCTAGTATACATAGCCATATTGACGGCTTGATCCGCATCTGCGGAACTACGGTCTCAGATGACAACAAAAAATCTTGGATTTTTATGTTGTCAAGAAATTCTCAAGCTTCTTGAAGTAAGTAGGTTGTGTATGAAAAATGTGAACTTGCCGATGCAAGCTGGTAATGCCGTTGCTCCTGCGGCTGATATCTCTAAAGTTAATTGGATTGAATCTTATTAATTTTATGGATTGAATTAATGAATCGGACTAAGAGACTATAAGGAATGGAAAGAAAAATTGTGTTCGTTAGGCATAGTTAGTATTTTTTGGAAGTCATGTGTCATGCGAGACTTAACAAACGTCAAAATAACGCACTAACTGTATACCACGACTTCTAGAAATTTCTTATTTTATATAGCACTTAAACTGCATAATATTCAATGTTTCAGATATGAGATGGCATCTATAAAACATGGACTATTTTATATATAAAATGAACAATGAAAAATATTCCGTAAAATATACCTTATTTAGTTTCAATGTCTAATAAACATATTGACGTAAGACAATACTAAAAACTTGTTGTTAAGTTTTCATGTAAATAGTTCTCAACAGTGAACTAGTTTTTGCGATGCAGTATCGATTTAAAAGGAGCAGTAATTTATTGCCCGAGTCTAGTGAAATATTACACTTCTTTCAGAAGCTTCGCTCCACGTTTCGGTTGAAAAACGACAAAAAAGTGAATAAAAGACGGCTTTCCGGGACAAGAAGTTTTCTCTTAGCGCTAAGAGCCATTACTGTTGGATAAATAAACAGACTTATCTATTTACAGCCTTTAGTGAGGTGACGAAGTACCTTTTGAATACAAATTGAGTTTTCCTCACCTTAATTACTTTTCTATTTCATTATTTTATTACGTAGTTAATTTTTAAGGTTTTTAGGTTAAGTGGTGTATAGCAGTGGTCGGCTTAACGCTAAAAATATATTTATTCACTAAAAGTTAATGGGGTTTAGTTCTTAGTATTGAATCAAACGCACGTAAGAAAATCATGGATAAATTTTCTTGAAAAAGGTAACCAATTAAAATAAGTAATAATAATAATAATAATATTCTACCACATACACACAACACCATCTAGCCCAAACTAAGCAGAGCTTGTACTATGGGTACTAGACAATGGATAAACATACATATATGCTTTTTTTTTGTAAATACATACATAGAAACACCCAGACCAAGACAAACATCCATGTTCATGCACACAAATGTTTGACTTGTGCGGGAATCGAACCCGCGACCTCAGGCGTGGCAGTCGGTTACACTAACCACTACGCCTACGACGCCGTTATTATGTTTTAGTATTGTTTTGCCTGTTTTTTTTTACTTGGAGGAATGCATTGACTCATTGCCCTCCGCGGGGGATGGCGGAGGGGTTATGTCGGACTCACCGGGGTTAAAGAGAAAGATGGAATAAGAATAATGTACCTCCCGAAATACCGA
This sequence comes from Catocala sponsa, assembly GCA_963564715.1. Taxonomy (NCBI): domain Eukaryota; kingdom Metazoa; phylum Arthropoda; class Insecta; order Lepidoptera; family Erebidae; genus Catocala; species Catocala sponsa. Next base: position 17,286,186 of record OY751338.1, on the reverse strand, counting down.
CTAAGCCTACCACGGTGTTCCTGACAAAACCACTATTGGCGGGGCCGCGCGAATCCACAGGCCACTACACGACAAGACCTAGTCACCACTAAACAAAAATTCCTACTGTCCCCCCCTAGAGGGGAGACGGACACGACACAGAGGCGCGCGTGGGAACACGCACGTCGCCTCTCGGACCTGGTGCTGAACGGATGGCGTGCAGGCCCACAAAGCCCATTACCCCCAGGTCAAAACTCAGGGTGGAGGGAGGTCGTCTCGCGCCCTCCGGCGCCCGGCTCTGCGGTTGGGTTTAAGCACTCCCTCTTCCACTCCACCGCCTCCTTGATGGAAATCACTTCCACACAGAAGGAGGCAAACGGCGTTCCACGGCCTCTCACTGCGGACCATAGACTGAACTACGGCCGGGAGCGAGAGGGCAACCAATCCAACTGTCGCGATCAATTCACAGCGCTGCGATGCCTAGGCGGGGCAATCTTTTTATTTCTTTTTTAATGTCAGGGGAATGCGTTTACGCACCGTCCGCGCCCGGGCAGGGCGTGGGTGTGTGGGACTCGAGCCAGAGAGGCCGGCCCCATACCCACTAAACCCCTGACGACGTTACCCGGTACCTAGTGTCGGTGCCACGGAATTCGCGCTAGCATTCACCGCGACACCGACAGTTCTTGGCCCGCCGCACTAGGCGGACCCCAGCTGTTTGGGGGAGGACCAGATGGTACAGCCCTCTCCTCCACTGAGGGGGGCACGCGGGGCGCTACGCCCCTCCCTCGGGCCTGTGCTGCTCGGGCGGCAGACTGCCCAAGACCACCGCCCGCAGGCCGCCCCCAAGAGTGGCTGGAGGTCTGCAAGCGCCCTACGGCGGCGCCCAGGACGTCTGCTGCGGTTTGGGTGGGGAGAGACCAGCTCCCTCTCCCATTCCGGCGACTCCTTCGCGTACATAACTGCCTCGCAGAAGGCGACGGCGGCCTCCCATGCGCCCTCGCTCCGGACCATGGACAGAACCATTTCCGGCAGCGAGAGGACTTGGACACCCAGTGCCCCGGTTAACGACCGGCGCTGCTCCTCCCAAGCTGGGCACTCCACGAGTGTATGCAGCGCCGTATCCTCGGGGCCGTCACCGCAGTGGTGACAACAGGACGTCTCCTCCCGGCCTATACGACACAAGTACCTCCCGAAGCATCCATGCCCGGTGAGGACCTGCGTCAGCTTGAAGGTCAGGGCACCATGGCGCCGCTCCAGGCACTCCTCCAAAATCGGACTTACCGCGGTCGCAGCGCCGTGTCCTCAACAAACTGTTACTAACCTAACCTAACCTACATTTGCGCGAACGAAGCCGTAAAATCTAGTATCAATATCAGATTCGGAGACAAGGTTACATGATTATTTTAAAAACTATAGGTTTCGTACATAAAGTAAAACTTAATATTTTTCTTTAACTGCCAGTATTAATTAGAAAGTACCTCAAACCAAAAAATACAAATTATATTATCAATAGAGGAAAGCGCAGGGTGATTAACAGTTTATTAGATCGGGATTACTTAATAATAATGGATTGCTGAATTAATATTCTAAGATGATAAGAAACAATTATCTCTAATTTATATTATTGATGTATCAAAGACAATATTCTCTGCGTTGATGTGTTTATTAGAGCAATATTAATAATACTATGATCATATCAATTGTCACTTAATGTTAGTATAGTAGTCAATTTCGTTTTTGTAATTTACTTTTTAATTGCTTAAAAGACATATTCCGCTCAAGCAATTCCTGTATAGTGAGGAAGTATGCAAATATTTAAACAACGGATACAAAAAACACCAAGACTCAAAATATCTATTTGTGATTTCTTATACTTTGTACGATTTATCGGTGCACTGGCGATAGCAAAATCACACAGCAAAACTATAACTTGAACCAAAGTTCAGTCAACACTTTTCAATTAGCGTTATTTTTTGTTAGTTTGTAGTAAAGAATACTTCCTATATTTTGACAGATGATGACTGATAAATTGATGAATACAACACCGAACTAAGTTTGGCAGTCGAAGTCATATATGTTGGACTGCCACATCTCTGACTTTTCGAAGTTATATACTTCTTAAATAGTTAATTATCGCTTCCTTTAACGGTGAAGAAAAACATCATGACGAAACCTGCATGCCTGAGAGTTCTCCATAATGTTCTCGAAGATTATGTGAAGTCTGCCAACCCGTACTGAGACAGCGTGGTGGACTATGGCCTAACCCTTCTCACACTGAGAAGAGGCCCGTGCCCAGTGAGACAGTTTAATACAGGGCTGATATTATTATTATTTGAGTGTTTTTTATAATAGCTACAGAAACCAAAACAATGATTTATAGATTTTTGCTTGCCTGTATGGTTATACGCGCATTACCAAATAACACTACTGCGCAAAATTGAATACGGTTTTCACAGTTGTAATGTTGCAGGTCCAACTTAAAATCAGGTGTATGTTTCATCTTGATACGTCGCCTAGAAGTCGTCGAATAAATAACCTACTCCCAAAATTCACGCATCGGAAGTTTCAAATTCAAGTAGTTTATTGCGAATATAGGTTAATACAGTAGTGTTGACATAGTTTTACAAAAATTATATTAAGTTCATATGAAATGAAGTTCATATGAAATATAATCAAAAACAATATAAATATTAATTATTTAAATGTTATCCATGTCATTGTTTTTATTATACAAGTAAATTTAGATAATATTATATAAGTCAAGTGAATTTAGTTATGATTCATTAGAAACTAATTATATTATTGGTTGTCTTCGAGATATTTTTGCAGTGTGTAGTATGCCTTATTAGCAAGAAATTGCTTCAATATAGCGTTTTAAACTTATCTGTGTTGGAGCATCTCAATATGTATAATAGTAAATGGTTATAATTTCGAGGGGCCATACAAAATATGCTGTTGCTAAGTTTGACAATGTCATTATCACCAAGTGTTTTAATTATTTACTTTGTTGGCTACTAAAAGATTTCTAACCTCATAAAGAACATGACATTGGAACCCAAGATCTCGTAATTGTCTTGTTTAATCTTACGTTAGGTAACCTTCTTTCCGTTATAGCAAAGTAATCTTACCGTATCAAAATGTACGAACGGGTCTATTACTTTTATTACCAATTCCACTCCAGACCTTCTATTCGATCAGTTAAACGATCCATTCCTAATTGCACTTATTATTTTCGTGCGCATCAATGCACTGTGCAATGAGACATCGTTTATGTGACGGTCATTAGCCATTTACGAAAAAGTTAAGATATAATAAAAGAATACTAATACTATTTCAGAATAACTTTAGGAATGATATAGTCAGCAGATGAATATCTGGGGTTATTGTGCTGTTAGAGCAGTATTATGCAAACCAACACATTTTTTTATGTCGTACATATAAGAGAGACAAATATGTGCTTTATTGTTTACTAATTTTTAACTCGATCAAATGGAGACGTTCTGGACAAAGACTTAAGAGCACTTTAAACCGGCGAGCGTGTATGAGGAATGTGATGAAAATTAATGAAGCCAGAGAAGTGTGTCAGGATCGTAGCAAATGGAAATCTATAGTCTCTGCCTACCTCTTTGGGAAACAGGCGTGAATCTATGTATGTATGTAGATTTAACCGCGCCTTTTCTCGCTCAAGAACAGTCTATTTTTCCTGGATGAAAGACTTACTCTGTGTCCTTTTCTGTACCCCTGACAAATTTGAATGAACAGATTATTATGAAATATGCTATATTTCATAATAATCTGTTCATTCAAATTTGCATTTATAGTATTAGATAGGATTATTACCAAATTATTCTTACGTATATTGTTATAAATATTTCTTAACTCCACAAAACCGTGTAGTCGGTTTAACTGTGGGAAGACTTATGTTTGTAGGCTTATCACGACCTACGTAGAATGCTTGTTCTCGACCTTAGTGGGTTAAAATAAATAGGATTGAATTTGTGCGTCGGTGTAGCTTCATGTTTAACGGTGGCTTATACCCCACGATTCATCAAAAACCTTTTATTGTAGCAGTTATTGACGCGATTAACCGCGCTTGAGATATTTAATACCAGTCTTTGATTTACATGATTCTAGCTAACTTATTGTGTCTGGCCGCCGGTGTGCCGTGCCTACAATAAATACAGCTCTGTCTCACAAATTCTCTCTGTAAATTTGCATATATAAGTTGTAGGTATTTGATGGATTCCACAGGCTAACTATCCAAATTTTTACGATTTCAGAAAAACTTCACTGACCTCTTATGAAAGCCTCTCTAAAAGAAGCATTAGATATTATTTAAGAATTGATCCTGTTTAAAAGAAACGGTACAATTATAAATTACTTCATATGAAGGTCAAAATTAAATCAAAAATATATTATTTTAGATAATCAAATTGTAATTCTGCATATCATTTTAGAGTTATTTATAACATTGATCACAGCTTTTTTTTAAATTGTTATAACATCTGTGTGCTTAACATTTCTCTTTCAATTGATATTTTACAATATATAATTACAATAGTCTTTTGTACTATATAATAATGCAATATTTTAAACAGTTATCCAACTATATCAACACATTTTTTTGTTTATATGAACGTCAAAATTTTATTAAATACTTGACCAAAATTATCTTATTGTAGGTCTTTAAATTGTATTACAGACTTCAACATAATATAACTTTTGAGGTTTATTTATAGCATTGATCAGCTCTTTTAAATTATAAAAATGTGTTTCTGCTTTCAAATCTATTAGGTACAATATATTCATAGTCGGCTTTTTTAATATAATAAAGGAATATTTTAAGCAGTCATCCAATTATATCAATTCAATTATGATTGTAGGGATAATAGGGTTATGATAGCTTTAGAAGTTTGTAGCTTCAATAAAAGGTTTTTTTTTATACTACTAAGGTGGCAAACTAGCATACGGGCCCATCTGATGGTAAGTGGTCACCGTGGCCTATGGACGCCTGCAACACCAGAGGCATCACTTGCGTGTTGCCGACCCATTAGGAACAAAAGGAAGTGGGAAGGAGAAGGAACGGGAAGGGGGAAAGAGGGTGATTGGGCCTCCGAAATCCTTGAAATTCTAGCTAATATTATAAATGCCAATGTGAGTTTTTTATTTGTTACACCTTAACTACTCGACCGATCAACATGAAGTTACACATATATGTTGTCAGAGGACATCGTGTATGCGAAGAACAGAAAAGGACTACCCCTGAAAAAAAATTACAGTTCCTGAGCGAGCGAAACTGCGGGCAAAAGCTAATATTACATTATGCCACTCTGATATCAGATACATAATGTACTATTATGCCCGCAGTTACATCCGCGTTTATGGTTACTGCGCCGCCCCCGTGGGTCGTAGCGTGATGTTAGCTTATAGCCTTACTCGATAAATAGGCTATTCAACACTTAAATATTTTTTTCAATTCCAAGCAGTAGTACATGAGATTAGCGCGCTCAAACAAACGAACATACAAACAAACTCTTCAGCTTAATAATATATAATATATATAAAGTATAGATTTTTTATCTAACACACTAAACTTGATATCTGTTAGTACATTCGTTTATCCCCTATGCGTAACATTTATCCGTTTACGATGCAACTTTGGTGAGTCATTCTGTGTGCGCCCGTGAAGGTTTTTGGCTGAATAAAACAAAAAGCCATTTCAACGCATGCCTACCATGACCAGTTTTAAATAAAAAATCTACAGCAGAACTCCTACACATTCTAATATTTTGAACACGTGTCCGAACAGTTCGCAATCTCTCAAACTATTAACTTTTCCAGCATTGTATATATTAGAAGTAGGGATGTTCGTTAATTCGAACAAAAATCTGTTCAATCAAAGGTCAGATCATTCAACAAGACCAGCACTAATTAGGTCTCAATACAAAAACCTATTATACACAGGCAGTTATAACACGGCATTGTTGAGAAAGAATATAATGCGTATGGCACCGGTTATATACAATAAGATACCATACTATATAAAAGATAGCACAACATATATTTTCAAAAAGAAATTAAGGCAACTACTGGTCGAAAAATGTTATTACTCCATCCATGACTTTTTAAATGATAATTCTTTATGACATATATTATTATTATTTTTTTTTGTATATTATTCACATAACATTTTAACATTTTTTTATTATAATTGTATCTTTTTTATTTTGCTATTGATTTTTATTGATTTTTGTTGTGAATTATTATTATGCCTATTTAAATGTATCACATTATCAACTCATGTGACAAATTATAGAATAACATTGTATAGATTTGCATGCCAAATGGTAGAATGTACTGGCTTCTATGTAATACCAATTTCACCAACAATATGTTACCTGCATTCTTAGCAAATAAATTTCTGATTCTGATTCTGATTCTTTTCTATACAGAATGTTCCTGAAGGAATTGTTTACCCGGAAATATCTTATAGTTAGAGTACAAAAAAAATATTACCAAGGACAAGAACCGAAGATACGTCATAAAAAAAATATTTTACACTATTGTAAAATATTTTTTATATGACGTACATATCTTAGATAATATACAGAAAAGCAAAGTATAAAATTTGCTTTTCTGTATATTATCGTTACAAAAACTATTAAAAAATGTATATTTAGTATAGATTTCAGAATGGCATAATATATTATAAATTTTATCTCGTGTAAATACAAAGTTATGGCTATTAATTTGTAGAAGGAGTAAATTTCATATTTATAAGTACAACTCAGAAAACAATTTTTAAATACTTTATTTTAGACCTCTATTATCTTTAGTATAAGATGTTTTAGTCTTATCCATTTTGCTCAGGAAACCCTTTATATTTGTATAAAATTCAAAATAATCAATACCGGCAATATCATTCCATCTCTGCTATGCTGTAGGTATTGTAAACATATTATGCATATAGCATGGATTACAACTTTAAAAAAGAAACTGTTCGGAATAGTTCCGATACAGTTTTACCATTATAAATGGATAAATTGTATTATTCTAAATTAAAATGTAAGCATCATTTGCATTTTAGTTTACATCAGTTTCACGTTTATTAGACTAGGTTTGAACTCTATTTTGAACAGTAATTATTACGAGTACTAGCTTTTGCCCGCGGCTTCGCTCGCGTTAATTTAGAATTTGACAATCAATTCCGGTTGTACTCTGCTTGTAATAATATAATTCAATCATGATTCGAAAGACACGTAGCGCCATCTATTATCATAAGAAAGTTATAATTGTTTTCCTCGGGAACAGTAATTTTTTCGGAATGAAAGGTAGCCTATGTCCTTTTCTGTACATCTGTCAAAGTATATGCAAAATTTCAGGATGATCGGTTTAGTGCTTTAGGCGTAAAAAGGTAACAAACAAACAAACTCATTTTTGCTTTTATAATATTAGCTAGGACTAGGACTAGGATTGGGATTAGCTCTCTGAATTTTTTATTTACGTAATGTTTATTGGTTTTCTAAGATAAATATTACAGGTCCTATATGATTCATATAGGACCTGTATTCACATTGGCTTGAATTTTGGCAAATGAAAATGGTATCAATTTGAGTCTGACGTTCCCCTTACAGGCTCGATTTTCATACATACTACGGACACAAATTAGAAATCCTTACCTGGGGTTGTAGTTAGTAGTACGCCACTTTAGATACTAATTCAGTTAATTTAGTAAACTCACTAATCGATAATCTTTAATCGGCCTCGATGGCGTAGTGGTTAGTGTAACCAACTGCCACGCCTGAGGTCGTGGGTTCGATGCCCGCACAAGTCAAACATTTGTGTGCATGAACATGGGTGTTTGTCTTGGTCTGGGTGTTTCTATGTATAATATGTATGTATTTACAAACAAAAAGTATATATGTATGTTTACCCATTGTCTAGTATCCATAATACAAGCTCTGCTTAGTTTGGGCTAGATGGTGTTGTGTGTATGTGGTAGAATATTATATTATATTATATTAAGTTACCACTTATTCATTTAAGTCACAAAGTGCCTTGTTGTCGATAAATGAATAAATAAAATTTGTCTTTGAATCTTTTATTGACTAGACTGCTAAGTCAAATCAGAGACCCTAAACTAACTTAGTAACAAACAACAAAAAACACAGAAAGTTAATGAAGAACTCTGGACAAGTGATTCTATTAAGAAGAAAAACATTTCACGCGAACAACACATATTTTATTATACACCGACTATGGGGTGAGATTACATCACATGGGAACACAAGTCACGTTCCATACATTCACTGTGACCGACTCGGTCCTCACATAAAATAATAATACCATTCCCATGTACTGTGTATTAAAACGATACGTCTGTCTGTTCGTATTATTCTAACCCGGGCAAAAGTTATGGCTCTTTCTTGGTCTAGCTTAAAGACGTGCAAATTAATATAAGTACTTCATAGTTCTCTCGTGACTTCTTTCAATAGTGCTGCATAGAAAATTGCATTTCTATATTAGCAAAGCTCATAAATATATTTGAATGATATTGTAATTTATTATAGTCTCGTGTACAAAGCTGTACCTGATTTGTATAGTTAAGAATACAATGTACACATTTATACATAGTTTTGATGATACGTATGAATGCAATTAAAATGCGATTTGTCTTAATTTTACTATATTATTCTTATACTGCCTCCATGGCGCAGCGGTAGTGAATGCGACTGCTATGCGGTTTCGGGTTCGGATCCCGGGTCGGGCCATCAAAAAGTGATTGGATTTTCCTGTTAAGAAATCTCAATAGCAGACCGGAGTTAGGAAGTTGGCGGTGTTAGACACCCCCGTGCCTCGGAAAGCACGTAAAGCCATTGGTCCTGCGCCTGATCTCTCTCTGGTCGTATCGGATTACCGTCCCATCAGATCGGAGAGTTAGGGAACAGATAGTGCACTTGTGTTTGCACACACGTTTACGTGCCCTATAATATCTCCTGCGCGGAAGGCCAGTCTCCGTTAAGATTGGCCGCCGGTCATTAATTAATTAATTCTTATTCGTATGAGATTTATACAATGTACTAATTGTGAATAACAAAGGTCTTGTAATTTATTAATTTATCTCTTAATATTAATCCTAAAGCCGTCGTTTATATACATAAGACTAAAATACAAACTTTTGTTATTGCAAGATCTCATATTTAACTTAGTAATAAACGATAGTCATTTTGTGTATTAATATTGTGTAAATGTGTGAGTTATATTAAATCCATTTTTCTTTTTAAGTTAATTGCTACTAAGTTGAAATTTAGCAAATATAGTCTCTGGTTCTTAAATTCATAATATGTATATAGGTAGTTCCGAAAATTATATTAATTTGTTATGGAGAAAAATAATATACATTTTCGTGTCTCTATAAAACACATGGCTACGAATTTCAAACATTGTAATTCCACATAATGCATGAGCCATTGTCATGAAATTAAATCGCAATCCACACAAATAACTTATCCTGCCTCCGGCAAAGTGTGGGAGCGCGCCACGAAATACCACGGAGCGCAGTTAGTCTTAATACAATGACAATAAAACACCGTCGACATAATTCAAGCTAAAGATTTTCCCGTGTCTACGCAGCAACCACCATTTGTTATAATTTCCTGACTAAATACGCCTCGGTGAAAACATAAAAAATACAACCTTTTTCTAAATTGTGACAAATTATTATGTCGTGAACACAAAACACGGATGTAATTACAAAGAATTCAAATTGCGACTATGACTTTTTAATTATGTTTTTTCTGTGCCTTTTTATGTTCATAAAGAATAAAGTAGATTAAAATTTAAATGAAGAATGGAACGATGGCTTTGATAAAGTGTTGTCATTGTCTATCGGCAATCACCTTAAGCTTTGATCATTATTTTTTCGTACTAGTTGAGCTTACTAAGACGGGCGGTCTTTGTAAGCTTAAATAAAATTTTGTTCTTTGAAATAAAAGATTTGGGTTACTAATATCGCCTATGAGCTTTATAAATAATATATTCAGATAAATTAGGTTTTAGTGTTGACTCTGGACCGTAATCCCTGGGGGCGCCCTTATTTAATGGTTAGTGGCAGGCTTCGTCCCTGAGCGCCCCCTTTATTCCAGAGTCTCCGGCTAGAATTGCATCCTCTCCCAAACCGCAGAACCAGGCGTCAAAAGTCGCAAGATGACCTCCAGCCACCCTGAGGTTTTACCTGGGGGTGGTGGACTTCGTGGGCCTGCCCACCTCCACCAGGTACGAGAAGCGAAGTGCGTGTTGCCACGCGCGTCTCTGTGTCGTTTTGTATCCGTCCCCCCACAAGGGAACAGTAGAGGGACTCTTTTTATAGTGCACCTAGTGGCCTACCGTTTCATACGGCGGGCGGCGGGGTCGCGATCGCATGTGAAAGTGATTCGCGCAGCCCCGCCGACTCGGGTTATGTCGAGGAACACTATGTTAGGTTTAGTCGGTATTACCGGAATATATCGAGTTCGACATAACCTCTCCGTCGCCCCGCGGAAAAGTATGCGGCAATGCAATCACACACGTAAAAAAAGGTAGGTTTTAAAGTCGTGTCAAAGTCATAAGGAAAAATAAAGAAAACTGGTTAGTTTTGTAAAACTTTTAAACCCTTTATTTTTTTGATACTGGTTAAAACAAACATACCGTTTTAGAAATCTGAAAAACAATGTGATTGTAACCGATTGTTTTAGGTAAAGGCATGTCATCATACCATTCCATAACCGTTTATCACTGAAGGATTGGACACAGGAGTATTACGCCCAAACAGTTCAGGCTAGGTTAGATTCAATGTAGTGGAAGGCCCATGTACCGGTTCTATATTACTTCTCGAACCTTCTAACCAGAAAATTGTGATGCCACATTGCCCGCCCGAGACTCGATACCGCGACCATACGGTTGACAAACGAAAGCACAAACTTATGGCAAGAGAGCAACAAAGCTGTCAGAATTTTGAATAACTTAAACGTTTATAACATCAGGTAGGTATATAACAAACATACCACATAATAAATTGCCTGGTAATGGAGATGCGCTCTTTGGCTGACTGCGCATTGACTGACCTCTTGAGTTATTTCTAAGAATTTACTAACTCAGAAATACGTTACCATTTTACTTTTAAAAGTATTCACGATTATTAGTTCCGTATGTGATTTATTCATTAAAATAAAAATATTTGAATGGTTGTTTTCTTATTCTACTAGTTTTTACTGCTACTAGGTGAAAGTAACAGTACTTTTTTAAATAAAATATAACCTATGTTACTCGGTGATAATATAGTTATCTAACGGAGAAAGATTTTTTAAATCGGTTGAGTAGGTTTTGAGTTAAATCCTTACAAACAAACATAAATTCAAATCTTTCCTCTTTATAATATAAGTATAGATGTGTATAAATATGAAATAATATGTCTAAGACCATAGAATGTTTCTACGAAAGAGAGAATAAAGTTTTTACCTGTTAAGCTCAAATGAAAATGATAAGAGTGGTCTGTTTAAATTGGTTCATGCCTTGCCGCACGATTCAAGTTATTATTTTTCAGCGTTTAACAAATTAAATACTTATTATTTAGAGAGAATTTTGCAAAACGCTGAAAGAATTGAATATTTAATTATACATAAATTTAATCTTTTGTGACACTAGCAAGCCAATGCCAAAACCATGAACATCAACACATCTAATATTATCGCCATATTAAAATTCAACCGCAATCGGGTTTTTCACATTATTACCTTTGTAAATGTACCTAACAGACAGAGTTACTTACGCATTATGAAAATGTCTGCTGCTAGCAACTACCTTCAAAGTTGCATTATACACCATTGTTATTAGCCCTGGAGTATTACAACAGAAAGATAAGTCGTTTTATAAAATTTATAAAACGACTTATCTTTGTTGTTCGACCGATTAAGAATCGATTTATCGATCGAGTTTAGAGTGCCAATTTAGTCTCATATATAAACTCTTACTCTATATCTGCTGACCACAGGCATCTTCTCAGTATAAGAAGGGTTAGGCCAATGTCTACCATAAGTCCAGTGCGGGTTGACAGATATCACATATTTTCGAGAACATCTCTCAGACAAGCAGGTTTCCTCACGTTACTTTCCTTTACCGTTAAAGTTAGCGATAATTAACTATATAATACGGACATAACTTTGATGAGTCAAAGGTGCCTTAGGATTGATCTGGATACCGTATATATAAACCAACGGTTTTTACTAGGCTATCGCTGCTATCGTGATTTATTCTCAGCTTTATAAATATTACAATTGGTATTCTCCTAAATTAAATAAACGCCAATGTGAACATTAATTGTATTTCAGATCACATTTGACATTTACTAGACTAGATCGGCAATCTATTTCAATTCAATTCAATTTCTATACAATATTTGGTCCTCTAATATAAATTAGATAGATGCTCCATAGTATTTATCTTCAAAGTTATTGTAAAGATAATCCAATATATAAATTAATATTTAACATTCTTGCTTTATTTATTTGTTTAGCCTACCAAAGCAATGCATACCATAAAATCGCTATATAAGAGGGAGGTATGCTCTCGGATCAGGTGTCTCATAGCACAAGGTGCGTTGACTTGTTAGTCAACGCAACTTGTTTAAATTGTTATTTATTTGAAATTAATAAACAGTTTATAATTAACATTAAGTTGAGCATCTTCTTTATTCTGTTGTCTATTTATTCATATAGGTAGACAACAGAATAAAGAAGATGCTATGCTATACTAAAGTTATAAAGTAAGTAAACTTATGCGACAGCGAGGCACAGGAAAATTTCTCTTTATTGTATGCTTTATACTTAAGGATTTGCACGGTGGCACAGCGGTAGTGAATGGGACTGCTGGGTATAAGTTCCCAAGTTCAGTTGCTAGGTCAAGCAAAGTATATTTTCGATTCAATCAAGAAATTCCCAGAAGCAGCGTGGAGTGTGTAAATTTGCCCGATAAACATCAATTATAGGCTCGCATCAATTATGTTACGCCTAAAATCATAGCGAAATTTGTGACACACATCTGCCTTCCAGGAAAGCGCGACGAGACTATGCGTGTATATTTAAAGATTGGATATATAAATATTTTTTTAGAAGATAGGTAGATAACGAATAAAAGTAAGTGAAAACGCCGATATAATCTATCATCTCTGCGCCGGTCTGATATGCAGTCGCTAGCCATAGCGCTAGCCAGATTATGATCTTAAATTTGATAAAAAAATAATGTTGTTAGCTCTTACAGCAAAACAATAAAATTTCATAAGATAAGGGCGCGACGATGTCTCGCCATTATCACGTATCTCTAGTTACATGGACTGAATGTAAACGGTTTCTTAAGACTATTTCCTTAAAGCGATACTACCATGTAATAGTTTGTTGCTATTGATACTTATAGTTAGATTTTCATGTTGATAGACTCATTATACATACATACGTAGTCTCACGTCTATATCCAAAGATTGCCTAAGAAAGTTTATAAGGCTAGTAGGAATGGAACAGTCGCAAGGGGAAGACCTAGGTGAACGATTCTCGATCAGATCGGAGACGTTCTGGACAAAGGCCAGGTTAAGAGCACCTTAAATCGGCGAGCGTTTTTGAGGAATTTGCTAAAAGTTAATGAAGCCAGAGAAGTGTGTCAGGATCGTAGCAAATAGAAATCCGTAGTCTCTGTCTACTGACGTAGGGGACATAAGGGTAGTCTCTGTCTACCCCTGTGTCCCCTACGTCCCCTAAGTCTATATCCTCAAGTGAGCTGGCAGAGATGTATTTCAACTGTCGCATGTCGGTAGATATCGTTTTTGGTCCTACGTGGAAGGAGACAAGCCTATTGCCGTTTATGGGTTAAGGTTTCTGTATAGTAGAGATATCAATTATCACCTTCCTGGTTTTATTTCTAGTTCATGCTGAGGTGATGGCCTGAGACGCTGCACAGCTTAATGTAACCTCTGAATGTGATGCATCAAGAGGCATTAAGCTGTGCAGCGTCTTACTCAGCTATCACTGCAACCCAGCTACTATAGAAATAAGCGAGATGAAATGTACTTACCATTCACATTATTATTCCCTGTTGTTTCCAGTCCAGTGTATAACAAATATTTTCTAGCGCGTTGGTGAAGAAAATGTGCAGATATACATATAGAATTAGTCTTTGTGTATCTGGAGCTAGGAAATTAGGGTTACTTATAAACCACATCAGAAGCAGAATCACGATAATAAAAGCATAGTATAATACATAAGTACTATCTGCATGGATAGCGTAGTGGTTCAAGTGGTCGCCTCGCAACCGCCACTGCGTCGGGGATTGTGGGTTCGAATCCCATACGAGACAAAATTTTGTGTGATCCACAAATGGTTATTCCGAGTTTGAGTGTTCCTTGTGTCCGTTGTCTAAATGTTTGTAAAGTACCCCGCGACACAGGATTTATTTCTAGTGTAATTTAAAACGTATGTAATTCTCCATACTATGTTTTATTTCCAAATCTCGACTATAATAATATATTTGTCGGCCTCGATGGCATAGTGGTTGGTGTAACCGACTGCCGCGCCTGAGGTCGGGGGTTCGATTCCCGCACAAGTCAAACATTTGTGTGCATGAACATGGATGTTTGTCTTGGTCTGGGTGTTTCTATGTATAATATGTATGTATTTACAAAAAAAAAGTATATATGTATGTTTATCCATTGTCTAGTACCCATAGTACAAGCTCTGCTTAGTTTGGGCTAGATGGTGTTGTGTGTATGTAGTAGAATATTATATTATATTATTATTATTATATGTTCATAGTAAATTACACACGCGGTCTATCTTACACTTCATTGACATAAGTCAATGAAGTGTAAGCTGCAAGTAATTGACTGTAGTCTCCTCGGTTAACGTCGACCTATGCTGTTGAGCAGTCGATTGATAGGTTTTAGATCGTGATAGATCTCGAACCACAACTGAAGCTTGTCTTAAGGTCGATTTTAAAATCGCTCGTTGTAGATAGTAAACTTATATTATGCTTTTGCATACTGCTGCTATTCTTTAATTTTGAACTCACAACACAGCAGATTCAAGTAAGCTATTATCAATTGTGTAATAGACCTATTGAGTGAACCTTATAGATGAAACTTCAAACCAACTTTTTGTGTTGAAACTTAGTTTTGCCGGTTTATTACCTAATAAACCGTTAAAATAGAGTTTACTGAAATTTGCTTATAAAAAGATGACCACTGCAAACATTTAACGATTATTTACACAAAAAAAAATTGATGTAATTCGGCGAGATTCCTGGAACAAAAATTATATTTGTTTGCCCAAATAGTAATTTTGTATAGTTCAAGTTATCTAAGCCCAACCTTCGCACTCAATAGTAACATTTGCAATCACAGCACCATCAAGACGGTATAGAAACTAAACACATATCGCTGGCTCTCACTATTACAAGGTTCTATGTTATTTTTTTTAACTTTGGGAAAATGAGGCATTTGCATATCAGTAAAAATAACTTAAAAAGTAACTTAAAACTATTTGCGATTTCCCAAATAGTAATTTTGTATAGTTCAAGTTATCTAAGCCCAACCTTCGCACTCAATAGTAACATTTGCAATCACAGCACCATCAAGACGGTATAGAAACTAAACACATATCGCTGGCTCTCACTATTACAAGGTTCTATGTTATTTTTTTTAACTTTGGGAAAATGAGGCATTTGCATATCAGTAAAAATAACTTAAAAAGTAACTTAAAACTATTTGCGATTTAATATTGTGAGGTGGTAAGTGCTTACATCAATTACTATATTAGTCTAAACAAAAAGGAATGACATATAGAACCATGCAATATTCACAACCATTTTTTTTCAAAAATGTAACATAGAATCTTGTAATATTGGACCAGCGATATATAATAATCAAGTAATAAGCCAACATGATTACACGTTACTTGCAGACAACGCGCAACTTGGGCAAAGTTGTAAAGATTGTGATGACAGTTCACTAGATAAGCCGGTGTAAAGTCCCCACCATCAACACGTTTACTATCGCTTAGGCGGACGATTTAAGCTGTAAACCGCGCAGACCGGCCATAAAAAATAGCTATAAACTAGGCATATCATCGATGGACTAGTTCAGGTTACGTTGCACTACGAGCAAGCTTCAGATTTATGAAATTTTATCTATAAATCCTGGCCATCTACAATATACATATATGGTGTTAACTCGTATAAAAATATGTGAATATATCCATTATCTTATAATTAATTATACTGTTAGCAGTATTTCTTGTAATATGAAATAACGTGTTTCTCAGCAACAAGTAACTTGAATAAAACTTAACAATTTAAGCAGGAAATTCAATCATAGAATTCATTGGATTTACTTGTTTGGGTTTTCTGTGGAAACAAAACTAATAAAAATGTACTAAAGTATTACATAATGATGTATGTAATGATGGCGTAGGTTTATAAAGTTTTAAATCTGTATTTGGTAATATATTATATGAAGTTATTAATTGAAAGACAATACTTCTTATATAAACAATTTATTTCTTTCCCTTTGCTGATATAACATTTAAGTAGACATCAACAAGTTTTTATCATTACTTCATTATGTATAGAAGGAAAGTATTGTGCGACCTGGATAACTTCAAGATTTCCGTCAAACAGTCTTATCATTATGTACATAATGAACAAATTAAGTTTAAGATCAGTGAGAATTGTTACAATTAAAGATAAAACGGAATATAGCAATTGAACTAATGTTAATCACAAGACAATTATTTAGAAATACATGAAATGTGATTCATTAAATTTATGTTATACATATAATATTTGTGATTCTTTGATTCAACTATTACAAAAAATACAAAACTTGTTTACCTGATTTGATATTAAAACGACTCATCTCTGTACTTATTCATACGTAGTACAAATTTTTACGTTATACAATTTGCTATTCTTGTGGGAAGATTATTTACATAAACTCACACGTGTCTCCTGAAGAGGTAGGTGGAGATCACTTTCTACGTCTATCTTGGCACAATTTATTTCTTCAACGTTCGTAAATCACATTCACACACTATTTAATTTACAGAAATTCAGACCCGAAGCTACTGGTCCACATGTACTTATATCTAATGTATCTTTTCTAGTCCATCAAACAACTATGGATTCCTTTTAACTGATAAAATACACTTTTGCTTACAATGGTGTCTCTGTTCCGGGGATAAATCCAAATGAACAACATTTACCGCTCTATCGAAGGTTACCCTCGGAAGTCATCGCGTTAATGTCACTTCAGTGTCACTAGAGCTCCTAGAGCTCTCTTTAATAACGTCAAGTTCTCTATTGGATAGAGACGAGTTACGAGAAAATTTATGAGCACTATATTCACTTTTTTCATCAAATATTTCATGACCACATCCGTTATTATAGTCTTTTGCTTCATCTGAATCGTCCTCCACTATATCGTTCACTTCCACTTCTAATAGATTATCGTTTTCTTTGAGTCCATATGCATTAAAGTTCCTCTCATGACTTAAACTGCGTATTCTATCGAGGTTATGTTCCAAATGTTGCATATCGTCGTCAACACCAGGCGAATCATCGAATTTCCACTTAATATTTGAATTAAAATGTTCCACTCCGGGATACATACTTATACTATTACTTCTATGCCCGAAAATCGGACAGTTTCGGAACTCTCACAATTCCGGATGCCTGCCGTTGCAGGTTTTGTTGAAATTTCCCTCATCTAAACTTAAGTTAGAACGAGAACGACCGCAGTCTAAACCAGGACTCGGCCTGAATAAGCATATATCTGAATTTTTCAGTCTGCATTGCCGTGAACATGATTCTATTTGAAATGCTGACCGATCAAGTTGTCTGTAGTCAGTTGGACCATACCCTTCAAAGTATCGTGGGTCTTGTTTACAACTACTGGAGCAGCCTTTGAAAGACCCTGAACACCTCAAGGGGTCACGATGGCATGCTTTTTGGATAGCATGAAGTGATGACGATGAAACTGTACGTTCTAGTATTTCGCCCCAATATTTTTCGCCAAGGCCCTCAAATTCTCCTTTTGATTGTAATCCATCGGATGTAACAGGAGACCCACAGCAGCCGGTCGTAGGCTTTTCGTAACTTGGAAATGATTTGGATGATCTCCGACAGCAGACCTATAAGAATAATAGGAATACGTCAAAAATCATGTATTAACAATGCACTTATTCCATATTTATTTATTTTGTTATTGTATGGGTTGCTTACAGTAAATACATTGATACATGTCGTATAACATACACAGAGGTATTAAAAAAATTTATAACAAATTAATAGGCAAACACCGCATATGACTGTTTCACTACTTTAGATTCTTATTAGGAACAAAATATATAATACTAGCTTTTGCCCGCGGCTTCGCTCGCATTAATTTAGAATTTGACAATCAATTCAGGTTGTACTCTGCTTGTAATAATATAATTCAATCATGATTCGAAAGACACGTGGCGCCATCTATTATCATAAGAACGTTACTGTTGTTTTCCTCAGGAACAGTAATTTTTTTCGGGATGAATAATAGCCTATATCCGTTTCTGTACACTTGACAACGTATATGCAAAATTTCAGGATGATCGGTTCTGTGGTTTAGGCGTGAAAAGGTAACAAACAAACAAACAAACAAACTCATTTTCACTTTTATAATATTAGTTAGGATTAGGATTAGGATAATATATAACCAAACATAGCATTATGACTTTATATTTTATATTTGATTTGGTGAGACCAACAGACTGCAATGCAGAAGGTCTCGGGTTCGATCCCACATCGCAAACCTCTGACTTTCGGAAGTTATATGACTTTTCGAAATTATGTGCTTATTGATTGACAATTATCGCCTGCTCCGTGCTTCGGAGATTACGTTAAGCCGTCGGTCCCGGCTGCCATGAACATCTATGCCAGTGGTCATTGGGAAGTCAGTGCCCTCTCATATCCTGACACAGGTCTAGCCTTAGGGCATCGTTAGCCTTCGGGTTGTGGAGGTCAGATGGCAGTCGCTCCGTGTGAAAACTGATATCCAGTCAAATCCGGTTAGACTAGAAAGCCGACCCCAAGTGACTTGGGAATAATAAAGGCTAGGGGAAGAAGACCTTAAACGCAATATAGGTACCCGTAGTATGTCTACGAAATAAGGTACCTAAGTATATATACCTTACTTAGTAAGTAAGTAACTAATAGGTACTAGAAGCATGTTAAAAAGATAAGGTAGGTAAGTAAAACTTACGTAGTATTGAATTAATTCGTTGCTTATTCTTCTAAAGTGACTATTCAATAGCCAATATAGGAAAGGATTCCAAAAACTGTTGCTCAATGCCAACCAGGTGACAATAAAGTCCAGAGACGGCGGGACCTTTATAAAAGACAAAAAGAAACGTGAATTGAATAATTATACAGATAGGCAAAGAATCTGTGTCAGCAGTATTGATTTTTGTACTACTTTGGGTCGGTAAACACTTTAAAATTTTGGATTAATACATAACTAGGCAATTGAATTTCTAGCGTTCATTGTCAATTTTGAATTTTTAAATTGTAGCAACACTGCTGACGCTTAAGTTTTATATAGTCAGGTGCAAGTAAGTAATAGCGCCGCACGGCAGTCGGCTCGCCGCAACCACTCACTTAGGTCGTAGTTCAATATGTATTTATATTATTTGTAACTGGCACTAGTAAATAACATAACCATATCTACATAGAAGCATTTCATTTGACCCGCCAGAATAATACATAACATAACGTCTACAAATTTATGATTACATGAAAAATTATTCGAGTAATAATATTATTGATGTGTGATTGTATTTCTATTGATGTTCTCAACTCAAAATTCAATAAACTTCTAATCTTATTGTATTTATATTATATTAATCATATAGAAAAAAAACAACAAAAATCTTTCATGTATACCTTGCATCCAGTACAGGCTGCTACTACTTCCTGAATAGTAGCTGGAGTGACCATAACAATGAATCCTAACGACATAGCAGCCATAGTCCGTGACGTACTGACGCTGTGTGGTCTTACTGGAGCTTGTATCTGTAAGAAAAAGTAATATTAGCTAATTTAAAACGTTCTCTTAGCAATAGATCTAGTAGAAGCGGCGGTAGCCCAATATGTTAGGCATTGGAATTATTATGATCGTGAAGTCACTGGTTTGAATACCACTCTTTACTCTGCCGACGTGAACCCACTCTTTATAAAAGCATTCTAGCTTAGCTGGATGATTAACAAGAATAGGTAATAGTTATTTGTAATCGAGATTGCTAGATAGCTATAAAAAAATGCCCGAAGATATCATTTATTGGGATTAATGAAGTAGTTATTCATAATTTTAAAGATCGTTGGAATGGAAATAAACGAACAAATAACTTGCAAGATCGTTACAAATTTTATAATAATTGTTATAAATCTTAAACCCAACGATGATGACTTAATAAATAAAATTTACGAGCCAAATCTTAATTTTGCTCGTAAAGTTAATTTATAGCTAATCTCTTTAGACTATTAATATTAAAACCCGAGCTGTGGTTTCCTTGTTTTTTAAAGACTACTTCTGCACTTGGTGTAATTTCTGTGTCGCGGGGGACTTTACAAACATTTAAACAATGGACACAAAGAACACCCAGACTCGGAACAACCATTTGTGGATATTACAAATGTCTCGCGTGGGATTTGAACCCACTACGCCATCCGTGCAGTCCGTGTGGTTTGTAATATAACTTTGGTCAACTTGTCACGACCAAACGAAGGTAGTGATTAGTGTAACCGACTGCCACGCCTGAGGTCGCGGGTTCGATTCCCGCACAAGTCAAACATTTGTGTGCATGAACATGAATGTTTATCTTGGTCTGGGTGTTTCTATGTATAATATGTATGTATTTACAAAAAAAAAAAAAGTATATATGTATAATTATCCATTGTCTAGTATCCATAGTACAAGCTCTGCTTAGTTTGGGCTAGATGGTGTTGTGTGTATGTGGTAGAATATTATATTATTATATTATATTATTATATACAAGATAAGCTAAAGCTTTAGGCGGTTGGCACAGTGCACCGCATCACGCAGCGTAGCGCGGGAGTGCATGTTCTTACGTTGTTTGCAAGTACCTGTGTTTGTATAGAAAACACGCGCAGTGCTGCAGATCACGCGTCTACATGCAGGGAAACACGCACCCTCGCGCGTCGGTGCGGGGCAAGACGCAAGTTATGGCACACCGAGTTCTGCAGTATCGTGCTTGATTTTGACACAAGCACACGTATTACTTCAAAATGGATCTGATGGATCTCGATATCGATCGATTCACTTACGAAATCGAAAGTCGTGAGAAAATTTATCTTCATATTTTCTTAAATCTATGAAATTCTGAACAAATTATACATTTATCGATCTTGTTTGTAAAAAGGGTTGTACCCAATATCTTCTACGGGCACGATTTCTTCTTATTTGATTATAAAAAAACCAAACACATGATATGACTGCAGCATCCTGAATGAGATCCAAAATAATGACCATCTTTAATATAAAAAGTAATACTTTGCAATGTACTATCACCACCGCAAGCTGCTATGAAATGTGGCCTCGAGGCCACTGCATGACTAAACTGCAGCTACGCGCTTTTGTGCGGAGAAATCTGCATTATGATGCAAATCTGCACTCACGCACCCGCGCGCGTGACTCTGTCACCACGCATCCCGCAGCGTGGCGCGGGGCAGTGTGTGAATCGCCTTATGACTAAGGCAGCTCCAGTAGTATTGAATATAATTATACATTTTTCAACACTTTAAAACAAGAGCCGTGAAATAACGAAGTCTCACATAAAAATATGGAGTCGCCCGAAGACCATGTTAAAATTGTATTTTCATGCAATACCTTACGCGTAACATTATTTGTCATTCTGATTGTTATAAAGGCTGAATTCTCTGTTTGTATAGTCAACTTTTTCTGTTTTTCATTTACGTAGGGGATATAATATATCGCAGATAAATAAATTAAGATGACTCCCTCCCTACATAATTCACCTGAGCAATAATTGTCATCGTTATTCTGTACAGGAAAGATTTATTATATGATTTATTTGCTACAGATGCCTCTCTATCATATGTATGTAAAGTTATAGTTCAGGCATCACATATTGCTTAATGCTGACACATGCATATAAAAATGAATAAATATTTAGTCAAGACGTTGATGGATACTTCACTATTCTGTATGCGCTATTTTCAACCTATTGAGTAGCATCGGCACACCAGAGGCTGGACACAATAGGTTTTCAATTATAATGGTATGTCAAAAATTTACAAGTTAATATACAGTAAACTAATAGTTATAATGATACTTACCACTACTTCATGCTCACTGTGTGACGTTTTTGCGCAAGGTATGGGTACACCGTTGGGTCTTATCGGTTCTGGGTCACATTTACTCCTAGTTTTGCTTACATGGAAGCCAGATCCGTAGCAATACATCAGCGCCATTGTCGTAGGAAAATAATAGGCACAGCATGATAAGATTCTAAAAGGAAAATGATATCAAGTTTGTATTAAATTTTGACAATTATAATAACTAACATTTTCACGTTCAAGTCTTTCAAGACTTTTCACACATAGGTGAAAAGTTCTGAACAACTTAAACGTGAAAATTTGCCAAATTTGAAATAAAGTTAACGTAAGTTCAATGGTACGGTCGTATTTAACATTTAATTTTGTAAAGTATGTATATATTATATTATGTTCACATCAGCCAAAAAAGAACAACAATATGGAATACAGTTAAATAATTAAAATATTTTATGCCATGAGTTTTGATGTTCATTAATTTACACATTTTGTAAGGTTTATTGCGATATAAAATCAAACGATCAATTAAACTCAAAAGCTTAATTAGTTATGATCATTATATTCGATGTTTGAACATATAACATATAACCTACAAATATAACTAATATACTGTATTTCAGGGATGACGTAATTACTATGACAATACGATCCTATGATATGACCACATCTGTCCCTATATATATACACGAAATAGCAATTGGATATTCAGAATTTAGCACTACTTTTATTAAGCTAAAATGTAATAGTCTGTTACCTGAAAGCTACTCTGCTATGAAATACATCACAAGCCATTAGTCCTGTTGAGTTGAAGTAGTATCCAGATCGTGGGAGCACCATGATAGCAAATAGGGATACTGAAAGTATCCAAGTTATACTTATAACTAGCACGCAACCCTGTGTGCAAAAAACGAAGTCAAAATTAATTATAAGCAAACAAGGTTATGTTGACGTGCTTATTATTTATTCAGAGATTTAGGCAACTTATTATAATTTTTTAGATACCACTGCAATGAAAAATTGCTATAGAATATTCGAAATGTTAGCGTAACTAAACTGATTGTGTATACGGCTCGGCACCCAAGTTTCCGCATAAGCCTAATAAATTATACGAAACATCTTATTTCAAGTCACGAAAGAGTTAATTTTAAACACGTCCTGAACTACCCTTTATACCTAAGTAAGTTTGGCCCCGATACTTAGAAGTTCTTAAGCTGGTCGAAAAGAGATTTCCGAGAAAGATATTTATCGCCCCGTATAACGCTTTTTAAAGGAATTACAAGTTTCACGAATAAATCGATTATTTCAATGCAATATA
This sequence comes from Catocala sponsa, assembly GCA_963564715.1. NCBI lineage: Eukaryota > Metazoa > Arthropoda > Insecta > Lepidoptera > Erebidae > Catocala > Catocala sponsa. The sequence continues at coordinate 17,262,470 of OY751338.1, read as the reverse complement.
AAAACAAATAAATAAATAAACGTATGAAATAAAATAACAAAAGATTTAAAATAAATCATGTGAAATGACATAAAATAATATTCTTATTTTCATACACCGGTGTATCGTATGTTGAATATTTGAACAAATATATTTCGCAATAGATACGGTATGTACTTACTTTTTTACTGGAATGCTTATGATACGTATCTGGGTGCAGCAAATATAAATATCTATCGATCGCCATGCAGACAAGTATAATCGCACTTTGTTGACTAACAGCGCCACGTAGAAGCGCCTGAAATAAAACCACTTGTTTTAAAACTAATAAATTTAGATACAAGTCACGTTAAAGATAAGGAAACATTGCTGGGAATCTAAATGGCATTGATCTACAAAACAAAAAGGGCACTCTATAAAAGGAATAACGAGTCAGCGGGTCGGCAAGCGTCTGGCATAAGTTACAAAGCTTAAATTTCAGCGAGCCTTACTTTGTGCTCGGTCACTATAAACCATTAGGCGATACCGCATTATGGTCTTCCATAGAAGTTTTAGCAATTTTATTGTTCACAGATGGCCGCTCCTCCGGAACGTCAACAATTACTCCCTATTCAAAGTTGTTCTTGTATCTATGTAAAGGGCCTTCAAATCAATTTATTTACTTTAGCGTTTAACCCTTTTCAAAATTTGCCGTTGCAACAATATTATATACAAAATCAAGTTTAGTATCATAATTTTATAAAATTCTTTTCCCCTATTCATAAAAACAGAAAAAGAATCTCACAATTTCTAAATCATCATCAAAAAATTAGAAATGTTACTAAGTATTTATTCTTGGCATCCGATTACCTTTTTAACTTTGCTTTGCGAATTGCAAACTTTTTTCTTTAAAAGCAACTTTACTCATTTTCTCTTCATCTCTTGTTTAAACAAAGTTTTGCGACGACTTCGTAGCTTCGCCTAGCTCTAACTGGATTAAGTGAGTCTCGTGAAATTTTGATAGCGTGCTAATTTTCCTACTTATATTAAACGCAGGTATATAGTATTTTTGATTGCAACTAAAATTTAAACAACTACTTTGTTAACGTTTCAACAAATTCAAATATTTGAATACTAGCAAACAAAATTTAGATATGTATATATATTATATTATTATATATTATATTATTATATATTATATTATTATATATTATATTATTATATATTATATTATATTATATTATTGTTATAATTATATCCATAACAAATAAAGAACGAATGTTTAAAAGGCGATAATGAATAATGAGAACGTGATATAAATAATACACAATGTTTTCCTATCTATTCGACAAACATACAATCGAGAATAATACTACCATATGTCATTGGTGCTGTTGAATAATTTTCATGAAAGTAACATAAAAAATGGCACTTAAAAATTAACTACCTCGTTGATCTCGTGGCATAATTTACGGTTATGTTTGAGGCCAATCATTGATTTCTGAGTTCGATGCCTAGATGAGATAAAGTGCTACTCGATTTAACTTGAAGGCAGCTCTGTGCTGATAGCACCACACAGAGCTTAGAAACCCCAGTAAATAGGCTTACCCCTATTACTTGGGACCAAATATGGTGGAATAGTGAAAATTATCTCTGCCAACCGCGGACCGTAAGGTCTACAGGCATGAATCTATAACTTATGTACATTCCGCCAAAAATGTGGTCTACCACCGTACGGTTGAGGTTCATTTGAACGTTATGAAATAACAAGGTCGATTTCCCTTTGCAATAATATTATAACAGTGACCATTGCTCTCTTTATCATGTATTATATTTACGTCATGCCATGTGATAAGTTACAAAAGTCAACCATAGCGATAATTAGATTGCACAGAAACTTTGGTCAAAACTGGTAGACTACTTTATTGGCCGACTGTACCAAAATCATAATTTTGATTATAATTAAATAAAAACTAATACTTAATTCCAATAATTAACGAATAACGATCACAAAAAAAAAATCGATATGACATACCTACAATGACCTACGTATAATCATGATCATGCCAATTTCATTTAATTTTTTGTAAACGTCACAAAAAATTACATAATTTAAAAGAAAAGTGAACAATAATAATATTTTGAGTTGCAATTTAGTCGCTAATGTAGATTTTATACAGAAAATTATGATACATAAAATTTGCTACGTACATATTCTAGTAAAATTGCACTACAGAACATTGTGTGTGTGAACAGGTATTAAAGAATATCGAACGGGTAACGATACATTTTCTAAAACAAATTGTCACTAACCTGTATCTGACAGAATATCTCGCCGTAGGGCCAACACTTGTATAGAGCGGGAAGAAGTGCCACTGGAGCTATCAAGATACCCGTGAATAAATCGTTCAGTGCGAGCGAGGTCAGTAAGTACCTTGGCTGTAAAATATGACAGTACATAAATTATTTTCGTTGAGAACTATCACTGCAAACTAATGAGCAAGAAAGATAGTTGTTTGGTGTCAAATAAGTTAGAAACTGAGACGGTAATATTCCACCATTAGTCACGAGAATAATATTGTTATTATAAGAGAGGCGTCGCGAACGTTTGTCAAAGAAGTAAAAAGAACGATGATATCAAACAGCTATGAATCATTTCCCACTAGAGATCAATAATTATTAGTAGGTACACATATTGTCTACAATTTTAAGGTAACATTGTTGATTAAGAATAATCTTTATAAACGTATATGAGCTATTAAAATTTTAATTAAAATTATCAAACATACCTGATTATCAATATATTTGATGTACCTCCTATTATTCAATACGCATATGAGGACCAAGTTGCCGAACACAATTGCCATAGACAGTGCAAATATGAAGAAAGCTTTTATGATATCCGTTGGGGCAGGGAACGTTGAAGGCCAGCCCTTGCCGTTGAGCCAACAGGAGCTGTTGGACAAAGATGGCGCTACGAGTAGTGCGCCCTTAGTCGAGTCAAACATAGTCGGCGCCTGGAGGCAGCGCACACTCCTCTTGAATAAGGCATTTAGATCATATTATGTTGTCACTGTCTTCACACTTTCTTTTGCATTTGTTATGAAAAATTTGGCACACACATTAGCTTCTTAATTCACGACGATGATGGGATTCTCTTCATCATAATTGCTTATAGATTTTGTGTTTTTCTGGTCTTCTAGACTTCATGTTTCATCTACAAAAATAAAAGAGGATAAATAAGTATCACGAAATCAAATATACAGCATTATATTATACAAGAAAAAGAGTTTCATAAGATTTATATCAATTCGCGAATCATAATGGAAGCAAAGAAAACATTTTACTTTCGTATGGAATAAAATGGGTATCAATTACGTTTTCTGAGCTTGCAGGATTATTTTAAGAGATTGTCGTCGTCTTTTAATAAGGCAGTGAATTAAACTAGTAATTTTAAACGAAGTTCTAATTTCAAACGTAATCAAATGTAATTGAACTCTAATACTGGGCTAAAGTGAAGAGAGAGAATTTGTAAAAGTTGCGACACCTTCGTTTAACTTTAAAACACGATAGCGAGAATTCTTCTTTTAAGTTTTTAAAAGAATAAAAATAGAAGAGGTCACATATGTGGGGCGTGTGGAGCGTGCGTGATAAGACGTGTCTAAGAAATCTTCTCCTAGAGATATATTTTTCCGATCGGAACTTTTTCTCAGATTGGTGGCGAGAGCGCTGTCAATTTCCTGAAGGAAATGGCGTCCCGTGTCAAGAGTTAAGAGTCTTGTAATATATTGCTAATATTTATGGCAATCTATTTGATGTTGATTACCGAAAATACGAAGATTAAGCTCTCTGTAAAGCTAAATATCGTATGACATTTGTCTGTTTGATAAGTACAAGTTATATTTATGTTCTACTATTCAGGAACAGAGTGAATGTTTTAATTGTGATGTATAGAAAAAGAAATGGAAATCTAGTTTCCAACCTTCATTAAACGGTACAAAAATAAACATGGAACTTTGTCACACACTTTGTATTTTACACAGTCCATTTAAAATAGTACAATGTTTTTTTAATTTCATTATAATTTTTTATGTATGAGTATACAAGATTAAGCGAAATTTGGTAAAATGTATTATCAAATTCTGCTAAATCTTGAATACTCAAAAAATATCGCTCCTTGTAAATCATTTTGAGAGTCGTAGAACATCACCAACATTGGAAAAAGGAATGTTCCTTTTTCTTTCTAGACTTCTTTTTACTGACTAGTATACTTGTCATATTTAATAAACAAAGAATTCATTATAAAATCATTCAGTTACTGCTCTTAAACTATACTTGTTCTCTAATTAATATACGATGACAAAAAATATACGTAGATACGGGCCTCTATGTATTGCCTCTATTTATTAGTTACCAATTTTTTTACTTAGTAAGACTAGTAAGAGAAATAGACTATAAGGCAACTATGTTTCAACAACGTGAAGAACATTATTGAAACATTATACTTGCTGATGTCAGCATCCATTAATAATTTTAAGATACTCAACGAAAATAACAGGTAAAGCTCAAAAGTAGATAAAGTGAAACGTAACTTTTGTAGACGTACGTTGAACAATCCGAGTACAAACTTGCATTCCTCCTAATACCAATAAGGAAAAAGGGATCCAGAAACGAAATTTTACTGGCGCCCATAAATTTGTATTGTTCAAGAGACGAGAGATATTAGGAAGTTAATGCTAAGTAGATTGATCCATCTGACGGGGGTGTAACGTGACAGTAAAGTAGAGAGTACGTCGTATTTGTGTCAACACTATCGAAATAAGCGGAAATCGTTTAAAGCAGTCTATCTAAGTGAAGTGCGAATAATATAAATGCTGCTTGAACTATAACGTGTTAGATACAACAGTATGATATGACTGCATCTGATTCTAAAATCGATTTCTGAAGATTACTTCACAAGTCGATTAAGGAATTAGATAAATATTATAAATTTGCCGTATTGTAAAAATATGATTATCTTTACGCTTACTTCTTGATCCGTTCTCCTTACATATAAATGTGAAAGTATATGGACCGTTTTTTTTTACGTAGCGGTGAAACCACATATTATGATATTTTGTAAGGACAGAGAGAGTTCATAGAAGAAAATGAAAGGTTCCTAAAGGCATAGTATTTATTCTCCAAATCCTACAAGCGAAGTCCAAGTAAAATTTAGTATAATATATTTTCTAATGATTTTATCAGTTTATCTGCCAAGTTTACGCAAAGAACAATTACTTACAAAAAATATTAAAATTAACAAATATATGTTTATAAAGTTTAGTTAGGTGATATTTCACTACCTTAATCCATTTAAATGTCACACATATGTATACACACAATATTATAAAGCTAACGGCGGGCCAAAACCAAGGCGAGGCGTGAAAGCGATTCGCGCGGCCTCGCCGTCTATGGTTATGTCGAGGAACACCGTGGTAGGTTTAGTCGGTATTACCGGGGTATCTTTTCCCCAGTGAGCCCGACATTACCTCTCCATCATTCCCCCACGTAAAGAAAACAAAACAAAAAACAGCAATATTTTAAAAAAATATAGCTTATGTTACTCGGTGATATATAAATAATAGCTTTATAAAAGTGAAAGAATTTTGAAAATCGGTAACAAAAATATTTCCTCTTTATAATATTAGTACCTATAGATAATAAATGAGAATATGAGGAAATTTGTACAAATAACATGAAGCTGTCCTTTAGAGTCTCCGGTTCAAAATGTAACTGACACAGAACTAATCCCTTGATAATATTCAAGATCAAAGAGACTTCTTAAGAACTTTGAATGATAGTACCCTCAAACCATTGGTTGATTTGGTAGCCTTCCGGAATACTCATTAGGATCGAGCTTTTTACCCAAATTAGTTCAGGAAAGTAAATTGCGGTAGCACGGGTAAATGAGGTAAAGAGGGGCTTTTAATATTGAATATTGTGTCCGTGTTAATTTTGTTATATATCAAACTCTTGAATGTGTCGCCGTTTTTAACTTTAAGAGTCTATTATATAACATAGATTGACGTGTTCCCTTCAAGGGCATAGCTCCGTAATATTTGAGATTCACGGTAAAGCGATCAAATCATTTCGGCCATTTTCTGACAGTCTGCTGCTAATGAAATAATATTAATAAAAATCCCAGTGAGAATTTTTTCGACTCGGTAATTTAATTCGGTATCTCAATATCATACGCCAATATGATGATTTTAAACTCATGAAACTGTTGAATATTATTTTGTAATGTTTTACAAGATTCGCAAGAAGACGAATTTAGAAGACCTCTTTACCTACTAAACAGAAGTTATTTCCAAAGACCGGGACAAGGGCTATAATAATATGGATATAAATATTATGTTTTTGGAACTGGGTTTGGTAAATGAAGAGACACTTTATCGACTATTTCCATGAATATTTATGTTATGTTATTTTTTTAATGTAACTATACCTTAAAAATTGAATGATGGTCAGCTATGGATAGATTACTAAAATAGCATTGCGAGCACGTGGTCATCTCGCTGCTGACGCGCTGAATGTTTTGTTTGAAGCCCGCACGGCACAATTATTTGTGTGACCCACAAATGATTGTTATTAGTCTGGTTGTACTTTGTTAATTGTATATATGTTAAGGTACTCCGCGATAAACCGCATAAACACTAACGCTGAAGTTGTCTTTTAAAAAAAATAATAAATACGAGTAGTAGGTATGTAAATACTTAAAAAGTAATTTTTAAACCAGGACCGAAATGTAAACGAAACTTTCTCCAATAAACAATAAAACGCCTACGAAAGTAAAAGTTGTATTATATTGTTGCGATAATATCCAGCGTTCGGCCCTGTTTCGGCCAAACTTAATGCCACATTTGGCGACGACGTGTCTGGAGTGCGGTGTAGTGTGACCTTTGTTTAAGATTTCACAATATTTTTATTCGGAATGCTGCTTGAATAAAAAAATCTTTCATATTAGTTCTCGTCAAAGCTTGTAAGGTCACGGAACAGATGACAGTGATGCGTGCTGCATTTATGGCAATTTTTTATGTGGAAAGCCTAAACAGTGTCTATTTTTTATCGTGGCGCAGCTATACCGAACACAACTGGTGTACATTACCTCTGATTTGATACCCGGATTCAACAAAATATTAAAGGGCTTTTGTCAAAAAAAATTGCAGTAACTGAAAGGAGCTAGGTGAAGAACAATAGGCTCGCCCCCTTTTACATATCGGATAAAATCTAATAAAATGTGGGTTTAATACACCTTTTAATACTACTACGGAGATATCTGGCGTCAGATTACGTACCGTAAGGTCGTATGACTTTAGCCCTAAGGGGTGACATTGGCCCCTAATTGGAAAAAGTTTGAAGTTCCCACCAGACTACTATCATACTTTTTGCCGAAAAAATACACGTGGAAATCAATAGATAGCACTATAAACTATAAGTAAAACAGCTTCATCCAAATAAACAGCTTTTTCCAATTAAGAGCCAATGTCACCCCTCAGGACTAAAGTATACGAAGTTCCTATATGTGTTTATTTTTGAAATGAGAGATAACAGTTTGTTTACCTATTCACTGTTACCGTGAGGAAATCATGTGTGACATCTAACACGAAGGTAATTTCAGTTTGTAGCAATCAGAAGCAACGCTTTAATTTTTAATGTGAATCAAGCCGTCGCGTCCTAACTTGTGAACGGAGCTCATATGCGCTAGGATAATGGTATGGTATTATAATCGTGGTAAAATTATCAGAAGTACAATTAGACCGTATGCTTGTTTGCCACTTTAGTAGTATAAGAAAATTAGGTATTAATTCTTATGGCATTTAAGTGATATAAATGCCATAAGAATTAATATCTAGATTAGATTTTTGCGAACTGAGTTGTGTTGACCTGTACTAAAACTATCATCATTTTCTTATAGAGTACTAAGTGTACTTATTATATGAAAAAACAAAGTCATACGTCTAGTATTAAGATAAGCAAAAAGTATTTATCATTTCCAGTGAGCGAAAAATATCGTTCGTATAAATAATAATTCGTATAAACTATTGTATGCAAATTATAAACTATAAATGCATTGGAAAGAAATCGTATACATTACTGAAAATGTACAAATTCAATTAAGACAGGTACAACATTAAATCATTGTACTAGGTATCAAGCGATCGCTGCCACACTTTGTCAATAAACGGTTGCACCAAACGGGGAAAGCGTACATGTTATTCAGTATAGACTTTTGAACTAGTACGAGAACTAATGTTAGCTAACTAAGGGAATACACACATGAGACGTAGTAGAATCGTATAATATAACGTATGTACAAGAGCGTTTCAAGCACAAACATATGTAGGTACAGGGTTTTTCATTAAGAGTGCTTGAACTTTGAAATGAAATAAAACAACCTGTTTAAGTGATATTACCACAATTTTCATTATATTTTAAAGGATATTCGATGACATTATGTATGGAAAATAATTTCAGCCAAATGGCCGCCGCGACTCCGCTGTAGATGTTGTATTCTGGTGGACCAATTTTGGACGACATCTTCGCATAAATGGGGCTCAATTACGCACACTGTCCCGAATGGCAACTACATTTTCCAACGATCTTGCGTTTCTTTGACGTACAGGAACTGCTTCATCAATCACCGTCCCGATGGTCTCAAATTTTTTTATTAAACGACGGATTGTGGATTCTGCAGGACGGCCATGAACGCCATAAATTGGACGCAACGCACGGAACGTTAAGCGAATAGAGCACTGATTTTGATTATAAATTTTAACAATTTTTACACGTTGTTGAAGCGTGTAGCGTTCCATGGTGAAATGTCATGACTAAATATGTACTCATGCCAAATTTGACAGCTATCGCTTTACCAAGATGGCCGCTATGCGCTGTCAAAGTTCGAGCGTCCCTATTGAAAAACCCTTTATATGAATATATTCACAAACGACACGTCTGAGATGACTCTACAACAAATCGTTTACGTTCAGCGTATTTATATAGCTTTTTGAAAGGCATACCTTTAATAAAAAGGTATGTAAATACCTAGCATGATCACGTTAAAACTTGCTTTTTGGTTCATGCCTCATGAAGCATTCACCACCGTTGAAGATTTTGGCATGCATTCTTATATATTATTTTAAGTACTACGTACAACTGCGAGTAAACTACAATAAATGCCCACCGTGGCTGAAATATGGGCAGTTAAAACTAGTTTCATTTCAGTATTGTGCCTCTCACATAAACGAAAACAAAAAGCATTTATTTCATTACTTAAACCGTGATTAAAATTCATATTAAAATACAATTAAATTGTTTCTAAATTATTTTCTATTAATTTTTTTTATTGGAATAATCAGTTATAACAAGCTTTCCTTCCTACAGCTATTATCATTATTTCCTATGGACAACTTAACAAAAACATATTATACACACAGATCTAATTTTACGTGTATTGTTTTGCCTTCAAATCCATGAAATAAACATCGACTTCTCTAGAATTTCGCCAAATAGCTAAAGGATTATATATTTTTGGGATTAAATATAATGATCATCAAAAATACTAATTGGTCAGCAAATATTGCACAGCATAACGAGCATCTATATGCCTTAAATGACTGCATTCCTTCTCGGAAGTGTTAGGTTATGTTAGGTTCCTTTTTTTAAACCCACCCAAAAATAGGAGCCCCGCAAAGCGGGACTCCGTCGACTTAGTTTGATCTCTTTAAAGTTTGCTGGCCATGAGTTGCTCATCAATTAGCTATTTCTGCTCACAGATTATATTTTTCTGCTCACAAAAATACCAATACTATGCTAACCATTTAAATAACACCCTATATTTTTCATGGACGTCTGCTACGAAACGTTCGAGAGCGCAACAAAACAGTATTAAAATTAGGTTTCTGGCATCGACTCGCTGTATACAAATTCGGCACACATAGCAGGTCAATTGTAAAATATGCGGCGACGTACTATCTGTATTATAGTGGAAACTTCTTTAATCACGCATTTAGGCGTAGTACACTGTGGTTAAATCATCATTATAATATGCATTGAGAATAACTGGAGCAAAGGAAATGCACTAACGGAATGGACAGACACAATTAATTAAGGAGGTTCCCGCCTGAAATGTTATTCGATATACAGTGATGTATATTCTACATAGTAGAGTAAGTAAAGTAAATGTGAGTGTGAGTTTGTTTGTTTGTTTGTTACGCTTTCACGCCTTAACTATTCGACCGATCTTCGTGATATACGCAATAACAGTGAAACAGAAAAAAACATAGAATGCCTTTCATCCAGAAAAAAGTACTTTGACTGCATGGATGGCGGCGTAGTGATTTAAGTAGTCGCCTCGCCGCTGCCACTGCTCCCAGTGTTATGGGTTCGAATCCCACACGAGACAAAAAATTGTGTGATCCACAAATGGTTGTTCCGAGTCTGGGTGTCCTTTGTGTCCGTTGTTTGAATGTTTGTAAAGGCCCCCGCTGTTGCGGGAGACTTTACATTACATTTACTGACATTGACTTTACTTTACATTACATACTTTACATTTTATCCAAGAGATTGTCTTACTTAACCTTTTGATCGCCACGGACGTCCATTCATGTCATGCTCACGAATGGACTACATCACATTAAACCGTGCTCACGATGCCCCCGACGGCATGGCACGTCGAAAATACGACTATTTTACAGTTCAAAATAAACATACAAAAATATGTTTGTTGTGTTCCTTTTACCTATTATTTAAAACTACATTAATCATCGCCTGGCGTAGGGGGCACGACGCTACTTTTATGCTGTGGCGGTCAAAAGGTTAATAAAAATAATGTAACGTTACTAACCTAACCTACACTTATGCGGGCGAAACCACAGGCAAAATCTAGTATATCATAATTTTGACAAACGTTAAATTTTTATAGCAGTCATAATTAAAACACAGTTGGTTTAACCTCAGTTAAGAATACAGGAAAAATAATGCGGCTTTAAGTTTATTAAATAGTTTTACAAAATTATTCAATGTTCAGCTTATGTTGCTGTTACTTATGTTGTTAAGTTTATGCAGCTCTGAGATTGGTTATAAGATTGTGATATCTATCTATATATATAAAGGAAGATGTCCTGACTGACTGACTTAGAGACAACGCACAGCCTAAACCGCTGGTCGTAGGAACTTGAAATTTGGAGAGCATGTGTGTTTTAATTTGTAGGGGTACACCCCTACAAATTAAAACACACATGCTCTCCAAAAATCCTTTCTTAGTACACTAAGAAAGGATTTTTTGAAATTCCACCCCTAAGGGGGTGAAATAGGGGGTAAAGTTTGTAACGAAATTTTCTCATTTCTGGACTTAGCAGTATGAAAATTGGTACATAAGTTTTCGATTACAATTGAAAAATATCTGTGTAGGTGAAATGGATAAAACTCTCCCCTAAAGGGGCGGAAGGCGGGATAAAGTTTGTATGAAAATATTCTCACTTCTGGACGAGTACGACCCGAATTGATTGTCAAATTCTAAATTAACGCGAGCGAAGCCGCGAGCAAAAGCTAGTATAATATACAAAGAAAAAAGAAAAATAAATCTAATCTCTGTTACAGATAATATTGAATCTACTAACCACATATTCATTCAACTCACTTGAACTCTTTTAAGCAACTCACAAATATGACTCTAGTTATGCAACAAAACGGGACAATTTTTAAAAGAACAAACATAAAATAATAAATAGACGTAATATTTTATAGCAAGGGAACTTAGAGAGGATTACTACGGTACATTTAAAGCTTATTTTCTTGACGTTTCACCACTGCACCGATGAGGCAGGTCTTTATATTATGTTTTATAAATTTAAATGTTTGTATTTAATTCATCAGTTTTAATTGTTTTAATTTTCTACCAGAAATCTTTAGTGATTGTAAATCGTACCGATTTACAAAGAGGAAATTAATAATCATTTTCAAAATGATTTATCTGTTGTGCATTTCTTTTTGAATAGCTTTTGTATAAATATTTTTAGGTGATATAGTGGTAATTTAAATATAGCATAATATTAAATTCGTAACATTATATTCATCATTACGTTTTTAAAAGAACTTATTATGCAGTAGACCCGATAAGTTAACCACTATAAATTTTCAGTAAATACCATACCGAAATACAAATCTCTATGAAAATAGTCGCTTGAAAAAAGCGTACAATATTTTAAGATTGGCTTTATTAAAAGATTACAAATATCGTATAATAATATATCTTTATCATATGCCTATCTAATTTGAATCAGTTAATCAACCAAAAGATATTCATCTCCGAAGTAAATTTACTAAATTGGCAATAAAATATAACATCAAAGTCACACAAAGTAAGTAAGTACGTAAACAAGTCGACTACTGGACGTAACTCTTAATTTGTCATAATATTTTACGTGTGAAGATCGCTTAAATCTAATAAAAGCTATTGTTGCCTACGCTGGGGACCTATAAATCTTAGGCTTTTTACGAGACTCGAGTTGGCATTGTAATCTCAGGCTATAAAACAAATGAAATCGTGCACTGCCTTATTTCATACGACTAGTATAATTATTATATAGTATTATATATCTAATTTTGCTATTAGTGTCTCAAACCCCTCTGTTTATTGTCAATGTATGTATACAGAACCTTGTAAACTAGCCTTCATTTGAGTACTAAACGAAGAAATCTGTATCGCAGATATTTACAAGCATACAATTAACTGTCATAAAGTATACCCAGCCTTAGAACAATAACTTGTAGATCACACAAATAATGGTCCCATCTAGACCCTCAACAGTCACCGCGGCAGAAACGGCAGATCACTTGCCCGCTTAGACTTCCATGCCGTCAAGAATTGAGGATACGCAGGTTCTATTTTACTAGAAGGTAGTAAGCATTTTATTTTAATCAAATTATTAAATGAAAACAAATAATTTGTTATAGCACTCACGATAATTCATATTTGATAATGTTTCTATTGATGATAATATACGAAAAATACACACCGAAAGATTGAAATTTAATTTAATATTCAGTTGTAGTTTTGTCAACAAAATGTTTTATTAAAGGTATGCTTTAATTTAGGCTTTTTAATTTGTTGGAATTCGCTTACAATATCTAAAATTTTCTCATAAAGGCACTCGTGGTTGGCGTCCAGCTATGTGATCAACGATAATTACATAATATGTATTAATATCGCTTAAGCACAATAATACATAATTAAAATAAAGGTTACTGTTAAGTTCGAATAAAGTTTCAAAGAAAACGTTCTTACATTTATATGAAACGTAGCAAAATTGCAATCATTCTATTACGCAGCGCTGAGCAATACGAAAGGCGTCATTAGACCATAATTTAGACTATCTTCACAGGGCACATTGCCAACGCGATAAAGTAACATCACATTTTATATTATAAAGGCTATTGCATACTTTTCCTTAACCGCAGACCTGATCAAAACTTGCGAATGGTAGCGTACAATCTGATGTAATATCGTCTTGGTAACATAGACCGAAATGACATTACTAGTACGGGCAAAGTTTTGTCTTTAAAGCTCGCTATCGGTGTTCTACGATGTACTGTATATTATACGATACACAACGCAGCGTCTACTGTCATTATTGTTGAAGTATTTGATTCATTTGTTCGCCGCACCTTTCCGCTTGGCAACGTGCCAACCACTCTCACAATATATAAAAACAAGTATGGCCAATAAAAATAATTGTTTTATAAAAAAGTTATCTGGAGATATTATGCGTGGCGGGCGTGACACCGGATTTGTAACAAAATTGCTACTGAGTGTATGTGTAGTGACCTTTATACAGTGGTGAAACCAAGTAATATTTCCGTGAAATGAGTTATTTGCTCGGTCGCAATCGTAAAATCCTTCTTTTATTATAGCCTTGTAAAATATCCACGAAATAAATCTATTCAGACCATGTTTTCAACGTTTATTGAATTTACTTGTTTTATTTATTACCCCAAACGACTAGGGTATTCAAAAGACTTTCATCATCATCCTCTTGCCCTGGTCCCAATTTATTTGGGGTCGGCGCAGTATGTCCTTCACTTCCATGCTTCTCTGTCACCCGTCATCTGATCATTTACCCCTTTCCCTTTTAATTTTAATTTTCCTATTCAAAAGGCTTTAAATTATTTTAAAGCTTTTAGTGTCAAATGTATTTTCTATCCGTAATTATTTTTTCATCCATAGTCTCTGCCCACCACTCTGGGAAAAAGGCGTGAATCTATGTATGTACCTATATATTTTCTAAAACCACTTAGTAGTTATTTTAGATAAGTCTAAACATGTGGGATTCGAACTTAGTAATCTTTTGGCATGTGTCAAAAATCGAAGTACCTTTTTTAAAAGCTTTAGAAAACGCTTTTGAATTGCAAATACAGGATAAAATGCAACGTATAAAATATTTTCTAGCAACAAATGGTCGCTTTCTATCGATTTAGCATAATATGTCAGATCATTTATTATGCATACATGTAGAGAAAAATAAACATTTTTGTTCATAAAACAAATATACTAAAACAGTTACAAAATTAAATGTAGATATTAATATAAAACACAAATTAAATTACTGTTACGTTTAATTTATTACACAACTTTTTCAATTCATAATGTTTGAGCACAGTTTGTTAAAGTAGAATGTTAGAATGAATTGTTAACTAAAAATATAATCATATTGCGTAAAAAGGATAATGTGCCGAAGATTAGGCATATGTTCCGAGGAAGGGTAAGAACAAAAACTTAGCTTTAAATGGGGCAATTTCTTCCAAATTTGCTAGTATTATTTTTGTTAGTCATCAGGTACACTATATTCTATCTGCGCCTCAACTTTCAAATAGGCAGTATTTTACGTAACCTATATTTGTTTTTCCCTTAAAACTTGTATAACAAGTTTTCATAAATAATAAACTCAGTTTATATAATTTTGAGGTTGTGCGACAATTGGTCTGCGGGCGCCCCGGAAGCTAAAGCTAGTTCTGCCCTGGCTTCGGTCATCCCCCCCACAGAGAGATTTATATTCAAGTTACGATTCATTTAACAATTCTCACCACACTAGAACTGCTTCTTTGTAATAGTATCTTTATCTCATTTTTTCTTTCGTGTACAATTGGGTTAATCTGATTTTGGTTGTTGATTTCGGCATTATGAAATATAAATGAGCGTTTTTCTTCTAGACATATAATACTTAATAGGGTCAAGTTATAATTTTATCAGAGTGCCATTTCTTGTAATGAATACTGTTTAAAATACAATAGAGTTGGGTTTCCTGATCCGATTTACGGATACATTTTAAAACGTGAATCTCTTAATCTACTAGTAACTTGTTGTAGGTCTTCCAGGTAAAAAAAAAAATTCATCTAACTAGTTATACTAAATTATAATTATTAATAAATAACAAGGAAAACTGCAGGTACAATAACCTATTTTGCTCAAGTGAATGCAATACGTGTTGTTGAAAGCTATATAACCCTGTACAATTCAAACTATAAATCTAAGAACAAGCCGTTTAAGGAACAGAACAGAAGCTTATCGACGGTAGTTCAGGATAATAAATAGAACTGACTGACAACTAGAACAGAACGGCTTTACGCTTTGAAGAACAGGAAACTAGCTAGCGTGCCTCTTATGTTCGTGATACGAAGAATGTTTTGAACCATATTATGTAACATGATATAGGTAGACAGGTCTTTATCTTTGTGTAAGATTGAAGTATTTTTAATATGGGATCAGAAATTTTAAGTACCTAGACATATAGACACATTAAGTACGTTTGGGTCCTTACTTAATTTGTCTCTTTGTAGTTAATAGACAGAAGGTAAGCCTTCCAGTTTAAATAACAATGCGCATTAAATCTTTATTTTATGTCTATTTTAAAATCTATGACAGAATTTTAAGCTTATCTGGTTTCACTATGAGGCATATTGATTATACAAACTTCACTTGTTCAGGAAATAAGCATGCTTGAAACTTTTCCGAAAAATCTATTCTCGTTCAAAATGTTACGGGAGGAAACGAGCGGACGTCACCTTAAAATGAAAGCCAAATCCGCGGCGGAATAGGTGTAAAATTCAGTCGATCTTTTCGTGAATACGTGCACTCGCGGCAAAGTTTGCGTGCAATTTAAACGCAATAAGTTTACATCCGAAATTGAGATGCAGACATTTCTCCCGCATCTCGATTTTGCTTCTAGAAAACTTGGAAAATACAATACAAAAACCACGTGAGTTGTAAGCTTGTGTGATGACCGTAAAATCGTGTACAAAGGATACGCAATTACGTATGTAATGGTTCGACAATGGCTACAAAGTCACGCAGAAGGATTCGCAAAAGGCTCGTCATTTCTCAAAAAGAAATACCTACTTTAAGTAAAGCAGCGATAGCCTAGTGGGAGACCGTTTAACTGCCACGCAGAGATCTCGAGTTTGATCCCAAGATACCTCTAACTTTTCACGTTATGTATGTGCGTAATAAATAATTAAATATCGCTCGCTTTAAACAGTGAAGAAAAACATTGTGAAGAAACCTGCATGTCTGTGTCTATAACGTTTTCGTAAATATATGAAGTCTGCCAACCTGCACAGGGCCAGCGTGGTGATTTATAGACTAACCCTTCATTCACTGTGATAATTATTATTATTACTTTCAGTATCGTTCTTGATTATAACGGCAATAAGCAACGGGGAGCTCTATTGAGACATCCAGTTTTTTATTAATCCTCTATTATAAAAGATGTTCTTCGCCATAACGTTTAAATTACTTTATTAACAAATGATTTCATTTGTGTAGAATAAAAGCACACAAACAGGAAGAACATTATTGTCTAACAGAGTTTTTATCATAAAACTATCGCCACTATTGTGACGTAATGGCGTTAAAGATATTGACAACGGCTCTCATAGATAAATCTAAACTTTGTAGTTATAGAACACATCGTAATTTATTGGATAGGGTTCGAATATACAGAAATTCTGCAGTGCAAATCGACATTTTTTTATTTAATTATTCTTTATTTTTACAATACTTTAGTAATAATAAATAATTTCTATGATTAAATTTCAAACTGCATTTTGAGTTCAAAGTTCAAGATAAAACATTTTTACTGAATTGCATGAATCTTTTTGTTTATTATTTTGTGTAATTTTATCCTAATGGGAATTGCTGACTACCTCGGTGCCGCAGTGGTAGTGATTGCGACTGTGAAGTCTCTGATTTGATTCACGGAGCAAAGTGTTTTTGGATATTTTGTCAAGAATTCCTTAGTGGCAACACGGAGTCTGGTAGATGGCTGAAGCATCACCTGTTGACTTTTAACTACTACCATATTATCCCACAGAGTACAGTAGTAGGTAAAAGTCAAAAGGGACCTAAAATCATAGCTATCGAAATGTGGGTATTTTATCTCTGCCTACACTTTTTAGGATACCGGCGTGGGATTAGTTAAATGTTAAACAACAGTCCATGTTCAAAATAGTTATGTTTTATGTGATTTTATTCCAGTGTTAAAGCGTGAAACTATTTTCAATCTCGCTAGAATTGCCGTGAAAGTAAAGTGATTGAATCAGTTTTAGATGAGCTGTTGGTTACATAAAGTTTCTGTAGGAGTTATTTAATCTAGACACGTGGAAATTCATTTAAAGTTGTTTGGTAACCATGAGTAATGCAAATAATAAACAATAGCCAATATACGTTGAGAATGAAATAGTAATAATTTACGAATTAAGTAAGAATGCCAATTTGTAGAATTATCTATTACGAAGATAAAAGAAAATTGAATTAAGAATATTAGAAATCAGATGAAGAAAATCTTAATCTGTTAATACTGGATATGTTTTATAAAAGAATCTTGTGAGAAATAATTAAGGAGGAAAAAGATATACTCAGATTAAATTACATGAGTCAAATTAAGGACAGTATAGACGTTAGAAAGCTTGAAGATTTCGCAAGAAAGGGAGAATGTAGTGGTGAAAATTGCTGCAACGAAGTGCTTGCTCTTGAGTCAAAAACACAACAGCTCAAACAGGAAAAAGTCTTGCTCTAACTATTCTTTATTTACATACAGAATACATATATTATATATATATCTGTATCAAAAGCAATTTGCGATTTTAGAATTGAATGCCAACGTCGGACTTTTAATTCGATAACTATTTATATATAGTCCTCCTCATCGATTTCGATGACGGCGACCTTAGAAGTCATGGATCTTTTCTTTGGTGAGCTCTAATATGGCTTGCTAGACCGAACTTAGTCTTGAATGTCCTACAACAGCTGTGACAGTAGAGTTGGCCTGTGTTATTGTACGTATAAGTGTAGGAGGGTTTAGGCCTTTCTTTAAGTATTTGGCGTTTTAAGTCAATCGTTTCGAGACGGTTTTTCTCAAACGTCTTAATATTATTAAAGATGGTAGATCGCCATGTAGACCTATTTGCAGCCAGCTTTTCCCAAGATGAAACGTCGATACCGCAAGCGTTTAGGTGACGCTTGAAACATCCTTATAGCGCAGATGCTGACCGCCGTGTTTCCTTTTACCATCTGCAATCTCAGAATAAAACAGAGCTTTTGGCAAACGGCGGTTATCCATGCGCAGAACATGTCCACACCATCTGAGCTGTCTCTGCATGAGAAGAGCTTGCATGCCATACATTCCAGAGTGACGCAGAACCTCAGAGTTAGATACACGGTCTTGCCATTTGATCTTGAGAATAGATCTTAAACATCTTAGGTGGTAAGTGTCAAGTTTTTTTATGTCCGGTTTGTAGAGGCACCATGTCTCTGCGCCGTACAAAAGGACAGGGATGATTAATGCCTTATAAACATTAAACTTCGTCTCCAGCTTGAGATCATGAAAGTTCCAGATACGATCATTGAGTCTTCCGAAATTGGCAGCGGCTTGAGCAATGCGCAATGGTATTTCCGAAGCTAAGGTGTTATCGTGGCGGATACTGCTTCTAAGATATTTGAAATGCGATACTTCCTGCAGCGGCTTTCCATTTAGAGTCACCGCTGTCGGATTAGACTCGCTTCTCCTCGGTGGTTGCTTAAAAATTTGGGTCTTGGAAGTGCTTATCACCAGGCCAAAACGTTGAAAGGATTGGTGTAAAGCGTCCACGTAGCTTTGGAGACTCGCAATACTGTCAGACATAAGGCAAACGTCGTCAGCGTAGAGAATCTCTAGTATGGACCTCTTTTGGATTTTTGACTTCGCTCTGAACCTTGAGATATCTAAAACACCCTTGTCAGATCTAATATTAAGCTGAATTTGGTTGTTGCAGCATTTCAAAGCGTCTCTTATAACTACTGAAAAGTAAATAGCAAAAAGTGTTGGTGCCATGACACAGCCCTGCTTTACTCCACTAGAAATGTGGATATCTTCCGAGAGTTCGTTTTCATGCTGAACCTGTGCTTTCATGCCAATATGAAAGTGGCGTATGAGGTTGACGAACTTCTTTGGATAGCCCCATTTCCGGAGAATAAGCCAAAGAGCCTCACGCGGGATTCTGTCAAAAGCTTTCTCCAAATCGACAAAGCACATATAGAGTGGCCGTTGATGTTCTAGACTTTTCTCCTGCAATTGTCTTACAACAGCGATGGCATCAATGGTTCCTCTGCCGGGACGGAAACCACATTGGCTTTCTGGAAGGTGTTGTTCCGCTAATCCACTGATGCGGGTGTTGAGAATGTGCGCAAGTATCTTACCGGCACTCGAAAGAAGTGATATGCCACGATAAGAGCTACAGTCAGAGACATCCCCTTTACCTTTGTACAACTTACAGATAACTGCATCCCTCCAGTCTTCGGGCACTCTTTCAGTATCCCACACTCTCAAGATGAATTGATATAGCATGTTAATAATATATTTGCCACTATATTTGTATATTTCAGCCGAAAGTTGATCGAAACCGGGTGCTTTTGAGTTTTTAAGACGTTTAATTGCGTTCACGAACTCTCCAAAACTGGGTGGGTGGTCTAAATGTTGACAGACTGGCAGTTATTCAAGCGAGTTGATATATGATAGGTTAGTATTAGCCGTTTCAGGATTTAAGACATCGTTAAAATGTTCTGCCCATCGTTTTAATGCGGCATTTTTGTCAGTATAACGATTCTATCTGTCTTTCGAGTACACTGCAGCTATTTTCCTGATACGTGGACCGAAGATTGTTCGAATGCCTTCGAAAAACTTGCCAGTTTGGTGAATATCAGCGTAATGTTGTAGTTCAGCAGCTTTCTCTTTCCACCATTTGTCCTTTAATTCGCGAATCTTGGATCTAAGTTTGTGCCGCGCTTGCTCTCTACTGGGTGTATTTGCTGATCTCGGTCTCAGTGTCTGTCTGTACTCTTCAATCAGGGTATTGATGTTATTATCTGATGCGTCAAACCAGTCTTGGTTTTTCTTTTGTGGTTTGCCAATTGTATTCAAGGCACAGACATGAAGACGTTCTGCAAAAGATCGCCATTCGTCATCTATGGAAGAAAACTCACACGTCTGCAAATCACAAGCAGCTAGTTTCAAATCCAACTCAGCACCCAAAGGTGGTGACGCTATAAGTTTTGAAGAATTCAGTTTGGATGGAATTTTGTGAGGTGCTCTTCGTGGAGGTTTAAGATGCAGTTGCATTTTCGTTCTAATAAGACGATGATCAGTCCAGCCTAGCGCTTCACACAACGCTCTTGTCAAAAACACGTCACGTAGGTCCCTTCGACGCACAATAACGTAGTCTAGAAGATGCCAGTGCTTTGATCTAGGGTGCATCCACGAAGTCTTATGTTTATTGGCAAGGCGGAAATATGTGTTGGTGATGCTAAGGTCAAATTCGGCACACAAAGACAGAAGACGCAACCCATTGTTGTTACATTTGCCGACGCCATGCCTGCCAAGAACACCATTCTAGAGATCATAATCGGTACCAACACGAGCGTTAAAATCTCCCAACAATATGATTTTATCATGTTTTGGAATACCTACAAGAACCTGGCGAACTTGTTCGTAAAATGTCTCCTTAGCCTTGTCTGGTGAAGGCAAGGTTGGAGCATAGGCACTTATTAGATGTATATAATTTTTGTTTGTGATTGGCAGGCGTAGAGTCATGTGGCGGTCATTGAAACCCTTGGGTAGGTCACTCAGTTCTCTTGCCAAACCATTGCGGATAACAAAGCCCACGCCATTACCCGCTCTTTCACCAGAAGGACGTCCGCTCCAGTAATATGTGTAGCCACCGAGTTGTTCACAAAGCTCTCCGCAATCGTGCAGATGTGTTTCACTAATCGCAGCTATATCGATTCCGTATCGATCCAACTCTCTTGCTATGAGATCAGTTTTTCTCTCTGGACATAAGTTGCGGTCATTGTCCAGTAAGGTCCGTACATTCCAGGTGGCTATGCAGAGTGGTTTAGTTTTTATCTTTTGCTTATTTTCTATCTTTCGACCGCGTTTGTCGATGTCCAGGTGCCCGCGGTTAGGCGCCTAGATGATGGCCGAGACAGACTATGTTTGGGTCACCTTTTCTAGACCCCTCCTCTATGCAAAGGAAAGCAGAGCGATCCTAAATAGGGCTGCTTTGTCACCAGTCGTGCTACCGAACCCAGAGTTCTGCCTCTGTCAACTCCGAGAGCGACCACTCTCTTCTGGCCGCCTGCGTGCAGGGTGTCAGCTAAAGCCTTGGTACATCGTCACCTCAGCCTCACCGCCTTCACCCCATCGCCTCAGGACTTCTTATCTCAGATCCGGTATGAATATCTAGGGTCATCTGCGCGTGAACTTATTTATAGTGGATAAGCGGTTGCGCTGGTGCTAATCCACTTCACTCGTCCCTATCTCTGTGGCCCAATGGACCGGTAAACCAGTACGATCGGCAGAGGTCGGAATGCAGCGGGAAGGCCGTATGCAGCTAAATGGACTCTAACATACGCCCTTGAGGTTGCCCGCATTACCTTGCTGCATAGATAGTTTAAGGAAAGTATCAAATCGATGCAGACTTTTTAGTTTTTAACGGAAGTCGTCCGATAGCTAATCTATAGATGCTCATAGATGTAGCCCCCTTCTCTAGGTTTAGCCCACTGACGTGGTTAACCGGGGTGTGGCCGCTGTGACTACAGCTTCTTGGAGCCACTAAAGAAGAGATTATGGAGGTTAATAAAAAGACGGAACACTCCACTACATGCGATAACTATTAATTAAGTAATAAATGTATGTCTTAAGAGCGGTCTGAGAAATCGCTGACGTTATTAGTTGGCCGTATTTATATCTAATAACAAAACAATCTTGGCAACCTTTGCCATAACGAAACAGCTAAGGTTAAATAAAAATAAAAAATCTTTTAAAGTATAAAAGTCTAGAAAAATGGATGTGTACAAGTTTACTTACATTCAATGCTTTGGACTTTTCACACATGTACGACAGTCGTAAGAAAACGGGGAGACCAACGCGTATAAATACACATTATTACTTAAAACAAACAACCCACCCTTTACTTTCGCAAAGTCGAGTAATTATAACACCCATAAGCAGTATCTGGTAACAATTTCTAAATTTAATTAGCTTAATCGTATTATATGCGCGTGTAATAGATATTCTTCATAATTATATTCACCATGGCTCTGAATTGTCCTTTCTTAGTCAGTTAACCTAGTTGTCCAGTTTAAAATAATGCCAAAGCTTACAAAAGACTATTTTTTTGGAATAATTAACCAATAACATAACAGTAAATAACAAACATTGGCGTATCAAAACGGAAGATAACTGCAACAAATTCTAGTAAGTGTCCCTAAAAATAAACGTATCACAAAACGGGTCAGGGATATGTCGTCCCATTTGGCTGCGACATGAACTTGGCTACTTCGCCAAGACTGAAAACCGACCTAGGTTATGTACGAAAATTATTCTCCACAGTTCTTTGTGCCTTCCTTTACATGTACACACTGGCTTTATTAAAGCTGTACCACGTTTGCTGATTAAAAACCTTTTGTCGTTTAATGAAAAGTGTATGTCAGAATCGCTGCTAGTGTTTAGATTGCGATTTTATATTGAGTTAAGTATATTTTATTGAGTGCTTATGGCTAATGTAATATAAAATGTAATGTAAAAGTTTGATCTCACGGCACGCACATGTGACATTTTGAAGTTAGGTGCGTATTAAATAGGTTATTATAGCTCGCTTTAATGGTTACTGAAAATATCCTGTGGACACCTGCATGTCTGAGAGTTCACTCTAAAATATGTGAAGTTTGTCAATCCACACCGGGCCAGTCCAGTGTGAAATCTAACGTTAACTTTCTCATTCTGAGAAAAGTCTAAGCAGTGAGCTTATTTATTTTGTTAACAGGACAGATATTATTATATTTTATACCAGCTTAAACCAAATGTTTAGCCACACTCTAAATCCTAAATTATCAAATTAATTTTATGTATAATAATGACGCTTTTATATTTAAGCAATAAGTTATGATCCGAAGAAATACGATGCAAACAAACAATTAAAATTCATCTGCTACAATGACATAAATTCGTATTTATATTATCTTATACGCAAATTGAATTTATTTTGGTATCAAAAATACTGCTGCGAATAGAATAGTGAATGACATTTTTTTATTGATTTTAACTGAAAAACTGTATGACTTTGATAATAATGACTGCACGGTTGGTGTAGTGGTTTAAGTAGTCGCCTTGGTCTGCTTGAGCGCTGATATTGAGGCACGCATGGAAACTTCAAAAGTTCAGAAAGAGGTGCACTACATTACAACTTTGCCAGCTATGTTATAAGAGCCCATTACCTTTACTAGACACAGTTTCTACCTCCACGCTGCAATGGAAAATGTTCAAATATAAAAATTCAGTTAAACATACTTTTTTTATTGAAAAATATTCACATTCAACAAAGCCAAAAGTGAAAAACAAAAGTGTGATGTATCAAGTAACAATAACTCTTTCTTCAATACAATATATGTAACCACAGGTTGCGTCTATTTCTATTATTAAACGCGAGAGAACCTATTTGAAAACAGAATATGTATATTGCAGCTCACGTATTATTGCTGTTTGGGATACATTCATAGCTTCCTTAACAATCAATAAATTTGCCGAGAGCACAATCAAAATCCTAACAACGATTGCAGGGTAGCTACTATAATAATCGGAATGGGCAGTTTTCCTGCACTAACTCCTGTCCCTGTCCGGTTTATCTGACGTTACATGGCAATAAAGGGCGAACTTCTGAACTAAACGGGAAACTTCGGTCAGTTTATTTTCCGAAGGCATGATACTAGAATTAGTAAGAATGTTCCGGGTTCACTTTCAAATTGCAAGCCGCTGAGACGAAAACATCGTTCGGCACGGTCTAGTGCACTCGTGTGGGGGAAAACCTTACATTTTTACGATCAGTTGTTCAGAATAGGTTTTTATTCTAAGAAATTGTTATGCCGAAACCGAAATTATTGCGTCGTATTGAAACGGGACGGTTTTGCTATGTGATTTTATTTTATTACTTTCTATTTACGGATAACGTTGTGGGATGGGTATCTATTTAATCTTCAAATAATATCAATTGCGACATATAAAGCCTTATTTATCGTTAAGCTTATAAAACTGAACTATATATAGGAGGAATATTAAGTAATATCTTAAAGGTTTCCGAGACAACAGTCTATATCAACAGCCAAGAATTCAAATATATGATGTAACAAAGACATTTGCATGGACTTTTGTGTACTGTCAGAGAAATTGTATTTCAACATCGCAATAACCCTAACCCGCAACTTGGCAAAACAAATTCTTTTTCTAAGTCTTCCGACGTCATTCAGAAATCAAATTAAATTTGATTACCCTGACTTCACGAAACTTTAGTACGCAAATTTCTTCGCGAAAAACAAATAAACATCCGATCAGGAAATGGCAACCAAGTTTCGTGGGATCTTTAAATCACGGCCTGGATAATGTCCTTCGTGTTTTTATGATCGCTCTCCGGGGAACAGCTGAATAAAGATAACAGAAGTGCGCTATATACAACCACACATAAGTACGTATACCTATACATTGTATGTGGGTCTGTGGGTCTCACCCGCTAATCGCGAAATGTGGAGACACACGAGTATCAAATCCGTACAAGGAAAAAGTGGAGGCAATTTGTTTGACCATTTTACTTTGCCGACGGAATATTATTAATAACGTTGGCTAAAGTGGATGGATGTGTAAATGTGGCCGTCACGATTTTGTCCTTACGGGATAAGTATAATTCTATGTCGCTTTATGATTCAGTAGGTCTTTCTTAGGCCACTGATGATCGACGTCTTGACCAAGTCCATTTTAGTGACAATTATTGTACATACAACTTTTATAACAGATGGGACTGATTAGACTCCTAGTACAAAAAGGGCAAGGGTCGTTCTATGTGATAAAATATCCCTCATTCAGACTTCGACTGAATAAAATGTTGCTCGTTTGCTGGAATCGGTTGGTCAAGTTCGCGGGGAATGACCTTAATCAAGAATATTTCTGGATAAAAATGGATGGATTAAAAAGTTATTTAAAATAAATAGCGAATATAACAAATAAATTAATTGAATTAACTCATTTAATATTAAAATATCGAAAAACGGATCCTCGAATGATACATAAATATTAATTTCGATCCAATCAATGACTCTTGACATAGAATTTTATATAAACATCGAAAGTAAGCCATCGTTATGACGAAAGAAAATAACTATACGGATTGAAAGAATTTTATATAAATGTCAAAGAAGTAAATAGTTGACAAGAATTATCAGCTAATCAATAGCTTAGTCCAGTTGAAAACCAACGCAAATTTTGAACTGAACACCCATTGTAACGACAGCGGGACACATAAATGTCCTTATTTTCTTAAATTGTTGCTTTTTATCATATTTTGTTGTCTTTGTTGTATATACTGTTATTTGCTTGTGATTTTTCACTATGTCTGCAGCAAGTAATGTTTATTTCTTTCGTTCTTCTCTTTCGTTCTCACTTCGCTAAGTTGAAATTACTGATGGTATAGGAGAATAATATTGATTTACTAAATTACATAGTAAAATCCTTAGTTGAAAACCTAAAACTAATTAGGCAAAAAAAAATAGTGATCTGCAAATAGTTATCCCGAGTTTAAGTGTCCTTTGTGCCCATTGTTTGCATGTTTGTAAAGTCACACGTCATACAGAAGTCATACCTAATTTATTTATTTATTGGCTTTAATGAGAGCGCTGTTTAAAAAAATAATAATTATAAAGGTATTTAATATCCCTTTCCGGTATCATTTTTATACGTTTTAAATAATTCAATAATTATAAATTCTGTTCAACATACATCTGTGTCCATAATTTAATTATTGAATCATTATAATATCCATTCATTCATGGAACAGTCGCAAGAGGAAAACCTAGGCGAACGTTTCTCGATCAGATCGGAGGCGTTCTGGACAAAGGCCAGGTTAAGAGCTCCTTGAACCGACGGGCGTGTATGAGGAATGTGATGAAAGTAAATGAAGCGAGAGAAGTGTGTCAGGATCGTAGCAAATGGAAATCCGTAGTATCTGCCTACCCCTCTGGGAAACAGGCGTGAATCTATGTATGTATATGTATATGTATAATATCCATTATTATATATGCACGCTTAATTGGTAGTAGGTACAAATAAAATATCATCATAACAACAAAACGAACTAAAATCAGGATAAATAAAATACATAATTACATTTTATTCATAATTATATACATAAATATTACAAAGGTATTATTAAAAATACAGATATTATAAAATGAAAAAAAATTGTAATAATTTTATTTTTACAGAAGATGTATAACTATATTTTTTATCCAAATATTAGAAAATCTATTCGCATGGAATAAGACTTTGATCGCATTATACAAATCTACCGTAGCGTAATCGAATAAGATATCAGTCATAATAAAATCAAATTTACCGCTTAACGAGTAGAAGAGTAACCGCATGTGAGATTGCGGATCGGAAAATTCTCTGAATCACTTTGATTTGATTATGATGATTCTCGTATTCATGATGAATATTATATTTGGTACAGATTGGATAACATGAAAAAAAGAAATTTACAATAATATGTTGGTGATTTACAACTACTGAACCTAGTAGCACCATAATTACTATCATAACGGTAAGGCTACCACATGGGCTAAGTGTATTATTTTAACATACACTTATTAATCTTGTGCTGTGGGATATGAGTTGGCTGACCTCACATTTAACCAGAACATTTTACCCAAAGTCTTTGAAATACAAGTTATCTTAGCAGTTTTTCTTTATCGTTAAAGTAACCTATAATCATATATTTAATACGCTTATAATTTCGAAACTTAGAAGTGTGTGGGCTTGAAGCTATGACGTCTGCGTGGTAGGCCACCAAACTAGGCTATCGCGATTTATGATTTATATAAAACTTTATTTTTCATTGATGTGATCGAAAGCTGTTCAAAATATAGTTCTCTCTCAGTGTCATAAATATCATCAACGCTTATCAATCCAAAACTAAGATAAACATCATCCCCGAACACAAATTATATTTCAATTCACATTTTACGTATATTAGTAAATTAGAAATTTATTTTAAACAGATTTTATTACGAGGATTGGCCTTCTTATCAGATCAGAGAAACAAGTATTTATCTAAAACATTTCATATGTAACAGAAGCACAAATGTACTAGAATATTATGAGGTTGACGTAAAACTAAACATTGCGGATAAGGACATTATTATGTTAGAGAATTCCCTCGGTACCGTCTACCTATAATATGTACTCTTACTTATCCTTTCTTTATTTCCATTATTTGTATTCAGAATACATAAACAATTGACAAAGTAAGTTTAGGTACTTACATTTGCGATTCGCCCGCACAATTGATGTTTCTGTAACTTTATCAGGAACAAAAAATGTTCTTGTACGTAACATGTCTATTCAATAACGACAGCTTTAGATAAATTATGTGTATACTCTAGGGACAGGTAAACAATATGAAGATGTACCGTCAAATAAATGAAACCTTGGAACTATTTTCAGCGTGGTTTTTTGTGTATGTAGTCAAGTAAAATAAATTGTAATATTGAATGAAATTTTTTAACTCATTTCTGAATGACTTTAGTATTAGCAATTAATTTCATTAGGTTTTAGATAATACGTTATAGGAGACAATGTTGTATATCCTAACTAATATTATAAATGGGAGCGTGAACTGTTTGCTTTTATTACGCTTTCACGCTTTAACTACTCGACTGATCATCATGAAATTTCGCATATACATACGTTGTCAAGGGTACAGAAAAAAACATAGGTACTTTTCATTCAGAAAATAAATACTATTACCGAGTAAAGCTGCGAGCAAAAGCTAGTTAACTATAAATATGTAAAAAAAAGTAAAATTTTCTTTTTTATGTTGCATATTCAAAAAGTTACTACGTTTCTCGATCAAATCGGAGGCGTTCTGGACAAAGGCCAGGTTAAGAGCACCTTGAACCGACGGGCGTGTATGAGGAATGTGATGAAAGTGAATGAAGCCAGAGAAGTGTGTCAGGATCGTAGCAAATGGAAATCCGTAGTCTCTGCCTACCCCTCTGCGAAACAGGCGTGAATCTATATATTTATGTATTTAAAAAGTTTGAGCCATTTTGCAATATATACCATAGCGAGTGTCATGATGGGCCCTTGCAATTAATCACGACCTCTCCCTTTCTATTCAGAACAACACGTGCTGGACTATAGTGCCACAGTTACATGTGGAACAAATACCGTCACGCACAAAACGATTCATTGCCCCCTATCTTTGCTATACAGTAAAAATATGGCAGTCATTACCAGCGCACGTGTTTCCTTCCTCTTTCATTCCGGTTCTTTAAGCGAGAGTGATTAAGTACCTATTTAGGCGGTCTAAGTGTGGGATGCCATCCTAATTCTTTATTATCTACTATTAGAGAGCTTTCAGTATTGGACTTCACTGACTGCCTATCAGGCAGCATGAAATCAATTTTATAGACAAACATATTTTATAACAAAATTTCGTAAATATTTTAAACTAGATTTAGCCCGTGGCTTCTCTCACGTCTTCTATCGCTTGGCAAAAGTATTTTTTTCTGGATGAATGGTATCCCATGTCCTGACAACGTGTATGCGAAATTTCATGATAATAGGTCGTGTAGTTAGGGCGTGAAAGCGTAACAAACAAACAATCTCACATTCTCATTTATAATATTAGGTTAGGATAGGATTTATGTTTTATTTTAGAAAATACAACTCCCACACCACGAATTATCACTAAACAATGTGATAAAGGTTATATATAATCCGAGTAACAAAGTATCTGGGTTGTTTACCAAATTCAAACGCATAAATAAACATACTGGATGTTTCCTCAATATTAACATGTGAATAGGCTTTCAGGCAGAGATTATTCGCTTTAAGGCTTACGATATACGGAATGCATCAAAAACATGCAGATGTATGGAAAACAGATTTTGGTAACAACAACGATGCGACTCTCTAGTGCAGTTAAGTTTACAAGTTAAATTTGGATTTGTAGACACAGACGACATAGTGGTTCAAGTAGTCGCGTCACCAAAGATCTGCGCCGAGTATTGTAGATTCAATTTTCACACGAGACAAAAAATTATGAGTTCCTCAAATAGTTGTACTGAATTTGGATGTACTTTAAATCCGTTGTTTAAAAAGCCACAAGTGATTATGAACTTTTCCGTTGTACTGAATCTGGGTGTGCTTTGGATCTGTTGTTTGTAAAACCACTAGGGATTATGAACTATTTATATTGTGAGAGTTTAATAATAAAAATAAATGGACTAAATGTTAGTTTCTCTATTTTAGTTATGTCCCAGTACTGTAATGACTACAGCTCCTTTCTTATAGATATTATATTATACAGTTTAGATCTAGATATAACTAGGTATCAAGAGCTATTCCATCGATATATTTTGGAATGTAAGTCAAAGGCAGACAACGGAGACGCGCCATCATGGAACAGGCTTCTACCTGATGTGAAATCAATAACTGTATTTGCATATCTCAACAACAGCCAATATATTTGCTGATGTATGTTCATTTTATACATTAAATATGTAATAAACCTGTGTTGTGGTGCTGAAGCAGTTTTTACGCGCCTATATTGTTTATTGACGTAAGATTATAATCGAGATTCGACTTTCCAAAGTTAACCTTACATTTTCTAAAATATAATGTAAAATTATGTAATGTAATATAATGTAAATACCTATTTTAATCTAAAATTCGAAATTATAATAAAGGAAAAAATCTTAAGACTTTTTATATATACTAATATTGTAATGGCGCAATTACTCTTGGTCGTTAGCTCGTATTCGATTGCCTATGGAATTCGGACAAACGACTAAGTGTAAATGAACGGAGTCGAGTACACCCGTATTCGAACAGCTTTCGTTTCGGTTACCCGACTAGTCCATTGAAATGTTACAATTTAAGGACCTAATATTGCATTTATTAGAGGACGCAATTTTATTTTTGGGACATGTGTGGGGGAGGGGTCAATAGAAGCTTAACCCCAAGTTTGTGGGGTTGCCGCCCTTGTCCCCCGGCCGCCATCTTGGAAAAAGGGGTGCAAACACCTTTTTTGCGATATCTCGGAAACTATGCGTCCTACAAAAAATTCGTAAAAACATAATTTGTAGCAAATCGCTTTGCCTACAAATATGTTCATATAACTTTTTGCCCTAAATTTAAAATTAAAGAAGTTATAAGCAAAAAAGTGAGAAAATTTCTATAAAAATGTCTTTTTTGCTCTATAACTTTTTTTTTATACATTTTACAAAAAAATACCTCAGACCAATCTTGTAGATGGTCTTTTGAGGAAAACATCTTTCGCGCACCCGAAAACGGGCTAACGACCAAGTGTAATTGCGCCATAAAGCTGCTAAGATTGGTTGTTAATTTCAACATGCTAATCTCAGGTACTACCAGTCCAACTTGATAAAATAATAAAATAAATAAAAAAATAAAAATAAAAAGGTTTATTTGACACAAAAGAGAATACATTCACTGTGGGTAAATGGTTATTAAACACTAACTATACAGTATGTATTTCATTAAAAGGTACTGAGACTGTTTACCAAACTAGGCAAGAGCCTGTATTTCAGTCGTGGCAATTGACACTAGAATATAATATATTTAGATTAAGACGTGAATGTTGCTGTACAGCGGATTACATTTGTAAGTAAATTTACATTTTTAAAAGATATTTTTTTATAATGATTTTAGTGTTTTTTTTTTTTTGGTAAAATAAATAATTGTTGCATTGTGTTTATTGTGTATGGGAATAGGATATATACGCTATGAATCATGAGAATAAGAAACCACGAGGACAGCTAGTACTTTTATAAAACTATAAAGAGGCAGTGTTACTATAACATTGGAGATACCATTAAAATCTAATTAAGATCGACTATTTAGAGGAGTTTGATACTAAAGCAATAGCTTTTTATAATTTTTGTCCAGCACTCTGTATATTTCAAATTGATTGTCTGTTTCGAAATCACGTTAAAGTCATAGAACAAACTTTTATGCGGTTATCACCGTATAGTAGTATGGAACTGTAACCAAAAAACGCTTGATCAAATTCTTCATTTGTAGTAAAACTGTTGCATAGTAATGTCATATCATGTAAATTACGCCGCTAGTAAATAAGAGATTACGCAGACATAGCAAAAGACTAGTCATTATCTAAGTCTGTGATTCCCGATGACTACAATCTGGGTGTCTTCAAATCACGAGTGAATAAGTATCTTCTAGGCAAGCGTGCTCCATCGTCGATTGCAACTTTACTTAAGATCAGGTGAGATAGCGGTCAAACGCAGCCTACTACATTTAAAAAAAAAGTCTTATGAATACTTACCACAAAATATTCATTGTTATGCTTTTTAATTAAATAATTAATATTTCAAGGAAATCTTTCGCTGTTCAAGTTCAAATGTATATCAAAATGTTAAGTAAACATTGATGAATTCTCAGTGACAAAGGGCGCACCCAGGAGGTAACTTCTGGAAGTTTCTACGTCAAACCTTGACAACTCAAGACCCATGTTTGTTGAAATAGTTTGACTATTCCGTTCTCGAGGGCATAAGTTACTTGTATTAACATTTTATCTGGTCTGTTGATAGTCGAATAGAGGATAGAATTTTAGATCGATTCGAGACAGATATTAAAACATGTTTACAGAAATACATGGTAATATTAAAAATATAAGCTTCTTTAGTTAATATAATTACTTTTAATTTATTTGGTAATGGACGCTAAGATCTTTCTGTTTTTAAGTCTTTGAAATCAACAGTATTTTCATCGGGAACTATATAACTTAGACCTTATTTTAAAATATTACGTATCTTTCTATAACAACCTGACTTCTATAGATTTTTTTTTATTGCCATTGGTGCAGACGAGCAAGTGGCCCACTTGATGGAAAGTGGTAACCGCTGCTCATGGACTTCAGCAATGTCAGGACACAGCAAAGCCGCTGCCTACCGTGAAAGAAGAACTCTCTTTAAACCTCGTTTGAAGAAGGACATATCATAGCGCTCGGGTAGTACTAGATAAGGCTGTAAAACATTGGTTGCAGTATACCGCACATTCTCAAGGTACTTCCACTTGGGATATAGTTGGCCGCCAATTTATCGGTGGCTAGCAAGCATTTTAACTACGATCGTCTTGACTCCCGATCTATCGAGCGCAAATTTGTGCAAGCAATGGTAGGTAAGAATATCACAGACAAAGTACTTCTAAAACGCGATAGATTCATGCCATTCTAAGCAAAACAACGGACTAACTGCTAAGGAGAACGTTTTCTTTTTATTTTGCTTGATATTATGGTATCCAATATATGGTAAGAAAAAGAGCAATAGAAAATCATGTAACTATCATGGTATCCACGAATCACTTACCTATAAAACTATACGAGTCCTATTTATAAAGAAACCCACTGTCTGGCACCGGCCTCTTTTTAATATAAAATTATTAAGTTAGTCCACCATGCTGACTCAAGCTAGTAGGCGTTTTCCCTTCATTGTCAGAACGAGTGATAATTAGCTATTTAATAACACATATCTTAGAAAAGTCAATGCTACTCAGACTCATGCTAATCATACTGCCGTCATAAGGAAAAAAGACGTATCTAACAAATTTCTTCGAAATCACGATCTTTAAAACAAGACGAATCTGCCAGTATATTTATTAAAAAAATATTTATTTTTAGCAGATACGTCTTTTTTCCTTATGACGGCAGCATACTTGTTAAATTCTATTCACGGACGGTTGTTTTAAGAAATATGTAAAATCGTTATTAAAACAAAACTGGAAAACCTTCTAGCTCAATATCTACTTTTAACTAAAACTGTGTGAATTAAGTAAAGGAACATAACCAAACTATAATTAAAGAAAAGGAATTCCGCTCCTCCTTGAATTATATAGAAGTCGGCCTATCTTCCAACTGTTACAATAGAGACTTAACCTATTGTATCACGAATATGATACTTTCTGGTGAGGTAAAACGGTAGATACCCAAAATTGGTGTCCATTTCCACGCCGTAATCGCATCGTTTGTCTCTCAACGTCACAAAGGAAGTGTTGGAGAGTGCGAAAGCAGACAGAGAACTATTGGTCCGTAGATGAATCTACCTCACTTGCCTTTGCACGAGTGATAATGCATGGTGCCGCAATACCAACGCATCTATAATGTATTTGTACTTTTGACGTCGAGTAATTTAAGCAATATTTACAACGATGGTATTCCATATTTTCAAGTAAATTGGACTCGGATTAGACGTCTGACCTTTCTTTCTAGATGTCAATCACATTTACATCTTTCAAGTTTTCATTTAGGCTTTCATACAAAAACTAGTTCGATAAATATTTTATTAGATCGTGACAGATCTTTTAGTAGAATTGCTAGAATACGAAAGTTGAAGATCAAAATTTTATGAGTTTACATAAGTAATACATGAGCAAAAGCCTGTATGTAAAAGGGGAAATAATACCTTATATGCCTACTTATCGTCGGCTATGTTATATCTATATATTGCAATCTACCGAGCATTTCTCCAGACTCCATAGTACTACTAAGAATTGATTAACAGAAAATCTCTATAAAACTTTCCGAATCGAATATCGAACCCTTACGATTGGCCGCAAATAGATACCACAATACCAACGAGGAAATATATTTATACTTATATTTTCATATATGTATATCCCATACGTATTTTCATATAATATAGTCTCCTACAATACATATAGTCTTCACGCAGTTAGATTATTATGGATTGACTGACAAACCCTTGTTAATCTAATATACAAACAGGCGAGATAATTCTGATCGAAGCCGTATAGACATGACCAAAGACAACAATACCTATCCATTAATATGAACTTCTCGAGTGTCTATAAGCAGCCAATCGAACGGACAAAGACGACACGATAGCTGCAAGCCTTTATGACGTCACCTGAGTAATGGATCAAAATGGTTGCCACTTTACCTAAATGGTACTTAGACACGGTGAATACAGCCCTAGACTCAGAGAAGACTATGCCTTATCTAAACGGGGTCGCAAATATGGCTTTGACTATTAAGTGAATGGTTTGAAGACATTTGAGAACTAGTTACCGCTTCCTGTTTTTTTCTAAAGAAACTTTTTAGGATGCATTTCTTACTGATTCTTGCTGACACTAATTAACCTAATGGGATTCAGTAGGTGAAGGCCTGGTCAAAGAAAATGAAAGTAGCGACATGCCAGTTTTCTCTTTACTTTGTCAAATAGTTAATACTGCTGTTTAAAGAATATAGGGAACAAACAAATACAAAAATACGTACGCTAATAACAAGTTGATTTTTAATAGTGTTACATAATATATAGATGCTAAACTGTTTAGTGTTCGTGATGGTATAAAATTTGTATTGCGTAAGGACAATAAATAATACACAACAACATGTTATTCTTTACTAGATTTTCCCCGCGGCTTCGCTCGCATATGTAGGCTAGGTTAGGTTAGTAAAAGTACTATTAGGTAAGGTACCCTTGGGGTGTGTGGCCAGAGAGAACCTCCTAGTGTGCCTGACGGTTGCTAGTCCTTTCCACATTTTTCGTGGATGGGAACGGCAGACGTTGGGCCGGTACACCCCGGGCAACACGGGTAATCATGTCCTTTCGGGGGCATTATTACTCGTGGCTAATACTCTGGCACGCGCGTAGGGAACCCGAGGCATCTTGTCTCGGGGTTATCGGCCCGCAAGGGTTGCGTTTGGGGGTCTCTCCACGTGTTCCTCTGATTAGCAGAGGACACGTGGATTTGAGACGGGGGGGATAGAGGAAGAAAACCTCTTTAAAAATCACCAATGGGGGCCGTAAGGCACTTTTTGGGGCGGGTGGATCGGTCCAGCATGGACCCCCATCCGGCCCAATACGGGGGGATAGAGGAAGAAAACCTCTTTAAAAAATCACCAGTGGGGGCCGTACTGCTGGGGCGGGTTGCCTTGGCGTCCTGCCCAGTCGGGCGGTTTTGGGGCGGGTGGATCGGTCCAGCATGGACCCCCATCCGGCCCAACACGGGGGTGATAGAGGAAGACAACCTCTCTAAAAAATTACTAGTGGGGGCCGTTAGGCCGAGGTGGGAACCATGGGTTTCCTGCCCAGGCGGGCGCTCTTGGGGCGGGTGGATCGGTCCAGCATGGACCCCCATCCGGCCCAACCCGTAATCCTGAAGTGACAGGACCGGGGGCCTTCGGGCTGCGAGGAAGAAAACCTCTATAAAAATAACCCAAAGCTCAAGCTTTGTGGCCCGGTGAGGGGCTGTATGGCTGGGGGGAACCCAGTCATTAGGGCCACCCAAACCAAAAATATAATGATGTCGGGTAAAGGTCTAGAACTACCCCAGGAGGGTACCGGGTGCGCCGCACCCGGAGAATCCCTCACGGAGCCTGCTGGCTTCGTCTGCCCCTCGTATTCTGGGGGGGGGCAACCAACATCGCAGCGCCGTGCCGCGCGAAATATCAGGCACTGAAGTTTCCGCAGGGTCAAATTCTGACTCTGCGATGAGCGTTGCCTTGGGCTCCGGCCCGAACAAGGTGACGCTAGCCGGGAAGCGCAAGCGCAGATCTCGCCACGTCGAGTCCGACTCCGGCGAATTTAGCGCGGCGCCGACACCCAAGGTGGGAACTTCCCGAAGAGGCAGAACTCGACCCGGCACACCAGGTCCTCATGGCCCGGCGAGGGCGACTGCGACACCGGGCGACCTTGTCGGCCTGCGCGAGGCCGAAGTTGAGCTGGCGGCTGCCCAAAAGGTGGCCGCTCGTGAAGAGAGGCTCGCGGCAGAGGAGGCTCGAGTTGTCGAATGGGCAAGGCTGACATCAGCCTTGGCGAGCTCGGCATCCCTGGCCTCCGGTGCAAACCCACGCTCACCGGGGCCAGACTGCTGGAGGTGCCCGGCGCTGCCAGCGCCGAGGCCGCGGATGCCCTCGCTTCGAAGCTGAGGGCATCGCTCGATGAGGTGGACGTCCGGATCACCAGGCCAATGAGATGCGTCGATCTTCGCGTCATGGGCCTGGATGACTCGGTCAGTGCCGAGGAGTTGGTGGGTGCCGTGGCCAGGGCCGGAGACTGCCCGCCGGAAACGGTGAGGTCCGGGCCGATTCGGCCCGGACTGAACCAAATGGGAACCGCCGTCGTTACGTGTCCTGTAACGGCGGCCAGAAATATTGTGAATGGGGGGAAAAGACTCCTCGTCGGGTGGGTTTCGGCGCAGGTTAAGCTCCTGGAGCCGAGGGCCCTGAGGTGCCACCGTTGCCTGGCGGAGGGGCACGTTGCAGCTCGGTGCACCGAGCAGGTAAACTGTGCCGGCCGGTGCTACCACTGCGGCCAAGAGGGCCACATAGCCAGGAGCTGCACGTCCGCTGCGCACTGCATCATCTGTGCAGCGACGGGCCGGCCGGCCGAACATCGGGCTGGCAGTAGAGCCTGTGCCACGCCCAAAAGCAGCAAGGGCAAAGCGGCAGGCCCACCCGACGTTGAAGTCCCACCGGAAGCGGCCCCACCTGATACCGCGTCCGAACCTGTGGGTGAGGCGGTAATGGAAACCCATTAATGGCTCCATACCGCTTCCTTCAGGGAAATTTAAACCACTGCGCCAATGCTCAGGATTTGCTGCTCCAGAGTATGGCGCAGTGGCAAATAAACATCGCCGTGGTTGCCGAGCCGTACTTCGTCCCGCCCAGAGGGGATTGGGTGGGAGACCTGGACGGCTTGGTGGCCGTAATTGTTAAAGCTGGCGCCGGCACTCCGCCTCCTGAGAACATCACCAGGGGGTCGGGGTTTGCGGCGGTTTTCGTTGCCGGGATGGCCGTGATGGGGATTTATTTCTCACCCAACCGATCTCTCGCCGAGTTCGAGATCTTCCTAGGAGACCTGGACGCAGTCGTCCGTCGTTTCCGCCCTCACCCCGTTTTAGTCCTCGGGGACTTTAACGCCAAGTCTACGGCTTGGGGTTCCCCGTCTACGGACGCGAGGGGGGAGGTGTTGGAGGAGTGGGCCTTAACATCTGGCCTGCTCGTCCTCAACCGGGGCAATGTGCACACGTGCGTGCGTCAGCGGGGCGGTTCGATTGTGGACATTTCGTTCGCAAGCCCCGCTCTAGCGCATCGTGTTGTCGGACCACCGGTACATTCGGTTCGACGTCTCCGCCCAGATCTCGAGTGCGCCGGCCACTGTGGGCCCCGGTTGGGAAGGTCCGCGCTGGGCTTTAAGCAAGCTCAACAGGGAGGCCCTCCTGGAGGCCTCTATCGTGCAGGCCTGGGTTTCAGTGCCCGACAGGCCTGCCGATGTCGAAGCAGAGGCTGATTGGTTTCGGGAGGGCTTGTCGCAGTGCTGTGACGCGGCGATGCCCAGGGTGAAGTCTCGCCCTGCAAAGCGTCAGGTGTACTGGTGGTCGGCCGAGCTCGCGCAACTTAGGAGCGCGTGCGTGGCTGCCCGGCGTCAGTATGCCAGACATCGACGTAGGCGTCGCCGCGACCAGTACGCGGCCACTAGGGAGGAGGAGCTGTACGAGGCGTACAGGGCGGCTAAGAAAACTTTGCAGCTGAGTATTTTGCGGGCAAAAACATCCGCCCGCGAGGAGCTGCTGGCGACTCTGGATGCGGACCCATGGGGGCGTCCCTACCTTATGGTAAGGGGCAAACTACGCTCCTGGGCTCCCCCGCTGACCCAGAGTCTCCGGCCTCAGTTGCTGGAGGACGTAGTGGTCGCTCTGTTTCCCGAAAGGGAAGAGCACGAGCCTCCGCCTATGGCTGCGCCTCCTCTGGTGCCCGAAGCGGACCTGATGACGGACGACGATGTGCCCGAGATAACCCGGGTGGAAATGAGGGTGGCGGTGCAGAGGCTGCAAGCCAAGCGCACCGCCCCGGGCCCGGACGGCATTCCTGGCCGTGCATGGGTCCTAGCCCTCAAGGCCCTCGAGCCCCGCCTAAGGAGCTTGTTCAGCGCGTGTCTGGAGCGGGGCCAATTTCCGGACAGGTGGAAGACCGGGAGAATGGTTCTGCTCCGGAAAGAGGGGCGCCCGGCGGACAGTCCGTCCGCCTACCGGCCCATTGTGTTGCTCGACGAGGTCGGAAAGCTGCTTGAAAGAGTCGTGGCTGACCGCCTTGTCGGGCATCTGGTTGGTGTGGGACCGGATCTGGCGGACAACCAGTTCGGTTTTCGTCGTGGGCGCTCCACGGTCGATGCGATCGCACGCGTGAAGGCTCTGGCGGAGGGAGCAATCTCACGGGGAGAGGTGGTGTTGGCGGTGTCACTCGATATCGCCAACGCATTCAACACCTTGCCCTGGAACTGCATAAGGGAGGCACTGCTTTACCATCAGGTGCCGACCTACCTCCGTCGAATTGTCGGTGCGTACCTGACGGCGAGGGCCGTCGTATACCCGGGTTCGAGCGGGTGGTCTCGGCGGGAGATGTCGTGCGGTGTTCCACAGGGTTCAGTTCTCGGCCCGCTCCTGTGGAACATCGGATACGACTGGGTGCTGCGCGGTGTGCTCCTCCCCGGCGTAAGCGTAGTCTGCTACGCGGACGATACGCTCGTCCTCGCTCGGGGAGCGACGCACCGGCAGGCGGCTGTCCTGGCGACGGCAGGGGTCGCGCATGTCGTGGGTAGGATCCGGCGGTTGGGCCTTGAGGTGGCGCTGCACAAATCCGAGGCTCTGTTCTTCTACGGGCCTCGGAACGCGCCGCTGGAGGGGTTCCACATCGTGGTGGGAGGCGTCCGCATCGGCGTCGAGAAATCGATGAGGTATCTGGGCCTCGTCCTCGAAGGCCGATGGGCCTTCGGAGAACACTTCCGAAGGTTGGCCCCCA
This sequence comes from Catocala sponsa, assembly GCA_963564715.1. Lineage (NCBI taxonomy): Eukaryota > Metazoa > Arthropoda > Insecta > Lepidoptera > Erebidae > Catocala > Catocala sponsa. The sequence continues at coordinate 17,223,035 of OY751338.1, read as the reverse complement.
AATTGATGGGCGCGGCCGCAGGGTTGTCGCGGCTGCTACCCAATCTGGGGGGGCCAAACGCCTCATGCAGGAGGCTCTTCATGGGGGTCGTGCGGGCGATGGCCCTATACGGGAGCCCCATCTGGGGGCATAACCTGACGGCCCGTAACGCCGCCCTGCTGCGGAGGCCGCAGAGGGTGATGGCCGTCAGGGTCGCGAGAGGGTACCGCACGATCTCCTTTGAGGCGGCAAGTCTCCTGGCCGGATCACCGCCCTGGGACCTAGAGGCCAGACTTCTCGCGTCGCTCTACCATTGGCGCGGGGAGGCTCTGGAGCGGGGCTTTCAGCCGTTGCCGAGAGAGGTGGAGGCGCGGCGGTCGGAGCTCCGCAACGTCCTAAGGGCGGACTGGGGTGAACGGCTTGCGCGACCGAGTGCAGGGCACGCCGCAATAGCGGCGGTAAGTCCAATCTTGGAGGAGTGGCTGAAGCGGCGCCATGGTGCCCTGACCTTCCGGCTGACGCAGGTCCTCACCGGGCATGGATGCTTCGGGAGGTACTTGTGTCGTATAGGCCGGGAGGAGACGTCTTGTTGTCACCACTGCGGTGACGGCCCCGAGGATACGGCGCTGCACACACTCGTGGAGTGCCCAGCTTGGGAGGAGCAGCGCCGGTCGTTAACCGGGGCACTGGGTGTCCAGGTCCTCTCGCTGCCTGACATGGTTCTCTCCATGGTCCGCAGCGAGGGTGCATGGGAGGCCGCCGTCGCCTTCTGCGAGGCAGTGATGTCCGTGAAGGAGGCGGCGGAACGGGAGAGGGAGCTGGTTTCTCCCCACCCAAACCGCAGGAGACGTGCAGGGCGCCGCCGTAGGGCGTTCGCGGACCTCCAGCCACCCTAGGGGGCGGCCTGCGGGTGGTGGACTTGGGCAGTCTGCCGCCCGAGCAGCACAGGCCCGAGGGAGGGGCGTAAGCGCCCCGCGCGCCCCCCTCAGTGGAGGGGAGGGCTGTACCATCTGGTCCTCCCCCAAACAGCTGGGGCCCGCCTAGTCACGTGGCGGGCCAAGACCTGTCGTTGTCGCGGTGAATGCTAGCGTGAATCCCGTGGCACCGGCGCCAGTATTTGAGGTACGTCGTCAGGGGTTTAGTGGGTATGGGGCCGGCCTGTCTGGCTCGAGTCCCACACACCCGCGCCCTGCCCCGGCGCGGAGGGTGCGTAAACGCATTCCCCTGACGTTAAAAAAAAAAAAAAAAAAAAAAAGGTAAGGTACCCTTTGTCCCTTTCTGTTCTCCTGACAACGTCAATGCGAAATTTTTTGGTAATTGGTTGAGCATTTAAAGCGTGGAAGTGTCACAAATAAACAACCGCACATTCGCATTTATAATATTAGTCAGGTTAAGAATCTCAAGATCTCAGGTTAGATTACTATAAGATAATTGAGTTTTCTGGTCAGAAAGTTCTCAGAAGCAATATGGAGTCTGAAACTGTTGCCATTAAATTGCAATATGCCTCGCTCTTTATTACGTGGGAGTTGACCATAGCTGGCGACCATGTAATACGCCGCTGCCTGCCGTTCGGAGATGTAGGCGGTGACAAAGTATGTATGCACGATTTTATGCATAAAAAGCACTGCAAAGATAGGTAGATGAAATAAATCTGCCGAAACATTCGTGTCCACGTGACATGAGTAATGTTAGTTTTCAAAATATGATATATAGTAGTCTGTATAATAAATTAAGCAACAACAAGCGAAACAGCAGAAATGATATCATTATGAATCCCATTGCCCTACCGACGTGAACCCTAATACAAGCTTATTAGATAAGCTTTGGAAATAGAAATATAAGTAATTTGCAATCCAAATAGCTACAAATATTTTAAAGAAAATTTTATCCAACACTTCTATTGTAGCCGAGTCATGCTTATAAAACACAAACAAAAACACCTCAACTAGACGTGAAACACGTGTCGAAACAAATTCTTATTTTCAAAGTAATATGTTATAAATTGAATAAAACCCAGTGGTGTATGATGTTCATATACAGCAACTCAGGAGTTCGGCATTTCAAAACGGTTTCTATTGAAAGCTTTGATATCGAAAAGACGAAATAGAATGGTGATATTCTTTCCAAACTTATTACTATAAAGTAAAATATTGCAAACATTTTCATGTTTTTTATTTATACTCCTTAACTGCTCGCATGGGGTTATCGTACTTTTGCGCACCGAAAATTCTATCTTCGGTCGGCCGCAACGCGCTCCCACTAACAGTAGCTTCCCTATTCCCGCTAAAGTTGTCATTTCAGTGTCAAACAGGATGACAGAGAATAGGCATTCGTCGCTGCAGTCTTAGTGCGTGACCCTATGCGAGTAATTACGTAACTTTTTTTGTTCGTGGTAAGTTTATATATTTTTGATATTTATTGAGTTTTCGTATACTTTTTTGTATGTCTAGTATAATGTATATATTATAATAATAATTGCATTATTTTTAACGTGGCAAAAATATTGGAGCCCTTGTATAACTACATGTTATTTTTATTACTTTAGATTTGCGCCATAGATAGAAGAGAGGAAAATATTTTACGACGGCTGGGTGCGATTTCAGACGAACAACAGCTTGTTGGAGGTCTTTTAGCTCTATGTTTGGGTTCCAGAATAGCATGACCATGATCTGTTATGTGTTCAAACCAAATAAAGCCGTAGTTCTACTGTCTACAATGCATCATGGCGTTAACATCGATTCAACTAAAGCCAGAAATTATAACCTATTATAACGCTAATAAAGGATGAGTTGATGCTAATGACCAAATATGTGGAACCTACAACGTAGACGTAAGAAGCAAACAGTGACCTCTAAACGTATTCTTTTATCTATTGAACGTCACATGCATAAATACACTGGTTGTACATCGCGCAAATAAGAGCAACATTCGTACTTACGTGGGACGACATTTCCTACGACAGCTGGCTATACAACTAGTCCAAGAAAACCAAATAAAACGTGTCAACGTAAATGCGACTCCAAAAATCATAAAACCTCATCAGTCCGCCCCGTCTACAGCCAAAAGAGGACGATACAGTATATTCGTTTGCAAAAACCACTTCAAGGTTTATTGCCAAGGCTGTGATCACAATTATTCTGATTATTCTGTAAGAAATAATACATAAATACTGTTGATCTCAAAGTGTCTGTTTTTTTGTTTTTATAAGAAGGATTCTTTTTTTTTGTTTTTGGATGAGTTCCTTTTAGTTTTTAAGACAATTAGAACTTTATTTTTCAAAATAAACATTGTATTTTAATGACATGAACTTTTATAATATCATTCCCTAATAATTTCATTAAAAATCATCATATAAAGTCGGGGTCAGTGGAGACCCAAGCATTTGCGAGCAATTGTGGAATTTTCTTCGTGCGAGTAATTAAGTGATAAGTAAACTTTACCAAGAATTGTTTTTATTCTTATTATCAATTGTCTTTGTGGGCTGTAACAAGCAAACGATTAGACGAATTAAGGATGTTATGTGCGTATTATACTGATATACTTAAACCGAAGACATTATTTCTTATTTACAAAGATCACTCCTGCACTAGAAACAATACCATTATCTGTGGTGACTTGACAAACATGCAAACAACGGATGCGAAGTAAACCAGAATTGGAACAACGTCTTGTGTATGACACAATTTTTCGTCTCATGTGTGATTATAATAAGTTTCTATAGATAAGTTTGTTTTTGTAAAAAATTTAATTTATGCATGTTCCGCATTGAGATATTATTACAAGTCTCCCAGATCTCTGACGTTTTATAGTTATGATCTAATGTCATACTAAAGTACAGAACGTTAAAAATATCATAAAAAGCTTGGAGAAAGTCGTAATGTTAGAAGCTAAGATTTCTTCAAAAACATTAAAAAGTTTATACATACTTACTTACATAAGTATGTGCTACCGTGGCGATTTCTTTCCGCGTTTAACTTCAAAGAAAACATAATCTCATGCTTTTATACAACTTCCTTTTTTTACAGAATACTTTATGTTTTGCTTGCCTATAAAAATCTAACTTTGAAATAGATACCTACTTAAAGTAGGAACTTATTTCTACTTTCTGTTGAAAAATTGTGTATGATATTATACTTTGTAATGAAAATTTGATTTTAACTCATGAAAATCACTTTGGCCATGGCTACACAAATTATGTTTTAAGTATATGTACTGCTTTAGGTTTACAGACTTATATAAAATGTAAATCTTAGTAGTAGTTATTTAGTTGATCGATTTGGTAGACACTTAACTAAATCAAAAAATTAAATGCATACTAGGATATAAAATATCTTCCGTGTTAATCTGTAGTGTTAATCTAGGATAATATGTTAGACTATTTGTATGATAAGCTTCTTTGAAAGTTGTATAATGGTTTTTGGTTGATTAAGTAAAAGGCACCCACACATCTTCAAATGCTCTCACATTTGTAATATTAGTAAGACTCTATAAATAACGTGTAGTTGAAATATAATCAATTTATATTCCTTATGAGATTACTCTGTAAAATAATTATTTAGTAATATAATAAAGCAATTTTCCTTTTCAGTTCAGCGCCAATTTTACAAGCCCACGTGCCGAACTTTTCTTGTCGTAACAATTTTATATAAACTTTTTGAATACACCGTTTGATAATATCTAAAGGTACAACTTCTGATACATGTTTTATGGATTATAACAATTTTACTTTGGAATCTGACGAGCTACATACAAAAGACGTTATACGCGCGTTTATTCTTCAGTGCTTCTCAAGTAACTCGTGGAAAAGCGTATTTAAAAATAGTATGATTTAGGAACAAAATAATAAAACTGACTCTAGCTGTAACCCGAAATTTTGGACGCACTAAAATAATTAAGTCGAGCGTTCGAGTTACCTTTACATCCAATATTGTTTACACTGATTCTGTAGATGAGCAGTGAAAATGTAACAGATATAGTGACGTTTACACAAGTCACGTATTAGAGGTCATGAAAATGTGTATATGTCAACTTTCTGTTTAATTGAAATTATTAATTTTATTTAGCTTGCACACTAGACTATACTTAGATAGTCGTTTAAATAATTATAATAATACATATGTTACGATAGAACATTAGATACTGAGAAACGGCAAATTAAAAATCCAATGTATGATTGTATTACTTCACAATATATAAACACAAATATATTAAAAGTATGTACTTACTCCAAACACACAACCATGTTAGTTCTGTATGCTGAGGAAATATTTTTATTTCCTGCCCTTACATTACAAGTTCGCTTCCCGGAAAATAAATATACAAGCACATCACGATTTATCTTTATGCGTAGATCAAGACACACAATTTTCCTTATAAAAAGTCTAGGTAGACATTTTTGTCGCACGTGACCTTAAAAGCTGTACCAAAAAATGGTTTTGTAGCAATATTACTCGCATTAGGCTTGTGACTGTTTATGAAAAGAACTGACATTTTACGTATAATATGACAAATATAATAAAGTGACTGCACGGATGGTAGTGGTCGCCTCACCACTGCCACACTGCAGAGTCTTGAGGGTCCGAGAACCACACGGCACATAAATTTACACACACCCTCATACACGCCCTCACACACACATACACACAACACTCTATGTATAGCTTTAAATAATTTCCTAATATATATTTATATAGTTTACCTTTTAATAGATGATTACCATAACTACCATAAATACCAGTAATGTTATTAGTAGTTTATCAACTTGTCAATGCTTAACCAATATTGTCACACGAATCTGTAAGAGGAAGGCGCCAGTGTCTGTAACACAGCTAATACTAGCACAGGCACTGACGTTCACTCTATCTCTAAAATACATAGCGTTGTACAAAATGGTACTTTTATATATTATGTGATTGAGATGGACAAACTGTATTTGGCTTTTGATAATAAATTATTATTATTAATTTGTGTGATCCTTAAATGGTTGTTCCAAGTCTGGATGTTCTTTTTGTCCGTTGTTTGATTGTTTTTAAAGTCCCCCGCGATACAGGAATTATTCCTGATGCGGTATGATTTAGGGGCAAAATAAGAAAACTGACTCTAGCTGTGACCCGAGATTTTATTCTGTAATGTTTGTAAAGTCCCCACGATACAGGAATCATTCCTAATGTGAGAGGAAGAGAAAGGAAGATGGAAAAATAGTTTCGCGCCCATATTTCAAAAAATAAGTGGGCAAAGGCATAGCATAGATGTATTACATTTTCCCACCTATGTTTTTAGGTTCCAAGCAATTAGGGGCGAGCCTTGCCGTCTATTGGGCAAAGTTACTGATTTCATAATGCTATTGAAAATGTCTTGACAGAAAGATTCTTTGGCCGACCTGACAATCGAACCTCATGCACAGTATTCATATACACTATCGCAATGCTACCGAAGCAGTATAATAACTGCTTAATTAAATACAACGTGGTAGTAATGAGGAGCCACAATTAACAATATGTGTAAGGGTCGATATGATTATACTCAGGACTTAGGAGCCTCCTTTTTGAATTGTAGTTTATCTTTGAGTGATTAATAAATTTAGTTGTTAACTGTACATTTTAAAACTTACAGCTAATTGTTATTGCCGGCACCCAGGCATTAATTATTAATGTACCTACGTAATGTAAACAAAACCTCAATTTTGTACTCTTTAGTCTCTCTTTAGTTTTACTCCAAAACGCGATCTTAAACTTATACACTTATAGGTTCAAGCAAACTAACTCATTCACTATCACGCGGTCCAATCCAATCCAATATTTTATCACTATTTATGCTTAAGCTGACAATGTCATATAAAACAATAAACGTAATATATAAATTGTTTCTTAAAATATTGGACTTTATAGTTACGCAAATAGAATTATTTAAACTATGAGTAGTTATTATTAATAGTCCTCACTAGGCTTAGCTCTAATAGGTATACGCGAGCAAAGCCATACTTAACAACTCACGACATGTGTACATACTACACCTCTGTATCACCCCTTTAGGAATGTACAAGTACTAATCTCCGTCCGTATGTATATCATACACAAAGCTATTAACAAGGATTCATATACATCATTAGCAACAATAATAACTTCAGCATATCAGTCAACACATGAACAATAGTTCGGCAATGCCATTCATAGGGTTGACACTAACTCAGTATCGCAAATCGCCTTGTTTTGACATGTGTGACGTAACAGGGTTGCGGGCAATATGCACTGTATTAGCTACATCTGCGATGAATAATAGCATTCAAATCGATATATGTGGTGAGACAATTCGAGTCAATAGTGCCAGCTTCTGATTGCGTTCCGGTCCGGGATTTGAATTTGATAGAGGAGGCGCTGGAATATTTTAAGATATAATATGTATAGACATACATGATTTAAGGATGATGGATTTACTCCGAATGTGTAGATGTATTGCTCTGATTTCGTAGAAAATAACATGACACTCTTTCCCACACGTGAACTCATAAATAAGCAATTACGTTTATAATTTAATAAGTTTTAATAGGCCCCGGCCGGCAACAAATGGAAACTTCGTTTAAAATATACGCACTTCTAAAAACGATTTTTCTTACTTATTTGGTAAACAAATATTATAAAAATTATTCAGTTAGTGATTTTAGATAATACATACTTAGAGATAATACATAGAGATAACATAAAACATATTTACTATCTCTATGTCTCTGAGAGTGTAATCATAAGAGGCATAGTCTTAAGATAACACCCTTTAGACTATACATATAAAGAAAGATGTCTTAATTTGTCTAGAGTAATAGAGATTATTCTCTATGACTCTATATTGTATCTCAAGCTACTAAAAATATTGCTACCTACTATTACTTTATATTTGTTAACTAAATAAAACAGTCAAGAAAACCATTACTACATAATGATAATTATATTAGTATTGCGTATTTATTCCTTTTAGATTTAAATTGTGGTCATGAAAATGACGAAGAAACACATTCACATTTATAATAATTCACCTTTTGTGTAAATCACAACAAAGCATAGCTCTTTTTTTTGTAACTGTATTGCGTCCTAACCGTCCATATACACACACACATGTGCATGTTTAAGTGAGCACAACCCGAACTCTCAATCCCATGTGTGTACACAAACAAGACAGTTTATAGATATATAAAAACTTCGTACAAAAATATTATTAAAATATATAAAAAATATCTTTCTTTTATGACAAACTTATTCTAAAGATTATCGCGTCCTTTTAGGAGGCTTACATTTTGACAGGGGTATAACACACAGAAATTATCTTATCATACGTAGATCTTTGAAAATAGGAATAAAAATAAAATAAGTACCTTAAATAACATGTTAAAGCTGTTTATTTAATTTTGTTAGTAGTATTACTTTATAAACTATTTTTAATCATTAGTAAAAAAAACACATAACGCAATAAAACATGCCAATATGCATATTTTTTAAATTTTGTTTTGTAATTTAAGGTACTCCTTTTATTTTAGATAAGTACCCAACTTTTAACGAGGGTCATTTTGTTAATTAACTAAACAGTTTTCTGTATATTTTCTTAATTTTCAGCCTAGCTTAAAAGTAATTTTATATTAAGTTAGGTACGCTTCTGTGGTAAATGTGAAATATATTTTTATCAGCGTTAGGGAAAGAGTGTACCAACAGTATTATCCATTTATTAATTAATTACACCAAACATAATTACCTTCTTAAGTGCTAAATATGGACAAATATTCGTGCTCATTTTACCAATTTTCTAAGTATAAGCTGCCTCCTTGTTCATGACTTGCTTTCGCTTATGAAGCTGTAGCGAATGCACTACTAATTGAGAAAGTACAATATGCTCATCATCACGCAATCACAGTCCTTCATTTTTCTAGCGAAAATTTCTTAGCACAAAATATATAGAAATTGTGCTCAAGAGGCTTTAATAAGGCTCGCGTCTAATATGTGAGATATAATCATAGACCCCTAAATGTAATATAACTTTCTCTAGCAATACAACAATATACATTTTACTCTAGAAATACATATTATATAAATCTCTTTATATTTTGCCAATTTGTAATTTTGTTGACATGTCCGTGACAATCAGCGTGTGCTTACTAAGCATAATTTCTTTGAGCTTCTAGTCAATAAAATAATCTAATAATCTCCGATACATTGACTAAGCAATGAGAAAAAAAATACACGTACCACGTTCACGACAAATAAACTTAATAAATATTCAGCAAACATGCGTCGCTAGCACGCAATGTATACAAAACGAATCGATGATCTAATTTCGACAGCAACGTAACAGCGGCAAAATAAAGTGCTCCGCTAATAATTTATAGCCGCTCATCAAACTTGGAAAGTTTTTTTTAGGTAGGCAACTTGGTGCAAAGTTAGATTATTTTCTAAGAACGGAACATCATCTTATAAAAAGTTTGGTGATCAGTAAGAACTCCGAGTCTTCAACATGGTTCTTTTGCCAAACGAGGGATCTTATTAAAGGCAGTCGATCAGGATGTTACCTATACAAATTGTGACAAAATCTACATAAAATACTATGTTATGACGTAACGCATAACTTTTCAACAACTAGCTGCCGCTTGTAGAGTATAAAATTGATTTAGATAGAGACAGTAAGATCTCTCCAGCCCACCGTCATCTATAGGTAATTGAATATATTATTATCTAAAAGATACATGTGATACAAGAAACGTATAGGTGATATTATGACGCTTTGGAAATAACAAACTCCTTTTATTTTCATATAATTTCATAGAATTATCGACGAGAGTAACCAGCAGTACTGCGGCTAACTCAAGTACATAATGTGTACTGTTAAAAAAATACACCTTTAATGCTTTTAAAGGCATTTAAAGGTATGCAAAGGCAAACAACTTGTCTTAAAAGTCTTTATCAGTAGACAAGTTTTCATAAATATTCTTACAAAATTAAATAGTCTAACATCAACTTATTCCCATTTTCCCGTTTAATAGTGTTAGTCAAATTACAGCCACTCTGAGGAAAACCGATATTCATTCTGCCCTATCTAGTAAAGCTTTTACAATTTTATAGCTAAAAGCAGACTAGCAGCCTGATTTTTACTTTGAAATAATTTTTTACTTTTCGGAATTAAGAGGCGGTATTTCTTGGTTGCTTTTTTGACATGACCTACTGGCTAACACATAGACCTGCCATAATAAGGTTAGAATTAATAACTGGATGGAAACTTACGTACTTTTCATCCATTTATTAATTACTACGGAGTAATTCTTGTCTTACGTAGACAAGTATTATTCCGTAGCAAAACAGGGCTTACATTCGTCAGCATACGCCATAATAGGCATAATTTAGGCCGTTCTGAGTACCGCTCGCTAGCGTGGACTCATATAGGTCGTCCACGCGGCTTGGCAGATGCCGTGTGTAGACTTTTGTACGCCTTACGATATACGTTGTATAGACGTGTGTTCGTGAATCTTACTGTTCGGTCACTCGAAAAGATGTTGCATAACTACCACTACACTGCCACCAAGTCTCTAGACTAGATAAGAACCTATATTAAATTGAGTCCAATGTATTTATGTAAGGCATGATCAATCTTACGCCTTGCACAAATACATTCGAAAAATTTCGATATCTTTTTGTCCCGTGGCAAAAGTGTAGTTATGTTAAAGTCCGATCGTGAGGTCCAGGTTCGAATAGCGGGTAAGGTAGTGTTTTTTTAGGGTCTACAAAAGTGCCCAGTAGAGGGCAATATGCTCGCCTGTATTTATAGTTGACCTAAAACATACCTAGCAAAATGAAAGTGTGGGACCCCTTCAAATGTACAGGCGTAAGTCTTTATTTTATTTTCCTCTGCTTTTATTTTCACCTCTTGGAACGATACAGGTTAAATGACATCTTAATATGTTACCTATACAAGAAGTTCAAAGCTTATCCCAACGTCTCAAGTTTGACCTTTTAAGTTTCTTTTGATATACAGAAATTATATAAATAAAATTCGTGTCAAGCACATTATATTACAAAGTATTCTTGTTCTTGTTTCTTCCAGAGTTGCTAAAATAAGCTTCAAATAATATTCGACTTGGAAATATGTATAAGAATCCTGTACAGGTTCCTCGTAAACATACAAGTAGGTACGTAAAAAGTTAGAAATATTCAAACAACCCAATGTTTGTATTCAGTGCTATTGTTTTCTTTTTACATCTATGTACTGATATGCTGTAACCAAGTATCTAGGCTTTCATAGGAGGCATACAGTAGTTCAAATATTTATTCCAACGTATGCCTGTTACATGGACCTGTATCATAAGTTTACGCTATTTGGAGCCGGAGCAATACTTAAATAGTGCGAATTGTTAAAAATTCTCTATTGCTAAACCTTTCAGGTCTTTGACATGACAGACAATTAAATCCTATTTTGTCTGGACGCCACCAGGTGTACTGCTACGACTTATTAGGTTAATACATGATGTCTTCTAATTCCCTCAGTAAAGCAATGTATGTAGTGTGCCAGGTAGACGAAAACAGCAACCCTCGCTTCACCTCCGTAACAAACAAACTTACGTTATAAATGCGAATGTAAGTTTGTTTGTTACGGTTTTAGGTCTTAACTACTTAATCGATCATTATAAAATTCCACATACATGTTTTCGGGGGCACAGAAAAGCACGCAGGGTACCTTCTGTCCAAAAAATAGACTGTTTCCAAGGTCTAGTATATTTATTGACGAAATCTAGATTAATCCGAGCGAAGTCGTGCGCAAAATGTAGTAATTCATAGGTGCTAATTTCTCCTCGTGAACATGACTGCTGAAAAGCAACCGAAACGTCGGGGAAAATGTAAAATTAAATCTACATAGTTTTATAATTTAAATAGCTTAAACAGAAGTAAACAGTAACTATTAAAAGTGTTTAACAATAGTAGTTTAAAGTTTCAAAATGATGTAATAAAAGCGTTTTATAAAAAATAAACAACGCTATAATATCCGTATAAAGTTGATTAATTTCAAGGAGCTATTTAATTTATTTTTTATTTCATCAAAGATTTATTTAGTGTTACTGAGTATAATTATGCATAAATGTTATTTAAGTAAAGATAAGGCCCGCAGCTTTGTAGTATTCATTTTTAACAAATTATAATTTATTACAATTTTAAGTTTTGAATTTACCTACAAAGGATACTTTCCAAATTGACTTATAAATTAACATAAATTAAATCTGTATAAGAATTCACCAGTGTCTGGAACTGTGCCGAGCAGAACGGAAAATTAAAGTTCATTTAAATGTTTGTAGGTATGTATATTACTTCGCTGTTCGTTTTTAGGCCATAGTATGATAGCTAAACAATACTCTTTATTACAGATAGCATGATTTATATCGATACTAATATTATAAAGCTGAAAGGTTTGTTTGTTTGTTTATGTGTTTGTTAGGTTGAACGCGCTAATCTTAGGAACTACTGGTTCGAATTGCAAAATTATATTTAGTGTTGGATAGACTATTTATTGAGGAAGGCTATAGGCTATATATTATCACGCTACGAACAATAGGAGCGGAGCATCAATAAAAATGTTGCAAAAACGGGTAATTTTTTTTTATGTGAAGCAGACGAAGTTGCACTTGTCAGCTGATTGCCTTATAAAATGTATTTATTTCTTTAAGTCCTTAATACCTAATCGACAAAAGCCTATTTTTATGTCGAGCATTTACAGACTAACTTATTGACTGACGTAAAAGTGGTTAGACAATATTTAGTCCTTTATTCTTCAAATTTTCTTTATACCAGGTTTAGTCCTAACAAAAGAATGATAGACTTGATTTATATTCTATTCAAGAAATATTATATTTAATCTAAGCGCTGCGTGCCTGACGTAAGAATTCAAGAATTCTACATTCTTTGTTTCATAGAGAGTGCTTTACTTAAATAAGGTTTTTCTTGTTTAACATAAAATATGATTTTATGAAACCGGTAACTATTTATTTACTAGTTTTTCTTTAAATATTAAATACAATCCTAACTAATATTATAAATGTGAATGTAAGTTTGTTACGCTTTCACGCCTTAACTACCGACCCGACTGATCATCATGAAATTTTGCATACAGGTTGTCAAGGGTACAGAAAAGAACATAGGATACATTTCATCCAGAAAAAAGTATAGTTACTAACCTAACCTACTTTACAATTGCGCGCACAAAGACGCGGACTAAATCAAATAATATAATAATATTAGCTCTGTATAAAACTGTTCCACTGCTGGGCACGGGCCTCTTTTTAGAGTAGGAAGAGCTAACTTATACTCTACTAAGCTAGCTCAGTGCAAATTGGCAGACTTCATTCCTTCAAAACGCTTACAAGATAAAATATATCCTGCGCGTTGGAAATTCTATAAGAATAAGTCTAGAATACTGGTGAGTGGTGTTTCTGTTGATAGCATAAATAGCAAAACGCCTGCGAACTCCTAACAAGCTTTGGAAATTCTACTCACCGCAGTTACCATAAATAGGATTATTTCGTTACGATCTGCTTTAGAGTCCTTCACCTTAAACTAACTAATCGGCTTTACGTTTAATCTGGCATTGCATTATACCCTATTTCTCATATATAAAATATTACGAACTGGTTTCTGCCCATGGCTTCGCCCGTAAGTATTAATTAAGTAAAAAACAACCAAACATCCTCACTGACATTCACATTTTAATGGTAGTATAATAACAGAATTGTATTGTAAAAAATAAACGGGCAAAAAGGTTTAGCTTGAGCTTTTACCATACATGTTTAGATATATTATATATATTACACAAAACAACTCATGATGCGTAGATTTAAATCGTGTACCACACTTGACCGCATATTGCCAACAAATATATTCGGTTGACGAATTCGGTTAAGCCTAATTCACCGCGCGCCACATGCGGGCTCGAGTTTGAATATGTCATAGAATAACACCACAAACCAAATAAATGACTGAATGACCCAGCCTTTGTCTTGATTTCACTGGTTACCTAAGTCTTTTGAATATTTGATTGAATATCTTAATATTAAACGATCACTGAAATTAAACAATATGTTCACGGGGAGACACCCGTTATTATTATTATATACCTATATTATTTATTACTCGGCTTTTAGGCGGCGGTATTTTAAGATGAACCACCATATTTAAAGTTAGACCTTCAGCAATACAACTATGAAAAAAGGCATTTAATTACGTGCAGTACTTTATGCATGATGCCCGTACAATGTACATACATACCTACATACTGATAGACTGGCAGACAGACAGATAGACAAATTCTCTAAAAATAATTGTTTTGGTTGCTATAGCTTTTATAAAGACCTCATTACAGACATTATTTTCTTAAATATATTTCATGTATAGACCCGTTACAATTTTATTATAAGTACTTAGGTATAGATTTTTGAAATAGACTATAATATTATATTTTCATACGTATTGATTCCTAAATTTTACCCGCGGCTTCGATCGCATGTAAGTCAAAGTCAAAAGTCAGTTATTAATTTAGGTCACAAAGTAACACTTATGAATGTCAAAGAGGTTAGTGAGTTTGTTACATTTACTGAATTTACATTTATGTAAGTTGCAAGGTTCAGGCAAAAGGCAAAAGTATGTAGGCTAGGTTAGGTTAGCTACAGTACTTTTTTCTGGATGAAAGTTACCCTATGTTCTTTTCTGTTACCTTGAAAATATGTATTTAATTAAAAATAAATTTCATGATGATCGGTCAATTAGTTAAGGCGTGAAAGCGTAACAAATAAACTAACTCATATTCGCATTTATAGTATTAGTTAGGATTGTCTTACATTTACGTTTACAATTTTGACTTTAGACTATGAAAAATTAGTCGTACTGTACCAATGGCTACTGAAAAGCAACTGAAACGTCGAGGAAAGTGTAAACCTAAATAGTTTAATAATTTATTAGTACCTCGTAGTTTAAATAGTTTCAAAATTATCTACAAATAATAGTTTATTTTCAACAATATTTATTATAGATACGAATATCTTATTTTTCATTATTTTTTTTGTAAAATTTACATTTAAATAATTAGGTAATGATTGTATCAGTATAACCGAAACAATTCCAAAGGAATGATTTATTTCCCTTAATCACCTATGACGGATCGACAGATAGCTAAAAATAAAATGTCTGGGATCTCCATATTTGATTAATACTATTGAGATATTTTGTAGGGGTAAACATGACGGTTATTTCTATATCAAAAATCTGTTTTTGCGCCTATTTGATCTATTGTATAATAGATAAAAAGTACTAAAATACTTTGGTATTAAATACAATATTATTCAAAAATAGTTATATATATTTAAAATTAGCTATAAAATGAATATTAAAATATCTGTGTTGTTTAAATCCGCATATAAATGGAAAATATATGTATATAGCAATACTATCTTAAAATTTATAGCTGGGATGAACGCCTGCTGAAATGAAAAAAGTACTGCCTTGCTGATACGCCGCGTATATTGATCAGAACTTGATCCTCAAACGAAACCTAAAAATGTATGATTAAAAAGATGTTCTGACTCACCTTCGTGTGTTAATCAAAAATCATTTATTCGTTTAGATTGTAAACTAAATTATGAGTTAACACTTCTCAAATTTTGTGCATATAAAGACAAAATATTTTTCGATATTATACTACCTACTTTGATAGGACAAGAATATCTATCATGCATCTATGATTCATATTCTGCTTCATGTTGTATAACCACAAACAGTTCCGCAGTCATAGCGACCTTTGCCTGCGTCGAGAGATATCCACCAGCTCTACATTATTGATATTCCCATTAGTAGGGATACGTACTATTGGGACTCGCGTAGTATTCCCGAGGTTTGGTGCAATCATTGCCGCGCTTACTTGATCACCTATTTGCCTCCACACGTTTTTACAGTATGACCAAGTTATATACGTGAAAACTAAAACTACGGAGGCGCGATACTTGTAATTAAAGGTGGAATCTAATTTTAGCACATTTGTACAGTAAACTGTAATAACTTTGATATATACGACGAACATGATCCGCAATGTAAACTGATCATTACCGATATGTTGACATGGGCCTCATTAGATATTCTATTAGGGAATACAAAACCCAAAGTAATGCTGGTGTAATTACGAATGAATATGTAATTGGAACTTACGATATTAGACGTTGGTATCGAAATTATTGTTAATCTTGCTATAGTATTTTTATTTTGTGGTTGCTATCTATTTTGCTATAGGATAACAAAGATTATTTTTTTAAATTGTTAGGCAATATTTAAAGTTTTGTTAACTTCAAGTTTACAAAACTTTATATTAGGCACTAACTTCTAATATACTTGTCCACGCACAATCCGACATCTTATGTCCAACCTTTTATCCCTTTCTTTCCTATGTGTTCATCCTTCTCTTTCATTCAAACGTTCCGTTTCTCACATTTTTTATATTGAGCTGTTTAAATTACAATAATTATGTGTATTTCTCTTTCGTTACGTATCATATAAAGCATAGCTTCATATAAATACAATTTCTGAATGTAACTAACACAATAATATTAACACAACAATAAATCATGCAGTAAGTGCAGCTAATGATCTTTCAATAGGTACTCAAGATAGATATACTGTGTGTGGTCACGGGTTTAATGGGTATGTGACCACTTGGATATGGCATTAATTGACAGCTATGTACAACATTTTATGCCTAAGAATAAAGCTTAATCAACTTTGAAAGATCAAACGGTTATGTTAGCCGTTACATAATGAAAAAGAATATATTGTCATCTGCACAGTTCCAAACTTCACGGTAGTACTGCGAATCCCTTATATAAAAGTAAACATTTTTTTTAATTATTGCCTTTATTTAACCCTTATATTAAGGCTTATTTTGAATATAATTAGTTTCTGATACTCGACCTAATCTAAATTTATTGCCTGTATGCTAGAACCATTGCCTCAAAACATTTTAAATTTTTTCCAGATTTAAATCCAACCAAAACGAGTTATTCAAGCAAAATTATTACATGATATTCGTACAAATACTTCACAGTATCTCCCTTCTATCGATGAGTACTTCTAGAGATAACATTTCATCGTAGTACACGAAATTGTCTCATATAACCAGTGAACGCAAATTCGCGTTTAATGCATATAACTCGTATCTGGAACAGGCTCAACTGATAGCGCCGAAAATGCCAGTCTATAATAAGGGATAACAAAGATAGATAACAGTGGTTTGGCGTCAGATTGTCCCTCCCTCCACTCGACTAGCCTTTGAGTAAAACGAGTATTGAGAAGTGGGATGAGCATAAATAAACGTAGGGTATTGTTTGTTTGTTTATATTGTACCGATAAAAAACATGATGAACCACGTATTCATCACAAGATGTGTATATTTAATAAAATATTTTTGTTTAATTGACGCGTTCGCCCAGTGGCGTTGAAGCGAGCACATGCGCAGCTTGGTCAGGCTTACACGAGAGTACCACGAAATATACGTAAAATGCGTAGCGAAGCGTCATACATTTGTATCTTTGTCGGGCTGAGCGAATGCGCTTGGACAGCCCTTCGGTTAAGTGTTTTTAGGTATTTACAGCCTACTGGTTACCGTGGATAATACGTATGAAACGTTTTGTTAATACATTTTATACTTATCTTATCTCGGATAGCTTGCCGAAAGAACAAAAGTTCACCGCTAGCCGTCATAATAAAAAAATAATTATTCATAGACCTCAAGCAATTATATCTAGCAGCACGACTTCTGAAAATCTGCATTTAAAGAAATCCATTAATTTCAAAATAAAACTTAAAGGGGTTTTTTGATTTGTTTTCACGGTAAATGGTATACGAGCTGTTCATTATAGTCTAAAATAAGTAGGTATATGTATTCTTTTTTATTTACTTTAATTACATTCTAAACACGTTTCAGGTTCAGAATATTCTTAATCACGGCTTTCCCCAGAATATCTCCGATTTGATCAGAGGACATTCGACTATAAGCATTTTCGACCAAATAAAGTAAAAATGGTCTTAAGTTCAAGATGCGACAGTCACAAACACTTGACATGCATTTAATTAAAATATAGCCCAAGATAGGAGATTTTCAAGTACGACATAATTTGAGTTGCATATTAAAATAGGATTTGTTACCCTGTGCCACAGAATACTGATGAGTTACATCGTAACAGATACTTCACTCCGTTGTAATGACCAAAGCCGGCAGTTTTAAACACCTACAACATAAAGTACGCATTACCATCAAATATGTGCACGCGAAAATAGACTTACTTACTATATAATTAAAATTGTTACTTCTTCATCAGGACAAAATACAACGTAAGTCTGCCGCACATATTAACGTTAGGGTTGCACATTACATATGTAATAACGATTAGTAGGAAAACACTGGAACACCATTTAAAATAAAGGTGTGCGTCATATTTAAAGTTTGTATCTTATAGTTTGTATTTAGTGTAACTTCAAAAATAAAATATATGGCTTTTAAATAACAAAAAGTTATAGCGGCTTAGTTACCGCGAAAGTAACATGTAAAATAATTGTAAAAACACAATAATAATAATAATAAAATTTATTCGGCTAAAAAAAGAGTACAATAATGGACTTAAATCAACTTCAAATTAAATCTTAATATCTAACAATAATTCAATGCCTTAATAAACTTGTTTATAACCAATATAATAATTATAGTAATCTATTATGTCAAGAAAGGATAATTAAACATCTTTAAATTATTATAAGCTACTTGCCTGAACTAGGTTAGACCTGTGTTTCAGGCGATCACTTGTCTATCTATTTTAAAGTGGACATTTATTTAAATATCTATTTGAACAATAATATAACTAAATATAAACTTAAGCTAAAACTGCCTTTACACGTACAAGCAACTGTGTCATACAATAAAATGCTTAGGTACCAAAAGTAATATCAATGTTGATGTTCTCCAGAGCATTCAAACACTCTTTCGTAGTATCATGCAGTTCTTTCAGGTTGTTTGAGTTCGGTTTTTCAATAGATGGTTGATTAAGCAATGTATCTATGTATGACAGTTCGATGCGCAAATCTGCAACAGTGACCTCCGATGCACTCAACTTCATCTGCACTTCTGCTAAACTTGCCTTTAAAAAGACGATGTCTTTTAAAAGGCTAGTGACGTCGACGTGATCGAAAGTGACGGGTGGTAACTTGTGTAAGTTTCTCGCCACAAATGTCGGCACGTCATCTGGATCGGTCTCCTTAAGCAGCGTTATGACGTCCTGCAGACTATTCCTTGTCCCGTCACATCGACGAGACACCATCTGGTCGCTCTTGTTCTGCAACCGGAACACCAGCTGCTTAGCAGCTGCAATCTCTTCCTCGCTAAAATTCGACGCGCAGATCTGGATGACGGATACCTTGTCCATCACGTCCAGCTTCTGCTGCATGAACGCCAGCAGTTCATTTGCCACGAGTGTGTCACTCATGGTAACACAAATAACGAGCGTCGGCTCTCGCCGCGCCTCACAATAATAATATTAATTATTATATTCACTGCACACGTCCGCCTCAGAGCGTTACACAACAATGTACAACAATGAAATATCTATGAAGATATCAAATTAATTATTAAGTAAGACTGGTTTTTGTCTGCGGTTTCAGCCTACATGAATCCTACACCAACCCATGCAGGGATCAAACTTAGGTATTCTAAGTTGTCATCTAAGACATAGTCTATGTGGGTACCAAGTCCTTTCAACACTTTTCGCGTTATTGATTAACAAACATTCGAACATCAACACAGCCTTCATATTATAGTATTAGAAGGATATATACTGACATTTCTTCAGTTGAACGACCAGCACGTTCTTACTTGTTATCCTTCTTTATACAACACCGCTGGCAAACAGACTTACACTCATGTGATGGTAACTGGTACTGGGGGTACTGGAACCTTTAATCAAAATACGAGACACATCACTCGCGAATTGATAGCACTAAAGAAAAATAGTTAAAGATGGAATTAAAGAAAGGAATGGGTGAGATAGCTATCCTTCTGAGTTGTCGCTTATTAAAGTCAAGTCAAAGTCAAAAATAATTTATTAACTTAGGCCTCAAAGTAACTTGTGAACAACTAAGGCTATCGGATAGTGAGTTGACTAAAGTATTGATTTTATATTATTATAAGATATCTGCAAGAAACTCACGGCTACTCCTCTCAATCGCCATTTAAATATCGGGCGAAGTGCTGTGACTGTGTCACGCCGGTATCTTATTAGAAGGTGGAAGTTTTATTCATTCTCAAAATAAATGACAACAGCAGCTCTAGTTTTGATTGTGTGTTGCAATGTTACATTAAAATAAAATATTTCTTTCTTTCTTTCTTTCTCTACCACTCGAACACGAATACATGTAAATGGGCTTACAAAAACCTGCTTCCGTTTACCAGGTATAAATAAATCGTGTCTACGTCATCTGTCTGTAATACTCCTCGAAGGCTTTAACTGACATAAGAAATAAACTAAGACCTCACTTGTACTCCAATTTATGGAATAGTGCGGCCCATAAAACTGACATTTTATTACTCTTGTACTTCTGGAAAACTGTCATCGCGACCCAAAGAACATATTGTTACATAAATACACACACTCCCACCCATTTTAATGTTGTAGTAGTGCTTCACAAAATCCGTTTACCCAATTAATATGAATCCTTCCAATAGCGTACTTAGAAATTGGGATCGGAGGCAACCAATTTATTAATAGAATGTTTAGCGTTTGGGCTATACACAAACAGAAATTAAGTGTATTTAGAAGCCTAGGCCATTTTGAATTGAAAAGCGTGAATGACATGACGCTAGTGAATGAAATGAAAGAGCAAGATACTCGCAAGTAACACAGGTGTTAGTCTATTTATTAACATATTATTCACGGATTATATGGGGTATATAATGAGCTATTTAATATAATTAGAGTCCGACTAAAGCTCTACTGCCTGACCATGGACCATAGCCACGGATTGCGATTATGACTGCACGGATGGCGTAGTGGTTTAAGTGGTCGCCTCACCAATGCCACTGCGTCGAGTTTTGTGGGTTTGAATCCCACACGGTGTTCTCTGTGTCCGCTATTTGAAAAGTCAAAGCCCCTTGCGACACAGGATTTACACCTAGTGTCTTTTTTAAATAAAATAAAAACATATATAATATCATATAATATTACTAGATGTTCCCGCGGTTTCACCCGCGTTTATCGTTACTGCGCCGCCCCCGTGGGTCGTAGCGTGATGTTATATAGCCTATAGCCTTCCTCGATAAATAAGCTATCCAACACTAAAAGAATTTTTCAAATCGAACCAGTAGTAATCACGCAGAATAAACCAGGAGAAACATCGTTTGTACTATGTCTGTAATGGGTAATTATTTTGCTGCGATGTTATTTTAAAACTGCTATATCTCCTAAGATATTCATTGAAATCGAATGATGTAAAGGGCAATTTTGTTTTAAATTAAATACTTGTGATGAATAACGTATTTATTTGTATAAGGATTAATATCATGTTTATAAAAATACCTTCGCAAATAATGCATTATTTTAGAACAAATTTCGTTAGCATAAAAATGGTTATAGTGAGCCAACCTTAAAAGATAAACATATGCTGTCGTGGATTTTTTTTTAGAACTATTAAAGGGAAACGATTCTGTCATACATGATTTTTGCGAAACTTTAACTGTTTACGCAGCGCACGCAGCGGAAGCTCTCAAAAGGAAAAAATACTCTCCGATTTTGAAACATTCTTCATTGGTGCTCCGCTCCTATTGATCTTAGCGTGATGATATATAGCTTATAGCCTTCCTCGATAAATGGGCTATCTAACACTGAAAGAATTTTTTAAATCGGGCTAGTAGTTCCTGAGATTAGCGCGTTCAAGTAAACAAACAAACAAACTCTTTAGGTTTATAATATTAGTATAGATGTCTATTTGGTTTTAAGTTATGTCAGACCATATAAGCTCGTAGTCACCAGACCAGAATTTTTCTTATAACATGCTCGAACAAAATTATTCCATGTTTTACCTTAAAATAATATTATCACAATGGATATTAAACATTCGATAAACCAAATCTACAGAGGTTACAATCAAATCCACTACTTTTTTTAAACTTACAGACTCACCGATTAAAATTTAATGGCCTTTTTCTCAGGCATTTTATTTTATCGAATTTATAACACTATTTGTTGCCCAACGACAAAATTCAAAACAGGCATTCTTCACGACACAACACCTACAACAATACATTTTCTTGATAAAGGTACCCTATTTCCTTTTTTGTACCCCTGCTAACGTGTTTACAAAATTTTATGATGATCGGTCAAGTAGTTAAGGCGTAAAAGCGTAACAAATAAACAAACTCACATTCGCATTTATAATATTAGTATGGTACAAACACATCAACTAGCTAAAGCGTTACGATAGCATGTTACAACTTACTTTGGCATCCAAATTATTTATTTCGTACACAAAAAAGTAGAACAGTAATAAACTTTAACACGCCACTTCACCAAAGAGTTCTGAATTTGAATATGACAAGTTCGATAATACCCCACATCAATGTAAAGCATCTACACTGAACTTGCACCACATTTGGCCCGGATGTAAACCCGTGATCCGGAATATTTGTATTCATGAACTGTAAGCCCATGAATGTGTATTATATGCCATCTAGATCATCTCGCACAAACACAACTTGAAATATTCAAATAACTTATTACTTCTTATGACATGCTGCATAATACTGTAAAAGCTATTGCATATTTCATATTATCGCTTTATTATGACGTGAATTTAGATTTGCTGTGGCAAATTCGGCGTGTCTGACTTTTATGATATGCATACCTACTTAAACCGATTACTATACTTGCATAAGGTGAGCATTTGCTTAATAGGGTAGTTGCCTATGTTTGAATTTGTACATTATTATACACACACGAGCAAATAGCAATCAAAAGAAATCTTTTTGTAAAAACTTATTAAAAATTGGTCCTCTCGGACAGCCTGACTCAGTCCTTTTGCTGTCATTTGACTACCACCACTGGTACTAAATTGGCACGCTAATATCTTATTTATTTTAGAGTAGATTTGATGAATTCTTTATTTTTTAGAATTACGGAACTATTAAACCTAAATAACAAAAATGTGAGTTACATAATACTAAAATTGTATACGTGAAGACATTAATCGAAACAAATTGTGTCATAGAATTATGATCTTCGGTTCAATATGTACAAAGTTCTTTTTAATGATAAAACCAGACATAGTTAAGGAAATGAAATAGATGATACCCTTTACACCAAGGCTTTATTTTAACGCTTTCCGTAAACATTGACGCGGTTAATTCTCGACTAGAAGGTAAAAAGTTTTGGTTAAAATTAACGAACAAACAGCCAACAAACTGAATACAAATTAAATAAAACCTATTTAGCGATTTTCCGTGACTTCCAAAATTAACGTCGACCTCATCGTAAAATTATCCAAGTTTGTCCCTTTTGTTGTTGATTATCTTCGTGACAAATTTTGCGCGTCATCAAGACAATATTTCAGAAAACTTTCTAACTTGACATGAAAGATGAACTCTGTAACAATCCATTGACATTTGAATAATTGGACAGACAATATAAATTGGACCGAAACATGATACGCAGCCTCAGTCAACTACGATTTAAGTGCCCGTCGCACTTAATCCTAAATTTAAGGCGATCTGCTATTCTCGGTATTTGGGTTTCTAGCCTACTGTATTGAAGTTGTTCTGGGTAGCTAAAAGTAACAACTACTATATTATTTGTCTATTCAATTAAGCCATTGTACTTTTATTTTGAATAGTATTTGAAAGTGTCAGATCAATTTAGTTACTACATACCTAAAGAATTTTTAAATTTTTTATTCACCTATTATATTAAGGGTAGTATTTAACTGCACAGCAAGAAAATACTAATTGCGCAGCAAAAAAAGCTAATTGTTCAGCAACTCATGGCCAGCAAACTTTATAGAGATCAAACTAAGTCGACGGAGCCCCGCGAAGCCCGCTATTTTTAGGTGGGTTTAAAAAAAGGAACCTAACATAACCTAACACTTCCGAGGCGGAATACAGTGATTTGAGGCGTATAGATGCTCGTTATGCTGTGCAATATTTGCTGACCAATTAGTATTTTTGCTGATCATTATATTTAATCCTTATATTAAAGTCTAAGTTAGCGTCTAATACATTTTCTAACAGTCGACTTATTGTTAAACACAGAATAAATGTGATAAGTTCATTCTTTCATAGTTATTATTAAAGTAAAGGTACTTTATAATAACTATGAAAGAATGTAAAAACATAATATTATATAATTTTCGTTATCAGAATACGTACCTATACCTAATAAGCTTTACCTAATATCTGTTATTATTTTTAGAAATGTAGTTTGTTTTATTATAGTTATGGAACCATAGTCATCAAGAACATCACCAATGAGGAGGCTCATTTTCTATGTTGTAAAACTACTTCTTTCTGGCAAACTTGGATTTTACTCTCCTTCTATTATTTGTATTATACCGCTTTCAAGGTCGGTGATGATATATGCACAACTTTATTCTATACAGAAGTTTAGAAATAAAAATAACTTTTCACCCCTGATAGAAATCTGTGTTGTGTCATTAATAGGTAATTGTGTCAAGACAAACTTCATATCAGTATGGGCTCGACATACTAATAATTATTCTGTTACATTAAAATATTAATAAACTTATATTACACTAGCTTTTGCCCGCACTGCTCAGGAACAGTATTGTTTTTCTAGAGGAAAGGTTCTCTACAGGAATAATACTTTTTTAGATGTAAAGTTACCGATGTCCTTTTTATACCCCTTTTTTTATTTATTACCCTTGAAAACGTGTGTGCGAAATTCGCGATGATCAATCGAGTAGCTCAGCCGTGTATGGCTATCAAACAAACTCGTATTCGCATTTATAATATTAGTAAAGATTCAATCAATCTTGTGTTATAATAATATGACAGTACCTATTAAAAAAAGAGTAATAATTCAATGTACCTAAAGCGTTGTTACACAAAGGACTAAATTAATATGCGAGACACTAACGAACATCAAGATTTGAATATTAATTAGGGTGAGGATATTAATATTTGTAAACGTTAGTTATATGCATATATTATGAAAATTATTCCTTTGGCGCCATCTAGAACGAAGTTCATAAGTATAACGGTATTCATTAGCATTATAACTGAGCCAAATATTCATACGAATGTTTAAACTGATATGTAGATATGTATTTCAAACAATCTCCGTCGTCAAGCACATGATTAATTTGATATTTATCTGTGAGCGTATTCATCAGCGAATACCGTTAGTTTAGTAGTTAGTTAACTAGTTTTAGTGGAAGATCCCGGAGCCTAGACCTACAAATTTGTAGCACAGCTAAAGATTTCAACCTTATATGTGTGATATATCGGCAAACAACATATGCGTACACCCGCTAGTTTAAAAGCGAAGTACAATTTCCTTCTTTTGTCCTTAGGTTGACAGGGTCTTTAAGTCGATCTGGCTGCTTACTAAAGGTATTAAAATAATCATTTAATAATTATTATAATACATAAAATTGTCGCCTTGCCTGTCTTATTCTTCTCACGAGAGCTCTAACCTCGAAATGGTTGTATGGCAATTTCAATAGCACTTCCCGTTTTAATATACTATCATAATATATTAAAATAAAAAGTCCATTGACTTGTCTAAAAAGTATTATACATTCTTATTGAAAAAAAGGATTTTATATGTGTTATAATTATGGTATTTTACACTACATATCTTGTTTTTTACAGCCCTAATTGGCGGCAATTTTTGTCGTGATAATAGCTGCTATAAATATTGAACAATACAAGAAGTATCTACAAAAAGTGTACACAATATAAGCTGTGATAAAAAGTAACAGTAGTAAATTTAATAATAATTCCTGAATTCAAAACACAGGATCTATCGAAAGACATTAAACCTCTCGCTGAATCTCTTTAATGCTCTCAATCGTGAGGAGTCATGTCTGCATTAGGATAGATTCCACCACATATCAGACAAACGGTATTACTGGCTTACGAGTAATGGCAAGAGGAACGACATATACTCACAATTGCTTAAATTTTGATATTATATTTTGCGATATTCCGAATCAATTATGCCGATGTGTCAAGGGTAGAAGGATGACGACTATTATGTAATAATGAACAGAATTGCAGATGATAAAATTAAAAATACAAAGTGTGGTCAGTTGGTCCCGTGGGTATGACGTATCCACGCATGAATACACAAATACCATACTGTTTTCTACTTTGTTGGGTTTGTGTGGAGCTACAATAGTATATTTGGCGTACGCAGCAGTAGCAGTACCGAAAATGCCACTAAACACTTGTACAACGGAAACTGCGTGAGGACGCATTTCGCCGCATCCGAATGCGTTTATCTGGTAGACCTGACGATAAGGAAGGCCAAGACGAGTCGCCTCCAATTTGAAGTGTAAAAGTGTAAAAGTGCAGTGCGGTAGTGAGAAGTGCGTGTAAAATTTGCGTTACATGAAAAGCCCGGAGGATATAATTATATAAGTGATTAGTTAAAAAAAATGGATATTTGGTAATTTCTTTATGCTTATTCATTATTCGTTTTGTCGTATTATTTTATTTTCTTCTCAATTTCTTGTCTTATGGAGGAAATCAGTAGAGTTTATGATGATTTAAGAAATATTCAAGTGTGTCTAAGAAAGCTAGGAAAACGAAGAGAAATACAGATTAATTATGTAACGAGTAAGATAATTAAGGCGAAAGAATTGTATGAAACGTATAAAATTTTAGTAATACAGTTTGATAAAAATTATAAGGGAGAATATACAGAGTGCATATTAGATGATTTATGTAACCAGATAGAATTAGTTTATAATAAAATTTTAACTTACGAGTGTAGTTCTAACTCATGTAATAGGGAGTCTTATCACAAGATTTTTACCATGGACAAGTTCGAGTTAAATTCGGCCGCTTCCATAATACCGGTTATGGACGGTAAAGAGGAAACGATAGAAAAAATTATTGACAGTATTGAGTTGTATGAAGGTTGTCTTCAAAAACTGGAATGTAAAACTTCACTTAAGGCTTTTGTTTTAAAAACAAGACTTTCCAAATCAGCTAAATTGAAACTTAAATCGAACTATACTTCTTGTGCCGATTTGATTGGAGATATGAAGCGTTATTTACTCACACGAAAATCATCAAATGCGCTTTTAACAAAACTAAATCGTATGTCACAAAATGAAATGACTATATCGCAATACGCCGGAAAAATTGAGGAATTATTCGTAGATCTCACCATCTCCCAGGCGAACTTGAATGAGTCAGCCAATGAGTTGTTGAGACCTATTAATGAGCAATTGGCGGTAAAAAAATTCGCCGACGGGTTGCGAGATAAACGTTTAAGCACTATAATTGCAGCTCGTGACTATCCCAACTTCAAGGACGCAGTGCGTGCAGCTCAGGATGAGGAATTGGCGCAGCCCTTGACCTCGAACGCATTGTTTAACATGAGAGGTAAATACCATAATAGGACACCCTCCAGAGGACGTGCTTTTAGAGGAGGAACCCAATGGTTTGGTCATAGGAACTACAACGTGTCTCAAGGTAAACAAAATTCATCTTATATTATAACCCGCAAAGATTTCAGCATTCACGTGGTCATTTTGTTCCATCGAATTCGAATCGTCTTCGAGGTACTCATAGTAAGGGAAACTATCGCATATTTAATACTCAGCAAAGCGATGCAGTACAGGCACAAAATAAATACGTACAGAAGTCAATCAAGTGTATGTACTTCACTTTTTATACCTACGCTCGGCGGTCGCGCTAGGGTTGTCAACTTTCGCTTATGCACAAACGTAGTAATGGCACTCGTATCTAGTTGTTTGATTTATTGTTGAGAATGAAACAGGAAGATAATAATAATATAAACCAATAATAACTAAAATATTTTAATTTTAATTTCATTCTTATATTAGAAATTTGTCACAGAAAATGTAGGTAAATAACTTGCTACACACACGAGCACGAGAGCAACTTGAATCTATTAAATCTTCTCTATGGATCAATCTCAATCACACAGTTCACCTGAAACAAGATATAATTTTATTTAAAAAAATTTACCGTAACCTTAAAACAACCGGCCGCACGAATTAATATTAAAGTGAATGGGGTGACTGAGGGGGCTACTCCAAACCCGCAGTATAGCCCGCATAGCAAAAAACTTATTCTACAGTATTAAAACAAAACAATAAATATACTATTACAATACAAAAGTTTACAGAAGAAAAACATAAAATTTTACATTTGACAACTTTCACTATCGAAAATCCCTAATAACTTCTAAACGGATTACCCTATTTACACAATTTCTTTTGCCTTATCCGTTTTAGACCTAAACCTATCAAATGACACTAAAAACAACACAATATCTACACAAATAAAAAATCATGTTATCAACTTACGTAATATTTGGTCGCGTGAATTTACCTTACTAAAATTTAGTTACTTCGTTTATACTGATTCAAAATAGGAAACTATTATATAAATCGAGCTTAGATAGATAGCCACCTTACAACATATTCTCCGGGGGCCGGGGCGCTTACCTACCTACCTAAATGTTCTGTGTTACGTTAAAAGCAAATAGGTACCTACTTACCTCTCTGAAACAACTGGTAGCTTAAAAAACGACAATTCACCGTTTAATGTTGAATTTAAACAACCGTCCACGGAACAGTCATAATAACGTTTTTTTGTTGCTCCATTTTTGCACAAAAAAGTTTACAGACACGACGTCTTAAGCGGATGGTGGCACTCGCGCTCGCACTGTTCCCAACTGTTCCAAGATATCGTGTCCGTGAGCGATGTCTATGTGTGCGTTGCTCGGACGCGCTTTCTATGTAGATTGACTTCTGTACGTATTTATTTTGTGGTACAGGCGCCGAATAACATAACTTCTGAACGAAATAATTTTTTTCGTGATTAATACAAATTATGTTTTTACTTTTGACACTAGTATAGGTTATATACTTTTAGAATATAGGAATTATAAGTATTCTTGGTTAATAGATACGGATGCTTCTTTGTCTGCGATTACAAGACATGCATTATTTGGCGATGATATTATTTGTTATGAAAATATTACGATAACGGGTATAGGTGGAAATATTAATGCTATAGGATATGTATACTTAACTCTAAGTACGCGTGACGGTGTGTTATTACGTCATAAATTCTTTGTGTTTGATAAATTACCGATAAAGTCAAATGGTATTTTAGGGTATGATTTTTTTAAACAATTTCAATAAGTTATAGATTCAGGAGTGCCGAAAGATACATTTAAACATTCTGAAAACTTAAGTCAGTTAAAAATATACAGTTCACCAAAAAATTCAGAATCATATCTTACAATTCCGGCACGCAGTGAATCGATACATTACATACAATTAAACAAAGAAGTTTTGGAAGATTGTGTCGTATGTCCACAGGACTTAGGTAATAATTTATCTTTGGCAGGATTGATAGTAACGCCAGTAAAAATGTTATACCTATTCAGATACTTAATACAGAAACTGAAAGTGTTACCTTACCAAATTTTGAACCAGAGATACATTTATTAAGCGAATATAATAGTTGCAAGTTTGACAAATTAAATTCGGATTCCCACAGAGCGAAACAGTTGTTGTCTTTGTTGAAATTAGATCACCTTCCTACGCATTCTTATGAAAATAAAACAATAGCTTCGATTTGTACCAAATATGCAGATATATTTCATTTGCCTGGTGATAAGCTTACAGTTACGAATATATGTGAACAGTCTATTAGATTAAAACCTGACAGTAATCCAGTTTATACAAAACCCTATAGATTGCCAAAAATTTTACAACCGGAGATAGAAAAACAAGTTCGGAATATGCTAGATGATGATATAATAGAGGAGTGTAGGAGTGAATGGTCGAGTCCTATTTTATTAGTACCTAAAAAGGTAACAAATGAATGTGGAAAGAAAAATTGGCGATTAGTAATCGACTACAGAAAGTTAAACGATAAAATTGAGGATGATAAATTCCCATTACCGAACATAACAGAAATTTTAGATTTTTTATCTGGTGCCGTTTATTTTTCACATTTAGATTTAAGTTCTTCTTATTATCAAGTGACTTTGAGTAAAGATAGTCGTAAAGTTACTAGTTTTAGTACGAATATGGGTCAATATCAAATGAAACGTCTGCCTATGGGTTTAAAAATTAGTCCGAGTTCTTTCTCACGGGTTCTGACTCTTGCAATGACAGGATAAATATGGAGAAGTGTTTAGTTTATTTGGATGACTTTGTAATTTTTCAAGGTCAGTGGACCTACATAACCGTAACCTAATTGATGTATTTGAAAGACTTCGCAAAGTTAATTTAAAATTGAACCCTGAAAAATGTAGTTTCTAACAAACTGAACTTTTATATTTAGGTCATGTAATTTCTAAAGATGGCGTTGCACCTAACCCTGAAAACATTAAGACAGTCCAAAATTACCCAGTTCCTAAAAATTCCGATGAAGTCGACGATTTGTAGCTTTTTGTAATTACTATAGAAAATTCATACGTAAATTTGCAGAAATAACATTACCGTTAAATCACTTATGTAGAAAAAATGTTCCTTTTGAATGGTCATTACAATGTGAGAATAGTTTTCAAACTTTAAAGACAGCTTTGGCGTCGCCACCAATTTTAGATTACCCAGATTTTTTCGAGAACAATGAATTTATTTTACAGACTGATACTTCAGGCACAGCAATTGGTGCAGTATTAAGTTACAAAAATATGCGACCCTTAGCTTATACTAGTAGACCTTTAAATAAGGCCGAAAGAAATTATCCAACTATACAAAAGGAGCTTATTGCTATTGTTTGGGCGATTAAATATTTTAGGCCATGCCTTTTTGGAAGAAAGTTTACAGTAATAACTGATCATAAACCATTAATTTATTTATTTGGGATGAAAGACCCATCAAGTAGACTTTTAAAATTTCGATTATTATTAGAAGAATATGACTTTGAAATTAAACATGTACGAGGTAAGGACAATGTGGTAGCAGATGCCTTGTCACGGATAATTAGCTCTGACGAATTAAAAAGTATCAACGAGAATATAGTGTCTGTAATGACTAGAGCACAAAATATAATGATTGAAAAGGAAACAGTATTGACACAGATAATCGGCCTGATCAACCGAGAGTCGTGGAAATATTAAGGATACCGGATGGTTCCGTAGAAATGTTATTAGTGAGTGGTGAAAGAATAAAAGAGCCAAATAATAGAAGTAGAATATACGTAGAAGTAGATTGTTTTAGTTTAGATACGAATAAAAATATAATTTACATTAACCTTGACTTTAGATTACATTTTTCGCGAGACGAATTTGTGACAAAGTTAAGTGAATTTTGTAAACAAAAAAATATTAAACAAATATGTCTAATAAAAAATGATGATAATTAATTATTCATCAAAGGAGTAATTAAAGCAATAAAGGAAAAAGACATATGGACCGGTCCACATTTGTGTATATTGCGAGGAGTAAAGAGAATAAATACCGACGAGGACAAACAATTTATTATTAACGATTATCATCTACTCCCTACCAGAGGCCACGCAGGGATACGAAGAATGGTCAATAATATTAGACGTCGATATTACTGGCCTGAGATAGAAAAATATGTAAAAGATTTTGTGCGTAAATGTGAAAAATGTCAATTAATGAAACATTCACACAACATTAAAGAACCTATGGTTATAACTGCTACTCCAACCGCAGCATTAGACAAAATATATTTCGATTAAGTAGGACCTTTGGATCCTGACGTAGATAATAATACCTATATACTCACGTTGCAATGTGAGCTCAGTAAGTTCATTGAAACTTACCCACTTAGAAATTAGGAATCTGTTAGTGTAGCTAGAGCTTTCGATAATAATTATATTTTAAGGTTTGGCGTACCAACAACAATTGCTACTGATCGGGGTTCTGAGTTCATTTCAACAACAATGAAAGAGGTAAGTAATATTTTAGGCATAGAAAAATTACACTCAACAGTATATCACCACGAGTCCATTGGATCTCTTGAAAACGCTCACAAACATTTAGGTTCATATTTAAGAATTCAATGCAATAATCACTCTGATACTTGGAGCCATTGGCTACCATTTTGGTGCTTTTCATACAACAATACCGTTCACAGTTCTGCAAAATATACACCGTTTGAGCTTGTTTTTGGTAAATATTGTGAATTGCCAAATAGAATTAGTTCTATAGTACATCCATTATATAATCCTCATAATTATAGCTTAGACTTAAGATATAGATTAGAGGTAGCACTAAAAGATGCTCGAGAAAATTTAATAAAAACAAAACAATGTAGAAAAATGTTTTTGATAACAAATAACATACTGTACAATATAAGAAAGATGACTTAATTTTGGTTAAAAATGAAACTCGAGGAAAATTAGATCCTTTATATAAAGGACCATATAAAGTAATAGAGGATAAAGAACCAAATGTAATTGTATCAGTAAATAATAAACCAGAAATTATTCATAAGAATAGAACTAAGCCTTTTGTATCTTAGTTAAGTTTATATAAAAAAAATAATACATGTATTCTTTTTTTTTTGTATTTTTACCTCGGTGGTGTGGTGTGTGTAATAGTATGTATGGGTGATAGGTATTAAGTAAATGTATTAATTATAAGTATTCCAGTAGGAAAGGGGCTTTCATTGTATGTAGTTGTGTCTTTAATTTGATACCCATTAACACAATCTTCACAATTATAATTATGTATCCGTATGCTGTGATCTTATTATACCTTTCTTATTTATATGTAAACAGGTTTAAGATAGTCTTAAGCTGTATGTGTTCGTAGGAGCTCTTCGAAGAACCTAAATATCCCAATCATCGCAGAAACACAATACAAGATTGTTTAGCTGCGAACTTCAATTAAGAGTGCAGCTACATATAATACATATGTATTATATTAATCAAATAAAAGTTTGCGAGATTTTGAAATGTTCTATTATTCAAAGTAATTTCATAGCATGGTGAATTAATATCAAAATATAATTTTTGAATAATAGTTAAATAGATTACATTCAGAAAGTAGTGTTACAGATAACAATTATCAGCTACTTATGTCTCACAGACATAACACAGACGCAGCTTATTTAAAAAAATATATGTATCTATATTGTTTTTGTTTTATCTATTCAACAATTTTAGTTTATAATGTCAAAATGTTTTAAAATAGGAACTCCCCTATTGAGCATGATGATACCAAAAATTTTACTTAGAAGCATACATAGGCTCAAGAACTTGCAGACATGTCAGAGCTAACTTTAAACGAACAACTTGTACAGTATGTATCTTGTACTTAGTAGTTTCTCTCGTGCGATAAGTAAGTTGGCTGCGAACTAAAGCTTGGTTCCAGTTTCAGCATCAAACTAGTAAACCTTTGTAGATCGGACAGTAAGCCACCGATACATTCTACTTTACTTTTAATGATTTACAAGACAGGTTATTCTCTTTCAGAATACAAGAGCATATAAATAATTGTTTTAGTAATTTCAATATGTGTTTCCTCTAACTAAAAATGTGTGGTTATATTTCAAATTGGAAATTCAATCACTATCATTATTATATAACTATAATGATGGTGATATATTCATATTTATTAGAACGTGCTTAATTTATGTTCGTAATCAAATTGATAGGTTTGTTTATATATTCGCCTAGTAATAAGACGTTCCACTGACTTAATCTAGCCCGCTTGCCAAAGTACCTTCATATATAGACATACATGCTTCTTTTCAATATGAGAAGTTTGACTCGGTAAAGCTTCTTATAGGTACTTGAGAGTCTCTTGGCCAATAGTTGATTTATATTAACAGGACCGATATTATATAGGATATCCCGGGTATTGGCTTCAATTTTTACCATAATACCGTAGTACTTGTACTACGACTTCTGTGGACTGCATTCCGTCACTGCCAAATGTATGGAAGGCCATATTATTGAAACACTCATTAAATAAAACTAATCATATAAATCAACTATTATCTCTGAAGTAATACCAAAACATACAACTAAGTTATATTTTAATGTCTCTGCATACTCATAATTAATAAAACCAAAATAAAAAACAAAATAATAATAAAAAACATTCTGTTAAAAAGGGACAATAAACTGTCACTTGCCCCAAACGTAACAAGTTTATGTCCTATGAACGAAGGCAAAGAAAAAACATAATCTGCTTATCTGGCCTAGTCAACACGAGTGTCAATTAGGAAGAGGTCAGTATTTGGGACGCTAGCCCCCTGTTAATTCTTATGCTGCGACATAAGCTATGCCATGTTACCGAATAATAAGAAAGATTTTTTCATATCCTTATAAACTGAAGCGTAGTTCATGCATTGATTGAAAACATTAGAGTTGTGATTAAGAAGTCGTGGGTAGTATAGCTAAGCTGGAAGGGTTAATAATAAGAACACTATTATTTGTAAAGCTAATAGGCTTTTTGAAAAAATACATGAACAATGTTGAGAACTACAAATATAAAATTACATGAATTATCTATCTGTTAAAACAAAGAGCACTATAATTTACTACTAACAGTATGTAACGGTATCCAATTTTCATCCATGTACAGTGACACCCAGTAGTGCAATTATGTTTCAACTAAGTGAAACTAATAATAAACGTATGTAACAGAAAACGGGAATATAAGAAAACTTCTTGTCTAGTCTTGTGTTCCTGTATCCCGACCACGGTCAGAGCAACCTGGCCGAAACGTTAATACTAAAGGTATGTAAATACAGAGCATGACTGCTTTAGTTCCCGTTTCCTTTTACATAAACCATGCTACGCGAAAGTTTAAAATTGATTATAATTAAAGTGTGCTTCTAAAATTTAATCAATTTAAAATTTTATTTGAACTTTCAATGTGCATATTTAGCTCTGCCGATTTTATGTATGACTACAAGAATAAAATGACTGAGTTAACCTTCTGGCGAATTAATTCTACGATTTATTTTAAAAAGGAGTCACACGTTAGTGGATGCATATTTTTTGTAGGTATTACAGTTTTGAAATGCGTTGGTATCTTACCTACATTCATTACATGCATTTCAAAACTTCTCAAAATAAATCTTTCCATTCAAAGCAGCGGACTATAAATAGGTCTATGAAAGGTAAAATTATTTCGTAATAGAGTAAAATAGGGTGGGTTAGTGAATATGGCACGTACAGGTCGGCACGTCTTTAGGAATCCGTCTCGCTTCCACAGCTATTTCAGATATTCAAAAGGCCGCTCATTTTAAAGGACCTCATTATTGAAGCTTAACTGTGTTTCGACATTGAATAGACTATTTATTTGAATTAATTCTATTTCGGACTTCTGGAATGCTATCATATTTGACTTGAGGGTTTTATAAGCTTATTGTTTATTTACTATTCAGGATATCTTTAAGGTAGTAAACTTTTACATAAATATAGATTAACATTGTTAATTCTCGACAAAATCAGAGCTACCTGGTATTTTCTTTGGATACACGTGTAGGTATAATAGAGATACAGCTCTTTTTTTTACGTGGGCTAATGCATTGACTCATATCTCTCCGCGGGGCGATGGAGAGGTTATGTCGGACTCACCGGGGCAAAGATATCCCGGTAATACCGAC
Source organism: Catocala sponsa (assembly GCA_963564715.1). Taxonomy (NCBI): domain Eukaryota; kingdom Metazoa; phylum Arthropoda; class Insecta; order Lepidoptera; family Erebidae; genus Catocala; species Catocala sponsa. The sequence continues at coordinate 17,187,195 of OY751338.1, read as the reverse complement.
TAAAACTACCACGGTGTTCCTCGACATAACCAGAGTAGGCGGGGCCGCGCGAATCACTTGCATATTCAATCGCGATTCCGTCGAGGTTTCGGCCCGCCGCCGTATGTAACGGCAGGCTACTACGGGTCTCCCCCTTAGGACCAGGGTACTGCGTGGTCAGAAAGCCCACTACGCCTCGAAAGGCGTGTTCTATCGACCGCTGACTAGAGTGCGTGGTGCCTGACAATGAGGTTGGACTCGCAGGGGCTATATAGTTAGCCGCTGAGGACGACATGATCATTGCTCGGCAAGCACGTGGCGTTCGAGTGTCAGACTCATGCGCGGCTAGTGACCAGTAGACCAGTCGGTTCGCGCGAGGCACGGATTTATCTTTAGAAAAGTGGCGGCGTGAAACCTGCTACAACGCATCTCGGGCGCTTGCCTGCTTAGCAAGTAAGAGTCATAGCTAGAATGATTCGGGCAGTACCCAGCTTGAAGGCCGAATTGAGTAGACGTATGGATGTATGTCGGAAAGTGAGCAAGCCTTATACAGCTCCGGCACCATACCGGAGATATGGGAGGCGGCTTCTCCGGCGGCATCAGCGAGATTATCGTTAGCAACTCTTAGAGTTGCGAGTAGTGAGCGCCTTTATTGCTCCGGCACCTATCTGAACTATAGGTAGTGCCACTTGGGCACGAGGTAGCTCGCTATAACGAGAACCAGGTATCAGGATTTGGGGACAAGACCTGTCTATCACTGGTCCCTGAAGGTGCTTTCGGGCACTGGAAGGTACACCGGCTCTCACTATATACCGAACGGTGGGTGAGTGTGAACGCTATATCATAAACTTGAGTAGTCGTAGAGTAAGGGTTTGTCCCTACTACTGTGTCTACTGTGTGTAATAAATAGTGCTACTTGGGCACGAGGTAGCTCGCTATAACGAGAACCGGATCTCTGGATTTGGGGAAAAGACCTGTCTATAACTGGTCCCCGAAGGTGTTTTCGGGCACTGAAATGTACAGCGGCTCTCACTATATATACCGAAAGGTGGGTGAGTGGGAACGCTATATCATAAACTTGAGTAGTCGTAGAGGAAGGGTCTGTCCTCGCTGCGGACCATAGCCTGAACCAATGCCGGGAGAAAGGGTAACCAATCCGACTGCCGCGAGCAATTCACGGCGCTGCTATGCCCAGGCGGTGCAATCCGGCAAAGTGTGCAGCGCCATGTCCACAATAACGTCGCGGCAGTCGCCTCAGTGGTGACAACCGGGCGACTCTTGCCGTCGTATACGACACAGGAACTGGCCAAAACAACCGTGGCCAGTCATTAACTGTGTCAGCCGGAAGGTAAGGCCGCCATGCCGCCTCTCCAGCCACTCCTCAAATACGGGACTTATAGCCACGATCGTGGCGTGCCCGAAGAGATACAACTCTGCCGTAACTGTAGTACAGGATATAAAATAATTTCTTAAATGTGGTGCGCATGTAACATGGATCGATAATAATTAATCTAACCGTAAATATTTATGCTTTTAAGTTATTTTAAAAAAACAGAGTGTGTTTTTTATTAAGTAATTATTGTCTTTTACTGTTAATTTATCAGTATTTTAATATATGTCCAGAAGTGAGGTAGTTTGTAAATCTGTTAGAATAATATTATTTAAAATTGCATTATCATCTAGCTAAAAGCCATGTGTAAAGTTCAAGTTTTAGTCAAGAAGTTAGATTTTAAAATTGGATCTGTTTGCTTGATTTGTACTGCTTAGATACACAGACATACTAAAAATCCGATGAATAAAAGCTTAAAGAACATGAATATTTTATAACAGGTACCTAGCACAGCCATATGGCTAATTCACTGACACCGTGCCCTATTTACACATAATTGTATGACATGTTTTCTAGATAAACGTGTGATACGAATGAATCGATAAGTAATATCACATCGTCTGTATCGTACATGGCTGTACTCTTCCATGAGTATTATTTATACATCGGTACCTTTCTCATTACATTTCTGCACATAGTAAGATTTTATTTTTATATATTCACACAAGGAAAATACCTACCGAAAAGAGGAAGTAATAAAAATCCATTACCAACCGTCCAATAGAAGGAATTCAAACGCAAATCTAATTTTAGTGAGTCTATCGAAAAATGTGTTTCTGCGACAAATAAAGACGTTAGGACACATGGGACTTTCATTTGTCTTATCCTTAAAAGGTATATATTATACGTGGGTCTCGTCCATTAGAGGCCCCTTCTAATGGATAACAATCCCAGCTAAACGTTGAAAATCACGGCCCGACCCTAAACGAGCTCATTTTGTTCATAAATTTTTAAGAACCCATCTGCGAAAGCCGTACGTTATATCACTATTAAATTATCTTTAGACAGGTGTGAATTGAGACTTTCGATAAAGATAATTTTATGGTAAAATAAGTTACTTCAATATTAACACCCTCAGCGCCAGTGTATCATTTTTGCACACACTTGTTATAACATTGTGTATCAAAATTGATACACAGGGCCCATAGTGTTTGGCACATTGTGTATCTTAAATGCACTCAAGTTTCATACTTTTTGTACAAGAAATAAAATGTCCTGGCCTGCACCAACAAAATGATATATTTGGGTTTGGGTTATGACCTATGTTAGAGCAAAAAATAAATGATGGTGAAAATTGAGTTTTATTTGATTGAGGCTTGGCGGTGAGGGTGTTAAATAAATTATTATTTTGCGCAATTCATGTTTTCTACATATTTTCTTTTCACCTTTATACATACTTAATTAGACCTTTACGCCCGCATCCCTAAAGGAATAGGCAGAGGTGTAATGCCCCTCTAACTCCTCAACTCTTTCATTTCCGCCGACCCCCACATTTCATCAGCTATGGTTTTGCGTTCCGAGTAATAGGGAGCGAGCTAGCCTCGACCGCGCGTACTACTGAAAATTTATTTACAGAAACCCCAAAAATAGTTTTTCGGTATCAGGAAGTCGTATTTACTATTGATATGTCACCGAGGTGAAAGGAAAGTCTATATAGAAATGTAAGCCATTATTTAAGTTGGTCCAATATGCTAAGAAGTACCTCAATGATAACAACGTACTGCATGAAATGCATTGAAGTATTGATGTAAACACAAGTATCGATTCTATTGAATCGGTGCCAAGTACTTCAAATGCTCAACTCCAAATGGCTGCAGCAGCAATATCAAATCGAAACATCGATCTGGCTTTATAATAACGAAAAACTAGTTTGTGAAAAATATCCGTTTTCAAATTTATTAAGACTAATAATAGATTCATATTCAGCAGTGTAAAAGCACTTATGCTGATAGCTCTCTTCGCTCCACAGCAAAAGAGTTCGAATACAAAGAGGAATCGCTCTCAAACATTTCACAATGTATAGAATGATGTCAAAGTGTCATATTCCATAAAATCTTGCTAAACGACTGCAAAGTTGTTCCTTTGTGTTTCACTCATAGTTAACACACAACGTTGATGAGTTCATCACGGTCACTCTTGAGAATAGCCGAGAAAACTTCTGGAGAATTCAATGTTTTGGCCAAAGTGGCCGAAGTTTCGCCAATTTGTCTAAAATATTCCTGTTCAAGATTGAAGTTTGAGTAATTTGAAATATAAATTGTCATTAAGTTGTTTCTGGTTTGGAGCTGTTACGCACGGTTATTTAAATGTTAAGATAGTTAACAACCATTATAAATATTTATTTTACTTATTTATTTCAATACATTGTTAAATAGGTCTGGGAGACACAAAGACACAGATGCCGCCGTGGTTTGGGGGTCACTACTGCCAGTCGGAATATTTGAGACATTAACTTTTTTGACAGCGGTGATGGCGTATTGGTTTAAGTAAACGCCTCGCTGCTACAACTGCGCCGAGTGTAGTAAGTTTTAACAGGAAAACTAATAAAAAAAAAACAAATATAGCTGTCAAACCTTTTGCCCCACTTTTCAAGAATTTTCCAGCACAATGAATGATATAGCCCAAGCAAAAAACGTCATTAGCATTTAAAATGTACAACAAAATACGAAAGTGTAGCAGATATAAATTTAAAATGTCTACTGGTAAAAGTGAACTGAAAACCTTTCACTATATACAACAAATACCTATCATATGAGACTTAGACGTAACATTAATAACAAAACATTGCCTAAAAACTGTCTTAACAATAATATGTTGAGATGACTGAAATATTCCTTAATCAACTATTCAAAGCAAGATAAACATGGTAATAATCCAACAGTCATATTTATACATAATTTACACCCGTTAAATCTTGCTTAATTTAATTCTTCTCCCGCTAGAGACGTTAACCATGGGATTATATTCATTATTACTATAATATATTAAGGCTGAGCAAACTTAGGCTTAATTAAAGGCGGGTAAATCTGTGCACACCTCAGCGAAATCAACATGAATGTATTGTCACAAAGAGAACGGGCTCAGAGACGTGACGCAACGCCTAATAACTTTCCAGAGTTATGAAAATTTCATGCTAAATAAGTGTGTTCGTGTTAATTAAATCGTGTTTCACAAATTAACTACGTTTAACGATGAGGAGGAAAGATTCTCGCAGTCATTTCGTTTTCTTCAAAGTTTCATGTTTTCAAAAATACATTGTTATAACTTTTTTAATGTTATATGACGCTAACTTGTTTCGGAATTTAGTCGTACATTTCCCGGACCAGTGGAACGAGGACAAATACGTTTTCATGCAAATTTTCATCGTACATATATTTCTTAAAAAGAAATGTCCAAATCTAGCTTCCTTCTACAAATTGACTGCTGAAATGTAAAAACTATGTTGAAGACGCATTTCATAAATTTAGTATACAATTTAAAGTGAATTTAGTCTAATGTCTTTTAAAATAAATCTTCATTTATTTGGAGAATATACTTTTACAATATAGAGATATTGCAAGATTACAATAATGTAAGGGTTAAATATATTTCAACTATAGGTACAAAAATTTACTTGCCCCATTTTTCTAAAACTGCACCGCTTCCAGCGAATAAAAATTCAGAGTTGACAGCTGCTGTACAAAATAAATATATCAAAGCGAGTGGACCTAGACGTCAGTTTGGAGAGCCAAGACCTGAAGTAGAAGAAACCAGAGCGTTCGTTGAAGCTAGCACGTTCCTAGATTAGAACCGGTCTAAACTGGGTTTAAATTGAAGAGCTTTGGTATTCGCGAGGTGTGCTCGAGGCGTCTTTAATTAAAAAGTTTCGCGGATCATTTCCATTTTGATGTTGTAATGATAAAATAGATTATTCGGTCTCTCCTTAATATTTGACTAAGCGAATTTTTATAGAAGATTAATATTTTTCAAGCGCTTGGGCAGTTTGTTAAGATGTGGGTCTATTTATTATGAAGTTATGTAATATAGCAAATATTATATACAAATACTCTAATATTAATACTTATAAATATGTATTAGAATTATGTGGAATTTTGGTAATGAAAGAATTTCAATATTAGTGTCAGTAAGGGCAAACAATGCCAAGGACAACATATTAGGAACTTCGATAATTTGTTACTCGATGTTATTCTTACATTAGTTACCTATATGCATAAATAATGTAAGAATAACATCAAGTAACAAACAATGAATGTACCTACTTACATAAATGATTATATAATTAGAACAAATAAGTACATTTCTTTCAAACCTTGGAAATATAATTAGGTACTAAAATATATGTATATTGTTTTAGAAATGAATCCTCATAGTGCCGTGCCATTAGCATCCATTGAACGTCATGTTACGATATCTGTCTATTTATCTATCCACGCTTCAAAGGGTTCTCACTACTGAATTACATATAATAGTAGAAGGTACATATCTACATGTATGTTTTGCAGAATGAATGTCATTTAATAGGTATCCTAACTAATTATGAAGTTTAAAAAAATATATGCTACGTTGCCATGAACTTTAAAAAAATTCGGGGCATCCCTAATGCGCACAGACGATTCGCATATGTTTATGTTTCTTATACCTTCTATTCAGCTTAGACTTGTTTACAAAGCCTTTTATCGTACATATTTGAATTACATAAGACACCCAAACATGATATAACAGAATACATAATATGTAGATCGTAAACATATAGGGAATAAAATCTTTTTACATACGCGATTTCAAGAAAAACAACACGGCGGCCTTGCAGTTATATTACATCCTAATCGTAATCCTAACTAATATTATAAAAGCGCAAATGAGTTTGTTTGTTTGTTTGTTACCTTTTTACGCCTAAATCACTGAACCGATCATCCTGAAGTTTTGCATATACGTTGTCAGGTGTACAGAAACGGACATAAGCTATCTTTCATCCCGAAAAAAATTACTGTTCTCGAGTAAAACAACAATAACTTTCTTATGATAATAGATGGCGCCACGTGTCTTTCGAATCATGAGTGAATTATATTATTACAAGCAGAGTACAACCCGAATTGATTGTCAAATTTTAAATTAACGCAAGTGAAGCCGCGGGCAAAAGCTAGTTTTTTATTATAATTCTGACTACACTTAATACTTGGAAAGCAGCGATAGCCTAGTGAGAGACCGTTGGACTGCTACGCAGAGGTCACGAGTTTCGATCCTTAAGCGCGCATTGCTGACTTATCGAAGTTATGCGCGTCTGAAATAATTACTAATCGCTCGGTTTAACGGTGAAGGAACAACCTGCACGTGTGAGAGTTCTCATTAATGTTCTGGAAGCTATGTGAAGTCCGCCAACCCGCACTAGGCCAGGGTGGTGGACTATAGCCTAACCCGTCTCTCTCTGAAAAGAGGCCCATGCCCAGCAGTGGGACAGTTTAATACAGGGCTGCTATTATTTTAATACTTGGCTTACAAAAAGGCATTATTTACTGCCTCACCTAATTTTACAGTACCTGAATGACAAAGGACTTTAATTGCAGTCATCACCGAAACCGCACGTTTAAGCCGCACAACAATTTACTCAAACAATCATTGAACAATGCCATGTATACCCAACCTCAACATGAATAGACTAAGAGTTGGAAAAACAACATATGAGTACTGATACACATCTATATTTAGTTTTACTGTATGACCAATATGTAGAGTGAGCTGCTTCCGAAAAAAAAGAAAAACCATATAACAAGATTTGTCTTTGCATGAATATCTTAGTCCTTTTGTCATGTACTAGAGCTATACGATAGCTGACTATGAGTTGTGTTATATAAGAAATCTAAAATGCAAATAGATTTTTATATATTAACAAATAAATACGATAGAAATATTTAAAAGATTTATAAGGCTTCTATCACCTACCACCTACTTCTATACCTACGCAATGCTTACCCTTCACTATTTCTTACAACCATATTATATATGTATATATTAATAGTTACTTTATTTTGGAACCCATCGTGATACTGTTTCAATAACCAATTTTTTAATACTCTTTACTATATAATAATATATACTAATATTATAAAGCTGAAGAGTTTGTTTGTTTGGTTGGTTGCTTGAACGCGCTAATCTCACGAACTACTGGTTCGATAAGAAAAATTATTTTAGTGTTGGATAGCCAATTTATCGAGGAAGGCTATAGGCTATATAACATCACGCTACGACCCACGGGGGCGGCGCAGTAACGATAAACGCGGGTGAAACCGCGGGAACATCTAGTTACATAACTACGTACAAATTAAACATAGACTAGTAGATACTATATTTATAGTAGTTACGGTGGTATTAAAAATTCTTTAAGCATTAACTAGTAATTACCATATAAAGTACGAGTATACCTAAAGCCTCAAATTTATCTAAATACAAATTGCGAAAACTACGAATTCATACTAATGTTAAAATACGTATTGTGTGCACTTAAGTCTGTTTGCCAACTGCCACCGGTGTCTTCCTAACTAGTACCTATCATGCGAAATGCGAAATGTGAGTTTGTTTTTTGTTACGCTTTTAGGCCTCTCGATCAATCATCATGAAATTTCTTTGTCAGGGGTACAGAAAAAAACACAAGGAAACGTTTAACCAAAAAAAAAATCCTAAAGTTAGATAGTTTGAGTATAAATTAAAAGCAACTGTTCTCCATAAGACGGACCTTATTTTTACATATTATCTTTATTGATAAAAAAATACAGGTAAACAATAATTAATACGTAAAAATATGCCAATAAGTTGTTCGAACATGTGTAGACGTGGCGATAATACAATCAACATTATGAATCTAGGAATAAATATTTAGGTAAAGTTAGGTTAGCACATTCAATGCAGGCGTAATTTCCTTTTCTATTTCATATATTGATAAAATGTTGAGCTTAACAACAATATTGGTGAACTCTCCAGAATTCTGGCATTGACTTGTAGATTGACAGGATAACGGACAAGGGTCCTCTTGAAACCTTAGTTTTAGCCCTGTTTACCACGCAAGTAACATTGAGTACGAAACTTAATACCTAAATACATATTATGTAGATATTTTCACATCTATATCCCCGATAAGATAAGCATTTCGCCAGTCAAGGATTCAGCCCGCAAGTAAAAGTGGGCGGGGCTTATTTACATTACAGACTCAGAATTTCGCGATAATCCCAATAACACTTAACAACCATAACATAGCCAAATATCTAGTATACTGATTGAAGATTTATTGTATAAGCATTTTCCAAGCTAAGGTAGAATGTAAATTATAACATAAGTAAAAGACAATTCAGAAGCAGAACTTGAACTTGCGATCCCGGCAAGCTGTGTCGTCAAATTTCAAAGTAACTCATGGTCTATTTTAACTTATTGAGTCGCATCGGCACACTGGTGGCTAAACATAATATATTTTTATTGGTGTCTGGTATTCTAAGGCTAGACAGATTAAACTGTCTTAAAATCATAATCTGATGAGAATAATCGAGAATATACTGTAAACAAGGCAAAAGTTACGCATGCATTGATTCACAGAGTTACCATTCGGGGTTCGGTGACGTCACCGACCAATTTCAACGGATGTCACAGTAACTCAAGTGTTCTATTACCAACGACCGATTCGCCAAATAAATTGGTGATGACGATTGAATTTCAAACATCGGCTGATCCATAAATGTTTTGGGTCAATGTTTGCATTTGTAATTTGTATGCCTTTAAATCTATCCTATCTTTATAATAATATATATGTAACCATTGGCGTTTATGATCATGTAACTTTACACCACTTGACTGTTTGAAGTCATTATTTATATCATTAGCTTTGTCTAGATGATTGTTTATTGCCATGCTAGGAATAGGTGGTGTTGCGGCTTTAAGCTTAAAGGGCAAGCATATTTCAATTTATTTCATCCCAAATAATGATTTGGGATGAAATCAATTAAATAGCTCGTAAAATATAGATATTGCTATAGTCGTAAAATATAGATATACTATAGCTATTGCTATAGTCTATTGCCATTAACCGGTTCTGTTCAAGACTTCCTGCTGCTACTGAGAATTTCTGGACAGAAAAGGACAATAACATTTTTCCGACCCAGGTATAAAAACTGAGACCTCACGTATCACTAAGGCATTCAAATTATTATTAATAATAGCTACCCTTTTATTAATAACTTAATACGGCTACTTGTAATAAATTATTTCCTAGTACGGAAGCAGATCCTTTTTTGTAAAATAAATTAAACTCCCAATTCACTAAAAGAAGATTTCAACTGAAGGTCATTACAATGAAAACGATGAACAAAAATATTAAATTCGCAGAAGTCAAAGTATTATAATGGAAATCAGCATTTAAATGAAGAAACTCTCAAATGGGGAATTACAATCTGCTATTCTAATTAAAAATTATGAATAAGTAATAAGCTACAAACTAAATTTATGACGGGATAATTCTGGGAGTTGAAAGCATTTGTTAATGATATTCTAGGGTGTTTAGATAGCCTAAGCCTATTAACCAGAAGAAGAATGCAATCAGACATCGTCAGATTCGTCACATTTTTAATACTGTCAGTTTTATTTATTAGTTCCCAAGCTTTTAGAATACTATTGATTTAACTTAAAGACCATATTGTGAAGATATGCTATTAGATAGTTACAAAGTTTTTTTTATTGCTCCTGTTGGCAAACAAACCAGCGACCCACCTGATGGTAAGTGTTGACCGGTCATGAACTTCGGAATTTTCACTCAATTCCTCAGAGCACTCCTTGTCAAAACGTCTTTTGAGGAGACTTTGGCTATCTGTGCGTGCTCTACCGTTGTAGAGCACGCACAAATAGCCAAAGTCTCTTCGTCGATACGAATAGCACGCCTTTGTAGGGAGTCAAAAGGATCAAGCTGGTGCTTGGGATGTCATTAACCTTGCAAAACTACATATATTAACCCCTCGCATCGCCCGCAAAGCTACTCGAAGGACAATTATATTTTATTATGTCAGTGATAGCGGCAGACGAGTGGTTAACTATTAATTGTAGAAAAGCAAACAGTGGGCTTATTTAAAAAAAAATGTGTGTGTACCAGAGTACACAGGTAAGAAGTGAAACTTCTTTACGACATTAATTAGTTAATTAGTTAACAAAAATTATTTAACTAACTTTAATATTAATATTTATTTCATAACTTAATAAAAATAATTCAAAGCAGATATTTAATGACTTAATCAATTACACAAGTTATGAATAAATAATTGGAATTATCTTTTCAAAGTAATACAATTATATGATGACAGTTAATCTTGTAGAAATGCAACGATTTTATAAAATTAAAAATGAATAAATAAATCATTAAAAACGAATAATTAAAAAAGATGTACGTATACATATTTTTATTTTCTAATCGTGTTTTGTTTTATTTTTAAATTATTATTTAATTTATATTTTTTATTGTTTTTAGAATTAATAATGTTCACTAGATTTACAGTCATATTTATTAATACTTGCTAATTTTAACAGATTTATATACATTCACTGATACTTACAATCAAAAAGTGAGGTTAACCTCAAATAAATATTAAAATCATGCTCATACGTGTTGAATTTATAAAACGAAATATATAATCACTCTCACTTTTCTTGTAAATTCACTTAAATTTGAATAAGTCTTTTTATTTTATCACTTTCAAATTAATATATTGTTATTCTTATTTCAAACCAAACTTCAAAACTAATATATCGTTGTTATTATTATAAATATATTACATTATATTCTTTACGTCACTATACTAAACTTTGATAAAAAAGCAACATGGCGCGTAACCGAAAAACGTGACGCTGCTACAAAATTTCTCCCATACGTCGATAAAGAAGTTTCACTTCAAAAATATAGCGTATATTAAGTCCCTATTATACATATTTGAGGACGTATTACATAAAAACTACTTTGATATCAGCGTTGTAGTCTATACTGCAACAATAGCTGACGCAGTTGTCTAATTTGATCTCCATGTACAGCCTTCTGTTCAATAGTATTTATTATTATATATTTTAAGATTATGTGTGTATGGAGAAACAAATAAAACATTTTTATATTCTTTTTTTCTTTTAAACCTAATTTTTAATGATCCCACGCTTATTCGCTTGCTATTCGTATTTGCAATATCGTCTACAAGTTAACTTTATTTAAATTTTATGTTATTTTTGTGTGGTAAAACGCCTATGGCATCCATTGATATCATGCTTTTTAATCTGTTAATTGCTGGAATGCCAAATATAATTAAAAAACATTGTGTCTAATCGCCGACGCGATTGCAATTCTAGACGAAATACATCTTGTCTCCTATTCCTTTTCACATAACTGATACAAACCGAGTAACCTTTACGCCGAAAATATGTATATTTTTCGGGCCACTAAACAAAGTAGTTTCAGCTTCTAAAACACCCAGCAAAGGTATAAGCTCGGGATAAGCACTAGCATCTATTACCACACCACATGTGAAGCCGTTCGGTTGAAGCGATGCGTGAGTAACAAATTCCGGTGGCTTGGATAATCTCACCGATACTATACACTTTGTGGGTTTTATACACGACTTTTAGCTTTGACTTTCATTTGTTTGTGAATATGCGATGGAATACTCATTTGTAAGATTTTTGTTGGATTGTAGGATATAGACAATTACAACGTCATTCCTAACAAATATTACACATGCAAATGTGCGTTTGTTTATTTGTTTTTTTTTCACGCCATAACTACTTGACCGATCATTATGAAATTTCGCATACACATTTTCAGTGGTACGAAATAGGACATTAGATAATATTCTTCCAGGGAAAAAGTACTGTTACTGAGCAAGCAAAGACGAGGGTAAAAGCTAGCTCCCTATATATAGGAACACCAATAATTAAATAATGTTCTTCCAATTGAACCTATCCAATTTGGAGTCGGTGCTAATCAAATAGCCAACAAACATAATTCAATTGCTAACAAAATGATTGTCTAAAATTGTAAAGTTGTAGCTTATTGCGGCAGACCAAGTTTTGTTTATGATTAACAAATGGCAACGAATTCTACAGGGTGTTTGGAGGGTGAGTAGCCATAGGAAAATGGTCGATAGGTGATGGTGTTGGCTACGTGTTGCGCCTACTTAAATAACATTTTGCCTTAAGTTTAATGAGTAATAATTTTTTTTCTATTTTTCTAGAAAATCTCCATTTTTTTGTATAAAAACTTTAATTATTTTTTTAATAACCGCTGAAATTTGCCGGCCTCGGTGGCGTAGTGGTTAGTGTAACCGACTGCCACGCCTGAGGTCGCGGGTTCGATTCCTGCACAAGTCAAACATTTGTGTGCATGAACATGGATGTTTGTCTTGGTCTGGGTGTTTCTATGTATAATATGTATGTATTTACAAAAAAAAAAGTATATATGTATGTTTATCCATTGTCTAGTACCCATAGTCAAAGCTCTGCTTAGTTTGGGCTAGATGGTGTTGTGTGTATGTGGTAGAATATTATATTATTATTATTATAAATGTTAAAAAAATGATGTCATTTGTTAGTGTAGTCTTACCTTATTCAGATTATTTCAGATTATTACCTGCTCATTTGAATAGTTTAGGTTTTCACCCTTTTAATCCATTCGTGACGACAAACCGGTTTTTGTTGAGTTACCTGGTTAGTTATGATACATTTTACATACCGTTCGAAAGAGTATTAACTAGAAAAGTTTTTAAAAACATTTGTAAATGCCATACACCGTAAGTTTTTTTTATTTTACCATGTGAAGTTGACATAAGGATGTTTTTTTTTTATTTATGAAAGTTTGATACTTCACTGTTATTTCTTTTTGAATTGTTTGTATGAAATTATGATTAAATCTGAATAAGATAAGACTACACTAACAAATGACATCATTTTTTTAACATTTCAGCGGTTATTAAAAAAATAATTAAAGTTTTTATACAAAAAATGGAGATATTCTAGAAAAATAGAAAAAAAATTATTACTCATTAAACTTAAGGCAAAATGTTATTTAAGTAGGCGCAACACGTAGCCAACACCATCACCTATCGACCATTTTCCTATGTACTCACCCTCCAAACACCCTGTATACACTATTAAAGTTTTAACAAGCATTTAGTATTATTGGAAAACATTACCTTTTTTGGATGTATATAATTTTATACGAGTAACTAAATATTCAGAGCATACTATCAACAACGTGATATATTTTTTGGAGTATATACCTGAGTAAACCAAAATTTTATTAATGTTATCCTCGTCGTTTTGTAATAAATGAATAGGATTGAAATTAGTACTTAGATTGATTAGACACTGATTTCTGCAACACAATTATAACTCGCACAAAAATCAAGGGACTCTAAACAAACATAATATTAATATATAAATATTCATTATGTTTTAGGGACCGAAGGTTTAGATATACCGAACATTTTATATAACTAAAATATCACTGTATACTATACCTATAACTCAGACTAATCCCGAACACTTGCCACATTGACGATTAAGATGACAATTATAATTATAAATATCACGGACAGCTGCCCTCTCAGTCATAGTCACGTGAGGCCATTGTTTCTATGAAAGAATGGTGTCACGTGACCTGTTAGCTAGTCGCCAAGGCGACTATGAGCAAAGCCAAGCTAAAACGACTGTAAGTACAAACAGTACTGAGTATCGACCGACATATTTTCCTTATAGACCCAGTTTCTTTTAAAAAAGTCTCAGTGTAGAGCTTTTTAATTATGCTGACCAGATTCAGTGATTCTAAGCAGTGGTATTGGTAATATATAATAACTTTGAATTATTTACAATACCGGTCTATATTATATTTGTCTATTGCTGATGAGACCAGACTCCTATACATATAAAACGTAGTTTCATTATACTTACCAACACTAACATGACAAGAACTTATAACAGCTTAGCAATAACTCGCTAAACAATAACTCTAAAGCGCATGTATTTAAAATGGTTTATTACTGCTCCAGATTTTAATCTATCTTCGTCACTTATTTTATAAAAATCATTTAAGTATTATAGCTGTTAAAATGTTTCAAATAGATACAAAAGCTACATTCGCATTAATAATAATAATTCAGATCGATTAAAGCCATACACATCTTCGAGATAGAACATTATTATTCATCTATACGACATTAATATTACAAAAATAATTTCTCTTTTTACCATTTAAATTACACATGAAATAAAATAAAATTAAGAATTTTAACCTCGTCGTTATTGTTCATTCATTTTTAGTAAGTATTTGAGAATAAAATGGAACTGGATTGAACATTTTAGACAATTATTTGGTTAGGATCACTATGGCATGGGTCCCGAAGCACGCCAACCAACATTCAAAATTAACCTTGCAGTAAAAAAGCACGAATAAAGTGGGAGTGTAAAGGGGCATCTCGCTCTCCCTTGCACACCTGCACTTAAATAGCTCTTACGTTACAACAGTAGATCCGTGTGATTTTTTTCTCATCTCTTCTATCAGAAGGCTTATATGTTATTAATTGATGAAAGGATTTTAAATATTTCTGAGATAGATCTTGAATAAAGTTACTTATTGATTAAAATAATTATGAAAATAATATTAATAAAGGATTTGATTAAAATAATAGAATGAACGACACGAAAAATAAGTACTAAAATCTAACCCGTTCGTTTCATAAGTAAGCTAACCCAAAGCTACATAAAGGCTGTCATCGTCCTCATAAAAATATACCAGTTGAAAAAAACAGCTAAGTCACCCTCCTCTCGAGCAATAAAATACAATTTATGTCCCTTTTAGGGTTTCTTGTCCCGCGAGGTGAAGACTACCATTGTGGTACAGATGACTTATGTGTGTATGTGCCAAATGAAATAATGAAGACCTAGATCCATCCAGATTATGAATTTTTATAATATATTAGTATTTCTAAAAAATGAGAATTACACAAGATTATAGTTACACAAAGCAATCAAATGTTTTAAAATTTGGTGGAGTCATAAGACTATTTGAGTATCCAACTTCTCCCCAAACAACTGGTTTATAACAATCAAATTAGCAATAATATAAAGGTTTTCTTTTTTTTTCATTATTCCAGAAATGGTCTATCTGTGTGCAAAGTTTCCTGTAAATACGTTCTACGGTTTTAATGGGTAACAGACATCCAAATATTTTTATAGTCTTTCACATTTGTATAATTAGTAGGATAAAATCGGTTTCTAAAAGAGACCGATATTATAATTATTGTAGGTTCTCAATTCTATAAATTTAAACATTCAGAAATTATAAAGAGAAAATAAGAATCATTTGATATTAACACTTGGATTAGAATAATGAAATGGTATTAATTTCCAAGAACGTAATGGTAGGGAACATTGAATTTATGTATTTAAACAATTCTAATCGAGCTCTCTGTGTATGTCGCATCTAATATCGGTAAATAACAATCTGAGCGGGTCTTAATTGCGACTTACTCCACAACATTTCGTTTCAAATGTATGTACGTTCGTAAGTTGTATCAGAGGCGCATCATTACACGGTTTAAACCTGAGTACTATTTGTCAGACTATACTCATTAATATAATTCACCAAGATGTACTGCTATCAAAAGATTTAATACAATAAATTTAATTAATAAACTGTTTAAGGATATCTTTATGATTCATTATTGGATATGATAACAAGTTTTAAGTATCGCTAACCTTTGAAGTTGTACAAATAACTGTAATGTGTTAATAGTAATTATAGAAATATATGAAAATAGATGGGTGGTTTTGACACTCATTGGGCCCCCCACGCAGTACCCCTCACGTGTACCCCTCACGCAGTAGCGGGCCCAAGATTCAAGTCAAGGCAAGTCAGCCTTTGAAAAGTAAATTAAGTGAAACCGATTTTAATATATAATACAATTATGTAATTAAAATGTTTTCTATAATTATGATACAAAATGGAGCGCCATGGATTTCTAAAATACGATCAAGTCTCTGTTTAGGAATCGCTGTGTCCCTTAGTATGTTATTGTATAACTATTATAATGTATACTTTCTCATATTTAGTTTACACATTATTTGTTGTACTTTTTAAGCAATAAATATTATTATTATTAATTTTTAATGTATTGGTTTATTTATTTGTTACAAGATAAGATAAAAATATAACTACAACATAAGCTAATTCTTCGAGAAAATCACGAAAGTCACAAATAAATAATAAATGATATAATTAAACCTGTGATATAAATATATAAATAAAAATAACCAAATCACATTCTAAAATATTGTGTCGAGAAATTTAAAGTATTAAAATCAAAAATAATAACGCATCAAAAACAAAATCTGATTTTAATGCAATGGAGATGCATGCTTTTATAGACAAAAACACATGTAAAACAAAGAAATAAATGTTTCTTAATTTAAACGGAAGCATTCTAACCCCATAACCAGTTCATTGATATTATCCACAAGACGAAAGCCTTATACGATTATACAAAGACGTAAACAGCTGTAAGCCTCTTATATAACACAAGGATTTTCATGCACGCTTTAAACCTTAAATATGATTAAACCTCACGGGGAAGTTATCGGATAACAAATCCGAAATCCTGTAAACTCAGGATAGAATGTTACTACTGCGCTTCTAATGAACTTGATGTTGGGTAGAAGCTTAGTGGGTCTTACTCGTGGATATTCATTTCATCCCAGCTATCCATAATGCAAGAACCATAAATTTATTTACACCTGATGGTAACATGTTTTCATTCGTTTAAATCCATGTCTTAAATTCTAAAAATAATATTTTTTATCCATGCATACTTATGCTTGTAGGGTGATGTGTTTCCAATATGAGTGAATTCCAATAAGGCCCAATTTAGACATTATGTTATCAAGACAAACTTTTTTAAAATATAAACTTTTTTAAAATATAATAACTTACTTTTGGTGAAAGAATTTTTAAAATCGGTTGAGTAGTTTTGGAATTAAACCCTTACAAACAAACAAAAAATCAAATCTTTTATCTTTATAATATTAGTATACATTAACTTTTTAATAGCTATACTCTTTGTACGCCAAACTATCCTGTGCAAACATGCTCTAATACTGTATAAGCACATACCAAAAAGAACCTTATACCTCACAACGTAAATAACACAAACATACACAACATACACACATACGCACACGCACACGCACAAACACAAACACACACACACACACACACACAAACACACACACACACACACAAACACACACACAAACACACACACACACACTCACAAATAAATATACATAATCTAATCCGTGACGAAATGATAATTGAATAAAGGTGTTATTATGTTAATCAAATTAAAATGTTTTTATTTATCTAAATTGTTATATTATTAATTGTGGTTAAAGGTGGCCTCGATAGCGTAGTGGTTAGTGTAACCGACTGCCACGCCTGTGGTCGCGGGTTCGATTCCCGCACAAGTCAAACATTTGTGTGCATGAACATGGATGTTTGTCTTAGTCTGGGTGTTTCTATGTATAGTATGTAAGTATTTACAAAAAAAAAGTATATATGTATGTTTATCTATTGTATAGCATCCATAGTACAAGCTTCGCTTAGTTTGGGCTAGATGATGTTGTGTGTATGTGGTAGAATATTATATTACATTAATGGTAAAATCTTTTTGAAAATATGTTCACTTTAAATTGCTATATCAAGATTATATCACTGTCATTGTAATAAAATTAAAGTGATCTTAAATCCATGAAAGGCGCTGTCACCTGTGATAAAATCCTCGCATTAGTACAGGTCAACGACACACAATATTTGCCATGTTCTTTTAAAAATTGTGTATTTATCATTGTGAAAATATTTGTGAAGAAATTCAGTAAAATAAATTATTATTAATATTATATTACATCCCCGTAAAGTTAAGCAAAAATGTATTAAACCCACATTTCGTATACACCTACATATCATAGCGAGCCTATTGCGATTTATAGGCAAAGCCGTATACAAACATTTCTTGGCAACTTCTTAACCAATAATTTGTATATAGCATCATTTTCTTAGAGCAAGCGAAACCTGCAGACCTTTAAATAAAAACACATTTTCATTACATGTTTGTAATAAAAAATCTACTACTAAACTATCTCAAAGCCGTAATGGCTTTGAAATTTTCTTTAAGTCTGATAACTAAGCTATCTTCCCACTTCGGAATCTAAATCCGCTATTGGCTAGCTATACGACGCTGTAAACGTCTGCCCATTCCTTTGAAGTTTCCACCGAGGATAAGATACGTCTCACATTATTTTAAGATGTTGCAAAATATCGTCTATTATATGGCAGGGACATGAAAAGTAAGCACATGACAATGCCAAAAAATACACAAACGTTATATTTACCGACCATTAAAAAAGCAAAACGAAAATAAAAACCAACACTTTTCGCCACACGTCAAACAATTCACCAGTTTCCCATTTTCCCTGTTACAAAAACATTGTACTTAAACTGCACATCATTTTTCGAACCCATATCAGCATGGAAACTGTCCAACATTTTAGTTGGTAAAAACGGTCGTTTACGTTAAACGTACAACTGACATCAGTTAGTCCACGGTTAATTCCCGTAATAGTTCGCAAGGAACATTGTTCGGCGACCCTCACCACGATGTTTACGCATCCTCCACCGTGATTTGTTGCTTGCCTTTTTATTGTCTCCATTTTATTTTTCTACCACACGATTCTGCACAGAGCTCCAAATTGCGAAACCCCACACAAAAATTTCCGCTGTGTCGAGTTTTAATTGAGAAATGTATTTATTGTTTCAATATGGTCGGATATTTTATTATTATATTTCGTTTTTAGCCAGAAATTTCCCAATTGGCATAGTCCTCGACGAATAAGAATGATTGGCAAATTTTAATCAAATCAATTACTTACTGAAGCAAATCATCCAAGATTGGTTCAATTGTAGAGTTATTTTTCAACATTTATTTATTTAACGGAATATGAGAACTGCCTATCAGTTCCAAAGATAGGTTATTGAGTATAAAAGAAATCGCAATATCAAATTGAATAACAAGGTAAAATAAAATTTGGTTATTACAATGATGTGTACTTGATTTATTAGAAATGCGATGTTATTAGATTTAAGTTGATATGTTATTACATTAGATGTTTTTTTATTGTTTTGTTGTGTTTTTAAATATTGTTTTTTTTATTATTGTCAATTTTTCATTACTATATTAATAATAATTTAGACTTTTTAGTTTGTAAATATTTTACTTATTGCTATTTCACAATTTTTGTCACAAATAGTAATAACAGTGTTCTTTCCTATTCTTTTATATATTGTGATACTAATGTCATTTCATAATAATGCATGTTGTGACGATTTAATATGTTGTGCATTTAGCCATTTTTAATAGTGCCGATTATTAATAACGTACAACTCACATTTTATGAATTTAGACATTTTCGGTCTCACTCATTCAAAATTTTAAAAAATAGCTACTGAATTTCTAGCTGATCAAAAATGATACTCCTTAGTTAATCTTGTTATAATATAATTTTCATTTTTTCGGTTTTTTTTTCGCATACCTAATGCCGACGAATTAATTAACTACAGGAGGGACTGGTGCAAACTAGCGCATAATAGGGATATGTGGAAAAGCGAGAGGGAGGCCTTTGCCCTGCAGTGGGACAATACAGGCTGAAAATAATAATAATAATAATAATACCTAATGCAAGTCCGTTATCTTTACTACTCCACTTGTAAATTCGTGGACAATAGTGTGGGTTATACGTTTTTGATATTTAAATGCTAAATTATTTGTAAACACTGCAATGTATAACTGTTTTATGTCCCAAATAAATAAATGTGTTCGGTTTACCTAGTGACTGCTCTGTACATAATACCAAATAGTTGGTTGCCTTTTATGACTATTCATCATCATCCTTTTGCCCTGATCCCAATTAAATTAAGGTCGGCATACTATGTGTTCTTCCTCCAAATATCCCCATCAGCCGTTACCCAATCATTAACTGCTTTTCATTTCAAATCATTCCTCACACAACCTACATTTCGCTTTGGCCTTCTTCTACCGCTTTGGCCATTTATATTCATAAGTATTTTACACACATGCTTTTCTTCTCGCAATATTTCCAATTTTAGTCAAACAATTCCCTTTCAAATTTTGTACCCCTGGTGCCACTTTCAAATTCCCGATCTTAACCATCCTTGTCACTGCACATTCCATTACATATATTTCTAAACCCATTACAACATTTTATCTCTGATCTTATACTTATCATATCTAATTTCAATTACATAAATTATTTTAATTAATCAGATCAAATATGTAAAATATATTAACCGTTGTATAATAACCGCTAGGTTGAACAAGATAAATATGCAGTAATTTTCTACATCGAATATGATTATGCTCACAATATTTAATATGCTTGAATCTTTTACTATTTTACAATATGCGTATACATTATAGCCTCTATTTAATTGTGAATTATATTTAACATTATCACGTAAGTTATAATTCACTATTCAGTAGAGATTTTTATTTTGGTATAGCAATATATAAATGTGACTTCGGACTTTACTTTTAAAATATTAAAACTTATATCAGTTGTAACAAAGGAAAAAGTAATTGTCTTGTAACGGAAACTTATTAATATAGGTGATTCACAATGGAGTCTCTATCAAACTTGAAACAGTTTGTCTAAAGAAGTATATTGTAATAAGAAGGAAGACTTTCAAAGATCACAAACTTGTATTCTGATCTTACTGTGAATCCGGTCTCTATACTTTTTAAGGAGATGTTGTCTTATTCGTAAAAAGTCAGTGATTTCTGTACCGTGCTAGACTTCTTTTTACCGGGCTTACAACAGAGTACACCTGATATTTCAAGTGTCTATTGATTAGGTTTGGTATCGGTTACCGTATAAGGTAGCTAATAACAGTTTTAGAAGTCAACTTAAAGCTAGTACTGTGTATTTTTAATTACAAAAATTCCTGTTACTATTTAATTATTGTGGAAAACATATTGTGCTCATGGCTGGAAGTCTTAGCCTGAAAGTACTAATATTTTCGTTAAAATCCTATATTATATAGACTGCACACTAGTGGAATACGTTGCTTTTATAAGCATTAAAGTGCACAATCCTTGGTCTCATTTAAAATACTGGTCAATGAATATTATTTGGCACTGTAACATAATATCTGTCCTTTCTCGCTTGCTACTGTAATTCAGAAAGTTAACCGTAATAAATCGCCTTTAGCAAAAAGGCCGCTCTTTGTTCATACTTAAATAAAAGGATTTATGTAAGATGAATTATAATTGGTGTATAATAAAGAGTATTCTCCCTGTCTATGATTATTTTTGCCAATTAAATTCAATTTATTTATTCCAGACTATGTACTTATTTTATTACCCAATCCACAATTCATATTACCTAACATCAAAATAACAACAAATTATATTTATGGCCTTGTCCTGTATCCAGACCCTGTTTTGTGTGCCCAGTATGCCGAAAAGGAACTTTCGGCTATCTAAACAGATACAACAAATTCCATATTGTTATTGCTCATTCATAACAGAATTCGTTAAGCACAATTAATGGAACTGCCAAGGCAGTTATTTTCTATAGAATAAAATATATTGTATCTAAAAGAAACCACTACAAATAGAAATAGAAACAAGATACCAGAGCATGTGTTAATTGTCTAAGTCATAGCCATCCTTAAATACCTTTAAAATAATTATTGAGTATCATATTTCCACACGTGCAAAAAGCAATTCCCTAAATAATTGCACCTTACACATTAGTAAATATTTGATACTTGACTTAATTACATTAACTGTATATGAATACATTAGTAATATTGCTAATATAATATTAAAAAATACTTTGAACATTTGCACATAAGGCAATAATCTAAACTATGAAGGACTAAACTAAGTTAAAACGTCTACTTGTAACAAAAACTTATTACTCCTTGTTTGAATTTTTGAACGACACAAACATTTAATTTTATTTTGTTTAGTTTTGACATATTTTATTACTTATTGACAATTATTAAGATTGACTAAATAGTTTTTATTTTTAGTAACTTTGTATATTCATTTATTATTAATATTGTGATAAAATTTTAATATAGCAAATTTTTGCATGCTGGACGGCTGAATATGGCGATACTATTATTAATGTTGTAATATCTATTGTTAAACCCATATTATGCAAATAAATAAATTGAATTGAATTGAAAAACTAAGAAATAATACTTGTGCTGAAACATTCAGATATTATTTTTAAGTAAAAGCTGCTCGTTTTCATGCTGAATAGGAAATCAATTTAGCAGGAACTAAAGATAAATCGACTCACAATAAGATTTAAATCAAGGCTCGCGAAGAAAGAAACGGCTATCTTGTAAACTCATTCGTTTTAACGCAATTCTCCGCTCCTAAATTTTCACTAATGATCCTCCGCCCACAGCCAGGCTACAAATGAAGGAGGTACATCGCCGTAATAGTCACATCTAGTAGATTGTGAAGGTTTTAGTATATCCACAGAGGTAAAATGTTCTTACATTTGATGGGAGTCATATTACACTCCGCTAGTATATGAAAGGAAAAGATCTAGGGGAGAGCAAGTTGAACAAAAATATGCAGATTGCAAAGGTAATTTCAATGAAGTTTGATATTATAGCTTGTATACATTTTAAATCTATGTAGTGCTCTCGAAGTTATATGATGAAAACTAAATTATACGATTTTTTAAACTAATTAAGACATTTTGTCAAAATAATGGTCACAATTATATCGTATTATAATCGTTGATTCGATCCTTGGTGAGTTACAATATAAAAAATAGGCGTGCACTCAAAAAAAGCTCAATACCAAATAGAAATTACCTATGAGATTGCTCTTCTGTGTAAAGAAAATCGGCAGCGTTGTATTTTTCATACAAACTTTATCAGTAACATATTTAATAACCAATTCTAATTAAATAATATTAGTAGCTTGAGTTTGTGCCAAGTATGGTTTATGTTAGATTATGGAGTGACCAATTTATCGTGCTATAATGGGAAATCGAAGCAACGCATCTGAATCGACAATAAACGATACTAACTTAGAACTCAAATTGTATAACAAATATTATTGTAAACTAGTTTTCACCCGCGGCTTCGCTCGCGTAAATGTAGGTTAGGTTAGGTTAGGTTTGCAACAGTTCTTTTTTCTGGATGAAAGGTACCCTATGGCCTATTCTGTACCCCTGACAACGTGTATGCAAAATTTCATGTTAATCGGTTGAGTAGTTAAGGCGTGATAGGCGTAACAAACAAACAAACTCATTTTCGCATTTATAATATTAAGTAAGGATTATTTTATAATGCATATTTGTATAAATATTTTTATATAGTCTTTACTCGTAATAAAATAAATGTTCTTCTGCATTTTGTTTAGGAATCAAGAAATTAGATGTAGAAAAAAACGGGAATTGCATAGGTAACAGGCTAATAACATAAACGTTGCTACGACTTAGCAGTAACATTACGGCATAAGGTTTTACGAACGAAGACGCAATAAAAGTAAAAAAAACAGGCACAGGTGCCCACGCGTTATATAATCACTTAGTCGCCTTGTAAAACCCACACCAGAAATGAGATAACTCTATTTTTAGCAAAAGCCATTTCACATCTTTCATTCGTAAAAATATACCATTACAGATATCTATACTAATATTATAAAGCTGAAGAGTTTGTTTGTTTAAACGCGCTAATCTCAGAAACTACTGGTTCGCTTTGAAAATTATTTTAGTGTTGGATATCCTATTTATCGAGGAAGGCTATAGACTGTATAACATCACGCTACGACCCACGAGGGCGGCACAGTAACGATAAACGCGGGTGAAACCGCGGGAACATCTAGTCAAAGATATACTAGAATGAGTAGGTAGAATTGACGTCATATTAAAATACGTTACGACATTCTATATACAGACCCTGTTATTTTGTTACAATATATTATAATATTAAACTGAATAACTGAATCTTATACAAACAATACTACACTTTGTAATACAACCAATAAAGTAATCTATAACAATAGATGAATTCACACTCATCTATTGTCTTCGAGAAATATTTCGTGATATTTCGGAACGGACAATTGCTTTAAGGAGAGCCTTTCACCGAGAGTGGCAAACGCCAAAGAAAACTTAAATCAATTATTTGGGTGTAAGAGAAATATGAAAGCGTGGTCATAACGAAGTCATGGATTGTATTTCTTGATTTATCATTCTGGATCCATTTTATAAGTTCAATAAAAAACATACAATAAAGAAATAAATACCCTTATTACAATTTAAATTAAGAATTAACCTTTATGTAATATAATGAAACCTACTATACCTTAGCCAAGGCTGACAGTAATAACTAAGTTATTTCTTGTCGTGTTGTGACGAAAAATAATACTGCAATATTTATCTACGTATACAAAGCCTAGAAAAATACTCCATTGTTAAAAATTTTTATAAATAAAACTATATCATCTATTTAGCTGTAAAATTCATTTAATTAATTCATAAGCGATTTCAAAGTAATAATAACCAAAATTATATTTCAAGGCAATTTAAGCCTTAATCTGTAGTGAGAACGGCATAATAAATTTGATTAGTCGAACCGGAATTTAGATTAAAAAGCGAATTAAAAGCCCGCTAACAAACGTCTCCGTTGTCATTAAAGTGAAAAATTAGTCGGAAAATAAATTTATCTCTGTCAATCTCGGATTCTACTTTGTTACGTTGACGAATCACTCGGGTGTACAGAACCCTTCGAACGAAACTTCGAACAAAGTTTTATTTCGTTATCTTTCCTGAACGGAAAGCGAATTGTCCAATTTTGATGTCGCAATTCGTTTCGCCGCTTCAATGTATTTTGTTATACTTTTAGAAAGGTAGTTTGTTAAGACCTTTTCATAAAAACATAAAAGGACACGTAAACGCACACCTTCCCACATATTTACAGTTTGAATGTAATTAATAAGTAATTCTATAGATTTC
Organism: Catocala sponsa; assembly: GCA_963564715.1. Taxonomy (NCBI): domain Eukaryota; kingdom Metazoa; phylum Arthropoda; class Insecta; order Lepidoptera; family Erebidae; genus Catocala; species Catocala sponsa. Next base: position 17,161,703 of record OY751338.1, on the reverse strand, counting down.
AAAAGTGTGAAGCCACTAATTGGCATGGTGGGTTCCTTATAAATCACTGTGTGATCTGCCTTTACCACTTACCACTCTCATCTGTCAACAACGTCAACATTCATTAACTCGGCACCACCACTTTAGCAACACTGAAATTTTGACCTAAAAAAAGTTAAAACAAAAGTTCGAGGTCCACTGTAAACTCAAAGCACAACTATGTGTCTATTAAATTGACCGTAGTAAGTAAACTTTGAATTTGAATACTGAAGATGTTTGTCGTGTGGAGTGTGGTCGATCAATCGGACCGCGCGCACGTCCTATTCCCGCGACGTCTCAGTGAAGACTGAATAGTACCGAAGCTGAAAATCTGAAATATTTGACGATCCCTGCAGAGAGCCACCCCCTGCCGTGAAGATAAACTCCAATGGTGCTTGCGCTAAGCTGATTACTAGACTTGCTGTGAATATTTCTATCTACACTGGAGGTCAACCTATTACAGCTGCTACTAAGCTGCACTTCACGTTGCTTTATATATTACAATGCTACTTATGTTATCTTCATAGCATTATTATAATTTTGACTGGTGGAAGTAAAATAGTAAAGATGCTTATTCTTCTACGTTCGAGTCCCAGATTAGGCAACTTTTTCAATTTAATGTTTTAATGGGAGCAAAAGAAAAGTGACTCAAGTATATAATGCATCCAAAAATCCTTAAAAATACACTTATATATATGATTGTGTTTTGATTATCTTTCTTCTGATGAAAACTTCACAAGTCTTTTGTAGTCAAGGTTAGCAGGTTGTATAGGCACTCCTGAAAAACAATAGGCTCTATTGAAATCGATTCTGCTATCAAGGGCGATACACCAAGATGTGGTTCTTGAGAGGAACTACTACGCAAGATGTTCTTTTAAAATATACGATATTAGTTTTTCCTTCAGAAGGTAAACCTAGTATATGGTATATTAATAGTAAATATTTAAATATCATTAAGGTAAAAATATACGCTATTTAAGTGCCTGTTAGTTTAAAACAGAGACATGACTGATACCGTAGCGTAGTTTTACATATTTTAAACAAATCTGTGATGTCACGCTCAGCGGTAGTAATGCAGTCGCATTACTACCGCTGAGCGTGACATCGCAGATCAGGAGTGCCGTGCATGTGTGTGGTTTAATTACCTGGTCGAAGTAAGTGCTATTAAGTTTTTCTGACTAGTATGTGTAACTCTGTCTAGAATTGAGTCCGGTAGACGACATTAGCGTCACCCCCTATTAAAACCATACTACATACCGATAGTACCGGTAGACGCAGCAGCAGTGGGCCCCCCCCACAAGGTGGACCGACGACCTGGTAAGGGTCGCGGGAAACGGTTGGATGCGGGTGGCCCAAGACCAGTCTGTGTGGAAAACCTTAGGGGAGGCCATGTCCAGGATTGAACGTCTTTCGGCTGAGATGATGATGATGATGATGAAAACCATACTTGGCGAAATGTGAGTGTAATACAATTTTGCTTACCTTATTCGGAATAAACTCGTGTAACTACGTTTTTAAAATCGAGTATGAAAGCGTTGTGAAGAAAAGAAGTGGTGTATCTGACATATATACTTTTTTTTATGTATCAGAATCGAAACTACAATACGGCAGTCCGTGACTACTGCTGTTTTAACAGACAGCCAATAGTGAAGTAGACACCAACCATGCAATCTCATGTCATATTACATATGTATTTTCACGCTGATCCGAATTACGTACATATAACATACATAGGTATTGTGAGACGAAGATTGGCTCGTTGTGTTGGACAAGTTGTCCACTACTGATAATGAAACCCCCGCCGAGCAAAGTGCTATTGAGTTATTTTGTCAAGTAATTTTCTGTACGGCACATCAGTGAAGTGCCAATATATTTTCTGCCAAAACACTCATTAGTAGCGCAGAAACTGGGAATATACGCGGTAGATGGCAATAGATTCGCTCGCTGAAGATGATTATTATTTAAGACAATAGAGATTGATAACACCTTTATTTCGTACTAAGTTTTACCCGCGGCTTCGCTCGCGTAGAAGTAGGTAAGGTTATCTTAGTAACAGTACTTTTATAAAATAAAACATGGCGTATGTTATTTTGTGATAATATATGTAGCTTTCTAATGTTTCATAATATTTAGCCTATGTTACTCGGTGATAATATAGCTTTCTAATGGTGAAATATTTTTTTAAATCGATTTAGTAGTTTTTGGGTTAAATCCTTATAAACAAACAAGAAATCAAATCTTTCCTCTTTATAATATTAGTATAGAAGTAGAAAAAGATAAAAACTCTTATGAGTTTTCAACTCGTACTTGGGTAAAGCGACTAAAGTTCGGTAATAGTGCGAATTCTGCGGACCAATTTTAAATCTGTTCAAAATAGACTATTACAGTACTTAAGGTCTATTAGTGTCATTAATATCACAAATCCTATACTTTTAAATTTAAAACCGACTGCCACGCCTAAGGTCACGGGTTCGATTTCCTCACAAGTCAAATATTTGTGTACATGAGCGTGGATTTTTGTCTTGGTCTGGGTGTTTCTATGTATAGGTAATATGTATGTATTTACAAAAATAAGTATATATATGTATGTTTAACCATTGTCTAGTAACCATAGTACAAGCTTTGTTTAATTTGGGCTAGATGGTGTTGTGTGTATATGATAGAATATTATTATATTTTTATTATAAATGCCATTCGTGTTCACATTTGACGTTTTTAAGACCTTGAGATTTTGCCCGCAATCTAGATTTCGTCAATTAATTTTTTTCTCTCGGGAATAATCCTTTTTCGTCTGGATGAATGGTGCCCTATGTCCTATTCTGTATCCGTGATAACGTGTACGTGAATTCCATGATAATTGGTCGAGTGCTAAAGACGTAAAAGCATAACAAACATATAAATTCACATTCGCACTTATAATACTAGATTTTGCGCGCGTTACTCTAGATTTATGTTGAAATAGATTTTTAGTAGTTTATATGTAATTCTGATGTATAAACAATAATAATGTAAAGTTTCCCATTCATTAGTTTTTGCGAGAGTAACAAACATCCATCCATCCATCCTCACAAATTTTCACATTTATTATATTAGTAGGAAGTAGGAATAGTAAGCATATCGAGATTCTATTTTAAACAACTTTTATTACGAGGATTGGCTCTCTGAAAGGTATATAGGTGATCAAAATTATACACTATAACATTCGTATATAAAACCCTCAGAATGGATGACCTTATTGCGCAAAGTAATTTCTCCTAGGCAACTTAAGGATGAACTGAATACAAACGAGTGAGTTGGCTGTGTAGTTACGTAAGGTCATGGTTAGAACATAAATATGTATGTATTATATGTCAACGCGAAAGTAGATACATCACTATTACTACATATTATTAAACAACGTCTCTCGCCCCGTGTCTATCTGTTTACGTTTACATTTTTATGCGGTTTTCACCAATAGACAGAGTGATTCGTGAGGAAGGTTTAGGTGTATAATATGTTATAAAATGTACGTTTAAATATTGATAAAATTCGCTATCTTTATAAACTAACCTAAATAGTATCTTTTGTCGCTAATCGTTGATTAGTCTTCCTAAAATATACCATATAACAACAAACACGACACGGATACCGAATGTAGTATTAAAGGATAAGTTGCCTCTTATCCTAAGGATCAATAAACATTAAAATTCACTTCCTATTAAAATTTAAAATTAAATTATTATATTATTTTAGTTTAAGTTAGTACTTATAGGTATAGTTCTGAAGTTGGTTATTGTTTATTATAAAAAATTTTTTTTTTTTTTATTCAATGTTTTAATATAATTCGTGAGACTATATGTAAAAACAACGTCCGTATGAATTTTAGAACTGAAACTGTTACCATCTTTAAGCTACGATTCATAATAAGATCAGATAGACTTAGTTTTGTTCAATAGTGTAGCCGTATTGAAGAAACAATTAACAAAAGTCTATAATTAAATTAATGATTATTCTTTAATTGGCTCTAGGTCACAAGTTGCTAGACAAAATTAACCTAATTTATATAATTAGATTGGACAGTTTAGTTGCCTATAATTAGCTTATCCTCCTTAAAATATTACGTTCGTACGTAATAATCCGGAGTTTAACTTAGATTAGCGTTACCGGTACATTTAGACTTTGTTCATACATACATACATAGATTCACGCCTGTTTCTCAGAGGGGTAGACAGAGACCACGGATTTCCATTTGCTACGATCCTGACACACTTCTCTGGGTTCATTCACTTTCATCACATTCCTCATACACGCCCGTCGGTTCAAGGTGCTCTTAACCTGGCCTTTGTCCAGAACGCCTGCGATCTGATCGAGAAACGTTCGCCTAGGTTTTCCTCTTGCGACTGTTCTATTCACACTAGCCTTAGACTTTGTATACTTTTTAATATCATTATTTATCATACATTCTATCTTAGCACAGAACCTGACTGCACTGATGGCGTAGTGGTTTAAGTGATCGTGTCGCCACTGCTACCGCACCGAGTGTTGTGGGTTCGAATCCCACACGGGACAAAAATTTGTGTGATCCACAAATGATTGTTCCGAGTCTGGATGTTTTTTGTGTCTGTTATTCGAATGTTTGTAAAGTCCCCGCGATACAGGAATTATACCTAGTGCGGGAGCTGTCTTTCTAAAATAAAAAAATAAAAATAGAAAGGAGAGTACTGCTTACATGGTAGGCAACTAAGTACCCTTAACATTGCCGAAATCTAAGAGCAGTGGTTGATATTTACCATCGGGTTGGTCGCCAGCTCGTCTGCCATAAAGTGCGATCAAACAAATACTAAAATACGCTAACGCTTACAAACTAAATATAATAATATTCTACCACATACACACAACACCATCTAGCCCAAACTAAGCAGAGCTTGTAATATGGGTACAAGACAATGGATAAACATACATATATATTTTTTTTTGTAAATACATACATATTATACATAGAAACACCCAGACCAAGACAAACATCCATGTTCCTGCACACAAATGTTTGACTTGTGCGGGAATCGAACCCGCGACCTCAGGCGTAGCAGTCGGTTACACTAACCAATACGCCATCGAGGCCGTCTTAAATATATAACCATCTTATATTGTAATAGTTATATATCTACAATAAAATTAAGAACGAATGTAAAAATTGCTGTTAAATTTTCACAAACATTTAAACAACGGAAACAAAGAACACCCTAACTCAGAACAACTATAATATGTGGATGACACAGTTTTGTCCCGTGTGGGATTCGAACCCAGAGCAGTGGCGAGGCGACCACTTAAACCACTACACCATCCGTGAAGTCTATGTAAGTATTAATAGTGTAACTACGCATTCGTAGAAAAGTTCAACTAAGTACTTACATTTGTAACATTAGAATTATAAATCACTGACCTAACGAGGTTAACTGCGGTTTGCTTTCGCAGATGATTTATGCAACAGATTCAGCTTCCATAGACTGATGCCGGAATCATAGTGTTCATTATTTGCTCATATATACCGCAAAACTGTAAGGCTTGTAATAACGAACAATTGCTATTTACAATACTTAAAGAAATTACTTTTAATAATATTGTCTTACGTTTATGCGAATGTTATACATTGAAATTAAACAACTTTTTAAGGATTTTATCGCGTTGTTTATATTTTATTAAATAATATTATTTGAAAATGTTGAAACTTTAAATTATTAGTCGGCCTCGATGGCGTAGTGGTAAGTGTAACCGACTGCCACGCCTGAGGTCGCGGGTTCGATTCCCGCACAAGTCAAACATTTGTGTGCGTGAACATGGATGTTTGTCTTAGTCTGGGTGTTTATATGTATAATATGTATGTATTTACAAAAAAAAAGTATATAAGTATATTTATCAATTATCTAGTACCCATAGTACAAGCTCTGCTTAGTTTGGGCTAGATGATGTTGTGTGTATGTGGTAGAATATTATTATATTATATTATTATTGTTAATGCGTTACCTAGTAGTTTTGAACAAATGCCTACTCACAGATTTTGCAAGAAATACAAAGCCTGGCTAATTGATAAATCCTTTTACTCTTTAGAAGTTTCCTTTAAATTGTCAAAAATGAATGTAAATTGTTGTAAAAGCGTAACGTATGTGCATGTGTACCTATATAACAATTAGTGTAAGCAATCATTTATAATTTGAGTTATTATTTGAATTATTCATAATGTTAATGTGTTTTTGATTTGAATTAAGATTTGCATATCACAGTTTGACAAAATGTCTATTATATTATATCATATTCCAACTTATCTACCTACATTTTAGGCAAATAAAACTATTCTATTCTATTATACTCTAAACACTTTTACTAGTAACTGTTTACTTCTATTTAAGCTATTTAAATTATATAAAGACGAAAGAAAAAGAAAAGAAAGACGGAAAGACGGGAAAGACGTCAAAATCGTGCCATAAGAACTTATTTTAATGTTAAATTAGTTTTATTCATTATTAAATACGTTCAGTACAATAAAATAGTATATTTGTGACCAGATAAGTGTTTCATGCTGTGTCTTATGTCGGATCCACAAATCTACAGAAATTAATTGACCAAAAAAGCACTTATTGACTAGACTATACTACCCATAGTGACTTTGGCCACGAGTGCTCATATTTAAAACCATATTTAAATGATAGTATGCAATGTCATTAAAATCAAGGAAAATAATTAAATAACAGCAATCGGCACTCTTTGCCGCGGTTTGCGGACAAAACACTTCGCTGCTGGCTGCGAGGTGGTCAGTGAGGAGGTGGCGGAGACTGCTTTAAGCCTTGACGGGACGCGACGCCGGCACCTTGGCGACGCCCCGTCGCCATGCAGACGGCAGCCCGAGACGTTATAAACGAGGCAACAGTCAATGTGACAGACGTCACATAGATTTTTAATAGGTTTATTTTCTTATTTCGTTTATAATATATTGTAAATATTTACAGTAAGTTAAAATTTAGTTTATTTATGTTGCAAGACTTAGGCAACAAAAGTGATGTGGAAGTGAGTGCCGGTCAACCTGCCACACCCCTAACGAATCTGGTACGCTGCCCTAATTGTTCGCAGGCTCGTTTTTTTAAAGGTGAGCGGGGCTTGAGAGTGCATTTTGGTAAAGTTCATAAAAACCAAAATGTACCCTCTAGTCCCAGCAATTTTTTACTAAGTAATCCCTCATCTTTAAACCCCCAATTTCCCTTTTGGCAATATTTAGGACGCTTGAAAAATTCCATTCCGATTTTAAAAAGAGTTCCTCGAGGCGCGAGACCTTCAGTGGCCCAAAACTTGGCTCACTGTATAGGTCTTGTCGTTCGAGAGAACTCTAAAACGGCTTGGGAACAATTACTTACCTTTCCTTATAGGATTCTACATGTTAAAAAAGTTCAGAATACACAAAAATCATTAACAGCACAAATTAAAGATAATTGCAGTTTTAGTTATAACCATTTAGAACCAAAAGACACCACCTCCTACAATAGCAAATCATTGTACCAATATGTAGAATCCAAATTAAGGGAAGGTGACATTAGGGGTGCATCTAGGTTATTGTTTAGTAGCGATGTGGTGGCGCCTTGCTCTGCAGAAACACTTGCGGGTCTGCAGAGCAAGCATCCAGCGCCCACTGATGGTCTCTCCTTCCCAGACGCACCTGATGCTGACATGGATTGTCTCAAGGTGACAGCCAAGGAAGTATTTACAGCCGTTTGCTCCTTTCGAAGTGGATCTGCTGGCGGCCTCGACGGCTTGGCACCGCAACATTTAAAAGATCTTTTGTGTTCCAGCGCCGGGGAAGCTGGTGATTCACTTTTGAAGGAGCTGACGGCTTTAACCAACTTAATGCTCTCCGGTGGTGTGGTGAATGACATCATCGATATTTTATACGGGGCAAATTTATGCGCCCTACGTAAGAAAGATGGTGGCATTCGTCCCATTGCCGTGGGGTGTACCTATCGTCGTTTGGCAGCCAAGCTATGTTGTAAGTACTACAGTGCCCCCCTCGCAGAGAAATTTCAACCAGTCCAGCTTGGTTTTGGTTCGAAGGGGGGCTGTGAGGCTGCCATTCACGCTCTCTCCACGTACCTTGGCTGTGGCGAAGCTGAGGTCATCTTAAAGGTTGACTTGAAGAACGCCTTCAATTCTGTGAACAGGGACACCTTGCTGACGCAAGCTAAATTGGAAACCCCCAAAATTTTTAATTTTTTGTGGCAGTGTTATAGACACCCATCAAAATTAATTTATAAAGACAACCATTTAGAATCTGCAGTTGGGTGTCAACAAGGTGACCCTCTTGGACCGGTCATTTTTAGTCTAGCCATTCACCCAATTATTGAACAACTAAATTCAAAATTTAACATCTGGTACCTAGATGATGGGACCCTAGGAGGTGACATAGAAACGGTTTTACAAGATTTGAAACTTTTAAAAAATAAATTTAATTCGATTGGTTTAGAACTAAATTCAAACAAATGTGAAATTTTTATTAACGATAAAATAGATAAGTCTTGGGCCCTATCAAAATTCAATTCGTTGGCTCCAAACATCAAAATTATTGAAAAAGATTCTTTTCGCCTTCTTGGGTCTCCTGTATTGGAGGAGGCATTCGAGTCGTTTATAGATGAAAAGATCCAAAATTTTTGTGAAGTTTCAGACCGACTACTCAAAATTAATATTCATTCTGCTTATACAATCATTCGTTATTGCCTCTTCGTTCCTAAATTCACACATGCCCTCCGATCCTCTCAATTTTGGAAGCATTTAATACTTTTGGAAAAAATCGACGATACTATCCGGCATACACTTAGTAAAATTTTAAATTTGGCCATGAACGACCGAGTGTGGCTCCAGGCAACCCTACCAGTTCGCTTGGGTGGCCTCGGCGTTCGCAAAATTAGTGATGTCAGTTTACCGGCGTTCCTGTCTTCGGTCCACTGCACTGAAGAATTGACCAGGAAAATTTTAGCTCCCACACTGGTTAATTCTGAAGTGTCGTGCAAGTCCGACGCAGTAAACGCTTGGAAAATGATCTGTCCAAGCTCTGATTTGCCATCCGATCTATTCTCTCAGAGTCGGTGGGATGGGCCGCTCTGCAACATGGTGAGAGAACATCTCATAAACACATCTCTTAATGTTGCTGAGCGTGCCCGTTTATTGGCTGTGGGGGAGTGGGAATCGGGTCTTTGGCTCCAAGCACTCCCTTCGTCCAACATAGGCACTATGTTGGACGATACAACGTTCCGCATCGCTTCTTGCCTTCGTTTAGGTGCTCCATGTGTTTCTCCGCATCGATGTCACTGTGGGGAAGCCGTCGATGGCCTTGGCCACCATGGCCTATCATGTAGCAGGAGTGCCGGTCGTTTTTCGCGGCACGCCAATCTTAACGACATTATCCGTCGTGCTCTTGTCACCGCCGGCGTGCCAGCTCATCTCGAACCTAATGGCTTGGCGCGTGACGATGGGAAGAGACCGGACGGTATGTCATTGATGCCTTGGAAGATGGGTAGGCCCTTGGTGTGGGACGCAACGTGTGTCGACACCCTTGCGCCATCACATCTTCCCAGCACGGCGGGTTGTGCTGGTGCTGCTGCTGCATCTGCGGAGACTCTCAAACGGCGCAAATACAAAAACCTGGTAGGGGATTATGTTTTTGAGCCGTTTGGGGTCGAAACGCTAGGGTCATGGGGTCCCAGTGCTCGTGCGCTCTACAGAGACATAGCAAAAAGGTTAGTCGACGCTTCCCGTGACCAGAGGGCTGGGCTTTATTTTGCAGAAAGAATAAGCATTGCCATTCAACGTGGCAATGCTGCCAGTCTTCTGGGCACACTACCGGTCGACTGTGATGCGGAGGAATTTTATGACGCCTATTAGAGGGTTTTAGTTTTCTTTTTCTTTGTTTTATAATATTTTAGGAATAAGTCATTTTTAAAGAATTGTGATTATATGTACATATTAAAATTTTATCATAATGAAAAACTTAATAATTATATAAACTATTTAGATTTATATTTTATTTTATATTTAGTTAGTTTAAAGTTTCAAATTTATGTAATAACAGTGTTTTATAAAAAATAAACAACGTGATAAATTCCGTATAAAGTTGTTTAATTTCAATTTATATGTTTAATGTTATAAAATTGCTTACTGCCTCGGTAGCGCAGTAGTGAATGCGAGGGCTATGCTTGAGATTTTGGGTTTGATTCCAGGATTTGACAAAATATTATTGGATCCTGCGATCAATAAATTTTAAGTACGGAGTTTGAAAATGTCAGGTAGGCGACAAAACGCTTGCTCCGTATACCTGGTATTTAAAACCACAGCTGACGAAATATGGGTGTAACGTATCACACCAATACAAACCCACAGAAATATATCTCTGTATACATATTCGAGGTTACAGGCGTGAGAATATATAATATTATATGTATTTTCATAAAATGAATATCATCAATAGAATATAAATAGGCTCTTTAAAGCTTTATGTTGAACTAATAATATTTACTTGTTCATTTAGCTATGAACGCTTACAACATCAGGCGTATCACTCAGGCACTACTAGCCCTTCAAAATGTGTTAACTGCGCTAGCTCCTGACAAAGCACTGCCTCTTTACTGCCTGGCCTTGCAGAAATAAAAAAATAAACTGACTAATCGGTGACAAAGTTGACGTCACAAACAATATTCAAACATCTTGAGGCAATAAATAATGCTGAGATTAAGTTTTCGTGCAATACTAGCACGGTTAAGGTACTTGTACAGACAGAATGCTCCAGTTTTGAGCACAATCTCAGATTTTTGCGGAGATAGCGCTGTGCCATACCTCTTATAATAGCTGTCTAGTTTTATCTTAAAAGCTATCTTTACTATCTGTTCAGTCAATAGCCTGTGTTAAACAAATTACATTGTTTATTCACTCAATTTCTAACAGACGATTTAGAAACAAAATCTACTACTGAAACTAAACTGTTGTATTTTTGTACCAGTAATGTAATAGGGCGTCAGTTACAGCCGTTATTTGTTATGTTTTTTGAACTAAAAGTACTAAGAACTTTAATGGCTTAGATTCAAGATTATTTGGAGAAGGCTTAACACATGAACATGTATTTAGCACAGACACATTTCTTTTCAGAAACTTAGGCCAGTATTTTCAACCTGGCCAGAATTTTCGATGGCACGGTTCCTATAATCAAACAAGCCGTTTTAGCTATGGACAGTAAAGTTTGACATATTTTGCATAGAATATGCATTAAAAATTAACTACCCGTAGGTAAAACAACTCGTTTCTTGGATGAACCGACTCTTAATGATTAAATGTTCGCCTCGGCACTGTTCATGCGCGTATGTTGCACAAACGTTTGTTCTGATTTTGGATAATTTTCATGATCGTTGTTTTAATATCTATCTTTTTACACAAGGGCAAGAGACAAGCGCGATAGTTGTCTTTTGTAAAAATCAAAATATGAAAAACCTTCAATCAATATTTTCTCTTAGCTAGCGCATAATCCAACTATATCTAAAATGACTATTCTAACACAAAAATGTATTTGTAAATTTTTGAGGTATAATCTAAGGACTATGAATAAAAATTGCGCACGCAAACGCGCGCGTTTGTTCATTTAAACGGCAGGCAAACGTATAATTTGGGTGTATTACCAACCATTTTACGTTTCTCTTATTACACAACTCATATTTTCCGTTGAACTTTCTGTATGGACCACCGACAAGCCGAGTTTGAAACATGGTGCCTCCATGAATAATGGCCAAAGTTGAAAGAGTTTAAAATTGAACTGTCCGTATTTCGGTTGAATATTAATTTCGTGGATTCTAGTTGGCATTCATAATGAAAATTAATGTTAAAAATAGTGAAGTAATAAATTTATTTCCTCTGCACATGACAGCTAAAATGATGGTACTTTGAAAATAATAACGACCGTTGTTTGTAAGATGGCTACTGTACAAGTAAATTGATTGTGAGTTTAAACAATTAGACTTCCTCCTTTATTTGTACGATAATCGTACGGTAAATTCGTTATAGCTATGCTGTAAAAGTTAATTTAGACTGAAAAGAATAATTAACATTGAAAGAGATGAATTAACATTGAGAGAGATTTCCTACTTAAAGAAAAAAATCTCTCACTTTTTCCTTTTTATACATCGTTATTTTTAAGCAGCGAGACTGATGTGTAATTCGCTGTTTTGATTATTTATAATATAGTAAATTATTTCTATGTATTTCTTATTTAAAAAAGAATCATTGTACATTGTATATGTATATTACACAAATAAGACCCAGATTCGGCACATCTATTTGTGGCTCAGACGAATTTTTGTTCTACGTGGGGATCGAACCCACAACACTTGGCGCCGTGACAATGAGAAAGCGATCAATTAAACCACTAGGCCATCCGAAAGTCGCACATGTTCAGATCTGCCAAATATATAAAAGATGAAGAGATTAACTGAATAAAGGGATAATCTTAAAGTTTATATTTGTGTTCTTATAAAAAGACAATAGGAATTCTAAAAACCACGTTTGAATCTATAGCTTCACTTAGAAATACTTCGAGCGATTCTATCAACTGAACAGAAGTGGCCAGCTACAAAAAAATTCAAGGAACCAAACCTACCCTAAAAATAGATAAGATAAGACAGCTGAACCGAGTTTATATAAAACGTCACTTTAATTAATTAAATTTGCATGACAATTTATTGAACATCGCATGCAATAGTTTATACCTATGTTTGGTATTCAGCCGTAATGGGTGGGTCCCATGAGATATAATTAATAATTGTTTTATGCAAATAAGCTTCCCTTATCTTTGGTGAGACTACGTAATCTCCACGGGAAGTCAAATGAGGGCCTAGATAATTGGATTAAGAACAGAATTGTCCTCAACGCTTAATTCACTGAGGTGTACTAATGTTCTGTAAATGAAATGAAAGTTACATTTAAATACTTCCAATGTTACAAAACATATTATCAGTTTAATGAAAATGTTACATAAAGCGAGACTTTAGCGATTTAGATTGACATCTTCAAAGTATTAATTTTATTGAAATATGGAAGGAAATTGCAATAAGAAAATACAATGATGTATCTAAACTAAAAGACTATTCTGTTGCTAAACTAAAGACTATTTTACATCTATGTTTAAGAAAGAGATAATTTTACGTTGTATTCGTCTAAAAATATTCAAGGATTTTTCAAATAAGGTAAAGTTTATCATGCATTTTTTTTCTTTGTTTAAGTATACTCAGCTTAAAAAAACTCAGCTTAAAAACTACATCGTTCAGTATCAGTAACGACATTTATTTGTAAACTTAACGGTGATAATGATTATTATAGAATAATTGTATAATTAACTTTTATCCTAATAACTACTAAATTCTGATAACACGCCATAAGTTCATTAGTACACATACTATTAATATTATAAAAAAATTATCCTCATTCATGCGTAAAACGTTCAACGGATTTGGGTAAAACTGGCTGGGTTAAATAAACAGATATGTCATATCCTGGATTAATACATACAATACTCTATTTTCTATGCCATTGATACATGCGCGAGGGATTTACGTGTGTATTAGTAGTATAATAAAGTTTTGGCAGGCTAAATAGTTCCACTGATAAGCGTCCTCATAATCTACAGTAATCGCTTAATATCGGCGCTTATGCTTATTTAATATTAGCTTTTGTCCGCGGTTTAACTCGCTCGGAAACAGTAAGTACTTTCTTCCGGATTAAATTCCTACCTATGTCCTTATCCATACCCTTGACAATGTGTATGCAAAATTTTAGGATGATCGGTGCAGTAGTAAATGCGTAAAAGCGTAAGAAATACACTCACATAAGCATGTAAAATATTCATCATCATCATCATCATCATCAGGCTATAATAGTCCACTGCTGGACATAGCCCTCCCCCAAAGAGCGCCATAGCGCCCTGTCTTCAGCTTGCCGCATCCAGCATCTGCCTGTAGTCTTTCGCAGATCGTCATCCCACCTGGTCGGAGGGCGTCCTACACTACGTTTGCCGAGTCGCGGTCTCCACTCAAGAACACGCTTACCCCAGCGGTTGTCTGTTCTTCGCGCGATATGGCCAGCCCACTGCCACTTCAGCTTGCTAATTCTCTGAGCTATGTCGATGACTTTGGTTCTCTGTCGGATGTATTTGTTACGAATCCTATCCTTCAGAGAAACTCCGAGCATAGCTCTCTCCATAGCTCGCTGAGCAACTTTGAACAGGTGGACCAACCCTACCGTGAGTGTCCATGTCTCGGCTCCGTAGGTCATGACGGGTAGCACGCACTAATTAAAATCTTTCGTTTTCAAGCATTGCGGTATGGATGAAGAGAAGACTCGGCGTAGTTTCCCAAACGCTGCCCAGCCCAGCTGGATCCTCCTCCTGGCCTCCCTCTCGAAATTATTTTTACCTAACTGCAGAATCTGCCCGAGGTAAGTGTATTCGGAAACGATTTCGAGAGGGTGACCATGTACGACGATCGGTCTTGGATCAATGTGGCCATTGATCATGACTTTGGTTTTATCCAAATACATGCCAAGATCGATACGTCGCGAGGCTGCAGCTAGGCCGTCCAGCATCTGGTTCAGCTCCTCTAGCGACTCCGCCATTAAGACTATGTCATCTGCGAATCGCAGGTGTGAGATGTAGTCGCCGTTTATGTTTATGCCCTTTCCTTTCCAGTCCAGCGTTTTAAACATATCTTCCAACGCGCTTGTGAACAATTTCGGGGATATAAAATCCCCTTGTCTCACTCCTCTGCGCAATTGGATAGGTTTAGGTTACTGCTGGCCCTGTACTTGGACACTCATGGTGGCGGCTTCGTATAGACATCTCAGCACCTCGATATAACGATAGTCTACTTGGCATCGATGTAGGGATTCCAGAACAGCCCAGGTTTCGACAGAGTCAAAGGCGTTCTCATAGTCCACAAGGCCAGACACAGGGGCTGATTATACTCTTCGGACTTCTGTATAATCTGCCTCACTGTGTGAATGTGGTCTATGGTGCCATATCCTCCGCGAAACCCGGCCTGTTCCGGCGGCTGAAACTCGTCGAGTCTCCTGGCGAGACGGTTCGTGATCACTCGTGAGAACAGCTTATAGACATGGCTCAGGAGCGAGATGGGTCTATAATTTTCAAGGAGGGTTTTGTCACTCTTCTTAAAAAAGAGCACCACCAAACTCCTGCTCCACGCCTTTGGAGTTCTCCCACTGTGAAGGACGGCGTTGAAGAGGTTCTGTAATTCCTGTATAACAGGAGCTCCTCCAGCTTTAAGAAGCTCTGATGTTACTCCGTCCTCACCGGAGGCTTTTCCATTTTTAAGCTGCCTCAGAGCTAACACGATCTCTTCTTGACTGATGTCTGGCAATTCGTGAAATTTCTGGAAAAAATCAGGGTGGCTCTGGAATCGTGGTCGTCTCGTCTGGAATGAGGGGCATGTGCAGCGTATAATCGGCCATAGAAATCCTCTATCTCGGCGGAGATCTCCGGTTTTGACAATACGGTCCTCCCGTCGTGCGTTTTAAGCTTCGTCAAGTGGCTCCTGCCAAGCTGCTGAGTGAATACTTTGGACCCTCCGTTTCCCTCTATCGCCTCTTCAATAAGGCGTGCGTTGGAACTCCGAAGGTCGCGCCGTACCATCTTCGCAATTTGCTTGTTCAGGTCTGACCTCTCAGACGAAGTCGCTTGGGCAGTTTCCCGTCTTTTTGTCATCAACCCGAGAGTCTCAGCCGAGAGTTTTGATTTCTGGCCAGTCCGCTGCGTTCTGCAGAATTTGATGCCCTCTTCCCTCAGAGTTTCTACCAGATTATGTAGGGTCTCATCAGCGTCATCGGTGGGTTCCAAGGCAACAAATCTATCCCCTAGAAGCTGCTGGAACTTCTCGGTACCCGCCATGTTTTGGATTGGGTTAGGTCGGAGCGTGGACTTCATCAGGCGGTTTCTTTTAAGCTTTAAGTTGATATTCAGAGAGCCTTGGAGGAGTCGGTGATCAGATCCGGTATTAAACCTGTTGATCACTGAGACATCTCTAAATATGTGCTTGCTATCCGTCATGATGAATTCTATCTGTCTGTCACAGTGTCGGGGCTTTGCCATATCCACTTCCTTTGAGGCTGTTTCTTAAAGAAAGAGTTCATTAAGAACAGTCCCTCTTTCTCAAGGAAGTTGACAAGCATTGCCCCCCTGTGATTCCTAATTCTATAACCATGCGGGCCTATCCGGGATTCGTTGCCAGTCTGGGTGCCCACTTTGCCGTTAAAGTCCCCCATAACAACATTGAAGTGAGCTTTAGTGGTGTTGTGCAAGGCTTTGGATATGTCTTCGTACATATCCTCCACTTCATCATCCGAGTGTGTCGAGGTCGGTGCGTAAACCTGTATGACCTTCATGCTGTAGCGCTTGGACAGCCGAAGGATCAGGTACGCTACCCTGGTCGATACACTAGAGATTTCTTCAACGTTGTTAGAGAGGGCCTTATTGACGAGGAAACCTACGCTACCCTGGGATGTTTTATCACCCTCGCGAAAGTAGAGAAGATGGCCCGAATCTTGGGTTACGGTGTTCTCCCCCTCTCTACGGACTTCACATAATCCCAGAACATGCCATTTAATGTTCTCTAACTCCCCTTCCAACTGCGCTAGATGGTGGTCAAGCCTCAGAATGTGTCCGTTAAACGTAGCCAGGGTCAAATTTAGTAATGAATGGCAGCCTAATGTAGCCCGGGGATTCTTAGCACCCCCTGCCCCGCCGTAACCGTGGCCGCTGCCATGGCCAGGAATAGCGAGGCGGCCGGGAACTGGCGGCCATTTTCTTTTGGCGTGTGCAATCATTAGAGGGTAATGCCCATAATCCCCACGCTGGGCATGCGGGTTGGGGATCGCAGTTCAGTGGTGGATTTGTATTGCAGGGAACGCTGCTGCCCCTCCCTGGTTTATGTCCCTTAGTCGCCTTTTACGACACCCACGGGAAGAGTTGGGTTGGTGCTATTCTATTTGGCCGACATCACACAGCAGACAAAAGCAGACGCTTTATTTGAGTTGACATAGTAAAATATTAGTTGGGATATATTGACATACAACACGATTAAGTATATTCGTTTAAAAATAAACGAATTAATATAAACGAGGTAAGACTCACAAAGAAACAATTACTTTTCATAAATTTTAACGAGACGGGCAAAACAATTTGTAACTAATTAAACAATGTAATTAAACAATTCATAGCCAATGAATTTTATAGACAACATAAAGGAATGTCAATAAAATGTATTGGTCTTCCCTTCTTTGTTTATCTTTTTAACGAATCCTGTGTTGCCATTTGTCATCTTTTGTAATGTTTCAATAAATTTGAATTATTTCAATTAATGCAAAATATCAACAATGCAGATTTTCGTTCCTCCGTATCGCGATTTTCGTTTGTTATGAATTAGGTACTTTAATAAATTTTCTAATGTGGTGAATTTGTTATAGAACAACAATAAATAACTTTTAACTTACTCACTTTGGCTGAGTATGAATGTGTGATTTTGTTTTATTGAGTTGAAATAATTTAGTGGGGTTGGAACTAAATTGTACTAGCGATAAGGGTATGACCATTTGTTGAAACCAGGGATAAGCCTTTAGGCAACGTCTTTTTATACTAGTAAGAAGTCAAGCATGCAAGCCATTTCATTAGATGTGGTTATGGCCAACCATATGTGATGCCGGGTTACCGTAACGGTATCGTAATACGTATGTTCATAATATGTTGGAATCCTTTAAAGCCCTTGTCTTTTCGTCCTTCGTGAAATTCTCGCCAGGGAAATCATTTTCATCCACAAAATATTACAACATTTAGACCAATATGTTTCTTTCGTTTTGCCGCACACGTACTTTTCATTTATGTTTATCTGCTGTCACAAGCATCGTGTTCAAGTTCAAATAAATCTTAGTACCATTTCTGCACGGATGGTGTAGTGGTCTAAATGGTCGCCTCGCCACTGCCATTGCGCCGAGTGTTGTGGATTCGAATCCCACACGGGGCAAAGCTTTGTGTGATCCATAAATGGTTGTCCCGAGTCTGGATGTTCTTTTGTGTCCGTTGTTTAAATGTTTGTAAAGTCCCCAGCGACACAGGATTTATTCCTAGTGCGGGCAATGTCTTTTACAAAATAAAAAAAAACAAAACAAAAGCTATTTTAAACTGATTGAGTTTTAATACCTACATTTTTTATTAATTAAAATGTGTTCATTGACAATAATGTACTTCATAAAAGCGTATTGCTATGAATATATATAATACTAGCTGTCCCGACAGATGTCGTCCTGTACAAAAGAGAAAAAAAAATCATATCTAAACCATCCTCGAATCCACTTGAACACACACAAAAAGTTTCATTCAAATAGGTCCAGCCGTTTAGGAGGAGTTCACTGTCAACACACGTGCAGAAGAATTATATATATAAAGATTGAGGCGCTTAGGAGGTAAGTACTGCTTTGGTGGAACACCGGTAATCAATAGACTGCTAGAAATTGAGACTTATAGGAGTCCTGTAGCAGTTTGGGAAATGTTATTAGTTTTATCTATTATGAAATATATATAATATTCTATAATATTCTATCACATACACACAACACCATCTAGCCCAAACTAAGCAGAGCTTGGACTATGGGTACTAGACTGGATAAACATACATATATACTTTTTACTTACATATTATACATAGAAACACCCAGACCAAGACAAACATCCATGTCCATGCACACAAATGTTTGACTTGTGCGGGAATCGAACCTGCGACCTTAGGCGTGGCAGTCGGTTACTCTAACCACTACGGCATCAGGGCCGCCATAATTATCAGTAGCAGCACAGAATTCGAAACGATGTCCGTTAGTAATAATAAATAAAAAAATAAAAATAATTTATTACCAAAAGAGTACAATATTTCACATAGAATCCATTGGCCCCACACTAGGCAAACCTGTCCTGTGGATGCCTTATTCCGATTACAATAATTCAAATTGAAATACAATTTTGGCTCGATCGAAATCAACAAAAGTAGATTTACAAACAATTTAAGGTAAGTGTGTATGTATGTACGTATTTCTAATCTATAGGTAAATGTTAGACAGAAATAGACTTGTTTCATATTACGTGGTATCTCTAAACAAAGCTAGAGAAATATGGCTGTATATTCTGCTCTGCCAACACCTTCGAGAATGGTATCGAAAGGAATAGTCGTGAGACTATGTAATAACTACAAATCTTAAGCTTACATTGTAATTGTATCTGTCACGTTTACCATATATAAAGAGGTACACATGTAGCCGTTAATTGGTACCACAAGATTGGCCAGGTTGGCCGTGAATGCCGAATTAGAAATTATATAATTAGGACATTCACGACGACTATTTAAATAACGGAAAGATGTGTTTATAAAAGGCTTTATTTAGCAAGGGAGGCAGAAGATATATGTAAGTACTATGCTTGCATTAGTTTCTACTGGTTCGGTGGCGCAGTGATTGCTTTTCTGTTAAGAAAATCTCAGTAGCCGCATGATGACGGTGATGATAGGAGACGCAATAGACTCGCCCCCTATTTCGTGGGACCTAATATTTTATTTGTACAAATATGTGCGTAATATACCTTTAACTGCCTACCCTTTGGAAAGAGCGGCTTCTTAGACAACATAAATATAAAATGAGCTATGCCTTACCTAGCTTTATCTATAAGATAACTCTTCAAGGCAGAATGGTATTTCGGCATAATGGCACTTAATAAACAGAGACAATGGAGAAAGTATCTGGGATCCGAAGTAAGTGCATTAGCCAACAGTTAAAAGCCTAATAATAATGAATTAGCAACGATAGCCTAGAGAGGTCAGGCCATAGGTCTCAAGCTTGAACCAAAGGCTCACTATTTAAAACGATGTGTATTATGTATGGCGATGGAAACCATAATTGAGAAACCTACATATATGAGAGCTCTCCATAATGTCTTGAACCCGCACGCTGAGAAAAGCCCAGTGTCCAGCAACGGGACTGTTTATATGCAGGTCTATTTATTTTTGTTGTACATTGCGAACATGCTTAGGATGTTTGTTACGCAATCACGCGTAAATCGTTAAACAGATTCATATGAAACTTGTCGCACAGATAGACCATATTCTGCACTAACACCAAGAAACCTTTTTATGCCAGTATCTAGTAGAAATCACGCGAATAAAGCCATGGGCAGAAGCTACTACGTTTTACTGTAATCGCTATAGCATAACCAAGTGACGATAAATCCGTATAACTACTTTTACTTAATCATTATTACATTTGCCGATAATAGCACCCGATATAACGATATCTCACGCTAATTACTGACGTTCGCCTCCACAATGGGGTGAACATATTAATCAACGTCCATAACATCGACAGAATACGGGCTGGGACGGTAACAAGAGATTCACCTTGCTATTTAGTAACTTTACTATAATATTCGGTGTATCATAATAGGGGTTTGAATATGAAGTTGACGCTTTGTATGAAGAAAATCGGTAACGGTGTGGTTTTCGCACTAACAATTTCATAAATATTTTTTAATGGCCAATAAGACTATTATCTTTTCCTTTTTATGTATATTTGCTTATATTTAGGCCTCTATAAATTGTCTTAAATTATAAAACATCAACAATCGTGACTAAATGAGACACTAAACGCTATAACTTTAAATACAAATTGTATAAAAGGTATTTATTATTAATAAAGATGTTATTAATAAAATATATAGCACTAGCTTTTGCCCGCGGCTTCGCTCGCGTTAATTTAGAATTTGACAATCAATTCGGGTCGTACTATGCTTGTAATAATATAATTCAATCATGATTCGAAAGACACGTGGCGCCATCTATTATCATAAGAACGTTATTGTTGTTTTCCTCGGGCATAGTAATTTTTTTCGGGATGAAAGGTAGCCTATGTCTGTTTCTGTACACCTGACAACGTATATGCAAAATTTCAGGATGATCAGTTAAGGGTAACAAACAAACTCATTTTCGCTTTTATAATATTATAAGTTAGGATTAGGATTTCTCAAAACATAAATGAATTTTGTAATAATCGTTGCATTTTGTACAGATACCACAAAATTAGATGTAGGACAGAAACGGCAACTTGATAGTCAAAGAATTCGTCCGATATTTTTTTATTTTCTGTTCCCGTGAGTACGTGGGTGTGAAAATTTCAATTCAACCCATAAACTCCCTTTATAGTTTTGCGGATACAAACATACGGTGCCTGCATTTTTATTATAAAGATAGACTGCCTCGTTAGTACAGTGATTGTGAATACGACGGGCGTGAGGTTATTCTTTCAAGGAATTCTCAATAGTAGCACAGTAGTTGCATTTATTACACCAAGTTTAAATAATATGGAACAAAAAGAACGATTTCCTCAAAACCAGTATGTTTTTGCTCAATATGCACAATGGCACAAAAGGGAGAAAGGACTCAACAGCCTTTGTATGGGTTTGTAGGCTTTTATGTTGACATTATGGAACCTCATGAACACTATGCTACTACTTTATCTGTATTCTCCTTTCTTTTACTTGAAAGTAACAACTTCAGTTTCAACGGACAAAGTAAAACAAGTAATTTTATTAGTGTAGTAAAGGCCGCACTCTCGCTTTGCCACATCTCTCTGTTATGCGCTAGTTTGCACCAGTCTCTCCTACAGCTGTCTAATTTGTCCCGCCACCGTCGCCTCGGTCTGCGACTTTGCCACTAAGTATCATCTGGGACCCACTTTGAGCTGATTTTACCCTACAGTTCCATCGGCACGCGGTAAACGTGTCCACCCTAATCGCATTTGAATACGGAAATATAAATATCTAGGAACCGCAGCATCAAACGATACAATAAATAAAATAAATAAACGATGGTATATATACACGCGATTAAAAATTAAAAGGGACATTGTAAGAACGTTCGTTCATATGTGGCAACTGCGCCAAAATAAAATATTAATACTGCAGTCATATCAATGGGTATATGTCCGGAAAAAATGATGTAACACCTACTACGATCCAACAGTAAAGGCAAAATCACACTCTACCGCGTCGGATCGAAACGGAACATTTAGCTATCGGTCTGTCGAGTATAAAGGTCTGTGGTAATATTAAATCCTCCAATAAAAACCAAACTGGAACTCAAAATTTTATTGATCAAAGATTAAATCGCTGAACAGCTTTGGATGTAGTTTGATTCATAGTTAGACTACGACCTTTATTAACCCATCTCAGTAATGTTAAAAGCATATCTGTTTGAATATTCTCAGTAGCAAGACGGAAGTCTGGTAGTTGTGCATAATAGCAGGCAGACTTTCAAATAATAAATTTTTCATAAATACAATTTTATGTTGAATAATTTTAAAAGCATGTTTGAATGTTTTTACTACCAGAAAAACGTTCAAGTCTTTAAAAATATGGACTCATATTACGGAGCTCTGTTTACTTTTTGCCTCCATCATCATTCTTTTATCATAAAGAGCTTTTAATTACTAACGAAATAGCATACGTTCAACGAGCTATCACTATAACCCCACGTGCATTTTTTTAAATGCCTCATTGATACTATAATTAGATATATATTGTCATTCCATAAATCCAATTTCAAAAATCCAGAAATTTGTAATATTTTTCTTGATCCGAAACTGCATTACATGATTTGATTTTGAATAAACAATGCAAATTAATAAAATACTTTCAACAAAAAAAAATTTACGTTGTTACTTTGATTAGACAAAATATGTTAAATATCGTCTGCCTCGGTGTGAAAGCGGTAAATAATATGAAGTTTCGTATTCCTGATTCCTAATTCAGGCAAAAAGTTATAGGCTTTTTCTGTCAAGACATTCACAGTAGCTACATGAAGTCTGCCGGGAACACGACAATAGACTCGTCCTCTATTGCATGGGACCTCTTACCATAGTTGGCAAAATATGAACATGAAAAATATTTTTGTTCCGTACCTATTTACCCTTCGGGTACAAAGACTGTATAAAGAAATAATTTTTCTTTCTTTATATTACTATGTACTAGATTTTGCCTTTAATACTCGCGAAACGTAGGTAAGGTTAAGTTAGTAACAGTGTTTTTTTTTCTGTATGAAAGGCCTACCTTTTACACAGAAAAACACAAAAAGACGTATGACGACGTTTCAAACAGAAAAGGACGTAGG
The DNA here is from genome assembly GCA_963564715.1 of Catocala sponsa. Lineage (NCBI taxonomy): Eukaryota > Metazoa > Arthropoda > Insecta > Lepidoptera > Erebidae > Catocala > Catocala sponsa. The sequence goes on along the minus strand of OY751338.1, from coordinate 17,138,427 downwards.
GTACCTATACCCTACGTCCTTTTCTGTGCCCCTAACAAAGTAGGTATATGCGAAATTTCATGAAGGTCGGTCGAATAGTTAAGGCGTGAAAGCGTAACAAAGAAACAAACTCGCATTCGCATTATAATATTAGTTAGGATGTAGAGAATAAAACTTGCTTCCTTCTTTCATCCAATTAAATGTAAATCGTCCCTAAAAAGAAGTCTGACGCAAGCCTTCCGATAATAATTAGTCACGTGTATTACATACTTTAATCCATAAATAAATATGTTTATGAACTGTATTTAATGTCATGTTCATTCCGAGCCGTTAACTTTATTTGTTCCGACGTTATTATAGATATCAAATTTTTATGGTATGTGAAATAAAAAATGCGGCGCGGTGTCCATGTTTTTATTTATGCTAAAAGCGCTTGCCTATACTGGTGGGCTTTTAATGTATGCAATTAGAAGTATTTATGAGAAGTAAGTCGTGTGACAAACAAGGTATACAGCAGATATACTTCTCTTACTTACATAATAATAGAAACTTCACAATTGCCACCAATCTACATTATGCCAATTGTTGGTTGTGTACGATTTCCTATTACAACAAAAAATATGTAATTTACATGTAATATAATAATAAAATATATATAATACCGTATATAAATTGGACCGTGTTGTGCAGAAATGATCCAATCCACAAAAATATAAAAGTGATTTGAAACATGATTTGAAACATAAGTTCACTTTTCTTGTGACTGTTATCCTACCACATCATGTTATGCATATAGTTTTATAAAGAATCGAATATAGATTTTTGCATTACTTGATGTTTATTCAAAAGATCTTCATACTTATAGATAAATTAAAAAAGTACCCCTGGATAATTTCTGCACAACACGGTCCAATTGTCCTTACTACACAGACCAATGCACAGTGTAAAATTGTTAATCCCATAGTCCACCACGCAGTTCTACTGGGTAGACTTCACACAACTTCGAGAACATATTGTTACCCTATAGACATACAGGTTTCAACTTAATGTTTTCTTTGACCGTTAAAACGAGTGATAATGTTCTATTTCATACGCACTTAAAAAAATCAACGGGTTGCACTCCGCGAGTGCCGGCAGAAGTGAAAACTTGAATATTAACGTTGTGCATTTTTGATATTTTGAAATGGTTAGGGAATAATTTTGCAAGAATTGCTTTAATTATCAGTATAAAAGTACTATCATTTATGTGGTAAAATACATTATTTATTTATTGCCCTATCGTACATAAACATGACAATTCTCCCTCCGTCTTACGAATTTTCGCTCAGGTCACGTGTCCTGACGCGAGTTTAACATTTTTTACCCATCACAAAAAAGTGCACAACGCCGCTAAAAAAGTTTTCACTTAAAAATCAGCGTTACGTTACGTCGAATCTTACTCAATACCTATGCGTGGCAATCCAACGGTCACCCGCAAAGCTATCGCTGCTTATACACAGGGTTTATTCCTATCGCAAAAGCTAACCTAGCCTCAGCGGACGTAAGTCTCTGAAAGCTTATCTAAACTCAGATTTTCAGCCTCATTGCTCACACCACTCACCTCGATACGAATGACCATAATATTCCATTATTATAAAAGCATGTCTGCCTAAACAGTTAAAAACATTAATTTATTATGATTTATACATGCTTTATTTATTCATGGTGGATAACGGGGTCTAAACATTAGTTCCCATGGGTAACGTGACAAAACAAATTAATTAAACGAAAGGTAACAAAAATATAATAAATTTAAAATATGCCTGGTATGTAGATATAAGTTCCAATTTTAGCACTTAAATATTCAATAGAATAAATATTAATGTTTGAGTAATTATATATAAGATTGCCCAAACTAAATGATACATTTAAATTAAATTAACGCACCTATGTAGAAGAATTATTTTTAAATTATTACCAGCAGCCTGTTTATCTTATAGTATTTATAGATGCTTTTCCCTTACAAAGGCAAATCAGTCTCATCTTCTTCATTCATAGTTGATTATGTAAACGAGACATATTCCATTAACAAGTATAGACATGTCAATCTCACCGCACGCTTCACTATTTGGAGAGTTTACTAATATAGTCGAGCCATATTATAATATCAACCCTATATTAAACTGTCGCACTGCTGGGCACCGGCCTGTACTCGGTGTGAGAAGAGTTAGACGTTAGTCCACCACGCTGGCCCAGTGCTGGTTGGCAGACTTCACATACCTATTTTCAAGAACGTTATGGAGAACTCTCAGATATACAGATTTCCTCACGATATTTTACCTTACTGTTTGAGCGAGCCATAATTAACTATTTAATACACACATAACTTTCTAAAGTCAGTGATTCGTGCCTTGTGATTGAACTCGAGACATCTCAATGCATCTCAGTCCAATGGTCTCCCACAAGGCTATCGCTGCTTTGGTTGCTATGGCCATATTTATTACGTGTGACCGAAAACCATAACAGGCAAAATGTGAGCGTAATACATCTCTGACTTCCCTTTTAAAGAGGCGTAACACTACATATGTATGTATGTAGTTTTAATAACCGTCCACAATATCAAACTTGACCAACGCGGGTAGCATGCGCTCACGTTACACGTGTAAACGTCTACGTCGTCTTACTCTAATCATCATACACTCTAGTATATGATGATTAGAGTACGCGTCCATACAGTTTCTCAATCAGGTTTAATATGTACACTAGAATACGCCATAAAATAATGTTACACGTTTAATATATTTGGCTATTACCGGCACATACGAAAGAGAAAAATACAAAAATTTCTAATTCTCTGAAAAATTAAACAACCTTTCTAACGGCTTCAAAGGCGAGCTAAATGAAAATTACTACTTTACAACATCGCCTCGAGCTATCCAAAACCATCGTGAATATGTTTATATCTCGCTTAATGCCGGCTTTAGAATCGATCGCAGTGTTCGGCAAAGTTAACGAGTTTTCAATCCCTGATACCCTCAGGATATAAAAATAATTAAAACATTCGAATGACCCCTGACACCCATGTTAAATGTCAATCCCAAACCTCGATAGTCCCTTCGTAAATAGGACATGACAAGTTAATCGAGGTTAAATCGATTTATTTATGAACTTTAACAGTGATGATTAACGTAAACGTATTCGTTGTCACTTAGGAATCATAACAGTATTATCTTTTTCTAGATTTTACTGGCGGCTTCGCTTGCATAAATGTAGGTTAGGTTATGTTAGTAACAGTATATTTTTCTGGATTAAAGGTATCCTATGTCGTTTTCTGTTCCCCTAACAACGAGTATGCGTATAAATTTCATGATGATCGGTCGAGTAGTTAAGGCGTAAAAGCAATACGGTAATTAAAATTATATAACATATTGGAATATTTTAGCTTGCCCAGAATTAATTTCAGTTGCTGATTCATATAAATATAAAACATTCCTACGGTAGGCGAGTGTGTTTCTCAGGAGCCACAAACCAACAAAAAGTCGTTAGAAAAATGAGTGACAGGTTACAATTAAAATTTCATGTTTTTGTCCAACGCTTATTATGGTGTACTCGCATGTTTGTTGTTTTTGTGACTGCAATTATATTCTGATACGTCATTTTAATATTATATTTAAGACAGTTATCATGGTCAAACTAAATCAATGTATATTTATTAAAGTATAATTAAAGCTTGCTGTAGGTTTTGGTTGGCAGAATAGGATAATGCGGCAATATAATTAGCTTTTTAGTTGTTAAGCAGAATAAAACACAGTGTATCGGTTATGTAACACACGAAATTTTGGGTGTTTATTATAAAACAAAATTGTCTTCTTGCGAAATTTGCTATCTATTGCTCCGTGTCTATTATTTATTTAGGTATTATTGCATCAGAACTCTAAAAAGAAAAACATTGTTTAAGTCCAATTTCAACATTGCCCTCTAACTATATATTTTTTTAAGTATACATTGATTCTAATTTTAGCTAAAGCAATATTAGCTACTAGACAACAGAAGTTCACGATAAGTACTTTAAAGTAGTAGAGCCTCGCTGATTTCAGCATGAATGGGGCGGCTCGACCGGGAAAGGACGACCCTCTTACAGAATATCGACGTGAAATAGCAGTATTCCTACTGTTGTGTTTCATTCGGTGAGTGAGAGTGCCAGAGGCCCAATCATCCCCTTTCACCCATCCCGCTCCTTCTCCTTCCCACTTCCTTTCCTAAATCGTCGGCAACGCGCAAGTGATGCCTCTGATGTCGCGGGCATCCATAGGCTACGGTTACCACTTACCATCAGGTGGGCCGTATGCTTGTTTGCCACCTTAGTTGTATAAAAAAAAGTATAATAAAATACATATTTTTATTTTAAACTTCTTGACTGCACGGATGGCGTAGTGGTTTAAGTGGTCGCCTCGCCACTGCTGCTGCGCCGATTGTGGGTTCGATCCCCACATGGGACAAAGTTTTGTGTGATCCACAAATAGTTGTAGCGAGTCTGGGTGTTCTTTGTGTCCGTTGTTTGAATGTTTGTAAAGTCTACCAAGATATAGGAATAATGCCGAATGCAAAAAATGTCAATGAAATAAAATTAGCTTACATACAAACATACATAATACATAAGCATGTCATAAGTGTCATAACACACTCATCAATATATAAATTATCTTTAAGCTCTGACAAAGACCATACAGCAATTCAAAAACATGACCAAAGTCGTGGGTATTATCTAGCTCAGTATATATCAAGTTCCATTTTCGGCTTGACTGTCCTTACTAATAAAAGAAGAACTAACATGGCAGCTACGCGTCCCGCACATCTGTACTTGCTCTCAGATTACTTAAACTCTGCCACATACTGCACGAGTCTACGTCACTGGCAATAAAACGTACGCTTTGCTGTCTGTCACTTATATTGATAAACTTCAAAGAAACAACTAGACTGGACAACTGGTCTTAACATTTGTATTTGCAGACTTTTCAATGCATTTAACAACGCCTACAGGTTGTCCGTTTATATTAAAACATACATCCACCTGTTTTTTTTAGGGTTAGTCAGAAGTAATTTGTTTTTTTTTATACAATTAGGGTGGCAAACAAGCATACGGGCCACCTGATGGTAAGTGGTCACCGTAGCCTATGGACGCCTGCAACACCAGAGGCATCACTAGCGCGTGGCCAACCCTGTAGGAAAGGAAGTGGCAAGGAGAAGAAGCGGGGAGGGGGTAAGGTGGTCATTGGGCCTCCGGTATTCTCACTCACTGAACGAAACACAATAGTAGGAACACTGCTATTTCACGTCGATATTCTGTGAGAGGGTAGTACTTCGCCGGTCGAGCCGGCCCATTCATGCTGAAATCAGCGAGGCTCTACTACTCTAAGTATTTGTGTCTCATATTCATAATGTTCAAAGGAACAACTGGATGACTGCTCAACTGGTCTTAAAGAACATTAATTGTAAATGTTGAACTTAATGAATGCTATTTCGACACATGATAAAATTGGTCTTGTGAATATATACGTAGCATCGCGTGTACTTTCCAGGAGTTAGTTTGTCAGAGGAGCCATAAGTTTACACTTGTGTTTGCGACTGATTTTGAAGGTCCAAGTACCTAGTATTAAGTGACTATTTACTAATAAGGCTAAGGTTCTTCTGACTAGAAGAGCTTTATAAGTTTACTCTTATATTTGCGACCGATTTGCAGGATCCATATTCGATTCCAAGTAAGTCAGAGGATTTTTCTGTTAATAATGTCTTTCAATAGCAGTTTGGTGTCCGAAAATGCTTAGGACTTAAAACAATATGTTGCAAAATACCAGTCCATCATGTCTACCATTGCTGAAATTTAAATGCATAATTTAAAAGTCTTTTAACATTAACCAGGCGTAAAAACTCATTAACACTTTGCTGCATCTAGCAATCTCAAGTAACTGCGTTAGGAAAAAAGCAATTGGTTCATTACCTAAATAAAATCTGGATTAAATATAATGACCACCAAAAATACTAATTGCGCACCAAAATATGCTTACTGAAATATATCATAACGAGCACCTATACGCCTCAGATCACTGCATTCCGTCTCGGAAGGGTTAGGTTATGTTAGGTTCCTTCTTAAACCCACCCAAAAATAGGAGCCTCGCTTAGCGGGTCTGCGTCGACTTAGTTTGATCTCTTTAAATATATTTTTGTGTGCAATTAGTATTTTTGGTAAGCATATTTTACTGTGCAATTAGTATTTTTTTGCTGTGCAGTTAAATACTACCCAATAAAATCCAGCTAAGTTGCGCTAAAGACGTCCAATGATTTCAATATCCACTTCATGTACCATTTAAATGATAGACCATCGAAGTGTCTCTATATTTAATTAGTTAGACTATATTTAGTTCGCATACTGCGCAACGTTACAACATAGTTCAGTTCTCATAAAGTACTTCAGTAGTAACAGTTGTGAATACAACATAAAATCAGAAAGAGCAGCTGGATAGTATGTATGTTAGAACCGTGCTTGCATACTCAATCTGTTGTTCCTTCTATATTAATGTCCTCCAGACCGAATGTTGGTCACGGCGGCAATCTTAACGGAGACTGGCTATCTGCGCAGGAGATATTATAGTGCACAAGCGCATGCGCAAACACAAATGCACTTTATGTACCCTCTAACTCTCATGATCCAATTGGACGGTAATCTGGATTAAGTAGCTTTCTAATGGTGTAAAAATTGTAATAATCGGTAAATTAGTTTTTGAGTTTATTCGCAACAAACAAACATACAAAAATGCTTAATTTACCAAGTTAACTATTTTACGCCCAAAGTCACATATTTTATATAATCGATATATTGATAAATCATTTGTCGTCATATACCGTTTTGACTTGAAAACCAATTGAAAACTCTGCAATAGTTTTCAATTGTTTTTGAATCTTTTTGCGGGCCACGCAAATGCCTGAACTTATGAGTTTGCAAATGTACTTATACAAGATCCATAAACGATATAAAACAAAAGACAAAATAATAAAAGAACAACTTTATTTAATCAAACAATAACAAAGAGTTAATATTGTTTTGGATAGTTGAAGTTTACAGATTGGCGATTTCGCGAATAGGTTGCTTATCGAAGAAAGCAACGATGTTCTTGTACAGAACCTTCGCAGCGGTGTCAACCATAGGATGACCAAATTCAACGGAGACTTGCTTCCAGTTCTCGTTCAAGAAAATCAACATGGCATCACCTGAAACATAGTTTTATGTACGGTAGTAACAAATTTTTAACTATTAAGGTTATACCTAAATAAAATCTTAATGCTTGTATATAATAATATTTTTTATACATATTATAACATGAATTTATATGTATAAAAAATAGCTTGACGTTTAATAAAAGTGTCGCGCATACATGATACGTCCCCAATATTGGATAATATAACAAATACGCCATCTATGATAAAAGGTATGCAACTGCTACTAGAGGTATGAGCTGTTTCGGGATTCGTACGCAAATGTTCTACTACTGTCTGTCTGTCCTAAATTTGAAGGGATCTATCTTTTAAAACCGTTATTTGTAGCCGACTAACTATTTACAGACTACATGTATTAAGACGGATATCTTAACAAATAAAATAATTATAATTGGACAGCAAAAATGTTGTCAATTTCGAAATAAAAACAGTTAAATTATAATTTGCTAAAAGAAATATGATTGTTAGGTCCATCTTAAAATCATTAATACATAGAAGCGTTACATATTTAAGGAGTTATTGTAATACAAGTAACACAAGAAGTTTAAACAATGCCCATGTGTTAATCAGGCACGTGACATTGTGCGCAACCCTCACTGCATAAGTATAACTAGACCTAAGCCGGTTTTTAGGAGTATTCCGCTTTCGGCACCAATTTTTTCGGCACTTATGGTTTCGGCACCTAAGCTATTCCACTTTCAGCACAAATAGGTATTTTTGCTTGATGCCGAATGTGGAATAAAATACCTATTGGTGCTGAAAGTGGAATAAGCTATTCCGAAATATAAGGTATAATTCGTATTCCGAAATATAAAATATAAGGTGCCGAAACCATAGGTGCCGAAAAAAATTGGTGCTGAAAGCGGAATACTCCGGTTTTTAACAAGAGGTAGAGAAAAGTCATTTTGAAAATGATATCTTTAGACATTGCTTGGTCGTTTTCACGAGTATAAGTTACATTGTTGGCAAAAAAATATTATTATATGTAAATCTAATACTCACTAAGTTCCTTGTTGCCGTTGAACAAATTTGTAAGGCCGAAGGTAGCGCCATCTATGATCTCGAAATCGAAATTGTATTTAGTTGGCTTGATGTGTTCTATGTCGCCTTTCTTCACCGTGTCGTAATGTATGAAGATCTTGACGCGAAGATTTTCTAAACACGGTTAAAAGTTTTATTAGTAAAGGATATTGCCATGAGATCTCGGGCCTGTGCGGAAATTCTCGATTACACCATAAAACCTAAATTTGTTCCCGGCCGACGTCAATAGGATTTCTTTTGAGGTACTATAATCTATTATAAAGCTGAAGAGTTTGTTTATTTGTTTGGTTGAACGCGCTAATCTCAGGAATTACTGGTTCGAATTGAAAAATTCTTTTAGTGTTGGATAGCCTATATATCGAGGAAGGCTATAGGCTATATAACATAATAATAATAATATTTATTTGCATCAAACATGGTAGGTATATAAAGATGTTACAGTTGTGTAATAAGTTACACATGTTTAGCTTAACATAGCATGCAATACATTTAACACATAGTCTGGTAGGCACAAAGTTACAATTTATTTTCAATAAATTCTTTTAGACAATAAAAATTATTTTCATTTAGCCATTTATATAAATGTATTTTAAATAATCTAGTATTTTACCCTTTTAAATATGCGTACACACATCACTAGACAGCTTTTATTATATTTAGTCAACCTTGCAACATCACTAAGCACAAGTCTATGGGGGTCTCGTCTACTCCTTGAATTTATACCGTCTGCTGTCTTAAATCATCAATCATTTCCTTACAAAATTACAAATTTCATAAATGTCTGACGGTAGCGGAAGCAAACCAAGCTCTTTAAACTTCGAACGACACGATTCATCGGGTTGTATTCCACATATGGCTCTAATACATTTTTTTTGTGCGACAAATACTCTATTTTGATCAGTACTATTACCCCACATAATAAGTCCGTAGCGTAACAGTGACCCTACATATGCGTGGTAACACGTAGTTGCCGTTTTTATATTTGTTACATTTTTTATTTGTTTGAGCGCGTAAACAAATCGATTTATTCTATTTGACATATGTTCCACTTGTAACATCACGCTACGATCCACGGGGGCGGCGCAGTAACTATAAACGTGGGTGAAACCGCGGGCACAGCTAGTTCTTTATATATAAGGTATACAGGAGCACTTTAGCCTTTTGCTATCTACATTTTCGTGCCGCGTAATAGCGATCCTTTTATTATCTACTGGCAAATAGATGATGTTGAAAATTCCGGGCAAACTCAATCAAATTGCTAACCTGGGTATCGAACCCAACCTGTTTATAGGTTTGACAAGCAAACATAATCGCTAACTTATATCATGAGACTAAGGAGGCAATACGTTCATGTTTTGTAATAAATAAATTCGAACGATATTCCAAATTTAAAAATCAGGTAATATCGATATTTTACTACAGCAATAGTGATTCTCTATTCATTATTAACTCGCAGCTTATTAAATTGAGTGAGAATTAGAAGCCTCAGTAACAAATACTTACTCATTTTCAGTTTCAACTGGCCATCACCAGTAATGGGAAGGATTAAAACGCGTCCAGCCGCAGTATAGTGACCTTTGATGGAGAGGTCTGAGTTGAACTCGATACTGAATACTTTCTTTTTCATATCCCAGCTGAAATTCGAAATAATACATTTAATTGTAAAAAAAAATATTTATTACAAATGTTTCTTTCATCAAGAGAACTGCTAGAGAAAGCTTTGATTGAAATTGTTCGAACCCGTCTTTTTTATATTAGGTATATGTACACTATTGAATTTGGAAAGACATTATCACATTAGAGATAGACGATCGTAGATTTTTTTATCTAGTAGACGTTAGTTGAGACGAAAGAAAAATGCAAATAAATATATCTAAAAACTAATGTTTTCAAGATAAATCGCCATATACGAATTTATGAAATAGTTTAATTTTAAAGACCTACATTACATGAAAATGGCGGATTTATTTTAGATTAAAGATTTCAAACGACCTTTGCGATATACGTCAATAAGGGAAAAATATCTACTTCACAGAAATATATGTATATAGCAAGCTCCCTGTATAGCAAGAACCAAAAAATTGTGATAACGACCACAAACGACGAGAAAGAGCTTAGTAACTATTCTAGATACAAAAAGGATTATATACATGCGTATTAGGTAAATCCTTAGGAATCGTTACTAATATTATAAAGCGTAATAAATATAACAATTACTCACAATTGAGTTTGTTATATTTGTTACGCTTTTCCGCTTTAAGTACTCAACCGATCATCATAAAATTTCGCATACACTTTGTCAGGGGTATAGAAAAGAACAAAGAGTAGGTATGTACAGTTCCTGAGAAATATCTTATTGACAAAATCTTAATTAATGCAGTCGGGGCCGCGAGAAAATTCGAGTACAAAATAACATTAATAAGCTTACTCGAAATCCTTGATAACAGCTTTCTTCATGCCCTTCAACGTGCCCTCAGTCAGGCCAAACTGGAGACCAGACAAGTCAAATTTAACGTCTGGCATGGCCATAGGGTCTAAGACCTCGACACCATTATCAGGCATTCCTCCAACAAAAATTGGCAGCATCTTTTGAGCGGCAGAGAGCATACACGCTTTGTCGGTCAACTTGCATTTTTCCACAGGCAAAACTGAAACGAGAAGTCATTTTTAGACAAGAGAATAGTTTCAATGTTGGAATGTTCAGCTGCATGTATGGTGCAGTAGTTAAAATCTCAACATGCTGAAGGCAATGGCAATGCTGTAGGCTGGGCGTTTGATCCACACACGTGACAAAAATTAGTTCATCTAAACATCTACACACAATCTTTTCATCTCAATAACTGTTACGAGTCACGGTGTCTTGAAGCAATAATACCCAAACTCAGAAAGACTGCTTGTGTCTTACACAAACATTTTTAATGCAGAGGTTAAAATTAAAATACTTTATATTATAGTCTCCTCTTAAAATATCAGAATAATAATTATGGCCAAATATGTTTTAAATTTCAGCAATTTTAAGAATTTGCCAATAAAACGCGCCAATTTGGTCAATTCTTAGTAGGAAGTAAAATCCCAGGTTGGGATGTAATTTAAACGCTACGGTTCATTCCATTTTACGAAGGAAGGTATGCTTTCAATCAAACGCGGGATCTGAATAATTCCATGATCGAAATAAATTGAAATGTGAATGAAATCGATTTAGCGATCGAAATAAAATGGAATGCGATTTAATCGATCTGACCATCGAAATACAATAAAATGCGATCTAAATCTTATATTGCCAGGCTTTGTTACATAATAGACGCTTGCCTATAATTAATTTGTCACAGACTACCTGCTAAACGCAACTTCGTACATTGTTTTAAAGTATCTGCGTCGTGTCGTTGACACAGCATCTAAGTTCTAAATATAAAGTTTAGTAAAATCAACACAGTGTTTTAGTCGTAAGACCATAAAAATCAGACAGAGAGACGAACTTTTGGTAAGCGTTTTATCATGGTAAAAATAATAACTACACATAAATCCATCCATAAGTCACAATTCTAACATCAATATTATGTCATACTTTTTGGATTAACAAATGAATATTCGTTATGTTTTTTTATGTAGAACAATGACGGTGGACCATATCTTAAATACAGAAAAACATGCTAGATTCTCCGACCATATTATTATAAAATGCAACGAATATGTGAAACTTAATTAATCGTATTGACTAAGATTACATGACTATAATTATTTTATTAATAATGAGAAATTACGCCGTCTTCGCCTCGTTCCTTGATCACATCAGAGTTGTGGATAAATATTCAGATTAAGACTATCGCAAGCTGGCAAGAGAAGTACACACAATAAAGTATCACATATAATAAAGATGTCACTATAATAAATAACCTATATATAATTGATGTAATATATGTTCTCATAAGCTTTACTAAGCAATGTCATTACTACTATGTCATTTAAATAAAATATTTTTCTTAACCTCCTATAAATCTAATAGACTAATTCCTACAATTATTAATGCTACCTTTTATAACACTCTTCAATAACATAATAAGTATGCAAACATGATACGTGACAATTATAACTACAGAAGATACCTATACATAATTACGTTAAAAGAGTTATGAGAAAAGAGATCGATTATATAAATTGTCTCCTATTATATTTATGATTATATGTTTATGATTACTTCTATTATATTCATGAATACTGTCTGGCATGATAGACATGAGTAAGTAGGTTTTACATATATTTAAAACCACGAACGTTTTAACGGACAAGCAAGATGTCCTGCTAATCTCATGGGACCTTTTTAGGCGTTGTGGCGACGGACAACGGCGAAACGGGAAATTTTAACCGATGGAACATAATCACTACATATTATAAAACAAAGTCCCCGCCACGTCTGTCTGTCTGTTGGCGATAATCTCAAAAACTATTAAATGGATAATAGGTATTATATACTACTAGCGACCCACCCTGGCTTTGCACGAGTAGTACAAAACCTTAATAAATGATACACCTAAACCTTTCTCATGATAACAACAACAGATAGAGCCAGACTTTTCCATCCGTTAGCAAAATACCTCAACTACGGGTTGCCTTAATGTCAATTTTAATACATTTTTTAAATGTCAAGGATAAGGACAACGCATTAAATATTTAAACAGTTTACAAAAAAGCACATGCACATTTTGAGTATCCCTTAAATAATTATGACAATTTTGCTAATGAATAATAATTGCTTCTCTTATATAGGTAATATAACGAAAGATTATATCTGTTAGATACTTATAGTAATATAATCTGCATTCAATCGTCACAACCAATGTATATAATGTGATCACACCAATGTATCAAATATCAAATCAAATATCTAAATTTTAGAAAACTATATTTTTCTAAAATTTAGATATTTGATTGACGTCTCTGTGGGGAAACGGTAGTGTATGCGACTGATCCATGCATGAGACCTCGGGATCGATTTCCGAATATGTAGGGCAAATGCTTTTTTGTCTGAACCGTGTCTGAAGTAGACGGCGGTAAAACTATAGCTGGTAAAATTAGGGTATACATATTTCTGCTTACCTCACATGAATGATAGTAGACTTCCAAATACCGTATTCTACTCAGAGCTCTCCTAAGTTAAACGTAAAAAATGCGACCTATAGGTAGATCTTTATGGCGCTAGTAGCGCCATAAAGAGGTCTTCAAGAGATATTACGGTACGTAATGTCTTGTAAATACAGTCTTACGGTATACACATTGGTCTTTGGAAAAAATTGGTATTTAACCGGTAAATTTATCGCAACAATACTTTAGCCGCAACTAATAGTTTTGAGACGGTACGTCTGAACCCAGACTAAAAACGTCAAATACGAAAAATTCGCACAAAACATTTTTTAATTTTTACGCATTGGTACTCACGCATTCTAAAGTTCAAAATAAGAAGAATTATTAAAATCGATTCAGTAGTTGCAAAGTTTATCGATTACAAACGAACAAATCTTTCCTCTTTATAGTATTAGTATAGAAGTATAGATAGGTTATGATTTGCATAAGTCAACTAGGTATCTAGTAGTCTCACGCAAATTATAATTTATCTTAAATACTACTTTAATAAAATTATCATATTCATTTACAATAACATTACAATGTTACAAATCTACGTGCTTATTATTTAATTACGAGCACTATATCCAGTTAAAGATGTGTATGTGTGAGAGCAATAAAATATTAATTACTTAATACCTAACAAATTGTCACTTACAACTCATTAAAAAACAATGTAATTGTCTTTAATTATCTAGCTTTAATATACTTTTCTCTACAGTTATTTTTTTTAAAAGATCTCTCCCCGTAGGGATCATACCCTACGAAGCAGGGAACTTTACAAACTTACAATTAACGTATCCAATTTTAACCAGAACCAAGCAATCATTTATGGATAACACAAATAATTGTCCCGATTGGGATTCGAAGCCATAATAGTCAAACAAAGAACAAATATTGCTAATTATTCGATGATGGTACGTAAAGTTGTATATGTATATACCTACGATACTCTTAATAACACTGATACTGTATTTCGCCCATTGTTAAAAAGAGATTAAACACTCAGATACTTATCGCTCTCACTCTTTTCATCTCATATAACCACTAACCAAATATTATGAACATACATACATACATACATAGATTCACGCCTGTTTCCCAGAGGGGTAGGCAGAGACTACGGATTTCCATTTGCTACGATCCTGACACACTTCTCTGGCTTCATTCACTTTCATCACATTCCTCATACACGCCCGTCGGTTCAAGGAGCTCTTAACCTGGCCTTTGTCGAGGACGCCTCCGATCTGGTCGAGAAACGTTCGCCTAGGTTTTCCTCTTGCGACTGTTCCATTCACACTAGCCTTATAAACTTTCTTAGTCAGTCTTTCCTCGTCCATTCTTTCTACATGTCCAAACCAGCTTAACATACCCTTTTCTATTCTTGTAACTATATCCACTTTCATGCCGCATCTCTCTCTAATCACACTATTTCTTATTCTATCTTTCAGAGTCACACCACATATGCTTCTCAACGCTCTCATTTCTACAGCATTTATTCTGCTCTCATGCTTCTTTTGCCATACCCAACTTTCACTTCCATACATAAGTGTGGGCACTAATAGTCCTCTATGAACAGCCAAACGTGCCTTTTCGGATACATTTCGACTGTTCATAAAAGCGCGTAGGGCTCCATTCACTTTGTTGCCAGCAATCGTTCTCCTTTCAATATCTCCGTCATGTTTACCATCCCTTGTAAACAAAGTACCCAAATATACAAACTCTTTCACTTGCTCCACTTTTTCTCCATCAATCATAATATTACACATCGTCACGCACTCTTCCTTTTCAAATACCATTACTTTCGTCTTGCTTACATTTATTTTCATTCCTTTACTCTCAAAAGCACCATGCATAATAGTTACCATCGCCTGCAACTCTTCCGCCGATGACGCAAGTATTACTTGGTCATCGGCATAAAGAAGACATTTGACAAGTAACTCATTCATTCTTAATCCCCATTCACAATCTTTTAAATCTTTCAAACAATTGTCCATGTATAGGTTAAACAGCCAAGGTGACGCTACACATCCTTGTCTAACACGACATACGACAAGTAAAATATTTACATAATATTGTCTTCTGTTTACGCGAATGTTATTCATTGAAATTAAACTACTTCCTTAATGACAAACTTAATTAATGTTGTCATTAAGGAAATCAATTGAAGTTAACATTTAGTTAAAATAAAAATATGATAAGGAAGATATAAAAATTATATATAAAATAAATTATTATATGTAATTTGAATATTTTGCAATACCTATATTCAAAATGCATTAGCATTTAGAATAACTCAGAACAATCTGATATTCAGTACTCGCATAATTGGATTCATAGCAATGTATACTAAAATAATACAGTAACATCAATAGCAAACCTATAATATTCCCCACTAAAATACTATCACTAAACTAACGTATCCATATTCAGGCACATATCAAACTGAAAATACTCTGTTTAATTACTGATTAAATTCTTTAATTTTGAACACGAAATACCAGCTATATTTTGCGTCTGTTAACCAATAGAAGTGGATCGGATATTTAATGAATAAGTAAATAATTTGATAAGATATAGGTATACTCACTATGTTGCAAAGCTTTAATTGTTTTGAAACTGTAATATTATATTTATATTAGGTATAATGTAATACAACTTCCAAATCAAGATACTGATTTAATTCGTTTTAAAACTCATCCCTAGAATAATTAAAAAGGTTTTGCATACTTAAGTATTTCTATTTCAAATAATTATTGTATTATTCAAATTTCAAATGTAATATCGAATATTCCTACTTCAAAAAATAATGAATCAGCAACCAACCCTGTCTGTATTTTGGATAATGCTTCACTAATATTATTTATAAAAATTAGGAATTTTAGGCAATTATTTAACTTACCCGCGGACTGGGCATAACCCAAGACAAGCAGAGTCAAACACGTAATCTTCAGTACCACTTCCATTTTGATCAAAGCACGCTTTTCCAACGCTAACAGACAACTGTACCCAAACCAAGAAGTCACCGCCTTAATATACTAACCAAACGCCAGAGATAATTACACACACATAAATAACATATTGTGGCAATAATTATAAATAATTTGCTTATTATTTGTTAGGATATCATCATACAGCAAAAAATTAAGGATCAAAATGTAAAAACACATTTTAACCAATTTAAAACAGTATCTAGCTCCAATGTTTACTCATAGATTGTAGCTGCAGAAACTATGTATGTATATTGACAGACCTCAAGGTACTTGATAAAATATGGCAAATGCAATTTATCTTATTAATAGTTTATTGATTGGTTCCTTGCATGTGATGACAGTCTCTATTGTAATATTTACGGCGATTATATTTATATTTCAGTAAAAACATCGTCCTTTGTCTAACATACAGTCAAGGTGTATTTTGATTATGTAACATTTCCTTCGACATGATAAATATTCACAGACATTATTGCAATCCTAAACTTACATTATAAATAAGAATGTGAGTTTGTTTGTTACGCTTTTACGCTTTAACGACTTGAGCGATTATCAAAAAATGTTGCACACACGTTGTCAGATTTACATAAAGGACATAGAGTGCCTTTCATCTAGATAAAAAGTAATGTTTCCGAGCAAAGCCGCGAGCAAAAGCTAGTCCATCATAAATATTATTTGATATAAAATTTTTACTTCAGATATTAATGCACTGCATAGGACTAAAGTCGCACAGTAGCTTTGTAAGAGAATGTATTTTTAGCCTGACAGAGCTTAAAAATATCTGTTTTAAAACGATTCTTTGTGTACTTCCATCCAAAAATAATATTTTTTTTGTATCCATAGCTTTCATGATACCAGCCCATCACACCCACCCATCCCTATAGCCCAGATTTATTAGGTTCCATATGCAGCAATATTCTCCTACACTTCCTGAGGCTAATGTCTCGGTAAGTGTCTCAACTCACTTTAAACTAAATCTATCGAAGGGCCTCTGCATGTTGGACCCATGTCCTCGTGTAAGCCTCCCAAAGGGCTGGGGTTTCCCTAACGCATTAGGAAAATACTAGTGAAAGAGAAACATAACAATAAAATAAAAATAGCACTGTAATAATTAATCATTTTTGGTTGGTATACATAAGCTTTGTGGCTGATGATATAAAATTGATACCAACAAATTTGTTCAAAGCTTTGTCAATAATGTTGATAGCTTCCATTAGTACACTCTTGTTACAAAAACACGATGAAAAATATACATTCTCACTTACGTGTTTAATATTCTGAATGCACTTTTGTATCAAAACTATAAAATTATATCTGTCAGCCAATTAGCTTGTAAACTTTTTATCCACAAACTGGAATTCACGTTTATAACTGAAACTACCGCATAATATGTTATAAACATTTTTGGCATTTGGCACAAACACACACACACACATACACTCATACGCACACACCAAATTAACTTAACTGTGTTAAACTATGTTTGTTCCAAATGTTTTTGTAACCATTTTGAATCATTTGCTTTTGTGAAGGAACTGATTGCCATTATACAGCTCACGCTAGTTTGGGAATCAGGGCTAACACTTTAATTGTATATACCTTTTTCTTGCGTGCGCATTGTCTTACATAATTTTTCAACTCCTATCATCGGAGGTCCGAAAATATTTCTTATACCATTTAAAATCATAATGATAATTCTTAATAAAAAATTCAAAACCTATATATTAAAAACTATTTATAATCATTGAAATTCATAATATCACTAATTATACACTTAGTTTTTACTAATATTTGTTTTCATATATTTGTTTATACTAATGATCGAAACTCATAATCATTCGAATAAATAACTATAATATTCATAAATGTGTTTTATTCTAATATTTGTTTTTATAATTTCTTAATCATAAGTGTTTTTACCCATATTATTGAAAATCATGATGTCTATATTTATACATTTGTTTACTCGAAAATTAAATTGCTACCGGAAACGAGATGCTACCAGACACGTAGGTTAGGTTAGGTTAGAACTGTGACCCCAACAACGCGCGAGCCGAGCGAAACTGAAACTAATTTTTGATAGAAAAGTAGACAGACACACCGACAAAAAGTAAGCTATTCTGAACAACGACGCTATGAGTTGAAATATGTTCTTAGTAACAACATTATTAATTAAAACAATATGATTATTGAATGTTATGAAGAAAAAAGATCTAATAAAAAATTAATCAAAAGTCAAAACTGTACATTGAATATTTTTTTAAAGAATACTTGGGGCGTGATCTACAATCGATATCGAAGCCAAAAATATAGTTTTTAGAATTTTTGTCTGTTTGTCTGTATGTAAGTATGTCCGGGCTAAACTCAAAAAGTACTGCATGGATTTACTTCAAATTTTGCATGAATATTACTAACAGGTTGGGTCAACATATAGGCTACATATTATCACGCTATCACCTACGGGAGAGGAGCTGTGAATCTTTATTTTTCTTACGCATTCTGTGACAGCGTGTATCTAACGACGCATATTTAAATGTTGTTTTTGAGTAAGCCATGCTATTATCTAGCTTTACACTATAAAAACTACGCCATTTAAGTAACTTGGGCAGAGAAATATAGTTGGGTTCCGCGGCGACAAACACTTTTTAGTTAAAATCTACGCGGACGAAGTCGCAGGTAACAGCTAGTAAGTAATAAAAATGTATGAATAGAAAAGTATGAAAAATCAAATTATGAAGAGTGATTATTATGAACAAAAATCTGTAGTAAGACAAAGAATAGGATTTAGAATTTTATGTGAGCCAATATGGACCTCTTTTTGTTACAATAAAGAAATAATTTATTTATCAAATAAAAATGTTAATCGATATTTTTTTATACTTCTAAGATGATAAATAAGCCTATAGGTCACCTAATTATGTTTTCTGTGTCTTATGGGCGCTTATAATACAAATGACAACCTTCGCCATGATTCACCAAATGGGGCAAAGGTTCTTCTGCTGACAATACACCGCCTCCTTAAGGATATTGGAAACCGTATTAAACTATTCACAAGATTTTTGTGCTCCGATAGAGAACACCTAATGAAAGTCTTATTCATACCAGACAAATATTTTGATCAGTTATATAATGAAAGCCTATTTTAAATAAAGTAAATACTCAAATTACGTGTAAATTTATTTGATGTAGACGAAATTATAAATATATACACATAATATATACATAAATGGCCGCAAAAAATGGAACAGTTAATTTTGGAGAAGGAAGCATGCATAATGAGATAAGGTTTAATCAGTCCTAGCAGTAGTTGTCTTTTCCGCGCATTGATATTCCGTTCGGGCCTAGCGAGACAGGAATAGATCTGTTTTCATGCCGGCTTTTCCACTTAAGGTATATTATTACACATTTCTTCTCTATTCTATGATTACTGGCACTGTATGAACCTATACAAGATGTTCTATAAATTTATTAACACATTTAAATGACACGTAACTTGCATATTTTTAAATGCTTGAGTGAGTGATACAGTTTTTACAACGAGCATACGGCCTGCGTGAAATTGTTCACACGTAAACGAACCTACAAAACACCGATACCCAAACAACTAATTTAATGTAGGTAAATAAAAAAGGTCTGCCTATTTCTAACAAGACATCTTTAAGAAACTGAGTACCTACACGCTGCAATCTGACGTGAATTTAATAACATACATATCCGCCCGTACGTATATAGGCAGCAATAGCTCAGTGGGTGGTTATAGTTCGCATGTAAAATAGAAGCGAGGCTTTTGCCGCCTAATAGGGACTATTTTTGCAGGATCCGTGCTGGTCAGTACCAGCAGTTGATTGGAATTTTCTATCAAGAAAGAGTCAGTACTCTTTCTTGATAGAAAATTCCAATCAATAATAGGTACTTTCGCACCAGTAGTCTGTCTAATTTCTTTGTATCATCATATAATTATTACTCAATAAGTACAAAGTGACGCCACAATAATAGGGGTACCTACTATACTGATCACAAAGTCAAAGTCAAAATCATTTGTTCAATTAAGTATCTAAGTAATAGTTATGAATGTCTAAGATTATCAGCAGATGCCGACGGCTGCGAGGCGGATATGAGCAACGATTCCGGGGGTCTTCCTTGTGCTGCTGCCCTGGCTCTTGTTAGCATTCGCGTATCACGTTACATAATAAAATGTATATTTTCATTTTGACATGTTTTGTCATAATCTGTCTGATTTTTCTTGTTTGTTATACTATTGTATACACTAATAATAAATAATGTTGTCGACGACTACAGTCGCTATCTTTATAAGTTTCCTTTGATTCGTGCTATTCTATCTATACCAAAGAAAAAAAATGAATCATTCATTTTTATTTGCAAAAGTAGTCAAGGAAAACGTACTTATCAACTTGAAGAAAATTTATGTTATCAGTCGAAGTTAGGTTTAAATACATGTATTCAAAAATAATAGTTTTAAATTAGAATATCTTGTATGTACATTATCTCCATAGTACAATTTTGTTTGTTACGCTTTCACGCCTTAACTACTCGACCGACCATCATGAAATTTCGCATACAGATTACCAGGAATACAGAGAAGGTCATAGGGTACCTTACTACCAGAAAATGTCCTGTTCCCAAGAGATATAAAATTACATAACCTGTATTTATGCGAGCGGAGTCGCGAAAAATCTAGTTGTTAATAAAATTAACCGTGGTACAAGCCAAAAGAAGTTTGATCATCTCACGGTACCGTCGAAGAAAATTGTTTACAGCCATTAACTAAAGATACATACAAAAGACATAGTCTCCCGTCTGTCTATATCTCTAAATATAAGCGATATTATTTTCATCAGTATATTTTTATGTTCACCTTCGAGGTGCTTTAGGTCGAAACATTAAAACTAATATTTGCAGACGTAGGTCGAAAACATTATAATATTTGCAAAAATAATATGAATATAACCACTAACAAGAAAAATATACTATTTATATTATCGCATCATTGTCGACACGCCATCAAAATAATCACTGTTAGCAATGATTTTATCTTAAACGCTTGTCAGATAGTATAGAATAAAAACTACTAAGATATATAAAAAAAGCATCATACATATCAAATATTAAAAATAAGTATAGCGTTAATATTGACAAATTACTGTAACTAGCCTTGAATTGTGACTAGTAGGTATGAATATAAAAACTGAATGTACATATACCTATGTATGTAATAAATATTACATGTACAAAATTAGTTAGAAACTCTGTCTATAATATAAAATAATACTACCAGCCCTGTATATTGACTGTCCCACTGCTGGGTAAGGTTCTCTTCGCAATGTGTCGTAGTGGTTAATGTAACCGACTGCCACGCCCGAGGTAGCGGGTTCGATTCCCGCACAAGTCAAACATTTGTGTGCATGAACATGGATGTTTGCTTGGTCTGGGTGTTCCTATGTATAATATGTATGTATTTACAAAAAAAGTATATGTATGTTTATCCATTGTCTAGTACCCATAGTACAAGCTCTGCTTAGTTTGGGCTAGATGGTGTTATGTATATGTGGTAGAATATTATTAGTATTATTATTATAATGTGAGAAGGGTTAGGCCATAGCCCATCATGCTGGCAGAGTTCTGGTTGGTATACTTTACATAACTTCAAGAACACTATGAAAAACTCTTAGACATGCAGGTTTCCTCACGATGTTTTCTTTCATCGTTAAAGCGAGAGTTAATTACCTATTTGTAAGATACTAAATTTTGCCCGCGACTTTGCTCACGTAAATGTTGGTTAAGTTAGAATAGTAACATATTTTTCTATATGAAAGGTACCCTATATCCTTATCTGTACTCCTGACAACGAGTACCTATGCAAAACTTCATGATGATCGGTCGAGTAGAAAGCGTAAGAAACAAATAAATAAACAAACTTACATTGACAAATACTAAAACAATTTTTTTTTATATAGATTTTTATATAGATATTTTTTTTGTTTTGTAATGTTACCTTGTTGAAGCCTAGAATTTTCATTTTTGTTACACTCAGTCGTATTTTAATCAAGAAGAATGTGCAATGAAGACAACTCGTGATCAAGGACAGTTCCATAAAGTTTTCTTTTGAGTCTTATTCTGAGTTCGCATGCCAAGGACCGTTATGCTCACTCAAATGTCATTACTTGTGGTGGCGTCATGGACCGGGTCGTTCCCTTCCCTTCAATATAGCGAGAGGGGCGATGGCTGGCCCATGCGTCGTACTCGTGAACGGGTGCTACTTGTGGTGACTGGCCGACCTTGGTTTCGTGGAATTCGATAATTTACTTACTACATTTTTATTTAAACAGTTAGATTAAAGTACGGACTACAATCATGCCTTGTCTTAATTATTTATGTACATGTAAGTGGATGCTCCTGTTTACCATACTGCTGCTTTTGAGGCTACCATCAAATTTTATTAAATGCTTGAGTATGTTCAGTAGTAATTCATGGAAAAATGGTTGCAGCACCTTACAGTTATGATTTGTAACCAAAATTTTATTGTAAACTTGGCGATTAAAAAGAGTGGCCATGTGTTTCTTGCCCGTCCTTCTCATGAGCCCTACACCCTTGCTTTGCTGAACGTGGCAGTAAATATAATTCACAGAAAAAATTTAGTGTAACTTTGACATTCATAAGTGTTACGTTGTAACCTAACTTGAATAAATTTATTTTTGATTTTGATTTTGATTTTAACATTAATTAAGATTAGGATTTTGTCTTATTACTTGGCAATATTAAAATAATAATTTTATGAGAAAGTGCGTTAGAATGTATAAGAGAATGCGTTATTATAACACACTTTTTCAATCAAATAATAAATAAAATCAAAGTCAATATTTAAAAATCGATATTTTAGACAATATTTGATTGTAGGTAGACGTCGTTAAAGTGTAGTAATTTTTATATTTGTGTTTTTCATGTCTAAACAAGATCTTAACTAGACTACTTGACTAACAAAATACAGCACTATAAAATAAGTAACTATAAAAGTTGTTAAAACTTCAACCATTTCATTGTTAATCTAATAAAAATAGGGTTTTCTTTATCTAAAGAACTTTTGGCTGTTATTTAGATACTTTTTGTTATTAATATAATGCCTGCAGATAGCTCCTGCCAAATCACGCCGGTTAACAACTCAAGTCTATATTTCTATACTAATATTATAAATCTGAAAAGTTTGTTTGTTTAGTTGAACGCGCTTATCTCAGGAAATATTGGTTCAAATTGAAAAACTCTTAGTGTTGGATAACTTATATATCAAGAAAGGCTATAGGCTATATAACATCACACTACGACCCACGGGGACGGCACTGTAACCATAAATGCGGGTGAAACCGCGGGCATAGCCAGTAACCTCACTACACGTCCAGGAGAGTAGGGAATTCACAGTCATGTAAATAATATATGTATATATAATAATAATAATAAATAATAAACTTCTTTATTGGCACAAAAATACAAGTAGGTACATATTAATAGAAAACAGTCTAGGTACAAAAATTCTTAATTATAATGTTCTGCTGGTACTTAAAATAGGATATATCCTGTGCTATAAGTACCAGCAACCTTCCAGTTTCACAGTTAAACTAGGTAAAAATCTACTGGTGACAATAGGAATGTAAACCTACTTACATTATTTAACTTTATGAAAAAGACAAAATATAATTAATGTTAAAAATTTTGTAAACCTGTTGTGTGTGTGTATGTGTGAGGGTGTGTGTGTGTGTGTGTTTGTGAGTGTGTGTGGTGTGTGTGTGTCTGGGCAATTGGTATAAAATCTGCATGAGATTATTATTTATTAAATATATTAACTTAGTTTCTTACGTTACTGGACGTATAAGTTTTTCGGTGTCGTCATAAGAGAGTTTTTGGAGCCATTTTACTAATTTATTTTTGCATTGGTATTTATTATTTGAATCTATATCTAAGTCTTTATTAATTTTGGTATATGTGAATCGTCCAAGGAAGAAGTAAAACCGTTCGCTGAACGTTGTCCTATGGCTATCAGCTGGCGGCAGCTTTACTCTACGCAATTTGGGTCGTAAGGATGATGATGATGCCCCGTCTATTTTGCGCATTGAATGCTGTTTCATTATAATTTGCAGGATGAACAATTGGTGTACTGTCAGAACTTCGCAATATTCGTATAGATCTTTTGTGGAAAAGCGAAACGGTTTAAAAGTACTTACTCTTAGTACGGCTCTCTGTGCTCGCTCAAGCTTTATTAAAGATGATTTACAAGCTCCACCCCAAGATAAAATACAGTACCCTAACAGGGACTGACACAAAGCGTAGTATGTACTTTTTAGGACTGTTGGTTTTGCCACATGTCTCAAGTGTTTAAAAATATATATAAGCTTTCGAATTCTTCCTGTAAGTTGGTCAATGTGCGGTGCAAAATTCAAATTGTCGTCTATGATAACACCCAAGTACTTTATGCTAGTAACATTATGTAACCTGGGATAAGTGCATGTTAAGTCGCTGTCAGTTATGTGGGTATGAGCAGTGATAAATCGATTAATGTTTGTTTGATTCGATTTTTTGATACTAAATTTAATAATTTTAGTTTTGTCAACATTGAGAGACAGTGTGTTATCTGCTAACCACTCAGTTACTATATTGAAACCGATTTGTGCCGCATCGAAGACCCGGTCCCACGTCTCATCTGTAAAAATAAGTGCGGTGTCATCTGCAAAAGCTAATAATTTGCCATCATTAATTTTAAGGTTGCACATTTCATTGACGTAAACTAGGAAAAGCGTGGGTCCAAGTATACTTCCCTGCGGCACACCGAATTCAATAGGGAGCTCTTTGCTGATGTATTCGTTGATCATTACGCACTGTGTCCGATTAGTCAAATAACTTTTAAAAAGTTTTAATTGCTGGTCTCTAACACCAATACGCTCCAATTTAACAATCAGCTTGGGAATGGAGACCGTGTCAAAGGCCTTGGCCAGATCTAAAAAGATTGCAACACATTTCTTACCTTTATCTAAAGCCTTGACAATATGGTTAGTCAGTTCAAAAACTGCATCATTTGTGGACCTGTTGTTTCTAAAGCCATATTGATCATTCGAAAGTATGTTGTTATCTTCCAAGTATTTCTTTAGGCGATTGTTCATTATTCTTTCCAGGACTTTAGACAAGCAAGGCAAGACCGATATTGGCCTATAATTATTTACACGATCTGCATCCCCCGCCTTATGTATAGGATGAATCAGGCCTTTTTTAAATAAGTCAGGAAATACACCTGTTTTTATACACAAATTAAATATAAATGTCAATGGCTGAACAAGGAATTTCTTGTACCGTTTAATTACATTTGATGAAATACCGTCAACGCCTATCGCACAATCACTACGCAGTGTTTGAATTAATCGGTCCACTTCTGACTCGTCAGTTTCTAACAGAGCTAGTGACTTACATGAAGTTTTTATAGGTTTCTTATTAGTCGTTCTGGTAATACTATCAAATGTTCTTGCAACATCCTCAGCTATGTTTTGCCCGGTTTTAACAAAAAACTTATTTACCTCTTCAATAGATTCTTCCCTAGAGCCTTTCAACAAAAGTAGCGGACTAGCGGAAACATTTCTTTTTTGAGTGTGAGTTATGTTTCTAATTACATTCCACATCTTCTTTGGATTAGATCCAGCTTTGTTTAGCTCAGATTCCTCATACTGCTTTTTAAGGTTTTTTAAAATACGACCGCAAAAATTTCTATACCGTTTATAAGTAATGCAAGCAGTGTCATTATCCGGTGATTTTTTAATTTTAATGTACATCCTGTCTCTATTACGCATGCACCTCATCAAACCTGGCGTAATCCACGGCTTAATAGTCATCAAGCGATGTGGTACACTATAAGTTGTAGTACTGAATTGGATAGCTCTAGTGAGTGAATTACTAAAGTATTCGAGTGCAATATTAGCATTTGTATACTCGAATATGTAGGCAAAATCTGTAGTGTTTAGTTTGTTCTCTAGTTTGATATAATCTACTTTATTTATTATTTTATTTGCGCTATCAGTTTTAATTTTGTTTAATGTTAATAAAACAGCGTTGTGGTCCGTGACCGTCGAGTCTATAACGACAGTTAAAGCTCTGAGTTTAGTTTTAAGGAAGACATGATCGAGTGTAGTTTTTCCATGTGTAACTAGATTATGGGCTGGCAATAGACCATGAGCAGCATTAAGATTTAAATATTCTAATATTTTATTATCTGTGTTACCATTCAAAATATCCAAATTAATGTCGCCCACGACTGCTAGTTGTACAAGAAGAGTTTGTTGCTAATTGTTGATCCAAAGAGGAAAGAAAGTTGGTTATGTCTTTGAATGATGGAGGTCTGTAAAGTGCAAGAATGCAAGTGGTTTTTCCTATTAATATCTGTAGACAACTAGCATCTGTGAATAAAGTTTCTGTGACAATAATATTAGCAAGATTACTCTTAATGTAAACTACGACTCCGTCATTTTTATTAGTCCATTTAGTAGTTGTATAGGAGTTGTAGCCATCAATTGCAGGTATGTGCGGGTTGCATGACAGCCAGCACTCTGTAAGTATGATGATATCTAAGGACATGGACATTCTAATTATCAGTGTTGTGAAATTATGTATATTTGCTGATATACTCCGAATATTTTGAGTAAGTATCTTCAGACTGTCTAGGGCAACTATACTTTTACAGTTCTCAGGCTCGCATCTACATGAATCGGAAACTTCAATCTCGTCTATACTATTTGTGTGATTGTCTACTATAGAATCGAATTTGGTGTTATAGGATAAATAGTCATTATTAGGACAGAATAATTTAGATAGTGTAATAGTGTATGCAGTGTGGATCTGTGTGCAGATTCTGTGTTTCTATGACGTGTAGTAGTAGTTCTGTAATTGTAGACGGTAAATATTAATTGCAGGTTATTTATTTCAAAAAAGTAATATGTAAATGTCATTATGCGTCTGTTTGATGAGTTTTGGTGTGTGTTATTTAGGTTTACTAAGTGAAAATTTGGTAATATAACAACTTGAGCTAATAAATTAGTAAGAAAACAATTGGTAAGTAAGCTATGACGCTTGAAATGTAGATAAAACAAAATCATAAAACCATGAAAAAATAAACATACTAAAGATAGTCATTGCTTTGACCTAAGTTTCGACAGATCTTCTTCGGTCTCAATGCGGATCGCGAGTTCTCCTTCAGCTTTGCGTAAGTACACTAAGCCTCTTGAGGTCCAACAAAATGAATAATTATATTCCCTCACAAATTGTCGTGCCATGTAGTATAACTTTTGTGCCTTAAAACAGTTAAAGCCTCAGAAACGAATACAGGTTTTATCTGTCCTGGAATCCCGAAGTGATTAGTGCTTAACTTGTCACCAACAGGCTTGTTTTTATTAAACTGTTTTACTGCTTGGATTATTTTATCCTTTTTTATAACGCTGTTTAACTCGATTATAATTGGTTTTATAATTTCCTTGTTGGTAGTTACTCTATAAGCATCTTTTATGTCATAATCATTGAGACTCACGTCTACACTTTTCGCCAGGCATTGGACTAAACCACATATATCTTCCTTTGTTTCCCTTTTCTTGTTTTCATGCAGGTTAATCGGCACATTACGTATCTCTAGTCCTGTTGATTTGGATTTACGTTCCAAAGACTCTAGTCTCTCTTCCAGCTTTGCAATCAGTTTTTTATCCTCCGCCCTATCTTCTTCAACTTTACTAAATAATTTAAGGAGGGAGTCGTATTTGTCAGACATAAACTGTAGGCTGTCTCTTAACTCGGTATTCTGCTGTTTTAATTCCGAAAAATATTGGTCGATTTTGTTTGATAATATTGACATTTCATTCCTGATTTCTCGGTGATCTTCGTCGCTTCCACGTCTACGCTTTTGTCGTGTGTTAACATAGCCTCCTCGTTCAGAAGGAGTATCAGAATCATACACCTGTTGAGGCGCAGAGATAGCAGATGAGGCGGGCGGAGTGCGGCGTAATGACATGACGTCCGTTATATACTATCGTTTGGTTAGTCGTTCACAGAAGAAACCAATCTATCATAAGTCCAGACTAGTGGCTTTTACTTTATATGCCTTTTTTGATATGACAAATAAAGAAAAAAAAAAAAAAAAATTCCTCTGTAAATATTATAATATACGACGAGGGAATAATTTAAAAAAAGAATATGATACAAAAAAAGTAAAAAGTGACAAAAAGTTATGATACACTCTCAGACTCGATCTTGAGTTGTAATGTAGAATCCGCCAGCTACCGGGACGTCTATTAGCTTTGTTCAAATAATGCTTCTGATGTTGTATTGTAGTCTCGTTAATGTTGAACAGACAAAACTTCTAATTATATCTGTTATCCTAGTACTCGACGCAACAAATATTGAAAATTTTTAAATATGCTGTCTCTCTCACCCGTGGGCGGGGCAGGGCGGTGCTTCGCAGGACGGTGCAGGCAACGGGTGTTATTATTTTTTTTTATTTATTTATTTAATAAAGGTACATAGTAGTTCTTACAATTTAACACTAAGTCCAACAAAACTATATGTACATAGTTTGTCTGTTGGATCGATTTACAATCATAGTTTAATATAATTTATGAAAGTGTATAGTAATATTAATATATAAAAACAAAATAGTAATAGAAAAACAACTGTTAGGTATATATATATATATATATATATACACATACATACATACACACACCCATATACATATATACACACATACACACATATATATACATATATATACATATAGACAAGTTATGGCAGTGTACTGAGTAGATATTTTTTTAGTTTATTCTTAAATTTATATTTTATTTCTTCGTCCCTGATTTCATCTGGTAAATTATTGAGTATATAAGGGATACGTTTGTTTAATGTTCGGTCTCCATAGACATTATTAACTCTCGGTACTACATATTTACCAGATGACATCGCTCGGGTGTTATAATTGTTACACACTTTTGTCAGCAATGAGCTATGCTCATGTCTGCCATGGTTATTGGTTGCGAGAATATATTTATGTTTCAGTCTGACCGGTAATACTTTACAAATTTTGAAAAGTTTATAATAATCATTTTTATATTTATTTTTAGTTTTTTTATCCACTAGTAGTTTTAGGAACCTAATTTGTATGTTTTCTAATTTTTCAATGTAGGATTTAAATGTAAGCCCATAGCAGTCAAGAGCATAATCCATTACAGATTCCACCATACAAGTGTACAGAATTTTTAGGGTGCTACTAGGAACTCGGTAACTTAAGTGGTAAAATTTACTCAATATACTTCTTAGTTTATTTATCAAGAAATTTATATGTTCTATCCATGAGAAATGCTCGTCAACTTTAATACCTAAGTAAGTAACACATTTTATTCTCTGAATAGGTTTGCAACCACAATTGACACAGTTACCATGAATGCAATCAAAAGTGTGAGTGTATAGTGTTAGAGGATTTTCCTTTAATGGTAAGTAGGGCGAGTGTATGATCATATATTGTGTTTTATCGGTATTTAATACGATTCCGTTATCATGCGACCATTTCACTACTACGTCCACGTCTTGCTGAACTAGTTGACACGTTTCAGCGAGGTCCGTACCGGCTCGCAAGATACACAGGTCGTCCGCGAACATGTGCGCTGAGCAATGTTGTAGCACATTACATAAGCTATTTACATGCATTAAATAGCATACGGGACCGCTTCCTGAGCCCTGCGGTACCCCACATCGGACCAATTTTTCATCGCTAAACGTGTCCCCTATCTTGACCCGGTAGCAGCGTGAAGTGAGGTAGTCTCTGAACCATTTTTTCAGAGGCCTCTCCACGCCACACTCTTCTAATGATGTTATTAGCGTGTTTGTTTCTAAAGTTTCAAAAGCTTTTTTGTAATCAAAAAATATTGCTACTACAATTTTTTTCTCGTTTAAATAGTTATTAATTTCGTTAGTAAAATTGGACAATAATGTATTGGTACCCTTTCCTTTTTGAAAACCGTGCTGTGATTTATTTATTAAGTTATTTGTACTTAAATAGTTCCCTAGTTGATTTATTATGCACTTTTCTATCACTTTGTCAACACTAGATAAAATTGCTATCGGCCTATAATTAGAGTATATCTTACGGTCGCCTTTTTTATATATAGGACGTATTATTGCTTCTTTAAGTTTATCGGGAAATGTATGTTTTTCAACAGATAAATTAATTAACTTCGCTATAATAGGACTTATCTTGTTAGCTATTATTTTTAAATCTGACATCCGTATGAGATCGCTCCCAGGTGATTTGTTAGCGTTCATATTTTTAATTATTTTCCTTACGTATTTGTCGCTCACTGGTTGCCATCTCATATTTTTGTCAGATTTTTGCACGTAATTGCATCTACTTAACCATTTATCGTCACATATATGTTTAATTCGTTGGATTTCCTCATCAAAAGTAGTCGCAAACCCATTAGCTATAACTTTCGTGTTTCCCTGCATGTTCATATTAGATAATATCATAGTATCTAGCGATTGTTTCCTATTTCCTAATAGTATATTTATTCTGTCCCATATCTTTTTAATATTTTTATTACAGTTAATAATACTTTGTCTATCATATTCATTTCTACATTTAGTTATGGTTTTATAACATTTATTTCTATGTTTAGTATATTCTAATCTTTTAACCATATTTTTTGGATCACTGCACCACACCTTAAATAGTCTATCTCTCTCCTTTATTATCTTTTTTAAATAATCCGTAACCCAACTTTTATTATTTCTATAACTTCCACTTACAGTTACTATTTTATAGCAATCATTATAGATGTTGATGAATAGTTGCTTAAAAGAATTATATAATTCTACCGGACATTCAGCGGATAATAATGTTTTAAAATCAGTATTTAATAATCGCTCTCTAACTAAACGATTATCAAGAACGCGGCGGCGCAAGCGCTGCTCGGTCGCTGTAAGCTCTTCACTTGATATGCGCTCCCATTATGTCCATAAATTATTTTAGGTTATTTATATTATTTTAAAAGTATTTATTTTATTAAAAACAACGTAGATTTTATACGCGACTGCTCGATACCGAGGTCAGGGAGGAAAGGGCAAAGCTATTCAATATATGATATATTATAGCGAACATTTTATAGTGTATTAATATGTATGATGTGGTTGTGCTATACATTAATTTGTTTGAGAAACTCAAGATTGACATCATCATTTGTTGGTAATCAGCTCAACAACAAGTATCAGGGTGACGTTATTTGATATTAGGTATGTACTGTGGGTACATAAAACATAGTACAATTAAGTTAATCTTAAACTCTAAAATTCATTATTTAATTTGCGGTTTAGCCAAAAATAATTAAAACACCAAAACAATTAATAAACTTTAACAAAAGGGTATCTATATTACTATATTGTTACCTATCCTCAGATATTTTAGAGTGAATAGCTTTCTGCCTAGAGTATTCATTGAATTTAACAAATTAAATGTTGACAGTCGTTTTGATCCTTTTACTACTGGTAAACATTCTGCCAGATCCTATTTAACCAAGTTTTTTGTTGATAATTTATGAATGTTGGATACTACTACTGGCTCAATCTTGTAAATCCACCTGTTAAGTACAATTTGTTTTTTCTTTTATAACTAATTATGTATGCCTAAGCTGTCATATAATCATGTTGTAAACTCATTATGAAAGACTTTTTTTTATTTTTTATTTTGCTCGTCAAAATGACCACACTCCACCTGATGGTAAGCAGTCCTGTGGTCTAAGAGCAGTGGCCTCCACAGCGCCCTCATAGCAGCCGAGGCGATGTTGAGGTCTCTACTTTGGCGGCCTGAGAAGGTGCTTTTTCACACCCCGCTTAAAGGACCCTGGATTGAACTTTACCGAAACAGAATTTAAAAGCCTCATTCTAATACCGTAGTTGTGTGAAAGCTTGTAAATTAATTATGATTCTTGTTAATAAAACATCGTCCCTGAGTCAGAATAACTATTTGTGGTTCAAACTAATTTTTGTTCCGTATAGCGATCGCACCGATAACACTTGGCGCAGATAGAGCAGCGGAGGCCACTTACACTTAGGTACCATTATTCCATCCGTACAGTCTTTAATCAATCTGTAATTAGTCCCAATGTTAAGGTTTTGATTATAATCAAATTTTCTGACGAATACCAGCCAGAGTCTAAACAGAGCTATTATAGTGTATATTCCATGTCTTATAGTTAAATTTACAATATCTTAGACTTGACTGCTGCATGGTAAAACCGCGTTCAGATTATACAAAAAAAGTTACACGTGTCGTTAATGAAATAAAATATGATAAACAAATATTATTATGGTCTTGTTAATTATTGTGGTTACACAGAAATGTTCATGAAGTAATTCATAATACTTATAGCCTTTATGAATTTAATTACAGGTTTTATTAAGATGTAGAATTACCTCGATTAGTTTATTATGAATATGGTAAACAATACAGATAGGGCTGTTCATTCGTTTAACCGCTCATGGATAGATAAAGCTGCTGCAAATTACAAGTTTAAAATAATGAGAAAATCGAAATCTAAACTTATTTTATAAATGCGATTTTGAGTTTGTTTTTTACGCTTTCATGCCTCTACGTAACCGACCACCATGAGATTTCTCATAGACGTTGTAAGGGGTACAGACAATGACGTAAGATACTTTTCATACTGAAAAATGTACTGTACAAGAGGAATAGAATTTATTAACATAACGTAATGTACCTTACGCACAATGGCCCAATTGTGGGGCTAAGTGCGGATAACACACGTCCAACTAACTAACTAACATAACGTGCATTAACGCGAACGATATTGCGGGCAAAACCTAATACATAAAATATTCGAATGCGGTTCTCGCGATATTTGAACACAATTACGGCATGTTTTCTTAAATTTATTGTTATAATGTATATTCCAATTATAACTGACTGTTACCTTTTTTATTCTCGCAAATGACACAAACTCTGGCTGCCGCAGTCCACGTTACGACATATCTCCAACAATCCCAGACGAATTAATTTTAATAATAGGATATACTTATCTTATGTGAGGGCCAGTCAGTGCAGACCGGCGACACTTCGACCCAGTGGGATCTTTTGTGTCGACACTCTCCCAATAACGACTGCCATAGATGTTCATGGCAGCCGGGACCGACGGCTTAACGTGTTCTCCGAGGCACAGAGCAGGCGATAATAGTCAATCAATACGCACATAATTTCGAAAAGTCATATAACTTCCGAAAGTCAGAGGTGCGCGACGTGGGTTCGAACCCGAGACCCTCTGCATTGCAGTCTGTTGGTCTCCCTACTAAGCTATCGCTGCTCTATAGGATATACTTTGTAGTAAATCTTATTATTAAAATTAAATTACTTTATACCTACGGATTTTATGACAGGATATTTAAAATAAAACACAAAATTTATAGCTTTTTAATTATAACACTACATATAGGTATTATTATAAAACAAAGTTCTCCGCCGCCTCGATCTGTCTGTCTGTTCCCGATAAAGTCAATAACTCTATTGAACAGATTTTCATGCGGTTTTCACCAATAGACAGCGTGAGTCATGAGGAAGGTTTAGGTAGATATATCATTTGTTAAGGTTTTATACTACCCGTGCGAAGCCGGGCGAGGTCGCTAGTTCAAATATATATTTACATCAACGCGTGACGTCACGGTTATTTTTTATTTTCGTATAAAGTAGTTTAATTTAATATAATAGCATTCGCATAAATGTAAGAGTATATTTTATCAAATTTATCATTTTTATGTTCACCTCTTCAAGAAATGTTATATGGATTAATTAAGTAATTAATAGTAGATAGCTTGTGAATATTGTATTTTGTCTCATCGATTTTCAAACAGGTTTTTAGAACGGCCTTGAAGCACAGCTTTGACGATTAACTACCAAATGTATCGAACAAGTTGGCAAGAAGCTGGCGACGCACGGACCCGGACAGTGTGTACCTATATTATACGAAACATTTCAAGCTACTCTTCACCCAACCGTAACTGAGCAACTAATAGGCCTACGTATGCATATAGGCCTATTAGTACAACTTACAAGTACGTACTTGCAAGTTGGTTTAATAAAACAAATTTGCTAAGTTATAACATGTATATAATCGTTTTCATAGCTATTTATCATTTGAATAAGTACAATTGAACTTGGCGTATTTAGTATTGAACTCTTTTGTCATCAACACCGTCACGGTAATGTTATCTATCAGTATATTGTGACTCGGCTCTGTCCTTGAAATAATTACCTACTGCCGCGCGGTACGTAAACACGTGAAAGGGCTGCCCGCCTACAGTATTTTAATTTCATCTAGCTACATGAGTTTATTTCTAGTTTATAATAATATCAGCTCTATATTAAACTGTCCCACTGCCAGCAGCGTGCCCAGGCACGGGCCTCTTCTCACTGTGAGAAGGGTTAGGCGATAGTCCATCACGCTGGCCCAGTGCGAGTTGGCAGACTTAATCACATATCTTCGAGAACATTATGGAAAACTCTCAGACATGTAGGTTTCCTCACGATGTTTTCCTTCACCGTTAAAGCGAGCGATAAATAACTATTTAATACCTACATAACTTCGAAAAGTCAGAGATGCGCGTCTTGGGATCGAACTCGAGACATCTGTGTGGCAGTCCGATGGTATCCCACTAGGCTATCTAATTTAGTGATTGTAAATAATATAGCAGTTTTGATATATTCTACTAAAAGGTATAAAAAATCAACATAAAGTCAAAATAATAATAATGTTATCAACACTTTGAGAGAGAAGAAGCCTGTTTATAAACAATACGGATGAAAAAAAGTAACATACATTATTTACGTATGTAGGTAAGTACTAACTTAGACAAAAAGTATAATCCACATAATAAACCAATTAAAAGGCCTTGTCGATGTATCTATGATAAAAACTACAGTCATAAATTGTCTAGTTGCATGCTATTAAATTGTAGAACAAAGTTCAAAGTGTTTAAAATGTAAAAATGGCTAAACACTATTAATAACTTTTAATAATAGTGCTTACCTACTCCTCACGCAATGATAATTTTGTACTTAGTATGATAATTATGTTAGTATAGTACCTAGACAAGTAGTTGAACTTTGTCCTACGTGTATATGACAAATCAATTTATCGCAAACACAAGTCTTATCAGCACTTTTACTAAATTAAACAGAAAATATGTCATCATAGCACATAGACTTCGAAGCGGCCATAATATAGTGTGTAACAAATTGGATTTTTTAATGGGAAAAATTGCTTCACCTAACTGTCAGAATTATGGAGTATTTGATGATATACAACATAGGCTGACGGAGTGCGTACGTTATCAGTCCGTAAGGGATCAATTGATCCTAAAACTAAATTTAAATAGACTAGATGTGGGTTAATTTAATCAAATTTTATCTAATCCTAATTCTGAGGATGCATGTATTTTGTATAAACTGTTTAGTGAAAATTGTAGTTAGTAAACTGTTTAATTAATGTAGTAGCCGATCTAGTATTAAGACTGTTATAGGACAAACATGTACAAAATGTATATACAAAGTTCCTTACAAATAAAGAAATAAAAAAAAAAGTTTTATCAGCAAAGAATCTGCGATGGAGCAAGGTGGATCTAATGCTTCGTAAGTCTCCAAATATTATAAAAAACACAAGTCCCGCAGTAGAAATAATAATTCCTGTATCGCGAGGGACACTACAAACATTCAAACAATTGACGCAAAGAACACTCAAACTTTAACTTGGAACTTTTTGCCCCGTGTGGGGTTCGAACCCACAACACACGGCGCAGTGTAAGTAGCGAGGCGACCACTTAAATCACTATGCTCGCAGTGGCTCCTAGAGCGAGGTCAAAAAGTAAAAAATTAAGTTTTCATTCGTATTTGTAATGGCTCTTACGTATTTATTTATTTATTTATTTGCATCAACTGCTCACTGCACTTACAGTTACCCAACGCGTGCAGTGAGCCATAATACATACACAACATATTATTTATAACTTAAAAATAGTGAACAGTATTTAACAAATTTATTAATTTTATCGAAAAATATGTCAACTTCTGGATATTGAGCTACCAGAGAGTTGAGAAGTCTCATAGCCTGATTGGTCGGAGCAAACTGAGCAGTACAAGTACGCACCCTCGGCACCGCCAGCAATCGACGCGATCGCAGTCTCGTGTACTGGTCGGGCACGGACAGGGCACAGCGACACAACGCAGGTGGGTTGTCAACCCTATTGTGCAACAACAAATAGAAATGTACCATGAGGTACATATACCATGGTATTATACGTATTAGTATTGTCTTAAAGGTGCAACAGCTGTAAAAATCACGTAAAAGCATTATCCTACACCTCCTATCAGATTATGAAAGTTAGGAAACAGAGTGCGCACCTGGAGCACTTTAGGTAATACCTTATGCGCAGATACCCGTTGTTCGTTAGCCGCCGAGACCTAAATTCGTTCTGGACGACTTCATCATTTATTTTATCTACTTATTTGTATATATAATAAAATAATGTAATCCACTTATAAATAAACTAGATATGACCGCGGTTTCACCTGCGTTTATGATTACTGCGCCGCCCCCGTGGGTCGTAGCGTGATGTTATATAGCCTATAACCTTCCTTGATAAATAGGCTATCCAACACTAAAAGAATTTTTCAAGACGAACCAGTAGTTCTTGAGATTCTTCTTCTTCTCCTTAGCCTTTATTATTCCCAATTGGATTTGACTAGATATCAGTATTTCTGCCATCTCACCTCCGCAACCCGAAGGCTAACGATACCCTAAAGCTAGACCAGTGTCAGGATATTAGAGGGCACTGACTTCCCAATAACGACTGCCATAGATGTTCATGGCAGCCGGGACCGACGGCTTAACGTGCTCTCCGAGGCACGGAGCAGGCGATAATTATTGTCAATCAATACGCACATAATTTTGAAAAGTCATATAACTTCCGAAATCAGAGGTGCGCGACGTGGGTTCGAACCCGAGACCCTCCGCATTGCAGTCTGTTGGTCTCGCCACTGAGCTATCGCTGCTGCTTAGCAGTATTTCCTGAGATTAGCGCGTTCAAACAAACAAACAAACTCGTCAGCTTTATAATATTAGTATAGATTAGTATAGATAGTCCTAAAAGAGTCCAACACTATTTGATATTTTAATTTTATTTGATACTAGCTGACCCGCGCAACTTCGTCTGCTTCACATAAGAGAATTTTCCTAGTTTTTGCAATATTTTTCATTTATGCTCCGCTCCTATTGGTCGTAGCGTGATGTTATATAGCCTATAGCCTTCCTCTATAAATGGGCTATCCAACACTGAAATATTTTTCTAATTTTTACCCGTAGTTCCTTAGATTACCGCGTTCAACCAAACAAACAAAATGTGAGTGAAGTCGGCGCGTGAGCGCCCCCGCCTTTTTATAAATGCAGCGGATGGCCGTTTCGCGCGTTAAACAACAATCAACCGTATAGCCGTACCCATACTGGCGCGGCGAGATTTGGAAGTTTTATTTCATCTATATCTTGTGTGTTTATAAACCGATTCCTATATTTTTTTTATAATATAAATATTAAAGTGTACTTTTTGAATATGGGAGTTTGATAAAGATATATATCTATGTGAAAGACAATATATTTATGTATTTTAATACACTTGGAAGAAATGCCTAACGATTAAACACGTTATTGTGGCTAATTTATAAAAGATAGATATATACTATTAAGGACTTTTTTGTAGATCTTTTGAAGACCATCATCTTTGTAATACATACTTTTGGTGTATGATCAACGTATGCGAGGATAAGAGCTCGAAAGCGCATTTTCGTCCGACTTGCTTCAAATTTATCGTCACTGCTCAGCTCCTATGTGTCTTAGCGTTATGTTATATAGCCTATAACCTGCCCAGGAGTATGGACTACAATCGTACCAAGTTTGGTTAAAATCCCTTCAGTAGTTTTTGACCCATGCGTGCACATACAGACAGACAGACAGACAGACAGACAAAAAATTTACTGATTGCATTTTTGTCATCAGTATCGATCACCATTCATCCTCCAATATTAATTTTGAATATATATTCAATGTACAGAATTGACCTCTCTACAGTTTTATTATAAGTAGGTATAGATTTTAATTTTCCAATAAATTAATTCATGAATTGTAATAAAATCAGCTAACTATAAATATTAATTAGTACAATTTCTAGGAAATAACTCGACAATCTACGACGGTCATGTAAACTTAGTAGGTATTATTTGTTTTTTTTCCTTTCCTGCTTACTATCACACGTCTTCCTCCAAATCTCATGCTAAGAGTATCCTTACCTACAGAAAAAGCATTAGGATCTTTGTTATTTGTATTTAACACTGTAATCTAAACGTCTATCGAGGCCGAGGCGTAGCGATTGACAGTGAACTCAAGTACAAACTTTGTTTTTAGAGTTCAAATCAATGACGAATTTTCGATTTTGGTGTACAAATTATTGCATAATCAAAATTATTTTTATCATTGCATATCGCAAAGTTTTTATGTAATTCATGACTATACTGCACTTTGAATAATACCTGTGACATTAAAACAACTAACACAAGAAACACCAATAGTCCAATATTTTGTCCCGTATGGGGATCGAACCCACAACTACGACCGCAGTGGTCGCCTCGGCGCTCCACTAGGCGAGGCGGTTTAAGTAGTTGTTCGTAATATTTTGGTAGAATTACTATATGTACGACCACGCTTTTTCCAGTGCGAATCATTGAAATTTTTTAAACATCAAATGTATGAATCAATCAACTAAACAGTTATACTTACACCAAAAAATACTCGTTTTAATTAATAGGTAATTTTTCTGATGATGCTACGCGCTATGATCCTATAAATTGAATACAAATAATTTACAATCACAAATAATTATAGCCAAACTTTAATTTCAAATATTAAAAGGTAAAAAGCATTGTCTGCCATTTTCATTCTGTAGGTACGGCTTAATGGAATTTCAATGCCGCCAAAATATTCGGTTGATATATTAAAAAAGGAAACACCATGGTTAGCTATTTTTATTTGGTACTGTTCATTGAAATTCGCTGTGAATTTGTAACAAAAGCGATTATTGCTTCTTATCACTGTTGTGATTGTTGTAAAGTAAGGTGACAATGTAGCATATTTCTTGCCTAATTGTACATAAACAGTTACTGTAACCTAGCCTAGTGAAAAACCATTGGACGTACACGCAAAGTTCTCGAGTTCAATCCCAAGACACGACACTGAGTTTTTGAAGTTACATGCTTATTAAATAGTTCATTATCGCTCACTTTATCGGTCAAGGAAACCTGCATGTCTGACAGTTCTAACATTGATTCTTAAAGATACAAAATAATAATAATTACGATTAAAAATAAATGGAAGAACCATGTTGGCCCAGTTGGGCATGTGCCCCACTGGGCCAACATGATGTGTTGTATAGCATAATCTTCTCATACCTACTGAAAAGAGTCCCGTACCTAGCTGTGGCACAGATATAAAGTCCACAGGGCTGATATTATTATATAAAGTTGGGGTGCTTGCTGGCCTTTTAAAATAGGAGTATTGTGCTCCCAGCGCAAGAAGTAAAGATGGCTTCATTCTAAGAACACAACTCCAGTTCATGGTTCAAAATTTTCCGTATTATAATTTATATATATTCTTACTTTAAGTACCTACTAAATTAGCTAAAGCTAAATGGTAGTTTATAGCAACTAGCTATAAAATAATAATGTATTTTATTATGCTATGAATACCTAATAAACTCTTTGAACTTGAATAATTTTATTTGCGCGTGTACATAATTATTGCCTTAAGAATGTTTAAGGCTTTGTCAATCAGAATGCCAATTCACGTAACATCCTAACTAATATTATAAATGCGAAAGTGAGTTTGTTTATTTGTGTTTGTTTTTTTCTGATCGTCATGAAATTCCACATACACGTTGTCAGGGGTACAGAATAGGACAATGGTACCTTTCATCCAGAAAAAAGTATTTTTACTAACCTAACCAAATCTACATTTACACGAGCGAAGCCGCAGGCAAAATCTAGTCTACTATAAATCTACCATGACATAATTATATTGATGTAACGACAATATGCCGCTTATGAATGGTTACATATTATTTATATCGTCATGAATAGGTCTGTAGGTGATCAGTTCGTTCAAGAAATATATTTTATTGCCAACACGTTCAAAGTAAATTTATGCTTGTGCCTGAGGTCTTATTATTTGGCCTTTTTGGTAACAATACTGGCTAGTAATAGTGTTGATTTTAATATAGCGATTTAATAATTGCAACTTTAAAATAGTTTTACATCTTCTTGGAGTCGTGTATTAAATCAAAACCGTCAACTCACTGCTTTAACTTTAAGATTTATTTAAAACGTAGTAGTCGCCGCTACAATAGAAAACGGGTAATTACAAAATGTACTGAATTACCGCCAAGACAATGGTACAAAGGCAAGATAAATATATTGGATGTGCCTGAAACAAAACAATGGCCTAAAATGATTTAAAACCTGGGAACAGGCCGTCTGAATCTTAGGAGCATTTTGTTAATAAAATTATGATTTCAATTTCTTATAAAATATGAAACGAATGCATAATGGATACATGGGTTTACCGACTTTTTTAGTTCAGTAGGTACCTACGTGACACTAGGACATCGAGAAAACTAAATACTTAAGTTAGTTTTAAAAATCTCTATAAGTACCTAATTACTTAGATTGTCTGGCTTATAACATCAGCTCTGTAAATATACTGTCCCAGCACTGAGCACGGGTCTCTTCTCAGTATGAAAAGAATTAGGCCACCACGCTGGCACAGGGCGGATGGCAGACTTCACATACCTAATTATCTTCTTCTAAGAACTCTCAAATATACCTACAGATCTCCTCACGATGTTTTCCTTCATCGTTAAAGCAAGCGATAATTAATTAATTAATACGCACATAATTTCGAATTGTCAGAGGTGCGTGCGTTGGAATCAAACTCCATACCTCTGCGTTGCATTCCAACGGTCTTCCACTAGGCTATCGCTGCTATATCTATTTAATGTGTGTTTGTTAAAATCGCTTATATCTCCTCAAAGATTAGATGACGAGCAACGCTTCAAACTAAACATAATTATAGTAAGTACTTTATGATCAAATATATAGGTACGATTACTGTCATAGCGTAATCAATATTTCACTTATCTATGTAATATATAAATACGTGAAGCGAAAACTTTGGATCCCTTTTAACGAAAATTGGGCGGACAGAGGAGTATGAAATTTCGCACACTTATAGTTTATACAGAGAAGAAGTGACGAATGCTAATATTTATATAAAATATGTATAATAAATACATTAAATTAATGAAAAACACTACACGCACACAACCATGCATTTGACACACGCAGTCAAAGCGCGTAACTATGGTTACATATTTGAATATACGAGTATAATGATATGACATAATATATATCAGTTGGTCGAATTTCGAGCACAAGGCGACCGCTAGTTTTAATTACTATAACAGTCGTGAATGCCAGGTATATGTCGAACCATAATACATAATTCACTGCTGTTTCGTATGTTATACGTTCTAAACTGATATGTGACACCTTAACGAGAGTGTGTTATTTACTTTAATAAAGTCATCATCATACATCATCCACTAGGATGTAAATCTATGGGACGTAAACTTAAATGTTGTAAACCTATAGAATGTTATCTGATACCATTTAGTAGTTTTGTAAGAATCAATGGAGCCTCAAACACTTATTTATGTATGTGAGCTATACACAGCCACAGCGAATACATGTGCCATGATATTGTTAAGTTATATCCATAACATTAATATTATACAGAGGTACGGCAACCAGACAATTTGCTTAAACTACTGCCTGACTAATGAACTAGCTCCGCTCTTCACAAGATAGCAGCCAAACAATCATGTGTTGTGTTGCTTCAATAAGTTATGTTTTCATTAAGTAGGTATACGCTATGTTGTATGCAGAAGATCGATGATATATTATTTACCTACTGCACAGAGTGCGTAGCCGCTTAAGTGGTTGCCTCGCCACTGCTACTAAATCGAGTGTTTTAGGTTCGAATCCCGCACGGGACAAAAAAGGGCAATGCAACTTTTGCCATACCTAGATAGCTGGCATGTTTTTTTTCCTTGCCGTCAAAAGTGAATCCTCGGTTACTAGTATACTCTCTGAGTATAAATGTTCTGTGATAGTATTATATTATCTGTGAATCAGTGATCATTGTAATATGTCTGACAATTTAATTTTATTTGAATTCATGGAATGTGATAATGAAGGCATGACTTCTCGTAGGTACCCAAAGAAGCCAAGTTAGGGACCAGTCTGATACATTCGTTGAATTTGATGAATCAGAATTCATTAAAATATACCGCCTCTCTAAACAATTGGTCTTAGATCTATGTGAGGAATTGAGGCCGCTTTTCAATCAGCCAGTGAAATCTAGGTACTGAACTCACTGTTGAAAAAAGGTACTTACTTAAGTAAGTTCCATTTTATGCTAATTTTAAATTACCTACCTATTCAACAGCACAAGTATCGCCACAATTTTATTTTTATAATTAATCCTACTTAAGTAGGTATAATTAAGAATCTCAATTTATATATATAATATTTTAATAAGAAATTTAGTTATTAAAATTATTGAAGAATAATCAACATGATAAAATATCTTTAATTATTGGTTTATTTGTTGTAGGTATTGAGTGCCCTGGCTTTTTATGTAACAGGGTCTGACCAAAGGCCCATTGGAGACATCAGGGCGCATTCAATGGCTCAACAAACTGTCTCATCCGTAATAGCAGTCACAGCTAAAATAGGTTCGCCAGAAATGAGAACAAAATATATTTGCTTTCCCAAAACTTTGGAAGAACGAAATAAAACTAGGGCACAGATAATATAATACTATACCTACTAGTAACTAGGGCAAGGTATATCTTTTTGGTCTTTGATTATTAAATTACTATAATGCAGATAACTCATCAGAGATATGATGATCTTTGTATTGACAGATCATTATATTTCTAATACTGTTACAGATTTTATGAGAAGTTTGGTTTCCCCGGTGTTTTGGGGTGCATAGACTGCACACAAATAGCTGTTACTAGGCCAGTTCAACAAGAAGATAGATTTTAGGTATTTTAGGAAACACTACCACTCCTTGAATGTTCAATTGTAAGATTCATTATTACCTTTGTTAGAGTTTGACATCAGATTTAAACAATTAGATACCTATGTAAACTAATATTCAAATAAACTTTTAGATTTGTGATGCAGA
The DNA here is from genome assembly GCA_963564715.1 of Catocala sponsa. Lineage (NCBI taxonomy): Eukaryota > Metazoa > Arthropoda > Insecta > Lepidoptera > Erebidae > Catocala > Catocala sponsa. Next base: position 17,094,608 of record OY751338.1, on the reverse strand, counting down.
TACGCTAATAACCAGTGTGGATGCTAGCTATGGAGGGGCTCCACATGACTCATTTATATGAAATGTGCACACATTGAAAACATATTTAGAAAATATTAATGAATCTAGATGGCTACTTGGATAGTATGACATGTGTCTTGTTTAACTAATACATAGTTAAACGTAAAACACATAAAGTATTTGATATTTATTCAATTAATAAAAACAATGTAGTCATAATAGACATATATAGCAATTATATTTTTGGTGTCTTTATTAAATTAATTATTGTTATCAGAAGAATTTTAAAACAAATTACTATAAGTAACACATTCATTTGTATCTTGCAGGGGATTCTGGATATCCTGTAAGAAAATATACGATGACTCCAGTCATCAATGTGGTCCCTGGCGCACCAGAGAGCCACTACACTGAATTTCATGTGAGAACCAGAAACATCATTGAAAGAACAATTTGGCTTCTCAAAGCACGTTTTCGTTGTCTGTTGGTGCACGGAGTGTCATATTACAAACCAATAATGGCTGCATCTGTTATAACTGCTTGTATAATTTTACATAAAATTTGTAATAGAGCTAATATTCCTGTGCTTCAATTAAGCAATGAAGATATGCTTCAGGAAGCTCAAATGCAGAAAATGATTTTGGGTGCTGGCTCTGGAAGCACCAATACAATCAATGAGGCTCTTCAGCAAGGTGTAACTATTAGAAACCCCGTTATTGACCGTCTCTGGCAGAACCATAATTTGACCTAAGGAAAACCAGAATTGTTACATATTATTATATAATTATATTTAATTTTATATTCTAGTTTATAAAATGATAATAATACCTAGATTTAATAATATATTTAATTTCTCTTATTCCCTTCATAATTGTCTAAATAAATTAAATTTTTCCTCTTGAATTTTTGTTTGCTTTTGCGACTGCTATGGGGGCACGACGGGCATTTTCTACAGTCATAGGTAGCTCACGTCTAGATCGTCGTCGCCGACATTCTGTAGTAGATGCAAGCTGGGCGTGTGGAGATGATGGGGGTGCAAGTAAGCGCCGGCGAGGAGAGCGGCGAGGAGAGCGACGTGGAGTTGTTGTAGGTGTATTGTGGGAGTATTGCTGGAGATTGAGGAGATGATGTAGATGGGTTATGGCATGGTAAGCAGACAGGAGAACGTTGCAATTGAGGATTAGGGGTTGTAGGAGTTAGTTGAAGCATGGCAGAAAAAGTAGGTATGTTCCATGAAGGTCCTAGTTGTACATCATAATTATGTCAGTTCCACTCCAGCTAATATACCCTCGAAATGACCAGAACTTACAGGCACACTATGCTGCCGTGGTAATCGAGAGGGCAGTAAGTCAAAAGACATTTTTTTTATTACTGATTTGGAATACTTCTCTACTGTAAACAACATATTTTTTTACCTTTCTTTTGACATATTAAAGAACATAAAAATCGAGTATATAGTTTTATCACATACGCCAAGATTGTAACAAGATCTTAGCACACTGCTTTCTATAACTGCCTTTTCTGACTTACTGCCCTCTCGATTACTACAGCAGTATGGGTCTCACATGGAGTGACAGGAGTTATCTCAACCTGTAAAGTATAACACCCATTAAAAGATTGTAAAGGTCACTAAAGTTAAACTAAAGGTAATTACTTAAATAGTATAGTAGTAGTAGGTATACAAACTTGGTTTAAAACTTCTTCAAATGGCTCAACCCTTAGCCAGGCAAACCAGATCCAAAATCATTCCCTAAAATATGTAAGAATTTCCTTTCAATGTCAGTCATAGGCTTTATTATTGACTGACCTCCACCGGTTTTTTGCTGTGAAGTTTTTTTTGCTGCTGCCTGCTTTTTAATCTTGATTTGTAATCATTCCAATACTGAAATAAATTACATTATTAAGTAATTTGAAGATTTTGAATGTTATCTTACAGCATACATAAAGAAAATGAATAGTATCAAGTAGCATGTTACTTAATTAACTTAATATACCTAGCTCATCTGTACTGTAATCAGCCGCGGTTCTGTTCTATAATCTTTAACAATTAACAAGACGTGATAAATAAGTCAACAAATATACGTTCGAAACTTCAAACTAGTACCAAATTGTAACTTCAATGTTTTTTTCAGAGTTGAATAAAAATTCATAAGTTAAACACAAAATTTACTAATATTTTAATTTTGTCATTATAATTAATTTATGTATGTTATATTAAATCATCTTTATTAAATAATATCGTTGATATAAAAGAAAATAATTATCGTAACTTGCCGTAATATTTGCGTAGTTGAGTTTCAGAACGCAACTGAGTGAAAGAAAATATTAATTAATATTATTTGTATAGCGTCGTCGTATCTTTCTATCAACTATCAATAGGTACGATACGATTCAGTAAATTCAGTTCCGACTCTCATACAACTTTCGTTACCTAGCCTAGGTACCTAAATAGATCTGCATCGAAATTGAATCGTTAGTTAACAGGTGATGGTAGGCCTCCTGTTATAGATTGAGTAGGTTGTGTTATTGTTGTTTTTGTATTAGGTATTACAACACAATTATGTCTGATAATACGATCATTCCTTACTGAGCTATATTTTCCGGCAGGTACCTAACTAAAACTGGAGCCAAGCGTAAAAAGATTCGAAACATACGAATTGCGCGTGCGCTGTCAAGAGACGCCGTGCAAATACATATTAATCTATGACGCCGTGTGTTCCCAGAAATCTTCACGCGCCGCGCCACAGAGTACTTTTTACATAGGAGAACGCCGCGCGCTGCACACTATGAAAGTGAATTGGTAGTATATTATCGTTGTCTCTCTCTATCCCAATTCCCACGCTTGCTGGCCTCTTTGTTTGTAGTGCTGGCTGGCTCACTCACCTCTCTGCCTTCGGATTGTGTGCGTTGTTTCTGTGTAGGTACTTACGTTAGTGATTGTACTCCACAACTTGGCTTTGATACATTGGATACCTACCGTTTCTGTTTTTGACTTCTGTGTGTGTCGCAACTGGCTACAATGTCTAATAGACCATGTATTATTTGCCGGAGAAGTACAAACCGCATTGGTGGCAGAAGCATTAGAAGGTCATTTTTACTGACTCCTGTTTTTTTCGAAGAACATAGTTTTATTTTGGATTACATTGAACACATAAACAATTCCACTGAGGTTAGTAATATTTTTTACTTATTTATGCAAAAATTTTTTCATCGCCTACCTACATCATCATCATCATCATGTCAGCCAAAAGACGTCCACTGCTGGACATAGGCCTACCTACATTACGGCATAATATACTTAACTAATATGTTAAAACTTTTGAAAATAGATTTTATAAATTCTTTAACTTATAGAAAGCTACATTGTCCCTGAGAACCTACTTAGGTACATAATACAAAGAATGCAGCAAAAAGGATACAGCTTTTTTTTGTCTTTTTTACTTGGGGAGTGCATTGACGCATACCCCTCCACGGGGACGGGTGGAGGGGTTACGTCGGACTCGCTGGGGTAAAAGAGAAACATGGAATAAGAATATTGTACCTCCCGGAATACCGACTAAACCTACCACGGTGTTCCTCGACAAAACCACTATCAGCGGGGCCGCGCGAATCACTTTCACATACGGTCGCGATCCCGCCGAGGTTTCGGCCCGCCGTGCCGTATTAAACGGCAGGCCACTACACGACAAGACCTAGTCACCACACTCACCACTAAACAAAAACTAGACTCCCCCCCTAGAGGAGAGACGGACACGACACAGAGGCGCGCGTGGGAACACGCACGCCGCCTCTTGGACCTGGTGCTGAACGGATGGCGGGCAGGCCCACGAAGCCCACCACCTCCAGGTCAAAACTCAGAGTGGCTGGAAGTCGTCTCGCGTCCTCCGGCGCCCGGCTCTGCGGTTGGGGAGAGGGTTTAAACGCTCCCTCTCCCGCTCCACCGCCTCCTTGATGGAAATCACTTCCTCACAGAAGTAGGCGACGGCGTTCCACGACCTCACTCCGGACCATAGACTGAGCTATGTCCAGGAGCGAGAGGGCATCCAATCCGACTGCCACGATCAACTCACGGCGCTGCGATGCCCAGGCGGTGCAAACCGCCAAAGTGAAAATAACCGCCAAAATCTCGGTGTTACGGTGGTTATTTGCACAATTTTTGAACGCACACTGCGGCATTTTGACGTCTTAATGTTGGCTATGACTGGATTATACTAATTTGAAATAAGATCACAACCGTATTTGTGCTCTTATTTTCGGCTCGTTTTTAAAGCGCTTACCGGACATCTAGTGTATTATTGATCGAAGGATAATTCTCTATTCGTTCAAAATAAAGGTGGCAACCCTAATCATAACTGTGCCTAACTAGCTTTCAGGCCCTTTGAAACAGGTTTAAGCACTATCCACACATTTCCGGGCACCCGGCCCTGCCGTATTCCGTCAGGGACGGGGAAAAATTGGTTACGTACAACTTGAACATACTTACGGATGGCACGTCCTTGACGGGAACACGGAAACGAACAACTCGGAACACGGATAGCCCTGACCCGGAAATGTGTGGATAGCGCTTTAGTTAAGTTGCGTCTAGTGAGCAAATAATACCAGAAATTGCGTAAAAACCAAATTAACAAAGCGGTATAAACAAATAACAGGCTTTAATTTTATAGAATAATTATTATGATACTTAATATTAAATTATTTTTAGTAAAATGTTGCTATAATTTACTAAAACTCCATTTCTATCAGCATGTCTATCGTAAGCACAGAAATCAGAAATAATTTATTTCTGTGATTGTAAGTTTATAATTCAATTCAGAATAAGTAGGTAGTACAGAGATAATATTATAATGCCGACGACTGCGTTACACTGCCCCGTGAAGAAACGAAATTTGACAATAGAAGTTACGAGAACCGACCAGGTGTTTGAAAATAATGCTATGTAGTACAACAAATATAAATACAACAAAACGTTTGTAAACATACATATTTTTCATATTATAAGTAATTTATTATTAATTCGTATCAGTAGGTAATAAATAATTAATAATTATGGAAGTAAACCAAAAGAAGGGTATGAAATAAAAACATAATGTATTTTGTAGACTTGTATAAACACATAAAAGAGCCATCTAGCGCCCTATATGTAAAATAAACAAAATTTTAACAAAAAAGCAAACCGGCTTTAAAAAAAAGAATATTCTAAAACTTAAAATGCCCTAAAAAATTAATAAATAATTGCATATTCTTGTGAATAATTAAATTATTGTTATTAATGGAGTCGGTGTCAGCCAAGGTAGGTTTGTAACTAATTAAACATGAGATGTCTTACTATAATCATAACATAACATTGGCATACACAATTACACACATAGACGCAGCTCGCGGCGCGGGCGGCCGTCACCGACTCCAAAAATAAGAATAATTTAATTATTCACAAGAATATGCAATAATTTATTAACTTTTTAGTGCATTTTAAGTTTTAGAATATTCTTTTTCTTAAAGCCGGTTTTCTTTTTTGTTAAAATTTTGTTTATTTCTCGGTTTTTAGTGAACCTTGGCAAAAATGAGAACATCATCAATGTAGCTAAATACGCATTATTTAAGGATAACTCTAAAACAAATGGTCAAATCTTGATCAAAATGGGACCACACGGAAAGCACCAACTTTCAAATAAGAAAAGAATCATCAAAATCGGTTCACCCAGTCAAAAGTTATGAGGTAACATATATAAAAAAAATAAAAAAATACAATCGAATTGAGAACCTCCTCCTTTTTTTGAAGTCGGTTAATAAAATGGTAGGTCGATTACCTATGTGTGATGTAAAACATACTGATTTAATGATATCATTAAATCATAAAATAAATGCGTTACCTTGAAGTCCGTTAATTAAATATACATACATACATACATAGATTCACGCCTGTTTCCCAGAGGGGTAGGCAGAGACTACGGATTTCCATTTGCTACGATCCTGACACACTTCTCTGGCTTCATTCACTTTCATCACATTCCTCATACACGCCCGTCGGTTCAAGGAGCTCTTAAACCGGCCTTTGTCCAGGACGCCTCCGATCTGGTCGAGAAACGTTCGCCTAGGTTTTCCTCTTGCGACTGTTCCATTCACACTAGCCTTATAAACTTTCTTAGTCAGTCTTTCCTCGTCCATTCTTTCTACATGTCCAAACCAGCTTAACATACCCTTTTCTATTCTTGTAACTATATCCACTTTCATGCCGCATCTCTCTCTAATCACACTATTTCTTATTCTATCTTTCAGAGTCACACCACATATGCTTCTCAACGCTCTCATTTCTACAGCATTTATTCTGCTCTCATGCTTCTTTTGCCATACCCAACTTTCACTTCCATACATAAGTGTGGGCACTAATAGTCCTATATGAACAGCCAAACGTGCCTTAATAATATTACGTTAATTAAATGTGTACAATGTTTATTTATAATAACATTTTATGGTTAATTTCTTTCCAATAAAGCATTTTAATTGTTCTTAATATTAACTTTGGAACCCATAGTGCCATCTATTATCTATTTTTGGAACTGTTTACTTTTTGTTCTAATTTGTACCCCATGCTATAGGTAACAAACGAACAATATATTGTTCGTTCGCCCAAAGACCCTTGTATTGCTTTACATCTCTTTACTTATTAATGGTTTATGATGATAATATTTTTATCTGTCCTCTTTAGTAACTCTGTTCTGCCCGAAATTGAAATCGAACTTTTATTTTACAGATTAACAAGTTGGATAGAATTTGTCGACCGTGCTTTCAACGTGGGACTTACTGGAATCGGCAGAGGAATGCTCATCAAGAGAGTAGTGACAGCGATAATGCAGAAATCTTACAGGAAGATAATGATCAAGACGTAGCTCAAGATGATCAAGAAATAAAGGTAGAGCCAAATATTGGTGATCATGATGATCAGGTGAATCCTCAATCAAGGACAATAGAAATACCTGGATTTTTACGACTTCCAAATAACTCAACTGCAGAAATCTTACAGGAAGATAATGATCAAGACGTAGCTCAAAATGACCAAGAACTAAAGGTAGAGCTAAATATTGGTGATCATGATGATCAAGCGAATCCTCAACCAAGGTCAATAGAAATACCTGGATATTTACGACTTCCAAATAACTCAACTGCAGAAATCTTACAGGAAGATAATGATCAAGACGTAGCTCAAGATGATCAAGAACTAAAGCTAGAGCCAAATTTTGGTGATCATGATGATCAGGCGAATCCTCAGTCAAGGACAATAGAAATACCTGGATATTTACGACTTCCGAATAACTCAACTATATGTATTGTTAATAACTGCACTGACCAGAATTTGCATAGGATTGATGTTGCTGTTCGAAGGGATTTGTTAATTAAGAACAATTTATACATCCCACGAGGTACGCGTATATGTAATGTGCATTTAGAAAGCAATATCTGGGAACAAATAAGAGATATAGCGCGCCATACATTTTCCACTTTCAACAGCACTCAAACAAAGGATATGTTGACTTTGCAAAAAACCGTGATAACAGAATATCTTAATTTTCAAAAATAAACTAATTGGACGATTTTTCATTTTATTATTACATTGGATTTAATAAAACCCAGTTTATGGAAATATTTTTAACCATTCCAACTTTAACAATGACATTTCCCAAAAAACCCTTAAACGCTTTAGGGATTCTCTTAACTAAATAATTACACACAGTCGACTCTTCTTCTTTTTCTATTTCGTTTCACTCTTGACAGAGTGGTCGTGGTCATCTTTAATGTTGTGTAGCATGCTTGAGAATCCGTCGCCACTCTTTACGCACCTTTGCCTTTCTGGTGCACTCATACCAGGGACCATTGCCTAATGCTGCCTTAATTTGGTCGGTCCAGCGCATAGGCGATCTACCACGTGCTCGTTTGCCCTCGACTTTTCCTTGTACCACAAGGCGCTCTATGGAGACACCTCCACGTCTTGATACGTGCCCGAAGAAAGTGAGAATTCGAGCTTGTACGATAGAAGATAGGCGCTGCTTGATACCTAGATCTTGTAAAATGGACTCGACAGTCGACTCTAGTAAAACTATTTTCTATGACGACACGACCGTTATTAGAAAAATAAAAAAAGGGACGCGACATTGTGACGATTTTGTTGCACTCCATATGGGTCTGCTGGATCACTTATGTAGAGAAGAATTAGTGAGTAGAATATTATCTATACCTAATCATCTATTTGGAAACCCGGAGTCCCCAATAGAGGTCAGGAGAGCTGTTGTGATTGCAGATGAGACTTATTTTTATATGCAAAAGAGTTGTGAGTAACTATGGGTTCCAACGAAAGTCCTATAGTCTCCATAAATATCAGAATCTATTAAAAGTATTTTTGATTGTGTGTCCAGGTAGCCACATTATTGATATATATATATATATATATATATATATATATATATATATATATGGGCCTTATGATGCCACAAAATCAGACGCAATGATCTGTAACCTTTTGACCGCCACAGCATAAAAGTAGCGTCGTGCCCCCTACGCCAGGCGATGATTAATGTAGTTTTAAATAATAGGTAAAAGGAACACAACAAACATATTTTTTTATGTTTATTTTGAACTGTAAAATAGTCGTATTTTCGACGTGCCATGCCGTCGGTGGCGTCGTGAGCACGGTTTAATTTGACGTGAATGGACGTCCGTGGCGGTCAAAAGTTTAAAGAAATCACTAATGTTCATGACATATATAACCTATTTAATTACTTTTAAAAAGTGACGATGTCTCTATTTTAGATAGGGGTTTCGCGATGCAATTGTCGATGTCAGGGCCATTAACTATCGCGCTTATATGCTGGTGACAAAAAATACTGTCGTGGGCCAGCTGACAACGCAGCAGGCGAATCAAACGAGAAGCCTAACATGTAGATAGGTCGTAGAAACAGTAAACGGACGATTAAAAAACCAGTTTCGGCAACTTAGGTCTACCTTTTCTAATAGAGCTGCGAGTCACTTGTTTCACGCAGTAAAAATATCCGGTGCATTACTAAATGCTTTTGGTAAACCCCTCATTAATTATGCTTTAGTGGAATCAATAATATCAATAAATAAAACCCTCAATCAAAACTATATCAGCGATTATGTTATTCGCAGGAACCTTAATCAAATCAGAGCTGATTTCGTGTCAATGACTACGAATGTTCCCGGCCTAGACAACTTTCCCATCTTATCTTATCTTATGTCCCCCACATAAGATAAGATAAGATGGGAAAGTTAGTGCAGACCGGCGACACTTCGATCCAGTGGGATCTTTTGTGTCGACACTCTCCCAATAACGACTGGGATAGATTTTCATGGCAGCCGGGACCAACCGCTTAACGTGCTTTCCGAGGCACGCAGCAGGCGATAATTGTCAATCAATACGCACATAATTTCGAAAAGTCATAACTTCCGAAAGTCAGAGGTGCGCGACGTGAGTTCGAACTCGAGACCCTCTGTATTGCAGTCTGTTGGTCTCCCCATTGAGCTATTGCTGCTAAACTTTCCCATACTCGACATATTGTTAAGTCGTTTATGTCGAGTAAGTTGCTGCTGTGTGTTGATGCTATGGGAATGTACCAAATAAGTCAGGCCAGGAATTATTTTGCAGGCACCTGTGAAGGTAAATGGTTCGTACCATATTGAATTGTACAGGGCGGACAGGTTAGATATTTCGGTTTTGAAAATATACAACATCAATGTCATCGCTCCGTGGCTGTTGCGTAGTCGAATACAGTCACAACATAGACGACAGCGCACATATTTCGTCTACCTTTTGATAGAAGGGCTTAATAATGCAATAAAAGAGGCAAGGGCAAAATCAATTGTTCCTGTATTTCTGGTAAGGGAACACTTTGTTGTTGTAGCCACATTGTCTGTATTGTTGTTCATGGCGTGGGGTAGACATCAAGAAAACTTAAGTCCTCCAGCTCAATTTCTGGATTTTATAATAAGACATTATGTGGGAAGACAGACCAGTAGTGATGATGATTCATTAAGTTAATCTATAAGAACTTTGTAGAATTTGTTTTGTAAAACCTAATTATTTAATAAATCATTTTGGTTTCGGTTTTTATGGTATCTTTTTGAAATAATATTCCAAAGTACAATTTTAGAGTAGAATTTTAGAGCAGCAGCGATAGCCTAGTGGGAAACCGTTGGACTGCCACGCAGAAGTCTCGAGTTCGAACCCAAGGCGCGCATCTCTGACTTTTCGAAGTTATATACGTATTAAATAGTTAATTATCGCTTGCTTTAACGGCGAAGGAAAACATCGTGAAGAAACCTGCATGTCTGAGTTCTCCATAATGTTCTCGAATACATGTGAGGTCTGCCAACCCGCACTAGGCCAGCGTGGTAGACTATAGCCTAACCCTTCTCACAGTGAGAAGAGGCCCGGGTCCAGCAGTGGGAGAGTTTAATACAGGGCTGATATTATTTATTTATATACAATTTAAGAAAAATAACTCAGGAGACCTATCCTATAGTGGTGGTGGACCTGTCCTATCCGGTTACAAGTTTATTTTACTACTTTTAGTGATAAAAAACTGCCAGGGAGAAAACAATATAACGTAACAACCAACTCAATATACATATTTTATCAATGGAAACCTCAAAATATCACATATGATTGTATTTTCATACAAAAATAGGTAACGCTTGACAAAAATATCATAGCAATATTTCTTACTACTTATCTTTGTATCTTTGTTCGGTTACGGTTAGTTGGTTGACTTGGTTTTTTTTATACTGATGTCTCGTATTGTCCTCTAACATAATTATATAATTTAGGTTTCATTTCTGGCGGCAGCAAAAATGTAAATCATGCACATCGCTTGCATTGGCCTTTGTGTGATCCACAAATGGTTGTAGGTACCGAGTCTGGATTTCTTTGTGTCCGTTATTTGAATGTTTGTTAGGCCCCCTGCGACACAGAATTTGTTCGTAGAGGAGTTGTTTATTATTTTTCAAAAGTATCGTGTGCTACTGTATAGTGACTACAAAGTATCTTTTTTTTTACGGTTCGGCGATGCTCGTATAACTCGTATTTGACAAGCTCCAATGACAGTAGTCACTTTTTACCTCTTTTAATACCATTTGGGTCGCTCTCATACCACGTTCGTAAAATATAATTTGTATGTACCTATGGTTATCAGCTTAAAATTTGGTACATGGATTAATACTGTTAATCCTCGCTTACAGCACTCACAGGCCACTGATTTCATAATTTTCATTAATTATGAACGTTGTTGCGTAGTTTGTACCCTGATTAACGAACTAATACACAAAATGCTAGTTACAGTTACTCAGTTATTCTTTTTACACTCAGTTATCTTGTTACCGTATTTTTTTTTATTGTAAGTCTTGCGTTTAACTGCGATCTCACCTGATATCGGTTTAGAGAACTTTATTTCTCATTTATATAATATATATCACTTGCATGAGAACAACAGTTTTTATACAATCATTAATAACATTAACCCGGTGCGGGTAGTTTCAAAAGTAATAAAAACTCGGTTAGTAATACTGACGAACAGAATGCAAGTTGTAAGTGTCCAAGCGAAGTCGGTGGTCCAAGGCTTTAAGAAAATCACGATAGAAGTGTTTCGTCTTTAGATATATAACACAAGAAGACTTTTCTTGAACATATTAAATGAACTTGCCTCCTTTAAGTACACTGGTAGTTTGTTATATTTGTGCTCCTATATACGTTATAGAACTTTTGCCATAATTTGTATTATACTTGGTAATACCAAATGTTTTGCGTGGCGTGTGGTCTTCTTATACATTTTGTCTTTCGTTGTGAATCTAATGTGAGAATGGGTGAGTTTGTGATTATTATTATAATTATATAAGTATGCATGTATTGTATATGTATAGTTGGTTTCTTTAAGTATATTTGTAAATAATTTTGGAAGGTGTTAGAAATTTATAATGGTGTAAGATTTTTATTAGTTTGTTTTGTAGTATTTGGATTAATTTTAGGTTAGTTTTTGATGCATTACCCCATATTTCAAGGAGGTTCAGCAAATGAACGAAAACGAAGGTACAAAAAAACTAAGGAATTGTAGATTAGAAGCCGAGCTTTTTGAGGAATAAATCTCACCATGCTACGTAATTATCCTACTAAAGACGAAAGTTTATTTCTAATTGTTGTATATATATGAGCCTTCCATGTTAAATGACTATCAAGAACCAATCCGAGGTACTTCTCCTGATTGGTTTTACGCAAGGTCACTCCGTTGATGTTTAGATTGGGATGATTTGGCAGTTTTTATTTTTCGCTGAAAATAATATACGAGGTTTTTGGTGCATTAATAGTTAAGAGATTATATTGAAACCAATTGTGTAACTTTTCTATATCAATTGGAGCCTGTTCGAAAATGGTTTCAATATTGCTTCCGAAGTAAAATAGACAGGTGTCATCGGCGTAAAGTGAAAGGTGGCCTTTTATATTAGTTTAATAGATATAATTAATGTAAACTAGGATTAAAAGCCGCCCTAAAATAGATCCCTGTGGTACTCCACATTTTAATAAATTGAGACTACTTTGATGATTTCCTATTTTTACGGTCTGATATCTATTGTTTAGATATGAATTTAGCGTCTTCAGCGCGGTTCCAGTGATGCCAATGCACTCCAACTTTTTGAGCAGCAAAGAGTGACTCACGGTGTCGAAAGCCTTTTATAGATTAATAAATACTCCTAGTGCCACCTGTTTCCGATCGATGTTCGTTTTAATTTGAGTAATTAATTTAATAGTAGCACTAAGAGTATTTGACTTAGGTCTGAATCCGTATTGTTGTGGATGATCATTCAACCTTTTATATATAATTTTTCTAAGATTTTCGATAGCACTGGCAACACTGAAACAGGACGATAATTGCCAGGATCTGACTTGATACCAGCTTTATAAATCGACGTGACTTTAGTGATTTTTAATACTTCAGGAAAGATATATCGTGTAGTAATTTATTCAGACCGTTGCATAAATTGACAATTATAAGATATATTATACATTTAAGTGCTTTGATACTAATGCAATCAATACCTGCGCTAGTATTGCTATCCAACTCATCAATGATCTTGGATACCTCACAAGCAGTGCATGAAGAAAATGTACATAGCTCATGGTATTCAGGGTTTGGGTCAAATCTTGGCAGTGTGTACGTACGTGTCATTGTTGTGATACTTTGCGGGAATTTTACTAGCAAGAAGTGTCCCTATATTTGCAAAATAGTTGTTAAATGTTTCGCATATTTCTGTGGGATCTATAACTGCTAATCCATTATCGGTTTTTAGTTTTGGGGGAGCACAACTAATAATCATTTTATTATTTGCGAGTGTATTTATAAGCTTCCACATTTATTTTGGTTTGTTTGTGCATCTCAAGAACTCTTCTAAGTAATATTTGTCCTTTGTGTTTCTTATTCTTTGTACTATTTTGTCTCTTCTGCTCTTAAATTTAGCTTCTAGTTTGCTATTCTTCGGATCTTGTTTATATTTATTCCATAATTGATTCCTTTCGTTAATTTCTTCTATAATTTTCTTGCTAATCCATTCCTTTCGTGGTTCATTTAATATTTTAATTTTCTTAAATTTAGCTTCTATTTTCTATTTTCTAATTTTCTTAAATTTAGCTTTTATTATTCCATAATTGATTCCTTTCGTTAATTTATTCTATAATTTTCTTTCGTGGTTCATTTAATATTTTAATTTTCTTAATTTTATTTTCTTGTATCATATTCTTAATAAAGTTGTCTTATTTGGAAAAGTCGCTGATTTCAATGACAAACTGAGCTAATTCGACCATTTTATATAATTTTTCATAATTTAAAGCTTCATGTAGTATTTTTTGTTTGTGTGGCGGTTTTATTCTTTTCATTTCGACATAGGTATATATTTTGATGGTCAGATAAAGAGGACTCAATTATGGCAATATGAAAGTTGTCGTCCTTTAAATTGGTGGATAAATGATCTATAATAGTTTTTGTAATTCCAGTTACATGAGTACAAAATTCTGAGTCGTTATTATTGATTATTTTGTAGCCTGATTCAGCAAGCATCTCTTTGTACTGTTGTTATTATGTTGGAGGCCCAACCGTCTCCCCCTTCTAGTGGGCCCAAATTTAAAACGAACGCAACGCACTTGTAACTCCTCTGGTGTTGCGGGTGGCCATGGGCGACGGTAATCGCTTACCATCAGGCGATCCGACTGCTTGTTTCTACCAAAACCATAAAAAAACCTTACGTCGATGCTCCAAGCTTTGGAGTCGTGTGTGCGTCGCTATTTTTTAATTATTTTACATTATGATTTCATGAAAGATAACTTGTGTTGAGTTTATAAACATTGAAACAACAGACATAAAGAACACTAAAACTACAAACAACTATTGGAAGTTTACACAATTTTTTAGGATCGATACCAATTTTGCGCTCTTAGGTACAGGTGGCATCCCTTATGCTATATGAGAAATAAAGATATCTTATCCAAAGATTAAATTATGTTCGGGTACTTTGAAATAATTACACATTGAGACAACTACCATCTTAGTCTCCCCGTAAACATGGCTGCTGTAAAGCAACCGAAACGTTGGAGCAAAGTGTAAGCTTAAATATAAATAGCTTTTATTTAATTAAATAGCTTAAATTGTAGTTTAGTTTAATAATAGTAGTGTTAGAGTTCAAAATTATGCAATAAACGTATTTCAAAATCCGTATAAAATTATTTTATTTCATTGTACCTATTAAGTTACTTACATTTTAACTGGTTAGTTATAGTTTATTGGGTCAATTTTTGTAACCAAAACTGTTTATATAGAATGTCGTTTTAATCTCAGAGCCATAAATTTCAGTATTCTTTACACGTTTTAGTACAAAATTATTTAAGCAGTATCACAATATACACGAAGGAATATCTTGAATACTTATAAGTACCTAATATTAAAATTTTGTACTGAAACGTGTCGTTGCAGTAAGTGCATGGCTCAGACTAATTGTAAATAGTATAGTTTCAAACAATCTAGTTAACTCATCTCCTCAAGGTCATAAACTGTCCAACTGCTGGGCACGGGCCTCTTTTCAGTGTGAGAAGGGTTAGACCATAGTCCACCACACTGGCTCAGTGCGGTTGGCAGACTTCACATTTCTTCGAGAACATGATCGAGATTATGGAGAACTCTCAGACATGTAGGTTTCATCACGATGTTTTTCTTCACCGTTAAAGTGAGCGATAATTAACTATTTCTTACTTAAAAGTCAGACATGACGCGTGGCAGTCCAACGGTTTCCCTCTAGGTTATCGTTGCCGTTAAACATTTTGATGAGGGCACATACAATTTTCTTTTGATCAATTCAATTTTCTTTTCTTAGAACTTACTTGCACAGGTAAGTACAAAGAAAGCAACATTATTTCTTCTAAAGTATGTTACTTGTCAAGTTTCCAATCACGAGGGAAATCTCTGAATCTTAAACTTTGTCTTGACGATTTTGGTTATGGCTATGATTATATTATATGCTTGGTCATCGTTTTTGTTTAACAATTTACCAGTATCAAGCAAATCTGTTCAAAATAAAGTTTCGGTCTAGTTTCAGTTTTATAAATATCACAAATGGTACATACCTATTCTTCTTAATTAAAATAGACTTCAAATGTGAACTTAATTACATTTCAAAATGTTTATTAGACTAGATTGCAACTTTAAAAATATTTTATAATGAGAATTGGTCTTAGAAGATAAATGCGCTAATACATTAATAGTAAAAACAAAGCCTGTAAGTAAAATTATGTATTTTTTGTATTTGTATAAAATAGTTTTACTACATAATATTTTTAATAGGTAGGTACCTACTTAGGTACTTCACCACGAGTAAAACCCAAATCGCGAAAGTCAAAAAACGTTTATTGTTTACTTGCTCGATCAATTGATTATAATGTCAATTTATTGTTTAGCTTAACGTAAATTTAAAGGGTCGAAAATAAAAAAAAATAAAACAGTCTATCAGATTTAAAACCAAACTCTTTTTGAATGTGCGATAATAAAAAAACATATAAAAACCATAACCAAAATTTAGTTTTGAACCACCGATTTCATGTTGGCGTTATAATGTACCTACCTTTTTTTTTTTTTTTTTAACGTGAGGGAATGCTATGACGCATACCCCTCCGCGGGGGCGGGCGGAGGGGTTATGTCGGACTCGCCGGGGTAAAAGAAAGATGTTGAAATAATAATGTACCTCCCGGAATACCGACTAAACCTACCACGGTGTTCCTCGACAAACCACTATCGGCGGGGCCGCGCGAATCACTTTCACATGCAGTCGCGACCCCGCCGAGGTTACGGCCTGCCGTATGAAACGGCAGGCCACTACACAAAAGATCTACCCGCTGGTACCTTCTAAATATTCCCTACTGTCCCCCCTCTAGAGGGGAGACGGACTCGACACAGAGGCGCGCGTGGGAACACGCACGCCGCCTCTCGGACCTGGTGCTGAACGGATGGCGGGCAGGCCCACAAAGCCCGCCACCCCCAGGTCAAATCTCACGGTGGCTGGAGGTCGTCTCGCGCCCTCCGGCGCCCGGCTCTGCGGTTGGGGAGAGGGTTTAAACGCTCCCTCTCCCGCTCCGCCGCCTCCTTGATGGAAATTACTTCCTCACAGAAGGAGGCGACGGCGTTCCACGACCTCTCACCCCGGACCATAGACAGAACTACGGCCGGGAGCGAGAGGGCAACCGATCCGACTGCCGCGATCAATTCACGGCGCTGCGATGCCCAGGCGGGGCAATCTGCCAAAGTGTGCAGCGCCGTGTCCTCGACAACGTCGCGGCAGTCGCCGCAGTGGTGACAACCGGGCGTCTCTTGCCGGCCTATCCGACACAGGAACCGGCCAAAACAACCATGGCCGGTCAAAACCTGTGTCAGCCGGAAGGTGAGGGCGCCATGCCGCCTCTCCAGCCACTCCTCAAACACGGGACTTACCGCCACGATCGTGGCGTGCCCGGCACTGGGGTGCACAAGTCGTTCCTTCCAATTGGCCACTAGGACCTGGCGGAGCTCGGACCTTGCCGCCTCGACTGCGGAAAGAGAAGGTCCTTCGCCCCGAGCTAGCGCCTCCTGGCGCCAACGATAGAGCGACGCCAGGAGCGCCGCTTCCAGGTCCCATGGCATCGATCCGGCGAGGAGGCTCGCAGCCTCGAACGAGATCGTGCGGTATCTTCTTATCAACCTGACGGCCATGGCGCGCTGTGGCGCACGAAGCGCCGAAATGTTACGGGCCGTCAGGTTGTCCGCCCAAACTGGGGCCCCGTACAGGGCCATGGACCGCACGACCCCCTCGTAGAGCCTCCGGCAGGAGGGATTTGGCCCCCCAAGGTTGGGCAGCAGGCGCGCTAGCGCGCCTGCAGCGCCCCGAAGAATGGGGGCCAAACGTCATATAATGTACCTACCTACATAGTGAGAAATCAACACACATTTTAATTTTTCTATTTCTGACGTTTAATTTCATATCATTACAATGTTAGTAATATTAATTAATAAAGTCAACATTTTAAAACAAATATTGTTCTTGTAACTTATACAAAAATATCTGCACTACACGTATATGTAAATTACATCCAATTGAATTAATCTAAAATTTAACGACATATAATTAATTAGTTTATAACGAACAACAAAACCGCTTTATATAAACAAAAGCTTATATTTCATGAACTAATGACATTAGCGGGAACGTGCAAAGGGGATTTCAAATTCATACCGAAATGTATATTTAATAGATATCACCCCAATTCAAAAACCATGCACATTTTCCGAACTGCTATTTTCCTTGAAATTAATGAAATGTCCAAAATTTAAAACCGAAAATAAACAAACTATTTCTTTCATAATTAATACATTTTATTTAAAAAAAATGTTATCCTTTACCGTAAACTAATAACATATTCTCTAATATTTGGCAATAATTTATACATTGGCAATTTCTTCTAACGGTTGAGAATGCAAGTAAGTCTTGATGGCGGTGTAGATTTTCTGCATCGGTTTCTCCAACATCGGGTAACTGAACTCTTGTGAAATTGCTTTCCAATTTTCGTTCATGAATGTGTGCATCGCATCACCTAAAAGTTAGAAAAAAACATTAAAATTGATGAGTGGGAGAATTGGTTAAAATCCTTTCTTGTAAGTTTAATTGGATTCTGTTATCTACATTAAGTTGTCAAAGAATAGTAATGAATTTATTTCAACGTTAATTAACGCGATTTTTATTTGCAAAGCTAAGACTGAAAAACATTCAATACTTATATCAACTATTATCATAATACAATATAATATAATTATTCAAAATAGAGTGCCGATCTTTTCTACAAATGTCAAATGTGAACCGATATGCAATTTATGTTCATACATATTTGATGTGTATTGTAATTTAGGCAAATATCATTTATCATCAATTAATGACTCTGAGACTAGATTGGTACTCTATTTTAAACGGACCAGATTTAAAAGACGTTGCAAAATAGGTGACATGTTCATGAGTCAAGGCCGATTTTTATCCCTGTTTATTATCTCATAAAGTATTTGATGTTATTAGTAATGGGACTTTTAATTTACAATATACGTTATTTACTCGTATTTAAGTCTAAAAAGTAGAAAAAAGAAAAAAGTATAAAGAAGTAAAAAGACCATTAAAGTTGTATTACCAATTGTAATAGCCGACGCGCGGCATATTTTGAAACACAAGATATTGTAACCAATATATATAATGTAGCAATATGCATTTAGATTGATTGAGAGCAATCGAATAATATATTGAAACAATTGCAATTAATATAGTGACTTAATGTTGCATTTAGTATAAAAAAGGTCATGGATAAGATGGAGCATATCGAAACAAAAGAACTTTCTAATCAGTGCAACATCAAACTTTTAAATCAATCGAGTGTTCGATTGTTGTTCGAATAATATCAGTAGCAATGAATATATTCGATTGCGGAATCGTACAGTATTTCAATCATTCGATATTACGATCACAGTTGCGTATCGCTGAATAAATTAATTTAGCCCTCATCATCATATTTTTTTTATATTACTTACTTATATATGTATACTACTCAAAACAAAATAAGGGCCACTAAGATTTTTTGCTGTACCATGAAAAGAATAAAGACATTAAATTGTTTAACTTATGTAACTACAAAATAATGTTATTGGTTATAATATAGGCTAACAATTGTTTAAAATAATGATCATGAATTGTTTTTTTTAAGTTCATAATGAAATTGGCCATTTTAAATGAAAAACATGAACAAAAGAAATCACCAGCAAAAGACAAAATAATGTTCTTGTCACTTGTGTTTCTTCTTTTTAGTAACGAGTATGTCCTCCTCTCTTAGCAATACACTCCTGAAGCCTCGTATGCATACTCTGGATCAAATTCCTCACGTTTTCGTTTGGAATCTCCTCCCAGGCACGTTTTAAAGCGTCAATCAGCTGCTGTTGGTTGTAGACCCCTTGCTCATTCTCTCTAACCCTTCGTTTCAATTGGTCCCACAATTGCTCGATTGGATTTAAATCCGAACTGTTAGCTGGCCATGGTAATACCTCAATATGAGACCCTTCTAGGACAGTTTGGGTCGATCGAGCTGTGTGTGCACGGGCATTGTCTTGCATCAGGATGAATCCAGGCCCCACTCGCTGTGCAAATGGGATCACTTGAGGCCTGATGACATCCTCGATGTAACGTTCTGCAGTTACGGTACCGGCATTTAAAATGGTGAGCTCGGTTTTACCGTGTAAACTAATCCCACCCCAAATCATTACGTTGGGACCACCGAAACGGTCAACTTCGTGGATGCAGGAATCCGAAAACCTCTCGCCGCGTTGTCTCCACACCCTAACACGCCGATCATCATTAAAATATTTTACTATGAACTCGTCTGTAAAAAGCACCATGCCCCACTGATTAATCCCCCAGTTCAAATACTGACGGGAGAATCTTAAACGGTTTGCACGTTGAACCCTGGTCAGAGGAATTCGAACAACTCGTCGTCTTGACATTTGCTGGTCTTCGTGCAATCGATTACGTATAGTTTGATCACTGATACGGGTACCCGTTGTCAGCCGTAGGTGGTGTTGTAACTTACGGGCCGTTACTGTACCATCATGACGAGCCCTTAGTTGGACGTACCGATCCTCGTGCGCCGTTGTTACACGAACTCTACCTGAACCGGGTCTCCTGGCAACACTGCCGGTCTCTTGGAAGCGATTCCATACATTTTGGACAGCTCTTCGAGAAAAACCCAACTGCAAACCCACGTAACGCTGAGAACGTCCTTCTTGAATCATAGTTATGGCTCTGGTTGCTGTAATTGTATCCATGTGCCTTCGTACTGGTGGCATGATTAACGCGAGATGATAAATGAATCAATTAAAACTGAAAAAGTAAAACTTTTTCCCTAAAATAACCGAAACAAGTTAAGAAGACAATCGAAGAAAAACATAAGAATAACATCCAATAATTTTTTTCTTAAAATGATGGCCAATACTTTTCAAATTAGGAACACGAAAACCAGCATAAAAGAGATCAAACACCAAAGAGTTCGTAATATCAATATAATGCTACTTATCAGTTACTTTCAGTTTACTAAAGTGCACTTAAATGTAAATAAACTAGTGGCCCTTATTTTGTTTTGAGTAGTATATAATACATGTTTACATACTTTGTAAACCGCTAATATAACTTTGTTTCATTTTGCTGTCTAAACTGTAAATGCTGTGTAATTCGTAAGTGGTATGTCCATAATTATATCAGAACCTTAGTATCTATATTTTACAATGAATGTTATAAATATACATACCTAATGTGCGTTAACTCTGTAAATAAGCACAAATAATGATCTCAATACTTACTCAGTTCCTTATTACCGTTGAACAGATTTGTCAGTTTAAAGTGCGTGTTAACATTGTTCTCATATGTGTACTTGTAACTCTTCAGGTTGATGACTTCCTTTCCGTTTTCGTTCTTTACCATTTCATAAGGCATAGTCATGAAGAGATCGATCTTTTCTGAGAAAAGAAAACAAAAATATGTGTTAAAACTTTATCAAAGCTTTGGCAGAAAAATAAGGAATTTGACTATAATCCTTAAAATAAATAGTGCTGAAAATATGTATACAAATCTAATTTAACGAAACCTATTTTTGAAACACGATGTAACAGCTAAACTTTCAACTAAAATTATATTTTTAGCACTGCGGAATAAGCTTATTTGCGGCCGATCGATTCCTAGTCAGGCTAACACCCATATTCTAAGACGTTTCCTCAAACGTTCCTCGACTCCACTCAACCTCACTCGAGGAAATCAGTATTCACAGTTGCAAAAAATCTCCTCCACTCGGCGTCCCTCGACATCTTTCCTCACTCGAGGTGAGGAATAAACTGTCAAACTCAAGGTACGTCGCGACCAACCTCAAGGAATACTCGAGGAAGATCTACGCCATTGTTACCTTTTCACCTACGCTTGTAAATACGACTGATAATTCTATTTGAAGATTTATAAAGTGTGTTGTAATGAATTTTCAACGATTTTTGAATTATTTATATGGTAATCCGTACAATTATCCTGAAAGGCGTTATTTGCGAGACGCAACTTCTCCGCCTCAATGAATATTTGTCTTCCAGACATATATGTGTGGAACAAATAAAGCTAAAGGATAAAACTTGGATCACAACACAATAAACAAATCAAACATAAACACACGGGCAGTAATCTTCGAAGAAAAAATACTGGGCTTATGTCTATGGGGTCAATAGTTGATTTTGACAGTTACCACACCCCCTTCCTTCAGTGATTTCCCCTTTAAGACCATGCCGCCATTTTGCCCCGATCGTATACAAGATTGTCTATGGTGTACGTCAATGTGCCAGTGCGTCCTCCTCTACCGCCATTACTGTTTTTGTTTTGATCGAGTGAAGTTTTACGTTGATTTATTTCCGTAACTTATCCTCTCAAGCTTAAACCGTAATATTGCATTGCAGCATGTTTAACAGGTGTTGTGTTGTGGGTTGTGATAGTAGACGGAAATCCGTCAAGCAATTTCAATTCCCAAAGACTGAGATAGGACTCCTTACTCAACTTCTGAAGTGTGTGTCTGGTGGTTAGCAGAAAAGCATTAGTGAGCTTCGCAAAATGTATGTTTTCGAGAAGCGATTTATCACGGCAAAATCTCGTCTTCGCATGGGAGCTTATCCCACGTTATTCACTGCTAACAAGATTGCTAGTGGACCGCCCGATGTGCCTAAAGTATAAGTAGTTTTCTATACATTATCTGTGCTTGTCAAAATCAACTATTGAGGTTCGTAAGGCAATTTTTTTATCTATGAAGATTGCCATCTGATGAGTAGCATCTCTTCTTAATCTGTGCATAAACAACTCGGAATGACGCGATGCGACACAGATAAGGTTAAAAAACAAACTTCTGTCAATTTTGAGGTGATCATAGACAAAAACATGAAAAAGTATGTTAAATCTATGATTTTGTGACGTATGTAATGACGTTATACCTCGACTCAACCTCATTGGAGGATCCTCAAGATTACCTCAAGTCAAGAGAAAGATAAATAACGTAACAGGATAATCGTACGGATTATCATATAAATATTCAAAAATCGTTTAAAATCCATTACAAAACACTTTAAAAATCTTAAAATAGAATTATCAGTCGTATTTACAAACGTAGGTGAATAGGTAACAATGGCGTAGATCTTCCTCGAGTATTCCTTAAGGTTGGTCGCGACGTACCTTGAGTTTGACAGTTGTTTCCTCACCTCGAGTGAGGAACGATGTCGAGGGACGCTGAGTGGAGGAGATTTTTTGCAACTGTGAATACTGATTTCCTCGAGTGAAGTTGAGTGGAGTCGAGGAACGTTTGAGGAAACGTCTTAGAATATGGGAGTAAGAATACCGATTTCGAGGATTCCTTGAGGTGATCCTTAAGGTATCCTCGGTTGAGTCGAAGTTGAGGAAGTTTTGAGGTTACTTCTTAGAATATGGGTGTAAGTGTTATTGAACCTAAAAAGGAATCGCAACACTAACAGCATAAGGAAAATGTCTGCTTTTGAAGCCCAGTGTCAAATGAGCTGTGGAAAGTCTATTCAACGCAAGAATGCAGGGCTATTTGGCTGCGTTTTTTCTAGGATACCTAAATCTGGCTGTCGCAGATTTGAGCGCTGATTCCAATGCGCCCTAGTTACTGTAAATTTATTTTTATTTTTAAATAATTCCTATTTGTTTATTTAAACTAACATAATAAATAAAATATGAACTACCTATTTGCTTAAACATGTAAAAGTCAGTCAGCAAAGGATGAATCTAGCTACGGTTCAATCAATGACCAAACCAGACATTCTGGAGGAAGGTCAGGTTACCGTTAAGCGACGAGCATCTATGAATAATTAAAGTGACTGAATAAAGCAATTTCGTATCAATTGAAAATCCGTACCTAGTCTCTATCTACCTCTCCAGGGAATGACAATGCATGCATTTAAAGCAAAAAAAAAACAGATCAAAGAGAGATGAATCTCGTAACTTTTTTGCCATCCTAACCAATATTAATATGAGTTTGTTCGTTGTTACTTTTTCACGCCTTAACTGCTCGACCGATCATCGTGAAATTTTGCATACACGTTGACAGGGGTACAGAAAAGGACATATGGTTTTTATTAAGGGCAATTAGCAAAGCCGCGGGCATAATCTAGCATAATAATAATCTTTATACATTTGTTTATCATTTCTTAACATAATAATACCATTATTTGAAGGTTAATAATATATTAAACAACGGGTAAGTTACCTCATCATGTGTCAATCAACTGTTTGTAAACAAAGAAACGATTAAGTGTGAGGAAAACTATTGAATACTAAAATAACCTAATTGTCAGAAATAAAAAATAAGATATTCGTATTCTACAATAAGTTTAGCTTTAGCCTTTCTGTAGTACCTAGATCTTATACTGTTATTAAATTAGGAAGAGTAGACTAAGACCAGTAGACTAATCTACTGGTCTTAGTCTAATCTTCCTAATTTTTAGAAATTCCTAATCTTCAAGGAATATTTCTTATAATAATAAAACAAAGGTTTTACATCTACTCCAAGCTACCACACTTCTGTTAACAATATAATAGAAACAGTTAACCAACAAGTCTAATGAAAAGGCGGCAATAAAAAATATTGGCAATAAAAAAAGACAATAAATATAACCGAAACGACAATAACCAAATTAGCGAATACGCAGCCGTATTACAACACCGTAGATATAAGGCATTTCTGCACAGGTGGCTATAATGAAGATCGAAATTGCCGCACATGTTTTCACGTAAACAATGCTCGTAATAGCTGGCACAGCAGTTTTGAACGCAATGAACAATCTGGGTCAAGATCATGCTCGAGGTATGTTTCACAAGTCGTAATTATCCACTTCGTTTTTATTATTCTCATTTCATGTCCAGCCTATAAATATAATCAGCTGGATAAATAGGGCTAGGAAAACTAATAACAGAAATAGGCCCAGCTATATGTTTCCTACAACAATCCAATACTATGCAAACCTATCTAGTATTATTTGACAAAATCACAGATACGCATAGATGATGTAGATAGTAATTGTTTCGAAATCAATGGAATAGATGGATTGTCTGTTAGGTGGAAGTATTTCCTTCATCGAGTTGCTTTAGTTCAAGTAAAATATTAGATATGAGGTTTTACTTGCTGAATTCTACCTATTCTGAATCTGGACACGATTCAGAGACAACAAGATCTGCATACAGGCTTATCTGTATATACTTTAGTTCACTGGTACAGCTTTTCGAAGATAAGTATTTACGGCATTAATAAGATTGTGCCGCCACGAGGGGATTCCTTTTACGAATTACTGTTGCGTCGCAATATATATTTGCTAACATTATGTTTATTAAACATAACATTTACTTATATAATAAGAATAGTGATATCCATAACGTAAACACTAGAAATAAGCATAAGTTAGTAGGCCCATATCATCGTTTACATAAAGTTCACAATACATTTGCGGGACTCGGTATACGTTTTTTTAATAAATTACCTATTAACATAATTAATTTACCATTGTTTAAATTTAAAAACGCTGTTAAAAACAACTTATTCGGAAGGGTTATTATTCAGTCAACGACTACTTAAATGACAAAAACTCATGGAGCTAGTTGCTTGTTGCATACAGGATTCAAAGATCTGTATTACTTATAAGTCAATTTAAGCCTTTGCATAGTCACAAAGTGTAAGTGTATGCGCCATCATGCCATCCTAATGTCTATTTTAGATTTATATTAAATAATATATCTTAGCTCAAATTATTTCCTCCCTATAATACTATTAAGTTATTATTGTTATTATCTTTAGTTTTTATAGTCAGTAGTATATGGCATAATGGCTGTAACACCTGGTTAATCTGAGTTGTAAAATACTGAAATTATATTTAACTGACGATTTAAAAGAGTGGCCGTGAGTTTCTTGCAGGTTTCTTCTCATAGGCTCTACCCTTTGCCTGAACCTAGCAACTAACCTAAATGTAGCTTCAGTAACTTAGTAAACTCACTAACCTATATACTTTGACGTTCATAAGTGTTACTTTGTGACCTAAATGAATAAATGATTTTTGACTTGACTTTGACTTTGAATACAACCGTTATAGACACTTTGAGAACTAAATACTTCAGAGTTGAAATATCGCCTGTATTTATAAGGTATAAACCAAACATCACACAATATTTTAGTTCATTTTCACTGGTTCATACGTAGGCTATATTTCATTATTATAAGCATATTCTATTAGCATTAGGCGAATATATTACAATCACAATAATATTATATATTAATATTCGATTGCACGGATAGCATAGAGGTTTAAATGATTGCCTCGCCTGTGCCGCTGTACCGAGGGTTTTAGATTCGATATCTGTGATGATGTGTATAAATAAATAGGTGTTCCCAAGTTGGATATACTTTGAGTCCGTTGTATGCATGTTTGTAAAAGAGCAGCGATAGCTCAGTGGGGAGACCAACAGACTGCAATGCAGAGGGTCTCGGGTTCGAACCCACGTCGCGCACCTCTGACTTTCGGAAGTTATATGACTTTTCGAAATTATGTGCGTATTAATTGACAATTATCGACTGCTCCGTGCCTCGGAGAGCACGTTAAGCCGTTGGTCCCGGCTGCCATGAACATATATGGCAGTCGTTATTGGGAGAGTGTCGACACAAAAGATCCCACGGGGTCGATGTGTCGCCGGTCTGCACTGACTGGCCCCCAGATAAGATAAGATAAGATGCATGTTTGTAAAGTACCCCGCATCACAGGATTTTTCGAAGTACAGTGTCGTCTAAATGTGTCTAGTGGACCAAGCAAATTTTTGTCCCGTGTCGGTATTGGACCCACAACTAGGGTTGCCAACCGTACTCAAAAATAGAGTATTTTACTCTATATCATGTAGGCGTACTCTATAATCTATAACACTAATAGAGTATGCTGAAATACTCTTTTTTACACAATATATATATATATATATATACAAAAAGAGAGAAACAGAGCTTCATTGAAATTGATTAAAAATGAGCTCTTGATCTATATCAATTTAGAGTTAGAATGTTTGGAGTCATACAATTCTTTTAAAAACCATGAAAAATTGTTATGTGCTGCAAAAAGTTCGAAAAAATACCTTTTTAAAAATACAAAATAAATAATATTCTTCTTTGGAAATCCGTACTATTTATTTACCTCCTTTGAAATCAGATATACTCTATTTCTTCTAATAAAAGTTGGCAACCCTACCCACAACACTCGGCGTAAGGGCAATGGCGAGTTAAACCACTACGCCATCCATGCGATCTAAAGGCGTATCAACATACCGCCAAGTAGATCTCTACACGTTGGCCCAACACGCGGGCCCACTACCCTGGCCCAATGTGTACAGCCTCCTTAATGTATTGGTATAGGCATGCCAAAAGAGCATATATTATCTAGGTACCTATTTCCAAAATCATCATAATTATTTTTTTCCAATCGGACAACAAAATCTCTATAACTGATTGTAAAAAATAATGAAGCAGATTATGGCATACATGACAAAATAATTACGATTTCTTTTGATTTATTTATGTGTAAAGATCGTGCATGTTTTTGCAATACGTGTTAAAGGTTATTGATTATTATTTATACCTGACACTGTAACTTGTTGATGAAAATAAAGACACTGGAGGCTGTTTCGTTTAATATGATCATGTAATAGGTACCTATTTTAGTATATATATGTAAACAAAATGCAATATTTGAATTTGTTTACATATATATAATTGAGTAGTAGGTAGAGCCTCGCTGATTTCAGCATAAATGGGCCGGCTCGACTGGGGAAGGATTACCCCCTCACAGAATATCCACGTGAAATACCAGTATTCCTACTGTTGTTTCGTTTGGTGAGTGAGAGTACCGAAGGCCTAATCAACCCCTTTCCCCCATTTCCGCTCCTGCTCCTTCCCACTTCCTTTCCTAAAGGGTCGGCAACGCGCAAGTGATGCCTCTGTGTTGCAGGCGTCCATAGGCTACGGTGACCACTTACCATCAGGTGGGCCGTAAGCTTGTTTGCCACCTTAGATGTATAAAAAAAATCACTGTGTTTCAACTTCGATAGCGTTCATAGTCAGCGATCGACTTTCTGTACGAATACGTTTAGTAAAAGAAAATACCTTGGAGTTGTTAAGTAGGTATATCATAGTTTCGTTATACCTTTATGGGGAACCTCAATACAATCGGTGAAATCTAAATGTGATAATGATAATACATGATACTCTTTTTTAAACAAATAAGTTCTTCTTTTAAACATGTTACGCTCAAATGATAACTAGTTAAATATACAAAATAAATAAATACAAACTATTAACATATTCACATTAAATATATCATTTTTACAAGTATACGCTCATTCGAACTGTTTCCCTAGAAATATCTAAATAGTTTCAATGCTGATCTGCCTAAACAGTAAAAAGAAAATACTTACTGATTTTGATAGTGACGTCACCATCACCATTAATAGGCAGAATGAGAAGACGCCCGCCAGCTTTGTATTTGCCCGTCAAGACAATAGGAGCGTGAAAATTAAATTCCAACACTTTCTTCCCGGAATCGAATCTGAAAAAACATGCAGACAAACGTTAAGAGATATTATTTTCACAATATAAGCCGTAACGCCATAACGCCGTAAAATTTTAAATTTATCTTTTTTACATAAATTAGTCAACGGTAATATAAATTGTCCCCATCTGCTACAGAAACTTAATATTACAATCACACATAAACTTCCACGGCTGTCTAGATATTCCTTGTTTACACCTAAGCGATCTAAAACTAACCTAGGCTTTTTCTCTCCTATAAATAGGCTCCAATCGGAATATAACTCTGTTAATAAAAATAAGAAAATTGATATATTTAGTCTAAGTTTACCAACTTTTAAAAAGAAAATATTATCACTAAGTTGATATACAGTAGCATAAAGTTTTGTTTTTTTAGTATAATATGCTAATTTTGTAAGAAATTGTTTATATAAGTTTTTTTTTAAGTTCTGGGAAGCCTTATGCTCCCAACTATCGTTTGTAATTTGCTTTACGTGGCAACCTGTAATTAAGGCAGCACCAATACTTGTAAACCACTAACTTTGAAAATTAGCTTTTAAGGTATATGTTCTTGTTGGTTGTCCAAATAAATAAATAAATAAGGTAATAGTCCCAGTATCATAGGCAGTTTTCAAGCTTGAACCTATCAGCTTAACCATGTCTATCTAGACATATAAAACATTGTTTAAACGTTTTTAAAGTCCCCCGCAAGTATTAGAAGCGCAGCTCGAGCAAGAGATGTATTTTTAAAAATAAAACGGAGTCAATTGTGTCTGCCCGCCAACGTCTGAACGATGGTTAATAAATTGAAACAATAGACACTACATACTCGGCACAATATATACCTACGAGTACCTACTAATATTATAAAGCTGAAGAATTTGTTTGTTTGTTTGCTTGAACGCGCTAATCTCAGGAACTATTAGTTCGATTTGAAAAATTATTTTAGTGTCGGATAGCCTATTTATTGAGGAAGGCTATAGGCTATATAACATCACGCTACGACCCACGGGGGCGGCGCAGTAACGATAAACGCGGGTGAAACTGCGGGAACATCTAGTAATTTATAAATTACATCAATTTTTGTTTTGTGTGGTTATCTTACAACACTCGGCGCACTGGCAGTAATGTGGCGATTACTTACTTTAAGCACTACCAATGTGAAATACGTCACTGGGCCAAATAAGCAAGGTAGTTAGAGCCTTGAACTTATTAAGGACAAGCTTTTGCCCACGCAAATATATATATGTTCGGGTACTTTCAAATAACTACACTGGAACATTGAGACAACTGGCATCTTAGTCTCCCCGTGACCATGGCTGCTGAAAAGCAACCGAAACGTCGGGTAAAGTGTAAACACAAATATAAATAGTACAATAGTATAGTAATAGTATAAATAGTTTTAATAGTTTCAATAATTTAATTAGCTTAAAAATTAGTAAAGTTTAATAGTAATAGTAGTGTAACAGTTTTGAAAAAGTTTGTAATAAAGTGTCAAATAAACAACGCGATAAAATCCGTATATAGTAGTTTAATTTCAGTGTGAAAGCCTAACAAACAAACACGCATTTGAATTTATTATATTAGTTAGAAACCAACTTAAAATATACAACCTGCTATTGGATAAAAAAATACAATAAAATGAATAGGCATGTTGAACTTGGGAAATTAGTCTTTCATCATCGTTTTTGGTTACCGATACAGACTTCCTTTGCGGTACCTATCCATTTTTATCATTCTTATATCACTAATATTAATAAAAATGTACTCATTAAATTTTAGTGTTGTTTAACGTTTAGTATAACTATGTTTATTCTAACGACTAATTTTATGCTGTTGCGTTACTTACGCGTACATTATAATATAGTACAGGTTGTCCCGTAATTAATGGATAACCTTGAAATGTCTTATAGTAGAACTGACGGCTGCCCAGAAAAAAAAGAAATTTAAAAAGTGCAATAGCTAGTCTTTGTCTGTCTATCTATTAGCATAATTAGTGTTTAATAATAAAACAACAACAAAAAGATGGAATTCATGCATTTATGGTCGTAGTGTACAAGAAAGTTAAATATGGTAATTAAAATTTCTAATACATTTTGATTTATGCGTATACTTGTAAAAACATTTGCATGGCAACATTACTTGGCGGAATGTGCTATTCTGTCTATTCAAAATTGTACCGACTTTTATACCACATTTTCGCAAATAAATGCTATTATTATTATTATTAAAAAAAATCATATCTCAGTTAGTTTTTTTTTTCATATTTTTTCCTGAACGACCATCAGTTCTACTATAAGACATTTCAAGGTTATCGATTAATTACAGGACATCCTGCATATGTAGAGAGAAAAGTTCAGTGCCAGCTAACAGATATAATTTTACAGATGCCCAAAGTCACGTGTTAGGACGCCATAAGTAATGTATTTGACTGCACGGATGGTGTACTGGTATAAGTAGCCGCCTCGTCGCTGCCACCACGCCGAATGTTGTAGATGCGAATCCCACACAGGGCAAAAACTTGTGTGATCCACAAAAGGTTGATCTAAGTCTGGGTATTCTTTGTGTCCGTTCTTTGAATGTTTGTTAAGCCCCCCGCGACACAGGAATTATTCCAAGTGTGGGAGTAGTCTTTTTAAAAGAAGAAGTAAAATTGCTCGTCCATATTACCCATAGGTACCTTGTGCATAACAATATTATACCACAATTACAGTTTATTAAGTACTTACTTCACTTTATCAATCGTAGATTTGCCCAATCCCTTGATGTCAGCTTCTTTGATAGTTAGTTTCAATCCAGACAGATCAATCTTGATGACGTCAATGTGGACTGGTTCTAAAGTTTCTGAGGCTATTTCGGGAATGCCAGCAGCGAACACCGTGAGTGCATTCTGTGCTGATTTCTGAAGACAGCTCGAATCACTCAGCGAACATTTCTGGATTGGTGGTACTGGAAGTAATAAATAACTAGTTATTATCTTAATATGTTATTAAAGTAAAATTGTTGTACCTAGTGCTTATTTACGCTAACTCCAAGGTCTGATGTCGAATTGGCTAATCAGATAATGTAATTGGGTATGCTGTTAAAATAACTTTAAGAACCCTACTAAAATAATATTTTTATGATATAGGATCTCATATCCACCAAACATCAGGTCGTAAGGAACGAGGCAGCTGTGCCGACGAGCCGACGATTACTCGAAAGTACCTTCAACAGTTCTTGTCTCCTATACACTGATCCGGTTCTCATTAGACCGATCTTCCTTACGCTCAATGGTACCAGATACGTATCGGAACAATAGAGCCGGTATGTTCCCGGAGCTGAAAAGCGCGTTCACTTCCCAAAGTACGGCCGTACGTATACTTAAAATGCCTCTATTAAACAGAAGACTAAAGGCACTCTTAGTATGACTTTACTCGTTAAGCAGGCAAGCACCCGATGGCCAATATACGTACATCGCGGTAGGCTTAACGCCGCCACTTAGCCATACCAGCAAGTATTTCATTCACTATTCTTACAAGGATACACTAGCCGTGACTTGCTTAAAGTAATTCAAATTACTTGCTTCTAAAAGGGAATATGTTTTATATAAGTCCATCGTTGTATGACTTTATGGAATGCAATAAATTATTGAGTATTAAGTACAATACACAAACGATCCTCCTGGTAGTAGTAGAACTTCAAATATAGCTGACGAAATTCGTGTAAATACAACTCTGTTGACCCTTTGGCAAAAGCATGATATGCGAGTGAGTCTATGTATATAATATATGTAAATTAGTTTATAAAATTGCAAGGCCTTTGCCAGTTTTGTTTTGTAAACAATATAAGGATTACATGAGGTGAATATTAATTAGATAATATTAGTAAATGTTTAAATATTTTATAAGTTTAATGAACTATGAGTAAGTGATTGGATTAACTGCAATAACAAAGGATTTTTTATTTAATGGTTGGCTAAGTATATTTGATCGATAAATGGTTGTGTTTATCACATTTGTATTAAATCATACGTCATAATATAGTCAAAAATCAAACACGAAGTTTTGAATAGATAAGTATTTAGATTTGTTCGAAGATTCGAATATTTTTTCTTTATTATTGCCCATTGTTGAATTTAATCTTCGAATGCTTAATATCCAAGCCTCTTTTGGTATAACATAGTTAGGTATTTAATTCTTTAACCAGTTGATACACTTTCATTACCTTTTATAATAATTTGATTTAAGTTATTATAACGTGCACTGATTGGTCCTAGTGTTGTTATTTGATTATTAAAACTATAAAATTTGATTATATTTATAATATACTAGCTGACCCGCGCAACTTCGTTTGCTTCATAAAAGAGAATTTTCCCCGTTTTTGCAACATTTGTCAATGCTGCTCCGCACCTTTTGGTCGTAGCGTGATGTTATATAGTCTATAGCCTTCCTCGATAAATGGGCTATCCAACACTAAAACAATTTTTCAATTCGAATCAGTAGTTCCTGAGATTAGCGCGTTCAACCAAACAAACAAACTCTTCAGCTTTATAATATTAGTATAGATAATCTTTAATGTATAAACTGCGGTTTAATCAACATTATATTTTTGCGTTTTAAATTATAATAAGTAATACGTCAAAGAAAACAAGCAACTAATCATAATAATTATGTAAAAAATATTAACATTTATCATGTCAATATTTCAAACTGTTGTCAGAAAAAAGGACAACTCAATAGAAACTAAATAGTATAATTATAACTTAATAGTATAATTGCTGAATAAACAAGTTCTAGGATTTTCCGTATAAATGAACATCGTTAAGATTAGATCTTTTTATACCAGTACCAACAACAATGCAATTGTAGTCATGTTAAGAGGTAATGCTTGCTATAACCGGTTTACAATACTTTGTATATTATATAAAACCATATACTTGGTCACAAAACTTGCCTCGGTGATCCCACTCAATAGGGGGCAACTCTATTACCTTGTGCGCAGTCCAATGTCCGTACTGTTGATAATTTGACTGCTGGCATTTACAAATTCTCATGCGCAGAAGATGCTTAGAGAGGTTTAAGTGATCACCTCCAATACATTCATAAGGAGATAGCTAAAAGATAGATCTTGAAGCCGGCACAAAAGATCCCACTGGGTCGAAGTGTCGCCGGTCTGTACTGACTGGCCTCCACATAAGATAAGATAAGATAAGTGATCACCTCGCACTGCCACTGCGGTGATTGTTGTGAATTTGTATGATCCACAAATCTAAAGGTGTTTTATAATTCTGTTCTCTGAATGTTTATAAAGTGCCCCGCGACACAGGACTTATTAGAGCAGGCAAAGTATTTTTGTTTGTTTAAAAAAATTGTCCGTAAGTTGCTAAAAATACCTAAAATACATATAAAAGTACTAGATATACTAATATTATAAAGCTGAAGAGTTTGTATGTTTGTTTGAACGCGCTAATCTCAGGAACTACTGGTTCGAATTGAAAAATTATTTAAGTGTTTATTTACCGAGGAAGATTATAGGTTACATAACATCACGCTACGACCCACATGGGCGGCGCAGTAATCATAAACGTGGGTGAAACCGCGGACACATCTAGTAAATAAGATAAACCTACAAGTATGTTTACTTATTATTCGAAATAATAAGTGAACATAACATAATTAATAATTGTTCACGCATATATTTATTAATAGTAATTGTACTATTAATAAATATGAATATTTATTGGCGGTACGGAAGTGTTTGGTAGATTGATATAATTCTCTATCAACCAAACAGTTCCATGCTTATCTATACTAATATTATAATGCTGAAGAGTTTGTTTGTTTGTTTGTTTGTTTGTTTGTTTACTTGAACGCGCTAATCTCAGGAACTACTGGTCCGATTTGAAAATTCTTTCAGTGTTAGATAGCCTATTTATCGAGGAAGGCTATAGGCTATATATCATCACGCTAAGATCAATAGGAGCGGAGCACCAATGAAGAATGTTTCAAAATCGGAGAGTATTTTTTCCTTTTGAGAGCTTCCGCTGCGTGCGCTGCGTAAACAGTTAAAGTTTCGTAAAAATCATGTATGACAGAATTGTTCCCCTTTAAAAGTTCTAAAAAAAAGTCCGCGACAGCATATGTCTATCTTTTAAGGTTGGCTCACTATAACCATTTTTATGCTAACGAAATTTGTTCTAAAATAATGCATTATTTGCGAAGGTATTTTTATAAACATGATATTAATCCTTATGCAAATAAATACGTTATTCATCGCAAGTATTTCATTTAAAACAAAATTGCCCTTTACATCATTCGATTTCAATGAATATCTTAGGAGATATAGCAGTTTTAAAATAACATCGCAGCAAAATAATTACCCATTACAGACATAGTACAAACGATGTTTCTCCTGGTTTATTCTGCGTGATTACTACTGGTTCGATTTGAAAAATTCTTTTAGTGTTGGATAGCCTATTTATCGAGGAAGGCTATAGGCTATATAACATCACGCTACGACCCACGGGGGCGGCGCAGTAACGATAAACGCGGGTGAAACCGCGGGAACATCTAGTTAAAACTAAATGCATTAGCAATTATCGTGATTATGCCAATCCAATCTCATTAAACATACAAAAACTACGTCAAAACGTACCTACAGCTGTCTCGTATTAGATTTCCGCATGAAGCCAAGAAAAAGTTTAAATTACTTAATATTTTTGCTGTAATATACCTAATTATGTCTATTTATTTCGTTGTTGTTGTATTATTCACGTCTTATATAATTATTACTTTTAGATGGATTTGAGAAGGCAAGAGGAGCGAATAAGCCAATGGATTAATGCAAAAGTGGTAACAAACGAGAAATTCAAGGATAATAATATAATAAAAATATATATAGATACCAATGAGTAGTAGAGCCTCGCCGATTTCAGCATGAATGGGCCGGCTCGACCGGGGAAGGACTACCCTCTCACAGAATATCGACGTGGAATAGCAGTAGTCCTACTGTTATATTTCGTTCGGTGAGTGAGAGTACCGGAGGCCCAATCACCACCTTTCCGCCATCCCGCTCCCTTTCCTTCCCACGTCCTTTCCTAAAGGGTCGGCAACGCGCAAGTGATGCATGCCTCTGGTATTGCAGGCGTCCATAAGCTACGGTGACCACTTACCATCAGGTGGGCCATATGCTTATTTGCCACCTAGGTTGTATAAAAAAAAGTGAGTTTGTTTGTTACGCTTTCACGCTTTAACTACTCGGCCGATAATCATGAAATTATGTATACACGTTGTTAGGGGTATATTTCATCCAGAAAAAAGTACTGTTCTGAGGAATATAAAATTGGCATAAACTACATTTACGCGAGCGGCGCTACAGGCACAATCTATATATAATATAAATATATAATATAAAGACTGGCACAAAATTATATAAGTTTATATAGCAATCCTTTTGGCTAATGCTTTATATGCCTATCATGCATTATCTACCTTAAAGTGGATACCCAAAGCTACGTGGTTCACCTTATCTTCTTTCATAGGTCATTACACCCATGAGATTAGAAAGTCGTGCGTTTCCTCGCTATATTCACATACAATACAACACAGGAGTATATATGTACGGAACTGCCTCCGTGGTGCAGTGGTAGTGAATGTAACTGCTGTGCATGAAGTCTCGGGTTCAAATCTCGGGTCGGGCCAACAAAAAGTGATTGGGTTTTTCTGTTAAATCTCAATGCGAGCCCGAAGTTAGGAAGATGGCGGTGATAGACACCTCCGTGCTTCGGAAAGCACGTTAAGCCGTTGGCCCTGCGCCTGATCTCTCTCCGGTCGTTTCGGATTATCGGTCCCATCGGATTATAAGGGTTAGGGAACAGAGAGTGCATTTGTGTTTGCGCACATACTTGTGCCCTATAATATCTTCTGCGCAGATGGCCAGTCTCCTTTAAGATTGGCCACCGTAACAGAAATACGGTCTTGAGGACATTATTATATAATGTACGTAGAAATGTTAAATTGTAAAGCAGTAGTTTGGATTGGCGACAGAACTATTTGGCATCAAGCCAGAATACATAATAAGGGTACGTAATATATTACTGTATCCTTGTACCATCTGAACGACGTGTCAACTATATTCAAAGGGAAAATATTTGTTAGAATTATTTAACATATTTTAGCATAATATCCGGCTCGGTAGCGCAGCGGTCGTGTATGCAACTGCTGTGAATGTTTCGGGTTCGATTGGATCAGGCAAAGTTATATTTTACAGACAATGTTTATATGAATTAGTGGTTTAAATGGTAGCCCAGCTACTGCCGCCGCCGCGCCAAGTGTTGCGAGTTCAACACTTGGTCACAATACCTGCATCCTTGATCCCACTTAATAGGGTGCAACTCTATTGCCTTGTGCGCAGTCAAAATCCAAAGTCTGTACTGCAACACAGAATTTGTGAATTCTGCTAGTCATGTGGCTTAAGAGGAAATACTAAAGGCGAGAGAATTGAAAAATAGGTATTTGTAAAATCTATTGCTGTCGCGCAGTGCCCGCAGAGCGTGAGGCCTCGTCCTGGACGCCAGCGGGCGGCGCGGGCGGCGGGTGTACGTGGTCCGTTCACGAAGCCAGCGGCCAGATCATACGGTTTGTTGCGGCGAAGTGACGTTTTAATTATTCGTCTATTTTTATGGTCATAGTGTTTACTATTCCATAATGGTGGCCTATCTAAAACCTCTGAAATGTTTTCCTCAATCATTGACATTCTAAGTAGAATAAGCAGAACGTCACAACTCGTATTCCAACGCGCGGTCGCCGCTCAACTACAGCTCGACGCTCATGCTCCGCCGCCCGCACCGCTGTCGTCGAGAACAGCTTCACATAAATCTATGAACTTTGATCAAGAGGCGAGTGCCGTCGCCCGCGCCGCCCGCACCGCCCGCCGGCGTCCAGGACGAGGCCTGATAAAGACAACTGCAGCTTGGACCAAAAATATCTATTAAAAGTAGGTACCTACACAAAATCAACGTTTCGTAGTCCCCTGATTCCTTCTCCAAAACTTGACCGATTTAAATACTTTTCCATTAAAAATTAAAGAAAGGCTTTGTCCGTATTCCTATGTTTTCTTTTTTATATAATTTAGTCAAATTTGTTTTCTGGATATTACAACACAGCGAAAAATCTGGACAATTTTTGAGGATTTTGAAGGCTCATGTCTTTTTTAATAATTAATTTATTAAAGAAAGAACAACATATGGACATGCCAATAGAGGCCATACATTTTTTGGAAAAAAAGTTATTGCTCTACTGGCATTATCCAGGGAGGAAACAGGGGACTACGTTTGCATGGAAAAACGGCCCTTGTGGCTCCTCTTAAGCTATTACCTCGCCACTGCCGCTGTGCAGAGTGTTGTGACGAAGCAAAAATTATGTAATCCACAAATAGTTGTTCCGACTCTGAGTGTTTTTAGCGTCCGTAGTTTGAATATTTGTAAAGCCCTCCCGCGGTACAGGAATTATTGCTAGAAGAGTTGTGTTTTTAAAAGAAATATAAATATCTAAGGGGTATGTAGCAGTGTACACCCACATTTCGCCAATTATGGTTTCCAGTTTTTTTTATTTTTTATTGACTAAAACAATAATAATACCATGGCTTAGACCACTCGCTTAAACCACTAGGGTTTTTATGCGAGTGGGAGTTCATATGTGGGAGTTCCACGTAATTATCCCGCAGTCCCGTGATGCTTCTGAGAATTTCACAAAAAGAAAAACCCAATAAAACGTTATCCAACTCGGTACTTTCACGAGACCATATACAGCAATCGCATAGGCTCTTGAAACAAGTATACCTATGTATATTAAGTAAGGAATATCTATTTAACTATATAAATCAGCGATAGGTCACTGGGGAGACCAACAGACTGCAATGCAGAGGGTCTCAGGTTCGAACTCACGTCGCGCACCTCTGACTTTCGAAAGTTATATGACTTTTCGAAATTATGTGCGTATTGATTGACAATTATCGCCTGCTCCGTGCCTCGGAGAGCACGTTAAGCTGTTGGTCCCGGCTGCCATGAAAATCTATGGCAGTCGTTATTGGGAGAGTGTCGACACAAAAGATCCCACTGGGTCGAAGTGTCGCCGGTCTGCACTGACTGGCCCCCACATAAGATAAGATAAGATAAGATAAGATCTACTAATAGATATGGTTTTCCTTCTAAGTGGATATATTATACATCTAATTATATAATAGGTGTTGGCAGATGCCCAAGCCTATAAAATGTTTAATACTTCAAGAGATTGACAGTAAAGGCGTTTAGATTAATTAACCTTAAAATTGATGTCACTGTTTATGTCATTACTTGTATACAAGGTTTACCAGGTTCATTTTAGTTCACCCTAGATAGAGATCCTGCGTCGTACAATAATATTATAATGAGATAATTTATATTCCACAAGTCTTGTAAGTACAAATTGATAAAATTGCATCGTATATGCATTGGTAGTAAAATCGATAGCTGTGCAGTGTGCATACTAGATTGGTTATCCTAACTAATATTATAAATGCAAAAGTGAGTGTTTGTTTGTTATGCTCGCACGCCTAAACTACTTTACCGATCATTATGAAATGTTGCATACAAGTTTTTAGTGGTATAGAAATGAATATAGGGTACCTTTCAACCAGAAAAAATACTGAACCCGATGGATAGACAGATCTAAACTAACGCGAGCAAATCCGAGGGCAAAATCGAGTACTTTTTAAAGCTAGCGGTATATCATTATTCAATCGAAAATAGGACATAGGATCACAAAAACAAACTAATTATGTTTGTTTTTGTGATTGTATTATTATATCGAATCGGTCGGCCTTGGTGGCGTAGTGGTTAGGGTAACCGACTGCCACGCCTGAGGTCGCGGGTTCGATTCCCGTACAAGTCAAACGTTGTAAACATTATTGTAAACATTTATGTTTGTCTTGGTCTGGGTGTTTCTATATTTATGTATGTATTTACAAAAAAAAGTATAAATGTATGTTTATCCATTGTCTAGTATCCATAGTACAAGCTCTGCTTAGTTTGGGGTAGATGGTGTTGTTTGTATGTGATAGAATATTTTTATTATATTTACTTTGTGTGTGCAAAAAAAATACAGTTTTCTTCTTTCTTTTTCTTTCTTTCTATTGACCTCAAAAACTTAACACTTTCGCTTAATAATAGTATTATGGTCTTCCTACTAGGCTTTCCTGCGTTACACTTTTTTGTTAACAGTCATTTACCTATTATATTATACTAGCTTATGCGCGCGGCTTCGCCCGCGTGGTACCTACATCAATAAAAAGTAGCTTATGTCCTTCCCCAGGTTTTAAACTAAGCTAAACTAACCAAATTTCATCTAAATCGGTTGAGTGGTTTAGCCGTGAAAAGGTAGGACAGACAGACAGAGTTACTTTCGAATTTATAATATTAGTAAGGATTTTAGGAATCTCAACTAGCTCTACTAGAGTTTTATTAGGTACGTAAAATAAATTTTGGTCAGCTGTTCTGATATTACAAACTATAATAAATAGTTTTCAATTTATATAACAGTAATGTCTTTAATTCAATTCATTTATTGTACATAGTGGTGGTAGCTTGTCTGTGCACATACTCATATTTATACTAACATTATAAAGATTGATTGACAAATGCGAATTTGTGAGTTTGTGTGTATCTGGATAACTTCGGAACGAACGCACTTATTTGAAAATTATTATTATATGAAAAAATGTAGTTTATTGTTGTCTGTATTTTTTTTTCTACGTTTATTTACCAAATAAAGAATTGTAGACATTGTAGTACAATATTTTAACATCGTAACATGTTCCTTTTTTAAGTTTTGTAGTAGTTTATTGATGTTGGTATTTTATGCAATTGAATTACTTGTTACTACTTATTAATACAATTATTATTTAAAAATATTGTTATAATCTATTTTATTTTTAAACACAATGATAAAATTGTTAGTCGGTAATGAACTAAAGAATTGACAATAGAAAAACTGACAATTAATGAAATGCTTTGGAATAATCATTCTTTAAACAAATATACGGTTTTTGATTTTTTTAAATCTACGTAAAGTTAAATTATTTATTATTGTCAAGATTTTTAAATTTCATCGATTGTTGACAGGAATACATTTTAATTATATACGTTTTAAACACTAACTAGTATTGACTAGTTAGTGTTTAAAACGTATATAATTAAAATGTATCCAATGATACAAAAATATTTCTATGACTTTTATGACATTTTGTTCGTGAGCAGAATTTATCTCACCCTATAATATTCTAGGAAACTTTCATTTAAATTTCTAATATTTATAAACCAAGATAAACATTAAACAGTATTATATATTTGGTATAGCAATATGTATAAATTTATTTTAGGAATTATTTCTTTTTACATTATGAATGCAAAAATGCTAAACCTTAAAATCTATAACTAATATAAAATATAACTAATACTTACAGGCTGATAATATAACAGATACTTGTGTTAACAATAAAAATATATTAAGTGAAGCACACATTGCGAATTTTTCGCTACACGCACCGGTCTAAAGCTCGATCACAATATAAATACAACCTTCAGCGATATTGCTCTTATATATAAACTTGAAGAATCGCGGCGTCATATTAGACCTTCAAAAACTGCTCTTTTACATAAGAGTGTGTTATGCATGGGGCCTAAATTATACAATAAGATAGCTTTAAGAAATGAAAATAATATTAATGTATTTAAAAAGAAGTTAAAACATCTACTTGTAACAAAAACTTATTACTCCTTGTTTGAATTTTTGAACGATACAAACATTTAATTTTATTTTATTTACTTAGTTTTGACATATTTTATTACTTATTGACAATTATTAAGATTGACTGAATAGTTTTTATTTTTAGTGACTTTGTATATTCATTTATTATTAATATTGTGATAAAATTTTAATATAGCAAATTTTTGCATGCTGGACGGCTGAATATGGCGATACTATTTTAATGTTGTAATATCTATTGTTAAACCTATATTATGCAAATAAATAAATTGAATTAAATTGAATTGAATTGAATGGCCACCAGTAATTAATACTCTGAATTAATAATTATCATTTGCGAAATAGATTTTCATTGTAGTATAATATAATACTAGATTTTGTCCGCGGCTCCGCTC
Organism: Catocala sponsa; assembly: GCA_963564715.1. Taxonomy (NCBI): domain Eukaryota; kingdom Metazoa; phylum Arthropoda; class Insecta; order Lepidoptera; family Erebidae; genus Catocala; species Catocala sponsa. The sequence continues at coordinate 17,053,194 of OY751338.1, read as the reverse complement.
GCTAACATTATGTAGGTTAGGTTAGTAATAGTACTTTTTCCTGGATAAAAGGTTTTCTATGTCCTTTTATGTGCCCCTGACAATGGATAGGTAATTAGGTATGCGAAATTTTATGATGATCGGTCGAGTTAATATGTGAAAGCGTAACAAACAAACTCACATTCGCAATTATAATATTAGGTACTAGATTTTTCCCGTGGCTTCGCTCGCTTTAATGTAGATTTAGTAGTGGACCTATCCCTTCGATGGTTTAGGCGTGAGAATATGAATGCGTAGTGGTTAGTGTAACCGATTGGCACGCCTGAGGTCGCGGGTTCGATTCCCGCACAAGTCAAACATTTGTGTGCATGAACATGGATGTTTGTCTTGGTCTGGGTGTTTCTATGTATAATATGTAAGTATTTACAAAAAAAAAAAGTATATATGTATGTTTATCCATTGTCTAGTACCCATAGTACAAGCTCTGCTTAGTTTGGGCTAGATGGTGTTGTGTGTATGTGGTAGGATATTATATTATTATCATATCCTAACTAATATTATAAATGCGAATGTGAGTTTGTTTGTTTGTACGTCTTAACTACTCGAACGATCATCATGAAATTTCGCATACCTACACGTTGTCAGCGGTACAGAAAAAGACATAGGGTAGATACCGTACTTTTTTCTGGATAACAGATGTACTGTCCCCGAGGGATAGAAAATAATGATTTAACCTACATTTACGCGAGCGAGCGCAGCCGCTAGCAAGTCATAAATTCATCATGTCATCAAGTGTAACATGTTTATATACATATGTTATTCTTGATGACTTTGATTTAATAGTCACGTCGAGACCGTAAGCGGTTATACGTAATGCATTAGACGATCAAATCTATCAATCAAAGATTTGCAATGAAGTAGGTACTTATTTGAATTACCTATATTGTTATTTTAATTTGTTTGATGTATGTTTGGCGACTGTATGACTGCACGGATGGTGTAGTAGTTTAATAAAAAGGTATCACTTCTTGCACAACTCTCTTGGAACTCAGACGATATATTAGCTAGTAGCAAAAGTTTACTTGCGTACAAATTCCTCCAAAGTATTTGCTTAAGTGTCTTCTCCGGTTATTTTACAATGGGACCGTCTCGGCCGGGGTCGTAGCGGAATAACAAATTTTTCAATGTGGGTGCGTACCGACCTGGGGCGTACCGGAATGGGACCCTAACGGCCGGACCCATTCAGCCAGGCCTAAGGTAGCGACCTCTACTGAGTGTGCTTTTTACAGGTACAAACTTTAGGCGTCATGCGTTCTCCCTTAGACTCCTGGGTGTTCAGTACGCACTCATATGCACTTGCATATGAGTGCAATAATCTATCCAGACAGTTCTTAGCTTCGTTGACTCTTTGTGCATTTATTAACTAAAGTGCACTAGGTAGCTGTATTAAAACTGTGACTAGGCTTGAATTGATAAAATATAAGTGCACTTTGTTTTAACTTGTTTTACATATATGTAGGTACGAGTATATATACCTATAGACGATCTATACATATTAGTAATAAATTATATATTGTAATTGTTTGATAAAAATGTTAAAGGAATTACTGTCACAACAATAATGTATAATTCAAATAAATAAAAGGGTTCTATAGAACTCACGCCGTGTCAAGACTTCCGTGACGTGCTATGATACTTAAAATTCTAATATACAATAAATATGCCCTCACGTATACTTCGATATTGCTTAATTTAACTAAAAACATGTTTGTGTGTAAACGTGTCATTGCAGTAAGCGCTCGGCTTGAGTTAGAATTTGCACTCTAACGCTTGTAACAAATAATATCTTATTCTGTCTTTTTAAAAGGATAACGTAAGCGTTACCCTTGTAAAAAGAGAGAATAAAATATGCAGCAACCCGCTATACAACAAGCAGGTTACTTTACCAACATTGAAACAACGGACACAAAAAACACCTAGACACAGACCAACCACTTGTCACTCACATACATTATGCTCTCGTGTAAGAGTCGAACTCTCAACACGTCGCGTCGGTGAGGTGACCCATTTAAACCTACTTCATTTGTGCAGTCACAAATCAAATCCTGTTAAGTTGTCTCCTCTTATACGTCGTACATTTTAATATAATGCATATATTGGTTATTTTTACTTATTTATGTTATCGGTAGGTAATAGCTAAACATAAATAATAATCGCGATAATTGACGACAGATCAACAGGTCAAAAAATACCTGTTTTATTTATAGCGTTGCCTTTGACTATGCACATTACCGTTTAAATAACATCATTAAGGCTATTAGATAGAGTAATACACATGTTTGCAAAATCATACCTTAGGAGCTCCACATACCGAACGCGGCGCGGCGCGGTGCGGGTGGCAACCGCCCCGTCCGCGCCTCGCCTTTCAACCGAACCGCGCCGCGTTCGGTGTGTGGTACTCCATATACGCGCATACAAAATTCGACAGCCGCAGTCGCCGCGCCGTACCGCACCGCGTTTGATGTGTGGAATCCTTACGGTTAATAGCAGCTTAGGAACATAATTATTATGTATAAGGCAACGAAGACTGAATGACCAAAAAGAAAATGTCCTGGGAATCGCTTTACATGCTTTCTAATTCGATTAAAAATCTTAACAAATGTTATAAATGCGAATGAGAGTTTGTTTGTTTGTTACGCTTTCACACCTTTACTACTCAACCATCATCATCAAATTTCCCATAGACGTTGTCAGGGGTACAGAATAGAATTTACGGTACCTTTAATCTAGAAAAAAGTTCTGTTACTAACATAACCTATTACCTAACCCATATTTACGCGAGTGAAACCGCGAGCAATATCTAGTAGAGTATAGGTAAATATTACATTAAATGTCGGTGCAAAGCGGTTTCTGGTTCTATTGCCGAGTCGGGCGGAGTTATAGGGTTGTGGTATCGAAAAACTCTCAGTAGTAGTATGGAGCCTATAGTAATGCTTGGTAGCCAGCAATATGCTCCTATTACGCGGGAACTAAAACCATACTAGGTAAAATAAAGCTGAAAGACGTATTCCAGCCACATTTTGCTAAATATGGTCTCAAGTCTCAAACCAATATACATAAGAGTCTCTGAGAAACCCTATTGGCTTAGGACTATGCTATAAAACATTTATAATAATTGCATATGGTATATACAATGATTCCATACATATAATATAATGATGTCATACAAGTCTCTTAATACAGGTACCAGTCTCTCACATAGTATGCAAATACCTACAAGTCTAGATTAAGTTTATATTGTAAATTTTTGTATTTTGTAGTTATGTGAAAGAGAAACAATAAACTATTATTATTATTAATCCCTTTTATTCAAAAATATGTTTGGAATTCCGTTTAACACAGTAACGTTATATTTGAATGGTATGCAACTTTTATATATACTTCAGTATTGAATTTAAGGATGTGTGAAGGTTGTTTATATTCTAACAAATCCAATTTGAGTGAGACATAAAAACTGACCTTTGAAAGACAGAATTTGTACAGTGTCTATAACGTACCAAACCGAGACAGACTATAAAAAGAAAATAAATAAGAACAAAGACAAGATATTTCGCGACTGAACTGTAAAATTCGACGAAGTAAATCATCATACACTGTTATTAATTATACAGCTAGCCGTATGTATATATACGATATATATATAGCTATACGATAGACACAATAATACCCTCATGGACGAATCACAAATAAAACATTAACGTAAATATTGATAATAAGATGTCCAAAATGTGGATATCGTGTCACCAGCGAACGCGTTTACACCACGAGACTTGAGCGACAGCGTGAATGACCTTTCTGAAGAGAGCGAGGCGAGAAAGGGATTAACAGTGCCTGGTTATAACCACCTCGCCTGCTGCTTAGCTATGGCCAGCCAGGCAGCATCCAGCATATAGCAATGGGATACTGGAGCGGAGCGGAGATTTTATGCAATCCTATTGGTAAAAATTTCTCCGTTTCTTCGCTCCGCAGCCTCGCTCCGCTTCAATGGACAGGCAGCCTAAGACAGGGCAACGATAATTACTGGCAATGAAGGCCACGTGGTCTGCGGTACGAAACATTGTGCCAAAGTATTACAACAAACAACTATGATAAAATGTATCGCGCGACGCGCTCACAATTCACTAGAACTTCACTAGAACTCCTCAAAAATGTGTGAGATTACTTATTATAGTATGAGACAATCTTATTACCCTTCTAGACTCTGCTACTTCTAAATATAGCATAGCCTTTTATATTTCCAGAGTGCAAGGTGCCTACCATGCTTTCATTACTGAGTCCCATTGACTGCATGGAAGGCCCGCAAAGAGTAGTGGTTTAAATACCAAAGCGGCGCAAAAATTTGTATGTTCCAATTTTAGTTGTTTTGATTCTGGTCGTTTCTTGTGCCTGTTCTATGGATGTATCTTAAGATCCCTATGATACAGAGATTATACCTAAAGCAAATATTGGCTCTTAAAAAGCAAAGTATGGTCATTCGTAATACATGGAAACACAGCAGAGTCCGAATAGATTAGATTGCACCTTTGAGACAATACTAATACGTATAATACGTAAGAGCCTTCTTTGGGTATAAACATAATATAATAAGATTGTAAGTGGTCGATGTCTGCACATAAAATATATTTAAGAAAATTAATGTCAGTGTTTAAAGGGCTATAGAAGTCAAAGCAATAGTTTTAGAATTTTTTGTCTGTCTGTATGTTTGTATGCGCATCACGCAAAAACTATTGCACAAAATTGAATGTGGTTTTCACAGTTGTAATGCAGGAGGTTTAACTTCAAATCTGGTGCATGTTCTCTGTATGTATCTATCTATAGGTACATTTATGTGTGTTGATCAGTTTTTTATTATGTACAAAGAAAGAAAATGATGGTTACATGTTACATACCTACTTCTAAATTTCGCGCGTACACAGTCGCGAGCAAAACTAATAGTAAATAAAATAATATTCGCAGAAATAGTACTCGTACTAACAAGAGAAACAAATATTTTGATAAAGATGGCTACTATTTTTTACATAACCGTACAATTTAAATGGTCGATATAATAAATGCTATGCTATTACAGTCGCAAGAGGAAGACCTAGGCGAACGTTTCTTGATCAGATCGGAGATATTCTGGGCAAAGGCCAGGTTAAGAGCACCTTAAACCGGCGAGTGTCTATGAGAAATGTGATGAAAGTGAATGAAGCCAGAGAAGTGTGTCAGAATCGTAGCAAATGGAAATCCATAGTCTCTGACTACCCCTCTGGGAAACAGGCGTGAATCTATGTATGTATGTACATTGTACATAGGTACATAAATAGAATCACGCCTATATGCCATTACAAACAAAATTAACTGCTGTTATTATGTAGGTATTGTGTCTTCACTTCGCATCTTAACCACAAAGACAAAAAGATGTCTAAATGTAAAAATAAAGTAACAATTTTACAATATGAATTCATTTTGTAGAGTTTTAATAATATCAGCCCTGTATATAAGTAGACCCAATACTGGACACGGGCCTCTTCTAAATATTGAGATGGATAAGGCCATAGTCCACCACGTTGGCCCAGTGCGACTTGGCAGAATTCTCTTATCTTCGAAAACATTATGGAGAGCTAAAACTTAAACTTAAAGTAATCTATTCAAACCCCACATAACTTCGAAAAACTGGCATGACTTGAGATCCAACTCATGACCTCTGCGTGGTAGTCCAACCGTCGCTCACTAGACTATCTCTACTATACAGTACAGTTTAAGTGTATTAATAAAAGTTTATTTATTTAAATGACAATAATAATCATTTATTTATTTTAAAAACATGGGTCATCATCATGTCAGCCAGAAGACGTCCACTGCTGGACATAGGCCTCTCCCAAGGTATTCCACACAGACCGGTCTTGGGCCACCCGCATCCAACCGCTTCCCGCGACCTTTACCAGGTCGTCGGTCCACTTTGTGGGGAGCCTACCCCTACTACGTGTTCCCGTGCATGGCCGCCACTCTAGAACCTTTCTGCTCCAACGGCCATCGGTTCTGCGTGCCATGCGCCCTGCCCACTGCCACTTCACCTTGGCTATCCGGAGAGCTATGTCGGCAACTTTAGTTTTTCTGCGGATCTCCTCATTTTTGATTCGATTCCGCAGGGAAACTCCGAGCATAGCTCTCTCCATCGCCCTTTGCGTGACATGAAGGTCAACGCAAGCATTACAGCTTAGCTGATGAACTTATCAACAATACTAGTAATATACAAAGCAAATATAAAGTACAAATTGAAATCTCTACAAAAAAGCTTGAGGCGTCAGTATCATCTATAGGTGGTCAACGAAATACAAAAGAACTCATAAACTTCACAATAAAACTGCCTTGCTAAAATAATAAATAACGGTTAATCAAGACCGATAGAAGCTCTTACCATATGTATTAATAGTAAGCCAACAATGATAAAACAGAGGACTAAACTAACAACATGAATTGACGCAATAATTATATGACTTACTAATTATCAGTAAGCTTCTAATTAATGCGCAGGTTATGTTAATTGAACTAAAGAAGATCTACTGACAGCTGACGTCAGCTTAAGTTACTGGCTGTATATCTATTTCCTATCCGTACTAGTATAGAACTCTAACGTTTTGTGTCTGTGTGTTGAATATATTTTTGAAAAGTAATTGGGAATTACTATTTGGATAATAAATAAGTTGGCTTACATTTTTTATTAGGTACCTACTAAGTCAAATAGTTTTTTTTAATACAATTTAGATGGCAAACAAGCATACGGCCCTGATGGTAAATGGTCACCGTTGCCTATGGACGCCTGTAACACCAGAGGCATCACTTTCGCGTTGACGACCCTTTAGGAAAGGAAGAATAGAAAAAGGAAGTGGGAAGGAGAAGGAGCGGGAAGAGAGAAAGTCACCACACTCACCGAACGAAACGAAACAGGAATACTGCTAATACACGTCGATATTCTGTCAGACCTAAATTCTAAAATAAAAAGAATTTTTTTAAATCAACTCAGAATGAATAGTGTTTCAAATCTGATACTAGTGGTAATTATCAAATGACAGAAAAAGGATGATCTATACAAACCGTGTAACCGGTATTTAATGCCATATAAAAGCTGTCCAAGGAAGATAGCGCGAACTATCCTTATCACACTTCCACTTTTTCTTATAATCTTTAAAATATTAATCACTGTTATTATTGTACTGGTTTTACACAAAGATCTCGTTTGATAGCTAATGTGTATAAAATCTATACTAATATTATAAAGCTGAAGAGTTTGTTTGTTTGTTTACTTGAACGCGCTAATCTCAGGAACTACTGGTCCGATTTGAAAAATTTTTTCAGTGTTAGATAGCCCATTTATCGAGGAAGGCTATAGGCTATCATCACGCTAAGATCAATAGGAGCTGAGCACCAATGAAGAATGTTTCAAAATCGGAGGGTATTTTTTCCTTTTGAGAGCTTCCGCTGCGTGCGCTGCGTAAACAGTTAAAGTTTTGCAAAAATCATGTATGACAGAATTGTTGCCCTTTAAAAGTTCTAAAAAAAAGTCCGGGACAGCATATGTCTATCTTTTAAGGTTGGCCCACTATAACCATTTTTATGCTAACCAAATTTGTTCTAAAATAATGCATTATTTGCGAAGGTATTATTATAAACATGATATTAATCCTTATACAAATAAATACGTTATTCATCACAAGTATTTAATTTAAAACAAAATTTCCCTGTACATTATTCGATTTCAATGAATATCTTAGGAGATATCGCGGTTTTAAAATAACATTGCAGCAAAATAATTACCCATTACAGTACAAACGATGTTTCCCCTGGTTTATTCCGCGTGATTACTACTGGTTCGATTTGAAAAATTCTTTTAGTGTTGGATAGCCTATTTATCGAGGAAGGCTATAGGCTATATAACATCACGCTACGACCCACGGGGGCGGCGCAGTAACGATAAACGCGGGTGAAACCGCGGGAACATCTAGTAATGTATAAAATTTAAGATAGCCAAGTATCCCATTCAAAGTCAATGGTTTTAAGGGTCTTGGTCTACCAGTCCTTTTATTTATACTGAAATCATGGTACCGCTGAACCGTTATGGTAATTGTTTTAATAGTTTTGAACTCAAGTTTCAATCTCAAATCTAATCCACATTTTATCAAATTTTGTTGACTAACACAAAATTATCGCTTACTTATCTACATATATTAAATTGTTGGCACCCGTGGAAAACACGGATGAAATAAACTCAAATAGAATGCTTTTCGCAATCGATGGCAGCTTGCGAAAAGTTAGTTTTTAAACTACAGTAATGTTTCTTAACGCGACTACTGTGTATGAGTTCTCGAGTTCGATTGCCAAGTCGGGCAAAGTGTCATTGGGTTATTCTGTTAAGAAAGCCTTAGTCGTAGCACGGAATCTGGCAATATATCCAATGGATAGATATAGGATCGCTCCCTATTACGTGGGACATAACAACCATATTAGGAAATATGTGTGATAATGATAATAATAATAATATTCTACCATATACACACAACACCATCTAGCCCAAACTAAGCAGAGCTTGTACTATGGGTACCAGACAATGGATAAACATACATACATAGATTCACGCCTGTTTCCCAGAGGGGTAGGCAGAGACTACGGATTTCCATTTGCTACGATCCTGACACACTTCTCTGGCTTCATTCACTTTTATCACATTTCTCATACACGCCCGTCGGTTCAAGGAGCTCTTAACCTGGCCTTTGTCCAGAACGCCTCCGATCTGGTCGAGAAACGTTCGCCTAGGTTTTCCTCTTGCGACTGTTCCATTCACACTAGCCTTATAAACTTTCTTAGTCAGTCTTTCCTCGTCCATTCTTTCTACATGTCCAAACCAGCTTAACATACCCTTTTCTATTCTTGTAACTATATCCACTTTCATGCCGCATCTCTCTCTAATCACACTATTTCTTATTCTATCTTTCAGAGTCACACCACATATGCTTCTCAACGCTCTCATTTCTACAGCATTTATTCTGCTCTCATGCTTCTTTTGCCATACCCAACTTTCACTTCCATACATAAGTGTGGGCACTAATAGTCCTCTATGAACAGCCAAACGTGCCTTTTCGGGTACATTTCGACTGTTCATAAAAGCGCGTAGGGCTCCATTCACTTTGTTGCCAGCAATCGTTCTCCTTTCAATATCTCCGTCATGTTTACCATCCCTTGTAAACAAAGTACCCAAATATACAAACTCTTGCACTTGCTCCACTTTTTCTCCATCAATCATAATATTACACATCGACACGCACTCTTCCTTTTCAAATACCATTACTTTCGTCTTGCTTACATTTATTTTCATTCCTTTACTCTCAAAAGCACCATGCATAATAGTTACCATCGCCTGCAACTCTTCCGCCGATGACGCAAGTATTACTTGGTCATCGGCATAAACATAGGTACATATATACTCTTTTTTGTAAATATTCACATATTATACATAGATATGATACAACATTGTCTCCTATTCAGAGTATTAGGCGTGAGACTATGTATGACACTGTAGGAAAAATTTTATAATGACTTAATTAAAAGTAATTTATACAATTATAAGTAAATCAAACTTACCGCAACTTCCAATTATCTGTAACAATGGATAAAACATACTGTTGAAATAAAAAAGTTTAAAATGTTACTAACAATGCATAAGGAAGATTATAATTATACTTTATTAGTAACAATGCTTTAAAAGTAATAATTACAAGAAAATTGTCTTTCCGTTAAAGGTCAAATAAGGTCATTGTGCCTGTAGGGCTCTTGCGCCTAAGTTACATTATTAGAAACAAAGTTTTACAACAAGTTTTGTCTTTTGAAACCTAAAATAAATTTATGAATTCGTAATTAGTTCTACTAGAAGGCTAAACTTGGGCAACTTTTGGTTTCTAACAAATGTCAATTAGACGCTAACGTTTCAGCTAGTCTGCTGGTAAGCTGTTACAAAAACTATCAAACAAGTCTTCAGAGATATAATTCGCGCTTTTTGAACTTTAAAGAAGGAGACACAATGTTTCGTATGAGAGATCATCCTATTGGTGACGAGATGGAAATCAAAACATTTTGTGAAAGAGCACTGTAAGTCTTTAAGTGCATATAGACAATATGGCTTCTAAGATACAGGTCTATACCTAGTTTAGAAGTCAGGGTCTCCAGTTTGTCATGTATTCCTTAAGCCCTAGTTTTGCACTTAGATTAAGTGTTTTTCTTATGAAGTAATAAAAAAATAAAATAATAATTGAACGTGGTGCGGCCGAAACAAGGCACGGAGATGCTACAGAGCGCTCTTTGTACCACACTACTGCACCGCATCAGGGACCGTTATATATTTTCAGTTCTGTACTGATGGCGTAGTATTTTAAGTAGCTGCCTTGCCACTGCCACCATTACTAGCGTTGTGGGTTCGATCACCACACGAGACAAAAAAATGTGTGATCCACACTTGGTTGTTCCGAGTCCGGGTATTCTTTTTGTCTATTGTAAAAGAAGCCTAGTGGAAGATCATTGGACTGCCATGCAGAGGTCTCAAATTCGAACCCCAGGCACGTTTACGAAGTTATTTTCGTATTAAATAGTTAATTATCGCTCGCTATAACGCTTCCGCGCGCGCCCTTTGTTACCCCGCGCCCCTAGGCACATGCCTAGCTGGGTTATTCCACATATCCCCATTGAGTATCCCCATCAATAGGGATCTGTGAACTTTCTGGCCACAAATCCCTATTGACTAATCATCAACACCGCAATGGGGATTTATGGACACAGATCCCCATTGAATTGTCTCATCAATGGGGATATGTGGAAATCGATGGATTTTTCATTCACGAATCCCCATTATCTTGAAACCCCATCAATATTGTAAAAAGAAACAAAACCGGTTAGGTGAACATAGCAGTCTTTATTTCTTACATGTAATCACAACACTGTTATTATGGAAAAATATAACCATGAACCACCAAATATAAATGATAAACCAGAATGCAAAAATGCACTAGAATATCGACATTAATAATTTAAACTAATATCCAAAATTATTTCGTTCAATTATTCTCACATTTTTATGTCGGCTCGTATGTCATGTGATCAGTCAGTTTATCTAATGTCAGGGTGTTCTTTTGGAATGCAATTCTCGATATTATATTGACTAATTGGAATCTGGCCAAAATATCAAGATACTAAAAGATATTTATCACTTAAAATGTTTTAACTTATTAGTTTCTGTAATTACAACTATAACAGTTGATTTGAGTTTTAGAAATTGCAAAATAATCCTAAAAAAATATTTTAAATGCGAATGTGTTTGTTTGTTACGCTTTCACGTCTTAACTACTCGACCGGTCACCACGAAAATTTGCATACATATTCTTAGGTAGGTATACAGAAAAGGACATAAGGTACCTTTCATCCAGAAAAGTACCGTTCCGAGGGATAGAAAAATTGACATAACCTATATTTGCGCGAGCGAAGTTGCGGGAAAATCTAGTATTTCTAATAAAATCTCAGAAATGTTTATGGTCTGACGTCATGATTCTGCTTGTGCATAATAATTATATAACCTAGATATTAGTAATCGGTGTAAATAGGTACTGCAAGCGCGGTATTAACACAGATTACCTACTAATAAGTATATAACTACTAAATTAACATTTCGAGTGAGTACATAAAGTGTAAAACATAGGCACCGGTAATTATTATGGATTTAATCATCGGTATGTTCAGGCTTCTAATTAGGATATGTAATCATTCGACTAATGAAATGTTTGCCATCGAAATTGATATTTGTCAACATTTTGGGTGACATTAAATTTCAATAGAGTTTGTGTGTAATGGTTATCTTCTCTGGTTACATCTAATAATGAATTTACAATCATGTATTTTATATCTAAAAAGTACAAGCTTATGGCAAAAGGGTTCGATCGCCAGATTATTTCTAATTAATAGACACAGTATCTTCATTACTGCTTCTAAGAATTCGCAAGAAACAATTTTTGGTGATGCTTGGTGAATGGCAAATGGAATAATTTACGTAATTTTACATTAACTTAACACTACATAATCTTTTAAAGTAATTTAAAAGTGTTGTTCAGACTACATATTATATAGGTACAGGGTTAGTTAAAAACCATTTACCCGTGACTTATTTATGGCTTACTTAATAACTTTATTCTACCACTTTTGATATTCCTATACCTAATTATTTGTTTTAATGTTTCATACAAAATTACAAATATTGAAATTGTTTGCTCTTACCGCACGACTAAGAGTTAAGACCATATACTTGCTCAAGCTGTAATTTTTTTTATTCAGTACTGGAACCACACATGAACTCCCCGAGACTGGCCTGACCTAGTGTGGAGTTCATGAGCAATTTTTTCGTTATTCTACAAATTATGTTTTGGTAATTTTAATACTCTGTGTACATTCTAAGGTCTATTGTTTAAGGAAACCTCTGTAGATGTTTTTGGCAAAATAAATTACTTATACGCGGTCAGAAAAGAAAGCAGCAACATATCTAAAAAACACCGCGAGGGAGGAGACATCGTGCGGGAGCCAGGATGCATGCAATTTTAAGCTTGAGTTTGTGTGAAATAAGTTTGTGAAAAGTATTGAGTTTAAACACAGTGTTAGGACAAAATTTGTTAAATATGATGTAAAGAAGATGCGGATAAAAGTTTATAAGTATATTTATTTAACTCCGTATAATAATATCAAACCAGTATCCTTATACATAATTATAAACTTTTATCTATTGGGCACGAGCCTCTTCTCAGTTTTGAGAAGCGTAAGGCCATATTCCTTCACGCTGGCTCATGCGTGTTGACAAAATTCATGCCAAGACGCACTGGGCAGTCATGCAGCAAAATTATGTTCGGGTACTCTGAAATAACTACACTGGAACATTGGGACAACTACGACCTTAGTCTCCCCGTGACCATAGCTGCTGGAAAGCAACCGAAACGTCGGGAAAAGTGTAAACTTAAATACAAATAGTTTTAATAATTTAATTAGCTTAAATATTAGTAAGGTTTAATAGTACCTAGTAGTAGTAGTGTAATAGATTTCAAAATAATAATTATTATGTAATAAAGTGTTAAATAAACAACGCGATAAAATCCGTATAAAGTAGTTTAATTTCAATGAATAACATTCGCGTAAACAGAAGACAATATTACGCAGTTGGTACTTGCTAACATATGTATAAGCTAACTTCAATGATACGAATAATTGAGTCTCCATCTGCATTGGAAATCTTCGTTTAATGTGACGCTGTGAATTTTAAAACTGACACTAATTTAATATAAAATAGATTGCATTTGCATTAATGAAATACTAGGTGCCGCTTGCAGGATCACTCGAGCGGTACCTATAACTATTAAGGTAGGTACATGGTGACTAGGCTAAGTGATTTTTCCTAGCAAGCTACGCACCAATGATTGATTCAGGAATGTGGTATGTATAGAATTTATTTTCTATGTAGTTGAATTATAACCAAACGGCAACTATAAGAAGTAGCGAACAAAGCCCATGCAATGCTGAGAATAAATATAAGATATTCTTTATTATTTATTTATTTATTTTGGAAGAAGGCTTACAGACTAAAAACATTTTTAAATTTTCATAAATTATATATGTAACAATGTTGCTAATTACAAGCCTCCACAATTAGCATTCCAATTGGATCATTTAATACACAATATATAAAAACAAAAAAAAGAAACAAAAGAAAGTATACACATATACACACAGATACACACAGAATACTAAGAAGTTTGGGTGCCGCAAACTGCTACAATTATTAGTTTTAAAGTATATATTATTTAACTTTTTACGTACATTGGTTGCGCTACTGCAATAAAGGTCTATATTTAAATTACGCGGAATTCTATTAAAACTGTTTGGACTGGCTCACCATAAATGCATTACGCCCATAGTTGGTCAGTGTCAAGGGCACATGTAATATCGGTCGCTGACGTAAAGTACGACGTAAGTGACGTATGATAGTTAATAAACGAAACATGTTTCTAATATTTATTCAAGTTGACTACGAATACATTGATTCTTATATACCTAATAAGAGTAATATAAGCAATAAAAATAATGATTATCATTACATTAACCATGGCAAACTGATGGACGGTACTGGTACGTCTTAACTCTTCCCCTATACATTCTGTAGTTAACTACAACTTGTGCTTGAGCTAGAAAATTTAGAAAAGTGGAAGAAAATAGAATACTATGTGCGACGTACCTACTCATTCACATAAACAAAATATTTATAGTATAGCTACTACTTGCACGTTGCTGACCCTGACCTAAAGGCAGCTTGCAAGTACCAGCGCTAGATATAAAGGCTACTGGTCTTCTTAGCAGCGTAACAAATCTTATGCCCCAAAAGACTTGTACGGTCGGATCTCAGGAAGAGTAGGTATAGACTTTAGGTACTCCAAGACTTTACAAGCGTGCTCATTGTCTTCAACTGTCAGGAATAGAGATCACCTTAACCTTTTAATAGCCCCACTTCATAACAGTTGTCGTGCCCCCAGCGCCCGGCACAGTGAATCGAAAATAAATACTTACAAAAATAAATACTTATTTTTAGGACTTCTAATTATGAGACTAAAATGTATTAAATTGTAAATGATTACTTAATTATCCATTTACACAATATAAACACTTTTTTGATAGAAAACACTGTAATTAAATAAAAAAGCAGATTAAACGAGCTGTGGTATCTGGTCGGAAATATGCGACGCTGGCGAAATGGACACGAAAATATTTGTCGGATTAATCCGACGTAAGCGGTTAAAAGGTTAACTCTTGTATGATACTCTTGATGTAAATGATTTTTGGTTACGAATGTTGCGATTCTGACATATCTACTACTATTGTCAGGTCAAAAATTTCATAATCATATTATTATGTACTAAAGATGCAGGGAGGGAGTAGCGGCTTAAATAATCGTCTAGCCACTGCCATTACGCCAAATCTTGCTGATTCGTAATCTAGACGGAACTAAAATTTGTATAATTTGGAAATGGTTGTTTTAAGTCTGGGTATAATTGGACGTACTTTCTGAAAAACGTTCCAACCCACAAAGTTAACATTTTGAGATAATCGTGATTGAAGTTCAATCCCGTATTTCTTCTTCATACATGTGGGTTGGGCAACTAAGCCATTATTTCATATTTAGAGTGATAGCAGAGCTACCAAATTTTTCCAGCTAGTAAATAGTAACCCCATGACTAATTTGCTAATAATAACTCGATTTTGAACCGAGTGTGGGTTGGAACGTTTTTCAGAAAGTACGTCCAATTTCTGTCCGTTATTATTTATTAAATATGTTTGCAAAGGCGCGCGCGAAAGAGGCATAAATTACCTACACCTAATACAGGAGCCATGTGTATAGGTAAATAGCAAAATATCCTTATAGGTAAGTACTAATGATTTGGCTGTTCTTGCTCACGTAAATATAATATGTAAGTATTTTAAAATTGATTCTGTAACAAAATTATAAAACGTACTACTCGTACATATTTCAATACCAAAATTTATTATAAAAGCAGAATCCAATTGTTGAGCACAGATTAGGTGTTCATACTGTTACAAAAATTAAATAACAGTTAATACCGCCATCTGCAAGTGATCCGTAACAATCTGTAACAACTCGCAGCAATGTGAAATTCTGCAGCGTGGAAAATTAAATTTCTTTCTAGAGCTCGGATTGCCATGTGTCCGGATTAACTAGGATAACGTCCCGGTTTTTAATTTTGAAGTTGCCGGTTTAGTTGCCCAAGCGTGCTTTAAATTATTTATGTAGATGTGTGACATTTAAGCTGTCAGCTGTTTGAATGTCAGACTTAATTAAGGCATATTATCTCTAGCCGCCTGTGTGCCGGTACGACTCAGCAGGTTAAATCGCAAGACACGTGTAAGAAATGGACTTACACATTATTTTTATAGTATAGTATTGCATACATAAATACCCACAATAGAGTCCCAAGCCTATATTCCTGAAGGGATACCTAAGCAAAGGTGGATTACACCTATGTAGGTATATATAACCAGCTTTGGTTTAAGGCCCTCATGAACACAAGAACACATACACTATTATACATATTGTCATGCATTTTAGTATACTATGCTCAAATATTGCAAGTTATTATTTGGTCTTACTGCTTCAGAATAGGCAATTTGTCGTGAAATGGAGGCCTGGCTAACCATAACACAGGTATTAACCTAGCTTGGAAACCAGTCGTCCAGGTAGTGGACGGTAACAGAATTTCAATATTTCGTATTTTACAAAGAAATTACTACTAAAATAGCAAGCGAATTGACGATTACCGTACACGGAACTGGATAGTATGCCGATACTGATATTTTCTTGACCGAAAACTTAAGTAATAATGTTTATTCGAATCGGGATCCTATGTATTCGAGCTTATGCAATTAGTCGTATTACACAATCATAAGCACCTATCCCTGTTTCTTAAAACCTCAGTTGGCAATCCTATTTACAGGGCATTAGGCACGATTCTTTCCAATCTCGGTATAATCGCAATTTAATTTCAGTTTCGAATCGCGACTTCTGCCCGTCCTCGTTTCTATGCAAATTGCCGCAAAGCGCTTGACGACTGAATTATTTAATCGAACTGAAGGCATTTGAATACATATTTGTGTTTTTCATTTTGTTACATTTAAAAAGAAAATGGTGATGCCTTGTACTAGGCCTACCGAGTTCAACGCATCACCATTTTGTTTTTAAATGTAACATAATAAAAAACTTTTGTTTAACTAATGTTTTTTTACTCACAAAAGTAAACAATGATTTATTAAAAAAAAATACACAATAATATATCGTATCGCCATCAACCACGTACTGAATTTCTTGACAGTAAAAGCCAATAACACTTTACCGGGAATCGAAACTGAGATCTCATGGACAGCAGTCGCATTCACTGTCGCTGCTCTAACGAGACCACATGATAGTCTCGTTGCAGCAGCAATGTCTATCTTATAAATTTACGTTGCTTTTTAGCAACCAAGAGTTGGAACATCTAGGCATTTTCAGATGATTCAAATGCTAGAAACCACAACACGCAGCACATAAGCTAAATAAACACTTAAATCCCTCCTCTAACTGTAATCATAATACTAAATAGTTCTTAATTAGTTAAGATAATTACATTTAAATCCGCTTTGAGGAAGTCGCAACAACTTCTAAATCTCCATTTAGGTATACTAAGGGGTCATCAAATCACGTTAGAGTTGGAATCAATTCCGTACGGAAATAGTCCGCAAGCCTCGGGATCCGAAGCGATCTAACTATTAAGTCGAAGGAAATTACCTCGACTACTAGGAAATTAAAATATAATTACTGAACTCTATAAAATCTACATCGAAGCTTGTCATGCATGTCACGACGATTAAAAAATAATGATATAATGAAATGTTTATATAGAATTATAGTTTATCCGCGAAGTAATAAGTGATCAAAGGTACCTTTATACTGCACAAACAATTCAAATGTCATGAATGTCATGATTAATATCACATTAAAGAATATGGCTAATCTTCTATAACGTACCTATTATTGCCGTCAACATCCTGCTGACATTGCTATGGATATAATATTTTGTAAAAAAAAAATAATAATAATAATAAGTTTATTTGCAACCAAACATGTATCATACATTATAAAAATACATCATAATGTGGTACTGTTCCCTGGACTAAGTAAGAACCTGAATTCCACGGAACAGTGGTCCTGCACTATGAATAAATTCTGTGCCGCAGGGGACATAACAAACAATAAAACAAAATCTTCTGAATGACATAATTTTTTGTCCTGTGCAGAGATTTAAACCACAATACTCGTACGCAATGAAAATGGAGATCGCTCATCCAGCGCGTCTGATCCGAATACGAGAGAATGCGCTTGTTTAGTGTATGCACACCACCCCTGTTGTCACCCGCCAAATGGCTCGAATGGCTGGAACGCAGTGAGAAAGCTTACACACAATAGATAGATCTACTGTACCTACCTATTTTGATTCTTGAATATTATTGCCAACTTGGCGATGTTTTGATTTCAGGAAGCGATCATCGGATCGGATGTTGTGTGTTAACCCTCTTCTCCTCTCCTCTATCAAACAAAGTCTTACATCGCTGTTTCCACGCATATGCAAGGATTTCAGACATTAGACGGATTCGGATAACAGACATTTATTACATAGATAATTTTTAGACTATGAAGGCAAGACAAGAATTTTGAAGTAACAGTCTTTCGTAACAAGAGATTGATAAAAATAAAACAC
The DNA here is from genome assembly GCA_963564715.1 of Catocala sponsa. Taxonomy (NCBI): domain Eukaryota; kingdom Metazoa; phylum Arthropoda; class Insecta; order Lepidoptera; family Erebidae; genus Catocala; species Catocala sponsa. Next base: position 17,034,799 of record OY751338.1, on the reverse strand, counting down.
TAACATGTCGAAGACGGTCATTAGTAAGGTTACGAAACGCGGTGCGAGAGTCGAGATATGGCAGTACTGTTGCGATGAGCGATGACGGCACGACGGATCTTTCTACTGTCGTCGAGTGCGGACCTCCTCGCTAGGGCTTATTCCCAACGGCCACCACTGAAACTGCCACCACTGGTGGTCGTTGGGACAACATTTTATATTTGTTCCCAACTGCTCCCAATGGCGGTCGATGAAGCTTAACTGGTAATATTATTCTCATTGACCACCACCAAACTGCCACCAGTGGTGGCAGTTAGAACAAAATATTAAATATTGTCCCAACGGCCCCTATAGCTGTTGTAAATAAAACAATCTATAAAATCAAAATTCAAAATTTTGAATTATTTTAGAATATTTACAATATCTTAGAAATGGTGCGTACTACGCAAAAAATAACGACCCCCTTAATTGCCCGTAAGAGTGTATTAGGAATCCGACTCGCCCCTTTTTTTTCTTATAAAGAAGTGTTTATGATCAAGGATTAAAGTTTTCACTTCTATCGACAGTCCCCAAAGACTGCCCCAATTTTTTTTTATTGATGGCGATTGGGAACAATTTTAAAATTTTGCCCCAACGACGACCAGTGGTGGCAGTTTCAGTGGTGGCCGTTGGGAATAAGCCCTCGCTAGGAACTGTCATTAGTTTCGTGCAAGACATCCGTGTTAATTTATTGTGAAGACAATAAAAGTGATTAGTGTGCATTTATTTTGCACGATCGCCCTATTGTAAGCCCGCTTTATGTCAGTCGATGGTGTTACTGACGCACTCTTTCCGACAAACATTATTTAGATTACTTGCCTTACTTCCTTGCTTGCATTTTAATGTGTTGTGGGTGGGGACGTAGTGAGTTAAGTTGCTTTACCAACAAGTAGATACCTTACATAAATAAAGTCGTGTCTGTTGCCCAGAGGTCTGGACAGAGACTTCGAATTTTCACTTGATATAATTTTGGCTTAAATTTTTAATCCCATTCGCTCGCAATACATTTTACATAAGCGCTAGTTGGTTTTGAGTACTCCTAAAGGTTGACTTCGGCCTTCCTCCAAAGTGTCTCCGATTAGTTCATACAACGGTCGTCTAGGTCTTTACCTTTCGACTGTGCTTTGATATTTGCCTTATAGATAGCTTTCTTGTCCATCTTTAATTTTATATCCACTTTGTACGTAATTGTCGGTATAACAAATTACAAAAGAATAGAAGATGTAAAAAAATGAAAATTAAACCACAAACGTTAGATCAATTTTATTAATTGTAAATATATTTTTCAATTATTATTAGCATTTCACCCTTTTGCCTCAATTGGTCGTCATAATTTACAAGTTACAATAACGAGACACATAATTACTGTCCACAAAATTCACAGAGACATTTACAAATATCTACGTTTTCAAACAAAAAATACCAAATAGTTAATTATTACATAATATCACACAATACATAAATGGCAAATTCGACTAAATACAACCTAAGTTTTCTACGAAAAATAATAAACAGACAAACGCCAATATACTCGTAAGTTGTTAAATAGACATAAAACTTCATTGATCGACGCGCTACAATTAATTACTACATAAAGTAGGTATAATTATATTATGTTACTTCGTTGGAACGCAGAGTTGTTATAACTTAATATTACATCAATCTTATATCTAAAGTATAAGCTAGATATCTTTAAAGGACTTAGTATAACACAGAAACTAAATACTTGTTAGAAATACGTAAAAATATACAGGTTTCAATATTAAACGTCGATTTCTCGATTCTATGTCAGCTGTTTTTATGTTCACCACATCTCATTCTCATTATCCATCACAAGAGCATGGCTCATACAGGTCAAAAATGGTCTACCTAATTTTCTTTAAGTGTTCCTTAGACAGTGCTGTAGCGAGATTGACATTAGGATCGGCATCGTTCTGTATATTTTTATTTGTAAAATTTTAGCTAATTTGTGTATTCAAAAGCGAGACTCTTTCGTGGACCTACTGATTAGAAATAGCTTAGTAACTAATTCTATTTCATAAGACATTGATTTTCATTCAGCTGAACTTACATTAAAGACACATCTTACATGGAGCTAAGGAATTTTACGCAGCGACTAGTATGTATACAACTTCTCGAATTCGATACTAACTACTATGAATCGGTATTGCCGAGTAGTCATTCAAAGTCAGCTACTCGAAATACCGATAAAACTTACCAATAAAACCGATTCTTTGAGTTCTTTCTATTAATTGAAAGATCTTTCGTTATAAGATTACGTCTTGTCCATTACTTTATGTTTTACTAGCGACCCGTCCCAGCTTTGCACGGGTAGTATAAAACCTTAACAAATTATATACCTAAACCTTCCTCATGAATCACTCTGTATATTGGTGAAAATCGCATGAAAATCAGTTCTATAGTTTTTGAGTTTATCGCGAACAGACAGACAGACGCGGCGGGGGACTTTGTTTTATAATATGTTGTGATCTGTTCTGAGGTAAATTTGACCTGACACATACCTATTTTCTTCAATTTTAAACGCAATAAATATTGAAATGTTTGATTAGCTATACGAAATTCTAGGAATTGACATATTCCTTTCGCATATAAGCGATATAATTATTTTGATATGCTTAAAATGTTCCGATAGCGAACTTAAGAATGATATCTAACAGTAAACGTTTATTGATTGAAATTGTCCGACATTGTCAGAATGTCAAAAGAATTAACATCCAAAAAGATACTTGAGATGATGATTTGTGTAATTACGTAAATAGACTTTACAAGACAAAGAAATGTCAATGGAAGACACTGTGTAATTTCTTAGAGTCACCAATTAAAAGTGCTATTTTCCTCTAGGAATTTATAACAACGAAGCTTGGTAATTTAGCTTATTATGCAACATTATAATTACATACAATTTAACGATTAATTACTTCGTTCATAATTTTTATGCAACCTGTTATTGGTAAATAATCAATAATTACTGCGTTTTACATTGACGCCTTAATATGACATGCGTTAACTACAAACGTAAGCAGGCCCAAAACGTAAATTCTAAAAACAAAATGATCTAATATCAAGTACATATTATAAAAAAGCATAGCAAAAATAAAAGAAGAAATCCTTCATATAAATCACTGTTAATACTTTCATACGAATAGTAAGATAATGTGTTCATAAATAATCAATATCATTATGCTACTAATCAAAAATAAATGTACTATCGACTCCAGCGACGGATGACCACTCCTAAGGTTAAAATCGCATAGCAGGCCAACACTTGGTACCCGTACCCGTGACACGCCCCTTTCTTTGTTTGAGTTTTTTTACACTTTACATTTGTTTACTGATTCTAAGGCGATACAAACTCAACTGGTCAATATGTGCAAGTAAAAATTTTTCTGAAATGGTCATCCGTCGCTCAAGCCGATAGTACTTACCTATACATAATCATTCTGATTTTAAGTTCCATTGATGCCATTCATGCCGTAATAGTTAGTTACGAATTACTACATACATACATAATCTCATGGGATCCTCAAAGGTGTATACACGAACAATTCGCCAACTATGGTTTAAGGTCAACGCGACAGTGAGCAAGCTGTTGCCACCTACGGGGCTTAATTTCAATCCTCATACTGCTTCTGAGAATTTCTTGACAAAGAACCCGTTAATACTTTGCGAAACCCTATCATCTTAAACGAGACCTCATGCACAGCAATCGCATTTACGACCGCTGCGCCATTGTGACTACACATATTACTGCTTCCCTTATTCTATCTAATTCCTTATTCATATAATACGATTGTTACAGTAAAAAGGGCCTCCCTGTGAGATACAATCCTAAATATATGCCTATAACTATCCAATGTCAAGACTAATAATTATTATTGTAAGCGTAGAAAATTACATGAATACAGTGCCTTAAAATACATAATATTAAGTACTTACTTAAAATACTTTTTAAAACGTGCCAGAAATAATACATCAGTGTTAGAAAAATATACTGTGACTTAGTTCTGTAATTTAAAACAGTTTAAACTACAAAGAGAGTTTGAACTACAAAGACAGTTTAAATTGCCTGCAATGTCAAGATTGAAGTAAGAAAAATATCGATGCCAGAAGTTTAAACTTTCTCGGAGATTTAAATTATTAGTGATATTATTAGCTTATGGAATTAAATACCTGTTTGTTTTGAGTAGGTATTAAAATATAGTACAGGTTTTTGATATTCTTTACATTCGAGTATAATGGTGATTATGTATTTTCAGGAAGTGTTTACATAACTTAATAAACAAAAACAAAAATGGTGAATTCAATACATACAAATTCGTCTTTTTTATAAAAGACAACTTCGGCACTAAGCATGAATCCTGTGTCGCGGGAAACACGCGCTTTACAAACATTTAAGCCACGACACAAAGATCAGCCAACTCGGGAACAATGACATGACAATTGAATGACAATGAATCTATGTGATGATCGAACCCACAACAATCACTTGTGCGCAGGCGCAGTGGACACAAGACCACGTATCCGCGCAGTCAATCGTCAATCAGATTGAATCAAAAAGAGATCTTTTGGGCTAAATAGATAAGAAAATAGTATAATATATGAAACTATAACAAAATTTTACCTGTGATGGTAACATACATTCTACGTTTAATACATGTACCACTTATCACTATACGTAATATGGTATCACGCCTGTAGGTATATAGCTGACGGCATCGGGGTAAATAACACCCACATATCGTAAGACAAATTTAGGTCCCAAATATCCTTTTGCCGTCTAGTAGGGACAGATTCAGACGCCCCGTGCCGAAACTGAGAATAACCTTATATAAAGATTTTATAATACTGAGAATTAAACTAACTGGATAAACGGGGTAATTTATAAACGAATCATTACTGTATTGAAGTAGTAATACTATTTAAGTGAATACTAAGATTCTTACTAAATATAATAAACGGGTGCAACGCGAGTCGATTCGTAATATAGTAATACGTAGTTATTCAAACCCCGTAAAGCGCTTACAAATACAAATGTAAGTACTTAGAACATGATAATAAAAGCAAGTTAATATCTATAAAAATAAAGTATTGCCATACTCCACAAAAATTGTATTTAAAATGTGCACTAAGAGCACGAGTTCAAAAGAGATATTAAAAATAGTCATCTAACCTATTACCTGCCTATTCAGACTTATACAAAAATAAAACAATACTCTTTTAGAGTAAATACCACAATGCCCTGAATATCCTATCACACTACAATCTTTTTTAAATTTGGGTACCTATTATTTCTACATTATTTACAAAGAGAAAATAATTTAAACGGACCAGAATCAATTTAGCCTGCATTGACTAGTTGTTCGAAATTTAAAATGTTAATGTTGCCACAACTAAAAAATGCAGTTGTAACTAGGTTGCAATAAGACTAATTTATGATAAAAATCACTCATGGAAAGACTAATTGGATTCATTAGTTCCAATTGTAACGTAACAGCGAAGTGAAACAATTGACAATTATCTCATATTAAGGATTTTCCTTGTCCTATTTTTAATTCATACAATTGTAGGTATTATGAATAGAGTTGTCACTGTTAATGACATAATATATCTTTATATTGTTAGGATGTTTCTCTTCGCTGCTAAATCATTGGTATAATCACTAAGTAGAAGTATAAAGAACTAATACTAGCCATAGCTTTTTATCTACACTCCGTTCGTATAATGTCGCAGGAAAATTTTTGTAAAATTAATATACTTAAACAATGTCAAACAAAGGAGCTTTACTTGTATTTTTTTAGTTTACTAGCAATTTGGTTTACAAATTATTAGTATTTAAGTTAACCTCTTCATCTAAGCAAGAATGTTTATGTTAGTAGTGAGTTCACGTCGTTAGTGTAATGAATGGGATTGGAACCGACGAGCTGTCGATCGCAAGTCCAATAGCTAATTTTACTGGAAATACAATTGCCACGGCCAAACACTGGGCTATAACTATATTACTTGGACCCTTGCCATTTAGATCCTAAAAGAACTCACTCAATGCATATAAAAACACCAAATTACACGTCCATCAGCTAACACTAGAAGCTCTATTTCAAGTTTAATCGCAATATGTTTGACATCGTTTTAAGAAATCAAAGTTCTACTACATATGGCTAATTTCAATTCTACATACCTCAAAATAAAATCACACTACTTAAAATACTATTACGAGTTATCCTGCTCCACTAAAGCGGCCTGGGACAGGGAGATTTGTTGAGAGCTAGGCAGTCTTCTTACAAAGAAAGTTTTCACACAAGGTGCTAATAAATATATGAGTACTGACGCAGCTATTATAGATATGGCACAAAGCGCCCATTGAGCCGCTCTTATTGATATGGCTACTTCGGAAACTGGCCTTATTAGTTGACATGTGGACTTTAGAGACCCGGTGACGTTGTAAGGTCCCGTGATGCGGGCGTTTGCGCCACAATCTGAGGTTTGCCAGCCTATCCAGCCGGCTGACCTGTTGAATACCACCTGGAATAAAATGTTTTGAATGTGTTATTTTGTTTCATTTGACAGTGCGTAACACTGAATCCAATTCTAATTAAATCACATCTTAACTAATATTATAAATGCGACTTTGTTTGTTTGTTACGCTTTAGAGCCCCGATCGTACCTACATCATGAAAATCTAGTAACAGTACTGTTCCCGAGCAAAGCCGCAGGCATAAGCTAATTTGTAATAAATACTTATGAACGCCTCCACTACTTACTGCCTTTCAGTCCTACATAATGCCAACATAGCCTGATACAATAGCCCTCACATCGTATCTTGTCACATAAACTTTATAAAACGTGTGTTTGTAGAAAATTTCGGACGTATTCGTATATTTTATGCTTAACCGGCTTCGCTCGCGTAAATGTAGGTTAGTTTAGGTTAGGTTTGCAACAGTTCTTTTTTCTGGATGAAAGGTACCCTATGTCCTATTCTGTACCTCTAACAACGTGTATGCAAAATTTCATGTTGATCGGTTAAGTAGTTAAGGCGTGAAAGCGTAACAAACAAACAAACTCATTTTCGCATTTATATTAGTAAGGATGTTCCCGCGGTTTGACCCGCGTTTATCGTTACTGCGCCACCCCGTGGGTCGTAGCGTGATGTTATATAGCCTATAGCCTGCCTCGATAAATAGGCTATCCAACACTAAAAGAATTTTAGTAGTTCCTGAGATTAGCGCGTTCAAACAAACAAACAAACTCTTCGGCTTTATAATATTAGTATAGATTACGTATATGTAAATATAATGTACCTGTAATCCTTCCATCGCGGTATAACCGAGCACTGTCTCCGTGCCTCCCGCTTCCAGTCCCAGCTTATAACAATACTCGGACACGGTCCCGGTCTTGTCACTGCTGTTGTATACTCCCACTACCCGCATGTAGTTCTGAAACCAAAAATACATATTTATTACGAATATAGAAAGATATATAAATAGTTGATTATTATCGCTTGCATTAATGGTGAAGAAAAACATCGTGAGGAAACTTGCATGTCTGAGTCTCCCCGTGAATATGGCTGCTGTAATGCAACCGAAACGTCGGGGAAAAGTGTAGTTAAACTTAATTATAAATAGTTTTAATTACTTTATTTAAATAGCTTAAATTATAGTAAAGTTCAATAATAGTAGCATTATAGTTCAAAATTATGTAATAAAAGTGTTTTAACATAAACAACGCGACAAAATCCGTATAAAGGAGTTTAATTTCAATGTCTCAGAATTCTCCATAATGTTCTCGAAGATATGTGAAGTCTGCCAACCCGCACTAAGCCAGCGTGATGGACTATGACCTAACCCTTCTCATAGTGAGAAGAAGCCTGTGCCCAGCCGTGGGACAATTTATACAGGGATATTATTATTATTATAGAAAGGTAGTACTTTAATCTTTGTTTAAATAGAAAAGATACATCCAACATCCGCAAAACCAATTAGCGCGATTTTATATTCGCTTTCATACTATTATTATTATTATTATTATAAGCCTAATTGGCGTCCCACTGCTGGGCAAAGGCCTCCCCTTCCGACTTCCATCTGTCTCGATCGCTTGTTCCGAGTTGCCAATCCCTTTTAAATAATAATAATTAATATAATAATTTCATATTATAATAACGAATAATGTTCTCCAGACCGAATTTCGGTCATGGTCAAACCTAAGAGAGATTGGGATGGCCAGTCTCTGGACAGGAGATATTACAGTACCTACACACGTGTGCGCGCGAACACAAGTGCACTCTCTATTCCCTAACTCTTATGAGCCTATGAGAAGGCAATCCGATACAACTGGGAAACATCGAGCGAAGGATTAACAACTTTACGAGCTTTCTGAAGAACAGGTGTGTCTAACAACACCAACTTCCTAACTCCAGGCTAATTTGCTGGCCAATGAGATTCCTTCGCAGAAAAAGCCAATAAGTATTTGTTGTCAGTATAATAACTAGAGTTTGGAACACGCTTCTTATAAAAGGCGCGTCATTTACCTATTCTATATTATCTATGTATGTCAGTAACAACTAAGTACACAGCCTATAACAATATAACATGGATATAGTGCTGTCCATCAATCGTTACGAATGTTCCTTTGTCTAATAGAATGACGGCGCATTGTGTTCCGTGCTCAGTCTTAGTTACATAATTTTGTATCGACGTATACAATTTTATTTTAATTTGGATGGAAATTCGTAGCTGTTCGGATTCTCTCAGACTCTGATTCACTCTTCGGGGATTTAATACATGCGTGGTCATGGTCATTTCGTCAAAGGGTGACCATACTTTACGTAGTTCAGTCCCGCACTTGATTTATATACTGTATCGCGGTGGACTTCACAAACATTCAAACAACAGACAAAAAGTACACCTGTTTGTGTATAACACAAATTTTCATCGCTTGTGGAGTTAGAACCCACTCACACCAACAATCGTCACAGCGGCAGTGGCGAGACAACCATTTAAGCTTCCGTACAGTCAATCAAATTAGTAAGATTAAAAAAAACTTACTTGTGGTGGTATTTCTAATGTGAAGTACTGATTATCAGCATTTGTACTAAGGAGGTCTATTGCTAACCAAGGCAATGTCCACACTTGAGGTTCTGGCCAGCAGGCAGCCTAGAAAATGAAAATAGATATTCTAAATGGGCAGTTAAGTTCATGCAGTAAGTACTACTAGAAATTAAGTTTTAGTATGACTGTTTCCTTTCTTGGCAACAGCAAATGGTGTGCGCTAGTAAAAAGTATTGATAACCCACCAGACTACAAAAGCATCGCAACGTACAGTTGAGTAAGTACACTTCGATAATAATTAGATTTAAATCAAATGGCAACCTAAACTTAAGGCACGTTGTAAGGAGTACGTATACTTTTCCTCTTTATTAAAGAGTTACCTCTGACTAGGGATATCCTTAAGTCCCAAGAGGCATAAAAACAACTAATATAACCAAAACTATTTATTAAACAGTGTTAGCAACTGCTATCTTCAGTACCTGCAGCGTTCGTAGCAAATGGCGGTGACGACATAACAACTAAGTGTTCATCTCAACGCATCGCTCGATCACATTGAATTTCCGATTAAAATTGTTTTTATACCTACTTATATTATAAAGAGGAAAGATTTTGATTTTTTGTTTGTATGTTTGTTTGTAAGGATTTAACATAAATACTACATAAAATATTTTAAAATTCTTTCACCATTATTAGAAAGCTATATTATCACCGAGTAACATTATTACCGGTTTAAAAGTAGGTACCTACTGTTACAAACATAACCTAATCTAGTTATACGCGAGCGAAGACGCGCGCAAAAGCTAGTATTACATATGTACCTACTCGGGTAATTTTTTTCTCATGCTATATTTTACAATGTTTAGATTATAGATATAGAATAACTAGTTTTAGCATGCGGCTTCTCTTACGCGTTTTATGGATGCAATCATAGTTACGAGTCGAGTAATTAAGGCGTGGAATCGTAACAAACAAACATACTCACATTTCATTTATAATATCCATTAGGTACTACAATAAAAAAAAAAAAATTTTTACCTCCCCTTGATACCAGAACTCGTCTAATATAAGCACCTGCGAATTTCTGTATATATTTTTCAGTTCATCCACCACCTACAAATAAATGCATTTAACAGGTTATAATTACATCGATATTACCACTTGGGAATGGTGTCGGATGCCTAAAATATTGATGTGAATAACTATAGATTTCCAACTAATAGATTGAAGTAAGAATTTCATTCAGAACCAATCTGAGGCATTTATACGTTCGATAATAATTATTAAATTCTTCTTAAAATAAATTAGTTGTAATTAAACTACTAAATACCTATACGCGGACTTTATCGCGGTTTATTTATAAAAATACCGCTATAAGAATTTTCAAATTATACAGCAATTTGAATTTACACGTTTACCAAAGTTGAATTATGTCAAAATTCGGTATGTTTATTGCTTTACAATCGATAGATCTAAGTATAGTAAAACGTCTAAGTACTCGAATCGTTTATTTAGCAATACGTCTAAGTAGCAAATAGTCTTTAGCTAAATGTCTAACTATCGAAACATACACATGTAGCAGAACATTTAATAAGGTAGCACATCAACTGACATACGCTGAGCGTAAATGATCAAAAAAAAAAAAAAAGAAATGTAGCACATCGTCTAACAATTTCTGAGAACGGTAGTAAACATATCTGCAAATTTTTAAAACCATATTTATTTTTATTCATTCGCTTGCCGCTGCGAGTAATGTTTTAAATAAAATTAAAACATTAGTCGCAGCGGCAAGCGATTACCGGCGCGTTGCTACAAGCACGTATTACTAAATAAAAGTTTCGAGTAGTTAGACGTTTTACTACTTAGATATATCGATTGAGAAGCACGCCATTCCGTCGGCCTTAATGAGCAACACCCTTGAGCAACACTCTTGAGCCCGGTCCGTCTATGTACGCCCAGCTTAAGACCACACTGTTCTACGGCCTTATAAGAAATACAATAGTCGATTACCTGTCTATACAAACTGTCTGGCAGCCTAATATTTGTTGTGCCGCTGTCAACAATGCTTTTCTCTGCATTAAGTTTCAAACACATATCTTCATTGGGTACATTCACTGTATCTGCTACTGTTTGACTAGCATTCGAAGATTTCACTGGATTCATCACTCTGATAGATATCACACCAACTTCGTACCAACGCTTGCGAAGAATTGGTGTCCGGAATGTTATGTTCGGTTTTTCATGTGGCGGGTGATCATCTGAAAGGTATGAATTTAGTTGAATGATTGAAGGGTACATCGTGATTTAAAACAATTAAGATTTACTTGCCCAGTATGTATCCAAGAGATTAAAGACTAGATTTTAACTGCGGCTTTGCTCGCGGTAATATAGATTTTGTCAGTAAGGGGATTGCCCACTTTTTATAGACACTTTGGCCAATCGTGGACAGGTCATTTAGCTAATAATATGATATCAATTACATACTTCACATCAGTAAAAAGGAGAATATAAACCTAGTTTTGTATCAGACAGTATATTTAGATAGGTTTCTATATGTTATTGAAAAGGGTAATTAATCAAATAAAACAACATATTTTTCATGAATATTTTATTAATCAGACTCATATGTAAGTAGTATATGATCAAGAAACTGGGCAGGTGGTTTAATGTGTTCTTGATACCTTGCCCAGCCTAAAAACCATATTATGGTCATTATGTGAGCGCAGCAACCCACTGTTCTACGGCCCACTATGTTTTGTTTGTATGTTTATTCAACTATGTTTTGGTTTTTGTTGTGTTAACTTACACAAAGATTTTTAAAATAACATTAAACGAAAAATAAATAAAAAATATTCATGAATTTATTTTTTTCATAACATCATGTCCACGTATGGCTAAAAGTGAACAATATCCTTTCTATTCTATAAATCCTAAATTATATTATAAATGCGAATGCTTTCACACTTTTACTTACTACACTAAATATCATGTAATTTCGCATATATCTGAGGTAGTAGAGCCAAGCTGGTTACAGCAGGAATGGGCCGGCTCGACCGGGGAAGTACTACCCTCTCACAGAAAATCGACGTGAAACAACAGTGTTTCACTGCTGTGTTTCGTTCGGTGAATGAGAGCGCCGGAGGCCTAAGCATGAGGTAACGATTCTCGCAGCTTATGAGGGACCTGCAGAGTATCCGTAGAGTCATTGTGTGGGTGGCGCGAGTCGACCCGGCGGCCAGGGAGAGCCGTAGAAACGGTGCTCTGCTGGCCGCCCGCGGTATAGTCCAGAGGCCCAACCGAGTCTAACCAACTAGGTTCGCTGCCTTATCATGCCGCGCATAATCTCGAGGTGGCTCGTCGTGCCGGATGGTGACCGGAGGGTGGGTCCCGGCGACCACTTTCGGGAGGGTACGGGGGTCCTTCCATCCGTCGGATCGGCTATCGCCATACCATACAGTTATATGACAAAACTTGCTCTGCGCCTTGCCCCACTTTGCTGCGAGAATAGCCGCCTCTTTTTTTTCACGTTTCCCCTTCCTTTCACTCTATGGCAGTACGAACAAAGCATTGTCGTTCAACAGCAGCCAATCGCCGTAACCCCACTGCTGCTTCCTGTGTCGTGGAGTTTATTAACATCAGAGGACTCCACGCTAACCTTAATGCCGTCCATCACCACCTGGAGACGGCTCGGCCGGCAATGCTTTTTCTAACGGAGACACAAATACGCCGTCCTGCAGACACGAACTACCTGCAATATCCCGGCTACGTGCTAGAGGAGTGTTTACTCGCGAAAGCCGGGGTATGCTTGTTTGTTAGGGCGGATATTTGCTGTCGCCGTCTACAATGCCTAGAGGACCCTTCCTTCTCTGTCCTTTGGGTACACGTAGATCATGGCTCTTTCAGCCAAATCTACATGTGCCTCTACCGATCCCATTCAGGAGACGCTGAGACAACTCGAGTCTTCAATTACCTGAACCAGGCGGCAGACGACGCGCAGGAGCGGTTTCCGAACGCTGAGTTGGTGTTCTTGGGAGATTTCAAGGCCCACCATGAGACCTGGTTGGGTTCTACCAAAACAGACCACGCGGGACGATCTGCCCATGCGTTCGCTCTCACGCATGACCTGTCTCAACTGGTACTCCAGCCCACCCGGATACAGGCGCCCTCTCTGCTCGATCTGCTGCTGACGAGTAACTCGAACCGGTACAGTGTGTCGATTCGTGCTCCTCTGGGCACCTCAGACCACTGTCTGGTTTGTGCCACAGCTGTTGTTGTTACGCCCCCACGACCCGAGGAGGCAAGACGACGACTGTGGCACTACTCGTCGGCAGACTGGGATGGAATGCGGGAGTACTTCGCATCCATCCCTTGGACTCAACGCTGCTTTGAGAACAGGGATCCATCAGAGAGCGCTACTGCTGTCGCTGGTGAAATCATCCTGGGTATGGAATATTACATTCCATACAGTGATGTCACGAGCGGCGGCAGGAAAAGGCCCTGGTTCGGTCGTGAATGCGCTGATGCTGTTGAATGCAAACAGACAGCGTACCGCGCTTGGACCAGGGCGCGCACTCTCCACGACCCTAACGTGGATCACCTGAAGGCAGCGTTCAACCAAGCCACAAAGGTCTGCAAGAGGGTATACTTAAGAGCGGATGCCCAGCGCGTCGCACGGTTCGGCCAGGAACTCATGGCGCATCCTACGGGCAGTCGTAGCTATTGGCGCCTGGCCAAAGCCGTGCAGTCCAACTTCTGCCAGACCTTGCTGCCCCCTCTGAGGTATCCGAATGGATCACTGGCTCATTGGCCGCAGGAGAAAGCAGATCTGCTTGCAAATCTCTTTGCGGCCAACTCCCGAATCGATGACTGCGGTTCGCAGCCGCCTAACATTGCCAACTGCGGCTACACCATGCCTGATATATGTATCAGGCAACGAACCGTTCGTGCGATACTGCAGTCTCTCGATGTTCGGAAAGCCAGTGGACCTGACGGCATCCCAGCTGTGGTCCTTAAAAAATGTGCAGCGGAGTTGTCTCCCACGCTTACGCGCCTATACCGGACGTTTTACGCCACAGGCATTGTGCCTGAGGCTTGGAAGGAGGCGAACGTTCAACCGATTCCTAAAAAGGGGGACCGTTCCGAGCCAAGCAACTACCGTCCCATAGCTATCACCTCGGTGCCCTCCAAGGTGTTCGAGCGGATTATAAACACCCAAATTGTCCGCTACCTGGAGGATCAATCGTTGATCAATGATCGCCAATACGGCGTTCGTTCTTCTAGCGTTCGTCACGCACCTCTGGGGTGAAGCTATGGACAAGCACGGCGAGTCTTTGGTATCAGCCTTGACATAGCCAAAGCTTTCGACAGAGTCTGGCACCGGTCTCTTCTTTCCAAGCTTCCGGCCTATGGCTTGCCCCCTCAACTGTGCACCTGGATTGCAAGTTTCCTCCAGAAGCGTCGTATTCGGGTCCTTTGCGACGGTCGCGCTTCCAAATTTATGCAGGTCAATGCAGGAGTGCCTCAGGGTTCTGTCTTATCCCCTACGTTCTTTCTTCTGCATATCAATGATATGTTGAATCTCGGCAACATACATTGTTATGCGGACGACAGTACCGTGCATGGGCGATATCTCGGACATCCTGGGGCCAAACAGGCTGAGGTTGAGGGGAAAAGGCAGAATCTTGTCGTTGAACTTGACCAGACCTTGGACCGCATCTATGAATGGGGTGCCAAGAACTTGGTCGAGTTCAACGCCAAGAAGACCCAGGCATGCGCGTTCTCAACAAAAAAGTCTCCGTTCCTTCCCCTCCCTTCTCTGAAGAACACTCCAGTGGTGATACGTGACAGCCTCTCCATCTTAGGTATGGATCTTTGCCGCTTCCTTAATCAGAAAACCTATATCGAGAGCGTCATTAAGCAAGCTTCGCGAAAACTCGAAGTTCTGAACAGGGTGAGGCGGTTCTTCACGCCTGGGCAACTGTGCCTATTGTATAAGGCACAAGTGCGCCCTTGCGTGGAGTACTGTTCTCATCTTTGGGATGGCTCCGCGCAGTACTTGCTGGACGCTTTCGACCGGTTACAGCGGCGGGCTGTCCGTATCATCGGAGATCCAGAGGTCACGAGTTCACTGGAACCTCTGCAACTCCGTAGGGACATTGCCTCATTGGCATGTTTCTACAGAATATACCACGGGGAGTGCTCTGAAGAGTTATTCCACCTTATTCCGCCCTCCCCTTTCCTATCCAGAACAACGCGTGCTGGGCTCAGATGCCATCCTTACAGGGTAGAGTCGATTAGAGCGCGTACCAAAAAGTTTGGGTCCTCATACCTCTGCCGAACGATCAAGGCATGGAATTCTCTGCCAAGGCACGTGTTTCCTTCTTCCTTCAATCCTGGGTTCTTTAAGCGGGGCGTGAAAAAGCATCTTCTCAGGCCGTCAAAGTAGAGACCTCAACATCGCCTCGGCTACTGTGGGGGCGATGTGGAGGCCACTGCTCTTAGACCACACGACTGCTTACCATCAGGTGGAGTGTGGTCATTTTGACGAGCAAAATAAAAAAAAATAAAAAAAAAATTCACGTTGTCAAGGGAACAGAAAATGATATAGAGTACCCTATGTCCTTTTCTATTTCATCCATAAAAAGTAATGTTATTAACCTAACATGATCTACATTTACGCGAGCAAAGCTGCGGGCAAAATCTAATATCCTTACTTAATATTATAAATTCAAAAGTAACTCTGTCTGTCTATCTGTCTGTCTGTTACCTTTTCACGGCTAAACCACTCAACCGATTTAGATGAAACTTGGTACAGATATAGTTTAAAACCTGGGGAAGGACATAGGCTACTAATGTAGGTACCACGCGGGCGGAGCCGCGCGCAAAAGCTAGTAATATATAAAATAGAAGGTACTTTATATGAAAGTTACCCTATGTCCTCTTCTGTTCCCCTGATAATGTGTATGCGAAATTTTATGATGATCGGTCTAGTAGTTAAGGCGTGAAGCATAACAAACAAACTCATATTCGCATTTATAATATTAGATAGGATGATATATAATAATATTAACATACCAAGCATTTTAAAATATCCATAGTGTGTGGTGTTTGTAGTACTTAGTGGACCGCAAAGCTTCAAATGGAACGAAATTTGTTTGTTTAAACTGCGGTCCACTGAATCCAGCCAAGATTCTACTACAACACCGTCACCCCAGGCTCCAACTGGCAAGTAGGCGAGTCCAAGAAGGCCCTGGAATATGAATATTTGACTTGTATAATGATTCTTATAAGTTTAAAAGCTTACGAATTAACTAGAGGGCCAAAGTTGATGCATCAACCAACACTTATATCAAGTAATTTTCATTCATGAGCCCCAAATATGCTTTTCTTTTATTGACCTAACTTACCAATCATAATCTCAGCACAAGATTTTTTCGCTGATCTGATGGTAAGTGGTTTTTTGGTGGTCTTGCTATGATTGCAAGAGGCTCCCACAGAGGTGGGAGAGGAGTGCAGTGGAATTAGAGTCATCCAAGATAAAGGAATTATAGATGGTATGAAAGGCAAGGCGAAATGCAGTGTGATGTCGATTTTCTGTAAGACGGTGTTACTTCTCTGGGCAAACCAGCTTATTCACATATTATTACCAAGTAATTAATAATGGTAGTCTCTATCACTCAAAAATATTATCCATGTAATGCGGAAACAACATGTGGATTTCTACCCTTGTTTACAATGAGTAGATTATTTTGATAATCTGTACTAACCTGCCATCCAGACCCATTCATGAAAAACTTATGACTTTGGGTTATGAGTGCAATGTCAGATCTTACTTCAGGTATTGAAATCAGTGATGGAAATTGTATGAAATCTGAAACAAGGCGGCCAGACCACATGCCTTGAGAGTACTCTGCTTGAACCTGAAATACAGATTTCTTAATTAGTAAAGCTGTTACCTCTAAACAATTTGTAACATAAAACAAACTACTTCATCTACATTATATCTTTGGCCTAGCAGGACCTCATAGAAGGTGAAAATATGTTACAATTTTGAATACAAAAATAGCCTAATGATACATAACTATATACCAATAGATGAAATCTCTAATTTCAGCTTACCAAGTTACCAACCCAGCCAGAAAAAGCATTTCTCATTTCTCATCTTTTTATAAATATAGATTAATGTGTCAAACCAGCAACCTATTAGTAATTGCAAGTCTAACCATTAAGTTATCAACACTTTTAATTATTACTAATAATTCTTATCAGAATCAATGAGGTTATTACAACCTTACAATAAATACATTCTATACAATGAATGTTCATAGTTTGTTAATAATGTCTGAATTGACATAGTGACTGCTTTATTATTTGACAACAGCAAATGGCATTTTGTAATACTTACACTTTTTCCGCTATCATAAATACTGCTAGAATTGTCTGGATGGAAATACTCCTTGCTATTTTGACGAGCATATGAAGCAATAGCCAAAGTTGTACTGCCTGTATCAACTAAGAGTTTAAGCTGCAAGAAAAAAGCATGATATATTTTATACAAAGGCAATTCATAAATGTAATGTTTGTCTACAATATGAATGTAATATTTCATCGAAAATTACTAATAATAAGGGATTAAGTAAAGTATCATACAAACAAAACATAAAACCAATTTCTGTGAGTTCGCAGACTTGGTATGAGCTAAAACACAATAAGTATAAGTTCATCGAAAAAGTGAGGTGATATTTTTGTCTTGGCTATAGAAATGAATAGTGTTTACCAACTACATAGGTCAAGAGCGCCTGCCATGTTCAAATCCTAAAATTAGTCGTAATAATAACAAAAGCAAAGTGTCTTGATGCTGGCATATGTATGTGATTTATTATTTAGATTTTATTATATCTATGTATTTTTATGAACTTGCAGATTTAATAAAACAATTATAGACCGGTGCAGCACAAACTGGCGCTCACTACACTACACAGTGTGTACCAAAGATAATATCACCCAAATATAAAATAATTTATTATGAGTAACATTCATATAATCTTTCATGTCAGTTTATTGAGTAGGTAAATATACAGATTACAGCTGGTTAATACCTGATGTTGTGTATAACTTTAACAATTTCTATAATGTCTCTTCATGACTATACTGTCGAATGCGAAGATATTGACTAGATAGTGACCACAAGGCACTATGCTATTGACATCAATGGCTCTTTCGTGTGACCATACCTGGTGGTCAAGTAATCAAAGCTAAATAAATGTGACCACGTTTGTCAATCTTTCATACGAAGCTCGTAAAAGTAATGAATGTCGTACCTATTACAGTAAGATTTCTCATTTGTTTTTGTTCATATTTGTGTGATATATTCTGTTCTAAACCCACATACCTTTTGATGGGGATGTCCCAAATAGGCTTCTACAGAATATGCTTGACCTGCGTCTCCATATAAATTTATTTCTTCACCAAAAGCCGAATTCAAACATACAAAACAGATTTGCAAGATAATTAATCTCACCGTCATCTTTACATGAACATCGTACGAATCAATGATAATTGTACAATAACCAGCTAATTAGGTTAAAGAATAAATAAAATGTCGGTCAGATTGCCTCTTAAAATTTAGTTATGCTTATTTTTAAATTATATAAATATTTACGCTGACTCGGCTGATTGATATGCTACGAAATTGACACTTGACAGTTTGTCGTTTGACAACAGTCACAAGTGGCATTTCGAACTATGAGGGTGTTACCAGGTATACTAATCTATGGGTATTACATAGATTAGTATACCTGTTATAGATGGGTAACTCTAGCCTCGCTCAAGGTCTGCATAAGTGCTGCTACCAAGTATCAGTATCATGAACAAATTTGAAGACGTCAAACAAAGCAACCTATACCTACACATACATAAGTGTATATACGTATATAGACATCTGCATTATTCCTTTAGAATTTTTATAGTAATTTATATGCTGCCTGTATTTGTATGCATACAAATATAGGCAGCATATTAATGAAATTACAATACGGGATTATATGGATAAGGAACATGAAAAAAATAAACAAATATAATGTGTATATTTTTTATTTTCTCTTGTGTTATACAATAATTATGCGCTGCGACTTTAATAGCATCATCACAGTTCCAAAAAGTGGTCATACCAGTGAGTACTTGGTTTACATCTTTACACCAGTTTGTACAGCACTTGTTGAAGGGCACTCAGCGACAGGTACTTCAGCAGTCTGTGTCTCAAGATGCTTGAGGCCTTATCTCCGCTCATCTGAAATGTATAGAAAACTTATTTTAATTTGTGCTTAGACATGGGTTTAATATCTTTTTGATATCAGTAATACTGATATCAAAAAGCCACAGAAAATCTTTTTTATAATTTAAACTGACCATTTAGTATCTTAAATAAATTAGCCCAGGTGTTGGTAATATACTAAGTAACAGATAAATGTCTCTTAATTGCTCAGTTAATACATCATGAAATATATACAGGATTTTACATTATTTGATATGCTTCTATTTCAAAGCACACTGTACATTGTACAGAATATCACCAAACCCACATTAGTTGTTAAAAATTATTTGTATTAATTTGGCTGAAGTACCTATCTGTTTGTGTGCTATAACCGTAAGCTGTTGATGGCTGGTATATTCATTAAAATTTATGCTAAAATGACACACAGTAGTACACAGGTACTATTTTCAATAATATTACAAAAAAATATATTATAATTACCGTCTCCAAGCTTCACCAAACATCCTGGTACACAACATGATCTTTGAGTCATGGTGACAAAATTGACCAAATTCACCACAAAATAGAAGCCTTTAGCGTTTTAGGTACTCTCGATGCCTGGCCGGAGGAACTAATTTCAACTCAAACTTGTACTAGGTTGAGAAAAACCACAAAAACACAGAAAACAAGAAATTAACAAAATTTGTGACGCGTAATCATATATCAAAGATTTTCTTGTTAAAATCCATAGATAGATTATACACAAAGTGTTGTTAGATGATCTCATTATTTCTACTAAATCTTATTCAGTTAAATATTTTAATCTTCATTGATATTACCTGTTTAGCTCTATTGTACTTTTTCATGGCGTTATTACTGAAATTTTAGATATTCTTTATACAAATTATCATCTTCATTGATTTAAGTTGTTGTAGACTAAAAGAAAATATCCTACTGGATTTTTTACTTTGCCACACTAAAGAATACGCGACCGCAGCAAAATTTTGTAATATCGCCATCTATTGAAAACTATATAGTAACACAATTAAACACAATTATTTCATGATACTGCTACTAGAGGCGCGCGTGTCGAATAACGTACCCGTACATTTGTTCGTAGTTACCACACCATGGGGTATTACCAGACCATATATGGTAGAATGGATTATTTCCGCGTCAATCGATCTGGTAGAAACTATCGATCGACGTCGACTAATCCATTCTACCATCAATCGATTAGATCTTACATTTGTGATTCGATTTTCGATTGTTCTAGCTTTCATGAACGAACTTGCGTTTTGTTTGATGAGCACACTAGTACGACACTAGACAAATAATATCGTAATCCTAATCGTTTGTTTGTTTGTTTGTTACCTTTTCACGCCTAAACCACTGAACCGATCATTCTAAAATTTTGCATATATATACGTTGTCAGGTGTACAGAAACGGACATAGACGGAATTTTTTCCGGGATGAAAGGTATTTCATCCCGAAAAAAATTACTGTTCCCGAGGAAAACAACAATAACGTTCTTAAGATAATAGATGGGGCCACATTTCTTTTGAATCATGATTGAATTATATTATTACAAGCAGAGTACAACCCGAATTGATTGTCAAATTCTAAAATAACGTGAGCGAAGCCGTGGGTAAAAGCTAGTAATAAATAATTGTAACGATGTAGGTATATAATAAATTGTGATATTTCATTGAGTCCTTAATCTGATCCCTATGAATATTATTCTACTACCAAAATACATATTCGTACTATGAATACCTGAAGACCAAAGTGAAGATAAACTAAGATAAAGTGAAAATAAATGCTTACTAATATTAAAAATTCGAAAGTAACTCTGTCTGTCTGTCACCTATTCACGGCTAAACCACTCAACCGATTTGGAAGTTTGATACAGAGATAGTAGAGTTTAAAACCTGTGAAAGGACATAGGCTATTTTTTATTGATGTAGGTACAACGCGGGTGAAGCCGCGCGCAAATGCTAGTTTTTTATAAAATCTGTTACTACCACACTCATACTCTTGGGCACTACCACAGATGAAGAACTGTTTTTTATATGTCTGAATCGTAAATATTATAATCGCAGTATTGTAAAATAAATATACTCGTAGTATGCGATAATTATTACATATTATATCATAAATCGTTACTTAGCGTTTCTTATCTGCTTGTGCAGTGCCAATTTTTAGCACTATCGATGTGCGCCTTTGTCTATCTATTCTGCAGTACGATGTAAATTGTTACCGCTTCTCTTTGTCAAGCTTCGATTTACAAAGGGTTCAGAAAGAATTTTATTGTGTTTTTTTATGCCCTTGTGTAAGTAGCCCTAGTGTAATATTCAAATGCGGTATCGCACTATCTTGTAGCTATTATCTAAGGCTTTAAATTAAATACTGTAATAATTGGTTACTGCCCGCGATTTTGCCCAAAAACTATCCTATGTGTCCAGCTACAAACATCTTAAAACTTTCACATTGATTATTAAAATTAGAATTATTGCCTGTTACGTACAGTAGTTTCTCAAATCATTTGCTCCTGACTCCTGCGAATGCCTGCGATTGTCACGTAAGTATAATAATAATTATAATTATGTTACTATAGACGAAAAATATTTTTATACTATACACTATCTCTATTTAACTGTCAAATATGTCAATGTCATTTGTCAATTGTTATGTGTATCGTCTGTTTTGTGTATTGCATTTCGCGGTAAAATTGTAGCAGTCTTGTTTTTGATAAATAACTGGACAAACTCATTATCAATCAACAATGAGCCTTTGGGTTGATAAACATAGGCCCAGAGATTTAATGAAACTGGACTTTCATAAAGACCAAGCGGTTCGGTTGAAGAGTCTCATTCAGCAAAGTGACTTCCCGCATCTTCTTGTTTACGGTCCTTCTGGCGCCGGTAAGAAAACTAGAATAATGTGTTTATTGAGGGAACTGTACGGTTCGGGAGTAGAGCGTCTAAGGCAAGAAACTATGACGTTCACAACCCCCTCCAATAAGAAAATAGAAATTATGACAGTAAGTAGCAATTACCACATTGAAGTAAACCCAACTGATGTGGGTATCCACGATCGTGTTGTGATCATGGATTTGGTGAAAAATGTTGCTCAAACACATCAAATAGATTCGTCAGGACAAAGGGAATTTAAAGTCGTAATTTTGAATGAAGTGGACGACTTGACGAAAGATGCACAACATGCATTACGTCGGACTATGGAGAAGTATGTTGCTACATGTCGTCTTGTTCTCATCGCCAACTCAATATCGCGTGTTATTCCTGCTATAAGATCCAGATGTTTAACTATTAGAGTACCAGCACCTACAGAAAATGAAATAGCTTCAGTACTACAGGTTGTTTGCAAGAAGGAAAGTTTAAATTTACCAACAGAGTTAGCCATGCGTATTGCAAAAACTGCTGACCGTAATTTAAGGAGAGCATTGTTGATGTGTGAAGCATGTAAAGTTCAACAGTATCCATTCACAGCAGATCAGAAGATCCCGGAGCCTGATTGGCAACAATTTATTAGAGAAACTGCTTCTATGATATTGTCAGAGCAATCACCAAAGAAATTAAGTGAAGTTAGACAGAAACTCTATGAATTAATAATACATGGTGTACCACCAGATATGATATTTGCTGGTTTGTTGAAAGAATTGGTTAGGAACTGTGATATGGCTATGAAATGCCAGGTAGCAAGCCATGCTGCAAGCTATGAACACAGAATGAGATTAGGAAACAAACCAATATTCCATCTTGAAGCTTTTGTCGCCAAGTTCATGGCTATCTACAAGAAGTTTGTTGAAGAATCATTGGGTGATGCTTTTTAAAAGGATATTGAAATAAATTCTACAGTGCCTGTTTTAATGTTTTTATTGTCTATAATTAAACTAAATTGTATTTTATAAGGAATTGTTTTTATTTTAACTTAATGCTATTACATTTTAATTTATTTATCATCATGATATTGATAGTAATGTTTTATTGGTACAGTTGAAGAGAATAACCTAAAATTATCCACAATTGTATGCATCAATGCTGCTGTGATTTCGTTTGCTAAATGGTCTAATATAGAATGCTTCAACTGTAGAGTTTGATCAATCAAAAATGAGTCCTCAGAATCTGAAACAAAATTAAGTAGGATTACCTATTGAGTAACAGTGGCACACCAGTGGCCAGACAATATATTTTAATTATGTCTGGTTATGTGAAGACAGATTAATAATGATAAAAGCACCTGTATGAAGTATATAGAATTTGGTTATAATGCCATCTGATTGACGGAGTTAAACTAAAATCCAGATATTCATAAGATAATGGTTCTTTTAATTTTGAAATGCCTGCATATTATAAGTTAACATTGCAACAGTACAATAAAATTCTAATTTGAATAAAAAAATGAAACAAACTTTAAGCTATAGAGTTGTGGCTGCATAACAACATAATTTTGGCCTTTTTGTAGATTGAATGCTAGAAGTATAAATTGTGCATTACAAGAAAAGATTTTGCTCTACTGCCAAAGCGGTAAATTTAAGTGGCAGTTGCCCAATGGATAAGGCAAAGCCAGGACTTGCGATCGAAATGTTGTGGATCCGAAACCCATCCATTGCACTACTGATGTGAACACACTCCTAACTTAAACATAGTTTTGCAAGAGGGGGTTAACAAGAAAGAAGAATCTTAATTATTTGTAATCCAAATAGCTAGTAATAATTTTTAAAAAGAGAATAGATAGCAAATATTCCTGATTCCTTGCTGACAAATCATAATACAAAATCTTGTACACAAAACAAGGTTGTAAGTTTGTATTCTTCTGCAGTTTATTTTTCTAGGAGGAAATGCCGATAAAGATTTCTCTAGGTAAGGATTTCTAGCGTTACTCAATGTCCAGGAGATACATAACAATATATTTTTTATTGTGTCTATAAAATGACAGACGATGGGATGACTACCATTTTAAAATTCTTACGTAGTGCTGCAATATCTTAGACAAGCTCCATTATTACATTTACTTTCATAATGGGAGTAGGTAGCTAATTAAAATGGATAGCCTGCATAACATCAAAGAATATTACTTGATGTCTTAAAGCCTGCAATCTTGAATTCTGGCAGAAACCCAAGAGTAAAGAAATTTTATGTAAGTGTCAATCGGGCTGAATGTTTG
Source organism: Catocala sponsa (assembly GCA_963564715.1). Taxonomy (NCBI): domain Eukaryota; kingdom Metazoa; phylum Arthropoda; class Insecta; order Lepidoptera; family Erebidae; genus Catocala; species Catocala sponsa. The sequence goes on along the minus strand of OY751338.1, from coordinate 17,010,282 downwards.
TATACAATCTTTTCTACTTTGATATTTTTTCGCACAGCAGATCTCTTAAAATCAGACTTGATTTTTTAATTTGTTGTTGGCGCCGCACCTAACGATTTCTTATTTTCAAAATTATGAAAATACCTAGGTACGTTTCATTCTAAATCGACACTTCTTCACAAATTAAATCCTAAATGATAAATGTGGACTTCAATTTCAATCGGTGTTCGAATAGTTGCAAGTTTTTCAGATTAATATTCCCATTAGTCGCTTAGCACTCTGAAAGGATGCGGGGAGCGGACATTTGAAGGGAATTTATGTGAGTGGTGTTCTAAATGATATATGACTGCGACAGCTCAACTTACATATTTTGTAAATGGAAGACTGATTCAGTTTAAATAGGTTATGGGTCTCCGAGACGAATTGACTGTTTTACTTGATGGGGGACTTGAAACCAAACATATTGTATAATAGAACTATTGAAACCCATTAAAGATGCCGTGAAGTCTGGTCAAGTGCGCACGCCACAGTCGCCTACCGATCTGTGCCCAAGCAAGTCATCGCAAAAATAAAAATGATTTCCAATGCCGAAATGGCATTCCTTGCCATAACTCTAGCGATATCGTTTGTAGATTCGAAGTGATTTCACTATGCTTGATAAAGCAATCCATCTTTTATTTTTGTCAGCATAATCCTTACTTTTAACTTTCCATAGTATAGGAAAATCCCTGTAGAGCGATATTAGCAATTGGACAAAATCGCGCTCAGTAATTGTGTCGGGGCTTCTCGCCAAGACAACGTCTAGGGGCTCATTCCCAACGGCCACCACTGAAACTGCCACCATTAGTGTTCGTTGGAATAATATTTTATATTTGTTCCCAACTGCCCTCAGTGGGGGTTGATGAGGCTTAACTGGTAATATTATTCCCATTGACCACCACCGAACTGCCACCAGCGGTGGCAGTTAGAACAAAATATTAAATATGGACCCTATAGTTGTTGTAATTAAAACAATCTATAAAATCAGTATTTGTATATTAGAAAAATCATCACAGCTTTTAATCATATTAATATTATTTCCTAAAACCATTGATACGAATCGCCACTTGCACAGGAAAGGGTAATAAAGTATGGGTAGGTAGTATTTAACTGTTCCTTAATTTTTTGGCCTTTGTTCCATCAAAAATACCTACTAATTGCACAGCAAAATATGCTTACTAAAATATTTTAAAGAGATCAAACTAAGTCGACGGAGCCCCGCTTCGCGTGGCTCCTATTTTTGGATGGGTTTCAGAAGGAACCTAACATAACCTAGCATTTCTGAGACGGAATGCAGTGATTTGAGGCCTATAGGTGCTCGTTATGATATATTTTAGTAAGCATATTTTGCTGTGCAATTAGTATTATTGGTGGTCATTATATTTAATCCCATAAAGTATGTCTGTTATCATGTTTTAAATTAAGGAGGTACCTTCCAAATAAAAAGACATAAGTAGGTACATACGTAAGAAAATAATTCAAGTGAATCTATATATTTGTTTTAGACCGCAAGACAAAATTCTTAAGTACGTTCTATTTATTACATCTGTTCTGTCGTGGCGCTTGGGAACAAATATAAAATTTTGTCCCAACGACCACCAATGGTGGCAGTTTCAATGGTGGCCGTTGGGAATAAGCCCGTTTAGGTCCCGTTCGGCGTCCGGCATCTTCGATGTTCCGGCCACAAATGAAAAAAGCTTGCCAAGTCACATCAAGTCGCGTCAAGCGCAAGCGCATCAAGAGTCGTCAATTAAAATTTCTATCAATTGCGATCAAGCCGTAGACCGCTTGACGGTAGCGTCAAGTTTACGCGGTAAACGATCAATATTCGCTTCAATCACGTAGACTTGTTAAGTGCACTTGATCATCTCGGGGACCCATTAGTAAGTATCTACACGTTTTAGAAACTACACTTGTATCTAATTTTATAATACCTAGACTGTAATTGAAGAATAGATAACAAATTAAAAATGCAATTTTACGTAAGTAGGCATTAGGTAGGTACGACATAAACCACAACCTAATTAAAATATAATAAGAATTTACGTTTTAAAATCAAACTAAGGCTTATCAAATTAGCGGGTTTTTGTTGTAGGTAAGTATTAAGTATGCTCAAAACGGCAAAGATTCTACAATATCTTTGCAAAAATGCATTAGTGATAGGTGCCGCAAGCGCCAAATATGCTATGGCGACTGCTTGCTAAGAGGGCGGTCGTACCTATACTTGTCTTATACGTTCATATAAAATTATAGTAGATGTATAAAAATAAATATCTACTACTTCAGAATTAATTCTGCACTTAAAAGCGAGACTTATGCAGATTCTCGTTAAATCAAGAATACTTTCTACATTTGCTTATTAGTCGTACTCTTTACTACAAAAACACGCTTCCTGATCTAGAAATTATAAGAAAAAGGAATTCTCACACATTTTTTTTCTGGCCGTGTAAAGCGAATTCCAATGAAATTATCTCTCTTAAGTATATCAGTCATAGATTTAGGTACGATATTACTACTTATCTATTGATAAATTCTAATTTGTATTTTTAAACAAATTCCTCGATTGAAGAAGTAGAACAAATACACTTTCTTGGGGTCACTCTAGACCACCACTTAAATTGGAAAGGTGACATAGAGAAAGTTAATAAAAAATGATCATCCTACTGTTACACTTTGTCCATACTTGTTGAAACAGCTTCCCCAAATATTGCTAAAACAGCTTACTATGGTTACGTTTATCCTCTGTTAACTTACGGAATTATATACTGGGGCAATTCATGTGAAATCCATTCTACATTTGTCTTGCAAAAAAGATGTTTACGCATTATCTATAACATGTACAATATTGAATCGCTTAGAACTGTTTTTTTGTGAAAAGGGTTTCCTTACACTCACAGGTATTTACATTTTGCAGCTTTGTCTATTTGTAAAAAATAACATCACGTTTTTTGAACTTAAATGTAATTCCAAACCCAATGTACGCAGTAAATATAAGTATAATTTAAATTTGCCGAATATAAAAAACATAACTTATTATAAAAGCGCTTATATAACAGCGATTAGGGTTTTCAACCATCTACCTGTAGATATAAAAAAATTGGAAGGCAAATTGTTTAAAAGTGTCTTAAAAAAATGGTTAATCAAATCTGTATTCTATGATATGCAAGAGTATTTTGCTTTCAAGTGATCCAAATGGAAAATACCACACTTATATTTTATTATTATGTCCATACTTTTAAAATTTACTTTTAATTTATACTATTGCAATGCCCGACAGGGTAGACTGTTGAAATGAAATCTAATTTTAAGAACACATTTCATGTACCTACACAGTTTAAGCAATAAATGTCTTTGTTTTTGTCTTTGTCTTTGAATACATAATAGAAATTACGGCTACACATCAGTATCTACTAACTACCTACTTCAATTTTCTATCTAGATTTAAAAGTGTGATTAGTTTTAAAAACGTTACCCATCAAATAAAAACAGAAAATGAACAGCGGAACATTTCGTTCATTCCCATTTCGTGAACAGATAAATCAAGTCTTACTTGGCTGTAAAAAATACGTTGGTGTTCGCATATTCCTGACAGCTACTCTCTCTGGACCGATTACAATATAATCCTCATTATCGATGCCCTTACGTACGTTCCAGGGGTATGTGATGTTACTTTCCGCTGCCTCTGAAATTTAAAACGACACTGTTACAGTTCGGGTTTGGTACTTACAGAAACTGCAAACTGCAGTTATGCAAAGTTTAATTGCACGCGACCGGTGTTTACCTTAGTTTTGAGGATTAATTTGTATTGTACTAACAAGTTGTGTTTTTATTTGGTTGTGTATAATAAATGGTAGGTATGCTGCTTACTTTTAGCACAAACGGGTAGGTAAGTGGTCTAAGCCTTAAACTGAAGAGACTGATAAGTTTCCTTTACAATCTTTATTCCTATAGGTAGGTATATAAATAAATTTCCTAAAAGAGGCTGTTAATTATTATTTCATTATTTTAATTATAGATTTCCTTTTTTTAAACTGTAGATTCAAAGTTAGTTATTATGATGGGAAGATTTATCTAAACTTACGGGGCTCAGTAGCTTTCCGTATATATAATGTACTCTGTGGTAGCTTTTAACTTTTGTGTTAATATAATATAATATAATAATATTCTACCACATACACACAACACCATCTAGCCCAAACTAAGCAGAGCTTGTAATAAAACCTATTCGCTGCCAACTAAGCTTGTACCTATACCAAACTGGCAAAATGTCTTTTATATGAATCATATTCAATCATACACCTACTTATAAGTATTAAGAATATGTTTAATATAAATGGCATTTTACAAATAATTATACGAGATTCCTGAACACACACACCCCAAAGTATATACCTATTAGTTTTAACGAAATTATCAACTATCAAGTAGCATGAATATCTAACTTACGGGCGGCATTGCAATCCAATCAATTAATATTAACGGTACCTTAATTGCGTATTATTATTACATAGGTATCTACGCACGTGCGTATTTGCTCTTTTGGCTACACCCCGATAAGCTTAGATATCAGTTATCTTATCACACATCACATCACTCCCAATCACAACCTTCATTCTACTTTTGTTTATGCAATACACTTACGAATATCCATTGTAAGGAATGTGATACGAGGATTCCGCCTGTCTGCATTCTCCATACTTAGCTGACCAGTAATGTGTAAATCACTGCTAAATATCACGCCACTTTGTGCACCTTCTATATCAAACCTAAAAAAATAGTAAGAATTAATTAAAATACATCAACAAAATAAGGAATTTATTGTTAAAATAAAATAAAAACACAAAAAGTGAGCTTTGGAGATGCTGGGATTTGAACCCAGGACTTTCAGCATGCGAAGCAGACACTCTACCACTGAGTTACATCCCCGATGAAACATTATTTGGAATTATGAATCATATAGCAAGGTACATATTTTATATACTATGCGATAGCAAATAACACAAAGACAACCAAATAAATTGATAACCTAGTTAGTAGGTTCGAGTGGTCATAGCTTCGAATTCTTTTCATTGTATTTTTAGTAATGACTCAGCAGAAGCGTTCGCCAATAATTATATAAAATCCGATTTTATATGTATTTAAGTACCTCTAAGTAGGTACCTATAATATCATTTCAGGTAAGTAGGTACCTAAGTATTTTTTTATATTCGGATATGGCATACCTACTTTCGCTATCGTAGGTACGTGGTGGTAAAGTACCTAGGTTTATATCGAGATTCATGAAGTTATTACCTAATGAATCTCGATATGAATAAGGCGTGAATATAATTTCGGTTAAATCTTTCGACCTTACATAAACAATAGGTATTATAGGTGCATCATTTAGCTACTCCGTACGTCAGTTTTATTTCACATGGAAATAACTTAAAGTGTCTTAAGGACAAATTTTCAGCTACCTACTTAATATTGTAAATTATTTTTAATATTGATAACAGCCCAAGCTTCATGTGCTCACTGAGATAACTAATATGATGACTAGCGTAAGTAAGTTATCGGAATAAACTTTATGTACGACATTTTACTCGACACTGTAATCTAACGCCGAAGTTCTCAATCGCCAATCGCGCTTTTATTCGATACAGAATTCAAACTCAGTAAGTCACAATTGGCAGTTGTGCTTGCGTTTACGCCACTAGCCCATCGAAGCTGTAAAATATTTGTTAAAAGCTATAAAGAAACACCCATAAGTACATATTCGTAATAATATTTCAGGTGTTTAATAGATAGTGAAATAAACTTGTTTAATTCCACCGCCTTTACGACTTGTAAGTATTTGATTTATGTTTTATTGTAACATAGAAGATATGCGTACATCTTCATACCAAACGAAATACATAAAAAATGTATAATAAGCTAGCTTTCATGTACCCATCACACATCAAACACTTAATACCCAACTAAACGGCTTTACTTCCGTAATAATAGTATTCCGCAAGATTAAAGGACACAAATCTCCTTTACACCGAACATTAAAGTAAATTCTGAATGAATAATGAATAAAACCTCCTTTCCACGAGTTTGGTCCACCTGGCACCGGTCACGTTGACCCTTCTCAGTAAAAATGACATTTGCTGTTCGGGTAACGCGAGTGCTATACTGTTTATTGCTATGGGGTCGACTGGCTTCATGCCTAGGTGGCCAGAGTCCATTAGAAAAAAAAAAGTTCTTATGCCCCGTCGTAAGCATTCGATGTTATCTACTCTGCATGCTGGGAACGGCAGCGGTGACACTGAAAAGAAAAATGCAATTAGTTAATTTCTAATCATTTTATAAACAAATTTTTGCTTAGTTTATATGTACCTATGGTAGTGAGACATGGGTATGACATGAAAGTAAAATAAATGCAGTGAAAAAAATTGCATTGGAAGTACCTATGTAGTATAGTATTTTGCCCGTCGCTACGCTCGCGTTATTAATATAGATTTTGACAATATAATAATATGTATTTCTATTCCTCGGGAACTCGGGTAGTACTTTATGTCATGTTCTATACCCCTGACATGTAGGTATAGAAAATTTCATGATAGTCAGTCGAGTAATTATGGCGTGAAAGCGTTACAAACATCTTATGGGAATAAGTTCTACCCCGAATTGTGAAGATTGTGGCATTGTGGAGGATGTATACCACTTGTTAGTGGAATGTGTCAGGACTGGGGCTGTGAGACAAGAGCTAAGGGCAAAATTTCATATAAACTTAATTGATAATTTTCAAACTTTATCGTCCAAACCATTGTCCGAAGGAGCAATTTTACTTTATAGAATCTTAGAATAAGATTAAATAATTATGTTTAGGTTACAATGGGGCTGACATGGTCTTATTTGTGACTAAAAGCCCCTCAATAAATAAAGAAAAAAAATTATGGCGTGAAAGCGTTACAAACAAGCAAACTCATAATATACATCGCATAATTATATAATACTAGCTGTGCCCGCGATCTCACCCGCGTCAGTGGTATTTGGGTTACTGCACCGCTCCCGTGAGCCGTAGCGTGATGTTATATAGCCTATGTTCTTCCCAGGGTCTCAGGTTATATCCATTCCAAATTTCATCTAAATCGGTTCAGCGGATTGACCGTGAAAAGGTAACAGACAGACAGACCGACAGACAGACAGAGTTATTTTCGCATTTATAATATTAGTAAGGATTGTTGGGATGTGATAGTTTGTGTAAATGTTTCTAACGCGGGTGAACCGCGCGGGTTTGGATGCAATTTGCCTTACAGATAGACCATGCCCTGGATTAACATAGGAACCTTTTTTAATGTAATATGTTCCCGTGGGATATCAGCCGCGGGCAGAAAATAGAATTGTAAATGTGAAAGCGTGTTGGTTTGTCCTTCTTTCGCGCAGCGGATCGGCGTGATTTTTTGCACAGAGGTCATTTTAATACATATGTTATTTTTGTCTTGAAACTTGCACTGTTGTTGCCATAGTTTCTTAGTACTACGAGAGAACAGGGGCCTATTTAATAAACGTGACAATGACAGGCCGAGTCGCACAAGTCAAACATTTGTGTGCATGAACATGGATGTTTGTCTTAGTCTGGGTGTTTCTATGTATAAAATGTATGAATTTACAAAAAAAAAGTATATATGTATGTTTATCCATTGTCTAGTACCCATTCTACAAGCTCTGCTTAGTTTGGGCTGGATGGTGTTGTGTGTATGTGATAGAATATTATTATTATTATTATAATTACATAACAACTTTATTTAATAACTTTATATAGATTAGATAACTATTCTACTTCCAAAACTGGCCTAGAATGCCAAAAGCGTCAGCGGTAATAAATCATAAGCATAATCATTTATTCATGAAATACCTATAAGCTTACAGTATTTACAGCCAAATTCCTTATATCTATATTAAATACACAAATTAAAATACACAAAAAACATAAATAATTGTCGGCCTCGGTGGCGTAGTGGTTAGTGTAACCGACTGCCACGCCTGAGGTCGCGGGTTCGATTCCCGCACAAGTCAAACATTTGTGTGCATGAACATGGATGTTTGTCTTGGTCTGGGTGTTTCTTTGTATAATATGTACGTATTATCAAAAAAAAAAGTATATATGTATGTTTATCCATTGTCTAGTACCCATAGTACAAGCTCTGCTTAGTTTGGGCTAGATGGTGTTGTGTGTATGTGATAGAATACTACTATTATTATTATTATTATAAAATCATAATCATCATCAATCAATCATCACAATAGTTAAATATTAACATACACAATATAAATTACAAACACAACAACAATTAATGCCATCGCTATCCATGGGGGTTCAATTATCGCCTGGTGAAACGTGGTATTGAGGTTTTTCTGTCAAAGGTTTTTAGAAGCAGCACGAAAACTAGAGTTCTGTCTGAATAACAGCTCATTTTCTTTGTTGTCAAAAAACCATAGTTGCCGAAACACTTCTGCCTAGCTCTTCGGTCACCTAGGCGTCAAAATATATACAACATAAATGTTCATTAAAAACGATACCATCCTAACAGTCTTTGCCTTGCATACATTGCATATATCAACACACTTCTAGTAAATAAAATTAATTCCAAGTAATTTACGGAGACATGTAACCGAAAAAAGGAAGTCATTCAATCAATTATCTCAAATTGAGCCCCAATGGCCAACATGGATGGATATTCACTAAATATAAGCTTAAAGGGCTTTAGCTGTCATCCCTCGTCTCCATATTTATTGATTGAAAACGTTTGTTTGAATTGAAACGGGTTTATCATACTAACCCTGCAAGTTTAGAACGGACAGATAAACTTCGAACCACCATCTCATAGACCTACGTCTAAAGAGTGTAAGCAGGGGATTATTTTACAACCAAAATAATATTTCGCCAGCTATGTTTATACTTAGTTCCTACGTATTTGCTGATATTTGCCTTCCACAAGGTACACTTCTAGACACCTTGCTGCTATATAATTCCAACAGATCGACGGTATCCTTGAAATACCCTCTCTACGCCTGATAACGTTGTTCGATTACGAAAATACTAGATGTTCCCGCGGTTTCACCCGCGTTTATCGTTACTGCGCCGCCCCCGTGGGTCGTAGCGTGATGTTATATAGCCTATAGCCTTCCTCGATAAATAGGCTATCCAACACTAAAAGAATTTTTCAAATCGAACCAGTAGTAATCACGCAGAATAAACCAGGAGAAACATCGTTTGTACTATGTCTGTAATGGGTAATTATTTTGCTGCAATGTTATTTTAAAACTGCGATATCTCCTAAGATATTCATTGAAATCGAATGATGTAAAGGGCAATTTTGTTTTAAATTAAATATTTGTGATGATTAACGTATTTATTTGGATAAGGATTAATATCATGTTTATAATAATACCTTCGCAATTAATGCATAATTTTAGAACAAATTTGGTTAGCATAAAAATGGTTATAGTGAGCCAACCTTAAAAGATAGACATATGCTGTGGCGGACTTTTTTTTAGAACTTTTAAAGGGGAACAATTCTGTCATACATGATTTTTGCGAAACTTTAACTGTTTACGCAGCGCACGCAGCGGAAGCTCTCAAAAGGAAAAAATACCCTCCGATTTTGAAACATTCTTCATTGGTGCTCAGCTCCTATTGACCTTAGCGTGATGATATATAGCCTATAACCTTCCTTGATAGATGGGATATCTAACACTGAAAGAATTTTTCAACAAATCGGACCAGTAGTTAGTGAGATTAGCGCGTTCAAGCAAACAAACAAACAAACTCTTCAGCTTTATAATATTAGTATAGATAAGCTTCTTGACTATGGAGGTGCCAATAAAGCATTATATGAATAAACTCTTTTTTAGACGCACACAGTACAGACAATAACATTTAATACAACAGAGTGTGCCTAAAAGGCTCCAAGCTCAGCCTTTGATGCGGATGACCGCAGCGCTGATTTTCAGCGCAGCGCATATACTGGCAGGCTATAAAATAGCAGTGCTACTGGCCGTTTTTCTTAAGATTTTAAATTATAAAAAAATCTTTTTTTAAGCTTTTATTTTTATTTATCCTATCCTCAGATTGGATTATTTAATAGTGCGAGAGTTATAAACATTAAAAGTAGTTATACGAAGAAAATCGATATAAGAATAACAAAAGCAGAATATGTGTGGCAGTTGCAGTTCAACCACTTACATAAATCAATATCCAGTAATTTCACGCAGTCGTAATGATTAGCTTCTGAATTTAATTAGCTTAAAATTAGTAAAGTTTAATAGTACCTAATAGTAGTGACACAAATATTTACATTATTAATTTTAAAACGAATTAACCTAATATATATTTACAAACGTATTAAAAAAGGTAACATAATTACAAAAATACATATTTATACTACTAAATATTTACAGAAAAGGTTTAGGCATCGTAGAATTCTTCAGCATCGCTGTCAACTGGTAACGTGCCCAGAAGACTGGCAGCATTGCCACGTTGAATGGCAATGCTGATTCTTTAGGCCAAAAAAAGACCAGCCTTCTGATCACGCGAAACGTCGATCAGGCGTTTTGCAATCTCCCTGTACAAAATACTTAAATAATTATATCAATTCTATATGAGATTTAAAATTATTAAGCCATAATATTTAAAATTCCACTTTATTTTCATCATCAATTTTTTTATAATAAAGTAATTAATGTTCATGTTCATCAATGTATTATCTTTGTTTCTGAATATCATCGTAATTTGTACTGGATTAAAATTTAAATCATTTAATCCCCACCGATTAATTATGTTATTGAATGTCATATTTATGTTTCGACGCTTTATTTTGTGTAAAGTATATAGTATATAGTAGTTATTTTGTACGATTAAAAGATATTGTGAATTTTCGACTCTCCGCGATACAGAATGCATGAGATTCTTTGAATGTCTGATAAAATAAGGTATGTGATGGCAACAAAGGCCGTTCCTTTCAAAGTGAAGTGGAATTCTTATTCGTATACATAATTTATTTCGCGTGTGTTTAGTTGTAGATTGAAATGTATGGCGTCGTTTACTGATTTCTTTTAAATCGTTTGTTTACATTCCTTGTGACCCTTTTTTTCCTTTCGTATCATTGTTTGTAACAATAATATCAATAGAGTACCCATTAAAGAAAATAACTTACATTTATTTGTAACTACATTTATCTGTCTATCTTTCGGTAACAGTACTTTTTTTTGGATGAAAGGTACCCTAAGTCCTTTTCTGTACCCTTGACGACGTGGATGCGAAATGTCATAAGGATCTAAAAATCAAGGTGAAAGCGTAACAAACAAACTCACATTCGCATTTATATAATGGTACATACAGTTTAATGTTTGATGTGGGCGCTCTTGTTATACGCTTATCACGAGACATATTCAGTTAATTAGTATATTTTACGCTTTACATAAAAGGTGTGTGGGCGTGTCATAATTTTCACGTTTAATTAATCAACAATAATAAACAGTTAGATTAAACTACGGACTACAATCATGCCTTGTCTTGATTATTTATGTAGGTACATGTAAGTGGATGCTCCGAGCTATTTACCATACTGCTGCTTTAGAGGCTACCATCAAATTTTATTACATGCTTGTGTATGTTTAGTAGTAATTCATGGAGAAATGGTTGCAGCACCTTACAGTTATTATTTGTATACAAAATTTTATTGTAAACTTGGCGATTTAAAAGAGTGGCCATGAGTTTCTTGCCCGTTTTTCTCATGAGCCCTACACCGCTTACTTTGCTGAACGTGGCAGTAAATATAATTAACAGAAAAATTTAGTGTAACTTTGAGATTCATAAGTGTTACCTTGTAATCTAACTTGAATAAATTTATTTTTGATTTCTTTTTTGATTTTCTAACGACTTATTCGAAATTTGGTAATTTCGAATAACACAGAAACACGTATAATTCGTTATTAAAATTTACCACAATGAATGAGGAATACGAATTTTTTGTTGAAATGAAATGTCAAATTTTAAATTAAAGTAAGTATGCCCAAAAGTAATTATTTTTGTTGTGTTCTACTACTTAATATTACAATGCTGAGTTTGTGGAAATGTTTGTATGTTTGTTACTTAATCATGCGTTATCTGTTGCAGGAGTTTAGATCTTTAGAACTTAAAAAACTCAGTTAGATCATGCACTAGATTAACACGTAGTTCATATACTTACACCCTGGTATACTTCCATGTGGGACTTACACGAGTGAAGCCAATAATATTCGCTTTTGCTTTGAGACTGTCTCACTGATCTCGTCGTTTGCAATTGATTGTGACGTTGCGGTCGGGCAAAGCGCTGTTTAGTTTTATGTTAGGAAATGTGAAAATACCGGGCAACTCCCCCATTAATAGGCTCACCCGTTATTATGTAGGACTTACTTAAAACATAGCTGGCGTGAATAAGGGTGTGTAATTTGCCTCTATACACCTCTTTAGGGATGTACCATTGTGATACCGTATGTATGAATTAATTATTTTTAAACAATCTTTTAAATACACACAACTTTTTTAGAGTGATTATAGTGGAATACTAATAAATAATTTGTTATCTAAATTACTAAAGTTTTGCACTATAGCTTAGCTAGAATGCCTGTGTTAGAAGTGGCTTCACGTCGGTTGTGCAATGGGTGTAACTTGAATTCACGATCGTATTATTACTTATCCATTTGGCTTTTGAAATTGCTGGTAAACTGAGGACTCATTCTAGATTTCTTACCAAAGATAGGCTCCTAATATTGACATGTTCAACAATAGTAAGCAAATTTATATACACATTGAATTATATAACCTCGAACAAAAAAGTTAATCTATTTTTATGACTTAAAATAGGCAGCTGATGAGTTTAGGCTCGTAAAATTTTATTGACATCGGATTGAACTGTTACTGTTCTTCCAATAATCATAAATGAAATTACTGATCAAGTTCGATATCACAGCTGTTTTTTATAAATCTGTAACAATTGGTATAAGTAGTTCGTTTTGTTAGAAATGTGGTATAATAACTAGGTACCTAGATATAAAATGAAATTGCTCGACGATATGATAGAAATACGCCAAAACTGCTTGCTGCCCAAATTATTTCTTTTCGAATAAAGTAGGTATGACGGATAAACGGCAGTAGGCTCCTATAGTGTGGGACCTATATGTTACGCGAAAGGTTTGCCTACTTCTTTGTGGTGACTAAGATGTGAGTCATAGACGTAGGAATTCACAAACAGCATCTACCAAACTATAGTTTGTCCATTCGTTTATTATCTTTTTGACAGCTACCTAAGAACGTAACCGTTTTATTAACCAACTTCAAAAAAAGGAGGAGGTTCTCAATTCGTTTGTATATTTTTTTATTTTTTTTTTATTTTTGTTACCTACGTAACTTTCGACTGGGTGAACCGATTTTGATGATTCTTTTTTATTTGAAAGCTGGTGCTTCCCGTGTAATCCCATTTCATTTTAATCAAGATTTAACCACGCGTTTTCTAGTTATCCTTAATAATGCGTATTTGGCTACATTGATGATGTTCTCATTTTTGGCAAGGTTCACTAAAAACCGAGAAATAAACAAAATTTTAACAAAAAAGAAAACCGACTTCAAAGAAGAATATTCTAAAACATAAAATGCAATAAAAAGTTAATAAGTAATTGCATATTCTTGTGAATAATTAAATTATTGTTATTTTTGGAGTCGGTGTCATTAACTGTGTGTATACGTGGTTGTGTAATATGTAAAATCGCAGCGTATGTAAATCTTGGTACTGTAGTAGCTGGAAACCTTTTTTGCAATTTTTCTTTCCCTAAACAATGTGCATATTTCACGTTGACCCTTTTAAAAGGGACAGAATATCAGATTTTTTTACATACTTGCTTTTTAAGGTACCTTTCAACAAACTTTACAGAAGGTTGTAGGAAAGGTCAAAGTAGGTATTGGATGAAGAAAATAAATGTGGCTATAACATTTTGTGGTTCTATCGCCACCTGCTTAAATTATAGGTTCGATTTCATTTAACACAAAGGTAAAGTAATAATATTTGTAGAAAAGAAAAGTATTTATGTATCCGCACCCAAGGTTATCTTATTAGGGGTCTAGATAAATCGACTAACTGGGATCGTCAAGAAATAGTAAAGTGAATAAAAAATATAATTTGTGGAGGACGAAAGTTATTCAATACAAAATTCGGACCCACAACACTTGGCGCAGTAGTAATGCCGAGACGACCACTTAATTTCTACACCATCCGTGCAGTAATTTCTAAAAAACCTAAAAACAGTTAGATTTGTTGCCTAGTAGAGCTGACGCGAATCTTATTAAAATAGTGTACCTACCAATGTTATAACATGCTTTACTTTATCGGTTGTTCAAACGATGCAGCTGGGTGATAACTGGTTCAGTATTGAAATATCAAGGTCTTCGCAAAAGAGCGTTACCTTGCCAAATAGCAATAATATTTTGCATTTTGGAATTGCAGCATTCTTAAAGTTTTTATTACTCACATCTGTATATACCGGCAGCAACAGAGGTATTTTGCACCCTATTTTTGTTATTTATGCTTCAGGTCTCATGTAATAAAGGGTAAGCCTTACGTGGGACCTCGAATAGGAATAGGAATAAGGAATAGGTGACACGGCGGGCAATGTGCACGATAGACTATAGTCAAGCGGATACATTAAGGACTCTAGCCAATTTCACATTATTTACTTATTTAAGGACAACCTACGAAACATACACTAAAACATTGTGATTAAACATAAATACGGATACATTACATAGTTTTTTTTAAAGATTACTTGCAATGTTGGTTTTAAATTCCTAGTATTCTTATTAACCCCTCCAGCTAAGCTATAATGCTTGTGTTAGGAGTGGGTTCACGTCAGTAGTGCGGTAGGTGGGATTCAAATCCGCGACCTCTCGAAGTCCAATGCGTTATCCATTGGGCTACCGCCGCTTTAAACTACTAGTACTTACTTATAGGTTGCCACGGCATGCATTACAAAAAATAAAGTATAATTGTCTATGCTCGTTTATTAATTTATACAGGTTGTCCCAGAAGTCGACGTCAAGTCGGAATCAGGTAACAGGCTATCAGGAAAATTAAAAAAAAAATCTTTGCTTGACAAAAAAATTAAAGAAAAAGTCTAACATCAGGGCCAACGGGGCAACTTCTTGTAAGAAATGGCATCTTGATAGTAAAATCATTGTTTTTTTTTATACAACTAAGGTGGCAAACAAGCATACGGCCCACCTGATGGTAAGTGGTCACCGTAGCCTATGGATGCCTAACACCATAGGCATTACTTGCGCGTATACACCCTTTAGGAAAGGAAATGGGAAGGAGAAGGAGCGGGAAGTGTCAAAGAGGTCGATTGGGCCTACGGATTCGATTGTCGACAATCCAAAAGTTTCTTGTAAATTATTTAATGCATAAAACCGGTTTTGTATACGTATTGATTTAATTTTATTTACTACGCTAGTTCAGTGACATTAACTCGTAGATACTAAAGTTTACTGCCGATCGTAAGACCCTCAGTTCGATTTCCGGGTCGGACAAAGGTTTATCATGTTATTCCATGAAGAAATGCTACGTAGAAGTTTGGGGGTGTTTACCGAAGAGAATAAAATAAATAGTGTTAAGTACACAAAACGGTTTGAGATTTTCTAGACAGCATTGTTTAGTCAATGCTAATTCCTAGAAAGTCACTATCTGATGCGCAGTTTCACATAGACTTTAGTGCTGATAACTATTTATACTACACTAGCTTTTGCCCGCGGCATCGCAGTCTCAGTAACTTGGTACGGTACTCGGTTTCTGGATTAAAGGTACCTACCTACCCTATGTCTTTTTCTGTTCCTCCGACAACATGGATTCGAAATTTCATGATGATCGTTCGAATAATAAAGGCGTGATAGCGTATAAAACATATGAATAAATGTACTCACATGCGCATATATAATATTAGTAAGGAAGTAAGGATATAGAAGCGCGCCTCTGTATCACGAGTGGGTATTTTTTACCCGCATTCCATTAGCTAGATAGAGGAGAAGGATTGCAAAGAGGAAAAATTTTGATTAAAACAATAATTTTGTGTTACAGAGAGCGTATTAGCGGAAGTATATTCTATACTTATTAATAGAATAAACCTGAAGAAATGGTTAGTTTTTTTGTTTCAATGCGCCAATCTCTAAAACTAGCAGTCGGATTTGAAGAATATCTTTGCATTTAATAGGTATTTTCTCGAGGAAAGTTATAGGCTATACAACGCTTCTATGAGCCACGGGAGTGGAACAGTAGGTAATCATAAACGTGAAAGAAACCGCAGGGAACTAGTTAGTTCCACTGATAGATTTAATATTAACTGCTTACTAGTAGTAATATATTAACTCTATGTGTAAACCATAGTCAATAGTATAATAATTAAATTGACAACAACAATAGTAATTTAAATTTACAAGCCATGTAAAGTGCCACATAAAGCTGATTTATTAGTACGCATCGGATGGTCGAAGGCAAAGCCTGGTTTAGCAGTCATAAAATTCAAACGCACTTATTTTAACATACCTAAACATGCTCTAAAACGATTATTACATACTAAATTTATGTTTAGCTAAAGTTATGACAATTTTAATCCTTCTAAAACAATGCTTTTTCTGAATGAAAAGTACCCTATATTTGATTTGTATGCTAAATTGCATGATAATTCGTCGAGTAGTTAAGGCGTGCAAGCGTAACAAACAAAGAAACAAACTCACATTTGCATATGTAATATTAGTAAGGATAAGGAAGTGAGGATATAGAAGCTCGCCTCTGTATCATAAAGTAATTTTTACCCAGATTCTATTAGCTATGTTTTTCTAATTAACGGGGCCAAAAATAATGCCGTTAGCAGGCACATTAGCATTATCCGTGCGGACTGAGAATTTCCTAATAGCAAAACCTAATAACAGTGCTAGACCTGGGATCTTATTAGTCTATATTCAGGTTCCGGGTCAACCAAACAAACATAAGAGCATACTTATACCATGGTACCAAAGAATCAGTCAATGAAAAAGTTATATGGAGCTAGTTTCTGCTCATGTCTTTAGCCGTGCGAATCCCACATACATATGTGCATACCAGGATAAAATTGTATGTTTTAATCTAGCACAATATACCTTATCTTAACACCAAATTTCATACAAATCTATTCAACATTGCGCTCATGATAAAGTGTACAAACATTAAAACATCCTGATGTGCTTTTACATTTATCATATTAGTATCTAATCTATACATCTATACAAATAAATAAAATTGAAGTGTCTGTTTGTAATGTCAAAATAACAGCTTTTTATCTAATGCATATGAAAGTATATAAGGTACCTATATGAAAACATATATTTTTTAAATTTTTGTCTGTCTGTCTGTCTGTTTGTTCCGGGTAATCTCCGAAACGGCTGAACCGATTTTGACGGGCCTTTCACTGGCAGATAGCTGATGTTATAAGGAGTAACATAGGCTACTTTGATTTTAGAAAAAAAACAGGGTTCCGCGGAGACAAACACTTTTTAGTTAAAATCTACGCGGACTAAGTCGCAGGTAACAGCTAGTGCATAAATAAGAATACCATTTTAATATTGTCTCCTGATGTGGTGTGAAGCCTGTCCATGTAGTGGCTAAACAGTAGTACACTGTTATAAACTTACTGTTATAAACTTTCGATAAATATCAAGCAAATTAAAGTACAAGTGCGGGACCAAATACGTTGCGCGCGATGCGGTCGACGAACGAACAGAAAAGCGCATATCCAATTTAAGGACGTAGTTTATTCATGAAGTGTATAGCTTGTTGTATTTATCCGTCTGACCTTGTATAGTTAACCAAATCCGAGGAATCGACCTCGCAACCTAGTTTTATTACACCAATAAAATCTAGCCAAAAAACATTCATTCCTTTTATGTGCTTCTTTTTTAGGTATATAGCTAATATTTACATAAATTTCTTATTACCAGAGTGAGAAAAAGAAATTGGAACGTGCGGAGACAAACAATTTGTATTTAGGTCAGGACATACTAACGTTATGCCGTTTACGGGTTTCTCTAAATTAATTCCTCGACTAAAACTTCTTTAAACGTTTTGAATGAATGAAAACGTTTGTTGTTTTAAATATTGTACATAAAGCTTATTTTCGTAATATAAATTGTTTAAGATAAAGTACCGATTTAGCCAATAAAATTCTGCTGACGATCACAGATGCTTGAAATGTGAACTGAAATGCGAGTTATACTTATATTTGACGTTTATTTTAATTTAGGAGAATACCATCTATACTAATATTATGCAGAGTAAAGATTATATTTTTTGTTTATTTGTATCTAAGGATTTAACTCAAAAACTATTCAACCGCTTAAAAAAAGTATTTCATCATTAGAAAGCTGTGCTATAACCGAGTAACATAGGCTACATTTTATTTAAAAAAAGAACTGTTACTGACATAACCTAACCTTTTTTTATGCGAGCGATATTGCGGGCAAAAGTTAGTTAGAGATATGTATGAAAGTGTGACTAGATCGGAACACTAAATAAAACAGTTTTTATAACGAGAATAATTCGGACATCAGATGTGTTTTTAAGAACTTAGTAGGTACTGTAGTTTTAATTTAAATCTTTAATTCCTTGTATAAAGGCAGTTGAAATATTAGAGTGTTAAAATATTTATTACAACTTCTTGCTTAGCAAGAACTACTAGTTAATTCTTGGTGGAGCGCAGATAAAAATATCTGCTGTTTTTCATAATTAGGTAGATAAGTGAAAAGGTAAATGTTAGGTGAAGGTTACAAAACGAAATCATTGTAGTGATCTATGGTGTAGTTATTTCCCAAATTAGTATAATAAATATATCACCAAAAACAATAATATCGACATGAGTATATAAAAGAGAAAGCCTTGTCAGCTGTCGGACCCTTATCAAGGAATCGAGTGCGGATATTCACAATTATTGCTTATTATCATAATTACTATTGTTGCTTGCTATATTTATCTATAAGTTATGTGTCATCCCACGTATAAGCATCGATATAAAATATACCTTTTAACACAAAAGGGAATGTGCTTTAAATAGTAGTAAATATTTATAATTTGATTCAGCAGTATACTTCTAATAAGCTCATAAGCTTCTCCTGTTAAAGGATAACCTTGATGTCTATAACATGTGTGTAAGGAATAAGTAGTAGATAAGCTACTGGTCCAATTAGTATAAACTTGCATAAATAACTGTATTTAAAATTTGAAATGCTAATTTTGATCAATTTCTAGGAATTCATCACATGAATTCATAGTAAAACTAAAGACTCCATTATTTCAACTGCTCTGATTGAGTTAAAAGTAGGATCTTCGATATAGCTAAATAATAAAAACTACTCTCTCACTGTCATAAACACATGTAAAAATGTTCTAAATTATTGACTAGAATATTAATATGATTAGAAATTGAGAAATTAAAATCTCAACAATACTTACTTGCCGGCTTTTGCTTTGGCGTAGTAAACTGGCCATCACAACGTATAATACTTTCAAACGTAACAACAACACAAAGAACTAACTTCATACACGCGAGTGCCATCTTGCTTGCACTAATAAACTTGAAGAAAACCAACTTGTCCGACGTTATATACCGCAATTTATTTTATCACAAACAAAAAACCGGATTTCGGACGATGGCCGGAGCAGAATTAAAGTTTCGTTCATATTGTTCTGAGTTGTACGTGCCGCTCAGTAGGAGAAGTAGATTGTAGTTTCATTTGGATAGCATTTATAAAACTCACTGAAGTATTTTCAACGGCTTATGTGTTTGCCTTATGTGCCTTATGGTTTTATATTACGACCATATTTTACGATCGTGAGATTCTTGTTAAAGTAGGTATTAGATTTTTGCGATCAATATGTTTTTAATAGTCATTTACTAAAAATTTATCGATTGCAAACTCTAGCAAAATATGAATTTTGCTATAGTTGTGCTGGAATGGATAATTGCAAGCTTATCCTCAGCTTAGACATCAGGCCTGAAGTCGCCTGTTAGAGATCACCTTTGTTTAAATTTTCAGGTAAACTAATACGGGTGAGATATAATTATATTGAATGAACTGTTTACATTTTCACTAGAATTGGAACAATAGGGCTCAAGCGCAATGTAATCATAAGCAAATTTAGCACAGTCACCAAAATGTCGGATGATCTATAATTCATTAGCTATTTAATATAGCTAGGATATTTCCCTTGTAATTATTGGCCAATATTAAAATCTTATTGATTTAATATACGTATGTATAATCCTCAATAATTCTAATTAATTATCATTTTAGTTAACATACATATTTCAATATATCATACTAACTAATTCATGCCTTAGTGTAGCATACCTTCATCAACGTATCATGTAAATGAGTCATTACTCCGGCAATGGTTTAGGACTGACTGAGTTGTGATGATAAGGGACGATAAACTGCCTCTCCAAACGCCTTTTGTCCAATACCTTTCGGCATTATGTTGATATGCAAATATCTCGAAATATAAACAAACAAATTTTATCTGAATGGTCTCGTCCGAAATCGGACGGTCCTTTTGATATAATGCCCGTACAGTACATTCAAAGTACCGTTTTATCACATTTTATGTGAACATTGAAGTTAATATTAATTTTGTTTGACTTTTCTGCAAAGGATTTTTAAATATTTACTGTTGACTGTTCAAAGTTTAAGAACTGATATTAATTCTAGGAAATATGTACTATAGGTATACGCTTTGTCGAGATGTTGAATCATGACGGTAAGGCAGAAATGTCTAGTTTGTTATCAGTGAATTAAATAAAAATTGGGTGATAAGCGAAGGACTGTGATAGTCTTCCTTTGATCGATGATTTCGTCATAGAAGCGGACTTAATTCAGTAGTCTAGTTCATATAAATAATCTCTTGAGTCAGTTTTTTGAGCTTGTAACTTCATGTTTAATGGCAATATCAGCGCTATTTCTAGACCGGTCCACTTTAAGAGTTCTTTGCTCTAAGTAGAGCAGTAATATGTTTACCTTGGATAGGTCATGCACCTTGTAGACACTACATCGAAATAGAAGACAATAAAAGGGTAGCTGAAGTAAGATGTGGCAATCAGCATCGATCATTCGCATTGTCTGCTACGAAATGCCTTAAGATGAAGTATAGTTCCTTCTGTCGCGTGTGACGCAAAGTACTCATATACTAAACTAGTCTACATACTCAGTCTTTCAGCGAACTGTGAAGAGAAACACGCTCACAGTTTCTTTATTTGAACCTTGCAAACGGATTATAAATTATAGGACTTTTGTCTACTCTTGTATAAGGACGTAAAGCAGGACATACCTACCTTAAAAGCTGAGTCAACGAAAAGACTGGATCAGTTGGTATGTTTAAATTATAAATAAATAAATCCCTTCTTTAAAAGCTGAGTCAACGAAAAGACTGGGTAATATGGCTAGCAAGGGTTTAGAGTACTTTACAAATACGCAGCTCAGCATAACCGTTTGCAAATATTTTGCGTTTTATTGGGAATAAGCAGCCATCAAAAACATATATTTTTATTATCCCACTAATTGCCAGCAATAAATCATTAAGACCCAAAGGACCAATTAGTAAAAATGCCTGGGAGAATATATCCAGCAATATGGTGTAGCGACTATTGATACTTTTAGGCTTTATTAAGATCGGCAGCAGGTGTTTAAGTCTCTTCAGAGTTAAACACTAGTGCTCTGTATCTACGACTACTACATACTTATGTATATTTTAGTTTAGGCACTTCGAGTTTCAGTATGGTCTGTCGAATAATAAACTGCGGTACCATTTCTGAGGAAATAATTTCTAGTTCTTTTATTGAAGTCATTTAACGTTGGAATTTTCTTTGAAATTAAACTACTATATACGGATTTTATCGCGTTGTTTATTTGACACTTCATTACAAAATTTTGAAAACTGTTACACTACTATTACTATTAAACTTTACTAATTTTTAAGCTAATTAAATTATTGAAACGTCGGGTAAAGTGTAAACACAAATATAAATAGTATAATAGTATAGTAATAGTATAAATAGTTTTAATAGTTTCAATAATTTAATGAGCTTAAAAATTAGTAAAGTTTAATAGTAATAGTAGTGTCAGGAAAAAATGATCATAATCACGACGTACAGTTTCAATATGGCACACCTAGTCCTATAGTGGCGTCTTTAAGTGCTGCATATATAATTATGTGCTGTCAAAATATATAAATATTTAAAGACTCGCTATAGTGTTGACTCCTTTATAAGATTTACTAGCGATCGATTGTGATAAATGGCGCTGACTTAGATTTAGTGAAGGCATTCATCAAAGCGAAAATTACGGTTATAACGTATAAATCTTGCCGGTCGTTTAGATATTTTAAATTATAGAATACGTTTTTTAAAAAAAGGTTATTTACATATCTGCCTTAGTGACATAGTGGTCGTAAATACAATTATTGTGAATGTGGTTTGGCTTCGATGCCTGGAATTTTCTATGAAGAAAGTCAAAGTCTGGAACTATTCCCGGTAGACGGGCATAGTCCTCTATTATAACATTCATACCTAGAGTATATAGGATATCGACCGCCTACGTGGCGCAGCGGTAGTGAATGCGACTGCTGTGCATGAGGTCTCGGGTTCGAATCCCGGGTCGGGCCAACAAAAAGTTATTGGGTTTTTCTGTTAAGAAATCTCAATAGCAGCCCGGAGTTAGGAAGGTGGTGGTGTTAGACACCCCTGTGCCTCGGAAAGCACGTAAAGCTGTTAGTCCTGCGCCCGATCTCTCTCCGGTCGTGTCGGATTACCGTCCTATCCGATCATGAGAGTTAGGGAACAGAGAGTGCACTTGTGTTTGCGCACATACTTGTGCACTATAATATCTCCTGCGCAGATGGCCAGTCTCCGTTAAGACTGGCCGCCGTAACCGAAATGCGGTCTGGAGGACATTATTATTATATAGGGAATTGAAACTATGTATATATACATAATACATATGATCTATTAACAACACATTGAAGCAATCTTATTAGTTAGATAATATCAGCTGATATAATACTACTAGTACTATATAAGTAACATCTAACATAAGATTGACTCGATATCCCAGCGGTGTTGAATGCAACTGTTCTAACTCGGTTCGAAATCTCGGGTCTGGCATAGAGTTATTTGGTTTTTGTGCAAAGAAGTTCTGTGACAACACGTATACTGGAACTGTGCCTGGTAGAAAGCATTAGGCTTACAGGATAAGTCCTTTGGGAGTTAAAATCATAGCTGGTGAAATATTTAATAATATCAGCTCTGTATTAAACTGTCCCACTGATGGGCACGGGCCTCTTCGGCCGTGGTTAGACCATGCCCCAACACGCTGGCCCAGTGCGGGTTGGCAGACTTCACATATTTTTGAGAACATTATTGAGACCTCTTAGACATGTAGGTTTCCTCACGATTTTCCATCACCGTTAAAGCAAGCGATAATTAACTATTTAATACGCACATAACTTCGAAAAGTCAGAGATCGAACTCGAGACCTATGCGTGGCATTCTAACGGTTTCCTATTAGGCTATTTAATAATAAAAATTAATATATAGGCGCCAGACTATGTATGTCAAAAACAGTACAATACATAAAAGCTTAGTTATTTGGATGGACCAAATGAACCTACTTCGCTTACTCACCATTTATTACTTCAGTGCTTATACGCGACATAAACCTAAACAGGAAACCTAAATAAAATTCTTTATTTTTATCAAGGTGGCAGTAAAACGTAGCCATTTCATCTGATTTCATAGGAGTTAAATAAGAGATCTTAAAATTTAAAGCTGTTTTCAATAATACTCGGTTTAAATCGAACTCATGACATTGAACTAGTTTAACACACACACACACATACACACACACACGCGTGCGCGCATTACACTCTCACGCACACGCATGCTGTTTTTTTAATTTCTGCATGTAATTGTCATACTTTTTATTCATTGTAACCACGCTCCATCTGACAATGTTAAACATGTGAGAGACCTGGTACTCATAAAACATGTTGAATCTTACTTTGGATACCAGTATCACAACACACTATTTACTGTTTTAGCTGTAAGTGGTTTCTTGTACAACTTGTTAAAAATAAAGATTATTATTATTATTATTTAAATAGATTAAAATAGTAGGAAAATTTTACAGTAGTGGTTTTAAGGTTTAAAATTATGTAATAACTAGATTTTGCTTGCGGATTCACTCGGGTAAATGTAAGTTAGGTTGGTCGCGAGCGAGAGCGCATGGGTAGCTGCCGCCTCCTACTGCGAGGTAGTAATGTTCGGTAAGGAGGTGGCGGAAAGGGAAAGGGAGGCGAACACCAGCCTCCCGGCCCGCAGTCGACGCACCAGTCGCCGAAGGGCGCTAAATGATCTCCGGCTCCCATGAACGCTGGCCTGGGGCGACAGACTAGGGTAGTCTGAGGTCCGTACCGAAGTAGGCCCGAGGCGGTGGAGCGTGGCGCTCCGCGCGCGCCTCTAAATGAAGTATTACTAAAAATGTGACGAGACCGGCACGACCAAGTGGAGGCCCAAATCTACCGGGGCTGCAGGATGAAGGATGAAATGCGGCCTCGATGGCGTAGTGGTTGGTGTAACCGACTGTCGCGCCTGAAGTCGCGGGTTCGATTCCCGCACAAGTCAAACATTTGTGTGCATGAACATGGCTGTTTGTCTTGGTCTGGGTGTTTCTATGTATAATATGTATGTATTTACAAAAAAAAAGTATATATGTATGTATATTAAAAAAGTAAACTAAACTAAGTAAAGAGGCTAAACTCTGCTTAGTTTGGGCTAGATGGTGTTGTGTGTATGTGGTAAAATATTATATTAACATTAGTTTTTTTTTAAATAAAATGCGCGAGTGATCCCTGCGTCTCGACCACAGATTGCGAGTAGGAACACCGTGGTAGGTTTAGTTAGTCGGTAGGACCGGGATTTCGCTATCTTTTCCCGGGTGAGCCTTTTTTTTTTTTTTTTTTTTTTTTTTGACATAACCCCTCCGCCGCTCTTGGGTCAAAGCATTCCTACACATTAAAAAAAATAAAAAAGTTATGTTAGTAACAGTACTTTTCGCTGTCGAGTAATCAAGGCGTGAAAACCTACCTAACGAACAAACTCACATTGACATATTTTATAACATTAGTTAGAATTATATAGAAGACGAAAATATTAATATGAAGTACTTACCTGAAGTTTTAATATGGCACGGGGATGATACAGTGCCAGTAACTAGTCCATACTACTTTTTCATTTACACGTTATAATGAAAACTGAAACAATGAATTTAGTTCATTATTTTCAGTAAGCTGCAAATCACAAACTTTTTTACGCCTTACTTACGCCGCTTAAAATATGAACGTGTTGAAATTTTGTATAATTGCCAAAATAGAAATGACAAATTATGTAGATGTTGTATTTTTAAAACGTGTGTTTTTTTGCGTTTAAAAGCAAAATGTGATTATTTTTCCAGTTGTAAAATCGATATATGATTCTGGTATAGTAGTACTAATAATAGCGAAGAATTACTAATATATATCACTAATAGGACTGCACGCATGGCTTAGTGGTTTAAATGGTGGCCTCGCCACTGCGCCGAGTGTTGTGGGTTCGAATTCCACAAAGGCCAAAAATTTGTGTGATCCACGAATGGTTGTACCGAGTCTCGGTGTTCTTTGTGTCCGTTGTTAGAATGTTTATAAAGCTTTTGGCCGCAAGACGTGGTATTCCGTCGCTGAGCGCACAATATTTCGTGCGGCAAGTAAAGTTTTACTAACATATTTTATAATATGTAAATTTAGGTTAAGGTATTTATCTATGAGCCTATGCATCTCGAAATAAATGATTATTATTATTATTATAAGCTTGCTTAACAAGACAACTAAAATATTTTGCCGCTGCAACTGAATATGTTAAACTGATTTAGTTGATATACGTCGTACAGTCATAGATCACCTACAAGTATGTTTCTGACTTAAAACGACTTTTATTATGGTATTAAAACTTAAAAATCAATTGTCTATAAGCTTTGCAGCACATGTCGTGTTTCAGCTGGATAACTTTAAATAAAAGTCAAATAAAACCGGATATATAGAGACTGGAGCCAAACATTTTTAAACTATTTTGCTCGTTGTTTTATCACTTCTTTTGCTAACCACACTCTTAATAAATAAAACAGTTATTTTTTGAGTTACAGTATCATTAATATTTAAGTTACAGGTGCTAATAAAAATACTCACAGCAGTAATAGATAGTATATTAAATACCTACCCGATTCTATTAATTTGTTGATAACTAAAAGGCATGAGAATTTTATGAAGCTGATAAATTAACCTGTTGACTATGGAGTGAACACACGAGTTTATTAAAATCAATATTAATCTGATTTTACTCATGTTCTAGTAGAATTATCCTAGCGCTTACTACTTTTGCCGAGTGTATATCAATTTATTTTAGTTTGACTACGATTAACCCATTTTATAATGACATAATCTCAACCTACTAAGTGCCGCAGTTGTAAGTAGCAATAAATGCGACTGTTGTGCATGACGTGTCGGGTTTGATTTTAGGGTCATGCAAAGGGGTCTTAGTAGGTATATTCTGCCAAAAAATTGTCCGTAGCTGCTGATTAGTTAATTACAGCCACGTGCAAAAGTATTAGGCACCCTATAGTAATGTCAGTTTTAGGGTGATTGAGCATAGGGAATGTAAAGAAAACAAAACATATGATTACTAAGATTTATTTTAATAAAATAATTAATATTTTGTCGGTCCACCTTTGGATTTAATGACAGCAGCCACTCTTTTTGGCATTGACTCTACCAGCTTAAAACATTCCTCTTGGGATATCTTTTGCCACTCATGCTTTAACGCGGCGAGTAGTGTTTGCTTGTTGCTTATCGAGTGTCTACGGATATTTTTCTTCAAAATAGACCAAATATGTTCAATAGGATTGAGGTCCGGTGATTGTGGCGGCCAGTCCAAAAGATCTATTCCATTTTGAGCCATCCATGCCATAGTGTGTGCTGACTTGTGGCAAGTGGCGTTGTCCTGCTGGAATTTTACGCCGTCGGTGTTTGTATCACCAAAAATCTGTGTAACAGACGGTGCTAGAGCTGTTTCCAGAACTTCTGTGTATTTGGTGCTATTCATTCGCCCCTCACACAACATCATTTCGCCCACTCCATCGGCAGCCATGCAACCCCAGATCATTATTGAGCCTCCACCGTGTTTAACAGTGGGCACTACACAATCTGGGTTGTACTCTTCGCCCACCCTTCGCCTGACGTAAGTAACACCGGGTGTTCCAAACACCTATGGAACAAGCAAAAAAATAACTTAATTCAAGATTGCATATTTCCCTCGCAGGACGTGATTTCAAAGACGGCTATGTGTTTTGGTATAATACATAAATTAAATAACAATACCTCAAAGTTAGATTCGTCTGACCACAGTACGTTGGACCAATCCTCCACTGTCCAATCTCTATGTCTGAGGGCCCACTGCAACCGATTTTTCTTGTTGTGCTCCGATAGCCACGGCTTCTTTCTTGCCTTGCAACCTTTTAACCCAGCTGCAATAAGCCTTCTTCTCACAGTACACGCGCTCACTGATCTGCTTTTTCCTTCAGATAAAGCTGCAGCGAGCTCCAAAGCAGTTTTTTTACGGTCCTGTAGAGACTGCCTAATTAACAATCGGTCTTCACGATCTGTAGTTATTTTTCTTCTGCCTGTTCTTGGCCTATTCTCATGAGTACCGATCTCTTTGAAGCGATTTAGTGCATATTGTACTGCACAACGCGAGCACTTCACTTCTCGGGTTATTTTCACTTGAGACATGCCTTGTTCATGTAAAATTTTAATTTTTAGGCGCTGCTCTGCACTAAGTTCTGCTTTTTTAGGCATTATTAACTCGATGAATATTAGTCTTCAGGAATATGGTAGCAACAATTGCGTACGATATGTGTCTGTTCACTGCAAGCACTGATAACACACTAAAAGAGTAAACTTTAAAATTGCAAATTTGTAAAAACATTGTTTTAAACTGCACCTGGGTGTCATAAATATTTGTTATTGTTTTATTTTTGTTTAAAAATGCCGCCGATGCAATAGTAAGACCATAAAACCCTTATCCGAGCGCTCATTGTTGAGATAGAGACAAACAATAGGGGTGCCTAATACTTTTGCACGTGGCGGTAGTTAGTTGTGCGTAATTGTGCGTAAGTGACGAACGCGAAAAGTTGTTCGGTTACTCATACTACCTTAGCTCCGTCCAGAAAGAAAATAGGGGACCGGTGTTGCGCAGTACTTCCTTCATCATTTCTGGATTATTTTAGCAGCACTGGTATTGGACCCGTGCCGGATCGAAGGCAACAGGCTCGCGTCGAACCTAAAACCATACTTATGACACTAAACAAAATAATAATATTCTATCACATACACACAGAACCATCTAGCCCAAACTAAACAGAGCTTGTACTATGGGTACTAGACAATGGATAAACATACATACATAATTATATACTTTTTTTGTAAATACACATATTATACATAGAAACACCCAGACTAAGACAAACATCGAATCGAACCCGTGACCTCAGGCGTGGCAGTAGCCAGTTGGTTACACTAACTACTACGCCATCGAGGCCGCCATTGCCGAAATGTGAGTGTAATCTGTTCCTACCCTCTCGGGACGTGACACACTCGCTAGTCTGGTTTGTTGATGTTCTTATTAACTATTAATTAAGTAGAATGTATAGGGATTTGAATTCGTTCATGAAGATTGTGCTGATGCTGATGTGCATCACGATAGTGAGAGACAGTTCCGGGTAAAAATATTGAAATAATTTAGAAAACACGATACAACACGATATTACATACATACATACATAGATTCACGCCTGTTTCCCAGAGAGGTAGGCAGAGACTACGGATTTCCATTTGCTACGATCCTGACACACTTCTCTGGCTTCATTCACTTTCATCACATTCCTCATACACGCCCGTCGGTTCAAAGAGCTCTTAACCTGGCCTTTGTCCAGAACGCCTCCGATCTGATCGAGAAACGTTCGCCTAGGTTTTCCTCTTGCGACTGTTCCATTTATTAATAACACGATATTAATAAGTACTTATTGCTCTAAAACATTAAATTTAAGTAGAATAAGCAAAGTGTTATGTTTTGTTTATTTTCCCGTTTCTTCTTTTATGTTATTATATTCATATTTCAATTTTAAAACCCTACCTTATGTTAATTTATATTTTAGGTTTATATTTTATGAACATTGTAAACTCTTAACATAATTTTGTTGTCTCAACTATGAATGCTGTGTTAGCTCGTAAATGACATGTATATTAGAACTCTGTCATTTAAATTTTCACTAAATTGTATCATATATATGCTGCGAGTTAACCAAATAAATAAATAACTTACTACCTTGTGCCGGTTAATCTTAATTCATTTTGCTGTATAAACACAAATTTGTACAGTTTAACCCGATAATCCTGGTTTATGTTTACTATGGTACCAATTAATCCCGATTTAAACTGATATTAACTCGGTACATCCCAATTATTCGCGGCATTTCATTCCGTTCCAGTTCTTATATTATTTTGTATACATTGCGAGCGTTAGTGCCGGCTTTAGAAAGAACAAAAGCCGGCCAAGTGCGAGTCGGACTCGCGCACCAAGGGTTCCGTACAAACCTGTAGGTATATAAGTAAAAGTTATGGTATTTTTATTGCTAAATGAAATCCATAACATTACAATGTGGAAAGCTGGAGGAGCATAAATTTAAGACAAAGGTCTCTTTATCGTTTCAGTAATCCTTTATTTTATATTAACACAATATATCATTTATTTTATAACTTTTATTTTATGACATTGTTTTCAACTTGATACCTCTACGCGTTCATGAGGAAAAGGGTAATAAGTCTATAATTATTAAAAAAATATATAATGACTAATAATTTAAGGTTTTCGAAATTTTTCCTTTATGTGTGCTATAAGACGTTGCTTCATGCCAAATGTCAAGATTCTAGGTCGACTGGAAGTGTCCTTTAGGTTTTGATTCTCTTGCGAGTAGTTGCGAGTTTCAAAATATGCGGCTTAAATTGCTGTTTCTTTTGATTGCGTTGACATAGAAGTTTGATTTTGTTACAGCTTAAAGGTATTATAAGACTTTAGTATTTGATTTAAATTTCAATTTAATACCTCTACGCGTTCATGAGGAAAGGGTTAGTAACTTTAAAATTATTAAAAATATTTTAATTATATGATGTAACTAAAAATGTATGCTTTTCGCAATTTTTCCTTCATCTGTGCTATAAGACCTTGCTTCGTACTAAATTTCAAGATTCTGAGTTCACGGGAAGTAGCCTGTAGGTTTTGATTTCCTTGCGAGTGTCGAAAATTTGCAGCATAAACGGCTGTATCTTTTGATTGCGTTGGCTTAGAAGTTTAATTTTTACAGCTCCAAGGGACAGTAGACCTGAGTATTTGATATGCATTTCAGCTTGATACATCCACGCGTTCCTGAGAAAAAAGGTCTTGACAGACAGACAGACGGACAACAAAGTGATCCTATAAGGATTCCGTTTTTCCCTTTTGAGGTACGGAAGCCTAAAACAGGCTCTGTAATCAGTAAGCTTTTATGCGAACCTTAAAAATGAATTTGATTTTATGATGAGCCTTCGAAACTTGTAACTACGCATCGAACAGCGTTTTATTTTCAATGTAAACGTCCATAAAACCATCGGGCTACAGTATTTTTATTCATTTACCAAAGGCTCGTTGCAAAAAAGTCGAATTTTACTATTTCCCTTATCCTTAATTAGGTCTGAGGCGGGTTGATAAATGATCTGTGCAAATTTAATGATCATCTTTTATGAAAAACTGTGAGCGATGAACAGACAATAGGATTTCTTTGTTCATTGGGCAACGTATCTACGTAAAACAACGTGCCGTATAATATAAAGCGTATTACGGGCAATATGCGATTATTTTTACCTATAACTTATTTTGTTATAGGTAAAAATAATTGCATGGTTACCGTAAATGGGCTTATTATGTTCTTTTTAGGTCAATTTAAGTAAATCTTTAGCATGGAAATTGTATCAGATTCTTTACCATAATATCAAAAATAACATTCCATTTTGAGCCAAGTATTTTTTGGAAATAAAATATTTTATTCATGGCGTTTAAGCAGTTTTTATTGTTTCCTCCTACGCGGAAATAAATTTTCTATGATATAACGCTATACTTGAGGCTCATAGAGCTCCTGACCTTCAAAGTGAGAGTTTTTTAAGCCAGTCTAATTTGATTACAATTTTTGGGGTGACAAGCTTATCTTATGGTGGATTGCAGAAAACGTTTCTCGCCCGAATAACATCTAATTTTATTAAAATGTAATATTTATACTACTAAACCTTTTCTGTAAATATTTAGTAGTATAAATATTTGTGTTTTTATAATTATGTTACCTTTTTTAATACGTTTGTAAATATATATTAGGTTAATTCGTTTTAAAATTAATAATGTAAATATTTGTGTCAATAATATACAGTAATTTTATTATACTTACGCTGCAAACAAGTATACAAAATATCTATTGATGAGTAGTTACCGTATTACCATATTACCGTTACGCGCTGTCAATGGCACATGTGTGAATCCCAAAAGTAGGCAAACCAAGATATTTATCCTTTGTGTAACCCAGAAAATAGTCGAGGTGTGCTAAATTTTATCCAAATCCGTCTAACCGTTTCGCGTAATTGAGTAGCAAATATTCAAACATCTTTAAATCTTTTACATATATAAAATATAGAAGCAGGATATAAAAATAACTATATATAGAATATTCTATTATTATACTGCTTTATCAGAAAGTAGAATTTGAATAAATTGTATTAATTAATGAGGTCAAGTTGCGGTTTTTTTAACGCTAAAGACTACAATTACTAGCTTATACCGGTTTATTGAACATGTTTAGTATTAAAATTACTATAATATATCATCTATAATTAACTATATATATTGCATTTTTCTGCTTCTAAGTGACTTAAATATTTATCAACGGTTATTTGCGTATTTTATTAGATTTTATTTCGAACGAAATGAAATCTTAAATCAGAGCATTCAGTGTATAAACGACGTTGAAAATCGAGGTTGACGTATTTGCATATTATTATTATGTAAAGTGCTCGTTTCAGAACATGCATTATATGCATGGCGTAGATATCCGGAGAAAATAGGGACATCTGGTAATGTTACGAGTGAATGGTTGGTCCGACCCGTTAAGCAAATCTCTCATTGAAGATAAATTTCGGGTAACTGCTTTCATTACACACATGAGTTTAAAATACAAATAAAACAATAATATGGTTTCCAAAAGCTTTAAAGAATAATTACTTGATCGTACCTCCAATTAATCAGTATATTATCAATTGCGATCCATTGAGCTTTTTTTGCTAAGCCTACGCTTTGTTACGACAACAGGTACAATGTCCACGATGACCCACATATAAAATGGCTGAAGACTTCATCTTTTGTCTACTTCTTATAGGATTAATAATAATTTATTGTATGTTTTACTTTCCTTTGACCTTGAAAGAAATTGTTTATCAATATTATTGTTAGCTATTTGTATGTTTGACCTTGAGATTTGTAAATGATAGTAAAGTTTTAACTGGGCATTGTAACTTTTTGTTTCAAAGGTTAGTTGTACTTGGGGCTATTAAAACCAATAAAAATAAACAAACATGTTAAATATTTTGCCTACCAACAGAGGATAACTGGTTCCCACCAGGTGCTCTACTCTTTTAAATATTTTATTTATTTGTTTAAACAAGATCATTATTGTTGGTATTTGCCATATTTACATGAAAGACGTGGGCATTTGTTTTATCGGCTTTGTATCGTTCTCTAAGCTGAAGTTACAGCAAACCTTTTATGCAAAATGATTTTTTATTTGTGCCAATAAAATTCAATTCAAGTGGTTATAAAAAAACATGAATTGTGAAAATATAGAGCTGAAGATTAGGTTTTTAATATTTCTTTGGTAGTTACCTCAACTGTTAGAAGATAATATGTTCTTTGACTGTTGTCAGTTTTATTGGATCCGGCTAGTGTATAACTGTTAGTTCGGCATCGAAGCTCATCGGGATTCTGCTGAATATTAGAATTATCTTGGACATAAAACTGCCTCTCCGATTTTCGCAACTCAAAGGGATATTCAAATAGTAGACCAGAGTATTTTAAGGTAGGTACTGACTTTTTGTATCGAATGATGTTTGTTGCACCGTAAGTTAGGAGTCGATTGTTTTATAAGCCTATTAAAATTTATGCCTGTTTCACGAAGCAGTAGTAAGTGACTACTGAATTTTACTTAATTTGATCCTGCGAAATTTCACCTCGCATGACTTATCGGATATACCCGAAATAATCAATGTTGCTTCTTTTCAATAGGTCTTCTATTAGAAAAATCAAATACATTAATAAAAAAATATCGAATCTGAGATATGATTTCCATTCCGAACTATATATAAATTGGTGTAACGGTTTTATCGCGGGGTGTAACAAACTATAATAAATGCGAAAGTAAGTCTTACTTTCGCGTTTATTATAGTGTTGTATAGATGTAGTCGATAATATCATGGTTTTTGGTAATCTTATATCGTTTGACCTATTGATCACTTTTACGGACCAAGGTCACAAGTTGACTGAACACTTAAACCAGCAGAGTCCTTTTATTTTGTACCTATATAAGTGGCTCTAGCTAAACAAGCAGTGGGCATGGAATAGTCCGTCAAGTCGACAACATTAAATTTCTAGTGTGGCAACCACAGCTTAGATTTTTTATTCAAAGACTACTCCCGTTCTAGAAATAATTTCTGTGTCGCGAACTTTATAAACATTTAAACGACGGATGCAAATAACACCCACATTCAGAACTACTACTTGTAGATCACACAAGTTTACATCTCGCGTGGAGGTCGAAACCATATTTCTATTTCAATCCAAACTGTGTGCAATAATAAATACTAGCGGTCGCCTAGTGCTCGAAATTCGACCAACTGATATATATTATGTCATGTCATTATACTCGTATATTGATATATGTAACCATAGTTACGCGCTTCGACTGCGTGTGTCAAATGCATGGTTGTGTGCGTGTAGTGTTTTTTCATAAATTTAATGTATTTATTATACATATTTTATATAAATATTAGCATTCGTCACTTCTTCTCTGTATAAACTATAAGTGTGCGAAATTTCATACTCGTCCGTCCGCCCAATTTTCGTAAAAAGGGATCCAAAGTTTTCGCTTCACGTATTAATATATAGATGGTATAAAAAATTTATTCATAAATTAAATTATCGACAAATCATTCGTAATAATTTGGGCGGCATGTATGACTGTATGACTAGTGTACTTCAAGACGCTTTTTTTAAAAGACAGAACCCACACTAGTGCCCTAGACGTGTTGCGGAGGATTTTACAAACGCAGTTAACGAACACTAGGTAACTTTTTTTTTATACTTATGGAATTGCGCCTGATGCATACCCTCTCGCCACAAAAGTAGGCGAGAGGGTTATGTCCGGCTCTCCCGTACTTTGGGCCTACGGACCAAAACCCCACGGTGTGCCTACTCGCTGCCTGTAACTAGATCAACTCCTGTGTGGGATTTGAACCCATAACACTCAACGCGGTCGCAGCGACGAGGCAACCGCTTAACCGCGATACTCAAGTGACTACTTAGCAAAGATTTCACATAGTTAAACTGTTACTAAGAAACTGCGAGGTAACAACGTAAAGTTTCAGTTACCTACATAGAAACTAAAATAAAGTGAGTCTTTGTGAGTCACAAAATGGTGCAAATATGCTTCAACCAGGCGCTAGGACAGTTTCGTGATAATAAACTTTACGAGCTCGAACAATTTGTGTTCGTATTTTCTTATTATGTCTGTGCCAGTAAATCAAGTTCAATGAATCACCTTGCAAATGTAACAAGCAACCGGTTGCTTGTATTGATTATTACAGAAAAGGAAAAAGTGCTTTGTAAAATAAAGTTAACGTTTCTGTCTTTTATTTTAGCAATTATTAATAACAGCATTGAGAAATATAATCTTTAAAGGATAAAATCAAGCGTTTTATGAGAGAAGCAAATAAGATATATGTAGTAAGGATTGAGGAAGGTGATTTATATTATAATGATTTAGGCATGTAGAATGAAGGAACAGCCAAGGATTGACTGAAACAGAATGAAAAGCATATGTGAATAAAACAATCGGATGGGGAATACCTAAGTGAACCTTTTCTGACCAGCTCGGAGACATTATGGACAAAGGTCAGGTTAAGAGTATATAAAACCAACGAGTCTATATAAAAAATGTGATGATATTGAATAAAGATACGCCAGGATTGTAGTAAGTCGAAATCCGTAGTCTTTGCCTAGCTCGCGGCCAAAAATTCTGGCGAGAATATATTAAGTAGCTATGACTAATAAGGAATGTGTATACATTACTGTCCGATTTATGCTCGTATCGCATATCTGCTTAAGCTTTTAAAAATAGTTGGTAAGAGAAATTTTATTTTAAGAATCACATGATATGATTATATCATCCGATTTACATAACTAACTGCATCCACGTACACACGTACACACACCGGATTTCATTTACGAGTAATTTTTGCTATCGCAATGCACTTAGAACTACAACACAGGTTACAGTGACATTAAATGTCTTTGACAGCAATTATCCCTGCAATTGTTAAAAGTTATTGCGCAATCTTACCAGTTGTGAGTTGCGAAATAAAATAATTGTCATTAGCTACCTCTTTTATTTTTAAGAGGAACTAATGCCAAACAGTAATTATAGTACGTTTTCTTTTTCTTGATAACTTTGTTATACATACATATTTGTGGTCATATATCTTATGATGTGCACATAACTAATAATGCAAATGTTAACAATTAATAGTTAGGCAGACAGACCTTTGATATCGGTAGATCCAAGGGCGTTGCCAAGGGGGGGCAGGGAGGAGTAGCTGTCCACCCTAGAGATTCTAAAAAAGTTGCCAAATGTAAAGCAACCAAAGTCCTAAGTCTTTGACTTGACTTGCTTGATCGATCATTCCCGTACGTCGAAACTCGAATGAATTCACCAATTCCATTCCTAATATTCCGTACGCTCAACTATGCTCTGCTCTATGTTATGACACGGAAAAAGCGTTGAAAATTTTGATCGCTCTTCCGTGCACAACGTGTACGGTAGAGCGATCGTTTAGCAGCCTCAGGAGACTAAAAACCTGGCTAAGAAGCACTATGGGTGGAAAATCGCCTCAATGATCTGGCCATGATGAGTGTGCACAGAAAACTTATTCTAAAATTCTTAAATTATGTAAACCTACAAGATTTTCATAATAAAGTGGTCAAAAAGTTTTCATAAAGTCCCCGAAGATTATGTTTTAATTAACCTAAACAAAAAAAGAATCTTTGTCGACCACTATTATATTTAAATCTGGTAATTACAAAAAAAATACACTGTATATTCAAATTCAAACGCCCAAATTATTTTTATTCTATTTTTTCTAATAAATGTAATAACTTATTTATAAATTTTATTTATTGTACAGTCAAGAACTCGTGAAGCTTTACACGTTGGACACTGTACCATTATTATTACAATCGCCGTAGATGTAAGGCTTGTACTACAAGTGAAAAGCTTCATGTGCTCTCGACTTTACCTACAATTCATACTTTTCTCATTCTCCATATCAACTTGCCCCCCTTGCCATCTGCTGGCGACGCCCTTGGGTAGACCGCTTTTTTATGTACGTATTTCGAGCTAGAAATCAAACTGGCTAATAATGATGATGAACCTATTACATTTTTTAAAATTATAATACTAAAATTACCGCACAAGGAATAATTTCTGTGTCGTGGGGGACTTTACAAACATTCAAGAGATGGATACAAAGAACACCTAGGCTTGGAGCAACTATTTGTAGATTACACAAATTTTTGTTCCGTGTGGAGATAGAACCTGGCGCGGCGGGCAGTGGCGAGGCGATAACTGTTTTGGTACCTATGTCGTCAGTCAGTTCAATGGTACATTATTGAATTTTTAATCATGCTTATCTGGTCTTTATGAACACGGTTATTATTACTATTATAACATAATTTTTTTAGTCTACAATTAATTTTATTAGAAAAAGATATATGTACAAGGTTGCTATGATCTATGGACATTTAAATGGACGGAGTATTCCATATGGCTCAGTGTTAATTCGAAACGGTTAAAAACTCGATAAAGGTAAAAATAGAAAATCACTTTTTTCAAACAAATTAAATCAATTTAATACGTAAACACCATATTTTATAAATATCAGTTGACTTTAATTATTTCATTGTTGTCACAGGTTTAATTTATTGCATCCTTGTTTGTGTTACAAACTAATGTTATGCTTGTGTTTTCGTTCTTATTGCGCTAAGATTAAGACTCACTTTGGCGTGATTGTTGGGTACTGTAATAATGTATACTAAGTATCAGAGGGTCAAGTCTCCCACATTTTTTGTCGCTTTAAGGTGCATGACCTTAGATACTATGCTTAGACTCTCGGTCAGCTGTTAGGGCAGGTACAATCCGTTGCAATTTAGCAGAAACTAAAAATCTATCCTGTGACAAAACTACTGCTCCTATTGAACTGAAATTTGGTGTAGAGCTTGTATGTGGTAAATACTTTATGTACTTAGATAGAAATAAAGTCTCACTTTTTAATCAACCTTGTATATTTCTTTTATAGTTAAAATTTAACTTAAGTCAGAGTTGTTTGTGCTTTACTTTAGACCGAAATTCTGAGTTCGTTGCGTTCCATCTCGAATTTTAAATATTTGCTCTTATACTTCGTATTAAGACGGTCGAGGATCATCATAAGGCAAATATGTAGTATGTGTTAGCTTTAATAAATGCTGACTAAAATTCATACAATTTCTTAAGTGTATCAGGGGGTTGTTATATAGGTACTTACTTATCTATTTATATAGTTCGAGTTCATATGGACTTACACCGCAATTATCTCATGCAACCGGTTGTAATTATACTGGAAGCAATTGTTTATTGTAAGCGATAAGCAGTTATTTTCTTTTGTCATGTCGTAAATTAACAGTGTCCTTTATGCCTCATACAATAAGAATGTCTCATGTAGGAAATCCCAGGTGATCGCATATTCTTGTTTAGAGGAAAGCTCTCACACTGGTGTTGCGGGGGACTTTACGCACACATAATTGAAGGACATATAAGACACCTAGACTCAGAACAATTTTATTTTTGGATCAGATAAGTAGTTGTTCTGTGTGGGTTTTTACCTTTAGTCATCACTTAGCAGTATGGCAACGTTGAGGTCACTCCATGTGCATAGCATATTCGCCATAAACTGAGACTTATAATATAAGCAAACCTTTACTTTTTTGGTTCAGAGGTTTATTATTACATTGGCATAGACTTGACTGGCCAACGATCATACGAATCGTATTTTGTTGGCTAATCAAGTTTATGCCAATGCAATAATAATCCTCTGTACCAAAAAGTAGAGGTTTGGTTATAAGCCTAGGTGGTGAGAGGTGGTATCGACCACCTCAAAGTTATGTTTCTTTTTAGTAGCAGTCCTCACTATGTGAGACTTAAAATCATAGCTGGCTAAACGTAATGTGTAATACTATT
Organism: Catocala sponsa; assembly: GCA_963564715.1. Lineage (NCBI taxonomy): Eukaryota > Metazoa > Arthropoda > Insecta > Lepidoptera > Erebidae > Catocala > Catocala sponsa. The sequence goes on along the minus strand of OY751338.1, from coordinate 16,971,434 downwards.
TTTGGAATATAAGCTTAAGGTTATGTTATATATAAATATGTAGGTATTTTAAAAATCATATTTACAATATAATCAATAACGCTTATTAGTATGAAATAAGAATCGCTAAAATATATGTTTATATTGAGCCAACAGTTATATACTATAGGATACAACAAAATGTCAACTTTGATAACTCTGGAAGAATAAAAACTTAATCGTTTCTTGTAACTAATACCAAAACTCTTACAAAAGACGAAAGAGCGTCTGCACGTTATAAGCCAATGTCATGGCCGGGAAGTAAACAATAATGTTTTTGTATTCTTTACAATATTTAAGTCATTACCAAGAAGCTTTACTGACCATTTCTATGGTACGTTTTGGACGAGACTAGCATGGAGAGAATACTTTTAAAGAAAATGGCTTTAATATATCATGAAAGGAAAGGTCGTCAGGGTTATCTTAGACATTGGATACAACTCTGTAAACACAGCAAGAAGTACAAACTGCATATTTTTTCGTGACGTTTATGACAAAATATATATCAAAGTATACACATAATAATAGCAGCCCTGTATTAAACTGTCCCACTGCTGGGCACGGGCCTCTTTTCAGTATGAGAAGTGTTGCCCATAGTCTGCCACGCTGGCTCAGTGCGGGTTGGCAAACTTCACATATCTTTGAGAACTTTATGGAGAACTCTCAGATATAGAGGTTTCCTCACAATGTTTTCCTTCACCGTTAAAGCACCGGTAATTAGCTATTTAATACCCACATAACTTCGAAAAGTCAGAATTGCGCGCCATGGGTTCGTACTCGGGACCTCTGCAAGGCAGTCTAACGGTGTCCCACTAGGCTATCGTTGCTGAGTAAAGTAACACATAAGTGTAAATTTCGCCCCTAGCAGTTGTCTTCAAATGTCTAATTGATAATTCTTGGATATCTTTGCTGTTTGTTTGTTTCAACCCATACGTATTCTATAACTTTTTTGCAGAGAGTACATTCGAATTGTTAGTTCTATTAAGATAAATATGACTGCCGCGCATGAAGTTTCGGGTCCCGATCCGTCCACCCACTGGACTTTACCACTGGAGGGTGGAGGGGTAATTCTTGATTACCCCTCAACCCACTATGCAAGTGTGAACCGAAGTTATCGATTAATTAAAAAAATTGATAAATAATTCAAATAATTTATTTTGCTAGGTTTGGGTAAAGTATTATTGCGATTTACTGTCAAGAAAGTCTTAATTGTAGGAAGTTTCGAACTGTACTCGGTAGGTAAATAGATTTGTGACCTATAACGTGGGACTTAAAACATGTCCATATGGATTGAGGAGCCACTTTAAATTTTAAAGGAAGCTCACTTATTTAGCAGTAAAACTGTTAAATAAACAGTTTTACTGCTACATAAGTGAGCTTTCTAAAAAAAAGTCCAAATTCTGGAATTTATGATATGATTAGTCTCACAAAAACCAGGTGTTATGTCTTATTTACGTTTGGTCATATCCGTTGTCCGACTTAGGCGTGCCGAAGATCTCAGTCCAAGCATTCCTTATACAAAAGGCGACTGCCGGTTTCGGCTTGCTTTAAATATGGTCGACTCAAACTAAGTCGTCAGACGACTAGACGTTTACACTGGGTCATTGGATTGCTCCGGTTGCCAGCCAAACTTGTCCTGTCTATTTAGGTAAGTGAGCCTTTTATCGAGTGTATGTAAGGCATTTTATCGAGATTAATCGACAGAATTGCGTCGATTTATCTCATCGCAACTCTGAGAGTCTTTAGTAGACTACAGTTTTAAGTACCCATACTACGCGATTTTACAAATAGCGTTTTTAAAGAAATTATTTTAGAATTAGTGATTCTACAGGTGGTCAAAGTGATCACACACCCAAATTGCCACATTAACCACGACAATCCTACCTAATATATAATAGTAAATGAGAATGTGAGTTTGTTTGTTTGTTACGCATTTACGCCTTAACTATAAGACCGATCATTATGAAATTTCTCATACACGTTGTTAGGGGTACAGGAAAGGACATAGGGTACCTTTCATCCAGAAAGAGGTACTGTTATTTTTCCCTGGTTATTACGGATTCACCTGGAGGAAAGATGTTCCCGGTAATACTGACTAAACCTACCATGGGGTTCTCGACATAACCAGAGTCGGCGAAGCCGCGCGAATCACTTTCATATGCAATCAAGGTTTCGGCCCGCATCGTATGAAACGGCAGGTACACAAATCAACGTACCCTATTCAGAGATAAATTTTCCCTACTGTCCCCTTGTGGGGGGACGAATACACAACATAGAGGCGCGCGTGTGAACACGCACACCGCCTCACGGACCTGGTACTGATCGGACTGGCGGACAGGTAAAACCGCCATCCCCGGATAAACCCTCATGCTGGCTGGAGGTCGTTTCGCACCCTTCAGCGTCCGATTCTGCGGTTGAAGAGAAGGTTCAAGTACTCCCTCTCCCGCTCCGCCGCCTCCTTAACGGAAATAACCTCATCACAGAAGGAAGCGACGCCGTTCCACGACCTTTGACTTCGGACCATGGACTGAACCACGGTCGAGAGCGAGAGGGCAAAAGAGGTACTGTTACTAACATAACCATTTTTTTTTTGGGAGTGGGGAAATTCTCCTGATGCATACCGCTCCACTCGGGGAGGTGGGACTGTTATGTCGGGCTCTCCGGCCTAGAGCGAATGGCCGGCATACCGACTAAAACCCCCCTGTGCACCGTCGCCCGCCTCGCCTTAGCGGGTGGGCCACCGGAACCTGATATAACATCAGCGACCCACCCAGCGACTGCCCACGACCCGCGGGCACCAACACTTGCGGCGGCGTCTGGGTGCACCAGAGACGCTGCGCCTACACGGAAGGGTGTGAGTGAGAGAAAAAATACCCCGATCTCCCACCCTCAGCCATCGCTAGGGGGGCATCAGACGCGCATCGGCGCGCCGACGCCGCCCAGTTCGCCGGCGACGGATCGGGTCAGCGAGGAGACTTTCAACCCTGGCCCGCTCCGCCGCCTCGGTCTGCGGTTGCATCCTTCTGCGAGAACGTCATCTCGCAGAAGGATGCGACCGCACAACAATTCCTGTCGCTATCGGCCATGGAGCGGATTATGGCCGATAGCGAGAGATCCACACCGATGGTCTCGACGAGGGCACGACGCTGCTGCGCCCACGCCGGGCAGAACTCCAGCGTATGCTGTCCGTGTCCTCGCCACAATCGCAGTGGTGACAGGCGGGACTCGATTCCCTCCTCGCGACCTTGTGCAGGTAGTATCCGAAGCACCCGTGCCCGGATAATACCTGCACCAGCCGGAAGGAAAGGGTCCCGTGCTGTCGCCACACCCACAACGAAAGGACCGGCCGGAGCGCCTCCACCTTACTAACCTAACCTAACTTAACCTACATTTATGCGAGCGAAGCCGCGGGCGAAATCTATAAATGATAATGCATATCGTGTACAACATTGTAAACAATAGATCGGTAGATATTTTTTAAATTAACGTACATAAATACAATTATTGAGCAGAATAAATTTAATAAGCCAGTAAAGGCAATATAGTCCATGAATCGAGGGCCCCCAGACGTTACTTATTCTCGAGTCGACCGTGTAACTTGATAACAAAAATATTGCTTTTAATATATCAACGAAAAGAATCTAAGTTATGATTAGCATAATAATTATACATATACATTAATCTGCATAACGAATACATATTTTAAAATTCTTATAACCTCTTATAAAATGGTATGCTGTCACTTAGTAACAGTACAGCTCAATTCTGCGAAATGTTATCCTATAGAGTATGCATATTTTTTATTAAAAGTCTTCCTGTAGGTACTAAGATTATTGCCTGTATCGTAAGAGATTTTCCAAAATGTTTGTAATACAAACAGTATGTATCTTATCTTATGTGGGAGGCCCGTCAGTGCAGACCGGCGACACTTCAACCAATGGGATCTTTTGTGTCGACACTCTTACAATAACGACTGCCATAGATGTTCATGGCAGCCGGGACCAACGGCTTTCCGAGGCACGGAGCAGTCGATAATTGTCAATCAGTACGCACATAATTTCGAATTCATATAACTTCCAAAAGTCAGAGGTGAGCGACGTGGGTTCGAGCTTGAGACCCTCTGCATTGCAGTCTGTTGGTCTCCCCACTGAGCTATCGCTGCTCAAAAAAAGTATACATATATATATAACAGTATGTAAAAATGGATACAAAGAATAACCAGACTCGGCGCGACTATTTGTGAATCAATCAAGGTGAGGGACTGTCTCGTTGGCACAGCGGTAGTGTATGCGACTGCTGTGCATTCGATTCCCAGGTTGGGAAAATGTTATTAGATTTTTCTATCAAGGAATTTTCAGTATCAGTACGGAGTTTGGTACTTCGTTCGGTAAACGGCAATAGGCTCGCCACTTATTAATTGAAACCTGAAACCATATCTGACGAAATGTGGGTGTAATACATGTTTAAATAAACTGTTTTCTGTCTTCTTTCTTTCTTTATTCCTTACATTATCCGTGAGACTATATATGCATAAATTAAGGTTATAATAATCATATATAATATTACATTATAATACAGCTAAATGTAGGGATATTATATTACAAGCATTAGTTACACGCCAGCTGTATACGGCTGTTTTTATTCAGATCATATCTTTTATCTTTAGAGAAATGTCAACACCACAATATAAGTAAATGCACCGAACCAGTTTTTGGTATTTTTATAAAGGGAAAACTATTTGTATAGGTATTTTTTTTAAGGTGAATTAATTAGCTCGCCCGATGCATTTTTCGCATTTTAACGGTAAGGGTTCCTTATATTTCGTATCATAGTAATTAAAATGTTAAACTTATATTTGCGCATTCGACACCGATCCACGTAGCTTAGATTACAAAATAATTATTCAGTAAATGTCATTATGATGTTTTGGTTTTACTGAAATTATCAATGTCCTTACACAAAGGTGACTCAAAACTTAGGAAGATAATCTGAATGACTCATGCACCACAGTTCAACACGTGAAGGCGCGTTGAGTCAAAAAACTTTCTTTTAGAAAATTAGTTTCACCCTATATTTATTTGTATCAATGTCACAAACCCATTGATACAATTTACATATGAAAACGTCGATTACGATGGGCGTGTATGAGGAATGTGATGAAAGTGAATGAAGCCAGAGAAGTGTGTCAGGATCGTAGCAAATGGAAATCCGTAGTCTCTGCCTACCTCTCTGGGAAACAGGCGTGAACCTATGTATGTATGTATGTATGTATATCACTAACTTAGCCGAGTACGATAGTTTTCAAAATTATTATTATGAAATTATTATGATAAATGTGCATTGCATACATAAAATATTGAGATCATACTCCTACAGCTTATACCCGAGCTGTATTTATTAACTATATTTTCTTATGAGATTTAGAGATAGTCACTCGTTCTTTATATGGAATCGCATCAGTTAGTAAAAGTGTGTAAGTAAGGAAGTATTGCAAGAAATGGAAGGTTACCTGTCCGAAAACGCCGGTCTAACAAAATGTGATCTCCATCAAAACCAAAGCTATAGCAACATTTTTGGAATCTGCAAACCAGATACAACTAACGAATGTATATATAACAGATTAGATTTCCGTGAATAGATTTTTTGCCGCAGAACATGTGCGTGGCTCTGTAGAGCATGCAAGCCGCAGCAAAAAAAAAAACATACACTGACCGACCGAAATGACGAGCTATCAAAACCAGCCAATTCCATGACGAATACAAACTGAATTGTACTTGACAGAACACGAAAATCCCCTTTCAAACATTAAAGAGTATTCAGAGCACGTTTGCCAATATAAAAAAGATTTATCTTCTTCTTATATTACATGATATTCGGAATGTTAGCGTTTTGCCACATTAGGTACTTGCTTAAATTATTCACGAAATATTTAGGCACCGACGCTTTAAGCATTTTCATGGCTTACACTAAAGCTATTATTGTTTTAAAACCATTAAGTCGTACAAAACCTACATTGCTAATGTACACCTCATTCTTTGTTTAGTAACACATCTAACCTTTAAAAACGTTCGCCAAAAAGGATTCATGTTTGTTCTGCAAGGACCATAGATTCTCTTTTGTACAAAAAAAAGAAATAAAGAGTTTTGTTTTTATTACGAGGCCATACCTGGCCAGAATTGTTTTTGGAGTTGTTTGATTAAATTATAATTTCAGTTGCCGTTTTACACAGAAATAAAAATGTCTCCATTTTTCTTAGGTGTACCATCTGTTTCTGTGATACTAAAATATACCTTTGTAGAATAATTTCCGAGAAACTTTGAGAATGATTAATGAAGTTTGCGGTTTGCTGATTCACAAAGAACTTACCAGTATTTCGTTGGTGATAATTTATGTAGGCTGAGTTCGCAAAAAGCTTTAATTATTAGCAGATAATACTAAACGTTAAACTGTTACGTTCACAAAACAACCTGCCATATTAATTAATTATTGCTAAATTTTCGGCTAGGTAATTAAATAAGGAAATAAATATCTTTGAACTTTGTAACGATATTTCTCAGAACGTCATAAGCTATACAAAAAAGCTTGTAATTGTACACAACTAACAATTTCTATTTCTAGTAAAGGTCACGAAGTAAATATTTACAAAAATACTCTCGACATTTTCTTCTATTTGAAGCCAGTGTGAGAAAGTTTCACGTCTAGTAGCTGTTTTGTTCAAGCGGATAATTGGAATGAAAGAGACAACTTTCTCATTATGTTATGTCGGAATCACTACTGTCAGTAATCATGTTATGAGGATACAAAAGAGTATTCGATCTACATATACTATAAATAAATCTGTGACAAGGGTATTTTTAAAATTTTTTTATTTAGGGGCTTTTAGTCACAAATAAGACCATGTCAGCCCCATTGTAACCTAAACATAATTATTTAATCTTATTCTAAGATTCGATAAAGTAAAATTGCTCCTTCGGACAATGGTTTGGACAATAAAGTTTGAAAGTACCCACATCAATTAAGTTTATATGAAATTCTGCCATTAGCTCTTGTCTCACAGCCCCAGTCCTGACACATTCCACTAACAAGTGGTATACATCCTCCACAATGCCACAATCTTCACAATTCGGGGTAGAACTTATTCCCATAAGATGTTTAAACTTGTTGAGTGGAACATGTCCAAACCGAAACAATGGATTTTCAATGTCTTTCCAGCTTTTGGTCTGTTTGTTCCAGCATCATATCAATACCACATGCGACTTCCTCAGTTTAATATCTTCGAGTTTAACTTGAAATCTAAGCTACGCATTATCTGATTCTGTTTAGAAAATCTGATATAGTATATGATGCATAATTGTTGGCTAACCGTAGTTCACGAGATTGAACCTCGATTACCTCTCAGTTCTGGTTGCGGTTACATGCTATGCTATGATCATATATATAACAGACGTACACAAATATATATATATAGACGTGTGTATAGTGATGTTACATCAAATCCGTTTAGTTTAGCTATTAAGTTATCAACAGTTTGTACTAATAGTAAATGTGAAATGGGGCAAAAGAATTAGTCCTTTGCCCCATTTCACATAACAATGTAACAATAAAAGATTTTTAAGCAAAGTAACATTTAATAAAATTCATCCACATTATGCCAGATAAAAAATTAGCTTATTTCATATTTATTTTCGTAAACACCATACATTAACTGAAAGTGAAACATAGTTAAAGATAATCAATTATTTGGTACAGTATGTTTGTAGGCAGTTATAATAATATTCTAGGGACATACACATACTATATAGGTACTATTATAGTTTATCATTGATCTGTCAAGTCTTAGAATACCAGACATAACTAAAAATTTTTTTTGACTGGCCACCGGTGTGCTGTTGTGACTCAATAGGTTAAACTATTTAGATTTATCCTTTCCCCAACGTTTCGGTTGCTTTTCAGCGGCCAACGGGAAATGCGAAATTTATATGAACAGTTTCAAAGAAAATATCTTAGTACAGATTACTTTTTTTTTATACTACTAATGTGGCAAACAAGCATACGGGCCACCTGACGGTAAGTGGTCACCGTAGCCTATGGACGCATGCAACACCAGAGGTATCACTTACGCGTTGCCGACCCTTTAGGAAAGGAAGTGGGAAGGAAAAGGAGCGGGATGGCGGAAAGAGGGTGATTGAGCCTCCGGTACTCTCACTCACCGAACGAAACACAACGGTAGGAATATTTACTGCTATTTCACGTCGATATTCTGTGAGAGGGTAGTCCTTCCCCGGTCGAGCCGGCCCATTCATGCTGAAGTCAGCGAGAATCTACTACTATAAATATAATATAAACTTACAATCATAGTAAGTGCTGCTTAGGTATTATATGTTACTTATTATATTCAGAACATTGGATCTTTTACAAAAGTTTCGTTTATTAACATTGTTGTCATAAGTACAGGTCAGGCACAGTCTTATTAATTTGAAACTCACGTTCTATCTGAATAGTTTCAACGATGTCACATTATTGAAAATTGGTTTATCTATCTATACATCAAAATTAAATCCAATTAGGTGGTTTTTGAAAGAAATTCTTTAACAATTTATTCTTTAAATTTAAACTATTCTTTAAGCTATCTATCTTTACCATCAGTTTGTAAAAGAATTTAAATTAAAGAAACCTGTGACACTATGAAATCAGTAATTTCTTCAATACGTTGAAGACAGGCAACATTTCAATTTCAAAGATATTTATATTTGATTTCACTTGATGTATGGTTCTACAAATTGCACTAACGCAAACGAAATATCAGCGAGAAACCACTCTGAATGTACGCATTTTGACAGTTATTGATAGATAGCTAGTTTCTGATGGCATCGTGCTAGCTGAATTATTATGGACTATATTTCGAGGCTTTTAAATGAAAGAACATATTAATGATGTCCATTCGTTGTTTTAGATTTTTTTATCTGATTCTATGCATATTGAGCTTGAAAGAGCCCGCTGTTGCTCATTATTGCTGTATGACCGAGCCAGCTGGCCTGGTGAAGTTAGTACTTTACCAGGCCAGCTGGCTCGGTCATACAGCAATAATGGTCATACATATATATAATATAATAATGATAACAAGCGCTTGACAGCGCAAGCGCTTGTTATCGGAGCAAGTCGTAAGCTAATTTTAATCTGAAAAATAAATCTAGTTACTTTCGCTTCTATTTGGTATTTGAACGTATGTAAATGGGTATCAGACGTATTAACTAATTACTTTAATATTTATTTGTTTTTAGATTCCTATATAATTTTTTTTATAGATATCTAAATATATTTAGATATCTATAGTTTTGTATCCTATATTTACTAATTAGGTAGTCAGTCAAAGAGTTCAGTGTCACTAAAACTGACTATAAAATGTAATAGGTAGAGCAACATTAAATTTGCATATCTAATCTGTTTGATAAAATATATCTTATAAAATATCAGGCACTAGATATCTTTAAAATAAACTAACATACAAATATGGTCATACAATTATCATGTGAGATTATGAGTACATTCTCCTGATTAGTACACGAACAATGATACAATCATGTGTGCCTATAAAGTGCAGTAGGAATATACTGTAACTATTATCTCCAAAAATAACAAGTACGTAGCATTACATTCACACGTATGCATGTTGTTAGACCCACGTAATAGGAGACGAGCCTCTTGCCATCTAATGGACACACATTTTTGTCTCCGTGCTATCCGTCTATTGAGAACTTACTAGCAGTAAAACCTCAAGTGTTATCCTCTTCTAATCTGGTATCACTCGGCATTTCGCGATTGAATACAAATATGCTCTGCAGAGCCAACGAAGCAGCAGAATCCATCCCTTGCATGTATTATTAAATAAAATGTGTATAAACCTGTTTTTCAAGGACTGACTGTCAATAACATTGTTTTTTAATTCTTCATTCAACTTTATACATTGTATAATAGAAAGTTAACTGTTATGTTTTAAGTTGTCAGTCTATTAGTTTTAGGCTACTAAGTTGAAAAACAACACTGACATTTTATTTAATAATCGTGATTTATTTTATCCTCAGCCTTCATGGGTGAAATGGTTCTGGAAGTTATGTGAAGTCTGCCAACCCGCACTGGGCCAGCGTGGCGGGCTATGCTCTAACCTTGTCACACTGAGAAGAGGCCCGTGCCTAGCAGTGGACCAGTTAGTATATAGGGCTGATATTATTATTATAGGTAAATATGACCATAATACCTAAAATATATTATTATATGCTGTATACCTTTGGTATATACGTTTAGCGAAGATAAATGTTCATATTTGGTAGAGCGTAATTTAATAAAAATAAAAGCAAATTAAGAATGAAATATATTTTTTGCTTCGATAAGTCTTCTCAAAGGCTAAGAATCAAGTCAATAAAACTTTGTTGAGCACTTCTCACCGAATCTTGAAAGTTCTTCAAGAAACGTGAGGAGTTACAAAATAGAATTCTTCTGACATTACTTTTCAAAGCTGAACCTGTAATTCAATAAATTGGAATGAGTCATCGGAATGTTGTTAATTAATTATTATTTGACGTTCTGAGAATACAACAGTACATTTGATTCGAATCACGAACAAAACAATCGATTTTTGAATAACAAAACGAATCGAGAATTGATGCGTACTGATTAAGAAACAACACAATGATCCAAGCAAGCTTAAAGATGTCCATGATGTTCTTGTGCCGACCTTTTTAAGTTGATGCACATAACAGGTTTTTCATCATAACTTCAATCGTTCCGATTTGACTGATTAGATCTATTTAGTAAATCGACTCAATGTTGCATACTGAAATAGAAACCGATTGCATCCGGTTCGAATCCTGAAAATTGGTATTTTATTAGTTCCTATGTTGCTTTCGACAAGCTATAATATGTCTGCATCGACACAAACTACATTTTAAAATCCACCAGGTTCTCTCAGTTTATTAGTTCAACTTCTATAGAAAAGATTGGATATTTAGAATTGCTTTATAGTTGGGTACAAGCATCGTGGATCCAATTTCCAGCATGCCGCTTTGAAATCAAATAATATAGGAGAGGTAATTTCACCTACTTAATTTTTATTCTACAATGAATTACAAAAATCTTTATATATATGTACATATATAAAGATTTAAAAATAGTAATACTAGTGTTCCGTATCTATAAACAAAAATAAAATACTTTATTATGTCGTTACTGATCACAATTCAGTCAAAATAACTCCAACCTATAAAGGTCTAAGGATTTATAAGTATGTAGTAATTATAAGATACATAGAAAATATTATCTAAATACTTCTCCTATGACTTAGATTTTAGACGTATACGTATGTTTTACTATTACGTAGTAAAAATACGTATACGACCAAGTTTGTTTTTGGTCGTATACTATACTGGATAAACGAGGATGTTCCTGTGCACGTATCGACCATAACTGATACTTTTGTACAATATGATACACGCGATAAATACGTTATAAATAATTAACTACTGTTATAGTCGTGTGATAAAGTATATAACATAACTATTTCAATATAATCTTAACCGATTTTTATGAATCGTAACATAGAATTGTCTTCATAACCCTGAAAGGTTAGACAGAGGTCCTACATCATACCCACAGTTCACCAAAAATAAGATACAATAATAGAAATATATAATATAAAGGTCACCTCAACAAGTAAAACTTTATCATAAAATCAGCATAGTTATTGAATTATACATCCATAAAATACACGCAATTTTAATATAACGTAACCTATTTTCTACGCTCGCAATTTCAGTGGAACCCTTTGATAGCATGAGATTTTATCACGCGATTCCAAAGTGAGCGCAGTAAACTCAAAAGATATATTTACCGAATCTCCGATCGAGAAAGGTAAGTCTTATCTTAAAAATGTATGAGCAATTCAACTCACTATATCAATAGTATCCAAAATTTTATTTGAATGGAGTTTGTAAATTGGTTTTCGGATTTTGGGACGAAAAGGTCAGAAATTTCTGTGAATTTCCAACTCTATATTGTGTTAGTTTGACTAGCAATAGCCTGTTAGTAAAGGAAAATATTTTATTATGTTTAGTATCGGATTTCGTGATGGAGCCGATGTATTGACGGATATCCTACTAATTGCTACTTATGCTGCCTTAGCAATTTATATGTATGAGGTTATAACGAGGGAATTATGGATTATTACATTCCTTTTGTTGTTTGTTTCTCGCAGTAGCTACAAATAGATGTTATTGCTTGCTGTGAAAGGTTATGTATAAGCAGTCTTTAAGTATGATTAACTTCGGCTGATTAAAGTACATCGTCTGGATTTTTATACTTATACGTAAAAGTTATGAATTTACTGGATGTAGTCGTCGACCGGAATTAACCTGAAAAACCATAGTAATTATAACTACGATCAACATTCGCACACGAAAAAATATTAAAACTAAAATCTGTCTTCTATATTATTATATTATTGTCAATACCTCTATTATTTAAAGTTTCTTTGTTGAATCCTTACTAATATTATAAATGCGAAAATAAGTTTATTTGTTACGCTTTCACGCCTTAACTACTCAATCGATCAACATGAAATTTTGCATACACGTTGTCAGGGGTACAGAATAGGACATAGGGTACCTTTCATCCAGAAAAAAGAACTGTTACAAACCTAACCTAACCTAACCTATATTTACGCGAGCGAAGCTGCGGGTGCAAACTAGTATATAATAAAGGCTTGTAAAAACTAAAATAGTGTAAAGGCGTTTCAGTGTGTTAAAATCTTCTATCATTTTATTCGTATTTAATTTTAGGACTATTTGTAACTGTAATAAGGCATAAAATATACAGGTGATTAAATAATATGTTCACAAACAAGTTCACCTTACAACTAGAAATTCTGGGTCAAATATTTGAGCTTGCTATAGGTAGTTTCCATTTTATTCTGTTTTGGGTAGTAAGGACCTAGTGTTGTTATTTTCGATATAAACAGTTGGTTGCGGTCTCATTAAAAACCTTCAATAATTCTAAGATATAAACACATTTAGCCCAGAAATATTCAAGGTTTTTATTTTATTCAAAGTTTAAATAAATACACAAGACACACGTCTTGAGTATTTAGTTTACCGTAGACCGATGAGAACTAACGGCTTGAATAAGATCTGGAAGAAACTGGATGTAAGAAGCCAAGTAGAAAATACCGGTGTTAGAGCATACACTAACACCGGTATTTTCTACTTGGCTTCTATACTAACTAATATATATAAATACGGATGTTTGTTTGTTTCGCTCACTCAACCGATATTAATGAAATTTCAAAAATGTATGCGGAAGTATACATGTTGTGAGGGGTACAGAAAAGGAAATAGATATTTCATGCAGAAAAAGGTTCTGTTTCTGAGGGATAGACATTTATTGACAGTATCTACATTAAGGCGAGTGAAATCGCAGGCAAAATCTAGTATTCTTATCTATTTTTCAAAGAGCAAGACGTTAATGTGAGACTCATCTATTTAATACTTTGGAGAATAGATATACAAGCATCCCCCAGCAAGTTTGATCAACGTCCTGAAAAACGAAGCCGGTTTGGATTGCACTGGAGGCAGAAATCATAAATTCGGAACTTTTGACTTTGACGTAAATCATACAGTCCAGCAGTCCACTACTGGACATAGGCCTCCTCCAAGGCCTATGTCTAGTAGTAGATTGCTCGATATATAATATCCACTACTACTACTGTATAAGTTCATTAATCCAAGATAAAAAATCAACGGGTTGCAGTCCGGGAGTGCAGGCAGAAGTGAAATTTGAATATTAACGTTGTGCATTTTTGATATTTTGGAATGGTTATGGATTAATTTTACACGAATTGCTTTAATTATCAGTATAAAAGTACCTACTATCATTTATGTGGTAAAATACAATATTCATTTATTGCGCTATCGTACACAAACATGACAATTCTCCCTCCGTCTTACGAATTTTCAATCAGGTCACGTGTCCTGACGCGAGTTTGACAAGTTTTACCCATCACAAAAAAGTGCACAACGCCGCTAAAGAAGTTTTCACTTTAATAATAAGCTGAAGTACACGTTAGTAATTTTTACTATTCGTATGCTATAAATATAAACATGAACTTAATGGTATTCCAGAACACATTACGACGCACTACACGTGTAAGACATTATCAGTCTGTAAGCCAACATACATATTATGAACATATTATATTGTTTACTGGACTGTTGAGTAAACAATTGCGGTTTCTGTTGCTTAGCAACTAAGGCATTTGATATCACGGTAAAGGAAATTTCCCTTATAATATTATGTCGTAGTCATTGACTTACATATTAATATGTAGTAACGTACGAACTGGGTAGACCACTCGTTACAATGATCTGGATTCTACAAAGATCGACCATGTAGTCATGTGGTTGATTGTCTTGGGGACGGTCATCGAAATGGAAAGTCTAGGTAGCCTACACCAATCATATCGTAGTTAGAAAAAGTTCCTATAGATGTCGCTACTTTTATTTATATGATGTTATTATTAAGCATTGCTTACACGACCTCAGACCGATAGCTCAGCTATAGGTACTATAGCTGAGTCACTGAGAAAGCAACATACTTGAGTCAATGACATTTATATAATTTATCCTTTCCACTTCGTAAAATATAGGATTGCTCCTGTGCCAGATGTCATCCGTATCACGCTCATCAAATTTCGTATTTCATGAAGGTATAAATTGTCAAAAAACAATATCATACTTTATTGATAAAAGCGCTCCAGTAGTGATGTTTTTTGCGTCCTCTTAATCGAAATACGAAGTACCAAGCAGACTTGTAAAATAAATCTAGATTTATATTTGATTATTAATATTAAAATGTCATAACACAACATAAATCCACGTGCAACGTTTTGTTTATAATAATAATAATAAAATTTGATTTCAAATTTGTCTAATTTACAAATTCATAGTAATAGTATACCTAATAACAAATAATCAAAATAAAAATAAAATTAATAAAGCAATAAAAATATGAATATTGAGTTATATATTGAACATTTACATTAAAAATTCATATTTAAATTAATTTAATTATAAAATAACAATAAAACAAAATAAAATAAATTATAATTATTCATCTCTGACGGGTACACACATACATATGTACATATGTGCCCAATGTGCCAGAGAGGGACTATAATATTTTACAGATAACACTTTTAGAATACTGTTAGGACTAATCCGTAAAATAGTTGCTTCTCTGATGATTAACCTACTCATCAGAGAAGCAGCTATTTTGCGCATAATAGCGTAAAAGTCGTCAGCACTTGCTATCATGAACATGTCTGACGCGCTGCAATTACGGGGTAAACCCTAAAAGCGTTATTATCTTAAACTCGTAGGGCGTCGTCTTAGGCTTGACGCGTATGTTTCACCCATAGGCTACATAATTGTGTAAAACGCTGGGCAGAACGCTTTGAGCAACGTGATTTTCACATGGTCACTGTAACGTGAAAACCTACGAGCTAGCCATCGTGTCCCGGAGACTTACCTCTAGACATGTTCTTAATCACATGTGCAACGTCTGTTGCTGTATAACTTAGGAGCGTCTCTGACCTGTTCGAAATAGCACTGTTCACCTTCCCCCTAGGCAACAAAAGAGGCTGGCTGATCTGGGATTAATTCATTAATTTTAAATAATGCTCATACGAAGAGAACAATTTTTAGTTCCTATTATTTTAAATAACGTATAAGATAATACAGGCTTCTATTGTTCGTGTTTGAATTATTATAATATATTAAATTACAATAATTATACCGATAATTTATAATCGAATATAGTCAAATTATCCCAGCCCTCGCCATAAGTGTCACAGGACCCAAGCTATATTTTACGGAATATAAATCATTTGTCGCAATGTAAGTCATGATATAATTTCAATACTGATATTATAATTGCAATTGTCTCCTTTTCATACAATATCGCGGGCTAATTTTAGTTACGTTGTAATTTCACGGGTAATTTAGTAACGTTAGGGATAAATGAGATTTTGTCAATATCGCAATGTATAAAAGAAGAATGAAAGCTGACGTTCTTTCCAAGCAATATATAATAATTAAATGTATAACAAGAATACTTTCTTTTTACAGTTTAATATACATATTTGACTGTAAAAAGAAAGTATCAACAAGTCGCATAACACAAGATTATCCCAGAGGACCAATTCTCATAATAAAACTGTTCAAAGAAATTCCAATCTAGTCTTTGTGTCATTAATATTACAAATAGCCTTTTTCCAAATTAAAATAAACGTCAAATGAGAACATGTATGTGATGGAATATTATATTAAATTATTATATATTGCAATACATTTTACATTAATTTGACGAACTTATTTAACTTTATTGAAATTTGTAATTTGAACAGGTTTATTACGAAAATTGGCTCTCGGACTTTTCGTTGTATACTACTCTCTCAAGCTGTCAAAATCGTGTTAGTTGAGTAGACAAAAATCTGAAATATCACCGTATATCAAGGTATTTTGGCTAACGTATGCATGAATCCTGACATCTGGTCTAGTTTGTACACACAACAAAGCTATTGTTATAAAGGATAAAAACAAAAAGGTTTTCGATAGGCATGTCTTAGAGCCGAACCCTATTTATGCTACATACATATTAAACATAACTGTGTGACAGCAGCTGACATCACAACTCAACCCATCTTATAGAAAAATGCGGCTTAGATAAATATTGAAAGAAAAGGCATATTTTAGAATGTATTAGATAGAAACAAAGAATGTACATTATATCTAAAATTTTACAACTATAGGATGAATAAAACCATTACATTTGTATTGTCAAATATATTGGATACGTTTCAAAAGGCTGTTCAAAGCAAGACCGGTCAAAGCTTTCAAACATGTTATATATTTGACAAATTCTGGAACTATAATTGAACTAGATGATGCCGATGTTGAAATGGTGGCATTGCTCTTACCAATACGCTGAGTGTTGTTAATACGTAACAAATATTTCTGAGATCCGTAGACAGATTTCGCATTTGCTTAGCAATGATGTAGTTGGCTGGACACACGGACGTCTCAAGCTCAATCACAAAGCAGTCACCTCTGACTTTTTGAAGCTACTTAGTTGATTCAGGAGTATGCTTAGGCGTTTCGAAAACAAGTTTAGTTAAGATACGGAACAATAAAGATATTTTCAATCCACATTAGGTATGACAGTGAAAAGTGATCCGTAGGTCATTAGTCATACAAGCACACATACAACATTTATTTTATAAATCACTAACTGTTTTAGATCTTATAAGATAAACAAGCTGCAATAATAATATGGTTATTACTAAAATAAATATGTTCCTGAATCTTGAATTACACAAAACAAACGCCCGATGCTATTTAACTGATTAAAAAATAGCAGGAGGTTCTGCTTTCGACTTCTCTGTCTTTTTTAAGGTCCATAAATCAGTGGTCGCTTTATCGGAATGTCTTGTTTATGGACTGAAATTATTGCAACATTGAGAATTATTATTATTAATGGGATCAGCTTATCGACGAGGCAATTAATTAAAATATACGGTAAACCCGGTGGTGCCTGAGATCATCGTTAACGCGTTTTAAGATAAAAGTATCCAGTTTAGCATGCATTCGCTCCCAATTCAATCTTACATACTAGTGCCTAATCTTATGATGCGTTCTTTGACATGCAATGTATCATTGTGAAATATTTTTGGCTCTTTAAAATACAAACGAAGACGAGCTTCGGCTTTTGTAGTAAGATAAGTGTTCATATTACAAAGCGAAAGTTTCTAAAAATGTTTGAATGCTTTGTGTTTTTTTTTAACGACTTTTCCATCTCTAGGCATTATTTTTGTATTGCGCGGGACTGTACAAACATTTTGATCATGAATAAACACCCAGACTCGTTAGACACACATTTTTGTCCATGTGGTGTTTGGTACCACTACACTTGATGTAGAAGTAGTTCCGAGGTGACACTTAAACGAATAAGGGTGAAACTGATACTGGGTCAGTACACAGATATACGGTTTTTAACTCGGTTTGCGTTTCCGTGACATTCAAACGGATGCGGCCTTTTCCGTTTTAATTTTGTTGACAGAAGCCAGTTGTTTCTACGTACGTTAGGATGTATATTATGTACAATCTATTTTTATAAGAAGGCCATCAACTACCCAATAGGGACATACATTTTTATTAGACGACTTGGATATATAATAACCACCATATTATTCAAGAAGTAATTGATATGGACTTCCTTTTAAAAAATATAAAACAATACGATAAAGATTGCTAACTAGCTTAAGCCCGCGGCTATGGCTGTGTGTGTATCGCCCGGCATAAAAGCTTCCTAATTGCTTACAAGGCCAAATACATGAGAATATTTGCAATTGTGGCGATGTTATTTGCTTGAATAAATTATATTATAAAGTAAAATCCTTGTTATGATCCTTTTGAGGTATATCTGAGGATTTTTCTGAACAGAAAATGGTAAATTTAACATTTAATGGTAGTGAATGCGATTATTGTGTATGAGCTCTTCTGATTTATTCTTAGGTCAATTTGTTATTGGGATTTTTTGTCAGGAAATTAGCAGTACATAGTCATGACTTGTGCCTGGTAGTTGACAATAGGCTCGCTTCTGGTCGCCATATCTGGCGAAATATTATTGTTGCTGATAGAGGGTCTAAGTATCTGTGGAAATAAGATAAATAAGATGAACCAATTAAAACATGCATAACATAATAATATACATGTTGTTTATGCATGTTTTAATTAGTCCATCTTGAAGCTTTAGCAATCAGCTTCTCACTATATTGAATAAGTCTGCCATCCAGTTAAGGTAAGCTACTAATATCTGTAGGCGTCAAATATCTGAAATAATTATAAAGCAAATCTATATCTATAGCTTATGAATTGATGTAAAATGCAAAAGCTTCAAATTTCCGATCGTTTATCTTTGTTCCAACATCTTATATTATCATTGCGCCCTTTTTGAGGTACTCTGAACCTAGTCGTTTTCATGAAGTCTTTTATGAACAACAGCACCTGTAAGTATTTTATTTACACCTCATTTCTTGTCATATTGGTTCACCCATCGGACTATGGGAGTGGGAGATTAGGGCGTGCACACTTATATTATAATATCTTTTGCGCAGATGGTCAGTCTTCGTTTAGATTGACAACTATGGCCGAAATTCGGAAAAGATAATACATAAAAAATATCTCAGCTTCGTTAGTATCGATCTCTTTATTAAATATCTAAAAAGAATGCAGATTTTGGTAAGGCCTTTGTCAACATTCTTATATTATGAATAAACGTTTCAAAGCCAGATTTCGTTATTTCGCATAAAGTCTTCTTGAGTATAGCTAATTTTCTGCTTTCCCATTGAGGCTTCAAGCAGATTGCATCCTGGTCTGTAAACAAACAGAATATTTGATTATATAATTATTGTCATTCATCAAGATGGATAAAAGCTACAATAATAATAAATGTGTTTGCTGTCTGCTTTAGCTGTATATAATACATTTAAAACTCCTTCATTAGGGATTAAGCTCTGTGTTGCGAGGCACTTTACTAACATACAATTAAAATATATAATTATGTAAAATATACCGAGACTCAAAACATTTTTTTGGGATCACACAAATAATTGTACCGTATAGGAATTGAACCTACAATACTCGTTGTGACGGCAGCGACGAGGCCGCTTTTCTGCTACGCCAATTGCAAGTTTCACCTTCATCTTAAACAATGCACCTCCTTATTTTGTTGCATGCTTGCTTTGGTAATGGTTAAGTTATCTACTTATGTGCTAATATTTAAAATGATGAAGTAGATAAATAATTAATAATAAAACTATAAAATGTACATTTTAGCTATATGTATATTATATCAATACAAATTATTATATAGGATAAACAAAGAAGAGTACCAACAGCTAATGGATTGATAATATGTTAGAAATATTGAACGTTATCAAAGTGTGCTCTACACAAGAGGGTCAAGTGGCATTACTCTGAAAAAGCCGGCGTCTATGTTTTTCCTCATTGCTAGAGATTTATGCCTCTGTGCACATATAATGGTTTCGAAGCCTCTGACTTACATTTTCATTATATTTGCATGTATTTCAAATAATCATGCTTTTATCATTTTCGTTTTAATGTTTAGTTATTGCGTATCATATAAGATGTAATTGTATGTACCTGTACTAAATATGTGCGATAATCCACCATCTCGCGATACTTTCGGGTCTTCGATGATTTCACATGTGGTTGTTTCAGGGCCAACGTCAAAGTACTCCATACCACCAATGTTTTTTAGGGTGTATGTATATTGCGATGCATGAAAAATAGCTGCAAAATATACCAATATTTAGCCGTGTTAAGTAACTTTACAAAGTATTGGTTGTTCAAAGATAATGGCACACATACTGCTGAGAAAAGATGTAAAAGTGAGAATATGAGTATTGTTTCAATGGTTGTATAGTTCTCTATAATCCAAATATTTTAAACTATACCGATAATGATACAACTAGACAGGTGTGACTCAATAGGCTAACTGGATGGTAAGGTTATCACTGTGGTCGTTTGAAATCCGGTTCAACACTTTGGGTAGATAAGCTTGCTTTATTTGACGACGGTATGATTTCGCCAGCTCGCTTACGTTGTTACTGTTTTCACCCGGTAAATAATAGTGCCGGAGGCATGCCCATACCTTATTTTTTATCCCTTCTTTAATTGCTTATTTCTAGATAACTATGAGCTACAGTAACCAACTACTATCAGATTAGCTGTATCTCTGCTTGGTATACGCCATAAGGCATAGCCTGGTATATTTTTTATCATTACTAAAGTGAAATCAATCTGGTTCCCTCTTAACTCTTCAATTCTGATTGCTTGTCGTGGATGGGCTCACCAAAGCATTCTAAAGGTACAGTTGTAACTTCTGCAAGCTGAGTTTTTGGACTTATATCAAGGTAACTTAATAAACCTGCATTCATTTTTTTTGGACTTTAAAATAACGTATTTCAGGGCCTGTTTCATAACCTCCAAATAGCATTTGTCTATAAGGTAAAAGTCTCGCCATCTATCTTCTTTAACCTAACTAGAGTGAGACAGCATGCGATTTATATTTCGAAGAGCTTTTACTTGATAATTATTGTGAAACTGGCCATTTGTTAAGTTGTCTTATTATAAACAGCTCTTGAATTTTACTTACTTGCTGAGACTGAGTAGAGACCATGAAACGTTTTATCAAATTTGGTGAAACAGGTTTGAAAATCACTGCAGTTCACTGTTATATCAGCATTTATTTTCAGAAGAACTGACTGCTTGTCTGTATCCATACTAAAAGGCAGTGAAACATAAAAAAAACATATGATGCCAAGTCAAAAGAAGGTTTAAAAGTGTTATTGAATATGTTATAGTGGTATTTAGTTAGTTTTTATAATTCAGAAATAACAAATAATATTGGTAGCTTAAGATTTTTTAATGTTTTCAAATTTACTTATTTAAGTTTTCATGTTAATGACCCAAACTCACTCACTAACAAAATATGAGTATCTGTAATATTGTGAGATATTGGTGAATGATTATTATAATTAGGTAAAGAAGCAGAGGTCTCGAGTTCGATTCCAAGGCACGCATATCTGACTTTTTCCAAGTTATGTGCATATGAAATAGTTAATTATCACTCGCTTAAACAGTGAAGGGAAACATGGTGAGGAAACCTGCATGTCGGAGGGTTCTACATAGTGTTCTCAAAGACATATCTTTAAGCCCAGTGCGGATTGGCAGACTTCACATATATTATGAAGTCTGGCAATCCGCACTGGGCCAGCGTGGTGAACCATGGCCTAATACTTCTCACACTGATAGAAACTCGTGCCCTGCAGTGGGACCGTTTAATACAGGGCTGATATTATATATGTGAGTAGTAGAGCCTCGCTGATTTCAGCATGAATGGGCCGGCTCGACCGGGGAAGGACTACCCTCTCACAGAATATCGACGTGGAATAGCAGTAGTCCTACTGTTGTGTTTCGTTCGGTGAGTGAGAGTACCGGAGGCTCAATAATATATAATTATAATATAATATAATAATAATATATTCTACCACATACACACAACACGATCTAGCCCAAACTAAGCAGAGCTTGTACTATGGGTACTAGACAATGGATAAACATACATATATACTTTTTTTTTGTAAATACATACATATTATACATAGAAACACCCAGACCAAGACAAACACCCATGTTCATGCACACAAATGTTTGACTTGTGCGGGAATCGAACCCGCGACCTCGGGCGTGGCAGTCGGTTACACCAACCACTACGCCATCGAGGCCGACAACACCAATCACCCTCTTTCCCCAATCCCGCTCCCTTTTCTTCCCATGTCCTTTCCTAAAGGGTCGGCAACGCGCAAGTGATGCCTCTGCTGTTGCAGGCGTCCATTGGCTATGGTGACCACTTACCATCAGGTGGGCCGTATGCTTGTTTGCCACCTTAGTTGTATAAAAAAAAAGAATATTGTTTTATCTTCTCCCTAGCCTATATTATTCCCAAGTCACTTGGGGTCGGCTTTCTAGTCTAAGCGGATTTGACTGTATATCAGTTTTCACAGAGCGACTGCCATCTGACCTCCGCAACCTGAAGGCTATCCATACCCTAAGGCTAGACCAATGTCAGGATATTAGAGGGCACTGACTTCCCAATAACGACTGCCATGATGTTACTTACTAGGGACCGACGGCTTAACGTGCTCTCTGAGGCACGGAGCAGGCGATAATTGTCAATCAATACGCACATAATTTCGAAAAGTCATATAACATCCGAAAGTCAGAGGTGCGCGACGTGGGTTCGAACCCGAGACCCTCTGCATTGTAGTCTGTTGGTCTCCCCACTGAGCTATCGTATATATTATTTTATAATGAATGCAAAAACATGATTGGGTTTTTAAATGAATTAGTAATGGCCTAAATGTAATGTAAAGTAGTACAAAACTATATTTCTGTGTGAAATATAGTGTCGATGCTTATGTTTTGGGGTAGGCAGCTTAAGGCTGCAATGACAATAAAAAGTCATGTGTATAACTACAGTTTTCAACTTACTTAAAAGTGGAAAATTTTATGTGCCTCATTCCTGAGATTAACGCATTCTTGAAGTAAAATACCAAGCCCAATTCATCATCAGCAACAATTTTCTTTAAAGGTACAATAAATGGGTCTACTGCCAGTAAGCCATATTGTGAAAAACCACCGTAGGTCTTTAACACAAAATTCTTTGTAGCGTTTTCCAGGCATTTCATGTCATTTTTATTACATGGGTCGAATAGTGGTCCTATAAATAAGAAGAGAAATATTATATTAATATTTAATAAAATAAATAATAAAAAAAATAGAATATAAAAAACATGTACACATGTTAATATTTTAGCCTTACATTACCAGACATGATTGAAAATCTATTTTGTCTGGCCTCTAGTGTGCCGCTGCAACTCAATAGGTTAATTGAGAAATGGGATCAACAGACCATTTTCATTAATTACTTACTAAAACAGTAAATAATCATCCAGTAGACCGATTTATCGGGTTAATAAAACTTATATATTACATACCCACTCTTGCAGAGGCGAATGCAGTAGCTGCAAGTAATAGCAGAAAGATTAACAATATTTATTGCTCATGTGAAAAACATTGGATGTAAAATTTTGCACTCAAATGTGTCGGTGAAGTAAGAGGATTGTTCTGATTAAATGAATCCAAGCGCATGCACTCTAACATGTGTCTGTTGAGTGATCTCCTCTAGTAACTAGTACAGCCTTGTCGGCCTCGGTGGCGTAGTGGTTAGTGTAACCGACTGCCACGCCTGAGGTCGCGGGTTCGATTCCCGCACAAGTCAAACATTTGTGTGCATGAACATGGATGTTTGTCTTGGTCTGGGTGTTTCTATGTATAATATGTATGTATTTACAAAAAAAAAAAAGTATATATGTATGTTTATCCATTGTCTAGTACCCATAGTACAAGCTCTGCTTAGTTTGGGCTAGATGGTGTTGTGTGTATGTGGTAGAATATTATTATATTATATTATTATTACATAATGTCCTCCAGACCGAATTTCGGTCACGGCGGTCAATCTTAATGGAGACAGGCTATCTGCGCAGGAGATTAGTTAGTTAGTTGCACGTGTGTTATTCGCACTTAGCCCCACAATTGGGCCATGCCGGGCCTGCGCAGGAGATATTATAGTGCACAAGTGTGTGCGCAAACACAACTGCACTCTCTGTTCCCTAACTCTCATGATCCAATGGGACGGTAATCCAACACTACCGGAAAGAGATCAGGCGCAGGACCAACGGCTTTACGTGCTTTCCGAGGCACGGCAGTGTCTAACACCACCAACTTCCTAACTCCGGGCTACTATTGAGATTTCTTAACAGATAAATCCAATAACTAGTACATAATTATTAACTTACTAACGGATTGTTAGGGATAGTTTGCAAATCCAAAGAATGACCGCCTCTGTATATATATATTACCTATAGAGCAATGAAACTGATTGCTAAACATTATGAATACACGTTGAGCACTTTTATGTTCTAACTGCTAAAAAGCCGCACCGCCTTAAATTATCTGGTAATTGCAAAGAGTTTTTGTGTAACCAACAGTAAATTAGTATTATGGCATAATATAGATACAATGTTTGTTGTTTGGTGTTTATGTAAAAAGTATTTAAATAGTGCTGGTAAAGTTCTCTTTCAATTAAGTGATGCATAATATTATATATATTAAATTGGTCAGTATTATCCTAAAGGTCTGGTTCAAGTACTAAGAATGATGTATAACTAAAGAATACCATGTACTTTCATCGTATTATTTAACTATGTTTCATTAAGTTATATATATAATCATATCAATCTATCCTTTAAACATTGCAACTAAATACGATGATATATTAATAGTAATATTTTGACCTAATTCTGCGGATGTGGAACCTACCTATATACCAGAAATCAATCGATTTTTAACACGCAATTATGCATCTGAAAACTCAATAAAATCTTACACTCTCTCAGTATCCCTAACATAGAACTCTGCTTTAACTATGTTCGTAAGGCACGGTTTGTATTTAAATCTTTCTTTACAAAGGCGTTATTAAATGTTTCAGTTACCTTCGGATTATCTAACACAATTTTATTATTATTATGTAACAAGAAAGTGGTATTTGCCCAGCAATGCATTATACCAATAATCTGAAGAGACAATACATAATTTAAGTTCATGTTAGCGCGTTGATTTCTTATTTAACATTCTTATTTTTGATTTGACAATATATTTCTATAAATATTTTAAAGCTAGCAAAAGAAATATAATAAAGTGACCACACATACCTTTAGATTCCACACAACTAATAATATATAGAGTAATTAAAATGCATTTATAAAATGCCATCACGACTTCACGATATGGTAGTGGTTAGACACAACAATATAACATAAATATCGAAAATAATTTATATTTTGAGTCCTTGTATTTCCCTCGTTTCGCGCGCCCCCACCTCTACCTCACCATCTATCGTCGTCACTACTGCACCACATGCGTAAATAAAGTTATTTGCTCATATGCTTGATGCATATGAGTAAATAAGGTGAGCTGCAAAAATAATAATAAAAGCATCCAAGCGCACGAGATACGTACAACAGATTTTAATTTTTTTTATTGGATTTCACTCTAGTCATTATGATCAGCAAATACCCTGCCTTACCTCTTCCACCCACAACTAACTCGAGTGCTAGCGCCCGATATAATAAAATATGGTTGGGATGCTCAACCACTGATTCGATGTGTCGGGTGATCGTGTCTTGCTACTAACGGCACAGCTCATCCGTATCACGGACATTACCAGCCTGAGTTCTCTTACTCTACCGCAAAACAAGTGGCTCGGATTGCATTAGGACAAGTTTTTCAATTTAACCAGATTTGTCTGAATATTCGTTTCTCCACGAAGCACTAACCTAAAGAGACAGTAGTATTATAAGGTTAGATATCAAAACATTTGAGGTTATTGAGTCCTCGTATTGACTATCGAAAATCTATATTCATCACAGCCCGATCCGCTCACTAGTCACCCCGAGGCGTTACTCTATGTCTACATACTGTAATGGTTAAAACATGATGTGTTACGTAACGTTCGATTCTACGGACTGGAATTAAAGTTCAGAGTATCAGTATCACGATACAACTGCGTGCGGACAGCATAAATAACTACGGGCGGATAACTGCTTAGCCGGCTAATACGAGTAAAATGTAAACTTCATTTTAGGGACGTTAGGAATTCGTATTCAAAAATAGTGGTTATACCTCTGTGAATACAGTGATTATGCAAACAGATTCATCATAACATATTCTTAAAGATGTTTGTAGTAATATTATGGATATACATCGGTTGAGGATGGCACTACACATAAGAGATCACATCAGTTCGGGGCTAGGAGTGGATGCAAAAATGTGATAAACATTACTTTTATTTTATTTACTCGTGGATCCAATATGATAATGTAAATATTAATTATGATATTCAAACTTGCCTCAAAGCTTTATTTGAGTCTTGAATCTTAAGGAAAACATGAAATTTTAGCATAACTTAAGTTCTTATAGAAAATGTATGTATGAAAGGAAAGAATCCTAAAGAAGAGTGGTAAATCCTGGCATTGTCAAATGTTTGATGATGGTACGAATGTATCTTATAGGAGTCTCACATCATTTGCTAAGTCCTCTTTTTCATCCCATCTTTAAATCTCCTTCCATTCCTAACCAACTATCAGGCTGTATGTCTGTTTGTGACCTTTCTTATATAAAAATAGAAGTATGATACCGTAGGTCATAAAGTATACAAACAAACAGACCAAATAGGTATGGTAGCGCCGAAGTCTATTTATACTACTATTATACTATACAGGGTGTCGATATTTATTCAACTGCAAATACTGGATGACGTAAATTAGAAAAAGGCACGTTATTTTTTTAATAAAATGTCCATTCATTCTTTAATACGGAGATTCCGATAATGCGCGAGCGACGACCTGGGCCGATCATACGGTAGCTTCCGTGCGTTCAAGGGGTACGATGCATCGAGTCATTTTATGATTGGTGCGCATCTTATCTGTGTCAATTTGGGATGAATACTAAAATATCTTGTACTTCTTTAGCGATAAGATTATTAAAATAAATAATAATAATAATATTCTTTATTGACATAAAATGGATACAATTATGTTATAGAATTCCCTGACACCCGCGCTAGTAAACACTGTGTTGCAGGTGTCAGTGTCTTCCCCTTATGGTGACTATAATTTTATATCAAATAGAATACTAGGTAATTAATTTAAAGAATAAAGTAAAATTTAAAAACTAAAAATAAAAGAAAAAATATTTTAAAATTATTTCTTGGTAAGTGCATGCGTGTGTGTGTTTGTGTGTGTGCTTGCGTGTCTGTATTTGTGCGTGGGTGGGTGTTTGTGTGTGTGTGTTGTGTGAGTGTGTGTTGTGGGTGTGTGAGTGACTGCAAAATTCATAACACTTTTAATAGATTTTCTACAGCGTCATAATCCATTTGTTTTAGCCAATTAGATATAACCATTTTAAATTCATCATTATTCAATTTACTTACTTTATATATACTTATGTTAATAATATACATTATTTACTTACTTGTAGCGTGCTCAAATATTGCAGGTAATTATATCAGCACCCTGTCTATTATATGTACATATTCAACATAACTGTTGGATAACACCTGAAATCACAACTTTACCTATAAATAAATGAGATACATTTAGTGTCAATAACTACCGATTATTTATTTTAATACTAGAGTTTTCCCGCGGTGTCGCTTGCGTTAAGTTAATGTAGATTTGGTCAATATTTTTTATGCCTCAGAAACAGTACTTTTTCCTGGATGCAAGGTACCCTTTCCTGTAACTTCACAACGTGCATACGAAATTTCATGATGATTGGTCGGGTAGTTAAGGCGTAAAAGTGTAACAAACAAACAAACAACTTACATTCGCATTTATAATATTAGTATGGATAACTTGAACTTAATTATATAAAATGATTGAGTGCATTATAAAATATATATCTGTGATTATGTGCTAAGTGTATTATATAATTAATTTATATGTAAAAATGATAATAATAGTTATTATAATTATCTGCTTTGTAATTCCATATTGTTATCTAACAGGATATCATTAATATAAAAAAACTAAATTGTTAACGGAATTTAAAAAATTTAATTGTAGGGTTCAAAAGCCAGTTGCAGTTTAATATTAATGTTTTATTATAATAATAATGGGCTTATTCCCAACGGCCACCACTGAAACTGCCACCACTGGTGGTCGTTGGAATAAAATTTTATATGTTGGATTTTTGTTACTTAAGGTATTGGACTTGCGATCGTGAGGCCGCGGGTTTGAATCCCAGCTATTGCACTACTGACGTGAACCCACTCCTAATACAAGCATTCTAGCTTAGCTGGAGAGATTAACAAGAATACTAGTAATTTGAAACACTAATTGTGAGACAAAAAATTAAAGAAAAAATCTAACATCAGGGCTAACGGGACAACTTCTTGTAAGAAATGGCATCTTGATAGTAAAGTCATTGTTTCTTTTTTATACAACTTAGGTGGCAAACAAGCATACGGCCCACCTGATGGTAAGTGGTCACTGTAGCCTACGGACGCCTGCAACACCAGAGGCATCACTGGAGCGTTGCCAACGCTTTAGGAAAGGAAATGGGAAGGAGGAGCGGGAAGTGGGAAAGAGTCGATTGGGCCTACGGATTCGATTGTCGACAATCCAAAAGTTTCTTGTAAATTATTTAATCACGCCTAAGCATTTGGACGGGTTTTGATGCACCTTGGCATACAAATAGATATTATAGTCCTGAACACTCAGTCTCACATCTAACTTATGCCGGTATCCACTCCTATGAAATTCATGTACGCAAAGCTATGAGCAGCAACTAATCCTTACTAATATTATAAATGCGAATGTGAGTTTGTTTATTTGTTTGTTTGTTACGCTTTCACGCCTTAACGACTCGGCGGATCATCATGAAATTTCGGATACACTTTGTCAGGGGAACAGAAAAGGATATAGAGTACCTTTGATCCTGAAAAAGTACTATTACTAACATACCCTATATTTACGCGATGGAAGCCGCGGTATAAATGTAGTTATTATATAAAAATGGGAAGTTAGAGAAGATCTTTGGATTTTTGTTAATTAATCACGCCTGCTTAGGCTGACGGATTTGGATGCACCTTGGCATACAAATAGAACACGTCTCTCTCGTCAATTTATTCCGGTATGTGCTCCTATGGAATTCATGCAGGCAAAGCTACGAGTAGCAACTTGTCACTAATAATTCTGTATACATTTTAACCAACTAAATCCTAATCCTAATCCTAACTTCTTAATCCTAACTAGTCCTAATCCTATCCTAACTAATATTATAAATGCGAAAGTGAGTTTGTTTATTTGTTACGCTTTCACGCCTGAACTACTCGACCGATCTTCATGAAATTTTGCATACATGTTGACAAGGGTACAGGAAAGGATAAAGGGTACCTTTTATCCAGAAACGTACTGTTTCTAACATAACCTAACCTACATTTACGCGAGCGAAGCCGAAGCCGCGGAGAAAATCTAGTATTAAATAAAGAAGATAGTATCTTAAAAAATCTATACTAATATTATAAAGTTGAAGAGTTTGTTTGTTTGGTTGAACGCGTTAATCTCAGTAACTACTGGTCCGAATTGAAAAATTCTTTAAGTGTTGGATAGCTCATTTATCGAGGAAGGCTATAGACTATATAACATCACGCTATGATCCACGGGCGCGGCACAGTAATCATAAACGCGGGTAAAACCACGGGCACATCCAGTAGAAAATAAAGGTTTTTCTAAGGCTTACGATACGTGAGTGAGTACATAAACTTGCAGTTGGTTTTACTACATAGTATACAACAATGTTTATTATCCTTCGTAAAAAGCCCATTAGCTACGAATCCTGGGCCATTTATCTTGTCTGACGGCAATATGGTCTGGTCTCCTATTCGGGCGTAATTTTAATGAGGCCAACTTCACTGCATGATTTAGTGTTACGAAAGTGTTTTCTATTTGTAATCTATACGAAAAATACGCTATTCTGGGAGGTCTTATAGGCTTATTTTTGGAAAATAAATGATCTCGGTGAAATTAATACATTTTAGAGTTATTGTCGAGGGCTACTATGAAGGCAATAAGTTAGTATTCTTTGTTTGCTATTATGTGGAATAGATATTCCTGGAGAAGTAAGGCGTAACTTAAGGTGTCTATGATCTCATTGCCAGACTCCAGAATTTATTGGCATAAAAAACCATTAACACATTGCTGGACACGGAACGAGCAGTCGCATTTATTACAGCTGCGCCACTGACACAGATATATATATAACACTTACTTTTATTTAAAGACGATCTTGATGATCTCATCGAATAAGTCAACTATCCTACTACGGGACTAGTCGCTCGACTAATACATAATAAGTAACGACTTAAGAACTCCTTATCTAATATTATAAATGCAAATGTAAGTTTGTTTATTTGTTACGCTTTTACGTATTAACTGCTCAACCGATTATCATAAAATGTCGCAAATACGCTGTCAGAGATACATAAAAGGTCATATACCTTTCATCCAGAAAAAGGAATTGTATTTTTTTTATTGCCATTGGTGGCAGACGAGCAAGTGGCCCACCTGATGGAAAGTGGTAACCGCTGCTCATGGACTTCAGCAATGTCAGGACACAGCAAAGCCGCTGCCTACCGTGAAAGAAGAACTCTCTTTAAACCTCGTTTGAAGAAGGACATATCATAGCGCTCGGGAAACACCGAAGCTGGCAGTTCATTCCAGAGCTTGCACGTACGTGGGAAAAATGATCGCTGAAAGGGTACCGTCTTAGAATTGAACGCTTCCAGGTGATATGGATGAACCCTGCTTCGTTGTCGAGTGGTTCCTAATAAATAATGTAATTATGTTACACATCCTTGATCTATCTATAACTTTATCTATGAAAAAGTACCTATTTCCAATCGTCTACACACACGGTTTCACACTCACTTCAATTATAACCAGTGTGAAGATGCACACTTCTTTGGGTAAAGGCAAAATTTTAACCTGGCCCTGTAATTATATTGTCATAAGTTATTGTAATACATTTAATATAGGGGATATTAAAACCAAATGTATAGCGTCGATCTCATATATATTTATTATATATCCTTAAAGAATGCAGTTTTAGGGAAGGCCTTCGCCGACGTCCTTAAGTTATGCATAACTGTTGCAAAACCTTGATTCGCTATTTCGCAAATAGTCTTCTTGCGTATATCTGATTTTTTGGCCTCCCATTTAGGCCGTAGGCGGATCGCATCTTCATCTGTAACCAATTAAAATGTTTGATTAATTTATTAGCCTATTGAGTTGCAGTAGTATACCGGCGGCAAGGCACAAGACATTTTCAATTATGTTTGGCATTCCAAGCATTGACAGGTTAATAGGTGGTTAAGAGAATATTTGGTATAATCAAAAAATCATTTCTCAAATTAATATAGCCTTTTCTCAAGATTCATTGTGGATATTAATGTAGATTGTAATTTGTTCTCCAATTATTTTAATCATAATAATATATCTTAAAAACTAATTTACGATGAAAATATTGCTACCGATTAAATATTTGTATTAAAAGCAGATGTGTACTTTTTTTTTGTTTTTTTTATTTTTTTTATTTTGCTCGTCGTCGTACTTGAAAATATCAGTAAATACATAAAGGCAGACTGTTGTAATATTATAGTAATATTTACGGATCAGACGAAAATAAACATAAATTAATCATACGCGAACATGCATATTGTTCACCTTTCTTGTGTGTTTTATGTTTCGCTATTCATTTTCGTCAATCAAAATAGACTATTGCTGAATGGATTAAATGCATATTAACGCTGCAAAAATCATCTTACTATCAGCAATATCAATAGATTAAGAATACCGATCACTGGATCAAAAATGTCATATACCTCATTGCCGTTTTCTCTATAGCTATTGAAATCAAGCAACACGAAATTCTCACAGGGTTGTCGATTTTAAATTATCCGTGATGTGGAATCCAGTAAGGTAAAATTACACAATATCGCTTATTTGCACAGTTGAGTAAACAACAGAAAGCGGCAAGTCAGCTACCACACAGAATAAGGCTCACATGTAATGGTACTTGGATAAAAGAAAATATGAAAATGTGAAGGTGAATGAAGATTATATTGACTCATAACTGACAGTTATGGCCAGTGCAACGTGATCAAAATATCAAGTATACAAAAAAGTAAACAATATGCATAGTCACGCTAATAATTCTTGTTACGAATTAATATGCGTATAAAAACGCTTATAAGCAAGTTTTATTTTCGCTGCAGCTGCATGCATGTTCGCATACTGGCGGTGATAACAGCCATTTTATAGACGATACACGTCAAAATGTTGCATATTGTTATACAAAGACTTATGTTTGCAAAGGCCAATGCTCTCAAATCAACTCATGAATGAACTCAATTTTGAGTTGGCCGGGATATAGGTGAAAGTATAGCAGCCAGGTATTAAAATAAGAATATCGTTTTGACGCCCCTTTAATTATATAATGCAACGCAACATTTTAAAGTTATTTGATGATCTTTAATTTAATAACTTTCACAATTTCGCGATGCGATTGACTTTTTTATACATACTCGATATTACCTATCAAAAATTATATTTGCAGTGTGCATTCTTTTTGTTAGAGAGGATAACAGACGCCTTCTAAAAATGTATGCTTCGATTAAAGTACTTATATAGCTCGTTAGTCTCGTGGCTTCCTTTCTTTATTACATTTTATTTTTTATTTATGTCACTCGACATAAATAAAAAATATAATTAAAAATTACCACCTCCTTTAACTATGTATTTTTATCCAATATATTAAAATAATGTAATTATAATTATGTACACAAATGCTTAAGCTAAACGAAGGACAAACAATTATATAGGTTAAACAAAGGAATGTATCAGTAACTAATGCATTGATAATATCTTTGTTAGAAATATCTAATGTTATCAAAGTGCGCTCGACACATAAGAGGGTCAAGTGGCATTTCTCGGGCAATACCGGAATCTGCGTTTTTCTCA
The DNA here is from genome assembly GCA_963564715.1 of Catocala sponsa. Lineage (NCBI taxonomy): Eukaryota > Metazoa > Arthropoda > Insecta > Lepidoptera > Erebidae > Catocala > Catocala sponsa. The sequence continues at coordinate 16,938,085 of OY751338.1, read as the reverse complement.
TTGCTAAAGATTTATGGTTCTGTGAACTCATTACGGCCTTAAAGCCTCTGACTTTCTTATAAGAATTCCTCTGCATATATTTGCATGCATTCCAAATAAATACTTTCTTTTAGCGTTTACTTTATAATGTTAGTGTTTGGCTAATAACCATTGCGATACTACGTACCTGAACTCAAGGTATTTGGTAATTCACCTCCCAACGTCACATTTGGTTCGCCAACAATTTCACATGAATTTGTTTCTGTACCAACTTCAAAGTACTCTTTGCCATCGATATCCTTTAGACTGTAGCCATACTGCGACTTCCCGAAAACAGCTATAGTAAAATAATAACAACATTTTAAATTACATATTATTGTCGCCTGCTCCGTGCCTCGGAGAGCACGTTAAGCCGTCGGTCCCGGCTGCCATGAACATCTATGGCAGTCGTTATTGGGAAGTCAGTGCCCTCTAATATTCTGACACTAGTCTAGCCTTAGGGTATCGTTAGCCTTCGGGTTGCGGAGGTCAGATGGCAGTCGCTCCGTGTAAAAACTGAAATCCAGTCAAATCCGGTTAGACTAGAAAGCCAACCCCAAGTGACTTGGGAATAATAAAGGCTAGGGAGAAGAAGAAGAAGAAGATTATTGACAGATTAATACATGTAGATTTGATTATCATTGCTAAGTTAGTAATAGTGAACAAAAATGCCAACGATGGCGCTAAGCGTTTCCATAAGACTTAAAATGAAAACGGCGAATGTGTGTGAAAGTGTTCATTGTGAGAATTCAATGTTTATAAAGTCTCTTATAATTCAGGGATCTTAGTATGCACCAACTGTTTTCTAAACTTAAATGAATACAACTGTAGACTGAGGTGGCTAAACTGGATAAGCGAATATTCTGTTCGAATTGCGCATACTTCGTGGCTATACATATTCCCAATCCTTAATTAAAGATTTGAAATACACGTGAAGACATTTTAATTAATGGAAACAGGTGGGCGAAAACACTTTATCAAACAAAATTGATACAGAGAAACACTAAATCAAACAAACTGAAGGAGATTTCAGAGAATTACGTACAAAGATAAATATAATAATATATTATAGGTAGTCTTAATAAACCAGTTACATTTCTAATGTTATTAGATTTTTGTAGGTGCCAATTTTTGTAGGTCTTAATTTGAATGTTTAGTTGGTACTAAGAATGTTTGTAAAATAAAGACCTTAAGACCGAACTTCGGTCATGGTATGCAGTTATTTTCATGTACTCTATTTCCTCACTGTTATAGCCTGATTGTACCGCAGTCCGATTGGGGAAAGATCAGGCGCAGGACCACTTCGAGATCCACCCGGGTTTCGGACTTGAAACTATCGAGTTCGTTCGTAGTTAACACCAAATTAAGCGAAGCTCACTTACTCCAAAGTTTTATTGTGAGTTTCGTCAATTTACTTCTCTAAGACTTTTTTGTTTTTATCTAAATATCTACCGAGTATCTAATATTTGAGCGCGTTTTTCGTGATTACTTGTAAAATGCATTAAATCAATATTTATGTTCTTCATGCCTGCAAGTCTTTCCTGTCTTTCATTCAGATCTGCATCATTAGAGATCGAATCATTATTTATGATTAGCACGCAAAGCCGATGGTCCTGCGCTTGATCTCCCTCGGCTGTGTAGTATTGCCGTCCCATTGGCTTATGAGAGTTAGGGTACCGAGAGTGTACTTGTGTTTGCGCACACACTTTTGTATTATAATATATTCTGTGCAGATGATCAGTCTTCATTAAGATTGATCGCCGTGACGGAAATTCGGTTCTTAAAATCCTTTTACTGTCCAATCGTCGTAAACAGCATCTTGTAATGTATTTACTTACTTGCTGAGGCTGTGTAAAGACCGTTAAATTGTTTGTCCAATTTAGTTAATCCAACTTTTAAGTCACTGACGATGTTTATATCAGCTTTTATTTTCAGAAGAACCGATTTTTTGTCCGTGTCCATTCTAGAAAGAAATAAGAGACAAAATATATCAATATGCGATGTCAAAGTTGAAATAAGTTCATTAGAGTTATCAAATATGCAGTCTCGGTTCAATAATGAGAATAAGTGTAAATATACCTAGAAGGTTTGAGCTGTTTATCGTATATCACATGGTTGGTTTATAGTTTTGCGTCATTAAAAGCCACGCATAAATATCACAAAATCAACTGATATTATAATTATTAGCTTTATTACTAGTGAATATATAATAAATAGGTATTAAATCAATGTCAGTAACACATATAGATAATTTTTTGTCATTGTAGCCATTAGTGCATTGTAGGTAAAGGATTCGTGAAACACTCAAAATAAATTTAAAGATAACGCACAATTCGTTTGTTTATAATGTGTGATAGATAATTGAGGTTTGTATAAAGTAATAACTGATACTTTGCTGACAGTCACGTGTCTTTATATCAATGCATTAACTACTCTTGGACGAATATTGGGTCAAAACTATTTTTTTAAAATCTTTGTTCATATTTGAAAGAATTACCTGCTTTCAGTATTAAAATACGGTACATTATAGCGCGTAAATGTGTTAAATCTGTAATTATCAATAAATATTGTATGTTATGCTTCCACATAAAGCTTTTAACGATTCAGCAAATGATTATATTGTGACTTAGTATATTATAATGTTCATATTTAAAATCATATAATATACTGTACTGTTTAGTTTTACAAATAATTCTAAGAGATATTTAATTTACTTGTCTCTTTGTTAACGTAATGCCTTTGAAGATTGAGCATTTTTAGTTAAATGGGTAAGAATTATAAAGATCGTATCGGCTGAATTGAATTTTAAGATGGCCATGATAAATTAAGATTAATGATTATAACCATTATTCAACTACATAATATTTAACATGATATTATTATTATTTATCATTTTAGAACCGTGATGAGACCAACTATTTGTAATTATTTTTGCTCATCTCATTTAATTTTGTTATCTACTCCTACTGCTGGATTTGGCAATTATAAATCTTATTACATAAATTCATAGCAATTTGTCATTTAATGTTGTGAATATATTAATTGGTTAAAGTAATTATAATATTGCGAACGAACACAGGTGAGGTCTATACCTAGTTGTAAGCTGTAAAGCTTGTATAATTAATAACAAATTGTATACTTTATTATGGGTGTGATACCGATTAGCTTAATTGGTTTACAAATAGATTAATCATGCACCATTGGAAAATAACATGCATATAAAATAATGTGTATTTTATATGTATTTCTGCTGAACAAATTATTGGAATAGGTTGAAATGATTATAAGGGTAAGTAATGTGTAAATTCTGCAGTTATTAACTTACTTGAAGTCGGAAATCTTTAAGTTCCTCAGGCCCGTGACATTCGCATTCTTGAAGTAGAATACCAAACCCATGTCATTATCAGCAGAAATGTCTATTGACGATATGATTAATGGGTCTATTGGCTTAATGCCGTACTCTGAGGAGCCACCGTAGGTTTTTGACAGAAAGTTTTCTGTGGCGGTTTCCAGGCATTTCAAGTCATCTTTGAAACATGGGTCGAAGAGTATACCTATAAATAAAAATATATTTGTATTTTATATACGATTTAAAATATTTTTATGTAATATACCGTGGGTCAGGGCTAAAATTAACATTCAGAAAGAAGTACAAAACGTTGATTGTATTAGGTAAGTAGCTCGTAAATACAGTAATATATGTAACTTGTAGCTTTAACTATGAAGGAAAATACTGTGAGAAAACCTGAATGTCTGAGAGTTCTCCATAATATTCTTGTACATATGTGAAGTCTGCTAACCCGCAATGGGCCAGTGTGGTGGACCTTGGCCTAACCCTTCTCGCACTGAGAATAGGCCCGTGCCCAACAGTGGGACAGTTTAATACAGGGCTGATATTATCCTAACTAATATTATAAAAGCGAAAATGAGTTTGTTTGTTTGTTACGTTTTCACGCCTAAACCATAGAACCAATCATCCTGAAATTTTGCATATACGTTGTCAGGTGTACAGAAACGGGCATAGGCTACCTATCATCCCGAAAAAAATTACTGTTCCCGAAGAAAACAACAAAAACGTTCTTATGATAATAGATGGCGCCACTTTTCCTTCGAATCATGATTGAATTATATTATTATACAAGCAGAGTACAACCCGAATTGATTGTCAAATTCTAAATTAACGCGAGCGAAGCCGCGGGCAAAAGCTAGTTATATTATAAATTGTAGACAGGTTAATACATTTTCAATATAACTATAATATGCAAAACCAACTACGTACCTGCTTGTGTGGATGTCAGAGCAAAAACAAGCAGCAATACGCTTTTAAAAGCCATCTTGCAGACGTTTGAACCACAAAAGGAGTTATTAAGAACTGACCATTTATCATACACTTTCATATTTGTATATTATTTTATATACAAATATATCGTTAACTAGAAAGAATTTGATAACAAGGGTCAGGTTTTATCAAGCGCTTCGACGCGTTGAGCTGATAATTATGCCAGACGTTGAAATAAGATATTGGAGGCATACCAAGGGTACAGCTGATGATTTTTGTTACCTGTCTATATTAACTAGTAATTTCTTTCTTAATTGACTGCCTTCGACTAAAGTGGTCGTCTCGCCCCAAGCACTACGCTGTCTTGCGTTCAAATATCACACCCGCAAAAGAATGTGTACAAATAGTAGATAGTTCCGGATGTGAGTGTGCTTTGTTTGACTGTTGGTAAAGTCTGCCTTCCTATATTAGTGTTGTGTGTATGTGATAGAATATTATTATTATTACTATATGGATTATCTATCTTAGTACTGGGCGCGTAAGTAGTCTTTTAAAACCATCTATCACTTCTATATTTGCAGTTATAGATCCATATTAATATTAAAGCCTGGGTGTCTTTGTGAATGTTTGTTAAGTCCCTAGAGAAAACAGAAAACATTCTTAATGCGAATTTTGACGTTTAAAACCCAAGAAAACAATTTATCACTACCATATTTGCAAATATAAATACATACTAATATTATAAATGCTTAGGTAACTCTGCCTATACTTGTATGACTAAGTTACTGCACCAAGTTTAATGCAATTTGGCATAGAGCTAGATTGCATCTTGGAGAAGGATAGACTATCTTTTGTCCTGATATGTGTTCCCATAGGATTTACGCGGGTGACGCCACGTGTAGAAACTAGTTGTATGTATTGGTACAAAGTAAAGCCGTGCATTATTTGTTCGCCACCATGACTAGATGATTTCTACCTATATTTATAGTGAGGCCGCCTGATATTGTTCACAATCCGTGACCGAAAACCTTTCATCCAGCCATTCATCCCCTATGTTGGTCGATATTTCAACTTATCAGTTAAGGTATCTACCTCATTTTAAAACAAATGTGTACAATGTTATTCAGAAAAATAGTTTAATTGCTGACACGTTGTTTGTGTAACGAGTGACTTGATAATGACTTACAATGTAGATTGTAATAAATCGAGATCAAAATCGACGTTTTCAGAGGTTATATTATTTGTGTTTGACTTTAATGGTGACGTGAGATGTACGATTAAATTATTTACTAACCTATAATTTTACGATACTACGATACTCTTTGATACCACTCTTATGAAGAAATTAAAAACAATATATGACAAAATTCAGAATTTTTAGCATAATTAGAAGTATTCTAGATATATGAGCACGTCGGATAGTGCAACTATTTATTTTTCATAATATAATTATAAAGCCATTAATTGTGCGTTAATCATCATATGGCCGTATGGGCGATATTTTTGTAGATTTATTAAACACGAAATATCAATACTTATAAAAATAAATATCATTACCATCATCATGTCGAAAATATGAAGTATTCCGCTTTGGGCACCAATTTCTTCGGCACCCATGGTTTCGGCACCTAAGCTATTCCACTTTCAGCACCAGTAGGTATTTTATTCCACATTCAGCACCAAGCAAAAATATCTATTGGTGCTGAAAGTGGAATAGCTTAGGTGCCGAAACCATAGGTGCCGAAAAAATTGGTGCCGAAAGTGTAATACTCTGAAAATGTTATGGTAATTAATATTATCTTAAACAGGAATAATTCAGTTCATTTGATATATAAAACCTAAAATCGTCACTCTTAAGCTATTAGTTACGAGTTTTTCTACAATAATTGAAGTGTCGATATAAAATTACAGTGTTGCTTTCGAGCAGGCAGTGCGGCCCGTGCGATGCATTGGCCGGCAGTTATAATTATTATAATAGTAAAAAATTGTTATATTATAATAATATTATCTACTTAATAAGCTTGAAATTTATTTATATTATAATAAAAGTGATTTGGTAAGCGGCAATAACCCAATGGATGCTGCTTCAGGCTTGCAATTGAGAGGTTGGTTGTGGGTTCGAATCTCACCAATTGCACTATAACGTGAGCCCACACTCACCACAAGCATGTTAGCTTAGCTGGAGGACTTAACAAGAATATTAGTAATATGTACCCCAAATTACCAATAATCATACAAAAAATATGTCACTCAACGACTATCAGGCATATATTTTTTATTAACGGTTCAATTTAAAAGACTTTATGTTTTTACAGCTAAACCGATCTTCTAGAAATTTGGTATGGAGATAGGCGAGACAGCTTTAGAATTAGAAAAAGTACTTTAACGTGTCAATTGATGGAATGCCAAACTTAATGAAAAACCTATTGTGTTTGGCCGCCGGTGTACCGCTGCCAGTTAATAGGTTAAGTAAAAGCGAACGTAGCGAACAAAATCATGTAAATAATAGAGATAGACGGATCTATTAACTTGTTCAGTACATTTATGTCGTACATATTTATTTGACCTTCCAAAGTTCAAAAGATCTTTATTTATGATAATCTTATCCACGTAAATGGTGTTGATTATTCTGGTTGCTAAGAGATTATCTAATATATTGTACTTACAAACACATACCTATGTACATATGTGTCATTTAATATATTGTTTACTTTAAATAGCTATATATACTGCAAAGGGGACTATAGTTGGTGAACTATAGCTTGGGTCCTGCGACAGCTATCAAAGTGACACACCAAGTGCTGGGACAATAGTGATTATATTCGATATAAAATTCAATCGACCAATGTTCAATCTTTAATGTTTGAATAAAATGATTGTGCCTGAATTTCTCCGCACTTAATTATTTGCATTTTAAATGGTTGTGACATCCCACACATGATTATATAAAACGTTTCAAGGGCTTTTGTCTTGTGTTATGTTATTTCAATAACTTTAATCAAATGTACAACTCGACTTTTGATTTAAGCAACCTCAGCTTTCGATTATTATCAATTTAGGATGAAGCATGGAACGTCATTATTCGTGCACTTCTTAGTTCTACCAATAAAGTATGGTATTATATAAAAAACTATGATCGGCGTCATTTGTAGGAGAGAGTTCAAGCGCTCCCTCTACCGCTCCGCCGCCTCCTTGGTGGAAATTACTTCCTCACAGAAGGAGACGACGGCGTTCCACGACCTCTCTCTCCGGACCATAGCCTGAACCACGGCCGGGAGTGAGAGGGCAACTAATCCGACTACCGCGAGTAACTCACGGCGCTGCGATGCCCAGGCGGGACAATCTGCCAAAGTGTGCAGCGCCGTGTCCACAATGATGGCATCTGGGCGTCTCCTGTCGGCCTATGCGACACAGGAACTGGCCAAAAGAACCGTGGCCAGTCATTATCTGTGTCAGCTGGAAGGTGAGGGCTCCATGGCGCCTCTCCAGCCACGCCTCTAATACGGGACTTACCGCCACGATCGTGGCGTGTCCGATTGTTAATAACATAACCTGACGCAATCTAACCTACATTTTGGTACGCGAGCGTAGCCGCAGGCAAAACTGTTTTAAAGGCGAAATAGTGACTTTATTGTTCCAAGCAATGGTGTCTTTCTCTGATATACAAACTTAAAACCCGCGACCTCAGGCGTGGCGGTCGGTTGCACTAACTACTATGCCGCGAGGCCATCTATATACTTATATATTAAAATATTATACTTTTATTATAATATAAAAAAAGAACATGAGTAAAGCACAGAACTAATTAAAAAAAAATGATAACAACAACAAACAACTAAATTACCATCATTAGACCATGATCCTTACTAATATTATAAATGCGAAAATGAGTTTGTTTGTTTGTTTGTTTCGCTTTTCCGCCTTAACTACTTAACCGATCAACATGAAATTTTGCTACACGTTGTCAGGGGTACAGAATAGGACATAGGGTACCTTTCATCCAGAAAAAAGAACTGTTGCAAACCTAACCTAAACTAAACTAACCTACATTTACGCGAGCGAAGCCGCGGGTGAAAATTAGTATTTAATAAATAGAATGATGTTTCTATTGTTGTCAAACGTACTTAATAGGAATCGGAATTATATATTTTTTGAGTCATTGGTTAATATGATTTAATATACTTACGATCGTACTACTGTTTACTTTAATTTCAATGTTATGTTATGCTCGTTTAGTTAACTGTATTGTTTTTGAGTAATAATAATAAATATCTCTTTAAACCTAAAAAACAGGTAATTTTTTTATTACGTTCATAAACTACAATAAATTTATAATTCCTGTTAGACGGTGCTACAGTTAGCGCTTGAGTGAAGCAATTGAAAGTAAGCACCTTATTAATTTTTTATAGTACCTACAGTTAGTTTATAATGTTTATGGTTAAAGGACGAATAGATCATGTAGAAGTCTGCAGACCTTTAGACAGGCAACGTAGAGGTTTCAAGTCTGAGCCGACTGACGCTGAAGGCACGCATCATTACCGTTTTAAAGTTATGCGCGTATAAACTAGTTAATTATACACGCTTTGACAATGAGGAAAAATATCTTAAAGTCTACCAGCCCAGCTAAGCACGAGTTAGCAGACTTCATGTTTAGTCATATTATCTATAAATGATATTATGATTACATAGATTCATTCCCTGCCGTGGGACAGATTACCAGTGCTGACATTAATTTTGATTAATTGATTCGAAACACGGATTCATTGTTTGATTTGATTGATTGGTGATAATTTGTGTTTTTGACAGATGTGAGTTGTATTTAATTAATTATTGTATTTAATTTAAATAAAATTATAATTAAATAAACACTAATTATTGTTTTTGTATTATTATACCTAAAAAGGTGGTAGCCATTTTTTATTTAATTTTAATAGGCTCGTTTTCATAGTTACTTATTTTGTAGCTTGAGTCTATTATATTTTTTTAATGTATTGCCATTTGACTGACTTACCTATGTATTGACATGTAAGTGAATAAAATTTTATCATTTGACGCTAAAATCTAGAATATTAATATGACATAAGTAATGTATAGCGCAAGTTAAGAACTTAGTTATTGCGTTTAAAAGTAACATGTACTGTTTCTTCGTTCTATGCATTATCGGCGGGATTATTCTAGTTTTATATGGGTTCCCATTTGTTAAAAGGCATGTTACTTCACAATGCCTTGGCAAACATGTATTACATATGAAGATTCAGTTCTCTCAAATCTTGGCAACTAGTCGGATCCTAGAATATTTTATTTATTATACTCATATACCGCAATTAGACGACATTCGCTACATACAACCAGCCAGAAACGCCAACGGAAATTGCATTAAATTATATATAGGATAACCAGTGTCGCCAAAAATACATTGCCAAATTATAGTCAAGTATCAAAGCAAGATATCGAAACAAATATGATTTATATTAAGTTGACACATTCTTTTTTTTCAATGTGCGTGGTATGCATACGAGTACTTCTACTTCCGTGACCCACCCAGCAGTGCCCTATGTCTTTCCGCCTGCGACCGAGCGACGACTCCTGGTTGCCGTCCCGGCACGACAACGGGCCGCTCAATTGCTGCGATAAAATGGCCTGCGGACCGAAGAACCCCGTTCTCCCACCTGCGGCTCTAACTACGGTCCGCCGGCTGCGACTCGGATCCCCAAGGATATTTCTTTTACATACACTGCACTTCTGCTTCCAAGTGTCACGGAGGCTTTCCGCCCAACGCGCAAGCTGCGGTATCCGCGGACCACCCTGCCATGGCGGCGGCTTTCAGGTGCATTACGGTCCCGATCGTCGAATGCCTTTCCCGGAATCCGACAGATCCGGACGACCGTGCTCAAGTGTCGGACAATACGGGTGGCGAGAATCTTTGCCATCTTTTCAGTCTCGTCCAGTAACACTATGGGCCTGTACACCGCGGCTAATTCTGGCGACCGTCACGGTTTTGCTAGAAGCACCAACTTCCTTTCTTGAGAACTCTCAGAGATGCAGGTTTTTGTACGATAATTTAATTTACCGTTAAAGTGAACGATAATCAACTAATTAATACGCACAAAATTTCGTTTAGTCAGAGGCATTGGTATCGAATACCAGACCTCTGCGTGGCAGTCCAATGGTCTCCCAGTAGGCTGTAGCTGCTTAACTAGTTTGCTATACCAAAATATAATTATGATCTAGCAGAACACTCCTTGAAATAGAATCTCAAAATATGTCTTTTGAGTAAGCATAAGACAAATTATATAATATAATAAATATACATACCTTTTGAATCCACACAAGCAACGAATAAAACAATTAAAATGGATTTGAAAAATGCCATTATGATTATACAATATGATAGTCCTTCCAGATACCAGTATATAAATAACATATTTTTCCGCACTTAGTTTCTTATATACTTTACATTACATACCGTCAGTACTAATCATACTGACGGTTTTAATTATTTTAATTATCGCTAAGGAATATAATAACGAACTTATATTTATTGTCTGTCATAGGATTAACTTTATATTAACATACGAAGAATTAATAAATAATAATTGATTGCAAGGATGGCGTAGTAGTTTAAGTGGTGGCCTCACTACTGCCACTACGCCGAATGTGGTGAGTTCAAACTCCATACAGGACAAAAATTGTGTAATTCATAAAATAAATGTTCGGAGTCTGGGTGTTCCTTGTGTCCATTGTTTTAATGTTTATAACCTGTGACACATTAGTGTCGAGAGGCAAACAATTAAGAATTCCTGTAACTCCTAGAGAGGAATTATCTCTAAAAATATACAATAAAAAAGACAAAACCAATAATAATCAATCAAGTAATCATTAATGCTAATTTCAATAATAGTAATATAGAATTATTATAATTAAGGGTCCCGCAGGCACATCGGGTTCTTTATCAAAAGTAAAGCAATTGGCACCGTACATAGTAGTAGAGCCTCGCTGATTTCAGCATGAATGGGCCGGCTCGACTGGGGAAGGACTACCCTCTCACAGAATATCGACGTGAAATAGCAGCATTCCTTCTGTTGTGATTCGTTCGGCGAGTGAGAGTGCAGGAGGCCCAATCACCCTCTTTCCCCCTTCCCGCTGCTTCTCCTTCCCACTTCCTTTCCTAAAAGGTCGGCAACGCGTAAGTGATGCCTCTGGTGTTGCAGGCGTCCATAGGCTATGGTGACCATTTACCATCAGGTGGGCCGTAAGCTTGTTTGCCACCTTCGTTGTATAAAAAAAAAAAATTACAGCCTTTTTAATGGTGCGTACTATGTAACCTAACATTTATGGCTAACATAATGAATTTTTTTTAAGGGAGGTGTTTGTTGTTAGCTATCTTCTAAAGTGTTTTTCCTAATTCCAGAATAGTCCATATGATAACCATTTACAGACTTATTTAAGGAAAGGCAAACCCTCTCTATGTTTAAGACTATGAAACAAAGAATACTCTTATGTAACAAACCTATACTTAAGATGAAAGATAAATAATGATAATTGAAAACAGACAGAAAATAAATGCGTATGTAATATGTTTATTTTTATTACTTTCTTAATACATATTGAGACTAACTATGCAATTCTTATATGAAGTGTCAATATCACATTTTTAGTCATCTTTAATAAAGGCAGATTTCGGATAAGCCTTCGTTGCTGCTCTCCAATTTTGCATGATGATCGTAGTAGCAAAATCCATGACTTCACAGATAGTCTTCTTACGTAAAGCGGCTTTATCCAATGCCGGTTTCTTGGCATATATTTCTGTTGGAAATCAAGGATATATTATTAAGCAAATGCAATAATGAAATAGATGATGGAAGAATCTAAGAAATAGGGAAGCCTTCAATTTCTGGAAAAACAGTTTGAATCTTTTTCCAAGGTTTAAGTAGGTACATGAAGTGCCGGTCACGCACCGGAAGACACTACAGGGGTAGGCCCTCCATAAGGTGCACCGACGAGCTGGTAATGTTCGTAGAGAGCGGTTAGATACCCAAGACCGGTCTGCGTGGAACATCTAGGAGGAGGAGGAGGAACCTAGGGGTGGCCCATGTCTAGGTATGTATATTCAATGTTCTTCTAAGTATTGCATGGACTTTTCTCTTCACTTCATAAAGGCAATTAAATTGTAATTCATCTTCTGTTCAAAAGGCAATTGTTCTTAGAGTTACACTTACCCTTATCTGAATCGTCCTCTAATGTGACTTTTAATGAAACCGTTGGTTCTCCAACAATATCACAAGATTTTATTTCAGAACCGAGTTCAAAATAGTCAGTACTGTTAACATCCTTGATACTGAAGCTATACTCTACTGTTTCGGTAACATCTATGGAAAATAAATAGACTTATTATTGAATATGATAATAAAAAAGAACTAGAACCGACTTGATGGTATTATATTATTTTATATACAGGGTTTTGTATCCACTATACCGTATATTAGAGTCCGAATGGAGCAATAGTCCTAAATCTGCTGCGTCTAATGCCTTCGTAGGTGTCCAATCCCACTTTATATTAAACTCTCGAAATGCAGAGGCCCGAGAGTTTTAATCTATATGGTACTATGGGTGCAAGGTGAGCCTTCGCGTTGGACCAATGTCTTTGTGTAAGCTTCCCATATTCTAACGAATGATATTAAAAAACCCGTGATAAGAGAAACAGAAGAAGGACCGAGCATCATTGATAAAGAAAAGAGAAGCACTCACATTATCACTTGCCAGTCATGAACAATTGAACTCCGTAATGAACTTGGAATTGCCCATTGTTAAATATTTTGGAACGTAACGAATGAGCTAACTCTGCCAAGGAAGTGCTACTTCCACCCAGGAAACCGATTTGTGAATAGTATAACTGCTACTGTGTTTGACTTGGAAGGTACTTAAGAATTCTGGAAAATCTGGAACTATCCCATTCCTTTCCTCTAATCTTATTTTTAAATCCATTGTAAATTAAGCAAAGGGTGTGTGATTCTCTTGGTGTTGTAAGCAATCATGAGCTATGAACTTATCTATTTACAGGCGAGATTCCGAGAACAGCCAAGGCTATCTTAAGAATTACTCGCTAGGGAAAATTACAGGAATCAGTAGATCGATAATCTGTAAATTAGACAAATTGGGACTGAAGGTCCTTGATCCAAGTTATGCCTAATTACGTCAGGCGGATATAAATTATATGGGTTCTGTGTAGCGAAATCGATCAGATGTTATTGACCTAGAATATTATCCAAATGCCTTTCATATTCGCGACCACTTACTAGCTGAAGCTGAGTAACGACCGTTGAATGTTTTTTTCAATGTTGTCATTTCAACTCCAACTTCGCCGACTATTGTGAAATCGGCTTTTAATAAAAATTGTACATGCTGTTTCTCCAAATCCAGTCTGAAAATAAATTAGATAATTTTAGTGTACTGTAGTAGAAGTCACGTCACCATCAGCAGAATTTTTTTTTTTTTTGCGTTGGTGAATGCATTGACTCTTACCCCTCCATGGGGGCGGGCGGAGGGATTTATGTCGGACTCTAAACTAAAAGAAATATGTTAAAACGATGAAAATGGACCTCCCGGAATACTGACTAAATCTACCACGGTGTTCCTCGACATAACTATACCCCGACCCCGCCGGTCGTGCGAATCCCTTTCACATGTAATCGCGATACCGCCGAGGTTTCGGCCCACCGTATGAAACGGCAGGCCACTCACGAAAATACATTTTGATCACTTAACCCTACTGTCCTCTTGAAGGGGGACGGACACACGACACAGAGGCGCGCGTGGGAACATGCACGCCGCCTCTCGGACCTGGTGCTGAACGGGTGGTGGGCAGGCTCACAAAGTCCACCACCCCCAGGTAAAACCTCAGGGTGGCTAGAGGTCGTCTCGCGCCCTCCTGCGCCCGGTTCTGCAATTGGGGAGAGGGTTCAAGCGCTCCCTCTCCCGCTCCGCCGCCTCCTTGATAGAAATAACCTTCTCACAGAAGAAGGTGACGGCGTTCCACGACCTCTCACTTTGGACCATAGACCAAGACCAAGGCCGGGAGCGAGAGGGCGACAATTCCGACTGCCGCGACCAAATCACGGCGCTCGAAGCCCAGGCAGGGCAATCCGCCAACAGTGCAGCGCCGTGTCTGCAACAACATCACGGCAGTCGCAGTGACACAGGAACTGGCCGAAGCAACCGTGGGCAGTCATTAGCTGTTCAGCCGGAAGGTGAGGGGGCCATGCCGCCTTTCCAGCCGCTCCTCAAAAACGGGACTTACCGCCACGATCGTGGCGTGCCCGAATTTAATTTAATCTAGCTCAACTATTTGCTTTTTGTTACTTGTTGAAGAAAGAAAATAGTTTAATATATAATATCTAAAGGTATATCTAATGTCTGTTGTATAGAAGTACAGCAGTAACTTCGTTCATATCTAGAACACATTCCTCTACAATAAGGAAGATTGGAAGCATTTAGTTTTAGCATTAACCTTGTAATGTGTTCCTGCGGTAAGTAGCGTTGCATTAAACTATTAAACAGATTAGATTATTATCTTTGTTTCTTACCGTATTAGTGCAGCATTTCTATTTATGCAAGGTCGGCAATGCTCTAGTTATAACTATCCCTACTATTGCAGGCTTTTATTGGTTGCTATACTATAAAATAAAATTAACATATTTTTGTACTGATTCCTTTATAACTAACTGTTTTTTAATTTTAATTGCTTAGGTTTCTTTGAGATAATGCTTCACATTTTGTTATATTTTTTTAAGATTATATAGCAAATTGTGTTACAAATTACTCGTATTTTTTTGAACCCTCTATCTAAGCTAATATATTTGTGTTTTAAATGGGTTCATTGTACTACCACTAAAATATTATTACACAGTTGCGCATACTATTTTTTGTAAAAGTTAAAGTCGTTCAGTAAGTAAGATATTCGTGAAGAGACAACTACATGAATACGTACTGGATACTACCACGATAGTTGTCTGCAGCACAAACGTGTAAGTTCTCATCTCTATCATAAATTACTAACTTGAAATATATTATTAACTTACTTATAGTCGCTTATTTCAATATCCTTCAATCCAGTAACATTAGTATTATTAAAGTGCAATGCGAGTTCAGAACCACTGTCATATATTTCAATAGATAATATTTCCAACGGGTCTATCGGTTTTATATCTAACTCTTCAACGCCAGCGTAAATCTTAGAGACAAAACTCTGTTTAATATCTTGTATACATGTTAAATCATCTTTGGGACATGGACTAAATGGCTCTGGAAAAGAAAATAATGTTATTGATTCATATAAATGAGACACGTAAAAAATGCTAAGTGTAAAGTGAACGCAAATTATTTTACTAAAGATATAGAGCACTGTTATATCGGCGCTTATGTCTAGTTCTTCGGCTCGGAAGCGAACCACTGCAGCTAAACAAACTTTCGATGTGTTTTTAAGGTGAGTAGATGGTATAAATGACTATTATTACGTAACTTTGAAATTATTAAACTTCTACTGTTAAACTTTATTACTATTTAAATTATTAAACTATTTAGGTTTACACTTGCCCAGATGTTTCGTTTGCTTTTTCGCAGCCGTGGTCACGGGGTAGCTCTCCGTGACTGCTCACGTGAGCGTTGGGGTAAGTATAAACCTGAGTTTAATAATTTTAATAGTACCTAGTAAAAATAGTAATAGTTTAATAGTTTTAAAATTATGTAATAAAAGTGTGTTAACAAGTTACCTGTCTGATGAATCACATATGATACATAACAATAGATTTTCTATTGTGTCTATCACGGGACAGCGAATGGGTTAAAATAAAATCCGTATAAAGTAGGTTAATTTCAATGGATCATATACTTGTTAGCCACTTTATTAGTATACTAGCTTTTGCCCGCGGCTTCGCTCGTGTTAATTTAGAATTTGACAATCAATTCGGGTTGTACTCTGCTTGTAATAATATAATTCAATCATGATTCGAAAGACAAGTGGCGCCATCTATTATCATAAGTACGTTATTGTTGTTTTCCTCGGGAACAGTAATTTTTTTCGGGGTGTAAGGTAGCCTATGTCCGTTTCTGTATACCTGAGAACGTATATGCAAAATTTCAGGATGATCGGTTCAGTGGTTTAGGCGTGAAATGGTAACAAACAATCAAACAAACAAACTCATTTTCGCTTTTATAATATTAGTTAGGATTAGGATTAGGATTGCTAATTGCAATTTAATAATTGTCATCCACGTGTAATGGTGCTTATTTAATATTATACAATGGATTGCTAAATTTATTGTGAACAGGATTAACGTATACAATAGATGTACCCATATCTATTTCAGAACTGTTAATTTAGCCTTTAAATGTTCATAGAGATATTATTATTGTTTACTGTAGGTTTTCTTCAGTAAATATATAATTATACATATTATTTGCTTGATACTATAGGTATATAGTTCAAATTTACTATTGTTATCTTTACTGGATCAAAGGTTATTTAGAAAACAGACACTTTTTCTAAACTTTTTAACGTTATTACTGATATATAATGTCACTGTTATGTACCTACCTAGGTATTATAATAAAAATAATTTTACCATCAATATCCTTTAACGTAAGGCTAAAATAACGTTATAATATGGAATTAAAAAAGTTATTATATTATATTGTTATTAATAAGTATTTTGATAAGAGATTATGTTTAATAAAGATTTTAATGGCAGCTAACCGTTCTTCTTCTTCTTCTCGAGTCGAAGGTACAATTATTTTAATGGTTAACAAAATAAGATAGTAAGAAAAAGAAAATGCTGATGCTATGGCATGAAATTAACTTCATACATATTTTTAATTGCCTGGCCTTATACAAAATTATAAACTTTAATTAATAAATACATACCTATTTTAGAATCCACACAAGAAATAAAAATGAAGATTAAAACAGTCTTATAAAATGCCATTCTGTATTCCTCGAGATGCTGTCAATTATTAACACCAATATTGTAAAGAATATATTATGTTCCAATTTATTTATATACGCGCATTATTTATGGTTAACGCTAAAATGATTGATAACTATATTGGTCAAGATCGATATGTCCATTAAACACTTGTATGTGTTATTGATTTTATGTTCCATTAAAAATATTATATTTATGGGTTCAACGATGGATGTTTTATAATGTTTAGTCAAGATTTTTTTTAAAATACAGCTTAGATACACACGAACGCATAAAGTTAATTTGACATCGTATATGGTGAAACTAAGAATTGACTCCAGGTAGTATAATAATAATATTAATAATTTATTGATTTTACATTGTTACAGTTTACATCAATTAGTGATAGAAGTATCCTTTTAGGCAAGAGATGCATTGCGAAAAAACTTTTTATGTATGAGAGACTGGCCAGTTATAATCTATTTTGAAAATATGATTATTTATAAGTAAAAATAGGTACGTTCCAATTTCAAAACGTTCCTCCATATTTTTTGCGGGCTAATTTAAATTATCGTGTCTCATTGAAAAATGGATCTGCGCTGGGAACATTTTCAAGCTATGATTTTTTACGATTTCAAGTGTCGCCTGAAACCGGACGAATCGTACGACAGACTTCAAGTGGCATTCATGGATGAAGGCCCTTCCAAGGCAACCGTGTATCGTTGGTATTACGAATTCAAGCGCGGTCGATTTAATTTGGGGGATAAAGAAAGAAGTGGTCGCCCTTTTATGGCTGTTACGGAAGAAAACGTGCTAGCAGTGAAAAATTTAATCCAAGATTCAGCCTATTCATACTGCAGATTGGATCGGGCAGCCTTCACAAGATTCTGCATGTGCACCTTCCCGTGAGGAGGATAGTTTCACGCTGGGTGCCGCACAACCTCACCGATGCTTAGAAGCAGGGCAGGGCAGTAGCCCGGGTGGAATGGTGGAATCGTTATGTCTTATAAGGTGGCCAAACATCTTTCTTCTGTTCTCGATTGCCAAAATGTTGCGTTCTTCTTGGGTAAGGCTCAGTACTTCCACGTTGCTTTTCTTTTGTCTAGTTGATTCTATCCATGCGCCTCCAACACTACATTTCGAAGCCTTACCCGATCTTGTTAGAATAAGGTGAAGTAGTTAATAATTTTTTAAAATCGTGTGATTTTTGTTTTAGAAATAGAATACTTTTTTATTTTAATAATGCCATTTGTAAATATAGTACAAAATATAGTAAAAATGGGTACTAAAAATTGGCTGACTAAATTAGCAACAGCCTAACAAATCATTTGACATAAGTTTTATTTTGATATGTCGTCGTAGATAAGCCATTTAGAACGCAATCCTTTTTTATTTGTTTTTTTTGTAGCGTAGGGGAATCCATTGGTGCATAACCCCTCCGCGTGAGCGGGCGGAGGGGTTCTGTCGGTCTCATCCGGAAAAAGATGAACATATCCCAGTAATACCGACTAAACCTACCACGATGTTTCTTCTCACAATCTATAGCCGGCGCGCAGCGATCACTTGCGTATTCATCCTGCAGTAAGAATGCAATCCTAACAAATATTATAAATGCGAATGTGAGTTTGTTTGTTACGGTTTCAAGCCTTATCGACTCGACCAATCATCATAAAATTATTTTTCTGCATCCCATTCACGTTGTCAGAAATATAGAAATACCTTTCATCCAGAAAAAATTAACTGTTCTCGAGTGATACGAATTTATTGACAAAATCAATTTTTTTTCTTCTATGGTGGCAAACAGGCATGCGGCCCACCTGATGGTAAGTGATCACCGTAGCCTATGGACGCCTGCAACACCAGAGGCATCACTTGCACCTTGCCAACCCTTTAGGAAAGCAAGTGGAAAGGAGAAGGAGCGGTAAGGGGGAAAGAGGGTGATTGCGCCTCCGGCACTCTAACTCCCCGAACGAAACACAATAGTAGGAATACTGCTATTTCACGTCGATATTCTGTGAGAGGGTAGTCCTTCCCCGGTCGAGCCGGCCCAATCATGCTGAAATCAGCGAGGCTCTACTACTCTTAATTTAACACGATTAAGAACTTAGATTAAAACGAGTGAAGCCGCGGGCAAAATCTAGCGATTAATATTACTAAAGATGTTTTCCTTATATAACAGAGAACTCTAATAATACCAATAATCATGACTGCATTCTTAAAGCTCTATATCTCACGTAAACAATAGCTAAACAAATAGTAATCATGTATTTAATGTTATTTTTATGCGTTTTTTATTGCTTTGATTTTCCACTTAAAAGCCGCAACAGAATGTTCACGTGTTATTATACAACGGTCTTTACAGAGATTTAAGAATAAACAAGTTAAGTCTTGGTAAAGAATTGTATTTTATTTTAATTCAACATTATTGTTAAATATCGATATTTCGAGGTTAAAGTAGCTCATAGATTCTTTTAAAAAATTTAACGTACCTTTAACTTTATATTAAAGGTTAAGATTTTATTACACCTTGAAAATTATTACCTTTGAAATAAAAATATATGGCATGGATATCGCAGTGGCCGCCTCGCCATTGTCACTCACACTCGCCATTGCCTTTTGTGGGTTTGGGGTCCTGAGACGGAATAAAAATGAATCATCCACAAATATTCGTTGCGAGTCTGGGTATTCTTTGTGACTGTTGTTTGAATGGTCGTAAAATTTCCAGCAACACAGCAATGAAAACAAGCGTTATAACTATTTAAAAAGAAACCAGCTGCAGCACGTGGTTTCAACTTCGTTAAGTGATATTTAGAAATGGTTAGAGCTTCGTTCCAATGTCCTAGCATAATAGCCTTCCTCAAAAATAGGCCATTTACGCTATTTAAGATTTTCCAGATAAGTGACGAAGACTGGTAGTGACGAAGATTACTACGTTTAAACAAAGAAACTCTTCAGCTTTATTACAATTATATAGGTTTACCTATATGGTTGTTTCGAGAATTTTAAATAAAGGAACAATAAATATTTTATAATTTTGGATTATGGTATATAAAAATTAGTTGGGTGCGCATTTTTCACATAACTTTTTAAGTCCTATTATCGGAAGTACAAAAATATTTCTCATACCATTTTACATCATAATCACTCTTCATAAAAATATTTAATACTAATGATTGAAACTCATACTCATCAGAATTCGTAATATCACTAATAATACACCTGGTATATACTAATATTTGTTTTCATATTATTTTCTTATACTAATGATCTAAACTCCTAAGCATTCTAATAGGTACACGTTAATTTGTTTTATACTAATATTTGTTGTCATATATTTCTTAATCATATGTGTTATTTATTCGCATTATTGAACTTCATAGTGTCAATAATCGGTCAATACCCCAATTCAGAGCAATCCGACTTGGGTAGGTTAGGTTTTTTTTATAACCACCCGTAAAGCGGAGCTCCGTCGAGCTATCTTGGCAGATGGTAATCAGTAACTCAGGTTACTAACAATGATAAAAACTACAAAAAAAATAAGATCGTGGCGGTAAGTCTCGTATTTGAAGAGTGGCTGAAGAGGCGGCATGGCGCCCTCTCCTTCCGGCTGACACAGGTAATGACTGGCTATGGTTGTTTTGGCCGGTTCCTGTGTCGTATAAGCCGGCAAGGACGCCCGGTTGTCACCACTGCGGCGACTGCCGCGACGCTGTTGAGGACACGGCGCTGCATACTTTGGCGGATTGCCCCGCCTGAGCATTGCAGTCGGATTGGTTGCCCTCTCGCTCCCGGCCGTAGTTCAGTTTATGGTCCGGAGCGAGATGTCGTAGAACGCCGTCGCCTCATTCTGTGAGGAAGTCATGTCCATCAAGGTGGCGGTGGAGCGGGAGAGGGAGCGCTTAAACCCTCTCCCCAACCGCAGAACCGGGCGCCAAAGGGCGCGAGATGACCTCCAGCCACCTTGAGATTTGACCTGGGGCTGCGTGGGCCTACTCGCCACCCGATCAGCACCAGGTCCGAGAGGCGGCGTGGGTGTTCTGTTTTTTTTTGTCCCTCCGCAAGGGGACAGTAGAGAAAGTGTGTTATGTAGTGGCCTGCCGTTTCACACGACGGGCCGAATCCTCGCGAATCGCTTTCATATGCAATCGCGACCCCGCCGTCTATGGTTATGTCGAGTAACACCGTGGTAGGTTTAGTAACCTCTCCGTCGCTCCGCGGAGAGGTATGCGTCAAATCATTCCCCCACGTAAAAAAAAACTGTTATAAAGGAACAGTTATGAGAAAAATACATATAATGTTGTAAAATGTTCTTAGTAATGATATTATTATTAAAAAATATATGATCACAGAACGTTGTAAAGGAAAAAGTTATGAAAAAAAAAATGAGTTGAAACGTTCTTAGTAATTACCAGGGGTCGGAATAGGTAGAGGTTTTAAGTACCAAATAACGTAAAACTACCTACGAAATCTTAACATGGATATGCCTTTTAAACCCGGAATTGGGGATTAATAAAAATTGTTTTCTCAAACTGCCGGGATTGATATTATTGTCTTATAAAACTCTTTTTTCCTGTGTTAAACACAAACTAAGTAGCGTTACACACACGCCGGAAAATGGCGCTTGACGGAATTTTAGTACTCGCCGCCTGGCGGCTTGATAAAGTTTAATTATTTTAATGTAATGAAATGAAATAACAACAAATCATTCAGAATCTATTTCAACTATATTAGAAACACCGGTGGAAGCTAAAGGTTCATCGTCCACATCATTTACTAAAGAATTAAATACTAAATCAATCCCAGGATTAATAACGGCATATCCATATTAAGATTTCGTAGTAACATATTTGACGTCATTTGGTACTTAAAAACTCTACCTATTCCGACCGCTGGTAATTACAGTATTAATAAAACAATCGCGGCGGTAAGACCCGTACTTAGAGAGTGGCAGGAGAGGCGTCATGGCGTCCTCGTGTTTCGTCTGACGCAGGTGCTGACCGGCCACGGTTGTTTCGGTCGGTACCTGTGTCGAATAGGCAAACAGGAGACGCCCGGTTGTCATCAGTGCGGCGACTGCCGCGTCGTTTTCGAAGACAATTAATGGATCACCTTGAAATGTCTTATAGTAGAACTGATAGCCATTCAGAAAAAAAAATCTATCCTAACTATTACCTGAGATATGATTTTTTTTTTAATTACCGTATTTAACTTTCTGCACATTACGACCATAAATGAATGAATTCCATCGGTTTTTTGTTGTTTTATTATTAAACACTAATAATGCTAATAGATAGACAGTCAAAAGTATGACTAGCTATTAAAATTATTAAATAAAAATATTAAAATGTGCATTTTCAATTATTTTTTTATTTTTTTTCTGGACGGCCATCAGTTCTACTATAAGACATTTCAAGGTTATCCATTAATTACCGGACAACCTGTATAATTATAAAAAAGAAATTTAGTAATTTTATTATCATAAAGTTTTGATTGTGTATATGATATTGTGGCGACTCCGCACAGAAGAAGTTCCGCCTACATCTAACAGATGGCGCTACATACAATAAGCGCTCAAATTACGTCATACTTTTCTGCATCGCACAAGTGGAGTTTACACTGCGGCTAAGTATATGTATACCGTATGAGTTTTCATAGAGTGCACATATGAAAATGAGTGAAACTAGACATCATTTTATCGCTAGGAAAAATAATAAAAAATAATATTCTTCGATTTATACCTATTTATATTTTTTCTTTAGTAGTTATGGACCTTGTACCAAGAATACGTTGTAACTTTTGAACTAGGTGGTTAATCGTGTTGAAACAAAAACAGTAATAAATACGCAATGTATAGACAATAACGACGGTATACTATTCACATCCAAAAAAATACCGGTAGCATAAAAATGTATTACTTGATTTCTCTTTTAGTTTTATATTTACTCTTGCCATTGTTGTAATCTGTTTTCTATTTTTAAAATATTATGATATTAGATTAAAGACCTGGCCTGTTATACTGTAGCATTCCAATTTATTTTCCTTATACAGTGATCTACATGGTCAAAAGCTTGTGTGATGTCGCAATACATTGCGCAAGCCTGCTTGCTCTGACTAATGTAGGTATCTGTAATAAAAAAAATTATTAAAAAATAAAAAATAAAATTATAAATATTGCTGTCTAATTATCTATAGTTGTATTTTGCCTTTTTGTCCATTACAAATAATTTTCTTGATTTCTAAGAATCTATATTATTACAGGAGATATATACTTCGCAATTTTATAATAATTACAATTAGTCTGTAATTAGACATTAAATGCTTATTATCTTTTTTAAATAAAGGTTTTTTTATATAAATCTTTAAACTATCTAGGAATAATTATGCCTAAGCAAATACTTAAATTTAACTAATAGGTTAAATGAGATCATACAGATCAGATCTCCTACTGATTTTATTATTCTAGTTGCTATGCCGTCATAGCCTACATACACTATTAGTATTCTTTAGTATTTTTTTATTATATTCAATAAATACCTACATCTTGTGGTACATTAGGAAATAGGAACTTTAAATCTCTATTACAAATTATAGTCGATGTACCATTCAGTGCTAATACCTGCTAGGAATTTGTTGGCGCCGTGGAATAGCTATCTTCTAGCCCGATCTAGCAACAACCGTGAATGTACTCATACACGACACATGGCGTCAACATTACAAATATAAAAAACGTGGTTATAACAAAGACTCGCCTCAAAATGTCCTTCAGTCGCCGGGCTGTATGTCAAGATAGGTTAGCATAATTGAACAATAAAACGGATCCGATTATAGTCAATAAGCTTACCTCAACCGAGAACAGCTTCTTTGCAGGCGGATGCCCACAGCACGCCGGCAAGGTTCCACGTGTTCACAAGTTCACGATTCTGAAAAAAGTGTTTATAATGCACACATGAGACACGATAATATTACGTGTAGTGATTATAAGCCACGTCCAACAATATCCAATTTCGAAAGATTTAAGCAAAATAAGGCGTAATTATCCCAAGCGGCCTCGTGTTCGAAGATTTTTATTCAAGTTTTTAATCAAGTGACATTTTTGACGTTTCGTTTTACTATATCCCGCGTTGAGACAACGAGAATTGCGATAAAAAAGTTACCAGTGCAGTGGTGAAATTATATTAAGGACGGAATAGTCGATGTTACTCTTTTTTCATTCACACTCTCAGGTAGCGATACCATATTATCTACGAGACTACGACATAGCCGACATAGGCATTAAAATGATTGGCTACGTCTTTTGTGCACGGCACGAAATTTTGCTTTGTTTTTGATTTGCTATGCTGATTTGGATTAATTATTCGAGGTATTAATTTTATAATGTAATAATGTCCGTGCAATCCAATTTATTTTATTATGCACTTTAATTACATATACAAAAATTTGTTTCTTACTGACTAACAGCACATATATTATGATATTATGTGTATGTATTATGGGGAAGCTATTGAGTTGGGTTGATTGTTGTTTGCACGTATAATTCACAATATAATTTGTCTACATTTTAATTACTTTTAAAATTCTTAATTTAATTTTATTTGATTTGTTAAATTATTCTATAGCTCAAAAACATTATTAATCTAGAAAAAAAGTTATGAATATTGTAATTTACGTAACGACCAATCAGAGCAGAGCGCGTGCTTGAGTGGGGGTCGAGGCGCCATCTTTACTTTAGGAAGGCCGACAGTTATTGAGACACATTTGAGCGATGGCGACTGATCGAGTCGAGACGTTGAGTTGTGAGTTGTGTAAAAAAAAGTAAGATCAGTGCCCGGAACCCACTGCTCGGTCTTAACTGTTATTTTTCATTCGACATTATTGTGAAGTGAAAATATAGTTTATTCTAAATAAATGTGTTGTGTTTTGTGCTCGCATATTACACAGATGACGCACACTAAACTCGCAACCACTAATGACGTTGCCATAGAGAACAATACTTCTCCGACATGTATAATACAGTAATTTCACAGAGCCTTTTATGATTTTGTGTCAACACTTCGGTAGATGAGGTGACAGTTTTAATTGCCCGTGTAAACACTGTTAGCAGCATCGAGATAATGTCCTCCTAACCGAATTTCGGTCATCCAAATTCTATTATCCAAGATAATAGCTTAGACCCAGACTTACAAGTTCTGTAAAAACAAATAATTACAACTTGTACTTACTAATAGCACCTACCCTGATTTATCTCTAGATCGCCCAATGGTTAACTGATAGATAATGTTTTATACATTAAGTCCACCGCAATAAATAATTACAATCGATAGATCTTAATTGAATTACACAACAAAGATAAAACCAGTAAAGACTTTTTGTGCAAGCTGTGGAATTTAATTAATTACTTAAATATTAAATAATTACAAAGTACGTTTAAGCTTACCGGTAATTGAGGACCAACTTTTTATGTTTTGCTCGAAGTATAAATATATTTAAATTTTAACACACAATTTAAATATATTAACTTCTTTAAAGTGCCTATGTGTTCGAAGCGTAAGTGATAGATTAAACTCGCATTACAAAGTTATTACATTACATTATGGATAGGAAAGAAATAAAAAGAGATTGCTTAATCAAGTCTAACTAAAATTTGTTTAGTTCTCTCGTATGTTAAGGTTTTTAGCCACTCGGTTATTACCCTTTTGGATACGTCTGAGACCTCATGGTGGAACTTTAATTTTACGTTTATTTTATTATAAAGCGGTTCGAGCCCTTGGGAGTAAGCCACTATATCCTTTCGTCTTTTCTCCTGACTGTCTTGGGTATGGAATAGATTTTAGTATGTAGAGATATCGGGTATCGTAATTAAAAGATGTAGTTTTCTGACTGAAAGTAAGCCACTGATTCTATATAGTTCGACTGTGGGGTCTGTATGCTTTATAGTACATAACCTTTGGGTTCTATCTAACTCAATGAATTTAGTTTTAGTGGCTCCTGCCCAGACTGGTAAACAGTATGTAATAACTGATTGCGTGAGCGCAATGTAGATGCTATTAAGTGTCTTCTGAGGCATCAAATATCTTAAATTATAAAAATTCCATGTAAATATATTTAGTAAAAGGTTTTTCTGCGTTATTAATTTCTAGCGTCTCGATTTCATCCATGTGAATCCCACGGGAACGCATAGCGATATAAAATAATCCTATGTCCATCATATATCCAGAGCATGGTCTATATGTGTGCTTAGGATAAAAAGTATCATTAGTCCTTTCCTGTAACGCTTTTTTTTTACGTGGTGGAGTGCATTGACAACGTGTGTAAATTTCACGATGATCGGTCGAGTAGTTAAGGCGTGAAAGCATAACAAACAAACACACTTAACACTGAAAGTGTATGAATAATATAATCCATATCCCATCGTCTGTCATTTTATAGACACAATAAAAAATCTATCGTCTGTAATTTTATAGAAAAATCTATTGTTATGTATATCCTGGAGATTGAGTAACGGTTTAGCTAATATTATAAGAAACTGCCTCCGTGGCGCAGTGGTAGTGAAAGCGACTGCTGTGCATGAGGTCTTGGGTTCGAATCCCGGATAGGGCCAAGAATTTTTTTTTGGGTTTTTCTGTTAATAAATCTCAATAGCAGCCCGGAGTTAGGAAGCTGGCGGGGTTAGATACCCTCGTGCCTTGGAAAGCACGTAAAGCCGTTGGTCCTGCGCCTGATCTCTCTCCGGTCGTGTTGGATTACCGGCCCATCGGATCATGAGAGATAGGGAACAAAGAGTGCACTTATGTTTGCGCACACACTTGTGCACTATAATATCTCCTGCG
This sequence comes from Catocala sponsa, assembly GCA_963564715.1. Taxonomy (NCBI): domain Eukaryota; kingdom Metazoa; phylum Arthropoda; class Insecta; order Lepidoptera; family Erebidae; genus Catocala; species Catocala sponsa. The sequence goes on along the minus strand of OY751338.1, from coordinate 16,911,002 downwards.
CAGATGGCCAGTCTCCGTTAAGACTGGCCGTCGTGACCGAAATTCGGTCTAGAAGACATTATACGAAAAATCTTATATACGTATTATCCTTACTTAATATTATAAATTCGAAAGTAACTCTGTCTGTCTGTCTGTTACCTTTTCACGGCTAAACCACTCAACCGATTTAGATGAAATTTGGTACAGATATAGTTTAAAACTTGGGGAAGGACATGGGCTACTTTTTATTGATGTAGGTACCACGCAGGCGGAGCCGCGCGCAAAAGCTACTATTTTATATACATAGGCACAACATAACATAAATTGAATTAGCAACAGTAATTGATATTAAGTCTTTGTGCACTACCTACTAGTTATACATACTTGTTGTCAAATCACATTAGTGCACATGATGTAATGAAATCCTTCGATAAGCCATTGATAACATTGATAAACATTCGACTATTTAACAACATTACTTTGTTTGTAGATCTTGAACAAAGGTAAGGAATACCATAAGGCAAGGAGTAAATGAGTTTGTAGCTAAATCACAAGAATATCTTCAATACAAGTTTGAAGTTACAAATAGTCTAAATAGATTCACACAATAAATATCATGCTCGACCATTGTCAGTCAAATCAAGAAAGTTACATTTTGTTACTTGAGAAAATCTGTGTTCAGTTTCAACTGGGCTTTGTTTCAACAAGAATAATAAACTAACAATCGTCAAAGGTACAACTTTGCATCTCAATGGCTTTTGATTTCTCATTCAGGCCGCGATTGTATTTGACTGAGCATTTTATTCACGAAATAAAAAGCCCTCTTTTATTTTACCAACAGATTTTCTAGAGAATCGGTTATTACTATTACAGTAGTTTTTACCGAACATTTATTTGCGGATGCCCATTTATAGCGGTTCATATAAGAATTTTCATTTCTACAATTGCTTTACGGAGGAACGATCTCTTTACGTTTAATACAACATCACGTTTTTACCATAACTCATACACGAACGGGTATGTTTTATATTGCGATCACGCAGGTTCACTATAGCGAGTTTCAACATGATTAAGTTGTTCAATTGCTATGGTGCAGCTATCGTTAAATATTTGATACTTCACTCGCGTTGATGGAAATTTACAGGATCTATTCGTTCCAAGTACAGCCTCACCGAAAGGTGTAATTCCGTATAACAGTTTTACGAATGCGAGTAAGCGTAGGTCTACATATGCGTGACAAGCCACGGACCGTGACACACATGCGTGACATGTCCTACAAACGCTGTGTCCTCTCATGTGTCCCGTCGATGAATAGAGACAACACAACGCACAAGTGGATGTAACTTCTTACATAAATTTATAACGGTGTCTACTAGCGATGATCACGTGATAATTTTATTTGGCATGACATTTTAATAATTCTATTTTAAATTAAAGTAGTGGAAGTTAAGGCGCTGTAGACGTGATGTAAATGTTCGTCAAAGGACTTTACAGGCAACCGATGTCACGCTATGTGGCATGTTACATTTGAAGTCACCGATGTCCCAGACGCCGTAGGCTGTGCCTCGTGATGCCTTTAATTGCAAGTCATAATGTTGAAATAGCACACATGTAAATGTCATATATTATAAAACGGAATCGCACCATTTATATGGCCGAATCATAATAAACTAACCAATAGCCAATAATATGTTGTAATTATACATAATTATATTATAATCAAACAATATTTAATTTTCATTTTAAGTAAATCCATAAGAATATTGTATTTGTTTTATAAATGTATCTCTTTTTTGAAGTGAAAATTTCTTCAGCAGCGTTGTGCACTTTTTTTGTGATAGGTAAAAAATGTTAAACTCGCATCAGGACACGTGACCTAATCGAAAATTCGTAAGACGGAGGGAGAATTGTCATGTTTGTGTACGATAGCGCAATAAATGAATATTGTATTTTACCACATAAATTATAGTACATTTATACTGATAATTAAAGCAATTCGCGCAAAATTATTCCCGAATCATTCCAAAATATCAAAAATGCACAACGTTAATATTCACTTATTCGTTAGTTTTCACTTCTGCCGGCACTCCCGGAGGGCAACCCGTTGACTTTTTTTTGTTTTATTAATTTATGTAATCTACTCGGAAATGTAATGTAAGTTTTAATTAATTTCATTTTTTGTAATTTTAATTAAGTTAATTGTAATTTTAATGAATTTTAACTGTTGCGTTTATAAATAATAATGTAATGAAGACTGTGAATGGTGTGTACATCTTTAAGTGATGTTTTTACTCTGTATCCGAGTTATATGAATATGTAGTATTATTTATTTTGGAAATAAGTCGTTAGTGTACATTAAATAAAAAGTAAAATTATCGACAATTTAACTACTTTTGTTTACGAGGCTTTATTATTAGCGGTTAACCTACTATATACGGATTTTATCGCGTTGTTTATTTGACACTTTATTACAAAATTTTGAAAAACTGTTACACTACTATAATTACTATTAAACTTTACTAATTTTTAAGCTAATTAAATTATTGAAACTATTAAAACTATTTATACTATTACTATACTATTACTATACTATTATACTATTTATGTAATCAAAGCTATCAGTTATGACAAGAACATTCAGACCAATTCAAAAGTGTGAAGCATCGGATAGACTTCCTTTTGTTGATGATGTATACACACAACTTGCATTTATCTAACGACCCTTGTACTAGCTATACATAGAAAAGCTATTTTTAAATTATTGCTATAACTATCTTTGGGACATTTGACAAACATCATACATTTAAGAAATGCATACATACATTGTCGTACCCCTATGTCCCCATAGGTATTACACCCACATTTTGCTAGCTATTAACCCACGTCATCTGTTATGGAAATAGGCTCGACCACTAGGGCTGAAACTGTATGTCTTACATCTATAACTAAAGCGGTACCTTAGAGCAGCGATAGCTCAGTGGGGAGACCAACAGACTGCAATGCAGAGGTTCTCGGGTTCGAACCCACGTCGCACACCTCTGACTTTCGGAAGTTATATGACTTTTCGAAATTATGTGCGTATTGATTGACAATTATCTCCTGCTCCGTGCCTCGGAAAGCACGTTAAGCCGTTGGTCCCGGCTGCCATGAACGTCTATGGCAGTCGTTATTGGGAGAGTGTCGACGAAAAAGGTCCCACTGGGCCGAAGTGTCGCCGGTCTGAACTGACTGGCCCCCACATAAGATAAAGCGGTTCCTTTAATATATAATAATCAATAGTCTGCGCTAGTAGTTAATCATTCGAAGCTTAATATCATTACGAATCCACTGATTCTAAACTCATCTATCACAACCGCGCACAACGGAGCATAACCTAATATTAGCACTATGATGCCAGAAATCTGTACAATATAATCTCTTGTGACTTAGCTTAAGTTATAGTTAAGACGGCGGAACTTATTGACTTGGAGATAATCACCTTAGTAACAAAGCCGCAGCGTATCGATAGCGCGAATTTTGCTCCAACTGGATTACCTATTACAGTGAACAGGCTTACGATATTGTGAGTCCGATATGAGTTATAGCGAGACATCATGTGAGTTCATCTTTAAAGAAAATTCTTTGAAGATGAACTAATAATTATTGACCGTGCCAAGAAACAGTAGATATAATAATAATAAATATATACTACATATGTAAAGGTTATTAACGCGATCATGCATGTTCACACACTGCACCCACGGTATACCTGTTACGTATGCTAGCCGATAGGGATACCTTGAGTCTAGTGTGTGACGGTACATTGATAAATAAAAACATACGAAAAGTGAGGGCGGATCAAGATTCTTCTGCCTCACAAACGGAGACATGACACCGCCGCTCAAGTCAGTCAGTCAGTGGTCGTAACGTCAAGCATTAAAAAGGTAAACATGCATGATCGGGTTTATACCCGTTACATAGTATATATCATGCAACGCGAAAGTTTAAAAGTTATTCTATAATAATAATATCAGCTGTTCATATACTATCCTAGGCTATACGATCCTCTTAACAGTATGAGAAAAGTTAGGTCACAGTCTTAATGTAAAGAGAGCATTTATGGGGCCGTTTGGGGTTTTACGGCTTTTACCAAGAATATGTTCTAAGTGATATCAGTCCGCTCTGCCATAGTCCAGCCGCACACCGTCTCCCAGTCGCGCTGATATTTTGGATTAATTGATCGCTTAGCTAATATTTCTGCATTGTGTTGACGCGGCCATCAATGCAACGCCGAGCTTATAAATGTCCATATTATAAACAGAATATTTCTTTTTATTTATACATTAATTTGCTAAATGTTCTAAGTTAATATAGTCAAATATGTTTAATAGTGTAAGTATGTTTAACTGTACTGATTGTATCTGTTTTAAACGTCCTGTGTATAACATATTAAAACAGAACACATTGTAAACCTACGATAAATTTATCTTATTTTATTATAGCAGTTATGCCTAAATGTAAATGTAATACAATGGTTAATCTTTTAGCGAGAAACAAGCGCAGAGTACGTACCACACTATTCTAGAATAAAAGAACATTTTTGTTTGCTAGCTAATTCAAACAATCCAATTATGATGCAATGTCATGTTTGTTTTGATATCGTGTAAATATTGTCTGAGCAATCGAACTCCATACGTTGGAACCTAGAAACGAGATTTAAGAACAGTAATCACGTTAGTTTTAATCCCGAAGTTATAAGCTTGTATTCATTGTTATACCAAATGCATCTTTATATAAGACTAGCTTTTGCCTACGACTTTGTATGTTTGCAATTTGAAAGTACATACTTATTTATATTTTTCTTTCTTTGAATGCAAGAAGAACCTGATCTACATACATAATAGTGAGTATTATGTGTATAGATCAGCGTTTTCTAGGCAGCGTATCAAAATAAAAATGCATCAGATTTTAAATTAAACCTCTAGCTATAAAATTGCGGAAACCCCATTCAATTTCATGCTGCAGTTTGTTTAAAAATATTGTTTTACCTTATAAAGCATTTATCAATGTTCCATAGATTAATATTTTCTGTGTACAGACGTCGATCAATTCGATTATATTATTTGTATAGATATTCTAGATTAATCTAGATTATTCTACGTCTTTCCAAAGTAGCCATACAAATAATTTGTGTACGAGAAGTCCAATGAGTATCAGCAACATGACGGTGACGTCATTATCACAGGTGGTTTTGCAACCGGTAATAGGCTATTTCATTAGGCAACCCGGTGTTCGCTACCGGCATAATATTGATAAAATAATGAAAATCTTCGTAATAGGTTTTGGAACTGCGTTTGAATTTTATTGTATTTAGTACGTATTGTATTGTTCCAAGTGCTAATCGTACTATACTAAACCTAACTAATATTATAAATGTGTATGTGAGTTTATTTGTTTGTTTGTTTGTTACGCTTTCACGCCTTAACTAATCGACCGATCATCATGAAATTTCGCATTCTCGTTACCAGGGGAACAGAAAAGGGCATCCAGATAAAAGTAACTAACCTAACCTACATTTACGCGAGCAAAGCCACAATCAAAATCTAGTATGAGATAACGGTAAATATATCGATATAGCATTACCACGTGTGTCAGCACTCTATTACTTGGCATATTATTGTCATGATTTCTTATTTTTGTTAATAATTCTGTTCGGGTGTTTTTATTTACCCAACTGGCGACACAGCCAACCGTCATTTTTTAATAGTGGGATTATTGTGGAAGAGGGAAAAAGTAACTCTACTCTCGGCGAAAGATCGCTCAGGAGTGAGGAACTAGCATTCAACTGAGTAAGACGTTCTCAACAGTCCGTGTAATTGCTGTGAATTTGGAAATATAGTATATTTTATACAAGTGAGTTTCATTATATTATGCAATGCCACTACCTGGAATTTCAAATGGTTCGAGTGTAGCAATTGTCCACTCGCTCGTCTCTCCCGTGCAAGCCCATAATTTGACGGTGTTCTTATTCTGTCACCTCTGGAAACTCATCGTTGTGTGTTATTCATAATTCGATAACATGTCGTGTATTTTAACGAGTTACTCGTCGCCTCGTTTGTAACTAAGAATTGCATTTACATGTCACGTCACATCGCGTCTTATTTCCTATGCTAATTGAAGAGTAAGGCAGCAGTTCCTATTATGCAGCGTGTGATGGTAATATAATAATATTATATTACTTGTTCGTATTTTACAGACGTCTAGCTGATATTCTGATTAATGTAAAGTTGAAATAGTAATGCAGTTAGTTGTTAAAACAGAAAGATTATTTTGAAAATATAATACAGCGAATTTTTTACTAATGAATTGTAGGTCATCACCTTCAGCTAATTCGAATTCGTTCATCTATTGTACCGACATTTTTATCAGTGAAAACTTTTAATTGGCCTTCACCTTATTGTTATTATGTTAATAATGTATTTTAGCTGTAAGTTTTCCTAAAATTTTAAAATAAAATAATATAAAAACTAAAATTCAGCAAAATGTCTGTTCGAATTTGTCTGGTAATATACCATAATAAATTTATATGCTAAATGAATAACTGTTACAAGTTACAAGAATAGAAAAGGGTATGTTAAGCTGGTTTGGACATGTAGAAAGAATGGACGAGGAAAGACTGACTAAGAAAGTTTATAAGGCTAGTGTGAATGGAACAGTCGCAAGAGGAAAACCTAGGCGAACGTTTCTCGACCAGATCGGAGGCGTCCTGGACAGAGGCCAGGTTAAGAGCTCCTTGAACCGACGGGCGTGTATGAGGAATGTGATGAAAGTGAATGAAGCCAGAGAAGTGTGTCAGGATCGTAGCAAATGGAAATCCGTAGTCTCTGCCTACCCCTCTGGGAAACAGGCGTGAATCTATGTATGTATGTATGTATGAATAACTGATATTGACATGCAATAATATATTAATATTAATAAAGAGATGAAAAATTTTTAAAAGCCAGCCTTTCATTTTCTTTTAAGTACAAGACTTTATTTATCAACAATGCCATAGTTAAACTCGACCAGTGCGTTAAACATTTTCTGATAAAGTAGTTTATTAGCGAGCATAATATAACAAGTAAATATGAAAGTTGACAATGTAAGTAAACAGGCCAGTGCTATGTTACTACTTGCGTGCCTAATACGGTACGACGGATTCTGTGGAAACTAGTAAATAATTCAAGATATATAGTCCGCTGCTATAATCTGTTTGGTGTTAGTTTCTACTGTAAGTATTAAGTATCGTACAAGTGAAATAAAATGTTGACCTACAGTATTAATCATAGTAAGAACTAGGTAGGTAAATTATGAATGTGGGTAATGTACAGTGAGCTGCAAAAATGCATACCCATTTCAAAACAAAAATGGTATAAATCGTTAATTGACGCCACCTAACCGAAATCGATACAAAAACTGTTAAGTAGTTTATTTATATCGTAATAGATGGCGGTGCACTACTATAAAATAAAACGAAGTAGATTTCTTTCACTCAATTTTGATTATTTTTTTATCTCTATTCACAATAGTTTATTCAAAAAGAACACATTTCAGGTTACTCTTAAATGTGTTCTTTTTTATTTGTAATTCTTTGAAGCAAAGAATTACAAATAAATTTAGAAATTTATAGTGGGTAGTTTATTTTAGACGCGCTCGCGATTTTTGAGGCGCTCATAGCCAGTTGCACTCACTGATCGGTAAACGATTAGCGAGGTTAAGCAACGTTGGGTGCGGTAAGTCTATAGATGGGTGACCGCTTAGTGGTATTTCATCTGAGCGTCTCCGTGCTTCGGAGGGCACGTAAAAAGTCGGTCCCGGTTGTTGTCAAATTGATAGCAGTCGTTAAGCCATGTCAGAGGCCTACGGGCGGCTTGAACAACTCTTGATAACAGGTTGACCACTAACCACACGAAAAGAAAAGAAAGAAGAAGTTTATTTTATAGATACTTTCGGTAACTTGCTATTCTGTTCGTACGCAAACATTATTCTGTCCCTGTATTCGAGTGCCTTTTCGGTTGAGATTATAATTTCTTACATTTCACCTATTTGCTAAAATGGGTACGCGTTGCAATATTTACAAAACAACGCCTTTTAGTTCATTCATATCTATTCTAATTCGAGTGCTCACAGGATTTTGGACCTTAAGGTATCCATGCAATATTACAGGTGACTGTACACTAATAACATGGCATTTTTTTAAACGCTTTTGAACTAGGAACTGTACACTAGGAATAATTGCTGTATTGAGAAGGACTTTACAAACATTCATACGACGAACACAAAATACATCCAGTCTCGGAAGTCTTGGAGTCTTTTTGGTCCGTGTGGAGATCGAACCCACAACACTTGGTGCAGTGGCAGTGGCAAGCCACTTAAACCACTGCGCCATCCATGCTGATTTTTGTTGACTCTTTAGGCGAAATTGAATGATCTTCAAATTGTTTCACGCCTTTTCTAATTTAAATTATTTCAGTTTAACCACTAAAATTAGTAATTACTCGTTCATGATAGTTATCATATTACTATTAAGTTTAGAAATAACGAACAAACCTAGCATTCAATTGATGAGAGCCATGATTCATTTGGTCATAGTGTTGCGGTTTTGCACAATATCTAATCTATTTGTTGTATAATGCCTAATGATTTAGATTATTCTTTGTTATTGAATATATTCATTTCGACCGTTGAATTGATAAGTAGTTTAATATATTACGAAAAGTACATGGAAACTTCTAGTATCGAAGTGCATGTAGGTACTCCACTGATATAATCACATTAGAAATAATATTGCGTGCTTGCAACTGTCTTGCGAAGCAACGCATTTAATGTTACTGTGTATAACTCCGACAGCATTTTACGCTCTAGGCATATTTTGCACTTTACAATGTAGAGTTTGTCATTACGTTTCTACTGCACATAACAAATAAAGAATTATTATTTGTTTCTCTTTCACGGGTATATTCCTAATACGTTAGGAAAATACCCGGCTCTTTGGAAGGCTTACACGGAGACATGGGTCCAACGTGAAGAGGCCCTTCGAGAGTTTTAATCAAAGGTGGGATGGAACACCTACAGCGGCACTAGCCGCAGCAGGCGTAGCACTATTGCTACGTATGGATTCTAATATATGGGCTATGGGTATGGGTGTTTGATGGACTGGTATATTGGTAACTATGGATGATAAAACGGCGTCTACGGTCCTGAATACTCTAATAGCATCAATCGAATGGACAGACGGTGATCAAATGGAAAGTTAAATATCCATTAATTACATTTTAAGGTGTAAAATTAGTACAGTAACAAATAACAATGATAATTATTAATTATAGAAATAATCAAATGTAAATATGCAATTATAACATAACAAATAAAACAATATAATACGTCACAACCGTGTGCTACTATTGAGTACTTGATAACAATAGTTATGATTTGGTGAATTCTGCAAAGAAGAAATTCGAGATATTGTACCCAGCATAACAACATCGAATTTCGGTAAATTACTGCTATTTGCTATTATAAAACCAGCTTCCATTATAGCTAGTTGTTGTCGTTGTGTAAACACATTGGATACCAATAGAAATATAACAGCAAAATTACTGGAAAATAATAAATTTGTTCTTAAAAGTTGTAGCGATGACGCCTCGTGACTAATGGCTGTAATATTACAATTTTAGTTTTCTAGATAGAAATGAATATTTAACAATTTATTTTTTACTGTAAACTAGCTTAAACATTAAAATCTGTTACTATTTTTCTTACTGTACCCCATCACTATGTTAAAATGTACAAATTCTAATTCTAAAAGATACATTTTACAACGCCCGGTTCCTATGATCACTATGCATCGAAAAAGGTTTTAAAATCAAAATATGTTTATTAATTTGACCACAAAAACTAGATATCTAAAACTATTTTAATAAGTACTAAATAATAACCGATATTCCCAAAGCCAAGGCCAACAGATTACTATAAGTAGCATACGTACTCGTTTTTGGAAAGTTTGAATTTACAATCATATATATATATTTTTTTTTGCTCGTCAAAATGACCACACTCCACCTGATGGTAAGCAGTCGTGTGGTCTAAGAGCAGTGGCCTCCACACCGCCCTCATAGCAGCCGAGGCGATGTTGAGGTCTCTACTTTGACGGCCTGAGAAGGTGGTTTTTCACGTCCCGCTTAAAGGACCCAGGATTGAAGGAAGAAGGAAACACGTGCCTTGGCAGAGAATTCCATGCCTTGGTCGTTCGGCAGAGGTATGAGGACCCAAACTTGTTGGTACGCGCTCTAATCGACTCTACCGTGTAAGGATGGCATCTGAGCCCAGCACGCGTTGTTCTGGGTAGGAAAGGGGAGGGCGGGATAAGGTGGAATAACTCTTCAGAGCACTCCCCGTGGTATATTTTGTAGAAACATGCCAATGAGGCAATGTCCCTACGGAGTTGCAGAGGTTCCAGTGAACTCGTGACCTCTGGATCTCTGATGATACGGACAGCCCGCCGCTGTAACCGGTCGAGAGCGTCCAGCAAGTACTGCGCGGAGCCATCTCAAAGATGAGAACATGATGAGAACAACTCCACGCAAGGGCTGAGAAGCTTGGGGTAATAATGGGCGGGTCAGATCTTTCTTGTCGTGTAGGTGTCAAAGCAGTATTAATTCAACATATAGACCAACCTATAATCAGACATCTTGACTACTAAGTGAAGCTCGGCCGAGTGCTGTGCTCGCAATTGGTGCGTTACGCATAAACCAAGCAGACGTCGTGACGTATCACGCTCCATGAGAATCTTAAGCTTCCATCATGTTTTAGGTCAGTTGCATGCTTTAGTCAATGTTGTAACTGATGTGTGAATTTGTAGCACGATTCTGTGTGTATGATTTTACTTAATGTACTTATTATCGAAATGGTAAGAAAAGTTTTACACCCACATTTTACTAACTTTGTTGTTGCATACCAGCCGTTTTAGGTCCTACGTCATACGTTCTTATTGCCGTATGCCTGTCAGCCATAGTAGCATAGCCCGTACTGCTGCTGAATTTCTACAGAACAATCCAACAACACTTTAACCAATCCAGCCATTGAGCACAACTCGGGCCTTATTACATCCTATCCTAACTAATATTTTTGTTGTTATGTGTATAATATAACAACATTGCTGATTGATAATAAACTAGACACATTGAAGGAGGGTATTCAGTACTCGATTCTGGACCCGAATATCTACAAAAACGGGTAAGTACTTAAAATTTTACCTAGTTATCCAATAAAAACTTAATATGCAGGCACTCTTGCGCATACCAAAGCTAAACAAAACCTCCGCCCCCAGCTACCGCAACCCGCACTCTTCCAAATTTGCACCCCCGCCCTTCCTTTTCTTATCAAAGGTCATTAGCCTCGACAGCTGTATGCGCAGTGTCCACATTTTATGGCTATTTCATACAAATTTTCATAAAGGTTTTCTTTGCAGGTTATACAGATTTTATTTTTATTTCTTTTTTATACGTTACGTCTGACCATAAATTATCATGTCCTTAAGTATGTACAATGTTTAACCAGTTACCCTGTATAATATAAATGTATGTTTGCCACGTTTTCAGTCGCTATCTTTTTGACCGATCATCAAGAAATTTTGCATACACGTTATCAGGGGTACAAACCTTTCATCCAGAGAAAAGGTACTGTTCCCGAGGAAAATAAATTTAACGACATAATCTATATTAACGTGAACGAAGTCGCGGAAGTTTTAAGAAATATGTTTCTCATACATCCCAATTGATCATAAAATAGTCAGTCAGTCTGTAGGCAAATTTAAAGCAAATGGTACTTTGATCAGTAGATGCATTTTAGTACCGGTACTGCATTTGTAACTTTATGCTTTTGACCGTATTCCTTATCGTGATTCAAGTGTACACTTCTGGGTATTGGCTATGAGCATTCATTGTATAAATCTGAACAACAATATACATAAACATCATACAAACAGTAACAGTAATATGAAAATAGAGAAATCGACTCGGACGTAACTTTTGATAGGTATCCTAACTAATATTATAAAAGCGAAAATGAATTTGTTTGTTTGTATGTTACCTTTTCACGCTTAAACCACTGAACCGATCATTCTGAAATTTCGCATATATGTTGTCAGGTGGACAGAAACGGACATAGGCTACCTCTCATCCCGAAAATAATTACTGTTCCCGAGGAAAACAACAAAAACGTTCTTATGATAATAGATGGCGCCACGTATCTTTCGAATCATGATTGAATTATATTATTACAAGCAGAATACGACCCGAACTGATTGTCAAATTCTTAATTAACGCGAGCGAAGCCGCGGGCTATAGCTAGTGTAGAAATAAATATCATTTGTATTACTTGCATTTTCGTGGCATAGCTACGAAACAGCGTATTAAGCTGCTAGTTTAGTATTCAATATATTGAGCATATTGACTACTGAAATGGCGTCTGTAATATTAAGCCAAAGCATATGCAATACTGTGTAATGCACTTAAGATTATTTATATATATGTGCAATACATTTAACATTAATTGGCTATTAATGTGAGCCGATTTGCCGATATTTTATTATTATATATTTAATGACAGCCGTAGAAGTAGTAAAGGCAACTGTATACCATTAGGCGGTCCACCTATATGCTTCTTGACCACCGTTGTTTAATAATGAAAATAAGAATCATGAGAAAATTGCTGACTGAACATTAAAAGGTATTTTTATAATACTCAGTCAACAATTTTCTAACGTAATAAAATTCATAGTGTACCTACATAAAATCGTAGAACTATAAATGAAGATGTGAAGGGGATTTTTATTCATATTAACTCAAGACAGTAATAATACACATAATATGATGCAGGAGATATACAAAATTCTTCTCAAGTGCATGTTGACGGCCTACTATCATTACCTTTTATGTGGCGACAATATGCATGATCTGGCTAGCCTGAGAGAGTACCTATCACAAATCTGTTACAGGTTTTCACCTGGTTTTCTTCGCACCTTTAATTCTTTTTCCTACGGCGTCTATCCGTAACGCGTGAGCGGCCTCTGGTATTATAACCGATCATCACTATTTAACGCCACGCGAAACCTATGCTTTATTTTCGTATAATAATATCAGCCATGTATTAAAATATCCCACTGCTGGGCACGGGCCTCTTCTCAGTATGAGAAGGGTTAGGCCATAGTCCACCATGATGGCCCAGTGCGGGTTGGCAGACTTCACATATCTTTGAGAATATTGTTGAGAACTCTTTCATGCAGGTTTCCTCACGATGTTTTGCTTCACCGTTAAAGCAAGCGATTATTAACTATTTAGTACGCACAAAACTTCGAAAAGTCAGAGATGCGCGCCCAGGGATCAAACTCGAGACCTCTGTGTGGCAGGCCAACGGTTTCCAACTGGGCTATCGCTGCTTATTATTATTTTGGTAGTATCAAATAAAATAATAGAAACTTCACTGTGAACAAAATCAGTTTTCTATACAGCTTCAATAAATAACAACCCAAACATACAATAATCCTGTATAAGTAATAAGCAGTCGTTCCTGAATAGTGTTCATAAGAATAAGCTATCGTGCTCGACACAGAGCGCCAGGGTTTTGAGTGCGAATGTGCTATTGACGTGCGTTTTGCTCTGAGTGTACTTCAAATCTTTTGCCGGGGGTAGATTTTGTCGATTACAAAAGCTATTTCCTGAATGCGCTTGCGTAGCGTTAAAACCATTGAAGGAACTTTGAGTTAAAGTAATCATTTTAGATGTCATTTTTGTTAGTTGCTTTTAATTTATGAAAGACTTTCAATTCTTAGAATGTCAGACATGATTGAAAACCTATAGTGTCTGGTCGCCGGTGTGCCGCTGCGGCTCAATAGGTTAATTAAAATTCATTTAAATCATTGATGTTAAATGTTGTGAATTTTCTCCAGAATATAGCGCTTTAAAATACCTTTAATTAAATAATGTTCGGATATTTTAAAACCATACTAATACTTTAAGAAATTGAGATTATGAACGTCTAAGTTTCCCCGTGAACATAATTTGTGAAAAGCAACCAAAACGTCGGGAAAATTTTAAGCTTAACATAAACTTTTACGAAGCCTATACCTAATAAAATAAGTTAAATAAATAAATATAATGGACTAATAACTAGGTACACGTATTTACTTGAGTAGGTACATATTATTTGCAAAGTTTAATGCCGCAGACGAAAGGGCAATGAAAACGCAATTACAGCAGATCCCCTAAAACGAAATAAAACTGTCTTTAGATTTGATGTCTATTAGTCGGCTCGTTGAAAATAAAGAGCAATGGAGTGACATTAATAGGGATTTTACTGTTTGAAGTCAACCTTTCACCGAGACAAAAATAGAATTGTTTTTCAAAAATAGGTGTCAGTTTTATTGTTCTATTTTGAAATTTGTAAATTTGTTTATTAAAATAGTGAGGAGAGGGTTTTTTAATGTGTGTAATATACACTATACCCAACGTAAAAGAGTCCATACTAACGACGTAGCTGATTGTAGGTATGATAAAAATAGGCGATGCAAATAGAGTAAATAATTAAAAGGTGGAAAATAGTACAATTTTGCCACAGTTCTGGCATGATTGGTATTCTGACACAGTGTCAAAGTTCCAATCTTAAGATGGATAAAGAATATAAAGGAAGGTCCTAACCCGACGTTCAGATGACATATTACAACTATTAGACCATTCTGCAATTTTATTATATGTAGATGCACTGCTTTACACTGAAACAGTACTGCGAATAGTAGTAGAAGAACAAGTTACGCTGTATTAGTGATAAAGAATAGATTAAATATATTTATATCTATTGTAATAAAATCTAATAAAGAAGAACATCAAATTGCAGTAGGTGTGAAAAAAGATTGAATGTACTATAGTAGTTAGACCTCTTTAGATTATGTATATATTATAGATTAGTTTTGGTTGGAATTTAAAATTTTAATCTATAATGCTACTTTACGACAGCAATCGAAAAGTTTAGAACAAAGTGAGTCTATTTTCTCATGAGGCAATGAAATAAACCAATTTGCAGGATAAAATTGTAGTACGGTGGGAATCGAACGAAAATGTTCGAATTGCACTTAGTATTTATTTTATAAACTCGCATCAAGTATAATTCGTTTAATAAATTCCAGGTATCAGTTGTGTGATGCTGTAAAATGCTGTCGGTCGTTGAGTTAAAAGGTAAAATTTATTAATTTAATGGTAATGACAGATTAACTTTACAATAACATTCACGAAAAGAACAACAATCCACTATTTCTATAATGTCTATAGTTTTCTTGCATCAAAGTGCCTGTAAAGTTTATTCGGCAATACCTTTTGTAATAAATACATAGGCGCTCTTGTTGTAAAATTATTTATACCATTTTAAATTATTGTTGTGTTGAGCCGTTCAGCAATCTTCATATTTATATTTTAAAGTATATTTTTCGGTAGTTATTTTGTTCGTTATTCTAGATATAAATATTGTGGCCAGTATACACTTTTATCTCAAGGGTAATATACATCTAAAACCTTAGCTTGTCGAATAATAGGTAGGCGAAGCAAGGCAATAGAAATGCAAGTATAACTTTTAGAATTCGGCCGATGAATATTTCCACCAACGAATATTATGAAGTGCAACATTATGTACAAGGAACAATATTTTGTATCAACATCAGTGGTCTCGAGTAAATTAAACCTATGGAACTGTTGTTTAATATGTTGTAATATGCGATATACCTACGTACCTATATATAAATATATTAATTAAACAATACAAGCAAATAAGGGTTATTTGTATTCTATAATAAATAAAAAATCGTTTTCATGAAGAACTCTCTAGTCAAGTACTATAAAATAACTATAATTAGTTATGTATACGACATGTGTAGAAACGAAAATGTGTAGGCGTCTTCTAAAGCCATATTTATTAACCTAATGTATACTATTTAATAGTAGGTACATAGTAATAAAATACCGCTAAAACTTTTCGACAATCCTAACGTTCGATTCATCTGAACTATCAGAATTCAGTTCAAAATTCTTTCTTCTATGTAATAAAGTTTGTTCATGTTGGGAACAAGCTCAATAAGAACGAGTTGATTGAGGTGAGCCGCGCGCTCTCTCGTTGTGTCAATACAATACGAGACAGAAACCAGTGAACCTAAAAAAATACTTCATTCGGTGCAGTTTCTTTTTGAAAGATAGCTCATTGCTTCTCAATGCTATGTTATTTTTAGCCAAGGGTGTTTATATCACTAGTGTCACTAGTAAATTATTTAATTTACTCATTACAATAATTTAAATTCACATTTATTGTATTTATTATTTATGTATGTACACGACAAAAAAAGATAAGTCATAATGTACCTAAAAGTGAATGTCTACAAAGTAGACTTAAGTCATGGCTTCTAGAAAATAGTTTTTACAATATTAAAGAATTTATTAGCTATAAAGAAATTACTGATATTTTAAGTTTTGTAATGTGTAGAAATTAGCAAAGTAAATAATTATGTAGTAAAAAGTATTATATGAATTAGTACTATATAAATTTAAAATTTTCGTATGTCCCTGAGGGCGAGATGTGTTTGAACGTTTAAAACTTACTAGCGGTTGCCTAGTGCTCGAAATTCGACCAAAGATTGCCTGTAAGATTTTGCTGATATATGTCATTATATATTGATATATGTAACCATAGTTACGCGCTTCAACTGCGTGTGTCAAATGCATGGTTGTGTGTGTGTAGTGTTTTTTCATTAATTTAATGTATTATACGCGTAATTTAAAAAAAATATTAGCATTCGTCACTTCTTATCTGTATAAACTATAAGTGTGCGAAATTTCATACTCCTCCGTCCGCCCAATTTTCGTAAAAAGGGATCCAAAGTTTTCGCTTCACGTATTAATATATAGATAACACCTTATATGTATACCATGTTTCAAGCGAATAAAAGATTTCTATTTCTATACTAATTATGTATTATTAGCATGACTATTTTAAGGCTCTATATCCAATTCTCGTAATAAAAAAATGTTAAAAACTGTCAAATATGAACTGAAGTACAATTTAAGTTCACATTGTCTTAACTGCGGAGGGCGTAGTAGTTAAATGGTCGCCTTGCCACTTCTGGGTTCGAATCCCACACGGGACAAACATTTGTGTGATCCACAAATTATAATTCCAAGTCTGGCTATTATTTGTGTCTGTTGTTTGAACTTTTGTAAAGTCACCTGTTATACGGGCACTAATCCTAGTGCAAGAGTTGTCTAAATATAAAAAAGGAGAACATTTGACGCATATTTCAATTAAAGAGAGCACTATTTGTAATCATTTTAATACTGGTATCATATCGGAACTCAATTTCGAACACATGTCTTTATTATGAGAATGAGTCTACAATATACGGCCAGTACGATCAGAAGTACCTTAGACCCAAGATAAAATAAAATACGCCTTAGCTCTCAAACTAGCGAGTAGGTATACGTTATTTATGAATAAAATGACGCAGGTTTTGTGACTTTGGGATCTCAGTGTATTAGTCTACAAGTCGTTTACTCTAAGATATCAAAAACTATCGTCGTTATCGTCTTTTAGCTACCTCGCTTGGAAAGTAAAGTCTTTATACTTTTCTCATGCAAGATTATGATTGAGTATTTATTTTAAAAGCCGTTTATTTAGAGGAATACTATCAACATGTGTTCAAATATATATAAGAAAGTATATAGGTACTTATTGTGTCTAGATCATTATATTATGAGTGTCGGAGTAATAATAAAAACAGGATCTGGTCAAAAGTCCAGATCCTTCTTTCAGTTAGTGTAGTATTCTTAAGTAACTTATTTAGCAAGAATATTAGTTTATGGTGCGATTTAATAACCTGCACTTGTACATTAAGCAAAAGTTCTCAAATCCCGGCATAACTTACGTAAATAAATATAACATATCACTTCAAGTGTAAACATCTACAAATACATTTATAAATAGTAATTTTAATGGATTAATTCGATGATTTTGCATATAACCTATTATAATCCTGATAAATCATAAAAAAATCACGATAATGTGTGACAAAATGTGATCAAATTAGTCCCAAGATAACTTATGTCGGCATTTATTGAGGTAAACAATTCAAGTATTGAATAGTTTGTAATAACAAGTACCTCATGCGTTTTTTTGCATGTTTTTACAGCAGGAAACATGTAAGAAGATCTGTAGATCTGTTCTGCCAACACGACTCACAATTTTCTGAAGACACAAATCCGCTCAAATGCGGTCATGCAACTAGGTTTCAAATAATTACTCGTTGTGTTATTCTTCATTGTGTATTATTGGGGCGGCTATAAACCTAGATGTGATGTCATGCCATTCAAATATTCGGCTATTAAACTGCCATTTAGAACTACCATGTAAGTAATACTGGTTTAAATACGAAGTTGCCGCGTTGTATGAAGAAAATCGGTAACTTTGTGGTTTTCATGCTATTTCACCAATATTTGTTGAATGGTCATTCCTAATCTCATGTTTTTTTTGTCGTACCTCTATCGTTTGCTTGTGTGAAGGCCACTATGGTCTGTCCTAAGTGAACAAAAATATACACCATCATTTAATTATGCCGAATTGAAACAACAAATACGGCCAGACACTAAACCCTTAGTTCCCAAAGTGGTCCATGTGGACCCCCAGGGGTCCACAGGAGACTCGAAGGGGGTCTACGTTGGCGTGACAAAAAATGGGGGTTCACAATTCGTAAGCGAGGGTCCACGAAAATTTATTTGCTTTCGATATTGAAGAACTAAAATGTTGGCTTGACTTCACCTATCAATATAGGCAGATAATATTTTAAGAAGCTCAGCGACTGTTCCTTGCATATTCCATATTCAGTACTAGTGGTCTGGAACCTACCGATTTTTCAGTAGAGAATTACTAAAAAAAAAGAAAAAGTTCAGCCCGTAGAGATTTGATCAAATTTTTTGATTCTTCACCATTATTAATACGAATGCCAAGGAATATGGTAGAAAATTAGATGCAGGGGGTCCACCGGAACCAGCTAAATTTTGAAAAGGGTCTATGAGAAAAGAAGTCTGGGAACCTCTGCACTAAACGATATAACTTTGAATACAATTGTATAAACGGTTATTAATATTTATTATTGATAATAACATGTTGTTATATATAGTCTATTAGTCTATTATATATAGTCTATTCTCAAAACATATTTTTTTACTATTGCGTTTTGTACAGAAACAACGAAATGAGATGTAGGACATAAACGGTGATTACATTAACCATCATTCAAGTGCTGGCGACCAGCGCTTTTATAAATGAGTCTGTTTAGTGTCAGCTAAACGATACCATCTGATATAACATTTATATTTTGTAAGTTCCATTTAATTATAATATAATATCAGTTCTGTATATAAATTGTCAATGCTGGGCATAAGATCTTCTCAGAATCAGAAGGGGCAGGTAGTCCACCACGATGTTGATGATATATGAAGTTGATGTGATGCTAAACCGCACTGGGTAGTGCGGGTTAGCAGACTTTATGTATCTTCGAGAACTTTATCGAGAACTCTCCGACATGCAGGTTTCCTCGCAATGTCCTTGTTCGCCATTATAGCGAGCAATAATTATTTATTTAATACGCACAAAACTTCGAAAAGTCAGAGATTTATGTGATGGGATCGAAAGACGTTTTCCACTAGTCTATCGTTATTTTTAATTTAATCGTAATGATAATCAAATTTAATGTTTTATACGCTCTGTTACCTGAGAGCATAAAGAAGTAATTCTTAATAAGAAAATAAGTAATATACTTTTACGTTCATGACTAATTTTATATACCTATAAAAATGAAGGCAAGGTAGGCATGGTTGTTAAATTATGTTTAAGGGCCGGCTCAGCTCAACGTCTTGATGCGATATAGATGAAATTTAAAGTAATACAGTATAGAGATATGTCAATTTTCATCTCAAATTATCTCTTGAAATTCTGCGCGAACAGCTTTTATTCCCAATAGTCCCATATTAAATAGTTATTATTCGCTCGTTATAATGGTGAAAGAAAATGTTGTGAGGATCTGTTGATGTGAGAGTTATTCATGTTTTCGAAGATGTGTGAATCCTGCCAACCCGCACTGAGCCAGCGTGGTTGTCACAGTCAACCAAAAAAATCTGATATTGCATAGTGTCCAAGTGATCTCTTATGGAATTAAAGATATTGTATAAAAAGAGAGAACAGGCTTTGAATAGATTCCTCTTCAAATATTTAGAGTAAAAAGAAACACTATCACACGTCGATATCACTAAAGCATTGTGATAGATGAGCAAACACTTTTTCAATGCGTTTAAGCGGCGACGCCGAAGGGGTCGGCAATAAAGACGAACTGAAGTTCATCTATCGCCGAACAATTCTGATCGGTTTTGCTTCGCTAGTGAAGATTTTTCGGACACAAAAATAGCCTACGTTCAGTATAAATGTTTCTATATGTTTTGTAAGCAATTCAACCTTATATTTGCTGTCTTATCCTCAGTATAAATAATTCAGTTCATGTCGGTATGTCCTATCTACTCACTTCAAAAATCGAATCCTATATTTCACTTTGTCAGTTGATATTTTTGACCTTATATAGTGCTTAATTTTACTAGCTTTGATATTTATGCTCTGATGCTTGACATTTTTATTGGCCATTATTTAAATTGGTGTTCTTATACAAAGTTCAACTGCATGGGTGGAGCAGTGAGTATGAATGTGGTACACAGATAGTCGCCTTGTTGTCGTATTTGAACTTGTGATTTGTAATAATTTATGTTTGAAAATCAATATAATTACTAGGATTAAATTTTCATAGTATTCACAATGAAAAACATATATTTCAAGGAATAGTTGTTTTTTATTATTATTTGATATTTTATGTATGTTAGGAACTATTAACCTACTGTGTCACAGTAGCTAGTGATAGTTAATATTACCTAACAATACCGATTGCGTGTATTTTAGTTTAACTATTTTCTGCATTACATTAATCTAATCTCAATAAGTATCATTCAATATATTCGTTATCTCTGCAAAAAATTTAGATTCATGACAGCTCAAATAATTCCAACAGAGGAACTATAGTCAGGCCCAATTTTGTATCGAAATCTATCAAAGTCAATCAATTGTTCAAAGTGTATGTTTCCATACGTTCATTCGAAACGTTCGAATCAAACAGATCCGTCACAGGAATACAATTCACCCAAATGTAATTGAAAATATACACTTTAGAGGCTGTATGCAAAGCGTGTTACACACTTATTTAAACAATACGTGTGCTTCAAATTCTTGTACATCTATGTGTTAATCCAGGACATAAACTATCTCTGCATTGGGATCCGCTGGGTGGGTTGCTGATGTAATTTCAGTTCCAGCGACCCACCCACCATAAAAAGAAGCGCGCTGACACATTGTGGTGATTTTAGTTGGTAGGTCTGAAGTCGCGAGAAAGACAGTCATAACCCTCTCGCCGCCCCTTGTGGCGAAAGGGAAGTGTTTTCCAAAGTTAATAAAGGGCATAGCCTATCTGTGCGCCAAGTTAAATTCAAATCCATCCACAGTTTTCAAGTGAACAAGTAATAAATATTCAAAATCCTAAATGTCTACACAAACTATCACATTTATTATACTAATAGGATCAAAAATGGAATAAATTGTGCGGTTTTTTTGCTACTACTACAACAAAGTTGTAAACAAAGCATTGCCTATGAAATACTAGGTACCATTTGGCAAATGCGCGGGTACGCGGATCTTACTATGTAACAAATAAGTGGTTTTACCAAACAGGATTACATAAAACATAGCTCTGAAAGCCAATTTTCGTAATAACTTTATTACGAAAATTGACCTTATGAGCTATGTTTTATCTAATTTTTAGCTATGTTCAAA
Source organism: Catocala sponsa (assembly GCA_963564715.1). Lineage (NCBI taxonomy): Eukaryota > Metazoa > Arthropoda > Insecta > Lepidoptera > Erebidae > Catocala > Catocala sponsa. The sequence continues at coordinate 16,889,051 of OY751338.1, read as the reverse complement.
ATAGAGTGAGTTTGAAGAGTAATTGTATAGTTTTAATGACGAGAATTTAAGTTAGTTTTAAGTTAAACGGTAGCAAAATCCGTTCTACGATTTTTGTGTCATATCGAAATAAACAGTTGGACAAAAATGTATAAAAATCAAAAGTTCAGAAAGGAAAACCAATCTTTTATTTGGTCCAAACAATATTTACAAAGAAAATATAAAATAAAATAAGAGATACTTTGAGTTCACATTTCTCAAAATAACCAATTCCTATTAGATTTCAAAACCATCTTTAATGTACAGACATAACCTCATTAAAGATTCATAACAGAATAGATCCAGAATAGCAAATTAATCTTATATTAATTTAAAAGATTTTCGTACAGTTAGGACAGATAGAATCAAACACTACAATGTTATTTTAGTCCAGGCAGTGTGTATAAAGCCGAATATAGTACAAACGTGTAGCTATATCTAAATTAACACAAGACACCGTATTGACACGTGGTGACCTGGGCTTGTAAGGTTTCTCTGTAATGGTTAGTTCAACAAGATTCTGTTTGAAATACCCTCTTAGCCTCAATCACTGGCTTGTATTTATTTTGTAAATAGAGGGAATGCTTGGGTTGTATTCTGGTGTATTACAATTTTAATACACCTTGAAGTACAATTGTAATGTTGCTTTTAAAGTATGATATAATAGTATGCAGTCAGTTAGGATCTTTCCTATATACAGGCATAGTCTTACGCCTATATTTTGTAGGGATAGTATTACACACGTTTCAGAGCATATTATCATCTAATGCCGTACTGCTACAAAAAAAATCTTGACTATATAACCCAATACGACAAATTTCTTTGTGCGATCTAGGTATTAAATTCTATACCTTAGGCTAAATATTGCATTCCCTACAGTAAAGCAAGCAGGTAAAGCTATTGGTCCTACGCTTCTCTCTCTGATTGTGTCAAATTGCCGTCGTATTGGATTATGAGTAGTAAGGAACAGAGAATGCACTTGCGCACTTACTGGTGCACTTAAATATTTTCTGGACGGATGGCCAGTCTGCGAAAAGATCGGAAAGCAGTCTAGAGGATTTAGCAAAATTATATTATATTGAAAACAAACTAGGAGTTTAGTAAGCTAATGAAATTCAGGAGAATGTTGAAAAATCCGGTCTTATGCTTTATTTACAACGTAAAGATATACTGTGTGTTAAGTACATCGTACTAGGTCCAATGGTTTGCGCTGGGTATTAATAAGTCAGTAAGTGAGAGAGTCAGGGTCTCACTATATATAAATTATATACTAGATTTGCCCGTGGCTTCGCTCACGTGAATGTAGGTTAGGTTATTCCACGTAAAAAAAGTACAGTTAAAGTGTTAAAACGAGTAGTCCGTGTCTTTTTCTGTTCCCCTAAAAACGTGTATGCAAAATTTCATGACGATCGGTCGAGTAGTTAAGGCGTGAAAGAATAAAAAACAAGCCAACAAACTCACATTCGTATTAATAATATTAGTTAGTATTGATTAATTCTAATTCGTTAACTTCAGACACAATAGCGTAAAAGTCTACATAGTACGACATATTATACTGATGCTAAACATTAATTTTAATCATAATTAAATAACTCCTTGGTATCTCGTCACCCATGTCAGATTTCATCCCTCACCTAACACTTAAACATGTAACAACTTCCCTTAAGTGAAATATATTTAACCACTAATAGCACTTCCACTTTCAGCCAAAACCGCGATACACAACAATGTAGAACAAGTTAACCCTTGAGATGACGTAACAGTTTATTGAAAATAAGGACTGCTATTTAAATTAAAACTGTTCATTTAAAAAATAGTGTTTTCTAACTGTCACGATAGCGATTGGTAGTGAATCCAACTGTATGCCGTGAGGCCTTCTGTTTAAATCCAAGGTCGGGCAGTCTTATTCTGTTTTCTTTGTAACGTAGTTCTTAGGGAGCCACGTTTTTAGAACGTGGTCGACCAAGTCTAAGTAGCGGAGATAAATTAAAATATATAATTCGCAATTACACGATCTTTAATACAAGTTTTACACAATTAAGTAAGTATCTCAGGCGTGATTCTAACAGAAGAGGCTTCGGTGCGGGGTCCGGCTGGAGCACAGTGGAACACTTAACTTGCGGGCCGTCGGGTCCGTCGGCAGGCGAAAGATCACGATCCACGACGTGGCCGTGCTTTTACTTGCTGCCGCGGGGGGTGAGGCGCTTCCACGCCGCCGCGAGCGCAGCCGCTAAGGCACGCCAGGTCCGCGTCACATCGTTTTCGTCAAAATATTATTAGTTGCTATGGAGTCAAGTTCTGTGCGCGATAGCCGGCAAAAGGCACGCCATTTTTATGATCATATTGTTGAATTGATTTTGAGGTGTTTGATAACCATGATTTTTGTTGTTATTGATCGAATGATGGACTCGTAAAATATATTTGAAACTTAATTATCATTAAAACAATTTCCAAAGTTACAAGATATAATATACTTACTACGAAAGAGGAAAATCTTAATCTATACCTACCAATATTATAAAGCTGAAGAGGTTGTTTGTTTGTTTGTTTGAACGCGCTAATCTCGGGAACTACTAGTTCGATTTGAAAAACTATTTTAGTGTTGGATAGCCTATTTATCGAGGAAGGGTATAGGCTATATAACATCACGCTACGACCCACAGGGGTGGCACAGTAACGATAAACGCGGGTGAAACCGCGGGAACATCTATAATATAATATATATAAGTTATATATATTATATTATAGATGCGCTTTAGAGCAGCGATAGTTCAGTGGGGAGACCAACAGACTGCAATGCAGAGGGTCTCGGGTTCGAACCCACGTCGCGCACCTCTGACTTTCGGAAGTTATATGACTTTTCGCAAATTATGTGCGTATTGATTGATAATTATCGCCTGCTCCGTGCCTCGGAAAGCACATTAAGCCGTTGGTCCCGGCTGCCATGAACATCTATGGCAGTCGTTATTGGGAGAGTGTCGACACAGAAGACCACACTGGGTCGAAGTGTCGCCGGTCTGCACTGACTGGCCCCCGCATAAGATAAGATAAGATATATATATTATTAAGATTTTCCTATTTTCTGCGCTGTTGTGTGGTCGTAAAATAACGCCAAGTATATTTACGTAGCTTCTTCTTGTAAAGATCTTAAAAAAATTAAAACATAAATAAATAAGAGGTTTTTAAAGAAAAGTAAGTATAATGACGCTATTGAGTGATGTTTTTTTAAGTTAGCACTAAATTTATAACTGAACGACTACTAACATAACATCAGACCTAATATGATTATGCACATATGGAAGGTGGACGTAACAACATAGTGAGGCCTTCCTGTTGCATGATAAGACAGAAAATGACAAAAAAATAATGAAAAGAAAATAAACTCGATTCTGCCTATGACACATCAGGTAACTAAAAGTTTATTATATTTGTGATAATTTACTATAGGTTTATTCACTGTTTTCAACTATTTAAAATATCTTATTATTGAAAACATTGTGTAATATGGTATTACTTGGAACTCCAGAAAGGTACCAGACCGTATCTTATTAACGTTATACTAGTTAGTAACAGAAATATCATAAACAACAAATTTACAAAAGAAGTAAATAAATTTATTATGAAAAGTTATAATTACAACTAGCCGAAACATCATGCTCTAATAACGTCAGAAGAAAGAAAAAGTGTTCAAGAGAAAATAGGTCGGAAAATATTTGCTATGTAATACATACGCACTAGTTATCTTGAAAAATTATTTTGATACGGGCTATTGTTATCTGAAATCTAGTCTTCCAACGTTATCTACTTTATTTGGGGATCTAGTTGTTGACTGAACTCAAACTACACAAAGTAACCCCATTAATTAATGGTAGAATTATCTTCTAGAACAGGAAAAAGGAAAAACATGTAATAGAGAGATTGAAAAAAGTATTTAACATCGCTCAAGCTTATCTTTATGGCACTGGCTGAACTTTAAATGTCTGCGCCAATGTTTGTAGCTTGATTTAGTATGTTTTCTCAGCTAACAATCAATGATTGGCGTGATAACCAGTTTTATGGCCGAGATTACGGACAAACTACTTTATTTCCCTTGCGTGTCGTTTAGGTGATTAAAGCGATCCTTTTTAAGGGATCTTTGTCAATCTTGATGATGTCACGGCTGGTGATTAAACCTTTGTAGCGTGTTTGCTACATTACTCAAGTATAAGCTTGTGAAACTGTCTTGTTTGATAAAATCGTAATCGTAATATATTATAAATGCGAATCTGAGTTTATTTATTTGCTTGTTACGCTATCACGTCTAAGCTTCTCGACCGATCATCATGAAATTTCTCATAGGCGTTGTCAGGTATACAGAAGAGAACATAGATAACCTTTTACTAATGCGAGCGGAGCTCCGGGCATAACTAGCTTACATTAAAATTAAGGCATGGATTTTTAAATCGTTAATTTATTTGTCTGATACATGTTAGAAATAATTGTAACTATTGTTTCCAATCTTTAAATGTATAGTTTGGAATTCGTTTGATTGTATCACCAATAGTAGGAATCAACTAAGACAATTTTCAGATTTCTCTGGCTGACAGTAACCAACACAAAACTATTTGTCAACGGAATTTTGAGCTTAACCTTAGATAAAATGTAATATGGCTGCACGGATGGCGTAGTGGTTTAAGTGGTCACTGCTACTGCGCCACGTGTTGTGGGTTCGATCCTCACATGGGACAAAAAAAAATTGTGTTCAACAAATAGTTGTTCCCTATTTGGGTGTTCTTTGTTCTTTAACAGGGGACTTGTTTAGATGTTTGTAAAGTCTCCAACTAGATAGGAATTTGGAAGAGAGTTGTCTTTTTAAAACATAAAATAATATTGTAAATTAACTTATTCGCACGACTTATGGTTGTTGTACGCACAATTGGACAATTGTGCATAAGTTCTCGACGACGCAGTGATGTAGCCATAATTGGTTATTCATATCGTAAAGCTCTGTCCAGTAATATATTAGATGATTGCCAATTGTATTCTTAAATATTTTTAGTCTTATAAAATCAACTTTTTCTTCATACAAAATGTAATTAATATTCGTTACTTAATTAAATATTTACCACACTTTTAAAGCCTTGCATAATATGTGTAATTAGGATCGGGTTGCCATCCGGATTCCAAGAATATCATAAGCTAAAAGAAATATATTATGTACATTATTACGTTACAACAAAAAATTTTTTGTAAGTATTTTCTCATTTCCACTTTACCGGATATAGTATAAAATACCATTACGGTTGTAAAGCACCAAAAGGTAAAGAAATGCAAGGAATTTCTGCATAAGTAGAGAAGGCACATAAATGTCAGCTTGGCTTACTGATAAACAAAATTTTACTTTAAATTCTTGGTAAGAATTTTTACAAATGTGTTTGTTTGACCACCGCTGTAATATTGCCAAGAAACACTCAGAGGAGACCTCATTTTTCTATAATGCTCTACATAAGTGTTACAAAACAATCTTGTCTGACCATGATATAAAAACTGGTAGCACTGACGTCTGTATGAAATATGTAAGAAATACATCAGAGATAACGTCCTGGCTACTATCCAGGCTTAATAACGACATATTCAAACCTTCCATTGTAAAAGATTAATGTCTTTGACATAACTTCAGCTCCATGTATGTAGTGTTGACTCACTCTAGCTAATGTTTTTGGGGATTAAGAAAATCGTTTTCTAATATTCCAACCGATTTTTCTAGTTACGAATACATATGATGGTTTGTTGGCTTAGAATATAGTTTATTTTGATAGTTATTGAAGTGATATTTGGCTTTTACTGTTAGTTTCGTATTCTATACGTGTTATTATTGACATAAATAGGAACTAGTTTAATAAAACTGTTCTGTATTTGGCACAAAAGACTGTACTATTTTTGTTGTAGACCACGGAGTAATACAACGTCTTCAAGGCTTAGATCGGGTAGATAATAAAAGTTTCAGAGGCTGGTCCTATAAATACTTTCTCGATTACATCATTCTTAGTCGAAGTTGTCGACTTTCGTCTACAGTCTGATTTATAAGATTTCTGAAATGGTATTGAATATAGAGTTTGATTCGTGTATATTAACTATACTTAATATAATCTTACAATATTTATCATTGTCAACATTACAATAGATATCGTGCACAAATCAGCATTTTTGCAATATAATAATACCTGCGTTAGACAGGCAGAGATCACGTGAGTATTACAGTGCAGATTTTGATTAGACTTGTCTCGATGATATCATATTTCCAGGGTCAAGATCATAAGATAAATAATTTATAAAAATTGGTGCCGTGGATCCAGTGATACACCTTGACCTCTGTTTATTTAAGAAAAGTAATAAAAATAGTGCTAAGCGCAACTCGTTGATTGTTTAACTGCCATACGTAAAACTTAGCTAGATATTACTTATTTAATTTAAGATCTAGCGTATTATATCATTCAAAGTCAAAGTCAAAAATCATTTATTCATTTAGGTCACAAAGTAACGCTTATGAGCGTCAAAGTATATAGGTTAGTGAGTTTACTAAGTTACTGAAGCTACATTTAGGTTAGTTGCTAGGTTCAGGCAAAGGGTAGAGCCTATGAGAAGAGACCTGCAAGAAACTCACGGCCACTCTTTTAAATCGTCAGTTAAATATAATTTCAGTATTTTACAACTCAGATTAACAAGGTGTTACAGCCATTATGCCATATACTACTGACTATAAAAACTAAAGATAATAAAAATAATAACTTAATAATATTATAGGGAGGAAATAATTTGAGCTAAGATATATTATTTAATATAAATCTAAAATAGGCAGTAGGATGGCATGATGGCGCATACACATTGATTCTATATTACCGAGAAGGTACATCCTTTGTTCTCCTAACATTGTTTGTCCGAAAATCATTATTCATAACACGTTTGCTATAAACTTCAGTAACCATAATGTTCAAAACGTCGAAATTTTGTTTTACATAATTATCTTTACTTCTAAAACTATTCTGTCAAAATATCGAGTACTATAATAATAAAATTGTATCTCCTAATTTTGCATGAAATAAAATCATATGTCCTAAGTATTGTATTATATAATGTGTATTATTCCGAATGTTCATTTATAATAAAATTGATAGTCCCGTCCTAAAACATTAGTTAAAAATTAGGTTGTAGTGACAGAAACGAATTGCTAAGAATCCGATTCCACGCAGTCTTGTCTTCCGTATCCCTAGAGTGAACCTATTATTATAATTAAATATATCGTGAAAATAGAGTGAATTTAGAATCGCGTTGGTACATAGGGGCGAGGCGGCCCGCAGCACGCGTGGGACCGCCGGAGACCCGCAGCGCCGGCACCGTGACAAAAGCTTTGTAATACAAATTATTTTTAAAATCATTATTAGGATAAATAAACATTAAATAATTTGAATTTAGGACTTATAACTTTTATTGAAAACGGTTTTAAGTCTTTTGTATATTATTGATTGTAATAATTATGACAAACAAATTTAGGGCATAGGTATTGTGCTTACGGATTTCAATTTTATGACATGTGATATTATGTGCAAGTTATCATTTGGACATATGATGATTATGACAAAAAATATTATGGCACTAGGTTATGGGTAAAAAATTTTGATAACACAATAGAGAATCTACCGAGAGAAGAACCAAAATCTTACTGATCGTGATGAACACATTATTTTATTTCATCCTATATTGTCCCACTGCAGGACAAAGGCCTTCCTCTCGCTTTTCCACATATTTCTGATATACGTTAGTTTGCACTAGTTTCTCCTATAGCTACTTACTTCGTCCCACCATCGACGCTTTGGTCTACCAAGAATTGAAGTCTAAATTTTACTAAACTTAGACGCTTGTGATCTCACAAGCGTAAGTATAGCTATGTAGCTATACTACTTTTAACGTGGACGAATTCACATGCAGAAGTTATTTTTAAATATATTTATTGCCACAAACAAAAATTGCTTACATCGTAACAAATCCTTCGCTTTATTAGCTTTTTTCATCAGACACGTTATTCCAAAAGACGGCTTTAGTTTGCTTAGGTTCTAAAAATATCTTCACTTCAATAAATAGTCCCAAACCTATTAGCCTAATACCTCCTCAATGTAACTTAAAGGCTTTATGTAAGTTGCGAGGTAATGAGCCTTATTTATAGAAGTCATATTTTGTCGCTCCCTAAGCTGCGAGAAATCTCTGTTTAAAAGCTCGTCACGGGGAAATAGATTGGCAGTAAGATAATCCAATATAATTCTGTAAACTTATGTGGGATGTTGGTTCTTTTTGCTATTTTATATTTGTTGTTTATTTGTATTACGGCATCGCACATACTGCACAAATAGGGAATCTATACCATGATATGACGTGAAGATTTAATACTTGTACGGTTAAATATTTACCTACTATACATAGTGGCCTGGAAAAGATGGATGGACTGTGTGAGGATGGATATGAAAGGGAAAGGGGTAAATGATCAGATAACGGGTGACAGAAGTATGGAAGCGAAGGACATACTGCGCCGACCCCAAATAAATTGGGACCAGGGCAAGAGGATGATGACATAGTGGTCTGGTAATCCAGGGTAGGAGCAGGATTCTTTAAATAAAACCTAACACATTAATCCTGTGGCTTTAGTTTATGATCATGATTGTGTGCAAAGTCTCTGCCATTCGATTCTATATTGTCGTCGTCGAACAAAGTGTTATTGGGATTTTCTTTGAGGAATTTCTTAATAGTAACACACAGTCAGTATTATCTACGTGGAACCTGGAAATTTAGTTCGCTAAATCTCACTATAATACATAACTTGTCGCAAATGATTCGCCCAAGCCATGAATGAAACGTGTGGGTCTTCGCAACCACACGGAAACATAAAGCACAAACTCATCGGGGACAAATGAGGCAGTCTGCTCAAAAATATCTATATATCAATAGACGAAGGCAAAACATTTCAGTACCTTTTTCTCTTACGTGTGTAAAGTGATTCTTTTTGTTTAGTATCTATTGACAAGCTTTCATGTTATAAATAATACAATTTTGGAAACAATTTATTTAGCCAGGTAGGTAAAGCCTAAACAAAATATTGTCGAATTTTGACCACCAAACACTAGTTTGATAAAATAGCCCACCATCCAGAAGGTCAAGCTATCTTTTCAATTTCTATTTAAACATGTAAACATTTCAAACTATCCTATACATTGCGTGTTCATAACAGTATTTACACTCTCAAACTCTATACCAAAACGGAAATAGTTCTGTTACAACTACTTTAATTAAGCTATTATTATATACTAACAAACAACTTGTTTAGCTTGTCCTTAAAACTATTTCACTGTAAGGGATTTTAAGTGTCCGCGCCACAATTTTGTAACTACGATAGCGACCAATTAAATGTTGTACTGTTTATTAGCGAATTTGCAAAGCTTAAACAAGAATCGTGCTATATTTACGAGCTTGATTACGTATTTGTTAAACATGTCCGTGTATCTATAAGTGCACTTTATGTTATTGTTAAGATGCAATTGTAAAACTAAGAAATTATACTAAAATAAATAAATTATAAATAAAATAAATAAATTTGTTGTTGTATGAACATTCATTTATATGGTACCGTATCGATACAAACAATAAATATTACAACACAAAATTATAAATAATAATAATAATCAATGTTTGCATTGCAAACGGTTTATACATATACTAGCTTTAGCGCGCGGCTCCGCCCGCGTGGTGCCTACGTCAGTAAAAAGTAGCCTATTAGGTATGTTCTTCCCTAGGTTTTAAATTATATCTGTACCACATTTCATCTAAATCGGTTTAGTGGTTTAGCCGTGAAAAGGTAACAGACAGACAGACAGAGTTACTTTCGAATTTATAATATTACTAGCTTTTGCCCGCGACTTTGTCCTCGTGGAATAGTTACTTTGGGCAGCATTTATAATTTTTTAAGGAAACTATATTGCAAATACACTTGTAAATGCTTTGGTTTACTGCAAATAGTTTACTTTAATATATTTTTATAAACTATTTTTTTTTGTTTTCCAACCCTTTGCTAAAACGTAAAGATTTTGCGGGTTTGATACTCGTGAGCACGCCACATAAAGTTGTCCATGCAAAACAGTTTTCTTTATTATTATCGTAAATGCTGCTTTTAGGGGAATCTGCATTCTTATAAACCGAAATGGCAAATTGCTCGACATTATCGGAATTCGGGGCATTAAAACTTTTTCTCCTTTTGCCATTACATAGCCTTTATGCGGCAAGATTTCTCATTGACAGGACTGGAATACCAACTTTCAGCCTTAACTTATGGGAAGGCACTCCCGATAATTCTAAAGTGTTGAGATACTCTATAGGGTACGATGTCACTTTTTCAGTATTCATAACATTGTCTACTGAGAGGTACACGACAACATCTCCCTCAACATCTGAAATAATTTGTTCTTTTATTTGGCCTACTGTCTCATTTGTTGGTCAAATTGACCTGTTCCACAACCATTCTTGATTGCCCATACTTATTTGTAGATCTGGATAGACATATTGATTAGTCACCAGTTAAAGGTGCCATAATTCCTCCTATGAAATATATTAAGAGCAACCAGGGTGGTTGCTCTTGATATCCAAGAGTTAACAGGACGTTGAAGAATAAGTCGATACACAATTTATGTGGGTGGCCTACCCACAGATTTATATGTTATTAACTGCTATAAGATATTGCTTAAGTAATTAGTGTCTACTGTGTGTTTAGTTGTGCTGGCCTTCGTTTTTGTGACTAGTAATATTTAAATTGATTTATGTGTGGTTTAGTTTATGTTTCTTCACAAGATGACACTAACTAGTATATACTGTGTACTGTGATCTCAGATAAGTGAACTATTTATTGTGCTTATCAGAATAAAGATAATTTAATTTGTTAAGTCTTAGAATACGAGACATAATTGAAAATGTATTGTGTGTCGCCACCGGTGTGCCGCCGCGGTTGGAAAGGATAACTGATGTATGTAAATGACTCATATCATTATACCTTGCCTGTGCTACATAGAGTATATTACACTCAGATGTATCCCAATCAAGTATTTTTTTAATGAACCTAACATACACCAACCTCCCAACGTCGATCCACATCCCAAATAGTCACAAAAACTGTAGGAATAAGGACAAACATAACTGGCATCCAGCCAAATACATAATACAATCTAACGTATTCTTTTACTAGAATACATAAAATACTACACTAGAATTAGGGCGTCAATTTGCAAAATTACGTAGGTACAGAGAAATTTAATCGAATTCCCTTATAATCCACAATCCGATGGAGAAGTGTTGTAAACACGTTTTTGTTGAATAAGTAATTATGGGTTTACCTAAAATAGTTCGATAGTCTAAGCATTTTCAGAGCATTATATTTACGTGTATTTACTATTCCGTTTTAGGTAAATGGTTGCGATGAATAACAATTATTACATAATTCATCATTAATTCAAGTGTACGTAAAAACGTCGCAACATATAGTGTATATGTATTTGAATTTAAAGAATTAGTTGCAAAACGCCACCCGCTTATTGTTATATTAGAACTAGGTTTTTTATCTACTTACAGTAATAATAGCTCTTTACTACTGTTATAGGTAGATAAAAATGTGGTGAGAAATAGTATCAACATCAAAATTTATGTCTAATTTCACAAACATGTGTAAGTTACACCTATTTCTTAAAATTAGATAAACATTGCCCCCTGCTATTGTTTCTATTGCTGTGACATATTAGTCTAGTCAACAAGTGCCTTTTGGGTCAACTTTTTTCAGCAGTCTCGGAAAAATATTAACGAGGTGTCATTCGATTCGGAATGGCATTTAGATGATTTTTGAAAAAAATCACGTCTCCGTGAAACACGGTACCTAAATATTGACTTTCAACTACCATCAAGAGGACTAATCAACATTTTTTGCTTACTTCAACATTCTCATTATAAGGCTTCGTTACATCGAGCCATAATGTTAATGGTTGCGTATATGGAAATTTTATTGCAAATTACAAACATGTATCACATATTTTCTAATTAACTTTTGACCCACAACGGCTATTCCAAATCACGTATATAATTTTACGGAGTGTTTTTTTATTGCTCGTATTCAACCTAAAAATTGGGTCATATTTGTTATAATTATGAAATAGTATTGTCTTCTGTTTACGCGAATCTTATTCATTCAAATTAAACTACTTTATATTATACGGAACTATATACGGAATAATATATATGTAATAAAGAGTCAAATAAATAACGCGATAAAATCCGTATATAGTAGTTTAATTTCCATGAAATAATATTTTGTGACATGCTGAACAGAAGAACATTGTGGATAAGATGCTAATCAAAATCCTGTGAAATGCTGTTTTGCTTATGATTTCGTCTTCGTACATTTTATACTGACTGCCTCGGTGACGCAGCGTTAGTGAATACGACTGCTCTTCATGAGGGGTCCGGTTCGATTACCGTGTCGAGCGAAACCTATTTAGATGTTTCTGTCAAAAAATTCTCAACAGCATCTCGGAGTCTGGAACTATAACTATTTAATACGAGTAGCTCTGCCATCTCTTTAGAGAATATGGGCGTGAGATTATTGCTTTGTTTTTTTATAGTAATGATAAAGCTATATAAAACAACTGTGATTGGGACAGATTGTTGAAAAACCTCGGTACTCTGTGTTAAAATATGTTCCCTGAATAAATTAGAACGGATTTGGAGAAAGGCCAGGTTAAGCTCCCATGAAATGACGAGCGTTTGAAAAAGGTGTTGAGCCTAATTTAACACAAAATTCGGAGCGAGTGTTTATAGGAATTCTCTATCTATTACTGTGAGAATGAGGTGTAATTTTAGTCATAGGATATAATGGATAGATAGAATGGGCAGATGATTAAATAGATAAAATTTTTAAAGAGCCACGATGATATAACAATAAAAATGTAGAAGTAAAAAAATATATATATTACATTTGAACCTATTTTTATAGGTTTTACAAGCTATGTGATTTTAATTGTGGCGTTAATTAATTATTGATTTGCTTACGCTTTTTATCAGCCCGCGTCTTTGGTTTCGGGACACAAAGCGCGTGACTGGAAGGCACTAGTTTTGATTACCGAAATTCCGAATAGGCTCGCTCCGTAGGACCTAAAACATAAATACGTATCAAGCTTATATCCTGAATTACTCATTTTGCCAGCTATGATTTTAAGTCCCATATAAAAGGGAGCGAGATTATTGCCGTTAGTCGGCAATAGCTTCAGACTCCATGTTACAATTAATAATATCAGTCCTGTATTAAACTGTCCCACTGCTGGGCACGGGCCTCTTTTCAGTGTGAGAAGAGTTATTCCCTAGTCCATCATGTTGGCCTAGTGTGGGTTGGAAGACTTCACATATCTTCGAGAACATTATGGAGAACTCTCAAACATGCAGTTTTTCTTTCGGCGTTTTCCTTCACCGTTAAAGCGAGCGATAATAATTAACAATTTAATACGAAAAGTCAGAGATACGCGATTAAGGATCGAACTTGCGACCTCTGCATAGCAGTCAACGGTCTCCTACTAGGCTATCACTGCTATCTATATATTACCACTAAGTTTATTTATCCAATAACATGTTGCTGGACGCGGAACCTGGATCTGAGAGAATATTTCGGCATTGAGAACATATCGGAGCAAATACGGTTGTAATATATTATAACTGCCTATCCATTTGGCGATATAGTTACATGCATGAATCTATACTTAATCTTAGATCAAATGATAAAATACAATTAAATAAGAGAGTGTCCATTTTATTGTTCCAAATAAAATTAGTTTTACAAGTCCCTTACTAATTACAGTGATAGTAAATTTTTAGTTCTGTCAAATTAGTCCCTTTGCTTGTCGTTACCGTAAATTTAGTCGCTTACTTTATTGTGAACCTCTCTAAATTTACTAAAAATAACGTGTACTCGTTTAACTGTACATTTAGTAGTAAAATGCATAAGTTTATTAAGATACGGGTTGACTGATGTGACCTTAGCGGCGCCTTCGTGAAGTGCGGGTTTCGGCAACTACCACGATCGATGCAAATCGTTCGAAACGTCGGGCAATTAATAGGTACTGATTACCTTTTAAATACTTTATCGCGAGTAAGAACCGTTGTCTAGCATTATATTAAGTATGTGTACAAATCGCGATAGTCAAAAAACTTTTATGACATAATTTTGGAACTATCACACTACTATTGTTCAATTTTAATACTATTTAAGCTATTTAAATTATTAAAACTCACGTTTCAGTTGCTTTTCAGCAGCCATGTTCACGGGGATACTAAGATGGTGGTTGTCTCAGTGTCCTAAGTGTAGTTATTTCTAAGTACTCGAACATGATTTAATTATAGAAGTTTCTACACTAGCGCAGAATGAGCTCAAAGTATCATAAAGACTAGCTGTACTGTACTTTGCTTTACTTCTTTTTCAATGTTGTTCATAAATACGAATATCGGTAGACTATTAAGAAGGCGTAAAATAAAGGTGCAATCTTATACACAAGTTTGCTAATTGCAGCCATTAATCAGATCCCAATGTTATAAGAGGCGAGTTCTATGGGAAACGATTCACGAGCTTTAATGAATACCGCATTAATCCATCGGATTATAGCTAAACACAACAACTGTCTTATTGAACGTGAACACTCGCTTTGAATTATTTCTTCAAATATTTGAAAGAAATACAACTACTGCCTGGCAGAATTTTCGCTGTCACACCACTCAGCAGATATTGATAATTGTATTACAGCGGCTATCAACAGCTATGTCCATTTTAAACATCGAATAAATCTTGGTGTAGTCGACAATTTCGGCAATATATATTTTAATATTAAAATTGAGGAAATCTCAAGAGTAATACGCTACTTTCAGGAGTAACTTTCGCAGTGCATTTGAAGCATATATTTCAAAAAGTTTAGTGCCATACTATATATTAGTTTACCCATGTTAAGAGCTCTTTAAAAGTCCAAACACAACTTTTATCCTGTGAACCCGTAACAAAAGCAGGCCAGATTATAAATTACATAGGTAAAGTATACCTGAATTAAGAAGGGTGACTAGGACTAGCTTAAGAGCAAACTACATATTTTCAACTTTATTGCAAGAGTTGTTGAGTTTGTTTTGCGATGTTATCGAGTTATTCTGGAAAACCACGAAAGTCCGTCACCACATATCAACGGCACGTCACGTCGTGTTGATATGTTCCGGTATTTGAGAAGGAGTCGCTCCCGTTTTACAAGGGTGGTGGTGTCTGGTTACCTAGATAAGTGTAAATGATAGTGTGAGCCTTTAGGTATAACTGACGCCGGTTCTCACATTTTTGTGTGTTGAAGCAATATATTTCGTAGTATTATTACGTGTTTATAAACACGCCTAAATGTTATTTCTAAATAATGTATGTACAATCTGATACGTGTCTATATACGAAGGGTTGAGAAAAGGCAACATAATACGGCTCGCTGTATTTTTTTTCGGGAGCTTGAGAACAATTGCAGTAATGTTTGATTTAAAAATATTAAATAATAATATATAAAGCAGTATACTTCAATCAAATATTAATTGATAGCAAGTATTATCGACCTGTCAAGGGATAAAAATCAATATTATTGCCAGAGACTTCTTTGAGCTTTTATAAAATAAAAATATTTATCACCCTTAAAATACCATGTCGTCAAACATTTTTATACATTTCTGCACCTTTTTGATGAAGCCGTTACTTAGTTTAAAATATCGTAAGTACTTTTTAGGCATTTGTCTAACCATCAACCACATTTACGGTCAATTTCAAACAAATTGTAAACGAATTCGCTTAAAACTGACGTGTTGGAGGGTAGTGCGTCGTTTATAATCAATAACTGGCGTTGATAGGTTTGCTTTTGTCACTTTGATAACGTTTGAAACCTCACAATTTAGGCTTTGAATACGTTGACAATATATACTAGTATTGTCGATGACAATGTGTTTAGAACAGTATATACAACACACACGCAGTTTGTTACGGAAATTCATAAAAATTATGAAAATAAATAATTGTAAAGGTTTGAACCTAATTATAGTTACTCTGGGGTAGGGTGCTGAATTACCAATATTGCTGAAAATCCGATAAGTGAGAGAAGAATGTGATAGGTATGAACCAAGCAATTTAATATTTTATTGTTTAATTGACTTTTTGGATAAGCAAGTAATAAATTATATGCAATGAAGCAAGTAAAAAAAATTGCACAGTACGTATCAGAACACTAAAACTAAAACAAAAAATAACTGTATACTGTATGGATTGAGCATTTAATTACTTATGTAGTACATGGCGACTTTCAATCTATGTTTACTTATGTTTTATTATTATATATTAATTATTATTTTTCTAGGAGGTAGGGCATAGAGGTAACTGTTTACGTCAATAGACAGAGGTAACCATTTACCACGAGCCAGGCTTTATGTGTATTTGCAACTAAGTAATATAAAAATATTCTAAAACTTCAAAAATTATTTAAATATAGTTTTAGAATCAACATGTAGTATATACTAGCTGTTACCTGCGACTTCATCCGCGTAGATTTTAACTAAAAAGTGTTTGTCTCCGCGGAACCCGATTTTTTTCTAAAATCAAAGTAGCCTATATTACTCCTTATAACATCAGCTATCTGCCAGTGAAAGTCCCGTCAAAATCGGTCCAGCCGTTTCGGAGATTACCCGGAACAAACAGACAGACAGACAGACAAAAATTTTAAAAACATGTTTTCGTATAGGTACCTTATATACTTTCATATGCATTAGATAAAAAGCTGTTATTTTGACATTACAAACAGACACTTCAATTTTATTTATTTGTATAGATTAAAAATAATAATCTTAACTTTGCCTATTTAAATATATTTTCAGTTTGTTTTCCGGTTAGCAAACATATATTCTAAATACACAACTAAAAACTATTTTGAAGGAACATATTAATATTAATAAAACCTACCCTTAGATGAAGTAATTAGAAAAAAATCCGAGGCCGTACCAATTTTTCACATCTGGATAAAAACAAGTTCAATTATTCACAGAAGGGCGCCATTTTCCAAAACTGAAAGTAAATTGTAGTGGCATTATATTTAATTATTTAAATTATATATATATATATACTGTTTTAAATTTAATTTGGTACCTAGCATAAAATAATATTTATAATAATTTGTACACGCAAACATTTTATAATGTTTTTATATATATATTGTCACTCGATGTACGGCGCGCAGCGATGACGCGATCTTTTGTTTAAGGTGCGGGCCATCGGCTCGCTAGGTAGCTTGCGCGAGCGGGACAACACTATCGGTTGACCGCTCGCGCACGCCCCGTTCCGCGGCGCCGGCCCATCGAGCAGTCTAAGATTTGAATTGACGCGAACCGCTCAACAGAAATAATTATTGTCATCGCTACCGCGCGCATATTCCTTGTGTATTGACTTTCTCACTAAATTATATTCTCGCCTTCCATTTCACTCCTTCTGCTTGTGTATGTGTATAGACTGTGAACTTGTGCTACTGTGAACTTTCTAATAAACTCTCTTACTTCTGTTTCCTACCTGCGACTTTTACTTCTAAATATTTCATACTACTTGCTTCACACATTCTTCTACAACACTACATTGGTGACCCCGAACAAGAACACGACAAGAGGATGGCCGAAGAAAAAGGGCGCAGCAGTCAAGACTGCGACAAGTTAGCAGCGGAGAGTTTTCGGGTCGGTGTTCGCATACCCCCATTTTACCCCGAAAAACCGGCGCTATGGTTTTGCCAGATGGAGGCGCAATTTCTCCTGGCTGGTATCAAGGCTGATGACACCAAGTTCTACTACGTCACGGGCAACTTGGACTCCCAGTACGCGTCCGAAGTGGAAGACATAATTTTAAACCCGCCGGCGATGAACAAATACGAGAAGCTGAAGACGGAGCTGGTCAAAAGACTTTCCGCGTCCCGGGAGAGGAAGGTGAAGCAGCTCCTCGTGCATGAAGAACTAGGAGACCGGAAGCCTTCCCAGTTTTACCGGCACCTGCTGAACTTGGCTGGACCTGGTGTTCCTGAGGAGTTCCTGCGCACCATCTGGACGAGCCGTCTACCCAGCAGTACTCAGGCCATCATCGCGTCGCAGGCCAAGAGTACGATGGACGATTTGGCAGACCTGGCGGACAGAATCCACGACGTGGTCGTCCCTCAGGTAGCATCCGCAGCCGTCGCTTCCTCGTCAGCCGCTCCTGCTTCTCCGGAGGTATCAGCGCTCGCCAAGCAGGTGGAGCTACTGGCGGAGAAGATAGAGAGGATGTCCCGAGGCCGTGACCGCAGTCGACAGCCGAGCCGACTTTTACTTCTAAATATTTCATACTACTTGCTTCACACATTCTTCTACAACACTACAAAATAATTTATAAGATCCATTAATATGCTAATGCGTTAATTTTTTCTAGAACTGGCGGCTACTTCGTCTGATATCCTGGCAATAACAATACATTCAGCACAATATAATGATGTTGTAGTATCATCGCATAGAAGACTAGAAGGCACTTATATTATTTATTAATTGAACAATGGCCTCAGTGCCTGCCTAAGGACAAGCGGTTACTATACCCTTAGGCAGGCAGTATTAAATATGCACATAACTTCGAAATATCACAGATACGTGCCGTGGGATCGAACTCGAGAGCTGTGCATTGCAGTCCAACCGTGAAGGAAAACATCGTGAGGAAACCTATATGTCTGAGAGTTCAACATAATGCTCTTGAAGATAATATGTTAAGTCTACAACCCGCATCGGGCCGGCGTGGTGGACTATGGCCTAATCCTTCTCACACTGAGAAGAGGCCCGTGCCCAGCAGTGGTACAGTTTAATATAGGGCTGATATTATTATTATAGACTATCATTTCTTGCAATAACAGTGATATCTCTAGCATGTTACCATCTCCCGGTAAAATGAACAAAAGGTAACATTAACTAAAATAATGGAAGAGATTTAGTGATTACATTGATTTGTTATTTTGTTAATAATGCGAATATCCCTTAGGAAATAGCTGGTATGTGTTGAATATAAGTAATGAACCTCTCGATACTAATATATTTAATTTATATTAAGAACATTTCATGGATATTCGTATTATTTATATTCTCACATTGATGGACATACGTTGACAGCTCAACTCGTAAGTACAAAAAGTAAAATTTTACAAGACACGAAAATAATTGTCTCGTAGTTAACCTTGGCCTATCAATATGGTTTTCAATATTGCCTCCATTGGCCATTAAAGACACTCTGCTACATAGACTCCATAGAAATAATACGCTGTGCTATAGAGTATGTCATCCAAAATTATATTTGGAAGAAAACAGTCACAAGAAAATTATAAACGTATAATTTTTCCATTATACACTGTATAGCGCTATTCAAACAAGCTAGCCAATTCTTTACATGAAACAAACCAGTAATACCATTCTTTTTTAAATTTATTACATTGAACCGTGCATTCCTAATGGATTACATGTTAGTGTGGTTTTGGCACAGCAAAGAATCCTTTTAGGAACTAATACATATTATTTTTATTTTTGTTTGTTACTTTATAACTCTGCTGCGAACGGATTATTCGGGCATACATTTCATTGAATATTTTTGCTAATAACGGTGCTAGTTTGGTATTCACTGCACTAATAAACCAAGTGAAAATGTTTCAAACGCTATCCTTTTATCTAAAATCTAACTAACTATAAACTATTTTTTATGTTTATAATCTCAAGAAAAAGGTAATTTTAAAAATGACTAACGCTAAGCTAACTGCTCATCTTCCACTACCATGCGCATAAAAAAGAATTTGCAATTTTAAAACAGACAATATACGTAAATTTCGTTACGAATCATATGTATGTATTTCCAAGAACTGGAACCTTGTTAACGACAAACTACAGACTACTAAAGCTTTAAGCAACATTCGATAGTTTTAAAGATTAATATATTTTTTGCATTTGTGCTCTGGGTGTGTTCGACCTGCGGGCTGAATTATTCGCAAGATATTCAAGTTTGAATGACCTTTGCTTTTAAGGAAATCCTTTTATAACATTCTTGTTATAAGGGGATCGCCTTAAAAACAAAGGTGAAAGAAGCTTTGCATAACAATAGTACCAAATTTAATGTCCCTTATTAAGTACATAAATCAATCTCTTATTCATACCTTATTAGGTAATAAGCCTAAGGTTTCAGTTTAACAAAGGCCTGGTTCCTATGTCAAGAAACAAGTCGTTTTACTCTCGCTACTAACTAAACAATATAAACAATAATACAAAAAAAGGTTGCTTATGAACTAACACATCTGGTTACCCGGTTTAGTGATCAGAGTGTCCTGTGACACATATGCCTCATCCAGCTGCTTGCATTATTTTCTGTCTCTAGTTTTCCTCATCCAAGTACCGTCACCGACTTTCTTGATATCATTTATTCATCTTTTTGCCGGTTTTGTTTTTTCCTTTTGCCATCGCGTGGTTGCCATTCAGTCATTAATGATGACCATTTTGTTCTACTGTCTCTTGTCATGTATTGTGTCCTGTCCACCACAATTTTATCTGTCATACTATCGTTATTATATCACTCACCTTAGTTATAGATCGTATATCATCTGCTTTCATACGGTCTTTTATTATAACACCTATCATGCTTCTTTCCATACCTCTCTGGCATGTTCTCAATTTTTTAGATGTTTTGTTTCAATGCCCATGCAATGGCAAGACACACATGTCGAATACCTTTTTCTTAACAAATATAGGAAACTGTTGGTTTTGTAATATCTTCTTGAGTGACCAATATCTTTTCCATGCACACGTAATTCTTCTTTCAATTTCCATGTCTGTTTTGTCTCTAAATGATATTAGTTGTCCTAAGTATGTATAGCTTGTTACATATTCTATATTTTCATTATCTACTTTTATGTCTATTTCTTCTCTATTTGTCATTAGTTTTGTCTTGAATTTATTTATAGTAGACCAACTATTCTGCTTACCTCTGTCAGTTGTTCCAACATATTTTGTTGTAGCGTGCTCTCGTTGTCAGTGTTTAGGACAAGGTCATCCGGGAACCTCAGATGGTTGAGTTTCTTGCCGTTAATATTTATACCTATATTTTTCTACTCTAGATTCCTGAATACACTTTCTAGGATAGCAGATATTCTAAAATTTGGACGATTACAAACATATTCGAACCACTATACGGTTTTATTTGGTAAATAGGTGAAACATGATGTGGATTTAAATTGATAGATACTTAGCATCTTGACAATAAATTTATTTTTCGAGAATGCTAGTTAATATCGTAAGTGATACTTTTTTGTACATAAGTAGTATCTCAAGATTGTTCTGTTATAATTTCTGCTGTATTTACTGACTTTCACCCGGCGAGTGCCAAAGCGAATATAAAATTTGAATGCTAAAATTAAAGAAGAAAACTAACAGTTTTCTGTCTCTAAAACAAAAAATATGAGCAAGCAACCCACGATGCCCAAATACTTGTCGTCCCAAAGTCGTAATTGTAAAAATCAAAGCAAATAAGAAGTCGTGCTTTCATATAAGGTAGGAAAATGTGTAGTAAGTATAACAAGATATAGAATGACAGAAACAGGTAAAAACTGAATTACCTTTGTCATACTCTTTCGTATCTATGGAAAGTGTTTTTGAGTATATTTATTATAGACCTTCTATCTACATTGGAATATTCTCGAAACTTGACGGATAGAATCGTCTACCTATTTATTTGTCTACTGATGCGAGCAGGGTAAGGTTCAGATAATTTGGTGTATTTTGTATGAAAGAATAGTAGGGTAGTGAATGTAAAGTGAGTATTTGTAATTGAATCTTGCAACTGAAATTTGAATATACAGTGTTAGACAAATAATCTTTGCCTTTGTTTGATTTTGGACTAATTGAATGTATGAACTTCATGACTGAGTCTTAATGACTGCGCCGAGCGTAATACAGATAATGACAGAGCTCGTGCAGCGCATATTCAAATCGGCACGCGGCCGCCATAGTAAAATTGTATGGAGGATTTGAAGTGCTTTTTTGTATCTTTATCGTCAACCAATAACTTAAATATTTGGGACGGACAAATTGTAATGTAACTATTAATTTATGTTTGGTTTAAGCTGTAAAATAGATTTTTACTGTTATTATCTAAAAATCACTTAACACGAGCTTACGTTTTTGCATTTTTCGTGCAAATTTACGTAATTTTGTAGACGAAAATAGTAATTATTTTAAGTATTTTACACGGAGTAATTGTAAACACATTCATTGTTATTGTAAATATATATTTTATATTTGTATTAAACAAAAAGTGTTGATTTTATTCACTTACCTGTGACCGCCTGTTTTGGCACATTTCGCTCGGCGTAGTCTTAAGCTAATAATCTCGAAGCTTGATGAATCACGATGTTATGCAGCTTAAAAATAATACACAAACGTCAAATTCTATATTTAGATTTCAGGTTTTCATGTCAATAGCATATTGTTTTAGGCTTCCGTCCATAATCTATACATATAAAAATATCGTAAACGAGATGTGTATGTACTGTACCTACGTTAAATATTTATCAATAACATGTATAAAGTCGAAACTTTATGTGTATACTCTAAAACCTTAATAATCCTGAACAATGCTTAATAAACAAACGAAATGGGGGTTTATAGTTTGTTATATAGCAATATTGTCATACAGTTCTGTTTCAATTCACATGGGTGTGCTCAAAATATAGCGTAGGTACTCTTAGATAGGTACCAACAGGTGGGCGAAGCTGCGACCAGCAGCTATTTGAAAATAAAGGCAAGGCTTTTCCCTCCTTAACGGTTACGTATGTAAGTATCGCTTCTGCAAAGTTATGTGAACACAGCCTTCTCCATAAATGGCGGCCATTGCTTATCATTAGGTGGCTCGTCTGCCACCACAGGCAATATAAAAAATACTCTCAGAATTATACGGAAACTGACATAAGTACATTAATATATGTATGTGTTCTTGCTCTTTCCATTAAATATGAAATGGGTTTATTGTAAGTTGTGAGAAATTTTGCCCGCGGCTTCGCTTGCGTAAATGTAGGTTAGATTAGAAGAGTAATTTTAACTGGATGAAAGGCACCCACCCTATGTCTTTTTCTGATCCCCTGACAACGTATATACGATGACGAATTTCATGATGATCGGTCTAGTAGTTCGGCGTAAAAGCGTAACAAATAAATAAAATTAAATAATATGTTTAAATTTTCTCATATTTAAGTGAACTATGTAATGTTCTTTTGAGAAATAAACTCTTTAAACCGAAATATCAAACAAACTCACAATAGCGCTTATACACGGTAGTCGCTGTTCACGCAAGTGCTTAGTTAGGTACACTGAATTTCGTTAGTATTTAAACATAAAAGGTTCAATAAAATACAAGTTTCTGTGTAACTGTTCTTAAGTTTGTACATTTTTAAAGCCTGAATGTAATATTGGCGTACGTTTACGCGAGTGTTACACATCAAAATTAAATAATTTTGCCACGATTTATTCGTTAAATACACTTTTTATAATACTATTTAAATTGAATTTCACAATCTTCCCGAGATGGCGTGGTTTTCAGCAGCCATATTCACGAAAACAAAAAGGTATACGAACATTATCTAATTAATTGTTTTTATTTAAGCAGAAGGCGCTCAAAGTATTATTAAGTCTTTTCTATTGAAGTTAGAATATTTCTTAATTTTAATAACCCATATAGTCATCCCCGGTAGGAATCGGTGTTTTTTTGCGAATAGTCTATCAAAGTCATGTAGTAGGTTTCCCCTTTTGACGTTTTTCACACAAAACAGATTTTATCGAGCGATGGTATTCTATATCAGCTATTTGTTGTTTTGTATGGGTGCCTATGCTTCTCTTGGTTTGACCAACGTATAGGAGTCCACAGTCAACGTATTAACGAACTCGACTGCACCTACATGGATTCACGAATTGGTGTACTCATACGGCTTTCCGTACCTATCAGGAAAAACAAGGAGGCGAAGTATTCGGCGATCACGTATGGATTTGTGAAACCGTAACGCAGCCGAGTAACCGGAGATTTAAATTAAAACTATCCTAACGTCCTAACTAATATTATAAACGAAAGTGAGTTTGTTTATTTGTTTGTTACGCTTTCACGCCTTAATTACTTGACCGATCATTATGAAATTTCATAGGATACTTTTCATCCAAAAAATTACTGTTACCAACCTAACCTGACACTACCTAATTTACATTTGCGCGAGTAAAGCTGCGGTCAAAATCTAGCTTTTATCTAAGAATCACAACCATTTTTATAAAAATCTTTAACAAACGATCCAACTTTCATTTGCAATATTTACACGATTACCGCACCACCGCGTAAGAACTGGCGAAGGAACCATTTTTCTGTAATTATCATTTTTTTCTTATAGAACTATGGTGGCAATCAGTCATGCCTACCTGACGCCTGCAGCACCTGAAGCATCATTTGCGCGTTGCCCACCCTTTAAGAAAGGAAGAAGAAAAAAGGAAGTGTGAAGAAGAAGTTGTGAGAATGATGAGATTGGGCCTGCGGCTCTCTCACTCACCGAACGAAAGACAACAGTAGGAATACTGCTATTTCACGTCGATATTCTGTGAGAGGGTAGTCCTTCCCCGGACAAACCGGCCCATTCATGCTGAAATCAGCGAGGCTCTACTAACCTAAAATAAAAGGCTACGTAACTTGAAAAGTTAGGATTTTCTAACACAATAGTAATCGCTAAACTTAAGCACATTTACAAATATCATAATCAGTATACTGAACCATTTTAATGTGGTGATCTAACCGCTGTAATAACTGTCTTAATCTTTAGTGGAACTCGAACAACTTTATTATTTAGATTAGTAAAGATTATGTTAGTTTAGAATGTAGGCTAGCTATTACAGCTGCCGTGATTCGTAATAATTCAATATTACCCGCGCTTGCCCGCTAACAGATTCTGATCTGGATAAGCACAATCATGCGAATGCACGACAAAAGGCAATTTAAATCTCATTCCAGCAAAACGTCCTTTAACAATTGCCGCAGCGGAAATTAAAGTATGAATCTCAGATATTATTCATAAGAATAATTAGTATTTGGATGAGTTTGGATAAAAGAGGAATTTGCATTGTTAATACAGAAAAAAATATTCGGCCGCAATGACAGTTTCATTTCAAGTTTTAAAATCCAATTTCATTGGCGCTTTGTTTTCGAAATGATGATCTTGAACCAATTTAATACTGCAAGATTACATCATTTGCATTTATATGAAAGCAGGTACAATATTCTGAATTAGTCATTACATCAGCTCATTTGTAAACATTTTATTGTTTCAGCACTAACTTAATTATGTCACAAGCTCATAAAAATAAAATATATTTATTGTCATAAAATTGACACTAAGAAGTTTAGAGTTAAAAACTGTATAGATCGCTTATGTATGTACGGGTACTGCAATTGGAATTATAAATTGCTTAAATTCTCTTGTTTATGTCAGAAGTAAGGCGGTCGAGATATAATAAGTAGATGATAAGTATCTAACTATACCCAGTCCCTTGACTGGGTATAGTTAGATACTTATCATTTTAATATTTCTAAAGCTTCAGTACATGAGTACTGAACATTTATTCTTAGTATAGTCCTTAGTTGCTTTGGTCAAGAGATAGTCATTAGTTTCTAAGAAAACTTTAATAGATCGAATATCTTTTCGCGGTATAGAACACAAAGGGATCTCGATCCTCATCTTTGTATACGTGAATAAATAACAAGTATCACCTCAATCATCTTCAGCAGTAGTCCCTCTCAATTATTTATTTGGCGCACAACGGATGAAACTCATCGAAAACAGTTTATTTAATAAAAATAGTTCGCAAGCTTAGGAGTCATTGCGTAACAAATCTAAAGGTCAGCGGATAGACTTATTTGACTAATCAATTCAGGCAACGAAATCGGCAGCCAGATTAGACAAGCAATGTAGAATACTAAAAGACGTTTAAAGAGACAATAGCTTTTTACACTAACATATTAAATAAACAAACGTAGATTAGGTTAGGTTAAAAATACTTTTTTAAAAATAAAAGATGTACGTTTATTAAAAAAAAGTATTGTTAACCTAACCTAATAGAACCTAGCTAGAACAAGACATAGTTCACTATGTCTTGTTCTATAACCCTGACAAAGTGAATGCAAAATTTCTTGATGATTGTTCGAATAGTTAAGGCGTAAAAGCTTAACAAATAAACAAAGTCACATACGCATTTATAATATTAATTAGGATACAACATACATTTATTAACAATCACACAAGATACAGAAAGCTAGTAGGTAGTTGAAGATTACGTAGATTTATTTTTGTAGCTCTCAATGTTACTGCTGCTATGCGATTAAAATGTTCTCAGGTATCATAATCGGTAGTAATTGAGGTTACGCATACGTTTATGTCATTGCACCAACAAACTAATAAAGTATATACATTATACATACGTCTAAATATCATACTTATCTTTAGCAGATTTTATTAAACATACGAACTGTTTGTCTGCGCCGTCCGTAGTGGTTTAAATAGTATTTTTGCCACTACCAGCCTGCTGCTAAACTGCCTGTGCTAAGTGACGATGCCCACACGACACGACACGACAACAACTTGTGTGATACACGAGAACTTGTACCGAGTCATCTTATGTTGCTTCAATGTTTCTGAAGTCTTACGCCTTATAAAGATTTTATCTTTAGTGGCGTAGACGCCATTAAAAAAATAACATATTTATGTGCATTAGCATTTCGACAAGGTGAAAGTAGCGTAATTTAAAATAAGACTTGCGGTCAATCGGTTATGAGTTCAAATCCCACCTACATCATTGCACTACTGACGTGAACCCACTTCTAACACAAGCATTCTTGCTTAGCTGGAGAGTTTTACAGGATTACTAGTAATTTGTAGCTCATATTGCTATTAAAAAATAATATTACTTTCAAATTATGTGTTTTGAGTAAAAGTTACAAATTGTATAAATACCAAAACATGTTACAGAAATGCTTTCGCATTTGGATATTTGCCCTAGCTTTGATTTTCTTTGTTGAGTATTTGAGAAAATCACGAACGTAGGTATACAATTATAGAGTGATAAAATACAGAACTTTCTTAATTGATGTCGTTTATAAACGAAGAAATATAATCATAGTAATCTGTACATCTATACTAATATTATTAAGATATAAGATTTGTATTTTTGTTTGTATTGATTAAACTCAAAAAATACTGCACCGACTTTATTGAACCTTTCACTATTAGAAAGCTACTTTAACCAAAAGTAACATAACACTACGAGCCACGGAAGTAAAGCAGTAATCTAATCGTGGGTGAAACTGTGGGGGGACAGCTGTTTCTAAATAAAAACTATATTTAGTGCAGAGTAGGCATTAAACCACAAAAAATTATGAAATAGAGAATGATTTTTGTGTAACACGCTGTTAATATATAAAGCCAACTTTTCCACGTGGCTGACAAAAATAGGCTAACCTGAGGGGATAAAAATAATAGGGAATATCAAAACTCGTGTTGTGTGTCAAAACCATTTTTCTATTTATAGTGCACATATTTTTACATGGTAAACGGATGAGGATGAAAATATGTTTTCTCTCTACAATAATATTGACACCTGTCAATGATATTATACAAAGGACTCTGATTTTCGATAACGTATTTACATAAGATTATATTTTATATACAACTATATTTACTTATGATACTATGTAAGCACATTCTTATACATCTTGGCTGATTATTATGATAAGAGTACTTAATAGTCAATAACCAACTTTAATCTAATCCTAACTAATATTATAAAAGCGAAAATGAGTTTGTTTGTTTGTTACCTTTTCACGTCTAAACCACTAAACCAATCATCCTGAAATTTAGCATATACGTTGTCAGGTGTACAGAAACGGACATAGGCTACCTTTCATCCCGAAAAAAATTACTGTTCCCGAGGAAAACAACAATAACGTTCTTATGATAATAGATGGCTCCACGTGTCTTTCGAATCATGATTGAATTATATTATTATAAGCAGAGTACAACCCGAATTGATTGTCAAATTCTAAATTAACGCGAGCGAAGCCGCGGGTAAAAGCTAGTAAGATAATATGTTTGCAACCTAATAAGCCTGGACAAAAATTCGTAAAAGATGTTAATTTCTATATGTAATTTTCGCGTACAAATAAGAAAATTACACATATGTAGTAAAATATTCAATACATATATTTTATTATAGTCTCATGTCTCTAATCCTGAAGGGGTAGGCAGAGATGTATTGATACATTACACCTAGAATGGTTTTAGATCCCACCTAAAATAGGGCGAGCCTATTGCTGTTTTCCGGGCACATTTACAGCTACTGAGTATTTCTTGAAAGTATTCCTTATAACATTCTAATTATTATAATTTTTATTTTTCTATTTATTATTCCGGGTATTGAACCTGAGACTTTGTAAACAATATTAATTAACGCTGCGCTACCAAAGAAAATTTAACATGTATTATAAAATTATTCATATCACATCATGTTTAACAACCGACTGTGTACTTGCCTCAAGCAATCTCTTTGTAAATGTATTGTTGTTTTCATACACGTGCCAAAAAATATGAGACCTACAAATATATTATTGCAGACTGACTGTTCTTTGTTTAAAAAGCTCAGGTAACTAAAAAACTTACGCGGGTTGCACTGGGCAAACGATGACCCTACCAACTGCCAACATAGAGCGGGATGCGGGCTCTGTTGCCGCTGAAAACGAAATTGTGGGCTCTGTAGACAATTATTTTAAGTCTATTCAGTGAAGGAACCTTAAAATAAGATAAAAAGCAAAGAACTTTGCTCGCAATTTCTATGTTTATTTATAGACAGACGCTAGACGTAATTATATAGAAAAACATGTATGAAAATGTTCCATATATCTAGATAAATAAAAGCATAGACTTGGAATATTTTCGTTATGATTAGAAGTGATATTTATATAGTACATATTACTTACTACTCACATATTCTATTATTGCACTTTACTGTCACGTTAGGACGCAAGCTTTTTACACTGGCCAAACCTGAACAACAAGCAGTAATAGCGTACCCGTTGATTTTTTATGGCTAGGGATCGAACTCGCGACCTTTGCGTGGCAGTCCAACCGTCTCCCACTAAGCCTAGTGCTAGGGTTGCACTCCGGGAGTGCCGGCAGAAGTAAAACTTGAATATAAACGTTGTGCATTTTTGATATTTTGGAATGGTTAGGGAATAATTTTGCACGAATTGCTTTAATTATCAGTATAAAAGCACTATCATTTATGTGGTAAAATACAATATTCATTTATTGCACTATCGTACTTCTTTTTATTTTTTTATTGTTTTTATTGTTTTTACTTTCTTTGTGCAAATTCCTTTTCATGATGTGTGTTAATTTAATGGCATACAATAATTTGTAACTTTTAATACGGGGAAGACACTGCCTCCTGCAACACAGTTTTTACTAGTGCAGGTATCAGAGAATTCAAAATTTTTGTAGATTAATTTGTGTCAATAAAGAATTATTATGTGTTATATGTATGTTATGTGTACACAAACATGACAATTCTCCCTCCGTCTTACGAATTTTCGATCAGGTCACGTGTCCTGACGCGAGTTTGACAATTTTCTCTCCGTCTTACGAATTTTCGATCAGGTCACATGTCCTGATGCGAGTTTAACATTTTTTACCCATCATAAAAAAGTGCACAACGCCGCTAAAGAAGTTTTCACTTCAATAAATAGTTAATTATCGCTCGTTTTAACGGTAAGGAAAAACATGGTATGGAAACTGCATGCATGTCTGAGAGCTCTCCGTATTGTTTTTGAAGATTTGTGAAGTCTGCCAACTCGCACTAGGCCAGAGTGGTATTCTATCGCCTCATCATTTTTACACTGAAAGGAGCCCAACAGTGGGACAGTTTAATACAGAGCTGATATTTTAATAATAAGTGAAGCAAAAACTTTGTATCCATTTTTACGAAAATTGCGCGAACGGAGGAGTATGAAATTTGGCACAGTTAACGTTTATATGGAGAAGGAGTGGCGAATCCTAATATTTATATAAAATATGCATTAGAAATACATTAAATTAATGAAAAAACACTACACGCACACAACCATGCATTTGACACACGCGGTCGAATTGCGTTCGTAGTATTTCGGCATTATTCGTACAATTCTTCGTAAGTATGGTTATCCATAAATAGGTACCTTAGGAGAGGAGTTTTTGTATTCTACGCATATATATTTATTTATGTTTATCGATTTTTCCGCAACCGATTAATTTAGATATTTCTAATCTGGCGGGGACAGAGCTTAAAAGTGATTTGGCAACGGCGTCAAACAAACAGCCAACAAAGATAATTCAATATCTAACAAAATTAAACAATATCAGTTTGCTACAAAATAAATTATTTGGCACTGACTCCATATTAGGTACTTAGGTTCGATTGGCAGCTTAGTTATGACTAAAATATATAATAAATTTTGGTTTTGCTATTCATTATTATAGAAGTCGGTTTATTTTATGTTTATAAGTTTACAATGAAAAATTAAAATTTTAGAAGTATGATCTGAAACAAAAGTTTTGGAATTTGTATCTGTCTGTCGCTATAATTGGGTTAAATTTGAAATTCAAGCTATATTACAACTAATGTAATTCAGTAGTATCGGAGTTATGATGTATCGTATGATCAATGATCAAAAACAGAGATCACAAGTTCGAACCTAAGTTATGCGCGTATTAAATTGTTAATAATCGCCGCTTTAACGGTAAAGGAAATCATCGCTAGAAAACCTACATGTCTGAGAGTTCTCCATAATGTTCTTGAAGATAATAATGTGAAGTCTGCCAGTCCGCACTGAGCCAGCGTGGTGGCCTAACCCTTCTCAGAGAAGAGACCCGTGCCCAGCAGTGAGATAATTTATTTACAGATGATGCTGATATTATTATATACTATTATCATATGAACTACGTCTACCTGAATGCTGCCACGTATATAATATAATCTAGTTAAATTTTTATTTTATTTTACCTAGGACTTAGGCAACGGTCATCTAAAGCAGTTTCATCGTAGGAATATAGTTAAAGAACCGCAAATCAGTCAAGTATAATATGTCATTCTACTAAATATTATAAATATAAAACTTTATGAAGATCTGTAGATGTTTGGACTAAAATAAAACTTAGTATAATACAGATAGCCTATATCCTGGTTTAGCATATTGCATACTTTTTATGCATAGAAATTTCGCGGACGCAGCAGTGGGCAGTGAGCAATTGTAAATTTGTAATGTATATTCAAAATATGAACTCTAACAAAATTATGTTGCGGTGAGTCAGTACGAATATTTATTTCGCAAACGGAAACCAACGGTTCCCTTCCGTCACAACCCTCGTGACAAGTTAACATACATAGTTTCCGACGTCTGTCATTTCACCACAATAAGTATACTACATGGTTCTTCTAAGCGTACATCATGACAGTTTGAATAGAAATATACAAAATGGTAAAGGATAAATGATATATCATAATAATGAACTGGTGAATAAGCTGTATAATTTTACTTTGCATATTACCTAGAACTATATTAACTTATTTTGGGTTCTATTCATTAATTATTAATAATACACGCGGAAAACAACATTTTATTGGATATATAATTACTAGTAATTTGTGCTGCTAATGATTATTTCTTAGTCTGAGATCCCAGGGACAAACAACTTACGTCACGTTAGCTCAGATGTATTTGTCTTTTCAGTAGATGTGTAGGTAAACTACATATATGCCTACTTGCTAGTTTTAGAGTGGGACAAATTTTTTATACAATTTTTCTCAGATCTTGTACTTTCTCGTAAATCCCTCTAACTACCTTAAATGCTTAAGTAGGTCGGTAGGGCAAAATAAATAAAACAAAACAATCATTATTTTTTATTTTAGCTACAAAGTACATTTACAATGTGAGTGTGAGAGTGTGTTTAAATATGCAATTTGCAATATAAATGTATTTCATAAAGGATGATGTATGATACGATATTTCAATGGTGATGGCATTTCAATGCCTCGTCTTAACTACCGCCGTCTTAGTATGAATAATATAAAAATAATGCAACGACCGTCATATAGTCAACTGCAAGTCTTTACTTATAGGATACCTCATACGTATATGTCTTTTTTTTATTTAATTTTATTTAGGGTTTTCTTTTTAAAAAAACATACCAATCCCATTGTATATATACAAGAACTTAACTAATTAAAAAAAAGGCTATTGAGGAAGTCGATGCTGAGTCCGTGGTATTAGCCGGTAAAATGCTGACATTATTTCCGAGGTAAGATAACTCAAAGCACTTTGTAAAATTCCTACATCCAACCTATTAATACCAAACTTTCTTATCATCGACTCCCTCTCGACCTCGCTTCTGACACACTCCATCAGCAAATGTTGCACATCTTCAACCCTTCGACAAGTCAGGCAATTTGGCGAATTGACTTTTTTCATCAGATATGCAAACTTTGCCGACGGATAGTGGCCAGAGCGAAGTCTAAAAGCCAATTTTTGATATAAATCTATTTAACCTAGTGTTTATAAACCAAGGCACACGAGGAGGCTCACACTGTATGGTTTTATACCATAAGCCCTTTTCATTGCTTCGCTCATCAAAAAATTCCTTCCAAATGTGATGACAAATGGCTTTATATTTTGGTATCATTTCAGAGTGAAAAGGGGCAATACCTTTTGGCACACCATCTGTAACAGCTAATTTTGCGAGTCGGTCTGCCTCCTCGTTGCCAGCTAAGCCAACATGTGACGGAATCCATGGCAATTTTAGAATCTTCCCATTTTAATTAAATTTAAATAAACAATCAAGAATTTTGTAGGCTACCGAAACACCTCTGAAGGCAGAGACGCATCGAGCCAAATGCTGAAGGGCACTTTTAATGTCCGTTAAAATGACCACCTTCTTAAGATTCAATCGAATACAGTAAAAAACTGCTTCTGAAATTGCAACAAGTGCCGCCGACATGATCGATATATTATTACATATTTTAAAACAAATAGACTTTTTGTAAGCATAGTCATAAAAAGCTGCGCCCAAAGACATTACATTTTTTGAAGCATCAGTAAAGAACGTACGTATATGTGAAAATGTGACTAGGAACATATCATGTTTGCAAATAAAAAAATATCATTAATATAATAAGAATTTTCTGAGTATGTGATATAAGTCAAATTTCCACTCTAAAGACATGACCAGGAATAGCTCAAGAGCTGATCGCTACCAACAAGTACATCCTTTTACTAGAAATCACGGCGAGTAACAATATTGTTACTGTATTTTAGCCAGTAAGTACAAATAATGGTGGCCCACGCACCTAGTTCTCCTATTTTCCCTTTGATTTCATCTGTAATCCTTATTCCTTAGGAACCGTAAAGCGTGAATGATGCCCATAGGGTATTGCTAGCGATCATAGGCTAAGTTTATCACCGTCCCTTGTTTAATAATTGAGTGCAAAAATGCTTACATTTGAATTGTTTTTTGCAATATTTGCCAGAGGTAATCGTTTTCCTGCTTCTTTCGGCTCGTTCAATCGATGCAATGGCATCGTTTCTAAAGTTTGGTCAAGTGTCAATAGCGTTTTCTGTCAGAAAATATACAGAACTCGATTTTGCCTGCGGCTTTACTCGCGTCAATGTAGATTATAACCTAATCTTTTAGTTAGTAGGTTAGATTAGTTACAGTACTTTTATCTGGGTGAAAGATACCCTATGTTGCCATAGGTACTTACAAATCCTAATCCTAACTAATATTATAAATGCGATTGTGAGTTTGTTTGATTATTTGTTTTTTACACTTTTACGCCTTAAGTTATCAACCAATAATCATGAAATTTCGAATACACGTTGTCAGGGGTATAGAAAATGACAGAGGGTACCGTTTATCCAGAAAAAAAAATTTAAATGTGGCATTTGGAGACTGCCGCGGTAAAGCTATTGCATAGCATTTTTTATCAACTTATGCAATTATAATTATTTATTAAATTATTAAAATGGTCTACAATATAAATTTTAAAAAATATGGATAGAATGACTATATTCAATAAACAAAATGATTAAGTCTGTATTAAAAAATTATGAACTCAATAAAAAGATACCTAAATATAATAGGTACTACAATATTTATATTTTAGTTTAAATATTTTAATTTATGAAATTACTATTATTTTTGAAAAAATATTGATTAAAAGAAAATTATTATCAAGTTAAATAAAAACTAAAATATTTTATTAACCATTTTTTAGAATTGATCATTAATATGAATAATATATTTCATATTAAATGGTATTTCTATCGAATTTGAAAATAACAACGTTTCGTTGGATACTTTGCAACTAGCCTGTATATGAGTTAACTTATAGTCATTTAAAAAAATATATACTTTTAATTCTATTCTGTGACCAACTTCAACATGTAGCATTTGTGTCACAGTGATGCGCGCGCATCTTAAAGTTTCACTCTCATCATTTTTTCATAACGCGCCTAAAGAAGTATAACTTCAAAAAGTATCACCGCTGTGCCGGTCGGAGTGGGGGGTGTTAGGTTATTTTCGTTACGGAATTTCTGGATTCGTTCTCCACGCTCAAGGCCCGCGATAGAAGCTATGCAATAGCTTAAAAGGTACTATTACTAACCTAACATACATTTACGCGAACGAAGCCGCGGGCAAAATCTACTATTTTCTAAAATAAGTCCTAATTAATATTATATATTTTTAAACTGTGATTTATTTAACTATGTTTGTACTATAACTGTTTTAAAAAGAAATATAGAGCAAATCAAAATCTCACAAGTACCTATGTATCGAATTATATTGTTGACTGTTCTATGGCATGCCCTATATATATTTTTTTTCTTGCGGGTACTAGATTCTACAATTTACTTTGAAGAAATTTTTGTCACTAGGATAAGCTGACGTCAATAAGCTCCCTGCCTATTCGTAACAGTTTAAAACCTACTTTGCAGAGCCGTTATAAATTCAAGCGTAATAGAAAAAAATGCGTTGTCTTTAGTAATTATCCTCAGAATATAACCACATTTCGAAACTAGGAAGGTGTATTTCGTCGGTAGTAGTAGGTAGGGTAATGCGGTACTTTAAAATAAATATAACATTGGTCAGGCATGCTTTAGTTTTAGCGTTATAAAATGCTGTTACAAGTTTCTGTTAATATGTACTAGTGGTCATATTGTGACGTCACAATAATTTATTTGCTAACATAAATAAACAAACGTATTGTATAGTTTCGCTAGCGGGCACATGCCAGAATAACAGCTACTGAATAGTTAATTAATAAATGAAATGACGGGAACTATATTACTTTATACATTAAACAATAGTGGCTTTCTATAGACACACAGTGCACTATATTGCATGGTTGCGAAGACTTAAAATTTAAAGTGATTTAAGTAAAGATCTTTCTTTAACTACAGCTTTTGCTATCATAACTATATACTATATATATTTAGGGTTCCTTTCCACCTGGGATGTTCAAGGTAGACGAGCAGTAGGGCAAGACTAAGCTACGATACTACATAATAATTATGTATGTATTATGTGCATTTCTACCAAGCGTATACACCATTTGTGTATCGATCGGAACGACAGCATGTTAATATGTGAGGCAAAAGTGATTTTTTGTTGCGTGTATGTGTATGTATTGTAGATTAATATAATATAATAATATAATATTCTACCACAAATTGAATATTATATACAGGTAATATTATATAATAAGATCGTTATATTATAGTGTGGTAAAGTATTGGTGATAATAAATAAAACGATATTTAAAAATGTAAATACTTTTTTTTTTATATTTATCGTATTTCTTGTTTATGTTGCTTTTTAATTAAGATATTCACTTTATTATAATGGAATGACAAAATCACTAATTTAGCATCTTTATTTATATCCTTGGACATTTTAGGACAAATTTGGACACACAAACAGCTCTCTCAGACGTCATTGCCAACACATATTTTCGCAGAATTTTCAACCTCAAGATTTTCAGCTATTACTATGTCAGCTTTGTATATAAAATTTAGCTGTTCTTTTTGATTAGAAATTTGCCGCAACTGAATAATTTCTGATCTCTCGCACATTTAAAAATAATTTATCTGAATTAAATAAAACTATGATCTTAAAAGCGTTTTCATAAAATTTTAAAAAGGAGGAGGTACTCAATTCGTCTGTATTTTTTTTTTTATTTGTTTCCTCATAACTTTCGACTGGGTGAACCGATTTTGATGATTCTTTTTTATTTGAAAGCTGATGCCTCCCGTGTGGTCTCATTTAATTTTGATCAAGATTTGACCATTCATTTTTGAGTTATTCTTAATAATGCGTATTTGGCTACATTGATGATGTTCTCATTTTTGTCAAGGTCCACTAAAAATCGAGAAATAAACATAATTAAAAAAAAAAAGAAAACCGACTTTAAAATGAATATTCTAAAACTTAAAATGCAATAAAAGTTAATAAATAATTGCATATTCTTGTGAATAATTAAATTATTGTTATTTTTGGAGTCGGTGTCAGCCGCCCGCGCCGCGTGCTGCGTCTATGTGTGTAATTGTGCATGCCAATGTTATGTTATGATTATAGAAAGACATCTCATGTTTAATTAGTTACAAACCTACCTTGGCTGATACCGACTCCAATAATAACAATAATTTAATTATTCACAAGAATATGCAATTATTTATTAACTTTTTAGTGCAGTTTATGTTTTAGAATATTCTTTTTCGAAGCCGGTTTTCTTTTTTGTTAAAATTTTGTTTTTACGTTAGTCACAACGTGCACTATACGATCTTAAAATATGACCACACCTTTAATTATCTTAATTATAATTTTATTATAACTATGTATAGAAAAAGACCCGTCACATTAATTTTTGTTCAAATATATGTATCTTATGTACCTACAGATATTAACTCGGTTTAATTTTTTTATATGTATAGATTTAAAGTCGCGAATTCGACTAGAACTAATAGCTTTTGCCGACAAAGACGGCCAGGATTATTTGACTCATTTAATAAATGAGTGATTCTTTTGTTTAATGCCTACAAGTGCTATACTTGTAGCTGTCAACTTAAAATGGAATAAATTTTGGTTTTTCCTTTTCTTGGGATGATATATCGTTCGCAAAATCAAAGTTTTCGAGAGTACACACAACGACACATCAACCTAGACTGTTTGGACTTTGAACTATTAGAAGTTGAACGCTGCGAATCGTTATATTTTTGTGACGCTCTATCCTTACCATTACATCGACAACACTATGCACTGTCCCTTTCCGACAATGTTTGTATGTAGCGTAGTTATGCGTATATAGGGTGTCTAATTTGATGTGTAGCCGTGTATATGTAGTCACTAGACGGAATCTTTCGGATCATTTCTGGATGAAGGTATGACTCCAGACTATAAATTTCACATCATTATATTTATTCTCAACCAAAATAGAACTCGCTTTATTGATAAGGCCCTGTGACGTAGGGTTTATACAAACATACATTTAATGAACACAGAGTGTACTCTGTAACTGTACAGACTCATTAGAGTTATTTATAGATTATTGTCCCACGTAGTATTCGAACCCACAACCCTCGGTGCAGTCGCAGAGCTGAGGCGACCGCTTGCCCGCTAAGCCATCGATGTAATTATCCTCCATATCTAAAAACGACAGAATGTAACTATATCGGAATATAAATAATAAGAAGAAATAATACTAATTCAGAGAATACCACTTCTAAAATTGGTAGACTTGATATATCTTGAAAACATAACGGCAAATTTAGACTTGTAAGTTTTCTCGTGACTTTTATAGTATACGAGTAAGAGTTATGTTACAAATACGTGCATTTTGTTGTGATCCTTGTGAGTCAGAGCCAAGTCCTACCATTACTTTCTAGCTGAAATGTTTCAACTATAATGTGAGCTCAGTTTACGTAAATATATTTTTATCTATCTATGTTATCGGTAATATAAAGTGTTGCATGTAATTAGAAATGTCATTTTCAAAAACGCCTAAGAAATGTACGAAGTGTTTGCATAAAATTAAATTTTTATACGATTCGCCATCTGCATGAAATGCTTCAGACTGAATTTAAATCAGTCAAAGCCGAACGAATTTATATTATGTTAAAAACAAAATCGTTTTCAAAAACCATTCAAATCATTTTACAATCATAAACTTTAGTATATATTTCTCAGGACGTAATGTTGCTCCGCTGCTTTACGCATGCGCGATGCTGGAACAGTTTCAGAGAAACCAGTTTATTCTGCCACCCGCTTGAAAGCGGACAGGGCTGCAGTTGCTCAAGACTATCCACTGACGAAATTACGACATCGGTTTCGTTGTATGTTCTTTTTTTAACAAATAAAATGGACAATAGTGTCGATTATAATATAACAGTGCTCCAGAGAGGATAAAATAAATACCATATCAACTTTTAAATAGTTAAAAGATTGCTTCAAAGTGATTTGTTGAACATATTGTGTGACTAAATTATTATAAGTGTAATAAACTATACTAGGTTGGTGTTCATAGTTTTAAGTATTAGGTAATAAACTTGAGAAGTTTGAAAAGAAAATCAAGCGGTAAGTTGCTTTTTATCGTTCATTTTTCATAAGATTGTGGGGAAGTTTTAGTCATCTAAATTTATGGAAGTTTTATGGTTACAACTTTTGCCAAGCTATTCAAACTTTAAAAAAGATACAATAAAATAAATTACCCCTTGGCTTAGCGGATAAAATCTTGGTTAGCAACTAAGATTTTTTACATAAATATAATTCTATACAGTGTTTTTTTTGCTTTGATTATTGTAATATAAAAATTGAAGAATTTAGTTCTAACTTATCGATGAAACTTTATTAATTTCACTTTATGAGATTGCTGAATTTTTGATTTGTTGAGGCCGTTGAATTTTTGATTTGGAAAGTTGAAGTTTTTAAATTGTCCCCATTGACGCGAAACCAATATTTTAATTGAATAAGTTTGGCAATGTTTGACTTGAAATCAGCTTTTGTTAACCCTGTTTCGACGGTTAATTGAAGGCAACGTCGCAAATTTGCGTGTTCAAAAGGAAAAGAAAAATAATGGGTCAGACCCCATACTTTAACATGTTGAAATGTATTTAATTTATATTAAACTAAATATTGAATTGATTTGAAAAAATACCTTGATTGTAAATAAAAGGTTAGGAATAAAAAGTAGGTAAATTCTTAATATATTTTTTTTCAATTATTATTTCTTTCGGGGTTTTTGTCTAAACCGTCTGGTTTATATTAACTCCATCATATCGTTTACCTTTTTACATTTATATTTAAGTATCTGATATTTTTGAACATTATACAATATTCAAATTTTAAAGATAATTTAAATATTATTTGAAGAACATTTTGAAAATTAATAACAAAGAAATAGTCTACCTCAAGAAAATCTAATAAACATTTTAAATAAATAATTTGTTTTATATTAAATATCGCCTTGTTTGGTAAATCCTTGTTTCGCCTGTTTTAATATTATACCTACTTGAAGATATTATGTGAACCCATTATCTTAAAACCGGCTGTATCCAATAGTTAAATAATTATTATAAGTCGCGATCAAAGTCAATATTTAAGATTTACACCACTTAGACTCTAAATTACCGTCACCACAACTCGACTCATTTCAAATCCTTCGTACTGCAATGCACATTAATCAGCATTGTAACAGCGTCGCTTTGTCTCGGCGAAAGCTGGTGAAAATCATGTGATTTGTACTGAACTTGTCGTTGCTACGTCGACATCTAAATATCACGAGGCTTACGTCTAGCCATCCTTGCGCTAGCTGTCATCGATATCAACTCTAAAGAAACAAAATAATGTATAAGCTTGGCTGAATAAATTCGATAACCCATTAGCGCGCAGTGCCCTTGTCATAATTCCAAATACCGAGAAGAAGGCAACGACATTGCGTTGTCAACTGCTTTATAGCGAGAGTGCTCTTCTGGTGACCTGTGTTTCAGGTTTTGTAGTAGGTATAGGTACTAACCTACTGTTGTAGATTTTATGTTATAAAAGTAATACCTAAAGCAACTGCTACATTTCTGTTAACTGTATAGCACAAAATCACTTATGTAATCAATATTTATAAATAACCTTATTTTACGTAATCGTCTATAAGCCGTCTATAAGAGAAAAGGCGTTAATTAATTTTCACTAGTAATAAATTTTGTTTTTGCCAGTGTTCGATGGAACATACATTTTTTGTCCCCAGTTTTTATAATCGTTCAATTGGAGCATAATGACTGACCTTTACGAAATTCGTTCAACCGATATTACGTTTCGTTTTCGTTCGCGTTACGATAATCTAGAAAATTTAATAAAGCCTACGATAGCACTGATGTTCAGGAAAGAACGGACATTATGATAAAGATCGACAATAAGTACCGAGTCTTGAAAAGAGTAGGCAGGTAATAAAAATAAAGCATAATGCTTTCAAGAGCTTCAAGTTTAAAACTGTTACCGTCATTACCTACAGTTGATAGGCTTTTTTGTTTTATGGTCAAGGCCAGAATAGTAGAGTATGACCTTAATGACCTATAATTCCGTAAGAACGTTCGAGAATTGTGTTAGGAATATTGAAGTGTAGTATAGAGATACTCATCGAAAAAAATCTAATGATTCAAAAAGGCGTTCCTGTATTCGAATATGTCGATTTAAGTGTTATTGATTATGATTCGAATTAGTATCGATTATCGAGTTCGTTTTTGACAACACATTTGAATAATAAGTTCTTCGTTTTGTGAAGTCGATTGTTCGTAGCCTTTTTTGTTATCATTGGATTTTTTCCCGTACTTGTTGGCTGTTTACGGTTCTTAGGTATATGTTTTATTATAAAAAGCTTATTGAGATCCGTAGTATTAATACTTCAGTTATTCGTATATAATCAAAAAACCTAACCAGCAAATACTTGCATGCTCTATTAGGACAAGGACGGTCAACAGGACAGTCAATGACACTTTTTGGATCGCCTGACAGTTTAGACCTCTTAACCGCTATACAATTCTTTAATAGTTGGTTTGGATTCATTTATTAATGACACCAATTTATTACTGAAAATAAAATGATATTTTTGATCTAATACAATTAATTATACAATAAACTACGTCAGCATTTCGAATTATTAATTAGATATATTTATGTACCCATGGCTCTAATGTCAAATTACATTTATAAAGATCGCTTTTATTTGGTAATCTCAATGGCTCCTTGAGCCATAAAACAAATATAAGGAAAATATGTCATAATTTTTATCTTTGTCTTAATTATTGACAAAAAAGACAGTGCTTTAAATATACTTTAACCTATTGAGTTGCAGCGACACAACGGCGGCCAGTCATAATACGTTTTTAATTATGTCTGGAATTCCAACAATTGAAAGGTTATTATTAAATATCGACTTATAAGTCGATTTCGTTCTAAGTGCCTTTCTGTGACTTTTTTTCTTTAAGATTTAGTGTGAATACAAACCCTAACAATTATACTAAAAAACATTATACGTAGGTGGTATATTTTTAAAAGCATTTTCTGCTGTGATGTAGCCTGCATAATCTCGGGCGTTAAATATATTATGCTGCGTAAATTTCGTGTAATTACATCTCAATTCGTGACCGTAATGATCCGACAGCTCCTCTGTTTGCTTAATTAATGTTGTTTACTGCTTCTGATTTTAATCTTCAGCTGTATATACAGGTGAGGTGAGGACAGGTCACATTTTAGTGTCGTAATGTATATCTGATAAATAACCTATGTGCCCTATCATCGGAACAGACAATGTTTAAATGACAGTTTCAAACATTTTATTTATTTATTATTTAATCATTGCAACAAACGTATTAAATCCTAATAAAAATTAAACCTGGTCATTTTTGGGTACACGGAAATCAATCCAAGTCAGCTGTCAGTGATGTTTAAGAATCGACTAGAATGTAATATATTGATAAGTCGATAAAAAAGAAATGTTAATATCTTAGTGAAAATAATGTATACGGATTTATTTGCTTCTCTATAGTTCAAGCGACACATAACACAACTTAAAGGAGTTGTAATAACGCTTAAATAAGACCATACCTTTCTCTTGCACGCTGTATTGATATCGTAAATGTGTACAGCTATCGAACTATAAAATCTACACAGTATTGAAACCATTCTTTATTTATGATTATGATTCTCCTTATCGCGGAACAAAAGCGAGGTGATGACATGGGTCGAACTGCAGAGGTCCATAAGGTACATAAGTTAATGTTAGGCGTTTATAAACTATCGCACAATCCGATATGGGGCTACTGATATAGAGGGGTTAAGCCATAGTTTACCATGCCGAACAGTGCGCTTGGCAGACTTCACATTTCACTGAGAATATTTTGGAAATAAAGATTTTTTCTAAACACTGTGTCGTAAGTCTGGTTTTTTTTCTGTTGTACGTTGCAGACAAGGAAATAAATATACAATGTGTTATAAAAAGTTCAAGTGCACCTTTTTATTACACATTGTACATTTTATTAGTACACTCGTTTATAAAATGAAATGTAATGAATGTTTGTTCGCGATGAACCGAAAAACTACTAAACGGATTTTTATGCGGTTTTCACCAATGGACAGTGAATATCATAAGATCATGAGAAAGATTTAGGTGTATAATTTTTTAAGGATTTGTACTACCATTGCGAAGCCTTAATAATTACCGAAAATGTTAATTACCGTACATATTTCTTTTTAAAGGAACATTAATTTGTTCATTGGAGATTATTGAAGTATTTGTGTTAACTATTTGGGGTATGTAGTTAGTACCAACTATGGTACCAACCATTGCCCAACTAATAATTGCCAAACGACAATATCAGTCAACAATATCGACTGATATTGTCAAGTATTTCTTAGATGTTCACTATAAACTTTTCTATTTGATCACTTTACTCTGTGCCTCGTTATAGAACGTCTGCTTTAAACATGGTGTCATGTTGTCGATTGACCGTGGTATTCGCAGTCTGCTGCCTGGATTCATCTATTGCCAAGTTTAATCGCCGTGATCAATCAGGTTCTGTATAATCGATCATGTGGCAAGTCTCGGCTATCTACGATTGGAGGAATATTTTCACACAAATAATTTTATTTATACATGTAAGATTCTGTATATAAAAAGCTGCCAATACTTTTTATGTTCGCAGTTTTGTTAAAAAAGCTAGTAGACCGTAGATTTTAATATAAGATACGTAACTGGGGCTTATATAAGATACGTAACTTGTTACTTATTTATAGGCAATAAATATTTTAATCTCAATATAATTTAGCCTTGATCGTTTCAGATTTGAGAGATACTTTGTACAAAACTTAACTCATTCGCTGTCCCGTGATAGACACAATAGAAAATCTATTGTTATGTATCATATGTGATTCATCGGACAGGGTACCTGTTACAGTTACTTTATTTAATTTTATAATAAGGTATGTATATCAAGGGTTAAAGTTAAATAAACTACAAACATAAGTAAGCATAGTATTATACCAACACTTGTTTCTAGTTTCGTCTGTTTGGCATATCCAAATGAGATTTTAGACAGACGTAGCATCGTCTAGTTCAGAGACATTATTTAGCTTAAATATTCTCAGATCCTTCACCTATTC
Organism: Catocala sponsa; assembly: GCA_963564715.1. NCBI lineage: Eukaryota > Metazoa > Arthropoda > Insecta > Lepidoptera > Erebidae > Catocala > Catocala sponsa. The sequence continues at coordinate 16,845,099 of OY751338.1, read as the reverse complement.
AATTTGTCAGTCGTTCAGTCGATTCACTTCTGCTCTCTGAGGCGTAGTCAAAGACATGTGTAGATGCAAAGATTGAAATATAATTGCACGTATATAGCCGCAGCAGCAAATATTTTCTCATTACAAAGTGTCGTATGTATGTACGTCGGCCTTTGACGTACATAACTTTGCTTTTATATTACATCATGTAAGTAATTTCTTAATTAGTGTATCAAAGAGAACAAGAGATAATTATGCATAATTTTCTTTGTGTAAAGATCTTGATATTTTCTTAGAGAACAAAAGCTAATTATTTATGATTTTCAAGCGTTTCTTCTTTATTCAAGACTTCATTCTATCGTATATTCTCATTTAACATTCTGCCACAACGAAATACATTCAATGTCTTATGTTTATTATCGTCGTTCTAGCTTGAGTTAAGTTTGTTATTTCTGACTGGAATATAAATGTACGTTACATTACATTAGCAGTGTAATACATTCAGCATATGGATTCTTAGCATGACAAAATATTGCATAGTCAGGAGATTAATTTAGCCTTTACTTAGACTTCTCAATTTAGTTCTTGAAGAATATCCATATACAGTAAATTCTCATTTTACCGGCTTGCGAGGTACTTGGCTAGAGTCTGAGAATGTGAATTCATTACTATACCTGTAAACGTATTGGTGCTAGGTTTACTTGACTTATTAATGCCGTAGCGGCGCTCTGAATCCACGACGTTTAGTCTACGGTCACTTATAAATGTAGGCTTCAGCCTCCAAGCCATTCTAATTACTAACTGTAAAGGCCGAAACTTCAGTGGTCGAATTACTGCAGCCGTTCATAAATCCTCTTGTTTATTACTAGGCATTATTTATATTTATGGTTTTACGTTCGTTTTCCTCAATTAGAGAAGCTGAAGTTGAAGCGACATCGTTATTAATTGTGTTGGCACCAGTCAAGGCTACATAGTGACAGATCAAAAGTGAACTGCGCAAACTGGGACATGGGCTAGCTTACATAACTTACTTCGAGTAAGAAAAATGAAAACAGAATAACGATAAGAAATTCAGTAAAGAAAGGAAAATATAATGAAAACGAGTCAAACAGAAAACTATATGAGAATAAAAATGTAAAGCAAGAAAAATAAAAGTCATATATAAATATTTCCTAGTAAAAAACCGATATATTAAACGAATTTTTTAAAACAAAAAATTCGATTATTAAATATCAACGGCCCAAATAAAATCTTACTGTGTTGAGAATTTCAATAAGTGCCTTCCTTAATTCTATTTGACGACGTCAATTTTAGCTAGATTGGAATTGGCCTTTATTCAATAAACTTGATACGTTGATTAGCGATGATGGCACCAGTCAAAGTGTCTTCGTTAGAGATTGGAAGCAAATCGTATTGAGCAGTACAATAAGTGTCCTTGTCATTTATGATACTATTACTTTTAATGACACGGAAAATATGGTACAGATGAAGCCATCAATAAAATGACAACGTCGTCGCTCATATTATGACTATCTAACTTGTTTTGAAACCGTTTGGTTTTAAATTGGGATAAGTGACTGGATTGAAAGGAATTGTTTTCGACGTTTTTACTTTTAAAGCTAAGTGAAGAAATATAAGCAAATTGCATTAGATTACTACAAGGGTTTTAGTTTAATTTTAAGAAGAAATTTAAATAAAACAAATTTCTGTACTTAGAAATGGTAGCTTTATGTCTTGTTAACTTAATGTATAGCTGTCGAGAGTTAGATGACACGTTTCCACTACGACTGTGTATGTGTAGTTGAGATTATGGTTTCATACCTGGCAATTTTTTATTTAATTGAAATTCAACATAGTATTTCGTCCGCTTTGTTTGAATTCCAATAAATTGGTGTGACATGTTAATTTATGTTCAATGCTTCGAGAATTTACAAGGGGAATACCACGTGTATGTTATAAAGAGAACTAAAATAGTTAAATAGTTAGCGCTATACTGTATAGTAAATTATAATAGATATGAATAAATGAATAATGTAGTACGAAATTACATGATGGGAAATCTTTGAGCATTTGGAACTAATAAATAAAAATATATAGATAAAGTAACTGTGTGAAGAAGACATCAGCAAACATTATCAGAATGTTCAGATCATCAGATGTTTTTTTTGCATTGTCTTTGAATATTGATACAATTTATTCTTACAAAACAAATTGTAACAAAGCTTATGAAAAAAGAAACGATCGATCGACAACTTAGCTATCGCAAGGTTTTTAATCAGCCTTCAGATCTAATAGACCTTGTAGAAAGGCCTGATTAAGGATAGAGATGATGAGGGTGCATAAAACAAACAAGACATAGCCTCTAGCTTACCCTTGGTAATAGTCGTGAGTAAGAAGTATATACAAACCTGTATGTAATTATATAATAATAAAAATATGGTTTTGTAAAAACATGTTATACCAAAAAATATATATACGTACTAACGTGTCAAACCATCGCGTCAATGAGAAGCGAGCAAAAAACTTTTAACCACAATTCGGTCATCGTATGTAGAGCGTGTGGTTACGATGTGATTTTTCACGACATTATGTTGAAATTAAAAATTTAAAGGATTTAAAGCTCCTAATTAAAAGGCGGGGTAATAAATAATTTACCTATAGGGTTTATCAATAATTTTTGCCGCCGCCATAAATTTGATGGCGTTACGAGTAAGCCGGCTTACCTGTACAGGTACACACTCTTACAGAGAACCGGCATTATAGTAAGGCTTATGTTTAACCTATCACCAGATATTGTAAAATATAACAGTCAAAAATAGTAAATGATCACCAAAATGCACAGCAAATTATATTTAAAGAGATAAAAACAAGTCGACGGAGCCCCGCTTCGCGGGGCTGCTATTTTTGGGTGGGTTTAAGAAGGAACCTAACATAACCTAACCCTTCCGAGACGGAATGCAGTGATTTAAGGCGTATAGGTGCTCGTTATGATATATTTTAGTAAGCATATTTTGCTGCGCTATTACTATTTTTGGTGGTCATTATATTTAATCTCTTATAGTAATAACACTTTTTGCGATTTGCTCGGTATGTAAAGGTTTTGGTGGTACACATAATTTACTTTTTACTTGCATCCTATCTTTAATTCCATTACCCTAAAAGTAATACCAGGGGTATTGCAAGCGGTCATAGATTAAGTTTGACGCCTTGCTTGTTTAAAAAGACTAGCGGTCGCCTAGTGCTCGAAATTCGACCAACTGATATATATTATGTCATGTCATACTCGTATATTGATATATGTAACCATAGTTACGCGCTTCGACTGCGTGTGACAAATGCATGGTTGTGTGCGTGTAGTGTTTTTTCATTAATTTAATGTATTTATTATACATATTTTATATAAATATTAGCATTCGTCACTTCTTCTCTGTATAAACTATAAGTGTGCGAAATTTCATACTCCTCCGTCCGCCCAATTTTCGTAAAAAGGTATCCAAAGTTTTCGCTTCGCGTATTAATATATAGATAGCCAGTATTAACTTACCCAATAGAGATAAATAAATGCATTTTCTATTGTTTAATTGTCATGGCAATATCGTAACTTATTGATACCGACAGATATGTATACGTAAATTGCATTACTAACGGGATGTGTATAATTTATAAATAATTACTCTTCTACGAACTAAATCCGTCTTATACCGCGTACCCTCAGAATCCTTAAAGTTTATTTAATAGCCCCGCATTTTGTTACCACTCACGTTGAAAACGTAATCGGATTTCAAAATTGCGTTAAATTCTGATATAGTTAATTAATGGTTTGATGTATCCCTACTTGTGTTTCTCTCAAAAGCGCTTCTTTGTAAGCTTTTAGGAATGCTTTGCTTGAATTTAACGAATTTAATTATATTTGTTTCTGTATCGAATTTACTTATAATCATAATAAACATACTTCAAAACATAACTGCTCTTTTCTCTGAATTATATTTGGTTCCTCTCAAATTTATTTATTTGATTGAAGTGCTAGTGTGTTCTGGCAAATCCTGTTAGCTTATCGCTATGACAAACATATATTCAACTTTTTATTCGTCTACCGACTGACTTGTTACTTTCAAGGGACATGACATCTAATTTCATGACATGTCACAATAATCGAAGCTTCTACCAAAACAAAAGATTTTCTAGAGAAACAGTAATAATTTTCTTCCATCGGTTGCGAATGTGTTTTTGTCAACACGATGTTTGACTCACCGTGAAACTGATGTCGACTTCATTGTTTATTCGAAAGGTATTCGTAAAAAGGTCAGTACATCTACTTAAAGATATATAATAGCTTGATAACATGGCCAGTGGTCTGTCAAACGATTTCCCGTGGACAAAATTAATAGGATAAATTCTAGGCGCGTGGCTTTGGTGTCGACCGCGCAAAAACTTTCTCTCGTTTACGCTCTTTTTGCTCGGTGTCCTCCACAGACGATAATCGCTCGGACTAATGTACATTTGGGTCTCGCCTATACGCAGACCAACATAAAATAAATTGTAACGGTTTTATTTTATCGTCAGGAGTTTGATCCTGAAAATAATAAGTACAAAAAATAACGCCGTTATGTATGCTGTTTTATTCTTTACTCATTGTTTTATCGAAGTACTTTTTTCAAAACTTTGTCCTTCTAATTTATGTGAATGTGGTCTATTATTTTATAAATATCAGATTCTCTTACTTGATTCGGGACATAAAACCTAATAGCGTCCCTTTGGTCCCGTGCCAAAAGTGCCTGAAGTTCACGAAACGTTACTGCTCATTCCTACATAATTTCTTTTTGTCGCAGTGAAAAATCTGGGTGAAAAGTTTATGATTGTTACCTTAAAACTATATATTCCCCCTTAATTGTATTAGTTAAGCTTTAACTATATATTGTATAATCTTTCCTTGTATTTTAATCTACATCTACATATCTGGTATCTAAATAAATGTCGCAGAAACCGAATTTCAAACAAAACGTCGTTTTATATTTATTTGAGTTTCTTTTGTTTCACAAAGGTAATGGTATTCGCAAATACAATGTATGCTAATGTCTATTCATTGTCACGTTCAACACTCAGGAATTGGTTATCGACGAGCGTCATTACGATAACCTTTTAGCACATTTTTCACCTGTCGATTGACGGTTAATAGTCATTTCTCTTTTTTCAGTCCTTTGAATCAAAACGTAACTGACAAAGCGTAAGCCGAAGTCTATTACGTAGGATACTATGAGATAAATTTCAGTAGAAAAGGCCATTAAGATTTTACAGAAATATTAAAACGTCAAACATTCTGAGTATAGGTCATACGGCAAGTTTATTTCATGCGAGGTTCGAACATGCAATATTGGGTGCATTAATAATAGAAAAGTTAAATTTGTTATAAAGTTATCTCAAACCTTAAGAAAGAATAAATATAAGTCGAAAATTTAAACTAGCGTAAAATACAAGCACAGAGGTTTTAAATCAAATTTTAATCATTTGATAACCCGCCTCAAATCGTTTTCAGACCAAAAAACTGTGGTCCCGCGGCATAAGTTGACGTCAAAGCAACGTTTTCACTACAAAAGCCTCTCATCAACTGCCTCTACGCGGCTTATAAAACCTTTTTTTGGTGCTTGACAATTTTCCTAACATGGGAGTTACCTATAACAAATTGATCGTAATAAACTATCCGTAATGAAACTTTCATAATATATTTATAAGCCGTTTTTGTACACCCCTAAACAGACAAAACTTTCACTTAATATTAGCATGGGTTATTTCGTAATTTATATTAAAAGATACGCTTTATTTGAACAGCGTTGTTTCCTTGTATTCAAGATATACCACAGAATTATTAATGAGAATAAGTTTTCGGTATTAATAGGGTTTTAGGTACAAATACCCTTTTTACCTCGAAATTTAGGTAAACATTTGTGGAGTGTGTTGATGTTCTAGAATATATTTATGATGGTGTATACTATTAAGTAATTCTGTTTGGATATATAAATTTAAACGAGTGTCTAATTTGTCACACAAAATATTGTCATCATATTTAAAATTTGTATTTGTCTTTTGAATAGCGGTTGATGGCGTTATACCGGTACCCAAGATCGCTATGGTGTTGTTAGCGGTCGACCATTACATTTTAATTTTGTTTAAATTAAGATCTAATTCTATTGCGGTGACAAGTAAGAATATTTATAATAGTGTCAAGTGTGTAACAATAAATAACTTGTATATGACACTAGAAAATTTTATTTTAACGAACCTTAGTACACTATATTTCATTATGTGGGTATTAGTTTTAATTAAATTAAAATATAGATATTTGTATTTGAATTAAAAACTAGTTGATTTTTTGGTATTTCTTTATCAGTATACATTATAGGTAACGTTTGCATGCAGATACGCATCGAATGAGATATAACCAGGTTTCCATAAATGTTTATATTACACAAAATATTACTAAATATTTTATAACTGTATGGTAATCTGCTTGTTAAAAACTTACTTGAATGGAAGCTAAGATCAAAGCTTAATGGAAAACATAATATATATAAACAGGTTAATGTTGTTTCTCGGAAGAGTAAGAAAAGACAGACTTTCACTTGCTTCGATATTTCAGTCGTAGATTAAAAGCAGTGACCGTTGTTACGAGCGCGATTGCTAATTATAAGTACTGCTATTTTAGTGTATAGCTCAAGAGTATTAAATAGAAGTCAGTCCTTGATAAAAATAATCAGTATCAGCATAATAACTTGGAGGATATTTTCATCTCTCATGCTAAAAACAACATCTCAATATAAAGGTTTTGGTAGGTACTAAGTACCTACATAAATATATGATTGTCATCAGAAAAAGACGATATTGTCCAAATTATAAATTTGCATGGTCTAGTTTTCCAGTCTTTAGTATTTTGTTTACTAAATGACCAATGACAACAAAGTTCATATATGAATGGCGAAACTTTTCTCGTTGTAATAAGCGTCCACTCAGTACTAACAAGCTGTAAAAGACGTCACGATTCACTTGAACATTTAAATCTCCTGTCACATCCCACGGGTGTCACAATAAACGCGAAATTACAAAAACAACTTGAAGCTTACCAACCGCATTATGATTTTATCACTCAATGCTTCCCCTAAACTCATTTATTTCTCCCCTGTTCAGTATAACGAACACCATCTTCTTAACTTCCTTCCCATTCACGTCACGAGAGAGAAAAATACACACCTTGTCGACACCCCGTGTTGTAAGATCAACACGGTATATTATGGTAATATGCCAAATTGTTAGCGGCTAAAATGGTTCCGGATGTTGTCTCTATTAGAATAATTTTTCTTGCCCTTAATATGCTTGGGTAGAAGCCGATCATAATTTGCTGCGGTATATTAAGCGGCTTCTGGTTAACCCAGATGTGGTTCGAATATTAGTTATTCTATTAACGACTGCCATTATTTTTCTGGATTGGAGAAATAACTGTGTGCTTTAATCATTGGGTATGTTACTAGTTACGTTCAATTGTTTTCGCGCAGTGCGTGTTTTGTAATTGTTTCCTATAAAGAACATGCTTGTCTTAAATACATAGAATCTTAACCCGACTGGCGAATTTTTTGATACATTGAGACCTCTGAGTAATCTCTCTTATCCCTTGAGGAACTAAAGTTCATGAGTCATGACTCTATGCAAAATGTGTTTGTAATATCCGTATTGCTGATTTCTTTATATTGAAATTCGTAAATCGAATTGTAAATCTAAATTATATAGTCTAGTATATAGTACCTATTTCAAATATTTAAAGAAGGTGTGTTTGTGTCGCCTCAGAATATATTACCCAATTACCGAAAATTAATAATATGAACAGTTTGAAAGTTCTTTGTACTAAAGTTTCCATTTCTATAAACCATTTTGTCCTTTGATCGTTGTAGTTTGAATTGCTAAGAATGAAAACGGCTATTGTTCAGCAATACATTCACGGGTTGTATTGATGTGATTCAAATAACACGTTACCCTTGATTCATTGAATGATTTAAATAAATCTTTAGGGTCGAGCTCCTTATTTATTTAAGGCTTTATTACGTATAAAGATATATCGTGCCGACGACAATGTCAACTCACAAAAGAACAACGAAATATATTTTAAAAGCTTTTTTGAGCATTTGTCTTACTGTAAAGAAAGTTTTAGTTATTTTGTTTAATTTACTAGTGGATCCCTCTGACTTTGTTCTGTCCGAATATTGACTTACATCTCAATTGCAGCACTACCTACCAGGTGCATTGTGATTCTAAATCATCCAGAAACCCACTAAAACATAAAAAAACCATTATAGGTCCAGCCGTTTAGGAGAAGTTTAGTGACATAGGTATACACGTAGAGATAATTATATATATAATTGTACTTACACATTATTATAAACAACATGTAGATTATTATAATATAACATAGTGTATAGGTATAATTTAAACACGACAGCTCGCCGTAGCGGGAGTATATTTCAGTTACTTTCATAGTGTCATGTCCTACGGTATATTATTGTGGGGCAAGGCAGCTGATATTGAGACAATTTTTATTCTTCAAAAGCGTGCAGTACGTAGCATTTATAATTTAGGACCACGAGTTTCCCTGAAAGATCGATTTAAAGAAATAGGCATACTTACTGTTGCGTCGCAATATATATTTGCTAACATTATGTTTATTAAACATAACATTTACTTATATAATAAGAATAGTGATATTCATAACGTAAACACTAGAAATAAGCATAAGTTAGTAGGCCCATATCATCGTTTACATAAAGTTCACAATACATTTGCGGGACTCGGTATACGTTTTTTTAATAAATTACCTATTAACATAATTAATTTACCATTGTTTAAATTTAAAAACGCTGTTAAAAAACAACTTATTCGGAAGGGTTATTATTCAGTCAACGACTACTTAAATGACAAAAACTCATGGAGCTAGTTGCTTGTTGCATACAGGATTCAAAGATCTGTATTACTTATAAGTCAATTTAAGCCTTTGCAGAGTCACAAAGTGTAAGTGTATGCGCCATCATGCCATCCTACTGTCTATTTTAGATTTATATTAAATAATATATCTTAGCTCAAATTATTTCCTCCCTATAATATTATTAAGTTATTATTGTTATTATCTTTAGCTTTTATAGTCAGTAGTATATGGCATAATGGCTGTAACACCTTGTTAATCTGAGTTGTAAAATACTGAAATTATATCTAACTGACGATTTAAAAGAGTGGCCGTGAGTTTCTTGCAGGTTTCTTCTCATAGGCTCTACCCTTTGCCTGAACCTAGCAACTAACCTAAATGTAGCATCAGTAACTTAGTAAACTCACTAACCTATATACTTTGACGTTCATAAGTGTTACTTTGTGACCTAAATGAATAAATGATTTTTGACTTTGACTTTGACTAATAAGAAGAACTCCCGTGATCAACCAAATTGAACGAGGGTCGAAAACACTTACTGCCAGGGTGCAATCGCTAGTGCTATATTATAGTTACTACTACTACTACTAGACTACGGTGGCGCAGCTCCAGTGGATGCGATTGTTGTGTATGCGGTTTCATGTTTAATTCTAGGGTCAGGCCATCTCGGCAGCATCTCGTACTCGGCGGTAATAGGCTTACCCCTACCACGTGGGATGCAGTTCTACCTACCCTTTCAAATATATAAAGAGGTATATGCGTGTATGAATGTTATTTTACGAAAACACGCAAGAATAGAAAAACGTTCATATTTTTGACGTACGTATCATGTTAACTTAGTGCGAGAGGAAACTTTATCAAGGTTATCAAAGGTAGTCAACTCTTTTTACGAGCCGTAGCCAGTTGCACTCTGTGATCGGTAAACGATTAGCGAGGTTAAGCAACGTTGGGTGCGGTCAGTCTATAGATTGGTGACTGCTTAGTGGTATTTCATCTGAGCGTCTCCGTGTTTCGGAGGGCACGTAAAAAGTCGATTCCCGGTTGTTGCCAAATTGACAGCAGTCGTTAAGTCATGTCAGAGGTCTACGGGAGGCTTGAACAACTCTTGACAACAGGTTGGCCACTAACCACACGAAAACAAAGAAAGAAAGAACGAGCCGTTGCTAATGACCCATCTAATATCTGAGTTCCGAATCAAAATTCAATCAATGTTAGATACCAACTTGGGGATTCAAAGAAGATACAATCATAATAATAAGTGTGCGGTGTGCGACCTTGTATCTTTTAATTGATATGCTATACTAAAATATGGATAATCATAAAATGCTAAACTGATAATGATGATAGAATCAATGTTATCTTATCTTATCTTATGTGGGGGCCAGTCAGTGCAGACCGGCGACACTTCGACCCAGTGGGATCTTTTGTGTCGACACTCTCCCAATAACGACTGCCATAGATGTTCACGGCAGCCGGCACCAACGGCTTAACGTGCTCTCCAAGGCACGGAGCAGGTGATAATTGTCAATCAATACGCACATAATTTCGAAAAGTCATATAACTTTCGAAAGTCAGAGGTGCGCGACGTGGGTTCGAACCCAAGACCCTCTGCATTGCAGTCTGTTGGTCTCCGAATCATTGTTAAACTAATATACTGTTAAAGTGAGTATCGCGACCCGGACAAATGATAGAGAGCTGTTAATGCTTTGATAATTTTATTGACACTAAAAATATATGCTATTATAAATGGTAACTGAGTAAATGCATAACAGCGTAATTGAGACTACCATCAGCCAAAAATGCATACAAGTAGAAATGTACGGGTTTGCTCGTACAATAAGCGATGGGATACATACTTGAATTGTATGCGTTATCTACCCAGTGTAACTGAATATCTGTAGTGACATATATTTAAATATAACAAACTAAATACACCTGGCCAGCTTCACTGTGCCTAAGTAAAATATTTTTAAATCCACGTTTCTGAGGGAAGGTCGAGATTAAAATATAAAAACTCTCTTATGTAAAAAATGCAACGTTGGGTAAAAATTTCAAGTCCAACTATCAACGATTTCGCTGACAAACATACGGAAGTTGAATTTTTATATGTAAAGGCTAACTATACATAGCTACGCTTCGTTGTTGCGTACTCTGATATTCATTATTATTAAAGTAAATAAAAGTATTCGTGAAACATTGCTCGTTTCCGTGGGAACTTCGGGTTAAAAATAATATAATATAATATTCTATCACATACACACAACACCGTCTAGCCCAAACTAAGCAGAGCTTGTGCTATGAGTACTAGACAATGGATAAACATACATAGGTATATACTTTTTTTTTGTTTTAAAAGGTATACAAAACCTGTCTTATATAAAAACGCAACGTAGTATAAAAATTGTAAAGTAAGGCATCGACGACTTTTCAAGTATTGCAGTCACAAACATATTTATATTAGCTGAATTTTTATATTAAGATTATCGAGATTGCCCCTTTGGTCCCGCAACAAGAGTTGGTATATTATGTTTTTGATCATTTCAGTTTTGATTCATGGTCGGCCAAATTGGTTTTATTAAGGTTGTTATTTTGTAGCAGCATGGAGTCTGTAAATGAGCTTGGTAGACGACAGTTAGGTCTCTATTAAATACACAAGTATTACACAAAATGGGTTCGACGCTTTTATGCCTGGGTATGCCCTTAGATTAATTTATGCGTGTCCACATAATTTTTTTAAAGACCTATAATGACCCAATAACTGGTCCCTGGCTATTCCTAGTGCGGAAGAGACAGATCTTTTACACTTTCAAACAAGTGATACAAAGAACATCCAAACTTTAAACAACTGTTGTCCTGACATGGGACAGAAGATTGTGTGGATCACACACGCGTATGAGGTTCGAACTCACAACAGTCGGCACAGGCACGGTGGCGAGAAGCCCACTTAAACCACTACGCTATTCGTGCAGTCAGTTAGACCTCTTTTATATGGGAATTAAAATACAATGAGGGTTTGACCTGACTGTATTTTTCTTTAGTATACCCTAAAGTCACGCAGCTACTATTCTATGTATGTATACCGAATTAACAATATCCTTAAAGGTCTCGTAGTTATACTAATAGAGTATCTTATCTTATGTGTGGGGGCCAGTCAGTGCAGACCGGCGACACTTCGACCCAGTGGGATCTTTTGTGTCGAACTAGGTACTACTTACTAATAGAGTAACTCAGTAAGGATAATATGTTGAGTGAAGGTCGGTAATATTCAAACTAGACTCAATATCATACGAAAGAATAATAACCCGTCATATTATGTCTCCGCGATTCATGTCCGCTCTTTGATATTATCTATTCAACTCTTACTTTTGAAATCAAATTGCCTTTCAACAGTGATTCTTCGAAATTTAAATACGCGTGATTTGAAAAGCATTTTTGGTAATAATATACATAAATAGTCACGCCAATATCCCTGAAGGGGTAGGCAAAGCCTTTTTACACTACCATTTCGCCAAATTTCGAAAATAATAGTTTTAGGTTCTATGAATGGCAGCAAACCCATTGCCGTCTTCCAGTTACACTTTTAGTATCGGTGCTGGTTCGGAGGATTTCTTGACAAAAAACCCAGTAACACTTTTCCGTACGCGGAAATCGAACCTTCTACTCTCAGTCCCATGCACAGCAGTCGCCTTCACTTCACAAAATAAATTAACTTTAAATAAAAACAGTATGTAATGTGCTAGGGTTGTAGTGCACTAATCCTTACGTTGTTCACTTGTTGTGTAAATGCTTTACGAGCTTCATAAAGCATGATCATTTATGCCTTCCGTCTCATTAGTAGCAATTTGTACCTAACAGTGTTAGTATTGTGATTAATCTATGGCCTTGTAACTGAGCCGCACAGATGACATAGTGATTTAACTAATATCGTTTACGCGAATGTTTTACATTCTTTGTCTAGGGACTCTCAGTCTCCCCGTGAAAAGCAATCGAAAAATTGAGGAAATCGTAAACGTAAATATGAATAGTTTTATAATTTAAATAGCTAAGTAGTCATAACCGTTAACAATAGTTCATGTATGCCCGAGAGTTCTCCATAATTTTCTCGATGATATGTGAAGTTTGCCAACCTGGACTTAGGCAGCGTGGACTTCTCACACTCAGAAGAAGCCCTTGCCCAGCAGTGGGACAGTTTAATACAGGGCTGATAGTGTTGCAAATTTATATATATGATATAGTTCCAAAACTATGTAATTAAAAGTTTTATAAAAAATACAATGCGATAACATCCGTATAAAGTAGTTTCATTTCAAATGTGGTTCTTAAGCCACCTCTGAAATTAAACTACTTTATACAGATTTTATCGCATTGTATTTTTATTATTTACATAGAGAATCTTAACATTAATAAGCCAGTACTAATACTGGCCTGACATCTGCTCGTGTACCGATTGGGGCAGGCAGCGAGGTAGTGGCTAATGTTAAGATTCCCTACGTAAATAATTATTTATGGTTGTATATTACTGACATGTAATATATTGTTTCTTAAATTACCAGCTTTTGGCTGTCTGCTGGCATAATACAAAAACACACATACTTGCTGTGTGTTTTTGTGTCAGTTACTTTAATGTTTATAAAGATCGCCGCAACCCAATAAAAATTCATAGGGCGGGAGATATCTTTAAAAAAAGTATTGAAAAATAGAGCGTTGGCTGCAGTTCAAAGGTTTTTAAAATTTATTTGCGGATTGTGTACTATGTCATTATGTTTTAAAGAAAGGGAATCTTTCTTTGATTTTGCAGGAGATAAAAGCACTATACTACGAAATCATTATCGTTATTATTACTTTTCTATCTGCAATAAATCCAAATAATATATAACTAGCTGACCCGAGCAACTTTGTCTGCTTGACATAAGAGACATTTCCCCGTGTTTGCAACATTTTTCATTGATGCTCCGCTCTTATTGGTCGTAGCGTGATGTTATATAGCCTATAGCCTTCCTCGATAAATGAGCTATCCAACACTTAAATAATTATTCAATTCGGACCAGTAGTTCTTTAGATTAGCGCGTTCAACCAAACAAACAAACAAACTATTCAGCTTTATAATACTAGTTAGGATATAATAATGTCAATGTGAAATTGTTACGCTTTCACGCCTTAAATATGATCGACCGATCATCCTGAAATTTAGCATACACGTTGCCAGGGGTACAGAACCTTTTTAGGCAACGAGTATGAGAGACTTTTTTATAGATGAAACGTACACTATGTCACTGTGACATAAGGTACGTTTCATCCAAAAAAGTACTATTCCTAAATGCCTTAGTAAACCTATAAATCACGTCAGATAATGCTATGCTGCGTGGAATTTCTATTTACGTACCAGATAGGACATTAATTAAAACGTCGCATAATAGCGACGGACCATTCTGTTTTAGTTGATCCTATTAATGAAAGCATGACATATTTCAATATAGACAGCAACGAACTGCAATTGATGGAATAAATCATATCAGTATGTGTCGTCGCAAATTTGATGCAATGGAGTTTTCGATTGACTCTACATTATCATATTTATATTACATACGTACGTCGTACATATATATAAACTAGCTTACCTGCGCAACTTCGTCTGCTCAACATAAGACAATTCGAACCAGTAGTTACTGAGATTAGTGCGTTCAACCAAACTAACAAACAAACTCTTCAGCGTTATCTATATATTAATACGTGAAGCGAAAACTTTGGATCCCTTTTTACGAAAATTGGGCGGACGGAGGAGTATGAAATTTCACACACTTCTAGTTTATACAGAGAAGAAGTGATGAATGCTAATATTTTGTTAAAATATGCATTCGAAATACATTAAATTAATGAAAAAACACTACACGCACACAACCATGCATTTGACACACGCAGTCGAAGCGCGTAACTATGGTTACATATATCAATATAATGACATGACATAATATATATCAGTTGGTCGAATTTTGAGCACTAGGCGTCCGCTAGTAATAATAATTATAGATTAGTATAGGTACATAAATATAGTCCCAGTCACCTATATCCGCGAAGGGTATGCAGAGGCGTATTACAACATTTTGCCAGTTATGTTTTTTGGTCTCACGTAACAAGAAGAAACCCTATTGCCGTTTACCGGGCACCGACCTAGCCATTGCCCGATCCAAAAATCAACTGCAAAGCAATCACTGCTGAACCCTAAAGTAACATTCTTTATCCCTGTGTCAAAGAGGCAGTCCATCATTTATCAGTAGTTTAATACATTAAAAGAATTAGTTGTAATATCTATACCTACACCGAATTTACCTTACTGATTTTTACCTGGGTGCTATATAGATAAATCGATTATGCGAGCTCGGCTTCTGTAATCAATAATACCGCACTATTTCCTATCGAGGATAGCCTTTGTGTCTCCTACTACTGGTGTTTTGCATCAATTGGGATGTAATTAATATTACAAAGTATTATTACATATATTACAAGCCAATGCTCCGAGCCGGTATGTACCCTATCTATTTCAGTCACGAAGCAGAATTGCGCTCCAATTGTAGAGCAGAATAGCCTTTCTTGCTCCCTTTTCCTTTACATTAGGCAGTAGACTGACAGTGTTCACTTTCTTTATAAATATGAAACTATTTGTTGCTCCTTTCGTCACGTCATATATATAGTACAGTTACATGATGTTTGTACGACAAACACTTTTTGTCTATTTACAGTTTGTTTTCGAAGAAAAGCTTGAATGATGATTTTTCCTCAGACGTCAACAGGGCTTAGTGGTATTGTGTCACGAATCCGATGGCAAGAATTATCCAAAGCGGCAGTTTAAATTTTAAAATAATATTTTTTTGATGTCGATTCGCACGCATCAAATTTATTTGTGTGCGACTCGACTCTATCTGAAAACAGAGGGAATGTTTCGAACATTTATAAAAAATCCCTTTTTTGTTTTTGGGTGCAAATGTGCTAGTTTCAATGAAAACATTATAAAATGTGGGTATAGCCACCTTCGGGTTGATACGCACAATTTGTGTGAACGGATTGGTGTGAAACGAGCACTAAGCCATCAGCCGACATGGTTGCCCGTCGAAGCTATATCAAGCATATTAAAGTCTAGCAGCTGCCTTGACGAAAACTAATGAGTTTGTTAGTAATAGCGTTTGCGTTAATTAGAAATATATTCTGCTTCTAAATTCATGATGGTACATAACCTTAATTAAGAATATATTTTATCAAAATTTCACCAAAACAATTTGTAATAATAATTAATTTCAGCGGAAAATGTTCATGATTAGATACAAAATTAATGTCTTAGTAGATATTTTGCAAATGGCGTTATAATTACACTATCAATTAATAAAAGTTGGCTCACAATTAAATCTATTACTTGACAAGTAAGAAAACTCATTATAAAGCGTTTTAAAGTGATTACAGTAATTGAAAACCTTTGCTTTGTACTAAATTTAATTATTTTGAACAGTGGCCATTAATAAGGCTGTAATCGCTCGGGATCTGGGCTAATGTATCTGACCGATTTATCTTTTCTGTAATTTTCACGCTGGCCTGGAAATGAGTGCAGTGGAAATACTTTGAAGGTCTTAAGTTGACTGTAAGCAGTGAGGGATCGTGAACGTAAATGGAGCGATAAAACAGAAACGAATTTAATATTTCGTCGTTAATGCTTGCTTGCTTCGTAAACTGGCTAAGTTGAATTTTCTATAAATATTGAATGTATTGGCTTTTCTTACTAGAAATAATGGTCATTTACAAATCAAAGGTCACAATAATATTTTACGTACGTCAAATTAAAAGCTTTGCAATTTTAAAATAAAGCTTATCTTAAAGTTACCCAATATTATTTGTATACACATATACATAGACACACGCTTCTATTGTATCGTCAAAAGTAGGCATAGGTACATTGTACATGTAATACATTTTAGTTAGTTATTCTCTGTTTAAATTATAATAAAAAACTAAAACCCCATTATAATAAGGCTTAGGTCTCTTGCCATCTATTGAGCACAATAGACTCCTTTTTTGTACGCTGAGTTTTTCTTACAGAAAACCATTTTCCCGGCCGGATATCGAATCCAGGATCTACATAAACGTAAAATTGTGGCAATAATTTAACGAGATAGTTTAATGTATATTTCATCTCTGTTGTTAATATTAATTGCAAACACATTATTTTATAAACATTGTTAATCATTATACTGAGCATTTTTTTATAACATAACTAGCAAAAGCCTTCTTACCTAACCTCCTCAAAGCTTATGCTTTACAATAATGTGAAAGTACATACTACTGTATACAATAGACGAGAGTCGACGATACAACCTCTCGATTGCAATTCCAATGTCCTATCTATTGAGCAATCGCCGTTTCAAAGCAACAAATAACACTAGAATCTTTCCATCGTGCTCTTAGGGAAACCCGAGCAGCTCTATTGTAAATGCCTTTAGATGCATATGTCACCATACGGGTCGGAGCTTTCGTGTTCGAAATTCGAAATTCCATTTACTGTCGACTTTGACCACCATCCTCCTTTGTCTAAGCCTTTAAGAGCCGATTGAAACTTCACCGTGTAATGGCTGGCCGAATTAATAATATAATCAATCTAATCCTGATTGACAATATTAGTTAGTGATGCAATACTAGGTATATCTGTCTTACTAGTTGTATTATGAATTTGCCACAACAGTGTTTATTAGGGATATTTTGGAAGGCACTTAGGGTCGAATATTTAGTGAATTTCGAACTAAAAAAAATGCTTTAAGATTTTTCTCTCCGTCTAAATGTTTGTACCGATATGTAAAAGCCATTCACCAAATTTTGATATAGTTAACATATATTGGTCATTTTCGTACGGCTTAACATTTAAAGCAAGTTAATGTAATTACATTTAATATAATCGAAGTAAAGTGATAATCTATGTGTCAT
This sequence comes from Catocala sponsa, assembly GCA_963564715.1. NCBI lineage: Eukaryota > Metazoa > Arthropoda > Insecta > Lepidoptera > Erebidae > Catocala > Catocala sponsa. The sequence goes on along the minus strand of OY751338.1, from coordinate 16,827,200 downwards.
CATAATTCTATGTGTGCACCATATACAGACACTAGCAATAGTGTGATCCTGTAGGTGCGGGCTAACTATATTAATCGTAGATGATAAATTTACTGCCAACGTGGCAGTCAATTTCTAGCATCATTTTTAATGAAGATAAAATATGTTTAATGACTATGCCTGTACTAGGTATATATCACGTGTTGCGTGAGGCTTTACAAACATTTAAACAATGGACACAAAGAACATTCGGACTCCGAACAACTGTTTATGGATCACACAAATGTTTGTACCGTATGGGAATCTAACCTACTCACCTACCTAATTCGAACTTCGACCAATTAAACTACTACGCCATTCGTGCTGTTAAATCTAGATATGTATTTGAAACATCATGTATTACAAATATGAAACTTTGTGAAAATACTTGGCAGTTTGTTACTCATTCACGCGTAAACCGTTGAAGTGATCTGAATGAAGCACATACATATAAATTAGTCCTTGATTATTATACGATCCTTTTTATTTCGATCTGCGCTCCCGTTATATTTACGCGGCCAAAACCGCGTGCACAAACTAATGGTTTACTAAATTCGGCCGTGATTATTTATTTATCAACTGAATCAATATTACAATAGCGGAAGCGTGAGTGTAGCTAATCGCGAAATCTGGGCTGGTTCCCCGGGTTGAATAAATAATATTATATTAATGAGCCATTGGGCTTGTTCTTACACTATACCAAAAAATATAATAATAATGTTTTTATTTACGAAATAATGATTGTAGTACAGAATGAAAAATATACATGGTAGTTCTTACAACAATTTTACGTACAATCCTGTGGGTGAAATTCTGTTACCCTTGATAGGTTAGTTACTAACCTGTAGTAAGGATGAACAAACCTCTTCCCTCCGGTATGTATTATAATTACAATTACAATTATTCTCTATACTATATAGTATTTATACTACAAGAAAGAAAAAATATAAGCATAGAGTCTGCCTGAAGCGATTACTCTTACTTTTTAGAAACAAGACGCGCGTTACCAATTATTCAAAACAGAATTGCGTTAGGTACTTTTACGCCCAAGGGGCGAGATCACATTGATTCCCCTCTGACAGTACAGTACTCCTCTAGGAATACTCACACTCACAGCAATAAGACAACACCTTTCAGCTGAGATTTTCTTTCGATCGGAGATTTGCTTTCGACTGGCTACAATTTTTCTAGTTAACCCGTCAATAGTTGGAATGCCAGACATAACTGCAAACCTATTGTGTCTGGCCGCCAGTGTGCCGCTGCGACTAATAATGGGTTAAGCGGAATTAACGCCATGCTACGCTACTAGGAATCCTCATAACACTATTTCTGATCTTGCAATTAACGCAGGGATGTATGCGCATAATATATTCAAGTGATTAAACTATTGAGATAGTCTGTATTAGTTTTCATTAGAATGTAGATGTGTCCATTAGATTTCTCGCATTACGGTTCATTTACACTAGGTCGTCGACGACTTCGGCGTGTCGAAGGCAGCTCAGTTAAAGCGTTGTTTACACATAGGTGACTGCCGCTCTTCGACTATTGTAAGCATCTGTATCACTCGATGCTAAACTAGGTCGAATCTTGTTGCGAACTGGTTGCACAGTACATTAATAGACAAGCAGTAAGTTGACTTCATACAATTGCTTGTTTTGACGCAAGCATACAAACGCGCGTATGATTGCTTTCGTCGTGTATATTCGTGACTATTCGTGAGTGCTCGGATCCATGCTAACACTACCTTATTTTATTTTATGGTCATTTATTTAGTGATATGCACTATTTGCACGAAAATATTAATTATTGATTTAATCTAATTATCAAAGATTTGTTATTTAGTATTAATTTATTATATGCAGTCAATGGCCACAAAAAGTAGGCTCTACTGCTTGTGTGTTGTCTATATATGAACTGTGCTGCTTGCAGATGAATAGGCGTTTACACAGCGTCGTTGAACAGAGTCGGCTGTTCGCGCAAGAAGACTAGTGTAAGCGAGTCTTTACGTGCCGGAGACCCGTATCTACGTAGACCCTAACCATTAAAATTTTACAAGGGTACTAGTTTAAATACATATTATTACTTAGTATACGTATAACTTACGTGCCGTTTTCGTGAAGTGACAAAAGTTTCCACGAGTTATTCACGTCTACACTTAGTGAGTTATTTATGGTTCGCTTTTGTGTAAATTTGGGACGTGAATACGTGATAATACTTCTTCGCGGAAGTTAATCCTCTACGTATTTAGTTCTGTTTTAGTAGATAGATGTTTGCGACCGTCTTTGAGCGATCTACATAATAATGTGCGTGAACAAAAGGTACCTAGTCGTCTCAAAGGGAGGTAGATCGCTTTATCAGATTGTCCCAGATGGTATTGACTGAGGAAAAAGCAAGTCTTGGTAGAATGATTTCAATATACACTATTGTGTATAGAATAATAATAATGACTAAGGAGTCATCATTATTATTATTCTACGCGTTAAGTTCTTGATCCAATAACTAAAATTTTAATGCTGGAATGATTGCCGAGTGATGATTTTTTGTTGGATTTTATGGGTTATACACCCAGTTTCTGCAAAGTAAATGAAATTCTCAATAGAAGCAAGATGTGTTGCACTGTGTCTACTAGACTAAAATATATTTTCCTCCGAATACTTCGTACAGTTATGTGTTTTTTATATTTCAATAGATTTTGGCCGCTGGTTCGCTCGCGTAAAAGTAGGTTAGGTTATGTTAGTACCAGTACTTTTTAAAAATAAAATTGAACCTATTTTACTCAATGACAATATAGCTTTCTAATGGTGAAAGAATTTTTAAAATCAGCTGAGTAGTTTTTGAGTAAAATCGTTAAAAAAAAACAAGCAAAAAATCAAATCTTTCCTTTTTATAATATTAGAGTAGATTATATTTCATAATATGACACTAAAATAACTTAACAATATGTAAGTATTTCTAGTTACTATAAGAAACTACTTCCAGACAGACGGATAGACTATTAACAGCGCTGTTACATGCCATAAAACTCTTAATTGACCGAGCGTTGCTTTACTGTCTTTTAGTTAAAGTACAACAGTAAACTTAAAATGACACTTTATATTATATACTTGTGTCTTAATCCGCAGTCTTAACAGATTAGTTTTACTTAAAATATGCGTAACCGTGATTGCGTAATGCGTAATAATATGAAGTATACAGGCTGTCCGGTAATTAATGGATATCCTTGAAATGTCTTTTAGTAGAACTGACGGCCTTCAGAAAAAAAAAATGAAATAAAAATCTATCCTAACTACTATCTGAGATAAGGTTTTTGTTTAATTACCATATTTAACTTTCTTGTACACTACCATAAATGAATGAATTTCATCGGTTTTTGTTTGTTTTATAATTAAACTCTAATTATGCTAATAAATAGACAACCAAAAGTATGACTAGCTATATTGCACTTTTCTAATATATTGTTTTCCCATTTTTTCTGTACGGCCATCAGTTCTACTATAAGACATTCCAAGGTCATCCATTAATTACTGGACACTCTGTATATATTTAAGACTGTAGTTTATAAATACTTATGTATTCAAGCCTATGCATCCCCGACGGGCTAAGCAGGGTTGATTATGTGAGTTAAGATATGGAGAACAAGCCTATTGCTGTGTTCGGGCTCATTTCCAGACCATCTCGAGTTGAAAGCGTGAGTGCGAAGAGCGAGATTGTTATCAAATTGAATACAAAGAGTTGTAACAAAAGATATAAGGAGTTAATATAATCAGTCAATAAAATAAATATTGTGTCTAGGCCTTTGGATGCGAAATTCAATAAAGTTGTTAAATGGCTCAGAAAGTGCTGCAGCATATATTTAGTAATTAATTAAAATACATTTCTCGCTTTAGGAATAATTGATGTATCACAGAAAACCGTATAAAAATCAAACAACATACATAAAGTATACCCAGGCTCGATGTTTTGTCTCGTGTGGTGCTCGAAACCACAGCACTCGGCGAAGTATTAGTAGTGAGGCGAGCACAATGTGAAATACGATATATATTGTAATTTTAAAAAGATAGCATTTGTTTAAGAAGCCTTAACAAAAGAAACGATAGAAACGATGACCTCGATGGCGTAGTGGTTAGTGTACTGATGAAAGTAAACATAATTAATAGTTGTTTCTGAACGACATAAAAATTTTTACGATTCTTGGCCACTAGTGGCGCTGTATTCACTTCCTTTTCTCTAGTTGTCTGTACTGGCACAATAAAACGAACTTACTTGTATCTAACAGTTGTGTGTAATTTTCCTTCAGTAACCGGTTGCCGCGCCTGAGGTCGCGGGTTCGATTCCCGCAGAAGTCAAACATTTGTGTGCATAAACATAAATGTTTGTCTTGGTCTGGGTATTTTTATGTATAATATGTAAGTATTTACAACATAAAAAATATATAATAATTATGTATGTTTAAACATTGTCTAGTACCCATAGTACAAGCTCTGCTTAGTTTGGGCTAGATGGTGTTGTGTCTGTGATAGAATATTATTATTAAAATAAATGAAATAAGAGTTGCCTCTTTGCTTCTCTTAAAACGATAATTTTATCTTCGATAGATAATGTACATGATATAAGTTACTAATAACGAAATAAAACCCATTTCAAGTTTATCGTACTTTAATATTCAAACTTAGTTCATAGGCGAAAACAAATTAGTTAGATAATAAACAATTATAACAGTACTCGTAGCTTAAATTAATAAATGACTTTTGGCGAGTGAAACAGAATTAATTATCGTAACGATTAAAGTTCAAATTGATATCAATAGGTAAACAATGCTTTAGGCAATTTGCCAGCCAGTAATTGAATTTATAGTTCCAAAGTTTTGTTCAAAAGGCTAACATTTTTAGCAAATTTATTAAAAAATTCTGTTAGAGTGTTTATTTGCTTGAACGATTTTGGAAACTGAACAATATTTCTCCTGATAAATTAAAGTAAAAAGTTTTTTATTAATTTTTGTTTGTATTCATTATTTTAAAACTGAATGTAAAAATAGAATTTATAAATGGTTGCAGAAACTTAGTTACGCGAAAACAAAAAAAATCCTTGTAAGTAGGTATATAAATTGTACAATATATACAGATATATTACATCTATACTCTTAAATTTTATATATCAGATTTGGTATTTTATTACATATCACATTTATTTACAATTATTATATCATACATTATCTACATATTACCCACAAAGATTAAGAACCCTATTACTAAATAAATATGTTAAACTGTTATTTGACAAAATTATTTATCGCTTAAACACTCACACACATACTCCTATACACACACACCACGCACATACAAACATACATACAAACACACATACATACATACATACATACGCACACAAACACATACATACACACACATACACATATGTACGGTCGAAGACAAAAGTCGAGTAGCATCGTAAGGTTCACATTCGCATATTGATCCGAGGGAATGTCTTTGTGTGTGTGATGTTTTAACGCAAACAGTAAAACAATATTCAATAGTAGGTAAAGCTCGTCATGCGCATGTATGCAAGGCTAAATAAAAATGAGTTCTTGTATATATAACTATAATTACTATTATTTCTTATATTCAACAACAGTGTCCCTGTTAGTCCGCATTTACAACTTTTGCAACATATTTTGACTTAATATCGAAAAAGCACCCTAATTTTCAATCGAAAATTCACCCGTCAAAATATCTGCTTTTTTTAAAAAGTCGGGGGATTTTTTGTTCTTTGAAATCTCTACTTTCTGATAGTGTAAAAAATATATTCATTACTATGGTAAATATATTCATTACTATGGTACAGTAAGTTTGAAACAAAAACGTTTCAAACTCGGCAAAATCGGTGGCAAAACACCATTACCAGAAACTTTTCGGGTCCTATTTGTAAACTGCCATACCTCATTCCAATAACAGATATGGCAAAAACCTCATAAAACCTTGCCGCACTGGCAACGGTCCGACACGCGCTTAGTACAGCCTCCAATTATATTCAAAACAGACTTTCAGCTTTACGTGAAGTTTCCGAGAACTTTATTAAGATATATAAATCTGTTTGTTTGCTGAATAAAATTTTCCTTAATCTTATTCAGGTTTTGTACTAGTCAAGTAAATTTGTTTTGGTCTTTAATGAATATGTTCAGAAAAGTAATTTTATATAGTTTCCAAACTTATTTCTAGGTGTCTTGTAGGCATAATCATTGTGATTACATAAGAATAACAAATCTTATCGGATTAGGCTTTTGTTTTTGGAAATGGGCTTATTTAGTTTTACGTTATGTAGTATGATATTTGGATGTTAGTTACTTAATCAAGGGTAAACCGTTCAATGGGTCTTGAAGAAACCTGGAACATAGGTATACCATGCTCTAGATTAACACATGGAATATTACTGAGAAGTTTTTATAGCAATCAATTAGATCTACGATTATTGGTAACTGATCTACTTACCATTTACGGCACCCTATCTCGTTACTACGTTTACTTTTTCACTCAAGAACTCGTAAATAATAGAAACGACTTATAAAACAGAACTCGTATTAATTTATGTTCGCGAGTGGAGAAGTACGGTTGTTGGTTCACGATATTATAAATATGGCGAAAGCCATAGTATATCATAGTATAGTATAGTACATGCAAACGTGATATATATAACTTGTTATTAGCAAAGCAAAATACTACGTGCCGTAATACATAATAGTTAATATTGTTAATTATGCAAATAAAGTAAACATCATAATTTCCCTTTCCTATATAGGTCCGTATTACGTATGTATAATAACTTAGTATATAAGCCTTAATTAAGTAACAATAAACCAGTCAATATTCAATCACCACATCGTCGTTTTAATTGGTTCATAAAGCAACACGCAATAATTGGTGACCCCGACGTGATCTATTGGTCTCTAGTGCTGATATAATACCGGGACGACCGGAACCCAATTTGGTTTTCAGCGGTGAATCTAGAGAACAATAGTATTACGATATTATCACATCCTCATAACGTCAGAAGAAAAATGGCTCCACCAATAACTCCTTCAAAAGGCGACTCAGGCTGCGAAACTGTTGCTGCAATCATGGTCACGGAAAAACTACCGCAATTTTGGACAGACTCACCACGATTATGGTTCGCTCAGTTTGAAGCCATTTTGGCACCACAAAAACAGGGCGAAGACTACAAATACAATATGGTAATATCTAAATTACCAAAAGAGGTAGTCCATCAGGTTAGTGACATTTTGACTAATCCTCCCAGCGATAATAAGTACTCCACCATCAAGGAACGTCTAATAAACTGCTACGAAGAGAGCGAACACCGACGTTTTCACAGACTACTATCAGAAATGGACCTCGGAGACCAAAAGCCTTCCCAGCTCTTAAGAAAAATGAAGGAAGCGGGATGTGGAAATATAAACGACGACACTATTCGTCTTCTGTGGCTAAGACAACTTCCCGCTTCGCTAACAGCGATTATATCGGTTACAAACAATTTATCATTAGAGAACTTGAGCGAGTTAGCCAATAAAATATATGAAAACTTGACCTACAACAAGAATACCACTCAAGAGACATCGGTTGACATTAATTTAATAACAAACATATCGTCACAACTTGCAGCTATGCGAATAGAAATAAATGCATTACGTAGCGCACGCGAGCATCAACCTATGCAACGCAGCAAATTCCATTCACGCCATACGTCACACTCACGGTCAAGGTCGCGCCACAGAAGCTCGCATAATGGAATTTGTTATTATCATAATCGTTTCAAGCAAGATTCGTATAAATGCAAGAAGCCATGTTAGTGGAATATGAACAAAAATATCAGGCCGTCGGAAAACTAGAAGTAGCACAGAAAACGACGGGTCTCTGTGCTATTCACCCAGCAAACCGTCTAACTATAACTGACTCAAACAGTGGTTATAGATTTTTAGTCGACACGGGTGCTAACATTTCGGTTATCAATCGCACAAATAACGAGAGCAAAGCATGCGAATACAAATTATTCGCCGCCAACGGCAGCCCTATAAATACATACGGGGAACGCACTTTAATGCTTAACCTAGGACTTCGCCGAAGCTTTAAATGGACATTTACCATTGCCGACGTCAAGATGCCAATTCTGGGAGCTGATTTTCTGGATCATTATCAATTATTAGTAGATATACACGGAAAAAAACTGATCGATAAAAAGACAGGTTTGAAAACGCCTGCCAAAATAGTGAGAGCAAACATTGCATCAGTCCGATCGTTAAACGCTTCTCTACAGGAACCAATAAAGCGATTGTTAGAGACATATGAAGACATTACAAAGCCTAGATCGATGACCCTACCTACCAAGCACCAAGTACAGCATCAAATAATAACAAAAGGTTTCCCAGTATTTACTCGAGCGCGTCCATTACCTCCTGATAAATACAGAATTGCAAAACAGGAATTCCAAGACATGATGGATATGGGAATTTGCCGACCGTCAAGCAGTCAATGGGCATCGCCACTTCATTTAGTCAAGAAGAAGAATGGCGAATGGAGAGCATGTGGAGATTACCGCGCACTAAATAAAATAACAGTACCAGACAGGTACCCACTTCCAAGGCTACTTGATTTTACGTACGTGGCAAGCGGAAAAGGAATTTTCAGCAAAATAGACATAAAGAAAGCTTTTCACGTTCTGCCCGTAGCTGAACCAGAGAAAACAGCGATTATAACCCCTTTTGGACTTTTTGAATTCATTAGAATGCCATTCGGGTTACGAAACGCAGCACAGTCCTTCCAAAAATTTATGGACTCCATATTCAGAGACTTGGACTACGTATTCGTGTATGTAGATGACATATTTATCGCTGATAAGAAAAATAATATTAAGGAACATTATGAACATTTAGAAGAGGTGTTTAAGCGCTTGCATGATCACGGCATAACAATAAATACAAACAAATGCGAATTTGCCAAGTCGGAAATTGATTTCCTCGGTTATCATATAACGAGCCAAGGGTTGACTCCTACTATGGAAAAAATTCAAGCCATAAACAATTACCCTAAACCACAAACGATAAATGAATTACGACGTTTTTTGGGTATGATTAACTTCTACCGAAGCAGTATTCCACATGCAGCAAAACATCAAGCACCATTAAATAAATATTTAATTAATTGTAAGAAAAATGATAAGACAGTTATACAGTGGAATACCGAAGCAAACCACGCGTTTGAATGTTGCAAGCAGGACATTCGACAATTAACTACATTAGCATGTCCGGACAGCAACGCGCAAATAGCTTTAATGACGGATGCTAGTCTCGAATGCGTAGGCGCTGTACTACAGCAGCGAAGAAACAAAAAATGGGAGCCGATAGCTTTTTTCTCCAAATCACTAAGTGAAGCCCAAACAAAATACTCTACTTACGATAGAGAGCTACTAGGAATTTATATGGCTATAAAACATTTCAGAAGACTCATCGAAGGACGAGAATTTACGGTCTACACGGATCACAAACCACTAATGCATGCTTTCGATAAGAAGCCGTCATTGGATGATACCCCTAGACGAATCAGATATCTGGATTATATATAACAATTCAGTACGGATATCCAGCACATCAGCGGCCACAAGAATTTGGTAGCCGATGCTTTATCTCGAGTTATCGAAACGATATCCTTACCCTCTGCAATCGATTGGTACGAGGTAGAAAAATATCAAAAGAATGACAGCGAGTTAGAACGATTAAAAGCCAATAAATCGTTAAAAATAAAATTAATACATTTTCCAGATAAAAATATTAAGATTTATTGTGATATATCAACAGGAAAACAACGCCCTTTTATGCCCCTCAAATTCAGGAAAACTATCTTCGAAAGTTTTCATAACATTAGCCATCCTGGTAAGAATACTACGAGAAAACCGATTTCAACTATTTATATATGGGAAAATATGAATAAAGACGTAAATAAGATGACTGAGACATGTTTACAATGTCAACGAGCAAAAATACATCGTCATACAAAATCACAATTCGGAAAATTCATGCCAACAGGAAGATTTTCCCATCTTCATATTGATTTAGTTGGGCCTCTACCCACTTCTAAAAACAAACGATACATAATTACAATGATAGATCGTTGTACTTCATGGCCAGAGGCATTTCCCATAGCTGATATAACTGCAGAAACCGTAGCCAGAACGGTATATGAAGGCTGGATAGCCCGATTCGGATGCCCTGAATATATTACCACAGACCAGGGACGCCAATTTGAATCTGAAATATTCAAAAATTTAGCAAACTTAATGGGAATTCATAAAATTCGAACCTCCCCATATCATCCACAGTCAAACTCTAAAGTAGAACGACTGCACAGAACATTGAAAACGGCATTGATAGCAAGAGGTAACACAATCAATTGGACAAAAGAGTTAACTACCGTTTTACTTGGCATACGTACGAGTTTACGGCAAGACACAGGATACTCGGCAGCTGAATTAGTATACGGTTCAACAATTAGATTGCCTGGAGCATTTTTCGAGACACATAATAACTCAACATACGCAGATTTTATCAGAGAAATTAAGGACAACTTAGAACACATGATTTCTGTTCCACAAAGACAAAGTAAGAACGACAAGATATTCGTGCACCCACAGTTATCGGAATGTAAGCACGTTTTCTTACGTTGTGACCGATTACGGCCAAGTCTTACACCGCCGTACGATGGTCCTTATCTTGTCATCAGTCGAAATGATAAGATCTTCACGATCTTGATAAACGGACGACAAAAAAGTGTAGCTATCGATAGAGTTAAACCTGCATTCATGTTAAACGATAGCAAGATAAGCAAACGGACAATAGACGACCAGATAACGAAAACTTCACAAGCAGATAAGAAAACAGAAACAAGAACACGTTCTGGTAGAATCTCCCGCCCGACGGTTAGATTCCAATTATAATATATAAGCTAGAATAACACTACTTTATGCATTCACTTAGCACATCGTCGAAACAACACATAGCATGGGATCAAACTCGAGCCACGAGAAGGAACAAATCAACATGGTGCAGAACAATGCAGTAAAACCAGAAGATTTATTAAACCTGCACTCCCAAGTGGTCGAGGAAGTACAAGGGATCCGGAGCTGGATAATATACATGACGATAGCAGGGGTTGTCATATGTACAATCGCAACCATAGTCATAGTATTCAAATTCGTAAGCAATAAGATCGAGAAGAGGCTTACGAAAATAATTAGAGACGCAAACGTTGTTTAGAAACGTAGGCATAAAATTAATCTATATTATTATTATTATTTTTTTCTAATCTAATTATTACTATGTGTAATTTAGTTTTTTCTTCAAGGGGGGAATATCTATGGCGAAAGCCATAGTATATCATAGTATAGTATAGTACATGCAAACGTGATATATATAACTTGTTATTAGCAAAGCAAAATACTACGTGCCGTAATACATAATAGTTAATATTGTTAATTATGCAAATAAAGTAAACATCATAATTTCCCTTTCCTATATAGGTCCGTACTACGTATGTATAATAACTTAGTATATAAGCCTTAATTAAGTAACAATAAACCAGTCAATATTCAATCACCACATCGTCGTTTTAATTGGTTCATAAAGCAACCCGCAATAATAAACATCTAAAATGTCGTATCACAATAGCAAGCAGATTCTAAAATTACTGTACAGAACAACTAAATGATTGCTTTTACAAATGCAGAGAGAACGTGACGCGAGTTCCCACTCAAAGCTGCGTGACGAATGTGGCTGCTAAAGCAACAATCTGGCAAGTAAAACTTTACTCTGGAAACTCACACTATGATCCAGACAATACTTTGTTAAACACTCTTAAAAGATTAAGAAACTTGTGCGGATACTGAATTTTAATTGAATTGTCTTTATTACAGATCCAATCAGAATTCGTAGTAATATCAGTTATAGATATATATAGGAGGAGAAGCATAAGACAGTGGCCACATTTTAGCGACAACACTTACAAAGTCATTAGTTTGACCTAAATAAATGATTTTATGTTTTAGCCAAATAATAATTTGATTTGGTTTCTCTAATACTAGTTTTATCAATTGACGAAATCCAAGAACCATATCCAGCCCAAGTAAGTAATTAAGATTTATTTAAAAATAAATATTACATTTTATGTACAGTGAGCTGTAAAAATGCATACCTATTCCAAAACTAAAATGGTATACGCCGGTATTTGACGCTAACTAACGGAAATCGATACAATAACTGTTAAGTAGTTTATTTATATCGCAATATATGGCGGTGCACTACTATAAAATAAAATGAAGTACATAGATTTTCTTATAACTCAATTTTAATAAATTTACTTTAAACAATTTTTTAACCTCTATTCACAATAGTTTATTTAAAATTATGTTTTAGCCAAATAATAATTTGATTTGGTTTCTCTAATACTAGTTTTATCAATTGACGAAATTCAAGAACCATATCCAGCCCAAGTAAGTAATTAAGATTTATTTAAAAATAAATATTACATTTTATGTACAGTGAGCTGTAAAAATGCATACCTATTTCAAAACTAAAATGATACCCGGTATTTGACGCCAACTAACGGAAATCGATACAATAACTGTTAAGTAGTTTATTTATATCGCAATATATGGCGGTGCACTACTATAAAATAAAATGAAGTACATAGATTTTCTTATAACTCAATTTTAATAAATTTACTTTAAACAATTTTTTAACCTCTATTCACAATAGTTTATTTAAAAAGAGAATACATTTCAAGGTAAAAAAAGACGCAAAGAATTACAAATGAATTTATAAATTTATAGCAGGTAGTTTATTTTATAGATACTTTCGATGACTCACTATTTTGTTCATATGCAAATATTATTCTGTCCCTGTGTTCGATTGTTTTTTCGGTTGAAATTATATTTATAATATATTATTATAAGATTTATAAAAACGCCATCTAGTTCATTCATATTCATTCTAATTCGAACGTATACACGATTTTGGACCCTAAGATATCCAAGCGCTATTACAGGTGACTGTACATGTAGTAATAACAACATATTAATAATAATCACTAAGTAATTACTTATCATTAAGTTAGAATTACACAAACGATGTACTGATAGTAGATAAAAAAGTGGATGAATATGGGAGAATTTTTAGTCTATCTGCTTGTAAGTATCTGTAATACATCAACCAGGGTAATCATCAAAAGACCGGATATAGATAATATTTATTTGAGTCCGTTGGTAAGTTATTTTGAAGCTGTGTCATTTCACCGGCATCAGCAAGCTGTCGACTATGTGTTCGGTAAATGACATCCAATATAGCCTCAATTGACAATGACAACGCACCAAAGGGGCTATAATGGGCTATAATAAATATATGGCGTTTGATAGATGGTTAACACCACCCACAGTGTGTTCCAAAACATTGAGATCTTATCTAACTCGTAAAAGTGTCGTCATTTATAGAATTTTCCCCTAAAGGTCCTATGATCGTATTTCTGAAGAAACGCATTAGTCTTGTCGGCAAACAAGCCATAGCACCTTGAGAAATGTGACGGATAAAAATTGTTTTGTCCAAGTTTTGCTAATTTGAATTTGTAATGAGATACGTATGCTGGCCACAATTCTTAAAAGGTAAACAATAGAAAATTCTGTACAAAATATTATTCTGATGGTTTTCCTTAAATAAATTATTTGTCTTATGAAAGTTTGCATGCTTAAATTAATGAGAATTTTGCTTAAATTAATATTTTCTGTGATGTACCTATACCAGCTTTGTTTTAAGAATACAACCAAAACGCATTTTAATGGTATCATTACAGATAGTCAGCACCAAGATAAGCCATTTATCCTTCTTTAACACATTTTAGGCCTTGCGATGAAAATGTTGAGTTACTAGCCTTTACCTTAGCTAGGGTTAGCATTAGCCACCGATTCAAGTAATACATTTACACAAATGGAAATGGTAGAAACTAGTAGCACCAGGTGTTGATAAGTAAAATGATCTTAATAAGGGTTAGTAATAATACTAAAAGCTGATTTAAAAGAGCAATGAGTATCTTTTTCACGGGATTCGTTCACTTTAACCTTTACAATATAGTTGTAAATTTTGTTAGATACTAGACAGGACAAGACGAGACGTTCATACAAATTTAATTAACATTAGCATTAAATTTTCTGAGTAGTGCATCTTTGCTGGTTTCAGTATGCTTGAGCGAGGAAAAAGAGGAAAAAGCAGCATCCGTCACAAGGTGGTATTAAAAACTCTAAGTAGAAAATGAGAAAATATTCAACTCCTATTTTAGTACTCCTGAAAGCAATCGCTAAAGACTGGTATTTGCAGTGAAATAGGTCAAGGGTTAGTTAGGCACCCGGTACTTTCACTCACCGAACTAAATGCAACAGTAAGGTAGCTGCTGTTTACGTCAATATACTGGGAGAACTAGCTAGTACTAAAGTAGAAGTTGAATATTTTCTCATTTTGTACTTAGAATTTTTTAACACCACCTGGTGATGGATGCCAGTTTTCTCGTCTTTTGCTTCGACTTTATTCTTTGTGTTTATCTGAATGGATCTATAGTTGCTTTAGATTCACGATTGAATACGGTAAGTGGCACTACGATCATGTTTGTGCTGGTAGGACATCGCCTGACGGGTCCAATAGTTATTAATACCAATTTAAATTTGCGTACTGTGGCGATGCTTTGTAAACTCATTGAACCCTATTAGGATCCAAAGCGAGACAGTGAAATATTCGGAAACATGACTAAAATTACAATTTAATCAAAGTTGGATCATGTAGCTTCGAAATATACATGAAATTATTGAAAACCTAAATTAGAGGGAAGCTTATGTTAAAACGAAAGCTATTGAAAAGCCTAAACAATTTAGTATTGTAGGAATGTGAGAGCCGACGATAAAAGGACGATTTTACAAAAAAATGTGCGGCGCGGTTCCATACAATAGTTTTGAGTACAATATGAATAGTATCTACGTATGTACCTATGTAAAAAGAATTTATATAGGTTTCAGTACCACCACAACTTTTGTAATCTACCGACAAAGTTTCGGTTCCGTTAGACGGAGCCGTACTATTGTGTACTAATAGTTGGTTGGTAATGAAATTAGTTCCTATTGTAAAGGCTTCATTGAAACCAAACACCATTAAATTAGAAACATCTTTATAAGAATACTATCCATCTACTATCATGCAAAACTTGATTCACGTGGAGTTTGTTGTTTTATTACATTATTAGATTTTGTGCGTGATTTCGTACGCGTCAATTTAGATTATGTCAATTTTCTATCCCTCGGGATCAGTAACTTTTTTTAATGAAACGTGTATGCGAATTTGATGACGGTCGGTCGAGTAGTTACGGCGCGGAAGCGTAAAAAACTAACAAACAAACATATTAACTTTCGCATTTATAATATTAGTTAGGAAGTGATGGTAACAAAATATGATCATACATATATTATCGCTACGGCTGAAATTATATCTGTGCCAAAGACATAAAATATTAGTGCAGCATTTAAACAGCTATAGAACCTGATTTACTTTTATGTTTATAATATGAATATGGATCTTCTAGCTTATACGTTTCTTGTTTATTTTTATACAACCATGCGAAATTTTACCGTACAGTGACTAAACATTATAACGCAGAATCATAAAATCTACGAGTAACATGCTTTGACAATAGTCACCCCTATATGTGTGTTGTTTATGGTGGCTTAGGACATTATATTTTCTCCACTGTTTGTTGGGGTAGTTTTGTTAATACGGTAATGTTTTAGAATCAGCGAGTGACCGAGAGCGTGGAAATATTATTTTAGTATTTACTATGGACGTGATTCACGAGAAGTATAATCGTAAGCGCAAAAGAAATTGCCAATAGTTTGCATCCAAAAACATTGGGACATTATTCCTGGGTGTTCTTCTGACAAAATAAATGCTTTTAATCCTTACTTCCTTACTAATATTATAAATTCGAAAGTAACTCTGTCTGTCTATCTGTCTGTCTGTCTGTTACCTTTTCACGGCAAAACCACTCAAGCGATTTAAATGAAATTTGGTACAGATATATAGTTTAAGACCTGGGGAAGGACATAGGCTACTTATTATTGATGTAGGTACCAAGCGGGCGGAGCCGCGCGCAAAAGCTAGTTTAATATTTTATAAATAGGTTTAGTGACGTGTTTTCCTATTAAATTGCATTGAACAAAAATATTTAAAGGTCCGTAATAAAAAGTTTAGTTCAATATAAACAGGAGCCTCATTCATTAAAACTCAATGTGGCTGATATACAAATCTCCTACGGAGGATTGTTACTACTACTAATGAAATCTCAATATTAGCATTGGTACTTTAAATAAGGGCTAACTGAATTTAAAATACTCTGCGTGGTTAAACTACGACTGCAGTAACGGGTCAAAAAGTCTTTTGATTCTATGTGTGTTTTAGAGTAAAGTAAGTTGAATCTGAACTGAAATAACACTTTATTAGTACTTGCTCAACTTACGAAAGATAAGTTGTAATGAATAGAACAACTAATATGGGATGTAGCCTAAGGTCTAATTGATTTGTCTAGTAGTAATATCAACAGTGCCATTAGCGAATAGTTTCGGTAATAATATCGCCAAATATCATTGATAGTTCATCCATAATTATTCTAACATCAATAAATAATATTACATATACAGATATTCATTAACATAGAAATTAAAGGAACGCATACAAACGTTATGTAATAGTTACGAAATTAGAAATTCAGATAATCGAAAATTGTATGATCCTGGCTACGGATGATTATAATTGGAATCATTATTTATTTATTTGTTGGTATACCAACATTTGTTACACTTATACATGTTCAAAACTATATACTATATACTATCTAAGCATACAAAATCAAGCTGTAAACACAACATTCACAAACTAGAAACGGATAGGTAAGAAACAATGTCTTGTAAGTAAGTACATACAATATTGCATATTATATGTACTCACTTACAAGCCATTAACATTAACAACTACTTTATTATTATAATGGTAATTATAGAAATTTAGTTAGTTATTTGATGGACTTGATGCTTGAATACAGAAAGAGAACTGCAAGAAGATATATGAATCTGGTGGGCAAATAGGTTATGAAGCCTGCAAAGTCTGGGAATTGGAGAATTAAAGCCTAAAACTATTATTAAATATTCGAAACTCGATTTGATGATGGGACGAATTGTTAGACAAGGGTCGTGATCGATCGACCAATGGCAGCATCGGACGGCAGAAATGAGTGTATGTTTTTCCGTAGGTCGTCATTCTATTGTTTCCAGGCTTAGTACCCTACTCCCCGTAATTAATCGACTGGCAATATTGCATTCGTCATATTGGCGTTAGTCTAACACGAAAAGACATAATGAATCAATATTATTGTTTTATGCATTAGAATATTTCGACTTGTTTGATGATTTTGATGATGATATTTTAAACGTGGAGAACTGCAAATGCATGTTGTAGCAGGTTGTGTATTCAACTAGGAACATTGATCAAGTATTAAAGAATCTAATAGCTGAGTATAGTAGCCAGGCAGATATTTTATAAAATAAAAGGAGCAAGTAGACATACGACTCGCCTGATGGTAAGCTGTCAGCGTAGACTAGCTTGCAATACTTGCGAAACTACGCGTTGCTTGACCCTAAAGAAATAGAAATCTATCTATATATATAAAGGAAGATGTCCTGACTGACTGACTTAGAGACAACGCACAGCCTAAACCGCTGGTCGTAGGAACTTAAAATTTGGAGAACATGTAATTTGTAGGGGTGTACTAAAAAAGGATTTTTTGAAATTCCACCCCTAAGGGGGTGAAATAGGGGGGTGAAGTTTATATGGAATTTGCTCATTTCTGGACTTATAAGTATAAAAATAGGTATACAAGTTATTGATTATAATTGAAAATGACCTGTGTAGGTAAAATGGACAAGACTCCCCCTAAAAAGGTAAAATGGGGGGGGGGTAAAGTTTGTATGGAAATTTTCTTATTTCTGGATTTAGAAGTATGAAAATTGGTATATTGGGTCCTGATTACAAACAAAAATGATCTATGTAAGTGGAATGGACAAAACTCTCCCCTAGAGGGGTAAAATGGGGGGTAAAGTTTATAAGAAAAATTTTCTCAATTCTAGACTTAGCAGTATGAAAACTGGTACATAAGTTTTTGATTACAATTGAAAAATATCTGTGTAGGTGAAATGGATAAAACTCTCCCCTAAAAGGGCGGAAGGGGGGATAAAGCTTGTATGAAATTTTTCTCACTTCTGGACGAGTACGACCTCAATTGATTGTCAAATTCTAAATTAACGCGAGCGAAGCCGCGAGCAAAAGCTAGTTAAAGATAAAACGAGCAATAAATGGCAGAATAGATAAAGTCGGCCTCGATGGTATAGTGGTTAGTATAACCGACTGCCACGCCTGAGTTCGCAGGTTCGATTCCCGCACAAGTCAACCATTAAATTTTTGTGCATGAACACGGATGTTTGTCTGGGTGTTTCTATGTATAATATGTATGTATTTACAACAAAAAAAAATATATATTATTATGTATGTTTATCCATTGTCTAGTACCCATAGTACAAGCTCTGCTTAGTTTGGGCTAGATAGTGTTGTGTGTATGTGGTAGAATATTATAATATGTAATAAAGAAGAAAATTGTTTATTTGATATATGCTTAAAGAACCACATAAAATAAAAAGAAATTGGTTTAAACAATATAAACTTGAGCGCAACGAAACAAAAACCAAAAATATTATAAAGTGAGTGACTCATAGCAGAGTAAAAATAGGGCATAGTTCAGCGTATGTCAGACAAATGTCTAACGCTGGTTTTCAACTTGGCCCTTTAGTGGTTCATGGATATATACCAGATGTGAATATGTGAGTATACAGAACACTTATCAGTTGCAGACAACTTAGTAACAGTATCGTCACGCTAGTTTCAGGCCCGTGGGTACTTACCCTCGCGAGCCGGCTCATTTGTAACATCACCAAATAATTGGGAGCGCCGGGCTTTTCAACTTATAGCTCGTAGTCATATTACCCATTAAGCACTCGTTTTTATTCATCCTTTAATCGCTTCCTTATAAATTGTTATTAAACTACTTAATAGGGCTAATATCGCGGTGTTTATTTTAAAAACACAATATTTAAATAATTTTGGGCTATAAATTGCTACTGTTAAACTATACTACCTACTAATTTTAAGCTATTTAAATTTACACTTTCTCCGACGTTTCTGTTGATTTTTAGTGACCATAATTACGGGGAGATTTAGATGGTGGTTGTCTCAATGTCTTAAAATGTAGTTATTTCAAAGTATTCGAACATAATTTACTTATTGATGTTTCTTTTTACGCAGAATGAGCTCAAAGTATCATATAATCTAGATGTGTTTTGCGCCATCTTTAAAAGTAACTAGAACACACATGTGCACAATGCAACTTTTAATTAATACTTTGTGTAAAATTTAAATTCAAGAACATGCTGACGTCACAAATCTGGATGTAAGCTTGCAATCAGCTGTTGCCCCGCCACACTTTATGTGGATACAATTACTTCGCGATCTCTTAATTACTCAAAATGAACATCCATTTGTATAGATAGTTGGTATATAGATTGATCTGTCTGACATACAGTCTGGGTGATTCATATTTACATACAGTGGCCTTCTGGGACTTATTACGCATATTACTTTCATGTCTTATGAATACATATAAATATGGTTATTATGTGAAATCTTGTTTTTCAGTACATACTAACATAGTTTAACGCCTATGTCCTCGTATTTGTAGGCAAAAATGTATTATACCCATATTTCGCTAGTTATGATTTTAGGTCATAGTAACTGCGAAAGACTGCAGGCAGATGCCGGATGCGTCAAGCTGAAGACAGGGCGCTATGGCGCTCTTTGGGGGAGGGCTATGTCCAGCAGTGGACTATTATAGCCTGATGATGATGATGATGATAACGGGGTATCCTGCGTGAGTGACGAATACGACGCGACGCGACACTGCCAACGTGACGAACGCGATCAAAACAACGGCCTACCCATCTTGCGGCCTATATGGCAGTCTGCGGCGAGACGCGACGTAACGCGTACCTGTTTTGTGGACGACCAGACGCGACACAACGTACTATGAAATGGTTGATTCTCAAATTCAGATTTAATAGCAGCAATAATGTAATCGAAAGTAGACGGTAACACGCCACAATATTGTTTAACATTTTATAATCGTTTTTTAATTTTGGATATAAATGATGGAATTCGCCAAATATGTTTCTTTGTAAAAATATAATATTTGTTTTCTTTCAGTGTATTTACTCTATTTTTTTAAAAGTCTCTACTTGAAGTATAAACTTTCAAGCAAAATTGCACTGTATTTCCCCATGATTCGAGAAGTAATGACCTAAATCACGTAGGACATAATTTGTCGCGTGTAGTATCGCGTCGGATTGCATCGTGTCGTATCGCGTCGCATCGCGTCGCGTTCCTCGCTAACGCAGGACACTCTGTAATAGGGGACGAGCCTACACTGCCATCTCTCGTGTATACTTCTATATCTACTCCGTGCTGCTATCAAGCATGTTTTGAGCACAGCAGTCGCACTACTGCTCCGTCATTGACGCAGTATTCATTTGATGAAACATTTATATTTTCATTCTGACCAAAATACATGCGGGTGAAACCGCAGGCAAACATTGTAAGTTTAAAATAGACAGAAAAATAAACAAAATGAAACAGTCAATACAATTTATACAATAGATACTTAGGACTATCATCCATAAAAAATCATTTTAATTTATTAAACTTCTGCATTTCTTGTAGAATGTCGAGGTTTGAAAGTTACGCAAAAGCAGTTCCTTGCTATCCATAACGTGCTATACTTGACACAAATCTGGTTATACACGATTTAATAGATAACATTTTTATACGGTACTTAGCTAACTGATTTTCAAAGTAATGTTGTATCAACTGTCGTGTTTGGATAAAAGATACACTGACGTTATGTCATTTAGAAATAAGGGGCCTGGAGATTTGTAAAACAGGCCACGAGCCTACTACCTACAGACTCCAGCTCTCATTAAGGCACAGAACAATTGTTACGTCTTTTATTATTATATAACATTGGTTAATTTAATTCTCTGTATTTTTGAAACTTTGTAATAAAAACAACTGTATGTACCTGGTGAGAGAAATAAATAAAGAAATTGAAATACATTGTCTCTTTTACCACCCCAAATTATTGTTAAGTTGTCCCTCGACACTCAATTTTCTTTCCTTCATATTCATAAAACTTCCAAAGCTTAAATTGTCAAAAGACTCGCGACGTGACAACACCAGGCGTGCTAGACGCTACGTCATTATAATCCTTCGTATTCAGCTCAGGTTAACGTCCTAATCCGAGATTTTGTAACATTATATATATTCAAGCATAATCCAACATCTTAGAATATCTTAGACGGTTTTGATGGAGCACATGTGCTTGCAACTTACGCTGATTGGACTAGATCGTATATAATATTATTATGAAGACGCTTTTGATTTTTATGCGTTCGATTTACAATATTTAATTAAAAAGAAATACTATTAACCTTTTTCCTGTCTACTTTACATCATACTAAGCAACCTATGTTTTAATACTTTTAACAAAACTGAATATGATTTCCAAAAACATATTTTACAAGTTATAAATTAAATGAATCCATGAATCCCGCACAACGTCTTTCACTCCACGGCGGGTTGTTTTTTTTACGCCGTTGCTTTCCTATGCAACCGCGACCGTGGGCTTAGTTATATAATTAGCCGAAGCAATTAAAAAAATTGCATTAAAGAAAATCAAATCCTAACTAATATCATAAATTCGAATGTGTGTTTGTTTGTTTGTTGCACTTTCACGCCTTTACTATTTAACCGATCATCATGGAAATGTGCATACACGTTATCATCTTTCATCCAGACAAAAGTACTGTTACCGAGGGATAAAATTTCATTGACAAATTGCATTAATGCAAGTGAAGCCACAGACAAAGTCTAGTCAACAATAAAATGGCTAATGCCTGTGACTGCACACGTGCAGAAGAATTATATTCATAGAAATTATCGAAATATATAATTATGTCTACTATTAATAAAAATCATAAAGCACAATTGTCATGTTAAGCAAAGCTCTAATTACATCAAGAAAAGACGTCATTAACTGCTAGCAATTAAAATATACAGAACTACAATACAGTAAGGAACATTAAAACTTTGAAAGCTGCGAGTCTCTCTATTAACCTCGTTATATTCCTGAACAAAGTCTCAAGTCTGAGCTATGAATATTCACATTCCGATGAACGTAGTGGTTTCTTTGTAAGTGCAATTTATCGTTGAACTATTGTTGGCACTGAACAAACGCATTCGTCATCTAATGTCGTTTTAAAGGATAGGATGACGCTTCTGTATTTGTTTACTGTGTTATATGTGATGGAAATATGGAATAAAGCTGAAAGTTGTAACTGGGTATGTTTCTATATTTACTCGTCACGATGTAATTTGTCTTCAACTCGGTGTTATTGGCTTTGCTGTCCTTAAACTTTTGATTTTGACGTGCCATCAAGTGAAAATTTTATCAACTTTATTAAATTCTAAAATGTTATACTATATGTACTTCCTTAATAGCGCTGCGGTAGTAATGGCAATTGCTGTGCATGCGTTCAGGTCCAATTCTCGGATCGCGCAAACTGTTTTAGTATTTTTCTGATAAGATATTCGCAACAGCAACTCGGCTTCTGGAACTGGGTTTGTAAATGCCAATATTTTCCCCTAGCATTTCTTTTCTACCTTATTTTTTCTAGGGAAAAAATAATGTCGTTTACAGAATTACCACGGTTTTAGATCCTACGTAATAAGTTAGACCTAGACCTAAAATCATAGTTGGCGAAATTCAGGTTTAATATACCTCTTCCTACTCTTTTGGGACTATCTGACGTGAGACTATGTATATTATACCCTCTATACTCACATTCTATACGTAGGTATTGACGGTAAAATATAAGTACAATATACTTCTCCTTAACCCTTTGGGATATAGATGTACCAATATAGAAATCTGTAATTCAATGTTGTCTATCAAAAGGCTTTGCTGTTTCTATTATTCAGGGTTCGATAGTAATTCCTAAAAAGAAAAAGGTAGCTCTATTGGCTTCGATAACAATACGACTTATGTCGAAGTTAAAGTAAATAAAGTTCTGTATGTCCGACAGAGAATTAGAGAAATTAGATGAAAGTTGAACAGTATTTCCCACGGCAATTTCAGCTTAGCCCGCACGTATATTAAAGTTACTTAAACCCTTAAGCTTTTATACTTATTCCCAAACCAACTTAAAATCTAGACCACAATGGAAACTCAAATGAATAAAATTTCAACCAAGATTTCATTTCTGAATTATTGTTGACTAAGATAGTTACGTTAGTGATTACGCATTCACCACTGGAGACTTTAGGAGATTGAAATTCAAACAGCCTTTGCGCACTTCCAATTGCAAAAAGCATTGAACCTCGCCTCATAAGATCGGATCGTTCTTTAAGAAATGGAAAGCCATTTTAGTCGTTGAACGCAATTACCGAAATTAAATTTCCTTAAAGTAAAAAAATTATATTAACTTGCAAATAATCGAAATTTTCATTGTAATGTTTTCGATAATTTATTTGTCGCATAAAGATTTATTATATTTCTAAACATGGAACTGGATTCAAAGGATTATCTACTTTTAGAAAATGTCCTTTTGTTACAAAATAAATTTGCGTCCAATATTAAAACTTAGTTAAAGTAAAATCTTCACTCATTAAAACGGATGCTTATTGCCCTTTATAATCTTATTTGAAAAACAAACGACTTTAACGTACATAAATCTCGATACAGTCGGCAAAACTCGAGCTTATTAACTGCGACTGAAATATCCCTGCAACAAATTAGCAGACGGTTCAATTAAACTCTAAATTGCAAACGCAGCTGAACGTGACGATTTAGTATGAAAAACGCATTTAATTAAACAGTGGATTGTATGAATTAAGCAAATAACATTTTATTGGACTTCACTTGGGTAGGCTTGTATTAACAAGATCCGGCTTCTTACACTCGACTAACCCTACGTTCATGTGGACCCTCCACTTTCGTAAAATGGTATTCTTGCTCGTTTGTTTTGTTTTTACTGCTGGCATATGCTTTGAAATCTCTGAGCTTACGTGATTCGTATACTCGAAAAGCAACTTAAAATAAAGTAAATATCGTAAAAAGTAAATAGAATGGGACTAGATGATTATTGCAAAGCTATTCCATCATATTTATCGCATTCAGCTCGCATTTTTTAGCATCGTCTCCGTTATACAGCATAATCCTCCCTTGTGACCTGCACCTAATAATAGTAAAAAACTTTGACCAACTACTCAGCTCACCAGCGAATGGGCGCTTCATGGCATGGTATTTTTGTGTGTTACACAAAAATTTGGTTGATGTATTTTCTTTACCAATGCCAGTCCTTCAGATTATCAAACTTTTGAATACTAATCAAGCCTTTCTAACAAGCTTATTACGTTCATAATAGAAATGAACCTATAAGACACTCGTACAGAGTATCAGAAGATATCTTTACATTTAACTAATCAGTAATGTTTTCCAAAGGCGCGAGCGATCTTGTTTGTTCAGGAATGCGTACACAAGCTATGTACACATCTGTGAGATTCGATGGCGTGGCATTTCCAAAGAAAACATCCCCATCTTAAACTTAAATGACACGCCTCGCTGAGTTAATAATAAGGCTATTACGCATTGTCATGTTATGTTACGACGTAATCCGGATTATATCGAGGGTAGTATTACTTGCATTACTTGAAGCGTCGTGTATTTATATACAGAATAGTGTCGAGTAGGTATATTTATTAAAGAGATATATTCGCTTCTGAAGCAGATTTTTATAATGACCGGATTATATTTTTCTTCAGTCTTAAAATCAATCAATCCACGTCAGAAATTTAATTTGGCAACTTAATTCCTATGCATAACATTAATACAGACGAATTTTGAATAGTAACAAAATTTTAACAAAAAAGAAAACCGACTTCAAAGAAGAATATTCTAAAACTTAAAATGCACTAAAAAGTTAATAAATAATTGCATATTCTTGTGAATAATTAAATTATTGTTATTTTTGGAGTCGGTGTCAGCCGCCCGCGCCGCGTACTGCGTATATGTATGTAATTGTGCATGCCAATGTTATGTTATGATTATAGTAAGACATCTCATGTTTAATTAGTTACAAACCTACCTTGGCTGACATTGACTCCAATAATAACAATAATTTAATTATTCACAAGAATATGCAATTATTCATTAACTTTTTAGTGCATTTTAAGTTTTAGAATATTCTTCTTTGAAGTCGGTGTTCTTTTTTGTTAAAATTTTGCTTATTTCTCGGTTTTTAGTGAACCTTGCCAAATATGAGAACATCATCAATGTAGCCAAATACGCATTATTAAGGATAACTCGAAAACGAATGGTCAAATCTTAATCACACGGGAAGCACCAGCTTTCAAATAAAAAAAGAATCATCAAAATCGGTTCACCCAGTCGAAAGAAACAAGGTAACAAACATACAAAAAAAAAATACAGACGAATTGAGTACCTCCTCCTTTTTTTGAAGTCGGTTAAAAATGAGTACAATTTTATTGTAATGTTTTCAACGATACTAGTAAAATAACTTATAAATATCTATTAGGATAATATTCACACATTTCTATTTGAGTAATAAACAGTATTTGTATCTTTAAGATTATTCAGACTTGTACCAACAATGTCTATTCATAAAATAAATAAGTGGACATTGAAGCAAACGAAGACATTTCGTACATCATAATTTTGTAACAGATGACCAATATCGGTCAAAAGCCAAACGGTAGACATAAAAACGGACGCACTATTGTCATCCTTTTGTAAGAATAACGGTTCTAACCGAATATATGAATTCTGATGTTATAACACTTATGTGACCGGCCACAAAGAAAATTTCTGTACGCACCAAGAGCTCTCAATAAATCTTTCTTTTTTATGAGAAACTATAAATTACCGAGTCGCTCACTTTTGGCCCGCCCCTGGTCATTCTTGTCCCAGTGATCCTGGACTAACGCGACGAGAAATAGTAGGAGCGAAAGAAATTAAGAACAGTTACTGAAGCAATAAAAAGTAACGACCACCGAAGCACAATTACAGGGTATTACATACACGTGATGATATTGCCAACTTCGATGAAGCTGCCTAACATTCGTGAGATAGGACATTTTCTTTATGATCGTAGTGCGTATCTATGAAATTAGACGGTTTAAGTAATTATGTCAGATGTTTTTGAAACTAATTACAACTTTGATTATTATAGCAACCTGGTCCTCGGCGTAGACATTTCTTAATGATTCAATAAAATGTTAATATACGCAGTAATCATTTAAGATAATCTAATAATTATTTTTAGTGTTTCCCTCGTGTTGAGACTTCTAAGTTCACTTGTAATGTTAGTTTATAAAGCACGATCTTTTTAATTGCCTCAGAATAGAAACCTAAAAAGGCTTATAACTATAAATTTTTTTAAACAAATTATATATAAATAAATAAATATTTTGCAGTCCCCACTAATTTGCTATGGTTGAAAAGCCCGCTAAGTTTTAAGCAATTATTAAACAATATGTAAGACGTAATGTATGAAAATTTGGTTTGTAAATAAATTATTAAAATAAAATATAATAATAATATATTTTATTATAGTTAATAGAATATTAAAATAAAATATATTATTATTATATTTTATTTTAATTAATATTCGGTGATATTCTGTTACTACTACCAGATTTAAAAAATTAAGGTATTATGTAGTTACTTATAATGTTTTTTTATAATGTACATACATACATAATCTTTTATACTAGCGGTCGCCTTATGGTCGAAATTTGATCATAATTAATTTTAATTTTAAATGTGATAGTTATTAAGGTTTTATTGTCTAGAACTATTATACCCTTTTAATCTCGTTTTATTTATATTTTTGTTAAACCTTTCACACATTAAATATTTCGCCAAGGCTATACAGGTTAATTTACCTATCTTTTTCAAACAAATTATTATTTACTTAACTTTACTTTTTAATTGACGATATTCCTTGCTACATTGTTTTCTTTTTTCTTTATTACATATAAATACGTAAATATATATTATAATATAAATAGTATATATCATTCCAATCCATCCAAAGGTTGCCTGTAAGATATTGCTGTTAAACATATATATATAATTATATTATATTTTATTATTAATATATGTAACCATAGTTACGAAGAATAATACTACATCAGCCGAACAATGCCGAAATACTACGAACGCGATTCGACTGTGTATGTCAAATGCATGGTTGTGGGCGTGTAGTGTTTTTTCATTAATTTAATGTATTTCTAATGCTTATTTTATATAAATATTAGGATTCGCCACTCATTCTCCATATAAACGTTAACTGTGTCATATTCCATACTTCTCCGTTTGCGCAATTTTCGTACAAAGGGGTACAAAGTTTTTGTTTCACGCATTAATATATAGATACGCATATACACATTATTATTATATTAAACCCACGCTATTCATAATTAAACAAGTGGTAGATACTATATTGCGGCGATCGTGCCAGAACAATCTTAATATAAATAATTCTTGTTTGTCCGCTTAATCCTAATATTAGGGATGACCTTTGTCTTGCTCATTTGGCTAAAACGTAACTATATGTATAAATATGAACGCATATTAAATAAGAAAGGCTTCTTAATAATATATTTGAAAGACAGGCTTGTACAAAACAATATGCGATGTAAAATTGTTACACAACAAAAGTTATTTAACATCTTACATAATCCGATTGTACATAAATCACGCTCTCTTAGTCCTATTGTTTGAATCGTTCTTTTCGCAAAAGAGAATTCCGATTGCGAGATGAAATTGTACATTCCAAAAAAGTCTTATGTCACAACAACGAAGGACAAAACAACATGGAAATCGGCACAATGTCCACAATTCTTTAATGCTTACCCGCAATCAAAAACCGTAAACAAAAGGATGCAACATCTGTATTTTCTCAAGTATTCAGATCCACTAAGAGAAATGGACTGTTGTTCTGTTCAGGCGATTTACGTAGTCAATCCAGTTATTCCTTTCTTTTTGTAGCCTTTAATCGGCACAACAGCTGCTACTGGTACACTCGTTAAAAGGAAACATTAAAAACGTATATTGTTTTGTAGCAATTTCTCTAAAATCGGTGAATATATCAAGGTTAGGCAGTATATAATTAACTAGATTTTGTCCGCGGCTTTAGTAGGCTAGATTATCTAAATACCAGTACTTAAAAAATAATGGCCCATGTTACTTGGTGATAATATAGATTTCTAATGGTGAAAGAATTGTTTAAATCGGTTGAGTAATTTTTAAGTTAAATTCTTACAAAAAAAAAATAATCAAATCATTCCTCTCTTTATAGAGAGGAATGATTAGATTTTTTCTTTTTTGTTGATATTAGTAGATATGATATAAATTATATTACAAAAGTAAATACAAATGTATTTTGTACAAGAGTAAAAATAAGAGTCATACGATACTTTTCTGATTATAAAGCTTTTAGATGGATCTAGCGGCAACTATGTATCTTTTTAATGACAAAGACTACATATTTATCGCTCAGACATTGTCAAGATCGCTAATGAATGAGCGTTACTATGAAAGCTAGCCTACATTTCGTCAACACAGTCTTAAGATAATGGGCTGATAAATAAAGTTAAAAATATATTCTTTGAACGATTCCCCTTTAGTACGTAATGAAATGTGACTGAGAACAAATATATTGCACGGATTTTGACTTCACGGATGTAAAAGTTGTTTAAGTGGTCGCTTCAAGAGACAATTTGTGTGATTCACAAATAGTTATACCGAATCTGGGTGATCTTTGTGTCTATTGTATGAATATTTGTAAGGTCCCTCGCGACACAGGATTTATTTCTAGAAAGAAAGATTGGCAGACCGCTTTCGTCCGACAAAGTTTTTGCTATTTACAGATTTTCCCGCTGGGAATTTTGTTAAAAGCTAACTTACCTCGTCAATTATGTGGCCTGTTACTTTTCCAAACTTAATCAGTTACTTGACATCTGTCACCTTTGAAGTAATAAGTATAAAATCTTATATTTTTAGAGACGACCTTTATACTAAGTAAGATTGATGCGCACCAAACTTGTAACTCTTAAAAAGTTTAAATTAAACTATAGGTAATTGATTTTAATAGTTTTGTAAAATGATTCAGAATAAATCTTCATGATAGTATATTTTTAAAGGCGACATTCTTTATTTATTTATTTACGGACTGCCAACAAGGCATACACTGAAAACATTATGATGATTTGATGATACGTAGCAGGCTATAATTATTTCATAATTCTATGGCAAATATGTATAACCATAAAATTATAAATATAGAATGACAATATGCTCCTATATTAAAAAGTTACAAAAAATGAGACTTCAGATATACAAATCATAAACAATGAATGTTGTAAAAATTACAAACGTAATTAATGTATATACAATTATAAATTACATGCACATACTATACAATTAAATTATATGTATAATATATATATCAAATGAAAAATGATATATTCATAAAATATGTGAAAATTATTTATGCTTCCTTACACTGATATTTCAGTAGCTGACGTCCCGTGAAAAATGATCACGAGCTAATAATGATACTCAGCTGCTCGTTAAGTACCGGCTATCGACCGACGTGAAACAAAAGTGTTCGGATGTGACTTACTTTGATTAATGCTTTAATCATATGAATCGCCAAATTTAACTCGAACTATTGACATCCGTAAGTCATGAACTCTGTTGTCAAGCTGTAATTTACCTGCCTTTTTGTTGCTATAATAATTATTATTATTTGAGCTGGTATACAGGTATGCTTCTTGTTTTCATGTGTTTATTATTCTAATTGTTCACTAAGCGCCCATAAAAAAATATTATAGCAATCTTAAAATAGAATATGCCAATTAAATTGATTTTCTCGTTTTATACCATGTTAATAGATATTAACATAAAGTTACTTTACATTTTACCTCATCAAGTTAGTTCTGAAACGATCATTCCTCGATATTCTATGTATATAATATATTTATTAGACATTTATTACAAGCTATTACATATTCATTTTATAAAACTCTCAATCTATTTGACTATAAGATATAAGAAGTAAAAATAGACCTAATTAGATTACAAAGACCAATTATGTAAGACTCAAATTCACTTGGCCCTGTTCAATAAGTAGACCGGCTTTATTCGCCGAATTGCCTGTTTCATCACTGTGAAGCCAAAAATATTTGTGTTAACTTTTTCATTTATCAATGTGCTTATTATACCCACAGCCTCAATAGCTTTTATTACAGATCATTGGACAGGACAGGTAAAACCAATAAGACTAGTCAGTCAACGCAACATTTACTTTCATCAGACAACAGTAATGTTAACTCTAAGGATTGGTACCCAACAATATTTTACGCTGTTTGGTTTGAATACTGAAACAGGAACTACGGGATGGGTTCTATTATCTCGAAATATATAATGTATAGATATTATGTATGTATTTACAAAAAAAAAGTGTATAATATCCATTGTTTAGTATCCATAATACAAGCTCTGCTTAGTTTGGGCTAGATGGTGTTGTGTGTATGTGATAGAATATTATATTATATTATAGATATCTCTGACCGTTATTAATGGTTTGTATAAATAGTATTACTAATAAAAGTGCATCCTTTTGTTGCCATTTACATATGTGTTTGTAGTTCTGTAATATGAATTCTCTAGCTATGAAATTGCCGTTTATATCCTCTATCTAATTTTGTGGCTTATGTACAAAATGCAATAGTTATTTTAAAAATTGATTTATATTTAGAGAATAAACTACATATATGTATATATATGTATTACTAGATGTTTCCGCGGTTTCACCCGCGTTTATCGTTACTGCGCCGCCCCCGTGGGTCGTAGCGTGATGTTATATAGCCTATAGCCTTCCTCGATAAACAGGTTAACCAACACTAAAATATTTTTTCAAATCGAACCAGTAGGTAGTAATCACGCAGAATAAACCAGGAGAAACATCGTTTGTACTATGTCTGTAATGGGTAATTATTTTGCTGCAATGTTATTTTAAAACTGCGATATCTCCTAAGATATTCATTGAAATCGAATGATGTACAAGGCAATTTTGTTTTAAATTAAATACTTGTGATGAATAACGTATTTATTTGGATAAGGATTAATATCATGTTTATAATAATACCTTCGCAAAAATGCATTATTTTAGAACAAATTTGGTTAGCATAAAAATGGTTATAGTGAGCCAATCTTAAAAGATAGACATATGCTGTCACGGACTTTTTTTTAAAACTTTTAAAGGGGAACAATTCTGTCATACATGATTTTTGCAAAACTTTAACTGTTTACGCAGCGCACGCAGCGGAAGCTCTCAAAAAGAAAAAATACCCTCCGATTTTGAAACATTCTTCTTTGGTGCTCAGCTCCTATTGATCTTACCGTGATGATATATAGCCTATAGCCTTCCTCGATAAATGGGCTAACTAACACTGAAAGAATTTTTCAAATCGGACCAGTAGTTCCTGAGATTAGCGCGTTCAAGCAAACAAACAAACAAACAAACTCTTCAGCTTAATAATATTAGTATAGATTATTAATAAATATCAATAACCTTTCATATCGCTTAATGTCTGCCCGTATTCGTTGTTTCAATCCTAATGCTAATCCTAACTATCTTAATCCTAACTAATATTATAAAAGCGAAAATGAGTTCGTTTGTTTGTTACCTTTTTACGCCTAAACCACTGAACCGATCATCCTGAAATTTTACATATACGTTTTCAGGTGTACAGAAACGGACATAGGCTACCTTTCATCCCGGAAAAAATACTGTTCCCGAGGAAAACAATAATAACGTTCTTATGATAATAGATGGCGCCACGTGTCTTTCAAATCCTGATTGAATTATATTATTATTTATTATTACAAGCAGACTACCACCCGAATTGGTTGTCAAATTCTAAATTAACGCGAGCGAAGCCGCGGGCAAAAGCTAATATGCCATAATTATTTATATGATGGTTAATGTTTTTGTAAATTTAAGACAAAACTAATTGGCCTTTCAGAAAATATTGATTGAATAGTTAGTTTAAAAACCACAATGTTACCGATTTTCATAATACAATGCGACAACTTCATATTTAAGCTTCTATTATAATTGCAGAAGAAAGCATTAAATTAAATATTAAGAAAGCACAACACCCCAATAAATTAATAAAATAAAAACGTAAAGATTTGCAAGCCATGAAGATAATTGTTGTATATGTTAGAGACAACATAAATCTATGTGAGCGTTTCGTTTGTCGGCCGACACGTGTTCACTTAGCACATAAATAAAGCAAAGCGAACCATTTATGGTTTACTAGAAGGTGAGGTTGGATACCTAAGTATTAATATATGTTTCAAATAAAGGAATTTAGCCTAAAGTGCTCGTCATTCTAAAAGCCATTCACGAACATTATTCTCCAAAATCGATATTAAGATATGACGGGGTAAATATCAAAGAAAGTCTTTATAGGAAAGTGGAATTGAAGCGGAATCGTCTATAGAACTTGTCTTTTCGAATAAATTGTTATTTTGATGGTTGTGATACGTTGTTATACGCCTTCGTACTACGTAGCATTACGTATCGTTTATCTAAATGCACGTTCATTTTTAAGAGATAGAGAATACGATCCATATTTTATGAATAAGAAGTCAGTGCTAATATGCGTAATTACAAATCCTGATCATTTTAAAAGTAGTAGAGCCTCGCTGATTTCAGCATCAATGGGCTGGGCCAATCAGGGAAGGACTACCCTCTCAAAACATCGACGTGAAATAGCAGTGTTCCTACTGTTGTGTTTCGTTCGGTGAGTGAGAGTGCCAGGCCCTATCACCCCTTTTCCCCCATTCTGCTCCTTCTCCTTCTCGCTTCCTTTTCTAAAGGGTCGGCAACGCGCAAGTGATGTCTCTGGTGTCACAAGCGTCCATAGGCTACGGTGACCACTTACCATCAGGTGGGCCGTATGCTTGATTGCCACAATAGATGTATAAAAAAAAATAATTGTAGCATATTTGCTACGCATCGTTGGATTTATAAATATAGACATTGTATTTTAATTTGACATTATTGTATGGAATTTTAATATACCTTGATATTATTATTATTATATGTATTGAATATTTACACGCCTCGTGTGGAAAAATGTAGAGATGCCTCATTTTGTATAAGAACATTTTGTAGCTATATTGCAAATAAACTGATTAGTGATTGATATATTTTTTTTGCGGTAATGGTTAGGATTGATATTATGAATCTAACGAAGTGTAATATTACATCTACATGTAATGCTGAAAATCTTGTACCGGTTAGTAATATCAGGTGCACGGAACGACGATGCATCTGACTGAGTAATTCTATAGTTGTCTGTTCATCTGTGTAATCACCGCTTAAGTACTCTTGAATTACTTTAATTAGGCATCCAACTTTAATAAGCTCTTGAGTGAAGTATTGTTTGATAGTGAATCGTATGTTAGTAGTAGGATTTTGTTTATGCTATCCGATCATAGTGAGTAAGATTAGGGTGAGTTATATAATGCAGTAAATAGATCAGATGAATCCCTGCAAGTATTTCATGAATTTGGGGCGTTTCTAGTCAAAAACATATTGACTAATTGTTTTATTTGCCTTTTAAAAATAACAACATTAGGAACAAATCCTGTGTCTCGGGGAGTTGACAAGAATTCCAACAACGGACGCAAAAATATTCAGACTCGGAACACAAATATTTCTGGCCCATGTGGGATTCGAATTCACAACACTCGGTGTAGTGGCTATGGCGAGGAGACCATTTAAACCACTACGCCATTGATCAAATATTTATGCGTGCATACAAATAGTTGTGACATGTCTAGGTGCTTTTTGTGTCCGTAATTTGAATGTATGTAAAGTTTTCCGTGACACAGGAATTACACCGAGTGAGGAAAAGTTTATTGAAAACCAATCCAAAATCTTTAATTTATTTAACTTATACTATTATTTATTATTTCGACAGACATTAAAAATATACTTCGGAAGCTACACTAAATTTGAATCCATAGATTTTACGTTTTGACAGATGCGGCGTAGTAAGCGAATATACGGTAAATGTGGCTTTGCGTATTTTTTTCATTTGATTCTCGTTTCTTTTTGCTTGTCAACCTCTGCTTACTTTAACTAGGTGGTATTTGACGTTAAGCAAAGCCTGTTATAGATTTTCCTTTCAAGCGTACCTATGTATATATACTAATATAATAACGCGGAAGAGCTGTTTGTTTTTTGTTTGAACGCGCTAATTTCTGGAACTGCCAGCCAAACATGAGAATTGTGTGTAATTGTTAAGAAAGGTTGTTACATAACATCACGCTACGACCCACGGGAGCGGAGCAGTAATTACATAATTATATAGATAAACGTGCTCATATCAGTATGGATGCAACGTTACCCACATATAACTAAAGCTTATTCATATTTGCGTCCACACTATAACCAAAGCCTGTTTTAATTGAGCTACGGCTATTTAGTTCTCAACTGAGGACAATGAGATAGTAAGTGATAATCCCCTGTTATACCCGGAACCGCTTTGTTTTCTGCTTGTTTCACAGAGATTACAGAATCTGCACTAACACAAAACCAGTTCAGTGTATACCGTAAATTAATGTGGACAGAAGCTGAATTCTTAATTACTGTTGGTATATTTATAGGGCTAGATTTATTCTCTGGGATACTAAGGATTTTATTATACTATACTCTGCTGTATATATAATAGAGTTTAAATTTGTGATGGCAGTAATTCGCAGTTATCACTCAGTTAACTGAATTATTCACGGTAATGTTTTTTTTATCTATCGCGTTTCTTGGAACTATTAGGAGCATAGCGGTGGATAGATGAGATTTATGAAATGCACTGTAATTTTTTAAATTTGCTTTTTTAATATTCTAATTCTATTATTCTATCACATACACACAACACCATCTAGACCAAACTAAGCAGAGCTTGTACTATAGGTACTAGACAATGGGTAAACATACATACGGTATATACTTTTTTTGTAAATACATACCTACATATTATACACAGAAACACCCAGACCAAGACAACCATTCATGTTCATGCACACAAATGTTTGACTTGTGCGGGCATCGAACCCGCGACCTCAGGCGTGGCAGTCGGTTACACTAACTACTACGCCATTAACAAGATGCCTCAGAACTACTACGCGAGTTTATGCAACTGTCGTATATGATATCTCGGGTTCAATTCCCGAGCAAAGCGTTATTGGGCTTTTCTGTTTAGAAAATCTCAGAACGAGTATGGCAATAGGCATGCTATCTTTAAATATGGGTGTAACGCACCTTTACCGTCGGTGTTAGAGGCGTGAGTCCACGTATGTTATTTAGGTATACGAAATTCAAATTTTTATTAAGTAAACCATGGTGATACATTTTTGAGCTGAAAGAAATTATTAAGTGACAATAATATCTATTATGTTCATACAGAAAATACATTTGATGAAAATACTGTTTCGCACTTGAATATACATTTTTATAAAAGTTTCATTAAAAACTAGACAGCTCGTTTACTTTTTTACTCATTACAAAATATTAAATATATATTAATGATGAAAGTACCTACCTATTGAAATTAAACTACTATATACGGATTTTATCGCGTTGTTTATTTGACACTTTATTACAAAATTTTGAAAACTGTTGTAATAAAGTGTCAAATAAACAACGCGATAAAATCCGTGTATAGTAGTTTAATTTCAATGAATAATATTCGCGTAAACAGAAGACAATATTAAGTACCTACCTATTGATAAAGTAGTCATGTTTTAGGTTTGCCGATAAAATCTGGAATAGATTGATATATTTCTTTATAAAGATGTTACCTAATATTAAAGATAAATGAGAGAAATTTCAGATTATTACTAAGCAATGTTTGGCTCTAAGTTATATAACTGAGTCCACTGGATCTCATTGACGAGTTTCAATGAAATATTCTGTTGCAAATAGTAAATTTATATAAGGCACGAATATATATTTGTAAAATATAGCGTGAATATGATGGCCTTGTTTGAGTCGGCGTGCGCACCGAGGGTTCCGTACAGATAAACAGCAAATAAGTTAAATAACTGCTATTTTTTTTCCTAATATAGCTACATATTTACGGATTCAGATTTTCTATTAACTTGTGCTATAAGACCTGCCAAATTTCATGAGTCTAGATCGACAAAATCTACCCTTATAGGTTTTGATTACCTCGCGAGTGTTAAAATATGCGGCATGGTTTATGCCGCATATTTTGTTATGTCTTCTGATTGCATTGACTAAGAAGTTTGATATTTTTACAGTTTCAATGTATTGCAAACCTGAGTATTTGATAGATTTTAATTTCAACTTGACATAAGTAACGCGTTACTAAAAAGAGTTCCTTACAGATAGATAGACATAAGGGCAACTAAATGATCCTATAAGGTTTTCTTTTTTCTTCTGAGGTACAGAACTCTAAAAAATGAAGCGTTGCAGTTTGTATGGTTCTTTATTTAAATTTATACCAACAAGATGGCAGGCAACATAATTATATAGAATGATTCTCATTCTCACAAACACACGTTTAACTATTGAGTTAATATGTATTACTTTCTAGAGAAGAATGCCTCGGTGGCGTAGCAGGCGTATGCGACTGCGTATGAGGTTTCAGGTTCGAATCCAGGGTCGGGCCAATAAAGAGTTATTGGGTTTTTCTGACAATAATTCTCAGTAGCAGGTCGCAGTTAGAAAATTGGTGGTGTTGCACACCCTAGTGCCTCGGAAAACATGTAAAGCCGAATTGCCATTTCATCGGATAGTGAGAGATAGGAAACAGAGAGTGCCCTTATACGTGCACAAGTCTAGCTAGTCGGCTAGTCTCCATTAAGATTGACAGCCGTGACGGAATTTTTTATTTTTTTTTTTGTTCGTCCAAATGGCCACACTCCACCTGATGGTAAGCAGTCGTGTGGTCTAAGAGCATTGGCCTCCACATCGCCCCCACAGTAGCCGAGGCGATGTTGAGGTCTCTACTTTGACGGCCTGAGAAGATGCTTTTGATTTAATTAATTTGATCTAAAGGACCTTGCTAAGGAGGCGATCTTAACCAGATTATTAATAACACATATTATATTGCATGCTCACTAACTAAAACGACATCTTTGAGTGCAAATTCAATAAAGCAGTACCGCACACGTAGACAGAAATAGTTTGAAAATTCAATTTTACACTCAAACATGTCATTGCAGTAAATACATAGCTCAGAGTAAGTCAGTTAGAAATTATGCACTGTGTTACAAACAACGTGTCTAAGTTGTCTTCTCTAGTTCGTAGTATCTCTTAACTCAATGCTTGAAACACATCCTAAGTATCGTAACTAAAATTATAAATGAGAATGTTTGTTTGTTTGTTTGTTACGCTTTTACGCCTTAACTACTTGACCGTCATCATGAAATTTCACACATACATTGTCAGGGGTACAGAAAAGTAGATAGGATACCTTACATTCAGAAAAGAGTAATATTTCTAATCTAACCAAACTTACATTTACGCTAGCGAAGCCGTAGGCAAAATCTAGTATTACTATTTAACAATATTTATAACCTGTCCCACTGCTGGGCACGGGCCTTATCTCAGTGTGAGAAGGCTCATAGCTATAGTCAACTACGGTAGCCCAGTGTGGGTTACCAGACTTACTTATGTTTGTTAACATCTAGAAGAACTTGCATGCAGGTTTCCTCACGATGTTTTCCTTCACCGTTGAATCAAGAGTTAATTATCTACATATATTTAATACACGCATAACTTTGAAAATTCAGAGATGTGTGCCTTGTTTTGACGTGTGTCGGTTGTATACCTATATATTCAATGAACGTTAGTCGAATTGATTTTATAGCTTTTTTTAATAAGACAACTTCCGCATCTATACAAATAAATAAAATTGAAGTGTCAGTTTGTAATGTCAAAATAACAGCTTTTTATCTAATGCATATGAAAGTATATAAGGTACCTACAAAAAAACGTATATTTTTAAAATTTTTGTTTGTCTGTCTGTCTGTCTGTTTGTTCCGGCTAATCTCCGAAACGGCTGAACCGATTTTGCCGGGACTTTCACTGGCAGATAGCTGATGTTATAAGGAGTAACTTAGGCTACTATGATTTTAGAAAAAAAATAGGGTTCCGCGGAGATAAATACTTCTTAGTTAAAATCTACGCGGATGAAGTCGCAGGTAACAGCTAGTTAGGTATAAATACTGTTTCGCGGAGGACCTTACAAATATTCAAACAGTGGAACTCGCACCCAGACTCGGAACAATGATTAGTAAATCACAAAAATATTTATTCCTTATCAAACCCACAACACTCGGCGCAGTGGTACTGACGCCGTGCTGTGCAAATCAGTGCAGTCAGAATCTCTTATATTAGTAAATTTCAACATAATTCCCACAAACAGTTTCCAAAGCATTTGCATTGGAACTACTTCTCTGTACTCTCATTGGAACTCTAAGAAGCTCATGACATAAGTTTAATATTGAACTGGTGGATCGATTACAACTTCAGCTGTATATTGCTGCTTGGGATATTAAATGATATTTCCTTCGAATCAAATCTTCGAGAGTACACTTGTATGAATGTATTAACAGAATATACACTAAGGTAATAGAGATAAATAGTGCATGTACAATTTCTACAGATTTGTTCGCATTCGACCCTCATGTTTTGTCCCAAATGTAAAATTACGCATTCATCCCGATAATTGTTCCTTATAAGCCCCTAAATTTGGATAAATATTAATTTCTTAATTAATTTCCTATTTCGTCCCAAATTATGTTCCTTTTCTGTCCCTGTTTTTTTGTATGTAAGTTTTTGATATATCGTCGGCCGAAAAATATTCTAAACTAGCTTTTGCCCGCGGCTTCGTTCGCGTTAATTTAGAATTTGACAATCAATTCGGGTTGTACTTTGCTTGTAATAATATAATTCGATCATGATTCTAAAGACACGTGGCGCCATCTATTATCATAAGAAGATTATTGTTGTTTTCCTCGGGAACAGTAATTTTTTTCGGGATGAAAGGTAGCGTATGTCCGTTTCTGTACACCTGACAATGTATATACAAAATTTCAGAATGATCGGTTCAGTGGTTTAGGCGTGAAAAGGTAACAAACAAACTCATTTTCGCTTTTATAATATTAGTTAGGATTACCTCGTTGATCTCTCGGCGAAACTGGGCTTATGATTGCATGACGTCACGAGCCCGACAACAAAAAGATTTAAAATAATTTTTAACCATGTTTTGTTTTGCTAACCATATGCTCAAAAATGTAGGAAGAAAAAGGAATAATTTAAAAAGAGGGGCGAATGAGGAACATTTTGGAATGTGGGACGTGATGTAGAGGCAAATGCGAAACAAATCTTCCTACTTAATTATATCAATTTCAATTATCTTCCTTTGCTAAGTGCATGTAGAAAGGGGTGCGTAAATAGGAACATCAATAACTAAGTTATGTTGGGTACTTCGATATAACTACGTTTCAAGACAATGAGGCGTCCACCATCTTAGGGCATGACTAAGACTGCTGATAAACAACCTAAACATCGGGGAAAGTGTGGCTCTAAATACTTAGTTTTTTAAAGTTCAATTGTAGTAAGGTATATTAGTTTCAAAATTATCTTAAAGTAGTTTTTATCATATAAATCGCGATAAAAGTCGTATTGAGAAAATTTCAGTGAAAAAGTAGGCAAGGTGATGTGCCGGTTCCATTCACATTCATATTATCACCATACTACTGCGTCATCCGTGCAATTAGTATACCTACATACATAGCCTGACGCCGCTATATATATACCCAAAGGGGCAGATAACGGTACTTATATAATATTCACATTTCGCCAGTTATTGTTTTAGGTCCTACATTATCCTCTGTCCACTGGGAATAGCACTAGACTTGGTGATGTTACTGAAAATTTCTTATCCTATTGAGTCGCAGCAGTACACCGACGGCCATTTACAAAAAGTTAAAAAAAGACAATTTTAATAATTGACAGGATAACAGAAAACCCACCAAGAAGAACATAAAATTTTGCACATTCTAAGGACTTAACCCGAGATCTCGTGCACAAGAAATCACATTTACTATCGCTACGATATTATCTGCATGAAAGAACTACAAAACATTACGTTTTATCGAAACAGAGTTTTTAAACAACCAGCTTTTTACAATTAAAAGTTACGCATGGTATTATTATACTATGAAGGCGCTCAATATTTTTTCTTTCTGAAAATTGTCGCTTCACGCGACCCTGCTTCCGTTCTCACTGTATAAGTTGAATTTTGTCCGGACTTTAATTTTCTACTAAACCGCTCCAATTGCGTAAATTGTTGTGCTTCGGGTACGAACCCATAGTTTAGCGAGACCTTGGGATTATGTAATGATTGCCGACAAATTAAGTCTATTTTATAAAAATATATTTCAGTGTATTATATAAAAAAGACAATATTATGACGATGAGATACAAATAATGAACATTTTATGACATATTATGTATGAAGAGAAAATATTTGCAGGAATATATTACTTTTATCTGACTTTGATCTTGAGTCGTCATATTAAGTCATTTTATGCTGGAATTTTTACGTATGCACCTTTTTGATTGGTACTCATATTGTTTGGCGCTGAAAACAGCCAAATTACAAATCGTTCACTGTAGATTGGGAATGCGTAGAAAAGAAGCAGTGACAAAATAAGCTGACTGGCCGACTTCACAGATGGCGTATTGGTTTAAGTAGTCGCCTCGCAACTGCCACTGCGCCGAGTGTTGTGGGTTCGAATCCCACACGGGACAAAGAATTGTGTGATCCACAAATAGTTTTGCCGAGTCGGGGTGTTTTTTGTGTCCGTTGTTTGAATGTGTATAAAGTCCCCCTCGATACAGGAACCATTCAAATTCGGGAGATGACATTAAAAAATAAAAAATCGTTTCAAATAAAGAATATATGTACTAGAATAGATTTTAATTTGCGAAGATTGATCTAAGTTATGTGTTATTTATTATGTATATAAATGAGGTGTGCGATTTATGCCAGAATAGTACCAGTCACGAATCCATAGTCTTTGTCTACCCCTCCGTGAAACAGGTACGAGTCAGACATAGACTCGTACCTGTTTCACGGATTACGTTATGTACTCACGTCTGATAAGTATTAGGTACACATAATTATGTTTGAATTATTCGAAATTGATACATCGATAATCTTCGATTTATTGGGAAAATATATAAAGACTCATCAGTGAATACGCTTTATCCGTAGTCACCAAGTGTAGCTACGGGCCTACGAATACGTAGAGGTTGCTACGATTTTATATGGACAGCGTAACTACTGGAAAGGTAGCTAACTGGTGAGAGAGCTAACTGGTAATTTTGGTTTCAAATTACTAGTATTCTTGTTAATCTCTCCAGTAGTGCAATGGGTGGGATTCGAGTCCGCGACCTCTCGATCGCAAGTCCAATACCTTATCCATTGGGCTACCACCGCTAAATTAGAAAGCTATGTTATCACCGAGTAATACAGGCTATATTTTATTTAAAAATGTACCTGTTCTGACATAACCTAATTTAAGAGCAGCGATAGCTCAGTGGGGAGACCAACAGACTGCAATGCGGAGGGTCTCGGGTTCGAACCCACGTCGCACACCTCTGACTTTCGGAAGTTATATAACTTTTCGAAATTATGTGCGTATTGATTGACAATAATTATCGGCTGCTCCTTGCCTCGGAAAGCACGTTAAGCCGTTGGTCTCGACTGCCATGAACATCTATGGCAGTCGTTCTTGGGAGAGTGTTGACACAAAAGATCCCACTGGGCCGAAGTGTCGCCGGTCTGCACTGACTGGCCCCCACATAAGATAAGATAACCTAATTTAACCTACTTCTACGCAAGCGAAACCGCAGGCAAAAGCTAGTCTTTTATAAATATACTTAAAGGCTTCGTTAGTCTCATGGTACATGTTAGGGCTCATGTTTGCAATTTCATGGTTATGGAAATGTACCTAGTAAACTGCAATAAGATCGCTCCCTATTA
The DNA here is from genome assembly GCA_963564715.1 of Catocala sponsa. Taxonomy (NCBI): domain Eukaryota; kingdom Metazoa; phylum Arthropoda; class Insecta; order Lepidoptera; family Erebidae; genus Catocala; species Catocala sponsa. The sequence continues at coordinate 16,784,719 of OY751338.1, read as the reverse complement.
CGGAGGTCTTAAAAAATTGTTGACAAAATATAGATGTAATTCACCTCCTTATATGTCTCCAGAAATATAAAGCGTATAACGGTAAGGTGTGGCTATTATTTAGGGTCGTATTGGTGGATTTTGAACTTGAAAATATGATTATTGGATGTTCAATCAAAAGCTTTACAATATAGACATTTTGTTTTCACTTGAAGAGGCAAGGGTAGAAACGTGCATTATTAACTATGTCTACTAATATTAAAACTCCTCTTTAGCTTTATAATATTAGTAGATATAGTTTAGTTGCTTGTTTGGCCACTGTAGCCTGAAAAATTACAAACGTCGACATATTACGAAAAATGTTTTAGTTTAGATGGCCTGTTTATTGAGGCAAGTTATAACTCATCTATTCCGTAATACTTGCAAAGAATAAAGTATATTTATATATTTTTCGAAACAATATATTCAAGTAACAAGTAAAGCACCGTGAAAATACCAAGCGAGTTTTAGAAAGGATATATACTAAACAAATTGAAAATGGCCTCGAGAAAGGTCAAGTAGTGTTGAAATCCAGCACGCGCGTATGAAAAGCGAATAGCTTGTGTAAATATCCGCCAACATATTTACACGCCTCATTCCCTTCCAACATAGTTTTTCCTACTCTAAGGGATAAAACGTTATGGAATATAAAATAGACCTACATATTTTAATATCGTCTATACCTTAAACCAAAGAGCGTGAACGGTTTGCTTATCGATCAATAAATTCTTCGTAGTTATAATAATGAGCAATACGACGCCATTTTAGTTATTATTGATACGTTAGTGTCACATTGGAATGGCAACCTAAGACGTCATCAGAAGATAATTATTAACACGGTCAGTTTGTGCGGAGGTAATTAGTTCCAGATTTAAATATAATAATAAATATAAGAGTGTCGAAACATTTGACTCGCGACGGAAGTTCGCCAGTTATACCAAGTAAAGGACCCTAAGTAATGTATAATTGTATACCCTGGATAAAAATTTAGATGGAAGTAGACGGAACAGCTCTTTGGAGCATTTTTGATGGTACAAGTTGTAATAAAAGATGCGAGGGCAATGTCCATCGGCAATAATTGCATTCAAGAGTTTTATTAACGTCAGGATTCCTAATGATAACCGCTATAGCTTATCGAGAGGGTAGAACGGCACCTGTCCTCCAAATGTTAACATATATTTACATACTTAAGGCCTATCTAGCTAGGTAATGATGTTTATTTCTATATATATCTACATTTCACTATTGTTTATTATAGTTAGGTTCAAAATAATAGAAGTCGAGGCATTATCCGTTCCCGTTCGACTCAAAATTCTAAAATTCTGAACTTCCCGATCGATTGTAAAGTACCGCAAACTTATACTACTGGCTACTGGTCGGACATGGCAGCCAATCTGAAAAGTAATTTAAATACGTAATGGTACGAGTATATTATGTGAATACGACAACATTTTTAATTCAACTTTATTCAAATAACATATAGACAATCGTCCATAAAGTAGATCATCTAAATCTATTTGTATAACGATATCGACGCGTTATGTGCGATTAACACGCAATTTACGGTTTCGAGAGCAATAATAAACAAATATATATTGTTCGACCGAATTCAATTCGATTCTAAATTGAAATATCATAACTTTTACCGAACGGATATGGATGTGATGAAAACTAAAATAAATTTACTTTATAGATAGGTATTATTGTATGAGGCTGTTAAATTGACATTTAGTTGAAAAAGGGAAACATAAATCAACGAATTGCCTGTATTTATCGAGATATACAAAGTCTTAGCAGTATTTATTTAATCAAGTCAAGAATGCTACGCAGATAGGCGTACTTAGACGCTTTCGTGGAAATAATTAAACACAACATGAATAAACCTGACTTATCTTATCTTATGTGGGGCCCAGTCAGTGCAGACCGCCGACACTTCAACCCAGTGGGATCTTTTGTGTCGACACTCTCCCAATAACGACTGCCAAGATGTTCATGGCAGCCGGGACCGACGGCTTAACGTGCTTTCCGAGGCACGGAGCAGGCGATAATTGTCAATCAATACGCACATAATTTCGAAAAGTCATATAACTTCCAAAAGTCAGAGGTGCGCGACGTGGGTTCGAACCCGAGACCCTCTGCATTGCAGTCTGTTGGTCTCCCCACTGAGCATCGCTGCTCTAAACCTGACTTACTTGCAGACTACGTAGACGAACACAATATGAACCGGCAAAGGGTAATGTTAGTAGGATTAGAAGTTAATCACTCTGATCTTGGTGATTTGCTGAGACTGGGTCATGAGACGTACATACTGTGCGTTTTTGGAAATCACCATGTAAAATGACCATTATATATTATATTCTACAGAAATATATTATAGACAAAGTATGTTATATAATATTCTACAGGTTTAACGCATAGTACCTTCAGGATAAGACAAGGAAGTTTTATTAAGAGAGCACATAAATAACGCATATAGTTTGCTCTAGGTCTAACAAGCTGCGAACTAGTTATATGTTTATTTTGTACTTTTGAAGAAGTAATTGAAGAAATCCAAGCTCTGGCGTATGTACGTACTTAAATTCTACCGGTATATGACAGATGTATATCTTAACTTCTTTTTATCTGCTTACGTAAGAAAACTTTATTAATTGGTGGAAAATCTATAGTCGCCTATCGAGTATATTTTTTATACTTGACCCGATTCACGGATAAACTCGAGATCACATATTCAGCTATAAGCTATACCATGGGCATGGTCATATTAAACTGCAGAATACCGAATAATTATTTAGAGACGACACAAACTTTGGTCTTTTATCAGAATTGATTTCGCATACTTCATGACATGTAGTACGAACAAGTATTAACGCAATTGCCTAGGGCATTTTGGCCAGTACAACTTGACCGAAACGACAAGCATTTCGTGAGCGCATTAATGCGCTTTCGTAATACATCATAATATATATAATCATAAAATATGCAATATCTACTGTTGTTGTTAGCAATTAAAGTGACACCTTAAACCAGTGTCTTACCCGTGCATTAAAATATAACGTTTAAAAAAAGAGAAACCTAAACAAAGACAGAGATTCAAATATTTAAAAAGAAGAATTCCATCATGATATATTCTGTTATTCTTTAGCCAGCATATTTGTTTATATTCTTGTAACTATTGTTTAAAAAAAAAAAAAAATTAAAATTGGTCGTGACTCTAGATGCTGTATACTTTATGATTTTGCGAATATACTCCGTATCGAGAGTAAAACTGGTTTTATTTCTTTTTGCGGCCGTAAGCATCTGTCGACGTGACTATGCCGACATATTCAGTCAATTTTATGTTACAGCTTTTATCATACGGACTTTTTAGCATGATAATATAAAGTTGTCAGTACGAAATATAACTATTATATGATGAATATTCTATCAATTTCAAAATTATGTTGAACTAGTTTACTCAAGGGTTAATTTAATTAAACGACTGCCAGCAATAAGTGCTTTTGAAACATTACCATCGTTCTATTTGATCGATTTATTAACTCGTCTGTGCAGAATACAATAACTGCGTAGCAATTAATCAGTGCGCAAATTTTAAATTAATTTATAGTAGCCTTAAACGGCTGAAAGGGCTTGCTGGTCCGCTATCAAACACTGCAAGCCTGTTACCTGAAATATAAAATATTTTATACACACGTTTATGTACATTACCCATACCCGAATGCACGCAAGCACGCATGCAGATAGTATGCGTATTTAATCACATATTATAGCTCGCTTTCCTTCTGAACGAATGCTGGAAACCAAAGGCCAAACCTTCTTATAATGACAAATGGCCTAAGTCCAAAAGAGGTATAGTATTGGTTATAAAGAATGCTGCTGGGGCCTCGCCTTGGCGTTGTCGCTCGGAGGCGTTTGTGCGTCCTGCGTTGGGTACTGCTGGTTGGTTCGCTGATGTAGTTTCAGCTCCACTGATCCATCCACCATTCAAGGCAGCGAGTCAAACCTCATGGTTGATTTAGTCGGCAGTACCCGGGACAGCTCACCCGGGAGAAGTCTCTCCCGATATACCCACTTAGCATTATTTCACTTTGGATCCCGCCACGTGAAAAAAATTAGTTTACAAGTGTGATATTGTTATCCTCACGCACGCATGCCTTGTCTAGAAATGGTTAGATTGATGACTGATTGATTTTTATTGTCGAACTTCACCAATAGTGAGCTAATATTTTTAACATGGCAAGGAAATAGTGCGAAACGGTATTAACATTATTTTGCTTCTTTATTTTTGTATTTGTTTTGCTTTACCCGCTGTCATTCACTTTGCGCCCATTTTATTTAACATCAAAGCTACGCGCAGTGTTTGACAGAATGTTACCTTTAAAAGCAAATAAAGGTAATATTTTATATGTATTTGTATTTAATTTATTTGGAACAAAAACAGTTAAATGTTTCAATTTTACAAAATAAAGACTCTTAAATAACATATTATTATCTTCAAACATAGAACTCACGCCATTCTACACGGATAAACATAAAAAGGTCCATTATTATGAAATTTTAATAATAAGTTTAACTTATTATTAAGTTTTTTAATATCTAATATCCTTTAAATTAACATAAACGTTTGAAGTTATCTAAACTCATATTATCACAGTAATTAAGGAAAAATCGTTAGTGCTCACGCTTGATAAAAGGGATTCAATATTATTCTTAATTTTATATTCATAAAGGAATATATTATTATGTATTCAAACTTATTTCAAAATATATTCGCAGCCTGTAATATCAATTAGCATAGAAATTGTGCTTAATACCAAATAATAATCAAATGCGTATTCATACACAATCGGTCTGTGGTCTGTTGTTATATGTTGTATGTTAGGACAGCTTAATATCACTATATTTAATATTGTATTGTCATTTGCATATATGAATACAAATAGATTGGCTCTATCGTACATTGCTATTTGCATAACCACAACCATGTATATACTATAACGTCAATCTAATCCCGTTATTCTAATAAATAAAATTGTTTTAATTGTATGTGTCATAATTACTTTTTATGATAATTACACAAGTATCTTATACTGTCGTAGTGTGAACACACAATACTCGCAGTGGTGAGGTGACCATTTAAATCACTAAGCCACCTGCGCAGTTACATATCAAACATAAATTATTAGCATTTATATCCGTCTTCCAAATAGGCTACAAAATATACATTATGTAAAACGCGAAGAATCGAAATATATATATGCCTTATTTTCTGTATCAAAATTTTCTAATAATGTTCATAATGTACTACACCTTCATTAAAATAATTTTGAAAGACATGCGATATGATTTTGATATAAAACCAAGTCTTGGTTATTACCTAATCTAAAGCACTAAACTATCTCTGCTATACAATTTTTTAATACAAGGATCGTACAAAGTCCGTTACATAATGATCGTTAAATATATTTTCTATCATAAAATAAGGACTCATTACTCGTGTTTTTATTGATTGCCCTGTTCAAAAGGTCCTTCGTATTTCTAGTGAAGTATCGCGTGCTCTATTACATAAAGCTATAATCATCTAATTAAATTTCTACTTTGAAGCTTAGCATTTCGAATCATTATTTATAAGACGGAACGGTCACGGAACGTTTTTATTATGAAGTGACTGCTGAACTAAGAAATTGTACGTTTCTTTTATAGTTTCTGCGTCATAAAAAATCAAATCAACTATTAATTATGTTTTACTTTCTTAAGGCTGCTATTAGGTTAGGTTGCTAAGTAAACATTCCTTCGTTGTGTAATTAACAACTAAGGTTAAATCATAGAGCTACGTTTGAAATTATGATCACGTTTCTGGGCGTTCAGTTGTCATCTGACACACAATGCCAATAAGACATCTGAATTACAAATATAGTTACTAAATTATATCCTAATCCTAACCCTAACTAATATTATAAATGCGAAAATGAGTTTGTACGTTTGTTTGTTTGTTACGCTTTCACGCCTTGACTCCTCAACTGATAAACATGAAATTTTGCATACACGTTGTCAGGGGTACAGAATAGGACATAGAGTACCTTTCATCCAGAAAAAATAACTGTTGCAAACCTAACCTACATTTACGCGAGCGAAGCTGCGGGTGAAAACTAGTACTAATAAACTATTTAGTTAGTACTGCACGTAAGAATGACTGTACGGGTGGTGTAGTGGTTTAAGTGGTCGCCTCGTAACTGCCATTGCGCGCAGTGTTGTGGGTTCGAATCTCACATGGGACAAAACTTTGTGTGATCCACAAATGGTTGTTCCGAATCTAGGTGTTCATTGTTTAAATGTTTAGAAAGTTCCCCGCGACACAGCGATTAATCATAATAGGGGAATTGTCTATCTAAACATAAATACTACACTGTTTTTAATTTAAGTGAGCGTGATAATTCAAGCTCACTTTAATTAAAACTGTACACTATCGTTCTCCGATCTCTTCTTCTTCTCTCACACATTAGTATGTGTGAGCTCACAATTCTTAGTGTGCTGACATTTTCATACTAAAGGCCCATCTATGATTTAAATCTTTGATCAGCAAGATACTGAAGACTGGAGTCCTTATGATTGAAATACAGAAGTGGACTTCTGTGTACTCTATGTTTCATCGAATTGTAATTTTAATGATACCTTTATTATTTGCTCTGTACGCAATTTATTCATTCGGTACGAAGCCCTTTAAGAGAAAATTTTTACGCATAATTGCGACACATGCCAAACGTAATATTTGTAAAGCCATATCCAAAAATATTGGTATATATTCTATAAAGCCAGCCAGTATGTTGCAGACACATATTAATATAAAAATTATGAATCTTTCGAAGCCCATTTATGTACTAGCAAAATACGACTAAGAAGTATTTACTCCATCCATCAAGCACAATAATTATGCATAAAAACATTAAAATGTTTACGATTTCTTTCTGCATAACGGTTTTTTACACCAAGCGCAGGCATTAATATCCATTTATGTTAGTAATACGTACGTAGGTACTGTTGGTCATAGAAAGCCTATTTCACCCATTCACTCATACATGCAAGTTATACGTACTTCACAGTCCACTGCAACTGATTGCTATGCGGATCACCCAGTTGCATTTACATAACATGGCGCCATAGTAATTATAAACATTGGGTCTCAGTAACGATACACAGACCTGCCAAATCCAATTTAGCGATTGCTTACAATTGCTGAATATGCGCAAACGTTTGCGTCAAATCAAACAGTATAGTAATATAGGTTCGTGCAAACAAATATTCTAGAAGGGTGGATGAACCGAATACTAGCCTTTTAGTATATATTTTATCTTTGCAAGATCATAACATTTTAACGATTGCTTAATAATAATTGGTGTATTTTTTTATCAACAGTAAGTAAGTAAGATTCTAAAGTAAGCCTGATAATACATATAAATTGAGAATTGAGGAATTAGGATAAAAAAAAAATTACAATCTTAAAAAGACCTGCTGACTCTAATTGCGGCATATATCTAATGCCACCCTTTTGTGTACCTAATGCTAGCCTTGTTTAGGGTTATTATGTTTTTCGTATCACTGGTATTTTCTAACATATTATATTAGGAAAATACCTGACCCTTTAGAAGGCTTACACGGAGACATAGGACCAACGTTTAATCTTAGGTAGGATGGAACACCTACAGCGGCACTAGCCATAGCAGGCGTAGGACTATTGCTACGTATGGATTCTAATATACATAATTATATGGGCTATAGGGATGCGTGTTTGATGGGCCGGTAAGCGAATGCAAAACGACATCTAAATATTCTTATAGCATCAAGTCGGATGGACAGACGGTGACTCGCCAACTCACTAGAGAGGCCACCTGAATAGCCTTTTTGGACACCTGAATATTTTTTTTTCCCCTGGGGATATGCTCCCTATGCATACCCCCTCGCAACAAGGGGATGCGAGAGGGCAATGTCGGGCTCTCCCGAGACTTCGGGCCTACCGACTAAAACCACCACGTTGTGCCACCTCGCTGCTTTGTGAGGTGGGTGGGTCACTGGAACTATAACTACATCAGGGACCCACCCAGCAGGGTCCAATACAGAAACTAAAAAGGTCTGCGGGCGATGACTCCTGGGCAACGCCCAGGCACAGAGGGCGTGGCTCCGACTCAATGGTTGGCGGGCAGGAGATCCCCGTTCTCCCACCCGCGACCTTTACTACGGCGGCGGCACGGATCCGCCAGGATATTTTCCTCACGGATCCGCTCCGCCGCCTCTTTCTGCGAGATGACGTCCTCGTAGAAGGATGCTTCCACTACCCACTTCCTCTCGCTGTCAACCATGGCTACCTGAATAGCCACCATAGGCATGCAAGCCAGCAGCAGAGGGCAACACTGGTGCGAGCGGCTAGGGGTGTTGTGCAGTGCGGCGCCGGTTTCACCATTACGGGTCTCGTGCCAACAGAGAGCCAGTATTACTAAATCTGGCGTATAGTTTCTACTCGGTGTAAGGATTTCTTTAACTAAACGCATTGATAGATAAGATCATTAAAATCTTTTTATTAATGGAAAAAGGCGAAAGGTTATTCGGGGCATTCACCCTAACTTGATTATTTGAAAGTAGACTGATAATATTATACCTAATGTTACTGGTCGTTCATAGTTTTAGATACATAAACATTAGACATTTTTACTCGCGTATCATGTCATATTAGGAAACTTCTTAAAGTTAATATATATACAGGTTGAAATTGCAGTGTGTATCATTGGATAAAAGGTATTTTTATTGTTGCAGGTTAAAAAGCGTGGTGAATACTTCTATCATTATCTAGGTGAGTAATATTATTTTTATCGACACAGCACTTCAAGTGACTCATACAGAGATGTGCTGAACTATGTATATTCAGTACTGTATATTTTCAGTAGCGTGTTTATTATCTTAGAAAAGGGCTAACCTGATGTGATATATATATATATATATATATATACTTATATTTTGAATAGTAATAATAATAATAATAATAATATTCTATCACATACACACAACACCATCTAGCCCAAACTAAGCAGAGCTTGTACTATGGGTACTAGACAATGGATAAACATACATATATACTTTTTTTTTTTTTTAAACTAAAATGTAATCCATCTAGTTCTCTCTTTATTCTTAAATTTAACTTGCATGTCGTAAGTTTTGCAACACAATTTACCAATATACGCTGAAGATATGCTAGTGATAGATTTAATTTAATAAACGATTATAAGTTTGGATCGAAAATTTTGATGAAAACAAGCCAAATTTTCCCTATAATAAAAATATTCGGCATGACTTACTAAACTTAATGTATCTCATTTATTTAGTAGCTGTGCCTACTTACTGCCTTTAATGAGACTGGGATTCAATTAATTTTGATACATAAATAGATTTGAATAGTGATCACACTTTGAACTAATACAATAACTTTTTAACGTTTTATGTACTATGTCTGAATTCCAATCAATAATATTAGTTAATTGCAATGCAGTCAGTGTTCACTGGTGTTACCTTATTGTCTCATTGGTTCTGTAGCATAAGTTTGCCTTTATGCTTGAATCTGATCGCAAAGTCATTCGTGCAAAGTGTTATTGGGCGTTTCTAATAGAAAATGCACAGAAACAGCGTCTAGAAATGGGCTCGGTAGATGGCGATAAGCTGATCTCTTATTATGCAAGACATGACTTGGCGAATGTGGTAATGGACCTAAATGTATCCCTACAGAGTAAAAAAAATTGGAGCAGTCTTTGGAGATAGAAGTGAAAACTTTAATAATTTTTTGCGAAGGATGCACCATTTCTGAGATATTGTTAATATTCTAAAATAATTCAAAAATGGAAAGCGTGGAAGCGTGACGATGACGCGAGTTCTATGATTTTTGTTCACCCAAGAAGTGCTGAACGCGCCTAAAGAAGTGTTTACTTCAAAAAGTTTAGGAAAGATTTTGTGTCGCAGGAAACATTCAAACAACGGACACAAAAAACACCCAGACAACAATAACATAATCATGACAACCATTTGTAGATTACACAAATTTTTGTCCACTCGGCGCAATAGCAGTGGCGAGGCGACCACTTAAACCACTACGCCATACATCCTTACTCCTTATTAATATTATAAATGCGAAAATGAGTTTGTTTGTTTGTTACGCTTTCACGCCTTAACTACTCAACCAATCATCATGACATTTTGCATACACGTTGTCAGGGGTACAGAATAGGACATAGGGTACCTTTCATCAAGAAAAAAAACTGTTGCAAACCTAACCTAACCTACATTTACGCGAGCGAAGCCGCGGGTGAAAACTAGTTAATTCTATATTTGTTAGAAAATTAATTATGTTAAGTATGACGGCTTCATACTATATTTATATACATTCCATTTTAATGCTTACAGTCTTTCAAAGAAACACTCGGTAATGACGTTGTACTGCTTTATTCCAGTCACGCATTTGAACGAGTTGTCGCATGCTAATTCAATCTGATTTGTGTCGTACTGACTTACATCAATGAAGTTAAATAAAGAACAGTTCTATTAATGAGATTGCTGACATACCTACTATAGTTTAAGAAGCTCAGAAAGTGGTTTTAAGAAAGTTTTAAAAACTGTTCATTTCTGTTCATGAAAATGAATAAAAAATCTAACTTGCCTAATTACGATGCTGTAGATAATAAATATTAAAATCTTAAATTTTAATGAAAATTGTAGCTTACTGAGCTTTTTAAGTACTGAAAGTAACCTTCAGTAAAATATTTTTTATGAATAAGATCGTAAGTAGCCATTGGCAAAGGTTTTAAGTTTGATCCCACGGCATGCTTCTCTGAGTTTATGTGTAACTTTGGAAGAATATGTAGTGAGAAATCTCGTATTTCTGAGTGTTCTACATAACGTATACGAAGATCTGTAAAGTCTGCCAGCCCCTCTACTGATATCAGAGACCAAAAATAGGGCATTTTATAAATTTACTGCCAATTCTCGTAATTAAAAATATTCAAAATATAAAGGCGATCTAGTCTAATAAATGTTAAATATCAACTAAAATGTAATTTATATCGATATTTGACGTACCGATTTAATTATTTAATTTATGAAAATACCATTTCTAATTTTGATGACAGTGACACTAGATAATAAGTAACTCTATTTTAAACAGTTTTTATTCGAGAAACGACCCGCAGGGCTGATTTATTACATTATTATTAAATGTCAACTAGCGAAGCGTGGAGTGCTAGGCTTTACTCCCCGCTTAGTATAAACCATTGTGTGATCTAGGAGATAGTGTTTTCCGAGGCTAGCTGTTTTTTTTGTTCGTTGTTTTATTATTTGTAATGCAAAGACATAGGGATAATCGTAGTGTCTCGAGAGCGACAGACAAGGATTATCCCCAGTTCGGACCTTGTCTTTTCTAGGGATAACCTTTTAGTAGGTGTTTACTAGAAACATCTTCATTTAGTTTTATTTTTAGCATCGAAATTTATCTATATAAAATATACCTACACTCAGGAATGAACGAGAACGTTCGGTTTTCTAAGTACCTACTAAAGTTATGATTCTTAATCCAACCTTTTATGAAATCGGCATTTGTCACTTTGTCCTCATTTGGCATAATAATATATTTATCCACGACTCTGTATGCATGGACTACAGGTCGTAGCGTAGTCCATATCGCCGGTCCTACGATGCAAATCGATGAGATGAGATCTCGAGATGCTGTGTTAAACCTCAAGAAATCAACATATGATAAATTACGTCATAAGTCATTCAGTTTTTTCGAGATGTCATAGTGTTAATCTCCATGCTGTTTCTGAAAATAACATGCAAAGAATATTTATTACACTTTACTTGACGCGGAAATCGAACCCGGGAAACGAATGCATATCAATTGCATTTGCTGCGCCAACGCCAGGGCACAATCTCTAAACATGGCTACCAAAATTAGATTGTTGTAATACTTGCGTCTGGCGGTTTAAAGCGTGATGATCTTTTATAAAAAAACTTTTCTTTTTATGAATTTAAGTTAAATAGATTAGATCAATTTATATTGGCTGTACAGTCTTCAGAGGCTGCTAAAAGAATGTGTGATGTGATAGCATTACTTAATTTGTAAATTTTCTTTATTAACATGTATCTATAACGGTTTGTTATACTTAATAGCATTTATGTTAAAATTATATTACTGATATTAAAAGGTATGATGGGGTTAATATTATGTCTGGTTTAGACAAAAACCCCGAAAGAGACAATTAAAAAAATAAAAACATTTTTATATTTGAGATTATTTCAGACTTGCTCTTTATATTTTGTTACGTTATCATGATACGTGTCAATATCCGACGTAATATATTCAAGTTTCCTTATGGTGCTTATCTGAAATTCTTGGAATATTGTCTCATTATAAAGCCTGAGTAAGTAAACACCGCTTGTTTAATACTACAATAATCTCAATATGTTACGCTTTGTAAGCAATATATTATGTGCCTACTATAATTATGTCTTTGTTACACAACTTATATATATATATATATACCTATTATTTTGGATACCTATATACAGACATTTATTACCGAAATATAAAATTATATTTAAATAAGCTACATTTAACATGTCAATTGTAGATTATTATTTTTACCTAACATTAAATAATTTTTAATATAGAACTTTTTGTATTATATGTTTAATTGCACCGATCACATAGTGGTATTTGTGGACACTTCGGCACAGCCACTTCGCCAACTGTTGTGGGTTCGAATCTCAAACAGCGCCAAATTTTTGTGATCTTCCATGGCCGTCCCGAGTTTGGGTGTTTTATAAATCCATTGTTGGCGGCAATTGTCACAAAATACTGCTTAAACCACTAAATTAGGAAATATTATCTAGATACCGAGATTAAAGCTTTATTTAACTTTAGGAAGCCCCAGCAGAGATTGTTATATTCTATACAATCCAACCATTTAATGAATATGTACTCGTAAGTACTTATTGATTCCAGGAATCTTGTGTCAGCAGCATCTGCGCAAGCAATCCGAATATGATACCTATACAGTATAGGTAGAGACGATGGCGTTTCATGTACACGGCGCTGTCCATTACTCAAAACGAATATTATTATACCTTTTTTATAGTAGAAGCGCGGACCGAATCATCCTATTCCCTGAGTTGCGTGGTGTGAACTGTATAGAAGTCAAGGTACACAACATATTTTAAATAGTCAATCACTGACGCTTAGTACTGCTGCTTTAAAATATAAATGATATTACAAGTAATAAAAACGACAGCATACAATTTATAACACACTCTATAAAAAATAAAAGCTTTTAACAACTTAGCCAATATTGTTGGTACTTATTACTCGGTAATATGAGTTTATCGTTGCAATGAAAGTTGTTAAGCTTAAGCTTTTATTGGTCAATTAAACTTCCATTAAAATATGCAAGCTTACAGAAGTTGGTACTCTGATTACTCTGCTATTTAAAACCACTGACAGAAGTTTAAATTCAGAACGATGCGATGTACATGCCGAAGCCACGCGTATTAAGCCTTAAGCTATTGTAAACTTTTTTGATAGGTGACAAGTATATGTAACTGTTGTCTCAATAGTTGTTCTTACTGGTTAAACTATGGACTTATACTGACAGGGCTTCGAGTTTTAAAAGATAAACGCGTTATCAATAGTGGTATCAGCCAAATAGATAGCAACAGACTATAATATAATTCTAGGTCAATAGTATCAGCTGCCTTGACATTAAAGACATTAAAATTTCGGAGAGGCTATAACATCTGCATCTAAAATTAGTATCTTTTATGGGATGATAGGCAAACGGGCAGACCGATCGCCTGATGGTAAGCGATTACCGCCGCCCATGGACACCCGCAACACCAGAGGAGTCACAAATGCGTTGCCGGCCTTTTATAAAGGAGTACGCTCTTTTCTTGAAGGTCTGTAGGTCGTATTGATCCAGAAATACCACAGGCGACAGTTCATTCCACAGTTTAGTCGTGCGAGGCAGAAAATTTCTGGAAAAACGCACAGTTGTGGACTGCCAACTATCTAAATGATGGGGATAGGATCTTAAGTCGAGGAATGAGTCACTGATGCTGTAACGCCTATGTACGAATATCTGATCTAAGACACTATAATTGCATCTTAATACGTGGAAAGTACTACGAAAAGTTGAGAGATTTTGGTATTGTTAAAGTGACTTTTATATTTAACTAGCTGTTATCTGCAACTTCGTCCGCGTAGATTTTAAATAAAAAGTGTTTGTCTCCGCCGAACCCTATTTTTTTTTCTAAAATCAAAGTAGCCTATATTACTCCTTATTACATCAGCTATCTGCCAGTGAAAGTCCCGTCAAAATCGGTTCAGCCGTGTCGGAGATTAGCCGGAACAAACAGACAGACAGACAAAAATTTTAAAAATAGGTGTTTTTGTATAGGCACCTTATATATTTTCATATGCATTAGATAAAAAGCTGTTATTTTGACGTTACAAACAGACACTTCAATTTTATTTATTTGTATATATATGTATTAATATGTTATAGCTGCTCGTGACATAACAAATACATATAATACCGTTGCTATTTCGGTTATCGGATACCGTTTTAATAAAGCCCGCTTTGTTCCTGTTGAATCGTTCATAAATTGTTCGAATAGTCTAGGCCTCGGCTGTTAGTAAACATTTACGCATCTGGACTCTGGTTATAATTGGCTATTTCAATTAGATTGTGTCTCAACTATTTACTTTTGAATAGACCTGAGGCAGATGTTTGCACGATAACATTGTTTCGCCGTTGGGGTAGTGTTATTGGTATTTCTGTGTTTTCATTTGTTGTCATCGCGTATGTTAATACCTACGCTACGTTCTGAATGGGCTGTATAGTCATTGGTTTCGAACAATAGCATCTATATTCTGTTCTATTCTTAACTAAAATTAAATCTATATATTAGAGGTTCTGTAAGCTACATTCTCTCCTTATTTACTATACTGCTTATTTTGAACACGAATTAATGATGAAACACAAATACCCTAAAAACATATTTTTACATAAATACATACATAGATTCACGCCTGTTTCCCAGAGGGGTAGGCAGAGACTACGGATTTCCATTTGCTATGATCCTGACACACTTCTCTGGCTTCTTTCATATATATTTTTATATTTCATATTAATCATAATTAACAAATATTAACCAAGCAACGATTCTTTGACGCAAAATGACAAGCGTCACCGACCATTTTCTGATGTACTATTTTTTATTTTATTTGATGAGCTGGTAATGAATTTAAGGATATTAAATAAATGTAGATCAGTAAAATTATTTGTTTTATAATTAAATATTTGGCGAGAATGCAGATTAACAAGTTGTAATTAAACTAGGTACTTATTATAAAACTAGCTAATCCGCGAAACTTCGCCTGCGTCACATAAGAGATTTTTTTCCATTTTTGCAACATTTTTCATTGATGCTCCGCTCCTATTGATCGTAGCGTGATGTACATATATAGCTTATAGCCTTTCCCGATAAATGGGCTATCCAACATTAAAATAATTTTCAATTCGAACCAGTAGTTCGTGAGATCAGTGCGTCCAACCAAACAAACAAACTCTTCGGCTTTATAATATTAGTATAGAAAATAACGACCTAGCTATTAAAATAATTATATCTTATAAAACTGAAACTAAAGAAAATCGAATATTTAATTATGTCTAATAATACTTCAACTAAAGAAAATAAGTCTTAGGTACTACATCTATATATAGCTAATACTTAATAACTACCTACTAATATTTAAAAACTATCTACTATATCTAAAGAATAAAAGTCGCGCTGATAAGCACGGTTTGTTTACGATTGCTAAATGTCAATAAGAACCAACGCTTCATTCAATGCCCTTCGCTTCGGGCCGTGCCGTGCTTTATAGAAAAATGAACCGTATAGCATACGTATTGCACGTTGATACATTCGCAAGTCGCAAATCACCTACTACACCGTAATTACTTAAAATTTTATTTCATGATAATGTTATGTGTTTGTAAACCGATTTTCATACCGATTTTCAACCGATTTTTATAATTCATATTTTATAAGTTAGATACATTTTAATCGTGAGAATGTTGTGAAAATACAGCTATGTATAATACGATTTTTTTAAATATTTTGCAACATTTTGAACGAATACCTCAATTCCTAATTATTTTTTTAGTATAAAAAGTATCCTATAACCTGCCCAGGATTAAGAACTATAACTTTACCAAGTTTGATTAAAATCCCTTCAGTTCAGACAGACAGACAAAAAATTTACTGATTGCATTTTTGGCATCAGTATCGATTACCAATCACCATCCAATAGTTATTTTGTAAATATATTCAATGTACAGAATTGATCTCTCTACAATTTTATTATAATTAGTATAGACGATAACAAAGCTGTATGAGAAAAGCTATTCAAAAATGTCTTCTACTTTAACGTAGAACACATTTTTGAATAGCTTAATTTTTTTGAAATGCCTGCTTTAAATCTTTAACTCTCCGTGAAAACACAGTATCTTAGTTTCTAATTCAAAATCTACATAAGATACGTTACACACTCTTTTCAGTAGAATCGGTAATATGGTGTGTATATGAAAATGCGCCGCAAGTAAATTGTAGTCCACAAGTTACTGAATTTACATTTACGTAAGTAGCTTGGTTAAGGTAAAGGTTTAACATTGAAGATAGGTACATTGCATAAAACTCACGATCACTCTCTTAAATCGCTATTAAATTATGATTTCAATATTTTATAACTCTTACGTACAATACACATGAACGAATTTTATCTTTCCGCCTTTCCTTCACATCGTTCACATTATAACATTCCCACACAGTGTCAATATTATGCTTAACCCATGCCGTAATGTTATCCTCTCAAATAATAACGCCTTTTTTGTACATAAATAACGCGTGAACCAAGAGTTCCTAACAAAATTGTAATCGTATTTAATTTAGATTTCATTTTTGAATTCACTTACGTCTTTCGTCGGTCAACATTCACAAAGAGATAAAATATTTTGAATAATTAGAAATTATTATGTATTGCTGGATAGGAATAGTCGTCGCATCAGATAATAATTATTAATAATAATAAAAAAACAGATTTTAATGAAATTTATATTGTGTTCACGCGTCGACTTAAAGCAATATGAGCACAAAAACATACATTAAACAGAATCTAATAATCGGCTCAGTATAATGCCATAGCCCAATAGATAAAGCATTATACTTGCGATTAAGAGGGCGTGGATATGAATCCGACCCAATGCACAACCAACTTGAATCTATTGATAATACAAGCATTCTAGCTTAGCTGTAGAGACCTACAAGAATGCTAGTAATTTGTAAGACAAATTCCAGTATTGAATTAAAAAGAAACGCACTATTACGCATATACGAGTGCGTACACCACTACGATCGAATAGAGAATGCGGTCGAATAAAGTCCGACTTCATCCAAAATTTTTTTTGAGGGTGTTACTACTTTGTACATTTGTTTTGGCGTATTTAATTTAATCTGTAGTATACGGGCGATCTGCCACTCGGATCACCATACACATTTCGATTAACTCCACCGGTACTATCGGTTGACACCAATATACGACCCTTCCGTGTATTTACCCACATGAATATACCAGTCTAGATTTACAGTCCACACGCATTTAATTTATCTTCATTAATCTAGAATCCTACAACTGAAATCGCTACGTTCGATCGGTAGGTTCGAACCACACAATTACGTACCCGTAAATTCATAGGTACTATACATACATAAGTGTATTTAAATGAACCTCAATATGGTAAAACTGTTCATATTTCTAAGAATAAAGTATAAAAGAGGGTTGAAAACCGATAAAAACTTTTGCCACAAGTACATCATACTTACAAACTCTGATAATAGAAACATGATATTACGTATATCAAGTTTCTATTAATAGAATACAGTATATAAAACGAAACGTATCAAAACGATCCGGCGATGCTATTTTTCAAAGTTTAGTTTTGTTCGAGAGAGTTTCACCTCAATATCCTGGGTGGATATTTGAGCTGAGTGCAGAACGGATACACCTAATGCAGAAATGAAAAATGGTTTCACAAACGCTCTATTTTAGAGAAGATGCTGCTGAAGTATTTGTCTATATAAGCGTATATATACGAAACTGTTTTAAGAATAACGTGTTATCGAGGCGTGTTATGTACTAGGTACTATTATGTATATGTAAGACGTACAAGGTATTTAAATAGGTGTGTGTACAATATTGTTTCGGGTGTATATTGGCTAAGTTTTCAAAGGTCATATAGTATTGAGCTGCAGCGGCCCGCTGGCCGCCAACCACATTTGTTTTTAATTAGGTATCACATTTTTTAATAGTTTGGTCTTTCAGCAACTGATAAATAAATGCGAAATCACATTTTTATTGGTTTCGGAGATTTATAGATTAGTCCACTGTACCAATAAATATTTTATCTTTATATCTATCATCTCCTTTTATGTTAAATATCTATATATTAATACGTGAAGCAAAAACTTTGGATCCCTTTTTACGAAAATTGGGAGGACAGAGGAGTATGAAATTTCGCACACTTAAAGTTTATACAGAGAAGAAGTGACGAATGCTAATATTTTTTTAAAATATGCATTAGAAATACATTAAATTAATGAAAAAACACTACACGCACACAACCATGCATTTGACACACGCAGTCGAAGCGCGTAACTATGGTTACATATATCAATACATAATTAATGACATATATTAGCAATATCTTACAGGCGTAGGTACTTTGGTCGAATTTCGAGCACTAGGCGACCGCTAGTATAGATAATAATTCAAAAACCCTGTTCCTGTGTTTATTTCTGTTTGTCTGTGCATACGTGCACGATACTCTGTACAATGGCTAAATCAATTTGAATATCTACATATTTTAGTGATGTATTGAAATAAGTTTTGTTTAATATTTTGTGTTTGATCATCTGACAAATTAGGTCAATTATAAATGCACTAGGATACGTAAATGATACAAATATGTGAGTATAAAATCGCGGTCACAGTTAACATGTAGTTAGGTTCATACACTGACTTAAGAATGATTTGGAAATAAAACACAACATCGTTTTGTTATAAAATGAATCCATAATGTTTCTAACAGCATCGCAATACCAAGTTAGAAATAGAAACATGTCAAAGACGTAGACGAGATATTGAATTGAAATCGTCAATTTTTAATGTACTGCAACCGTCATAAATCTTGCCTGAGGTTCATTTCCAGTCTATCACCTATAAACAACTTTAAATTTTGGAATCAACCGAATTTGTTTTGACATTCATTTATAATTTTATTGTTTACAATTATATCGAGAGCATAAAATGTTTATCGCTATTTGATTTATTTATTACGTATGTATAACTGTCATGTTAATAAAATCATGTGCGAGCGCGTTATGGGATGAGAACCCGGGTTCATTAATCGTTTATACACTGGTTATGTATGTTTTTAAACCTTGAATCATTAAAAAAGACAGCACACACAATGAATTAATTGCAGTAGATGTTATGTGTAAATACTCATACAATTTCGAATCTAACATTGCCTGTAAAGGTTTTTAGGACTAGGGAGAGATATTGTTACTATATTATTATATAAAGTGTGAGTGAAAGGTACAGGACAGTATTATAAATTATTGCAACGCTTTGCTTCTTCTTGAGTTCTAGTAAATTAATTAAAAATGGTTCCGGTGTTTTACTGGTATAATATTTTCATGATACCCTGTCGATGCAAATTAAGGACTACGAGGAAGAGAGAAGATCTCATTCAGCATAAATAAAAACAGACGCACACGACCTTAGTCTCGCAGTGATCATGCTGCTAAAAGCAGTCGAAACAACAAGAAAAGTGTATGTATAGTGAGTTTTGTAATAGTAGCCAAAGGTTGTAATTTAAATGAATCGCAATAAAATAAGTAAAGGCGTTTATGTCAATACGTTCGGTTTACGGTATTACATGTATAATAACTATGTATGTATGTTTGTGTACATGTTTAGGATTAATACAGTGCATCTCACAATTACCACTGTGTATTAAATTAGCAACATAATCGAATTGAGGCTCGGGTTTTGACATAATTATAAGTATTATCTAATAATTGGGGACGGCTAATCACAAACCTCCATGTAAATGTTATGTAAAATTTTCGTTTATAAGGCCTGTCGCGGTGGTGCATCGGTAGTATTGTGAGACTGCTGCGCATTAGAGCTTGGATTCGGCTCCCGAGTCGGGCAAAGAATTATACGGGCTTTCTGTCAAGAAATTATCTGTAGAAGCATGGAGTATTGAATTGTGGACCCATTTAGGTAGAACCTAAAATAATAGCTGGCTAAAAGTTACGGCTTTTCTGCTTAGCCCTTTGAGGTTATAGGCAGCATTTACTCACTCAATCATTTCAATCATTAATCAAATCATTTGTTTCGGGCTGCATAGGCCCATAGATAAATACATTAACCTAAATTTACATATTATATAATTTTATAATACATACAACACCATCTAGCCCAAACTAAGCAGAGCTTGTACTATGGGTACTAGACAATGGATAAACATTACATATATACTTTTTTATTGTTTTATAAATACATACATATTATACCTACATAGAAACACCCAGATCAAGACAAACATCCATATTCATGCACACAAATGTTTGACTTGTGCAGGAATCGAACCCGCGATCTCAGGCGTGGCAGTCGGTTACATTAACCACTACGCCATCCAGGCCGATTTGATGTTAGTAAATACACCTTAATACTATGTTAGTAAAACTTCACTTCGCACACTTAATACTAGTGCGCTCGGCTGGTACTTGTCCGCGGAAGCGACGGAATACCACGTCTTGCGGCCAAAAGCTTTCGTCAAACACCATGTGCAGGTAGCAGTCGGGTACGCGCACGACGAACGCTTTAAAGTTGACGTTGCGGCGCGACTCCAGCAGCTGCACTCTCGGGACGTACTTCAGCTTTTGGCACACGTACTTCGCGATGTCCTCCGCCTCAGTGGTGTAGTGCAGGCGCGATATGTACACCGGCGTGTTCGGGGACGGACAATACAGCGTATAATAAAAAATATACAGTTGACTAATGGTTTTGAAATGAAATGATATGATTATTTATTTGCATGAATCATGGTAGGTAGTAAGTTGTTCAAATGTACATGATAAAAAATGTTCAGATATTTCGCTGGTTTACCCGACATGCAAAGAATTTATAATAATTATAAGTAGCAACAAAAAGTTCAAAAATCAATATTTTTCAGGTGATACATAGGTCCTAATACTAAGCATACATTTTAAAGTCATGTCAAAATAAGATTAGAATGTAATGTAAATAATTCATTTAAATACAATCAAAATAAAAAACTCAAATGTATACAATGTCAAGTAAAATATCATTAAGGTGTCTCAAATCAAGATTTGTAACAAATCATCTACCTTATAAAAACATTTCTCTAATAACCAATCATTTAGTGCTTTCTTGAATTTCCCATTTGGCAATTCTCGTATACATTTTGGGATTCTATTATATATTTTAACGGTCATGACATAACAATTTTTGTGAGACAAGGCAGTTTTCTCATAGGCATTAATAATATAATATAATAATAATATAAAATTCTATCACATACACACAACACCATCTAGCTCAAACTAAGCAAAGATTGTACTATGGGTACTAGACAATGGATAAACATACATATATACCTTTTTTTTTGTAAATACATACATTACATATTATATATATATATCCGTCCGTATAATACATATATATCCGTGTTGATGGATCTCTTTTTAGTTAGTTAGTTAGTTGGACGTGTTGTTGTGTTGTCCACACTTAGCCCAACAATTGGGCCATTGTGCGTAACTTGCGTAAGTGATCGACGCGAAAAGTTGTTCGGTTACTCATACCACCTCAGCTCCGTCCAGAAAGATAATAGAGATGTTGCGCAGTACCTCCTTCATCGTTTCTGGCCTGTTTAGTAGTTTCACCCGTTGGTTGCTCACGCTTTTTCAATATAGAGCACGTGAGGTGGTATCTCCTCGGTCTCTATGCAACTTTTACATAAGGGGCTGTCAGTGATGCCGATGTTAAAAAAGTGTTTGTTGAGTGAACAGTTGACTAATAACGTAAGCCATAAAACGTAGCGTAAAAGTTAAAATAAAAAAGAAATATACTTTTAAGGTGGCAAACGAGCATACGGCCCACCTCATAATAAGTGGTCACCGTAGCCTATGGACGCCTGCAACACTAGAGGCATCACTTGCGCGTTGCCGACCCTTTAGGAAAGGAAGTGGGAAGGAGAAGGAGAGGGAAGAGGGAAATAGGGTGATTGGGCCTCCGGCACTCTCACTGACCGAACGAAACACAACAGTAGGAATACTGCTATTTCACATTAATATTATGTGAGAGGGTAGTCTTTCCCCGGTCGAGCCAGCCCATTCATGCTGAAATCAGCGAGGCTACTACTTTGTAAATTGTTTTGAATGTCAATTGTCTTAGAAAATACTGTAAGTTAACATATGTATAGGCTAATATGTCTTGTAGATGTAAATATGTATAAATAATATTTTTAATTTAATAATTATTTGATAAACAAACACTAAAAATAAATTCAGTACGTGCTTTCAGAATATATTCGTTGTCTTATAAATAGATATGAAAAAAATAACAGTACTTAAATATAATATGAGTCTCTATGTATTGTCTCTAGTTACCAGCACGCCATACTTGTTTGCTCAATAAGATAAATAAGAAAAATGATGTCTATAAATGTTGACTTTAGTTATAATAAGCAGTTCCAATAAAGCTGCTTAATTTACTCTCCTCGGTATAAATTTCTAATGAAAAATGTTGAATACAGTCCGGCTTACAATATCCTTACCAAGCAGTTCCGCTATGCAGGGAACGTGAATATAATGCACAGGTTTAGTTTGTATGTATTTTTTTAGTATGTGTTAGTCACAGAAGAACTATAACTGCACTTGAGTAATTACAGAGAAATTTTATGTTTGCGTGTTGCTATAAAAATGATTTGCAAGTCCATTACGAACGACTTTGTATGCAAAATTGAAAGAAATGCCAGCGTTATTGGTAATACGTTGCATTTTACAGAAGTGGGGCAGCCCGTTTCTTGATTCGTATAAAAGTTAAGGTATGTTAAATGTGTTTATGCATTAAGTCACAAAGTAATGCTTATGAACGTTATAGTTTTAAAAATTGTAATAATAGTGCAGTACTTGACACAAATACTCCTTGCGTTATTTACTATAAAACCATAAGAAACTGAAATAAATAAAAAATAAAAACTTTGTGGTATGTCACAGCTTCAATGCAATTAGCTCTCCTCTTGCGTTACTAATCCAACCAAATTCTTGCTATCAAATTCTTGCCTAACATCTTGAGAAATAAATCAATGGTGTGATGCAAGTTGCGGGCTAGTTGAGTTACTAAATATTGAACTACACCCAACTTCTTGAGAAGTAAGTCACAGCTGTAACGCAAGTAGCTGGGTACTAGCGTTACTAATTGTTAATCTTATCCAATTCCTTGAGAAGTGAAATTTTAGTAATAAACACCGCTGTGTACCCACACAGCGATGTTTATTACTAAAATTTCACTCAAACTGGAGCAATCCACGAAAATTGCAAACCTACATTGTAATTATGTATAATTGTGTTCCTGTGGTCAGAAGGCTTTTCCAGCTCCTTGAGAGGACGAGATCAGTTTTGCAATGACAGCACACAAACTCCTTTTTTAGATATTGGCAAAGTGCGAATGTGTCTCTTTCCTCTGGTGTTGCAAGGGCCTATAGTTTTCAGTAACAATTTACAAACAGGTAGGCCGTACGTTAATTTGCATAAAATCGCATCTTCGTTGTATAAATAAACGGCGCATCTATTCTGTGATCACTAGCTTTAAAAATGAATGATGTCTCCAGAACTGGCTATTAAAGTAAGAGAAATCAAAAACGATTTACTAGAACCTGTATTTTAGTCTTTAATATACATTCTGGAATTAGAAGCATAAAAGGATAAAAGTTTTAATTAATTATGTTGTTCAACATTTATTTAGCTGTTAGAAAATAAAAACAGTTACGTTGTTTATTTTCTTTGCAATAATTTTTTGTCTGACATTATTATCATGTTTACAACGAAGTGTAGCAGAAACTTTAATTGCAAAAGGTTTTCTTTTTAATTTTTTGCAGACCTTATTTATAACTTCAAAATAAGGGATATTACTGCTGCAAAGTTCAACACGATTATTTTAAACTCGCAAACTGCCAACCTAAAACATTCGAGATGTAAAATATGTATCGAAAATGGATTTATAACTTTTTTTGTTTCTGTAAACTATAAATGCTATGACAATTTCATCTAATTACATTATTAGAGTGGAATAATTTTTTATCACTACATATTATAAAATAAAGTCCCTCGCCGCGTCTGTCTGTCTGCCAAAGGATCACAGTAAAGTCAATGTAGTGGAAAACGTTTAGGTACTATCAGAAGACCACAAACATTTCTACCACCAATGAAAATAAAAAGTAGATTTCTAATTCGAATATAACTAGCAACAGCCACGAACTAAACCTATATTTGTACCAAATAAGAAAATAAGACCACATAATCCACTTAACCATTCCTTGTTGTAAAACCACAGTCTCAAGTAATTTATCGTATCACACGACGTTCATCTTGATTAATCGTTCATGCATCAGGGATTACGGTACAATGTACCAGCACAACTACGCAGGGTTGCCAATTGCGATCAAAAGTAAAAAAGTGATTAATGGATTTCAGCGAGTGTTTTTTTGTTATTATGAACAGCATACCGCAGATTTTGTTTTTATTGTGATATAATATAATTATGTCTCTATCGTGTGGTTGCCATAACACGTTGCATTTTTGTTTTAGTCCGAGATGAATAGTATGTGTTAAGTATTAGAGTTATTTTACATGATGGTGTAGTTGTGGTACATTAGCGTTGCACCAACAAATGCCTTTACTTATACGCTTCTAGATTTTGCTCGCGACTTTACTTGTATAAATATCAATTTTGTCAATAAATCTATCCCTGGGTATTTTTTTCTAGATGAAACGCACTTCATGTCCTCTTCTGTTCTGTTCTTCTGTTCTGAAATTTCATAATAATCGGTCGAATAGTTGAGAAGGAAAAGCGTTACAAATCAATAAACTCACATTTGCATTTATAATATTAGTTGGAATAGCGGTAACCAACAAATAACTTCGACTACGGCACTGCTTAGTCACGAAGCGACTGCGCATCACACTCGCGTGACAAAGTCGCGGTAATGTCACGTGTTACTCAATGAAGTGGAATGCGAAAGTTGACTATTGAAATATGGAATCCAACGTTGAAATACTATAGTGCTGTTATTATTTACACTTCTCCATCGCTCTCAGCGTCAACCAGAAAAACAAAATATACTGCCTCAAAACCGATTTTTAAATAGTGATTACATAGTTTACATATACATTGGAATTTCAATAAAAAATATTTTTTATAAAATTTAACTTCAATAAGTATTTAATAATTAATTACTGTACTATGTAATTAATCGGTACTGCTGCTTCAGTGAACATTAACACAAACACATGCATATATATAAAACAATATTTTAAAATATTGTTTTATATTTTTAGATAGTTACGTTTGAGTAGTATCTATAATAATAACGAGTGAAGCATTCCCTTGTGAAAAGTCGTTCCCAACAGTATCGTCGGGTGTCGGCGATGATTATGTATTGTTATAAAACTTTAACGCAAATTCGTTTTATGTCCGTACCATTAAGTTTAGGAGATTTTATTCACATTCATAAAAAATATTATCGCAGAGCCTAAGATAGTGTTTTCAAATATAAACAATATTTTTTGATTTGTTTGTATTTTATTATTTGAGCATTTACCTATTATGCCTCCGTGGAGTAGTGGTAGTGAATGCGACTGCTGTTCATGAGGTATTGGGTTTTTCTGTTAAGAAATTTTAATAGAAGTCTGGAGTTAGGAAATTGGCGGAAGCCGTTGGTTCTGCACCTGATCTCTCTCCGATCGTGTCAGATTGCCGTCCCATCGGATCACGAGTGTAAGGGAACAGAGAGTGCACTTGTGTTTGCGCACACACTTGTGCATTATAATATTACCTGCGCAAATGGCTAGTCTCCATTAAAATTGGCCGCCGTAATCGAAATTCGGTCTGGAGGACATTATTATTTTTATTTGAGCAATACAAACTAACCAGGAAAGTTACAAGCCAATAAAACAGTAACATATTTTAATATTATCCACAATTAATATCCAATATAACTTAATTAATTAACTTGCATGCTTACTTAATTTATTAACTTATTCGTTAGTATTCAGATTAAATGCATATAAACAACAATTACGAGCTTATTAATAAAAAATCTGTTCCATTTTCGAAACTCGGTGTGAGCATTGCGCACAATCCTTGTCAGCCATTTTTCCTTTATGATCGTAGCGGTTGGCCACAAAATTGTGTGAGCTCGAATTTGAATTATAGTTTCTTGTATCCAACACAAACACGGCATCCACCTACAAATTTGCGTATATTTGCTTAATGTCCTCTCGATGTCCTGTCACACTACTAATTCGCGCGAATATGCAGTATAAGGTCTGCCGTGCTTAGAATGAAACTCCTTCTAAACCTCTTCTCACAATTATAATAAACTAGATTTTGCCTACGGTTTTGCTCGCTTTAATCTAGATTAAAGCGAGCGATATCATCAATAAATTTATATCCTTCAGAAACAGTACTTTTTTTCTGGATGATAGGTACCTCCAACAATGTGTATGCCAAGTTTCATGATGATTGGTCAAGTAGTTAAAACGTGAAATAGTAACAAACAAACAAACTCACATTCATATTTTTAATATAAATTAGGATGTCCAATTTAAACAGATGCGTTGGACCCAACTAATTTTATACCTACTTTATGTATCACATGCTCTTAAAGTCTTCAGTGGTCATCACAAAATCCCTCGGGTATGTCTTCCTTCCTGGGAGCTACTAGAAAGGTACCTGGTGTGAACATAAAGGTGACAGCATTTTTCACGACAAAACATCCTGTTGAACAAAATAATCTTTACAATCATAACGAACCACGATTTGTCAAAATTCAAATAAATACATGCTATTAAGAGGCTCTCACACAAGAATACGTGTCCACAATACCTAAAAGCTTCGCTTTTATTTGCGAACGGTGTCATTAGCTACAATGCGTGGGACCGAGACAGGAATATATTGCAGAGACCGTCTTTATTGCTTCCTGTGATAAATGAAGATAAGTATGAGCTTTGAAAAAGAGCACTCATGAGGATATTGTAAAACATATTGTATGGAACTAACAGTTTACGGAAGATAAGGTTTGTTTTTATTGGTATTACTATAAAAGTTGACTGAATGTAATTATCTTCTTAGATTACGTAGGTCGGAATGGTTGTTTATGGAAAAGTTAATATTCCATCAAATCTGGTTCGACTAGAAAAATATTTCGTAGTTGGAATAAATGTCTTCTCCATTTTGTTTTATGAGGTTGAGAATTGGACTTTAAGATCTGCTGACCATAAACGCATTGACGCTTTCGACATGTGGTGTTGGAGGAAAATGCTACGAATCAAATGGACAGCATTCCGGACCAACGCATTCATCATGCCAAGCTCAAAATTAAAATAAGGCTCTCAACCATCTGCCTCAAGCGTATCTTTGAGTACTTCGGACACATTGCCAGAAAAAACGGAGACAATCTCGAAAAAATAGTGGTCACTGGCAAAGTGGAAGGAAAAAGAGCGAGGGGCCGCAGCCCAATGCATTGGTACGACCAAATTCGCACCACACTCGACTCCACTGTTTACAATGATCTCCGAGTGGCCGGAGATTGATCAAGATGGCGTAACATCATGAGATCAAGATTATTGGATGGAGGAGGTCACGACCCTCAGACATGAGGAATACGACTGACGGAGGAAGATGGAATAAAAAGTTAGGATGATAGAAATCATGATAACGATATTATTAGCAAAAAGCAAAAATTTTCTAATTGTAGTAATGATGGTCTTGTGTTATGATTTCAGTCCGAGAACATCTGTAGAGCAAAATAATTAATAAGAACTATATAAGTGTACTTGTCTTATGAAATATCAATGATATTTTAAAATATTGAAATGAGTTTAAGCACATATTTAGACACAACTTTCTTTAAAATTGTAATTTTTTTATACGAACCGACCTCTTCTCGTTTACTGTCTTGAAATAATTTTAGCTCACCTCTTTCCTCGCTATACGTCGTCTATATAAAAAATGGCCCTAATTCTAATCGAGCTGTTAACAACGATTGAAATTCATATATAATAACTGATTAATCTAATTCATATATAATAACTGATTAATCTAATTCATATATAATAACTGATTAATCTAATTCATATATAATAACTGATTAATCTAATTCCAATATGTGTTCACTAGGAGCAATCGATGGCAAATCTCATTACAGTCGTGTCATGTACAGAAAAGCACAAAGCCCTGTAGTCAGTATACTCAAAGAGCAATATTGGTTCCTACGCTTAACATTGACTTGTACATAAAACGTATACAGATATCGCCGAAGAAGTAGGCAGAAGTCTATGACACGCAAATTTCGCCAGGTTATTAGTCCCATGTAAAAATTTATTGTAAGTATTATTACTTTTACTTATAATATAATGAATGATGGCGTATACTCCACCGACAAGAGTAAGTATTAAAAAACGATATAATTCTGACTGTCAAGTCAGTTTAGAGTATGGCTCCAGCGATCACATATCTAAATCCGTCTGAATTAGGTTAAGTACTCAATTGCCAGAAGATGATCAGAGTTTGCTAAAATAACACCACCATTAAAAGAAGTTGTCCGTGATATTGATGCAGAAAATATAAAGTTTACATAAAATTGCGAAGTAAAATCAAGTTTTATTTGCTTGATATATGAAAGAAAACAACTTGTACCATTCATGTAGTGTACGTTACTTTACGGTTGTTTGTGACTGCAGTTTTGTATAAGGCTGCCAAGCAAGCTCTCTTTGCTTTTAAGTGTTTCTAGCAATAAGACCGTGTTAATTAAAC
This sequence comes from Catocala sponsa, assembly GCA_963564715.1. Lineage (NCBI taxonomy): Eukaryota > Metazoa > Arthropoda > Insecta > Lepidoptera > Erebidae > Catocala > Catocala sponsa. The sequence goes on along the minus strand of OY751338.1, from coordinate 16,755,432 downwards.
CGTAGCTACAATTTAGTTTATAATTGAAATTTTAAAGGATTTCCCCATTTTGAGTACGTACTTAGTTACAGAATGTAACGTTTGTACTCGAATCCAAATGTATGAACCACAAGTCGTAAACTGAAAATAATCGTAGATAGTTATATTTCTTAGTAAGTTTACAGGTCAATAATATTTTTTTAATTACTATTTTAATTAAGCAGCAAGATAAATGCTACAAGCAAGTGGATATGTAAGTGAGCATTTTATTATACCATCAAATATTGAAGAAAATCTAGTAACTTAACAAGTTTTAAAATGTCATTTTCAATACCGATAGAATTGCATGAAGCCACTTAAAGCATAAACGATATTTTATGTCCTCAACATGTATTTTGTACGTAGCGGTTCAAATGACAGCTTTTGTTCGTTGACGTCATCAACAGCGTAGCCGGCTACGACGCGGCGTAGACAATGATCGTCTAATAAATAGGCGTTGTTGCTACTACACAGCGTGGCAGAAGTGCAGCGGCAAATTTTTAGAACAGAAGGATTTATTAGATAAATCGTGAGTTCAACTATTATTAGTTTTATAAACAACAGGTAGAAGATAAACTAATTATGACTAACACAAGCCCACTGTACGCACTACTCTGTTGTTATGACGCCACACCATAAATCATAATTGTAACCACACAGCTAATTATGATTGGAAACAGTATTAGATGAAGTAAAATAAACAAATGTAAAAAATAAAATATATAAATAATTCCTAACAACGTTGTTAACATGTGCTACCGGGGACAAATGGTGGTTGTTTTTATAAATAGACATTTCCCGCATTAGGAATAATTCGGTTACTGCTTGTAACGTTTATTCCTTTTTAAATCAATTGATACCAAGAACTCCGAGAATCAGCATTACTATTTGTGAATAATACGCGCCGTACGGTCATACATATCATATCAAATCCACACTTCACTTTGCGCAGGATAGTAACAAAGTAACGACTTAGCAGGCAAACTCTTAAAAAATCGAATTCTATATCTTATTCGTATAAGACAAATCCGTGTAAAATCCTGCCATCCCTATGTGGGATTTACACATCACGGCTGCGGTCGGTACGTGTTTGAACTGAGTCGATACTTGTCAATATGCCCGGCACGAATGCAAAATGTATGCAACAATATTTATTCCCGTCAGCAGTGACGGGTTTTGTCAACAAACTGATGTGCGAATCGATGTTTAATCTTTTGAATTATGAGGATGTGCTAGTGAACGGGTTAATAACAAACGGCTTTGTGTAGTGCAAAACGTTTAGGAAACGAAATCTGCTTTTACAGAAGTTGATACGTATATGCCGTAATGTTTCTATTTGATTGAATTCTAACTGCCTCCGTGGCGCAGCGGTAGTGAATGCGACTGCTGTGCATGAGGTCTCGGGTTCGAATCCCGGGTCGGCCCAACAAAGTTATTTGGTTTTTCAGTTAAGAAGTCTAGCAACCCGGAGTTAGGAAGTTGGCGGTGTTAGACAACTCGAAAAGCACGTAAAGCCGTTGGTCCTGCGCCTGATCTCTCTATAATATCTCCTGCGCAGATGGCCAGTCTCCATTGGTCGCCGCCCGTGGTCAAAATTCGGTCTGGAGGACATTATTATTTGATTGAAGCGTTTACAAGAACTACATTGTTACGTTTCGATGAAAAGTTTTAACCTCTCAACCATCGTCCAAGTTTACCCACAAAAATAGGTAAACATTGTTATAATAGAGTTCACTTTTGTTTGAACAACTTTTGTGACATGTCCTGTTTTTTGAGGATTTCAATGGAAACCATTTAATTGTAATCTATATTGTTATTGTTGGACGACAGCCATTACTTAAGTTGAAGTGCTTGTACGGGTTGTTCGCGTCACATAAACGAAGGCTACCAACCGTGCAAGTAACTCATATAATTTACTCATACAAGAAGTCTGCGCGAGTAACTTGCACATATAGCCGGTGCCAGATACTTGCGTCGTTTAACACAGGACTGCATTGTTCTGTAATCAAAACGGGCTATTTCAAATGAGATCAGACTTTCCCACCCATTAAATATGAATATGGATGTTTGCGAATGTGAGTTTGTTTGTTTGTTACACGTTCACACCTTCACTACTCCACCGATCATTATTATTTTTCCATACACGTAGTCAGGGGCACAGAAATGACACAGGGTACCTTTCATCCTGAAAAAGTACTGTTTATGAGCGAGCGAAGCCGTGGGCAAAAGCTAAAATGTCATAAATATTTAGAAAACTATAAAAATAATAATATATATTTTTTTAATAATATTCTACCACATACACACAACACCATTTAGCCCTAAAACAATTATGGATAAACATACATATTATATACTTTTTTTATTGTAAATATTTACATATTATACATAGGAACACCCAGACCAAGACAAACATCCATGTTCATGCACACAAATGTTTGACTTGTGCGGGAATCGAACCCGCGACCACATGCGTGGCAGTTGGTTACACTAACCACTACGCCATCGATGCCACCAAATTCTGACTGACCTTTTGAAGAAAATACAAGTGGCTTGCTATGTACGTATATAGCCAATACAGATTACCTTTGAAGATATCCGAAGATGTAGGTACAAGATCTAAGCTTTGAAAACAAACTTCTATCCCTTTTTATACCTAGATATAAATATGTACAGACATTCAAATCGCACCTTTACCTTAAGTAAAAAATATAGGACCCAAGGGATTAGAAAATTTTACTTCAACACGAACTTTGCCAGGAGCAAAGTTCGAATAATAAAAATCATTCAAAGAAAATGTGCAAAATCGTGATTCTATTGAAAGAGGATCATGACGATAATAATACCCACTTCACAATCGGAGATATTACATATTGATATATTATTAATTGAAGGTAGAACATTTTTGGTAATCTGTTATTGGTTATGCAATGTGTGATCCAATATTAACGTATCAATTCTTGGAATGCCTGACATAATTGAAAATCTATTGAGTACGGCCGCCGGTGGGTCACTGTGATTCAATCCTAACTAATATTAAATGCGAATGTGAGTTTGTTTGTTTATTATGGTTTCACGGCTTAACTACTCGACCGATTATTATTTATCATGAAATTTCGAATACACGTTGTCAGTGTTTCACATACAGGGTAGCTGTCATCCAGTAAATAAATAGTATTAGTAATCTAACCTAACCTACGTTTATGCGAGCAAAACCACGGGGAAATCTAGTAGGTTAATAAAAGGATATAAAAAAGATAGAATTAAGTCGAAATAGTACCGTTACGAGTAAGTATTGTTCAAGTGAAGTAAGTTAGTCAGACATGCTTCTATTGTTTGACTTTTGGAGACTGACCCCGACGTCATCCAAACAACCGCTAGGTAGATATTGAGGGATGACATGATAGTCAACAGTCTAACATAGTCTGTAGACACAGAAGATCGGCCAAAGTGAAGCAAACATTAGGTCAAAATCAACATGCATAGTCTCATGCTTATATCCCCGACAGGCTGCGGTGTATACATTCACAGTTCGGCAGCCATGGTTTGATTGGACCCCACGTCATAGTAGGCGATGACCTAGTCTCTGGCATAAAATAAATAACCTAGGAAGTAGAAGAATTAAGTTTCTATAGAACTAAGTTTGTATAAATATAGATAAGCAGATTTAGACCGCGGCTTCGCCCTCGTAAATGAAGGTTAGGTTATATCAATAACAGTACTTTTTTCTGGAAGATAGGTACCCTATACCCTCTGTACCCCTGACAATGTATATGTGACATTGCATGATGATCGGCAGAGTAGATAAGGTGTGAAAGCGTAACAAACAAACAAACTCACATTCTTATTTATAATATTACTAAATTTTGCGCGCGGCTTCGCTTGCGTAAATGTAGGTTAGGTAAAGTAGTAACAGTAGTTACTAACATAACTTTTTCTCTGTGAAAGTTACCCTATGTCCTTTTTGATGCGATATTTCATGATGATAAGTCGAGAAGTTAGGCGTAAAAGCGTATCAAACAAACACACATTCGCATTTATAATATTAGTTAGGATGTAGCGCATTATCTTCCCAGCTTAAATGTTTTGCCAAGCATGTATTTCCTATAGATCATTACTTGCGGTATTTACATTCAACACAAATCCAGTCAACTTGAATGCCTATGTAGTTGATATTGTGTCGACGTATACAAGTTGTACCTTCACTCAATGCCGCCCAAGATAACGGCTAATCTTCCTATATTATGCTGGGAAGGAGTAATGTGTGGGTTGTATGTGTGTGGACTGTTGTGTTGTTTTGGTATGTCTATGTAGGATATGAGTAGGTTTGTAAGTCAGCTTTTATCTATACAATGGATTAATAAACATTTTGCCTACATTATTCAATTAAATATAACGTGATTCAGCTCTTGGCTTTTCATACGATCGCTTAATAATATGCCTTCATTATTCTTTAACTCGCTGTAAATTTAAAGCGTTTTGACGGAAATTGTTACAATTAGATCAACCGACTCCTAAGTATGACTGGCTGAGCACAAAACGTGTATCTAGAGTTGTGTTACTCATAAACAATAGTGGTCTACATACAATCCTAAAACTAAAATTCTGAGGTGGGCACTCCTGTAGACCTAGCCAAAATGTATTTCTACAATAGTTAACGCTAATGGATAACTAAATAAAAATACGGGAATGGCATATCACATCGTTTAATCACGTGGTTAAAACAAACAAATAGAACAAACAAATAAAAAGCTGTAGCCAAAGTTGGCTACAGCTTTTTATTTGTTTGTTCTATTTGTTTGTTTTGACCACGTGATTAAACGATGTGATTGATGTGATTCTATCGTTGTGAACGAATAGCTAACTTAGTAAGTACTACGTTAGCTATTCGTTCACAACGATAGAATAAAACTTGATCGTTTCTACAATGTAAATCGCAAAGTCCCATAGAAACGGTAGCCAAGTTGCAATTTTGACAAGCGTCATCGGAACGTTATCGTAGTTTATAAACGCTCACGAAGCGAACGCTAAGGCCCAGTAGAAAACGCTACAAAATGGCGTCTTTCAATCAGCTGTGAAGTGTATGATGTTTAATTTCCTGAGAACCACAACATTTTTTTTCAGGAATTTCAATTAAATCTATCTGGATCGATTTAATAGATAACTTAACGTTCTCAAAAAATAGAAAAAGAAAGCTATCTTGGAAAATCTAGATTTTCTTAATGTAGTATATATACGACATCCGTTCTATACATCTAATGTGTAAAGTGTAGTATATATACATCAACATTATTTTATTAAATGATGGTATCATTGCTTTACATTTGCTGAATAAAAGGTTAATTATATATTGTATAGTAAAACACAACTTTAAGATCGGTAACAGGCCGTTTATTTACTAATTAATCATCTTAGTAGTCTTTTATAAGATAATATTATGTTCTGTTTGTGGCGTCAAGTATATGCTCTAAAATGGTATCAGTTACATATTGTTTGAAAAATTTTTCATCTGTCCATGAATCCGTATTCAATCAAATGTATCTTGGCTGATAAATAGGTTTTTCCAAAGGGGAGAACTTACCGGTCCAAGTATTGTTAGTAGTTGCCGATGATGGTAAAGATGTTGTGCTTTGTCCTCAACTACCTCTGGCTCTTACACGGCCTCTGGATCGACCACAACGCGTTCGGGGCCCACGCCTGGTTATGGAAAGACTACCGAGGGTAGCAGCAGAGAAGAGCCCAATAGAAATTTTAGATTTCAGACGGTTTCTTTCTTCTGTGTCCGTAGAATTTAGAGAACCAAGATCGGAGTTACTACTGCCAAAATTTGGCACTGAATAGACGTCATCTATTGGGTTCTCTTCATCCGACAAATCGATACCTGAATCGTCTAAGATGTCTGTAATTAGACTATCCTGCAAAGCGAGAAAAAATATTTAAATAATTGTAAATGTCTTATGTTGTATAGTTACTACACTGGGCATGCTTTGTACATACACGTCGTTAGGAACCAATGTATTACAATTACAACATAAAGCTTCGTTTTTGTTCAAACTTAAACAGTTTACGCGTGATTTTTCTTAAAAATAACTGCAGCGTTTCGGTTGTATTTCCTTTGATGTGGGGACTTTACGACTATTTAAAAAACAAACAAAGATTAAAAATTCAGAGTAACCAATTTTGTGTACCACACATTTTTTTGCCTCATGTCGTGTCGAACCCGCAACACTCGACGCTATGGCAGTAGTAAGATGAAAATTAAAACCATTACAAATATCCAAACATCTTCTTATATCTTTACATTAATTTGTAATATTCGTAGAATACCTTAGCTTTGATTTATGTCAGACCTATGTCTTGGAAATAAACAATAAATAATACTTCTATTGAATACTAAAGCACAGCTTTATATAAATATAACGTAGCCTTCGCATCCAGTAAAGGTGTATCTGAGATATAAATTTCGTTATGGATGTTATGGATCAACAAATGGCCTCCTTTTTATCCATATATTTAACATCTACGTCAAGAAAGGTGTTGGCAGATTTATATTAAATATTCAACTCGTATTCATACTCACGTATCCTATCAAATTCATAGCGCTTCATTGCGGAACATAGGATAAAATTATAAAAAATTATTAAAATAATATTTCTTAAAATTACTCGGGCTTTGGGTAGACTTAAATAATAACAGGTATCAGCACTGTAAATATTATTTTAGGATCATAATTCAATATAAACGGAGAATACGTAAAACAGTTCAAGTAATTTTTTTATTTGTGTTTTTGTACTATTTTTGGTCGTGAAACGATTGGGAGCTGGAAAAAAAAATACGCAGAGCGACTGCGCCGCTTAATTTAACTAATTGAATACCATTGGACGGGTAAAAAGTTTAAAACAAAAAGCGACCCGTTTTGGCGGCCCTGCCTTAACAGTGCCTCGCTAATTAAGTGTCATTCGGGATTTCCTACCTCCTAGAGAATTCAGAGAATTTTTATTAGACCCAGATATTTTGTAATTTTAAATACCCTTCGTGTTAGTATTTAGCCGGTATTAAAACACTTTTTCCACGGATTGAAACAGGGTCCAAAGGAATTCGATTTACATTTGAACAAAACCGAAATGTATTTTAGAGGATTTTCTTGAAGTAGTGAGTAATGTTATTACTTATGTCCAACAGATAGAACTATTTGTTTCAGAAAACAAATTAAATACCAATAATGGATACAAAAGCATTGATCTGTTGAGATAACCTACTATGGGTACATTATATTAATAATAATGTTTTCCAGACCTATGTCGAATCGAACGCATGCTTAACTATGAGCGCAAAAAGAAGTGCACTCCCTATTCTCGCACTCTCGGAAGCAAGCCGAAACCACTACAGAGAGGTTGGACTCTGGACTAGTGGCTTTAAGTCCTATCCGAGGCACGAGACTGTTAAACACTGTCAGCTAAGAAGCTGGCAGTGTTGAACCCCGCCGGGTGTTACAAACCAGCGGCCTGATATTAAAAATTATTGTTTGCCCCATGGAAAGTTTCGATAACTTTTATCAGCCCGAGTCTATAAAACGGCTTTATAATAAGTAGAGAAAAACCGATCGTATTTAGCCTAAAATCCATTTAATTTATATCAATATAATTATGAATGTGGTTGCAAAGTGTGACAGAATTTATTTTATTAGGAGATTTATTAAATCATAAAATAAATAATCATGCCTTATGGAAGGAAAATAAAATATTTACAAACATTGAAATGCTGATATTATTATGCAAATATACAATTTATAATTATAGAAATAAGTAAAACAAAAACTCATTTACGCGTGTCTATTTGTAGAGGCGTATATTAATTCCCGCGAGCTTAGGTTAGACAACTAGCAATCTAAACTTTTATGAAACGTCCTAGTTTATGCAGATTACATAAAAACTGAGATGTGCGATAACGAATTAATTATTTGGGTTAAATTAAAAAATAAGGCAGGTTTCTTATATATTTCCATAAGTAGCAGTTATGTCACACGGACATATCGCTTCTTTAAATTCGTTTCTATTATTATTTATTTATAATTAAATTATTATATTTTCTTTCATTTCATAGACGTTCATATATAATAAAGCATTACAAAATAAGTCATACAATTACCGTAAAATAAAATTACTTTTATTTATTATTAGCTATGATTATGCTACGTATAAATTAAACGACGTTTTTTAAATAGTTTATATATCTAGATAGCCGTAAAGTCTATGAATCTCTCACCGAATGTTACTTACGGTACCACACGTAAATAACATTCGGTGTGCGAATTCATTACGGTTTGTATCGTTATATTGTATCGCTCTCCCAGAGATTATCTTGCAAATGACTAACCGAGTTTAATAAAATTACAGACACTGTCAAATCAAAATATTTAATCTTTATTTTTATATTATCATTGTAAATGTAAATAGACGAGTTTATCACCACAAATTTTCACTTACATTAGTTATCCTTAGATAAAAATCCCTTAACTCCTCGATGCACTAAAGGAAGCAAAATTTTATTTTAGGATAGTCGTAACCAATAGTTCTCATAGTAAATACGTTATAAATGGCAACCCATATAATCCAGTGACCCGACAATCGTTGAGAAGGTAATGATCCTTAATTGTGGACTACGAACAGTGTCAGCCTCCTCTCGGGCCTAATTGAATGGACAGACTCCTCCCCATTGATCTAATCTAACCAAAGCGGCTAAAGTATCTGTTGGGTACAGACGATACAAATTTGTATTGCATAACTAACTAAAAAACTGGCCTATGTGGATGATGATGGTAATGAATAATTTCACAGAGGGCAGTATGTAATGTTTTTTTTTACTTTCGTCCAAAATAAGCAATAATTAATAACGGGTACTAACTTGTGTAGTAACGAGCATGATTGCTCATGCTCGGCTGTATGCATAAGCAGACCAGAAAAGTGTACCTGAGACCTTGGCCATCCCCTCTCTCTACGACTAGTCCAGTTTATGATATAGCATTCTCCTACACCAACCGTCAGGTTATAATAGTGGGAGCCGCTGTACATTCCAGTGCCCGAGAGCACCTTCCGGGACCAGTTATAAATAGGTTTTGTCCCCGAATCTCGATATCTCCATCGTAACTCCAGAGATCGGGTTCTCGTAAGCGAGCTACCTCGTGCTTAAGTGGCACTACCTATTCTCCAGATAGGTGCCGTGGCAATAAAGTCGCTCACCACTCGCAACTCTGGGAGTTGCTAACGAAAACCTCGCTGAAGCCGACGGAGAAGCCGCCTCCCATATCTCCAGTATGCTACCGGAGATGTATAAGGCACGCTCACTTCCTGACATCCATACGCCTACCCAAATAGGCCTACAAGCCGGGTGTGGCCCGAGTCACCCAGCTATGAATCTTACTTGCTGAACAGGCAAGTGCCCGAGATGTGTTGTGGCATTGAAACCACACTGCCACTTCGCTAAAGACAACTCCGTGCCTCGCGCGACCGACTGGTTCGCACGAAATCGCGCATGAGTCCGACGTCGATGCTCGAACGCCACGTATTTCCGAGCAACGAACATGTCGTCCTCAGCAGCTAACCACATACCCCTGCGAGTTCAACACCAATGTCAGGGACCGCGCACTCTAATCAACGGTCGATAAAACACGCCTTTCGAGGCGCAGTGGGCTTCCTGACCCCGCAGTACCCTGGTCCAAAGGGGGAGACCTGTAGTTTTCCCCCCGAAACCCTATCTACTCGGGTCCAGTAGATAGAGACCATGGCCAGTGCAACCTGGCCGAAACGTCAAGCCCTCAAAAAGGTACAAATACCGAGCATGATCGCATTAATACCGGTTTTCAGTTACATAAGCCATGCAAGACGAAAGTATAACAGTGATGAAAAAGAAATATCTAAAAGACCTGGTATTCGTTAATACTTCACTTCTTTGGAAATAGTGTCTTTCAGTAAACTATCGTCTCAATATATTGAATACTTTCCATTTCATTGAGTACTACCTCTACCGCTTAGATAATTTCACCTCTAAAGGTTTTAGAGCCTTTTATAGATACGATTATTACTTTACCGTAATAAATTAAATGGTAATAATTGAGGGGAAATCACTCAACTGGAAATCACTCAACAGGAATTTAGGAGAAAGTTAAAGAGTTTACTATTTTATGATGACTATAAAATGCATAGTGCGTTCAAATACTATGGGTCTCCAGTCCGGACGAATACTGATGAATAAAATATTTTATTAACAGATTGCTTGGCGCTTCTTTTTCTTTTCATTTTATTTTTTATGGGCTATTAAGAATTCATATTTATAATACCTGTATAGTTTACTTTTGAATTATTCGATGTCAAAATTCAACAAAATGACATTTCTGATCCATGGCAATGAATTAACCTATAATATTATTAACCCAAAAATATAGGTGGCATATTACTACCAACTGTATTATTTTTGTAAAACCCATATGCATGTGAAATAAGTGTTTTCATATTAAAAATTACAAATTTCTTAAGAGGAATTGCGTCCATACATACGTATCCCTTATTTTCGCACTGGATAATGACACTAGAGCAACAAACATTTAGAATAGAACCTATATTTACCACCATTACGTAACTACGTCTTAAGTTTTCGTAATTAAGTTCTTATAAGCACTAAGAACGTTTAAAATTACAAATTACACTTGGTTATACGGTTTTTTTCAGACATCCAACAAACAGATTAAACAATAGTTTTGTATAAAATAATTTTAATTTCATATGACTTATGTAAACACGAATAAAGATTAAATTCAGTTTAGTTTTGGAGGGAAATACGTGATGAAGATTTCAGCGATATAATTACTCAGAACATTAGATATATTTTTTACACATTGTTACTATATTTGTATATCTATTTAAAAACTTTTCTTTAAATGTTTTGGAGCTAAATTTCCTCTTATAGCCTGCTGTCGTTTGACAGAAAGCAATGGTCAACAAACGTTTACATTTCAGGTCGTCTCTGATAGATAAATTACAAGGTGCAAGAGACATGACTAAGTGGCAAGACAATTGGCAAACTGTAGCACACCATTACGTAATCATTGTACTATTGTATCCAAAGACCGCAGTGCGTCAATGGGACGACGGCATAGATAGCTTTAAACGCAAAAAATTTTAGTATCGACTCTAGAGGTAACATCACAATAATCCTATTAGTCTAGGTACTAATACCTATTATATAAGTTTGGACGTTTGCTTCGTTTTCTGAACAGATTTGGTGTTAGGTCCATATTTTTACATTAACACACATAACTTGACTATTGAAATCAAAAACATAGAAATTTTAATAAGGAAAATCAAATTATCCGCGACGTGGAATCCCGTAATTAATAATACGCAACTTCGCTTTTTAGCACAGTCGCGTCATACATAGAATACGGACAATTCGGCATAGCATACGTAATAGGGATACCGTGAGTGCAGTGTGTGACAGTACATGGATAAACAAAAAAATTCGAAAAGTGAGGCTGAATCAAGATTCGATCGCCTCACAAACGGAGACGTGACATCGCAGCACCAGTCAGCTTGTGACCATATACCTACTTATTTATATATCACTACTTATATATCACTGGAATTGTCCAGCTTTTCGTATTAAACGTGAGTATATATATAACAGCTAAAATAATATAAATTTATTCGTGCCATGACACAAGCTTACTTTAAAAGCATCGAATTCCATTCTTTCTTAGTATGAGTATGGAATTCGGCTTCAGTTTTCACTAAATACGGCTAGACAGCATCTTATCGCACAGCCTCTGTGGCCTTAAATGTTTACCTTACTATACATCATTATTTAGAATCATTATTATTAATAATCGAAAGTCCAGGATAAAAGCAGGACAAAACGCCTTTTGACAGACACTAGCATACACGACATACACTTAGCAATTAATGGCAATGAATGTCGAATGTTGTCAGCATAAATGAAAATAGTCAAATCTGTTTTGTTAAGAGAGTACTGGCTTATAAGGATAAGTGAGCGAAGTAAGAACGGTGGCTACAGAGCCTTTTAAAAGAAACGGAAATGCTTTTAACCGCTTAAACCGAGTATTTGTATAATTTTTCGTGGATAGAGAAATTTTGCTAGAAAATTATTTTGCATGTTCATTATGATGAACATTACAAAAATATACAATGTATCTTACACAACTCTAGGTAATAAACCACACTTTACCGTCCTAATTCTTGCATAAAGACACAAAATACCTACTTTGAAACCACGATTTAATTAAGAACCCAGTTAACTATTGCAGTTATTCCGAATTAAAATTTTTTGTTTCTTGCTCAAAAATTATACAAAATATCGCCCACAAATGTGTAACAATGCAAATATCCAATGCTGTGAACCGTAAAATGAAGCGCTGGCAAATGCCCGACACATTGTTTACTGCGGACGGCTCATACACAACAGTTCACTTGCTAATGGAAATGGTAGCACGGTGTCATCTTCATCGGGAATCAGACTTCATTTTCCTTTTCGTCTTTAAAATTCAGCCCTAAATTTAATACAGAATTTTTTCAGAAAGTCACACCGTATTTCAAAAATTCGTTCTGGCCTTTCGATTCTCAGATAAAAGATTCAGGTTTTTATTCTCGTTATATTTTATCACTAAATTTGACAAGATCGCGTGTGTGTAACAACATGTCAGCCAATCCTGGGATCAAGTTATGTTTTTGAGTCTACAATACTAAAATAGACAATATAACACTACACAGTGTTAAGTTATTTTTTTAGTAGTCGATTTCAAACTTCAGCTACGCCTGTAAATTATTGCCAGACATACTTATGTCTAAAGATGAGGTATTTCTTATTACCTAATATTAGTTTGATCTAAGAGCATTTAGATAACTTGAAACAGTACTTCATTGTGATGATCAATCATCACATTTCTCTAAATGATTGATCATCATACAACACACAACATACTTTCTGAAACAATATTTATTACGATGCTATTTATCAAAATATCCTATAACTGTCCCAGAGAGACGTGAGATCCTTAATCAATCTTAGTAGCGTATAACCCTTCTACTATAGGGCGTTATTGTCAAAGTAAGTAAGTTAAGAGCAACTTTGTTGTATAGTGAGAGACCTTCTACCTGTTTTCCTAGCGTGAGGCATTAGTCACCTAACGACTCTCGCGGGAAATGACAGAGCAATTTTTGTAAGCAAAGCGCAATAAACACTATTTAAAAATGTGCAGCGCTATAAATTGTAAAAATAGAGAACGATACGATCGGATGGCGTGCTCGCAAATGGACACATTATTTGCGTATTATTACGTACCAACTGAGCTATATCTCTCATAAAGTATTAGTTCGTTATGTTTATAGTGCCAGGGGGATAGGTAGAGAATTGTAGGTAAAGTAGTTTAATAAATACAATGCTACTGATTCATGTTATGTAATAATTGAAATTAACAAATCAAGTATGACATCTTGTAAAATGTATTATACTAAACTATATGGCGTAAATGTTTGAGACATGTTTATTTGTTTATTTATAAACTTCATGCACAAAATAATACATTGGCGGACTTAATGCCAAGGGCATTCTCTACCAGTCAACCGTAGGGTGATGCAAAGACAAAAAGAAGTAGGTGCATACGTATACAATAGCATTATAAATATAATTATGTACATGACTTTAAACTAAAGAATAACACAAAAGTAATGATATTTACATAATATATACATACCTAAATATATCATATAATTTAAATAAAATATATATTATGCAAATATATACATATAAATTTATAGTCGCCTAAAAACGTACCTATATACATACATATATACGTAACATATTACTGATGAGATGGAACAGATAATCTGTCAAGGACTGTCCCATCATATACAATAGGCGGTAAAATACTGGAGTCCAGCCTGCTTATCAGTCGTTGACTTCCAACTAAAATTGACTGACGCTTAGTCGAGTTAACAGACAATCCAAATCTGTAAGACCAGCTTTTAATTGCTTCAAGGAAATAGTAACGGAGATAGAATGCCGCCTTGAGGAACACCAGAGTTGAGGTCACGCCAAGGCGATGACGTATCATCGATGCGTACTGACTGCTGGCGCCCCTGAAGATATGTCGAGAACCATTCAAGTACACCAGGTGGGATATTAAGATGGGATAAGATCGCTAGTAAGATGGGCGTGGCTGACGGTATTGAAGGCGTTCAAGAAGTCAATCAAAGCCAACACAGTGACTTTGGTATCCTCCATCCCCGCCCAGATATCGTCAGTCACTTTGAAGAGTGCGGAAATAGTGCTATGTCTGGGCCTAAAGCCAGATTGGAGTGGACTCAATAGGTTATTCAGGTTCACAAACTGTGCAAGTTGTTTGTGTACATAGGCCTCAAGCACTTTAGACGGGAAAGGAAGAATGGATATGAGTTGGTAATGGTTCGGAAGCGAATGACCTTAGGAAGAGGGATGACAAAGGTATTACGCCACAAGGAAGGAAAAATCCCCTTGTCAAGGGTAAAATTTACAATATGGGATATGGCGGGAAGGAGTTGATCAAGAATTGATGTGATCATCAGGCGACTAATACCATCACAGCCCACAGCAATAAACTTGATCGACCGGATTATCTTTCTGATCTCAACTGGTTCTACCAAAGAAAACAGAAAAGAATCAATATTGGGCCTGGATAGCTTGGCTAAGTAATCCACAGTACGACGCTTGATTTGTTGATCCAGCAAAATAGAAGAGGGGAAATGTTGATTGATATCATTCAAATCAATCGTCGTACGTCGATCATTTTATTGGTTTATGAATAATAAATGTTTATTGTTACGAAAATTTAGTAAATTTACTAACTGTTAAACTTTGACGTTCATAAGTGTTACTTTGTGACCGAAATGCATAAATGATTATTTGACTTTGACTTTGAGAAATATGTATTATAATAATCAGTTTTGTAGCTGTTGCTGTTAAATACCTGCTATCATATCATACTGATTTCGAGAATCGAATACGTAATTTTGCGTTTGGCAATTACATTAAAACTTTTGAACTAACGGCAGGATCGTAGTAGGCCCTAAAATGTCTACGTATATTGCCTTCCCTACGTTGCTGTTTTGGGGCAAACGATTCGAGATACCGCGGTACTTTATCTTCGAGTTCGTATTAACCAACTACCATTTCCTGGTATTTTGGATCCGTAACTCAGAATCCAGAATAGTAATCTGGCGTTGGGACTAATGTTTTGTATCATATAGAAAGGGTATTGTTTGTATATAGAAGTTTGCCTTGTTTGATATACGTATACCAAATAAGGCGAACTTTTTTATAAAATTTATTATAACGAGAAGTTTAGAACAATCTACACACGCTGGTATATCATCAGACTTATGGAAGTATACGTGCATGAAAAGGTTCAAATTTTTTATACGTATACACTTAATTGTAACTTTTATACATATCTTCCAATTATGTTGCAAATGAAAATAAAATACATCTTGAAGTTGACATTTCATAAAATAGTCACTATATATAATTAGGTATATAAACTATCTGATAATCGATATTTATTAACGAATTAGGATGCCCGCGACACAGGGATCATTCCTAGGATGAATGCAGTCTATTTATAAAAAGAAGAAAATTGCTAGGTGAGATACAAAATCCTTGGATGTCGATAAAACTGGGTAAAGGTAAAGAACGGCTGCTCTGCAGAAACTCCAAGGCAAACAATCTTGTGTTGTGTTCGGCGACCACAGACGATTACTCGTGTGTGGTCGCCGACCATCAATGTCGTTAATAGTACCAATAGGCTACAATGACGATAGTGATTACTGTAGCCTGCAGCGTAGTGTGTCAGTTAGAACAAAAGCTTGTGTGGAAATTCCTACGTATTTTTCGTTTGCTTTTAGATTTTTGCTTACACTCAACGCCTCTGAATTGAGAATTCAAGAGCCTAGGGAAATAAACAAAGTTAAACGACTTGGCTTGTCAAATTTTGAGTTTGCCGTCAATTTCAGATTTAGGCCAGCTTGTTTTCAAGTTACCCTCGCAGGCCTTATTGAATCGGTTGAAGAAAATGGTAAACTCATTTTGTACGAGAATTGTACGAGAAAAATTCGATTAGGAGGCATTTTGTCCCCTTAGATGACGGGGTCGGTATAATGAAATAACAAACAATTATTATTTCTTGATATGTTCTATCCCTTTGTTTTTGTTAATTCTCCTATGAAAACATACCATAGCAACAGTTATTGATATTTTATTCTTTTAACTAAACTTTTGACCGTGGTACGTTACAATGTCAATCAATATTTTACTGGATTCCTAATGAATTGAACTTTTTCTTAAAAAGTCTGCTCACTCTATCTGTATGTAAAAATAGTTAAAAAGTCGTTAGACTTGAAACTACTATTTACATAATTGAGACACAAACTTGTTTGCAAAAACAATCTTGAAATAACTTACGATATTACTCCAGAGTCGTGTAAAGGCGTTTACACACGGAGTCTTTTTGCAGCGATACAAGCGACTGTGTCACCATACTAGCGATTTATAGATGCTAATAGACGTTAGTATCCATTTAACCGATTTTATTGATGTAGTCGCCGTTATGACTAAATAACAATTTGCGGTTGTATTGCAAACATATCACTGCTTAACGGGCGCCATTTAAGCTATGATATTATGTTTGCGATAAAATCACAAGTTTTTATTTACGTGTATGTAAATGGAGACGATTAGCGACTGCATAGCGCGACTGAATCGCAACAGAAGTGCTGCGACAAGTAGTCAAATTCAAAAATCATTTATTTACTTAGGTTACAAAGTAACACTTATGAACGTCAAATTAGATAGGTTAGTAAGTGTATAAGTGACTGGACACTTACTGTTACATTCGGTTTGTTGCTAGGTTGCTTATAAAAAAATCAGCAAGAAACTCAGGGACACTCTTTTAAATTCAATCAAATATACTTTCAGTATTTTACAACTCATATCAATAAGGTGTTGCAGCTATTATGCCATATATTACTGATTATATAAAACTAAAAATAATAACAATAATAACTTGATAATATTATGTTAGCAGTAGTCGTGTATATTCGCTCTAAGGTGGAAAGGCGCTCTAATACTTCTTTAGAATTTGCTTTGGATGCTTGTCTTGTGATTATACTATCCTATATTCGAGAATATGCTTTGCACTCAGTGGCGACGCGACAGCATCGAGACAGAAGATTATGGACTTGTTCGGGATGTTAGTCTTTTAACAGTTTAATCGATGAGCGCATATAATATCAAATTATTCGCACTTATGTATGTCAAAGGCGTGGTACGTATTCAAAATAGCGAAAAGCACTTAAAGTTACAGAACATGGACAATGGATAAAAATGTAGGGCGGACATTTGTTTTTCCGTACCTTCATGATTGTAAATGCCGCAATGCACTCAGGGTTCGAAGAGGGCGTGGATAACGGATGGGGTCTCGGCGCGGACACCCGTTTTTTATTCAACATTGATGTATATTTAACTGGTAATAAGTATGTGGGACATTTGTTCTACGTCACATAGGAAGAGACTGGAATATACGCTATTTTTAACATGGGAATAAAAAGGCACATGTTACAGAAGATCAACCAAGCGCATATAAATCGCATAAGCAGCTGAAAGCATTTCTGCTTACACTGTGACCTTTTTTCCCATCATTTGATTTTATTTAAGTGGACGTCTAGTAGCTGTGGTCTTATGTATGTATAGGTAAGCGTAGTGTTTATATGAACAATGGACTTCGTCGCCTCTAATGTTTCTTGTCGTAATATTATTACAACGTAGCAATAAAAATAAATAATTAATGAGTTATGTACATTTTTGAGTAAATCCCAACTAATTTTATAAATACGAATGTGAGTTTGTTTGTTTGTTACGCTTTCATGCATCATCATGAAATGATGAAATTTCGCATAGGTACATGTTGTCAGGAGAACAGAACAGGACATAGGGCACCTTTCGTCCAGCAAAAGGTACTATTACTAATCTAGCCTAACCTTAGGTAGGTACATTTACGCCAGCGAAGCCGCGAGCATAATCTAGTATTTCTATATTTCGTTGCAGCTTGACAGTAAGCAGACGTGTTGTCTTCTTATTTTTTTTATTATTTAATTTATTTATTGTATTTGTTTTAGGGAAGCTTACGGACTAATAATTGTGATAGGCAATCCTCACTAATAAATAAATGCAAATGTGAGTTTGTTTGCTACGCTTTCACGCCTTGACTACTCAACCAATTATCATAGAATTTCACACGTTTTTCACGTTGTCAGGGGTACTGAAAAAAACAGAGGGTAAGAAAAAAGTACTGTGACTTACCTAACCTACATTTACGCGAGCGAAACCGCGTGCAAAAACTAGTCTAATATAATCAAATTGCCAATAACAAGCTGCCGCCAAGCCACGGCAAATCTGTTCAATCATCAATTTTTCAGGTAGTAGAGCCAAGCTGGTTACAGCAGGAATGGGCCGGCTCGACCGGGGAAGTACTAACCTCTCACAGAAAATCAACGTGAAACAACAGTGTTTCACTGCTGTGTTTCGTTCGGTGAATGAGAGCGCCGGAGGCCTAAGCATGAGGTGACGATTCTCGCAGCTTATGAGGGACCTGCAGAGTATCCGTAGAGTCATTGTGTGGGTGGCGCGAGTCGACCCGGCGGCCAGGGAGAGCCGTAGAAACGGTGCTCTGCTGGCCGCCCGCGGTATAGTCCAGAGGCCCAACCGAGTCTAACCAACTAGGTTGGCTGTCTTATCATGCCGGGCATAATTTCGAGGTGGCTCGTCGTGCCAGATGGTGACCGGAGGGTGGGTCCCGGCGACCACTTTCGGGAGGGTACGGGGGTCCTTCCGTCCGTCGGATCGGCTATCGCCATACCATACAGTTATATGACAAAACTTGCTCTGCGCCTTGCCCCACTTTGCTGCGACAATAGCCGCCTCTTTTTTGTTCACGTTTCCCCTTCCTTTCACTCTATGGCAGTACGAACAAAGCATTGTCGTTCAACAGCAGCCAATCACCGTAACCCCACTGCTGCTTCCTGTGTCGTGGAGTTTAATAACATCAGAGGACTCCACGCTAACCTTAATGCCGTCCATCACCACCTGGAGACGGCTCGGCCGGCAATGCTTTTTCTAACGGAGACACAAATACGCCGTCCTGCAGACACGAACTACCTGCAATATCCCGGCTCCGTGCTAGAGGAGTGTTTCCTCGCGAAAGCCGGGGTATGCTTGTTTGTTAGGGCGGGTATTTGCTGTCGCCGTCTACAATGCCTAGAGGACCCTTCCTTCTCTGTCCTTTGGGTACACGTAGATCATGGCTCTTTCAGCCAAATCTACATGTGCCTCTACCGATCCCATTCAGGAGACGCTGAGACAACTCGACTCTTCAATTACCTGAGTCAGGCGGCAGACGACGCGCAGGAGCGGTTTTCGAACGCTGAGTTGGTGTTCTTGGGAGATTTCAATGCCCAACATGAGACCTGGTTGGGTTCTCCCAAAACAGACCACGCGGGACGAACTGCCCATGCGTTCGCTCTCACGCATGACCTGTCTCAACTGGTACTCCAGCCCACCCGGATACCAGACATTGCAGGTCAGGCGCCCTCTCTGCTCGATCTGCTGCTGACGAGTAACCCGAACCGGTACAGTGTGTCGATTCGTGCTTCTCTGGGCACCTCAGACCACTGTCTGGTTTGTGCCACAGCTGTTGTTGTTACGCCCCCACGACCCGAGGAGGCAAGACGACGACTGTGGCACTACTCGTCGGCAGACTGGGATGGAATGCGGGAGTACTTCGCATCCATCCCTTGGGCTCAACGCTGCTTTGAGAACAGGGATCCATCAGAGAGCGCTACTGCTGTCGCTGGTGAAATCATCCTGGGTATGGAATATTATATTCCATACAGTAATGTCACGAGCGGTAGCAGGAAAAGGCCCTGGTTCGGTCGTGAATGCGCTGATGCTGTAAAACGCAAACAGACAGCGTACCGCGCTTGGACCAGGGCTCGCACTCTCCACGACCCTAACGTGGATCACCTGAAGGCAGCGTTCAACCAAGCCACAAAGATCTGCAAGAGGACATACTTAAGAACGGATACCCAGCGCATCGCACGGTTCGGCCAGGAACTCATGGCGCATCCTGCGGGCAGTCGTAGCTATTGGCGCCTGGCCAAAGCCGTGCAGTCCAACTTCTGCCAGACCTTGCTGCCCCCTGTGAGGTATCCGAATGGATCACTGGCGCATCGGCCGCAGGAGAAAGCAGATCTGCTTACAAATCTCTTTGCGGCCAACTCCCGAATCGATGACTGCGGTTCGCAGCCACCTAACATTACCAACTGCGGCTACACCATGCCTGATATATGTATCAGGCAACGAACCGTTCGTGCGATACTGCAGTCTCTCGATGTTCGGAAAGCCAGTGGACCTGACGGCATCCCAGCTGTGGTCCTTAAAAAATGTGCAGCGGAGTTGTCTCCCACGCTTACGCGCCTACGCCGCAGGCATTGTGCCTGGGGCTTGGAAGGAGGCGAAAGTTCAACCGATTCCCAAAAAGGGGGACCGTTCCAAGCCAAGCAACTATCGACCCATAGCTATCACCTCGGTGCTCTCCAAGGTGTTCGAGCGGATTATAAACACCCAAATTGTCCGCTACCTGGTGGATCAATCGTTGATCAATGATCGCCAATACGGCTTTCGGGCTAAACGATCAACGGGTGATCTTCTAGCGTTCGTCACGCACCTCTGGGGTGAGGCTATGGACAAGCACGGCGAATCTTTGGCTATCAGCCTTGACATAGCCAAAGCTTTTGACAGAGTCTGGAACCGGTCTCTTCTTTCCAAGCTTCCGGCCTATGGCTTGCCTCCTCAACTGTGCACCTGGATTGCGAGTTTCCTGCAGAAGCGTCGTATTCGGGTCCTTTGTGACGGTCGCACTTCCAAATTTATGCAGGTCAATGCAGGAGTGCCTCAGGGTTCTGTCTTATCCCCTACGCTCTTTCTTCTGCATATCAATGATATGTTGAATCTCGGCAACATACATTGTTATGCGGACGACAGTACCGTGCATGGGCGATATCTCGGACATCCTGGGGCCAAACAGGCTGAGGTTGAGGGGAAAAGGCAGAATCTTGTCGTTGAACTTGACCAGACCTTGGACCGCATCTATGAATGGGGTGCCAAGAACTTGGTCGAGTTCAACGCCAAGAAGACCCAGGCATGCGCGTTATCAACAAAAAAGTCTCCGTTCCTTCCCCTCCCTTCTCTGAAGAACACTCCACTGGTGATACATGACAGTCTTTCCATCTTAGGTATGGATCTTTGCCGCTCCCTTAATCAGAAAACCTATATCGAGAGCGTCATTAAGCAAGCTTCGCGAAAACTCGGAGTTCTGAACAGGGTGAGGCGGTTCTTCACGCCTGGACAACTGTGCCTATTGTATAAGGCACAAGTGCGCCCTTGCGTGGAGTACTGTTCTCATCTTTGGGATGGCTCCGCGCAGTACTTGCTGGACGCTCTCGACCGGTTACAGCGGCGGGCTGTCCGTATCATCGGAGATCGAGAGGTCACGAGTTCACTGGAGCCTCTGCAACTCCGTAGGGACATTGCCTCATTGGCATGTTTCTACAGAATATACCACGGGGAGTGCTCTGAAGAGTTATTCCACCTTATCCCGCCCTCCCCTTTCTTATCAAGAACAACGCGTGCTGGGCTCAGATGCCATCCTTACACGGTAGAGTCGATTAGAGCGCGTACAAAAAAGTTTGGGTCCTCATACCTCTGCCGAACGACCAAGGCATGGAATTCTCTGCCAAGACACGTGTTTCCTTCTTCCTTCAATCCTGGGTTCTTTAAGCGGGGCGTGAAAAAGCATCTTCTCAGGCCGTCAAAGTAGAGACCTCAACATCGCCTCGGCTACTATGGGGGCGATGTGGAGGCCACTGCTCTTAGACCACACGACTGCTTACCATCAGGTGGAGTGTGGTCATTTTGACGAGCAAAATAAAAAAAAAAAAAAAAAACATGCTGATATCAGCAGTTTTTACTACTAACAAAATAAACATACATAATATAATATAATATATATGTAAGTAATATAATATAAAAACCATCATATAAAATAAAAAATATGTTTGTGTCTTTATCGCAACTGGCCTAAAAGTTCAACATTTTGTATTTCAAAAAACATTGTAAATACGCAACAATATAGCATTTATCGAAGTTTGATTACTCAAACTGTCTCCGAAATATAAAAAAAAACAATTCGTTTAACAAAACTCGTTCATCTGTAATCACCCGTTCAAAGTTACTCGACCCAAACACATTTCAGAAAAACCAAATAGGTATAATAAGATTTCGGCTACTACTTCGATACGGCCAAAAGAAAACTTTTAATGGAAATACTGCCGATTTTATTTGCTCCTACTTATATTTATGTAATTAATATAGTATTATAGGCGTGTGGCACGCAATCTAAATTGTTAACTTAAGTCATGGCATATTTCTTTAATATGCTAGTCGAAGCCAGATTAGAAATCTTTCCGCTTTTTGCCTTCAAAGTTCCCCTTAAAACCACCTACTAATTTTGAACGTTAGGTTATGTTTTAATCTGTTATTAAGTACGGCGCATTGCGCGTGTAAGGATGGTAGCTTGATCAAAAATGCCACTTAATTATAATTGAAATCTATATTGCTTTACAATTTTGTCACACAACATAATAAACAAATACCATAGTAAAACTCTTGACAGCAGAAGTCTTTTCTTCATTCTGCATATTATATAAAATTTTCACTGTTCGATGTTCACTTCGTTGTATTCAGAAAGAACTGAATACGTCGATATTTACGCCATCCTTTGTCTGCATTATTATTACAATTCGTCCGATTTGATAGAAAAGTTCTTTCGCTTTCCATCACAGAAGATATTTTAGTACGATTTACGACGAAAAATTTATATGTTTATGTTTGTATTAGTATTAATCAATGATTTATAAATTACTAGTTTTCACCCGTGGCTTCGCTCGCGTAAGTGCAGGTTAGGTTAGGTTAGGTTTGCAACAGTAATTTTTTTTGGATGAAAGGTACCCTATGTCCTATTCTGTACCCCTGACAACGTGTATGCAAAATTTCATGTTGATCGGTTAAGTAGTTACGGCGTGAAAGCGTAACAAACAAACAAACTCATTTTCGCATTTATAATATTAGTTAGGAAGTTAGGATGTATCAACAAAACATTAATGAATGTAATTATGTGATCAATTATATTATTGAAGACGACGGCATATTATTAAACCTCAATTACATTCTGATGACATTTTTATATACACGCCATTTCAAAAAACTATGGCAGGTCATTCACGTATAATATAATACAGTATAATAGTACTTTATGTTCTTGTTTTGATCTAGATGTAACTATTACACAATAAACACTCAGTTTTAATTAGGTAATGGTAGATGAGTTGTTAAAACATAACAATACACGAGAACAAACCATCAACAACATATTATCGTTATTCTTTTTAAATAAAACTTTCATTTTATAATTGTCATCTTTACGACTAGGTATTTTTTATTGGTGTGGTCTGATACCGTTACTCAAATCAATGGAACAAGTCACTTGTCGTTTACTTGGTAAGCGGTACAGGTTACATTGTGCTGGCTATGAAAGCGTAGAGATGCCTGAACTTGCATTATTCAATCACAATAATACAACTTAACAAAAATCGACAAAAATGCTGATGAATTTGCGTCAGCGTGTTTTTATTTCCTTTCAATTAAGGGCGTCCAATAAACCAGTGGCAGTGGAACTTTATTGAATATATGCAACGTATGCAGTGGTGCCGTTTACAAACTATACAGAACACGAGAACAACAAATCATACGTGATCTACTTTTTATCCGTCTTTACTAAGACTTACATTCGCTGTTCTCTAGAATGTAACATAATGTTAAGAATTAACTTCAAGCCGTGCGTGTATCGTACCTTTGTACGTAATTCACATTGAACGTCACGGTTTCAGCTTGTGACCTTTCTTAGATATATTGTTGCTGTTGCTAAATTTAAGACTTCCACGAATCATTAAATAGGAGGGTAAGCTAAATAACGACAGTATTTCAAGATAGTTATGTCGCACTAAACTGTCTGTTTGCTAGACAGTTATCTACGAAACCTTTTCTTGATTCAAGCTTTGCATTTTGCTAGCGTTTATAGTCTACTAGTTAGAATTTATTTTATTTGATTTTTTGTTAGTCTTTTTAAAACTAAATACAAATTTAATCCATATGATATTTACAATTACTAAAAATATATAAAAATACTAGTTTCAATATACATGCACTGGGAAAAGACAAATATTGGTTAAAAAAATGAATCAGGTGTACAAGAATGATTGTTGAGTGTCTGTCAATGTGCACATATTATATAAGATTATAGTTGTAAGAAGTAGCTGGATACTAGTAAACTTCATTTGGCACATCTCAATTACTCTCGTTAGAATTATTATGTATTCTCGTGAGTTACTATAATGTTAACTTGGCCATACTCTCGAATATCGCCAATCTGTTCAAATAAGCCAATGGAATCTATGGAACAAATAATATTTTGGTTCAACATTTGACTCTGTTTATAATCCCTGGTCTTACAGGAACTAATGGAATAAGTACTATATTGGCTTAACAGCTGCATAAGCCAATGCAATGCTCACTTGTTTATGCTCTTGTTAGAGCCGACAATAATTGCCCGAATATGCAGAATCAAAATGAAATTTAGATTATGATTGCCAATGCTGGTTACGAATTTGGTTTGGTTCGTTTTGGTACTAATGAGCGTCATAACAGCAAATGGCGTGTTTGTGTAACGAAATCATTATGTACACGTGACACGACTATAGACACTGCAGACTAAGGCAATTAGTCTAAAATTAACTAATATTGAACTAAAAATGAACGCTGACCCAGAAAGCAAAATAGACCTTAGTTTTTTAAATTCTTTTAAGGCATAAAAATACTTCATTCTAAGTTTTAATGATGTCGGATTGCAGCATGAAGATTTCCTTGAAGTTTAATAAATACGCAAGTTTTGATTAATTAAGCTTTTAAGAAAACTATTATTTTAAAGCGGCATTTATAAATATGCATACCTATATTATGCTATGTATATGTGTATGTACGAAAGAATATAGTGATGTAATAACTCAATATGCTTAATGAAGCATAGCAAAAGCTTTTTTTATATTTTATTAAAAACTAATTTTGGTATTATTCATTTAAATTCATTTAAAAAGATAACTGCCGCACTAGGAAAATATCTGTGACGCGGGATACTTTACAGTCATGCAATCAATGGTCACAAAGAACACCCAGACTCGGAACATCTATTTGTGGGTCACAAAAAATGTTAGGCACAGTAGCAGCTGTAGCAGTGATGAGGCGACTACACTATCCCGGCAGTGCGAGGTATAGTTATTTTCTTTATATAATTTAAAGAAGTATGCACATCTAAGAGATTTTTATTAAAATGACCGTTGTATGGTTGAGTATGCTATGCTCAAGTAATACTATTAAATAATTTTGTTTTATAATAAATAATAATAATAATATCAGCCCTGTATTAAACTGTCCCACTGCTGGGCACGGGCCTCTACTCATTGTGAGAAGGGTTAGGCCATAGTCCACCACGCTGGCCCAGTGTGGGTTGGCAGACTTCACATACTTGGAGAACATTATAGAGAATTCTCAGACATGCAGGTTTTCTCACGATGTTTTCCTTTACCGTTTTAGAGCAAGCGATAATTATTTAATATGCATATAACTTCGAAAAGTCAGAGATGCGCGCCTTGGGTTCGAACTCGAGACCTCTGCGTGGCACTTTAACGGTTTCCCACTAGGCTATCGCTGCTTATATTGCTATAACAAAAGCCAATAAATATTTATCTCGTCGTCGATATTTAAATGAGATATACGATTCCGTATTTTAAAATTTTATACCTAAAACTTTTTTTTGTATCTCTCTGATCAACAACAACTGTTCAACGTGACGGAGGTATTCTTTCTCAATATTGTGTGGTATGCTTAACTTAAAAATGAATTTGGTATATACCTATTGTCTTTTCTGGCATTACGAAAATTGAGTCTCACTTTCCCGCACTGAAAAATATTTATGCAGTATGGCGCTCTGATGTTTTAACATATTCGTAATTTGTTAACCTGTTATTTTAATCAAGCTTTTCACGGAGTAAAGTCAATATTTGCTACCATTGTGAATAATAATATTAAAACTCGTACAATCTTGCGAACAGTATTGCGTATTGTTTGTATTTTAAAACTAGCTGTTACCTGCGACTTCGTCCGCGTAAATTTTAACTAAAAAGTGTTTATCTCCGCGGAACCCTATTTTTTTCTAAAATTAAAGTAGCCTAAGTTACTCCTTATAACATCAGCTATCTGCCAGTGAAAATCCCGTCAAAATCGGTTCATCCGTTTCGGAGATTACCCGTAACAAACAGACAGACAGACAGACAAAAATGTAAAAAATAGATGTTTTCGTATAGGTAGCTTATATACTTTCATATGCATTAGATAAAAAGCTGTTATTTTGAATAAGAAACAGACACTTCAATTTTATTTATCTATATATTAATACGTGAAACGAAAACTTTGGATCACTTTTTACGAAAATTGGGCGGACGGAGGAGTATGAAATTTCGCACACTTATAGTTTATATAGAGAAGAAGTGACGAATGCTAATATTTATATAAAATATGTAGGTATAGTAAATACATTAAATTAATGGAAAAACACTACACTCACAACCATGCATTTGACACACGCAATCGAAGCGCGTAACTATGGTTACATATCTCAATATACGAGTATAATGACATGACATAATATGTACATATATATCAGTTGGTCGAATTTCGAGCACTAGGCGACCGCTAGTTTGTATAGATGTATAGATAATTTATTGCTTTCAAAACCGAGTACTGTTGTTCCAGCGACATATTATTACATTTTGAGTCGCATATAGGATTCGAACCCACAACACTCGGTGCAGTGGCAGTAGCGAGGCGACCACGTAAACCACTATACCATCCATGCAGACGTAAATATAAGCTTTTGCGAATTAGCAACTGATAAATACGATGCCCGGTATTAAATTTTCTAGTATACTAATAGTTATCTTATCTTATCTTATCTTATGTGGGGGCCAGTCAGTGCAGACCGGCGACACTTCGACCCAGTGGGATCTTTTGTGTCGACACTCTCCCAATAACGACTGCCATAGATATTCATGGCAGCCGGGACCAACGGCTTACCGTGCTTTCCGAGGCACGGAACAGGCGATAATTGTCAATCAATACGCACATAATTTTGAAAAGTCATATAACTTCCGAAAGTCAGAGGTGTGCGACGTGGGTTTGAACCCGAGACCCTCTGTATTGCACTCTGTTGGTCTCCCCACTGAGCTATCGCTGCTCATACTAACAGTTAACTAGTATTAATACTGGTGTGGAATTCTGAGCAAAGTACTGTATTTAGAACTTGGTACTAGATAAGCTGCAATAAGCTTGCTATTACGTGGAAGCTAAAACATGAGACAACAGAGCTGCTGAAATATGGGTTTAACTATTTGGACGCATATATACCAGATACAATATTCATACTCTCCAATTAAACTAGTTACTATGAACCACGTGTTACTCAACATTGTAAATATATCTATCGAGATTCATTAAAATTCACAATCAATGGTATTCAACCAGTAAGTATTTACGTAGACTATTCAATTTCATGCGTATAAAATTGAAGCTTAATCAACCATTTATTTTCTCAATTTAACTGTGACCTGACTGATGATTGATGTGATGATATAAATCCTGAAATGCCAAATTTTTCATATAGCTTATCAAACACAGTCATATCAAATAATGATTCTATTATCTTATCTAGTGTGTGGGGGCCAGTCAGTACAGACCGGCGACACTTCGACCCAGTGGGATCTTTTGTGTCAATGATTCTATTATATTGTATGTTACTCATAAAATGTACTTCCAAGCTATTTAGACAAAGTATTTAGTTCATGATTTTCAATACATTTTGTTGGGTTGCGCTGAAACTTAATGGGAGCCTAAATATTATAGGTATCAATAAATAGACGGAGTAAATTATCCCGCTACATTGGGCAAGGGCCCGTCACCAAAAATTATCCATCTGAATAACTTTGCCTATTCAAGCGACGCCGCAAGCAGAACCTAACTCTCCGAACTCGAAGCCAATGGATTAACACACAATACGAAAACAGTAAATATTTTAACAAAGGAAACCCATAACGGCTGCTAAAATGTTGTTTATTTCGGATGTTGTTCAAATTTCAGAAGGCATACGTTCGGACGAATGAGGGACATGAATTAATTAGTTATGCCAAATGAAATACGTCGTCGTGATTGTGATCCTTCGGGCGCCAAAGTTCTTAATTGGATGTCAAAAGTCAAAATGTAACCGAGCTTATATTTTTGTCTGCGAAGTTTACTTTGAGTTTTGAGTGATCGGGTTGATCTAGTTGAAAAGTGAAATTAACACCACGAATAAATGTAGTCATTATAAAATATGATAACAAAATATTTTTGCTTTGTTTAAATTATTTTATGATAGCAAATCGGCACTCCAGGCTTCAGTAATGGGGAAGACATGTTATAAAAAGGAATATACCTAATTATATTAATTGATTAAAAAAATGACTAAATGTAAATTATAATTACTACCGCTAACTTCGAGCAGGTTGCCTGATATCCTGTTTAGGGTGTATATAATAAATAAATATAATTTGTACATATTAAGTAAATGCTGCATCCATTGCATTAGGTTAAGTATTACCTGTAATGATAATGATTTTAAGACCACATACAGCCATATGTGGTCTTAAAATAAATAAATATCTTTGCAGTCGTTATGGATTGTTATCCTATCGGTCTTTGAGAGTAAGATAATAAGGATTGCACTTGTGTTTGCACACACACTACTTGTGCTCTATAATAATAATATCTGATGCGAAATCAATTTTCGTTATGATTGGCCGTCGTGACCAAAATGTGTTTCTAGAAAATATTAAGTATAAAACGTATAAAGGCCATTTGTTTGCCTTTATATCGAATAATATTGAGTGTCTATTCTACAAATAGTACCTATGTTCGTTTGTAGCATACACTTGGTCAACAAAATAAGTAGCTGAACAATCAATCCATTTTCCAATACAATATTATAAATTTAAATTTTCTACTTAATTTATCATTAAATTAACCATTTAATTTTTCTAACTACTATTACTGATACAAAAATTAGGTACATTTATCACTATGAACGATAGAATCATTTTAAATTTTACAAATGTGGCTTACTCTCCTATGTCGCTTACAGTACGCTGGGACATTTCATGCCTTTGTTTTATTGTACGCATAAATCTGTTCATAGTAGTTATAAATCCGTCAGAGGGCGATATATTTTTGGATTAGTTTCAAGCTCGTCATTGTGCAAACTAGACAAGCTTGAGTGATACTCATAATTGGATATGAAAATAATTTTATTCTAAGTACCCTAGCTAAGGCTTAGAAATAATTGCCTTGAAAACGGACTTGTTAGTAACTAATCTTGACCTTTAGTGGTTAAATGGCCAGACGGTTGACGTAGAATTGAGTTGAGCCGGGTTTAAATTTGTTATTTCAACATATTTAAGCAAACGAGGAAAGCAAACTTTAGGGGATGCGTGTGTTATTTTGTTTTTGGTAACTTAGGAACAAATGAAATATTTCAATTTTGTATTGTAGCTATACGTCATTGTGTAGCGATATAAAAAGGAAATCTTTCTTGGTTAGGTGTATGAACAGCTGTAAAAACACACAATTGAATGCTTATTATCATTGTTAAAACACTAATGATTGATGAGTATTATATTTAGAAATTTTAAACTTTCCTTTTCTCTACTGAGTAGCAGCGGCACACCGGCAGCACAATTGACTGGACGGATGGCGTAGTGGTTTAAGTGGTCGCCTCGCCGCTGCTACTGCGCCTAGTGTGGTGGGTTCGAATCCCATACGGAACAAAAATTTGTGTGATCCACAAATGGTTGTTCTTTGTGTCCGTTGTTACAATGTTTGAAAAGTCTCCCGCGACACACGAATTAAACCTAATACGGAGTTGTCCATAAATAAAAGAAAACAATAATTTTCCTTCAGTAGGTAGGTTAATGAAAATGAAATTATACAATACTAAAAATAACTTATCCAAATATCCAGATATATACTAAAATAATAAATATTTCGAACATTCAATGTTATAAACACGCCTTTTTAAACTTATTTATAAGCTTGTTGGTTGGTTGTATGGTCACAGCTGAGCTCCGCATTGTTTATTAAGATTATTAAGTTTATCAAATTAGTAATCCTTTGCAACAAAATCAAATAATATATCTACAACGTCGATATAATTAAATTTATCTATACTATATATTATAAAGAGAGACGTAGATTTGATTTTTTGTTTGTTTATTTGCAAGGATTTAATTCAAAAACTTCTCAACCGATTTTAAAAATTCTTTCACGATTAGAAAGGTATATTATTACCGAGTAAGATAGGTTATATTTTATTTTAAATAAAAAAGTACTGTTACTCCCATATCCTTACCTAACCCTACTTTACGCGAGCGAAGCCGCGGGCAAAAGCTAGTTCTTTATAAAAACTTAGTGGTCATAGATAACCACGCACATTAATACAAGTTATCGACACGTTTGCGCTTCTATGGGTGACCCTACATTGAGAGCCGGCGCGGCGCTATTTATAAAATCACAGCGTAGAAAACAGACCATATCATTTGCCATTATATTGGTGAGATGCCAGGTATGCAAAGAACGGTGAAGGAACACTGCACTTTATTTAGCTATCTATCACATTCCACCATCAATAGTAATATCATAGAGACGTTTGGATTTTTGAAACTTTTTTGGTACGTCCCATTGCTGGGCAAAAGCCTCTCTCTTGCACTTCCAAATTACTCTGTTCGTGGATATCCCCTGCCAGTCCCTTTCAATAGCGTAAAGTTTACCCCGCCATCTTCGTTTAGGTCTACCCCGTCGCCGTCGACTGTCTTGTGGCACTGGGTACATACGGCAGACGTAAGTAATTATTTATTAGAATAATTGACAGTACTCTGTTAAGATATAAATCTATTTTAATTAATGATTTTATATTTGATAGCAACAAAATAAGTACTAAATGACACTCAACATATTTTATACTTAACTTGTATATTTGTATAAACAATTAGGTATAGCTATTGTTTTACATACGGTATGTCCAGGCAATAACGACTAGCTCATCATGGTTTCTGAATTAATGAGGTTGTAATGCTCAGTACATTTTAATATTTTGTTCAATAAGCAGTCCCCTCATTTCAATATAGTGAGGGGAAGGGTGTTCGTGTGAGGGTGCTCGTTCAAGGTAACTTTGTTTAAGTGGGCTGAAGTATGGATAGACATGTTGTTAACGTCCGACAGTTGTAACCCAGCGTTGTTGCTACATCTGTTTGTGCAGGCGTTTCCGCTATGGTGGTACTTAGAAATAATTAATTATTTTAGTAAAGAAAAATTTCTACCTACTTTTTTATATAATAAGACTTGCTATCCTACATCCAATACGAACGCAATCATTGCTTACATTACTGTACATTATATCAAGAAAAATAGTATTACATACATCGTTTTATTGAGCGTCAAAGCTCCAGTGTCTCGAGATTTTATATTCATGTTATATTCATAATAATAGCACAGTCTAATATTCCATACTCTACTTTTATCCCTTAGATGCTCAAAAATACAACTAAATATATAAATATTATGTAATTATTCGGTGCGGAACGGATGTCTCGCGTTGAGGTGAAATCTGTGTTGACGTATATTTTGTTTGAAGCCCAATATTGCAAGTTGGAATACGAAAAGGTCCCACATGGTGTTATCCATCATCTAAGGAGTTCGGTATTGTCTACTTTTTTTATTGCAATGGTTGAAGAGGGCAATCCAAGAGATCTTGGTGGGTACCTCTCATTGCAATTACTTTTTTAGATCGCAAGTGCATATGCATTTGAGATCTAAAAAAGGAATCATGTTCAATTTATAATAAAATGAAATTAGTGGTATTATATAATAACTGGGTATAATAACTTCATTTTATTTATAGTTTATAATTATTTCTACTATGCTACATTTCCTAGAACTATTTACCATTTTGAGACGCACTGTGATATAGAAGTAGGCCTAAAGAATTTTTATCAAAATGTAATATTTACGACTTTCATGACAATATGGCCACCAAAACACAATAAATATATTTAAAAATATTTAGTATATAGTCTTTATTGGCATATCTTTGTTATTTAACAACTCAATGAAAAGCATCTAATACAGGCATTCAATCTATTTTAATTTTATCATGTGTATATAATAGATAATAATAACAATAAAATTGCTAACCAGTGAATCGTAAACTACTGTCGACATAATTAATGAATTTATTTCTAAATTTATATAAGATAACTTGCAATATAAAACAAGAAATAAAATGTTTATTGAACGAATGAACAAATTGAAAGAACTTGTAATAAACTACTTAAATAAACTTTGATAAAACCTCTTAAAATGTAAGCACGGCGTAAATTCATTTAGATTAGCGACAACAGATTGGGTACTCGGACGCTATATGCGTTATCTGATTTAGACAATTAAATAATAGTTTTTCCGTGTCTGGAAAGAGACCGCCGGCAACTACAACTCAATTTAATAAGAATATATTAAATTGCTATTATAATAATAAATGAGATTTTTTATTACTAGATAATCTAGCTGTGTTTTGTATAATTATTTAACCATTCATTTAGAATTTGTTATATTTAAAATACAGATACCTACTTGCAGTGTATCAACGACCGTCTAACATGCGCATGTTGAAAAACTTGCGCGAATTTGATTCATTGTGATCACCCGACCATAAAAATGTCTTCTTGTACTTTGATGTCTTCGGATTTCATTCTTTCAAAATGACATAACTTCGTCGTTCGGACTGTTTCATGAAAAGATTTGGCGCAATCAGGAGGTTACGTGCCGAATTTCAAGACAAATTTCGGAATAAGTATTTCATGGTACGAACAGCTGGCCCGAAACTTCGAGATTTATGTTTCATGGTATACTATGTTTAACTCGCGCATGTACTGCTATTAACTTGCGCATGTAGCTTGCGTCAGCCACTCGAGTCTTGTATAAGAACAAATATGTCTCTTATACACGATATACAATATTAATATGCAAAAGTTCTTTGTAGTCACAGGCTACAGTTTCATTTCCAGATTTGTAGTTCCACTATTGAAGTTGTCGCGATCGCGGACTGTGAAGATACGATATCTTCGTCTAGGAAATATAATTAAGTAAACGATAAGTTTGTCAACTTGCACTTAGCTAACGAGATGAACTTGCACTTAGTTTACGTATGTTTTCCATCTCGGTCTAAAAATACTCCTCGTCTCACGTAAACATGATTAACTTTATAACATTTCAGTACCTATATCTTGGAATGTTTATAGGTATTTAAGGTTTTCTTGGACAATTAAAGTGAGTTATAAATTATAATGAACATGGAGCCTAATGGGCGACCGTTGGACTGCCTCGCAGATGCCCCGAATTCGAATCCAAGGCGCACATTTTCGACATTTCAACGTAATTTGCGTATTAAATTAATAAATATCTCTCGTTTTAACGGTGAACGAAAACTTCGTGATGAAACCTGCATATCTGAGTGTTTTCCATAAAAGTTCTTGAAGATATATGAAATCTGCCAACCCGCACTGGGCCAGCGTCCCCCACGCTGGCCCAGTGCGGGTTGGCAGACTACAGATTATGGTCTAAACCTTCTCACACTGAGAACAGGCCCGTGCCCAGCAGTGAAACAGGTAAATACAGGACTGATATTATTATTATGATAATATGAAAAGCCTAAAATGCGAATATAGGTCGTTCGTACAGGTACCGGAATGACGATGTCATATGACAGTAAATATTTTCTGGCCACTTTATATATCTATATAGTTCAACATTGCCCCTACTTATTTAATCCTTAAATTCCATTTATTTGTTTAGTTTAATACATTCGTTTAAAAGATGCATTTAGTACTCAAACAAAGGTTTATTCTCTTCTCTGTATTTAAGAAAGTGCATTGATAATAATAATAGTGGCCTAACATTTTACCAAGCTAAATAGTTGCGTTATAATAGATTACCAAAGGATAAAATTTTTCGCATACGCCATATAATTAGTTCACAGAACAAGCTACAAGTTTTAATATCAACTTAAGTTGGCTCATTAGTCGAACGATCATTAGAACAATGTTAAAGTGCCTCATTTATTGTTATTGATACCTGCGTTTACAGAACACGGTACACACTAAGTTCCTACTAGCAGGGAATTAATAAGCAGGCACTAGTTAATACGTAAGTACTTATTAACCCATACTAGAGAGAGACGCTTCGTTTGTCATCCAAACTAACAATATAAACTCGAATGTGAGTTTATTTGTCTGCCTGTTACTCTTTCACGTCTTAAATACCGTCGATTACCATAAAATTCCACATACACGTTGTCAGGTACAGAAAAGGAGGGTACTTTGGATCCAACAAAACTACTTTTTCCGAGCAAAAGCTGTGGCCTAAAGCTAGTTTTTTTTTATACGCATCAAACGTCACAGGGATATAAAATAAACGTACACAAGCGATATAAATATGATACTTAAATTGTCGAAATGAAGTCACTTAATTGTCACAATCGTGCTGCCGGCGCCGGCGCTTGGCGTCGTCCGTAACTGACATAAAAAAACGGGTTGCACTCCGGGAGTGCCGGCAGAAGTGAAAACTTGAATATTAACGTTGTGCATTTTTGATATTTTGGAATGGTTAGGGAATCATTTTGCACGAATTGCTTTAATTATCAGTATAAAAGTACTATCATTTATGTGGTAAAATACAATATTCATTTATTGCGCTATCGTACACAAACATGAGTATTCTCCCTCCGTCTTACGAATTTTCGATCAGGTCACGTGTCCTGACGCGAGTTTAACATTTTTTCACCCATCACAAAAAAGTGCACAACGCCGGCGCTGCTAAAGTTTTTACTTCAAAAAAAATTGTATCAAGTATAAGCGCGGCATGCAGTTTTCCGTTCTGTGTCTACGTGTATTAAATGTAGCTTTTAATGTACTGCGCATAATTTTCTTATAAATAACGTTGGGCGATATTACTCAACGATTTTGAAAGGGAAAACCCTTGACGTAATCAAATTGGGTCTGCCACAAAGAACTCTTTATTCGTTTGTATTCTGACGAAAAAGTAAATGGAGTGAAATCATTGATATGAAACATAAATATGTACTTCAAACTATGATAGATTTATTATACATACATATACTTAGGCCTATTACCCGAGGGAGGCAGATAGAAACTACTGGTTTTCAAAGTACAGTATACAAAGGTATACTGTACTTTGAATTGGTATAATACATATAATACTGTACTTTATAATATACGATGAAATACAGCCCTAAAAAATGTTTGCATTTAATATTCCAGCCTAGATTTTCTGAGAATTACACATTTTATTCTGCCATGCGGCATTAATATTGATAGTTGCAATGTGAGTTGTAAACAATTTACGCAGGTGCCAAAATTAAAGTCAATTGACAAATAGATAAATTAAGATTAAGACGTGTAAAGCTCAAAGTAGAATACTTTTAAAACCTAGATATGAACGATAAAAATCTTTCTAACAACATAAACCAACAATGAAAATAAAAATGATCTCAGTACTTTATATGGTAAACATAATTTAAGCGCCTCAACGTTACCAAACGTATACCAAATAGGAAGTGAATACGAAACTCCAAAACAGGTTAAGGTTGTAATCCGCGTCCTCAAGTCTTGCCTATAGGAAAGATATTGTGCGTTAATGTTATGCTAAGCTCGGCCACGCACGTAAAATGTGAATAATGTAAAAGGTTGGCAACACTAAAAGCCTTCTCATTATTAACGACCTCTTTAGTTAAGCAACGGTGAGCGAAATTGGTGTAGAAAAGTTAATCTATTATTTTAACGTGAACAGAAAACGGTGGCTTATGGCGATTACGGGGGCTTCGAGTTCGATAAGCAAGCCTTTTTATTTATATTTCATCGCTTACTTTCGAATTTGTCTTGGCTAGTGATTAATACTGATTAATTTGTTTGTTTTTGTTTCGAAAGACAGCCTCCCTTTGTCCATAGTTAAAAAGGGCTAAGCCAGTAAAATTGCAGTATCGACAATATATTTTTGTGTTTTAATTTATCTAGCTTACAATTCTTAAGCCATAGATTTGAATTGAATAATGGGCAGAATATTTCTGTGCTTCTGTCCCTTTATGTTAATAATAATAATAATATATATATATATTATTATTATGTTGACTGTTTAAGACAAACATAAATTATTAACATATGTAATTTATGTAACAACTCCACTAGGTTCCCTTTTTTATTACAATAAAGTTCTTTGCAGTCTTCCTTATTATGGAGACCCCTCAGTAGTCAGCTGTAACAGTACATGCTTACGTCATTTACGCAACTAGGCTATTACCTAAATCTTCAAGAACGTGGCAGTTGTATTTTTCTTGTAACAACCTTTGCATAATTTGACATACCTACGTCGTAAAATTTGCCATTTATACTGAAAGACAGTTTATCTTTCCATAATAAAAGAATAGGCTGTTATAAAAAATAGTACCACATGATAATCATATTTATATAGAAACGTACTATTCTTTTGATATCCTATTTGATTTAATTCTGCTACGTCTAACTGGAACTGACTTCCACAGCGATGAGTAAAAGGTATTTCGGTTTAAAATATCCTTGCTGACCTTCTCCATTTAAACCTATTTTTGACCTCAATATGAAAGAAGGTTTCTTGTTTGTTATTTCGTGTAATATCTGTTAATCGTTAAAATAAGTTTTAAAGTTTAGATTTAATAACTTCTACATAATAAAATCTTTTATAAAAATTTAACAATCGTCAAGAAAAAATATATAGGTGCTTTTAAGCATTGGGATATTTTAAATTTAAATGAAACCCGCAATTTTTTTCCATTTGCTGAGAATTGTGCACCGTGTCTCTTGAGGTGTCCACTAAATTATACTGTCATTGGCGAACCCAATAACAGTAAAATTTAAAACACGTACATATTAATTTTATGTAACACTTTGTGATTGCTTTATTTAACGGTACCTATAATACCTTTAGCAACATTGGCCATTAATAATAATAGATAATAATATCAGCTCTGTATTAAACTATCCCAATAATGGGCACCGGCCTCTTCTCAATGTGTTATGGTATCACATAAATTAATTATTTAATCAAATGAGTTGCAGTGCGGCTAGTGCAAGGGAAAAATATGTGGCGCCGCAGAAGGCATTTTTTACCGTACTACTTTTTAATCGTAGTAGGTCTACAGAAACTGTTTGACTGCAATATTCTGTAGGATGACAGTCCTTCCATTCGCGCCAATCGAAATTTTGAACGGCATTCGATTTGACGAGGGATTACAATTTTCTTCTATCTCTCTATAACAAGTACATGTGTGATCGTAATAGCAAAAGTAACTATTATGTCATCCATCAATACAGCCTAATCAACCTACTGATGCCGAGTATACACACACCTTTCTTAGTCTATGTCACTATGGCATTTGTACCAATCTCTCTTATTACTTTTATGGACAATAGTCTGAAATAAAAGTTTATTATTATTATTATATTAATAACCTTGTGATTTTCCTTATATAGTCAAGTCATCCTGCTAGACGCCCACTTTTACATTAATATAGATAAATATATATATATATATATATGTATAAGTGTGTGTATATATAAACACATTAAGCGAACACACCTACCCTAAGTCGAAGCCAAAAATATATCTGCCATTTTTCCTACAACCATAGTTATATAATTACTCCGAGTGTGTGTACAAATCTGCCATGTTTGCGAATGTACAAAATAACTTTGGTACAAATAACGTACAGCAATAAAGTTCAGTGGCTCTTGGAATTACTTAAAATAATTAAAGAAATACTATAAGGCTATTCGTCCAAGCTACACGCGTGAACTATTTACTAGCGTCTATTATTTTACATGATGCATAAACTGCACGGATGGCTCGGATTTATGGATGTAGGTGGTCGCCTCGCCACTGCCATTGCGCCGAATATTGTGGTTTGACTCCCATTCTGGATAAAAATTTGTATGATCCACAAATGGTTGTTTTGAGTCTGAGTGTTCCTTGAGTCCTTTTGGTCATTTGGGTGTTTGTAAAGTCACCCGCGACACAGGCATTATACCTAAAGCGGCAGTTGTCTAAAAAAAACAAAAAATACATGATCGTACCTACCTCGTGTGCGTAAACATTAATAATTTATTACTCAGTTTTAAACATTTAATCAGAAATGTTTCTCCGTGTAGTGATCGTTTAGTTGTCAATTTAATTGAAAATAGTGGCTTCATAAATATTTACAACGCAGGAAGTGAGACCTATGTTACCGATGTCCCTAGTACTAGCCTAAATGGCCAGACGGCAGCCAATTGGAATAAATTATATATGTCCAACGCTCTCACACAATGGTAGACAAAAGTTTCTAGCACCGCTCTTGACATATTAGAACTTTATTTAAAATAGCGAATAGCTGCGGCTTTGCTAACACGTAACGTAAATTGGTTTACAAAATTTATCTAATATTTTTCGCTAGTACATTTACTAATACCAACACAAAACACAACCTGTCACGAAAAGGTGTAATTATGTCTTCCAATACGATTACTTTATGTTGTATTAAATATTTGTATGGTTCATTCTGATGTCTGCAAAATTCTCTGAGGTACGTAGATCATTTCATTTATCACTTAAGATAAAAACACTGTAGCATTATTGTAAATACATTATATAGTTCTTGTGTCAAGAACACGTAATATAAAATAGCAAATTGATATTAAGTGTGAAAAACTGTTTTGCACGAACTTCTTGAAACATAACAAACCTGTGTAACAAACATTTTCTCTCGTCATAAATAAATCGTGTAACACATCCTAACATATTATGTTACAAGAATGTGTAGTATCACATCTCGATGTTACAGTTCGACATCGGATTTCCTCGAACTGGGTTTTCATGGAAGGAATTTCTAGGTAACACAATGCTACTATTTGAACTCACATGGCACTCGCATGCGCTGCTTTATAAACATATCATGCCATGACCATGATATTCACATTTAAAATCACGGGGCGAGCAAGCCGCCAGGGCTTACGCTGCATTCATTTATAGTAGAAATATTGAAATGTCACACTGAGAAGACACAGCGTGCCATCGTTGCCTGTCACCCGTCTACACATACAAGAAGTATGCTTATTCATACTTTTCATTATTTCTATATGGCGAACCATGACTTTTTACTCAATATCTAGTCAGTTGGTCGAAATGATTGTATGTATACCTACTGATGTCTTAATAGAATCACAGTCGTAATAACTATGATTTATGTAATATGCTCGACTTCCCTCATTGAAACGTTTCATATGATTACATTACGGAACCAACGATGTTATGGTATTCATAAAAACTCATAATGTTCCTTTATGTTAAAAATTTAAGTAATTGAATGACTTTAGCAGAGTGGAATATTCACTCTTGACTTTAATCCCTATTGGGGACCGCGGGAAATTGGCTCCTTAGGCCTCTTAAAAATATTGGAACTTTATGTTCGCAACTATTTGAGACTAGACTTTAATAATGAAAACTGGAATTTTGTTAAAGTGGTATTGTTGTCGAGATGTATGAATTAACAAACATGATTCTTAAAAAAATTATAGATTACTAGATTTTGCTCGTGCTTAAAGCGCTTTGCTTGCGTAAAGGTAGGTTAGATTAGGTTCGGGCACGCCAATATCGTGATCGGTAAGACGTAGGGCTTAAATGTAGTGGTACCCAAAGATTAGTCTTCTTGTGTAGTAGCTTGCCGTTTCATACGGCGCGCCCCTGCGGAGGGATATGCATAAAAAAATGGTTATCTTATAGTTTTAAAAATAAAAAGCCAGCACTAGGAATGATTCCTGTATCGCGGGAGACTTGGCAAACATTCAAACAACGGACACAAAGAACTTCATACTCGGAACAACCATTTGTGGAACACACAATTTTTTGTTCCGTGTGGAATTCGAACCCACAACTCTCGGCGCAGTGGCAGTGACGAGGCGACCACTTAAACCACTACGCTTTTGGATGAAGGTATCCTATGACCGTTTCATTCGCTCTGTATGCGAAATTTTATGATGATCGATCGAGTAGTTAAGGCGTGAAAGCGTAACAAACAAACTCACATTCACATTTATAATATTAAATTAAGATTATTTTACATATTTTCCCATAGTGGTTAACAGTGGGTATGGATGTATACGTGCTTCATACCTGACATACGAGTAACTCCCTTGCTTCATTAACTTTCACTACGTTCCTTAGCACTCTCGTCAGTTTAAGACTCTTGACCCGCCCGTTTTAAGTAAGACTTTAATCTGATCAAAGAAACTCTCAGCTTATTCCGCCTATTGCCTAATATATATTTTCCTTGTATTCTAAGATTAAATTAATTCACAATAAAAAAATTATTTTTAATCGTTTTCGTGTCAATCTTATATGTTAGTGTTAGAAACAAAGCAAAGAAATTATACTATGAATTTATTTGTTTTCATATCTAAATATTAAAACTACCAAAAATACAATTAAGCATATCGACATACATTATTATAAATAATAATATAATGATAAAGTTGTATGAAGCAACGGTTATAAACAATGTCACCTAATCATAGTATGTCACAATTATGATTCCTAACCAATATTCTCTGTAATTTGCAAATTTGGGTCAGAAAAAGTTAGCAAAATACAAGATAGATACCAATGAACGCGATCATGCATAAACATTATTAAACGTAACAAGCTATAATTGTTCATTTGATGTAAATTCTAACTAATATTGTAAATGCGAATATGAGTTTATTTGTTTGTACCGCTTCCACGCCATAACTAGTCGACCGATTATCATAAAATTTCTCATACACGTTGTCAGAAACACAGAAATGGACATAGGGTACCTTTTATCTTTAAAAAGTACTGTTTATGAAGAATAGAAAAATAAATATTTATTAATTTGCCTAACATCTTGAATAGGTTATACTGATTACTGACCGTTGCCAAAAGCTGTTTCATGCGTAGACGTCATGACGTCGATAGCGAGGTAGAACTATTTGCCTAAAATTAGGGCATCTCCATGTAGTATCGCTATACCTTCCACTCCCGATGTTACTATTCGGCAAGCTAAAATCGATGTGACCACAGTTTAAAATTTACATGTCAGTGCATAAAACTGACAGTGCAATACATTGATTTTATCGACAGCATTTATAATACAATAACAAAATTACAAAATCAAACCTAAGCGTAGTAAATTATTTCTTGTTTGTTTTATTAAATTTATATTATATTGTAGTGATGTTATTCAGTAAATATATTTGGCACGGGCCATTATTCTCTATGATCTTAATATTAACTCTCTACTGGACTGCTAGGTTAAAATTAAATTTTAGTAAATGTGTGTTTCACGTGATTTCTTTACTTGGAATTAGTCGCTTAGGGACATTACAACCAATTCTAAGCCTATTATACGTATCAGTCAGTTCTTTCTAAATATCATTTATGTATTTATAAATTGTCATTGAATTGAATATCTTTTAGCTAATAATATTGTGAAATGTTTATAAAAGAGTAATTCAAGTTCTCGCAAATGTAAATCGGCTTATGTCATTGACTGTATTTAATACCTCTTTGCAGTAATTCTACGATTTTATTGTGAATAAAAGCTTATCGTATTTTCAGTCTTATAAGCCTGCTTTACATAAATAGAAAATCATTTTAACGAACTTGATACACAAAAATAAATAAGACCAAATTAAAAAGCAAAAGTTCGAAACAGCTATCCAAAAATGTTTTAATTAGGTAGATATGCTAATTTATACGGAACTATAAGTTTGTATTATGCCTTTTTGTAGAAAGCGGATATTGTACATTAAACAACAAAGTTTAGTCATACTTAAACATAATTTACCTCTAAAACTTACGTGCCGCCGTTTCACAGAATTACACCCTGTAACAAAAAGCTAACAACTGTTTTGGGCAGTTTCCAAAAAAGGATACGATAAGATAACTTTGAATTGTTCTGCGGGCTGTTTACAATTTCCAAAATAAAAGAGTTTTCTGTTGTACATTATTATGTACAACATAAAACTCTTTTATTGATATTTTAAGTTTCATCTATTTCCTTTACAAGTCAGTGGAAGGTGAGGAATATCTAACGCTTGCCACTTATGTATACTTTGGATATACGGAGAGAAAAGTTTAAAATATTGCTTTATGATAACCTTACTAGCGATTTGGAGTACAAATTATTAGCATTATTTTAACCTTTCCAGCTAAGCTAAATTGCTTTTATTACTAGTGCGTTCACGTTGGTATTGCAATTGGACAGATTCAAACCCACGTCCAGACTTGTTATCGAGAGATCACAAATCCGGTACCTTAACGAACAGTGTAGCATTTTAGGGTATGTAGTATCCAAATACATAATTGTTAACTGTTACATGACATTGGTTGGTCCAAAACTAAGCTGAACCCAAGATACATCTTGGGCACCATAACAAAACTATGCAGGTTAGTTATAACATATAGTATATAGTAGAGCCTCGCTGATTTCAGCATGAATACCGGGCTCGACCGGGGAAGGACTACCCTCTCACAGAATATCGACGTGAAATAGCAGTATCCCTACTGTTGTGTTTCGTTCGATGAGTGAGAGTACCGAAGGCTCAATCACCCCTTTACTCCCTTCCCGCTCCTTCTCCTTCCTACTTCCTTTAGTTGATGCCTTTAGTGTTGCAGGCGTCCATAGGCTACGGTGACCACTTACCATCAGGTGGGCCGTATGCTTGTTTTCCACCTTAGTTGTATAAGAAAAAAATATAATATATAATTAGCGGGCGGGCCCTGGTGACCTGCAATTACAGGTTTTTTTAAACCTACTTCAGGCACCAGTATTTCACAAAGTTACCTGATTTATTGTGGCATTTCTGTAAATATATCTAGCATAAAAAACTTTTGTGAGAGAGAATAAATGGATCTATTACTATAAAAAAAAGTCTGGCAATAGAATTTTAATAAAATGTAAATTAAAAGAAAATGTAGGAAAAAGTAAAAAGTAGTTGTGAATTGTACATGTTTGAGTGTGAGTATGCATGGGTGGTATGTGTGTTTGTGTTTTTGTGTAAGTGTGTGCATTGTAATAAATAATTGCGAAGAGAACAACCCACTGCGTACTTTCGGATTCTTACCCTAGTTATTGCGATAGAAAAAATACTATACTGAGCTCCTTTGATGATAGATAGCAGCGTGGGATTCTGGCTTACATCAACATGCAATGTTCCAAAATGTTTAAAGTATTAAATTTTGTATTTAAAACTTTTATATGTAAATAACTTAAATATAGTTTAATCTTATTTAATTTAACTATCCAATCTTATACATATAAATATTTAATTTATTAAAGCGTTATTACTTAAAAGTAATAACGCTTTAATAAATTAAAAGATGCTTTTTATTTTCTTGCTTACAAATGGAATGTTGGCACTGGCACGCTTCATGCGGCGCTTAAGACATTGCCAAGTGGTACCTAATTGTTTATGTATTGCCTAGTATTTTCTAAGACAACTCGTAACATAAGTTAATCCTTAGTACTAAGGTGGGATTTAGGTCACTCTACAGTTTAGGTACAACATGTTATACTAACTTTGAAACTAGGAACACAAAAGATCCAGATTCAGAACAACTATTAATACACATACGTATGGTATATTTGGATATTAAAGTCACAATACTCAGTATATTGACAATATCAGGACGAATATACTGCGGAATCCAACATCCAGAACAACGCGTGCTGGGCTCAGATACCATCCTTACACGGTAGAGTCGATTAGAGCGCGTACCAAAAAGTTTGGGTCCTCATACCTCTGCCGAACGACCAAGGCATGGAATTCTCTGCCAAGGCATGTGTTTCCTTTTTCCT
Organism: Catocala sponsa; assembly: GCA_963564715.1. NCBI lineage: Eukaryota > Metazoa > Arthropoda > Insecta > Lepidoptera > Erebidae > Catocala > Catocala sponsa. The sequence continues at coordinate 16,711,049 of OY751338.1, read as the reverse complement.
TCAATCCTGGGTTATTTAAGCGGGGCGTGAAAATGCATCTTCTCAGGCCGTCAAAGTTGAGACCCCAACATCGCCTCGGCTACTGTGGGGGCGATGTGGAGGCCACTGCTCTTAGACCACACGACTGCTTACCATCAGGTGGAGTGTAGTCATTTTGACGAGCAAAAAAAAAAAAAACATGCGGTTAAATTATTTCTGAAATTATAACCATCATGATCATCTCAGCCGAATGACTTCCACTGCTGGACATAGGCCTCGCCCAAGGTTATCTATACAGACCGATCTTGGGCCTCCCGCAATTCCCTCATCCGTGATGGTTTAAGCTAAACAGTTAGCTATATTTTATTATAATTTATTTAGATGTTGTACGTATATCTTATGCTAAAATAAATGAACTTCCATTTTTTCTCAGAAAAGAAGAATACAAGGGCTGTAAAGCCCTTAAATTATGCAAGTTATTGATATGATTTTATGCTTTGCGAAGGCACTGTTCTACTATGTTACTAAAAACCTTTGTCACATAGAAGAAAAACAGAAAAACGGCGTGTTGAGTTCATTTCTGAAATTAAATACCTCGTGTTATTTTAAGTGAGACATTCATCGAAGTTCCATTTTTTTTGCACCGATATTTATATATTTTTGCAAAGTGTTGTGTAATACTAAGCATAGATCTAATTAACAAAGATTGTATACAAAATTATGAAGAAGGCTCAACGTGTATAAAATGTCAAAAGAAACGGCGTTGGTGGCGCAGCGATAGGGAATATGGCTGCTTTATATGAGGTTTCGACTTCAATTTCTACGTCGAGTAAAGAGTTACTAGGTATTTCTGACTGAAAATTATTAGTAGAGCACGGAGTCTGGAACTGTGTCTGGTAAGAGGTAATAAGCCTCCACGTTACCTAAACCTACCAACCACGTTACTGTTACCTTACCTAAATCTACCAACCAGGTTACCGTAACCTTACCTTAACAGCTGTCGAAACGTATAATAAATTTTCATTTTAAAAGAAAAATATTAATCATGATAAGCAAATAAGATATGCTATGTACCACATAACTACTATACATTTCGATAGGAAATATCTATACATTACAGTTCGCTCAGTTAATATACGTGTATCAACTATGCATCACATCGCAGGTACTACTGAACGAGATTAGATGAAACGTGGCGTAGCGTAAATTTAATCCTAGCTACTTAATCTATCAAGCCTTAAAATACAAGACATTGCCGCTGCGACTCAATAAATTAAATGGGAAATTCGCACCTATAACTGCTTCGAGATTTTACGTGAAGTCGAAACAAACAAACAGACATACGGATGAACAGATAGACAAACATTCTAATAAATATATTTTTATTAAATTTTATATGGCGCTATAGTCATATCCAAGCATATTTACCAAAATATCTTAAATATACACACACAGCCTCGTTACAGTTACCTTTTCTGAAATTGCACAGTCATTATAAATATATATCCAATACCTTCCTTCCAAATATATACCTACGACACTCAAAGTAGAGCAAAGTAGGGATCTAAGATATTATAAGCGTAATATTCTTTCATGTTTTTATCTTGTTGTCATTACGCTTTACCACTTACAACACCCACGGGACGTGTTTAGATAGTATTTTCATAACCGATACGCTACGACGGAAAGGCAACAACGAATTCTTAATCAATACTGTATATCAGCTGTGGTACCATCAAGCCAAATTGTAAGGCACAGTCTTCGCATGACGTAGATCAACTTTAGGGAAGCTACACGATGTTTGCATATTGAAATATCTTCATGCATAAATAATGCTATCCGAATGCTACTTTGGTTCGTAGTCGAAATTTCGGGCAAATATTCGGTCGGTATTGTTAAACCTCGTACATTCATCCAAAGTTTCTGTAATACTGGGTTTGTGTACAGTCAATGACATATACAGCTTAGTAATTTTCTAACCGTATGTAATTTATCACGTCATACTTGAAAATTATCCAGTTAACTATACTTTAAGTATCTAAGTATTTAATATTACTTTTAATGACAACTGGCAGAGACTACCGATTTCCATTTGCTACGATCATGACACAATTCTCTGGCTTCATTCACTTTCATCTTATACCCCTCTGGGTTACAGGCGTGAATCTATGTATGTATGTATGTAATGACAACTGAAGTCCACAACAGATTATTATTTGTGTGATTTTCTTAATGCACATTTGAAAAGGGGATGAAATAAAAAACAACAAATTTAAAATCTCAGAACTATTCATCGATTTACTTGAAATAAGTCCGCAGCTTCGCTTTAACGGCTCGTGAAGTTATGTTAGCTTAGTAACAGTATATTTTCTGGATAAAATATAGCTTATGTCCTATTCTATAACCCTGACAAAGTGTATGTGAAATTTCATGATGATCGGTCGAGTAGTTAATACGTGAAAGCGTAACAAACAAACAAACTCTCGTGTGCATTTATAAATATTAGTTAGGATTAGGATTTCACTAAGTATTCAGTGACTAATTCGTTTTATGAAATAGCTCCAGCTGAAATACAAAGTATAAACACTCGATATGCATTAATAATATTATGAAATCGATTTTTCACGACCATAACCATAAAAATTGTAATCAGGATGTAATAGAGTTACTTACTCCTACGATGTATTTATCGACATAATTTCTCAATACTGAATGTCCTCTAATACGTAATAGAGAGGATGATAAACAAAAACATTATTGTCTCAACGTTTTTATATAACTTATCGAATCTTTGGTTACGTAAGGCACTTATTTGATTACATGACGAATTGTTCGGCTCTTTGTTCAACGTTTGTTTTTTCTTCAAAAGAAAATTCGATTTGTCTTTACTGAGGATTAAAGTATCTCAGTCTCTTGGTGACTTAGTTACACTAAAGCCGAATCTCTGTATTTGCAGAGCCATCATAATCTGTTTTAGATAATAATTTACTTGGTGAGTGATTGCGAAATCAGCTTTGGTCAGTATATTTTTACATAACTATAGTCGTGTCAGCGTATTTCTATTTATGCAGATACCATTAAAAAATGATATTTAGGGTCACCTCGTCATTTGCTACAAGCCTAGTGTTTTGAATTCGATCCCCACATGGAGAAAATATTTTTGATTCACTAATAGTAGTTCCGTGTCTAGGGTGTTGTGTTGCCGTTATTGTTTAGAAGACCTTGGGGTTCCGGCACTACGTGTCAAAATAATATAGTCAATGGTTGTTAAAGTATCACTGTTTATTCCGTAACACAATAGTTCATTAGCTTACGGTCTTATGATCTAACTTATATCCTAAAACAGAAGGGTTATATATGAGCAACACACTTAGCCTATGCTCTCCAAACAGCACACTTATTATTTATAGACTACATTTACATATGCATCTTTGTAATGTCCAAGTTAGAATAAAATGTGATTATATCATTGGTCCAGTGACGTAAATGAGTTCTTATTTAAATTCCGATTCAATTTCCCGTGTGGGCAATGTTATTAGGTTCTGGGTGAGGCAATTTTCAGTAATAACACGGTCTGGCACTGCGCCCAGTAGACGGCTATGGGCTCCCTCTACTATGTGGGACCTGAAATATCGACCGCAAATGTAGCTGTAACACAGTAAATGCTGTACTTTGTCAGATAAATAGAACTATTATACCAATCTACGTCCATAAAATATGAATTAAATAAAGTTTATACTTCACAATCTTCTCGAAATAAAATATGTTCAAAATAGAGTTCCTATCTAGTCGAATTCAATTTATGTTGACATTTGATGTTAATTTAAATTTAGGACAAAGCTATTTGTGATATTTATGACACTGAGACTACATCGGAACTTTATTTTGAACAGTTTTGAATACGAGAATAGTCCCTCTTTTTCTTTTTTGCTGCTTTTATTTTATTAAATACTATAGTGATTTTATAAATACTGTAATGAAAATTATAAAGTATAGAATAAAGTCAAGGATAATAAAAATAAGTAGAGTAACAAAATATAACTAGACGCAAAAATCTGCCGAGGATTACATAAATACTTGATTTGTACGGTTATCTAAACTTTACAGCAGGCATTGCTATCTAGAGAAACATCAACAATAAACAATTTGATCAACAAAATATGTTTACATAGCTAGTTCTTTGTTTTAAGGTTAAGCAATAGTTATGAACATCATTGACAGATCTAAGGCAACCATTTCATATGATAATATCGGCATTAGAATTATGAATAATTTCAGATTATCATATAAATTGATACCTACAGCAATATATGTATTTCTTACTACCTATAACCAAATGACAAAGTGATTATTTCAGTATAACTATGCGATACGCATTATTTACGAGCGAAGCAATTTGCTTAATCAATTAATTGGCTTTCGTATCCCACACGGAAGACAACCAACATAGCACATTCCACTCCACAGATTTGCTTGCTTACTGCTAATATATTTTAGACCTTGTTGGCATACACTTAAAGTTCGCTTTTAGTAAACAACGTAACCAAGGCGTCCCTTTTATTATCTAACTATTATCGGGTGGCATAATTACTTTTTATTTAAATCTATAATGTTATTGTAATTTGACTACAACTAACTAGTCTGACTCTCCTTGAGTAATTCGTCGATTTCAGGTTTCGAAAAATCTTAAAACCGATGTGGCCTTCACATATTAGGATACAATTAATGACAAAAGATAGAAAATAAATTGAATGTAAAAACATAAACAATTTCTTTATATTTGGCTAATGCCATGATTTTGTAAAAACTTACCGTAGTTTACATTATCGTTAAACACAGTTTTTTTTATATTTATTAAGGAATGTTCAAGAAATTACTGCTAAAAAGGGTTGATACTCTTGTCATCTACCGCACATATTTCAAACGGTACAGCTACTGTGAATTTATTAACAGAAACTAACAACGCAGTTCATGTTTCTTACTATAATAGCGGCACAGTAAATAAACCAGACCTGTTCTCACTGTGACAAAGGTGAGGGGCTACTGCACTACTAAGCTGCTGAAGGAGACCGATCCTGATGACGTGCCGACGTTTGTGGCGAAGGACTTGAGTAAGTTACCTCCTGTCACTTTTGACCACGTCGATGTTACAAGTCTTTTGAAGGACATCGTCTTCCTTAAGGCCAGTTTAGCGGATGTAAACAACAAGTTGGAGGTATCCCAGGACACCGTCATGGTCTTGCGCAAGGAGGTTGGCCGAAGGGTGTGGTGTTCCGTCGCTTCCGCCGACAAGTACCACATGAACGCACAACAATAGAGTGCAAGTGAAGCATTACTAACATAGTGAATAAGTTATATTATAAATACTAACACTAATTGTCTGTATGTTAGTCTATGCTGCGCGAAATAAATGGTTATTATTATTATTATACTCCACACTAGCCAAATGCAGGTTCGTATAGTTCACGTAGCTTCGAGAAAATTATGGAGTACTCACAGACATGTAAGTTGCCTTACAATGTTTTCCTTCACCGTGGTAAGGAGTCATCATTAACTATTTAATACGCACATAACTTCGGAAAGACCTATGTGCGTGTCTTGGTATCTAACTCGACACCTCTGCGTGGAAGTCCAACAGTCTCCAGGCTACTGCATTTTATTGTTATTGCTAAATTGTCTTTTGCATTACGTTGATATTTTGTAAGTTTACAATATAATATTATACAAAGAACTATTCAGTGAACAAAACACGAAGATCGTCTAAGCCTTATTACTAGAACATCTAAAGGGATTTCGCCGCCGTAAACAAAGGGCTTATTATTCATGTCTGTTTCTGAGCATCGTAATTACGACTATTGAGTTCAAGACACAGCAAACAATGATTTACTATCCATTAACTCATTATTCAGCGTGTACAGAGTTAATATCATAATTAGTTACTAAATTCTTGTTGTGTAATTAGTTATGTAATGAGTCTTCGATGATTAAAATAATAAACAGAGTATACCAAAATTTATCAGATTACTATTTCGTTAAAATTGCTGCTTCAGTTCAATTTTATAATGATTTTTATAACCACGTAAAACAAGTGTATATAATAATAAGCAGTTATAGCCTAGAGGGAGACCGTTCGACTGCTACGCAGAGATCTCGAGTTTGACCACAAGGCGCGAATCTCTAACTTTTCAAAGTTATGTTTGTAATAAATAGTTCATCATCACTTGCTTTAACGGTGAAGGAAAAATATCGTGAGGAAGCCTGCCTGTCTGAGAATTCTCAATAAAGTTCTCGAAGATATGTGAAGTCTGCCGAGCGGCACTGGGTCAGGTTGGTGAACTATGGCTCTCACCCTTCTCACACTGAGAAGAGGGCACTGAGAATATTTAATACAGGGATGATATTATATTATATACATATAATACAATGACGACAATTATTTTCTAAATAAAATATAATACATAATGACAAATAATATTACAAATGAAATGCTTAGTGTGGCGTAATCTATGTACATGTGTCGTATGTATTAAAAGAAATAGAACGTAGCTGGTTAAAGCCTGTTTAAAACTAAACTGCGAGACTGGATACTTACCTACAACCAACAGAAGATCCCAATCATATGACCTTATATTGCTATCAATTTGTATTTACATACACACGTAGTCTCACACCTGCCTATAATATTGTAGACAGAGGTTTTTACTCCTACACTCCACCAATTATGTTTTCCAACCCTCATAAGAGTGTGCTTACTCTACTGCCGTCTACTAGGCACAGCCCCAATGCTGTTCCGAGTTATTTTTACATAATTTTGTCATTTCCTGAGACCTCATACACAGAAACCGGTGCACCATCGAATATAATAAACGAAAATATTCTGAATCGAAAACTTTTACTAAGTTGCGAGTTTCTGGTTAGCACATTTTAAACATTTATAAAATCAAAATATACTGTATTTCTCGGCGAACGACCTCGGAGTATTACATCGGATTTCTCCTCGCGATGTCGAAGAACACGTTAGAATGCAATGGAATATGTCGGTATGCATCGATGTGCACTGGCGGTGGATTCCACACGTACCTGTGCTTCTTTTACTACGAACACTGAATATCGAATATCAAGCCGCTCTAATATAAAACCTAGAAACTTGTTCAAAATAAACTTTCGATAGCCTCGTCATTCATTGAATAGAATCGCACAAGTGGTAGCTTGTTGATGATACCTAGATGCGCGATGATGCGAGACTGGAGACATTCCATCGGATACACTCACGGTATAGCAACTTCGCTTGTCAGTGTGGTTGGCTAACAAAAGAAGTAGGTATATTTCTCTGTTTATAACCGCAATAAAAAATGTAGCAAACAAGCATACAGCCTGATAGTAAGCGGTAATTGTAGCCTATTCTCGCTTATAATACCAGCGGTATCATTTGCGCTTTGCCGTCACTAGGGAATAGGATTAAGCTAGGATGAAAAAAAAAAGCGGTAAGCATGTGTGCTGCTGCCAATCCCTTTTTTTATTTTTTTATAGATTAGGGGGCAAACGAGCAGACGGTTCGCCTGATAGCGAGCGATTACCGCTACCCATGGACATCCGTAACACCAGAGGAGTCACAAGTGTGTTGACGGCCTTTTAAAAAGGAGTACGCTCTTTTCTTAAAGGTTTGAAGGTCGTATTGGTCCGGAAATACCGTAGGCGACAGTTCATTCCACAGTTTTGTTGTGCGAGCCAAAAATTTCTTGAGAAACATCATCTAAATTCTGGGAATGAAAATACTATCGCGTAAGACGATGGCGAAAAGAGGCGTCAGGGATCAGTCCGAACAATTTCTAGGAGCACTTCCCATAGTAAAAGCGATAGAAAATGCATAGCGAGGCCATATCTCTACGCAGCGCCAAAGGGTCTAGCCGATTTGAAACATCCTGGCAGTCGATGATTCAAGTCGCTCTCTTCTGAATGCGGTTCAGAAGGAGAAGCTGGTACTGGGGTGCCTCTGCCCAAAGATGAGAACAGTAATCTTACTTACCGGGTGGAAAGCACTCACAGTTCTAATTACATTTAAGCGAGTTACTTTCTTGTGTATTCCTCCTTCAATAGTAGGCTACAGTGGGCTCTTTCACTCGTAGCTCCTCAATTCTCTACTCACCGTTCGTTAGTGCGTGCTAGGCCATATGAAAGGAGCTGTGTAGTCAGTAGATAGGACAGTCATATGTTTTCATGACATCATATTATGATGTCATGTCAGTGACACTGAAACGTAGCGCATTTACATTCTTGTACGATAAACAAAGCGCGCTTTTGATACCTTTAACACTGTTATTACCTATCATTAGCTAGTTTCCTTTAGCTAGGGGATGCTTAACCTGTTAAGTCTTAGAAAATGAGACATAATTACAAATATTTTATGTCTATCTGCCCGTGTCCCATTGCGACTCAATAGGTTAATAGCAAAATATACAAATATATTGCTAGAGGACAAAATTGACTCGACAATCAAAGACCTCCCCGATAGTTTATGCATACGCAATATACACCAGAGAAACAATAGTATATGATTGAATAAGTAGAAGGCAAGTTTATTATCGTTAACGATATTACCCAATTGTACAGTTGTTTTAGCTTTTCAAATAAAATTACTCCAATTACAAATGACTATGAAACAATTGAAAAGGAACACGGTATATTGAAACGCTAATTATAATTTCACCTAATTGTTCTCAAGTTTTCCTTCTATTTTACGATGGTGACCTTCCACCGAAAGTATTATATCAGATTACAATACGAAATTAATGTTTTTGGGGTAAAAGCACTTAATAACTTTGTAATAGCCGGCCGAACGACCGTGACGTCCTGTGGCTAACAGCTGTGTTCGACATAAAAAAGTAAAGATTAAAAAATTCAGACTAACGTTGGCATAGTTCGACGTTCAAATGTTAATTTAATAATTTAAAAAGAAAACATCACTATAATAGTGCGCGCCGTGCAAAAAAGAAAATAACATTTATCGATTATTGATATTTACCAAATCAGATTATGCCATCTGGTGATGAAATATCTAATTAGAATAAAAGCAAATAGTCGTCAACTGTAGCGAATTCTAATTAAAACGTTACTTATAGACTAATTTATGTATAGTGTATATCTCCGATAGTATAGGTAAAGGTAACACAAACCTTTAGCCAGTTCCACGTAATGAGGGCAAGCTTATTGTCGATTACCGAGCGCATTTCCAGATACTATGCTCTTACTAAGAATTTAGTGATAAAATAACCAATATCTAGTAAAATTTTTTTGCCACTAAATTCTCAGTCCTTTCTCGATCTATACTAATAGATGGATAACGAATAAATGAGCTAATATTAGTATAACGTATTTTACATTTTCCAGCTTCATCTTATTATAACTTATTCTAATTTCATTTATATCGAAACAAAACTCCAAATAATGTTATTTATGCGCCAATACCACCAATTATTTAGTAAATCTGTTCAAATGTAGCACAGTTTGACTGAAAACATGCATCACCCTAGAATAGTTCAAAGAATAACCATGTGTTGTGTACCTACAGTAAATATCTCGCTACTAGTACTAGTAACAGTGAACTGAGTGTCATAGTTTTGATTCTTACACGGGACAAAAATAATATTTTAAGTCTGGCTATTCCTTGCGTTCGCGTGGAATGTTTGTAAAATCTCTCGAGACACAGTATATTTATTTATTTAAAACTTTATGCACAAAATAGTACTTCGGCGGACTTAATGCCACAGGCATTATATACCAGTCAACTATTGGGTGATGCAGAGATAAAAAGTAGTAGGTGCATACATTAGCATGATGAAATATACACTTATATATATAGATACATGCATACGTATTATATTATTAATGAGATGAATCTGTCAAGGAGAAGAGCACGTACCTTCACCTTGAAAGTGTAACGGTTTGTGGATATTCTGATTTCATGAGGGAGCGCATTCCATAGTAAAATGGACTGGACAAAGAAGGAAGTATGTAGAAAACCAGATGTATGAGAGGGACAAAGTAAAAGGAGCTTATTGGAAGAACGAAGATTTCTATCATGATTTGCACATAGATATTGGAAACAGGTTAAATAAATCGGTGCATTTGGTGAGAAAATAATACTGTAAGGGCATGCTAACTACGGCGTTGACGAGACCTAGAGCGAGAGATATCTTTTAAAAACAATTCAATAAAAAAGCTTTTAAAGAGTAATTTAATTTATACGTGGCAGATTCCAACGTACCAGTACGAATCCTTGTTTGTAAATTCATTTTTATTTTTAAATCTGCTGAATTTTCTAAGTCAAATGATATTTATACGGTATGCCTGGTAAAAATGTTTTGGCCCCACTTTGCATACTTTTGCAAAATGAGGATGAGCTTGACGGTTATTATACTATAAATTAGTTTTCTTCCGTCCGTGGACTTGAGTTTTTTTATCTATTTATTAAAACGAAATGAATGGGTCTTGAAAATGTTGTTACATTATTTTACATATTAAGCCTACGCCTGTTTCTGAAATGGATAGCAGACATAATGAATTCCCATTTGCTACATTCCCAACAGCAATAATAATAGTATTTTAAGAGTTTTATTGAAATAAGTATTTCAATAAAACTCTTGTTGATGCATGCTTATTGATTTAGGTTAACCTTAGCTTGATATATAGGTATAGTAATCTAGATGTTTTACTTGTTACCAAGTTAATGATTAATTTCTATGTTGTGGGTTTCTTTTTTAAGCTTACTATTTGGATTTCAAATTACTAGTATTCTTGTTAACCCCTCCAGCTAAGCTAGAATCCTTGTATTAGGAGTGGGTTCACGTCAGTAGTGCAATGGGTTAGATTCGAACCCGCAACGTCTCGATCGCAAGTCCAATGCCTTATCCATTGGGCTAATGCCACTTTTTATTTATACGTCGCACAAATTCTCATATTTAACAAAGATTGAATTTGCTACATGTAGTTGGTACATAACAATGGATGTAGACGGAACTGTTATCCAGAATCCCATAAACATTGCGCAAACCGTAACTCAAATTGTATAAACATTCTTAATAAGAACACATCTATCTTATCGTATTATTGTTCGATACCTATATCGGCTCGAGCTATCCCCTACATCGACTATGTAAGGCTTCAAATACAATATCAAAATCTAAACTCTATTTGCTTTGGCTTAAAAATAAAGCAAAATATAAAATGTTTAAGTCCCTTAAATACGTCAGCAAGTCACCATATGGAATAAGCAGCCGTCCCCTGCAGTTATGTTTCTTCTGGATAAAGTAGCTTTCTAAAGGGAAATAATTTTTTTTCGGTCCAATTGCTTTTGAATTAATTCATTACAAACAATATAATAATTATACAAATCTTTCCTCATCACTTTTAATTAATATAAAAGAACTTACTGTACAAGTCATTTTAACTTTTAACAAAATTAAATTTCTAGTATTTTTTTACAAACGGACATAATATTATGCTATACTTATAGCATATTTTGTCCGCATAATACATTTTATGAATTATTTTTAACATACATACATAGATTCACGCCTGTTTCCCAGAGGGGTAGGCAGAGACTACGGATTTCCATTTGCTACGATCCTGACACACTTCTCTGGCTTCATTCACTTTCATCACATTCCTCATACACGCCCGTCGGTTCAAGGAGCTCTTAACCTGACCTTTGTCCAGAACGTATTCGATCTGATCGAGAAACGTTCGCCTAGGTTTTCCTCTTGCGACTGTTCCATTCACACTAGCCTTATAAACTTTCTTAGTTAGTCTTTCCTCGTCCATTCTTTCTACATGTCCAAACCAGCTTAATATACCCTTTTCTATTCTTGTAACTATATCCACTTTCATGCCGCATCTCTCTCTAATCACACTATTTCTTATTCTATCTTTCAGAGTCACACAACATATGCTTCTCAACGCTCTCATTTCTACAGCATTTATTCTGCTCTCATGCTTCTTTTGCCATACCCAACTTTCACTTCCATACATAAGTGTGGGCACTAATAGTCCTCTATGAACAGCCAAACTTGCCTTTTTATTATTTTTAAATATGTTATTTATATAATATATACACTGATCTACCTGTAAATGGTAATTTTATCAGCCGTATACTTCATAATTAGCTTTAGTTCAGTATATAATGTGCTGTGGATGAACTTAAATAAATAAATACCTAGAGACGGTACTCGAGCCAACTTGATTGACGTTCGCTTGACACGTCATACGTTCGCAACGCAAACAGAACATGTAATACTAAAGTGTATTTTGTGACATAATATAACCGAAGCTCGAGTATTTTCTAGTACCTGTAACGTTAATATAATACAGGTCAGGTTTTCTAGGTAAAATATTATTTTCCATTTAAACTCATGCCCGACGTAGAGTCACAGTTGCCCTCGAAAATGCGAAACCTCATGACCTGAATTTCAATCGTAACATTATTAAAAAACGTTTTCTAGAAATTCGTTGAATGTAGGTTTTGTGCCGTAAGTGGGGACTGGTGTCGAATCCTAACTAACATAATAAATGCGAATACGAGCTTGTTTGTTAAGCTTTTACGCCTTAATTTCTCGACTGATCGTCATTAATTTCGTATACAAGTTGTCAAGGGTAAATAAAAGAACAGAGTCCCTTTCATCCAGGAAACAAGTACTATTCTCGAGCGGCAAAAGCTAGTCTCTTATAATTAAGTCTTTCGATAAAAATGTTAATAAATATTTTATATATAAGACTAGATGTTCCCGCGGTTTCACCCGCGTTTATCGTTACTGCGCCGCCCCCGTGGGTCGTAGCGTGATGTTATATAGCCTATAGCCTTCCTCGATAAATAGGCTATCCAACACTAAAAGATTTTTTCAAATCGAACCAGTAGTAATCACGCAGAATAAACCAGGAGAAACATCGTTTGTACTATGTCTGTAATGGGTAATTATTTTGCTGCAATGTTATTTTAAAACTGCGATATCTCCTAAGATATTCATTGAAATCGAATGATGTAAAGGGCAATTTTGTTTTAAATTAAATACTTGTGATGAATAACGTATTTATTTGGATAAGGATTAATATCATGTTTATAATAATACCTTCGCAAATAATGCATTATTTTAGAACAAATTTGGTTAGCATAAAAATGGTTATAGTGAGCCAACCTTAAAAGATAGACATATGCTGTCGCGGACTTTTTTTTAGAACTTTTAAAGGGGAACAATTCTGTCATACATGAATTTTGCGAAACTTTAACTGTTTATGCAGCGCACGCAGCGGAAGCTCTCAAAAGGAAAAAAATCCCTCCGATTTTGAAACATTCTTCATTGGTGCTCAGCTCCTATTGATCTTAGCGTGATAATATATAGCCTATAGCCTTTCTCGATAAATGGGCTATCTAACACTGAAAGAATTTTTCAAATCGGACCAGTAGTTCCTGAGATTAGCGCGTTCAAGCAAACAAACAAACAAACAAACACCTTGTTACCTTTTCACGCCTAAACCACCTGAACCGATCATCCTGAAATTTTGCATACGTTGACAGGTGTACAGAAACGGACATAGGCTACCTATCATCCCGAAAAAAATTACTGTTTCCAAAGAAAACAATAATAACGTTCTTATAATAATAGATGCGCCACGTGTCTTTCGAATCATGATTGAATGATATTATTACAAGCAGACTACGACCCGAATTGATTGTCAAATTCCAAATTAACGCGAGTGAAGTCGCGGGCAAAAGCTAGTAAATAATAAATGCAATAAATAAGAGACAGTGTTATTAAGAATCTATGCCAAAACAAAACCAAGCTGCTAATTTTTGACATAAACACCCAATAAAACTTTAGAAAACTGAACAAACAAATCCAAAACTGATTAGCAGTACACTTGCACTTCCACTTACTCTATTAGCCCAACGAGTTCAACTGCTACTAACTACTACTAACTACTACCTACTTACGTAAACACAACGTTCGTATTTGATTTACAAGTTACTTAAACTATGAAAAAATTGTTCTGTATTTTTACATTTTGAATAGAATCATGTCGGTAATGCCAGCGATCGCGTGACAAACATAAATCTAAGGTATTTGTAGAATTCGCAGTATTTTTAAGGTTCCGTCGGAATGGGTATCCCATTATGTGAGCTCTTTTGTCTATCTAACTCCATTTGGAAGTCTAGTTCCTTTCAGAAAGTCCGTCCGTTCGTGACTATATTCGTTTTTGTATATCTGTAATAGGGGCGAGGCTAGTAAAAATACGGTCAAAGCACTAGTCGAAACCTTGTTCTGAATAAATATGAGGGATCAACTAAAGCGAGTGATCGACCGTTCACATGACTAGTTGGGTGACTTTTGTCATTCAATTAGCATAACGTTTAATCTGTAATCTGAAAATATATGCACATAAAAGTGTTATAGGCAAATGCCTTTTATACCTAACAAGTCAAGTTAAGGTCAATCAGTAGTGAGAATAATTTAGATTTTGGGACTATTTTAATGACGTGTCAATATTCGTTTGAAACTTATATTAAAGTGAAATTTTACCGTGTTAAACGCAATGTATTTTAATTCGTTTTAATTATTCTCTAATCGATCATAATTTAACAAATTTCAACGTTACAAAATAAGTAGTCTTTATTTTTTTATCAAATGCAACTAAAATTCTGAATACTGCTAATATGATGTTACGATCTTACTCTTTATAATCTCTCTCGATCAAACGGGTGTGTTGAAGGTGTGTTTACGTCATTGTATCTGAGTATTAAGCATACAGAACACATCACCTTAAACCAATCTACCGTGAATTGTAAACTATAATTTCACAAGCGATGTCTGATAAGTGCAAATTGGTTCTACTGACTAATAGCTCCGCCGTATACTGGGTAATTGTGACTAATTGTGCTATTATGTTGGTACTGCCATAATGCCTAGAACTTATTTGCATTCAGTGTACGTAAATTTAAAAATATACGTACTTGCTACTTAATGAGCAGTTTTCGCTGACATAATTTTGTTTACAGCGTGTAATAGAAAATATGATTATGATCCGATTCCGATCAAAGGAAAAATAAAATAATGTTGACTTGCTTGATAACTAACTAGCCGTTCCCCGCGGTTCCATCTACGTGTATGATTACTATTTTGCTGCCTTGGCTTATAGCGTGATGTTATAAAGCATAATTATGTGACTTACTGATAATGTTGCTGGAGTAGCTTTTAAGTTTATTCATTACCAGCTGTTGCCCGCGGCTTCGTTCGCGTACAAATAGATTAGGTTAGGTTAGTTTAGTTTTTGGATATGTAAGTAACATATGTTTTTAAATAAAATATGGTCTATATTACTAATTTATATAGCTTACTAATGATAAAATAATTTTATATCGGTTGAGTTGTTTTTGAGTTTAATCCTTACAAACAAAGAAACAAACCATCAAATCATTCCTCTTTATAATATTAGTATAGACAAACAAAGATACAAAAATAAAAATATACAAATTTTTCCTCTACAAAGTGAGATAGCAAAGTATTCAATGGCTATTATGACAGGATATGTGTAGGTACACATATCCAATAAAATATATTTTTGTAGGATGTAAATATAAATAAAAGAAATATTGGGTATATTTTTAGACCAATGACGTCTTATATTTACGCGACTGTTACTCATTGTAATTAAAATATTAATCTGTTTATATCGTAGTTTATTTTATAGCAATGATCACGAAATAGCCCAATGTGCATGGCTACTGAAATACAATCGAAAAGCCAAGGACTATGTAAAGGTAAATACCTACTTAGTTTATAAACAGTAATGAAACCACAATAAAAGTAATTATTTAATTTCGATTCTAAAGTGGTTAGATTATCAGGATAATGGATTGGGCAAGCGGACGCTTCGTCACTGCCGCACCGCTTATTACTCTAAGTTCGAATACCACACAAGACAATTATTTCTGTAATCCGCAATTACAAAGTCTGCGTGTACTTTGTGTTCGTAAATTGTATATTTGTAAAGTATCCACAAAATCGGGTTTGATCTTTATTGGGTCTCGCCACCGGTGTACCGCTGCGAGCATTGGCTTTAAAACCTCCAAATACCTTAAAAAATACATTTCTGATACGAGTTGTAGCGACACCTGGAATTATTTAGAAGTTACCAAAGTTTAAAACATAAATATTTAACTACTACAACAGCGGCTAAAATAAACAAACATCGGTACCCAACGTCGAAATAAAAAATAAATATAAGCACACAAGAAAGTTCAATAACTACGTCAGCAGGTAATAATTCCACGTAAAATATTAACTAAACTAGCTACGCATAAACTATGTGATAATGTATCTCGAATACAAAGTTTTATGGAAGTTTCTCACTCACCTTGAATTCCTCACGACCACACCATTCTAGGCGGTGACATCCTACACAAAAAAGTTGGAAACCAAAAACTTTCACCTACTCTGCAAGGCCTACTAAAATAAAATCTTTTGTGGGCATGACGGCTTTATAACCATTGTACCCTAAAGTTACTTTTTAAAAAGGTAATTAGATTGGCAATAATGTTAAACGAATTCGATTTCATGCATCGAGGACCACATATTGACCGTATTGGAACATATTCTCGAAAGTTCCGATTGGATTTTCAACTTCGATAATGGAATGTCTGTGTGAAACTATTGTATCTACATTGTTGTATTTCAAATTAAATTTTACGAATGGCAAGATGTATCCAGTAGTATGTGTAGATAACTTGTCCATAAACAGTAGTTTTTAAATTAAATTGCTCATGTTTGGTTTGAAACTTTCGACGTCAATTAGTGTATCGTGCTTAATAACACTTGTAGACAATGTTTAAAGAGCGATTTAATTTCACTTTACTATACTCTAGTTGTAAAAATGTATTTTTATACATGTTTCCTTGAATGCAAGAGTGCAATAAAATGTGTCAGTCTTCTGCATCCCAATATATAGCATTTATAGATTTTGCCTGCTGCTTCGCTTGCGTAAGTGTAGGTTAGGTTAGTAACAGTACTAATTTGTCTGGATAAAAGGTACCCTATGTCCTTTTCTGTACCCCCAAAAGGTGTATGCAAAATTTCATGATGATCGGTCAAGTATTTAAGACGCGTAAGCGTGAACAATAAACAAGCAAACTCACATTCGCATTTATTTACATGTTTTAATTCCCTTATATGTTTTATTATTATGTCGTACAGTTTATGCATCATTATACTACTTACATTGAAAATACAATATCGTATTATGGTTTTAAAAAAAGACATTTGTCAGTAAAATGGAACAATAGAAACCCGTCGTTCTTTATAAAGAAGAATATCACAGGTCACAAAGAAAATGTTTTAATAATGTTACACACGAAATGGAATACACGACGATTGTTTTGTCAATTGAATCTTATTCAAAGGCTACGCCAGCAAATCTGGAAGTTTCAGATAGAAGGAACACAATATTGTTACAATTTTGCTGAGACAGGAATTGGATGTCACGTAGGTACTCCACTCTGACATTTCATGATATGTTTTTGAAAAGTTTACAATTTTCATATTTGCAAAATATGAAAATTGTTTTGCAATCCGTATATAGTCTAGTGGAAAACAGTTGGACTGCCAAGCAGAGGTCTCGAGTTCGAACCCAAGGCGTGCGTGTTGCTTTATGAACCAATTAAAACGACGATGTGGTGATTGAATATTGACTGGTTTATTGTTACTTAATTAAGGCTTATATACTAAGTTATTATACATACGTAGTACGGACCTATATAGGAAAGGGAAATTATGATGTTTACTTTATTTGCATAATTAACAATATTAACTATTATGTATTACGGCACGTAGTATTTTGCTTTGCTAATAACAAGTTATATATATCACGTTTGCATGTACTATACTATACTATGATATACTATGGCTTTCGCCATAGATATTCCCCCCTTGAAGAAAAAAACTAAATTACACATAGTAATAATTAGATTAGAAAAAATAATAATACAGATTAATTTTATGCCTACGTTTCTAAACAACCTTTGCGTCTCTAATTATTTTCGTAAGCCTCTTCTCGATCTTATTGCTTACGAATTTGAATACTATGACTATGGTTGCGGTTGTACATATGACAACCCCTGCTATCGTCATGAATATTATCCAGCTCCGGATCCCTTGTACTTCCTCGACCACTTGGGAGTGCAGGTTTAATAAATGTTCTGGTTTTACTGCATTGTTCTGCATCATGTTGATTTGTTCCTTCTCGTGGCTCGAGTTTGATCCCATGCTATGTGTTGTTTCGACGCTGTGCTAAGTGAATGCATAAAGTAGTGTTATTCTAGCTTATATATTATAATTGGAATCTAACCGTCGGGCGGGAGATTCTACCAGAACGTGTTCTTGTTTCTGTTTTCTTATCTGCTCGTGAAGTTTTCGTTATCTGGTCGTCTATTGTCCGTTTGCTTATCTTGCTATCGTTTAACATGAATGCAGGTTTAACTCTATCGATAGCTACACTTTTTTGTCGTCCGTTTATCAAGATCGTGAAGATCTTATCATTTCGACTGATGACAAGATAAGGACCATCGTACGGCGGTGTAAGACTTGGCCGTAATCGGTCACAACGTAAGAAAACGTGCTTACATTCCGATAACTGTGGGTGCACGAATATCTTGTCGTTCTTACTTTGTCTTTGTGGAACAGAAATCATGTGTTCTAAGTTGTCCTTAATTTCTCTGATAAAATCTGCGTATGTTGAGTTATTATGTGTCTCGAAAAATGCTCCAGGCAATCTAATTGTTGAACCGTATACTAATTCAGCTGCCGAGTATCCTGTGTGTTGCCGTAAACTCGTACGTATGCCAAGTAAAACGGTAGCTAACTCTTTTGTCCAATTGATTGTGTTACCTCTTGCTATCAATGCCGTTTTCAATGTTCTGTGCAGTTGTTCTACTTTAGAGTTTGACTGTGGATGATATGGGGAGGTTCGAATTTTATGAATTCCCATTAAGTTTGCTAAATTTTTGAATATTTCAGATTCAAATTGGCGTCCCTGGTCTGTGGTAATGTATTCAGGGCATCCGAATCGGGCTATCCAGCCTTCATATACCGTTCTGGCTACGGTTTCTGCAGTTATATCAGCTATGGGAAATGCCTCTGGCCATGAAGTACAACGATCTATCATTGTAATTATGTATCGTTTGTTTTTAGAAGTGGGTAGAGGCCCAACTAAATCAATATGAAGATGGGAAAATCTTCCTGTTGGCATGAATTTTCCGAATTGTGATTTTGTATGACGATGTATTTTTGCTCGTTGACATTGTAAACATGTCTCAGTCATCTTATTTACGTCTTTATTCATATTTTCCCATATATAGTTAGTTGAAATCAGTTTTCTCGTAGTATTCTTACCAGGATGGCTAATGTTATGAAAACTTTCGAAGATAGTTTTCCTGAATTTGAGGGGCATAAAAGGGCGTTGTTTTCCTGTTGATATATCACAATAAATCTTAATATTTTTATCTGGAAAATGTATTAATTCTATTTTTAACGATTTATTGGCTTTTAATCGTTTTAACTCGCTGTCATTCTTTTGATATTTTTCTACCTCGTACCAATCGATTGCAGAGGGTAAGGATATCGTTTCGATAACTCGAGATAAAGCATCGGCTACCAAATTCTTGTGGCCGCTGATGTGCTGGATATCCGTACTGAATTGTGATATATAATCCAGATATCTGATTCGTCTAGGGGTATCATCCAATGACGGCTTCTTATCGAAAGCATGCATTAGTGGTTTGTGATCCGCGTAGACCGTAAATTCTCGTCCTTCGATGAGTCTTCTGAAATGTTTTATAGCCATATAAATTCCTAGTAGCTCTCTATCGTAAGTAGAGTATTTTGTTTGGGCTTCACTTAGTGATTTGGAGAAAAAAGCTATCGGTTCCCATTTTTTGTTTCTTCGCTGCTGTAGTACAGCGCCTACGCATTTGAGACTAACATCCGTCATTAAAGCTATTTGCGCGTTGCTGTCCGGACATGCTAATGTAGTTAATTGTCGAATGTCCTGCTTGCAACATTCAAACGCGTGGTTTGCTTCGGTATTGCACTGTATAACTGTCTTATCATTTTTCTTACAATTAATTAAATATTTATTGAATGGTGCTTGATGTTTTGCTGCGTGTGGGATACTGCTTCGGTAGAAGTTAATCATACCCAAAAAACGTCGTAATTCATTTATCGTTTGTGCTTTAGGGTAATTGTTTATGGCTTGAATTTTTTCCATAGTAGGAGTCAACCCTTGGCTCGTTATATGATAACCGAGGAAATCAATTTCCGACTTGGCAAATTCGCATTTGTTTGTATTTATTGTTATGCCGTGATCATGCAAGCGCTTAAACACCTCTTCTAAATGTTCATAATGTTCCTTAATATTATTTTTCTTATCAGCGATAAATATGTCGTCTACATACACGAATACGTAGTCCAAGTCTCTGAATATGGAGTCCATAAATTTTTGGAAGGACTGTGCTGCGTTTTGTAACCCGAATGGCATTCTGATGAATTCAAAAAGTCCAAAAGGGGTTATAATCGCTGTTTTCTCTGGTTCAGCTACGGGCAGAACGTGAAAAGCTTTCTTTATGTCTATTTTGCTGAAAATTCCTTTTCCGCTTGACACGTACGTAAAATCAAGTAGACTTGGAAGTGGGTACCTGTCTGGTACTGTTATTTTATTTAGTGCGCGGTAATCTCCACATGCTCTCCATTCGCCATTCTTCTTCTTGACTAAATGAAGTGGCGATGCCCATTGACTGCTTGACGGTCGGCAAATTCCCATATCCATCATGTATTGGAATTCCTGTTTTGCAATTCTGTATTTATCAGGAGGTAAAGGACGCGCTCGAGTAAATACTGGGAAACCTTTTGTTATTATTTGATGCTGTACTTGGTGCTTCGTAGGTAGGTTCATCGATCTAGGCTTTGTAATGTCTTCATATTTCTCTAACAATCGCTTTATTGGTTCCTGTAGAGAAGCGTTTAACGATCGGACTGATGCAATGTTTGCTCTCACTATTTTGGCAGGCGTTTTCAAACCTGTCTTTTTATCGATCAGTTTTTTTCCGTGTATATCTACTAATAATTGATAATGATCCAGAAAATCAGCTCCCAGAATTGGCATCTTGACGTCGGCAATGGTAAATGTCCATTTAAAGCTTCGGCGAAGTCCTAGGTTAAGCATTAAAGTGCGTTCCCCGTATGTATTTATAGGGCTGCCGTTGGCGGCGAATAATTTGTATTCGCATGCTTTGCTCTCGTTATTTGTGCGATTGATAACCGAAATGTTAGCACCCGTGTCGACTAAAAATCTATAACCACTGTTTGAGTCAGTTATAGTTAGACGGTTTGCTGGGTGAATAGCACAGAGACCCGTCGTTTTCTGTGCTACTTCTAGTTTTCCGACGGCCTGATATTTTTGTTCATATTCCACGAACATGGCTTCTTGCATTTATACGAATCTTGCTTGAAACGATTATGATAATAACAAATTCCATTATGCGAGCTTCTGTGGCGTGACCTTGACCGTGAGTGTGACGTATGGCGTGAATGGAATTTGCTGCGTTGCATAGGTTGATGCTCGCGTGCGCTACGTAATGCATTTATTTCTATTCGCATAGCTGCAAGTTGTGACGATATGTTTGTTATTAAATTAATGTCAACCGATGTCTCTTGAGTGGTATTCTTGTTGTAGGTCAAGTTTTCATATATTTTATCGGCTAACTCGCTCAAGTTGTCTAATGATAAATTGTTTGTAACCGATATAATCGCTGTTAGCGAAGCGGGAAGTTGTCTTAGCCACAGAAGACGAATAGTGTCGTCGTTTATATTTCCAGATCCCGCTTCCTTCATTTTTCTCAAGAGCTGGGAAGGCTTTTGGTCTCCGAGGTCCATTTCTGATAGTAGTCTGTGAAAACGTCGGTTTTCGCTCTCTTCGTAGCAGTTTATTAGACGTTCCTTGATGGTGGAGTACTTATTATCGCTGGGAGGATTATTCAAAATGTCACTAACCTGATGGACTACCTCTTTTGGTAATTTAGATATTACCATATTGTATTTGTAGTCTTCGCCCTGTTTTTTGTGGTGCCAAGATGGCTTCAAACTGAGCGAACCATAATCGTGGTGAGTCTGTCCAAAATTGCGGTAGTTTTTCCGTGACCGTGATTGCAGCAACAGTTTCGCAGCCTGAGTCGCCTTTTGAAGGAGTTATTGGTGGAGCCATTTTTCTTCTGACGTTATGAGGATGTGATAATATCGTAATACTATTGTTCTCTAGATTCACCGCTGAAAACCAAATTGGGTTCCGGTCGTCCCGGTATTATATCAGCACTAGAGACCAATCATGTCGGGGTCACCAATTATTGCGTGTTGCTTTATGAACCAATTAAAACGACGATGTGGTGATTGAATATTGACTGGTTTATTGTTACTTAATTAAGGCTTATATACTAAGTTATTATACATACGTAGTACGGACCTATATAGGAAAGGGAAATTATGATGTTTACTTTATTTGCATAATTAACAATATTAACTATTATGTATTACGGCACGTAGTATTTTGCTTTGCTAATAACAAGTTATATATATCACGTTTGCATGTACTATACTATACTATGATATACTATGGCTTTCGCCATATGCATCTCTGACTTTTCGAAGTTATATGCGTATTAAATAGTTAATTATCGCTTGCTTTAACGGTGAAGGAAAACATCGTGAGGAAACCTGCATGCCTGAGAGTTCTCCATAATGTTCTCGAAGATATGTGATGTCTGCCAACCCGCACTAGGCCAGCGTGGTGGACTATGGCCTAACCCTTCTCACAGTGAGAAGAGACCCGTGGCCAGCAATGGGACAGTTTAATACAGGGCTGTGTATAATTTGTTATAAATAATTTATTGTAAAATAAATGTCTGTTGTAATTAATTATATTAGTATGCCGCTAAAAATGAAAATAGAGCTGTGCATTTAACAAATTTATACTTACAATGTTGCAACTATAAGATAAAATTAAATTTGGAGTGTTGCCAAGTAACCACAATGAGTAATTAATTGTTCCTGTTACGCTATCATCAATCACAGTGATTTTTCTTTTTGCTCTATTGGGCCGTGTGCAGTGATATTGCTAGTTCTGAGACTCGGCGTGTGATTCGACTTAAATATTGGATGAGAGGGATGGACGTTTTTTAACCAAGGGAGATTTATCACATCTGTTGAGAATCACACCATGGTGCGTGAACGTAGCCGTGGGAAAAATCTAATATATAATAATTTGACAGATTATTGTGAACCATGGTTGCCTACGCCACCAAAATCAGTGATTATTAATTTTTAA
This sequence comes from Catocala sponsa, assembly GCA_963564715.1. NCBI lineage: Eukaryota > Metazoa > Arthropoda > Insecta > Lepidoptera > Erebidae > Catocala > Catocala sponsa. The sequence goes on along the minus strand of OY751338.1, from coordinate 16,687,655 downwards.
ATGTACATAATATAGCTTCGAAAAGTTAGATTTGCATGCTGAGGAATTGAACACTAGAAATCTTCTTGACTATATCTTCCTGAAAGGCTATCGCTGCTTTTAGAAGTAATAATTCCGAGAAATTATTTCTTTGGAGTTGCAAGTAAAACAAATAAGAATGTATGAAAAAGAGAATAAAGTTATAAGTATTCATATCATATGTTTGAAGAAACCAATACCAAATACATAACTTTCTTTCTGTCGTAACATCCCATAAATAAACTTACATACGCTTGTTGTTCATTAAAGAAAAATTTCACTTGCTTCTTTGCTCCATAACCGTACTAACAAATTGATCCTTGACCTTTCTTTGACTTTTGAACTGATGGTGGTGATGTGAACTCAAGGAACAACAGCTTCTTTGTAAAGTAATAAAAATATAAAAGTTTACCATGTTTTCCTTTTATTTCTGCCGCAATGTCTTTAAGAAAAGGATGTCAGTTTCTCTTATTAAACACGTTTCGTTTTCATTGTACATAAGGGTGCTGTTAAATAAAAATGGCGAATATTTGACTTTTGATAAAAATGGTGTTTAGCTTAAAATCTTTGCCGGATTGGACTGGCCTAATGGTAAAACGGATAAGCCGGCTTAGAGGCGCTTTTACGTAGCCTTTTTAGGATTGTCAGCTTTGTAGTGATCGCAAAAATATTTCGAATTAATTTCTATGTCATTCTACAATTTTTCACAATAGAAAGCTGTGGTTTAAAAATACGATACTGTCCTTATAAACTAAATGTGCAAATGACAGACTTTTAACCATTCTGTTAATAATATGATTATATTATATACTAAAGGAGACACAGGATCGTAGCAAATGGAAATCCGTAATCTCTGCCTACCCCTCTGGGAAACAGGCGTGAATCTATGTATGTATGTATGTAAAGGAGACAATTCAACTAGGTCACTGGATTGTTTGTTATAGCGCATGCTTTCTTTGAATCTGAGCCACGCACTTAAAGCAGCGTTATGAGTCCATGACTTAGACTAAGTGGGTTAAAAAGCATGCACGGATGTTACAAACAATTTAGTTGAGTATTCTTGTTTACTACTCACAAAAAGCACTGTCATGGTTATTTATGTACTAACGTATGAACGTAGTGCGTAAAATACATGTTTATTATTTTCTGGTGATGGCATAAATAAACAGTAAAATTTATTACTGTTTATTTATGCCATCACCAGATTCTTCAATATCAATTTCGAGCCTGTCCACAGAATATATTTTAGTTTAAAATACTAGGACACGCATAAAGATAAATTAGTTATTTTTCGGTTACATAAGATGCCCCAGATTTGACATCCGATCTCAAGTACCAAAAAATATATTTAAGTAAAGTCCATTTCCAAATTAATCACGACGTTACATAATTATTTTTAGTAGAGCATTTTCGAAGGCCCTCTTTGTATATACAAACATACTTTTGAGCACTATGAAGACGTTTCTCATTTCCCGTACGCATCTTGAAGGAAGCGAGTTCATAAATTAATATTTGGCCCTTGCTCTCAAAATAAATAGAAGTATATAGCGACAAAGCGATTAAAGAACAAGAGGAAATCTCATTTATCCCGAAGGAATGGCGAACGCATTGATAAGACGAAGTTCTCAAGAGCGTGGCAGGAACAGACAACCGTAAAGTTTCCAACTCCATTCTTCTGATTGCGGTCAAACGGAAGGGGAACTTTAAAATTGTTTTGTACCAGAACCGGCGCTCAATCAATACAATTTGTATTATCAAGCCATTTAAATAACAAGTACAAGGCTCTACGAATTTTAATTAGTAAGTTTGTGTTAACAAGTTCAACATCGTGATTGTTAAAGAAAATGTTAATTAGCCTGTTTAATTACTTTGTTTAACAGTTCTTCAAGCGATTGTAATTTAATGATCAGACTACGACGTTCCTGTCAAGGAATTGGGAATTTATTTTTCACTTCTGATGTTCTAAATAGTTTAATTTTCATCACATTCCATCGTTATTGAGTAAGTTAACTTGAAGTAGTTCGCCTAGGAGAAAAATGAAGCCGGTTTGTTGTCTGGGAGGAGGAGGAAACGAACTTGCATGCTTAAAGAATGTTAAAAATAGACTTTAATATTTGGACAGCTATCTACACTGTTGTATTTAAATTAATATCAATGAAAGAAAGTATTACTCTGTTTAATTTTAATAAAATATTGAATTAATTTCTATAACTATGTACGTGTTTATTTATTCACTGTCCAAACAATCCGTTAGCGAGCGTAATGTTTAAGTTACTCTTGAATATTCTTTAACGTGTATATAATAGGCATTTGATGACAATTGTGCTTATAGAATGTCATCGAATTATAATATATTATTATCTTCAATGGAAAGTCCTCACAATCGCGTAAGAATCGTGCAGACTAGTAAAGTGGACAATGCTACATAAGTATCATAAATAAAAACTGGTTGTAGAAAAAGATCTAAATAACAATTATATTAAATAGTCGTTGATATGTAAGTGAAGGCTATAAACTGTAATATTTACCAACCGAAGAATAAACACAAACCCTAATAGAATCTTGCAGCACCCCAAACGTTCTTAACTCGTCACTGGAACGTAAAAGTAATGTATCCCTATATAATATGTTACCAATATTAATAGGAAAACAATTATTTCCAAGACATCTGTGTGTTTAATATTTCAGCTCTTACTTATTAATCCTTAGCCATCAAACGTATGATACGTCACTAGGAAGCAATAATACTGCCCCAGATTCATACTAAAGATAACATCGAAAATCACTAGCAATAGTTACATAATAAACTACTACTATCGCCAAACATGTTTTCGTACGTGACTTCTATTATAATAATTCACATACATATTTTCTGCGAATGCGTTATCAACAAAACAGTTTTTATGTCAGCCATCCGCATGATTGAGCCTCCCTGTTTTTTCCTGTGCCTTTCGTTTATGAACATTTTATGAGCTACTGTTCGTGTTATTTTCGTCCATAAGTCATGTAAAAGTGATAGAGTTCACAAAATAAAGAATCTATTTCATTACTGTCTCAGCGAAATAGTGGTAATAAACATGAAATTGATTTTTATGGAGAAGGAATATATATTATATCTGAAACGATCCCGTGAATTATATTATAGGGCATATAGTTGTGTAGCTTGAGTTGTAATACAGATAAAATGTTTTAGTATAGTGTTTTTATTTTTTGTAAGAAGCGAGACTGGGCAAATAGTGTGTGTAAACAAGAGATTACATTCTGTAATTATGGCTTATACTGCCATCGTAAGGAAAAAAGACGTATCTGATAGTATTTTTATAATTTGTATAAAAATACTGGCAGATGCTCTTTCTTTACTGATTCTAAAAGATAAAAACTCAATTTCGAAAAATATTTTACACACGTCTTTTTCTTTATGACGGCAGTATAGAAAGCGATGAAAATAAATACACTAGATTGACTTCTTATTTTAGGATTGTCTTGAATTGAAAATTTTACATTCAAACATTCACTGTCTTGTTTGTTACCATGTTAATATGTTGTGTTTTTATTGGTGTGTCTAATAAATTACTTTCCTTTCTTTCTTCTTTTACTTGGGTTCTAAAAGTGTCAAGAAACGGACTATGAGATTGAATTTATTTTAAAATTAGTCTTATTTGTTTACATAATAAATTATCATACATATATATTTCTATGCCCTAAAAATCGTGTAGTCGGTTTGACTGTGGATGTATAACGTACATTTATATATGATTCATGGAAATGCGTTTATTTTATATTAATATAATCCGTTTTATTGAAAGCTTCTCTATAGTATTCGTAAAAGCATAAATCATACGTAATAACGTATGATTTTTTTAGGATATGCTGAGCTGTTACTGGCCGGGCAGAGTGCACTTTGCATAGGGATTTTATCATTTATCCCGCTGTAAAAAGAGTTGTATGTACATCGATATTCATAGGTTGGCAACGCATATGTGATGCTTTAGGTATCTCTAACGTTCATTACCTACGGTAGCCGCTTACTATCAGGGTATGGTTGCTTGCCACCATTGTGGTAGACGGTTGACCTTCGACGAGCGTTTACTTAAACAAAGCTTTCAAATTATACCATTCTACATTATTTTTCGATAGCATTGACTGAATTGAACAGAGTAGACTTTTCTAAATAATAAATCAGGCATAACCTGTTAATTATCGAAGCACACGATCCGTGGTTAAGGTTTTGTGCCAAATTGAATCAGCTCAGTCAAGGTTGACTTCGAATACTCGCCTGAATTTTTCTCGTAACATACTTTTGCTGACCATGCCAAAATATTTTATACATAGACTTTCACCTGCATATCACTGAAAGCATAGGCAGAGTAATACCTAATATACCTATATTTTATAAACAAAATTTTTAGGTCCATTTTCAAACGCTATAGTACTATGGAGAGTTTTTAATAAAAACTGTAACACTTCGCCCAATCGAGAATCGAACATGTTACCGCCCTAACAAGAAGTTAAAAGAGTAAATATAATGTTAAATCATTATTCTCTATCTTTACAGATATAATACGAACTGTAATAATCACGAAAATCGCTGTGCGGGAGTGAACCAAACCTGTCTTTCTTTGGTACACCTGACAATAACTGCAGCACCGATGAGGCTTGTGAACCATGAGTGCTTGGTGTTGCATCGCGATCATGATGTCTACTATCAGCACCAGTGTTCTGTCACCGGCTCCGCAGAAGACTGAGGCTAAAGAAGCTTATGGTAAGTAATCTGTTTTACCAACATTTATTATTTACTACATATCGCCCGCGGCTTTGCTCGCGTAAGGGTTAGTAATAGTACTTATTTCTGAATGAACGTTACCATATGTCCTTTTCTGTACCCCTGACAGCGTGTATGCGAAATTTCATGCTTATTAGTAGAGTTATTAAGGCGTGTAAACATAACAAACAAACTCACATTTCCGTTAATAATATTAGTTAGGATATATATTATACGAATTCGATAAAACATCAATTGATTTAACGCTAATAATGCGACGCATGTTGCAAATACACTACTAAAGTAGAGGTAGCTGTACAATGTATACACACATTTGACGTAATTAACTATTCAATACATCTGAACGCGTAGACAGGTTCTACGTCCGCCGTAGACTTCGTAGTCATTAGCGTAGAGTGGCGTGGATAGAGCGATACGAGTCTAAATGTCTACACAAAGGTTTGCTTGCGTAGAGGCTACGATCTGAGAAATAAATACTAACAATAAAAATGTTCCACACTGAGAACACTTCATGTCCTGTAGTGGGAAAATTATATACAGAGCTGATATTATAGTTATTATTATAATAAAAAGTAACAAATATAAGCCCAATAATTAATATTTCAAGGATGCGTTAAATCCAAAGTTGATGATCGTGTACAAGTGTATATATAACATTTTATAGTTAATTAAATATATATTTAGCCACAGAGTTAATTAAATTAACTGTACAGTTGGAAGCATAGAGCTTTAAGCTGTCGACTGGCAAGCGTGGCAGGCAAAGTCTCTATAGGATTTTGGTATTTAAAACTGACACGGTGAGACTACGTAACACAGAAATATAAAAATGGCAGAAAAGCATAAGCCTGATTGTAAGCAGTTATGGGAGCCTATGAACGAATGTATTACCAGAGGCAAAACATGCGCGTTGGTGATATTTTAAAAAAGCAGTTGAAGGCATATTCGCATTGACCCTCTTGTTAACAACATAAGAACTCCTTAAGAAATCTGGCATCCCTACTTGCCACAAGAACATACCACATACCACAAGATTATTTGGCTCTACCCTCTGTAAGAGTAAACTGCGTGATAAGTGAACATTCTGATATGCTCTACTTCTCTATCTAGTAGTTTTCTAGAGAAAATCGTATAAGAGTATACGACTTTGTATAGAATACTACTATCTAACCACTAGCAGGCATAAGAAAGCTGACACACGTAATGAAATACTCAAGTAGTCGCGCTGAATGTTTCCTCGAATTAGTGACACAGTTTGTACCCTTTATTAATTCCGGCTACCTCCTTTCTATGTGTTACGCCTTAGCTTTGAACTTCGTGATGTATGTAAAAGTAAATATAAACATGCAGAATAAGTATGTAGAGATTTTATAAAAATATAAAGTGGGAGATGAACACACGAAATAAATCCGCATTATGACTAAGCAGTTATAGAAATGCTTAGACCCCAGTTTTAAGTTGTGAATATTCTTGCTTGTGAATATTCTTGCTTTCACTCGGCAACCGTATTTTATTGGATGAAAAGTACCCTATGACCTTTTATGTATTCCTTAAAGCGTGTATGCACAATTTAATGATGATTGGTCAAGTAACTAAGGCGTGAAAGTTCAACAAACAAACAAACTCACATTCGCATTTGTAATATTAATTAGGATTGTCGTTCGCTTTATTAATGGTTAAGGAAAATATCGTTAGGAAATCTGCATATCTGAAAGTTTTTCATAATGTTTTTTAAGACGCGTAAAGTCTGACAATCCGCACTGAGTCAAAGCGATGGACCATAGTCATAATATACCAGCATCACCCATCTCAAAGTAAGAAGAAGCCCAGTTATGAGACAGTACATAAAGAGATCTGATATTATTATTATAATGAAAAACTTACTATTACCTTTAAGAGCTAATAACACAAGTTTTGTATTGGCGTAGATGTTATATTTTTTCTTACTAAACATGTATGAAGTACGTACTTCATTGTATTATGTGATAGTATTAATACAACACAAATGGTGCAATGTCTTAAGTAGCCTTACCACTAATAATTTGCTAATCATAGTGGGCTCTGCCACAAGGAACAAATTGTTATAAGATTCACAAATTCGATTTGCATATGGAAGTTTTGAGTATGTAGTCTGTATGTAAGCATGGGTATAATATACCCACATTTCGCTAACTATGTTTCTAGGTTCCACATAACAGAAGGCGAGCCTAATAGCAGTCACTGCACTTAAATTCAGTATTCCGTGCTACTGAGAAATTCTTGATAGAAAAACCCAATAACACTGTGTCCTCGGACATGGCGCCGAGTGATGTGGGTTAGAATCCCACACGGGACAAAAATTTGTATAATCCACAAATGGTTGTTCTGTCTTCTTTGTGTCCCTTGTTTGAATGTTTGTAAAGTTCTTTTCAAAAATACACACGATACTCCCTCATGCAGAGCAGTCGTTAGTTTTTAAATCTTAGAATATATATTTGTGTTACAGAAGGATTATCCCTAATGCTACATGTTTCGAAAATAACCGTAGGATATTGTAAACATGCTTACTGTCATTCATAATAAAACAGTCATAGCTCTTTAATCTTGATTAATCACCACCACTCGGAGTAAAATGCGATGAACATAAAATCAATTATTTATCCATCCAGTAAATGAAGCTTTTATTCGGATACACAATAATATTAAAGAAATTTATATATTGCCATCAACGCAACGGTAAGTACTTCCAGTTGTTTTCGTTTTGATTAAATAGGCTCGTTTTTCATTCGCCTCGTAAAAACAATGAAGTCAGTTCACGAAATAAATATTTATCAAAATCTAAATTGCCGAGTTGTTTTCGTTTGGACATTATATAACACATTTGACGAGCTATAAATTATATTTATACATTTGATTATTATTACTGTCCAGGGTGAGTTTATTAACTGTCAATGTATTGTTTTAATTGATTCTAAAAGTTATTTCATATTTGGCCATAGGTATTTTGCTTAAATTATACTCCTTTTATACCTGGTTTTTAGTTATTCTACGATTTGAATATAGCAAAACAGTGTCGTTATAATAATCTATAGATAAATTACAACAAAATAGTATAAAGGTTGTTGTCTGCGCGTTTGTTAAAAATTAGCGTATGCTAACCTTACATAGTTTATGTGACGTGTTGCTTTGTGGTTATTGCATTCCAAATAGTAGATAGAGAAAACATACAAATTTTGTAGTGCGTGTCGGTAGGTAAACGAAAAACATTTGTAAATTTGTGAACAAATTCGCGATTATGATAATTATGTACTTGCAGTGTGCAAGAATTAAAGAGCTCTTTAATTAATAAATGCTGTTTGTAAAAGATGCCGTGTTTATAGGCGAATGCATCGTATTCGTTGCTTCCAATGGCGATGTAGCAACTTCTTATCCTTCCTATCCTATCTTAAAGAGTCGCAAGTTGTATCTGATTGTACAAAAGGCTAGGTATAATTGCCATCAATTCTTAAACAGTTTCAACGTACAACTCCGTATTGCTTATATATACTGTTAAAGTTATAGTCGTATAAAAGTTCATTAAAACGTCACGCAGAAGGCAGAGCATGCACTACCGCGTTGCGTATCTCGTCGAGATGCTATTTCTGCAGGATCAGTAACAATTACGTAAAAAATATTACAATGTCGGTATCTAATATTCGGGCAGACCTAAAGAAATAATATATACTTGTCTGCCCAGTTTCATATAAATCGATTATTACATAGCTGTGATCTCAGTGTATCAGGTATTGATGAAGTATCAACATTGAGGCGATTTACATTTACATTAATATGGCATTGATACGTCAAGAGCCCATCATTCATGATGATAGACTGACCCCATTATTCACGTGTGTTTACTTTGCTATATGGGTCAAGTCTCGATATTCCTGTATATTAGTCGCATATAATGTTGTCCGGTAAAATGCCCTTCGCTTATTTTTTAATAGTGTAAATTTGTGGGAAACCGCTACACTCAGGGTACGACTAGCGGTAAGACAAAGATATTAAAAGTATTTCTAAGCGGTAATTTGATCTTTATAATAACAATGTCTTTAGTGCAATCATATATTTCCTACACCTGTTTTATTTATACCACAAAGGTGGATTCATGTGATGGTAAACAGTAATCGTAGTCTACGATGGCTTGCTAACTCGCGCTTTACCCACGAACCCAGAGAAACCTTATGCCCGGTGGCTATAAATGTGTTTAATTCTTGGGTAGCCCGGCTCAATGGTACTGTCACCGAGTAGTTGACAACGGCAGACATCCACACGAAATTTACGAAATATGTATTTTTAGATAAATTCTGGTTTTGATTCTTAGTCGCAGCTAGAAATGAGACAGTCCTGCCTTAACATTATGTTTAACATGTTTAGTTTTTCTTTTCTAACCAGAAACATATGATATTATTGATAAAATTTTATCTAAAACAATACTAAGTACACAGCCAAATAATAATATGACATTCAAATTATTTCATAAATATTTTAACGCTGCACGCTAGTATGCGAATTAAGCTACCTACCTACATACATTTGAAGAAAACTTCGGCATTTTTGTCGACGCTGCGGATTTAAAAGCCAAAGGTTAACAGCTGTTGTTACTACAATCGTATATTTCGTTTTCTCTCAAGATAAATATAATAAATGACTTAACTTTGCGAAACAAAACGATTATTCCAATTCACTACACGTGGCAAAAGTGTAAACATACAGAAATTGTGGGGTTATAATTAATGAGCGATGTTATATGATACTCTGCTGACGTATAGAGTAATGAAAATGTTAAAAGTATTATAATACTAAGGCAAACATTTTCATACATCAAATCTTTTGATTACATAAATTTTGTATCTGAGAGGTTGTTTGTATTTTAAACATTATTTATTTATAGCTATTAGAACTGAATTTATGCGATTATGTAAATGCAATGGAATACAAGTAGTAGAATAATACTCAGATATTAACCCGTAGTGAGTTAGCGAAAAAATCCATGTTCAATAAAAGCACGTTTCTTATGCGCATTAATGTGTTCAGCCGACACTCAACGCCTGAGAATTTTATGAACACCGAAGTGTTCACTCAACAATCAAAAGGTTAAATGAATAGTCATTGTATTCTGCAGTTTATTGCTTTATCTAGGCCTTCATTATTCTGAAGCAAATACAAGTAAAGATGCGACACACAAGCCGAGAATAAAATAAGGATTAAAATTTCTCTTTGCGTACAAAGGCACCCTAAGGCAGTATCTTTCGGAATAAATGGAATTAATTTGTAACGTTAAAGCTCTTACGACCAAGCTGCTATATAGGCGTGAAATCTTGTTACGTCACTTACTTGCAACGTTGTCCGTAGTAATAGGGAATCCTTATGACTGGTAAACGAAGACATAATTTGTTTTTATTGGATGAATGACATTTTTTTACTAGAGAATTAACCTGATGCCTTAGTAAAGAAGGTACATACAAACTTTTTTAATTTACGCCATATTTCCGTAAGGGTAGGCAGAGGTGTTATCCGTGTAAATATATGGTACAGTCACCCACATAAATATCGAAAGAACTAGCTTTTGCACGCAGCTTCACTCGCTTAAAAGTAGGTTAGGCTACGTTAGTAACAGCACTTTTTTAATAAAATATAGCCTATGTTACTCTGTGATAATATAGGTTTCTAATAGAGAGACTTTTTAAATCGGTTGTGTCGTTGTTGATTTAAATAGTTACAAAGAAATAAACAAAAAATAAAATCTTTCCTCTTTATAATATTGGTATAGAAGAATTAATTCAAACACCTTTTTATAAATAAAAATATAAATAAAATTATTATGGCGTATCTATAAGCGAGTTTATTGTCGCTTACCTAGCATAGTTTATAACTCCGTGCTGCTAGTGAGGTTTTTGTCACACTTTCGCTGATCCAATAATCGGATCAGAGATCATTTGCACAGTAATCGCATTCTCTACCGCTAAGCCACATGATATAATGTAATGTATATTCCATTACTTGTATTTTATTTGCAGATCGCCACTACTGGTACGCTCAAGCGCAGGAAACGTTGCAGAAACGACTACAATACGCTGCTGATAAAAATCCTGTCGCAAAGTAAGTATTTATTATAATATATACGGTTTATTATTAAAATCATAATTTATCATATCAGTCCAGAGACGTCCGCTACTGCACATAGGACTCCTCCAACGTTTTCTACACAAACTGATCTTGGACCGCCCGTATCCAACTGCTTCGTAGGTCGTCGGTCGATCAAAATAATCATTATACAAAGTTATTCCAAAGTATATTGCGGTCAGCTCACTAGTTTAACTACATTCGGATGAATTTAGGAAGTAACTCCAATCTGACCCCGACTACCAAAGAGATAACAATATGCTAAAAGGTTGAACTCCAGTCCAACTTTAGAATATTGTTATTACCAGCAGCGCCCTTTAGTATGAGATGCCAAAGCTGCCAGACGTACGACATTTAAGAAACGCGGATTTTTTTTACAATATATAGTATGTAAACAACGTATTCATACTCGCTAATTTGAAAGTAAGCAACATTTTATTTAGTATTTTTTAGTTGTTGATTGCCTTTTTGAATCCATCTGTATGCTTGAAAATAGCCTTAAAATTGTTGTCTAAACAATATATATAAAATTTAGACTTGCTACTATAACATAGGTTAAGTTATAACTTTAGAAGTTCAGATTTTATACTTAAATAGCTAAACCTTCAATACATTTGTTTGACATGAAAGATGGCTACGATGTTTATTATCGCAGATCAAGTGATCTGTGCGGTTGTCATGTTGTCACGGGGAGCTCGAATACCATATCTTAAAAAATATTGTATATTATATTTAGAACTGCAGCTATAAGTTAGGTATTAAGTACATAGTTACTATATTTGGTATTGACTGCATGGATGGGAAGTGGTTTAAGTGGTCGCCTCGCCACTGCTACCACACCGAGTGTTGTGGGTTCAATCCCCACGCGGGACAAAAAAGTTGTGGTATCCACAAATAGTAGTTCCTAGTCTGGGTGTTCTTTGAGTACTTTGAATTTGAATGTTTGTATAGCCGCCGCGACACAGGAACTATCCCGAGTGCGCGAGTAGTGTTTAAAAAGAAAAGAAAGTACGTATCAGTTACGTTTCAATAATTATGTAGTGGCTTAAGCCAACATTCAAGCCAATAGTTACTGCACCGATAGTGCATTAGTCAAGCGGTTGCCTCACCGCTGTCTTAGCGTTTATTGCTGTGGGCTCGAATCGTATACGGGAAAATTATTTGTGTGCTCCACTAACGATTATAATTTTATCCGTGAATCGTTTATTTGTATCGCTACCCGCGATACTACGATGGATCCCTACACCGAGTGTTGTCTTACTAAATCAAAACAAAAATATGCTAACATTATACGAAGATATACCTTGTTTTTAAATTATAAACGAACGAAATGTTATACAGCGGTATAGTCTATGATTTAATACTAGCAACTATAGCACATCACTGACCCTAGGAAACAAGAATTAAAGATCAGATGAAGGGAACAGAATGGGTGGGATAGGCATTATATATTATAGGAAGGCTTTAGCGTTTTTACTAACCATGTGTTAACTCTTACGCGGATTTTCTGTAAGAAAGAAGGTACTCTTCTATACAATCCCGCTTTTCTACTTATTACACTTGTAAACAAAATGAATATTTTATATTTAAAACTTATGAAAACATGTATCATTATACTTACATCAGAAAATACGCGCCGTGTTTGCCGTTTCATCCATCATCCATCATCGTTTCATCCACTAGTTGCCACACTCGGAGACATTTAATGATAACATAAGTGACTCCCGCGTAAACGTTTTCCTATGAAAAGATGGAATATAATAATATAGTTCGTGACAATATGGCAGATAAGGATTTTCAATATATTATAAGACTTACTGGCATTATGGCTGTGCACGACATATTTGTTTTGATTCCTGGGTCCGGCATAGTGTTGTTGGGTTTTCTTGTCAAAGAATTTACTGTAGTAACAAACAGTGTAGGAATGTACCCAGTAGACGGCGATAAGTTCGCCCTTAATTACTTAGGATCTGGCAAATAGTTATGTTGCTGGCAAAATATGGGTATTGCGCATCTTTGCGTACCTGTTTCGGGCAACAGGCGTGACTTGTTAGATTATATGTTCTGATTTCACACGATGTTTTCCTTTACCGTTAACCTTTTGACCGCCACAGCATAAAAGTATCGTCGTGCCCCCTACGCCAGGCGATGATTAATGTAGTTTTAAATAATAGGTAAAAGTAACACAACAAACATATTTTTTTAATGTTTATTTTGAACTGTAAAATAGTCGTATTTTTGACGTGCCGTGCCGTCGGGGGCGTCGAGCACGGTTTAATTTGACGTGAATGGACATCCGTGGCGGTCAAAAGGTAAAGCAAGCGATAATAAAATAAAATCTATATTATAAGTATCTATATTAGACATACGGCAAGAGCCTAAAATCGTATCATCATCTCAACCAAAAGACGTTCACTGCCTGACATAGGCTTCCCTCAAGGTTTTCCACGCAGACCAATCTTGGGCCAAAATAAATAAATTAATATTTAATAATAATATCGTATATATGACCTAATTTGAAAGAAGCAAAAGATTGAGTTCCAATCATTTAAACTCATATCAGGATAGCATAACTGTCCAATGAATAAACTGTGATGAACTGACTTCACTTTTACGACATTATCCATATAAACCAAAGCATTAAAACAGTTTGAATAAACGCAATCATCCGTGCGAGCGTAAATGTATTCACGTGTCAATAAAGTTTCTGTCACTATTGTATCCGTTCATAATTGTTGTCTTGAAAAGGCTCACATTGCTATCGCCATTTTCAATTAATTCCGAAAATGTTTACAGGCTATGTATAGCAAAAAGTGTGGGTTGTTCAGTATTTCCGATAGGCTATGTATAGCAAAAAGTGTAGGTTGTTCAGTATTTCCGATAAAATATCTCATCGACACCAATAAACAAGAGCCAGATATTTTTATTTACCATTTGTGAGTGTCTCGTTAATCCCGTGGCATAAGTTTGCGTGCAATCATGGTCGGGTAAAATGTTATTCGTATTTTCTGACAGAATTATTAGTAGCAGTCATTTAGTTAATATATACTAGAGTAGACAATTTAAGTATTTTTGTGACATGAGTTATACACTATTTGTGACATGAGTTATACACTACATGAGTACGTGCTTCCTATTCACTAAGCCGAATATTGCGAAAGATGCGCAAGATGGAGTGCAAAATTATATTATCTAAAACATGCCATGTGTTTCCGCCGCTGCTTTGTTGAAATTGCTCTCAAATGTGTTTCGTATAATAAAGGGCGTGAACTTTAACTCGTATTACAAAACAAATATTTGAGATGTCTTCTCTAATGCATAGTACTTAATAACTCAATGTTAGCACCATGGAAAATTTCGCCGTAGTCAACAATAGGTTCACCTCTTATTACGTGGGGCTTAATTACATATCTGTGTAGCCTGTTGCCGACTACTGGGTTCCATATTCTGTACAGCTATTGAGCAACCCAATAACAGTGCTGAGAACAGCACGGTTTTATAAGTGCCTAAGTATGCGGCAATTTATGTTAAAGACCAAACAGTAATTATAAAAATGTGGTTGACTAAAGAAAAATATTTACCATTATACATCCTCATTTGCAGCTTTTATCAACCCATTGCTGGCCCTTTCTGTCAGTTTCCTTCCTTTTTGTCATTCATTTCTATTTGTGTCAATTTGTACAGGACTTGCCGCCAAACTTAATAATGTCATTGTCTCCTTTTGATGTCAGCCTTGTGACGTTGCGTGCGCGGCAATCATTTTGACAATGAACAATAATAAAAGTATTAGGCCCATTTATGCATTGTGTGCTCAACAATACAATCAAAACTTTACTCTTAAAATGATTACGGTCTATCTATCATAGTCCCAAACGCGTAAATCTAGATTATCAGGTTTTACGTACGTTTGTGACTATAATGAAAAAAAAATATTATTCACACACACGAAACACACACACACACAGACACACACATACACATGCACGCACACATAATATGCACATACATGATTATTATGATTTTTTTATTATTGGTCTGTTAAAAGTGTTTACTATCAAATAAAATGACATATCTTAATATTTCATGAAATAACAATGATAATGCCGCATCTAATAACAAACGCAGACAAGTGTAATGCGCTACCAAATCAATGCAGTATCCTTTCAACTTAAATGAAAATAAAAATATCACGCTGAGCGTTTTTCATAAATTTATTACATCTTTCCTCGAGTCTTAACTTGATTTAAAATGTAATATTGTGGGAAACATTTTGTTTTGTTGTATCCAGCTTTGTATAGCTGCTATTCGTTTGTCTGTTGGGTTATTTGTATTTACTTGTTTCTATTATTTATACTGATTAATTATTTAATATTTAACTTCACGTATTAATACTATTTTGCTTTGACACTACTTACATGTTAATTTTATTTTTTTGTACTTTATTTGGTCCAATTTTATTTACGACAATTTGTTGGGATTAAAGAATACATTCACGCCTGTTTCCCAGAGGGGTAGGCAGAGACTACGGATTTCCATTTGCTACGATCCTGACACACTTCTCTGGCTTCATTCACTTTTATCACATTCCTTATACACGCTCGCCGGCTTAAGGTGCTCTTGTCCTTTGTTCAAACGTCTTCGTTCTGATCGAGAAACATTCTTCTAGGTTCTTCCTGCTGCGACTGTTTCATTCACACTATCCTTATATACTTTCTTAGTCAGTATTTTCTCGTCCATTCTTTCTATATGTCCAAACCAGCTTAACACACCCTTTTCTATTCTTGTCAATATATCCACTTTCATGCCGCATCTCTCTATAATCACACTATTCCTTATTCTATATTTCAGAGTCACACCACATATGTTTTTCAGCGCTCTCAGTTGTACAGCATTTATTTTGCTCTCATGCTTCTTTTGCCATACCCAACTTTCACTTCCAAGCGTAGCTGTAGGCACTAATAGTCCTCTATGAACAGCCAAACGTGCCTTTTCGGATACATTTCAACTGTTTTAAAAGCGCATAGAGTCCCATTCACTTTATTGCCAGCAATCTTTCTCCTTTGAATATCTCGCTCATGTTTACCATCTCTGTATCATCCAAATATACAAACTCTTTCTCTTAAAACTTGCTGCACTTGTTCTCCGTCAATCATAATATTACACATTGCCATGCAATCCTCCTTTTCAAATGCCCTTACCTTCGTCTTGCTTACATTCATTTTAATTCCTTCACTCTCAAAAGCAACATGCATAATAGTTACCATCGCCTGCAAATCTTTCGCCGATGACGCAAGTATTACTACCAGAAAGTTCTTAAATTTATTTCTTGACTGCTAATTGCACCGTAGCTTTAACGCAATTGATCAAATGTTAATTCTTCGGCCATCATACTGCAAAAATGTGGCTCAGTTACGTTTATCCGAATCAATGATAAATAAAATCTATTGTTCAATATCCGTTATTGTTTTTAAACTCATTGGTCAAACAACAAAGGTCACGATATGCGATAAAATAAACTAACAAAAAACGATTTGAAATTAAAAACAGTTTTCACTTGCAAACATTTTAGAAACTATTTTTGCTAGTGGCAAGAATTAATATTCCTAACTTATGTACTCGCATAAATCTTTATATTAAACCATTTCTTTGAATCAATTTAAAAGCGTAATTTTTTGTTTAAAGAGTTGGTATGTCTGGTTTCTTAGTTAAATATGCTTAAATAAATGCCCTACGCCATACGTTTCTATACAAGTTTGTATATACAATACGTAGGTAGTATAGAAACAACATATTACGAACAATTATAACCATAATCAAACAGTTACTAAACACAATTTAACCTAATTTAACTTGCTACCTATAAGTAAACAAAACTAACAACCGCAATATCTCAAACAATTTGCTGACAAAACCACTTTAAATGTTTACTACATATAATATAACACATTATTCGCTATTATTTGTATTGAAATATTATATTTAGTAGACTGCCTTGTTGGTCATATAATATAAGTTTGAATTTAAGTCTGCCATTATAATCTACGTTGTGTAACGCAAATAAGTATTTCAGTATTTAAATTTCTTGTCGTGTATTAAAAATGGATTTCTAGGTATCTAAATTACCATCTAATCTAAAAAGTTGCTATAGATAGCCATACATATACTTTTAGATATTATTCTAGGTAAGTGTGATTATCAAATAGGCACAAGGAGAAGACTAAAGAGAAAGTGTCGCCTGAAAAAAGCCAAATAAAGTGCCCACGACATCTGCATTAAAAATGTAGTTAAAGTGTATGAAGCAAGAGTAGTATTCTATTATCACAGAAAGAAGTCATCGTCTAGATCAGCTTGAGTCTATATAAGCATGTATTTCTTGACCGGCTCTCGCATAACTTGGTCATCACGGTAGTGAAATTCTTATATTTTTGCATAAGAAACACCCAAATCTCAAGATGTTTGGTATGTACTACCAGCTTGGGGTCCAGTAATTCAATTAGCCAAAACATTACATTATCAGAAGCAAAATACAGAAGAAGACGCAAGACATGGCATAACTGCTTGATACTATGAGCTCATTCTGCGTAAATAGGAATGAATACCAATGATTAAAATATAATATTTTATATGACTTGTATAATTTCAAATAAATACAGGGCAAGACAAGACGACATCGACATCTTAATCTCCCTGTGACAATGACTGCTGAAAAGTAACCGTATCAGTCGAATAAAGTGTAAATTGAAATAGTTTAATTCTTATTATTTTATGTTTATGCGAATGTTGTTGTAATGTTTATACGCATTTTATCGCGGGTTTCATTAATTTGGCAAGCTATTAATAGTTTTCAAAATTACATACATGTATTATTTTTTAATAAACTGCGATAAAATCTGTAAAAAGTATTTTTATTGCGAAATATTTATATATTAAAATATAACTGTGCACTCAAACAGGTACGTAACAATTAATGGAATGTATGTTTTAAATCCCTGATATAAAAACATACAATACAGAACTTCTGTTAGTACTTTCTTGAACTCTCGTGATTATAACATTATTGTTGCCGTATCTATTTAAAAAAATACCAATATAACCATAAAATATCCAGCAGATTTACATTACAACAACAATAATTTTAAATAATTAAAATTTCCATTAAAAGACAGATTTTCATTTTACAGTAATATACTGTATTTTTTTCAGTTTTCAGAATATCCTTATACACGGCGTATTGTACAGATTAGATAAAAAATATAATATATTTGAAGGGCCACTCACATATTGCAAGCCAACACAATATGCCATATTAAAAAAATACATACATACATAGATTCACGCCTCTTTCCCAGAGGGCTAGGCAGAGACTACGGATTTCCATTTGATACGATCCTGACACACTTCTCTGGCTTCATTCACTTTCATCACATTTTTTTAAATAAATACGTGTGATAATATTAATAATAATGTCCTCCAGACCGAATTTCGGCCACGGCAGCCAGTCTTAACGGAGACTGGCCATCTGCGCAGGAGATATTATAGTGCACAAGTGTGTGCGCAAATACAAGTGTACTCTTTGTTTCCTAACTCTCATGATCCGATGGGACGGTAATCCGACACGATCGGAGAGAGATCTGGCACAGGACCAACGGCTTTACGTGCTTTCCGAGGCACGGAGGTGTCAACACCGCCAACTTTCTAACTCCGGGCTGCTATTGAGATTTCTTAACAGAAAAACCCAATAACTTTTTATTGGCCCGAGCCGGTATTAGAACCCGAGACCTCATGCACAGCAGTCGCATTCACTACCGCTGCGCCACGTAGGCAGTTAAATATATATATATATATATTGCGTGATAATATTATATAGGTCTGTCTATACCTATATAATATGATACCTAATACCTATGTATATAAGTATATAGGTCTCCAGATTCCAGTCTCAAACTACTACAAGTCAACCTTTCTGCCCTTCTTAACGTGTTTACTTTCAGCCCCTGTTCCCATTTTCTGTGAACTCAGAACAAGCAAAATACCAACTTTCACACTTGTTCCTTTATTATATGAGTAAACATACTCCACCCAAAGTAGAAACCTGCCGTAGGCTTGGAGACAATACAATACAAACAATACTAAAACTACAGACAAATAATAGAATCCTACTTATGTAAGTAAAATTCCTTCGAATGTTTGTTCAAGTAAATAAACATTGTGGGCTATAATATCCCTTTTTATTTTTATAATATAGTTATCATAAAAAGGATAAAGTACCTATCTATTGCTATGTTATTTTTATTTTAAATCTTATTATATCAATAACACAGTTTTCTTTATTTAACTAAACTTACTTCCTTTAACTAACTTTCCTTCTAGGAATAATTCTTCTCACGAGCGGTACTTATAATATTCAGAAAAACGGGCACAAAGAACACGCAGACTCAAAACAATTATTTGTGGACCACACAATTATTTGTTCCATGTGGGGATCGATTTCAAAACATTCGGCCCAAAAAATTATGTTAAATAAAAACGGGTAACTTTTGACTTATCTGTGATAAATTATATCACTATAAGTACCTAGACGATTGATGTGAAGATATTAATCAATTTCAAAGACAGTGATCATATATCTTACCAGTTTCTTACAATCAAATACAATTTACGACCCTATACTGGTTTTGTCTTCACAAAATAGTAGACCCAAGTCCGCCATTTTAATAAGAATTTTGATCGTCTAATTCCTATGAGAATATTGTAGGATTTCTGAATTCGTCGTGGTTATTTTTTTATTATACCGTTAAATATGTTTATCGAATAAAATAATTATTTATCAAACAAAAACATTATTTTGAAAGGTTTACCTCAGAAAAGATTTATAGATTAATCTATTTCCAAAATATGACAACGTCGCATTGAAAATCAAAGCGTTTTTAATGCTACAAAATTCACCTTTATTGTATATTAATTTTTCCTGCTAAATGCATATAAAACTTCCTTTATTTGCGATTGCTATTTATAAAAGGTTAAACTGTATCTATCGTCGTTATTTGCCTAATGTCAAACTGTAACATTTTAACCCAAGGATAGGGTAAAAGTATTGATTCACCCATATGTTACACATTTCATCCTAATCGATGTATAGAGGCATACCTCTCGCACCTATAGAGACTGCTCCTAGACGTGTGCCGATGTTGAGTGTATTTAACGCCTCAGACATTGCGTCAGATATTTCCTCGAAATAAATCCGTTATCTATACCGATCATATAAAGGACTTTCGAATGATATTAACATATTCGAAAGCAACGGCCGTCTTAGTGCAATATACACCATGGTGTTCTGGGATAGCTTCGTGATGAATTTAATGCATAATATGTATTGAACTGCTAGGAGTATATTATCATAGGCAAAATGAATTTGTCCATCCAATGTAGGGTTTCATAAACCACTAGCATATTATCAAAACCTCGTTTGCAAATGCGTGCACGACGCGTCTAGCCTCACTTATACAAAATCCGATTTGTACTCGTCCCCGTTAGCATAATATTTCTATCTGAAATTGCGCGTTACTGTATAACCTTGCTTATTCAATGCTCACTAACCGTATAAACTAAATTGCTCTAGGATTTAATCACAATACAACAGTTGTAACTATTATAGTAACAGGCACTTTGGGGTACGGAAAATTTCGTTGAAATAGCTATACCTACTTCACGTCAATTACATTTCGGTCTTATAGTGAAGACGTTATGCTATTCTAGTAGATTGCACAATGAGGAAAGTGGTATGTTATGGTTGGTTCTATGTCTTTCATAGTATTATTTGGAATTGTCTCCAAATAACTTGTGCGTATATTCTGTTTTTCCTGTTTGGGTCAAGTTATTTTACAGTCTATCCATGTTAAATAATATTTGTATGATTTAGTTTATTAAGTGTAACGTTATCAAAAATAATTAATCTATTAGTAGCAACTTCTTATCTTATAAATTACGTATCCTCATATGACTGATACATATAAAAAAGAAAACTGACGAATGGATTGTTTTTTATGAGTAAACTTGAACTAAAGCACGACATAAGCATGACAAGTTGCAAAGTGATAATAATATAATAATAATCGTTTATTTTGCTCTCTCACACAGAAATAATTACAAAAAATCAGATTCTTAAGCTAGGTGTTACAGTTATCAAAAGGGTGAATCTGTGTGAGAGACTAGTATCTGTACTAGGGAGATCTGTATGACAGATTACCAACCTCTCCTGACTCTAGACAAGTTTGTGCTCAGATATGAGTAACCTGATTTTACAATAATGTACCTATATTTTGATTTGACTTGACGGCCTCGATGGCGTAGTGATTAATGTAACTACCTTGCCTGAGGTCGCGGGTTCGATTCCCGCACAAGTCAAACATTTGTGTGCATGAACATGGATGTTGGTCTTGGTCTGGGTGTTTCTATATATAATATGCATGTATTTACAAAACAAAAAAGTATATATGTATGTTTATCCATTGTCTAGTACCCACAGTACAAGCTCTGCTTAGTTTGGGCTAGATGATGTTGTGTGTATGTGATGGAATATTATTATTATATTATTATAATACGAGTATGTGAGGTGAGTAATTAAGTATACTATAAGATATAGAGTGCGTACGTGCACTTGTTGTTGTGTTGGCGCGCGCGTGTGCGTGTCTTTATATGTGTGTATGCTTGTGTGTGTGTGTGTGTGTGTGTGCGCGTGCATGCATGGGTTCGTATGTGTGCGTGTATGCGCAAATTGTAATTTCTCATTTATTTTGTTGTATAGGTAATTTCCCAAGAAGCCGAAAAATTTGCCGGAGAATGCTGTGGACCACCGATTTTCTATAGAAGGGCAAATTTTATGTTTCAGTCACTTGTTGGTACCTAAAGAGTCGTACGGGAGCAGCGAATTTTGTTTTAGAATCGTGTTTAAAATGTACACTTGCCGCACCGTTAGGACATCCATACGTTGGTGATCCTTATTAGGATACAGAAAAGGCAAGAAAAAACTTACCTTAAGAACTGCCCTTTGAGTTCTTTCCACCCTAATCAGACCGGTTTTGCAGGCACCGCACCATACTGTGACACAATATGACAATATAGGTTGGCACAATGAAAAATAAACTAGTTTGATTACATTTTTACCAGCAATGTGACGCAAATTTTGAACACGGACATCAGTTTGCGCGTTCTCGATGAAAGAAGGTCTAGATGGTAACTGAAGTTGAGACTGCTATCTGTCATAAAACCAAGATATTTAATGTGAGAGGTACTTTCTAGATGAGTGATGAGCTAAGCGCGTATGGGCTATAATAGAGCGATCATCAAGTGTGTTCGATGGCATATTTTTTATTGCGATAGGTATGTATTTTGTTTTATCAATGTTAAGTGTTAATCCGTTTTTCATGAGCCATGAGGACACCGCATTGAAGCCTATCTGTGCAAAGGCGTAGGTATCATCCCAAGTATTTCCATGGAATATCAACGCGGTGTCATCAGTAAAGGTTACAATTTTGCCGTTTTTTAGTTGGAGATTACACTAGTCATTGATCTATATCAATGACTAGTGTAATAAGAAAGAGTGTAGGGCCCAATACGCTGCCCTACGGCACGCCAAAAACAATGGGCAGGTCGTTTCTAATGACTTCACCGACTCTTATGCTTTGATGTCTGTCGGTGAGATAGTCTGTAAATAGCTTATGTTGAGTGCCGCCAATGCCCATTTTTTCTAGTTTGTCCAGTAGGAGTGGGACAGAGTCTGTGTCAAAAGCCTTAGTTAGGTCCAAGAATATTGCGATAACTTTTTTCTTTTCGTCTAGTTTGCACACAATGTGATCGGTTAATTCATGGACAGCATCATTCGTTGAAGTGCTTGCCCTGAAACCAAACTGTTATTTGGATTATAGGTTTTTTGCCTCTAGGTAGTCAATTAATCGTTTATTTAAAAGTCTTTCTACTAATTTAGAAATGGTAGGCAGAATTGAGATAAGTCTATAATTATTGACACAGGCTCTGTCTCCACTCTTATGAACAGAAATTACTTCGGCAAGTTTAAATTCCTTTGGAAAGACACTGGTACTGAACACGACGTTAAAAATGTACGTTAGGGGAGGCACTAAAATGTGGTGGTATTGTTTAAGGTCTATTCAATATGTGTATATTGTGCTCTGCACAATGTTGATAATACAAAGGTACTATTCCGTAACCGATAGGGTACAGAACATAATATCCTGCGTGACTTAATACCTGGACATTCAAAGAACTTATATACATATAGTTACTACTAGATGATACCATCCATGAATTCCAGTAATATATTTTATAGACGGTCATTTTCGCTGAACGGATTGGATTATACAGTTAGATCATATTCTGGATTAATACATGGAATTCTGTTTATCTCGGCATAATGTTCACGTGGGATACACTACAACGACCATAAGCTAGTTCTTAAAAAGTAGCACGAACTTTAAAACTCTCCGACGGAACTGTCGTCTACGTAACTACGACTCAAGCCTAGCATGTTGTATATAAAAAGAGTATATAGACGGCAAAATGTTGTTGTTATATGCATAAACTTTTACCTAATCTTTCAGAAAACGGAAACTGTTTTGTCATAATATAACCTTATAGAAACCGATACACATCAAAATGATCTACACAAAGGCCTTTCTCCTTACGTCAGTGCAGAATAAGATTGATAGGTAATTAATGAATTTGTTTACATACCTGGTAGCGAACCCTTTGACGGGCAACTCGAGACCCTTCACCTAGCCCTACATTACTCTTAAGGGAGCGTTGACACTGATAAATGTGATGCAAAAAGTAAGGAAAGGCTTGTTGTTTGTTATTTGGGTTGCAAAAGTTAAATATATGTATATTATTGTTTTTGAATTGCTCGGGTTTGTATTACTTTAATTAAGTGTTGTTGGACAACAATTACTCAGTAATTATGTAGCAATTAGACTATGAATTATAGTGTGTATCGGTAATCGAAGTAGAAATCCATTATTACATACGTACATTTATGACTGTATATATTACTCGACCGTCGTCATTTCCGGATGTTGTGGCGAAAAATGGGAGAGGCCTATGTCCAGCAGTGGACTGCGGTGGGCTGATTGATTGATATTACTCGTAATATGTGACAAACCAATCCTTACTAATACTATAAATTCGAAAGTAACACTGTCTGTCTGTCTTTCTGTCTGTTACCTTTTCACGGCTAAACCACTCAACCGGTTTAGATGAAATTTGGTACAGATATAGTTTAAAATCTGGGGAAGGACGTAGGCTACTTTTTACTGATGTAGGTACCACGCGGGCGGAGCCGCGCGCAAAAGCTAGTATCTAATAATAAGGATAGCACTAGAATGTGAGCTGTTATAGATAATATATTAATGGGAAACCTATGACGTCACTCATTACAACAGACTTCTTAATTAATAGTGAGTATGAGCAAGTTTACCACTGGACCAAGGAGGAGGTAGTCATATTCTGTTCAAATATTATTTTATAATTAATTTCATAATTAATGTTGTTAATACATGTTAACAGATGCTTTCTTAATAGTTGTTTTTTTTGTGTTTGTGATATTAGAGGTAATCATCAAAAATCATAATATCATACAATCTTGCTTATGAATGAAAATTCATATCGATGTTAGTGCCCACCGCTACAGAATTTGCTGCTATTAATATTCATAAGAATCTTGCGCGCATCCAGCCAGTGGCCTCAGTAAACACTAATTTACATAAATTTGCTTTATTATACGAATAAGATATCATCGATGTCATCATATATTTTAAAAGATAACAATGATTATATTTATATAGTCAATTTCAAAAAGCTTTATTTCCATAAAAATGTGTAAACAATTCTTGGACTCGTCAATTAACTGATATATTAATTATAATATATTAATAAAAATTAATATAAATAATTAAATAAATAATATAAGTAAAGGTAAGTCGTACATGACAACAGTAGCTAGTGAGGGCAACATACGCAAATTACATGTGCAAGCTATTCGCGCGAGCTACGTGCGAACTACGTGCGCAAACTATACGCGTGATCTACATGCATACCATACGCAGGCTTTACGCGCGGGCAGGATACAGATTAACTGAACTGCGTCGGTCGTTTTCACGATACATACAACTCATTCAAGTGCCTCTATTTGCACTAGTGCCTCGACTTGCGCATACTACAAAATTCGAGTGCAAGAACCGAAAACGTATCCGCTTTACTTTAAATTCAAAACTTGTAACTTTTGACGCAGAATACCAGTTTAAAAGTTTTTACGGTACGGTAGGGCACAGTGGGATTATCGCTCAAACTTGGAGCAATCCGACTGACGAAGTACTTTGAGTCCAGCGGGAATTCCTTTCGAGTACTTATATTGTACCCATGCGGTGAGTAGGTATGTATAGCTTCCTATGTCGCTCTGTGCTTTGCAGCAAGACCCTTTTTAAACCTTTGGACCACACGATAGTAGATAGTAGACGTTGTACGAATCTATACCTAACTATTACCAAAAGAATGAGCGTATGCTTATTTTCTATTCTAATGAGTATTATAATAAATCGCACATTTTTAAAAGATTTAAACGGCAAACTGACCGTACTGAAACAATGTATTACTTTTTAGGTACATTCATGTCAGTTTTCACATTAAACGGTAGATAAATTGTCAGTAGATAGTTTAACTATGAGATAAGGTGAGCTTATAGATAAGCCGAATACAGGCATAGTTTGACTAGTCCTGCTTTGGAGTCCTGTATACGTTAACGTAACCACATTCTAGCTAATTTAAACATATATGTCTGCTAAAAATCGCACTAAAACAATCGAGCGGGGAGATGCGGGGTGAGACGAACGGGGATATTAGATATAATACTCACTAAGTTAGCCGATAGGCTAACTAGTTAATTAGTGGGTTCTTGCTCACACCACAATATTGTTAATGGACTGTACGGATTATCTCTGACTAGACTGCTGTGACTATTAGGATTAAAAATGACATGTTGAAACCAAAATCATGTACGCCCAAATTAATATGATCAGCTTTAATCTTATATATCATTGAAAGGTCATAACAAAACGGTCACATTTAAATACTTTAATGGGCGTATTGTATTCCAAATTACGAACTAAACATATAACATTATATCACTGATATTTTATGGCAATTTGTTGGAGCAGCTGTTTATGTAGTGGCCTCGCTGCTTCTGTGTTGCTGGTATGATGTCTCAATTCTAAAAGATGCAAAAATTGGAGAGCATTAGGATTTTTTCCTGGTTGGGTGCGCTCAGATGGTCAATTCTCGCAATAAAATTTGTTGAAAAAAAGGCTAATTCTAGTCTCATAGACATCAAATGTAAACTGAAATACAATGTATGTTCATTGTTGACATTTATTTTAACTATTATATTAGTGATATTTATGCTACTGAGACAAGATCGAGACTCTATTTTGATAAGATTAATTACGAGATTTTGCCCTCTATTTGGATTGTTTACTGTTGTGTTTGCTCTTTGTTTTGTTGTTCCAAAGTTTTAACCCCTGTGATACTAGCATTATACCCAGAGAATCTTAAAAAAAACACAAATCTAATTTGGACATCACCGCAAGCACTTCCGGTCCAGTTCCTGTCGTCGCATTAAACTCATTACGTTAAAGTGATCCTGTTAGCTGTTTTTATAAAGTTACTCATAGTATCAGTAATATTAATATAATAAAACTCTTAAATGTTAAAAAAATAGATAAACTAAATATTTCAGATTCATAGTAAGTGAAAATAGTATTGCAATCGATTCCATTAATTTGAATTAAGTTCGCGAATCTTTGTTATAATAACAGACCTATACTGTCCCAATGCTAAGCACGGGCCTCTTCTCAGTGTGATAAGGGTTAGGCCATAGTCCACCACGCTGACCCAGTACGGGTTGGCGTTTTTCTTTTCTGTATCGGGCCCTGCTGGGTGGGTCATCTTACAAAGCAATGAGGTGGCACACCGTGGTGATTTTTGTCGGTAGGCCCGAAAAGTCTCGGGACAGCCCGATATAGCCCTCTCGCCTCCCCTTGTGGCGTGGGGGGTATGCATAAGAAGCATTTCCCTACGTAAAAAAAAGTACGGGTTGGCAGACTTCACATAATATCTTTGAGAACATTATGGTGACCTCTCAGACATGCAGGTTTCTTCACAATGTTTTCCTTAAAGTTAAAGCAAGCGATAATTAACTGTTTGATACGAACATAATATCGAAAAATCAGAGATTTGTGCCTTGGGATCGAACTTTGTTAGTTATAATTATTTTGAACATAATTTGGTACGAATAATAGTATACGACCCTTTACTATGACCAACCTACGGCATCCTATTACACGTTGTATATGTTTCGCCGCAAACTGACGTAAGCACAAATATTATGATAACAACGTCTGACATTATACAGAAACGTTCCTTAGGTAATATAATATTGCACAAGGGTACATTAAATTATTGCATAAGGATGCAAAGGCTCACAATAATATACTACCTAGTTTATATTCCGATGCACTTGATTTACACATTATCTTAGACAATGTGACTTGCCTTTTAATATAAGCTCATCCTTTTTATTACATTTTGGTGGCAGGGTTAACAAAACTATATAGTTTATTGCAACACGAAGGTTACAGATATTGTAAAAAAGAAGTCTGTGTTTCAGCAGTCAAAGACATAGAGGCCGATAAGACAACGCTTCCTACAGAAATCTGGAAACCATACTTACCGTAGCAATAAAACACATGTTTCTTTTGGTAGGGGACAGGTACGTCTCATACCAGTCTACTCCAGATAGAACAAAATGCCAGTTTTAAACGACAGCGTCACTGTGTCTTAGTTTTAAATAAGTTCTTAGTAAAAAAACTTATGATAGGTTACCATTTTTGGTCAATACCATAAGATTTTAATATAAACGTAACTTTTTCATTCTTATTTATTATTAAATGAAATACTATGTAAAGTTTTCCTCAACGAACTACTCACTCCTCCAAACCCTGAACTATCGATACTGTTTCATATACTCACTTCATATAATTTTCACAAGTAATATTAGTTGACACTGTCCCATTATAATCAGCATAGTGTGTAAAAATGTGCGTGTCTAAATTATGTAATATTGACCTATAATTAACAGTACAATACATACGAAATTGGAATGGATAAATCCATTGTCTTGTATAAAAGTTTTTTAATTTTGCAGAAATCACTTGTTTGAAGACATACTATAATTTACTACCTACGATACTCGTGAATTGACTTTGTCTCAAGAGCCTTAACATAAACAAAAAGTTACAGTACATTGGTTTGCCTTTACATCCAGCAAAACTTGTCTCTAGAAAACTTTGGCATCTAATACACCCTTGTATCCCTTTTATATATGTATATATATATATTTAATGGGTGAGGCAGATATTTATTAAACCAATTATTGTTGAAATTAAACTACACCTTGTTTATTTTAAAACACTTTTATTACGTAATTTTGAAATATAATACTACTATTATTGAACTTTACTACAATTTAAGCTATTTATATCTACTTATATATAAGTTTACTCTTTTCCCCATCGTTTCGGTTGCTTTATGGTAGCCATGTTCACGGGGAGACTAAGATGGTAGTTATCTTAATGTTCTGAAGTGCAGTTCTTTCAAAGTACCCGAACATAATTTAGTCATGAGTGTTTCTATTTACGCAGAATGACCTTAAAGTATAATGAAAATCAGCTGTGTTTTGCTTCTTCTTGGATTTGAATATTTGAATTAGGTACTGGATTCCAAGCTGGTGATACATTCCAACCATCTTCTCTTTTGAAATTGAATGCGAAGCATCCTTGGTAGGAATCCTATTATTGTATTTATTTATTACTCAATTAAAGAAAACCTATTGCTGTCTACCAATATATAGCGTACTGTTGGGTATAGTGATGACTCTTTTACTGACAATGCTTCAGATAACTCCGAAAACTTTGTCCAAACAAGTAATTGAACCCAGGTTTTTACAACCTGCAGCTTTACATACGGTCACGTTTAGGCCGCCAATGATTATGTTTTGATTGACTAAATAAAGAAAGAAATATATTTTAGGTGGTATAGGATGCTTTACTGTAGTTCTTTAACTTGAAGTAAATTTTAAATAATATGTTCATAATTTACATCTAATATGATATGTAATCCTATTACGATCTTCATAAACAAAAGCTCCTTGACAGATGATCACTCAGAGAGCTTAGGTTTTTCATAGGAAACTTTAAGACTGGTGTTTTAGTTTTTAATGGTTTATGCGTTCCGTTATTTATTATTGTAAGCTTTAATGGTTTCAAATACAAGAATCTTCATTTATGTTGCCATTATAACTCATAATTCTTTTTTCCGGTAGATAAATCTCGCTTAGCTGAGGTTGGCACATTGCCAAATAAATAGGGTGAAACCAACGCCCTATCACTTTGGTATGAAATACTATAATTAGTGAGAAGTTTGGTGAGCGATTTTATCTATTGTGGCCACGAACTATACTCAATATGTTTAGATAAATGAATGAAAGTATTAGATAAGATGAATGTATGATCGTCGGCTTAGTATTACTCTGATACGTTATAATTATAATAGTTGTAGGTATTATTTGCTAAAAGCTTGCTAAGCTGATTAATTTAGTTTGAACCGTTTTAGTATTGTGGTCTCTATTCGAGAAGATAATCTAAGGATCGATTTTATTCCGAACAATTACCACAATTGAATCTATTATTCACTAAAATTAATAGAACTGCGATGATCTGAGACTTAGGTAAATGCTAAGTAATCCTAACTAATATTTGTAAATGTGAGTTTGTTTGTTACACTCACGCCTAAACTACTCGACCAAGTATCATGCTATTTCGCATACGCGCGATTTGAGGTACTGAAAAGGACATACGGTACCTCAAATCCGGCAAAAGTACTTTCTTAGAGTGAGCGAAGCCGCGGGCAAAAGCTAGTGGCAAAATAAAAGTAAATGTTGCATTTTAGCACACACAACTAAGCAGTCTTAGTTATAAAAATATCGCTAATTAATACTTAGCTAGGTACCTCTGAATGTCTTTCAAGTCCTTAATCAATGGTTAACTATTTGATCACCGGCCCAACGCTGGCTGCTATTCAACTAACGGTGAAGGCTGAGTAGCGTTTATTATTGAGCATTTTTTCTAATTAGTAGCTAATTAAATATATTTGAAAGTGGTTTATAAGTAAAGTTACAAATGTATATGATTGTGTGCACTTATGTGACGTACTTTTTTGTTAACAGGAACGTAATTCTGGTGGTTGGTGACGGTATGAGCTTGACCACGGCCACAGCAGCCAGGATCCTCCGTGGTCAACGCCGAGGCCAGTCTGGGGAAGACACCGACCTGGCTTGGGACACCTTCCCTGCAGTATCTTTGGCTAAGGTAATATTACAAAGTTCTACGAACCTCTAAGTATGAATCATTTATGTTCGTTAAGTGTACCTAAGTCACTTTCTAAGAATATGTGGGAACGTTAATTCATCTTACAACGAAAGCATTGTTTTATGAGCTGACAATAAGCCACGACTTGGCTGCAGTGGTTTTATATTATATAGGTAAGTAAGTATTGCCTGTTTAAACTGATATTCAAATAGATAGCATTGAAATCGGTCCGTCTATTTGAAAGCTTATTTATCTTTACTGACATGATAAAGTGGAAAGATATGTTTTTTGTAAACAATAAACACAAAAAGTACTAGGCTGATTTTAACTCTGCTCCTCTAGCTGATAGAATATCTGACATTGTTGCTGAAATAATACGAAATGTCTTGTTTTTTGTGGTAACTAACATTTCAAATGCCCTTGAACAAGACGCTGCGCATTCGAAATCAAAATCAATCAAAATCAACAATATGATTATTCATATAGTTCACGAATTAAAGTAAAAGTTACAACGATTACCGTGGATTTACTTTTACATTTATCTGTTGCCATTTTTAGCAAAGCAAGGGCGTTAAACAAATGAAAAGAACTGGCAAGAAACTCACGGGCTCTCTTTTTAATCGCCAAATTTATACTATTGTTTATTTTACAAATTGGTTCTGTTAGAAGCTGCAGTCATAATACCACTCACCATTCATCATCACCACTCAAACAATAAGTAATATTTTTTGAAAGATTATGGTAAAATCTACCCTACCATAACCTTTGTGAAGTGAAGCTCCTAAGCTGTACTCTACCCACTAGCGTAAAAATGAAAAAAAAAATCAACGGGTTGCACTCCGGGAATGTCGGTAGAAGTGAAAACTTGAATATTAACGTTGTTCATTTTTGATATTTTGGAATGGTTAGGGAATAATTTTGCACGAATTGCTTTAATTATCAGTATGAAAGTACTAACATTTATGTGGTAAAATACAATATTCATTTATTGCACTATCGTACACAAACATGACAATTCTCCCTCCGTCTTACGAATTTTCGATCAGGTCACGTGTCCTGACGCGAGTTTAACATTTTTTACCCATCACAAAAAAAGTGCACAACGCCGCTAAATAAGTTTTCACATCAAAAAGCGTAGGCACACGCTTTTTTATTATTGTCGGAGATTTAGATTGAATAGACAATAATTCTTGCGTGTATTGGGCAGCAACACAAGTAGTATTCGTTGAGTAGAAAGGTTTCCGGTGTTATTGCCGGGTCGGGCAAAGTGTTATTAGGTTTTTTGTTAAGAAATTATTATCAGTAGCAATAATTTGCGAAATAGGTTCGCTCACTTCTACTTGGGACCTAAAATTTACAGTGACTAAATGTGAGTAGCTACTCAACCTTTCGGGTAAATACTCGTGAGACTATGTATGACTATGTAAATGTATAAGTGACTTTATATTATATAATTTTCCATTTATAGGTAATTAAAACAATATTATTTTTACACTAATTCGTTTTTATACTTTTTGATATATAGTTATAATCTTTATTGAATCCACTGTATTTCAGGCGTGTCCGCCAACCATCAATTACGAAGGTTTATGTACATTTAAGACAAATTGCATTTAAATTTATTCACCAGTCGAAACATGAAGAAACAGCCAATGAACGTTTATAATTTGTTCAATAGGGATTTGTAAATCCAATTTTGAATCTCAAATCAGTAAATCTCAATTTAATTTATCAATCATAATAAGTCCAGCGATAGCCTAGCGGGAAACCATTAGACTCCCATGCAGAGGTTTCAAGTTCAAACCCAAGGCGCGCATCTCTGACTTTTCGAAGTTATATGCGTATTAAATAGTTAATTATCGCTTGCTTTAACGGTGAAGGAAAACATCGTGAGGAAATCTGCATCTCTAAGAGTTCTCCATAATATTCTCGAAGATATGTGAAGTCTGCCAACCCGCACTGGGCCAGCGTGGTAGACTATGGCCTAACCCTTGTCACAGTGAGAAGAGGCCCGTGCCCAGCAGTGGGACAGTTTAATACAGGGCTGATATCATTATTATATTATTAATAAATCCAGTGATAAGTTATTCCGGGATTCACTGTCACTGTGAAACTTTCTGGCCACTAGAAAAATCGAGTACGACATTTGATGACCCCTAAATCGATCGTAAGATCGCACGAAAGGCTCAAACTTATATCATTGTTGAAAGAACAAGCCGTTGCAAGCTAGCAAGTAAATTAATAAATGACTTCTCTATCCATGATTTCTATAATACCTTGAACTACCTATTAAATGTAATAGAAGTTTGCGACTCATACACCTAATTCCGGACTGTCGAACTATTTGTAAGTTTGCCCACGTATTCAGGACCAATGGCAATATGACAATTTTTCACTATAAATAGCTTTCTAGCTGACGCTAAAAATTTTCATTCAATAAATTTGTATCAAAACAAGAGCAAGAAAGTAGATCATATGAGAGAAATGCGTAACTTTACTAAGCTTAAGTTCTCAATTAATCTTCCGTTATAGTATGATCCTATGTGGTTGACCTGTCACTTGATACGAACCGAAAGGATAGGATAAGGGATTAATGGAAATTCATTATCTATAGAAACAAACGAGTTCGGTTATGGGCCTACATTAGCATCTTATACCGAAGGCATCAACCAAATGTCTCGGGACGGTAACATTATAATCTCTTAGTACAACACTAATGTTGAGGAATTATTATATCGTATAGTGTGGCTCAATTTTCTCTGATATTTATTCCAATATACATAACTGTTTGTACATCATACTGTCACATGATCGAACCGAAAACCTTTTAGTGCACCTGTTATGATCATTTCTGGTTTATTTATTAATCAAAATTTTATTTTTATTGAGAGTATATAATATGTATTATAAGTTTATAAATATATTATTTATATATAAATATGTTTACATTTTTACACAAATATAACACAAATATCACACAAATAAATACCTATCTTAAGTTTCAGTTATTTATTTTCTCTAATTTAAGATTCATGATGTCGACCGAGCATACTTTGTAAGCGTTTTGGTAAACGTAGTAGACACCCACAGGACAGGCTTGCCTAGTGTGGGGCCACTGGATACGAACAAAATATGTTTTTTTCTTTGGTAATAAATAAAATAAATAAATAAAATCGGAAATATTTAAGAAATGTTAATATGAGCAGTGACCGTGTTCAAGTGCTATAGAAGTCAAAACAATTATTTTAGAATTTTTGTCTATCTGTCTGTCTGTAAGTTTGTACGCGTATCAAGCAAAGGCTAAGGACATGAAATTCAACGAGTCTTTCATATTCGTATTGCTGAAGGTCTAACTTAAGTTCCGGTGCATGTTTCATCTTGAGATGCCGCCTAGAGTATTATGTATGCAGATTAGCTTCTTTGTACATGCAAAGAAAGAAAAATATAGATTCTTCTAACTTCCAAAGTCCACGCGTACTAGATTGTGGGCAAGAGCTCGTAAGGTATATTAATGGTTAATAAATCACTGTACAATCAGATAGCATAATTTAGAGTTTAGAGAGATAATTTTTACACTGCTAAACCAGACATTTGGATTAAATTTAGGCCATCGTCGTGTAGTTTGAACCTTCGAAACAAACATCGGCTAGTTTTCAAATACATATATCACGAAAAGGTTGTTAGCATTTTAGCAATGTGACTATTTGTTCTTATTTTGCTCTGATGGGTGTAATTGATTTCGGTATTTACTTGTCAAAAAGCCAATTACCGAATAATTATTAAAATTATTCCAATTTGGTATTGAAATCTAGTCTAATGTCAAATTTAATGTGAACCAAAAAGCAATTTACGATCACATCTGACGTTTATTTTGATTTAAGCTAATATCTTCCATTAGTATAGTATTATTTATGACACTGAAACTAGATTGTCACTCTATTTTAAACAATTTCTATTCAGAACTAGCTTTTTGGTGTGATAATAATATCCAAATACATTTATTCCATTGTAAGCTCTACTTAGGGAAACTGTAATGAACTCAATATAAAATAAACGTTTCTTATTGAAAATAAAATATAAGAATAAGAAATGTTTATGTTACAAACATTACATTAACAACTATATGGAAGAATTTAAATGTTTGAAGTAAACAAAATAAAACAAAACAAAATTATGTACAGGTGTTCTTTTAGCTCATTTTTAGAATGACGTAATCACTTGTCATATTCTATTATAATATATGTTATGTAATAAAATAATATAACAAAACAGTTTAGCAAGAGTTCGTGTTCGCAAAATATTTTCTCCGTAAACCAATCGATCTTGTTGATGAAATGTAAAAAAATCTCAAGACTATTTCACCGAATACGTCTCGCAGTAGCGTATAAATATGTTTATATGATTTAGATCAAACGAACAAACTTTCTCCTTAAAGTCATTGCTCGCAACACATTTGCGCGAATAGTAGTGTTGCCAAAAAGGCAAAAGTAGTTGTTGCCAGCCATGAACACTCAGCCTGAAGCTTCGGCATTTAAATTTTATGATAAGCCTTCTGCTAACCTCATGATTTTTTAGAATAGATTATAAGAAATACACGTAACAAATCAAATGAAATGTTCGTCGTACGAATCTGGCACTTGCCAATATATAAGTATTATACTTGTTTGTATTATTTTAATAATCTTATTTAATGAGTATGGTTGTATTTAAGACTAGTTTTTTACCCGCGGCTTCGCTCGCGTAAATGATTATGTTAGTAACAGTACTTATTTTAAAATAAAATTTATGCTATGTTACTTGATGATAATATAGCTTTCTAAAGGCGAAAGAATTTTTGAAATTGGTTGAGTAGTTTTCCTTACATACAAACAAAAATAAGAAATCTTTCCTCTTTATTATAATGTTAGTATAGATTCGGAAATTTGTAAATTATAGACCATTCTAAAATTGTACAGTAAAATAAAGAAAGAAACCCATTGTATATTACCACTGCAAAAGTGGATACTTTGTTCTTAGGTATTGCAATATACAGTGTTACACAAAACAAATTGCTATGCTGCATTCGGTATTTTTCTGTCGTAAAATGCTTTAAAATATAAGCACGTTCTCTTAGATATTTCTTGGAAAAGAGAGTCAAATTACAAATACATTCACTTTATAAACATATTGTAGTTTTAGTTTCGGAGCTGAACTTCAGTCACGGCGACCAAGCTTAACGATCACTAGCCACTGGAGGTTTTAATAGTACACAAGTATGTGTGCAAATACAAGTGCATCATCAGTCTGTTTCCTAACTGTCATGATCGGAGAGACATCAAGCGCAGGGCCAACGGCTTTACGTGGTTTCCAAGACACGGGAGCGTCTGACACCGCCAACTTCCTAACTTTGCTGCTGGTATTAAATTTTCTTAGCAGAAAAACCTAATAACTTTTTTTAGCCCGACTTGGGTTCCAAACTGAGAGTGCATGAGGCACAGCAGTCGCTTTCACTACCGTTACGAACGCAGTCAATAAACATAAACATATTATTAGATAACATAAATATAATTATATTGGGTGTTTACCTATGAAATTGCCGTTGTAAATTGCAAATGTAAATTGTTGTAAATAATTGTATATATTTGCAACGGAAAATGCAAATTCAATAATATTTCAGTTCTATAACACTATAGCTGACTTTAGGCAATGTATGGTTTTCAATTCTTAAATTGTCAAAAACATCAACCATCGTTTAATTATGGGGAATTAAAGCAACGAATTAGAGAATACTTTAAACACAAATCGTATAAAAAAGCTAATGTAGATTTTAATTCCTGTTATTGACAATATTTATAGTATTTTCTTGAAATGACAATGAGTTTTCATAGTAACCATTAAATTTTATGTAGAAATCACGGAGTAAGATTTAAGAAAAAGTACTTTATTTTTTTCGCTCATCGTTTATGCCAATAAGACTAGTAATCAAAAGGATATTTTCTTATTTCGGTGACGCTATTCAGTAAACAAATTTACATCATCCGATCGAGTTTTTCGATAATTGAGTCTTTTCTACTTGACAGCGTTTAATTTCATAGACTTCATTAATACTTTTCCAATTAAATCCTTATGAGTGCCGATCGTGTTACGAAAATCGATGCCGACCTATAATTTCGTTTCAAATATATCTGTTACCAAGCAATTAAAAGTTTAAGGTTTCTTTCGTTTCGTTTCTTTTTTGTCTCTCTTGTGAAATTCTATCAGGCACTCAATAATTCTGTGTCATTTTATAAATTAAAGCAGACTTATAAATCGCTTATTTCAGAGGGCGAAGCTAATTGGTATTAACTTTTTCTTTGACGATTACGTAGGTGTAGCGTGGGAAGTACTTTTTTGTACACCGTAGAAGGGAAGTGTAATACGTTATGTATAATAATTATAGTCTAGATTCTTATAGCGAATGCTTGGACTAAATAAAGCTTATTAAATACGACAGCGCTATAATAAATTGTTCTACATACAATAATACGCGATACTGCATCTGCTGTAAATAAATTTCTGCACTTACCTGATAAGTTGTCCAGTAGTAGTTGTTATACAGCTTTTACCGCAATTCCATTTGAATAAATAATGACTTATTTATTACTTTGAATAAATAATGACTTATTTATTACTTTCTTTAATTTAAGGTACTTAATGATTGCATGGTGTTTTTAATACGATAAAGATAGGACAACGTATATGGCTCACCTACAACATTCGGTTATCGTAGCCTATGATTGCTTGCAATAGCGGGCAAAACAAACACGCGTCACCGACTCTTGAAAATCAAAGTTCGCATAAAAAGAAAGGAATGGTAGATGAGGCTATGGGAGCCTCTCCATCTTACCAATTGTGAAACCTCTTAACAGTTTTACTTGTATAAGGCCGATTTCCTATAAGATTGTGGTAGTTCCCCGACCGAGTTAGTTCATTAATATCGACACCAAGTAATTAGTAAGGACGGATTTTACTACTTAATCTATAAAAACTAGGCAAGTCTGTATATTTTATACACGTATTAGTAAACAGAATAAGAAATAGAAATAGAATTTACGATATTAAACTTTAATCAATTTGAAATTAAACTACGGGCTTCGTACGGATTTTATCACAGTTTTCGGAGACTATATTAATATCTACGTTAACTTGGCTGATGAAAAGCAACCGAAGCGTAGGAGAATTTCCCCAACGTTTCAGTTAATTTTGGAAATTCTAAATTTAAATTTTAAGTACAAAACATAGTATCTTAAAGAAACGAGATAACATGCGTATTAAAAAGTAGTTTACGTTTAATGTGCAATATTCACGTAAACATAAGATATTATACTTCAAGTTTTCAGTCCAGTTTTCAGTACATCCGTTTTTTTTTAACGTGCTTACCTATAAAGAAATATATTTTATGTTGCCTGTACAAAACTTGAGTATGTGACGCTATAGCTCTTAAGATAAAGTAAACACCTACCATGTGCTAAAATTTTAATGTGTTTAAACATTGCCAAGTACCTTACAAAGTTAGAGGGTGTTTTATAGTTGCTTCACTTGTGAAGCATACGTTTATGTTTTGCGAATTCATTTACGTTGTTTATATGAGCTACCTAGATAATTTCAAGCTGTGAACATAGTTTGTAATTTATGGGCACCTTCAAGTGCACAATACCTCTGCTCGTCAAAACGTGAATCTAACATTACTTGGATATTCTACTGCCAGGATTATCCTCAGCTACCCGGTAAAGTGGCAAAGCTCTCAGAAATGGAGAGCCTTTATAATATAAGGAATTTTAGTAAGAGAATAGACGTTTAGTTAGGTTTTTATGTCGTAAATTTTTTAGTAAATTTATTCTTGCATGACGCATGTAGCTAGCGTGGGATACATGCGCATGCTAATCAGGCGCTAAGTAGGATACATGCGCGGGTTGCTCAGATCTGGTTTTTTAAGCGGTGCTGCACAAACCGTCCGTAAACTTCCACATGACACACTTGCGTCGCGCATATAAGCCACTAAAAGGTTTTAAATTTAGTTTTTACGATGCAGGACAATTGTAGAATTTAATGACTGCAGAAAATACTTTAATTGGCGTCCATGCTCAAGTATCTTATCTTGTGGCTGAAAGGAAAATAAAAAAGGCGCCAATAATTTTATAGTCTCGCAGATCGTATTCTTATGTGGTCTTATTATGGTTCCCGAGCGTAGAACTTGATGATCCAAAATTAGACTGTTCAAATTCATACGAATGGAGGAAGGTATAAAATTTACATGCATAATGCATATAATCAGGCGATATCAAGGTAAAGAGTGGAAAGGCGTCATTCATTCCAATACATATTCTTTCGCTCCCGTTTGTTAATAATTTGATATGATCAATTTAAAACGGTGACTTTACTATCTCTTTGTTCATATCTTTTACATTATGATAATTTCTGTACTTAAGGGATTTGTTTGAAAATTAATTGTGTTTGACAGTAGAGGATGCTTGATTTTATAATTGGTGTTTGTCCATTTCTTTGTTCAGGCATAATGTAACGTGAATGATGATGATATTCTTTTATTCGTTGTTCTCAGTTAAGAAGACTGGATCTCAATATAAGACTAAAGTCTAATCTTATACAATCCTCACGTTCTAATTTATCCTGTACAATCTAGAACCAGATGCACTGTGGCTAGTGTTATTTATTTTTGCGCAAGTCATAATTTGCACGTATTGGTTGTTTATTACACAAAATATTAAGAATTTAGATATCGTGGTTAATGCTAGGCATTATTAAAAACAATTATGACTGGCTGCCAATGGACCGCTGCAGCTCAAGACTAATACAAATTGTAAATAAAAAAATCCAGTGAAGGTATGATAATTATATTATTTTAAGGCTACGGCGGCCTTCATTTTCTTTAAACTTTAAACTTAGTGGTTTTAATACCTTTTTTGAATACTCAGTGAAACCTTAAATATTTTCTGTTTATTTTTCTAACAGACATACAACATAGATGCACAGACAGGGGAATCTTCAGCCTGTGCAACAGCACTGCTTTGTGGTGTTAAAGCTCGGTACGAGACGTTGGGTCTCGATGCTGGAGGGAGATTTAACAACTGCGCCTCAACTATCAACTCTAAAGTGACGTCGTTGGTGGACTGGGCGCATGAGGCTGGTAAGCAAATCTTTATTTTTTCTATAGAACAAATACCGCGATGCTGCAAAGTAATATTGAATTTTTCTTTAAGAAATTCTCAGTAGCAGTGTAGAAATCTAAGATCTGTGCCCGGTTAACGGCATAGCTGGTGAAATATGGCATAATATAACTCTGAATACCATTCGAGAATATAGGCGTGAAACTATGTACTTAACAGAAGTATAAAGTGAAAGAGCAACCATCTTGTTGCTATTTCTAAGCTTAATACGCAAAGAAGACAGAAGATATTTATTTATTCAGACAGAGTCCATAATGTTAGTAACAATTTTTCTTACGCTATGTTAGTACATATTTAAAACAGATCAAGCTACTTGACCAAGACTCGAATGGACCTCATGTCATTATGTCGGAGTCATACTTTTCTGAAGTGACCTTTAGGATGCCATTAGTACTACTCCTCACTCTTGTAAGTTAGGAAGCCACCCGTTTGCGGACTATAGCATGGAAACCACTCTAGTTTCTGCAAACATTTTCGAGGCATATTCGATAAAGCATACATGGCATTTCGAAACGATCGAGTACTATTTTATTCATGTGTGTATTTCTCTTATTGGATTTATTTGTCAGGCGAGCCAGATTGGCAGACGACAATAGACTTGCTCTCTATTACGTGGTATATAAAGCCTAAAATCATACCTAGGGAAATGTGAATATAATTCTCTTCTGCTTACTCTATCTGGGCGTGATAACATATCTATAGAAACCTTTTGATGTATCATTGAAATACAGACTTATTTAATTTAGTTCTTAGTCTAATATGTATACATAATACTATATAATATATAGT
This sequence comes from Catocala sponsa, assembly GCA_963564715.1. Taxonomy (NCBI): domain Eukaryota; kingdom Metazoa; phylum Arthropoda; class Insecta; order Lepidoptera; family Erebidae; genus Catocala; species Catocala sponsa. The sequence goes on along the minus strand of OY751338.1, from coordinate 16,647,234 downwards.
TCATACGTTACGTCAAAGGCGTTCGAATTAAACGCCTATGATAATTCCATATAAGCTCTTAAGCCTCCAGTCTAAGTAAAGGTCACGTAGTGGATAGTCTATCTTGTATCTGAATTATATCTGCGCACTCAATTGGTTGGTCGCGAATAGAACAAATATATACAGTCATTCTTTATCATACACAAAGCTATTTTATTCACAGTTTATTGCTATAGAACAATAATAAGTTAATTTTAATACATAAAATGCTGTTATAAATTTGTTTAATATTTAGGTACTTATGTCTCTAACTGTATAATTTTAAATCTTTTGATCTTTAAATAAACATGGCTTAAGTAACAACAAGTTTATGACATGTTCTTCAAGAACAGCATAAAAAATGATTTGCATGGTTACGCACGAATGTAATGCAATAAATGTCTTCAGCCAATGGTAACCTACCATGAAAGTTACTCGGATGGCATAGTGGTTTTAGTGCTCGCCTCGCCATTTTCACTGTGTCGACTGTTGTGGGTTCGAATGTGTGTCCACACGGGTAAAAAAAGTGTGATCCACAAATAGCTGTTCCAACTCTGAGTGTTGTTTGTGTCTATTTTTTTAATGTTTTTAAAGAATTTATTCTCAGTGCGAGAGTTATCTTTTCACAAGGATAAATAAAAAGTAAAGAGATTTACGAGTAAGTAAACAAAAATGTGAAAATAATAAACAACATAGTGCATAATTACATTTACGTCGCAGTTTGTACAGTGCATCATTTTTCTGTCATTTCAAATTTACCTCTACTACCACGTCATCAATGTTGTATTGTAGGTTTTTATCTTCACACAAAGCAAACATTTGTTCTCTAATTCTGTGAGAGTTTATTCAACTCTATATTATATGTCTTTGTGTTCCTAGCTTTAATGTTTATAAAGGTCTCCTTGATAACGGGATCATCCTTCACGCGCGTCGTTTAAGAGAAAAGCCGCCAGTCCAACGTCCTACTCACAAGCAGAATAACTCGCTATGTGGGCGACAAACGTATAAACGTCTGGCTGTATTTGAATTATACGAAATAAACTGAAATCTATATAGGTATAAACATCTAAGTAGAGAGAAATGTAAGACTAAATCGCGCAAGTTTTAAAATCTGACGTATCACTACCCCTTTTTCTTCACGCTATCAAATATATGCCTGTTAGTTATGAATGACGTCAAAAAACCAATATTTTATATGTATCTGTCTATTCCATGCGGGATCGGGATTTATATTTTTTTCGCGAAGAGAAAACTACCCAATAACAATGACATTATTTACACAAGGGATAACAGCGTATTTGTAGACGAATATCACTTATTTTGTCAAACAATATACATACTGCGATAGATATATTATATCGTTTGGGACTGAATCAAGTCATTTGATGATAATGTTTGCCTCAAAAATATATTTTTGCTTGGAATAAAAATAGAACATTTCACCTCTTCCCTCGATTGTTATAGAGTATAACTAAGTGTAGGCTCAAATGGAGCACTTTATTTTGAATAACAAATTGATCGCGGTTGTGCTACCTTTTGCAATTTCCGTTGGCGTCACATTCAAATCTGCGATCGTGCTCTATATAAATAATTACACGAAGTAATTGTAAACACATTCATTGTTATGGTAAATGTATATTTTATATTTATATTAAACAAAAAGTGTTGATTTTATTCACTTAACTGTGACCGCCTGTTTTGGCACATTTCGCGCAGGCGCAGTCTTAAGCCTTTTGGTTAAATCGTTTCTAAACGCTCACATTCCAAACGTCTTTTCTAATGGGTCGTGGAGCAAGCTGAACTTAAATTCATTTGGTTATATTATATATTATTATAATTATATTATATAGTAATTTGAACCGGCGGTTTTAATTTAATTTACCATACCAAAAGAACCTGCTATCTACGTAAATATAAAACATATCTAATATTATACACGATAAGACTGTTATACCAAAAATGAAATACTGTTTACATTGTTTTAGTTGGCTTGCTTAGTAAATTACAATTGACGAATCCTACGCTGTGAATGCTGACTATATTTATACGAGAAGCGAGGTTAAAAATATATAAAACGATGTTAAAAAATGTAAAAATATAATACAATAAAAATAGCTACTTCGTAGGACACAACATATTTATTTATTAAATGAAATCTGCAAGCAAAATTTTATCGCTGGTAAAAATGGCAATATTCTGGAATCGAAATTCAAAATAAATCGTCGATTAAAAATATTCAGTGTTCAAACAACACTATAAAACAGAATCTATTCATAAGTACATTCTCTATAGTAAATGTTTCGAATACTGTAAATTGTCCATTCACCACAAAATATGGTTGCACGAGATACGAAGTGCTATTGTGCAATTTCTCCGCAATGAATGGCACTCAATGGTACATTCAGAACATAGGAACATATCTCAGTTGTATGGGCCGCCATAATTTATTATACACTTCGATGAATTGCAATATTAAACTGCAATGTGCTTACTGCGTACTGATATTTATACATAACAGTAGTGTTGGTATTTATTTAATAATAATATTAATAGTATCATTAATATTTGATAATAGTGATTGTACCACTCAATAAATTTGTTTTCGCAGTGGAATAGCTATCTTTTAGCCCGATCTAGCAACAACAGTGAATGTACTCAGCCACGATACATGGCGTTATGATTAAAAAATATAAAAAACATGTGGTTAAAACAAAGACTCACCTCCAAATGTCCTTCAGTCGCCGGGCTGTAAGTCAAGTTAGGTTAGCATAATTGAACAATGAAACGGATCCGATTATAGTCAATAAGCTTACCTAACCGAGAACAGCTCCTTCGCAGGTGGATGCCCCCAGCACGCCGGCAAGGGTCCACGAGTTCACAAGATCACGCTCCAACAAGTGTTCATAATGGACCCAATAGACACGACAATATTACGTGTAGTGATTACAACCTAACTCCAACAATCAATTCCAAAGCTTTACAAAATAATGCGTAATTATTCCAAATGGCCTCGTATTCAACAGATTAGGTCCAACCATTTTTTATTCAAGTCCAAGTGACATTCGAGTGACATTTCTTTAACGTTTCATTTTTACTATATCTCCCGCATTTGAGACAACAGGACTTGCGACCAAAAAGTTGCCAGTGGCAAATTTACGTCTAGGACCGAACAGTGATAATAGTATAAATTACCATTATTTAATCTATTAGACCGAATGTTGTGGCGTAAAATGGGAGAGGCCTATGTCCAGCAGTGGACTGCGGTGGGCTGATTGATTGATTGATAATCTATTAGATAATATACCCATCAGATGTGTTCTAATAGGTTTTACCTAATTAATTAATAGGTATCTATTAGATTTATATAATGGTAATTTTACCATCATATAAATCTTGTATTTATAATCTCTACCATCAAGTATTAGATGTTAAAATAATATTATTATGATTTTATTTTTACATACATACACAGAATCACATCTGTATATTTATGCCCCCATTGTGGGGCCCCCAGGTGACGATCCTTTTGAAGTATACTGGGCTGGCATTTTTCTAACAGAAAACCCAATAATACTTAGTCTGTACCCGATCTCGAATATTTTTGATAATTTCATTTATAATATAATTTAATAAAATATTATTAAAGTATTAATTAATACTCTTAAAGGGTAATAATTGTTTAAGAGTCTTGCAATAAGAATATCATAACGACAAACATTGACTTAACTTAATTAATTCCCATTATTAATTCATGTATGTATACATAGTCTTACAATTCAAGCTCCAAATGGGAGGGAGTGGTGCACTACACCCACATTTCGTAAAGTATATTTGAGGTTCCCTATTACATGCGAGCGAGATGTCTATCAGACACAATTGCAAGCCTGTGTGCTAAAAATTTCTTGACAGAATAACCTAATAACACTTTGTCCGAAACAGTACCTCTGACATGCACTGCAGTCGTATTTACTACTGTTGCGCTGCCGAAGCAATGACTTAATTTTTCATCTACACCTTTAAAATAAGCGGCATTTCATTATTTATTCAAACCATAGTGACTCACTTTGCAGCTCACACAATTTCCACTTTGTCGTCAAGTTCAACATTCCCACGAAACTCCTTGGATCATAACCATAAACCTACCAACGACTGAAAGCAAAGTTAAGAATTTATATAACATAAACAGTTTAGCATAAACAAAATAGGCTCTCAAGGCTTCATTGTTCAAGGTTTCACAAGGTTCTGAAATATTCAAACCATTTTACAAAGGGGTTTTTGCATATTTTTTAGGCAAGTCAGTATAAAATTTAAGAGCGTGTAAATTAAGTATTCTATCAAATTTTAGGGCTAAAACAAGTTGTGTCAATAAAGGGTACTAAAGTTACTTAAAATTTGTCGTCCTACGCTGCCGAGTTGATGGCAATATTGAGGTTTTTCGATATAAACTAATTGTATATTTAACTTTAGGCATGGTTCTAAGAATATCACAAAATATACAATTATAAATGATTATGGCAGGCTCCATAATAGTCTCTATGATCGCGTGGCGTAAGTCTGCGTGCGATTGTGAGGTTCCAGGTTTGATTAGCTAGTTAGACAAAATGTTATTAAAATATCCTTGGATAGGTTTCAAACAGGACATATCCAGAAGTCATGCTGACTAGGCCAGCTGTTTATTAAGTGGAACCTAAAATCATTGCTGTAGAAATATGGGTTTAATTTATACATATAGGTAGGTACTTGTCTACCCTGTCGATCTGATACTGAAAATGTATTAAACCCCGGCATCGAGCCTGGATCCTCGCGTAATCTCAAGTACTATCTTCTTAAGGACTAATAGATCAAATTTGTTTAGGTAAATCTAGCGGGATAGTGACGACTGCTCGTATCACGCATGCCACGCCCGCAGCACTATATGCTCACGCACCGTCCAGATACTGGGAAGACGACAGCAGAGTACCGCCTACGGTGAGGAAAGACTGCAAAGACATAGCTTTGCAACTTGTGGAGAATGAACCTGGAAGAAGTATGAGCGTAAGTACACAATACTATATAATATAATTATTATGTGATAAAATAATCGTGTTGGTTTCCCCACGCGATATTTGGCAACAAATTGATTTATTTGTTACTAAACTGAGCTGAGGATGTCTCGTGCAGTGGAACACGTACTGAAACATATTTTGTATTCGAAGTGGATTATTGTATGTTGGAGTAACTACGCTTGAATCTAAAGACTATGTAGTTAACCTTCTGACTAGGTCGGTATTGTAAATCTTTTTCTATTTCAATAGTTCGGATAGGTAATTCAAGGCTACATATTTTTCCAATATGTTGTTTCCCCTAAAATAAAGTCTATTTTGATTCAATATTAATACTAACAAGATCACACCAGTGTGGTTCTTTTACGATTTGTACTAAATAAAGTTTTAGTGTATAGATACAAACTTCATATAGAACATCATAATTATATTTAAATCTCCATCAATGCACAAACGCTATACAATATATGCATTTCACCTTCTACGCTACTTTAGTCCTTATATATAAGATATTATAAATAAGTTTATTTGACACATACGCCTTGCATGAGCTGTGGTTTTGTGTAATCGTTCGTTCAAAACAATGCATACTGTTATGCTGCATGAAGTATTGCGTAGCGCTACAACGCAGCTACGCCAACACGCGTTGGCTGCGGCGCGCGGCGTAGCGATCGTGTCGGCATTATTTGCGGAACATCAGTTTTTCTGTTTTAAGTCCGTTTCATTTTAGCTCGCTGTGTTGTTAGTTAATTATTAAAAACCACCTGTTAGTCCACATGTTTTATGGTATTTCAATATCAAATTTAGTTTAGCCGTAATAATAACGAAATAAAAAAGAGGAACTTTCGCATTTGTTATGTTATTATGGATGTTTCCAATTATTTTTCTGTTTACAATAAACATTACGGTATAATATTTATCAAAAATATAGAATTTATTTGCAAGTAACATATTTATACTGCTGCTGTATATATTTAAACATCATTTATTCACAACATTTCTCTGTAAAAGTGCCTTTGCAGAGCTTGTGCTGCTAGCAATGTTTTTGAAATAAAATACCCAATGTTTTGTTAAATTAAGGCTCAAGGGCAGTAACTTGCAATGTTACTCGAAAGGAAAAGGAAGAAGAGATTGTGAAATTTTAAAAGTAAGAAGAAATTCTTTTTGTTTTTTTATTAATCGCAGTCAAGGGATAAATTAAAATGAATTCTTGAGTAGTACAAAAGCTCTTTTGTAAATTAGTAAGTAAGGTTAATTAGATACGAGCGCTTAGCTTGCCGGTGTTAGTAATATCAGCGTTATTATGATGTAGCGGGTTGCGCATTTTAATAACCTCACGACTGTACACTGTTGGTGCTAATCTTCTCTTAATGAAATGAATTATACGGTTAATATTCATTATTCACACTTCCTTGTAGGAATTTAATTCAATAGTCAACTTAAGTTAAAGTTATGTTTATAAGCATAAATTGCAAATGTTTGGAAAAATGTATTATCTTAAAATGTTATTCTAAGAGTTTCATTGAAGAATACAGTATGCTTGAATGAAACTCATAAAAATTATAAAGATTTAAACATTAAATAACTTACAATACACTTGTATATTTATTTTTACAGAGACTATGAACGACTATATATGTATATTGCGCCTGGGGTTAATCACTGTGTCGTGGGTCACTTTACCAATTATAGGGATACTGCTGACTCATTAGTTTTATGGACTCAGATGCAAGTATGTGATAGCGCCGCGCAGCAGCCGTTTCGCTGCAACCAATTACTTAGGTCGTAATATAAAATACGTAATTATGTAACTGCTACCAGTGTATATGTATTTGCCTACATTTTATTTAGTATTTTATTAATGTTACTTACACAATAAACCCTAATATTTGTAGGAAACCGGAACAATATTTGTAGATCACATAATATTTATCCCGCTTGGCGAGGCAAACATTGAAACCACGGCGCCATCTGTTCAGTATATAGAATGACTTTATAGCGCGTATGTCTTAATGTTGACTTCTACGACTATACGAATTTAAAATATGATTATCGTGCATTTTATCGTTCGAAAAAGTAACGAGATATTTCATCTCGTTCCCGCCTATCAAAAGAGAAGTCTTCATATATGGAAAAATAGAAAGACGAGGGAAAGGTATAGTGGGACAATATTTTTTTAGTAATTCGTGTTTCGGATCGTTTCTTATACTGTGAAGAGGCATGTATGTGCCCAGAACTGGCAAAGTTTATAAGATGTCTGTTGCAAGTTTATATAAATGAATAATTATATAAGTGATATGATAGGGCTTTAACTGGTGACGGTGTGTATTTTACGAAAATATTTGATTTCTGATGTTTCTATGTAGTATAACGTTACTAAGTTGGGTTGGCGGCTTAGTGCCTGACAAGAGTCTGTCAGGCACTAAGCCGTCAACCTGCTAGCTAAGTGCTATTGGCAATTTTTATACTTACCACTTTTCTAATATTATAAACACCAAAGCGTAGTTGTTTGTTTGAAACGAAATATTATTTTCATTTGTGACATTTAAAACTCTATTGTTGGAAGACGAGCCAGTGACCCAGCATGGTAATCGGTAACCGCCGATCAAGGACAAGGTTGTGTTCATTTGATTATCATAGAAGCAATTCCATAACAACACAACCAAGTCAGCCCACTTTAAACCACATGTGTGCCAAACAAGTACACGGTCCACCTAGTGATAGACAGTTATAGCCTGGGGTGGCAAGAGATGACAAAAGAAGGGAAACAAAGGCAACAAGGGGAACCAAAATCTATTGGTGCCAAAATGCGAGATACGTATTATTCTAAGTAGGAGTTAAAAGATTTTCATCAAAAAGTACTTACTTACTTCGCTGGCTCAGCGATCCAAAGTAAAGTGGATCTTGGCCTCCGACATTAAAATGTGCCATTCTTTCCTATTTTGTGCCAAGTCAGACCAATCGAGCACATTCATCTCTTTCAGGTCTTTAGCTAGTTCGTCTTTCCAGCGGTACCTTGGGCGACCCACCGGACGACGCCCGGTGGGTCGCCCGAGATATGCTCTTTTGGCAGCTTGATCCTCTCCCATTCGTTCCACATGTCCAAGCCAGCGAAGTCGGCTAGCTTTTATAGCCAGCAAAGTCGGGTAGCTTTCGTTAAAAAGTAAGGTTAAGATTTCTTTACGAGCTATTATTTTTGGGAAAGTGGAACAAAGAGTTAGTTTAAAGCATATTCAGTAAGTTATAATGTAAGCATCTATCACGAATACAATTACAACGAAGCATATTTGCATTACAGGATAAAATCTTCACTTATATAAAATTTAATAACATTTTATGCACTATAGAGTTCTTGAGTTATGAAACGTGACCGCTTTTGCGTTCTTCGCAACAATCTGCACTGCTTACTCGGCTACAGAAATATAATCCGCATATTTTAGTACGATCCCTTTTGTTTGTGCTTTGTTTGCACTTGTTATATTCTGAAGTAGAGGTGTATTATATTGCTAGCTGCGTTGCTTCGAATTCAACGATAAAATTTGAAAACCATAACGGCCAGTTCATGTTATGGGCGGCCTGTTGTTTTTTCGGCAGCACTCAAAATTTCGGGAGGAAAATATAAAGTTGTTACATAAAATGTTTACATAATTTTTCGGCAATGTTTGTTCAAAATAAAGTTACTTCCATGGATTTTCATCCATTATACATTGACGGGTAAAAATAACATCTATCTGGTCTTAAATCATACGTGAATATGTACATAGTCTTACATTCAGCTTACACCGAGTCCTATATCGTTGACATTTCGATAGCTATGGTTTTGGTCTTAGAATAATTTGTCAAAATTGTTTAAATATGAATAAATACCGTCAGTATTATTTTTAGGCGATTACTAGTAAATCCTCTTTAAGGCTCATTCTGCACAACAAATCATATCTATATATTATATCAATACTTACAAATATAGACAAGTTCATGTTGTAAACATGAACGCTTAGTAATCGGTATATCTAAAACTGCCGTAGTCATATTGCGGGCAGATGCGAAAGGTGTATTGGAATACAGGATACAAAAAAAATATTTGGTATCCGTCAATATTAGTCATGGTAAACAAATGTAAATGTAGGGATGCCAAAAACATTTCATGTGTTTTGGTCGGAATACATTTCTGCTTCTCTTTGAAGTTCCTCAACATTCGTATTCAATACGATATTTAAGGTTAATACATATCTAAACATCGAATGTGATTTAAAATTTAAAAAACATTTCTCTGCGGTTATACGAGTAGATTTTTCGCTGACTAAAATTATTGTTCATAAATAGTAGGTAAGCCTTATTTTAGGATACACAACTAACGGCATATAATTAAAACCCTCTAATAGGTGTCATAGAATTCCTCCGCATCACAGTCAGCTATTAGTGTGCGCAGAAGACTGGCATACATAAAAAATACTCGTAATAGATACATGTGATATATAACTATTACTGTCAGCCCGTGACATCACAGGACATTGTCTAAGTTCAGAGTTATACTAACATACATAATATGATAATGACTGAATTTTGCCCGCGGTTCCGCTCACGTAAGTGTTGGATTAGGTTAGTTATTTTTTTCTGAATAAAGGGTTTGTTTTTTCTTTTTCCGTGACAAACTCACATTTTCATTCATAATATTAGTTAGGATATAACACTTCTCACACTGTGAAGAGGCCCGTGACCAATAGTAGAACAGTTTGTATAAACGTCTAATATTATTATTATGATTATATTGTTAAACGTATTTAATTCAATCTTAATTTTATAAACTTTTTGTCCAGGTTATCATGGGAGGAGGCAGAAGACATTTCTTGCCAACGGTAACCCCAGATCCGGAACACCCGAATCGTGAAGGAAGGCGACTAGATGGTAGAAACCTAGCAGAAGATTGGGCAAGAGAAAAGAAAAGGCGGCGATTGAGGGCTCAATACATACATACGAGAGAACAACTTGCTAAGCTAGACCCAAGGACCGTGGATTATTTACTAGGTAAGCAATATACAGGAACATTTCAACATTGTACTTAGGATCACGAATCAAAACAGTTTGTTGAGATTACAGGTTTAAGTTCTGATTTATGGATTGTCTTTTCCTGTTGCCATTTACATATCATAACTCAATAACCAAAAAATTTACGTTCATAACTGTTACTTTGTGAATTAAATAATTATTGCAAACTATCAATATCTCTTCGAAGGCATTTCTGTAGCATTATTATTTCAAGTAAAAGTGAAAGATATAGGTACATTAACAACTAATGGCATTGAGTACCAACACATTAGTAAAGCATCTAATTAGACTGATATTCTAACCCAGAAGAGAACGGTATTCTTTTTGATCCATATAACAACTATATTTTTATAGTAGTGGCTTTTTTCTGTTGCATAGCTAAAGTGAGCATTTTTTTGAGGTGTCGCCTCATTAACCAAAGGGTTCAAAAAAAGTCTGCTTACTCGCTCTCTCATTTATATGAATATACTCATAAAAAAGGCTTGTGATATTAAAAATATCGGTCTAGAGATCCAAGTGTATTACGAATGCAGACGATCTCAAATGCCTTATATAAAAAAACTGTTATGAATGTGTATTCAAGTGTTCAACTTAATGAAAGAGCTACTGCCGCTAACTCAATGTACACACGCACATTAAAATGGCGCACTAAAAATGTTTTCATACAACTCAAAATTTGTTGAGATTAGACGCCTAGTTCTCAACTTACTATTCTTTTTTTATAAAAAGATCCCGCTTTTATTCGTGTGAATATAGCAATAAGTTGTATTTTTTTTATTATTACTGTAATTTGTCATTGGAGGATTGTCCCAAACTTCATTAATTATATATATCACGTTTATTTTACTGAAGGGATAGGCATTGGTGTATTACCCTAACAATTTACCAGCTATGCTTTTAAGACCCACGTAACAAAGACGAGCTTATTGCTGTCTACCAAACACAGTTCTAAACCCACTGCTATTAAAAACGTGATAAATATACAAATAAAATGTTTTATTGCAATGTCTATTGTGACACTCTATTCAAGATTGGTAATAACCTCAAAACTTAATAAAGATTACGCTCGGCCAATCCTTGATGTTATGTAATCTAGGCTGTGTGTCCTTAGGTTCCAATGTCTTCTCCCGTACGCAAGACGATATGCACCAATTATTGATATGCATATATTGATATGAATAAATCACAATTTATATTATTAATATGCACCTATTATTACAAATACAATTTAAATACCAACGGCATAAGGCCCTATATCTAAATTTATACCTAACTAAATTTTGCACGCGGCTTTGCTAGCATAAATGTAGGTTAGGTACGGTTAGATTAGTAATAGTAGTTTTTCTGAATAAAAGGTACCCTGTCCGTTTCTGTTCCCCCGACAACGTGTATGCGAAATTTCATAATAATCGGTAAAGTAGATAAGGCGTAAAAACGTTACAAACAAACAAACTCACATTTGCATTTATAACATTAGTTAGGATTTACTTTACATAAATTTTACTATAGAGTGCCTCAAGAAAATGCGTTAACCGCCTAGAGAGGCCATATATTATGCATATTTTATACATACATAGATTCACGCCAATTGTCCGAATAGGATACGGAGCGACTACAGATTTCTTCTTGCTATAAACCTGGAATTTAACTCTCGTTACAAACATTGGCATTGCATTCTATAAAGAATGCAATGCATGCATAAGCACACTCGTCTTTCGGCTTAAGCTATTAACCTGGCCTTTCTGCAAAATGTCTTTAGTCTGGTCAGAGACTGTTTAGTTCCCATAGACTATTGATAGAAAAAATGTTTTGGTTACAAGTTACAAGATTTGCAGTATTTGCTTAACGTTATACTCTAATAATATTCATGAGGCGTGTTTCACAGAAAATCATTCGACCATATATGTATTATGTTCAATATTGACAAAAATAATATTTAATTTCTATTTATGTTTATTCGCAAAATATATTCCATAATATAAACAGAATAAACAACTTTAACAAAACATATGTAACGAAAGGCAAAGTTACGTTTACCAATAAAATCGCAGTGAAGTGCTTTTATAGTCAGTGATCATTTCAATTGTGAGAATATTACAGCGAAGACGTTTTCCGTAGATGGACTGTTGAAATGCCAGATGCGCTCCACTATCGTCCGCTATTCACAGGCATTTGACCCGAACATTCAATTTTAAGTACTATGCAAACGTGTCCGTTCCAACTATGCATTTCAATAAGTGTGAAAATCGATTTGGTTGTAAATTTTGACGCTCGGTTAGTCTAAACGGATTCTAACTTATACTTTACAAAGAGATTGCTTTATCTGCAATGTTTGCCGTTTTATTGAACTGTGTTTAAAGGATCGTTATTACTGAACGGCTGTCTGTCTGTCAGGCTCAAGATAAAATATCAATAGTCTTGAAGATCCCGAGTCCAGTCGAGGTCCCGAGTCTACACAATTTTTTAACAATTTCTTAACAGTTTAAACTGTCCTTTCAATTTTACTATTTGACTGTGGGTAATGCGGCGATGACGTCTCATGCCGTATTTCCCAATCACGAAATAGTAGAGAATGTACGTTATGTATTTTTTTTAATGCTTTTGTATATTAAAATATTCAGACACAGTTGTAACAAATTGTTAATGAATTAAATAAATAAAAAATAAAATAATATTGACATGAAAATTTATTTTGTGAGGTGTACGCCTTAACACTCTGTATACATATATTATACATAGATCAGTGTTTGAATGATATAATGTACCTATAGTGATGTAACTAGTTGATAGATAGGCAAGGCAATCTTGTCGCAAAATACGTTTACACTAAGCCTATGGAGATATAAATCATTATATATACTACATTTTGCGGTTTAAATGTGAGTCCATAAAGAGCGACCGAAGGGTTACGTGACTCCTCCCGATACACTGAAAATATGTTTGTTTATTTTCGTCGAGCGAAACCAGTGTTAATCACTGCAAAGAAAAATATTTGCAGAATACTAGTCGGCCGGTTTTTGTTGATTCTGTTCGAGAGGATAAAAAACAGTTTACCGGAATAAATCTGAACAACCGAACATATTTTGGTGTAACAGTTGTGAAATATTAAAAGGCCGTCGTGTATAATAGGTAGCTAAAGTCTACATTATTGATGTCCGGAAAATATTACATTAAACTTTTACTGACGTCGGAACTACCCGAAAACTCGTTATAATGTCTTTAAGTTATGACTTAAACCACAGTTTAGTAGCCATTAATATTATAAAAGTAAGTAAGTCTTTCTTACGAAAATCTTAAATGTTTCACCTACCGGTTGAATATTAAAAAAGGTTGCTTTTATGAGATGACTCCGGCTTTATTTTTATTTTAAAGCTATAGACGTATACTTAAGATATAAGAATTATAATGTAATTCATTCATGCTGCATTAGTTGGATATAAATTCCAAAAGAAATAAATAGTAGTAGCTCGAATAATTCCATATATTGGCAATTAGTCTGCGTATCAATTTAAGCATATCACAATACATCAAACGTTGTAGGAATTATTTATGAATTTGTGTAACGCTCATATTACATAAGCTTTGGCAAAACGTGATGAGTGAATAAATATAGTGAATAAAGTAACACACACACACACACAGGACAATAATAATAATCGTACGTCAAAACGGTGGATGTTGAATCTTCATCGTCATCAGAATGATTTATTGATTACTTCAATTTATAAATCACGTAGGTGATGTAATTCTATATCATTAGCTTTTTGCGCAAATCGGAAAACGAATGTATAAAAAAATACAAAATAAAACGTGCCGCTGTTAATTTGATGTAAGATACAATTAACAATGGCTCCGTCATTATAATCTGATCGGATTTTATTTATGCAAATCCCCTCTGTACGAAATTTAATAGGCCTCCAGGGAAGGAAAGATCAGGATGCGATACAAATCAGGTAATTTTCCGCTATAAAATTATGTAATAATGACAACAAGAGGGCAGATAGAATTTGTTTTAAGAAAAGTTGTACGGAAACGCTTCCGGCCGACCCTCAGTGAGTTTATGAAATATTTACGTTTGCCCAGATTACATTTACTGAGTTTACATTATAATCAGTGCGGCGTTGTTTTGTAATCCCATTTGAATCCTTTTTAATCTCACTCGACCGACATAAAGTGGCATTTGCATTTCAAATATGGATTATACTGTTACCAACGTTCTTAATTTAAAAATTGTATTGTTCTACACGTTTCTTGATTTTAGACCAAATTTAGCAACTCAAATAAGTTCAAATTGTTATCCAATGGTATTATAAACTTGATAATTATGCCACTTCCATGGTAATGGACGTTGAAAATCTCATCCATTCAATTTTATTAATAATATTAGTACCTACTTGTGTTAAAATTTTGATAAATAACTAGCGCTATAGATATCAAAAGAACTTACGTGAAACAAATAGCTATCATTCGAACAAGAATTGTGGTTTAACTGTTTTGCAAGGGATTTTGTTGAACCGATTTTGATTTGAGTACAATAGAAAAACGATCCGATTAGGTTTTCTGAGTCATCACTCTTCGTGTGTTAAAAGAAGTAGATATATTATGTTATCTACTTCTTTTCTGTATAAAATATCATTGATATTATCTAATGAAGTTAAAACCAACCGCTGTGTATTCATGAAAATGTTTAATCACTCAACGAACTTAAAATATTTACATATGAGGAATGGACTGCAGACCGTGATTTTGGTACCTAAGGTAGATCATGTAACTTTGCACTCAGTAAAAACGTTATTAGTTATAACGTTTGTACTGAAAGTAGAGTAATAACTTATGACCCTACTTTACTTAATTATTAGGGTTTCTATTGAATGTAGATTCATAGTGATAAATGTCATAAAATGAATACCTAAGCTTAAATATTTCGTCTTCGGGCACCTTTGCTAATAGAAACTGTATCTAACCGTATTGAGGTAAAATGGATGCTTAATTTATTAAATGGCTATCATTCCTTTTGTCACACTGAACATTTTCAAAGGCTTGATCAAGTTTAAGCAATATACACTGCGCTCCTAGCAGAATCAAACATAACAAATGTAAACAAAGTTTGCGCAAAGTTATATAAAGCATGCGCCACTGACCCCCTGACAACGTGAATACATATAAAATTTGCGCAGGTATGTGTGGTGTGGGTTGAAATTCATCTGCCTTAAATAAAGGATTGTTCACGCCATTCGCGTAAGCCTACTTCCACCAGTAAGCGATATTTCGAATTCAATGATTACACTGTGTATCATTTATAGTCAAGTAATTCAAAACGAGCACATGCATGTAATAAAAGAGATAATATGGATCAATTATCTATTGAGCATAATATATAATAATCTGAGAAATTTATCCAGAAAAAGTAAACGAATTTATGTGTAGTGCAAGCATTTAACATAGACAAGATGTAGTGCGCTACTTTTATTAAAATGGATATTATATGTAATCTATAACTAAACTTTATTATCTAATATGAATAGGAAAAGAAGGAAAAGACAAAATTATTTTTCGAATTAATTAGTAGGTACTAAAGCGCTTTAACATTATCAATAAAACATTACAAAAATAGTTTAACATCTTTTCATTTAAATTCATATAGAATTATTTTGTACGCAATTTTTCAATAACAATTGTGGTTTTTCCAAACACTGGTATTTTTATATAATCAGAGAAGCATCAGAGATAGAATAAGAAATAGTGTGATTAGAAAGAGATGCGGCCTGAAAGTGGATATAGTTACAAGAATAGAAAAGGGTATGTTAAGTTGGTTTGGACATGTAGAAAGAATGGACGAGGAAAGACTGACTAAGAAAGTTTATAAGGCTAGTGTGAATGGAACAGTCGCAAGAGGAAAACCTAGGCGAACGTTTCTCGATCAGATCAGAGGCGTTCTGGACAAAGGCCAGGTTAAGAGCTCCTTGAACCGACGGGCGTGTATGAGGAATGTGATGAAAGTGAATGAAGCCAGAGAAGTGTGTCAGGATCGTAGCAAATGGAAATCCGTAGTCTCTGCCTACCCCTCTGGGAAACAGGCGTGAATCTATGTATGTATGTATGGTATTTTTATAATTAAATAGATAAATAGCAATAATATTGTATCGCCTATGTTTTGGACGCTCACAAAAACCAATGTACTGTTAATTCTTGCCTGAAATTCCCTGTGGGATAAAATTATTCATTTGAATATATGAAAGCAGCTTAGAAACAGAATGTTGAATATTTACCAAAAAAAGTTATTGTATAAAAATATTTTCTGCTGATATACAATAAATATTATTTGCATACGATAACAATATTACAATATGTTAAGTGTCGTGGTTAAATACATAAAATATATATTATTATACATACATAGTATTTCATATCACTGCCTAATCATCTGTTATTCGGTTATACATAGGTATGTAGTTCTGGGGCTCTGATTACATTTATTTTTGTTGTTAGATTTATGTAGGTACAAAACATATTATTTAATGACAATATTTCTTAAGCACTATAACTCATATGATAGTAATTATTAGGCAGAGCGTTTTCATAATTAAAAAATAATAAATATTAGAAAATAATTGCACCTATATTTACTAGCGCATTTAATTTTCTTTATAATATTTTGATGAAGGGAAAAGTTGCTGCAATAAAAAAGCAGGTAGAACTAAACTTTGGCTGGAAAGCGTCAAAGAGTAGACAGGTATTGCAAGTGCTGGCGATGTAAAACATCTTGTACAAAGATGAAGTTTTTAAACTGGCGTCCTACCTTTAAGTGGCACGTTAAAAAGCTGATGAATGTATAACTTAAATTATATTAATATTTACGAAACAAGAAAAAGCCTATAAAAACAAAGGCTTGGTGAAATAATAATAATAATAATAATATTCTATCACATACACACAACACCATCTAGCCCAAACTAAGCAGAGCTTGTACTATGGGTACTAGACAATGGATAAACATACTTATATAGTCTTTTTTTTGTAAATACATACATATTATACATAGAAACACCCAGACCAAGACAAACATCCATGTTCATGCACACAAATGTTTGACTTGTGCGAGAATCGAACCCGCGACCTCAGGCGTGGCAATCGGTTACGCTAACCACTACGCCATCGAGGCCGACCAATAAATAATTATGTTTATTTGATTCCTAAATACATAATAAAGTCAGCATAAATACATAATGGAAGAGACCTTGGCTTGCTGTATAATTAAAATTTGTCAATTAAAAAAATATTTTCGAAACGCAAGACTAAGATTACTATATCGCTATAAAATGATTCCTCAATTACTGCCGCGTTAAAGCGAGCCCTATAGATGATAGGGCTGACGCCCATATAATTTGTCAAAGTAATCGTGCACAAACACGCAGAAGCGACTGAACTCGTATATTTTCCTTTGATAAAGCGATAATATGCATAAATGATATTTTCCGTACCGTACTGGAAAAACGGCGAAGCGAGGTTGAAATATCATCCATACACGAGAGTTGTAAGGGCTATAAATAGGCAGAAGTCTGCTAATATTCTTGACATAATAATGCTTTTTATGCGCATTTCATTAATCCTATTCGAATATGTTTTATTGTTATTTAGCGTTTGATGTAGCGTTGTAGTAATATTTTACGTAGCGTGTATTTCATAACAAGCAATATATGAATAATAAACCACAGCCAGGCATCAAAATGTATTAATAATTATATTCCATCATTCCAATGATGAAGAAGAGTTATAATAATTGAAGTGGAACAATTAATATCAGTAAAATTCGTTGCGGTCAATAATTCTCATTTATCGTGGTATGAAATTATACTGTATTGTAGTATAACTATAACGACGGCAAAATATTTTATTTGAAAACTTATTCTGCATTAGGGAAAATTTGTTTATCGCGGGTGACTTTTACAAACATTAAAACTACGGACTCAAAAAAGACCCAGCCTCGGAACAACTATTCGTGGATCCCACAAAGCCTGTGCCCTATTTTAGTCTGTGTGCGAGTTTGGCCGGCACTACTCAGCACGACGTTGTACCAAACCAGAAACTGTTGCACAATTTTTTTTTCATCAGCTTTTTGTATTTCCCATTGCTGGGCAAAAGATCGATCCCGATCCAAATCTCAGTGTAAGAAGACGATAGTCTCCCATGTTAACGCAGTACGTACTTTCGATTCACGATACACACATTTTCGACTACATTATGTGGAAATCTCAGACGTGCAGATTTCTTTGCAATGTTTTTCTTTACTATTAAAGCGAGCAATAATACGCAGTCTGTCAAACCGCACTAGGCCGGCATGGTAGACTATGGCCAAACCTTTCTCACATTAAGATAAGGCACGTGGCCAGCATTAAGACAGGTATGATATTTTAACACGCATATAACTTCGAAAGTCAGAATAGCGTTCTTAAGAAGCAATGTTGAGACCTCTACGTGGTAATCGAAAGGCTGTCACTGCTATTGTTTCTATAAAAATAATAAGCTTTTTTTAATACAGGTCTGTTTGAATACTCTCATATGGAGTTTAATGCTGAGCGTGGCGCTGTAGCGGACGCGGAAGAGGGAGCGAGCGCGACATCGGCCGTGAAAGCGGACGATCCATCGCTTGCGGACATGACTCGCGCCGCCTTATCTATACTAACTAAAAACGATAAAGGATTTTTTCTACTTATTGAAGGTAAGTCAATATAAATATTATATTTATACTTTGTTTTACAATAATCTAGTGAATGTTATTTGATTCTTTTTTATATTATGTAAATACAAAGTAGATAAATGCTACTTGGAGATTGTGAAACAGGACCTTTGTATTGGTTAAACTACTGCATAAATGACAGATACTGAATTATTTAGAGGAAAATCCAAACGGCTCTTACTTTAAAAAAAATTAAAAAAGTATATTTTATTAACATATTTCCCTCCCCTGTGTACATTTCCATGCTCTGTATTGTTTACTGAGAATTTCTTAACTAAAAAAACAAATCAATCCATCCAAACACACGCGAATACTTATGGTTTTGGATCAACGATAAATATAATTATTACAATAGGTACTTAAAATATACACCATTATTAAAACTAATGAAATTAACGGTGATGTTTTTAACAAACCTTTCCTATTTCATATAATAATGTGATATAATAAAGACACATTTATTTTTTGGTTATATTAACCAACTATTGTTTATGTATAGGTGGAAGGATAGACCACGCGCATCACTACAACAATCCATACAGAGCTCTCGACGAAACTTTGGAGTTAGAAACCGCACTGTTGGCGGCATTAGAACGGGTTAATCCAGCTGAAACTTTGATCGTAGTCACCGCCGATCATGGCCATGTTATGACTTTCGGCGGACAAGCCACACCGAGAGGACATCCTGTTTTAGGTAACAGTATTAATCAAAACGTAACTTTGTAAAAGCAGTTTTTTATCTAGAGCCATATTTATTCATTTTCACATTCCAAGATACAAAATGTATATAATGTGTTAACATAAATGTATTTATACATATAGGTATATAACGCATAGCCTGATAAAGGTTAGGCTGATAAAAACTAGATGTGGAAGGTGTGAAAAGTCTAATATTGTGCTGTAAATTGAGCAAGAACTACGTCTAGCAGAATACCACAAGAGGCTAATTTATTGATTGGTTGGATACAAAATAATAAAAATTGTACTCTTATTTGCAATGAATATAGTTTGCAATATCAATTAAATTAAAAAGCGTACCAAACATTATATAGATCTATTGGCTCAGAAGAGTAAAACAGCTATTATATACTGTCTGACATCTGGACCTACGCCCTAATAGCAAATTTGTGTTAAGTATGTAGCCAAAGCTATTTCGAGAAAAGCAACATTTGGCACCGTGTACTAAGTTACTAATTAAACTCATGTGCCAAACGATTTGCTTTTAAAAGTAACATATTTAGACTTCAACAAAGTTAATGTCCAGAACTGATTAAAACATTTAGAAGCTACGAATTCTAAACCACTCGGTTGATTTATGCGTCATACGCTGCGTTGATCACATTGCAATTATTGCTGCGTACTATTTTATTACATATAAAGCAATTGCTACGCTTTGGTTTTTACATTGAACGCTTCTCTCCCACAGTAAGGTACGTGTGATCCTGAGCGAACAGCGGCGGCTAACGGACTGCGCTTGTCGCATGCGTTTAACGCACCGTAAGACGCATAAGTAAACCGAGCTCCTAAACATTAATATTAGCAATCTTCAGAATTTCATCTCGAAAATTGAACATAGCACTATGCATTGTTATATAATTCTATTGAATAATTTAGTAATATTCTAAGTATAATAATTGGAAACTTTACATGTTTGTAAAATTATAAATTTAAATTTAATCATAGATTTATTTACTTCCTCAAAATCTTTACATCTTCAATAGCTAAAAAATATTTTCTGTTTAGGTGCGGATACCGTAGTATCAGACATTGATGGTCTACGTTATACCACTTTGCTATACGGCACTGGTCCTGGGCACTCTGAACCCAGAGCATTACCGCTCAACACAACAGCATCGCTTGCTGCTTTTGCTGACGCTGTACATGCATCTGCAGTCCCCAGACAGTGGGCCACGCATGGCGGTGAAGATGTACCTATATACGCTTTAGGTAAGGATACATTACATGTCATACTTATTTTTATAAATTCAAATTGTTGCAAAGAAAAGTTGAAGAGAAAGACCAAAAGCCAAATGGATGATGAAGTTCCTAAAAGACATGAGGAAGATGATGAATTACGGATAATGCACGCACAAGATGGAAATAAATGGCGTCGCATGATCGGGTAAGTCAGCCTCGCCTAACAGAAAGAGACGAGGTCAAAGAAGAACAGATTTTTATAAATACAGCGCCTGCATTGGGAGTCAATCCAGTATAGCGGCGTCTTTACGGACAGTGCAACAATGGACACAAAGAGCACTTAGACTCGAAACAACTATATGTGGATACTGCAAATAGTTTTGACCCGTGTTGGAATGGAATCGACAATACCTGGCGCAATGGAAATGACGAGGCACTTAAAGCACTACGCGATCCGTGCAGTCAAATAAATTGACAATAGTTTTTACTTTAAGATATCTACCACCTATATACGACCGAATTCGTAAAGAACGTCTTCATTTTGCCATAAAATTATTTCGGTCTTACGTTATAATGAAATTCATGTATCTCTAATTTTACATATCTCAGATCGAAAGATTTATGGCCGAATTTATTGAGAAAATATCTACGAGTATCGTAACCCACACTGAAATCAAAATGTCATAAATCTGATAATCAGAAATCATATATTATCTTAGAAAATTATTCGATTTATGTCGTATTTATTTTATCATTACATTTTACATATAAATCTTGCAGTAACCACAGTTTAATATATTTAAAACTGATGTCAAGCCTTATTGGGGCGGAAGAAAAAACTCTTTATGTTTTGTTTTGGTTTGCAAGTAATCCCAATAAAGTCAAAGGTTAGTCTTATTGAATTATATATTTTTAGGTCCCATGGCAACAATACTATTCGCGGGGGTAGTTGAACAAAGTTACATTCCACATGCAATCGCGTATGCAGCGTGCATCGCACATCATTCTCGAAGGTGCCAAGAAAAAGTTAACTTCACCCAGCCACCGGTAAGCTTCAAATAACATAATAAAATACGATAAAACTTTTTCCTTTTTTTCGTATTTTCATGAATATTTTCCACTTGCGGTCTATATTTTAGCATAAATAACTTTTCAGACAAAGGAAAATATGACGGAAGTGTTCAAGTTTTTATCGCGTTATGTCGAACTTTTTCCTACCTTACTGTCACTTAGAGGAAAATTGCTAGTTTATCATTCACCATAATCACCCGTAAATATTGTTTACGTTATATCTTGCAATAATGAGAAAATAAGTTTTGGGATAATTCAATTATCCCAAAACTTATTTTCATAATTCTTTATTGACTAAATAAACTATACTTAAGGTATAATTTAGGGTTATTGGACACTTAAGACTACATGCATCATATTGCAATTGGATTATATTACATTGGGCAGAAATCTCGTCGAATCATATTGGCCATTATATTAGCACTATCTATATTATAAATCGTTAGTGACATCACGTTTACCCGACATTCGTTCAAGATTTTACTCATCGGTAAAATCTTGAACCAAAGTCGGGCTAACGTGCTCATCGAATTTAATATGAACAACAAAAGACAAGGGCACAAAGTCCGCGGTAAAGCGGTCCAATGTAATGTGAACCAACTGTTACCAGAATACCATTTTAAACACGTCTTGTTTTATAGGTCGAGAAACCACCAAACTGCGTACCTCCAGAGGTAAGCAGTGTATCAGCAGCTGATGAAACGAGAAGCGAAGTTTCAAGCGGTCGGCGCATCGTCGTCGCTTCAAGCGTAATGTCAGATGAGCGCGCGCCGCGTTCGTCCGCTTCGCGACCCTCTATACTCAACACGGAGCGGTATCTTATATCAAGCTTAATAGGATTCCTCGCTCGCCTAAGTGTCGTTTGGTTTATCGTAAAGCTGTAACTATTTATATCCACTGTAAATACAAAAGAAACACTACGCCAACATATTTGGAAGGCAGAAACTCAAATTTTCGAGTGTAAATGTATTCTACGACATTTTGTACAGGAAATGATTATTGTAAATACACAGAAAATGGTGTAAATACGATAGTTTATTGTAAATATTAAAATAAATCATTGATATTTATTTAGTCTCATCATTAAATGGATTTTTAAAATAAATATTGGTGTTTTTATTTCGTAATAATCGTAATGCTATGATGAAGTAAATACATTTCTGATACCCTTTTTTTATCGGTGTAGTCACAAGATTAAACCTTTCTCTTTGAACAATTGGATAACCCGGTAAATAACTCAATCAAGTAAATTGACTTTTTACCCTACCTAACCCAATAAGCAACCCAACAGGGAATAAAAAAAGAAAATCTAATCTTAACACATATTCGCAGTGAATGTGTGAGTGTGAGTATATACAAACCCACACACTCACACATGTACAGAGGATATTATGTGTCAAACTTAACTGGATATATAACCACTGATCTTAAAAAAAATATCTATATGTATATGTCACTAACATAATATTGACTAACGCAATGACTTAGTGGCGAACTACCACTACCCGTTTGTCTGCTGTAAAGAGATCTTGAGTTTAATATCAAGGCACGCACCTCTATCCTTTCTGAAGTTATGTGCATATTAATTAGTTAACTATTCTTTGTTTTAACGTAAGTAAAGAATCGCGAACAAATCTGCATGACAGAGTTCTCCATAATGTTCTCGAAGATATGTGAAGTCTGCCAACCCACACTACTGTTAGACTATAGCCTAACCTATCACACGCTGACAAGACGCCCGTGCCCAGCAGGAACAGTTTACATGCATGACTGATATTATTATTTTAATGTATGTATGTATGCTCTCTTGGACTTTAACCCAGAAGTTGATAATTTTGTGGATGAATGGAAAGTATTATTATTAGAATGTATGAGGTACTGACCTACGTCCAACAGTGGACGTCTTTTGGCTGACATGATGATGACGATGAAGTACTGTGAGCAGAATGCATGAATGCTAAATTTTAAATTGATATATTAAATTATTAAATAGTGTAATTGGCGCAAGTCATTCTATTTGATGTAAATAAATAAATGTACAGCGCAACTACGTTGTAATCAATTTAATAATAGTTCCGAAAACTGCTTCTTATATTTAGACTCTTGCTTATGTATCGCCGAAGGAGAATACTGTCACCCTGATTTTACTGACCTTGTTTAAGGTCTCATGTTATAGTTGGATCTATGATGCCTCGTTGAAACATCTAAATTCAACATTACAAGCGTAACATGATTCATAAATTTGGTTAAACTCGTCACTAAAATCACGAACACTATTGGTTGTGACAAACGTGATAACGCAATTGTCACTCCGAAATAGTAGACGTTAACATCCTTTGTGACAGCATTCAGAGCACCTCGTGTCAGTTTGTACGAAGATGAAAGCTTTCAAGATATAACGGAATTACATCTAGACTGTATCATACGCTGAAACCACGTCCGTCTATCGTATCTGTTCTGAATTGGTGCAATGAAGAGTAATTAATATGCAGCGCAGATGTTTGCTTCGACAGATGAATTTTCAATTGCTGAGAAGGACTTTGTAGTCGCAGTTGTATATTGTTTGTTGTATACTGTGGATTGGTATTTGGTTTAGGACTGTCGTTTTGAATTTATTGCCACACCTGTAGTATGATTTTTAAGACCACGTTTGTCTAACAAGCCGTATTATAATAATAATAATAATAATAATAATAATATATTTATTTGCTTAAAACATGGTATACAAAGATGTTATGTTACAATATAGTTCTAACATGTTTGGCTAAAAAGCATGCAAAAAATTGTGAACATTACGAACTATAATTTATGCTCAAGAAATTCCTTAATACTATAAAAATTATTTTGATTCAGCCATTCGTATAGTTTAATTTTAAGCAGTCTGCAATTTAAAGTCTTTAGATGCACTGGATGCATTATAGCTCATACAATAAATAACACATCAAATCCTTATATTTTCATCATTTCAAATCGATGAGAAGAGCTATATGTACTGCACAAATGGCGTAGTGGTTTAAGTAACACTCGGTACCGGGACAGTGGCGCCACTGTCACGGTACCGAGTGTTTGGATTTGTACCAAACACGAGACCAAAATTGTGTGGTATACAAATATTTGTTTCGTCACTGGGTGTACTTTGTGTCCATTGTTTAAATGGTTGTAAAGTCCCTAGCGATACAGGAATTCCTAGTGAGAACGGCCTTTTCACAAAAAAAATAATATGGATTTGGGGAACTGACCATGGTGACAAACCCAAACTAGTTAAGCGCACAAGTAACCTGATAAGGTGTTATTGATAATAGCAATTAACTGAGTAGCAAGGTAAAATTCTCTTTTAGAAATTAGGACTAGAGATATCTATATATAGAACTGTCTTTTATCTGTTCAGAAAAAGAATATTTTAATAGTATCTCGTATTAAAAAAGTGCGCTTGTATGTTGCACTCGCTGAATAAGATTCGGTTCGCTTTTTTATTGCGAGTCGAGGATAATATTTATATAATTACAGCTCGGTAGCTACGGCTTTTGCATTTTCTGTGGCATTTATGAGGTCATCCTCCTTGTTGCTTAACGTGACATGCATACGACTGGCTGCTTTAGCTAATAAGTGATCTTGGACCGTAAGCTTTATTTATTTACTTAGAAACAATTTGTCCAATTTAAAAAGTCTAGGGATCAGCTAACTCTACTTGGCAATGATTACGACGCTTATACATCACTTTCAGAAACAAAAATCTATTACGTGCTACGCCCATCGTGCTATTCTACTATAAACTCTACGCTCTAAGCATCTTGAACCAGTAGGTAACCACAGTAACCGACTGTTATTGCCATGGTCAAAGAGATTTAATAGTATACATTTAATGTCTTTGGTCACGGCTAAGTAATTGAACAAAGCCAAATTATATCAGCCGTTTTGGATGTGAGTTCGGTAGGCATATTAAATCGAATTATACAGATGAGATACTATGTTTTTTTTGTAAATGGTAGCGCGATTAAACAATGAAATTGAGATTTTGAACAAAACATTGCAAGCACAGAATTAATTATAATGTCCATTTAAAATAAGAGGGCATTTCAGTTGTTACATTTGTGTTTGTAATACAGTGAACTTTTACTTGTTTTAGCAACAAATAGGTTAGGTATATACAAACAGGAAAAATGCACGTTCGACACATTCGTTTCTAGCTATCTACGTCTGTACCGATATTTACCTTTTATATTTTGTCACGGCAAAATGAAAAGCGCAACGTTATCCTCAGTTGGTTGATGGTACTAAATTAAATAACAAAAGAATTTGCTCACGTCAAAAATTCATTATTTTAGCTCAACCGTATTTTTTTATTAGAATTTTAGCAACATTTTGCGGTTTAGAGTGCAATAAAAATGTACGCGCGTTCGAGCGTAAACGTTTTAGACGAGAATCGTGTTTTATATATTTAGTATAAACCGAGATGTACTGACGGTAAGGGAATGTAGGTATTAAAGCAGCTCATATAAAAGCCACAGAATTACTGTACGTACGTATTAGAGTAACGTAATCCTTTCTGGCTGGGTGTAGGGAACCGCTAATGGCACGTAACGAAGTCAACATAAGAAATAAGATAACATTACCATTTTATTTCGGTAAGAGGAAAGGATACTATACTAAATTTATTTTTCATGTCTCTTTACTTCCTCGTTTAGTAAATCTTATTAGGGAGTGATAGAGCTTAAAACTTAAGAAAATACGGACTATAAAGACTAAATAGTTTTTATAGAACTTATTTTGTCCCATTCAATAGTCATTTAGCTCATTGTGCGTAAACAAAAAAAGTTACCAGTATTTTGTGATACCTAGCAAAATGTATTGAGCCTCTAATGTCTCAGTACAAAAGCGACCATGGATCCAAAAAAAAATCCATGTAAAAATGTCCAAAACGTAAACGTAAATGTATGTAGATAGCAGTTGCCAACAAAATAAATATTCCGCATAACATTCACACAAACGTTAGAAAATATTATAAACTTGTAAAACAAAAGAGGACGCCACTTCAACGTTCAAGCGTTTTAATAAAACAAAAATGGCGCTACTCTAAGCACATTTTTCTGTCAAGAAATCTTAAGTACAAATAGTCCTTTCGGTACCATTTAAAATTACGGTTCGCACCGAAAAGTACTTAAGAAATCCTTTATTTTGTTTCTGAAACACGATGACATTGTAAAAGTTCCGCCTACATTTAAGGAAGGATTACTTTAAAAAAGACCTTTAGTTCTTTTATATTTTCTATTCACTGACTTCAGAGGCTCTTGTCGTTTGGTATGTTCATAAAGCGTGTCTTTATAACATTAACGAATATTAGGCCTTTCCTTAGTTTTATATACCTTCTCTTCTATAGATTCTGCAGCAATATAATTATGTGTTTACTTGTCGCATTCAATAGCTGCGCATCATCTTAACAAGATCTGATCGTCTAATGAATGGATGTCTCACTGTTTCTCTTTCAATAGCATATTTTAAAATCGAAATAAACATCAAAATTTTCTTATTTTCACTTAAAAGTTTCATCAAAGGCGACAGAGTACTATCTACATAGTTCGATAGTATACTTGTTAAATACAAAAACCATCGTAAGTCATCTTAAAGCTAAACAATTTTCTAGTTACAATCGATAGCGGATCTTATATTTTATATTTACTTAATGAGTATAAATATTGTTACGGACTCTTGTAAATGAAGTTTTATCCATACCACTACCGAAATCTGAAAGGAATATGGCATACCGGATAGTTTAATGTGGTAAAAACGATATCTCTTTCCAAATATCAAACCAAAAATGTGGTAGGGTTTAGAAATTAAGCTGAGCCTAAAATCAGGAAGCATTTATTAAAGAACATCTACAGATAGATTTTTTAACAGAAAACTTCTAACAAGTTTTGGGAAAGCTACTCATATTTAACATAGGTAAAAATGTTCATTATAAGTAAGTAACATATTTTTATAATAAAATATTTACATCAACTTAACGGCTAACACCTAATATTATTATTTTGTCTAAGAAGCTTTAAGAAACAGATATTTTTCCTATAATAAGATAACAAAGGAATTTTCTAACCGGATTTTTCGGTTCAAATATTAGCTGTAAGTACATTTCCCGTACAAAAGCGATGTTTACAGATTCTGGTTAACAATGAGATTATTTTTACAATGCTATTAAGTGAAAGTGTTCTCTGTGTGTCCGTTGTTTGAGTGTTTGTAAAGTCTCGGCACAGGCATTCATCTAGTACGGGAGTTGTTTTTAAAACTATAACTATAAAATTGTGTTACGCCTATGGTGGTCTATTGATATAGACTGCACGGATGACGTAGCGGTTTAAGGGCCTCCTATGCGCCAATGACCTTGAGCGCTTAACGTTTGCAACTCACTTCTAAACATTTTACGATAATTCACTGCCACCTGCACCTAGTGAGATGTAGTGATGATGTAATTGTCCTATACTACTATTAGACTAATATTAAACTATTATTATGTTAGGTCAATCACCTACACTCAAAGATTGATAAAATTACGTTAATATACGAGAGCGTTTTGGGGGAAAAATTGCATAAGTCCATCCGTCACAAAGGCTGGCGCTGTATGCCGCCCGTCGCCCGCGCAGAGACCCGCTAGAATGATTCGACCGAAAAAAATTTTTAATTAAAAACCATCGTAAATTAAACAAAATGCACACGATTTACAATAAATGTATTCTCTACATATAAATGTAAGTTTTATATTCATACTTCTACAGATGAGGAAGTTTATACATAAAATTTCATCAAGTCATTTTTAATATTTCTTGTATATCTCATAATAAAAAATATAAATGAATGGAATTAAAGTTTATAAATCGAAGTATTCTTTAAATGTTGTTTGAGAATTTTGGGACATAATTTAAGGTACCAGATACGAGTTGAAAATCGTGCATTTTTTACATTTTACGGTAGGAGGCTCTTAAGTGGTCGCCTGCCATTGACACTACACCGAGTATTTATGTTAGAATCGCAAACGAGATAAAATTTGTAATATAAAAATGTTTGTTTCGAATTTAAGAGTTTGTTGTTTAACTTTTTGTACACAAGATACAAGAATGATGCCTAGGAGAGGCATCGTCTTGTTACAAAAAAACCCGGTAGATGCATGCCATAATTAAAGCACACCATTGATACTTGTCTTGCCTTTTAACTACGGAACATCTGCTATAGGAGACGTCTTTCCAAAATGGCCTCTATAAAGTAATCAAAATGATTAAAGATTTTCCGACGATCAAACGGGTAGGGGAGCATCAAAAGCTATGAGAATTCATAGTAGATATGAAGTATATTGTATATCGGTGCTTCTTCTAACCCCAATTCGTCCAATAATAAGTTCGCCGACTCGCAGTATCCCCAGAAACTCACAAACCGGTTATATATAGATTTTTTGGTATATAATAATTATGACCAGCTCATAGTCACTTCAGCTTACAATCGCTATGGAGATTAATTTTGAACTTCTCGGATCAACTTATTTTAAATTTAATCCGCAGAGGCTCCAATTATTATTAGTGGTGCAGCTGAATAATTATAAATAATTATAATTGCGTATATAATTACAGAGAGTGAAATTGAGGAGTAGCTCATATTTAAGGATTGTAAAATAAAGAGCCTACGAATACGGTTAATACCCAACTGGTACACTTATCTTTAACATAATTGTATGTTTTACTTATGGAATGCTGATGTCATGTTATCATGGTGGCGAGTATTAATAGCTGGGACACGTTTAATAACGAATTCTGCTATTACCGTACAGGCAAGATTGATCGATCCTAAGGCACGCATCTCTGACTTTTCAAAGTTATGTGCGTATTAAATAGTTAATTATCGTTCGCTTTAGTGGTGAGGGAAAAACTTTATGAGGAACCCTGTATGTCTGAGATTTCTCCATAATGCTCTTGTAGATATTATTATGTTAAGTCTACCAGTCCCCACTGGGCCAGCATGGTGAATTATGACCTAAC
Organism: Catocala sponsa; assembly: GCA_963564715.1. Lineage (NCBI taxonomy): Eukaryota > Metazoa > Arthropoda > Insecta > Lepidoptera > Erebidae > Catocala > Catocala sponsa. Next base: position 16,617,382 of record OY751338.1, on the reverse strand, counting down.
CTTTCTTACACTGAGGAAAGGCACGTGCCTGGCTGTGGGACAATTTAATACTAGGCTGATAAGAAGTGTTTTTGTTCTAATAAAAATACTATTATGTGACTAACGATGATGGAGGTCTATCGGGTACAATAACAAACTTCGTGTTGCCACTGAGAATATCTTGGCAGAAAAACGCAACAACACTTTACTAGATCCAATAATCGAACCCGGAACTACATGCACAACAAGCATCTACTACCACTACGCCATCGAGGAAGTTCGCACAATATAGACTACATGATAAGTTGTCAAATTATTGGTATTTTCGTAGAGACTACCGCGTAATAGAGCCAATGCCAATAGACGCGCAAAAAAATGTTAGACCTGATTAGCATCAGGTCTAAAATTTCTTGTTTACTGTTAGCACAGTAAACAAGAAATCTGGATAGTACAGTACCAAATCCGGTAATCAGACCTGTGACCTCATAATCGGCTGAAAATATAGGCACAAACTTATACCGCCGGACTAAGAAGATATTATTTTCTTTAATTTATTTAAAGTAATTTATATTTATATTTTTATTTAATTAACCGAATATAATACAACTACGATAGCATAATATATTAAATCTACGGTTAATTATTTACGTAGCCAACCCTCAAACATTGGTGACTGATTAAAAGCTTAGTTTTCAGTGACATTCTTAGAGAGTACTACCGATTCATTAGTGCCGATCGATAATAATCTCTTAAAGGCTAATAGCGAGCTCAGCTTTAGCCGTTGAATAGCACCCTGTAAGCTTTGCTGATAGAATGGCAATAAATGTTACCAAAGAGAATAAAATGGAAGCAGGTATTGCGTCCTCGGCTGATTGCATTTTGGTGCGGAATGAAAACGAATTTAATGTGAACATAATCACTACATATTATAAAACAAAGTCCTCCGCCGCGTCTGTCTGTCTGTCTGTCTGTTCGCGATAAACTCAAAAACTACTGCACCGATTTTCATGCTGTTTTAACCAATGGATAATGTGGTTCTCGAGGAAGGTTTTAGTATATAAATAATTTGTTAAGTTTTTGTATACATTGGCTAAAATATAACGATATTTGTTGGAGGTGTCGGAAAAAAATAAGCCGTCTGGGAGCTTTCAACAAAAACGCTGCCTAAACCCTTTGAGATATAACAAAATGATGTATGGTGGAATTGTGTATCTTATATAGGTCTACCGAAAAGTCCGGGATGGCATATGTCTATCTCTTAAGGATAACATACTATATCCATTTTAATTCTTTAAAAAATGGGCAATTGTAAAGCGGTAATTGGAAAGCTATTTACACAAATACGGTATTAATCCTTATCATTTTAAAAACGTTAGTTGGCTTAAGCATTTCATGAAGATTATTTTTTCCCTTTACACCATGCAAATTAAATGAATACCTTAGGAGATATAGTAAAATCAAAATAATGCGCAATGAAATTAATTTCGAGTAATGAAGGTAAAATGTTTCTTTTAGGTGCCCCTGGAGGCACAGGCAAAACATTTTTAATAAATTTATTATTAGCAAAGGTACGATCCAACAGAAAAATTGTCCTAGCTGTGGTATCGTCCGGCATAGCAACCACACTTTTGGATGGTGGGTGAACCGCCCATTCCACATTCAGGTACTACTACTACGGCCATTAAAAATATGTAGTGATGACGTCACTAGCATTTGCAATATTTCTAAACAGGGTAATGCCGGAAAATTAATGAGAGATTGCAGTTTGATTATTTGGGATGAGGCTTCTGTCTCACAAAGCTTCAGTTGAAACATTAGACAGGACAATGCGAGATCTGCGCAACAGTAACTGTCCAATGGGTGGTGTACTGTTTTATTCTCTAAAGATTTCCCTCAAATTTTGCCAGTTATAACTAGGGAAAGAGAGCAGATGAAGTCAATGCCTCGCTCAAAAGATCGTATCTTTGGTCACATATAACGAAATGTGAACTTAAAACCAATATGAGGACTTTATCGTCTAGCGAAGATAATAGGCAATTTTCTAACGACTTGCTCCAAATAGGAAATGGTGAATTGGAAGCAGGAAATGTCTGCATAAGTCTTAACAATATTTTTGTCTTGGTACAAAATGTGATGAGAAATTATTAAAAAGGTTTATCCCGATATTAGTAACATATCCACTAAGATACTAAATTGCTTTCAAGAAAGAGCTATACTATCACCCACTAATGAGCCAGTGGATAAAATAAATGAATTTATTATTTCCAAGTTCGAAGCATCATCGCAAACCTACTACTCAGTTGACACAGTTGTGGATAGAGAAGAGGCAGTACATTATCCAACAGAAATTTTGTATTCTTTGACTCCTCTTGGAATCCCGCTATACAAATTAATATTAAAAGTAGGTGCCCCTATTATATTACTAAGAAATTTGAGCCCACTGAAACTGTGCAACGGTACAAGACTCAAAGTAGTCAATTTAACATGTTTTGATCGAATGTATCATATTAACTGGCAACGCAACGGGTGAAACTGTTTTTATACCAAGAATTCCCATGATACCCTCAGAATTGCCTTTCCAATTTAAACGGCTACAATTTCCCGTAAAAATAGCGTTTAGAATGACAATTAATAAAGCGCAGGGTCAAACATTAAAAGTTGCGGGAGCAGACTTAAGCACACAGTGCTTTTCGCACGGGCAATTGTATGTTTGCCCTATCACGTGTTACTTCTAAACAAAATTTGTTCGTTTTTACACGTCATCAGGTTATTAATGTCGTATACAAAGAAATATTTTAATTTCTTTTCATTTTTAAATAATATACTTAGTAACTAATCTAAATGTTATCTGTTTTGTTTGCCTCATAAATAATTGCCACTCAAAAAATAATCTAAATTTAATATTATATATAACGAGGAAAGATGATTGATTTTTTGTTTGTTACGATTTAACTCCAAAACTACTCTACCAATTTTACCGAAAGCTACATCATCTCTAAAGAACCCGTACGAAGCCGGGGCGGGTTGCTAGTTTATATATAATTATGTCTATTACTATTTTTACACCATGAACCATGAAAAGAACAAATCTTACAGAATAACTTTTGTTCTATCGCTTTATTAAAAAATGTATAATAAATCAATGCGCTTCTTAGTATTAGCTCTATTACCTATATAAAGATTGCAGTAATTAAAAGAAGTTTTATACCTACATCTAGATACAGGTTTACAGCACACTCAAGCCTCAACTAAGTTTACTATCAACTCTCAAAGCTATATATTCGGATAATCATTCTATATATATGCAATAAAAATCTTTACTGATACTTACCAAGTTTATAACTGAAGCAGTGAAGAGGGATTACAAGTAATATCACATAGGTTAGTGCGGGCTTGGTGTTGGCCATTTACCCCTATAAAACAAAGTTCAACCCGGATCGTGCCCACGTCTATCCTATTTATTACCACCGACTTGTGGGTAGCCAAAGTAAACACGTTGAAAAAAATATGAGTGTAATAGAATTTTTAGTTCGAACGATACGATAAACAAAAACGTATTTTAGGTTTTGTTAAACTTTAGATAGGATTTCTGATCTATGAATGAAAAGCAATTTTGTTTCGATTAAAAGTGGCACTTTTTATCGAGACCAAATTGGTTTTGGTTCATGGAATAACAATTTTAGATGTGAATTACTTTTGTTATGTTATTTCGTTAGTGTCATATGTGTAGTTTTTCCAATTGTTATTTTGAATTAACAGTGTATAGAAAAGGTAAATAATGTTTAAAATGAAAGTATAAATTATTACTACACAATTGGATTATAACATTATTAGCATGATGATTGCTACATCTATACAGCTAAAGCAAAATTATAAAGCTAAAGAGTTTGTTTGTTTGTTTGCTTGAACGCGCTAATCTCAGGAACTACAGTTTCGAATTGAAAAATCATATTAGTGTTGGATAGCCCATTTATCGAGGAAAGCTATAGGCTATATAACATCACGCTACGACTAATAGGAGCAGTGCAGCAATGAAAAATGTTGCAAAAACGGGGAAAATTCACTTATATGAAACATATGAAGTTGCGCGGGTCAGCTAGTATAAAATAAAATAATTATATTGAATTTAAAAAATGCGTCTTAACTTATCTCTCAAACTAATTTGAGCCTATGAAAATAATAAATTTAAGGAACTATAAAAAAATTGATCAGAAGTAGTTCACTACAACAAAATATTGTTTATAACCAACTTTACATTGCTTAATTTGATTGGGAGCTTAGTAAAGACAAAACATATTTTAAGTTAAGACTAAGGTATAAAAATATATTTTTAATTTTATTATTTTCGCACCCAAGGCGCGCATCTCTGACTTTTCGAAGTTATATGCGTATTAAATAGTTAATTATCGTTTGCTTTAACGGTGAAAGAAAACATCGTGAGGAAATCTGCATGTCTAAGAGTTCTGCATAATGTTCTCGAAGATATGTGAAGTCTGCCAACCCGCACTAGGCCAGCGTGGTGGACTATGGCCTAACCCTTCTCATAGTTAGAAGAGGCCCGTGTCCAGCAGACGGACAGTTTAATACAGGGCTGATATTATTATATACATTACTAGCAACCCGCCCCGGCTTCGCACGGGTTCTTTAGAGATGATGTAGCTTTCGGTAAAATCAGTAGAGTAGTTTTGGAGTTAAATCGTAACAAACAAAAAATCAATCATCTTTCCTCGTTATATATAATATTAAATTTAGATTATTTTTTGAGTGGCAATTATTCATGAGGCAAACAAAACAGATAACATTTAGATTAGTTACTAAGTACATTATTTAAAAATGAAAAGAAATTAAAATATTTCTTTGTATACGACATTAATAACCTGATGACGTGTAAAAACGAACAAATTTTGTTTAGAAGTAACACGTGATAGGGCAAACATACAATTGCCCGTGCGAAAAGCACTGTGTGCTTAAGTCTACTCCCGCAACTTTTAATGTTTGACCCTGCGCTTTATTAATTGTCATTCCAAACGCTATTTCTACGGGAAATTGTAGCCGTTTAAATTGGAAAGGCAATTCTGAGGGTATCATGGGAATTCTTGGTATAAAAACAGTTTCACCAGTTGCGTTGCCAGTTAATATGATACATTCGATCAAAAAAAAATTTAAATTGACTACTTTGAGTCTTGTACCGTTGCACAGTTTCAGTGGTCTCAAATTTCTTAGTAATATAATAGGGGCACCTACTTTTAATATTAATTTGTATAGCGGGATTCCAGGAGGAGTCAAGGAATTCAAAATTTCTGTTGGATAATGTACTGTCTTTTCTCTATCCACAACTGTGTCAACTGAGTAGTAAGTTTGCGATGATGCTTCGAACTTGGAAATAATAAATTCATTTATTTTGTCCACTGGCTCATTAGTGGGTGATAGTATAGCTCTTTCTTGAAAGCAATTTAGTATCTTAGTGGATATGTTACTAATATCGGGATAAACCTTTTTAATAATTTCACACCACATTTTGTACCAAAACACAAATATTGTTAAGACTTATGCAGACATTTCCTGCTTGAAATTTACCATTTCCTATTTGGAGCAAGTCGTTAAAAAATTGCCTATTATCTTCGTTAGACGATAAAATCCTCATATTGGTTTTAAGTTCACATTTCGTTATATGTGGCCAAAGATGCGATCTTTTGAGCGATGCATTGACTTCATCTGCTCTTGTTTCCCTAGTTATAACTGGCAAAATTTGAGGGAAATATTCAGATAATAAAACAGTACACCACCCATTGGACAGTTACTGTTGCGCTGATCTCGCATTGTCCTGTCTAATGTCTCAACTGAAGCTTTGTGAGACAGAAGCCTCATCCGAAATAATCAAACTGCAATCTCTCATTAATTTTCCGGCATTACTCTGTTTAGAAATATTGCAAATGCTAGTGACGTCATCACTACATATTTTAATGGCAGTAGTAGTAGTACCTGAATGTGGAATGGGCGGTTCACCCACCATCCAAAAGTGTGGCTGCTATGCCGGACGATACCACAGCTAGGACAATTTTTCTGTCGGATCGTACCTTTGCTAATAATAAATTTATAAAAAATGTTTTACCTGTGCCTCCAGGGGCACCTAAAAGAAACATTTTACCTTTATTACTCGAAATTAATTTCATTGCGCATTATTTTGATTTTACTATATCTCCTAAGGTATTCATTTAATTTGCATGATGTAAAGGGAAAAAATAATCTTCATGAAATGTTTAAGCCAACTAACGTTTTTAAAATGATAAGGATTAATACCGTATTTGTGTAAATAGCTTTCCAATTACCGCTTTACAATTGCCCATTTTTTAAAGAATTAAAATGGATATAGTATGTTATCCTTAAGAGATAGATATATGCCATCCCGGACTTTTCTGTAGACCTATATAAGATACACAATTCCACCATACATTATTTTGTTATATCTCAAAGGGTTTAGGCAGCGTTTTTGTTGAAAGCTCCCAGACGGCTTATTTTTTTCCGACACCTCCAACAAATATCGTTATATTTTAGCCAATGTATACAAAAACTTAACAAATTATATACTAAAACCTTCCTTGAGAACCACATTATCCATTGGTTAAAACAGCATGAAAATCGGTGCAGTAGTTTTTGAATTTATCGCGAACAGACAGACAGACAGACAGACAGACGCGGCGGACGACTTTGTTTTATAAATATCAAATAAAATATGTAGTGATGATTATATCACTATTTGTATATTTTTTGATAGTGCAGGCTAGGGCCTCGAAGGTAGAGGTGACCTACACACATTTAAAAGAGACAGGACACACCTGGATTATCTATTTTACTTTAACTGCTGTAGTACTGTACTAAACTGTAGCAGCATGACAAGCGATATTTAGTCTACTCATATTTTACTATTGTGACGGTAGATTTAGTATCACTGCTAATGAAGATCCTCCCTCAATTACTAAAATAAAATAAAACTTAATGCATAAATCGGGTTTAGTTGTCTTGTAATATAATAATACACTAAAATATGTAATATGTTTATTTTAATTAGAAATCCATACAGTATAAAATTCTATCTTTCAGCTGCCATTACGGTTCTTATAATTTGTATTAAGAGCGTTTACACCTTATGGCTATTTCCGAATGGCAACATTGCAAAAAAGTGTAATATTTTAAGGATTTTAATGTAATTAATTTACTTGAGCTTTATTTCCAAAATTTTTTAATAGCTTGAACGCTAAGGTAAGTGTATCATAAATAAAACAAAATTATATTTGTAGTCTTATTAATATGCACATGAAAAATCAAAAATGTTCACCCCAATATTTACTTTTGCTCTGAATCGATTAAAGTGGGTACCATTCAAGAAGGCTAGATTTAGTAGTTTATAAAAATACAATATTAGTATTATATGCTTATAAGGAGACGAGAATAGTTTTATATTTCTTTCTATAAGACAAAAAAAAATTATTTCTAGAACGCAAAAAAAAAATTATAAGTAAAATGCATCATTGAAAGCGGCACGGCTTCCATTTTGGACTAAATTATGCGGGTTTTATCGGTCTACCTACTTCTTACTTTACTATAGCTGTTACTAGCTTATGTAATCCGTCTCGAATATTTACACATTATGACACACTACCTAAAATATGTAGTGTTGCCCGCAATAAGCTAGCCGCAGAAGCCTAGCTCATAGAAGGTAATTATAGATTGTAATTAATCCATTTTCGTGGCATTCTTGCTCAAAGCATAACTCACTTCAAAGGATCCGATAACAGACCTACGAGAAGCACGTGTAGCCTAAGTTAATAAATGTCTTTAATTTCATAAATTAAATCAGCCCAAATTAGAATCCCAAAATTAATCCTATTTACATAATTTTGCCATTATACGACACGCACCTCATCAATATTTTATATGCAAACTATTTCAGTCAAACAACCGATGATATTATACACTGGATATGCCACCTTCATAGCAATAGACGTTGAAAACCTGTTCCATACAGTTTAGTTATTGTACTTGTGTCAAGTACTTCATAAATAAGTAACACGTTAGATAACAACAGAGCTTAGCACTAGTGCTGTGACTATTTGCAAGGTTGAATCGATTTTGTTTTGATAAACGACCCAATTAGATCGTTTCTGAGTCTGTCGGCCTCGATGGCGTAGTGGTTAGTGTAACCGACTGCCACGCCTGAGGTCGCGGGTTCGATTCCCGCACAAGTCAAACATTTGTGTGCATGAACATGGATGTTTGTCTTGGTCTGGGTGTTTCTATGTATAATATGTATGTATTTACAAAAAAAAAAGTATATATGTATGTTTATCCATTGTCTAGTACCCATAGTACAAGCTCTGCTTAGTTTGGGCTAGATGGTGTTGTGTTTATGTGATAGAATATTATTATATTATTATTATTATTATTATTACTTTTCATGCGCTGGTAACATATCTGATTCGTTTCTGTATATCATATAACAAACAACTATGAAGATTGTCGATATACCTTTCGATATACAGTAAAACACCGTCAATATTTATTACTAACAAAACTGTTAACTTATACGTCATAAAAACTGGGGTCAGTCGCGGATACCCCGTGACGTTCAAAGTTTGTGACGTCAAAATGAGCTTGATCCTTTTTGCTCGTCCCGTCTCTTTATAAAAAAGGTTGTATCTCTTTATAAAGGTGACAGTTTAGTTGACGATGATTTACGAGAGGCAAACTGGCTGTGACCAACGAGGAAATGCTATTAGTGATTTACTTTCAGTCATCCTCACCTGCAAAGTGGTCTTGGGATAATTTCCTCAAAAATATAAAGGAAACAAAAAGGAAGCTTTAATAACATTGGAGCGGATAATTCACCCGAGCATAAAGAGGAAATAACGATGAAAATTTACGAGTTTAAAAAAACTCTAAAAAGAAGTCTAACCTGTGAAAAAGTAATAAGTTCTATAATAAAAGATGCAGCTTTGCTAATCTAATTAGTTTTAAAAGAAAGAAAAATAATATAAACAGAGAACACAGCAAAGTTTAACATATTAAACTGGCTGGCCGTGGTTTTGTGTTCAAGTTTAAGCACACACAACACACGCCGCGCGCCGTATAGAACACAAGGAAATTGAGTTTTTGCACCCGCAAACTATGACAAAAGTTTGCCGATTTGAGTATAGTTTTTGCGATGATTAGAATTTTATATACATAGGATATAGGATTATGATAAGATTAGATTTTAGCAATAAATAATACCTATAGATAGACTTCAGTTAGTGGACCATAATTATAAACAAATTCATAAGACGCTGTATATACAAATAACAACGTTTTATAACTTACAAGATATTGTCCGCGGCTTTACTCGCGTGAATCTAGATGTTATCAATAAATTTCAAGGCACAATACCTTTTCTCTCTGTGTATGTCTATGTCCTTTTCTGTACCCCTGACCACTCGTATACAAAATGGTCTAGTAGTTAAGGCGTGAAACCGTAACAAACAAACTCATATTAGCATTTATAATATTATTAGCTTTTGCCCGCGGCTTCGCTCGCGTTAATTTAGAATTTGACAATCAATTCGGCTTGAACTCAGCTTGTGATAATATAATTCAATCATGATTCGAAAGAGACGTGGCGCCATCTATTATCATAAGAACGTTATTATTGTTTTCCTCGGGAACAGTATTTTTTTTCGGGATGAAAGGTAGCCTATGTCTGTTTCTGTACACCTGTCAACGTATATGCAAAATTTCAGGAGGATCGGTAGGCGTGAATAGGTAACAAACAAACAAACAAACTCATTTTCGCTTTTTTAGTTAGGATTACTAGTTAGGATTTATTAGGATAAATATCAAAATAGCTGGATGTCATTTTTGTGAGATCATAATGACAAAGGCATACCCTTCGTCTTTACTTTTATGTCATTACATTTATATCTGTAGACCTTATTCTCCCAAAATGGTGAAAATATCTTAGTACGGTGTGTCTAAATATATATACATAATGTTAAAGGCTACAATGTTAATAACTTTTAGAGTTTATATGTTAACAAGAGAGCTGAAATCATTTGTATACCTTATGTATATGTATGTATAATAATATTAGGGTATACAAATTATATTATTTAAGCTCACTTGAATGTATCAATGATTTTATTTCATTGTGTACTAAGACTCACATCACGAGCAGCGATAGCTCAGTGGGGAGACCAACATACTGCAATACAGAGTGTCTCGGGTTCGAGCCCACGTCGCGCACCTCTGACTTTCGGAAGTTATATGACTTTTTGAAATTATGTGCGTATTGATTGACAATTTTTGCTTACTCCGTGCCTCGGAAAGCACGTTAAGCCGTGAATGTCTATGGCAGTCGTTATTGGGAGAATCTCGACACAAAAGATCCCACTGGGTCGAAGTGTCGCCGGTCTGCACTGACTAGCCCCCACATAAGATAAGATAAGGCTCACATCAGCATTCATCTTTTGAATAATAATTGTATAATATTTCTTACCCAGAAGTCTGGCAAACCTATTTTTGATTGAGCATGGTTTTCAAAACTAAGTGGCTTCGTTAATGTAAGCTCTGAATGCTATTTACTTCAAAACTGATCTCAGTACCGCAAGTCTTTGATGCAATATTGATAATGAAGATACTAGATTTTACCCGTCGTTTTAAAAGCGTTTGGTTTTCAATCTTATTTTCGATCCTTGCCTGACAAAGCGTGCCTATTCAATTTACTTTTCTGTCGTTACGGTATAGCTAGGTCGTGCGATAGATTTTTCATGTTGCATTTTTTGTAATGATTATCCTGGCTATGGTTTAAACTGGCCTCCATACAGTTGAAACTTATAGTAATTAATACTGGCTAGTAAGTATTTCTTTTGTATTGTATGGCAGATAATTATAATATTATATTAGGTTATAGTTGAATCAACGAACCAATTTTAATTAAATTTATAGGTATGATGACAGCATGAACCACTGTGAAGGACTTAATATGATATAACTAGGTACCGATAATAATACCAAAGCTATATCGAAATTTAGATCGCGGAGCGCGGACACAATAATTTTTCATTATGATTATATTGGCCGATTCATTAATATATTACAGGTAATATTGACTTATTAAAATGTTTTCTACACATCACACGCATTAAATATTAATTATTGATGATGGACGATACATATCGTACAGTCAAGAGATAGTTGATTTTCCCTACTGAATTTGAACTGGACCCTATTACAGTAGCATAATTATGCCACTATTAATAATGGGGTCTCGAGTTCAGATTTCAACAACAATACTACAGAACGTCTTACGATAGGGATTTCTTAGTAGCAACGCGGCTTCAGATACTGTGTCCTGCATATACCCTTCTCCAATTACGTGGACATCAAAGCTTTAACAGCAACACATATCTGGTGTAGCATTTGAGAATACATACAGATGTATTCTCAAATGCTACACCAGATTTGACTCACAGGTGTCGCTAAACAATAATATCGTCTTTCAGTATTAAGACTACTGCTAGTAACTTTCCAGTAGCATCACTGATTCTGGAAATATATAGACGTATTTCATGCTACATTATATTCGTGTATTTATTTGGGCATGTACAGGCATCAGTTTATGATTCATGTCGTACTATTCATGGAAACTGGGACAATGTTTCATTCCCGCTCGAAGCAACTTCGCGTGTGTTGCTGTAAGTTAAGAAGGCGCTGGGTATTTGTATTTGTGTGGTATAAGTGTGTGTGTGTATGTATGTGTCATTGGTAGTTGTCTCATAAACTGGGAGCGCAGTGAGTCCTTTTTTTCCGGGTCAACAACACCCTTGTAATAGCTATAGTATTACAAGCCTTCATAGGGTGCGGTATCCACTTACAATCGATCTGGTCGAAAGCTTTTTGGTACCTTATCTGCATTAAAAATCTTTAGCGCTAGTAGCGATTCTTAGAAATTATTTGTAAAGGCAGCATTCATTATAAACGCTAATGACGATAGCCTTAAATAATATTTAAAAACAAAACAGCTATCCATTTCCTAATTCCTATCCTAAAATCCTTTTGCCTAATTGCTTATTGATAAAGATAAATGTTGCCTCGCAGAACCTAAATCGTAGTAAGCAATGCTATATTTTACTATTGTCGTAATCGTTTTCTTTTCATAATCAGTTATAAAGTATAACGCGTGATTTAAAATATGATACAATAACAGTAATTTCTTGCAAAAATAAAACTGTATTAAGGAATAAACTTTGTTTTTCTCGCTAGCTAGAGACTAATAATAATTGAAATCACAATTACAATGTATGTACATTGCAGCGCTGAATTTGTGAATCATACGAATTAAGGCAATAATGAAAACTGTCTGTACAGATAGTTCAGTGGTTTAAGTGGTCGCTTTGCCACTGCCTTAGCGCCAAGTGTAATGGGTTCGATCCCCATACGAGAAAAAGTTCTGTGATCTACAAATAGTTGCTTCGAGTCTGAGTGTACATTGTGTTTGTTGTTTTAATGATTCTACAATCTTCCATGACACAGTATTCCTAGAGTGGGCGCCGTCTACCTAAAACTAAAAATAAACATTTCTCTATAGGATCAAAAAAATCTTAACCAGTGCGTTTGTATTTGAAGAACAAACAACCATTTTGCTATAGAGTGTGTAACAGAAGTTATTAGTAGAGCCTCGCTGATTTCAGCATGAATGGGCCGGCTCGACCGGGGAAGGACTACCCTCTCACAGAATATCGACGTGGAATAGCAGTAGTGCTACTGTTGTGTTTCGTTCAGTGAGTGAGAGTACCGGAGCCCCAATCACCCCCTTTCCACCACCCCGCTCCCTTTCCTTCCCACGTCTTTTCCTAAAGGGTCGGCAACGCGCAAGTGATGCCTCTTGTGTTGCAGGCGTCCATAGGCTACGGTGACCACTTACCATCAGGTGGACCGTATGCTTATTTGCCACATTAGTTGTATGAAAAAAATAAAACAGCGTCCTTGCAAAGACTTGTTCTGATATGTTGTTGTACAGTACCTATTATTTTTCTAGGTTAAAATTCATTATTTAAAAAACCAACCGTGGGATAAATGTTATAGAGTCCTAGGAGAACTAAAATAGCTAAATAAGCTTTTGTAATAAAATAACGTTCTCTGGAGTGAATTTTGGGCATGCCGGCCATAGCCACTGGCGCATAAAAATATTATAGAGCACAAATGTTTGCGCTAGCATAAGTGCACTATCTTCTTCCTGATAACCCAATAGAATTGTAATCTGACACAACAGAAGAGAAATCAGAGGCCGGTATTACGTGCGCTTCGAGCCAAAGGGACTTTTCTATGGGGCATATTTTGCCGTGATATTACTTAGTTTTTATACCGATAAATCCGATATATTTTTTATTTTTCCGATTTGAAAATCACACCCGTACCCGCAGCGAACAGCTGTCATGACAAGTGATAACCAAGTGATTACCTTAACATTGGATATGGTTTTTCTCTATACAAATATCATACACATTCTTGCATTATTATACACTGTGTGGCTTTAAAACATGACATTAGGTTTTGGCGCAGTTTTAGTACATATATATACATTAATTATACGAATTTAATTTACATATGAAGCAGAAACTTCTGCTTATCAATGCTTTATATACTAGAGCATAATATATTATAAAGCATTGTCAAGCAGCAGTTTTATTATGATTAATCATCTACATCAGACATAATGACTGTCACCAACATAAAAAAATATTATTCTACATATTTACTTTCCCTAATATACGTCTCATTTACCTACCTGTGATGATAATACTAAGAAAATCTTAGCACGTGTATAAAAGCTTTATCATTTAAACACAAAGGAACTAGATTTCCTAACGTTATTTCCAGGATTTCTTGTAATGCTCTTGAATTGTTGATGTCGTTCAAACAAAATGGAATTTTCATAACAAAGCACAGGCCTATTTGAAAAAACACAAGAGTACCGTCGACACGATGTCGCTAAAACATTATGTGCTTTGGCTCAAGATTTTTATAACAACGCTTATAGCGATACTCATAATAGTTACTTTGGTACTTTTATGTGGAATTGGCGGCTTTTGGTGATCTGAAGGGATCGTATATAGCGGTTTCTATACATCGATTTATAGCCACTTTCCTTAGACGAAAAGCTGTCACACTTCTTAAAGGCGAATACACACAATTGCCTTGATATGGTTACCTATGCTTAATATATATAAGTTCTTTATATTGAATTCTACATGGTTTTAGTACTAGAAATTTTAATAGTAATAATATTTCTGTAAACTCAATTAGCAATCACCATTATTACTGATAATTATATTTATAATTTTATGTCGACATATCGATTTATTTTTATTGTATTTTCATATTTTTTGTTCGGAGTCTGGATGACCTTTGTCCGTTGTTTGTAAAGCCTCCCACGGCACAGGAATTATTCCTGTTCTCTTGTTTAAGGAAGGAAGAAAGGAAGGTAGGAAGAGTTGTAGGGATTTTCTGTTATATATTATCAGTAAGGGATCTCGCGCTATACCTGTTGAACGGCAATGAGCTAGTCCGTCTGTCCATCGTCATACTATGCGGGACCTAAAGATGTAGCTGGCCAAGTGGGGGTGTAATATATATCTGTATAGCTATTCTGGAATATATAGCCGCAAGCCTATGTATGGGTGTAGTTATTTGCTTTTCATGGCGTTGGTAATATGTAAATTTACTTTTTAAGCAATTTTTTGCTTCGATACTATATTCAAACATTACGCCATACTAGAGTGTAACATTTGTTTGATCTTAAATAGTTTATATAAAGAAATATGGAATTTATAAATGTTTTAATATAGGCAAGGAGAAAATGGTTATTTATACAATACAAACTAGTATTGGGCTTCTCAATAACATCTACGATGTGTTGTAACCCTTACAACGTTTCGTCGTAGTAAGGGCTTTCCATAACACCGTCAAGGCGATTTATCGGCTTTGCGATCTCTGAGGTTACCTTTATTTAATGGCCACTTGATTTCAAGTATATCGGTTATTCATAAAGGGTCTATTTTCAGAGAAGTCGAATTTGAATGAATGAACGCTTCGGCGATGATAAGAAATTCCCTACTTTCGTGTATAGATATGCGGGCGACCGTAACGTGACAAATGAAATTTTGGCTCGAGGTCGACGTGTGTATATGTATGTATGAAGCTGTACCGTGTTACATAGACGCCATTGTATTTTCTTCTTCAACCTTATTACGGCATTTGCCCCAGTTCGTATTGGAGTCAGCCTTTCGATTAAGTCGCCTGTACTTTGCTCGCATCTCTCGCAACCGCGATATCTTTGGCCGCAAAACCTTGTGTCTTACAAGGTGTTGCGGTTACAAGGTGTTGGACTTCGACTGACAAAATTGTAGTCTATAAATACTATGATTGCAAGCATTTATAAGTTACGGTAATAGTTACACTTTTTTAAATAGAATTTCGATGTAGTTAGTCCCTTCGTCATATATTCCACAAACGATATTATCCTAAATTTAAATCAATCAAATGAGTGTAAATATAAATAGTTTTAGTTCATGTTTGTTAGATAGGTGCTTTATATGGAAAAGTTTTTATTACAAAAATTTGTTTTATTGACCCGTAGGTGAGCTATGTGTGATTATTTACACTTTAATTCTGTAAAAATAATATATTTGTGTACAGCAATTAAAATAATCGAACTGTTTTAAACGGTGGGTTTTAGTGACGGAGAGATTATTTGTAGTATATGAACGTTAATATATCGTGTTATAACAGTGAACAATCCTTACTTCTTAACTCTGTCTGTCTATCTGTCTATCTGTCTGTCTGTTACTTTTCACGGCTAAACCACTCAACCGATTTAGATAAAATTTGGTACAGATATAGTTTAAGACCTGGGGAAAGACATAGGCTACTTTTTATTGATGTAGGTACCACGCGCACGGAGCCGCGCGCAAAAACTAGTACAGATATAATACAACAATCAATCAGCCCATCCATTGCCAACATAGACCTCACCCGATTTGCGGCACAACATCCGAGCTTTCCGCATTCATTAAACATAATAAATCCTTTACACATTTATTTTGCTCGGCACAGCAATAGGGAATGTGATATGTGTGACACCTGTGCTTGTGGTTTTGGATTCTATTTCCCGGTTGAGCAAATTTTTTCTGTCAGAAGGCTCTAAGTATTCGTTTACGACAATTTTTATCAGTTATACTTGAATTATTGCTGTATTGTTACACAATAATAATTTTCTTAGTATTTGACGTTATATTTTACCATTCTATAATTGCTTACGCTTCAAACTGTGTATATACTTGGTGTTGTATATATAATATCAGCCACTGCTGGGAATGGGCCTCTTCACGTGGGAAGGGTTAGTTCAGCACGCTAGCGCAGTGCGGGTTAGCAGACTTCACATATCTTCGAGAACATTATAGAGAACTATCAGACATGCAGGTTTCCTTACGATGTTTTCCTCCACCGTTGAGGCGAGCGATAATTAACTATTTAGTACGCACATAACTGAGATTATTCAGAGATGCGCGCCTTGGGATCGAGCCCAAGGTCTCTACGTAGCAGTCCAACGGTCACCCTATATGGCTATCGCTGCTTGATATATAATTGTTGTATCTTAATTTATCTGAGTTGTAAAATTTAATCAAAAATATATATATATACAAAATAAATATTACATTTTTATAATTATTATATGCCTTTTTAGAACTCTTTTAGTCTATTAATAATTATGTATGTAATATGTCATTAAACTATATTGTTTTCATACACATAAGGTCATGTACGTATCTCATCTTAATATTTCTTATTTTTTCTTAGTGCCTCATTTGTGTTTGCAACTGATCATGAAGTTTGGGGTTGCCCAAACATCAGGATTAGTTCTAGTTAATGGTTTTAATAATAGTTACCGGGACGAACACTTATTTCTCATACAATATTCTCAGTAGTGACACGGAGTGAGATCTAAAACATTCCTAGCCATATCTCAGTGTAATATATTTCTACTATACATAGGTATGAAAGTCCATTGATGCAGTTTTCTTGTGGGGTTTTATTTTAATCTATGTCTAGGTAAAATTCGCTAGGGCCAGTGGAGCACAGATACAGTTACTCAGGGAAGCTATGATCAAGCGTATGAATGAATCCTTGAAGGCAGTCTCCGATTTAAGTGATGCCAACATAGTTAAGTTCAATGGCTTGAATGCTTTTTCAACTGGCTCCAATTTGCCGAGATGTATTCGTGCCGATAACGAATCGCCTTGAGCTTCTGGGTGTCATTGATTACAACACTTAACTTTGACTCCTACATTAAAGCAAAAGCCCAACTAGCCGCCAAAAAGTTGGTAATCTTCAGTAAGGTGAGGCAGTATTTCATGCTTGCTCAAACGGGGAAGGACTACCCTCTCACAGAATATAGATGTGAAATAGCAGTATTCCTACTGTTGTGTTTCGTTCGGTGAGTGAGAGTACCGGTGGCCCAATCACCCCTTTCCCCTATCCCGCTCCTTCTCCTTCCCACTTCCTTTCCTAAAGGGTTGGCAACGCGCAAGTGATGCCTCTGGTGTCGCAGGCGTCCATGGGCTACGGTGACTACTTATTATCAGGTGGGCCGTTTGTTTGCCACGTTAGGTGTATAACTGTGTATAAATGTACCAAGCAGAGGTTCAATCCTGCTCGAACAGGACCAGGATTGAGGAGCCTCACCTCTGGTATGGCTCTGCAAAATATTATCTGGAGGCTTTGGAGTCAATTGAGTGGAAGGCCAGGAAACTTATCGGCGATAACCAAGTAGTCAACGCACGACCCCAAAACTTGGAGCATCGTTGTAGGGTTGCCAGTCTCGTGGTGTTTTATCGGATACATTTCGGAGAGTGTGCAGAGGAACTGCATAATTTTATTTCTTCTTCCCCATTCTACCATCGGACAACCAGACAATCAGACCATCGCCACGGGGACATGGCGGATATACCACATTTACGCACGAAGCGCTATGCTTCCACTTTTGTGTACCACAAAGGAGTGGAACTCGCTACCTAAGTCTGTGTTGCCCGATGAGTACAATATAGATGTCTTCGACTCGCGAGTGAAAAGGTATCTTCTAGGCAAGCGTGCTCCATCATCGACTGCACCATCACTTAACACCAGGTGAGATCGCAGTCAAACGCAAGAATATTAAAAACTAAAAAATAACTTCCTAATTATACAATGTCGACGTAACTATGTATTATTGCCCATATAGAGGGGCAATCCAAAAATCAATATTGCCTTATCACATAGCTAAACAAAAAAAGAGTAAACTTTATTTCCTTTTTGTCCGTAATACCACGTACACTTTTATTATTATAAAACTAAACGTATCCAAGTTCGTATTGTAACTAAAATATACTGTAGAACAACAATGTTCGGGCTATCGCTTGACAACATCAGTATGTCATTTGATATCAGTTATAAATAGAATACCTCATCTGTTCACGCAGATGTCCTTGATGATAACAAAGGGACTATATTACAAGGGATGGCAACTCGGACAATTACAATCTCCTGCTTATATTATCCCCAATCTGCCTAAACGTGGTTCGACTGATTGTCAAGTCCCTGTTATAATTTTATTATTCTTATATTAGTACAACTCTGTATTCTTTAATAATTTATTTACATGTACAAAGACAAAAATCATAACATACAACTTAACTAATATTAAGAAACCTAAGTACTTACTTATAAGTTAAACAAAATAAAAAGAAATGCCACAAAATATGATGATTGTAAATAAATAAAATGGCTGGTTTAGGCAGCTGCGTAAAATTCGTCAGGATTGCTATTGACCGGGAAATTACTCACAGTGCGCAGCATTGTCACGTTTAATGCCAATGCTGCCAGTGATAGGGTTAAAGATATGGATGAGGTTAGTGCTATCCCTATCCTTATCCCTGTCCTTTACGTGACAGCGTATCTTCATGATGTTTTTTTTTCACCGTTAAAGTGAACGATAATTAGTTATTTAATACGAAAAGTCAGACGTGCGTGCCTCGAGATCGAACTCGTGATCCCTGCGTAGCATATAGGTATCTTCTTTTATCAATTATCAAAAATCTATTGATATGTTGAAGTCCATCTTGAACTTTGCTTTATGTTTCTGTGCTTTAGATTATTTATTTATTTACTTAATTAGAACGGTCGCAGGCCACTTATACTAATTAAGGAAAAGAAAGATACTTATTAAGTACATATAATACTAGAATTTCCCTTGCAAAGTTACGCATGACGACATCATCTTTAAAAAAGAAGGCTCGCACGCTTGAGTCCGGATTATGCTACACGTGAACGAAAACAAGTGTCGCGTAATATAATGTGGAATTGCCAATGTTTTGGATGACTTGGAATATATCGATGATATCATCGCAGACATAAGTTTTACCTTTTAAATCTTTTAAAAAAGACAACTCCGCCACTAGGTATAAATGCTGTGTACCCATCTGGACTGAGTACTTTAGAACCATTTAAACAACTGACACAAAGACCCGAAACAATGATTTGTGAATCAAACAATATTTTGTCTCGTGTGAGATTTGTAGCCACGACAGTCCCACATCGACGACTTCAGATAAAATGCGTCAAAGATTGTGTAGAATATCAATATCCCGAAGACCCAAGAGATGCGATCTGCTGTAAAAAATTCAACAAGGATATTATTAGGCTTCTGCGTATTGCTGCAGATGTAGTAGAATGGTTCTGAATTTCACATATTTTGATTGTGTAGCGCTATGTCTGACTTTTGGGATTGCTAATGTCCGGGCAACTGACACAGATGTTGTTCGTATACATTACTGGTTTTTATAAATTAACTAGCATTTGCAATCGACTTGTACGCGTGGGATTTGGAAGTAAGTACCTATCTATATTTTTATTTTTTACATGTGACAAGAAGCTAAACATAATCACTTCTAGGCGGCGTATCAAGATGAAACTTGTTCCATATTTTGAGTTGAATCTCTAGTAATAAAATTGTAAAGATCGCATTTTATTTCATACAGTAGTTTTTATGTGATGTACGTATAAACATACTGAAAAACAGGCAAACAAAAATGCCATAAATAATTGTTATGGCTTCTATACCCCTTATAATAACACTCACATATTTTTCTTAAATTTCTACCATGTACAGACATAAAAATTACATGTCTGCTGCATACACCCAGAGAGTTGGGCACCAATCGTCACCAATTGGGTGCCACAATTGCGACGTCGACGGGGCAGACCTAAACGGAGATGGCGGGACGAACTAGACACATTTTGATAGGGACTGGCAGGGGATATTCACCAACAGAGTGATTTGGAAGTCCATGGAAAAGGCTTTTTCCCAGCAGTGGGAAATATAAAAAACTGATAAAAAATGTACAGACATCGAGCAGTTACAATTTTATGATATGAATTGTTCATATTCTCTAATATTTCTTAGCATACTTAGCTAAATATTTTAGATGATCATTAGCGAATAGTCCATAAAATATTTTCATCAGGCAGACATTCATTAATGTTGTAAACCTTCCAGCTTACCGAATTTAAATTGAGATTAAAGTGTAAAAATATTTTGAATTATATAAAAGTTGAATTGTTGGATTTTAAATATGTACCTCTTTTAACTGTACTACTTTTAATCCACGGTAATATTACTTTGAAATAGTCTGCTCCTAACTGTTAATATAATCGATTTTGAAGTTAACTTGTTATAATTAATCCTATTACCCAGTTTTAAATCTATCCGTTTCTAGTTTTCCGTAAAACTCATCGGTTTTAAAGTTAGTTTGCAAGCAGTCAGTGCAGGAACGACAAGAATGAAACTTAAAGTGTTAGGTAAAGTTTTGAGTTAAGGCTGCTCGCGTCGTTTCGCTTAACAGTCATCGTAACTCGCTTCAGAACATCTGCGGCTTGCCACGCACTTACTCGTGGGAGATGTGACATGCTTGTTTTATTAAGGACAAAGTCTTCTTAAACTTAGTTAGAAGGTAAATGATTTTGATAAAGAGGTAAGGTTAGGCACATATATATTTCAATCTTTCTTATTTGGTTAGAAAATGAAGGTAATACATTTATATTTTGACTAGCGACTTCCACAAAACGAAATTAAACATTGGTTAAAAAGTTGAACATCAAACTGTGAAACTGGGGAAACTGCATTTAAATTCAGTCAGTAGTATGAAAATATGATTTTTACATTAAGCCGTTAAGCATCGGAGAGCACGTTAAGCCGTCGGTCCCGGCTGCCATAAACATCCAAATCCGGTTGGACTAGAAAGCCGACCCCAAGTGACTTGGGAATAATAAAGGCTAGGGAGGAGAGTAGTATTAATGTATGATGGCGTAACTAATATACAGATAAATAAAAAATACTAAACGGCCGTTGTTTTGAGTTTAGAATCCTGTATTGCTGTAATCGATTACATTTAATTTTTCATACATTGTATACATGTTAAAAAACGAATAAAATAGGCATAATAAGTTTCAAACTAGTCCGTGTATATCAGATCAGATCTCCACGCTTGTTACAATTTTATAATTATAGGACTAACTGTTGCAGACCCAGACGCCCCGCCCCATAAAAAGATTTTTTAGTCTATTTCGCAGTAGGACTAATTTAGGTAAACACGCTTATTTGAATAGACTTATGAGCTCGTACAATAATAATTATAACTTAAAAAATTTGCAATCTGGACATTTTTCACATTGCAGACATAGATAAATTTTGGACTTATATAACTATTGTGTTCTTAACATATACATATACTGTGTGTTAGGAACACATGGTTTGGATTCTGCTTACTGATACATATTCAACAAAAAGATTATTCTAGTACTGCACTTAATTAAATTTTTTACATTATTTTACTGTTTTATCATGTATGTTTCTTTGTAATTTTAAGTGTTGTATACACCTGTAAAGGTGTTTCGAACCATTCCCTAATTGTTTTAAATTATAATCGTATAGTGACATGACGATGGTCTAACTTTAAATAAATAAACTGTTCCCCGTGGTAACCACGCTTACGATTACTGCTGCGATCCGTAGGTCGCAACGTGATGTATTCTATATGTATTCTATACCTTTTCACAATAATTATTCTAGCTAAAAAATCTCTTTGCATCCCTAGAGAATTTGCAAATTTTTTTTAAACAACGAATAAACAAACAAAAAAATGGTTGTCTGTAAAGTCGGTTTACGGACGATAGTTTAACGTGACAACGTCATAACAAAATTTCTTTCCCGTAACGGTATAATGAGCGTAATGGGACAATGAGCGTAACGGGACAATGAGTCATCCTTTTTCGTGCGTGCAGCCGGCGTTCATTCATTTATAAGACGGTGTCACGTCAAAAACAATCTCTTTAGCAATGTAATATATTAGTGTAGAGAAAATGTGAAATCTAACTCGATACAATAATTTAATTCTGCGAAATCATTTCACACATTTTGTGAAGAGCAATAAATGTAGATATGATTACAATAGCATTTTAGGAGTTATATTATATTTCCATTGGAAGTCTAACAAGTTACCTGTTAATACTTATTAATTGTAATATTCCAATATAAAAAACATTCGATAGCAATACAAACCATTTTGTCCGTGTACTATAAAAAGTTGTTACAAGGGGTCGTATTTATCGTAGCAATCAAATAAAATCATCAATAAACTGTCCAATCCAATGGTTCAATGATAGGAATCATTTCAGCTGTTTAGGCGTTATGACGTAATATAAAAACCTATTGAAACACACATGGCTGTACCCACGGAAGACATTTTCTTCCGTCATCTCACACAATCGGGTAGAAATATGAGTTTTTATAACCCGACATCTACGTAATAAGGAAAAGCAGTAAAAAAAGAGCAATAAGTTGCAGTGACATCGCAAAGTATAAGAGTAGACTAGAGGGTCAATTCTCGAAATAAAAGTTGCTCAAATTGTTTTGAATGTAGTCTTATAAATAAACGTTAAATGTGAACAAAATAATAAACAACTACTATTATAACTAACGTATCGTTACTAATATTATAAATTCAAATGTTCAATCTTAACTGAACTAAAATGTTGAATCTTAACTACTCGACCGATCATCGTGAAATTTTGCATACACGATGTTAAAGTATACAGAAAAAGAGAGAGAGAGATAGTACCTCACACCCTGGAAAAAGAACTATTCCCCAGAGATCGAAACTTTTTGACAAAGTGTAGACTTTGTCAAAAGATTTCAATCTCTCGTTCAATAATGTATATTTAAGCATGTGAAGCCGCGAGCAAAAACTAGCATCTTAGTTAGTTAGTTAGTTGGACGTGTGCTATCCGCACTTAGCCCCACAATTGGGCCATTGTGCGTCAGTAACCGACGCGAGAATTTGTTCGGTTACTCATACCACCTCAGCTCCGCCCAGAAAGATAATAGGGGACCGGTGTTGCGCAGTACCTCCTGCATCGTTTCTGGACTGTTTAAAAGTTTTGCCCGTTGGTTGCTCACACTTTTACAATGTAGGAGCACGTGAGCCGCTGTCTCCTCGGTCTCCATGCAGCCTCTACATATGGGACTGTCAGTGATGCCGATGTTGAATAGGTGTTTGTTGAGTGAGCAGTGGCCTGTTATTATACCCACTAGGTGTCGTAGGTTTTTCCTTGTGGAACGTAGCAGTTTGCGTGACAGATGTTTGTCTAAGGATGGAAAGGCTTCCTTCGTCTGTCTATATTCCTTTGATTTGTCCACTTTTTTTCGTGTAGTTTCGTGGTTCTATCGCATAACCATGTTTTGAGTTGGCAGAAGGGTATCGGGACAATTGGTTCGGTTCCTACCATTTTAGTGTTCCATCCTCTCTTTGCCAGTTGATCTGCAGCATCATAGCTAGAAGAGTTGCTATGGCCGCGTATCCACTGCAACGTTACTCTATTTTTAGTTGCAATACTTTGCAGCTCACGTTTACACTCCAGGATGAGTCCACTGTTAAAACAGTTGCTATTAAGAGCTTGTAGTACCGCGGCACTATCTGAGATAATGCATATCGACTTATCGCTTATACCCCTTGATGTAACCGCTGTTGCAGCTCGGGTGATTCCAACACATTCTGTCTAGTAGATAGTGTTGAGGTTTTCCAGGGTCGTTGAGTAATTTATGGTTAGGTCGTGTGAGAAGACTCCTATTCCTGTTCCTGTTTTTGTTTTGGATCCATCCGTGTATATTCCCACTTCATGTATGCCAGAGCTATCTTTAGATTCTTCATGACGTTGGATGTGGTATTTTTTGTCGAAAGTAAGGGTTTTTGCGACGATATCACATGTCGCCTCTATCATTAGAATTTCGTTGTATACTAATTCCTTCAGGTGCACATGAGTTATTCTATTGTCCCGTTTCCAGAGCACTACATTTTCAAGCCGTATAGCAGCTAGCTTTGACAGCTTCCTGCTGTATGATGAGGTGTAGGGGTCTGAGATTTAGTATGGCCTCCAGCGCTGCCGTGGGTGTTGTTCTCATACAGCCTGTCGTCGCCAGGCAGGCGAGTCATTGTAGGCTTTGTAGTTTTTTTATGACTGTGCTTAGAAGAGTGCGGGGCCACCAAACTATGGTGCCATATATTATTATGGGGCGTATTATAGTTGTGTAGAGCCATAAGGTTATAGATGGTTTGAGGCCCCATTTTCTTCCTATTAATCTTCTGCATTGCCAGAATGGTGTGCATGCTTTGGTTATTTTCGTGTTTAGGTGCTTACTCCAGTTCAGCTTGTGGTTGAGTACTACATTCAGATACTTGACTTCTTGCGATAGGGTAAACGTTAAGACGTTTATTTTAATATAATAAATTTAATCGTACCGAAACTAAATCATAACCCTATTTCATTTAAACTTTTTTATTACGAGAACCTCTCATCTTCTCTAAGAACGTAATTTACACATACTTTATATATCCGAGGGTATAAAATAAAAGCAAGCTGGCATTTTCTATGTTAGTAGCTTCGCTTGAGACTAATAATTTTAAAACTAAATTTTCTTACACGAAGGGTATTTTTTAATAATCTTCGGCCGTCCGGCCGTCTGCAGCATGATCTAATTTCTGGACCGACGACCGAAAGTAATTTAGAATTAAACCACACATATTAAATTTAAAATTAATATTAAGGCCGCATACTTTTTAAACTGTCTGCATAGATATATACATAGTTCCATGCCTGTACTCTCGAGTTCAAAGGCGACACGAGGTGTTGGCATAATATATTTCGCCAACTATGATTTCAGCTTCTTCGTGATAGAAGGTGAGCATGGAGTCATGCAGTTCCTGGAAATTTCTTGATAGAGAAAACCTATAACACTTTGCCTGACGCGGCAATCGTACCTGAGACCTCAAGGTTCATAGGTCATGGTTACATAGGTGTGTATTTAGTTCTGCATCATCTCGTAAGCTGAGTGAGTTATGTAAAGTCACAGATTTGGTTGCCAGATCGGGCAAAGCATTCAAGCAAATAGAAGACTCAAATAATAAGCTGCCATACCTATTAGGTACTATTGAATTTTTGGGTGATTCAATGTAGTAGCAGGGAGTCTGTAGATAGCAATAGGCTTTCTCTTAAGTAAAACCTAATTTTATAGCTGATGAAATGTGGGTGTAATAAGTCTAGTCTGCCTACCCCTATGGCGACATGTGGCGACATACGAGCTTAAGTCTATGTATGTTAGTTATAAAATAAGAAAAATCAGACTCTTGACCGCCGATGGCCAGATCCAATTTTAATAAATAAATTAGTATCAATTTAGGTCCCATATTGACTGCACAGATAGCGTAGCGGTTTCAGTGGTCGGCGTGCCACCGCTACCACGCCGAGTATTGTCGGTTCAATCTCTATATAGAAGAAAAAATGTGTGATCCACAAATAGTTGTTTCGGGATAGGTATTTTTTGTGTCTGTTGTTTGAATGATTGTAAAGTTCCCCGCGCCAGCTGTCTTTTTCATAATAAAAAATATAAATGAGATTTAGCAATTGGACGTTTAAAAGATACTTGTGAATAATAACTTATATATGAGTATTGTCATTATTTAACTTAATAACTAAGCGAGCCGTTTTAAAGCCAGTCAGGCATAAACTTCGCGGATGGCCGGACCAAGTTTAACTTACCGGTGTTGCTTCTAATTAAGTTGCGGAGAGGATGCAGGGATGACTGCATTTTCTCTTTGTGAACATTCAAGAGCTGTCTCAGGACTTAAAGCTTGATTACTTTTAACATCAGACGATGGAACATAAAAGTGTTTTTAGAATGTATTGTCTGATAATCTATCTGACGTTATTTATCTAAAACTACTTTGCCCGACCTAGAAATCTAACCTGTAACCTCACGATTAAAAGCAAAAATGAGCCCTAAGTTAAGCCACGAGACCAACGAGAGAATTATAGAGTGGAAAACATGAATATTAACATTTAACTTGCTGTTAATACAATCTTGAAATATTATATCGCTGAAAAAGGATTGCCTCAGTGGCGAATTATAGTGAATGCGCGTGAGTGTTGATGTTTCAGATTCGATTGCTGGCTTAATTTTATTGGATTTTTCTGTCTAGAATTTTTCAGTAGCAGTACAAGCTGTAACTATTTACCATAAAAGGCAATAAATTCGTCTAGTATTTAAAATTTTAGCTAGCCAAATTTGGGTACTTACGCGCTCAGGCATATAAGCATGACCTATGTATGTATGACAAGAACATTCTTCAAAATATTACAGCAAAATCCTAATATGGAAACAAAGTTATTTGATCAGATATTTTTCACTCACTGATTGATAAATATTATTGAAATTAAATTTCATTTTAAAATAAACAACGTGACAAAATCCGTATAAAGTAGTTTAATTTTAATGTATAACATTCGCGTAAACATAAGACAATATTAAATATCAGAAAACCAATTTACGTAAAAAACGCTATTTTATATACTGTTCCGATCTTGTCTCAGTAACATCAATTTTGTAAATGGTATTTGAAATTGTCAAAAACATACATACATAGATTCACACGTATTTCCCAGACGGGTAGGCAGAGACTACGGATTTCCATTTGCTACGATCCTGACACGCTTCTCTGGCTTCATTCACTTTCATACCATTCCTCATATACGCTCGCCGGTTTAAGGTGCTCTTAACCTGGCCTTTATCCAGAACGTCTCCGATCTGATCAAGAAACGTTCGCCTAGGTCTTCCCCTTGCGACTTTTCCACTAGCCTTATAAACTTTCTTAGTCAGTCTTCTCTCGTCAATTGTTTCTACATGCATACAAACCAGCTTAACATACCCTTTTCTATTCTCGTCACTATATCGACTTTCATGCCGCATCTCTCTCTATTTTGAACAGATTTTATTACGAGAATTAACCGTCAGATCGCTCACCGCTTCCTACATTCCACATATTATGTATTTGGTGAACTCTCTCCCACAGCCTTATAAAATTAGTTAAGTTTCGTCTGTAGTTCGTATCTAACTACAGCTGAAGCGAATGCGGGACTTCAATTGTCACGCGACAACTTGTTGTTAACTATGTAAGTGATGTCTGAACTATCCGAATTACGTCACCAGAAAGGCACTCATTCTAATCAGAATCAGGTATCCTTGTTCTATGTAGTTTTGTGTTAAGGAAGTCAAACAATATCACCGTGATTATTTTTTCTAGTTTTACTTTGCCATGATAAAGTATTTACATAATATTAGTTTTGTGAATGTATTTGGTAACAATCTCATAAGATTTGTCTGTTTTTTTTCTAGCCAGTTTGTTCTTGGAATGCTAGACATAATTAAAAACCTATTGTGTCTGACGGAGTGCCACTGCAACTCATTAGATTAAAAATGAAGCAAACCTAAAAAATTATTCAGCAAAAAATGCAATATAATTCTTGAAACACTAATAATTTAACAATGTTCAGGTAGATTGATATAACTTAATAATACTTATACACTTAAACTTCTTTACTTTAAAACAAATACAACCATAGCTCGAAGTGTTGGAAATTTAGTAAAAGTTGGTTTAATTATGGACTTTGCTATTCTTATTGATAAAATTAACTTTAGCAGTAATATTGACAATGATGAACACAGCTTATAAAAACCTGTCTATTACCACTGGCAATAAAATAATATTATCAGCATTTTACATTGTCAATTTTCTTTTATTCATTTAATAATACTATCGCACTAACGAACAATAATATATAGGAGGCCTTTACAAAAATTCAAACAACGTTTACAAAAAAGAACCAGCCTCATCACAACTATTTGTGAATCGCCCAAATATTTGTCCCGTGTGAGGATCGAACCCATAAAACTTGACGTAGTCGCAGTGGCGCGGTGACCACTTAAACCACTACGCCTTTCGAGCAAAAATGTTTAAATAATGATATTTCGTCATTCACACAACGTAAACCTTAAATGATATCTATAACGCTAATCGGCCGAAGTCGATTGGTTAATGGTTCTGTTACATGTTTATGACGTCATTTGACAACTGTTAAAATGGAGCAACCAGAGAAGCAGTTTAAAACCGGCGGTGTGACCACTCAATGGTATTGGTTATCGTTATCGTTAGGTTGTGCAAATTTTAATTTAAATAATTTGTTGGCCAAAAACTTATTATTGAGTCTCTTATGTTGAATTTGCTCAATTCGCGCAAACGTACACTGTACCAATAGTATTTTTGCAAAAAGTTCAGGATAATTAGGCTACAAATTTTAAAATGAACCACGTAAATAATGAAAAATTTAGTCAGTTACATGATTGCCTTCCTGCTAACAATCCCGCAACACTTAAAACAGCTTCTATATTCATACCGAGATAATCCACTAGCAACTCAAGTATTTATCGAATACTAACTGGTACACGGTGCATCCAACATCAGGCAAGCTCTATAGATCCCAAGGGCGCGTTGCACTTAGCCGAACAATACACGCCGTTGACGCGGTCGTGCTCGCTAATGACGTCACGTATACGCTCACACGCTAACCTAAATACGTCATAATTATCGTATCAACATTATACTCGTAAAGCTAAGTCGTTTTAGAGGTTAGAATGTTTTGTGGTTTGAAGTGTGTTTACTTTAACGAAGAGCATGCAGATTTTGTGCAAGTTTTAAATAAATGTCTGTAGATATTTGTGTTTGTAAAGAATTTAAAGGAGAATTAAGAGAATTATGTTAACTTGGGTATAAGTTAGTTGGATAACTATTGTTAATTTTAAAAGAAATTTTAAATGTAGGCACCTTGCCTACATTTAAAATTTCTTAAAATAACATCGTTTTGATAGGCCAAAATACAATAACCACTAAACGTACGAGAATAGGTTAAAAATACTTAATACTATTATGAGAAGTAGACCGTGGCAGATTTTTACTGAAAGGAACTGGAAAACTACAGAAAATAAAGACATAATCTTGTGTTCTGTGACTGTAGTGTATTTTAGAGTTTTATTTATAATAATAATTGGTAATCGCATTCAATCTGTTTTCATATGACTAACAAGCACAAGATGCATGTTTCTTGCTAATGTAAAAAGTACATACTAAAAATTTTAAGTATGTAAATAGTATGATTATATTCTTGAGTGGAGGCCGCGACTCGGCAAACGTAGTGTAGGACGCCCTCCGACCAGGTGGGATGACGATCTGCGAAAGACTGCAGGCAGATGCTGGATGCGGCAAGCTGAAGACAGGGCGCTATGGCGCTCTTTGGGGGAGGGCTATGTCCAGCAGTGGACTATTGATAGCCTGATGATGATGATCATGATGAAATAGTATGATTGCCAATTTAGTCTGTCATTCCAGAAATTTACAGATAAACCAGATGCAAACTATGAAAGAAAAAAGACTAGGAAGAACTAAACTAATTACACCTTTTTTGTAGATTTGGTGTTTATAATTATGAAATAACCGCTCAAACCACGGCGTAGTTAAGCTTACCTTACTTGCACATTAAGAGCGCTATAAATTTTTAATCATAAATATACTTCTTACGTCACACGAGGTAAAACTATTACAGCAACATCTAACGTAAAAATGAAGAGGCAATTTAATTTTACACTTAACTTGTTCATGAAGTAATTCGCTTACCGTGCTAGAGGTTTAATATTCAGAGCTGGATGCCAGCTTTAATGGCTGACTTACACAGTGCGAGCTAGTGTACGAGTCAGCCTGCGAGGAGCTGCACTGTAGTAACTCGCACTGTTTGGACGTCATTTACGAGTAACTCGCACGTGCGAGTTGGACAGTAGCTCGCATCCGAGTTACTTCAACATTTTTTGTTTTCACTTGCCTGCTCACCCGGCAGCAACTCGCACATGGCAGCAGCTCGAACGTCGCTCGCATTGTTTGAAAGCGTTTGGTAGTAGCTCGCCAGTGCCAACCGGACAGTTGTGAATGGAACCCGTGTTTTTTTTGTGTGCTGCGCCTACGTACGAAGCGCGTTTATCAAGTTCAAAATGACTGCGGATAGATGGTCTTCTTACAATAATATTTCTTTCATGAAACTACAGAGAACAAGAAAACCTATGGAATTGTTTCGATAAAAACTATCGAAATAGAGATATGCGGAAAGCATCTTTGAAACATATCGCAAAATAAATGCATCTAGGTAGCACCAGCGAGGTAACCAAGAAAATAAAAAATTTACGATCTAGCTACTTGGTGTGGTGTAGACAGCAAAGGCGAGCCGAGCTACTGGCGTATGAGTAGTCAAGCCGAGTAGCTGCCTACTAGGCAGCAGCTCGCACTGTGTAAACCAGCCTCTTACACAAGATAGTGCAACAGACAGTCGTATTATTATTCTTAACATGCACTACCTGAGTAATAAAAGACAATTTTGGCCTCAATTCTAGCCAATGGCAATGTATGATATGACTGGATTCAGAAATCCAAGTGTAATAGTAAAAAATTATACAATTTTAGATTGCATAATGGCATTACGAAATCAAAGTGGATGAATAACAAATGCTCTATTCCTGAACTATTTATCTATAATCTGAACCAGACTTTGATTTAAAGGCAACCTGTGAGCTCGGATTCGATCAAGTATCGAATCGAGAATGGTATTATTAGATTTGCCTGTTAAGAAGTGCACAGTTGAAGTACTCAGTTAAAAATGTACATAGTAGACAGCAATTGGCTCTTCTCTTATTTCGTAGGACCTTTCGTATAGTAATAGATTGTCCCAAGTCACGTATCTCAAAATTTTCAAAGTTCCGTGCGTATTAAATAATTAAATTGTTCGCATTTAAAATTAAGGAAAACATCGTGAGGAAACCTGCATGTCTGAGAGTTCACAAATATAATGTTCTCGAAGATGATAATGATGTTTGTAATTCTATGAGTATTCTATATAAAATTTTCTATATGTAAAGTCTGCCAATCTGCACTGGGCCAGCGTGGTGGACTATGGCCTAACCTTTCTCACACTGAGAAGAGGCCTAGCAGTGGGCCAGTTTAAATAAAAGGCTGATATTGTTGGGAATATCCCCAAGGAACATTGAGGACTATAGATTTGCCAATCTAAGATTAAATAAAACACTTAATAATTTATCTATCTCACCTGTGATACCTAGTATGACTTTACGGGCTTTTCGAAACATTGAGAGCGTGAAATCTTGTGAGCGATGTCTTGAATAAGACTATCACATTAGAATGTACAAAATGAATGTATGTAGTTTGCGTGCTGCATTACATTAGCTACGCGAGATATTTATTATTGCGCGGTTGACAACGATTATTGTTTATGACCGATAATTTTTCATTATGTCATGATGACGATACATCAATCCCACGCAAGTGATTCAGCTTACGCATGATAACCACGTCGTGTATAAAAGCTTAACGCCTATAATTCCATAAAGATAATTTGTGAGCATTTTTTTTTGTTGCTAATAAAAGACAACTCCCGTAGTAGGAATTATTTTTGTGTCGCGGGGGGACTTTACAAACATTCATACAACGGACACAAATAACACCCAGTCTCGAAACAACTATTTGTGGATCACACAATTTTTTGTCCCGTGTGGGGAGCGAACCCACAACACTCTACGCGGCAGCAGTGGCGAGCGACTTTTACCACTACTATTAATTCAAGTAACTTTATCCTATAATTGGGCTCCATACTGCTACAAAAATGTTCCTTAATCTCATAGAAACTTGTCCCATAAAATTGTCTAGCAATGTAATGACCTGTGAAATGTACTTTGTCTAGACGCTGCAATATTCAATTACGTATATTTTAATCTATAAATAATCGTCAAAGGCAAATTGAAGTGACATGAAAAATCATTTCAATTTAATACAGACAGTACATACAAAAAGAATAAATACAAAAAGAAAAAAAATATATATTTTATTTATTATAATAAAGTTTTATATACAGTAATACATCAATAATTATAATTATTACACTAAGTAGGCTCATACTAACATACGTCATTATCATCATCAGGCTATAATAGTCCACTGCTGGACATAGCGCTCCCCCAAAGAGCGCCATACGTATTATTAACATACGTATTATTATAAAAATACTAATCATTACAATACGCAATATACACAAAATTGGTTTAGGCGTTGTAGAATTCATTGAAATTAAACTACTATATACAGATTTTATCGCGTTGTTTATTTGACACTTTATTACAAAATTTGTTCTAAATTTTGTAATAAAGTGTCAAATAAACAACGCGATAAGATACGTATATAGAAGTTTAATTTCAATGACTAACATTCGCGTAAACAGAAGACAATATTACGTCGTAGAATTCGTCAGAACCGTCAACTGCTGATAATGCTAATACTTGGCTCAAGAGATGACCAGCCTTCTGCTCAAGCGAAGAGGCAACAATATCATAATTATTTCAATATTCACTAGCAAATTCTCTTTTTCTTTTTGATATTTTATATTTTCTCTGCATGAATGCATAGTGATCGGCTTGCTAAAAATATATTATTACTGTTAAACAGTAATAATATCACAATGTTGATAGAAAGAAAGATATTTGGATGAGATGGTGACATCAAAATAACTCGACATATTCGCTTATAACAGGCATGCAAATATTTGCTTAAGACTAGTACATTATGACATTTTATAAAGTAATTAAAATGTTTGACCTGTATTTAACTGGTGTATTTACAGTTATGTGCTTTGCAACTTGATTATTACTAGCGGTCGCCAAGTGGTCGAAATTCGATCATAATTGATTTAAATTTAAAGTTTGATAGTTATTAAGGTTTAATTGTCTATACCTATTTCATTATAATTACATTTCACGGTACTTAAGATATGTAACCATAGTTACGAAGAATTGTACGATATCAGCCGACCAATGTCTATATATATATATATATATATAATGAAATACTACGAACGCGATTCGACTGCGTGTGTCAAATGCATGGTTGTGTGCGTGTAGTGCTTTTTCATTAATGTAATGTATTTCTAATTCATATTTTATAAAAAATATTAGGATTCGCCACTCCTTCTCCGTATAAACTTTAACTGTGCTAAATTTCATACTCCTCCGTCCGCGCAATTTTCGTAAAGAGGGGTACAAAGTTTTTGCTTCACGTATTAATATTTAGATTTCTGGCAATAAAAACGATTAAAACTAACACATTAATCTTAACAACAATTAAATTTAAAAATTAATTCAGTGTGAAAAAGCACTTTTCAAGACGTAACCTAAGTCTTAATTTTGGTTTGAATTGCTGCAAAGGTCTGTTATTACTTGAGGGATATGTTTATAATCTATAATCCAAATAAGGTGGCTATTTCTATAAACAAGAGTACTTTTACAACTCATGTCTTAGTAGGATCTCTTTTTAAGAATTTACTATCTTCACTAACCTTTATAAAGATTTTTTTATTATTTTTAACAAACATACCAATATCAAAAGATTAATTTGTATACTTCATTTCAAAGCTTCAAAGTACATTTAAATCAAAGCACAATATTAATTATTTACACTCGTTCTAAATTCAAAAGGCATTTTATCACATTTTCCTCTATATGATGTAATCTCATATCGCTACTAAAATTCTTTGTACAATGTCAGACTTTTAATCTCAGTTTTTATTTTTGGGATGAAGCAAAGTATATCTGTCTCTGTAACACAATCATTTCAAAAACATTCTAAATCTTTCATGAGTTGTACACATATATGTAATAACATTATAGAAAATTTACTATTATTACACGTTATTTTAATTTACCTATAATTAAATGTAAAACCGCTTGGGGTTCTTGTACAAGCAAATAAATTCGGTTATAGTTTTTTTTAAGGTTTATTCTAAAATGAGTAGCCGTGAGTTTCATGCCCGTTTTTGTCTCTAGTTTAGTTAGCCTTAACGTTCGTAAGTGTTACTTTGTGACTTAGATGTATAGTGATATTTTAAAATAATAAATGCAGCGTTTAGCAAAGGATGGCTATAGTGGATTTGTATTCCTAATGAAATCTAAGTTCCTTATATTTGTTACTAAATTCTGCCCACGCCTTTTCCTACAATAATCCATATCTATACAAATAAATAAAATTGAAGTGTCTGTTTGTAATGTCAAAATAACAGCTTTTTATCTAATGCATATGAAAGTATATAAGACACCGATGCGAAAACATCTATTTTTAAAATTTTCGTCTGTCTGTTTGTTCCGGGTAATCTCCGAAACGGCTGAACCGATGGGACGGGACTTTTACTGGCAGATAGCTGATGTTATAAGGAGTAACTTAAGCTACTTTTATTTTAGAAAA
Organism: Catocala sponsa; assembly: GCA_963564715.1. NCBI lineage: Eukaryota > Metazoa > Arthropoda > Insecta > Lepidoptera > Erebidae > Catocala > Catocala sponsa. Next base: position 16,582,550 of record OY751338.1, on the reverse strand, counting down.
AAGTAGGGTTCCGCGGAAACAAACACTTTTTAGTTAAAATTTACGCGGACGAAGTCGCAGGTAGTATCAGGATAAAAGATAGGAATTATACTTTACCTTTATACATTCAACAATCTCTTTCCTGACGAATTTTATTAAAATCGGCTTAGTACTTTAGCCGTAAAAGCGTAGTAGACAGAGATACTTTCGCATTTATAATATTTCCAGATCTTGCCCGCGGCTTTTCTCCCGTTAGTCTACAGTTTGTAAATAAATTTATATTCCTCAGAAACAGTACTTTTCTCTGGATGAAAAGTAGCCATTTTATTTTTATACCTTTGACAACGTGTATGCGAAATTGCATAAAGCGAGCAGTTAAAGCGTGAAAGCGCAACTAACATATATGTATCAATCAATACACAATCAATCAAATTAATATTTTTCTGTCTTTCTTTTTTTTTCTTTCTATACAGATAAACAAACAAACTCACGTCCGCATTTGTCATATTAGTTAGGATAATGATATGGAGCTCTTCGTCTAAAAATCTCTGGGTATCAGAATATTATAATTAATTATCTTGTTTTACATAATATAGGTACCTTATCAAATAATTTCACCGAAAAAAAAATTTTTTTATACGACTATGTTGGTAAACAAGCATATGGCCCACCGGAGGGTAAGTGGCCACCGTAGCCTATGGACGCATGCAACACCACAGGCATCACTGGCGCGTTGCCGACCCTTTAGGAGGAAAAGGAAGTGGGAAGGAGAATGAGCGGGAAGGGGGAAAGAGGTTGATTGGGCGTCTGTCACTCTCACTCACCTAACGAAACAACAGTAGGAATACTGCTATTTCACGTCGATATTCTGTGAGAGGGTAGTCCTTCCCCGGTCGAACCAGCCCATTCATGCTGAAATCAGCGAGGCTCTACTACTCAAAATATCTAAATCCAATTTTCTGCATATGCAATCATGCCTAAATCCAACCAAATCAACAGTTTCACATAATTATTATATTGTTACTCCGTACACAAAAATATAACATTTCTCATTCCACAACAACTTATTTGTAAGTCTATTCTCATGTTCATCACTAATTGCCAAACATCGAGAATGTTCGATATTGCCAATTACATTTCGTCTAATATCGCATCGCAACCGCTTTCGAAACCGAAGCTTTAAATTACCGAAACGAAATTAGATCCACACTCGCGTAATCAGATTGCTACTGCGATTTATACGAGTCATGTTCATTTTTGTCACAATCTAAATATCTTACTTTCTTTATAGTAACATGATTTATAAGATTAGTTCGACTATAATAATGAATCTTTATTCAGATATAAAATCCCTTAATTATCCATCTCTGAATAAGTGTTTTCAAGACTACTCCCGCACTAGAAATAACCATTTGTAGATCACACAAATTTTTGTTCCGTGTCGGATTCGAACCCCCAACACTCGGCGCAGTGGCAGCGGCGAGGAGACTTAAACCACTAGACCATCCATGCAGTCAATAATAGTAATAGTCAAATTAAATAAAGTAACATTTATTATGTTTAACAGTTAAGGCTTTAGTTAAGGCAGTTAAGGTTTTGTCATTTTCTTGTACCATTTTAAACGCCTTTAACACAATTAAGCAAACCATTTAGTTAATCTCGTATCGTAATCAGCATAAAAACCATAAGACACGAAGAATACTCTAAATTTGGCATAGCTATCTATTAGGCTTTATATCCGAGATACTGTGCGAAAAAGTTTTATCACCAAAAAGGTAGGCGGGCGGCAGCCTTATATCACATTTCGCCAGCTATGTTTTTAAATTTAACGTGTTAGAAGGCTAGCCAATTCTGTCGAACGGGTATATTATAATAAACTTCCCAACAAAAAACGCAAGAACACACACACACACACACATAAAAATACTATCGAAGTCACTTGAACTGGTCATTTATGTAACAGTAATCACTAATCACTGTTTACATATAATAATTTCTGTCAGTATATGTGTTAGAAAGCGGCGGATGGGAAATTATTCACTACCTTTCAACATTCCAAAACTAAGCCGGCTTATAATTTTACAATGCACCAAGCAAATAATAGATGATATTGCCTCAGTAATTTACACCCATGTGTTACATGTTGAACAAAAGCTATCTTTTTATACTATAAACATTATTACTATAGCTTTGCCAAAACGTAACTTTATGTACGTAAATCATAAAGATGCGGTATATACATATGTAGGTGCGAAATTTCCAAATGCGCGTGGATGGCCAACACGTAGTATGTTTTTATACGTATTCGTTAAATTATGTTCTATTAATCCTCGATGGCGTAGTAGTTAGTGTAACCGACTGCCACGCCTGGGGTCACGGGTTCGATTCCCGCACAATCAAACATTTGTGTGCATGAACATGGATGTTTGTCTTGGTCTGGGTGTTTCTATGTATAATAAAAAAAATATAATAACAAAAATAAGTATATATTATTATGTATGTTTATCTATTGTCTAGTACCCATAGTACAAGCTCTGCTTAGTTTGGGCTAGATGGTGTTGTATGTATGTGGTAGAATATATTATTACCTATTATTACCTATATATTATTAATATTTTTTACAGAATTAAAGCAACTCTAAAACTCTATCAAGTGTACCCTAATCGAATCTAACTTTAAAATGCTACTCACTTTTCTTGAAAACCCAGGTTTAAAGCAAGCACATCAACATTGCAAACCACAACTTTCACTCACTTTGTTCTTTTATAGGGTGAAAATAAAGTTGAAAATTCGTTGCTTCAAAAGAATATTTTAAATAGGTCAATTCCGTGGATCTTAACTATTCTTGAAACAAACTTTAACCTAATATCACTCACTTACGTTGCAGATTACAGAGCTTATACAATGAAGAACAGTAATACGTACTTAAATTGTCGTATATTTGATAAACTTACTAGTTTATACACTGATTACTTCTAAAGACACTTCGCTTGTCATAATATATATAATTTGAGGGTTTTAGTAACAACTAACAGTAACAAATCTTTAATTATATGAAATAATAAATAATAAATAAAATAAAAATGTTTATTTCATTTTCTACAAGAAATAACAGATTGCAATCGGAGTTTCCTTTTAAGCTAAAAATATGCTTGCGATAGGAAACTCCGCTCTTCCAAAATACAAAGTACCTATAAAATGATTCTTAATATTATATGCGAGACATTTTTATTTAATGAATGTATTACCCAGAGGGGTAGGTAGTGGTATATAACACTCACTTTTCTCCAGCAATTTTTTGGTTTCATACATATATAAGGGGGCAAATTTAATGTCATCTACGGGCACATTACAAGAATCTATGTTGTTATTGAGATGCGCTCGACGTCTTACAAAAATACAGTACTGTCCAAAATGGTAATCAAATCCAGATCACCTTACGAACGCAGCAAATATACATACTTACATAGATGTCACTTTATGCACCGGTACTAAAGAGATCGTCATATTTGTTATTTTTAATTAATAGCAATTATTATTAATTATCCTCTCCATTACGCAATTCTTTATTGCTGAAGATTGAAATTTCGTCACATTTTTTATTAAAATCACCGCTCTTTTACACCTTTTATAAAGCAATGAATATCATTATAAGTTACGGAATATTCATGTTAAATTCCAGGTGAACTGTCTGAGCTGTTATCTTGACTCCAATCTTATTCTAGAAACTTTCAAGAGCTTGACTGTCATGTATGTGGGGATTTAGGTTTTACACCCTCGTTTTGTTCATATGAATGAATAGTTTACAGAGATATCAGACCGAGAAAGTTTGCCACGCAATCTTAGATATTGGATAACTGACATTGAGAAGGGAATACTTTAAACGTTGAACTCTTGGATGAAAGAAGAAGAATTAAATGTATATAGAAATAACATCATAAAAGTATATTTGTCTATTATTTATCTACTTACCATCAGAATATTTATTTTGTAGTACATTATGCTTGCGACTTTGTCTGCGTGAACTTGGTTCGCCCACCGCATAATTTATGTACATTACATGGTGCACCATAAACTTCAATTCTAACGAACGAAATTAAGTGCAACGTAACTTAGCTTTGAATGACCTGTACACTATCAAAATTTGTTAACCACATCAAAACGTGGTTTGTGTGACATGTAGCCAACAATCAAGTTGATTACTTAATGCAAGTATTGTTTTAAATATGTCTATATTATTCAGAGAACTCTCTTTATAGTTTTATAGTAGTACAGACGTTTTCCCTCAATGATCGTGTAGGTGTATCAAATAGCACTATTAGTTTTATCCAAATCCTGTTGATTTAAACTGAGGATTGAATTGTCACTATAATAGTGACTTACGCGCTATGGGTATCAAGTCTCGGGTCGGGTCTAAAAACCGTATAAACACTCTGTAATAAAGTTTGCCATAAATAAAACATCTTGCTAAGCTTTTCTCTCTAAGAACAGTTTGTGCGCGACAGAGAAATGTGAGTATCACAAGGGTCTATCTAATGGATTACGTGATTTTTACTTCCCTGTCGAGAATACGGTTGTTGGCTGATAACTAAGTCGAGATTAATCTCTGTCAATAATTGAGGGGAGTTTTTGTATGTATTTGACGGATATAGGGACGGATATATATTTAAAAACAATCGGAGTAAGTAAGTATTTATAGAATGAAAGGAAAACGCTGTCCGACTATTTGTTGTATGATCCAGATGATGCTACAGAGATATTGTTAAGATTGTTATATGAATGTCTTTTTTCTATTGTAGTTTCTAACTCGAACTCAATTGTCGCCTCGCCTGTTACCATAGTAACCAACTGTTATTGCCATTATTACTCCAAAAACTCAAATTATAACTGATGATTAGGATGTGAATTGGGTAGAGAGACTGCACAGCGTTGTCAATGTGATACCAAACTATATGCCACTAATATTATAAATGTAATTGTTTCAGAAGATTTATTGTCATTTAGATTAATTACTCAATCACGCATAAACCGTTTAACTTATTTGTACAAAACATGGCACACAAATAAAGAGAACTATTAGCAATATATAAAATTATTACTTGTTTTTTTTTTTGTTCTACGCGTTCCAATAAAATTCATCCAGTTACGATGGAACCTTAAAGTTGTTGTGCTCACAAGGATTTCTTGCAATAATAAACTTCATATTATGGGTGTATCAACCTACTACGAAGTAAAGAGTCGTTCGAACACATGTATAGCTAGCAAAGGAGTAAGAGTAACTAAAAACATGTTGATAAATTATAATTAAATAGCAATGTTTAACACGAGGGTCATTGCCTTTTGTGCATGAGCAAGTCAAGCAGTAAATAGAAGACGTGCCTTGACGTGACAAGAAAATAAAAATCATTGACCTTCTAAAAAGCAGCGATAGCTTTGGGAGACCGTTCAACTGCCATGCAGACGTCACGAGTCCGATCCCGAGGCGCGCATCTCTGACTTTTTGAAGTATGCGTATAGTTAATTATCGCTCGCTATAACGGTGAAGGAAAACACAGTGAGGATATGCGTGTCTGAGAGTTCTTTATATTGTTCTTCAAGATATGTGAAGTCTACCAACCCGCAATGGGCAAGCGAAGCCGACTATGGCCTAACCCTTCTCACACTGAGAAGAGACCCGTGCCCAGCAGTGGGTGAGTTTAATACAGGGCTGATATTATATTATTTTAACCTTCTGCGGTATTGGAATTGAATTCGAATGTTAATAATTAAGTGTCAGATTCAATGTAAGAGATGGTCAGAGTTTGTTTTTTTTTGCTAAGAACTTCTCAGTAGCAGTGCGAAGTCTGAAACTATGTAATATCTAAAAGCATAATAATAATTAGTGAAATCTGGGTGTAATAGGCGGCAAAGGACCTCTTAGGGGATGTAGGCGTGGGACTGTATTATTATATGAAATAGTTATAATCCACAAAATGCATGACAGGTAGTCATTATTTTGCAATACTCACAATTTTCATAAATTATTTATGAATAGTAAGCATTGGATACAATATTAGTACAAAGCAAGAAAATTGTTATGTCTTAAGTGCATCAAAAAACCAACCCCACTTTTTAAATAAAATTCTAGGTCTTTCCATTGTTTAATCATTCCCTATCCTTTATGCGAAAAGCTAAGTACTCTTACTTAGAGATGATTGGACAGTCTGGAACGTTCGTCGAACTATATTTTATATTGACTATTCGTTTTCTACCGGATTTCTTTTCAATTTAAAACTTTATTTCCTTCTCACTTATTACCCATGGCTTTGCACGCTTGATCGTTTGATTATTGAGTAAGTTTTTGTATTGGTGTTTACTAGATTTATTGGTGTGTTTAAATGACGTAACATGTTTTTTGTCATTCTATCCATATTGGAATAATAGTTACATCCGAGGAGATATCAAAACAAATATTTTTGTGAAAACAGCATAAAACTCTTTGCAAAATGAAGGAAAAATATATTTTAACTTTCGGTAAAAGAAAAATAGGCGTAGTGAGGGTATATCGTTGTTTTAAAAGCATGCCTGCGGTAAAATACCGTTACATAGTATCGTGCATCCTTTTATTATTTTTTACAATCATTTGACTATCAGATTTATAAGCACTCTTACGTTATTTATTTTGGCTTATGTTTAACTTATCACCAGATATAGTAAAATATAACAGTCAAAAATAGTAAATATCACCAAAATGCACAGCAAAATATATTTAAACAGGTCAAAATAAGTCGACGGAGCCCCGCTTCGCTTCGCGGGGCTCCTATTTTTGGGTGGGTTTAAAAAGGAACCTAAGATAACCTAACCCTTCCGAGACGGAATGCAGTGATTTGAGGCTTATAGGTGCTCGTTATAATATATTTTAGTAAGCATACTTTGCTGTGCAATTACTATTATTGGTGGTCATTATATTTAATCCCATTTATTTAAGAGTGGATTTAAAAATTATTTCATTTCCAGAATTTTTATAAGATATAATTTAAAAAATAGGTAAATACGTTATTCGAAACATTGTGAATGAAAATGAAATATTTATCTTTGAGGAAAAAATAGTTCGGCATTGTCGCAGGTCTCTAGCAACCTAAGCGCAAGAGGTAACCTAGCAAATTCCGATTACTGTAAGCGTGGGCTTTCGGTGAACTATGGGCAGTTCGTCATCCAGTCAGAAATAGCCCCGAGATATCGCCACATTGTGTTCCCGTGCGTGACTCTCAATTAGTCAGCATACGGATAGCGGATAGCGGAGTCTGCCAGTGCATGTGCTGGTGCATGCTGGGGTCGCGGCGCAATCCGAAAAGATTCACTTGGGCCCGAAATGTAAAGAGGACACGTGAAGGAACACGGATGTTGCTCCCTTCATTCCGTCAAGAGCAAAGGGAATGATTGAAGCGCACCCTGAGAAAAAGAATACGTCGATTGATATAAAAAATCACAAATTGTTTAATCATACCGTAAAAGCGCTAATACGTCCTTTGAATATCGTTTCATCCTTAAGTAGTGAGACGACCTTATAATATGCTTGAATATCTGGTACAACGGATATAATAACGTTCACGCCTGTCAAGTTCCCTTGAAGGAGGCCCCCTTATGCAGATGACATCAGCATCTTATCGCTCCCCTTAACAACCGAGATTGCAGAAATTCTAAGCTATAATAGTGTAATATTGGATTGCGTGTCTGTGAGGGCGCTATTTAAATAGGTAATACAATTATGAATATTCTATTAACTATGTGCTGTGATTGCGTGTATCTAACAAACTGTATAACTGAAACATAATATATGTTATATAATTATGTATATTTTTTAAGATGATGATTTTTTTTATGTGTCACATACATTATATCAATTCTTCAACAGTTTGTTAGTAATGTTAAAAGCAGCATTTATATAAAAACTATGCTTTATATACCTACATAAAAATCATAGTCTAAATGCGAAAGCCACAACTAATGTTGCTAGGAAGAAATAACATACCCAAAATATATCTTAAATATTAAAAAAGATAAGAACAAAGCTAACAACAAGGGCGTTTAAAGTAACTATTTGTCAAATATAAAAACCAACAAAACTGAAAAATATCTACGTAACAACTAAAGTATCCGTATTCACATAAATGTAGTTATACTCTAAGATAAAATAAATGATTTAAAAACATATTTTAAAACGTATGAAGGTCACGGACGTCGCAGCGAAAAGTTAGCGCGTTAAGTCGTTCAAAACACAATTACTCGCAATGATGGATGGCACCATATATAGATACTATAAATACATAGATAACAACATAAAATCACCACAAAGAAGAAACTGCACAAAGAATATAGGCCAACAGTATTAGAGATCGCGCTGATGGTCAAGTCACTACTAAATGTAGATTAAGAGATAATGAGATTATTCACTGCGTGAGGAAGGCACTACAGTGTAAAGATTGTAATCTAAATTGATCCTTGTGGCAATGAAATTAAAACAGATATGCTATTAAAAAAAGAAGCCATGCTACATTTAGTATCGGTGATTGGAACGTTGACGCGCGCATCAGTATTGCATTTCGTTTTTGTTACTCTCAGCTTCGATGCGACATAAAAGTAGCGAATTTAATAACTGCGTCGATGCTTCATCGCATCTGGCAACTCTCTGGTATTTCTCATTGGGATTGGCTTCTACATGTGCTAAGTAGAGCATTAGGAAGCCCCGAAGAGCTTTGGAAAATCAACCTAATTACCAAGCGCAATCGTTAAACTTTTACCAACCGATTAAATTTATATTCAAAGTCATTAGTTATTACTTTTAACGTTAAATTTCTTGTTGATATTATCGCATGTAGCAGATAACTTTGCTAAATTGGTATTTATTTAGTTGTGATCAGATAATAATTAATATATTATAGAGCTTTAAATACAACTAATGATAGCTCTATCTGCTTCACTATAATGTTAGGGACATATACTACTATTATATTATTTTACTTGTACATTAAAGCACTTAAAATTAGAAAGCACAAAGGGCGATATTATCGTAGACATCTCTAACATTTAGTTAAAATTATAATAAAATATTTTATGTTTCAAGGACAGACGTCAAATATATCTAAATTATATACTAATGTCTAGACATGCATTGAATTAGAATAGGGCTATTAAAATTTACTTTGAGACCTGTAACAAATACGATAATAACAGTAAGATAATTATAATTGGTGGAGACTAAGCAGAATTTCACAAAACGATTATTGCTCAAACAGTGAAAGCTGCAGAACTGTCATGAGAATTTTAATGGGCATCCGTTTCTGACTGCGAACGGTTTCAATGATAATAATAGATTTTACTGTGTTATTATGATGTTTTATCCAAAATCGTTCGTCGTTGTCATAAGCTAAGTGTTAAGAATTACACGTTGTGGATGACTAAGCGACACGTTTGTAATATTAAAGTTTTGTAAGAAATATTTATTTTGATTTTATTCTTATTTCTTGTATTATTGTACGATTTACTATATTCTCACATTTAGTTAGTATTATAAGACCGTGGCCATTCTAATTCAACTAATGAAAATCGTAGCTGGCTTTGAATGATCAAGTGGAAAAAAAATAGTAACTTTTCAATTTTTTTTACAGATTAACTTCTGTGTATTTGTGTCTATATGTGTGTGTAAGTTCTACTGTATTTGTGTCTTTTTCTAAAGTCCTCACTTTAGAAAAAGACACAAATACAGTAGAACTTTGCTAGACCATACCAATAATTGTCTCGCGTGAAATGAAAGTCCCCAACTCTCGGCGCACTGGCTGTGGCGAAGCGACCACTTATCCACTACGCCATCCTTGATACATAAAAAATCCTAAACAGTTGGTATAGGATTTTTTATAATCCAAATCATATTTAACATCTTTATGGCTTTCCATTAGAATAAATTGTGAATCTTGAACTTTGAAAGCGAGTTTGTGAGCGACATCTACGTTTGATTACATTTTACCGTTCAGACATAATTATATTTGTTTTACGTCGCTTTGGATATATCGCACTCTGTTTATTTATACGTCATATTGCCAAAAATGTAATAAAGGAGCTACTAACATTACATCACAAAAATAACATAATATTTAAAACGCCCTTTTTAAAATTGAATAATTAATATAATATATACACAAATTATTTACAAGAAATATAAACTAAAGAGAAAAATAAAACTTCAAAATTAAAAAGCGTCATAATATTCCTCCGCATCGTCGTCAATTGGCAACGTGCCCAGAAGACTGGCAGCATTGCCATGTTGAATGCCAATACTTATTCTTTGTGCAAAGAAAATACCAGGCCTCTGTTCACGCAAAGCATCGAAAAAAAAATTATATTATATATCGCGTCATACTTTATAAATATTCAAACAATGCACATGAAGTACACCCATACTCGGAAAAACTATTTGGAGCACACAAATTGTCGACTGATGACACTAATTGGCGCGTGACAAGTGGTGAGGCGATTATTTAAACCTCTACACCATTTATGCAGATTCAAACATAGCATGAATATTCTAAATAAAACAGCAAATAATAATGTAACTATTTATTTTGATTGAGTAGTGATACAAAATCATTTTTATTTTCATCACACAATAAAAGAATAACATTAATATAATACGGTCCACGTTTGCAGTAATCATGACAAAAATGTTTAATGCAAATGATGACCGACAAACAATTTAGAAATTGAAAATCGCATGTGACAATTATATTTTGGATTTCAATATAACTTCTGCTTTTGGTATAGTATAGTATTAAGCCAATTGGAGTGCCAGACGTAGTTAAGAAACTATCGCGTTTGACCGCCGGTGTGCTGCTGCTACTCAATGTTAAGGTGAGAATCTAGTATATATAGCCCAATGGTAAACAGTGGATTTATGAAATATCTTGTCGTCCATGAGAAAATGTTTGGATCTTGAGTTTAAATATTGTAAATTTTAAATATTGTTTAAGTATTGTAAATATCCAAGACGTGAGCGTGAGTTCTATACCGCCAGTGAGTTTAAATATTGTGCAGTGACAAAGATAATTTAAATACTTAGACAAATAAAATTAAATAATACACTATCGTCTATGGCACTTGGAACTTTCACCTGTTACCTTCCTGAAATTTCTTTGATACCTATTAGCACTTGTTGTAAGAACTTATCTAAATATTTAGAAAATACAACTTTCGCACTAGGAGTATATCCTAAGGGATTTTAGAAACATTCAAACAACGGACACAAATAACACGTCCTATACTAGGAATAACTGTTTGTAGATTACACAAATGTTTTGCCTGTGTGGAGATTGAGCTCACAATACTCAGCGCAGCCCTTTGAGTTACCATGATCTACCAAAAACAAATGGGTGAATAGGTGAGTACTTCTTCGCCCATTTGTTTTTGGTAATGTTCTAAACGAGCCTTGTTTGTTCTAAAATACTAAGTCCAAACAAACAAGATCCTATATTTTGAAACCAAAACTGATATAATGTCATCACTCGACCGTTGATGTAAATTTCTATAATTATTTATCTATTTAAACAACCATTCAAAAAATGTCTTCTATTTTGCCCTCTTAAAGTACATAACTGCGAAAATCATTTGTAGCTGGTATAAATCAAAGTAAAATTATCTATATATTAATACGTGAAGCAAAAACTTTGTACCCCTTTTTACGAAAATTGCGCGGACAAAGGCGTTTTAAATTTGGCACAGTCCACAGGCCGGGACTCTACCAAAGCGGAGAGGAGATGATTTTTAAACAACCAATAGAATTGTGTTATTGACACATCTCCTCTCCACTCAGCTTCAGTGGAGATCGCTGTGCGGAGATGTGTAATATTTGTATGGCGCGATGGAAGCGGAGATGTGAGCTGTGCGCGGACGACGCGCAGTGGAGACGAGAAATCTGAGCGGCGTGCAGTGAGCGATGTCACCCTCCCCCCTCTCGCCCGCCAGCAGCCCGCAGAGCTCCGCGCGCGCGCCGGCCGCATCTCCACTCGCACAGCACACAGCACACCGCACACATCTCTGCTTTGGTGGAGTCCTCCGAGCTGAAAGACATCTCTTCTCGCACAGCACACAGCACACCGCACACATCTCTGCTTTGATGTAGTCCTGGCCTTATAGTTCATATGGAGAAGGAGTGGCAAATACTAATATTTTTATAAAATATGCTTTAGAAATACATTAAATTAATGAAAAATACTACACGCACACAACCATGCATTTGACACACGCAGTCGAATCGCGTTCATAGTATTTATACGTAGTATTTATAAGTACGACTAATGTCGTAGAATTCTTCGTAACTATTGTTACATATCTTAAGTACCATGAGATGTGATTATAAGGGTATTGTTATAGACAATATAACCGATCAAAATTAAAATTTAAATCAATTATGGTCGAATTTCGACCACTTGGCGACCGCTAGTTATATTTAAAGTATACATACTCCTATATTACTTTTATATTCCAAAGACACAACTACTACTGTTATACAACTACACTAAATTGAAATTATAAAGACTGTATTTACCGTATTTTGTCATGTATTATGTAGATGTAACATATTGAGCATACGCTCCTTTTTCTTAGTAAGCAAGCTTTTAAAAGTTCTATCGATACTTCAAAGAAAACTAGTCTCGAAAGAAAAGCTAACTGTGTTATTGCAAACATATCAAAGTGAGTTCCTGGAAACTGATACAGATCAATTTGACACTTAACTATACTTGTTCGATTGTATACGAGTATTCAATGAATGGTAATGAGCACCTGTTCGTGAATACAAAGCGACGTGTACTGATATAACTGAATTGTATACTACGTTTGTCATGACATTGGGCATTGAACAATGAATCGTTACATTGTAGGTTGTTTCTCTGTTTACAAATGAAGAGCTTAGGTATATATTTACTTTTATTGATTTATACATAAACTTTCTAGAAATGTTATATTTCCTATAGTGTGTGAATCTCGATCTGATTACAGAATTAATACAAACATTATAATATATATATCATGGGTAGTGTAGTATATATAGCCATGGTAATATACCTTTTGTATTAGCTCCAAATTAATATGAGGCAAGCCTATTGCTGTTTATCGGGTAGAGTTACAATTTTTGTCCTGCTATCTGTAACAACGTGGTGAACTGTAGGTACTCGGTGCTTTTGGCTATTTCCGTCAAGAAACTCGCAGGAATCATTGGCAAGAAAATATTTAACATTTGATCCGAGCTGAGAATCGAATCGAAAAATCGAATTCAGTACTCTAACTACATAGTGTAAGCAATCTAAAATAATGCCTTCTCAGTAAAGATGAATCAATGTGAGTGCAGCTCTAGGGATGTCTTAAGCTCATTGCTCGGACGATGCCAAGAGTATGTATGTAACTGCGCCCAGTTATATCGTTTGTCGTTTAAATATTGTCTAATCTTTCTGTTAATATGAGTTATAAAAGGGCAACTTCTCGGCTCCTGCATTTGTTTAATACAAGTGTCGCGAGGAACTTTACGAACATTTAAACAACGGACACAAGGAACACCCAGGCTCGACCAACTATTTGTGGATTACAAAACTATTTGTCCCGTGTGTGGATAGAACCCGTCGATCGAATCCATGTGGTCAAACTCTGTTACGGTTTTATAACATCGCGCTACACTTACCTTCTGAAAGTCAGTGTGCTGCAAACAGTTGTAACAATGAGATGAAGGGAAGAGCTAAGAATTGAAACCACGGGCACAGCTAATTTCTTTTCTAATACTTCTTACTAACATTAAAAATGTGAGTTTCTACAGGCGATCATCGTGTGACTTTGCATACGCGTAGTCAGGGGTAGAGAAAAGGACATTGTATACCGATTTCCATGCGCGCGAAGCCGCGGGCTCAGCTAGTTCATTTCTAAAATGCCAATTCTATTTCACTTAAGCGCTAGTTGATACGACTTGAACATTTGATTTTTATGCAGCTATAGTCATAGGTTATTTAAACTTAGATTATAATTAGTTTCCTTATAATTTTTATGTAGTTACAAAGTAAGATACTTGTTTTCATTGCTCAAAGTTGAATCAGTTTTCGGAGTATCCCGGGAACTCCAGTCATGAGTATCATCGCGTTGAACCTGAATTAATTTGCTTGCATAAGTTTGTATAAGTTTTTAGTATGATGTTTTAATACTTGTTTATTTTATTCCTTATTTAATTTACCGCTTCATTAGTCGCGGCTTATAATTGCGATTTCAATCCCCGAATTGGGTGTGTGTCAAAGTGTTATTGAGTCTGTGTGTTAGGAAAAACTCAATATGAATGAGATCATGTAGATTGCTAATAGACTTGCTCCTACGTACGACTTAAAAACGGCGATTGAAATAATAAACCTTTTCCTCGGAGAAAAACAAGCGTGAATCTATATTTGTGTAAAATAAAGTTGAATGAATGTTAATATTTATCGTGCTATAAATTATGCCAGACCTATTTTTTTATATTTCTCATTTCAGCTGCGTTTTAGCTTTTTCACTCACACCTCACGCCGATGTTATAACAAAGTAAAGTAAAATTACCCAATTATTCATTAATGATATAACCATAGGTTGATCTGACTGGTAATACCAAAAATGCTTAGTCCACACTAAGAGTAAGTCTAAAATTTAAGCAACAAAGAACACTCGGGTGCGGAACAATTTGAGGATAGCTAAAATGTGTAGCCCATGTGAGTATCGAACAAGCAACACTCGGCGAGGTGTATCACTTGATAACTACCTCAACTATTATTAATTTAACTGCACAAATATGCCAATCGTGCAGTTTAACTATCAGTAGTAAATATATTGATAAAAATACTTGTCAACAAGGTCATATCAAAAAGATATCATGGCGGTAATTATAAGGATTCAAAAGTATCTTATTTTCTTACGTTTTTTATCTATAGTCTTAAATATCTTGTGTAAAAATGCGTACTTTAAATCACAATAATAAAGCAGTACTTGTGGAAACCATTGTCTTAGACATAAATTAATTAGTAGTAGTCATGTAAAAGTGACAAAGAGATCTAATTGCAGACGTCTTAAGTCAAACGAACAACCCCGTCGTGTATTCAATGATAATAAAATAAGTAAATGCCGCTAACTGAAGCGTTTCGTACAGCACTTAATTAAGTCTGAGCGTAAGCGGAGTGTAGGAGTATGTGTTTGCGGAACTCGACACTCCCTTTGTAAATAGACTCGCCTACTCCTTTGTAAGCCGCAAAATATTCTCGAGATCATAAAACAAAGACCCCATTTTTATTTTACATAAAATCTAACGTTTAATTCAGCGAACGCTGTAAAAACAGCCCTATAAACGGTTTTGCTTGAATCTTAAAGCGTACTGAAATCTGCGGGGTGACGTTCTCTACATTGAAGTCAAAGTCAAAGTCAAAAATCATTTATTCATTTAGGTCACAAAGTAACACTTATGAACGTCAAAGTATATAGGTTAGTGAGTTTACTAAGTTACTGAAGCTACATTTAGGTTAGTTGCTAGGTTCAGGCAAAGGGTAGAGCCTATGAGAAGAAACCTGCAAGAAACTCACGGCCACTCTTTTAAATCGCCAGTTAAATATAATTTCAGTATTTTACAACTCAGATTAACAAGGTGTTACAGCCATTATGCCATATACTACTGACTATAAAAAACTAAAGATAATAACAATAATAACTTAATAATATTATAGAGAGGAAATAATTTGAGCTAAGATATATTATTTAATATAAATCTAAAATAGACAGTAAGATGGCATGATGGCGCATACACTTACACTTTGTGACTATGCAAAGGCTTAAATTGACTTATAAGTAATACAGATCTTTGAATCCTGTATGCAACAAGCAACTAGCTCCATGAGTTTTTGTCATTTAAGTAGTCGTTGACTGAATAATAACCCTTCCGAATAAGTTGTTTTTTAACGGCGTTTTTAAATTTAAACAATGGTAAATTAATTATAGTAATAGGTAATTTATTAAAAAAACGTATACCGAGTCCCGCAAATGTATTGTGAACTTTATGTAAACGATGATATGGGCCTACTAACTTATGCTTATTTCTAGTGTTTACGTTATGGATATCACTATTCTTATTATATAAGTAAATGTTATGTTTAATAAACATAATGTTAGCAAATATATATTGCGACGCAACAGTAAGTATGCCAATTTCTTTAAATCGATCTTTCAGGGAAACTCGTGGTCCTAAATTATAAATGCTACGTACTGCACGCTTTTGAAGAATAAAAATTGTCTCAATATCAGCTGCCTTGCCCCACAATAATATACCGTAGGACATGACACTATGAAAGTAACTGAAATATACTAGTCTTGCAGTATCTATATCAGTAAGCTGTCTTACTTTCCGAATTGCGTATGCGGCTGAGCTAAGTTTCCCTACAAGACACGATATTTGAGCGCCCCACTGAACTTTATGATCTAAAGTTAATCCTAAAAAGAATATTTGATAATGTCGTTAAATAAACTAAGTATAAAGAATTTTTTGCTGTGAGTACTGTTAAGTTAATGCTTAAATGTGCTAACGATGTTTGAATCATGAAACAGTCATAAAAACTTTCTGAGTTAATTTACATTTAAATCTAATTAGGAAACTGAATATAAAATTGACGTCTGAATTCTGGTTTTTGTTACAACAGACGATCGAATCACTTAATTAAGTTATTCAGACTATGAAAAAAAACAATTTATAATTTTGGTATTCCAAACATTTTTCAAACAATATAAAAAGAATTGGCGTTTCTCGTTTAAATATTCGTTACAGCAAATTTACTCCGCATACCTCATTCCTTGGAGTTTAACTTTTCTTGCAAAGTCACTTTTCTTCTGGGCAAGTTTAGCTTTTTTCGCCTCATTAAATACCTACGTATAGCGGTATAGTGCCATCCAAGATATTTTTTTGTAACCAGCTACAAGTTTCGAAACTGCTTATAAAAAGTTTTCTCTTATAAAATAAAGTACTTAGAACATCACGTAGCAGAAATTATTTAGATAACATTTTTAGTGTGTCTTTTGCTCAAACTGCTCTTAGACGTAGATCGTATAGTAGAGCATTTTGGTTCGATCAGTATTCAGACGATTATAGTAGGTGAGCACTTGACCGGTAACCACACACATAAATTCAAAGCGGACATCTACGTATCTGCGTGTTCACTGGTCTGTTCTATCCATATCGTCGACTCTCGACGACTTGCCGCCGACAAATGCCAAGTTGAATCGATGAAAATTGGACCAACCTTTGTCTCTCCCTAATATACGATCCTTCTAATATTTGTTAGATGGTATTTTAAGGATTCTCGCAAATAGTGACGTATCCGTTATGGTAGTTCTTTCGCAATGTAACCGACTGTTATAAAACGTGTAAATCATCTTAACAGCCATAGCCAGTAGACTATACACATATATTTATTCTTTACAAATATATTTGTTTATAGTTTTTAAGCTTAATCAGATACAGCAATATAACAGATTTTCTGTGGAACACGATAATGAATAATCTGGCATTTGTCCATAGATGCGCGTTAAACCGTTTATGAACAGGGCATTTCAATTTAATCAGGATAATCACCAAAGTAATTATTATTACTGGGGTGATTTACGCTTAAAATTTGTATAATTTAAAATGAAACGTACATACATACGTATAACGTACATAACATATTAAAAATATTTACATTAGTCCATTAATTATTGTTATTTGAGCGTAGTATACACATTCAAAAAACAATAATCAGTACAAGCTTCTCCAATGAATTTATCATATTGTTTAAAACTGAACCAAATAAAGCGTTCATATTTATTTTAAAAATATTGAACACTTATTGACGACGCTTCTGTGCGTACAATAGTACGCACAGATACGTCGCGTTCGCTTCATGTCGATATTCTGTAAGTGGGTGGAGATTCCCTGGCCGAGTCCGGTCTATTCATACTGAAAACAACAAGGCTCTACAGATTCCCCAATAGCGACAATTGCCGATGATCCCGTTTACCGAAAGCAAAGATTTATATCATAGATGTGGCCTACTACATTTAAGTATGATTTATATTGAAAATGTGATACTCTCTCTTCTCTCACTATTTTTTATTATTTAAGTTAGGTGAGGGTACATCAAATATATATAGAATGTCGATAATAAAGCTACGTTAAACTTTGCATTCTTTGTAATATAATTAGTGATACCTGTTAAAAACCTGTCCTACTGGTTGGCACTTGCATCTTCTCAGTGCGAGAAGGGTTAGGCCATAGTCCACCACGCTGGCCCAGTGCGGGTTGGCAGTCTTCACATATCTTTACAAACCAAACATTATGTAAAACGCTCATACATGTAGGTTTCCTCACGATGTTTTCCTTCGTCGTTAAAGCAAGCGATAATTACCTATTTAATATGCACATAACTTCGAAAAGTCAGAGGTGCATGCCTTAGGATCGAACTCGAGACCTCGACGTGGTAATCCAACGGTCTACCAGCTAGGCTATCGCTGCTATATAAAACTTTAATTACACTAAACTGCAAGGGTAGATGAAAGAAAGAAAGAAAGAAAAATAATTTATTAAACACACTAAAAACACAACATATTATCATACAAACAAGAAGAAAACACAAAAAAATAAAAATAAAAAATAAAGAAAATATGGTCATTTCAACACTGCCCGCACAAATAAAAGGCTTCAACGCGTGGTTTCAAAATGTTAGATAAAGATAAAGATTTATTTATTGCATAACTGTGTACAGTAATTGATCATATTAATTAAACATATTATTATGTTTTTGGACCCAACAGTTTGTGTTGACATGCAACATATAAATAAGGACATAAGCCAAACAACACTTAACACTATATATTATATATTTCATATCATTACTATTGCTTTTCAAAAGTTTGCATTACGCTAGACAGTGGCTGTGTTACCTAAATACTACCAATCTGCTTTGATCTTGCGCTACCAATAAATAGAATCATGTCAATAAACAGCGGTAGATCTTTGGCTCGTCTCCCACTGTCTCTGTAAAATTCCTAATTCCCTGCCATTACTCCACGTAACGTGAGCTTCGAGGTTTGCCAAGCAAACCACTGTGTTTAAAATAGAAAACGTGATGTGAAAAAATATAGTAACCGTTAATTTCAAACAACGTGATGTGAAAGTTGGTGCGGGTGGATTGATGGATGGATCGATCATCGATCATCCATCGTTACGATGTGGGAATCGATTGTGATTTCATTGCAATCGGTTCAGTAGGTACGTAGGTAACTGGGGATCTGGATTAACACATAGGTTTTTTATGTTGATATTCCTACGGCATCGGGACTTACGCGGATGAAACCGCAGGGCGTAGCTATTAGGTAATGAAGCAGATTTTATAATCATACAAGATTTCTCCGGAGACTTTTCTCGCATGGATCCCTTGAGAATGCATACCGCATAGTTGATAGTATTTGTATAGATATAACAAGAAGACATGGTCATATTGAAATATGGTCAAAAAACCAGAATATGATATCGGAATTTTAAAATCATCAGTTGTTTATATAGTTATATATTATCCTACGTCAGTGTGCGAGCACTAATTTGTTTCTAATTAATTAAATCTAATAAATAAGTAGATTAACAAAATAATAACTTTATATGCTTATTTTGTCCACCTTATCGATCCCTGAAGAAAAATCTTATTACCTTATACGCTTTTACGCCTTCACTACTCGACCAAACCTCATGAAATTTCGAATACGCATTGCAAGAGGAACAGAAAAAGACATAGGGTACCTTTTATTCAACAAAAGTACAGTACCTGAGCGAGCCAAACCGCAGGCAAAAGCTAGCTAGCTATTATATAAAACGAACTGAAGACTTCAGGCTAATAAATAATGATAATGCAACAACAAAACAAAACTATCAGCGGGCCGAAAGAGTTGGAAGATATAACTATTAGTTATTTTACATATTTTATATATGCATAAAAGTGAGAAATTCTAAACTTTTCAACTAAAATTGCCTTTGAGACAACCTCGTTGAAATAACGATAAGATCGAACTACGAATACATGTACTTAATAAGCTTTTACTCTATCGGGTACTTATTCAATTAATTAGGGTCTCTTTAAATTGATCCCTATAAAGCTTTGGTTTTAAGATTCAATTAGGGGACTTTATGGATTCAACGTGTTCGGTGAACCGTGCAGCAAATTACCTTAAGCTTTTTACATAAAATATCCCATCTACTGCAGACCTGATGAAAGAAACGGTAATTAATAGTATGTACTGGTGGAATGTTAAGATATGAGTTTAGTAATTATCCTATCTTTACAATATTATAACTGCGAATGTGAGTTAGTTTGTTTGTTACGCTTTCACGCGTTAACTGCTCGAGCGATCATTATGAAATTTTGCATACATGTTGTCAGGCGTACAGAACAAGTCATAGGGTATCTTTCATCCAGAGAATGGCACTATTACTAAACTAACCTAACCTCATCTACATTTACGTGAGCGAAGCCGCGGGCAAAATCTAGTAAAGTAGAATAAGTATTTTGTAAACGTATATACTTACTAGCCGTTGTCCGCGGATTTGCTTACTTGGTTGAAGTTTTATTTTTTTGGATGCAATGTAAGCTATGTCCTTTTCTGTGCCCCTAAAAACGAGTATGCGAAATTAAGGATGGAATGAAAGGCGTTAAAGTTTAACAAACTTCGCATATTTGCGCATTCGCATTCTATTAGCTAGAATATCATCTAGACGAACACACAAACGGTATTTTAAAATATAGATTGGGGCAGTCTTTGGAGACTACCGATAGAAGTGAAAACTTTAATCCTTGATCATAAAAATATCTTTAAAATAAAAAAATAAAATAATGGCGTGGGTTGGATGCTAGTTCCTGATACTCTCTTAGCGCTTATTAAGGGAGTCAAAATTTCGTTATTTTTTGCGTAGGACGCACCATTTCTGAGATATAGTTAATATTCTACAAAAAATGAATTCGTGACGATGACGCGAGTTCCATGATTTTTATTCACCCAAGAAGTGTTCCACGGGCTTAAAGAAGTTTTCACTTCAATAACTTATTCACGATGGTATAATTATGTAAGCAGACAAAGGCAGACATGTATTCCTCATAAAACACCAGATATGTTTTTAGTGACATATTTTAGTTAGCTAGTCATTTTTCGAGTAGCAGGCATATTGCCAGTTTTCATACCGCAGCTGAGAATTGACCAACTAAAAAAGCTAATAACACTACACGATTGGGAATAAAATCCCGCATCTCACGATCGATCGCAAACATAGGCGTGATTGATTGAACCAACGATCAACGGTTGTTATTGAATGTTTGCAGAGTCTCATAATATCCACCGTGTTATTTTAGATCATTTTTTATTGATCCAACTTAAAAGAATTATATAATTTTTGAAAATTGATTTATATATATTATATGCCGTATATTATATTATTAATTATATATAATTGTATTAGCTTCTCCTACGTACTTATGTGTAAAAAAGCTATTTATATTTTTCAATTCAAATAAATCAGATAACATCGTGTCTCCCCAGGAAACTTAAAATGTTCAATTGAACCTCGTTTCATCGACCATGTGTAGCGTTCAAGATATGAGTGTTGCTACTAAGAATCCTATTTTAAGCCCCAACTAATATTATAAATGCAAAAGTGAGAATTTTTGTTAGGCTTTCACACATTAAATACTCGACCAGTCATCTTGAAATTTGGCATACACTTTTTCAGGGGTACAGAAAAAGGCATAACTCAATTTAATTCAGAAAAAGTACTGTTCTCAAGCAAGCAAAGCCACGGGCACAAAGTAATAATTAATAACCCTTTGCTCGACGCAGTGATCGAACTGTATAATCGTTGATATAAATTGACGTATTCAATATAAGCGTCTACGTGCTACACTTACCTTTTGTCATCGTATCATCGAGAAAATACAGACAATTATAAAATAATAATAGACAAAATTATAATATATCAAAATGTCAAAACGTTATTAGATTAATATTTTCATTATCACACTTTAACTTAATATAACCTCAAACTCCAATAATGCCGTCGCCGCATCGTTATCGAAAATTATTTCGTTGGAATGTATGTCATTAAATATAAACTTAGTATCGTTATATCAATACAACACCTTGGCTTGAAGTTTAATCTTGAATCTAATATTTAATGTTTAAAGTTTACAATATCTTATAATAAAATTGTTAATATAGCATTCATAGAAGTCATGATACTGAACTGGACCTAAGTTTCAATGTCGCTATATCTACAAGTTCATTTTTAAATAGCGCTTGTGATCATACCAATGATACTGCTTATATTTATTTAGAGTGATATGCAATGTATCGTACTGAAGAAAGTATATTAAAGGATTAGTTTGACCACTAGCACACACTATAATAAACACCATTTTCCTAACATAAAAAATATGCCGGTATATTTAAGTTTGCATCAATTTACCTACTATGTGTACACACGGCTATACATCAAGTTAGACACCCGATATACGCATAACTACGCTGCATACAAAATAGAGAATTGTCGGCAAGGGACAGTGCATAGTGGTGTCGATGTAATGGTAAGGATAGAGCGTAACAAAAAAATATAACGCACACTCTCGCACGATTCACAGCGTTCAACTTCTAATAGTTCAAAGTCCAAACAATCTAGGTTGATGTGTCGCTGTGTGTACATAATTAAACATTTTCTTTGAAGGGAGCTTGTTCTAAGCCAATGTATGTCAACATTTGCTATCGGTTGCGCTTGCGGTATGTTTGCATACCTTACGATGCATGTTGCAGGATGTAAAATCACCCGCGTTGCGTTGAATTTGTTCCACAGTTATGAAAGTTATACATTCGCCCCTTATTTTAGAAGTTTGAGATATTTTCTTCGTTGACAGTCTACAGAGACTACAAAATTTTCAGAACTAAACTGTGCTTAAAGCCAAAAGGCTAAAGGCTGGTGGCTCATATTTTAGGTATAAAGGACAATTATAGCCCATTCAATAATCAGTCATAAGTAAACAGCTCTGTTAAGATGTTCCTGACAAAGTGTCAAAAATTTTAAATTCGACAATGAACCAGCCAGATATTTTAATACAACAAAAAATCGTACCCTACATTTTAAAGTAATAACAAAAAAGAACAACAATAATACCTACTGTTGATAAGCTATTATGTTACAAATTCAGAAATATAACCGATGGTAACGCCACCTATAAAAGGGTATAACTGTATTATATTACGTAATTATATGGTGGGGTTTTTTATTCAGCTATGGGTTTTCAGTGAGCTTAGCTAAAGACACATTATTGGAAATTTTTTAAATAAGGAAAGTTATTGGTTTGGTTTTTGGATAAGTTAGATACATAATAATTTGCTGTACTTAATCACAACTTTAACAATATATTTTAATATACAAAGGAAATGTGTAATAGCCAGTCTTATAGCTTAAATAAATAACTTCCTTGCTTATATAGGATATTATACATAACATAAAGTGTTTTCAAGCCCTTTTAAAAAAGTAACACTTTTATTCTAAGTCTAGGAAAAATAAAACGATACTGTTGCCAAACCAAGATCACATCTTGTTATACCTTATCATTATTCATGTAAATAATAATGTGTACTAACTTAATTAAAATTCATGTTAAAAGTAATTCATATCTATGAATTACGTGAAATACGTCTGTGTTTCTCTGCGAAAATTATAATTGACTTAGACTGATGTATTTGAGTTAATCCTGTCTGCTTAAAGGATTTGCGTAATATATGTATTCTATACTTATATGTACGTTCGTAATATATTCCGTAATCGTCGCTGTACATTTAGTGGGTTGGTAGTTGCCGACTCGATTCTTTGTTATTATGTAAGAAAAAAAGCCCATTTACAGGACGATAGTTTTAAGAAGCATGATAGTGCTGTCGTTGTCTTAATAGCAGTAAAAATAAAACAGTTTGAAAGTTGTATCTAAATATGATGAGATAACAGTATCGATTATTTTAAGAAGAGTAGAAACTCAAAAGTTTGATAAATAAGATGTAATACTCTTATTTATTTTTACCTGAACTTAAAAAGCGAATTGCTCAATTGAAGTCATAAATTTCTATAGTAAAGTTTATAAATGATAAAAGTTGCAACTTTAATTGATGTTTTATAGAATCAGGTTTTCGTTATATTAAATAAATTTATTATAAATATTTTGCTTTTTTTTAAATTTGTTGTTTCCTTTTTGTATTGTAGTACCAGCAAGTAAATCTCAGTAAAAACACGCTGTGGGAACCTGCTTAATTGTGTCATTACATAATATATTTTAGTATGGTTCCGTCGACACCAATTTTGCGAATAAATTCATGCTATATAAATTGCAACAGAACCGAATGATCTTTAGCTCACCAGTATTCGTTACGAGGCTCACTGTGGTTAGTTATTATGCAAGAGGTTTTATTTTAATTGTTGAAACAATATTATATGGAATTATGAACATGAAATCCAGTCAAATAAATACCACACAGCAGATTAGACGCTGACATATTAAAACTTCAAAGTCTAACGTGAGTTGAGAACCTAATACGATAGAAATTATCTGGAGCGAACTCAAAACAAAGGTTGTTACGGCAAAGTTACACTTATGATGCTAGTATTATACATCATGCATTTATAGAGTTGTTGCAAGTTTCCAAATACTTTATGATAAAATTATAGTTGGAAAATGGAATATCGCTGCTTAGGAACCACTAGAAGTTAAACCTAGATACACCAACGATAGCGTGATTTTGATCCATGCAAATAGCGTTGTGGGCAAACTATAATCCTCGCGGATGAGGCAATAGTCCTGCTACTTTGAATCTACGGTTAAATATATACATACACATGACCAAATGGACGTGTGTTCGTATAATGTAATCTGCATGACATTGGTACTTTTTTATCCGAAAAAAAAATCTAGTCAGACCATATTGAGGCCTAGTGCCGAAAAAATATCATATTATTTCCATTTCCTTAGCAAATATGGATCCCTTCAGTATAGTCTACTGACAGAATGCCTATTTATGATGATCTATATAATTTGGATGTGAAAACGTAGCACTCAATGAATCATGGTTCGTATCCCCTGTGTACCTATTTTATAAAGGCTTTTCTGAATATTTTATTCCTTATAAGTTCGTAGTAAAAATAACATAACAAAGATTTTTCAACCAAACGTCAAAAGATTTTTACCTTCGTAAGTTGCTTTAAAAATGTTATTTTATCTTCTAAAATATTTGCTTGAAATCCTTAGCTTATGTATGACCTTTGTTTGAGTTCAAGCATCTTCAATTTATGTATAGTTTAGTATGTCAGACGCCAGTTATCGGATCGTTAACTAAACTCAAGCAGTATTCAAGCAGACTTACCTCTGCCTGGGGTAGTCAGTCGCTTTACTATCCATCCTATATATATGCAGGTATATACACAATACTGATCTATACTCATATTATAAAGAGGAAAAATTTAATTTTGTTTGTTTGTTAGTTTGTTTGTAAGGATTTAACTCAAGAACTACTCAACCGATTTAAAAAATATTTCACTATTAGAAAGCTATATTATCACCGAGTAAAATAGGCTACATTTTAATTTAAAAAAAATGCTGATGCTAACATTCTTTTTTTTTGTTTTTTTTTACGTGCGGTAATGCTTTGACGCATACCTCTCCGCGGGGCGACGGAGAGGTTATGTCGGGCTCACCGGGGAAAAGATACCCCGGTAATACCGACTAAACCTACCACGGTGTTCCTCGACATAACCATAGATGGCGAGGCCGCGCGAATCACTTTAACATGCAGTCGCAACCCCGCCGAGGTTACGGCCCGCCGTATGAAACGGCAGGCCACTACTCGAAAAGACCTACCCACTGGTCACCTCTAAATATTCCCTACTGTCCCCCTAGAGGGGAGACGGACACGACACAGAGGCGCGCGTGGGAACACGCACGCCGCCTCTCGGACCTGGTGCTGAACGGATGGCGGGCAGGCCTACAAAGCCCGCCATCCCCAGGTCAAACCTCATGGTGGCTGGAGGTCATCTCGCACCCTCCGGCGCCCGGCTCTGCGGTTGGGGAGAGGGTTTAAACGCTCCCTCTCCCGCTCCGCCACCTCCTTGATGGAAATCAATTCCTCACAGAAGCAGGCGACGGCATTCCACGACCTCTCACTCCGGACCATAGACAGAACTACGGCCGGGAGCGAGAGGGCAACCAATCCGACTGCCGCGATCAACTCACGACGCTGCGATGCCCAGGCGGGGCAAACCGCCAAAGTGTGCAGCGCCGTGTCCTCAACAACGTCGGGGCAGTCGCCGCAGTGGTGACAATCGGGCGTCTCTTGCCGGCCTATACGACACAGGAACCGGCCAAAACAACCATGGCCGGTCAATACCTTTTTTTTTTGACTCAGGAAAATCCTTTATGGTTACCCCCTCCCCCGGGGGGGGGGAGGTTGGCTATGTGAGACTCTCCGCCCCTGAAGGGGGTCGGTATACACACTAAAAACCTGGGGTGAGCAGTCCTTCCGCCGACGGGGTGGGGCGGGATGGGGTCGCGTTAGCAATCACCATCCCGCCCCGGCGGTTGGCCCGGCTGATGGTAACCGGGCCTCAGCACCTGTGGAGGGGTGGCCTTGCTCACCAAGGCCACCCCCCAGACGTGTGGGGCCGTGCAAGCCGGTACAGAGTCACCCGACTCTGTACCAGTGACCCCACTATACAAGAGCGAGAAGGCGGGCAAATCGCCTCCTCCTCGCTCCCGTCCGTCTGCGCCGGAGAGGGTCAGCGAGGGGATTGTTCTCCCTGACAGCCTCGCAGAAGGAGACCACCGCCTGCCACGATCTCTCGCCGCCGAGCATGGCGTTGATCACGCCCGGCAGGGAGAGATCCCCGCCTATTATGCCCGAAAGCGTGTGCCGCTGCGACCCCCACGCGGCACACACCTCCAGCGTGTAGAGAGCCGTGTCTTCCGGCGCCCCACACTCGTGGCAGGCCGGGGTCGCCTCCCGTCTCGCGATCTGGTGCAAATACTTTCCGAAGCATCCATGCCCGGAAAACACCTGCACCAGTCGGAATGTCAGCGACCCGAATCGCCGCCCTATCCACCCCCGGAGGACCGGGTGAATGGCCTCCACCGTCCACTGACCCGGGACCGGTGACAGATGATGTATTTTGATCAGGAGACTTGTTTATCCTTAAGATATATAGGCATACAATAGTATGCCTATATAGTTAATAAACTGAACGCTGTAAATATGAGCTAGTGCCTCATAAACTTGTCTATATAAAAAAGATGGCAATTTTTTATCCTTTAGCATACGACCCATCTTGTGGTATTAAAGGTTTTCTGTTCCATTAACGAGCCCACTAAGAAGTCACTGTAATGACGCTGCTCGTATAAAAAAGACAGTGGTCTCTAACAACGTCACCTCTTTAAAAAGCTTTAAAATCTCTTGTTATCGTAACAGGAACGCAGCATGAGACTGGCTGCGAACTTTTTTATTACTTCGTCTTCGGTTGCAAAGAAATTTACGCTGTGCTCTAACTCTCATAAAAAGTAGGTACTTCATTATTTTTGATACACAATTAACATTCTAACTAATAATATAAATGCAAAAGTGAGTTTGTTTATTTGTATGTTTGATTTGATACGCTTTCACGACTTAACTACTCGACCGATCATTATAAAATTTGGCATACACGTTGTCAGGGGTACATAAAAGGACATAGGGTACCTTTTATCAAGAAAAAGATTTGTTCCCGAGTGAGCGAAGCCGCGGGCAATAGCTATTCTATTATAAAAAACAAACATAAACAACGCTTGCATGAATCCTACCCTAATAAATAATTATAAGATGGTACATAAACTATTTATTTAATTTATGTCTCTATGATCTGTGATCCGAAACAACGTCAAAGGTCTCATAGTATAATTATTTTGAAGTTTGGATGTCAGAATATCAGTTAATTTATATTAAATGTGCACAGTTTTAATTATGTTACATTATACATTATATAGGTAGTAGGCCTTCAAAAACTGTTTGGGTTGACGAGATTCCAACACAAATGAGCTTTGAAACCCAATACTTAATAAGTTATTATGGTGGTGAGACCTTTTGTGTCAAGAACTTTTTTTTGCTCTAACATTTACTTTCATGTTACATGAAACATTTATTTTCCAGAAAACGGAAATTAGCGTGATGTAGGTGTATACATGCCTTCTTGAAAGGGTTGACGTTAGTGCCAGGTTGTTGTTTTATGGCCGTACTCACAAGCAGGCTGATTCCCAAAAAATAAAAAATTTAAGAAAAACTTGTCACGAAAAACATCACGTTATTGCTTTAAAAACATTTTTTTTAAACAATTACTTCATGTTTTCTGCTTGTGAGCTAAAATTGAAGTTTTTATGGAGTTTCCATAAAAGTCAAGAATTACTAAAACATTTATTCTAATCACGGTACACTGGTCTAAATGCATAGAGTATGGTGTCATACTCTATTTCCTTATCACAAATCGAATACGCACTACTAAAGATACCTAACCACAAATTTATGGTACTAATAAAAAGACATTACCATTTAGCACGTAATATTATTATGGCCGTCATTACACAGCGCTATGTGATAAGGTCGGCACTAAGACTCTAAATGACCCAAAACTAATGACGTCGTCATTAACACTCCTCATAAGCGACGGGAAATTAATTTATTGTTTGTGTGTGCGTGACTGTAATGATGAGAAACAATCATCATGTTATCCTATATGTCAGACTAATGGGTAGACATTATCCTACTAATAATGTAAATGTGAAAGTATGTGAAGATGTTCGGACGTTTGGTGTGCAATCATAAGTAACTGTTGAACGGATTTGGTTGGTATTTGGCACACAGATAAGTTTCGTCTTGAATAACTATATTTTTTATTATGTATGCGTGCCCGTGGGATATGTGCAGTCAAAACGGCGGACAGAAAACGGAAGGTTTTTTAGTCCAAACTACGACTATGGTTCTTGAGGTTTTAACTTGTCTGTAACAGGTAACCGGCGTGACTATAGTAAATATGCATTTCTTTTGGTGAGTAAAACATTTGGAAACTCATGTGCCAATTTCCTTTTCCTTTCATTTTTTTTTTTTTATTTTATACACACAACACCATCTAGCCCCAACTAAGCAGAGCTTGTACTATGGGTACTAGACAATGGATAAACATACATATATACTTTTTTTTTGTAAATACATACATATTATACATAGAAACACCCAGCCCAAGACAATCATTCATGTTCATGCACACAAATGTTTGACCTGTGCGGGAATCGAACCCGCGACCTTAGGCGTGGCAGTCGGTTACACTAACCACTACGCCATCGAGGCCGACTATTTAATTCCATCTTTAGTTACTCTTATCAACAGTCGGCAATGCCCGAGTTATATCTGTAGTGATGCCAGTGGTCATAACCTATGGGAACTGTTTACCATCCAGCGAAGTGTATACTTACTTGTTATAACTAGATATGTCATAATTATAAAAAGAGGTAATTTTACAAAAAAGGCATCAAACTTAAAATAAAAATAATCTTATAATAATTTCTTTGGCTACTACTAATACTAAAATATAATAATATCAACAAAGTATTTCAATAAGATTTAACAAAGCGCTTTCTTTCTCTGAGAATTAAGTATGACATATACCAAGCACTCCAAGACGGTGTTGACACACTTCGCATACCTTTAAGATATTTTCCTCAACTAGGTAAGCAAATAGTATCACTTGAAATGTTTTCAGAAAACTAACTTCGAAAAGAAAATCTACGTGCTTTGCATACCAGTTTTCTCAAGATTTGCCAAAGAAAATGTTGTATTTAAAGTTGCATTACAAATTTACATAATGGCAAGTTGCCAGTTCGATGTCCACGCTAGGATGTATCAACTTTTTTCGTATACTGACGACAAAAAGAGGTGTGTCGTGTCGGTAGCTTTGGTCTTGTTACTTCAAGCGGGTTTTACTAAACCGCCTTAAAAATAGCCTGTTATTTAAAGACCAGCTTAAAAAGTCGAGGTTTTACCATCATTTTTATTTTTCACTCGGTACGTTTAAATTTAGAAAGCTTATTTGAATTTTCCTTACTCAAGCTCAGGATTATTTTTCTAATAAAAAGTTGAGGTTCGGAATAATAATAAAAAAATATTTTGCTATAAATTGCAATATCGTTCGTTTAAAATTCCTGTTCTGTATGAATTTTATATTACTCTAGAAGCCAGTATTTGTAATAATTTGATCGATAACACGGAAGTGAAGTATTTAACGAAGTTATTACAGAATATGACCAACGGGAAATCTTGGATCATCAAAGAAACTAATTTGATAGGAACAGACTAAGATCCGAAAGTCCTCGACGACGACTCTCTAATTTCAGTACAGCTGAATTTTAACATTAATTTTAAGCTAGCGAGTATAAGCTCGCTAGCTTGAAAGTCGAGCCATTTATTTTTTTGCGTTTCTTAATTTTGATATAGTTCACGGATTAATCTGCTTGCTCGCAAATAGGCTCAAAATAGCTACCCAAATAATAAATTCAACTTATTTAAATACGAGTCACAAATTTTCACATGGTATTTCTTAACCTAGGTTTGAGTTATATTTTAAGCTTTATAAAGGCAAATCAATCGACTAACCTAACCTAACCGATGAAAAAAATTGGTTTCGGCTTATCTACAATACTCAAGTCATTACACATTTACCTACTGTAAAAACATTACCTATGTTAAAATTACATAAGCCTGTGAAAAGTCATGATGTGTCTGAGCCTTGCAATATTTGAATTTCTTACATTAATATAGCATGTCCAAAAACAACAGTCATCTATCAGCACGTCTTGCCAGTTATAACAGATAGGGCTGGTCACATCACTCACAGTTACCCAGTGAGATACGAAAATGCTCAAGTTCAAAATAAGGTTCACTGATTAAAGCAACATTCAAGATTCAAGGTGCAAAATAATATCATTTTATTTGACTTCTGGTTGGTGAATCGAGATGAAATATGCACCAAATTTTATGTTAGACCTTCACTAATACTACTATTAAAATTTGCGCAGCAGCATATGTGTGATGCGCGTACAATGATAGAGAAAGACTGACTAAAATTTAAAAAATTACTATTATTTTGTACAGATATCGAGCAGTTACAATTTTATTATATTCTTCTTCTTCTCCTTAGCCTTTATTATTACCAAGACACTTGGGATCGGCTTTCTTTCTTTCTTTCGGCTTTTCTTTCTTTCTTTACAATGTTATTATATTATATATTGATAAATATAATTATGCCTGATTTCTACTGCAATCTATATAGTTAATATTGAATAAAAAGGACATCTATTCGTAGGTAGGTAAGTAATTTACTATATCTCTTGATCAGATTTTACGTTTTATGTTTTAAAGCACGTTTCACGTATAACTAAAGAGATTAAAAAACACCATGAAACTCAGCTACTGTCTCATATTTCTCTTTTAAAATCGACAGGTGCTGGTTAACCAAAAATTTCAAATTTTCCTTTCTTTATAGTCTTGCCTTAATTATACAAATTTATAGATTTTCTTACGTTCTAACTAATTTTAACCAGTTAGTGCACTTTTAGTATATAAATACGTGTCTGATATAATTATTTTTATAGAATTAAGAGTTTGTAGACCTCAACTAGCAACATACAAATTACAAACAAAGTATATTTCTTTAGAATTTAGAACGACTAACGAAAGGTTACTTTGGCCTATATACGGTTTAAAAATAAGTGTACTAACAATAATTAAAGCTCTAAGGAACATAAATTTGACCTTTTATTTTGAAATACTACTTTCTTATAATCAATCCTAATTAATATTATAAATGTAAATGTGTTTATTTGTTACGCTTTCACCCCTTAACTACTCAACCGATCATCATAATATTTTGCATACACGTTGTCAGGATAACAGAAATAGACAAAGGATACCTTTCGTCCAGAAAAACGTACTGTTACGAACCTAACATAGCCTACGTTTTCGCGAGCAAGTTTTGGGCAAAATCTACTATAATGTATACATCTATACTCTATACAAATAAATAAAATTAAAGTGTCTGTTTGTAATGTCAAAATAACAGCTTTTTATCTAATGCATATGAAAGTTTGACGGGACTTTCACTGGTAGATAGCTGATGTTATAAGGAGTAACTTAGGCTACTTTGAATTTAGAAAAAAGAAATAGATTCCGCGGAGGCAAACACTTTTTAGTTAAAATCTACGCGTACGAAGTCGTAGGTAATAGCTAGTATAATATATAAGTATTAAAAGCTTTTCCTTATTGCCATGTGAATTATTGTTGCAGAAGTTTTGTTATCGCTGATAATAATATGATAATTTATCTCCTGATAAGGGTTATCCACTTATTTACATGGCTACGTATTTTAGCATCCAAGCCAATGCCTAGCATAAAAACAGGAACAGCTATTCTATCCTTTGGTTCAAACGCATTTCTACTTCATAACTATATACAAAGTCAACCAGTTAACCAGAGAATTCTATTAATACAGACTTCTCCAACTATCAATGCATAAATTTAAATTTATACTCTTTCATTACATTTACTATCTCATTCTCGAACAGTATCGGCCTAAGGAGGCCTATGTCTGCCTCAGAGTATCTGCGGATATGCTTTGCTACTACTTCCACATACGAGTATATAGCAGATGGCACGAGGTTCTAAGGTCCCAGATTAGGCATAATAATGGTTCTAGAAACGTAGTCATCATCGTAGCAGGTTATAATCAGAATTATTATTTTACAATAATCTAATAAACACAAAAACACGTCTTAAAAATTACAAGAAATTTATTTCTTTAATAGTACAAACGATTGCATAAAAGCATGCCTGGCCGTTGCACTGTATATTAATCTGATTCTTTATGAGAAATCTAGAAGACTAAAGATAAAATATTTATCTTTAGTCGTAAGGAGCTAAAGTATTTTTGGTATTGCAATTATTATTTAACTCTTAAAGAAAGTGCAATTGTTCTTAAATATATGTAAGTATATATTTATTGTAATAGTTGTATAAATTTATTATTATGAAATTAATATAATAAACCTACTTAGCTACAGTTAAAATACAAAAAGAAAAATCTTTTTATTATTTCTTCACATTCGATTCTGTAGATAGATGCTATAAATTGATATAAGGTAATCTGCTTAGACCTCCTATTACACTAAAAAAATTATAGAGGTCCGACAGCTTGTTTTTATTTTTATCAACACAAAATTTCAATTAAATCTAAGGAAAGATTTGAATTTTTGTGTATTTATTTGTGATTTTTCTCAAAAACTTCCGAACCAATTTTAAAATTATTTCACCTTTGGAAAGCTATATTATCACCGAATAATATGAGCTATAATTTATTTAAAAAATAAAGTACTGTTACACATAACCTACTTTTACGCGAGCGAAGCCGCGGGCAAAAGCTATTCAATTATATTATTTGTCTCAAACATATATTTAAAGAAAACTACAGGCAGCGTTCATAAAAAAAGTAGTCTTCGTATAAACTCACTGTATAAGAGCCATACTTAAACTAGTTGCCACGACACTCCAACGTTAATTAAAGGCTGTATTAACTACCAACAGCATACTTGATTAGACAAGCAAATTAAAAATAATGACAATAGCTCCCAGCGCTACTAGTTACTTCGCAAAGAGAATGCAGTTCAATTTAATTAACATATGATATGTTGTCGCTGCAAAGACTAAGCAAGAACACGAAGTACTATGTAAACACAATGACTCTTGAGACGTGCGACTCAACATGTCTCATCATGCTTTCATAATGAAGATGCATTGACAAACCACACTGTTAAATCTTTCAGCTTCTAGTTCTATCTTGGAAACAATGTCGCGATATTATGAATGAAGAGCTCTCTAATATACATTAAATAGCATAGCATATCATGATTTTATTATATTATTATCTATTCAAAAGGTTGGGAATGGATATAGTTTATACAGATTATGGTAGTAATATTTGAGTAATTTTCGGTGAACCAAGAGTTGTTTTCGGTAGGTGAATTGCCAGATTTTAAGCTACTGGTATTCAAATAGCCTATAAAACTTTTTCCGAGTATGTATTTGTACTTGACACCCTAGTAAGTAGCTGCACTTATACTACTGAACTAACATTTTATCCTTTCATATGCATAATTTAGTAATAAGATCCTGTGTAAAGAAAGGTATGTTTGACTTGTGGCTATTTTAAACTTTTTTATAAATATCCAGGACCTGCCTGATATTATGTTAAATAAATGGATAAGGTAAAAAAGTAACTCTATTGACAGTTAATTTAGTGTTAGTTATTATAACAAAAGTTTCTTAAAGGGGAATTTTATATATTTACTAGCTTTTGCCCGCGGCTTCGCTCGCGTTAATTTAGAATTTGACAGTCATTTCGGGTTGTACTCTGCTTGTAATAATATAATTCAATCATGATTCGAAAGACACGTGGCGCCATCTATTATCATAAGAAAGTTATTGTTGTTTTCCTCGGGAACAGTAATTTTTTTCGGGATGAAAGGTAGCCTATGTCCGTTTCTGTACACTTGACAACGTATATGCAAAATTTCAGGATAAGCGGTTCTGTGGTTTAGGCGTGAGGTAACAAACAAATAAACAAACAAACTCATTTTCGCTTTTATAATATTAGTTAGGATAGGATTAATGAAGAATCGCTATGTTTCTCTTCACCACTGAAGGGATAACATCGTCAGGAAACCTGCATGTCTAAGAGTATTCCATAATGTTCTCGAAGATATGTGAAGTCTGCCAACCCGCACTGAGCCAGCGTGGTGGATTATGGCCTAATAGTTTTACACTGAGAAGAGGCCGGTGTCGACAGTGGAATAGTCTATATACAGAGCTGATATTATTGTATTATGATTATTAATATCAAAAGTATAAGCAAGGCTTGGACGTAAACTACCTATAAGAAACAAAAATATCAACAACTTTGTCAGCTTAAAGAAATGTATCCTAATTTTAACTAATATTATAAAAGCGTATATCAGTTTTTAGAGTTCGTAAAAATTCGTATACAGCAGCTTTGGCCGTCTGTTATACAACTTTCAACTCAAGAACCGTAAGAGCTAGAGACTCACGGTCAACGCCATTCGACTCAGCATAGTCGATATACCGCCGAAATGACTATGACCTTTGACCTCTGACCTCAAGGTCACGTGAAACAATTTTTCGAACTCTAAGATTTACGGCAATTCATTGGCGTTTCTCACTTATTTGTTTACTTTGAATTTTAAAAAAAATCATAATTAAAGGAACTTGAAATTATAATATCTGGATAGGAATAAACAAATAAAAAATAGGGGTTGATCGTAAAGAGGTGAAAAATTGAGAGTATTATGAGATTTTTTATTGTAAGTCATCAAAAAATTAAAAAAAAAATTTTGCCAAAAAATTAAAGTTTATAATTAACAAATAAAAAATAGGAGTTGATCGTAGAGGGGTGAAAAATTGAAAGTAATATGAGATTTTTTATTGTAAGTCATCAAAAAATAAAAAAAAAAAAATTGCCAAAAAATTAAAGTTTATAATTAACAAATAAAAAATAGGAGTTGATCGTAGAGGGGTGAAAAATTGAGAGTAATATGAGATTTTTTATTGTAAGTCATCATAAAATTAAAAAAAAATTTGCCAGAAAATTAAAGTTTATAATTAACAAATAAAAAATAGGGGTTGATCGTAGAGGGGTGAAAAATTGAGAGTAATATGAGATTTTTCATTGTAAGTCATCAAAAAATAAAAAATAAATTACCAAAAAAAATTAAAGTTTTTAATTAACAAATAAAATATAAGGGTTGATCGTAGAGGGGTGAAAATTTAGGGTTGTATGTATTTTTGTATGCTGTGTCATAAAAAAATAAAAACAAAAAATGTTGCCTAATAAATAAAAATAAAAATTTAGGGGTGGACTACTCTTAACATTTAGGGGGATGAAAAATAGATGTTGGCCGATTCTCCACCCTGGCCGACAATCACGCTAAGGATCACAAAAATCGGTCGAGCCGTTTCGGAGGAGTTCAAGTTCGAACCCCGTGACACGAGAATTTTATATATTAGATCATATTTGTAAACATTATGTTAATTAAATTGTTATATTACAATATTTGTACGTTTTCAAATACTTATATTTTGATTTGATATAAATCATATAGACTTATCAAATAATACTCACGACGCTAACTTGTCGCAAACTGTACGTAGAGAACGCAATAATTTAAGAGTCAAAATACTGTTTCGCCAGCGGCTATAAAGTTCGCTTGATTTCGCGTTTCGTCTTTATCACAGACATCTGCAGTCGTATTGATCTTTCTTATCTTGATTACTCCACACTGAAGCCAAAAGGGTAACGGTTTTCTTTTATTTATGTGCACATATTTCCTATGCCGATGCCAGTATTATTGCTCAAAGACCAGACTTTTCGTACCAAACAATGGAAACCTTCGCTTTGAATCTCACCTCGGATTTCTAAGGGTATGTTAAGTCTAGCGGGTTGGGAAAACATCGACATTTATACGTTAAAACAGCGTATAAGGCCAGTATTGTTGAACATATTATATGGATGTAGAAAAATGTGCGTATTCAGGTGTGTAGTACTTTGTGTTATGCTAATGTGATTTAAAAACGGTAACAAATCAATATCGGTAATGTTATTGTAGTGAATGTGTCTCGGGTTAGAAACTCTGGTCGAGCAAAATATTTATAGGTTTTTTGGTCAAGAAATTTTCCTGAAGAACTGTGCCCAATAGACGACAATGGGTTACAAACATAGCTGCCAAAATGTGGGTATAAGATACCTACTTTTTCGAATACAGATGTAAGTTGAATATTTACAATTTAGAAGATTTCAAAATGTAATTTATTTTTATTAAAAATATGTATAGGTGTAATACCGTAATATGTACGACGATGAAGCAACGATAATTAATATTTTATAAATGGGCAAACAGGCTACTAATACTGTAATACAACTTAGTCTATATCTATACTAATATTATAAAGTGGCAAGATTTGTATATTTGTTTGTAACGAATCCACTCAACAACAACTAAGCCGATTGTAAAAAGAACTATTACATAGCTACAACACGCTACGAGCCGTGGGAGTGGACTCGTAATTATATTCGTGGGTGCAATCGCGGGTGACACCTGGTATTTACTTTATATTTCTTTTCTTGGAAACGACAATTCGCGCATAAGGAATTATTCTTTTAGCGTGGTTATTTACAATCACCGAAACAATGAACGTTAAAGGCGCCACTTTTTGTTCCGTGCTGGAAACAAACGTACAACACCGTGTGGCGAAGTTGTGTGACCATCAATTATGAATTGGCTTTGGTAAAAGTACAACATTAATGGTATAAAACAAGCTAATGTGTGCAAACAAACATGTTTTTCATTTAAGCAATCTAAAAGGTAACAAAAAATATTGATTCAAGTGAGTATTGCTTTGTATTTAATATGAATTAAACTTCTATATTTCTATTAAATTTAAGAAACAGTATACATTAGTGTTGCTTTAATAAAAATATTTTTGCCCCTTTGAACTGCATCCGACTACGAAAAATTACACATGATATTTACTTAAATTAAAGCGTTCATAGCTCTTACCGAACGCAAATTTAACTGTATGACATTGATGTATAAAAATAAATATCACTTTCGATTTGCAATTACCGTGATATTTTAATATGATCTATATTTATCTTAACAAAAAACTGTGATATATATGAATAAAAATCGAAACGATATATCACTTTTATTATATCCCAAACCTTGAGACGACAAATAAACGTAGAAAAAATACAAGTGCTGAAATGATACTTGACGATACTTGAACAACTTCTATGTAAATATACCAGTCAAGGACATCACAGAAAGACACGTCACATGTAAATTGTAACCAAGTTTACATACCCAACTTTTATTTCCAGTGCCTTCACAACTAAAATACTAATAAACCGCAACTGGTTCCAGCCGACAAACCACAACCTTATCTGTTCAATATAAGTTTGAAAATTGTCGAGCAAATTTGTTCTTCGTATTTTATAGCCGCTTCCATCAATAATGCAACGTACAATCGCAACATTTAACCCTTTGGGATTCAACCCCTAATTAGCTTGGGCCCACGCTACCACTGTGATATTACGAATGCAAAGCCAGTGTCAAACTCGGAATAATCAAAGTAATAATGACGGCGGGTGTTAAACGAGGTGTGTCCGATACCCGGCTTGAAGTTTTCAAACGGTCGATTGTGAAAGTAATTTGTAATTCAAGTCTCCATTAAAGCCCAATAAAATAACAGTTTATTCCTATTACATCGCTAGACAGAGACCTCGTATACAATTTGTTATACAGTTAATTCCTTTGAAACCTTTTTGGAGCCCGCTTAAGCGAGGGACCTTTGTAAAAATGATTGTTAGTATCAATAAAAATCAGTTAAAGTCTAATAGACTAACTTCTAATCTTTATAATATAATCGGGGAAACCGATGTTTGTGATCATGCAACTATTAAATGAGTTCATTAATAAAGGTCATATTATCACCTTATAATATTGGTTTTGTCAAGACGATGGTTCTTTGCTAAACTAAGAACTAATAGGTGGTACCGCAGTCAAGTTTTAAAAATACTCATATTCACAATATAATAGCTTAGTGGCAATAAGACACAATTTGCATCACAGTCAAAATTTGCATTCAAAAGGTTAGGTAGCTTAAAAGCTCGAGTTATGCGTTTCGTAGACGACGGCTTTTTCTCCAACGGACAAAAACGTCTGGCTCTGCCCGATGCGATTTCCCGCAGGGATAGCTACAACGTAGCCGTTGTCTCTTCTTTTCTTCCTGTGCGTTATTGTATGTGTAGCATAACATATATTATGTTAATATTTTATAATGCCGGTCACGTTTACGAATCTGCGAAACACCTTATAGCAATTAATTTTTTGCGTTCAGTTTCCCACTGGAAAGACCAGGCCAACTTTTGCTGGCCCAGCTAATCAGTTTCATTGTTATTTTCTCTCTTCAGTTTATTGCCTCTTGTGGCACGAGTTACCGATCGTGAGTCCTTTTCTCACAAACAGCAAGCTTATGCCATAATTATGGCCAATAAGGCAGATCAGTATAGCATTTAAATAATAATATTTCGTTGAAGTTTTTTACTTACTGTAAAGAAATGTTATAATAATAACTTTTAAACTTTCGCGTTGCATGATATATACATATATAATTAAAACGGGTATTAACGCGATCATGCATAATGTTCACCTTTTTTAGGCTTGACGTTTCGACCAGGTTACACCGGCCGTGGTCGAAACGTCAATTTTATGTTTTATGTACGATGTCTTTAAATAATAAAAAGTTTTCAAAGAAAATATTTTCTTTAAATTCAGTTTATATAGAAATAGAAATAAAATAATATCAATTTATATTTCTGAAATATAATATAGAACGATAACTAGTAACACTCGTATAAACTTCGAATGTATAATATTGAACACTATATTTGTATTTATTTCTTAAAGCTCTGCCAAACAACCTTTGGAAGGACTTATTTGTTTATTACCATGTATATAAGTTGACTTAACATTTAAAATAAACTGAATTATATTTCTACATCATTCGTAACATAATTTGGAATTCCAATATTTTCTGTTTGTATAAAAACATCAATATTAAATTAACATATTTTTTATATTATGTACTAACATTTAATAAATAGGGTTGATACAATTATAAGTATTACGTTGTCACTGAATACAAATATGAGGAGATCCGCAGGAAAACCAAAGCTGCCAGCATAGCTCTCCAGATAGCCAAGATAAAGTGGCAGTGGGCACGCAGAACCGATGATCGTTGGGTCAGAAAGGTTCTGGAGTGGCAGCCACGCACCGGAACACGCAGCAGGGGTAGACCGACGACCTGGTAAGGGTCGCAGAAAGCGGTTGGATGCGGGTGGCCCAAGACCGGTCTGTGTGGAAAACCTTAGGGGCGGCCTATGTCCAGCAGTGGACGTCTTTCGGCTGAGATGATGATGATGATGATGATGAATACAAATATTATTTACTAGATTTTACACGCAGCTTCGCTCGCATTAAACTTGTATCCTTCAAGATCTTATCATAAATTCATATCCCTCGGGAAATGTACTTTTCCCTCGCAAACAGTACCTACTTTTTCTGGATGAAAGGTACCCCTTGTCCTATTATGTACCTTCGGCCATTTCATTATGTTCAGTCAAGTAGTTAAGGCGTAAAAGCGTAACAAACAAACAAACTAATAAACAAGCAAACAAATTTATATTAGAGTTTATAATATAAGTTTGGATTAGGATATCTCGCAAAAGCTAATCAAGCAATAACTAAATAAATAACTAGCTGACCCACGCAACTTTGTCTGCTTCACATAAGAGAATTTTCTCCGTTTTTGCAACATTTTACATTTATGCTCTTCTCCTATTGGTCGCAGCGTGATGTTATATAGCCTTTAGCCTTCCTCGATAAATGAGCTATCCAACACTGAAAAAATTTTTCATTCGAACTTGTAGTTTCTGAGATTAGCGCGTTCAACCAAACAAAAAAACAAACTCTTCAGCTTTATAATATTAGTTTAGATAATATAACCAAGCTTGGCCGAACTAAATAAGATTTTTAAGGTCAGTTTCTGCCTGTAGCCTTATTTCTGCATCACAGGGGACTTTATAAACAACAGGCATAAAGAAAACCCAGACTTGGTAGGACCATTTGTGGATCACACAATTTTTTGTTTCGTGTGGGATTCCGAAAGGACTACTTAAACCTAACCTAATCTTTTTCATACGATTGCAACGGGAAAGTGCAGAATTGGGAATTATTTATTTATTTATTATTTATTGTAAAACAAACAGCCCTAATGAAATATTTTTTTGATAATTACTATTTAAGAAAACCTATCCAAGGGGAGTTTCATTATACAAATGATGTTAAATGTTTTTAGACTTCAGCGATTTGTATATGTAGGAATATCCTCCATAATTAAAAGTCGGTACTTTTATTACGTGGTTAATTTAATTAAAGGTTACACGGACAAAAACAGTGTTCCGTGCACCGAGCGAGCTCAACAAGAACTGTGTCTCGGCGCCGGGCGGACCGGCTTATATAGAGTAGTGGTGGGGCGCGTTCGGTGAGTCACGCGCAGCTCGGCCGCTCGACGCACGTTCCACTGACGTTTAGCACGTGGTTTTTCTCCGTGTACCCCCTTGTAGCTAGGCACGATGACGACGCCGACATATACATACTTAAAATAATAATATAACGAGTCTTACTCGCGATTAAGTATTTGAAAACTAATAAATACCTATTGATTGCGTTTCGACCGACTTGCATCGATCGTGGTCATGGGTTGACTGGTGAGAGCTCAGCGGCGCCTTCGTGAAGTGCGGGTTTCGGCAACTACCCTCGCCATTTTTAGTTAACTGTGGTAACGTAGATTAAACTTGAATTATTACAGTGGTCCCAAATCAACAGCGTCACACATAATTTGTAAATTGGCTAAATACAGTAATTACTATTAGAAAATATGTAAATAGTCTGCATATAAACTATCCCTCTGCTGGTTACGGATCTCATCTAAGTGTGAGAAGAGTTAGGCCATTGTCTATCATGCTCGCCGTGGGTTGCTCGTAGCAGTCGGATTGGTTGCTCTTTCGCTCCCGGTCGTGGTCCAATCTATGGTACGGAGTGAGAGATCGTGGTACGCCGTCGCCTCCGTCTGTGAGTAAGTAATTTCCACCAAGGAGGCGGCGGAGTAGAAGAGGGAGCGCTTGAACTCTCTCCTCCAAATGACGCGCCGATCATAGTTTTTTTGTTACCAAAACAATATCATACTTTATTGGTAGAACTAAGAAGTGCACGAATAGTGACGTTCCATGCTTCATCCTAAATTGATAATAATTGAAAGCTGAGGTTGCTTAAATCAAAAGTCGAGTTGTACATTTGATTAAAGTTATTGGAATAACATAACACAACACAAAAGTAATTTCCATCAAGGAGGCGGTGGAGCGGTAGAGGAAGCGCTCAAACCATCTCCCAAACCGCAGAACCGGGCGCTGGCGGGCGCGAGATGACCTTCAGCCACCCTGACGTTTGACCTGGAGTGATGGGCTTCGTCGGACTCCTCGCCACCCGATCAGCACCAGGTCCGAGAGGCGGCGTGTGTGTTCCCACGCGCACCTCTGTGTCGTGTCTTCGTCCCCTCACAAGGGGACAGTAGAGGGTCTTTTTATGTAGTGGCCTGCCATTTCACACGGCGCGGCGGGCCAAAAACTCGGTGGAGTCACGATTGCATGTGAAAGCGATTCGCGCGGCCCCGCTGTCTATGGTTATGTCGAGGAACACCGTGGTAGGCTTAGTCGGTATTACCG
The DNA here is from genome assembly GCA_963564715.1 of Catocala sponsa. NCBI lineage: Eukaryota > Metazoa > Arthropoda > Insecta > Lepidoptera > Erebidae > Catocala > Catocala sponsa. The sequence continues at coordinate 16,539,964 of OY751338.1, read as the reverse complement.
GGGTATTTTTCTTCCGGTGAGCCCGACATAACCTCTCCGTCGCCCCGTGGAGAGATACGAGTCAAAACATTCCCGTACGTAAAAAAAAAATTCTATCATGCTGGCCCAATACGGGTTGGTAGGCGTCACATATCTTTGAGAACACTATGAATAAATATCAGACGTGTACCTAGGTTTCGTCACAATGTTTTACAATATCGATAATAATTAATACGCACATAACTTCAGAAAATTCAAAGGTCGACCTTGGGATCGAACCCAAGACGTTGGAAATATTTATTTTAATAAAATTATTTTCATTTTAATAACTTTTAGTACTGTCATACAACTAAATTTGGTTTGAGAAATAAAGCTCTTGTTTTATAAAATCGAGTTACTCCTGAATAATAAGGATTTCGTCGGGTTTAACAATAAATTATGAACGTGAATACCGTAGATACGTCATACACACATTAGACACGTAATATTTTATCACAATAAACTGCTCAGTAGTTAAACGTGGATATGCCAACGATTTATCATTTGCCACCGACTTGCCCTTGGGCATGGGTCGCTTTTATCTGCTACCCTTGCCACGCGGCCAAAAAGAATAATTCTTTTCTCTCAACTCAACCAAGAATTTTGATAAGCGATGCCTGAAGCCTTTTGAAAAGTATTGTCCTGAATTTGGAATCGGAACAACCCTTAATTTAAACATAAAAATGTTTGTTCTGTTAAAATATTATATTGAAGAATAATGAAATAAAACATTATTATTTTACAGCTAAATCAGACAATTTCCTTCGAGCTAAACATTTTTATTCATTTGTTTGGAAAAGTGCTAAATGAGATTTGCTATTGTTAAAACTTAAGATAAAATATGTCATGACATCAATTGTCTTAATCTATACATATAATAAAACTGTAAATATCACGTGTCTGTACATTTTAGAATTTTACTAAATAAATGATTTAGGGGACTCAGAATAATTAACTAAACACAGTTCAATCATTTTTTAAAAAGTCTGTCTGTCTGTCTGTTTGTTTGTTCTCGCATCACGCCTGAAGTACAAAGTTAATACGATAGACTCAGTAAGAACACTATAAAGAATATCCTCAAGTAACATTTAGTCTTTATTTCATTAAAATCCGTCTTCTCTATCAAAAGTTATGAGCATTTGAAGTCAAATTAAAGTTTAATGTAGGCGATGTGATTGTACTGTAGGTACTACAAATAAGGTTGCGATTTGCTTAAATTTAAGTTCATAGATTGTGATTGCATATAAAGCTACATTATCAGCGAGTAACATAGGCTATAAATTATATCCAACAGAATTAGAGATCCTTAAAAAAATTGCAATAATATATATAACTCAAAGTACCAACATTTTACCTATAAAGTTCACTATTTGGCGTGCACTGGGAAAACGATTGATGACACATAAAAATCATGTACTACATGATTAAAGTATTCATTACTACCATGGACAAATAATATATTGTTTATTGATCCATGATACTGACACAATGTTTACTGTAACTGACAACGACATCTCTTAGTGTTACGACGAAATGTCGATAGATGGCGTTGTGCATATGACGTCATTTTCTGAATCGCGCTGTTAAGATTCTCCGGCGCAGTATGGCTACGGAACACAATTTTTCAATCAGTGGGTTAGTCTTGGAGTTATTGTAATTGTATATCTTTGAGTTTGAAATATTTGTTTCGAATATTCGTTTGTTTGTTTGGACTGTCCCGGCATATTATCATTGTTTATTGAAAATTTCGTGGTTCAGGGTTAGCATCAATACATAAAATAAAAATGTAGCGGATCGCTGTCTGTACATGGATGATTTATGAGAAAAATATTATTGGGACGGGGACCTTTATCAACGCAAATAGGACCCAATACCCAAACAATGATTGTTAGAATTTTTGTCTGTTTATCTGTGCGTTTGTGCACGCTAATCTCAGAAACGGCTTATTCGATTTTGATGTAGTTTTCACTAATATATTGTGGTATGCTTCACTTAACATTTAGTATTTGTTTCATGTCAATCGGTTGATAAATAAAAAAGTTATGCCAATTTAAAGAATCACGTCGAACATTTGTTAATTTGTTAAACTATCTACATCTATCTATTTTTCTCTGTTCAGTACCATTGACTGAAACTTTACTAAATAATAAATATAAGTTTAAAATATCCACTGCATCGTTGAAAATCACCTCAATAAGGTCACAGCTAGAATAAGGTTACAGGTCAGGAAATAGATTGAGATAATAGATGGGTGGTACCTTATTCACCGGTATTATCGAGAACCTTTCAAGCTCACATCAATGTTGAAGTATGTAACAGTATTGAATCCATAAAATACATAATTTATGTAAATATGTGAACAAGGGCAGTGACCAAGCAACAGTAGTTTGCAGTTATGCTGGTGTTCTGTGCACTTTCTGATGCTGCACAGTTATGGCATAAGTATCAGAACAAATTAGCTGAGGACTTTTGCAGGCACTTTTGCACAAATAAATAATTACAACCCAATTAGTGAGAGATTACGTGAAAGTCACTTGAATCGTTGTTTGCTGGCTATTCAAGATATAGTTACATCTGTGGGGGGTAATCCTATTTCTCAATATGGCATGCCCGAGCCATCATTTGACGGTGAACGTATTACTTAATAGAGATTACGCGATGGAAATCAACTATGATCCAGTAGATCTGGCCGAAATTTTAGAAACGGATGTCTCGAGATTAACTGAAGAACAGCGTTTAATATTTGATTGGGTGTGTCGCAGCGTTGATAGTGCTTTTGGAAGAAATGCTATTTGTAGATGCTCCCGGTGGAACGAGTAAGACATTTCTTACCAAAGTGATTTTGGCGAAGGTACGAAGCCAAGGTAAAATTGCGCTTGCTGGCGCTTCATCGCATAGCAGCCACTTTGTTGCCGGGAGGGAAAACTGCCCATACAATGTTTAAAATTCCGATCGGCTTAGACCGCACAGAAAGCGCTGTTTGTAATATTTCTAGAAACAGCGATAAAGCTAAGGTTCTTCGTGATTGTAGTCTTATTATATGGGATGAGTGCACAATGGCAAACCGTAAAGCGGTTGAAGCAGTAGATAGAACGTTGCGTGATGTCAAGCAAAATGGCCAACCTATGGGTGGCATTACTATACTGTTTTGTGGCGATTTTCGTCAGACTCTCCCTGTAATACCACGTGGAACAAACGCTGGTGAAGTTAGAGCCTGTCTAAAGAGTTCTCGACTGTGGCATTACATTATCCCTTTGTATTTGACAATAAATATGCGAGCGCAAATCGGAGGCAACGAAAATGCTCAAGAGTTTTCAGATTTGCTACTTGAGATCGGTAACGGTGTGTATCCGCAGGAACAAGGAAAAGTTATACTAAACGAAAACCTATGCTGCAAAGCTTCATTAATGCGAAACCTCATATCATTCGTGTATGGAAACGCAACGCAAATACCAACTTGCGAAAATTCCTGGCTTTGCGAAAGAGCCATTTTAACTCCACGAAACGACCAAGCAGCAGCAATAAACGCCAAAATTTTGAGCTTTATTTTGGGAGATAATGTAGAGTATATCTCTATTAACAGTGTTATGGAAGATGAAGAATCTATCAGCTACCCAGTAGAATTTTTAGAATCTCTCAGGGCACCTGGACTACCAGTTCATAAAATAAATTTAAAAGTCGGCGTACCCATAATGCTCCTTAGAAATTTAAGCCTGCCAAAACTTTGCAACGGTACCAGATTAAAAGTAACCAATTTACAGCGAAACCTGATAGAAGCAGAGATTTTAACAGGGTGCGGAATAGGTGATAGTGTTTTTATTCCTCGGATTCCTCTCATTCTAAAAAAAATTCCGTTTAGTTTTAAACGAGTCCAGTTGCCAGTGAGCCTATGTTTGGCGACGACAATTAATAAAGCCCAAGGTCAGACGCTAAAAGTTGTGGGTGTAGATTAAGTATTAGCTGTTTTTCGCACGGTCAGCTTTATGTGAGCCTGTCACGTGTTAGCAGTCCTAGCAGTCTGTATGCTTTTATCACCGATGGCTATACGTCTAATATCGTGTATAGAGAAGCATTACTGTAAAGTAGATTTTATTAAATACCCAAACGATGGTGTTTGTAATCCAAAATAAACCAAAAGATATATCCTAAAAAATGCTGCCCAAAGTCACTATTCCACGCGGATAAAGTCGCGGGCACAGCTAGTATAGCCTAAAAATGTATTTAAACCGGCATAGATGGCGTAGTGGTTAAAGTGGTCGCGTCGCCACTGGTTCTACCCCGAGTGTGTGTATTATAAAATTTGACAAAAAATTGTGTGGTTTACACTAACTTGTTGTTCCAAGTCTGGGTGCTCTTTGTGTTCATTTTTTCAAAGTTTTAAAGTCCCCCGCGACACAGAAATTATCATTAGAGCGGGAATTGAATCTTAAAAAAAAGAAGAAGTAGTCATGGTTACGTGGTCATTTTAACCACAAATGTCCAGATACATACAAATTTATTATTTCACATTTAATATTTGCTATTTTACTTTGTTTTGTTTCTGTCAAGTTTAATGATGATAATTGATAACGGAGACAATAAGTGGCAAAAGTGTGACTGTTGGGAGTAATGCATGGAAGCCTGGTTATTCCCTAGTGACCTCGGTACAACTGTAAATGTATTGTATTGCGGTATTCAAGTAATTGTAGCAATTATTACAGTGCATATTGTACGTATAAATTTACAATAATAGCTGGGCTATTGGCTAGCTATGTTATGCAACTTAAAAATACCTTCATATGAGGAATATCTATTATAACAATGTGTAGAAACAAAATTTGACCCAGCTATTTTTCAATTTCACTATCTACACTCTGCCACGTTATGCGCCGTGGGACCATTATGAAAATATTGAATCTATTTGTAACATATATTCAAAAATATTTATCACCTGCTCTTGGGAAATATTTTAAAAGAGATCTCTTCAATATTTTCTACTCGAAATTCGAAAAAGTTTCACGTCGTACAAATTGGTTTTGTATCTATGTTGAATCCTAATGCAACTTTTCATGGCGAGTTCAGGATTCAAAATAAAGATTTTAGTTAACTTGTGTAGCAAAACCTTTATTTAATGTGTCTGTGAATTATTTTAGCGTGCTCAGATTTACACGAGACGTATACTGTATATGGATGCTGTATATGTACATATATATTATTATATACTACTTTGGTAAGAACAGCTATATAAAACGTTTATGTAGTTAATTACTCAGCTACTATGTAGTGAGTCTACTAGACACCAGTGAAGAAGTATGTCAAGGTATTACAGCCACAGCCACCAATAATATAGTAAAAATATTGTTAATAATAATTAATGGCCCTACGGAATAGAAGGCGAGCCGTTTACTGAGAATTTCTTGACAGACCCAATAACACTTAACACCCAGTAATCAAACCCGGAACCTTAAGCACAGCAGTAGCACTAACTACCGTTGCGACGTGTACCATAGCCTAAAAATTTTAGAATAGTAGGAACACACGAATTATACGCACGTCTGTAATAACACTATCTCGTAAGCAATCAACATCCAGCCTTGTTCTCCTTTTTTGTGTAATGTGTTTGTTGTTGCCGCTGATGACCTTCACAGCTTTACGCCAACTACGGGTGATTGCAGGAGGCTTCCAACCCTTCAAAAGTATTCTAGACTACGTAATACCAAGGGCGGTCTACCACGAACCTCGATTGGGCATTGAGAACGCGTATTCTCTAGCCTCGTCAAGCATCTCTCCTCGTCACGTCTTTTAATATCCAACACTATAAGTAATTTATTTCCCATTCTTAAATTGGGATACCTCTGTAACGCGGCCACCACCCGTTCCAATGTTGCTCCAACTCTCAATTGGGTCGCAGACTAATTGATGATGTGGGTAATGACAGGCGCTAGTTCATTCAGAATGAAGCATTTGAAGGAGAAGGCTACCTTTGTATACTGCATTAGTTGAAACAAGCTTCGTGAAAACAGAAATTAGTATTTAGCATAACCGGTCTTTTTAAGCTAGGCGCCAGCACTTAGGCATTTATCCTCACTGTATCGTAAAAGACAATACTTACGTGAAGTGACCATATTTTATTCCACCGCACTATCCGTGCAGTCATGAATGAGAAGGCAGTGAACTGTTCTTTATTTTCTTTGTTTAGTTGTGTACTGACCACTACATATGTATAGTTGTAAATATCTGAAAATAATAATTATAATTAGCTTATTTTTTTGTATAATCGTTATTTACTATTCTCAAGTAAGCTAATAAGTTTCAAAAAGTGCATTGAATCCAAGATCAACGATATTAATACAAAAGGCTGACTCAAACGTAAAAGTCATAAGAATATACACACAAATAGACACCTTTTTCTTAACATATTTTGACATAAACATTTTTATAGCAATCCAACTAAATTAAGTCAAGATAGTATTGCCATAAAATTGTGTTCCAAGTGAGGAAAATAATTCAATACGTCATGGTGTGGTTAAAGCTTATATTTTTTGTGTTTTACCTTTTAAAAATATAATATTAGACAACGGTCCTACTATTTTGTTCTTAATACCACTATAAAAATATGTTACTAATTAATATTACATTAATATAATTTTCCGCGTAATAATCGTAAATATTATCATATTTTTAATTACGTTTGCAGTTAAGGTTTGCACGTGGTCATTGTATTTGCATTGCAAAAAATGCTAATGCGTTGTTGGTCTCTCTGGTTCTACCGGTAAAGCACGCGTTGCAAACATAACATTCCGGACTATTTTCTCTCAGTCTGCGTAAGCCGTTTTCGCGAGGCACCGTCTGTTTTTCCATAAGAACAGTGAAACTAGGGTTACTAAGCGTACTGATAAAAATAGTATAAAACATTTTTTTTTGTTTTAAAATACTGTTTACTGCTCTAGTAAAAAAAAAACTATACTGAGTACTGTTTTATCATCACTGGATATGGAGCCATAAATGATAAAAAATTATTGAATTGTGCAAAAAGATCAAAGTAAATATTATTATTTTATTTTTATTTTAAATGCTGTTTATTTAACTATCCAACGCTAATATACTTCATTTCTTTTACAAAAAGTTGGCAGCCCTAAATGAAACGAATTTTATATTATTTAATATATTAAATCTTAGGGTGTCGAAGTACGATGAATTATGGGATTATTACAGTTCGCGATCTAAAGCAGTAAACAATTACAAAGAAAAGGTCACAAATAAGTAATCGGCATAAATTATACAGCGCATTTCTTTTTAATTAGTATTGTATAGTACGATCGAACTAGGACGCAAGAGTGTTTCTACTGACGAACTTCGCGAACATTTAGTTCCCAGACCCCTCACACCTTAGTTCGTTAGTTCGTTTGATAAGATCATAAGACTGTATTGTAATAGCGGGAGTAAACGAGAGCGCGATGCCGTCAGAGCTAGTCACGTATTTACACATTTCGAATATTCTATAAGTTATATTTTTGTATTGAACTAATAAAATAAAAAACCTACTTGAAATAAAATATTAAGAGTTCAACATATGTAAAGTAAAAATAAATAGTAGGAGCAGTAAAAAAGTGAGCGAAAGATCTGCCTTTTCTAGATCAAGACGGGGGCTGGCTAACTGAAAGAGCGATTTAGTTCACTAAGGAGCCGTTAAGCAGCTGTGCTGGAACTTAACTGAGCGCGCGAGGTGTTTAGACTTAATCGTAAAAAGCAACAAATCACTATTTTGTCAGTCGCTTAAAAATAAAGCAGCTTTAAATTTTTTTTCTGTCATTAAATACCATACTAAATAGTTATTTAATTATTATGGTTGTTATTTAAAAAAAGTAAAACATAAGTATTTACATTATAATAATAATATCAGCCCTGTAGTCCCTGTAGTAAACTGTTCTACTGCTGGCCATGGGCCTTTTCTCTTGTGAAAGTGTAAGAAGGATGAGGCCATAGTCCGTCACCCTGGCCCAATGTGGGTTGGCGGACTTCACATACCTCCGAGAAAATTATAGAGAACTCTCAAATATGTCACGATGTTTTCCTGCACCGTTAAGTAAATTAAATATCAGAGTTTATGAATCCGTATTTGGAAATAATAGTTAAATAAAGTAAATGCTTGTTAAAACAGGTCTCAAATTCCAAGACGATATAATTAATATTTTTTGAAAAAGGAGAAAAATGTAACGTGACTTGTACAGATTCAATGCTTATGACCTCTTGATACAATTGGAACGGCCGACAGACTCGATCTCGATCAGACTCGATATATGAGTGCAAGCTTAACCAAATTAATGATCGAAAGCACAGCTGTTATAACTAAATGCGATTTTTCTAGTGACCTAAATTTACTACATGGAAAATAAAATTGCTAAACGGTCTAAGTGTGTCTCAGCACTTATAAATTATACTACTCATTAAATATTCCTAATTATTATACATGTATATGTTAGGGATACCGTGAGTGTAGTGTGTGACGGTACATGGACAAACAAAAATATGCCAAAAGTGAGGCAAGATTCTTTTGCCTCACAAACGGAGAAATGACATCGCAGTACTAGTCAGCTTGTGACCACGGCCGGTGTAACCTGGTCGAAACGTCAAGCATAAAAAATGTGAACATTATGCATGATCGCGTTAATACCCGTTCCGTATTATATATATAAAGTTATTATTGCTATAATGTAATGATTGTAGTACGTTTATGATGATGAAAAAAAATGATTGAACTCTTGATAATAATTATTATAACAAATAGAAAACATATTTTATATAACGTTGTTGTTGTTGGCTATTATTGCTTTCATTTATACCAGAGAGAGTAGGTACTTTAAAAATGAACTGGTGTTCTGTTTATTGGACCGAGCTGAAATTCCAAGAAGGAATTTCTGCTACGGAATTTGCATGCTCAATATATCATTTTATATGAGCTTTCTTTCTTGTTTAGGCTAGCGATCCGCGAATAATGGCTTTTTTAATAATAATTATGATACGTAACCTTTTTGTACATATTTTAGAAGAATCACGTTAGAACTTTGGAAATTTGGAGTGCTTTCATTTAATTAAATATTTATTTTGATACATGTTTTTAAGACCACTCTTAATACTTTAACAATTAAAACCTGAATCTGGAGGTATAATATACCACCATGTTAATTCATAAATATATAATTCATTTCAAAATTCCTGCCTGGATAAAATAATAAATACAAAATGTTACTTATGGGTAAATACATGTGTGTCGGCTTTCATTTTCATTTAACATCAAATACAGTAGACTATTTATCTCACTTTTTTTATAAATTTTAATTTTAAAGGTTGTGTTTAGTGAACCTTGGCGGTTCAGCACTGATGCCTTATGTCAAGAATGTTCTGTATTGACAGTTAGGCAGTTATTCATCTCGCGTGTAACGTATCAGGGTCGTGCAATGAAACCCCGTAGAAAATCTTCGAGTATGTTCAACGTCACAGGACAGCTTTAGTAGCACACCAATATTTATATAATATTGGCGTGCTGCTAAAGATGTCCTGTGACGTTTTACGAAAGCACTCGTATCTATAACAGAGTCGATGTGTAATTATTACATATATTTAAATAAAACTATATTTAAGCAAAAAGTAAAGATACACACACAAACACAAACACGCACGCATGCACAGATGCACGCAGGCACGCACACACGCATGTATGCATGCACGCACGCACGCACATACAAAGAAAGAGGAAGAGAGAGAGACACACACTCTCACATACATGTTTACCTATGTTTAATTAATTTATTTTATTCATTTCTCTTTTGATTTGGTCATATTTATTTATTTATTTATTTATTTAATCTTAGGAAGGCTTACAGACTAATATCATTCTGGAAAGTATACATTTACTGGGTACACATGTTGCTAATAACAAGCCTCCACATATGAATATTAAAATCATTTCATTTAAAATCATTTATTTAAGTTTTTGGTTCAAAAGATATTAGTAGAACATACCTATTATCGAAACTGAGCAGTAAACTAATATTATTATCATTAGGTATATTAAAACACATATTATTATGTATTATAAGTTTTTAAACTGACATGGTCACTAACGAAATATCGGAAATTTAAAACAATTCAAACTCAACAGCAATTGAAACACATTAATTTCATTGAAATAAGTAAGTTTATTGTAAAGTTGCCTTTTTGAATTAGATTTCAATTTTTCTGTTGTTTTCTTTGCAATATAATGTAAACGAACGTCTATAAACTTTTCTATAATCGCTTTTATAAGACTAATTTTGTGATTGAATAGAGCAGGTTGTTGAAGGGAATGTGTGTCAATACTGAAAAATATATTTAAATGCAAAGTACGTTTTAAAATTAAGGAACACAAATGGGCTTTGGTTGTGTTTTTTGACTATTTATGCTCTGTTCTCGCCTTATAATCTCCTTTGTATTACTACATACAGTGTAAACATCTTCATTAGCGTAGCACAGACCACCAAAATATACACTTATATTAAAACAACAAAGAAAAAAAAAACAATCAAAAACAAGAATAATCAAACAAAAGTACAAAAGTAAAGAAAAATATCAATAACAAATAGCAAACACAGTTTAATTACAGTTATTATAGCTTTACAGTTTGAGTTCCGCTACCCACTATCAAAGACAGAATTGGCCAAGAGCCTACCTACTGTTCGAACACTTGTGCAATATAGGTCTATGTCCAATTCGACAGGCAATTGATTAAATGCCTTCATTCCTCGTTGAACGAATGCATTACGTCTATAGTTTGTCGTTGCCAAGGGTTCATTAAGTATAGGACGCCGCCTATAACCAATTAAATTGGTACATAATTCTAGCTTTGCTACAAGCTCGGGGCAGTCAATTGAGCTATTTGCGATGTTAATTAAATAACATATGTCGCTGATGTACCGTCTATATTCAAGAGGTAGAAAGTGATATCTTTTACAACGGTGATTGTAGTCATGTGAGTATTGTTGCGCTTTGTAATCTAAGTAATGCATGAATTTCTTTTGAACGCCAATACGGGACTTATATATACCATATTGTGGGCTCCAGACCTGGGATGCATATTCCAAGTGACTGCGCACAAAAGAGCAATATAATATTTTTATAGTTTTCAGAGAACGAAAAGCCTGAGAGGTTCTCATAATAAATCCTAGGGCTTTTGATGCCTTGTTTACAATATTGTCTATATGCTGCTCAAAAATAAGTTTGCTGTCGAATATAACATCGAGATCTCTAATACTTTCAACTTTTGTAACTTGCAGGTTATTCAATGTGTGGCCTGAACTAATAATTGATTTCCGACGTGTGAAGGATACGTGGTAACATTTAGAGATGTTGAGTTGAAGTTTATTGACAGTGCAATATGTTTGAAAACGATTAAGATCTGCTTGTAAGTCATGAGTGTCAGATATAGTTTGTATTGTTTTATGTATTTTCATATCATCGGCATATAGTATTATATACGAATTTTGAAAACAAGTACTGATGTCAGCAATAAACAAAACAAATAAAAGTGGCCCTAAAATGGAACCTTGCGGTAATCCTGAGGGGATAAAGGTCCATCCAGAAATGTAACCATGCAGTACAACCGCTTGAGTCCGATTGTCTATATATGAACAGAACCATCTACACAAATCACCATGTATTCCAACTGATAGTAACCTATGTAGTAGCACGCGGTGATCGATACGGTCAAAACATTTTTGGTAGTCGGTATAAATGATGTCAACTTGACCACCATTTTCCATACCTTCTAATATAAAGTCATGGGATAAAATTAGATTGGATGTCGTGGAGCGCCTTCTCAAGAATCCGTGTTGTTCGCTGCCAAAGTAACACTTAACAGCTCCGTAAACATCGGTATATACTATTCGTTCAAGAATTTTAGAAAATAAACATATCTTTGAGATAGGACGATAGTTCTCTACATGTGATTTATTACCCTTTTTGAAAACTGGAGTTATGAAGGCAGATTTCCAGATTTTTGGCACTAATCCCTCTGAAAGTGATCTCCTGAAGAGGATGCATATTGGTAATACCAGACTATCAGCACATTTAACTATAAATACTGGTGGAATATGATCAGGACCACCGGACTTTGAAAGGTCCAGGTTTTCAAGTAAATGCAATACTTGAGGTTGGCTAATGTGGATGGAGCTTATAGATGCTACACTATTGCAGCAAGGAATATTGTTGGAGCTTGATGGATCTGAAATTACATGGCCTGGGTCTTGAAAGGTAGTACTAAAGTAAGTAGCGAACAAGTTACTGTACTTGCGATGGTATCTTGGTATTGCATAACATTAGGAAATCTACCGGCACTTCTTTTACTTTTTACGTATGACCAGAATGATTTTGGATTTTGTATAATGGAAGCTTCCATTTTTCCATGTATGCATTAAAACAGGTATTTTCCAATGTAATAGCTCTACTGCGCAGGAGAGAAAACGAATTATAATCAGAGATATTTCTATAAATTTTATACTTTCTGTGAAAGTTGTACTTTTCTTTTAATAATTTAATTAATGCGGTACTGTACCATGGCGGGTGCGATGATTGTCTAACTGACTTAAGCGGTATATATTGATCTCTAAGTTGGTATAGTTTATTATAAAACTTTGTGACGGCATCATCCAATGTATCCGCGACCAAAAACTCAGCCCAGTTCACTTGGTCAAGTTCGTGCTTTATGGCGCCATAATCGCCCCGAGAGAATATAAATTTTTATTACTTCTGCATTTCTGTAGTTTGCTAATAGTTATCTTATCTTGTGTGTGGGGGCCAGTCAATACAGACTAGCGACACTTCGACCCAGTGGGATCTTTTGTGTCAGCGCCCCAGGTTTCATCCCTTAGCTATCTCCTTATGAATGTACTGCATTAGCTGCAGTGTAAAATTCAGAGGGAGAAGCCTGAAGTCTTCAGGGTTTGGATATGCCAATCCCATCAGACCCATTCTAAGTCGAGCCAACGCGTTGCATTCACACAGTAGGTGCGATATGGACTCGTCCTGTTCACCACAGGCTCTGCAGATCGAATCGTGTGTCAATCTCAATCTGCACAGGAAGTCTTTGGTGCCAAAATGGCCAGTGAACGCTCCTGTGAGCAAGCGCATTTGGCTCTTGCTATACCCGCCGAACTTCCGGGTGAAGCCTGTGGCTTCGTTTGCAATGAATTTCTTGGAGTATTCCAGACCTGTGTTTTTCATTGCCGTGTGCATTCAAAGCTGCTTTTACGGTGCTCTCAGAGAGTCCCACGAATGGCTCGGGGCCCACAAACAATTGCTTGCCGAGCCCTTTCTGGCTAATTCATCAGCTTCCTCATTGTCCTGCACCCCTACATGCCCGGAACCCACACCAGTCTGACTGTGTTCTTCCTGCCTAGTTTGTTAAGGAGCTTAACACAGTTCAGGACCAGTCTGGAGTCCACCCTACACGAGTCCAGAGCCTTGAGAGCAGCTTGACTGTCACTGAGAATATACACAGTCCTGTCAGTGACACCACTGTTGATATTCTTCTGAGCACAGGCAATTATAGCATAGGTTTCCGCTTGGAAGACCGTTGCATATTTGCCCATGCTTTGGCTCACCTTACAGTCGTTGGCATAGATTCCAGCGCCCGAACCTGTTTCCATTTTGGAACCATCAGTGAACCAGTTGAGACAACCCTTGTCAGGGGATTGTAAACCTTGTCTCCATTCGTCCCTCGTTTAAATTTTATGTATATACACACTGCTGTTCTTTATTCCTGTACCCATTTGCTTGGTATATTCTACGATAACGATGCTCTTTACTTCGTAAAGGCAAGACTTCAGACATTGTTTTATCCTATATTTATATATTCTGTACAAAAAACATCGCCTCCTTTCAATTCTTAGACCCAGTGATATGGAATATTTTCACAAGCATAACACACACCCATATATCCTTTTAGTAGAAGTCATTGAAAGTGATTTTGTTCATTTACATAAAAATACATCGTCGGCTTAAAAAGTCCATAAACGCTTTCAACGCACTCTTGGCGTGACAGCTCTTTAGTTGTTTTTAAGCAATCAACATTTCACAGGCAATTGCGGTCTCTCACGATATGCGCTGCGGTATGTGCGCGTTTTATAAAAAAGATATGCTAGTAAAAAACGTTGGTTGAGTTTAGTGGAATGCAAAATTTAAAAATGGAAGCTTAATTTAAAAACTAAAATTTCGCCCAGTTTTCGAGCACTCAATGCCGAAGTTTAAACGCACGAAAATTAAATATTTGTAGACTCAATTATATCATAACGATGATAATATCCACGTGTTAGTTGGAGCAATTATAACACAAAAAGAGATTATTTTAACAACATCTACTCAGATACCGTAAAATGGACAAAGAAAAGTTGAATAAACCGTTTGGTATAAAGTGGAATTGCCGTCTGTAGCGACTACGATATTTAAACGAACTTAATTTGCGGGCATTTGCGATGTAAATAAGGAATTGTTTAATGACCTAAAAGTCCTTTGGACATTTAAAAAGAGGGAAATGAACCTTTTAAGTTACCATTATGACGAAGACACTTATTAATAGGGCGAGAGAGCTTTATTTTGTTTGTTTCTTTAAACCGCCTAAGATAACTCTTTATTTATTATCCTACAGACATTTTCTTGTAAAATATATAGCATAAAACGAAATCTTAAAATATTTGAGATAAAAGTCAAAAGAAAAATAAATTAAGTAGATTTAACATAATAACAATATCTTCCAACTTACAATTAGTGTTATAAGCGATAAATTTGACTATCTGTGTGTTTTCATTTAGTTCGAATACTTAAGTGGTACTCCGAACATTTAATTCTAATGCTACTTTACATAAAGTTTCTGAGCTGTATTAAACGAGTTTAAGTTTATGTAAACTCTCTGAACAAGATATTTGAATTGTAAAGCGTTGCAACTAAAACGTGTTTATTATTTGTGAGTTGGCATGTGAAATGTACAGTTAGTTTCTCAAGAGAAAATCTGCCACAGAATGTTTATTTATAATGTTACAAAACTGCATACATAATAGATATATAATAATATTAGCCCTGTATAAAAACTATCCACTGCTTGGCACGGACGTCCCTCTCAGTGTGAGAAGCATTAGGGAATGATTCACCAAGTTGACCCAGAGCGGGTTGACTTAACATATCTTCGAGAACATTATGGAGGACTCTCAGATATGCAGGTTTCCTGACGATGTTATTCTTCACCTTTAAAACAAGCTATAATTAACTATTTAATATGCATATAACTTCGCTAAGTAATAGGTGATCCCTTGGGATCGAATTCAATTCGTCTGTGTGGCAGTCCAATGGTCTCCCAGTAGTCGGTTTTTCACCTAGCAATGTTTATACTATAAGTATTTTTTAGAAATATCTCTAATCTATACTAATATTATAAAGCTCAAGAGTTTGTTTATTTGTTTGAACGCGCTTATCTCATTAACTATTGGTTTGATTTGAAAAATTATTTTAGTGTTGGATTGCTTATTTATTGAGGAAGGCTATAGGTTATATAACA
The DNA here is from genome assembly GCA_963564715.1 of Catocala sponsa. NCBI lineage: Eukaryota > Metazoa > Arthropoda > Insecta > Lepidoptera > Erebidae > Catocala > Catocala sponsa. The sequence goes on along the minus strand of OY751338.1, from coordinate 16,524,384 downwards.
TCACGCTACAACCCACGGGGGCGGCGCAGTAATAATATAATAATAAAGCAGAAAAGCGGGTGAAACCACGGGCACATCTAGTTTAATAAATATATTACAAAAAATAGATTTTGCGTTAAGGCTTGATCTGTTTAGTATAGGGTGCCAAGTTTGAGATAAATATAATTAGATTAATTCATCTTGGTAGTTTAAAATATATACACGACATAATCATGTGATGTACAAGAAGTGTTGTAAGTGGTCGCCTAGCGACTGCCCTCAAACGGGACAATATTGTGTGATCTACAAATAGTTGTTCCAAAACTGGGTGTACTTTGTGTCCGTTGTTTAAATGTTTGTAAAGTATCCTGTGCCACAGGAACCACCACGCCTAGAGTATGAGGTGTCTTCAAAAAAAATGTAGTATGCACATAATAGAATTAAAATGTATATTTGTTTCTTTATTCAATATTTTTGACTAATACTTATTTCTATAAGTATAATATAACCAGAACTATTAAGACCCTTTATCTAATCCTAATCCTAACTATCCTAACTAATATTATTAAAGCGAAAATGAGTTTGTTTGTTTGTTACCTTTTCACGCCTAAACCACTGAACCGATCATCCTGAAATTTTGCATACACGTTGTCAGGTGTACAGAAACAGACATAGGCTACCTTTCATCCCGAAAAATATTACTATTTCCGAGGAAAACAATAATAACATTCTTATGCTAATAGATGGCGCCACGTGTCTTTCGAATCATGATTGAATTATATTATTATACAAGCAAAGTACAACCCGAATTGATTGTCAAATTCTAAATTAACACGAGTTAAAAAAAAAGCAAAAGCTAGTACTTAATAATGATAATTATTTAAAGACAAAATTACATACTTATGTATTACCAGATGTTTTGATTGACTTGCATTGATTGTAATCACGGGTTGACTAGTATGTCTTCAGTGGCGCCTAAGTAAAGTGCTGTTTTATGTAAGACCTATGTTTTTTATAGTGTCATAATTAAAATTAAATTCAAGTATCTTTTGTTATTTATTTTCATAAATACCCTGTATTGGTAGACTGCTACGCAAAAGTCTCGGGATCGATCCCAAGCCCAAGTTGTGTGCGCATTAAATAGTTACTTATCGGTCGCTTTAACAGTGAAGGAAAAACACAGTGAGGAAACCTGCCTATTTAAGAGTTCTCCATAATGTTCTCGTGGTGGACTATGGCCTTACCCTTCTTATACTGAGGAGAGGCCCGTGCCAAGCAGTGGGAAGTTTAATACAGGACTACATACATACATAGATTCACGCCTGTTTCCCAGAGGGGTGGGCAGAGACTACGGATTTCCATTTGCTACGATCCTGACACACTTCTCTGGCTTCATTCACTTTCATAACATTCCTCATACACGTCCGTCGGTTCAAGGAGCAAGACAGAACTATTACTGGTATTATATTACTTACAATACTTACATAAAGAATTAATGTACAACGACATCAATAATCACGCTGAGTTGTTAGAATACAATGACAAGACGCAATTTAAAAATGTCTGAGAATATTTTCTTTCGGCTACGTGAACTCATTCAATTTTATTGGAATTCCAAACACGTTATATATGTATTTATAAGCATCATGCTAAAATGTAAAAATATGCTTAACGTTATTCAATATTTTTGTTTTATAGCGAACGTATAATATTAAGTTTCTATGTAAGCCTCAATTTCAAGTTGCACTTTATTTGGTGATTGAAAGTAAACTACACAAAAACTGCTACTGTATTTATTTCAAAGAAATAAAGCTCAAATTTAGTTATGCAGTTATGAGAGCATTGTTGCTATAATTCTGATCAAGTTATGTTTATCATGTCTTTAGGTAATGCTCGAATCCTGCTTCGATTTTTTTGCATAGTGTAAGAATCTTTGTGAGTTTTAATATAAATCGACTTAAGTTTAATCGACTTGTAAGTTTTAAGGAAAATTAAATTATACGAAAACCTAGGAAAATTAAATTATTCGGACACAGAAAAACTTCTAGAAGTCTTAAAATGATATTGAAATTTATTTTAAAATTGTATATTACTTCCTGAACACCTTTAATCGTAGATGTACTTTCGACTGTAAATATTTGTATTAATTATGCGCTAGTATAAAATAAAATTGTCAAGTGATGTCCTGAAACACAGGTTTATCCTAGTTCAGGCAGGCTTAAACATAATCTTTTGAACTTCATTTATTTTGTATACACTATAAATTAACATAGTTTAAGAATTAATTTTAATTTAAGCTTAAATTATTTAACAATGATGTAATATGTATGATATAGTGTAAGGGTGTAGTTTATTTTTTCTGTCAATAAATAAATATTATTATTATTATTATAATATGTTCGACTGTATTAATTTAGTGGTGAAGAATCTCCTTTAATTTAAATTCAATGATGTCTGTCCTGTTTTTCGATTCTAACAATTGACAGGCCAGTAAGATTTGTAGGTATAGTTTGAATTCTGAATAAATTTATTGCAAATTTCAATACCGATTATAATCCACTGGGACTTCACAAGCGACCATACCGAAACTGGTAGTTCAAGTGTTACAGTGATACTATAAAGTAAATTACCTTCGGGCGGTAATTTAGAATACCAATATAATTATTAAATGAAGCTTAATATTAGTAGATAAAACAATATTTTATTACTTAAGTGTATCAAGTTTATTAACAAGTGGGCGACCGTTAGATTACCTACCGCGCATGGGTCTCGAGTTCGATCCCAAGGCTGGCTCTCTGACTTTTCGAGTTATGTGCATTTTGAATACCGCTCGCTTTAACAGTGAAGGAAACCATCCTGGAGAAATCTGCATGCCTGAGAGTTCTCCATAATGTTCTAGAAGATATGCAAAGTCTGCACATTTGCACTAGACCACCGTGGTGGACTATGGCCTAATCCTTCTCGTACTGAGAAGAGACCCGTGCCGAACAAGTGAGACAGGGCTGATATTATACATGCATAAAATATATAAACATATCTTAAAACGTCTTTTTAAATTTTCCTTTCGCCCTATATAGCAGTCGATATAAACAAATTACGTAGCACAGCTCCATTTTGTCGACGCGGATCCGGATTCCTCACATTTAGTTACAGCTCTATTAGTCTTGGATCTTGTCGCAATGAGTTGAGCTAAGGAGCTTTACTTTATCTTTATATTCTCAGTATATGCCGTCTCATACATATTCAGAGTAAGAAATTCTCCGGTTTGATCTCAGGATTGAATTGTGCACGTATCTTGAGACGTGTTTGGAAAATGACCGTGTTACTTTAAAAGCTTAGGATTGAGGCGCATTAGGCACTTAAGTTAAATTATCCGGAGAAGCAACGAAATGACATCATACATTTCCTTTGTAAGAGTTACGATTGCAACATCTAATGCTTTTTTCACTTCTTAAAAGAAAATATAGAAAATAATCTCATATAATCTGTGCGTCTTTAGGACAGAATATATTTTTTTGAGATTACATCTTGGTTAATATCTACTGTTGCACATTTCAGGCTAAAATGTTTGTGATGCACTATATCTACAATTCCATATTCCATAGTCTTTTTATTTCGTACATATCTTAGTCTAAAAAGGAACTTACTGTCTTATAAATATATACATATATATATGCAAGTTTACTGACTTGTACTAAACATCAATGAAACTATTGTAGTGAATAAATGTGAAAAGTTCCGATTTCAGTAGTAACTTTTGCTTTGTCGTATGCAAATTATCAGAATTTTGAATCGAATACACAGTTTATTGCTTTCTCTGAATATGTCTTTGCAGCAGTATATAGTATAACTTTTAGTTTTACCTATAACATTTTGCTGTATAATACGAATGGAAAATACGTACGCATTATTGTCATTATTATGAATTGAAATTAAACTACTTTATATGGAATTCATCGCGTTCTTTTTTTAAACACTATTGTTGCATGATTTTAAAACAATCTACTATTGTTTAACAATGTTATTAGTTAGTTACTGTTTAATACTATTTAAGATATATAAATTATAAAAATATTTCGATTTTATCTCAATTTTCCACTTTCCCCTTTCGGTTGTTTTCAGTAGCCATGTTTACAGGGTGACTCCATATAAAATAGTTCAATTTCAATGTATAACTTTCGCGTAAACATAAGACATCATTATAATTATGAATTTTAGTAAATAAATATTTTAGTTTATAAATAAATAGCTTTTGCCCACGGCTTCACTCGCGTTAATTTAGAATTTGACAATCAATTCGGGTCGTACTCTGCTTGTAATAATATAATTCAATCATCTTTCGAAAGGCACGTGGCGCCATCTATAGAACGTTATTGTTGTTTTCCTCGGGAACGTTATTTTTTTTGGGATGAAAGGTAGCCTATGTCCGTTTCTGTACTCCTGACAACGTATATGCCAAATTTCAGAATGATCGGTTCAGTGGTTTAGGCGTGAAAAGGTAACAAACAAACAAACTCATTTTCGCTTTTATAATATTAGTTAGAATTAGGATAGGATTAGAATTAGGATTAGGATTAGTCACACATGTCACAATAGTTTTGTACAACGAGTTTAAATCGTATTCACTATTATTACATATATTTCATAGAACGAATGCCAATAGTTATGGTGCATTGACCGATCGCACCACTATTATTTTGTCTGCATGCTTTATTTGCATCGTGTTGATACATTTTTGGAGTTTTATAACACATTACAAATTTATGTGATTCACTAATAATAGTCCTGAGTCTAGGTGTTACGTACGTTGTTCCAATATTTGTTACGCATCGCCCTATCGGGCTATCGCTCCTGTTTCGCGGGAGTGGTAAAAATCTAAAAGATAATGCTCCAATTAGATATAGGGTGAGCATTATATTTTCAAAACTATCACCAGCCACATTGCTTATAATAAGTTATAGAGGTAATAATATTTATTAAAATATATTACGAGACAGATTGATTTATCGCGGCCGATTACCGTAGCAACGAAATTTTATAATATTTACGCCAAGTAGAATAAAATAGATGATAAATAAAATGGATGCATTCATAGATTTGATATGCTTTTTAAAAGATTTTATGCGATTCGCTTCACGTTAGCACAATGCATCAAAACAAAATTGCTTCTAAAATATTATGGTATCGCATCGTAATACTAATATGTATATTTACTCTTTCAAAGTGAAACGCTATGATAAAGTAAGTTCGGTTCTGTTCATCTTTTAGCCGCTGGTATAGCGCTTCATATATCAGCACCCAGTTTGGTGTTTTATTGTGATTACAATATGATTTATTTTTCCATTTGTTTTAGTAGCTCCGTAGAAGTGGCGCATAAGTGAGCATGAATTACTTTCTTGTGACATTTTTGAATATAGTACTTTCATAAAGTTGTGATAGGTATACTCTGTTTAAGAAATAGGATGAATATGAAATATCAACAATGTTTATTCCAAACCAACTACTCTACGATATTACAAATGATCTAGATGTCTTGTGTATTTTATCCAATGGAGCAGTCATATGTTAAGATTTATGACACGGAATAAATGTACGCTATACTTTTTATTATATATTTTTATAAGCAGCGATAGCCTAGTGGGAAACCGTTAGACTGCCACGCAGAGGTCTCGAGAATGAACCCAAGGCCCGCATCTCTGACTTTCGAAGTTATATGCGTATTAAATAGTTAATAATCGCGTGCTTTAACGGTGAACGAAAACATCGTGAGGAAACCTGCATGTCTGAGAGTTATCAATAATGTTCTCAGAGATATGTGAAGTCTGCCAACCCGCTCTAGGCCAGCGTGGTGGGCTATGGCCTAACCCTTCTCATAGTGAGAAGCGGCCCGTGCCCAGTAGTGGGACAGTTTAATACAGGGCTGATATTATTATTATACTTTTTAAATTCAGATTGTTACATTTTGCGTTAATAATAAAAAATAACACTAAGAACAATTATAATTATTCTATAATCGAATAATTTCTCATTCGAATGAGATTATAATGTTACCTTATGCTCTCTGATGTCGATTTTTGGCCTATTGTATAGAGGGAAGGTTAAGGTAATTTTTGATGTGTTTTACAAATATTTAATTTCGTATCAGAATATGTAGACCTAAATGCGCTTTACTTAGAAGATATAAACCGAATAGCTTAGACCAAAATTAAATAATAATATCATAATTCTATACTCCTTTTTCTTTAGCTTTTAAATTGAAATGATAAAATACATGTGTGTCCAATGATGTATAATCTTTTTATAAAGGTTTTCATAATAGTTTAAAAACAGGCAAACACTTGATGGTAAGTTCTTGGTAAGTTCTATTGTACCTATTGCAAGCGATAAGTTTTGATGAGGAATGAGGAATGTGATGAAAGTGAATGAAGCCAGAAAAGTGTGTCAGGATCGTAGCAAATGGAAATCCGTAGTCTCTGCTTACCCCTCTGGCAAAAAGGCGTGAATCTATGTATGTAGGTATGTAATAAGTTTTGTAGCTTATTATCGCTTGCAATACGAGAGTTATCACTCTCGTGTCAACGGCCTCAAGGAAAAGCAATGAATGAAAGTAAAGGGACGGCCTCGGCAAGTTGAGACTGCCGGCACTTCCCTGACATCCTAACTAATATTATAATTACGTATGTGAGTTTGTTTGTTTGTTACGCCTTAACTACTCGACCGGTAATCATGAAATTGAAAACATCTAGATTAACTCGGGTGAAGCCGCGGGCAACATCGAGTTGTTACCTACTATTCTTGCACTGGTAACAACTTGTTGTCCGCCAGGCGTGCTACCATAGTAGTAACGTGATCAAATAATTAGATATTCAACTCAAAATAATTGAAAACAGCTCATTTAAATTTTTGGTTGCCAAGCATTAAGCTTAAAATTTTGTTTATATTGGCAATAAAGTAACCAAAGCTAGATAATGATGTACGTACTAGGTATACTGCTAGAGCATTTAGCATCAACTTTATAACAGCTAAAGTTTAAAGTTATGCACAGGACTCTAGTAGGCTCTTACTTGCATGTGGTGCAGTTAACCGGGCGCGTGTCGATAACGGCTTCCATTATATCACCTAGTTTTAATAAAGTCCAACGTTTTTTCGTTGGATGGCACCTATACGTGGGAGTTCGTTTGCCCAGACGCCTAATGTTTCGATTAGATATTGCTACTGGTACAATTACTTTTTTCGTCCAGTGACGTAAGCATGCGTACTTGCCTATTGGTCCGATTTTTGGTCTGTACAAGCTTTTTATTCTATCAGAAAATTAGTCGTAGGTTTCAACGTTTCCTCCTTGATAGTAATAGCTACACAAGCTATAAAGTTTTACCTATAGCTTATCTGTGAAAACGAGGATTTCACCTTCTTTAAAAAGACTACTCCCGCACCAGGGATAATTCCTGTATCGCGGGGTACTCTACAAACATTCAAACAAAGGACACAAAAAAACATCTAGACTCGGAACAACCATTCGTGGATCACACAAATTTTTGTACCGTGTGAGATTTGGACCCACAACACTCTGAACAGTGGCGAGGCGACCACTTAAACCACTACACCATCCGTGCAGTCTTTTGATAAGTCTACGACTTGCCTTTCAATCGGTTCAATACAGTAACACTAATTACGGGTAAGGCATTGTGTATAAGATCCATTGTTTCTAGACAAGGGATGCACAGCAAGGTAACCAGCCAGTATTTACCGTTTCACCTAAGATTGAGTAATTCTAGACATAGTCATGATTACTGTGGGCAATGTACAAGTGAGAAGGATAAACACAAACTCTGTTAGGAAACGGTTTTCCTTTGGCGTCTTTCAAAAGTTCGCCAATAACGCGTCGGTTTCTTCGTATTATTTTAACTTTATTGAACAACTAACTTTTGTCCTGCGGCTTCGCTTGCGTTAAAGTTGGTTAGGTTATGTTAGGAACAGTGCGTTTTTAAATAATATATATCTCTATGTTACTCGGTGATAATATAGCTTTCAAATGGTGAAAGAATTTTTAAATTGACTGAGTCGTTTTTGAATTGAATCCTTACAAAGCAAAAGAACAAAAAATGATATCTTACCTACTTATAATATTAGTATAGATTGCGGCAATTGTTGTAATAGTTTTATGCCTAACAAGCTTTTGCCTGCGGCTTCGGCTAGGTTTTGTTAGGTTAAATTAGTAACAGTCCTTTTTTAAAATAAAATATAGCTTATTAGTTAGTTACTCGGTGATAATGTTTCCAAAGATGAAAGAATTTTTAAAATCGGAGGAACAGATTTTGAGTTAAATCGTTTTATAGTTATGTATTTAGTGTACATCGTAGAGTATTATACTCTACAATGGTAGATTGCAGTACCTATATTATAAAAGTCATTGCTGTTTTATGAGCGGCCACGCCATGGTCCTGCCTAAAGGTTCTTTGTCTAAGCGTTTTACCTACAATAAGCATAATTTGATATATCAGTCTTTAAAAATAAATAATTACAAACCAGTCTAATAATATGTAATTATAAAATATTTTATAAAACCCGAATGGAGAGAATCACAAGGCAAAGGAACAAAGGCGTGCTTTGTTTATACCTAAAATCTCTTTTATTCTTTATGCAATCATGAAAATCATAGAGTATCCATTCCAGAGAACAACAAGGCACTCATTTACAGGTCATTGCTTTTGAATGTTTCTTCTGCCGTTTCAATATGTGATAGGTATAGTTCTATGCCCTACTTACAGACACTGTACGGTCCGCACAGCCTGGGTGATAAGATATAGGTTTATAGATTAGTAAAACTCGGTAATAAATTTAACTGACTATATTGATAGATCAAAAGATGTTATAAATGGTAATGATATGCGTTAACAGATTATCGAACGCGGAATGGTATATGAGACGCGGTACGTCCTTTCATAGGCGAACGTGGACGCGAACTGATTTAAATTACATAATGATATTGTTTAATTAAAGTAATGAATGAAATAAGTAGCTGACATGGCACAAAGAGTAATAAGTTCAATGTACGCTACGTGTAACGTAGCTCGTACAGAGACACTCGATACTGTCACATACGATTAAATAAATAAAAGTACCTAAACAAAATACATATATGTGGCGATTTTCTTTGTGAGTACAATTAATGTGAGTTTATTTATTGCGCTTTCACGTCTTATCTACTCGACCGATCATCATGAAATTTTGCATACACGTTGTCAGCGATACAGAAAAGGACATGGGGTATCTTTGGTACCTTTTATCGAGTAAAAAGAAGAATACAAAGTTGACATATACTACATTTACGCGAGCAGAGCCGCGAGCAAAATCTAGTAATGTTATAAATGCCATTTGTTTGTTTGTCACGCTTCAAACCTTAACTACTCGACCGATCATCATGAAATTTTGCATACACATTATTTATTACAGTAATTTGGTCCGAAATAAAGGTGTTGCCTAGAAAGTTTTCCGGGAGTTTTCAAAATTGGTAGTTTTATTGATTTTTATGTTTTCTTTCCGAATTTGAACTTTGCCACCTTTGCTGCTCGCGTCACCATATTGGAAAAATGGCGCCTGATAGCAGTTTTTTGACAATGTTATCTCATTTACAACTCATTTTACGATAAAAACATTTTATACAAAATTAAATTAGAGAATAATTCCTACAATTTATGTATTAACACCATTTTTGTAAAATCTACCTATAGTCATGGCGTACGAGCGCCGTAAACTTTTATTCATCTACAACAAACAGGTAAAACTACCAAATGACTGTACCAGTTAGAGATGCAAAAAAGGACACAGGTTTTATCCAGAAAAAAGTACTGTGCCCGAGCGAGTGAAGCCACGGGCAAAAAATAGTCTATAATAACAGATCTCAAAACGACAATTGCAGAGGACATCAAATAGTGAAATAATGATAACTGTTTGTGATGAAGTGCTACTAGTGCGATTCAAACATGCCAGATAATCAAAATTTTAGTAGCTGTAACAGTTACGCAGCCGACTGTATTCACATGATTTGACAACATTAAAGCATTCAGTGTGAAAACCGACTAAATCTATACATATAATAAAATCGTAGGAAAGTCAAAACTGTACATTGAATATTATTTTAAAAGAATACTTGAGGCGTGATCTACAATCGATATCGAAGCCAAAAATATAGTTTTTAGAATTTTTGTCTGTTTTTCTGTTTGTCTGTTTGTCTGTATGTATGTCCGGGCTAAACTCAAAAAGTACTGCATGAATTTACTTCAAATTTTGCATGAATATTACTAACAGGTCGGGTCAACATATAGGCTACATATTATCACGCTATCACCTACGGGGGAGGAGCTGTGAACCTTTATTTTTCTGAGGCATTCTGTGACAGCGTGTAATCTAACGACGCATATTTAAATGTTGTTTTGAGTAAGCCATGCTATTATCTAGCTTTACACTATAAAAACTACGCTGTTTTAGTAACTTGGGCAGAGAATTAAATAATAAGAACGGAAAACGGGCCAAGAACAACAATTTATTTACTATCGGTTCCGTGCTACATAGTACCATCAGCCAAGAAAGTGGTCTACCAATTTTGACAAAAGTTTCTGTGTGATCTAACTATCGCTAAGGTTGACACATGTTGACACATGGTATGACGTGAATATAATCCTATCCTAACTAATATTATAAAAGCGAAAATGAGTTTGTTTGTTTGTTTGTTACCTTTTCACGCCTAAACCACTGAACAGATCATCCTGAAATTTTTCATATACGTTGACAGGTGTACAGAAACGGACATAGGCTACCTTTCATCCCGAAAAAAAGTACTATTCCCGAGAAAAACAATAACAACGTTTTTATGATAATAGATGGCGCCACGTGTCTTTCGAATCATGATTAAATTATATTATTACAAGCAGAGTACGACCCAAATTGACTATTAAATTCTAAATTAACGCGAGCGAAGCCGCGGGCAAAAGCCAGTATAAAATAACGTTCGCAGCATTACATAGTGCAATGCCAATGAAATTCTCTTCATATGCAGTTTCTGACACTCTCTTTTTAAAATAGTTGTCTTTATTTTTGCGGGTGTTGATTCAAAACTAATTATAATTTCTGTATCGTGGAGGACTTAACAAACACTCAAATGGCGGACACAAAGAACACCCAGACTCAGAATAACCATTTGTGGATCACTCAAATTTTTGTATCGTGTGGGATTTGATTAGATCAGTGCGTGCTACCCGTCATGACCTACGGAGCCGAGACATGGACACTCACGGTAGGGTTAGTCCACCAGTTCAAAGTCGCTCAGCGAGCTATGGAGAGAGCTATGCTCGGAGTTTCTCTGAAGGATAGGATTCGTAACGAATATATCCGACAGAGAACCAAAGTCATCGACATTGCTCAGAGAATTAGCAAGCTGAAGTGGCAGTGGGCTGGCCATATCGCGCGAAGAACCGACAACCGCTGGGGTAAGCGTGTTCTTGAGTGGAGACCGCGACTCGGCAAACGTAGTGTAGGACGCCCTCCGACCAGGTGGGATGACGATCTGCGAAAGACTGCAGGCAGATGCTGAATGCGGCAAGCTGAAGACAGGGCGCTATGGCGCTCTTTGGGGGAGGGCTATGTCCAGCAGTGGACTATTATAGCCTGATGATGATGATGATGATGATGATGATGATGTGGGATTTGAAACCGCAATATTCGGCATAGTAACTGCAGCGAGGCCAGCAATGGTTTAAAAGCCCACGTATTTGGCGGCGACCCTATTGGCATTTATCGGGTATAGGTGCTAGGCTCTGAATACCACTGCGAATTATTGTTCAACATAAAACCCAAACTTGAACTAACTTGACCTGGGAATTGAATTTGTGGCAGTACCTGGGCATCTAGATAGCAATATTGAGGCAACCGCATAAACCACTTTTCCCCCGTACGGGCTTAATTATACTTATGTACTAAACTATTTGGGAGGTTATTTAAAATAGAAAATACAGCACAAATGTATTTGATAATCATCTTTGAACATATGTCTAACCAAGTTGCATATAACACGCCAGCGTACTACGTACAAAAACACTCAAGAGTTTTATCTCCAAGTTTTCATACCGCAAATATTTAATAAACAAGCTTCAAAAACTTGAAGACAGCCACGCACCGGCTCACTCACATCTCGTGTATAAAAGCGAAAGAATTCAGTGCGGCGAACAATGGGTATACGCTTTTGTTCGTTATCTAGCAAGCAGAGCAGTTTTTGTTTGCGGTCCAGCATGCACGGCGTATGGATTAAGCGATCTACAATACACGAGTCAACTCCCCAGACTTTGTAAATAGAACAATTCCTTGATTAAATAGTGGTTTTCTGTTATTGCGTTAACAAGGATACAGAAAGGCTCTTGTCTTGAGTGCGTTAATGTGATTTTTGTTGAGATAGTAGTCCGGTCAATTTAGACATCCGAGGGTGCAAAAATGTAATTCGCACCCAGCTGAAAATTGGTAGGATTATTCAAAACATTATCATAAATGAAATCTTAAATGTCCTCATCGATCCGACACCTGGAAAAAAATTTGCTCGGTGTCAAAGATCACAAAAACGGGTTTTTCGCGATTTTCAGCAAAACGGTAAGTTTTATCATAAAATTAGCCCAGACAACAATTGTAGAGATATAACGATTCAAAAAGTTGAAAGAGTTGTAGTTGCTCAGCTGGGTGCGAATTTTTGTAACTTCACTCCTATTTTTTGGTCTAATTTGACCGGACTATAGGTTTATATTAGGATGAGTTACACTTTTAACAAGATTTTGTCCTCGGCTTCGCTTACATAAATGTTGGTTAGGTTAGCAATAGTACTTTTTTCTAGATTAAAGTTACCCTACGTCCTTTCGGAAGGGAACAGCATTTGACGACATGTATGATCGGTCGAGTAGTAAAGGCTCATAATAAAAGCGTAAAAGCGTAACAAACAAAAACTTACATTCGCACTCGTAGTATTAGTTAGGATTAGGATGTTATACGCAAACGCATTTGTTATTATTATTATTGCAATGGGGCTAGATATTGATTTTATTAATAATACTAATCCTTACTAATATTATAAATGTAAAAATAAGTTTGTTTGTTTGTTTGTTTGTTACGCTTTCACGCCTTACCTACTCAACCGATCAACATGAAATTCTGCATACACGTTGTCAGGGGTACAGAATAGAACATAGGGTACTTACCTTTCATCCAGAAAAAATAACTGTTGCAAACCTAACCTAACCTAACCTACATTTACGCGAGCGAAGCCGCGGGTGAAAACTAGTTAATATAATAAAGGTTTTATTAATAACTAGATTTGCTCGCGGCTCCGTTCGCGTAAATGTCAATTTTCGATTTACCTTCATTCTGAATTAAAGGTATCCTATGTCCTTTTCTGTACCCCTGTCGTGTATGTGAAATTTTCATTCCTAATGATTGGTCGAGAAGTTAAGGCGTGAAAGCGTAACAAACAAATAAACAAACTCACATTAATTGCATTTACAATATTAGTTAAGATTTCCTAACAATATTTTTTACGCGGGAATCAAACCAGGATTACTATCATTTGCAAATATAAACACAAGCATATGTCACAGCGTAGTATTTAGGCAGGATTAATTATTCATTACAGTGTAGTAGTGCCTCGCTGATTTCAGCATGAATGGACCGGCTCGACCGGGGAAGGACTACCCTCTCACAGAATATCGACGTTAAATAGCAGTATTCCTACTGTTGTGTTTCGTACGGTGAGTGAGAGTGCCGGAGGCCCATTCACTCTTTTTCCCCCTTCCCGCTCCTTCTCTTTCCCACTTCCTTTCCTAAAGGGTCGGCAACGCGCAAGTGATGCCTCTGGTGTTGCTGGCGTCCATAGGCTACGGTGACCACTTACCATCAGGTGGGCCGTATGCTTGTTTGCCAACTTAGACGTAGAAAAAAAAAATTGTACCTATTAATAAAATAAACTAGTAAACTACTTAGTAGTAATTGGAGTTTTTCTGCTACACTTAGAGTTAACGAGGACCATCTTATTACGTTAACTACGCGCATGGTATGCCACCAATTAGCAAAAAGGAAAGCTTGCGGTTACCTGTGCAAGCTGATACTAGTTATGCATATATACGCATAGCTAGATTTTGCCCGCAGCTTCGCTCGCGTTGACTGCTCGGATGGCGTAGTGGTTTAAGTAGTCACCTCGCCGCTACCAATACGTCGAGTATTGTGGGTTCGAATCCCACACGAGACAAAAATTTGTTTGATCCTCAAATGGTTGTAGCGAGTCTGGATGTTCTTTGTATCCGTTGTTTGAGTGTTTGTAATGTCCCTCGCGACACAGGAATTATTACTAGTGCGGAAAAGAAACAAACAAACAAAAAGAATGTAAATTATTTATGTTAAGATAGATTTTTTAGTAGCCTACATGTTATTCTGATGTATAAACAATAATACTGTAAAGTTTCATCAAAATCCGTTTTGTAGTTTTTGTGTGAAAGAGTAACAAAAGCCAGCCATCCATCCATCCATCTTCACAAACTTTCACATTTATAATATTACGAGATGTTCCCGTGGTTTCACCCGCATGTATAACGATACATGCGGGTGAAACCACGGGAACATCTCGTAATATTATAAATGTGAAAGTTTGTGAAGATGGATGGATGGATGGCTGGCTTTTGTTACTCTTTCACACAAAAACTACAAAACGGATTTTGACGCAGTAACGACTGCGGCGCCCCCGTGGGTCGTAGCATGATGTTTCATAGCCTATACCCTTCCTCGATAAATAGGCTATCCAACATTAAAATAAGTTTTCAATTCGAACCAGTAGTTCCTGAGATAAGCGCGTTCAAACAAACAAATAAACAAACTCTTCAGCTTTATAATATTTTAGTATAGATTATGATAGGATTACTTAATCGATTAGTACGGCATGATGTTGTATGAGCGACTAGAGTGTTTCTGGTATATAGAGATACTGTAATTCTTCAAGATGATTTTCAGACCAACTCAGTGGCGCAACAGTAGTGAAACTATCTGCTCTGAATGAGACGTCGGGTTCGATTCTCGGGTAAGGCAAATTGTTATTTGGTGTAAGGAAAATCTGGTAATATAGCCGAGGGTGAGCTATGGGTTCGCCCACTATGCCCACTATCGCCCGTGCACCTAAAACTGTACTAAGCAAAATATGGGTAATATTATACCTCCGCCTAATACATACATATATAATATATTAAAATATGCTGTTATTTTGCTATAGATTAGATACAGTAATTATATTTTAAAAAGGAATCTAACAGATATATATTTTTTAATAATTATATTGCATCTGGTTAAATAACGATTTGGATGTCACAATTATAAATATTGTATGAACAGATACTTAAAAAAACACATTGTGATATTGTTTCTTACCCAAATAAATTAAAAAAAAGTTTATACGTATTGCAATAATTACCAATTCGATGTTAATTAAAATGTACCAATAACTTGTTTTCGTTTTAGGCATTAAAATGTAATAAACTGAATACTTATTAAAACAATAAAATGAATGGCAGACTAAAATAAAAACAGCAATTTAGTATATAAACACAAACAATACAAATATAAAGTGACACACTAAAATAAAAAGTTTAGTATATAAACACAACACGTTGAATATTATTCAAACAAATAATTTTGCCACCATCACTAACAAAAAGAACTGAAATAAAATAATATTAATTCTTATGTAGGTACATTGCAACATTGTCACCTCAATATTTTAGACGTACCTACTCAGTTAGTGGTTTTTTTTTATACAATTAAGGTGGCAAACCAGCATACGGCCCTGATGGTAAGTGGTCACCGTCGCCTATAGACGCCTGCAACATCAGAGGCATCACTTGCGCTTTGCCGACCCTTTAGAAAAGGAAGAAGTAAAAAAGGAAGTGAGAAGGAGAACGAACGGGAAGGGGGAAAGAGGGTGAAGGGGGAAAGAGGGTGATTGGGCCTCCGGTACTCTCACTCACCGAACGCAATACAACAGTAGGAGTACTGCTATTTTACGTCGATATTATGTGAGAGAGTAGTCCTTCCCCGGTCGAGCCGGCCCATTCATGCTGAAATCAGCGAGGCTCTACGACGTGTACTGAATTAATATTCAATGTTTTTACTTAGTCATACATATTTCTGTTTCCATGTATGCATGCTTGCATGCATGTGTGAGTGCATAGACAATGTGTATGCACACACAGGCTTAATATTGTATTATAAATACTCTCGTGATGATCAAACGTGTGATCAAAGCATTCTGAACACGCAAACGTAGTTTTCACTACCTTTAGTTAATACTTAAAAAGCAGCTTGGCCACAACAAGCCTGTGAGTGTGATTCCTAAAAGAAAAAGGTTTTATTCACGTTTAATATGTCATTCGGTTGTATTAATATTTAGTAAGCCTAAAACTAAATGCAGCCAAATCGGTTCTCTATCTGTCCCTGAGGTCTTTCAACTTAATATTTATTATAAGATTTTGCTCGCGGCTCCGCTTGAGTAAATATAGCTTATGTCAATTTTCTATCCTTCAAGAACAGTACTTTTCTGTAGGTCCCTGTGACAACGTGTATGCGAAGTTTCATGATGATTGGTCAAGTAGTTAAGGCCTGAAAGCGTAACAAACAAACAAAGAAACTCACATTCGCATTTAAAATATTAGTTAAGAATAAATATATTCAAAAAGCGTACAACTACGAAACTACCTAAGCGAAGCAAAGGTATTTTATTTTACTATACTATAGCCAGGGTGTACGACGAAGCGCGTACAAAAGATAGGGTGTCTCGCATTGTTACCCAACGCACAAGGACATCTAATGCATATAGATACGGGAACCTTTCCAGACATGCGAATAACATTACCATCCTCGTCAGGTAAAACGCAGTCGAGCTTTGAATAGACGGGCGTCACTATTCGTAAAACAATGGTCGCTTCACGATCCGAGTCCACTCGACAGCATACCACGTTTTTGAGTCGAATGAGGACGTCCGAGGGCGTCCTTTAACACGTTCATGTCGCGTCAGCGGGCGTCGCAACTTGTTCGAGTATGTCGTTGCGAAGGTACCCCGCCGGACAGTTCACCATTAAATTAGGATAAAAGTCTACTCAAAGCGAGCGTCAGCGTTCAGATTTTTTTAGCTTTGCGTTGACGTTAAATTTATCCTATGTCATATTAGTTTCAGATATTTTCATCTTCGTATTTATATATAACGGTGCTTTTTAGTTTGTTTCAAAGCTTAGATTTGTTTTGATTATTTGCTGCGTGATATTTTAGATATATACAAAACTCTTAAAAGGCTTGTTTTTTAGTAATATAGCTTGTCTTAGAAATAAATATCATAGATTTCATAAGTATAGTTTTAATTGAGAAATATATATAGTTATCATTTGTAAGATTACTTGCATTGTTAAAAGAACAGTAAAACATTTTTTTTTGCTTCTGATTATCACTATTACAGAATACCTTTTTATTTATATGAAATGCATTGGATGTGGAAAAGAAAATGGCATATTGAGACTTCTGCATTGAACAGGCATCGCCATAAGGTAGGTGTTTTCTTTTATACATGGCTTATTTATCTATCTATACCTACTAATTAAATTAAAAGATTAGATTTTTTGTTTGTTTGTAAGGATTTAAATCAAAAACTATTTAAACGATTTGAAAAAAGTACGGAATCGAAAAATTTAAAGCTAATTAATTCATTATGCGGATTATAAGATTCGTGTATATATGTATTATACAGATTTTAAACGATAATTTTACGCATTTTCTATTCTAACAAACGTCAAATAAGGATACCTGCAATAAAGCAATCTTATGCAAATATGTTTTTATTCAACAAACTAAGTTAAATAACGACTATATTTATCAAAACTGATTATCGATAATAAATAAAGATTTCCTTGTCTGAATAAAAACCCTACAATCTATGTATTAATACGTGAAGCGAAAACTTTGGATCCCTTTTTACGAAAATTGGGCCGACGGAGGAGTATGAAATTTCGCACACTTATAGTTTATACAGAGAAGAAGTGACGGATGCTAATATTTGTATAAAATATGTATAATAAATACATTAAATTAATGAAAAAACACTACACGCACACAACCATGCATTTGACACACGCAGTCGAAGCGCGTAACTATGGTTACATATATCAATATACGAGTATAATGACATGACATAATATATATCAGTTGGTCGAATTTCGAGCACTAGGCGACCGCTAGTTATATTTATTTATTCTGTGGTGTTACTTAATACCGTATCATTATTCTATCTCTGTAGAATAGCTTAGAGGAAATGTCCCGTAACACTACCCGCTACCTCATATATTAGAAAAGTCACGTAAAAAAGGAACTTCCCGTTACCACGTTTTCTTTCAATTAAATTCCTGCACGACTGAGCTTGGGCTCTACTTCTACTTACATTTTCAAATATCCTGCGTTGTATCTTTAACTATTTTATTTAATTGAGCTTTTCAGTATGCTATAAGTTACGGCTTACGTAATTGCTCTTCACATGCGCGAAATACTGACAAAAAAGTTATAAAACACTACTACCAGTAATAAAGGTAAACCATGTTAATATCATGTGTTAATATTATAATAGATTTTTCGATATTTGTATTGGAAAATCTACTAATGTTTTTTGAGTCGATTATCGTAATCAAAATTGTTTGTCTCTCCTTTTTATGTTCAGGAACGAAGGGGCAGAATTTTGAACTAAGTTCAATAATTAAATTGCTAATTTTGATATTTCTTTTAATTTATATACATACATAGATTCACGGGGGTAGGGGTAGGCAAAGACTACGGAATACTACTAATTTAATGCTGAACTGCTACAAAATAATATATTTTCATACAAGTTGTAAGATCAGTGTTACACTAGAGACTTAACCTTATATATTTTCTTATTTGCTCTTCGTTCGATGGTCAACAATCCTTAACAAGGGTCGTGTAATCCAAGCAGGGGCTACAAAATTTCGCTGGAAAAGGTCTAAAATTTAGCCAATGACGGAGAGAGGTTCGTATTCGGTTTTGTCAGACTAAAATTTGACAGCCAGAATGTATTTTAAAGGTAAGGCAAACAGGCAACTTTTGAATTATCTGTCGTTGTCTTGTAATATTGCTGTGTACTCGGGATTCATTTCGAAGCATTATCGATATCAAATGTTGGTCTTGTTTTAATTGAATTTACAATGTAATTTTAGGTTTTTGTTTATCCAATAGCTAAACAATTGTAGTTGCAGAACGTGTTAAAAAACTGAACTGCTGGTCTATGTATTAATCTTGTCACTGCTGCCGCGCCGAGTATTGTGATTCCAAACGCGGGACAAAAATCTGTGTATCCTACAAATAGTTATGTCGAGTTTAGGTGTTCTTTGTGTCCGTTGTTTGAATGTTTTTAAAGCAACATAGGAATTATTCCCAAATACAAAAAGATAAAAAAAGGTATTGTAGTTTATTTATTTCTGCTTCTGTCTATATAAACAATTCCATTTCGATTTTTTTCTCAAATGGAGTGTTTTACGTTATTTATACAAAAAAATATATGTATATAACGCGCTATCTGTAGCACTTATTTTTCTTAACTTTTTAGTAAAATTGTGTGGATCTCTCTTCAGGAAAGTTACCATAGACTTCGATTGGGCTTTTGAAAATAAATTTCCTATCACGTTTGTAACTAGTTTAATGAGTTTAATCGTGACCACAGCTGTCTCCGGAATTATTTATGCGAGGGACGTTCTTGAATGGCAATGACAGCCAATGTAATGCAGATAATCTGATAGTTTCTGAACTGCAGATTGAGGCACGATTTGCAATGACGCTTTACTAGATAAATACCATATAATTTTACTAAAGATGAAAACATAATTGTGTGTTTTGATGCTGCGGTTAAAGAACATAATAGAGGCGACTGAAATGCTGTAGCTAACATTGTCATAGGTAGTAAAACAAGGCTATAACTAATCCTGCACCAAAAGACAATCTCCACAGTAACAGTTTTGGAGATGTGCTAATAAGAATGAAGAAAGAAAGAAGTCTAAAAGCAAGATCTCTTCTTACTTTGATGGGACGTTTATTTGAACAATTTACCATTCGTTTTAGTATTTCTAAGTAACATTGATATAGGCTGAAATAAATTTGAGTTGCCAACATCACCTAAAATAATTTGAACTATATTTCTATATCAAAATTCTATTGATATAAATACAAATAATCAACACAAACAGTTACATAAATAAATAGAAACGGCGAATAATATATTCAATTTATATGAAAACTTTTCAATTCCGGCAATGTTTTTTTGTATTCAAACTAAAACGTTCCTACGTAAAAACTATACACTGATCGTTATCTCTTAGCACGGAAACAATCCCAGCTATTCGTTTCACCGATGCGTTTTTGAATGAATAACGACATGCAACTATGGCCACAGCTTGCGTATTAGCATATCCCGTAATACGCAGATGTTTTTTTTTATTTATATCAGTTGAAACTACAATTAGGGTGCCGTTTCTATAGCACGAAGTTTAAATGTATATGACGAAATTATACGTAAAAGAAAATGCTTAAGCTAATTCTTTAAACTTTAAAATAATCTAATAGCTTGAGTACTTTATTGATTCAACATCTATACGAATAAATAAAAAAAATATTGAAGTGTCTGTTTGTAATGTCAAAATAACAGTTTTTTACTCAATGCATATGAAAGTATATGCCTACGGTACTTATTTCAAAAAACTATTTTAAAATTTTTTGGCTTTCTGTCTGTTTGTTTGGCTAATCTCCATTACGGCTAGACCGATTTTGACGGGACTTTCACTGGCAGATATTTGATATTATAAGGAGTAGCTTAGGCTACATTAATTTTAGAAAAAATAGGATGCCGCGCAAAATTTATTCCACGTGGACGAATTCGTGGGTAACAGCTACTCCTAAATATAAAATTTTGCCCGCGGCTCCCCTCGCGTAAATGTAGGTAATGTAAATTTTTTATCCCTCAGCAACAGTACTTTTTCTAAATGAAAGGTACCGTAAATCCTTTTCTGTAACTCTGACAACGTGTATGCGAAATTTCATTCTGATCGGTAGAGTAATTACGACGGGCAAGCTTAACAAAACAATTATTTAGGATATATAAGCAACGGTTGATATCACGAGTTCGATAGATGAATCGAGTACTTTTTGTTTGCATCTACTGAATAGCTACACAAACTGCTTGCTTGATAGTAATTGCATCGGTAGGAGATAAGCACGTCCTGTATTAGGTGTGACCTATATACAGTCTGTAATAAAACCGCTACGTAATACTTCGGCGATAATAGACACTATACTGAGCTGCTTTGTCTTATATACAAACTATAAGGTTAACCTACTGAGTCTACGACTCAGTAGGTTAAACTTATAGTTTGCACACCGGCGGCTAGACACAATATGTTTTTTATTATGTCTGGTATTCCGTAGTTGACAGGTTGAGTTATGCCTTTACACAAACATACAGTGAAAAATCAGAAGAGAAATGTGTTACAGCATCATATTTTTTAATTTATACAAGTATATCCAAAATAAATATGTCATATAAAATACTTAAGTTCGGCCGGCGCGGACGTCCAAACATTATTATGTAGTTTGGACATATTATAATATTATTAGGGTGTTATTTAAATGGTTAGCATAGTATTGGTATTTTTGTGAGCAGAAAAATATAATCTGTGAGCAGAAATAGCTAATTGATCAGCAACTCATGGCCAGCAAACTTTAAAGAGATCAAACTAAGTCGACGGAGCCCCGCTTAGCGGGGCTCCTATTTTTGGGTGGGTTTGAAAAAAGGAACCTAACATAACCTAACACTTCCGAGACGGAATGCAGTGATTTGAGGCGTATAGATGCTCGTTATGCTGTGCAATATTTGCTAACCATTAATTTACTAACCTTTCATTATTGACAGGTTAGTAAATTATCTTACGTGATATACTGTATTTAAACTATTATAAAAATATAACGGAAAATATTCGAGCATAGTAAAATTCAAAAAATATTGCTTTAAAATTTTCTCTGTCTATTGGCAGCATGCGAAATCTACTGTACGAATATTAGTGTTCAGAAAAACCAAAAATATTTTACAAGTAAATAACGTTGTACAAGTAAGTCACGGATAAAAGTTGTTAATATGATAATTATATTTTCCAAAGCGAAGCGATCTTAAGCGATAAAAGGCTGCTAGGCACAAACTACTACGACGTTGTCACCATATTTTTTACAACAAAGCGCTAACATTTTAGAACTGAAATCACACGTTATAAGAAAGAAAGAAAGAAAGAAATATTTTTTATTTTGGCACACAAAAGGGCACACCCAAAACGTGAAGAAATTAAACAAAAATCTAAAAAGAAATACAAAGTAAAAATCAGAACAACATGTAGGTAACTTAAAAAACTAAAACAAACACTAATACTAACACTAATTTAATTTCATTAGATAGGTATATCTTATAACAAGACCATGATTTCTTGACCTTTTTCAGACACAAGCATTCTTTTCAAAGTGTTAATTTAACCAATACTAATTGTAAAATAATAACCGTCCAATTTAGGTAATGACGCATGTAAAATGTCTCACAAAAGGTGATATACTCCATTAAGGGGTGTGCAAACTTCGAAAGAATCCTGACTACCCTATATTTTAATATTTATAGTTTTGTTTGCCAAGGCGTCCATGTGTTTGAAAAATGATAATGGAAGTCAGACATAGCTTTATTTAATATCTTTGGCAGTTGACAGTTATGTCTATTATACCGTAACTTTTACTTGGTATATATGTACATCGATATTGGCAGATAGTTGGTGAGCGATAACAATGTTTTTTTTTTATGTATACATATATTATGATTATTTCTGATTACGAAATTTAGGTATGTGTGTTGAATGCATTTCTAATGTTTATTGTGAAAGTATTTCGAACTGAAAGTGTTAGTTGTTTGTTATATTAGACAATTCAACTTGAAAAATACTATATACAATGACTGCACGGAAGGCGTAGTGGTTTAAGTGGTCGACTCGCCGCTGCCACCGCGTCGAGTGTTGTGGGTTTGAATCCAACACAGGACAAAAAATTGTGTTATCCACAAATGGTTGTTCCGAGTCTGGGTTTTTTTAGTGTCCGTTGTTTGAATGTTTGTAAAATCCCCCACGAGACAGGAATTATTCCTAGTGCGGGAGCTGCCTTAAACGACAAAAACGAAATAGAGGTTAATGTACAACCTCAATCAGTCAAGTTGTTTAAAAGTTATACGACCACAAACATTATAATTTATCATACACTAGCTATTGCCCGCGGCTTCGCTCGTGTTAATTTAGAATTTGATAATCAATTCGGGTTGTACTCTGCTTGTAATAATATAATTCAATCATGATTCGAAAGACACGTGGCGCCATCTGTTATCATAAGAACGTTATTGTTGTTTTCCTCAGGAATAGTAATTTTTTTTGGGATGAAAGGTAGCCTATGTCCCTTTCTGTACACCTGACAACAGATATGCAAAATTTCAGGATAATCCGTTCAGTGTTTTAGGCGTGAAAAGGTAACAAACAAACTCATTTTCCCTTTTATAATATTAGTTAGGATGTAATTATAAATACGTTGAACGTTTAACCTTTAATTAATTGGTGACAATATTATTTATTACCAATGCTTTGGCCGAATTGCAATTTGATCATTCATTGTTTTGCTGAATGCATTCACAAGAACAATTACAAAATGTAATGTATATAATTTTACTAGCCGTTATTTAAATGTATTTGTAATGTTATTGCTCTATACCTATTTAATGGATCTGACTGTATATACTATTTACGTTTTGACCTATTTGTGTAATGCATAATTGTTAAATCGGTGTAAAATAATTTCTGTTGTTATTTATTAATTTTATTAATTTCATAGAAATATCAATTATGCATATAACAAAATTGTGACTGGTTTATGTCCGTACACAGGAGATATTCAACAAAAATAATGTGAGGGGTCTGGATAAGAGCTACTAAAGCCAAAGCAATTATTTACAATGTTTGTTGTATTGTTGAAGGTCTAACTTAAAATCTGATGCATGCTGTAAGGGGTTTTGAAAGGAATTAGCTCTGCTACTCACTTTAAGATTGAAATGTTTACCTACCTCATAATCTATATCCTGAACCTGTCAAGTCTAGGAATTCCAGACATAATTAAAAACGTATTGTGTATGGCCACCCTCTCAATAGGTTATATAATAACAAATACCTACATACGAATAAAAGAAATATTACAAAAAGAGTAGCTACCTGTTTCGAAATTCCACACATACGAAATAGCGGGGAAAAACGAGTATCAAATAATTATAATAAAGATAATGTAGGCACAACACTACTGTCTACAATAAAATATTCAGTCATTGATAGTCGTAAAGTAATCTATCTAAAATGAAGCTGTATAATGTAAAGTAACTACATTTCTTTATTAGTATACTAGTTTTCACCCGCGGCTTCGCTCGCATAAATGTAAGTTACCTTAGGTTAGGTTTGCAATAGTTCTTTTTTCTGGATGAAAGGTACCCTATGTCCTATTCTGTACCCCTGACAACGTGTTTGCAAAATTTCATGATGATCGGTTGAGTAGTTAAGGCGTGAAAGCGTAACAAACAAACAAACAAACTAACTCATTTTCGCATTTATAATATTAGTAAGGATGGTAATATGATAATAAAAAAGTATAAAATATAATTATGTACGATCAGAAAACCCACAAAAGGTGTAGCTAAGAGTTTCTTAAGGCTCTGAAATATTTTGTAGTATTTTGTAAATGTATCAAAACATTTAAATTCTAAAATTTTCCTGGTCAAATTCGTGTAACTGAATAAATGCCTCTGAACTTGATAATGAGTTGGTGAGTTTAAATGTATTTCAGCATTAAGTGATTAAACACTCATTAGATACTGAATTACCATTGTATAATTAACTAGCTGTTGCCGGCGAGTTGAGTAACATTGTATAACTTAAAAAGTCGTACGCTATTGTTCATTACTGACCGTAAATACTCGGCAAAATATTATTTTAGTTTTATATACATACCTACTAGCTGAGGGGTAAATGATCAGATGATGGGTGACAGAGAAGTATGGAAACGAAGGACATACTGCGCCCACCCCAAATAAATTGAGACCAGGGCAAGAGGATGATGATGACATACTAGCTGCCCGCGCAACTTCATCTGCTTTACATAAAATAACTTTCCCCGTTTTTGCAACACTTTTCATTAATGCTTCGATTACTCTTAGCATGATGTTATATAGCCTTCCTCGATAAATAGGCTATGCAACACTAAAATAATGTTTTAATTCGAAACACAGCAGTTCCTGAGATTAGCGCGTTCAACCAAAGAAACAAATAAACTAACTCTACAGCTTTATAATATTAGTACCTATAGTATAGATATTGTATGACATCTATAATCTCCGAAATGATAGACAGAGTTGTACTACGCATTTTGCTGGCTATGATTTTTAGTTTGCACGTAAAAGAAAGACATGTTTACAGCCTGCGTGTTACTACTAAGAATTTTTGACAAACAAATCCAGCAACTCTTTACACAACCCGGCAATTATTGTACCCGAGACTTCATGCCAAATTTAAATTTCTATAAGGTTTGAAGATAATATTTCTGCCTACTTAAAATCAGTTTGATTATAATAACATAATATCAGCCCTGTATTAAACTGATTCATTCCATTATTTAGACATTAACTATTCAACGACCTTATGTAACCACAACACTATCTTCTAGGCAAATGTGATGGAATTAGTCGGGCCGCAACAGCGGTCGCATGTAGGGATATAAGCAATAAGCCGATACGCATAATCTCGGATAGCGTCGCCGTACTACTAGCTCTCAGGAGTAATTGCTTCAACAATGCACTTATCCTAGAGTATCACTGTTATTGCAAAGGATTGCAGTAAAATCGGGTCTCTTTATAATGGATACGCTGACTTTAATATTTTCGGCTAAAATTCTTCAAACACCTGAGGATCTGACAATAAAATAAAGGGTACCAAACCATTTGCGTCTATACTATCCAACCATGTTTTCTGCCAACTCAAAACATGGTTACGTGACAGAACCACGAAACTAAAAGAAAAACAGTGGACAAAATTAAAGGAATGAACAAAAGCAATATTTCATATTCAAATAAACATTGATCATGCAAACTACTACATTCTTCAAGGAAAAGCTTACGCCACTGATTAGCCTTACATAAAGCCTACATACAGATCATTCAACAAACATCTTTGCACATTAGTAACACCGATAGCTAATGTAGGGATAAAAGCTGTGACACCGAGAAGATCACTGCAGAAGCATGAGCGACCAACAGGCACGGTTACCGAATAATCCGTAAAGAATGAAGGAATAACTGTACAAAATAGTCCTCTATCTTTCTGGACAGAGCTGAGGTTGTATATACATATATAAGTAATCGATCAACCTCACGTGGATCACTTATGCACAATAGCCTAATCGATAGACTAAGTGTGGAAAATACAATGACGTACCGTTGAATGGATTTGAATAAACCATAGCACACAAATAGAACATGTCTTGGGTACTATTTATCCCGAAATGCGTTTCCGTGGTATTCACTTGGGTAAAGCTGTGGAACGAAGCTAGTTGAGAATAAAGTACCTATTGTCATGTGGCGCAGCGTATTGTAGAGGATTTATGTAGCTTGTCTGCACAGACTGGCAGTCGCCTCTGTTGTTTCAGACGATAGTTAGATAGCTAACATATCAGTAAATTCATGTATCCAGTACTTGGCGGGTAATGTCAACTTGATACTATTACAAACAGGATCTTAGAAATTGTATGGATGGGCGAATATGATTTTTGTCCCATGGCATATTATAGCGAATATAGCAAGTTAAGCTTACGACCGATCGCAAGGTTAAAACCTCAGGTGTAGCCAGGTAATTATTAAGCAATTCCATAAAAAATCTTAAGCCATTTTAATATTACTTGATATTGGATAATGATTATTTATTAGACATGGTCAAATATTTTTCTGCTATCCACATGGGCATTGTTTTCATTTAATACAATTTTATTTTAAAATAATACTTTTTCCGAAAATTTTATACTTATTCAATTATTGATATTTTTAAAAGAGAAGAAAAGGCAGGCTGTAGTCTACTATATACGTGTCGACGAGTCAAGATTCGTTTCCGAACGCAAGCGTGACGTCACTACCGAGTCGTGCTTGGACGCGACCGTTGGAGCGGGCGGGCATTCTATACTCGGAGCTCGCACCGAGCGGACGTGTTTGTTCGGACGCGTTTGTGAATTGTTTGTGTATTGTGAATTTATTTAAATAAACGTTATTAAATCGTTTTTTCGTGATTGTTATTGCTCGAGGCTACCCGTCATGTCGGCATCCGACGAAAGTACGCGCCCACTGAGTCCGGTGGCCGAGCTGTCTGCGACATCAGATGTGGGATCACCTCGAGCACAACGAAGAATGGAAAATGTGCAATTACCACAGTGTAGCGAAGACTTGTTAAGAAAGATGTTCGAGCTTCAGAATAGTAACATGCTGAGTCTGATTGCAGCCATTAAACAACCGTGAGTCGTATTTGTTTTGTCTTGATTCTGGTGCTGAATGTTCCCTTATCAAGGAGTGTATCGCAAATAAGTTTTCTGGCAAGCGAGTGAATAATGTTGTGAAATTAACGGGAATAGGTCAGCATAGCGTGTACAGCACATTGCAAATTTTGTCTCGGATAGTTATTGGCGATTTTAACCTAGAAATTTTATTCCATGTGGTACCTGATAGCTATCTTAAAGATGACATTCTAGTTGGGAGAGAAGTTTTGTCACAGGATTTTATTGTTAGTATGTCATCTGATAGTGTGATTTTGACATACCGTAAGAGTGTTTTGACGTGTGAGAAATCTGGCGAGAGTGCAAGGTTAGATTTTGATTACATTGATACCGATATACCCTCAGAATTCAAACCTCAGTTGACAGGTATTTTAAAGGAATTTTCGAATTCTTTTCCCGTGGTGTAGCTACGTCTCGCGTCAAGACAGGTCGACTTGAAATTCGTTTGATTGACCCTACAAAAACAGTACAGCGTCGCCCGTATCGTATTGGTGCGAATGAACGGCAGGTTGTACGTGACAAGATTAACGAGTTATTAGAGGCAGGGGTAATTAGGCCTAGTTGTTCTCCTTTTTCTAGTCCCGTACTGTTGGTAAAAAAAAAGGATGGTTCGGAACGTATGTGCGTAGACTACCGAGAGTTGAACGAGAACACTATGGCTGACAGATACCCGCTTCCATTGATCGAGGATCAAGTTGCCAGATTAGGTGGGGCAAAATGGTATACCTGTTTGGATGCTACAAGTGGTTATCATCAAATTCCCGTTGACCCCTCATCGATAGAGAAGACGGCGTTTGTCACACCCGATGGCCAATGGGAATATTTGACCATGCCGTTTGGTTTAAAAAAACGCTACGTCGGTATATCAGCGAGTGGTCATGCAGGCGTTGGGAGAGATAGGCTATAGCTTTGTTGTTGCCTATGTCGATGACTTGTTGATTCTAGCGTCAGATGTAGAGCAAGCTTTAGATCGCTTTCGTCTTGTTCTAAAAGTTTTAACCAAGGCAGGATTTTCATTGAATCTAGACAAGTGTGCGTTTTTAAAACGTCGTGTTGAATATCTGGGTTTTATTGTCGAGGATGGTAGAGTTATGCCAAATCCCAAAAAGATAGAGGCCTTAACTGGGCTACCACCCCCGAGTACAGTTACACAGCTAAGACAGTTTATGGGTTTAGCTTCCTATTTCCGACAATTTATTTCTCAGTTTTCGCAAATCATGGCTCCATTGTTTAAGATGACAAGTGGCAAAGGCAGTGTAATCCAATGGCAACCCACTCATGAGCTAATTAGACAGCAAATTATAACTCATTTGACTTCACAACCTGTGTTAATGATTTTTGATCCGTGTCTGCCGATAGAAATTCACACCGATGCCAGCGCGGATGGATATGGGGCTGTATTCATTCAGAAGGTTAATGACAAGCAGCACCCGGTTACTTACTATAGTCGTCGTACGTCTTCCCCCGAGTCTAGGTATCATTCCTATGAACTCGAGACTTTGGCAGTGGTTAATGCAGTCAAGCATTTTAGACATTATCTCCAGGGTCGTAAGTTCACCGTAGTTACCGACTGCAATTCCGTCAAAGCCACGAAAAATAAGACCGAACTCTCACCGAGAGTTCACAGGTGGTGGGGTTATCTCCAAGCGTTCGACTTTGATATTGTTTATAGGGAAGGATCTAGGATGAAACACGTCGATTGTCTTTCACGCAATCCCATATCTCCATCTGAGACAATGCAACGTGTAGAGCAGAAACATGTCAACATAGCCGAGCTCTCTAATGACTGGCTCCGAGTAGAGCAGGAAAGAGATTCTGAAATTCAGAAGACACTGTCGGATCTTCAAAATGAAATTTTGTCTAAGGATATTAGAAAGACGTACGAGGTTAGGTCAGGAATTCTCTATCGTAAAGTACAGAGAAATGGTAGAAATCGATGCCTACCTATTGTTCCGCGAGCATTTAGGTGGTCGGTAATAAACAATGTTCACGAGTCGATAATGCATCTGGGTTGGGAGAAAACTCTCGAAAAGACTTACGAGCATTACTGGTTCGAGGGCATGTCTAAGTTTGTACGCAAGTTCGTCGAGAATTGTATTACCTGCAAAATCTCAAAGCCAAGCTCGGGTAGAGTTCAAGCAGAGCTTCATCCAATTCCCAAAGTGGGTATCCCATGGCACACAGTGCATATAGATGCAACTGGAAAGCTGAGTGGTAAGAATGATATCAAGGAATACGTTTTTGTCCTAATAGATGCCTTTACCAAGTTCGTCTTACTTTTTCACTCTCTTAACATCGATAGTAAGAGTAGCATTAGAGCCCTAGAGTCCAGCGTGGCTTTGTTTGGTGCCCCTGTTCGTGTGATAGCTGATCAAGGCAGGTGTTTTGCGAGTAGAGAGTTTGATGGCTATTGTGCGAATAGAAACATTCAGTTGCACCTCATTGCCACAGGAGGTAGTCGAGCTAATAGGCAAGTGGAGAGGGTGATGAGTACCTTGAAGAGCATGCTAACAGCGGTGGAATCAAGTAAAGACCGTTCGTGGCAAGATGCGTTAGGTGAGGTTCAGTTGGCGATGAACTCAACCGTGAATCGTGTCACTAAAGCCAGCCCGTTGGAATTAATGATCGGTAAAGTAGCTAGACCTTTGGGGTTGATGACCGTAACTGACGATGTAGTTAGTGAATTTGACCTGGATGCGATACGGGAACATGCAGCTCAGAATATTAAGCGAACTGCTGTGTATGATAAGGGTCGATTTGATAAAAATAAGGCAGAGGTTTGCCATTTTCATGTGGGTGACTATGTTCTTATAGAAAATGAAGAGAGGAACCAAACCAAGTTGGATCCCAAGTTCAAGGGCCCATTCAAAATATTAGAGGTTCTTGATAACGACAGGTATCTCTTAAAATCTTTGAATTCCAAGAGAACATACAAGTACCCACACGATAGAGTACGGAGGATACCAAACCATGAGGTACCAGTTGAATTTGATGTGGTAACAAGTGCAGACGAAGAAAATGGTGATCATAGCAGTGATTAACCATCCTATGAGCATTGTAGTACATTAGAATTAGTGAGAATTTGTTTGAGTTATCCTCGTTTACGTTGGAGCGTTAACGAGATGAGCCGTGGGTGCGGTAGCATGATGCACTATCCTCGTTTGCGTTGGTGCGTAAACGAGATGAGTCGTTGGTGCGACGTCATGCTTTAGTGATTACCCTTGTTTTCGTTGGTGCGAAAATGAGATGAGCCGATTCTGCGGCGCTAATGAGTACTGGTATGTTTATTTTCCTGTAATTGAACTTGATGATAGTTTGATTAATTTGTAAAGATGGGTATCGTTCTGTGTGTTCTGATTAAAGCTGATGCATAATTTGAGTTTCAATACACATACGTAGTCGTACGTACGGTAGGGATATGGTCAGAATAGCCGAACAAAATGCTGGGTTAATTTTGTCCTTGCAGATTGCACACACGAGGACGTGTGAGTCGTCAGCGATGGCCGTGTCGACGAGTCAAGATTCGTTTCCGAACGCAAGCGTGACGTCACTACCGAGTCGTGCTTGGACGCGACCGTTGGAGCGGGCGGGCATTCTATACTCGGAGCTCGCACCGAGCGGACGTGTTTGTTCGGACGCGTTTGTGAATTGTTTGTGTATTGTGAATTTATTTAAATAAACGTTATTAAATCGTTTTTTCGTGATTGTTATTGCTCGAGGCTACCCGTCATGTCGGCATCCGACGAAGGTACGCGCCCACTGAGTCCGGTGGCCGAGCTGTCTGCGGCATACGTATATTTCACTAGATTATATTTTACTAGATTAATAAGCGTATTGCTATATTATATTGAATCAATAATACCAGATTCTGTGCGGCTACTAAGAATTTCATATTTTTTATATTCAATATACTTTGTACGACTCGGAAATTGACTCCAAAATTCAAGATCAGTGGCAAGCATAAGCGCAAGCTTATACTACGCGACCAACAAGGAAATCTTGTTGTCTCTACTCAATCAACATATTTCATCAATAACCATTTCTAGTCGGTTAATTCGAGAAAATTGAGCCTATCAACTGTCAAATTAACATTAACATAAAATGTAAAGCAATAGGGCCTGCTATATTATGTTATTATATTATTACGTAACGTAAATAACAAGGAAATTAACGAAATCGGATATTCACGCAAACACGGGATCAACATCATAAGAATTTCTACCTAACCATTCCGTAATCGTATTACATCGGATTGTATTTAATCAAAAGCCGAAAGAGCAGTATCAGATTGGAGTACGAGTCATCTGGTTAATCACCGAAATTCTAGTGAAGTAAGCGGTAAATATGCCACCATCTTCATATCCCCTTCATAGCTCTTGGCACATCCAATTTGCGGGTATGATACCAAAACAATCCCGCTAACAATAGAACCACAATGAATGGAGCGTGATCCAGCCGTAAATATATCAAAATTATGTTCAGCCCCGGACGGCACAAGTTGAGAAAAATTGTTCTTTTCATTTTATTTTTCTTTTGTATCTACTGTGTTATTGAAATTAATAGGAGTAGGATTAATTATCCAAAGCTTGTATTATATTTTCAATATTTCCTCCTTTAGAGGTGTTGCTATTGGTTTTTTTGATTCGACGTGTTTTCCTTCTTTTATTTTTTATCAAAAGGTACAATAGATTTATTAATTCGTAAGACCAAAATATACTCATACATAGGTATGACATGGTAGGTTTGTTATATAACCTGCCGTATTCACCATTTAATTTTTTGTAAACCGTCTTTATTTTATATAAAATATAATGGCTCGGGTAAAATCTAATGCAATTGCAACGTATATAATGCTACGAGTATATAATGGCATACCGTCGGTCATCATAACGATCCCAACCTTTAGGATTGTTTCATAAAAAATGTAAAAACGTGCGAATGGCGCTCTACTGGAGGACGGAAGGGCTACGATGACCCGGAAGTCTTCGGCACAAAGAGCGAAGTATTGTGGAGGAGGTAAAAATACCTATAATTTCCTTGTCGGTTTACTTTTTTTACAAGCTTTTTGTGTAGTGTCGAACCTTTACGAATAGCCAAGGCGTTGCTAATTGGAATTCAGGCTTGTTATTATTCAGCATCGCACTACAAACACCAATCATCCTGCCAAACTTCCGAAGTGTTTTGTTTTGGAATCTGGGCAGCTAGGAGGGCCGACAGTTGTTGAGACACATTTGAGCGATAGCGACTGATCGAGTCGGAACGTTGAGTTGTGAGTTGTGTAAAAAGAAGTAAGATCAGTGCCCTGAACCCACTGCTCGGTCTTAACTGTTATTTTTCATTCGACATTATTGTGAAGTGAAAATACTGTTTATTCTAAATACAAATAGTGTAAAACCGGAATCGTTGTGTTTTGTGCTCGCATATTACCCAGATAACGCCCACTAAACCCGCAACCGCTACTGACGTTGCCATAGAGAACAATACATCTCCGACATCAGAAGTGGGATCTGAACTCCATTCTCACTGGTATACTACGTTTGAGATGCAGCAAAGGAATATGATGCAATTCGTTCGTTCTCGTGTATGAGGAATGTGATGAAAGTGAATGAAGCCAGAGAAGTGTGTCAGGATCGTAGCAAATGGAAATCCGTAGTCTCTGCCTACCCCTCTGGGAAACAGGCGTGAATCTATGTATGTATGTATGATCGTTCTCAACAAGCGAGCGCCGTGTGGACAGCTGCGAGATGGTCTCTGTGCTGTTAGTTACAAAAATCCCGTGAGTCGTTTTCATTTTATTTCGATTCCGGGGCCGAATGTTCTCTTGTGTAATTATTAATTAATTGTAGCAGACATATTTAAACGCACTCGTTATGATAATTCTGTTCAAATAACTGGTATTGATAATTCCGCTATTTGTTGTACCGAGGAACTCTGATTGAGGTTATTTTTAATAAGAATAAGCTTGCAATTTTGTTCCATATTCTACCCGAATATGTTATAAAACATGAGGTTATAATAGGCCGTGATATTTTAAAATAAGGATTTACAATTACAATAACTTAGTTACTATTTGTGAAGTACCTTCAGTAGGTAATTATTTTTCATAATGTTGATTTCGAGGTCTACTCGGACAACATGCGAATGTTAATGTTGTTTTAGCTTAAATTTCATTGTAAATGGTTAATGGAAAATGCGTGTGATTATTCGGCTAATCAATCCAGATCTTATCGCTCAACATCGTCCATGCCAATTAAGCTTAAATAACAGGCAGGTTGTACGTACTAAAATTAACGAATAATAATTGTTACAAGTATTTGTCCTAGTTGTTAGACTTTCGCGAGTCCCGTTCTATTAGTCAAAAAGCGCAACGGTAGTGATCGTATAAGCGTGGACTATCGCGTACTTAATAGAAATACTGTGCCAGATGGTTTTCCTTTGCCTTTAATTTCGAATTTGATTGTGAGTCTGTTTGGTGCTTAGTTTCTTTAGCTGACTGACTTACAGTGGCAAAAATGACGGCAAAGATTACATAATCGTTATTATTGATGCTTTTAATAAATTGTTTTATTGTTTCACTAGATTTTGCCTGCGTCTTCGTTCGCATAGATGTTGGTTATGTTGAGTTAGGTTATATTAGTTACAGTCCTGGATAAAGTCTTACAAGTTACAAGTCCCTTTGTACTTTTCTGTTCCCCTGACATCATGTATGTTTTGTAATGATCGGTTGAGTTATTGAGGAGTGAAACTATAACAAACAAATTCATATCCGCGTTTGTAATATGTTGCGTATGGACATACCTAGCGTAATTAATGCACTTAACTTTAGCATTTTTTTTCAGTGTACCTTATCGCATAATAACTTAATTGTTTCTTTTTATAACGGAGGTAGTAAATGGTACAGAACAAATTTTATGTGATTTACAGATTAAGGCACTCTTATATTGTTTCAAACTTGACCGGACGATTATCTAAAATATTACGAGGAAATAATTGAACGCGACAATTTAAAAATTGTAGTGGGCTTCCAGTTTATACAGTTCATTCGATAAATAGCATTTTGCTTTTTTTTTTACAAAACCAATGAACGTTGGTACGTGTAATGTATTTTCGTCGTATAATTTTAACAGTAATGCAATATTGCTATTGATAGTTTTTAGTTGCGATACTGAGTGTATCTCGAATTATTATATCAAGGCCTTACGCCGCACTCTGGTAACAAGGTGATTTAAAAAGAAAATAGGCTATAAGACTCGAACCGTACTGTCTACCGTCCATCTAATAGGCTCAGCCTTAATGCAAATCGTACAAAGTATACTAAAGGAATTTCTAGTTTCAGATATTAACAGTTCCAGTCAATCCTGGTAAAAAAAAAAATCTTATGGTATTATCTTATGTACTATCTTATATCGAAACGGCGTGATAAATAGTAGCAGGATGCGTTTAGAGCTACAGCAGGCGAAGTTTAGAGCTAGCATAAGCTGGACGTGTACCGCATAACAAGTGATAGTCATCTTGAACTTTTTATCTTATCTTATGTGGGAGCCAGTCAGTGCAGACCGGCGACACTTCGACGCAGTGGGATCTTTTGTGTCGACTCTCTCCCAATAACGACTGCCATAGATGTTCATGGCAGCCGGGACCGACGGCTTAACGTGCTCTCCGAGGCATGGAGCAGGCGATAATTGTCAATCAATACGCACATAGTTTCGAAAAGTTATATAACTTCCGAAAGTCAAAGGTGCGCGACGTGGGTTCGAACCAGAGACCCTCTGCATTGCAGTCTGTTGGTCTCCCACTGAGCTATCGCAGCTCATCTTGAACTTTTACTAAGACATGTAGCGCGACCTCTGGACCTTTCAGTAATTAACGATATTAAAGTAGCAGTAGTTATTTAGAAAACGAGAGAACAAGCGGCAAGGAACTTGGTTTGACTGTAATATAGCTAAACTAATAAAATGCCCGAATGGTGATCTAGTTCCGACTCAAAATGAAAAAAAAAACCGAGTCAAACTCTGTTGAATCCTGAGTATGCCATTTAACATTGTGAATTTGCTTGATGGAGGCCGTTATCTTTTGAAGTCCCTTACTGGCAACTGAACTTACAAGTACGCTCGCGTTCATATAAGAAATATGCCTTGAAGTGAAGTTCCTTCGAAATTAAACTGCTGTGATTGGGCATCCGATGTTGAGAACATTGGCGAAGGTACCATTGGGAGTACGTAGACACATACCATGGCTACTTGGTGGCACTGTACGCACTTGTCTGTAGTCGTAACTGCAACTCAGATGTGAGTTGTTCAGGGGGCGATGTGCAGCTGGTGGTGCAGCGATGACGTGGGTCTCGGAGGAGACTTTTGTTGGTGGTCGTATCGCGGGAGGCGATAGCGATATGGGTGACTGCGGTCACTAGCTGTTGAAAAGGCCATGTTATGTCATTGTATGTGATCGAGATAGGTTAACTTTTGATCGTTGGTTCATTTGATTTTGCGAATGATCTTCACTGAGAGGATAAGACATTTAACTGTTGCAAATAAATAAAAAAGAAAGTTTCCTTAACACACTTTGATCAGGTAGGCCGAGGTTAACAGTTTACTCCAAGATTATTTCTTGTTCACAGATGCACAATGGGACGTTGCAGATCAATGTGCGATTTGATGGCATCAAGGCTCAATTAGTTCAGCTTTCTAACAAAAACAAGGAAGCCGCGAATTGGCTAAGCGAGACAGTGCTACAATTGTGTTAACAATGCGCCGCAACAACCTAAGGATGTCGGACTCCAGAAGAAGCCACTCTTGAATAATAATACTGCAACAAAAAGAAATGCCGCATCGCGACGCACTGCCCGAAAAAGGAAGTTTATGCAAGTTTGGAGCATGTAGACCGTCGAGTAGATGTTTGTACAATGCAGCCGGTTATGGATCACGTTTTATAAAGCCCGGTGAGAAGTTTTCATGTTGTTTCGATGCAGGCGCAGCCCAGGCAAAGTGTAGCTAACTGATTAGCAGGCATAGGACAAGAAACTACATTTACTTTGATAGCTATAGATGTCTTTGTTTAAAATGATTAACTATCGGAGTGTGTCTGTATGTGTGTGGCGAATAGTCTCTTTATAAGATATCCTAGCAACATGGTGGTTGTTAAGGTTTAGTTAGCTTTGCGAAAGGCAAGGTGGCCACTGAACGCGAGGTGGCCATTAAAAAAAAAGTCTGGTTGTCATGCTTCATGGTAGGCGAGGAGGCCACTGAAGTAAGGACATTAAAAGAGTTTGGTTGTCATGCTTCATGGTAGGCGAGGAGGCCACTGAAGTGAGGACATCTGGTTGTCATGCTTCATGGTAGGCGAGGAGGCCACTGAAGTAAGGACATTAAAAAAGTCTGGTTGTCATGCTTCATGGTAGGCGAGGAGGCCACTGAAGCAAGGACATTAAAAAAAGTCTGGTTGTCATGCTTCATGGTAGGCGAGGAGGCCACTGAAGTAAGGACATTAAAAAAAAGTCTGGTCGTCGTGCTTCATGGTAGGCGAGGAGGCCACTGAAGTGACGACATTAAAAAAAAGTCTGGTTGTCACGCTTCATGGTAGGCGAGGAGGCCACTGAAGTGAAGACATAAAAAAAAGAAGAAAGTCTGGTTGTTGTGCTTCATGGTAGGCGAGGAGGCCACTGAATGCGCGGTGGCCACTGAAGGTGAGGTGGCCATTGAAAAGTGAAATTAGTAGAACAAGAGGCAAGGTGGCCATTTAGATGTTAATAATAATATTCTACCACATACACACAACACCATCTAGTCCAAACTAAGCAGAGCTTGTACTATGGGTATTGTTAATAATTCAAAATGTGTAACGCAATAAACGGCAAGGTGGCTGTTTCGATACTACTGACTTGATATAGTATGTGGTAAGGTCGTATGGAGTCTATTAAGAATTAGATTCGGTAGCGAAAGGCTTATCATTATCACACCTATTCAATGAAAATATCTAAAATGAAGTTGTTGCGCAGAAGATAAGATGTACACGATCTCCTTCAGTAGGTCAGGAGTAGGTCAGGAGTGGCCGAACGATACACAAGTATCTCTTCGTTTTTTTTTCTGCAGATAACGATGATGTGCGGTCTTCAACAACACACGAGGGCGTGTGATATGTCAGGACGGCCGTGTCGGAGGAAGCTATGAGTCGGGTTGATTGTTATTTACACGTATAATTCACAATATAAATTGTCTACGTCTTAATTACTTTTAAAATTCTTAATTTAATTTAATTTGATTTGTTAAATTATTCTATAGCTCATAAACATTATTAATCTAATAAAAGTTATGAATATTGTAATTCACGTAACGACCAATCAGAGCAGAGCGCGTGCTTGAGTGGGGTCGAGGCGCCATCTTTACTTTAGGAGGGCCGACAGCTGTTGTTGAGACACATTTGAGCGATAGCGACTGATCGAGTCGGAACGTTGAGTTGTGAGTTGTGTAAAAAGAAGTAAGATCAGTGCCCTGAACCCACTGCTCGGTCTTAACTGTTATTTTTCATTTGACATTATTGTGAAGTGAAAATACTGTTTATTCTAAATACAAATAGTGTAAAACCGGAATCGTTGTGTTTTGTGCTCGCATATTACCCAGATAACGCCCACTAAACCCGCAACCGCTACTGACGTTGCCATAGAGAACAATACATCTCCTTCATATATATATATATATATATATATATATATATATATATATATATATATATATATATATATATATATATATTCGGAAACATCCAAAGTATGGTGCCAAATCACATCGTCATGGTCTCTGGTCATGATGATATATTTATAACCATGACCAGAGATCAAAAGCTATATATTGCGTCAACCGTGTTTGCGTATAGTGATGTTTTTTATTTGGGTTGATACTATGTAAAATTGAATGAAGTAATTTATGTATATTATGATATAATCAAATTTAATCAATATTGAAGCGTATATTTACCAGCTCTGTTGAACATACGTATCCACTAGCGTAAGTTATATTTCTTTACCTTGTTTTAAACTAAACACATACAATGTTAATGACTGAATAACAACAACAGCAGCAGATGCAGGGCACCAATAAAATAATACGATGCAGTACAAAGTGATACTAAAAACACGCATCAAGGAAAATTTATCTTACTTGTCCGTCCTCAATTAAATTAAAAACTTTTATTCAAATAGATATATTATCTGACTAGCGCCTTAATGTTGTATCCTTTATCATTATAATGAGGTAACACGTTGTATTGTTGTTTTGATTACACTTTGGACTTATTTTAGCAGTATTAAACCCTGTTCTGCGATTACATGATTCGGAGAAAATGATTTGTAGTTTAAAGTTATCAAATTAACTCGCAATACAGGTACTCTGACTAGATTGAGCACAAGTGCTGTTAGATTAATTATAGTAGTAACACGGCCGAAATTATTATGTAAAATCTATACGAATTATGTACTTAAATATTCTGAGAACATTAAGGATTAATATGATGTTCCTCGTATCACGGATCGGGTTTTGGGTTCATTAAATATCCGAATCTTTATGAGGCTTACACGGCCTACAACGTAAAAGGCCTTTAAAAGTTATAATCTAAAGTGGGGATGGGACATTTATGTATACATCTATATAAATAAATAAAATTGAAGTGTTTGTTTGTAATGTATCTGTTTGTAATTATATATGACAACAAAATACTCAATGGCATCTAGAAGAGAATTACACTTAACCACCCTGTTATTTGGAATAATGAGGAGCCAAATGCCAAAATATATTTTTAATCAATTGTCTTGGACACAAGATAGTTGCTCTTATCCAATTAGGTCGTCAGTTCACCTCTTGAATGTTACTAGACATTGCACAACAGCGTTTAGGGGAAGTTTTAAATACGCGGCCGTGAAATGTTGGAATTACTTGCCTCCACCAATGCGAAATTTTAAAAATTGACATGAATCTAGGATTCTGTTAATGTGTGTACATGTAAATTTTTATAGTAATTTACTTACTTATATATTTATATTTTTTATACCTTAATCCTAAATTATTTACGACTTTATAGTTTAAAATCTTTTTAGTTGCCATAAAAAGTATATACATATTGAAACCTCAGTTAATCTATTTTCAAAATTTAATAATGTATATTAAAAACAAAAGGAAAACCAAACTACGGCGGCAAAATTGTTAGTAATTCATTACGACAAGGCAAATTTAAATTGTTTTATTGATATTAATTAATGAAAAGGATTAGATTGTTTTTCTTTAATTTAAAGTGCCGTGTGCTTTTACCATTGGTATTTATAGGAGGAATACAGAAATATTAAGTTTTCGTAAACTCTGCGAACTGAACAGACGCTTTTTAGTTAAAATCCACGCGGTCAAAGTCGCAGGTAACAGCTAATATAATAATGAAAATTCACAAAAACATAGTGCACTTTTATCATCCCGACCATCCTTGTCCGATACATTTTATTTTATCCTTGTTTTTTTTTTTTGATCTTTTACACACAGCGTATGTCAGTTCCATCATAACCTAAATATAATACTAACCACATATCAAACTATTTTAATACATCTGACATGAATTTGAACAGAACTTTCGCGTCATCGCTATTAGGTGCCGATAAAATTTTATGCAATATCCCTATGTCAACTCTATTCAAATTCAAATCGGACACTAAATTATTTCTGCTAGAGGTAAATTAAAAAATGACTATTTCATAAAGATAACTAGTATTGCAACGGATCGGTGTAACTGAATAACGTGAAAATATAGTTTTTGTTACCGCCATATTACGCTATGTGCGTCAATACTAATCAATTATTAATTATGTAGGTAAAAGAGAAACATGATTACTGCTTAGTCTAAAGTATAATATCTACTATATCGCTAACACTGTCCAAAATCGACTACATCCCTGATCAGTATTAAATACTGATACCATAATATTTAGAAAGTCCTAAGTGCAGCATTCGCGGTAGAAAAGATAACCTTCGTAAATTAATGGTTGAAATAAATTATCAGCAAAATGGGTCATATTTTAGATTGGTCGATAGTACTCTTCGATCGCCATGGAAAAACCTTTGTCAATCAGAGAAGGATAATATACAGAAGAATAATACACCTTTTAGTTGTCATGCCACATGTAGTGTTCGGAAATATAAAACCTAGTTTAACAACTGCGTCAGATGGAAGTTTATGAATAATTGTGTTTATCCTAATCCTAACTAATATCGTAAATGCAAATGTGAGTTCGTTTGTTTGTCTGTTACGCTTCCACGCCTTAACTACTCGACCCATCATCATGAAATTTCGCACACATATTGTCTGGGGAACAGAAAAGGGCATAGGGTACCTGCATTCTAGAAAAGGATCTGTTACTAATTTAACCTACAATTACGCGAGCGAAGCCGCGGGTAAAGACTAGTTATGTATATTTCTCTCACAGCGGCAGTGAATTCGACTGCTGTGTGTTGTGTCTCGAGCTTTATTCTAAGGAAAGTGTTAAGGGTACTGACATGAAATACTCAGTGGCAGCACTGAGTCTAGAACTGTGCCCGGTGGATATCAAAAGGTTCGCCTGCTACGCGGCATCTACAATACGTTCACGTGACTGGTTAAATGTGGCTATTATATATAGA
The DNA here is from genome assembly GCA_963564715.1 of Catocala sponsa. Lineage (NCBI taxonomy): Eukaryota > Metazoa > Arthropoda > Insecta > Lepidoptera > Erebidae > Catocala > Catocala sponsa. Next base: position 16,483,000 of record OY751338.1, on the reverse strand, counting down.
TATCTGCCTACCTCTCCAGGGATACAGGCGTAAGACTACATATATATATAGGTATATATATGTCAGATCGTCAAGAAAATAATCATTGGATTGTAATTTATTTCTGTAATTAAAGTTGAATAAAGCGCCATCTATTAGTTTGTTTCGGAACGTCAAGCGTAAGCTTGAGTGAGGTCGCCATGTGCACAGTTAGAGTGACCGTTATAACTGTCAGTGTCATATTGACGTTATTTAAGCGCCGGAAACTCGTGCGCGGACACATTTGGTGGACGAACTCGCTGCGTTACGGATCAAATCAGAAATAATCACAGTCAATCTTTATTATTTTATTTCTCTTGTATTTGCCTATCATTAGTATACGTACGAAGTATAATACCACGCCTATATTTTGTTGCTTCATCATGTCAAAAGCGAGTTGCCATCCTACTTTCCGACATATATACATATGTACGAAAACTTACATATATTGTGTGTGCATGTACATTGTACACTGACTAGGATTAGAACTCTCAGCAACTTCAGTGTAATCTTACTCGGACTTGATATCGCCCGGTTTAATAGTGTTGCATGTAGTTTAAAGGTCCGTGCAGGTTACCTCCATCTAAACTTCGGAGCTTTTCAATTGCGTGCTGCTAAGTTTGCAATTAAATAGCTTTGCTTACGGGCTGGCTGCCGTACAACTTTATATTGCTCTAATACTTAAGCAAGCAATTTGTGTGCTAAAACCAGTTGCAGCGAAAAACCACTTTAATTTACGAAGTGTCAAGGTAACAATCATGAGGTCGCGGACTGAAAGTTTAATAGATATTATAATTGCTAATGATTTTGTAGCGAAAATTGTTGTTTTCCCTATATATTTGAGTTTTCCCAAAAATAAACGAACTGGTTTCTTTCTGGTTCTATTTTTGGTAAAGCATAAAAAATTTCGCAAAAATAGTTGTCTGACTATTTTTTATATTTATTAATTATTAACAATCAATCAATATATTATATTATAATACTCTAGCATCTATGCTAAGCCCCAAGAAACATTGAACAAGTCGATCACTGCCTATCGGTTTTGATATCAGATTCCGTTTTGCCACTGACTCAATTTAATAAACTAGAAATCAAACCGCGAATGGATATGCGATTAACGGGAATTTGTTCAGCCACATTTTCAATATAATTAAAATTTCCATCTAATATTATAATGCGAATGTTAGTTTGTTTATTACGCTTATCAATACCAATCATCAAAAATTTTTTTTGATTCCCCTTTGTCAGCGATGCAGAAAAGGACCTAAAGAACATTTCATCCATCAAAAAGCTACTGTTGCCGGGCGAAGCCGCGAACAAACCTAGTAACACAATTAAAAATAAATTGGCTGTCTGTAAAGTCGATTTACAGACGATAGTTTAACGTGACATCGTCATAACGTGCCTTTCGCTCGCTCGTGTAGCGCTCTCGCTCCGATCCGTAACGTTACAATGAGCGTAACGGGACAATGAGCGTAACGGAACAATGAGCATAACGGTACAATGAGTTATCCTTTTTCGTGCGTGCAGCCGGCGTTCAGCGATTTATTAGACGTTGTCACGTCAATAAAATCAAACTAACCTTCACAGTAACGTGAGTTACAGTTCCTAATTTTCACAATACAGTAACGTTAGTTCCTAAAATTCACAGTAACGTTTGCTCGTATATTTTTTATTTTGGTTGACAAATAATTAGGAATATATCACCAGCGAATTTTATACTAATTATTGTCAAAATACGATCTTAAAATACAATAATTCTTGATTAAAACTAAGGTATTGGATCAACCTGTTTTAGGACCATTAGGTAAACGGTGGTATTTTTTTAATTTTTTTATTCGAAGTATCTCCAACAAAAAGAAGAGAGCTTATATAAAACGGCCTCAATTTCAAATAAGCAATTATTAATATATAGCTCGTTTGAAAATGTAGACTTTTATTTGGATCAAAAAATTCTTGTCCCGTTCTACACGGGACAAAATTTAGCGATCCCACAACACTCGGCGCAGCAGCAGCGGCGAAGCGACCACTTAAACCAATACGCCATCTATGCAGTGAAATGTTACTCTAAAATGTTCATTATCAAGGCTGATTTCAGCCGTAGGCCTCATAATGAAGATCCTTTGGTCCCATAGACCCTCATTGTGGAAGAGGGTCGAAGGTTTATTGCCATAATCGCGTCATTTGCGTCCCGATCCTGTGATCGACTCATCATTAGTACGCAAATTAATACTGCACCACATCTTAGTATAAATCTGTTTGGTTTTAACGCCTTGACCGACAATGTTTGTGATGTAATAGATACAGAATAGTTGATCTATAGGTTGCGTATAACAAGGTCTAGGGTTCAAGTCACGGGTCAGGCTAGGCCAAAGACATAGAATTTTCTTTTCAGAAATGTTTAGTAGCCATCAGTTGATAAGTTGGCGATATTTTTTGCTTTAAGATCAGTAGACTACGCTTGCCATCAAACGGGTCACGTTCCTATTCATTTCTCAGATCTGTAGCATAAAATATAATGTATTTAAATACGCTTTACAATTTCACAAAGGCACCTCTTAATCTAATTATGAAACTATATCTACAACACATACAATTTAATTATAAAGGACGCGAACGCCTGACTTAATATTAATTATTACTACTCTTGTTACCGGTAAACAAAGGTAAATTTAAATTTTACAGAAAAGGACAAAAGGCATATACAATTTAAGCGTATGCCCCTTAATATATGTTATAACGAAAATGTAAAAACTACCTGAGTTCATTTACATATTATTTGATCAATCCAGATTTCAACAGAGTACAGAGTACCTAACATTTAATAACAAGGCACTATAATATTTATTTCATATTAATCAACTTTATACAAAATAAAATTTTGCTCAGTTCAATATCAGCAAAAGAAATAAACAAATGAAATGAATTCATTGAAATTAAATGCAGACAGTCTTACTTGTGGCAATTTAGTGATATTATGTTATTTAAGTAGAACAAAAAACGGTACTTTAAAGCTCAGTGAAAACAAAGAAATAGTAAATGTACTTTAAGCCTACATATGACAGAGGACGAAAATTAAAACATACAAAAATATAAACACAGTTTAAATGATGACAGATACGAAAATTACGAACAAACCACACTTTCATAGTAATGGACGTGGAAAATATAATCCATACAATTTCGTTATTGTTACCGTACTTGTGTTGAAGATTTGATAAATAAGAAACGTAATTGATAATATAACAAAAGAACTCACAAGAAAGAAATAGCAATTCGCTGTTTTGCAAAACGACACAATTGGGTTATTTCTGAAGCTTCACTTTTAGTGCACTAGTAACATAATATATATGCTTCTTTTCTATATCATTGAAACTAACGAAATTATAAACGAGCGACACCAACTACTGATGAGAAGGTATTTTTATAAAATATCCTTTTTCCGCAGCTCTTTAAGAAGTGTTGTCTTACCAACAACTCTCACAGGGCGATAATATTAATGTTGGCAGCACACGCACTCACCTTAAACAATCCATAATGAACAAATTATATCCTTATAATGCAAGTTTCTACAACAATGACAAACCTATACATTTGTACTAAAATTTTTTTAATTTTCTTCGTAGTAAAAAAGCAACAATCAATAATTAGTAAATCAATGTTAGTATCAAATATACATATTTTCATGATTCATAAAGAACCTGAGTGATTGTGATATTCTGATATAAAAGAAGTGCTAAGAACACAAGGAAACATTTATTTATTTCAATAACTATTATCTATCATTACAGGCAACATGCAACTATCTATACAAATATAACACATCATTCAATAAAGCAGATTATACAGAGACGTGAATCAAAGCGTTATATATCAAACGTCTATTGAAGCACATAATATCGTTGACTTAGCCTCTCTAAGATAAACAAACAGGGCAATGACTTATCCTTAATCCGTAACATTGAATAAATATAAACAATGTTTATATAGATTATGAACTCGCATGATACAATAATACGTCCCCAATAGGATATTACTATTTATTGAAACATAAAATAATAGTGACAGGAGGAAAAATAAAAACATGTGGCCGGTCGTATGAGAGGTTGTATGGCAACTTAATCAAATTGGCCTGGAAGGAGGATAATATTATTATTCTTCGTAGAAAACTTGTTTACTATGATGACATTGGTCTTGGTTGGCTAAGATAACCAAAAAACGGCAAAAAACAAAACAAAACATAGCATATTTACCGTACATGAACAGATTATCCGTGTTTTAGTTTTATTAATATGATTGTTCACAAATAGGGTAGCATGCATGATTTTGTACATTATTTTTCATACAAGAGCAAAAATAGCAACCAAAAGAAATCTTTTTGTGCAATTCGTTGCAGAATAAGGAGAATTAAATATTATGTAATTTTTATATAAGACAAAAGTGGAGGTTTCGTGGAGATATCTCGCTATCTCGGACAACATGGATTTAAATAGCGGTTACGTCACAGTTTCTATCGTGCATCATTTATCTGTCATTTAATATTTACACCTACTACCAATATGAAATGCTTGTATCTTATTTATTTTGCAGCAGATTGCATAAATTCTTTGTATTTTAGAATATAGATAATGTAGCAATTTGAAGTAAATAATAAATAATTGTGAGTCAACTACCCTAATGCATTTATACATATACACCAAATACTTTCTATTGAGTGCGCGCTACGGCGCGTGGCGTAGGTAAGTTGCCCTTTCCACCTAGTTATCGTGGCGTAGCAGTAAGAATGTTTTAGTCCAGTGCCGGTGGCCTTTCTCTCCACTTTTCGACGTTTAATGGACGGGCTTGCTAGTCTCTAGATATAAGCCTTGGCTTCAAGCTGCGTAATATCCGCGTATAAATTAACGCAATGAGGGCAACATTTTGTGCGTTTCGAGAAGAAATATGAATAGCTGGATCATGTAACAAGAGCAAGAGTGTCAGTTAAATGATTGGGTACAATGTAATGCAGGCTACGTTCTTATAAATTGCGTAGAAAGATAGCAGCACTTGTATTGTAAACAAACATTTGGCGATTGAAAAGAGTGGATATGAGTTTCTTGCTTGCTTCTTATCATGAAAGCTGTACTCCTCGAACAGGTTTTTTGCAATGCCACGAGATAAACGTCAAAGTCAGTTATTTTACTATTTTTATAATTCACTACGAGTAACTTGAATTTAGTAGTATAACATATTATGTTACAACTTATATTACGTTTAAGCGGGATGAAAGCTGAGATTTCCTATAAATTTAGAGTTTGACAAACTATTATACACAGTAACTACAAACGGTATGAATATAATTAGCCAATATTTATTTTCTCCACGTTGCGTGCGGTTAATAATTAAAAGATTGAGTTAAAGCGTGTGCTTTATTAAAACGCGGCCTGAAAGTCTCTTAGGCTGAATTAGTTTTAGTACCAATAAATTATTTACTTGTCAAATAAGAAAGTTAATATAATCTTGACTAAATAGTTAACTTGCTTATTTGACAAATAAAACTTTTGGAGAAATTTGTAAATAATTATGCTAATAAAAGTATATATAAATTAACTACGGGCATATATTAAGAGGGCCGTATAAAGTAGGTAATCGAATAAAAATATAATACAATATAAAACCCTTAACTAATCTTGTTTTAAAAAAGACCTACCGCAATATGTTCGTATAACTCCTGTATCACACAAAAATAGCTAGACTTAGAATAACCATTTGTGGATCACATAAATATTTGTCCCGTGTGGGGTTCGAACCCACAACACTCAGCATATTGGCAGTGGCGAGACAACCACTTGAACCACCAAGCTATCCGTGCAGGAATGTATAGTACACGGCTGCCTACAAGCATTCATCCGCTTTGTCAGATCTTGTATAATTGCATACATTTCAGTTACATTTGTATAAATTATTGTAATGTATTTCTAACTTGAGATTTCTTACCTTGAACAATAGTTACCTACTTAAAAAAAAACTCGAGGAAAGATTGTATTTATTACAATATTAAGTATTTCTGAAAATATACTAGTTATGTTCAAAGTTTAGTGACTATAGATCTGCCGTCATACCTATTAAATTTTTATGTATTTCGTATCAGTAAAAAAGACGCATTCGCCAGAATATTTAAATAAAATATTTTTTTTTTGGCAGATGCCTCTTTTTTCCTTATGACGGCAGAGATTGTGGCCTAAAGTCAATCAAGCAACTATACATGCACAAAAGCAAAATCTGATCGAGATCGGGTTTTCACTTAACAATATCCATAAAAAAGTTTGTACAAAAATACGTTGGTATGAAAAATACAATATGTTTATGAAGTTTATATCAAAAATACGAAATACAACCTAAATTCCATTTTATATAAAGATATTATACAAAACGGCAATTTCAGCAATGATCTAATATTATGTCAGTTTTATTCAATTTTAATAAATTGAATAAAAATTACATAATCTGAGTCTTTTTCGAAGAGGTTAATGAAAACACTTTGTGGGTCTGTGTGTCTGTCTGTTAGTGACAGGCATAGCTCTGGAACCACTGGACCGATTGACTTGTAACTTGGTGTGCAGACACCTTGGGGTCATACCTCGGTCAAGTTTGAATATGGGTGTGTGGTCAAAAGACCGCCGAGTTATAGGGGTCACAAGGTTACATGTATTTTAAATGGCAAAATGGCTTCATTTATATGTAGAGTGGTGGTGTGCTGATTCGAGTTGGTTGCTGCTGTTTACTGTCTAGTTTTGTCTTGTGCTGCGTTGTGCTGTTTGCAACACAACATGCCCAACAGTGGGCATGATGCCCATCAATGGACATGATACCCAACAATGGTCATGATGCCAAAAAGTGGACATGAGGCCCAACTGTGGACATCATGCCCAGCAGTAGGTACGATTAACTTGTAACTTGGTGTGCAGACACCTTGCGGTCATACCTCGGTCAAGTTTGAATATGGGCCCTTTTGCTGCGTCATATGATACTATCACATACAATTCGGCAAAGGTATTGCGCAAGAAATGTTTTCCGTTGATACGGAGCTGAAGCAATACGGCTCAGATTAGAAGTCCAATCTAACTTTGTACATCTAAGTCTGTAGTGCGAAATTGTTTGAAAGCGCACGTCTGCCGAGTCGATTGGAAGATGGATCAAACTGTTTCTATTGTATTTAAGACAATCGTGAAGAAACATCAAACAAGTTTGCATGCAGCTTATTATACTGACTGAATAGGTATATTCACGCAAAGAAGGAATATTAAAAAGACCGATTACCGCACAACACTATGAATAATAGCTGTATCGCGAGAAACTTTTAAACTATTTAAACAACGAACATAAAGTACACTCAGACTTAGAATATACTTATCCCGCCTAGGGATGAAACACACGCAATATTTGAGAAACGAACACTTCAATTAATTTTGGCCTTTAAGCTAACGCATCATCCATATTGTCAAATAAAATTCTAAAAGACAACGCATGGGACACATTTACTCTGCCACATGAAATGTTTCTTTATGATGTACTTGCGACCAAAGTTTCCCTACAGATGAAAAAAAAACAACTGTTAGTAAAGTTAAAACAGGATCACTTGACACATTGGTCGACACAGTGGCAATCTGTCCATTTTAATCTCTTCTCATTTTAAGCAATTATTGAATTAAGCCTTCACTTTTAAATCACGATTAAATGACCATATTACTTAAGTATAAGTATTAGTACTTAGACTGTCCAATAATAACTAAAGACGATTTGACTATATATTCTTTTTAGGTATAGATATTTGCATTCTGATCACATTGCAAAAATATTATGGCTTTTACTGTCAGTTTCTAAACTTATTTTAGTTACTTACACGGTAAATTAGTAAGGTATGCTGCTTACCGCATCGGCTTTTACTTCTCTCTTTAGACAGACACTGCCCGATTAAATCGAATTTTTCCACAAAGACATTTTAGCTGCAGTATTTTCCTTTCAATTTACGTTCTATCGATTCAAATGTCAGTCTACTAACAATTGATTAAAACGCCAATAATATATTGTACTCGTGAAAAACACTATCAACAAATAAGGTTTTGTTTTCTCTTATTACAAAAACATTTGTTATAAGGATTTGTTACCCTGCTCTTTTGCTACGTCTGCATGCTGTTGTTTACGTTTAAATCATATAATTAATATATTCACTTATTTATGTGAACATTTGAATCTGTAATTTGGTTATAATTTAGGTAATCCAATAATGGGATAAGATGGACACTAAAATTTCTTACTTTTATGACATGTCGCGATAAGATTGATTGATTGATTGATGGAGCCAAAACAACATTTCGGAAAATGGTTAATTTTGAATTATTTGTTTCATTCTAATACGATCTTTAGGTACAATGCCCAGAATCTGAACCATATGGTAAGCACTAAATCCGTTACATAAGAATTTACTTAAAGAATTTTCTTTATCTATATACATATAATAAATCTCTGGAAGTGTAAATTCTGTACATTGAAAATATTAAAGAAATAAATAGCAGGGGGTGTTACTAGATCGAAACCGAACACAAAAATGTGTTTAAAAATGTTTTGTCTGTTTGTTCAAGCATCACGCAAAAACTACTAGTTCGATTACGATGAAACTTCGTATTATTATACTTTAATATTCTGGGCACCACACTGGGTACTTTTTATCCCGGAAAAATATATACAATAAAAAACACATTTAATTTTGCGGTTCAATCCCTAGACGCGGTTACTGTACCAACCGCAAATAATAAGTTTGTCGTCCTTTATGTCACCCGTAGTTCACTAATGTTGCGCTGTAAATGTAGGGCCGAAGGTCGAATTTGGCTTGAACCGTGCTGGCGTAGATCTTAGCGTGAGTTGTTTTTCACATGGTCAACTTTACGTCGCTCTTTCCCGTGTGAGCAGTCCAAGGAACCTTTATGTTCATATTCCGGATAGGCTCACTGACAATGTTGTGTATGCTGAAGCTCTCAACTGATGTCCTGCGGTGACTATCTGTCGTCCTTGTCACGATTATCTTTATGAGCATTTGTTGCAATCAACGCCAGCGTCGCTATCGGTAATCCTGCTACTCTTTTTGTTGACCGTTCCGGCTATGAGGCCAGTCATAAACTAATCACGAGCAAAGCCGCGGAGGCATATGCTATAGAAATAAACTAGGTACTATTACAAACGAAAATTATTTAAAATATTATTCGACCGTTATGCTACTTACCAAACTAGGAACCAACTATAAAAAGTTAGAGATCGCGAGCGAAGCCGCGGGCAAAAGCTAGTAAATAATAATTTAGGAACACGCTGGATTAATCATTAAAACTAGTACATAAATCAATTCAAAATGGTGTAATATAAATTAAGTAAATTCTTTTCGGAATTATTTTACCTAAATCTTGTGTACTATACACTAATCAATATTATAATTATAATGATATAATCTCAGCCCTGTATAAAAAGGCCAAAAGTGGGACAAACCGTTCCACTACTGGTCTCGGTCCTTTTTCGGTGTTAGAAGGACTAATCCACAGTAGTAAACCTGGCTGGCCCAGTGCGGGTGGGAAAACTTCACATATCTTCGAGAATAACATTAGGAAGAACTCTCAGACATGCAGGATTCCTCAAGATGTTTTCCTTCGCCTTGAATCAAGAGATAACTAACAAATGAATACACACATAACTACAAAAATGAAGAGTTGCACGGATTGGGATCGAACTCGAGACCTCTGCGTGGCTATTAAATAAAATTTAATTATACAAAGAAATCTACAAGTATATATCATCTGTTACCAAAAGCACAAATAATTTAAAATATTTTCGCTTCAAATCTACGTTCCATTTAGTAACCATTCTCAGAGAATAAACGCGTAATGTTATACGTGCCTTAATTGACCAAAGTATACAATACATAATTTTTAAAAATTAAAGCCAAAAATATATATCAAAGCTTACCCGTCCTTTGTATTTGCTTTATATTCCAGTAAAAATTAAGGCATTTTATTTCCAGAAAAACAGATGGCCAGCCTCTGGTAGCGGTGCATTGAATCTTGCAGCTTCTTTCTTTTTCTAACAAAAGGTGACAAAAAGGGACATAAATATTTCCCGTCCGTGGTTCGCTGGTGTGGATTAGTTCAGAGCGGAATATTCCGGGTTAAATTTATAGCTTGGCTGGTCAGTATTAATCACATCGTTATGGAAGATTTGACATCTTAACAGTCAACTGGTACAATGGGGAGCTAGCGTGTTTTCTGCAGCCATGGTGTACCCAGTGTCGTAAATTTTCGTATGTGACGTCAAAGTTCATATGTGAATGGTCGTATGTGGTTAAGGCGAACAATCAATGGTTCATAGTTATGTTATCCTATTAATCTAATTAATTTTGTATTTCGAAAGTATAGAAAATGATTATTTTAAAGTAGGTAAGTGAAGTGAATAGCTCAAGAAAATGTACCAAAGCGTAGTATTCTGTAAAATTCTTTATCTTGCACTCAAATGTTAGTAATGATCTATTATATTATTACTACAAAAACTTGAAAGTGAAATTATAACTAAAACTATACAGATTTGCAAAACTGAACCGTTTTTAAATCAACTTGATATGATCTTGACTTAGTACAAACTCAAATTATCATTATAATCGCATAAAAGATCTGGTTGCAAAACGATGTAATACAAAAATGTTAGAATATTACATTTATTTCACAAATACTATCGAATTTGATATGAAATTTCTCCATAGAGAACTGAGCTCGATTCAGTTTATGCCAATCAAGTCGACCTTCGAAAACTATATTAATCATTTTAACGACATCATAACTCTAAAATGTTGATGGCCTGTTTTATTTTACTTCTTCTTAACCTTATTACTTTCAAATATTATATTGAGGTCAGGTTTCAAGTTTACTAGAATTGCACTGAATATCTGATCAGGCAAAAAGTTTATGTGTGAAAATACTTGGACTTTATCATAAAATGCATCTAACAACGGTTGATTGAGGTTAACATCATATATATAATTCATCCTTCAATATAACAATGTGCAACTCACTAGTTTATAGATCGATATAGAATCAATTAAAGGCTTGTTTGCAAGGTGCGAGTTTCTTGATTACTTAAAAAAATTGCCTCGTGTAAATAAGATAGTCGTGCTTTTAACATAGTTTGTGATTTTCTAAGCAAGTAGGTATGCGATCGCACTGGCATTAGATACTTGCAAACAGTGCGGATTATTCCCAATAATAATAATAATAATTACGTTCACTTTCTCTATCTTACTTACTTATCGTGTCGATGGCAACACATTTTATATAATTTTCGGCCAGGTTTCGGCAACGCGGATTGCATTTGGTTTAGCCTGTCTATCCATCTATCATTTATTTTCTTTAAATACATCTCCGCTGTATATTTTGTTTTCTGTGTCGCCAGGATCTTCCAGATTCAGATCTACTAATTATGGATCACACAATTTTTCTCCCATGTGGGTATCGAAACGACAATACTCGGCGCAGTGGCAATGGCTAGGTTCCCACTATGCCATGCGACATCATGGACAAGACGTTAGTCTATGTATTGATTGATTAAGTCTATCCTGATCCTGCTCTACATCGAAACAAAATCATTACGTATGTAAAATGCTGTGACGTAGCGTATGGCATCCCTGTTACAAGCTTTCTACAAGATGAAGCGGTATTACTTCTGGTAAATGGTCAACCTAACTCTCAACCGTGGCAATATTACCAGCCTTTGTCTGGTCTATTTTATTTTATTCCGTGATAGAATTTGCTGTTCCATGATATCGTACGTTTTCGACGACACATCCAATTTTCCGGGTCGTCGCTAGTATTAGACTGCACAATACTACGCTTGCTATTGTTAGCGGTAGTGCAATATTCTACCACTAGTCTTGTTATTCGGGTTGGTAAATACATAATATATGCTCAAAGCTGACCGGGTAATAAATAACGGTACCAGTTTATTCTGTGAGAGAATAAGTAATGCATAGAGAAGGGTGAACAACACTGTACTAAGTAGTGGTCTCGGTGATAAAATACGGGACTTTGGAAGCGCGAAATAAAATTTAGAAACTTTATATTTTTAAATATTATAACTGTACGGATCGTAGTAGAGGGTAGTGGTTTAGGTGCTCGCTTCGTCATTGCCACTGAACCAAGTGTTGTGTGTTCGTATCCTACACCGGCCAAATTGTGTGATCCATTTATGTAATATACTTGTGGCGAGTCTGGGTGTTCTTTGTGTCTGTTGTTTGAATGTTTGTAAAGAAACCCGCAGAATGAGGTGTATTTAGAGGACGAGATATGTCAATTTGAATTTTAAAAAATCGTCTTTTGTTTGAGTAAAACGCAAAACTCTAAAAGTAGCTACCTAGTCGATAAATTGACTTAACTTTTTACACAATATTGCATTTCTATCGAAAAGTGTTTTAAATACTTTTTATCCTGAAGTTTCCAGGGGAAGGTGACAAAGATATTAAACTGAGCGCGTGACTAGGTTTAGTCAGTATTATTAGTATTGTATAGTCGTGGTGCGTTGGTGTAGATGTTTCTGATTTTGTGACTTTTAAATGACTTGACTAATCGAGGTCATATTCAAACCATATATTTGTTGCCCAGACGCATGACAACGTATCATCCGTTGCCTTACTAAAAGGCGATAAGTTCAAGTTATTAACAATGGATTTTTTTTAAATACGGAACAAGGCACATTCTTTATTTTGTTATAAAATAACATTAAACATCATTAAGTCAAAAATCATTCATATGGTTTATTTAGTTCGACCCCAGGCGTTAAATACTGCAAGGGAGAGAGATCAGATCAAATCCTAACAAAGCTCATGATCGGTAACTTAGTACAGAAATTAATAGTCACGCAGCTTGCTATAGAAGGAACATTGCTTGGAGTGTCTTTCAGTTAATTCGTCAAAGGACTAAAGTTACCGATATCACTCACAGAATATGCAAACTGAAGTGCTATTTAAGCTGAACATTTCGCCAGTAGATGCCTGTTAATGGAGCCCCTAATTCGCCAAACATGAACTGGGACGGCCTCTATCCAGGTAGATCACAAAATTCCTTTATACCACATTTTTTTATTTACATTTAGCAACAAGTTTTTAATGTACTAACTAAATATTGTATTTTCTATAGGCTTATGTTTAACTTATCACCAGATATAGTAAAATATAACAGTCAAAAATAGTAAATGATCACCAAATTGCACAGCAAAATATATTTAAAGAGATCAAAATAAGTCGACCGAGCCCCGCCTGGCGGGGCTCCTAATTTTGGGTGAGTTTCAGAAGGAACCTAACATAACCTAACCCTTCCGAGACGGAATGCAGTGATTTGAGGCGTATAGGTGCTCGTTATGATATATTTTAGTAAGCATATTTTGCTGCGCAATTACTATTTTTGGTGGTCATTATATTTAATCCCTTTTCTATAAAGAAAAGAATAGTCTTTTGCACTGTTAGCTCAACTACAGTTCTTTAAAAATATATTTAAACACAATTTATAAAAATATATGTAATAATTCAGTTGCAAACATGCGTGTAATTTAATTAGCATGGTAGTATGAAAGTTTACGCGACCGCTGCCGCTGATAAGGAGTTCATCGTTATCCCCCTATTGCTGAGTTAATATGAAGCGCTTATGGAACTATTTCTCACTAAGTAACTTATAACGCTTTGCTTGAATCTAAAAGTTTGGTTTAGAATATTATGTGTATATGAAACAAGTTCTATTGTACTTGTTTTATATAGTTTTAAATGTTCCAAAGACTTGTTGCACTAAATTTTTTGTGTTTCTTTTTGTGTTTTAAAAAGACAACTAACGCACTAGAAATAATTCATGTATCGCTTTACAAACGTCCAAGCAACGGACACAAGGAACACCTAGACTCAGGACAACCTTTTGTGGATTACACAAATTTGTAAATTAACTGTAACTGTAGAGCATATTATTATAATACGCTAGTGAAGTCAAGTTCTTTATAAAACATTATATTAACGAACAATAAAATACAATAACAAAATTAAATGATGCTGTTAATACACAGTTTATCTAGTCTACGGATAAAATAAACCAAGCAGCGAGACCATGCATTCTGGTGTTGAAACTGAACCGCCGTAATGGCAGTAACAAATTGAATGTTCGACGGGGAATCTATTGGCTTATTCTGTTTTGTCGACCGTTGTGCACCAGACAAGATGTCTTGCTATCAGTAAGAATAATAGATACCGTTTAATATCATAGAGATTTTATCATTGATACGTTGGTTTACACTAAGAAATCACACATAAATTGTCCACAAAAAGTCTGGTACCATCCCTAGTTTTAGATGGAATCTTATCGCAATAACATAAACATATATTATTCGAAATTCGGAGACGTTTTTTATAAACGATGAATCCCTAAAAACGATTCAAACAGATTCATCTATCAAAATTTATCACAGTCAATATATTCTTTAAACGTATATATTCTAGAAAATCTGTCTCCGAAACAAAGTGCCGAATATATCTCCTAAAATTACCAGAGCTAGCGAGCTAGATCAATCAGAGCCTCGACGCACTGACCTGAGTTACCCTTAAACGAATAGCCGCACCGTGGACCCAGGATATTGATGTAATAAAGGCAAGATCGAAGGGACCGGAATGTGGAGTCATTTTTCAAGACATTTTCTCACCAAACATCCAACAATATGGCCGCATGCTTGTTACACAGATAATTGAAAATTGATCCCTCAGGCATCTCTCAATCAAATAGCCCGTTGTTTTTGTTTTATCATCAATACGGGATATCGCGTTTCATCACGTATCACACATACATGTATAACTACATGTGTACACTGACCTATTTTTGATTATTGGTGCACCGTCCTTTGCCAATGTTGACATGTTCCAAAATGTTGATGTAGACGACCATAAAAACTAAGAAATGAAAAGGCTAACTGCTTCTAGATAATTTTTTCAGTACATTTCTGTAATCTGTAGTAGTATCTGTTCAAGTCTCTTTTAGTTTTAGAATTTATGTTCTGCTTGTAGATGATAAGTCACGTTCCATTTAGATAGGGTAGGGGCACCTATTGCAAGCGCTAACTTTTCACGGTGTAGGAACGTGTACTATTGGCAATAAAGGTCGTTTCACACAAAGTGTTATAGCGCCACCGTTATAACTTTGAACTACTTTGTACTTAAACTGTGAGAAAGTGAAAAGATACGAGAAGACATGTTTTAATAAAACCTTTAAAAAATAAAATTTAGCATAATTATGTTACAAATTTATTAGTCATAAAATTTTATTATTGTTTTTTATATACGAAATGTATTCGGATTAAAATTCTAAGTAACATGGGCTAATATGTATATTATCGACAAAACATCTGAGCAGAGCAGCTTTTCGTTCATGTGTTTTGGGTATTTTGTTTAAAGAGTATTCAAATAAAATCTTACATGTCTAATTAACATAGTAGTTATTCAGTTGAATAAATATTAATAGCTGCTAATTTTTTTACTAATATTGATATACTACTAATGTGATAATTTTAACTAATGTGATAATTTTAACTAATATTAAAAATGCGAATGTGAGTTTTTGTTTGTTTGTTTGTTACTCTTTTACACCGCACTCGATCGATCGTCATGAAATTTCGCATAGATGTTGTCAGGGATGTGAAATTATGCAAAAGGACATAGAGTACCTTTCATTAAGAAAAAGAGTACTGTCCTCGAGGGAAGGAAATTTATTGTCAAAATCTATATAAACGCGAGTGAAGCCAAGTACAAAATCTAGTATGTAATAAAGAAGATTGTAGAAGATCTTATTACATGTACATAGTTGTTCAATTATGTAAAATATTCCCCAAAAATTAATCAAAATTAGAAGTTATACATTGAACATAAATCTACCTATCAGAGAAAATTATGAATATGGAATTAAGTATTGAGTTGCGAGGAAAAGTAATGATAACATGCACGAAACAATTTTAGCCTAAAATTTAACGTTATTGCAATCGGTAAATTGTCGGCCTGGATGGCGTAGTGGTTGGTGTAACCGACTGCCACGCATGAGGTCGC
This sequence comes from Catocala sponsa, assembly GCA_963564715.1. Classification (NCBI taxonomy): domain Eukaryota; kingdom Metazoa; phylum Arthropoda; class Insecta; order Lepidoptera; family Erebidae; genus Catocala; species Catocala sponsa. Next base: position 16,466,850 of record OY751338.1, on the reverse strand, counting down.
GGGTTCGATTCCCGCACAAGTCAAACATTTGTGTGCATGAACATGGGTGTTTGTCTTGGTCTGGGTGTTTCTATGTATAATATGTATGTATTTACAAAAAAAAAGTATATATGTATGTTTATCCATTGTCTAGTACCCATAGTACAAGCTCTGCTTAGTTTGGGCTAGATGGTGTTGTGTGTATGTGGTAGAATATATTATTATTATTATATATATTTCTATCACTGGTCGATGATAGTGGGTTTCAATTAATATGTTACACAAGTTATATTTTCGAAGTTCCTATGGTTCGCTCGTGTGATCCCACGGAAATGCATATCGGGATAAAATTATCCTATTTGTTAATCTAGGACATCGTCTATCTGTTTCAAAAATCCAAACATCTTTACAGACTTTCACATTTTATCAGGAAACTATTATATACTACTACTAAAGTTATTTGACTATTGCTACATGTTATAAGAAAGGTTCGCACACATACCGTTTATTACATATTCAGAATGCCTCATTGACTCAATAGCGTTGACAGTTTCTGATGAAGGATTCAGGTCAGCAAAAGTTTTAATAGGTTTTCTTTTAGAAGATTCTCAATAGCAGCGCAAAAGTCTAGAAATAATCATATGCCAGGTCAACAGCGATAGGCTCGCCCCTATTAGGTAGGACTTAGGACTATAGCTGGCATACCGAAAATATTCTAAGTCATGATAGTAGCTGTTGACATGTGGGTGTCATTTACCTCTGCTTACATATTTATGGTCACATATTAAGTATAATAAAACTCATAAATATTATTGCTGTAATCCACCACGTTATGATTTTACAAATCATACACACACTAACAAATGCAAGTACACGCGGGATCATAAGAAATACTTGTGGATCACATAGTTATTAAATTAATTAATAACTATGTGATCCAAAATTTTCATTCCATTAATTATTGCAATTTTATTTTATACGGCTATGGTGGCAACCAAGCATATGGCCCACCTGATGATAAGTGGTCACCGTAGCCTATGGACGCCTGCAACACCAGAGGCATCACTTGCGCGTTGCCGACCCTTTAGGAAAGGAAGTGGGAAGAGGGAAAGAGGGTGATTGGGCCTCCGGCACTCTCACTCACCGAACGAAACACAACAGTAGGAATACTGCTATTTTACGTCGATATTCTGTTAGAGGGTAGTCCTTCCCCGGTCGAGCCGGCCCATTCATGCTGAAATCAGCGAGGCTCTACTATTATTATATTAAAAAACTGTACGACTCCGCACCTACTCGGCTCTTAATATGAATGATAAGTATATTAATGTTTCTAGTAATACGTAGATTTAAGTATTCCCTCTTCTATATTTTATGGTGGCAAAGCTTGTCGGAAAACTTAGCTATCGAAGCTAAAAAGCTTATCTTCATTGCGCCGGGACTTGACCTAATTCAAGAGTGTGCAATCGTAAAGGAGACCGTCCATATTCGGCTTGCACGTGGACAGTCGTTTTATAAACAAAGTAAAATATTAAAAGATTTGTTTTAATATTTAAAAAATATTGGTTACCATCCAGTAGTATGAAATTGACTTATTTTATTTATATATTATATCAAAATAAAGCACAGCCTGGAAACAATAAGGCAGTATTACTGCAACTGCATAGTCGGCCGAAGTAATGTTGGTTGCTGTGCTCACATAATGTCTGTTATATGGTACCTAAGCTGGGCAAGATATGAAAATGTCACTCCACCAGCCCAGTTTTTGGAAAATATTTTAATAACTTATAAAGGTGATGGTGACACATGAAAATAAATATTTATTTTAAACAATGTGTTTTATTTTATTATTTAACGAACTTGATACTAAACTTCAAAGAATAATGTTTGCTACTTAGTTTAGGCTACTCAAAATTAATATTGTTATTATAATATAAAATTGTTCACGCCCAGGCCAGGATCCCATACAAGGTGGTCGGTCTCCTTTACGTATTGTTACTATATAATCAAAACAGCAGTAGCCCAATTGATAAGGCATAGCGATCAATAGGTATTAGGTTCGAATCTTATCCATTGCACTACCGACGTGATCTCAATCCAAACACAATGATTTAAGCTTAGCTGGAGGGGTTAACAAGGACACTATTAATGTTCCTCAAATAAGCTAGTAATTATTAAAAAAATATGCATTATCAAGGATTAATGCATTCGAATGATTCTATTTTTACCGATACTCGCATATCGATAAGTATTTACAAGCCTAGTAAATTAATTACCGTCTAAGGTTCATGTGCTTTATTCTATTTTTTATATGGTGTAGATAAATAATTTATAGATATCGATTTTATAATACCAGATACCACTATTTTACTGTTATATGTTGTATAACGTGTAAGAACTTTCAAATATATTTGTGTACCAGAAATGCAAATATTATAAAGTTTCCAACTGCAACGTTGATTCTGATAGCGAGTTTGGCCTCAAACGTTTTACAGTTCGGAAACTATATTTTAAACTGTCTAAAAGTTGGTGCGAAAATATATTACCGCACATTAACTACTGGTTTTATAACGTATTTAAGTAAATTTGAATTAATCTACTCCTTCAGACTGTCGTCATAAATGAGGTTACACTAAAGTTATTACAAATATTGTTGTAATAAAATCTGTTCAATGTCATAAATATCACAAATCCTATTAACTTAAATTAAAACAAATGTAAAATGTGAATGTGAATGTCTTTTGACTGCATCGATAGCGTAGTGGTTTAGGTGGTTGCCTTGCCACTGCCATTGCACCGACTGTTGTGGGTTCGAATCCCACACGGGATAAGACTTTGTGTGATCCACAAATGGTTGTTCCGGGTCTGTGTGTTCTTCGTATTCGTTGTTCGTATGTTTGTAAAGTTATCCGTGACACAGGAATTATTCATATTGCAGTCGTCTTTTTAAGAATAATAGAATAATAATACATTTTTGTCCACATTTGAAGTCTATTAGATTTGATTGGTGACGTATTTTAAATAGCTTTTATTATGGGAATTGGCTCTCTAATCTAAACACAATTATATATTGTTGTCTTAAACTATTTTGGTACACTGTGCTACACTGAAAGAACTGTTCTATAAAATGGTTTATAAAAACCTTAATTTAAATTGAAATTGTAGATCCTCATTTAATCTTTAACACCAATTATATGTTACGTACGCCAATTATTCTCGTTGCATAACCCGGTATAAATTTAACTGAATGCCAATTCTCGTCGTAAAATATGTTTAAAATTCAGTTTCAATTCAATCAAATAAACGTCAAATGTGAAATGAAATGCAATGTAAGTCTACATTTGGCATTCATTTTAATTTAAGTGAATATCATTTGTGGCATTTATATTACTAAGACCAAAACGGATCTCTATTTGTAACTATTTTTAGTATGAACTTGTCCCTTAGATCAATTCTTAATTTCTTGCTAATTGTAGAATAGAATTTTAATGAGTAAATTATTGTTTAGTGTTATTAAGTCACATTATTGACGTGTTAGAAATACAGTCTATGGTACAATATTACCTTCCATTCAAAAGACTTAACCATACTGGCTACCAAGGATTAAAATCCTATCAAAGTTATGTATTGGTACATGCCAACATCCTCGCTCGGGTTCATACTTAACCACATTTGGTTGACTTCACTGTAAGGCGTTATCCCTCTAATATAATATTAAATTTTCTCAAATAAAAGCCTATAGCATTAAGAACCCGAAAGATTATTATGCTCTTTAGGACCGCAAGGCGCCTTTGAAGAGCCCAGAATTGATCTCTGATATTTCCTTAAGTATTTTCTAAATGTATACCTACAGGATATTGAAAATATTGATTTGGCGTTTTCTTTTTTATGCGAGGATTTGTTTGCGCGTTTCGAATCAGGAATCAGTACCATTTGAAAGCGTAGCGCATTTGGAGTGTTTTATGTTGAAATAAAGTTTTTTTGTTAATAAAAATAGGGTGATATTGTATTGATGTTTTTGTATGGCTTTTTTCAGTTTATTGAGGTGGAACAAGCAAAATGTAAAACTTTTTTACAGAGCTTTGATATGATGAATTCTGTATTAAGTACGTATAATCATGTGGTATATTAATACATAATGGAAAGCGCAATATGTAAAAGTATAAACTTTTTTTTTTTGTTTTTTTTTTTTTAAATAAACGTGAATATCACGTTTATACTTTCACGGATTTTAAAGCCATGTTGTTGTTTTATATTTGGCTTAAATATTTTTGGGGACAGCGGTCTTTTGTTTTGCTACACACTTTTTTTGTTTGTGTCAATATAATAATATATTTTTGTATTACCATAGTGACAAATAAGCATATAGCTTGCCTGTTAATCAGCTATCAGCGTTGCCTATAAATGCTGGCAGCACCAGACGTATTATTCTCGTTTTGCTAAACGTTCTTTCCTATTTCTGCCAGCATGGTGCAAGAATTGCACTGATTAGATTCACTACTGACAGTACACCATCAGGAATTCGGATACCCTTTTCAACACAAGAATAGGTTGTTAGGCTGATATTCGGTAGAGCTCCCCATGTACTTAGACTAGGTAGATGGCATAGTTGGCTAAGTGTTAGCCTCGCCTCAGTCATTGCGCTAAGTTGTTCGATTTATACATGGGACAAAAATATGAGTGATATATATTACTACACTATCTACATCACACATATTTTTGTCCATACATGTACATATATTAGTTCCGAGTCTGTGTTCGTTGTTTGAATGTACGACGTAAAGTCCCCACGACACAGGGATGAATCTTGGTGCGGCAGTAGCCTAATAGACAAACGAAATTGCCGTCATTTCGCTACATTCTGTATTTTATACCTTTGTTATTACATAATCTTAGTTATATCAACTCCCTCTGTTCTTCAATCTTTCTTTTTATAAAGCAGCACGGCATTTATTTAATCCGCGTTACTTAAGTTTAACATTACAATCCAAACAACATCAATAAAAGTTTAGAATGTTTGAAAGTCATATGTATCTTACCTTACGAACTAGATCGGTGCCGGACGGCTAGCGCGATAGTTAACTTAACAAAACTGCTTTTAGTGTGTAATGTAGTCGAAAACTTTACGATAAAGAACGGGACAATCATTTGTAAACTGCTTAGCTGTTAAACTAGAGACTGTACTTTATAGCACTTTTTTATATAGTGAATGCGATAATTAGGCTTTCGCTCAGTTTGATCGTAAACGTTTACCATGGTCGTTTCAATATCAAGAGTAACACCAGCGTGTTTCAAGCCTTAGGCAAAAGAAAATGAATTATGACAGTCTGCAACATCTACACTTTACAGGGCAGTATTGTCACGGCCCGATATAACAGCCCGACCGATGCCTTGTCATGGGCTGTGATTTTGGGCCGTAAAAAACACACATGGCAGATATGCGTGCATATTCAAAGCTTTCCATTCAAAATTCTCTTGAAGTACAACAAATATTTTTCTAGCCTGTGTGTTATATAGAAATATGAAGGATAAATTTGTACCATCACGGTTCGATTACACAATCCCAAGACCGATCCGCCCGAAGTGGGTTTTCGTCGAAGGAGTTTCTAGACAGCAGAAGTCACGTCTCATGACAACGCTACGTGCGCTACTATGAACATTGAAATCACGCAGTGTTTGAGCAGCTGCTATTAGCGCCGCACGCGCGCTCTCATTCGATATTGAGTCTTATCCAAAAGACAAGCCGTCAAAGTTGCCCTCCCATACATACCGTAGTAAAAAAGTCACGCTGATATGTGCATTGCGTTGTTTAAATGTGGACAATGTATAATAGGCTGATCTTTCTAGAGCAGGCCGTGTAGTCGTACCGTTACCAGAATAATTATTTAAAAACGACGGGCTCTTCCACATAGTTATTTTTTAATAAAAATAAACCATAAAATTAAATAATTCAATATTAATATCATTTATTTACGTAAAGAAGAAACATTTGAGTAATGAAAGATACGTAACTTTCTTTTCCCAAATGTTTTTTTTTGACTCATTGACCTCAGAACTATTTTATTCAATAATAATGTTTGAACCATTAATGATATGACAAATCACTGGTAAGGTAATTGCTTGAGCTTGAGATATGTGCAACTCCTGCAATTTTCACAATATGCATCGAGGTAAAAGATATAGACAAAAGTCAAAGTAAAGTTGTAATAATCTCGCTAGACATAAGATTTCGTTACTGATTCTGGATCTTCGAGGTCCTATCTCTTGAACATTATTTGATGTTTGACACATTAGTTACAATACTATATGTCAAAGCATGACCTATGTTTCTTAGAGCTAGTATATCTACGTTTACTAAGCTGCATCAGCTAGCGCCGTATTTTGAAGCAGCTATGAAGCTATGCCACCATTTAAAGCAGGTCTTACTTAAATAATTTTTAACGGTTTATAAAACTGCGATAGCCTAGTAGGAAACCTTTAGATTGCCACGCCGACGTCTCGAACTCAATAATGTGTGTGTAATTAATTTAATAGTTAACTATAGTTTGCTAAAACTGTAAAGGATGGAACCTTGCATGTCTGGAAGTTGTCCATAACGTTCTTAAAGATATGTAAAGTCTACCAACCTGCAGCATGGTAGACTATGGCCCAACCCATCTCACTGAGAAGAGGCTCGAGCTTAGCTATGGGACAGTTTATATGCAGAGCTGATACAGCTGCTATGGAACAAATATAATAAGGGAATATTACAAAGTAAATCAATTAATGTCGTATTATTTTATTTTTATTTTTCCTCTTTATATTCCGATTAACTTAGCCAAACGATATATTTTATTTTCACGTTATACGTTGCAATTTAAATTTTAACTGTTTTATATAGTCACTACCACGAAATATCTAAATCAACGTCGATGAAAATGGCATATAATTCACATTTGTAATTACTATTTAAATAAGCCGTCTAGACATATCTATGTTAGTCTATTAACATAATTATGTGAGTGATGACTAGATATAGTAAATGTTAGAATATAAGAGACTTACATTAAAACTAGTGAAGTACTGAAATTATGTCGTGCTTAGAACATTATTTAACCTTCACTAAAAATAAAATAGCTTCTATAAATTGATAGTAGCCATTTTTACTACATATATATTTATTTTGTAAATTATATAATTATAGTATGTTAGGTTATGTTAATATATACATATTATATATATATTAACATAACCTAACATAATATATTAAGCGAAGCCGCGGGCAAATTTTAATCAGTAATAATTTCAAACTGAAGCCGATAAGATGACTGCTTTTTTTACCCTGGGAGAATTCATTGACTTATACCTCTCCGCAGGGGCGGGCGGAGAGGTTATGTCGGACTCACCGAGGTAAAAGAGAGAGATGGTAATGATGATAATAATGGATCTCCCGGAATACCGATTAAACCTACCACGGTGTTCCTCGACAAAACCGCAACGGACGGACACACGTTTTACAAACGGATGACGCGGTTTGTAAAACACGGAATCATACATCAAATTGCCTGCAACATATACATCATTCAATTCTCGGTCGAGCAAAGTAGGTAGTAGGTTTTTCTATTAATAAATTCTCAGCCATAGCTGTGGGCGTAATACACTCATCAACACCTTTGTGGATATAGGCTGCAATTACCTATATCAATTTAAATCATGAATTTAAATTTGGTAATGGCTACCGATAAGCGGGCAAGTAAAACAACAATAGAACCTAAGTCAAATATTTGTTGCAGTACATGTCTTTATGGCCATTAACCTTATATATAATAATTCCATAAAATTGTTGCAATTGCATTATTATACATTGTTAGTTACATATGTCCTAAAATACCTTATAAATTAATTTCATCTTATTCTCTATATGATAAAAGACAAAAAATATCCTAGCTGTGAAAACACTGAATGTAACAGGATACTTGAGACATTATATACTAACGTAATCATACTATATCCGTTTCATCACTTCAAAAGTATAGTGAGAGAGATAGCAAAACAACCTTTCCCGCAGTTCTGTCAAGGGTAAAAGTGGGACATTTATTTTTGCAGTCAGCGAGATTGTCAGCGTTCCACTTGCATTCGAGTCTGTGTAATTGGCTGGTTCGTAGCGGATGTAGTTTTTTTTTTGTTTTCCCTTCTTAGTTCGTACGTTTTATATGGATGAGATGTTATGCAATTAGTTTAGTAGAAGAAGAATAAAATTGCATTAAACTTTTTGTAGCTATATTCAAATATTTCAGTAAAAACATGATGAAGCAATGGCTTTGCCTTTTTGGCAGTACTACTGTAATGTTTTCGAGATTACCTTTATCACCAGGTAACATACCGGTTTTGGGAATTAAATACAATCTGTTTACTTGAAAGTATAGGATCACACAATTTATTTTATCTATGATTAAAACACACCAGGCCTAACGGTAAGCATTTATCACTCACGTGTTGCCAGTCATACAGGTAATTTGCTCTTGCGCAACCAGTACAAGGTACAGAGAGCACTAGGCTTCTGATTTCTGCACAGTGTCTATATAAATTGCTAATAATCAAATTCTAAAATTTCGTTACGTTAATCGGTATCCAAAATCTAATACATTCTAATAAAAAATAGACCATTCTTCATGTACACGGTTCTGTGGAGCCAAGCTGCGCACAAGCGGCCGGAGTAGCACCCGCCCGCCACGCATTGACTTGCCTGCAATCCTAGCGGCTATATCGAGAAACGCAGTGCGTTGCAATACATGATTATGTGACCCCTTTGTATAAGCAGTTCTGGCAATGCTACTTTCGACAATAACTCGTCACTAGCTTATTAAGCTACTACCACACTAAGAAACGAGCGTGAACTTTTCTTTTCTTGGTTCTCTTTACCATTTATCTATTGTTTTACAGCACATCTCTGATTTACTCAGAAATCTCTTTTTACTCTTCCCTTTACTGGTGTCCGATTTACACTTGCCTTATGCATTTTACGACAGTAGATAAAATTTAGTAACCCATTTAAGTCAACATTATGCGCTCTAAATGTTACTCGGAAAGTTCGTAAAATATGGCGCCAAATACAATAAACTTGAGAGATATGAAAAAATTGTTCAAACACTGTATATTTTTAAGCTAACCTTTAAAATTTTACCGACTATTCTCAGTTTTATACGCAAGATTACTTTTAATTCTTATAGCGTCTCGCAATTTTTAGTAGCTTATCGCGATGTTGTGGTATTGCTATGGCAGGATTGCTATGGGAGTAAGAATAAAACGTTGAATGCTAACAAAGTTGCCGAAGCTTAAATTGGTTCGTCTGTTATGAACTTTTAAATGGTAATTAAAATTGAATGGTACAAAAAAGTAAATTAAGTAACACAGTTAGAACTGGAATAAAATATTCGGAAGGTATTCTTTATCGTTTAATATTTACTTAATAATATCGCAACAATATCCTTTATTGTAATAACGTTTATTGTAACTATATATTGTTACAAATAAATGTTTCTCTCATTTTTTAAATATTTTCTTAAAATGTAATATGTAACATAAAACGTTAACGGGTTTTGTACAGATAAAGTTAAACAAAATAGCACTTTGGGGTTAATTTTTTTGGTCATTTAGTTGCTTAGCTTTATCACGGAGACCGGATATTTAATATTACATAATTATGTGTAATGAAATTAAGTTTCATAGATGATGATAGATCAAGTTTAATCAAAGTATAATTTTACAAAATATTGCCATATACTTTCAAGATTCACCACTTCCACATCTAAATCTCTGAGACAATACATTAACTAAACAAGAAAGTTTATGCTGCCGTTATTATTACAACTATTTTATTATTTTTACCTGTAAAAACATGTTCACCTCTTTTTTACGTTTATTATTATTACTATTGCGACTTTTAAACTTATATTTAAACAGTTAAAAAATAAGAACCTTTCAAAGTTTTCACAAACATTAAGCGACGAGTAAAACTAGTCGCAGTTTCTCAATAAAAATGTATTGTTCCGTTCGCCGATCTCGTTCACAAAGAAGATATTTGCGGCGAGAGTTTTAAAAATTGTTGTGTTCCATATTTCAAGCTCTTTGTCCCAGTCACGAGCGCGCGGGTCCTCTGGGAACGTTCTTGAAACACGCTTACGGTCAATGTATGTGCATACAAGCCTCTTACTAATATTTCTATACATACAAGCAACTCACTATTACCCGAGGCTTTGCTTGTTTGTAAAGATCTAAGTCAAGGGAAAAATTAACTACATACATTTATTTCCAACTCTTAAGCTTTGTCTATGCAAAAAACTAAGAGCACTTGTTCCATCGCTGCTTGAAAGAAAAATAAAGCAACAGACACAGTTTCACATTTGATAATAGAAAAGACTTTATCATAATAAGTTATATGATGTGTCAATTAGTAGTTTATTTATAAATTAGTTTTATAGAGTCTAAAACCTCAAGTTCTTAGGAAGGTGATTCTACTGAATCTTCTTAATTAGCGCATATGTAAGTTTACTAGCTAAGTTTTCTTAACTCTAAAATTCATCGTACTATTTTAGATGGAACCTACATCAAGACTGCTTATTTTAACTTATTTATATTGGTTAATGTAGTACTCATTTAGTTACCGATTATCTTGGGCCAACATTCGGTAATATAGGAGTATATTTATAACATACCTACTCGTAGTTGTGCTCATATTGTAGCTTTTCGCGAGTTAATATTTAACGTGAGCTGCGGTTCCGCTACAATTACACGAATTAAAGTCGCTTCCATTTAATCGACGCCACTTTTTTGACACATTGAGTCTCTTTGTTAACCGCATATGTTTTACTCTTAATAATATAAATAAACTGGTTTATGCCATCGGTGTTTATCTAGACGTAGCAAATATCGTGTACACAGAAAAGCTCATTGTACAAGATTGATACACGCAAATGTTTACTGTTTATTTTGTTCTGCCGTCGTGAGCAAAGTATATTAATATTGAGATTGCGATCTCATTACACGGGTCTACTGTCACAACAAACACCCCTATTCATTCAACCTTTCCTTATATAAAAAATAATCACCCGTAGAGTTTAAGGGCTCCTGAACGGCCTTAAGCGGCGCCTTGCAATTCATATTGGGCTTAACAATCAAACTAACAACGATTATTACTGGTAATAGTGTTCTGGTAATATTATTCACTTGAGAATCTTTGGTCTGAGCCTTGGGACCACCATTGCATTCAATTACAGAGAGTCTGATTAGACAGCTGAACAGTGAACATTCCACTTGGTATACAGATTAACTGGGCAATAAGCTTACTTAAATGTTAAGCAGTAAAATAACCAAGGCTTAGAGGTTGCTACTTTGAATTGAGGTGGACTTAATACGTCAACAACATAAATTTGAAATAATCTGTGATACAGAATATAAATGTTTGTCCTAAAGCTAAAATAAGCCGACGCATTCAACGTTTTGTTTTGATGTTCAGCATGCAAATGTAAATAAATAATGGATATATGAATTTACTTTGTATGTATTAGAAATTCACGTTAAAATTATACTATTTTTGAGACATCACGACATGTGGTAATGCTCTAGATAAATTTTACTGGTGCTTAATAAGGATTGTCTTAGTCACCGCACGATTTGTTCGCAGGCTATTTATTTTTGAAGCAGTTTATTGAGAACCAGTAACCTTTGAAGTGTTGTTGTTCCCTATACAACAGAGGACTTCCGTATTGCCATCTTTTTTATATTGACATTACTTATATTGCTCGGACTGTATGTTTTCTTCTTATATTGGATTTCTTTAAGTTAAGTAAGCCATAATGTTTACAATGCAAGTAATGGTACCATCAAATTATTTTTTTTGTTTCTTAATTATGAGTCTTGTATGTTTCATTATAACACTACATCGGTAGCCCCGTCACACAAGATTGTGCTTAGACTTCTGAACGATCGTAATGTCTCGGGTTCGATGCCCAGTTGCTTAGGCAATGTTTTATTGACATTTTATAGTATTGTCTTCGTTTAGAACATTTTCGTTTAGACGATACCAGAAAAAGGCTTACACTTAATTAAAAGGAGCTAATTTAAATGGGTTTTATCAACTATTAATCGCTTATTTACAGTTTCCTTTACGTTTCGGTTGCTTTACAGTAACCATAGTCACGAATCCTCTTATTAATTAATCTTCTAATTATTTTGTTAGGAATTTAGAGTAAAATAGACGCGACTGGCCTAGCTCGCAAAGCAAAATGTTATTGAACTACATCTATGGCTTCCTTTTTTCGGGGACGTACATGTATATGTGTTATTATTAATTTCACATATAGATAGATGGTCACACTATGTCACCATTAGTAATTTCAAGACGGTTAGAAGTGTTTTTGGCTCATACAATCGTATAATAATTTGTATAATATTTGTGTAATAATTTGTTTGCTTGTTTGTTACGCTTTTACATCTGAACTACTCGACTGATCATCATGAAATTTCGCATACATATTGTCAAGGGAGCTAAAAGGGATTTAGTGCTTTTTATCCCGAAAAATACTGTTACTCACCTAACCTAACATAATTTACATTTACGCGAACGAAGCGGCAGGCAAAATCTAGTAAGTAATAATTATTAAGTATGAAGTACTTCTTACTTTATCAGTCTTTAAGCAATCTTCAATATATTTAATTAAAATTTAAAAATAGCTCTCTAAAAGGAAACGAATGCATAACGATGACGGAATACAGAAAACGCACTTCACAAATCAGAGTGACTTGTTTAGATATTTATGGACGGGTGATAGTCGAACGATTTTCGTTGTACTTCCAATGAAGGCGCGCACGCGGTACCGACCGCAGTGGTTAGGCATCCCGTGACTTCAAATGTTCGTTTGAACGTGCGTAGCGTTGTCACGCATGACATGCGCTGCGGCTACTATGCGCAGCGTGTACAATGTGAGGCAGCGAGCGAGCTACGCGTGACTTTAAATGTTTGTATGCACATGCCACGCAATACGTTTATGACAGGATAAAATATTTTTTGCTTCAGGATAATGTTGAATGGATATGGATAACTACAAACACGCACAATTGTCACGCGTGTTGGCGTAGCCCGTCAAGTCAAAAAATATGGCCACGCTAATATGATTAATGGAGAAAGATACGTGAAAGAATTTGTACATTTGACTACTTTATTAACGAGAGATGGTAAAATTAGGACGATATTGAACGAGTAAATGCAAAAAACAAAATGAATGGATCCACAGGCTTTTACACGTTTTCAGGAACAGCAGAATTGTTTTCATCAAGGCACGTTTGCCTGTATGTATAGCAATTTTCACTACCATACATGTGTCTGATAGTGAAAATTGGATATGACACATAACAACATAACAATAAGTCAATGAAATGAGAGTAATAAGAGTACGTATAGCGTACCTTTGTATAGTATCCTTGAGAACATTGAGTCATAGAAACAATTTTTTTTAATCATTCTGTATTGGTTTACACATTTTTTCGTGGCAGGTGTGATAAACGGAATCTACGAAAAATTATTCTCATCGAATTATTGATCATAATTCGAATTAATAGAATAGTTTTGCTTTAAAAATTGATCGTGTTCGACTAATATTTCATATGACTTAAGACGACAGTGATGCACTTTTATGGCATTATATAACAATATTTGCATTTGTTTTTGCATTATCGGTATCGGTATCGGTAGTACGTTATCAAATTTTATTAGTCCAATGCATTCGAATACTTGTCAAAGTTTCGAATATTTGTATTCGCTCGAAGGTAATCGAAAATCGCCTACAGCTAGTAGGAATTGGACATAGTCTCTGGATATCTACATCTTCGGCAAACAGGTCTGACTTTAAGTATGAATGTAATAGCATCCAAACGAATGTGATGACAATACTGAAGATTTTTTTTTATATAATTGTACTGGAAATGTGTTTGAACTCTGTTACTCAACAAGTGATATACAATAAATGTTATATTAAAGTTAAAGTATCCTTTAATTTCATACCGAAATTCATTTCCAGAATGCTGTTAATTTTTAAACATTATACTTGTGCTACGAGTGCTAGTCAACTTTTAATTAAATAACTGTCTTATTATGATATAATTAAGGTCTATATTGCGTTCCAACTCTGCATCGCCTTACTCCGTTGAACTTAAATAATTAATTGACCATTATTAATTTATCTCTTGGGTAAATTTAACACAACGTAATGTAACGATAATGGCAGGGAATAGCATCTGTCGATAACGGTCAATTAATAATTCCGTTATGGGATACGAATTTAACTACCATATTATTATAATATTTTGGATATTGTATTGGGTAATGGTATGAGCTGGGTATAATGTATATTAAAGATTTTTCCATAAATTGTTTACCTTTCGTGCTTTGTTACCTTGTATTGTTTGATCCGTTTCGAAGCTATTGTAAGACATCAGGAATACGACTGGGTGTCTCAATTCTAAAGGTGTAAATAGATGACTCGCTTAGCCTTGCCTCAGTGCTACTAACTGCTCGAAACGACTTGTAACAAGTTTTATGTTTATTAAGGCACTGCAGATGCAATACCTTTGAACTATAATTAGTGTAATTGAATCGAACAATATGTATATTCAAGTTTGCTGGCCTTTATCGAATATTGTAATTATGTAGATGCAAACAGCTAGTATAATTAGACTTTATATCTAGTTGTATCGGTTATTTCTTTCTCACCTTTGCTCGTCGCATTACAATTTATGCGAACTATGGAATTTCTCGTGTATTAAGAAGCTGTTGTTGACATTTTTATATAACGTTAGATTAATTAACCGACATCGACCGAAAGGGACATTTTTTAGAGAAAAACCCTAAATAGTCTTTAAATAACAAATATTTAAAAAGTAACTAAACTTTAAACATCATGGTATGGATCACACGTTGTTTCGTCTACTCGAAACTCTGGGGGCGACGAAACGCTTAAACCTCTGCACTAAACGTAACCTGCGTTTAGTTATTAATTTAAGATTTGCCAATATTTGCTACACCTTTTTTTTTCTACTGACATACGGATGTGACTGACAGTCATGAAAATAGATTTTCTGTGCAGGATATATTATATTATATATCAAGTCGAAAATATCCTTGTATATTTTGTTATGGTAACGGTTGCGTCGTATAAATTAAAATTGTTTTACAAGTACGCGAATGTTACATATTGAAAGTACGGATTACTTCCTTTGTATATAACTTTTATTTACATTTATCCCGAGGCCTTGTATACTTTACAACATCTTTGGTTATGGAAGATATAAGGTTTTTGAGAATAATCTATAATATATGAAGATTAAATGTGTTTAAAATAGCATTGCTACTAGCTTTTTCTATAATTTTAACACTTGTATTTCTGACGTAAGTAATTAAACCTATTTGTGGTATTTTGAAGATGACGTATTTGCTTAACACTTTGATATGTCAAAAATCAATTATTGTAAAGCGAAACCGGTGACACGGACAACATTATTAGAAAATGGCAAAGCTATAAAATTAAAACAGGTTGGTATATCGTAATTTTGTTGTTATTATTATGTGTCTTCATGTGCGGTGACATAAACTAAAACCACATTCTTAAATTTTATTTAGAAAAATACATTGCAATTTAATTTTCTTTTGAGCGTAATATTTCAATTTGCTTAAAGTTCTATTGATCTACCAAGCGTATTTTTTAGCTTTTATAATCTATAACTTATTCACATATTGAGTTGCAGTGGCAAACCAGCGGCCAGATACAATAGTATTTTAATAATGTCTGATTTATTAAGACTCGATAAATTAAGCAAAATTTGTTGGTCTTAAGTTGCGACACCGAACTTGTGGCTATGATAACTTACCCAGGTGCAAGTTATATTTCTGCACATACAAAAAGAGAGGCTCAATTCTCATAGCAAAATCTGTTCAATATAGTAGGATTTTTGAGTTTCACTGTCATAAATATCATAAATATTATTTGCTTAAATTAAAATAAATGTCAAATATGAACATAAAATGCATTTAACTCATTACCGTTTATTAGACTAAATCATCACCTTATTATATTCACTGTATCTATAAAAACATTTTGAGATATTACGCTAGAATCTAAGCTGATATTTTAGCATAAATTTATTAATTTACACAACCAACAAAGCGGACAAAATTTTCCGGCGGCGTATTTCATGGGAACAAGAAGAAGTTTACTTTAATTTGCAACCTTCTCACAAAACTGGGTAAACTGAACCCCGGTAAAGGCCTACGTGTTACTTTAATGAAGAGAACTCAAACAATATATAAAACAACCCGTATGCAGTAATGTTACCACAACTTTGCATCGGCCAAGGCGGCAACTGTTTCCTCGTCTATCAAAAAGTTATACGCGGGGTGAAGCTCTGTCGTTAATCATGTGTGTATCCGAACGTGACACAAGCCAGCTTAACTTCTACGTCAAATTATTACCTAAACAAACTTTGTCACCTAAATAAACTCTGCGTCCTAATTGATTTTTAGTTGAGTTCTGATATTGAGTAATATACTTAAACATCCTAACTAATATTATCAATGCGAATGTGAGTTTGTTTGTTACGTTTTCACGCCTTATTTAATCGACCGATCATCATGAAATTTCGCATACACGGTGTCAAAACAGGACATAGGGTACCTTTCATCCAGAAATAGCACTGTTACTAACCTAACCTATATATGTATATATACGAACAAGCCTCGGGCAAAGTCTAGTAAAGTTATAAACTAACAATTCTTAGCCCTTACAATTTTGCTGTACGAAAAGTCGCAGAGTCCCAAAGTTTAGGTCAATTACCTATTGTTCTTTTAAAAGAAGAGTGGCACAAAAGCTTATATTTTTTATACACCGACCCTGTTTGATTTTCACTTGGCTGAACATAACATATTTTACGAAGCTTGAAGAAAAGCTTAGATGGGTTATGGCGTTCATCAGTGCCTAGACAAACACATTTTTATTGGAGTCTTTAAGCTAACGACTTTGCGTAATATTTTCTAATCACTTACATTAACTATTATCAGAACTGAATTTTAATAGAACATCTATGTATAAATCTATCATCTAGCTGTGCCTGCTGTTTCACCCGCGTTAACCTATTGAGTCGCAGCGACACACTGGTGGCTAGACACAATGGGCTTGCAATTATGTCCGGTATTCCAACAATTGATAGATTGATAGATATGCATAACTCCGCCTTTCTCAAGAAACAGGGTATCCAATGTCAGAAAGATACAGTACCAGATAACATCTATAACTGTGAGCCTTACTGTACAGTGTAGGGCTACTTACTGTATTATAATGTGCCCTTTGTAAATCGGTGCTAGGAGTATGTTTGGCACACATGAGTAGCCAAGGTTCATTCAGTGCAGACTGAATAAATCTTAGTGCACAAACTCGCAATTATGTACCTGCGTATATAATTGTGAGTTTGTGCACATACAACGAAAATAAAACTTTTATTTTCGTTTTATGAGCCATGTATAAATCAAGGCAATAATACTGCCTTACGTTCAGCGAATGTTATATTGAAATGAAACGTACTTTATACATGTAAATTATGGCAATATTAAACATTAATTAAGATTATTCCATTTAATTGACTAACAGTATGTTTCATATATCTATTTCCACTGAATAAATAAATAATTCCTTTTTCTTATTTATCTACCATGAATACCAAAATAAAATTCCTTGGATGTTTTACTTAAACAGATGAACATTTTTTATAATGAGCTCTCTCAAATGCATTTAGTTTGTAAAATAGATAATTATGAAAAAGGCTGGTAAGTCCTAACTAATATTATAGACGCGAATGTGAGTTTGTTTGTTACGCTTTCAAGCCTTCACTACTCATCATCATAAAATTTTGCATATTCGTTGTCAGGGGTACAAAAATGGACATAGGGTTAACTTTTATCTAGAATAAGTAATATTCTTGAGCGAAGCCGCGGGCAAAAGCTAGTAAAATAAAATATATTTTTAAGTAAGTGACAAGCAAAACCAAAGCCGTTACACACAGTAATAATGTTCGCCTGTAATTCTCTTTTCTGTTTACAGTTGACTTCATGTGACATATTATATTGTTGTTCACACGAATGGATTTCGGTACAGAATTAAGCCTCGAGCTGTGTGTATTATAGAACTCATGTTCGAAAATAAATTGCTACATATAGGGGACATATATCTAAATGTAATAACACACTGACAGCGTCACGTGTACATAACATATTGCATTTATATGGCCAGTGATACTAAATATTGTTACTATAGAAACATTTACCTAAATCATTGCCAGATTAACGATGGTGAGGAAAAATCTGTTTAAATTGTTACTGAGCCACGGAACAAAATATAGCTATTGCGTTAGAAAAAATATAACATTTAGGAAATGATATATTTTATCAATTATTATCAGCCCTGTTATAAACTGTGCCACTTCTAGGCACGAGCCTCCTATCAGTGTGAGAAAAGTGAAGCCATGTAGTTAGTCACACTGGCCCAGTGCTGGTTGGCAGACTTCACATATGTATCTTCGAGAGTATTATGGCAAACTCTCAGACATACAGGTTTCCTTACGATGTTTTCCTTTACCGTTATGGAAAATATAGAGCTAGATAATCACAATAATATGTTTATATGCCCAAAGAAGTAGAATATTTTACACCCATATTAGGTTAGCTGGGCTAGGTTTTGGGTTCCACTGAGTAAACAGCGTCTATCGGCCAGTCTAGACTACGTCTAGCTATGATAATGATTGGAGCGGAAATCCCACATAATTTGCTCGACCCGAGAATTGAAACTGAGATCATTTGCATAAGCATTCACTTTCAATACCGGTTTGCCACCGCGGCGCAAAAATAACTTAAAAGCATTATAAATAATATAAATATTTAAAGTTATTTGTACTAGTAAATTGGGCTTTTAACGAGAATGTAGGCGTTGCGTTTTGTACACAGAATAAAGGTCTTAAAGGTGAAAAGCGAACAAAGCCTAATAAATAAATTATATTTAACCTTTACAATATTTCATAGAGTAAAAAATATACTACAAATTAATGTTAATTTGAACAGCTCCGAAATCAAAGTATTTAGCTAATGGATTTTATCCATAAATATTTTTTAATATTAATTAAAGATATTCTGTAAGAAATTTTTCCAAAATCAATTTACCTACTTTTTATTTGGCAGCTTCAATATCTTGCCGGACTCGTTCATAGGATTTACTTTAGCAAGTTTATCTTACGTACTAAACTCATTTATCACGGATTTCGCTGACAATCAAGTCTGAGGTTTCCAGATTAACATAATTCGAAATAAGCTGGATGTAGATATATACAATAGAGTCACCAGAAGGCCAATTCTTGTAATAAAATATGTTTAAAGTAGAGGTACTACCTTGTCTAATAAACTCGAGTCAAATTCGAATTGTAATAAAATTTGTGTTAACATTTGGTGTTCATTTTAATTTGGGAGTATTCTTGTAGTATTTATGATACTAATTGGATCCATAGATAGTCTAAACTGGATAGTCCACCACTCTGGCTCAGTGGGGGTTGGCAGACTTCACATAATATCTTCGAGAATATTATGGAGAAGTCTCAGATTTTATACTTGAGTATTAACATATACCTATTCAAACGTAATCATTCTTTTTCGTTATCCCCAATGATGCTTACAAGCACAGAACATTCTCTTATAATTATGTTCTGTGGTTAAAGGAATTATATTTAGAGCACACGTGTGTGCGTGTTATCAGTCAAGTTCAATATCACGGCAGTTAGGTGTCAGAGTTAATTCAAGAAACATTCGCGTAGGTAATTGCCAATATCAAATCCAGTATTGCGACACACTGAGTTCATTATCAGCTTAAATTTATTTGATTTGACATGAATATATTATACAGCGAACTGTGAGCGGATGTTATATTTTAAAGTATGGTCTACTTAAGCACACTGAGAAATCTGTTATTATACCCAATATAAACGCGATACTAATGAGTAAATCCATTATTTCGAACGGAACTACTGAAGATAGCATATAAATTATAATGATTAAAAACGGAAATATTTTATAATGTACGTACAAGCGGCAGTAGACCAATAGAAAAGGCATTGGACTTACAATTTTTTGGACAGTTCGTGGATTCTAATCCTATCCAATGCACCATAGACATAAACCCACTCCTAATACAAGATTCAAACTTAGCTGGAGAGACACATTAGTAATTTGTAAAATAAATTGCTAGTAAATTATAATAATAATATTCTACCACATACACACAATCACACAACACCATCTAGCCCAAACTAAGCAGAGCTTATACTATGTTTTCATGTAAATAATCGTTATATGAAAAAAAATCTTACATTACACATTATACCTAATCTGTCAAGTCTTAGAATACCAGAAATAATGAAAAATCAATTGTGTCTCGCCGCCGGTGTGCCGCTGCGACTCAATACGTTAAAAAACATAAAAAATTACCTAGTAAATATTTGATACATAATATGTTTTTGGTTGCTTACACAAATAAAATACCACAAAACATAGTATGCCTATCCTCATATAAAACCCAGTGTCACCTTCGAACAGTATCACCATTCAAAACACACAGATATTGCACATTCGTGCCTCCATATCTCTGTTCTGCGATATGGACGATCGCATTGTGCCCATAACTTTACATTTGTACCCACAGGCGACACAGCCGAAATTCTAGGCACGTACTCATATTGCCAAGTGTGAGTAGGCTCAAGCGCGCCACACGGAAATGTTGAGGTCTACTAATGTAAACAAAGTTGACATTTCGGCAATAGCTGTAGAATAATAAATGTGCATTTAATATCGGGGCAGGGCGGTTATCTGTACTAATATTATAAAGAGGAAATATTTGATTTTTGTTTGTTAGGATTTAAATTAAAAAACTAATGATCAATCAGTTACGGTTTTGAAAATTCTCTCACCATTAGAAAGCTATATTATCACCAAGTATCACAGGCTATAATTTATTTCTTTTAAACCTGCTACATAACGTAACCTACCCTACTTTTACGCGAGCGAAGCTGCGGGTAAAAGCTAGTATTATAATAAGTTAATGTTTATTATAGTACTAGCTTTTGCCCGCGGCTTCGCTCGCGTTAATTTAGAATTTGACAGTCAATTCGGGTTGTACTCTGCTTGTAATAATATAATTCAATCATGATTCGAAAGACACGTGGCGCCATCTATTATCATAAGAACGCTATTATTGTTTTCCTCGGGAACAGTAAATTTTTTCGGGATGAAAGGTAGCCTATGTCCGTTTCTGTACACCTGTCAACGTATATGCAAAATTTCAGGATGATCGGTTCAGTGGTTTAGGCGTGAAAGGTAACAAACAAACAAACTCATTTTAGTTACATATTAGTTAGGATTAGGATTAACTTAGTACAATAAAAATCGGTTCCATGGTTAATAAAAGAAATCAGAACAATCTGACGGGCGAACATTTTTAACACCATTGCTTTAGACGTTTTTAATAGTACAAAATTAAAAACTGTTTAAAATAGCCTTGATACAGTTTTATATAATAAATATTATATTTACGTAACCTAAACTAGGTATAAAACTAGGATTTATGTATATAACCCAAACATTTCTAGTAGAGTACCTATTGCGTTACTACATATTTTTATGTCACAAGCTATACAACGCAGCTAAGGAACGCGTTTGGAACATGGAATCCCTACTCGTCACGTTGCTGGCAAACCTGTCATACTATGAAATAGTGTACTAGCATAAATATGTATGAAAGAAATGTAAAATTTCTTATAAAATTTATTTCGTTGGCTAAAATATTATTTAAAATAATCTTAGGGAAAATCAATATAAAAGCTCTCCACTGTTCTCTTAGTTGAGTTTATTTGTGTTGCAGTCAGCAGACGAAATTCTACGGAAAATAGTACCTTAGTATACCTCCAGATACTTTCTTTTCTCGTATTTGTAATCTTAAACGGTTCACCAATGATATTATTTCTTAGCCCTTTATCCGAAACCGAGCTTTTTGTGATGCAAAATATCGTTTTGTTTGTGTTTGTAATATTTGCTTTTTTTCTACACATTGAACTAATAATTTTTCCACGTGGCTTATGAAAGTGTTTACATTTTACTTTGGTTTGTGACCCGACTTTGAATAAAGTATGAATATTATACTCCTGATTAAACAACGCATTGAATATATGTTTTTGGTGACATTAAGTTATTTATTGCCTCATTGGCATGTTTCTACAGAATATACCACGAGAGTTATTCCACCTTATCCCGCCCTCCCCTTTCCTCTCCAGAACAACGCGTGCTGGGCTCAGATGCCATCCTTACACGGTAGAGTCGATTAGAGCGCGTACCAAAAAGTTTGGGTCCTCATATCTCTGCCGAACGACCAAGGCATGGAATTCTCTGCCAAGGCACGTGTTTCCTTCTTCCTTCAATCCTGGGTTCTTTAAGCGGGGCGTCAAAAAGCATCTTCTCAGGCCGTCAAAGTAGAGACCTCAACATCGCCTCGGCTACTGTGGGGGCGATGTGGAGGCCACTGCTCTTAGACCACACGACTGCTTACCATCAGGTGGAGTGTGGTCATTTTGCAGAGCAAAATAAAAAAATAAAAAAAAATTACATAATGAGAAGTCGACTTTAAAATCTAGAATGAACTTCTGCGGTTTTTCCGAATGCTTTGACTTGACTTTATTTACATTATATCCATAGTAGGTCTGAACCGCTGTAACCCACACGTATTTGTTAATTTGGCAGAATAATTAAACTTAAAGCGTTTTATGCTTGGAATATTATATCATACAAACAGTTCTTCTTCGTTAACAAGGCACAACGCTTCACGTTCCCAATTTTGTTAAATGCTTCCAATTAGTATACGCTTTGCTATCACATTATTTTAACACTCTATATTTCATAGATGTGCCCGCGGATTTACTCGGGTTTATGGTTACTGCGCCGCCCCCGTAGATCGTAGCTTGATGTTATATAGCTTAGCCTTCCTCGATAAATAGGCTATCCAACGCTGAAATAATTTTTCAATTCGAACCAGTAGCTTTGAGATTAGCGCGTTCAACCATACAAACAAACAAACTCTTCAGCTTCATAATATTAGTATAGATTACTGTGGCTGTTGTTTCTAAGAAAGACGTGGAAGTCAGATCGCGAACAACATTGCTTGTGATCTCACTTCCACTGAACTTCCACGCAAATTTCTTTGCATTGACTATTAGTCATGCAAAAATAAGAAGCAAATACTCAGACAAAACTACTAACATATTTATACGAATATTTTTAAGAGGAAAGATGTATTTTTGTTCTGTAATGGTTGAACTCTGGAACTATAGAAATAATTTAGATAATTCTTTGCAATTAGAAAGTTACTTTAGCCAGAAGTAGGCTGTATAAAACTACGCTATGAGTCACGGGAGCAGAGCAGTATTCATAAACGTGGGTGAAACTGTAAGGGATAATTGCAGAAAAGCAAAGGTTAAGACTTTAGGCCATACCGGGACTTCTACGCTGCATAAACTAGATGTAGGCCGGCTGGGGAAGTACAAAAGCTTATGGCAACCCTGCGCAAAACGGTGTAGAGTCTTCAGTACTCTTTTACCTGTTGGAATGCCAATCCTAATTGTTATCCTAATATGTCCAGCCGCTGATATATCTGACATCACATCAACAGCAAGATCTTTCTGGGAGTAGATTCGTTTTTTGTAGAGTTGGCAACGCGCGACTATCGCAATGAATGTACCAAGCGCTCATAGGCTACAGAAACTCATACAATCAGATAGCTTATCTCCTATTTTGTTACCTTGCTGGAAAAGTAATATTAAAATCGCTATGTAAGCACAATCTGTAAAAAAACCTTAATTTGGACTTAACGAAAAGTTAGGCAAGGTATTAATCTCAATAATATAGTGGAAATAAAAACGAACACGAAAAATTTGATAGATTAATGAAGACTGGAACTGTCTGAGTTTATTAATATGTATTTGCAAAATTCTTAGCTGTGAAGGATTGATGTTATTTAAAACCTACTTATAGAGTAAATATTTTGGGACTAGCAGTCTGTAATTGTGGGCGTCGTAACCATTAATCTTATTATGTCACATAAGTACCTAATCTTGGGTGAACACACTCCTTGGTACGTGCTACACTGTGTGTACAAAAACTTCTTAGGAATCTATTTTATTTTATTTGGTGGGTCACGTAGACCGGTGCTTACAAACAGAACGTATTGTAAGTCACTAAAACTAACGTGTAGAAAATCCTTTTATGAACATCATGCTTATGTTCAAAAAGGATTTCTATATTTTTAAAAATTGTACGTTTGTGGCAAGAAAATTGTATTTAATATTACCATATATATTTTTTTAAAAGACTCTCAGTATAATGCCCATATCGCGGGGATCTATGCAAATATTTAAACGATTACTAACCGAGGCGTCAGTAAATGCCATGCTCAAAGTCATTGGCAGCAATCAACGCCTTATTAAACCGCTAACACTATGACGACAACCTATTACATTGAAGTCTTCTAAGTCTAATAAAATGTTTTTATTTGTTTGTTCCCATGGTCCAGCGATAGTGAATGTGATTGCTGCGCATGAGTCTGTTTTTAATTTTCAGTAGCCGTACAGAGTCTGGAACTGTGACTGGTGAGCGTTGCCCTGGATAATTTGAAATCAAAAAGCATCTTAATAGATAATTATGAAAAAGGCTAGTAAGTCCTAACTAATATTAAAATTGCGTATGCGAGTTTGTTTGTTACGCTTTCACGCTTTAACTACTTGACCGATCATCTTGAAATATTGCATTCACATTCTCAGGCAAACAGAAAAGGATATAGGGTACCTTTAGAAAAAAATACTGTTACTAATATAACCACCACATTTATGCGATCAAAGCCGCTGGCAAAATCTAGTGGCTAATAAAATCAGGATGTTATTTCACCTCTGCATAACCCTTCGAGCATATAGACAAAAGACAATTTATAAACATAACGCTGAACAATACTAGTATAAATATAAAAAATACATACAATATCCAAAAATACTTACATAGAGGGTGCAATACAAACATTTTGAATTAGATGATGTTTAAATAACTTTGGGCACTATATTTTGTGAAATATAGTGTTTAATTTCAATGAATAATTTTCGCGTAAACATAAGACAACAGTATAGTTCGGTTGATAAATAACAGTATATAACAAAAATTATTAAACTGGACGAAAGTGTCTTATTTCACAATTAGTTAGAATTGATGTATGTAAGTCTTAATAATCTGTACATTGCATTCTGCTGACTGACACTGAGCAACTCAGTGCAAACTGTACTGCCACGACGTACAGCCATTAGCAAGACGAATTGTCAAAGCGTAACATAATCTATATATTAATACGTGAAGCGAAAACTTTGGATGCCTTTTTACGAAAATTGGGCGGACGGAGGAGTATGAAATCTCGCACACTTATAGTTTATACAGAGAAGATGTGACGAATGCTAATATTTTTTTTAAATATGCGTTAGAAATACATTAAATTAATGAAAAAACACTATACGCATACAACCATGCATTTGACACACGCAGTCGAAGCGCGTAACTATGGTTACATATATCAATATACGAGTATAATGACATGACATAATATATATCAGTTGGTCGAATTTCGAGCACTAGGCGACCGCTAGTTATTATAGTATCGTAACCTGATTGTACATAACTATTTAGTTGTGCAACTTGTTTTCTTCACTTCTCTTTTCTCACTCACACAACCGCTAAAACAATCAAGTGTAAGAAACCATACAATGTATGTATCGTACATTGTTAGTGAATGCAGAGAATTACAAATTCAGACTAAAACTTTTCCATTATCACTCGCAGTAGACAAATTCCTGGAATCATTATTCAGGTTTACGTCTAAACTAAAATAATAACGTGCATTACGAAGGTGGCTAGAATTTTTGTAGTTGCGCAACGGGATATAAATTTTCAAAATGGACGCAAAACACTAAGTTTGGTACGTTTATCTCTTGAATTTTCACAAACACACTGCTCTGGAATAAACGGCGCTTTATTATGTTTTACTGCTTGCTTTCAGGTGTGCTCAATTTAAAACATTTTGGTTTTAAATGTTCAATAGCTGAACATCGTTTCCATTGTTTGTTGAAAATAAAATGTTTCAAACTGTGTACTGCGCTACTACGCAGCGTTTTATGATGTGATGTTTCAAATTAATATCGGTATAAAATTGAACAACGGAACGCGTTATTGTTATTTACTTTGGTTTGTAGCCTTGAAGATAGATAGTTATGTACTAAGTTGAAGTAAAAGATAGCAATGCCGATTTTCTGATGTAGAGGTGTGAAAATTTTATTCAATTTTATTTTCGTTATGGTCTTGCTATTTTGAGTGCAATAGAAATAAAGAAACCTTTAGTTATAAGAATAGAATAAGTGTCATTAAAATTATGTTCGTTATATTGCGGTATCGATGCGTACCATGGGATTATAATCTAGATTTCTACGTAGGAGTCAAATGGACACTAGGCGATACGTATTTAAAAGATGGTAAGTCGCATTTATCTTACAATTACGGCACGTACGCCAGATATAGTTGTATCTGACATACGTGGTATACCCATCGCCTAGCGTCCGTTTTACTACTACATAGAAATCTCGATTACGATCCCAGGGTACGGAGCTTTGACTTTTCGAAGAAATTATATAGTTGTAAATAGCTTGTTTAAACGACGAAGGAAAACATGAGGCTACTTGCATATCTGAGGGTACTCCATAGTGTTCTCAAAGATATGTGAAGTCTGCCAAACCGCACTGGCCCAGCGTGCTTAGTGCTAAAATACATGTGGGAACTAAAACCATAACTGACAAAATGTTTAATGCTGTACCAAAACAGAATAAAATACTGCTCTGCATGCGGCATAATTATAATAAACATATATGTATAAGTTAAGCAAAACAAAGACTTTAAACGCACAAATAAAATCAACTGGATTTTAAATTAATAAAGTAATAAAGGCATATTTAGTTGAGTTTAGACAAAATGTGAAACTGAGCTTATGAAGTTGTTGCTCATGAATAATCATGAGCCAAAATAATTTATATACGATCTTAAGTACTTTTGTAAGCAGTGATAACTTAGTTGAGAGGCTGGAACGCCGCAGAGAGGTCTTGAGTTTGAATCTACCGCACGCATTACTAACTCCTCAAAGCTATGGTTAAGTTGTAGCCTCGAAATTGCCACTGCGCCGAGTGGGTTCGTCCCACACTGAACAAACATTTGCGTCATCCACAAATAGTTGTTCCAAGTTTGGGAGTTCTTCATGTCTGTTGTTAGAAGTTAGTTAACTCTCCCGCAACACAGGATTTAATCTCAAGGCGGAAAATGATTTTAAAAAAACCAGCAAATTAGCACTTGCTTTAATGGTGAAAGCAAACATGTAGGGAAACTTCCATGTTTGAGAATTCTAACTTTTCATGCTAAGAGGAGGCTCACGCCCGGCTGTGAGCGAATTCTTAGAAACACTGTTGATACTTATTCTAAGCTTTATTAACGTGAAGTAGAAGTGTATTTACTTGAAGAATTCTTCTTCGCATAAATTAACATCCTAAAACTGAACAGTTGCGAAGAAATACAATAAAAATCTCAAGTAATTTAATATCCTGTGATTGTTTTAACCGGGTACTTGTTTTCGAGTTTGTATGAGTTATAAAGGACTTCTAGTCACTTTTCCTGTTCGTAAAGAAGTTAACTCCTTCGGTATAAGAGGAAATAACTTAATACTTACATAATGACTATTGTAGCATATTATGAAGACGATGTCAATATGTACATTCATAAATGAAAAGATCTATGCTAAAATACACAAAAAGCAACACAAAAAGCTCTCGACATTGCAGAAGAAATACCAAGAATGTGTATCCTTCCGCTGCCTGCCCTTACGGAAAATAAGGAACAGAACATCCATGCCACAATTGTTTTAAAGACTACTCTTCCTGTTGGAATAATTTCTATGGCGGGAGCCTTTACAAAGAAATATACAACGGAGCAAACAACACCCACACCTGGTACAAGTATTTGTGGATAACAAAAGTCCCGTGCAAGGATCAAACCCAAATAACCCAACACGGCTCAGTGGCAGTAGAGGCGCCAAATTAAACCACTACGCCATCTGTGCAATTTACCTGGAATTCAATTTTACTTAGCGCCTTATATAGTTAGAATGATAGTATCATTAATACAAGATCGCATCAAGTGATAGGAGAGGGGAGCGGGTAACAGGGAGGTGTAGGACACCTCGTATGTGACAGGGTGTGCGACATTGACGGCTCGACAACCCGGGCTCGAATGCCCACTCGGGTATGCGACCGCGAGTTGTCGACCTATCAATATCTGTAATACAACTGGACAATCTAGGTAATCCTTTGAGTGATTAATAATAGTAGTGTTCACCCAGTGGTCAATACACGACTACAGAAAAAGAAAATCGATTAATAAACAGAGGAGAAAACGGTTTTGTTTCCGTCTATTTATATAGAGATTCTCAAATCTGTCATAAATTAAATTACCAATGTACTTTTATTCTTTCGAATAATGGCATTTCACAAAGTTTGAAAACTATAAGAAAACAAGGCAAATTATCAGTAATTTGATGTTACCTCAACAATTTAAAATAGTGAGTGAAATTTTAATAGAGGCTGTGAAAGTGCTGTTAAACTTAAAAAACTGATGATTGTAATAAAAAGGTACATTTATTATAGAATGGAATAAAAAGTATTAATTCCAGATACGATCAATTTAATGATAATACATTAATCCATTTAATACTACTTCCAATTGTTTAAAAAGTGTTGGCCTGTGCATTCTTCTTTATGTAATGTAATGACGATTTGCTTTCTTTAATTGTTTTATAGCATTTTTTATGAAATCATTTTGGTCATACTGACTGCTTTTTTGACATCACAGAAACCTCTCCAAGGAATTACGTCTATGCCGTTGCCTAAGCGTAAGCCACATAGGTAGCACATAAGCACACTGTTTGCTTGATGGTAAGTCATTACGGTAGCTTATATCAAAGGGACCGGTAGAAAGGGCAGGAGAAGAGGGTGTGATTGGGCCTGCAGCACTCACTCACCGCACGATACACAACAGTAGGTATAGACTTTATGTCTATTTTCTGCGAAAGCTATATCCACGGCCAACCTGGCTTTATCACGTTTAAATCAGCTAGGTCCTACTACTCTATAATCTCTTCATCATCATCATCATCATCATCAGGCTATGATAGTCCACTGCTGGACATAGCCCTCCCCCAAAGAGCGCCATAGCGCCCTGTCTTCAGCTTGCCGCATCCAGCATCTGCCTGCAGTCTTTCGCAAATCGTCATCCCACCTGGTCGGAGGGCGTCCTACACTACGTTTGCCGAGTCGCGGTCTCCACTCAAGAACACGCTTACCCCAGCGGTTGTCTGTTCTTCGCGCGATATGGCCAGCCCACTGCCACTTCAGCTTGCTAATTCTCTGGGCTATGTCGATGACTTTGGTTCTCTGTCGGATGTATTCGTTACGAATCCTATCCTTCAGAGAAACTCCGAGCATAGCAATCTCTTACTAAGACATTTTCTTATAGATAAAAAATTAGTAGGCCAAAATGCACTTTCAGGCATAATTTTCACTCTAACTTAGATTAGATTCTTATCTCAAAATCCACGTTAAACATTCACTCCCAAAACTGAATCCCATAGACATCAAATCCTCACGAAGCAAGTTACTGAGACTTTAATTTAATTCTATCTCAAGGTGTTCAATTTGTAAATCGACGTCTTGTAAAGGTAGGCGAGTAAACGCTGAACTTAACTGTAAGTATGTCAAGTCATGGAAGCTTTCCCCAAATCGAATGCGCCGAGCCGAATAATTGTTGGAGCGTACATCACGTAAATAAGGCTAAGTATACAAGTAACCTGTAAGTTTACTTTTGAATTGTTCTGGTTTGATACACAGAGAATAGAGGGGCTAAAGACTAAGCCCCAATCAAATTGAACGCTGCATAATATAAAGTTATAACATATAGAGCGTTTAATGTGTGTATGTGTATAGTTTGGCTTCTCAAGAAAATATGCTCTATCATTTTTGTCTCGTGTCGGACGACGTTGTCCAAACATTTTGATCGATGGTTCACCCCAAAAAAGTCAAGGTTTCTTCGTGTTTCTAGGCTATCTGTTAAATCTATACCTAATAATAAAATAAAATAGGTAGAGTAAGAAGGAAACTGAGAATCTCTTTCCTATATTTTGTCCGACTTTAAAATCAAACTCGACAATTCACGTTCGTACAAAAATATAGGCTAAAACTGCCAGGAGGCAGCCATAGTTACTGTGCACATAATATTATTAAACGACGGATTATTTTATAATAATAAAATATATTTATTATTTAATTGGCTGGCGTCACGGCTTAACTTATCAACAAGTTCAATCAACCTGTGACGATGATTGCGGACTTATGTTTTTCATAACCTAATTGGATTAATGAGATTATGAAAAACATGAGTAAATAAATAATTATGTATATTTACTTTTATAATACCAATGTTAATGAGGTTCACGGGGACAGGAGACATTACAGCTTTGTATTCTTCTTAACTTTAACCTGTCTCCGTGGCGCAGCGTGGACTGCTGTGGTTCGAATCCCGGGTCGGGCCAACAAAAAGTTATTGGGTTTTTCAGTTATGAAATCTCAATAGCAGCTCGGAGTTAGGAAGTTGGCGGTATTAGACACCCCCGTATCTCGGAAAGCACGTAATGCCGTTGATCCTGCGCCTGATCTCTCTGCGGTCGTATCGGATTACTGTCCCATCATGAGAGTTAGGAAACAGAGAGTGCACTTGTGTTTACGCAGTTGCGCACACACTTGTGCACTATAATATCTCCTGCGCAGATGGCCAGTCTCGTTAAGACTGACCGTCGTGGCCGGAATTCGGTCTGGAGAACATTATTATTTGTATTATTATTACCTTTAACTTGGTCCATTTCCATAACGTTACTGGTATCTTGTTACCTAATTTGTTTGAACACAGCTAGACTTAATGGTACTTTAAGCTGATTCTGCGTGAATAGGATCACCAATAATTAAATTATGTTCGGGTACTTTTAAATAACACTACCATTTTAGTTTTCCCATGACCATGGTTACTGAAAAGCAACCGGTTGGGGAAAGTATAAATTTAAATAGTTTTATGATTTACATGTACCTAGTAAAGTAGTTTAATAGTTATTGAAATTATCTGAATGTTGTGTGTTTAAACAAACCGATAAAGTGTTTCAATTTCAAATATACCATTAGCGTAAACGAAAATTGTCTTATAATATTTGATTCTTAAAGTATTTAGAATGGCGGTAGTCGTATAGACTGCGTTATTTCTACATCAGCCTGGGATTACGCTCAAATTGGAGCAGACCGTCTGAGGAAGTAGTAGAAGTTTATTAGCTGTCCCACTGCAATGGTTGTCTGCATGCCTGAAATCATCGTTATCTATTAAGAAGACAGAGAGAATTTGTAACAAATATCGGTCGTGTATCTTAACGTTTTGGAAACTTCGAGACGAAAATACACTAAGTGCGGCTGCACTTTATCATTTTCATCACGATCAATATATACTTAGATGAAGCTGCGGACTTACGATAGTTTAATTAGATGACAGATGGAGTGGTAGTAAGAACTACGAACGTTAGGGGTAATAAATCATCTGCTTCATAATGTCTCCTAGTAAGTACATATCCGTAAAAGTTATTTCGTCAAGCAACTTAACTTGTTTGAAATAGTCTTTATGTTGTCGTCTCTTATAATAAGGACGTTCACCCGTCTCGAGTCTTTCAGCTAAGCTCAAGTATATTGGCTAGTAGTTATTTTATGGGTCCATAAAGGACTGTATGGTATGAGATAAGAAAAATATTAGCACATTCTACACAACATACCTATTTCATACAAAAATATTGAAACAAATAACGTTCCAAAAATAAACGTAAGTAAGATTTCCTACTGAGCGTTATACAAGATGATACAATGAGAAACGAAAAAACACTTTCAAGGAGAGCAGTTTGTTGAACGAGGAGAACTATTCTTACTAGTAGGCAAAATTATATTTAGATGCCGTTAATGAAGTAGGTATCTCTACATTTTTATGTTATAACTACCTATTGATCGAGTAGCTTATAATAACGTTTGTATTTACTGTCGACCATGAGATCTCACGAATAATTCCTGTGCCGAGGAAATTTACAAACATTTATACAATGGTCACAAAAGCACCCAAACTTGAAACAAATATTTATGGGTTACAAAAATGTTAGGCAGTGGCGTGACAAACTTACACCACTACGTCATCCGTGTAAAATAACATAGTATTCTTTTACCACACCACATAGCCAACAGGCTTAGAGCTTAGGCATAAAAAAACATAGCAAACAACATAATGTTGTGGCGTAATAAATGTTGAAAGAACGTCTCGAAGAATTACATTGCTAGAAATACTTACATCTGCAAGACTAAATATATTAAGGCACTCGTACAAATTCGCCTCGTAACTCTAAACAACAAAGTTTGTTTGTGAAACACAAAACATGTGCTGCATGTTGAATTACAAGTTCTCCTTTAAAATGTTATGGCAAATCTACTTCTTAGAATCGTAGACTGTAATATGAATTCAAGTTACATCTTTTCCCATATTTGTTTGACGCTGCATCTTATTTCCGTAACCTTCCTTGTTGGCCTGGAGCCAGTCGTCTACTCCGTGACCAAAGGCATATTACAGCACACCATTCCTTCCATACATATCAGGAATTTAATTTCAGTGATAAATGGATTAAAAACCTGTCTCCGTGTGTGAAATAGTGAGAGAACGTGATTTGTAGTTAAAAAGATTTTAACACGGCTGCCGTACTACGTTGAATTTTATATCAAAACGTTCCTCTACTGCATCTACTGGAATTAAAATTTCAATGTATATTTTGAATATATATAGAGTTTAAAAATAAAATAACAGATATAAACGTCAGAGTTACTCTCATCAATGTGCATTTATATTATTTTGTTGCTACGCGGAGAAGTGTAACAGCGTAGCACAAATAAGAAGAACTGGCACAATGCATATGGCACATTAACAATAATTTGGATGGAGTTGCAGCTATTAAATCACTTATTAAACACAAAACACTCACGCAATAAGTAAAATTCAAAGTGTGCCTCTTTTTGTTCTAATACTAGTATGTACAAGACTCACTTTAAAACTTTGCAACTTGATGCTCCTATTATATTTACTATGGTTACCTAGTATAATAGGAGCATCAAGTTTCCTGTCGACAAAAACGACACACAACCACTTTGTAGTCCGAGTAATTTGCGAAACCAGTAGTGTTATTTCAGCCATTTCTTCTTTAGTAACACAATTAAAATTAAGCACGTGTAAGGAAAGTCGAATTCGTATGAAAGTTTGAATCATGGCAAGCGACATAAACTTTTATAAGAAAAATAGCGCAGCACCAGCTAGAAATAAATTGTTACCTATTAGCGCACTAATATTACCGTCTTATTAATTAATTATTACTAGGTACCGACTACCGATGGGTAATTAAGTGCTAATTACTAAAGCAATATCTTCCAATTAATTAACTTACAAGGAAAATGAAAAGATGCAGGACATAATTTCTATGTTATAATATTTTCTCGTTAATAACAGAATTAAATGTTTGCTACAAAATAAATAAGATTTTGATCAACAAATTATTATGTTCGTTACGTGCTTATTTTCGATTTGGCTGATGAACCGTTGATCTGCCACCCTTTGTCTATTTCAGTCGTCAAGCACAATTACTATCCGACCAAATGCCGACCAATGACCAACAATAGGCCCTACTGTATTCCTTTTCTTTTATGGTAGGCCACACTATATTTTATTTCGCTTTAGCTTTTCTGAAACAATGCTAGAAAGCACAGCCTTGTTTATTAGCGTTCGTTACTATGATGTACCACTGACTGGTTCGTTACCCAAAAGTTATAAAAAAAGAACTCCAAGTGAACATAGTCTGGACGCTGTGTACAACGATAGAACAGGGATGCCGCTTTATAATACAGTCATACAAATTGTATGCTGTGATGAAGCATTATATTTATATAATTATCACTCTTCATAGTTAGAGGTTCAGGCAGCGGTGTGATATAAGTACCTCTGTCCGCCCCTTCAGTACGGCACTGGTATTTAGAATTTCCTAACGGAAACTTCCAATAAAATATGGGCGTTTTA
The DNA here is from genome assembly GCA_963564715.1 of Catocala sponsa. Lineage (NCBI taxonomy): Eukaryota > Metazoa > Arthropoda > Insecta > Lepidoptera > Erebidae > Catocala > Catocala sponsa. Next base: position 16,432,463 of record OY751338.1, on the reverse strand, counting down.
TATCGTTCTGTTTACGACATAAAAATATTTTACTTGGGCTACGAGCTATTCGTTTTCAAATAATATTTTAACTTAAAACCCCTTTGGATCTTGAATAAGTTTTTATAAGCGTGGCAATCATTGTATAGTTTACAATCATTATTTTCTTATAGCATAATATACAATTTCGCTATAAATAATGGAAAATTGGACCGATTTAAAACGTCTTCCATATACATATTCCATTTTCACACTACGAATCATACGAGTGGAGCTGTAAGCATATACATACGTCGGTGAAACCGCGAGGGACAGCCAGTATTATATAAGTGCGTGCACTGCATCCATGAGCATACAAAGTCGATATTACGCTATGCACGTCTGTATTCGATTATCATTCGAATGCTGTTATTCGAATAACTACTATGTCATTTAAAACGATACTTTTATATTGTATGCAATACTATTAAATTACGAGAAAGCCTTAGCCTCCTTAACTAACATATTGCGCTAAAAAACAAAAATAAATCTTAAGTTTACCTGTTAAGGAAAAGTATTTTCAATTCATTACAATAAATAACGGAAAAGTAAATAAGAAAGATTTTGTTTTTCAATTTACCACCGTCGCATAAATAAGAGTACCGTAGATTTCCATAAACTTTTCTATTTACTGAGAACAAATTGATATGTACGAATACTTAGTTATTAGCAAATGGCGAATGTCGTTATTTTGTTGAATGAATCCTATGGAATAAATATTTGTCTACAAATTATTATTTATATTTTGGTAAATGCTAATACAGCGGTATTAATGTTTTTATGTAATGAGGAGTGATAGTATATATTTTTATATTTGTCAGAAAGGTCTTAATTATTTATATTTAAATAACGGTTTATATAATCTCATAATTACTTTGGACTTAATAAATCAATATTGACGTTGTTTAAGTAGTTATATGAAGAAGCAAAAATAAATGCTTTTTCCTCTGATAAGTAAGGGCAAAGTCTTATTTAATATTAGTCAACTTACTTACTTACTAATTAAGGTTTGAAGGCGATATGCAGCTAATATATCACTTTCACCGTGACATTTGCCTGCGTGGACTTGGCAAAGGTTACCCTCACTGAAAGCTTACAGTGAGAAAATCAACACAAGAATAATTTCTAAAAATAAATAAGCTAGAAAATAATAAATTTAAGTGCTAGTAATAATAGCTTGCATTTATAAAATTAAGTCTGATACTAAAATAGAAGAGAAAGATTTACCTCATCCATGTCGATCTTAGATGATTGTCTTCAAAGTTTAATAAATTATTATTAAAGTTCAAAGGCCAATGACTGACGTTAACCTAACGACTCTCGTTTTATGCCTTGAAGGTTAGTTGAGTTTTTTATACCACCTTTGTTATGACAGCACTTCTTTTTTTTTCAACAGAACCTATATTCGGAAAATACTTTCAGCACGGATTTAAATGAAGCCTTCAGTTTTCGTAAAAATGGTTGGTCCAATTTTAACTTGAAATTTGCCAAACAATATAAAAGCAACAGTGAAATGGACGAGAGGAATAAGATCTGCAAAGGCCAATATTCTTAAATTTTAAATGATTTCCACGAGGAAAACCTAGATAGCTTCGATAGCTAAAGTACGGAAAAATAAAAGAAACATTCTTGGCGATTCGAGTATTCAATATTTTGGTCGTTTTTTATACAAGCTTTTTCCTAATCCAGATTTAGCAACTTACAGATAGATATAGAGACCGGGAAAGATTATCCTAATCTTACTTTCTCTCCAATGAAAAACGCGACGAAAATAAATGAAGAACAAATTTCAATCCTGTCTTGACTTCACTCAACGAAGAATGCCAATACACTTAGTTCATAATTTCTTTGAAGTCCTTTGATTCATTCAAGTATTTATAAATACGATGACGATATCCGTGAGTACATTAAAAAGCGACGTACATTTTGTATTAACATAATATTTGGCACCGAAATAGCAGTTCAGTTCGTTAGCAATATTATTCAAATTCTTCCTTTCTTTACCGAATTCTGGTTTAAAAATTTAAGAGCTTCTCACACATGTGGTGTTCTCTTACATAAGCAAAATTGTTGGATTTCTGGTTAAATGTTGTTTTTCCTTAATTGCTACACGTGGCTTTAGGGGATGTTAACACAATTCGTGCTAACGCTTTCGAGATATACAAAAAATACTACGTGTCGGAAAAGTTGGTTTGAAAGTAGAAGAAATAAATTATGTATATGATTACGGCGGTTTTGTAGAATGTTGGTTAGCTTGACTGCGATATCAACCTACGGTTATACATTCCTTCTTGCCGGTACAACTGAACGAAAATTTATCTTTAACTCTGTTTATAAGACATCTTCAATAAGGCTATGGCATTATTATACTCACATGAAATCCGATCTCCCTTTTCTTAGGGGATCCTATCTGCCTGTCATCTGCTGAAAATGATGCAATAAAACGTTATGTCATGTTTTACGAAAGTGCTGATTTGTTGCTCATATCAAAATAAATAATTCGGTATGCAACATAATTGATATCTATAAATCCTTGATGTTAGCAATCGTAACGAGATTAAATTCTTATTCTCCCTTCAGTGTCTCACTGACTCCAGTCAGTAATAAGAAATATGGATATTAATGCTGATTTATTAAAACTAAACTTCCTGATTGCTTTTGTGCCGTTATTAACAAACAACTTGCAGATTATACTGTTGCTATGTGCTGGTTTTAACGCTAATCTAATTCCATCTTTAATCTAGTGTTTCTATTTACGCAACTGAAATGGACTACAGTCGTGTGGTCAGAGCCCTTTGAGTAGCTAGGCCACCGCCTAATTACGATCGACAGTCAGCAAAGTAAAAATAAGTATATACTTGTAGTTGCTATATACACATATCGAGTGTACACACGTAGTCTTTATCCTTAGAGAAGTAGGAAAAGGTATATCACGCGAAAATCGCTTGTTATGGTTTAGATCCTACGTAATATCGTGTCAGATACCATTCTGAGCTACTATTGAGAATTTATAGACCAAAAAACTTAATAACACTTTGCTAGATCCAGGAATCAAACTCCGCAATCTACATTCACTATGGTTGCACCACCGAGGGACTCCTGAGTGTTTTGAGCTAATTCTAGAATATAATCTAAGTATATAAATCTCAGAGCAACCTACCAGCAAACCTAAGCTTTACGCTCCATAAAAGTTACATACGCATTCTATTATCAATCGTAACAATTTTGCGTACCGCACTGTTTTGCGTACACATTTGGCTGTACACGAAATCATACAACTCAATGACAAATATCGCGGTGTGACAGTAATAGCGTCATATGTTACCTTCCTACGCAGGCTTGATAAGAAATGAGCTTATCACGCAGAAACATCACAGCAATATTCGGATTTCGGCTGCAACGCAAATGAGACAAAGGTATTGCGGTATCTCCGTAATATATGACCCTACTTGGTACAAATATGGAAGTAATAATTACCATTTATAGCACAATATATTATGAGTTACCGTTTTGTGAGTGTGGTTTTATTTCGAATACAATTTGATATAAAGTAATGGGATTATTAAAGTGTATAAAGTTTTCAAACATATATTAGACCCTTTAATATTTTATAAAATGAACGTTTATTCATAGTGAGATAAGTTTGCTGCTCATGAAAATCGCTACCATGGTTGAAACGTCATTCTATATCTTGCCTAGAATATCAATAGAAGTGAAGTATATTGTAAATCTTTTGCCATAGGTATCCATGATTAAATACTTTAGCTTAAGAAAGAACAGGAAAAACAGCTCGACATGGCCAAATATGCATCAATTTCAAAAAAACATTGGTTTCTTGTTAGAAACAGTATACTGTGGAGGCTATCGTATATCAAGTTTGATTATTTGATTGGATGGGCGATTGGATGATACTTATCAAAATATATGATATTGACCATCAGTAGGAACACTGTAATCTGTTTACAGTATTGTAAATCGTTGACCACAGCTGATAACATACAGTAACCCATCTGAGGAAAGTCGTCAAAGATGCAACACCCAATTAATTTATAAGTTTAATTATATCGTGGGCCTGAAAGTGCATGTGGCGACCCGTATGGAATCACGTGGCCCAGGAATATTCAGGGCAAGTATAATAATTATGGGTGCGATTTTAGTCAGTAGGAGTGACATACGGCTTCGCTCCACCCAGGCCGGAGACGAACTTTTAATGATATCCCACCCAAAAATTAAAATAACAATTTTTTTGTATATTTTAAGGATACGGCGGTAAACAATATTCTTGTGTCAGTTGCATTTACTAACGAGCATGCCAGCCTTGATTTTAATTAAATATACATATATGTACGTGCACCGCCTCTCACGGTAATTTAATATCATGACTAGTCAGTTCACCATACGAACACCTATACCCAACATACGTGTACCTATGTAGATGCGCCCACATAATAGCAAATTCCCTCCGTGTTAACCACCCCATCATCCATCATTATCAATCAGTGCGGAATACTGCTTTGGGTAAAAGCTTCTCATAGTATGCTTATTTAAATGGAACGTAGCAAATCTGTTTAAATGCAATCGGAAAATATGCTTAATGGACATTGCATGCATAACACTGGGCAACAAAAAATATATATTTTCTGTGGCATTAATTTTGTTACTGGTATTAATAAACACCTTTATCAGTCATACGCGAAATGTATCTACTTTGTATGGATTGACTCTGGTTCTTGAGATATTCAACATAAAGAACGGTTCCATCAGAAAATTAGAACAATGAAAGGAAGATACCAACGCCGATGGGACAGCGACATTATGATGGCAGACTATTGCTTGAGTTTAATAAGGGATTGTCCTGAACATAAAAACAACAGACAAGCTTACAGATAAACTTTTTCTAATATTTTTGAAGTGTAAACTTGTTTAGGCGCGTTGAGCACTTATTGGGTGAACAAAAATCATGGAACTCGCGTCATCGTCACCGAACGCTATCCATTTTCGAATTATTTTTGGTTTATATAGAAGTGTTTATGATCAAGGATTATAGTTTTGCCTTCTATCGGCAGTCCCCAAAGACTGCAAGTATAGTCTTTTATGATTTTTTGTTAAAAGCGTATGTATTAAGTTTTCTTGTCGATATTATATAGCCGCTTCTAAAATATATAAATTATTTAATATGTATTGTATTTTATTTCGATCTTCTTTTAGTCATATAGTCATAAAATCTTATCTCATAAACTAGAGTAAATATAACAAATTTGATATTTTTCTCGTATTCAGCATACTGAACTTACACAAAATTGACTTCAACTTACCATGCCGCAAAATGACTGTTCCTCAGTGTAATTAATAGAAAAAAGGCCTGTCATCAAAAACAACATACGAAAACATTTTAAATAAACTAGTTAAGTGTACTTACTTTACTAATGGCAAAAATACAATGTTGTTAATTTTAGATTATGTGTCTGTCTCTCTGTGTTTGAGCAGCACAGAAATGACTGAAAGGATATTGATAAACCTTCACTCTCTGAACCTTGGAAAGTATTTATTTAGGCTACATACTTCTGCCCCGAATTTCAAAACGTGATTTTGAAGATACCATCTTATTTAGTACAACTTAGTGATAAATAAACTATTATTATTAATTACTTTATATGAAATAGCTTTAGCTTCTATGCGTTAAGTTTAAGTATTTTATAAACTTATTTTATTTTGGCTATCTCAGGGTGCTGGTGGTCTTACGTATCGAGACATGCAGACCTTGGGCCAGGGCCCCGTTTAGTAAAGAAGACAACAATACAAACAGATTTAGAAGAGAGTAAGCTAACACGTGTTGATGGCGGCTTGTGAAGAACCTGTTGTTATATATAAAGTAAGTAAGACTCACTTTTAGATTCCTAATTAGTTTCGAATCTGAACGGAGCACGATGTCCTGACTTGACGAATAATCATTGTTAATATTTTTACATAAATTATTATAACTATTAATTGCTTATAATTTTACGCCGTTACTCAGTTATTATTGCTTTAATTGTCAATACGAAGTGCTTAGATTAGATTAAGTGCATTTTTACAAAGTAATTGATATACCGTCGAACTGTACAATTAAGTACCAATAAAATAATTTTATATGTACGTAAACCGAATAAATGAAATGAATGAAATATGATTCAATTCTAAGAGTAAATACAGCCACGTGCAAAAGTATTAGGCACCCCTATTGTTTGTCTCTATCTCAACAATGAGCGCTCGGATAAGGGTTTTATGGTCTTACTATTGCATCGGCGGCATTTTTAAACAAAAATAAAACAATAACAAATATTTATGACACTCAGGTGCAGTTTAAAACAATGTTTTTACAAATTTGCAATTTTAAAGTTTACTCTTTTAGTGTGTTATCAGTGCTTGCAGTGAACAGACACATATCGTACGCAATTGTTGCTACCATATTCCTGAAGACTAATATTCATCGAGTTAATAATGCCTAAAAAGCAGAACTTAGTGCAGAGCAGCGCCTAAAAATTAAAATTTTACATGAACAAGGCATGTCTCAAGTGAAAATAGCCCGAGAAGTGAAGTGCTCGCGTTGTGCAGTGCAATATGCACTAAATCGCTTCAAAGAGATCGGTACTCATGAGAATAGGCCAAGAACAGGCAGAAGAAAAATAACTACAGATCGTGAAGACCGATTGTTAATTAGGCAGTCTCTACAGGACCGTAAAAAAACTGCTTTGGAGCTCGCTGCAGCTTTATCTGAAGGAAAAAGCAGATCAGTGAGCGCGTGTACTGTGAGAAGAAGGCTTATTGCAGCTGGGTTAAAAGGTTGCAAGGCAAGAAAGAAGCCGTGGCTATCGGAGCACAACAAGAAAAATCGGTTGCAGTGGGCCCTCAGACATAGAGATTGGACAGTGGAGGATTGGTCCAACGTACTGTGGTCAGACGAATCTAACTTTGAGGTATTGTTATTTAATTTATGTATTATACCAAAACACATAGCCGTCTTTGAAATCACGTCCTGCGAGGGAAATATACAATCTTGAATTAAGTTATTTTTTTGCTTGTTCCATAGGTGTTTGGAACACCCGGTGTTACTTACGTCAGGCGAAGGGTGGGCGAAGAGTACAACCCAGATTGTGTAGTGCCCACTGTTAAACACGGTGGAGGCTCAATAATGATCTGGGGTTGCATGGCTGCCGATGGAGTGGGCGAAATGATGTTGTGTGAGGGGCGAATGAATAGCACCAAATACACAGAAGTTCTGGAAACAGCTCTAGCACCGTCTGTTACACAGATTTTTGGTGATACAAACACCGACGGCGTAAAATTCCAGCAGGACAACGCCACTTGCCACAAGTCAGCACACACTATGGCATGGATGGCTCAAAATGGAATAGATCTTTTGGACTGGCCGCCACAATCACCGGACCTCAATCCTATTGAACATATTTGGTCTATTTTGAAGAAAAATATCCGTAGACACTCGATAAGCAACAAGCAAACACTACTCGCCGCGTTAAAGCATGAGTGGCAAAAGATATCCCAAGAGGAATGTTTTAATCTGGTAGAGTCAATGCCAAAAAGAGTGGCTGCTGTCATTAAATCCAAAGGTGGACCGACAAAATATTAATTATTTTATTAAAATAAATCTTAGTAATCATATGTTTTGTTTTCTTTACATTCCCTATGCTCAATTACCCTAAAACTGACATTACTATAGGGTGCCTAATACTTTTGCACGTGGCGGTAGTACAAGAATACTTAATTGGTGTTCAGTATTTGTCTCCTTAACGTTTGCGTAAACGTAAGACAATATATTATCTTCCATTTATTGTGCATAAGCCATAATTGAATGGCACAGGTTTATCAATAATTGGTGGCGTCTAATTTGCTGTAAGGTTGCTGTTCTCTTACGAAAGCACCGAAGATAGAGAGTTCATTAGATCCAGTTAGAGTTAAAGACTACTCCGAACCGAAATGTTTGAAAATTAGAAGTAAGAAGACAACTGCAGAGACCTGCTATAAATTCGATTTCCAAACAACGGCTTTAACAGCGGATGTAAGGAATAATAATATAATATAATAAGGATAATAATATCTCCTGAACAATAATAACTGACTGACAACTAAGCTCGCTTCATGCTTCAGCAAACAAATGATAGCATACTAAATATCAATTTTCAAAAGGCGGAATCGAAAAAGTGAAAGAGTTTTCAGTGTGATAAAAGTTAAAAATATCGGTGTAAGACTTGAAGGAGGAATAGTTTAAACTTAATAATACAGTCGACCAATATCTTCGTATCAATTTTTAGCAACAAACAGACTTACACAATCTAGAACTAAAGTTCTAGATTGTGTAAGTCTGTTTGTTGCTAAAAATTTATACGATATACGATAAAAATGTTTACCTGAAAATAACATGCAAACCTATAGGTACACTATGGTTAGAAAGCTGATAGCAGTAGTTGGATGTAGCATAAGCGACAAGGGCATTCTTCACAGCACCTGGATAGCCAAACTTTAAAGCAATAACATCCGCTTTTGCTTGACGTTATTTTTCAGTTTGGTAGTGCAGACACGAACTCACGACCGAATAACACCGAGAAGCTCAATAGCAGACTTCGAACTGACTGGCAACAAGACCTAAGTTTTTGGGCTCGAGTATTTTCTCGAGCATTATATGCTGCCGCAAGACTTAAGCAAAGGCCAATTGTTTTTTGGTAAGAATCGATAGAGTTATTGTCCGAAAGACTGAAAATACTAATCATATTTTTATTTTAGACTTATACTTCTTAACACTACTAAACAAATGATTAACCCTTAATGGCTACAACGGTGTTTTTACACCCGGGTGACTTATGTTTGAGCCTGTATCTTTTTTCGTATATAACTCAGCACCTTGAGATTACATGTACTCTCGTAAGTCGACGGTAGCCCTCAAACACGCGGGGAGAGAGGTTGTGCGCAAACGCGGGTCCCGAGCTACTCTTGCAACCCGATGTTTTTCACCCATTGTATATAGAGGGCTACTGAGTTACACCATAAGTAGTGAACTTTCTATGTTTTATTTTTAGTATGTATGTAGTATAGAATCTTTTTATGTGTATTATTATATATATCTCATGATTAATGTAAAATTGTTGTCTGTGTTATTATATTTATGTGCTATTTACATTTCAGATGATGTATCGAATGTAACTGTGTAAGTAATATTTTGTTTACCAAATATTAACGCAATTTAGAAGTGATTGTATATTTTCATTATTGTGCCTTATAATTACTAAAAAGAAATTGAATTTATGTTTATTTTATTTACAAAACACCTTTGAAAAATATTACCAGATCGAAAAATGATTTAAAAAAAATTCTGTGTTTGTAAATAATATGCCAAAATAAAGGCTTATCTGTGATTATTGAAAAATATTATGATATAAAATAATAAGTAACCTTCTTTAAGATTTTCAATACACCTAAAAATCCTTACTAATATTATAAATTCGAAAGTAACTCTGTCTGTCTGTCTGTCTGTTACCATTTCACGGCTAAACCACTCAACCGATTTAGATAAAATTTGGTACAGATATAGTTTAAGACCTGGGGAAGGACATAGGCTACTTTTTATTGATGTAGGTACCACGCGGGCGGAGCCGCGCGCAAAAGCTAGTTTTCCATAATTTTGAGAAGCCTCTATTTACTCATAATTAAAAGTATTTTTTTTAAAGAAATGAAGGCATTAAATCAATTGACCATAAGTCACGAACCATATTTAAAGTACATAATATAATACAAATAGTATAATATCTTTCATTATATAATTTATGCCAATTATTGAATCCGGGTATTTTTACACCCGTTGTAGTCTTAGTAGTATACAAATTCATTGTGGCCTTTAAGGGTTAACTATTTAAGCACGCAAAAGCTAATAATCTCAAACTATCTTATACTGGTGAAACATTGATAGATATAATATATGGTAAAAATCTCAACTAATTTAAGAATATAATTAGTATTTTGGTTCACAAACTTGATCTTGTTCTATCTACTTACTCATTGTCTATTGTAAGCCAAAGCGTTAATACTATATATAATACTATAATTGGCAGCCTCAATTATTGTATAATATAATATAATATTCTATCACATACACACAACACCATCTAGCCCAAACTAAGCAGTGCTTGTACCATGGGTACTAGACAATGGATAAACATACATATTATATACCTTTTTTTTGTAAATATATTATACATAGAAATACCCAGACCAAGACAAACATCCATGTTCATGCACACAAATGTTTGACTTCTGTGGGAATCGAACCCGCGACCTCAGGCGTGACAGGCGGTTACACTAACCACTACGCCATGTAGGCCATTATATATTGCCATTCGTACATAGATACTTAAATGATCTAGAGTATGAGGAATTTTGAAGGGACCCCATGGTGTCAATGGGATGATGGATTATTTTTATAAACTTATTATATTAATAAGGTTATAAAAACAATCCATACACAAATAAGCTATACACAATTTTATTTTGTTAACTAAGAACCATATTATGTTATACACTCATTGCATAGTAAACCCGTACAAAAGCATTTGCTTCAGCACTTTGCGTTTTCTAGCGAAATAGCTAAGAAAACTTGGCCTCATGTTAACAGATTGAAATACTTTAAAATAAATTCTAGGGCGTAAAGAATGTTCATGTGCTAAGTAATGCCTCACAAAATTAACAGCCCACAAATACCGAACCACTTTGATTTTCGTTCACCTTCGCTGTAAGGAATAGCTTAATATACCTGGCTATAACAGTTTTCGGCGCAGCGTGGTGTCACTCTGCAGACCGTAGAGGAAAACCGTTATTTATACCGATTCCTATGTAAAAGGAATTGACACATATAACGGTTTTGGCTGCAGGCTGTTAATAAGACCGTTAAAATGGAGATCAATTTGCATCTGCAATGATACAATGATTTGCAGAATTTGCAGCTGCAATGACCAAATTATCAAAATAGAAAATCAATCAATCAAAAATTATTTATTTATTTATATATGAGTCACAAATATAGGTACATGGGATCTTATTGGTACATAGATGTTTTAGAATCACTACATTTAGCCTTGCGGCATGTGATTTTCTATTTTGACAGTGTCAACAAATTGAAGACTTATATTATCTTAGAGTATTTGCCTGATTTATAGTACAATCGGTTGAACGTTATACTTCTTTTTTCCTATAATTTTATTTCTTTATTTGTAAATTTGTAACTAATTAGCGTAAATATATTTCACAATTCCTTATATATGCAGTTTACCTGTAAATAATTGTTATACATTTTTCTGGACATGCATATAATTTAATATAATAGAGTAAGATCCCAGAACGATCAGACATAACTTATTTTCACATAGATGAAACCTTAGGTTCTCAGTAGCGTCTCATGTTCTTTGAATACCTGCGTGCTTGTGGGCCTCGCCTAGTGACACCTGGGCAGGTACCAGGTACGAAAGGTTACTAAAAATAAGAGTTACTTAACTTAAATTTACATGGCTGATTTTTATATATGTTTTATAGAATATTATTCTAAAATAGTAACATAAGTGTCAGACACTTTCCATGGACCAAAACTTTTGTCAGACGCTTTAAAGCTGCACAAAAAATAAATTAACTTTACTTATTTTTACATGTCTGATTTTTAAATATGTTATTAAGGTAACTATTACAAAGTTATATTTCATTAGTCAGACAAATTGTAGTGACCAAACATTCCCTAAACACAAACATTATTCAGCCGAACTCTTCTTAAAAGATGTATGCTATCGTGGACTTTCTGTAGACCTATAAAGGAGGAACAATCCTCCCATACATTGTTTTCTTTTGTCTCAAAGGGATAAGGCAGCGTTTTCGAGAAAAGCGCCCAATTGGCTTGATTTTTACCGACATTTTCAACAATTATTATCGTCATACTTCAACCAATTTACACAAATCTTAACGAATTATACAATTAAACCTTCCTCGTGAATCACTCTGTCTATTGGTGAAAACTGCATGAAAATCCGTTTCGTAGTTTTTGAGTTTATCGCGTACAGACAGACGCGGCGGGGGACTTTGTTTTATAAATGATGATGTAAAGATCACCAAGTCATCGTTCAATATAGATTTGAGTTGGTGATGGAAGAAACTGAATTAACACAGATCATTTTACCAAGTTTGGGTTAAATAAACTTATTTTTGGCATATTGTATTGATATGAAACCGAAACCTAATTGCAGAAACTGGAATCTCACTACAGTGTCAAAAGTATATTATAATTAATATGTCTTTCATAAACAAATATTTTAAATTTGGTCTTTCCCATCATTTTGTTAGCTTTATAGCAATTATGGTTACACGTGGACAAATTGGTATTCGTCAAGTAGGAAGTCATTTAATTATACTCTTATATCTTTTAATTAATAATTATTTGTGTTAACATTTACACAACGTGACGAAGAATGATCTGAAAGCCGAGCTTTAACACGTTAAGCAAATTTTACGAGACAACATCCCGTTGCCAGCCAGTGACAGTCACGCCAACCTACCATATTACCATATGTAAGAGAGATTACTGACTAGATTGGGTTCATCTTGAACTTCACTCAACATATTATCTACCAACGAAGATAAGTAAACTTTACCATCTGTCAAATGCCAAACATTATTACATGATATCTTACCTAGTAATATTATATACGTGAAACTTTGTGAAGAGGTTTGGGTGTTTGTTATTCAACCACGTGTAAGTAAGCTTGATAAAACTTGTCAAACAGATAAATCTTGTATTGGATTACCACATTGAATTCTTCTGTGGGATACATGTGGGCGAAACAGCGGTTAGAAACTAATAGACCATCAGATAGACTCTACAGACTCTTAAACTTTAGCCAATCAAAAATAGAATTGTATTGCTTCTTTTGGCTTAATCAAGTTGACAGTGCGAGAGATTTGAAAGAATATTTTGTTTTGTATTTTATATGAGCTACGTGATAATCATAATACTGAAACTAGATAAAATGTGCTGTGCAAATCTAATATAATTTTCAATATAACTTCTAAAAGAAACTCATACCAAGGATGCGATGTGACGCTATTTAAATTAACACACAGAGATAATATGGTTTTGTCGGCTCGATGGTACTAGTCTATCTTTTTGAATAATTCAGTATTTCACATATATACATTCAGCAATTAAATACCAACATAAATACCAGCTCAGCCTCCTCGTGATCATGGTTGCTAAAAGTAATCAAAACCTCAGTGAGTCTGACAGTCTTAAATAAAATGAACCGCGGTAAAAACCCCAATCTTTTGTTTAATTTCTATGTGAAACATTCACGTTAACATTAAAATACTACATTAAATTTATATTAAAAATTGTGGCACCGCCATTTAACATGGCGAGACATACTGTTGGCGCAATGAATGTTTCATCATTCCATTCCCTAAGCAACATGTGTGATGTGTTTGATGTGTGTTTTTTGCCTGGCATTGTAAGACATCTGAGTGAATCCACTTATATTGTTTTTTTTAATGATACACAACAAGCTATGTTTTATAAAACAAATTTATTGCCCAATGTACTGATGCTTAATGGGATTCAGGTTGAGATATAGTCTCGTCATAACCTCGTAACAGCATGTAATCTCCTCGAAATGCTCCAATTTCTCTAAACTTAATTTGACTATAGTTACGTTTTGAGACAGATCTCAATACTTTATCTTGTTTATTGACAAAATAACTGGAAACGGCAAAAACAGAGACTAAAACCTGGCCTCAAGCCTACGATTCAATATGAATGTTAACGATGGAATGCAGCTCTTGTTACTCGATGGCGCACCTCCAGTTTCAAGGCTTTGACTAGCAAATGTAACTTTAAAACAATTTCGATGAGACATTCTTACTGTAAGTTCACCAACTTTCGTAGGCAATTTCTAAATGATTAGAATTCGTAAATACTGCATTTGTAAGAAACGATCGTTTAAGGCACTGGTCCATCTGATTTCTGGCCTTATATAATAGAATAATATTATTATTCTGAACTCCAAAGAACTCCAAGATATCTGATCACTTTTCATTTACAACAAAAAAATTCTCACACGTAAAATAACTTCTATGCCACGGGGACTTACACTGATTACAAAGAACCTATTCCACCCTTTTGCTATTGTATTTTAAATATTTTTGTTTAAAATTAAGTCGTCCTCGTAATAAAATACCCTCAAAATTATGAAATAATATTATTATGCGAGTATTATACACCAAATATACCAGCAAAATTGAAATCATCTTTTTTTTTGAGGTTGTCACTTACTTAAACTTAAAGATATTATATCAGCGTTGAAGATAGGAATTTCTATCTACTTAATAGAAATTCCCGACGGAAAAAGTGGAACGATATCTACTGATGGTAAATATTTTAACTAATAGTAAAATATAGATAAATTATATTGAGACCAGGAATTATTGTACTGACAGGTACGTGATGACCACTCAAAATGCTGCGTAATCGATATAATCAGATTCCGTTCACCTGCTAAATTAAATGTTTCGATGAATCTCTGAGAATGAGATTCGATTAATATTATTAAAATACTTCAATATTTGTTCTCATAATTTTATTCCTCCAGATGGTAAATAAAAGCAACTAAACACAGAGAAATTTATAAAAAGAATAACATGATTATAATGATGTGGGTATTCGGTCCAAAATTTACCCTTTTATTCATGTTATCGTGTTGAGTGGAATGACATTATTAGTTACTATGTTGCTTATAGACGCTTGTAACACCATGGGTGTTACTGTACCACATACGCGTTAACAACCCTATAAAATCTTTTTATTGCACTTACGAAAGACGCAGTGTAGTATCTAGGGGAATATTGACTAGAGTAGCCCACCGTTACCAACTATTTGGTGACCATACGAATAAGCGGGCTCGTCGTAAAGAAGTGCTAATCTGTGACAAGAAAAGTAAAAGCTCCGAAAACAAAAATTTTCTTTTTAAAAGACCACGCCTTCTCTATTATTATAATTCCTGTGTAGTGCACCCAGACTCGAAACAACTACATATATATGAATTTTAAAATGTTTGCTTCATGTGGCGTTAGAACCCTTAAAACTAGGCACAGTGGTAGTGGTGAGGCAACCACACACACTACCACGAAATCCATGCTTTCAAATCTAATTCTTAAACTCCTATCTCTTGTATCCCTTGCTTTTCTTTCATCTTTATATTGTTTCCCTAGATTCAGCAACGCAAGAATAATAAATGGTACCGCAAATGCTCTTAGGTTACTGTAGCAGCTTTCCATGAGGAAGGCTATAAGCTTGTTTGCTTTTGTTGTATAAAAATACCGCGGTGAACAGTTCTTTGAATAAGACGCCGCGCCTGCAGGATTACATTTCTCTGTAACTCTTTTTACGCGATCAGTTCATAGACGTTAAGTTAAACCTTTTGTTGTTTAAATATAATGTATTCGACTTAACGTGGAATTAAGACATTCATAAGAGGATATAATAAATTGTGCCTAAAAGATTCACGCGCTGTCAGAGATTTCAGCGCTTAATACTACCAAACAATGTAGGTACCACATTAAATTGTGATAGTACCCATCTATGAAACTGATTCTGGTTGAATAAGTAGTCTGGCGTTAAAGATATTTGCGTATCTAAATAATTGTCTACATAACATAATATTATGCAAGTCGATGCATTTACACAATATGTAAAATGTGACCACATGGATGGCGTAGGTGTTTAAGTGGTTTGCGGTTGGTTGGTTCGCTTTGCCATACCCACTGCGCCGAGTGTTGAGGTTTTGGTACCCACACAGGACAAAAATTTGTGTGATCCGTTATGAATGCTCCGAGTCTGGATATTCTTTATGACCGTTATTTGAATGTCTGTAAAGTACTACATAACATAGGATTTAATACAAGCGCGGGAGTAGTCTTTAAAAAAACCTTTCTATGAGAACGATTCTTATTCACTTTTTTTTTCAAATGTATTGATATGTATACAATACAATACAATATTTATTTATTTCTCTCAAAAGGTTACAAGTTTTTACAAAATGAGTACAGCTTAGGTAATTAGGAACCTTGTGAGAGCTGGAGTCCATAGTAGGTTCTAAGACCTGTGTGACAGATCTCCAGGCTCTTTCCTTTATTGATTAGTGTTTAAAGCTAATAAGTACATGTTGGAGCAATTTGAGGTTATAAATATTTAGTAGATGCATGCTCAGTGTGTCTGTGTTTGTTTGTGTATGTTTGAGTGTGCATGCACAGTGTGCGTGCGTGTGCGTGTGTGTGTGCGTGTGTGTGTGTGTGTGTGTGTAAATGTGTGTGTGTGTGTGTGTGATAGTAGTTATTTTAAGATAGTCAAAATATTTTCTGTTTCTATATAATCTAGGGACAGAAGCCATGTTGTCACTGTTTTTTAGCATTTAAATGTGTTCAAAGGATAGATGTTTAATTTTTTGTTGACTTTATTATATACGTGGCCACCTAAGAAATGGAAGCAACGTTGGCAGCGGTTGTTTTTACGGGGTTTACTTGACAGACATTGAATCTACGGCGGGAGGAGTTATATTTGGAAGGATCATGGGGGGATTGGGCGTGAGTATTCAGGTTTAGTTTAAGAATGAACAATTTACGGACGGAGAGAACATCACAAATTTTATATAGTTCGGTGGTGGAAAACTGATAAGGCAGCTGCAAACCAACTTTTAGTAGAGCTTTTTGGCCTCGCTCAAGTCTTAACAGGTTGGTTTTTGTAGTGCCGCCCCATGCAATAACACAGTATTGGATGAGAGACTGGGCCAGTGCTAAATAGACCAATATCAGAACATTCGTGTCTGCAGAATGTCGCAGGTTCTTAAAAACGAAGATGAGCTTCCGTAACCTAAGTGCAAGTGCCTCTACGTGGAGCTGGAAGGTAAGTTTGTCGTCAATAAGTATGCCTAGATATTTAATGCTGTTAGTTTGTTGGAGTGAAGAGCATTTGCAGTTTGCGCAAGGTCGTGCACCACAAGAGTGAGCAAACAAGGGACCGGGAGAGCGAACTGGTTTGCCGGCGGATGTAAGTGAAAAATAGAGGTAAAACGTTTCGCTGGGATTCAAAGTAAGCAGGTTTTGTGTAAGCCAATTTGTGATCTGGTTAAAACCCGCTTGTGCACCAGCAATTGCCGAGTCCCACGTAGAATCGTGGAATATCAGGGCAGTATCATCGGCGTAAGTGAAGATGGGGCCATTTTGTAGCTTTAGACGACAGAGGCAATCTATATAAATCAGAAATAGGGTAGGACCAATAATACTACCCTGAGGCACCCCGTAAGTCACTGGGAGTTCATCACTCAGCCACTCTCCGATCTTCACACATTGTCTTCTGTCTGTAAGGTAGCTAGAGAAAAGTGAGAGTTGGGCACCTCTTATTCCCAGTTTCTCCAGTTTAGCCAGTAACAGTGGGACAGAGACCGTATCAAAGGCCTTTGCGAGGTCCAAGAATATGCCTAGCACTTTTTCTTTTTTGTCAAGGTTGGTAATAACGTTATTGGTTAGATCTAACACAGCATTTTTTGTTGAGATCCCCGAGCGGAAACCATACTGATGTGGGGAAAGAAGCTTATATTGTTCTAAGTGCTTAATGAGTCTGTTGCTCATTAGCCTTTCAAGCACTTTCAAAAGTGTAGGTAGAATGGCTATTGGCCTATAATTGTCTGAACGGTCTCTGTCCCCGCTCTTATGGATTGGATGTACGATGGCTAATTTGTATGCGTCTGGAAAAACTCCTAGGTTTAACGCCATATTGCAAAGATGGGTGAATGGTGGGATCAGAACGTTTTTAAAACGTTTGAAAAAAGTGCCTGAGATGTTGTCTAAACCTATTGCACTGTCACTCCTGAGGTTCAGTACCAAGTGCTCGATTTCTGATTATCCGTTTGCAGCAAAACGAAAGAGTTTGGCAAACTGCGCGATTCAGTGACTGTATTCGAATTGGGGTTTATATTATTTATTGATTTAATAGGGTCAGTGGGTGAGAGGAGTTCAATGGCCTGTGATTTTATTTTGGTGGTATTGGTAATATTTTTTATGACCTTCCACAGTTTTTTATTATCTTTTTTCGCTGATTGTAGTTGGCTTGTGTCATAGTTCTTTTTAGCGTTATGAAGTAGGTTTGTGCAGTAGGTCCTGTACCTTTTATATGTGGTTATCAGAATGTAGTTGTCTGGTGAGTTTTCCAACTTGGAATGTAGGTTGTCCCGGTTTCGCAAACACTTTAGAATACCTGGTGTCATCCAGGGTTTCTTGAGTCTTTTCCTATTGGGTACTATTTTCAAAATTTTGTTTGAGGTCAGGACTGAGTTTAGACTACTAATAAAGTAATTGGTAGCCTCGTTGACGTCGCGGCTATTATAAATTGGGGAGAAGTCTATATGCAAAAGATCGGTTTCTATTTTGTCGTAGTCAAAAACTTCGATTTTTTTAAATTTACTTGTATTAGTATTGATTTTCTGTGTGCATAGAAAGAACAGGACAGTGTCGTGGTCAGTGACAGAAGTGTGTGCTACATAACAGAACGCTAAGCTTTTGGTTTTTAGAATTAGATGATCGATACAGGTCAGATTATGTCTTGTGGGTATAGTATGTGCTGGAAGCATACCGTGATAGGCAACCATTGTGAGATAATCAGCTGATCGAACGTCGCTGGTATTTCTTGAAATATCGATGTTAAGATCGCTAGAAAGTATAATATTTTTATACGATGAATATGTTTTCAGGAGATTGTTTAAGGAGTCGAGAAAGGGGGAAATATTTTGTTTTGCAGGGGGTCGGTAGATAGCGATTACTATGGTATCTTTGTTCAAAATCAGCGATATACAATTAGCCTCTTGAATCGTGGACTCGGCCACTGAAACCTGGTGTTGAGTATGATGGTATACAATCACACCTTCATTTTGCGTATTATGGTTGATCGAGGTGGTGACGTTGTAGCCTTCTATTGTAGGTATGGGTGGAGATTTTTGGAGCCAACACTCAGTTAAAATTATAATGTCCCATTTTATTCCGCTTCTTTCAAGAAGCACGGTGAAGTCGTTGAAGTTCTTGACACATAATTGAGATGGCATTGCCGTGTGATTTTACTATTTGGGGACAGTCCTCTATTATACATGTCGCCGAGACGGCTACCGAGACGCCATCAATCTCGTCAAGTAGATTATTTAGGGAATCGAATTATTAAAAGTAGGTTCAAGTAGGATACAATATATAAGTCCGTGGGACTGGCTACAGACTGTGATAATGTGGAAATTATTCCATAAGTAGTAAAAGCTGATGGGTGAGGGTGTTAAATGCGGATATTGTAATTGGTGTAGCGTAAGTGTATAGCAGTAGGTCGATAGGTTTATTAACGTGAGTGTGCGAGTGTCTGAATAAAATGTGAAATCTATTTTTAAGTATGACAAGTAAAGCAATGGCATTAGTAAGATGATGCCATATAATATGGAATAGTCTTGTAGATAGATTGGTCGTGTAAGTGTAAAAATTGTGTGTCTGTTTTTTGTGGTATGTTGTGTAGAGTGGGTAATAGTGGAATGTATTTGAGGGTGTAGTACTGTAACGTAAATAACGTATGAGAAAGTAAGAGTAAAAATAATAAACTTAAAGAATAATAACAAACATAGTGCAAATACGGGAGATAGTCATTTAGGATTCAGGTTCTTCAGGTCTTGTTCGGAGTCTATTCGAGTCGGAAGTAAGTCTTGGGTCTTCTAAATAAATATTTTGCCGTAGGAGGACCAGGTTCCAAAATATTTGTTATCCTTAACGAGCTGTCTAGCTAAATATGCATATAATGCGTCGTTGACTGTACAAAGTAAGAATCGCGTTGCGCACAACTGTATCTGAATACTTTATTACAAAATTTTGAAAATAGTTACACTACTATTACTATTAAACTTTACTAATGTAATTCAATGAATAACATTCGCGTAAACAGAAGACAATATTATGTATCTGAATATCTATCGAATTTAATTATTTTAACGGAAAATGTCGGAGACTAGCAAGTTAAAGCGCATGTTAAATGTCATGTCAAGTGATATGTAACATTGTCTTACGTTTACGCGAATGTAATACATTCAAATTAAACTACTTTATATGGATTTTATTGCATTGTGTCTTTGAAAAACACTACTATTAATACTAAAGTACTAGTCGATTTACCTGCAGTTCGGATTATTCCTGTGAGAGAATAGCGACTAATAATGAGGCGTTTGCGCACACACTTGTGTACTATATTATCATCTGTGCAAACGCCTAATCTCCTTGAAAGTTGGTTGTTGTGGTAGTACTACTATTCATTACTAATATTATAAAGAGAAAATGTTTGATTTTTTGTTTGGTCATTTGTAAGGATATACCTCAAAAACTACAGACATGATTTTAAAATTCTAACCTTTAGAAAGCTATATTATTATCGAGTGACACAGGCCTTTTTTTAAAGTACCGTTTTTAACGTAACCTAACTTACTTTTAGACGACCAAAGCCGCGGGTGAAAGCTAGTACCTACTATATATTTGTCATAACAAACTAACACTAACTGCCTTTTTATGAATAAGAAGGACATCCTATTTGAACGCCATAGTTCAGTCATACGTTCACAGTGCTTGCAAAATAATATTTGTTGATGCTGATTGCAATTTAGGCTCAATCTAAAACACTTCTTTTTAATATTATAAAATGCGTTGTAATTATTATTTTGTATAAATGATGTCATTTATTTGAATACTGATTCATGTTTAATATTTCGAAATACTTTCCATGAGTGTAAAGATGTCTAGAACATTGCCTAATCTTCTTTTAAATTATCCTAGATACACATAAATCAAAGAAAAATAAACTAAGATCCTTTCAATTTAATACTGCCCAATTACATAGTACTTTTAAGCAATCGAAAATTATAGCAAATGCTTCTGTCTTGACATTTAAAATGTCGAATTATTTAATTGTATCAATAACTTAACTTATAGATAGACAAATAAGCTTCCTCAATGCTGTTATAGAAACAGAGTCTACAAATGAACCCGTTATGCAAAGATTAACTTGCCAGGAAATTGGGTCTTTACTCTTAATGGATGAATCTTGAAAATGCGCAGTTAGCATCTTCAGACAGCGTGCAAGGAAAGCAATTCTCTGAATAATTGGATGATGCAGTTTCATTGCAGTAATTGGTGTAATATGAGACTGTTTCATTAAGTATATATTATGTCGAAAAGAATTTAGTTTGGAACGTTTTTTTTTTAGGTGCTATACATTCACTGTTTTAACAAGTAAAAACGGATTGCACTCCACCACTCATTCTTTAAAAGCTTAAAACTGAGTGTGCACGATCTTATTTGTATCAAACAACTCTAAGTAAAAGCAATCCAGTATTTTGATTACAAAAATACTCGAAGTGCATACAAGCGCACGTCCGAACCGAATAACGAATCGTTCCACTAGTTGCCACCACGAGTGTAGTTCTAGTAGACTTGTTTGTGGGGAGTGTATGAATTCTGTTTTAATATTTGTCACGCATTTTCAACGAAATATGTTTAAAACTTTTGTAATAATCAACAACAATCACAAAGGCAAATGTTTTGCCTTATAAATAAATAATATTGTCTTCTGTTTACGTGAATGTTATTCATTGAAATTAAACTACTACATCCGGATTTTATCGCGTTGTTTATTAGACACTTTATTACAAAATTTTGAAAACTGTTACACTACTATTACTATTAAACTTTACTAATTTTTAAGCTAATTAAATTATTGAAACTATTAAACTATTTATACTATTACTATACTATAATACTATTTATATTTGTGTTTACACTTTCCCCGACGTTTCGGTTGCTTTTCAGCAGCCATGGTCACGGGGAGACTAAGATGGCAGTTGTCTCAATGTTCCAGTGTAGTTATTTCAAAGTACCCGAACATAATTTAATCATGGGTGTTTCTATTTACGCAGAATGAGTTTAAAGTATCATGAAGTCTAGCTGTGGTTTGCTTCTTCTTGACTATTTGAATTACTGGATCCCACGCTGGTGGTACATTCCAACCATCTTCTCTATTGAAATTAGGATGTTTTTTTGATTTCAATAGCCTCACGAAGCATCCTTGGTAGGAATCGGTGTTCTTTAGCGAGCATCTGTGGTTTGTCAAATCTCAGGTAGTGGTTGGTCCCCTGTTGCATATGTTCACACACAGTTATAAATAAATGTCAGCCCTGTATATAATCTGACCCACTGCCACGTACGGGCCGCTTTCCAGTGTGCGAGGGACTAGGCCATAGTCCACCACGTTGCGCGTTGATCCAGTGCAGGTAGTCAGACATCACATAACATTATGGAGAAGTCTCAGATGTGAGGGTTATTTCACGATTTTCCCTTCGCTTTTAAAGCGAGAAATAATTAACTATTTAATACACATATCACTTCAAAAAGTCAGAGATTGTGTTCGACACTTATTATCGCTGCATGTTACACGGTTTTCATATATCAACATAAATTATAGCTACTTCATTTGAATAGTAAATGTATTACACGATTTTTCTCGTATTCAAAGATCGAAATCACAAGACATCACGTTTTGGCTAGCAGGCGAGACATCTATTTTTCAAGTACATGAAAGTTGCAGTCAAACTATTTGAAAGAGAATATCCATCTTGGGCGTTTCAAGTGGAATCAATTGTGATTTTGTAAAACTTGAACAAAATATTTATACACATTTGTATAGATTTACAACTGACACAATTTATGTTTTACGTGAGACATTTAACCAACAAAAATTATATATATATAAATATATATATATATATATATAAATATATATATATATATATATATATATATATATATATATATATTATTTATATATATATATATATATATATATATATATATATATATATATATATATATATATATATATATATATATATATATATATATATATATATATATATGAAACTGCAATGTAGAGGATCTCGGGTTCAAACCCACGTCGCGCACCTCTGACTTTCGGAAGTTATGAAGTTATATGACTTAATGAATATGATAATGAAATTATGTGCGTATTGATTGCCAATTATCGCCTGCTCCGTGCCTCGGAGAGCACGTTAAGCCGTCGGTCCCGGCTGCCATGAACATATATGGCAGTCGTTATTGGGAAGTCAGTGCCCTCTAATATCCTCACACGTCTAGCCTTAGGGTATCGTTAACCTTCGGGTCGCGGAGGTCAGGTGGTAGCCGCTCCGTGTAAAAACTGATATCCAGTCAAAATCCGGTTAGACTAGAAAGCCGACCCCAAGTGACTTGGGAATAATAAAGGCTAGAGAGAAGAATTATTTATGACTCTTAATATAACTTGTATCTATACGTTTAATAAAATTGTAACTGGTCGATATCTGTACGTAGAAGATGTTTAGGAAGAATATATATTAGGGGGTAGAGTTAAAGAAGCCTAAATAAATATTTCTAGAATTTTTGTATGTCTGTCTATCTATATGTTTTCACGCGAATCATATAAAAACTACTGCAAAATTGAATGCGGTTTTACCACAGAACATATAAGAGTAGTATTGCTGCTTGCATATTTCATTTTGGTACGCAACGTGTCGAGTATCATGTGTTTAAATCAACTTCTATTTCTGCAATGAAAAAAAGGAAGTACCTTTTTCCAAATTCAGGGAATTTGGAAATAGGTACTTCCTTTTCGCATGAAGTTGGGGGCGAAAGCCAGTTAATTGTTGTTAGTCGTTCTTTAGTCATATGTGGATTTGTTAAAACAGTAACTGGAATAGTACACATATTAAAACATGTACTAACAAATAGATAATTAATTCGTTTAGAGTATGAAAATAACTTTGTAGTTAGATATTAATTTATTGTTTTTTTAATTTAATGAAACTATCGTTGAAGTATGGTAGAATAATGTAAATTTTAAGTACTCTTGAATGTGTTACAAAATGCAGTTCCCGGCGGGACCGCACAAAGCTGCTTAGAACAGATTTCAGTAAATATGCGCCCGTATTCACCACATGTAGAGGAGAGATACACTAGCGAAAGATAATGTCTTACAATTTTGAGCATGGCAGAGCTGCCATGCTCAAAATTGTATTAGAGATAGAGTCATTTGCATGGCTTTTGGCATACTTTGAACTAGTTCGTACAATATATAAAAGGCAGCTCCGCTGATAACGTTACGTAAGTATAGCTTTAAGCTACAAACTGATTGAACAATTTTTGGTCTGTTTTTTGTGTCGTGTGTTATTTATTACAAAAATCTTTCTCGCAGCATGAAATTTGGTGACTGTAAATGGTAAACAATAGATTTGTTTTCACTTATGAGGGAACTAGGAAATATTAATGGTTCTCTATTTTTAACCGACATCCAAAAAAGGAGGAGGTTCTCAATTCGGATGTTTGTATGTTTTTTTATTACCTAACTTTTTTATCCATAACCTAAAGTGCCATTTTTTTTGTCCTAATCATCATTTGTCTGAATGATAACTTTCCCGAACTTAATGTCACATAATATCACATGTCATAAAATTTAAATCCCTAAACACAATATGTTTTAAATTTGTATGTCATAAATATTACAATCAATAATATACAAAAGACTTAAAGACGTTTTCAATAAAAGTTAAAAGTCCTACATTCGAATGATTGAATGTTTATTTATCTTAATAAGGATTTTAAAACTAATTTGTATTACAAAGCTTGGCTTTTGTCACGGCTCTGGCGCTGCGGTTCTCCGGCGGTCCCACGCGTGCTAATTATCGCAGATGGCTTTCGCTCACTACCGCAGCTTCGGCTTGCTGGCCAGCCTCAGCCGCGGCCGCTCGCTCACAGCCTCCTGCTCCTCAGCGCGCGGGCCGCCTCGCCCCTACGCGCCTACGCGATTCTAAATTACACTCTAGGTGTAGGGCAGACAAGACTGCGTGGAATCGAATTCACAGCGATTCATTTCTGTCACTACAACTTAATTTTTAGCAAATGTTTTAGGACTAACAATTTTATTATAAATGAACATTCGGAATAATACACATTATAAAATACAATACTTAGAACATATTATGACTTTATTTCATGCAAAATTAGGCGATTCAATTATTATAGTACTCGATATTATGATAGAATAGTTTTAGAAGTAAAGATAATTATGTAAAACAAAATTGCGAATGTTTTAACATTATGGTTACTGAAGTTTATAGCAAACGTGTTATGGATAATGATTTCCGGACAAACAATTTTAGGAGAAGAAAGAGAGTACCAATATTAATACATACGTAAGGATTAATTTTGGGCAAGAATATGGATGTTCGAAATAAAACTGGACTGCTTTGCTGTCATTTTTGTTAGTTCATTATAATACAGCGACCCCCTACTGGAGTGTCAGCGACTGATTGTCTACTGACTTCGGCAGTTAGACAAGGTCAATTGCGCTGATGCAGGTAGGAGTGCACTGACTTCAGAAAGCTCAAGCGGGTATTTTAAAGTTAGCACCAACGCGATACCCCTGTACTGACTTGAAATCAATTTACACAATAACAGTAGTAAGAGTAGTAGTTACAGGCTCAATGTAAGTCAGCCTTAAGTTAGATCACATTTCTGCCCAAAAAAGTACAATCAACTGTTTGAAATGTCAATGATAATAAAATATTGACCTGGTAGGAGATTATGTTTATAAGTCGTTCGGGGTGAAAACTCTAGGGTCAGGGATCCCAGTGCTCATGCTCTCTATAAAGAAATAGCAAAAAGGTTAATCAACGTTTCCCGTGATCAAATTGCTGGTCTTTATAACGCGGAACGAATAAGCTTTGCTACTCAACGTAGCAATGCTGCCCGTCTTCTGGGCACACTACCAGTCAATTGTGATGCAAAGGAATTCTATGACGCCTATTAGAGGGTCTTCGTTTTTCTTTTTTATTTCTGTTTCATAATATTTTAGGCATAAGTTAGTTTCAAAGAATTATGTTTATTGATAATATTATTACAGTAAATAAACTTAATTATCCTTACTAAGGTTATAAATGCGAATTTGAGTTTGTTTGTTTGTTTGTTACGCTTTCACGCCTTAACTACTCAACCGATCATCATGAAATTTTGCATACACGTTGTCAGGGTTATCGAAAATGATACAGTTTCTTTCATCCAGAAAATAAGGACTGTTCTTGAAGGATATAAATTTAATGACAAAATCTATATACACGCAAAGAGAGCCGCGGGAAAAATCTAGTATATAATATAACTCATAAGCATTTGTGATACTCATAAACTAAATTTCATTATTTTCAACTAGTAGCTTATTAATTTCCTAACAAAGAAAGCACATTTTGCTACTCTTTGTTAATATTACGCTGTGTGGCTGGACTATGAATAGACAAGTGCATCGTTTCCCGAGGGCGCTGTAAAGGCTACAAAGTACATCCACAGTATAATAAACCACAGCATTATGTTATGTGCATTACTTCTTTAATTTTGAATTCGGTCTATGAATGTAAGTAATTAATGTTTAGTGTATGTACAATTTACATATATAATGGGTAGTTATTTAATCTATTTATGCTCTCGAGGGTTATTAGCATGGAAGTTCATTTTCCATACAATTTCTACAATATACTGATATACGCTGGTATCTGGCTCATTTCTTACTATTACCCGCGATAAAGTAATTTATTACCTTTTAAATAATTTATCGCGAGTAAGACCCATTATCTAGCATTATATTAAGCATTTGTTATCTGTACCGTAATTTAATCCCAAATGTGAATTGAAAGCATTACTTTATATAATTATCATGCTACCGTTTACAGGAAAACGCAAATTATAGAAGTATTCAATCATATGAACAAAACCGAGATCGCTCTCCAACTAGCAGACATTATTCGAAAATATTATTTAGAAAATTCAAACATGTAAGTTCCTTGCGATATTCTCTCAGTGTCAAAGTCAAAATCAAAGTCAATCCAAAGTCAAATAAAAACATCATTACATTATTTTACAATTCATAATATGTATAAGGTCTTGCAGCCATTACTCTATATATTACCTGATAATATAAATCTTAATAACAATAAAGCATTGCAATGTTAATGGGCTGAGGCATTTCAGGTATGTAGTAATAATTAAAAGTAATCATTTATAATAGATATGCAAGCATGGCATGAGGGTGCATACACTTACACTTTGTGACTTACATACATAGATTCACGCCTGTTTCTCAGAGGGGTAGGCAGAGACTACGGATTTTCATTTGCTACGATCCTGACACATTTCTCAGGCTTCATTCACTTTCATCACATTTCTCATAGACACCGGTGGTTCAAGGAGCTCTTAACCGAGCCTATGTCCAGAACGCCTCCGATCTGATCGAGAAACGTTCGCCAAAACTTTGTGACAATGGAAAGAAAGTCCGTTACTTTATTTATTTATTTGATCATTAACAATTTTTACATTGTGTTTGATTTGCATTGGCATTACATAGTAGAATAATATAATACAATAAAATTATTAAATTAAAATAAAAACAAAGCAAAACAAAAAAAAATTATACACACTTATTGCAATATGACTATTAATTAAATCAATATTAAGTGACTAGTTGTCAGTACTAGAATATATAGTAGGTATATGTCATTTAATAATATAAACAATCATTCTTATCAATTTTAATCATGTAAACAAAATTATTTCAATATGTCATATAAGATTAAATACAAAATTAATAAATTACACCATACTAAATGGAAACAAACATTTATTAAATATATTTATCGTAAATAGTAAAATGTACTAGAGAACGTCACAAATAACCACGAGGACTTATACATTACTAAATATACTTATAAATAGTACAGATAATTGAATCTTGTACGGAACAAACAACTAATTCCATGCGGTTCTATCATGTATAATATAGTAATTGATTAAAGAGCCTTTGCTAAATTAACAGAAGTTAACAGTACTTTTATATTTAAATTACTAAATAAATGTATTTGTGTTGGTCTTATTATAATGTTCCATGCAAAGGCAACTCAGACCTGTCCAGAATTTCTTTTTCAAAGGCATTATAATAGCAGCAGCAATATTCTGGAACGTAGCGGTCCCGATCATCCATTTTACTATCGCTAATCCATCACTATGTGAGGCAATCCCGATATATGTATGGCGGATGCTTTGATGTTATTTTAGTCGTATCGGAACAACGCTAATGGAAATAGTTCAGGTGTATTTGGGAATTTTCCAATAGTAAAATGAATCATATTCTACTCCAAGTTGTTAAAAACACCCGGGAAGATTTTGAAGCATATTAGGTTATAGTCTTACTTAATAATAATTTATATTATCAATAAGTATTAAATAAATAAAAATTGTTTATTATCATTTCCTTATATGCCATTGTCGCGGCCTACGGTAATTTTAGCGATAATTAGAGACACGATTGATTCCATTGTACGGAACCGCCGTGACGTCGACAAGTCACGTGAGCGGAATGGTTAGATGGGTTATATTTCAAATTGAGACGGACGTCGTTGGACAGTCTTCCTGAAGCTACGATGTAGATCGGATTATCTAAACGGGACCGCTGGCTTACTTGACTTAACTTATAAATGAATGCTAATACTTCTTCTAAAAATACCTATATCAGGAGTGCCCGTTCTTCACATTACAGCATAATAAATATAAAATGCTCCGCGATAAGTTTATTTGAACAAACGGTTAATGAATATAATCGTGTGTAGATGTTTAATATATTAAATTTAAGACCTGACGACAATTAGGTCAATTTATAGAATGTTCCAACCCATATTATAAAAGAATGTTTACTTTAAAAAGACAACTCCCGATTTATGAATGTGGCACTTTGTCCTAACCATACAATTAAAGGACACAAAGTACACTACTAAAACAAATCTTATCTTATAAGTACACAACTAATAAAATGTATCTAAATGATGCGCATTCTTGCAGCAAACAATATACATTTACTCGTCATTCGACAAATTCGTCCTGTACAGTTAGATGTTTAGAAACCAAACAATGAATAACAATATCAAACATATCAAATCTAGAACATTTATAAAGATTCTCTTTATCTCTCTCTCTTTTTCACTCTTACCTGCGATCAATTGATTCTTAGCTATAAATCTACCATCTATTATTATATACCTATCTACTACATTGTGGCAAAGCCATAAAGATTTGAATTTGATAAATTTTTACCATCATAATGGTTTTTTTTTCTTTAGCCTTTTGTTATGTCCCACTGCTGTGCGAAAGCTTCTTCTTTGCACTTCCAACGTCACGGGTTGATCACGACCAATGCAAGTCGGTAGAAACGTTGGGCAATTAAAATGTATTTATTACCTACTAGCTTTTGCCCGCGGCTTCGCTCGCGTTAAGTTAGAATTTGACAACCAATTCGGGTTGTACTCTGCTTGTAATAATATAATTCAATCATGATTCGAAAGACACGTGGCGCCATCTAATAACATAAGAACGTTATTATTGTTTTCCTCGGGAACAGTAATTTTTTTCGGGATGAAAGGTAGCCAATGTCCGTTTTTGTACACCTATATACAAAATTTCAGGATGATCGGTTCAGTGGTTTAGGCGTGAAAAGGTAACAAGGTGAGGGCGGTATGGAGGCCACTGCTCTTAGACCACACGACTGCTTACCATCAGGGTAGTGTGGTCATTTTGACGAGCAAAATAAAAAAAAACGTTTTCCCTTTTATAATATTAGTTAGGATAGTTAGGATAAATGCTTAATGGCGAAGAAGACCCGTTATCTAGTATTAAGTATATGAACTATGTATACAAATCGCAAAAGTCTAGAAACGTTTATTATAATGGTATTTGATCAAAGAGTGATTTGCTATTATGGTTGTTCTTATATTTCACAATCGCAGTTGTTTTGACTGCAAGCCAAACTACCGCGGTATCTTAAAAGTCCAAATCCGAAATACTGAACATTGTTTTAAATCTCATGTGTTATCCAGAAAGTCTCCAGACTAAAGTAAGCACTTTGTTTGCACATTAGGCACAGTATAAATACTTTTGTTTTATTCTGAATGCAGAATGCCGGCCATATTAGCACAAAATAAGAAGGTTAGGAAAAATATAAAAGTAGTCTTAAAGAACAGCATCCTACCTAATCTGATAAAATATGGAAATGTGAAGAGAATGGTAAAGTGTGTTTTGCTGTTTGTTTGTTACGCTTTTACGCCTTAATTATTCGACCGATACTCATACCTTTTATGCAATATCGCATACACGTCAGACATTCAGAAAAGGACATCTCATACAGCAAAAATAATGTTCCCAAGCGAGCGAAACCGGAGTCAAAAGCTAATGTTTTGACGTGACAATGTGTAATAAATCGATGAACGCCGGCTGCACGCACGAAAAAGGATGACTCATTGTCCCGTTACGCTCATTGTCCCGTTACGCTCATTGTCCCGTTACGCTCATTGTAACGTTACGATCGGAGCGAGAGCGCTACACGAGCGAGCGAAAGGTACGATCGTGACGTTGTCACGTTAAACTATCGTCCGTAAACCGACTTTACAGACAACCAATTTTTTATAATTATAATAGGTATTTGGTTTATATACATTTAAATGTATACATACTTAAATAGGTACTATAAACGCTTGGTAGATTTCTAACTACGAGTACTAAATACATTAGAAAAGCTTAAAGCGTATTTAAATGGTACAAAGACAAGTTTGCATTCAATTGTTCCATGCGCGCCGTTCCGTTGTAGTAAAGTTTGCAATTGTTGTACAAACTGACTGTACACTATGACATGTAATGTTACAGTATTGTAACTAAGTTGTATTGTTTAAGCAACTAACTTAAGGAAATTCTGTATTTCATTTATACTTACGGAACACATGCTTGATTATTTATCAAACGTAAAATACCAGACCTCTATTATTAGAAATCATTTATGCATATATATTTACTCTTACATATACACACCGATAGTTATCCCAATGTATTTGAATAACAATCAGTTTATAAGTTACTCCAGTGCATACGAATAATCGGATTACTTTAATATATTTCTTGTATTCGGACATCGATAAACTAGCTCTCCGATATACTAGTCGAACATCAGTGTGAACCTAGCAGAACCCAGTTAATATCTAGTACACTGTTGTTTTAACCATTTTGCTGTATTTGCGGCAACGGCTGGGAAATCCTGTATTTCCTTTGTACTTATACAGAACACATAACTATTTACTAAATACAAGTCCCAAAATTTTAATAGATTTTACTGCATACATATTACATACTCACACTGATACAGTTACAGAACCAGTTATACTCGTGTATAGATAACTCGTGTATCAAGAAAATAAATATATTCCAATCATCAAGGATTTTTCATTTAGCAAAATATATCAAGTGTGTCGTTCGGCAGCATCAAGGCAACCGCACGACACATTCTAATAATTAGTTTAAAAGTTACTTCAATAACCGGGTAAACCGATAGGTATCGACCAGCTGTACCTATATGTTCTGAACAGAGTCCAGTTAAAATCCAAAATTTTACTCTGGTGGCACTGTCGCTGGTTTTTAGGTTTTTCCTGTATTTGCAAGACTATGGCATTTTGACGCTTTTATAAGACATCATCGTGCCTACATTTTTCTACAGATTTAATTGTAGTTTAGTTTTTGGATAATTTAATGTGTGTTGTTATATATTTTAGGTTTATTGTTTATATTTTCTTTTTTGTTCATAAGTAGTGTCTTACGCAGCAATACCATGTTTATTTCTTCTCTCTATATTGCATGCTTGCAAATTACTGAATAAGATTTTATTGCGTTCACATATCACGGTGGAGATGTGGAAA
This sequence comes from Catocala sponsa, assembly GCA_963564715.1. Taxonomy (NCBI): domain Eukaryota; kingdom Metazoa; phylum Arthropoda; class Insecta; order Lepidoptera; family Erebidae; genus Catocala; species Catocala sponsa. The sequence goes on along the minus strand of OY751338.1, from coordinate 16,400,490 downwards.
TAAGAAATTGAAATTCTTGGCTGTTTGCCAATAAGTACGCTATTATATTTTAATGGCGAGGTTCTTGCTATGCACTGCGTTTCACAGAAATAGTAAGTATATACTAAATTGATATTTATTATTCCTCTAAGGTGCATTGTAATATTCGTTTTCGGTATTACGATATTGGTTCTAGCTATGGATGTTATGTTTTAGATTGATCGTTTTGTGTGACAAACTATTTGCGGTGAATAAAATGATCACTCTTAGTAGCATAGCGTCGTTGTTACAAGTCAAGCTGTTCATAAGTCAGATCTTATAAAATATAGTTGGAACACATCCCCGAATATTTTAAAATCATATTTAAATATGGTCGGATGGCTAATATTTTATACTTTAGATAGCTTGGGAAAAAGATCAGCCATACAAAATCCCTTACGTTATAAAATGAAGATCATCCACGATCACGTGGAGTTAAGAGTTTGATATTTCACATTATTAAAATACTGTTACAAATTTCTTAAAATATATATGTATTTCGTTGGCTGTACTTGCTATAATTATATAATAACACTGCTTATCTAGAACAGTTTCTAGGTGCAGGTAAGTTACCGACAAAAGTACGTTAAAATAACTTATCTCGTAAAATATAATTCATGGCTGACAATAAAAACTTCGAAAGTATCTAGTATCCACGAATAGAGTTGATCTCTTTTATGTGGATACTGTGCCTTGTATCAGAATGAAAAGTAAAATATACAGCGTATCTCTGCTGCGTGTCCCAGCCCGTTAAAAAGGAAATATCGTGATAAGTTGCTTAAAAGTGCTTTGAAAAAAATTTATCATTTCAATTGTGTACCGGCTTAGTCATTCATCATCTATATTAGATAAATGGGTAAAGATAAAATAGGTCAGTAACTTTTTCTACTCTGTTCGACAGCAGATTTTGTTTTTTATTTGGCAGCTATTGACAACAAATGAGGAAAAAGCAAATTGTAGAAAAATGTAGATTCAGATGTTTTTCACAAATTTTGAATTAGGATTGATGTTCGACCACTTTTGAAACACTTTTTTATATAAACCAATACCATACCATACCATAGCAAGACAGCAACATATTTTAAACACACAAGTAACAACAACATTTAAACATCTTTACCACCTATGAAAAAACGACACAAAAATAGTTGCTGAAAGACAACCGAGACATTGGCCAAAAAGTAATTATAAATAATATCCAAGTAGTCTAGTACTGCCTAGCCATACTTTGTTTAAAGGTGATTAATAGCAATACCTACGTGACTAAATATAATTTATTTGGTAAATACTAGCCAGATGTGTTTATACTTTTCGTATTGATTATATTGAAAATTCTTCGAAACATGTGTACTAAGAGAGAAAATATAATTTGAGAGATAATTCTCATAAAAAAACCTGTTCAACAAAGGGTAACTAGTATCAAAAATATCACAAATTGTATTTTCATTTTAAATAAACAATTTCGTTTACATTTAATTAACATTTATTAGACTCTATCGGCATTCTATTTTGAACAGCTTTATCACGAGAATTAGACCTCTAAATCCATTAGTTACAAGAGAGACTAATGGAACTAGAAAATGGCACTGGTTGTTGAATTTACTACCAAAATAAGCTGCTCTAAAGCAATAAGTCAATAAAAAGGAAGAAGGACTAATACTTCTAGATATTAGTCGTGCAAAGTAGATAATCGGTTTAGCAGTGGCTATTTTTATTTATAGTTTACCAATAACAATATCAATTAACATTAAGTAATTGTAGTGATTTACTTAAATTCTGATAAAAATGTGAATTACAGTATAGCTGGTCGCACGCTGGCTAAATGCGGATTAACAAACTTCACACATCTTTAAGAACGTCTGGGCAGATCTTAGTACTTTATAATTTTTAGGGCTACTGTTGGAGATTCTTTTATTTAATTTGATTGTGGAATATACACTTACTTATACGTATTACACTTATGTTTTATTTTCGTTCACTGTCCTCATTCACATTAAGGCGAGGATTTCCGAGCGCTCAAAGGTTTTGGGGCCCCCCGCTTCACCGGTCCGCGCGTACGCCGACGTCCATAATTACGATGAGTCGGGCGCTATGCTACTCGCGAGTGCCGGTGACGTAGGTAGGGTGGTGGCACCAATTATCGGCCGTGTCAACTTTTTTTGAACTTTGACTGCTTGTAATTTTTACGTTAATAGCTTAATTTGCTTTCTTGCAATGCCTTTTTTGGGTAGAGGGATACTGAAACTCGGTTTGGGTAGAACATTTCTAAGCTGTGACACTAGTGCATTCTTCATAGGCGTGATAGAGTTAGATAATACGATAATAATATTATTAAGTGTCCATGAAAACTACGTAAATATAACAATCAAACCGTATTCCATGTTTGGTAATAGTGTGGTAATAGTCAATAGGATTATTGATTACTAGCTTCTGCCCGCGACTTCGTCCGCGTGGAATAGTTACTTTGGGCTAACGCTGACTTTAACCCGCGACTTCGTTATACTTAGTTAGCTGCGATGTTATTTTAAAACTGCGATATCTCCTAAGATATTCATTGAAATCGAATGATGTAAAGGGCAATTTTGTTTTAAATTAAATACTTGTGATGAATAACGTATTTATTTGGATAAGGATTAATATCATGTTTATAAGAACACCTTCGCAAATAATGCATTATTTTAGAACAAATTTGGTTAGCATAAAAAAGGTTATAGTGAGCCAACCTTACAAGATAGACATATGCTGTCGCGGACTTTTTTTTAGAACTTTTAAAGGGGAACAATTCTATAATACATGATTTTTGCGAAACTTTGAGAGTTTGAGAGCTGAAGAAGAACTTTGAGAGCTGAAGAGTTTATTTGTTTGTTTGTTTGTCTGCTTGAACGCGCTAATCTCAGGAACTACTGGTCCGATTTGAAAAATTCTTTCAGTGTTAGATAGTCCATTTATCGAGGAAGGCTATAGGCTATATATCATCACGCTAAGATCAATAGGAGCGGAGCACCAATGAAGAATGTTTCAAAATCGGAGGGTTTTTTTTTCCTTTTGAGAGCTTCCGCTACGTGCGCTGGGTAAACAGTTAAAGTTTTGTAAAAATCATGTATGACAGAATTGTTCCCCTTTAAAAGTTCTAAAAAAAAGCCCATAACAACATATGTCTATCTTTTAAGATTGGCTCACTATAACCTTTTTATGCTAACCAAATTTGTTCTAAAATAATGCATTATTTGCGAAGGTATTATTATAAACATGATAGTAATCCTTATCCAAATAAATACGTTATTCATCACAAGTATTTAATTTAAAATAAAATTGCCCTTTACATCATTCGATTTCAATGAATATCTTAGTAGATATAGCAGTTTTAAAATAACGTCGCAGCAAAATAATTACCCATTACAGACATACAAACGATGTTTCTCCTGGTTTATTCTGTGTGATTTTAAATTAGCACTGTAGGTATATTTATAAAATGTTGTTCAATGGTTCGCATGTGGTTCGTGGATTTAACAAAGAAAGATTCAGCTTCTTTAAAATTGTATTATAGGTGCCTACGACCCACTCTCTCTCTTATGTGACGCAGACGAAGTTGCGCGGGTAAGCTATCTATACTAATATTACAAAGCTGAAGAGTTTGTTTGTTTGTTTGTTGGTTTGAACGCGCTAATCTCATAATAGCCAATTTATCGAGGAAGGCTATAGGCTATATAACATTACGCTACGACCCACGGGGGTGGCGCAGTAACGATAAACGCGGGTGAAACCGCGGGAACATCTAGTACCAAATAACATTACAACTCACGAGGGTGGTGCAGTAAACACAAATACCACAACGCGCAGGTATAACTGCGGATAATATTTGTATTTATTTAGGTAGGCAGATACCTACCTATAAAATTCGCTCGTATTGCTTTTAGGCACATCTCACATTTTTATTCCCGTATACCTACCTAATATTATAATAATGCTATAAAATAATGATTCAAGTCCTATACAAATATGATAGGTAGTGTTTAGTAATTTTCAAATAATAGGTAGGCAACCTACCTTTTACATTTGTTTAGCCTACGTAAGGCTAAAGATGACAACCTTGATTTTCTTTTATTTTATTGCCCATTTCTACACTCGTCATCTATAAATCAATAATGGACTTGCACTGGTAAGTGGTACCTAACTATGCTGTTGTTATCAAGGCCGTTATCTCGTCCAATAATCAAAACTATGCTAATGATATACACTCTTATTACTAAAAATTTATAATACCTATTTACAAACTAAACCTAGATATAATATATTTATCAATAAGTGATGACATTCGTAACTGACGATAAAATTATTTGTAATTCTGCAGTGCGCTCTGCAAACTAGCGACACGTCCTGTCCCCATTACATCCCGCTCGGGAGTGCAACGCTAGAGAGAGCGCGGCGGCTAGTAGGAAATCACATATTTTCGGTATTATATTTTTGTATATTATATAATGCATATTGTGATGCCCGACAAATAACCGTTTTTACATGACCTTTCTTTTGGTATATTTTTGAAAATTCAATTCCCAATATAACTCAAATAAAACACGAAAAATGCTTAAATCAGACCTATCTTCACGATTTTTTTCGATCGTATAAAATGTCAGTAATCGTGTTTCGAATGCCCGACAAATTAAGATCTAATGCTGTAAAATAACATATATTTTTTTCAGAATTTAAATCTATGTTATTTACAAATAAAACGCGTTTAAGCACGCTAGATAACACTGTACTTTGGGAAATCCTCGCCTTAAGCAATTAGTCTGCGCTTAAGATCAAAATACATACGCCTTTGTTAGTTATGTTTGAATCAAATTTGCTTTATTAAAATACGAGAAATGTTTGCATACGTTAACTTTGATTGCAGAAAATATTGTATTTATAAATGGCTTTGAGGAAAAATAAAATGAAAAATGACGTAAACAGCAAATCTACGGCCTGTAGTAAATACAGTTCTTATGTGTGTGTAAATATTTATCATAAATTTTCATACAAAAATTCAGCAGGATGCGCTTAATTTATTATTTAACTACCACAGTGTTTGGTAATTTGCTTAAAAATACGAAAATGTGAGGCTCAGAGGCAGAAATAAAAATATTTTGGCCTGATTTCAAATTTATTATATAATAATATGTTGTAAATATTATAAGTTAATTAAAATTTATATTTTTGCTACGCTTACTGTTTAAAAACGTAACCGTGAAATCTAACAGATAAACATTAGGCATTAAATAATATAAAAATAAATTTACTCTAAAGTTGTGTCGGAAATTAACCGCGTATAACTACGTATAAAATAATTTGATTTCAATGTATAAGCATTGGTGTAAAACAAAAGCCGATGCATTACATGATTTTAAATAATATAGTAATTTGCGCTTGTGTTTCCAATATCTGCATATAAAATTCTAAAATATAATATAATTACACTATGCGAATTAGACTATTTGAATCGGTATACAAAAAACAATATTTAAGAAATGAACTCGCAATGTAAACAAAACTGTAATATATACATAAGTGACCAATTTTCATACTCACTAAATATTCAGTTCCCTTTTAAATGAAAGAGCAGCACTTTAGTATAAAAGTGTTTTATTTTTTATATTGCAGCCAAATGTGTTAATTATAAAAAGATGTAATAATGGTAATTCAATTACAATAAGTGTTATATTTTAAGGAGTAGACACATACACACATATGAAATCTATGTATATTGTATGGCTTGCCTATCTATATTAATACTAGAATTTGTATGTTTGTCGTATCCCCATGAACTACTAATCCGATATCAACAATTCTTTTACCACATTCTCACTTGTCCAGATAGATAACCCGATAAGCGACCGATCGATTAAACTTTGAACCAAAGAAGTGTAAGTCAGCATAATTTATGATTGATATGAATGCGCACCTTTGTTCATTTAGATTTACGTATTTTCTCTCTTAAATATAATTAGACTTAAAACACAGCACGTAATTAATTAATTAAAATTAGAAGTAATTTAATTAAACAAATATATCGTAAATTTCAGTCTATTATTTTCCATAAAACATTTTATTAATACCTATTTTATCCTAAATCCTATACCCTCTTACTGTGATAACATACTCCGAGGATCATAAATTTATAGGCACCTAAATAAATAAGTAGCGTTGAGGCTTCGAGCGGGTATGGTAGGAACACAAAACGTAAAACAAAGATTGGTCCGGTACATAATAAATAGTGACGTGAGTCGGCGAGGTCGCGAAATGTTGGCGAACGCCCAAACACTGTGATATGCTACCACGCCTTTGTTACCATCACTGAGCATCAGATTTATTAGTATAGTTTTACTTATAAATAATTAGTAAATTTTAAAAGTAATTTTAATAATAATTAGTAGTAGACAGCCAACAAAAAAAGTGGTTGTTTTTTTAAATATAAATTATTTGGCAATAGTACTCTAAAATTTATTTCAATATGATATAAGATATAGAATGTTCGTTCTATCTCTCCTAATTTTGCCGTGCCCGACGGGGTCCATAATTATTCTCTTTACATTTGAATTACAATCTCTTTACAGTGGGCTAGAATAACTTTATCAATGTTACTATCGAAAATACCCATAATTCTGTTTCGCCATTTTCCTATTAAAAAACATATTTTATATTAATTTTCTTCTTCTTTATACTTTTACATAGGTTACAAACCGACCTGATAGTAATTAATGATAAGCGGTTATTATTGTAGGACATGCTCACTTGCAAAACTAAGGCATCCCTCATTTGTTGCCGACTATAAATAAAATCCATGTAAAATCTTCGAACTCTCGATAGAACTTATTTATACTTACATATTTTTGAAGTGAAAACTTCTTTAGGCGCGTTGAGCACTTCTTGGGTGAACAAAAATCATGGAACTCGCGTCATCGTCACCGAACGCTTTCCATTTTTGAATTATTTTTGAAGTGAAACCTTCTTTAGGCGCGTTCAGCACTTCTTGGGTGAACAAAAATCATGGAACTCGCGTCATCGTCACCGAACGATTTCCATTTTTGAATTATTTTTGGTTTATAAGGAAGTGTTTATGATCAAGGATTAAAGTGTTCACTTTTATCGGCAGTCCCCAAAGACTGCCCCAAATTTTTTTTATTTCTGTTGTGCTGATATCAAGTAAAATAACTAAAATACATCGAATGTTTGTCTCAATATAATTAGTGCCAGACAGTAAACTTTGTATTATTATTATAATAGGCACGTACCCGGTAACTTAAGCTCCCTTAAAACCTGTTATGTATATTGCACCGCTCATATCCAATGTGTACGTCTGTGTGTTTTGTCTATCATTTGAATGGCTTTTCTCATTGTATATACTACTAGCTTTTGTCCGCGGCTTCGCTCACATAAAAGTAGGTAAGGTAATATAGATAACAGGACTTTTTAAAAATAAAGTATGGCCTATGTTACTTGGTGATAATATGGCTTTCTAATGGTGATAGAATTTTAAAATCGGTTGAGTAGAATAAACAAACAAAAAACAAAACCTTTCCTCTTTATAATATTAGCATAGACTAGTTATCACATTTCTAGCTGCTTCTATAAGCGTAGTCAGTTCAAGATTTTAACTTTGTCTTTCGAATATAAGCTTTGAACTTCTATATCTTGTCAGATGTAATATATTTGCCACAGTTTCCCCCTCTAAGTCTTACAACCTACAGAATACAGTAATGTAAATTCGCCAAAGCAAATAATATTAATGTATATACATAGCTGTGAAACATTCTGAAAGACCCTTACCATCATTATCTATATTAATACGTGAAGCAAAAACTTTGTACCCCTTTTTACGAAAATTGTGCGGACGGAGGAATATGAAAGACACAGTTAAAGTTTATATGGAAAAGGAGGGGCCAATCCAAATATTTATATAAAATATGCATTAGAAACACATTAAATTAATGAAAAAGCACTACACGCACACAATCATGCATTTGACACATCACACACGCAATCAAAGCGCGTAACTATGGTTACATATTATATCAATATAATTATAATGACATATATCAGCAATATCTTACAGGCAAACTTTGGTCGAATTTCGAGCACTAGGCGACCGCTAGTCAATATAAAATGGTAGAATCCGCGACACTCATTTTTGATGCAGTTCATTAATTGATACACTGATGAATACATTTTTAGATTAACAATCTGGTAAATAACATGTTACTTCTCATGGCAAGTGACAACTATAAACTATAGAGAATAGATAGAGAAGACTTAAGCAATCATTATCGACTCATAATAAGAAGAAGTCTCCACGCTGCCAGGATAAGAAGTATAGACCACATTTAAGTGATCATAACACAATTACGATAGCCTTTTTAATTCTCTTACAGTGTTCCTACTCACACTGTAAGAGAATTAAAAATGTAGTTTTAGTTGGCTTATAAATCTGTGTAGGTTGTTTGTTGGCGAATTCTCTAAAGCACAAGGTTATTGAGCAGTTTTTGAAAACAGTAGTAAAAAGTAAATCGCTTATTTATTAATTAAAGTGTATCTATATTTAATAAATAAACGATTTACATGTTTACCACTATTTTCACTGTTGTCATATAAACGACTTACCCGCTAAATTTTACAAAGAATATAATCACTCGTGTTCCGTGTTTACAATGGTCATGAAATATTGTGAATCTGTCACCTACAGGTTTCTCTATAGTGATATCGTTACATACAATGCACCGTCGTATTTAGGCAAGTCTGAAATATATTTATAGTAAAGCGAATCTACAAAATGCGCATGCTCAAACTCTCTTCTTATAAAATTCGTTTATAAAGTATAAACTTCAGAAGATGTTTAATCTCCACTAGATCTATTTATTTGATATTTCTAGCGAATAAGACCATCACGGTTTGTCATCCTCAGTACGCTACCATGCTATCCGATGCACCAGAACTTTCGAGACGAAAGGATTTTAAAAACACTAACTTACTGGAGTCCCTTTCCACGCTATACCTAGATTTGCCTTCGAGCAATCACAGGCCCCTGCTGTGTACGCTAGGTCGCATAGATGACATGGATTTCCAAAATGCTCACCTTCCTAACCGTCCGTAACCTGATGACCATTTTTAGTAACCTATTACGGCGTTTGCTGTCCTCTGCTAAAAAGTACAGGACTAAACATTCGCCCTACTAAATAATAACATCAACCCTGTAAATAAATTGAACCACAGCTGAGCACGGGCCTCTTCTCGGTTTATAAATAAATATAACCAAACGGTAGAATATAATCCACGCTGGTGTATTGCGGGTTAGCAGACTTCACACAATGTCTCAGACATGTAGTTCCTAACAATTTTTTTCTTCACTGTTTTAGGGAGCGGTAATTAACTACCTAACGCACACCTAATTTTGAAAAATCCGAAGTGCGTGCCTTAGGGCTAGCTCAAGATCTCTGCGTAGTAGTCCAACTAGACTATCGCATCTTGTTGCCCTACTGACTTACATACATAGAACGTCCTTCAAAATATCCCGATCCTACCCTTCAATACTCGAACACAAGTGCCAAGTTTTAAACCCTTGAAATAATGTACCGCCTCAAAGAACGTGTAGGCAATGCGTATGAAGCATCCTCTTGAGCTTAAAACATTTTTATCGGCGACACTTGCGATTGAAATCTTGCTGAAGGGAAATTGAACCTAAAGCTGTAAGTGTGAAGGTTGGTAATATTCTGAATGTAATTATGTAGATCGATGGAACTGAAGTGGTCTGTATGGGACGTATATTGCAGTCCTCGATACAAACTGTTTAGTGCAACGAGGGAGATAAGTACTGATGAAATACTAAGTGGGTGTTAGGTGAGATTACATTTAGATAAAATATTGTTTATTTTGCAAACTATAACGATTGACGATATTAATTTAGCTACGAGTATACAGATTTTATAAAAGAGTAAAGAAATATGACAAATTGCTTTTGTTTACACATAGGTACAATACTTTTGAAACTGATAGATGACTCACAATTTAATTTTTAATTTGTAAATTATAACAGGGTAATAAATACCTAGATTTTGACAAAATTAAACAAATTATATTTTTTTATTTACTATAATTTTGAGAAACAATAACTTTACAATAGAAACACGTTCATAATGATAATAATAATCATTTATTTGCTAAAACATGAGTAATGTAAAGCGTTGATATTTTATATGGTACGTTCATGTTTTGCCATTTAATTTGGCGAACAAATATTATTATCTATACTAATATTATAAAGCTAAAGAGTTTGTTTGTTTGAACGCGCTAATCTCAGGAACTACTGGTTCGATTTTAAAACATTATTTCAGGGTTGGGTAGCCTATTTATCGAGGGAGGCTATAGGCTCTATAACATCACGCTACGAGCCACGGGGGCGGAGCAGTAACGATAAACGCGGGTTAAACCGCGGGAACATCTAGTATTATAATAAGGCGTTACATCTACGTACTGTATATTTAATAAGCATTTACTGAAGTTATACGAATTTAAAGAGGATTTACAATATTATACGAAATAAAAATACAAAACTAATTTAATACAAAATAAAAAAGAAAAAAGGCAATTACCAGAAGCATCAATATCTTAATATTAAGTTACTTTTAACTGTTTATAATAACATTTATCCTTATATTATTTGTATCATTGATTTTATAATTCCCATACACTGCTATGAAGGCGCGTATACACCTAAATGTATTATTTTATAAAGACAATAATTATCTCCACTAGATCATCTCAATCATATTTATGGAATAGAATTACACAGACTTATATTATAATACTATACTTTGAACAAATGATAACATGTTTATTTTTGCTTAGGAACTTAAATAATTTGATAAAGTGACCATTTTAACCATTGCACCATTAATTTAATGTTTATTGGACCACGCATATACATTTTATACTCCTTCCATTATTATATAAATATTTGAACATTATACCTCACTTGCTATAAAACGCAAAGGGTACTCCAGGGAATATATTTCGGAAAAATGTAACCACAATTCCGACGAAAATATAAATTTAAGAAGCACTTGACATCTGAGTAGAACGTTGGCAATCACATCTTAAAACATACGTCTTTTGAGCAAAGTGCTCTTGATAGGAAACCTATACCTAACCTATACGATCGACGAAGAGGAGGAGAAGATCGAAGTGCATCACCGATGACTCAAACCATCGTATATTTCTTGTTCAACTTAGATCCTGAATAATTTGGTATCGCTCCGTGTACAGGCAATAAGTTTAAATGTCAATTTGGCATTTTCCAAAGTCTGTTCGACTGCACGAAATTACAGCTTATTTAAATTACACGTTGGTTCAGACGCTGTCTGTATGCAGGGAGCGTTTGCTACTATCTAACCAAATGTGGAAGCTTTTCGAATTCAACGCTTCAATGTTATCGCTTTGTGGTTTTAGTGTTACCGATGGAAGAACTTAGTTTAAATGCAAGAGTAAGTTTTGGTGTGGGTTCGGCGGTTGCCACTGAATTGTTTCCTATCTACACACAGTTAAAATTGTAGTATTGCTGTTCACAGGTAAACCTGCTAATCACATTTGGTTAATTATGCAAATCCCTCGACTTAATGTTGTCAAAATAATTGTACAAACTAGTGGAAGATGTTTTCTTATCAAGGGTTTTATGGTGTAAAATGTACGCGGTATAATACGTAATGTAAACAGGCCATTATCATGTTTTCACATTAAGGCGATTTTGTCCTAATCTCTCCTTTATTTAATCCGTCGACTCGCCATTTGCGGGATACTTTAGATAAGATCGTGAACACTTCCTAAAGCGTTAACTCTCATATTTAACGTCCCGAGAATCTGCAGATGCTTAGAAATATGAAAGCTTAAAGTGCTATATTGCACTTTCATACATAGAATTGCAAAATAATTAGTGATGTAAATATAATAATAATGAGCGCTGTTTTAAACTTAAACATGGTACTCGTATTATATCTTAATAAGCATTTTAAAATAATTTTAAGTTAATACATAAAGTTGAAATTAAATTACTTTACACAAATTCTATCGCGGCTATTTATAATTTTAATTTTTCTTTATTAAAAAACTAATTATATATAATTAAATTTTCCCGAAATAAAAGCTTAGAAACTGAATATATTTTTACTGTTGTTGTCTCACAAGAGAACGAATAGTTCCATAATAATTTTAATTGTTAGAACTTTTAATCAATTGATACTTATGCAGGTATGTTAAAATTTTTGTTAAATATTTATTGTACCTTTAAGATTTTAATTTTCCTGTTTAAACTAAATACATGTGTAATATTTTTTATGTATTTATATACATATTGGTTATGGTTATAGCTTTGAATAATTAACTGAACTAAAAGGATACCGTAAGCGTTAGGAAATCTTGCGATGCATTTTCGTTTCGAATACTAGAAACTTCAAAATGTTTTTTAATAAGACACGAAATGGTAGCATTGAAATAGATGCTGTTCTCAGCTAACTTCTTTTCTCATTTCCGATGGTTTTCCTGTATTTATGTGTCATGTTCAAACATTGCCGTTGTTTCTTTACAAGTGATACAAAGCAAATAAAATGCTGGGTGCTTTTTATTGGCATTGATTTCGTAGGTTTCTGTTGCGTATTTGATTAAGTAAATACTTATTGATAGTAGGTATTGTTATTGACCTGTAACTTTTTGTATTATATTTTAAAAACGTTACTATGATTATTCTGGCTTTATTATTTTGTTTGAACTCATGTTTTGTTTTGTTATTGGTTTATTACTTTAAGTTCTTGCATATCTAATTTATAATACTATCAGAATACGAGATTCAAGGCACCACACAAACACATTAATTGATTTTCGTCTACTTGTCATTTGGAAGGATACTTATACGCATTATTTGCCTTTGTCTAGGAGGAAATGGCTGGATGTCAAGTTGTACCTTTTGATATGGCAATAAACAGTTACTTTTTAATACGTCGACAATAGCATAATAGTTATTGCAAGGGTCCATTAGCTACGGGTACCGCTTACCATCAAATTGGTCATGTTAATTTTCTACACAAATTTTGGATAAAATAAAGTGGTATGTACATCTTTATACAAGGTGTTGATCAGGTGTTGGTGCTCGCTATACATTTATAGCAATGACGATCTTTTGAATACAAATTCATGCAAAATGCATAATACGAATTAATGCATATAGATACCCTAAAAGTGTTGTATTTTTCATATTAATAAATCCTTACTAATATTATAAATGCAAAAATGAGTTTGTTTGTTTGTTTGTTACGCTTTCACGCCTTAACTACTCAACCGATCAACATGAAATTTTGCATACACGTTGTCAGGGGTACAGAATAGGAAAAAGGGTACCTTTCATCCAGAAAAAAGAACTGTTGCAAACCTAACCTACATTTACGCGAGCGAAGCCGCGGGTGAAAACTAGTAATAAATATTAACTAGCAACTTACACAAAATCAACTTGTATACACCTATACTTTGACGCACTCTGACAAGCGTCACCGAACTACAATAGCAAGCAGTACCTATATCTAAACCTATACTATAGCTCGGTGCGTTTTTCTTATTTACTATCGAAGAACTGTAATTGAAAATATGTAATAAAAGTAGATTAATTTTGTATAATTTAATATGCCTGCCTTTATGTGCCCAAATTGTCGCGAGAATGCAAATCAACATGTTGTATGACGCTGTTTGTGTATAAAAAGGTAATCATGTTTTATATTTGTAGCTGAGAGTTAAATAATAATAAAACTATTTTTTTAAGATTTATGTATTTTTATTTATCACTTTCTAGAGCGTATATTTCGATCCCGAAATCCATAACAAAAGTAAGTTTTTGTAGTATCGCTAGCCCGCGAGTTACCAACGTCCTGAGGGCCAGATGACCATTTGTCATCAGACAAATCGTATGTTTATTTGCCACCATAGTGGCATAAACAAATCTAAGATAATACGGTACACGTAGCGAAATATTAAGCCTGGTAAGTCAAGTCAACTATATCCATAAGCCCTCCGTTACCTTCAAAGTTTCGTTAATTAATATTCAAGTAACAACGTACCTAAGCTATTTCTCTAATTTACGTCACGTTTCACACAAACTCACTTGACCTCAACGTTTTAACTATTAAGTAACACTCCCAAGAAGTAGGTCATTCCTAGAACTTCTATTGGCAGTGTTAGCCCAACTAGTTCATATTATAAATTAAACTCGCTGCTTTGTTCATTTCACTTTCAGGTTGAAGTTATCTGTACATATCACAGATGGCTTTATTATAACAATATATTATGGCAATGAGTAAATTTGGATTTCTGCATTTCCATTATTATTAAGACCTAAAACAAAAGTAAGTTTGAGACATGGGATATGCCATTATTAGGATACGAGCCCAAGACTTCAAGCACAGCAGTTTTATTTTAGTTTTATGGTTTTAGCTCTTGGATGAGAATAAAAATATGAAGTCAATAACTTAAGTTATAGTCGTAATAAATGACAGCTGATACTAAAGAAGGCTTATAAATTATCATTCAAGACCTCCTCTTGAAATGTAAATAATGCCTTTAATATTAAAATTAAAGTACATTGAAATTAAACTATAATTATAATTTAAATAATTGAATACTGATAATGTGTAATAGAATACATACATACATACATATATTCACGCCTGTTTCCCAGAGGGGTACGCAGGGGGTACGGATTTCCATTTGCTACGATCCTGACACACTTCTCTGGCTTCATTCACTTTCATAACATTCCTCATACACGCTCGCCGGTTTAAAGTGCTCTTAACCTGGCCTTTATCCAGAACGTCTTCGATCTGGTCAAGAAACGTTCGCCTAGGTCTTTCCCTTGCGACTGTTCCATTCACACTAGCTTTATAAACTTTCTTAGTCAGTCTTTTCTCGTCCATTCTTTCTACATGCCTAAACCAGCTTAACATACCTTTTTCTATTCTCGTCACTATATCCACTTTCATGCCGCATCTCTTTCTAATCACACTATTCCTTATTCTATATTACAGCGTCACACCACATATATTTCTGAGCGCTCTCATTTCTACAGCATTTATTCTGCTCTCATACTTCTTTTGCCATACCCAACCTTCACTTCCATGCATAAGTGTAGGCACTAATAGTTCTCTATGAACAGTCAAACGTGCATTTTCGGATACATTTCGACTGTTTATAAAAACGCTTAGAGCGCCATTCACTTTATTGCCAGCAATCATTCTCCTTTCAATATCTCCCTCATGTGTACCATCCCTTGTAAACAAAGTACCTACCCAAATATACAAACTCTTTCACTTGTTCCACTTGATCTCCATCAATCATAATATTACACATCGTCAAGCACTCCTCCTTTTCAAATACCATTACTTTCGTCTTGCTTACATTCATTTTCATTCCTTTACTCTCAAAAGCACCATGCATAACAGTTACCATCGCCTGCAACTCTTCCGCCGATGACGCAAGTATTACTTAGTCATCGCCATAAAGAAGACAGTAGTAGTTTAACAGTATTAATATATTCTAAAAGTTATGTTTCTTAAATAAACCGCGTAAAAATCAATTTACCATATAAGACAATTTCTTAAAAAAAATACAGTTCTAATCTGGATAAGTAGCTTATCATTCTTATCAAACATACTACGCGAGAAGACAAAATGCCAAAATCAAACCCGCGATGCAGACTTATTTAAATAAAGCCTAAGAATCAGAGCATATTTGTTTAAATTTTCATACTCATTTATCTGCTAAGAGGCAAGGCAATCGGGCTAGATGACAGACTAAGTTTACGCCTATTGGCAGCAAATTGAATTTGTGCGCTATCGCTATCTTATGCTATTGCTGCAGAATTGAGATCCGCCAGAACTCTATTTACTTACTATTTATATCTGTAATGAATTTAACGCTGACTTGTAATATATTCAGACATTGATCCGTAGTAGTAAACATAATTTTAACTAATCTCATGACGGAAGTTTAAAGAATGAGCGATATTATAATAATATCAGACCTGAATTAAACAGTCCCACTGCTGGGCACGGGCTTCTTCTCAGTGTGAGAAGGGTTAGGCCACAGTTCGCCACGCTGGTTCAGTGCAGGTTGGTAGACTTCAAATATCTTCAAGAATATTATAAAGAACTATCAGATATGCATTTTGCCTAACGATGTTTGCCCTCACTATTAAAGCGAGCGATAATTAACTATTTAATACGCACATAACTACAAAAAGCTGGAGATGTGCGCCCAAGGTTCGAACTCGAGACTTCTGTGTGACAGTCCAACGGCAACTAGGCTAAATACTTTTAAAATACCTCAGCATAAATTACTAATAAATTAAATGAGTTCAAATATTTAGTGAGTTTCTTGTCGACATTATGGAGATTATAAAGTGCTGACACAGAGAGAACAGTTTTAAGTGGATTCGTAAATATAGTCCCGGGTCTTAACAATAGTAGTCTTATTTACGCTTCGACCGATGGCAACATGACAAGACAATCCAATTATTTATTTGCAACTGAAGTTGTTAAATACTATATTAATTTAAGTACGTCTGTATCAATCTTATAAATATATTCTAGGATTATGTTTGCGTTTTTATGAAAGTTTTACTGACGCAGGGATAATACCTAGTACTATTCCTGTGTCGCAAGAACTTCGAGTATATAAACATTCAAACAACAAATACACAGACACTTCAGTGTGAAGGCTTACCCCAAGACAACAATTGGTGTTTAGCGTGTGGAATGAGATAGAAATTAATGTCATACTAATGAATGTTCTTACTTAATGTAAGCAGGTCTCATAGACTCACGGAGACGGTAGATAGAATTCACATGTAACAGTTTATTGTACAGACACGAGAAAGATTAGCACATCACAGAAGAAAGTCACAGTTAGATCAAATGGAATACAAAATAAAAAGCACAGGATAGAAATGCAACAGTAAAGTCTTTTCACAATAACAATTACAAAGCGGGGGTATTCACATATGCGCGGAGTACAATTAGGATAAGCGTCGCGTTTATATTGAACTAGCAACCCGCCCCGGCTTCGCACGGGTTATTTACAGAAAATATAAAATAGCCTATGTTACTCCGAGGAGATGATGTAGCTTTCGGTAAAATTGGTTGAGTAGTTTTTGAGTTAAATCGTTACACCCAATAATATGTATAATGGTAAGATAGATCTTATTATATTATCATAACTAGCTGACCCGACAGACGTTGTCCTGTCTTAACTATGAATATTGAATTTGAATTGGCATAATTAATAAAAAAAAATATTATTCAAAAACATAGAAAAAACATTGTTGTAATGCTCTATGATACACAACATTCTTCGTTTTATTTTCTGGTGCGTATATGAATAGGATTCTTGGTATGACAACACGGGAATAGGCGACATACAACTGGCCATGTGAAAACATGAATTTTCAAGATTGATACCACAAACACTTAGCGTCTACCCCTGCGATTTATTTATCGATATTACAAATGCTAGTCGCACTGGAAACTGTAACCATTTAAAGTTGAATAGCATGTCGTTCGGAATCAAAGGAATCCGTGGAATTAAAACGTCTTCGCCTTTGTAATTTCCTTTCAAAATTGTGGCTTCGTTGTTCATTAATTGTTTCACTGCAATTCGGGTGCCGTTACAAAGACGTGTCTGGTTTATATACCGCAACATAATAATTAGGTACCGATCCGATTTTTAATTGCGGATTATGAGGTGGTAATCCGGGCAATTCCAGTAAATTTAAGAGTTCCGTTGGATAGTTGACAACATCATCTTAGTTAGTGACGGAATCATTCGATTTGTATGTCATTAATTCGCCAATTATCTTATTTTGAATTTAAAAATTCATTTCGTTAACATCGTTTTTTGCATCCAATATAACTTGTTCCCTCAACCAAACATGATTATTCTATTTTTGAGCAATTTTTGGGAAAACCTTATCGATGAGTTCGGTCTTTGATTCAGTAAAGTGACAAAACTTGATAGGTAATTTAATGAATCCAGATGATAAGTCAATAGGTATTTTACCATTACCAAAATTTCGAGCAATTGTTTGGAAAAAACTTCTCCAGATTGGTCGTTCTGCAATTTGACCCTTATGTTCATATTTCATTTGAGCGTTTTAACGTATTTCCATAAAATGGACGACATGCGTTAATTTCGTCGGCTGGCGTTGACCGTGGTATTACTGGTAATGTTTGGCGAAAATCACCTGCCAATAAAATCATTGCACCACCAAACCGATTTTGGTTCTTTCGAATATCTTGCAACATCCTTTCTAATGCTTCCAAAGATTTTTTGTGTGCCATCGTGCACTCATACCAAACTGTTAATTTGCTTTGCTGCAACACTTTAGTCATCGCAGAATTTCTCGAAAGATTGCAAGTTGGAGTTACATTTATTTGCATGTTCAACGGCAACTTGAGTGCGGAATGAGCTGTTCGACCGCCTTCTAACAACGTAGCTGCAATACCTGACGAAGCAAGTGCAAGTACGATACCATTTTGCGATCTAATCGTTGCCAAAATCAATGATATCAAAAACGTTTTCCCAGTTCCACCAGGAGCATGTATGAAAAAATCCGCCAGTTTATAGGCATATTAATTTTATTGCTTATTTAAAATGGTAACGTTTCTTAGAACGGTTTCTTTTGAAAGCAATTATTGTATTGCTGTATATGAGTCAAAAAATGTATACAAATCTGTCCCATGTCCGGAAATCAATGAATGCAGAGGCTCTGGTGGCGGTACCAATGGCGTCAATTTGACTTAACAGCTCCCGCAACAAAATTCAGGGGCTTCATTATTTAACTTAAATGCTTTACAATATTGACACACAACGTTCATTGATCCAATAGCAACGATTTGCTGTGAACTGTAATCGATTAATCGATTTCCACGTTATAATTAAATGCAGCTCGATAAGAGTTAAAAGCAACATTTCTATGCTGTTGATTTCGATTCCATCGATTCCGTTCAACTTCATTCCGCGTTTCGCGTTGCTCGTCAGACACATATATATATAAAATTTATTTTCATTCAAAGCAACACACAAATATCATAATTATTATCAAATACGTTACATGTGCCTCCTATAATGTTTGTCTCCTTTGAGAATCAAACCTACCACACTGTGCTGACAGTAACGAACGACCACTTGAATCAATTCGACATTTGTCAAGTGAATTCGAATGTTAACTTTTAAAAGTGATGACATGTGGTTAAAAGAAATTGAATGGCGTAAATTCAAACATATATAACTTTGATTACAAATGAGTAATTAAATCAGATTTAATAACTAAACGATCTTTTTTGAATGCAGATTGTGATTTAAGTAGTCCTACATCAAAATACCTACATCAAAATCCAAATACTTTATGCTAATACATATTTTGCCCATCAAGTGCCTTCACAAGATCTTATTAAGTACTCTGCTTGATAAAATGCGTCGAAAGTACTCTGAGATTTAATTAAAACTGACTTCAACTAACTTAAAACTTACCAACTTAAATGTATTTAAGCACATTTAGTTACTATATTTGGAGTTTTATTATCAAAAATCTGTCTGCTGTTTAAGGCCTAATTAAAACATAGTTTTGAATATTGTACATGGTTTAATCTAAGACTCAGCCAAAAGACGTCCACTGCTGGACATAGGGCTTTTTTGACTGAACCGTAACGTTGTTGTGTAACCATTCGAGGTCTTTTTTTCTTTTTATATTATTTTGGTAAATATATTATATAGTAAAATATCTCCTCATTATTATAGAGTATAGGAAAACTATTTTGTACATATTCTGCTAAGTATATTGTGTTCAAAAATAGAGTAGTTATACCATTGATCGGTTTTACTTTTGATCTGAAGCCTAAGTTTTAATAATATTTAATATCTGTTTGACATCGATTTGTTTGTAAGAGTCCGAGAAATATATTTTCAGAAAACATCTTCTACAAACACCCCAGTCAAATTTCCTGTTTTATCTTACTGAACACAATAATAAATCTAAAGGCTTAAGGAACAAGATTTGAATTAGGGAAATATTTGAACTTTGTAGAAGTTCTATCCCTATTTTCTTATGAATTTTGAACAACTTTTCTGTCCTGTGAGTATACAACCACAGGCAAATTTATTGCAATAATTATCTAAAGTTTTTGCACTTTAAGAAAGTTGTAAAGAATTCAAAAGGCTACCACTTCAATTGAAAAGCATCTTAGATTTAAAACCAATTTAACTTGGTTGCCTACTCGCAGTTTTCAATACCATCTCGGACTCATCGGAGACAAAAGACGAAGAATTTTCAATTCCCGATCTGATTTTATTAATCGTACTTATCATGACTTTCCCTCAATGAATTACCAATACCAAGTTGTACCAGACTATATTTATTTTACTTCACTTCCTTCTAATTTTCATAATAGACCATAATGTTAGAAATTAATGACGGGTAGCTTAAAAGATTTTTGTGAACGGTGGTTTCAGATTGGTGGAAAAGGAATAATGCATAAAAATAGAAAAAAGGGAAGATGAAACAGGAAAGCTATATTTTTAAACTCAGGATTAAAAAAGATTAATTAAAGATGCACCATCGGGACTAAGAGATTCTGTTGAATATAAGTTACAGGAACTCTGGAATGTTTCCAATTGATCTTTAGATTTTTATTTTTGAAAAATGCGTTGCATGGTTAATAGCTTAAAATAACGAATGAATGAGAGATTTCTACTGCTGGTTTGAATGGATGTAATGCAAATTCTAGAGAAAAACTGAATACCTAAATCTCACTAGAAAATTGTCAAAACTAGAAGTCTAGAACTTTGTATACTAATAAGATTTGTTATTATGTCCACAGGAATCTTTATTATTAAATTTAAATGTGACTGATAAACAACAAATATTAGGAGGCTCCTAATATATTATATTATATATTATATAAACCATAATAAATAAATAAATAAATATTTACTATTCCATGAATTGCTTTGCCAATAATGGTTATGGAGTATGAACCTACTATATATTAAATTATATTTAGGTGTCGATACTGCTCCACCGTGAATCGGAGCGCAATGTTATCGCAAAAAACAAATCTATTAGAAATGATTTCTAAGAATACCGCGTTAAAAAAACCTCGTTAGTTTTATAATATTTGTGTAGAATGCGAGTGTTCATACTTTAAATACGAATTCGGTACAGGTTTATTTTTCTTTAAACAGCAAGCTGTATCAACAAACCGATTCATGAAACAGTAAAGACTTGAAAGTGTCGGTTAATCTATACGTTAAATGGTGCGTGTAACGTATAGCCACGGCTACTTACTATTTTACAACGTCTAAAGCACTTACTAGCAATCATAGCGTAAGACACGTGCCACGCGAACAATCGGCGTGCGTTTGCCGCATGGGTCTTACAAACCTAAAAGCTTAACTCTTTGCTGATATTCTATGATGTTAGGTATATATTTTGGGTTATAAATGCCATGAAAAACGCTATTGTCATAACTAACAGACGTTTGAAATGTATCATATACTTTTTAAGTCAAATAAACAGTTTAGTATTGCAATAGTTAACAAACTTCATCTTGAAGTTAGTCTTGTTATGTTTATGACAGCTCCAAAATTACAGTTCATTTGTTCTAATTTAAGTTGGTTTGTCGGGCACTCAGCCAAGCAATAAGTACTTTCGACAAGCTTCAGCTAACTTTATAGATGTTGCTCTAATTTATCTTGCTACAAAGCTCTGTAACCTTTAGTATATGGTAACAACATGAACCCTTTTGACTTATTAATACATATACATGCATATATAGATTAATATTAATTAATATACATATAAATATGTAATAAATGACAAAGCGACAACGTAAGAGCAATTGTAAAATCTTTATGAACTTGAAATTAGACATAATGTTACATTATCCGTGATATTGATTGCGCATGACAGTAAAGAAAATTTTAATTTTGTATGTGACTAGTCCTAACTAATATTATAAATGCGAATCTCTTTGTTTGTTTGTTACGCTTTCACGCCTTAACTACTAGATCGATGATCATGAAATTTCAAGAAATGTCAGGGGTACAAAAAAGGACGTAGGGTACCTTTTATCCAGAAGCAGTCCAGCGAAGCCGTGAGCAAAGGCTTGTTTTATATGTATATTCCTAAAGTTTTGTTCAAAATTAAAGTTTGTAGTCAATGGTAAAACAAACTTTATATACCCTATGTTTATATAACGCAGTCTTGAAAAATGATTAACACGTTTCTTGAAGGCAGTTCACACTAAGTTCTTTAGGTTGATTTAAACGTATACAACTAAATGTAGATGATAAATATCTTGATGGATTACTTTACTCATTCTAGCGAACAGCCATAAAGCATCTTGTTATGATTTACGTTTGCGAAGTACGACCAGGTATTTAAATCACTGAAAAGTGATAACAAATAGTCAAAGTTTAGTTGAGTACGACTAACCGGAGGATTTCAACTTTAAAACATGAACCAGTGTAAGCTTGAAGAATTTGTCGTTACTAAAACCGTACTTAAATGGCTTATGACTTGTTCTAAACTATTAATGAATAACTATACTAAATTACGTTATCACGGTATCTATATAATTATAATAAACACATTTCAATTACATATTGTGGTGACGGTGACGGTGACGCAGGTAGTACGACTGCTGTGCTCTGTTTCTTAGGTTCGAATTCCGGGTTGGCCTAGCAAAATGTTATCAGGTTTTTCCGTCAAGAATTTCTACATAGTAGCCTGGTGTTAAGAAGTTGACGGTGTTACACAATCGGAAACCATATCAAACCGTTAATCCCATGCCTGATCTTTCTTCGGTCGTGTCGTAGTTCCATGAGATTGTCAGAGTTAGGGAAAAGAAATTGCATTTGTATTTGGGCACACACGTGTGCAGTATAATAATACCTGCGCAAATGGCCAGACTCCGGTAAAATTGGCCAACGTGACTGAAATTCGGTATCAGAGGCAATTATTATTAAAGTTTAAATAACACGGCTCTTTTGTAGACGATCAGGCCTAACGTAAGAAGACGCATGAAATACCACTGACTGCATGGATGCTAAAGATGATAATAAGATTAATAGTCAGTTAGTCATGTGGCTGAATAACCATCACCTAGGCACTATATTAGTTAAATGTTCCGTGTGAATCTGAATGTTCCAGATAGGTCCAACTGTGAATGCAAACTAGTGCTTCTGCTATGATTGATAGGTAGTGATTTGTTGACGAACTACCACTCACTCTGTGCCAATGCTTCAAACGAATTTGGTGCGTCGTCAGCAGCTTAGCAACTCCTTAAGTATTAAGGTATACATCCTGAGGGATGTACCCTACTCGCAGCAAGGAACACAACACGCAATTATTTTACAATTTTTTCTGTAAAATGGAATGAGAATGAAGATAAGCATTTTCATAGACATAAATTTTATGGTAGCAATTGCAATTTTAAAAGAATGAAAATTAAATTATATCTTTTTTTTTTTAAATTAATTTTTCATCTTTTATTCGCGTTTAAATAATTATGTTCAATTTATCTTTTATACAATGCTGTACAGCAGTAGTAGATAGTAAAAAGTCCATTGGTATTAATATCTCGGCCATATACTAACCGAAGATTTGAAAGATGACGAGGACATAGAGAGGGAGAGGAGAGCGTTGTCGGTCCGCTGTAATATGCTGGCCCGCAGGTTTGCTTGATGTTCACAGGAAGTTAAGATCACGCTTTTTAAAGCATTTAGTCAATCTTTTTATACTTGCAGCCTGTGGATCAGACATACGCAGAGGGCGTACAACGTTCTCCAAATCCAGTATAATAATGCTTTTAGATGGAGATGCTGATCCCACGGTTCTGTAGTACATCAGGGTTGTTTGCTGAAGCGCATATAGATAGCTTTTAAGCTATTTTAAGAAAAAGAACTGCATCCCTGATGTCTCGGTTGCGGGGGAGCGCTAACAGCATCCTTAGCATTATTGCAAGCAGCTGGACAGCCCGTTCCTGTGGTACTGGACCCGTATGCATATGTATGGATCGAGTGCACCAGGAGGGTGACGCAGATTTTTAAATTAGGTTTATTATTATATTTGTTATTAACATAGTTTTAAGGAATTTGTATGACTACCATTTATGGACAATACATACATACATACATTCACGCCTGTTTCCCAGAGGGGTAGGCAGCGACTACGGATTTCCATTTGCTACGATCCTGACACACTTCTCTGGCTTCATTCACTTTCATCACAAGAGCTCCTTGAACCGACGGGCGTGTATGAGGAATGTGATGAAACTTATGGACAATAGTCTGAAATAAAAGTTTATTATTATTAAGGTTGAACATAAGATTGCATACAAAATTTTGATTGGTTAAATTAATTATATTATAAAAACTAGCTGACCCGGCAAACGTTGTTCTGTCATATAAATTACTAGCTTAGCGGTAGGAAATATACTTTTCGACCTATTCTCATATCTACCAAAAATACATAAAAATGTCATAAAATTCGGTCTAACCGCTTCGGAGGAGTGCGACTATAAACACCGTGACACGAGATTTATATATTTTATATGTATATACGACTTATATATATTAAGACAGAGGCTTGTTTTAATTACTTGCTTGTTAACTAGTTGTTTCAGTTCCTTGCAAATTCCTTGCATTGACTATGTAGTATTCTTCAATACACGTTAATGGAATTCACGTTGTTACGTACCTACTGGAAGGTTAATATTATTTTCACTACTTTTTAAAAGTGCCACACCAAGGCGAACTCTGTGTTGCGTCAGAGTTTACAAACAATAGACATAAAGAATACCCGGACTCGGCATAACAATTTGTGGATCGATAAATCTTTGTCTTTGCTCCGAGTAGGAACTGAACCCACAACCCTGCAGGCGACAGTAGAGAGGCAACCACTTAAAACGTCGAACGTAGGTGGTTAAGGTGATGACCTTGCCGCTATGCACTGTGATAATGTGACCATCTTAAGTATTGGGCCATCTGTGCAGTTTATGAGCGAATAGTATCCACAATATCAACATTTTGCGAAACTTAACAAAATACTACTAAATCTACATTTGACGGCCTCGATGGCGTAGTGGTTAGTGTAACCGACTGCCACGCCTAAGGTCGCGGGTTCGATTCCCGCACAAGTCAAACATTTGTGTGTATGAACATGGATGTTTGTCTTGGTCTGGGCGTTTCTATGTATAATATGTATGTATTTACAAAAAAAAAGGTATATATGTAATTATGTTTATCCATTGTCTAGTACCCATAGTACAAGTTCTGCTTAGTTTGGGCTAGATTGTGTTGTGTGTATGTGATAGAATATTATTATTATTATTTAAACGTTTCGAAAACCGCTCGGCACAAGAGCACACAAAAACAGATTAGCATTAAACCCGCAATCTACTAAATCCACATCCTCTTATTGACTTGGGACAAGGCTCTGTATTGACTGGGGACTTGTACTGTTGCCAACATGCTACTAAACAGTATGTTCAAATTGTTTGCGGTACAGAAATGTGTACGTAACCGGTAAATGTGTTTTGTATAGGTCAGCGACCTTGATAGTTCAAATTTATTTGAATATATTGACAAAATGATTGGAAGCACCTTTTCTAATTTATACTAACATGGCCGCAACTTCGTCCGCGTGAACTGCACTAAGCCTTTTTTGAAGTGAAAGCTTCTTTAGGCGCGTTGAGCACTTCTTGGGTGAACAAAAATCATAGAACTCGCGTCATCGTCACGCTTCCATGCTTTCCATATTTGAATTATTTTAGAATACTAACGGTCGTCTAGTGCTCGAAATTCGATAATAATATTGCTGATATATGTCATTATATATTGATGTTATGTAACCATAGTTACGCGATTCGACTGCGAGTGTCAAATGCACGCTTTCCATTTATGAATTACTAGCTTTTGCGCGCGGCTCCACCCGCGTGGTACCTACATCAATAAAAAGTAGCCTATGTCCTTCCCCAGGTTTTAAACTATATCTATACAAAATTTAATCCAAATCGGTTGAGTGGTTTAGCCGTGAAAAGGTAACAGACAGACAGACAGAGTTACTTTCGAATTTATAATATTAGTAAGGATAATAAGGATTTTTGGTTTATAAAGAAGTATTTATAATCAAGGATTAAAGTTTTCACTTCTATCGGCTGTCACCAAAGACTGCCCCTTTTTTTGAAAAATTGTTTATGATTTACGTTAGTCGCCAATCTGTTGACTTGTGAAACTACAAAACAATCCATTTAGTGATTTTGCTTGATGTCACATCAATGATATGGGATAATTTTTAAGAAACATTGATGAAAAAGTTAATAGTCGATTTCAATAAATATTCTCAAAGTATCTTATCTTATCTTATGCAGTCCAGTCAGTGCAGACCGGCGACACTTCGACCCAGTAGGATCTTTTGTGTCGACACTCTCCCAATAATGACTGCCATAGATGTTCATGGCAGTCCCGGCTGCCAACGGCTTAACGTGCTTTCCGAGGCACGGAGCAGGCGATAATTGTCGATCAATACGCACATAATTTCGAAAAGTCATATAACTTCCGAAAGTCGGAGGTGCGCGACGTGGTTACGAACCCGAGACCCTATGCATTGCAGTCTGTTGGTCTCCCCACTGAGCTATCGCTGCTCATTCTCAAAGTAACTTCATACTAACTAGGCAGAATAATAAAGATTGATTCTAATCAAATAAATTTTACGATATTTGTGATGATTGATTAAAATGTTGAAACAATTTTATATCGTATTTTAAATTTAATTCGATTTAATCTTATTATTAGATTCCATTTAATATTATTTAAGATCTTATTGATGTAAGTTCTTAGGCTTCGCGCAAACACATTTTTTTATAGATATAAATTTTCTTATAGTCATAAAAGCTTTTAAAATCACTATAACTGAACTGAACAGAAACCGTTTATAGCCGAAAAACGTTTAACAATTAATTTTAATAAGTAGTAAGTTTAATAATTAATTTTAATATAAACAAGTAGATCTTGTATTTAATTCTATTTGTCGTGGGTATTTTCTTGAAACACGAGCTTTCAAATTAGCGCGAGCACTTTCCTCGAGACAATTTCATCAATTGCAATAAGACACAACTGACACGGTTATCTGTCTTGATTTGACGAAGCAAGCTTTTGTCATTCAATTTGCACTCTAAACTCCATTTAGTCGGGGTTACGTACGATTTGTTGCTTATAATGCTCGAATCCTTCACAGAAACGTATCTTACGAAATTAAACTTTGTGTAATTAACTTAAAGTTGATTTTAGAATAATATGCCTTCTCTAGTTGTCCTTCAATTTGTTATTTCTTTAGAGAATCGCAACTATTATTTAGCCAATGTTCCCCAAATCCCCCAACGTTATTGTTGCTTTAAAATTTCTGTATACAAACAAAATGTGTTTCAATTAGGCGTCATACCTAAAAGAACAAAGAAATTCTCCAAAAAAGCTTTTAAGAGCTGAATACTTAATTCTATTCGGAACAATCAATTTTACTTTTTTGTTATGCTACATTGCTTTTAGTTTAATAGTCACAAAATGGTACTAAATTTGTTAATAGAATTAGCAATTGATTTAGAAGCAGGTTATACAAAAAGATGAAAATTATTTTAAGAGACATACAGGTTTATATTTATCGTTTTTCTTAATAATTCTATAGAAAATTTATGTTAAATATTATGAAGTATAAATTATATATTTATAAAGACATTGATGAGAGCAAACAAACCCAGAAACACACGCTAGAATCAAATTTCGTGATATCTGCCTAACACATCCGGATAACAGTGCGCCCAATGACTAATTTATGTGTCGTGATTAACTAATACACACGTTCAAACAACGGAAACAAATTACACCCAAACTTAGAACAATTACTACTACTACTATATTGTCTGAACTATTCTTGTCATCTACATGCATATTTAAAATTTGTTAATTTTGTCACTTTGTTAAATCTAACATCGTTTTATATTTATAAACACATATTAGGTTTTGTTATTTCGGTATCTTTTCTTTTATTTATATTGACTTTATTTCGGATTATTCACTTTTAAAGTTCTGCTTTATTTCAAAGAAACAATCCCTACTTCATATCCTATGCTGGCATCTTAATACAAATGATTTTATAATTTAATTCTGGATCAAATCATATACATTTTTGCGACCAACATGACGAAGGAGCATGCGGTCTACCTAATGGTAAACAGCTGCTATAAGTCTGAATTCTAGCACCATCGTCACTCACTTGTTGCAAACCATTCAAAAAAGGAGGTGATTTGATGTCGGCTGTTTGGTTAAGACCTTTTACATATATGAAGAAGATACATACCTAGCCGAATTGCCTAAGTTAAGGTTTAAGTAGTGATGCCACTATGCTTTTACCTCTTATAAATTAAAAATAAATTGCTAAGATAAGGCGCAAGATTCAAGTTTTCTAGTAGAATACACATAAACATTAAATTCTTAGTTATAGTGAAGGAGGCCAAACACCAAAATACGTACATACAATCGGTATTTTCTTAGTACTATCTACCCGATGATTTATACTGGAGTAGACATTTCTGAGTGACCTCTTTAGATGCTTATACTATAGTCATAATTCTTTGCTATCTAAAGCGACTACAATAAGTCAACTTGATGAATATACCTACAATATAAAAATGTGTTTGATACTTGGCCAATCGAGAGTTCACATAGAACAATAAATATATGAATAGGCATAATTTATGTATGTACATACTTATTTATATTCTAATACTAATATATATTTTATTATTTATGGAGTTACACAAGCGCCTGCAAATATACTGTAAAATAATGTTGGCAAACGTAGTTGTTTCAAAACTTTATAGGCGTTCTAGACATGATGTATAACTTTCAAACATAGTAGGAGAAAATACATAAAAAGTAAGTCGTAGGCGCTTGAAAAATATAATAAACACACACAAACACACACACACGCTCACACACACGCCCACGCTCGCACAGATTTCATAAAACTTATGAAGTAGAACAAACACTCACAAAGCCACGGGTTAGTGTCCAGGAGACCTGAAATACAGGGTTTCCCTAGTTTAGGCTCCTGTCCACGCCTCATAATACGCTACTTGTTATATTGACTTTGCTAACTTACTTACCTAGTTGAAATATCACACTTGTACGAAATTGTAAAATTATGTTTGGTGGAAAAAAATAAAACTTATTATTATTATTAATATGAGAATCATTTAGTTTTGCCAAAAGATTGATTTTAATTTATCTATCGCCAGACTACTTTGCGATATTTTTTATAATAGTATAAAGATCAAGAAACATACATCACGATGAATATAGATTCAACGTGATGAACGTTTCTTGATCTTTATAGAGTGCTGAATTGAACAACATGTAGTCAAATAAAAATAAATCAAGTTTATTAATTACAAATTAATCTGTCAATTGTGGGAATTCCAAACATAATTCTAACTAATATTATAAATCCTAATGTTAGTTTGTTTGTTACGCTTTCACGCCTTAACTACTCGATCGATCATCATGAAGTTTCGCATATACGTTGTCAGGAGAACAGAAAGGACATAAGGTAACATTTATAAAAAAAATTACTGTTACTAATTTAATCTAAATCTAATCATGGTCAAAATCCTGCAAATAAGTACGAAAATGATCATGTAGGTATATGTTTTACCGTCATCTTGGAAATTTAAGTCTAAGGTCTGCCAAATTCTATTACATCATACAGCCAAACTCAACCCACAATAAACCAATTATGACGCGTGTTACGGTTAAATGGATCTCTAGCTTTAATCAACGATCGGAATATTAATAAGCGGGCTGTTGATATGTGAAACATGCGGAAATACCATACAAGTTTGTGGTGAAAGTTTCGGTCAAACTTGAACTATTCCATCACTTGTTCCCAGTTTAGAACTTATCTTTCATAACTCACTGCCAAGAGACTGGATAGACTGGATAATAGATAACAAACTCATTTTAAATATCACTGTGTTTACCATTTTTATCCGCTTATGTATCCTACTCTCTGCGTGTCAGGTATGGTAGGATATCATAAATTGGAGGTGAGACAAAACTCCATAACTTAGTTTAATAAATATATTTTCTTAGTGTTTCGTGAAAAATTTTGCCATCTACGTATATTTAGGACCCATATAATTGCAAGTACCACACACTAAGTACCAGATACCAGACTAGGCCAGACGCCAAGGAGGAAACAATTTGAGGTCCCAGTTTCGCCAAGTACAGATTTAGCTTCTACTGAGTGTAGCAGATGAACCTATGTATTGCCGTCTGCCGCGCAGTTTTAGGCTTTGATCTGTTGAGAGATAATATTTTCTTGACATTAAAACCCAAAAATACTTTGCTTGACTTGGAAATCGAACTTGAGACCTGATACACTGCAGTCAGAAAGACAGTCGCAACCAATACCACTATGCTACTGGGTCCACATAAATTCAATTCAAAAGGTTCAATATTTCGCTGCAGTTTAAAAGTATATTACATTAAGTTATAAGTTAATATTTGATTTAGAAACAAACTTAGGATAACATGTCGATGTTAAACAAAAGGTAAGGTGAAGCGTACCTTTAATCTTTTAGCTAAAATAAATTCATAAATAGTTTATTTATACATATATTTAATTCGGACAATCAACAAGATATCATAATATCATAATATTCTACCACATACACACAACACCATCTAGCCCAAACTAAGCAGAGCTTGTAATATGGGTACTAGACAATGGATAAACATACATATATATGTACCTTTTTTTTTGTAAATGCATACATATTATACATAGAAACACCCAGACCAAAACAAACATCCATGTTCATGCGCACAAATGTTTGACTTGTGCGGGAATCGAACCCGCGACCTCAGGCGTGGCAGTCGGTTACACTCACCACTACGCCATCGAAGCCGTCGAAAATATACACTGTTACATGTTCTTATGTCTAGTACTTATAGCTAGTGTTTAGTGCTAACTTACTTAAAGTTGCCATGGCATGCATATTATACAGTTAGAAACAGATACTTTACTAAATATAGCAAAACAATAACATATACTATACTATAAGTTAAACAGAAAAAAATTATGCAGGTCTTTAAATAATTATATAAGAGAATACAATTTATTATTTTTATCATTGCTGTAGCTGTATTTAGAATTGTGGCCTTAAAATTATTTATGTTTTGTCCAAAAATATCAATACAATTATTAGATTTAGTAAAAGTGTTATTCTGAGACTGAAACCTATTAACCCTAGATCACTAACCATTCGTCTCTCAGACTACGCATACCCCCCGCGTTTCATAGTTCGGTAGGTTCCCCTCATCCGCACTCCCTCCCCCGCTCAGTACCTTCCTGATTGGACCTAATAGTGATCCACGTGCCCTTATTGCGGTCGCACGCGGATTGTGTCAGGAGATACAGCCGTTGAGTCGTCTGACAGACGAAAGGTTAGTGACTGTGTAATTTTATTTTGAGTTTAAATATTTATTTATTTTTAAGATACCTTCATTATATTTTTTTCTAATCGACTTTTTACCAATTAAATGTTAAATATATATTATGTACTGTTATTTTGTTGAACAAAATTAAGGTGAAAATATGTATTGCAGACTTTTTGAATGTTTTTTTACCTTTTAGATTGAATTTTATTTTTATTAGGATTTGAGAGATCCATTCCTCTTGCTTCTGAAATGTTGCAGGTTCCGTATAAATTGACAGTTGTTGGTACATTGCGAAGCAACAAATGCGAAATACCCCAATAACTAAAAAATTCTAGAGCACGGCGAGTAGGCACTTCAATGTTTTGCTTCGATAAAGATATGACCATGGTTTCATACAAACCCAAGTCTAACAAGACTATTGTTTACCTTTATCTACCACCCATGATCAACCCTCTATCAACGATGGTACCAAGAAGCCAGAAATTATTCATTTCTATAATTCTACAAAAGGCGCTGTGGATACCGTGGATCAAATGTGCTCAATCATGAGTACTGGTCGCAAAACCAATAGATGGCCGCTATGCTTGTTTTATGATACTTTGAACATTAGTATCATAAACTCGTATGCTGTTTACGTATGCAACATGATCAGAGACAGTAAGAAACCGCTGAAGAGGTGAGAATTTGCTTTGCAAATGGCGGATGAACTTATGAAACCCTGGCTACTCGAGCGCTACAATACGGTAACTTTGAAGCGTGATTTCAAAAAGAGTATTGAAGATATTCTAAACATTGAATAGCCACAGGAAAGCTGTGTTCAAGAGCTTCCTAAAACAAGAAAAATTGTGGATTTTGCCCGGCAAAAAAAAGACGTATGACAAAATATACTTGCACATACTGCAAAAAGGCGATTTACGGGGAACACACAGTTCCTATTTGTAGTAATTGTAAGAATTAGTATTGTTTCTTTTTCATTGTTTTGTTTAATTGCCTAAGGAAAGCACTTTAAGTTTTTGTTACTTTTATAAAATAAATAATTAAGGTTTTGAAAATATGTGTGTTTTATTGCGTAGTCTGTGAGTCGAAAGGTTAGTGACAGTGTTACTCCGATTTAAGGTTAGTGATCTAGGGTTAATTGATGAATAGTGACCCAGATTGCTTCTAGGTTTTTTAGGTAAAAAGACGAAGTATCTAGATCCACGGGGAAATTTCAGCGGTGTGTTAAATGTAATCCGTTATATCATTAATTGTATAAATGGCTGATGTTAATTTAACATTTCTTGTGAATCGAATGTAATTACATTTTTCTCTGTTTAACGACGTTTTGTTTTTCACGCACCATTGAGGCAGCCTGTTTATAATATCATCTTGCAGTAACGACCAGTCCTTATTAGAATTAATAGCCCTAAGAAGTTTAAGGTCGTTAGCATACATATAAACTATAGAATATTTGAAACACGACATTATATCATGAATATGTTAAAAAAGATTGGACCTAGATGGAAGCCTTGCGGAACTCCTGAAGAAATGTTAAAAGGCATTGAAATGTGACCATCACACACGACTCGTGTATTTCGATTATCTAGGTAGTAGATCCTCGCTGATTTCAGCATGAATGGGCGGCTCGACCGGGGAAGGACTACCCTCTCCAAGAATATCGACGTGAAATAGGAGTATACCTACTGTTGTGTTTCGTTTGGTGAGTAAGAGTGCCGGAGGCCCGATCACCCTCTTTGCCCCTTCTCGCTCCTTCTCCTTCCCATTTCCTTTCCTAAAGGGTCGCCAACGCGCAAGTAATAATAATAATAATAATAACTTTATTGCAGATAAAATCCATATAAGAGAGACAAAAAAATACAATTATTAAATACAAATTAAATTAAATTTTAATGTCAATGTCAAATAAATTCATAATTACTTATAGTCTAAAATATAAATCAATAATAATAAAATAAAATAGTCAATCTGGCCCGATAATAATTTTAATCCATTTGTATTGGATCGGACAGTCCGAACGTGAGGCAATCATCTTAAGGATGCTGTTGCTACTGTCTCTCAATCTTCTTAACAATGACGCTACTTTTTTACGCATTATCGCTTGATAGCCATCGGTATGTGCCTCAGCAAACATTAGCGATGCAGTGCAGTAGGGAGGCAGCCGCATCAGCATCCTAAATATGTTGTTGTACTGTACACGTAAGACATTGGCTGCCCGACGGGTATGATTTACCCATAGGCTGCTCGCGTAAAACGATTGGCAGTATGCCTTGAACAGAGTGATTTTCACTTCACTGGAGCAGCGACCAAATCTACGGGCAACCATATTCCCTCGGACGGCCAATGCCCTACGCTCACGTTCCAGATCAGCGTCATCAGACTGGACCTCAGTCACAATATGCCCTAGATATCTGAAACTGGCCACTTTGCGAAGCTCCTCACCGCATAACATCATTGGCGGAACACAAATGGGCACCCTTAATTTGCCTTTGAAAAGAACAACTTTGCTTTTTGCTGTGTTGTATGTCAGCCCATGCTCCGCCGCATATGTCTCGCAAATTGCCAATAGCTTACGAACTGCACCCTTCGATGGTCCCAGCAGCACCATATCGTCCGCGTAGCTAATATTATTGACGCACACATTATCAATATAACAACCGGTATGGGTGCTGCTAAGCTCACCGATAAGGTCATTTATGTACAGGTTAAATAACAGAGGAGAGGTCAGTCCACCCTGCCTAACGCCACTTTCCATGTCGTATGGGTCGGACAAAGCACCCGCCCATCTCACCTGGTTTCGCTGACTGCGATACCATTCCTTTAATAGGGATATGACTTCACCCGGCACACCCGTCCTTCCCAGTTTACCCCAAAGCTTGTCATATATGACCATATCAAACGCTTTTGACATATCTAAGAAACACGCGTATACCGGTGTTTTCCTGTCAGTATAATATCTGACAGCCTGGTTAAGACACAATATCGCACTTTCGGTTGAAAGCCCACTCCTGAAACCGAACTGTGCTTCATGCAGTTTTACTTGTTGGACAAGAATGTTATTAAGCAGGCTGTCAAGCACCTTGGCCATTATAGTCGCAAGTGAGATGGGCCGATAGTTATCCTTATCCGAGATGTCTCCAGTCCTATTCTTAATAATAGGAACAACAATCGTTTTAGTAAGTTCCTCCGGTAAGTACCCATGACAAAGGCAGAGATTGTAAAACAAGGAGAGGACGCGCGGCAGGTGAACTCCTGCATGCCTAAGATGCTCAATACTGAGACCATCATACCCAGGGGATTTGCCTCTCAGCATACTATTAATAACTTTACTAACATCTTTTGCACTAAATTTAACAACTCTTTCCTGGGTGATACTCTCCGTAACGGGCGAACCAAACATGTCGGGTTCATACTTAGTTCTCACCCTGAAGTGCTCAACAAACACATTAGCAATTATGCGGTGATGACTGACGCTATTTATAGTTACAGGAATGCCAGGCTTATGGCTCATATTTTTCGTATCTTTCCAGAATTGAGAGAAATTATTGGCAGAGTGATGAGATGCAAGTGCATCCATTTTAAATTGCTTCTGCCTTTCCTGGCACCATTTTATCTTTCGCTTAAATAATTTCCTACTTTCTTTCATATCATCATATGCCTCTGGTGTTGCAGGCATCCATAGGCTACGGTGACCACTTACCATCAGGTGGGCCGTATGCTTGTTTGCCACCTTAGTTGTATAAAATTCAGTAAGTTTCCAGCGATGCCATTACGGTACAACTTTTGTTTTAGAATTAGGTGATTCACGAGATCGAAAGCCTTGCTGAAATCAGTGTAAATGACGACATCAGGTAGCCGAGCGTCGGTCAATTCTATCAAATCAGATACAAAACATAAGCAGTTTGTAGTAGTGGAGCGTACCTTGACAAAACCATGTTGGAAAGGCGTAAGGTTCTGTGTAATGAGAGAAGTTATGAAAGGAGACATGAGTGACTCAAACACATTACCAAAAACGAGCAGTATGGATATGGGTCTGTAATGATTAGGGATTTATGAATTGGAACTATTAGCGCTTCTTTCTATATTCTAGGAAAGGTGCCTGTAGCTGAAGATTTGTTGTAAATTATGCTTTCATTTCACTACAACAACCGAGGGTATACCGTCGTACCTTGCACCTTTATGCAGATATAAGGCTATCAAAGCTTTTTTAATTATTTCAATTGAGAATTGCACCGCACACGATGTGTTTGAGGGCTCAATGTAGGCTTCCGTAGAGCAATTGCTATGGTGATCCAAATATACGGCGACAGATTTGTATATAGACGAAAAATATTTTGCAAGCATGTTACATAATCAGATCCAGTATTAGCTGTTTCGTCATGGTACCGCGTAGAAGTAGGATAATTACTACAATTGCGTCGCTTTTGTTTAATAAACGCCCAAAAGTATTTAGGATTAGATTGAATAGCAGATTCTATTGATGAGATATATCTATTATAACATAGCGTTGTTAAAGCTAGACACCTTTTTTAATTGAATTGAGCGCGATGTTATCTAAAGGATTTTTATATTTATTATATCGCTTACGAAATTTATTTTTCTCTTGTAACAATCGTCTTAAATTATCTGAGATTGATTTAAATTATCTGATTTTATACTTATTCGATTTGTTTTACCAAAGGAACAACTTTTCTAATAGAATCGTTGATTATTTTATAAAAATGATTAACTTGCATATCAATGGATGTATATGATGACAATTCTTGTTCCCAGGAAATTTGTTGAAAGTATTTGATTATCTGCTCATAAGCCCGCCTTGAGAAAATGGTACATCTTATTATTATATTTAGGTAGCATTGTGCGTGGCCCAGAAAACTTCAACGTAAATTCCAGCGATAGATGATGAATGTCTACTTTACTCAGAGGCAGTGCGCACTCAAGATTATTAATTGTGAGATTTGATAAGACAAGCACTAAGTTTATATCATCATGATTATTTATGGAATTGTATTGGCCAAGGTTGATCAAATTATAAAATCCAATAAGCTCTGCGACATATTATGCATTTATCGTAGCCTTCAATGGACCGTTGCCAGGCTTAGGTGCCCTGGTTATACTTTTAAAGTTAAAATCGTCCACTATAATATATTATCATAAGATTCATAAACACGGTTTGCATTAGATATAAAAGGGTAGTATTTAACTGCACAGCAAAAAAATACTAATTGCACAGCAAAATATGCTTACCAAAAATACTAATTGCACACCTAAATATATTTAAAGAAATCAAACTAATTCGACAGAGCCCCGCTTCGCGGGCTCCTATTTTTGAGTGGGTTTAAGAAGGGACCTAACAGAACCTAACCCTTCCGAGACGGAATGCAGTGATTTAAGGCGTATAGGTGCTCGTTATGATATATTTTAGTAAGCATATTTTGCTGCGCAATTAGTATTTTTGGTGGTCATTATATTTAATCCCGATATAAAATGTTGTAATAGAATACTTTGCAACGGAGCTGGTAAGTTCACACCACAAACAATATTTTTTATCTGTTTAGAGTTTATAATTAGGTTAATTACGATGCACATGTAGGGCAATCTAATTGAGTTTAAACGTTTTGACACAGCGATCAAAACGCCACTACCATCTTTATTTTGGTGAAAGCTAGAAGATTCGCGATCTCGCCGATAAACCATATAGTTTTCGTTGAACATTTCTGAGTTGCAGACACCGCTATTTGACCAAGTTTCACATAATATTAAAACGTCATATTCACAATCGTAAATCGGATAAAAAGCTAACTAGGAAAAATTTATGTTCATTCATTACACTTGATTTCAGCACATTCTCAATCAAATTAAAAGTTTCAAACTAACAAGCCGATTTGACCTTTTGTCATTCATTATTCCGTCAAGGAACAAAGTTTTAAATTTAAAAGTAGTAAATGTAAACTGCTTCCACTGGTTAGCTTATCTGTGCAGAGAACTATCAGCACTAATTCACGTTGGCTTAACTCGGTAACCATTCATTTTATTATTTAACCCCAGACGTAATCTATGAATGGCTCTAACTGGAGCTAGACAGCGCTTTTTGCTAGACAGAATAAATTCATAACGATATCATTTCAGTTTGACATTTGACTTTTAAACTCTACGTGTGATTAGCAAACTGTCGATATTATAATCAAAAGTTTTCACGTAAAATCAAGACCCTTATTGTAACGAAAGCGAGCCCTGTAAAATATCCCTTCTGAATTTCACAAAAGTACCTATTGTGTTACTCGCTTTGATGTTATATTTTTGAAGTATTTTTCTGGATTCTTTTATGTACAGTGGTATTTTGTATTTTTCGGAAATAAGCTTTTTTGCCAATATATTTTTCCTATATCAAATGAATTCCTGAACAATATAGCCTACACTACTTTGGGGCTTCAAATCTGACAGCGAGTGTTTATTTGGGACAAAGGTGTAGCAGTTTTATATCACAAAACTAAAGCGTATGAGGACCTTTTTCAGGCTTTAGATAGACACTTTCGCATGTATATTTAAAGAGTCCATTAAAAACTTTTGGCCTTTTTAGAAGGCAACCTGTCACTTTGCGGAGGTTATATGGTTTAGTAATTTGCCTTCTCCGTTATTCACTTTGACAGCGAAACTTATCTAATCTAACTAACGTGTACACGTCTACAAAGGGCAGTAAAACTTTGCTTGTCGAATATTCTGGAATCAAGAACACAATTCTATGATGCTATCCTCCAAGAACAGGTTTATCAGACAGAGACAGTGAGAGGCTCATTAATTCATAGCGTTTAAGGAAAATTCTGAGTTAGCGTAGGTTATTATGTACTATTAATTTAGTTTAAGCATTCAAAGTTCTGTACTGACATTTAATTATGCAGGTATTAGGTAAATGAAACTTCAAACATTCTGTTGTATTAACCGTCGTTTCGATACAGGCAAAACATCATTAGCAATACATTTGGCATGTCATGTGTTATTAATATGAATTTATTTAATTATAATACAAGTGCGAATTGTGGGTGGTACTAGATTTTGAAAATGTATTTTATTTGGTAACTAGAAAACGGTTAAACTTAAGTGTACAGCTTAATTTTTACCAGCTAACAGAGCAACAATTTTATTTTTAAAACTGGTGCTCAACTGCAGTATTATAAGCTATGCATAGCTTATGACGTAACTTTAATGTAAGTTATATAAACTGATAATACTAGCCGTAGTTTGTTTGTGCATTGGAATGGACTTGCATTTATAAGGTTCCAACATACGTATTAAATAACTATCATTGATAAACCTTATTTGCATCGGATATACTGTAAGCGGTTTATGCTACTAATTCTATAACTACATATTTGTCTAAAATTCTAATAAACTCATTTGATAGATAGGTAATCTATCGAATGCAATATCTATTGATTCAATCCATTTGATTTTTGGATTACTATTTGCTTTCTTGTTAGCCCCTTCATTACATCTAGAATGCTTGTGTTAGGAATGGGTTCACTTCCATAGTGAATAAAGCTGAAAGTCCTTATCCATTAAGCATAGGTACCTTACGATTAATCCTAACCCTACCTACTTGAACCTTCCTATTTATGTCGGGTTTTCAACTACCAAAAATGATAATTCCTGTCAAATCGTTTAACGTATATGATACGGGTATAAGCGTGCCACGCATAGAGTAAGTCGTTGCCTACAACGCCAGTCAAGTGAATGATCTACACATAAAAAAAAATTGTATCTGGTCGATGTCTCTATATAGGAGATATTTAAGAAAATAAATATGTCAGGGGTCTTTATAAGAGCTTTACAAGCCAAAACAATTATTTTAGCTATGTTGTTGGTCTGTTAGTATGCATGTTTGTATGCACATCACGCTTTGAAAACTGCATGAAACTAAATGCGGTTTTCACATATTTTGTATTTCTGGAGGTCTGACTTAAAATCTGAAGCATATTTTTCTTGTTACGTCGTGTAGAAGCCTTAACAATAAGAAATAGTTGGAGGGTCAGAGAGAAAGACATAAATCATTTTTACCTTATTCTTTCTGAAAATATATAAATAGCTATGAATATGGAAAAATATGATGTAAGGTAGCTACTTGCAAATTTTACGCATACGCAGTTATGTAAAATGCTAGCATGGAATATAACAAATAGAAAAAGAAAAAAGTTTGGAAGCTAGATAATCAGTACAAAATATATCATGCATATACCCTACGCAATACTGCATTGATAAGTGGACTTAAATATTTAACAAAGATTATACACGCGAAGCTTTAAAAGCAAAATACTTGCGATTGGCTAGCGTCATAGGTAGGTAGAAAACTTTTTACATAATCTACACTATAGAGTAAAGACTGTTAAATTATATATGTACAGCATATATAGTCTCACGTATCTATCCCTGAAAACGTAGACACAGGTGTATTTCACCAATATTTACCAACTATGGTTTTAAAATTCCCGCAATACGGGGCGAGCTTCTTGTCATGTAGACTTCCTGCTGCTGTTAAAAATTTATTGACTCTTTTTTTTATCGTGGGGAAATTATTCTTATGCATATCCCATCGCCACAAGGGTAGGCGAGAGGGCAATGTCGGGCTCTCCCAAGACTTCAGGCCTACCGACTAAAACCACCACGGTGTGCCACCTCGCTGCTTTGTGAGGTGGATGAGTCACTGGAACTATAACTATATCAGGGACCCACCCAGCAGGGCCCAATGCAGAAAAGGAGGTCTGCTAAGAATTGAGCCCTCGCGCACAGCAGTAGCATTCACTGCCGTTGCGACAACAAGGCAGTAATACTATTTAAGTAATTTCACACACACACACACATACATAACTCATATAACACATTTACATCAATCACCAAACCCCACACATTTTCATCAGATACAACCATTAACAATACTTCCCTTTTTTATTTCCAAAATTTTTATGTTAATAATTATCTTCACTTCGTTCGAACGTTATTTTGTTAGAATTTTAATATTTGTTAGCTTTTTATATTTTATTTGTATTCAAACCAATGTCTGCATACTCTAGATGTTAAGCGACTAATGTAACATGTGGTTACCGCGATACAAGCCTCGAGCTTAGTGTGGCAGCCGCTGCCAATTATAATACGTACAATGCAGTAAATAGATAAATAAATAACTAAATTATTTCCTTAGCGATGGTATAACGGTATTGTCTTCTGTGCATTACCAAGACGCCACAGTACGCCTTTATTATTTACATCCAGGTAATAATGTTTGTGTTCCTGCGCCTATTGTTCAAGCTCACCGCATATGTGTAGATAATCGCTTACTACCACCTAAGTGGAGTGTAATGCCTTCGGGATTAAGCTATGTTTACATAACTAACCAAAATGTAGACATAATCATGTAATTCTGATCTAAGTTACTGCGGCTAAGAGGTTGCATAATGTTGTGTTTAAGGTAAAGATATATGCTTTATATATTACGTAGATAATGATAGATAGTATTCATATGACGTAGTGAATGTTGAAAAACAGATTGCGACATTTTGACACGGCACTTATGTTTTATTCTTTTATAATTCTATATCAGGTTCATGGAAGATAATTTGGCAAATCAAATCTATATATTAATACGTGAAGCGAAAACTTTGGATTCCTTTTTACGAAAATTGGGCGGACGGAGGAGTATGAAATTTCGCAAACTTATAGTTTATACAGAGAAGAAGTGACAAATGCTAATATTTTTTTTAAATTATGCCTAAAGATACATTAAATTAATGAAAAAACAGTACATGCACACAACCATGCATTTGACATACGCAGTCGAAGCGCGTAACTATGGTTACACATATCAATATATAATGACATATCAGCAATATCTTACAGGCAAACTTTGGTCGAATTTCGAGCACTAGGCGACCGCTAGTAATAATAAAAGTATGTTCTTTTTAAACACAACTCCCGCTTTAGAAAGTATCTCTGTGTCGCGAGTGACTTTATAGACATTCAAACAACGGACACAAAGAACACCCAGACTCGAAAGAACTAGTTGTGGATCACACAACTAATAGTCCCGCGTAGGGATCGAACTTACAACAGTCGATGCAGTGGCACCGGCGAGACAACCAAACAATTACGCCATCCGTGCGGCGTGCACTCGTTCAAACAATTAATACAACAAAAATCTAAATACACTATTATTATACGAGTTTCATGTCTATTGTGAGATCTTAGATTTTGTCCCCAAGCAAAATATTAATGAGTTCCCCGGCTGTCATTTACCTATACATCTGACTGGTCTTCAAGGGTAAACAAGCGTGAGCCTGGCACTCCTAAATAGCTCTCAATATTCGACGTGTTTAGATTGCCGACATGTCCACTTAATACTACCATATTTGCACTTTCAGCACATTTGTGTCGTTAAATATTTATTACTACTAGCAAAAGTGGAATAACATTGGACATTCTCCAATACGTAGATTACCCCTTTGGAATACATTACTGAGAACTAAAATGAATAGCAAATAATCCAGATGTATTTTAGCTGGTGGACTGTCCTGTTTTGCCGCAGTGCATTTATTTAGTAGTAACAATGGGATTCGAAATGTATCTCAATATAATTAAGCTTAGAGTAATTAAACACGAAAATGTTATATAAACGTTGCCTATATTCAGAATTTTGAACGTTTTAGTTTAAATTGAAGTTATTTTACGTATGCTGTTATGAAGTTGAGAATTCTATTATAAACAGCTTGATTTTGCCCGCAGCTTTACTCCCCTAAAAGTAGGATTAGGCTAGATTAGTAAGATTACTTTTTCTGGATGAAAGTACCCTATATCCTTTTCCGTTCCCCTAACAACGTGTATGCGCAATTTCACGATGATCGGTCCCATAAATTAGGCATAAAAGCGTAACAAACAAACAAACACATTCGCATTTATAATATTAATTAGGATTACTTCTACAGCCGTTTATTGATAAGTCAGTACTCAAAGTCAAAGACAAAAAACATTTTTACAGTTAAGGCCCAAAATAAGACTTATGAACGTCATCGTTTAGAAGTTAATGTGTTTATTTAAGTTATTGAAGTTACATTGAAATTAATCTACTTTATACGGATCTTATACGGATTTGTCACGTTGTTTATTTTAAAAAACTATTATTACATAATTTTTAAACTATTAAATTGCCACTGTTAAACTTTACTAGGTACTATTTAAATTATTAAAACCATTTGATGTAAGTATACACTTTACCCGACGTTTCGGCTGCTTTTCAGCAGCCATGGTTACGGGGAGACTATGATGGTGGTTATCTCAATGTCTTGAAGCATAGTTCCTTCAAAGTACTCGAACATAATTGAATTATTGGTGTTTCTATTTACGCAATATAAGCCCAGAGTATCATGAGACATGAAGTGAGTTGCTGTGTTTTGTTTCTTCTTGGATTTATTATTCGAATTACTGGATCTCAAGCTGGTAGTACATTCCAACCATCTTCCTTAATAAAATGTGGATGTCTTTTAATATCATTATCTTCGTGAAACATTTTGGTAGGAATCGGTGTTCTTTTGCAAATATCTGTGGTTTGTCAAATCTCAGGTAATGGTTGGCACCCTGTTGCACGTGTTCACAGATTTAAAATATGAAATAAATAACGCGATAAAGTGTGTATAAAGTAGTTTAATTCAAATGTTTAATATTCGCATAAAGGAAAGATATTATTACTGAAATTACACTTTGGTTAGTTTCTAGGTTTACGCAAAGGATTGCCTATTAGACAAATTAAAGTAAAATTGTTTCACAATGAAAATGATTAAGACTGTTTTAGGAAACGATAGTTTCTCCAAAAAGTGTGCGTAGCGGTATATGCACATTTAAGGATATATTCTTTCCACTTATTTAGTAACACCATAGAGTAACACATATTATTATAATCTAAGCAAATAGTTATACATAATTATGTATATTTAAGCAACAAAATGGCAAAGAAGTATCATCATCTACGAGAATGTTTTAGATTTGAAAACATTAAGCGAAAATATGTTGGCTCATTATAAGAAGTTTGGATTGAGCTTTTGTAAAGTTTGTCATTATTGGATTTCAAAGAGTACAAACTATTAATATAAGCTACTAAATGTTCCATCGACACAAAAAGTCATAGTCATAATTATTCAAACGAAGTAATAAAGCCATTAAATAGGTTGGCGTGAATCTTAATGTCACAGAAATCACGTAATTTGAATAAGTAAAGAATAAAAGCTTTATAGAGTCCACGGCGGACTCACCTCGACAATAAATCGGTTAACGAGCCGGTCGTCTATGGAGCAATTTGTAAACATAATAATCCGCCTTTCACATTTCCACGATTAATTGTCGCCTAATTGCTTCAACGAATTACCGCTTTGGGATCCAACCATGGATGGAAGCCGATTTTTTGCGAACAATTTGCAGAACACATATGTTCTGAACTTTTGTTAGTTGTTTTTCGTGTTGATTATCAAAATTATTTCACACTTAAAGATGAGCTTACTGCTGTATTTAATTACCTTGAGATTCGAAAATGTAACATAATAATATAAGCCATGGCCGGAAAAATAAGTATAACAGATGGTTGACAGACCTCTAAGAAAGAATTCTCTTCTGCAGTAGGATCTTGGTTTGGTAGAAGCGAATTATTAGTCAAGTCGATTTATTCACTATTATCTAAGAAGGCAAAGACAGAATCTTGACTTTCATTAAAATGTATGAGCAGTTCTTGGGTTCGTTAATTACCTTAATAACTTTATAATTAAATATACAAGGACAAGCAAAACACTCATGGCCACTGTTTTTCATCACCAATTTTATTGTTTAGACCGTATTTGTTAACAATACAATTCCTTTATTTATTTCTTAATCTTATATAATAATATGAGCTGCTGTGTGATTAACAAATAAAAATATCACAATAAAATTGAATGTCATTCTATTGTAATTATTATATTCTTATAATGATCCTAGCAGTT
The DNA here is from genome assembly GCA_963564715.1 of Catocala sponsa. NCBI lineage: Eukaryota > Metazoa > Arthropoda > Insecta > Lepidoptera > Erebidae > Catocala > Catocala sponsa. The sequence continues at coordinate 16,355,851 of OY751338.1, read as the reverse complement.
TACATTCTCATTTCACTTAATCGGTACATCCTATGTTTAGAAATAGCCTGAGGGTAAGTGCAAACAAATCTCAAGCATTTTTATCTTATCTATATAGTCTGTGATCGAGTTATATACATACTTTAAACAATAATTAAAAAGGGACGCCAAATCGGTGCTAAGCGTATTTTAGTAACGACAACAAAGACTATTATATTTCACGGGCTTTGTTAATTTCCTTAATCATTCATTGCTGATTCATTGAAAAATTTAATTACCCTGAACTTGAATCGCCTTAATCGCTCCAACCATTACTTCAGAATATCAAGTCACTATGCAAAATCTTTGAATATATTTTAAGTTGCATCGAAAGGAAAAGAATCAAGTCTGCCAATAAAAGAAAATTTCGTTTCCACAGTAAGATCGGTTCCGTCAAATGTCAACTATGTTTAAAACTAACGGAACTCAAGGGATCCGTTGGTATTCAAGCGAGACGCAAAATTCGAAGTTATCAGATATTCTATCTTCGTACTTCATTCGCTGATTAAAGATTTCAAAGACTTGAACGTAATTAAGTAATTTAGTCACATAAGACAGACAAGTTCGGCACGTCAGTATGCAGATCACGTGGCATTCTTCATAAGCCCCTGTTAAGTAGTCGTGCCTTCATTGAATTAACCTCTGGCAGAGTTAAGATAAATTCTGAGCAAGCGGAAGGATTGTTATACTCACCCTGTGAGTGAATTTATATTTAGTTGTTGTTAGTGCTTTAACTAAATTGAATACTTGTGTTAGGGTAATGAGCGTTATTCCGGCAACAGGTAATAATAATAAGTGGGTAGAAGTGTCATTTTCAAGGGCATAACTACGGGGAAACCCGCTCCGGGTCTCCGTTTCCACGAGACCCGTGATGGTGAAACCGGCGCCGCACCGCTCGACATCCCTAGCCGCTCGCACCGGTGTTGCCCTCTGCTGCTGGCTTGTATGCCTATCGTGGCTATTTAGGGGGCCCATCTAGTGAGTTGGCGAGTCACCATCTGTCCATTCGATTGATGCTATTAGAGTATTCAGGGCAGACGCCGTTTTATCATCCATAGTTACCAATATACCAGTCCATCAAACACCCATACCCATAGCCCATATATTAGAACCTATTCGTAGCAATAGTCCTACGCCTGCTGCGGCTAGTGCCGCTCTAGGTGTTCCATCCCACCTTTGATTAAAACTCTCGAAGGGCCTCTTCACGTTGGATCCATGTCTCCGTGTAAACCTCCCAAAGGGCCGGGTATTTTCCTAACGTATTAGGAATATACCTGTGAAAGAGAAACAAATAATAATAATAAGACGCTGTTATTCATTCATAGTTACGGGTTATTCCCAGTTGCCCCCACTATCAACGCCACCACTGGTGACAAATGGGATTTCTTTCCATAAAATGTTCCATAGAATCCCATTTGTCACCAGTGGTGGCGTTGATAGTGGGGGCAACTGGGAATAACCCATAGTTACCAATATACCGGTCCACGAAACACCCATACCCATAGCCCGTATATTAGAATCCATACGTAGAAATAGTTCTACTCCTGCTGCGGCTAGTGCCGCTGTAGGTGTTCCATCCCACCTTTGATTAAAACTCTCGAAGGGCCTCTTCACGTTGGACCTATGTCTTCGTGTAAGCCTCCCAAAGGGCCAGATATTTTCTAATATTTAAAAACATGTTAGAAAACACCTGTGATAAGAGAAACTTAATAATAATAATTTATTTTCATAATTTGATTTAACAATTTTCTCTTAATCTATACATGATATTTTTAAATTATATACTTTAGAATTTTTTAAATTATATGCTTTAGAAATTATATAGATTAATACATGAATTTCATAAAGCGTTTTAAATATGAAAAGAGAATTCGATGACGACCGTACTAGTTAAACTGTGCTACAGTCGTCAGCGCCTTCCGCCCTGATATTGTTACAAATTTTTTATTGTTTAGGCACATCAAGAAAAGAGAGAAATACAATTAAAATCTAAAACATTTTGGTTTTGACTTCACTAGTACATTAACATAATAGGTAGTTATGATATTTAAAAATATATAGTTAAAAACTGTTACCACTCGAGTGATCAAGATCATCAATAAAGGTAATTACAAATAATTGTCCATGTGAGTTAGTGTGATGTGTGTGAATGTATGTATTGTTGGTGTGTGTGTAGGTGATGTGTATGTATCTGAATCTGTGTGAGTGTGTGTATGTGTGTGAATGGATGGTGTGAGTGCGTGATGTGTGAGGAATGAATATGTTACTAGTATATATGGTTTAAATATAGGAATTTAATAAGTCCGCTATAGTTTACTTACCTAAGCCTAATAATCACTTACGTAGAGTAGTCTTGCATTTATTGGTGGATAGTGCATAAATGTTGTTTGCACAATTTGCCGCATTTTATAATTTATTACTTATAACATAAAATTGATTTTTGGCAAGAGATGTACGACGCGGAGTAACTGAGCAAACTTTCGTTTTGTTTTGCTTTTTAATCGCATTATAGGTAATACTTTATGCTTCCGATATTCCGATATATTTATAACATTCGGTGTACAGAAGACTATAAGTGTTGTACCTTCGTGGTTTACCTAGTATAACCTTCAATATGGCCTTCTGTGCACGTTCGTTAGTTAAATGATTAAAGCTCAAACCCACGACGCGCTAATTCTTATGTAATGTCTTAACGTTTAACTTAGGTCCGTCGTCGGTTTAAATGATAGTACCTACACTAGATTCCTCTATAAATGTCACTGTTTGTGGCACCATCTTTAATGAATACAACTGCTGTGCAAAGGGTTTTTTGGTTTTTCTGTTAAGGAATTCTCAGTACCAGATTCCATGCGACTTTGTAAGCTTGCCCCCCTTTACAGAGGACAGAAAACCATAGCGGTACAAATTAGGGTACCATGCACCTTTACTTGCATCTTGGAGTGTATGTTAAATAAAATACAAATTATTTCAAATCTAATCTTCGGAATAACGATTTTACAGTGCGAGATAATCAGTATATCGCTAAAATGACATTATTTTATCCTTAAGTAGAAATGAGATAGCAACATTCTCTTTACGTAGCTAGCCAATACTAAAGCATCATTGTCACGTCTCAGATAGAACGTTAACCGTCGATCTAAGTTATGAACATCTATGTCGTCATTATGTGTTATCCAACTATAGTCAAAGACGATCAAGTCGTCGTCCTAAACTAATCTTATCTAATGATAGTTCTTAAGCTAACGCGAAGCTCCTGGCATGAAAATGACAATAAACTAATTTTGTAATTATCAAACCAAAATGTTGCCGCCAATCTTGATGGTTGAAAATCTTCAGACTCAAGTACTTAATTTACTCACACATGGCCACAAATTTGAAAACTAATTGGCTCATTTCGTGGTAAGTAAGTATTTCCATACGAAGGCGGGGTAATGAGATTGTGTCTCGCCTTTTCTACGTTCTGCGTCTGAAATAGTAATTAAAACTTTAACTATGTGGGTGCTAGCGATAGACGTTTCAACTTACAAAGTCATGATTCTATTTTTACTCTTGGACGTAATACGTGGTTGCAATAAAGTTGACATTTTTATTAATTAAATACTTTTTAGTAGGAATAAGCTTGTCTGTTTTATTGATTGTTATTTAATTCATATGATTTAAAAAGCACTACAAAATCTTACTCGGTGGCGAAGTATTAGTGAATACGACTGCTATGCATACTTCTTGGGTTTGATTTCCGGGTTGGCCAAAGTGTTATTTGGATTTTGTTGCAATACATTCTCAATAGCAGTATGGAGTCAGAGTCCAATAGACGGCAGTAGGCTTGCCTTTTATTAGGTGGGACCTAAACCCATTACTGGCAAAAATATAATAGGCCTATGCTAATGCTTTTATTCAGGTATATATGTAAATACTAAATTTAATTATTATACACCAGTTTACTAGTATACTACAATACGTAGACCGAATCACAAAATGGGCTTCCAACATAAGTAAGCGAGTATTTTCTTCTAAATTACTTTAAAGCGTTTCTTATGTACGTAACAATTATTTTACCACCTTTCGCTTCTAAAATCATATCATGATTTAGTTATCCAAAGAAAGGACTGTTAAGACAATATGAATTAAATACCTATTTTCACTGGTATTAGTTTCGATTTTGTTCGGTGTTCCCTAGGGTAGATCGGTCTTTTTGTTACGGTCATTATACTCCTTTGTATCTTATATCCCCCGTGTTTCGTCTATGAGTAACGCGCTTAATAGAGTATAAAGGACAATGAACAATTTGGCCTATGAGTCAACACACATTCTACCTAAACAATAATTTATATTTTATTTTATGACTTAATAATCAATCATTACAATCTCACGGACATTTTCGATTCTTATTTTCGTGTTAAAAAGTATTTTCGCGATTTCAAATACATCGGCATCTATTGTTTACATCTGAGACACGCAGAACACTGCGTGTAAAAACTGTAGGCATGGCAATAGCCATGCCTACAGTTTTTACAATATGTGTACTGTTTTATTAGAGAAATTATTTCCTATTTAGCTTGTCTGTAATTTTTATTACGTAGTTAATACGAATGACTACGTAAGAAAAAATCATAAGTTTTAATGTAAAAGACCATAATAAATACTACTTTCTCGGTATTATACGTTTTTCTATAGTGCAAGCATGGCAACACTTTCTTTTTTACGTGGGGGAATGCATAGTCGCATACCCCTCCGCGGGACTCACCGGGGTAAAAGAGAAAGATGGAATAATATGATAATAATGGACCTTCCGGGAATATTCCGAAGCAATACTCAGAAGTGTCTTATGTTCACTTTTAATTGAATGTGGTCATCCTTAACCACATATTTATCATTTTTTGTAGCTGTTGGTTCTTAGGCTAATAATGTATGGCAGCTGAACAACGTCATTTACAGTCTGTTATAAACACCGTGTCTTCTATCATTCTCGTCCATCCTGAGATTGTAAGAGATCGCACTAAATGATAAGGACACCGTCTACACATTCACTGTATGACATAAAAGGGGTAGAGACGTATTCATTTCTGGCTATTTTAGGAAGTGTACGAAAACAATGTACGGTATTGCGTCATCAAGATATTGAGTTTGGAACATAATTATTTACATTGCATACAAACTTTTCATTCGTAATTTAAAATAGCCACATAGTTGGCACGATAACGCTTCGATTTGGTTTGAAAAAAGAAAGTTACAAAGCATACAGGTGACTTTACAAGCATTTGTCGGCCTCGATGGCGTAGTGGTTAGTGTAACCGACTGCCACGCATGAGGTCGCGGGTTCGATTCCCGCACAAGTCAAACATTTGTGTGCATGAACATGGATGTTTGTCTTGGTCTGGGTGTTTCTATGTATAATATGTATGTATTTACAAAAAAAAAAAGTATATAATATGTATGTTTATCCATTGTCTAGTACCCATAGTACAAGCTCTGCTTAGTTTGGGCTAGATGGTGTTGTGTGTATGTGATAGAATATTATTATTATATTATTTAGTCAACGGACACAAACAAAATTCAGATACGTCATAGACCATAAAAAGTCTTGAACCGTGTGAGGATCAAACTTACAACAGCCAGTACGATGTAGGGGCGAGGTGTCCACTTTAACATTTACGCAATATTATGCCAGTATGAATGCAAAAAATATTAATTTAACATTTCTCCATCAATATTTCGTATGCCAAATCCATTGAACAAAACTAGCACGTTCAATAAACTCCATCGTCATAAATAATAACTCATATTTCGACATCTCAATACGGCTTCCATATACCAACATCATGCCTCACGCCTATGACTGTCAAATAATCCGCTCCTAGGATCAGATAACAGATTTTGGTATCATTCTGTTCTATCGTCGCTATTCAACCTCGATTTTCTGTTTTTATTTCTCCAGTAAGATCGCAATCTGTTCAAATACCCTTCGTGTTTCAAACACGCTTCCACATGCGCCAAGTGATTTGTTATCAATAAATTTCAGTGTTTTATATGTTTTTGTTGAAACTCGAATGCAATTGTGTTTATGTTTTATTCTGCAGTTGATATATTTTAACGTTTACACTGTAGCTTCTCTTTATAACCTAAGATCAGACCGGACGTGCGTTATGTGTACTGTAATGCGAATAGTGTGAACAGCACGAACTCAACATGAATCATGTATTTCGAATCTTGTTCAAGAGCTGTTCTACTCAGTTGCTACGAACATGTGGAATGGGAAGGTCGTGGCAGCTGGTAACCTCAAGTTACTGATAAGTTCAAGCAATTGTTCTCTAATACAAATCATGAACATCCACACGACACAACCGTCACGAATGCAAACTAAACTAATACTGCGAACTCCTTCATACTCGCGCTAAATACGACAGCCAATGGATCAGCGCGAGCGTTTCATGTAATGCTCGCAGTGCCGTCTATACACAGTATTCGCGTTACATCACACGTTATATTATATTACTCGTTACGCACGTATGAACCCGGCTTTACATTACTGGACAAAGATAGATGTTTTCAAATGTTACACATAGATCTATCCAACATAAAATATAAACAACTAACGAAAAGTTTAAAAGGGGGAAAATCTTCAGTGTATTATTTCAAGACATGTCTTTGCAATATGAACTAATTTGGTTATGTTAGCTGTATGTACATAGTTTTGCTTAAAAGGTAAACACAATGGGCTCACCGCTCATAAAGTCCTTGTTATCAGTGGTGCGGAATGTTTGAAGAATATCTTAAGATCTCCTGAGCTCTTGATGTCGTTATGTTATTAGACTAAAACTAAAAACAGTACTGAGTTCAAGTTACAGTTTGTTATAACTTAAATAAATTGCAATATAAAATATGTATATTTATACATATTATTCTTCTTTTACATATTGCTGCTGCCTACAATATATGTATTCGTAATTTATAAATTATAATAGATATCAAATAATGGAGTAGGTAAGTAGAATTATTTTCCCGTGATATTGTGTGCCATCCTAACTAATATTATAAAAGTGAAAATGAGTTTGTTTGTTTGTTTGTTTATTACCTTTTCACGCCTAAGCCACTGAACCGATCATCCTGAAATTTTGCATATACGTCGTCAGGTGTACAGAAAAGGACATAGGCTACCTTTCATCCCAAAAAATATTACGGTTCCCGAGGAAAACAACAATAACGTTCTTATTATAATAGATAGCGCCATGTGTCTTTCGAATCATGATTGAATTATATTATTAGTTATTACAACAAAGTACACCCCAATTGATTGTCAAATACTAAATTAACGCGAGCGAAGCCGCGGGCAATAGCTAGTATATCATAAATGACAAATTCAAATACTTTCGATAACTCAGTAGAGCACGCTTAAACACAAGATGATCTTTACAAATCATAGTAGTTACACTATTTTTTATATAGTACTAGCGATCCGCCCCAGCTTCGCACGGGTAGTACAAAACTTAAACAAATTATACACCTAAACCTTCCTCATGAATCACTCTGTCTATTGGTGAAAACTACATGAAAATTCGTTTAATAGTTTTTGAGTTTATCGCAAACAGACGCGGCGGGGGACTTTGTTTTATAATATGTAGTGATGCATAAGGCCACATTTCACTCTCAGTACATAATTGACAGGAAGAAAACATACGAAGAAGTTCTTAATATAGTAAAAGAATAATATGTATTTTAGTAGACGTGGTGAATCGCAGAGGAAAAGTTTTAACACACTTTATACGGCATGACAAATTTGTAAAGACCATCTTAGTAGAAAAATAGAAGTAAAAAAGATGAAGGGGTACAAGATGAAGGGGTCAAAGTAGTTAAATAGATCAGATGAATGAAAAAGTGATAGTCAGGTTATACCAAGAACTCAAAGTATTGGCGGAGAATAGAGAGACCTAGAGCAAGGCTCCTAAATTGATTCATTGAGATATTCAACTTGAGGACAACATCTAATCCGACTGTCATACAATATTAGGTTTTAACAAAACGTGTATTACCTATATAATACTGTCTCATTTTTGTGGCACTAGTGGTTCATAAACTAAGGCTTTTGTTTCAAATGTTTTTGTCCATATTTTGCAGCCAGGGATCCTTGTCAGTGGATACTTTGGTGTATGTCACGGATCGGTTAATCAACGCCGTTGCCACTGTATCACGGGCTTTCCAAGCCTATTTGTTTTACGAGCTTATATAACAATGAATTCCACAGCAATATTTTTATTTTAAAAATTTAAATTCAGATTTAAGAGACTACTGGCACATCTCGAGTTATTTGACTACGTTTATGGTAAGTATTTCCGTGGAAACTAGTACTCATTACAAATAGTTAGAGTAGTGACTGAAGTGGTATAAGTCGGCATCTCGTACTACCAACGCTTTAAGTAGTACAATTTTCGAATATACATTTTGCGATCTAAATAATTGAAAAGCAAAAACCCGAAATTAACCGAACCGAACGCGAGATTTGCCGCAACTTTATAGTCGAGTTAGACAGGTAGTTAAACATGCGCCTACATTGTCGCCACTGACATCGAAGGAGTCTTAATAAATATCAAAAATTGTAGAATTTTCTTCAAATATTAGCACTCTTCAATGAAGGCTCGTGTATAGAAAAGACCCAATAACGGGCGCACCCGGTTAGTCAAGCGTACATTTCGTGGTAAGTCCGTTAACATGTAAAATTTCAGCTTCAGAAGTTTTATGATTTGTGGGATATTTTTAAATGGATGTACGGCTCTCGACGGTTACATTTCAACGAAATTACAACGTGATTAAACAAAAAATATGGGATCCTCAAAACATTATTTATAAATGGACATAATAATAATAATAAGAAGCATTTAATTGAAATAAATGCTTATTATTATTACATTATTACCATAAATAACGGTATTATACTGCTTTTAATATTCACTTATATTTTTTGTTTTGTCACTCTGGAGATGGTATTTATATCCCGAGGGACTTTACAAACATTAAAACAACGGGCACTAAGATAACCTATTCGGATTATACAACTACTTGGCACATTGGCTGGTTACTATTGCATTACTCGTGCTTTAAAATAGTTGCTATAGCAATATCTAATTTCAGCAGACGGAAAAATCAACTAACGTTTATTATCACTGTTAATTAACTCTTCTTAAGAAATAATAATAAAATAAAAATTTCGCGAATTGACTTCTTATATTCTATAGTAATAACATATTAATATTCATACTTTAATCGCAGTTGGCAGCCGCACTCGATCATCTGTTTTAGTAATTGTTGGAGGAACAAATAAAACTTCTTTGTGATACCGCTAAATAGTGTAAAAAATCTAGACCAGCGATATATTTTTAAGTTTAAAAACACGCCTCAATCTTGTAGCGTTCCATAAAATCTTTCTATATAAGTTAGTAGTTGCAAAATTTTCTTTCGTTGCAGTAACTCAATTTTTTACTTTGTACGGATAGTTTTCTGAGTCCTGAAAATTTTCTACTGGTAATGTACCCACATGGGGGAGTATTCGAAAAGTTTATCACCAACACTTTATCAACAGTATTCATAGGCAACAGTGTGGATGTATTTTCTTCATGCACATTTGTAGGTTTTAGATAAAGGTAGTCTGGTTTATATTGTGGATGCATGTTACATATGCTCAAACGTGTATGTGCACGTTTGTGAGTGAACATACAGCAAATTATTTGCTCACAATACCTATTATATTTTTATTCTACAAAGCTTTACCAGCTTTGTGGTATAAAAACAATAAAACAAGTATACGGCTCGCCTGATGGTAAGCGGGTAGCATATAGAGACGGGATGAAAGGGTAGGATAAGTTCCGTAGGATCATATATTTTACCAGACATTGCGGTGATAGATCAATAAGACTGCCGCGCAATGATTGTCAATGTCACTATCCCACATTACGACAATCTTGTGAAAGCTGAAAAAGATAAATATATTAAATATCTTGATTAAGTTCGCAAGATTGTTGACAAGTGGAATGTGTATTCGTCAATCATTGTGTCGATATTTAGATGATTAGATCAAGTGTTTGATACAGAAGGCAGTGCTTCAAAACACGGCACGCATTGTAAGAAGGATCCTGTCTCCCGAGTCATAACCACCGGCAGCTTATATATTATTACATGACGCAATAATAGGTAAATATTAACAATCCATAATTATAATTAATTAAAGAATTCAGTCTGTCTTTCTGTCAGTTTGTCACTTAACATTGCAATATAGACTAGTACAATCAATTTTATCTGCGAAAGTAATCAGAATGCTTTTTTTGCTTCAGAATAAAAGTAGGCAGAATGCTTTAAGGAAAATGCTGTTACGGCTGCCGCGCAATCTCCTGAGCATCGATGCAGTTTGCTTACATATGATAGCATGGGTGCTATAGTATACCTCAAACGATTCTTCATAAAATAGCATGCTCTATATGCAGATCCTTTTCTTAGCATTTTCGTGCATGAGCACAATAAGTCGTTCTCACAGTGGCCTGCATTGGTGCCATGTAAATTAGGTTAATTCGCTTTCGATTTTAGCATTTGTTGTTTAAAAGTAAAACTGATCAGTGACGTAGGGATCATTTCTAATATTCAACCAGCTACATAGGGATTATTCCTAATATGCAAGAGAAGAGAACAATACAACACGAGCATAGTAAATCTTGTTAAACAAAACAGTGGCAGGTCATAATACGAGCATTTTCCTGTTATCTATAATATAAAAATAAATCGCTGAATGTGTTGCTAAGCGCAAATCTCGAGAGCAGCTGAATCGATTTTGCTAATTCTTTTTTTAGACTATTCCTTGAAGTAGGAGGATGGTTCTTACGGAGAGAAAAATTTAAAAAATTGCTTGGAAAAGTCTAAAAACAACACTTTTCTATACTCCCATACAATCGATTCGTAATAATACTTAAAAGTCAATTAGTCAATTTGAACTTTAATACCATACCATAAAGTTTAAGTGTTAGTGGAGAGGTGCCGGGAAGGCAAAACAATTGAGTGACGTCAGTATCGTATAAATATTAATGTCAATATTTGTCAATATTTATACGATACTGATGTCACTCAATTGTCGTCCTGAATAGCAGAATAAGTATTAAAAAAAATAAAAAAATAAAGAATCGACTGTTAGGCGGTACGAAGTTCGCCGGGTCAGCTAGTTAATAATAGAATCGTTCATCTACTTAAGAGCAGGATACCGTATCTTTCATCAAAGGCAAGCTTTTAAAATATTTACCACTTCTGAGTGCATCCTTTATTATTCTATTACCAAGTTGTTGCTGAATATCAACAAAAACAAGGTGAAGAATCTGTTCTAAAAATAGTTTTCTTCGTATATAGCTTTATTGCCGAATGGCCGTAACCGCAACTTGGTTCACATAGATTTTTGGTAGATGATCACTACGCTTCATTGATCATCCCATACGGCAGATAGCGTTATAATTACAAGTATTTATGCTGCAGTGGATTTAATTAACAACATATTATTATAAATTATTTTAAATTAATTATTTAATATTTTTGTGAAAGCCATCTACTTATTAACAATACGAAAGCCATCTATAACCACCTGATTGAAAGGGTAAAGCAAATAATTTCTGTTTATTAAAATTTTTAAATGTATATTTGGCTTAGAAACTTACTACTTATATATTATAAGCCATATTATCGAATTGTTAATGCAAACGCTCTTTAGAATAATGACTTCTGGCTGCTATTGAACTACATAATATAATAGATACATAGATCGATCAGTATCTCAGACACTACTCAACTGGTTGAAACAAAAATGCTTTAGTTTTTAAATGTTGAATTTCAGTGATTCATAATTATAAAATCCGTCTATGCGCGAGTAATTTTGAGGGCACACAGACAAATATCAGATCTAAATAAAGGAATTAAAAGTATTTTAGATTACCTAGCAATTTTTAATAGAAATATTTTCTATGTATAGACTATTTTACTCTTTTTGCACAGTTTTACACATATTTTAAGTATGGAATTCTACGATACCTACGATACTTGGCTGTGTTGGTGTTGTGAAGAGTTATTTAAGATAATTTCTACGCTCAATTTTACCATCTGACTGTTCTATTACTCTTTGGAAAATATATAGGTACCTACCAAATAATATATATCTTATAATATTATTTAAAATAATATTTTAATTATTTGATAGATAAAATAATACATTTAGCATTACATTTTATATCAAAAAACATATTTTAACCACAACTGAAGCATTTTCTATTCATCTAGATATCTACCATCCTGGATTTTAAACGAATAAACCAACTTTAAAGAGATTTTCCATTAGAGTGCTAGTTTAATCGGAGTGATTGTTATCATTCTGTTCTTTGTTCATACTTGTAAAAACATTGTTATAAGCAGTTTGTATAGACATAGGAAGAAAATGTTAAATTTATACTTATTTTGTTTTGTTTAATACGTTCTTTAATCCTAACTATACTCGTTTAATTATGGATGCGAATGTGAGTTTTACAAGTTTTAATTACTTGATCGATCATCAGGAAATTTCGCATAAACGTTGTCAGGGGATTAGAAAAGAACAAAGGGTACCTTTCATCTAGAAAAAAATACTGCTCTAAGCTTCATTTAAGCGAGCACAGCCGCAGGCATAATCTAGTCGTATTTAAAAACACAATTAAAAACAATTGGTTAAACAACGTTTTTTAAGTAGTCTACGTTTACTTATACGAATAACTATGAAATCCTTAGCTGCAAAGCGGTTATGGTACTAAAATGTAACTTTGTTTGTCTGTAGTATTTTACTATAGTTAACCGCTTCCAACCTAAGGAATTTAATAAATTAATGTATGTGAATTAACCCGGCGTCATGGGGGTTGGGTCTGTGAGACCCGTCACATTTTATTTCGGTTCTAGTACGGCTACAATGCGTGCGACTTTGCCGTTCTTCTCAATAGCTGGAGCTGTTGAGTTGTTCTATGCGTCCCAGTAACATGTTAGTCGTGTGACAGCCGCAATGGGAGTTACACGTGCACAAAATTGAATAAGGTATGTAAGACCCATCCCCGCAGTTAGTGTCACAATTTCACGCCATTTTGTATAGATATTATTTTAATCTATCTATATATATAAAGGAAGATGTCCTGACTGACTGACTTAGAGACAACGCACAGCCTAAACCGCTGGTCGTAGGAACTTGAAATTAGGAGAGCATGTGTGTTTTAATTTGTAGGGGTGTACTAAGAAAGGATTTTTTGAAATTCCACTCCTGAGGGGGTGAAATAGGGGGTGAAGTTTATATGGAATTTGCTCATTTCTGGACTTAGAAGTATAAAAATAGGTATACAAGTTATTGATTATAATTGAAAATGACCTGTGTAGGTAAAATGGACAAAACTCCTCCTAAACAGGTAAAATGGGGGGTAAAGTTTGTATGGAAATTTTCTCATTTCTGGATTTAGAAGTATGAAAATTGGTATATTGGGTTCTGATTACAAACAAAAATGATCTATGTAAGTGGAATGGACAAAACTCCCCCCTAGAGGGGTAAAATGGGGGTAAAGTTTGTAATAGAAAATAAAGAAATATGGACTTTACACTTTTTGTTTCCTTCTTTAGTGCAATGTGTATGTATGTGATGTATCTGCGTGTGTGTGTATGTGATGTGTCTGCGTGTGTGCGTATGTTTAATTATTTCGTTAAATATTAGGTGATTCCGTCTGTGTTCTTCGTTAAATGTTTGGCTACTTTAGTTAATATGCTTTTAGACAAATAATCATACATTACGTTGACTGGCATACATTGATACGGTTCAAATCTATCCTAATCCTAACTAATATTATAAAAGCGAAAATGAGTTTGTTTGTTTGTTACCTTTTCACGCCTAAACCACTGAACCGATCATTCTGAAATTTTGCATATACTTTGTCAGGTGTACAGAAAAGGACATAGCCTACCTTTCATCCCGAAAAAAAAAACTGTTCCCGAGGAAAATAACCATAACGTTCTTATGATAATAGATGGCGCCACGTGTCTTTCGAATCATGATTGAATTATATCATTAGAAGCAGAGTATAGCCCGAATTGATTGTCAAATTCTAAATTAACGCGAGCGAAGCCGCGGGCAAAAGCTAGTTATGTATATATATATTATTTTAAGTATTTATCCTTTTATATTTGTGTTTTTGTTGTTGTTTACAAATAAAGTTGCTGATATATAGTTCAAGGTATTTTATTTATGTTTTTTGTAGGTACTTAGTAAAAAAATGGATCGAGAAGAGGCAGAACGACATCGTATTCTTTCGATTTTACAAGAGATTTGATTGTACCAAAGATAATGATTCAGAGTGATTAATTGTTTTTTCTTCTAAAGATAATTTAGTTTCCTACATAAAAGTGCCATTAAACATTAAGACTGATTGTTAATTAATATTAGAATTACCTTTAAGTAGAAGAGAAAGATTTTGTTGATATTTGACGTTCTTTTTTTTAAAGCTCTAATAAATATGATTAAAACATAATATAATATGATATTTGTGTATCATTTATTTACATAAACTAGCGATCGCCTAATGCTCGAAATTCGACCAGTTTGCCTGTAAGATATTGCTGATATATATGTCATTATATATTGATATATGTAACCATAGTTACGCGCTTCGACTGCGTGTGTCAAATGCATAGATGTGTGCGTGTAGTGTTTTTTCCTTAATTTAATGTATTTCTAATGCATATTTTATAAAAATATTAGCATTCGTCACTTCTTCTCTGTATAAACTATAAGTGTGCGAAATTTCATACTCCTCCGTCCGCCCAATTTTCGTAAAAAGAGATCCAAAGTTTTCGCTTCACGTATTAATATATAGATACCTAAAAAACTAAACACGAATAAATATTCACTTTATTATTTATAAAGTATTGGAATAATTTTGATTATAATGAACGGGTCTGTGAGACCCCACCCCAATGTCCGTGTAACACTTTTCCACCCCCATGACACCGGGTTAAATATAATTATGGTTAAGGATATTTAAGATAAGCCACATTATAAAGATATTAAATATGACAACAGTTAAACAGCTGGCGTCTTAATTTATTAAATCATTTTAGATCATTCTTAGTCTTATAGTTTTAATAAAATGCGAATTTAAGCGACATTATTGCAACTGCTTACCCGAAACCTGTACCTGTATCCTAGCATACTTTTTAAAACCCTAACAGTATTCACGTGCATACATAATTGTATTAATAAATTAATATAACGAGTGCGTTACAAATATAAATTACTGCAGTAAAATGCAACAGTATTTTCATTGATTTATTATTTAATTATTTTTTTACGTTGAGGAATGCATTGACGCACACCTCTCAGCGGAGCGACGGAGAGGTTATGTCGGACTCACCGGGGAAAGATGGTAAGCGACATCCCGGTAATACCAACTATACCTTCAACGGTGTTCCTCGACATTTCGGAAATAATATTCATAGTAATAGAACTGAGAATAACTTTATTTTGTCAGGCCTATTCTAACTTATTTACGGTATCTTTTCTAGGTTTGGTACAGCTGCTGTTTCTGCACAAACAAACGAGAATCACCATAGTTTTTAATCCGCGTTCATGGCTGCCGAGCGGAACAACACAACAAAAGATATTTTCGGTGTGCTAAAGTTTTTCATTAGTATCCATTGTTCTAAGTAAATTCCAAACAAATCTACTGCAAAACAGTTGTTGGTAAAGCACTTCTGCTCATTACGAATTATCTTTTTGTCTGTTAGTGAGCCGTATCGACCCTTTCTTAGTTTGAAGGAAACTAAATAATGAGTATAGATTTAGCACCTGTCTCTCACTAACTTTATCACTAAAAAAGAGTATTTATAGACTCATATTTTTTTACTGTCCTGATTATGGTTTCTATAGTTAAAATATCATTATACATGTGAATTTAATGTAATTTTAGACGAGCTTTTTAATAGATCTTATTTGTGATAGCCAAGAGGAAGACCAATGAAATGCCACGAAAAATAACATCGTGAGGCAACCGGCATGTCTGAGATTTCTCCATAGTATTTTCTAAGACTTGTGAAGTCTGCTAATCCGCAACGTGGTGGACTATGGCCTAAACCTTTTCATGGTGTAAAAAGGCACGTGCCAGAAGGTGGTAGTTTATAGATAGGCCTGAGATTATTATTATTTACATTATACAGCAACAAAATATTACGATTACTGTAAAAACCGAAATGATGAATCATCCCTACTGCGAAAACTGTATGATCTTTATTTTATAAATATTTGCTCAATGATTGTTTTATAGTTATCAAACCACCTAGCTGTGGAGATTCGATTACCAGCTTGGCTTTAAATAACCAAAACTTGCGTGGGAAGCTGTCTATGGTGGATTTCACACTAAAATGCATCCTGGTCCGCTCTGCAATGCGACGGAGCGAGGTAATGCAAAGCGCACACTTCGGTACGGGAACTTTAGTTCAAGCTACGGTGAAACTGATGACCCGCATTACGGTCCGATGTGAATATGAGTATGTGATACGCCTATTGCGTAAAATTGTGAATTTATCGAGAAATAGTAGTAGGGACCTGTTACTATTTATCGATAAATCTATAATAATATATTCACAAATTTACATTACTTTTACGTTTATATTTTTTCTATTACTTCTATAACTCATCTTACTTTATTGCAACCCATTTACATATCAAAATATTTATTGTAAAAATATATTTCAAAATTTCGGTCATGGCGGCTTATCTTAACAGGGACTTAGACATACATATGCGCAGGGGATATGCACAAGTATTTGCGCAAGCACGGCAATCGCATTCACTATCACTGCACCATAAAAGCAATTATTTCAAAATAGGTATTTCAAAATATAAAAAGGTATGAAAATCTCACCGAAGTTTGGAACAGAATCCAAGATACAAAGCGATAGGCGCCTAGTACAAGAAAACCTCTACATACGCGCCTTATCAATCAACAGGGCCTTCTGTATTTAAGCCATAAAAGTTATGAAAGACTCACCGGCATTTGCAACAGAGTCAAAGGTATCGGTGGTTATGCCTCTCAATAACAAATCCTGCTTACGATTTGTACTGAGACAACGAACACGCCTTTTGCATCAAAGACTTAATCCAACTGTTTGACGTAAGCCTCTTTAGGTGATGGTTGATCTTAGCAATCACTTCATTAATCGATGCGACTATCGGTGCAATGATTACCGAATATAAATCCCATTAGCTCCAATCAGTTCCAATATACAGGATGTTTGGAAGATCGATGCAAAGCCGTAAATCGGAGCTAGTATAGACTATGTAGAACCATTTGAACTATACTTGTCTTAGACGAAGTGTGACAATTTCTTTTTTAGCTAATTTTAATGATTTTTGATGACAAAACCCAAAATTTTGCAGTTAGTTGGAAGTAATGGCCAGTTTAAAAGATAAATCATTTATTTTTTATGTTATTTTTTTGAAGTAATGTTTAAACAATCTAGTGAATCATGATTAAAGTATCTGAGTCATGAGACAATTTTTTTACAGACATTTGAAGTGAATTATTTTTTTTTAGATTTAAATAAAGCTGTTTTTGAAAGCTTTAATAAAAAACACGGATGGTGCTTTTTTGTTCAAACATTTTTTTAAACATGCCTATTTATTGACCTCTCTTTTGAGGTATTAACTACGCGGATAGCTCACAAATTGTTGAAATTCGGACCTTCAAACCAAATTGAGGGAGAAAATAAAAAATTTTACCAAACGAGTTTCGTGCTTTAAAACAATACTTTTTATGTTATAACCTTCATAAATGAGCTGAGAAACAGCATAATCCACATTGGAGAAAGCAGAAGACCTTTCAACGAAAATTCTCGGTCAATGTGTGGGCCGGAGTAATTGGCAGAACACTGATAGGGCCTCATTTCTTGCCAGATAATTTGAATGGCAACAATTATTTGGAATATCTACAAAATGATCTTCCAGAGCTTGTAGAAGAATCCGGGGCCCCGATATTCACTACAGACCGAGAAATAATCTTTCAACAAGATGGTTGCCTACCGTATTGGACATTAAGTGTACGGGTCCACTTAAATAATTGCTTCCCTAACAGCTGGATCGGTAGAGATGGGCCTATACCTTGGCCCAGCCGATCACCCGACCTGACTCCGCTTGACTTTTTTGTGTGGGGTCGGGCCGAAGAACTAGTTTATACGAATGTGGAAATCAACACAAAAGAAATGATTGACAGAATTAATTCAGCGTTTGAAACGATAAAACTGGAGATAAAGTTAAAAATAACAACAACTGAAGTGAGAAGATG
This sequence comes from Catocala sponsa, assembly GCA_963564715.1. Taxonomy (NCBI): domain Eukaryota; kingdom Metazoa; phylum Arthropoda; class Insecta; order Lepidoptera; family Erebidae; genus Catocala; species Catocala sponsa. The sequence goes on along the minus strand of OY751338.1, from coordinate 16,337,480 downwards.
GGCCCGTGCTTGTGTTAGGAACCACGGTGAACATTTAGAAAACGAATAATAAATTATTTTAATAAAAAATTGGTTTTAATTATTCCGCTTATAAATTTTAATTTTCGCCCTCAATTTGGTTTGTAAGTCCTAATTTCAACAATTTGTGAGCTATCCGTGTAGTTGATACCTCAAAAGAGAGATCAAGAACCAGGCATGTTTTTAAAAATGTTTGAACAAAAAAAGGACCATCCGTGTTTTTTTTTAAAGCCTTCTAAAAACAGCTTTCTTGAATCTTACAAAAAAATAATTCACTCCAAATGTCTGTAAAAAAATTGTCTGATAACTCAGATGCCTTAATCATGATTCATTAGATTGTTTACACATTAATTCAATAATATAACATAAAAAATAAATGATTTATCTTTAAAAATTGCCATTATTTCCAACAAACTGTAAAATTTTGGGTTTTGTCATCAAAAATCATTCAAATTAGCTAAAAAAGAAATTGTCACACTTCGTCTAAGACAAGTATGGTTCAAATGGTTCTACATAGTCTATACTAGCTGCGATTTACGGCTTTGCATCGATCTTCCAAACACCCTGTATAATAATACACCTGTACCAATTTGTTATTAACATTATTATATCAGAACTAAGACCTATCTCTCTCAATTCCACAAGTACGTGTAGTTGTGTTCTATTTTATACAGCCAGTATGTTTAAATATGGGCTAGCGATGTTTTTTGCTCAACTAGATTGGCACACATGTATACAACTTTTCTTATTTACTTTCTTATAAAGACAACTCATGTACCAGCAATGTTAATTATTGTGTCGCGGGAAAAAACAAAGTTTCAAACAACGGACACAAAGAACACCCAGACTCGGCACAAATATTTCTGGATCACACATTTTTTGTTCCATGTGGCGACCACTTAAATATTACACCCTCCGTGCAGTCAACTACGAACACGATACGACTTGCCTGATTGTAAGCGGTTACAGCGTTCTCGTAACCGCAATCTATGATCGCTTGAGGTCTAAATTTAAGTAAAATAACAATTGCACACATCACTTCATTTATTCATTTATATCCAAAATATCTGTAGAGCAATAGTTTAATACCGCGCAACACCACTCAACAGATCAAAAATAAAGGAGTAACTTAAACCTTAGCGTATTATACCGGCAAATTGGCGTGAGTCTATGTATACATATTTATGCTTATCAGAATTAGGACAAAAAAACCCTATCGTGAATAGGAATTGAAATAATAATCTAAGTGATTACGCTTTGTAGTTGAATTTGTTACAGCTTTTTACCTATATTGCAAAGAATCAAATTCTATAGTCTTTGTAAAACATATTAGGGTAAAACCAGGAGAGATGGACCAAGGGCACTTTCTAGATAGCGGCAGTAAGACCCATCATGGAGGCTGACTGGAGAGACAACATGGTGCCCTATTATATCGGCTGGCACGGGTGCTTCGGGAAGTACATGTGTCGTATCGGAAGAGAAGAGACCGTTTGACTTTAATAGTACCTTTTTTTTTACGTGGGGGTATGCATTAACGCTTACCCCTGCGCGGGGGCGGGCGGAGGGATTATGTCGGACTCGCCGGGGTAAAAGAGAAAGATGGAATAAGGATGATAATAATGGACCTCCCGGAATACCGACTAAACCTACCACGGTGTTCCTCGACAAAATCGCAATCGGCGGGGCCGCGCGAATCACTTGCGCATTTGGTCGCGACCCCGCCGAGGTTTCGGTTCGCCTTATGAAACGGCAGGCCACTACACGAAGAGATCTACCCTTTAGGCATAGTTCACTTTTAAAATCCCTACTGCCCCCCGGGCAGGCCCACGTAGCCCACCACCTCCAGGTCAAACCTTAGGGTGGCTGGAGGTCATAGCGCGAAGCAATTATAATACCTAATTTTAATATAATGTGTTAAAATATAACTTGTCGTAATGGTCCGCTTTGTATTACGCTGGATAATTGTTATTCTTACCTTGAAGGAGCCGGTGAATGTAATGTGAAAATCTAGACAATATCTTAGCTATATTCTCACGTACAGCAATTTGTACTTTTCACACAGAGTTACGTGTAAGATGTACTTCAAGTACGTGTAAAGATAATTGTATGAAATAGTACAAGTACTCTATAGAATTGGTAAATTGTCTTAAGATACTTTTAGATTTCATTTAATGTTCCCTGCAAATTTAAACAATTAACGTTTTCATTTAGTAGGCGAGATAGCTCATCAAGAACTGTGACTAAATGTTTAACAATGTAGCCGCATACGTCACATTAATAATATCAAACAAAACAGTGCTAATCAACATTCAAGTCACCGTAGCCAATTCAAACGCCGAATTGAATTTCAAATAGCTACAATAACTGCTTCAGAGGGGCTAAATTAATACCGTGTTTAAGCTCCGTATTTTAGCTGCCCCGAGAAAATTATAAAGCTACGTCCCTATTTGTGCATTCTCGGCGTTTACTTTGAGGCTGATTAAGCTGAGACAATGCTGAGTTCGAGACAAATCAATGATGACAATAGACATCGATTATTAAGGAGATCTGAAGAACTTAAACATTGGTTATATGCATTCCATGGTTATTAATAATAGAATAGAAGTTTATAGTTTGAGTTAAAAGGTGTTAGTAAACAAAAGACAAAATTATTATATAACCCAAAGTAAAAGGTTCAAGCGTCAATTAGGGTTACCGTATTAATGCGTCAAAACAGCAAAGAGCTTTACGTCATACTGCGATTAGTTTCAAGGAAGTCTATGTTTGAGTTGTACCAACTTGAGACGATGAGTCAGGCTGAAGCTGCTAATGGAAATGCAGCTTTAGGCGGCTAAATTACGAAGTCGTCAGTTAATACTGTATCGACGGTAGAGCAGGTGTATTTCACAGCAGCATCGCAATAATCGGTGTTTATACTGTGGGTGGAAAATATTTACTATGGTTCACTAAATATTGTATTGTTACTATATTCGTGATCCTTTTTAGTAGATGCATCGAAAAACTTTACCTTTGTACGATTTTGGAGAAAGTTCATTTTGTCGCCGTGTTCATTCCAAACTCAACGCAAGGTGTAACGCCGGCGTCCAGACACATTGCTCACTTTTTCATTGTGTCTTGCTATAATTTTATTGACTCGTTACGAATGCCATGATAGACTATCTATTGTTAAGATTTCTTCAAAGTATTTGCTTAAAGGCATAGAATAAGTTTTATAATATGTAGTCTGTTATAATTACAATAAATACTGCACTGTCTGGTGCAAGGCGTCGTCTGCGCTCTACTAGTACACCGAGAGTGTGGCACAAAAAAGTGTTTAGATCACATATATTTTTTCGACTCTAGCTGCTGTTCTTTTGAGTTTTGAGTTAATAGAATGTATTTAAAGTCTTCCGAGCAGAAAGATATTCCAAGTGCGTTTTATTTTAAAACACACTATAAAAAAGTTTACTCTACATGCAATCCGCACTTTATATCATTTTCGATACAAAATACGGATTGCAGATACTTTGGTAAAACAGCGTAAAGTGGTACCGGAGACTAAACATAGGTGCATCAGAATTTACATAAATAGGCATGCGATGTCATAAAATTTAAATTAAAAATAGGACATTGCTTTAGTTTTACGTTATGTAATTAGATTATTAAACAGGTACTAAAATTATTTTCAACTGAAAGTTCTTATTTTATGATCGAAACGAATTTTGTATCGTTTCGGTCATAAAAATAATTATTAGTGGAAAAGTATTTTAGTACAAATTTAATTCTCATAAGCTTCCGGTTAGGGATTATACATTATAAAAAACGATACACGTAATATTGTAGAATCAGTTTATTTTTGTGTTGTCTTCTTTCTTCTTCTTATCTTTTATTATTATTCAGGATATTCGTTTCAGAAAACAATTCTACACATTACACACATTGCAATTATTGTATTTTTCATATTTTCGTTCACGATAGACAAGACCAGCATGTATTAAGTTCATTATGTTTTAATAAAATATCAGAACAGAAGTAAAGAAAATTTATCTTTATAACCGAGTCCAAAAAAGTAGTAGATATTATATTCTTCGTGTATTTTATTTTTTATTTGTGTGTGCATACTGATGTCTTGATAAAGCATATAAACAAATCTTAATCATTCTTATTATATTTAACTTATTTCATTGTGGGGACCACAATGAAAGTATGGCCTTTTATATTATTAGCTTAAGATCTGACGATGGGGTTCAGAGACAAAATAATTATTAATTGAACTCATCAAGAAGTAAATAGCTTTTCAGCTACAAAATGTATTTTGTATCAAGACCACAGTTAGTAAACATAATATTATTCATTACCGAAGGTTTGGCAGAGCAATCCAATAGGTATTCATGTTACTGTAATGGTATTTAAGTTTAAAGAGAACTTCTTGAATGTCACTAAAAGTAATAAAATAAAAGCATTTCAGAAGAAATAAATTGTCTCCAAAATCTCTAAAAGTAATAAATAAAATTTATCTTTTAGTCTTCACTAAGCTTCTAATCGAACCTAACCGATTCGGATTCGTTGCGAATCAGACAAAAAACAGCTAACAAATATAATGCAGTACTTTATAGCTATAAAACGAAATAAAAACAGCAACAAGTTGCTACTCTAAATATATTGTTTGGCACCGACACCGTATGGTTATGTTGGATCGGGACCTTAATTAAGGTAAAAGCAAAATTAAATAATTGCTTGCAGTGTTTTATTTTTTTTATTGAGAGATTATTTTTATTAAATGTCGTCCACCTCGTCTATGACAGCCGTCAAAATCAATTTAAAATCAAGAAGTGGTAATACAACTTTTTAGCAGTTCAGCGAGAATAACGCCGGTAAAACATGCAAACGGTAAGATACATGATAATGAATTTTATTTGTTTGCTTTAGTTGTTGACCTTGAAAGTCAGACAGTTCATGACGACTGTAGAATCTTAACTAATGTAATGAACGTAAAAGTTTATTTGTTTCAAGCTTTAGTTGGATTAAGTTTCAATAAAATGGTGCTGTTCGTTTCGTTACTTGAATACAATGTCTATGATGTTACGTATACTTTTACACAAAGCATCGTTCATTCTCAAAACCAGTGCAAAAATCGAGAAGGTATTACACACACATTATTCTTAGGAAAGTGCCCAGACCAGTTCGTACCTCTTATTTTAAGTACCTAGGTACCTGTAACGTTTATTATGAGGATTCGAGAATTAAAGAACCTCAAAATATCCTCGATGTCTAACTAAAAAAAAAGTAAAGTTTTAGGACGTCTTGGAAAAACCTCAAAGGAAGAGGAAAAAAAGAACAATTTTAAGCCTCCGTAGGTTGGACAGAAATATTTTTATTACCTCTGGTTTTGAATTCTCTCTCTGTCTCTCTTTTTCTTCTATACCTTTTTTTTCTAAAGTGCCTTTCCGACGGAGCTGTGTGATCTGCAAGCAATGAGTGATATTCACCAATTCCATTGTTAGATTTTTTAGTACAGCCTAAGTTACCTATAATGGAAATCAGAGCAATGTAGCGAAATTTCTTAAATGTTGACGTAACGGATACCCGCTAATTGAAGGTATTTTACCTTCTACGCTACCACAATGCCTCACTACTACGCACAACTATACGTAGATATCCGAAGTAAAATGCATCTTCCTGGTACATATACTCGCTCCGATACACCGTTTAGCTTAAAACTAGTAAACACATATCTTGGTGATCAAGCCTTAACCTTACTTACCGCTTAGTTGTATCACATTCTTGGTGGGCTCTAAGGCTCGTTGTTCAATAATAGCATACGTGAAAGCTGAGTTTACCAAGTGGTAGAATATTAAACTAATAGAAACTGTACGTAATAATAAATTAAAATTTAAACTGCACTAAGCATTGTGCAAGCTATTAACTATAAGCATTTTATAAGTAACAGTCTTAGGCTTGAACTGAAGCGTTATATATCCTAACTAATATTATAAATGCGAATGTGAGTTTGTTTGTTTGTTACGCTTTAAAGCCATAATCATTCGAAGAATCATCATGTAATTTCGCATACACGTTATTAGGGGTACAGAAAAGTACCTACATGGGGGTATCTTTTAATAAAATAAAAACTGTTGCCGTGGGATAGAAAATTGACATAAACTACATTTACGTGAGCGAATCCGCAGGCGAAATCTTGTTGGATATAATTATCGCAAATTGCATGGTCAGGTAAGCAATAAACAAATAAATTCCGCCGACGGCCTCGATGGCGTAGTGGTTAGTGTAACCGACTGCCACGCCTGAGGTCGCGGGTTTGATTCCCGCACAAGTCAAACATTTGTGTGCATGAACATGGAAGTTTGTCTTGGTCTGGGTGTTTCTAAGTATAATATGTATTCACAAAAAAAAAGTATATATGTAAGTTTATCCATTGTCTAGTACCCATAGTACAAGCTCTGCTTAGTTTGGCCTAGATGGTGTTGTGTGTATGTGATAGAATATTATTATTATTATTATTATATTATAAACTATTTTCGTAATTTCTCTTTTACTTCTAGACAAACTATACATACATTTTAATGTACACTTTGTAGAAAAATTTAAGTGTACCTACTACCACGTGAGAGCCGATTTTTTATGTCCAAATGGTCAATAATAAATGCAGCTTTTCAATTAGCGGAACGCAAGTGGCCAACATAGAGCAATACAAATAAGGATGTGATGTTATGACCTTTTTTAGATTTTATGTTTAACTAAGTCTATGAGTACACTAAAATCCACTAATCAAATATATCGACTGAATGTCAATCATCGCTATTTTTGCCATCTATTATTCGACAAAACGTTTACTTTAAACTAAAATCAAGTATTTTTGCAGATAGTGTGACTATTATTTAAAGAAAAGAAAGCAAAGGCATTTACTGTGTAGATATTATTTTAATATTAGCCCTATATAATATACACTGTCCCACTGCTCGGCATGGACCTCTTCGTGTGCGAGAATGATTAGCCCATATACCACCACCATGGCCTAGTGCAGCTTGGCAGACTTCACATATCTTCAAGATCAGTATGGAAAACTCCGATTTACAGGTTTTCTCACAATGTTTTTCGTCACCGTCAAAACAAGATAATTAAATAATTAATACACACATAACTTAGAAAGATCAGACGTGTGTGCTTTGGGATTAAACTCGAGATCTCTGCGTGACAGTCCAACGGCATCTCATTAGGCTATTGCTGATATTATGATTCACGTAAAATTACTTTAAGTCGTGAGGGAAATCCGGTCCATCGTAGAATCACCGGTTTTATACCTTCAAGGGTTGTCATCAGGTCATGTCATAGCCTTCACTCAAAGCATCGCCCAAAACCCTAAATTTTAGCGACAGCAGGGTTGGGATCCAGCAGTCATCTCACCTTTATCGACGCGCTGAGTGCTGGCTATGGGATCGTATCCTACACCGGTCAATTACAAATTATTGTTTCGAGACTGTGTGATCGTTTTATCTGTTAATTATAGGTACATACCTACAATTAACAGACAAAACGATCACACAAAGACCTCCGATTTATAGGACGAGATCCTTTATACAGGATTCTTAAAAAAATAAAGAAAGTATAGTAAGATTATTATATATTTATTATACCAAAATCGAGTAGATCATAAATCAGAACCTTTTATATTTTAGTAATTCTACCATTGAGTTTTATATACAGAAACAATATCTTATATAAAATATATTATTTGCATTCTCTGAAACTATATTAATAATATACAAATAGGCTTCATCAATATTAAATGCGTGCAATTTAAAGCTTATAATAATTATAAGCGAAATTAAAAGTAAAATGAGTAAACAAGTTATGAAGTGTAGGCAAAATATACCTAATTTAAATAAAAACAACTATTTAAAATAATTATTGCATAAACGGTAACGTTTAATTTATTTGATACGCTTAACAAATATTTATTTAAACAGAGCTTATGAATATTCGAAATCAAATCATTTGCTGTTAACCTTTGCTCTTCAACAAAATGTAAAATAATAAAGTATTAGACTATGAGATGCTAACTAATATAATGAATGCGAATGTGAGTTTGTTTAGTACGCTTTAACTATCCAGTAATCATGACATTTCGCATACACATTGTCAGGGGTATAAAAAAGATACAAGTACATGTACCCGTAATTCCAATAAAAATTACTGGTCCCAAGCGAAGAAAATTGCTAATTATATTTATTAACTTGCTTATTGACATAGGAAGTTAATAAATATAATTAGCATTTTTTGTATACATTTACTTCTAAAATTCTTGTAAAATACTTACAATTGCAAAATATCAACATTGAAACTTTTCTAAACGCTTTTAGACTTTCGCGATTTGTACACATTGTGTCAAAAGTCTGAAATGTTTCTAAAAATAAAATGAGTGTCTTCATTTTTATCACTAGTCTTTCATCTGTCTTTATATTATGAACGTCATAAAGACGTGTAATATCAACCTGAGATAAGCGCATAACAGTCCCTGGTAAAACGCTTCAGATCGTTCATATCGTTCATACAACGTACATTTGGCTCCGAAAACTCATTTCATATTGTCAAAACAAGTTGTAACTTCGTAAAACTGCCTTTACTAGATATTTTTATGGCACCTTTACACGTTTGACAGAATAAGCCTTCTGTACCAGATGTGTCACGTATCTATCTAGACATAAAAAATAATGTTGTAACGTTGAAAGTTCAATATTAAAGGTATTTGACAACGTGGCGTCCCCGACACGTGAAGCACGCTTTGCGTGTCAATTGCCCGAAGTTAATGTTTGCATTTAAATGCTTGGAAGGATAATTTATTATTTTATTAGAAGAATTAACTATTCAATCTTATTTTTATGTTACGCAGTATAGTAATTAGAAGATAATTATATACTAATAGCTGTCCCGACAGACGTTGTCTTGTACAAAAGAGAAAAAAAAGCATATCTAAACCATCCTCTAATCCACTTGAACACACACAAAGTTTCATTCAAATCGGTCCACCCGTTTAGGAGGAGTTCACTGTCAACACACGTACAGAAGAATTATATATATAAAGATTATGATATATACATATATTAATAAGATCTAGTAGTAGATCTAGAGAGCACACGCGTAGTCAGGTATCCGCTGTTAGGAGTAATTTAGTTTTAAACGCACTGTTCTGTTTATTTTAAAATTCAATATTATTTAAGTATGGTATAAATTGAATTTAAACATATTATTTTCTTTATTTCTTCTTATTCTTACACGTATATTACATTATCTGTCCAATTAATCACATAATAATACATGTATTTGCTAAATATTATGTCTATCACGGGACAAGGAAAGCATAAATTTAGATTTTTAGGAACACTGACACTAAATATCTATTTACACATAATTGCACAATAAAAATAAATAAATAATTTACCCACCTATGACAAATATATTAATTTATTTCTCGGTATAGAAATATCACTATTGCAACCGGGAGAATACTTACCATTTATGTAATTCATCAGTGTGTAGACGTCATTAGTGTAAATGTGTATAGGACAACCGAAAAAAATATAAATAAAAATGACCAAGTGAGGGTAGTTGTCGAAACCCAATTTTAAGCTCACACCAGTCGACCCATGACCACGATTGATGCAAGTAGATCGAAATGTTAAGAAATAAATAGATATTTATTTCCTCTATGATATACTAGATTTTGCTCGCGGCTTCGATCGCGTAAATGAAGGTTAGGTAAAATGTTATCCTTAGGAAACAGTAATTTTTCTAGAGGAAAGGTACATTATGTCTTTTTCTGTACCTACCGGTCGAGTAGTTAAGGCGTGGAAGCGTAACAAACAAACAAACTCACATTCGCATTTATAATACATATTAGTTAGGATTTAAGGAATAAAGGTGGTTTCATTGTAATCCCTTAGAATAGGGAATAAAGAGACTTTCACTTTAAAGTTACATTGTATATGTCAACTTAAGTAATAGGTAAGTAATTATAATGACATTTCAAAATTAAACTTTAAATAGAATCCACAGACAAATCTAATGTAAAAGTATATTTAATAAATTTATTTAATTCCTTCTATAACACCAGACTATACTGAGTTCCACGTTGAATTCATATGACTACAGTAAATTACAAAATATATTGTACTGTTCAAATAACTATAATATTTCCAAACCTGTTAACAATCCCGAGCAGAAATTCTAGGTAATACTACAATATATTTATTGTTTATTGAAACAATCGAATTTGTATTCGAATGCTTGCAGCTTCAACTTCCACCATTAAAGCTTAATCTTAGTTGAAGAGATGTTCACAATAATAGTCTAGTACTGTGAAATCAAGAATATTAATAATCCGTACTTAAACAGAGCGTAGTTGATGGAACTTCTTCGTACAAGTATTATTAGACTGATTATAATAAAACTGAATATATTAATGCCTTACCTTAACAACTAAAGTAGTAGCGTAGCTTGAAAGTGTTAAACAACCACTTAAAGATCTTAAATTCAATCCCAAATTTAGGATTTTCGCGAGCACGTAGATTTTAGCTTTTCTAGAATAGGTGCGCGTTAAATAATTAACTATCATACACATTAAAACGAAAATATTGTGTTGAAAATTATAAATCCATAATTTCTTGCTGATGTCTGCCAACCATATTGAGCCAAAGTGGTGAAATAAAGCCTTATCCTTTCCAAACTTAGGGTCCTATATCTAGCAGTTCAGTAATTTAAATTTTATTCCAGCAATGATAATGGGAATATATTTTAGTTCAGTTATTTGTTAAGTTGTATTGCACAGCTATTTTTTACTTATTTTAAGTATGTTATTGTAGTATAATGAAACTCAATCGTTTAAAATATTATGTGACTATATTATCAAACTCACAGCAATTACACGGACTATTGAGAACGTCTTACTCAGTTGAATGCTAGTTCCTTACTGCTGAGCGATCTTTCGCTGAGAGAACGAGTTATTTTTCCCCTCTACAATAACCCCACTATTTAAAAATTATAGTTGGCTGTGTTGCCAATTGAATAAATAAAAACTCCCGAACAGAATTATTAACAAAAATAAGAAATCATGACAGTAGTATCAATGAATACTGTAGTATAATTAACTAGTGAAACAAGACTATTTTATTATATGACGTATAACATTTTTATTTAGTTGGTACTAGTTTCAGTCCATGGCTTCGCCCGCATAAATCTAACAAGAATTCCTAACGGAATAAAAAGTGTTCTGTTTCTCTGTTAAGTTTTATCCAAATCCGTTTAATGGTTTACAGGTATATTGAGTAACAAATACCTTCTCTCAACTCTGACATCTATAATATAAAAGTAAGATTGGTGTTATTTTTACTGGTTGATAAGTTCCATTGAAAGAAATAAGCATACTATACTTAATCAATGTAACTTATTTATCTAACACAGAAATACCTGAAGAGCCCTGACCCTCAATCATGAAGATATGACGTACAAGAGACAGAGAGAGACAGATACTTAATAACACTTTTTCACGAAGTAATCTGAATGCTTTGTTAGAGGATTGCATTGTATCTAGACTTGCATCAAGACCTGTGTACGTTTCTATCACGATAAAACTAAACGAAATATTTTTTTTTTATGCTCCTTGGATGGCAAACAAGCATACGGCCCACCTCATGGTAAGTGGTCACCGTAGCCTATGGACGTCTGCAACAACAGAGGCATCACTTGCGCGTTGTCGACCCTTTAGGAAAGGAAGTGGGAAGGAGAAGGAGCGGGAAGGGGGATAGAGGGTGATTGGGCCTCCGGCACTCTCACTCACCGAACGAAACACAACAGTAGGAATAATACTCCTATTTCACGTTGATATTTTGTGAGAGGATAGTCCTTTCCCGGTCGAGCCAGCCCATTCATGCTCAAAATCAGCGAGGCTCTACTACTCATATAATTATTATTATACTAATTATAAATATTTCTCTTTTAAAATATAACTCCAGTACTGGGAATAATTCCTGTGTCGCGGGGGACTTTACAAACATTAAAAGAACCTAGGAACAACCATTTGTAGTGTGAACCCACAATACTAGGCGCGGCGGCAGTGGCGAAGCGACCACTTAAACCACTACGCCATTCGTCACTGTTCAAGAGAAATGATTATTTAAAAATTTAATTACTGTTATTGCATTTTCTTGCAGGAAGCTGGAAACGAAAAGGCTTTTGTCAAATGGTTGTGACGTTAAATAACTTCTATGAGAGCACAAAAATGATTTTTAGACAAGTTCATATAAAGGTTCAGAGCGAATAACAAGCACAATACTGCGCCGGGAATAACATGCCATAGTCAAAGGTACGCTATTAAAGAAAAAAGCAAAGGAGATGTGTGTATTATTCGGCCAACATACCTATTATGACAGAAAATTTTCAAGTCCTGTCAAAGTCAAAGTCAAAAATCATTTATTCATTTAGGTCACAAAGTAACACTTATGAACGTCAAAGTATATAGGTTAGTGAGTTTACTAAGTTACTGAAGCTACATTTAGGTTAGTTGCTAGGTTCAGGCAAGGGGTTGAGCCTATGAGAAGAAACAAGATATTCACGGCCACTCTTTTAAATCGCTAATTAAATATAATTTCAGTATTTCGCAACTTAGATTAACAAGGTGTTACAGCCATTATGCCATATACTACTGACTATAAAAAACTAAAGATAATAACAATAATAACTTAATCATATTATAGAGAGGAAATAATTTAAGCTAAGATAGACAGTAGGATGGCATGATGGCGCATACACTTACACTTTGTGACTATGCAAAGGCTTAAATTGACTTATAAGTAATACAGATCTTTGAAAACTGTATGCAACAAGCAACTGGCTCCATGAGTTTTTGTCATTTAAGTAGTCGTTGACTGAATAATAACCCTTCCGAATAAGTTGTTTTTTAACGGCGTTTTTAAATTCAAGCAATGGTAAATTAATTATATTAATAGGTAGTTTATTAAAAAAACGTATACCGAGTCCCGCAAATGTATTGTGAACTTTATGTAAACGATGATATGGGCCTACTAACTTATGCTTATTTCTAGTGTTTACGTTATGGATGGTTATTCTTATTATATAAGTAAATGTTATGTTTAATAAACATAATGTTAGCAAATATATATTGCGACGCAATAGTAAGTATGCCTATTTCTTTAAATCGATCTTTTAGGGAAACTCGTGGTCCTAAATTATAAATGCTACGTACTGCACGCTTTTGAAGAATAAAAATTGTCTCAATATCAGCTGCCTTGCCCCACAATAATATATCGTAGGACATGACACTATGAAAGTAACTAAAATATACTAGTCTTGCAGTATCTATATCAGTAATCTGTCTTACTTTCCGAATTGCGTATGCGGCTGAGCTAAGTTTCTCTGCAAGACACGATATTTGAGCGCCCCACTGAACTTTATGATCTAAAGTTAATCCTAAAAAGACTGTAGATTGAACCCAAAGTAATAATTTCATCATTTAAAATTATATTCACGTTAGGATTCTTTACGTTTGGCAATGTAAACTTGGTACATTTAGTTTTTGTAGAGTTTAGTAGTAAATTATTCGTCGTAAACCAGTCCAGGACTTCCGCGAGTGAATCATTAACAGCAAGTAAAATTGGTGTTTTTCGGTCTACTTTAAAAATAAGGGATGTCATCCGCGAATAAAACAATGTCACACAAATCCTGTACAAAGAACGGCAAATCATTTACGTACACTAAAACCAGAAAGGGTCCCAAAATTGAGCCCTGTGGCACGCCCATTGTGACTGGTAATCTAGAAGATCTACTTCCGTTGATATCAACGTGTTGTAGTCTATCGCTTAGGTAGTAATCAACTAAGTCAAGTGCAGTATCTCGGATGCCATAATGCCTGAGTTTTCGCAACAGCGTTTGATGGTCAACGCAGTCAAAGGCTTTAGAGAGATCACAGAATAAGCCAATGACATCTTGCGAATTCTCCCAGGCACTGAATATAATTATGTTTTAAAAGTGTAACACCCGCATCTATCGTAGAACGGCCCTTCCTAAAACCATATTGATCTGCATGAAATAAATTGTTTACACTGAAGTGGCTCTCTAATTGCTGTCCACACCAATCTATACTAATATTATAAAGCTGAAGAGTTTGTTTGTTTGTTTGAACGCGCTAATCTCAGGAACTACTGGTTCGATTTAAAAAATATTTTAATGCTGGATAGCCTATTTATCGAGGAAGGATATAAGTTATATAACATCACGCTACGACCCACGGGGCGGCGCAGTAACGATAAACGTAAGAGAAACCGCAGGAACATTTATGCTATATACGCAGCCTATTTTAAATTAACTATTTAAAAAATACGGAGCCTCACATTTTGTCTAAAGAAACAGCCGGCAAATTTTTTAAAAATGTTGGCGGTTTTAAAATACTTTTTACTTCAATTTTTAGACTGTTAGATGGAAGTAAGTGCTTGACTATTTGCACGGATGGCACAACAGCACAAACAGCTACTTTGTAGATTTTCTCGACGCTCACTGTTCTATTTATTTGATGGCTGACCTTTCGTTAAACTCCAACCGAAGATAGTTAAATAAGCTTTTATTTAAAACAAATCTTTGTTTTCTTACTAAAGTAAAGCAGATATTTTTATGTGAACGTCTAAAAAAAAAATTAACATACCGATAATTATCTGAAGGTATTTCAAGGCAAGATTTCGCAAAATATAGAGATCAAAGCTTTAGAGTAACTAAAGTTCTTGGTACTTGGAATGAATCTATTAATATTTTCTGAGAATATACGAACAAAATCCTTAGCAGTCAGTTTGTCGGTTGTCAACCAAGTGTTTTACTTGCTCACATTTTATAGAATATTTTACTTGTAAACAACAAATAATATTTTGCTTTTGCGTATTATACATACTATATATAAATCTAAACTACTGTTTTCCTAGTATATAATATTTACACATAGCAAACAATCCTAAAATGCAAAGCTTTCTAAAACCCAAACTTTACACAATTGGCCCGAGAAGTGGTTCAGTCCATGGTGGCGTTCCACGACCTCTCACTCCAGGTGAGAGGTCGTGGAACGCCGTCGCCTCCTTCTGTGAGGAAGTAATTTCCATCAAGGAGGCGGCGGAGCGAGAGAGGAAGTGCTTACCCTCTACCCAACCGCAGAACCGGGCGCCGGAGGTCGCGAGATGACCTCCCACCCTGATGTTTGGCCTGGAGGTGGTGGGCTTCGTGGGCCCTGCTCGTCAGCCTATCAGCACCAGGTCCGAGAGGCGGCGTCCGTGTTCCCACGCACACCTCTGAGTCGTGTCGTCATCCCCCCACAAGGAGACAGTAGAGGAATTGTGGAGTGATCGCGATTCGCATGAATTCGAAGTCGCGATTGCATGTGAAAGCAATTCGCGCGGCCCCGCCGTCTATGGTTATGTCGAGAAACACCGTGGTAGGTTTAGTCAGTATTACCAATCTTTCTCCCCGTGAGCCCGACATAACCTCTTCCGTCGCCCCGCGGAAAGGTATAGTCTAAGCATACCCAAAATAAAAATAAAAGATTATAACACAAATAAAATCGTATATATTTCTGAATTATAAATTTGATATACTTAAAAGATCTTTTTAACAGAATCCCAGTCAAAACAATAATGATGTAACTCAAGTAGATAATAACAACAAAAGTATGCTTAAGTTCTTTAATAATTTTAGCTAAGTCTATGATTATACAAACGTTTTAAAATTTAAAGAAACTAAAGATTATTATTGCTTCCTCTGAAGATGTCTCCCTCATTCAGACTGATTTAAATAGCATCCAGGCTTGGTGTCGTTCTAACTGTATGACATTGAACCACAACAAGTGTTCATTCATACGTTATACCAGAAAAACCTGTCCTGTTTCATCTTCGTACAATATTGATGGCAACGCATTGCAGGAGGTGAAGGAAGTCAAAGATTTGGGTGTACTCATTGACAGTAAGCTTAAATTTACTCCACATATAGATCAAATAGTAAATAAGTCGTCTCGTATGCTAGGCTTCGTTTTAAGGAACTCGAAACATTTTAAAGAAACAACCAGAATACTATTATTCAATGCGCTAGTTCGGAGCCAATTGGAGTTTTGTAGTGTTGTGTGGAATCCTCAATACGCCGTACATTCCCAGCGTCTTGAAGGCATTCAAAGGAGTTTTACCAGGTGAATTGCCTTCACTTCTTACGGTATATCCCACAGATGCCTATATAGTCAACGATTGACATATTATAACATGCAGTCACTACGCGATCGCCGTACGATGCACGATTTGTTACTACTTCATAAATGTATAAACGGCTCGGTTCAATTTGAAGCCATACTGGAATGTTTATGTTTAACTGTACCATATCAATATCCAAGACAACGTATTGGCAAAATTTTCCATGTACCACCCTGTAAAACTAATCTGGGCCGACATTCACCGATTTCCAGAATATGCTCTGAATATAATGAAATTAGTTATACCCAGACCTTGATGTGTTTTCCGACCCACTCGCTAAATACAGACGTGTAATATTGTCCAAAACACATTCATCTTTATAGAATTAAGTTTTAAACAATTTTTATATCATTTTGTTATTGTTTTGCATTTTTATATTTTAGTAGTTTTTATCTTATCTAAATTTGTAATATCATAATAACTGTGTGCATCAGTGGTAAATGTTGTGTATACCTGTAATTGGCATATGTATCAGACCGTTTCTGTTGGTGTACCTAATTAAATAAATAAAATAAATAACCCATTTTCCGCAAATGAAAAATGCTTGTTTGAAATACACTGACACAAAAATTGCATCAAAGTGTAGAATGACTTTCACAAATATTTTACCAATTAACAAACGTTTTGAATTAAATATAATGAATGAATGTAAATACCTATTGGTTCATAATCTTAAAAAGTAATTAAAAATGGAATGATTGTGAAGCAAATTACTGATAACCGCAAAAAGAAAATTACGCTTGAATCTGAGATTCCCAAGTTGAGATTGTTAAAAAGTTCATCACCGATTTAAATGACATTAGCAGTAGATTAACAGTATTTAAAAATATTATTAAAGTACCTGACCCGCGCAACTTTGTCTGCGTCAAATAAGAGAATTTTCCCCGTTTTTGCAATGTTATATATCTTATACCCTTTTTCAATAAATGAGCTATCCGACATTAAAATAATTTTAATTCAAACCAGTAGTTCCTGAGAATAATGCGTTCAACCCAACAAACAAACAGACTCTTCAGCTTTATAATATTAGTAAGTATAGAAGTATATTTTTAAAATAAACAATGCGATAAAATCCTTATAAAATAGTTTAATTTCAATCCTGATGGATCCCAGGTCGGGCCAACAAAAAAGTTATTGGGTTTTTCTGTTAAGAAACCTCAATACCATGCCGGACATAGCGGAGTTAGACACTCCCGTCCTCGGAAAACACGTAATACCGTTAGTCCTGCGCCTGATCTCTCTCCACTAGTATCGGATTGCCGTCCCATCGAAACGTGAGAGTTAGAGAACACAGAGTGACCTTGTGTTGATATTATAGCGCACACACTTGTGCGCTATAGTATCTTGTGCGCAGATGACCAGTCACCGTAAAAATTGAAAATTGTATGTTTGAACATCGGCCTTTAATTCACGTGGTGCACTATAGTATTTGAGTAGTCAATATACAAATTTTATACATATACATAATAACGCTTGATTTCACATCGCCACACAAGTTTATAAATATTTGGTTGAGGTTGAGATACGTACCGTGCATTGACCAGCACGCAACTCACACTTGAATCCAATTGAGCATATATGAGATAATTTAAACGAGCCGTAATTGTCAGAAATCCAACGCAACTATCGTAGAGCTTATATTTGTACTTACAAAAGAACAAGACACTATTCCATACGATCTTTTAAAAGCTCCCATTACATATATACCAGTTCGATAAAGTAACGAGGGATCAAGGAGGCAATATTTCTTGGTAAACAAAATAAAAATTAAAGTCTCTTTTAAACTTTAATTTTGATTTTGAATACCTATCTTTAAGTTAAACGGAGTTTTGTTGCATCATTCGCATTTATGCCAAATATTTTTTTATAAGCTAATTACAAAGATATTCGCGGGACACTATGTTCTCTCAAAGATTGTTATGTGTATTGTTATATTCTTCACTTTTACATAAAAGTCTGATTATTAGGTAAATATTATAGTACGAAACTCACTGTTTCTTTTTAAGTCTACTCGCGCACTGAGCTTTGATTCTGTGTCGCGGGGGACTGTACAAACATTCAAACATTGGATACAAAGGCCACCCAGACTTGGATCAATCATTTGCGAATCACAAAAAATCTTTGTCCCGCGTGGTATTCAAATCCACAACACGCGCATTACACAAAAAAAAATGCTAGATTAATTTGTGCGTCTCAGTTGCTTGTTAGCTATACAATTGCTATAAAGTTGTGTAAAATGTACACCAAGTCGAGCGAAACGAAAAGTAATTTAATTTATTCTGTTAGCATAGGGATTCACAGACCAATGACCGCTTGAACTTACTTAATAGTTTATTAAACTATAGTAGTAACTGCCATATAGCAACGTAATGTACCTTGAAACTCACTAAACCATGACTAGCCGCAAAGAAATGGGTAATCCTTAGGTCTGGAGGTTGTACGGTCAAAGACTTTCGTTTAAAACTAAAAACAGTTTATAGCAAATAACATTGTTTTATAAAATGGAGAGTGTATTTTTACTTCAGAGTGTGTGGAACTTGAAAACGACTTAGACCAACATTTGCCTCAGTTTTCTAGAAAATATATGATATTTGAATTATGGGTACATGTTTGGATTTTATATGTACCTATATGTAGCTAGATATATCTATCAATATGTAAAGGATTATGTAAATGTTTAGCCTTATTCCTAGATGTTTACATTAAAAAACTACATGGATGGTCGCCACAGTTGGACTTATTGTGTGTATGTGTGGGAGTGATAAGAAAAAAGAAAACAGCAACCTGGGCCAATGACGTCATCATACACACATACCCTCACGCCCGTATCCTTGGATTGCAAGGGCGTATTATACACACTACAGAACAGTGATACGCACATTTCGTCAGTTGTAGTTTTACGTCCCACTTCATACGGGGCGAACATATTGACTAATTTCAGGCACAGTACTGAACTGCAGCACCATTTTTTACAGAAAATCTAATAGCCTTTTGCCTGATTCGAGAATCGAAATCAGGATCGCATGCACAGCAGTCGCATTCACTACCGCTTTATCACCGAGACTGTCAACATAGTTATCTAAAACTGTGTAAGTCCAACAAAATCAAATTTAATCAAATTTACGCAGACGATAAAATTTATATCACGAACTTTCTGACATTAATTGCGTTAAGTTGACACAAGTACTGCTAAATATAATTATAACGCAATTTCTTAAAGGGCCGAGGAAGATGTCTTGTGACACGTGTACTTATTAACAGGCTCCTTGAGCTCAAGTAATGTTGGGTAATACAATAGGTTGAAGATGGACGATCCCAGAAGGTTTGTTATGTGTTTATTGTCTCGAATAATCAATCTACACAGACCTACACAATTAAACTCTATAATTATCACTATAGGATATGTCATACAAACACACGTGCAATTGAAACTAAAGACACGGAATTTGTTGAAGCTTATGAATTAATTATTTCTAGGTAAATATCTGCCCACGGAACATTGATATGTCCTGTGGATGGGCCCCTATTATTTTTAAATATAATTTCCTTTCTGGACATTAAGTTGTCGTAGTTAATATATTATTAGACAAGAGGTCTTAATTGCATTGGTAAGTGTTTGCAGGTAATAAATACCTATTTTATTACCCGACATTTTGACCGACCAATTAAGACTTGTTGTCATATATTATTTTAAGTAATCTGAAATATTGTAAATATAAAATTATCACGGTAACTTATATTTAATATAGTTTACTATCGTTTTCTATCATGTAAATGTGAGCTCATTCTTCTTAGTGCCGATAGTTCTCATGCCATCTAAATACGCCGACCACCCATCTATGACTTAATTCATTCTTCGTAGTTTTATTGATGTGTAATTCAAGCGATATGATCTTAACATCCATTGAAAATAATGCAGACTAGTATAGAACATAAAGAATATAAAGAGTTAATTCGACCTAGGTTGGAGCTAAGGAATCCTTTAGATTGTGGGCCGTGACCCGTGACACTTTACGCGTGAAGCGTGGCTGTGGTTGCAGGGGTAGCGTACGTGGTGTAATGCAATTGTGCGCATTGCTATTTGCATGCGATAATAATCACGGCGGTACGCGTGCACCATAGTAATGCCCGCTACGTGCTACACCTGAAGCTATGCTATAGTAAGTAGTACAGTAACATAAGTTGATACGCACTAGCGACATTCCGATTTCCTACATCTTTCAAAATTATATATTTTTTTAGTTTTAATAGCTATAACAGTTAACTAGATTTTGCTCGCGGTTTCGCTCGTTAATGTAGATTTTAGCAATAAATTTATTTCGCTCGGAAACAATATTTATTTTGATGAAAGGAACCTTATGTCCTTTTTGTACTCCTGATAACATGTATGCTTAATTTCATAATGATCGGTTGAGGCGTGAAAGCATAACAAACAAACAAACTCACATTCACATTTATAATAATAATTAAGATTTTAATTTTTTATAGCACTAACACTAAAGCAGCGATAGCCTAATGGGAAACCGTTGGACTGCCACGCAAAGATCTCGAGTTCGAACCCAAGACGCGCATCTCTGACTTTTTGAAGTTATATGCGTATTAAATAGTTGATTATCGCTTGCTTTAACGGTGAAGAAAAACATCGTGAGGAAACCTGCATGTCTGAGAGTTCTCCATAATGTTCTCGAAGATATGTGAAGTCTGCCAACCCGCACTAGGCCAGCGTGGTGGACTATGGCCTAACCCTTCTCATAGTGAGACGAGGCCCGTGCCCAGCAGTGGAACAGTTTAATACAGGGCTGATATTATTATTATTATTTTATAGCACTAATAGTTAACGCATAGTTAATATAGTCACAGTTCAAAAATACATAATCATTCCTCGGATATTTATTTCATAAAATACTTTTACAAATTTGTTCAATGTTTTCATTCTAATATTCGCGCCTGTGTTATCATTCAGTTATCGTTGTGATGTGGATACGATGAGGTGTGGCTGTGAAACATGTGATTAGACCATTATTATATTATGTAACATTGCATTTGAATGACTATAAAACTAGCACGAGTTATTTATACAAGTAATCTAGTATAAGAACAATTTAAACAGCAAATAAAACGATGTGAGGAATGATACGTGCCTCAGAATTCTCAGAGTTCCTTATAATGTACGCCATACGTCAAAGTCGACTTGATCCTATTAGCCAGACGTAGTATTTAGATTGTATTGGCTTAGTAAATTAGGACAAGGTCATGTAAGGCCTATACCAAGCAAAAGTGATACGACTAAGTTATGGAATTAATATTTTGCATCAAACTAGACTGCTAGCATACTGTGCTTAGCAAAGGTAAATTTAAAGACTTGCAGCGATGTTAGATGCTCTTATTAAAGTTATGTTTCACAAGGTAATTTTTGTTATGAGTTGCTTATTCTTAAAAGGTTATAAATAATAGCTTTTGTCCGCGGCTTCGCTCGCTTAAAATTAGGTTAGGTTCCGTTGAGTTATGTTAGTAACAGTAATTTTTTGAACTAAAATATAGACTTTGTTACTTGGTGATAATATAACTTTCTAATGGTGAAAGAATTTTTAAAATCGGTTCTGTAATTTTTGAGTTAAATCCTTATAAACAAACAAACAAAACGCAAATCTTTCCTCTTTGTAACATTAATATAGAAGTATAGATAACTAATTTCTTTTTTTTTATGCTACTAAGGTGGTAAACAAGCATACGGCCCACCTGATGGTAAATGGTCACCGTAGCCTATGAACGCCTGCGACACCAGAGGAATCAGTAGCGCGTTGCCGACCCTTTAGGAAAGGAAGTGGGAAGGAGCAGAAGCTGGATGGAGGAAAGGGGGTGATTGGGCCTCCGGCACTCTCACTCACCAGACGAAACACAACAGTTGGAATACTGCTATTTCACGTCGATATTCTGTGAGAGGGTAGTCCTTCCCCGGTCGAGCCGGCCCATACATGCTGAAATCAGCGAGGCTTTACTACTCGTACATGAGATTGAAGTTCAATTGAATGAAGCAAGGAGAGCGGTGCCCGTACCCTCTCCCTTTGCTACATTCAATTAATAGAACTAACATACGACGATCGCCATCGTCTGAGAAAGAATTGATTTCGATTAGTAGCGTACATAATCCTTACTTCCTTACTAATATTATAAATTCGAAAGTAACTCTGTCTGTCTATCTGTCTGTCTGTATGTTAACTTTTCACGACTAAACCACACAACCAATTTAGATGAAATTTGGTACAGATATAGTTCAAAAACCTGAGGAAGGACATAGGCTACTTTTTATTCAAGTAGGTACCACGCGGGCGGAGCCGCGCGCAAAAGCTAGTATTATATAATCGTTGAAGTGTTTACAGCTATTTATTTATTACTAGATTTTGTTAATCAATTTTTATCCCTCGGGAACAGTACCTACCTTTTTTCTGGATGAATGGTACCCTAAGTCTTTTTCTGTACCCCAGACGACAGCAACAACATGCGAAATTTCATGGTGATGGGTCGAGTAGTTAAGGCGTGAAAGGCTAACGACCACACATTAGCATTTATAATACCTATTAGTTATGATTACGATTTATTAGACCGCTTGTTTATATCCCATTAAATGTTATCAATTTCGTTTCTGATACCATGGGTTTCAGCAACATATTATTATGTATGTTGAAAAAGTTTACATGTCTAAGTCAGGGATGTTGCGAATATTCGCATCCGCATCCGCTATTGCGGAGCTTCCGCAACTATTTGGACAACTGCATCCGCATCCACATCCGCGTCCGCAATAATCAACGTGGATGTTAATGCGGATCCAGATATAGCGTAGGTTGCGACAAGATTTATGAACCTTTGCAAAACAGCCTTGAACCTGCAAAGGCGGTGACATTAGATACTTTTTATTAAATAAGATGCACAATTTTCATCAACATCTGCACCCACAATAGTGGAGCTTCCGCATTGATTTAGACATCCGCATCCGTATCCGCATCCGCGGATTTGAGGCCCTAAATATCCGTATCCGTATCCGCATCCGCGGATGTAAAAACAACATCCCTGGTCTAAGTATATGAAAGGCTTTTGATATAAATTTTAGATTTACATACACCCTTAGTAAATTATTTTATTATTTTATTCTATTATTATTAATAATGTTCTTAGTAGGTAACATAATTTTCTTTAAAAGCTCTAAAGCTTCTCAGTGCGATTTTCTTGTTAAGTCATTACTTACTCGCATATATTTTCTTCTATTCCTTTAAATTACGTAGATACCATAATTAAGGAAATTTATTTCAACTCTCACAGAAAACTTAGATATGTTTATAATATTAATTCTAAGAAATAGTTATAGTACGATAATTTAAATGTCGTAGCTACGAGTACGAGATATTTAAATTAATGTGAACGCAAACTGGCTTGCATACATCGCGTAACATACCAAGGGGCTGTAGTGCTAAGTATTTACGGTATAAATGAAATAGAGGAAGATGTTCAGCTCCATATTATTATACAAAAGCCGCCAAAACAAATGCATAGACGCGTTCTCGCGACTTGAACAGAAATATTTCTACGCACTGGAAAATGTGAGTCCGTTTTTGTATTGAGTCAAATATATATTATGATGTACTAGACTTTGCGCGCGCCTTTGCTCGCATAAATATAGGTTAGGTTAGATTAGTAACAGTATTTTTTCTGGATGAAAGGTACTCTATGTCCTTGTCTGCAGTTCATCTAACAACGTGTGTGCGATATAGGTCTAGCAGGTAAGGCATGAAACCGTAACAAACAAACTCACATTTATAATATTAGTTAGGATTAGGATAATAATATGTAATTTGTGCTCACTTAGTGCAATAATCGCTATGCTGTCTTAAATGCAACAAGGATAATCATAAGACATTTATGACATACAATTACGGAGACAATCCCTTTAAGAGTAGACGAGTAAACTTATCAACCATAACACAATAGAAAACAGTAAATCAAATTCAATTATGAACGGTCGATTTACACATACAGAGATACCTACTCACGGCCACGGGGACTATAAGCTTGTTTTACAATGCAGTCTATTGTACGATATTAGAAACTGTATTTTGCGTTCAATAGTTCATTAAATGCAAACTGTCGCGATTGTTTTCATCATATTACGTACTAGTTTATTATTTGTAAAATTCTTTACTAATTACTTATGGCCAAAGAAAGAAAATAGTACTTCTCTTGTTTGAAATAAATGTATGACTTGATTTGAAAGTCAACACGCGGTTTATGTGGTGTTCGAACTAATCTGGTGTCAAAGTTAAAATATACTTGAACTGAACGCGTCCATGGATACGGTTTAAAGGGTGACTTTAGCGAAAGTTTAATTTGATTGTACCCGATACATAAACGTCAGTACGTATCTATTGCCTCAAGCATGAAAAATCGCAGCCAGCGTAGACATAATTAATTTAAATTATGACAAATTATTTAGTATAACAATACCTACTCGACGATTTAAATAGATACTATGTACAACATACTACTGCAAACGTGACTATTGCAAGCTGGTATACAGGTAGGCTGGTCAATATTAAATCAAATACTAGACACACACGATGAAGTGTCTCATACTTGCCGCAGGAAACGACAATATTCTTCAGTTTACAATTAAAAGTACATAATAAATACACTGCTGCTGATTAAAAAAAATCATAAATAGATGTATTTTATTAATAACTAGCTGACCCGCGCAATTTCGTCTGCTTCACATAAGATAATTTTCCCCGTTTTGCAACATTTTTCATTGATGCTCCGCTCCTATTGGTCATAGCGTGATGTTATATAGCGTTTAACCTTCCTCGATAAATACGCTATCCAACACTAAAATAATTTTTCAATTCGAACCAGTAGTTCCTGAGATTAGCGCGTTCAAGCAACCAAACAAACAAACTTTTCAGCTTTATAATATTAGTATAGATTTTTATTTTTCTTTAAAATAATAGGTGCCATCAATAGCACTCTGATCCAGCGTAGGTAGTTCCGTTGAAAAATGCCCGAGTTGAGATACTGCTTTGTATGTGTACTGTGGCATTAATGCGCCAAATTTTTGACGTCATAGGGATGCGTCACTGGAATTTTTTGACTTTCAAACGTTCAATTTATTTCAAGGGATGTGACCAGTCGAATAATTTTAATGTTGTACTTACCCAACTCGAAAGTTACAAGGAAATAATGAAAACAAGTGGTAGACGCACTTAAGTTTGTTATTACCTACATGTAGATTCAAGGACTCGTCGATAAAGTTTGTTCCTCAGGCTAGAGGGATGCTAGTTTTAGTGTCGTAAAACCAGTGAGATAATTTTTAGTTCCCGATTCACTAGAACAGTAAAGTTGGTAGATCTATCGCATCGCGGCTATAAACAAACAGACAATGAGGCGACATGTCAACACACTCACGATTCGCTAATAAAAATCTGATATTATGTAACGTATCAGACTTAATATTGTCTTATGTTTGCGCGAATGTTATATATTGAAATTAAACAAACTTTATACTAATACGCTATTGAAATCAAAAATCATCCTAATTTCAATAGAGAAGATGGCTGGAATGTACCACCAGTTTAAGATCCAGTAATTCAAATAGTCAACCCCAAGAAGAAGCAAACCACAGCTAGACTTCTTAATACTTTGAGCTCATTCTGCGTAAATAGAACACTCGGGTACTTTGAAATAACTACACTGGAACATTGAGACAACTACCATCTTAGTCTCGCCGTGACCATGGCTGCTGAAAATATTTATAATTTAAATAGCTTAAATTGAAGTAAACAGTAACTAGTAAAAGTGTTTAACAATAGTAGATAGTTAAAAGTTTCAAAATTATTTAATAATAGTGTTTTATTAAAAATAAACAACGCGATAAAATCCGTATAAAGTTTGTTTAATTTCAACGTATCAGACTGTTTGTACCATATGATTGTACGGATGGCGTAGTGGTTTAAGTGGTCGCCTCCCAACTGCCGTCGCCCCCAGTGCTGTGGGTTCGATCCCCTCAGGGAATAAAAAAAAATCGTGGAATCCACAAATACTTGTTCCGAGTCTGGGTGTTCTTTGTGTCCGTTTTTTTTAAAGGTCTCCCGCAATACATGAATTATTTCTGGTGCGGAGTTGTCCTTTTTAATAAAAAAAAATAAATAAAATTACTCTAATAATTATTTATTATTACTTTACACGGAGTAGAATCTAAAATTTAATAGGTTAACGATGGATCAATTACATTTTTTGTAAGTTTACGAACATAACATCTGTCTAAAGTTTAGAATAAAAGTCTCGGCATATTTTAAAAGAATGTTCTTAAGTAACAAGGGTTTTATTAAGGATTTTTTACCTTATTATAAATTTTAAGAAACTGTTACAATGTTGCTAGGAACGTCGCTGGAGGATAGATGTTACGTTGTTTATTTTTTGCTTATCCAGACATTATTTTATGAATAAGTAGAACAGATATATTTCAAAGTAGAATATTGTTGTTAAATCATCTTACTGACAAAAGAGAATGCTGTGGTCATTCAGAGAATATACCTCTAACGTCCAATGGTAAAATAATATTTTTGGCTTTGTAATGTAAGTACATAGCCAAAATATTTTAAATATAAATATGATCAAAGCTGTGTCTTTTGTAATTGCATTGTGTTGTATAGATATTAATATTCCAAAACTATAACTTTACTACTTATTTAAAGGGTTATATTCACTTGTTTTCACAGGGGCATTGACCGGCTTAGTCAACAGAAATACTAATTTATTAAAGCACTATATGTAACGTACAAGTGTAATCCATAAATACTATAATTATGTATATATAAAGACGAGCATCTCACTTATAAAGAATAAATGATTTAAAACAACAAAAATAGCGTAAAACGTCATCTCTTAAGCCGGTCTTAATGTTTGACGTCAATGCAACTAAAACCCGACTACAATATTAAATATATAATGATAATATGTCGTTTTGCAGGCATACCTGTGTTATGAAAAGCGGAGATAAACGCGGCAACGGACGCGATCATTAGTTATTCTCTTGCAAAGTCATATTTATCTTGCAGTTTCTTTTAGAAACTTTACCCTTTTAGAGATGAGATGCTTTTAATTTGAAGTTTATTCACAGTGTTCACTTGTGTTACTCAAAAGGCTGAATATTTAAGAGATACGGTGTCCATTAATTTTGCATGACATACAGTCTATTCAAACCTTAAGTACCTTGATAAAACAGAAGTCTAACATTTATGTAATCGTAAGAACTTCTTTCTTACCGATTACATAAATGTTAGACGATCGCTTTTGTTACAAAGAAGTAAACTTTAGACTTTTATAATAAGTAGCGGTCGCCTAGTGTTCGAAATTCGACCAAAGTTTGCCTGTAAGATATATATGTCATTATATATTGATACTAGATGTTCCCGCGGTTTCACCCGCGTTTATCGTTACTGCGCCGCCCCCGTGGGTCGTAGCGTGATGTTATATAGCCTATAGCCTTCTTCGATAAATAGTCTATCCAACACTAAAAGATTTTTTTAAATCGAACCAGTAGTAATCACGCAGAATAAACCAGGAGAAACATCGTTTGTATTATGTCTGTAATGGGTAATTATTTTGCTGCAATGTTATTTTAAAACTGCGATATCTCCTAAGATATTCATTGAAATCGAATGATGTTAAGGGAATTTTTTTTTTAATTAAATACTTGTGATCAATAACGTATTTATATGGATAAGGATTAATATCATGTTTATAATAATACCTTCGCAAATAATGCATTATTTTAGAACAAATTTGGTTAGCATAAAAATGGTTATAGTGAGCCAACCTTAAAAGATAAACATATGCTGTCCCGGACTTTTTTTTAGAACTTTTAAAGGGGAACAATTCTCTCATACCTGATTTTTACGAAACTTTAACTGTTTACGCAGCGCACGCAGCGGAAGCTCCCAAAAGGAAAAAATACCCTCCGATTTTGAAACATTCTTCATTGGTGCTCAGCTCCTATTGATCTTAGCGTGATGATATATAGCCTATAGCCTTCCTCGATAAATGGGCTATCTAACACTGAAAGAATTTTTCAAATCGGACCAGTAGTTCCTCAGATTAGCGCGTTCAAGCAAACAAACATACAAACAAACAAACTCTTCAGCTTTATAATATTAGTATAGTTATGTAACCATAGTTACGCGCTTCGACTGCGTGTGTCAAATGCATGGTTGTGTGCGTGTAGTGTTTTTTCATTAATTTAATAACATAAATTAACATATTTCTAGTGCATATTTTATATAAATATTAGGATTTGCCACTCATTCTCCATATAAACTTTAACTGTGCCAAATTTCATACTCCTCCGTCCGCGCAATTTTCGTAAAAAGGGGTACAAAGTTTTTGCTTCACGTATTAATATATAGATAATAAACTTTTATTTCAGACTATTGTCCATAAATTTTAGTCATACAAATTCCTTATTGGACGTTCAAAAAAAAAAAGAAAATATCTATCCTAACTACCTGAGATATGATTTTTTTTAAATTACCACTTTTAACTTTCTTGTACACTACGACCATAAATGAATGAATTTAATCGTTTTTTTGTTCTTTTATTATTAAACACTAATTATGTATAGCAAAACAAAGCAGAACAAAAAAAAGTGCAATAGCTAGTCATACTTTTGACTGTCTATCTATTAAGATAGACAGTCAAAAGTATGACTAGCTATTGCACTTTTGTTTTGTTTTCCTTTTTTCCTTTGTTCATACTTTTTTCTGAACGGTCATCAGCTCTACTATAAGACATTTCAAGGTTATCCATTAATAACCGGACAACCTGTATGTATATATTTTTTATTATGTCTGCTTATGGAGTAAATCCTGTATCGTGAGAGACGTTACAAGCATTAAACAAAGGACTCGACATAACTAAATGTGGATTACACAAATTTTGTCCCGAGTGGTGATTAACACACGGTGTAGTGTCAACGGCGAGGCGATCTCTTAAACCAGTAGGCCATCCTTGCAGTGAATCATAATTTGATTGCTTTAAAACCAGTGTCATTGTGTCCGAATAATATTTATTAGATACGCTAGCACGTACACAAACTTAGATTATTTTAACTGTCATCTAGCGTGTGCAAGGATAATAATAGGTGTAATTAACTTAAACGATGAACTATTGTGATAGTGTATAATAACGCGTGATTAAGACATTTGCTTTATTAAACTTTTAATGTTGACTTGTCAAATATATAAATTGTTATATTTGTAAATTAATTAAAATGCAATAAATTTGATAGCTTTTTAAATTATGTGGTATACGACAATTTTATACGGTGCTATTATTAGTGTATCTATACTTCTAAACGTGCTATTTACAAAAAAAATATTTTCTTTGCTTACCATTGATCTAAAGAGATTAGATCTTTTTCACTCGCTCGTGATCGAGATTTGAATACTATTGTACTTAAAAACAGCGCACTCTTAATAAAACAGAGACCTATCTGACTATTTTGGATTAAACATATGTATGCTCTGTTGCAATTACTTAGCACAAATATAATATTAGAATTTCATCACACAATTAGAGTTCAAACTGCCTTACTTCCAAATTTCAAGTTAAGTCACTCTGTTTAAGAGTGTAATATGCATAAAGGTAAACTGTAGACGAAATGACACACAGGCTATTTATTTTGCAAATTTTGCCGCAGTTTCTCTATAATTAAAATTGCAGCGACAACAAACGTAGCTAAACATGTGCGAACTGGATTTAAAGTAACTCAATTAGGTGAGTGGAAACTTTTTGCCCGGAAATTTTTGTTGTTTACGCTTCAAAGGCTGTGTCTGACTTGAATGTCGATGGCCAGTATGCGGATAGCGTTTAAATTGTTTTATATTTGTTTTTATTATTATAGTAAGAAAATAATAGCGGATATTCATTAATGTAACTGGTTCAGTCTGAACTGTAACATATGCTTTTGTTTAACTATGAATGTAGTAAATGATTATTATGGATAGGTACAGAAATCCGGGACAAAAAAGTCTACGGAATCAGTAAGCGAAATTAAGCGGTGTAGGTGCAACACGTCTCATCGTTACATTCTTGAAGTAAATTCATTGAATTGAACTACAAAGTACTATATACGGATTTTATCGCGTTGTTTATTTAACATTTTATTACAAAATTTTGAAAACTGTTACACTACTATTACTATAAAAATTTACTAATTTTTAAGCTAATTAAATTATTCTGCGTAAATAGAACCACCCATGATTAAATTATGTTCGGGTACTTTCAAATAACTACACTGGAACATTGAGACAACTACCATCTTAGTCTCCTCGTGACCATGGCTGCTGAAAAGTAACCGAAACATCGGGGAAAGTGTAAACATAAATATAAATAGTATAAGGGTATAGTAATAGTATAAATAGTTTTAATACTTTCAATAATTTAATTAGCTTAAAAATTAGTAAAGTTTTATAGTAATATTAGTGTAACAGTTTTAAAAATTTTGTAATAAAGTGTCAAATAAACAACGCGATAAAATCCGTATAGAGTAGTTTAATTTCAATGAATAACATTCGCTTAAACAGAAGACAATATTTGAACTACAAAGACTAAGGTCGACGCATAGCTCAGAGAGCCAATACTAGTAATAAAATTTGTTCAAAATAGAGTTCCAATATCCTAACTAATATTATAAATGTGAATGTGAGTTTGTTTATTTGATTATTACGCTTTCACGCCTCAACTACTCAACCGTTCATAATGAAATTTCGCACACACGTTGTCAGGGGTACAGAAAAGGACATAGGGTATCTTTCATCTAGAAAAAAGTACTGTTCCTGAGGGATACAAATTTGTTCTAACCTGCATTTACGCGAGCGAAGCCGTGGACAAATCTAGTAGTCTAATAAACGCCAAATATAAATTTATGTTGACATTTATTTTTAATTCATGAGAATACCATTTGTGATATGTATGTCAGTAAGACTAGAGCGGAACGCTATTTTTATAATTTTTATAACGTGATTTGGCCATCAGATGATAGCAGCAGATCCCAATAGTACTTCAATCACTTTAAAGCTCTTTCCCAATCTATATCCAAAAATCAGTCTATTGCCTTGCTATATTGTATTTCTAAAAGGAAAAGAAAAAGGTCTTTGTTCATAAGACCGTTGTTCTTCTAGATGAACAATAGGTCGGATCGGCGATATAAGTTAAAATGTGCAATCATTGTGGAATACTTAAATTTTTATTACATTTAACCTACACTAACATGTTGTACCTACTTTTCCAATTCAAATATTATATTATTAAATAATATATGTCTTCTCTCTTTAGATTTAAATTTGAACTATTCAATGCAAAACATAGTTGGATACGCTTTAAATCTAAATCTAAATAAAGACTTGCATTTATTTTTTATTCCAACAAAGGAACGAGAAACGTGGTTTAAATAAAGAGTGATAGATCTGACCCTCACACAAATACGAAATAGCACGATTTAGGTATTACGTTCATCTATGACAGATGATGGTAACTAAATAATCCAACATTGTGTTTCTACTAATAGTTTAACAATCCTTAGGCATTTTCTAACCCGAGCCACGAAAAAGTTAATAATATTAATAATTCTTTACACATATCAAAATTTAAAAAAATAACATTAGTAGTAGATGCCCTAATCACTGTGTTAGGTTCAATGACCTGTGTTACAGAGATCGGACATGTCTTACAGCCTATTGCCATTTACTAGGCATATTTTCAACCAGTTCTTTAATATTCTATATTTATTATCCATTGTACTACAGAAGTAAATCCACTCCTAACACAAGCATACTAGGCATTATAGCTTATTTGGATCGGGTAGCAAAACAGCTAGTGATTTGTAACACAAATTAGTAGTAATTTCCAAAAAATACTAAGAATTTTCTATTAATCCCAATGACATATGGTGGTGGTGAGTACCGCTCCTAGATCCTCAGCATCGGGCTTAAATGTAACAAAAACTTGTAGTACGTAGAAGTCCAGAGTTTCTTAACTATTTTAATCTTTTACAGACACTTGTGCTGTAATGAGACACCATTTCAGAGTACATACGTGGATAGCTTCGGATATTAAATTTCATTATATATAAAGCTACGATATTTAGCTATCTAGAACACAAAGTTAGGTTTCATGTAGGGCAAACTTGTGTTTGGAAACTTGGGAACGTCAAAGCTTGGCTTTGACTTTAACGGAAAGTGATCATCTGAGTGGCAATATCGAAGTAACAATATATATTGGTGCTATCAAGGCTTTATACAGAATTAGTTTGACTTTTAATTGGTAATAGCCATACTTAATTTTGTAATACAGCAACAACAATAATACCAAAATGCAATTTATAAGCCGCATAGCGAGATTTGAATTTTTATTTACGAATTCTAATTTTAAAATGTATTTGTATGTATTTATTTCATTTAGCATCAAGACTCATTTTATTATTTCAAACAGTTTGTAACTTACTAGATACTTCAAAAAGAATAGCTAACGAACATCTGTTCTTGCATAGAATGCTGCACTATTTAAGGTAAATAATAATAAGAAATGAACATTTTAATAAGAAAAAAGGCAGTGGCTGGAAGTCACTGAACAAATGACAGACACCATGCTGATTTCAAGTATTTTTTATCAACTAACTATTAAATCGACTAATTAATGAATTAAAAACCTCGTGTTCAAAACGGATTTAAAATAGTAAAAGAGTCTTAAAGCATGTAAAGCGATTGCTTAGTCAGATCAATTGTGAATAGCATACGCACCTTGTTCTTCAAAATTATATATTATTTATATTCATTTTATATTTTTGCATTGTAGTACTTCCGAGCTATGTTCAAAGTTTCAAACTTATCGGAAAGTTATTTGTTAACCTAACGTAGAACGTCTGATGATAAGCCGATACGTAGCGTAAGATTGTCCGCAATACCTGGAGTATTATTCGCGCGATGCCAACGTCGAAACGAATAATGTACTACACTTCATTTTAAGTGGCTCATTCCTACCGCCTCTAAATAAATGTCTGACTTGAGAAGTTACTTAAAATTAATAATCGATATATAAATATATAGTGGATAGTTAAATGTGTGCTATACAGATAAAGAGATAGACAAGAAAACAAGTTAATATTAAGTTAATGACAAATAGTTCATATTTTAGCTGGGGTGGTAGTATGATCATTTATATAATGACATGTTATGCAATATCTGAACAATTTTGTCGTTCGCACCTGCGCTTTGACGCATGACAATTTAACCATGTGGTGTGAATTGCATTTGCAACTCTTCGATATCTTTTTGTAACAATTGCGTCTATGTATTTTCATATCATTATCGAGCGCAAACGTTGTATACAAGTCGTGCGTCAGAATCAATTTGAATATGGTAGGTACAATTACATAGATTACATAATACTATACAAATGAATAATACAAATAAAACTATTGTTTATTAACATAGTGTTAATAAAATTTGCGAATGATATGAGGTACCTGCTTCACTACCATTTTTTTGGACTTGGTTGTCATATACATAAGTGCAAAGCTTGACTGATTCTAAGTGGACACCGATGTTAGTAATATTACTGGTGTTTGCCATTCTATAACGGATAGATTTATTCGATAATTAAAGTTATACCATAAGAAGTGCACGAATGGTATAAATGATAATTTCACTGTTTCTGAGAATTTTATAAGTTTCAGACAAACAAATCTATACTAATATTATAAAGAGGAAAGATTAGATTTTTTGTTTGTTTGTGATGGTTTAACTCATAAACTACACAACCAATTTAAAAAAATCATTCACGAAAAAGCTATAATATCACCGAATAATATAGGCTATACTATATTTAAAACAAAGTACTGTTATTAGTAATAGTACTGTTTTCATATGTCATAACCTAACCTACTTTTACGCGAGTGAAGCCGCGAGCAAAAGGTAGTGTTATACCTATATAACTATTAACTTCTGAGTATTCAGATGGGTGTGTATGTTTTATATAAGTGTCCTACTGATTATTCAGATTATTCAGTGTATCCGGTAATTAATGGATAACCTTGAAATGTCTTATAGTAGAACTGATGGCCGTTCAGTAAAAAAAAATAATTTTGAATATTAAAAAGTGCAATAGCTAGTCATACTTTTGACTGTCTATTTATTAGCAAAATTAGTGTTTAATAATAAAAGAACAAAAACCGATGGAATTCATTAATTTATGGTCGTAGTGTACGTGAAAGTTAAATATGGTAAGTAAAAAAAAATCATATCTCAGTTAGTAGTTAGGATAGATATTTTCAAATTTTTTTCCGAACAGCCATCAAGTTATATACTATAAATATTTCAAGGTTATCCATTAATTACCGGACACTCTGTATATGTACTTCTTGCTGGCATAGGGATCATTGATAACGCAGAAGATATTTTGCTAAAAATGAAAACTAACCTTACATATAAATTGTCGTCTTCGCAACTTGCATGATCGCAGTAGAAACGAAATTATAAAAAAGCATGTATTGTACACCTAGCAGTATGGATAAAATCTTTCCTTCACTACATATTATAAAACAAAGTACCCCGCCGCGTCTGTACGCGATAAACTCAAAAAAATTCTGTACGGATTTTCACCAATAGACAGAGTGATTTATGAGGAACGTTTAAATGTATAATTTATTAAGGTTTTGTACTACCCGTGCGAAGCCGGGATGGGTCGCTAGTTTATTATATTTAATTTTAGCCGTAATCAAATGTACAAAAGCATTATATTACGTAAATATACGTTTTGGTACATTATTACGGTTAAAATTATTGCAACAACTTATTGTAACAAATTATTGTAACAAAAGCAGTCTTATCACGGACTGCAATCTCTTTCAGCGAACCATTGGATATACTATATTGGATAGCAAATGGGCAATGTGTGGTGAACGGTCAGACAAAAACGTAACCTAAATTACCTAATTTAACCCCGTACGTACTTTAATGTGTATGTTATTATGCACAAATAATTATGCTTGAGTGGGTAGGTAGCAGTTGGTAGTCAGAGGTGTATATACCATATTCGGTCAGCTATGCTCTGGAATAAAAAATGGTGATTTGTTAATCATCTGCCACATTTTAGTTTGTGCTGCTTTAAAATATTTCCTAAAAGAAGAACTCAATAACTTTTGTATATTATTATGTAATATTAATGGATTGCGACCGCAAGATGTAGGCTGTGAATAGAATCTCCCACTCTCACATTATATCACACCACAGGAGTTTTTACCAACTAGACACACCCTGCCCTGGCAGTATATAGTATGGAAGTCCCTTAATAGACTTCGCACCTAGGTTGGCCGCTATATTATGAACTTATGTAGGTGGGACTAGCAGGGGCCTCCACCCTCGCTCAGTGTGACTGTGGTGACCTAGAGCAGACAAAAACACATTTGTTGGTATGGCACATTTGTTCTTGCCCGAGCACTTGCACAAAATCTGAGCTTTGTGTGGCCACTCCTAACGCAATTAGAAAGGCCGAATATTATGTAAATATATAATTTACACAAGAGGAACCATTGATACGAAGAAGAATGGCTTTTATCCACGGATACTCTCCGTTGGTTACAGTGATCAATCTCATAGGGACCGTACACTTGCCAGTATATACAGTAGCCTATGTCATTCTACACCCTTTCTTAATATCTCTTTTAATCTTAAACGTAAGTCAATCGGTTGTTACATTTCAGTATGATACAATAAAAAAACCCATATAATTGAACCTATATTAGTTAGGATTTCTGCCTAAAGATGATAAATAAAATAATGCTTTAGGCCATAATGCTAATATTACTGCTTACCAAGTAAATTACCTATAAAATCTTATGCACATGCTTGTTATGTCGGTTTTTATTAGTATGGGAATATCAATCATACCAAAATACCGACGCCAATATAATAGATGCGTTGGATTTCGATATCAAATATTTACCGCCCCTACTCGAGCGTAGCATGTTTATAATAAATAAATAGCCTCCAGCCCTGTAATTCCCTAAAGGAAGCCCCCGAAGTCGGAGGTAACTTACCTACTGACATACATTCACGCTACTATAGGCGTTATTAATTTTATCACACAATTTACAGTAGAGGACGACATTGGAATATTCTATAGAGTTTTTATGTGCGCCCTTTATATTGTTCACTCAAATATTTACGTGATATTAACTATTGATACTTTGACTGAACCAACGAACTAACCTAAATAATAGCCTATAGATTTTCAAAACTTTGTGTGATTCACAAATAGCTCTTCCGCTTCCCTTTTTTAAATGTTTGTAAAGTGCCTGTGAAATGGGAATTACATTGAGTGTGAGAGTTGTCCGTCCGTCTGTCTGTTATACAACTTTCAACTCAAGAACCGTAAGAGCTAGAGACCCCATTCGACTCAGCATAATCGATATACCCCGAAATGACTATGACCTTTGACCTCTGACCTCAAGGTCACGTAGTATAACGTGACCTTTGCATATTACTTGAACCATTTTTTCGAACTCTAAGATTTACGGCAATTCATTGCCGTTTCTCACTTGTTTTCATGGCAATATTAGTTGTTACTAAAGTACTGTCGAGGCGACAACCGAGGCCCAGATGAGTTTACCAACAGAATTGACATGCTGACCATAGTTTTAAGAAAATAACTCGTGTCTTATGTATCACAATGTGCATATAAGGAATAGAATTATAAACCCACCCACGTTAGTTAGTTCCCGTCGCGTTAATTGCTAGATAACTATTACAACAAATTAGTATTGGCAGTGTTTAAAATAAGTATTTTAGACACTGCCTATCATAGCGAATTTAAAGTATTATTAAACGTAGTAGTACTAGTGAGAACAAAATCTCCCATTACTTCTACCGATGGAACAGGTAGAACAAGTTGGAATAAAGACTCCCATTAATTCTACTATTTAGTAACACCTAATATAGTAAAACTAGTGAGAAAAAAAATCCCATTAGTTCTACCGTAGAACTGGTCAGTAGAACAAGTGGGAATAAACCAACTACCGTCTAATCAAACCGCCGATACTTACACAGTCCATATTGACTTGCAACCTTCTGCGCAATTGCCAATTTGCTAGAAAACTGATACTTATATTATACAAACTGCAATAATTTTTAAAGCTAGCTGGTGAATATTTGTGAAATAAATCAAATCACAAGTTTAGCAGTTACACATTAAAATACAAACGATCGACTTTTACATAAGATTTTTTGTTGCTTAAATATACTCGTACTAAACTCTCGAATGATTCAACCATTTTGGATGCATTTAGTATATTTGGTATAGGTACTGAAAGGAGCTTAGGATAAAAATAAAAGCTGGTTTATATAAGTTGACAGTTTAGAATGAATGGTGACGCCAATAGCTAATAAAAGTAGTTCAATGATGACGTTGAAATTTTAAATATGTTATAATTACGTTATAACTTTCTCTATTTACTATTTAGTAACGGGCCGCTAGCCATTAAGTATAATTATAAGAAAGTTAATTCTTCTCCAAAACTCTTTAAAACGGCACATTTATTTTTAATTAATGTCCTTATGTGAAAACTAACTCTCGTAAGACATCTCGGCCTACTATGAACTCGGTCTAATGGGACAACATAGCGAAAACAAAAGTGTTATTGTTCTTTGTTATCTCGGCCCACGATATTTATTATGGTTTTTGTATAGTATTTATATAAATTTGTATGAATTAAGGACGATGATACATTATGTATGAAATCACTGGCACAATTTATATTAGAATATCATCAGTAGATATCCAAACCATAATTTACGATTAGTTTGCCAAAGGACACCGGATCTGTTTGATACATCCTTAGACCAACCACTCAGAGCTCACCATTTAATCACGTGGAATCCAATTGATGTCAGATCAATGACAAATTCTAGATTACTGGCTATTGTGCAATAGTAATATATCATTCAAAGACGAAAGGAGGTTCGTAATTTGAAACTAACACTGTATTTGCGACTAGAGAAGATTATTATACACGTTAACATTAATAAAGCTCGTATAGACATCCTAACTAATATTATGAATGCAAATGTAATTTTGGTTTGTTTGTTAAGCTTACACGCCTAAACCACTAGAACGATCATCATTAAATATGTTACAAAAAATTACATAGGGTACCTTTCATCCAGAAAAAGTACTGTAGTAGGAGATATTAGCCTGACACCGTATAATTTTTTTTATAAAATACCCATTATAATAAATTTACATTTATTTTAAGTTTGCTTAAATTAAGCTTAATTTAGCACTGCTAGAAGGCAGCTGATTCGGCAGTTTTATTATTCAGACAAAGAACTGACAAAAACAATTCCAACTAGATAGTCTCAAAGCTACATCTCCGAAGAGATAGGCAGAGCTGTAGGTAATGCACTCACATATAGTTGCTAATTCCAAACAGGTTTTAAAGATATGTATTATTTATAAGTCAATTCACTAATGTAGTGGTGCCTCTTATTTATCTGTGATGTTATCTAGTATCTTGCTATTCTATTAGATAAATATTTTAAAAATTAACCGCATTTAGTCGCGGACTGCTTTTGCATTGTCACAGTGCAAGTGTATGCGCCTTCATACCATCCTACTGTCTATTGTAGATAAATATTAAATAATACAACTAAACCTAAATTATTTAATCTCCTTAATTATTATTGTTATTCTCTTTAGATTTATAATGGCTGCAACACCTTGTTGATAATGACTTGTAAAATACTGACATTGTGCATTATTAGCGATTTAAAAAGGTCGCCCTGAGTTTCACGCAGGTATCTTCATATAGGTTTATCCCTTTGTTTAAACATAGCAAGAAAACAAAATGTAGCTTCCGTAACTTTAGATTTTGAAGTTCATAAGTGTTAATTTGTGACTTTTACTTTGACCTTATAATAGACAATCGAGATATTTATTTATTTATTTCATTTAGGTCCTTCACAGCTGATAATCAATATTACTAAAATTATAAATAAGACAGTACGCCAATTACGAAGAACACAATAAAAACCTAATTATTACAAGCAAGAGTAAACATGTAAATCTATATGTAATTTAAACGATTATTCTATTGGCCTAATTATATCATAATATTGTCATGTCTAAGTGTGACGGTGTGTGAGGCTGTGTATAGATGAATGAGGCTGTGTGCTCGTGTGTAAACCAGTGTGTGTGTGTGAGTGAGTGCACTTGTATATTTTAACCTGTATCCATTATTTTGCTATGAGTCATTGTTGTTAGACAGAGTCTTTAATATTTCATTTTTATAAGAGTTGCGAGATGTGTTAAATGGATCCAGGGAAGAGAAGTTATTATTATAAATGCTAGGAATGCTAGTGAATGGCGACATCTTGAAATACTTAGTTGAAGCAGTTGGAATCGAGAATAGTTGCGTTTGTCTGGTGCGCTTAGATGGAACGTTAAAGCCGATTCTTTGTAGCATTTCCGGGGAATCAAATTTACAGTGAAGTACATCATACAAAAACAACATATCTGTGACTTGTCGTCTATCTTCCAGAGTCATAATATTGTGATACTCGCACGATTCCTCGTATGATTTATTTACTAATTTAACTTTATAACTTAGATGCTTAATAAATTTTTGTTGAATTTTTTCAATTTTCTGTATGTGTACCTTAAAGAATGGTCGCCAAATAATAGATTCAAATTCCAAGATGCTCCTTACAAAACTAAAATACCTAAATATGGAATCCTAACTAATATTATAAAAGCGAAAATGAGTCTGCTTGTTTCTTACCTTTTCACGCCTAAACCACTGAACCGATCATCCTGAAATTTTGCATATACGTTGTCAGGTTTATAAAAACGGACATAGGCTACCTTTCATCCCGAAAAAATTACTGTTCCCGAGGAAAACAACAATAACGTTCTTATGATAATAGATGGCGCCACGTGTGTTTCGGATCATGATTGAATTATATTATTACAAGCAGAGTACAACCCGAATTGATTGTCAAATTCTAAATTAACGCGAGCGAAGCCGCGGGCAAAAGCTAGTATAATCATAAACGAGACTTAAATACTCGTAATAAAATGAGAATAATCATTTGTGATATTTACGGATAGATTGAAACTCTATTTTGAACAATTTTTGTTAGGCAAATTAGTCATCAGGTACTAATAATGCAAAAATGAGATAAAGGACTTATATTTGTAGTTCCATAACTATAGTAGTAGTAGTTCGCTAGTATGATTTACAACTACGATTCGCTTCAAAAATAATGGGGATTAAATATAGGGACTAAAAAGTTTTATTCATTTAGGTAACAAAGTAGATAACATTTATGATCGTCAAAGTTTCGCTTCTTAATGTGAAATTACATTTGCATATTGCCACCTCAGTAAACAAGATCGTAGATCCTGTGACACGAACTAATGCTGCCGGTTTTTAATCGTTATGTTAAAAATATTCATTATTATTTTCTTATCTTTAGGAATTCTGCAACGTAATGTTTGCACGTACGTTTACGTTACAGAATTTTATGTATGTAGTTACACGTAAAATGTTTAACAAAATACCGAAACTAATTAAATTAGCTTATGCTGGTAAAAGTTCATCTGGATGGCATTGCTTCAACATTCTAAAGACAATACCATAATACTAGAGACATTTAACTTCAGTGTCTCTGGAACAAGTTTGTTCAGCTAAAATTAGTCATAAACATCATACGCAGTTGCTATACACAAGTTGGACGTAAGATAGAATCTACAAATGGCTCAAGTAATTAGACTGCACTGCAAGAACTTTAACGTATCGTAAAATAGTCTTACTAAGAGTTGCTACGTCGGTATTCCGTGGCCCAATATTGTAAGGGCCTCGGCGAGTCCGACACTACCCACTGTTGCCGGCGCGAGTTTCCAACCGCGTCGACAGGGGCGGGTGTGCGTAAAGGCATTCCCCTGCGAAAAAAAAAGGACGATACCTACCTATCCTAACTAAAATTAGAAATAGAAATTGTGAGTTTGTTTGTTACGTTTTCAAGCCTTACCTAACTACTCGACCGATCATCATAAAATTTCACATATACGTTGTCAGAGGTACATAAACGGACATAAGGTACGTTTAACCAGGAAAAATTACTGTTCACGAAGGATAAAAAAAAACATCTTTATTTTCGTAAACATATTTTAGTCTTTCTTAACTTAGTGGTTAGTCTCCTTTTAAGTATATAACATACTTGTAACAAAAGGCCCCGCTCTTTCATATATCTAACTGTTATGTCTACAACTATTATAAACACTTATCAATTAACATATTATATCTAAGAGATATTATAAACGTGTGTGTGTGTGTGCGTGTGTGTGTGTGTGCGTGTGTGTGTCTGTGTGTGTTTTTATGTGGGCGTCCATGTGTATGAGCGTGTGACTTTTTATATGACTGAGGCTACTATATCCTTCCTTCTCTTTGCTATGACTATTTCAGTTCGTGGTAGACATTTATGCATTTTCAATGTTGTATTTAAAATATATAACTTTCGGATTGATAACAGTTTGCTGATTTTATATAAGTATGTGTGTGGATATGCCGTTTTTTGAAATACATGACTTTAATTAGTGCTCCTTGGGATAGTTCAATTTGTAGAAAACGCGTTTAAAAGGTATATAAATTTATTGACATAACCTACATTAACGCGAGCGAAGCCGCGGGCAAAGTTTTATCCTAACTAATATTATAAATGCCAATGTGAGTTTGTTTGTTTGTTACGCTTTCACGCCTTAATTACTGAAACGATCATCATGAACTTTCGCAAACACGTTAACAGGGGTACAAAAAAGGATATAGAGTACTTTGCACCCAGAAAAAATTACTAAAACCAAGCAAAACCGCAGTCAAAAGCTAGTACTTATTAATTTAAAGTATACGTCACAACTTGCTGTAGGTTGC
Organism: Catocala sponsa; assembly: GCA_963564715.1. Classification (NCBI taxonomy): domain Eukaryota; kingdom Metazoa; phylum Arthropoda; class Insecta; order Lepidoptera; family Erebidae; genus Catocala; species Catocala sponsa. The sequence goes on along the minus strand of OY751338.1, from coordinate 16,295,156 downwards.
AAGACTGTGGAAAATTTATGGTTTATGTTACACAGTTGACTTCGTATGGTTGAGAAGAGATGAAATGAGAGATTACAGACATTTTCACTGGACATTTTACAGTTCGATATATCAGCGTGGCTGAATTTATGTAGCGTGCAGTTTATCGGCTCCGTGAATAGAGCCACGAGGCTTACATAAGCTCAATTCGAAAAGCTGGATGGATGGCACCTTTGTGGACATCAATTGTGTTTACGCTTACGTGTGAACAATTGTGTGTTATACAGGTACGTACTTAATCTTACTAGCGGTCGCCTAGGTCTCGAAATTCGACCAAAGTTTGCTTGTAATACATTGCTGATATATGTCATTATATATTGATATATGTAACTATAGTTACGCGCTTCGACTGCGTATGTCAAATGCATGGTTGTGTGCGTGTAGTCTTTTTTCATTAATTTAATGTATGTCTAATACAGATTTTATAAAAGTATTAGCATTCGCCCGTCCTTATAAACTTTAACTGTGTCAAATTTCATACTCCTCCGTCCGTGCAATTTTCGTAAAAAGGGGTACAAAGGTTTTGCTTCACGTTTTAATATACATAATTATATAGATATAATATTGACTGCGCGTTTGGCGTAGTTTAAGTGATCGCCTTGCCACTTGCAACGTATTTAGTATTGCGATTGTATGATCCACAAATATGTGTTCCGAGGTTTTTGTATTCGTTGTTTGAATGTTTGTAAAGTGCTTCGTGTCATAAGTATAATTCTAACATTTCTTGTTATAAAAACGAAAAAGTGAATATATATACTTTTGATCATAGCCTACATTTATGTATCTGTGATATAAAAGCATTTTTTACGGTCGATGACATTAATTTCTTATAACCTTGTCGACATGTTCAGAGTGTAAGTTCAGAGTGAAGGTTCGTGTTGCGTAGTATAGACAAACATCTAAAAAAAATTGCATTTTGCCGGTTTTTCCAGCTTATCTATAGACTTTTCCACCCAAATCTTTTTTTTATATCTACATTTGATTGTAATTATAATGTAAAACTATTTATTATCACAACACAATACAAATAAATAAAACTAAACTTCGCCACCCAGGTTAACAATAATTTTAAACCCAGTGTCGCACAGTTTAAACTTAAAATCTGGTCAACATTGCCATTACCGTTTGTTTTTAACGTAAATCTCTGGAACAATAGCTGTTTATTTCCTTTCGTGAGTACTAAGAGTCTTACTGCAATTGTAGTGCAGCAATTTCAAATTGTGCATTGGTATAAACACACTTCGTTGTCGCAATGCACAAATAAAGAAACGCCTTAAAGGAGTACGAGGACAAAGAACAATTTTATACTTTACTGATCACAATCATCTATACTTAATGTAATAAAGCTGAAGAGTTAGTTTGTTTTGTTCTTTGAACACGCTTATCCCTAGAACTGCCAGTAGAACAAGAAAAATATATTTTGTATTTAATATTCCAATTTTTAAAGGTTTGTATATGCTGCGAGCCACGGGCGCGGAATTATCGTTCAATTGCAGCAATTGAGTGATGACTAGTAGATTTTATTCATTTATTTATTAAATAAGCACAACTACAGATATCAAATTACAAGTACGAATAATAATAGTAATAGAAATAATTTACATGTCAATTTGAGATCCGATTATGGTTGAACACAGCATTTGAAAAATAATAATTTACAATTGAAGGGCCGCTAGGTAAAGAAGAGAAAATATTATATAAGATAAATGTCAAAAAAATAAAAAAGAATACAATACAATTATACATTAAAATTCAAAATTAAATATTTTATATAAATTACAATTAAACTTATAGAAAAATAAATCAATTAAAATAACATAAATTAGGTAATAATAATAAAAATAAATATGTTATGGCGTCTTAAAATTATTATTATCGTGGACTATCAGTCTACATTTTCTTAGGTATTCGCCGTAAGAATCATAAAAAATATCAAGGCTTTTGGCATCATTATACCTTTGCACATTCTCGCAATCGGATCATTTAAAGTGACATTATTATTACTAGAAGGCAGAGAAAATATTTTCTCAATGCGTTTACTACCACCTATTTTGAGGGAAAAATGGCTCAATAACTCGCCCGCAGCCCAGTGGGCATTAATAATCTTATAAAGTGTGAAGTACCTATTCATAATTATGTCTTGCGCCTGGACTCAAGTGTGTCCAACTTAAAATGTTTAAGTCTTGACTCGTAGGATGGTAATGTTCGTCTTACACCAAATTTAGAGCTTAAGTAGCGGAGAAAGCGTCTTTGGATGCCCACTATTCTGTCAATGTATATATGGTAGAAGAGAGACCAGATTAAAGATGCATATTTCAGTATGCTTTTGACCAATGGGAAATACAATAACGCAATTTCTTTAGAGTCTATATAATAAATGATTTATAAATATACATATATTAAAAGAACTTTTTTAAAGGTAGGCACGACCAATAAAATCATAGCAATCGTTAAATATGACAACGCTATACGCTTCTGCTGTACGCTATATACTTATTTTAAATTATTAAATATGTTTAAAGGGTACGCCATACCAACCATCAGGGTTCTGTTGCAGTAAAATACACAATATGGAAATAATCCAAGATATTGCAGAGAGAAACAGAAAGAGAAGAGATTATAGAGTCATCACTAAGGCAGAGTTTAACTTAAATATATTCTTTCCTATACTTACCCTTTGGATATATCCTATGTATATACCCAAAGGGTAAGTATAGAAAAGAATGTATGATACTAACATTTCACATGGATTTATTAATTTTCCGTGTTAGACCGAAGCCTAAGCGCCTATTACCGTCTACACATCTCTTCACTTCAAAGCAAATTCTCCTTTCATCGTTTTCTGTTTCTGAAAACGTTGGGCAAGTACGCTATCATCAAAATTAATATTGAATTTCAATTACGTAATAGCTTTAGTAAAGTTAGTACCTACTGCTAGTGCATTTATGCTTTACCATATTACTAAGAATTGCTTGACGGAAAATTTCATTAACATTTTAATTAAGTGTGTCGACATCTGCTACATAAATTTTTCCTACGCGACGTTATAAAACGACTAAACTAACTAACCACTCACGAGTAGTTTGTTAAATATAGTATATTTAGTTAACACGCAATCAATTTAAAATGTATATGTGCGTATTTGGAAATAAAAAGCCACACATAGTTTGCTAAGTATCAATAAGCATGCTATTCCCGCACGAAAGTAGGCGAAATCGGTACCTGGCGTGACGTACCTCTTAAGCAAAACGATAAGAAATAAATAAACATTTTAATAAATTAATCATTTTTATTTTCGCACTTACTTATTTTCGTGTATACTACACCCACATTCTGTACCTATGTATAATGTTATCAGGTCAGCGCGTCTGTGAATGTAATTTTATTTGCCGTAGTGTGGTAGAATGCACTGATAGCTTCATTTGAACTTATGATTACTGAAGCAGCGCCGACTCCTAAAACAATATTTTGCAAAAGATTGCAGCCAAATAATTATTTGTTGAATTTCTGCGGTAAGTATAGTTCCAAGCTTCCTAATTGGACGCTTTGCATCAGCACAGCACCCAAATGACGAAGAACGCACTAAGTCACTGCTATCAAGCAGTGACTCAGTGTGTTCTCTGTCCTTTACGCTGGCCGTAGTACTTCTCTTATGAAGAATCTGCAATGCGTGAATGATTGCCCTGTTTTTTATTTAAGTTTCCACGGGTCGTGGCACACGTTTGCTATAAGAAGGTTTGTAAGCTTTTTTGCCACTGGTAGTAAAAAAAGATAAGGTAGGATTGCACTCAATCATCAAACAAAAACTAAATCATCTTAGTGAAGAAGTAGTTTAACTCTATAAAATCGCAGCAAACCAAACGTGTGAACTGTCCAATTGCTGTGCACAGGCATCTTCTCAGTATGAGAAGGATTAGGCCATAGTTCACCACACTGTTCCAGAGCAGCTTTACTTTGACACATGAAGTTTAATATTATCAATCATATAACATCGAATAGGCAGGGGTGCTGATCGTGGATTCGATCTCAAGACCTCTGACTTCCTTCACTAAGCCATTGATGGTTGTCATCTTATATAGGTGTATAGTTTACCGATTTGATAAACTTGTTAATTATCTAAGACAGTACGAGATAGTTACTAAATCGTATAGTTAGTATGATGATGATTATGGTTTTTGGCGCGGCTCCACGCACTTGTCCTGTCATCTCCACGCGGGAGGCGCTAATTAATACCCATAAGAATCCCTTGTAAGGCTATAATATAGCAACTGCAACTGTAACTATACAGTTACAGATGCTATATTATACACGTTACAGCTACTAAGCTGTAACGTGAGTATGATAGTATGTTTATGATATTCTTGAAAACCAAATTGGAAACAACTATTAAAGGTTCAGAATATGAAAACATAAAGCTTTTTAGCCTGTCGTTCTGTCACGGAATTTAATACGATGCGAAGCCATGTTTCATCGAATTCTGTTTCGTTAATTATACGACCATAATGTGTTGTATTAGATGTAAATGACGTCAGAATCAAACTGTAATTTACGCGCACGATATCGCGGTCAAAAGTCAGATATAAATATATAAAATCTCGCACCTAGAAAAATGTTCGAGGTACTTTAAGTGTGTTTTACGAAATGCTTTTTAATAATATAAAGAGTTAGTTTGCAAGTTTTCAACATTGTTGTTATCGTATAAAGTCTATCATATTATACGATTTTAAATATTTAAACCAAACAAGGTATCTATTGAATTGCCCAGAAAATCCTATTAGAATTAATATTATGTTATGTATACAGTACCTAATATATATAAAAAATTGAAAAGATGTTTGGGTATTCATCACGAGTAAACTAATAAAACGGATTTTAATGATACTTGACACACGCACGTCTACCACTTTGTGTATGTATTTAATAAAAAATAGTGTTATTGACATTTTCTTGCTTTCTAAAGACTACATTTTACACTGTCAAAGGGCGACAAATTGAGATCCTGTCTTTTTAATATATTTTTATGTGGGTCGTATATTTCAATATAGATTCTGCTGAAATACCTGTCATTTTCTTCATTGCATTTTATTTTGGTTTTACTCGGTTTGTAGTTTATTTATTTATTTATTTGAGGTACACCAACGACATTTTTACAAAATAATTAATATTACACATTTATTAACTGGGTTGCAAAGTAAAAACATCACTTAAAGGTGTGCACACCATTCACAGTTTTCAATACATGGTACTAAGGCAAAAATTAAAATTTAAAACTACAATTAAAAAAAATAAAATTACATTAAATGAAATAAATTAAAAATTAAAAATTATTAATTACACTACATTACATTGCATAAAATAAAAAAAAATCATTAATTTACATAAAATGAAAATTTAATATTTAAATGTCAAATATGAAAATTGAAATATGTGGTATTCTAAAATATTCAAATAGTACAATTGCATATGATATTATGTTTTATTTATGCACGAATTCTTTCATAGCTGTTCTATACTAAACTTATATAAGACTTGGAACTCTCATGACTTGTACACATAATTAAATGTTGTCACTAGGAATCTACACGGACAATAAAAAGTAAATTAAAGTCACGTATGTATATTAGCGGTTACATGAGGTAAATACAAATAACTCAGATTAAGTTTCAATTGTCCTAACTTTTATTGTGACTGAACCAGTACACTTGAAAGTTTTGCGACAAATACGGCAAAATATCTGTATCTAAAATTGGTAATCATTATTAAGTAAAATTGTACAATATTTTCTTCGAATTATGTAAAAGTGCAAATCGTATATCTGCAGTATTATGAGTGTTACAATTTTTGCAATCACTGTATTCTGTCTCGCAAGCTGTATATATCAGGCAAACATATTTCATTCAATTCGATATCGAATAAGATATACATTTTGCCGTATGTAAATCTTACCTCAATTGAAACGTTTTTCTTTGAAATGTTATCAACAAAGAAGACTACAATAGGGTATATTCCAAAATAATTATTTAATTTTTATGTATCATGGTGCCGTTACAAGAACCATAAGATGATAAGAATAATTACTCATAGACATAATTTTATGGTTGTTCCATGCTAGTGTGACGACAAGTCGGGCGTACATTTTGCAAAATATTTTTCTGAGTAAGAGGGGTTAATGTTAGCCACGAGGTCCTTTAAAATATGAACACACCTTATTGTTATACGCTGTATATAGCGTTTTTGGACTTTCATCACTTACATGATATGATCAAAACTCCATTAAATTGAAATATCACCTATGTTATCTAAGCGCTTCGCTGTGCAAGAGCACAAACGAAGTTTAAATTTCTGTTTCATTTCATAACTACTAGAAATGTAAGTTATGAAAATACCAATTATATCATAAATTCTTAGCAAACCATTGCCACGTACACATCGAATTAAAAACAGAGCAAAAGTAGGCGTCGATAGTGATCTGAGGTATGTTGGTGCACTGGCGTCGCATCGAGCCAACGACTTGCAGTTTCTTGCTAAGGTTACATAAGAAACCGGGAACATTAAATGTTATTGATACTATTTTCTGCAGCAATTACATTTTATTTGAACTAACGAAGGTATATGCATTTAATAGACTCGAAGATAATGAATAATTATTTGCTTAGTAGAAAAGAAGTTCTTTTTTAAGACCATTTCCGCACTGTGAATAATTCTACACTCGCAGGAAAGTAAAAACATTCAAATAACGGAGACAAAGATCTAACAAAAGCGAAACTACTTAGTCTTCTTCTTTCTTTTCGTGTGGTTAGTGGTCAACCTGTTATCAAGAGTTGTTCAAGTCGCCCGTAGGCCTCTGACATGGCTTAACGACTGCTATCAATTTGACAACAACCGGGACCGACTTTTTACATGCCCTCCGAAGCACGGAGACGCTCAGATGAAATACCACTAAGCGGTCACCCATCTATAGACTGGCCGCACCCAACGTTGCTTAACCTCGCTAATCGTTTACCGATCAGTGAGTGCAACTGGCTATGAGCGCCTACTACTACTTAGTAATAAGGCCACACAGTTTTTAATTCGGTCCGAGAATAGAATCCGCAGCGTAGTGTTAATGCGATAATTCTGCTATTGAGATGCCTTAACAGAAAATGCCAATAACTTACTGTAGGCCCGACTCGGGATTCGAACCCAGACCTCTTGTTCAGCAGGAGCATTCACTACCGCTGCGATACGAAGGTACAACTATTGAGCCATCCATGCAGTGTTACTGTGTATATAATCTACAGTATGTTGTTGTTTATATTAGGGAACCTTTTGTTTCGACTAATTTTTTTGTCCCAATTTAATTTCGCATAACGAGTTAGGCATATTTTTTATGTCATAATTATACTGTGACATAATTGTTTTTTGGCATACTTTTTCAGTAATTCCCTAGTTTTGATTGGCATAAAGTTATAAGGCATATATAGCTTGGGTACCATGGTGTAAAAATAGGTTAGGGTGCGGCGCCAACATGTTTATTTTATATACGAAAAGTATTTTATTAAAAGCAAACACAAAATATACAAAACTTTAAATTTATGCTTTAGAATAGTATGCTTAGAAATGATTATGCTAATAGTAATTATGCAAAAAATTATACCTAAACAGTTATGCCAAATTAATATTGTGCGTAACTATTATTATAATACGTAAAAATATATATGCTATGTTAAATTATGACATATAATTTTATGCGAATAAATAGGGAACCTTTATATTATCGCTAAACTAAATCTTGTGGCGTCATATAGGTGCAAACAATTACGTTGGCTTTCCGTGATCCTTATCTGATTTTTTGATGTCATGTGATAACTTAACTATGTACCAGCGTAGCGTTAGTTATAATAGTAAGCGTAACATGCACCCTCATTATTTATTAAATGCTATATAATTAACTCCTCTGTATTTTGTCAAACTATGTAATAAAATCAACTGTATGTACCTGGTGAGAGAAATAAATAACGAATTTTTTTAAAAAGCAGTCTTTGGGGACTGCCGATAGAAGTGAAAACTTTAATCCTTGATAATAAACATTTCTTTATAAACAAAAAAAAAGAAAAAAAAGCGGCGTGTCGGATTCCTGGTACTCTCTTAAGAATTATTACGGGGGTGAAAATTACGTTATTTTTTGCGTAGGACGCACCATTTCTAAGATATTGTTAATATTCTAAAATAATTCAAAAATGGAAAGCGCGGAAGCGTGACGATGACGCGAGTTCTATGATTTTTGTTCGCCCAAGAAGTGTTCAACGCGCTCAAAGAAGATTTCACTTCAAACAAGAAAAAGAAACTAGCTTTTACTCGCGACTATATACTCATAGAATTTGGAAGTCTACCTTTATTTTGTCTTTGATACCTACACAATTTCTACGCGGTTTATCAAGATGAAACATGCACCAGATGTTAACTTATATCTCCAGCAATCCAGCTGTGAAAACCACATTCAATATCATACTGTCTATACTGTACTATATTTATATAATACTGTCTACACATAACATTGTGTAGACAATATTATCGATTAATCTGAATATTCGGTACTTTTCGTCGTGTAAATCTAGTAGATTATTGAATATGAACTTTCTTCTTTACGAATTTGATTTATTTAAATCTAGCCTACTTTTAATCGAGGTGGAGGAAGTTCTCTATACGACCCGTATGTTTATTATTCGTATGTTATTCATATCTTATCTTATGTGTGGGGGCCAGTCAGCGCAGTCCGGCGACACTTCGACCCAGTGGGATCTTTTGTGTCAAAACTCTAGTATTTGTTAACCGATCTAAACGTTTTTTAAAAGGTCTTATTAACAATTTGTTCCATATGAATTTAGTCTAGATCTGATGATGGGCTTTGGGGATGATGCAACTCGTCGAAGGTTACTAACAATTAGCTATAAAAAGCATTTTACGTGTGACTTTAGTTATTGTATTATGTTATACATGCATACATAATATGATCGCGTCTGCCCCTATGTGAGGAGTCTGATATAGATGTCTTACCTCGTATTGTGTTGGTAGCACCCTGGTTTAAGAATTAACTCAGCATAATGTAGTGCTAATGAATTCTACAAGCATTGGTAAGCATTATGGTAAGAGCACGGAGACTAAATTACCCTTGTCTTTGGAAATTGTAAAATAAAACCTGCAACAAAGAATATAAAATGACATCAATTCACTAAAAAGCATAAAATTAATATTATTCTTATAGACTTAACTAAGCTTCTAATCGAAGCTAACCAGTTTCAGTAATTTGCAAAAAAACATTAAGCTCACGTGACTGTGATATTCGGGTATTTCTGATTAGTTTCGAACCCAGTTAGGGACCCTACGTCATGGTATGACAGAACCAGGTGCTATCCAGGGTTGTGAAAATAGTCAAGCGAACCAGAATAATACGAGTGAATCTCATCGTTTTATATGTAGATTACATTCTTATTACTTTTATTTGACGTCAAGTGGTACATTGTGAGTTATTACCTATGTGAAAATATTTATTGATTTTGTGACAAGTATTACTAATTACCTATTCCTTTTTACTAGAAACTAATTATCCTTTAAATTAGTTCCTAAATTGCGTTTACGTAAAATCTATATTATAGGCATCCATTTACTTTGTGTTATATTAATTTTCGCGGTAAATAAAATGTTTGACCTTTGATCACACTGCTGGTATATTGTTAAATCTTAATAGTACTTTGGGTTTTTCGGACGAATGTGGAAGGACGAGTACCTCTTGAGCGACCGTGCGTCAATTCGTTATTTTTTTCTTATTATGACGAAGTTTTTTGCTGAAGATAATTATATATATCAAGTTTACGAAGACGGTGATAAGTTTATTTTTATACAATTCTTTTCTTATGATTATAAATCAGGTACCTTGTCTAATTAAAGCCAGATCATGCTGGTTGGTTATTTTTTATCGAAATGACGCACAGTATATCATGTAACACAGTCATACAAGTGTTTTAGTTTCCACATACAAACAAACAGTAAATATTTCTATAAATTCTATAGATTCAGTACTTAAAAAAATTAAGGACGTCAAACAACATTTTGTTGTTTTAAACGCAGCTTTTTCTTACAGACTCAATACAATAAAATTATCATTTGTGAAGTACACAATTATTATTGTCATGAGAGAAATCGAATTCACAGTACTTTGCGCTTTGCTAGAAAAACCATCCGTGAAGTCAATCTACTATTTAGCTAATTACTTAAAAGTGTATAGATACATATATCAATACATACATAACCATATATTTTTGTCTATAGGCATAATATCTACAGCATTGAAAGGTTTGCCTAAATACCCGCTTTTCTACCATTACAATACTTCACGGGCAAGAAGGAAGGAACGTCGGAGTAGCATTACTAACGTAAGATAGAAACAAAAATTCGATAAATAATAACAATAATAAAAAAATTATATTATTTTCTTTTCACAAGTATTTATACAGTGTTATGGCTTAATCTAATATAAATGTGAAAATGTCTTAAGTATTGCCTTCACAACTTAAAAATTGCATTTTCTAAGCACATCTATAGAACCATTAATTAAAAACGTTTGTCATAATAACAAAATTTTACGTCAGTTAGTTGCAATTTCAAGTCAGTTAAATGTTAACAACACCAACACTTACAACTGTTATGAACAGGTGCAATTGATATAGAAATATCAATCTCACGAATGAGTGAATCTGAATGAAGGCTCTATTACACTGATAAAATACAACATCAATTGAAATTCATGCAGTAGAAAGTTGTATGCATATTTAACACGCTCTGCAGAAGAAACGATAAATTGTTTTTGTGTCACCGGTAGCAGAAAGAGGTCGTAATACTTTGAAATTAAACTACGGCTAATAAATATGGCTTTTGTCGCGTTGTTTATGTTAGAAAACACTATTATTATTTCTCTCTCTCTTCCTAGCTATGTATCCCACATGGTGGTGGGGTCAGATTTCCTTATTTTTCTCCTCCACTTCGCTCTGTCTTCGACATCATCGTCAGTAACATTACATTCCCTCTTGTCCTTTAGCACTACATCTTTCCACCTTGTCTTAGGTCTGCGACCGGGGAGTTCAAGCTGTAGTGCCAAATTTCCGACGTAGTCTGGTGGCCTTCTTATTCCGAAAACACTATTATTATATAATTTTAAAATTACTTAAATTATTACTTTACTACTATTTAAGCTATTTAAATTATTTAACTATTTAGATTTTGGTTTTATCTGTTCCCCGACGTTTTGGTTACATGTCTGCAGCCACGGTCAAGGGGAAACGGATGGAGTTTAACGTCATTCCCGTAAACATCGTACCTACTGTTAAGATTCCTTTACTTGTCGATCACATGAGGCAGCGTGAATTTGATTATCAAATTATTACTTTTTTTAGTTGGTTGTTGGATGTATACTATATTCGTAATTTGATTACTGCATGTTCAGTATTTTTCCAGTAAAATAACAGTGTAGTACTAGCGATAAAAGCTGTGTCACGGGCCACTACGGACGTATATTTAAACAATGGAATAACTATCGGTGGGTCACACCGCGGGCATCGAAATAAGCCGCTATGCCATCCATACAGTTAAATTTATCAATCATAAGTAATAACTCCAAAAATATTGATGGAATATCCAAATATTATGTAAAATTTCCGTGCAGAGTAATTAATAAAAATGTGGGAAACAAATTTTAGCTATATACTGTACTACCTCAGCCTGCGAGTTTGATCGCGTGAACGACAGTTTATTCGTGATGTTATTTTCGCGGTTAACTCTATGTAACATACTCTCGGTTATTGTTAATGAAATTAAATTTAACGTTGTTCAGATTTTAAGTTAAATTTCGAGCAACTGACCTGAGAAAACGTATCAAAATACAAAGAAAGAAAAATAGTTTATTCTAGTTAAATCGAGATCCAAATATGTAGGTATATTATAAGACTACACAGATAAATATAAACAAAATTCAAGGATGAACAAGAAAGAAAAAACAACGACTTAAAAGCATAAGCTAAAGTCTCACAATGTAATAACAAACAACACAAATCAAAATCGGACTTAGTTCATCATGTGTCACACGAATGCCTGACGCAGATTTTTAAAGACTCACGAATTTAAAGCAGTATTATAGGTACAAAGCTATATAAACCATGCTATTTACCATAATATATAAAGATACATAAATGTTATATAAAATCTGTTCAGTGGCACCTACGTTTTGCAGGAACAAATACATATGTACATATAAAGTTTTGGATTCAGACATCATTAAATATCCAATCCAAAATCATTTCTAAATATCTTTAAGGTACAAAAAAGCACACATAAAATCTCGTTCAGGTATTATAAAAGTATAGATAAATTACAATTTGCGTATATTTTGGGCTGTTTAAATAATAATAATATCTGCCTTGTAATTAAACCGTCCCACTGCTGGGCACGGGCCTCTTCTTAGTGTGAGAAGGGTCCAGCCACGGTCCATAGCGCTAGCCCAGTGCGGGTTAGTAGGCTTCACATGTCTTAGAGAACATTATGGAGTACTTTCAAGTTTCCTTACGATGTTTTCCTTCGCCATTAAGGCGAGCGATAATTAACTGATTTATTGAATACGCACATATCTTAGAAAAGTCAAAGATACGCGCCTTGGGATCGAACTAGAGACCTTTGCGTGGTAATCCAACGGTATCCCACTAGGCTATCGGTGCTATAGCTACATATTTAAATGTTCAAGATTAATATAATTATGTCGAGATTTTCTGCCCGTCGCTATTGTCAATGTGCTTTAATAAATAGTCGAAACTTTATGTCTCCTTAAATATCACAGGTTGTACATTAAAATTTATATCACGTAACCATAAATTTCCAAATTGTCGTCGGATGAATACAATAAAATTATTTGAATTTTGATATGACAAATGACACACAAAAATTTTATGGCGACACTTCTGTTTGCCGAATTGATTATATTAAAATGCATTCATAGTTTAAATATCATCGTGAAATGGGAATTAAAATATCCAAATTGAAATGTTTGTTATTTGATATTGCAAGTGTTATAACTGCTTTTTGATTGATAACAATTGAAATGACAACATACGAGCAATATTGTAATAAAGATCACCCTAAAATTTTATAGATCGAATCGAGCGAATGTTTATTGATCTATCGTGGAGAATATGATAAGCATTATTTATATAAAATAAATTTGTTTGATAGGGTAATTAACTTGTTGTCGATTTCCAATATATTCTAATATATAAGAAAGAAAATTTGTGGAAAGCTATGATGTTATGTCTGTAGAGTTGCTCATCTATCCCTCCATTCATTCGAGATGTAAGTTAAGCTATTTGAATTATTAACAGACGAGAAGAACTCCATTGATTTAACAAATTAATATTTATTGCTTAGAATATATTTGCATTTTTAGTAAACACGGCTTAGTGAAACACACCAGGATAAGCAAAGTTTAACATTATTGTAGAAATAACGAAATAGCAAAGATGCGCTTTACACGACTCTTAATGGCTTGACAATAAAAACATTGATGTCTCAACAAAGAATAGACTCTTTATAGAGTCAACATATACTAAAGCACGAATAACGAGTATCGTAAAACTAGGGTTTAAAGGTACTAAACTTGTGCCTCGTGAGACCAGTTTTTGGGACCGTAATATTGTAACATTAAGAAGATTATCCTCAAGGCAATAAGCAAAGATATATTAATGTTAAATGGCGAAACATGGATTCTTAGTAATATTAGTTGAACACGTTAAGACGATTTTCTTTCATATTTAAGAAATATCGTACTTAAGTATTAAGATAATATATTAGTTACCGTATTTGTATTTATCCCAACAGATATTATAATTAGGAATGTGAGTTTGTTTATTTGTTTGTTACGCTTTCACGCCTAAACTACTCGATCGATCATCATGAAATTTCGCATACCTACACGTTGTGACGGGTACAAAAAGACAAAGGGTACTTTTCATCCAGAAAAACAGAGTACTGTTTCTGAGCGAAGCTGCCGGCAAAAGCTATTGATTGTATATTTTAAAACTGTTATATAGCTGAAGAGATTGCTTTTTTGACCGCGCTGATATCTAAAACTACTAGTCGGGTTTGAATATAAAGAAGATTAAGGGGCATATAAAAACACGCTACGAGCCACAAGAGATGAACAGTAATCATAAACATGTATGAAACTGCGAGGAACAGCTTGTTTAAATATAAAATTCCTGATTGAACTTGATTTCAAATGACCGCTTGTGTATATGTCTTTAAAAACCACTTTTTATTTTTCTTGATCTTTTATAGACTTTTTCTACTGGCCAGAAGCGAGTCAAGCCAGAAAGAAGACTGCAGAAGATGACGTATTGCACGGCTAGCGTGGTATACAAAGGGTGATGAAGGTTCAAATCCCACATAGGCCAATTTTTATGGGCTCCACAAATTATAGTTCTAAATCGTGCTTCGTGTTTTTTTATTGTGCGTTTATAAAGTTCCCCGCGATGTTTGAACCCTAGTGCAGGTTATAAAAACAAGATAAAGTATATTCTGTACCTGGGACTTTAGTGAGTGTGCGTGTGCGTGCGTCGGCCGTTTACTTATACCGGTCATTATGTTTCCTGTCCGATCACTTCTATGCATCTTGTATACGAGTGTATTGACCGCCAAGCTTGCGTCGGTAAGTGAGTTTTTCTTAGGTTTTGTGGCTGCGGTAAGTGTTTTGTCGGTGAAGTGAACAGTCAACACTGTGCTCGATCCCTATTGTTAGCGAGTATCTTGCTGTGTATTGGGCACTTTTGTCAGACTCGATGCTGCTAATGAGGATCATCAAATAGAGGAAGCCAAATAACACTTTTTCAATAAGAAAACGGATTGGCGATCACAAGATTGGCAAAATATAAGTGTACTTATGTTACAAGGTCAGCAATCAATATTTTATAATTATGTATGGCAGATAATAATTGATATGTATAAACATATTATTATATGTTTATATGTCAATTAAATATTGATATTTGAAATCTGTATTAACATATATTATATAAAAATTGATTTTCAAATATCAATATATTTTTTAAATATACTAACAGTTAATAATAATTTATATGCTTATAATAATCTATGTAGGTTGTATAATAAAATGATTAGAAAATGGTTTCTTATTTTCATCAGATAGTCTTAAATACAAAAAAAAACACTAAATACCACAGACCAATAATAATAGAGGGCCAATTCTCATTATAAAATATGTTTATTATTAGAGTCCCCATCGAACGTCAAATATTTGCGAACTAAAACCCAATTATATTTAATGGATATTTTCATTTAGAAGAATACAATTTGTGATATTTAGGACATTTAGTTATCGGATTCCTAGAGCAGCGATAGCTCAGTGGGGAGACCAACAAACTGCAATGCAGAGGGTCTCAAGTTTGAACCCACGTCGCGCACCTCTGACTTTTGGAAGTTATATGACTTTTCGAAATTATGTGCGTATTGATTGACAATTATCGCCTGCTCCGTGCCTCGGAAAGCACGTTAAGCCGTTGGTCCCGGCTGCCATGAACATATATGGTAGTCGTTATTGGGAGAGTATCGACACAAAACATCCCACTGGGTCGAAGTGTCGCCGGTCTGCACTGACTGGCCCCCACATAAGATAAGATATCGGATTCCTATTTTGATGGTTTTTATTACGAGAATTTTCCCTCAGTTACGTCACATATATATATAATTATATATAATCCGCTGCGCCACCGCAGCAGTAGAAAAATATTATAAGCCGATTATATGTATAGTAATGTATGCATTATACACATGCTACTTTTATACATCGAACCTGTTTGCTATTCCCATTGCACGTAGGTTAAACATAAAAACAGATAAATAAATTATTGACATGTTGGTTAAGAAAATGTAATATTGGTTGGTTTGTTTATTATTGGATGTGTACCTAAATATCACACCTGTACTGTATTCAGAACCGTTTTTATTTTGAAAATTTTCCCCTAAATTATGTAGTATGTTGAATATATATCCTAACTAACATTATAAATGCGAATGTGAGCTTGTTTGTTTGTTATGCTGTCACGCCTTAACTACTCAACCGATCATCATGATATTTCGTATACACGTTGTCTGGGGAATAGAAAAGGGTATCTTTCATCCTGAAAAAGTGTTGTTACTAACCTAACCTATATTAACGTAAGCGAAACCATGGGCAACATTCAGTACTACATAACTGAATTATATAGGTATGTATGTTCTCGAACATATTCGAAGTCTACTAACCCGTATTGGGTCAACTATAGCCTAACCCTTCTCACAATGAGAATACGCCCGTGCCCAGCAGTGGAACAGTTTATATACAAGGCTGATATTATATACTTTATTTATGTAGTATAAAGTTTAAGTACAATACACTTTATTGCTTTCAGTGAGTATTTTGTCTGTCTTTAAATTATGTATAGAGTCACCTCATCTTTCCTCATGGGTGTTGTTCACAAGATACGCGAATCTAAAGGGATATTTAGAAGGCCCGTGGTCATCGTTCCCAAATTCTCTGAGTTATAAAACGGTATTTGTCGTAAGGTTGATTGGCTGATACTAAACTTATTAGAATTATACCTATAGAATATAGATTATTTATTTCTATATTTTAGTTCTTTTATTTTAATTTATATATTAATAATTTTAGTTATTTTGAAATAACTACACGTCAAAACATTGACATAACCAACATCTTAGTCTCCCCGTGAACATAGCTGGTGAAAAGCAACTGAGACGTTAACTTAAATATAAATAGTTTTAAAATCTAAATAGCTTAAAATGGAGTAAAGTTTAATAGTAGTAGTGAAACGGTTAGCAAAAATATGTGATATAAGTGTTAATTAAAAGACAATATTATATTACAAGACGAACAGAAAAATTTTAGACGAATAGATTTTTTTTTTTTAAATATTATAATTATTTTAATTCTCGCGTCGTCGGACGCAGCTCAAGGCACCCTGCATCAATGAAATGCAACAAACAATGAGAACGCTTTCATTGGTGCGACGAGGTAAATACATAGCTAAATACGTCTCGAGACCAAGCATTGAACAGATATTGCAGTCATGAAAGTCCTTGAAGCTAACTACCAGACTTCTATAGTATATTGTTCAAAGTTGGTGGAGAGAAATATCTCAATTAGAAACCTTAAAGGCCCCGTATTACCAGTGCCGACGCAGTATATTTACAAATTATAAATTGAAGCATTGATACGAAAAAAGGAAGCGCATTGGCCATTCAACTTTAAAGGTAAAATAAAACTGGCTTGAACTATGTGGTAGATATTCTGTATGATAAAACAAGTAGACAGCAGAAACAACTGACAACCGGGCGGCCAGCTATGAAAAAAAAGAAACACTGGTACACATGTACGTACTAGTTTATAAGTGTTGTGCTATATGAAATTGATTGGATAAATAAAAAACCGGCAATGATTGCAATATTTGTTGTAGTGGTTTAAGTGATAGCCTCGCTAATACCACTTCACCGAGTGTTGTGTGTTGTGAGTGTTGTTGTAGGTTCAAATCCACAACAAAAATTTGAGTTAATATTTGGATTGTTTTTGATTATGTTTCACGTGAACTTCATCTTTAACTAGAGCATGTTTAAATAATATAATATAAATAATTAATGTTTAAAAATATATACCTATATTATCTTTCACTACAGTAGACTACATAACATGAAAATGTTTGTAACAATTTTATGCAAAGATTTAATAAACTCTTGTGATTTCAATGTTAATAAAGCCTATTATGGTAAGAATTATGATAAGTGCAGAATTTGATGAAAAATGTTGAATGAAATGTAATAATTAATTAATCTAAATAATAATTACTCGATCTTGTATGCCTAATGGTGGATTGTGTTGAACCTATAATGTATTAGCCATAACATCTGCAAATGTATACCCATATTCGCATACGAATAAATGAATTATGACATTATGAGTGTTATTTTTGTACGTTGTATAAATGTTTGTAAAGTCCCCCGGGATAAAGGAATAATTCCTTATTAATATTATTTTAACCAAAATCTAAATAAAACATGCGTTGGCCGAACATAATATAAAAGGAATAGCTTAAATTTAAATATTATTTTGTACAGTAGGTATAATAAAAAGATAGTGTTTGTTTGGAGATAGTATATCAGGCAGACGCTGTTTTTATCCATAGTTTTTATTATACCAGCCCATCAAACACCCATTCATATAACCCAGATTTATTAGGTTCCATATGTAGCAATAGCATCCTACACCTGTCGCGGCTGGTTTCTTGGCAAGTGTCTCATCTCACTTTAAACTAAAACTCTCGAAAGGCCTCTGCATGTTGGACCTATGTCCCCGTGTAAGCCGAAGGGCCGGGTTTTCCCTGACGCATTAGGAAAATCCCCGTGAAAGAGAAACAGATATTGTGTTATATCAATAATTTGTATATTTTATAGCGTTATGATGAAATATTATCTCTTTGTACTTTAAGCTTTTGTTGTCGGTTTTATAAAGTTTAACGAGACATGTAAAACTGTTTTATTCCGTTGTTCAGCTAAGCATTAAGGGCGATAAAACGTCTGTAAATAGCCACTGAACAAGGATTTTTATGGAATAATTGTATTATGACAGCATTGAAGTCCATTTCTAAATCAACTCTAATGGTATTTTAAGGTTGTATTGCATATAGTTGGCAGTCTAAATTGTTGAGGCTTAGTTGACAAAATAGACTTACGAAGCTAAGTTTAAATAAAAAAACATAATACTTTTCTCTCTTTTTATAATTAAATGACAGCTTTTGTACTAGGTCTAGGGCACAAATACTCAAATAATGGTCACAAAGGTCACTCCGACTCGGACAACCATTTGTGGTTCACAGTTTTTTTGTCCCGTATGGGATTCGAACCTACACCACGCCAGGCGTAGTGGTAGTGGCGAACCCTACGCCATCCATTCAGTCATGAGTAGCCAAGCACCGGCTGTAAAATTTTACCGAGAAGTCCCCATCTCAATAGTATATCGCCTTAAAAGAAAAAGAATCCACTGCAGTTTAAGTGAAGTCAATGCTATTTTATTACTATGATTAACATTTTTCGATTTCTTATTTAACTATAAGAAATGGAAAATGTAAAGCGTATAGAGTAATAGAATCTATTCAACGAAAATGTTACGTTGAAAAGATTTTATTAACATAGGATTTATATTCCAGCTAAAATAAATGACTTATAAAGTATGATTTTAATGGAAGAATTCCCCTTTGGTCATAATTATGAGGTGATAGGTTGTCCAAAGGATCATAGGCTGCGGGAACTATTTATCATCGGGTACGCTGCAAGCTTATTCTCCACTAGGTAATCACGCAGTCTCAAATATTTAATTATAGATTGTGAATCTATAATTACTATCTATTAATACTATGTTTAAATGAGGTCCACTCTCTTGACTTTAAGTTGTCATCTGACAGACAATGCCAACATGACATGAATTATCAAACTCACTCAAATTTAAAATTGTACACCATCATTCTCTATTTAATGTGCGAGCTTACTCTTCTTAGTCTGGACTTTTAGTGCGATCTACCTAAGGCAAAGCCACATCTATGATTTAAACCTTTGCGCAGACTTACACATTTCGATTTCCAGGTCAAATACCGCAACGTTTCAATGGAATAGTATATACTATTTCATTAAATCGGTAAAACCGCAGATAATTAAAATACTCAGAGCGTTGACTAGCAGAGGAAATTGACTCACGAATAACAGACATATTATAGATATTATTAAAATTTATAATATCACAATAATAACGTCAAACCTATATTTATCCAAGAATCTCGTAAATTTGCTGGAATCGAAATGGCCGCTATAATTAACAGTCAATGATCTATGATATATAAGCATGGATAAGTACCTCATATACGTAAGTACTTAATAAATCTATGTAAAAGTCAAACCATCCTAGTGCTTGGGTAAATTACTAGTCCTGTATTTTTTGTATCGTAGGGGACTCGGCACAACTATTTTGAATATTTTATTTATGAGATACGATAAACAGGTTGCACTGACTTTATTCAGCTCTGCATAACCCCAAAGTACTGGCAAGAAATGGATAAAGCATTATGTCCGCCAATATATAAATTTAAAAGATGTGTATAATGTAAATATATTAATAAATTTATGTACTAGAGTCAAACAATACATAGCTATGTAGGTATTGTTTGACTTATTTAACACAGACATGATTGCAACTGAAACATGAGTATGGAAGTAATGAGCCATCATTACTTCTATTAACAGCCTTAATTATTTTGGGATTGTAACACTGCCATACCTATTTGACAACAACTTATTATTGGATATGATATTGCCTAAAATTATATTATACACGCTTGCATATAAATAAAAGAAGAACTTATACTCAACGTGGATAACGAGATGGTTTATAAACAAATACCTCGTTGAATCCATAGTTGGCGGTAGAATAACAAACAGACTAAAACAAAAAAAAAATACTAAAACGAAACAATAACAATACTATAAAACAAAGTAATATCTTTCATCCCACGAAACTAATCTTATGAGAAATGAGAAATCACAGCACCTCACGTTACCCTTCGCCCATGTAAAAGGTCAGTCTTGCGCTAGTTTTACATTAAACATTATTGAAGTGAAAACTTCTTTAGCGGCGTTGTGCACTTTTTTGTGATGGGTAAACAATTTTAAACTCGCGTCAGGACACGTGACCTGATCAAAAATTCGTTAGACGGAGGGAGAATTGTCATATTTGTGTACGATAGCGCAATAAATGAATATTGTATTTTACCACATAAATGATAATACTTTTATACTGATCAATTAAAGCAATTCGTGCAAAATGATTCCCTAACCATTCCAAAATATCAAAAATGCACAACGTCAATATTCAAGTTTTCACTTCTGCCAGCATTCCCGGAGTACAACCCGTTTTTTATAATAATAAACATATTAAGATGCTAAGAATTAGAATTAGCTCTTGTCTTAAAATACTTTATTTGTAAAGATCATGAGAACTATAAAGATACTTGCGACTTCGTACGCGTAGAATTAGGTAGTAGGTACCTATCTTTATCTTTCTTCCTGACTTCTAGGCAACATATCCAGATGAAACATGCGCTAGATTTTTAGTTAGACCTCTAGCAATACAAGTAATAAAACTGCATTTAATTTCGTGCAGTAGTTTTTGCGTGATGCGCGTACAAATATAAAGACAAACCAAAATTTAAAAAATAATTGGTTTAGCTTTTATAGATCTCATGAAGTCACATTACTTTTCCTTGAATATCTCCTATGTATAGATAACAACCAGTTACAAATTTATCATACGGTTATAACATGTACATGCTCTTCTTAAATATAAATGGTATCTGTATTTTTTATTGTTAACCATATTGCGGCTTACTTTACTTATAAGTTTATAATAATTATCGTTTTCAAAATTAACTTTTCCTCTTGTATTCATTCTGTTGTAATAGTTTCATTCCAATGTGTAAGTGTGTTTTATTTGCGTAAACAATTAGTGAAACTGTGTAATTAAAAGTGTTAACGGACATGTTATTTGTTAACCTTCAAGAATATTATGCTTTCTTATGTAAGCGACACTTTTTGTGTTTTAAATAAGAAAATAAAGATATTATTAAACCGAAAAAGAGCATTAACCCATTATAAACCGTAGCCGCGTAGAGTAGCTTCAATAGTACGAGAGCTCTGATTCATAAAACATATTACCTCCACACGAGCGCACGGCCGAACTCAGTAGAGAAGTTTTAGACTGGTAAACAGTTACGCAAGCTTCTGACATATGGGTTTCAAATTGGCATATATCTCGCACAGGACAAAAACTGCACAGAGTTAGGCTGTTCTTTGTGTCTGTTGTCGCAGCAATGTTAATATAATCGTGCGAGCTAGGGATTATTACTAGTTTCTAGTGAGGGCAGTGACAATATAAAATTTCTAGTTTGTTCAGTTTTGGCTTTTACAAGATAGAACTCAACCAAATAACCTTCTGATAGTGATTAATTGGTCCGTTGGTTTATATTCTGTTTATTTTCACTACCACTATAAAGCGAACGTTGTTTCATTGCAAAATCAATTATTGCCATAATAACCAGCATCCGTAGCCAATGAATGCTTGTAACACATGCAATAATAGTGCTTGCCTGCTCTAGGAAATGTATAGTTATTGCACTGCTAGTGGTCAGCTAAAGATCAAGACCACTTTGCTCTCAGAAGCCATGCAATGCTGCTGACCGTCACATTATAAGTTCAGGAAACGTTATCATTGCGGGCATATACATAAATTTATTAGGCAGCGATATTGTGTAGTAAAGATGCTTTCAGGTTTCCTGTAAGTAACTCGAGGCTCAAGCGAGAAGCTCGATTTACCTAACGCAGAGGGTTTTTTCTACATCGTTACTGGCCAGGTTCAATCACTCGGTCAGATTGAGTCTGGTAATTGAAATATTACTAGCTTTTTGGACTGCGAAGGTTATATTACAACTGCATCGTGGAAAACCGAATAACAATATGTTGCAACAGTTAAACTTAAAAAAAATATACATAATATGTCGCTGTTAACCACATTGACATTTAATAACATTTGAGTAAGGGACAATGTAAAAAGAACTAATGAACTTATAAACAAAGACACTTTTGTATAAAACACTTAATTAAAAATAATTATTATAAAATGTTTAATTATAATACTCAACGTTGTCCGCTTGTAAATGACTAAGAGATTATAGAAACAAGGAAATCCCAATACGATTTCTTTTAATTCATTTACGCAAATCAATATTGCAAAATATTCCGCTGGCTTCATATACACAGTATCGTAACAACATACGGTTACATAACGTAGACTTGCGCTTATATATAATACTAGATTTTTTCAGTACAGAGCAGTACTTTTTTCTAGATGAGGGACACTCTATGTCCTTTTCTATTCCCCTGACACAGTGAATCCGAAATTTCATGATAATCGGTCGACGAGTAGTTAAGGCGTGAAAGCGTAACAAACAAATTCACACTGTCATTTATAATAGTACCTAGTTAGGATACCTAGGTAGGACAGAAGCGTATTACACTTAGGTATACTACACCAGTTATATCGTAATAAAGGTACGAAAGGAACGCCTATAACTTGAAACTTTTCCAGACTCCACTCTAAAATTAAGAATTTTCTAAAAGAGGAACCCAATATTTCCATGATCCGAGACCTCAAAATCGCAGGTAAAAGTAGGCACATTATATAGTATGCTACGCGATCGACGAGATACGCACACATATACACCATTATTGGTAATATACCATTAACAAGAGTACAGGCGGATTCTAAGATATTGAAACATTTTAAAAACAGTAGGTATATATTATATAACAAAATAAACAGATTTATTTTCAGATTTCTATGATTACTACATCTTAATGTGCCAAATGTAAAGCTATATAAATACATATTTTGGAAGCTCTACAAATAATTGCATGGTAAAACTTATAAATAAAACGAGAATCAATCCTGGGTCCTTTAAGCGGGGCGTGAAAAAGCACCTTCTCAGTCCGTCAAAGTAGAGACCTCAACATCGCCTCGGCTACTATGAAGGCGGTGTGGAGGCCACTGCTCTTAGACCACACGACTGCTTACCATCAGGTGGAGTGTGGTCATTTTGACGAGCAAGATAAAAAAATATAAAAAAAATAAGAGAAACAACAACAATTGTTACAAATATAGGTACCTATGTATTTCATCAGTGAGTCTTAAGTATCGAGATGTTATTCCTTTGCTATAATATTCGGATTGCAAACCAAATCCTAGTTGGACTTTTTTATAACTTTAAATTTCTTTTACGTGCATTTCATAAAATGTCAGGCAAATACATGGCATTTTGGAGGCTTACAGGTCACGGTCAGTTCAGGCCAACATGCAGAGGTGCTTAAAGAATTTTAATCTAAAGTGGACAACAATATATAGCGATGTACCGACCACGACACGTATAAGACTATTGCTACATTAGTGCACCTAATAAAACTAGGCTATGGATGAGGATAGGTGATCATCGAATCGGTTACTGATAATAGCTATGGATGAAAAATGGTGTCTGCTAGAAACTCTTTCATAGTACTCAGTTAGATGGTTACTTCCCGACGTAATAGATAAGCTTTTGCAATTCATAATACTATTATTGTCTATACTTTAATAAAATGTAAATATTATTCATTTAAATATCTGTGTTGCTAACAATTAATTTTGAAATTTTAGTCTTTTAGTTTGTATTATTTATTTCAGACCAGAGATCCATATGGGGTTAGTAAAATTCATAAAGTTAAAGTTAATAGATAACAGAGAAAGAAAGATAATATTATTTGACATTGCCAACATGTAGCCTATTCCAATGTCTCCAGATAGGACTCTAAATGTTATGGTATCACGTACGCACGTAGAGTCTAATAACTAACAAAATGTGGCACAACTTAAATCTTAGTGAAGTTTTTTATAATTTCGTATAGCAGTGCTAGCGACATGGTCCCTAACGTAATCCACAAAACTGTACCATATTCAAGCAAAAATACAGTCATGAATTAGTTATAAGTATAACATAAAATTACATAAAATACCTAACTTACCATACCAAAACATGGATTCTTAAATTTTTAACGATTGCAATATAAAGAAAACTGTTATTTACACATTCAAACGACGTGCAACGCTGAGTTTATGATATTTAAATGCAAATATAGCACCTCATAAAACAGCTCGTTGAAAATTCCTAGAGATTCTAAAAATTCTCTAAAAACCCTCTGGCATAATGAAAATGTATTCCAGGAATTTCCATATTTTATTCACGATGCGCCGGTATTAGCACAGTTTCGGGACAAAAGGAAGACTGAGCTTTGGTAGTTACTGTTTTTGGTGTCATTGAAAAACATGAGATTGTGTCGTACCGACCAACGATAGTGCGCCGTGACTTCATAGCATCCTTTGTCGTGATTACGTTCAAAAGTTTAGAAATAGACTACTGTTTTAACACCTTTGACTTTTATTAGATAGATTTGATTGAGTTCGGATACGAATATTATACTTACTAATTAGTTTAAGTAAAACAATTGAAATATATGTAGTTTTATATTTTTATTATAATGTATTTTGTAAGCACAATGATATAATAAACAATATCTGTAAAATAAGTTGATACATTAATCTACTGGCACGTAATCAAATCTAAGTGGAACACTTGATTAAAACATAGACTGAAATGATTATATTATTTAAAAAATTGTGTGGTAACCTACCCAAAAATGTATAATATTGAAAGTTTAATGAGTCCTGTACCATATAGATTTCTATAACGTATTACAATGTTTACAACTAATTTTATCACACGTTATATATTATGTATTGAGAATATGCATTCTCAAAGCATATTGCTTGTATATTTAGAGTAAGTATTGGTAAAGTTACATCGTCTATAATTAATTTAGTTTTTTAAATTTGAATTAGGTTGCGTGATTTTATTTCTCTATAATATTAGACTATATATGTTCTAACTAGACACATTCCAAATTAAATAAAATGTCACAGTCATATAATCCTAAAGATATGTAATTAGGTAAATATGAATTGCCATATTAACTCCAAATCTAAATTAATTAACAAAACTTCTAGATTAACTTCACTATATTATAATATTATTACTCCTTAACTACATCGAATTCTACTAAAGGTTTAATAGACTTCGGTGTAAATGAAGTCTTATATACCGGTTATGTGCTGGAGTATAGAACGGTGACCAGGAGAATGGCAAGGCCTATATTGAAGAAGTAGATAGTTTGTTTTGCAAAGCCTTCGACGGCGCACGCGACGCACGGTTCAAACGAACGGTTGTAGTACGAATCCCTATTTAAAATTCGAAGTTGGAATTGTGAATTTATATTTTTGTGGAGTGTCTTTAATTAAAAAGTAAGTATTTCCTTAATTACTTTTTTAATTGTTGAGGCAAAATATCTTGTGTGCTTATTTTAAATTAAGCTGCCACTGTTATCTTTTTATTAGACTGTGGTTGATGTGCACCGTCTTCCATTATTTTCTCATAATGAAATTGTTGCTTTTTAATATCAGCTAAGATCTGCAGATATATTCTTGAAAATGTTTATTTTATACGAAATAATTAAATAAATAATATTATATTATGTATTTTTAAAATTAAAATGTTGCTGAATTAAATATTCAGGTAATAACACCAGTATTTTATAGAAATTTTTGTGGTTTTCTTTTTTGGGTCAATTTATAATTGTCTCATTTTTATTTAGTTCAAATAAAATTGAAGCTTGGAAAGGTTTTGACGATATAATAGCGGTAACAATGGCATTTCCTCAATTGATTAAATTAATTTAACTTAGTTGTTGATTCATTGTAAAGGCAGCGGTATGACTAGAACAATAGCTTCATCTTGTATTCCAGTCCGCAAAGCCAACGCATACAATCCGATAAATATGTAGAGTACAGCCATAATTCCGTCTGTTATTTAGTAAATTTATTTGATTTACTAATGTAACTATTTATTTATTATATAAAATAAGTTATATAGGTTCATATATAGTTTTTTCATTGTCCTCCGTAATTTTTTTCGAGTACATACATGTAGGTCACATTAGTATATCCTTTTATTTATTTAACTAGATGTTCCCGCGGTTTCACCCGCGTTTATCGTTACTGCGCCGCCCCCGTGGGTCGTAGCGTGATGTTATATAGCCTATAGCCTTCCTCGATAAATAGGCTATCCAACACTAAAAAAATTTTTCAAATCGAACCAGTAGTAATCACGCCGAATATACCAGGAGAAACATCGTTTGTACTATGTCTGTAATGGGTAATTATTTTGCTGCAATGTTATTTTAAAACTGCGATATCTCCTAAGATATTCATTGAAATCGAATGATGTAAAGGGCAATTTTGTTTTAAATTAAATACTTGTGATGAATAACGTATTTATTTGGATAAGGATTAATATCATGCTTATAATAATACCTTCGCAAATAATGCATTATTTTAGAACAAATTTGGTTAGCATAAAAATGGTTATAGTGAGCCAACCTTAAAAGAAAGACATATGCTGTTGCGGACTTTTTTTTAGAACTTTTAAAGGAGAACAATTCTGTCATACATGATTTTTGCGAAACTTTAACTGTTTACGCAGTGCACGCAGCGTAAGCTCTCAAAAGGAAAAAATACTCCCCAATTTTGAAACATTCTTCATTGTTGCTCAGCTCCTATTGATCTTAGCGTGATTATATATAGCCTAAAGCCTTCCTCGATAAATGGGCTATCTAACACTGAAAGAATTTTTTAAATCGGACCAGTAGTTTCTGAGATTAGCGCGTTCAAGCAAACAAAAACAAACTCTTCAGCTTTATAATATTTTTTTTTTCTTTATTTAAGGAGCTTTATCACAATGTGACTATGTCGCTCCATCATAGTCACCGGGTGTATAATTACAGACTTTTCATAATTTTATTATACATATTATAAGCTTTATAATATTAGTATAGATAAAAATCACGATTCTTAAGAAATACGTTGCTTGTTTATTAATAGGACAGCGTTTCAAACATTGCAACAATGTATACAAAGAACGCTAAACGTAGCCCGATGCTAGGAAAACTACATATCTGTGCACCAAGCTAAGTTTATCATGAACAGGAGTCAATTCATTATTTGGTGAGAGACAAAGTCATGTAAACCATTTTGGGACAGAACAATGGTTTCTGATATGGATGTATTAATATTATATACATAAATTTATATGTCACCGTCACTAATATTATGTACTAATATATAAACCGGTAATAGATTGTAAATCAAAGATGATGCAGTCCGGTAGCATAAGGTTAAGCTTATGTTTGCGACCTATTGCGATATGTTAAAGTTTTTGGCGTACGTGTTATTGGGTTTTTTGATTATATAGATAGCATAATGTGGATAAAATACATCAGTAAAATACACGTGTAACATAAAACTGACATATTTTAGGCTCGTAGAATATTGATGATCAATATGGAAAAATTTGTTTAAGGAATTTATGTTAAACATATTTTGATAATCGGCTTATTTCCACATACAAATTAATTCAAAATAGAAATTCATAATAGAGTTCTGTACCGTCCGACGTCAAATGTCAAATCAATGATTTTTAGGGTATTTTGAAGGGTAAATAATTTGTGATAATTATAACACTGAAACTAGATCGGAGAGCATTGAACAATTTTTATTACGAGAATTATCCTGGCCCTCAGTTAATCGACAATTTCGCTTAAAGCGCTCTTAAAAAATGTATAGAGTAACAAACGTGTCTGGTTGCTTCGAGAGTAAAGCAAACTCATGGTTACACACTCTGACGAATGATCTTTCAATTTGGATTTGTTTAGTGAATACTAAAGTATATCGGATGAGATAAATTCAAACGTTAACAAATTAGGTCACTTTTTTAATAAACCGCGTTAAAATTCGTATAATGTACTTTAATTTAAATGTGGAATGTAAGACAATATAAGGAATCACGTTAAACTAAGGCAATATAACCTTATATTGTATTTATAAAATTTGGTGCGGCAGTTTATGAGACTGCTCTGCATGAAGTCACGGGATCGATTCCCGAACACGTCAAGAAGGAGTCTGTAACTGTACCCTGTAATAAGTAAAATCATAGCTGCCGAAATGTGCGTGTAATTTTTGCCTAATCATTCTTATAGAGGTATATTTATAAAATAATAATGTTTTACTGATTCAGACAAAATAAAATTCAGAACACGTTTTTGACAGTGTCATTTGCATTGAGATTAATACAACAGTCTGTTTCTATAGACAGATTGTCAGTTAACGTAAATACATATTAAGTTAGCTACAATTGTTCATAATTATGTTTAGGAATAATAAATAACATATTTTGGTGATTCAATGCACACTGAGGGCCAATTCTCGTTATAACAAAGTATATTTAACAACTTTTCAAAATTGAGTTTCGATCTAGCCTTAGAGTCATAAATCAGAAATAGTATTCTCCTTAATTAAAATAAACGTTTAATATGATCATAAATTGCGTTTCAGTTCACATTTGATGTTGATTGTTGACAATAAATACGTTATATATCTTTTAGGTTTAACAGCAACTCAATTTGTTCTTGTTAATAGTTTTGTTATTCAAGTATTTACATAATAGTGACTGACTGCACAAATGTTGTAGTATTTTGTGTGTATGCCTAGCCAATGAATGCGCTGAGTGTTGTGCGGTGGCTAACCATACAAAATAAAAAGTATGTGATTCACAAATAGCTGAGCCGAGTCTGGATGTTCGTGATGTCTATTATTTGAATATTTGTAAGGACATCCGCATTTTAAAATATCAAGCGAAATGAAGCTGTGAAACATCTCTACCTACCTCTTTAAAGATATATCTTGTATGTTGTGATGTATTTACAGAGCAGCAGTCTAAATATAGATGTACAAAAACTTCTTGTTTATCATAATAAATTATTTCAATACAAGCAATAAAATAAAAGCAAAACAGAATTGCCTTACGAAAGCCGGAGCTGTGCTGTGACGTAATAAATTCGTGTCTGTAACGGAATTGCTGTGTCCCAAAAACACAGGTCAAGTGCACAACGTTACGCACTAGACCGGTCTGCGCAAGAGTTGATCAAAGTTCCGATATGTGTTCTCGTTTCAAACTGATGTCATTGTGTATAATATTTGTTTTCTTTTTCATTAATAATTTATATATTGGCTACTAAACATAAAAAGTGAATTATTTGATTTTACCATTTTTAGTAAAGTACAGATAAACAAATGCTTCAGCTAGTCTTTTTTGGTAGTAAGAACAAATTATGATACAGCTGATAATTAATTATACTTTTGTTATGGTAGATCTTTTAACAGCTGTATATGGTACAAATGAGAATAATATGTTTATTTTATATTTACATATATGGAATACAAATATTAGGCAAAGGATCTTCAACGCGTTGGTAAGTATATAAAGGTATAAATACCTACTTATTTTTCAGCTGCGTGACCATCATGGTCACCCTTTTTAAATGTAGACTTGCATCGATCTCGGTCATAAATATGTAGTTGTAGCGACAAAGCTTTTTCGGAAATACACAAAATATTTTGGAATTTGAAAGAACATATACATATAAAGTTGGTTCACCTGTTGCTGGAACCGTTGCGGGAACATTACTATTTGTTTCATATTGTAAAACTGTGGAGAACACAACTATTTGACCGACGGTATTGAAACAGGCAGCATATTTTATCACTAGTTTGTGGATGCGACTTTACCTGAGTGTAGTCCACGGGATCGCATACCGGTATAAAATTTATCATACATTATGTATGTTATTCCAGGACACGATCGATCTGTGTGCAAGTTTCATCTAAATCGGTTCAAAGTTGTACGCGTGCTTGAATAACTAACAACCAAACGGGTTAGGGTCACATAGTCTGGATAGTAAAAAGTCTGTGTAAACAAAATGACTAGATTGTGGAATAACTGGGTAGCCAAAACGTCTAGGTTGCTAAAAGAATGAAACATCAGAAACTTCTACATTTATATTATTTGTATGATAGATATAGGAAGCGTTGTCTATCTTAGTTGTTTTAATAATATACTAGCTTTTGCCCGCGGCTTCGTTCGCGTAAAAGTAGGTTAGGTTATGTTAGTAACAATACTTTTTTTTATATAATATAGCCTATAATATAGCTTTCTAAGGATGAAAGAATTTTTTAAATCGGTTAAATCGTTTCCGAGTTAAATCCTTACAAACAAATAAAAATCTATTCTTGTTATAATATTAGTATAGATATAGATTTATAGGAAACGTTGTCTCTATTATTTTATTTACTTAATATATCTCACTCTATGATTCCGCTTAGATGTTAATTGATATCAAATTGTGACGTACGTAACTCTTATGGATAATACCACCTGCCTTTTGTGATTAAGAGTAATAAACCTTTGAATAAACATAGCCATTACCTACTTTAATTAGTTATAGTTAAATACCGTTAATGCTTCGCCAGTAATGTAATTGATTATAATTTAAAAATAAACATTTTCATTTTCAATCCATCAGGGGACTAATTCTCGTAATAAAACTGTTCAAAATATAATCCAGATCTAGTCTCAGTGTCATAAATGTCACAAACGATATTTCTTTAAATTAAAATAAACGTCAAATCCTAACTAGTATTATAATTGCGAATGTGAGTTTGTTTGTCATGCAAGAGCTAAATGAACAAACGGTTTTTAATTTGATTTGAAATGAAATATGATCATAACAACCTAAATATTAGATAAACATTATAGCTTGCGGTACCAGCGAAAATTATTCCTAACGGAAAGACGTGGTCTAGATTATTTAACCAGTCATCTATCTAATTAATGACCAAAATCCGTTACACAGTCAGAATATAATCAGATAGAAACGCACGCATTAACCCAGAAATTAAATTTGATATTATATATAACTGTTTATCTTCAATAGGACAAATTAAAGTTCACCAAAGAACGTCAACCTTTTGTAAGTCTTGATGGTGTACAAAAATATTGTGCAATCTGTGACACTTTTTTTGTCATATTTTTGTCTTTTAAGGTCAATAATGTAAATATATAACACTTAATATTTTTACACACCTAATCTATACATATAATAAAACTGTAAATATCACGTGTCTGTACATTTTAGAATTTTACGAAATAAATGATTTAGGGGGCTCAGAATAATTAACTAAAAACATTTCAATCATTTAAAAAAAGTCTGTCTGTCTGTCTGTTTGTTTGTTTGTTCTCGCATCACGCCTGAAGTACAAAGTTAATCATTAGACTCAGTAAGAACACTATAAAGAATATCCTCAAGTAACATTTAGTCTTTATTTCATTAAAATCCGTCTTCTCTATCAAAAGTTATGAGCATTTGAAGTCAAATTAAAGTTTAATGTAGGCGATGTGATGGTACTGTACTAGATCCGCCGTAATGGTTTACAAATAAGGTTGCGATTTGCTTAAATTTAAGTTCATAGATTGTGAATGCATATAAAGCTACATTATCAGCGAGTAACATAGGCTATAAATTATATCCAACAGAATTAGAGATCCTTAAAAAATTGCAATAATATATATAACTCAAAGTACCAACATTTTACCTATGAAGTTCACTATTTGGCGTGCACTGGGAAAACGATCGATGACACATAAAAATCATGTACTACATGATTAAAGTATTCATTACTACCATGGACAAATAATATATTGTTTATTGATCCATGATACTGACACAATGTTTACTGTAACTGACAACGACATCTCATAGTGTTACGACGAAATGTCGATAGATGGCGTTGTGCATATGACGTCACTTTCTGAATCGCGGTGTTAAGATTCTCCGGCGCAGTATGACTACGGAACACAATTTTTCAATCAGTGGGTTTGTCTAGGAGCTATTGTAATTGTATATCTTTGAGTTTGAAAAGTTTGTTTCGAATAGGGTAATAACAGGTTCAGGGTTATCATCAATACATATAATAAAAGTGTAACGGATCGCTGTCTGTACATGGAGGATTTATGAGAAAAATATTATTGGGACGGGGACCTTTATCAACGCAAATAGCACTCATGACCCAAACAATGATTGTTAGAATTTTTGTCTGTTTATCTGTGCGTTTTTGCACGCTAATCTCAGAAACGGCTTATTTGATTTTGATGTAGTTTTCACTAATATATTGTGGTATGCTTCACTTAACATTTAGTACTTGTTTCGTGTCAATCGGTTCATAAATAAAAAAGTTATGCCAATTTAAAGAATCACGTCGAACATTTGTTAAACTATCTACATCTATCTATTTTTCTCTGTTCATTACCATTGACTGAAACTTTACTAAATAATAAATAGAAGTTTAAAATATCCACTGCATCGTTGAAAATCACCTTAACAAGGTAAAATAAGGTTACAGGTCAAGAAATAGATTGAGATAATAGATGGGTGGTATCTTATTCACCGGTATTATCGAGAACCTTTCAAGCTCACATCAATGTTGAAGTATGTAACAGTAATGAATCCATAAAATACATAATAATTCATGTAAATATGTGAACAAGGGCAGTGACCAAGCAACAGTAGTTTGCAGTTATGCTGGTGTTCTGTGCACATTCTGATGCTGCACAGTTATGGCATAAGTATCAGAACAAATTAGCTGAGGACTTTTGCAGGCACGCACAAATAAATAATGACAACCCAATTAGTGATAGGTTACGTGAAAGTCATTTGAATCGTTGTTTGCTGGCTATTCAAGATATAGTTACATCTGTGGGGGGTAATCCTATTTCTCAATATGGGATGCCCGAGCCATGATTTGACGGTGAACGTATTACTTAATAGAGATTACGCCATGGAAATCAACTATGATCCAGTAGATCTCCACGAAACGACCAAGCAGCAGCAATAAACGCCGAAATTTTGAGCTTTATTTCGGGGGATAATGTAGAGTATATCTCTATTAACAGAGTTATGGAAGATGAAGAATCTATCAGCTACCCAGTAGAATTTTTAGAATGAATCTCTCAGTGCTCCTGGACTACCAGTTCATAAAATAAATTTAAAAGTCGGCGTACCCATAATGCTCCTTAGAAATTTGCCTGCCAAAACTTTGCAACGGTACCAGATTAAAAGTAACCAATTTACAGCGAAATCTGATAGAAGCAGAGATTTTAACAGGGTGTGGAATAGGTGATAGTGTTTTTATTCCTCAGATTCCTCTCATTCTAAAAAAAATTCCGTTTAGTTTTAAACGAGTTCAGTTTCCAGTGAGCCTATGTTTGGCCACGACAATTAATAAAGCCTAAAGTCAGACGCTAAAAGTTGTGGGTGTAGATCTAAGTATTAGCTGTTTTTTGCACGGTCAGCTTTATGTGGCTCTGTCACGTGTTAGCAGTCCTAGCAGCCTGTATGCTTCAATCACCGATGGCTATACGTCTAATATCGTGTATAGAGAAGCATTACTGTAAAGTAGATTTTATTAAATACCCAAACGACGGTGTTTGTAATCCAAAATAAACCAAAAGATATATCCAAAAAATGCTGCCCAAAGTCACTATTGCACGCGGACGAAGTCGCGGGCACAGCTAGTTCTACATATATGTATACAATATTATAAGGAGGAAAGATTTGCATTTTTGTTTCAAATGAATAACCTCAAAATCAACTGGACCGATTTTAAAAATTGTTTCCTTATTACAAAGCTATTTCTTCCAGATCCAAAATACATAGGCTATACATATATCACATTACATCACGCTACAAACCACAGGACAGGGGACAACTAGTTATTTACGAAATCATATTTTATTTTGTTTACATGCATTTTATGGCAATACTACATGGTCATTATACAATGATCAAATTATATGAAATATGTATCGTATTTCAGAAACAATTCGGCTCTATACGTACTATATAGCTCTCTATTAGAGTGCAGTAGGGAGAGGTTAATAGACTATGTGTAATGGTGCCCGCCCGCGTATCTACGGTAGACTGGCCTTTTGTCGCTCGCACAGGTATTACTAATGGACTCACTCTTGTAGAAAATTGGAATATTTAAAAACTAAACGAGAGGCGGCACTTTTGGGACACTGTTACATAAGAATTATATACACAACTGATTTGTGTTTTTACCCATACCTTTATATAGATACTCGTGCAAAATATTTCAAACAGAGAATAATAATAATAATAAGTTTATTTGGTTAATAAAAAAGATAAAAGTACACAAAATTAGATGTGACACTGAATCCCGCACTAGGATACCCTGTTTTGCGGGATCCAGTCTCTTTCGTCTGATGTCTTTCAGAATGTAGATACGTGTGGCTAAAATGACAGCTACGATACTAGATTAATTGCGTAGAAGATGACAAAGCTTACTTGATAATAAATAGCAGTGAGCTGATAGCATAATAAATAATCCATACGAAGCCGATGTCGAATAATATAATATTTAACTAGCCTCACCATATTTTATGTGAATTTGAAATATATTTGTATTTAAATATTCAAACACATGTATTCAAATAAAGCTCAAAGGGTACTCTAAAGGCAATGCAAATAAATACCCGCGTCCGAATTTGTAGCACATATGCTCTGATAGGCGATGGAGGCTGCATTAACAACGCGTGACTTGCAAATTCACATTTATGATCATATACTCGATATGATTATACATAGATTGACGTGATTGAGCAAATGACGCAATATTATTTGCCCTCGCTCTTCTTTTTATCCTCGAAGAGTCTGCTCTTGTAAACTACATTCAATATAAAATCTTTGCTTAATCTGTTTTTAAGATTTTATATTGAATGTAGTTTATAAGCGTAACAATGTTACACTGCAATATAAGGTATCATAACTCCATACGATATTCCAGAAGCATTCACTTTTCATACAGTCTTTTCATAGGGCATTTTTATGAGCAGATGCAGACGGCAGGGTATGAAAAAAATACCATGGAAGTAAATGTACCTTCGCCATTAGGACCACGCATAAAAAAGCCACACGACTAGAGAAAGTACTTACGAGTCGACTATAGAACATTGGGTATATACTATTAGCAATCCATAAACAGACTAGTTAATTCCGAATTTTGAAATCAATCGATTAATTTGTTTATTGTGAACATGGGTACAATTATTATTCCGTTTTGTAGGTACTATCAGTAAAATTATGTTAAGTTACAGAGAAAACTACTGCTGCGGATATAGAAAAGCCTACATCCTTTATTATTGTTTTATTTGTACTTCGTAAACCTTCTATTTCTATTTGATCTTTTAATTAAGAGATTTAAAAATACAATCGAGAACATAAAATATTACTTGCATAACTCTAATGATGTACAGTTATGCCAGTATTTACCTTTTATTTTGTTTCGATAGCACTGCTACTAACTTCACAATTACAAGTATGTGACCTAAGTGCATTCTGTTATAATAACTATAACGTGACGTAAATAACGAGTGAAAGTGAATGACGACACGAAGATTGCTGCAACGATGCGAGAATACTTTACAACGCTATAAACTGACATGCGATTCATCTTACACATCCGTGACTTTGAATTATTTATGTGGAACGTATGAATTTTGCAACTCTGACGTTAAGTTTAACGTTCTACAGCTTTATAGCTAATAGCTTTTACTGTAAAGATGTTCATTGTTAATATCTATACTACCTGAATAGATGTATTTTCTTTAACCAATATACGATTTCGCTAATCGTTAAAAATGGCAACTGACTGTTAGATGGTAACGACTGTAGACTGTAGTCAGGTAATGAGGTTGATAGAGTTTTAAAATTGGCTTATCAAAAGCATGGTGGAAAATTACTAGCCATGCAAGCTGCATCGCTTTTTATCACACATTTAATGTTAAAATAATAATTAAATGTTAACTATATATAACAAGATTTTCTTAATTGTATAAATAGTTAAATACACAACGGAAATATTTAAAAAATCTTTAACCTTTAGCTACCCTTGAGTGTTAATTATGTATGACATGGCATTAAGACATCACGCTGCAACATTAAGACATCACGTTGCAAAATATACTTCTATTAATTTAAAATATAACCTAACTAACCCCACTTATAATAATATATAGTCTTTTTATTATCTGATATAATGTTTAAGTATTGCGTAGAAACTATCGATGAAAGCTTAAGCTTACATTATACCTGGTAGTGGGTATATAGGTACCTAGATGTAATAATTTAAGTACAGATTTCAAGATTCGTTGTTTTTGTTATAAAAATGCCTTGAGTATATGAATCGTTAATTTCTTTTTTGTCAGTACTTCCATCCTCAGTTGTAGGTATAATTAGTAGTAGTAAATTACAACGGCTATAATGTATGTATAAAGTGTTTAAACATCTAAATATAACTTTAATTCAAGGTTTATTGCATTGAAACTGTATAATATGAAGCAAACATTAAACTTAAGGTGCACCAAGTGGTAATAAGTTTAACAAAGGATTTTTATCTCTCAAATCTTTTGTTAAACAAAAAAGGATAAAAATTATCAATAAAACTATAATAAGAAATAATAATATCATCTTGTAACTGGGTTTCTTGATTTTCAACGAATTTATTATAATCTTGGTAATTGTTATTTAATGCAACTTAGCTGTATATAATAATTATTTTGATGTAAATAGTTTAAAATCAAGTCCGGTTAGATGATTGTATAAAGATTAACTTACTGCATAATTTATGAGTTTTAATAATAAATTATGAAACAGGTTTGACCAGTCAAAAGCATGGTTGATGGTCCCTGCAATATATCTAGCAGAATATTTTATTAATAATAAATAATAATAAGTGTTGTCTTGTAAGTTAATAATAATTGGGATTTACATTGTTATTTGAATATCCCTTTATGACATGAACGATATTAGAAGAAAAAAAGGCAAAAATGTTATATAAAAAAATCCATTTGTACTATAGATAATAATTGAAACTGAGGACAAAACTAATAAAATAAATAAAGACTATACTTTTTTTAAACTAGAACAAATAAGAACATTATACATTTAATTCCCTGAATAATTTTTAGTCACGACTGATAAAAATTGATCGATGTTATTTTTTTAATGCTAATCTGAATTATTAAGAAGCCATGTACTCGTACATATAATGCAATACTATTGAACTTAGCACAAGTTATAATATAGAAAATATGTATTATTTTTAATGTTATGAATTAAATTATATTTATATATATATAACATGTGTATCAATAAGAAAAAATAAACATAATCAGGCAAACTATTTCTATGGTATGACTAGCATATCCAACCATTAAGCTCTGAATATCAAACAAACATTGAATATAAATCGAAACGATCGGGATATTACGAAAATTGTACGCCATTTGAAATATCTAGCAATTTTTCCGCAGGTACGTAACCTATATACCTTGGCGTTTTATG
Organism: Catocala sponsa; assembly: GCA_963564715.1. NCBI lineage: Eukaryota > Metazoa > Arthropoda > Insecta > Lepidoptera > Erebidae > Catocala > Catocala sponsa. Next base: position 16,256,975 of record OY751338.1, on the reverse strand, counting down.
AACTATATTGGAATGTTCAATGAAGTATGTTGCAATAACGTATAACATTAATAAATTTTAATTGATTGGGATGTTAGTAGAATGTTAGTTTTGATTTTATTACCATTTAAGCAACAACAACATGGTAAAACATCTTTTAACACTGATTTTGTGCGGACTACTAATTGTACTTCCACAAAAATTGCAATTATGTGTAAAGGTTTATTACTGGACTCCATGACTATTGATAATTAACCAAGTTTCCTTAATATGAAGTTTGTCATCTTCTGCTTCTATGTAACAAATAAGTTCCTGGCATAGGTATTATACAGACATGTTATTAAACTTGATTTTTTTATTTAAGATCATTGTCTAAAAAACATTTTTAGCTATATTATTGACCATTAGGCCGGTAGTCAATCTTACGATAGTTTAATTGTCGACGGAGTCCGTTTGATGTTTTACCTGCAACGGTTCGGTACAATATTTTTTTTAAAGACAACTAAAGCAGGTTTAGGCATGTTTCCTGTGTCGCGGGAGACGTTACAAACACATAAACAACGAACACAAAGAACATTCAAGTTGACGTAATAGACACCAAAAATATATCACTACATATTATAAAACAAAGCCCACCGCCGCGTCTGTCTGTCTGTCTGTTCGCGATAAACTCAAAAACTACTGAAAGGATTTTCATGTGGTTTTCACCAATAGATAGGGTGATTCATGAGGAAGGTTTAAGTGTATAATTTGTTAAGGTTTTGTACTACCCGTGCAAAGCCGGAGCGGGTCGCTAGTCGAGTATAAAACTGATAGTTGTGAATAGCACAAAAAGGCACCAACGACAACGTTATGATTACCCCCACAACTATTATCCATTTTTGCTTTCTGATACAGAACTACGATCATGGCACATATATTTATTTTGTCTAAAGATAAAATTCATGACACTACTTTCACTACTACGTGATTCCTGAAGTCAGAATATTATATTTGTTCAATATAACTGTATCTAGACACCATGCAAAACATTGTATGCGAGGCTTAAGTCTAAAATCGATATAGTTGACATTTAACATGTAGACTTTAATTAGAAAATGATCATCCATCCTAGGATTTACCCACAGAAGTTGGTTATCGGTTAGTCTTCGCGACTGTCACTACGGCCCCTGCAATATAAAGTAATGCAATATAACATTATAGGAATACAGCGAATAAGTAAATTTATAGCAAGCCGAACCCAAATCTCAAAACCGTGTTTGAGATCGAACAGCATAACTAAGTGACATTATTGGCGGTTTATTGAAATTCGAACTACGCAATTTCCATAGAACTACGTTTTGGGGTCAACATGCGTTGTCTCATGAATAAAGGAATTGCAGCTCTAAGAAACTATTCCGGTTTTCATATTGCTATCTCTTTGATATATTTTGGATGTACGGTTTAAACTGTAGTATAATTCAAATAGTTGTATTGATTTTCTTCACGTTACGCTATTCATTTATTTATTTTAGCTACTACAGCTGCTTTCGTAGAATCAAGTCTTAATGAAATTTTCTATTAATATTTATTAAAGTATGCAGGTAAATAATACCAAGTAAGTACGTATATGTGAATACGTCATTGTGAATTGAAACCCCAATATCAGCAAGAATTTCACGTATTTAAACGATGTCTATAGAAATTATTTGATGAAATATTCGTTCATTCACATTAGCTGCGAAACATGCAGACGATTTTATACCTTATTTATAGATATTACAAGAATTCGAAGATATCAAAGAGAGTCAGTCGGGTATTTTATTTGTACGAGATTGTAGTACTAATATAGTTTTGATGAAAGTGCTTTTTGATTTTTATAATAAGGTAAAATTTAAATGTAATGGGTTTTCTTTTATAGATAAAAGTTTGTAGTTTTGTTATTTATTGACTTTCATCTTTACGAAATAACATCGAATTCCATACTCCAGAGTCAAGACAATAACTCAACCTCTTATAAATACGGCAGCCTTAAAGTAGATATATATTATTATACTACATTAGGTAGCTTATATTTATTTTTCTTATGTTCATATCAATTTTGTAAAGAAATTAGTTGTAGTATAACATTACGTAGCTTTTATATTGGAGTAAGTATACAACTGCTAAAACTGTCTAAATATATTAGTGAAATATACAGAACTCATATTCTAGTAGCATGTATAAATGGTATCAACTGCTTTGCCCGAATTTTATTTGCCCTAATATCATTTGCCATAATAGGCAACAGCCATAATATTGTATGACATAATATTCATTTGCCCTACTCTTATTTGCTATATTAGTCACGTGCTAGAAGCTTTGTTTCCCATAAAGTCACTTACCATAACATCATTATTTTGTCATAATCATTGTAAGCCCTAATTATCACATGTCCTAATTATCACATGCCCTAATTATCACATGCCCTAATTATCACATGCCATAACATCATTTGCCATCGACATTGGGTGTGTAACGGTTTGAGGAGAAACTGGATGCAATCGGGACTTTAGGGCACCCCGACTCGGATAGGTTAGGTTAGAAGGGGATGGCGGGGTCATTTGAGCGAGCGAAGCGAGCGAACAGACCCCGCCATCCCCTTCGTGGTTATTTTTTTATAAACCCTCCAGAAGTGTAACAATTATTATGGCGTTTAAATATTTATCTAATAATTATTATGGCATTTAAATATTATGTCTAATAATCATTATGGCGTTTAAATGTTATGTCTAATAATTATTATGGCAATTAAAAATATGAAAAACAATACGTATGGTACTCTTATCTTATGGTATCTAAGTTTCGGGCAATTAAAAGTATGTCATATGTCTTTTAGGGCAAACAAAACATTCGGGCAAATTAAATTCGGGTAAATGAAATTCGGGAATATGATGATTATGGTATATAATCTTCGGGTAAACAATAGACAACCTGTATAAATATCTATACTAATATTATAAGGCTAGAGAGTTTGTTTGTTTAATTATTTGTTTGTTTGGTTGAACGCGCTAATCTCAGAAACTACCGGTTCGAATTGAAATATTATTTCAGTGTTGGATAGCCCATTTATAGAGGAAGGCTATAGGCTATATAACATCATGCTACGACCAAAAGGAGCGGAGCATTAATGACAAATGTTGCAAAAACCGCGAGATTTTTCTTATGTGAAGCAAACGAAATTACGCGGGTCAGCTAGTAATATGTATGTTATTAAATTTCCATCTACTTAAAACATTTCTTAGAAACGCGTTGCTACTCAAAGCGTGTTCATTTGAACTTTAGTTCTTCGAGAAATAAATATATAACAATAATTTTATCAGACCCAAAACATATTTTATCTATACTATTATAACTCTATAAGAAATCTGTGTCTGTACATTAAAGGTATTTTGTAAAATATACTAAAATTAGCTAATTAGAGGTTTCTGGAATCGAAGTCATGTTTCTTTTTTCTCATAACTAATTAAATATTTGTTCGATTCTCAGGCTTAAACTTCTTAATGGATTTTGCTAGAGGCTTACACTATTCAAAAGCCTAAGTTTGATGTAAAATATGATCTAAGTTTTATTTTATTCCGTTCAATATAACCAGGTTTTATGTGTGATAGGGATATTCGCGAATCTACGGTGTAGGCGAACTATGAGCCACGCGGTCACGGCGAGGCATGCCCTCTAATATCCTTCTATCTATAAATTAATGATAATAATTATATTTTTTTATGCTTCAGGTAAAATGTGGCAACCAAGTATCTTAATGTTGACGGTGCTTCTGACACAAGCTTATACAGTAAGTACTATTTCAATTGTCCTATTTTGTAAGCAATATACTACCTTTATATAACTAGTTTTGATGCCTTACTAGCCGAGTGGCAGTATAATCATAGATCAGACTACACTACTAAGGGCCGCATCTTTAGCCAATACTATTCCACCGTACGTGAACGGATTGAGAGAACAAGGTTGGAGACTGATAGCTACGTGGTTCAATACTGTACAAACTATGGTAAAATAAGTGAACTATTCCTTTAATTTATTGCATCTGCAATAGGTCAATTAAACACTTGAGTGGGCACCACACATTGGTATGCAAAATGTACCTGCCAATATTAATGCACGGTTCTCTTGCTCTCTTCTTATATAGAAGAGAAGGGAAGATGTAAAGCAATGTCACCCAGCCTCCAAACGTATCACGCTATTTGGTTCTAGTTCACAAGAATCACTATGGCACTATAAGCAAATCAGCAAAGACAGGTTGGTGCAATACCTTCTAAAGGTTTATCTTAGACACAATTGAAATCAGATTTATTTTGCTCAAAGATCGTAAGCTTGTTTGAACACAAGTTCACTGAAATGGCAAAAGGTTATATTTTGTGTTTTCTTAAAAACCATCTCAGGTAAAAGTCTAAGATTGACTTTACTACCAATAGACGTACGAAATGGAGCTCAAAATAACTTTTATGACAAGTTAAATAATATTCTCTATGTATATACTATACTGTAAAGTGTAATCCAGTTCAAGTTTTCATAATTTCGGTAAAGTTGTAGGATTTATAAAGTCGATACAACTCATAGGCCCATAGCCCTAAAGTAAAATGTACTGAGCTTATAATTAAAGTGAAGGTCAAAAAGTGTATTTCATATACTAATAAATAATATATACCTCGAGTAGAGCATTATTTTACATTATCATCGTTATATCATTCAAAATCATAGTAAAATATTACATGCTAAGTACGCCACAGCCCTCAAACCGCTAAAACCAAGTTACATTAAAATATTTAAAATTAAAACCACACACGATCTAAAAGAAAGATTATAACTATGAATAAATCATTACACTAAGAGTATTTACTTATGAAACCTTTATAATTCAAACATACTAGCGACCGTTTGGGTCCATTTAGTATTCTAGAATATATAATGATATGCATACATATTTCGGATTACTGCTTTATTCTTTTCCTTTTTAAAGCACCTTGATATGTATGCTTTACTAAAATTCAAAATTCTATATCAATAACTTGCAAGTCCCGAGACATAAATATGTATTTTAATATATATACAGGGCACATAACCTAACCAAGAGCAATAATAATTAGAAAACCGCTGGGTAGTTTGGCACACAAACATGGTCCAGCAATATACATATATACTTACTGTGTATATATTTACATACGACATGTACTTTATAACACATGTTACTTTATACGAGCCTGTAAATATAAAATATAGGATATAGGTAAGCGACTAAAATGATGAACTAATTATACGATTACCAGTAGAAAGTAGAAGGACAGCTTCTTAAGAGTTAATACCAAGTCCTTTGTAACGTAACATCAAATAATTAGGCAGACTAAGGGCTTGTCCCACCACCTCCAAATAGCATTTATCTATAAGATAAAAGTTTCGCCATCTCTCTCTTTAACCTAACAAGAGTGAGACAGCAAGCAATTTATCTTTCGGATAACTTTTACTTGTTAGTTGTGGGACTGGCCATTAAACTCTACAAAATTTTTGGAATCACTGTCATTACTATGCCCGCATGTATATTACTATATATGATAATAAGTAAACTAAAGGATAGGCTGCTAGGCGTTAGCCGTTATGTCATCTTATGTCTGACATGTAAGCATAATTATATTGATTACGTATGGCGAATGATAAGGCATGTAATATCGATCCAGTGGCGGGCTTTCCAATATAGTTTTGGAAGAGTTATAAATTGAGTAGACGTTTAAAATATTATTCTTATTATTACTAATACAAATGGACCAACTAAATAAGCGTTCGCAATATAAAAAAGACTATGCTGAGTGCTGGGTACTAAACTAATTTGCTATACCGATAAAATGTGCCCAAGATATTGGGACGTCATATATTTTAAAAAGAATCGAGTAAACTATAACTAACAGCAACTATTTGGATCATACAGACATAACTTCAAAATATATGTATTTTCGCACATACTATATTTTCGAGGCGAAACGTGCACAAAATATCTCGTTTCTTCCCCTTCGCCGTTAATAATATTTTAATATATGCAGCCTTCAAATGATATCTGCGACTACCTGTTTCTATTTGATTAAATACGGAAATAAGCCCAATAGCTATTTGCTATCACTAAGCACATGTCTAGGAATTCTCATATGAGGACAAATAATTTATCGAAGAACAATTAAACTCTCGTACGCATTAGCATTCAACACGGTGCATACGTACTTATAATATTCAGAGTCTATAGTAATTGGAATGACATTACGGAGGATTGCGAATTAATTTTGTTTAATTAATTATTTATAGATGGGCTTGTTGCGAAGACATACTTAATACCGAGTTTGTATTTACACAGCAATATATTGGCAAAGAATTCATTATTTTCGTTGTATATATGATACACTTTACATCAAATTTGAATTTATTATAAATTCATAACATTTTATGTTTATTATGATTAGAACAAAAATTAGTCTTTGATACAAGAGATTTAAGTTTATAGTTCAACGACTTCTTTTCATTCTTAGATGAAGCTTTTATTTGTATTCTGTTTGAATACGTATTATCATATTATGTCAGTATGAGTAGGTATAAAGATATTTGCAGGAAATTGTATTTTACTGCATGATACACATACTATAAATTTTTGTCGTTATGTGTTTAAAAAGTCATCATAATAATGAAGTAGTTATTTATTGATTGGTCCTTGTCGGTTTAAATGGATGTATAAAATGTAATTCCTGTGATTTAGTTCCAGATATTGCACATGATTTTAGTTTCATATAGTAGATTTAGCATATAAATAAAGAAGGATTCCTTTTATTACGTTTGAATTTAAAAATCACATTCGTTTTTGACAGCCGTATAAAACCTATTACGTAGCATAAAATACGATAAAGTCTGAACATCTCTAGTTTATCTTAAAACATTGTGCACGGATTTTATTGACAGGAGACAAACATCGTCTACATTTCAAACAGCGTACTTGATGAAGAAACAGCACGACTTCTTTGAGTTATTTATCAAGCCACGTCCACGCATTGTTTTTTAGGCGACGCGATACGTTTTCATATTTTTTTACGTGATATTTACTATGGATCGATCTGTTAGTTAGTTATTCGCAGACTTTCCATGAGGTGAATTATAAATTTCATAATTATATCTATAACTAGACATTCTAGACTCATAGTTTGGTGTCTACAACTAATAACAGATTCAGTTTCTAATTAATCTCTTGTAATACATAAGAATAGATTTTCTATTACCTCTATTACACGAGAGTGTTGGAAACCAAGAAATACGATAAACCAGAGAGTCAATTAATAATAAATATTTTTCTAAATAGAGTTTCGATATAGTCTCTCTAATATTCTCCTAAATTATTAAAACGTCAAATATGAACATAAATTAAAATTCACATTTGACTTAGACTGGATCGGTACTTACTACATTTTGAACTAATTTTATTACGAGAATTCATTCTTTGATATTTTTTAAATCATGACAATAGGCCACATTGTATCAACAAACATCCAATTTAGTGTGTAAGTGTACTCTATACACCGATTAAGTTGTTGTAGTTTAAAAGTATTTAAAAATAAACAATAAGAGCTCAAGTTGTAATTTATTTAAACACAGTTTTGGACACTTGGAACATTTAGATAATAGCTACGGTCTGTTGTAAAACACTGTGTTGTGTATATGTAATACAGGTATATGTAGGTTAATTCACTAGTACGGCAGTAACAAGTACTGTGTAACAAAATGCATAAAGCTGTTCTGCAAAAGTAATGTGAATTAAGGATCATAAAGCGCCTAGACATGACCTAAAAACTGCTGTTTATTTTGGCTAGGATGCGTACACCAGTTCATAATATGTAGAATTAAACGATTTGTCTCTGTCAGGGAAGCTCGAGCGCTTTGTGACTTGTGAAATATTATGCGGTCACCCACCCTATAGCCGGTTTCAGTTGCGGTTTTGGGGTATATCGTAAAATTATCATTTTTAGAGTTCCTTATGACGGAACCAAAAAAATATCAACTTACATAACATATTGTTGTATTCAATGTTTTCGAGGAGCATTAGTATTTATACTTTTACTATATTTAGTAGTAGATTTGAAGAATTGATGATCTACAGATTTATTTTACTAGACATCTTATGACCAGATTGATCAAAACGGATTACAATAGGTCGTGTTATTGGATAACACGACGGGATTCTGTGTAAAACATTAATACATTTTAGCTTAAATGATCACGTTGCTTGTATCCCAATAGTAACATACGAGTGACATTAACACAAAAAAAAATTGTATATACTAATAGGCAATGGATCACTTTATTACACGACTGATCGTGACCAGATTCGAAGTCAATCTTATCACGTGATAGAACTGAGCAAATTTAAAACACATTTTCCAAACATATTTAAATATATATTGTAACAACCATAGAGAAAGGCACTTATCAAGGCACTACAAAACCTGTTGATGTTACAGAGAGGCGAGATTATATTGAAGAGCTCCATAATGAACTATGATATACACATGCATAACATATTAGAATTTCAAAATAAAGCTTATGTACATAATTTGCCTTTGCGGCCAGATATTTTAGAGCAGCCAGACTAATGGAATATCTAATCGGAAACCTTAATATATGACAGATATTTTATTAGTCTATAATAAATTATTATATTCAAATATTGACAAATTTACCGACTTTACAATGTTACGTTTAATTTAGCTGCAAATGACATAACATGTTTTAATCTTTCTACAACTCGGAAGCCTTGACTAAAATTAGTAGTAGTATTCTAATTTGAGTGTCTGTGAATATCCGTGAATAATAAATGTATAATCTAGATATTAGCATTTCAATAAATTTCAGGCAATATTTATTGAAATGCCAATACCTTGATTTTATAACATGTATATGTAGTTATATAAATTTAAACCTGTTCAAATTTATATAACTACTTGTATGTTATTCTGTATTGTAACAATATTAACAATCACGCTATTGCTAAAGCATAAAGGCCCAAGTTCGGTGTCAGCCCATGCTAAGCTTAGTAGGTTTAGAATTCTGAGCAGCATATATATATCCTTTCAGACAAAACGGATGATAGATACAATAATTATGAATTCAGTACCTACACAAAACCTATTATACTCGTATCATTATCATCATCATCATGTCAGCCAAAAGACGTCCACTGCTGGACAAAGGCCTCCCCCAAGGTTTTCCACACAGACCGGTGTTGTCGGTATACTCGTATAATTATAATAAAAGTTTTCGATAATATAAAGGAAGAGACGGATACTTATAAGTTTTTATTTAACTGAATAAAACTTTTAATTACCGTTTAACTCTATTTAATACTCATTTCGAGAAATATTATTAGTTTCAATATAAATAAATTATACGTGATATCAATGAACATTATACGCGATACATATAAGATTTTACGCGCTTTATGGCGGTGATATACTCTAGTGTATTCCTACGGGGATATTTAGCCATTATGCTATGCATATATTTATTAGCATAATTTATTTCCACCATCCATATCTAGGAAATAAACTATGCTAATAAACACATACATAATATACTACAGCTGATTTTAGTCAATTGTTTCGCTAACGCGCATGTTAAAAAACTCATAAAATTAGAGAAAGAGTTTCATATCCTTCGTGAATAACATTGACTGTATTAAAAATACATTGTAATATAGAGTTTTATTTATGGAGTATGTAAACTTAATAAATAAATAATCTAAAATACATTATTTCCAGAAAGTTACGTCCACAACTCATTGCAGGAATTCATAATTAATATGCAAAACAATTATGTTATACATTACACGTGCGAAAAGAAGAATTGCATCCGTTTAAAACTAAATTACAACGCTCATTATTTGCACATTTACGAGTCCACGCTTTTAGACACAGGCTAACGTGATAATCATAATAATTGCTTAAAGCCATAAATTCGTAATTATTACTTCATTTTTGCCAATTATACTTTGCTAATTACGATAGAATATCGAGGTTTAAAAATAATCCTTACTAAACGACAAGTATAAAAACAAACACGCAACATAATAATAATAATCTTTATCTTGAAATATTGGCTACTGTTATAATAATTTTAATTGTATTCTGACGTGAAAATAGATCAAAAAATAAAATATACTATGCTAAATATTATTAAAATTTTATATTTAAATATTCGTTTGATTTTTTTTATAAAGTCAACAGCTCGTATGATTAAATTTTGCAGACGAAAACGGCTTTTTATTCAACATGACAAATTGCACGCAGCTCACATAAAACGGTGTGGATATTAATCAAAATAAAATGTGACAGATTTTAATTGCGGAAATATTCATGCTGCTGCAATTACATGCAATTAGTTTGAAGGGTGTAATGGCTATAGTGATTCTATTGAATTTTAAGTGACGATGATTACATAATGAGACGTGCTTGTACTACTTAAAATTGACTATGTCAAAATTTTCCCAATTATGACCATGTCAATTTTGCCAACATACATCCAAAACAATAATATGTATTCCTTAAAAAGAGTTTTATTTTAAAAAGTTCGATCTTAAGTTTTCAAAGAACATGTAAATAAAGCGTTTAAAAAGTTGCAAAATAATAGCTAGCATGAGATGAGAAAATAGATTACTAACATTAAATGTCAGTTATTTTAACATTTTATTGTACAACAGTTTAGTCATGAAGTAAACTATAGTTGAAGTTCTCAAAAAATACTAAAAGTAAGTGGCAAATACTTAAAGAAATTGGTAGGTATCTTTTTATATCTTAAATAAATTTGTGTTAACTTATATATGTAGGTATATGAAAGAGCCTGTCAGCAAAGTTATATTCTGTGTTCTGCTTACAATTTTCTTGACGCTAAAATTGGTTCAGTTATACATTTGCATCATAATCATGTTTGTGTCTGCATTAAGTTAGGATTTTTAAAACTTATATGAATTGATATTAGTGGAAGATTGCGTATATCGCAGTAGTTTAAGTGGTCGCCTCGTCAATGCCATTACGCCGAGAGCAACATTCAGCGAAACTTTGATCGAGGCTACGATACCGCACGGTACAAAAGTCTATGAGCATTTGTTCTGAATCTGGGTATTTTTTGTGTGTGTGTATAATTATTCGCATAGTAACCGCGATGAAGGAATTATTAAAAGTGCTGTCTTTATAAAATAATTATTATAAAAACAGTATAATATGTCTTTATTTGTCATTTAAAGTTCATCTGGTGATTGAAAAATAGACTGTAATACTTTTTATCACCATATAAAGCTTAATTGCTGAATAAATTTGACGTTTCCGATAAAATCGTTTTAGAAACATTAGTTGGCTTACATATTGAGCATGACAAATGAGCTGCCGTAACACCAGCTATATTAATTTTCAGAGCTGTGGCCAGACTTGAGTGAGTTGAGTGGATGCCCCGCGTTACGCTGTAGTTTTTTAATTACGGTCTGCAGCCAGTTGCTGCACAATTGTCGTTTTGTCTAAACGTTTTTATACAAAAATGCACAGCAGCTTTGTAAAAATATGGAACAAGAAGAATTCAAAGAAAATAGCAGAACTAGAAATACATATTTTGTATCAAATGATGTAAACAGATTCGTCGTAACTTATGTTAATATCCGTTATATTTTCGTTTCTAGAATATCAATGAACTTATTTTAATACATTGACTTAGTGATGAGATTCTTCATGGGTTACTTACTTATCGTGTCGATGGCAACACATTTTATATAATTTTCGACCATTTTTCGGCAACGCGGATTGCATTTGGTTTAGCCTGGTACAGGTCATCCAGTGTGCACGATTCTGGGCTCATGGGGCACAACAACAGATGCCTCATTGTCTGTGGTGATACGCCGCAGTCACATGCATTCGTACCTGTGTCTATATATCCCCACCTTGACAGATTGTCTTTACATCGGCCAACCTGGGTACGTAACCTGTTGAGTGCCTTCCAGGTTGGCCAAGGCAGTTTGGCTCCCGGAGGTAACTTTTCTGCCGGTGTGATAAAAGCAGGCAGTAAGAATTTTTCGCACCACAGGTTTACTCTGGCCTCAGGAGCAAATATAAGTTTTTAAATAAATAACGTGAAATGCTAAATAAGTTAGTATACAATATCCAATGATAAGTAAATATAAAAAATAAATATGTTTTCCTGAAATTGTCATTGTCACGGTTTTTTAAAGGCACCTCTTGTCGCATATATTAATAACTTAATTTAAAGTTTACAATTCTGGCAGCATCAAGTGATGAAAGTTAAATGTTACTAAGTAACATTGTTTCATATAGACAGTATATTTTTTGTAAGAATTGCCTTTAAAAAGGATCTATGAAGCTATAAAATAGAGGATATTTAAGAATTCAGTGAAAAAGCGAGGTAGACAGAATAAAATAAAACTGATTGAATTGTACAAAAAGGAAGTGATTTTATAAAAAAAGCTATAGATTTCCATGGCGAGACTCTTGATATACAAATAACGCTTACTTAATTTAATCGATATTTTGTGATATTTTATGACTATAGTACTCTATGGCAGTCGTTTCTTTTTATTTGAATCTCGATAGTTATCTTTGCGATCAATAACTGTTCTAGGTCGACCTACCAGCCGGCGCACGAATGGTTCGTGGCCAGGCTGTTCGTTCGTTAGTTCAAACATATTTATAGGTTCCATTCTTTGTTCAAAGTACTCGGGAATCAATTAAATTATGTTATACAGAAAGGAGCAGTTTGGTTAAATAGATACTTTTTGTTAGTTTTGTCTTTGTCTCTTTGATCCTGTAGGGATAAACCAACCGCAAAAACTCAAACAATTACCATAATATAATTTTGATTGTAGAAGCTTCACAGATCTTTGTAGATTTGCTCATATGATACGAGTTTCACTACGCACTAATACACTTATTTTCCCTCTGGTGCATTAACGTAGAATATTTCAAAGAGTTTTTAAAGTTAAATATAGATATAATTATAATTATGGACTTGAAATCTTATAAGACGTAAACAAATATGACATAGTCTCAAGCTATAATTCCCCAATATTAGACAGATATTGACATTCTATATTATACCCACATTTCACTAAGTATTATTGTAAATTCCTCGTAATAAGAGACTGCCTGATCTGTGCTACTACAGAACATTTCTTGACAGAAAAGCACAAAAGCACTTTGCCCGACTCATGAAACAAACCTTCGACCGTCATGCACAGCAGTCTCATTCGCGCCCGCCACTCAGACAATACACATATTATATTTTTATATCATGTATTTTAGCAGTTTGTGTCCCAAGCCGGGATGCAGGTTCATGTGCTGAAACCTACAAAAACAGTCCACTTTGCTGGCAATACAGGTTACTTGATTACATTTACCTGCTTGTACAGTCAGCGACATCAGTTGATAAACATTTGCGAGATTTTAAATTAATTTATCGTATTTACCAAAAAGTAGACAAAATAGTCTAGTGGGAGACCGTTCGACTGCCACGCTGAAGTCTCGAGTTCGATTCCAAGGTGCGCGCCTTGATTTTTCAAAGTTAAGTGCGTATTAACTAGTTAACTATCGGTTGCTTTAACGGTAAAGGAAAAACATCGTGAGGAAACCTGCATGCCTGAGAGTTCTCCATAATGTTCTCGAAAATATGTGATGTCTGCCGACGCGCGTTGGGCCAGCGCGCGTGGTGAATTATGGCCTACCCCTTCTCACATTGAGATGAGACCCGTGCCCAACAGTGGGACAGTTTAATACAGGGCTTATATTATTACATATATGTTCTTTGAAAACTTAAAATCATACTTCTTAAAATAACTCTTTTTAAGGAATACATATTATTGTTTTGGATATATATTGGCAATATTGACATGGTCATAATTGGGCAAATTTTGACATAGTCAATTTTAATTAATACAAGTACGTCTCATTATGTATGTATCCAAATAATGATAATTTAAGATTGTAAATATCGTAGTTAGAGACATGTTTATTTAAATTATTTCGAACGTTATAATTTATAATTTTAAAAAATAGGCGAGATATACAAGGATCGTGGCAGTCTGTATACTCTCTAGTTATAGTCTCAGCCTTTGTAAAAATAATATTAGAACTTCGATCAAGATTTTACAATTTCTTGCGTAGACCGTACATTCCTTTCATTAATAAGATGTAAACAAGTAGCTAATGAATTAACGTTGTTCAGGCAAACATCAACATTGCTAAGTACTGGTTGTAGCATAGTAATCTCTTTCGTATCTTGGGACCTAGTAACTGTACAGGTATTTACATTGTTAATTAGTTTTGAGGTCTGCGATTATTACTGCTAGGCTAAAAACAAAGGCAACGGAAATTTATGAGCATTTTTTGAGTTTCGAAATGTTCAAGTTTATCGTCTTTATAAATATGAGGTACTGCTTAATATTGCATCCATCCAAAACTTAAGTGCTTTGCACTTGACGGTGTAGCAATCTCCATCTTCCTCTTTTAATGCCATCTCTTTCAGTTCCTTATAAGTTTCAACTTTCACACCTTCTTTCAGTTGATCGGTGTACCTTCTTGTTGGTCTTCCCCTCGTCCTTCTTGCTTCTATCTTCCCTTCCATTATGTTTGTGATATAATTATCATTTCGAATTAGGTGTCCTATCATTTTACCCCTTCTGTTCTCTGTGTTTCAAAATTTCACGTTTTTCATTTACTCTTAGCAATATTTCTGTATTAGAAATATTTAGTTCAATATTTAAAGATAATATCAGTAACAAAAAGAGGCCTAGGACAAAATTAGGATTATACTCATTTCTATCCATCACAAGGTTATATAAAACATAACACTCTGAGCGATTAATCACCCTTTGTACGTTTACATATAATTAATGTAGATAGCTAATTGTATTGTAATGTTTTGATATACAGTAAAGATATTTGTATGATAATACTTATATTATCTTTTATACTAACGCGTTGTATAATACTTCAATCTTAAACTTACAATTGCAGCTTCAAGATGCATGCTCACACCCGTATTCTCCAACTGCAAAGGTAAATTTAAAGTGATCCAATACGGTATCGTTTTATTCCATTTAAAGGATGAAATATAACAGTTTAAGATTGATCATAAAGTAATAAAATCAAATTAACATTCTTATTAATACTTTCTAGTATATTATCCACTAGCTCCGAATATTATTTTGATTGACAGAGCTCCTCCGTGGTAACTTACCTCAAGCTATCAAATGCAAACTTTCAAAATTTGCATTAGACAGCTTGAGCAAGCTTTTTGCAAGCAAAAAAGCTTTCAAATCCGACTTGTACGAGTAGTTCCTGAGATAAGCGCGTACAAACAAAATAAACAAACTTTTCAGTTTTATTATATTTTATAGATTTTTGCTATCCATATATTTATGAAAAAGGAATAAAGTCTTACGTAATAGGCTGTGATATATACGTTTATTTCTTATCAGGTACTACATTAGTATTCAATTACAATACCCTTTATTAACTATCTATTGCCAGTTAGTATATTATTCCGAATGTTACTAGGTATGATTTGTAACAATGAATAAATTAATGTTGGTAATATAGGAGCTGATGAAACAATTGTCGGTAACCACAGGATGCTAGTAAGTGTATAAACCAATGCCAATATTGCAAAATATTACCTCTTTCGTTTATAGGGCAATACACAATACGTAGATTCGGTTGAAAGTTAATTGGTAATTATTTAATTTTGATATTCCAGTCGATTGCTGTTAATACTTAATAACGTTGACTAACTCTATAGCAATGTACACTATAGCAGTTTTAATTTATTGTCAGCTTAGATCTATTATTGTAAATCCTAATCCTAACTTCCTATCCTAATCCTAGTCCTAGGCCTTCCTAATCCTAAGTATTATAAAAGCGAAAATGAGTGTGTTTGTTTGTTACCTTTTCACGCCTAAACCACTGAACCGAACATTCTGAAATTTTGCAAATACATTGTCAGGTGTACAGAAACGGATATAGGCTACCTTTCATCCCGAAAAAGTTACTGTTCCCGAGAAAAACAACAATAACGTTCTTATGATAATAGATGGCGCCACGTGTCTTTCGAATCATGATTGAATTATATTTACAAGCAGAGTACAACCCGAATTGATTCTCAAATTCTAAATTAACGCGAGCGGAGTCGTGGGCAAAAGCTAGTAACAATATAAATCGGATATACGAGAAAGGTCTCACGTGCGTTTAGGAATATTTTTTTTTAGAAAACGTTAATCTTTATTATAAATATATTTTGTGATTGTAATTGAATATATCAGTTAAACACGTTTACAATACGTTTCATTTGTTACTGTAGCTGTTTTCCTTGGCATGTTTGACCAATAATGCATCAATGGTACTTACAATTCAGTCTGATTTCAACGTTTTTACTTTGATATCCATTTTAACCATATTACCACAGTATCATATTATAATTAAATTTGCATTTCCACAATACACTACTAATAGTGTATTGTGGAAATGCAAATAATAATATAACCTACCCACTTGGTTAGGTCATATTATATCCAATATTGTAACGAGTACATCTACCTCAAAATTATATTGATTACATGGAATTATAAGGTACTTAGTTGTTCGTAAGTACTTACGTATGAATTCCATTGTTTTGACACACGTGTAATACGCATGCGTAAAGAGAACGTAAAATATAATTAAAGTTGACAAGTTATAAACAACGCGTATTTCGTTTGACCATGACTTAATTTTAGTATAGTATGTGTTTAATATACAACAAAATAACTGGCCCTTAAAATAAATTTGTCTGGGGGCCAACTGTCGTAATAAAAAATTTTAGTGACTGACTAGTCTCAGTGATATAAATGTCATAAATGGCACATAAATTGCATTTTATTTCACATTTGACGTCTGTTCTTCTGAGTTGTTACATTATTAATAAAGAAGTACTCAATATTTATTGCAAAGCTGTTTTAGCCCCGGTTTCGGTCCGTTTTACTTACAGAAAGTTAATTTTTATGACATATTCTATGGAAAATACATATGTCAGAATGTAACTGTCCGTAGCTGGAACGACTTATTTCTTGACATTAGAATCGGGCCTTAATGCTTTATACACGTTCTCGGATATATCTTAAAATTTACTATTGAGATATTGTTTTTAATGTACCTATGCATTAACCTTCACCCGATGTAAATGTTAAATTGTCTGATAAAGTACTATAAGCGGCCTTAGGAACAATGGTACAAAAAGTCGGCTTAATTAGAGGACAATAGAATAAATTATTTCAGAATCAGTTTTTAAAATTGAATAGTTTCCCTGGCATATTCTTACATAAGAGTTCCATTGTAAATTATTATTGAAGACATTTATTTTGATGTAAGTGTCAAGTCAAATACCTACACCAAAAACAATTAATAACCACCATAGTAATTACGCAATTTTCAAAACAAATATACGTCATATTATATACTTCAAGCAAGCTTACGTTAGTGACTCATGACAGACCTATTGCCCTGAATTTAAACGATACACATTTTTCCTCTTTAGAATCCCTTGAATAACCTCCAAAATTCATAATTATACAAAATCACCACAATCGATCAATTTGAACATTGCAATTAATTGTTTGAATCAAACGACCAACAACAAACATTAAAATTAAGTTACTTTATTTTCCCATAACTGAAACAAACCAATCTTTTGTTCGGGATCTGTGAAAATTTACTTCAAAATCAGTCAATGATTGAACCCGAATTATTCATTCCGTTGTTGCTCAAAGGAATCAAAATTTACAAAACATCTTCAAATGAAGTTGAATATTGATCTTCTAGTCAAAGTTAAAATGTTTAATAACTATACATACGTGCAAGTACTCACAAATATTGAGTTTTTAGACTTCGAAGAAACTCTTATACAACAGCTTTGTCTGTCTGATAAACAACTTTCAACTCAAGAACCGTAAAAGCTAGAAACTCGCGGTCAACGCCATTCGACTCAGCATAGTCGATATACCCCAAAATGACTGAGACCTTTGACCTCTGATCTCAAGGTCACGTGATACCAGTTTTTCAAACTCTAAGATTTACGGCAATTCATTGCCGTTTCTCACTTATTATTTTACGTTGTTTTTGGTTTATTATTTGTATTGCTTTCAATTAGTCAGTCCGTTATTTTTTTTAGTGAATGGGCGGGCTTAACACCGAATAGCTACCTATATAATATCATAAAGCTGAAGAGTTAGTTTGTTTGTTTGGTTGAACGCGCTAATCCCAGGTACTACTGGTTCGATTTGAAAATTTATTTTAGTATTGGATAGCCTATTTACCGAGGAAGGTTATAGGCTACATAATATCACGCACGACCGACAGGGGCAGCGCAATAATCATAAACGTGGGTGAAACCACGGGCACATCTAGTATTACTATAATCAAGCACGAAGAACACTAAGATCAAGCAAACCTATGTGTAGAATGTACTAATTTTTGGTTTCCCGTAACACAAAAAGTCCCTTTAGACAATGCAAGTAGCTAGAGCGGGCTACTTACATGTGCAAGGTATGAGCGCGAGCTATACAGTTTACCAACTAAGCGAATTACTGGCGCTGACTCAACCTGTGCATGTTACTGACGTTGTGCAAGAGCCATTATTAGTAATGAGTTGACTACTTTCTTGTGCAGTCAAGGTTTTAAAGCATAGTTACAAAAATAATATTTCATTCAATTTGGTTCTTACTTGTAATATCTTAAATTTGAGAATTTGTAAAAATGTTTCGAGTATGTTACTCGATCACGCGTAAACCAATGAACGGATTTGGATGAAACTTGGCATACAGGCACATCATACCCTAATAAGTTTTATTCCAATATAGGTGGAACCACGCGAGCAAAGCAGCACACAAAACCTAGTTTCACGTTATATCTTGCTTTCTTTGTAGAGAGTTCATATATGGATCTTTTTAATCAAAATATAAGATCTCAGTTACGATCCTCTTGCATCACACGAAAAACAGCCAACAAATGAATTTCACTTAGCCTTCGCAAGAATACTAGTCCGTCCTCACAGGACTAAGTGAAATAAATGTGACAATAATAATATAATTTAAATTCAAACGTTTCTCTAGTTTGTGCTCCGAGAACTGTCTTTGGAACTTTACAAACGGGTTCTATTCAGACATTCCCTTTGAATCAGATCGCAAGCGAGCGTGTTTGTATGTTACGGTCTATCGAAACTAGATGTGTCCATTGAGGATATCGCATGCATTGTTTATTATAAGTGTCGTGCCGGACTTGAGAATTGATCAGATTTCTGGTTCCGATAGTGCTGATTGTTGCTGTCGCTCAGGTAAATAATACGTGGTTTTGATATTAATTGCGTAACTTGTATTTATTATTACAACGTGATCTGCATTCTAGCCAAATTTTGAGTACATATTATTGTAGGCGTAGGACTACATTATCAGTAGCATTTGCTACATTAGCAGTCATATGTCATATGACTAGGCATATTGACATATGACTGCAGGGATGGAGTAGTAGTTTAAGTGGTCGTCTCGCCACTGCCGCCGCGCCAAGTATTGTGGGTTCGATCCCCACACGGGACAAAAAATTATGTGATCCACAAATGGTAGTGCCGAGTCCTGGTGGTCTTTGTGTCCGCTGTTTGACTGGTTGTAAAGTCACACTCAATTAATTTTACTGATCTACATTTACGTAACAGTTATTTTTTAAATAAGAGAAATGCTGCGCATAGGTACCCATTAAAATTATACTATTCGTTATTGTTGCTCGCTGACGCTTGTCGGCGTGCGTCAAAGAATCGTTGCATACGATGCACGACGCTCTATTTGATATTTGTTACTAATTAATATGAATATATTTTCAGGGGGTGCGTTCATATATTCGTGTTCAGAATAACCAGTATATTTGCATTTGCAAATATGGCGCGTATAAAATAAAAGTCAGAATCAGAAATATATTTATTCATTTAGATTTAGATGGTTGTGATACCCGTCTCAGAAGAGGCACTTGCCCAGTAGTGGGACAGTTACAGGACTGATTTTTATAGGTCACAAGATAACACTTATGAACGTCAAAGTTACACTGATTAATGTGAATTTACATTTACAATATAGATTACTACCTTGTATAATAAGCTTAGGCGATCTACGACGTTAATGTATACATATAGGTATGTATATGTATCGGATGCAGATTATACGAGTGGCCTTGAGTTTCTTGCAGGTATTTTCTCATAGGCTCAACCTTTTACCTGAACCTTGCAACTAACATAAATGTAAATTCATTAAATGTAACAAACTCACTAACCCCTTTGACATTCATAAGTGTTACTTTGTGACCTAAGTGAATAAATGATTTGATTAACTTTGACTACGCAACACGCAATGCATCTTAAAATGATGTGTATACACGTACTGCCACATAGATCTTGTATCATAAGCTTGCGTGCTATCGTGAGAATCAAAGTCCGTTTCTATAATCGCGCAAAGTATTATTATGATTTTCTATTATGAAATCATAACAGCGATAGGTTATTTATATAAAATATTTATATAATATTGGAACTCGCGTCTAAATTCATTTGAACGCAATGGGTACTCCAGTCCTATGCTCCAGTAAAGGACATTTTTCTTTCCGTCTGTCGCCAAGCCAAATGCAATCCAATCATTGGCAGTAGGCATCAATATGGTAATATTTATGTATATTACCAAATTCATGCATCGAAAGGTTGAACTCACGCCAATCTATTTGATACATCCAGAAATGAAACGGTAAAATATATATTTACGAAACTATACCGATAGCAAAGTAACCTAAAGATAATGAAGAAATAAGTGGAGACTTCGATTTCGAAAAAATATAAGTCTTGCATTGATAGCTTCAAAAGGTTGTACCAACATTTCTGAACGATTATTATTACATGCGCTAGAACCAGACAAAACTTTTACTCTCTGAAGCGGACTAACTCTTTCTAGACCCCGGATATTCTTTAGGTATTGTTTTAATGTAAGTACCCTACATCATAAGGAAACGGAGTGTAGTAAGGAAATTGTTTTTGCTAAAATCATAATTAAATACTTAGACACGCACACACACTACAAAGAAAATTATGACAGGAGTTAAGTTACATATATCTCATAAAAACACGCATAACCTATGTTAACACATAGGTCGAGCGGTAATTATTTACGCGACCTGTCTATCGTAATACCAACGATATAATAATTATGTTGTGTAATTGTCTGTGGCTACGCGCCATGGAAATATCCGCTCATGGACAATGGTGTCACAACAATACATAAAAATACTAAAATTATAAAACTCATTAGAAACGCATGAGAAACACTAAATTAGGAGTTTGATGCAACAAAATTTAAGTAGTTTATTATTTTGAGTACTAATTTGTAGACTAAAAAGTTGATTAAAAGTTTTCCATATGTAATAATATCAGCCCTGTATTAAACTGTCCCACTGCTGGGCCCGGGCCTCTTCACAGTGTGAGAAGGTTAGACTATGACATAACTCTACTCACACTAAGAAGATATCATAGGCAAGCGTGGTGGACTATGAACCTGGACCATTGTGGCTTGGCAGACTTCATATATCTTCGAGAACATTATGAAAAACTCTCAGACACGCAGGTTTCTTCACGATGTTTTTCTTCACCGTTAAAGCGAGCGATATTTAACTATTTAATACGCACGTAACTTCGAAAAGTCAGAGATGCGTGCCTCGGGATCAAACTCGAGACCTTTGCGTGGCAGTTCAACGGTCTCCCAATAGGCTATCGCTCTCTATAGAATTATAGAAAATACAAGTAAATGATTAGCCTTAATATTAAATATTCAGCTGCTTGTGTCGTTGACTCCTTCGTCAAATAACTGACAACGACTCTTGCACTCAAATATTAGTCTCTATTCCAAATATGCTTTATTATAAATATGAATATTATTAACTAATTAATGTTTACTAGTCCATAACAAACAGGGCAATTATATCGTTTTTGGTTGAATGAGTTAATTGTTTCGACTGAAAAGCAAATCACATGAATACGCGTATACCGATTGCATATTAATCAACTGTTAAATTGTATACCATATTGCCCTTGTAATTGCAGTTTATTTAATTATTTTTCGATAAAATATCACCACCAGCTTTTATAACGTATGCTTTTTGAAAGAGCTGTTGTAACCGCCATTGTGATTATGAACAAAAATTAATATAATTTAACATGCATATATACCAAAGTCAATGAGTGGATGTTTAAATGAGCTGAATTTAGTTGGGGAGAGTTAACACAAATTATAACTATGTCAGGCACGTCATGATCGTGGCGGTAAGTCCCGTTTTTGAGGAGTGGCTACAGAGGCAGCATGGCGCCCTCACCTTCCGGCTGACACAGGTAATGACAGACCACGGTTGTTTTGGCCAGTTCCTGTATCTCATAGGCCGCCAGACGACGCTCGGATGTCATCACTGCGACGACTGCCGCGATATTGTTGTGGACACGGCGCTGCACACTTTGGCGGATTGCCCCGCCTGGGCATCGCAGCGCCGTGAGTAGCTCGCGGCAGTCGGACTGGTTGCCCTCTCACTCCCTGCCGTGGTTCAGTCTATCGTCCGGAGTGAGAGATCGTGGAACGCCGTCGCCTCCTTCTGTGAGAAACTAATTTCCATCAAGGAGGCGGCGGAGCGGGAGAGGAAGCGCTTAAACCCTATCCCCAACCGCAGAACCGGGATCCGGAGGGCGCGAGATGACCTCCAGCCACCCTGAGGTTTGACCTGGGGGTGATGGGCTGCAGCCTGCTCGCCACCCGATCAGCACCAGGTCCGAGAGGCGGCGTGCGTGTTCCCACGCGCGCCTCTGTGTCGTGTCTTTGTCCCCTCCCCAGGGGGACGGTGGAGGAAGTATTTTTTGTGTAGTGGCCTGCCGTTTCACACGGTGGCGGGCCGAAACACGGCGGGGCCGTGATTGCATGTGAAAGCGATTCGCGCGGCCTCGCCTTGTATGGTTATGTTGAGGAACATCGTGGTAGGTTTAGTCGGTATTACCGGGGTATCTTTTCCCCGGTGAGCCCGACATAACCTCTCCGTCGCCCCGCGGAGAGGTATGCGTCAAAGCATTCCCCATGTAAAAAAAATATATAACTATGTACTGATTCCACCACAGTGTCGCAGCGGTAATGAATGCGAATGTTGTGCATTGTTAAAATAATTATTTATGTCATTTTATTTAAAGTAGTTTTATGAACTGAGTACCTAATGCGATTTTATTTTACTTTAACGCGATCGACACGTTTATGACGTTCGGCGGTACGATTGGCCCGCTCCAAGCTCTTAACCAATCAGAGAGCCAAATGAAGTAAACGTTTCGATCGCGTTAACGTAAAAACAACTTGCACTAGGCACTCTGATGTCTACAAAAGCGGCAGTAAGCAGGACGAAATGTTACCGTATTTTCATTTGATGGAGATTCCTTATTACGTATTGACCTAGGTGCACGATACTACAAGGCTTGTTACCTAATAGGAAAACGTTACTTATAGTTGAATAAGGTATTCTGAATATTGGAAAAAGATATTGCATTCAATAAATCATTATTAAGTACATTATTTCTAATCTTCTTCTCTTAAAATATACGCCTGGTAAATTTCAGTAGCTTGTGCTGTAAAATAAGAAATAATAAACATAGGATTTGTCAATATCATCTAAAACGCCAAACATTAAAAAGAAAACAATGTTACGGAATTATACCCTTTTTAGTCTAACATAATATTGCCTATCTAACGTTAACGTAGTACGTTACACTTTATTTATTATTACTTTATTATACTTTAATGTGACATGCTTCATAATTATATTTTACACGAAACCCCAAATTAAACTTTTTATTCATATAATATAAAACAAAAAAAATACCATTTGGTCTAATTCAAAAACATTGAGATCGGAATCTCCCTAAATCTAAATAAATGAAATGAATGTGCGTAAAAACTATAACGTACCAATTCATTTAATCATTTCCTTTCATAACTTGCTACATAATTCGAGGATCATGAAGAGCCATGAAATATAACATCGCACCATATAATGCAGACATGGAGATTTTGGCGATATATACCGCGATTATGCCGCAACTCGAGGGCTACTTGGTATGCTGTCATCGTATTCGCATAAAAATCGTAGGTACCGCGAGTACCTTACTTATGTGAGTGAGATATGGATCTTGAAATATTACTGCGTACGTTAAAATTACATATTCTATAGGCTTTTTCAGCTACAGTTTGGATTCAAATGACAGTTTTATGTAAAGGTTAAAGTATGGATATTTAGTAGGCAATATATACAGTTTATTTTTATCTTAACCTTGCCTATCGAGTGAAAGGATGTTCATAAAATTGTCACGCATAGATTGTCGGCTAAACATATAAGAAACGCTTTTGGTCTTATATGTTTTTGCAAATACTCAACGAGGTCTTTTTACGGGACACCATGTACGTTCCTTATTTTCGTTCTATACAGCTAGACTTCGCGGGGCTAAGGCGGACACGGGCCAGTTAAATATAATATCTATACTAATATTATAAAGCTGAAGAGTTTGTTTGTTTGTTTGCTTGAACGCGCTAATCTCAGGAACTACTGGTCCGATTTGAAAAATTGTTTCAGTGTTAGATAGCCCATTTATCGAGGAACGCTATAGGCTATATATCATCACGCTAAGTTCAATAGAAGCGGAGCACCAATGAAAAATGTTTCAAAATCGGAGGTTTTTTTCCTTTTGAGAGCTTCCGCTGCGTGCGCTGCGTAAACAGTTAAAGTTTCGCAAAAATCATGTATGAGAGAATTGTTCCCCTTAAAAAGTTCTAAAAAAAAAGTCCGCGACAGCATATATATATCTTTTAAGGTTGGCTCACTATAACCTTTTTTATGCTAACCAAATTTGTTCTAAAATAATGCATTATTTGCGAAGGTGTTTTTATAAACATGATATTAATCCTTATCCAAATAAATACATTATTCATCACAAGTATTTAATTTAAAACAAAATTTCCCTTTACATCATTCGATTTCAATGAATATCTTAGGAGATATCGCAGTTTTAAAATAACATCGCAGCAAAATAATTACCCATTACAGACATACAAACGATGTTTTTCCTGGTTTATTCTGCGTGATTTTAAATTAGCACTGTAGGTATATTTATAAAATTTTATTCAATGGTTCTTATGTGGTTCGTGGATTTCAGCTCCTTTTAAATTGTATTATAGGTGACTACGACCTCTCTTATGTGACGCAGACGAAGTTGCGCGGGTCAGCTATCTATACGAATATTATAAAGCTGAAGAGTTTGTTTTTTGTTTGTTTGTTTGAACGCGCTTATCTCAGGAACTACTGGTTCGAATTGAAAAAATATTTTAGTGTTGGATAGCCTATTTATCGAGGAAGACTATAGGCTATCACAACATCACGCTACGACCCACGGGGGCGGCGCAGTAACGGTAAACGCGGGTGAAACCGCGGGCACATCTAGTATTAAATAACTTTAAACCACTATAAGATTATAAAGATCTGTCATCGCATATTTAAAAAAGGTTATTCTAGTGAGTCCAATCTTTCTGCTATGGTTAAATGATCCTTCAAGACAAGTAAATACAGTAATATATAAGATCGAAACATAAATATTTAAAAAAGTTTGTAAACTGTAATGGTCGTTTGGTGGTCTCAGACACAATTATTTTATAATAATGTCTGGCATTCCATCAATCGACAGATTAATAGCATTTACATTGTCTTTCCATATCGTTCACCAAACTTTAAAAAAACAACCATTTACTGTTAAGATTTCAAATTACGACCACTACTTTCATAGATATGTATTGTAGTTTAAATAAATGAAGTCAAGTTGACCTAAAACCTTTTTAAGTAATCGTTCCGAGCCCACTGCTAACCTAACCATATTGAGTTTAGTGGCGATAGTAACACGAACAGACAGAGGCCAAACCGACCACTGCGGTTTTATTGAAGTGAAATGCACTTAATTACGTTATGGTTTTCTGCAGGCGCCACTCTATTTAATAATATGGTTACGACATGGCTTGCCTGGATATTAATTTAACCAAAACATATAGTATTTTGTTTAGATAAGAAGGTCGGCAAAATAACGTTTAATTTTCTTTTATTTATGGATCTTTTTACCCATGGGCATGAAATCAAAAGCTAACCAAACAAAAATCAAAAGCTGAATAAACTTTAGTTGTATTGATTTTTAATTCTTGTCAGGTCTAATGTTAGCTTAGCGTGATTGCTTATCAAACCCCATAATCAAACTTATTCATCTTATATTTCTACATAAACAATATCCATCAAGAAAGACAGACTTCACAATGAATAATGTGAATAAGTTTTCTTTATCAGATGCAAAAACTTGCTCGATGCATAGTGTCCGGAAAGTCCTAAATAAGGTTAGATCAATAAAAATAATATTCGGTTTAACTGAAGTAATTCATTATAATCTTTATGAAATAAATATCAAAACATCTATTTATCACAACACTCGGCGCAATGACAGTCGCAATCATGTAAGCAATTGCGCAACCCGTACAATCAAATAGTGTATCTTCATTACTGTCATCATCATTAGCAACTTCTTTGTACTTATTGTTGAGTATAGGCACCTCTTAAGCACGCAAGTACTATTAGTTTTGTGCCTTTCTAATCTATGTCACCATCATTACCTTGACTATATCATTAGGGCACCTCACCGTTGGACGAGTAACTCCCAAAAATTATGTGTATCACACAAAAAATAGTTCTATTCGGTTTGAAATCCGCAATATAGCGCATTAAGTAATTATTGGTGAGGCGACCGCATTTCCAATGCATCAAACGTGGAACACGATAACACACAGAATATACAGAATAAATGAATTCCTAACATAAAGGCTCATGACACACGTGTGTAGCCAATACATAACTGCGTACCTGAGAAGCATAAACAACGCATCCGAGAGCCAATTCTCGGTATACTGATCAAAATAGGGTTCCGATCTA
Organism: Catocala sponsa; assembly: GCA_963564715.1. Classification (NCBI taxonomy): domain Eukaryota; kingdom Metazoa; phylum Arthropoda; class Insecta; order Lepidoptera; family Erebidae; genus Catocala; species Catocala sponsa. Next base: position 16,229,859 of record OY751338.1, on the reverse strand, counting down.
GTAAACATCAAATGTGAACTGAAATGCTCTTTGTGTCCATATTTGTAGATTTTAGACAATTATGTTGAGCAAAGTCCTAGTGGTGACTAAGGTTCAACTATACTAGCAATAAAATGTAAGATCATTTCCAGTCCTCTTGAGGACCTCATTAAAATGGTAACGCAATTATTTTAATTAAATAGTTAATTGGCATAAAGAACAATGAGGTTTTCGTAACAGTGAGCACATTTTGCGTTATTAAATATATGTAAGTGTGTGTAGTGAGTAATATATCTATTATATAACAAAGTACAATATATCAACCATAGCTTAAAAAAGGACCTCGCATTAGGAGTAATTGCTGTATCGCGAGTCCTTTATAAACATTCAAATAACCGACAAAAAGAACATCCAGACTCCGACGAACCATTTGTGTATCACTCAATTGTTAGTCCCATGTGGGATTCAAATCCACAACATTCGTTAAAAGACGACCATTTAACAAATAAGCCATCCGTGCAGTCGAATACTCTTAATAGTACTCTTTAATATTAATTAAAATCATTCCAGCAGCTTTTTAATTACTATCGATCTTTTGTAAAATTTAGTTTGTCATAATCACTTGGTTGATGGATTAGCTTCTGAAATTATACACAGGTTGGTTAAATGGCCCGCAGGTAAAATTTATCACTCTGTGCAGTATCATGGGAAAGGATGAACTGTGATTTGTGGTTTGAGGACTAATTACCAATAATTGAAGGGATTTCGTAGCTAATTTTAAAATGTGTCTTAATCAATATAATTAGCTGTCGTGTCAAATTTGATAAGCATTTTATGAATATATAATAATAGTACCGAACTATACATAATTGGAAGAATATTATACTATATGACCCTTTTTTAATATTTTTTGTAATTTAGTTTTAAGCTAGCCCTTTTTTTCGTAGTGAATACATTATGCATGGGTTCAATTACCAAATGGCGTCAATTATTAGATTTTCCTGTTCGATAAAATTTTAGCTGCAGTTTGAAACTATGTCCGGTAGATGGCAATAAGCTTAGCCCGAATATTTAAATTCACTATGTTAGACCATAAATTGTCGAAATGTGAATGTATGAATGTATGTACCCGAAAAAGCACGTGAGCAAAGTTTCATACAAATTCGCTCAAAAGTGATTGATTAAAAAGCACATATAATAATAATTTAAATTTTTGTCCATACAATAATTGTCAGCCTTCAATGTTAATCGCCCCACTGCTGGTGATGGGCCTCATCGCAGTGAGAGATAGGTTTGGCCATACTTCACCACGCTGACCCAGTGCAGGTTGACGTCACTTATATTCGAGAACGTTGTTTTTATTTACCTTCAAAACGAGCGATAGTTTATTATTAAATACATCCATAACTTTAAAAACTCAGAGATTTGGATCAAACTCGAAATCTCTTCGTAGTAGTCGAACGTTCTCCTACTAGGCTATTGCTTTTGTCAATGAAAAGCTTACAAACCTTTAAAATACAATTACAAATTCACAAATAAACACAATTTTACCTAACATTAAACCCGCATGAGTAATTATGTTTTTAGGTTAACAGAACATTGCCATCAAAAGGTCCTACATTGGTTACGCCAACATGTCAATTCAATTCTTGTTTACATAGCACAATTGCAAAAGCATTGACCATAGTGGCCATTCAGGGAGTCACCATTTATGTACACGCTGTTTTCATTGTGACACAAAAGCAATGACTGTAAACAAAACGAGCAGTAACTGTGACATTAAAGACTGCGAACGGCTAACTGCACTTTTATTTTCTAGACTTTATGAGACTTATGGGACTGCCTTGTTGATTCCATAAGTTTGAGGTTATGTTTCCGTGTCGTTATTAAGTCTCTGGTTGGATTTGGGTCAATCAAAAGGATGTTGGATATTACGGGCAAGAAATTCTCAGAACTGTGTGTCTAGAACTGTGTTCGGTAGACGGCAATAGGTCCTTATTACCTGGGATATATTAAAAACCATTTTTGATGAAATGTGAGTGTGATACCTCTTTACCTACCCGTTCAGGGATATCGTTTATATGGGCAGGCGTCTAAGTATGTTTTGGAATACAAATGTTGCATTCATAAATAAATATTTCCTATCTATGCGTAAAAAATTGCGGCTTTATTTTTATTTTTATACACTACCTGTGAATATTTCTGTGTTGCGGATGACTTTAGAAGCATTTAAACAACGAACACAAAGAACAACCAGACTTGAAACAATAGATTCGGACTCGTGTGTTATTCAAACCCAGTCGTTGTAATGTCAGTGGCGATGCGACTACTTAGATCACTACGTCTCTATACAAGGATACTAATCTTTTAGAATATGTGATTACCATATTGTCTATAAAGTTTATAACCGATTCATTGCTTATTTTGTACTTACGTCCTTCGACAGATATAGATAAACTTTTCCACAACAAACATAGATAGCATTTTATTAAAGATCGTTGGATTTATTGTTAAATAAATGGCACAATAGGATACGTGCGATTAGATTTCGCCCATTAGCCGATGTTTACAAAGAAAAGATAAGAGGAAAATCATTACAATAACAAGGCTGAAAGAAAAAGCTGACAAATACCGGATGGTTTATTATGAATCAATCTACAATAATTCTATATGAACAAGTACATACTACGTAAAAATTATGTAGGTAGGTATTTTGAATATTCTAACTAATATTATAAATGCAAATTTCATATTGTTTGCTTGTTTGTTACGCTTTCACGCCTTAACTACTCGACCAATTAACATGAAATTTTGCAGACTCGTTGTCAGGGGTACAAAAAGGACCTTTGGTACCTTTCATCCAAGAAAGACATTTATTTGCAAAGTATATATTAACGCGAGCAAAGCTGCGAGTAAAATCTATTGTTGAATAATAAATTTATCCTCATATACTAAATGGAATTCTTGTGTGGCCTATGACGCCGTGTTGTGCGTTAAGTTAAGTTAGTAAAAAAAGTCGTTGCAATATTACTAAGAGTACATAAAATATGTAACAATTAAGTACTTAGAAGAAAACTGTTTAATTTCCCCATGAAAACATTAACACAAACATTATTGTACTAAAGAGTACCTAGACGATAAGATTTAATAACAAAGTATTGTAAGGCTAGTTTAACATACATATCGCACCTTGATAACAAAAGTGGCTTTATACAAAAAACGCTAATTCTGAGTTAAAACCACGTCTAGATTGTTTAATAGCAAGCGCTTCTATTGCAAAGACAGACATTCTAATAGTTTGGATCCTTTTTCCTAGAGGCCGCTAGTGTCACTATACTTTTTGTAAATGCGACTGAGTAGTAATTCATAAGGTGACACTATATCAGTTCAAGACTGGCATTTAGAGGAAACGCACACTGCGGTGAGTAAAAAAGTGTCATTTTGTGTTTTGTGTCGTTTTAAACGTAATTCACGCCAATACTCTATGAAATAATAACTACATAAATGGCATTTTACATATAGTGTCGCTTATTTAGTTAAAGTAACATCGAAATAAATTTTGTGATGAATTAAAAGTGTATTTTTTTGTTTATTGCCGTTTTTAACGTAATTTCATGTAGCAGTCTTCTGATCGTAGTATAATATATAAATGACATTTTATATATAGTGCCTTTTTTTATTAAAGTAATAATATTTTTATTGTTTTAAGTGCCAGTTATACTATAAAGTTATTAGAATGATAATTATTTCACTTCGTTAAATAAGTGTCATACTGAGTAGATACCTGTAATGCGACATGTATTTAAAATTTTTAACATGTGAAGTTTTGTCTAATGTCATTCATGTAGTGAATGCCAATCAAAATAATCAATTTCATTATCAAACATTTTTATTTCCTTTTTAGGATTATCAACATAGATCCATAAAAAATAGAAATAAAAGAATGTTACAATTTAAGAAAAATGGACTGCCTCATCGAAATTAAATTTTCTTCCTTGCAAGAAACTGTCCAAATTTCTAAAAAAGTGATAATCTGTTGGAGCAAGGTCCGGGGAGGATGGTAGGTGTCGGAGACATTCCAACCACAGGTCCTCTAATTTAGCGACCATCTGTCGTGAAGTATAAGGTCGACTGGTCAATTGCTGTAGCCCACTGCTGCTTTGTCCTAAAGCAGCAGTGGGCTACAGCAATTGACCAGTCTCGGTTGCTTAACGGCTAGCTTTTTCATCATGGTTTACAATAATTGTTGACAATAGAGATCTGCCGTAATCGTCTGGGCAGATCTTAGAAAGCTGTTTTGTATGAAACCAACACTGGTCCACCAAACACACACCAGTACTTTTATCTGCGTCAGCTTTCGCTTGGGAGAGGATTTGACCGGTTCTCCTGGGTGCAACCACTGTGATGAGCATTTTCGATTTTCGTACAGGATCCATATTTCATCACAAGTAATACGATGCAAAATTGCCCCGTTATTGTGACGGTTGGTTAATGTAACGCAGCATTCAATGCGTGTTTGTTGGTGTGCTTAATTTCATTCATGCGGTACTCATGAGCTATTTCACTTTTCCAGATTTAAAATTATTTTATCACTGACACCGTAGCCTGCCGCTAACTCTGACGTAATTTGCGAAGGATTCGCTTTCACGATCACTTTTAATTCTTCATTGTCAACTCTCTGGTCTCCGGCTGTCCACTGGGTTTGTTCTGTGGGTCAACATTTTCAAAACGAAAACGTTGGATCTAAAAACGTATCGTGCTTTCTTTTCAAGTAGCTTCCCTATGCCCGTCAATAACCCTTAACAAAATCCCTTGAAATACTTTATAATTGAGGTAAGATAATTCTTTGTTTAAAACCTTTTTGTTTGTTTTTTGTAAGTTATAAGCGTGGTTTTAAGAGTAGTTAATTAATGCTTGATAAAATAGGTATATTGAAACACTTTATAATCATTGCTTCGCGATTGTACTGATTGCAACTTCATTATTTTCGCCAATTAAGTAATGTTCCTTCATACTATGCCATAATTTCATTTTATTTCCGTCATTTTTTTAACCTCTATCATAAAATATACAACAACTTTAGGTAATTATTACAAAAACGGGTTGGTTTACGTAAAACATATATGGCACTAAGCGGAACTTTTTTTAAATATATTATTTTCTTATTAACTACATCATTTACTTGCATGTTTTTAGTACCTAACTTAAAGTAGGATAGTTGAACTGATAAGTAAAATTAATTGCAGTGTTATATTTCAGTTATTTGCATAGATAAACAGCCATACTGAAAAACTACTTTTTGTGGATGACGCCACTTTTGTTTTAGAGGTGCGATATTTATAGATTTACTTATTTTTTTAGTTTATAGATGTAAGATGTATAATACTCGCATTTCATTTCTGTTTAGGTGCCACGTAACCCTAACTTTAACTGAATTTATAAATGCGAATATAAGTTTGTTTGTTACGATTTAGCGTCATAAATACTTGACCGACACGACGTCAGAAGTACCTACAGATAAGAACCTATATTTAAAAAAGAATTACTTTTCCCAAGGGATAGCTATTATCTACTAGATAAAATATATACATACATAAAAAATATTTTATAGTAAATGAAACTGGACGAGATGTATCTAATTTTAAACGATATTTGTCTCTTTATCTATGTATTAGGGACACTTAATTAATTAAGTTCTATGCGAGCCTCATAAATTCACACATTGATTACAAACTTTTGTTTATGATGAAAGACATATTTTTTATTTTTCTTTAACACAATGATTTAATTAAAAGGATTTTATTATTGTATAGCTATTAATATTCTAGTGTGGTTTATGAATATGACGTGCGTAGAATTTTACGGCGCAGATACTCCTAATCGCAACGCAGGCTTAGTGTTAAGTTGTTGCGCTTATATTTATATATATAAATCTTCTGTGCGTGTTTTTGTAATTAAACTCCTTCTAAACGGCTGGACCGATTTCGATGAAATTTGTTGTGTGTGTTCAAGTGGATTTGAGAATGGTTTAGATTTGTTTTTTTTTTTTAAGTGGAAACTTCTGTAGGCGCGTTGAGCACTTCTTGTGTAAACAAAAATCATGGAACTCGCGTCATCGTCACCGAACGCTTTACATTTTTGAATTATTTTTGGTTTATAAAGAAGTGTTTATGATCAAGGATTAAAGTTTTCACTTCTATCGGCTGTCCCCAAAGACTGCAAGTATTTTTTGTTTTTATTTATTTTTTCGTGTGTACAGGTCAACGTCTGTCGAGACAGCTAATATCGTATAAAACCAGTGCGAACCAGCTTATACGGCTTTACACTTATGGCTAACCCATTGAGCTTTGAGGGGCTAATTCTTGTAATAAAATCAGACTGGAAATTGTTCGGTCGAATTACCTTATTTTAATATAATAGCAATATATCAATACTCACAAGTTCTCGTAAGAACCAATTTGTCAAAATCAAAACTTATGGTTAGTCAACTTTCTTGCACATATTCAAAGGGGTTGAGCATCGTAGCTGAAAGTCGATACCAAAGCTATCAGCGTTCCGTTTTATTAAGCGCTGAAAGTTGCCTACGGCGACGTTTAGCTTTTAGCTGCCGCCTTATTAATCTGATTAATTTCTAATTTATCATCTGACTCATTATCGATCGTTCTACCCTTCTAATCCTCAAGGAATAACTTAAGGTAAAGGAGATAGAGATTGTTGTTGTTAGACACTGACAAATTTACGAAATCAACAGGTCTACTTTAACGGTCAACTTCCCGGTCATAGTAAGATGAAGGGTTTTTTATTTTATACACTGGATTAGCCCGGATGACAATAATATGAACTCTGTAGGATAAGAAAAACTAGAATTCAAATTTGTACACGAGTCAAAAAAATATAAGTACCTTATTCAAAAATGAATTGAAAAGGAGATAATCGTAGCCTAAAAGTCGAATTATAAAAAAACATTTTAGCTATTTTTACGTGCTGTAATATACTATAAGCATCTTTGAAAATATCTTAACGTCGTTTTTGGAGGTAGATATTTTAATAGATTCTTATAGCAGCTAATTCTCATAACAATACCTTTTGATTTCGTTTAACACACGTTTAATGTGAACTGAAATACAATTATTTATGATTACATTCGACTTATATTTTAATGTGGAATAGCATTTGTGTTTTATAACATTGGGATGGAACTGTATTTAAGACAGTTTTCTTTGCGAAAGGTAACCTTTTCACTCGTATGTAAATACCATATCCATATTTAGAACTTAACTTGAAAGAGTAATTATCAAATTAGCACACTAAATATAATTTAAAAATAGAAAGAAATCCAAACACATGTAATTACGTTTAACAAATTGAACGAGATACCTACCGATAATAATTAACCGCGAACAATACATTTCTTATTGTGTATGCTACATCGCATTCAATGTGTAAACCTACACAAACCTATGCTCTACTTGGCATTATAACCAACTAGTACCTTCCTTATATTTATAACACCTGCATAGTACCAAGGGTTCATTCATTATAACTCCACGATTGCGCAAGACTTCTAACGATCTCTAACAAAAGCTATTGTTCTAAGGTACCTGTGCATAGGTGCCGTTTAATACACTCATTTGTAATCCATGTACTAACGTAATGGCCATCTCATGTATAAATACGTAATCTGGCTTGTGTTGAACACATGTTTGTATCACGAGTCACTCACTTCGAGTATTTCCTAATATTTAAATGCATAAAACTGTTGTTCATTCTAGAAAAGTCATTACCGTGTTTTGTTTAAGAACTTCATTCAAAATTAAACAACTGTATATGAATTATATTGCTTTTAATTTACTACTTACTTACCGCGGCATGTTTTGGTTGCTCTTAAGCAGTCATGAAAACTTGTTAATACGAGGGGAGGTCCAAAAGTTCGCGGAATTACAGGGAAGGATAATTAAATGAAATATCAAACTATTTTTCCTTTTCAATGTATTCTCCCTTAACCCTAATACATTTATTAGATCTGTCAAATAACTTATGAATACCGTCGAAAAAAAAAGATTTGTCTTGGGCGTCTAAATAGGCCGAAATTACCGACTTCACTTCATCATCGTCGCAAATTTTTTTCCACGCAGTTCTTTCTTCATTTTTTTCCAAAATGATCGCTTGGGGCCAGGTCTAGGCTGTAGGGTGGGTGGCGCAGTTTTTCAAATCCGCACCGGTGAATGGCAGCCGTCAACAACATGGCTTGTGTGCACGGACACTTTTCTCCATAGTGGCTAGTTTCTTCCCGATTGACTTGTTTACTCGTTGAAAACTCAAAAGCTATTAACCCGATTAGGCTGAAACTCGGTATATATACTAACAATGAGTCACTCAATTAGTAAACTCACCCTCGCCAACCCCGTCATTCCGCGAATTTTTTGACCTCCCTCGTATGTAGAAGTCTACTGCTTCATAGATTTAGGGTTAGAGTTTCGGGTCTGGTAAAGTTTTAGATTATTCTGTTAAGAATTATGTAGTACGGGAAGCAGTACTGTGTCCGTTAAGCGGCAATAGACTCAGACCCTTATTACGTGAAGGCTAAAACTATAGGTAACGCAATTCGGGTATAATATGACTCCCCTAGCCTACCCACCTACCCTTTCGATAATATACCTAATTATGCGTAAGACAATGTATGTACGTAAATGAATTAGGATTAAAAAGTCTTATATAGTAATATATAAAATATATTTACGAGAACGAGTCTTATTTTGACTCGCCTAAGAGCCTGCTGTGCACATTATTTGATAATAGTATAAATAACTCTGCTCACCCATAGAAATACCCCCCTCATAAAGCGGTGTAAGAATAGTTTGCTTCACATTGCTTTGCCTCAATTTCATCTTTAATTTATTTGCCCCATTGTGATACAGCTGGTACTGCAAGTAATCAAAGGTTATAGCTACCAGTCTATAACAGACAGGTATAAAAAGGTGCTTTTGGACAGCCTGGTATAAATAAGTAAAACTAGGCTTAAATTTAAAAATCTGCTATATACTTTTAAATACAACTCGGTTTTAAATTAAATTCGAATGTGTCAGATAAATAATATAGGTATATTCACAGAGAGCTGCAAAAATATTTAGATACCCAAAATGTGTCTGATTTATACCGGTAGGCGCTTCGACGAAACCGCAGACGCTATAAATGTTAAAGAGGCGAAACATAAAAGTAAATATTTCTTGAATAAGTCGTATTTGATGACAGACATAAATTAAAGGTACGGTACGAAAAATATCTAACGCATAAAAATCGAATGATAATAATTTGTAATCGATCAATCGCAATTTCATTTTTGCTCTGATATCTGAAGTGAGCGTTGGACCGTTTACATTTACAACGATGAAGACTTCTGAAAATATAGACGTTAAGTGATAGATTGTTCTAATACTTCTGACACTCAGAATATATTAAATGTATCTTTACGTACTCATCGCTTACGTACGTACTAAAGAGAGCTTTTGCTTCATGCGGATTTTCCTTTATCTGTAATTTACCATACACGTATTAGGCCTTTGCGATTCAAGTAAACCTTTAATGCAGAATACTCTCATAATTTCGTGATAAAACCAATAAATTAGCAAACTGGATCGTTTAAACCACAATTTATGACCTCACCTCTATAAAATGTTCAATTAGATACTCTCCCGAGTCGAATTTTGTTTAAATATACCCACCATAAATGGCTGGTTTAGCTAATTATAATTCATTGTATAAAAATGACTATTTATATATTTCGTAGATCGTTGTGTACACGTTATTGTGTAAAAGGGTATAGGATTTGATTCCACTGTTTAACACGTACGTCGCACAAGGTTATTTATTACGTAGGTACCGTACCTACCTATGCTTTATTATCACATAAGTATTCGTACCTATAAGTATTCTTAAAATAAAACAATGAATACCGTTGAAGTACTTTCAAATGAATTCGTTAAAAATATACTACCTGCTGTAATACTAATGCTATAATCTACCGAGTACATTTTAATACTTCGTTCAGTTACTGAAAGTTACCTAACAGAAAAACCTAATGCCACTTTGCGCAACTCTGGATTTCAAGTCGGGATTTTATAGCCTGTAGTGCTATGCCACCAATGACGTAATCGAATTCACACAAATCTTTTCTTCCTTTGAAGAATAAATGTTAGTAAAAATATACCAGAAAACTATTGAATGAGAAGAGCACTCGCAAAAATGGGTTATTTATCTATAGAGTAATAAAAAAAGCACTAATATGATTAATTTAACAAGGAAATTCTAATGTTTTTATTGCTTTCATCTTTTCAGGCTCCACAGTTTATTACTTTCAAAGAAGGCAAATTAGGAGTAAACTTTGGCGGATACCATGCGGCCGTCGGCCTCGGAGGATTATTGGGTAAGATGCGAAGCTTATGAATCTCTACTAACGTAGTCGTTGTCTAAATGAAGTGTCTATATTATTATAATACGTAAATATTTTCATGCATATTATCTCAAAACTATACCGCTAGAATAAATTAGAGGGTATGAAATGACAATAAAAGTCGCACTACTCCCTACCTCTAAGCCATTGGTCCTGGTGTACTGCCAGTCTATATGGAGAGCCGTATCTTCAAAGATACTGCCTGTGGTCTATCCATAAAATACCTTTATTTTTTCGGAATTTACCCTAACAAGAAGATTTCTTAGGTCTGATGCGAGTTGTATCGTGACTGTAAAGAAATCAATATTAAGCCGAATTCACTAAGTATAAAAATCTGGTACCAATGCATATAGGTCTACGGGTTGGGAGCTTTCTACGCTAACCCACAGTCCGCGTAAAGTTGTCAAGGCCATCAGAGGTCAACAACTAACACACACACACACACACAAAAAACATATGGGTCTTATAAGGCTGGAACAATCATTATAATTATTTTTCTAAATTTTAGTTTAAACAAGGTCATCTAGCCATTTCCAAAACACTACACTGCATGCTTAGAAAGAAAAAACAATAAATTAAAACTAACTCCAGATTGCTAACACTTTGCTCATACTCTTGCTGTTCTCTTAAAACTCAAAACTCAAAGCTTTGCTTAAGCTTCTCAATTTTGAGTACCATGTGTGCATAATTAGGACTTATAAAATAAACTCCAAAATTATCAAATATATCAGCGAGTTTTATTCTAAAATATATTTATTTTTATAGAGAGTGGTGTTGCCGTATATTTTTTATCAAAACAGTGCTTAATGAGGCTCTTACCTATGAAAAGAAAATCTTGACCCTCGCCTTTTTAAATCATTATATTTCTGTTGACTTATTATTTTGATAGCAAGATTTATTTTATTTGAGGATACTTAAATCAGAGTATGGACACCTTTATCATTTGTAATAAATTATAAAGGTACTTTCAGCACATTAACTAAAATAGATGTTATTATTTATTTAATTGTCACTAACATGTTTAGCAGCACCTAAATTAAAAACAGGTGTTTATATTTATTTAATTGTCACTTACATGTTTAACAGGGTGAATTTCAGGATCACGCAAATTTTGAATCTATATTAAACTATATTTTGGTATCTTTATCAATAATGCTTAACTTGTATTTAAAAGATCTTCAATTAGATCTTAAAGGCATCTGAACACAGGCAGAGTATACTTTGACTAGTCCGATGTTATACATCGCGGCATCGTCTACTTTCCAAAGAAGATGGTTTTGATGTTTATAGCTGGCGATGGGGGCGCTGGAGGCGGTCTGTTCGCTGAAGCAGGCACACCGCACGGCCAAGCGGCCAGAGCTGGACTAGGCGGATCCCTGGACTCTAAGGGCAGTTCCTCTGGTACGAAAACAATACATTCATTTTTATTTTTATAAAATAGTGTAGAATTGTGGATCAGGTTATGTTAACCTAATTGATTACACTGATAGCGTAGTGGTTTAAGTGGTCGCCTCACCACAACCACTGCGTCGAGTGTTGTGGGTTCGAAACCCACACGGGACAAAACTTTGTGTGATCCACAAATGGTTGTTTCGAGTCTGGGTATTCTTTTTATGTTATAATGTCTCTCGCGACACAGGATTTACCACTAGTGCGAGGGTTGTCTTTTAAAGAAGGAAAAGGAATAGAAAGTAATTATACCACATCATACCAATATCATTATAATCTGACTAGTATACTTAGAAGCAATGCTAAACGTTTGGTTTCGCTTTATTTGATACATCCCCTTATTTTTCTCATGTCAAGCAGATTAAAAGATCCCGCGAGCTTCTATATTTACATACTCGTCATCTCATCTAAACGAATATATTATCAAATTATACTTCACTCAAAGCTAATCCACATATTATGCTCATAAAAGGCATAAAAAGATCTTACTCAAGCACTTAATTTTATATTGACGTGAATATTCCCGAGAAACAAGAATTTTAATACTCTTGGAATTGCTGGTATTATCTTGAACAGTAATGGTTTGTTTTTGTTGACTTAATACATCGTAGCATTAATTAATTCAGCTTCACCTGACTTGACCTCTTCCACCGGATTGCAATTAGCACATTTGCAAAATGCAATGACAAAAACTTAGTTCATGTTTTGCGATATTGTTAGCTACATAAAGTAGTCATTATATGATAGTATCATTATTTTAATGATTATATTTTTAAAATTGAATGAGTAAAGCATTAATGAATTTATACACAGGTTATATACAGGATTTTTGTATTAATATTCCATTGCATACATAGGTTTAATGATAAATGTTTAATGTATTTTTCGTAATAATACAGCGGATACAAATAACATACAGCTGCATTATTCATTTGAATATGTTGGTGATCATATCACAAACCTATCAAATACATTATTTTCTAACATATATTATTATATAACATTTAAAATTTATATGTAGTTAGAACATATTCTTTTGATATCATAATTATCATTTAATGATCGCTATACCCATCTACGTCAACTGCAACTATAGATAACTATAAATCTCATGTTAACACTTGATACAAAAGCACATATTTCTACTTGAGATATTTAATAGTGTTATTAACGAACGAAACCGAAGCGAAGGACATTAATTATAAAAGTAAATAAATAAGTGTTCTGCAGTTAGTTAGCATTGTCGACAATGCCAACACACAGTTTCCTATTGTGTATTGTTACCAACAGCATACAAACTATTGTATTTATGTAACCAGGTGGATTATACGCCGGCGCTACAGCAGGGGGCAACGTGAAAGCAGCAGCTGGTCTTGGAGGCGAAATAGCTGCTGACCGATCATCCGGCGGCGGATTCGCTGCCGCATCATCCGGACACCATTATGCTGCCTCAGGCTTGGTAGGTGATACAGCTGATAAAGATTGGAGAAAAGAAGAAAGACGTAGACTAAAAGAAATAAAGAAAGCCTTAAAGGCGAAGCAGAAGCAATATAGTGATTATTAATCGGGGCAGGATTTTTTACTTTAATACTTTTTTATTCATGTTCGTATTGTATTAAATTTAGTATTATTAATACTCATATTACGAAATAAATTTCTAACAGTAAATGTGTTATCATTCAGTGAATCGACAAGGAGGAAATGGTTAGCATTACGATCATTTTGTACTGGGCGTATATTTGAAAAGATTCTTCAAACAGATTCATTTTTCGTTAACACAAATTCATTACATATTAACTTTAATATTCTATCAAAATTGTATTTCAAGTAATAATTTTCGGCGTATCTCTTTATATTTAAAAGTCATATGTTTAAAAGAAAATATCAAATATATATTCTCTATCTTTTCTCGACTCCGTAAGTGTAAATCAGGAGCAAAGCGCCCCAAGGTTGATCTAACCTTTGGTAACTTACAGACTTAAGGTAAAAGAACCTAGTTTTCTACGTGCATGCTTTCACAATGCACTTATTCGCCATTGGACATTGGAATCTCATTTATCAGATCCCATTTTTCACTATTATGGTTATGCTGCAAAATATTTTGCATGTTGCTTTGACTAGAATTCTTCATAGTTATTTATACATAATCTGTTCATGTACGCAGCATGATATACACAATCTGTTCAAGCTATCATTGTAGTAATTGTCGTTTAGTATCTTATTTTTATTAGCATGTCGCATGAAACTAAAAGTTCCAGATATATAACTCAACATTTAAAATTTCAGCGAGGCGCTACGGTGGAAGAAGAGTTAAACATCGGCGCAGTTCCTGCGCAAGAAATAACACCAATACGTAAGACGATTTATTCTGAAGCAAATCTTGAAGCCACTAATGAAATAATACCAGAAGCGAAAGTTGATGTAAAAGCTGAAGCTCAACCTGCTGTTATTGTTAAAGAAGTGAGTAAATGGAGAGGTGCAAGACATAATAGGAGTAGCTTTTATAAGGCAACAGATTTTCATCACAAAATGAATTCATGGTTAAGTGCTCCTCAGATATGGTTAAGTCAACCAACGTGGTTGATACCACGCCAATATAATTATGTCAAACAGGTTTGTCTTAAAGTTTAAAGTATTTCTTCGTGCACCCAGAGGCCTCAAGACCGCCGAAATGTTGCAGCACTCAATGTTATTTGACAATAATCCTACACTTTACAGCACTTATAAACCTTTTTTTATACCAAAGTGCAAAATTGCAACCATGTGTTAACAATTATGATTACTCTAGTATATTTTAAAAAATTGATAAAAATAATCTACCACACAACCAATCGATTAGAAGATTGACCAATTAAATAATTTTATTAATAAAAAAATTCATGTTCCTGTCTAAGAACCAAAATCAAAAATGAAATATGAAATTTTTATATTGTATAGGTGTACGTCCAGCCTCCACCGCCCCAAATAATTGAGAAAACTTATATCCGCACACATAAGCCTCACCGTCATCATCTTAGAAAGACTGCTTACATCGGTGGTTATATTGGGGCTGGCGCTGATGCTGGTGTATCACAACCAACAGTTGAAAGAAGAGCTGATGTTGGCGTCGAAGGAGAAGCACACGCTGCTGTGGGAGGAGGAGTGAACGCGAATGCAGGTGGTGCTGGAGAAGTTACTTATACAAAGAGAGTAACTGTACAAAATAACCCCACTTTCTTCCAGGATATATTTAATGTACGTACCAATCAAGAATAATTAAGATATAGCTAAGTATTAAATACCAACGAATCAGAAGAATAATCACTAATAATTATTAATAATTATAATCGTTAATTAAATAGTTAAGTAACAGCAGCGGGCCGTTGATCAAAGATGAATCAGTGATCAAGTAATTGAGAGCTATGCATTCGAGAACTAAAAAGTATAAGTTAGCGATATTTTTATAAGTAACGATGGTAGTCCATACTTAGTTGAATTTTACTAAATCTATGTAGCATTTATACACAATACTGAAAATTAATCAATTAGTAACATACAACATTTACTGAATTAGTTAATTTTTATTTCAGATTCCGATTGCTACGTTGAAGGCAGTTAATAGTTTTCTAACTAACACTGCTGGCAGTACAAGCGTATCTGTACAAAAATCCGCTTCAGTCCAAGCAGGTGGTTACTATTAAAATTAACATTATGTACAAACATTTTATATGGAATATTTTAGTTGCTTATATAAATCAAAATATTTTTGTATAAGTTAAATTAACTTAAGACTAACAGTGTTATTTAAATATAAATAAATCAAGCTATCCCAGTTCCAAAAAAATAAATTATAACAGTATTCTACATACATGATGTTAGTAAGTAGGTACTTAGTCGAGGAGAATATAAATAACTAAATGTTCTAAACTTTGGTATTTATTTAATCTAAAATACTTTTTAGATAAATTAATTAACAAAGCTGCCTAGTATTTTTGTAATTCAAAAAGTATGCGAAATATGTCTATTGCATTAACATTTTGTAACTTCTACTTTTATGGAATAATATAGCAGTGTTAAGACTTAAAATAAGGCCGAAGTTGGTCTGTAGGGATACTTTCCATTTATCATATTAGAAATGCCTAATAACACTTTTGTTGATCTGAGATTTAAAACAAGAAAATCTAAAAGTTTTATAAGTACTTAGCTATAATTTAAATAAAAAATATATTTTAAAACTCTGATAAGCCTGGTAAGCGTCCTTCTGGGAACGGCGCACTATAATCTTGACGATATTTTTATCACCTAGCTTTTATTACATTTTTATTCTTTACGATCACCCCTTTTAAGGGGAAGCGTATTTGGAGAACTTATTAAAATAATAAATAAATTTACACAAAATAACAGCTGCGACTGCTCGTAAAAATACTGGTTTTGTTTATTTTAATTTCTGTGCAATAAAGCTAGAAATTTATGAGTCTGTTTGAGCCGTTATCCTACCTTATTAATACTAGCCCTTCATTTCCATATCCTTTTGCAAGATACTAGCGCCTTACAGTGGGTTAACTTTAATAATATTGAAATAGTAAAGAAATAAAAATAAGTATTTTGTTTGGTCCTGTAAGAAAATTGTCATTGTGTAACGATTAAAATGATACAAGCAAATTTTCTCAGCAACATATATCTCTAGTAGGTATATTTAAATACTTTTCTTTTTTGTAATACAGTACCTATTCTAATTGCTCATGTAAACGAGGTAGTTAACACATGTAAGTAAAAATACTTACGCGGGTTGTGTGTATCATATAAACTAGCGAGCAATGCGAGTGACCCGCGTAAGTAGCGTGTTTGATTAAGTTATGCAGCTCGCGCAAGTAGCTTGCGCATGTAGCCAACTATTTACGTCATGTACAATTTACTTTAAATATCCTCAATGCTGATATAAATACTTTTATTTTAAAATTAACAAACTGTGTCGAATGATTGTGTTTTCAATTGTGTGTAATGACATTACTCATTAATAATTCATTTTCTACAGAATCAAATTTAGAATCATCGAAGCATGTGCCTGAATCAAAGTCAGTTGCATCATCATCGGAAGCACATATATCGGTACAGACACCGAGTGCTACCAAATTCCTAGACGATATCTTCTCTGTAAGTTCATCCTCATTTCATCTTCATTAAGATTTTCGCGCACTGCTTAATTTTGGATACTAATTCGTTGGTATGAGGGTTAAAATTCTAAGTTTGAATGTATAATGCCTTGACCTTGTTTAATCATACTCGGCTAGCAAGCACATATTATCAATGCATGTTTCTAATCACGTAGGCCACGTGAATGTTTGTCATATTTGCCATTCACATACACACTAAATTCTTGTCACGCAAAATCACATTACAATTGAAATAATAATAACAGAAGACTAATTCTCGTAAATAGAACTCTTTAACATAAATAACGTTTCGATCTAGTACCTATAATAAACGTGAAATGCGAACTGAAATACAATTAATTATTAATGTATACATCGTTTATTTTAATTTGTAATATCTATGCCACTGAGACTAAATCGGAACTCTAAATTAAACAGTTTTTATAACAAGAATCGAATAATGTAGAATTTTATCACTAATAATTAGAAAATGTTAAATATTTGAATTACTACGTCGACCTTCGGATGATCGGCAGGCGTTAGGACATTATGCTTTGTCCATCGTGTCATATTGACTTATTTATTGGAAATATTTGCTAAATGATGGAATTAGTTTCTTTTTTTAGGGTCGTTCGTCGATTCGCACCACGGGTTGTTCGCACCACGGTGTGAATCGCAGAAGGACCCATTTTGAATTAGTCGTTTCACACCGAATCACCGAAGAGCTATTTTTGACTTCGTCAATTCGAACCAATGTTATTTTACTACTACTGAACAGTCTCGCATAAAAGTGTTAGTACCTACACCAATTTATTTTTATTTATTAATACACTACTAAGCTTATATCGCTTTGGAGAACGAAACTGTTCCATGCTTAGATGAAAAAAAAATAACAATTCTTTGGTTACTAAATAATAATAATAAAAAAATATATATATAATTAGGTATTATTATTTTTTATTTTCTTTAATAATACCTATATATTTCTTTTACATGATTAAAGATAATCAATATTTTGTCATGTGACTAAAAGAAACTAAGACGACAATAAACATTGCTTTGTCTGCTTATTTCAATAAACGTTTTCTACCCGTTAGTACCAAGAAAGTACATTTAAAAATAAAAATGGTAGCGGTTCGAAACGACGAACTCAAAAATAGTTCCTCGGTGATTCGCACCGTGGTGCGAATCGACGAAGTACTAAAAAAGCATTCACCGTTTCACACCATGGTGCGAAATGACTAATTCAAAATGGGTCCTTCTGCGATTCACACCGTGGTGCGAACAACCCGTGGTGTGAATCGACGAGAGACCCTTTTTTATCGCCTCCACAAAGAAACAGTTTCTGATTCAAATTATAAAACACAAATGCTGTTTGAACATTACAATAACATTGAATATAGTTTGGTAAAAGCTATCGTTAGTTGATCGTATCATCCATTCTTAGTCAAATGAAGATTTATGATTTTGGTGGTTTGAGGTTGCAAGATGATTCAATTAACTTTAAGTTATACTAACTAATTTTTGCTTTTTGTACTATCTTGTTCTAGATCATCGTATATTGTTATAAAATTTATTTTTCTAAAATATGAATAGTTGTAGTCTTTGTAATTTTAAAGCTAAATCAGATATGGTACTTTAAGTAACAGTGATCGGTTAATTAGTTGCTTCTAGAAGTCTCGATGTTGTCATCTAACGCTTCGCTATATACATGTACCTTTATATGCCAATCATAGTGATAGATTTGCTTATCTCGCAAACTAAACTCGTCTTAGTCGCTGAACTCCTACAACTAAGCAGGCTATTCCGAAAGTGTAACCCCTCAACAACATCAACTGCCAAAATTAAAAGTAAAGCCACTGTAGGCCTGTAGTAGTATTACAAGATTAAGCAAAATTCAAGCATGAAGATTCTTTTCTAAGTTCAATGTATCCCCATCCCCAATCAATAAGGTGTGTGTGATTATTTTCATGCTAAAGAATTCTATCATTATACAGTCGTCATATTTCTCAGAAAATACAACTATAGCTTTACGTGAAATCTATCTTTGCCACCCTAACGATGGAACAGTCCTTAAAAAAGCACAGTTCATTTGAAACACCTTTTGTATTGGAAATTACTGTGAAAAAATATCACAATGTGGTCTTTTTATCGTTCTGTATTTTAATTTAATTGGAGATAAGGTATTTTAAAACTAACATTATTGGTAAGAATTTATAAAAAGGTTTATTAATTCTAGATTTGTAGCATTAGTAACTCATATGTATATAAACTATAAGGTGTAGAACTAGAATAAATGGTTGTGTGCGGTGTTGGAACAACAAATGTTTAAATACATATTGGCAAATTAGGGAAACTTGAACTAAAGCAGAACAAATAATGAAGGTTGTGGATATTCGGTGAGTATTTATAACTTTTTGTATTTTACACTGTTTTCTTTTGTTGTTATAGATTAAGTGAGAATTAAATTCATTATTACATTTTCTTATAGATACCTATTAATACGCTGTCGGCAGTAAACACATTTTTAGAAAACAACGTAGCAAGAAGACAAGTTCAGGTGAGTTCCAAAATACAAAACCTTGTTTAACTAAGTGCTTATTATAGTAATGTTTTCTTATTTTTAGGATTCCGTACCCAAAGGGTAAAACGAAACCCTATTACTAAGACTCCACTGTCCGTCTGTCACCAGGCTGTATCTCATGAACCGTGATAGTTAGACAGTTGACATTTTCACAGATGATGTATTTCTGTTGCCGCTATAACAAGAAATACTAAAAAACAGAATAAAATAAATATTTAAGGGGGCTCCCATACAACAAACGTGATATTTTTGCTCGATATTGATAACGGCAAAAGGTAGACGCTTGAAATATTCACAGAATATTTAGTTATATATTCACTTTAAAAATAAATAATGAAATTAAAATAAAACAAATATTTAAGAGGGACTCCCATACAACAAACGTGATTTTTTTTGCTCGTTTTTGCTCGATAAGGATAACGGTAATAGGTAGACGCTTGAAATGTTTACAGAATATTGAGTTATATTATTCACTTTAAAATAAATAATTAAATTAAAATAAAATTAATATTTAAGTGGGGCTCCCATACAACAAACGTCATTTTTTGCCGTTTTATAGATAATGGTACGGAATCCTTCGTGCGCGAGTCCGTTATTGCGTAATTAGGAGTGTAAAAACACAATCTACTTGTCAATTACAATAAAATAAGGCGGCAAAACCTTTACTGGTGGACAAGAGTGTCATGATTTCTAATTGCTACCCGAACTGCAATGTCATGCCTTGAAATTATTGTTGACAAAACGAACCCTAACTTACTCACCGAAGGCAATAGTCACCATCAGGTAGTTTTAACAATAATTATTTAAAAGCCTTTGCAAGGTAATTTTCAATCATCACGTCTCGAATTTGATGATTCGCAAATCTTTGCTGTATGTTTTATTTTTGATAAACTGTCACAAACAAATATAGTTTATATGCTTTAAAAATAAAGGTCCAAGATTTTGCTAGAGTTCTAATATTCATACGAACCATGCACTGAATAGTGTATCTTAAATAAATACTCTATTTAAATTATTTATTTAGTAGAAAATAACAACCCCTGAATCTCGAGTCTACTTAATAGCGTACTTTAGATTTAGCAGGTTTTTAACTGCATGTAATTTAAACAATTTTGTATTAGATACACCTAGATCTGTTTATGTAAACATCGCTGTTATGTTCATATTCGGTTAAATTGCATATTGATATTGAATACAGAAATAACAGATTCCCCTCGCATTGCTTTCAGATTACTGGTGAAGTTTCTAACGAGCCGACGAAAGTTAGACTAGGACCTCATGCCAGAAGGAGGGCCAACAAACAAGTGATTATAGTACAAGAACCTGCTAAACCAGAGCCGGCACCGCAAGAATCCAACTAAAGCGATTCCGTAATACCGCATTTGTACCTGAAATTACCACTTTACATAATTGACTTACCACTATACTACGGTATGTTGGAATTGTACAAATCTGCATTTGCAGTTGCAATTATTGTAAATACAATATATTTTATATAAAATAAAATCTTAAAATCTGTGTATTTATTTGGTATATTTATTGCTAATCCCTCAATTACATTTTATCAGATTTAAAACATGGGGTTAGGAATTTTAAACCAAAGTTTATCATGTTTCCAAACAATAAAAAAAAAATCCTAGTACGTTTAAGTTGCAGAATTATTTGCTGAATAATAATTTTAATGACTGCTTTGTTAAGTGAGCTTTGAAAGTAGCAATAGGTTAGTGGTAAACCGTTAGACTGACATGCAAAGGTCTTGAATTTCATCCTAAGGCACGCACCTCTGAATTTAGAAGTTCGAACGGTAAAGGAAATCGTCGTAAAGAAACCTGCATATCTGAAAGTTCTCCATATCTCAAAGACATGTGAAGTCTGCTAACCCGCACCTGGCCAGTATGATAGATTATAGCCTAACTCGACTGACAAATCTGTACGGTTGGCGTAGTGGTTTAAGTGGTTGCCTCGTAACTGCCACTACGCTGAGTATTGTGGGTTCGAATCCCACACGAGACAAAATATTTTATGATCCACAAATGGTTGGTCAAAGTCTGGATGCTCTTTGTGTCCATTGTTTGAATCTTTGTAAAGTCCTCCGCAGCACAGGAATTATTCCTCTTCTTACATTGAGGAAAGGCCCGTGCTCAACAGTGGGACATTTTGTATACATAGCTGATAGTGATATATTGTTAAGACACAAATGATGCGTAGATATTAAACAATTTTATTAGGATAAATTTCATATTAAAAATAGCAAAGCCTTTACTTAAAACAGCCCAAAATTTACCTCTAGTCTAGAGTAAGTATGAACTAGAACGCCTACATATAGACTTGGGCTCAACATAGAAATCAGTAACAGTTACTCACCAATACTTTACGGAGACAAGAGTATTGGTTCATTAATAGACGCAATCTATATATTTCAAAGCAAATTACTAAGAGCGACCTTTGACCCACGCTTTTCAAGATTATAAATACGTAGGTATGCTGTAAACTAAGCTAAGTTTAAGAACTTTTGGGTCAACAAGTACCTGAGTGAAGATAGCAGCGCAGCAGATATAATGGAGTGATATACTCCTAACTTTTATTTTCTTTTCTTTTTAAACTCTCGGAATTAATACCGCAAGGGATTTTACAAACATTTAAACAACCGACACAAAGAACACTTAGTGCAGTCTATAGATGGACGATATATCAACAACATTATTGGATAATCATAAAAACAAAAGTGTTGTACCGAAAATATTTATTTTTACATAAGTTCTGTATACTTAATGAAACGTAAATTATTATAATATGAAGATGTTATAATTAAAAACAAGATTCTAGAAAAGATGTTGGTTTTGCTAGCACCAGATAGAGATTGTACTGTGAAAGCAACATTAGTATTCTTGAATTAATTAGCCTTAAGCACGTAACGCGAGAGAATGCAGATACTGGTGCCTCTGGCGCCGTAAACACCAAAATAGACTACAGTCTCTCCAATCTCTTTAATAGGATAATAATATGCACCAGGCTGTAATTTATTAATGTCCATTTTATTAAAAGAATAATTTCCTTTAAACAGCTCACATGTTTTTTCGTTGTATCGCACACCCACGGCAATAAGCATCAGCTTAGGGATAACACTTTTGCATGACAATCTTTTATAAGAATTCGTATATTTCACATCCCCGTCTGCTTTTTCGACTCCAGATTTTATCTTCCAATAATATCCTCTCAAATTTTCCCTTATTGTTAGGTTGCCTTTGAAATAAAATGCATCACTTTTGTTGTAAGCTATGACGTCGAGTGTCATAGGATTTTGCTTCTCATATGGAGGGTCTGCTACGGGACACGATTCAATATTTCTTAGCGTCACTTTGTACATTACAGAAAATACTGACACTGTAAATTGTGTAAATACTATAGAACATAATAAACAATTCCATTTTGCTATCATAATTATTTTTCTACTCAAGCATATGACACTCGGCAATAATCATTTGAAATAAACTTGGTGACTACATTGTATTGATGCTTATAGCAATTTAAATATCATTATTATAATTATTCTAAATGTAGTAACATAAATATATCAGTTCTAATATTTTTATAATAGGCGTTGGACATAACAAGATTCATAGCTTTTGAGCTTAATGATACGTAACGTGTAAACAGCAGCGCAGTGATAGACAAAGTCAAAGTCAAAAATAATTTATTCATTTAGGTAATTTATCACTACCTATTATAAATCAGAGTGCCCCACCGCGTCTATCTGTCTGTCTGTCTGTTCGCGAACCTAAAACTCTTCTTTCCGTTGCTGAAATGATTGTAGTCCTCTAAGTGCAACATGTGTAAATAGTTTTTTTAAATATTTAATGCAAAACGAATGATTAACGATTTTAAATATAAAAGATTATTTTTATTTTTAATTTGGCTCATTTTTTTAATTTGATTATATTGATATTTAAATTTTAATGAACATAACTTTTTTGTTTGTGAACCGATTGGAATGATACAAATATTTAATGTTACGGAAAGCTTGCCATAACACATCAGTGAAACTGCACTTTATTTAGTATATACGTTTAATTATTTGAAAATTATTTTTAATATAAATACGAATGTGAGTTTGTTTGTTTGTTACACTTTCACGCCCGAACTAGGGTGACCGATCATGATGAAATTTCGCGTACACATTTTTAGGGGTATAGAAAATGACATACCTATGGTATGTCATGTTCTTTTCTGCACCTCTGATAACTTAGGAATGCTTCTTGTTTTTCTGGATGAACTACCTTTTATTCAGAAAAATAAAGAAATAGTTCGATTGTAAATAATTATATTATTATTATAGGCAAGTATATTAATATCACTAATATTTAAAGGTTTATTTTTCAGTTCTTCTTTATATAAATATATGGTAGTTCTTCGAAATGCTGAGTCTTCTTTTTAACGATTAGTTTCAAAATTTTTAGTAGTCTGTCAAGTTTTAGTATATCAGACTTGATTAAAAATCTATTGACTCTAGCCACCGGTGTGCTACTGCGACGCAATAGGTTAAATCTTAACTAATATTATAAACGCGAATGTGAGTCTGTTTGTTTGTCTGTTACACTTTCACGCTCTAACCCCTCTACCGAT
Source organism: Catocala sponsa (assembly GCA_963564715.1). Taxonomy (NCBI): domain Eukaryota; kingdom Metazoa; phylum Arthropoda; class Insecta; order Lepidoptera; family Erebidae; genus Catocala; species Catocala sponsa. The sequence continues at coordinate 16,205,642 of OY751338.1, read as the reverse complement.
AATCATTAAATTTCATATATACGATATCAGGGGTACAGAAAAGGATTGAGGATACTTTCATCGAGAAAGAAGTACTATTACCGGGAGATAGAAAATTGACGAAGCCTACATTTACGAGCGAGCGAATCTCGAAATTTAGTAATTTCATAAATATTTAACCTATTGTAGTACATACATAGGTATATAGTCTCACATCTCTATGCCCGATGGAGTAGGCAAAGGTGTTTAACATGACACCCACATTTCAAGCAATGGTTTAAGGTACCATTTCATAGCAAGTAATTCTATTGCCGTATTCCGGGCATAGTTCCAAACTCAGAGCTGTTAAAGAGAATTACTTGACCGAAAAACGCAACAAAACTTTGCCAGATCCGGGACCAAACCAGAGCCCTCATGCACAGCAATCATATTCACTACTGTCACAATAATAGTGAGCAGCGATAGCCTAGTGAGAGACCGTTGAACTACCACGCAAATGGCTCGAGTTTCATCCCAAGGCACGCAACTCTGACTTTTCGAAGTTATGTGCGTATTATCGCTCGCTTTAACGGTGAAGAAAAAAATCGTGAGGAAACCTGCATGTCTGAGAGTTCTCCATAATATTCTTAAAGATATGTAAAGTCTGCCAACCCGCACTGGGCCAGCGTGGTGGACTATGGCCTTACACTTCTCATACTGAGATGAGGCCCCTGCCCAGCAGTGGGACAGTTTAATACAGGGCTGATAGTATCAGACAATTTACAAAATAACTATGGCAAATGAAGTCCTTTTCCCAGTTATTTGCGGTTCGCATACAAAACCTCAAAATGGACTGCGGTCCAAAACGATACTTAACATCAATGAGACAAATTACAATTAACCGCTTAATAGCAGTAGCTATGCTATAAAAAACTAGTAATTATTATAACAGTCTTTACAGTATTAAGCTATTAAGTGTTATTAATGAGTCTATTACGTGTACAATCAGTTAAATGGGTACACTGCGCCGTGTGAAAGTTCAACGGATTTTATGGCTGTTTGATAAATTAAAATGGATGAATAAACCGAAATATACAATGGAAATGCCACGACATTTTTAAATAAACCATACATTCTTACTTACGGCCTCGATGGCGTAGTGTTTAGTGTAACCGACTGCCACGCCTGAGCTCGCGGGTTCGATTCCCGCACAAGTCAAACATTTGTGTGCATGAACATGGCTGTTTGTCTTGGTCTGGGTGTTTCTATGTATAATATATATGTATTTACAAAAAAAAAGTATATGTATGTTTATCCATTGTACTAACCCATAGTACAAGCTCTGCTTAGTTTGGGCTAGATGGTGTTGTGTGTATATGGTAGAATATTATTATTATTATATGTTGCTCTTTCACGGGTATATTCCTAATACGTTAGTAAAATACCCGGCCCTTTGAGAGGCTTACACGGAGACATAGGTCCAACGTGAAGAGGCCCTTCGAGAGTTTTATCAAAGGTGGGATGGAATAACTACAGCGGCACTAGCCGCAGCAGGCGTAGGACTATTGCTACGTATGGATTCTAATATATGGGCTATGGGTATGGGTGTTTGATGGACTGGTATATTGGTAACTATGGATGATAAAACAGCGTCTGCCCTGAATACTCTAATAGTATCAATTGAATGGACAGACGGTGACTCGCCAACTCACTAGATGGGCCCCCTGAATAGCCACGAGAGGCATACAAGCCAGCAGCAGGGGGCAACACCGGTGCGAGCGGCTAGGGGTGTCGAGCGGTGCGGCGCCGGTTTCACCATCACGGTTCTCGTGAAAACGGAGACCCGGAGTGGGTTTCCCCGTAGTTATGCCCTTGAAAATGACACTTTCACCCCAAAGCATGTAGCTCTAGCGGCCCCCCTCTGACCGGCCGATCAAGGCAAGCCAGAGTTGAGAGTGCTACGGGCGCTCTTGAAGTTCCACCCCAGCCAACCAGTAACGGCAAGCTGAGGACGAGGCCCTCACCGACTCTCTGAGGCATTCAGGACCGCAGTGTCGCCACTCACATTCAGCTCGCCACAAGCTGCCCTGCGGTTTGTGCGCTTTTATTTACCCTGGTGATACATTTTATGTTTATATCACAAGGTAGTAGTTTAAAAGCTAGTATACTATGCCCTCCGGTTTTGCGTTAGTCTCATGAGGAGATAACGACTGTCCCAGAGGGGTTTATTATTATTATTATTATACATACAATAAAATTTGTCTCAAAATATTGGGATTGACTACTTAATAACTGTAAGTACCTACCTAAAAATATATTATATATAATATATTTATTATATAACTATAGGCACAGATATGATTATATACTGCTTAGCTTAAAATTACTTAATTTATGTATATCTTGATTTGTGTACACCTTTTAATGACGACCGACTACGTCGTTTTCATACATTTAATATGGTTAGGGACATTTGCACGTCGTGTCGTGTCGCGACGCGTTCTGTGAAATGTATGAAACCGATATGCTTCTGGCGCGTCATGACACGCCACGACACGTAAGGGCCTTTTACGTACCACGTAAGGCTTATGTTTAACTTATCACCAGATATAGTCAAATATAACAGTCAAAAATTAATGATCACCAAAAATAATAAATGATCACCAAAATTAAAACCGCATTTTAATACCAAAAACATGAATTGCACAGCAAAGAGATCAAAATAAGTCGACGGAGCCCCTATTTTTGGGTGGGTTTAAGAAGGAACCTAACATAACCTACTAACTCTTCCGAGACGGAATGCAGTGATTTGAGGCGTAAAGGTGCTCGTTATGATATATTTTACATACATACATACGTAGATTCACGCCTGTTTCCCAGAGGGGTAGGCAGAGACTACGGATTTCCATTTGCTACGATCCTGACACACTTCTCTGGCTTCATTCACTTTCATCACATTTCTCATACACGCCCGTCGGTTCAAGGAGCTCTTAACCTGGCCTTTGTCCAGAACGCCTCCGATCTGGTCGAGAAACGTTCGCCTAGGTTTTCCTCTTGCGACTGTTCCATTCACACTAGCCTTATAAACTTTCTAAGTCAGTATTTCCTCGTCCATTCTTTCTACATGTCCAAACCAGCTTAACATACCCTTTTCTATTCTTGTAACTATATCCACTTTCATACCGATATATTTTAGTAAGCATATTTTGGTGTGCAATTACTATTTTTAGTGGTCATTATATATTTTAATCCCATTTATAAATAGCGAAGGCGTAGTCACTTTAAAATAACTACGTTTGCCTTAGTACCTGTATTCAGTGTAAGTATATAAATGTATATACGAGATAACCAATGACAGGGAAAGCTATGATGGAAACACAAGCAGTAAGGTAATATAGCGTACGATCATCATAACATCTGAAACATATTGGCTAGGCTATAGTTATCTGATTCACGTACTATCTGCAAGATAGACAATACTGATTAATGGGTAGCGGCGTATTCTGTTTGATACAAGTATTATAATGTTTAATCATATTATTCTATCAATCATTAGAATACCGATTATATATTTACTCATATTACTCTATAAATCATTAGAATACCGATTATATGTTTAGGTACTCATATTATTCTGCCAAGCCAGACATTATTCAAAATATATTGTGTCTGACCATCGGTGAACTGCGACTCAATAGGTTAATAAGTGTAACTTAGACGTTAATGAGTGTGACCTTATTACCTAACTGTGTCATGTCATGTCATGTCATGTAATTCAAACATTTACATGACTATAAATTATGATACTGGCATAATCAACTAGTAAGTTTTTAAAATAACTTTTATAGAAAAATGTTAAATAAAGGCCAGTGAGAAATAAAATCTCGTCTCTCCTGTCGCAGAGGTCCCTAAGGGCGTGTTGTAGCCGAGCAATTTAACGAAGCTGGTGCCAGAATAATAATAATAAGTATATTTTGTAGGATAAACACGGTATTAATATTTCAATATTTAAGAGACTTCAGCTTTAAATGTTGCTTATAAGCGTTATTGAGCAGATTATTTATTAGTGCTCATCATAACATGTTTCTATATTGGATTTATTGTTTAAGACGTTGTTTTTTATACAAACTATGCCCTATGTATCTATAATAATATGAGCCCTGTATTAAACTATCCCACTGCTGGGCACGGGCCTCTTCTTAGTGTGAGAAGGGTTAAGCCATAGTTCACCACGCTTGCCCAGTACGGGTTGACACACTTCACATATTTTCGAGAACATAATGGATAGCTTTCAGTCATGCAGGTTTCCTCAAGATGTTTTCCATCGCCGTTAAAGCGAGCGATAATTAATTATTTAATACGCACATAGCTTCGAAAAGTCAGATATGCCCTGGGATCGAACTCGAGACCTTTGCGTGGCAGTCCAACAGATTCTCACTAAACTATCGCTACTATGTATCCATATATACAACAAACATAACACCACTGTCTTCAGGAAAGGTCATGACAGGAAAGGCAGTGTAGTTATGATATTATTATACAACGTCAACATCCGTGAGAAATACTTCCTTTGACACGCAGTCCATTTGGCTTTAAAGTGAAAAAATGAATCCTATAGGGGCAAAATGATGGGCGAGTATGATGGTAAAATCAGGCTACAATATTAAAAATTATTAAGTATATTTAATTAACTTATATAATATTTGCAATCCTAACTAGTATTATAAATGCGAATTTTAGTTTGTTTATTACGCTTTCACGCCTTAACTAGTCGACCGATCATCCTGATATGTTGCATGCACGTTGTCAGGGTTCAAAAAAGGTCATAGTGACAAAAGTACAGTTCCCGAGGGACAGAAATTAATGACAAACTCTGCATTAATCAGAGCGAAGCCGTGGGCAAAATCTAGGATGCAATATATTGCAGCATTTAAAAATGATGCTGTTTTCCTAGGAAAATAGATCTTCACTTAATACAATTTATTTGTTTCTTCTTTAGCTTTCGTTATCGTAGGAAAACAAAAACTTGAGTCGTATAAAGTCATCCGATAAACTATAAACGAACTTATCTTGTTTCTACATTTATATCAGGTATTTTAGATGCTGCCGAGCTGTCATCTGTTTTAAATTTTTATATATAAACTTCAATCCGTTTCTTTGGTCATATAAATTCAAATGAGAAATGTAATAAGAATCACAGTGAACGTTCATAACACGTGCTCACATTCCAAATAAGTTATGTACGATATCAAAATACCGTAAAATTCACGCTTCCTTATGCCACACACGAATAATAACAAACGCTACTTACAGTACAATAAAAACATGAAGATGACAATAAAACTCGCAATAATACACAATGTGGACTCATAAACCGTGGAGTTGCTTTGTTTACAGCTTTCGAACAAAATGAAAGTATGAAGTAATTTTATTGGTAACATCTTTTATGGTGGTAGCTATCAAAACAAATTTGAAAATTTGTCAAGGTACGGTGAAAGAATACTAAGGATGTTTACTGATCGACTGACTCCGTCGGCGATGTAGAGTGAAGAGCCAATTTCCTCGATCCCGCTACGTCCCCTTCGGTCTTTGTCTCATGCAAACACATACGCGAAATTCAACCGATAGAGCGCTCTTGGCATGCCAAGTCGCACCGCGCGAAACGTGAAATGTCGTTCGGAAAGTACATTGAAATAATCTTTGAATAAATTCGTTGAGATTGAGAAAGCTGTTGGGATTGGGCGATTCAGTCTGAGACTGAATCTGCTGTAAGTTTTAAAGTTGAAATACGGCGGAGTTCTAACTTTTTATTTATTCAAATAATGTATAAATACCGAGCCAAAATTGCTTTTATAAACATAATAACATACTTAAGGACGTATTAAATTAAGACACACTTAAAGACAAATATAAAACTAAGAGTAATAAAATACAAAATAAAAAAAATGTAAATCGAGTTCTATACATTTTTAACAGTGCTATTTTATTATAAAGTTTTGTAGATTTCTGACTGGCCACTTAAAAGTAAACATAGATGAGCTCAAGGTCTATTCTATCGTAGTGTTAACTTCAGATCGACCCTCGTTAGGCTCCTACACTTCTAATTAAATTAAAACAACCCAAATCATTTGCCGAAAATACTTCAAGTCCCGAAACCATCTTCCTACCTTTGTGGTTCACCTTTAAGGTATGATAATAGAATAATCGCTTTTGAAATTTAGTTTGACTCATCGATGAGAACCCTTTGTAAATGCCAGGAGCAATGTTTTCTTTAACGTAAACGCTATTAGTGGAATAGCGTTTCTGTGTTTAATATTAGGTAGGTCTTTATAACTAACCTATTTCATTTAGCCATATTTCTTATGTCAAGTCTAGTTTAAAAAAACAACTCTCGTACAAGGAATAATTCCTGTGTCTCGGGGCTTTACAAACATTCAGAAAACGGACACTGAACAACCATTTGTGGATCACACAAATTTATGTATCGTGTGGGATTCAAACACACAACACTCGGTGTAGACAGTGGTGTGGCGCGCAATTAAACCACTGCGCCATCCATGCAGTTTCTTTATATATATACTTTGATCTTTATACTATATTAACTGACCCAGGCAACTTCGTCTGCGTTACATAAAAGAATTTTCCCCGTTTTTGCAACATTAAACATTAATGTTCCGCTCCTATTGCTTGCAGCGTGAGGTTATATAGCTTATAACCTTCCTCTTTAAATGGACTATCCAACACTATACTAATAATTTTTCAATTCGAACCCATAGTTCCTGAGATCAGCGCGTTCAACAAACAAATTCTTCAGCTTTATAGTATTAGTATAGATTTATGTACTTTGATCATCTTTACATGGTGATTTAAATTTTGAGTATAACTTATTTATACATAAGAAAATACAAGAGAGAGAGAACATAGCTTTGAATAATTTAATTTAGCAACATGACACGGCCACACTTCGCGTATTAGAGTTAATTACAAGAAAATCTTATTAGATTCACCGCAGTAGTGATGTCCTTTCTTGGAAACAAACATTAACATTCAGCGCAATCTAATTAACAACTTCCTTAAATGTAATTAAACATTTGATGTATTTAATTAGTTTATGGGTTTGATTGCTACGTTATACAATTTATAAAATGTCAGCCAGATAGTCCGCAGTAACTTATTAAGGCACAAGAACGTGCTTACTCTCTGTACGTTGAAAATTTCTAGTCTGTTTTATAAAAATACAGTATGTACGAACACCCGTCAGGCGGCGTAGTGGTTTAAATGTTCACCTTGCCACTGCGTCGTGTTCAAATCGCACGTGTAAAGAAATTGTGTGATCCACAAATAATTATTCTAGGTGGGTCTAGGTGTTTTTTGTATCAGTAGTTAAAATTTTATGTGTACTCAACGCGACATAGAAATTATTTGTAGTTAATAAGACTTTAAAAAAATATATCCTTAGTGCAAAGTGAATGTTAGTATTTTTTTAAATTATAAACTAACCTATAGCCGCGAATTAAACAAAAATAAAATTAAAATCAAGTTACTCCTTATAACATCAGCTCAAAATCGCGGTCTAGCCGTTTCAGAGATTAGCCGTTTCAAACAGACAGACAGACAATTTTTTTATATAAGTGCCGTTTATATGTTCATATATGCATTTAGTAAAAAGCTGTTATTTTAATATTACAAACAGACACTTACATTTTATTTATTTGTATAGTTTCGTTTACTGACAATGGGGTAGTTGCTTGTTTGATGTTGAAGATTATTATATAAACAAAAGAAAATAGCAATTCAAAGAAACCTTTTTGTGCAAACAGTACCAAATTTGGTTGAAGAGGCCTCTGCGTGGCAATAGCCTCACACTAGGCTATCGTTGCCTAAAAATAATAATTATAATCCTGGGTCCTTTAAGCGGGGCGTGAAAAAGCACCTTCTCAGGCCGTCAAAGTAGAGACCTCAACATCGCCTCGGCTACTATGAGGGCGGTGTGGAGGCCACTGCTCTTAGACCACACGACTGCTTACCATCAGGTGGAGTGTGGTCATTTCGACGAGCACAATAAAAAAAAAATTAAAAATTTTTTTTATAGTAATTTTGAAATTCAATACACATTCTGTAAACATATTTTTTTATACTAAATTAGTATTGTTTGTATAATAATACATAGTAATTTAATTAACAAGCTACATTCCCTTTCACCGGTAATACAAAATATATAGTACAAAATAATCATAAAGGTTCAATAAAAATTTTAAACGGAAACGCAACGAAAATATCTTGTCTGTGCGCATATTACTTTTAATAGCGTAAATACTTTAAGGCGTTTTTAACACGCCACTATTTTGATAGTAAATAATGACCAATAATTTTCTTGTCGGCATTGTATGTTTTAATACATAGGTATTTTCTATGCATATAATTATGTTTATTTTTTCAATCTGATAGTAAAGTAGACTAACGTAATGTTCATGAACGTGCATATCAATGCTTGGAATGCCATACATAATTGAAAATCTATTGTGTTGGCCGCTGGTGTGCCACTGCAACTCAATAGGTTAAGGGAACTCCTTTCCTTAAATTAACATACTGTATGTTCGCTATCCAAATATGTTTGCAAAATCTGCCATATCCTTTTAATTAACTTCAAATACAAGAAACTATACTGAAAATTCTATACAAATCTGCGCTTGCACTAAAGGAACGTTAAGTATATTTTTATTTAAATTTAAGTTATATTTGAAATGAAAAGAAAATACGAATAGTTATCCACTGAGCAAGTGCTGAATGAATCATAGCAGTTCTATAGAACTTAATTTGATTCGACATCGCTTCTCTTAGTATAGAAATATAAATAATGAAGTCTCAAAAAAATATGGAAGTTATTTAGAATTTTCAACATTATTCTAACATGTATAGGCTTTTAATATGTACTTATCGTCCTAATTTATTTTGTTCGGGTAATACGGAAGTAAGTACATTAATTTTTTCTACAAAAATCTACCTACACTTGACTTAAATATAAAAAATCATTTTCCAAAATAGGGCTTTTAAGGTAAGGCAGCTAAATATAAATTGTGATCTTAAAAAGCGGTCTAATGTTCAGGAATCTTTACATTCAATCATCGGCTAAGTACTGGATTTCAGTGTTACATTTTCTGATCCCATGTTTTGAAATACCATAACTTTCAGTTAACGGAATAATGTTTTATTTTGCGTCCAACATAATTATGATATAAATGTATGTATAAGGTATTTTGAGTTAAGGTATTTTGATTATTTTTGAGTTTAGACATTTGAGCTTATATTATATTTGATTTCGAATACTGAGTAGAGTAGTGGTAGTGAGTAAAAATATTAAATTTTACTTATTATGAATTCTCTTCAAAACAGTTTCATCGAAAGTATCTAAGAAAGAAATAAAAGCAAAACATGATTACACATCACTACATAATTATTCTGTCTGTCTGATTTTCAAGCAGTTTTCACCAATAGACAGAGTTCATGAGGAAGGTTTAGGTGTATAATTTGTTATGGTTTTGTTCTACCCGTGCGAAGCCGGGGTGGGTCGCTAGTTATATTATAAGATAATATTTTTTGTCAAGTTAAAGAACTACTAACATGTATAGCTAATAAACACATGAAATTGCATTTAATTATATAATTTGAAAGTTACACCGCCGATGCATGGTCATTATATTCGCTAGCAATAAGCCTAGCCACAAACTGCGCTAGAAACCATTAAGTAACCATGTTCTTACCGTCTACTCGCCACAAGTACGAATCAAGGCGAACATCCAAACATTCCCCAGCCACTTGATAACTGTTCCCGAAATTAGATCAGCGTCCTCGGAGAGAATTAATTTTGGACCCTAATCAAACTTGGCCCATGTTCAGCAAAGTCAGTTTAAGTCAAGGCTATAACTAGTAAGATTTCACATATGCATCCAAACCACGTAATCTTATATTTATATGAGGTTTCAGTCTTGAGTTTTAGCTTTCGGAATAAATAAAGCGTACTCTGTAAGAAGTGGCCGGGAAATGACTTCGCTCAAGTCTAGGTATACGCCACAGCTTGCGTTATTACATTCTTGGGACCTTTTATGGCTAACAGTAGACCAAATACTTACAGTTCTAGACGTGAGAAAGTTAATGTATTTCGTACAAATAAAATTTGGTTCACCTTTGTTTCTTGTGTGTTACTTTATTCGGGCTTTATGTACTTTGAGACTATTAAGTATATTAGAGGTCTAACAATATATTCGGCGCCCAATATACCCGTACCTCGATAAAAGTAAACATTTCTGATATATCAAATACGTAGAAAAGTCGAGCGACGAACGATATCGCGACCGGCCCTTCATTTGACGATGAATCTTCAACTTCTTTTTTAGCACAGCTTAGTTCGAAAGCGAAATTGGTGTTTTATCAAAGAATAAATGTATAATCAATAAACCCATATAGGTATAATGATAAAAGATTTATCTAGAACATTTTTGCAACTACATATACGATTAAGCTAATATTGTACCTGTCCATTAAGGCGGTTCGAAAAATGATGTTTCTACATATCGCCCCATGTCACTGTTATCAGCACTCTCTTAACTTTTTGAAAAGCTAGTACACAATGAGGTATATCCAGTTTTGCGGCGAGTGATTCTCAGAGAACAACATGGGTTTGTAAGAGGGAGGTCATGCGTTAGTAATCTTCTTGTTTTTACATCACACCTATTCAAGAGCATCTACAACAGACAGCAAATTGACGTAGTGTATACCGATTTCCAAAAGGCATTTGATAAAGTCGATCACAAATTATTACTCGACAAAATCGCTTTTATTAGTATTAGAGATGATTTGCTGCGGTGGTTTGCTTCATACGTCACTAATAGAACTAAAAAGTGGTTATTAATGGCTACAAGTCTAGTTATACCCAAGTTACACCAGGAGTGCCACAAGGATCAATCCTGGGTCCATTCCTATTCATTTATTTATAAATAACATTAATATAATATATTAATTTTAATACGGTGACCACATAGCTTAAAGGAAATGGACTCACTCTTAACGTTGGAAAAACAAACTTTATGCCGCTCACGATTAAGAGCAAATCATCACCGATAAATGACAATCATGGTATAATACATCATACATACTCACCTAGTCGTCCCTGCTCTTGTATTCATCTCAACGGAGCCTCCAACGTTAAGTACCTGGGAGTGGTATTAGACGATTTGCTGAGTTTCAGTCATCACCTGGATCTACTTTCCTCCAGAACGCGGAAATTAATGTTTATTTTTAAAAACTTGCGACACATAGCGGACGCACAGGTCATCAAAATGATTTATTTGGCCCTCAGCCAATCAGTTATAAGTTGTTGTATCACTGTGTGGGGCGGAGCATGTAAGAACAGCTTAATTAAATTAGAGAGAGCGCAAAGAGCAGTCCTGAAGGTTAGTCGGTCCTTACCCTTTCTTTTTTCCCACCATAAAACTGTACCAGCTTACCGACGTTCTGACAGTTAGACAACTGTTTGTTTTAGGAATCGTTTTGAAGCAGCATTTTACGCTTACTTTTGACCCCACTACTCTCACTAACAAGCGTCGAAAGCATCACATTTGTGACACTCTAAATGTTCGGTGGAACACAGCGTTCGCCGCAAGGTTTTTTGGCTTCTTAGGAGGTTACCTATATAACAAAAATAGTAAAAAAAACAGCTTTTACTCACTCACACGCTTCAATTGTAAAAAGGTGGTCACAACCTGGCTGAAAACAGTCAGCTACGACGAGACAGAAAACCTTTTACACATTATTTCCTGAATTGACCCCCTCCCACACACACACACGCACATACACGCACACACACACACACACACACACACACGCACACACATATACTCACTCTCATTCATAAGCTTATGCATAGTGCCAATTAGTAGTAATGTTTATACCACCGAGACACTTACCTGACATTCTCGTACTGCATGAATCCAGTTCTTGGAGAGGCTGGTAATCTGTCATACAGGTCTCCTAGTACAGATACCAGTCTCTCACATAGTAGCAAAAACATGTCTAGAATAAGTTTATTTTGTGCAATTCTGTATTTTGTAGCTATGTGAGAGAGAAACAATAAATTATTATTATTATTATACTCTTTATTTAAAACTTTTCAATACATTTTTCATTTTTAAATATACATAATATAAAAAATACATTTAAAAATATAAAATATATGGTACCCCACCGGCATCGGGAACAGGGTCCAAGCTGCCGGTGGTTAGGATTCCAGAGATAGGAACCTCCTCACAATGCGTGCCGTATCTAATAGCACTGCCTTCTGCATCAAACCCTTGATCCAAGCACCTAACGCGAGCCTCTTTAGATGGTGATCGAGGTTCTTGGCTATTAGACCATTGACAGATATGACTATTGGCACAATGATTGCCGAATCTACATCCCACATGTCGACAACCTGGCAAGCTAAATCGAGATATTTAATTTGTTTATCTTTTTCAGCTTTCGCGAGATTGCCGTCATGTGGAATGGTGACATCGATAATCATTGCGCGACGCTCTGATCGATCTATCACCACAATGTCAGGTTTGTTGGCCACAACTGTCCTGTCTGTGATGATAGTTCGATCCCAGTACAACGTGACATGACCATTTTGGAGAACTGATTCAGCTACATTATTATTATTATTAATAGTTGTTTTAAAAATTCGAAAGTTCTTCTATACGCGGACGATATATCTGATTGTACTGATTTACAAAAGGATCTCGATTACTTTTTTAATTACTGCTCTTCTAATAAACTTTATCTTAGCTTGTCTAAATCTCATAGCATTACATTCACCAAAAAGAAACATGTTAGTAAATTTAATTATTGTTTTTCTGAGACTATTCTAAATAACGTTACTTATCTCCGAGGCCTTGGCATTCAGTTGGACTCGAAGCTCCACCTCGATGGTGTAATGGTTAACAAAGCTTATAAAATGTTTAGATTCGTAATGAGAGCATCTAGAGAATTTCATCGTCCCTCTACCTATCTACATCTATACAAGTCACTAATTCGGCCACAATTGGAATACGCTTCACCTATTTGGAATCCTTTCTACAAAAAGTATACTGAAATTCTAGAAGCTGTACAACGCAAATACCTACTTGCAATGCATTATAGATGTTTTCGCAGAAAAGTCTGTTATCCATCCCTGCTCCAAACATATAATCTTATGACCCTCCAATCCAGACGCACTTTGCTTGATATGACCACTCTTTTTAGTTTATGCCACTATGAGATTGACTGCACAAATCTTGTGAACAGTTTGTGCTACCTGGTCCCTCGTACTGCACGCGGCCGTGAAGTTCGCACAAGACATCTGTTTGCCACCAATTTATGTCGTAGCAACTCTGGCGTACGCTCATCCATGCATCATTTAGTCGACACTTACAACAAACAGTTTAGTTCTGTCAAAATAATATATTTGAGCAGGAATATGTTTAAGAATGGCATTGTGGGAATCTTAAATAAGTAACCTAAAACGTAACGTTACAAGCTTTTATCAATTATTTGTATGGCAAATATCTTACATCTTTATCCAATTCTTAACGTCAAGCCATACCTGAGTAACGAGTAAGTATTTATATTTATAGCACTTGGTTTGTCTTAGCTGTCAATTATACTATCTAACTTGTAATCTGTGGATAACGTCGGTCGTGAGCAGTGTGTTTGTTAATTCTATCATTTCACTCCTAAAATTGTTGTAATGTATAATACATTGTTGTTTGTTGTCCCAAATAAAATAATATAAAAATAAGCATTTTTCATGAAAAATTTACAAGATTTTTGAGTTTACTTTGAGATTTAGATTGTAACTGATAAATTGACGTTTCAACTGCTGTGCTTAAAATTTTATTAGCTTTTTGCAATATAATTTTTAATTAAAACATGGAATAAACCCGATGTAAGATTTTGGACAGATTTTTACTAAGATTGGTACGTAGAGTTTGCACTGGTTTAGTTTGCACAGCCATTGCCGATTGATATTCTATTGCAAACTAGACAAATAGTGTGTTAAATGCGGAACTTTCTGTTAAATGCATATGTACGGACTTATTAAAGCGCATACATTTATATATTAGGAACAGTAACATGTAAATGCACAAAAAATATTAATTAAAGCCAAGAAGATATCAGGTTTGTTATTAACAAACCAATAATCTTATACCGCTTTAAGTAGATTTTTGTATAAATTAAGATTCCAATTTTCAATCCCATATATCAGGGGCGGGACCTAATCACAGCTTAATTATACTTTAAGTAAAAATTATCTGCCACGCTATTTGGCGGTACACACTGAATAGGGCACCAAGGATTTCTTCAGTAATTTTATGTAATGAGTACACAGCAGGTTCTTCGTATAAGGTCGGGATCGCATTTAACATAATGTACACTTGCAATAAGACTGCGCTAACATACAGTTTGTGATCAATTTGCCATTTAATCCTAGTCGATACCTTGTTGGTATAGAGACGTGAGGATTGAGGGATTATGAGGTTACCGGGTTTGATTGTCTTGCTCAATTCTAGGCAAAAAAAAATATTCTGAGATAGTTGTTAAATATTTTTGTCAGGGTGTTTCTTGTGGTTCAAGAGAATATACATTGTATCGTTTTCTTTTTTCTTTTTTGCAAAGTTTCAAGACATATGTATATAAGTATTATAATTATAATAGACGAATGCGTAAAATAATAATTTCGTTCACGGCTGCCAATCTTAACGGAGACTGACTATCTGAGCAGCAGATATTAGTTATAGTGCACAAGTGTGTGCGCAAACAAATGTGCAGTATTTGTTCTCTAACTCTCATAATGTGGTGGGAAGGCAATCCAACACGACTGACCAATGCTTTCACGTTCATGGCGAGACAAGGAGGTGTCTTACACCGCCAGCTTCCAAACTCCGGGCTGCTATTGGGACTTCTTGCCAAAAAACATAATAAATTTTTGTTAGCCTGATCCGGAATTTGAACCCGAGCCCTCATGCGGCATTCGCATGCACTAAAGCTGCTTCACAGAGGCAATTTAAAAAGAATAAATAGTAATCCTAATTACAGCTGTCACTTTGCGACAAAACGTATGCCAAGACTAAATGTGTTCTAAAACGGTTTTTCTTAGCACAATTTCTTGTGATTACGTTTCGTACAAGATTGTCTTTTTGTTTCTATGCGGTTAAATTATATGTATGTATACGTACAATTGTCTCTCGCCTTTTCCGTTACGAAGGGAAGAAGTTTAAATGGTATTAACGTGTTTTGTTACTCCTTCGAGACGCAGATGATTTAAATAAAGGATTCAACATAATTATTTCTTAGACATCGAAATGACGCCCCTTCAATGTGAAAAGAGGATTATGAATCTGATACTGTTTCTAAGTAAAATAAAATTGAGTATTTGATTTACTTCGTGTACATTTATTGTTTTAGTGAATGCACTGCAATATTACGTATTATATAATTACTAGCTTTTGCCCGCGACTTCACCCAGATATAGTATATTTTTGATGAAAGGTATATCCTTATTTGTATCCCTGCCAACGTGTATACGAAATTTTATGATGATCGGTAAAGTAGATAAGGTGTGAAAGCGTAACAAAAAAGAAACTTACGTACCTATTCTACTACTCAATTATTATTGTATTACGTAAACCCAAACCTATCAAGCATTTACCTTATAGAGCAATTACTAGCAATATGCCACCTGAATTACAACATAATTTTTTAAACATTTTAGTGTGCCCTAGTACCAAATCCGTGCGGTTCGTTAGTGAAAATAAATGTTCCCAATTTTTTTAAAGCTACTAACTAGACGATGACGATGATGAAAAAAATGTTATACCTACTCAAAAATTTTGAAATTCGGCATCAGTATTTTCACTAACGAATTCTGTTACAGCCACGCGATAAAACGCAGCTTTAATTAAAACTAAATTCTAAAATGAAACGCCACCTGCACAAGCTTCACCAGCGTAATTTTTACAAGTAAATTTTTAACTGACCTCATTAGGTTGACGGCCACAAGTAATTTGTGGTGTTTAACAAGGGGCGTACGTAATTATTGCAGAAATACATCAAAAGAAGTCCCTAGGGTGCAGTACCAGAAGATACTTACATATTCATACAACGACGCGACCGCGCGGATGGCGTAGTGATTTAAATGCTCGCTTCGCCACTGCTACTATGCCGAGTGTTATGGGTTTGAATCCCACACGGGATAAAAAATTGTGTGATCCACTAATGGTTGTTCCGAGTCAGGATGTTCTTGTGTCCGTTGTTTAAATGATTATAAAGTCTCTGGTATACAGGCATTATTACTAGTGCAGAATTCTCTTGTTTTAAAAACAAGTAAAAAAAGTATTATTGCTAATGGAGCACTACCAAAAGGTATATTCACACAACTATACGAATAGCAGGCAATTGTGGTGGTATTCGCGCCAGACTAAACAATTTTGTATGTATAAAGGCCACATTCAAGGCCATGTAGTTGGTACCAACAGAGTAATTTGGAAGTCCAAGGGAAAGGCTTTTGCCCAGCAGTGGAACATACAAAAAGGCTGTTTAAAAAAAAGGCCACAACGAACTTAGATCGTAAGAAAAGGTGTTATCCTAAAAAGAGCGAGCTCACACATTACATACGTATATATGATAGAGAACGTAGTGCACAATTTTCAATATGAGTGAGCATGGCAATACCATATTTGTAATTTAGATGGCATGATAGCATTGTGTATCATCAGGTGACAAGTTAACGTCCAGAAAGGTGACCATGTTTTAGGTCGTATGTCGTTAAAATCTTTAATTTACAAAGGTATATTCATCCCACAAATAGATTCGTGCTACCTTTTTAAATGAATTTCAAGCATTCGATTATTTGTTGTTTCATTTAGCCGTTAGCATATTTATTTAATGAAAAAAGAACTCCTGTTTCGAATTGAAAAAATATTTCAGTGTTAGATAGCCCATTTATCGAGGAAGGCTATAGGCTATATAAAATCACGCTACGACCAATAGGAGCGGAGCATCAATGATAAATGTTGCAAAAACGGGGCAAATTCTCTTATGTGAAGCAGATGAAGTTGCGCAGGTCAGCTAGTTTTTATCTATAGCTAAACCTATTGTCTCGCAGCGACACACTAGTGGCCAGACACAATAATTTTTAATTATGTCTGGCATTCTAAGACTAATAAGGCTCGTGGCATAATTTTGCGCCTATTTTTACGTTTGGTCGTGTCATTTTGGTTTTAGTATTGCTGTCAAGAACTTCTTAGTAGCAGGGACGTTAGGAAACCGGCTCGGTAGATGGCAATAGACTTGTCTCCAATTACATGGTATCTAAAGACAAACCTCTACCTTCTCTTCGGTAATACAAACAATAGATACTGTCTTGAGTATATTTAAGTACATTTGTTTTAAATGTTGATTTAATTAACTTGATTTATCTTATCTTATGTGGGGGCCAGTCAGTGTAGACCGGCGACACTTCAACCCAATGGGATCCTTTGTGTCGACACTCTCCCAATAACGACTGCCATAGATGTATGACCAACGGCTTAACGTGCTTTCCGAGGCACAGAGCAGGCGATATTCTCAATCAATACGCATATAATTTCTAAAAGTTATATAACTTCGGAAAGTCAGAGGTGCGCAACGTGGGTTCGAACCCGAGACCCTCTGCATTGCAGTCTGTTGGTCTCCCCACTGAGCTATCGCTGCTCCTTAACTTGGTTTAAATATCGGTTACAGTGTCGGTAGAAATCGGTACATTGAACTAATGCAATTAACATTGCCAGTGGCATACAATTAAATGGATTTATTATTGTGCAATGGTGAATTCAAAACTACCCATGTATAATAATTATTTAAATATCGTGTCACAACACCTTAAGCCTGTAGTAAAAATAAAGTAACAACTCAATCAATGATAATATGTATTTTTTTATATTACCTATAAAAAATATATAAAAATGAAGCGAAGAAAATATTTTATGTGTGATGCCTGTAACCTGTCAAATGCTAGATTAAATTAAAAACTTTTGTTCCTGGCCGCCGGTGTGCCGCTGTCAATATATGGATCGCTCAACAGGTTAAAAGCTCGAATTGTCAATTTTGTAAAAAAGTTACTTTTTGTTTTTAACATATTCAAGAAATATTTTTAATGTAATTTAAGTCCTATGAGTTTGACTTTCTAAAACTTTGTAGACCTACGCATAGATGGCAAAAATACGGGAAATGTATTCTTACGGTATGGTCACGACTTCGGTCTTAGCGGCGAGCGGGGCGGCGGAGCGTTGTGTACGCTACGTTCCCTCAGTAGCGGTTAGCGGCAGCGGCCGAGGTGGTAGTATTTTGACAGTCGGAATATACTCAATATCATAGCGTTATCTAAATTCTCCAATCTCTGTTTTGAAAGCAATATATTTTTAAAACAAGATATTCTTAATATGAGGGAAGGAGTGCACGAACTGAATAAAAAATAAAGTGAAATTTCTTCCCACAACCTTTTAATCACGTTTTTATATTTACGTTGAGGATGTTTGGATATCCCTATAAGCGATCGATTTAAAATTTCAGTAATAAACGCCTCGGTATTCATTACCGCCACAAAATCGTCTAATATATTTTGTAATTTGCTTCGCCGTTGAGTTCGTCACCACTGTCCATGCCGCTCTGTGTCATGGCGTCGCACTCATCTTTACTTCTATACTAATATTATAAAGCTGAAGAGTTTGTTTGTTTACTTGAACGCGCTAATCTCAGGAACTACTAGTCCGATTTGAAAAATTCTTTCAGTGTTAAATAGCCCATTTATCGAGGAAGGCTATAGGCTATATATCATCACGCTACGACCCACGGGGGCGGCGCAGTAACGATAAACGCGGGTGAAACCGCGGGAACATCTAGTTCGCTTATACTTTTGTTCTCGCCGCTCCCCACACCGCGCGCCGCTGTAACGATTCGCTCGGAGAAAATCGCGGGCGTTTTCGCTATGAGCGGCGTCTCGTGGCGTGCTTCAAACATTTTAATACATTTGATCTTACCGCTCGCCACCGCTCGCTAAGCTGCCGCTCACAGCGGCAAGGTCGTGACCGGGCCGTTAGTATGTAACAAAACACATAGTGATAAATTACGCATAAATTTTAACAGCAGTTAAATTTTGACATACTTTAGTTGAAATACACGCAATACCCTTGTATAAAATACTTATCTTAAAGGTATTATAACTAACTACCTTAAGAGAAACTCAACTTAAATATATGAATATTTTATCAACTCTTAAAGTATTTTCATGCATGTAATATTTAATCACTTCCAATTCTTATTTGCATACGCCTTATTATGTATGATAGAAGAGGCTTTGTATAATTTTCAATGCTGTTACAGTTATGTATTGGGATTTATATTTATGTAACAAATATCTTTTGGTAATTAGGTAACTAGGGCGAACAAAAGCACGTGCATGTTTACGATCAGTGAACAATAAACTTTAAGCTTAAACGTTGTATGATTTAGGCTGGCTAGACTAGGTTAGGCTACACATTAGTTTCAGTTTCAGCGACTCACCCACTATTCAAGGGAGCGAGTAGGCAAACCGTGGTATGTTTAGTTGATAGTAACAGGACGTTCCATCTTTTCCCGGGTGAGCTCGACATAACCTCTCCGCTCCCATTTCCGCGGAGAGGCATACGTCAATGCATTCCCCAGGGGTAAAAAAAGACGTCGACCCTTTAGTATAACCTGGGCTGGCATAATTGCGTTAATTTTTCTGTTTTCTGTTCAAGTAGAAGTAAGTAATTTCATACCTAAATACTGTGTTAGTTTTTGCTTTTGTTAAAGTAATTGTAACTCAGAACAAGCGATCGAGACAGATGGAAGTCGGAAGGGGAGGCCTGTGCCCAGCAGTGGGACGCCAATTAGGCTTATAATAATAAATAATAATAATAAAGTAATTTGTTACAAATATTATTAATATAAAACTATAAATTTAAAAATGACATCTGTAAAACTAAATTAAAAAGTAATTAATCTAAGTCTTGTTCTATGTGTTGTGAAAATATTTATGTGATCGACAAATAGTCCGAGCATGGGTGTTTTTTATATCCATTGCTTAAATATTAATTGTGAAGTCCCCGCGACACAGGATTTAAACTTAGCTCGTGAATTATCTCCTTTTTTATCTAATAACTAACAAAATACCAGATTGATGTTCGCATCGCGTCAACAACTTCATACATACAGCATATTAATGGCCTCGTTACATAATGGAATAATTGAAGTTATTGCCAAAAAAATTTACTACAATTTACTGTAGCAATAAATAAACATGCAACATTGTAACCGTAATACTCTTTGCTTTGGAGTGGAACTAAACATATTCTCATATGTCATACTTTTTATAATAAGAATGTGAATATCTCACCAAGTACATCCACAATGCAGATGCAAACTTTCCCTCATACATTATCTTTCTGCACCGTTACATTCCTTGAAAAATACAGTTTGGACTTGAACTACTTACGTTTGGAATAGAATAAAGTTGCAACACTAGCTGAGACTTAGTTGGAAACTTTTCTGACAGGGCAAAGCTGAATGATTTACGAAATATTGTATTAGTTGAGGTAAACATTTAAACACAGTTAGGTTGAGAGTCTAAGCGCTATTAGGTAAGTTTTCGATGAGTTACGTTAAAGCTACTTCAGGTAGATTGGAATCCCAACAAAACTTTGTTTCGTTTCAAACAACATTACCTCAACCGTATGTTTGGAAAAGACCATCGTTCCCATTTGGTGACGGTAAGAATGATTATAATGGCAAGTTTAGAGACGTACCGCCCTCTTACGGGAAGTCGGCGTAATAACATAAAGTGACACTGTTGCTTCGAATCGCCAGGTTAGTAACAGTTCAGGAAAATAAGATACTGAACTTTCTTATTCTTTCTTTATATACCACCTTTGGTTCGGCAATTCGTGTGTATCTTTGGTAATACCAAATCTTAGGCTACCGTAACCGTTTACCCTCAGACTAGGGCCATAGACTTGCTTGCCACCTTGGTAGTATAATATTTTTTATATCCATTATCGACTACCTGCTAGCGAGGATCTTAATTCATATAATAAGCGGTTCTCTTTTTGCATCTACTGGTTTCCTCTCATAAGTTTAACTATCTCTATGGCAACCATACCAAACCCTGCCTTCCAATACGTAATGACCACTTTAAAACCTATTTCGCTAGATAGTCTAGAGTTGGTACTGTAATAGTTTAAGTTCTCAAACTTGTTAACGTCTAACCCAAAAATATCCGTTTTAACGTGCACGTTAGATACCATAGTTTTATGCCGCCAGAATGATTATTGTATCACAAAAATTACCCAGACTAAGACATTTTTTACAGCATACCCATTTTTTCCCCACTAAGCGCATTTGTGTCTATTAGTCGGTTAATTATACCATTGTGGATGCATGCACTTGCAAACTGACATGACTTCATTTATATTAGGGGTCATATTGACCTCAGAATTAGAAAATACACCATTAATAAAGCAAATATTTATTTTAACAGTTTAATTTCGTTAAAGGGTTGTTAAGTGTGTCCAGGCTTTTAGTGCCTTTGGTAAATTTAAAAATAATATGCATTTTATTTGTTTATGCAACGGACATAGATGTAAAATTTTTAGTTTTTACATTTACAAACTAAGGAAGAACTTGAATTCATAAATGTGTCCAGACTTGAATAAAGTTAATTAAGTGTAGTCTGTAAAGGATGGAGTATGAATTATGCAACTTCTTTATCTTTGACAACTTTTACGTTTTTTGAATACTCACTATTATTTATTGTATGCTAATGGTAAATGAAACAAAGAGTGTATCCTACATCACTAGTTTCAATTGTTAGTAAAATAAAATATATAATTATATAGTAATTAATATGAGATACATTTAAATTATCTAAATCAGTAAATTAATTTAAAATCCCATGGATCACTTCACTATTAATTATTTTTCTTCTTGCTTTAACGGGCATTTCTCGCACTACGAGTAATTCATGTGTTACGGAGGACTTTCCATGAATTAAAACAAAGAACGCGACTCGGAACAACTATTTGTGGATCACAGAAAGCTTTTGGGAATAGGATCAACAATACGCGGCGCTGTGGCAGTAGCGAGGCGAGCACCTAAACCTCAAATCTTGTGACATATCAGCAACCACACTCTTTGCTAGTCGAACGATAGAAACGCAATTGGCGCGTTGCTCTGCAAATAGACACAATAAAGCAATAAAATCCTTGTAATATTTTCTGAAACTTGTAGTAACACGTGTGGCCAAAGTAAATGGTCGCTAATCTAAGCTAATTTACTGTTCTAAATAGAGGCTATAAATTTTTTGTTTACAAATTAGGTATAATTATTTCAGGTCGCTTTACTTTTACGAAGGGCTGACATAATTTTTATTATACGCTATCACAAAGTAAGTACCTTTTTGTTACATTTCTACGGCGACCCGTACTTGTGAACGTTGTAAAAAGTCTTTTAAGTTTTCTCTCAACAAAGGGACTAGTGCGTATCTTTTGTTCTATTTAGATTTTTCTTGAAATGTTTACCACAAAATTTTGCTAGGTCAAATGCTTATCATTACAGCACGACAAAATTCAGGTTATGTTGTAAATTTTATATTTTACTCAAATAATAAAATATTATCTATTAGTGAAAACAATGAGGCATCATAGATAAAACATAACATTAAAATAGAGTTCGCAAATACACCTGATGATGTTAAGCCAATTTACAAATTTCAGTGTTTAGTCATAGAGATAAACGTCTCGTCCTCTGCTAGGTTTGCACTATTCAATGTCTAAAAATCTAAACCTCTTTGCGTGATTTGTCGGTAATATAAGAAGTTAAAAAAAAAAATAAGAAAACCATTACTTATTATAAAATGTGTCATGTAAAATGCTTTCAGTTTTTCTCCCGAACGAACAATAATGATAATAAGCCCCCTAAAACCAACCACACGTCCTGATCGACTACCTGATCATATGGGGGTGGACACACGATATAGAACTAGTAGGTAGGTAAGTAGGTAGTATTAGGAGTAGGACCCAAAATAAGGTGAAACACAATTACCTTCAAATACGTCACCATCTCCACTCACTATCATAACAATCATTCGATACACTGGACACTTCCACCCAGATCAACAGCTCATCTAATGTCAAGATTCCCTCACAAGAAGCAGACAACACACATAATCTCCCAATTACCACAAATAGATGCATCGACACAGGATTGGATTTAATAAGCCAATTACAAACTACTCTTTTTTTCGCCGTTTAGATCCAACAGTCCGTCCTAAATTACACAGACTTAGGGAAAATAAAATGCTTTACAAATATATTAATATTTTAATGAACATAATATGTATACTCGGCAGATTTTTTATAACATAATCAGATCGATATATCGATACATATCTTATCTTATCTTATGTGGGGGCCAGTCAGTGCAGACCGGCGACACTTCGACCCAGTGGGATCTTTTGTGTCGACACTCTCCCAATAACGACTGACATAGATGTTTATGGCAGCCGGGACCGTGCTAACGTGCTCTCCGAGGCACGGAGCAGGCGATAATTGTCAATCAATACGCACATAATTTTGAAAAGTCATATAACTTCCGAAAGTCAGAGGTGCGCGACGTGAGTTCGAACCCGAGACCCTCTGCATTGCAGTCTGTTGGTCTCCCCACTGAACTATCGCTGCTCTATCGATACATATACTAGTATACTGCAGCGCACTAGTTATAAGCAAACATGTAGGATATAAGATTTAGATTCTGCATAGAGACACATTTACAAAAACCACGTGAACTACGAAAACCTGAATGGCTAATAAGGATTGAAAATTATATAAAAAGTTTAAGACCTGATATAGTTAGGTTAACTCAATAAATAATAATAAGAGATCTAGGAAAGTAGTTACAGCAGCGCAGTCAATTTTCAACCGAATGAAGGTACACACAATTCACAAACGAAATAATGTCAGAACAGAAGAGTACTTGCATACACTAAAGCAAAAATTAACACTTAGGTTCTCAAAGAGAGAAAATGGAGGTAGAGGCCTTATTGACCTTAAACTACGAGTATTATGGAAAGGACAGATTCAAAATCTGAGAGACTTTTTCTATCAAATCCGCAACTAGCACTATACATTCATCCATAATTAAAGTAGATAAAAGTTTCAGTCAGCTAAATTTGTACAATAAAGGTCTACAAAACCCTGACAGAACACACACAGGCAAAATAGGCAACTGGCGTTCCAAGAAATTGCACGCTAGACACCTACGTGACCTAGAACAGCCGCAGATAGACTTAGATGCCTCAAACAAAAGGCTAAAACTAGGTTCTTTCTTCCCTAAGACCGAAGGACTTGCTATCCAAGAACAAGATAACAGACCAAAAACTACAAAAAGTTTATTCTGAAAAATCCTAACATACAAAATGACAAATGTAAAAAATATCACCGTTCTTCCGAAACCATTCAACATATAGACCAGGGTCGATTATTTCGGAAACCAAAAAAAATAGTAGTAGGATGAAACCTATTGGAAAAGGAAGAAAATATAACAAATATGAAAGGAAATATAATTTACGGGTGATCTGAGGTCGGGCAGTGGATGGGGGTGAGGGGGTAAGGGTAAAAAACGGTTTATCTCGATCTCCGGCAAAACTACAAGTCTTATTGAAAAAAGTTAAATGGCAAAGTTGTAGCTAATAAAAAGATCTACAACTTTTATATTTACACTTTTTACCATTTTCAAAGGCTTCAGCCCTGGTCTAATATAACCGGTGCCTGCCCAAGCTTAGCTCAATCTGACTATACCCATAGACATAATCAAGTCGCTCACATCATTCATCAAAAACTATCCATTAAACACAATCTCATGCCACATAAACCAGTGCCATACTACCAATATATTCCAAGACCGGTGCTGGAAA
Source organism: Catocala sponsa (assembly GCA_963564715.1). Classification (NCBI taxonomy): domain Eukaryota; kingdom Metazoa; phylum Arthropoda; class Insecta; order Lepidoptera; family Erebidae; genus Catocala; species Catocala sponsa. The sequence continues at coordinate 16,180,642 of OY751338.1, read as the reverse complement.
ATCAGCGTCACGAGATATACTTTGATAGAGCCATCTTAACTGACAAAGTTGTACATTATAATAAACCGGACATAACACTAACAGACAAATTACATAAACATGCGTAATTAATTGATATAGCTGTCCCTAACACCTAACTTACAAAAAACAATAACTGAAAAACTACATAAATACACAGAGATAAAAGAAGAAATAATAAGAATCTGAAAATGAATAGACTATATATTGTTCCTCTGATTCTGTCTAGCACCGGAATTATACCTAACCAACTTCTACACTATCTAAAACATTTGTTTTAGATAGTGTAGAACGCGTAGTTCTATTTAGAACTACCTACCATCAAATATATACATGACAGTGTAAAAAGCCTCTAGGCTAAACACATGTCGACTTGTCTGAAAATTTTTGCAGGAAGATACAGCTACTAACCAGAACCACTTGGTGTAAGCCTATGGTTTTCATTAATTGACCTTAATTATTACAAATGTCGAGAATATCAAATAAAAATAATAATAACCATTTACTTCAGGTATTTACCCATAGAATCTAAAATACTTGGTAATAAACTATAATCAAATTAAAATTATACAATAATTACAAAAATCAAACATATATTTAGAGAAGTTAGGAACTCTCGTACTTATTATTAAATTTGCTAGTTTCTATTTGTAAGGTTTATTACCAGAAATTTTATTACAATATTATTTAAAAAATTTGGACTTGATCTATATAATATATTGATGCAAGTTTGCAGAACCATGACACGCACGGCTACACTGGCGTTAACATTTTCCATATCGTAATAATAACTTTTGGTATAAATATTTTGAACCTTATACCGATAGACTTTAAGATCAGAATTTAAATCATTGTGTCTTGTTCAGTGATGCCTAGATTTGAGGTCAAATCGATCACCGTAGATTGGTTTGTGTTTATCCAGTTGATTGCGTGCCAGTGAAATGGTACTAATGATGACTGTGTTTCGAAAGATCTATTCATTACTGAAAAATAATCAAAATTTATTTTAATTTATTTCAGAAGTCTCTCTTCATTTGAATGCCTGACTTTCTAATTATTGTTATCATACTGACAAACGCTCTACTTAAATTATTATTTTCTCCAGACTAATGATTTCAATACATACTAGACATACTAGACATTGCTTTAAATACAAAAATATTTTGTACAAAGACAAGAAACGGGTTAATTAACCTTCAACACATTTTAGAACTTATACAAAATAATTAATAAAATATCTAAATTATATTTGAATTCATGTTTAATATATTATTTATTATAAATAACATTTACAATATATTTACATTATTAATTTTAAAATAAATTAATCTAATATACCTATATAAAATTAAATTACATTTCTAGCGTAATTACCGAAATGTAAATATACAAAGGAGACTTCATAATTAATGATAAATAACTAACTAGTTACAATTAAAATATGGTTTTTTTGTTAGACAGTAACTTATTAATGTTATTATAAATAGAACCACTGGAAATAAAGATAACATCGAAATCAAAATTCTAATCATAAACTTAAACTTTAGTAAGTAAGTATGTACATAATTATGTACAAGAATGACTGTAATGTGAATGATAGTTCGTTGGTTTTATGGCATTCATTGGCATGGATTTATGGATCAGGCAAATTGTTATTGCGTTTTTCAGGTAACGTAGTTTCCAGTTCAGTTTTCAGTTTCTATATAAAATGGCACCTAGATCGCTAGAATAAATTCAATACGATGGTAAATAATTATTCTTCTAATAGATATTACGTTCTAAAATAAAATCATATTGTTGACTGCACAGATCGCGTAGTGGTTTAAGTGGTCGCCTCTACCACTATGCCGAGTGTTGTGGGTTCGAATCCCACACGGGACAAAAATTTGTGTGATGCATATAATTATGGTGGTTCGGAGTGTTATTTGTTGTGTAAACTCGTCCGTGACACAGGATTTATTCTTAGTGCGGGAAAGAAAAGAAAATTTAATATATTGTAAATATTGAAGATCGATACACAATAGCCGCGTCAAGTGGAATATCAAATTGTTTCTGTTACCTTTGTAAATGGAAACATGAATCATGAAATACCCAATTAATTAATTGTTATTTCGTATAAATTGCGGCGCCGTGACCGATTGCATGGCAGTGATAGAGTGGGTTTGATTTGAGATAAAACAACAGTGTAATTAGTGTGTGCTCCTGGTCTAATTATACTATACGTTTGTGATTTGCCTTTTGAATAACATTTAGTATTATATACTATACCAAAAACGCCGAAATATATGTCGTAGAAATATGATGAAGTGAGTTTTTGTATATATGTAGTCCTGGACACGGGCATCTTCTCAGCGTGAGAAGGGTTAGGCCATAGTCCGCTGGCCCAGTGCGTATTGGCAGTCTTCACATATCTTCGAGAACATTATGGAGAACTCTCAAACATGCAGGTTGCCTCGCTATGTTTTCCTTCACCGTTAAAGCAAGCGATAATTACCTATTTTAATACGCACATAACTTTGAAAAGACAGCCATTATTATCTATACTAATATTATAAAGCTGAAGAGTTTGTTTGTTTGTTTGCTTAAACGCGCTAATCTCAGGAACTACTGGTCCGATTTGAAAAATTCTTTTAGTGTTAGATAGCCCATTTATTGAGGAAGGCTATAGACTATATATCATCACGCTAAGATCAATAGGAGCGAAGCAACAATGAAGAATGTTTCAAAATCGGAGGGTATTTTTTCCTTTTGAGAGCTTCCGCTGCGTACGCTGCGTAAACAGTCAAAGTTTCGCAAAAATCATGTATGACAGATGTGTTCCCCTTTAAAAGTTCTAAAAAAAAGTCCGCGGTAGCATAATTATGTATATCTTTTTTGTTGGCTCACTATAACCATTTTTATGCTAACCAAATTTGTTCTAAAATAATACATTATTTGCGAAAGTATTATTATAAACATGATATTAATCCTTATCCAAATAAATACGTTATTCATCACAAGTATTTAATTTAAAACAAAATTGCCCTTTACATCATTCGATTTCAATGAATATCTTAGAAGATATCGCAGTTTTAAAATTACATCGCAGCAAAATAATTACCCAATACAGACTTAGTACAAACGATGTTTCTCCTGGTTTATTCTGCGTGATTACTACTGGTTCGATTTGAAAAATTATTTTAGTGTTGGATATCCTATTTATCGAGGAAGGCTATAGACTATATAACATCACGCTACGACCCACGGGGGCGGCGCAGTAACGATAAACGCGGGTGAAACCGCGGGAACATCTAGTATTATATATTAGTACTATACACTGTGCCCATTACGCCGAAATATTTGTCGTAGAAATATGATGAAGTGAGTTTTTGTGTACCTACAATCATATACGTAGTCTGAATGTTATTAACTGAACTAAAAACGTTAGCCTACTCCTGGAACATAAATTTTGCTTAGTTTTATATCTATAGGTCTGAAGGCCAATTACACCATCCACTAACAAAAAGGACGTTAAAACTGTTTAAAATAACATGCCAATCACAAAGCTGGCATTCTACTATTCGTAGTAGTCATTGAGTTGTCATTTGTCATTTCAGACTATCAATCAAAATTCAATTCTGTTGCAAATCCTCAAACATAACGTTTAACTTTTCGAAATATAATGCAGATCTTGTTTAATAAAGACAAGATTAGCATTATATTTCGAATAGTTCTTACAATTACTACCTATACAATACATGATAATAATACAATGGCTATTGGTTTAAAAAATACGCTTAGAGATGTTTACATTAATAATGCACTAAGGAGTTTGCTAAAGTATTTTATATGTTTATATTTACTAATCTAAAAAGAGTTTTCTTATGGATTAATCGAACAGGCAACATTGAAAACGTTGCCTTTTTGTTAAATATAAGTCAACAAACGATACTCAATTCAAGTTGATTATTTTAAATTCAAAACACCTCTTAAGACGTAATTCAATAGGATTAAGATAAGTGAGTCAATTCCGATCAGGAAATAATCCTTAGCCGATCGGCGCCCCCGCTCCACTTCTCACGAAGAAGGTTTGTTTAGGCAACATTCACTCGGAAAAATAAATACATCAGAATAATCGTACTTTACGATGGATTGATTTCCGGAATAATGTTTGCTGAGTAGCATACCCATGATGTGTTCGTTGACTTACTTAATGTGCTGCAGGATGAGGGGTACCTATTCAAACAGTAAAATTATATATCAATATTTATCTAATTGTTTTGAGAGCCAATAGAATTCAAAAAGAGTAGCGATACAGGTATCTGGCTTGCTAGTGTAACCTGAGTGGTAACCTCGTTTTTCATTATGTATGTACTTTTTTTTTTGCTGTGTTATAATATTTATCTGTATTTTGTGTACCTATATTTTGAAAAATAAAAATACTTACTTACTTACTAGACCGCACCTAGTCTTTAAGGCATAGAGGCATGTAGATGAACCAGGCCCGCGATATATGTATTAACAGTACAGCAGTAGTAAATGTGACTACTGTGCATGAGGTCTTAGGTTCGAGTCCCCGGCCGGGCCAACAAAAAGTTATCAGCCCGGAGTTACGCAGTTTGCAGTGTTATACACCCCGTGCCTCGGAAAGCACGTAAAGCCATTGGTCCTGCACCAGATCTATCTGATACTGGAATCTTCTCTCAAACAAGTTACTGTGTAAATAGGGGATACCATCCGTCTTATAGAAGAGCAGTCACAGAAATGTCGAGGTTTTCAATGTTCCTCAAGGAGAAAGGAGATAAGTAACGTGATACCTTGTGCTGGCAGCGTGTTTTTTAACACGCACTAGTGTGCGTTTAAAAAAATAATTTAATCCGCTTGTCACTGAAAAAAAACAGTAACACAGTGAGTGTTACTGTTTTTTTTCAGGCACAGTAGCCCGTGAAAAAACAATATACTAAATAATAATAATAATCCCGTGCCTTTAACACTGCCAACTTCCTAACTTTGGGCTGCTATTGAGATTTCTTAAACCTAATAACTTTTTGTTGGTCCGACCCGTTATTCAAACCCGAGACCTCATGCACAGCAGTTGCATTCACTATCGCTGCACCACGGAGGCAGTTACCTATAATACAATAAGCTGCATACAGAACTCAAACCATTTGATTCGCAGCGCCACAGCGGCAGTCAGACACAATAGATTTTTATTTCTGGTATTTGAAGACTTAACAACTTAAAATTGCATTTAATTTGTATTTAATTTTGTAAATAAAATAATTGCTATTTATTTAATATGGTTATAGTCATACGTCTGTTTCTTGGAAGGCTGTGAAGAGACTACAGCTGATTTCCATTTGCTACGATCCTGGCCTATATATCTCTCTTATCACTACATGCTTTATGTACGCTCGTCGGTTCAGGGAACTCTTGGCTTTTCTCCAAAATATCTCCCGTCTAGTCAGAGAACGCTCACGTAGGCCTTTACCTACCGGCTGTACTAACATAATAAATAATAATAACAATAATAAAGTTTATTTGTAATCAAACATGTAGGTACATTATACATCATAATGTAGTATTGTTCCCTGGACTAAGCATGATTATAGATGGAAGTATATGAGAGCATATGATCATGTAACTGTTACATTTCTAATTTATTCAGCTTCTCGTTGCAGGTAAACGATACTTACTACAAAATGAGTCACTAACTTAGGAATCATTAGTTATTTGTAGCCCACTTCAAAGCTAGAGAAAGCTTAATGAAACCTGCATTTATTTAGAATTATTTACCTTAATACTTGATAACGTGCGTGTAAACTTGTGATGTTACAAAGTCATTTAGTTAACATGACGATAGCCCCGCGCAGTCACCATGCATTACCAGCCTCTCTATTTCCTTAACTATATCAAGTGTATTATCCTATTCTTAATTCAATTTAAATCTTAACGGATTCTTACTATGTACACAGGTGATATTATAGTGCGCAAGTTTGTGCGCGAACACAATTGCACTCTCTATTCCCTCACTTTCATGATACGATGGAGCAGTAAACCGAATCTTCTGGAGAGAGACCAGGTGCAGAACCAACGGCTTCATGTGATTACCGAGGCAAGGGGTTTTGCAAGACCGCTAACGATCTAACGCCGGGTTGTTATTGAGAATTTCTTTTACAGAATAACCTAATAGCTTTTCAATGGTTCAAGCGGTATTTGAAGCAGTCGCATTCACTACCACGGCGCCAATAAAGCAATGACTATTACTATCTAATTACAGAAGGTATAGATAAATGGGATACATATTGATGGGTTTATAACAATTGTAACAAACAACCGCAATAATGTTGCATATTTAATACTTTTAGCAAAAATCAATATTATATGTAATATCGATATCGTATTAATCGATTCGTCTTTCTCAACCTTCTTAATGCTTCGACCGATCTTATTATAAAAGTACAATGACTAAATGGTTATTAACAAATAGTAAACTTCTAAGAATTCTAATACTAATAACCCTAGAAATAGAACAACTAACACCACTAAACTATATTAAACCTCCTTGTATAAAACAATAAGCCCGAGATTTGATAGCGCCATACCTGGATAAAGTTCTATGAAAAGTAATGTTAGTTTACTCGGAAGAGTATTCCTACACTCAAGCTGGTTGAAACTCCTGTTTTTAAAGTAAAATATGTACCGTAAATATAACATTTTAGCTAAAACAGCCCGCCAACAACCAGACTTAATCCTAAGTAATATTATAAAAGCGAAAATAAGTTTGTTCGTTTGTTACTTTTTCACGTCCAAACCACTGAACCGATCATCCTGAAATTTTTCATATACGCAGTCAAGTGTACAAAACAGGACATAGGCTACCTTTCATCCCGAAAAAAATTACTGTTCCCAAGAAAAACAATAATAACGTTCTTATGATAATGGATGGCGCCACGTGTCTTTCGAATCATGATTGAATTATATTATTACAAGCAGAGTACAACCCGAATTGATTGTCAAATTCTAAATTAACGCGAGTGAAGCCGCGGGCAAAAGCTAGTTGTTTTATAATTACGTCTGGTATTACAGCAATTGCTAGATACCTGACGCAACTATTATAGAAAACCGGGCAAAACTACTTCTAAGTATTGTGTATAGATAAAAAGTGTACAAGTGCACTCTCTATTTCCTAACTCTCATATTCCGATGGGACGATAATCCGAAATAAATCCGACACGACCAGAAAACATTTCTATTTCTATACCCCGTGCATTAAAATATTGAAAGCATGACCAAAAAGTATGCAGACTTCAAATTGCTCTTTGTTCATTATTTGGTTCGAATATGTTTTATCCCGTGTGAGGATTTAACTAACATACTCAGTATATTGACAGTGATACATTTAAGCCACTGTGCTTCGACCCGTGACCCATTCATTAATTTCTGTTTGTCACGAGCTTAACTTAAAAGAAGAATAATGGTTGTTTATGACGAAACCACGCGTAATCATGCTAAATTACACCTTAAATGTTCACACGCATGGCGTGTACAATTTCAGTATCAAAGGTTTAGTTCGTAGTCTCGTCGAGGTTCGAGATTACATTTTTCAGTCCCTACTAGTAAAAGTAGTGAAATAGATCATAGTGATGGTGAAAAACATCATCCATGAAGGAGATATGAAATTAGTGAATTTTTATTTAGCACCACGCATCAGTAACTTAAGCATTTCTTTTATAGATTATCGGCAAATAATTTACCTCTGAAAAGGAGCAGTAATTTGGTAACGATTATGCGTAATTATGTATAATTTTTATGACCAAATTGAAGAATCAAGTAATCAAAGTAAAATGAAAAGATCTTTACAAATGCGCGATTTATATTGAAACAATGCAAAGCAAATGTATTCATAGTACGTATTTCTATATCTGAAGAATTATAAAATATTGAATTAAAATAAAACGTCCAAAAATGCCAGCATCAAAACATATACAGAAAAGCTTATTAACAAATGTATTATTGTCACGCTGGTAGCTACAGCTCAGACTAATTATAAATAAATTCGTCGGCCTTGATGGCGTAGTGGTTAGTGTAACCGACTGCAACGCCTGAGGTGGCGGGTTCGATTCCCGCACAAGTCAAACATTTGTGTGCATGAACATAGATATTTGTCTTGGTCTGTATATGTATGTATTTACATACAAAAAGTATAATTATATGTATGTTTATCCATTATCTAGTATCCATAGTACAAGCTCTGCTTAGTTTGGGCTAGATGGTGTTGTGTGTACACTAAAATATTATTAGATATTATTTTAGTGTACTTTTATTTTTCTCAGCTTAAAGCTGGTTTTGACTACATTTACGGGCCGAAACCAAGTAAATGTAGCGTGTGGTGTATCATGTAGATGACGTGTTCTGTGCTACCTCGTTTTCATCAAGTGACATGAACTTTCTTACTCTTCTACAGGTGTTCAGAATGGCGGCTTTTTGGAGCTATTATTATTATAATGATATCTCGTATTCCTCTATTTCCATCTTCATAGCTAAACCGATTTCAATAATTTATCATAAATCATATGAGGCTTTAAATAACGCAACATAGTAGTGGTAAATATACCATATGGATCTTATTGTTGTTTTGCTCTAGTTTCACTATTTAGGTAGCGAAAAAGAAATACATTTGTATGGACGAAACTCTTGAAATCCGGCTCTAAGAATTTTATCTTAAAAACCCCGTTACACTTGTTAGAATACAATTCTTTTTACATGACGCCCTGTAGATTCCTTGCCAACAATGTTGACATACTACTTCGTCGTACAAGCCATGCTCATTACAATTTTATTACGCACTAGTTGTTGCTCGTTCAGACGTCGGCATCCCGACACAATGCTTTTAACATTATGTCTCGGTTAAGCTGACAAGTTAATACAAAGAACCGTCTGACAATTTTGTAGTTTTTTACAAACTAACTTCCGTATCGTATGGACTTATTGAAATGGAACAAAATATGCGTTAGATAATTGAGTATTTATTATTACTATGACTACTAGAGCTTGCCCGCTGCTTCGCTCGCGTTATTCTAAATTTTGTTAATAAATTTTATCCCTCGGGAACAGTAGTATTTTGCTGGATAAAACCCCGTTGTCCTTTTCTTTATCCCTCAAAATTGTATGATGATTGGCCGAGTAGTTAAGGCGTGAAAGCGTCACAAAAGAACAGGCAAACTCATATTCGCATTTATAATATTAAGTAAGGATATATACGTAGACTCACGTCACTTTCCTGGAAAGGTAGACAGAACGGAGTTGCAATTGAGACAATCTTTCATTCCCATTTACAAGAAAGGTGATGCTGCTAACGTTAGTAACTACCGCCCCATTTCAATCTTATCTTGTTTTTCTAAAATATTTGAATCACTGGTATGTCCTATTATATCACAACATTTTAACTCATTGATTTCACCCAGTCAACACGGGTTTAAAATAGGTCGAAGTGTAGACACAAACTTAACAGAATTAAAGAAGAGATAGATGCTGTGTATACTGATTTTTCCAGTGCTTTTGATAAAGTAGATCATCAACTACTGATATCAAAGCTGCAATTTAATGGTATCGATGGCTCTTTACTAAAGTGGTTTTCTTCATATATTTCCAAAAGATCACAAGTAGTTGCTTTAAATGGATATCAATCGTGTCCGTATTATGCTAGCTCAGGCGTTCCCCAGGGATCCCATCTTGGACCTGTTCTTTTTACAGTGTTTATCAATGATATAACTGCTCAAATTCACCATTGTAAAGCCTTGTTGTTTGCAGATGATTTAAAGATTTATAAGACGGTATCTTCTGATGATGACATTCAATTTATGCAAAGCGACATAGATCGAGTCGTGGATTGGTGTTCTCACAATAATATGACACTTAATGTTAAAAAATGTTACTTCATAAAGTACACCCGAAAAAAACAGTCATTTATGTCCTCATACAACATAAACAGTACCACACTTATTCGAGTCAATGAGATCCGTGATTTAGGCGTTATTATTGATAGCAAATTAAACTTTAAAAGTCACATCGAAAATATTGTAACGAAATCTTCTCAAATGCTAGGATTCTTAATTCGTAGTACAAAAGGTTTTCGATTACCATACACCAAAGTCACTCTTTACAATTCTCTAGTCCGTAGCCGTTTAGAGTATGCAAGCATGATATGGAGTCCGCAGTATGCGGTACACACTCAACGTGTTGAGGGTATACAACGCGCATTTACTCGACATCTGGCATACTCTTGCAATGGGATTTCTCATAGGTGTCCATATCAACAACGCCTGAAGCATTTTCATATGAATTCATTACGTGAACGACGTATAGTCATAGACATATCATTCTTACATAAGTTAGCAAATGGCAAGTTGGACTGTGCTGAATTGCTGTCACGTATTGGCATTCAAGTACCCTGCAAATTACCTAGATATCCCATAACTAAGATTTACCATACACCAAAATTTAAAACGAACATCGAATCTCACTCTACGCTATATAGACTTTGTCAAGAGTATAATACAATATCTAAATCCGTACCTGACATTGACATTTACCATGACTCTAAAAACAAACTAAAATACAAAATCTTTAAATCCCTTCAAGTCTCCAACAATAGCAATATCGTTGTCACATAAAATCATATAAATTGCATTATGTTCTCCTTAATTCTTATTTTTATTTCTTACTTTGTTATAGTAATTTAAGTTCTTTATATAAATATTGTCACAACTATTGATGAATGCTGGTTAATCTGTAATTGGCAAATGTTTCAGCCACCATACTTCCCTTGTTATCGTTGATGTGAATTTGTAAACATTTGCTGTTGATAAACCATAATAAATAAATAAATAAATCTTGAAACATACTCGCTTGTTTTATTTCTCGAGAGTAACGAATGACTCCACTGCACTGGTCAGAAAATGTTTGTCTAAGTCTTTGAGTTCCGAGCATCCAATTATAGACTTATTTAAAATTACTAGCAACAAAAAATAACAAAACTAGTTAAACAAAAATACCAGTCATTTGTAATAACAAATGACTAGTATTTTTGTTAACCCCTCCAGCTAACCTAGATATTATAATTTTCCTATATAATATTGTTTTACGTTTACACAAATATTATACATTTAAATTAACTACATATATTTCATACGGAGTTCGACGCGGTTTTTTGAAAACATAACTTTTAGATAATTTTGAAACCATTGAACTAATACGACGTTGTAGAAAGTGGTAATCTAAATAGTTTTTAGCATAGGTAGTAATCTTTCTACAACGTTTCGGTTGCAATCATAGTCATAGGTAGACTAAGTTAGAGGTCACATTGTCTAGAAATATAAATATCCCCCTTTTTATGATTTAGATTTCCGAATGAATGGCTTTATTACAAGTTTTTTTGACCGATGCGACCTATACTTTAATACAGTAGTGAGTCAGCAAGTCAGTCAATAAATGTGTAGACGTTACTAATATTATAAAGCTGAAGAGTTTGTTTGTTTGTTTGGTTGAACGCGCTAATCTCAAGAACTACTGGTTCAAATTGGAAAAATCTTTTAGTGTTGGATAGCCCATTTATCGAGGAACACTATAGGCTATATAACATCACGCTATGACTAATAGGACCGGAGCATCAATAAAAAATGTTTCGTATTCGTATTCAGTCTTGCAAAATGTAGCCACTTATTACACTATTTACTATTTCCTTATGCACATAAAAATGTTTTGTATAAAACTGACAAACATTAGACAATAAAACTTAAAATTAAACATTACATTATTTTGAAACTATTAATATAAACTGCTACTGTTAAACTTTACTGCAATTTTATTTATTTTAATTATTTGGATTTAAGTTTACATTTCCCCAGCATTTCGGTTGCTATTCAGCAGCTATGGTCGCCGCGAAACTAAGATGGTAGATGCCTCGAAGTCTTGATGAGAAGTTTTTTCAATGTACCTCAAATGTACATCCTATCCTAATAACTAATATTACAAAAGCGAAAATGAGTTTGTTTGTTTGTGTGTTTGCAACCTTTTCAAGCCTAAACCACTGAACCGATGATTCTGCAATTTTGCATATACATTGTCAGGTGTACAGAAACGGACATAGGCTACCTTTCATCCCGAAAAAAATTACTGTTCCCGAGGACAAAAACAATAACGTTCTTATGATAATAGATGGCGCCACGTGCCTTTCGAATCATGATTGAATTATATTATTACAAACAGAGTACAACCCGAATTGATTGTCAAATTCTAAATTAACGCGAGAGGAGCCGCGGGCAAAAGCTAGTAATTTTAATTACGCAGAATGAGTTAAAAGTATCATGAAGCCCAGCTGCGGTATGGCTTTTATTGGGTATGAATATCTGAATAACAGGATTTCAAGCTGGGAAACTGTAAACTTAAATCCAAGTACATTTAATTATTCAAATAGTAGAAAAGATTAACATTACTAGTTTAAAAGTTTAAAAAAATAGTAGATATTGTAATATAAACAACGCGATGAAATCCGTATAAAGTAATTTAAATTCAATGTATAATATACGCGTAAACGCAAGACAATATTATGTTTATATAAACAAAATTTTAACAAAAAAGAAAACCGACTTCAAATAAGAATATTCTAAAACTTAAAATGCACAACAAAGTTAATAAATAATTGCATATTCTTGTGAATAATTAAATTATTGTTATTTTTGGAGTCGGTGTCAGCCGCCCGCGCCGCGTGCTGCGTCTATGTGTGTAATTGTGCATGCCAATGTTATGTTATGATTATAGTAAGACATCTCATATTTAATTAGTTACAAACCTACCTTGGCTGACACCGAGTCCAATAATAACAATAATTTAATTATTCACAAGAATATGCAATTATTTATTAACTTTTTAGTGCATTTTAAGTTTGAGAATATTCTTATTTGAAGTCGGTTTTCTTTTTTGTTTAAATTTTGTTTATTTTTCGGTTTTAGTGAACCTTGCCAAATATGAGAACATCATCAATGTAGTCAAATACGCATTATTAAGTATAACTCGAAAACGAATGGTCAAATCCTGATCAAAATTAAATAGGACCGCACGGGAAGCACCAGCTTTCAAATAAAAAAAGAATCATCAAAATCGGTTCACCCAGTCGAAAGTAAAGCGGTAACAAACATAAAAAAAAAATACTGACGAATTGAAAACCTCCTCCTTTTTTTTGAAGTCGGTAAAAATACATCATTATCATAATAAAATTTTAATAATGATGTATTTTTACTGAAATATTAGTATTTTGGATAAAATAAGACACAATATAAACCTGTTTTTCATACCTTACCTAACCTTTATCACAAATGTAATGTTATAGTTTTTTATTGTGTTGCAAATGTTTAGAAATAAAAAAATTATGCAGTATAAAATACGACTCTAAAAGAAATGACATATTTTGTAAACCAAGCTTTTCAATATGTAATTTATTTTACCTTAACTACCAGTCAACGTAGAAATAGTTTAGAAATAGAAATAGAAATAGTTTATTTGTTCTTTATAGGTTAATACATCAATGCATTGTGTTTGGAGCCTCCTTTTAGACAAACAATGTCTGTATTAGGAGCCTCCGCTCTTCTATAACATGTAGGTATGTAGAACAAAAACAAAAAATAATAATAAGAATATGATAACATGCATATTATTTAAATTAAATTAAATTAAGTATAGTAGTTGTGAAGTATGTATAGTATTATTGGTCGTTTTAGTGTATTATCGTACTGGTGTATGATGATAATATGATGTGATATGGTGTGGTGTGGTGTGGTGGTCAAGCCGGCGATTGTAGTTCTTGTTTAAATAATCAGCTATGACTGACAGCAAGACGCACCATGAAAACGCCTTTTCTTTATAATGAATAACCTTCGAAACGCTACACACCGCACTATTTTTTATTTTAGGAAAATACCCAACCTTCCAACTGTCTTCTCACATAGTCCAGTGACGTGCGGTTAATACGATGACAAAGCCAAACTTTTGTGGCGCTAATAATTTCAGCAGGTAGTAAAGGTCTGTGCGATGTTAATAGGATTTCGCCATTGAAGTGAAATCATGCTGAATTCTGGATAATTTGCGATAATTTATATCTAGAGCGTCGACGCTCGACAAGTGTGCGTCTAGGTGTAATTTGTAATGGACTATTTAACGCAATCCATCATTAACGTAATTTAGTGAAGGTAGCATGACCCTACTAATGGAGAAATGAAATTCCGGCGACACGCCTAGTAATTTATGTTTCCTGCTGTTCGTGCATCGTCAATTTTGAAAGGCATCATGATTATTCGCAAACCTTAAGAAAAATGTATGTAATACGAACCGCATAGCATTCTTCGTCAATCGTCAGTCATGGTGCAAAAATTTGTGTGAGATGGCTTGTGTTGTATGCGCAGTTCGGGCAACGTGTTATTGAGGTTTACAGGCAATTCTTATTTGCAGCATGTAGCCCGGAAATGTACCAAAATATGAAAGGCCATATTAAAACGAAATGAACTTTCATTTTGACGGCCTCGATGGCGTATTGGTTAGTGTAACCGACTGCTACGCCTGAGGTCGCGGGTTCGATTCCCGCACAAGACAAACATTTGTGTGCATGAACATGGATGTTTGTCTTGGTCTGGGTGTTTATATGTATAATATGCATGGATTTACAAAAAAAAAAGTATATATGTATGTTTATCCATTGTCTAGTACCCATAATACAAGCTCTGCTTAGATTGAACTAGATGGTGTTGTGTGTATGTGATAGAATATTATTATTATTAGAATATTATTTATTTGTATAAAATACGGGTATATAAAAGCGGTTACGAAAAATTACCCATAATTATACATTATTTCGTTGAGTTAATTTCTCAATTGGATATCAGCGCTGGTTTGTCCACCTGGCATAATGTTAAACCGAGCACCTGCTTGATGCAAAAATATGACACATACGATTTTAGATGCTATTCTATTCCTTCTACATTCTGGTACACTCTTAGTAATCTATAGCTATGTTATACCTTCGCACCAAATAAATAAAAATGTATTCTTTCTTTAACGAAGTCAAGCAATATAAGACTATGTGGTTCGTAAGTACCACACACTTAGTAACTAAGTAAGTAAAGCTATATTCGTCAATTTAGTTAATATGAAACCAGATCGTAACGTTGTTTGTGACAATGTTATTAGAGCCAGAGTAAACAACGCGCTATGTGTGTCATCTTCCTTATTTTACACATTTCTTTTTATTATTATAGTGTATTTTGAATCACATTTGAGCTAGATTTAGTAACCATTTTACGACCTCTATACTTTCGAATATGATTTAGGGAATTATTTGAACGAGGGTGCCTAACAAGATTTAATAACAAGATAATTTATTTGTGTCCTTCATGCATGCATATTATATTTCTCAAATTCTCTAAGCATTTTTATAGCTTACGTAATAAGTGTATTTAAACTTATTTTACTACTTCTCGCGGACTGGGGATACGCCCTGTGTCGCGCGGGACTTTACAAACATTGAAACAACGGATACAAAGAATACCCAGACTCCTATAAAGCTATGTGTCTCTTTGTCCCGTATGGGGATCGAATTCACAAAATTCGGAGCAGGTGACATCCACCGCGCCATTAAGTCAGCAGTCAACATTAAGTCACAACAAACAATCACTAAAGATGAAGTTCGTACATAACTTTAACTTAAATAATACATATTAGATATACCTTTGATATATCAATAATATGTGATTATTGCGACCTGCCTCAGAGAACACACAAAGCCATCGGTCTTAGATGACATGAACATCTATGACAAATGATGTACTGAGTCGCTCTCGTCAAATATTCCGACATTCGATTCAAAAACATTACTTTAATTATGGGCCGAACGCCCTACTCTACCCTACACTACATCGCAATTTTTTTCTTGTTCTCTAAAATTGATAGAAGACGGTAAACGATGTACCCATAAATAAAGGCCTTAGAATATTGTTGTCCCTTTCGGTTGCAGACGTCTGATCCTCTGTGAAAAATTATATTGAGGTGAATTGGATGGGTTGGCAAGACGATACCAATACTATTGAGAATAACAAGGCAAGAATGATGAAATCTGTCAATTTTATTGTTTACTTTTTATATATTAATAGAGTTTGGCTGCGGGTGGACCAAAACCGGTTTGTCTGGAAAACTTAGGGGAAACCTATGACCATCAGTGAAAGACATAAGATATATACCCTTTTTTTTTATAAATTATTAGGTAATGAAGCCATAACATCATATGTCGAATGCTTTAATTCTTTTAAAATATCATCCGTAAGAATATAACTTTTCGACTATACTCGTCTAAAGAATGAACAGAGGAGCAACACACATTGTATGCCAATAGTTTTTGTCATAGGATGCCAAACTTTAATCTATAGGTATCTATTGAATTCTGTGCAGGGTTTTGTGCTGTTACTCAGGACTGCTTGCTATAATAACTTTTTTTAATTAATTCTCTTTGGACCAAAGTGCTACTATAGTAGCACTTTGGTCCAAAGAGAATCGAAATCGCTACTCGAGATAAAATTTCGTGGAAAAGACTAGATATTTAAGGTATTGGGTTTTTTTACAAACTTTTTGCACACGCCTCTGTCCTCAGGGATTGGGGTTGTTAAGTGTTTTATGCTATTTCGAGGTAATTTCAAGAAATACAAAAATAGTACCTAACTAATTACTAGGCAGTTTTAAAGTATTTTTACTTCTCTTCTCTTCTCTTCACTCTATTCTCTTAGGGAATCTATGCGAAATCGACGAATCATCTTTCTAGGTCTAAAGATTTAAGCTGGGTGGATCAGCCCAAAAGTCATAACTATTATTTCTATAAGTAAGTGTACATTATATATCTGTATAAGATATGCATTCCAACTAATTTAGAGCAGATTAGATTTCTCCAGCAGTTTTTCTTTTGTGAATAATTGTCTTTAAGACATACTTAAGGATTGTATAACTACCTATCAACGATTTAACTTTTAGAATTGTTTTAAGAATTGCAGAGATTATGCCCTATAGATCTGCAAACAATTTATTATTTAGGTATCATTTTAGAAATATTCAAAATATTTTCGTCTATTCTAAGTAAAATATCGTATATACAAAACTAAATGTTGATTACGTACGCATATTCCAATGGAATTTCATATTATAGTGGAATTGTAAAGGAATCCTTATTTCATCTGAATTATTTTCAGAGGGTCTACGAGTGTTGACATTCAGGGAGGGCCCTCTTTATGTACTCACTTGAGAGCAACCTTATTGTATTGTCGACTTTAACTAAATAAAAGATGAAATATGAAATATTTTGAAATCTTTCTTGATTGTTTAGTTGGTGCCGACTACCCTAGGATAATATTGTAGGTACTTATATTTGCGTGCGTAGTGAGGTCGTGGGTAAAATGGCCTGGCAAAGCATTATTGAAATTTTCTGCCAGAAAATTATAAGTAGCTGCCCGGAACCAGTAATGTGTTCTGTAGATGGTAAAAAGTACGTGTAAGAACCCGCCATCTAACGCTATGGAGATTACAAGCGAGTGTCTTTCTACAAATGTACTAGAAATAAAATATATTATATAATATACTAGCTGTTACCTGCGACTTCGTCCGCGTAGGTTTTAACTAAAAAGTGTTTGTCTCCGCGGAACCCTATTTTTTTCTAAAATCAAAATAGCCTATGTTACTCCTTATAACATCAGCTATCTGCCAGTGAAAGTCCCGTCAAAATCGGTTCAGCCGTTTCGGAGATTAGCCGGAACAAACAGACAGACAGACAAAGAAAAATTTTGAAATAGATGTTTTCCTATTGGTACCTTATATACTTTCATATGCATTAGATAAAAAGCTGTTATTTTGACATTACAAACAGACACTTTAATTTTATTTATTTGTATAGATGTATAGATAAAGCAACAATAAAAAAGCGATATATGTCGCGTGATTCCTTCGCGACACAGCGTTATATTGCGATAATACATTATAGCCACCTACGTCATATTAATATTTAAACATAACATAAATATACCATAAAGAAAAATGGCAAAGTAAATTGAGAATGGAAAAGGAAAAGACACGCAGTAATAAAATATGTAGTCACTCAAATTTATGGAATTCGTATGAATATGTAATTTACCATCGTAAATTAAATATGACAGAGAAGCACAGAAGTAGAAAGCCTTGTTTTAAAAACAAAAGAGGCCTCTAAAATATATGTTCTTGTGTGCACAACGTAAGTGACAAAAAGAACTTGCGCAGGTTACTGGCATTAGAGAAACCAGCATACATGCCAGCCGCGAGCAAATCATATGGCCCGAACAAATAGCTTGCATAAACAAGTAACTTTAGATAGGCTAAGAAATACCTAATACTGTGGTACCCAGCACTAACCTTTCATTTTCCTTAATCCAATTTAATACATCCAAAAACAACTGGGTAAACATCTAAGGCAAAGGTTTATTTCTAGTTACAATATTGCGACGATCTTGGAAAATGTTTGTGGTTGGTATAAAAGGTCGATCTAATTTCTAAAATAATTGGCTTAACGAATTAGTGCCAGTAAAGTCGTTTTATTTTGTAACTACATCTGAAATAATAATAATTGGGAAATGTACCTTCATTTTCTCTTCACTTGAATTAACTTTAGCGCTAAAGAATAGTTATTAATTAGCTTCTTTAAAAGAGAAGCACTTTTAATTTTAAAAACATTTAATATTATTTGTTATGTAAATCATGTTTACGCCGTCACACCGCTGGGCACTGGCCTCTTCTTAGTATAAAAAAGATAGTGTGGGTTAACAGATTTCACACATCTTTGAGAACTTTATGGAATACTCTCAGTTATGCAGGTTTCATCCCAAAGTTCCACTTCACCGTTCAAGTGAGCGATAATTAACTAACTATTTAACACTCACTCAAAAAGTCAGAAGTGCCTTACGCTTGAACTCGAGACCTATGCGTGCGTCGTTGAGTTAGATAAGCAGATATTAAGCAAAAATCTTCTTTCACATAACCAAAGGCAAATTTTAGACATAGCTGAAATATAAATCTAGCCCTCATCGCCTTAAACTATCACGAGTTCAGTCATAAAAAATTACGTAGGTATGTATGTAACATTCAAATCTCTGACTCGGATTTGGATTGGCGTATTTCGCAGCAAATACTGGCCTCAAATACAACTACCAGTCGTTATCGTAGCCGGTTATCAGTCAAATGATAAACGGGCTAGTTACTGTGTCGCGGCTCCCCACACATTAGTATTAATGATCTCCAGTGATAACTGATGACAGTGTTATTATCTAGGATTAACCTATCACGTGTGACGTGGGAAATGACGTTACGCGGTTAATAACTTATTGTGTTTGTTAATGTCGTATTTAATTATTTATACACCAAATAGTTAATTAACTCGCTTTAACATTAAAGGAAACCGTCATAAGGAAATTTGCATGCGTGAGAATTTTACATACTTAAACTGGGCGTGGTGGACTATAGCTTAACCCTTCTTATACTAAAATATAAGCCTGTTACTACTGTTGTAATTCTAATCTACTAATATTATAAATGTGAATGTGAGTTTGATCGTTACGTTTTCACGACTTAATCAATTAACTTATCATAAGGAAATATTGCAATTACGTTGTCAGAGGTACAGAAAAGGGCATAGGATAGATTTCATCCAGGAAAATGTATAAAATATATGCTAATAAATAATTAATACAAAATTATAACATGATTATACTAGTACTAGTTTTTACTGCCCGCGGCTATCTCGCTAAGGAACAGTACTTTTCTGACCGATAACCGAAAAGAATGATGCAAAGGCGTCCAAATGGGTTATTCCCAGTTGCCCCCACTATCAACGCCACCACTGGTGACAAATGGGATTTCTTTCCATAAAATGTCCAAGAAATCCCATTTGTCACCAGTGGTGGCGTTGATAGTGGGGGCAACTGGGAATAACCCGTCCAAATGTATCAGGCGCTATTTGTTATACAATGGCACACCATAACGTAATTTATATGGTCTTGGTCAGGAAACATTACCACAATGATGGATGAAGTTTATAATATAATATGTACCTACTGTCATGATTTCTTATTTTTGTTAATAATTCTGTTCGGGAGTTTTTATTTATTCAATTGGCAACACAGCCAACTATCATTTTTAAATAGTGGGGTTATTTTATTGTGGAGGGGAAAAATAACTCGTTCTCTCGGCGAAAGATCGCTCAGCAGTAAGGAACTAGCATTCAACTGAGTAAGACGTTCTCAATAGTCCGTGTAATTGCTGTGAGTTTGGTAATATAGTCACATAATATTTTAGGCGATTGAGTTTCATTATACTACTCACAAGTATTATTATACTTTCATGTTTGTATAATATATTATATCCTTAGCGCAATGGTCTTGTTCGCCTAAATGTTACAGCGAATGTGGGTAGATATGTCAGTTAGTGGCCCCATAGGATCGCTCTGTCCGCTTATATACGAGATAGTTCAGCTCTGCAATTCGCTTTATGAACTAGGATGGAGTAATATATTTCGTATGGACTATTATATAAACATATTAGAAGCCTAATAAAATTATATAAATAAAAGAAATTACAAAAATATAAATCTCAGTACAGTCCAAGCCCAAGGTATTTTTAGCCGTCCTTTAGGGCTTTATGACAGCTATGTATTATATACATAATATTACATTACGTAAATCGATTACAATACACATGAATGCTCATTCTATTATTATTACATTCTATAAATAATCCTTATCTATACTAATACTATAAAGATGAAATATTAGATTTTTTGTTTGTTTGTAATATGATTTAACTCAATAAAAAGTACACAACCGATTTCAAAAATTCTTTCACCATTCTGTCTGTATTATCACCGTGTAACATAGGTGATATTGTGTTAAAAAAAAAGTTATGTAACCTACTTTTATGCGAGTGAAGCTGCATGCAAAAGCTAGTACTATATAAATAGTCCTTACAAAACCTGTTACTTTACAACAACATACACTAGTAGGTAAGTACCCGCTTCACGTGTCAAGATCCGCTTAGTAGTCGATCGAGGCTATATATAAAGCCGATTATTTTAGCATGCAAGTAATAATAGTTGTGCTCAATATATTTATCGTAAATTTACTCAACTACCAAACAACACAAAATACTTTATATTTAATAGCTGATATGCACACAGGATAATACCTAATATTCCCTCTGTCACGGGTGACTACAAGTATTTTCATTTCTTAAAAAGTCCTGCGCTAGGAATAATTCCTGTGTCGCGGGGGACTTTACAAACATTCAAACAACGGACACAAGAACACCTAGACTCGGAACAACTATTTGTGGATCATACAAATCTTTGTCCCGTATGGGGATCGAACCCACAATACAAGGCGCGGCGGCAGTGGCGAGGCGACCACTTAAACCATTACGCCATCCGTGCAGTCCAGAATTAACATTGAAACGACTAATAAGGACACACAGACTTGTAACAACTACATGTGGATCAAAAAGAAATTTTGTTCATTTGTTTTCCGCGTGGAGAACAAACCAACAAACTCGGAGCACTGGCAGAGGCAGTTTGACCACCGAAACCACTACACCATTTGTGCAGTAAATACTTATTGAGCATAACTTCCAATTAGGACGGCAAAATGCAATCACGATTAAAATAAAAATCTGTTTGAGAACGTTTTATTCAATACTAGCTTTTGCGCGTGGCTCCGCCCGCGTGGTACCTGCATGAATAAATAGTAGCCTATGTCCTTCCCCAAGTTTTAAACTATATTTGCACCAAATTTCATCTAAATCGGTTGAGTGGTTTAGCCGTGAAAAGGTAACAGACAGACAGATAGATAGAGTTACTTTCGAATTTAGAATATTATTAAGGAAGTAAGGATTTATTTATCAAACGGAAATCTATACCTTTAAGTATCTATATATAAACCAATATTATAAACAGGAAAGATTTGATATTTTGTTTGTTTGCAAGGGCCTAACTCAAAAACTACTTTACCTATTTTAAAATTTTTTCACCATTAGAAATCTATATTATCATTAGGTTATTTTTTATTTAAGAAAAAGGTACTGTAGGTACATAACCTACTTTTACGCGAGCGAAGCCCCGAGTAAAAGCTAGTAATATTATAAATGCGAAGTTTGTTTGTGTATTTCTTTGTTTGTTACGCTTTCACGCCTTAACTTTTTAACCGATCATCATGAAATATTGCATACACGTTTACAGGAAAGCAGAAAAGGATATATGGTTTTACCCAGAAAATAACTACTCATCCAAATCATAACGCGA
The DNA here is from genome assembly GCA_963564715.1 of Catocala sponsa. Lineage (NCBI taxonomy): Eukaryota > Metazoa > Arthropoda > Insecta > Lepidoptera > Erebidae > Catocala > Catocala sponsa. The sequence continues at coordinate 16,158,246 of OY751338.1, read as the reverse complement.
AGCAAGCCGCAGGCAAAATACAGTCTTTAAAAATGTATAACGTTCTCCCCCTTTCTTTCAAAATTCATCGTTAATATGAGCTAGTTACGTGAAAAAAAGATGATTACCCAATATTTATAGACATCAAGACATAATATAGAGTTTTCAATAAATTTCTGAAGCACATTAGTATTTAATAAAGTACTCAAAGTGTGACAAAAATTAACACGACTTGCCAAGACGTTTGAATAAAAAATCTTGAGTGAAACGCCTGAAGGCTTTTCTACTGACATTTTTCTTAGATTTGTTCTGTGAATTAATTTAACGCTTTCGCCACAATCTTGAAGCTTGTTTGGTACTTCTTGAATACTTTAGTCCTCAAGTAATCCAAGCGCACCTACACTTTTTAAAGGATTTATTTTCAACATAGAATCTGTAACGAAGTCAATTCGAATTGAGCCGTAAGAAAAGTTGTTCTTTATCTGTCTGTAATTATAAAGTTGTCTTCTAGTTAGTCACTAAAATTAATTATAAAGTTACTAAGTAAATTTCCGACTGAAATATCAACGCAATTAAATAAGATCATTGTTGGCAATGTGCTAGTTTCTACTGTAAAAGTGCGATGCTTGCCAACGTTATTGACATGTTGAATTGAATAAGACTTTATTCTGTTTTCCAGACGGTTGATTTTATTCAATGCACTTTGTGAAAGTTTTAATTTATTCGATGCTTGGGCGAGTAAACTGAACAGTGAACAGGCATAAACAGCTGTTTATTTCATAAGTTTACAGTATATCTGTTATTTTGTAATTTTTTTTATATTTTCTTCTTTCAACCTGAATGGGTTGAAAGAAGAACCTTTTGTTTTAATAATAACATTGGGTGTTATTATTTACTTTGATATCCTAACTAATAATAAATGCGAATGTGAGTTTGTTTGTTTATTACGCTTTCACGACCAAACTACTCAACTGATCATCATGAAATGCCGCATGTACGTTGTCAGGGTCCAGAAAAGGACACACCTTTTATTTTTTGCATTGGTACTGCCGTAGGGAGGGACTGCTTTGTTAATCCTGTGGCATTATTTTGCACTTGTATTTGCTTGAGAGCCGGGATTAAATTCCCGAGTCACGTAATATATTATAGCGTTTATTCTATTAAATATTTTTAGTAGCAGCTTGGATTCTGGTAAAGTTCCTAGTTACCGGCAATTCACACGTGACAAAAACATAGGTGACGAAATATGAGAGTCAAAGATCTCTACCTACGCCTTCAATAATATTTTAGCGTATATGCTTTATTTGTTTTAACTGTGTAGGCGTGTAGTAAGATCATTAACAAATTCTCTGACTATAAATCTAGGAAACAGGCGTAAATGTTAGTAGAAACTACATAACATATAAGTCTAGCTAACCAGTTATGCAACTTATCTATAACAAGTGAAGGCAGAACTCAAACGCTGCCATGGCTGGTATTTCGAAGGGCCGCGTTAATGCTTCTTGTACGCAACCGCAAGACGCGAGGAATATGCACAAGTTGTGGCATGCGCGCGAATTGTATGCATCTTGTAAACAAAGTTGAACTCGAGTATTTAGTCCATACTAGCTTGCATCGTGTACTTGCACCATTATTAATGTTCTTTTTATGTTTTATACTCTGTTACTTGTGAAGAAAAGCATTATTAATTATGTTTATTAGTAAAGTAACTATAAAAATGACATAATGACAGACTGCATGGATGGCATCGTGGTCTTAGTGATCGCTTCCCCATTGCTACTATGCCGAGTGTTAAGGATTCGATTTCCACACGGAACAAAAAAATGCACAGTCCACAAATAGTTGCAATGTAGGTGTTCTTTGTGTTTATTGTTGGAATGTTTACAGGAATTAGTCAAACCGAAGAAGAAGCATACCACAGTTAGACTTCATGATACTTTGAGCTCATTCTGCGTAAATAGAAACACCTATGATGGGTACTTTGAAATAACTACACTGGAACATTGAGACAACTACCATCTTAGTCTCCCCGTGACCATGGCTGCTGAAAAGCAACCGAAACGTCGGGGAAAGTGTAAATATAAGTCGGCCTCTATGGCGTAGTGGTTAGTGTAACCGACTGCCACGCCTGAGGTCGCGGGTTCGATTCCGCACAAGTCAAACATTTGTGTGCATGAACATGAATGTTTGTCTTGGTCTGGGTGTTTCTATGTATAATATGTATGTATTTACAAAAAAAAAAGTATATATGTATGTTTATCCATTGTCTAGTATCCATAGTACAAGCTCTGCTTAGTTTGGGCTAGATGGTGTTGTGTGTATGTGGTAGAATATTATTATTATATTATTAAACATAAATAGTTTAATAGTATATTAATAGTATAAATAGTTTTAATAGTTTCAATAATTTAATTAGCTTAAAAATTAGTAAAGTTTAATAGTATTATAGTAGTGTAACAGTTTTTCAAAATTTTGTAATAAAGTGTCAAATAAACAACGCGATAAAATCCGTATATAGTAGTTTAATTTCAAGGAATTATTACTTTTCACTTTATAATGGTATTCACGTCTTGCTTTGGTTTATCAGGCCGTTCCTCTAGAAAGAAGAGACACGCAAGTCTGAAGAGCAGACGTTTCATAGACCAATTGTTACGCTCCATTCTGGGATTATTCCGGATATACTACCGAACATATAACCCGGATATTTCTCACCGGGACGCTCGTGGGTGATACGCCACCATGTTTTGGTTTCGCGCTAAATTATTTTGCCGAACAATCTATACATATATTAAAATCGTAGGAAAGTCAAAACTGTACATTGAATATTTTTTTAAAAGAATACTTGGGGCGTGATCTACAATCGATATCGAAGCCAAAAATATAGTTTTTAGAATTTTTGTCTGTTTGTCTGTATGTATGTCCGGGCTAAACTCAAAAGTACGACATGGATTTACTTCAAATTTTGCATGAATATTACTAACAGGTCGGGTCAACATATAGGCTACATATTATCACGCTATCACCTACGGGGGAGGAGCTGTGAATCTTTATTTTTCTTCTTGACAGCGTGTAATCTAACGACGCATATTTAAATGTTGTTTTCGAGTAAGCCATGCTATTATCTAGCTTTACACTATAAAAACTACGCCATTTAAGTAACTTGGGCAGAGAAATATAGTTGGGTTCCGCGGCGACAAACACATTTTAGTTAAAATCTACGCGGACTAAGTCGCAGGTAACAGCTAGTGTTATATAAGGCACTAAGTTCGTGATAAATGCTGTGTAAATTCTGATATCGTTAAGCTCCGTTAAGAATTTGGTTTTGTATACGTGGATGCTTTGTGTGTAAAATTTTATAAAGTATTTATTTTTACTTCTTGCTAACCCTCGCAGTTTCACCCATGTTTATGATTGCTGTTTGGGTACTGTTATATAGCCTGTGCTCCTTCTGAATAAATTTACTTTCTATTTCTATTGTCTTACGTTTACGCGAATGTTAAACAACTTTATACATACATTGAAATTAAACAACTTTATACAGATTTTATAGCGTCGCTTTTTTTTATAAATCTTTTTTTTTATTATTTTGCTCGTCAATATGACCACACTCCACCTGTACTGTTGTTAAACACTTTTACTCGTTGCTGTTTACTTCTATTTAAGCTATTTCAATCTATATGCATTTAATTTTACACTGTTCCGATTCTATTTCAGTTGCTTTTTAGCAGCTATGCAAACCATGGGAAAGAATGATTAAAATCCGGTTAGATGTTTCAGAGCTTACTGATTACAAATCTTTGCTCCTTATAAGTATTAATATTTTGAATTAGATAGGATTACAAAGGACACACATTGGTATCTATTTACTAGCTCTCATACAGCTACAGTTGATATTTCAATCAAGCTGGTTAATGTTATTTAAACGTAAGATGTTATTCCTTTAGTTATAAATAAATAATACCATCCCTGTATTAAGCTGTGCCACTGCTGGGCACGGGTCTCTTCTTAGTGTGAGAAATGTTAGGCAATAGTCCACCACGCCCAGTGCGGGTTGGCAGACTTCACATATCTTCGAGAACATTATGGAGAACTCTCAGACATGCAGGTTTCCTCACGCTGTTTTCCTTCACCGTTAAAGCGAGTGATAATCACGCTACGACCCACGAGGGCGGCGCAGTAACTATAAACACGGGTGAAACCGCGGGAACATCTAGTGTGGATATAAAGTTACATTTTAGGAGTTATAATTATTACATTCAACATTGAAACCACAGACAATAAGGTACTATCATCACATACATTTTTGTCTCATGCGGTGATCGAATCCACAACTCTCGACGCTCTAGTCGTCGGACGGGTACGTTTTCAGGCACCGTATTGTTACTAGGAATTTCTTGATAGATAAAAGTCCCAATCGAAAAACGGAACCCTGATGCACAGCAGTCAAATCCATAATCACTGTGCCACCGCAGCAGTCTAAATAATTTTACTCACCATTAAAATGATCTTGACAATTCTGCAACTACTTGGCAAGAGTACTAGTTAATGAGAAATGATGTCGATAAATCTTTTGGCAATTAGATCGCATCAAGTGTTTCTAATGAACAATGCGGATCTAACTGGCACTGATTGGTAGCATTCCCGTTATTGTAACCGTATAGATATAGTACAAGATGAGTATTAAAACTTTAAAAGGCAGCTTTTCTTTAAAATTTGAAAATGAAAAATGCACCGTCTAACGCAAGTTAACTGCTAGGATTAACAACAGACAATTAAATCACCGGACACGAGTTTGAATTTGACACGTTGTTGACTAATCAACAACGCGTAATGTTATGTTTAAATGAGATAAATGTCCTAATAATTTATTAAAGACTTATAATTGGGGGCATAATAAATTTACACTAACTTTGATAACTGACAGACTCAGTTGTTTTTCATTTATATTTTTAGAGTGGACACATTTTTCTTTATTTTTATATATTTATCATTCAGAAATGAATTTGAGTAATAAAACTACATACATACATGATTATCATTATCAATAGCATTTTGAATTTTGTCAACACATCATGATAACATTATCGATATGTTCAAATATTATTTTTAATTTCTACTTAACAATAATTATAATAGGTATATCAATCTGGCTAATTTTAGTCATAATGGAATTTTAATCATATGCCAAAAATTATTAGCAAAATTTATTTGACTTATAAGCTGCTTTGATACTTAGTTAATGAGTAGGTCGTACGACGTTATAGTCCCTTTCATATTGTAGTTTATTTATAATAACATTTATCTAAATTCTTTGGTTTCTAGGTTAAAAGAAGAAAATGTTACACCTGAACTTAAATGTTTGGCAACAAATACAATATTGTTAACGTAACTGAGTGTCCCGGGACGGAATTAAATGTCGCCTAAGATTGACGATGCCCCGTAAAAGTTCTTTTCACACCTAGATGTTCGGTCGTGATAGATTATTGGACTTAGTTGCTATCTCTAAGAGGTTTTGTTGAGATTTTATTTTTTAGGACAACTCTTATTAAATTTGAACCACGAGGCGAAGTTAATGCCGATTAGTGTGTTTATAAAAGTAAACTGTTTATAAAATCTACCACGTTTTACTAATTTAATCACCTGTACAAACATAATAATGTACGTAAATGTAAGATTTCATAAAATTTGAAGCTTTATTATGCACTCGTATCATAATTTATAATATGTCTTGATTTGTTCTGCTCTATATAAAAATAAAGAATCCGAGAAAATAATATATCGAGTGTAGATAAAAATCAAAATTGACGCATACCCCTCCGCGGGGGCGGACGAAGGGGTTATGTCGGACTCGCCGGGGTAAAAGAAAGATGTTAAAACGATAAAATAGACCTCCCGGAATACCGACTAAACCTACCACGGTGTTCCTCGACAAACCACTATCGGCGGGGCCGCGCGAATCACTTTCACATGCGGTCGCGACCCCGCTGAGGTTTCGGCCCGCCGTATAAAACGGCAGGCCATTGCACAAAAGACCTGCCAATGGTCACCTCTAAATATATTTGTATACCAACGCTACTAACAGTAGTTTTTAGTTATAGGCTAAGCATAACGCGTCAATATACATAGTTTACATGCTCAAATACGTAAAACCTAAATATCATCATAATTTTTTGTATATTAATCGTGTTAAGTAGATAATTACTTAGTCACATCAGTAAATTGAAAAAACTTACGACTTATAAATAGCTTGACTACCGCACACATGCTTTTACTTTACATATGTATGTATGTATATATAATAACAGTACTCAGCCGTTTGAAGTATTACAAGAAAACCCAGTCACGAAATATTTGAGAAAACTAGAATTACGATCATATGATATCTTCTTCTTCTCGAGTCGATGGTACAATTATTTTAAATAATGTGTAGCCACGCCGGTATTATATGATATGAGAACATGTCAACATTTCTCCTAATTGGTACTTCAATTTGCGGATGTCAAGCTTATATTCCCTATATTTTCCTTTGATTAACATGAAGAATTCGGTCCAACCAATTTCTTTAACAAGGACAATATTGGATTGGTAGCTGTTTGGTTGATTGAAGAGCGCGCCAATATTGTTGTTACCTAAACAAACACAGGTAGGTAATAATGTAAAATAACAGAATTACTACGTCCTGCGTATAACCAAGTAAAGAAATGTCCTGATCGATTTTATTTTTAATTAATATTTTGTATAACACAAGCTCATTAATAAGTATACTGATAATATAAGACAATGGGCTTATATTATCAGTATACTTATTATCATATATAAATCAGAGGCATGAGACCAGCAACGGTATAGTTCAACATTTTAAACTATACCGTCTCGTGCCTCAGGATTAGGCCACCATACTGGCACACTTCACTCATCCTAATTTTCAATCCCATTAACTTTAAAATTAGCAATAATTTAACCTATTTAACCCATTCACAGTCCCATGATAGACACAATAGAAAATCAATTGTTGTGTACCATATGTGGTTCATCGGACAGGGAACGTGTTAATATCTACGGCTATCATAGATCGTAGCTTTCAACGTTTAGCAGATACTATTATAAATTATGTATGATATATAACGAATTCTATATAATTGTTGTTGAGTTATATAAATATGTACTTAATAAAAGTAATGAGGTTCATAGGCAAAAGTGTTAGTACACATATCTTAGATTTTTAGATGTTTGTCAAGATGCAGTTATTTTTTTATTTGTCAGTTGGCATAGTGGTTCAATTGGTCGCCTGACCACTGCCACTGCGCCGAGTGCTGTAAGTTCGAATCTCACTCGGGACAAAACTTGGTGAGATCCACAAATGGTTGTTCCAAGTCTAGGTGTTCTTTGTGTCTGTTATTTGAATGTGTATAAAGTCCCCTGTGACACAGGATTACTTCCTACTGCGTGAATTGTCTTTTAATATATAAGAGAAAAATAAAAAGAGTAAAGAACATGTACAATGTATTTTGTAGTAATTGGTCTAGGCTGGTCTGGCTATAGATAAACCAGCGCGTCGCCCCGGATTCGTTGCCTGCAGGCGCTTATGCATCCTGGGCACTGCCGGGGTCTGTAGTCTGTAGACTGCTGATGTAGTAACAGTAGTCGTAGTCTTAGTCGGTAGTACCGGGGGCTTTACCCGGGTGTACACGATATAACCTCTCCGCTCCTCTTTACCGAAGAGAGGTGTACGTAAATGAGAACGGCTAGTCTGACTATGAAACTTAGCAACACGAACCAATCACGCGCACTTATAAAGGAGTATCTACACTATTCGTGTAAGGTTCAAAGGCCACCAGTTCGTTTTTTGACATCACTCTTTATTCGTCGCTAGGAGCATAGGGTTATTTGCTTTTTTTAGTCGGTGGAAGTACTGCATTTAAGTAGCTACAGATTTGAGAGCACAATCCGCTGAGCTCAAATTCGTATTAAGCATTTAGTTAAACTTAAGCAGTTTAAACTTAAACATGCTTAAGTTTAAGTAGATGCTTATATAATAATACTAACTTTTGCCCGCGGCTTCGCTCGCGTTAATTTAGAATTTGACAATCAATTCGGGTTGTACTCTGCTTGTAATAATAATTATAATTCAATCATGATTGGAAAGACCCGTGGCGCCATCTATTATCATAAGAACTTTATTATTGTTTTCCTCGGTAACAGTAATTTTATTCGGTATGAAAGGTAGCCTATGTCCGTTTCTGTACACCTGTCAACGTATATGCAAAATTTCAGGATGATCGGTTCAGTGGTTTAGGTATGGAAAGGTAACAAACAAACAAACTCATTTTCGCTTTTATAATATTAGTTAGGATAGGATTAGGAAGGATTAGGATTAGGATATACAACAAAATATACTTTTTTAAACTTACAATATTAGCAACAGATTTAAATCTGTTACTACAATAGTAAGTAATAAAACGTCAACATTCAAATTTCTGCAGATTTAGAAGTGAGTCTTTAACTTTCGCTGCAGATTTATAAGTGAGTTTGTCAGCGCATTTTACGGAATAACATAAAGACAACAACATAATTATACTTTATACCGTTTTTTTAGAAATATTTTAAACTATGTCATTAATTTTGTCTTTCTGCTAATTAATTTTCGCATCGTGCAAACATGATGCATTTATCATAGAAATATCTTTTCCTAAAAAGGCTACAAAAATCGTAGCACCAAATTGTATTTCTTAGAACACTCACTAGTTTCCGAAATAATATGTTTTCCTCTGTATATTTAAGGGTTGAATTCATAATCCGTTATGTTTTCGCGTAGTCAGGTGTGCGTGCGTAAATATAAGCTCCCCACGCTCTTGGATTATTTGTTAGCTGTCGTATTTTGACAGGTATCTACGATTTTGCGAATATCCTGCGACACAAGAAGAGTACATATGTGTATAATGAATCTTCTGTCATTATAATGAAAAATATGTTTTTGTATTGCAGATGATAGTTGCACCTATATCCGACGTTGATACTTCCACTAATGAACTAAATTTAATAGAATGCTGTCTGACAGAGTGTATCCGTCATTGCATAAAACATGCGCAATGGCATGAACCACGTGGGCCTCAAATTTTATTTAGAGGTAGGTAAACTAAACATAACAATCGCACTTGTGACCACAGGCGTCTCTAAATGACCAAATCATTTATCATATTGCCGAACCCATGATACCCAGACTCGTGGTATCAGCCTCCCATCGCGCGAAGACCATTCACTTGCGACTAATTTCAACGAGTAACTTTATACGATAATGGTGGCAAGGTCATTTTTGTAACATATTTTTTATATAGTACTAGCTTTTGCTCGCGGCTTGGGTCGCGTAACAGATAGGTTAGGTGTAAGATTACTATTTTTTTAATGAATGATAGCCTAAGTTACTCGGTGATAATATAGCTTTATAATGGTAAAAGAATTTTAAAAATCGGATGAGTAGTTTTGGAGTTAAATAATTACAAACAAACAAAACATCAAATCTTTCCTCTTTATATTATTAATATAGATATAATGAGGTGTCGAGTTCGGTCTTAAGGCACCTCGGTCTTTTCGAAGTTATGTCCGTCTTAAATTGTTTTCGCTCGCTTTAACGGTGAAGGAAAATATCGTGAGGCAACCTGGATGTCTGAAAGTTCTCCATAACGTTCTTAAAGATATGCCTGCACAAAAATAAAAAAAATATCTGCAATAAACAAAAATTTAACAAAAAAGAAAACCGACTTCAAAGAAGAATATTCTAAAACTTGCAAAATGCACTAAAAGGTTAATAAATAATTGCATATTCTTGTGAATAATTAAATTATTGTTATTAATGGAGTCGGTGTCAGCCAAGGTAGGTTTGTAACTAATTAAACATGAGATGTCTTACTATAATCATAACATAACATTGACATGCACAATTACACAAATAGACGCAGCACGCGGCGCAGGCGGCTGACACCGACTCCAAACATAACAATAATTTAATTATTCACAAGAAGCCTTCAAGTTTTGCAAGTTTTAGAATATTCTTCTTTGAAGTCGGTTTTCTTTTTTGTTAAAATTTTGTTTATTTCTCGGTTTTTAGTGAACCTTGCCAAAAACTAGAACATTATCAACGTAGTCAAATACGCATTATTAAGGATAACTCGGAAACGAATCGTCAAATCTTGATAAAAATGAAATGGGACCACACGAGAAGCACCAGCTTTCAAATAAAAAATAATCATCAAAATCGGTTCACCCTGTCAAAAGTTATGAGGTAACAAACATAAAAGAATAAATAATACAGACGAATTGATAACCTCCTCCTTTTTTTGAAGTCGGTTAAAAAGGGTTCCACGTTAAAAATCAGACTTGCCATAAATACTCTAAAAATATTTAAACGGTACATTTATATTTTTTATTTCCTGTAACCTCACTCTATCATACAACGTGTACGCTGACATCATTACGTATGCCGCTTGACCTCTCACCGTGTCTCATGTCTCAGGTTAAGTTATGGGATATAGTTAATACCTCCACGAAAAATGATGGTGAATTTTGTGAGAAATGCTTGTGCTCTGTGCCAATGTAAGTCATCTAAAATCTTACAGTGTAGCGTGAGATTTTTCTTGAGTGTAAAAGGTTTATTCAACTTCAAAATATAGGTGGTTTTTATTCGACTGTATATATTACTAATTCTATATAGACTTACTGTTAAATTTTCTGTTTCATTATAAAATTAATAATGTATCCTATTATCCCACGTATACAAATATCTTTTTATGACCAACCGTTGACCACCGGACGAACATGACCGCTTCTACCCGTTGTCGTCGTTCGCTACGCACTCAATACACACGGCAGAGAATCTGACCGCAGCGTTGTAGTGACGAGATAAATACTCCTCTACTTAAATGGCATTTACAGTATAAGTAAAAATATTTTCCTATTCACGGCATACTTTCTATTAGAATACAATATCGTGAATGAAAAATGGCCTTCAAGTTTTGCAATATCGTTTTTATAAGTTTCAATAATCTAGCATAAAGAAACTCAACATTTTAGTAAAACTTACGACGCACGTAACGAATCTAATAGTATATTTAATAACATTCATTATAATTTATCGAAAGAAATTGGCCGTCGCGCGTCGTGGCAAATTGTGTAGGAGTCGTATAACATGCGTCCTTAAGGTACCTCCAAACCGGACTAAACTCCCCGCACCCGGCACCATTGCCTGCATAAGTTAGCCCGTACAGACCAGTTTGTTTCATTGACGGTGGGCTGATGTTTGTCCTGCCGGATGGGTACCGAGTAACACTCAGTTCTAATATCATCCTCCATATTACACAGCGTTTCATATCTTAATACTGTCTTACGTTTACGCGAATATTATACATTGAAATAAAACTACTTTATATAATTTATATTTAAATATCTCAAAAAGAAGTAAATAGTAACTATCAACAGTGTTTAAAAATAGTAGTTGAAAGCTTAAAAATTTTGTAATAATGGTGTTTTATTAAAATTAAGAACCCGATTAAATCCGTATAGTTTGATTTCAATTACCATTATTTCATGCTGTCGCACATTATCTGCCGTACAAATTTTCCGGTCTATTGCGGTTCGTCGCCTGCGCAGAACCTAAAAGCAAAATCAAACAAATACGTTTTGGTATTAAAAATAGCATACAGAATAAAGCTCACAGAGAATGTAATTTTCATAAATTGCATAAAAAGATACCAAATATTTGACGTAACAATTTGAATCGTATATCAATGTTTTATAAATCTACCTATATAATAAATGTTTAAATGGCGTAAATATACTTCACAAGCATTAAACGAGAATTCAATATTATAACGCGAACTAATCGAATAATGGCAATTAATCTATCTGTTAAAAAAAATAATTCGACAAATGGCTGAATTGAAATAAAATATTTTAAAATAGCAGTTGTAAGTGGTTACAGATACCTTGTAGTCCATTTAAGAGAACGCAAGGAACGTCACTATTTTATTTTACAACTTTAGTAAACTTACAGCTAAATTAGTACCATAGACAGATTTGATACGGAAAAAGAAGGCCAATTAAAACTTTTCACAGATAGCAGAATAAATAAGTGTAAATAATAGAAGAAGACATTTAAATTTAAATTAATTAAGCAAAAAATAGACACCATTACATCTGATTCTTAGACACAAAACTATTAATGTACTTTTAACAATAAAGTATTACATTGTTTTTGAAATTCTATACTGTCGATAAATACGGAATATGATGGGCGTGACACAAATTACATCTATCATGGGATCCGAATTATACCAAATTATACATGTTTGTTTAGCTGATATAAAACACAAAATCGGAGGTGGATCTTTCCTACCGAAAACTGCTACCGGTTCAGCTAGTTTTAAGCCTAATTTCCTTGGTGCAGTGGCTGTTAATGCCACTGCTATGTATGGGGTATCAGGTCGATTTTAATATCGTGCATAGCACTATTAGGTTTGCCTGATAAGAAGCTTTTAGTATAAGCACGTTATCTGCGTCTGTGCTCAGGAGATGGTAATTAACTCGCTCTTCATAAAAATTATAAATGGCGAAATGTGGGTCCATACGTCTGTCTAGCCCTTCGTAGATATATATTCGTGTATATATGTTAGACGCATGTTTTGTTGACTATTTAGTATTTGAGAATGATATTGTGTTTCGCTAGATTCTACTTGCAAAACACGACGTTTGAATATAATCGATACTGCCTATTGCAATCTATAAACATATATAAAAGTTTCTATTCTATTTAAATATATGTACTTAGTAATGTAATAGAATAGAAGTTACTTCTTTTTATACTACATGTAACAACAAGACTTTTTTTTAAATTGTAGTAGCCTTGCGTTTGACCGCAATCTCACCTGATGTTAAGTGACGATGCAGTCGACGATGGAGCACGCTTGCCTAGAAGATATCTATTTACTCGCGACTTAAAGACATCCAGATTGTACTCACTACACTAAGAAAGATATACATAACTAAACAGTATCGTCACCACATTAATCACTAAGACAAACCTAAGTAATCTTGCATCTCAATTTAGCTTCTTAATCCGTCCCAACATAACGTAACTAATGTCTAAGTAAAGCCTTTGGGATGTCGACTCTTCAAAGACGAATTTCATCCTCAGATTAATTATTACTGAGCCTAATAATGTTCAATGGGATGCCTAAAGGATCCATATTAGGACCCTATAAAGCTTTTTATCTGCTTATATGCCACAGAAGTTGTGAGGCGCAGAGAGAGTAAGTGGTGACCCATTATATAGAGTTTCTTTGTTATATTATAGAAATTTAGATCACAGATTAACACTAATGAACGTTAATATATAGTTATTAGTCAGTTTACTAAAGTTACTCATGTTACATTTTTGACAGTTGCTAGATTTAAGCAAAGTTTTTAGCCTATGAGAATATACCTACAAAAAACTAACGGTCACTCCTTTTAAATCGGTTTTGAACTATGACACATATTACTGACTTTACAACTCTATACAAAATATTTAAAATTCTAACGAAATGGAATAATTCAGGTTCCATAACAAATTGTAGCAATAAATAAGATATATAAGTACGTTGGTTAGACAAAATTACATTTTAGCATCATTTTACACACATACTGTTATGTCACAAAATGTTCACAAAGTTACTTTACCTAAATAAATTGACTAATTCCAGACTGGACACCGGCGGCGTCAATACGTCGATGGAATGAATGAATTAACAGTAGCCATTAATTGAATACTCACCCCTCGATAAGCTGACTTATAAAGCACATTTAAATGTATGTGCCGCAGATTAATAAACCTAAGATCTTTAAGTAAACGATGATATTGACCTTATAATAATTATTTCTTTTAATACTATAAATAGTAAATAAATTTAAACTCATTTAGTGTTTAATTAATAATTTATATAAAAACATGTGATCACATAGATCAATCTGAACAAAAAATGTACCTAATTATTTGCTTATTGCTATTTAAATTGTTAACATAATTTTCGCGGATATATAATAATATTGCAATGAACTACAAGTATATCTATTTTATTATACCTATCTTTCTTTCACGCGAAACTCTTGGACCTAAGTTAGTAATGCCAGAGGTTTCACAATGTTCAATGCAGTCATAGCATAAGTCAGTAAGATCATAGCATAAGCCAATGTTATTTTGTGGAATTTTCCAGGTGCTATAGGTGTTTAAAAGTATAAAGTTACAATTATTACTAGTGTGTAGTAACGCCGAACGCACGTTACTAAAACTATGTTTTCTAAATTTTTTTATTAACATTAAAGTGACTCTCTAATTATTGCAATATAATTTTTCAAATATTTTACAAATAGCAGATAATCCAAGGTGTTGTTCGCATTCTCGCCATGTTTACAGAGTTAGCTATACTGCTTATCCTGAACATGAATCATTGAAAACACTACTCTAAAACACATTTTATTTTCAAAGTTAAAGTGTTCCGTTGATACCCCTTAACTAAGAAAATTTGACAAAAATGATCCTATAAAAAAGAAGCTTAACAGTGTATAACTTCAAAAAGGTGAAGTTAATGATTAATTTAAATTAGTTAATCCTTGGTATTCCTGTGGAATCTACCTAATAGTATCGAAGGCAATTAAATTACTAAGCAGCCTCAAATAAACACAAACATAGAATGATCACACAAACTTGAATTCTCGCTGTCGAACCGGTGTGTAACCATAAAGATTTCGTAATAGTCCGTGCTAAGGACATACGTCTTATTTGATACTGATAGATAACTTTTCGTGTTAGTTTGCCCTTTACTGTGTCCGCGTTCGTATTATTCCATTTCACTCGGCTTAGGGAAAGGTAGTTGCGGTTTCGTACTCAGCGGACTAAAAAACCATTATTAGTTGGTATCGCAATTATTACTAAATTTCGTTTGGAGATTCTAATGAAAATAAATGTAAGAAACTATTTTAGTACTTATTAGGTCGGAGAAAATTTGAAAACTTCATGAATAATTGAAACTAAGAGTTGCTAAGTTTGACTGAAACTTGAATACATATATTAATTTAAGCACAACCCTGGAATGATGACTTAACGTATTGCTCAACTATTTTTGAAGAGGGAATAACAATTATTCAGTCTTGAATTTATATAATTCCAATAGAAAATTATATGTTTTCGTCTTGCCAATCATTCCATTCCCAAGAAGCATACCAATGATAAGATAAGCTATATTAATAATTATTGTGGCAAAAATGAAAATAAAAGTGCCTGCCAAAAAATAAAATAATAACCATTAAATTACAAGTATTGTAACTACTTGTGATTTAATTTATTTTATATTGTTCAACAGACATAATCTTACCTACTATTTTAATTCTAAGTGCCATCGACGCTTAGAAAATACTTTCAAGTAATTTCTTCTTAATTTTGCTCGCTTTGCCGAAGTTACACGATTGCATTAAAAAGAAATTAAAGTGGATAGCACATTAGTTTACGTGGTAACAAATTATCCGATTCATTAACTCCTTTAATGGAGCTTGTAAAAGAGATGTGCTTGCGTATTTTTTGGCTAAAGACGTAAATAGCTAAATAATTAGTTGAAAGTTGTCTCCAGACGCAAGCAGATTTTGTTTAATTAATATAAGGGTTCTGAATACATTGTCATACTTCTTTGTATTCGTACGAAGTGCGATGTATATTATAGAGTGTAACTTATGTTGTTCAGACGTGAATTCATCTAAGATAATTTATGGTAAGACAAGAATGTGAGCACGTACTTAAAATGTCACTCGACATGACAATGTATGTGTGCGTGCGTGTTTATAACCAATAGGAATTCGTTATTTTTAAATGTGATAACGCGAAACAAATAAATGTGAAATAACTTGTTTATAACAAAAACGGCTTTCAATATCTGATATCGAGAAGCAAAAATATTATTATCAGCAATACTTTAAAATTTTTTCGAAAATTATGTTACAGTTATTTTGCTATCTTTAAAACCTTATCATCTATATTTGACTGCACGGATGGTGTAGTGGTTAAAGTGAACACCTCGCCATTGCCACTGCACCGAGTGTTGTAGGTTCAATCCACACACGGGACAAACATTTGAGTGGTACACAAATGGTTGTTCCATGTCTTGATGGACTTTGTGTTCGTCATTTGAATGTTTGTTAATTCCCCGAAACACAAGAGTTATTAAAGGGGTTGGTGCTGTCATTGTTAAAAATAAAAAATTATCGCATGTTATTGAGAATCCCTTTACACAATTTGCCACGACGACCAATTACTTTCGATAAATTATATTTAATGTTTTGTTTATGTTAAATGTTTTATAAGTCCTTTGCGACACATGATTTATTCCTAATGCGGAAGTTGTCCTTGATAAACGCCGTATTTATTTTACCCAATTAATATAGGATTTAATCAAATTTATTCCTTAAGCCGGAAAATCGGTAAACAAATATAAAAAAGAGATAAAAATACGCGGCGAACGTAGAACCTTTTTTAAAGTCAGTTAAAAGTTTACTTTTGCTTTATGATATCAACTTGATAGTTGCTTTGAAATTATGCACAAACTTTATTTTAAAATAAGACTATGTATCAAATAACATTGCAATTCTGAAAAAAATAGATGGTTTGCATGTTGCTATTTAAGGCCATTTCAATACGAAACGAAATTATGCGTTCATTTAAAGGAATCTTTTAATGGATTGAATGAATAGCAAGCGAAGCGGCGAATAAAATCAGTACTTATTCTCAATGTGGCTATGTTCCTATACTTTATATAACAATACTGTTATACGGATAAAAAACAACAGTATTGTCAATATTGCAAAGCTTATATAATATTTTTTGTAACTGTTTAAAAAGAAAGTTCACATGAATTAAATGGGAAGAAATCCTTAAGGATGATATATACACCACAAACATCGTGTTTAATAGTAAAGATACACAAGACTAAAATATATTATATTGTTTACCAAATTTTTTTCCAGACTCGCAATTGTATTACGTCTACATTTCACCAGCTATGTCTTACGACAGCGACGTAATAAGGAGTAAGCCAATCAATAGGGCACATTTCCAGACTCCGTGCTGCTACTAAGAATTAGTAAACAGAAATCAGAAATAACGCCTGGGATCTCACGATTAAGCGCAAGCAAAAGGTCCAACAAGAAATCATTATAGTGTATTATTTCGTCAGACAGACGCTGATATGCAGACAATTTTGTCATTATGTCTCGACATGAATAAGTTAATAAGTTACTATGGTTGATGGACGTAAATTATTTAGTTTTACATTATCTTAGTTCTCATATTTGCTAGAGACAACCACCTAAGATATCTACTGATGTCAGACGCAAATAATAGAATAGCAGCACTTATAAACTAAAGTATCCCGAGTGGTCCATTTAGCTTCTCGCCTTTTAGCTTATGTAAATTTTTTGGACCGCACGCTATATTTTATTAGTGCTAAAGAAAAATGGTTTCCATAGTGGCCACAAAGAACTCTAAATACGGATCGTTACTGTCTAGAACAAAACCAAGGCCCCCGCCTAGATCTAAATTAACGAAAAGATTTAATGCTAAGGAAAACAACTTGCAATTCTGTTTGTTTAAAAGAAAACGCAGACAATGTATCCGTCTGGAAGAATTGAGTATAATTATGTCTCTATGAATACACATTGAGAGCTATTGTTTCAGTACTTAGGCAAACATTAGTTTTAATTTCTATGGGTTTTCATTCAGGACTCTTGTAACCATTTCCAGCGCTGTATTGATTGTAAAATGTAACGCATAGCATAACCGTAAAGTTTTTCAAATAACATTGTCGTTTTATAAAAGGTTAGGTAATAATACTTTCCTTTCTGAATGCATTGTTCTTGCATGCGTGAGAATGAGATAGCGCATACCATTGCTTTGTTTCACACTTACGCATGAAATAAAAGTACTCTCAGAGGTAGTTGTAGTGTTTCTGGTTAGTAAATGAACTGCGTTAATCTGCTAGCTAATATTGTAGCTCTAGAAAGGTGTTCACCACATAAAATAAGACCAACATAAGTATATATTATATTATATGCACATTCTAACTATTGCAATAGGAAAAGGTTAAGTTAAGAAACAATCATAAACCATAATTTGGCACGATTGGTGAGCATTTATAATAGACGCAACACCAACGGATTTTTATATTTTTCCAATGCATGGATTTGAAACATCACGAACAACCTAACACCAGGCCTGTTGCTGAAAATTCCTTACTAGAAATACTTAATTACTTTATTCTTAGCTCGACCCGAAATTAGAATTAGTTCTTTTTCTGATATGGCAATAACTGTATCAGATACTAGAACTATCGTTTGACTAAATCCGCGTCCATAATTCTGTTAGTTTCGAACTAATTTACACGGTACACATTATGTATCATAATTATCTACGGTTCCATTGAATGCAACTAGATACGTGACTTAGATTTTAAGTAAGCCATTGTTTTGATTTTAGCGCTATAGAAATTAATAAATAAATTGTTAAAAAAAAATATTATATGTGCATGTGTACGACTCGTTACCGTATAATCTGGGGGCACAGTTGTGACCCCGCCAAGACGAGCCAAGCGAAGCGTTAGGGCACTACCTACCTTTTCTCGAAGCGATCCGTCATTTTTGAATTCTCATAACTTGGGTTTGGATTATACGAAATAAACAAATTTTTTCGGATATGATGTCAATAGTAGATTTATTAAACATACAAAGTTTCAATTGTGTAACTCTTATACATTAGATTTTATTAATATTTAAAAAACTCCGATTTCGTCCCTGACACTCGCATCACACAGATGATCATCACGGCCAAGCCACATATTTTGACTAAGGTGTAGTGGCTTTTTGATAGTGCGAGCCATATGGTCTCGTCTTGACAATATTTTACATGAAAATGTTTTCTGTATGATAATGGTTTCACAAAATCAGAGAAGCGGACGGCATGAAAACTAAAACTTCTGATTCAGAGAGCAGTGATAACACATTGAAGAGAACGTTATAAGTTATAGTTCTCTTCAATGCATTATCGCTGTTCTTAGTTTCAGGCATGAAATTGTCAAGGAACTAACGTAACTCACACATATGGTATAATAAATTGCTTACATGTGCAAAAGCAATCTGCTAGCGTATGTGCATAAATTATTGTAGGCACATTACTTTTGAAACATTTTTGGGGATAGCATATTCCGTTATCAACATAAGTGTTTCGCTTTATTCAATTACTGTTTTGTAAATTGTTTATGGCATAGACAATTTACAAAACAGGCCTAACAACGCCAAAATGCATTGCTCTATAGTAGTGTTACGTGCTGGGTTCGAGGGACAAGAATTTAAACAATATTACCGACGAAAACATGTTTTATTCTAGCTAAATTTAAAAACAACACACGCTTCTTAAACACTTTTCCACTCTAGCTACTTCAAACTCTGTAGTATTTTCGCTTCCTTTCGCGTTATATGTATATAATAATATGATTAAAAGTGTTTCTGGATAAAGTTTAAACATAAAACATTAAACATCCCGGAAATGGCGCTTCCAGATAATTCTAGAAGCGCCATTTCCGGGATGTTCCTCAAAACAATACGAGAAAGTGGTAACACACTTCACGTACTATCAAGCTACGTAGTTTAGTAAAACGTAAATAGTTGACGCTGTAATAAATTATTTGAAGGCCAGGCGCATCCCCACAGTGCCAGTTCAGAGATGGAACTGGCAGTAACAGTACCAATATCTATCTACTTACTTGTATTGTCTCAGTAGCTCAGTTGTGGACAATACGACTGGTGGGCAACGAGGTCTCAGGCTTAATCCCAGGCAAGGTGTTATTGGGTATTTCTGTCGAGAAGTTCTCAGTAGCAGAAGAATTCGGAACTGAGTCTGATAAAACACAATAAGTTTGCCCCCTATTACGTGGCTCTTAAAAACCATACCTGGCGAATTGTAAGTGGAATTACATATACACCACTTCTTCATCACGTCTTCTTAGTCGGTAGTCTGATGTTATATTCATTTCAATACTATCAAGAATAAAATTTATGAACGTACTAAATAAATTTTGTGTCCCACTGGACATTCATTTCTATGAAATATATTTCTATTCTCATTACAATATAGATATATTTCATGGAAATGAACTCAAAGAGAGTTTCATACTATCCGACATGAACGTTATGTAATAATGCGGGTCTCTCTGACTATTGTTTCGGCGAGACAAGTTGGAACAATTTGATAACACTGCCGAATATCTACGTCTTATGTTCTCGTACAGAAATGGAGGCTGGTTATGTTCAAAGACTTGTGACTAAGAAGTCTACTTAACCAGCAATGAACGTATAACTTAGTTTTCATGCGTATGCGGTACGCTGAAAGCGAGACGTGAAATTTATAATATAATATGGCCACATTTTCGTAATCCTCGGAAATCGCTGTCGTTCAACCAGGCACGTGTGACTTAAAAGCTGCGTCACGTGGTCAGTTTTATACGTATTATCTTTTCACATTTTTATTTAGGCTATTGCCGTACAAGGTACAGTAGAGCACAAGCCTGTTGCCGTACAAGGTTAATAAAGCTTAATAAAGTAGGATCCAAAACCACAGCTGGCAATATGTGGATTTAATACACCCCTGACTATCCCTTCGAGGCTTGAGATGCGAGACTATGTATGTATGTCAAACAGTCTCGGCTGCTAATGAAGCAGCGTCACGTGGTCACGTTTATTCATAGTGTTACTAATTAGTTTTAACACATTCTGGCAAAAGCCAAAACACAACATTATATTCAACGACGTGACGATAGTTTTCATCTACAATAGGCCACATTTGCTGAATGCTGGGATTTTGTATGTAGAAAATAGATGTAATGCATACAGAATGGTGATTTGATAGGTATTGAAATAACGAACAAGTTCAGTACTAGTAGCTACTTGCTTAGAGCGAATGTAAACTTATGAAAAGCTTGGTATTAATTAAATACATTTTTCATGCATATATGTATATAGCTAACTATAATATTATAAGTGCGAATGTAAGTTAGTTTGTTTGTTACGCTGTCACGCCTTAATAACTCGACCGACCATCATGAAATTTCACATACACATTTTCAGGAGAATAGAAAAATATATAGGGTACCTTGCATCCAGAAAAAAAATACTGT
This sequence comes from Catocala sponsa, assembly GCA_963564715.1. Classification (NCBI taxonomy): domain Eukaryota; kingdom Metazoa; phylum Arthropoda; class Insecta; order Lepidoptera; family Erebidae; genus Catocala; species Catocala sponsa. The sequence goes on along the minus strand of OY751338.1, from coordinate 16,137,028 downwards.
TTCTAACCTTATCTAACCTACATTTATGCGAGCGAAGCTGCGGGAAAAAGCTAGTATATAATAATGTTATCTAGATACAGGTGTATTACATCCACATTTCGCCAACTGTAGTTTTAATTTTTATTATTTATTTTAAAACTTTATGCACAAAATAGTACAATGGCGGGCGTAATGCCAAGGGCATTATCCACCAGTCGACCTTAGGGTGATGCAGAGATAAAAAGAAGTAGGTGCATACAGTAACGCGATACATACATGTAAATATACTCAAGAATATGACAATAGTAGTTATATATATATAAAGATACATGCATACATATGTACATACATACATATATACATACGTATCATATTACTGATGAGACGAATGAATTTAAGTACCACGTGATGGGCGGTAAGCCTATTGCCATCACTGAGTACAATAAATTCCAAACTATGTGCTGCTAATGTGTGCTGTTTTGCTCGACCTTGATAAGAAATCCAGGCTTTTATGCACAACAGTTGCATTAGCAACACAGTGCCACTTTTTTAAATTAATGCTAATAGCTTTCTTTGGAACGTGAAAATAAAAATGTGAAACCTCATTTCGCAGTTAAATCTATCTCAGCATGGAATACTAATAGCTTAGCCTTCATTTGCATTTGACTGTATTTTTATCTTAACGACTTTTGGGCACACAAACAATGTGCGAATGCTTCACAAGAACTACGATCTTAAATTAGGAAGAAAGCTTTGGAACCGCAGGGCGAATACACAATGCTTTTTAGTGTGTAGATACCGTTTTTTTTTTAAAACAACTTCCGCACTAGGTGTCATATCTATGTTCCTAGGGATTCTATATTTAAACAACGGACAAAAACACCCATTATCGTGATAAATATTTGTGGATCACATAATTTTTTGTCTCGTGTGGGGATCGAACCAACAACACTCGGCGCAGTGGCAGTCGCAAAGCAATCACTGAAACTACTACGCCATCCTTAAATATAAATAACCTCCTTTCTTTTCACTAAAGGAAAGCGAAGTCGACCACCTCTTAGCTAGACTTGTTTCCATTGTAAGTCTCAGTTCAAAAATATGTTTGCACTGTCCTCTAAATCGTATTTAAAGCTCGTAAAGATAAAAAATACTGAACGACACAAATTAAAATACAGCAGAGGGAATAAAAGCGAGCTTATCTCTTATTTTACAAAGCAGTTTTCTTGAATCGGGAGAAATCTAAATATAATGATTTACGTACCCATTCACTTATTCGTAAATAACGCACGTCCTATTGATATACAGTTCGGTTCGGGTCAATACTGATTTATTTACTTTGCCATTATTCAAGTGGTATTTCAATTTCTAGAGTATTTTTATGTTCGCTACATTAGTTGATTTTTATTTACCATTTGGTACACTAAAGTTACAAATATAGGTATGCATGGAAATTTTTGTTCTTCATGATAATAGTTGTATTTAATTCTATACTCACATAAAAATGACACACCAAAAATTAAAGAACTAGCTTTTTATCTTTCGCCGACGGCCTTTTCTTCTTTAGCTCAAATATGACGCGATGTGCGGTCATTAAAATAAATGCAAAATATGTAGACTTCCGAATTTACATTATAAATATCGGGATATAAACATCTCAGCATCGCCTTAAATGCTTATACAAAGGCACTATTTTCGACGACACTTCAAATTCTGCTTCATTGTTTGTTATTTTCTTCGTTTACTTTTAGTAACGTAAGCAGTAATAAGATAAAGAATATAATTTATCTTAAACTATTTTTAATAGTTTAAAAACGGAACTCTAATGAAATTTTCTGCGAAAATATACTTTATAAAAATTTATTTTTCTAAAATAGAGTATTATTAAGAGTTGATCTTTCCTACTTCGTGGCTTCATTATGCAAAAAACTTAAAGTAATTACTTAAAGCTAGGAATATATAAATCCTATTACGACTCTATTCTGCATAAACATTCGAGAGATTCATTCACAGACCACTTTCCGCACGTGTTGGTAACTGGGAACTTATATAACGTAAGCATTTACATACATACGTACTATGTATGTCGTTATGAAGTGGGCGTAGAATCGTCGGGGCGTGTGAGGAAACGAATATTTATTACAATCGTTATCGAGTTGCAATATTAATTTGGTATTCCCACAGGGAACTGTATTGCAGCCTCCAGCAATAAAATGAATTTGAATCAATATACAGGTTAATGAAAAGTTGTGATTTATTAAGTTAACATAAAATGCAAATTATGAACGATCTCTGTATTTTTGTTTACCTTTTAAGACTTTATCAATAATGGGCCCACTATTTTAAACAATCCTTTGCAATATCGTAGCAATTGTGGTCTACGACTGCTACGATATGTGCTAATACCAGACGATTCTCGTAGCCGATTTCGTAGCAATCATTGACCATGATAAGAAAGACTTAGTCTATCGTGTCGACATTTATTAAACTAGTAACTTAATAAATAAACATACCACTATAAACTACGAGCTATATGTGTTGCCTTGTTATACTTGCAATTGTGCTCGTAGAACGTAACTTATGCTTCACGTACATTAGCGTCCATTGTTAGTAAGCCACTAGTACGAGGGCACAACAGGCAATGTTGATGTATATAGGTATTGATCTATACATATAATGTATATAATAAATTATAGCAAGCAAAAAAATATTTATAAGAGGTCTTTATTAAAACTTTAGAAGACAAATAATTATTTTTTTAGAAATGTTGTTTGCCTGTTTTAATGTACACCACGTCATTGAATGCGGTTTTTACAGTTGCATTAATGAAGACATTAATAAAAGCATCTAGTGCATGTTTCTTCTTGATACGAGTTGAGTATTATGTGTGTAGATCGGCTTCTTTTTACTTGCAAATAAAGAAAAATATATCCTTATACCTACTTCCAAATACCACGCGTACGAAGTTGTGGACAAAAGCTACCTTAATATAAATTAACACAAAATTTATTAATGTTAATCATTTTTAAGCTGAGGTATAAAGACTACTGTTTATGAAGTGTATAAGCTCTCTGTAGGCGCCTCATAAAAATTAAAAAGCAGGAGAATTCATTGAAAATTTTGACGCTTTTGTAATAACAAAGTAAACGTAATTAGTTTGAAAAATCTAAATTATAGTAACATTCATCCACCCACGATAAAATAAAACTAATTTTCCCGTCTAGACTCGATTTATACACTAACACTCTACTTGATATGTTTGTATTCCATCACCGATTTGCTAAAATGACTTATGTTGCTGTATTCACATGACGAAGTAGGAAAATTTCCCGGGTTATGGGGTTTGGCGCCTATCCAAGTGATTTGAGTGATTTGACCAAGATTTTCTGGCCGACTTTTCGGGATTCTGGGTCAATGTATGCACATTGTGACGATTTACGTATAGCTGTAAACAGTAGTGTTGTTTATTATTGTTCATGTATCTTTGTCAATAAGCTCGTAGCTTAATAAATCTTCTCTAGTGGAGTAGAGGGTAATGCAATATGCTGATGAGTGATGAGTCTTGATGTTGTAATATTTTATTTACTAAATATGATACATTTATGAAGTAATATAGTAATATATTCTAATCTAAAACTTTATATATAAAGTAATACAGGCTTGGTATAAATAAAGTTATAAATAATAATAAAAAACACTACTCCTTTTAAAAAATAATAAACACTACTCCTTTTGAATACGTGCATTGTTGGCATATAAATCTATTTAATATATCCAACTAGTAAAACATAATCTACATAAATAGATCACAGTAAAATCAAATAATTAATTTAAATTTACTTGTTTCATTGCGGATTTGTTTTGAGAGATATATTAATTTGTAATTACAAGGTGAACCGTTGTTGACAGGAAAACGTCGAACCTTTATCATGGAAAGCGGCCAGTCATTTATTAATTGTTTTTCGAATAAACAATTAAAACATGTATAAGGGTAAAGTTCAATCTATTTATTTGGACCATAACGTTGTATCGAGCGCAGGCGATGTGACGTGCATGACATTTAACCCTTGAATTAATCTATCCGTAATCAGCATCTGATCTTCTGGCATTTATATACGTCACTAGCTTTTGTTCGCGGCTTCGCTCGTTTAAAAATATAGCCTATTTTACTCGGTGATAATACAGCTTTCTAATGGTGAAAGGATTTTTAAAATCTGTTGAGAAGTTTTTGAGAGAAACGCTTAGAAACAAACAAAAATTCAAATTATTCCTCTGTATAATATTAGTATAGATCAAGATCATATATCATTGACTCTCAATGTGATCAGTTCATATAGTTTTGTATCACAAAGCAGCAAAATAATCTTTAGATTTCTATTCCCATAAAATAAAGTTAACTAAAAGTAATTTAAAACAATTATTGCAGCGCTCCGTTGCGGTGTTTCGGTGCTCTCTGGCGTGCAATATATTTACAAATACGCGAATGTGCGAAACAGCAGTCAATTAATGGAACACAGGAAAAAAAGGTTTCAATAGTTTCATTCGTCGGAACGGTGTACACTCAGTTTTACATGCGTTTTATTGCGCTTGTGTGCATTTAACCTCACTCATCCCCAGAGGAAACATTTTAAAATAATTTTAAATTTAATATGTTGTATTAAGGTATATGGGGGATAGCCTAATAAGAGACCGTTGGACTGCCACGTAGAGGTCTCGAGTTCAATCCCAAGGCAATCTCTGATTTTTCCAAATTATGAGCATATTAAATAATTAATTATCGCTTGCTTTAACGGTGAAAGAAAAACATCGGAAGGTAACCTAAATGTCTGAGAGTTTTCCATAATGTTCTTGAAGACGTGTGAAGTCTGCCAACCTGCACTAAGCCAGCGTGGTCGACTATGGCCTAACCCTTCTCACACCGAGAAGTGGTCAATGTCCAGTAATGGGACAGTTTAATACAGGGCTGATATTATTATGTTTCTCTTATCACTAACATACTAGAAAAATATCTGGGCCTTTGGGAGGCTTACACGGAGACATGAGTCCAACGTGAAGAGGCCCTTCGAGGGGTTTAATCTAAAGTGGGATGGAACACCTACGGTGAGACTAGCTGCAGCAGGCGTAGGATTATTGCTACATAATGTACTATAACAAGACTGGGCTATGGGGATGGGTATTTAATTGACCGGTATGTTGGTAACTATGGATGAAAACCGGCGTCTGCCCTGAATACTCTAATAGCATCAATCGGATATATTATTACTATTATTTGGGATTAAAATATATTACTTATGGTCTAAACTAGAACCTTACAAGTGCGATAGTTATAGGTACTAGTCCTGGTCAAATATAAGAAAATATTTATTGCGTGACCAACGATTCTGTCATCACTACATGATTGTCATGTTATTAACCCGTTCATAGGCTAGCGTTCGTAGTACTTAATAAATCGTTTCACAGATTAGAATTTTTTGTTAGTACTTATATTAATTAACTAGCTTTTGCTCGCGGCTTCGCTCACGTAAAAGTAATTTTAGTTAGGTTATATTAGTAATAGTACCTCTTTTTTAAATAAAATATAACCTATGTTACTCGGTAATATAGTAATAAAGCTCTGGTAATGGTAAAAGAATTTGAAAAATCGGTTGATTAATTTTTGAGTTAAATCCTTACAAACATACAAACAAACAATAAATCAAGTCTTTCCTCTTTATAATATTATATTAATTAATAATGAGTGTTATCCACGGCCAACGTATACCATATTATATATACACACCCGTTTCGTGAGACCCCTAGCATAAGTTTGTTTTTAAGTGTCTTGGTCGCGCAATATTATAAAGCTTTATTTGTAAAAATTCAAACACTTTTAGATTCAAAACGGATAAAGATTATGAGGTTCTTAAATTCAACCTGCTGCAACAATAGCTAAGTGTAAAATTGTGGTATTTTCTTATATCTCATTTTGTGATACCTATAGAGTTTGGATCAGGATCTGGCAAAGTATTATGGGGTCTCCCTGGCAAATAATTGTCTGTAGTAGACGGAGACTGGAACTATGCTCGGTAGACGGCAATAACCTCACTTTATATTACGTCATCATCATCATCAGGCTATAATAGTCCACTGCTGGACATAGCCCGCCCCCAAAGAGCGCCATAGCGCCCTGTCTTCAGCTTGCCGCATCCAGCATCTGCCTGCAGTCTTTCGCAGATCGTCATCCCACCTGGTCGGAGGGCGTCCTACACTACGTTTGCCGAGTCGCGGTCTCCACTCAAGAACACGCTTACCCCAGCGGTTGTCTGTTCTTCGCGCGATATGGCCAGCCCACTGCCACTTCAGCTTGCTAATTCTCTGAGCTATGTCGATGACTTTGTTTCTCTGTCGGATGTATTCGTTACGAATCCTATCCTTCAGAGAAACTCCGAGCATAACTCTCTCCATAGCTCGCTGAGCAACTTTGAACTGGTGGACCAACCCTACCGTGAGTGTCTATGTCTCAGCTCCGTAGGTCATGACGGGTAGCACGCACTGATTAAAAACTTTCGTTTTCAAGCATTGCGGTATGGATGACAAGAAGACTCGGCGTAGTTTCCCAAACGCTGCCCAGCCCAGCTGGATCCTCCTCCTGGCCTCCCTCTCGAAATTGTTTTTACCTATATTACGTGGTCCATAAAAAATATAGTAAGCAAAAAGTTAGTGTAAAGCACACGCGAACTAAATAGGCAGAGGCCTGTTATGCCACAAAGTAAGTCAACTTTTCTAACCCTGAAGTTGCTACTTATATTTTATTTGAATATCGGCAAGTCAACAAATTCAGAATACTGTGAAAAATCGGAAATGGATACGCCTGGTATTCTGGTATTGGACTAAATTGTATCCATTCATGTGTGTTCAAAGTTCATGTTTTAAAAATAGGATAAAAGACCTGAACTAGTCGTGTATACGATTGAATGAACGTTCCGGTTTATTTTTACAACAGATATGTGTTATAGTACTATATGCAATCTACACAATGACATGTTCACTGAGTTTGGTTCACAAATGATATAAAAGTTATGAGATATTTTATTTAAGAGAACTCTTAGTGACATATGGTCTGTGCCAGTGCCAAGTGCTTCGTAGATGATAAGAGAGTCACTCTTCTTTTATGAGAGACCTAAACATATTTGTGCAAACGTAAGTAACGTGCATGTGTGCTAAAGACTTTTTGTTTATTCACTTTCACTCTTTTATTAATTTATATTTACGTGTATGTTGCTTATCTATACTTATATTATCCTTCCTCACTAGTATTATAAAGGCGAATGAGAGCTTGTATATTTGTTTGTTTGTTTGTTACGCTTTCACGCCTTTACTACTCGGCCAATCATCATGATATTTCGAATACACATTGTCAAGGTTACAGAAAAGGACATAAGGCACCTTTCATCCAGATAAAAGTACTGCTACTAATCTAACCCAACTTATGCTAGCGAAGCCGCGAGCAAAATCTAATAAAGAATAAACTCAAAACTATGAACCGATTTTATAAATTCTTTCACAACAGGAAAGCTACTTTATTCAGAAGTACTTCAAGCTTAATTATAACATCGAGCTACGAGCTATGGCGTCAGAGCAGTAATCATAAACGTGCGTGGCAGACAGCAAGTTTAAAACAAACTACTTTTTACGTGTTGAAAGCCGTGGGTGGTTATATTTTATTAGACGAACCAATACGTCATCACCTTAAACTGCTGAGGCCATAAAATCAACTATTATACAGGGTGTAACAGAAAGGTGTGGTCATATTTAAGGGTCACATAATATAAGCCCATGTACAATGGAAAACCGCGAGAATTAAATATGTATATATTATTTTCACGAAGATATTCAATTTTCTTTTTTATCGACTTATAAATATCAGCATATTCTAATCGATATGTAAACAACACTACCAGCCATGCACGTGTATTTTGTTTCCAAGAATTACAAAAGACCCTAAGCTCGATACGTTTTTGGTTACTTTTGCGATCTAAATAGCCATTGACCATTTTATAACTGTGCCCCAGATGTGGTCGTTCGATCTATGTTATAGATCGGTGATCCCACAGATGTTGCGAAATCTTAATTGGGATATGATGCAATGGACACAACTATGCATCAATGAACAAGGTAGGATATTTGAAAACTGGCTGTAATAAATAATTTAATAAGAATTGTCTACAAAAATGTCTACAAAAATTAATAATCATTAAAAGTGTTGGCTAAAAACTGTGTGGTGAAGTGATATCAGTGTCGTATATCGTACCGGCTTATTCCCATGCGCTCCAAATCACCGGACCCTCTTCTATTCTTGTTTTAAAGAACATTAATTCGCTTACGATTAATTTTTAAACCGCGGGAACGATACAAGCATTGAAAAAAAAAGGGACAAACCATAAGGTATTTTTTGTATCGCGCCGGCCATGTTTTGTAACTACGAATCAATGAGCTTTAGTTGAAAGGATAAAAACGATAGTGATGCCTCATTTTGTATGGATATTTAAATAAAAAATAAATAAAATCATTGCAATAGTCATAAAATTTAAAATTCGGTATTTTGATATGGGGTTAGGGCACATAGGTTATTTATCAGATATACACCTTTCTGTTACACTCTGTATATGATTATAGATTTACCCCAAAAAAACCCTTTTTTAACCCCGCCAATAGGCTTGATAGTATTTCACTGATATCAGTCAGCGTTTCCAAGGCAAACAAAATCACGACCTATAAGGAAATGTTTTATAAAACGACGATTACATGCGCAATAATATGTACATTACGCTAGAAACACATCGATATAAACGTTGTAAGTATACGAAATACGTTTACCGAGCGTCTAAAATATGATACTTTTACTTCAACAGCGAAAGCATAACGCATCAAAATGGAAATGTCATCTGCATTTTAATGCCGTAGAAAATGTAAAATTTTGCAATATTTGTTTACGACACAGAGTCACCGTATCACATTTCTGATGAACCTTCAATCTCATCATAAAACGTAATGCACGTCTCCATTTCTTTTCTTTGCATCACCGTGTGCGAAAACTCTAAAGACAACATATACTTGTGTCTCATTTGCAAGCATAAATGTATAAAAGCTCTGTTTACATATAAAATTTCTGACGTCATATCATCATGTTTACGATGCAGTTCCACTACAAAACAGTTTAGATAAACTTGCCGACGATGTCAAACGGAAATTACCGAATTTACCCGACCTATCGCAGGTGTGTTTTTTCTAACGCTAACAAAATATATGTACGTAGGAAGATTCTAAGCGCCTCTTTCAATCCCAAGGGAGATAGTAGACCTGTTTGTAGGTAAACTCCTGGGGAAAATTCTTTCACACATAAAAAGTATTTGAATGGTATTGGGAGAACGTGACTAGGCGCGCTACTTAGTTGTTTTTCCTTATTTTAAAAACTTTACGGCGTCTTGGTGTTTGCTTTCTTTTAAAATGTTTTGTGCCTGGTATGCATACTGTATATATAGAATATAGGGTCGTTTACCCGTACCCGTGCATTACAGAAAGTATTACGTGCACCTTGTGTTGCCACTTCGTTCCGTGAATTGCTTTGTTGTTGGAATATCGATTTGCATGTTGCTTTTACTTACGATTCTTATCATAGTTTGATAAAATCCAGACGGTCCAATATTATATGCTAATTATTGTTATAGAATGCCTTCGTTGAAGCCGTGGCATGCTTTTGTATTTTTATATATTTTCTTATTTTTTCTTGTTAAATAGACATTTCCTGCACTTTTCCTGTGTCGCGAGGTACTTTACAAACACTAAAACGGACACAAAGAACACATAGACTCAGAACAGCTATTTGTGGCTCACACAAATTTTTATCCCACGTGGGGATCGAACCCACAACACTTGGCTCGGCGGTAGTGGCGAAACGGCCACTGAAACCACTTCGCCATCCAATATGCAGTCTATAATAATTATTAGTTTCAACCGCGGCTTAGCAGGCGTGAATTCCGCAGGAACCCAAACCGGAATAAAAGTATCTGGTATATTTCATTGAAATCCTTTTAATGAAACACTTGACTGAGTAACAATCATTCAAACATCGTCACTTTTATAATATTAGTAGGATCACGTTCTAAGAAGTGTATTTAGAACAGATTAAGACTACTTCCAGAGTAACTTCAATGATATTAAATAGAGTCTCAGAGTTCAAATTTCAAACAGAAGTAATTTGATAAACTTGTTCAAATATATTACAATTCAGATGGCGGAAAATTGGTCTCTCAGCGACTCAAACGTAACAAAACTTAACAAGTGTAAATAATTAATTCTCAAATTTAATTATACTACAGTTAATTAATTTTCCAATAAACAACATTTGACAGATATCTTGGTCCCTAGTGCTTAGAATCTTGGGAAAGTTTCATAGGTAAGTGCGAAGTTTATCACGATTACCATTTAAAGTTTGCCTTTAATGTAAATGTATTTAGTAGATCCCGTTAGTCGCTTCTGGCTTTAAATTAATATTAGCAGGAATGTTGAAAATACAATGCGCTACTAAATAATTATAAATTGTTGTGATTAATACACGTTGATCGACAAGTTTGGTGTATATCTAAATTGAGTAAATGTAAATTAAATTATCTGAAATTATCAATTCGTACAAAGTTACTCAATACTTTATTGTGTTTCAAAATGAAGGTAACTCCTATTGTTACTCAGTGTTAATGCATATTTATTGTATGTTTATTTTGACGGATGACGCAGGTAGTAGCCTCGCCACTGCCGGTGCCCTAAGAGTTGGGATTTCGATACCCACGCGGCAGAAACATTACTGTGATCAAATACTTATAGGTAGTTCGTCCCGGTGACATTATTAGAATATTTCCTAAGCTAGACTTAGTGTTATTCCTCTGGGTGGACTTACTACCTAGAGGGCTAACACCAAGTGCGAAACTTAAATTTAATAACAATTGTCTATAATTGGATATCTAAATGTACATGCGTGCGAACTCGTGTGAAATGCCAAACCAGCGGCAAATTGCTTAATGTGCAAAGGATAGTCCATTTCATGATAATTTGCCCGATTCTAGCCACTAAATTTATAACGAACCCCATCTATAAACATAAGAGGGTATTGCATACCGTATTGAGATGCGCTCACATATTCTAATTAGGTGATTATCCCACATCGTGAGGACTCACTCATCTTTGGGGTCCACTTTCACCCTTGGAGTAACCACTTCGTTTATGAGTATCATAATAGGACCTTCCCTATACTCATGGCGGGTTATATTCGCCTTTGATGATAAATTTAAGTCGTTTCGTATCAGTTCCAAGTTTTCATAGGATGATTGAAGTGCGGTCTTAAAACCCCGGATATAGGACAACCGACCTTACTGAAAGTGTGGATATTCAATGCAATGCTTTCTCGTAAATCGAAGTTACCTCTATTGATGAATCACCTTGAACCAAATAGTGTGACGACCACTTCAACTTGGAATACTTACGATTTAAAACAAATAAATCGATAATAATTTTCAGGTAAACTTGTGCTCTGTACTTTAAATGAGTTTGAATAATTAATTAAATTAAATTAAAAATATGAATATTATTACAAATATTTATCAATTAAAACGATTTCGCGTGATGTTTTTCAATATTATGTACTATTTTTAATTAAATTATCTATTTCAGATATTAAAATGTGTTGAGTATTGGCTTAAAATACGTACTCACTCAATAGTCTACAAAATAAAGTGTTTTTATCAATTGTTATGTAAAAACTAGTTATAAAACAAATGGCAAATACTATTAAGATTCATAGGTTCTTCGTTATTACAGTGGTATAAGCTTTCTCTTAAGTTTTTTATTAATCATGAGCCCCGAGGGTTTGTTGTTCGAGTCACAATAAAATATTAAGTGCTCCTATAAGGCCATTTAAAATCACGGCATTCGAAGGTAGGCTCCGTTCACGTCAACACACTAAATGTTGCTGGCAAAATGAAGGTGTTGTACTGCCTTTTGTATATGTCTCAAATTACGATTAAGATAATTGAAAATTGCAATAGCATCTATTACGCAGTCGTGGTTCTTGCACAATGAAACGCCGAGATACTTTTTACACAACCATATTTCACCACCGATATTTCAGCAGAGTAACGTTCTAACTGACAGTTGTAACGAGAATGAATATTTGTTAATCTCCTACCTTATTTATATATTTTTATCAATGTATCAAATGGAAAGTTAAATATTGATTAATTACATTTTAAGGTGTAAAATGAGTACAGTAACAAATAACAATGATAATTATTAATTATAGAAATAATCAAATGTAAATATGCAATTATAACATAACAATTAAAACAATATAATACGTCACAACCGTGTGCTACTATTGAGTACTTGATAACACATCATAAGGATGTAGTATTTTTCACTTTTATCCCATTAATTCTTATTTAAGAATTGATTTCCCTGTTAATATTTATGTAAGCGAATGATACTTTTCAAATCTTGATCTATTTTATGAGTGTCGACGACAACTACCTTTTACACTCATTTAACACCGCAGCTTATAACGATAAAGAAAGCAATAATATTAAATAATGGCTTGTATGTTACCATCTTAAAGATTGCGTAACGTTTATATTAGCTCGAGGCTTTTCTTGTGACGTATATCAAAATACATAACCCGTTCTCTTTTGTTAGTTAAAGAAGTGCAATTGTAAATATATATATATATTAATGACATTAAATATAATGACCACCGAAAATACTAAATTCACAGCAAAATATGCTTACTAAAATATATCATAACGAACACCTATACGCCTCAAATCACTGCATTCCGTCTCGGAAAGGTTAGATTATGTTAGGTTCCTTCTTAAACCCACCTAAAAATAGGAGCCCCGCTTTGCGAGGCTCCGTTTACTTAGTTTGATCTCTTTAAAATATTTTAGTAAGCATATTTTACTGTGCAATTAGTATTTTTGGTGGAACAAAGGCAAAAAATTGAGAAACAATTAAATACTACCTTATTTATTAATATTATACATCTATTTGGCGCTTATTGGACATATACTATACAATGTAGCTTAGTTTTAGTTTATTTGTCGAGAGTTCGCACACAACGTTTTTTTTTAATGTCAACCGCTCTGTGCTATTTTGTTCCTATTACACGTAACCCCTTAACAAAGAGGACATACGATTGTTTGAAGTAAAAAAATTTGCTGATTAATATAATTTGTTTTAAAAATTATTTTGGTTCTAACTTTTGTCCATTTAGGGCTATATAGACAGGTATAAAAGAACATTACTGCAGTTCATTGGTTAATTTTAACGTATATTTTTTCATTTGCGTGTATGAGGAATGTGATGAAAGTGAATGAAGCCAGAGAAGTGTGTCAGGATCGTAGCAAATGGAAATCCGTAGTCTCTGCCTATCTCTCTGGGAAACAGGCGTGAATTTGTTCGCTTTTACGATAATAGAGCGGATTATCTGTATCTTGGTTAAGTGCATGAACCTGATGGGTAAAATTCGAATAAATCTGGTTGAACAATCCTATAGTATGTTAGCTTAGTATTCAAAGCCAGAGAGCTATAAATTCTACGTCAAAATGCTTCCTACGAACACGCCCACGTTGCACCTTCGACCTCCATTTCGATCAAATTACACCGATAATTCGCATTTGCGAGCGGTTTGCACGATTTCAAAAGGTTTTAAAATTTAAAGGCGTGGATGGACATATAATCAAATTGTTTATTGGATTTTATAGTTCAATTGTTTGTCAAAGGCCGTCCAATTCAGTTTCTTGGTATAAATTATTTGATATATATAATATATTCGCTAATTATAACACAACGACATGTCTGTATATATAATGGGTTAGATAGAGGCGCATCACAATCCTCAATTCGCTAATGGTTTCGGTCTTATGTACTTAGGCGGGGCCATACTCGTCTTCAAAGCATAGTTTCAAAATTTTGCGCTACCTCTGAGAAATTTCTGGTTGAAGTCTCATAAAAGTTTGTCCAATATTTGAATCTGACCTTAATGGTAGTTGTGCAAGTCTCACTTACACTACTAGGACGAGTTAGTCTTGGTAGCGTAAAGAATGTGTTGTATGCGGTTAGCAATTGTGCATGTACTAAATTATGTGTTATAATCTTTATGCCATTTAATTTAAACTTCACAGAATGCCACTACTTTGTAGCTAAAGATTAATTTTTACTTGGTAAAAAACAAAATGCTTACTTTTGTATTGCGTACATATATTTTTTTAATGCTCATTTCATATGGGCCGTTATTACCAACAATTACGTAGTTTATTCTCCAGTAAATTATAGATCTTAGTAACATATACAGCAACCATCTTTTGTGAAGTGGACTACCCCAATCAAATTACTTTACCGACTGCACGGATAGCGTAGTGATTTGAGTTTCACCTCATCAATGCCACTACGCCCAATGGTGTGGTCGATACATTTCGTACGTCTATGAGTGTATTAAAATTGCACGAAATCGAATGTGTATCTAGATTCATTCATGTGTTGTACATTTAAAGTATAATTTCTGCCACATGCGTGCAGGCTTTAGCGTTACTCACCGCGTTATTTCCCGACGGCTATGTCTTGTGCCCCCTTGTTAAAATATAATTAATAATTTAGTGTAAAACAGCAATAGGTATTTACCAAACTGCGAACAAACGCTGCCTTAGATTTGGAGCCAGTTATGGTCGATTTATCTCTGGATCTGTAGCGGATTAAAACAAAGGGAGGGTGCGGCGGATGACTTAATCTTGTGAAATACGGTCCGCAGGGGGGCTTATCTTAAGTGAAAATGCGTACCAAAATATTAGCAACCGAGGTTGCCGCTTTTTTGTTCGAGTTTCAATATATAAAATAGAAAATGTCGCTAATTTGTTTTGGTTGTTAAGTACAGTTCCAGTTTCTCTAAAGTACCTATACTTAATTGTACATACATACATACATAGATTCACGCCTGTTTCCCAGAGGGGTAGGCAGAGACTACGGATTTCCATTTGCTACGATCCTGACACACTTCTCTGGCTTCAATCACTTTCATCACATTCCTCATACACGCCCGTCGGTTCAAGGAGCTCTTAACCTGGCCTTTGTCCAGAACGCCTCCGATCTGGTCGAGAAACGTTCGCCTATACTTAATTGTGTTATGAAATATATATTTTGCCAGTTTTAAAATACTTCTTTATATAACTGGGTTTTTTTTAAAGAGTGAAGAGGAAATGAAGTTTATAATTCACACTGTAAGATACTAAAATGTAAAAACTGTAACAAATTGATTTAGATATTTTTGTGTAATGCCAGATTAAAATTTGTTCAGTTAGTTATTCAATAAATATTTCCAATGTGACATTGAAAATAGGCACAATTTATGAGAGTCTTATAATTATAAATTCAAATAAATTGTAAATATTATAATGCGTATTTGTATAGCTCTTAGTCTGAAGTCGTTTATAAGTGACTTACGTGTCATCTTAGAAATAATCGGAGGTGAAGAAGAACTTGTATACGAGAGCACAATTGTTTTTAATCATAATAAAAAGAAATACCAATGATGACATCAATAATAACGTCGTAATTTGGTTGCCGACTTGTGAGCTACACACGTAGAAAAATAACAGCATCACAGTTTACTTATAATTATAAAGTAGACTGAATATTTGAAACAATCGCAACAACCTTTTTTAAGAATAAAATATATTGACAGCGACACTAAATGAGCATGTGTATATGAGCTTTCTCAGTTTACACTAAGTCTGGCTGTACAAAATCTAAAATTGTACAATAGTTTGTTGAAATACATAGAAAGTAGACATCGCTCAAAAAATCAGCAGTTGCCTACAAAAACTACATTCGTACAAAGAAGATTCTTTGGAATGGCACTGAAATTGTTTAACATACTATCAAAATTATTTATTTTAAGAATTTATATATAAACTGTTTAATTTAATAAATAGTAAAGCATATTATTTTCTGAATGAATATCATATTATTATGAATAAATAATATAATCAGTAATCACCTATGGGCTTGTATTTTCAAGAGTTACAATCGGACGTTATTTTCATTTTGTTTTTTTATTTCATGTATTAATAACTCTGTCCATAATTATAATGAGGACCTGTTCTTGTATTTAATATGATGTATGCCTGAGGCAGGACATAGCATATACCTGCTTACTTTTGTATCTAACATCTATAACTAATAACGATTTATGAAATAAATGACTCAACTGAATCGAATAGAAATATAAATAATATTGCAAATTATGTAATACTAGAAAGAACACGATATGCTTAGTTCCTAGCTCTGAATATGCTGAACATCGGTAAGTGTATATTTGATTACCCAGTTCCACAAAATTACTGTCAAAGATGCTATTAAAAATAAACACTATGTGTGTTATCCATTTAAAAAGAAATAAATAAAAATGATGCCATTCATTTATTTATGACACCATTTTCAATTACAAGAAATAATTTAAAATTATGCAATTTTTTGTTTAAATATAGTTTTAACTTTAACACTAGCGATAATAGAAATATCGCAATAGTGAGGGGGCACTGATGTTTGGCTTGCTGGAAATCTAATTCATAATATAGCGCATTAATGATGAGTGACTATTTGAACCACTTAATCATTACTGCTATCAAAATGCAAATAATTATGTGGATGTACTTCACCTATCAGATCTAATCATAATTATTCATACATCTTATCTTTCTGAGATATGGAATAAGTTACTCTGTAATAATTATTAAGCATCTAAATAATGGTAGTCATTAACCAAATGCTGCACAAATGCACAAGTACAAAGTGTGCAAAATTAAAGGTGAGATAAGATAGCGTCCCCGCTGAGCCAGCTCGTATATTCACTCGATCTCATTTACCCCACACGAGAAGCTGATTAAGAAAATTCTCTCTAAAAATGTGTAAGCACAAGTAATATCTTTCAACCGTCACTTACACCTGTTACTTAAATATTCAGTAATTGAATTTTCCTACAGACTCGACCATAAATAAAATAGTAGGAATTGTACAGAGTGTTGAAATCTCTATCAAAATTTTATATCGGCAACGTCTGACGTTGATGAATCGAATTCATTCGATAAAACTCCTTCATTTATAAAGCTGGAAATTAATTCAGTTGAAGAGTGCTCTAGAATGAATAAAGCTAGCCCCGAGTGCGAGAAAATTAATAATATTTTTTTAATTCAGTCTATCAGTCATTTCAGCCAGAATGTAATTATGCCACCACCACAATTTATTTTAAATCTCGTTTGAAATTATATTCAGACTTAATAACGTAATTAAATTCTTAAATAACCTTAAGTCTTAGATCTCCTTTTTGGCTTTTTTTAAAGAAAGCTGGTCGCTTGGTTGTAGTTTAAGGTTAATTGGATAAAAATGAATCCATGCTTGAGTGAAAAGCCCCGCCGTTGCCAACTTATTTTTTGATGCAATAAATGAGCCCATCTTTATGAAGAAGTACCAACTTACTACAGCAAACTGGTTTAATAGTAACACTGTTACTTTAGCCTAGTAAGTAAGAGTGCCGGAGACTCAATCCTTCCTCTTAAAATTATTTAGTTCCTTTCTCTTGGGGGCGGCGATGTACAAATATTAGTCTCTGTATTGCAGGAAACCATAGGATGGTGTCAATTTGTTACTTTTTACAATACGCGAAGCATATTATATTACTGTTCGCTTACCGACCTAATATGGAGTATGGCCTGATTTAATATATTATAACGAATACTTGCGAACGGATTTCCACGTCGGTTTAATGTAACTGTCTCATTGATGTCGATGCATAATTTTATAATTATGTTTACTGGCAATCGTGAATAGAAATTGTAAAGTGTAATTATGTTTTTCTATAACAATAACCAGAAGCATAAGGAAATTTGGAAATATGCCCGCTTAAAACACTAGGTTATTGGAGGTTACTGTCGTACTCAAATATACATACTTATAAATTTGGTGCTATCTGCTCTGCTTTACATAGTCACTTATGTTTTTTCAGTTATTTAACTGTAATTTTACCATAATATATTGTATTACTGTAATTTTACCGTATATTATCTTGCATTAAGAGTTACAAAACTATTATTTAAAATGAAGGAGCCGTGGTCTACCTTTTTATAAGCTCAACCTCTTAGCTTGGACATAGCAGTTAATCTAAATTTAACTTCAATTAACTCACTAAACTTTGATGTTTATAAGTGTTACATTGTGACCTAAACTTATAAATTATTTTTGTTATGACTCGTGGTTATGTCTACAGGTTTGGTGCTATGTATTCTTATATAATAACTGTCTTACTGCAATGACGTCTCCTCAGTTTGAAAAGGATGTTCTTATGTAAACAAAAAATATACTGACATTGTTATGATACTTTGTATTACGTTCCGTTAAATAGAGAATACCTAATGTACGACACACATACCCTATCAGATAACTTAGTGTTGCCAAGAACATAATATGGCCTGGTTGTAAGCAAGCCCTGGTGCATAAATCGTGTTACAAATAGCTCGCTCGCCTTACTCCTAGCTTAATGGTCTGTCGAATCAGTTCTCTGTACCACGCAGCTTGACAGATGGCAGTGGTGTGGATTACACTAGACTGTGTCTTGAATGCATTTTACGGTAATAGCCGACGCTCTTGCTAAATGGGCTTAGAGGCGTGTAGTTAATATAGATAACCACGTAATAGCTATCTATCCAAGTAAGCGAAATTTTAATTGATGTATTAGAAGTCTATATACTCACGTTACATTGATTGAAATGTTGCTTACTTTTTAAGAAAATTAGACAGGTAGACAGACGGTTTGTACGGATGGCGTAGTGATTTCAATTGTCGGCGTTGCTTCTGCTTCGGTGCTATGGTTCAGATACCCACACAGGACAAAAAACTGTGTGACTCAGAAATAGTTGCTTCGAGTCAAGGTATTATTTTCCGTTGTTTAAATAATTGTAAATTCCTCCGTGGCACAAGAATCATAGTGCGGAAGAAGTCTTTCTTTTATGTATCTTGTATTTGCAGGATTCTTAACAATTTTTAACCGGCGATTGTTATTTCTCATTCGTCATTTAGTATTAAATGTATTCCAGTGGCACTCTTTATTCAAGTGATCTTGAAAAATCAATTTAGAAATATTATTATCGGAAAATAAAAGGATACAGCTATATATATTGAATGTTTCATTGACGTGATTCTAAATTACGATACGAAATAATATATTTTTAGCACTTCAATAAATAATTTTATTATTTATAGCTACTATAAATTTTATAAAATACTAAGCGACATTATATAGGTAGATAATATGAATAAATGCGCAAGCGCGTTTGTTGGTTTATTCTTCTTTCACACAGTAACCGAGCAATGCATTAACATAATTTCTTGCATAACTTAAGTGCCGGAAAGTGGGAGCACATTGCTTATCCCGGAATAACGTAAGATAAATCTTTAGCACCATGGTAATGAAACCGTTGATAAAAGCTAGTATGAAATGAAATCGCTTACTTTGAAGAAAATTAAGCATTTAAGTGAATAGCAGTTGTGTGTCATCATCATCATCATCATCATGTCAGCGAAAAGACGTCCACTGCAGGACATAGGCCTCCCCCAAGGTTTTCCACACAGACCAGTCTTGGGCCACCCGCATCCAACCGCTTCCAGTTGTGTATACAAGTACTAAAATATAAAGCACTATTATTTCAAAAATATATATGTTGAGCGATGGTTTGATGGACAGCAAAAGCACAGACATGAGTAGTTCTGCTCTTCAGTCACTAATTCAAATGCCATCCGCCGTGACTGCAGTCATAAACCTCTCATGATGATATATGAGCGAATCTATATCCAGCAATGACATTTTAAGCCTGAGATGATGGAGAGAGATTGCGTTTAATTGATACTCCTGACAGTACATACTTGGTAACATAAAATAACAAGAGCACATGTTTAACAAAACAGGATAGTTGCATATGTTTGATTTTATACGATATTTTTTTAATACGAGAGTAAATAGCAATCACTAGGAACAGTAACAAAATTTGTTACATAATAAGGCAATTTATAAGTAATTCATATTTTAAATATGGATATAAGGAAAATGGTGGGAATATCGCGCTATCTCTTTTGGACAGCTGCGTTTATATAGCGGTTTCGTTATAGTTTGCATCGTGCATCCATTTTCTGTCATTTGACAATTACTCCTACTATCAAATTTAAAATGCTTGAATTTTTGATATTTTAATAAGTATTAAAAAGATAATTTAAATAATTTTTAAAAAGATTTTAGATTACTGACAATGTAACTTTTTATATTGTTAAAAAAAATTGCATGTTTTGGGCATCTGGTCTACTGAGACTGGTTAAAAGCAACAGATTCTTATCGTTTACAAGCATAAATGTGAAGTGAAGTCGGCAGAAAGTCCATCTATAGACCTATGTAAAAATTACTGGTTGAAGACGCATATAAAAATGCTAATAGCGTCATAATGACTAAACATGGAGCAATTAATAGTTCTGCTCACAGCTTAACAAGATTTACACAAATTAATATATGTATAATACACAGAATTACGAGCTATAAAAACGAGAACTATTAAAACGTATGCATTCCCAGGGAATTAATAAGTAAAATAAAGTGGTTGAAAAATTGCTAGATCATTATATTTTCGTAAGTGCTGCATGTATATAGATAGATCTTTTGAATATTTTATAAGTATTGATTATATACATATATACCCTGTCGTATTTACACATCGATTTCGGTACACTCCCCTGTGGTGTACCACATAATAGTGTGTGACTATAGTTATATTGCTATATTGCCGAGTACCTTGTTTGTAATATCATCTAACAAGATTCAAGCTTTGCTGTACACGAAACTGAATTATATTCACCTCGATATTGCGCAATATATTAATTGGTAGTAAATTGGTCGTTGTTTGAACAATTGACACGTTGATAATGTAATGAAAATTAATTAATATACTTAATAGGTATGCAACAACAATGTAGACTGCATGGATGGCGTAGTGGTTTTAGTGGTCGTTTGGCCACTGCCACTGCGCCGAGTGTTATGGGTTCGATCAAAATTTTTGTGCAAACATGTGTGTGGTCTACATATTATAGTTTTTTCGGATTTGGGGGTGTCCGGTATGTTCGTTTTTATTTTTGTTAATACATCCACGACATACTCCTAGTGCAGTAGTTATCTTTTTAAGGTAATACAAAATGAAATATGGAGAATGAAGTCCCTATAAATATGGCTATAAATGATATCGATTTTATTTGAGTATAAATAAAAAACATTGTCATCCTCGATGAGCATTAACTTAAAAATAAAAATAATTACTATTACTATTTAGTACTTTTACTTATTACTATTTATCTAACAGTCGTCTTTCACCTACATTCTGGCGTTGTCATATGTTTATAATATATAATAATATTAGTCCTGTATTAAATTGATCCACTGCTGAGCACGGGCCTCTTCTCTGTTTGAGTAGGGTTAGGTCATAGTCCACCACGGTTCAGTGCGGGTTGGCAGACTTCACACATTTTCGAGAACATTATCAAGAAGTCTCCGAGATGCAGGTTTTCTTACGTGGTTCTTCACCGTCAAAGCAAGCGATAGTTAACTATATAATACGTATATGACTTCGAAAGTCAGAGAGCCTTGGAATCGAACTTGAGACCTCTACGTGGCAGTCCAGCGGTCTCCCAATAGACTAATGCTACTCACATAATGTGTTTATTTTTAATCTTAGTATTTTTTGGTAGGTACTTTCCTTACTTACAGAGTTGTCGCTTTTGCAACTATGCTTTTTTTGGTTCTACGTATGAGATTGAAATTTGTCTCTATGTATTTAGTATATTTTTTCCATCTTTAACGAACAATTGTAACGTTCAGTAATCATGATCTGACCAGTAAGTACGTATGTACTTGCTATTGATCAGATAGTTATTTTTACCTTAGTTACTTTTACTTTATGCAGAGGTAATTTTGTTTTCATTGAATAGCTTAGTTGGTAGTTAGTAAAGTAAATATGCGGTTTGTGAAAGTCGCGAATATAAGTTACGGGTAAGGGACTACGTATTTATTTCTTAAATAAAAATATTATTCATATCTTGGCGCCTAAAATACGATAAACCGTGATCAATAAGCGATAGACTATTTAGTAAGAATGTTATTCCAGTGAACTGATAAGTGACTCAATGAATAAACCACCAAAAGTGATTTAGTGTAAAAACAGTGCCAAATTCGAACTACGAATATATTTCGCCGCAACGCAACAACGATCCGTATGATAAACTAAATAAAACATTACTTTTGACTTTCGCTGCAAAAACCAAAGTGGTTAAGGGATAGCAGCCCTAAGATAAAATAATTAAATAACAACAATCGGCACTCTTTGCCGCGGTTTGCGGACAAAACACTTCGCTGCTGGCTGCGAGGTGGTCAGTGAGGAGGTGGCGGAGACTGCTTTAAGCCTTGACGGGACGCGACGCCGGCACCTTGGCGACGCCCCGTCGCCATGCAGACGGCAGCCCGAGACGTTATAAACGAGGCAACAGTCAATGTGACAGACGTCACATAGATTTTTAATAGGTTTATTTTCTTATTTCGTTTATAATATATTGTAAATATTTACAGTAAGTTAAAATTTAGTTTATTTATGTTGCAAGACTTAGGCAACAAAAGTGATGTGGAAGTGAGTGCCGGTCAACCTGCCACATCCCTAACGAATCTGGTAGGCTGCCCTAATTGTTCGCAGGCTCGTTTTTTTAAAGGTGAGCGGGGCTTGAGAGTGCATTTTGGTAAAGTTCATAAAAACCAAAATGTACCCTCTAGTCCCAGCAATTTTTTACTAAGTAATCCCTCATCTTTAAACCCCCAATTTCCCTTTTGGCAATATTTAGGACGCTTGAAAAATTCCATTCCGATTTTAAAAAGAGTTCCTCGAGGCGCGAGACCTTCAGTGGCCCAAAACTTGGCTCACTGTATAGGTCTTGTCGTTCGAGAGAACTCTAAAACAGCTTGGTAACAATTACTTACCTTTCCTTATAGGATTCTACATGTTAAAAAAGTTCAGAATACACAAAAATCATTAACAGCACAAATTAAGATAATTGCAGTTTTAGTTATAGCCATTTAGAACCAAAAGACACCACCTCCTACAATAGCAAATCATTGTACCAATATGTAGAATCCAAATTAAGGGAAGGTGACATTAGAGGTGCATCTAGGTTATTGTTTAGTAGCGATGTGGTGGCGCCTTGCTCTGCAGAAACACTTGCGGGTCTGCAGAGCAATCATCCAGCGCCCACTGATGGTCTCTCCTTCCCAGACGCACCTGATGCTGACATGGATTGTCTCAAGGTGACAGCCAAGGAAGTATTTACAGCCGTTTGCTCCTTTCGAAGTGGATCTGCTGGCGGCCTCGACGGCTTGGCACCGCAACATTTAAAAGATCTCTTGTGTTCCAGCGCCGGGGAAGCTGGTGATTCACTTTTGAAGGAGCTGATGGCTTTAACCAACTTAATGCTCTCCGGCGGTGTGGTGAATGACATCATTGATATTTTATACGGGGCAAATTTATGCGCCCTACGTAAGAAAGATGGTGGCATTCGTCCCATTGCCGTGGGGTGTACCTATCGTCGTTTGGCAGCCAAGCTATGTTGTAAGTGCTACAGTGCCCCCCTCGCAGAGAAATTTCAACCAGTCCAGCTTGGTTTTGGTTCGAATGGGGGCTGTGAGGCTGCCATTCACGCTCTCTCCACGTACCTTGGCTGTGGCGAAGCTGAGGTCATCTTAAAGGTTGACTTGAAGAACGCCTTCAATTCTGTGAACAGGGACACCTTGCTGACGCAAGCTAAATTGGAAACCCCCAAAATTTTTAATTTTTTGTGGCAGTGTTATAGACACCCATCAAAATTAATTTATAAAGACAACCATTTAGAATCTGCAGTTGGGTGTCAACAAGGTGACCCTCTTGGACCGGTCATTTTTAGTCTAGCCATTCACCCAATTATTGAACAACTAAATTCAAAATTTAACATCTGGTACCTAGATGATGGGACCCTAGGAGGTGACATAGAAACGGTTTTACAAGATTTGAAACTTTTAAAAAATAAATTTAATTCGATTGGTTTAGAACTAAATTCAAACAAATGTGAATTTTTTATTAACGATAAAATAGATAAGTCTTGGGCCCTATCAAAATTCAATTCTTTGGCTCCAAACATCAAAATTATTGAAAAAGATTCTTTTCGCCTTCTTGGGTCTCCTGTATTGGAGGAGGCATTCGAGTCGTTTATAGATGAAAAGATCCAAAATTTTTGTGAAGTTTCAGACCGACTACTCAAAATTAATATTCATTCTGCTTATACAATCATTCGTTATTGCCTCTTCGTTCCTAAATTCACACATGCCCTCCGATCCTCTCAATTTTGGAAGCATTTAATACTTTTGGAAAAAATCGACGATACTATTCGGCATACACTTAGTAAAATTTTAAATTTGGCCATGAACGACCGAGTGTGGCTCCAGGCAACCCTACCAGTTTGCTTGGGTGGCCTCGGCGTTCGCAAAATTAGTGATGTCAGTTTACCGGCGTTCCTGTCTTCGGTCCACTGCACTGAAGAATTGACCAGGAAAATATTAGCTCCCACACTGGTTAATTCTAAAGTGTCGTGCAAGTCCGACGCAGTAAACGCTTGGAAAATGATCTGTCCAAGCTCTGATTTGCCATCCTATCTATTCTCTCAGAGTCGGTGGGATGGGCCGCTCTGCAACATGGTGAGAGAACATCTCATAAACACATCTCTTAATGTTGCTGAGCGTGCCCGTTTATTGGCTGTGGGGGAGTGGGAATCGGGTCTTTGGCTCCAAGCACTCCCTTAGTGCCATAGTGCCTATGTTGGACGATACAACGTTCCGCATCGCTTCTTGCCTTCGTTTAGGTGCTCCATGTGTTTCTCCGCATCGATGTCACTGTGGGGAAGCCGTCGATAGCCTTGGCCACCATGGCCTATCATGTAGCAGGAGTGCCGGTCGTTTTTCGCGGCACGCCAATCTTAACGACATTATCCGTCGTGCTCTTGTCACCGCCGGCGTGCCAGCTCATCTCGAACCTAATGGCTTGGCACGTGACGATGGGAAGAGACCGGACGGTATGTCATTGATGCCTTGGAAGATGGGTAGGCCCTTGGTGTGGGACGCAACGTGTGTCGACACCCTTGCGCCATCACATCTTCCCAGCACGGCGGGTTGTGCTGGTGCTGCTGCTGCATCTGCGGAGACTCTCAAACGGCGCAAATACAAAAACCTGGTAGGGGATTATGTTTTTGAGCCGTTTGGGGTCGAAACGCTAGGGTCATGGGGTCCCAGTGCTCGTGCGCTCTATAGAGACATAGCAAAAAGGTTAGTCGACGCTTCCCGTGACCAGAGGGCTGGGCTTTATTTTGCAGAAAGAATAAGCATTGCCATTCAACGTGGCAATGCTGCCAGTCTTCTGGGCACACTACCGGTCGACTGTGATGCGGAGGAATTTTATGACGCCTATTAGAGGGTTTTAGTTTTCTTTTTCTTTGTTTTATAATATTTTAGGAATAAGTCATTTTTAAAGAATTGTGATTATATGTACATATTAAAACTTATAGTATAATGATAGAATAAAAATGTCCAAGTTCTGCTTCATGAATTGAAATCTATATCAGCTCTTGTTGATAATCTAAATTCACATTTAATATTATACTTGAAATCGTTACTGCATTACTGCGTGGCATACCGATACAAACAACTGTGTCTAATGTCTTGCCACAATTGAAAACATTTTTACTTATGGAAAACCATTTTATCCCTAAATAAAATAGGCTATATTTTAATGAAATACCACACGATATAGGATGTAAGCTTAAACACCTATATAAGCTAAATTCATGTAGACAGACACATCCATCACAAACTGAGCAAAGTTTTGGGAACACCAGTATTTTAACTTCAAGAGATCGGGGCCCCTTTTTCCCTGAGGTGTTCTTGACAAAGTTGGCGATCGTAGAGTATACCATAACTATATCAGTAGAATCTACTCTAACTTAGTAAGCCGATGAGCAGCGATAGCTCAGTGGGGAGACCAACAGACTGCAATGCAGAGGTTCTCGGGTTCGAACCCACGTCGCGCACCTCTGACTTTCGGAAGTTATATGACTTTTCGAAATTATGTGCGTATTGATCGACAATTATCGCCTGCTCCGTGCCTCGGAAAGCACGTTAAGCCGTTGGTCCCGGCTGCCATGAACATGTATGGCAGTCGTTATGGGAGAGTGTCGACACAAAAGATCCCACTGGGTCGAAGTGTCGCCGGTCTGCACTGACTGGCCCCCACACAAGATAAGATAAGATAAGATAAGATAGTAAGCCGATATAGTAAACACCTAAGTATATCTATAATAGTACATCTAGAATTTTGATATGGTAACCGATTACATATTTGTCACATGTACGTACATTATCAAAATTCTTAAATTAAAATGGGTAATATTTTATTTGTATTTACGGAGTATCTAAGTTTCGTAAAAATTTGAAATAGTCATCTAGAGACATCTGTCATAGGTATCATTATACTAAAATGAAGAGCTCAACAAAGTTTATGATATTACTTGTTGATAACGACATAGAGAATTTTTATTTTTATTATTAGTAACCGAATTTAATCACCATGATTGTTTCCTATATCAAGAATATCATTTGTGGTCATCATGTACATAGATTAGGAAGAACGATTGGTATAGCTATAGCATATTACATACGCCAATAGCGCTTGATTCGCTGTATTTACGTTTATTTTATGTATTTTCTTTATTTTTATTTCATTCTAGGTTAATTAAATGGCTAGTTCATATAGATTTAATACTAATTTCACGATTAGTTATTTAGGTGAAACGGTGCAATGAAAGTATACCTAGCATTTTTCCTACGACAATATCGCAATTTAACCTTACCTACATACATATAAGACAATACAGATATTTGCTAATTAACGTGCTCTGTAATCCTTATAGACAATTAATAAGCTGTATCTATGCAAATTTTCATTAAAGTTCGTATTCTTCTTAAGTATCCTCATAATTATAAAGTTACCAGTAGAAGCTGAGTCAGCATGTTTGTATTTGTAGTAAAGTTACCAAGTTTTCGTTTGACTCAGGACTAAAGAAGTAATACTATGCAGTAATGTAAATAGCATATTTAATAGTAAAGGGAGTTTAATTATATCTTGATAAAAATTAGGTTCGATGTGGATTAAGTGATGAAGCTATCCGCATGGCCGCAAACGTTCTAGTCAAACCTAGCGCGTGTACGCCTTTAATTATTATCACAGCAATGAAATCGAAATACACGGAATGGTGTTATTATAAAAACTTTAGTATCCATAATTTGATTAAGCAACAGTTTTATTTCCATAATATTTGATTTTGTACCTTAATTTTGTTGTTTGAATAAACTTGACTAGTTTTTGACACCATTTATTTAGTTCATAAGGACCTGGTGGTACGGAACCGGATGTTAAGCTCTAAAGCTGAATGGTGAGTCCAGCCATACTGAAAGATGAATAAGATAAAAAGGGTTTAACCGTTTTATATATTACATTGCATTTAACATGTCATACATGAAAATTATTAAAGGCAAACCAAAAGAACTTCCCCATAATACTTTTGCCGTTTTAAACACAAACAGTGTGAGCATAATTATTAAAGATATACAATTTCGAGACGTAATACACAGATTACATGCAGTTAATCTGGCAGCTTAAGGATATTATTACGCCCGCGCCTGCGCAATGAAAAATCAAAACTGCATTTGTGAAATGCCACATTATAGAACATCGCAGCACATTAACTTCAACTTTTTCATTGCTTTTGGTGCCACTCTAGCTAGCGACCCTACTGATGGTAAGCGATTAAATAAATGGACATCGCGATTTGTGACAGCTCTCTGATTGGTTAAGGTTAACAACACGCAAGATTTACCTGCGCCCGTGTTCCCTGCATTCATAGAACCTTGAACACGGTGCTAATCTACCAACGCACGGAACGTGAAGACGGCTTCACACGTCATACCTGTTATTTTCGGTACCGAACCCAATTTGATCTGCAAGAGATCGAACTAGCGAACAGGTAAATAATAAAAAAATATAATTATCTACAGGTTTTTTAGACGGACCACTTAATACACTCCTCTAGATTAATGCAGAAATACTGTTTACGAGAAAATGCTTCTAAACTTCTGTTTTACTACCTTGCTTATATATATATATATATATTATTTTTTACACAATGATGCAAGTTTTCTCTAGCAACAATATTGCTAATTACTTAAAATTCGATGCCGCACTTAAAGCTTAAACAGATTTTAAATCCTCTCTCATTAAGATTAGTTTTAGAAAGATTCGTATTTACGCCATTTAAATAAGCGATACTACGCTTTGACGCCAGTAGTGTAAAAAACAACAAAAAGATTTACACAAATGCCTAAAAATGTGATCAATATTCTATAACATAAAAGCCCGTATGGATCTGTGTGGGTGGATGGATGCCACCTATAAATCTACTTCGAGCCTGCGAGTACAACAGATTTTTAGTAGGACTTCACGATGGATGCTTGTTTAATATACGGATGAAAATGCTTTTCCAGCATTGCCTTTCATAACTATTGATGAAAATCACTACAGCTCTCTGTGTCAGTTAAAATTGCTACAAGATTTTTCCGTTTCTATTTATATAGTTATTATTGGTACCTAACTTAAAACTTCGCCTCCGTTTACAAGATTGCTTGCTTGGGTAGAACTTAAACCTAGTTTAGTCGTAACTTAATAGGTCACGTGTATGCCAAGGTAAATAATAATAATCTGTTCGTTTACAAATAAATCTCTAACAGCTAAAAGTCAATTATGGTCTGTTACCTTATTTACTTTATTCATATATTTATCTAAATGTGTCCGCTATACCTATAAGTAATAGCAAATGTGTCATCATATTTAAATGTGTAACTAAAATCATCACCAGGTAATAAAACATCCATAATGCAAAATGTCTACTAAATTCCGGAAGGTGTAAGCAGAGGTTTATTACAGCCACATTTCGTCAAGTATAATTTTAGATCCCACGTTAATAGGTAGCGAACCTATTACCGGTTACTAGTCACATTTCCAGACACCGAGCTGCTACTGAGATTTTGTTAACAAAAAGGTCTAATAACACTTTGCTGACTCGGAATTGGAACCTGAGAATTCATAAACAGCAGTCGCTTTCATTATCATTGCAGTATCTTATTGACAATAGAAATAAATGATCCATATATATGCAGTCATATGCAAGGCAATCCTTCACTAGGAGTTGTTTGACACAGTTTGACACCGTCTTATAATTATTTCATCATTTATGCTCCAAGCGGCGAACTCGAGTGATGAAGGAAATAAATCTTGGTTGGGTGGAAGGGTAATTATCATATATTCCCTATGATCTATGATGCAAATATGGGTGACATGTTGACTCACAGACCCATTAATAATTAACAGGGACCGTTCAAGTGCATAATTGATTCGGAGATGACGGACTTCTGAGTAATTGTTGATTGCTGTTCCATTATGCATGACTTGAAAAATACGGTCATTTTAATTCTTAAGTTTAGGCTATATTAAGATTAAGATTGTTGATTATTAATTTATTACATACGAGCATAACGTACGACTACGCAATAGTCGCACACCGTTGGACTGCTACACAGAGGTCTCAAGTTCGAACCCAAGGCGCGCATCTCTGACTTTTCGACGTTATATGCGTATTAAATAGTTAATTATCGCTTGCTTTAACGGTGAAGGAAAACATCTTGAGGAAACCTACATGTCTGAGAGTTCTCCATAATGTTCTCAAAGATATGTGAAGTCTGCCAACCCGCACTAGGCCAGCGTGATGGACTCACACTTAGAAGAGGCCTGTGCCCAGCAGTGGGACAGTTTAATACAGGGCTGATATTAATATTACTTTATTTAGGTTACGGTTAAGAAAGTGATAATTAAGTATCGGACACTCCGCGTATGTACCATTGCTGAAGCTTAAAAGCCCAAGGTTCTATTGCTTCTCATATTTTAATTAGACACCGTCCCAGACTACGGCTGCCTTTTTCTAAAGTAGTTAACTAGAGAAAAGCTTTAAACCATGATATCAGCAAAATATATGGGATGCTTATGACCTCAATCAGTTAGTCGTTCAAAAGTTATACGATCACTAATATTCGGACCAATAATTCTGAAGATATTATGTCATCATTACTTTTGACGATTTTATGGCATCATTATACAGGTCTTAAAAAGTTTGTGAGTTTTATGTTAAACCTAATCTGAGGAATGGAATGTATATACTATATATGTTCTAGTCAAATATATTTATTTAAATAGAACATATATACATACATAGGTAACCTGTATCCTCAAAACCATTTCGCGAGCTATAATTTTATGTCCCAAAAGGGGGTGTTTTCAGACTTCTTGCTGCTGAGAGTTTCTTTACAAAAAACCCATTAAGAGTTTGCCCAATCGGAAAATCGAATCCAAGAAAAACCTCACGTCAAGCAATCTCATACTATGCCATCGAGACAATCTTCACTGATTAAAATTAAGAATATAAGTGTGAACTGATAAGTATTGATCGCTTGGAAATAAAGCAATGACAAAGTGATACTTTTACACTACGTAGCTAAAGGAACAATATTTAGACTAGTATTACTTTACACAAGCAACATTCCCTCGAGAAAATATCTTACTATCACTAGAAAAACATAAGGAAAGAACAATGGCAGAAACTTATTTTTCAGTTTTTATAACGTCTTAAAATGACATTTATACAAAAGCTAAGTAACATATATACTATGAATTTTAAAATAAATATCCATATCTGTACAGGCCACACAAAAATTATGTATATAAAAGAAATAAATTGACTGTTTTCAAAATGTATGCAATGTCACTCGGTAAAAAAATGTTATCAGCTACCTAACATTTTTATATAGAATAATATTATCATCATCCCTATAATTATGTAGTTGAATTAATTATTTATTTATATTTTATTTAGGATACCTACCGCTTATTGAAGTGTTTTGAAACATGTACAGAATCTTTTCAAAATTTTAATTTCAAGACACCTCTTTTGAGTACCAACTAAAATAATGTATGAGAATCTGCCATTGTTCTTTAACATTGTGCCACACGAATGGAGTCACGGCTAGCTGGCGTGAAACAAAATTAACCTACATATTACATACATTGTTATCAGCTGACACTAAAATAAGAAGCGCAATTTTTGCAACAAATTATTTTCAAGTATATAATCTTAACTAATAATTATAAATACGAATGTGAGTTTGCTTTCACGCCATAAGCCATACCTTTCATCCAGAAAAAATATCTGTTCCCGCGGAATAGAAAATTGACATATCCTACATTTACGCAAGCAAAACCGTGGGCAAAATCTAGTATATTCATAAATACGACTGTTTGCTAGAGTCGGAGTCTAAAGACTTCCACTTGCTACGATCGAGTTATGCCAGATAACTGTCTTGCTTCACTCACGTGGATTATATTTGTCAAGTGCGCTTGTTGGTTAAGAGTTTAGTCCACTTTTAAAACTCACAAATCGTATCAAACTATGGTAATAGTAAATTACAAATTTTTAGATAAGTTAGTTCAAAGAAAACGATAAAATATAGTTTAAAGTTTAAAACTCTCAATACGTAATTGAGAGTATTTTAGATTGAGTTTTTTTTTTAAATGTTACAATGTAAAAAATATTCGTTTTACGTACTTTTCTGTACAAATACGAATAATTGCTTCTTTCGCAAGCACTAGGAGCATGCCTTCGAAATATATGAATTTCAAACATAAACCTACATTCGATTAAGAAGATTTAGGGATTACTAGAAAATATAGCAACGTAGGGTGTCTAGAACTTTACTAAGTCCTAACTAAAGCTGGGCTTTAAAACAAGTTAGGTGTGGAAAATGCACGTTAACATGACCACTAAGATTTTCTTCAGACCGCTATTACGAAAATAGTTGTTCTCAATTGTGGATATACACAGAATACGGCGATTTACCCGAAGGTAATGGTTATTTTTCTCAGAAGTCATGGGCGCAAAGACTTCGCCAAGTTTTCAGCTAATGTTTATAGGTAAGTACATTTCTTATAAATAGTTTTTAAGACTGAGATATTGTTTCGTTGGAGTATTTTGTAAAACTAGAAAAGAAGTTAAGATTACTTTTATAGCTGTTTCATTTGTTCTAAGGAGTTGTAAACATTTATATTGTTATTGCTCTTGCCTGGACTCTTACTCACTTTTCAAAGTTTAAAGACTAGTCTAGGCAAGTTATTTTCAAAACTAGTTTCCAACACTTATGCATTTGAATGGATGTCCGTCTTTCTGTTTTAATTTTTCTAAATAAAAGCAAAACACTTTAATCCTATGAATAATTTGTGTAACCTATTACCGGTTATTTTCATAGATTTATTACACTCACCAGCAGACTTCATAGAACTTGTACAGATTTTTTTTTATGTTTAGAACCTAGCATTTTACCGTTTATTTTATACCTCTTACTAAGATTTATATATCTTTTATTTAATGGGTTATCAAGAGTGAATACATTGAATGATTATACATTTATTTGCCACTAACCAGACATTTTTCTGCAGAATTTAGGAACGGGAAAACTTCACTGTGTACATGTGTACCTATATTACATTTATAATCAAGTACGTTATGTAAAACGTTTAATTAATTGGCAATTTAATATAACTAGCGGCCGCCTAGTGGTCAAAATTCGACCATAATTGATTAAAATTTTGAGTTTGATCGTTCACTATAGGTACATGTTATAAATCTAAAAGATTTTCTCTCTTTCAAAGGAGCTAAAAAGCTCCTTGCAATCCTTTGTCTTTTTTGTGCGATGCCTAGAGGTTTTATTCTACTTGAGTGACTTTTACTTATTTCTTGTCGCACAATAAATAATATTCTTGTTTATTTTTAAGAGATATCCTTAGAGAGATATGAGAGTTTTATCTACGTTACGGATGACAGGATTCTTTAGTACTTATAATAATAAGTACTCTGTTCTGTAGGGATACTGGTACCAATCAATATATATTTATATTAGTCTTCTATACGTGTGTGTATCACTGGACTCTTCATAAACGGCTAAACCGACATTAATTAAACTTTTTTTGTTTATTTGTGTGGGATCCCGGATGGTTTAGATTCGCAGTTGGCGCTGAGATCCGGTTGCAATCTAAGGTTCGGGTAGGACAACATCGTGCATCGGTGGGGTCCACTAGTATATATTATTTGACATAATAATACAACCTGGAGACAACGTGGCAGTGAAGGGGACACGCACATATGAAACGTGGCAGTCGAACACGCGCATGATCATTTAATTTAGATATGGGTGTTAGGATACAACTACACCAAAACAACACCATGGCACGGAAATTCATATAAGTCGTAAAGCCATTCGAACCTGGGGTGCAAGATTAAATGCCACATCAGAAAGAAGACTGCAGCGTTCTCGGTGGAATAGATGACACAGCGGCGGCACTTGATGACACAGTGCGCTCGTCGTACTCGTATGTTATATACTCGTGTGTCGTGTAGTTATGTTTTTATACAAATAATAATTATAGTTATATATTTTTTAAATGACTACACGAATGGAGGTTAAAGTGGTCGCCCCACCACTGAAAAAAATTTGATCCCCAAATAGTTGTTCCGAGTCTGGGCGTTCTAAGTGTCCGTTGTTTGAATGTTTGTTAAGTCCCTCTCGACACAAGCTTTAGTGTAGTAGTTACTGTGTCTTTTTTAGAAGAGAAAACAACGCACACACGATTGACTCTAAATATCGGGTAGTGATGATGAATACCCAGAAGGAGAATGCAAGACGAACTGGACATACATCCACAAGGAGGAAGGGAGGGCCTGTGCCCTGCAACTAGGCTAATAATATTGAACCCTCTACGAATTTGGTGTATAATGAACTCATAGAGCGTTATACACGTGTACAAGAACCGGCCTTAAATATTGATGTACATTGCAATGGCAGATATTAGTAATTCTAATATAATATAATTAATTACGGAGGACCCGATCAAATATAAAACACCACAGTATTCGTTATTACAGGTAATTTATCAGCGCTTTTATATTGAACCCAAACAGCCGACTAATTTCAGAGTGATTCATTGTTATTGAATCGATTTACATTTATCATCGTAATTCAAGGTTTAATGAAAGTTGGCGTGGAGTAATAAGATTCTTAGAAATGACGATTGTTT
Source organism: Catocala sponsa (assembly GCA_963564715.1). Lineage (NCBI taxonomy): Eukaryota > Metazoa > Arthropoda > Insecta > Lepidoptera > Erebidae > Catocala > Catocala sponsa. The sequence goes on along the minus strand of OY751338.1, from coordinate 16,102,598 downwards.
AAAAACATTTTCTTTTTAATACATACTTCGAATCCTTAGAAAGCAATATTTCCCAAAAAACCCTTACTTAGTAAGTTTGGCGTGGCATAGTGGATAAGCCACGCAAAACTTACTAAAATCTGAAAATTTAAACGTTAGAATAAGATAAAGAAATCGTTTCTATTGTTACAAAGCTTTATAAGAAATTTAAAATACATATAGTCAGTTATATACAATCCTGACGTCCGAATTATCAGAGCTGCTACTTGTTTTTTGCTTTAAACTACTGTAACGTTATCGTATCGTCAGCGAACTCTCAATTTAAAGTATTTTTATAAATTTTAAGTAAAGTCACTAATATACAACCCTAACATCAACTATCACAATTAGTCGACTTGTTTGCCTCTTCATACTACATAAACAAATGTGTTCTATTAATTTAAAGCATTTTTAGGATTTTAAACTACAGTTAGTAATAAACAACCCTAGCGTTGTCGAACATCGCATTTCCGTTTACTTCATTTACAACTAGGTTACAGTTCGTTGCAGTATGTGAAGTAACAGGAATTTAATAACGTGGTAACGAAGTTCGTCTTCGCGAAGCCAGCAGTAATATCTAAATTATGTAAACTTCTTAGCATCGACATCATTCATCATTATATATTCTGTTATAACGTTATTTTAAGATATTGTTCTTCTAAATAACACCAGTGAGAGTAAAATTCGACATTCCTTTTCGAACTGTCTTCTTCAGACAATGTGATATGCGTGCATACATTTTCTTCAACAATAAAAAAACAACAATCACAATCTTAACAAATCGTACAGTGTTCAGAAACTATGTTTTTATATTCTAATTGCTGCTTAGAAAATGTATTAAACATTTATTTATAAACGCAAAAGAAATATTACAAATGTTTATTAGAATCCTCTACTTTCTGCGCTAGTGAAAACTGGACAACAGAAGTTGTTTGAAGCTAAGTACTAGTACAATTTTATTTACTTATGCCAAAAAGATAACAGTGCGTTTTATTTACTCTAGCGCTAATCCCGGCCTCGCTTCGCTACGGTTAGTCTGATATTTTTAATTGCTCGTTCCCGTAGAAAAACTTCGGAATAAAAAGTGTTCATAATATATAGAAATGCAACGTTGAATAAAAATTTCAAGTTAATCCATTGAATACTTTTCAAGTTTTCCGAACACAAACATACAAAAATAATAATAATATATATTAAAGTTACAAAGTTATACTACAACTACGTAATTCTAATTTACCGTAACTTATATCGCGCTGTTCTGTAATCTTCATTAAGTATCAGCCTAATTATAATTGGCTTATGTTTAACTTATCACTAGATATAGTAAAATATAACAGTCAAAAATGGTAAATGATCACCAAATTGCACAGCAAAATATATTTAAAGATATCAAAACACAAAAATAGGTGCTCCTTTGGGTGGGTTTAAGAAGGAACCTAACATAACCTAACCCTTCCGAAACGGAATACAGTGATTTGAGGCGTATAGGTGCTCGTTATGATATATTTTAGTAAGCATATTTTGCTGCGCAATTACTATTTTTGGTGGTCATTATATTTAATCCCATTATAATTTATTTTAAGGTTTATTGAAGAAAATATCTGCGATTGATAACATTATGTCCATGTCACATCGAATGTACTTAGTACAAAGTACCTTTAATTTGATTGTGTAGGTAATCATGGTAAGTTAGTAATGTCAGTACCTGCAGGCAGGTATATAGACACACATACACTCATGTTTGTTGCCGGGAAAGATAGTTATAGATTTGCTAAGATCCTGACTTATCTCTTTCACAACTGCGCTTATTGCATTATGGCACCCGTATTATAAGAATTATCTATGTTTTACGTAATAAGTAACATTTACTATTGGAGATTTATCTGGCCAGACTTTCAAGTTTTCAAAAAAAAAATGTTGTTGATGTACTCATGTCCAGGTACTAATTACCTCGTACAAGGTACAAAGGTAGATTAAGATTATAAGATAAAACAGACTGCCTTGGTGGCACAGCGGTAATGAGAGATAAGATATTAGGTTCAATTTCCGAGTCTGGCCAACTATCATGAAATTTCCAGAACCAGCATATTTAGTCTGAAACTGAGTATAACTTGCGAAAACTGCGTGTGTAGTGTATTACACACCCAGATGTCGCGCCTACTACCGCTTCAGGAATACAGGACTGAGATTATATGAATTAAAAAGATAGTTTAATAATCCTATGTAATTAAAAACGTACGTAAGTAAAACATCGTTTATTTTTCAATATATTTTAATATAATGTAACTTAATTATCGTAAACAGAAACAATGATTAAATAGGAAGGAAATTAGCATGATATTTATAACGATATTAAAACTAGAATGAAACATAACTGCTGATTCGTAACACATAAGAGACTTAAACATGGAATAATAATAATGTAAGCTATAATGGTAAACAAGAAATGATAAAACGGGTGAAGTGTGGGTTGAGCTCTTTATGTGATGGTAAAAAATCCTCGGTGCGCGAATCCGACTCACTCACAAGGCCGTTTGACAAATGATTTTATACAATCTAGTCTGTGCAGCTGCAAAAATCTTCAATAAAAGGCTTCATTGGCTTCAAAGTAATAAAAACATTTAACAACAGTCAGACATTGATACAAAATAAACCTAAATAGTCCAGCGCATTTTAAAGCCTAACTAATATTATAATTGCGAATGTGAGTTTGTTTGTTTGTTAGTCTTTGACGCCTTAACATCATAAAATTTGGCATGTACGTTGTCAGGGGTACAGAAAAGGATACCTTTCAGACATGGGATACCATTCATCTAGAAAAAAGGACACGTTATCGAGGGATAGAAACTTATTGACAAAATCTAGATTAATGCACGCAAACCCGCAGGAAAACTATTCCAGTAATTAATAAATGGTAAAATACGTTTTGAATATGTACGAAGAGCCTGACCTTACATTTGTAAGGCGCTTTCAGAAATTGGGGCACACATAACCTTGGGCTATAGCCATAAGTGGTCAAGGGTCCAAACCCGTGAGCACTTATGTAGATAATTGGATTCGGCTATAAGCATAATTTACCTATATGTTAATTGTAAGTTCCTACTGCTTGTAGTTTATAATTTAAGTAAATACAAAGAAATTTTTTAGAAGAACATTTTATTATTTAGCTATATAATATCAGCCCTGTATATACAGTCTCACCCTGCTGGGCACCGGTCTGTTCTCAATGCGAGAAGCGTTAGGCCACAGTCTACCACGCTGGTGCAGTGCAGGTTAACAGCATTGACATATCTTCGAGAACATTATAGGGAATCTCAGACATGCAGGTTTTCTCACGATGTCTTCCGTGACCGTTAAAGCGAGCGATAATTACCTATTGTACATGACTTCAAGAAGTAAAAGCCTTGGTATTGAACAAGGCTCCAACTTCTACTTAGAAACCCAACGTTCTCACACTAGGCTTTTGCAACTAATAACAATAATAACTACTGTTAAAAACATATTTTATCGCAGCAACAAAAGTTGTCAATTACAAGATTTATGATACAATTTAATGGAGTTTAAAACTAGCGAAGAATGATTTTATACATCAAAATATTCTTACATCGAGGCATGTTTATTTAATTAATAACGACTTGTCAATATTTATAAAATGCATAATTAATATTTATGTTTATTATTACAATTGCTGATTATGTTTAACTGGTTTACATTATAATTATCATGTCCATCACAGCAAACCATTGTTATTGATGGATAAAATCTGTTTTCTATGAAGTTGTAGGTAGTGAATGCGTAGATTTCATTCTTGATGTTAATTACATAAAGTATTTTCGAAACGAATTTATTTAATGTAAATCCTTACCAATATTATAAATTCGAAAGTAGATAACTCTGTCTGTCTATCTGTCTGTCTGTCTGTTACCTTTTCACGGCTAAACCACTTAACCGATTTAGATGAAATTTGGTTCAGATATAGTTTAAAACCTGGGAAAGGACATAGGCTAATTTTATTGATGTAGGTACCACGCGGGCGAAGCCGCGCGCAAAAGCTAGTAATATAATAAAGTAAAATAAAATAATGTATTCATAAACAAAATGAATTTTCTATTAAATTCACTCTCGTAAACTCAGGTAATCAACCCATTCATGTTTGAATCCACCTGGGCCTGAAGCGGATGGTGTGAAAATAATTGGACTTAAACCCAAAGATCTTCCCAAATGCTCGGTGTAAATTGTTTTCAATACATTTGCATTCATTTTATATAAAATGAATGCAAATGTATTGCTATTGTTTCATAATCTTCAAATATTTGAAGATTATAAAACAATAACAATTTAATATAGATGCGTTGGTGAATATAAAGGACAGGCTAGGTACTGCGCCGTCCTAGGATTTAGTTTGAGTTTGATCCTAAAATTGTTGGACTGTATGCAGTTCATCGCTGCATTATGGCTGAGGAAATAATGCCGTAAAAAATAAGGCCGTATTACACAAATACTAGACTAGAATTTATTGAGACTAGTAATTTTCCAAATATATTACCGGTTCCTGTTGTTAACTTAGGTATTTAATTACATTTTAAATTTTTAATAACACTGTTATACCTGTTGTTTACTTTTTTTGTATCATATCTTTGTCCTTACTTAAAATGACTGCAATTTTGCGACCGACTATTCTATAGAGTGAACAAAGAGATAAACTATTACATGGTAATAATTCGAAGTAAATGATGGTAACCTATGCTAAACAGGTGTTAGATACATTGTTTTTTATATTGAAACACACTCATTATATATATGTTCAACATACTTAATGATGTAAGATTAGGTCGAAGATGATTGATAGCGTCGACAATTTTGACGCGGTATAAATTTCATATAAACGTCATGCTTGGGTCTGTTTAAGACTACTCTTGGATCAAACTCCAATGTTCGCGACTGTTCATCAGCTAGCTGTACTGTATAACTTTTGAAAATAGTTACCAATCCCGTAATCATTTGCATTTTTGCGAATCGTTGACCTGAAAACACAAAACAAATGATAAGAATTATGACTGTGTGTGAGTAGTCACAGATTTGTCCGCGAAGCACATTCGCATCTTAGAGATAACCGACAAGACAGACACACACGCATCAATAACACCCATACCCCATCATCGCATGTTATAACATCACACAAATTAAATATGCCTCATCGCTCACAAAAAAAAAATATGCCAATAAAAACCACTTTAACCAAATACAGTTTCCTATCCCAATTTAAGTGTAATCACGTGATAAAAAAGACGACATATCCCTTTGTCGTCTGAATCCTCACTAGAATGGAAGTCCTTTCCATCCTAGTGGAGAATCCAGTCTGATTTTTTGTAAAGGTTTCGCCCGCACTGGAAATAATTCCTGTATCCCGGGGGACTTTACAAACATTCAACCAACGGCTACAAGGAACATCCAGACTCAGCACAATCATTTGTGGATCACACAAACTTTTGTCCCGTGTGGGATTCGAACCCACATTCGGCGCGGCGGCAGTGGCGAGGCGACCACTTTTAACCACTACGCCATCCGTGCAGTCAAAAGTCCTTATATGTAACAAGAGGTGTATTTTATTGAGGAAATAAAGCAGTAATTATTATTATTAGTTTAGCACTATTGATTTAAGTGTTTCAACTGTAATGTTATTGTTTTTGACGTTTACGGTAAATTTCCAGCAAGCGTAAACAATAATATTGATTGTTTATATATGTTTGCTTATGCTTGTATGCGCTTGTGAGGTCCTAGGTTCAGCTTTTAGGTCGAGCAAAATGACATCAGATATTTCTGATAAGAAATTCTTAGTAACAGCGCGCATTGTGGATGCAGTAGATGAAAATAGACTTGCACTCTATTATGTGGGGTTGAAATACATATCTGGCTAACAAATGTGAGTGAAATTATCTGTTACCCTTTGATGATTTACTTCGAACAAAAAGATGGATGACGCGTAAATCGTTGAACGAATTTAGATATAGCTTGGTAAAAATACCTATTGGATTATTTTTATCCGGATATGCGTTCTACACTTAGATGGGCAAAGCCGCTGGCAGAAAGTAGTATGCTAAGTATATTTACTAATTTATTACATTCACATCTTATTGATTTCATCTTACGTTTGGTTATTAATATTGAAGTACTTTGGTTTGCATAATTATATGTTTATTATATACTAGAGTTTAATTTAACATAGTGTCAAACAAGATTGCTTAACAGTCACACACAGCTTTAATCAAAAACGCACAGAAACCACTTACGACAAGTTAAATAGTTAGAACACAAATAACCTGCTGTAATCATATAAGTGGGTATAATGCGAAGTTAGTAAAAAACAATATCATATTTGCTTACTTACCAATACAGAGCCGGAAGCCTTCACCAAACGGCAAATATGTGTAAGGCCTAATATTATGTTTCTGTTCTGGTAAGAATCTCTCGGGACAAAACTTTTCAGGTTCAGGAAAGTAAGCTGCGTTGTAGTGTAAGTGCGATACGGGTAAATGTATCCGAACACCTTTCTCAACACGAAGACCCGTCGGAAATGTATAATCTTCCATCACCTCACGAGTCAAATTAGATAAACTTGGATAGAGTCGCAATGCCTCGTCGATACAAGCCTCAAGATAAGGCAATTTGGAGATACAGTCGTAATTAAGAACGTTATCATGTTCATCTAAATATTTGTCTACTTCTTTCAAAACATTCTCCTGTGTGTGCTCATTCTTCGCCATTTCAAATAATGTCAGGGTAAGAGTCGTTGCTGATGTTTCGAATCCTGCCCCTAAAATTGAAACGCACTGAGATGCCAATAGTTCATCATCAACCTTAATAGATATCTTCTTGAATTCACCCGTCTTTAATCTTTCTAAACTGTCACCTACTAAATACTCATTTTGAGCAAATCCCAAAACTAAATCTACAAAATCATGTCTTGAAGATGGTTTATAATTTCGTTGCTTAAAAACATCGGTTAGTAGGGTTGCGAAAAAGCTTGTGATATCTCTTCGATATGAATGAAATCCCAGACCATAAAAGATGGATGGCCATACTGCACGACATATATTTTTGATGCCTCTATATGTTGACTTTTCAAATATTTGATCACTCATTATTTTAAAATGATTGTTTTCGAAGTTCTTTTCCATGACTTTTGTTTCAATACCAAACGCAGCCGAACCGACGCCATACAAAGTGAAGCGTGCCATTAAGCAGTTTACTTTAATAGCGTCGGCAACTTTAGTTTCATCTTCTAGCAGACGTTCGAATATCCTTGAAGATTTCTCGATCAAGTAAAACATGTTCTTCATTTTGGCAGTAGTGTACAAGGGCGTCATATTCTGACGGATGACTTTCCATTTATCTCCATATGAGAAAAAGATACCCTTAGTGCTGGGCTCTTTTTCGATGTGAGAAGACACCTCTCTGCCGTTGAAGTAGTAAAAATCCTTTGCCAGTATAAGCTTGATAAGTTCAGGGTCTTGAACTATAAGAGCCGGTTCAGTGCCATAAAATGATCCGATGTATGGCTCGTTAGGGAATTTGTCACATATTTTGTTAAGAACATTCCCTGCGGTCGTTTTCAATAACATAAATTCTCCATAATTACCTAAAATTGGCAATGGTTTTAAATGTGGTACATTTTTCTTCTTCCAATAATCGAACTTTCTTTTAGAAAAGTGGAATAAAATTATTATTAACCAAAACAACAACACTAGAAGGAACATTTTCAAATCAAATACGACTACATATAACGACAACTAATATGTAAATGAATAATTGTGCACAAGTTCTACATTTATATATGTTAATATTCCGCCTCTTATTTTTATTTAGTTTTACCTTGTTGCTAGGTAATTTAAGACATCGTTTACTTTCTGTCGTTATATCGACCGCCAGACACAAATAGATACAAAAAAATATAATGTCAAGGATATTCAAAGTATAATTGTTTTTTTATAATAAACTAGCTTTTGCCCGCGGCTTCGCTCGCGTTAATTTAGAATTTGACAATCAATTCGAGTTGTACTCTACTTGTAATAATATAATTCAATCATGATTCGAAAGACATGTGGCGCCATCTATTATCATAAGAACGTTATTATTGTTTTCCTCGGGAATAGTACTTTTTTCGGGATAAAAGGTAGCTTATGTCCGTTTCTGTACACCTGTCAACGTATATGCAAAATTTCAGGATGATCGGTTCAGTGGTTTAGGCGTGAAAAAGTAACAAACAAACAAACTCATTTCCGGTTCAGTATTTTTTCAGTTTCTCGCGAACAAACAGACGCAGTTGGGATCCTTGTTTTTATAATAATATGTAGTGACTAAGGATAGTTAGAATTAGGATTAGGATACAAATTAAATTCTTACATAACTAGATTTCACCCGGACCACAATATAATCGCTTGTCGTTTTTCAAACAACCCATCCATTACATTGTTGTTATTTTTTTCTCGTATATCATAGAATCATTAGTGATCCTGTATGTTTTAGTGAGGCGTGATTGTAATATTAGTTAGAGTTTCTCATTTTGATTCGTGAGTTCGATCCTCCCACTGCACTGAACAAAAATGTATGTGATCCACAAATAGTTGTTCCTAGTCTTTTGTGTCCGTTGTTTGAATGTTTGTAAGTTGACTCTCCGCGATACAGGAATAATTAATAATCTTTAAACTTTCATGTTGTATGATATAGATATATTTATTTTTATTGATTTGGAGGCAAACGAGCCGACAGATCGCCTGATGGTAAGCGATTACCGCCACTCATGGACACCCGCAACACCAGAGGAGTTACAAGTGCGTTGCTGGCCTTTGAAAAAGGAGTACGCTCTTTTCTTGAAGTGTTGAAGGTCGTATTGGTCCGGAAATACCGCAGGCGACAGCTCATTCCACAGTTTTGTTGTGCGAGGCAGAAAATTTCTGGAGAAACGCACAGTTGTGGACTGCCAACCATATAAATGATGGGAATGAAAATGCTGTCGCGTAGGACGATGGCGAAAAGAGGCGGTAGGGATCAGTCCAAACAATTCCTCGGAGCACTTCCCATAGTAAAAACGATAGAAGATGCATAACGAGGCCACATTTCTACGCAGCGCCAAGGGGTCTAGCCGATTTGAAACATCCTGGCAGTCGACGATTCGAGTCGCTCTCCGTTGAATGCGGTCCAGAGGCAGAAGCTGGTACTTGCGTGCCCCTGCCCAAAGATGAGAACAGTATTCCATGCGAGGCCGAACCTGCGCCTTATAAAGCTGTAGGCGGTGGGCCGGCATAAAATACTGTCTTGATCTGTTGAGCACGTTTTTTGAAGCTAATTTAGCCTTACCCTCTAAATAGCCGCGGAACTGGACTTCGCTCGATATGTCGACACCAAGAATTCCAATATCGGCTGAGTCAGTTATGGGGATGTTCTCTAAATGAGGAGATACGACCAATGGCAGCTTTTTTGCGGTGAACGCGCAGACTTGTGTCTTTATGGGGTTAAATCGGATCAAATTAAGTCTGCCTCAATCCGAGACTTTCTTCATAGAGGTCAATTTCAGACACAAGTTTGTTTCGGCTCTCAATTACGTTTTCCCGAGAGATGTTAGCGCGGCCGGTATAAAGAGCATCGCTTGTGCTGTCGGCCCCATAACAATGAATGCTGCTAATTTGCAACATGTCATGGATATGGAGGAGGAACAGAGTAGACGATAAAACACAGCCTTGTGGGACACCCGCATTTACAGACATGGAGTCAGAGCATTCACCGTCGACTACAACCTTAATGCTTCTGTCTGCTATTAAGCTAGTAACCCATTCGCATAATCTCTTGGGAAGCCCATAGGATGGGAGCTTCGAAAGAAGCGCTTTGTGCCAAACACGATCGAACGCCTTCGCTATGTCCAAACTAACCGCCAAGGCTTCCCCCTTTGTCTCGATCGCCTGAGCCCAACGATGTGTCAGGTATACTAGATGATCACCAGCTGACCGACCCTCGCGGAAGCCGTACTGCTCGTCACTAAGTAGCTGATGACCCTCCAGGTATCGTAAGAGCTGCCAGTTGATGATGGATTCCATTATCTTCGAGAAAAAGGGGGTTATGGCTTTTGGTCTGTAGTTGGATGGGTTTGAGCGGTCGCCTTTTTTTGGGATCGGGTGGACCAATTATGTCTTCCATGATCTCGGGACTACGCCAGAAGAGTAAGAGAGCCGAAATAGTCGCGTTAAGACCGGCGCCAACTCTGGAGCGCACATCTTCAACACAATAGGGGGGAATCCATCAGGCCCACTCGACCTATGGATATCAAGGGAGAGAAGTGCTAAGCGCACTGAGCGTTGGTAGAACACGGTATCCGGCATACAACGCTCACACCGCGGTATGGTAGGCGGTTCTTGTCCCCTGTCATCCAAAGTCGAGTTGTACGCAAAGAGTTTGTCCAGAAGATCGGCTTTCTCTTTTGCGTCGTGGGCCAACGAATCATTTCCCATGTGAAGAGGTGCAAAGGATGGCTTGCAGAAGTTTCCTTCGATAGCTTTGGCAAGAGACCAGAATGCACGAGTTCCCGAAGGAAGACGCTCAAGCCTTTCGCCAATTCTATCCATGTGCTTCGACTTCGCCCTTGCAATGTCTCTTTTGAAGGACCTGGAGGCAAAGTTATACTCCTTTTTTAATGCGCTGGTATATAAATCACATGCCGTCACCGCATCACCAAGCCTGGGCGCTTGGTAAGCTTCCTGCATTCTACGAGCTGCGTTTTTGGAAGATGGACCAAACCAAAGACGAAATTAGCCACCAATGGGGACCATAGAGGACGGAATGAAAAACTCCATAGCCTGTAGCACCACATCAGCAACACAATCAGTAACGGCATTGGGATCATCCGACGAGAAGCATACTTGTCTCCAAGGGTAGGACACAAAGAAGAACCGCATCCCATCCCAATTTGCTGACTTGTAGTGCCACACACAGCGGCTGTGTACAGCACACGATTGCGGCGAGCACGTGAGACTGTACTCCGGACAAGGCAGTCATCTGAGGAACCAAGTGGGGCGCCAACAGATACGTGGTAGCCATCCGGATGAGAAGTCAGCAGAAGGTCCAACAGTGAAGGATTATAGAGGCACGCATAGAGGCAGGAATGGTCGTCGCTGTTTACACGGATCCATAAGATGGAGAGGTCCCTATCTTCAAGATTGCTGAGGCGACGAGAGCTGATATCGTCTCTGACATACACGCACACTCCAGCTCTAGACAAAAAGGAGTGTTCTAGTCCATACCCAGGGTAGGTGAGGTAGGAAGTGTTTGCTGGAGACGATATCGGCGTCTCGGTAAAGAAGAGCAAGGCTGGCGTTGCTGTCTCGAGGTGGTGGTGAACAGCATTAAGGTTGTTATGTACCTAATCCCTTGATGTTGCAAAACTCCACGGCCAGCGTGGCAGAGGTTGCCATGGTATTTCTGCTCTTGCCCCGGGCAATATTAAGCGCAGTTTTGCCTTCCCCAGAATACGAGGGGCGACCTGGGCGTCCACGCTCAGGTACGTTCCAGCGTGGACGCCCAGAGAGGGACTCTCCAACGCCAGCGCAGTTGGTATCCTCCTGGGGTAGTATACGGTAATTCAACTGCGCCATCATGGGGGCGAGGGTCATTTCTCCGGTAACCTCACTCACTCGACGAAACACAATGCGAGCGCTATTTCACGTCGGTTTTCTGTGAGATCGTGGTATCACTCCGGTTGAGCCGGCCCATTCGTGCCGAAGCGTGGCTCTCCCACACACCATAATTCATAACAGGTATTAACGCGATTATGCATACTAAAGTGAGGGTGGTGAAGGTTCTGCTGCCTCACAAACGGAGACATGACATCGCCGAACCAGTCAGCTTGTGATCTGCGACCGGTTAATCTGGTCGAAACGTCAACTATTAATAAGCATAATCGCGGTAATACCCGTTACGAATTATATCTATAACAGGAATTCTTCCTAGTGTGGGAGACAATAATAAAATTTACCTAAGCAAAATCCTAGGTCTAAGCAAGGATTCGGCTCTCATTGAATAATAGACAATAGAGTACCTATTGTCTATTATTCAATGAGAGCCGAATCCTTGCTTAGACCTAGGATTTTGCTTAGGTAAATTTCGATATTGTGTTGTTATCGTTATATGCAGATGTTGCGATTAATGATATGAGTTAGGGATATGCAAAATAGTAGGTATAGCTGTTTTCCATATCCATTATATATAATTTAAAATAGATATGATGTAAAGGTTAAACTGGTTCGTGACGTACGTGTCAGTGACAATACTGATACAATACACTCAACAAATACAAAAAACTCTATTAAAATAAACGCAAAAGGTATAAATATATTGTTAAACATCCATTGCAACTTCACTATACTATACTTCTGCCCTATTGTTATCAATTTATTTAAATTTTTAACATCGAGACGTCACTATGCAATTATAATTATTTTAAAATAGATAGGGAATGGTTACAAAGTGAAATCACTATACAACACTTACGATTACAAACAAACATATATAATAAAACAAAAGAAAATTGTTTTAACAATACTAGTAATAAATCGTTTTGTTGAATATACATATATCAGTATCAGTGTCAAAAGGACTTATCATTTTAAAAGTCATGGATGGAATAATAAATGATCAAACCAACTTACTATGCGTTTCAAATAAGAATGTGCATGAACCCGCGCCATGTTGTGACGTTATACCTGTCAAATCGAACAAAATAAGTAGGGTCAGTAAAACAGATATTTTTAAAATAATATTTATTTTTAATCTGAATCTTGTAGTTCTTCGATTCCGCTCATCCCACTGCTTAAGCAGTTATCATCTTCACCGCCATCATCATTCTCACTACTGCTTTCTCCTTTATAAAAATATTTAGGTCATAAAAATATTCTACTGACTGTTATTTAAAAGAAAAATATTAATTTTGTTACCCGTATTTATAACGAAACTGAAATTATCATCGTCTTCTATAAACTATCGTTGCCGGTATTCATTTTCGATAGGTGTCACAGAGTTACTTTATTTAAACAAAAAATCATAGACAATATCAGTTATTCATAGTTATTTAACCTCTGACAGCACTCAAATTTTCAAGAAAATGATGTACCTAGGTGTTTATTGTTCATAAACAAAACGCATAACAATATAATTACCCAAATTATTTTTTGTTCACTAATAAAACGAAATCCTAACTAATATTATAAAAGCGAAAATGAGTTTGTTTGTTTGTTACCTTTTCACGCCTAAACCACTGAACCGTACATCCTAAAATTTTGCATATACGTTGACAGGTGTACAGAAACGGACATAGGCTACCTTTCATCCCGAAAAAAGTTTCCCGTGTTCCCGAGGAAAACAATAATAACGTTCTTATGAGAATAGATAGCGCCACGTGTCTTTCGAATCATGATTTAATTATATTATTACAAGCAGAGTACAACTCGAATTGATTGTCAAATTCTAAATTAACGCGAGCGAAGCCGCGGGCAAAAGCTAGTAAATATGCGATGAAGAACATAACTATGTTTAATATTTCGGTCTATGTGAGTTGTAGGTTTCTTATATAACAGTTTTATCAGTTTAGTGCAAAATATAATTATATCCGTTTGCTTATGACTTTAATTAATTTAAAATAGTATATTAGTATACCTTAATGTCATGTCATATGAATGAGCACGCTTTGATGGTGGTAAACTATATCATTTAAGCAATAACATCATTATTTTCATAATTCTGTATATGATTAGGATTCCTTCGCACAAATAAGGAACGTTACAAGTCACTACTATGTGTTTTTGGATATCATTCACTCAGTTCACCTAAATCTTAAAGTAAATACTAGTTGTTGCCCGCAGCTTAGTTTGCGAAAATTTAGATTAAATAAACGCGCCTGTTTCCCAGAGGGGAAGGCAGAGACTACGGATTTCCATTTGCAACGATCCTGACACATTTCTCTGGCTTCATTCGCTTTCATCACATTCCTCATACATGCTCGCCGGTTTAAGGTGCTCTTAACCTGGCCTTTGTCCAGAACGACTCCGATCTGATCGAGATACGTTCGCCTAAGTTTTTCCCTTGCGACTGTTCCATTCACACTAGCCTTATAAACTTTCTTATTCAGTCTTTTCTCTTCCTTTCTTTCTACATTTTACGTAATTTTCTTAGACATTCGGTAATTTTCAGTTTTAACAGTTAATGATAGTTCAAAGACAACAAAACATAACTAGTTTAATATTATAGACCATGTGAACGTGTTGTTGTTCAATGTTATGAATATGATTAGTTCCAGCCATATAACTGCTTCTATAGAATAGAAGCAGTTATATGGCTTCAGACTATAAATAATTTATTTATTTATAGTCGGAATTATTATAATATAGACGTAGTCTTACTTAAAATATAATAGCATAATGTCACAGACGCGATATTTCAATTTTGGTAAATTCAGTTTTTTTTTTAAATGATGTTTTAAAATAAAATCTGTCCAGTCCAGCATTTGATTCATCATTCGAGTCCAATAAAACAATTTTTTGTAAAGTGGCGGGTCGGTATTTAAAAAGCATTTGATTCATTGTGTCAATTCAAAACAAAATGTCATAAACTATTTTGTACATAGTTAAAGATTAGGTTAAACCACTTCGCCATCCAATATGCAGTCTATAATAATTATTAGTTTCAACCGCGGCTTAGCAGGCGTGAATTCCGCAGGAACCCAAACCGGAATAAAAGTATCTGGTATATTTCATTGAAATCCGTTTAATGAAACACTTGACTGAGTAACAATCATTCAAACATCGTCACTTTTATAATATTAGTAGGATCACGTTCTAAGAAGTGTATTTTGAACAGATTAAGACTACTTCCAGAGTAACTTCAATGATATTAAATAGAGTCCCAAGTTCAAATTTCAAACAGAACTAATTTGATAAACTTGTTCAAATATATTACAATTCAGATGGCGGAAAATTGGTCTCCCAGCGACTCAAACGTAACAAAACTTAACAAGTGTAAATAATTAATTCTCAAATTTAATTATACTACAGTTAATTAATTTTCCAATAAACAACATTTGACAGATATCTTGGTCCCTAGTCCTTAGAATCTTGGGAAAGTTTCATAGGTAAGTGCGAAGTTTATCACGATTACCATTTAAAGTTTGCCTTTAATTTAAATGTATTTAGTAGATCCCGTTAGTCGCTTCTGGCTTTAAATTAATATTAGCAGGAATGTTGAAAATACAATGCGCTACTAAATAATTATAAATTGTTGTGATTAATGATACACGTTGATCGACAAGTTTGGTGTATATCTAAATTGAGTAAATGTAAATTAAATTATCTGAAATTATCAATTCGTACAAAGTTACTCAATACTTTATTGTGTTTCAAAATGAAGGTAACTCCTATTGTTACTCAGTGTTAATGCATATTTATTGTATGTTTATTTTGACGGATGACGCAGGTAGTAGCCTCGCCACTGCCGGTGTCCTAAGAGTTGGGATTTCGATACCCACGCGGCAGAAACATTACTGTGATCAAATACTTATAGGTAGTTCGTCCCGGTGACATTATTAGAATATTTCCTAAGCTAGACTTAGTGTTATCCCTCTAGGTGGACTTACTACCTAGAGGGCTAACACTAAGTGCGAAACTTAAATTTAATAACAATTGTCTATAATTGTATATCTAAATGTACATGCGTGCGAACTCGTGTGAAATGCCAAACCGGCGGCAAATTGCTCAATGTGCAAAGGATAGTCCATTTCATGATAATTTGCCCGATTCTAGCCACTAAATTTATAACGAACCCCATCTATAAACATAAGAGGGTATTGCATGCCGTATTGAGATGCGCTCACATATTCTAATTAGGTGATTATCCCACATCGTGAGGACTCACTCATCTTTGGGGTCCACTTTCACCCTTGGAGTAACCACTTCGTTTATGAGTATCATAATAGGACCTTCCCTATACTCATGGCGGGTTATATTCGCCTTTGATGATAAATTTAAGTCGTTTCGTATCAGTTCCAAGTTTTCATAGGATGATTGAAGTGCGGTCTTAAAATCTCGGATATAGGACAACCGACCTTACTGAAAGTGTGGATATTCAATGCAATGCTTTCTCGTAAATCGAAGTTACCTCTATTGATGAATCACCTTGAGCCAAATAGTGTGACGACCACTTCAACTTGGAATACTTACGATTTAAAACAAATAAATCGATAATAATTTTCAGGTAAACTTGTGCTCTGTACTTTAAATGAGTTTGAATTAATTAAATTAAATTAAAAATATGAATATTATTGCAAATATTTATCAATTAAAACGATTTCGTGTGATGTTTTTCAATATTATATACTATTTTTAATTAAATTATCTATTTCAGATATTAAAATGTGATGAGCATTGGCTAAAAATACGTACTCACTCAATACTCTACAAAATAAAGTTTTTTATCAATTGTGATGACAAATTAGTTATATAAAACAAATGGCAAATACTATTAAGAATCATAGGTTCTTCGTTATTATAGTGGTAGAAGCTTTCTCTTAAGTTTTTTATTAATCATGAGCCCTCGGGGCGGGTTTGTTGTTTGAGTCACAATAAAATATTAAGTGCTCCTATAAGCCTATTTAAAATCACGGCATTCGAAGCTAGGCTCCGTTCACGTCAACACACTAAATTTTGCTGGCAAAATGAAGGTGTTGTACAGTACAACACCTTCATTTTGCCAGCAAAATTTAAATTTAGATTCATTCATGTGTTGTACATTTCAAGTATAATTTCTGCCACATGCGTGCAGGCTTTAGCGTTACTCACCGCGTTATTTCTCGACGGCTATGTCTTGTGCCCCCTTGTTAAAATATAATTAATAATTTAGTGTAAAACAGCAATAGATATTTATCGAACTGCGAACAAACGCTGCCTTAGATTTGGAGCCAGTTATGGTCGATTTATCTCTGGATCTGTAGCGGATTAAAACAAAGGGAGGGTGCGGCGGATGACTTAATCTTGTGAAATACGGTCCGCAGGGGGGCTTATCTTAAGTAAAAATGCGTACCAAAATATTAGCAACCGAGCTTGCCGCTTTTCTGTTCGAGTTTCAATATACAGGTTGTAAGTGACGGTTCACCGAAAACTGAAATACTAGCTTCGGACCATCATTCTGAGTTGGAAGACGTAGGAATTTTCCACCGGAAAATTATCGAATTTTCTTTCAAAATTTCACATTTTTCTAACTGATTATGATTACATAATGAGTAAACGACCCGTTATACTAGATAATATCAATAAAAACTACATAATACCGAAAAATAGCTATGTAATCCAAACATACAAAATAAACACAGTTGAACCAATCAGCTGATCTTGCGCGGACAAGGCAATGACCAACGCAAAAAAGTTTTTTTACGCACCGGCAATAGTGTGCTGTGTAAAAACCCGCCCGCATCGTACCTACTACCACTGAACTAGGGAAGATCTATGATCAATGATCGATATCGATAGTTAACTATATAATACGTACATGACTTCGAAAGTCAGAGAGCCTTGGAATCGAACTTGAGACCTCTACGTGGCAGTCCAGCGGTCTCCCACTAGACTAATGCCACTCATATAATGTGTTTATTTTTAATCTTAGTATTTTTTGTTAGGTACTTTCCTTACTTACAGAGTTGTCGCTTTTGCAACTATGCTTTTTTTGGTTCTACGTATGAGATTGAAATTTGTCTCTATGTATTTAGTATATTTTTTCCATCTTTAACTAACAATTGTTAAGTTCAGTAATTATGATCTGATCAGCAAGTACGTATGTACTTGCTATTGATCAGATAGTTATTTTTACCTTAGTTACTTTTACTTTATGCAGAGGTAATTTTGTTTTGCTTGAATAGCTTAGTTGGTAGTTAGTAAAGTAAATATGCGGTTTGTGAAAGTCGCGAATATAAGTTCTGCTTCATGAATTGAAATCTATATCAGCTCTTGTTGATAATCTAAATTCACATTTAATATTATACTTGAAATCGTTACTGCATTACTGCGTGGCATACCGATACAAACAACTGTGTCTAATGTCTTGCCACAATTGAAAACATTTTTACTTATGGAAAACCATTTTATCCCTAAATAAAATAGGCTATATTTTAATGAAATACCACACGATATAGGATGTAAGCTTAAACACCTATATAAGCTAAATTCATGTAGACAGACACATCCATCACAAACTGAGCAAAGTTTTGGGAACACCAGTATTTTAACTTCAAGAGATCGGGGCCCCTTTTTCCCTGAGGTGTTCTTGACAAAGTTGGCGATCGTAGAGTATACCATAACTATATCAGTAGAATCTACTCTAACTTAGTAAGCCGATGAGCAGCGATAGCTCAGTGGGGAGACCAACAGACTGCAATGCAGAGGGTCTCGGGTTCAAACCCACGTCGCGCACCTCTGACTTTCGGAAGTTATATGACTTTTCGAAATTATGTGCGTATTGATCGACAATTATCGCCTGCTCCGTGCCTCGGAAAGCACGTTAAGCCGTTGGTCCCGGCTGCCATGAACATCTATGGCAGTCGTTATCGGAGAGTGTCGACACAAAAGATCCCACTGGGTCGAAGTGTCGCCGGTCTGCACTGACTGGCCCCCACATAAGATAAGATAAGATAAGATAGTAAGCCGATATAGTAAACACCTAAGTATATCTATAATAGTACATCTAGAATTTTGATATGGTAACCGATTACATATTTGTCATTAAAAATTAAAATGGGTAATATTTTAATTGTATTTACGGAGTATCTAAGTTTCGTAAAAATTTGAAATAGTCATCTAGAGACATCTGTCATAGGTATCATTATACTAAAATGAAGAGCTCAACAAAGTTTATGATATTACTTGTTGATAACGACATAGAGAATTTTTATTTTTATTATTAGTAACCGAATTTAATCACCATGATTGTTTCCTATATCAAGAATATCATTTGTGGTCATCATGTACATAGATTAGGAAGAACGATTGGTATAGCTATAGCATATTACATACGCCAATAGCGCTTGATTCGCTGTGATACCTTTATTTTATGTATTTTCTTTATTTTTATTTCATTCTAGGTTAATTAAATGGCTAGTTCATATAGTTTTAATACTAATTTCACGATTAGTTATTTAGGTGAAACGGTGCAATGAAAAGTATACCTAGCATTTTTCCTATGACAATATCGCAATTTAACCTTACATACATATAAGACAATACAGATATTTGCTCATTAACGTGCTTTGTAATCCTTATAGATAATTAATAAGCTGTATCTATGCAAATTTTCATTAAAGGTCGTATTCTTCTTAAGTGTCCTCATAATTATAAAATTACCAGTAGAAGCTGAGTCAGCATGTTTGTATTTGTAGTAAAGTTATATACCAAGTTTTCGTTTAAGTCAGGACTAAAGAAGTAATACTATGCAGTAATGTAAATAGCGTATTTAATAGTAAAGGGAGTTTAATTATATCTTGATAAAAATTAGGTTCGATGTGGATTAAGTGATGAAGCTATCCGCATGGCCGCAAACGTTCTAGTCAAACCTAGCGTGTGTACGCCTTTGATTATTATCAAAGCAATGAAATCGAAATACACGGAATGGTGTTATTATAAAAACTTTAGTATCCATAATTTGATTAAGCAACAGTTTAATTTCCATAATATTTGATTTTGTTGCTTAATTTTGTTGTGTGAATAAACTTGACTAGTTTTTGACACCATTTATTTAGTTCATAAGGACCTGGTGGTACGGAACCGGATGTTAAGCTCTAAAGCAGAATGGTGAGTCCAGCCAAACTGAAAGATGAATAAGATAAAAAGGGTTTAACCGTTTTATATATTACATTGCATTTAACATGTCATACATGAAAATTATTAAAGGCAAACCAAAAGAACTTCCCCATAATACTTTTGCTGTTTTAAACACAAACAGTGTGAGCATAATTATTAAAGATACACAATTTCGAGACGTAATACACAGATTACATGCAGTTAATCTGGCAGCTTAAGGATATTATTACGCCCGCGCCTGCGCAATGAACAATGAAAACTGCATTTGTGAAATGCCACATTATAGAACATCGCAGCACATTAACTTCAACTTTTTCATTGCTTTTGGTGCCACTCTAGCTAGCGACCCTACTGATGGTAAGCGATTAAATAAATGGACATCGCGATTTGTGACAGCTCTCTGATTGGTTAAGGTTAACAACACGCAAGATTTACCTGCGCCCGTGTTCCCTGCATTCATAGAACCTTGAACACGGTGCTAATCTACCAACGCACGGAACGTGAAGACGGCTTCACACGTCATACCTGTTATTTTCGGTACCGAACCCAATTTGATCTGCAAGAGATCGAACTAGCGAACAGGTAAATAATAAAAAAATATAATTATCTACAGGTTTTTTAGACGGACCACTTAATACACTCCTCTAGATTAATGCAGAAATACTGTTTACGAGAAAATGCTTCTAAACTTCTGTTTTACTACCTTGCTTATATATATATATTATTTTTTACACAATGATGCAAGTTTTCTCTAGCAACAATATTGCTAATTACTTAAAATTCGATGCCGCACTTAAAGCTTTAACAGATTTTAAATCCTCTCTCATTAAGATTAGTTTTAGAAAGATTCGCATTTACGCCATTTAAATAAGCGATACTGCGCTTTGACGCCAGTAGTGTAAAAAACAACAAAAAGATTTACACAAATGCCTAAAAATGTGATCAATATTCTATAACATAAAAGCCCGTATGGATCTGTGTGGGAGGATGGATGCCACCTATAAATCTACTTCGAGCCTGCGAGTACAACAGATTTTTAGTAGGACTTCACGATGGATGCTTGTTTAATATACGGATGAAAATGCTTTTCCAGCATTGCCTTTCATAACTATTGATGAAAATCACTACAGCTCTCTGTGTCAGTTAAAATTGCTACAAGATTTTTCCGTTTCTATTTATATAGTTATTATTGGTACCTAACTTAAAACTTCGCCTCCGTTTACAAGATTGCTTGCTTGGGTAGAACTTAAACTATCTAGTTTAGTCGTAACTTAATAGGTCACGTGTATGCCAAGGTAAATAATAATAATCTGTTCGTTTACAAATAAATCTCTAACAGCTAAAAGTCAATTATGGTCTATTACCTTATTTACTTTATTCATATATTTATCTAAATGTGTCCGCTATACCTATAAGTAATAGCAAATGTGTCATCATATTTAAATGTGTAACTAAAATCATCACCAGGTAATAAAACATCCATAATGCAAAATGTCTACTAAATTCCGGAAGGTGTAAGCAGAGGTTTATTACAGCCACATTTCGTCAAGTATAATTTTAGATCCCACGTTAATAGGTAGCGAACCTATTACCGGTTACTAGTCACATTTCCAGACACCGAGCTGCTACTGAGATTTTGTTAACAAAAAGGTCTAATAACACTTTGCTGACTCGGAATTGGAACCTGAGAATTCATAAACAGCAGTCGCTTTCATTATCATTGCAGTATCTTATCGACAATAGAAATAAATGATCCATATATATGCAGTCATATGCAAGGCAATCCTTCACTAGGAGTTGTTTGACACAGTTTGACACCGTCTTATAATTATTTCATCGAACTTCAGCTCCAAGCGGCGAACTCGAATGATGAAGGAAATAAATCTTGGTTGGGTGGAAGGGTAATTATCATATATTCCCTATGATCTATGATGCAAATATGGGTGACATGTTGACTCACAGACCCATTAATAATTAACAGGGACCGTTCAAGTGCATAATTGATTCGGAGATGACGGACTTCTGAGTAATTGTTGATTGCTGTTCCATTATGCATGACTTGAAAAATACGGTCATTTTAATTCTTAAGTTTAGGCTATATTAAGATTAAGATTGTTGATTATTAATTTATTACATACGAGCATAACGTACGACTACGCAATAGTCGCACACCGTTGGACTGCTACACAGAGGTCTCAAGTTCGAACCCAAGGCGCGCATCTCTGACTTTTCGACGTTATATGCGTATTGAATAGTTAATTATCGCTTGCTTTAACGGTGAAGGAAAACATCTTGAGGAAACCTACATGTCTGAGAGTTCTCCATAATGTTCTCAAAGATATGTGAAGTCTGCCAACCCGCACTAGGCCAGCGTGATGGACTCACACTTAGAAGAGGCCCGTGCCCAGCAGTGGGACAGTTTAATATAGGGCTGATATTAATATTACTTTATTTAGGTTACGGTTAAGAAAGTGATAATTAAGTATCGGACACTCCGCGTATGTACCATTGCTGAAGCTTAAAAGCCCAAGGTTCTATTGCTTCTCATATTTTAATTAGACACCGTCTCAGACTACGGCTGCCTTTTTCTAAAGTAGTTAACTAGAGAAAAGCTTTAAACCATGATATCAGCAAAATATATGGGATGTTTATGACCTCAATCAGTTAGTCGTTCAAAAGTTATACGATCACTAATATTCGGACCAATAATTCTGAAGATATTATGTCATCATTACTTTTGACGATTTTATGGCATCATTATACAGGTCTTAAAAAGTTTGTGAGTTTTATGTTAAACCTAATCTGAGGAATGGAATGTATATACTATATATATTCTAGTCAAATATATTTATTTAAATAGAACATATATACATACATAGGTAACCTGTATCCTCAAAACCATTTCGCGAGCTATAATTTTAGGCGTTTTCAGACTTCTTGCTGCTGAGAGTTTCTTTACAAAAAACCCATTAAGAGTTTGCCCAATCGGAAAATCGAATCCAAGAAAAACCTCACGTCAAGCAATCTCATACTATGCCATCGAGACAATCTTCACTGATTAAAATTAAGAATATAAGTGTGAACTGATAAGTATTGATCGCTTGGAAATAAAGCAATGACAAAGTGATACTTTTACACTACGTAGCTAAAGGAACAATATTTAGACTAGTATTACTTTACACAAGCAACATTCCCTCGAGAAAATATCTTACTATCACTAGAAAAACATAAGGAAAGAACAATGGCAGAAACTTATTTTTCAGTTTTTATAACGTCTTAAAATGACATTTATACAAAAGCTAAGTAACATATATACTATGAATTTTAAAATAAATATCCATATCTGTACAGGCCACACAAAAATTATGTATATAAAAGAAATAAATTGACTGTTTTCAAAATGTATGCAATGTCACTCGGTAAAAAAATGTTATCAGCTACCTAACATTTTTATATAGAATAATATTATCATCATCCCTATAATTATGTAGTTGAATTAATTATTTATTTATATTTTATTTAGGATACCTACCGCTTATTGAAGTGTTTTGAAACATGTACAGAATCTTTTCAAAATTTTAATTTCAAGACACCTCTTTTGAGTACCAACTAAAATAATGTATGAGAATCTGCCATTGTTCTTTAACATTGTGCCACACGAATGGAGTCACGGCTAGCTGGCGTGAAACAAAATTAACCTACATATTACATACATTGTTATCAGCTGACACTAAAATAAGAAGCGCAATTTTTGCAACAAATTATTTTCAAGTATATAATCTTAACTAATAATTATAAATACGAATGTGAGTTTGCTTTCACGCCATAAGCCATACCTTTCATCCAGAAAAAATATCTGTTCCCGCGGAATAGAAAATTGACATATCCTACATTTACGCAAGCAAAACCGTGGGCAAAATCTAGTATATTCATAAATACGACTGTTTGCTAGAGTCGGAGTCTAAAGACTTCCACTTGCTACGATCGAGTTATGCCAGATAACTGTCTTGCTTCACTCACGTGGATTATATTTGTCAAGTGCGCTTGTTGGTTAAGAGTTTAGTCCACTTTTAAAACTCACAAATCGTATCAAACTATGGTAATAGTAAATTACAAATTTTTAGATAAGTTAGTTCAAAGAAAACGATAAAATATAGTTTAAAGTTTAAAACTCTCAATACGTAATTGAGAGTATTTTAGATTGAGTTTTTTTTTTAAATGTTACAATGTAAAAAATATTCGTTTTACGTACTTTTCTGTACAAATACGAATAATTGCTTCTTTCGCAAGCACTAGGAGCATGCCTTCGAAATATATGAATTTCAAACATAAACCTACATTCGAATAAGAAGATTTAGGGATTACTAGAAAATATAGCAACGTAGGGTGTCTAGAACTTTACTAAGTCCTAACTAAAGCTGGGCTTTAAAACAAGTTAGGTGTGGAAAATGCACGTTAACATGACCACTAAGATTTTCTTCAGACCGCTATTACGAAAATAGTTGTTCTCAATTGTGGATATACACAGAATACGGCGATTTACCCGAAGGTAATGGTTATTTTTCTCAGAAGTCATGGGCGCAAAGACTTAGCCAAGTTTTCTGCTAATGTTTATAGGTACATTTCTTAGAAATAGTTTTTAAGACTGAGATATTGTTTTGTTGAAGTATATTTTGTAAAACTAGAAAAGAAGTTAAGATTACTTTTATAGCTGTGTCATTTGTTCTAAGGAGTTGTAAACATTTATATTGTTATTGCTCTTGCCTGGACTCTTACTCACTTTTCAAAGTTTAAAGACTAGTCTAGGCAAGTTATTTTCAAAACTAGTTTCCAACACTTATGCATTTGAGTGGATGTCCGTCTTTCTGTTTTAATTTTTCTAAATAAAAGCTAAACACTTTAATCCTATGAATAATTTGTGTAACCTATTACCGGTTATTTTCATAGATTTATTACACTCACCAACAGACTTCATAGAACGTACAGAATTTTTTTGATGTTTAGAACCTAGCATTTTACCGTTTATTTTATACCTCTTACTAAGATTTATATATCTTTTATTTAATGGGTTATCAAGAGTGAATACATTGAATGATTGTACATTTATTTGCCACTAACCAGACTTTTTTCTGCAGAATTTAGGAACGGGAAAACTTCACTGTGTACATGTGTACCTATATTACATTTATAATCAAGTACGTTATGTAAAACGTTTAATTAATTGGCAATTTAATATAACTAGCGGCCGCCTAGTGATCAAAATTCGACCATAATTGATTAAAATTTTGAGTTTGATCGTTCACTATAGGTACATGTTATAAATCTAAAAGATTTTCTCTCTTTCAAAGGAGCTAAAAAGCTCCTTGCAATCCTTTGTCTTTTTTGTGCGATGCCTAGAGGTTTTATTCTACTTGAGTGACTTTTACTTATTTCTTGTCGCACAATAAATAATATTCTTGTCTATTTTTAAGAGATATCCTTAGAGAGATATGAGAGTTTTATCTACGTTACGGATGACAGGATTCTTTAGTACTTATAATAATAAGTACTCTGTTCTGTAGGGATACTGGTACCAATCAATATATATTTATATTAGTCTTCTATACGTGTGTGTATCACTGGACTCTTCATAAACGGCTAAACCGACATTAATTAAACTTTTTTTGTTTATTTGTGTGGGATCCCGGATGGTTTAGATTCGCAGTTGGCGCTGAGATCCGGTTGCAATCTAAGGTTCGGGTAGGACAACATCGTGCATCGGTGGGGTCCACTAGTATATATTATTTGACATAATAATACAACCTGGAGACAACGTGGCAGTGAAGGGGACACGCACATATGAAACGTGGCAGTCGAACATGCGCATGATCATTAAATTTAGATATGGGTGTTAGGATACAACTACACCAAAACAACACCATGGCACGGAAATTCATATAAGTCGTAAAGCCATTCGAACCTGGGGTGCAAGATTAAATGCCACATCTGAAAGAAGACTGCAGCGTTCTCGGTGGAATAGATGACACAGCGGCGGCACTTGATGACACAGTGCGCTCGTCGTACTCGTATGTTATATACTCGTGTGTCGTGTAGTTATGTTTTTATACAAATAATAATTATAGTTATATATTTTTAAAATGACTACACGAATGGAGGTTAAAGTGGTCGCCCCACCACTGAAAAAAATTTGATCCCCAAATAGTTGTTCCGAGTCTGGGCGTTCTAAGTGTCCGTTGTTTGAATGTTTGTTAAGTCCCTCTCGACACAAGCTTTAGTGTAGTAGTTACTGTGTCTTTTTTAGAAGAGAAAACAACGCACACACGATTGACTCTAAATATCGGGTAGTGATGATGAATACCCAGAAGGAGAATGCAAGACGAACTGGACATACATCCACAAGGAGGAAGGGAGGGCCTGTGCCCTGCAACTAGGCTAATAATATTGAACCCTCTACGAATTTGGTGTATAATGAACTCATAGAGCGTTATACACGTGTACAAGAACCGGCCTTAAATATTGATGTACATAGCAATGGCAGATATTAGTAATTCTAATATAATATAATTAATAACAATACATAATCTTTCTAATATAATTAATTACGGAGGACCCGATCAAATATAAAACACCACAGTATTCGTTATTACAGGTAATTTATCAGCGCTTTTATATTGAACCCAAACAGCCGACTAATTTCAGAGTGATTCATTGTTATTGAATCGATTTACATTTATCATCGTAATTCAAGGTTTAATGAAAGTTGGCGTGGAGTAATAAGATTCTTAGAAATGACGATTGTTTAAAAACATTTTCTTTTTAATACATACTTCGAATCCTTAGAAAGCAATATTTCCCAAAAAACCCTTACTTAGTAAGTTTGGCGTGGCATAGTGGATAAGCCACGCAAAACTTACTAAAATCTGAAAATTTAAACGTTAGAATAAGATAAAGAAATCGTTTCTATTGTTACAAAGCTTTATAAGAAATTTAAAATACATATAGTCAGTTATATACAATCCTGACGTCCGAATTATCAGAGCTGCTACTTGTTTTTTGCTTTAAACTAATGTAACGTTATCGTATCGTCAGCGAACTCTCAATTTAAAGTATTTTTATAAATTTTAAGTAAAGTCACTAAGATACAACCCTAACATCAACTATCACAATTAGTCGACTTGTTTGCCTCTTCATACTACATAAACAAATGCGTTCTATTAATTTAAAGCATTTTTAGGATTTTAAACTACAGTTAGTAATAAACAACCCTAGCGTTGTCGAACATCGCATTTCCGTTTACTTCATTTACAACAAGGTTACAGTTCGTTGTAGTATGTGAAGTAACAGGAATTTAATAACGTGGTAACGAAGTTCGTCTTCGCGAAGCCAGCAGTAATATCTAAATTATGTAAACTTCTTAGCATCGACATCATTCATCATTATATATTCTGTTATAACGTTATTTTAAGATATTGTTCTTCTAAATAACACCAGTGAGAGTAAAATTCGACATTCCTTTTCGAACTGTCTTCTTCAGATAATGTGATATGCGTGCATACATTTTCTTCAACAATAAAAAAGCAACAATCACAATCTTAACAAATCGTACAGAGTGTTCAGAAACTATGTTTTTATATTCTAATTGCTGCTTAGAAAATGTATTGAACATTTATTTATAAACGCAAAAGAAATATTACAAATGTTTATTAGAATCCTCTAATTTCTGCGCTAGTGAAAAGTGGACAACAGAAGTTTTTTGAAGCTAAGTACCAGTACAATTTTATTTACTTATGCCAAAAAGATAACAGTGCGTTTTATTTACTCTAGCGCTAATCCCGGCCTCGCTTCGCTACGGTTAGTCTGATATTTTTAATTGCTCGTTCCCGTAGAAAAACTTCGGAATAAAAAGTGTTCATAATATATAGAAATGCAACGTTGTATAAAAATTTCAAGTTAATCCATTGAATACTTTTCAAGTTTTATGAACACAAACATACAAAAATAATAATAATATATATTAAAGTTACAAAGTTATACTACAACTACGTAATTCTAATTTACCGTAACTTATATCGCGCTGTTCTGTAATCTTCATTAAGTATCAGCCTAATTATAATTGGCTTATGTTTAACTTATCACTAGATATAGTAAAATATAACAGTCAAAAATGGTAAATGATCACCAAATTGCACAGCAAAATATATTTAAAGATATCAAAACACAAAAATAGGTGCTCCTTTGGGTGGGTTTAAGAAGGAACCTAACATAACCTAACCCTTCCGAAACGGAATACAGTGATTTGAGGCGTATAGGTGCTCGTTATGATATATTTTAGTAAGCATATTTTGCTGCGCAATTACTATTTTTGGTGGTCATTATATTTAATCCCATTATAATTTATTTTAAGGTTTATTGAAGAAAATATCTGCGATTGATAACATTATGTCCATGTCACATCGAATGTACTTAGTACAAAGTACCTTTAATTTGATTGTGTAGGTAATCATGGTAAGTTAGTAATGTCAGTACCTGCAGGCAGGTATATAGACACACATACACTCATGTTTGTTGCCGGGAAAGATAGTTATAGATTTGCTAAGATCCTGACTTATCTCTTTCACAACTGCGCTTATTGCATTATGGCACCCGTATTATAAGAATTATCTATGTTTTACGTAATAAGTAACATTTACTATTGGAGATTTATCTGGCCAGACTTTCAAATTTTCAAAAAAAAAGATGTTTTTGATGTACTCATGTCCAGGTACTAATTACCTCGTACAAGGTACAAAGGTAGATTAAGATTATAAGATAAAACAGACTGCCTTGGTGGCACAGCGGTAATGAGAGATAAGATATTAGGTTTAATTTCCGAGTCTGGCCAACTATCATGAAATTTCCAGAACCAGCATATTTAGTCTGAAACTGAGTATAACTTGCGAAAACTGGGTGTGTAGTGTATTACACACCCAGATGTCGCGCCTACTACCGCTTCAGGGATACAGGACTGAGACTATATGAATTAAAAAGATAGTTTAATAATCCTATGTAATTAAAAACGCACGTAAGTAAAACATCGTTTATTTTTTAAATATATTTTAATATAATGTAACTTAATTATCGTAAACAGAAACAATGATTAAATAGGAAGGAAATTAGCATGATATTTATAACGATATTAAAACTAGAATGAAACATAACTGCTGATTCGTAACACATAAGAGACTTAAACATGGAATAATAATATGTAAGCTATAATGGTAAACAAGAAATGATAAAACGGGTGAAGTGTGGGTTGAGCTCTTTATGTGATGGTAAAAAATCCTCGGTGCGCGAATCCGACTCACTCACAAGGCCGTTTGACAAATGATTTTATACAATCTTGTCTGTGCAGCTGCAAAAATCTTCAATAAAAGGCTTCATTGGCTTCAAAGTAATAAAAACATTTAACAACAGTCAGACATTGATACAAAATAAACTTAAATAGTCCAGCGCATTTTAAAGCCTAACTAATATTATAATTGCGAATGTGAGTTTGTTTGTTAGTCTTTGACGCCTTAACATCATAAAATTTGGCATGTACGTTGTCAGGGGTACAGAAAAGGATACCTTTAAGACATGGGATACCTTTCATCTAGAAAAAAGGACACGTTATCGAGGGATAGAAACTTATTGACAAAATCTAGATTAATGCACGCAAACCCGCAGGAAAACTATTCCAGTAATTAATAAATGGTAAAATACGTTTTGAATATGTACGAAGAGCCTGACCTTACATTTGTAAGGCGCTTTCAGAAATTGGGGCACACATAACCTTGGGCTATAGCCATAAGTGGTCAAGGGTCCAAACCCGTGACCACTTATGTAGATAATTGGATTCGGCTGTAAGCATAATTTACCTATATGTTAATTGTAAGTTCCTACTGCTTGTAGTTTATAATTTAAGTAAATACAAAGAAATTTTTTAGAAGAACATTTAATTATTTAGCTATATAATATCAGCCCTGTATATACAGTCTCACCCTGCTGGGCACCGGTCTGTTCTCAATGCGAGAAGCGTTAGGCCACAGTCTACCACGCTGGCGCAGTGCAGGTTAACAGCATTGACATATCTTCGAGAACATTATAGGGAATCTCAGACATGCAGGTTTTCTCACGATGTCTTCCGTGACCGTTAAAGCGAGCGATAATTACCTATTGTACATGACTTCAAGAAGTAAAAGCCTTGGTATTGAACAAGGCTCCAACTTCTACTTAGAAACCCAACGTTCTCACACTAGGCTTTTGCAACTAATAACAATAATAACTACTGTTAAAAACATATTTTATCGCAGCAACAAAAGTTGTCAATTACAAGATTTATGATACACTTTAATGGAGTTTAAAACTAGCGAAAAATGAAAATGATTTTATACATCAAAATATTCTTACATCGAGGCATGTTTATTTAATTAATAACGACTTGTCAATATTTATAAAATGCATAATTAATATTTATGTTTATTATTACAATTGCTGATTATGTTTAACTGGTTTACATTATAATTATCATGTCCATCACAGCAAACCATTGTTATTGATGGATAAAATCTGTTTTCTATGAAGTTGTAGGTAGTGAATGCGTAGATTTCATTCTTGATGTTAATTACATAAAGTATTTTCGAAACGAATTTATTTAACGTAAATCCTTACCAATATTATAAATTCGAAAGTAGATAACTCTGTCTGTCTATCTGTCTGTCTGTTACCTTTTCACGGCTAAACCACTTAACCGATTTAGATGAAATTTGGTTCAGATATAGTTTAAAACCTGGGAAAGGACATAGGCTAATTTTATTGATGTAGGTACCACGCGGGCGAAGCCGCGCGCAAAAGCTAGTAATATAATAAAGTAAAATAAAATAATGTATTCATAAACAAAATGAATTTTCTATTAAATTCACTCTCGTAAACTCAGGTAATCAACCCATTCATGTTTGAATCCACCTGGGCCTGAAGCGGATGGTGTGAAAATAATTGGACTTAAACCCAAAGATCTTCCCAAATGCTCGGTGTAAATTGTTTTCAATACATTTGCATTCATTTTATATAAAATGAATGCAAATGTATTGCTATTGTTTCATAATCTTCAAATATTTGAAGATTATAAAACAATAACAATTTAATATAGATGCGTTGGTGAATATAAAGGACAGGCTAGGTACTGCGCCGTCCTAGGATTTAGTTTGAGTTTGATCCTAAAATTGTTGGACTGTATGCAGTTCATCGCTGCATTATGGCTGAGGAAATAATGCCGTAAAAAATAAGGCCGTATTACACAAATACTAGACCAGAATTTATTGAGACTAGTAATTTTCCAAATATATTACCGGTTCCTGTTGTTAACTTAGGTATTTAATTACATTTAAAATTTTTTATAACACTGTTATACCTGTTGTTTACTTTTTTTGTATCATATCTTTGTCCTTACTTAAAATGACTGCAATTTTGCGACCGACTATTCTATAGAGTGAACAAAGAGATAAACTATTACATGGTAATAATTCGAAGTAAATGATGGTAACCTATGCTAAACAGGTGTTAGATACATTGTTTTTTATATTGAAACACACTCATTATATATATGTTCAACATACTTAATGATGTAAGATTAGGTCGAAGATGATTGATAGCGTCGACAATTTTGACGCGGTATAAATTTCATATAAACGTCA
The DNA here is from genome assembly GCA_963564715.1 of Catocala sponsa. NCBI lineage: Eukaryota > Metazoa > Arthropoda > Insecta > Lepidoptera > Erebidae > Catocala > Catocala sponsa. Next base: position 16,070,992 of record OY751338.1, on the reverse strand, counting down.
TGCTTGGGTCTGTTTAAGACTACTCTTGGATCAAACTCCAATGTTCGCGACTGTTCATCAGCTAGCTGTACTGTATAACTTTTGAAAATAGTTACCAATCCCGTAATCATTTGCATTTTTGCGAATCGTTGACCTGAAAACACAAAACAAATGATAAGAATTATGACTGTGTGTGAGTAGTCACAGATTTGTCCGCGAAGCACATTCGCATCTTAGAGTTAACCGACAAGACAGACACACACGCATCAATAACACCCATACCCCATCATCGCATGTTATAACATCACACAAATATAAATATGCCTCAACCCTCACAAAAAAAAAATATGCCAATAAAAACCACTTTAACCAAATACAGTTTCCTATCCCAATTTAAGTGTAATCACGTGATAAAAAAGACGACATATCCCTTTGTCGTCTGAATCCCCACTAGAATGGAAGTCCTTTCCATCCTAGTGGAGAATCCAGTCTGATTTTTTGTAAAGGTTTCGCCCGCACTGGAAATAATTCCTGTATCCCGGGGGACCTTACAAACATTCAACCAACGGATACAAAGAACACCCAGACTCAGCACAATCATTTGTGGATCACACAAACTTTTGTCCCGTGTGGGATTCGAACCCACATTCGGCGCGGCGGCAGTGGCGAGGCGACCACTTTTAACCACTACGCCATCCGTGCAGTCAAAAGTCCTTATATGTAACAAGAGGTGTATTTTATTGAGGAAATAAAGCAGTAATTATTACTATTAGTTTAGCACTATTGATTCAAGTGTTTCAACTGTAATGTTATTGTTTTTGACGTTTACGGTAAATTTTACAGCAAACGTAAACAATAATATTGATTGTTTATACATATATGTTTGCTTATGCTTGTGTGCGCTTGTGAGGTCCTAGGTTCAGCTTTTAGGTCGAGCAAAACGACATCAGATATTTCTGATAAGAAATTCTTAGTAACAGCGCGCATTGTGGATGCCCAGTAGATGAAAATAGACTTGCACTCTATTATGTGGGGTTGAAATACATATCTGGCTAACAAATGTGAGTGAAATTATCTGTTACCCCATTGACGATTTACTAATCGTTGAACGAATTTAGATATAGCTTGGTAAAAATACCTATTGGATTATTTTTATCCGGATATGCGTTCTACACATAGATGGGCAAAGCCGCTGGCAGAAAGTAGTATGCTAAATATATTTACTAATTTATTACATTCACATCTTATTGATTTCATCTTACGTTTGGTTATTAATATTGAAGTACTTTGGTTTGCATAATTATATTTTTATTATATACTAGAGTTTAATTTAACATAGTGTCAAACAAGATTGCTTAACAGTCACACACAGCTTTAATCAAAAACGCACAGAAATCACTTACGACAAGTTAAATAGTTAGAACACAAATAACCTGCTGTAATCATATAAGTGGGTATAATACGAAGTCAGTAAAAAACAATATCATATTTGGTTACTTACCAATACAGAGCCGGAAGCCTTCACCAAACGGCAAATATGTGTAAGACCTAATATTATGTTTCTGTTCTGGTAAGAATCTCTCGGGACAAAACTTTTCGGGTTCAGGAAAGTAAGCTGCGTTGTAGTGTAAGTGCGATACGGGTAAATGTATCCGAACACCTTTCTCAACACGAAGACCCGTCGGAAATGTATAATCTTCCATCACCTCACGAGTCAAATTAGATAAACTTGGATAGAGTCGCAATGCCTCGTCGATACAAGCCTCAAGATAAGGCAATTTGGAGATACAGTCGTAATTAAGAACGTTATCATGTTCATCTAAATATTTGTCTACTTCTTTCAAAACTTTCTCCTGTGTGTGCTCATTCTTCGCCATTTCAAATAATGTCAGGGTAAGAGTCGTTGCTGATGTTTCGAATCCTGCCCCTAAAATGGAAACGCACTGAGATGCCAATAGTTCATCATCAACCTTAATAGATATCTTCTTGAATTCACCCGTCTTTAATCTTTCTAAGCTGTCACCTACTAAATACTCATTTTGAACAAATCCCAAAACTAAATCCACAAAATCATGTCTTGAAGATGGTTTATAATTTCGTTGCTTAAAAACATCGGTTAGTAGGGTTGCGAAAAAGCTTGTGATATCTCTTCGATATGAATAAAATCCCAGACCATAAAAGATGGATGGCCATACTGCACGACATATATTTTTGATCCCTCTATATGTTGATTTTTCAAATATTTGATCACTCATTATTTTAAAATGATTGTTTTCGAAGTTCTTTTCCATGACTTTTGTTTCAATACCAAACGCAGCCGAACCGACGCCATACAAAGTGAATCGTGCCATTAAGCAGTTTACTTTAATAGCGTCGGCAACTTTAGTTTCATCTTCTAGCAAACGTTCGAATATCCTTGAAGATTTCTCGATCAAGTAAAACATGTTCTTCATTTTGGCAGTAGTGTACAAGGGCGTCATATTCTGCCGGATGACCTTCCATTTATCTCCATATGAGAAAAATATACCCTTAGTGCTGGGCTCTTTTTCGAAGTGAGAAGACACCTCTCTGCCGTTGAAGTAGTAAAAATCCTTTGCCAGTATAAGCTTGATAAGTTCAGGATCTTGAACTATAAGAGCCGGTTCAGTGCCATAAAATGATCCGATGTATGGCTCGTTAGGGAATTTGTCACATATTTTGTTAAGAACATTCCCTGCGGTCGTTTTCAATAACATAAATTCTCCATAATTACCTAAAATTGGCAATGGTTTTAAATGTGGTACATTTTTCTTCTTCCAATAATCAAACTTTCTTTTAGAAAAGTGGAATAAAATTATTATTAAACAAAACAACAACACTAGAAGGAACATTTTCAAATCAAATACGACTGACTACATATAACGACAACTAATATGTAAATGAATAATTGTGCACAAGTTCTACATTTATATATGTATGTTAATATTCCGCCTCTTATTTTTATTTAGTTTGATCTTGTTGCTAGGTAATTTAAAACTTTAAATAGTATATAATTATATACTATTTAAAGTTTTAAATTCACATGAAATTTCATGTGAGTTTTGTGACATCGTCTACTTCCTGTGGTTATATCGACCGCCAGACACAACTAGATACAAAAAATATAATGTCAAGGATATTCAAAGTGTAATTGTTTTTTTTTTTAATAAATTTACATACTATAGCTTGAGCCTTTGTCAATTAATGTTTGTTAAGTATTTATTGTCTTTTATTACTTAGAATATCTGTGCACTTTAGATTAATATAGATTACTATAATCTATACTAAGATTTAAATAATAATAATACGTTTATTTCGGTCGAAGTCCATAGAGTGTTAGTAACAATAACCTTAAAATACTAATGTTAGTAGACAATGAGTAATATGCATCAATGACTGAATCACGTCGAAAGATTATCGAAATTGGTAAAATTACCTTTTTAACTTATTTGTGATGAAAACTACATTATTATCTGTCTTTGTTTGCACAACATGGGGTTAAGGTACGAGTATGTCAATTTACTTTAAAACCGTTCAATAGATCATTTATAATAATTAACAATAATAATTTTAATTACAATTAAAGCGTTGAATATGTTTGTAGGTCAATATTAAATTTGTTTATATAGGTTGAAATAAAATCTACATAATTTTTAAATTAAATTGATGGTATTATACTGATCGGGGACGATGGCTGACCTATGCTTGGCACTCGTGCACTGGTGCTACTTGTGGTGACTGGTCGGCCTTTACTTTGAAAATTTGTTTATGATATAAGTAGGTTTTGCCCGCCGCATCCCTCGCGTAAATTTAGGTTAACAACAGTGTTTTTTTTTCTGGACGTCTTTTATTGCACTCCTGACAACGTGTGCCTATACAAAAATTTTATGATGATGGGTTGAGTAGTTTAGGCGTGAAAGCGCAACAAACAAACCCACATTCACATTTATAATATTAACTAGCGACTACCCAGCTTCGCAGGGATAGTACAAAATCTTACCAAATTATACACCTAAACCATCCTCATAAATCACTCTGTCTATTGGTGAAAACCGCATAAAAATCGATTTTCTCAGTTTCTCGCGAACGAACAGACGCAGTGGGGGTCTTTGTTTTATAATAATATGTAGTGACTAAGGATAGTTAGAATTAGGATTAGGATACAAATTAAATTCTTACATAATAGAGATAATCAGTAAGAAGATAAGTACCTCGGCTTATGCTCTACGTAAACTATCATTGATACTTAACACAGATGCTTTGATTACAGCATACTATGGAATGGTCGAATCAGTGCTAAGATATGGCACAATATTTTGGGGGAATAGTACTGATAATAATGTAGCGTTTAAAGCCCAAAAACGATGTCTCAGAGCTATGTTTAATATGAAGAAAACAGATAGTTGCAAACCTTATATTAAAAAATACAAAATATTAACGTTGCCTTCACTTTACCTACTAGAGAGTGCAACATTTGTTAAAGCCAATCTAAATTTATTTTCAAGGTTATCCGAAACGTTCCCAAGAAATAGACGCAATAAGAATAAACTCTGTCTTCACGAATCAAGGACAACATTAATGCGTAAAAGTATCTTTTGCATGGCACCAACAATATACAATAAATTACCAAAATCGTGGCAAAATATGTCCTTTGATACATATAAAAAGAAATTAAAAAATTATTTTACTGATAAAGCTTACTATCAGATATCAGACTTTTTCTCAGAAAAGGATTTTAATTGAATGAGTGTAAATTGTAAATGTATTTTATCGATTATTATCTGGGTTTTAGTGTCATTACCCTTACCTATATAATTTATTTATTTCTACTGGACATGTAATTTGAAATTTATTAGCGAAAAGACTGTAATTTTATTAATGTTGACATAATCTCTTATTTGTATTATTATTATCTGATTTTAATTTTCATTATTTAATATTGTTGCCTATGATATACAATTTAACATTTGTTACACTTATGAACTAAGAATTTTCGGACAAAGTTCCCGTAATGGCTCGTAGCACTATCTCTCTTTTTGTACGCCACTGTATGAAGCTGAACATGTACGAACTAAACACTATTTGTAATAATATCTTGCATTCAATGTATGTATACCATGTTCAAACAAATAAATTAATTCTTATTCTTATTCTTATAACTAGATTTATCCCGGACTACAATATAATCGCTTGTCGTTTTTCAAACAACCTATCCATTACATTGTTGTTCTTTTGTTTTTCTCGTCTATCATTAGAATCATTAGTGATCCTGTATGTTTTAGTGAGGCGTGATTGTAATATTAGTTAGTTTCTCATTTTGACCATAACAGTCGTATCGATTACATACAAATATAAGTATAGTATAAGTTTTATAGATCTCGATTATAGTGAATCTTCGTCGTACTCATCATATCATCGTATTTAAACATTTGTAAACAAGATCATTGACCAGGTCAAGATTATTTATACGGTTAATTAAACAACTCATTAATTTAATTATTTGTAAACAATAGATAATATATTACTTTGTTTTGACATCTTAATTTATTGTTTTCTGTAGTGATATTACTTTGTTTTGACATCTTAATTTATTATTTCCTGTAGTGCTCGCATAAGTAATAATCCCGGAACTACATAAACTACAAACGACCAATTAAAGAAATTCCATCTTTAACGACGACTATACCAAAATCAGCTCAATCCCATAGTCCAACATGTATTCGAGCTAACAGTTTAAAAGAGAGCTGTCGCTTAAAATAAAATCGCTGTGTTTCCAGGAGTATGATCATATTAGTCCGTTGACACTCAGTGATTCTTGCCGCAGAAATAACAAATAATGTTCTTAGGCTGCCATTTTCTACAAAGTGAAGATACCGTCGATCAGGCTGCTTCATTTGAATGCACGGATGGCGTAGAGGTTTAAGTGGTCGTCTCGCCAATGCCACTGTACCCTGATTCGTGAGTTCGATCCTCCCACTGCACTGAACAAAAATGTATGTGATCCACAAATAGTTGTTCCTAGTCTTTTGTGTCCGTTGTTTGAATGTTTGTAAGTTGACTCTCCGCGATACAGGAATGACTAATAATCTATAAACTTTCATGTTGTATGATATAGATATATTTTGTTTTTATTGATTTGGGACAAACGAGCAGACAGATCGCCTGATGGTAAGCGATTACCGCCACTCATGGACACCCGCAACACCAGAGGAGTTACAAGTGCGTTGCTGGCCTTTGAAAAAGGAGTACGCTCTTTTCTTGAAGTGTTGAAGGTCGTATTGGTCCGGAAATACCGCAGGCGACAGCTCATTTCACAGTTTTGTTGTGCGAGGCAGAAAATTTCTGGAGAAACGCACAGTTGTGGACTGCCAACCATCTATGATGGGAATGAAAATGCTGTCGCGTAGGACGATGGCGAAAAGAGGCGGTAGGGATCAGTTCAAACAATTCCTCGGAGCACTTCCCATAGTAAAAACGATAGAAGATGCATAACGAGGCCACATTTCTACGCAGCGCCAAGGGGTCTAGCCGATTTGAAACATCCTGGCAGTCGACGATTCGAGTCGCTCTCCGTTGAATGCGGTCCAGAGGCAGAAGCTGGTACTTGCGTGCCCCTGCCCAAAGATGAGAACAGTATTCCATGCGAGGCCGAACCTGCGCCTTATAAAGCTGTAGGCGGTGGGCCGGCATAAAATACTGTCTTGATCTGTTGAGCACGTTTTTTGAAGCTAATTTAGCCTTACCCTCTAAATAGCCGCGGAACTGGACTTCGCTCGATATGTCGACACCAAGAATTCCAATATCGGCTGAGGCAATTATGGGGATGTTCTCTAAATGAGAAGATACGACCAATGGCAGCTTTTTTGCGGTGAACGCGCAGACTTGTATCTTTATGGGGTTAAATCGGATCAAATTAAGTCTGCCTCAATCCGAGACTTTCTTCATAGAGGTCAATTTCAGACACAAGTTTGTTTCGGCTCTCAATTACGTTTTCCCGAGAGATGTTAGCGCAGCCGGTATAAAGAGCATCGCTTGTGCTGTTGGCCCCATAACAATGAATGCTGCTAATTTGCAACATGTCATGGATATGGAGGAGGAACAGAGTAGACGATAAAACACAGCCTTGCGGGACACCCGCATTTACAGACATGGAGTCAGAGCATTCACCGTCGACTACAACCTTAATGCTTCTGTCTGCTATAAAGCTAGTAACCCATTCGCATAATCTCTTGGGAAGCCCATAGGATGGGAGCTTCGAAAGAAGCGCTTTGTGCCAAACACGATCGAAGGCCTTCGCTATGTCCAAACTAACCGCCAAGGCTTCCCCCTTTGTCTCGATCGCCTGAGCCCAACGATGTGTCAGGTATACTAGATGATCACCAGCTGACCGACCCTCGCGGAAGCCGTACTGCTCGTCACTAAGTAGCTGATGACCCTCCAGGTATCGTAAGAGCTGCCAGTTGATGATGGATTCCATTATCTTCGAGAAAAAGGGGGTTATGGCTTTTGGTCTGTAGTTGGATGGGTTTGAGCGGTCGCCTTTTTTTGGGATCGGGTGGACCAATTATGTCTTCCATGATCTCGGGACTACGCCAGAAGAGTAAGAGAGCCGAAATAGTCGCGTTAAGACCGGCGCCAACTCTGGAGCGCACATCTTCAACACAATAGGGGGGAATCCATCAGGCCCACTCGACCTATGGATATCAAGGGAGAGAAGTGCTAAGCGCACTGAGCGTTGGTAGAACACGGTATCCGGCATACAACGCTCACACCGCGGTATGGTAGGCGGTTCTTGTCCCCTGTCATCCAAAGTCGAGTTGTACGCAAAGAGTTTGTCCAGAAGATCGGCTTTCTCTTTTGCGTCGTGGGCCAACGAATCATTTCCCATGTGAAGAGGTGCAAAGGATGGCTTGCAGAAGTTTCCTTCGATAGCTTTGGCAAGAGACCAGAATGCACGAGTTCCCGAAGGAAGACGCTCAAGCCTTTCGCCAATTCTATCCATGTGCTTCGACTTCGCCCTTGCAATGTAAGAGACATTTGATTTTTAATTAAAGGACCTGGAGGCAAAGATATACTCCTTTTTTAATGCGCTGGTATTTAAATCACATGCCGTCACCGCATCATCAGGCCTGGGCGCTTGGTAAGCTTCCTGCATTCTACGAGCTGCGTTTTTGGAAGATGGACCAAACCAAAGACGAAATTAGCCACCAATGGGGACCACAGAGGACGGAATGAAAAACTCCATAGCCTGTAGCACCACATCAGCAACACAATCAGTAACGGCATTGGGATCATCCGGCGAGAGGCATACTTGTCTCCAAGGGTAGGACACAAAGAAGAACCGCATCCCATCCCAATTTGCTGACTTGTAGTGCCACACACGGCGGCTGTGTGCAGCACACGATTGCGGCGAGCACGTGAGACTGTACTCCGGACAAGGCAGTCATCTGAGGAACCAAGTGGGGCGCCAACAGATACGTGGTAGCCATCCGGATGAGAAGTCAGCAGAAGGTCCAACAGTGAAGGATTATAAAGGCATGCATAGAGGCAGGAATGGTCGTCGCTGTTTACACGGATCCATAAGATGGAGAGGTCCCTATCTTCAAGGTTGCTGAGGCGACGAGAGCTGATATCGTCTCTGACATACACGCACACTCCAGCTCTAGACAAAAAGGAGTGTTCTAGTCCATACCCAGGGTAGGAGAGGTAGGAAGTATTTGCTGGAGACGATATCGGCGTCTCGGTAAAGAAGAGCAAGGCTGGCGTTGCTGTCTCGAGGTGGTGGTGAACAGCATTAAGGTTGTTATGTACCTAATCCCTTGATGTTGCAAAACTCCACGGCCAGCGTGGCAGAGGTTGCCATGGTATTTCTGCTCTTGCCCCGGGCAATATTAAGCGCAGTTTTGCCTCCCCCAGAATACGAGGGGTGACCTGGGCGTCCACGCTCAGGTACGTTCCAGCGTGGACGCCCAGAGAGGGACTCTCCAACGCCAGCGCAGTTGGTATCCTCCTGGGGTAGTATACGGTAATTCAACTGCGCCATCATGGGGGCGAGGGTAATTTCTCCGGTAACCTCACTCACTCGACGAAACACAATGCGAGCGCTATTTCACGTCGGTTTTCTGTGAGATCGTGGTATCACTCCGGTTGAGCCGGCTCATTCGTGCCGAAGCGTGGCTCTCCCACACACCATAATTCATAACAGGTATTAACGCGATTATGCATACTAAAGTGAGGGTGGTGAAGATTCTGCTGCCTCACAAACGGAGACATGACATCGCCGAACCAGTCAGCTTGTGATCTGCGACCGGTTAATCTGGTCGAAACGTCAACTATTAATAAGCATAATCGCGGTAATACCCGTTACGAATTATATCTATAACAGGAATTCTTCCTAGTGTGGGAGACAATAATAAAATTTACCTAAGCAAAATCCTAGGTCTAAGCAAGGATTCGGCTCTCATTGAATAATAGACAATAGAGTACCTATTGTCTATTATTCAATGAGAGCCGAATCCTTGCTTAGACCTAGGATTTTGCTTAGGTAAATTTCGATATTGTGTTGTTATCGTTATATGCAGATGTTGCGATTAATGATATGAGTTAGGGATATGCAAAATAGTAGGTATAGCTGTTTTCCATATCCATTATATATAATTTAAAATAGATATGATGTAAAGGTTAAACTGGTTCGTGACGTACGTGTCAGTGACAATACTGATACAATACACTCAACAAATACAAAAAACTCTATTAAAATAAACGCAAAAGGTATAAATATATTGTTAAACATCCATTGCAACTTCACTATACTATACTTCTGCCCTATTGTTATCAATTTATTTAAATTTTTAACATCGAGACGTCACTATGCAATTATAATTATTTTAAAATAGATAGGGAATGGTTACAAAGTGAAATCACTATACAACACTTACGATTACAAACAAACATATATAATAAAACAAAAGAAAATTGTTTTAACAATACTAGTAATAAATCGTTTTGTTGAATATACATATATCAGTATCAGTGTCAAAAGGACTTATCATTTTAAAAGTCATGGATGGAATAATAAATGATCAAACCAACTTACTATGCGTTTCAAATAAGAATGTGCATGAACCCGCGCCATGTTGTGACGTTATACCTGTCAAATCGAACAAAATAAGTAGGGTCAGTAAAACAGATATTTTTAAAATAATATTTATTTTTAATCTGAATCTTGTAGTTCTTCGATTCCGCTCATCCCACTGCTTAAGCAGTTATCATCTTCACCGCCATCATCATTCTCACTACTGCTTTCTCCTTTATAAAAATATTTAGGTCATAAAAATATTCTACTGACTGTTATTTAAAAGAAAAATATTAATTTTGTTACCCGTATTTATAACGAAACTGAAATTATCATCGTCTTCTATAAACTATCGTTGCCGGTATTCATTTTCGATAGGTGTCACAGAGTTACTTTATTTAAACAAAAAATCATAGACAATATCAGTTATTCATAGTTATTTAACCTCTGACAGCACTCAAATTTTCAAGAAAATGATGTACCTAGGTGTTTATTGTTCATAAACAAAACGCATAACAATATAATTACCCAAATTATTTTTTGTTCACTAATAAAACGAAATCCTAACTAATATTATAAAAGCGAAAATGAGTTTGTTTGTTTGTTACCTTTTCACGCCTAAACCACTGAACCGTACATCCTAAAATTTTGCATATACGTTGACAGGTGTACAGAAACGGACATAGGCTACCTTTCATCCCGAAAAAAGTTTCCCGTGTTCCCGAGGAAAACAATAATAACGTTCTTATGAGAATAGATAGCGCCACGTGTCTTTCGAATCATGATTTAATTATATTATTACAAGCAGAGTACAACTCGAATTGATTGTCAAATTCTAAATTAACGCGAGCGAAGCCGCGGGCAAAAGCTAGTAAATATGCGATGAAGAACATAACTATGTTTAATATTTCGGTCTATGTGAGTTGTAGGTTTCTTATATAACAGTTTTATCAGTTTAGTGCAAAATATAATTATATCCGTTTGCTTATGACTTTAATTAATTTAAAATAGTATATTAGTATACCTTAATGTCATGTCATATGAATGAGCACGCTTTGATGGTGGTAAACTATATCATTTAAGCAATAACATCATTATTTTCATAATTCTGTATATGATTAGGATTCCTTCGCACAAATAAGGAACGTTACAAGTCACTACTATGTGTTTTTGGATATCATTCACTCAGTTCACCTAAATCTTAAAGTAAATACTAGTTGTTGCCCGCAGCTTAGTTTGCGAAAATTTAGATTAAATAAACGCGCCTGTTTCCCAGAGGGGAAGGCAGAGACTACGGATTTCCATTTGCAACGATCCTGACACATTTCTCTGGCTTCATTCGCTTTCATCACATTCCTCATACATGCTCGCCGGTTTAAGGTGCTCTTAACCTGGCCTTTGTCCAGAACGACTCCGATCTGATCGAGATACGTTCGCCTAAGTTTTTCCCTTGCGACTGTTCCATTCACACTAGCCTTATAAACTTTCTTATTCAGTCTTTTCTCTTCCTTTCTTTCTACATTTTACGTAATTTTCTTAGACATTCGGTAATTTTCAGTTTTAACAGTTAATGATAGTTCAAAGACAACAAAACATAACTAGTTTAATATTATAGACCATGTGAACGTGTTGTTGTTCAATGTTATGAATATGATTAGTTCCAGCCATATAACTGCTTCTATAGAATAGAAGCAGTTATATGGCTTCAGACTATAAATAATTTATTTATTTATAGTCGGAATTATTATAATATAGACGTAGTCTTACTTAAAATATAATAGCATAATGTCACAGACGCGATATTTCAATTTTGGTAAATTCAGTTTTTTTTTTAAATGATGTTTTAAAATAAAATCTGTCCAGTCCAGCATTTGATTCATCATTCGAGTCCAATAAAACAATTTTTTGTAAAGTGGCGGGTCGGTATTTAAAAAGCATTTGATTCATTGTGTCAATTCAAAACAAAATGTCATAAACTATTTTGTACATAGTTAAAGATTAGGTTAAACCACTTCGCCATCCAATATGCAGTCTATAATAATTATTAGTTTCAACCGCGGCTTAGCAGGCGTGAATTCCGCAGGAACCCAAACCGGAATAAAAGTATCTGGTATATTTCATTGAAATCCTTTTAATGAAACACTTGACTGAGTAACAATCATTCAAACATCGTCACTTTTATAATATTAGTAGGATCACGTTCTAAGAAGTGTATTTAGAACAGATTAAGACTACTTCCAGAGTAACTTCAATGATATTAAATAGAGTCCCAAGTTCAAATTTCAAACAGAACTAATTTGATAAACTTGTTCAAATATATTACAATTCAGAAGGCGGAAAATTGGTCTCCCAGCGACTCAAACGTAACAAAACTTAACAAGTGTAAATAATTAATTCTCAAATTTAATTATACTACAGTTAATTAATTTTCCAATAAACAACATTTGACAGATATCTTGGTCCCTAGTCCTTAGAATCTTGGGAAAGTTTCATAGGTAAGTGCGAAGTTTATCACGATTACCATTTAAAGTTTGCCTTTAATTTAAATGTATTTAGTAGATCCCGTTGGTCGCTTCTGGCTTTAAATTAATATTAGCAGGAATGTTGAAAATACAATGCGCTACTAAATAATTATAAATTGTTGTGATTAATGATATACGTTGATCGACAAGTTTGGTGTATATCTAAATTGAGTAAATGTAAATTAAATTATCTGAAATTATCAATTCGTACAAAGTTACTCAATACTTTATTGTGTTTCAAAATGAAGGTAACTCCTATTGTTACTCAGTGTTAATGCATATTTATTGTATGTTTATTTTGACGGATGACGCAGGTAGTAGCCTCGCCACTGCCGGTGTCCTAAGAGTTGGGATTTCGATACCCACGCGGCAGAAACATTACTGTGATCAAATACTTATAGGTAGTTCGTCCCGGTGACATTATTAGAATATTTCCTAAGCTAGACTTAGTGTTATCCCTCTAGGTGGACTTACTACCTAGAGGGCTAACACTAAGTGCGAAACTTAAATTTAATAACAATTGTCTATAATTGTATATCTAAATGTACATGCGTGCGAACTCGTGTGAAATGCCAAACCGGCGGCAAATTGCTCAATGTGCAAAGGATAGTCCATTTCATGATAATTTGCCCGATTCTAGCCACTAAATTTATAACGAACCCCATCTATAAACATAAGAGGGTATTGCATGCCGTATTGAGATGCGCTCACATATTCTAATTAGGTGATTATCCCACATCGTGAGGACTCACTCATCTTTGGGGTCCACTTTCACCCTTGGAGTAACCACTTCGTTTATGAGTATCATAATAGGACCTTCCCTATACTCATGGCGGGTTATATTCGCCTTTGATGATAAATTTAAGTCGTTTCGTATCAGTTCCAAGTTTTCATAGGATGATTGAAGTGCGGTCTTAAAATCTCGGATATAGGACAACCGACCTTACTGAAAGTGTGGATATTCAATGCAATGCTTTCTCGTAAATCGAAGTTACCTCTATTGATGAATCACCTTGAGCCAAATAGTGTGACGACCACTTCAACTTGGAATACTTACGATTTAAAACAAATAAATCGATAATAATTTTCAGGTAAACTTGTGCTCTGTACTTTAAATGAGTTTGAATTAATTAAATTAAATTAAAAATATGAATATTATTGCAAATATTTATCAATTAAAACGATTTCGTGTGATGTTTTTCAATATTATATACTATTTTTAATTAAATTATCTATTTCAGATATTAAAATGTGATGAGCATTGGCTAAAAATACGTACTCACTCAATACTCTACAAAATAAAGTTTTTTATCAATTGTGATGACAAATTAGTTATATAAAACAAATGGCAAATACTATTAAGAATCATAGGTTCTTCGTTATTATAGTGGTAGAAGCTTTCTCTTAAGTTTTTTATTAATCATGAGCCCTCGGGGCGGGTTTGTTGTTTGAGTCACAATAAAATATTAAGTGCTCCTATAAGCCTATTTAAAATCACGGCATTCGAAGCTAGGCTCCGTTCACGTCAACACACTAAATATTGCTGGCAAAATTTAAATTTAGATTCATTCATGTGTTGTACATTTCAAGTATAATTTCTGCCACATGCGTGCAGGCTTTAGCGTTACTCACCGCGTTATTTCTCGACGGCTATGTCTTGTGCCCCCTTGTTAAAATATAATTAATAATTTAGTGTAAAACAGCAATAGATATTTATCGAACTGCGAACAAACGCTGCCTTAGATTTGGAGCCAGTTATGGTCGATTTATCTCTGGATCTGTAGCGGATTAAAACAAAGGGAGGGTGCGGCGGATGACTTAATCTTGTGAAATACGGTCCGCAGGGGGGCTTATCTTAAGTAAAAATGCGTACCAAAATATTAGCAACCGAGCTTGCCGCTTTTCTGTTCGAGTTTCAATATACAGGTTGTAAGTGACGGTTCACCGAAAACTGAAATACTAGCTTCGGACCATCATTCTGAGTTGGAAAACGTAGGAATTTTCCACCGGAAAATTATCGAATTTTCTTTCAAAATTTCACATTTTTCTAACTGATTATGATTACATAATGAGTAAACGACCCATTATACTAGATAATATCAATAAAAACTACATAATACCGAAAAATAGCTATGTAATCCAAACATACAAAATAAACACAGTTGAACCAATCAGCTGATCTTGCGCGGACAAGGCAATGACCAACGCAAAAAAGTTTTTTTACGCACCGGCAATAGTGTGCTGTGTAAAAACCCGCCCGCATCGTACCTACTACCACTGAACTAGGGAAGATCTATGATCAATGATCGATATCGATAGTTAACTATATAATACGTACATGACTTCGAAAGTCAGAGAGCCTTGGAATCGAACTTGAGACCTCTACGTGGCAGTCCAGCGGTCTCCCACTAGACTAATGCCACTCATATAATGTGTTTATTTTTAATCTTAGTATTTTTTGGTAGGTACTTTCCTTACTTACAGAGTTGTCGCTTTTGCAACTATGCTTTTTTTGGTTCTACGTATGAGATTGAAATTTTTCTCTATGTATTTAGTATATTTTTTCCATCTTTAACTAACAATTGTTAAGTTCAGTAATTATGATCTGATCAGCAAGTACGTATGTACTTGCTATTGATCAGATAGTTATTTTTACCTTAGTTACTTTTACTTTATGCAGAGGTAATTTTGTTTTGCTTGAATAGCTTAGTTGGTAGTTAGTAAAGTAAATATGCGGTTTGTGAACGTCGCGAATATAAGTTCTGCTTCATGAATTGAAATCTATATCAGCTCTTGTTGATAATCTAAATTCACATTTAATATTATACTTGAAATCGTTACTGTATTACTGCGTGGCATACCGATACCAAACAACTGTGTCTAATGTCTTGCCACAATTGAAAACATTTTCACTTATGGAAAACCATTTTATCCCTAAATAAAATAGGCTATATTTTAATGAAATACCACACGACCTAAGCCACCGCTGTATTAATAAATAGGATGTAAGCTTAAACACCTATATAAGCTAAATTCATGTAGACAGACACATCCATCACAAACTGAGCAAAGTTTTGGGAACACCAGTATTTTAACTTCAAGAGATCGGGGCCCCTTTTTCCCTGAGGTGTTCTTGACAAAGTTGGCGATCGTAGAGTATACCATAACTATATCAGTAGAATCTACTCTAACTTAGTAAGCCGATGACCAGCGATAGCTCAGTGGGGAGACCAACAGACTGCAATGCAGAGGGTCTCGGGTTCAAACCCACGTCGCGCACCTCTGACTTTCGGAAGTTATATGACTTTTCGAAATTATGTGCGTATTGATCGACAATTATCGCCTGCTCCGTGCCTCGGAAAGCACGTTAAGCCGTTGGTCCCGGCTGCCATGAACATCTATGGCAGTCGTTATCGGAGAGTGTCGACACAAAAGATCCCACTGGGTCGAAGTGTCGCCGGTCTGCACTGACTGGCCCCCACATAAGATAAGATAAGATAAGATAGTAAGCCGATATAGTAAACACCTAAGTATATCTATAATAGTACATCTAGAATTTTGATATGGTAACCGATTACATATTTGTCATTAAAAATTAAAATGGGTAATATTTTAATTGTATTTACGGAGTATCTAAGTTTCGTAAAAAATTGAAATAGTCATCTAGAGACATCTGTCATAGGTATCATTATACTAAAATGAAGAGCTCAACAAAGTTTATGATATTACTTGTTGATAACGACATAGAGAATTTTTATTTTTATTATTAGTAACCGAATTTAATCACCATGATTGTTTCCTATATCAAGAATATCATTTGTGGTCATCATGTACATAGATTAGGAAGAACGATTGGTATAGCTATAGCATATTACATACGCCAATAGCGCTTGATTCGCTGTGATACCTTTATTTTATGTATTTTCTTTATTTTTATTTCATTCTAGGTTAATTAAATGGCTAGTTCATATAGTTTTAATACTAATTTCACGATTAGTTATTTAGGTGAAACGGTGCAATGAAAAGTATACCTAGCATTTTTCCTATGACAATATCGCAATTTAACCTTACATACATATAAGACAATACAGATATTTGCTCATTAACGTGCTTTGTAATCCTTATAGATAATTAATAAGCTGTATCTATGCAAATTTTCATTAAAGGTCGTATTCTTCTTAAGTGTCCTCATAATTATAAAATTACCAGTAAAACTGAGTCAGCATGTTTGTATTTGTAGTAAAGTTATATACCAAGTTTTCGTTTAAGTCAGGACTAAAGAAGTAATACTATGCAGTAATGTAAATAGCGTATTTAATAGTAAAGGGAGTTTAATTATATCTTGATAAAAATTAGGTTCGATGTGGATTAAGTGATGAAGCTATCCGCATGGCCGCAAACGTTCTAGTCAAACCTAGCGTGTGTACGCCTTTGATTATTATCAAAGCAATGAAATCGAAATACACGGAATGGTGTTATTATAAAAACTTTAGTATCCATAATTTGATTAAGCAACAGTTTAATTTCCATAATATTTGATTTTGTTGCTTAATTTTGTTGTGTGAATAAACTTGACTAGTTTTTGACACCATTTATTTAGTTCACAAGGACCTGGTGGTACGGAACCGGATGTTAAGCTCTAAAGCAGAATGGTGAGTCCAGCCAAACTGAAAGATGAATAAGATAAAAAGGGTTTAACCGTTTTATATATTACATTGCATTTAACATGTCATACATGAAAATTATTAAAGGCAAACCAAAAGAACTTCCCCATAATACTTTTGCTGTTTTAAACACAAACAGTGTGAGCATAATTATTAAAGATACACAATTTCGAGACGTAATACACAGATTACATGCAGTTAATCTGGCAGCTTAAGGATATTATTACGCCCGCGCCTGCGCAATGAACAATGAAAACTGCATTTGTGAAATGCCACATTATAGAACATCGCAGCACATTAACTTCAACTTTTTCATTGCTTTTGGTGCCACTCTAGCTAGCGACCCTACTGATGGTAAGCGATTAAATAAATGGACATCGCGATTTGTGACAGCTCTCTGATTGGTTAAGGTTAACAAAACGCAAGATTTACCTGCGCCCGTGTTCCCTGCATTCATAGAACCTTGAACACGGTGCTAATCTACCAACGCACGGAACGTGAAGACGGCTTCACACGTCATACCTGTTATTTTCGGTACCGAACCCAATTTGATCTGCAAGAGATCGAACTAGCGAACAGGTAAATAATAAAAAAATATAATTATCTACAGGTTTTTTAGACGGACCACTTAATACACTCCTCTAGATTAATGCAGAAATACTGTTTACGAGAAAATGCTTCTAAACTTCTGTTTTACTACCTTGCTTATATATATATATTATTTTTTACACAATGATGCAAGTTTTCTCTAGCAACAATATTGCTAATTACTTAAAATTCGATGCCGCACTTAAAGCTTTAACAGATTTTAAATCCTCTCTCATTAAGATTAGTTTTAGAAAGATTCGCATTTACGCCATTTAAATAAGCGATACTGCGCTTTGACGCCAGTAGTGTAAAAAACAACAAAAAGATTTACACAAATGCCTAAAAATGTGATCAATATTCTATAACATAAAAGCCCGTATGGATCTGTGTGGGAGGATGGATGCCACCTATAAATCTACTTCGAGCCTGCGAGTACAACAGATTTTTAGTAGGACTTCACGATGGATGCTTGTTTAATATACGGATGAAAATGCTTTTCCAGCATTGCCTTTCATAACTATTGATGAAAATCACTACAGCTCTCTGTGTCAGTTAAAATTGCTACAAGATTTTTCCGTTTCTATTTATATAGTTATTATTGGTACCTAACTTAAAACTTCGCCTCCGTTTACAAGATTGCTTGCTTGGGTAGAACTTAAACTATCTAGTTTAGTCGTAACTTAATAGGTCACGTGTATGCCAAGGTAAATAATAATAATCTGTTCGTTTACAAATAAATCTCTAACAGCTAAAAGTCAATTATGGTCTGTTACCTTATTTACTTTATTCATATATTTATCTAAATGTGTCCGCTATACCTATAAGTAATAGCAAATGTGTCATCATATTTAAATGTGTAACTAAAATCATCACCAGGTAATAAAACATCCATAATGCAAAATGTCTACTAAATTCCGGAAGGTGTAAGCAGAGGTTTATTACAGCCACATTTCGTCAAGTATAATTTTAGATCCCACGTTAATAGGTAGCGAACCTATTACCGGTTACTAGTCACATTTCCAGACACCGAGCTGCTACTGAGATTTTGTTAACAAAAAGGTCTAATAACACTTTGCTGACTCGGAATTGGAACCTGAGAATTCATAAACAGCAGTCGCTTTCATTATCATTGCAGTATCTTATCGACAATAGAAATAAATGATCCATATATATGCAGTCATATGCAAGGCAATCCTTCACTAGGAGTTGTTTGACACAGTTTGACACCGTCTTATAATTATTTCATCGAACTTCAGCTCCAAGCGGCGAACTCGAATGATGAAGGAAATAAATCTTGGTTGGGTGGAAGGGTAATTATCATATATTCCCTATGATCTATGATGCAAATATGGGTGACATGTTGACTCACAGACCCATTAATAATTAACAGGGACCGTTCAAGTGCATAATTGATTCGGAGATGACGGACTTCTGAGTAATTGTTGATTGCTGTTCCATTATGCATGACTTGAAAAATACGGTCATTTTAATTCTTAAGTTTAGGCTATATTAAGATTAAGATTGTTGATTATTAATTTATTACATACGAGCATAACGTACGACTACGCAATAGTCGCACACCGTTGGACTGCTACACAGAGGTCTCAAGTTCGAACCCAAGGCGCGCATCTCTGACTTTTCGACGTTATATGCGTATTGAATAGTTAATTATCGCTTGCTTTAACGGTGAAGGAAAACATCTTGAGGAAACCTACATGTCTGAGAGTTCTCCATAATGTTCTCAAAGATATGTGAAGTCTGCCAACCCGCACTAGGCCAGCGTGATGGACTCACACTTAGAAGAGGCCCGTGCCCAGCAGTGGGACAGTTTAATATAGGGCTGATATTAATATTACTTTATTTAGGTTACGGTTAAGAAAGTGATAATTAAGTATCGGACACTCCGCGTATGTACCATTGCTGAAGCTTAAAAGCCCAAGGTTCTATTGCTTCTCATATTTTAATTAGACACCGTCTCAGACTACGGCTGCCTTTTTCTAAAGTAGTTAACTAGAGAAAAGCTTTAAACCATGATATCAGCAAAATATATGGGATGTTTATGACCTCAATCAGTTAGTCGTTCAAAAGTTATACGATCACTAATATTCGGACCAATAATTCTGAAGATATTATGTCATCATTACTTTTGACGATTTTATGGCATCATTATACAGGTCTTAAAAAGTTTGTGAGTTTTATGTTAAACCTAATCTGAGGAATGGAATGTATATACTATATATATTCTAGTCAAATATATTTATTTAAATAGAACATATATACATACATAGGTAACCTGTATCCTCAAAACCATTTCGCGAGCTATAATTTTATGTCCCAAAAGGAGGCGTTTTCAGACTTCTTGCTGCTGAGAGTTTCTTTACAAAAAACCCATTAAGAGTTTGCCCAATCGGAAAATCGAATCCAAGAAAAACCTCACGTCAAGCAATCTCATACTATGCCATCGAGACAATCTTCACTGATTAAAATTAAGAATATAAGTGTGAACTGATAAGTATTGATCGCTTGGAAATAAAGCAATGACAAAGTGATACTTTTACACTACGTAGCTAAAGGAACAATATTTAGACTAGTATTACTTTACACAAGCAACATTCCCTCGAGAAAATATCTTACTATCACTAGAAAAACATAAGGAAAGAACAATGGCAGAAACTTATTTTTCAGTTTTTATAACGTCTTAAAATGACATTTATACAAAAGCTAAGTAACATATATACTATGAATTTTAAAATAAATATCCATATCTGTACAGGCCACACAAAAATTATGTATATAAAAGAAATAAATTGACTGTTTTCAAAATGTATGCAATGTCACTCGGTAAAAAAATGTTATCAGCTACCTAACATTTTTATATAGAATAATATTATCATCATCCCTATAATTATGTAGTTGAATTAATTATTTATTTATATTTTATTTAGGATACCTACCGCTTATTGAAGTGTTTTGAAACATGTACAGAATCTTTTCAAAATTTTAATTTCAAGACACCTCTTTTGAGTACCAACTAAAATAATGTATGAGAATCTGCCATTGTTCTTTAACATTGTGCCACACGAATGGAGTCACGGCTAGCTGGCGTGAAACAAAATTAACCTACATATTACATACATTGTTATCAGCTGACACTAAAATAAGAAGCGCAATTTTTGCAACAAATTATTTTCAAGTATATAATCTTAACTAATAATTATAAATACGAATGTGAGTTTGCTTTCACGCCATAAGCCATACCTTTCATCCAGAAAAAATATCTGTTCCCGCGGAATAGAAAATTGACATATCCTACATTTACGCAAGCAAAACCGTGGGCAAAATCTAGTATATTCATAAATACGACTGTTTGCTAGAGTCGGAGTCTAAAGACTTCCACTTGCTACGATCGAGTTATGCCAGATAACTGTCTTGCTTCACTCACCTGGATTATATTTGTCAAGTGCGCTTGTTGGTTAAGAGTTTAGTCCACTTTTAAAACTCACAAATCGTATCAAACTATGGTAATAGTAAATTACAAATTTTTAGATAAGTTAGTTCAAAGAAAACGATAAAATATAGTTTAAAGTTTAAAACTCTCAATACGTAATTGAGAGTATTTTAGATTGTTTTTTTTTTAAATGTTACAATGTAAAAAATATTCGTTTTACGTACTTTTCTGTACAAATACGAATAATTGCTTCTTTCGCAAGCACTAGGAGCATGCCTTCGAAATATATGAATTTCAAACATAAACCTACATTCGAATAAGAAGATTTAGGGATTACTAGAAAATATAGCAACGTAGGGTGTCTAGAACTTTACTAAGTCCTAACTAAAGCTGGGCTTTAAAACAAGTTAGGTGTGGAAAATGCACGTTAACATGACCACTAAGATTTTCTTCAGACCGCTATTACGAAAATAGTTGTTCTCAATTGTGGATATACACAGAATACGGCGATTTACCCGAAGGTAATGGTTATTTTTCTCAGAAGTCATGGGCGCAAAGACTTAGCCAAGTTTTCAGCTAATGTTTATAGGTACATTTCTTAGAAATAGTTTTTAAGACTGAGATATTGTTTTGTTGAAGTATATTTTGTAAAACTAGAAAAGAAGTTAAGATTACTTTTATAGCTGTGTCATTTGTTCTAAGGAGTTGTAAACATTTATATTGTTATTGCTCTTGCCTGGACTCTTACTCACTTTTCAAAGTTTAAAGACTAGTCTAGGCAATTTATTTTCAAAACTAGTTTCCAACACTTATGCATTTGAGTGGATGTCCGTCTTTCTGTTTTAATTTTTCTAAATAAAAGCTAAACACTTTAATCCTATGAATAATTTGTGTAACCTATTACCGGTTATTTTCATAGATTTATTACACTCACCAACAGACTTCATAGAACGTACAGAATTTTTTTGATGTTTAGAACCTAGCATTTTACCGTTTATTTTATACCTCTTACTAAGATTTATATATCTTTTATTTAATGGGTTATCAAGAGTGAATACATTGAATGATTGTACATTTATTTGCCACTAACCAGACTTTTTTCTGCAGAATTTAGGAACGGGAAAACTTCACTGTGTACATGTGTACCTATATTACATTTATAATCAAGTACGTTATGTAAAACGTTTAATTAATTGGCAATTTAATATAACTAGCGGCCGCCTAGTGATCAAAATTCGACCATAATTGATTAAAATTTTGAGTTTGATCGTTCACTATAGGTACATGTTATAAATCTAAAAGATTTTCTCTCTTTCAAAGGAGCTAAAAAGCTCCTTGCAATCCTTTGTCTTTTTTGTGCGATGCCTAGAGGTTTTATTCTACTTGAGTGACTTTTACTTATTTCTTGTCGCACAATAAATAATATTCTTGTCTATTTTTAAGAGATATCCTTAGAGAGATATGAGAGTTTTATCTACGTTACGGATGACAGGATTCTTTAGTACTTATAATAATAAGTACTCTGTTCTGTAGGGATACTGGTACCAATCAATATATATTTATATTAGTCTTCTATACGTGTGTGTATCACTGGACTCTTCATAAACGGCTAAACCGACATTAATTAAACTTTTTTTGTTTATTTGTGTGGGATCCCGGATGGTTTAGATTCGCAGTTGGCGCTGAGATCCGGTTGCAATCTAAGGTTCGGGTAGGACAACATCGTGCATCGGTGGGGTCCACTAGTATATATTATTTGACATAATAATACAACCTGGAGACAACGTGGCAGTGAAGGGGACACGCACATATGAAACGTGGCAGTCGAACATGCGCATGATCATTAAATTTAGATATGGGTGTTAGGATACAACTACACCAAAACAACACCATGGCACGGAAATTCATATAAGTCGTAAAGCCATTCGAACCTGGGGTGCAAGATTAAATGCCACATCTGAAAGAAGACTGCAGCGTTCTCGGTGGAATAGATGACACAGCGGCGGCACTTGATGACACAGTGCGCTCGTCGTACTCGTATGTTATATACTCGTGTGTCGTGTAGTTATGTTTTTATACAAATAATAATTATAGTTATATATTTTTAAAATGACTACACGAATGGAGGTTAAAGTGGTCGCCCCACCACTGAAAAAAATTTGATCCCCAAATAGTTGTTCCGAGTCTGGGCGTTCTAAGTGTCCGTTGTTTGAATGTTTGTTAAGTCCCTCTCGACACAAGCTTTAGTGTAGTAGTTACTGTGTCTTTTTTAGAAGAGAAAACAACGCACACACGATTGACTCTAAATATCGGGTAGTGATGATGAATACCCAGAAGGAGAATGCAAGACGAACTGGACATACATCCACAAGGAGGAAGGGAGGGCCTGTGCCCTGCAACTAGGCTAATAATATTGAACCCTCTACGAATTTGGTGTATAATGAACTCATAGAGCGTTATACACGTGTACAAGAACCGGCCTTAAATATTGATGTACATAGCAATGGCAGATATTAGTAATTCTAATATAATATAATTAATAACAATACATAATCTTTCTAATATAATTAATTACGGAGGACCCGATCAAATATAAAACACCACAGTATTCGTTATTACAGGTAATTTATCAGCGCTTTTATATTGAACCCAAACAGCCGACTAATTTCAGAGTGTTTCATTGTTATTGAATCGATTTACATTTATCATCGTAATTCAAGGTTTAATGAAAGTTGGCGTGGAGTAATAAGATTCTTAGAAATGACGATTGTTTAAAAACATTTTCTTTTTAATACATACTTCGAATCCTTAGAAAGCAATATTTCCCAAAAAACCCTTACTTAGTAAGTTTGGCGTGGCATAGTGGATAAGCCACGCAAAACTTACTAAAATCTGAAAATTTAAACGTTAGAATAAGATAAAGAAATCGTTTCTATTGTTACTAAGCTTTATAAGAAATTTAAAATACATATAGTCAGTTATATACAATCCTGACGTCCGAATTATCAGAGCTGCTACTTGTTTTTTGCTTTAAACTAATGTAACGTTATCGTATCGTCAGCGAACTCTCAATTTAAAGTATTTTTATAAATTTTAAGTAAAGTCACTAAGATACAACCCTAACATCAACTATCACAATTAGTCGACTTGTTTGCCTCTTCATACTACATAAACAAATGCGTTCTATTAATTTAAAGCATTTTTAGGATTTTAAACTACAGTTAGTAATAAACAACCCTAGCGTTGTCGAACATCGCAATTCCGTTTACTTCATTTACAACAAGGTTACAGTTCGTTGTAGTATGTGAAGTAACAGGAATTTAATAACGTGGTAACGAAGTTCGTCTTCGCGAAGCCAGCAGTAATATCTAAATTATGTAAACTTCTTAGCATCGACATCATTCATCATTATATATTCTGTTATAACGTTATTTTAAGATATTGTTCTTCTAAATAACACCAGTGAGAGTAAAATTCGACATTCCTTTTCGAACTGTCTTCTTCAGATAATGTGATATGCGTGCATACATTTTCTTCAACAATAAAAAAGCAACAATCACAATCTTAACAAATCGTACAGAGTGTTCAGAAACTATGTTTTTATATTCTAATTGCTGCTTAGAAAATGTATTGAACATTTATTTATAAACGCAAAAGAAATATTACAAATGTTTATTAGAATCCTCTAATTTCTGCGCTAGTGAAAACTGGACAACAGAAGTTGTTTGAAGCTAAGTACTAGTACAATTTTATTTACTTATGCCAAAAAGATAACAGTGCGTTTTATTTACTCTAGCGCTAATCCCGGCCTCGCTTCGCTACGGTTAGTCTGATATTTTTAATTGCTCGTTCCCGTAGAAAAACTTCGGAATAAAAAGTGTTCATAAAAATTTCAAGTTAATCCATTGAATACTTTTCAAGTTTTACGAACACAAACATACAAAAATAATAATAATATATATTAAAGTTACAAAGTTATACTACAACTAAGTACGTAATTCTAATTTACCGTAACTTATATCGCGCTGTTCTGTAATCTTCATTAAGTATCAGCCTAATTATAATTGGCTTATGTTTAACTTATCACTAGATATAGTAAAATATAACAGTCAAAAATAGTAAATGATCACCAAATTGCACAGCAAAATATATTTAAAGATATCAAAACACAAAAATAGGAGCTCCTTTGGGTGGGTTTAAGAAGGAACCTAGCATAACCTAACCCTTCCGAAACGGAATGCAGTGATTTGAGGCGTATAGGTGCTCGTTATGATATATTTTAGTAAGCATATTTTGCTGCGCAATTACTATTTTTGGTAGTCATTATATTTAATCCCATTATAATTTATTTTAAGGTTTATTGAAGAAAATATCTGCGATTGATGACATTATCTCCATGTCACATCGAATGTACTTAGTACAAAGTACCTTTAATTTGATTGTGTAGGTAATCATGGTAAGTTAGTTATGTCAGTACCTGCAGGCAAGTATATAGACACACATACACTCAGGTCTGTTGCCGGGAAAGATAGTTATAGATTTGCTAAGATCCTGACTTATCTCTTTCACAACTGCGCTTATTGCATTATGGCACCCGTATTATAAGAATTGTCTATGTTTTACGTAATAAGTAACATTTACTATTGGAGATTTATCTGGCCAGACTTTCAAATTTTCAAAAAAAAAGATGTTTTTGATGTACTCATGTCCAGGTACTAATTACCTCGTACAAGGTACAAAGGTAGATTAAGATTATAAGATAAAACAGACTGCCTTGGTGGCACAGCGGTAATGAGAGATAAGATATTAGGTTCAATTTCCGAGTCTGGCCAACTATCATGAAATTTCCAGAACCAGCATATTTAGTCTGAAACTGAGTATAACTTGCGAAAACTGGGTGTGTAGTGTATTACACACCCAGATGTCGCGCCTACTACCGCTTCAGGGATACAGGACTGAGACTATATGAATTAAAAAGATAGTTTAATAATCCTATGTAATTAAAAACGCACGTAAGTAAAACATCGTTTATTTTTTAAATATATTTTAATATAATGTAACTTAATTATCGTAAACAGAAACAATGATTAAATAGGAAGGAAATTAGCATGATATTTATAACGATATTAAAACTAGAATGAAACATAACTGCTGATTCGTAACACATAAGAGACTTAAACATGGAATAATAATATGTAAGCTATAATGGTAAACAAGAAATGATAAAACGGGTGAAGTGTGGGTTGAGCTCTTTATGTGATGGTAAAAAATCCTCGGTGCGCGAATCCGACTCACTCACAAGGCCGTTTGACAAATGATTTTATACAATCTTGTCTGTGCAGCTGCAAAAATCTTCAATAAAAGGCTTCATTGGCTTCAAAGTAATAAAAACATTTAACAACAGTCAGACATTGATACAAAATAAACTTAAATAGTCCAGCGCATTTTAAAGCCTAACTAATATTATAATTGCGAATGTGAGTTTGTTTGTTTGTTAGTCTTTGACGCCTTAACATCATAAAATTTGGCATGTACGTTGTCAGGGGTACAGAAAAGGATACCTTTCAAACATGGGATACCATTCATCTAGAAAAAAGGACACGTTATCGAGGGATAGAAACTTATTGACAAAATCTAGATTAATGCACGCAAACCCGCAGGAAAACTATTCCAGTAATTAATAAATGGTAAAATACGTTTTGAATATGTACGAAGAGCCTGACCTTACATTTGTAAGGCGCTTTCAGAAATTGGGGCACACATAACCTTGGGCTATAGCCATAAGTGGTCAAGGGTCCAAACCCGTGAGCACTTATGTAGATAATTGGATTCGGCTGTAAGCATAATTTACCTATATGTTAATTGTAAGTTCCTACTGCTTGTAGTTTATAATTTAAGTAAATACAAAGAAATTTTTTAGAAGAACATTTTATTATTTAGCTATATAATATCAGCCCTGTATATACAGTCTCACCCTGCTGGGCACCGGTCTGTTCTCAATGCGAGAAGCGTTAGGCCACAGTCTACCACGCTGGTGCAGTGCAGGTTAACAGCATTGACATATCTTCGAGAACATTATAGGGAATCTCAGACATGCAGGTTTTCTCACGATGTCTTCCGTGACCGTTAAAGCGAGCGATAATTACCTATTGTACATGACTTCAAGAAGTAAAAGCCTTGGTATTGAACAAGGCTCCAACTTCTACTTAGAAACCCAACGTTCTCACACTAGGCTTTTGCAACTAATAACAATAATAACTACTGTTAAAAACATATTTTATCGCAGCAACAAAAGTTGTCAATTACAAGATTTATGATACAATTTAATGGAGTTTAAAACTAGCGAAGAATGATTTTATACATCAAAATATTCTTACATCGAGGCATGTTTATTTAATTAATAACGACTTGTCAATATTTATAAAATGCATAATTAATATTTATGTTTATTATTACAATTGCTGATTATGTTTAACTGGTTTACATTATAATTATCATGTCCATCACAGCAAACCATTGTTATTGATGGATAAAATCTGTTTTCTATGAAGTTGTAGGTAGTGAATGCGTAGATTTCATTCTTGATGTTAATTACATAAAGTATTTTCGAAACGAATTTATTTAACGTAAATCCTTACCAATATTATAAATTCGAAAGTAGATAACTCTGTCTGTCTATCTGTATGTCTGTCTGTTACCTTTTCACGGCTAAACCACTTAACCGATTTAGATGAAATTTGGTTCAGATATAGTTTAAAACCTGGGAAAGGACATAGGCTAATTTTATTGATGTAGGTACCACGCGGGCGAAGCCGCGCGCAAAAGCTAGTAATATAATAAAGTAAAATAAAATAATGTATTCATAAACAAAATGAATTTTCTATTAAATTCACTCTCGTAAACTCAGGTAATCAACCCATTCATGTTTGAATCCACCTGGGCCTGAAGCGGATGGTGTGAAAATAATTGGACTTAAACCCAAAGATCTTCCCAAATGCTCGGTGTAAATTGTTTTCAATACATTTGCATTCATTTTATATAAAATGAATGCAAATGTATTGCTATTGTTTCATAATCTTCAAATATTTGAAGATTATAAAACAATAACAATTTAATATAGATGCGTTGGTGAATATAAAGGACAGGCTAGGTACTGCGCCGTCCTAGGATTTAGTTTGAGTTTGATCCTAAAATTGTTGGACTGTATGCAGTTCATCGCTGCATTATGGCTGAGGAAATAATGCCGTAAAAAATAAGGCCGTATTACACAAATACTAGACCAGAATTTATTGAGACTAGTAATTTTCCAAATATATTACCGGTTCCTGTTGTTAACTTAGGTATTTAATTACATTTAAAATTTTTTATAACACTGTTATACCTGTTGTTTACTTTTTTTGTATCATATCTTTGTCCTTACTTAAAATGACTGCAATTTTGCGACCGACTATTCTATAGAGTGAACAAAGAGATAAACTATTACATGGTAATAATTCGAAGTAAATGATGGTAACCTATGCTAAACAGGTGTTAGATACATTGTTTTTTATATTGAAACACACTCATTATATATATGTTCAACATACTTAATGATGTAAGATTAGGTCGAAGATGATTGATAGCGTCGACAATTTTGACGCGGTATAAATTTCATATAAACGTCATGCTTGGGTCTGTTTAAGACTACTCTTGGATCAAACTCCAATGTTCGCGACTGTTCATCAGCTAGCTGTACTGTATAACTTTTGAAAATAGTTACCAATCCCGTAATCATTTGCATTTTTGCGAATCGTTGACCTGAAAACACAAAACAAATGATAAGAATTATGACTGTGTGTGAGTAGTCACAGATTTGTCCGCGAAGCACATTCGCATCTTAGAGATAACCGACAAGACAGACACACACGCATCAATAACACCCATACCCCATCATCGCATGTTATAACATCACACAAATATAAATATGCCTCAACCCTCACAAAAAAAAAATATGCCAATAAAAACCACTTTAACCAAATACAGTTTCCTATCCCAATTTAAGTGTAATCACGTGATAAAAAAGACGACATATCCCTTTGTCGTCTGAATCCCCACTAGAATGGAAGTCCTTTCCATCCTAGTGGAGAATCCAGTCTGATTTTTTGTAAAGGTTTCGCCCGCACTGGAAATAATTCCTGTATCCCGGGGGACTTTACAAACATTCAACCAACGGATACAAAGAACACCCAGACTCAGCACAATCATTTGTGGATCACACAAACTTTTGTCCCGTGTGGGATTCGAACCCACATTCGGCGCGGCGGCAGTGGCGAGGCGACCACTTTTAACCACTACGCCATCCGTGCAGTCAAAAGTCCTTATATGTAACAAGAGGTGTATTTTATTGAGGAAATAAAGCAGTAATTATTACTATTAGTTTAGCACTATTGATTCAAGTGTTTCAACTGTAATGTTATTGTTTTTGACGTTTACGGTAAATTTTACAGCAAACGTAAACAATAATATTGATTGTTTATACATATATGTTTGCTTATGCTTGTGTGCGCTTGTGAGGTCCTAGGTTCAGCTTTTAGGTCGAGCAAAACGACATCAGATATTTCTGATAAGAAATTCTTAGTAACAGCGCGCATTGTGGATGCCCAGTAGATGAAAATAGACTTGCACTCTATTATGTGGGGTTGAAATACATATCTGGCTAACAAATGTGAGTGAAATTATCTGTTACCCCTTTGACGATTTACTAATCGTTGAACGAATTTAGATATAGCTTGGTAAAAATACCTATTGGATTATTTTTATCCGGATATGCGTTCTACACATAGATGGGCAAAGCCGCTGGCAGAAAGTAGTATGCTAAATATATTTACTAATTTATCACATTCACATCTTATTGATTTCATCTTACGTTTGGTTATTAATATTGAAGTACTTTGGTTTGCATAATTATATTTTTATTATATACTAGAGTTTAATTTAACATAGTGTCAAACAAGATTGCTTAACAGTCACACACAGCTTTAATCAAAAACGCACAGAAATCACTTACGACAAGTTAAATAGTTAGAACACAAATAACCTGCTGTAATCATATAAGTGGGTATAATACGAAGTCAGTAAAAAACAATATCATATTTGGTTACTTACCAATACAGAGCCGGAAGCCTTCACCAAACGGCAAATATGTGTAAGACCTAATATTATGTTTCTGTTCTGGTAAGAATCTCTCGGGACAAAACTTTTCGGGTTCAGGAAAGTAAGCTGCGTTGTAGTGTAAGTGCGATACGGGTAAATGTATCCGAACACCTTTCTCAACACGAAGACCCGTCGGAAATGTATAATCTTCCATCACCTCACGAGTCAAATTAGATAAACTTGGATAGAGTCGCAATGCCTCGTCGATACAAGCCTCAAGATAAGGCAATTTGGAGATACAGTCGTAATTAAGAACGTTATCATGTTCATCTAAATATTTGTCTACTTCTTTCAAAACTTTCTCCTGTGTGTGCTCATTCTTCGCCATTTCAAATAATGTCAGGGTAAGAGTCGTTGCTGATGTTTCGAATCCTGCCCCTAAAATGGAAACGCACTGAGATGCCAATAGTTCATCATCAACCTTAATAGATATCTTCTTGAATTCACCCGTCTTTAATCTTTCTAAGCTGTCACCTACTAAATACTCATTTTGAACAAATCCCAAAACTAAATCCACAAAATCATGTCTTGAAGATGGTTTATAATTTCGTTGCTTAAAAACATCGGTTAGTAGGGTTGCGAAAAAGCTTGTGATATCTCTTCGATATGAATGAAATCCCAGACCATAAAAGATGGATGGCCATACTGCACGACATATATTTTTGATCCCTCTATATGTTGATTTTTCAAATATTTGATCACTCATTATTTTAAAATGATTGTTTTCGAAGTTCTTTTCCATGACTTTTGTTTCAATACCAAACGCAGCCGAACCGACGCCATACAAAGTGAATCGTGCCATTAAGCAGTTTACTTTAATAGCGTCGGCAACTTTAGTTTCATCTTCTAGCAAACGTTCGAATATCCTTGAAGATTTCTCGATCAAGTAAAACATGTTCTTCATTTTGGCAGTAGTGTACAAGGGCGTCATATTCTGCCGGATGACCTTCCATTTATCTCCATATGAGAAAAATATACCCTTAGTGCTGGGCTCTTTTTCGAAGTGAGAAGACACCTCTCTGCCGTTGAAGTAGTAAAAATCCTTTGCCAGTATAAGCTTGATAAGTTCAGGATCTTGAACTATAAGAGCCGGTTCAGTGCCATAAAATGATCCGATGTATGGCTCGTTAGGGAATTTGTCACATATTTTGTTAAGAACATTCCCTGCGGTCGTTTTCAATAACATAAATTCTCCATAATTACCTAAAATTGGCAATGGTTTTAAATGTGGTACATTTTTCTTCTTCCAATAATCAAACTTTCTTTTAGAAAAGTGGAATAAAATTATTATTAAACAAAACAACAACACTAGAAGGAACATTTTCAAATCAAATACGACTGACTACATATAACGACAACTAATATATAAATGAATAATTGTGCACAAGTTCTACATTTATATATGTATGTTAATATTCCGCCTCTTATTTTTATTTAGTTTGATCTTGTTGCTAGGTAATTTAAAACTTTAAATAGTATATAATTATATACTATTTAAAGTTTTAAATTCACATGAAATTTCATGTGAGTTTTGTGACATCGTCTACTTCCTGTGGTTATATCGACCGCCAGACACAACTAGATACAAAAAATATAATGTCAAGGATATTCAAAGTGTAATTGTTTTTTTTTTAATAAATTTACATACTATAGCTTGAGCCTTTGTCAATTAATGTTTGTTAAGTATTTATTGTCTTTTATTACTTAGAATATCTGTGCACTTTAGATTAATATAGATTACTATAATCTATACTAAGATTTAAATAATAATAATACGTTTATTTCGGTCGAAGTCCATAGAGTGTTAGTAACAATAACCTTAAAATACTAATGTTAGTAGACAATGAGTAATATGCATCAATGACTGAATCACGTCGAAAGATTATCGAAATTGGTAAAATTACCTTTTTAACTTATTTGTGATGAAAACTACATTATTATCTGTCTTTGTTTGCACAACATGGGGTTAAGGTACGAGTATGTCAATTTACTTTAAAACCGTTCAATAGATCATTTATAATAATTAACAATAATAATTTTAATTACAATTAAAGCGTTGAATATGTTTGTAGGTCAATATTAAATTTGTTTATATAGGTTGAAATAAAATCTACATAATTTTTAAATTAAATTGATGGTATTATACTGATCGGGGACGATGGCTGACCTATGCTTGGCACTCGTGCACTGGTGCTACTTGTGGTGACTGGTCGGCCTTTACTTTGAAAATTTGTTTATGATATAAGTAGGTTTTGCCCGCCGCATCCCTCGCGTAAATTTAGGTTAACAACAGTGTTTTTTTTTCTGGACGTCTTTTTTTGCACTCCTGACAACGTGTGCCTATACAAAAATTTTATGATGATGGGTTGAGTAGTTTAGGCGTGAAAGCGCAACAAACAAACCCACATTCACATTTATAATATTAACTAGCGACTACCCAGCTTCGCAGGGATAGTACAAAATCTTACCAAATTATACACCTAAACCATCCTCATAAATCACTCTGTCTATTGATGAAAACCGCATAAAAATCGATTTTCTCAGTTTCTCGCGACCGAACAGACGCAGTGGGGGTCTTTGTTTTATAATAATATGTAGTGACTAAGGATAGTTAGAATTAGGATTAGGATACAAATTAAATTCTTACATAATAGAGATACCTAATCAGTAAGAAGATAAGTACCTCGGCTTATGCTCTACGTAAACTATCATTGATACTTAACACAGATGCTTTGATTACAGCATACTATGGAATGGTCGAATCAGTGCTAAGATATGGCACAATATTTTGGGGGAATAGTACTGATAATAATGTAGCGTTTAAAGCCCAAAAACGATGTCTCAGAGCTATGTTTAATCTGAAGAAAACAGATAGTTGCAAACCTTATATTAAAAAATACAAAATATTAACGTTGCCTTCACTTTACCTACTAGAGAGTGCAACATTTGTTAAAGCCAATCTAAATTTATTTTCAAGGTTATCCGAAACGTTCCCAAGAAATAGACGCAATAAGAATAAACTCTGTCTTCACGAATCAAGGACAACATTAATGCGTAAAAGTATCTTTTGCATGGCACCAACAATATACAATAAATTACCAAAATCGTGGCAAAATATGTCCTTTGATACATATAAAAAGAAATTAAAAAATTATTTTACTGATAAAGCTTACTATCAGATATCAGACTTTTTCTCAGAAAAGGATTTTAATTGAATGAGTGTAAATTGTAAATGTATTTTATCGATTATTATCTGGGTTTTAGTGTCATTACCCTTACCTATATAATTTATTTATTTCTACTGGACATGTAATTTGAAATTTATTAGCGAAAAGACTGTAATTTTATTAATGTTGACATAATCTCTTATTTGTATTATTATTATCTGATTTTAATTTTCATTATTTAATATTGTTGCCTATGATATACAATTTAACATTTGTTACACTTATGAACTAAGAATTTTCGGACAAAGTTCCCGTAATGGCTCGTAGCACTATCTCTCTTTTTGTACGCCACTGTATGAGGCTGAACATGTACGAACTAAACACTATTTGTAATAATATCTTGCATTCAATGTATGTATACCATGTTCAAACAAATAAATTAATTCTTATTCTTATTCTTATAACTAGATTTATCCCGGACTACAATATAATCGCTTGTCGTTTTTCAAACAACCCATCCATTACATTGTTGTTCTTTTGTTTTTCTCGTCTATCATTAGAATCATTAGTGATCCTGTATGTTTTAGTGAGGCGTGATTGTAATATTAGTTAGAGTTTCTCATTTTGACCATAACAGTCGTATCGATTACATACAAATATAAGTATAGTATAAGTTTTATAGATCTCGATTATAGTGAATCTTCGTCGTACTCATCATATCATCGTATTTAAACATTTGTAAACAAGATCATTGACCAGGTCAAGATTATTTATACGGTTAATTAAACAACTCATTAATTTAATTATTTGTAAACAATAGATAATATATTACTTTGTTTTGACATCTTAATTTATTGTTTTCTGTAGTGATATTACTTTGTTTTGACATCTTAATTTATTATTTCCTGTAGTGCTCGCATAAGTAATAATCCCGGAACTACATAAACTACAAACGACCAATTAAAGAAATTCCATCTTTAACGACGACTATACCAAAATCAGCTCAATCCCATAGTCCAACATGTATTCGAGCTAACAGTTTAAAAGAGAGCTGTCGCTTAAAATAAAATCGCTGTGTTTCCAGGAGTATGATCATATTAGTCCGTTGACACTCAGTGATTCTTGCCGCAGAAATAACAAATAATGTTCTTAGGCTGCCATTTTCTACAAAGTGAAGATACCGTCGATCAGGCTGCTTCATTTGAATGCACGGATGGCGTAGAGGTTTAAGTGGTCGTCTCGCCAATGCCACTGTACCCTGATTCGTGAGTTCGATCCTCCCACTGCACTGAACAAAAATGTATGTGATCCACAAATAGTTGTTCCTAGTCTTTTGTGTCCGTTGTTTGAATGTTTGTAAGTTGACTCTCCGCGATACAGGAATGACTAATAATCTATAAACTTTCATGTTGTATGATATAGATATATTTTGTTTTTATTGATTTGGGACAAACGAGCAGACAGATCGCCTGATGGTAAGCGATTACCGCCACTCATGGACACCCGCAACACCAGAGGAGTTACAAGTGCGTTGCTGGCCTTTGAAAAAGGAGTACGCTCTTTTCTTGAAGTGTTGAAGGTCGTATTGGTCCGGAAATACCGCAGGCGACAGCTCATTTCACAGTTTTGTTGTGCGAGGCAGAAAATTTCTGGAGAAACGCACAGTTGTGGACTGCCAACCATCTATGATGGGAATGAAAATGCTGTCGCGTAGGACGATGGCGAAAAGAGGCGGTAGGGATCAGTTCAAACAATTCCTCGGAGCACTTCCCATAGTAAAAACGATAGAAGATGCATAACGAGGCCACATTTCTACGCAGCGCCAAGGGGTCTAGCCGATTTGAAACATCCTGGCAGTCGACGATTCGAGTCGCTCTCCGTTGAATGCGGTCCAGAGGCAGAAGCTGGTACTTGCGTGCCCCTGCCCAAAGATGAGAACAGTATTCCATGCGAGGCCGAACCTGCGCCTTATAAAGCTGTAGGCGGTGGGCCGGCATAAAATACTGTCTTGATCTGTTGAGCACGTTTTTTGAAGCTAATTTAGCCTTACCCTCTAAATAGCCGCGGAACTGGACTTCGCTCGATATGTCGACACCAAGAATTCCAATATCGGCTGAGGCAATTATGGGGATGTTCTCTAAATGAGAAGATACGACCAATGGCAGCTTTTTTGCGGTGAACGCGCAGACTTGTATCTTTATGGGGTTAAATCGGATCAAATTAAGTCTGCCTCAATCCGAGACTTTCTTCATAGAGGTCAATTTCAGACACAAGTTTGTTTCGGCTCTCAATTACGTTTTCCCGAGAGATGTTAGCGCAGCCGGTATAAAGAGCATCGCTTGTGCTGTTGGCCCCATAACAATGAATGCTGCTAATTTGCAACATGTCATGGATATGGAGGAGGAACAGAGTAGACGATAAAACACAGCCTTGCGGGACACCCGCATTTACAGACATGGAGTCAGAGCATTCACCGTCGACTACAACCTTAATGCTTCTGTCTGCTATAAAGCTAGTAACCCATTCGCATAATCTCTTGGGAAGCCCATAGGATGGGAGCTTCGAAAGAAGCGCTTTGTGCCAAACACGATCGAAGGCCTTCGCTATGTCCAAACTAACCGCCAAGGCTTCCCCCTTTGTCTCGATCGCCTGAGCCCAACGATGTGTCAGGTATACTAGATGATCACCAGCTGACCGACCCTCGCGGAAGCCGTACTGCTCGTCACTAAGTAGCTGATGACCCTCCAGGTATCGTAAGAGCTGCCAGTTGATGATGGATTCCATTATCTTCGAGAAAAAGGGGGTTATGGCTTTTGGTCTGTAGTTGGATGGGTTTGAGCGGTCGCCTTTTTTTGGGATCGGGTGGACCAATTATGTCTTCCATGATCTCGGGACTACGCCAGAAGAGTAAGAGAGCCGAAATAGTCGCGTTAAGACCGGCGCCAACTCTGGAGCGCACATCTTCAACACAATAGGGGGGAATCCATCAGGCCCACTCGACCTATGGATATCAAGGGAGAGAAGTGCTAAGCGCACTGAGCGTTGGTAGAACACGGTATCCGGCATACAACGCTCACACCGCGGTATGGTAGGCGGTTCTTGTCCCCTGTCATCCAAAGTCGAGTTGTACGCAAAGAGTTTGTCCAGAAGATCGGCTTTCTCTTTTGCGTCGTGGGCCAACGAATCATTTCCCATGTGAAGAGGTGCAAAGGATGGCTTGCAGAAGTTTCCTTCGATAGCTTTGGCAAGAGACCAGAATGCACGAGTTCCCGAAGGAAGACGCTCAAGCCTTTCGCCAATTCTATCCATGTGCTTCGACTTCGCCCTTGCAATGTAAGAGACATTTGATTTTTAATTAAAGGACCTGGAGGCAAAGATATACTCCTTTTTTAATGCGCTGGTATTTAAATCACATGCCGTCACCGCATCATCAGGCCTGGGCGCTTGGTAAGCTTCCTGCATTCTACGAGCTGCGTTTTTGGAAGATGGACCAAACCAAAGACGAAATTAGCCACCAATGGGGACCACAGAGGACGGAATGAAAAACTCCATAGCCTGTAGCACCACATCAGCAACACAATCAGTAACGGCATTGGGATCATCCGGCGAGAGGCATACTTGTCTCCAAGGGTAGGACACAAAGAAGAACCGCATCCCATCCCAATTTGCTGACTTGTAGTGCCACACACGGCGGCTGTGTGCAGCACACGATTGCGGCGAGCACGTGAGACTGTACTCCGGACAAGGCAGTCATCTGAGGAACCAAGTGGGGCGCCAACAGATACGTGGTAGCCATCCGGATGAGAAGTCAGCAGAAGGTCCAACAGTGAAGGATTATAAAGGCATGCATAGAGGCAGGAATGGTCGTCGCTGTTTACACGGATCCATAAGATGGAGAGGTCCCTATCTTCAAGGTTGCTGAGGCGACGAGAGCTGATATCGTCTCTGACATACACGCACACTCCAGCTCTAGACAAAAAGGAGTGTTCTAGTCCATACCCAGGGTAGGAGAGGTAGGAAGTATTTGCTGGAGACGATATCGGCGTCTCGGTAAAGAAGAGCAAGGCTGGCGTTGCTGTCTCGAGGTGGTGGTGAACAGCATTAAGGTTGTTATGTACCTAATCCCTTGATGTTGCAAAACTCCACGGCCAGCGTGGCAGAGGTTGCCATGGTATTTCTGCTCTTGCCCCGGGCAATATTAAGCGCAGTTTTGCCTCCCCCAGAATACGAGGGGCGACCTGGGCGTCCACGCTCAGGTACGTTCCAGCGTGGACGCCCAGAGAGGGACTCTCCAACGCCAGCGCAGTTGGTATCCTCCTGGGGTAGTATACGGTAATTCAACTGCGCCATCATGGGGGCGAGGGTAATTTCTCCGGTAACCTCACTCACTCGACGAAACACAATGCGAGCGCTATTTCACGTCGGTTTTCTGTGAGATCGTGGTATCACTCCGGTTGAGCCGGCTCATTCGTGCCGAAGCGTGGCTCTCCCACACACCATAATTCATAACAGGTATTAACGCGATTATGCATACTAAAGTGAGGGTGGTGAAGATTCTGCTGCCTCACAAACGGAGACATGACATCGCCGAACCAGTCAGCTTGTGATCTGCGGCCGGTTAATCTGGTCGAAACGTCAACTATTAATAAGGTAAACATTAAGGATAATCGCGGTAATACCCGTTACGAATTATATCTATAACAGGAATTCTTCCTAGTGTGGGAGACAATAATAAAATTTACCTAAGCAAAATCCTAGGTCTAAGCAAGGATTCGGCTCTCATTGAATAATAATAGAGTACCTATTGTCTATTATTCAATGAGAGCCGAATCCTTGCTTAGACCTAGGATTTTGCTTAGGTAAATTTCGATATTGTGTTGTTATCATTATATGCAGATGTTGCGATTAATGATATGAGTTAGGGATATGCAAAATAGTAGGTATAGCTGTTTTTCATATCCATTATATATAATTTAAAATAGATATGATGTAAAGGTTAAACTGGTTCGTGATGTACGTGTCAGTGACAATACTGATACAATACACTCAACAAATACAAAAAACTCTATTGAAATAAACGCAAAATGTATAAATATATTGTTAAACATCCATTGCAACTTCACTATACTATACTTCTGCCCTATTGTTATCAATTTATTTAAATTTTTAACATCGAGACGTCACTATGCAATTATAATTATTTTAAAATAGATAGGGAATGGTTACATAGTGAAATGACTATACAACACTTACGATTACAAACAAACATACATAATAAAACAAAACAAAATTGTTTTAACAATACTAGTAATAAATCGTTTTGTTGAATATACATATATCAGTATCAGGGTCAAAAGAAATTATCATTTAAAAATTCATGGATGGAATAATAAATGATCAAACGAACTTACTATGCGTTTCAAATAAGAATGTGCATGAACCCGCGCCATGTTGTGACGTTATACCTGTCAAATCGAACAAAATAGGTAGGGTCAGTAAAACAGATATTTTTAAAATAATATTTATTTTTAATCTGAATCTTGTAGTTCTTCGATTCCGCTCATCCCACTGCTTAAGCAGTTATCATCTTCACCGCCATCATCATTCTCACTACTGCTTTCTCCTTTATAAAAATATTTAGGTCATAAAAATATTCTACTGACTGTTATTTAAAAGAAAAATATTAATTTTGTTACCCGTATTTATAACGAAACTGAAATTATCATCGTCTTCTATAAACTATCGTTGCCGGTATTCATTTTCGATAGGAGTCACAGAGTTACTTTATTTAAACAAAAAATCATAGACAATATCAGTTATTCATAGTTATTTTACCTCTGACAGCACTCAAATTTTATTGTTCATAAAAAAATCGCATAATAATATAATTACCCAAATTATTTTTTGTTAACTAATAAAACGAAATCCTAACTAATATTATAAAAGCGAAAATTAGTTTGTTTGTTTGTTACCTTTTCACGCCGAAACCACTAAACCGTACATCCTAAAATTTTGCATATACGTTGACAGGTGTACAGAAACGGACATAGGCTACCTTTCATCCCGAAAAAAGTTTCCCGTGTTCCCGAGTAAAACAATAATAACGTTCTTATGAGAATAGATAGCGCCACGTGTCTTTCGAATCATGATTTAATTATATTATTACAAGCAGAGTACAACTCGAATTGATTGTCAAATTCTAAATTAACGCGAGCGAAGCCGCGGGCAAAAGCTAGTAAATATGCGATGAAGAACATAACTATGTTTAATATTTCGGTATAAATAATATTTCTTATATAACAGTTTTATCAGTTTAGTGCAAAATATAATTATATCCGTTTGCTTATGACTTGAATTAATTTAAAATAGTACATATAATAGTATACCTTAATGTCATGTCATATGAATGAGCACGCTTTGATGGTGGTAAACTATATCATTTAAGCAATGACATCATTATTTTCATAATTCTGTATATGATTAGGATTCCTTCGCACAAATAAGGAACGTTACAAGTCACTACTATGTTTTTTTGGATATCATTCACTCAGTTCACCTAAATCTTAAAGTAAATACTAGTTGTTGCCCGCAGCTTAGTTTGCGAAAATTTAGATTAAATAAACGCGCCTGTTTCCCAGAGGGGAAGGCAGAGACTACGGATTTCCATTTGCTACGATCCTGACACACTTCTCTGGCTTCATTCGCTTTCATCACATTCCTCATACATACTCGCCGGTTTAAGGTGCTCTTAACCTGGCCTTTGTCCAGAACGACTCCGATCTGATCGAGATACTTTCGCCTAAGTTTTTCACTTGCGACTGTTCCATTCACACTAGCCTTATAAACTTTCTTAGTCAGTCTTTTCTCTTCCTTTCTTTCTACATTTTACGTAATTTTCTTAGACATTCGTGAATTTTCAGTTTTAACAGTTAATGATAGTTCAAAGACAACAAAACATAACTAGTTTAATATTATGGACCATGTGAACGTGTTGTTGTTCAATGTTATGAATATGATTAGTTCCAGCCATATAACTGCTTCTATATGGCTTCAGACTATAAATAATTTATCTATTTATAGTCGGAATTATTATAATATAGACGTAGTCTTACTTAAAATATAATAGCATAATGTCACAGACGCGATATTTCAATATTGGTAAACTTAGTTTTTTTTTAAAATGATGTTTTAAAATAAAATCTGTCCAGTCCAGCATTTGATTCATCATTCGAGTCAAATAAAACAATTTTTTGTAAAGTGGCGGGTCGGTATTTGAAAAGCATTTGATTCATTGTGTCAATTGAAAACAAAATGTCGTAAACTATTTTGTACATAGTTAAAGATTAGGTTAATGTATTCGACTTTAGCTACCGTTAAATAATAAAATAATAATTATTAAGTTGGCTTCTTTTTTTGTTTTTGCGAGATTCCTACACGTGACAAAACGATTGAAGATTGTTCTAATTCTTGTTCCTTTTTGTACTCATTGATTTATAGAATTGACAAAAACAAAACACTTAGTTGAATGGTTATTTCAAGCCAATTCTTTTGCGAATCGATACATATTGTGTCTATCAAGTGACTTTAATAAATAAAAAGGTTGTGAAGCAGTTAGGATTATTTAAAATAGTACTTAGGTATGCATGAGTGTTTCCAATTCAACCAAAAATATTGAATAATTTGTTTCAAAGTTATGAAAAGAATTTAAATTACTTAGGCCTCATAACTTATGGGTTTTCATTTGAAAAATTGTGACTGTTATACTTATTAGTCTTAATTGAAATTCCATATTTATATTGGACGTTGCCAATTCAATGGTGATTGGGTTTTAGGGAATGCCTGTCTCAGTTATTAATTTTTGAGCGGACAAATTTTCCAATAATAGCATCCTACTTTGGCATATTTTAATTTGATTGATGTGATTGATATTATTAATATGTTATAATGGCGGCTGTACACACTCGTCGAGAATGTCTCGCCGAGAGCCTCGGGCGATGGGGCTCTCGACGAGAGCATACCTGTACACACTCGTTTTTTCATTCGTACTGAAGATTCTCGCAGTCATGGACGTAGAAATTGCTGCTGCTGTTTGTGTTTGTGCTGTGAGCTATTATAATTTCTTACAAATTTACTACAAAAAGAAAATTCTTAACACATGGCGAAGAAGAAGATGGTGGATGGTTACTATGCACCGCAATAGAAACAGGTACCTAGATATATATTTAAAACTTAAGAACAAACACGGTAAGTTAATGTGTGTATACCTATATTACTAGTAATTGTATATATTTATATTTCAGAAACACCATGGAAAATGGTTCTATTTGATAGTACTCCAACGAAATCCTTTGACTCGTACGCAAAAAACCGACAAGCGACCGAGGCCGACCGAGGCGAGGCGCGAGAGAGCGACACAAGACGAGACCACCATATACATTCTCGCTCTCGGACTGTCTCGGGGTGTCTCGGCGAGTGTGTACAGCCGCCATAATGGCTTACATGACTTCAAATGTGCATGACGGATTGACATCCGCTACTTTACGCTGTGTTAGTGGAGCGCGGGCTTGTCGGCCGTGGTGTGTGTAGCGTTGTTTGAGTTCAATTGTTTATAGGGCTGCTACACGGCACCGGTTGCCTACAAATGACTACTCAAAAGGATGTGTACACTAGTACAGGTGAATCAACCAAACTGTGACATCGAACTGTGATATGACCAATCCGTCATCCACACTTGTGCAGTACGGACAAAGTATTTGCTGCTTCAAAAGAATTTTGACACAGCTTGTAACTCGTCACGAAGACTTGGGCACCCGCTGTACTCCTGTTTGATTGCCATTTTGTTTATCCAAACCATGGGACTATTAAGCTGCACGGTTAACTGTACGTTGTTGCTGTGTACTGTTATTGCTGGTTAATATCGTTTTTTCTGCACTTCTATTTATCCTCTATAAGACATACTTACATTACATCGTAAAGTATGTCATTATCATTTTCGTTCTTCATTCTTTTCTATCGTCGCCGCCAGGGCAATGAACTTGACACACGTAGGCGGCAATATCGCAGGTGTCAACGCTTGAGTCGTCTGGAAAACCGTAGTACTGAGGTACCCCTCCACGTGTAACGATGTGGCCGCATAACAACGTACGCTTAAATGGTCTCATGCTGGCAAAGACTCTGTGATAGACAACCTGGATATACCAAGTTTCATAAAATAACGTTTTCAGTAGGATTTGAATCTGGAAGTCGTGAGTAAGTTTGGACGTTATTTAATGAGTTTCACGACATAAATTTCGACATTAATAAATCAATTTATTCGATAATTATAATAGACTTAGGGTGCCGCTTGTTTAAATAGAAGGACGACGAATAGACGACCAATCATTCTAATCTTTGAACAAAATCAATATGTACAAACGGTTAATACAATTTTATTTATTATCGTTTTTAGATGGTCTATATATTATAACAATATGTATGTTAGGCTAA
Source organism: Catocala sponsa (assembly GCA_963564715.1). Taxonomy (NCBI): domain Eukaryota; kingdom Metazoa; phylum Arthropoda; class Insecta; order Lepidoptera; family Erebidae; genus Catocala; species Catocala sponsa. The sequence continues at coordinate 16,027,853 of OY751338.1, read as the reverse complement.
GAGCATTAGCAATAAAGAAGCATAAACTCAAATTAATAATGCTTGAATATTTTGTATTTATATTAAAGTTATTTGTTTTTCAGTTATAAGTAAACTGACTACTACTAGTTTTTGCTAAAATCTGGCTATGATAAAACAGGGTTCATACCAAATAAAAAACATTTGGTATGTAATTAATTGATTAAACATAAATGATCATAAATATGAAATATTCAATCAGTCATTAAAATGAATTATTTTCAAAATCATTCTGGCAGACCTGTGAATACTTTGGAATATTTCTCCATCAAAGAAAACATGTTTTTTATTTTACCGCTGTATATAAGGTGTCAAATTCTGACGAATGACTTTGCATTTGTCTCCGTGCGAAAAAAATACACCTTCTGTACTGGGCTCCCTTTCAGAGTAATCCGATACCCCTCTGCCGTGAAGTAGTCAATATTCTCTGTAAACATAATCTTCATAAGTTCAGGGTCTTGAACTATAAGCTGGTTCAGTGCCATAAAATGATCCGATGTATGGTTCTATAGCTATAGAGGTTGATAAAATATAAATTTGCTATAATTACCAAAATAATGTATAGGTCTGTATATTTTATCTATGCATTTTTGATACCTTATTCAACCACTAATCAAACTTTCTTTTAGAAAAATGATAATATTATGGCACAGAAAAATATTACGAATAAAAACAATACGACGAGATTGCTACAGCAACTGCACCAATTATGTTGATGAGTTTAATTTTATATTATTATGCATTTTTATGTCGTCCCTACATTTTTGTATTTAAAATGTTTGAAATAGAATAATAAAATATAAATAATGGGTGTACAAGACAGCGTACCGAAAACTGTAATAGTGTGTAGTATGTATAATTGCAGAAAATGGGATTTTCAAAAGAAAATTCCCATGAGATTAACTCAGAATCATGGTCCCTTATATCCAGTGTACATAATATATTATGCAACGTGAAAGTTTAAAGTTATTAGACAATTGTTTTTCGAGAGATTATTATATAATTTTTCGTCTGTATAACCCAAGCATTCAAGAATGAATAATTTACCAGTTAACTCACTGTCTGAGTATTGGAATAATATGTAGAAGATTTTCGTACAAATGTTCTCGACGCCCATTTAAAGGTTGAATCTTTAATTCAACCTTTAAGTTGCGGCTAGGAGCGGGATACAATAGGTATTGGAAAGATTGACTCCTAATACCTGGTTTAGATGGTAGCTAGGTCTTACAACCTTACATGGTTCTAAGGATATCACCATTTTAGTAATTTAATACCTAGTCATTACATCTTTCTTTTACACAAGATCAATATCACAAACATTTGAGCAAAATAATAAAATGTAGCAGACATGTCACTCATAGAGAAAACCAGCAAGCTTAATACTGCGTAAGAGGATATTGTTACTGCGTTTGGCCTGTATGTAATGGAAAACGGCGTCGCCAGAATGTTTAATGAGATTGGTAATGTAAAGGCAGTTTCACGCACATATTTAAACCAGGTTTGATATGTTATCTAATGTCGTCAATTAATAATAATCAAATTTTCATTATTTTACAGGTTTTGTTGCCAAATATATGGATTTACAGAATGTAGGACATATTTAAAATCGGGCATCAATTTGTATTTGTAAACCATATAGAAGTGATAACCTAAACCGTTGTATGTATGGACCACGAATGAATAAAATGGACTAACTTTGGACTCAAACACTACTCTAGTGAACAAAATATTTTTGTACATCTGTGATATGTTTTTTCTGTACATAATCTTATAATTTTCATGATATCTATGCCTATCTTGGCTGTGGCCCTACAAATTCACGCAAGAAGTCTCTCTTTCATAATGCTATTTATGTATATTAAGATTAAATACCTATAGTAACTAATATTATAAACGATATCATTTCTATTAAATCACAATTATAAAAATCTAGACGTCATTCAAATGATCATCCAAAACATTTCAACATTAAAATTTAATTAGTTTGTTATCTTAATCACAAATTAATGCAATATGTTCTATTCGTGTAAGTATGTATATTAAGTAATCTAAGAAAATTCGATAATTATAATAATGACTATTACTTTTAAAGATTAAAAGATGTAATTAATTAATTAGTTTTCAAAATAAATATAAAATATGTATGGTATTACTTGTGTAACGTTTCTTACTAAACGACTACCACATAAGAAAACAGAGCTTTGATCACAAACATTGTGTTATTTCCACGAAACATCAACCGCTATTTTTATTACAATACCTATATTTTATTCACGTTTAACAACCACAATATTTGTTGAAATGAACATTGTACGAACTAAACGCAGACAAGCACGATCTCAGTAACCTACTTTCCACGTTTCCTCCGCTTTCACGGCTCTCTTCATGCATACGCTCAAGATTTAATATTTTACATAAAAAAGTATTTTATCTTAACACACCTAGTCTCCATAGAGTCTAATAAATTCAAAAAGTTAGATTAGCTTTCCGTTATTTAAGCATATTTTACGAAAATGCGTCTTATACTGTCTTCAACACGAAATTCCATTGTAAAACAGAAAGAAACGATCACCAGCACACAAGCTTAAACTTACCTTCCGTTACATTTAACAAAAATGTTGAACACAGAGATTTTCTATTATTCTTTCAGTGTTCCAACTACGAGCCTAAATGAAAAGATCTGAGATACAACGCCGAAATAATTCAAGAAGATTCGCGTCGCAATGTTGTGTCACATCCTACAATGCCCTCGAATGTCGTTCCGAAATAAACCTTCGAGCAAAATGGAGACGACAAACTTTTCATTTATGTATAACCGAGATACGAGAATTGTAACGTGAGATAGTTTAAGTACGAGAAAAAGGTTTCCATTCTTAAATTCTGATATCAGTTACGGTCTATTTCAATATATCCACAGTTAGATGAACTTCTAGTAATGGTAATAATTGGCATTAAGTTTCTTTTGAAAAATCGGTCAAAATACTGATAGTAAGTTTATATTTTATCCGGGCTAGATAATATCATGTAATTGAATTATTCAATCGGAAAATTTTCAGCCCAATAAGCTTGTCAACTTCAACCTATTTGCACGGAAGATATGTTTGTTTTTTTTGCCCTGTGTTCATGCATAACATTTTTGGGACAACCAATCTAAACTGAGCTTTGAAAATGATATTAGGACCGCTTATATCATTAGTCTAGCTCAAAGAGATAGGTATCGACAGAATGCTACGTTATATTTTTTTTTTCTAAACTAGAATGTTCTTGATATTTTCTGGCTCAAATTCCACAATGACCGATAACTTTAACCCTCGTGTGTGCTTATTACAAAATATTTTCTCGTTGGTCGGCTTTATATGGCACCAACAAAGAAATTCTCATAAGAGTGGAAATGTAAGGGTTCGTGGGTTGGACCCGTATAACGCTTAGTTTTGTTTCGAGCCTGTTCCGTGTGAACATTGTCATACAGCTTAAGGCGTCGACATTTGCGATAAGGTTTATCATATACTGGTTATTTAATGATGCAAAAATGCCCCTGTCTATCGGCAATACTTACCAAAAAAATATAAACAAAAAAGAACAAGTGTGTTTCATAGAGATTTTATTCTAAAATACTTTCACGCAGGGAATGAAATGTAGGTTAAATGGTACCTTTTTCAATGACACCCCAGGCGTAAGATTAATTCATCAATATTTTAACTAAATTATACTAACGTATTCAAAGAGTATCTACTACGACCTCGTTTTCGCAATATATAGAAAGAAAAAAACTGTCTGCATAGATTGGTTTGTTCCTCATACGGGGCAAACATTTGTGTGATGCACAATTAGTTGTTCCAAGTCTGGCTGTTCCTTGTTTTCGTTGTTTGAATGTTTATTAAAACCCCGTGATACAGAAAGTGTCATTTTAATCTATGCTTATAAGACAAAGTCTCCCGTCGCGTCTGTCTGTCTGTACGGGCAAATCACCCGTACATCGCGGTGTCAGCATTAAGCCGACACCTGCCATTTGTTTACTTTAGACATAATTATATATAATCAATTTAGTACCGAACAAGCATCGTACTCAATCGGTTGACCTAGCAAGTGTGTCATTGACCGTAACACATATATAGCAATAATATAGTATTAAATAGGTTTATATTTTAACATTATTTTGGTAGAGATAATAAAAGTTATAACAAGTTAACTTATCTCTATCATTTCATCATCCTTGGTGTATGGACCATATCATATTTTTCCGTACACTGTCTGTTCACGATAATCTCAAAAACTACTGAACGGAACACCAATAGACAGAGTGATTCATGAGGAAGGTTTAGGTGTTTAATTTGTTAAGGTTTTGTACTACTAGCGCGAAGCCGAGGGCGGGTCGCTAGTCTTTATATAATATATAATTCTACTGTACGCGTGTATGTCACTGAACTCCTCCTAAACGGCTGGACCGATTTTGATGAAACTTTTTGTGTGTGGTCAAGTGGATTCGAGAATGGTTTAGATATGTTTTTTTCTTGTGTACAGGACAACGTCTGTCGGGACAGCTAGTATATTATAAATTCAAAAGTTACTCTGTCTGTCTGTTACCTCTTCAGGGCTAAACCACTCAACCGATTTGTATATAATTTGGTAGAAATATATTTTAAGACCCGGGGAATAAAGAAACATAGGCATTCATCTTTTTTTAATAAACGTGCACAAAAGCTAGTTAAAATAAAACTAGTAGAGAAAGTTTTTGTAGATGTTTAGATGCTTGTTTAGCAATCACGCCTAAACTGTTAAATGGATTTGAATAAAACTTGACATACCATATCTATACTGTTAGGAATCAGAAGCTTAAAAAATAACAGATACACTTTCACCTTTAAATAATCATTGAATTATTAAAGAAATGCATTAATAAATAAAGTAAGAGATAATTGATATCACCCAACAGCGATCACAGCACGTCCGATCCGTCCGCCACTCATGTCAAAGAGAATCATTATGCGCCGAGCACGCTTTTATAACCCGCTCGATCGGACGATTTGTGACGTTAATTGTTTACATCGCAATCCGCAACGTACTAGAAACAAAACGTTATTTATTGGCACAAACATGACACACTACAATTACTCTGCATCAAGTTTGCAGTAAGCAGTCATTTATAAAGCCGTGGCATATTCCGACTTGGCCTTAACGAAACGCGCATGCAAAGCTCGGGACTCACGGAAAGGCCACCGGATGCCTGTCCAGGCATGTTTTACTTATTCACGCAGTAACACTATCGTCACACCGCTATGGAAATGTGCGTTATACTCCAGTTAATGCTACACAAACATTTATGTTTTTATTTGAACTACATACTAACACCTTGAGTGTAAACGCGTTAATAAATGCAAAACATGGTAAGTGTCTTATGTATCAAAATTTATACTATGCATCCTATCTGATATTATAAATGCGAATGTAAGTTTGTTTATTTGTTTCGCTTTCACGCCTTAACTGCTCGACCAATCGTCATGAAATTTCACATACATGATATCAAGGGTACAGAAAAGGACATAGAGCACCTATCAGCCAGAAAAAGTACTGTGCCCGAGGGAGCAAAGCCGCGGGCAAGAGCTAGTAATAATAATTCAATCTGTGAAATGAGGAGAGAATGTTTGTCAACTAATATAGTACAAGATCCTAGAGCTACCAGACCTACGTCATTCTATCAAGGCTGAATTTTCTACAGAACATGTGTTATGTATAAATAAACAACGTATGTCTAATCACTAGTTTAAAAAGGTGAGCTATTTCTTAATTTTCTTTGTTTCTTGGAGCTGATAGATCTCTGACTGTCCGCTGAAACATGGGTTCATAATGTTCACCCAAATAATATTGAAAAGGTTAAGATATTTCAGCAATAAAACTTAACTGACTTTTGGGTATAATCCTAGACTACGTTATAGAAGAAGTAAGAAAGAAATTTATAAAAAAAAAATGGTGGCTGATACATTCAAATGCAATTAGTGCGGTATAAAAGTAAGTACTTATTATTAATTGTGTATTCTTATTAACAGCCATGGGGATTTATAGCAAAATATAAAGTGTTATGTAGCAATCCAGAAAATTATCTATCCGTGATAAGTATCATCTAAATCTATTCAACGGCTTACGCGTCATTGAGTCGTAAATATTCAAACATCTTCACATCTATACTAATATTATAAAGCTGAAGAGTTTGTTTGTTTGTTTGGTTGGACGCACTAATCTCAGGAACTACTGGTTCTAATCGAAAAATTATTTTAAAGTTGGATAGCTCATTTATCGAGGCTATAGACTATATAACATCACGCTACGATCAATAGGAGCGAAGCATCAATGAAAAATGTTGCAGATTGTAGCAGACGAAGTTGCGTGGGTCAAATTGTGACGTTTTTACATGTTACCCGATAACTCAAATACCTGTAAGCAGTTACTTTATAGTACATACATAAATAAATAGCCCCATGCCTATTATATGAAAGATTAGACAGGGATATACCTCTATCTGAACCGATAGCTGGCGAAGTGTAGATGCGATATATCCAGCCGTAATACGAACGAGCCTATTTCCATTAGCTGACTGAGAATTTCTTGGCAGAAAAACCAAAGTAAAACAACCCAGGAATCAAACGCGAAACCTTGTGGAAACTATAAGCAACTACTGGAATAAGACTGAAAATGGGTTATATATACCGCCTCGATGGCGTAGTGGTTAGTATAACCGACTGCCACGCCTGAGGTCGCAGGTTTGATTCCCGCACAAGTCAACATTTGTGTGCATGAACATGGATGTTTGTCTTGGTCTGGGTGTTTCTATGTATTTACAAGAAAAATCATATATTATGTATGTTTATCGATTGTCTAGTACTCATAGTACAAGCTCTGCTTAGCTTGCGCTAGATGGTGTTGTGTGTATGTGGTAGAATATATATAATAACGTGTAAAATTTCAGGATAGTTTGAAAGAGATAGTACGTTGGCATAGCTCTTGGGCCAACGCCAATGATCTTTCAACAAAATAATCTGATGCACTCACCTGCAAATATATTCTTTAGAAAACATTCCACACAAACACAACAACATAATATGTATCTGTTGGCGAAGAATAGCATCCCCGTGGTTTCTGTTATTTCGTGTGCTTTAGTGTAAACAATTTTACATTGTAAATACTTGACAGCTTTATGCTTATAAACTACTATAGTCAGTCCAACGAGACGAGAGAAAATATGAAAACATACGTTATTAAGGTAACGACAGCGAGCGATAATTATGTCGATCCTTTTAATTCACACGCAGTGACGTAAGAGAAGAACCAGAAGTGGCTCTCATCTTAAGTATTGGCATCCGATAAGTCCACAAGATGCCAACATTTGTTTCGCGATTTAATGTATTTTGTGATTTTATTAAATTAGTCAGTCTTATACTTAGAAATGTACTATCTTGCCAGCTTGGAAATACGTATATTTATTGCAAAGTAATAATAAAAATAATTTGAAATTCTTGTAAATACCTGTTAAAGATAATGAAACTTTCAAATGTTACTGATTCATATTTATAATAATAAGAATAATTACTTTTATTAGTTAAAACTGTAAGTGAAAACTTTGATAAAATATATTGAGAAAAGAAAATATTAAATAGTGAATTTCAACATGTACATTTTATATAAAAAATATTAAGAACTGCTGGCCGTTTCTTTACAATCTTTATCTCATTGTCCTTTCTAAGATAAGTATTTTCATATAAAGACACAATATTATTTCTGGCCTAAGTATTTCATAAAGGGTATGACAAGATCCCAAAGTGTTGTTATATTTTTTTTTGCTTCAGATAAACCTCGGTCTGCAGATATTTCGGCAATTTCAGTTTCATCCTAATAATATTAAAATAGGCGGTGATAGCCTAGTGCAAGACCGCTGGACTGCAAACAAAAGTCTCGAGTTCAAACCCAAGGCACGCACTTCTGACTTTTTGAAGTTATGTGCCATACGCACAAATAGTTAATTATCGTTCGCTTGAACTGTAAAGTTAAACATTGTAAGGAAACCTGCATGTCAGAGAGTTCTCCATAATGTTCTTGAAGATATGGGAAGTCTGCAAACTCACACTGGGACACCCACATGGTGGACTATGACACAATCCTTCTTGCACTAAGAAAACGCCCGGGCCCAGTAGTGAGCCAATTTATATAAAGGGTTGATATTATTATTGTAATATTATAAGGAAAATGTTTGTCAAATCGTTTAGTTGTTTAACTCACCCGTCAAACGATTATAACAAACCTTGGCACGCAGACATCTGTTAAATTAACACTTAGGATACATTTGATCCCGTAGAATTTACACAGATTCATCCGCGCACAGTAACAGAATGATATAAAATTCTACTTCTGCTTACCATTGAAGAGGCCGTGATTCAATGTGTATACATTTTAACTTATTATCTGGTCATAATAAAAGAAAACTGCGGCACTACAGTTCAAGCAATGTGTCGCAGAGAACTTTTACAAACTTACAATTAACGGACTCAAAATAGGTAAAGCAATTAGGTATTTATAAATCACACCTGTCCTATGTAAGATTTGAACCCACAACAAACAGAGGGGTAAAGTTTGGCCCGGTGTGCCATCCAGCCAGTAGAGTCATAATTTAACAGACAACTTTCCTTTCATAATATTTCACCCGAAACAAATTAAATGAACTCAACAGCGTTGCATTCGAAAGAATCTGAAATTAATTTACTAAAAAGGAGAGAGTTTTGATAATAATTTGCTTTAGCATTTGATGCCAGAAGAAATTTAAGAACAGTTGCTGTTGTCATAGCAATTAAGCATTAATCCATCACGCTGTTTCCCCTCACTCGCGCGTCATGCGTCGCCATTAAATTTGGTTGAAACCTGGCAGTGATATTTGGCTTCATTTTTTTTACACGCTTTTACTATCTTTATTTGAGTTTCATGTTTTATAAGCTAGTACAATAAAAATTAAGCGTACAAGCCATGGTAAGCGGTTATCGTAGCTTATGTTATGTTCTATTAGAACAAAATTTTTTATTAATTTCAAATTGTATTTGAAACCTCTTCTTGGCAAACATTGCATGGAATAAAATGCTTCGACTATAGGTATTTGTAGAAAATTTTAGCTCTTCAGTTGTAAAGCCTATGTTTAGTATCACGCGATAGTCTAAGCACGAAAGTAACTCCGATGTACTAATTAGCTCAAACATTGAAACTAAGAGTACTACCTAAATCGTCTCGATTTAAGCTCTGGTAAGTTATTGGCGAATGGGGTTGTTTCTTGAATCCGCTATCGATTTAAGAAGACGACCTGCGAGTTTCTGGTCTTGTTCTTCTAATGGAACTTCTTGTTCGGAACCTTGAAGCACGTGAATTAGACATAATTATTTATGAACAATTATAGGCGTTTATGTTAAATAAATGAATAAATATTTTATGGTTTTTATACAAGCATTAATTGCTCAACACCATTATCACAATAACATAGTAAAGGCGAACCAAAATTTAGAATTAGCAGCCTTAATTAAGATTACTTTCAATCACTTCTTAAATAAATTGATGTAAAAGTGATACCTATACGATTTTAAATAGTAAGACTATGTGGTCAGTCCTAACTTAGCATTTTAATAAATAGAAAAGCTTTTATCTTAACCAACTGTCAATTTTAAACGTTACTTACGATAATTTTAATACGTAAAGGCAAAAAGTAACATAAATAAAGCCATTTCGTTCCTGTCATCAACCTATTCTAACGTATATAGGTTGACATAGCTGTATGGTGTAGGTCTACCATGAAAATATATATCCGGAACTTCGGGAAAACGGAATATTAAGGTTATAGCTATCGGGAAGTCTCGTTGGGTTAGGTTAGTGACTTCGTTTCTTCAAAGTGACATTACTTCGTTGTTCAGATCACTTTACTGTAGAGTTTAGGATGATCAAAGCATTACTTCATGTGTTTCATGGTACTCATAGTACAAACAATAGACACGAAACTTCGGCATTTACGTTTCATGGTTGGCCTCCAGGTTTGTTGAATAACACGGACGTATTTTAAAATTTTCATATTGTTAACATGAATTTTCAATTCTTTCCGAATACAGCATCGCCGCGGGCTCAGACATTGCGAACAATAGATTTTTTCATTGTGTCGGTTCCACAGAATTCAATGTGTTAAGGTTATATACTTTCAACCCTGTTTTAAGCTATCCTGCTGCTGGGCACGGCCCTTTTCTCAGTGTGAGAAGGGTTAGGCAATAGCCCACCACGCTGGCCCAGTGCGAGTTGGTAGACTTCATATATCTTCGATAGCTATACGCTAGCGATAATTATTAACTATTTAATACGAACATAACTTCGAAAAGTCAGACATGTGCGCCTTGGGATCGAACTCGAGACCTCTGCTTGGCAGTTTAACCATGTTCTAATAGGCTATCGCTTCCTTGCTTATTGTATATAATGAATGTAAATGGTTACTAACAATATGTTATCAGCAAACATTTACGAGTTTACCACATTGTTACAATGTGTCTTTAACTAAACATAATAATATTAACTGTAGTACATGTCTACTACGAGTATTATACATAAGTGCATTAATATATTAATATAATGCATTTCTATGTAATTTTATTAAAACTTCTGCTGCACTTGTTTTAAAACCCTACTTTCGTAGTGATATGAAATGATGAAGAAATGCTGTCTACGCGAAAATGCTAAGATTCTGAAAATACCATATTTTTAGAATCTTAGCATTTTCGCTTGTGTTATTTATATTCCAAATTTCATATCACAAGAGTGACTTTAAGTTCCTTCTGTCAACAACAAACTATATAAAATTCACGTTGACATATTTTACACAGTTGTACGTAAATGCAAAACTAATTTAACGACTCAAAGCGACGCGGGAAGATTGCAGGGCCTCTAATTAAATGGCAAAGTTTTCATCATATACGCTTTTCATCGCAGCTGAAGGCTTTTCCAGTAAAAATGTTCGTTATAAATTATAACTAGAACCTACATGGATGTGGTATGGCCCTCCAACCCCATTCATAATGAATTTCGTTTTTGTATCGTGTTGAATGTAGCCTGCCATACATGATATATTTTTTAGGTCGCGAATTTTCAATTATTTAATATGCTTGGGATTCAGTAATTCATTTTACTCCCGCTCAACAGACAAAATTTGGTAAGACCTCAAAATATTCAGAGCTCATGCTACGTAAATAGATTAAAGAATAATGAAACGATAATTCTTTTCCTTTTCTTTCTAAAAAAGACAACGCGCGATCTAGGGATAATCGCCGCGAGGGAGTTTGAAAACATTCCAGCAACTGACACATTGAACGCCTAGACTCGGAACAATTAATGGATCACACAAGTTTAGGTTCTGCGTGGGGACTGAATTTGTAACAACTATCCTCACTACATATACATATATGTACATATATAGTCTTACAACTATATCCGCAAGGTAAGATAGAGGCGTATTACAGCACATTTCTTCAGCAGTGGTTTTTAACACAGCACATTATAAGAGTAGTAAGAGTACTTTCAGGTTCCAAATAATAGAAGCAAAATGTGTGTCTCATCTGCTTCAAGGATATAAGAGTGAGACTATATATTTATGTCCATAGGCTCACGTCTCTTTATTTCGAAAGGAGGAAGTATTGGAGAGGTACTAGATATACGTTCTACCACCTATACTTTTATTCCATGACATAAACCAGACGAGTCCAAAGCCGTCTACCGTTCTGCTACTAAGACACAGAAAAACCTACTAACACTTTGACCGACCCAAAAATTGAACCTGGGTCTTTACTATTAGCTGTGAATATGACTGCATATCAAACTTATGTAAGAGAACCACAGAGGCAGGAAAATTTTAATTTAAGGTAGGACTTATAGTAAATATTTACTCCATAACTTAATTGACATTTTAATCCAGTATTAACGAAGTAATACCAAAGCCTCTGTCGGATAGATTATTTATTAATTAATACTATAACGATAGCCGCACAAATCTCTAACAACGTTAAATCAATGATATTTTATTACTTAATCAAAACCTGTCAAAACATTGAGTTATGCATAAACTTCAACTAGAGCGCAAAATTAACGCGAAACCAATTTAAAATAACATTTTCCGGTTCAATTTCACATTTTGTGGTTTAATTTTACAATGTCGTCCACAGATTACGGACTAAGTTCTCGATCCCATTAATCAACTCGGTGACGTTTCGGCATCAAGATAATTATAGTTTCTTACGGCCTTTATAAAAAAGGTATTATACCTTCGTATTATGTACCTACTAGCTTTTGTCTGCGACTTCGAACGCATACAATTTTAAAAAAGTGCGAGCTTTATATTTGTTCGCGACAACGTTAATATTGACTTTAATCGTGTTATCGTGAGTGAATACATAAGTATGACGTATAAAGTTTATTGTTATAATAGTGCTGAATTACGTCATATATAGACTTGAAAAGTGTAGATAAATAGTGTAAGTAATATAATATTATGTTTCTTTTATATAGTTTAAAGAATATCATGTTTAAAGCATAAATATTGCCAATAAAATGCATTTTTACCTCAAGTTAGGTATGTTAGGGTTCCTAGGTCTTAAGTTCTTAATAAAAGGTTTCACTTGTGTGTTTTATTTTATACACTACTAAAAGCACTACAACATACTGAAGGAATCATATTCCTACATAATATAGTTAAAAAGTTATTACACTTTTTCTGATATAAATGTTACAGCAAAATAGATTTTTAGACTAAAACCTAGAATAATTATATCTAGACCTAATTTCCAATAGATAAAACAGATACCAATAAATAGGTCTCATCGTGCCCTACGCGGCAGTTTTTGTACCATCACGCTAGCTAGTATAGTTCCGTAGATATAAGCAGAAATGTGTACCATAAATAATTAAAAATAAACTTGTGGACCGAGGTTTCTGGCCGGCTCTCGTTACGGTAAAGATTAGAGGTACTTAAGCGGTACAGTATCGATCGACCGCAGGTGCTCAAGAAACCTCATCTTCAAGCCTCAAGAACCAAACGGAGCCAGCCAGAAGCCTTCAACCAACTGAACTATGAAGCTTGTTTCTATTCATTTAAAGTCCTGATCCTGACCCGCACATCGAACCCGCAACAACACGCCTTTCAGAGCCTCCGACATAGTAACCAGTCATCGCCATATAGTACAGTCTACACATCGTGTACAGGACGTCAGCGACTCGACGGCTGTTTTGTAACCATCATCATATAGTAACGAAGCCCCGAGTTCGCCCGTCCGGTACATTCGTTGGTCCTTCGAGCCGGATAGAACAGGAGGCCTGAAAGCGTGTCCCGTCGACGTCCCGCGCCTGAAAACTGAAGACTCAAGATGCCGGTGACAAGATCCAAGGGAAGAGCTCCTGAAGCATGGACAATCGACGCTGATGCAGGACCATCGACGAGCAGCCCCGCGCCTCCGCGCACCGAAGCTCCGTGCGTCCGACACCAGATGGCGCCACGGTCACCGTCGACAAGTACAGATATAGTGCCGCGCATTCCGGTCGCCGCCGAGTCTATGTTGCGCGCCGCATCAAGTGAACGGATGGCTGCTCGCCGTGCGGAAGAAGATTCGAATCGGACGTTGCGGCCTGCAGCAAGTTTGGGTTCGAATGTGGCACCGAGCAGTGTTGAAGATACATCAAGACAGGCACAGAAAATGCAAGAGGGACGTCAAACAGCGCGGTCAGTGATGACACACCGATCGAATAGAAACGTGTTGAAGGCGCGTGAAGAAATTTTGAGGATCAAATTACAGTTGGCGCAGTTGGCGCTACAGAAGGCTGAAGATGCTGCGGATTCAGATGACTACGAAGAAGATGGCCGTTCGAAGGACGACTACGTGCGATCGTGGTTAGAAGAGGCTCCGGAACCGCAGATAGAAAATATAGAAGCCGACATCGGAAGAGGAACCGATCCGCCGGCACCGCCCATGAAGGGCAATAGTGACATGAAAACTGTCAACCCACAGCAAACAGAAGCCGACATTGGAAGAGGAATCGACCAACCGGCCGCCGCGCCCCCGAGGGGCAACAGTGACACGAAAATTGTCAAGAACTTACAGGACGCTGAAGACGTCAACAAACAGGATGAAGACCCTTTACAGAAAAAGGCCGTTCATCAACAGGGAGGAGATTCACTGAAGCCATTCATCACTGAACTCACCTCCGCCATAGCAGCGCTCGTGGACAGGAAGCCGCTGGACACCGCTGGACCGTCGCCACACCCAGCGGTATCGAAGGTCATCATGACACTACCAACGTTCAGCGGGGCGCATACAGAGTGGTTGTCGTTTCGTGCGATATACGACACCACAAGAAGATACTTCAACGACGTGGAAAATACAGCAAGATTGAGAAAAAGTCTCAAGGGAAGAGCACTCGAAACTGTCAGTTCGGAACTGATTGGACATGCGAAACCGGACGACATCATGAAGGAATTGGAACTACAATTCGGAAGACCAGACTCCATCGCCCAAGCGGAGACAGACAAGCTGAGGACGCTGCCACGCTGTAGCGAAGCACCGAAGGACATCTGCACATTCGCAAGCAAGATAAGAAGCAGTGTAGTGACACTTCAAACATTGAAGAAAGAACACTACCTCATCAATGCGGAACTCTTGCGTGTGCTGACCGAGAAGCTACCGAACTCGCTACGCGCACAGTGGTACCGGACCTATACAGAAAAATATGAATCGAAGCCAGACCTCAGCGGATTCAGCGACTTCGTCACCAAATACGCTCGCTATTGCAGTGCCTTCGCGCCAGCGGAGAACATAACTGATGGCCAGCCTACGCGTCGCGTCGTGCAGAGAACCCACACAGCTACCGAGAAGTACCCAGTTACCACACAGTACTGCAAGATTTGCGAACGCGAGGGACACTACCCGTATAGCTGCCAGAAGTTACTAGCGGGCGACGCTGATAGAAGATGGGAGCTGGCCAAGAAGCACGGCCTGTGCTTCAGATGTCTGCGCTCACGCCACCAGGGACATTTATGCAAGTCAAGGAAGTGCGACATAGGGGGATGCACCGCAACACACAATCGGCTTCTGCATTACGAGAAGAAAAACAGAACCCAAGAAGCTGACACTGAGAAACGTGAAGTGGTTGTAAGTTCGAGTATAACAGCGAAGCCCCAAGCCTACCTGAAGATAGTTCCTGTGCAGATTGTCGGACCGGCGGGAGAGGCTTCGACGTTCGCGCTACTAGACGATGGTTCCACGATCTCCCTCATAGATGAAGATATAGCCAACGCAGTCGGAGCAGAAGGAAGCCTAGACCCTTTCACGATACGCGCTATCGGCGATACTTCTATAGACATGCCGAAGTCAAGAAGAATAGACGTCACGATGAGAAACACTGAGGGCAAGCGAGTGCCACTATGTGCGCACACAGTTCCAGGGCTCGACCTGACGCCGCAGAAGGTTACTGAAGAAGATCTCAGGGACTGCATACACTTGCAAGACATCAAAGACAAGTTGATGTACGACATTGGCGTGCCGAAGATTCTTATCGGACAAGACAACTGGCATCTTCTCATAGCAAGTGATATCAAGAGAGGTCCTGATAATCAACCGGTCGCATCACTGACAAAACTTGGATGGGTGTTGCACGGCGCACGCTCGCGAACGCTAGGACACAGCGTTCACTTCGTTCATCAAATGTCAAACACAGAAGAAAACATAGACGCACAGTTGAAAGAATATTTTGCGCTCGAATCCTTGATCATCAATCGACGTCGTCCGAAGATAGATCCGGCAAAACAGGCCGAAGAAATTCTGGAGAAGAGTACGAAACAGTTAGAAGATGGACATATAGAAACGGCTCTTCTCTGGAAGAATACAGAATTTGTTATGCCCGATAGTTATGAAAACACAACAAAGAGGCTTGCGAATATAGAGAAGAAATTAGATAGAAATATCGAGCTGAAAGCAAGATATACAGAACAGATGAACTCGCTAATAGAAAAGGGATATGCAGAAGAAGCTCCAAGGGAAATTACGCCCGGGAAGACTTGGTACTTACCTCACTTCGATGTCCACAACCCCATGAAGCCAGAGAAGCTGCGCATAGTACACGACGCCGCTGCGAAAACAAAAGGGATGTCACTCAACGATTACCTCCTCACAGGACCAGACCTGCTACAGTCGCTGCCAGGCGTGATGATGAGATTCCGTCG
This sequence comes from Catocala sponsa, assembly GCA_963564715.1. NCBI lineage: Eukaryota > Metazoa > Arthropoda > Insecta > Lepidoptera > Erebidae > Catocala > Catocala sponsa. The sequence goes on along the minus strand of OY751338.1, from coordinate 16,011,571 downwards.
CCATCGCGTCGCCGTCTCAGCGGACATATCCGAGATGTTCATGCAGGTGCAAGTTAGAACAGAAGATAGAGATGCACTGCGTTACCTGTGGAGAGGTGACCGGCGGGAGGGCGCACCTCAAGAATTCCGCATGAAGTCAATTATATTCGGCGCAGCGAGCTCACCATGCACAGCAATCTTCGCGAAGAACTGGAACGCTCGAAGATATCAGCAGGAGAGTCCTGAAGCGGTGGAAGCTATAGTACAGAACCACTACATGGACGACTATCTGGACAGCTTTCCCAGCGAAGAAGAGGCCACAGTATACTGGACAGACAGCAAGACAGTGCTGGCATGGATAAGGAAAGGCCCCCGAGCTTACAAGCCGTTCGTCGCGCATCGACTGGCCACAATAGAAGAATACAGCAAGATAGATGACTGGCGCTGGGTACCTACGAAGCTGAACGTCGCCGACGTTGCTACCAGAGACGTCCCTGAAGACTTCGACTCTCATCACCCGTGGTACAACGGACCGTCATTCATGTCAGAAGATTCGTCCTTTTGGCCTAGTGAAAAGCCTGTCGTCACGGAGAACACAGGCGAAGAGCGAACAACAACAGTAACAGAGTCCCGAAGAGCACAGATAAAGATATTAGAAGCTATTCCCGACCCCAACAGATTTTCAAGATGGGAGCGCCTATTGCGCGCTACCTCGAGAGTTCTACAGTTTATAGATTTGTGTAGAACACACAAGAGACCAGTTCTATACAAGAGATCAGCAAAGTCCCGAGAGAAGGATCCGGTTTGGCGCAAGACGAGCACGAAGACCACCACGTCGGGGAGCGCGGCACCTCGCCCCGCTGTCAGCTCCCGGAACATCGTGCTTCTCACCGCAGAACACACCCGCGGCGCCGAGGACCTTCTTGTGAAGGCGGTACAAGAGGACTCCTTCGGCGCCGACCTCCTGGAGCTGCGGCGCGGGAAGGGTGTCGCCCGAGACAGCCGCCTATATTCGTTACCCGTAGAGATGAACAACGGTATGATCACTCTGCGCAGTCGTATAACAGCTACAGAAAACGTTCCAGAGAAAACAAAGAGACCGCCAATCCTGGATGGCGATCACCGTATTACACAGCTCTATATAGACTGGACCCACAGAAACCTGCATCACAGCGGTACAGAGTTGGTGATCAACGAGATACGCCAACATTATTGGGTTCTTCGCCTGCGGCCTACGACGAAGAAAATAGTACAACAGTGTCTACAGTGTCGCATCAGAAAGGCACGACCTCCGGAGCCGGCCACTGGGGACCTGCCCAGGGCGCGTCTGGCTCACCATCAGAGGCCTTTCACCTATACCGGCCTCGACTACTTCGGGCCGCTCTCCGTGACCGTAGGAAGACAGCATCAGAAGAGATACGTGGCGCTATTCACGTGTCTCACATCCCGAGCAGTACATCTAGAGGTGGCCGCCAGTCTCAGCGCTGACTCCGCAATCTTAGCACTGAGAAGGTTTGCTGCACGCCGTGGCTGCCCCACAGAAATATATTCGGACAACGGTACGAACATGCATGGCGCCGACAAAGAAATGAGAGAAGCAATAGGATCAGAGGCGAGTCGTCGTGGCATCGCATGGCGCTTCATCACGCCCTCAGCGCCCTTCATAGGAGGCGCCTGGGAGCGTCTCGTCAGATGCGTGAAGACCACACTTTGCACCGTTCTTCACGACCGACACCCGCACGAAGAAGTTCTGGCGACGCTGCTGTGTGAGGCCGAATACACAGTCAACAGTCGGCCGCTCACACACGTCTCCGTGAGCGTCGACGACGACGAAGCCATCACCTCGAACCACATACTGTTCGGGGGATCTGCTCGTCTCCCTTCCCTTGGCGAGTTCAGCGAGGCCGACATCGACAGCAAAAGGCACTGGCGGCGAGCGCAGATCCTAGCGGACCTGTTCTGGCGTCGCTGGGTGCGCGAGTACCTGCCTGAACTCCAACACCGGCGGGAGCCCCACGGGACGAGCTTCAACTTTGCGGCATCGGCGACCCCGTGCTCATCACCGACGCAACACATGGCCGCGCGGCCGAGTCATCGCCGTCTACCCCGGTGCTGATGGACAGGTGCGTACGGTGGACGTGCGCGCAGCGGCGGGAGTCCTGAGACGTCCTGCAAAGAAGCTGATGCCCTTGCCGAAGTGACGTCGCTCACCGGGTTGTCTGCAGCAACGCTACGAGCCAGCCGACGTGTCTGCGCGCTACTGCACGGCGGGAGAGATGTTCGCGACAACGTTAATATTGACTTTAATCGTGTTATCGTGAGTGAATACATAAGTGTGACGTAGAAAGTTTATCGTTATAATAGTGCCGAATTACGTCATATATAGACTTGAAAAGTGTAGATAAATAGTGTAAGTAATATAATATTATGTTTCTTTTATATAGTTTAAAGAATATCATATTTAAAGCATAAATATTGCCAATAAAATGCATTTTTACCTCAAGTTAGGTATGTTAGGGTTCCTAGGTCTTAAGTTCTTAATAAAAGGTTTCACTTGTGTGTTTTATTTTATACACTACTAAAAGCACTACAACATACTGAAGGAATCATATTCCTACATAATATAGTTAAAAAGTTATTACACTTTTTCTGATATAAATGTTACAGCAAAATAGATTTTTAGACTAAAACCGAGAATAATTATATCTAGACCTAATTTCCGATAGATAAAACAGATACCAATAGATAGGTCTCATTGTGCCCTACGCGGCAGTTTTTGTACCATCACGCTAGCTAGTATAGTTCCGTAGATATAAGCAGAAATGTGTACCATAAATAATTAAAAATAAACTTGTGGACCGAGGTTTCTGGCCGGCTCTCGTTACGGTAAAGATTAGAGGTACTTAAGCGGTACAGTATCGATCGACCGCAGGTGCTCAAGAAACCTCATCTTCAAGCCTCAAGAACCAAACGGAGCCAGCCAGAAGCCTTCAACCAACTGAACTATGAAGCTTGTTTCTATTCATTTAAAGTCCTGATCCTGACCCGCACATCGAACCCGCAACAACACGCCTTTCAGAGCCTCCGACATAGTAACCAGTCATCGCCATATAGTACAGTCTACACATCGTGTACAGGACGTCAGCGACTCGACGGCTGTTTTGTAACCATCATCATATAGTAACGAAGCCCCGAGTTCGCCCGTCCGGTACAATATTCCTTTCTTAATCGATTTCCAGACGTCGATCGATATAAAACATGCTCCAGGTTTTAAGTTAAACCTCCAGTCATACATACGACATAAAAATCGCATTCAACATTGTGCAGTAGCTTTTTTGTGATACGCTTACAAACATACAGACTGACAAATATTTTAAAATAATTGATTTGGCCTCTACAGATATTATAAAAGATCCCTCTCTTTATATTTTTTTATAATAAATCTGTTACAATTTTATTAAATGTCTAGATTTACCTGAACTGAACAACTTATTGAATGTTTTTGGTATAATATAATTTGTCTTAAAGTTTTAGTTCAATATGGTTCTAATGTTGTATTATAGGTATTATTTTATTTAATTATGCCTGCCTGTAGTCTCTTTTGACGATAAAGCCGGGCATTATTTGCACAACGGCTCTCGTACAATGTCGGGAAAAGTGAACTATTGGTTTTCAAAGTGGGATATTTTACACCTACCAGCGTGCCTCGTGTAAGCTTGAACGGTTTACTGTTAAATAGGGTAAAACAATTTAAATATCTAGGCCATATCGTAAATGAAAACCTCAGTGCCAATACCGACACTGCGCGAGAGCGCAGAGGAATGGCAATTCGGTGCAATATGCTGGCTCGCAGGTTCACTAAATGCTCCATAACAGTTAAAACCACACTGTTTCGAGCTTATGCTCAATCATCTTACACCTGCAGTCTGTAGGCCAGTAACACGCAGCGAGCTGTCAGTGCACTAAGAGTATGGGACTGCCTCGGTACTGTAGCGTATCGGCGATGTTTGCGTCTATGATGCGCAGAGTGCGGGACAGTCCCAACAGATACCTAAAAGTAATTGCTTCAAAATTAGAAAGTCCTACCTGGACGCATTGGAATAGGCTACATGTTGGCAATGTCAAATAATATTATCTTTCTTGCTCATTTAACTACTAACTACAACTTTATGAATTTTACAAACCCCATATGGATATCTGGTCTGAAATAAATTATTATTATTATTATACATTTGTTTATTATTAACAACGTTGGTGGCGCAGCGATGGTGAATGCTAGTGCGTCAGGTTGGATTCGATTTTTGGGTCGGGCAAAGTGTTATAGAACGTTTTGTAAAGAATTTCGGAGTCCAAGTCAGCTCGAAGTCTTCCTCGTCTTCGTCCTTCCATTACGAGTTACCTTAAATAATAGCCAGCATGAGTATATCTATAAACTGTACAGCCTACTCCTTAAGGGATATATAGGGCTAAATGAATAGTACTAATAAACTTATATCTGTGCCTTTTTTATATCATACTTACCAACTTTCGTAGAACAAAAGTTGATCTAAAACTTTTAGCGAAACTCGATACTTTTTCTGAAAAACACATAACAAGTTTTACGACGCCTCCTCCCCTGCGGTATGTTTTTTGTAGACGCCGCTTTTTCTTTTGGGACTATGTGTAGTGGTTAGTTAAGTCTTAGTAGTGCGATTAGAGCTACCAATTTCAATATTTGTATGTTTGTATGAATAAATCAAATAATGAATTATGAAAAGTGGTAGACCAAATAATGTTAAGTAAGGTATAAAAGTCACGGGCTATTAGTATTGTTCAATAAACCCTGTATAGGCGTAAGTATCATGTACGTTGTACGAATTTCTCGTCCAACCACTAAATGCTGCGCAATATATTAGCGTGGCCATCCTTTTATATAACCGTACGAAAATAATTATATAGAAGGTCAAAAGCCAACCTCATTCATACAAGCATACAGCGATACGCCCAAAATGCCTTCATTAGTATTTCAATTAAAGGAACCTCAATGAGAATGCCTGTACGGTCGTGTCCCTTAATTTGATTAAACCTGAAGACATAGGTTTCGATCTTTAGAAAGTATTAGGCTCTGAATAATATAATCTACCTGACAACGTTAATAAACTTACATTTAACTATAGTAAGCTATAGTAGAAAATATATTTAGATAGAATTCAGTTCAATTTTGTTTTGTCTATGTTGTGCTGCAATTGTTGCGTTTACATATATCCAGTCTTTTATTTCCAGATGTAATAATTATCTTTAAATATGTCTTCTGTAGGTGTATATTTCACTGAACTCCTAAATGACTAGACTGATATTGTTGATGTTTTTTGTGTGTTTGAGTGGCTCCCTGGATAGTTTAGATACACAATTATTGGACCTAGGTGTTGAAATCAGGTTGCAATCCAACGTTCTATCAGGATTGATCTATCAAGATCAAGCGCTGCAAAGTCATAACTTGCAGTTTTATTCACACAGCTTTAGATTTTATTTCATACTACACTATCCGTGCTCGTGTTATTTGAGTTAACACACCACCGATTAAATTATGTAGTTTTATATTTAAGATCTTTTAACGGTAGCTGTACGGTAAATTACCTCACATCAATTACAAAAAGGAGCATACATACTCTGCGGAACTAGTAAGTTAAGTAGATATAACAGACCTAAAGAAGTAGTTTAACACGTTCGGCTGCAGTCCCAGACATTAGCGCATGCACTTCGGTATGTACCCAGTAGAATAATAAATTACTTTGTACAGTGTGAAAGTTCTAAGAAGTCAGAAGTCGTGAGTTAGCGAATTATCCGTTTCTCTTGAGCAAAGTCATTAGTGAAGCAACTAATAACCTCTATTAGTAGATACTTAGGTGCTCGGAATATTTTGTCATGTCATTTCTACGTGGAAGTTCGAAAGGAATTACGCCGTTTCTGAATATCTATTTACCTATAAATCTTACTTGTTAATATTATTTGCACTTGTAAATGTAAATAGAAATGTATTCGTTTTCCTATATTGTTGTTTGACTCTTCTCCACAACGAGAAGAAACAATGTGCTTTTTGCCACAGTGATAGCTGAAGACTAAAAGTGTAGAGCAATATAGCGAACTGCATAAGTTTATTTGGTTTCGTTTAGATAAGTCTAGTCCATAAATTAAAAGCCGCCCAGCAAAATCAACTCATATGTTGATGTTTCATGAAAGACAAACATGAAAGAAGAACTTTAGAAGTGCTAAAGATCCAACGTTACCAATATATCTCGCAAAATAAGCAATTCAAAGTGACGATGGCAGTACCTGTAGCATTGATAGCCGCTGAATCAAAAGAGTCTTAAAAAGAAAGCCGCAAACTACCGTTTGCCCAATCCCAGCCAGATGCACCGCTGTCCTGAAAAAGGTGACTGAATTGGAGCGAATATTGCGGCGAAAAAAAGGTGAGGCCTTCGAGTATTAAATGGATAGAGAGAGCTAACGCCTATTAGTTTAAAATTTTTCAAACCGACTTCTCAACCCCTGTCTGATATATGTATGTCAATAGACTGAGCGGCTGGAGATCATCGTCATTTCCACGTAAAATGTTTAACATAAACATTGTTGCAATGAGGCTTGTTATGAAACCACAACATTCGTATAAATTAATCTTGTCAGGTATACAAACGATATATCAACAGTGAGTGTCGCATTAAGCCACAGTACACATCGTTCATGCGCGGTTTCACTCTGCCAGTTGCAATTTCTGCCCAACTCTCAATATTTATTGTATCACTATTCAATTGTAACATAAAATATTAATTAACAACATTGTGTTTCAATATGGTTGAATTACTGATTCTAATCGGAATAAATTAGCTGTTTAACGTTTGTTAGTAAAGGTTAAACTGCAAATTTGCTGTGTTGTAGTTATTTAAATTATATAAGTTAATTACGAATATAATCTCAGTTCGAGCCTTACGGTTTTCTGTTTTATTTTCCTTATCTGAACGTGGCTATGTTTTTCATACCTAAAAAAACCACAATCAATAAAATTCGAATTAGATTAATATATTATAAATACATAATTTCAAAAGTTTCAAAACTACTCTCAACATATATATATAATATGAATGGACAAGTTAAGTACTATTGTAAGCATAAAAGTGGACATGAATAAATAATTAAACGTAAAATATTGAAAAAGAAGTAACAACTTTGTTAAAGATAGGCAAGTAAACGCGCACTGTGAGAGTTAGGAGTCGTTATATTACTAACATAAATATTTATTCTTTAATTTACGCTATAAATCCTACGTCGTACCAAGTTTCCAGATTCAAAACCAAGAGAAAGTACTCAGGTTCTGATGAAAACACATTTCACCAGTTTGTAGAAAATACGACCCTAAAAGCCAATGTTTTTAATTTAGGGAAACGCTTCAATATTCTATTTTATTTTTAGCATACTAATTGTAGAACAAAGTGATTCTATAGGAAATCTGTTTTAACTTTAAGAACGACAACGTCGTCTGAAAAAAAGAGCTTCAATTGCTCAGTAAAACAACTATAAGCTGAATTTAATTTGCTACAGACCTAAACTTTTTTGTTTTTTTTTTTTTATCGTGCTCGTCAAAATGACCACACTCCACCTGATGGTAAGCAGTCGTGTGGTCTAAGACTAAACTTCAACAAACTATTTTTATGTAGTCTCTATTTTTTGAGTGATGTTTATATAAAAGTACTATTCTGCCGCTGAAATAGGTTCGACATAATATTCATATTCCGTATCTCCAAAAACCACTGCCACGTCGTAAAAGGCATTTCTTGAAGGTACATATTACTAGCAATCCCTCCCCATGAGAATATTTTTCTTATATTTGCAAATTCTCGTATCAATAATACTGGATTCGTTCAGACTTCGTGAATTGAGTGGAAGGATTTCTTTGATGTACAAACTTTTGACAAACTAAACGTTTTGACCCGTTTGCGATATTGCTTCGGGCGTCAGATGACTTGAATCTTGGCAATTTGAAAAGTAGATACTTGCTCACTACGTAATTTGATCCTATTGTACCTAATTTTTCTACAGCCCGAAGTTATTTGCAAAAAGATGTATGATTTTGAGACGGATATTGGTTTAAGCTTACTTTCATTACCTCAATAGAAAAAAAAATGTCGGGGATCGCATACTAGTAGACTTTATTGGCTATACATACATTAAATACAATTTTAACTAGTCGACGCCTATACATAGGAGATAATTGAGAAAAATAATGTGAGGGGTCTTTATAATAGCAATTAAAGCCAAAACAATTAATTCAAAATTTTTGTCTGTCTGTATATGTATGTTTGCAAAAACAACGGCACCAAATTAAAGCTATGTAAGTAGTATTGACAGCAGTCTATCTTAAAATCCTCTGCATGTTTCATCTTGATAAGCTGTCGAAACTCCCTAGATAGGTACCTAATTCCAATTCCATGCGTACGATGTCGCGGGCAACAGCTACAATATAAAGTATAAAACTAATTATGTTTACATATAATGAAAGTTTTATCCGTAAATAGATTTGGAATACTATAAAGAACGCATACAAATGCGAAACATCGTTATATAGATCATTATATCTGTTACGAAATATTTTACCCAAAGCAAAGATCCTTTGATGATGTCAAATCATTATATTTAATAGATATGTCATGTACACAAGCAACTATTGTCATTTCATCGCACAAGACGACCCCTTATTACTCCCAGAGATGGCAATAAAGTTTGTTGACTCATGCCATGATTGTCTGTAGCAATTTTCTTGAATGTTTAAATTACATAAACAGAGATATACATAAATACACATAGCCCACCTTTTATAGGTTAAAAGAAGAGAAACATATACATAAATAATGAATAACAAATTTATTATGATGGATAGAAGCAATGAAATTATCTTTCACGGTTTTTTGCCATAAATTGTCATAACTTGAAATGCTAGCGTGAACACGTGTTACAGGTAACCTACTAAAAGGTACACAAGATTTGATACACCACTTATATATATATATAAAAGAACACACACAACACACAAATATAAAGCATATTACACTATCTGAAATCCTGAATTTTTGTAAAGCTGCTACTGTATTGCGGGGACTTTACAAACAATCAAATAACAGACACAAAGAATACTCAGACTCGGAACAATTACACAATTTATTATCGCATGTGGGGATCGAACGCATAACACTCAGAACAGTGGCAGGGGCGAGGCGACCACTTCAATCATAGCGCTATCCATGCAGTAATTTACTTAAACACATTAATAATGGATTTTGTGGTGACATTTACGGTATTGAGACACATAAATACCTTGTGTCCGTGACCATGATTACTGAAAATATTCGGAGCATCGGAGTCAATGTGGACGGATTTTATTGTGGTGTAGTCAAACCTTAGACTTAGCTAGCGAATTCCACTCCTTAGCGCTACGCATTATAAAAGTGGAAGCAAAGCGCTTCGTGCGAAAATGTGGTATATCCACCATGTACCTGTGTCGCTGGTCTGATTGTCTGGTCGTCCGATCGTAGAATGGGGAAGGACGAAACAAATTATGCAGTTCCTCTGCACACTCTTCAAAATGTATCCGATAGAAAACCTAGAGCCTGGCAACCTTACGACGATGCTCCAAGCTTTGGCGGCGTGTGTTGACCAGTTGGTCATCGCCGATATGTCTCCTGGCCTTCTGCTCAATTGACTCTAAAGCCTCAAGCTGATATTTTGCAGAGCCATCCCAGAGGTGAGAACAGTACTTCATCCAGGATCGAACCTGTGCTTGGTACAAATTAAGCAAAATGTTCTGGCATGAACATTTTGCTTAATTTGTATCATTTGCTAGTTGGCTTTTGCCTCAATATAAGAGCCAAATTTAAGGGTTGGAGTCAATGACATACCAGAAGCTGAAGGCGATTAGTTATCGCCATGGATACATCTCGGAAAATTAGAGCCAGTTGGAATAACCTTTTTTTGCGGCAAACAGACACGCCTGGGTCTTAGAGGCATTGTTGGCATCACCCCAATCGTAGACTGCCTTCAAGGATAAATTCATACACTCGATCATAGCTTCCCTGAGCAACTATATCTGTGCTCCACTAACCCCCTAGCGCTGGAGACGTAACTCTCTACAAGCGTGCTGTCGTCTGCATACCCAAACGTACCGAGTTTTATCAGATCGTTAATATGCAGCAAAAAGAGAGTTGCAGAGAGTACTGATCCCTATGGAACCCCGGCATTATTTGCTTTTTGTTCGGACGAGTAGCCATCAATGACTACTCGAATCGAACGGCTCTTCAGGAAATCTGCTATCCAAACGCAGAGGCCAGAGGGTAGGCCAGAGGACGGCAGCTTGCTGATAAGGCTATCATGCCAGATCCTGTCGAAGGCCTTTGAGATATCAAGCGAAACAGCCAATGCTTAGCCGCGTTTCTCGATAGCCTCGCTCGATAAATGCGTTGCATACACTAGAAGATCTCCAGTGGAACGGTTTTGGCAAAACCCGTATAGCCGGTCACTGAGCAGACTATTTGATTCTAGGTATGTCAGGAGCCTGTTGTTTAGTATACGTACCATACTCTTACAGAGTATGGAGGTAAGTGATATGGGTCTGTACTTTGCAAAGTCGGCTCGACTGCCTTTTTAAAGGCAGGACCGAATTTGATATTGAATTTGAGTGGGTCTTTAGATGGAAGCAGCACCACTTATCGGATCCAATTGTGAATCTTTCACAATGGGACCCGATAAGTGGTGCTGCTTTAGGATTCTACAATTTTCCAACTTCATTTTAAGCCAACATTCGGGCAGAATGGCGTCTGTTAGATACGCTAGTAATGTATAAATGAAATATAGCATTCGGCTTACAAAGCAGGCAGAATGAAAATGTAAATGACGAATTAAATTCTAGCTAGCATTGCTAAAATCCAATACATACAGGGATAGGACTCCGTATATATTAGACTTTGGATCACGAAATTGTGACTGTATATGGCTAAAATATAAATTAAATAATAATCACGAAGATCTACATTGAAAATAACACAGTAGTATAAGAGTAATTTCCGTATGCTTACAATATTGTTTTGCTAAATAAGCACCGTTTATCATACTTATTGATACGCTACTATATGTATAAATTTGTACTGTACTGTAGCCCCTGGGCTACATTATTAGATTGCTCATTCACTGTTTCTTTAGATTCTTCTTTCTTTTCTTCTTTCTCTTTCGTCAATCACTTAAAAATAATACTGTTGATCATAGTAGACATAGTTAATCCGAGTAATATACATAATTATGTATTAAAATGATAATCACCATTGCGAATACTAAGCAAGAATGCAAATGATACGCGAGGCACGATTTCCCCTATAAACATCTTTGCATAACTTAAGATGTTCATGTAAAGAAAAATTTTACTCGTGAGGCAAAGTCATGTTGGTAAAGCGACGATACGGTTTATCAAATGATGTCTCTGGTTTGTACTTTATCATAGTCAATCTTTCAATAGCTATTTGCACTTAATTTATGTAACTACACTGAACTAAATTATGCTGCAATAAATCAAGAAAATAATTATATTGCAATGTCATAACTATACACTACTGAACTGAACAGTTTCTACACGTACTCACTTGACCACCACAGGGCAATTAAATTAATGCGGGTCTGCAGCTATGTCCTAATGTCTGCCAAATGCCGCCAGATGACATTCTGATTACTAAAATGATGGACTACAGGTCGCCAGTTCTCGTCATAACTATTGTTCAAAATATAGTTCCAATCTTATCGACGTAAAATGTAAACTGTTCTATACATAATTATGATAAAGAGAATAGATTTGATTTTTTGTTTGTTTGTTTGTAAAGATTTAACTCAAAAACTACTTAAACGATTTTAAATATTCGTTGACCATTAGAATTTATATCTGTATTATCACCAAGTAACATAGGCCATATTTTATTTAAAAATGAAATTACTAACCTAATCTACTTTTACGCGAGCGAAGCCGCGGACAAACGCTAATTTATAATATAATTTAGGACATAGCTTTGGTGATATTTATGACAATAAGACTAAAGTAAAACTATTTTAAAAGTCTTTAGTTACAAGAACTGGCCTTCAATGTTAACAACATTATTACCAATAGGAAAACCCATCTTTACTTCTTAAATACGTCCGATGACCCGGCGCGACCATTTGACCGATCAAAGATTCCATTCAAACCACATCACTATTAATGTGTCCCCCGAATCAATAGGACCGCCCATTCCGTTCACAGTTTAACCAATAATGGATAACGATTAAATATTCTAATTTATAGACTGGTATATAGTCTGAACCACAGAGTACTGTCTGTGGTTCAGACCATATACCAATCTATAAATTAGAATATTTAATCGTTATGAATGTCCATAACTTCATGTAACATATATATACTTTAATTTTATAAAGAGGAGAGATTTGATTTTTTGTGTGTTTGTTTGCAAGGATTTAACTCAGAAAGGACACACCAGATTTAAAAATATATTCTTCATTAGAAGATATATAATCACCGAGTAACATAGGCTATATTTTATTTTTAAAAGTACTGTGGCTAACATTAGCTAACCTACTTTTACGCAAGCAAAGCCGCGGGCAAAAGCTAGTAATATATATATAAGCAGCGATAGCTTAGTGGGCAACCTTTAGACTAGCACGTGGAGATCCCAATTTCGATCCGTGCATCTCTGACTTTTCGATGTGATGTGCGAATTAATAGTTAATTATCGCTTGCTTTAACGGTAAAGGAAAACATCGTGAGAAAACCTGCATGTCTGAGAGTTCTCCATAATGTATCAACCCGCACTAGGACAGCCTATATATATATACTAGCTATTGAGCGCGGCTCCGCCTGCGTAGTACCTACATCAATAAGAATAGCCTATGTCCTTGCCCAGATTTTAAACTATCTCTGTACCAAATTTCATTCAAATCGGTTGTGAAGAGGTAACAGACAGAAAGACAGAGTTGATTTCGAATTTATAATATTAGTAAGGATGAGCATTCGTCATTAGGTTTTATCTCTTACATCCCTTTTGTTTAGCTATCGGGCCTAAATGAATGTATATATTACGTAGTTATAAGCAAATACAGATTTAACCATCCTTGCAAGAAAATTAATGAGTATAAAGCGACAAGATGTTAACTAATCGTTTCTCAATGAATCAGCAAATTTTTGCTCCAACGAGGTCTTTAAATAACTTAGTACACCATCTACTAAAAATACGTATTTAATGTTCGTCAGTAATTAACTAACAAATATAATTATATTCTTTAAAATAGAGTAGTTGCTTATGGTGGATTTAGTACATTATTTTATGCAAACAGTATCAACGTAGGATGCAAAATAAAGGAGTGATAAAATATTAAATTTTGACAAAAAAAGTAGTAACGGTGAAGGAAAACATCGAGATGAAACCTGCATGTCTAAGAGTTCTACATAATGTTCTTGAAGATATGTGAAGTCTGCCAACCCGCACTGGGCCAGCGTGATGGACTATGGTCTAACCCTTCTCACACTGAGATGAGGCCCGTGCCTAGCAGTGGGACAGTTTATATACAGGGCTAATGTTATTATTATTATATAAAAAGTAGTGGTGTAGTAGGGATATCTCGCTATCTCCCTCTGACAGCTGCGTTTAAATAGAGGTTACGTCATGATTTGTACCGTACGTACATCTTGTGTTTTGACAACCACTCCTACTGCCAAATTTGTAACGCTTGTATATAACTTTTTTGAGCAGATTTCTAAATTTCTTCGTACTTTAGAGTTTTGGCGAAGTAAATATTTGAGTTATATAATAAAAAAATGAGCCAACTACCTCATACTAAGCTCAGAGATTATAAGTTTGTATGCTGTCAGAAGGATACAGGACCTTGTACCTTGTATTGGCATTACAACAATTCCCTCTTCAAGAGGTCGTCAACGTACCTTTATGCCCTTGTTACTGTAAGTGTCAGTAGGCAACGATAGTAGCTCTGTATAGAGAGATGTATGATTAATCCATAATTGTACTTATATATTAAAATCCTTATCGTGTTTCTCTTATCACAGGTATTTTCTAACATATTATATTAGGAGAATACCTGGCCCTTTAGGAGGCTTACACGGAGACAGGTCCAACGTGAAGAAGCCTTTCGAGAGTTTTAATAATCTTCTAAGGTGGGATGGAATACCTACCGCAGCACTAGCCGCAGCAGGCGTAGAACTATTGCTACGTATGGATTCTAATATATATGGGCTATGGGGATAAGTTTTTGATGGACCGGTATATTGGTAACTATGGATGAAAAACGGCGTCTGCCCTGAATACTCTAATAGCATCAATCGGATGGGCAGACGGTGACTCGCCAACTCACAGGATGGGCCCCCTGAATAACCTCCATAAGCATACAAAGGGCAACACCGGTGCGAGCGGCCGGGGATGTCGAGCGGTGCGGCGCCGGTTTCACCATTACAGGTCTCGTGACAACGGAGACCTGGAGCGGGTTTCCCCGTAGTTATGCCCTTGAATTATTGATCACCAAATAGGCTTAAACTTTTAAAAATATATCTTTAGAACTATAGAAGTCTTGGATAAGGGTCAGTAAAATTAATATTGTCGATGTGTTTAATAATTGTGTCCTAAATATTTGCTGCCTATCTTGTGAATCATTTTATTTTGCTATATTAAGTTCAATAATTTTCCCATATAGTTTTATTTTATTTATTCTATTCGATCAATATGTTTGACAAACGAATAAAATTCTATTCTATCAAATTGTCAACACTGACAGTCTTTAAAACAGTTACAGTTATGTGATTACAAATGCTTTGCCTTGCTGTATGCGTAGTGCATTATGTAATTAAAGTATAAACTCAGTATTGATCGGGTTTTACTACTCAATAACTTATCATTAATGTAATGAAACATAACAATTTATTCAACGAAATTCATTTTATTTTAGCCCAGAATGTATTTTAATAATTTTTAATTTAAGTTGTTATACGTTTGAGCTCTGTGTTTATATGTGTCTGTCTATTTTAAAAGTGGGTCAACCAATTACAAAGACATATTGTTTAACTAAAACAACAACAACTATTTATTACTTTTGTGATGCTTGTTTTGTATTTATTTTCTAGAATTCGGTAGCGGTTTTTGAAATACATATTATTGTAATAGAAATTCGTTGAAACTTCCATAAATATTGTACCAAAATAGTGCGAATTATTTAGTAGTACTTTATAATATTTTGTTTATACATACATAGTCTCACGCCTATGTTCCCGAAGGGGTAGGGAGAAATGTATTATACCGCCATTTCGCCGACATGATTTTAGATCCCATGTAATAGGGTATTGCCAGCACAGTTTCAAACGCGCCGTGCCGCTACTGAGAATTTTGTCAGACATAATCACACTTTGCCCTGTTCGCAAACATCGAACACATTTATTTAATAATAATAATATCCTCCAGACCGAATTTCGGCCACGGCGGCCAGTCTTAACGGAGACTGGCCAACTACGCAGGAGATATTATAGTGCACAAGTGTGTGCGCAAACAAAAATGCACTCTCTGTTCCCTAATTCTCATGATTCGATGGGACGGAAATCCGACACGAACGGAGAAAGATCAGGCGCAGGATCAATGGCTTTACGTGCTTTCCAAGGCATGGGGGTGTCTTACACCGCCAACTTCCTAACTCCGGGCTGCTATTGAGATTTCTTAACTGAAAAATCCAATAACTTTTTGTTGGCCCGACCCGGGATTCAAACCCGAGACCTCATGCACAGCAGTCGCATTCACTACAGCAAGACATACGAATGCTACAAATATAAGTACTTACACTATGGATATAACAGTGGGTATATGAACCTCATGCATATCAATCACCGTCACTATCGCTGCGTCACCGAGGTTGTTTTTGCAGTTTAGCAGTATTTTGTTGTGTTAGCTATTTTGGTAGACAAGCGCTCTTCTACATGATAAGTAGTAAATGCCTGTCATGGACTATCGCAATGTGGGAAAACGCATTCAAGCCGCTGCTAACCGAGATTACAAATCTATTGATTTCAAAAATCTCAGCAAATGAAGATCTATAACGAAAGACTCTTTTTGCGCTCAACACGTACATTTGAGTCTTTCTGACATTGAATCGAGCTATCTGATGCCGTGTATTATTATACCACTGAAAGTAAGGCTAAAACACTTTGACTGTGTTACTTTAGTCCGGGATCGCACGAGCGGCTTCAAGCGCAAACGCCATTGAAGTAAGGAAGCAGTATAACCATATTTTAAGAAGAATACCAGCCTCCATATTAAATTACTGATTTGCTTTATTGCATTCAAGTTATATTGATCACACTATACAGTATCTATACAAATAGTACATGGTGAGGCCATTATATTCGAATATTATATAACCAAGTTTATAGGCTTTAATAAAAGTTGTTGACTGTAATTTAAATAATGACTGGCAACCCGCCCCGATTTTGCACGAGTAGTACAAAACCTTAACAAATTATACACCTAAACCTTTCTCAGGAATCGCTCTGTCTATTAGTGAAAACCGCATGAAAATCCGTTTCGTAGGTTTTGAGTTTGTCGCGAACAGACACGGCAGAGAACTATGTTTTATAATATGTAGTGATTTTTGTCTTAATAATAAAGAAAAGTAACTGACATAAAACGTCAATGAAAATTGCAAAAACTATAATCTTGAATAATTTTTGTAGTGAAATGATACATCATTTATTTTTCTATCTCACCAATGAACCACTAATTTATTAGGTATAACAATTATATTACTTTTGTTAATTTACATTTTATTTGATGTTATTATTTTGTTTATATTTTCTCAATTATTATTTATTGGATATGTACCTCCTGTTAAAAAAGACATTCATACACTGTTGTATGATTATTTCTGAATAATAATAATATATTAAACTGTCCCACTGCTGGGCAAGGGCCTCTTCTCAGGGTGAGAATGGTTAGGCCATAGTTCACCATGCTGACTCATTGCGGGTTGGCAGACTTCACATATCTTTGAGAACATTATTGAGAACTCTTAGACATGCAAGTTTCCTTACGGTGTTTTCCATCACCGTTAAAGCAAGCGATAATTAACTATTTAATACGCACATAACTTGGAAAGTCAGAGATGCGCGCCTTGGGAGCAAACTCGAGACCTCTGCGTGGCAGTCCAACGGTTTCCCACTAGACTATCGCTGCAAAATTAGATGAAATTGAATGAAATTAATTATATTGACTCACTATACTCTCAGTGCATATGCTGCGTCTTCAAATATACTTTTAAACATAACAATAAATCCTAACTAATATTATACATGCACTGCACGGATGGCTTAGTGGTCGCCTCGCCACTGCCACTGCGCCGAGCGTTGTGGGTTCGAATCCGGGACAAAACTTTGTGTAATTCAGAAATAGTTATTCCGAGTCTGGATTTTCTTTGTGTCCGTTGTTTGAATGTTGGTAAAGTCCCCCGCGATACAGGAACACCTAGTGCGGCAGTTGTATTATTTAAATAAAAAAATGAATAGTACAATATGGTCAATATTTTCAAATATTTCAGGGCTTGACTATGCAAATATGCGCATTAATACATTAATTAAATGAGTAACATGAACTTAGAAAGAAAAGAAAGAAAACATACTTTATTTCTAAAATCAAGAAATCTTTCACAATATCATGGAAATAATTGTAATAGAACACACATATACACAATAATAAATAATTAATAAACATAAATTAAAGTGACAGCCCTGCGCCACAAATGCCACGTTTCAAATGTGCCAGCCAGCAGTACATACATAAACTTTGGTCACCCGCTTACGCTACGAGACCTCCATGAAGGTATAGATAAACATTGTTTATATATACCTCCATGGAGAATTTAAAGAAACTTACAACATTTCTATACACTAACAACAGAATGTATGGACTTTACTTATTCTTCACCATTTCATCGTTTTGAGAACACATTCTACTCTCAAAATCACATCATAAAGAGAACATCTTCTATGTATAAATAATTTCGGTCACGTATGTCACGTAGCTGTTCACCTTCGCTAAGATAAAAGCGTTCATTTGCTTTACACATGTAAGGTAGCCAATTAATTAGTCGTACAAGGATTCGTCGTTACTTCTGTGGAACCCCGAACTGAGTATAAATTTTAGCAATGCTATCAAAAAAGTTACATGGTATGTAAGTATTATATTATAAATGTCTAGATTTTGCTCACGGTTCCACTAGCGTAAGTATAGGTTACGATAGGTTAGTGACAGTATTTTTGTGTAGTGGCCTGCCGTTTCACTCGGCGGGCCGAAACCATGGCGGGGTCGCGATTGAATGTGAAAGCGATTCGCGCGGCCTCGCCGTCTATGGTCATGTCGAGGAACACCGTGGTAGGTTTAGTCGGTATTACCGGGGTATCTTTTCCCCGGTGAGCCCGACATAACCTCTCCGTCGCCCCGCGGAGCTATGCGTCAAAGCATTCCCTACGTAAAAAAAAAAAGTTTAGTAACAGTAGTTTTTCTGGTGGATGAAAAGTACTCTATGTATTTTTCTATTACCCGGACAACGTGTATGCAAAATTTAATGATGATCGTTTGAGTAGTTAAGGCGTGAAAGCGTAACAAAAAAACAAACTCATATTCGCATTTATAATATTAGTTAAGATTTACTGTTATATATATATATAAAAGTTTATCTTTAAAAACAACATATAAATCGCAAAGAAGACAAATGATTTGCTATTCGTTCAAATTTTAAGGGTTGAAACAAAACTATTTTTATGTCGGTGCAGATGTTTTGGATGACTGATAAAAAAAGGGTATGGATTTACAAAAGCGTAATTATGTAGCAAAATAAATAAAAATTAGAATCCTATCTACCAAATTTTCAAATGCCCTTCGTAACTGTCCCGGTGGTGCCGCGGTTGCACGTGTTATACATGAGGATTCGGATTCGATTCCTAAATCAGGCATAGGGTTAATATTGGGTATTTTTCGGAATAAATGCTCAGTACCAGAATTGAGTCCATACCTGTACCCAATAAATGGCAATAGCTCGTATGTAACTAATAGTTACATATATTGTTACAAGTATATTTTACATTACTTAAAAGAAAACTGCAGAACAAGGTTAATTATCACAATATTTCTCATAAAAAATTATTTCCACTATCTACGAAGAAATAATTTCCGCTAGAAAAATGTTCCCTTCAAGGCAATTTTAGCGATAATGCTTCCCACCTTTTTTCTAGCTGCAATATTTCAAATTGCTTCTTCCATTACCGTCGGTGCAAAAACTATAGAAATTAGCCCATTAAACGCCGCCGTATTCTGTAACTTTTATTATGCTTATATTTTTCATGCTATTGACTTTCCGACAGTATATTATGTATGATAATGAAATTAAAGCTTTTCTCTAGTTTTCGTGGATATTTGATGCGGGTTATTATTATTTTTTTTTTTGAATAGGTACAGTAACAGACTGCAGACTAATACATACACACATAATCTTAAACAGTATACAATACTCAAATCTGGAGTCCAATTATAACTATACACATCATTTAGTTAGAGAGAGAGAGAGAGAGAACATGTGAGTGAAGATTCGATATAAACAATCGGTAATGTTCATGCACTTATTATATAAACATAAAATAAATATTATAATTCTATCACATACACACAACACCATCTAGCCCAAACTAAGCAGAGCTTGTATTATGGGTACTAGACAATGGATAAACATACATATATACTTTTTTTTTTGTAAATACGTACATATTATACATAGAGACACCCAGACCAAGACAAACATTCATGCACACAAATGTTTGACTTGTGCGGGAATCAAACCCGCGACCTCAGGCGTGGCAGTCGGTTACACTAACCACTACGCCATCGAGGCCGTCATATTTTTATTAAGGTTTCTGCTATCTTACTGTAGCTTACACTCTTCAAGTAAAAGTCTTTTAAATATATTTATATTGTTATAAAATATGTCAACCCGGGAACATACAGCATTATATTGTTTGCACATTCGCGAAATTGGATTGTTCTGTGATACAATATTGTTGCTAATCGGTATACTAAATAATTGTAGGATGCGCACGGATTAGTATAGCAAATCTGTCAGAACTAATGCCGTAGATATACCTACAAATTTGTCATATGGTCTCGTATGAGGTCGGTGTCGTGTGCGATCCCCGGTTCGGCATTGCATTATTTATTTATGAAACTTTGTTACTCTAACAAGAAATAAACATCTACCCAATGCAATAAAAACCTAAATACAATTTTAGGTCTTGTGTTTTCTCACTTACAAGAAACAACAGTATGCAACAAAGTAGCACTTACCAGTAGACATGGTACATAAACTATAAAATTAAAAAGTTATTCTAAAATCAAATAATAAATAACAATGAGAAGACCCAAATAATTCAAATTGTCTATGACTTTACTTGAGATTAATACTAATCAAAATGAGAATATTGATTTACAAACCATTCCGCAAATGCTAATATTGGGTACTCACCAGAAATTCTCAATTGCACATAGTCAGAAACTATGCTTGTTATGGTTTCCAAATTGGTTGCATAAAATATAGCAGGCGAAATTCGGGTATACAACACCTTTATATACTACATCGGTGATATACATGCGAGACTATGTATGTAAGTACAAACATGAGACTTTACTGTAGATCCCGCGATTTGCTTTGAGTCACACTTTTCTGCAACCAAAATGGAATGCGGCTCATCTGAAAAGCGAGCATCACAGGCTATGGTCTCTTGCAACACCAAGAGAATTATTCAATAGCAGACATGCCATAAAAGATATCGCTATGCTACCAGCGGAAGAATCAAAGTTTACGTGGTTGCACTTTTCTGTAGGGAGGAAGCACTTCACCAATCAGATTACTCCAAATTTATGCGGACGTTACAATTTGGCCGACACTGTAGTAGTTTGCATGTCCATCTACACAAAAAGTCTGTTTTTCATTTGCAGTAAATAAGCTTAAAAACTACTGGCCCGATTTAAATTATCTTTTCATCATTAGAAAGCTACTTTATCCAGAAGTTACATAGACAAGGTCACAGTCAAATCAAAAATCTTTATTTCCATAAAAATGTGTATACTATACCTGGACACTTCAATTAATAAAAATATAATAAAACAGGGCAATAAAAATTTTGCCTTAAAAAGAGCCTGTCTGAGGAGCAGAGCATAGGCTATAAAAAATTACGCTACGAGCTACGGGAGCGGAGCAGTAATCATAATCGTGGGTGAAACCGCGGTGGACAGCTAGTCAAGTATAATACATATACCTTATAAATATGTATATACTTATATTTTGCACCCCTTCGTTATTATGTACAGGTTAATACATAATCAACCACTTAGATTAAATCGCTACAGTGCCATCAACATGACTATAAAGTGTCGTGATAACATCACAATTTCGAATCAATACAATCGTAATATATGTTCTTAATGTACATAGATATAATTTATCACAATATATTTTACTAACCTAACCTAGCAACTAACCTAAATGTAAATTTAGTAACTTTACTAAACTCACCAACTCATAAACTTTGACGTTCATTAGTGTTATTTTGTGACATAAATGAACAAATAACTTTTGACTTTGACAACTACTACCTACTTACAACTTGAATTACATAATAATGTCTTCTGTTTACGCGAATGTTATTTATTAATAATAATAATAATAATAATATTCTATCACATACACACAACACCATCTAGCCCAAACTAAGCAGAGCTTGTACTATGGGTACTAGACAATGGATAAACATACATATTATATACTTTTTTTTGTAAATACATACATAAATTTACATACATTTTGAAATTAAACTACTATATACGGATTTTATCGCGTTGTTTATTTGACACTGTTACAAAATTTTTTGAAAAACTGTTACACTACTATAATCACTATTAAACTTTACAAATTTTTAAGCTAATTAAATTATTGAAACTATTAAAACTATTTATACTATTACTATACTAAATAGTATAATAGTACAGTAATAGTATAAATAGTTTTAATAGTTTCAATAATTTAATTAGCTTAAAAATTTGTAAAGTTTAATAGTGATTATAGTAGTGTAACAGTTTTTCAAAAAATTTTGTAACTTGAATTAGTTTAAAAAATATTGTACGGAGTCATCTGTGGTCATCGTTGAGCAATTACCTTTTATTACCTTTTTCTTGTGGTATATATTTTACCATATGTGATGGTACGACTGTAAATACAGCACAAGTAATGAAATCCAATACCTATGCGCATTGAGTCATAGATATTTTCTTAAATTGAAAATCCGTATCAGTATTTTTGCAGACTAAAAGACAAAATGTACGTGGCTACCCTTTTCAAGCAAATTTTAATGATTACAGTGGAGAACCGAACAAGTAACGCTATGAAAAATACTTCAATTATAATTAATATTTTTTTTATACAAATAAGAGTATTTTGGTACCACCAATTTGTATAAAAAAATATAAATCTAATATGTTTGCGCTGCTTTCTTTTAATCGAACTAAAAGACTATTAACAATGTTTGTGTATAAAAAGCTTTCATATATAATAAATAATACATGAGATATATGTATAGTATTGTATCAGATTTTCACATAAATGTATATGGGACCGTTTATATGGGCCGCCGAGAAGCTGCGTGGAGGCTCGCTCCTACCTCGTGGCCACCACGAACGTGTTTTGAAGAATCGACTGTTATAGTAAAATAAGCTTATTAGCAACTACATTTAACGTCAAAGTTAATTTATCAAGAATTCCGTCATAGTACCGGCGACCGATCGAGCGGCCGCCGCGCGGTTTCTTTGTTGGAAAGAATTAAAATGTTTTGGCCCTGTATATAATAGAGTTTAAATTTTCGATGAACGAATACTAGTACGCGGCTAACATGCGGCGCGGCTGCCGCAAGAAAGTATTCGTGTCGCCTAACTGCAGCCGGTTTTCGGTTTTCACAGTAAATTGTTAGCGTATGTGTTAATTATTAAGATACCGGTATGCCAAATTTCAACAAAATTTGTTAAGCGAGTAAAAAGATTAGTGATTTTCTTTGTATTAAAAAAGCTAGGTACTAGATCAATGCTAATAATTCTATTACCACTAAAGACATCCATTCCATTCCAGAAGTAAAATGGGCTATATAAATCACGCTAACAGCCACCATAGCAATAATCATAAATCATGATCAATCACGTGAGCGAAACCATGGCAGACAGCTAGTCATCTGAAAATGTACAGTAAACTATTATATTTATAATGTGTTACGATTATAATACAATAACGTAAATTTTTGATAGCATTAACCTAAAGACTCTTTTATCTTATCTTATACGGGGGCCAGTCAGTGCAGACCGGCGACACTTCGACCCAGTAAGAGCTTTTGTGTCTGCCCCAAGGTCTATCCTTTAGCTATCTCCTTATGAATACACTGCATCAGCCGCAGCGTACACTTCAAAGGGAGAAAGCCTGAAGTCTTCGGGGTTTGGATATGCCAAGCCCATCAGACCCATCCTCAATCCAGCTAACGCGTCACATTCACACAGTAGGTGCGATATGGACTCTTCCTGTTTACCGCAGGCTCTGCAGATCAAATTGTTTGCCAATCTCAATCTGCACAGGAAGTTGTTGAACCTAAAGACTAAATTATAATACCTATGCGGTATTGATACGCATTATTATGCGATGCTAGTACGGTGTTCATTTTGGACCGGCTACGTACACCCAGTACTTTTGGGTTCTGTACAATCCATCGAATTTGAGTGGACGAATGACGCAGTGGTTTAAGTATTCGCCTCACCACAGCCACTGCGACAAGTGTTGTGTGTTCGATCAGCACACGGGTCATTAATTTATGTGGTCTACAAATAGTTGTTTAGGGTCTGGTTGTTCTTTGTTTTAATGTTTTTAAATGCCCCCGTGACACAGGAATTATTTGAAGCGCTAATTGTCTTTTTTTATACAACTAAGGTGACAAACAAGCATACGGCCCACCTGATAGAAGTGGTCACCGTAGCCTATGAACGCCTGCAACACCAGAAACATCACTTGCGCGTTGCCGAACCTTCAGGAAAAAAAGGAATTGGGAAGGAGAAAGAG
Organism: Catocala sponsa; assembly: GCA_963564715.1. Classification (NCBI taxonomy): domain Eukaryota; kingdom Metazoa; phylum Arthropoda; class Insecta; order Lepidoptera; family Erebidae; genus Catocala; species Catocala sponsa. Next base: position 15,987,355 of record OY751338.1, on the reverse strand, counting down.
CGGGAAGGGGGAGAGAGGGTGATTGGGGATATAAATATAATCATAGCTTATCGCTTCTCCCTAAGTTAATGGAGTGAGTGATTAATTTACACCTTGGAGATAACCTGAACGACACGACTTGTTAATGACCGGAAGTGGGGCTTCCACCACAGTCGTTCAACCAGTAATCTTTTTGTGTAGGTCAAGCACCGGTAGACCACAGCCATTGAGAGTCAAAATGAAGCACTGGCTATCAGCCTGAGTTTAGGAAAGAACATACAGCTTGAGCTATGCCAGACTAATTGATTCTTGCTAGTTTTTTTTTGATAGAAGACATCCACAGGTCTTTTATAAAATTCAGTATTTTATTAAGGCTACGGCATCTGCTTTCCATCAGGCGGCAGACTTTTTACCACATATGTTGTTTACGATGTCCATGCCTGATGTAGATTACCGCTTATTTTCAAGTGGCCCTGTATACTCCTGTTAATACAAATTCCTTTACATAAATCCATAAAAGACGTACTAGTTATTAATCAAGTTAACAATCAAAATTTACCGCGATAAAATATTTAAAAGCAATTAAACTTTAATGAGTCGCCCAATTGATGTAAATATTTTTAAAGAACATAATAGTAAAATGTTTAACCATTCAAAATGGCTTCATATTAATTGTTTACATTTAAAACTACATTGTTTTGCATGTTAATAACCTATTAACATTTAATTATAGTTTGACGGTAATAAAACTTTATGTTGTCTGTTTGCGACTCATTAGTCACTACGGTAGTTATAAAATGTGTTAATTGCTTTTTATCAGAACTAGCATAATAATAATCTGTTTTACCATATTCGTTAGTTCTTTTGTCTATATATAATTAATATGTACAGCGTTTAAACCTGCAAAAACATTTCTTGTACAAGTACAACAATATTTCAACTATTTCCATCAAAATAAGAACAACATTTAGAAAGAAAGAAAGAAAGAAAAGAAAATACATATATTTGCAGCAGATTATGCACTACATATTTACATACTTCAGACACAGTTAATTACGAAAAAAAGAAAAAAACAAATCTTACTGCAAATTGGTCGCAACTCAGCAAAATGCTAGTTTTGAAAAAACTAGCGCTGGTCTTCCGCTGCGACCATGTTTGTAAATTTAGGTACAACATGTTCACATTTTGGACTAGTTTTCAGCCTCGGTTTTGCTTACGTGATATATTATTATACTAGCTTTTGCCCGCGGCTTCGCTCGCGTTAATTTAGAATTTGACAATCAATTCGGGTTGTACTCTGCTTGTAATAATATAATTCATTCATGATTCGAAAGACACGTGTCGCCATCTATAATCATAAAAACGTTATTATTGTTTTCCTCGGAAACAGTATTTTTTTTCGGGATGAAAGGTAGCCTATGTCCGTTTCTGTATACCTGTCAACGTATATGCAAAATTTCAGGATGATCGGTTCTGTGGTTTAGGCGTGAAAAGGTAACAAATAAACTCATTTTCACTTTTATAATATTAGTTAGGATATCAGTGATACTGCAGCGACCTATTAACCTATTGAGCCGCAGCAGCACTTCGGGGGCCAGACAGATTTTTAATTACTTCTGGCATATAATCGTTTTTCGGATACATTGCCAAATTCTTGACTGGCTCAATTAAATGGTTGCCTCACCTCTGTCTCTGCGCCAAGTGTTGTGAGTTCGATCGCACACGGGACTAACTATTGTGTGTTCCACATACAGTTGTGCTGAATCAAGGTGTTCTTTGTGTCCGTTGGTGGACTGTGTATAAAGTTATCCACACAGGAATATTTCCTGTGCGGGAGTTGCAAATTATAATAAAAAAACAATTCTGCTACTAAGAATTGCCTCACAGAAAAACACTATCATCCTCGGCGTAAAATCAGCGACAACTTATGGCACAGGCATAATGAGGTAAGGAGCAATAAAAACAGCATATAATAAAAATAATAATGGCGCTACACTATACCGACGTATGTACATAATATACTTACTAGAGTCTTCAGTGGACATCCAGGTCGATTGATGACGATGATGATATTATTCTATTAAAGATGCTATGATAACCAATCATAGCATCTTTAATAGAATAATATCATTTATTCAATAACAACATAATACTTTTCTTTAAATTAAACTTGTACGCAAACATGTACGTGCAAATTTTTACCTTGGAGCCAAAAGCAGTTAGAGTAGTATCTGATTATAAAAAATACGACAGACCATTAAGTAAAATATTGAACATTATAACTGATCTTATATGTTCTGGAAAATACCATTTATTGCAATAAAAAAGTAAATGTTGATGTGTCATATTCTACCTCTCGATATCTGACCCGATTAATGCAGGGGACATGTCGACAAACAAAAATGTTCGTTTTAATTAAAAACGTGTACGTGAATTTTTGAACTCTTGAGTGACATTACTTGTTTGCTTTCTACCTTTTTAACATGACACAAGCCACCTTATATTAACGACGGTTTGTTAAGGGAATGTGCTTCATTATAGACATCAATATTGTACCTCCTGTTGGTATTTAAACGTAGCGACGTTTCAAACGTTTATAAACGCCAGCATTGTTATAAAAATACGTAAAATACTGTTTCACTCTGACAACAAGACCGGGCTATTTTTTTATTTAATTCAAATACTATGTATTGTACTCGTTGAAAATACCTTACCTGTGTGGATCTATTTTATTTCTGATAAATCGCCGACCATCAACATTCATAAATTACTTTATATCATTATTTATTATCTGCAGCTACTATTTACGATTTTGCATGCGGCTTCGCTTTTGTCAATAAATTTATAGGTATCCCTCGGGAAGAGCACCTTTTTCTGGATGAAACATACCCTATTTCCTTCTACGTACTCCTGACTACGTGTAAGCGAAATTTCATGATGATCGGTCAAATAGGTCAGGGGTGAAAGCGTAACAAACAAACAAACTCACATTCACATTAATTATAATATTAGCTAGCATTAGTTTGTGCAGCTACAAATCCTTAACAATATGTCACAAAATGTCAAAACTATCTTAATAAATATTTGTGGTCTGCAAATGTCACAAGCACATTGCTCGCCAAACAGCAAAGATAATAGAGTTCATTTTTATTGTATACGGTCAACAATAACTGCGGTGACGCTCAAAGTCGTTTATCGATCTGTGAGTGCAACTGACTATAAACGCCAACTCTCAACAAACATTAACTGCTTTGGACATCGTCACAACTGTAATACGGCCACTGCTATATCCTTTACGTATTATGGCACTAGCTTATGGCCGTGGCTTCGCTCGCATAGAAGTAGCTTTGCTAATGTTGGAAAAGTATTTTTTTAAATACAATGTAGCCTATGTTACTCGGTTATAACTGATAATACAGCCTTCTAATAGTGAAAGAATTCTTAAAATCGGTCTAATAGTTTTGAGTTAAATCCTTACAAACAAACAAAAATTCAAATCTCTCCTCTTTATAATATTATTATAGATATGAACATAGACTTATTAAACACTAGATTTCACCCGCGGCTTCGCTCGCGTAAAGGTAGGTTAGGTTAAATTAGTAACAGTACTTCTTTCTGAATAATGAAAGGTTGTGTATGTTCTTTTCTGTATCCCTGATAACGTGTATGCGAAATGTGTATGATCGGTCGAATAGTAAAATCATGAAAGCGTGACAAACAAACAAACTCTCATTTGCATTTATAATATTACGATAGTTAGAATACACAGCGTCTAAATTTGTGCTGTCCATAGGGACAACACAAATTTAGACCATAGGGTGACAATCAGAACAGTTATGTCGTGACCGAACGTATAGGTCTATGATTTAAGATTGCGCCGAACGTAAGACAGATAATGACAAAGCTCGTGCGGTGCATATTCAAATCGGCGCGTGGTCACCATAGTAAAATTGTATGGCGGATTTGAAGTGCTTTTTTGATAAATATGTATCTTTATTGTTAACCAATAACTTAAATATTTGGGACGGCAGAATTTTAATATAACTATTTATGTTTCGGTTAAGCTGTAAAATAGGATCTATCCTATTTTCTACTGTTATAAATATAATCTAAAAATCACGTAACACGAGCTTACGTTTTTTTTGCAAATTTACGTAATTTTGTCGGCGAAAATATTAATTATTTTAAGGTTTTTACACGAAGTCATTGTAAACACATTCATTGTTATGGTAAATGTATATTTTATATTTTATTTAAACAAAAAGTTTTGATTTTATTCACTTAATTGTGACCGCCTGTTTTGGCACATTTCGCTCGGCGCAGTCTTAAGTAGTGGGATTATCGTAAAGTTTATTTCGATTGACTCGTAACAAAAAGTTCTTTGTGTCCGTCGTTTCTGTGGCTAGTATCTTAAAGCACTTCTATAAATATCCCTAGTACTGAAGTTGTCTTTTATAAAAGAAATAACTCATCCGTTTATCTTAATACAATTTTTTTCTTAAAGGAAGAGTAAGTCACACACCTTCTGTTTACATGTCAAGATACCTTCCGATACAAAAATTAATAATTCTGTAGCCGATACACGTATATAATATCTTTATAGTTATATGTATATAAGTATATATCTTATACTTCATCCAATTTCTTTTGCACTTACCGGTATATTATATTTCGTAATCCATTTCCTCGTTCATTGACTGAGCCAATAGAACAACAAATAGTGACATCTTCAAATCGAATTAAATGGTCTAGCACGTGCCCAGCAAGTTAAACTACTCAGATCGTGCGCTATCTATCATCAAAACGTCGGGCTAGTAAAGTATATTTCTTCAAAGAAAATCTGGATTAGGCAAATCCTTCGAATACGTTCGACCGACTCATCGCGTCTAGCTAGACTTTCTAAAAGTAAGCAGGATAAGCTAGATTAATCTAGGCTACACTCCAACCTAACTCGCTTTATTCAAGCACGTTTCGACGAAAACTGAAATTCATTCTCAATTATTCTAGGCTTGTAATAATGTTCTGAAAAATATTTATTATAAGGACTCGTTTTGTTGGGTAGCGATAACCTGGTGAGGCAACGTTGGACTAACAAGACAAACCTCTGGCGTGTCCAACTTTGTGCGTGCAAACAGTTATACTTATATCGCTCTTGGTAACGGAAAAGATATGCATCGTAAGGAAACTCGGAATGTCTACGGGTTCTTCGCAATCTGCTTGAAAGAATGCGAAGTTTTCCAACCAGCGCTTGTTAGCTTGGACTTTGTGCTCTCGACACTATTGAGCACTTGATGAGGAGAACCGAATGCGATATTATACGAGTTTATAAACAAACTTATTTCAAAATCTAATCCTTGATGATAGAAAGTATCACACTACGAGTAATGAGTGACTTACAGGCTGTTTATGCAAGCAGGTAGCATAAACTATCCAACCTACTGTGCTAGGCTTCTCCATAATACATACATACATAGATTCACGCCTGTTTCTCAGAGGGGTAGGCAGAGACTACGGATTTCCATTTGCTACGATCCTGACACACTATAATATATTTCAAAAATCTTAAATTGAGACATTTATTAATTTAAATTGCGCTTACATTGATGTGTATGTGCAATTTCAATTAATATAATCCCCTGATAATTCAGGGGCTAAAAAAACTACGTACTAATGTACCCATTACACCCAGAAAAAAAGTGCGGTTCCCGAGGGAAGCAAATGCTAGTACAATATATGTTTATACCAAAATACATCAAAAACTGCTGATAGGTTGGACGTGTTATCTTAAAATCTCGAGTGTGAACATCATACATGTAATATATTGTTATATTGTAGCCTGCAGGGCGACGTTTATCATAATCATATTTCATACCAATAAATCAAAGAAGCATCTCATACTGCGAATCATGTTGATCCGTGCGTAATTAAACCTTTTCACGTCGATTTTCTGAATATTTTTGGAATGCAGCTATTCATGTTAAAGCAGCGTTGAATTAATATATTTTAAATTGGATATATTTTGATTGAATTTGGATATTTGAATTATGGAATTATTTCAACGATTTAATGTTTTCGGTAACCGCATATCGTTAAAGCCATGACGTTGTGTTAGCGTAGACAACTAAACAATTTAGGTGTTGCACTTGAAACCCAAAAGTTTGATCCCAATGCATTCACTAGCATTTCAGTTAAATATGAAATTAATAAATTTAAATTGAATCACTGTTTTTTTTTCGTTTATTATAAATACATTTTCTTTTATTTATGACATGATCTGCAGACACGAAAACTAAACATAGCAGAAAATTTAAATATAAAAGTTCTAAATGATTATAACCTTTTTTTTTACGCGGAGAAATGTGCAATCACATTCCCCATCGCCGGTTAGCATACCAAGCGCTATGCCTTGTCCTTCTTTAAACGAGGCTTAAAATTTTCATAGGAGGAGGTTGCCACTTACAACCAGGATTTCCGGCAGGTCGACCGCCACAAGAAGCAAAAAAAGAAAGAAGACAATCCTATGAGTAAATTGGCAAAATTTGTCGAAAAAGGTAATGTGTTTAATATATTGTCAAGTTGACTTTCAAAGCTGAATAAGAATCCTGTTTTGATGAAAATCGTATGCATTTAATTTAAGATATAAGTCCTACTTAATTCTTGAGCCACTTTTAAAATATAAACGACACTGCTAAGCACGGTCGTGCATTTAAAATCCTATAAAGCATAATTTTGTAAGTCAAAGGTTTCACCCTTTTAATGTCAGGAATAAAACGTTTCAACGTCTGACCAAGCATGGACTTTGGGAGGTTCTACGCTCCGATTTATAGACCATAAAATGTTTCAACATGCTGTGGGGTTTCCGTCGCTGTGACATTTATAGTTAGTGACTCCCATGAGTCCTACCATTTGTAATCTTTGATATTCGCTGTTCACTGTCTTGAGAAAATATGTACATAATAATATGGAGACTGTGGATGGGATTGCTCGCTCAGCGCGCTAACCAGTATAAGCTGCCTGAAGCGTAATCGTGGCTTCTACGATTGTATATGATGGTGATTTTTTGCCAACGATTTGATATAATATAGGTTATATACATGTATCTGAATTGTTCGTTTCTGTTGCAACGTGGTTAGACTTACAATAAATACGACTGTATAGCTTTACTTTAAAGTTTGTAATCGCTACAGTACACCATTTTATTCCTACCAATTAACATTATCTAATAAATTATAGTTTTACATTATTTAATGTATATTATATCAGTAAAGTGGCAGTTTGTTTGTTTTTGTATTACATTAATTAGAAGATTATTCATACATATAGTAACTGAGTATTTAATACATCGATAAAAAAAATTATAAAATTAAGATTGTAAATATAAAAATTACAAACCTATTTGTAGCCAGCGCATAAAAACCCTGTTTTTTTTTAAATATTACCATAAAAACATACCCAACCTTGCCTAAATTCTTATTAGGGTCTGTATGTAACGAACCTTGGTAACCCAAAAACTTAACGCAATTAAATAAATTAAAACCAACCCATTAACGTACACATAAAAGGGTCCTTACAACGGGTCCCTTAAAATTGACCTCCTGTTTATTGCTTCCTTATTTGGTCGACAAATGAAAAAAGTTTTTCTATTTGTGTGTTCCGAATTATATCGGAAGTTGAACAACCCTTAGTCGAAGCTTCAGGTAAGAGAAAACTGTCTATACATGTATCGTGAGCTGTCTAAACAACTGTTAAGCGATTTTATTAGAGAGGTGTTCATATATAACGTTAGAGGTTTTCTATTATACATTGATCGTCAGTCACCTTCGCCGACAATATTTGGTGTGTAGGTAGCTCGAAAGCTAGGTCAAACAAATACCACTTAAACTAAAAAGAGCGAATAAAGCAATAGCTTTATACCAGACCAAAAAGCAATCAAAATATTTTTTCGTCCAAACTGCATCAAAATGGGTTGTAAGATAAGGGAGTAAATTATTAGACATAAGTAAAGTAGGGCTGTAGTGGGAATTTCTTGCTGTCTCCCTCGGACATCAAAGTTTAAATTGCGGTTACGTCACAGTTTTGTATCGTACTCCCTTTCTCTGTCAATTGCCATTTATTCCTACTGCCAGTTTTGAAATGCTAGTATATAGCTTTTATTTTAGAGTTTGTTGAATAATTTTTATTAATTCAAATTATAATATTAATTTTGATAATAATATAGTTAGTTATTAAGTAAATATTGTTACTGACTCATATACAAGTGCTGTAGTTCGAGTAACTACAGGACTCATATAAAGAATTATTATTATAGCATATTTTTTAACGTATAACTGCACCATAAAACAATATTAAAATCATTGAGTTAATATGTATGTACTACGTTCTAGAGATGAAATCTCAAGTAAATTTTGTGTAACACTAGTTAGATCATACGCTCTCTAATTCACCTAAGCGATTATTAAATCGACATGTTTGAGTGCGAAGATTTAATATGTAGAAAATTCCATCATGCATATTACGTTACCGCTTTTAATATTGCTCTTAAACATTTCGTTTCAGTAGTCGTCTGGGTCAGATTGTAATAAGTAAGAGACCATGCACTCTAACTTGTTATAAAAAACACAAACAGTTGCAAAAAACTTGAGATGACTCCTCTAGCACATAGTTCTTCACTATTACTATCACTACATATTATAAAACAGAGTCCCTCGCCGCGTCTGGTCTGTCTGTCTGTTCGCGATAAACTCAAAAACTACTGAACGAATTTCATGCGGTTTTCACCAAAAGGCAGGGTGATTCATGAGGAAGGTTTAGGTGTATAATTTGTTAAGGTTTTGTACTACCTGTGCAAAGCCGGGGCTGGTCGCTAATAATAACTAAAACTACAAAAATTTCATGGACTCTAGATGCTCTATATACAATGTTATTATTTTCTACTACATAACAAACTGGTAAAGTAACAGTTTCAATGAATAATATTCACAAAAAGAACATAATATACTTAATTTAGAAAAGCTATAAGTTTTCCAGCCTCACTGTCTTATAATCCGTTACAATGCTTTTAGCTACCAAGATAAATGCTAGAGGTGAAAATATGTTTTTATTCTTTCTCTCTTTCCGTTATCTGTCGTGGCCGGAAGAACTAATGAAATGGTTCGAAGCCGCGTGTGCTTTCGCGTATAAAATTACGGCCAGTGTCTAAATATATTAACCTAAGTTTATTACCGTTAACAAATCTTTTCCAGCGTTTTGTTTGTTAGATAAACTGGTGGGAAAAAGTATATTCAGTTTTTCTCTATTTTCAGTTAGTGTTATATCGCAGTAGAATAAGTAAATGAAAGTGCATGCACAATGTCGATTATACATTTTTGGTCGAGAAATTCTCAGCTATAACCAGTTCGATTCGAGTACATAACATACTTGACTTCTGATCGTCTCGCTTGGTCTACAAAAGCACTCGGGTTTATTAGGCTTACAACGTTTGACGCATTTTCGCTTTGATTAACGTGTCGGCATAAACCAACTGCTGTCACTTCACCAGTTTGTGGTGATGATGGCTACCCGTGTTCGTAGCCTTCTGTCTGTATTGATCATCACAAACTGGTATAAATGTGTGCGCAGACCGAACAACACTTTTGTATTACAACACGCACATCAATGTTAATCCCCGACAATTACGGCACAATTATAAGATGTACTAGATTTAGCCCGCGGCTTCGCTCGCGTAAATGTTGGTTACGTCAATTTTTTTTATTCTTCGGGAATAGTGCTTTTTATTGATGAAAGGTACCCTGTGTCCTTTTCTGTAATCCTCATAATGCTTCTTCTTGGGTTTGACTATTTGAATTACTGGATCCCAAGCTGGTGGTACATTCCAACCATCTTCTCCACCACTATACCACCAGCTCAGGATCCAGTAATTCAAATTAATAGTCAAACTATTCATATCATATTCATAATATTCCATCAAGATAACACAACCCTTTCATCAATTACTCTATCAAAATTCAAGGACTAAGAAACAATGTAAGACTATATTGTCCCTAGTTTATTAGGCTACAAAGAGGCCCGTTCAAACAACTCAAAATATCTTCACAATGGCCATCCGGTAGGCTTAGAACCTTCACAAGACAAACATTTGCATTAACAAATTAAGATAATAATCTCTGAGACGACGCTCTAGTGGCTTCTTTAATTTACTTAATACGCACCAAGCGCCAGATGCGACGATTTAAAATACTAAATTTTATTTAAACACGATTATGAAGTCTGCGGTAAGACTACAAGTAAATAGAGCAATTGAGTAATTTCCATTTTGTGTTGATTTTCATTTATTAGTGTTGGCTAGCTTCAGTTCTGCGCAGTGTTTTAGCTACCACACTTTATTTCTTAAATGAGATTATTTCTTTTAAAACGCTTGTAATATTAGCATAACATGTATCTACACATGAAGGTAGTCGATTTTAATCTACTTTTAATTCATTGAAATTAAACTACTATAATTATACCGATTTTATCGCGTTGTTTATTTGACACTTTATTACAAAATTTTGAAAACTGTTACACTACTATTACTATTAAACTTTACTATTTTTTAAGCTAATTAAATTATTGAAACTATTGAATTTATTAAAACTATTTACTATACTATTATACTATTTATGTTTACACTTTCCCCGACGTTTCGGTTGCTTTTCAGCAGCCATGGTCACGGGGAGACTAAGATGGTAGTTGTCTCAATGTTCCAGTGTAGTTATTTCAAAGTACCCGAACATAATTTAATCATGGGTGTTTCTATTTACGCAGAATGAGCTCAAAGTATCATAAATACATACTACATCTTGAAGCGAGCTTCAATCAACACATACTTCAAGCCGCCAACGAAGATAAGGAACCGGGAGAGGCAGATTGATTTATTTTGATAAAGCTCTACACGCTTTTTGGCTTTCAATAGATTTGAACTTCAAAATGTGACAAATTTATTGCAAGCAATGTTTGGAACAAATCATATACATATGTTTGCGTATAACTTCCAATAAAGACAGATATTGTGCAGGTTAAATGCACAATAACAAAAAAAATAAAATGTGTGTGTGTACCAGAGTACACAGGTAAGAAGTGAAACTTCTTTACGACATATCATTTTTCTACTATTTGCAACTTCACGAAAATGGGGTAGATAAGGCTGCCTTAAGAAAAACAATTTTTTCCGTATTAAATTAAAGCTATTTTATTATTATAGACATGCATACAATTAATGAGTAATTTATTTTATCATTGTTCTTATTATAATATCTATATAATTTTAGAATTAATAATGTTCACTAGATTTACAGTCATATTTATTAATACTTGCTAATTTTAACAGATTTATATACATTCACTGATACTTACAATCAAAAAGTGAGGTTAACCTCAAATAAATATTAAAATCATGCTCATACGTGTTGAATTTATAAAACGAAATATATAATCACTCTCACTTTTCTTGTAAATTCACTTAAATTTGAATAAGTCTTTTTATTTTATCACTTTCAAATTAATATATTGTTATTCTTATTTCAAACCAAACTTCAAAACTAATATATTGTTGTTATTATTATAATATATTACATTATATTCTTTACGTCACTATACTAAACTTTGATAAAAAAAGCAACATGGCGCGTAACCGAAAAACGTGACTTTTTTTTATTTACACTGCTACAAAATTTCTCCCATACGTCGATAAAGAAGTTTCACTTCAAAAAGAAGTTTCACTTCAAAAATTTAGTTGTGTGAATGCGTAAATTTTATTTTAATACTTTTATCTAAAAACCAGCATCTGAAGTTGCTTGTTTTTCTTTTTTAACATAGTTGGATTTGGTTTTTACAACATTACCTAATCGATTAAAAACACAATCCTTGCACATTTCTCGATACATGTTAAAATATTATCATAATAATAAATAAAGTGATTTAAAATTTAAACAATACCTTTACTTATATCAAAATTACAAAAGTATTTCAAATGATTTTATCGACATACCAAAGGCTAATTAGACCATAGAATATAAAAAATATAATTTCTGGCGCATATCCCTCAAGGAGAAGGTACAGGTATACTACAACCATATTTTGCCAGTTATGGTTTTAGGTCTGGACCTAAACCATGACGTGCGAAATGTGGTGGACATGCATGAACGTGGGTGTAATAGAAGTGAGCCTATTACCATCTACCGAGCACAGTTATTCCGTAAGACGTAAGACCTTATAATACTACTGAGAATTTCTTCCCAAAAACCTAAAAACATCCCAAAAACACTCGGAATACAACTCGAGGAATACAACTACCAAATTCACTACAGCTACGCCGAGCCATAAAATACTTTCAGTTTACCTTAAGTTAATCTAACCTGACAACAATTATATTATGCTTCTAATAAACTGTACAATATGTTGCCAACCGTTCGAATCTATAAATGGTAGCCATTTTTATCGTACACTCTTAGCCGGCATAGTAAGCTATGAAAACACGTCTCCTTTTCTAAAAAGAGTATACGCATTACCATTAAATTCCCAGCAGCAAGTTATAAAAGAAGCTAAAAGTATATCTTATAGTAAATTGTGACCTACATTTACTTAAAGATCCAATTTCACAGAATTAAAAGCTTCTTTACAAGAAATGCAAATTTTATTGCACATTATTTTAAACAGAAGATAATTTCGCATTTCATTGCCCAAATTTATTTTAAAAGCGTACATATTAACTCGAGTGTATTACCGAATGATAATTTTATCTACATTCATAAGTATTTGTTTTCAATGTAAGTTTTATGAATGAGATACTTTGTAATAAATCATATAATAACAACATATTACCTACCAAGTACTTATTAATATTTATTAGATAACTACTTCAAATTTTATAAATTTTCTACTTTATATTGAAAACAAAGAAGAAAAATAGTACAATCTCTTCTTCTTCTTCTTCTATAAAAAGAGAGAGAGAAAAGAGACAGAGAAAGAATAGTACAATTAACTTAGCTTTTACTTTTAAGTATAATAATATCAGCCCTATATTAAACTGTCTCATTGCTGGGCACAGCCCTCTTCTCACTATGAGAATGGTTAGGTCATAGTCCACCACGCTGGCCCAGTGCGGGTTGGCAGACTACACATGTCTTCGAAAACATTATGTAGAGCTCTAAGCCATGTTTCCTCACAATGTTTTCTTTCGCCGTTAAAACAAACGATTAACTAATTAAATTATATAACTGAATTTATTTAAAAACAGCAACTCTTGCACTGTATATAATTTTCGTTACTTAGGAGACTTTACACTCATTCAAATAACGGATGCGAAAAACTTTCAAACATGGAACACCTGTTTGCGGATTACAAAAATTCGAACATTTGGCGAAGTGGCATTGACACGGTGACTACTTAAACCACTACGCGTATGTATGTATGTATGCTAATATTATACGCAACCGTATGTTAATATACATACAGCCTTACGCTTATATTCCTGAATGCATATCCACATTTTGCTAAATATGGATTTAGATCCCCACATAATAGGCACGGCAGTCTATCTTAACAGGGACTGGTGACCTTGCGCAGGAGATATATATATTGGTATATATAATATAGTGCACAAGTGTTTGCGCAAACACAACTGAACTCTCCTCTACCTAACTCACATAATCCGACGGGATTGCAATCTGACACGATCGCATTACGTGTCTTCCTAGGCTCGGCGATATGTAATACCACCAACTTTCTAACTCCGGGCTGCTACTAAAAACTTAATAGCTTTTTGTTGGCCCGACCCGGGATTAAAAATCGAGAAGTCATGTACTCGCCTACACTAACGCTACACCATCGAGAGAATATTATTATAATAATATAGATCGACATTCTTTCAAAGTATTTCAAAAACATGGGCAAACAGAAACATTACTATTATTTTAGAGAAACCCATAAATCGTACGGGTGGACTACTCGACATGTCTTGTAAAAACAACAGGAAACTATGGCTAGCGGTCTGGAACATTTTTCACAGCCAGTGCCGATTTCCGGACTATTCGGTACTCGGATAGTTTACAACGGAGGCTGGCAACACGGATGAAATGAATCTTCTTGTGGGCTTGCAACATTATTTATACGTGCTATATATCTGCTACAGATTTTGGTAACGTATTTAATTTTAAAGTTAATTACTTTGTGATTTTAATACCCTTTATAGTAGTAGGTATTATCTGTACTAGTGTATAGCAATGTAACAAGGTTGTGTCTGAGTAAGAGAAATGTTATTGAAAAGCTAATTGTTGTCGACTTTGAAGGACTTGAATTTTAAACAAAAGTATTTGGACATTTTGTTTGTTTCTCTACATCATTAACCACAAACTGGATTTTAATGCAGTTTCATAATTTCGGAGCTAAAAGTACTACTTAAAATCTAAGCTACGTTGTAACTAATTCTGTTCAGTGAAACCGAAGATACAGTGGACTCCACGTAAATGAAATCACCGACGTCCTGCAGTCCGAACGGGCAGATGACTTTTATAAAAACAGTAGCTGTCTCGTGACAAATCTGTTCTAGATTTTTTCGTATTCACAAAGAATAAGCAAATATGAAATGCTGGCTTTATTGTATTATGATAGACAACAAGTTTTCTTTACTTTAAGACCAGAGTCTGTGCAAATGTTTGTCGAGTAATAACCAATGAGGCTTCGCTAGTTGGCGTTGTGCAAGACTAAGTACGCTACGGTTGATGACGCTGCGGTTTTTACTATATTCGATTAAACTGTGCTGAGATATACTGTGCTATGTGATATTACACAGTATAATGCTTCTTAAGATGATTTTGAATAAGAAGACGCTGCGCTCGATAATAATAATACCAGCTCTGTATTAAACTGTTCCACTGCTAGGCACGGGTCTCTTCTCAGTGTAAGAAGGGTTAGGCTATAGTCCACCACGCCGGCCCAGTACGGATTGGCAGACTTCACATATCTTTGACAACATTATAGCGAACTCTGACATGACATGCAGGTTTCCTCACGATGTTTTCATTCACCGTTAAAACAAGCGATAATGAACTATCAAATACGCACATAACTTCGAAAGGTTACAGATACGTGCCCTGGGATCGAACTCTAGACGCCTGCGTGGCAGTCCAACGGTCTCCTGCTAGGTTATCGCTGCGCTCGATAATTGAGTAAAAACATATTTTCAATTTACCACTCTAACAAAACCATAGTCGGTAACTACTTATCTAAATAATCTCAACTTCATACATATTGTTACAACACAATGTCTCCAAACTAAATTTGTCCTATATAACTGACACTAAGGATAATCTCAGCGTGACATCACGGTCCTATTGTACATACGGGACGACCTCGACAGCGGTATTTTGATCTTGTCCGTCAAACTACTCTGTAATTTATGAACAAGTCTATTAAGCTTGCACGTAATTAAGTCCAGGACCTAAATAATAGTAGCACCAGTAATGTTCGCTTCGGGACGAATATATGTTTTCATAAAGGGATCAGCAATTTAGTATCGTTTTCTAACTAGAGGGGTGGAGTTAACTAGTCATACATCTTCAACCGAACTTCGATGTTGATTCGAAAGTGTTAGTTTGTTGGCCCTTACTTTATGCAAAATCTAGACCCAAAAAAATATGTTTAACAATCATCTTAGAGGAATGCTAAATAACATTGGCAACTTTTTATTCCGATAAAATCTTCTGTAGTTAAAAATATGTAAGTTACGCGTTCGTATTATGTCAAATGATCTTAATTTTCAGGGTAACTCTGTAATCAATAGAACATAGAATAGATCAGGAAATTATAATATCATTGGTTATACCACAAAGCCAAAGCTGACCATTCTTAAATATGCACTTCGATACTAAAGGGGATTTAACAGTGCCAATTATCTGTTTTCGCATATTGAATATTTTATAACATTTAACAGATGTTATAACATAACTACTACCAACCAGAACCAATTCAGAACGCGCACGCTGAATTGCTACAAAAATATTTCTGACGAAAAGATTATAATATTTTTAATGGCTCGGGATTATATTCTGGGAAATCGCCATTACAAGCTGCTTTACCACTAACTCATACGCTACAGATTTTACTAAAAAATTTTAAATGTTTTATTAATACACAAGTAAATATTATAAATCTATACTAATATTATAAAGCTGAAAAGTTTGGTTGTTTGTTTGTTTGTTTACTTGAACGCGCTAATCTCAGGAACTACTGGCCCGATTTGAAAAATTCTTTCAGTGTTAGATAGCCCATTTATCGAGGAAGGTTATAGGCTATATATCATCACGCTAAGATCAATAGGAGCGGAGCACCAATGAAGAATGTTTCAAAATCGGAGAGTATTTTTTCCTTTTGAGAGCTTCCGCTGCGTGTGCTGCGTACAAATTACGTGCGGCAAACCCTGGAACATTGGCTCGCGCAGCGGCCGCGCGCTATGGAGACCGGGTCGCCACGCGCGGCAGCTCGAACATTGCCGCGCTCGAACGTGCCGCGGAGCGAACCGATCATTGTCGGTTTTTGAGACCGCATCAAAGGAGCTTTAGTCGCCTGCTCGCGCGCAGTTGGGACGGCTGTGGATTTTAAAATTGGCTCGCGCGGCAATACGGCGAATGGACAACAAAAAGTGTCGTCTACTCATACAATTGTATGGTGCCAATGATTTGTTGTGCAACTAACTGGTATGATATTCTAGATGGATCGCTTGCCGCGGGCGGCAGCCGCGATCTACTTAAATTCATATCTTTATTTTGGCTCGCGCGGCAAATGTACGTCTGCTCTAGTCGAACATAGGCTCGTGCGGCTGCCGCGCGTAATGTATACGCAGCTTTAAAGTTTCGCAAAAATCATGTATGACAGAATTGTTCCCCTTTAAAAGTTCTAAAAAAAAGTTCGCGACAGCATATGTCTATCTTTTAAGGTTGGCTCACTATAACCATTTTTATGCTAACGAAATTTGTTCTAAAATAATGCATTATTTGCGAAGGTATTTTTATAAACATGATATTAATCCTTATCCAAATAAATACGTTATTCATCACAAGTATTTAATTTAAAACAAAATTGCCCTTTACATCATTCGATTTCAATGAATATCTTAGGAGATATAGCAGTTTTAAAATAACATCGCAGCAAAATAATTACCCATTACAGACATAGTACAAACGATGTTTCTCCTGGTTTATTCTGCGTGATTACTACTGGTTCGATTTGAAAAATTCTTTTAGTGTTGGATAGCCTATTTATCGAGGAAGGCTATAGGCTATATAACATCACGCTACGACCCACGGGGGCGGCACAGTAACGATAAACGCGGGTGAAACCGCGGGAACATCTAGTAACGTATATACACGTAAGCAAATATTATTTTACTCTCTGCAAGTCCGAATAATTCTTTCGACACACGATTTATTCATTCGTTTACGTGATTCTTGTAATACTAATCTTGTTATTCCAACACACAAGCAGTCTACATGTTAAAGTTTTCGCACGCGTTCACATTCTTGCATAAAGCATGTAACTTGCAATCCGAAACCAGCCCCAGGAGACCCGAATGAATAAATCAGTCTGTTAATCTGGACACGGATCGTGGCAAAGGCTTGTCTCTCTATTCACACGTGAATAACATTGACAAGCTAAGTGGAAAATGGACTAATTTATCAAAAGATTCACTAGAAAACATTTGTGTGAACAAACAGTAAATATTTTGATTATACCAGAACACATACCTTTTATATTTATAATTCCAATTCATACAAGATTTGTAGCACTTCAATATGCACGTTGAATAGCAAAATCAGTTACAATGTAAGGGCTTATTTCTATATTTTTATACGGAACTCGGGTAAAGCGTTTCCGCTTGAATCTCTATTAAATGTATGCAGGTCACGTCCTTTGTAAGGCAGGTTAGGGTCTGATAACTAAATCAAATTTATTCGCAAGAACATTCCGGGCGTTGCAAAGCACCCGTAACTTTTATAAGATGTTTCATGAGGATTTGGACAACTTTTAATCAGATGAAATGTTATATAAACACGGCACGTTATATTTATGTTGTATCTCCAAGTACAGTTGTAATCAGAGTCGAATTGCGAGTGTTCGATAACAACTTTTACCAAACATACAGACCAAACAATGCAGATAAGAGTCCGATAAAAGCAGTAACAATATTGTGCCAACAACTTTCTGTATAAAGAGAACGATTATTAGTTTCGTGTTACTTCTATAATTTGCGAGCAATTGGTTTTTATTAGACGCGTCGACGGAACTTTATTTGTAGACAAAAGTCTATTGCATACAATTGAATTATATCAGCTATCGGACCAGTAATAACTGTGTTTGTCTAGCGTTCGACGGTCTCGGAAGTAATTCATGCTTAAGTCGCCTCGACTTCGAAACTTCTAGAGCAATAATACAAGTGCCGACAATTTCGGATAATAATACTTTCATTATGACCTTTGTCGAAAATAAATACTGTGTCTATTACTATGGGAACTGTGTGATATTATTGGAACCATATTCTTAGCTATTAACCCCATAGATTCCAATTACATAAAACAAATGGATGCTGATGAAGAGAAAAAGTGTATGTAAGAAATAATATTTCTAACAAAATAAACTAACAACATAATTACACGTTAAAACATGAAGTACAATAGTGGAACTAAATTATGAAAAATAAAGTCTATAATAAGCCCATTAGAGATTCTGCTTCGAGGAAATTAATTCCGAGCACGATGCAATTTCGTCGTGTTGTTATCACGGAAACTGCAATAGTCCATAGTCCAACGAAGATAAGTATTTTAATATCAAAAAGACAATAGATTTTTTTATGTGGTGCACATTAATTATGTCGTGTAACTTAATTTAATACCTCTGCGGGTGTTTCATAGCGGGATCAAATGAAATTTCACGACTACCTCAAATATGAATGAATAAATAGAATGACTTATGAAATGCCTTCTTTTCATAAGTTCATTTGTTCTTAGCACTAACTCTGAATGCGATGTGAGAAATAAAATACCTTATGCTTATTGAATATCATTTATGTAGAAGCAATTTCCTATATTTTTGAGTAGTATAAGGCTATATTTTAAGTTAGTATAAGAGTCGTGATAGCCAGAGTCCTTGTGTAAGTGTTGGAGACGCTTAACCACTAGATGCTCTCTTTCTTTCTCTCTCTTTGTTTGTTTGACTCACAGATGGGGTAGTGGTCAAAGTGGTGCCACTGCGCCGAGTGTGGGTTCGAATCCCACATGGGACAAAAATTTGTGTGGTCCACAAATGGTTGTTCCGAATCTGGATGTTCTTTGTGTCCGTTTTTTGGTTGTTTGAATGTTTGTAAAGTCCCCGCGATTCAGGAATTATACCTAGCGCAAGGGATGTCCTTTTTAAAAAAAAGACCAGTTGTCAGAGTATCTTGAAGTACTGGTTTACCATATCAGGGATGGATATCTAATCTAATACCTCAAGACTGACAGTCGATTTTGTCGATTGAGTCGCAACCCAAAGACACACAAGGTCACATACTGGTTTGTTTGTGTATTTCACTTGTTTGTTTGTATATAGCCTAAGCTTTTACGAGGACTATAAGCGGCACTCAAGCAGTCCCTACTACTTATGTGCCGCTTATAATCCTCGTAAAAGAAAAATGTAGGCCCTCCGACCAGTACATATATCGGGTCGGTGCCTGCTAGGACCGCGGAGTCATCCGAAAAAAGTCCCGTGACCCCGCAATGCAAAGGGCTAACATAGAAACAGGTATAAATAATCATTTACTGATTTTTACGTTAACAAGAACGTAAACGTTAGCTTTACTGTAGGCTCGTATGCAGACCATTGCAATCGTTTATAAAAGAGATATTAACGTCATTGTCGAGCAAACTACGAATACTTTAGAATCAATTTAGCTGTCGTCATATCTCATAGCGCGCCATGGGATGTTTCCTTATGAGTTATGGGGATAACGTCAAGGGGTTTGAGAAACACCAACATGCGCACAAATAAGATTTAGTAAGTGGTATTCAATTTGAATGTTAGTTTTTTAGGTTTGTAGTAATTAGTACTTTTTAGGTATTATTGTGGTGAGAGTATTGGATTTGCAGCGCGTATTTTTAAATTGGTTGCAAACTAAGACCTGCATTGGACTGCAGATGGCTAAATGAGATTGAAACGTTGAAGTTCGAACTGTTTCTGAACTTTACTTTATCTAGTCTCTTTTTCAAATACGTTCGATTTTCGAGAATTTCTTGACGAATCTAGTAAAGCAGTGCTCGGTCTAAAAATCAAACATTAACAATGTTCAACTCACTTTCACATTACAGTACATCTTATACAGTTTATATGCACATACTCTCATATACAAAATTGGGACCATTAAGTAGTAATGAAACAGTTGTCGTAGTTTAGCTGCACGTTTAGTTATTCGCAACTATGATGAACAAATCGCGTCGAGTTTGTCCGCTCAAGTTAATGGGCACTTAAAATCAGTGAGCATAACACCTAATGAGATTATGCAGAGTCGCCATTAACCAACACGAACGTACTGCATGTGTGACAAACAGAAAATGTGCTACGTGATTTGCTACACTTTCTGGTAATTCATTTTTGATGTAAAGTGTTAAATACCGTGGCCTTTGTGAATTTACTGTTGAATTTTGAAGTTTGAACACTTTCAGCTTGCTCTATGTGAATTATACATTATTACGAAGCGTCATAGTAGGCATATACCTAAAGGCTTAAGGAAAGGTGTCTCGCACTTCAAATTTTTGCTGTATTTAGGTTTCACGCAAAGCAGTGAGCTTGATGCCATATACGTAGAACGATTATATTATATAGTGCTTCTATAACCATACTTTCTTATCGACATGAAATTACCTACAATGAGTGAAATAGAAGATATTATTAGCCAAATATACGAATACTACAATCTAGATCTAGGCTTTTAGGTAGGGAAATAGCTCAATCACAATCCACAACACAAACAAATATAAAAAAAAATATTAAAAGCAATAGTTCACACAAACTTCCTGAATAAAAAACAAAAGCCCAAAAGACAGACGTGGTTTATTTCGATTACTGGCACCGATGCTTAACCGAAGCACGCACTATTTGCACACCACACAGTACCCTTGCTGCAATCATGGCCGGAGCAAATCTGTTTTGATTGAATCCGTAAGAGAATTGCAAACACGAGGGTTGGCTAGTGTAGAGTGAGGCTTCGTATGTTTCAAATCGCAGTCATGGTTCATGGCCGTTGCTCCGTGCTAGCTGAATTTATTAACGCTCCGAACACTGCGAGTTATGGACGTTTGGCTCAACGAATTTATGTGCGGATAGCCTTTAATGTTCGCCGATATTTCGCCCATAAAAATTGGGTGTTTGTAATGATGCCATAACCTTGAATTATATGTTGCTATTTCTTTTATATTATTCTATCTATTTTTTCGCATTTGGTTTGCATATTACTTGTATTACCCCTCTGGGAAACAGACGTGAATCTATGTATGTATTATTAGTATTATTTTTAACCCCTTTAAGCAAGTTAAGCGCTTCTTTTACAAATGGATTTATGCCGATAGTGCGAAGTCCAATAGGCTACCACTTTCACCACTTAACTTTGAGGAGAATTTTAGGTACCATAGAATCACCATAAAACTGAGTTCAGCGCTACACTTCTCCAAGAAAACGCATCTTACAGAATACTACATAAGATGTTCCTTCTTTATTCTTACTTAGTTTATTTTCAGTAGGGAATTTAACTCAGAACGAATGAAATGGCATGTGTGCGTTTTGTGTTCCTGTGACTTTTTGTATGCTTGTTTGCTTTATGCAAAGCAAATAAATGTACCTAGGAAAAACGAAATTAAGATAGAATTTAAAGAAAGGTATGTAAGCCGCCCAAACTCTTACTCGCCAGTCAAAACGTATTAAATGGAAACCTGATATCTATTTTCTTTACAGTAACTGTGAAGTAAGTAATTTATATATTATTGCTGCATTGAGTTGGTAACTTGAACCTAATAATATTTGAAATTAATTTCAACTTTTATACTTAACCTTTCTTAAGAAAAACAAATATACACATCCTTACAGAAGAAACGATTGAGAGTAGAGGTTTTACTATACATAAACGACTACCTCTAAAAAAAAGTTTCTTCAGTATTTCAGTGTCAGTTTGCCAACATTATTAATACTAAATATCCTAAGATCAATATCATATCCTTCTAAAGGCTACCCACTATCACTGTAATTACCATGCATGGTACCTTTACATAAGGTGATCTTTATTCACTACATTTGCTTATATTTCTCGTGCGACAGTGAACTCGGGAAACCGCTCAAACCAAGGAGGAGAGCAAAAAGTTTAATTAACCTTCAAACAATCCTTTAAACCAATTTTACGTTACCCAAACTTTGAGAATAATCACATTACAGCTAGCATTAAAATAGTTATATAGATACGTAAGATTTTGTTTGTAAATGTTACAATGGACTTCAAGATGTGTGAATGTTAAAAACAAGATAATCGATAACTGTTATTTAATCATTTATTAGATTTGCTCGCGGCTTCACTTGCGTAAATATAATATAATATTCTACCACATACACACAACACCGTCTAGCCCAAACTAAGCAGAGCTTGTACTATGGCTACTAGACAATGGATAAACATACATATATACTTTTTTTTTGTAAATACATACATATTATATACAGAAACACCCAGACCAAGACAAACATCTATGTTCATGCACACAAATGTAGGGTAGGTTAGTAACATTATTTATTTTCTGGATGAAAGGCACTCTATGTCCTTTTCTGTTCTTCTGACAACATGTATGCGAAATTTCATGATGGTCGGTGGAGTAGTTAAGGCGTAAAAGTGTAATAAAAAAACAAGCTCACTCACATTCACATTAATAATATTAGTTAGGATCATCAGACTCAGTCCAGTGCTGAACGTAGGCGTCTGTCCGACTACGCTACTGAATTCCATCTTTGGTTCTTATTCTTATTTAAGTACTCTTTAAGATCATTAATGGAAAATATGGATATTATAAAATTTACATCAATAAAAACTATATTGTATGTTTAAATATACCTTTATATATTCCCAAAACGGAGATTCGGTATTGTGAATAATTTAGCAAAATGTCACCTCGGTGTGATATTCGTGGCACGTCCGTAATTGTTCGAAAATGTCAGTGTCAAATAATAAACGTAAAAACATCGTGCAAATTACACAAACGGACGTAAAAAATTTAATTACAATGATTTGAATTTGAGTCTTTCAAAGAAAAATGTTATATGTAAACATTTATGAATGGAAGATCTGTGTTTTATCACATTATTTAAAATGATTAGACTTTATTTCTTATACTCTTTCATACTTTTACTTTACACGTTGACTAAAATTAGGTAGTATCGTCTAAAGATTTAAATCGTCAGACGTGTCTTTATTTAAGATCGCATAAAAAAGTATCTATACTTAGAAAAGTGAGCTCACACATACCGCAGATTTTTAGTTATAGTAAGATATCTACGCTTATAGAATGCAGTGGATAATACACGATTGTGTCACAAATAGTGGTAGGACACATCCAAAAATCTTTGGTATCAATAAATGATGATCACTATGAGAGGGTATCACTCCAAATGTGGTCGATGCATTGCCACATCAAGGATCATAAAGTTCCGTTCCCCCTTCTAACGCAGGAACATAATACAACATTATATGCTTGTAATCGACGATTAAAGGCTATTATGAGATCGTTAATCCGCCCGTAATCATCAGCGTATTGGTTATTAATTATAACTTTTTACTAATAATATACCGTAGAAAATTTTAAAGTTCTTCCATAATATTCGTTAAGACTTAACTTACCTACATTGGATGCACTTAGTTAGTGTTATTAAACTGTATTAAGCTTATCCCTTTCGAATTAGCTGTTTGTACACTCTAAGAGGAAATAAAAAGCTGCGGTACTTTTAAGTCTTGGTAATCCCAACTAATATTATAAATGCGAATATGAGTTTGTTTGTTTGTTACGCTTTCACGCTTTCACTACTCCTCCGATCATCATGAAAATTCGCATACACTTTGTCAGGGATACAAAAAACGATATAGAATACCAGAGAAAATTTTCTGTTGTCGAGGTATAGAAGTTTACTGAGAAAGTCTCTACATTAACATGAGCGAAGCCACGGGCAAAACATATAAGCATAAAATCAATAGATTCTCAGTAACAGCACGAAGTCTGAAACTGAACCCGGTAGAGTGCAATAGATTCGGCTCCTATGACGTGGGACTTAAATTTCGGTATAATACCTACACCTCTGCCAACCATTTCAGACGTAATACTTTGAACGTGTTTGTCGTAGACTTTCTTGAACTTTAATTAAATGTAGTTTGTTTATTTTTCTATATCTATATTTTCTATAAGTACTTCTATACTAATCTATACTAATATTATAAAACTGAAGAGTTTGTTTGTTTAGTTGAACGCATTAATCTCAGGAACCACTGGTTGAAAATAATTTTTTTTTTTGTGAGATTGCCTATTTGGGAAATGCTATAGGCTATACAAACTGATTGGTATAAGACTGGACATATTGAAGGAGGGTAATCAGTACACGATTCTGGACCCGAATATCTAAAAAATAGGTACTTAAAATTTGACCTAGTTATCCAATAAAAACTTAATGTGCGGACACTCGTGCGCATATACCAAAGCTAAACAAAACCGCCGCCTCCGCCCTCACCTACCGCACCCCGCACTCTTCCGAATTTGCACCCCACCCGTCCTTTTCTTATCAAAGGTCATTAGCCTCGACAGCTGTGTGCGCAGTGTCCACATTTTATGGATATTTCATACTTTTTATAAAGGTTTTCTTTGCAGGTTATACAGAGTTTATTTTTATTTCTTATTTATACGTTATGTCTGACCATAAATTATCATGTCCTTAAATATGTACAATGTTTAACCAATCACACTGTATAACTTCACACTACGACCAATAGAAGCGGAGCATCAATGAAGAATGTTGCAAAAACGGATAAAATTCTCTTATGTGAAGCAGGCGAAGTCGCGTGGGTCAGCTAGTAATCTATATTATTTTAAAGTATAACATTACATTACAATAATTAACACTTACATAGTATTGTCTTCTGTTTACGCGAATGTTATTCATTGAAATTAAACTACTATATACGGATTTTATCGCATTGTTTATTTGACACTTTATTACAAAATTTTGTAAACTGTTACACTATTATTACTATTAAACTTTACTAATTTTTAAGCTAATTAAATTATTGAAACTATAAAGTAACAAATAAACAACGCGATAAAATCCGTATATAGTAGTTTAATTTCAATAACACTTACATTTTAATAGGCTTTTATACTATAAATAACTAATAATTAAACTCCTTTGAAAATGTTCAATTCACGAGTTTGGAGAGTTCTTCGTGAACTTATTGCTAAAGTATATATTTGGCGTTAAATTATAACTTGTTCAGTGAGTCTTATATATATATATATATATATATATATATATATTACAACGACGCCTTAAAATTTTAACGCACGTCATAAATTGATTACTTAAAGAAAAAAGAAGAAAATTGATTTTCACAGTAGGTACATAAATACATCAAATGTACAACAATTAATACTTTTGCCACACGGCAAAACTGCTGGCTGCCAGTAAAAAAAAATAGTTATGTGTGTGTGTAATTCTTAGCTAATTTTCAACGACATAGTTCTCAAGACCTTGATTAATGATTCAGTTTTGATCAACTTCGTATCTATATTAATATTATAAAGCTGATAGGTTTTTTTTTGTTTGTTTGAACGCGCTAATCTCTGGAACTACTGGTTCGAATTGAAAATTCTTTTGGTGTTAGATAGCCCATTTACTGAGTAAGGCTTATAGGCTATATAACGTCAGGCTGCGACCCACGAGGGCGGTGCAGTAACGATAAACGCGGGTGAAACCGCGGGCACATCTAGTCTAACATAAATAACTAGGTTTTGCTCGCGATAATCTTGGTGTTGTCAACTATCTCTCGGGAACAGTAAGTTTCTGGATGAAACCCTACCCATGATACCCTTGTTCTTTTCTGAACCCCTAACAACGTGTATACAAAATTTCATGATGCTCGAACAAATTTACATTAGCATTTATAATATTCTGTTAGGATACTAAATTCAGCATTAAAAACACGTATATGATGCTGAATTTCAGTTATACGTATATATTTAATTGGAGTTTTATATATTTACAATATATATATTTTACATACGACATAACTCTCCGGATAGCCAAGTTGAAGAGGCATTGGGCAGAGCACATAGCGCGCAGAACCGATGAACGTTGGGGCAGAAAGGTTCTGGAGTGGTGGCCACACATCGGAAGACTCAGCAAGGGTAGGCCTCCCAGAAGTGGACTGACCACGCGGTTCGATGCGGGTGGCCCAAGTCCAGTCTAGTCGACGTCTTTAGACTGAGATGATTATATATATTATACATTATTATTTGAGCAGCGATAGCTCAGTGGGGAGACCAACAGACTGCAATGCAGAGGGTCTCGGGTTCGAACCCACGTCGCGCACCTCTGACTTTCGGAAGTTATATGACTTTTCGAAATTATTTGCGTATTGATTGACAATTATCGCCTGCTCCGTGCCTCGGAAAGCACGTTAAGCTGTTGGTCCCGGCTGCCATGAACATCTATGGCAGTCGTTATTGGGAGAGTGTCGACACAAAAGATCCCACTGGGTCGAAGTGTCGCCGGTCTGCACTGACTGGCACCCACATAAGATAAGATAAGATAAAATACATTATTATTTACAATGTCAGCTACCATAGCTTACAGTGACGGGACCCTCCCACAGAAATGCCAGCCCTAAGGCGCTGATAGTGCAAAATCAGCCCTGTTTTCTCTACTATACTTATTACTACGAAAATTTGTCTTGGCAAAAAACAAGTAAAACTTTTACGCATATCCATATATCGACCCTTACAATCAGCTATTACAGTATCAATCTATTATCATCTACCAAGCACAAATTAATTCTAGAAAATAACCTGTGCGGCTAAAAGTATCCTAGCTAAAGAAAACAATAAGCAAGGGTAAATAAATCTTATTTACTTTAATGACCAACGCAACTAGATCCGAAGTTTGTGTTATCCATTCATAAAGTGCATAAAAGAAAAGGAATTGAAGATAATTCTGCAACAAGAAAGCGGAATCCTCTATCCGTGTTCTGTCTTTCTTATGAACAAGGCTTAAAAAGTTCGCTCTACCTCAGTTTGAATGCGACTGAAAGGTTACCGTCATGGCGCATTAAACACGTCGTCCCGTCTACCTTAATTTATTATTCTTTTTGCGTCCCACTATTTTCTCACGTATATAGACAAAACTTTCAAAAATAAACATTTATTGTGTGTGAGAATGCAGAGAGACGTTTAGATCCTCGTTACTTTAAGGTATACTGTATTGGTTTGACTTTATTGGGAAACTAAAGCATTGAAAGCTTTGAATTGTAAATGTATGACGGTCTGGTCGTAAACAATAGTTTATAGTTTTATATATTACTAGCTGGCCCGCGCAACTTCGTCTGCTTCACATTAGATAAATATTGCCCGTTTAAAAAAAAACTATCCTATCTTTTAAGTTGGACCAAATTATATATAGGTTACGCAGTTTGATCAAAATCGGTTCAGTAGTTTAGGAGTCCATAGCGGACAAACAACGTTACACGTAATTTATATAATATATTAAGATGTACTATATACTATTATTAAATAATTTACGCACAGTTCTTGACTGTACGGATGGCGTAGTGATTTATAGGTCGCCTCAGCGCTGCCACTGCGCCGAGTGTTGTGGGTTCAAATCCCACACGGAACAAAAGTTTGTGCGTTCCACAATTGGTTGTTCCGAGTCTGGGTGTTCTTTGTGTCTGTCGTTTGTATGTTTGTAAAGTTCCCCGAGACAAAGGAATTATTCCTAGAGAGTTTAAAAAAAAATAAAGAATTCAATATTTCATGCAGTTGAATTACTCAAAACTTACCGCAGTAAGGTTTAGAGATTTCATCCTTCAAAAGTAAAACATGTGTGTTTAAAAAAGGGACCAGTAGGCATGAGTCTACCCCATCTAACTGGCCCAAACTCGACCCCATCTAGCACTTCTTGTCTAATAGGTTATAGGTTATCTGCTTAGTTTGGACTAGATGGTGTTGTGTGTATGTGGTAGAATATTATTATTATTATTTATATTTTTCGGTTTTATCCTGATCGGTTTTAGCGCCCATTACAAAGGAAATACGCCAGAATTGCGGGCTTTTGGCCAAAACAACTCTGGAGATATGATAATTAATCTATAGATAAAAACTTTCTGACAATTCTGTATGTATTTAAGTAACTGCTTTCTGTAGTAGTGTGTATGTGAGAGGATGAATGTTTAATATCTTTAGGCTTGTATGGAGTATTTTAGGTATACCGCCTGTGCTGGATATGATTATGGGGATGGTCTTGACCGTATGAACTCGCCACTGGATTTTGAGTTCAATGGTCAGATCTGCGTACTTGGAAAGTTTGCTAGTATGAGTGGAACTTAAGTTGTGTGTGTTGGGTATGAGATATATGTCTATGAGATATACAACTTTATTTTGCTTGTCATGTAGTGTGATGTCCGGTCTATTATGATGTATTGTTTTGTCTGTGAGTATAGTTCTGTCTCAGTACATTTTGAAATTTGGTGAGTCTAATAAAATTTGGTGTGTGTATTTGTAATATGGTGTTTTTACGGATAGTAGTTTGTGTTTGTAGGTAAGTGTTTGGTGTATGATAGCTGTTACCTGGTCGTGTCTGTGCTTATAGTCTTTGTGTGATTAATGAGCATGCGCCTGTGATGTGTTGAATTTTTTCATGTAGTTTATGACAATGCTGACAATAATAATAATAATAATAATAATTTTTATTGGCATAAAATCTTTACACAGAAAATATTGAAGTCTCTGACCTCTGAGCTAGGTATTGACTACCTGTGTTACAGAAGTCAGTGCCTTCTCACAACTTTAACACATATAAAATTTTATGCTAGCGATAAGAAACAATATAAGATAACTATAGAAGATACAAGCAAAGGTAGTGTAGTGCTATTGACATTATTGCAAAGTTTGTCACACACTTTGTACAATCAATTGTTATATTAATAAAAACCTTCATAAATCATATTGCAGAATATGTTCCGTTTCATTATAGTCTAAACCTAGCAGCCAGTTCTTGATTTTAGTTTTTATTTCTTTGTAAGTTAAGGGATATATGTCAATAATTTTATTTATTTTATTATATAGTCGAGGACCCATGTAAATCTGTTGGCGCCGGGCAGATGCAGTACAGAATGTAGCAGGTGTATAAACATTTGTTTTTGTGCGTTTCGTGCTATACTTATTTCTCTTAAAAGGTGTTAACTTGTGTTGCTTACAATGGTCGCTACTTAAACTGCTGTCTCGAATGATGTAAGTCCTGTAATTTTTTATGTCTATAACCTGGTCTTGGATCGCTAGCATAAAGCGTTCTGTTTCAGGAAACAGCTCGATTATTATTATAGGTTATAGTCACCGAAGTCTGGAGTACCTAAGTACTAGTAACTATATAGCAATAGAAAATAATAAAATGAACCCAATTGGGGGCCCAATATTTGTACGTCTTTATAAATATCCTAAACATAATAATCTATATTTTCAAATGATCAACGTTATTCATTACTTGCAGCTATTTGTATGACACGATTCTACACTTAATTGTTTTGTAAACATAGCAAAGGTGACAGTATATCGCCTTGTGCCAAAACGCGGTCGATGCTCCGAACTCTGGACTAAAACGTTGATTATATTATAATTAATTGTCTACTATATTTTAATTAATTGTGTTTGATAGCGATATTTGCATCAGCGCTATATCGGGATTTAGCTACCCTCTGTTCAGACCTATATGTTAACCCAATGAGCACAGAAATAGCGCTGCGTTCATAATTTGAAAATTGTTAGATATTAAAGACCTGATTATTCAAGTTTAAATAAAAATCTTTATATTTACCACTTATAAAGTGATGTCTTTTTTTTTTAATTAAATTCTTTGAACATTAGTTTAGATAACTGCTCCACTTCTATTGCTCGTAACGTTATATAGCCTTTGTTACTTCTGTGTAAAGAAGCTTTATTTATCCAGAAGGAACATTTTAAAATAGGTCCAGTAGTTTTCGAAATGATTTATTACAAACTAACATAAATATAATAATCATTCCTTTTCTTAAACATTATTATAGATTAGTTGGCAAAAGAGGTATACTTTACATTTACTGGTTTATTTATGACATGTGAATCCCATGGGCCACATACCGATATTAAAATGATGTGTATATTTTTAATTTTTATCCAGGAGATGGCCTTATATCATCCAAATACGTTCAGTGTTTAAGGAATGATTATGTCACTAACATTACATATAATCATTAATCATACATAATATATATTTAATATTTTTCTTGTACTACATTGGGCTAACAGCAAATCAATCAATATTTTTTTAAAAGAATACTTGGGGCGTGATCTACAATCGATATCGAAGCCAAAAACATAGTTTTTAGAATTTTTGTCTGTTTGTCTGTATGTATGTCCGGGCTAAACTAAAAAAGTACTGCATGGATTTACTTCAAATTTTGCATGAATATTACTAACAGGTCGGGTCAACATATAGGCTACATATTATCACGCTATCACCTACGGGGGAGGAGCTGTGAATCTTTATTTTTCTTACGCATTCTGTGACAGCGTGTAATCTAACGACGCATATTTAAATGTTGTTTTTGAGTAAGCCATGCCATTATCTAGCTTTACACTATAAAACTACGCTATTTAAGTAACTTGAGCAGAGAAATATAGTTGGGTTCCGCGGCGACAAACACTTTTTAGTTAAAATCTACGCGGCCGAAGTCGCAGGTAACAGCTAGTGCATAATAAAATACTGCCTCGTGAGCCCATTGCATAAATTTACGCTATGGCTGATAAGAATTTATTTCATTTATTTATAGGCCGGCGATTATACACAATATATAAACAATAGAAATAGCTTAATCTAGGCCTATGTGTATTGTCTTTATAGGTACATACAGCATATATTTTTAGAGTTCGAAAAAACTCTTATACAACAGCTTTGTCCGTCCGTCTGTCTGTTATACAACTTTTAACTCAAGAACCGTACGAGCTAAAGGCTCGCGGTCAACGCCATTCGACTTAGCATAGTCGATATACCCCGAAATTACTATGACCTTTGACCTCTGACCTCAAGATCACGTGATATAATTTTTTACGAACTCTAAGATTTACGGCAATTCATTGCCGTTTCTCACTTGTTATAAATGCTATAGCTACCTACAAATAATAGTTACCTTTATAGTAAAAACAGTTACCTTTTCCAAATTGTATATATGAGTGTAATTGTTTAATTGTTGTTCTGAGTCTTTGTGTCCGTTGTTTGTGAAATGTTTGTAAATTCCCCCGCGATGCAGGAACGCCTAGTACAGGAGCTGTCGTTTTAAAAATAAATTATGTATACACAAGCCTAAGGAGACGGTAACTCAATGGAGCCTAAAGGCTTGCGATCTACGGATCGTGGGCCCCATTTACATCCATTGCTCTACTGATGTGAACCCACTTCTTACACAACCATTTTAGTTTTGTTCAAGGGGTTAATAAGATTACTAGCAATTTGCAACCTTAAAAAAGGCAGCAAGTTGCGCTCAGTCGTATGAATCTCTATTTAGGTGTATGCATGAATCAATCTTTTGACTGATCCTATCTTAATTAGATATCGATTTTACTAATTAGTAAAAACACAAAGAGCATTTAAGTTTCGAGATTTGTGTTAGGTATTACTGCTTTATTCCACGCGTTTAATACTAACAACAAAAACGTTACGCACTAGAACGTAATTTCTAACAAAATTTCAACAATTTGCGGTTACATACACAAAATATTCTACCATTGCTTTTAGGTAAATACAAATTTCCACTTAACATTTTAATAGCAGCAAAAGTCAGACACAACGTGGAAACGGTGTAATCGAGAATCTCTGAGCGAAATAAACGATGGTGCTACATACAGATGTAGGCAGTTTGCATCTAATCGTGTAACCACAGAGATACACGTTTAGACAGAAATGGCTGGAGTCGGGTAGGCGCTCAACCGTATGCGGTGTATAAATTGTCCTCCTTTATCATGGATATGGCAGCCCTGGGAAATGTACATTTGGTCCGAAATTTGTATAATCGTACCGACAAAGATGACACAACTTCTAAGCAACCATTAAGCCTTAAATTTACATAGTTAAGCTTAGTACTAACTTCGGCACCGCGAATGAAATCACGCAGTAAACAAACCTTTATTTCCATTTAAATCGGCTTTTATTATATTATATGTTACTGACGTAAACATTCACCGAGTTTAACCACCTACTTAAGGTAATAAATAGTCTCTATTATGCCCAATCCCAATAACAGATTTTGCCAAGCATAAATCGCAGACAACCCGACCGTTATTCAGCTTCCCGGTATATTGCCTGTGGAATAAAACTATATTCCTTAAAACAATAGAAAATAGGCTTTATGCATGCAAATATAAGGTTCAAGTTATCGACAGGTGTATATTGGTAGTTTTTAACGTGCACTTTCATAAATTTCATCCCGTGACCACCAGTGAGCATCACGGTGCACATAACAAGTTGTGCAAATTGCTTCCTGACATTTTAACGTAAAAAGTCGTGAATATGACTTATACGACTAGATTCATAAGGCTATGAAACGCGGTGACTATGCAATTGTTCCATTCAAACACTGCAGTTGGCATCGTGCCTGCCAGAACCGTTTCAGATTCGAATAAATGCTGATCTGTAAATTTTTCGTTTTCCACTACTTGACCTCGTTGCTCTATCACTCGGAAAATGTGGAAATACGTGCATTTAATGTTTGACAAATTTTGTACGCCTCAAAATTACCTAACAGAAGCTGAATTAAAAAATACAAGAATACAGAATAAAAATATATAATTAGATTAGTTTACTTTTCTTTAACGACGTATAAAAATCAAACTCATGTCACGTGTTTTATTTGCTTTAAACATCTGTTAACATTTTTTAATGTTGTAATCTGCCTTTCAGAAACCAAAGATACGTCTTCGGACGAAAGCATTGCCAAATAATATAGTTATGTTCATATCCCTATCACAAGTCATATTTTCCAAACCTAAGAGAACGAGTTAGAATTAATTTGTTTTCGTATACCTAAAAAAAAAGGCGGGACATTTCAGCTCGCGTTTATTTCTACAACAACTTTATATAATAATATATTTATCAAAAGGACTAAATTATTTTTAGAACATTTATATTTCTACTTTCGATTTTACGACTAGGTAAGTATTACCTTTTCATTTATAACCTTACACCAAAATATATTACCGTTAAATAAATTCCACATAAACCACATTTATGTTAGGATCGAAACAATAAACATAAAATAGAAAAACAACTTGGATGACATGTCCTGACCTTGGACCATTTTCGTACATGAATTACACACACCTTCCAATGAACAATGCCGAATAATAACTAAACAATCGAATACCGAATTATAAAACTTTGTCTAGAAATAGTAATTTACGAGGCTAAGCAAACAAAGCAATATTTCATGTTGCCAAAGTAAAATAATAATTACCTATTGGTTTTATCAGATTTATTATTAAAGGCTGTGCTTTTAAACCTGAATTCGATTTCGTATAATTTTAATTTACGACAGCAATTGTGTATATATATTATGAAATTGTAAGTTTTCTTTTTTATAAGACTGAAAATATCTGCTGCATTAAGGCCAATTACTGGGACGCATACGGTTTTACATTCAAATAATGGATGCGGAAAGCATTCAGATTGACATCAATTGTGTAATATACATATGTATATTTTATTTTATTTTATTCGGAAAACAAACAGTTTCTATTACTATTTTACAAGTCTTATAAATTATCTATAAACCATTTATATGTTTTCGCATATGTTTATCTAAGGCTTGATAGATTTTACTTATAGTGCTATACAAAATTAACATTGATATAAAATTTCTAAGCAATTACAATGCTGATGTAAGGAAAATGAATTTTAAGAGCCATTTCACAAAATTACGCAAGTGAAGTTTAGGTAAATTCCGACTCGCCGAGCGATCGAGACAGTACGATGCGTCTAGGAGCGTCGTGGTATAGTGCGACCGTGTCAACAGTTACGTTTTGATACTTTTCCTTTAGTGAGATATGCATGAACCATTAGTTTAATAAGGCATGGCAACAGATTATTCTAATCGGCTATAGTTTCATGGTTAAGCTATCAATATAGTGGTTGGGTTCTTTTTCCTTGTATTACATTACAGACGTGAAGCCACCCCCAACAATGCTTATGTTTAGTTTAGGGAGGGATCAACAAAAATATGTGTAATTTGTAAACCATATTACTACTAATTACAAAAGCCATAAAGAAATTAAGAATTTAGCAGTTAAATTGTAGTTACTTTTATAATTGAATTAAATAAATGTGTGCAATGTGAAATAAAGGTAACTCATAATCGTGAGGAGTACAGATATAATTTAGAAAAAAGCAGCATTGTACAATTGGAGATTATAAAGAGGCCTTAAATTTCTTGCCCGTTCATCTCATTAGTTCTACACCCTTGCTGAACGTGTCATTAGGTAAATCTAATAGTAAATTCCTAGTATAGCTTAATCCGCCCTTGACGTCATTTACATAAGTGTTACTTTGTGACCTAAATAAATAAAGATATTTTGATTTAGCTAATAATCTTATTGATAGAAAAAAAATCTTATTATTGAAACCAAGAAACATGAACTCTAAATTTTATTCATCTTTGAGCAATCATGAGAGTTGACTAATTAATTGACGGCTTCCTCCTGAGAACTTCGCCCAAATTGTGCCAAACTTAAACAAATAGCACTCCTGTAACTTTATCGCTAAGTCATCGAGCCAATCACCGATATATGAAGTTTTTGTATAATTATTATATTGAGTTGCGCGTTTATTGCCTACGTACAGACTAGCCGTTTTTACATGAAAAGGTTTCATCTCACAATAATTATAGAACTGTATCACAAAAAGTGATCAAAGGCTTTAAATATGTTAAATTAATAGACACAAGGCACTAGAAGTAATAATTTACAGATCAGATTCATTTATATGTTTGTAGGATTTAAAATTTATGTGATTTTGTAGGGAGCGTAGAATATTATCCCGTGTGGGACTTTTAATTCATCGGCTGATAAGGACTTACATTATTAGAATGGTCAACAAAACATGTATTAATAGATTTAATACGTAGATTTATCGAATAATTTGGTGAACTAGCAAAAATAAATGGAGAATCCTATGAGACAATTGGCACCATGCAATTTAATTTATGTAGAGGTTAAACGAACTCTGTCATTGACAGACTTATAGAAGAGCAACCTTTTACAAAAAGTTACAAAGCGTCTTAGCACATCAACAACTAAACAGTTACGACAGTAATCAACGCTGTGAAATAATTGAACTTTTTTTTTCACCATGGGGTATTACTTTATGTGTATCGCGTCACCCGGACTCTACTCCGGTCTAAGGTACTGTTGAATTTTCTTTTAATGACCGGGGAAATATACGTGCACATGCATAACTACAACCTAGGCAAATTTTGACTCTCGTTCGTATGAGAGGTTCCACCCATACTCGATGATTTAAATTCATTTATACTCAGGTGACAGACTACCTAGAATTCTGTTTATGACTGAGAAACAGTCTAGCTTACGCGAGCATCTGGTTTGTTCAACTGCGGGTCTAGAGACAGGTTTTTGCTACCTAATTCATTTTGAAAAGATTTAAGTAAAAGACTTTTCAAAATTGTAACATTATTTTTAAATACTGTACATAACTTTATGATAGTAGAAAATGAGCCCAATATACACTACTTTGCTTTCGAAATTCAGGTCGATATAATCTTAGGAGACAGACCAGTTTCCCAAAATGTGTATTGCAAATCTAATATAGTAGAACACTATGAACCCTTCATCACAAATTGGGAATTAAGCCATCGCCATATATTCCTCAGTGACATTTTAGTAGTAAAGCTAAATTAATTGTGATAAAAATCAGATAATACGCACGCACGTCACGTAAAAGGTTGAGAAGGGTATTTCCGGTAGGTCCCCTGTCTCGGAAGACACCCTTACTATTATTTTAAGTTTCTATTTACCATCTTTATCTATACACGGGTAACTTAACAAATAATTTTATTTTACCACGTACTGGATTACTTAGTTCTAATTTTAAATTTTAACAGCTTTGTTATTTAAGATTTAAGATCTATACTCTTGGGTGTATTAAAGTGCCGTAATATTTTGAAACATCAGTATGGTAATTTTACTGATGACCAAGTTACAACCCAATACATGAGAGGCTCTAAGCTTAAGAAGTAATGTAAATGGGTTAAATAACATTGAGAAAATGATAAGGCGTTGTTTACAAACCTCACTACACGATGCACAGAAACCTCGATAAGCAGTCAGTGTAACAATAGTTTTAGTGCACGGGTCTATTGGGATATCCTAGTTTTTCTTTTAGCGGATTGATAGTAGCCACTAAGTCGAGTTTAACGAGACATATTTAGAATATGTTCTGTAAATTCTTCGTAAAATGCAAGTAGTAGAGAAACGTCATTTTGCTGTTTTTGATCCTGAATTTGGATCATGCATAAATTATTTTGACTAAA
This sequence comes from Catocala sponsa, assembly GCA_963564715.1. Lineage (NCBI taxonomy): Eukaryota > Metazoa > Arthropoda > Insecta > Lepidoptera > Erebidae > Catocala > Catocala sponsa. The sequence continues at coordinate 15,950,457 of OY751338.1, read as the reverse complement.
GCTTAAAATTTATATGAGCTATTTATTTAAAGTCTTGAGTTAATTAATTTGAATCTTGAGTTAATTAATGGGAAGACCTGGGGGCTAAGCCCAAGGTCATCAAGTGGCTATACACGATGATGATAAAACCCATACTCACGCATGAGAGCATTGTCTGGTGGCCAATAACCAAACTAGCTGCATGCAGGAACGCACTGTCGAAGGTACAGCGATTGGCCTGCATGGCTATAACAGGGGTGTTCCCGACTACGCCAACGGCAGCGTTAGAGGTCCTGCTGGATATAACGCCGCTACACATTGTTGTGGAGTCAGAGGCGGTAAAGGCGCTACATAGACTATCTGTGCATGGGCTGTGGAGCGTCAACATGCCGGTAACTCGACACACAAAACTGGAGACTTCAAAGGATCTCAAAAGGATTATGAGCATGAGATGCGATAAAATGCAACCATTGCACATATTCAAAAATAATTTTAAAATAAAGGTCCCCACGAGGGATGAATGGAGACAAGGTCTACAATCCCCTGACGAGGGTTGTCTCATCTGGTACACCGATGGTTCCAAAATGGAAACAGGATCAGGCGCTGGTATCTATGCCAGTGACTGTAAGGTGAGCCAAAGCATGGGCAAATATGCAACGGTCTTCCAAGCGGAAACCTACGCTATAATTGCCTGTGCTCAGGAGAATATCAACAGTGGTGTCACTGACAAGACTGTGTATATTCTCAGTGACAGTCAAGCTGCTCTCAAGGCTCTGGACTCGTGTAGGGTGGACTCCAGACTGGTCCTGAACTGTGTTAAGATCCTCAACAAACTAGGCAGGAAGAACACAGTCAGACTGGTCTGGATTCCGGGACATGCAGGGGTGCAGAGCAATGAGGAGGCTGATGAGTTAGCCAGAAAGGGCTCGGAGCAGCTGTTTGTGGGCCCCGAGCCATTCGTGGGACTCTCTGCGAGCACCGTCAAGGCAGCTTTGAATGCACATGGCAATGACAAACACAGGTTGGAGTGGATGGCCCTTAGGGGTCTGGAACACTCCAAGAAGTTCATTGCAAACGGAGCCACAGGTTTCACCCGGAAGTTCTGTGGATATAGCAAGAGCCAAATGCGCCTGCTCACAGGAGCGTTCACTGGCCATTTTGGCACCAACGACTTCCTGTGCAGATTGAGATTGGCACATAATTTGATCTGCAGAGCCTGTGGTGAACAGGACGAGTCCATATCGCACCTATTGTGTGAATGCGACGCGTTGGCTGGACTGAGGACGGGTCTGATGGGGGTGGCATATCCAAGCCCTGAAGACTTCAGGCTTCTCCCTCTGAATTGTAAACTGCGGCTTATGCAGTACATTCATAAGGAGATAGCTAAGGGTTAAATCTTGGGGCCGACACAAAAGATCCCACTGGGTCGAAGTGTCGCTGGTCTGCGCTGACTGGCTCCCACACATAAGATAAGATAAGATAATTAATTTAAATATCGTAAAAAAACTTATGTTGATTGCATGGGGTTGGTATAGGAAATAGATGTACAGAGATAGATTACTTTAGCACCTAACAACAAAATCGGGAATTTACATCAAATCGTTTATAAACATTTGACGTTCTGTATATCATCTTAAATTGTATTGTACCTCTGCTTTCTTGCCGTAACAGAGACAACTTGAAAACCAACAATTTCAAAGCAAAGTATTAACGTAAATCATTTTAATCAACAAATTCCTCTAACACCACATACATCTATCGAGTTTTGGCATGATGCTTCACGCATTTTGTAAAGGCGCTTGCCAAAATTCATTCAGTTTTCGGATCAGATAAAGCTGAGACACTGACAAATGATCGGCCGAATAGAACGGTCGACGCGCGTGCCCGTGCGATCGCGAGATCCAACCTTCCCATAAATCTACTTCGAAAAACTCAAATTAATCTTAGTAGAGGATGTTTAGCTATCACTCTAAGATTCCTGCGTCCCTCAAAAGTCGTTGTTTAACGAGATTTATTGAAAAATCTTGAGAATTATTACTAAGAATTAATCCTTACAAACACTTGTTAACAAGAGTTTGTCGAATAAACATCTGATGAGAATTAATATAATAATTAATAATATAGGTAAATTCTTATTTTACTAGTGTCAAGTATAATAGTATATTTCTAAGTCCACTTATGGCTAAAACTAATAAACTTGTTTTTGAAAATCAAAGGAACATTAAGACATATGTATAATGATAGAAGAAATAAATAAAAGAAAAAAATGATGAGGCTAGCCGAATTTGAACACCGCATTTTTCTTAAATACCCACAATTTAAACAAAATCGTAACAGTATTGAAATTCTACCATAATATGACAACGTATTATTCATGTTTAATTTAAAAACCAAAACAAGTTTCTACCATGCTCCAGATGTTTATATTTAGAATCAAATTTAAGCCGCATAGCGCGACAAACATGTTGCAGCGAAACCGTTTTGTTAACCAGAATATCTAATGTCGCATTCCGTACAAACACTTGAAACACAAACATGTTTAAACAATAAGTTAAGTGTGAACACAACACAATGATACTGTCAAAGTTGGCCGACTTATAACACGACGCAAGTTACACATTGCCAAGCGTAACCGTGCTAAACATACCGGGTGTTTCAACTAACTTTTATAAAGTTTTAAAAGTAAATTATGTGTAATTATCAACTTCATTTCGCTTAGGTGTGCCAAATGTTATATTAAATAACAACGATGAAGTTTTAATGTCACTTGAAGTAACGCTCATCGCCTCAAATTTTGAGTGCCTAATAATCTTAGTATGAATAAATGAGTTTACTTATACATTGTTTTTAAGTTTGTTACCACAAATATCAATTAATACTGCTTCAGTGTAACATTTGTGGTTTGCCAATTAAAATAATAAAAAATCACTAAGATCTAAACACAACTGTTTAGATGGTTTGTTGCAAGATGTTTTACTCCGTTAAGTCTGAGATTTTCTTTGATAATTATGTAGTCTTATATATTTTTAATAATTGCATGACATGGACCACAGATGGCAAATGTGCTGGATATATAATATCTTAGTTGTAATTTTAACAAGCAATTTCAAGCAAATAAATTATTTCATTTCATAAGAGGTACATAAATACATAAAGCAACAACTAGTAGTACGGGGTCCCATATTTTAATCATCTTTACTTGCGATGAAAAGTAAACGATTTGTCGACTACCTACCATAAAACAGTTCCAGACTTCAGTATTATATTAAATTAAGTTAGAAATGTTGATCGGCTACGTCGATGAAATTTAAACTCGAATGGCAGGTGAGTAATACAGTCTCATTGATTTCAGCATGAATGAGCCGATTTGACCGGAGAAGTACTATCCTACCACAGAGTCGACGTAAAATAGCAGCTACATATTATGTACTGTTGAGTTTTTAGTTAGTGAAATTTAGGTATAAATCAGTCATATCTTATAGGTACATATTTAACGAATGACACAGCTAATGACACTCTTTTGTTAGGTATGTTCACAGAAGTCCCTAAGGAGGCACCGTGTTGTCAACAAAAATATTTCTCTTGCGCTGAACATGCATAAAGCACGAGTGTAACTTTTGAAAAACAAGAATTTATTGTAAGGAAATATGAATATAATCTACTACCAGAATATAACATACCGAGATATGTATTTATGTGGAAGAACCCCCATTGGCAAAAATTTTGGAATCGGTAGAAATAAGCCAGCTCGCCCGGAGTAGCTCCTTCTTACATGCAACCATCGTAAGATCATACAGTAACCATCACAAGACTTAGTTAATTTTCGGCGATTATTTATGTACGTAGACGAAACTCAGTAAGTGTTACTATACATTCGGCATTTCCCGATGACTAAGTTGTGAAGACGCTCATATACCTACCTCGCCCATTGGTACCTTACATTCAATCTGAATTATTGTGTAATACGCCTTGCATTGCAAGTGGTTATATGCTAACATTCTGGGAAAGGCACATTCTGGTACCAGGGGATAATTTGGGAAATAGACATTTTGAACCTGAACGCAGTAACTGCTTACCATCAGGCAAGCCATATAGTTTTTTGCCAGCTCAGTAATATAAAAAAAATATACTAATACCAGATAGAACCCATAAAAAGTCAATACCTACGAATAAACACGGTGCTAGCATATTCCTTCCTTAATAATATGAGATTACATCAATTTTACACGATACTGAAGGAAATATGACTATAATGTTTAATTAAGTAACAAGAATAGGTTATTTCGGTGACAAGCGGAGGGATAAATTTTACTTTAATATCTTACCAATTTCACGGGAGCGAAGATTTCTGTCGTCGTTAACAGATAAGCCTAAAACACGACGGCATTACTTAAGATGACAGATTTTATTGCTTTCTCGTTTTCATTTTTATGACACACAAATTTATTACCCGGTATGACCCGCTTTTCTGTATGTGAGAAGTCTTATTTTCAAACGTATTGCGCCTAGGCGATCCATATGACCTTGCCCTTTTGAGCTCTGAAAGTTAGCGCATAAACTAAATATTCCAAATATGAACTTTATTGAAATAACGTAAACTATATAGTTATTTGAATTATATTCTATTAGATTTTGCCCGCGGCTTCGCTCGCGTATCCGTTCAGTCTCATATACAACACACAGCAGAATTGTATATACAACGTAGATACGTGGCTAAATGGAATCCTGCAAGTAATACCATTTTCAGTTTTCACCCACGCATAGTATGTTTTTTATTAATATTACCCTCTGAGAACAATTACAAATCTATACATATAATTAAAAATAATTACATAAATTTCAATTTACTTGTTGAAACGCTTCAACACTGAAACTCATATCACAGTTTCAGCAATCTATTTACCTTCTTCGAAGCCGAGAAGCCGCGTAATTTCAGAGTTTACGTTAAACAACCTGCTACGTTAAATAACTACGTAAAGTTACATATTTTATTATATTTGAGTGACGCAACTTGGGATGTTCCAACAATGTTAAGTATTTAGCTTTTACTACAATCAATTTTAGTTGTAAACATAATAAATTTCAACATTTGCTTATTTTCTTGTGTGAGTTACCTAGTTGAGGTATAAGTAACGTAGCACGCAACGATATTGGACTAGCCGTTTATGGAACCGATGCTACTCGTAATAAATTGGAATTTAACTGTGCCGAAGTGGCGAATCGCAGAGTCCATGAATATTTATGTGTTTTGGCAGTGCCCGCTGACAAAAACGACAACACTAATAACGTTGCTAAAAGTGATTTTATTTTTCCTTTTTGAAACATGGATGTTTGAAAATGTTTGCCAACGCAATTATTTTACAAACATTCGGAATCATAAATTCGTGTGACGTGAGTAAAAAGATTTTATATACAACTAGCTATGATACCCGGCTTCGCTCGGGAGTTGATGAGATTACGTGGTAGTTGAAATAAAAAAATAAACTATGACGTAAAAAGTAAAAAAAATATTGAAAACATTTTCTTATTATTTACACTACTTGTTTATAAACAACATTTTTCATTTTATTGTCCGGGGTATATATATATAAATTTTTCGAATTTCCTACTCTTGAGCAAGCTACATATAGCTGACCGTGAGAGAAGCAGGATTCTTTGAGGTTGATGCCACAATATTTTAAAGCTTGCCCTTGCGCTTTGTTAATTGTAAAACTAAAGGCTAATTTAATTGGAAACTGCAATCTTTTAAATTGAAATGACAATTCAGAAGAGATCAGTGGTATTCTAGGTATAAATACTGTGTGTCCTTTGTTCTTTCCAGAAATAAGTTCAGCTTCAATGATATTATTCGATAGCTGTTTTACGATCATCCTCGTTCCATTACATAGTTTTGGGGATTTGAGATTTCTGAGTAGTATGATTGGAGATCCAATTTTCAGACGAAGACAGTGTAATGGCATTCCTGGTACTTGTAAAGAGTTTAGAAATTCAGTAGGGAAGTTGACACTTTCTTCAATGGATACCATCGTGTCGATCGATTTATATATTTTCTCTTCACCAGGTATTTTCTTTAGAATATTAAAATTGATATCGTCAACAATATTATTTTTAGTGGCCAAAATTGCTCTTTGAAATAACCACTCTACGTTGGTATATTTCTGAATAATATTTGGATAAATTTTGTCGATTAGTTCGTTTTCAATAGTGGCTATGTTACAGAAATCACTATTGAGTTCAATGACGCCGGTCGTTTGGTCAGTAGGATACATGTACCTTCGCCTATTTGTAAAAGTATTTTAGCAAAATGTGCTGTTGTTTCATCTTTTGATAATTCAACTCTCATGTTTTTTGTTAATTGCAGTATTTGTACTTGTGGCCAGAGATGTGACTTTTTTAAGCATGCATTGATCTCGTTTGCTGGTGTTGACTTGGGAATAACTGGAAGTGTTTGTCGAAAATCTCCTGAGAGTATGAGTAGAGCTCCTCGTTCTGTCCATGGCTTCTAGTGATTTTTTATGGGCTATGGTGCATTCATCCCAGAAGATAATTTTAGCTTGTTTTAGAAGTTGACCCCGTCCAGATTTTGCTGAGATTTTACATACCGGGAATTGTTGTTCGGCAATATTCAACGGTAGTTGTAAGGCAGAATGGGCAGTTCGTCCTCCTTCCATAAGTGTGGCTGCAATGCTGGATGATGCTAGTGCCAGTGCGATGTGTTTTTTAGCACGTATTTCCGCCAGTATTAGATTTATTAGAAACTTTTTACCGGTGCCTCCTGGTGCGTCCAAGTAAATAATTCCACCAGTGTTGTTATTTATCCGGTTTATTATAACGTTGTAAACTTTTTTGATTGTCATTGAGGAGTTGTGTTGTGAGCAATGTATTCAAGTAGTTCATTGACGTTGTAGCTTTTTTCCTTTGTAATTTCGTAGTTTAGCACACTGAAAGTATTTCTTTGTGGTGCTGGCATTCCAAGTTCTACTAAGGTCTGGTTATTTATTTCTAAACATTTATCTTCTAAGCGAATGAGTGTTTCATTGAAGATGTCGTCATTGAATTCTATAGTCAGTTCTGGATTAGTTTGTCGGATTTGGTACAATATATCATCACTCATACTCTTTTTGAAAGAGTCCCATAGCTGTTTTGGGTTTGATGGGTTACATGTTGTTAGAATTATGACGAATAACTCTCGAATTTGTTCAGCTGAAGCTGTGAGTGTGGCTTCTTGTAGTGTTCATTCCCAGTGCTTATCGTTTTCCAATAATCCTAAGCGTTGACATGCTTCTCTGTACGTCTGGCATAGGTAGCCGTCAATGGTCCTGAGATCTGTGAAATTTGTTGGTCCCCGTATTTCGTGTAACAACATCCGGATATTTTTTTTTACATTTTCCATCACTCATGCATGGCGCATTGAAGTTTAATGGTCCACATGGTCCGTGAATCATGTTTTTCACTACTATGTTGTATAGTTCCGGATCTTTTTGTGGATTGGGAAATTCAGCTTGGATGATTTTTTTCCGATATCCGTGGGATAAATTTTATCGTGTAGCCATATGAGATTGTGTGAGTGAGGTAATCCTCGTTTTTGCCACTCGATTGTATACATCCAGCATCTAACGGTTCCAAAGATATGGTATTTTGTGATGACTTCAATAAATCTTATTTTTTTTTTGTCGAAAAACTCGGGCTATTATGTCGTGTCGATCCATGGAGGTTTGTCCGTATTTTAGTTGTTCTTTGATGTCTGGCCATGATGACTTGCATGTAAATGTTATGAAGAGATCAGGTCGTCCATATTTTCTTACGTAGGTCATGGCATCTTGAATATATTCGTGCATATGTCTTGGACTTCCTATGTATGATGAGGGTAAGATTACCATTGTTTCAATATCGTCAATATTGCCGTCATTTATGATCGCGTCTCGAAGGTAGATGTATTCTTCTGTGCGTAGTTTCTTCTGATTCAGTCTTATGTAAAGCATCCGTTCTGCTTCTATTTTTGCGTACATATCTACCAGAAATTGTTGGAATAAACGGCGAGTGTTGAGTATGTGATTGTATATTTCATTGTCTCTGATCATTAAGCGGTAAGCATAGAACTCCTTGGAAGTGACTTTTTTGTTTGTTTCTATGCCTGTTTCAGGATGAATTTGTTTTATATTGAAATGATATCCGTCCTCTCCGTGCAGAAATATTAACGGATATTGAAGAGCATCATATGAACGGTGTGTCTCTGCAATGCGTTGTAGTCCTTTTCTTCTTCGTTGTACAATTATGTCACGGCTTGTATTTTCATTGTCCACAATTACGATGGCAACTTCATCTATCTGAGGTGCATTAAATCTACGTTCGTGTTCTCCACGTGGTCTTTCATCGGCTCGAACTACAATTTTATAGTCATCAGAAATCATGCGGTCTAATGTTGTTTTGAATATGTAAAACAGTTAATTGTATTTGTGTAAGATCCTCTGTACATCTTGAATTATTTCGCGTCTCAATCCATTAAAATTTGTGCATCGTTGATCAATTTCTTGTTCTTCATTTCCGATGAAATATACTTGCAGAAATTTATAGTCTTCGTTAGGCATTGGTAGTAACGATCCTATTTTGTGATAAATTTGCCCTTGAATTGAAAATATATATTCAAATTCATTTCTATTAGTGTTAGTCGAAGTAACACCGAAAGAAGTCATTTGAAAGCAGGAGTTGTATGATCTTATATTTTAAGAAAGTGTTTTGATTCTAGTGTTTCCCCGGTCATGTAATGTAGAAATTTCTGCGGAGGTGTTTCCAGTGGTGGTAATCGAATTTTTCCATTCATGCAACAGAGACCTGGTGTTTCTTTACTACATTTTTTCGCGTGGCAAAATTGGCAAATGTTATTCATTTTTCCGATTACAACATATTTATGATTGTAATATTTTTTCGTCGGTTCGTAGTGGAATGCTTCCTTTGTTAGATTATCTTTTAAAATTCTCGATTCTTCAATACTTTTATTTTCTTTTCTTTCTTCGCTTTTTCTGCTTCTGAGAAGCAGAAAAAGCCCATTCTGGTTCGTTGATTTTGTAAACGTGCTTCGTGCTCTTCTTCCGTTTCATTTCTTCGATATTCTTTTTGTTTCCGCCATTTCGCTGCAGAACTGGCAAGATCTCCTTCTCTTTTACGTCTAGGCATTGTATTCTGTAAAATATAAATTAAATAAACATTTTATAGACAAATATATTGTTACGTAAACGTGGGGTACGTTGAGAGAAAGAAAAAAAAGTATTTAACCTTCAAGCGGTCGCGCGATATTTTGTTTACGGCCAAAAGTATATAGAAGGCATCGATTCAACGTCGCGCAACTCCTTGAAGGTTAAGGAAATTACAATTAAAAGAAAAGAAAAAAAACCATTAGAATTAATTAAACACACTATTAAAAATACTCACATTTGATATTTCACAATAAAGGCTCACAGATAACTTCTTTCCTTTTCGTTTCGAAATCGCAAATCGAACTAACTCTGGCGGGCGACACCGGGCTCTTATATATTCAGAGAGCTAAGCTCTAGGATATTTGACAAAGTTTGAGAATATTTTCTTTCTCACACCTTCTAGAATGTTCTCGACATTATCGTCCGCCGTAACAATAGGTTCTGCAGCTGTAGCATACGTAGTAAAGGCGCGAAATTTAAAAACTTAAATTTTAAAATGTTTTCTGAACTAATTTGAATAACTAAAATTATGTCGCTTTAACTCCAAAATATAAGTTAGCTGCTGCTGTATAAATACACAAAATTTAATAACTTTATTATAGTAACAAATGTAATTTAAGACTTTATTGAAATTGGAATTTTAAATTTCGCGCCATTACTACACATGCTGCAATTTATCGCAGCGCCTTTCGAAATGCAACCCAAATAATCGTTGTTCTGAATAAAGTTCAAATACTCGACAACAGATGGCGCCACTACACTTAATTTCAAAGTTGAAGGGTTGGAAAAGCCCTTGTATCTTTAAAAAGACACCCTTCAGGTTAAAACGGGAACTTTCTTGTTCGAGGTGGGATAAAGGGCTATCACACTATATAAGTCCCTTTATCGTGCCGGGACTCCTTTTTAAGTTTTATCGGCACGCACATTTTATCAACTTAGTTTTATTATATATAATGATAATGATTAGGTCTACAAATACAAGGCGTCGCGCTTCTTACTAAAAACGTGATTACGCAACCATCGCAAGTATTAAGTTTTGTTTTTTATTTTAATGTTTATTATCATTATTTCGTATCAATATACAATTAATATTTACTTGGACTATTTATTTCCTATTTTCTATACTTTATTTAATATCTCTAAAACGGCACAAAAGTAGCACTATGTGTTTTGGGGAAAAATGTGGCAAATAATCATTATTTGCCACATTTTTCCCCAAAACACACACAAACACATAAGATACTGCCATAAAAAATTCAAACCGAAAATGGGCCAAAATCAAAAGATATTCATATTTAAAGGTTACTTCCCATACATTAAAAACAGTTTTATTCAATTTTACCACAGTGTAAGTGTAGCCTTATAACTCATGCTGCTAGAATTTGTTTCTCTTCAATATAGAAATCGAATGGCATATTCAGTTATATGAAATTACGACTTAAAATTTTTTAATACCCTATGTCCGACCTCTTGTATGGGAACGAACCACTGTGCGACGCCAATGGTTTTAAAAAGGGCGTTAAAAATGAAATAACAATAAGGACATGCTAATTAATTTAGTGTATTCTTTAATCACTTCGTTTTTCAGGGGTTTGCCAGTTGATCCTTTGTACTGATTGAACGGTCTCTCCAAATGGTGCGGCGATGTTTTCTACTGCAAATTATAAAGTCATACTAAGTATAAAACCATCGTAACCAAGTCATTGCGAGGGAATCGATTGTGTATGTACTGACATTTTAGCGTTCATTTTGCTATAAATAAAATTAATATAACTATGAATATTCTCTATTCTTTATATACAGAAAAGAAGAGGAAATATGATTGGTCACTTACTTAGACATGACAAATTTATAACCAATATTAAAAGGTGAAAAGGTATAAAAGGTGCAATAGAGGACGAGACGAAGACCAAGAAGAAAGTACACATAACAATTGAAAGAAAAAGCAAATTTAGATACATATAGAGAATTGAAGGATTTGGCATCAGATTGAGAAATATGGAGATTGCTACACCGACAAGTACACAGCATTTAAATTTTGGATGGACGGATGAATATTATACATATTATATGCTACTACTATTAAATTCAGAACTCTGCCATATCTGATAAGTAAGTAAGAATGCACAACTTAGAATATTGAAACTTAGAAGTGACTATCACAGAAACCCACATTGATAATACTTACGAAGTTTAGGGGGTGAGTCATCTGAAGCACTCATGGTAAATGAAGGTGGACGAGGTGCGACACAGATTTCTAGTATGAAGCTTGTTAGCTCTGCGGATGTAGGCATATCATCGCCTCTCGGACAACTTGGAATCTTACTGGCTAATAGACGACCAAACTTAAGTACTGCCTGGAAACATATATTTAGTTCATAAAATCTGTGTTGTCACTATTTTTGGAATATCCTTTATATTATATTGTACTATGTGTTGCCTGCAACTTGAAAAGCTTTCTTTGTCTTAGTTTAGATGTGTCCATCTTAGAAGAAATCTAGGATTTTTTGTTGGTTAGTTTTGTAAGTGGTTAAGATATTGCTCTTTTTTGTGAAACCAAGGGCTTGCAACTGCCAGATTAAATACAGTAGTCGCTTGGAGTATGACCTCTCCTTCACTTACCTATCGCCGAATCCCCTTCCCTCATAAGAATCTGTATAAAATTAATACTCGACCCCAATTAGTTTTCAAGAATATCTATAGAGTTTTATAACAGTAAAGGCAGATATAGATTACTTGCCTGACGAGTGGGCAGCGGTAATGCGGGACGAGCATAAATCGGGGGACAGGCCAGTAGAATGGACAGCGGCACATACATCTTCAAAATGTTAAACGGCATAACAGACATTGGTAACTCTAAATAAAACAGATAAAAATTTACCACTTTAATCGTAACTAATTTATATACAGCGTGTAACAGAAAAGTGTGGTCATATTTAAGGGTCGTAATATAAATCTGGGAAAAACCTATTTTATGGCATATTTATTTTATAACCCCGAATAAAACAAATTATTTTAAACTTGATGACAGTTTCAAACATTTTATTTATTTATTATTCAAACATCGAAACAAACTATTTCCATTAGTATCAAAATTGCGCCTGGTCACTTTCAAGATCATGGAGATCACTGATATTGTACAGTCCATAAAAATAAATGCTTTTGAATGGAAATAATGTATACATATTTAATTCTCACAGTTTTCTATTCTACTTCCAGTGGGCTATATTATGCGACCCTTAGATATGACCACACCTTTTGTGTTACACACTGTATGCAACATTATTTGTTATTCTCACCAGGGTACAGTCGATGGCAATGTTTAGTTGAACTTGAAAATATAGGCCGTATATTAGGGTAAAAATCTGTAGTTAACTCCCATACACCTAAAATTTTTCCGTCTCTAGGACCTTCAATAAAGAACAACACTTTATCTCCTGTGTCTAAAGCAAACCCAGTCAACAAATCATCTCTCTCACCAGATGCTAGTACTGCTTCGTTGATTTCTGTTACGTAGAGCAATAGTGTCATAACTGCTTCGGTATTAGCAACTAAAATGAATAATCTAGAATATTCTTTCGTCATTTTTCTAGGTTTGCACCCAACCACCCCAATAGATACTTCCAAAGTCATCTGTGCTTCCAAGATTACACCTGGAGGTACTACTATTTCGGGTAGCAAAGGCAACCTCACGCCGTTTATAGCATTAGTGCATATTCCATCTCGTTGCAAAGGCTTCAAATACGTTTCAGGTGGATATATCGGATAATCCCCTCTCATAAATGAATTAACTGTTTTAGTCAGCTGAGTTGCGTTTATTTTAGTGGTAGCAATAATAATATCAGTACTCTTTTCAGTTAGTGTAGGTGGCACGGCGGTACCATAATTCCAATCACCTTTTGCATAGCCAAAAAGCTTTTTGTATTTTTCAACCGGTAGTGTTCTAATGCCACGAATCTAAAAGAAATATTTAAATAATATTGACAAACTTGAGTTGCTATCAGCAGCTGCAATAAGATACAGTAAATATTGTATTGCCTCGTTCTATCTGTACAGGTTGAAATAAATTGGTTAATAACTAAGAGGACGATATTGTTACAAACAAGTATATATATGGCCATAGGAAAGTAAAGTAAGAAAGTATAATATTTGTATAACAAGCACTGAATAACCTGGATACGATATTCTTTTTCTAAGAAATTATTAATTAATTCTGACGCCAAATTGACTGGTAGCGGCACTGCATGGTGATCATTAAAATCAATATCTTTTACAGATGGAACTACGGGTTGTGGTATAGAACAATGTTCTTCGTCATTTATTGTCCATTTAGTATAAATTGCTTTTATGCTGCAATTTTAAACAGAGAGTAAGTGCACTATTTCTAAAAAAATATCTTATATTACATTATCTTTTGTAATCATTTACTTGTATTTTTCTAGTGTCTTAACTGGAATATCTGTAAGTTTGCCTATGTTGATAAAGACCACTGGATTGTCATCCTGTGCTGGCAAACCGGCACTGGCTATCAGAACAATAACTTCTGCCATATCTGGTGGTTTATCGCCAACTGTTTTAAAGGGTATGACTCTGCCTGTTCCTAAAACAAAAGTGACAATACGGGTCTTGTTCAGGAAAAAGGGATGGTCACATTGAAGAATTATTTAGTTGACTAATAAATAATATTATCTATGAGAACAATATTAATATAAATATTTCTAAATTTACTTTCTTACAAATCGGCATAGCCTTTACAATATAATTGACATGAAATTAATAAATTAATATGAGAAAAACTACTTTAGTCTAAGGAATAACTATAATATAATATTTGAATCTCTGTATCATTGTGAGAGATATATATGTTTTAATGGTTAACCAATTTATCATAGTTTATTTTAGACTCTGATGACCATTATATAACATTTCTAACCATAAGCACATTACACTGTTACGCTTTGTATAATGAATACTAAACCGACCGGATACAAGAAGAATAACATCAGACTAAATCTTCTTTGCTTTTTAAAGACAATTCCCGCTTTAAGGTCCAAGCTCTGTGTCGCGGAGGACTTTACAAACTAACAATTAACAGGCACAATGTACATGTAGAATCAGTACAATTATTTAATTTATGGAACACACCAGAAACTGTCCCTTGCGGAATTTAAACTTACAGCACTCGGCAACCTCTTGTTCACTCCGCTGTCCTTACAGAGTGTAACTATTCATAAGTACGTATATTATACTAATAATCCTAATTAATTTATAAATGCGATTGTGAGTTTGTTTGTTTGTTATGCTTCCACGCCTTTACTACACGACCGATCATCACACGTACACTTTGTCAGGGGTACAGAAAAGGACGTAGGGTACCTTTCGCCTAGAAAAGGTTACTGTTCCCGAGGTATAGCAATTTATTGACGAAATCTAAAATAACGCAAGGGAAGCCGTGAGCAAAATCTTGTTTTAAATAATTAGACATTTGATGTCCCCACGAAATAAATTGCAATATTACTCTTATAAACCCTTGAGTTAACCCAGCATTTTCAGAAGCAAAGCAAAGGTTCTTATCATCCTCTCCTAAGAGTTATTATTATCATAAGTATTATTATTCTCATAAGTAGTCTATAAGGGAACGTAATAAGGACCTTCGGCCTCTCCAAGTATATAAATTGGCTTGAGTTTTCCAATTACGTTAGGTCAGCACTCAATAAAAATAATTTTAATAAAATATATTACAGCTCAATATTTTGACGATGATGATTCGATTATAATGTCCTCCAGACCAAATTTTGGTCACGGCGGCCAATCTTAAAGGAGACTAGCCATCTTCGCAGGAGATATTATAGTGCACAAGTTTGTGCGCAATTACAAGAGCACTCTCTGTTCCCTTACTCTCATGATCCGATGGGACGGTAATCCGACACGACCGGAGAGAGATCAGGCGCAGGTTCACCGATTTTACACTAACACCGCCACTTTACACTAACACTGTCTAACACCGCCAACTTCCTAACTCCGGGCTGCTATTGAGAATTCTTAACAGAAAACTCGATAACTTTTTGTTGGCCCGACCCAGGAATCGAACCCGAGACCTCATGCACAGCAGTCGCATTCACTACCGCTGCGATCCTATCGATTATAACGTATGAATAAAATATATAATTGCTATTTATATTTCATATCAAGAAAAATAAAGTATACTCCTAATATTTAAGACTTACAAAATATTTCTAAGGATCGTAAGCCTATGTAATCACAAATATTACGAAAAATATTATTACATCTACTGATATAATAATATATTTCTTTTGTCCTTATAAAATCGAATACGAAATCCTGAGATAAACTTACACTAAACATAATTTCTCAAAAAAGCATCCACATATTGGACGAAACGAAAAATAATTCATATTGAGCGCCAAATTCATATTATTGTGTTCATTGATTTTATTTCGGGTTAAAGATTCATTTATTCTCAAAAAGAATAGGTACAGTTCACTTATATTGAGATTCTATATAATTTTAGTGTGTTCTGTAAAATACAGTCTGAGTTACGTTAAGGTAAGGTAATTTTCACCCTGAGGTATGACCTGGGGGTGGTGGACTTCGTGGGCCTGCCCGCCATCCGATCAGCATCGGGTCCGAGAGGCGGCGTGCGTGTCCCCACGCGCGCCTCTGTGTCGTGTGTCCGACCCCCCACAAAGGAGGACAGTAGGGTTAAAATCTGGTGGTGACCAAAGCCTAGTCTTGTTGTGTAGTGGCCTGCCATTTTATATGGCGGGCCGAAAACTCGGCGGGGTCGCAACCACATGTGAAAGTGATTCGCGCGGCCCCGCCGATTGTGGTTTTGTTGAGGAACACCGTGGTAGGTTTAGTCGGTATTCCGGGAGGTCCATCATCATTACCATCTTTCTCTTTTACCCCGGTGAGCCCGACATAACCCCTCCGCCCGCCCCCGCGGAGGAGTATGCGTCAATACATTCACACACGAAAAAAAAAAGGTAAGGTAATTTGTTTAACTTAACTATGTTTATTTAAGATTGTATTTGTGATTCCATTGTCTCTCCTTTGTTTAAACTTTCGATTGTACATTTTATTAGTAGCATTTATTGCAGATCTATGCATCTTGGCGTTCTACATATCAATGATTTATAGCTATTAAATTTTGCCCGTGGCTTCGCTTGTATCTAGATTTTGCCTAAAAATTTCAATCCCTTGGGAACAGTACTTTTACGTGTATGCGAAATTTCATGATGATGGGTCTAAAAGTTGAGGCGTGAAAGCGTAACAAACAAACAAACTCACGTTCGCATTTATAATATTACTAGATTTTCTCGCGGCTTCGCTCGCGTAAATGTAGGTTAGGGTAGATAAGTAACAGTACTTCTTTCTGGATGAAAGGTAATCAATGTCCTATTCTGTAACCCTGACATATATGTATGCGAAATTTCATGATGATCGGTAGAATAGTTAAGGCTTAGCAAACAAGTAAACGAACAAACTCATATTCGACTTTATAATATTAGTAAGGGTAGTTAGGATTTATGAAGTCCCGCTACGAAAGTCTTAGGTAACGTTAACTTGTACCTGATATTATTTCATCTCCAGATAATAAGATTTCGAACTTATTAACTTCTGCAACCTTTTTCTTTTCTTTCACCTTGGTTTTCAATTTAGGTTTGATTTCTAAAAAAGACTCAACTACCTCTTTCGGTAGAACACGATTCAATATAGCATGATGAACGCGTTCAATTACTTCGTCTTGGTGTCTTATATCTGTAACATTTCCATCACTGAAAAACTAGAAGTTAAAACTAAATTTAAATCCTAAGGCGTTAATTATTCAGAAAAGGCGTAATGCGAAAGGCACGGCGCAGGTGTGGAACGGAAAAGGAGTCGTCGCCCACAGACACTAAATTGGGCACTGCCGGGTGAGTCGCTGGTGTAGTTTTAGTTCCAGCGACCCACCCACCATACAAAGCAGTGAGCTGGCACACCGTGCTGGTTTTAGTCGGTAGGGTCGAAGTCTCGGGAAAACCTAACATAACCCTCTCGCCTCTGCTTGTCGCGAGGGGAGGGGAATGCATCAGGAGCATTTCTCTTCGTTAAAAAGAAGTTATGTAACGGATAAGGCACAGACGCGATAATAATTATACAGAAGAAGCGAAGATATATGTAAGGTGCGTCATTATGCGGCTTGATTTTGCTGCGATAACAGATTTTCTTCATAAGTACTATATAACAAGTGATGTGGCTCTTGCGCGCTGCTGAGATCCCTCCTACTGGATGCCGCTTGTGTGTGACTCACAAATTTTTATTTAATTTTTAGGGGGCTTACGGACTAATTACAATATAGATCAGTTATTTAATATAAACAAGTTGCCAATTACAAACTGCCGCAGTTTGTTAATATTAAAACATGTAGCAAAACAATAAAATAAATTTAACAACTAAAGAATCGCTGAGCATGGAAGCGCTTTACTATTTTGGGCTTGGTACAAAACAAATCAAAATCTAAGTGTGGTGGTATTTTATTGAAAGAAGTCATGCTTCGTGTTAAGTATGAGTTTTTCGAAAGTTCGTAGTGGCAAATGGTAGTATGGTGTGGTGTAATGGTACAATGCGCCGCTATCTCACATTTTGTATGGAAATGTTTTGAAGCATGCCATGCTTCTGCTGCGCCCGTGCAACCTTTGCCTTATTGGTACGCCGTTCTTATGGTATTCTTAGTATTTGCCAGTTCTGTATAATTTACGCCTTAGGCTTAATCCTATAGCATAAACGTGAATACTATCTATAGCAAGGCGACAGGATTGACAGCTGCCGGCGTAGGGCAACACACTTTTAATTATTCTGTAAGGACAGTCCCAGATCTCTGTTCAACACGTAGTCTTAAATTGTTTCAGACATGCTTGGTTTTTTATATCTATATCCTTACTAATGTGAATGTGAGTTTCTTACCTGTAACTGGTTTTGGGACATTAAATTCTGTGTCCAAGTATGAGGCCGGTATATAGTCAATGATTAGACTCCAAATTAACTCGTCCATGTATTGGCTTAGAGTCTGCTCTGTCTCGATGACTGGCGCAAATTGCCGGCGTTGACCAAAAGATAGCTTCGGTAGATAAACTTCTGTATGTTTCACATTTTTAACGCTGAAAAATATGTAAAATTAAGTATACATAACAATATGTTTGTTTTTCTAGTTCCTTAACAGAATTAGACATTAGTAGCGTTAGCCTACGGGGAGACCGCTGGACTGCCATGATGAAGTCTCGAGTTTGATCCTAAAGCTCGCTTGTCTAACTTTTCGAAGTCAAATGCGTATTAAATAGTTTACTATTGCTCGCTTTGATGGTAAAGGGAAATATCTTGAGAAAACCTGCATGTCTGAGCGTTTACCATAATGTTCTCGAAAATATGTGGAGTCTGCCAATCAGTGCTGGGCCTGCGTGGTGGACTTTGGCCTAACGCTTCACACACTGAGAAGAGGCCCGTACCAAGGGAGTAGGACAGTTTAATACAAGACTAATATTATACTGGCATTCTCCATAGTTATGGCTTGGACAACTTTATAAACAACTTTCAGAGAGACAAACTTAATTATGCCACCTATCTTATGACGGTATTCCATAAGCACGCGTTTTGCGAAAAAATGAACTTTATGCCTGTGTTTTCTAGTGTTGACAATGCTTATATTATAGAAAACTGCGACTTGAAGGCAAGTCACGACCGAATACTTTCTAAACTAGCACATTGCTCCTTAAATTCATTCATCTTCAAAAATCAAGTTAGTTTGTAGTCAAAGCCTATCTATACATTTCATTAAATTGTACATGGTCCATGTCTTTCTAGGAGCGGTATTTAAGAAATATTAATGTTAGCGTCTTTATAAGAGCTACAGAAACCGAAACAATTATTTTTATCTGTCTATCTGTCTGTATAACATAGCACTAAAACTGCTGTACGAAATTGAATGCGATTGACAAACAGTTGTATTTTGGATTGGAGGCTTAACTTAAAATCTGATGAATGTTTCATTTTAATACGCCTTATTTTAAAGCCACACGTCCAAAGTCAAGAGCAAAAGCATTTTTTTATAAAAAGATAGAGACAAAATCACACGTGGTCGCCATAGCCTTCTTATTTTCTAGTAAAGAGTACCACGACTAGTAGAAATTATCAATCGAATCTATATATAGATAAGTGCCAAATAGCCTAATGTTGACGTCATAAATGTTAAGATCCTATATCCCCGAACTAAGTAAACAAATCTGAATGTCAGCCACATTTCGTCAGCATTTTTTTAAGTTACTCCTATAGTTCTTGCAACTCATGAAGGCGAGCGGGCTAGGTATGTGTTAGTGATGTAACGAATGTTCGCATTCGTATTCGCGAATATTCGTATATTTTTTGCTATTCGCATTCGGATTCGCAAGAAATGATGCGAATGTTTGGCGAATGTATTTGACAAACCAAAAGGAAATTATATATAGATTGGATAGATATGGAATGATAATACAACTGACAAGATTTATAATTTAAGATATTTGAATAACGAATTATTATGGAACAATCTTGACGTAGGCAACTAAATTAGAACTACTGTCTCTCTTGTTCTTGTTAGTCTAATTAAAATATAAACCAAATCACAAATAAATAAAAAATATAAATTCGATGCTTACTTTAAAAATATCTAATCTATACTAATATTATAAAGCTGAAGAGTTTGTTTGTTTGTTTGTTTGGACGCGCTAATCTCAGGAACAACTGGTTTGGTTTGAAAAATTCTTTTAGCGTTGGATAGCCTATTTATCGAGGAAGGCTATAGCCTATATTTTATAACATCACGTTACGACCCACGGGGGCGGCTCAGTAACGATAAACGCGGGAGAAACCGCGGGAACATCTAGTTCTAAATAATAATATATTTTATGAAAAAGAACTTGAGAGGTTTAATCAAATTAGGTAATAATAATATCTAGGTCTTATAAGTCTTGTTACAATTTATTGTGTAAGGTTTGTACTTATTTAGCAGATACAATATTAATAAACTAACCCCAAATCATGAAGAATATTTTCGAATGAACTTCATGTGACTTGCTTCATTCATTCAACTTGTAACGGTTAATCTCGGCCATGTTCGGTTTAAACTTGGCTGTGTCGTATACGCCGGCAAGAGACACCCGGTTGTCACCACTGCGGAGACTGCCGTGACATTGTTGAAGACACGGCGCTGCACACTTTGACGGTTTGCCCCGCCTGGGCATCGCAGCGCCGTGAGTTGATCGCGGCAGTCAGATTGGTTGCCCTCTCGCTCACGGCCGTAGTTCAAACTATGGTCCGGAGTGAGAGGTCGTGGAACGCCGTCGCCTCCTTCTGTGAGGAAGTGATTTCCATCAAGGAGGCGGCGGAGCGGGAGAAGGAGCGTTTAAACCCTCTCCCCAACCGCAGAGCCGGACGCCAGAGGGCGCGAGACGACCTCCAGCCACCCTGAGGTTTGACCTGGGGGTGGCGGGCTTTGTGGGCCTGCCCGCCATCCGTTCAGCACCAGGTCCGAGAGGCGGCGTGGGTGTTCCCACGCGCGCCTCTGTTTCGAGTCCTTCTTCCCTCTAGGGGGGAGACAATAGGGTTTATTGTGAGTGCCTTTGGGTAGGTCTCTTCGTGTAGTGCCCTGCCGTCGTGGTTTTGTCGAGGAACACCGCGGTAGGTTTAGTCGGTATTCCGTGGGAGTCCATTATCATTTCAACATCTCTTTCTTTTACCCCGGCGAGTCCGACATAACCACTCCGCCCGCCCCTGCGAAGGGGTACGCGTCGATACATTCCCCCACGTTAAAAAAAAAATTACTGATACGAAATGTCCAACTTGTATGGTATTTTGCGCGCGCTTTATTTGAAATTCAACATTCGTATTGGAGATGAATATTCGCATTCGCATTCGCGAATGTGAAAATTCTAACATTCGTTACATCACTAGTATGTGTGGTTGTAAGTGTCGCTCGCAACTGACCGCTCTGACAAACACGTATACTACCTCACTGTGCATGTACACGTAAAGCCCACTCGCCTTCGTGAGTTGCAAGAACTGTAGCAAGTCCATTGCCATCTACCCGACTAGGTGACAAACAATCGACACACCATGCTGTTACTGAGAACTGCCCAACCTAGTAAGCACGCTCCCAACCCATAAATCGAACCCGAGACTTCATGCATTGCAGTCGCATTCCCTACCGTCGCACCATCGAAGCAAATGTTTAAATACTGGAGGAAGTAAAATATTTCTAGTGATCTCTATTTTTTTTCTTAGAAGGACAACAAGACTAGGAATTATTCCTATCTCGCGAAACATTCAAACTATGGACACAGAACACCCAGCCTCGGGACAACTATTTGTGGATCACACAATTTTTTGTCCCGTGTGGGGATCGAACCCACAACACTCGGCGGGGTGGCAGTGGCTAGGCGACCACTTAAACCACTATGCCATCCACGTACTACACGTACGCACACGTTGTAAACCTTCATATGACACATTTATCTTGGATTTGATAAAATGTCATATATACATAGGTCCCATGGCTCTGGGTCTTGTACAGCAACATTAGTAGCTGTATATTTAGAAAGAAAGAAAGAAAGAAATATTTTATTTTAATATAACATTGCAACACACAATCAAAACTATTTCATAACAAAAATGTGTAACAGTAATAATATAGTTAAAGAGAAAATTATAAATAATTTAAAATAAATAATAAAACTTATATACCAACATTATTATAAATAATATAGAATACACATAATATATATATGGAGTCCTTGCTGTTCAATGTGCGTCGCAGTGTTCATTAAAAAGAGATGTTGCTCAGCATAATGCCGCACCGCATGCGAGTTGCGATACAGCGCTGATTTTCAGCAACACCTCAATAGTGATTATGAGCGTAATAAATAATACAGTTCAAATGAATACCACCAAACCACAAACAAAACCCCAAAAAAAAAAGTTTCCTTTATTATTACAGATAAAGAAATAGATTGCAGATAAATTAAATAAATATACCTACATGTCAATATTTTTATTATTGTAGTTAAAAACTATAGATGTGCCTGAAAATATGAGTAAGATTTAAATACTTGGCGATCTTAAATTAGGAGTCTATTTGTCGATTTAATAAATATTTCACAAATGTGTAAAAAAACATATAAACCAAAGATCCTAATCACTATTCTGTATAATATGTGTAAAGTGTATGTATGTTTTTCGTTTACACAATGCCGCAGCGGTAGTGAATGCAACTGCTGTAAGAGGTCTCGGGTTGTGAAATAGCGATTCCAACCCGAGACCTCATGCACCGACCCGCTGGTCGGGCAAACAAAAAGTAGGTAATTGGGTTTTTCTGTTAATAAATCTTAATACCAGCCCGGAGTTAGGAAGTTGGCGGTGTTAGACACCTACGGGGTGTTTAACACCGCCAACTCGGAAAGCACGTAAAGCCGTTGGTCCTGCGCGTGATCTCTCTCCGGTCGTTGCGGTTTGCCGCTCTATTTGATTATGAGAGTTAGAGAACAGAGAGTGCGCTTGTCTATGCGCACAAACTTGTGCACTATAATATCTCCTGCGCAGATTCCAGTCAGTCTCCGTTAAGATTGGCCGCCGTGACCAAATTTCGGTCTGAAGTACATTATTATTATCGTTGTTATAAATTAAAAATTAAAGATACATTACTTGCCGCTAACATTGCCGATTCCGAAGTAGGGTATTACAGTAGCGATAAATTCTCTATAGCTTGCCACTCTCACAGGGAACGCGTGACTAATCGTAAATGCCAGCCACTTCCTTTCCAAGAACTGCCATATTCGGACCCATTCACTGTTCGATCCACAAAAAATCTAAACAATTGAAAGTTAAGTCAACCAAATAGACATACAATATCTTATAGCTATATATCTTTGACAGAAAAGACCACTTCCGCTCTATCTAATAATGATTCCTGTGTCGCGGGAGTCTAATTTTCAAACAACGGACATGACGAACACCCAGATTCGGAACAACCATTTGTTGATCACACAAATTTTTGTTCCGTGTAGGGATCGAACCTGCAACACTCGGCGCAATGGCAGCGGCGAGGCGACTACTTAAACCAGAACGCATCCGTGCAATTATCAGTTTGCTGCATAGAACTTAGGTAATTATATTATAAACCACTGTGCTATATACATTAACCTCAATCGCAGCGGCACAATACCAGCCAGACACAATATGTTTTCAATCGTGCCTAGCATTCCAATATTTGACAGGTTGAATACAGTCTTATAACTTCACGTATCAGTTAACCCATTCACAGTCCCGTGATAGATACAATATGATCTCAATTGTTATGTACCATATGTGGTTCATCGGACAGGGAACGTGTTAAACTGCGTATAAAGTCAAACAAACAGTTTTAGTTACACTAATTTTACTGCGTATAATTTGAATAGATTTTAGGCAGACCTAAAGTTTAAGCTATTCCGTTGTATATAAATGAACTTCTTTATGTAAACTTTCAAGTGTTTGCCAATCATTATACAACAAAAATCTGGATACAATAAAACAGAATTCCCAATCTGGAAACACATTTATAATTCCTGATGATCGTTTTAATATTTGCTATGCTAAAAAACAAACATTAAAAGTAACAGAAAATGTAAGCATCAGTCTTTAAAATTAGCCTATATGAAGTCTCCAAAATCAATACAGCTTTATAGGTACTGTAAAGTGCCAATCACTAGTTTATTAGTAGTTACCTAAGCTCCACTAATACCTCTTTCGTCTTCCACCGCAGCTGCCCGTACGATTTCTCGAAGTTATAGTTAGTATTATAATTTGTCTCACGTTTACGTGAATATTATACATTGAAATTAAACAACTTTGTATGGAGTTTATCGCGCTATATTTAAAACACTATTATTACAACATTTTGAAACCTTAGCTATTTAAATTATAAAAATATTTAGATGTAATTTTACACTTTTCCCGACGTTTCGGTTGCTTTTCACGGGCAGCAGCCATGTTCAAGGGCAGACCTCAATGTCTTGATGTGTAGTTATTTCAAATTCCTGAACATTATTTAATTATTGGTGCTACTATTTACGCAGAATGAGCTCAAAGTGTCATGAAGTCTAGCTGTGTATTGCTTCATCTTAAGTTTGACCATTTCAATTACTAGATCCCAACCATTTTCTCTATTGAAATTGAGATGATTTTTCTTTCAATAGGCTCGCAAAGCATCCTTGGTAGGAATCGGTTTTATTTAACACTTAAAAGTTTTATTCTAAATGTGCACGTAACACCTCATTTTACAACCCGATGGTACGGATGTGTCGACTGTACAATGATTTATTATCAGAGCATCATAACACTTTGGACATATTCAATAGCCGATTCGCAAAATTTAAAACTAATGTTAAACATGTTATGTCTAATGTATAATAAATTAATAGTATAATTGCTGAGTATTGGTACGATTCGCATTTTATTTTTTATTTTCTTTTCTTTATGTTTTATCCGCAATTTGTTTTCATATTTTTTGTTTTAAATAGACAATTCACGTTCATAACGTCATTTTGTCGTTAGCAACACAGTCCATTGTGATCATGTAGTGTACACATAGTTAGGAACTTAGTTTAGAACATAACTGTAATATGTATTTATTTTCAAACCTATTTGTACTTTGTTCAGTTTTGTGTACCTAAAAAATAAATAAATAAATAAATTTAGTGAATATCTTTGGTTTGGTAACTCTCAAGTAGTAGTTGGTCCCCTGTTGTTTCAAAATTATATAATCCGTATAAAGTTGTTTAAATTCGAAGTTATAGTACTTATGGCGAAAGCCATAGTATATCATAGTATAGTATAGTACATGCAAACGTGATATATATAACTTGTTATTAGCAAAGCAAAATACTACGTGCCGTAATACATAATAGTTAATATTGTTAATTATGCAAATAAAGTAAACATCATAATTTCCCTTTCCTATATAGGTCCGTACTACGTATGTATAATAACTTAGTATATAAGCCTTAATTAAGTAACAATAAACCAGTCAATATTCAATCACCACATCGTCGTTTTAATTGGTTCATAAAGCAACACGCAATAATTGGTGACCCCGACGTGATCTATTGGTCTCTAGTGCTGATATAATACCGGGACGACCGGAACCCAATTTGGTTTTCAGCGGTGAATCTAGAGAACAATAGTATTACGATATTATCACATCCTCATAACGTCAGAAGAAAAATGGCTCCACCAATAACTCCTTCAAAAGGCGACTCAGGCTGCGAAACTGTTGCTGCAATCACGGTCACGGAAAAACTACCGCAATTTTGGACAGACTCACCACGATTATGGTTCGCTCGTTTGAAGCCATCTTGGCACCACAAAAACAGGGCGAAGACTACAAATACAATATGGTAATATCTAAATTACCAAAAGAGGTAGTCCATCAGGTTAGTGACATTTTGACTAATCCTCCCAGCGATAATAAGTACTCCACCATCAAGGAACGTCTAATAAACTGCTACGAAGAGAGCGAAAACCGACGTTTTCACAGACTACTATCAGAAATGGACCTCGGAGACCAAAAGCCTTCCCAGCTCTTGAGAAAAATGAAGGAAGCGGGATGTGGAAATATAAACGACGACATATTTATCGCTGATAAGAAAAATAATATTAAGGAACATTATGAACACTTAGAAGAGGTGTTTAAGCGCTTGCATGATCACGGCATAACAATAAATACAAACAAATGCGAATTTGCCAAGTCGGAAATTGATTTCCTCGGTTATCATATAACGAGCCAAGGGTTGACTCCTACTATAGAAAAATTCAAGCCATAAACAATTACCCTAAACCACAAACGATAAATGAATTACGACGTTTTTTGGGTATGATTAACTTCTACCGAAGCAGCAAATCCACATGCAGCAAAACATCAAGCACCATTAAATAAATATTTAATTAATTGTAAGAAAAATGATAAGACAGTTATACAGTGGAATACCGAAGCAAACCACGCGTTTGAATGTTGCAAGCAGGACATTCGACAATTAACTACATTAGCATGTCCGGACAGCAACGCGCAAATAGCTTTAATGACGGATGCTAGTCTCAAATGCGTAGGCGCTGTACTACAGCAGCGAAGAAACAAAAAATGGGAGCCGATAGCTTTTTTCTCCAAATCACTAAGTGAAGTCCAAACAAAATACTCTACTTACGATAGAGAGCTACTAGGAATTTATATGGCTATAAAACATTTCAGAAGACTCATCGAAGGACGAGAATTTACGGTCTACACGGATCACAAACCACTAATGCATGCTTTCGATAAGAAGCCGTCATTGGATGATACTCCTAGACGAATCAGATATCTGGATAATATATCACAATTCAGTACGGATATCCAGCACATCAGCGGCCACAAGAATTTGGTAGCCGATGCTTTATCTCGAGTTATCGAAACGATATCCTTACCCTCTGCAATCGATTGGTACGAGGTAGAAAAATATCAAAAGAATGACAGCGAGTTAAAACGATTAAAAGCCAATAAATCGTTAAAAATAGAATTAATACATTTTCCAGATAAAAATATTAAGATTTATTGTGATATATCAACAGGAAAATAACGCCCTTTTATGCCCCTCAAATTCAGGAAAACTATCTTCGAAAGTTTTCATAACATTAGCCATCCTGGTAAGAATACTACGAGAAAACTGATTTCAACTAACTATATATGGGAAAATATGAATAAAGACGTAAATAAGATGACTGAGACGTGTTTACAATGTCAACGAGCAAAAATACATCGTCATACAAAATCACAATTCGGAAAATTCATGCCAACAGGAAGATTTTCCCATCTTCATATTGATTTAGTTGGGCCTCTACCCACTTCTAAAAACAAACGATACATAATTACAATGATAGATCGTTGTACTTCATGGCCAGAGGCATTTCCCATAGCTGATATAACTGCAGAAACCGTAGCCAGAACGGTATATGAAGGCTGGATAGCCCGATTCGGATGCCCTGAATACATTACCACAGACCAGGGACGCCAATTTGAATCTGAAATATTCAAAAATTTAGCAAACTTAATGGGAATTCATAAAATTTGAACCTCCCCATATCATCCACAGTCAAACTCTAAAGTAGAACGACTGCACAGAACATTGAAAACGGCATTGATAGCAAGAGGTAACACAATCAATTGGACAAAAGAGTTAGCTACCGTTTTACTTGGCATACGTACGAGTTTACGGCAAGACACAGGATACTCGGCAGCTGAATTAGTATACGGTTCAACAATTAGATTGCCTGGAGCATTTTTCGAGACACATAATAACTCAACATACGCAGATTTTAATTTTAAGACAAAGTAAGAACGACAAGATATTCGTGCACCCACAGTTATCGGAATGTAAGCACGTTTTCTTACGTTGTGACCGATTACGGCCAAGTCTTACACCGCCGTACGATGGTCCTTATCTTGTCATCAGTCGAAATGATAAGATCTTCACGATCTTGATAAACGGACGACAAAAAAGTGTAGCTATCGATAGAGTTAAACCTGCATTCATGTTAAACGATAGCAAGATAAGCAAACGGACAATAGACGACCAGATAACGAAAACTTCACAAGCAGATAAGAAAACAGAAACAAGAACACGTTCTGGTAGAATCTCCCGCCCGACGGTTAGATTCCAATTATAATATATAAGCTAGAATAACACTACTTTATGCATTCACTTAGCACAGCGTCGAAACAACACATAGCATGGGATCAAACTCGAGCCACGAGAAGGAACAAATCAACATGGTGCAGAACAATGCAGTAAAACCAGAAGATTTATTAAACCTGCACTCCCAAGTGGTCGAGGAAGTACAAGGGATCCGGAGCTGGATAATATTCATGACGATAGCAGGGGTTGTCATATGTACAATCGCAACCATAGTCATAGTATTCAAATTCGTAAGCAATAAGATCGAAAAGAGGCTTACGAAAATAATTAGAGACGCAAACGTTGTTTAGAAACGTAGGCATAAAATTAATCTGTATTATTATTTTTTTTCTAATCTAATTATTACTATGTGTAATTTAGTTTTTTTTCTTCAAGGGGGGAATATCTATGGCGAAAGCCATAGTATATCATAGTATAGTATAGTACATGCAAACGTGATATATATAACTTGTTATTAGCAAAGCAAAATACTACGTGCCGTAATACATAATAGTTAATATTGTTAATTATGCAAATAAAGTAAACATCATAATTTCCCTTTCCTATATAGGTCCGTACTACGTATGTATAATAACTTAGTATATAAGCCTTAATTAAGTAACAATAAACCAGTCAATATTCAATCACCACATCGTCGTTTTAATTCGTTCATAAAGCAACACGCAATAGTACTTATCTACTATATCGATTACTTGGATTATGGCAGTACCATCTATCGAGCCACGGTAAAACCTGAACGGAAAACACGCAAAGTTATACTATTATACATTGTTACTATATCTATACATCTATACAAATAAATAAAATTGAAGTGTCTGTAATGTCAAAATAACAGCTTTTTATCTAATGCATATGAAAGTATATAAGGTACCTTTAGGAACACATCTACTTTTTATATTTTTGTCTGTCTGTCTGTTTGTTCCGGGTAATCTGCAAAACGGCTGAACCGATTTTGACGGGACTTTCACTGGCAGATAGCTGATGTTATAAGGATTAACATAGGCTACTTTGACTTTAGAAAAAAAATAGGGCTCCGCGGAGACAAACACTTTTTAGTTAAAATCTACGCGGACGAAGTCGCAGGTAACAGCTAGTATGTAATATAACATCACATATGCATGTTATATAGATAGAGTATTATTATGCAGCAGGTAACAACTAGTTATTATATTATAATACTATACTAAGTTTCAAACCCATAATGTCTTTATAAGGCATAGCATAAGCCCTTTCATTCCAATCTGTTATAACCAAATATTAATGATATAGGTTAGCATCACGAAACATTCTATATGATATAAATATTAAGTTTAGTAACCAGAGCAGTGTGAGGCCAAATCAGTATTTCTATATGGAAAATCTGCCCAGGAGCCAGCTGATACTGTAATTTCATTCCTTGGACTGCACCAGCCGTGAGATCCAACCATCCTTCGTTACAATCGTGAAACACTTCAATACCAAGTACTTCCACCACAAATGTAAGGGTAAATGAGCTTTTCCAGAACGCTGGTGAGTCCGTAGGAATAGTTTTAGACGTTTTCTTACTAGCACTCATTCGATATATAGCTACAAATTTTAATCTATGTAAATTATTATTTTATAATATTGTATTTGCGTTTTCATAGAGAAAACGCGCTTATTGAAATATGTTTGACATTGACAAATTTACAATTCCTATATCAAAGAGTAGATATCTAGACTTCTTCGTTGGTCAGTTTTTATTAAAAAATAAGTATATATAATATAATTATTGGACCGTGTTATGCTGAAATTTATTTATTTATTTATTAAATAGGCACAACTACAAATGTCAAATTAAATAAGTATACGAATAATAATAATAGTAATAGAAATAATTTATGTAAATTTGAGATCCGATTAAGGTTTATTTATTTATTTATTTATTTGGATCGCCAACAAATGATACACATTTCTTACTTCTAAATAATAATTTACAGACATGCCTTGTGCTCATTCACTTACAGGCAACCACATCTAACAAAAAATAAAAAATTTCGCCACAAAAACTAAGTAAAAATCTCTAAATACATTAACATAATATTAAAATTAAAATTATATTGAAATTAAAAAGAAAGGTTGAGCTCAGCATTTGAAAAAAAAAAATATATATACAATTAGGCGGCTAGGTGAAGAAGAGAAAATATTATATAAGATAAAAGTCAAAAAATAAAAAGAATACAATACAATTATACATTAAAATTCAAAATTCAAAATTAAATATTTTATATTAATTACAATTAAAGTTATGGAATACAATTAAAAGAAAAACAATAGATCAATTAAATTACGTTATAAGTAGGTAATAATAATAATACAAAAAAAAATGTTATGATGTCTTAAAAATTATTATCAGCGTGGACTATCAGTTTACATTTTCGCAGGTATTCGCCGTAAGTATCATAAAAAATATCAAGGCTTTTGGCATTTTCATTATATCCTTTACACATTCTCGCAATAGGATCATTTAAAGTGACATTATTATTACTAGAAGGCAGAGAAAATAGTTTCTGAATGCGTTTACTACCACCTACTTTGAGGGAAAAATGGCACAATAACTCGCCCGCATCCCACTGGGCATTAATAATCTTATAAAGTGTGGAGTACTCATATGTCTTGCGCCTGGACTCAAGTGTGTCCAATTTAAAATGTTTAAGTCTCGACTCGCAGGATGGTAATTTTCGTCTTACACCAAATTTAGCGCTGAAGTAGCTAAGAAAGCGTCTTTGGACGCCCTCTATTCTGTCAATGTGTTTATGGTAGAAGGGAGACCAGATTAGAGATGCATACTCCAGTATGCTTCTGACCAACGTGATATACAGTAATAATATGCTCTCTGGATTTCTAAACGGTTTTATTATGCGCCATATAAACCCCATGACTTTATTTGCCTTCGCCACCAGGTGCCCATAGTGCTGGGTGAATGTAAGTTTGGAGTCAATCCAAACTCCAAGATCTTTGATCGCGTTCAGCCGTGTTAACATTACGTTATCTATGCTGTATGGATAGTGTATGGGAGATTTGTTTTTAGTGAATGATATAACATGACATTTTGATATATTTAAACACATTTTATTATCTACACACCACTGGTACAATAGACCCATATCATTTTGTAGCATAATGCAATCTTCAGGTGACTTTATTTGATTTTATATTTTTAAATCATCCGCGTAAGCAACGCAATTACTTTGAATAGAGTCTACTAAGTCATTAATAAATAATATAAAAAGCAGAGGCCCTAAATTGGAACCTTGAGGAATGCCAGACTTTGCTATGAAGGAGTGTGATTCGAATCCATACACCCTAACAATTTGCGTGCTATGGGAAAGGTAAGAAATTAACCATCGTAACAATGAGCCATGAATACCAAGGTGTTGTGCTTTTTGACATAGAATGCTGTGATTCACTTTGTCAAATGCTTTTTCAAAATCAGTGTACAATGAGTCTACCTGTATTCGGTTATTAAATGAGCAAGTTATTTGGTGGATATAGGTTAATAAGTTAGAGGAAGTAGAGCGGCCGGCTACAAAACCGTGCTGTCTTGGGCTTATCATTGACTTCAGATAGAAACTTATGTGCCTGTAGATTAAGCTTTCAAATATTTTTGCAAAACAACAGAGAATACTGATAGGCCTGTAGTTTTTTACATCTGTTCTGTCACCTGATTTGTGTATAGGTACTATGTGAGCTATCTTCCAAATTTGAGGGAAATACCCATCACTAAGACATTTGTTGTAGATAAAGGTTAGGGGTCGAAATAAGGCTTTACTGCAGTTTTTAATAAAGATAGGCGGTATGCCATCGGGGCCCGCGCCCTTTGTAATGTCAACAGATTTGATTGCGGCTTTAATTTGTTCTGGTGACACAACGATCGATGAGATGTTGGTGCAGGACTCAGGAAAACTGGGAGTAAATGGTTCTATCGTAGGATCGCTGTATACAGATGAGAAATGTATGGCAAATAAATTAGCGATATCGACACCTGCGCTAGCTGAGTCAGAGTTATAATGCATGTGATTAGGTATATTGTTTTTTGCTTTCCTAGATTTAGCGTATTTCCAAAAGGCCTTCACATTATGTTTAAGACTGCTTTCAGATTTAAATATGTAAGATTTAAAGCAGGCATCAAATATATGTTTACCTCTTGACCGTAACATTGAAAATGTGTCGTAGTCTCGAGGGTTACCGTATTTTTTGTAATTAAGGTGATATTTGTCTTTCTCTTTTATGATTTTTATTAATGAATATGAGAACCAATCCACAAAAATGATCCAATCCACAAAAACATAAATAAAAGTTATGCTGATTTGAAACATAAGTTCATTTTTCTTGTGATTGTTATCCTACTACATCATGTTACGCATATAGTTTTAGAAAAAGATTGAATACAGGTTTTTGCATTACTTGATGTTTATTGAAAAGACCTTCATATTTATAGATAAATTAAAAAAGAACCCCTGGATCATTTCTGCAAAACACGGTCTAATTATATGTAGTAGGTATATATTCTGTACGTAAGTTTCACAAAGGCTAGATGTTTCGTACCGCTTATCATATATATCTGTAATACTAGCTTTTGCCCGCAGCTTCGCTCGCGTTAATATAGAATTTGACAATCAATTCGGGTTGTACTCTGCTTGTAATAATATAATGCAATCATGATTCGAAAGACACGTGGCGCCATCTATTATCATAAGAACGTTATTGTTGTTTTCCTCGGGAACAGTAATTTTTTTCGTGATGAAAGGCAGCCTATATCCTTTTCTGTACAACTGACAACGTATATGCAAAATTTCAGAATGATCGGTTCAGTGGTTGAGGTGTGAAAAGGTAACAAACAAACAAACTCATTTTCGCTTTTATAATATTAGTTAGGATATATTTTACGTCAATCAATGCTCAGATTTGATTTGATTTATGGTAACAAAAGAAAAATAAAGTATTTTATTTTGTGCTTGAACGTTAACGTGATAATATTTAGATTAATATATCTGTGAAACTAAAAGATACATTAACAAATACAAAATTACCAATATAAGTAACCAATAAATTAATCTCAAGCTAATATTTATATGGCAAATGAGTTACTCTGTAAAGTATATTTAAAAGTAACCTTCGATCCGAAATTAACGTTTTTTAGTAAAAAAAAATAATAGAGATTGGAATTTGAAACACAGCTCCCAAATGAGGCATGATTCCAGTATTGTACAAAACTTAGCAAACATAAAAACAAGAGATGTAAAGTGCACTTTAAACCATATTTACGAATCACGCAAACTGTGCCTATACACTCATATAAGATCATCAGAAAGACCATCTCGAGAAGTATAGGCAGGCTCGTTATAATGAGTATTTCCTTTAAAATACTGTAAAGCTGCCTTCGTAACGTAGCGGAGCCGAATGCGAGTGCTGTACATAAGGAGACATTATGCACAACACACACTACCGACTTAATTCCTGGATCAAATCAACAAAAAATTGGGCAGAAGAAAGGTATATAAAGTGGGTTGTATAAAGCTTCCTATTTCCAAATAGAAAGCTGGCGGCTTTATACTACACCGTGCTTCGGAAAACACGCAAAATCGTTGGTGTTGCACCTGATATCTATGCGGTCGCGTTCTATTGGACCAAGAGGGTTCACTGCACAACGCACAACGGATTATAATATAAATATATTTTCGTTTTTAGTGTTGCAAAATGTAAAATCGGCATCCTTGCCAGCGCAGTCTTTGTACCGTACCTTTCTGCATGTCCCAGTAACTTTATTATTAAACTAATTCCATCAATTTGAAATTTAGGTTTGTTTTGACGCCAAAAAATATCACATTTAATTCTGTAGAAGAAGAGGCCCGAAAGAGGGACTGAATATCTAGAAGCGGTTTACTATATCGAATGGGGTATCAAATGAAAAGGCTTTATTTGTACATTGTAACATAGATTAATTTTACAATAATTATTGTAAAATACTATTATTTACTATTTATGTATAAATTTACTAAAAACAAACCATATCCACACCGTACTTTGCCCCCCTGCTAAACCTGCCTTACCCCAGGAAGGACCACACTCCACAGGGACTAATCCGAAGATTTCAACTCATTTATTCTTGACTTTATGTTATCAGTAGTCATATTTGAACATATTTACATTGCAAATGATCTACACCACAAGAGGTGCCAAATGGTTTGGCCTTGACCTCCAGTTAGGGATAAACTATCATGTTCTAGGCTTTTTTATGTTAATGTACGGTTTATTCCGGCACTTACCAAAGTCTGTACTCACGATTTAATTTGCGCAAACATGCATCATTCCAATCGTTTGCTCAGTGCGCGCAATATAACACCAAAATAGCGCTTTTTAAGATACCAGACGAATACAGTTTGTAGAACTAATGATATTAACCATATTTAAAAAAGGAGTTGAGGCCAGGGCCCATCATAATTTATTTTTGTCTTTAGTCCACGGTAAGTAGGTAAGGCGAGGAGCAAGTCATCATTGATGAAATAAGATTGAGAAACAACACAAATGCGTTCATGCGTATTTATAGAGTGCACCAATGTATTATTCTAAGGTTAATAAACCCCAAGGAATGAAAATGAAAATGCAAATACCCAATATTTTTCGATTTACTAGTTTTTTTTAATAAAAATACGGCATAACATTCGACGCACAATTGTTAAAATATTATCTATCTCTTTATTTACTAGCAAAAAGATCGGAAATACACATAAGTGAATGTAAGTAAATAAGTAGTGTCATTCGTGCAACTTGTCAATATGTTTGCTGTTTATCGCAAAGATATTGTATAATAGAACTAGTTTATCGTATATACGTATGGTATCTACACGATCAGTTTTTAAACGTTAGCTAAGTTACTATGAATGTAACCAAAATGTATCATATCCGGCCACTCTGAAAGTATTGTTAAAAAAAGTTTTTATGTGTTTGAGAGTTATAATCTATTTTAAAAATATAATTATAATTTACAAGTAAAATAGGTACGTTCTAATTTCACTCCACATTTTTTACGACCTAATTTAAATTATCGTGTCTCATTGAAAAATGGATCTGCACCGGAAACATTTTCACGCTATGATTTTTTACGATTTCAAGTGTCACCTGAAACCGGACGAATCGTACGATAGACTTCAAATAGCACTATATCGTTGGTATAACGAATTCAAGAGCGGTCGACTAACTTTGGAGGATGAAGAAAGAAGTGGTCGCCTTTTGACATCTGTTACGGAAGAAAACGTGCTAGCAGTGAAATATTTAATCCAAGACAGTAGGTGAGTTACATATTTATCAGGAGATTCAGCACATACTGCAGATTGTATCGGTAAGTCTTCACGAGATTCTATATATGCAACTTCGCGTGAGGATAGTTTCACGCTAGGTGCCGTACAACCTCACCGATGCTCAGAAGTAGGCTCGGGTGGAATGATGCCATGATATGATAAACAAATTTGAAGCAGGCTCGTCTCGGCGTGTTTCATCGACATCATTACAGGTCATAAGTCCTGGATTTATCAATACAATCCATAAACGGAGCGTCAGTCAACGGTTAGGGTGTTTCATAACGAATCAACATAATCAATACCAAAGTGAAGCGATGTAGAAGCGGGGGAAAGATTTTGATCGCGATCTTTTTCCATTTGACTGAATACTTAGTGTCAATTCTTTTACGTAACCAAATGAGCATCAACGCCGAATGGTATACTACAAAATGCTTGGCAGAAGTTTTCTCTGTTGTAAGCAATAAGCGACCAAACACAGCACACCGCACTCAAAACGAGGGATTTCCTAGACAGCACGCAGGTCAAACTCCTGAGTGACCCTCCTTACAGCCTGACCTAGCACTGTGTGACTTCTTTTTATTCCCGGAAAAAAATCAGTTCTAATGGATTTTCGTCGCCGGAAGATGCGCTTTCAGCTTTCGAGCAGGCTGTAAACGAGGTGTCTGCGGCGGACTGGAATAAGTGTTTCGAAAACTGGTTCAGATGCATAACATTTTATATAGAAGCTAATGGAGAACAATTTGAAAAGATTTAATAAAGAAATATTTACCTATAGAAGACCTTTTTTATTTTCGCAAAAGTTTCTGAGTGTCCCACGTATCTTATGTATAATATCATTGTATGTTCTATACATACAATCTTTCGTTACTGGAGTAACTTTATACCTCAGAATACGTTTATTCTGCATTCTGAGTCTTATACCTTATCGTCCAGAAACTTCGGTAGTAACTTTACTACCGAGGTTTATGAATAAAAATAATAAGATAATTGCACTTAAAATTCACCATCGCATCTTGTTAAGATAATTATAATTTTTGATTGGTCTGACCTTTGCTAAGATCATAATATTATAAAGTCATAGATATACACACCATTTAATCTATCAAATCTTAGAATACCAGACATAATTAAAAAGCTATTGTTTGTTTCTGACCACCGCCGGTGTGACGCTGCGACTTAATAGGTTAATGCACTATATTTATAATATAGAACATTGATTATACCTACAATATCAGTGCACAAAAACAAGTTTAAACTATCGAAGTTAGCACTCATATCTTTAGCTTTATTATTTAATTGCCCTCTAGACTAATAAACAAGTACCTAGGTATATTAGTAAAGATAACATAGGTACATCATAATTGATGTAGGTATGTATATATATAATATACTACTCAAAACAAAATAAGGGCCACTTGTTTATTTACATTTAAGTGCACTTTAGTAAACTGAAAGTAACTGATAAGTAGCATTATATTGATATTACGAACTCTTTGGTGTTTGATCTCTTTTATGCTGGTGTTCGTGTTCCTAATTTGAAAAGTATTGGCCATCATTTTAAGAAAAAAAATAATTGGATGTTATTCTTATGTTTTTCTTCGATTGTCTTCTTAACTTGTTTCGGTTATTTTAGGAAAAAAGTTTTACTTTTTCAATTTTAATTGATTCATTTATGATCTCCCGTTAATCATGCCACCAGTACGAAGGCACATGGATACAATTACAGCAACCAGAGCCATAACTATGATTCGAGAAGGACGTTCTCAGCGTTACGTGGGTTTGCAGTTGGGTTTTCTCGAAGAGCTGTCCAAAATGTATGGAATCGCTTCCAAGAGACCGGCAGTGTTACCAGGAGACCCGGTTCAGGTAGAGTTCGTGTAACAACGGCGCACGAGGATCGGTACGTCCAACTAAGTGCTTGTCGTGATCGTACAGTAACGGCCCGTAGGTTACAATACCACCTACAACGGGTACCCGTGTCAGTGATCAAACTATACGTAATCGATTGCACGAAGACCAGCAAATGTCAAGACGACGAGTTGTTTGAATTCCTTTGACCAGGGTTCAACGTGCAAACCGTTTAAGATTCTCCCGTCAGTATTTGAACTGGGGAATTAATCAGTGGGGCAAGGTGCTTTTTACAGACGAGTGCAAAGTAAAATTTTTTAATGATGATTGGCGTGTTATGGTGTGGAGATAACGCGGCGAGCGGTTTTCGGAGTCCTGCATCCACGAAGTTGACCGTTTCGGTAGTGCCAACGTAATGGTTTGGGGTGGGATTAGTTTACACGGTAAAACCGAGCTCACCATTTTAAATGCGGGTACCGTAACTGCAGAACGTTACATCGAAGACGTCATCAGGCCTCAAGTGATCCCATTTGCACAGCGAGTGGGGCCTGGATTCATTCTGATGCAAGACAATGCCCGTGCAGACACAGCTCGATCGACCCAAACTGTCCTAGAAGGGTCTCATATTGAGGTATTACCATGGCCAGCTAACAGTCCGGATTTAAATTCAATCGAGCAATTGTGAGACCAATTGAAATGAAGGGTTAGAGAGAATGAGCAAGGGGTCTACAACCAACAGCAGCTGATTGACACTTTAAAACGTGCCTGGGAGGAGATTCCAGATGAAAACGTGAGGAATTTGATCCAGAGTATGCAAACGAGGCTTCAGGAGTGTATTGCTAAGAGAGGAGGACTAAAAAGAAGAAACAAAAGTGACAAGAACAGTATTTTGTCTTTTTCCGGTGATTTCTTTTGTTCATGTTTATCATTCAAAATGGCCAATTTCATTATGAACTTAAAAAAAACAATTCATGATCATTTAAACAATGGTTAGCCTATATTATAACCAATAACATTATTTTGTAGTTACCTAAGTTAAACAATTTAATCTCTTTATTGTTTTCATGGTACAGCAAAAAATCTTAGTGGCCCTTATTTTGTTTTGAGTAGTATATATAACAAAAATATTTTGAAAACATGTTTCTTGTACGAGAACGTCCTTACATTTTTACTTTTATGTTATTTATCAGTTTTTGTTGTACCTAGTGCTCGAAAGTTTCATTGCAATTTATTGCCCGTTTTGTGGCTTTAAATAATATCAATGCGACATCACTATCTATATCTATATTCATGTTGAAAAAGGGTTTTTTTTTTGTTTGGAATGCATAACCTCAAAATGACAGCACTGATTTTAAGTTCTTTTACTATTCAGAAGCTTCTTTATACAGAAGTAATATCAGGGGTGTTATATAGGCTATATAACACCACTACGAATGTTCGTCCGTACGAACCACGGAGCAGGGCAATAATCATTCATGTGGGTGAATTTGCGTTGGACAGCTAGTTGCTGATATTCAGATTTCAAAAGTTAAGTCAATTAAAAAAATAAAAGACAGACGTATAAAACATCCACGTTTACTAAGTTTTGAAGCATATTTTATTTAAAACTAGCTTTTGCCCGCGACTTCGTCCGCGTAGAATAGTTACTTTGGATTAACGCTAACTAATGCGCGCGCAGTAGGTACTTGATTATTATTTTGCTGCGATGTTATTTTAAAACTGCGATATCTCCTAAGATATTCAGTGAAATCGAATGACGTAAAGGGCAATTTTGTTTTAAATTAAATACTTGTGATGAATAACGTATTTATTTGGATAAGGATTAATATAATGTTTATAAAAACACCTTCGTAAATAATGCATTATTTATCGTTACTGCGCCTCCCCTGTGGGTCGTAGCGTGATGGTATATAGTCTATAGCCTTCCTCGATAAATGGGCTACCCAACACTAAAAGAATTTTTCAATTCGAACCAGTCGTTCCTGAGAGTAGCGCGTTCAAACAAACAAACAAACTCTTCAGCTTTATAATATTAGTATAGATAGCTGACTCGCGCAACTTCGTCTGCGTCACATAAGAGAGTGGGTCGTAGGCACCTACAATACAATTTTAAAGGAGCTGAAACTTTCTTTGTTAAATCCATGAACCACATAAGAACCATTAATAATAATAATAATAATATAATTTATTTTTCTCCCATATCATAATTAAACACAAAAGTACAAATCGGACCAGTAGTTCCTGAGATTAGCGCATTCAAGTAAACAAACAAACAAACTCTTCAGCTTTATAATATTAGTAAAGATTGACAAGTTCTAGATGTATACAATATTTTGGTACTTATCTCTCTTTGGTATCAAAATCTATACCGTGTAAATATATTTTTTAAGAAAGAATAGAAGTAATAACACTTAAAGAATCTTATTTATTTATTTCAGCCTGTATTGTCCCACTGCAGAGCAAAGGCCTCCCTCTCGCTTTTCCACATCTCCCTGTGACGCGCTAGTTTGCACCAGTCTAGTCTATATCTATTGAAATTAAACTACTATATACGGATTTTAT
Source organism: Catocala sponsa (assembly GCA_963564715.1). NCBI lineage: Eukaryota > Metazoa > Arthropoda > Insecta > Lepidoptera > Erebidae > Catocala > Catocala sponsa. The sequence goes on along the minus strand of OY751338.1, from coordinate 15,910,764 downwards.
CGCGTTGTTTATTTGACACTATTACAAAATTTTTTGAAAAACTGTTACACTACTATAATCACTATTAAACTTTACAAATTTTTAAGCTAATTAAATTATTGAAACTATTAAAACTATTTATACTATTACTATACTATTATACTATTTAGATTTATTTTTACACTTTCCCCGACGTTTCGGTTGCTTTTCAGCAGCCATGGTCACGGGGAGACTAAGATGGTAGTTGTCTCAATGTTCCAGTGTAGTTATTTCAAAGTACCCGAACATAATTTAATCATGGGTGTCTCTATTTACGCAGAATGAGCTCAAAGTATCATGAGGTCTAGCTGTGGTTTGCTTCTTCTTGGGTTTGACTATTTGAATTACTGGATCCCAAGCTGGTGGTACATTCCAACCATCTTCTCTATTGAAATTAGGATGTTTCTTGATTTCAATAGCCTCGCGAAGCATCCTTGGTAGGAATCGGTGTTCTTTAGCGAGCATCTGTGGTTTGTCAAATCTCAGGTAGTGGTTGGTCCCCTGTTGCACATGTTCACACACAGCAGACTTCAACGAGCGTTGGTGTTTTACATCAGCTATGTGTTCTTTTATGCGGGTGCCTATGCTTCTCTTGGTTTGACCAATGTATGAGAGTCCGCAGTCACAATCTATTTTATAGACCCCTGCATCTTGTAAAGGTAGTTGGCACTTGACAGATGGTAAAAATTGACTTATCTTCGTTGGCGGCTTGAAGTATGTATTGATTGAAGCTCGCTTCAAGATGTAGCCAATCTTGTCAGTGACACCCTTCACATAAGGTAGTATAGCAGGCTGGCACTCGACTGTGGCTGGCTTTTCTCGGGATCTGTGACAGCGGCGCGGCTGTTGGAGCTTGTTGTCTTGCAGTACTTGCTTGACATGTTGAAGCTCGGCGTCCAGGTGTTTCTTGTCACAGATCCCGTGGGCTCTCTGAAACAAAGACATTCCCACGGTAGCTAACTGTTTAGGATGGTGGCGAGATTCACCGTTTAAGTACCTATTTGTATGGGTCTTTTTCCTATATACAGTGTGGCTCAAAGTATGATCAGAATTCCTGATGACAAGGACATCTAAGAAAGCTAATGAATTATTTGCCTCTAATTCCATAGTAAATTGTATGTTGTTATTAAGGGAATTAAGATGTTCTAGGAATACACTTCACTTACACTATCTGTTGGTAATATTGTAAAAGTATCATCTACAAACCTCTTATAAATCCTGTCGTGATCACAGTCTCATTCCTACGTGTGTTAAGATATCAGCCAAAAAAGACATACGAGGAAGCGCTAAGATCTTAAAACAGGCAAGTCAAAACTTATTAATACAAGTTATCAGAGAGCATCGCGCTGACTTACGCAGCATAAATAGGAACGTTGAGATTTTGTCTAATGAAATACAGAGATTAATAACTCCATTTGATTTTAAACAATGCATCAATGCTATAAATCACAGAGAAAGATCAAAATATAATGCGTGTAAAACAAACAAAATTCAAAAATATGAAAAATTATTAACGAAATCAAATGCCAACAGCAAGAAACGAAACGTCAATGCACGGACCAATGACACGCCGCCGTCAACTCAAAGACAAGCCGTTATTAATCTGTCAAAACAAACTTTAGACAAAATAACCGAAAAAGTATTGAGTAGAGGTTTAAATTATGCAATAACACCGGCTAGGATACCGTATGAGGCCATTATTTGCAACGTCGAGGACTGCCTAGTCAAGAATAACATAAGAAAGGAAGATTTGGAGGCTATACGTCAGGATATTTCATCGGTCTTGCGTCGAACTAAAGTGCCCAGACCGAATCTTCCCAAAGATGAATTCGTCGCACTGAAGAACTTGCGGTCTAGGCCAGATATTACAGTACTCCGTGCAGATAAAGGAAACGCTACGGTCATAATGGATACGTCAGATTATAAATATAAAATTGAAAATTTACTTTCGGATGAAACAACATACAAACAGGTTAAGACAGACCCTACAAACAAAATATTGAAGAAAACCAAAGACATCATACATAAATACTCCGAAAAACTAGATCTAGACGTTAAACAATTAATACCAGCTTGCGTAAAACCTCCAAAGCTGTATGGGTTACCAAAAATACACAAGGAAAACGCTCCCCTACGTCCTATTGTGAGCCAGATCGACACACCAACTTACAGACTGGCTCAGCACGTAGCGAAGATACTCTCACCACTCAGAGGCAACTCGAGAGCACATGTGAAGGATTCATACCATTTTGTGAGTGAGATTAAACACCTACGTCTCACAAACAATGAAACTATGGTTAGTTTTGATGTACAGTCATTATTTACATGCATACCTGTACATGACTGTATTGAAATAACTAAAAGGAAGCTAATAGAGTACAATATGCCTGAGGAATATGCAGAACTACTTAAGCATTGCTTAACAACTGGCTATCTGTTGTGGGACAATAAATTCTACATACAAGTTGATGGTGTGGCAATGGGCTCCCCAGTATCGCCTGTTGTTGCCGACATATATATGGAAGACTGAGGCTCGAGCTTTGCAGACTGCCCCCATCACACCCAGGATTTATAAGAGGTTTGTAGATGATACTTTTACAATATTACCAACAGATAGTGTAAGTGAAGTGTATTCCTAGAACATCTTAATTCCCTTAATAACAACATACAATTTACTATGGAATTAGAGGCAAATAATTCATTAGCTTTCTTAGATGTCCTTGTCATCAGGAATTCTGATCATACTTTGAGCCACACTGTATATAGGAAAAAGACCCATACAAATAGGTACTTAAACGGTGAATCTCGCCACCATCCTAAACAGTTAGCTACCGTGGGAATGTCTTTGTTTCAGAGAGCCCACGGGATCTGTGACAAGAAACACCTGGACGCCGAGCTTCAACATGTCAAGCAAGTACTGCAAGACAACAAGCTCCAACAGCCGCGCCGCTGTCACAGATCCCGAGAAAAGCCAGCCACAGTCGAGTGCCAGCCTGCTATACTACCTTATGTGAAGGGTGTCACTGACAAGATTGGCTACATCTTGAAGCGAGCTTCAATCAATACATACTTCAAGCCGCCAACGAAGATAAGTCAATTTTTACCATCTGTCAAGTGCCAACTACCTTTACAAGATGCAGGGGTCTATAAAATAGATTGTGACTGCGGACTCTCATACATTGGTCAAACCAAGAGAAGCATAGGCACCCGCATAAAAGAACACATAGCTGATGTAAAACACCAACGCTCGTTGAAGTCTGCTGTGTGTGAACATGTGCAACAGGGGACCAACCACTACCTGAGATTTGACAAACCACAGATGCTCGCTAAAGAACACCGATTCCTACCAAGGATGCTTCGCGAGGCTATTGAAATCAAGAAACATCCTAATTTCAATAGAGAAGATGGTTGGAATGTACCACCAGCTTGGAATCCAGTAATTCAAATAGTCAAACCCAAGAAGAAGCAAACCACAGCTAGACCTCATGATACTTTGAGCTCATTCTGCGTAAATAGAGACACCCATGATTAAATTATGTTCGGGTACTTTGAAATAACTACACTGGAACATTGAGACAACTACCATCTTAGTCTCCCCGTGACCATGGCTGCTGAAAAGCAACCGAAACGTCGGGGAAAGTGTAAAAATAAATCTAAATAGTATAATAGTGTAGTAATAGTATAAATAGTTTTAATAGTTTCAATAATTTAATTAGCTTAAAAATTTGTAAAGTTTAATAGTGATTATAGTAGTGTAACAGTTTTTCAAAAAATTTTGTAATAGTGTCAAATAAACAACGCGATAAAATCTGTATATAGTAGTTTAATTTCAATGAATAACATTCGCGTAAACAGAAGACAATAGTCTATATCTAATTCAACCCACCATCGATCCTCGGCCAACCACGTTATTGCTTAGCACCATTTGGAATGCTGTCTGTGCTGGTTTTAGCCCAAAGCTAGCCAGCTCAAATCGTCAAATTACACCTAATAAAAATATACTTAGGTACGAATGTACCTGTGTATATTCTAACCCGAATGGGTCCGGACGAACAGATCCGGTATTCTGAAAATAGACATGCGTTATTGTAATCAAAAATATTTATTTATTTATTCGTTGGTACACCAACAGCATTACATGTTACATCTACATAATTATTGTTACAATAATGAATCAGTTCTGACATGCATGTCTATTACAGGTATACACAGCAATCACGTTAAGACAACAATCTGTTCCTAGTTGTATACTAACACATAATAAAGTGCAGCAACAATAAAAAATTAAAAACAAAAAAAGATACAAAACACAAAAACAAAAAATACAGCTTAGTTTAATGAAACAATACAACAAATTATGACAAACTTTGCGCCATCGTTATGTTCCTGCACCTCTAAAACGGTTTTCCTGAATTTGTTCAATGACAGACCGTGAATATCTATATTTGACCTTTTGGAAAGTTCATTGTATTCCCTACACATTCTAAGCAGGGGTGCATTGCGACCGAGATTGGTTTTGCGGAATGGTATGTAAAACATTCTGGTGTTTGGATGTCTGGGAGGTTTTGAAGGGACTGAGTACACGACACGTTCAACTAAGTCATTGCATTTTGTGATTCCGTTTGTAATTTTATATAGGAGAATTAAGTTTCGGGATAAACGACGTTCTCGTAGGGTTTTTATTTTAAAGTGCTGTAAGCGCTGCTGACATGGAGAACGGTGACTGATATCGTTGGACATAAAAGCCAGATGTTTTGTGAATGCCCTTTGAATACTCTCTACTCTTTGAGAATTCACTGCGTAAAAAGGATTCCAGGCTGTACTAGCGTATTCTAGTCGACTTCGCACCAGGGTATTAAATAAAAGTATTTTTGTGGTTGGTAGTTTGAATCCCCGAGTATTTCGTTTAAGAAAACCCAAAGTCTGAGCAGACTTTTTGACAATGTCATTGATGTGCGACTTAAAGCTTAACTTATCGTCGACTATCACCCCAAGATCCCTTATTTCACTCACGTTTGCCAGTGTGGTATTATATAGTTTGTAAGTAGTAGGTAAGGATATTTTTTTCTTAGAGAAACGGATGTGGAAGCATTTTGTTGGATTTAAAATCATATTGTTGTTAATGCACCAGTTTTCAATGTTTGTTAAATCACTCAGGACATGTATGCAGTCTATTGGATCGGTAATTTTTTTATAAATCTTTAAGTCATCTGCAAACAGAAGACTTTGGCAGTACTGAATTTGAGATGTTATGTCGTTCACAAATGAAAGAAATAGGACTGGACCCAAGTGCGAACCTTGTGGAACACCAGAACGTGCACAGAACTCCTGGGAAACATAGCCATTAACAGCAACAAATTGAGAACGATTTGCTAAATAGGAAGTAAACCATCTTAGTAACGATCCATGGATTCCTGTTGACTGGAGCTTTGCTATCACGAGTGGATGGCTAACCTTGTCAAATGCACTGCTTAAGTCCGTGTAGATGGCATCCACTTCGCATCTTTCATCCAGTGCTTCTGAAATGTCTGTAATGTACCTAACAAGATTAGTCTCTGTGGATCGCCCAGCTCGAAAACCGTGCTGATTATGACATAAATTTGCGTCTAAATGATTAGTGACATTCGGACAAACAAGACTTTCGAATATTTTCGAGAAACAGGACAGAATAGAGATCGGCCTATAGTTTTTGATGTTACTGGAATCGCCTTTTTTATAAATTGGTACTATGCGGGCTTTTTTCCATTCGTCAGGGAATACTCCCAAATCCAACGATCGATTAAACAAGAAGCATAGCGGCTCCACGAGAGCTCTTCCGCAAGCTTTCACAAAGATAGGCGGAACAGAATCAGGACCAGCACCTTTGGTGGTGTCGAGCTTTTTAATTTTGGCTATTACTTCTCTCTTCGTGAATTCTAACTTGCTCAACACTTCAAACGAATCCGAAGCATTTTTTATTGGATTACAGCTATTAGGGTCAGTAAATATTGACGAGAAGTGGGTTGCGAAAAGATTGGTAATATCAATACCATTATTGGCTACTGAGTTATCCATGTACATTTTTGCTGGAATTCCCGATTTATTGCAACGTTTATTTTTTATGTAACGCCAGAAAGCTTTAGTCTTTTGTTATTGTATTTTCAATGTGGCGTTTATAGTTACTGTAGTCTTTATTTATCATTGTATGGCAACGGCTTCGAAGCAGTTCATAATCTAGTTTATCACGGGGGTTGTTATATTTACGATATTTTTTACGATACTTTTCTTTTTCGTTTAATAATTTTATTAAGGCCTTAGTAAACCATGATGGATATTTTGAATTTTTATAACTACATTTTGGCACATGCTTGTTAATTAAGTCCTTTAGCTTTCGATAAAATAGAGAAACTTGCTCGTTAATGTCATTGAATTGGGAAAATTCGTGATGCCAATCTATTGTGAATAGGTCTGTCAGAATGTTTTCATAATCGCATTTAAAGAAGTTAGGGCGAATGTTATTCTTCGGACGTAAACATTTTCAATACTCCTGTAAAATTGTAATTTCCAACGGAGGGTGTTTGGTATCTACTTTAGTGAGTGAGTTACTGGTGGAGGAAACATAGAGGTGACTCATATCGCTGACAATCAAATCTAATATTCTATCATCTATGTTGCAAATATGGTTATATTGATAGAGATTACATAATGATAAGAAATCGACAAACGTTTCTCCTAATGTACTGCTATAGTTATTTGGAACCGAATGATTGCAACCACCAGGGTTAGACCATTTAATAGAACTGAGGTTGAAATCCCCAATAATCAGGATGTCCTGTGTATTGTTGCAAATAGTACTAACATTATTTAAGAAATTTGACAATGTTTCTGCTATATTTAATATAGCAGGGTAACCATAAATGTTATGTATTTATGGTTACCTGCATTTTTTAATTATTTTTGACTACGAGATCTCAACACTACATAATATAAAACAAAGTCCCCCGCCGCGTCTGTCTATCTGTTCGCGATAAACTCAAAAAACTAAACGGATTTTCGTGCGGTTTTCATCAATAGACAGAGTGATACATGAGGAGGGTTTTGGTGTATAATTTAGTAAGATTTTGTACTATCCCTGCGAAGCCAAGGCGCGTCGCTAGTCTGGTTATAATTACGACTTACACAAACTGTCTCATTAACATTTAAATATAATAACGTGAATTGAATATACTTGTTACTTACTAACGTAAAATTTTATTTAACATACAGAAAAAGCATACATACATCACATCTATATCCCTGAAAGGGTTGGCAGAAGTGTATGACACCCACACGTGGCCAGAAAAGAGCTTCCATGGGACCTATTACCATTCACTGGGGCATATAATGCCAGAAAATTTCAATGCTCGACCCGAACAGTATATTTTCAAATCCAGTTCAACAGTTACGAACGTTATACACAAATAGAATTTCTAAGGTAGTTCTACCTTTTCGTCACGCCGAGCATCGTGAAGTTGTTATCTTTAAAGCTTTAGGTTAACTTCCACCAGGTATGAGCTACGTTACTAAGCTATGAATATGTTTTAAACCCACCAATGGGATCACTTGAATTTCGTAGCTTAGCTTAGCTCAGATGGAAAAGGGTTTGGCAAAGCTATGTTCTTTACATATTCGTTGTAGCGAGAGATGGAAGCTGTGTTAGTTGCGAGTGGTATCGCTTCGAAGCTAGCGGAAGCGTACCTAGTTAACGCAAATGTGTCACCGATTTTAGACATGCTTATAGGTACATACATAATTCGTTTATATCGCGCAATGTGTCATGAAGAACTCATGAAAGATGACTCCAATCAAGGCATAGATTCGGAATCCGATCATATTAAATATGACTTGACACATTCAGAATATTCTACGTTGTTCCAAATAATCGACGATGTAACATCTTCATAGCGCATCTCACCCGTCCCGCTACACTGGTTAGCCTTGGTGGAAACAGACACGTAGTTTCATAGCTTAGCTTTTACCTCGCACATCGCTTAGCTAACTTGTACATTTTTGGTGGCAAGGCAACCATACGGTAATCCTCATGAAAATAATTACTATAGGCTAATTAATACGTTCAGTAATAAAATGACTCAATAAGTCTTTCTGTAAACCTTCATTACAAACAGCATCGGTATTACGTAAGTTAGCATTTTTATACATTTTATCGAACAATATATTATAAATTTTCTTGTGACAGTGGCGTGCACGTATCTCTGTTGTAAAAAATAACCATCACAAACCTCTTTCATGCTTCATATTTGTTATTTTTTATAAGATAACAATGACCATCAGAAATACGGTTAATTAACGTAGCTCATACCTGGTGGAAGTTAATATCACACGCTTATAATTGGGTTCATTACACAATTGTCCCCGTTAAAACTGTCAAGGTTAATAAATAATAAACATAATCTATATTTTACTCAAAGTCATAAATCAGTGCATATCTACATATATATTATATATAAACTCCAAAGGTTACTCACACATTCACTGACTAAAAATCGCCAAACTAGAGAATGTTATAGGCGATAACATGACGCTGCGACCCATAGGGAGCGTAGCAGACAATAACTAGGTATAAACGCAAGTAAAACCGCGTGAGCACTAAGTTTTACAGTGTTCAATAAACTAAAATAATAAATGCAAATGCAATCGCATTCGACAAACAAAGTCTTGTTTGTTTGTAACGCTCTCACACACCTTCTCCACCGATTATCATGCTATTTCACAAACACGTTGTAAGGGTAGAGAAAAGACATAGAGTACCTTCCATCCAGAAAAACTACTCTTCCCGAGGGATAGAAAATTAACATAACCTACATTTACGAACAACTACAACTACAAGAACGAAGGCGCGGACAAAATCAAGTCTTTCATAAATTATTGTAAATCTAAATCTAATTTTGTTGGTAGGTAATTATTGTATACTCTAGAATCCGGATATCTGAAAGCATTATTTACTTACATATTTTATCATATTTTTGAATTATTAGCAATGTTTTATCTATCTTCTAAATAGTAATAAAAACCATACTTATTGTTTTTTTTAATATTATGTATTGCAATTATATATCTTGCAATTTTTAAACACGACATAGAGCCATAACAGTTTCAGTAGGAAATTTAAAGCAGATAAGTAAACAAGGCAATAAACATCTTACTAATATTATAAAAGTGACGATTTTTGAATATGTTTAAATGTTTATTACTAAATCTTTATTCTATATTTCAATGATATATTTTATTAGAGAATCTATGCAATATTATATACAAAATCGTCAACAACTTAATAAACTACAATTAGCTAAATATGTGTACACTTCAACTGTAATAAACGCGATATCTCTATAGTATATTATTATGAGTAGAGACATACACGCCTAAAATCTAAGCAAGCAATATTAGTTTATTAAGTTTCGGAAAAGTAATACATAAACTTTACCAGTTACCTGGTATATTAAAGTCGAAATTAAGTGCCCTCGACTCATACATCTTAAAACAAATATCAGATAGTGTAACTTACTGTTTGTTCTACAGATTATTATATGTGAGTTTGAAAATTCGGCGTATCGTTAAATAGGATAAACGAAAAAACAATGTCATTAATTATAATTTTTTATTAATAAATCGTCAAGAACATATAGGATAAATAGACTTTGTGCAAAAAACTGGTAACAAAGCTTCACACACACACGACTTACATAATCTTGGTACGGGGTTCAAATTTCAGGTTCACATCATGAGACGTGTGGCTCACCAACATCCGTGCACTAAAATCGACAGTAGTGGACATTCCATCGGCTAAACTTATATTGTAATTTTTCAGCACGGTTATCAGCCCAGCGAGAACTTGCATTTTAGCAAAACGCATACCTGAAATTTTAAATTAGTAATATAATAATTTTCCTAAATCAATTAGAATTATTCAAATGCGTATTAAATAGTAGTTACCGATACAAAGCCGCGGACCTTCTCCAAAGGGCAAGTAAGTGAAAGGCTTGATCTGATGTTTGTTTTCTGGCAAAAATCTTTCAGGCATAAATTGATCTGGGTCAGGGAAGTTCCTAGCGTCACGATGAATGTGATAAACTGGTATATGGACCCGAATTCCTTCTTCTAAGTGCAAACCAGTAGGTAATGTGTAGTCTTCCATTACTTCACGAGTAAGATTAGAAAAAACGGGATACAACCGCAAAGCTTCGTCAAAGCATGCAGCAAGGAACGGCAGCTCTGTCACACAATCATATTCAAGTTTATTGTCGTGCTTGCGAAGGTACTCGTCCACTTCATTTTGGACTATAGATTGGTACTTTTGAGATTTGGCGAGTTCAAATAAAGTCAAAGTGAGCGATGTCGTTGAAGTTTCAAATCCACCTGCAAAAAACGCCGCGCACTGTCCAGCCATAACTTCGTCATCAAATTTCACATACGTTTTTTTATTTTCACCGGTCTTCAGGGAGCTTATACTTTCACCAGCCAAGTAGTCATTTTCCTTCAAAGATAACACCAAATCAACGAAATCATTTCGAGTGGCTGGTTTATATTTACGTAATTTGATTACGCTAGTAACTAACTCAACCATAGCATCTTTCGTTTCCGGTGGGAATAATTGTAAACCTAAAGCATAAAAAAGCTTAGGCCAAATAGCACGAAGAATATTTTTGTACCCTCTTATATCAGAATTTCCAAGTATCAACTCACCCATCTTTCTAAATGGGTTTGCTTCATCATCATTTTCCATTAAATTAATCTCGATACCGAAAGTACATGTTCCGACACAATCCGTCATAAATCTTGAAATTAATTTATTTGCCTCAATACAACTTAAAGTACTTGACTCAAATTCAAGCAGTTTTTCGAAGGTGTGGGTACATTTCTCAATGAGAGGAAACATGTTCTTCATCTTAGCTGATGAAAATAACGGTGTAAGATTTTGGCGGATAACTTTCCAATTATCACCTGCATTAAAAAATATTACTTGCGTGATAGCTTCACTGTTTGCGTACTTGGATACTTCTCTACCATGAAAGTAATAAAAATCCTTTGTAAAAATTAATTTTAGTAATTCCGGATCTTGAACTAACAGTGTTGGTTCAGTTCCATAAAATACACCGATGTAGGGCTCATCAGGAAATTGTTCACATATTTTTTTGGTAACATTGCCCGCAAATGTCTTCAATAGCATAAATTCCTTATAGTTACCAAAAATCAGCTGCGGTTGTAAATATGGCACCTTCTTTTTCTTCCAGTAATCATACTTTTGAGTTAAAAGATAGTATATCAAACACAAAAGTAAATTAAGCAATAGCAATACCGACCACCACATATTAAAATACTACACGACTACAATTTTAGGAGGTCGAACTATGTTAAACCGAAATTAATATTATAGAGGATAACCCAGATGTAGGACTGGAACCCTAGTGAGTTCAGCAAACAATCATTAAACGACTAATTTACAAATTGATAAATGTATAGCTGATAAGTGATAACTGTTAATTGGTCTTTAGTATTATCCCCATATTTTTTTAATCTTTGAGATACCTAATATTTTTTGCATGAATTTTTATATCAGAAATTTGTTTGTGTTTGTATGAAAAATTATCTACGATCTTAGCACTATCACTTAAAGCATTGCACGTGCGAGAACGAAAACAAGTAAAAAACCACGAATACAGATGTTTGGAGACATCGTACTTATATCTAGATATCTACAGAGATACCACCTAATTTGTAGGCATTGCTTTAGGTTCTAAGCTGCGGCGCTACTCATTAGTAAATTATCGAAAAACACAGCTCAGCAAAATAAGCCGTCAGAAATATTCAGAAAATACATGGAGTTTGGCCCATACCATGGCTATTTTCACAATATAGTGGTATCGTACGGTATTCTAAAAATAAAATTCTATTGTAGGAAAATGATCCCGACGTTCAAACCATTTTCGTGCTGCAGAGGAGAGTTATTCGAGGAATATACAATTTAAACGCAAGAGATTCATTATTTATATAAAACTAACAGTAGCCAGCCAATTTATATATGAAAATTTTATTTATGTATACATGAACATTGCCTCAAAAACATATGTCATTTAAAAGTCAATATGTACTCTTCTTAAATAAAAGCCCAAGTGAGACACAACACTTTGTTAAATTTAAAAATAACAACTAAAGGAAATTACGTCTTAAAGTTCACTTAATCAGTATTAGATTATATAGGAGGAACTGCTCACACCTACAGGCTATTTCAAATATGCAATATATTTTAGTACCTTACATATGAATGTGAGCTGCTGTGTCTTTATAATTCATGTTCAAAATTATTTTTCGTTCATTATTAGGTACTCTAGAGTGCTAAACAGAACGTTGCACAGACATATAAAAATTGTACCATTGAGTCAAAAATTTCAAAAAGTCGTTCTTGTATCTAACTGCTTAAATACTTAACTATGTACTATGACATGCTCATCTCTAGAAAAACAAACCTGATTTTAATAGGATTTTCAAATGGCAATTAAGCTTAGTTAATTATAATATTATATTCAGTTGTCGCATTTTAATTATTTTATTCAGTTTTATTCAGCAACTTTAGGACTTTATAACGTAGAATATTTAATCGAGATTATTTGATGTCACCCTATTGTTATTAAAATTTACCTTATTATCTCTAGTAACGTCCTTTAACCGATAATATATACTAGTAAGGCATACCTTTAACTGACCACATGTTCTTAAATTTTTGGAAGTATTTATAATATATTTAATATAGATAATAATTAATTTTACATAACGCTGACGCTATCGGTCGATATTGTTATAATTAGCTTAGTGCTCGTAGTAGGTAACAGAGACATTTTGTGCCGTTGTAAATTTAACCGTCGGAATTACATTTAAAATTATAATATAGTAAATAGCATAGCATAGTAATACGTGGGTGCTCTGAAAAGCTGCAAATCTAAAGAAGCTACGATACATTTTTATTGTATACTAGATTTTGCCCGCGGCTTCGCTCGCGCAAATGTATATTAGGTTAGATTACATTAATAAAAGTATGGTTAGATTGCGTGAAAATATTACGTTAATAAGTTTTTGGATGAACGATGACGTATCTTTACGTCCTTTTCTGTATCCCTGACAACGTGAATGCGAAATTGCATGATTATCGATTAAGTAGTTAAGGCTTAAAAGCGTAACAAACAAACTCACATTCGCATTTATAATATTAGTTAGGATTATGTTTTTCTGCATTGTCATCTTGTAAGTCTACATGCTTTTCCCAGCGACGCTCCTATGTCTATAACGTGTCCAAAAGCGGTAGCAAGTAGGTATACTTGGCATATTTATCTGCAAAACAATTATTACCAAACCAATAATATTTTTCTGTAGTCATGGCAATTTCGCATTCCGTGATTTATTATTCTCTACATGATTACGTTATAGGCGCCGGTGTATTAGCTACATTTGACTGTGAACTAAATAATTCTGAGGTAGTTAATTGAATTTGTTTAATGTTATTTGCGGCGAATCGTAATCAGTGATTCTAAAGATGATTATTGTCCGGTAATAAGTTAGCTTATTTTACTTTACTCCTAAGTGTACGATTGAATAATATGTAGCAAAAAATATATCAAAATAAACAACTTATATTGTCATTAATAATGATGATAAAATTATTAACTAATAAGACTTCATGTTAAATAGTGGTCAACCTGTATTTCTCCATTTATTTACCTAACAAAGTTTGATAAAGTTACGATAGATAAACGGGCAAATCGCTATCGGAGTAGGTACCAGGATTCATTAAAATCTGTTCAGTAGTACTATAGTAATATTTACCACAATTAATATTATACAAATATATGTTATATTAAATTTATAAACTCAACTTTGTCACAATCCTAATTATTCATAAGATTATGGTGATTGCCATAGCCTCTATCTTTTAAAATTATAGCAATTTGTAGATTTTTAATTACATATAGGTATACGAGTACCTAGCTGACTTAATTTTTGGCTCTGAAATGCAGAATAATACTTTCCCTTTTAAATGTTCAATAACTTATGTTGCTAAGTAGGTATACTTTAACTGACTATGTAGTAAATGACAGAGGAGTTTTATTTTGTATTTTAACATAGCATATTACGTTCCATAAGTCAACGACATGTTAGTAGCCTTGAATCTAACTGTTGCAATGGTCCCTTTACCCTTTTTCTTTCGCCTTGGTCCCCACAGAGGAAGTAGAAGTTCGAAACAAAATAGCTAACTTAAAAAGAGCAATACCGATGGCCGTGATAATGGCGCATTTCTGAAACGGTATCACCCACTCCTAGCCCCAGCTCTAACACACATATTTAATCTTATGTTCAGTTCTGGAGTCTTCCCGAAAGAGTTTAAATTAGCCGAGGTTATTCCTATCCATAAAAGTGGCGACACGGGCTGTGACAACAACTATAGACCAATTTCGATACTAACTGCCATGTCTAAAATTGCTGAAAAGCTGTTGAACAAGCGTCTCATAAACTACCTAGAGACCAGGCATCTTCTGTCGAGGTCTCAATTTGGGTTTAAGGCTGGCATGTCAACAAGCGATGACGTACATGAACTGAACGATCACATTGTTCGTAAACTCGACCAAAAGAAGAAGGTGGCAGAAGTGTTTTTAGACTTGGCAAAGGCTTTTGACATGATCCATGTGCTACTCCTACTAAATAAACTGGAAAAATGGGAATTAGAGATATCCAACTTAGGTTATTTAAATATTACCTAACTGGCCGACAGCAGAGAGTCAGGGTTGGTGATATCTTCAGCGATGATCTGCCGGTTGATTGCGGAGTGCCCCAAGGTAGCGTTCTAGGACTTACGCTCTTTCTCACCTTCATAAATGACCTGTGCAATCTCCTTCTCGGAAACGGCAAGATAGTTACACATGCTGACGACACCGCATTAATTTTTTATGGTGATTCTTGGAATGATGCTTTTGTGTCCACACAGCTAGGTTTTAATACGGTGACCACATGCCTTAAAGGAAATGGACTAACTCTTAACGTTGGAAAAACACACTTTATGCCGTTCACGATCAAGAGCAAATCATCACCGATAAATGACAATCGTGGTATAATACATAATACATCCTCACCTAGTCGTCCCTGCTCTTGTACTCATCTCAATGTAGCCTCCAACGTTAATTTCTTAAATAAATTAATTTGCTGAATTTCAGTCACCACCTGGAACTACTTTCTTCCATAACGCGGAAATTAATGTTCATATATAAAAATTTACGACACATAGCGGACGCACATGTAATCAAAATGATTTATTTGGCCCTCAGCCAATCACTTATAAGTTATTGTATCACTGTGTGGGGCGGTGCATGTAAGAATAGCTTTATTAAATTAGAAAGAGTGCAAAGAGGTTAGTCGGTCCTTGCCCTTTCTTTTTCCCACCATAGAACTGTACCAGCTTACCGACGTCCTGACAGTGAGGCAACTGTTTGTTTTAGGGATCGTTCTGAAGCAGCATTCTACGCTTACTTTTGACCCCACTACTCTTACAAACAAGACAAAAACAACAACTTACACTTGTGACACTCTAAATGTTAGGTGGAACACAGAGTTCTTCGCAAGATTTTTTTGCTTCTTAGGAGGTTATCTACCTATATAACAAAATTAATACAAAGATCAGCATTTACTCACTCACACGCTTCAATTGTAAAAAGGTGGTCACAACTTGGCTGAAAACCTTTAGTTACGACGAGACAGAAAACCTTTTACACATTATTTCCAGAATTGACGCACACACCCTCACACCCTCTCTCTCACACACACACACACACACACACACACAAACACACACACACAAACACACCCTCACATACACTCACATAATAGCAAAAAGATGTCTAGTCTAAGTTTCTTTTGTGCAATTTTGTATTTTGTAGCTATGTGAGTGAGAAACAATAAAATTAATCACGTATT
Organism: Catocala sponsa; assembly: GCA_963564715.1. Lineage (NCBI taxonomy): Eukaryota > Metazoa > Arthropoda > Insecta > Lepidoptera > Erebidae > Catocala > Catocala sponsa. The sequence goes on along the minus strand of OY751338.1, from coordinate 15,894,753 downwards.
TTGTGGCTACCCTACACCCTCACTTTGACGAAAGAGGAAACTTGCTAGGCGCGATGCACTATAGGTATTTATGAGATTATACATATAATTGTGTATTTCAGCATCGGTGGGCCGAGCTGGCTCCACCGGGAAAGTACTAGCCTCTCATAGAATATCAGCGTAATGAAATGTTTGTTGGCTAAATTATTAGGTAGGTACACTATTTGCTATGGGACGTAATGCATTCACGCCTGCATACATGCAAAATATAATGTCCATGTCTCATCAATTTTTCGTACATCTACTTCATCTACCAAAATTCTGCGCAAAATCGCAAGTAATTACAGGTAAGTAAGTTAGTGATATTATATAGGTTTATAACTTTACAACATTATTATTCTATAATATTTATGTAGGTCTTTTACAAACGTCAACTCACAGAGTCTATAAATACGACTGGTTCTATTAGCCCAAGAGCCCACGACGGCCAGACCTTCGTTATTTTAGAAAAGGTGAAAGTTTCTCTGTGTATGTCCCCAACACCAACATAAGTAAGAACGACCAGCGAGTATGGAGTTTGGATTGTGATTACTTGGGCAGGTAACATGTAGTAAAGATTTATAAAATTAAATTTATTAAAGTATAAAGCTCAGTTTTTAAATTTTCTTCGTAATAACATTAGAAATCACGTCATCCATTACCGGACACTCAGTACAGTTGCAACCCCCTGCCAGACACCTCTAAACTTTAATAAATGATAATAATTATCCGTTCGTTATAGTATAAAAGCTGAATGTTATATAATTATGTTACTTGGGTACCTATAAAAAAATGTTACCTCAATAGCCAGACAGTTTGAATGGTTTTTACATCTTGCCAGACACATTGAAAATCTGCTGTAGGTGCAAGCGCGAGGTAATAACTCTTCATACTTGTTGCGGGACGTGATTTTTGATCAGTACTTTACACCAAATTTAATATATAGATATACGTCTATCTGTACCACAAACAAAGTAATATTATCAATCGAACTTTAAACAATTAGAATATAATATTTTTATGTAACTTGCACACAGAGTCGATTTTGCTGCTTTCAGTACAAATTTACAAAAGTACCTACCAAAGAGTAAAGTAATAGTACCTACTTTTGTACTGAAAATATACCTATATTGCCACAGAATATAATAATAAATTATCTGTCAACGTCTGACATTTGACAAGACAAGAGGTTATGTACAAAATCATAGATTAAACACCTAAATTGAGATACAAAATACAAACTCTTGGAGATATTTTCAAACGATATTTGAAGTTTTATTTGCTGGCGTTGCTTTAAATTACAAATATAAAGATGTGGTCCTGGAATATAAGTAGGAGGGTTTTTGATAAGTCTGTGTATGTATATTATAATTGATGTTTTAATGATAACTTATTTAATAATTTATATCACGATAGCATTTGTTATGAAAATAAAATTAATTATTACAGGTGCACAGTTTCTAAAATGTCAAACTGGGGTTTTGGACGTTCAGCAAGGTTTGTTACAGTAAATAAACAGAATACGACGTCCACTATTGACCAATTAGATGTAGACTTATTTTCAAAACAAATAAAGGAATGGTGGGATCCTAATGGAAAATTAAAATTATTACACAGTTTTAATACAATAAGGTAAGTTATCTCAATAATAATAACTAAAATATCTAGATAGTAAGATGCCTTTAATAAAAAGAAATCATTTTTGTTGCAATGGGTATGCAACTGCGTCACGACTTTTCTTACAAATGGATGTTTTATTTTAAATTCTATCGTATAAAATTAAAACTAATATAATCTGGAGTCTTTTTGTTTACGACAACCGGTTTGTCAGTAAAACGCCGCTCTTAGTGCGAAACCTATGTACCATAAACCCTTAACAAAATTTCAACCATTTAAAAGATTATAAATGTTCAAATTTATCAATTTTAAAATTTTGCCTCGTTGAGCCAACCGAGTAAGTAAGTAAATTTTATCAATGCTACCAATCTTACAAAACATGAGTTGACTAGACAGCACACATAGCTCTCATTCACAAGTATGTATGTACTTGCACATTGTAAACCTTGTATGGCTTACAATGTCAAGGCATCCCCATAAAAAGTAATATATTTATGATTGTATGGTACCCAGGTCATGTAATGTTTGGGGCTAAGTATTCCTCTTAGGAAATAGGCTCACTCCCTAAAACTTAGCTTGCAAGCTATATGTAAGTGTATAGGGTTTAATGTGAGTGTAATAACCCTTTAGGGATGTACAGATGTGAGCCCATGTAAATATGTATTAACACAAAATAAGAATAAATGACTTCAAGAAAATTTGTGATTTTACATCATCAATATTAACTAATAAAATATTTAAATTACAGAGTACCTTTTGTTAGGGATGGCTTAGTGCAATGTACAACTGAGGAAAGAGAGCTGTTTCCGCTAAAAGATAAGACTATCCTAGATGTGGGCTGTGGAGGCGGAATCCTGTCAGAAGTAAGTGTGACTGGTTTTTTGTTATTGCAACTGCTCCTGCACTAGGAATAATTAACTATGATTGGTGGGAGACTTATTAATTTACTTATAACTCGGAACAATCATTTGTGAATTACACAAATTATTGTCACATGTGGGATTCTGATTGTTTAGGTTGAAGTGGTAGTCTCACCAATGCCCCTGCCTCTCCAGGTGGCGTGGCCACTTAAACCACTATGCCGTTTGTGCAATCTATAAATCATATTATAGAAATTAAGTTAAATAAGTGTAGTCATGCTGAGGTCTGAGAACCTAAGAGAAAAGCTAGGTTAATGCCTCTGCTAACAAAAACTCACTCTATCTGTTACTTTGCAATTATTGGGTGTATTGCTGGTTGCTTTTTGAATTATAAAACTATTAATGTTATATTTGAGGGATAGGGTATATTGATGCACAAATTAATAATTTATTCCTAGTCTGAAACCTGTGATTGTTATTTGTGTCAGTTATTTATTGTTTAATAAAATCTTGCACTGGAATAAGCCACAGCTATACTTAGTAGGACCCATGGCTAAATCACGCATAAAGCAGAACTTCAGTGTCTTCACCTAATTTTAAACCTTATTTTCAGAAAACCTTCCAAATTCTAATAATTAAAATGTTCCAATTTATATTTTCAGGGCTTAGCAAGGCTTGGTGCTAAAGTCACAGGTATCGATGCTAGCAAAGAGCTAATTGACGTGGCATTGGCACACAGAGATATAGATCCCAAAATAGCTGAATTTAAACCAAATTACTACTATACCACAATAGAGGTAAAGTTATATTGTCTAAAAAGTTCTTAGGACATATAGGACAGCTATTTCATTATGACACTTAATAAGTTCGTTACACAAGTGTAAATTTGATTACCGGGCAGTACTGGAGTCCTCAAATGAAACTCGTCAAAGTGTACTGCACTACTGAATTTATTACTCGAATAATGGACAATTTACACTTTAAACAAAGTACATAAAAAATAATTTTTTGTTCGAGCTTATATACCCTGGCGTGGAACGAAACCATATCGCGATCAAGACACACGGTACAACGCCATCTATCGAGCCAGGGTACAAACTTTTATTACCATATTGAATTTGGACAACAAGCTTAAAATGTGTTTTTTGCTTGTATTGCAAACTCATAAGTTGGTTATGCTATATATCATAAGTTGTAACTGAAATGAAATGAAAATATATTTATTACCAAAGAAAACAACTTTTGTTCGCATCCAGTGGCCCCACACTAGGCAAGCCTGTCCTGTGGGAGCATACTACATTTACCAAAATGCTTACAAAATATGCTTGGTTGACATCATGAATCTTAAATTAAAAGAATAAATATCTGAAATTTATATCTTAGGATATGTATTTAATTGTGTTATACATATATATATATTTATATATAAATAATATTTTTATAAACTTATAAAATATATTATACTCTCAATAAAAAAACGTTTTCTGTATAAAAAAAAGTTTTCAAGATATGACAGTGTAAGGAGCCAGTTTGTCTCTGTTGTCTTTTTGCGTCACTTATGGATAATTTTTAATATCACATAAGCTAGTTACCCTATTTTATAAGAAGTGATCTATAAATGGACTGAAACATCTTGCATATGATGTTTTAACCTTAGGGACCTCAATCCTATACACACGGCGTTTCAGGAGATGTCGATATTCCACAAACTTACAAGAGAATAATCAATTGTAAATTGATTATTCTCTTGTAAGTTTTTAGGAATTATTTTAAAATATAAAACTGACGCACACTATCTTATCTTATGTGGGGGCCAGTCAGTGCAGACCGCCGACACTTCGACCCAGTGGGATCGTTTGTGTCGACACTCTCCCAATAACGACTGCCATAGATGTTCATGGCAGCCGGGACCAACGGCTTAACGTGCTTTCCGAGGCATGGAGCAGGCGATAATTGTCAATCAATACGCACATCATTTCGAAAAGTCAAATAACTTCCGAAAGTTAGAGGTGCGCGACGTGGGTTCGAACCCGAGACCCTCTGCATTGCAGCCTGTTGGTCTCCCCACTGAGCTATCGCTGCTCTAAGTACTGAACAGTCTTTTTTATTATTGTTTACAGGAACACGCAAAGGAATTTTCCAATTACTACAACGGTGTTGTAGCCTCAGAAGTTATTGAACACGTGAACAACCAAGAGTTGTTTGTCAAATCGTGTGTACAAACGTTAAAACCTGGTGGCAGAATATTCTTTACAACGCCAAACAGGACGAGAATTTCACAATTTCTTCTTATTTTCCTAAGCGAAAATGTATTGAAATTAGTACCACAAGGCGCCCATCAGTATGAAAAATTTATATCGCCAAACGAGCTCACTTTTATTTTAGAAAGAAGTAAGTATATCAATACACGTAAGAATACGTAGATACCGTAGCAAGGGATTGTTGCGTGAAGCATTTAATAAAATTACGTCAACATCAGTCTGCCAACCCAATTATAAAGGCTACGTAAAAACGACCATACCTTAAATAAGGTTAACCATCTTAATGAGCAGTATAATATGTTTCTTTCGTTATTACAGTCGCGAACAAAGCTGTGGTTGGTCAGGAAAATAAATAATGAAAAGAGGATAATTAAATAAAATATTTAAAAAATTAGTCTTACACAAATGACAGTTACCTAATTATTTAAATCTTTTGGATAAAATCACAGATACGTTAACTATTTTTTTATGTCTAGCTAGATAATAACCTACTTATATATATTTTTATGTTTTTACAATTGTAAAAATACAATGTTTAATAATATTTCGTAGAAGCAAATCACAGATTATGTTTAGCTACGATCAAAGAAAGTAAATACAATATCATTAAAATTAAAATTGGTTGAAAATGAGCATTCAATATTTTAAATGGTGGCTATGAGTGGATAGTGTGTGTATCTTGGTCTACTAAAAATTTTTTTTTTCATTTGCTTAGTTTTTGGCAATTGATCATTCTACCAGATTTTAATGCTTCGTTCTACATTATTTATTTTTGAGAGTATTTAAAAAATCATATTCTATTTTCGTTTTTAGACAAGAATAGTGTTATAGAAGAATTGCTGTCAATTTTTTTTGTTGATATAACTTTCATAATAGTTGTAATTTAAAACTGAAATTAACAGGATTGTATAATGATGGAACATTTTAATTAGTTCATAGTATTCCATGTTTCCTTGTTTTATGGGAACTGCGTATTCGATCATAAACTAAATTTACTGTCGTTGTAAAGGTGTACCATGGGTACATGATACAGCTTTTTATTTGTTTGTAAGTGTACCGGTTTACTTGCAAATCCGTTTCGTTCTGAATTTCGGCACCATTTAATTACATTGGTGTTCATCAAACAAATCAAAAACTAATGTTTGAACTAATTAAAGTCTGTTATTGGTATTTTTTTCAAACTTCTACGTTAATCCGTTTTTTGAGATCTGGGCAGTTCCAAAACTTTACCGCAGCAAAATTTTAAATAACTTTAGAACCACAACACACAAATTTTGCTGTTAACAAACATTTAATACGCAACAAAAGCTATCTATTCATGCATTTATTTCCGGGCTGAAACGATTTTGCGGAAAAAATTTGCCATCGAGTAATGTTTCAAATATTACTGCAGCAAAATCTGTTTTTCTCGAATAACTTTATAACTACAATTTTGCGAGGAATTCTTGAGCGTGTGTGCGTGCGGCGCGGCGAGTATAAATACTGCCACGTATAAAAACAGAGACTAATTTCGCGCGTTGCTTAGTCCGTAGGTTGGTTTGATCGCGGCTAGACGTATGATGTTCCGTTCGATCGCCTTTGCGCGTCGCTTGATTTCAGCGCGGCTAAACGTATGATGCTCTGTTCGATTCCAGGTTCCTCTTATATGTTGCTTGTGCGTATATATATACGCCACAGATGAAATTATATTTGCTGTAGCATAGAAAATAACGTTAAATACTACGAATTATTGTAAATAAAAATAATATTAGACTTATTTGCCACATTTGTATCAAATGTGTCTATCGTTAGTTTGCATGGTACCTTTTAGACTTTGTCCTGGTGAGACTAGACAGAATCGGAAACGCACACAATAATTATTTATTGGCGTATAAAAGGGAGGGCTAGTCTGGCCACTACAGACCAAAATTGCATGACGGCCATCACTGGATGTTTAAATTTTAACTCAATATTTGATGGTTGAATATCTTTCATTGTCATTTAAGGATTAGGACTGCCTTAGAAAATCAACCTAGATACATCAATGTCTTCATTTGCTTATACACCAACGCCACCGAATCAACAAGTTAGAATGAAACAATATACCTACATAAATTTGTTAAACGAATATCATTGTTACAGATAATTGTCACGTGGAATCAACATATGGCATTCAATTCAACCCGGTCAACAACAGATGGAATTTCTCCAGATTCCAACACCTAATGTATGCTATACAAGCACAAAAGCTTAGTTAAAACGAACAGACGATATAATCTCTACGACATAAATGTATTTAAATAAGGCATAAGGCTCCATTTAAGTATTTGAATGGAATAAATGTGCGCAGCAAGCATGTCACATGATTTCAAAATAAATGTTTATAGTTGTATTTCAACATTTAGTATTATTTTTATCGAGTTTAATATGTAAGTACCTACTTTCTTTATTTTTACATCTGAAATGTAAGCAAACATGTATTATATTCTAAACTCTAATCCGATTCTTTATACTTAATACAGAAGTTAATATATAAATAATTTTATTTATAATTTACTAAACTAACTTAGAATAGGTTGCGCCTAGGATAAATGTTCATGTGAAAGTGATTCGCGCGGCCCCGCCGGCGCGGTTATGTCGAGGAACACCGTGGTGGGTTTAGTCGGTATTACCGGGATGTCGCTCACCATCTTGATCCCGGTGAGTCCAACAAAACCTATCCGTCGCCCCGCGGAGAAGTATGATTCAATGTAATCCCCAACGTAAAAAAAGAAAACTCAGGATAAGTTATTTTCTGGAATATAACGTTATGAAACACTAGGTGTCCCCCGCGGTTTCTTCCACGTTTATGATTACTGCTCTGCAACCATGGCTCGTAGTGCGATATAGATGAGATATAGCCTATGTTACTTCTGGAGAAAGTAGCTTTCCAATGGTAAAATAATGGTCTGGTAGTTTCTGAGTTTATTCACTACAAACAAAAATACAAATCTGCCCTGTTTATAATATTAGTATAGATTAACAATTAATTGTAGCTTGCAACAATCAGTCTATAGTTAAAAAATTGTTGAAGCCATCATATTAAAAAGTATAGGCCATCGCTGTGTGGGTGCCGGCTCCTCCTGTGGAAAATAACAATATTCGCCAATGCACCTACATTCATCTGCTCATAAGGTATCGGAAGGTAAAGACAACAAGCAATCTCTTGTTATAATAATGACAGTATTTTGTCATGTAGGTAGGTAGGTAGGTACATAATACAACTTAAAGGTAAGAATGACGTAGCAAATTGTAACTTAAACCCTACGGGGCCAAAGTTGATCGCTTAATGTTACTGTTATTCGTGACGTTAATTTAACAGATGTTAAAATGGTGCGAACTGTAAGCCGGTGATTTGGCATCGGGTAATATTGGTTATGGTTATAGTCAGCGCAGCTGTCGCTCAAAATGCAATATAGGTTATGGTTGTACATTGTACAGCTAAATAGCTGTGTTCCACTCAAGCGAGCCTATTAACGTCCGTCGACCATCGTGCTAAACTCTGTACTGCTACAGAGAAGCAGGTTTTAAAAAAACACAAATAAAGCGTTTCATGATTGATAGTGTGGAGGAACGTGATGTGATGTCCCTCAAACACAAAGGGGGAATCCTCCGACCAGGCTGGGTGATCGTGCCTGACGGGTCGCGGCCCGTCTGTTCTACATATTTGCATATTTTTTATGTTACAAAAATACGATCGATACAAAACAATTTAAATACGGATTCTGGATTAGTAATACATAATATAAATAGCTATAGGCACAGAATACGGATTAGCTATAGCTATGTATAGAAGGATTAGTTCGGGGCCAAAAGTTCAGATGTCGCTGTTTCAAATAGGGTTGGATGAAATTGACCATAAGAGGGCTCTCTTTTCCCTATGTATTACTTTACTCTTTGCTGTTATTGCTCGAACAGTAAGAAGACTTGCTAATGCGGGATTAAAAGGCTGTAAAGCAATAAAGTATCCATATTTTGCAAATTTTTTAAATACTTTCGAATTATCAATGTTTTATAGGAGTGCCTAATACGTTTGGCCAAGACTGTAGGTATATACTGTTATATTATGCATTAAAACTTAACGTGTGGTCGTTACCAAATAACTAACTCCACAAATGAGCCGACTGACACAGTGAAGTACCACTCTCAAACAGTTTCAGTGCGTTTCGTCTAGTGATTAAAAGTTCTAAAGGCTCATAACTTTTCTTTCCTTTTATCCATCTTTGATTCCTTTTACCCCAACGGATTAGTAATAACCCTGGTATTGCAAGCAATCTTTGGTTGCGGTAACTGCTTACCATAAAGGGTCACCCACTTAAAATTCTGGTCTAGTATTACGCACAAACTAAATAGGTATAATGATAAAAGGAAAACAATAATACCTACTTATGTGTCAATTGCAAGTATTATTTCAAAGTGTTTTAGCTGTTTCCGAGTCAAATCCACCTAAAAGACTTTATAGTTTAGTTTTTAGAGACGTAACTTATTTAATTATTAATTTCGCACACAGATTGTAAGGAATACAGAAAAGGACATAGGGTAGATACCTTTCATCCAGAAAAAGTACTTACTGTTACTAACATAACCAAACCTTCATTTAGGTACGCGAACGCAGCCGCAGGCAAAATCTAGTAGGTACTTACTCAATAAGATAAGATGTAATATTAGGTAAGGGAATGCTGAATACCCAAAGAATATAAAGCAATATCTTTTATATAAAGCTCTAAACCAATAATAAAAAACGGGTTGCACTCCGGGAGTGCCGGCAGAAGTGAAAACTTGAATATTAACGTTATGCATTTTTGATATTTTGGAATGGTTAGGGAATAACAATACCGCTAAAGAAGTTTTCACTTCAATAATATTAAGTACTAGCTGTTACCTGCGACTTCGTCCGCGTAGATTTTAACTAAAATTAAGTGTTTGTCTCCGCGGAACCCTATTTTTTTTTTCTAAAATCAAAGTAGCCTATGTTACTCCTTATAACATCAGCTATCTGCCAGTGAAAGTCCCGTCAAAATCGGTTCAGCAGTTTCGGATTCACCCGGAACAAACAGACAGACAAAAATTTTAAAAATATATGTTTTCGTATACCTAGGTACCTTATATACTTTCATATGCATTAGATAAAAAGCTGTTATTTTGACATTACAAACAGACACTTAAATTTTATTTATTTGTATAGATGTTTTGATCGTGGTTAAGCTCAATCAGTTCATAATTAACATTATAATGTTGAATATGTGGATAAAGCTGTGGGTTACACATATGTATAGTTCTTTTACCTATTTGTAAATTGTTTAGTAATATAAAAAAGGGGAAAGCATACAAGTAGATACACCTGTTTGTTTGTCTCTAAAATAAAATAAACATATTTATTGGAGTTACGTATTGAGAACGCAGAAGGAACGTGGTGCTCAGTGTGATACGCAGATAGCTATTCTAAATTTGAGTCATGTCATGACGTACAGTACCTACACATCATTGTTTTAATGTTGGTAATCAATCCCTGCGAAACAGATGCGAGAATGTGCGGGATTTATTTTAAACGATTTTATGTTTAATTTTTGTAACAAGAATATACTGCTTCGATAGCGCGGTAGTGAATGCGACTGCTTAGTTTCAAGTCTCGGATTTGATTGCCTGGTCTAGCAGCGTTATTGTAAACTTACTGTCAAGAAATGTTCAGTAAGTAGTACCTAGTCAAATACTGACCATGAGCTAAAGACGTAAATTAATTAATTAGCACCCAAACAGTACCTATGAGTACCAGATCCGGCTTTAGATAATTTGGAAGAGGCCAGACGGTTGTACTCCCAGCTGAAGCATTTGAATGTGCTGCGGCTACGAGGGATTGAAAGTCCTCAAGTTCCGACCACTCCCACCATCTTAGTTGCAACTCGGCGTCTTCTCGACCATGGACAATTCCGTACGCCGACTCATGCGCAAGGCCGAGGACTCCTGAATGACCCCCGGAGATCGAAGAGGATATTCGAGCGGGATCCGCGGCGAAGCACGAGAATGGCGGCTCGAGAATTTAATATTAGCCAATACTTTGTATGGAAAACATTAAATAGTATCTAATGGATTACACCCTTATCATTTTTGTCGGGCTCACATAATTAACAACAATGATGCACTAGCAAGGATCGCCATGTCAGTGCAGTGGTTGTTAAATAATACGAATGCGAACATACTGTGGACAGATGAGTCATTGTTTACTCGAGTGGGACTGTACAACGCTATAATCGCAACGCTGTAAACCCTCACTTAATACAGGAAGACCACCTCCAAGTGAGGTTCAGTGTGAATGTTTGTGCCGGTATTATAAACGACCATTTAATAGGGCCTGTTTTTATTGAAGGTCATCTAACGGGCAGCTCGTATTTAGAAATGTTACGAATAGTAATATCTGAACAATTGGAGGAAGTGCCGTTATCAATACACGATATGTATTACTAGCACAACGGCTGTCTCACCCATTATGCAAGTGCAGTACCTACGTGCCCATCTCAACAATCAGTTTGGTGATACCTATCACATACACGATAGGCCGCGGTGGTCCCGTGGCTTGGCCGCCGAGAAGCCCAGACAAGCCTCAATGTCGGAAATAAAAAGACTTGTGTATTCTCGTGAACATGAAAGTCGTGAGGAGCTACCTACGTAGTGCAATAGTGGAAGCCTTTAGTAAACTGTTCATAGTATGTAAGTTAATTATTTTGTAAATAGCTCCAATTTTCGAAATACGCCCGAAATACTCACAGTTCGTTCACCTGTGTTTATTTTTATTACATAATAAATAAAGTTATAAAGTAATGTTCAGATAAAGTATTTCCGACGGTCCTAAGCCCGTGTAAAGTATGAAGGAGAAATTGGAGTATCCATTTACGTATTAATTGTGATGTTTCACAATGCAGAAGTTACATAGTAAAAAGAGAAAACGTATTGCCTCGTATCAGCTGATTCTGAACTGTGATATGCCTATTATCAATTTCGTCGCTATTGCATTTACCTAATTTTATAATACCTGTGTAGCTTCACTAGTTTTTAAATGACGCATAGGACTCGGTCGTGGTACACGAGGTTCTGGATAGGTATCAGCTGATATACGTAGTTACCTATCGTGCGTCGTTCATAACTTCGACTGTGCGCGGCGACGCGGACGTGGCGACTGTGACGTATGCATGCGTTTGTGAATGAATTGTCCGCGCGTTACTACGATCAAACTCGAATATGTGAAAAATATTATTTATATTCCAACTTTTTTACTATACGCAGTACAATTATTTTACTATTTTTTATTGATACTACTAATTATTCTAAGTTACCACGTTTCGGTTCCAAAACGACTACAAATTCACGGTGTATAATATTATAATATATTCTATCACATACACACAACGCCACCTAGCCTAAACTAAGCAGAGTTTGTACTATGGGTACTAGACAATGGATAAACATACATATATACTTATTTTTCTTTTGTAAATACATACATATCTATACTGTATAATATTATAAAGCTGAAGAGTTTGTTTGTTTGTTTGAACCCGCTAATCTCAGGAACTTCTGGTTCGAATTGAAAAATTATTTTAGTGTTGGATAGCCCTTTTATCGAGAAAGGCTAAGTTCACGATACGACCAACAGCAGCGGAGCAGCAATGAAAAATGTTGCAAAACGGGGAAAATTCTCTTATATGAAGCAGACGAAGTTGCGCGGTTCAGCTAGTTATACATAGAAACACCTAGACCAAGACAAACTTCCATGTTCATGCACACGAATTGCACTTGTGCGGGAATCGAACCCGCGACCTCAGGCGTGGCAGTCAATTACACTAACCACTACGCCATCGAATATGATGGCAAAAGAAAAATAATCCAGGTTTCGAAGTAATTTCATTGAAATCACCTATGGAGGCTGACCCACATTGAGTCTAGCCCGCCTCTAAATCCGGTCCTGCACAGCATGACCGTGTTCCTGTGGTATAATAGATGGTTACTTAGTATACTTGCTGAAAATAACAATAACCAGACTATTATAATAATTCTGATCGTACTTGCCTGCAAGCCATAGAGTAGATATAAGATAGAAGCGGATTAATTTAAAAATAACTGTCAATTTGACACAAAGAAACCAACGGAGCTGAAATTAAAAAATGCGTTAATTATATGGTGAATTTATTTAGAAAATGTGCTTTTAAGATCAACAGTAGTGATAAGTAAAATGTCACTAATTAAGCTCTTAAAAGCGCCTATAAAATTATTCAAAAAAGATGTGATCACGTTTGTCATCATTCGGCGATATGATTTAGGTGGTGAGTATTTCTTACCAATAAATTGAGAATACAACGTAGTATATTAATTTAATATATTAGCTTTAGAGCAAACATACATTTTGTCGTGCACAGAATCTACTTTCATTATTAGCTTGCCTATCCTATGATCCTAAGCCTATCTCCTCACGATGCGCAATGTCCTAAATATCATCATAGATATCTTCAAGTTATTATAGCCGAACCGTAACCGCGACACATGAATTGTAGCTAGTACAGGAGATATTTTAACAAAAAAAGACTTCAGATATTATTACGTAGGTACCTACTTACTTACGTTACAACGTTATTGTTAAGATGCAATTGTAAAACTAAGAATTTATACTAAAATAAATAAATAATAATAATTATTAATTATTATAACTGTACCTACATAAAAATATATTTAGATTTTTTGTATTATTTTGCATTTTTTACACACGGTTGTCCGACAGTTTTTAATAAGGTACTTAATTATATCAATACCTATTACAATTATGAATAGTAGCGGGGCATCCATTAATTACGTGAGGCGTTTAGGGGAGGGAGAGGGTAGAGCCGAATCTTACCCAGTCTCATGTGGAGGAGAAGGGGGGTCTCGGCAAATATTACGTAATTATTTTCCTCAAGAAACAGTATAAAATACTGTGGGAAACTAGGTAAAATTAAGTAAAATATGTTTCTCTACTAAAATATGTCTAAATCCTACACAATAATATTAATATAATATTCATCGCAGCGAGGTCGAAGGAGCAGATGATTTTACTGAAAATCATATGGACATTTCAGTAGTCACTCTTGAGACCATAGGTGAGTCTCCGTAGACTGAATTAGAATGAATATTCTTTTACAAATTTTAGTAGTGCCTATTTAAATATTTTTTGTTTAATTTTCGCATTGTGATTCTAGGCTAAGTTCTTCTTTGTCTTAAATACTAGTCTTAACTAGTCGTCAATAAAAATAACGACGCAAATCATGTTTTTTAAATAAATCCAACACAATCAAGCACATATTACCGTATTTACACTAAAAATACACATTTTGAAAATCTTACATGAGATTAAGGGGAGAAGGAGAGAGTCGAGCCAAATTTCACGACATTTTACCAAGGGGGAGGGATCGAAAAACCGTCAGAATCACCTCACGTAATTAATGGACGCTCCCTAGAAGGAAAAAAGAGTACCTAGTGGTACCTAATATAAACTTTAGTTATAGTTAGCAACCAATTAGGTAGGTACCTACTACTTATTTGATCATACAGTTATTGCTGCTATTACGTAATATCATATATGTAGGTTAAATACCTAAAAAACATTATATTTTAGTTCTGGAAGATAAACTTCGATACATAGCCGTCAGACCATCCGCTTCAATATCATTGCTGCGTCAAAAAGTATGGCATTTACTTGACCTCCCTGATTTCTGCGAAGAAGTAATTGTACTAAAATTTGGCAGTGAAGTTATACCCTTAACTGACTTGCGAAAGGGCAATGACCCGCAACATCCATACATTCTGGAGGTTTGGCTGCCGGCAAACCGATTCCAATGTAAGTGACCTTGTACTTATCAGACATACTAGAAGTCCCTACTTCTATTTATATATTAGGTCAATGGTTTGTCAATTTTTCAATGTTAATGGTTTGGTTATCAATAAATAAATATAATTAAAAGATACAAGGGGGTATTGGTGGCTGTGCCAAAGTGAGCGCTCATTCTTGGCACAGACACCTTGTATTTCCAAAACCACAGCACCGAACGAAGACCTAACTATACCAATAAATTAGTCGACATTGATCACAAAATATCAGCTTTCTATGAGGCCCCGTTTAAAAGATATAAGGGGGTATTGGTGGCTGTGCGATAGTCTGATTGCACTAATAAATTAGTCGTTAATTAGTCACAAACTGCCAGAATTAGTCGGTGCTTCCAAAACGAGAAAATTAAGCTTATTTTTTCTTCGACACGTACAGTCGGGTACATATTGACTTATTGAAATAAGGAGTGCATGAAGGTGAAGAATGTGCTTATGTAATGTAAAGAAAATGCATGTAATGACAAGGATTTGTAGTCAAGCTATTAATAATATAAATAAAATATTATGAACTAATAAAAGATAGGAGATTAATATATGAATTATACAGAAATCAAGAAACAGTTATAGAAATAAATGATCACAAAGAATTTGCAAAAATAAAACAAGGTGCAAGACAAGGATGCTCTTTGTCTCCACTATTTAATATTTTTAAAGCAGCTGTACAAAATATATTGGAAGACACCCACGAGGCCATCAGCATAAATGGCAAACGTATCGTTTTTGTAAAATTTGCGAATGATATTGCAGCACTTGCAAATAGTAGAGACGACCTCGAAAACCTGCTTAACAAAATGAATACAGTTTTTTCTAATTTTCTTATGAAAATAAACATTAGTAAAACTAAAGTCCTCGTGGCAACTAAATTTTCGCATAAAATAAAACTCCCCATCAAAATTTACCATGACCCAATAGAACAAGTAAAACAATTTAAATATCTAGGTAGTGTAATAACAGAAGATACAAGACCATCAGACGACATAAAAATTAGAATAGCGATTGCAAAACAGACCTTCCACAAAAAGAAACATCTATTTACTTCAAAAATTAGTAAAGATATCCGGAAAAAACTAATTAAGTCTTATTTCTGGAGCATTGCCCTACACACTTGCGAAACGTGGACCTTACGACAGAGAGACCGGAAAAGGATAGAAGCTTTTGAGATGTGGTGCTGGTGTCGAATGGAGAAAGTGCCCTGGACAGAAAAAGTACAGAAATAGTTATGTAAGTACAGAAATATTGACAAGAGTAAATGAAAAACGTGAAATTTTGAAACACATAGAGAACAGAAGGGATAAAATTATAGGACACCTAATTTGACATGATAATTTTATCACAAACATAATGGAAGGGAAGATAGAAGCAAGAAGGAAGAGGGGAAGACCAAGAAGAAGGTACACCGATCAACTGAAAGAAGTTGTGAAAGTTGAAACTTATAAGGAACTGAAAGAGATGGCATTGGAAAGAGGAGATGGCTACACCGACAAGTGCAAAGCACTTAAGTTTTGTATGGATGGAATAAAATTATCACTAAAGCCGTTGAATAAAAATCAATTATTTTTGTCTTCTGGACTTATTCTAGAACTAGCTCAAACACTTGCCACTGTAACGTTATTTTCCATCAGTGGGTAGCTTCACGACGTGCACAAGCATATTTTATTACTTACTTTAAATATAATAATTACAATACCTATCTACACTCGCGTGCAAGTAAATCGACTCAAGCCTCAAGTGCGCATAAAAAGTGATATAACTTAAAAATGCCTTATTTTACCTCTATATAATGTTTTACATAATTAAAGCCTAGTAATTGAGCTTTAAAATTATGTAAGTTGCATGAAAATCGATTCAGTAGGTTAGTAAAAAAGGTGAATGTCAAAGATATTGTAAAAAATTTTGAAAATTCATACAATTTCACAGTATTATTGGGTATAAATGAAACAAAATGTGCATAAGATAAAAAATTTATTCGTGTCAATATTTGGTGTTCCCTCCTCTAGCCCTAATCACTACTCTCAAGCGATTCTTCATCGACCTTATCAACTTTTTAATTGATGATTGTGGTATTCGGCCCCACTCTTCTACCAACGCAGTCTTGAGCTCATTGATGTTTGTCGGAGCTGGATTCCTCGCCCTAACTTTACTTTTGAGCTCGTCCCATATGTGCTCAATGGGATTTAAATCGGGGCTGAGCGCTGGCCAATCCATAGTGTGAATTCCAACTTCACTCAGGAACTCACGTGTGGCCCGAGCAGTGTGACATCGGGCATTGTCATGCATCAAGATGAAATTATCCCCAATAAAGCCTTGATAAGGGACAACTTGATCCAGTAGAACATTTTCAATGTAACGATCACTGGTCAGACCTCCTCTCCGGCCTCCCCCAGGAACGAAAACAAGGTCCGTTTTTGCTTCTAAGGAAATTCCAGCCCACATCATGCAAGAACCGCCACCATATGCAACGGTTTCAACAAAGCAGCACTGTGAAAACCGTTCACCAGGACGCCGGTACACCCGACCTCTCCTGTCGCTGCCATGGAGACACATCCTCGTCTCATCTGTGAACAGGACCGACTGCCATTGCTCTATGCTCCAATCCAAGTGCTCTCGAGCAAAGTGAAGGCGTGCTTGACGGTGGGCTGTGGTCAACTTCGGGCCTGTAGCGGGTCTTTTCGGAGTAAGGTTAGCTTCCTTCAACCTTCTTCTAACTGTCCACTGACTAACAGTTACTCCGCGAACTTGACGTAGCTCCTGCTGCACATCCACGCCGGTAAGGTGTCGATTTCGGAGAGAGGTCGAGACCAAAAACCGGTCGTCACGCTCCGAGGTGCACCGGCGTCGGCTGGTATTAGGCCGCCGAGTGAAGGCACCACTCTCTTGAAACCTCCTGTACACTCTCGAGACAGCAGACTGACTCATATTCAACCGACGAGCGACTTCTCGCTGGTTCAACCCTTCTTGCAACAGGGCAACGACTTGAGCGGCTTCTTCAGGTGTTGTATCTATAATTTTCTTCAAATGACGGCTTCAATTTGCAGAGATGTGTTCAGGTCAACGTCTAGTGAGCGACTGATAAGAAAAAACGATTACAGGGGGTTTTTATAGCGGGTTGTGTCGCGCAAGTTGTGTATAGAGCGCAGAGCAGTTTATGGGAGGTTGCGTTCAGTTGCATTCTAAGGACATGTGTTTATTTAAATTACTGAAATTATGCTACCATTTTAAAGCCTAATTACTAGGCTATAATTATGTAAAACATTATATAGAGGTAAAATAAGGCATTTTTAAGTTTTATCACTTTTTATGCGCACTTGAGCCTTGAGTCGATTTACTTGCACGCGAGTGTATATTTATAACTAAATAAAAATAGAAAGTCATGAAAAATAAATTCTTATCTCGCTACAAGTACTTAACTGAGATTGGGTTCGGTAAATGGCAACTGTTGGTTACTGGTTCAATGATACATAAGAATAATTTATGTTTTGTGGTTTATACCAGAAGTCACATATTTAGCTACTTGCTGTTGTTAACATGAGAAAACAATGGCTTCTATCTATGCATTTTCTCAATTTATACATCAAAGCAAAGCTAAAACTGATCTGCAACGCAACATCGGCATTTTTAAAATTACATTTTGTTAATTATTTTTTATTCATTGCATCATAAGTATGTAAATATAAAAAATCATCCATTTGTTTATTCAAGTCAATATGATTGTACGTGACTGTCCATCGACCGAATCTATGTGAAAAATAAGCATGAATTTCTCTTTTAGAAGTACCGACTAATTCTGGCAGTTTGTGACTAATGTCAACCAATTAACGACAAATTATTGGTGCAATCAGATTTTCGCTAGGTATTGTGGTTCCCGAGATATTGACGTCGCTGTGCCAAGATGAGCGGTCATCTTGGCACAGCCACCAATACCCCCTTATATATTTTAATAGAGGGCTTACGAGCTTTCTACGGAAAGCTGATATTTTGTGATCAATGTCGACTAATTATCGACTAATTATTGGTACAGTTAGATCTTCGTCGGTGCTGTAGCTTTGGAAATACAAGGTGTCTGTGCCAAAACGAGCGCTCACTTTGGCACAGCCACCAATACATCCTTGTATCTTTTAAACGTCGGACCGACCAATTCTGGTATTTTACGACCGAATTTGACTAATTAACGATTAATTCACTACCTAAATAGATTTCCAGTTTGCGATGGTGGCTGTGCCATGATGAGCCATATGTTGAACTAGGGTGAATCGGAGAGCTCGAGCATTTCCTATCACATAAAGAATATAGGTACTCCATTCTTAGAACAAAAATGCTCGAATTATTTTTAAGTTAGACATTGACGAATGGAATTGGCCTAAGCACGTACCTACCTCCATATTTAATTATTCATAAGTAATTATAAATGTACATGGCCAAAATACAGATGTTATATACCTACTTATTTGTAACAACAATGCACCATCTTCAAATTAATATATTATAAATTTCTGACATGTTCAGCTTCGACCACAGTCCACAATAGGTTGCTGACAATTGAGAACGGCGACAAACGCTCGCAGCATGGCAACGAGACGTTATACGATGTGACCACAGACTTGATATACGATGCGAAGCACCGCGAATGTATTGACGTTATGCACCCTTATGATTGCTGTAAGTATAATTCTGTTATCAATAGGTAGTCGCCATAATACATCGCGCCAACAGACGTGCTTACACAAACTACGTGGATAGATAGGTACCAGAGGAGACATTTCAACAATATAGGTGACTAATTTTACAATACGCGAACGTACCTCCCAAAAACGCCCATATAAAGAGATCGCTAATGGAAATGGAAACCCGTAGTCTCTGCCTACCCCTCTGGGAAAGAGGCGTGAATCTATGTATGTATGTATGTATAAAAAGATCGGCAAACAACGAACATCGGCAGATACCGATCAGTACATACTTGTCGGATAAATATGTACTAGGTGCATACTCCTATAAACAGTCTTCGTCTTAGTCATCTCATAATGATTACTTACGCTATAATTTATTTCTCTGGCGAAACATGGATTACGTATCAGATTTAACACCACCACACCCAGGAACTCATTTCTTCCACCTCTAAAATAATTAGGTAAATTGTACGGTCAGGTGCAAAAGTCCAGTAGCAATTTGTTGTAGGTACTTACGCAACAAGTTGTACTTACGACCTTTTTCAATAAAATCATTGCACACATACACATAAACCCGCTTCACTTATTCTATCGCCTGTACTAAATATGATAGTAACTATTAATTTCAAGTAGATACGCAAGTGATGTTATAGCTACGTTGGTAATAGTGCATTCTTAAACTTCTTAACTCTTGTTGGTTCGAACCCCTGTAGAAGTGATATTCTTATTGGGTTTTTTTTTCTAATTTTAATTAGAAATATCGATGTCTTGTTATTTTATTTCAAAACTTATTTAACATTTTCGGTGTAATCATATTTTGACATTGTTTTTTATAATAAATTAATGTTGTTATAAATTAAATAAAATGTTGTATATTTTAATTACAATTTGCATTATTTATTTATTAATTTAATAAAAACAACGTGATTTTAGTAATTACTAATTTTAACTATTTCTGATAAATTTATAATATTTTTTAGTTTAATTCCTAATAAAACACTAAATTTTGGTAATAAGTAGACAAAAATAACGTTTCGTTTTAGTAAAAAAACAATAAGTGGAAGTAGGCCCCAAGATTGGAACTACCTTTATTATACTATCGTCTCGACACGTTATCCCTTCCGCTACCGGAAAATTTAAGCATAAATTTGAAATACGGACACTGTTGTTAAATATACGGAATAGTAGTAATTATAGTTATATATATACCTACATTGGTTTCTCTGCTACGACAAGAACTCGGTGTTGTCTCGCGTTGTACACATGCGCATGACGAACTTCACCTACTTACTATCATTAACATTGAATACTATTTCATTGTTTGTGTTGAAACATCACACACACAAAGGTATTCGCTCGGCACTGTATGTGATTACTTCTTTTATGATGCTATTCGACTTTTGTCTTTTACCGCACCTGTACGTGATCTCTGGATCCCCCCGTAATCAATGACCCCTAAATTTATTTCGATAAATTCCTTTATTTATCATCTATCTATGGCTACTTACATTGCAGGTAGGTATCAGATTATTCCAGCGGTCCACGCCACCAAAATCATATAAAATACTCTCATTAAAGTTTACATTTATCATATTCTTACGGTGTACAAAGGTAAGTAACCTACCTATTATAGGCACACATTAAAGGAATGATCAACGAATCATCGGCCAAAATGGTATGACGCTATTGAACTTGACGGCCATGTTGACCAAAATATTTACCGAAGCGGAAATGCCTCTCTGCCACAGGAATCTCCATGACATTATAAACCTACGTAAGCGAGGCCAACGACGCTTCACCTTTGAACCTGGATTTAAAGTCTCCATAAAACTTTACCTACAGTTCAATATTTTTGTGAACAGTATTCATAATTATGGGGATCTATTCACGTTATTTTCCGCTCTATTCATTGTTGGAAGGCTATAAAGCCTAGTCGAGCTAACTCGAAAGATTTTCACTTCAATACAACAATTCAAATAGATTGTTATGCGATGCATACTAATTGAAAGCATAGTTATCACGATTTACTAGTGTACAAAAATTAAACACCTTTCTTTGCAGTCACGATCAGCATAAACAAACAGGATGGATATAAACTTTCTATTCCAACATATAAATATTCTGCACGACAGAAAGAACTTTCCAATTGTTATAAAATAAGCACGTAGCTTAGGTACCTATACCTATTTAGCAAACATTAGCGACTTCGAGATCAAGCAGTCCGAAGTACGATAATAGTTTTCGAAGAATTTAGGTTCACCACAGAACAGAAAAATTCTGTTGTTGGAAGGAGTTTGAGCATAAAGAACGTTTCCAATTCCAAGCTCTTTTTCGAACTACATTTATAGCCATAAACGGTGTCAAATAAATAAAAACGTCATAACAGACGATAATCGACTTAGATGTATAAAAAATAAATCCAGCTAATAATGGTAAAACCAATATTTCATCTAATATTCAAAGTCATCGGAGTATGGGTTAACCCGTCGCGCGTCGCCTGTTTATTTAGTCTCTCTGTTACAGCTGCATCCACAGTATCAAATGAGACAATAGCATTGAACAAATTGCGCGTTCGTGAGGACAAAGTTCAAGAGGGCAGTTTACTAACTGACTTCAAGAAGTCTGAACTAACGTGCGGTATCTCCAGTTCTTCATTGTACAGAGTCAATGGAAGAAAGAGCCGTGACAACTTTATCAACATTTTCTTAAAAATACAAAGTGACCTGTCTACTTTAAATAACAAATTGTCTAGCTTAGAATACAAAATACAGACATAAATAAATTATTTGTGCACCTAATTGTTTGCATTAAGACAACTCATACAATAAATATATCTTTTATTTTAAAAATATAATACAGCATCTTTGACGTAACAATGACATATTTTACTATACACAGTATAAATGAAATGTAACTTGATTACTATATACAAATTGTAAATATCAGTAGTTCGTGCAATTTATGAATAAATCATAATACTCTGGCTACCCTGAGGTATCAATATTAGACTAGATACTGTTAGCAGATTATTTAAAAGAAGACATTATTAACCAACTACGTTGGATTTCACTCATTGCAACATCGCGATAAAGCTAAACACAACCCCAAAATTACACTTCGAACATACTTAGCTTATGTTACTTTGGTCATTGGTATAATATGATACTAATAAGTAAAACAACAAAAACAATAAAAGATTGAATGATTCCTTCGCTAAACAGCGCTGTGTAGGGCTTCAAGTTCATTCCGTCATCAGAAGAAACTTAAAAAAAATTGATGATTATCTTCTTTCAAGTTACTGGACTACATTCGAAAATTAGGGATTGAGTAAGAATATATCGCCTTCTTATACTTGGCCTTTTTTATACATCAATGCTGACAGGCAATACATCAAGTTTATTACAAGCTCTTTATATTTCAAGTTATAATAAGCTCAAATTCATCTTCATTTGTTGAGACCAATTCCAACAGCTGTAATGGAAGTTACAATTGTTAGAATGTAACTAATATAGGTAAGCTGAAAAGAAAAGAGTCTCAAACAACTACTTTAAGAGAAGTATAAATTACATGTGGATTACTTTCTAGCAGTGTAACACAAGCTAAATATAAAAAGCCGATAGATAAATAAATTATTATTATTCAATGAGGTACATGTGAAGTGAGAACTACTTATGACTTATTTCAGACTTGCAAATTATCTAACCAATACCAACAGTTTAGGATTCACTATTAACCTAACAATTTAAAATGTAAACTTAGATACATGCTGTAGAAATATAACATCAGCAGGGACCAGCCGAACTTAAGGTTTAAAAATGATCTTCGAAACATAGAATTTGCATTCTGAAACAATAAGAAATGTTATTAGTGCACACGATAATTGTACAAAAAACATTACTGTACATAAGCTTTTCTATGTTCCTATTAATTACGAAGTAAAACAGTTAAATTAAATATTAAATAATATCAAGGAAACGAAGCTTTAGAATCTACAATATATACCTACTACAACTTGGTGATCGAACAATTTGTAAAGAGATAAATATTTTTTTACGTTTTGTAATATATTGCTTTTTAGCATGATACGGGAGCTTATTATTCAACATAGTAAACAGCACTTAAGACATTTTAACCTTCAAAGAGGTTTAATACAAATATAAGAAATATTTCGTAAATAGGACATGTTTGTCCAATTAACATTTCATGCGAAATGTTCACTCACCTTATGTTCAAGGTTGTATACACTTTGTACGCAGCACTGGCTCATGACAACAAAACCGCACATTTGATCTTGCATCTGAAGAGCATACTCTATGCTGCGGATCAGGTCGTTGGTCTTTAACACCAACAACGCTTGTCTGTCCACATGCTCTAAGCACTGCGTGATGTAATGCAAAAGATTTGGCACCTCGTTTTGGAATGTCGTTTTCTAGAAAAATATAATATTAAGTGCAAATAATAATACACAAGTTCTCGAGAAATCGATAGGTACAGTCAGCAACATAAGTAGCTGAATACATAACAATTTTTTTAAATCAAACTTCTAATTATTATACTGTGTTTTATTGTTACTGGTATATATAAAACTAACATTTTTTATCATTTTGAAATAGAGGCAATCGAAATGTGGAAAGTGTGTATCGACTTATGCTGCTGACTTTACCAATGATGTGAGTGGCAAGATTTTATATCAGAACATACTTATAAGCTAAAGTGAGAGACATAATTCTACTAACATATTTATTAAATGTAGTGTTCAATGCAGTCTTCTTTCAAACTTACCTCCTGCGAACTAGGTTTAGTCCTTCCAATGCCTTTCATAATTGAATCCCATGGTCTTCCACTAACCATGCAAACGAACAACCCATACAACTCCTTACGTATGCCCAAAGCCTCTGCGTGGATTCTCATACTATCTCTGTTCCGGTCAATTATTGACAGCCATAATTTGGAATAGTGATATCTAAACTTCTCTGTCAATTGCTGAAAATTAGATTATTAATTACTATCTATGAACTGCAATTTCGACACGCATAGTCTATTCATAGCGCAAACCGTGATTGAAGCTATCTCCAAACTAAGATTTATCTCCAGTAGTTTAGTTATCAAATAGTAACAAATATCCGATTATTCTCACATTTACCTATAATATTACTTGCTTTTATAAGCTACGTATGAGCCGGCCCATCGGTGGAAGTATCACCCCGCGGGGTTCAATATAGAATAGAGCACCTAGTAAATGTGTGTAAAGGTTTGGGCATATTTCATAGTCGTATAATTAGGAGACTTTGTGACTAACGGTAAGCATAGAAAATGTTATGGTAAATCACAGTTTTTTATTAAAATATTTAATATGTTTAGACAGCTCTTATTATGCATATTAATACAAAATAAATTATTGTGATATAAACAGTTAATTTCAGTTTATTTCACAACTAGCGACCCGGTTACACGAGACTCGTCACGCAAACAACTTATTTTTATCGCGCGTAACTTTAAATCTGCAATATATACCAATTTTTTTAATGTAATGATTTTCTAAGGTAAATTATATAATTTACGATAAATTTACATGGTAACTAGTATATTTAACTGCATTATGATGAATACTTGGTCAAATAAGTAACACAAATAACTATTTTATTATACTTTAATATGTAAAAACAAAACTGTGCGGCTATCTTATATGTGCAAACGCCATTGCGCACTTACTTTTGTCAGTTTGAAGATATATAAATTATTTTCTACGTTATTTTGACCTATTTTACATGGTACCTATACACTTACATACAACGTAAGTAAAACCTTCGAAAATTGTTTTTCGACGACTTGGTTGGAATAATCAACCTTTTTTCTAAGATTGGCAAATTAAACTGGAATTATTAGTTAAAACCGCTCCAACTTCCGTTGCGTAATTTAGACGAATTAAACAGACAGACGCGGATGGCGACATCGTTTTACTATTTAGGAATAAGCAATTTATTTACAAGCAGCAATAGCCTAGAAAAAGACAATTGGACTGCTACGCAAAGATCTCAATTTCGATCGCAAGGCACGCACCTCTTGACTTTTCGATGTTATGTGAGTATTTAATAGTTAAATATTGCTCGCTTTAACTTTGAAGAAACCTGCATATCAGTGTTGTTGCAATAGCGAAAGTTTCACTATCGATAGTTGACCTTGAAAAATAGTCGATAGCGCGAATAGTCCTATCGAAAATATCGAAATGCTGCAATACTATCGATACTATCGATAGTATGGATAGTGAAAATTAGGCGATACTATTGAAATTTGATGATACTATCGATTCTATCGAGATCCGATATTATCGATAGTATCGATACTATCGATAATATCGCGTCAAAAAGTCGATAATATCGATACTATCTATGATCTAGCGACGCGTTTCGATAGTATCGATAATTTTGTTTTAGTAACTATCGACGTATTTTCGATACCATCGACTGGGTATAAAACGACACCTGGTCGGTAACACAGGGACACAAATATAAGCAACTATATGAATGAACTGCGAATATAAAGTATAAAGAATAAGGTGATAGATGAACTATGTAAACGCCAGCTATATTACACCTTATGAGCAAGCTATAAAATATCATCATATAAGCTATCGTCAAATGTTCGACTATCGATAGGGCAAAACTATCTATAGTATCGATACTATCGAAACGCATTCTATCGATAGTATCGATGGTGTTTGTACTGATACTATTGATCTTTAGCAATAGTATTACTTATTTTTATCAATCGATACTATCGATAGTATCGTTAAGGGTCGATAGTTTCGATAGGACTATCGATAGTATGACATTTCAAGGCCACGATAGTATCACGATACTAAAGATAGACTATCACTATCGCAACAACACTACTGCATATTTGAGGTTGTCTGCCTACCCACACAGGACCAGCGTGGTAGACCTACGACCTAACCTTGCTCCACTATGCAGAGACCCAAGGCCTGTAGTGGAGCTCTTTATATTGATATTATACATTTTCTTTAATACAAGCAGCTAAGATTTACTAATTCATACACAGTATCAAAAACTCAACCAATTCTAAGCTATTAAGTAGTGTAGTGAGTAGAAATAGATAAATAAATAAACTAAATACAACTTACAGCATACAAACCATGGTCCAACAAGTAGACAGTGACCTCCTTATCGCCTGGATCTTTTTTCACAAGAATATTGCCCGGATGTGGGTCACTGTGCACAAAACCACTGATAAAAATCATGTGAGAGTACAAGTCTCCAAGTTTCTTACAAAGATCATACCTGTTGATCTTATGTTCCTAGAAAATTATAGAAATTATAGTAACTACAAAATTTTGTAGATTTGCTTTCAATCTTTCACATAAAACAGGATAAATCTTTAGCAAACTTGGTCAACAACTAATTTAAACTCTGAAGCTAAAGTTTCCAAAGATAGCATATTGTGTAGCAGCTATAATATAGCATTTAACCACAGCACTGCAAGATTTCTTTTTTAAAGGACATCTTCAAGACTAAGCTTAATGCCACAGGGGACTATACAAACATGGTTTTATTAGAGACAAAGCATAACCAGGCCCAGAAGAATCAATTCTAGTTTACACAAATAATTGCTCCATGTGGAATTTTAGTTCACCAGACCATAACACCCAGGGAAGTGACAGCATCAACACAACCATATACCTTTTGCATAATCCGTGCATTTAATACATAATACATACATAAAAATCCACAGTTCTAGATTGAGTATTAAATAACACAAAAAGTTTTGTCTAAATTTATATTGTAATTCTACATCTGTCTTATTACAGCTACTACACAATTCTATTCTAGGCAACCCAAAGTTTAGTGATCTTTGTATATATAATCCTAAGCTGAAAGGAAAGTGGATATTGAATTGAGTAGTTTAGTTTCAAAATCCTCTAAAATACTTTTCACAAAATAATGGTAAATCTCAAAAAACCATCTAAGACGTAATATAAATGGACTATTTTAGCCGTGTTTGCAACAAACTGCTCCTTTTGTGAGCTGATTTAATAGAATTTGAGTGGGTTTTGTCGAAAACTATCAGTGCTATGCGATAGAAGCAACGAAGGAGCTTCATATTCAATCGGAACATTATTTTTGTTCTGATATCATTTTTATTCATTTTTCACACACACACACACACACATTAGTTCTGATATCATTATTATCATCAATTATTGACAGACACATGACTAGTGCATTAAGTGCTTACTGTGATTACAACATGTTATGGTATAACCGATGTTGGAACTATTCCAAATTTAAATAAATAATAATATTCTATCACATACACACAACACCATCTAGCCCAAACTAAGCAGAGCTTGTACTATAGGTACAATGGATACAGATAATAATAAAGGAATGAAAACAGAGAATTGCTATCACTACTTGTGCTTAATAGACACAAAAATTAAAATTAAAAACATGTCTATTATTGGATACCGTGTAAACTCCATGTAACGTCACTCGATTTAACGACAAGCTCCCTAAAGCGCCGAAATCACTCTGCTTTGTTTGGTTTAGCATGTCTTCCATACAATGATACACTCTATATAGCATTACACCCACTCTCAATAACAACAACAATAAAATAATAAAAAGTACTTTTTAAGTTGCCAAAATTAGTATAAACTGTGCAGCTGTGTACATTCTTTTGTCGCTTTATTATCCTAGTCCGTAATAAACTCGACTGATGGCATCATACATACCGAACTTTCAAAGAAATCCGTTCTTTTGTTTACGAAGTGATTGGGAGTGTTTGGGATTGCTTGCACGTGTAAACTGTTGTTAGTAATCATGGATTGAAAAAAATACAACAAAATTACTGGTGCAGCAAAAGATGTCAGACGAAAATAATAAACTATATGCAATAGTGTTCAAATAAGAATTGTTTTTTATGTAATTACTAACACTAGTCTGAAATAAACTTTTTCTTTTTCTAATATAGATTTTTCTTCTCCATTTAACAACAACTCTCTATAATGTCAAAATATGCACAGTCGCTTGAGTGTCGTTATATAGAGTTTACACTGTATTTTAATGAATATAATTATATTTTCTTAATATTACCTAATATGTTTAAAAGACAGTGTTCTATGGTCTCAAAACTATGTTAAGCATTTATTTAGCAACAACATCATATTATCAAATATTATACTAAAATAAAGAAATATCCAATATCACAGGTATTGTTAAAATATTAAATTTAAATTAAATGAGTCACTGTTATGTAATTACATCATGTACAAAATTTACATGGAATTACATCATGTACACAGGAATAATTAGGCACAACCCTACCTAGTTATGATGTAATGATGGTCATTCAATAGTAATAGTTATTGCTTAATGTGTACTTAAACACACATCTATAAACATTATGACATCAGAAATTACATTAAATATTTTACAAGGAAATTACTTACATCAATATATTTGACATCATTGACCTGACCTCCACTAAAATATTCCATAACAAGAACTCTCTCAGTACTGTAATCCCAGAATATTTTTGGTACTTTCAACCACTTATAATCTTTAAATAGAGAGGCCACTCTTTCTGCATTATGACCTTCTTGTAGAAAATCTAACTCTTTTGTAATATTCTTTTTGGTTTCATCTATTAGCCAATGCATTTGAAATTCAGGAAATACTTTAGACATGGTCAGTATAATAAATTCCATCCATCGTAAATCCATATTTATGTTTTTCCTCACAAAATGATGTTGCACTTTAACAGCAACTTCTGTTCCATCTTTTAGTTTGGCTCTGTGCACTTGAGCAAGTGAAGCAGTACCCAATGGTTCAGGATCAAATTCTTCAAATAACTCAGTAGGCTAAAACAATAAATTACTCTAATAATCAATTAACTATTTATAAAATGGGATTACAAGACTTAGTACTTACCTCCTGTTTCAAGTCTTCTCTAATAACTTTATAAAGCTCTTCAACAGTATTCCTTGGCGCATCCATGTGCAATATTCGCATCGTCGTCACATATTCATTTGGTAACAAATAGTCCAGTGCACCTATATGCTGTCCAACTTTTATATACACACCTTTATTGGCTTTGCACAAGTCAAGCAATTTCTCTGCCCCAATTTGATGAGCTTGACTCTTGACTTCCAAATATTCTTTGGAGTCCTTATCCCATTCCTTACTATACAGCATACCTTTGTATGTTCTGCCAATGTCCACTGCAGTATATGCTGTTCTCGTGAGTCTAACGATCGCTGAAGAATCCCCATCTTGTTTGAAAACTTGAATAGAACCTCCGATAGCTACAGCGCCAATTCCGTATTTGACTACGCGTGATAATTTTATTGGGAACATGACTACAGATCACAAGTCACATAATCATATTATCACTAAAATCAGTCAGATTTATGTCTGCACTGTCGACTCAAGATCACAGTACAAACATGTAAAATAATGTATGCATTATGTACCTTACATCGGTTTACATGCAAAGAGGACGTGATAAAGTATGACTAGTAGTAGTGACTACTAACGAATACTACGAATAGTGTAATCAAAGAATAAAGTAATACGGAGGAAGTGCCGAAGTGAATAATGTAAGAATGTAAATGATTAGATACTATAGTGATGAGTTGAGTGTAATAATGAAAACTATGACAATAAATTTGACAAAATGTCATTTTCAAATAGGGTTGCCAAACGTAGAACTTTATTTCTCGTACAGAATCAGGCAAAAACCTCGTACTTTGCGGTAGAGAATTACTAAAAAAAAAACAATGTCAGCCCGTGGAGATATGATCAAATTTTTTACTTGCATGAACTTGTATAATCTTTAATGTTGGCGTCGTATTATTGCCGACCACTTATGCTACAAAATTTGCCTGCAATGTGAAATCATGTTATTATTTTCACTATATCAAAATCTCGTACGAGATCTCGTAACGAGACTGACAGTATCCTCGTACCTCATACGGGATACCGCAAGTCTCGTATTTGTACGTGGAACCTCGTATGGTTGGCAACAATAATTCCATTGAAATATGCAACAACACTATAGTATGTATCAATAAATGGTTCCATTGAGATGGCTAAGAGACGATGACATAGCAGTATAAGTTAACACAATTTACAACATACTGAACACAATGAAAATAAGTAAAAGATCAAAGTAGGAACTAGTCTAGCAGGTGTCAGACGAATGCCTGACGCTAGTTTCCAATTATTATGTTTCTCTTGTCACTGGTATTTTCTAACATATTATATTAGAAAATACCTGGCCCTTTGGGAGGCTTACACGGAGACATGGGTTCAACATGAAGAGGCCCTTTGAGAGTTTTAATCAAAGGTGGGATGGAACACTGACAGCGGCACTAGCCGCAGCAGGCGTAGGACTATTACTACATATGGATTCTAATATATGGGATGTGTGTTTGGTGAACCGGTATATTGGTAACTCCATAGTTACCAATATACCGGTTCACCAAACACACACCCCATATATTTAGGGCAGACGCCGTTTTTCATCCATATGAAAAACGGCGTCTGCCCTAAATACACTAATAGCATCAATGCAATGGGCAAACGGTGACTCGCCAGCTCAATAGATGGTAGTAGTGTTCAAATCCGCTATATTAAGATAGCACGCTACTAGTGATGTTCCGGATATCCGTATCCGTATCCGTATCCGAGGATATCCACGGAAGAAAAAAGATCTGTATCCGTATCCGTTACATTTTTGACGGATTTTTTACGGATCTTTTACTTTATTAATTTTTAATACATAGATTCAATTCTATATGTAGGTGATTAGGTAGCAATAAAATACTATTACAATTCAATTAAACTATTTTTTATTTCTAAAAATAAAATATTTGGCATCAACATTTATAGTAGTGAGTTAACATACGATACAATACCGCACGTAACTTAAAGGAACTAAATCAACTGGTATCTAATATAATAGGTATATGTTTAAACACTTACTATTGTATATGAAGTTATTATAAAATACTAGATGTTCCCTATAAATAGGCTATCCAACACTAAAAGAATTTTTCAAATCGAACCAGTAGTTCCTGAGATTAGCGCGTTTAAACAAACAAACAAACTCTTCAGCTTTATAATAGTAAGTATAGATTAATTAAAATATCTTTATAATGAGATCAATTGAGTTTAAATCTTTGTAACATTTGTTATAGAAAGTTATAAGATCACTTTTATAACAAAACTTAAATCTTAAGGTCACGCGCACCGACACCGATTGAGTAAGAAAGTTAAGATCCGTATCCGTATCCACGGATCTTGACGCCAATGATCCGTATCCGTGTCTGTGGATCTACATTTTTAATTATCCGGCACATCACTACACGCTACGGTTATAGAAACTATATTTTTCTAACGCGCTATTTTATACGCTATGTTATAACGCGCTGCGTGGGCACGCTAGTAGCGTTATAGAATATGGTAGCGTGGAGCATTGGATAATATAACCTTGAAATGCGCTACTTTAACCGTGGAGCGTGTAAAAATATAATAATTTAATAAGTAATAGGCAAAATAAATTCAATGAACTTTCCTTCATACTTTTGAGGCATAGGACTGTCTATAATTGATTAACTGTGACTACTGAATAATAATAATGATAAATTCTATAATAATAAAGTAATTATAGTCGTTTTTAATAATTTATTAATGCGTAACTCGCATGAGCCGGCCGGAATAGCATAGTAACGTAAACAACGATAATATGTCATACAGCGAGCTGTAGCACGTGGCGACT
This sequence comes from Catocala sponsa, assembly GCA_963564715.1. Classification (NCBI taxonomy): domain Eukaryota; kingdom Metazoa; phylum Arthropoda; class Insecta; order Lepidoptera; family Erebidae; genus Catocala; species Catocala sponsa. Next base: position 15,862,608 of record OY751338.1, on the reverse strand, counting down.
GACTAGCGTATCTACTATCTAGCGCGCTAGACATCGCTTGCCGCTCGCGCTGGCGAGTCATCGCGCAGCGCGCTGGTCGTTATACCACGCTATGCATAACAGACTAGGTATTATATAGCGCGACGCTATTTCTAGCGCCGAGATTGAAACGATGTAGCACGCCTTGAGTAAATATAGCGTGCTATGTTATGACTCTATATACTATATTAACCACCACTACTAGATGGGCCTCCTGAATAGCCACTATAGGCATACAAGTCAGCAGCAGAGGGCAACACCGGTGTGAGCGGCTAGAGGTTTTGAGCGGTGCGGCGCCGGTTTCACCATTATGGGTCTCGTGACAACGGAGACCCGAAGCGAGTTTCCCCGTAGTTATGCCCTTGAAAATGACACTTCCACCCCCAACCATATAGCTCTAGCGGCCTCTCTCTGACCGGCTGACCAAGGCAAGCCAGAGTTGAGAGTACTACGGGCGGTCTTGAAGTTCCACCACAGCCAACCAGTAACGGCTAGCTGGGGACGAGGCCCTAATCGACTCTCTGAGACATTCAGGACCGCAGTGTCGCCACTCACATTCAGCTCGCCACAAGCTGCCCTGCGGTTCAATTATTATTATTACTAGATCCATATGTATTTAAACAAAAGCTTAAATTCGATTTTTATATCTAGTTATTGATCTAACGTTTAAACATAACAATTTAATCAATCGTTACATTAACAGCTATTTAGTCGGTATGTAGAATTACTTAATTTTACGTAGGTAAATTATTAAATATTTACTCGGCAGTCAGATCGTGAATACCGAAGCCCACCGTTGCCGACTGTTGTCGGTGCAACGGTGGCAACGGTGTTCCATTGTTGTCGAAAGCCGGACTGGACTTTCCTGTCCCTTGAAAAGAAGACTGTCGACCGTGGAACGCTTTATTAATATATTGATGTAATAGAACAGAGATTCCCAGACCTTTTTTCTCATAGACCACTTTCAAAATGTAGCTGGTTCCAGTGGACCCTCTGCAACTACATACCTGCCATATTCCTTGGCATTCGTATTTATATTGATGAAGAATCAAAAAATTTTATCAAATCTGTACGGGCCGACCTGATCTTAGTTTTTTTTTAAATCTCAGGACCGAGCCTTCCACGGTAGGCTATCGAAAAATCGGTTACATTGATAGGTGAAGTCAAGCCAACATTTTAGTTCTTCACTATCGAAAGCAAATATATTTTCGTGGACCACCGCTTACGAATTGTGGACCCCATTTTGTTGTCACGCCAACGTATGCCCCCGTCGAGACTCGACGGGGGCATACGTTGGAGCCCGTGGAGCCCTGGGGGTCCACTTGGACCACTTTGGGAACTAAGGTAATAGAATAAGAATATCAAAATAGCTGAAATTAAAGTTTAGACACTATTTAAATCTAATTAATCCGTGGTAAAAGATTATTTCAGCCCCTTTAACATAAAAAGCGAAATATGGTATAATACATCTTTTTCCCCTTCGGTGATCCATAGGCGTCACTCTATAATAGTAACGTTTTTATAAAAAGAACTCATATTCATTTCATAAATATCTACTTATCATTTATTTGAGTTTCGGATTAATTAATTAATTATAATAATATATTCTACCACATACACACAACACCATCTAGTCCAAACTAAGCAGAGCTTGTACTATGGGTACTAGACCACCAGTCCACCAGTCAGTTGTTGTCTTAGTTGTTGCCAGCGTTAAATGAAAATTAACCGAATCTTGAGACTGGCAGACTGATTGAGATTTTTAAGTTAGGATATTCTCAATAATATGTAAATTAGTAGTCTTCTTCTTCTTCGTGTCAATGTACGAACACTCTTAAATTTTGTCTGCCCAAAATCCCGCCACAGCCACGGCATCGTCCGTTGCTCTCCACAGATCCTCCACAGTGCAGCTAGAGGGGCACATTGGACAAGAGAGCAAATGTGGCATAGTTTGCAGTGAAGCTCCACAGTCACAGCGCGTTTGCGACTGGTCCGTGTAGCCCCAATTTGCCATATTGTTCTTGCAACGACCAACCTGGGTACGCAAGCGAATCAGTGATTTCCAGGTTGGCCATTGCAGTTGGTGTCCAGGTTTTCTGAAGTTGTTATGAAACTTGCCGGGATAGCATGTTTCGCTGCCCACATTTGCTCTCTTGCTCGTTGTGGGGGAATATTGATATTCCAAGATGAGTGACATCGCAGAAAGCTTCGGCAGCTTTTTAAACGCATAGGAGGCATCTTGTGGTCGAACAGTGGGTGACGGGGATAATTTTCTTGGCTTTGTTTCTCCACTGCACAAGCTTTTCGCCGAACCTCTGGAGGAGCAATGCCTGCAACAGGATACAACATGTTCAACGGGGTAGCAGTAAATGTGGATATGATACCAGAAATGAAAAGAGATGATGTGTTATAAGATAAGAATCATAAAAGTATACTGAATTGCACTAAATATCGTTAGATTCGTTGTTCAAGATAACCTATGTCCAAATAGCGTTGATAGTTGTACTGGAAGATTTAGTATCAATTTCTAGTTTAGAAACCTGTTGGAATTATTTTTTCAGAAATCTCTATCTACTTCAGATTATTAATTTCAAGCAGTAAAATGTTAAGTATATTGAAAATATTATTATGGAATAAAATTGAAATTTACTTTTTCATTTGGGTGTTATTTAAATGGTTAGCATAATATTGGTATTTTTGTGAGCAAAAAAATATAATCTGTGAGCAGATATAGCTAGTTGATCAGCAAGTCATGGCCAGCAAACTTTAAAGAGATCAAACTAAGTCAACGAAGCCCCGCTTCGCGGGGCTCCTATTTTTGGGTGGGTTTAAAAAAAGGAACCTAACATAACCTAATACTTCCGAGACGGAATGCAGTGATTTGAGGCGTATAGATGCTCGTTATGCTGTGCAATATTTGCTGACCAATTAGTATTTTTGATGATCATTATATTTAATCCCTTTTCATTTTACAGATTTAAAAGAAAAATATCTGGCAACTCCGGCCCCATTATTTCTTTCGCGTCAGTGTTCCGCTTCCGTTGACAGATTCTTTCAGACTAAAACCTCCGAAAATGAAGGCTAAAGGAGAGGTGAGTTCCGCAATTTTGTGATAATAAAGTGTAAAAATCACGCAAAATCTAGCTAGTATTAGTTGGAAATGTAATATCAGTGCTTAAAACTATAAAAATAGTGTTTTGATCATGTGAATGTGGAAATGTCGGGATGAGCCAGCCATACACGTTGTCGGTGCAATGCGACAAGTTATTTTTTTGAATACTTCGTCGTTACTTACGTTTATAAAAGTGTTTTGATGATATTTGTTTCAAATTCCTTATTATAAAACCCTGTCCAGCTTTAGAGATTGCCACAATGGCAGTTATTGACACACAAATGGGTATGCTTTTAGGTTATGTCATGTTGATGCTTTTCTGAAATAGGTAATGCATTAGCAAACCTCTTATATTGATGTTACGAATATATTACTAAGGTATATTCGTAAAAAAGTTGTATGATGACGTTGCTTCGCAGAAAATACATATTCTTTGGGTAAGTAACATTTGTGATTTATGTTTACAGTTGAAGGAATACGAGGTCATCGGCCGCAAGCTCCCTTCGGAGAGCGAGCCAAAGCCTCCACTATACAAAATGAGAATCTTCTCCCCCGACCCAATTGTCGCAAAGTCCCGCTTTTGGTATTTCTTGCGTCAATTGAAGAAGTTCAAGAAGACCACTGGTGAAATTGTCTCTATCAAGGTTAGTATTTCAACAGTACTATTTTCCTGATGATTCTCATTAGAAAAAACGCTATAACACAATATTTAATTTGGCTAAATAAGGCTTATTTAGTCAAATTAAATAGTTTTTTCGTACTCGTGCTTATACTCATTCATTACACACCCATTATGCTATGGGTGCTAGCTATTGTAAATGTAAAATTTTCTTGTTTATTGAGTCTTATTTACCTGTATCTATAGTCGAATTTTTATATTGCGTTAGGAAGCTATCTGTTTACAATTGTAAATTTTAAGTATTGCTGTGATTTGGTAGTTATATTAAGTGGAACTCTTTTTGTAATACGGAGATAGCTTAGAGGAATTGTAATTTACATTTTGTTTGAATGGTAACAATGTTTTAATTCTGTAGAATATTAGTACACCGGCAAGGCCTGAAGAACTACCCACTCCAAAATGTGGTGAAGTAGCAGTCTTAATTGATTGTCATGGAACATATTCCTCTTATTTATTAAACACATTTAACCTGTCAATTTTTAAAATGCCAGATATGACAGAAAAATCTGTGTATCGGGCTGCTGGTGTGCCACTGCAAATCAATTAGAGTTAGTTACTTCATTGGTTGGAAGACATCTCAAGGCTAATATACTTCTGAATATTGCAACCATTTTATAAATATTTATAATATTTTGGTTATAATTTCCAGGAAATCCCAGAGAAGAGCCCTGTGAAGATCAAGAACTTTGGTATCTGGTTGCGTTATGAATCCCGTTCTGGTGTCCACAACATGTACCGCGAGTACCGTGACCTTAGTGTAGGAGGTGCTGTCACTCAGTGCTACCGTGACATGGGAGCCAGGCATAGAGCCCGTGCCCACTCTATCCATGTATGATAATATTCGTTTTCTATGTCAGCACCAGCATGCTGTGCTATATACATATGCTGTATTAATTTATATCTATCTTTTATCTCTTAAAAGGTGACTTGCACACTAGGAATAATTTCTTTATCTCGGGGGACTTGACAAACATTTAAACAATTGACACAAACAACATCATTCATCATCAGAATAACCGTTTGTTGATCACACAAATTTTTGTCCCATGTGAGCTTCCTACAACACTTGCTGCAGTGGCAGTAGCGAGGCGACAACTTAAACCACAAAGATTTTAATTTAATTTATTTATTTATATATTCATATTTTTGGTTTTAATCACAACAAGAGACAATTATTTGTGTGACCACCAAATACTTGTTCTGAGTCTTTGCATTTGTTGTATCTTTTGCTTCAATGTATGTTAAGACCTCTGGTTCATAATAATGCATCAGTCTAGAACATAGTTTAGACTTATAGACTTAATTTAATATATTAGTGAACTAGATGGCCCAGTAAACATCTTTCCACCTACAATTGGTAAACCAAAATAGCAATTACTTATTTCGAATTTGTCCATTTTTAAGCTGTTCCTTTCGGTTTTTCCTATACTACATCAGTACTGATATAAAAAAGAAATTAAAATCAGTCAACCCATTTTCGAGTTCTTGCGAGACAAATGTATGGAAAGTTGTTTTTATATGAAACAGAATGAAGTAAGCTATTTTACTTCGTACTAAAGATATCAGAGAAAGAAATCAATGTCATGGGTAAAACTCCACATGCAGACTTCTGAGACTAACAAAATACCAGTAAACTAACCACTGAGATAATATACATACTCGGGCGTCGGGACTAGCTAGTGAACTATCTGTTTGAATAATAATAGTAAATTTATTAATATTGATCCTTGTAATAATAATTCAATTTATAGAATTACATTAATTTGTGACTCATTTTGTTACATTACTTGTGTATAGAGTTCGATTTTTTTAGCCATTGAGGTATAAGTTTTGCATTTACCTACCTTGGAGTCCTAAACATAATCTTGGGCAGTTTAATTAAACTGTCTGTTTTTCGTAACACGTCCGCAAAAACAGCTATGACTAGTCCTAAATACCAGTCCTGAATATAAAATCCAAGCAGTGCACTCGCACTCGGCAATATTATGTCCTACAGTCCAAGGCATCAGCAATATTTAATGACTAATACTTTGCAAGAAATTCACTTAACCTCTCAACCAATGCTAGGATGCTGGCATCTGAGCTTAACCAGACTATTTAAAACATAAATTTTGTTATGATGTCTTTTGTTTGAATAGCTTTTTTGTATTTTCGTATTTTTGATACCTAACTGGTTTGGTTGAGAGGTTGAATGGATTACATAATGTTTTTCTTAAATTGCTGTGTTATAATAATATATGATGTATCAGAACATGAACTACAGTCAATTTTATTTTTTTCAGATTATCAAAGTGGAAGTAATCAAGGCCGCCGCGTGCCGCAGACCACAGGTCAAACAGTTCCACAACAGCAGCATCAGATTCCCGCTGCCCAAGCGTGTGCACCACCACAAGCGCCTCAATACCTTCGCATACAAGAGGCCCAGCACATACTTCCTCTAATTATACTGTATGCCACTTTAATAATAATTAAATCCACATCCTGATGTGGGAACAAACATTCTGTTTAATTTCCTCAACCAGTCTTGTTTATAATTTTATTTTAATTATTGAATAAGGGTTAACTGAGATTGAGCGGTATAATGCTTTAGCATATTTCAAAGCCCACACCTTACCTAAGTGTGCTTACAAAAAGCTCAAGGATGACTCAAAATGTTGTGAACATCAGGATGACGAGAGTACATGAAAAAAAAAAGTTATTCTATACACATGAAAGGAATGTTCTAGCAATGTGAGGAATGTGCGTAAAATTTAAAGCAATGTGCTTTTATAAAACAAGAGTTATTTCAAAAAGTTAGTGAGCCGCCATATCAGAATGACGGGTGTATTTTTAATCTGAGCAAATTACTTAGTATCTAGGTACAAAAACATTAGCGTAGCAATGTTCCGGCAATGTGCTCGAACGTACCTACCAAAAGTAAGTTCAGATGCGGCAAAAGGTTTAAAAGTAATTATGAAAATAAAAATTTAAATTGGAATGCCAGCTAATTTTATAATGGCAATCACGACGAAATGTATAAAGGAAAATTTTAACTACAAGGGTTTCATGTCATCATTTGTTTATACTATACTAGCTTTTGCCCGCGGCTTCGCTCGTGTTAATTTAGAATTTGACAATAAATTCGGGTTGTACTCTGCTTGTAATAATATAATTCAATCATGACTCGAAAGACACGTGGCGCCATCTATTATCATAAGAACATTATTATTATTTTCCTCGAGAACAGTAATTTTTTTCGGGATGAAAGTTAGCCTATGTCCGTTTCTGTACACCTGACAACGTATATGGAAAATTTCAGGATGATCGGTTCAGTGGTTTAGGCGTGAAAAGGTAATAAACAAACAAACTCATTTTCGCTTTTATAATATTAGTTAGGTTTAGGATATGTATTTTGCCTTGCAATTCCTTGGAGATTGTGCTAAAAATTTGGTCGGATGCTGAAGGTAAGTTATGTGTTTTTAAAATTGTCTAAATACCTACTTAATAAACACATATTTTTGATCACTTAATTGAACTACGCTCTGTTTACCACCTCTTCTCTTCATTTTAATTTATTTAATACGGTGTACTTATAAGAACAGTATAAAAAGAATAGTGTAACAAATATTGCAAAGTATTATACAAGTACCCACATTTCACAAAAGAGAAACTAAAAATCATATCCGAAGTATGTAGGTAGGTATGCATTTTTATTTTGGTTCTACATTAATAAATTACGTTTTATGAATAACCTTATTATAAATACTATTAAAATACATGTTATTTAATAAATAAAGGATATTGAGGAAATAGTTATCTCATTTGCATTGCACTGCAGGAAACTCCTGTTGTGTAAATTTTCCTCTATACATTTCGTCGTGATTGCCAGTATAAAATTAGCAGGCGTTCAAATTTAGAATTTTATTTTCATAATTACTTTTAAACCTTATGCCGCATCTGATTCTGCTTTTGGTACGTTCGAGCACATTGCCGGAACATTGCTACGCTAATGTTTTCGTACTTAAATACTAAGTAATTTGCTCAAATTAAAAATACACCCGTCATTCTGATAACAGGCTGGCGGCTCACTAACTTTTTGAAATAACTCTAGTTTTATAAAAGCACATTGCTTTAAATTTTACGCACATTCCTCACATTGCTAGAACATTCCTTTCATGTGTATAGAATCACTTCTTTTTCATGTACACTCGTCATCCTGATGTTCACAAAATGGGATTTTTAAAACTTATCCAGAAGCTCTCAAACTATCGGCATTTTATAAATATTAAATAGCCACAACAAAGCGTTGTTGGGTTTATCTAGTACTAGATGTGCCCGCGGTTTCACCCGCGTTTATCGTTACTGAACCGCCCCCGTTGATCATAGCGTGACGTTATATAGCCTATAGCCTTACTCGATAGGCTATCCAACACTAAAATATTTTTTCAAATCAAACAAGTAGTTCCCGAGATTAGCGCGTTCAAGCAAACAAACAAACTCTTCAGCTTTATAATATTAGTATAGTATAGATGAGATTAAATAGTACCTACCTACGCGGCGTTTGGCAGCCAAACCCTTAGGCCCGGCCGCCCACTATCTGTGTGCATCGGTGTGGCTCGGTACATCTCGGGCGCCTGAGAGCTGCCTCGGCAGTCGTAAGCATACCTAAGGACGCCGAGGCTGGTTTCGGATAGCTTCGACAAAACTAAGAATAGTTCGGGTAGCAGACACGTCGCAGAGCAGTCGTAACGTTACGTGAAAACAGTTGTGCGTGTGTATTTATAATGGTGGATTGGGACTTAGTTGTCATTGTTCATCTTGCTGAAGAAGAGAAACTTGGAGCCTTAAGGCAAAAAAGAAGATTTTGGGTGAATTAGCTTTGGAAGCAAAGGTGTACTTTCGGTGAATTCCATAACTTGTTTAATGATTTACGATATGACGTTCGCAAATTTTACGATTACTATAGGATGAATTATGAACATTTTGAAGCCTTGCTTTGCTCCGTCCTTACATAATGAAAATAAAACGGACCTATACGTATAATTAATGAGGCTGTTGCCTTTTATTTTCTTCTGGGTGTTGCCAAGCTAATGGAGGCGCGCGCGGTGAACGTTATGACAGTTCTGTGACGTGTCTGCCATGAAAATGCCACCCGAGCTACCCGAAGACAGCCTCGGCGTCCTTAGGCATGCTTACGACTGCCGAGGCAGGCCGAAGCAGCTCTCAGGCGCTCGAAGCGCTCGAAGCGGCCCGAAGCCCCCGTAAGGCGCCCGAGCTGTACCGAGCCGCACCGATGCCCACCGATAGTGGGCGCCGGGCCTTAAGATAATTTGACGTGTTTTGCTGAAATTATGTCACAAGTAAAACAACAATATAAAAAGAAAATTATTTTATTGCATTAATTAGTAAAAATAATGATACATCTATTATTACTAAATACTTGTAAATAAATACTAAACATTTGTGATGGTGTCTAAGTATATTAATGATGTGCCGGATAATTAAAAATGTTGGTCCGCGGATACGGGTACGGATCTTAACTTTTTTTAAAAGTTAAGATCCGTACCGCACCGACAGGTGGGCGTGACCTTTTAAGATTTAAGTTTTGTTATAAAAATGATCTTATAACTTTCTATAATAAATTTTACAAAGATTTAAACTCAATTGATCTCATTATAAAGATATTTTAATTATTATTTTATAATAACTTCCTATACTATAGTAAATATTTAAACATATATTAGATAGTTAATTTAGTTTCTTTAAGTTACATGCAGTATTGTATCGTATGTGAACTCACTACGATAAAATAATGTCGATGCCAAATATTTCATTTTTAGATATAAAAAATAGTTTGATTGATGTAATAGTATTTTATTGCTATGTAATCACCTTCATATAGAATTAAATCTGTATTAAAAATTCATAAAGTAAAAGATCTGTCAAAATTAATGTAACGGATACGGATCTTTTTTCTCTCGCGGATATCCGCGGATACGGATATCCGGGACATCACTAATCTATATCGACACATTTTGCGGTCATAGAAAACCTTGCTGAACCGTTTACTGACTAGTTCTGCAGTCACTTATTATATACCTACTAGATGGTAAAATACCTTCAAAACTTAAAAATGAGACATCTTAGAAATCGTTTTTTTTGTCTGCAGAACTTATTCGACTTATTTTAGGTATGTATCCGTCTCATATTTAAGTGGCTTCTTGGTTGTATTATTGGCTGTTTTTATAATTTGAGTTCTTATGTACCTAGTATTATATGTATATTAAATCATTTCATCCTTAATCGTATAATTATTCAAGTGGGATATTTTACAGCGTAACCCTACAATTACGAACTTTAACTATTTGTTCCCAAGTATGCCGTTCACAACCGCCTAATCTTCTATCTAAACGATACTGAGTAATTAAAAACAAGTTGATTGTTGACTTAGAGGACATTCATTATGGCGTTTGTTTATGATGATCGCGTCTTATTCTTCATTATGTGATTTTATATGAATATAGAGTGGCTATACGATATACACTTATAGCGTTTAAAACTAACTAAACAAGAACTCAAATTATTAAGCCTTCTACCCATCGATATAATATTGTGTATTTTGACCATGTCACTAAAAGTAATTAAATGTCTTTATCTTTATATTACATACTAAGATTCAGGCACATGAACGATTATGCAAAGATGGAAAGACTAGCCTACGTTTTTTTCTACGCCTTAAACATTCCCTGTATCAATCTTTTATTCTTATAGCGATTGTGCGTTTAATAAACTAATGGACATAAATTTACAATAATAAAGTAGAACAATAAGTTACAAAATTTTAATATAATCTATATTAATGTTTTAATTTAATTTTCGGCACGCATTATTATTCGAATAAAATTAGTTTAATATTTAACCGTCGATTCATTTAATAGAAAGTCTACATAATAATTTAAAATAAAGTATTAAATTCTTTGGCACCCACACTTTCCTTACCTATAGGATAATCGTTCAAATGCTACTTATATTCTATTCACCAGTTTCACAATTTCGTCAAGCTACTCTCCAGAAGCTAGAAATCTGACGCATCTAGCTAAAACTTGAACAAGGCGGCAACTTTATATAGACTGGCGGGTACTTATTTGTGTAGTCGTACGGTCATATGACAAGAATCAAGTTTGTATTCTATAAATGACATAAATAATAACATGAGAAAATGTTTACTCCTGAATAAAATATGTACGTAAGTTTCGGTTATGATACCTTCTTAGATCCGCGCTTGCTATACAAAAATAAATCTTCTGGTCAACTTTACAATATTGTAAAACAGGTCCTTAGTCTATAAAATACATAATATACTAAGATAAATGTTAAATCTATTATCTCACATTTAAACTTAAATGCGTCTCAAGTTAACTCAGCCGAATTATATTCTTGAGGAAAGTAATGGAAAATACCGTCAACCAGGCACGGATTCCTCATATAGATAAGAGGAATGTTATTTAATATAATCTTATCCGACCTCTGGGTTGGCGTTTATGACAATAGTATCTGTATTTTTCCAAGTTGGATACTTAATAACTAGTATAAGTTCTAAAGTTGCTGTTTAAAAATATATGAAGGCGTTCGAAAAGCGCACCTCTAGAGAAATCCAATATTGTAGAAGATTAACATAGTAGACTGTCTTAATCAGAAACTAAGAGTACTTACATATATAATTATCTTGCTCGCCTCTCACTTCTTTAAGAACAATTCAACAGAATTCAAGCACATTCGCAGACGCATTACGAGCAGTACAAATAATATCTTGGTAAAATCTAGAAACGTACAAATTTAACATATATGTAACTAGCTTTCGCTCGCGTTAATTTTTAGAATTTGACAATCAATTCGGGTCGTACTCTGCTTGTATATATTCAATCATGATTCGAAAGACACGTGGCGCCATCTATTATCATAAGAACGTTATTCTTGTTTTCCTCGGGAACAGTATTTTTTTCGGGATGAAAGGTAGACTATGTCCGTTTCTGTACACCTGTCAACGTATATACAAAATTTCAGGATGATTGGTTCAGTGGTTTAGGCGTGAAAAGGTAACAAACAAACAAACAACCTCATTTTCGCTTTTATAATATTAGATAGGATTGAATTATTCAATAAAATAAAAAAATCTTTATATTTGTATTTAAAATAATGTAAAATATTGGCGGGATCCTGAAGGAATAAAAATAACCTATGAATGCGAAATATGATACTTTTTATCTCGACAATGTATAAAGACGAGCTAAATATATCATACAGTGGTGCCAATTCTGTTGTCACAAAATTCTCTAAGCTTAACTAAAAATCACAAAAATTTTGTTTAGTCCTCTCAAATGACATTTCGTATTCTGAAATCGTTAAAAGAGACAGGACTAAAAAATATTTTAGTGATTTTTAGTTAAGTTTAGAGAATTTTGTGACAACAGAATTGGCACCAGTGGATCGGTTTAGTACGGTACTATGTAAGCTACTATGTATTGCACAATAAGGTAAGTAGTAGTCATGTTTAAAAAGTTGCTTTTCCTCATATAATGTTCTGTTATTAATTTTTCTTTAGGTTGGACGCATGGACGACTTGTCTAATCGCAACCGATGTTTACTTTTGAGTATTCAAACGAGTTACAGTCAACTATATGACTTGTCTATACTACACCAAAGGCGAGATTCCATTAGGCAACTCTTGCATGCAAGTATGACGTCAAATTTGCGTACAAGTTGCTTGCATTGGAAACATGTTTTCGAGAGTGTGCAAATTGCATGCATGTTTCACTTGCATACAAGTGGAGAAGTTCAACAATTGAGTAGACCAGAGTGGGTGAAAGACGTGCTCCTCAATAAAAATGATAATTTATCGTACGCCCACCTAAATAATTTGTACAGCGATACATATTATGTGCGTACACGTCACTTGTTCGAAACGTGCAACTAACGTTTGTGCGTTCAATTTGCAGGTCACTTGAATAAAAATATGTACAAGTTCAAAGTACCCCATACAAGTTGTAATTTGTATGCAGATTTGTACAAGTTGTATGCAACTTGCATACAAGTAACTTGCCTAATGGAATCGCGCCTTAAATAAGCATTCAATATCTCTAACACTACTAGGAATAATCTACGTATTGTCGCAGCCAAACACATTGAAACAACGGACACAAAGAACCACTGAATTATTATAAATACAAGTTATTAATTGACATGCATGAACATACTTATGTATGACGCCATCTATAGACAAGTTCATGTATATGAAGTTGTCAATAGATGGAGCTGCGCATGACAGTCGCCCGAAAATATGCGCGGGTAAAACCGCGGGCTACTGCTAGTATGCTAGTATATTTGTTTCGCTTAATGATTTTGGTGAAATTTAATAAAGCTTAAAATCTCAGACAAGACATAGTTGCAACAACTTATATTGAAAGTACCGCACCAAACCATGTTTGCGTCACAGACAAATAGCATTAATTTTATAAATTCGTATCAATTCATTAGAATATACACACATAATACATGCTCCGCAAGGCTACGCAAAGGAGTATATCACAAACATGCATTTCGACATAATTTTTTAGTCCCACATAACAGAGATGAGCCTACGAGGCTTGGATCCGAACTTCAGATTTGTAACAGGAAATCTGAATAACACTGCCCGACCCGGTAACCGAAATTGCAACGGGATCTGCGACGCAGTCTTTAGTTATCAAATACATACCATAATAACTAAAAGACAGAGATTTAAAGACTTAAAACTTTAAGGGCCACTTTAGCGGCTGCCCGTTTGGCTTGCGACTTGTTTTTGCCAATTCCATATACTGTGCATTGATGACCGTCGTTCTTCGTGATTTTCACAGACACTTTGATCATGGGGATATCAGGATCAACCACCACAGCTTTGCTGTAAATAATAATAACACTATATTATACTATATCCTACAATTTCGACTGATGTTTTGATTAGTCGAACGCACTAATCTCTGGGCCTACCAATCCGATATGAAAAATCTTTTTGCATTAGGTGGACTGTTTATTGTGGAAGGTTATCTTAACTAATATTATAAATGCGAATGTGAGTGTTTGTTTGTTTATTAAGCTTTCACGCCCTAAGTACTTGGCGGATCATCATGAAATTTCGCATACACGTCAGGGATATAGGTCAGGGACATATACCATTTACCCAGAAAAAAGTACTATTCGCGAGCGAGCTTTTTCCCGCGTCCTAACGCGGGAAACAGCTAATATAATATCACGCTATGAGCCAGTGGGGCGAGTAAATATATCGAGGCATACATAGCAGCCTTCAGCGCATTAATAACCATGTGTTAGCCAAGCTGTTAGCCTAATAAAATCCGTTTACCTAACTTGAGAATATCTATGGTATAAGGGGTACCACACGCGTAAATATCGCATGAGGTGCTACGTTAAAGCAAGCGAGCTTTTGACCGACTACCGGCCACCGTTCCAGACTCCATACTGAGTTCTTGGCAAGAAATCCTAATACCTAACACTGCCGAACCACGAAATCGAACCCAAGACCTCATGCATAGCAGTACCACCTTAGTTGTCCAGGTGACAATAATAGCGCACCGTTAACTGCCATCTATATATCTATCAGTAGCTGACCCGCGCAACTTGGTCTGCTTCATTTATGAAAATTTTCCCCGTTTTTGCAACATTTTTCATTGCTGCCCCGCTGCTATTGGTCGTAGCGTGATGTTATATAGCCTATAGCCATCTTCGATAAACGGGCTATCCAGCACTAAAATAAATTTTCAAATCGAACCGGTAGTTCCTGAGATTAGCGCGTCCAAACCAACAAACAAACTCTTCAGCTTTATAATATTAGTAATAGTATAGATAGCTGACCCGCGCAACTTCACCTACGTCACATAAGAGAGAGAGTGGGTCGTAGGCACCTATAATACAATTTTAAAGGAGCTGAAACTTTCTTTGTTAAATCCACGAAACACATAAGAACCATTAAACAAAATTTTATAAATATACCTACAGTGCTAATTTAAAATCACGCAGAATAAACCAGGAGAAACATCGTTTGTATGACTGTAATGGGTAATTATTTTGCTGCTATGTTATTTTAAAACTGCGATATCTCCTAAGATATTCATTGAAATCGAATGATGTAAAGGGCAATTTTGTTTTAAATTAAATACTTGTGATGAATAACGTATTTATTTGGATAAGGATTAATATCATGTTTATAAAAACCTTCGCAAATAATGCATTATTTTAGAACAAATTTGGTTAGCATAAAAAAGGTTATAGTGAGCCAACCTTAAAAGATAGACATATGCTGTCGTGGACTTTTTTTAGAACTTTTTAAGGGGAACAATTCTTTCATACATGATTTTTGCGAAACTTTAACTGTTTACGCAGCGCACGCAGCGGAAGCTCTCAAAAGGAAAAAAGATCCTCCGATTTTGAAACATTCTTCATTGGTGCTCCGCTCCTATTGATCTTAGCGTGATGATATATAGCCTATAGCCTTCCTCGATAAATGGGCTATCTAACACTGAAAGAATTTTTCAAATCGGACCAATAGTTCCTGAGATTAGCGCGTTCAAGCAAGCAAACAAACAAACAAACTCTTCAGCTTTATAATATTAATATATATATACAGATATGAAAGGACATCTTCTGCCGTATGAAGTAATAAAAGAAATATCTCACCTGAATACAGGACAAGCATGTATTTTCTCATAGAGCACTTTGACCGGCTGTTGTGGTATACGGTTGGAGAACATGTGGATCTCCTTGCACATTATTCGGTAGATCACAGACCAAACAGTTTGGAGGTTACCACCGCAGTCCAAGTATATGGCGCCGACTAATGATTCGAACATATCGCTAAGGACCTGTAAGTTAAATATGTGTTTTCTTACTATTTCATCTCGGACGACTAAGTTTAAGTTGAGCTGTTGGATTGAATATTCTTCATTATTTAGTTAAGACTACTTAATATTGTTACTTCAAAATATATTTTAGTCCAAGATCCCAGAGCGATCAGACATAACTTATTTTCACATAGATGAATCCTTAGGTTCTCAGTAGCGTCTCATGTTCTTTGAATACCATATACAAAAATCAATAATTAATAATAAATAATCAATAATAACATATATAAAAATCAGACATGTAAAAATAAGTAAAGTTCATTTATTTTTTGTGGAGCTTTAAAGCGTCTGACAAAAGTTTTGGTCCATGGAAAGTGTCTGACACTTATGTTACTATTCTAGAATAATATTCTACAAAACATATATAAAAATCAGCCATGTGAATTTAAGTTAAGTAACTCTTATTTTTAGTAACCTTTCTTACCTGGTACCTGCCCAGGTGTCAGTAGGCGAGCTCCACAAGCACGCAGGTATTCAAAGAACATGAGACGCTACTGAGAACCTAAGGTTTCCTCTATGTGAAAATAAGTTATGTCTGATCGCTCTGGGATCTTACTCTATTTGTTTTTGATGAAGTTTACAAACCCATACTAGGTCAGCATACAGGCCCGTGTCTACATTTCATTTATTAGTAATATAATTTGTTTTATTTATTGTATCTTATTATTTCTAGTGCATGAGAAATATCCTGCACTAGCAATAATTCCTGTGTCGTGGAATTAACAAACATTCTAACAACGGACACAAATAATAATAATAATAATATTCTACGACATACACACGACACCATCTAGCCCAAACTAAGCAGAGCTTGTAATATTGGTACTAGACTGTGGATAAACATACATATATACCTTTTTTTTTTGTAAATACATACATATTATACATAGAAACACCCAGACCAAGACAAACATCCATGTTCATGCACACAAATGTTTGACTTGTGCGGGAATCGAACCCGCGACCTCAGGCGTGGCAGTCGGTTACATTAACCACTACGCCATCGAGGCCGTCAAAGAACGTCTAAACTAGGAACAACTTAGAACATTCGTGGATCACACAAATTTTTGTCCCGTGTGGGGTTCAAGTCACAACACTCGGCGCAGTCGCGGTGGCGAGGCAACCACTTAATCCTTTGTCCACCACGTGAAAAAAGCAAAAGCGTGCTCTCAGCGCCAACCTATCATTTCATCCTTTTATTTGTCATGTGTGACAGTGGCGTGCTGGACATATTTTGCTTTTTCATGTATAAATGACTGTGGCGGTCAAAAGGTTAAACCACTTCGCAATCGATAAATAATAGGGCTGATATTAAAATATAATGTGTGTTACCAACCTTCGGTACTTCTACGTATTCAGCCATATGACATTCTTCTTCATCTATTAAATACAAGACATCTTCAACAATCTCGTGATCCCTCTGCTCTTGATGCTCAAAGAACATTATGATAGCCTTTGATAGCGTCGGATTCAACTCGGAGCAAAGGAACCTGGAAAAGGCATAGATGTGTTGGTTATTGAATGTTCAGCACGTATGACGTCCAGAACAAATAAGGTGGTAAACAAACATACGGCTATCTCATGGTAAGCTGTTACCGTACCCGGGGCATTAACTGACCACAACCTTTCAAAAAGTGTTGCCAGTCAAGGAGACACTGGGGATCAGACTGTGCTAAGTGTATGCGCCTTCTGGAAACCCTTTTAAACGGAGAAGATACAAGATTGTCTGGCAGCAATTATTTGTATGGTGAAGTATACTTTCCTAGGCCGGTTGCAAGAGTTTCAGTGAAATACAAGATTTAGATAATTATCCTTTTGCATGAGGTGTATAAGAAGTTTGTTATGTATAATTTATTTTTTATAATACTTACTTATGAAGCCCCAACTTAACAACGTAGGAGGCGAATGTGACATTGTTGACAAGCGCAGATCTAAGATCCGTCATCTCACCCGGCTTCAGATCGCAACTGTTTTCGAATATATGTGACGTAATCAGGAAATCCAAGATGGCGTCGCCTAGAAACTCTAGACGCTCGTAGGAACGTGTTAGCCGGTTACGAATGTACGATGAATGGGATAGTGCCTAGAAAAATTAAAATGTTTATTAGTAAATAAGCCTCTCGCTAGCATTTATGTATGAAGCAGGGTTGTTGCAAATATCAGTATCAGCATCAGCATCAGCTTATTATTTATCAGAATCGTTTTCAATATCAACATCCGCATTAGCACCCGCATTAATCGATGCTGATTTTAATGCTTTTCTGATATTTATAATTGCTGAGGTCATGACCTAATCGCTAGCACTCTAGCAGCCTAAGAAACAAATCATTACTAGTCGGTTTGAGACTCGAGTGATTTGTAAACAAACATGACCGAAAAGAGAGAGACAATATCTTTAAAAAAAACCCTGCCTCCACCGATAAAAAGCGAAGTATAAAAGTATTTTCATGTATACTAATATCATAAAGCTTGAAAAGTTTGTTTGTTTCTTGAACCGGCTGATCTCAGAAACTACTAGTTCGAATGGAAAAATTATTTTACTAGCGGATAGCCTATTTATCGAGGAAGGCTATCGGCTATATAACATCTCGCTACGACCAATAGGACCAGAGCATTAATAAAAAATGTTGTAAAAATTTTAATTATATAGGACTAATTCTCATAATTATGTGAAGCAGATGAAGTTGCGCAGGTCAGCTAGTAAATAGATAAAGATACCGCTCAGTGGAATGTTTGTAAACAAAATATTACTCTCGCAAAGGATGATGGTACTAAGTAATAGGTATAGGTCATTAAAATTCACTTGAGGCTCTAATTATTTTTTAATGTAGTGTATTAAAATCATCGGCCGTATCAGCTGATATTAAAATGTCAGGAAATCAGAATCAGTAAAAGCACCCGCTGATATTAAAAAAACCTGCATCAGCAACCCTGGTATGAAGTTTTAGCAGGAGTAGGTAACAGTGATCAATGCGATAACTATTTTGCGTGAAAACGTACTTATTTAAGTAAGTAAATATAAATCGAAAGCGTTTGTAGACATTGTTAGAGGAAATAGTGCTTTTAGTAATCAAGGAACTGAAATTTTTATTTTAAACTTTCGGTTTAAATGTCATATAGATAGACTACAGCTATTATTGCAGAAATATCTTAACTGTGAAGGCTCATTTCCACGACACAAGTTACTTGAAACAAGTAGTGCAATCTTTGTCCTGCTGAGTGAAACATAGAATGACACTTGCTTCAAGAAACTCGCCTCGTTTAAATGGGCCTTCATTCACAGAGAACCGTCACCAACGGTGACTCTTCTCCTATAAAGATATTGATATTAATTGAGAGATTTTATACAAGTTTCTTACAATACCACTTGTATATCTATACATATTTATTTTATTTCATCATCATAAGACAGATAAATCTTACCTCAAGTAAGAAGGACGGATCCTTAAATTTATATTGTAATATTTCTTCTACATCTTGTCTGCTATACGTCAGTAAGTAATTAATATCTGCCTCCGTGGCTTCTTTCTTAGTGAGAACAGTTGGTATAGTCTTGTGTAAATAATTGGCGAAATCTTCCTGTAAGAAAAAAGTTAACCGTAATCATTAGACACTTTATTACTCTTATTAGTTTTAAAATCGTGGTAGGTATAACGTTGAAAAATTTTATTGACGCGAATGTTTGAAAAAAATTTAACAACTTTATACGGATTTTATCGCGTTGTTTATCTATACTAATATTATAAAGCAGAAGAGTATGTTTGTTTGTTTGTTTGTTTATTTGTTTGTTTGTTTGCTTGAACGCGCTAATCTCAGGAACTACTGGTCCGATTTGAAAAATTCTTTCAGTGTTAGATAGCCCATTTATCGTGAAAGGCTATAGGCTATATATCATCACGCTAAGATCAATAGGAGCTGAGCACCAATGAAGAATGTTTCAAAATCGGAGGGAGTTTTTTCCTTTTGAGAGCTTCCGCTGCGTGCGCTGCGTAAACAGTTAAAGTGTCGTAAAAATCATGTATGACAGAATTGTTCCCCTTTAAAAGTTCTAAAAAAAAGTCCGCGACAGCATATGTCTATCTTTTAAGGTTGGCTCACTATAACCATTTTTATGCTAACGAAATTTGTTCTAAAATAATGCATTATTTGCGAAGGTATTATTATAAACATGATATTAATCCTTATCCAAATAAATACGTTATTCATCACAAGTATTTAATTTAAAACAAAATTGCCCTTTACATCATTCGATTTCAATGAATATCTTAGGAGATATCGCAGTTTTAAAATAACATTGCAGCAAAATAATTACCCATTACAGACGATGTTTCTCCTGGTTTATTCTGCGTGATTACTACTGGTTCGATTTGAAAAATTCTTTTAGTGTTGGATAGCCTATTTATCGAGGAAGGCTATAGGCTATATAACATCACGCCACGACCCACGGGGGCCGCGCAGTAACGATAAACGCGGGTGAAACCGCGGGAACATCTAGTTTTTTATAAAACACTAATTTATATTTTAATACTTTAAACTACTATGGTTAAACACTTTTATTAGTTACTTTTTACTTCTATTTAGGCTATTTAAATTATAAAAACAATTTAGATTTAATTTTACACTTTCCCCGACGTTTTGGTTGCTTTTCAGCAGCCATGTTCCCGAATTTAATTATATTTTTATACAAATGTTATATTTACACTAAACTCATACAACATTAATATTTACAGCCGGAATATCAGCAACTTAAGGTAGAATTTCGGCTCTTATTTAGCGTCTACGATACCGATAGACTGACCGTTATCCATATTGATTATGTAAGGTGTCAAGACTTAGATTTTATCGCAACACATTAATAATTTAATTGAAGCTCTTGAAATTATTCAAGAGATAATTGATGTGTAAGTTACATAGGTATCGTTTTAGACTCGCAATGTGTTTACATAATACAATATTAGACGAGATAGCTACTTGTGACAACACGTAATGACGATCGATGCAAGTCAGCCGTAACGTCGGGAAATACATTGATATTTTTACTTTATAATACCGCGATTGAGTTGCGATGTCTAATATTATATTATATTAACATCAACGATGTA
Source organism: Catocala sponsa (assembly GCA_963564715.1). Taxonomy (NCBI): domain Eukaryota; kingdom Metazoa; phylum Arthropoda; class Insecta; order Lepidoptera; family Erebidae; genus Catocala; species Catocala sponsa. Next base: position 15,841,767 of record OY751338.1, on the reverse strand, counting down.
AAAATAGTTGATTTCTTTTTTGTGTTTAATCTTCGATTTTAGAATAAAACAGTGAGTATTAAGAATATACAATACCTTCGGCGGTATGATCTTCATCCATTCGATCGCTTTGATAGCACCCGGGATGCCACCACTTAAGAGGTAGGTGCCTATGATAGCTTCCACGCAATCAGCTACAGTCTGAAATATTAAATAATATTGAAGGAGTTAAAATCCTCTCGTTTATTCAAGCAAGAATTAGATAATTTGTCTTACGTTTACGCAAATGTTAAACATTGAAATTAAACTACTTTATTGCGATGTTTATTAACACTTTTATGACATAATTTTGGAGGAATTCTCTCCATGGACATGGCTGTTGAAAATTAATGTCTGACACTGAAAGTGATAACTCGTAATAATTTGTGAAATACTGCTAAACCTAACCGGATACTTCTTTTGATTTCTGTATAGAGTTTATTTTTAACCAGTTAGACCATTTGGTCAAAGTAGCAAACCTAACTAATATTATAAACTGGATTTTGCCCGCAGTTTTGCTCGCGTACATGTAGAGTAGGTTAGGTTAGTAACAGTACTTTTTTCTAGATGAAAGGTACCTTGTGTCCTTTTCTGTTCCCCTGACAACATGTATGCGAAGATTGCAGATTTCATGATGAGCGGTCGAATAGTCAAGGCATGAAAGTGTTACAAAAAAACATAAACTCTCATTCGCAGGTATAATATTAGTTAGGATTCGAATTACTATCTATTTATATTTTCATTACATACATTTACGCGAACGGCGCCGCGGGCAAAATTTAGTACATATTAAAATAATCCTCAACAACTTTTTGCCTATTGACAAAACTTTAAATTTGAGATATATCATGATCTTGGTTGTCTCCAAGATTTCGCCGACAGCACTCCAGTCCAGACCATATGTTTTAAGTGACCACTGTATATGTATACATATAATATAGATTATATATTTATGTTTCAAATCTAGTAGCCGTAAATATCCTGGTATGGTAATTTCACGGAGGAAACGACTGTGATGACGTGATGACGTGTGTACGACTATGGTTGTTGGATTGTATCAGTTTGATTAAAAATGATAATAATTATGTTTATTTCTAATTTATTTAATTTCCATAATTTTGAATATTGAAATTAAAAAATTGTATTTTGCGTATGTAGTCATATTATATTATTTGTATTTATATATTTAATCTACAAATATATATCGGTAAACGGTTGCATATTAGAAAATCAAAACTTTTCTGAGCAAATTTCAAAAGAACAACGTACAAATCAGCAAAGTTTAAAATAACGATGGTTATTTGATCAAAAGTTTAGCTGACCAAAGTCTGGAATATCAATGTTTATATTATTTATTAAACTATTGACCAAATCGTTTATAAGTCAAAATGGATTACTGGATAAATTAATTGCCGATAAAGTTTTAATTGCCGATAGCCGGTATATCGAAACATAAAATACCGATGTCCGAATGCCCGAAAGGATGAAACCCCGAATGGACGAAATCCCGAATGGACGAAATACCGAAATAATATATGAAATAAACATTTAATAAACTGGCTGGCTAATACTTAGGCCATCCGTACGATTCCGACTCGGAAGCGGTAGGTTGTGTTAGGTTCTCTTTTGTAAACCCACCCAGAAATAGGAGCCCCGCGAAGCGGGGCTCGTCCAAAACTCCCATTAGTTCATTGATTCTTCGGGATTTTTAACTTCGGGATATGGGATCTTCGGGATTTTAACCTTTCGGGCAAATGAACTTTCGGCCAAACAATCATTCGGCGTTTAATTTTTCGGGATTTCTTCCATAGGTATTTTAAAATATGGTCTTTTAAATTTCGGTATTGTAATACGTACCCGTATGTATACTATTTTGAGGCACTGTTATCATAATTTTTGGACAAATTAATGTGTTAAAATTAATGATGTACTTCAAATATAAGTATACCTACATTTAAATTCATAATTCTTAATAAGAAATCATTTGTGATTATAAAATTTGATTAGTTATGATTTTATATTTTAAAATTACATCTAGCAACTTTTGATCATTTGATGTCACATACATTGGGCTTCCAAAATTTTTCTAAATAAAACATTTGGTAATTTAAATTTTGTTATTTCGTTTATTGTTCTTTTGAAATTTGCTCGAGAAAGTTTTGATTTTTTAATATGCAACCCGGTAAACGGAAATCTTAGCTTACTCATTGACTGACCCATCAACAGTCTAGTAAAAACCCTTGAATCTAGAATGCTGGATATTATGCACAGTGGTGTTGTTTAAGATACAAATACTTATTTATATTTACTTATTAACTCAGCCCAACCTAATATTGTGTATTCTATAAAAATGCACCTGGATTTTGTAAAGCATATTTTAAGTTGTGTATTAGCAATAACAACATCTATAAAAAGGCTGGTTTTAATAGATTTAAAACATTTGTATCCCTAGTCTTGTGGGTTCGAATCCTACACGGAACAAAACTTTGTGCGATGGACAAATGGACATTCTGAGTCTGAGTGTTCGTTGTGCCTGTTGTGTAAATGTATGTATGTATGGATTATACCAGCACACACAAATTTTACATCTAATGCGGTCATTTTAAGAAAATATTATTCATGTGGTTTAAATTAATCAAATCGGTACCAACCCGTTTTGTCTTGTATAAGATAAAAACAACGGTAGTGACTTAATAAGATTGCTGGTGAGACACGTGGATGGTGGATCCGTGCAGTGCGAGGCAATCAGATAATATGTCATCGCCTCGGGGGATAAAACGTGTAACATTTTTACTATTAGGTTAGTCACTTAGGTAAGAAAGTAGAGCCTCGCTGATTTCAGCATGAATAAGCCAGCTCGATCGGGGAAGGACTACCCTCTCACAGAATATCGACGTGAAATAGCAGTATTCTTACTGTTGTGTTTCGTTTGGTGAGTGAGAGCGCCAGAGGCCCAATCACCCTCTTTCCCCCTTCCCGTTCCTCCACCTTCCCACTGCCTTTTTCCTAAAGGGTCGGCAACGCGCAAGTAATGCCTCTGGTGTTACAGGCTTCCATAGGCTACGGTGACCATTTACCATCCGGTGGGCCGTATGCTTGTTTGCCACCTTAGTCGTATAAAAAAGGTAAACGTATGGCTATTCAAGGCTTGTGATACATATGTACTTATTCTGTAGATAGGTAATTAATTTTTAGGAATCTATTTAAAGATATATTTTAATATTTTAGTCATTAACATTTCCCTATCATTGACTTACTGCAACCTTTAGAATTTCAAATTATTTATTATAAAACATTTCTTCTGACAATTATTAAATTTTAATAAGTCTGAAGATTTTGAATTATAGCTGTAGGTTATTTATTTCGATTGTAAGTTGAATATACACTTTTTACGTGAAAAATCACGTTATAATTTTAATACACAACTTACGTACTTATGTCTGAACGTAAAAGTTAACCAAATGTTGTCAACAACATTTGGTCTCAGTATCATATTAAAGTTTGCCAGAATAAGTATGTCATACAAAACATTGTAGGTGCAAACTCGATGCTATTAAAATTTTACTATAAATAATATACTCAACGGAAGGCGTAGTGGTTTAAGTGATCGCCTCGTCACTACCACTGCGGTGAGTGTGCGTTTGATCCCCACACAGGACAAAAAAATTGTGTGATCCAGAAATAGTTGTGCCGAGTCTGGTTGTTCTTTGTGTCCAGTGTTTTAATATTTGTAGTCACCCGCGACACAGAATTTATTCATAGTGTGAGAGTTGTGTTTAAAAAGGCTTATGTTTAACTTATCACCAGATATAGTAAAATATAACAGTCAAAAATAGTAAATGATCACCAAATTGCACAGCAAAATATATTTAAAGAGATCAAAATAAGTCGTAGACGTCGCAATAAGAATCTGCTAGCATGAATGTTTTTAAAAAAAGGCTTAAATCATATATCTTTGACCAAACATAAATTAAATAATCATAATAAAAAAGAACAATACATAATTATTATTATAAACACTATATAACAATAAACATTAAATTATATAAGTAGTCAAAAACTAAATAAAAAAAATATATACGAGTATATATAAACGAAAACGTAATATATTTTTAAGAGCAGTGCGTAGCCGTGCGTGCCACATCCAGTAGCGGTGTAGTTAACACATCCGTGTACTGACAACGTTCGAGGAGCGTTTAGATAGAATTTGTTTGCAATATACCCACTTCGTAGCATTTAGTTATTAATTTTTATGTTACGTTCTTTTGTTGTTTACTTTTAATTTAGTAATAATTAACTATGTTTCTGTACACTCTTTTAAGCTTATGTTGTGAAAATTTGTTTCTCAGTAAGTGAATCTTTGTGAATTCTTATGAGAAAATAGAAATCTTAAACCGTAAAATAAGTCGACAGAGCTCCTATTTTTGGGTGGGTTTAAGAAGGAACCTAACATAACTTAACCCTTCCGAGACGGAATGCAGTGATTTGAGGCGTATAAGTGCTCGTTATTTGCTGCACAATTACTATTTTTGGTGGTCATTATATTTAATCCCGTTTAAAAATAAGAGAACTGGTTTTGGTTAGTTATAATAACATTATTGTAATATTGTATATACTAAAACTAAAAGTAAATTTAAGTTGCGGAACCAAAAATATGTTTTATTATTTTCTTTTCGCGACACAGGTGAATATCACTAATGTTAACATAGTAAAGTTTACATTACCAATGATAACTCGTTACATAATATTTATCACGTCGGATATTTCCCTGTCAAGATCTTTAAGTTTATTGTTACTATGAGCGATAGTCGAAATGTTTTCGCCAAACTGTTTAATTGATAAACGAGATGGGTGTAAAAACCCAGGATTCAACCTCTTCGTATTAAATGTAAAAGTAATTAAAAGAAATGACCCCTATATCTCGGGGGTCTTTTGACCCACAGGGCACATATTCAAACTCGACCGAGGTATGACCCCAAGGTGTCTGCACATCAAGTTACAAGCCAATATTTTGCCATTTAAAATACATGTGACCTTGTGACCCCTATATCTCGGGGGTCTTTTGACCCAAAGGGCCCATATTCAAAGTCGACCGAAGTATGACCCCAAGGTTTGTACACCAAGTTGAAAGTCCTAAATGTAAAAGCATTTAAAATACATGTGACCTTGTGACCCCTATATCTCGGGGGTCTTTTGACCCACAGGGCCCATATACAAACTTGACCGAGGTATGACCCTAAGGTGTCTGCACACCAAGTTACAAGTCAATATTTTTCCATTTAAAATATGTGACACCTATATCTCGGGGGTCTGTTCACCTACAGGGCCCATATTCAAACTCGACCGAGGTATGTCCCCAAGGTGTCTGTACACCAAGTTACAAGTCCAACCAATTGGTCCAGTGTTTCCGGAGTCATGCCTGTCACTAACAAACTGTCACTATCAGACAAACATACAGACCCACATAGTGTTTTCATTAACCTCTTCGAAGAAGACTCAGAAGTTAACAAACCAGTGCAATCAAACTTCTAATATTATAAATGTGAACGTTTGGGAAGATATTTGCATGTTTCTTAATGAATTACGAGTTTAGTTGAAAGAATTTGGATAAAATTGGACACACAGATAGACCATCTCCTGGAGCAACACATAAGTAACACGCTTCTTATAACGATATGGGTTCCCATAGGATTCAGGTGAGTTATGACGTGAGGAGCTGGCTTACAGTATTTTTCAATGAGAAGTCATAGCGTGGTGTTTTTCATAATAAAATTAGTCCAATAACGCGGTGGACTACAAACAATAATTGTTGACGTAAAGAACACTTTGTGGACCGGACTGACCATACTGGCAGTACGGCCACGCAAACTACTTCACTACTCGTACAGGAAGAAAAGAGTGGCGAAAATAAAAAAGAATAACTTTTTGGTATGCGCGTATCAGGATTGTATTCTTCCTTTTCTGTGACAATTATATTGTGAACGGACCGTTATACGTCAGACAATACAATAACTGTAAAGCGAGAGACAAAACCACAGTATAACAATAAAATAATGAATGTGATCACCGTACCTTGTCCGACACAGCTTGTGAATGTGTGTAACATTGCATGGCGTTCTGCACACGCCCGTAAGGCTCAGGCTCTGCTCCTCCGTTGTTGACAAAGTGAGTCCGGACTCCATCCATACTTTCAGCAGATAATTTCCCACTGAGCACCTCCGATATAGGGAATTGCAAGCTGATCATGAATGTAGGACGAATCTGAAAAAGATTTAAAATTTTAATCCTAACTAATATTATCAATGCAAATTTATGAGTTTGTTTGTTACGCTTTCACGCCTTAAATATTCGACCGATTATCATGAAATTTCGCATACACGTTGCCAGGGGAACAAAACATGACGTAGGGTTCCTTTCATCCAGAAAAAAGTCCCGCTCTTAACATAACCTAACCTACATTTACGCGAGCTAAGCCGCTAGCCTATGTTACACGGTGATAATATAGCTTACTAATGGTGAAATATATATAAAATCGGTTGGGTAGTTTCTGCGTTAAATCCTTACAAACAAACAAAAAATCTATTTTTTCTTCTTTATATTATTAAGTATAGATTAAACTTATAATAATATTACGCATTGCATAAAAAATAGAAGGGTAACTTCGAAACTCAACCTGACACACGCTGTTTCAGTCGATTCATTCTTTTAATTTCTGTGCTTAATATTTGTACATATTTACAGCTACATAATCAAAAGGCAAATTCAATGTAATATAATAGAAAGTTTGTAAAGACACGAAAGTCAAAAATTATTTTTGCGTAGTTACAACAACGTGTAAAATGTATTCGTAGAATGTAGCTATCTTAATAAATGTATTGTACATTACAAAATAATATTTTAGATAATTAAACGCTTTAATTCTACCAAAGAAGGCATGCATTGGTAAATAGTAGCTATGATAGTAGTAATCCTACTTATCCTTAAACATATTATTATGTCATGCAGCAGTTTATTGAAAGTTCGAAAGAAGACTGTTATTAAATATTTTACATTGAATTTGGCTTCAGTACAATATCAGTTTTTTAAACCATCCGATGGAAATTCTGTAATGTTCTTGCATATTCTGTTCTAAGAACAAAACTGTGTTCGTCTCGAAAAAAATATCCGGAATCTTACGATCAGTAATTGCGCAAGCATTTACAATTAATCGACCATCGACCTAGTTCACCGCGTTTCATCTAAATAAAGGTGAAAATATCTCTAACACTCTTTAAGAAATCCTTTAAGGCTTGCTTCAGATTACAGGCGATAAGTGTGCGTTTACAACTACACGCATTGTATTCAAGGTATTAATATGCGAAGTGTGTTTTAAGTAGAAGTCGTAAACGAGCGTTAGTAAAAAGCGCGTTTACCGTTTATCATTTGAACATATCTTAAGAGGAAATGTGGGCAGCGTTTAGTACAAACATACGTATTTTTCTGTTTACTCTATAACAATAGATTTAAAAAATGTGAGATATAATCAATATCTACCATTGCTATATCGCCTCTTAATAGACATCTGCATCAAGATTACCAATTAATATTTTACAAATGAACTTTTTTATTTATTTAAGGATCGCTAACAAGAAATATACATTTAATTTAAGTAAAAGCCAAAAAAATACAATTATAGGTCTTGTGTTTTCTCGGTTTCAATAGATCACAGCATAAACTATAAAATCAAAAGGAAAATTTTAACAATAAATATGAAACAAAAATGACAAATGACAATCAGAAATAACAATATTCAAAGTAAAACATATAAAAAAAAACTATCACTATACATAGGTACTTAAGATTAACACTAATCAAAGTTATGTAGGTACGATATATTTACGTATGCCAGAAGAATCATCCACGTTTTACTACAACTAAGGCGACAAACAAGTTTTATTTTCCTCATTTTTTGTGGTTGTTAAAAAGTCCCTCACTAGGAGTAAATCCTGTGTCGCGAGGAGCTTAACAAACATTCAAACAACGGACACAAAAAACATCAAGACTCGGAACAACCATTTGTAGATCACACAATTTTTTGTCGCGTGTGGACTTCGAACGAATTCGTGGCGAAGCGACCATTTAAACCACTACGCCATCCGTGTAGTGCCCGGCTGATGCTCAGAGGCGGTCTACGGATACCTGCAACACCCCTGTTATCGATTCTTTAAAAACGTGGTCCTTATGCAGCTGGATAAGGAACTAAAAGCACTGGTTTACTGATAAGAGCATAGCGCCTTGTATATAGTCAAGTAATCATACCGATCTTTAAATAAACATCTGTCATGCAAACTCCTACGTTCTACCAGGAAATCCCTACGCTACATAAAATACATAATAACAGGCCACTGCTCACTCAACAATCACCTCTTCAACATTAGCGTAGCCTTTTGTTAAAAGAAACCGGCTCACGTTTTCCTATATTGTAAAAGCATGAGCAATCAACGGCCGAGGCTTCTGAACAATCCAGAAATGTAGAAGAAAGTACTGTCAGTCCCCTTCTATCTTTCTGGAAGTAGCTGATGTGGTATAAGTAACCGAATACCCTTCGCGTCGGTCACTTATGCGTAATGCGTGGGTACACGTTGTGTGGGTACGTGCAAATAACACACGTCCAACTAACTAACTATATAATTATCAAGACTAGCTTTTGCCCGCGGTAAGTTTTAGTTACACGACACAAGGTTGATTGTCTTATTTGCGGTGGAGGTACTGGCTTAGCCTGCTGTAGTGTGAATGAACCTCAATCCTAAGGATATAATTATAGACTATGCTATGACCTACTTCTCAGATCGCGATAGTATTTCATACATACAGGGTGTCCCAGAAGTCGACTTCAAGCCGGAATCAGGTAACAGGCTAAGTTATAATAGATCTAGAGATATCAGAAAGTATAAAAAATATCTAAGTTAGGTATTTAAAAAATTATAAGCATTAAAAATATTTAAAAAAATCTACACCTGTGACGATATTTTCAGTCCTGTTTCTAGAGATATTTACTTTGTTATCTTGAATAATGCTTCTTTAAGCTCTCGATTTTTTTCGATTATGGTGGCATCGGTGGTCAGACACAATAGGTTTTTAATTTTGTCCGGCATTTCAACGATTGACAGGTTTATAACGGAATATGTACATTCTTTTCTCCATCAATCATAATATTACACAAAGAGTTTGTATATTTGGGTATTTTGTTTACAAGGGATGGTAAACATGACGGAGATATTGAAAGGAAAACGATTGCTGGCAACAAAGTGAATGGGGCCCTACGCGCTTTTATGAACAGTCGAAATGTATCCGAAAAGGCACGTTTGGCTGTTCATAGAGGACTATTAGTGCCCACACTTATGTATGGAAGTGAAAGTTGGGTATGGCAAAAGAAGCATGAGAGCAGAATAAATACTGTAGAAATGAGAGCGTTGAGAAGCATATGTGGTGTGACTCTGAAAGATAGAATAAGAAATAGTGTGATTAGAGAGAGATGCGGCATGAAAGTGGATATAGTTACAAGAATAGAAAAGGGTATGTTAAGCTGGTTTGGACATGTAGAAAGAATGGACGAGGAAAGACTGACTAAGAAAGTTTATAAGGCTAGTGTGAATGGAACAGTCGCAAGAGGAAAACCTAGGCGAACGTTTCTCGACCAGATCGGAGGCGTTCTGGACAAAGGCCAGGTTAAGAGCTCCTTGAACCGACGGGCGTGTATGAGGAATGTGATGAAAGTGAATGAAGCCAGAGAAGTGTGTCAGGATCGTAGCAAATGCAAATCCGTAGTCTCTGCCTACCCCTCTGGGAAACAGGCGTGAATCTATGTATGTACATTCTTATATTACATACCTATCTCATTACCTATCTAGCGCAATTAAAAATAATCAATAGAAAAAGGGACATTTTAGTTATTGTTTTATATTTTTATAACGATGTCTATGTTATAATAAATATAAACATATTTTAAAACAATACGATGGTTATAATTGCAGTCTTACATTAACAATAACAACTTGGAAGAAATTTCATATCAGTCGCGACTAAGAACCCCGTCGAGAACCTCGTAAGTAATAAAGTCAATCAATTTAAGAAGCAGGTACCCTTTAATTAAGTATGTAAGTATTTGAGTTGGCTTTATATTATGTACAGAGTTTACAGAGTTTGTGTACAGAGATTTCAACCACACACATACGCAACACGAACATTCAAATAACACTATTCCAGCTTAATAAATAGTTAATTAATCTTTTAAATTTTCGTGATATTTCTTTGCATCTAACCAAAACAATTGTTTCTCTAATTTCAAATATTATAAATACCTACTATTCAAATAAGCAAAGTGTTTTGCTCAAGAAAATATGTATGTTCAAATTTAACCTCACGATCGAGCTGATAAGTTATATTATGATGACTACAATAAGCCTATAGCGGTATTGTATAGAATACGCGAACACGTGAAAGGGCCCAATAAGGTCAAGGTTGACGTAAAATATGTCATATACATCAAAAAGGTCAAGGTTGGTGTTGGGAAGAGTCGTCCGATGCGTCGACTACGCATGACACTTCGCTATAACCGTGTAGTTCTATAGTGACTTGACATGACACTGTAAATTCGGTGGTCGCAACGACCGCACGTGTTTTTAAATGTCATTCGTAAATTTTGCCGAGTATTATCAGTCAGATACCGTTTAATTAATAACGTTAATGTATGATTTGTGTAATACTCTGTGTTTCTTGGATTTCTGTTGAGTGTTTTTGTGGTATAATATATTAGGGTGATATTTTTGTTTCATTAAGGTAAGTATAGTAAAAGTTTAAACCTAATATTTGACCTAGACAAGGTAACGTTTTCATGTATCAGGAAAATTTTATAATATCTATAATCGTATTAATATAATCTATGCAAATAATTGTATTTTTGTAAATTTTTGTGCCAAAGCGTGAATTGTTATCGATAGATATTTTGGCAATGACATAACTTTTTAATCACACGTGATTGGTATTAGGATGTCCTACTATAGGTATAATAAAGGTAAATAATTCTACAGTGTTAGAATTTAAGTTCGATATATCTTGTTTTAAGAACTATGTTTCAAAGATAGTGTCTAATCTTACATTCAAATGTAGTAGTACGACTATGTTTACATGCTATAATGTTGTATGGAAAAAGAACGTAAACATGACGTGATGAATAAATCACGAAATGTGTCTTTTACAAATTTCCTCACATGGTTACATTATTAAAAATAGCTACAAAATTTCATTGAAGACTTTACGTTTTATAATGTACGTATACATCAATATGTTATTTAAGCATCTAACAAAAAGTTAATGATTATCATAGGAACTTGTAGGTAGATTAATTACGTAGAATTTTAGGAAATTGAGGTGTCAGATAATTATTTTGCACATAGAAAAGAATTTATTATTCTATCACGTTAGTCTGAAATTGATTTAAATTATTTTAATTGAATATACAAAAGTTATAATATTCAATACTAATACTATCGTTTTTGCTCACTTAAATTTCGCCTGTAGAAGATCTTTTTGACGAAAAGGCTAGCTTAAGACCTTTGCAATAACTTATACTTGTGATTACATTGCGTGTTTATAATAATCTTATACTTGGATTTTTTATCTACTAATTTTGTTTGTTTGCGCACGCTAATCTTTACGATGGCTAAACCTATATGGATGTGGTTTTGGAGTATTAAGATAAGCTTGAGTTATGAACACATATTCTAATGAAGTATAAATTCATACTCATTATTGTATATAAACAGTACTGTTTTCACATTAAACTTTTAAAAATTATAGCTAACACACAATAAACGAGCGGATATCGTTTAAAAATAGTAGACATGTGCGACCATGCACATGCAGACATGACTATGCATGCACTTCCATAGTACGTTTTAAATTTGTTTCTTAAAGGAGTACAAATTAAATAACAATTAATTATTTATTGAGACTTGATTACATTATAAGTTGGTTGTCAATAGCCTGTGATCGATAACGATTAAAAGAGAATTTATTTATTAATAATACATGTGTTAATGGATGATAATATATTGTCTCGCATCTTATAGCTGCATTTAACTTAATTCTACTAATCATTACTCTATTTTGTCGTTATGTCATGTAGGTATCATTAAGTTTATATGTACTAAAGAGGGATTATTCCCGGTGTCCACCCCCTGCTTGTCCACCGCGGGTGGACAGAGACACAAATATTTAAAAATATTCTCGCTGTGCACCCCTGGGGGACAGCGAGAATTAATTTTAAATTATTTTCGCTGGCCACCCCGGGTGGACAAAGACACGAGTTTCATATGACTACTCTCGATGTCCACCACCGGTGGACAAAGCCACTGCTTAAATAAACATTCTCGATGTCCACCCTTGCTGGAATTGGGAGTAAATAATTATCACAAAATTAATTATATAGGTAGTTTAATCATATTATCAACATCTTTGGGGTAAATAGGAGTAAGTACACCGTCAATAATTGATTATGTGTGTTTTCACACATGATGTTGATTGACACTAAGTTGCGGGACTTAATGCCATGTTTTTCCTCATAATGTCTAATAAGTACTATCATACAAACACTGTTTTAAGTACAGTATTAATAAGTCACAATAAATAAATAAAACGGTTAATCTATAAATTGTGTACAAAATATTAAGTGATTAAAAAATTTCATGTATTTATGTAGGTAATTTAAAAAAAAAAAAAATTTAGAGGGTATATGTGTTACCATTTCGCATTTACACTATTTTTGTTTTTTATGATAATGTTCGTATTCGCTGTCCGGTAACCATGTCGTTTGTAAACGCCGCAGCCGGTACTTCTTCTGGTGAAGTACGTTTTACATTTGTGTATAGGAAAGGTGGAATAATTATATTGCATGCAGGACATGAATATTGTAAGAAGCGAAAATATAATACTGGTTTAGAAATCTGGGAGTGCACTGAGAGAAAAAAGAATAAATGCAGAGGACGACTAAAAATAAAAGTAAGTAGATAGTTATACAAATACCTGATGCCGGATTTTAAATTAAAATTTAATAATGATAAATGTTCAATGATCTGGGTCTGCAGAAGCTATCCGCTTTAAAAGGCAAAATTCCGTGCGCACGCCCACCTGCTTAGTATCAGCGAACCATAGCTTTTGCTGGCACAAGGACCCGCGGTATATTGTTTATATTTTTAATAAATGGGCCCTTTTTACTTTTTTACAGGACCGGAATATTATTGAAGAACAGCCTCATTTTTGTCAACCCAATTTTGCAAAAAATGCCATTCAGGAAAAAATACAAGAATGCAAGGATAAACTAGCGTCTGGATTCCCATCGGTGCCAAATACCTACAATACAACAGTGAGTGAACTCAAAGATAGTGGCATGGACTTGATCGAATATATACCTTCATTTTCGAACATTAAATCGAGTTTGTACAGACACAAGAACAAAAGCGCAGGTATGAAAAAAACTCAGTTTAAAAATGTAGAAGAATTTGAAGTGCCCCCGAAACACAAGGACTTTCTTTTAGCAGACTATTATAATGACGGTAATCGAATTTTAATATTTTGTATCGAAGAAGCTAAACATTATATTTGTGAGATTCGAGATTTTTTTTGCGACGGAACTTTTAAATGCTGTACAGCGCCTTTCACGCAACTTTACTCCATACATGGAGATATAGGTAGTACTGAAAATAATACTAATATCATACCATTGATATACGCATATATGACTCGCCGCGATGTCGAATCGTACACAATTCTAATCAACTTAGTTAAAAGTCAGATACCTCGATGGGAACCTAGAATGATTAAAATCGATTTTGAGACAGCTGCAATAAAAGCTATCAAATCTATTTTTCCATTGGCTAAAGTCAAAGGGTGTTTTACTCACTTTAGAAAGGCTATATGGAAAAAGGGTCGTGACTTGAAACTCACAACATCCGGAGATATTTATAAAATTAGAGAGGTGGCACTGACTGCCGTGCTTCCGTTGCTACCCGAATCAGAAGTGATGAACGGGTGGATGTATGTAACTCAAAGGAGTACTACAGATCCTGACGTAATGCAATTCAGGAAATATGTAGAAGATTATTGGCTACGGGATGACTTTTTGACTGTCTGGTGTGTTTTCGGCGAGAGACATCGCACAACCAACGCGGTCGAAGGATGGCACAATAAAATCAATAAAGCCATGGGGAAAAAAAACCCAAACGCACTCCTGGCTTTAAGCGTCCTTAAAGAAGATGCAAATTTTTTCGTAGTGCGAAAAATGCAATTAAGCCAAGGTATTAATAACAAAAATAAACGTAAAAAAAAATATATTTTAAGTGATCAGTTTATTCACGACATGCAAATGGGACTTGTCAATGGGGACTTTAATATTGATTTATTTTTAGAAAGGATGAGGATGTAAAGATATTTTCTGTGACTATGATTAATAATGTGATAATTATTTCTACAAATTGTAAAAGATAATATGATTAAACTACCTATATAATTAATTTTGTGATAATTATTTACTCCCATTTCCAGCAAGGGTGGACATCGAGAATGTTTATTTAAGCAGTGGCTTTGTCCACCGGTGGTGGACATCGAGAGTAGTCATATGAAACTCGTGTCTTTGTCCACCCGGGGTGGCCAGCGAAAATAATTTAAAATTAATTCTCGCTGTCCCCCAGGGGTGCACAGCGAGAATTTTTTTAAATATTTGTGTCTCTGTCCACCCGCGGTGGACAAGCAGGGGGTGGACACCGGGAATAATCCCGGGCGAAGGGGTTATGTGAGACTCACCCCGGGAAAGATGGCGACATCCCGGTCATACCGACCAAACCTACCACGGCATTCCTCGACATTATCAGAGTCGGCGGGGCCGCGCGAATCATTTTCACATGCAGATCGCGATCCCGACGAACAACTCGACTACATCGTCTAACGCATGTCAACTACTCTAATTTGCCGTCAGAATGAGCAAAAGCGAATCAAATTACTTAATATGAGTTTGGTTTGTATACGTCGTTGATTAGCCTTCAGTAACGGGATGTTAGTATGTGCTATGCGCTTGCTGTAACGATACGTTTAAATGCAAAATGAATTAGGTAGTAGGTACCATAATTAGATATCGATCCCAGGATTCCCAAATTGGGAGCCCAGCCCATTTTCTAGTTGCGGTATTTTCGGGATTAAATTTGTCAGCTCCGGTATTCTCGGAATTGATATATACGAAAAATTGATATGAAGCATAGGTACATCATATGATGAAATATTCACATACACATAGGCCTCTCCACCTGTGGGCTCTCCTACAGTTTTCCACACAAGCTGGTCTTGGGCCACCTGTATTCAACCGCTTTCCTGTTTACCGTTTTAAATGTTAATAAATAAATAAATTTCTACATATTTATTTATTTATTTATATATGCTTACGTTTACCTCAATATATGCCTCGTCGATTGACTAGCCTAAGATTACATTATATTCGATCTTGAAGATTTGGGTTTGATTTCTCTATCGGATATCATAGCATGATTTTTGTGAGAGATTCTTAGCACTCTAATTAGTCTTTGGAAGGAAAAGCGCTGCTAATGTCATAACACACAACTTGACGGATTATTTTGGAAAGCGAAGATTTACTCCTGTATTCCATTTGGTTAGGTATTTAACTAAAGGTAAACAATCTTGATGGCGTGACTTTTTACATTAACACATTAAACAAATTAACTACTGCTTAAACTAACGATTCAATTGATTTAGTAATCATTATTGTTGTATTTACATAGATCTTTAGCAGCATTTTATTTTTAAACTGAGTTTTTAGATAAAAAGATAAAAAAGACTTATCAAGATTGTTTACCTTTAGTTAAATACCTAACCAAATGGAGTATAGAGTGTTCTATTTATCAGATGAATGGGTCTGAAAATTGTAATAACATGCTTTTTATGAAATAAACTTATATTATTAAATCTATAGATTTGAATAGTTAAGGACTGTGCTAGTGTGGCCAGAAAATACAGAGCCAAGGTATATTACTATCTTTTTATTTTTCAGATGGGCAAATTAATAGTCCTGTTAGTGATCATCATAGCGATATGCGCAGGGGTATTGCTCACGTACATGCATCAACAGGAGTCAGAGAGACCAGACTTAGATCTACAGAAATGGTGGGGGACTGGTGATAAACCACATAAGGAAGATAACTCTATAAAACCGTTCAAAATAGATTTTAATGACACGGTAAATATTTAACATATTATAATAATGTCCGCCAGACCGAATTTCGTTCACGGCGGCCAATTTTACGGACACTAGCCATGGCAGAAGATGTTATAGTGCACAAGTGTGTGCACAAACACAAATGCACTCTCTGTTCTCTAAATTTAATAATCCGGTGAGACGGTAATACGACACGACTGGCGAAAGATCAAGTGCGGGGCTAACGACTTTATCTGTTTGCCGAGGCAAGGGGGTGTCTAACACCGCCAACATCCTAACTCCTGCTGCGTTCCTAACTGCTCCTGCCGAACTGTATCTTTTGGTTAGCCCGACTTAGGGTTCGAACCGTTAGATAGAGCTCAGCACAGCAGTTACATTCACTACCGCTGCGCCACAGAGGCAGTAACATCAAAACTGATTTAATAAAAAATACAACGTATTAATAAAGCAAAAATTTGTCTAGAACTTTTTTAATTCATATATTATTTTGGAGCTCAAGTGATCACTTACACGAAGATATAGGTATATCAAGAGGGTTATTTTAATTTACGTTAGGTACAGTAAATTGTCTCCTTACATTTGCTACAATAATTTTGGAGTTAACTTAATATAATTATTATTTCTAGTCTGGTCTTTCTTTGTCTGAACGTTTGTAAAGTCCCACGCTATACAGAAACTATTCCTAGTGCGGCGGGTGTTATCTTTATTTAATAAATAATAATTCCTCCTTTACTGTTCCAGATGATTCAAGATTTAAAACAAAGGTTAAAACGTAGACGCAGATTTACAAAGTCGCTGGAAGGCATGCAGTCTAGATATGGAATGAACTCTGACTATTTAGAGAAGATTTTGACCTACTGGGTGGAGAAATATGATTTTAAGAAGAGAGCGGAGCTTTTAAACAGTTTTCCACACTACAAAACAAATATCCAGGGTTTAGATATACACTATATAAGGGTTAAACCCCAAGTGAATAAAGATATTATAGTTTTACCTCTTCTCATGTTACACGGTTGGCCCAGCTCGTCTAAAGAGTTCGATAAAGTAATTCCTATGTTGACGACAGTTAGAGACGATTACAAGTTTGTGTTTGAGGTAGTAGCTGCCGATTTACCTGGATTTGGTTTCTCCGAGGTAAGTAATATTTATATAAATACATACGATATTGTAGATCATTGCCATTAAGACGAATTTTGTGCAAAAATTCATCGAAATTCTTGCGACATATAAGAAATGTGAACATGTTTTCCAATGTATAATCATTAGGTATATCAATATATAGCCGTAAGACATAGACATTATCCAAAACGCTTTATAATTATTAAAATCTGTCAGTCATTATGTTCATGTGTTGATCGACGTTCTTTAATTATTTAACTATGCCAATATTTTGAATAGGAGCACCATCGAGGTATCATAAACGATCGTGCAGGGTATTGACATGTTTCTATGCAGATATACAGAGGGTCCCAGAAGATGTAAATCAAATTGTATCGGGAGATTCCTTAGGTAAGGACCTTTCAAATGTGCTAAATAACAAAATAAAAAAATTATGTTGTGTTGTTGGTCAAACTTACAAGATTTTCTTTGGTGCAAAAAAAAATACACCAAAATAATGCTGCGATTTCAAAACTACTTCAGTTAAAAAAAAATCATTTGTAATTTGACGAATCAATCCTTCACAAATAATAATAGTGAAAAGAAAAATGAATATTTGCCATAAACGAAGCACCTGTAGTTGGAAATTTGGAAAAAGTCGTAGTTTTTTAAAAACTTAGATTTTTATTTTTACACAAAGGTCATAATTAATATTTTTTTTATTTAGCACATTTGAAAGGTCCTTATCTAAGGAATCTCCCGTTACAATTTGATTTCATCTTCTGGGACACCTGTATATAATTTTGATAGTGACGACGGTGCCACAATTTGAAATTACATGAGACTTGGAATTGTTTGTTTGTACTTGTTGTTTTTCTTATTTATCTGTTCTACGAAACATGTTTTTAAACATGTTTATATCTCTAACAAGCTTGCTTGTGAAAATTTTTTTTCTTTTTTGGGGTGTATTTCTTGCACATAACAGGCGCCTTTTTTATTGCCCACTATCTATCTTTGCCTTTTTCTTTGTTGGTTTATTGTTTATAATAAGTGATAGATATTAAGATTATTTCTTTTTGTTGTTTATAAAGGGTTACATAATTATTTTATTACATTATTTTGTTTTATAATTTATAATAACAAGGAGTCCCTATATCATTTTTCAGACCTCTAGCGTCAAAATTGCGGCAGTCTCATACAAACACCATCCCCTAGTTTAAGGGGTTGGGGGATAAAAGTTACAAGTTTTATAATTTTTTTTTGTTTGTGTACTAATACTAGCGTACATACCAAATTTTAGCTTTCTAGGACATTAGGAAATACCCTAAGAATTTTGATAATCATCAGTGAGTCAGTGACAAAATCAGGGTTTTTTAGATATCAATAAAATCTAAAGTATAAGAGCTATGCAATTAAAATTTTATATGTTTAATAAGTCCGCTATTGACAACATATCCCGAGAATTTTGTTTATCTGGTATAATCCAAACCCAAGTTATAAGGGTTAAAAAAAACGACGAAGCGCTTCGAGAAAAGGTAGGTAGTGCCCTTGTGCTTCGCTTGGCTCGTCTTGGCGGGGGCACTACCATGCCCCCAGATTGCTGTCTCACGGGTCCAATTAAATAAGAGTTTGAAATATAGCTGACAAAAGGTGTGAGCGCTACAACGCCCAAACCTTCAATAAAT
This sequence comes from Catocala sponsa, assembly GCA_963564715.1. Classification (NCBI taxonomy): domain Eukaryota; kingdom Metazoa; phylum Arthropoda; class Insecta; order Lepidoptera; family Erebidae; genus Catocala; species Catocala sponsa. Next base: position 15,822,708 of record OY751338.1, on the reverse strand, counting down.
GAAATGTTTATGTAACAAACACATTTCTTTTTCAGGGTACAAACAAACCACATTTGAACCCTGTTCAGATGGCAATCATGTTACGAAACTTAATGTTGAGATTAGGCTTTGAGAAATTCTACATTCAAGCTGGTGACTGGGGTTCACAGTGCGCCACGCATTTGTCCACTTTGTTCCCCGATAATGTATTAGGGTAAGTACACTATCAGATAACTTTAAAAATATAATAATGGAAATGAGTTAGCAACGGTCTCGAGGTGATTATACTGTTATCTTCTTTGATAATAATTATAATAATTATCTTTTTGTCTTTATGCAGATAATAATAAATTATAAATCCATATCTTAATCTCTAGTTATCATGCTTGTAGTACCTACTGCTTAATTTATACAACAAGCAGTCAGCTATTTACAGCCTTTAAATAAAATGAGAACCATAGTACCAAAAACAGGACAAATAACTGTAATGAGCAATAAATCCATTCCTTATCTTTATTCAGGAGGACATACAAAGACAGATGACAACTAAACATTAAAAACCTTTACACATTATCACAAATAGTATGTCGGGAACTAAATTTAGCTAGATATACAATTCGATATTGTATACAATTTTTGTAAGCTGTTCTACATTTATGTAGCTTTAAAAGTACGCAAATGTTCATTCAATGACTAAACTGATCAAAGCGGGCGGGTAGGTTAAAATTACTTAAAGCTACAGTTATAGTAGGAAAAATGCCATCAACTAATCTAGGCTCCTGTATGACGAAACGTTTGGGATTTTTCTTTTAAAATTTTGACAATTGCCGAACTTTCGCGCCTATTGTTGTACTATTAGTAGGTTCTATGAAACATATGGGGTAACGCTTTGAACATCCTAAGCCCTTCAGTTAAATGGTGCGAACAACGGAACAAAAATTCGCGGTAGACATATTCTTCGTACTTCGTTCGCGCAAAGTTTCGGACAAACAATTGCATGGCAGACTTACTGGTTACGTACTAAGCTTACGAAAAACAGTATCAGTATCCGCGCAGTACTTCTGGACGCTCTCGACCGGTTACAGCGGCGGGCTGTCCGTATCATCGGAGATCCAGAGGTCACGAGTTCACTGGAACCTCTGCAACTCCGTAGGGACATTGCCTCATTGGCATGTTTCTACAGAATATACCACGGGGAGGGCTCTGAAGAGTTATTCCAACTTATCCCGCCTCCCCTTTCCTATTCAGAACAACGCGTGCTGGGCTCAGATGCCCTCCTTACACGGTAGAGTCGATTAGAGCGCGTACCAAAAAGTTTGGGTCGTCATACCTCTGCCGAACGACCAAGGCATGGAACTCTCTGCCAAGGCACGTGTTTCCTTCTTCCTTCAATCCTGGGTTCTTTAAGCGGGCGTGAAAAAGCATCTTCTCAGGCCGTCAAAGTAGAGACCTCAACATCGCCTCGGCTACTGTGGGGGCGATGTGGAGGCCACTGCTCTTAGACCACACGACTGCTTACCATCAGGTGGAGTGTGGTCATTTTGATGAGCAAAATAAAAAAATTAAAAAATATCAAAGTTGTCTATCTCTTTCAGTTTCCACACGAATATGCCGCTTTCATCAAGACCAATAAGCAATATAAAATTATTAGTTGGATCTCTTTTCCCAAGTTTGATTGACTCTGGTCGTCCAGAAAGAGTGTACCCATTGAAAAAGTTTTTGTCTTACATTATAAGAGAAAGTGGATATTTTCATATACAGGCTACAAAACCTGACACTATAGGTAAGAAATTAACTGTTCATTTTTAAAAGTAATTCTCGCAATCGAGATCCGATTGGAGAGACACGTATAAAAAACGAACACAAAGAAATTATACATATTTTCACGTATACAATTCTTAGTTCTAAATAGCATAAGAGCGTTTATGCAACGTTTTAAATAAATGTCATATTATGTTGAGGTTTCTAAATCCAATTATTTAATTTACGCTTTATTTTAAATATGTTTTAATACATTCAATAGACTACAGTAAAATGTACAGTGACATTATTATATTTGTAGTCCTTTTACATCTTAATAAAAAATCGAAAATTTTACATACGTAGGTAATATGCATAGTAAAAGTGCATACAAATACATTTTATCTATCATAAACTTTTACCTTAGTCTGTAGAGTATATTATAACATTTTATATTATTTACATTTAAAATCCATAAAATATGACACATGTATGCAACGTTACCACGCGGTACAAACACACTCGGTAAACACTCTTAAGATGAATACAAAATATTTTTTGTTATTTAATCAATTTCTTTTTTTCTTGCCAAGTGTACCCTTTAAATATGAAAGTGTAAGTAAAACCAACATATTATGTCGTGAAAGCAGGCCAAACATACACGTCCACGTTAACACGTCCGCATCGGTTGCAAGTCAACACAACCATTACACAATATTGTAAGTATGTACCTACTGCTCGTTATGAGAGCAAACGCGTATCTTTCAGTGAAATGTTTATTTCTTACGTTTCATATGACTGAAATGGATGAAGCCCCAACTGATTGTGGACGGTTACCGTAGACTATATACGCATTTCTTACACATTAATACACATTAAGGAACAAATATAGGATTTTGGCTGCGATCATTTGTAGGGTGGATGTAACTCCTAAGTCACTCTGCTCTAAATTAAATGTATGCCCCTATTTAAAAAAGTTATTTTAGATCAGAAAGAAGATGCTGTAGGAGTTATTTTTATATCGTGAACTACTCACACAAACACATATTTAAAAAAGTTAACACGCAGTGCTGAAATAAATGTCTTTTCTGTCTGAGGATTTCCGTATTACTTCAGTAACCTGTGCAATCGAGTCATATAATTTTATTATTGTTGTTATTGCAGGTTTTGCCCTCACGGACTCTCCAGCAGGATTGGCAGCCTATATAATGGAGAAAATGGCAATCTGCAGCAATAGAGACCAACTGGATACTTCTCACGGCGGTCTGGATAGTTTAGACATAGACGATGTCCTGGATATCGTTAGCATAACGTGGATGAACGAATGCATTGTCACTTCAATGAGACTATATGCAGAAGGTTACTCTTCGAACGAAATATATGCTGTTCATAAGTAAGTACATGAATAATACAACAAAAAGCATCTCGATAGCAGCACAGAGATAGGAAGTTGGCGATGTTACAAACCTCCATACCTCGGAAAACATGTAAAGTCTCCGTCTGTCCTGCGCCTGATCTCTCTCCGGTCGTAGCGGATTGCCGTACCATCGGATCATGAGAGTTAGGGAGCAGAGAGGGCACTTATGTTTTCGCACATACTTGTGCACTATAATATCTCCTGCGCAGATAGCCAGTCTCCATTAGGCTGACCCCACATTTGGCGTCCGCGATCCTCGGGCGTGTGAGCGACGCTGGCACCGCGCGCGCGCCGCGCTCGCGTCGCGTGTTGCTGGCGTTACTACCCTTCGGCGTCTGCCGAGAGTGCACGCGGCGCGCACGCAGCGCTCGCGTTGCGTTCTTACCCCTTCACCCGCTATCCCCGCCGCCCGCTACTACTAAACGCGACGGCGAGCGCCGCGTGCGCGCTCGCTGCACACACGTCACACGGCGGCAACACATGAGTCACACGACGCTTATGCAGCGCGCGCGCGGCACCAGCGTCGCTCACACGCCCGAGGAATGCGCACGCCTAATGTGGGGGACGCCTTACGATTGGCCGCCGTGACCGAAATTTGGTCTGCAGGACATTATTATTATTATTTCAGGACTTAACGCGAAGCGAAATTTTCTCTAAAACTTAGAATAGTGCTACAGAAGATGTAGATATGGCCTTCTTACAGAAAATCGCAGCCATATAACCTAGTGATCCGTTCCTGTCACTTGAACTAGGAGTCGACTGCTAACTTTGCAAGGTCGCTAAAGGAAGAAAGAAAAATATATGTTTCACAATACAATAAAATATATACAGAACAGTATATAGTATGGAGACCAAATTAGGTACCTGCATCAGCTATTGTTGCAGTTGCAGGCCTTAACTTAAGACCGTTCGCAACATGCATTGCGATAGAAATGTTTCTATGGGGCGGCTTTTAGATCTGATCATGTGGCAAAAAAGAGCCAATGCTGCTATTTGAAACTAATGTAGTTAGTGTCTACCGTTATAGTAATAAATATTTAGAAATTGAAATTAGATTTCATATAAAAATACCTTTGTGCTGAACCAAGAGCGTAAAATGGAATACTACTGTGTAGAATAGTAATGTGCAATAGCTCCAAAACAGAGAAATTTGGGTATTTGTAAATTGAATGATCCTATATAGATGCAGAATTTAGGTTTATTTCGATGAATTCGTTGTCACCTATTTGTTTTCGTCTATATTCTCGTGCCTACAAACTGACGGTTTTACATTCCATTATTTGCGTATGACTAATACGCAATCAAATAATTAACCAGCATTGATTGTCAACAACTGACGCATTTGAAAAATGAGTCGAATAATTTAAATTCTTAATAGTCTCTTAATAATAAATAGGCGCAAATCGCTATACATAGAAGTATAAAAAAGCATGATTGGGAATAGCTACGTCATTAATTTACCAATAAATCTTATAACCTAAGTTATAATAATAATCAATAGCCAAATATAAATAAATCTATTTGTCTTTATCATGCTTAAGCATATTGAATATACATAGAATAAACGAACAACTTTAGTTTTGCTAATCTGACGTTATTGCTTTTCAGTATTCCTACGAAAGTGCCGACAGCCGCTATAAAGTTCTTATACGAGGTGATATACCAACCAGATTGGATATTGAGGGACAAGTTCCACAACTTGGTACGGTCTACTATTGTGGACTATGGAGGACATTTCGCAGCGTTGCATACTCCAAAGGAATTAGTCGACGATGTATTCGAAGCGACGACCGAGTTTATTAAGTTCCATAATATGCATAAAAAGTAAGATGACGCATGCGCAATATACCCTTAACATTTCTATCATTGTGACGTAACCATAAGGAAAGTATTACGCTATAACATTTATATAGATACATTTCGGTGTCTTTGACTGATTTATAGAATTTAATATTAATTATAAGGACTGACAATGTCTATATTTTGTAAGAAATATTATAGTATTTTGTCACGATTATATTTTGTAAGAAATATTATAGTATTTTGTCACGATTATATTTTGTTAGAAGAGTGCAGGCTTATCGGACACTATTGATTTGAACAAACTTCTAATGTAATACGACAATATATTACCGACGATGGCAAACTGATTTAAACGCAATTCTTATCAGACATCAATATCTCTAAATAGAATATAACAAAATCATAGATGCATGTAAGTCAATTTCTCAATAAAATTGCGTTTTGCTCAATTTGCCTTTTACCTGTCGAAATACATTATTAATTTGGGTATTAACGCATCTGATCTGCTGATATTATAGTGCCGGAAGAGCCATATAGCAGGAATAGGAAGTATTATTAGTCTTCGCTCCCGAATTAAGTCCGTATATCAAACGTTCCTATGTAAATACAACCATTCTGATCGACCAATTGGTACTCCATAAAACTCCCCACATATCAAATTGGAGTACCTATTACATCGACATACCGGCAGCGCTCTTTTTGGGATTTTGAAGTATCAATTATCTTTTTCGGTGATATAACTCAGTGAAATTAAATACGCCTGAGGCCCGCATTATACAATGTTACATTTTATCGTACAAATACGTGAAAATTAAAAATACATTGGATAAAACAAATGTTCTATATTAAGATATAAGGAATTCAATTCAATATAAAAGTAATAATTATGAATAAAAATAATAATAATGAAAGCAATTACAATAATGATATCAATGTTACAATAGTGAATATGCATGTATTTCTTTTATTTTTTCAAACGTTTCTTCTAGTTATAACATTACCAAAAATAAATATAACACATCCAAAATATAAACCATTAGGCAAAAAATATATATTAAAATCACTATCATTTTCGGACGACCTAAACGATCCATTTTGGCGCGCTTATTCTGTGACGTCAGATTACACACGTTCGATGTCAACAACGAAGTGATTAGTTCACAAAGATACTAAAAGTTAAAAAAGTGAGTGATAAAATCAACTTATTACCATAGAAAAGCCCAGAAAACCTTATTATAAATATTGTGTCGTTCCTATGTGCCAAAATAACATAAAAACTGCACGTGACAAAGTATATTTCCTTATGCCCAAAGATGGAAGTATTAGAAAAAAGTGGTGCAAGGCGATGAGAAGAGACAATATATCGTGTTTGAGCACTTTGTACTGTTGTGAAGATCATTTTAACGTAAGTAAGGACGTTGAAATAGTGATAAAATATATAATATAAGTGTCATTTTGCTTAGTTACCTACACATACTTGTTTTGTTTATAAAACTCGATGAAAACATAACCTAGTTTACAAAAAGTTCGTACCTAATTGTCGTTCGTTCGTTCATTCATTCATAAACAATACTCTTATGGATAAATACTAAATATATATAATAGATAATGGATAAATATGTCATTTATCCATAAGAGTATTACCTATAAATGAAAACATGTAACTTATTAGAAATTACTATTATTATATTACAATCTGGATTAGATATATGATGCGTATTAAGATCATAAAGGCGTCTATTTTAGGAAGATTATCTGATTGTGGTTTAACAAAACCGGATTCAGTCATTGTATTAAGTCTTTCTTCACAAGGATTTAATACTTTAACACAGAAAACTAATAACTTAATATGAAACAACCGCGAAACAATACAATTAATCACCAGAAACCATACAAACAACTCGTTGACAGAAGACGTCGAGTGTAATATGACGTCACGTTTTGTTCCACCAATAGCGTTGCGTTTTGGAAATTTGCGAGGGATTTTCATAAAAGCCACTTTTTGATGATTAAATTTCACTATTAAATTACGATAAATTTTTAAAATAATTGTATAGGTATGTTTTTTGAGCAATAAAGATCACCAATAATAATATTTTGTCCATTTTGGAGTCACGTGCATATTACCTATTGAAGAATAATATAAATTTTAATAAATACGATTTTAATAAGAATTTAAATATCTACTGTATTTTTTATAAATGTTGATTTGCTTGGGTTTGACTGTAGTTAATGGCTTAACGAATGCAACCCTGTTGACAAGATTGCTATAGGCACCGCTCTCACATAATCCGGCACTGATATTATAAGAGTAGACATTGACAGCGGCTGATGTTAGTTACTTAACACCACTTTCAAAGCAGCTTTGGTCAAATGTTTTAAGACCGTGATATTATGTATGTTTTAATTATATTGTAATAAATTTTTAATTTTGGTGACATGTTCAATAAACCGTGAAGACAATAACAGGTATCACCAATAAAATACATATAATAACGTATAAGCCAAACATTGTTTTGTTTTCAGTAAACAAATCAGATATTATGGTTTTATGTATATAGATGGCTGTTAATAAATTGAAATCATATTTCATGAAATGTTTGACTATAATTGTAAGAAATGTTATGGGTAGATATGAATTTGTTTTTATATGTATAATTATGATAATAATAACAATGTTGTAACTAGTCCAGAACAAATAAAATAATTTAAATCTTTATATCGCTTTATTATAAAAAAACCGTCAAGAACATACACATACTTGGGTATGTATCCAAGGTGCCTAATTGCGACTCATAGTCGGACTCGGGCACTCAGGGTACGGTATTTTAGAAGTAAACATAATATGGAAATCGAATTAAATTCTTCAATTTCAAAAAACAAAACGTTGAGCGTCACTTGAGTTCCGACCGTTCGTCTGTTAACCAGTTAATTATTGAAATACTGCTGCCGACGGATTAACAAGTTAAGCGATATTTGACGATTTATATTTAGCACGTTCACGAAAAAATAGAATACTAAGTTTAAAATAGAACATACCTTTTTTTCAGCCAGGAAATCTGCGACCTCTTTGGGTGCAAAGAATCCGGGCACCAAAAAGTCTTTCCTCGGACTAAATTGTTCCACTTTCATTCGACCTGCCAAGTTGAACTTCTCACCGGCGTAATAGAGATTTCTAAAACGAAGAAGTAGCATTAGATACTAAGAATTGATTATATTTTCATATATTATGTATAATTGTATATACTGGCTGATCGTAGAATATATCGAGAAGCTCGTAATAATTAAAACGACTAAAAAAGTTTCAACTGTTGTTGATATTTGGAATACGTTCATTTTGGCGTCTATACGCTATAAAATCTCATGTGTAATTTTAAAAATGATTTTCAGTAACGCCCTCTGCCTCATAAATCCATGAGTATAAATAGGTCTCATTAGATATAATAATCATGTAATTTACTGTAATTGTTGTTTACTGTATTAAGAAAATGATTAGGATTCCCTTATAAGAAAAAGCCTGGACTTATATTAGTAGAATATTTAAAAAAATTCTATTATTTATTTTGCAGAGTTTAGGTGGCTGAGACCAGGTATAGGCAATTGCATCTGCATTCAATGTTTCATCAACGCTCATCGGCTAAACAACGTTTCACACAATTCGATTCTTAGACGATTCTTGCTTGGCCAAGAACAAATAGTGGATTAATTTTATTTTCTTATATTTTCAGTGGTCGTGCTAAGGATCAGCCAAGTTTTCTAATCTATAGTAAAATATTCCACCAAAACAGACATAAAAAAATGGAGATTATTTTTAATAGGGATGTGTTATGATTGTTATGATGCTAGGTTGGATACCATACCAGATTACATTAAATGTTGCATTTTATATCATCAGCTTCTACATACTACTTTACTACAAACTATTTGTACTACGACTAAACAACTAAAATGCTGATGAAGAAGAATTGTCACCAACAATTGGCTGACCTAAGTTTGCGTCAAAATTGCACGGCTCGTGTCTCGTTTTGTTGCGTGCCTTGGAACTCGCAAGAGAGGACTGAAAAAAAATTAACATAAAATATACCTGTTACTGATAAGTCGGCATTTGATGTTAGTCAGCTGACCTTCATTCATGGTCGGAAATTTATGGTACAAGTACAAGGTTGCAGCGAACTTCAGGAAGGAGTCTCCAAGGGTCTCCACTCGCTCCAAGTTAAATGTGTCATGGCATTTGATCGTCGTAAGGGCAGCCAACATATCTTTCAGTTCTGGACCTTTATTGCCTTTTTTTATTTGCAATAATTCTATTTTCTCGATGTATCTGAAAAACAGAATGTTATTCAAACTTTTTATGATTGAGTTCCTTGGTTCATTAATAATGTTGTCGTCAGACAATTTTAAGAATAAATTATACCGGGCACAGATCAAGACCGGAGTCAGGAATTATGCTGGGTAAGTGCTTCAGGAATTATGGTTATGTTAATCTCTTTTTAAAATCTTGTCTGGTTTTGTTGTTACGTTTGGACAAAAGGAATGTATTGATAATGGTACAATTCGATCAAATTAGGTTTAATATACTACAAATTGACGTAATAAGGAATGATACTAACTTAGCGGGTGGCGCAGATATAGCGGCAGACGTGACGACCCGACGCGGTGACCGGTTCGAATAGGAGCTTTTTGTGGCCGTCAACGGCGCCGACACAAACTCGTCGTAGCATTCTATATCCATCACGGTCACCGTTGAAAGGTTACGCTCTATATCAATAGGCTCCATTTTCACCTGTTAAATGCACATTTAATTCAAATATATATCATGCATAGTCATACAAGGTCGATTTTCAAATATCACTTGGCTCTCTGGTTAAATAACAAATGACCGTTTTTAGACTTTCGCGATTTGTACACATTAATGTAATGCTAGGTAATGAGTCTTACTCATAGATGTCGCTAGTGTTGTTTGTCAAAATACCGACAGTACTAATATAAATAGTAATGACCTAGCGAGGGTAGTTGCCGAAACACACTCTTCACGAAAGCGCCGCTAAGCTCAAACCAGCCAACCCCTGACCACGATCGATGCAAGTCGGTTATCGAAACGTCGGTCAATTAATAGGTATTTATTACCTTATCGATATACCTTTATATACTTTATCGCGAGTTAGACCTGTTACCTAGCATTATATTAAGTATAAATAACAAAATGTAAATCTTCGGTGCTAAGATTTATCTGTTATTTAGCATTTTTCAATATTTATGGATAACATAAAAGCAGCGATAGCCTAGTGGGATACCGTTGGACTGCCAAGCAGAGGTCTCGAGTTTGATTTCAAGTCACGCACCTCTGACATTTCTATGTTATGTTCGTATTAATTAATTAATTATCTCTAGCTTGAAAGGTGAAGGAAAACATCTTGAGGAAACCTACATGTCTGAGAGATCTCCGTAATGTTCTCGAAGACATGTGAAGTCTGCCAATCCACACTGGGTCAGCGTGTTGAACTGTGGCCTAACCATTCACATACAGAGATGAGACCCATGCCTAGCAGTAGGACAGTGTAACTATATAAATTGCTGAATATTATTATTTATTGCGCATTGTTGGACGATCCTTAAGTAAACAATAAACAAGTAAAACCTAGTGGAATATGCAAGAAGCGACATCAATTGTTATGTTATTCTATGGAAAAGAGAAAAGGTTCAGTTCAGAAATTGTCAAAAATGTATGACTATGTAAGGCATTATCGCGGGGCCGAACTATGAGATTTATAGAGATTCGTCGAATATGCATCAATAGGCGTTAATGGCTATGTTGTTCTATAGAAAAGAGAAAAGATTCAAGCTAAAAATTTTTCAAATATTGATGCAAGGCATTATCGCGGGGGTGAACTATGAGCTTTATACAGACTCGTCCATGCTCTGAAAGCCGATTATTATCGTTACTGAAAGCTTAAACTTATACTCACATCCCAAGGATATTCCTTATTAAGTTTCTTTTGTTGTAGCTGGTACAAACTCTCCTTCATAGAAATTATATTAGGACGTCTTGTTTCGTCATCTATTGGATTATTTATTCTAAAACACAATACATTGGCATTAGTTTTAACAGTATCTGTATACGTAATATTTTAATCTGTTTGTTAAAAGAATGTTATAAAATTAACTGTCTCAGGATATGAGAGAAAAGTTAATTAAAAAAGCTTTATCAATAAAATTTTCTGTAATTATATTACTAAGCAATTACGTTTACAAAATAATCATGTTGATCAACTTTATTTTTAGTATACACCAAACCAGAAAATATATTTTTAAGAATAATAAATATTTATTACACTCAGCACTAATTTTAAATAGGTTTGGGAGACTGGTGTCTTAACTAGACAGGAGTTTGTATTTTAGGCCTCCAGCTCTACTTTGTTCAAAGTCAGCAATAGAAGTATGCATAGTATAGTAAGAACAGGTCCTGATGGTATCTCAGGCAAAACTCTTAAATGCGTAAGAACGCTAATATTCTAATTCTAATTCTAATATTCTACACATACACACAACACCATCTAGCCCAAACTAAGCAGAGCTTGTACTATGGGTACTAGACAATGGATAAACATACATATATACTTTTTTTTTTGTAAATACATACATATTATACATAGAAACACCTAGACCAAGACAAACATCCATGTTCATACACACAAATGTTTGACTTGTGCGGGAATCGAACCCGCGACCTCAGGCGTGACAGCCGGTTATACTAACCACTACGCCATCGAGGCCGACGACGTAGTGATAGAATACTATCTATTATAATAGAAGAATACTTGACAAACTAACAAGTTCATTAACGATTGATAAAATCTGGATATTCTTTCGACTCACGTATAAACGGCTAAAACGAATTTTAAATCTGTAATAAAAAATCATCCAGGTCTATGTACATATATAAACTATTGTCCTATTTCGGTACTGCTGCTTATATCCAAAGTATATGAGAGTATAATTTGTAACCACTATGAATATATTTAAGCTCTATTAATTTTCTTTATTACAAAGTATGGTTTCCGTTCTGAATTAAATACATTGCCAGCGTGTAAGACCTACCTCCCGCGGGCAGCGAGCGAACATTGACGCGTTCGGTAACCATAATTGCGCGGGAAAAACGAAATAATGACAACAGCTGCAAGCTTTTTGAGATATTTACTTGTATTCTTTTAATTTATTTAACATTCTAATAATAATACACTATGTATAAAAGTTTAAAAACCATAACTCGACAACGTAAAAAGGGGACTAAAAGGACAAATTTAATTTATATAGTCTATGACACTAGTCGGGTAAAAATATGTGCCTGGTGCCTCGTTTATCGTATCGCGTGATATCATATTCCATTTTTATTTGTTAAAAAAATAAAATGCTACATGGAAAATGTTAAGTACCTGTCCACAGAAGTGATTTGAGTTGGTTCTTCGACTTGAGACAATAGTGAATTGATAGCGATTTGAATGTTGGCTTTGATTGGCGCCCACTCCTCGCCTGTGAAAACATAATATGTTTATATTTGCTCATATTCAGTGCTTTATGGATTGCAATTGTTAAATATGCAGGTCATGTACAAATTTCGCCACGCCCAGAATTTGTCACCCGCAGGCAGTTAATGCCTGCATTGGGCACTGCTGGGTAGGTCGCTGAAGTAGTTTCAGTTCCAGTAACCCTCCCACCATTCAAGGCAGGAGTTGGCACACAGTGGTAGGTTTAGTTGATAGTACCCGGGATGTTCCACCTTTCCCCTGGTGAGGCCGACATAACCTCTTCGCGCCCCTTTTGCCCGCGGTGAGTTATGAGTAAATGCATTTCCTATGGTTAAAATAAGAACAGATTTGTACGAATTTTGCCAAACCTCACAAGAGAGTCGGTGTAATTAGACATAACGATACCAATGATACTTGGACTTTAAGGAAGCTTAGTGTCTTCTGAAAAAAATAATTTCATAGTAAATATTAAGAAACGCTCAAACCATATTGACCAAATAAAGGGTTTTCCAATAAGGACGTGACAACTTTTTTTTTAAATAAAACGCAAACCATTTGAGATATTTCCAAAACTTTATAATCGACTTGAAATACAATCAAAACATTTATGAATGGAACTCGACTTCGTTCATGTGGCCGCCGCGGACACGTCGGCAGCGGTCGATTCGTTGGACCCGATTTTCGATGACTCGGTCACACATTTCGGCCGTAACGGCCGCTATTTCGCGTTCAATGTTGGCTCTGAGTTCTTCCAACGTCGTCGGCTTGTTGGCATAGACCAATGATATGACGTAGCCCCAAAGAAAAAGTCTACCGGCGTTAAATCGCACGAACAAGGTGGCCAATTGACTAGGCGATGCCCAGTTCTTGAGAACGCCGCGGAATCGACTGATTTAGATCGTTTACTACGGACGCCTGAACGGCAGCGATATTTTCGTCACTTCGACCAACCCGTTGTCTCACTGGCACCGCAGCATCACACAATGAATATGTAGACTCAAATTTTTGCACTAAACTTGTTATTGCTTGTCTACTAGGGCGTGAATAACGACCGAAAATTGGAGTTAACGCTCTTAAAGTTGCGGTCACCGACTCCGAATTTCGGTAGTACATTTTTATAATTTGCATACATTGTTCGTTCGTGTACTTTACCATGATGAAAATGTTGAGTTTACTGAAAAAAAAGGAAAGTAACAGTTAGATGATCAGTGAAATAGTGCGTTCACAAATTAAATTCAAAGTTGTCAAGTACCTATTGGAAAACCCCTTATAAAAATTCAAGTGTCTCGACCATTTGGTTTGATCTGTGTGTTGATACATTGGTCAGTTTATTTTTAGTAGGTAGGTTATTGTAACCAATTTTATGGACTACAAATTGGTTTAAATTCATTTATTAGTCAATGCTTAGGGTGCGTTTCCACTGATGCGGAGCTGGACGGGGAAGAGTAGTGAAAAGAAGTATTTCCATTGAAGCGGAGCAGTTCGGAGTGGCTGACCAGACCAGAGCTGCAATGATCTTGTAATCCGGTGTCTTTCACTATGATTTCCCACCCCATATCTTAGGTTTCATTGCATTTATATGTTGTCAGTCGTGTATCCCATAAACATAGAAATTTTTGACACATTCAATTAGTTTCTCATCCATTTTGATTTACATACAATGTCGATGACTTGTGAAGTGTATGTAATATCGCTAACTAAACTAAAATGCAGCACACGAGTCCTTTCGTGACAAGTCTATACTAGCCGCCGCGCCGCGCCGCACCGTCCCGCTACCCTCCGCTTCGTGCGCTCCGCTCGGCACCACAGTCTACTCGACTCCGTTCTGTGCGGCTCGGGGCCGCATGTTCATATATTTTATTTGAAAATCCGCTCAGCTGCGTTCCGCTCCACTTGCACTGTTTCCACTGATGCGGAGTGGAGATATCGAGCACTGTGATTGGCCAGTTCACGGTTCGCTCCTCTCCACTCCGCCCACCTCCACGTCAATCGAAACGCACCCTTATAAATGTCAAACTAATAAAACCCTGTCGAATATAATAAATTAAGTATCGTACACGCTCGGCTCGTATTCAACGTGTAATATTAATTTAGATTGTAGTTTCCTGAAATATAGCGTATTTTATTTTCAGAAGCACCAAACCTGGAAGCCGGCTGATTTATTGGTGATCTTAGTGATCGCTGTGGTTTTTATGTTTGTTATGGTTTGTTTATGTAAGGTAAAAAAGTAAAATACGTCCAATTTTACTTTATGCAGCACTAAAATTGGACGTATTTTACTTTTTTACCATTTGCCATCTAATAATATAGAAACCTCTACCTTACATAGGTAAGGTAGAGGTTTCTATATTATTAGATGGCAATGACCGTTTCATTGTCTTAACCCTTACATAATTTCCATATTTACACTCACAAGAACATATTTTGTGGTCTTGTATAACTTAGAATAGACATACTCTTTGGCTTTTTTAATAGTTCGTCATTGATTCTTCGTAATTCGATTTATCGTTCACTGTTGCCGAGATAGGAAATCCCACAAGACCCAGATTGGCACCTTTCGATATAGGAATTACATATGGCTAAAGTATTTATCTACCTCTCTCTTTAATGTATCTTATATGGAACATATTCTAAACACAGTTTAGTAAATAACGTCTGCTTAACTTTATTTCATTGGACTTTTGTGTAAGTGAATATATATTATTTATTTTATTTATTTAATAAGGCACACAAAACAAAACATAGTGCATACAGTATAAAACTTATAAACTAACAGTTTTGGTTTAAACTATGGTTCTAACTATGTGTACACATCACGATTATTAGATATCAGTACAAGATGACGTTACAGAACTCTAATTAAAAATAAATACACAAATAATAACAATTGACTTAATCTTACTAAGTAAATTACAACATGTTTAAATAATATATGTAGGTATGTTAAGATGCTTATCTATGGAAATAAAGACAAAATATGCCTCACAGTATTTTTAAATTGTATAATTTTATAGTTAAAAACGTCTAGAGTTTTATGATAGTCAGGTAAAAGATTATTATACATTCGACACATTCTGACCAACGGATTGTAAAAAGATGTGTTATTGATGTGAACGTCCAAAATGAAGCTTTTTAGGTGTGGGTGGCGCGATCTGAACCTAGTATTTACATTTATTTGAGATAATTTCGGGCAGTCTATAGTAGAATGAACAATCTTGTGAAGGCACGTAAGATCCATGTATCTGCGGCGTGATTCAAGAGAGAGTAAACTAAAATATTCCAAACGTTCTTTATAGGAGTGTAGATTATGGTTGAGCCGATGTTTATAACATAATATTCTTGTCATTCTCCTTTGTATTCTTTCTATCCTGTCTGTGTGTACGGCATAGAAAGGCGACCACACTGGTGAGCCATATTCTAAAATGCTGCGGATTAGCGTACAATACAAATAAATTATACTACGTGGTCTCTTAAATTCCTTTGTAATAAGAGACGTACTTATCACTCGATCAGTGAGGGATGCTCAGGGGTGGACTGATCATCGTCCTGTGTTATCCAAGCTGCGGTTGCAATTGAAAACGCCGCGTAGAGCTGCACACAAATTTTCACCAAAAATATATGGCGAAAAACTAATTCGCAATAAACAACTCACAGAGTAACTAGATGAAGCATTTCGTACCGGTATGCCAGAGATAACAGCCGATGCGTCGGTGGACGAAACATGGCGCTTGTACGCTGATAATTTATAAAGCTGTGCCTCACAAGTTCTTCGGAAACCAGAGCGGAAAAACCAAGACTGGTTTAATGACTCGGATGTTGAAATCAAGAAGCTTGTCGAGGAATATAGACATGCTCTTCAATTACCAGACGTTTATGAAAGGAGGAAAGCTCATCACAGCCTAAAAGTAAAAGTGTGTGCTGTCAAAGATTAAAGCTAAAGAAATCCAGAATTATGCCGACACAAACCAATCCGCTAGATTCTTTGAGTGCCTGCAAACTATATTCGGACCAAAAACTTAGAAAATAACTGCAATGTACAACAGAGAAAGAAATAGTCGGATAACTGACCATAAAGATATACTGGGCCGATGGGCAGAACACTTCAACGACGTTTTAAATCCCAGCATACAGACTACAGACCTACCTTATATTGAGTCCCTCGAAAGTTTGCCCACCGCTGATTACCTAGCGGATTCACCATCTTTTGACGAATATCAATATATTCGTCAAAAGATGGTGGCATTCTTCATTTTTCTTAACGGTGCAATCACCGTTAAGAAAAATGAAGAATGCCAAATCCAGGTGGGATGAAACAGTTTACCATCCGAAATCCTAACTAATATTATAAATGCGAAAATGAGTTTGTTTGTTACGCTTTCACGCCTTAACTACTCAACCGATCAACATGAAATTTTGCATACACGTTGTCAGAGGTACAGAATAGGACATAGGGTACCTTTCATCCAGAAAAAATAACTGTTGCAAACCTTTTTTTTTTTCTTTTTCTTTTTTTTTTTCGTGTGGGAATGCTTTGATTCATACTTCTCCGCGGAAAAGAGGGAGCGGAGAGGTTATGTCGGACTCACTCGGGAAAAGATGGAAAGTCTCGGGTACTATCGACTAAACCTACCACGGTGTGCCAACTCGCTGCCTTGAATGGTGGGTGAGTCGCTGGAACTAAAACTACATCAGCAACCCACCCAGCAGTGTCCGATGTAGGCGAAAATGCCTGCGGACGACGACTCCTGGGCGACGCTCCGGCACGACAGAGGGCGTCGCTCCGACTCAATAGCTTGCGGGCTGGAGATCCCCGTTCTCCCGCCCGCGGCCTTCACTATGGTGGCATCAGGCGCGCCTAGGCGCGCCTGCGACGCCCGGTCCGCCGGCGGCGGCTCGGATCCGCAAGAATACTTTCCTCACGGATCCGCTCCGCCGCCTCCTTCCGCGAGATAACGTCCTAGCAGAAGGATGCGACCGCTATCCAGTTCCTCTCGCTGTCGAACATGGCTTTGATCACGGCCGGCAGCGAGAGGTTGACACCCACAACGTCGACGAGTTCACGGCGCTGCACCGCCCAAGCAGGACATGCCTCAAGCGTGTGCTGCGCCGTGTCCTCAGTACACTCGCAGTGGTAGCAAATGGGACTCGGTTCCCTCCTAGCGACCGTATGCAGGTACTTACCAAAGCAACCGTGCCCTGACAGCACCTGCACTAGTCCGAAGGAAAGAGTCCCATGCTGCCGCCCTGCCCACCGCTCCAACACCGGCTGGAGGGCCTCAACGGTTCTAAATCCGGCTATGGGCACCTCCAGCCGCGCCTTCCATTTTAAAAATAAGACCTAGTGGGCTCGGTTTCGTGTAGCCGTTATAATCACCGGTAGGGGACGAACACCCGCCTCCTCCCTTAGCGATGACATGACTTTAAATGCTTCGGCGAGCACTTCCGCTTCCAAGTCCCACGGGGGAGTTCCGGCCAATGCGCAGGCTGCATCCGCCGACACCGTGCGGTATCCTCGTATGATCCTGACCGCCATGACTCTGCGGTCTCCGCAAGAGAGTACTGCACTGGGCGGTCAGGGAGTCCACCCCCACCGGTGCGCCGTAAAGCGCCATAGACCGGACAACCCCAGCGTAGAGCCGCCGACAGCCGACACTGGGCCCGCCCAAATTCGGCAAGAGTCGCCCTAAAGCAGACGCAGTGCCGAGCCTAACCTCTTCCCTCAGCAGCTGGGAAGATTCTGGCCCATATAATTAACACCCGTTTGTATCGTCATGCAGAAACTATACTTCCTGAAAGCCAGTGTGGATTTCGCACGGGCAGATGTACAGTGGATGCCATTTTTGTTGCAAGTCAACTTCAAGAAAAAAGTTTGGAACAGGAATGTACCCTTTTAATGTGCTTTGTAGACTTGGAGAAGGCTTTTGACAGAATTACGTGTGAGACTTTGTGGATCGTGTTGAAGAAAGCTGGCTGTCTTGAAAAATTATTATACTTAATACGCCGTTTTCATGACAACATGATGGTGAGAGTTCGACACGAAAATGACTTTTCAGATCCATTTCCAGTGACCAGTGAAACAGGGCTGTGTCTTGGCACCTACTCTATTTTCGTTATATTTCGCTTCTGTAATGCAAGATGCGGCGAAGACTTGTACCGGATCTATACAAATTAATTCAAGAACTGATAAGAGTGTTTTCGATATTGCCCGCTTTAGAGCTAAACAATATGTTGCGAAACTTCCTATCTTGGAAGTCTTGTTTGCAGATGACGTTGGTATTATGGCCGATTCTATGGAGTCTTTGCAGGCGTACGTGGAATCTCTACACACATCGTGCCGCAGATTTGGTCTGGTCATTAATACGAGCAAGACTCAAGTAACACACCTGTCAGAGGATGCCAGAGAGATTCCTATAACATCATCTTGTATTCCGCAATGTTAGATGAAGTCTCACATTTCAAGTACCTGGGTAGCATAAAAAATGCCAACACTTTGGCAGCGGAAATACCCGCCCGAATAGCAAGTGCAGCAGCAGCTTTTGGCAAACTAAGAACACGCGTTTGCAACTCACACGATCTTAAATTGACAACCAAAATTATGGTGTACAGATCCATTGTCTTGCCCACATTATTGTATGCCTCAGAAACTTGGTGCTGCTATAAAACAGATATCAAACAATTAGATACTTTCCACCTCAAGTGTCTTAGGTATATTCTGCGGATTAAATGGCAGGACCGGGTTCCAAACACTTAGGTATTGAGACGTGCAGCTGACCTGGAATAGAAACGCTCATCATAAAACAGCAACTGAGATGGAGCGGCCACGTTTCACGTATGGATGACAAGAGGCTTCCAAAGGCAGTTTTCTATTCCGAGCTCTCTTGTGGGATACGTAAACAGGGTGGACAATATCTTCGTTACAAAGATATCCTGAAACTTAACCTTGTAGCGTGCGATATACCTGCAGACAGCTGGGAGAAGCGTGCACGTCTCAGATCGGAATGGCGGCGGCGTACCATCCATAAATACGCCGATAGGTATGAAGCAAAACGACTACAATACCTTGATATCGTACGCCAATTACGTAAGACCCGACCCAAACCACATTACAACTACACATACAATTCGGCTGGTCAGCTCTATTGTGGGCCTTGTAATCGAACTTTCAAAACAAAGTTCGGTTTTGCAAGTCACATACGCGCCCACCGCAACAACAATCCAGACTAAATTGAAGGAGTCGCCGTCACTGGACACGGTGAGGAGGACATGATGATGAAGTGAATATAAGTTCAGCTCTGAATCTTGTAGACAAACCAATACAGGCAACATTTCTCTTTATCATCCAATGTTGTGAGTTCAGTTCTAAGAAATCCATTCTTATTGTATAATTTTAAATATTTAAATAGCATTCTGGTTTGCAGTCATAATCGGCTAGCAAAGGTCCTATTTCTTTCAGTGCCGAGCTATTAAGGCGAGGATTTCCAAGCGCTCAAATGTTTTGGGGCCCCCCGCTTCACCGATCCGCGCGTACGCCGACGTCCATAATTACGATGAGTCGGGCGGTATGATACTCGCGAGTGCCGGTGACGTAGGTAGGGTGGTGGCACCAATTATCGGCCGTGTCAACTTTTTTTGAACTTTGACTGCTTGTAATTTTTACGTTAATAGCTTAATTTGCTTTCTTGCAATGCCTTTTTCGGGTAGAGGGATACTGAAACTCGGTTTGGGTAGAACATTTCTAAGCTGTGACACTAGTGCATTCTTCATAGGCGTGATAGTGATAGATAATACGATAATAATATTATTAAGTGTCTATGAAAACTACGTAAATATAACAATGAAACCGTATTCCATGTTTGGTAATAGTGTGGTAATAGTCAATAGGATTATTGAATACTAGCTTCTGCCCGCGACTTCTTCCGCGTGGAATAGTTACTTTGGGCTAACGCTGACTTTAACCCGCGACTTCGTTATACTTAGTTAGCTGCGATGTTATTTTAAAACTGCGATATCTCCTAAGATCTTCATTGAAATCGAATGATGTAAAGGGCAATTTTGTTTTAAATTAAATACTTGTGATGAATAACGTATTTATTTGGATAAGGATTAATATCATGTTTATAAGAACACCTTCGCAAATAATGCATTATTTTAGAACAAATTTGGTTAGCATAAAAAAGGTTATAGTGAGCCAAGCTTAAAAGATAGACATATGCTGTCGCGGACTTTTTTTTAGAACTTTTAAAGGGGAACAATTCTATAATACATGATTTTTGCGAAACTTTGAGAGTTTGAGAGCTGAAGAAGAACTTTGAGAGCTGAAGAGTTTATTTGTTTGTTTGCTTGAACGCGCTAATCTCAGGAACTACTGGTCCGATTTGAAAAAGTCTTTCAGTGTTAGATAGCCCATTTGTCGAGGAAGGTTATAGGCTATATATCATCACGCTAAGATCAATAGGAGCGGAGCACCAATGAAGAATGTTTCAAAATCGGAGGGTTTTTTTTTCCTTTTGAGAGCTTCCGCTACGTGCGCTGGGTAAACAGTTAAAGTTTCTTAAAAATCATGTATGACAGAATTGTTCCCCTTTAAAAGTTCTAAAAAAAAGCCCATGACAACATATGTCTATCTTTTAAGGTTGGCTCACTATAACCTTTTTTATGCTAACCATATTTGTTCTAAAATAATGCATTATTTGCGAAGGTATTATTATAAACATGATAGTAATCCTTATCCAAATAAATACGTTATTCATCACAAGTATTTAATTTAAAACAAAATTGCCCTTTACATCATATCTTAGTAGATATAGCAGTTTTAAAATAACGTCGCAGCAAAATAATTATCCATTACAGACATACAAACGATGTTTCTCTTGGTTTATTTTGCGTGATTTTAAATTAGCACTGTAGGTATATTTATAAAATGTTGTTCAATGGTTCTTATCTGGTTCGTGGATTTAACAAAGAAAGATTCAGCTCCTTTAAAATTGTATTATAGGTGCCTACGATCCACTCTCTCTCTTATGTGACGCAGACGAAGTTGCGCGGGTCAGCTATCTATACTAATATTATAAAGCTGAAGAGTTTGTTTGTTTGTTTGTTGGTTTGAACGCGCTAATCTCATAATAGCCTATTTATCGAGGAAGGCTATAGGCTATATAACATCACGCTACGACCCACGGGGGTGGCGCAGTAACGATAAACGCGGGTGAAACCGCGGGAACATCTAGTACAAAATAACATTACAACTCACGAGGGTGGTGCAGTAAACATAAATACCACAACGCGCAGGTATAACTGCGGATAATATTTGTATTTATTTAGGTAGGCAGGTACCTACCTTTAAAATTCGCTCGTATTGCTTTTAGGCACATCTCACATTTTTATTCCCGTATACCTACCTAATATAACAATATTGCTATAAAATAATGATTCAAGTCCTATACAAATATGATAGGTAGTGTTTAGTAATTTTCAAATAATAGGTAAGCAACCTACCTTTTACATTTGTTTGCCTACGTAAGGCTAAAGATGACAACCTTGATTTTCTTTTATTTTATTGCCCATTTCTACACTCGTCATCTACAAATCAATAATCGACTTGCATTGGTAAGTGGTACCTAACTATGCTGTTGTTATCAAGGCCGTTATCTCGTCCAATAATCAAAACTATGCTAATTATATACACTCTTATTACTAAAAATTTATAATACCTATTTACAAACTAAACCTAGATATAATATATTTATCAATAAGTGATGACATTCGTAACTGACGATAAAATTATTTGTAATTCTGCGGTGCGCTCTGCAAACTAGCGATACGTCCTGTCCCCATTACATCCCGCTTGGGAATGCAAGATGCTAGAGAGAGCGCGGCGGCTAGTCGGAAATCACATATTTTCGGTATTATATTTTTGTATATTATATAATGCATATTGTGATGCCCGACAAATAACCGTTTTTACATGACCTTTCTTTTGGTATATTTTTGAAAATTCAATTCCCAATATAACTCAAATAAAACACGAAAAATGCTTAAATCAGACCTATCTTCACGATTTTTTTCGATCGTATAAAATGTCAGTAATCGTGTTTCGAATGCCCGACAAATCAAGATCTAATGCTGTAAAATAACATATATTTTTTTCAGAATTTAAATCTATGTTATTTACAAATAAAACGCGTTTAAGCACGCTAGATAACACTGTACTTTGGGAAATAATAGAATCGTTTATGTGGTGATATAGAAAACTTGTAGAGATCTTTACAATTATTCTATTATTTCAATTACGCGCACTTATTGAAATATACATAGGTCCATGTAAAATTAAATCAGTACGCATTTATCAAATTATATACGTTGACAGGTAGCTTTCGACCGTTCTCATTGCATTACGTATCGGGCTTCTCATTATCACTTGCGTGTGTATAGGCCTTTAAAATATCTGTCACAATAATAAGATACACCGGATCTTCTTATTGTGATAAAAATGCCATAAGATACTGTCATGTTACCTTTGTAATTCTGGACCAATCTCATGTCTCCTCCAAAGTTGTCCTTTTTCACTTTTGAGCACATATTTTCATCGCCGTCGGAATTCTGTCTTTTTACTGCACGTCTTGAATAACCTTCAGTTAATTGTTATAGTATATTTTATTACCACTTTTGGAATATCATATTTGTTCTCTTCACATCAGGGAAATATAGTGTTCTCCAATATTTTAAACTTGTAATTCATCGATAAAAAAAATATTTTTTTCGTCTTATTTTCCCACTTTATGCTTATTCGACATAATTTCAAAACCCAATATTGATACTAAGAAATGAAATTCAGCAAGTATAAATAGCAAAACAAGGGTATGTTTTAAAAATTGGATACTTAAAAACGACATGTTAGAATGTACACCTAATTTTCGTACTACAATAGTTTATTATTTACACTTACCTTTAGTACGAATTGGTGAACCATATTTAATATCCTTTGCGATTTCTGTCAACAGCTCATGAGCTGTCAGCAACATGTGAACTCTGAAATAAACAATGTTCAAAATTCGCAGATTATTTTAAACAAAAGGTGGAATTAGATAAATTCAGGCGTTTTAAGGAATGAAACATTTTGTAAACAGTATAATAATAATATCAGCCCTGTACTAAACTGGCCCACTGATGGGCACGGGCCTCTTTTCAGTGTGAGAAAGGTCAGGCCATAGTCTACCACGCTGGCCCAGTGCGGGTTGGTAGATTTCACATATCTTCGAAAACATTATGGAGAGCTCTCAGACATGCAGGTTTGCTCACGATGTTTTCGTTCACCGTTGAAGCGAACGATAACTAACAATCTTTATATGCACATAACTTTGAAAAGTCAGAGATGCGCGTCATGGCATCGAACTCGAGACCCCTGCGTGGCAGTCCAACGGTCTCCCACTAGGCTATCATGGCTAAACAGTATAGTATAGCATTTATCTTAATTATTTCACTGTAGCATTACCTGTGTAAAACGCATGGTATCATGATAGCTTTGTACCACAAAACGCCAGGGAAATCATATTTGATACAAAATTCGGCAACGAATATTTCTGTGAAGCCTTTGTTCTTATCGTCACCCTGCGAAGCAGATACCAGTTTTCTCTGCTTATCCGTAAACGTGTTTATTGTAGCCGCTCTAGGTAATAGACAGTTCATTCTTGAACTGATGTTCCTAACCTAAAAAAGGAAATACACACATATATATAAGCTTGCTTTAGCAGATAATATTTATATGGTCAGTCGTAACGTTAATTCTTCGTATTTTACTGCAGTAACAGGTTAAGATAGTTTAATAATCACAATTCATTACTTTATATTTTCACTAGCCTTTGCTCGCGGCTTCGCTCGCGTAAAAGTAAGTTAGGTTAGATTGTATAGGAACAGTATTTTTTTAATAAATTTAATAATGTAGCTTTATAATAATAATATATTTATTTATTCAGACAGAGTACATAATGTTATAATGGTGAAAAAAATTTAAAATGGCCGAGTAGTTTTTTATTTAAATCCCTACAAACAAATAATCAAATATTTCCTCTTTATAATATTAGCACCGAAGTACAGATTTATGAAATACTGTTATAAATCTTTCAACGTTCAGATACTTATTATACCTACGCCGATAGTTGTTTTTAACCAAAATATGGCGCTTGTCAAAAAAGTCTTCAAAATTTCTCAACCTAAGGACAGCGTTCCGGTTATTCGTGATAAGTGTCAGACCCAAAATAATAATGTTAGTATAGGTAGATTCCGCCCGCCAGTCATTGAGTCGGGGCGTCGCCCACGAGTCGTCGCCCGCAGACCTTCCCTATCTGCATTGGGCACTGCTGGGTGGGTTGCTGATATAGTTTCAGTTTCAGCGATCCACCCACCATACAAAGCAGCGATGTGGCATACCATGGTGGGTTTAGTCGGTAGGCCCGAAGTCTCGGGAGAGCCCCACATAATCCTCTCGCCTCCTCTTGTGGCGAGGAGGTATGCAACAGGAACAAAAAAAAGTTAGATAGGACTAAGTAATTGCAGTAGTATTTACCTCTAACAATGGCTGGTCTTTGGCCCCAATGACATCCAGTTTGTACTTATCTGCGTAGTAATCGCTAAACGTTACATATGTACCGGAGTCAAATGTAGAATCTGGTGTCATATATTCCAGAACTTTCGACACGATATACCTATAAATTAAATAAAAGAAATATATAAAAAATAAAATGTTAGCTGTCCAGAGAAATGATTTGAGTTGGTTCACAGACATATGACAAAAGCAGAGTAAAAAAAATTGCAATGCTTACTACGATTCTTAATTTAATTTTACAAAATGTTAATGCTAAGTATAAAATAATTTAATATATTTTTGTCCGTGTCTTTCTCATTTGTTTCGTAGCAAATGGAAATCCGTAGTATTTGCCTACCCCTCTGGGAAACAGGCGTGAATCTATGTATGTATGTATGTCTTTCTCTGTTTGGCTGAGCAAATGTGGGACTAAGTGATTAGTTGCAATAAGCTTGGTTGGTGATTTTGTGTTTCTTTTATTCAAGTCCGCAAATAAATTTTATAAAACTTGTATAATGCGTCAGAATGCGGTATGACATCGCGACCATAGCTATTCTGATATTTGTAGCAAGCAGTCCTAACTATGCAACTGATTTTTTCGGTCATTCAGTACAATCTCTGGCGAATTAATAGCGTTTAAACTACGAATGCACGAATTGAGCAGTGCTTTAAGTGATCGCCTCGTAGCTGCCACTGCGCCGAGTGTTGCGAGTTCGGGTTCGATCCCCTCACGGGACGGTTTGTGTTCCCCAAATAGTTGTTCTGTGTATGGGTGTTGTTTATATCCGTTGTTTGAATGTTTGTAAAGTTCCCCGCGATAGAGGAATTAAACTGTGTCGTTCTTTTTAATATTAAAAATATATAATATATCGTCAACCAATAATTTTTTTACACATACATTAACTTGTTGATTTATTTAAAACAACAGTCCTTATTGCTAATTTAACACCATTATTTAATTATCAAAACCTCTATAGATATATACGTATATAGTAAGTATTATTTTACTAACCTGTCAGGCAGAACTCTATACCACGGTGTCACCACACAATTTACGTAGTTCTCTGGCGTTACGTCCAAGGAAATTCGCTCCTGTGTGTATAATAAATAAAACCATTGAATTACTATTCAATGGTTAATTTTTTAAATGTTTACGTATAATTTCAAGCGTTACTCGCTAAGGCGTTTATCTTTTTGTACAATAGTAGATGTGCCCCGCGTTTCAACCGCATTTATGATTACTGCGCCGCCCCCGTGGGTCGTAGCGTGATGTTATATATCCTATAGCCTTCCTCGATAAATAAGCTATCCAACAAAAAAATAATATTTCAATTCGAACCAGTAGTTCCTGAGATTAGCGCGTTCAACCAAAAAACAACCAAACTCTTCAGCTTTATAATATTTGTATAGACTAGATGTGCTCGCGGTTTCACCCGCCTTAATGATTACTGCGTCGCTCCCATGGGTCGTAGCGTGATGTTATATAGCCTATAACCTTCCTCGATAAATGGGCTATCCAACACTGAAAGAATTTTTCGATTCGAACCAGTAGTTCCTGAGATTAGCGCGTTCAAACAAACAAACAAACAAACAAACAAACTCTTCAGCTTTATAATATAAGTATAGATAGGTGGCTAAAAAGCATAGGCTTCGCCAGATTGTGACTGCTATAGGCTAAGCATCAGCCCTGTTTATAAACTGTCCCACTAATGGGAACGGGCTTCTTCTTAGTATGAGAAGGGTTGCCTAACTTCGCATAGTTTCGAAAACATTATGTAGTTCTTAGACATGCACGTTTTTTAAGTATCCTTCATGACTAAAACGAGTGATAATTAACTATGTAATACGCACATAACTTCGAAATATCGCTCGCTTTAACGGTGACGAGAAACATCGTGAGCAAACCTGCATATATAAGAGTTCACCATAACGTTCTCGAAGATAAGTGAAGAGGCCCGTGCCAAGCAGTGAATCAGTTTAATACAGAGCTGATATTGTTACACAAGATTCAAAAAATAGTAACTAAAATATGTAAATACCTCGTAAGTAGGTGGTTGCACTGGTTGTATAGTTTTGTAGGTAGTCATAGTTGTCCAATCGATATCATATCCACTGTCGTACTTCAAGGGGACGACATACATGCAGTTGACTTTGCCCTCAAACAGATTGAATTTCTTGGCGATGCCTAGTACTTGATCGAAAAGGAAATAATGGAACCTTAAACAAACATTACTCATATTTATGATGCACTTTAATAAATTTACAACAGAATTATCGTCTATACATATTAGCTCTTCAACTATAAAATAACCGTTTATATTTCACACTCTCATACATTATCAAATATTTGATCATTATACAAGACAAAATATACAAGGACTTACTGCTTAACTATTTCGAAGAGCTTCTTGCTGAGTTTTATAACGGCATAATTGACGTTTATCACTGTCTCCACTTCTCCAACAGTCATGAACATGGGGAACTTGCATAACTGCGGTAGACGTTTCTGAGTCAAGAATCCAAAACCCTCTTTTCTTTGGAGCAGTTTATACAAGGCATTTTCGCGCGAATCTTCAGGCTCCTCGAAATCAGCAGTCGTTTGAATAATATGGAGATAGAATGTTTCATCGTCGGGTGTACTATCTAAATACGACGGAAACTAGAAACACACAATAATATCGCACTCTTAATAAAACAGCGACTTATTCGAAATTTGGAAGTAAGGCAATTTGAATTTGTTTGTCAATAAATTTCTCACCAGAGCATAATTTTTTTTGTAGATAAAAACTTGTATCCTTTTCTTTACCCCTGATAACGTGTACGAGAAATTACATGATGCCGATCACCATGAAATTTCTAATACACTCAAGCAGTTAAGGTGAGTAAACATAATATTTTTTTTATAATATTAGTTATTCGCATTTATAATATTTGTTAGGATGGTGTCAAACTAATGCTTACGATTACTTTATAGAGTAGAAGTTGATTTACAAACCTGTATTTTATGCTTGCGGACTCTATTCTTAGTGCCAGGTTTAAGAATATTTTTTTCAACGTCATCATTATCGTCTTCCCGCCAATTCGGGAATATTTCCTTAACTTCAGTTTGTTCGAAGTCTACGCTCCTACATAAATACAAAAGAAATTATTATAAAAAAAATATCATGTATAGTTTATAATCCACAAGTAGGGTGAAAATTAAAATGTCGTAAAGATTCAAAGAAGGTCATCATATTTGAAACACGGCACTATCGCCATAGGTATCTGTTATATTTTCTTAATTATTTATTAATTATTTGTGCATTCTAAAATTAAGTAAAATTACCAAGTAAATAAAGATATTATGTCTACTAAACAACCTCTAAAAAGAACAAACACGCAATGTATGCCTATGGGACCACATTTCATTTATAAGTTGAGAAAATCACATAAAAGTAAGATTTCTTCGCATCGAAGTTTTATTCAAGGCAGCAGTCCAGCAGAGCTACCAAATTTCAAACAGATTATTATGTAGTTTTAATCAGGTGAGAAAATGATAGTACGTACGTGTATCGTTTAGGCATCAATCCTTCATCCAATTCTCCAGCCAAATACAATTCGATGCAAGCGTTTAAAGCGGCCGAACGTTTAGCCGACTTCAAATTCATCAAACACTTGCCCTTAAAAAGAAATAAATATTTGAAAAATAATAATCATTCCAAAGTTATTATTCTTTACGGGTTTTAGGATCTCGGGTAAAATTTATTATACCCGGCTATTTTCATTTATAAATTACTCTGTATAAGTAAAATCAGATGGCAAAAAAAGAAAGAGATTACCAACATACCTTTATTTCTTTCTTGATGGGACTAGCGATCGGCAGTAGAATGCTCACTTGTCTGTATTCGACACCTTTTTTGACACATGTCTCCTGTATCCACATAGGAGTAATAGTAGTGAACTGATCAGTCGGTAAAATTGTACAATAACGGTTCAACAAGCTTGTAGCTTGTACACATGACAAACGAGCTGAAAAGGTAATAAAATTATGATAATGAATCAATCATTTTATTTTGATTACAGTTGAAGAAAATTATTTGTAAAATATATCCATAATTTTTATTCTGCTATACTATAGTACTACTTTTTACTGTACTTTTTCACAAGAAGATTAAAATATTTAACACCTCATTATCGCAGTAACCATGAACTACGAGTGATGTTCATTGCATGGTTATATCAAAAATACACATTTCGGGATAGCTTCAGACGAAAACTTATAAATTTAAAAAGAGAGATGTCGATAAAATTCTGTATTTTTGACTGATATTTGAGAGACTAGATTTAGCAGGGCATACTAAATATATATAATATTCGCTTGCGTTAATTTAGAATTTGACAATCAATTCGGGTTGTTGCTTGTAATAATATAATTCAATCATGATTCGAAAAACACGTGGCGCCATCTATTATCATAAGAACGTTATTGTTGTTTTCCTCGGGAACAGTAATTTTTTTCGGGATGAAAGGTAGCTTATGTCCGTTTCTGTACACCTGACAACGTATATGCAAAAATTCAGGATGATCAGTTCAGTGGTTTAGGCGTGAAAAGGTAACAAACAAACAAACAAACTCATTTTCGCTTTTATAATATTAGTTAGGATTAGGATACTACGGGTCTTACTCGCGATTAAGTATTTAAACGTAATAAATACCTATTGATTGCAATTTCAAATGCGAGGATGGGTACCGTTTGTCTACATCTTGGAATCCAGTCCTCAGCAAATGTAAACGTAGCAACAGTTACTCAGTTCATCAGTGTGTAGAAGTCGTTAGTGTTGTGTATATGAAATACCCGACAGTGCTAATATAACAATGACCAAGTGAGGGTAGTTGCCAAAACCCGCACTTCAAGAAGGCACCACTGAGCTCACACAAGTCAACCCGTGACCACGATCGATGCAAGTCGGTCGAAACGTCGGGCAATCAATAATTACCTTTAAATATTTAATCGCGTGTAATATTCGTAGTTTAATATTATATCAAGTATTTCAGCAGGATGTTAACAAGAGTATATATTTTTTTAAAGAAATGCTTCTCTTGTTTAACCCATTCACAGTCCCGTGATAGACACAATAGAAAATCAATTGTTATGTACCATATGTGGTTCATCGGACAGGGAACGTGTTAAATTTAAAACTATATACTCACCGCCGGTTGGTGAAATAAAAGGTGGTATATCATCATCCATATAAAGTTGATTTTGTATGTCATCATTTGCCGGTTCGTCCCGGTCATCAGTGTTGCCAACTAATATCTGAAATCATCGTTAATTATTTATATTATTTTGCTATATTATAATGGCTTGCAAATACGCAGATAAGGGCATTTTTCCTTTTTTAATATATTTTCTTTGGTTCTCTATTGTGTTCCCTAACTTTTTCATCTATAATCTAATAATTTAAAAAGTGACATAATTTTATTGTCCTAATCATCATTTGTCCGAATGATAACTTGCCTGAATTTAATGTCACATAATACCACATGCCATAAAATTACAATCCCTAAATACAATATGCTTTAAATTTATTTGTCATACATATTTATAATCAATAATATACAAAAACTCAAAACCGTTTTCAATAAGTTATAAGTCCTAAATTAAAATTATTTATATAAAGATGTAAAAGCAATATGGTTTTTGTCATGGCTACGGCAATGCGGGTTTCCGGCTGTCCCGCGCGTGTTAATCGTCGCAGACGCCATCGGCAGTCGGATGTACAACGAGTCGTTTCTGTCATTAAAACCTAATTTGTAACAAATGTTTCAGGACTAACAATATTATTATAAATGAACATTCGGAATAATACACATTATATAATAAAATACTTAGGACTTTATTTCATGCAAAATTAGGAGATTTAATTATTATAGTATTCGATATTATGACAGATTTTATATCTACGATGGCCAGTCCTTATATCGCTCAATAACATTCAGGGCCTGTTCCACCACCTCCAAATAGCATTTATCTATAAGATAAAAGTATCGCCATCTCTCATCTTTAACCGAACAAGAGTGAGACAGCATGCGATTTATGTTTCGGATAACTTTTACTAGATAGTTGTAAAACTGGGCATTTGGAATCTTTTTTCTTTTTAATTACGAGTACATTCATCCTGACCCTTTCCTTACGTCGTAATAGATACAATAGAAAATCCATTGGTATGTATCGTGTATGATTACATACATGTTATGATAGTGCAAACATGATGTGAATGTCTAACCATTCCGAATTAAATTATTATTATTATTTTCTGATGTGAATGTTCTGTAAACTCTATGAAACTAGTGTTACTTACACTTTGTATCAGTCGTTCCGTACTTTGGAATTCACGATAATTTCTCATAAATTTATATTCGTTTTCTTTATTAATTAATATAACATAACTCGATTCAGCACTTCTTGCACGACCTAAAATGTAATAAATAAAGAGATTAAGAGTGAATATAGTATACCGATAATACAAATGAAATTATTAAAGTAACTGTTTAGGAATACTTCCAAATTCTTTATAGATATGCATTTTTTATTTGAGACTAGCTTTTGCCCGCAGCTTCGCTCGAGACATCCAGCCATAGATGCCTCAGTCTACGTTGTCGCTATTGATATTTACTTTAGGTTTATTATGTAAGATTTTTAACTAAGGAGTTGGTGATGTAATAATACCAGACCAGTATATTAACTATTTTACGGGCATAAGCTTCAACTCCGTGTGAAGAGAAGTCCGTTTAATTAAGTAACTAAGAGGTTAAACTTAAGTTATTGTTAAACTAGCTTGTGCCCGCGGCTTTGCTTGCATAAAAGTAGGTAAGGTTAGGTTAGTAACAGTACATTAAAAAATGTATAGCCAATCTTACTCAGTGATAATATCTCATAGTGAAATATATTTACAATCGACGGAGTAGTTTTTGAGTTAAGTCTTAAAAAAACAAAAAAACAAATCATTCCTCTTTATAATATTAGTATAGATATTAGCAGTAGCAGCACGGAGGGCTTAGCTGTGCCCGAAAACCGGCAAAAGCTATCAGGTTAGCTAACGAAATGTAAAATTATAAAGTGACATACCTTTGCTTTGTATATACGATCGGTACTCGAGGGGCGGATCGTATCGCAGAACTAGCAAACACTGCGGTATGTCAATTCCCTCTTCTATAACGCTAGTCGATATTAACAAGTTCAGATCGCTGAAAACGGGCATATATTATACATTATTCCTATATCGTTTCTCTTATCACAGGTATTTATCTAATATATTACACTAGATGTTCCCGCGGTTTCACCCTTGTTTATCGTTACTGCGCCGCCCCCGTGGGTCGTAGCGTGATGTTATATAGCCTTTCTCGATAAATGGGCTATCCAACACTGAAAGAATTTTTCGATTCGAACCAGTAGTTCCTGAGATTAGCGCGTTCAAACAAACAAACAAACAAACTCTTCAGCTTTATAATATAAGTATAGATTAGAATGAAACCCGGCCCTTTGGGAGGCTTACACGGAGACATTGGTCCAGAGGAGAAACTCTTGAAGGGCCTCCTTCGAGAGTTTTAATCTAAAGTAGGACGTAACACCTACAGCGGCACTAGCCGCAAATGGCGTAGAACTATTGCTACGAATTGGCTCTTATATATCTGGGCTATGGGGAAGTATTATTTATTACTAGTTTAGATTTTTCCGGTTTTAACAATTAATATCTATTTAATAATATGTGCATCTTTAATTAATAAAATAAAGAGCATATTTAACACTGAATCATGAATTAAAGATGTTATTGTCGTTGATTACTAAATAAGTACATATAAATCTCTCGTTTTAAAGTTCCTTTCATTAGTCATCAGACAACTCAAAATAATCCTATTATAATACTCACTTATTTTTGAACTTAAGAAGTGCCTGTTGACTGTATTTCTTCACATAGTGTTCCTCCCTAGTATTTTTTGTTGGGTTCACATTGAAGCCGACTATAAAATCGTGTTTTAGGAAATCAAACTCCTTCGGGTTTTGTTCTTTCACATCTTTCAGTACGTTGTATAACACTTTCGCTGTGAACCGCTGCTTTGTGAACACGATTGCCGATAAAGGCTTCTTCGATTGATTTACTTTCAACAATACTGCAATGATACATACATGTTATATATAGCTTTTGCCCGCGGCTTCGCTCGCGTAAAAGTGTGTTAGGTTATGTAAGTAACAGTAATTACTTTTTAAATAAAATTTAGCGTTAAATCCTTAACGTTATTCTATATCCTAATCGTTTAAGTCGTACGTAAGCACCAATAGGAGAAGAGGCTTCTCTGCTTAATTTCTTTGATAGAATGTTACCCTAAGGTTATGGAATGTACCCTGTGAATGAAACCCTATATGTACTAAGGGTTTGAATACCGATTACGTCAGCAATATTTATTTATTTACTTTTCGTATACTTTTTGTAAATTTCGTTAGATTCTGAATTGAACATACATATTATGAGACAACGCTTCTTCTATATTTCTTCTTCTTCTTTGTGAAATTATACCAATGCTTACGTAAGCATAGACAAGAAGGATGAGAATTGCTTACTTTTGCTGACAATAGTGGAAGGAGGGGTTAGGAATGTCCTAAATCCTGCTTACTTAATACTTGACCGGCGCTACACTACCCCTGCAGTAATAATATATTCTATCACATACACACAACACCATCTAGCCCAAACTAAGCAGAGCTTGTACTATGGGTACTAGACAATGGATAACATACATAGGTATATACTTTTTTTTGTAAATATATAGATACGTATTATATTACACATAAGAGACACCCAGACCAAGACAAGCATCCACGTCCATGCACACAAATGTTTGACTTGAGCGGGAATCGAACCCGCGACCTCAGGCGTGGCAGTCGGTTACACTAAACACTACGCCATAGAGGCTCCTGTGACTCAGTGATCTTTAAAAACTTTAAACAACAAGCAGAGGGAACACTCAACCGCGGTACAATTTTTTGTGAATGTGAAATGTGAAAGTTCGCCCGGCCGTTTCTTTTGCGCCGACAGTTGTGGGTTCGATCGCCAAACGAAACAAAAAATTATGTGTGGTCCACAAATAGTTGCAGAGTCTGGATGTTCTTTGCTCGTACTTTGAATGTTTGTAAACTACCCGCGACACAGAATTTATTACTAGCAATGCAGGTGTATATAATATAAGAAACAACATTTTTTGTCGTCTCCCGCTCTATAAATAATTTCTGTGTCGCGGGGGACTTTACAAACATTCAAACAATGGACACAAAGAACGTCCTGACTCGGAACAAACATTTGTGGATCACACATATTTCTATCCCGTGTGGGATTCGAACCTACAACACTTAGCATAGAGGCAGTGCTGAAGCGACCACTTAAACCACTACTTCCGCCATCCGTGCAATCCAGATGAATTTCATCCACAATACAAAGAAAATTAGAAGACATTGTCGGTAGTATAAATACCTCCTGGAGTGTTCATCACTGCTGGACTGTATTCCTTTAATATATTTAACATGAGCAAGAGTTGTTCCGATGAATGTTTAACGATCTTGTCATAACCAGTGTCAGCTTTCATTGCATTTAATAAAATATTCCGGTTCCTATGAAAAACGAAAGATTTTACGTTATGTTTGTATGGATCAGGATTTTCTTGAATTAATATCATCATAATCATCATCATTTCAGGCTATTGCAGTCCACTGCTGGACATAAGCCTCCCCCAGGGTGCGCCACAAGGTCCGATCAAATCAATATACTATTAATATAATTAATATATTATTAATCGAATTAATATACTATATACTAAATATATAGATAAGAACTGTTCTTAAGTTTTTGCTAGAACCGAATGCCATGCTTAGCACCAGAAATTATGGTAATAGGGGCGACCATACGTAAATAGGATCTGACCAGATAATGAGGCAATATATGTGTGTGTGATATACAAATTCCCTACCTGGGATACACTTAATTTTAGAGTTCCAAATACGCTCGGGCTCACACACTCCTTTTTATCCACCACTCAGAAGAACAGTTTTTGGCACTAGTTTTCCTATTCCTAGATTGTGCAAGCTACTCAATCTCTGTAGTGATTCGGTCGACATATTTGCAGATTCTCTTACTCACTTTCGCAAATTAGTAAGAAAAGTAATAAACTGAGTTTTCACTAGTTTATAAGTTTTAGTTGTACATTTTTAGTAATTATAGGTATCTTTATTAGTGCATGTAGTGTTTGCTCGTAATTAGGTGTAACTTTGTGTCTCAAGCCTCATGTACATAATTGTGCATTTGTATTATTGTTACATTTGTTAGCAAACCAAACTAAATCAATAAATTTACTCAAACTCTACACCAGAGGTTCCCAGACTTTTTTCTCATAGACCACTTTCAAAATTTAGCTGGTTCCGGTGGACCCCTTGCAGCTAAACAAGTTCATGCAAGTAAAAAAATGTTATATTTCTACGGACTGACCCTTTTTATTTCAGTAATTCTCTACCTAAAAATCGCAATATGCAAGTTTTTACAAGTAACAGTCGCTGAGGTTGTCGAACAGTCGGTGAAGTCAAGCCAACATTTTAGTTCTTCACTATCGAAAGCAAATAAATTTTCGTGTTCGGTTACGAATTGTGACCCCCATTTTTTTGTCACGCCAACGTAGACCCTCGTCGAGTCTCGTGGACCCCTGGGGGTCCACCTGGACCACTTAGGGAACTAATGCTCTACACAAAACATCAAACTAAAAAAATAACATATTATGCTTAGTAGTGTATCACATGAGTGTAATCCATAAGCTATCAGTGTATGTTGTGACTATTGTGACTGTATGAGAATAAGGCTTCATGTTCTGTCGTGGCGGACACGCCGCGCACGGTATTGTAGTGAGGGAGTGGAGCTCACGCCTCTCTCTAACACCTTTGCTTTAATTTAGACGTGGGACGCACCCGGGCGGCAGGGACCTGATACATCGATAAAAATATAGGTAAAGTACAGTAACATATTAAAGCAGTTACTTACTCAGTACAGCGTGTAATTGTCATCTTATAAAGACTTTCCTCTTCCTTGTTAAACGCTTTCCGTTTTAAACGTTCCAACACTACAATGTAAGCGAGTATGCCTATAGAACCGCCATACACGCCAAGTTCCTCAATGAACATAATCATTGATAATATCATATTTTTGATAGCTTTCACAATCTGCAAATCAAAAACAATATTAAATATATCATAAATATATTAATAAGACCTATTAATCATAATAATTAATGCTGAATTATTTAAATAATATTCCCAAATCGAGTTCAGAATCATATAAATGTGAATTATTGTTCTGAAGTCTGCCAACCCATACCTGGCCAGCGTGGTGGACTATCGCCTAATCTTTCTCACACTGAGTAGATGCCCGTACCCAGCAGTGGGACAGTTTAATACAGAGCTGATATTATTATTATTTATGTGGCAAACAAAACATAACGCTATAGATATAAATGCCTTATGTGTTGCTATTTCTTCTAAATGGAAGATGCTGCAGCCTCAGCACAAAGAACCAAGAATATTGATCTCATTAAACAGTACAGCACCAGGAGCTACCACTAATTACTGTGGCATACAGGATAGACGCATTGCCAGACTTCAGTTTAACATATTATAATAAATTAATAATTAAATACATAATTCATAAAAACACTTATTATTTACCTAGAAGATAAAATGCTTGGGATTGAACTGCTCTCACCCACAGGCAATTTCTAAACATATTATCAAGTGAAATATTGTAATGATAGTTGGCCATTGAAAAGAGTGGCTATAAGTTTTTTGCACGCTTCTTCTCATGACCTGCCATTTTTATCCAACGCAAAAAAAGTTTCCTAATTATTTGAAATCGACATGTTCAAGGAAAGTTAAATCATTTTCACGGTAAAAAAGATTTATGTGTTTAACTTAAGATAATATTACGTCCGTTATCACGTTTCACAATGTTGTAGTATAATCTAACAATTGCTCGAATATCATTCGAAATGTGATTACGTGACTGTACTCCAATAAATCTTAAATTTTGTCTATAGTCGACTCAAATCCTGTCTACGATTAGACACGTGATACGACAAAGTACATGAAATAAAATATGAAACTGACACAAATTCATGCCAAAGCAATTTAAATTAAACTACTTTGTACGGGTTTTATCGCGTTGTTTTATATGTAATTTTGAAAATATTACACTATAATAATAATAATATTCTATCACATACACACAACATCATCTAGCCCAAACTAAGCAGAGCTTGTACTATGGGTACTAGACAATGGATAAACATACATACATATATACTTTTTTTTTGTAAATACATATATATTATACATAGAAACACCCAGACCAAGACAAACATCCATGTTCATACACACAAATGTTTGACATGTGTGGGAATCGAACCCGCGACCTCAGGCGTGGCAGTCGGTTACACTAACCACTACGCCATCGAGGCACTATGTTCGGGTACTTTGAAATAACTATACTTAAGAACATTGAGACAACTACCAGCTTAGTCTCTTCGTAAACATGGTTGCTGAAAAGCAACCGAAACGTCGCGTCGCGCAAAGTGTAAACTTAAATATACCTAGTTTGTGATAGCGAGTAATAAAATCTGTATAAAGTAGTTTAATTTCAACTTTCAAATCTATTTTAAAATTATGTAACAAAAGTGTTAATAAACAACGCTTAATGTTAGTGTTATTAAAAATCCGTATTTTAAGTAGTTTAGTTTTAATTCGCGTAAATGAAGACGATATCATGCAAAACCAGTTTAAAAACATTAATGTTTTATAAATACCTTTTTGGGATCAGAACTGATGTCCTGTTGGAATTCTTTTAATTTAATATTGTGTTTATTGTGAGCCCTAGGCAATTCAACACGCATCACTGTAGCTTGAAGCAATTTTAAATTACGGATCACTAATTGAGCTTGACCCGATGATGTTAACGGTCTATATAGTTGAACCATTTCGTGTGGGTTTGTAGAATAGCTGTAAAAAACAGATAGTCTTACTTTCGAAGTTGAAGTTAGGTTATAGGCGCCCAGACCTTTTTTCATTATGTCTAGATAATATAGTTATATAGTTACACTTGATTTTGCCCGCGGCTCTGCTCGCGTAAGTTAGGTTAGTAACAGTACTTTTTTCTGGGTGAAAGGTACCCTATGTCCTTTTCTGTACCCCTGACAACGTGTAAGCAAAATTGCATGATCATCGGTCGAGCGACTAAGGCGTGAAAACGTAACAAACAAACAAACTCACATTCGCATGTATAATATTGGTTGGATTGACTCATTAAAATAAAATATCATGAAGTTAGGTATTGTCAAATATTAAAAGTTAATTGTTGTTCTACTGATATTCCAAATAAAAAATTTTAAAAACATTTTACATGAAAATTGAAACAGCGTACAGGCTAGCTAGTAAATACAGTCAGCTTCTGACCACGGCCAGTTTAACCTGTTATTCGACCAGATAAAAAAGGTAAACATTATGCATGATCGCGTTAATACCCGATACGTATCTACAGGGTGTAAGGGACGGTGTACCGAAAACGTTGCACAATCGTTTGTCCATAAGTACACAACTGAATGGAAATGTCAATTCAAAAATGAAACGTACGATTAAAGTTTTATGCTAGTACATTGTAATTTACACTACGCAATGTATCGCTACCAATGCAATGTGTCCGCCCACGCTATCGTATCGCGCTTCCCGCACACCAACGCTACGCGCGCTCACATTATCTGACGGAGCCCGGATCACCTATTTTAGTGATCTACTACAATAATAATGTAAACGTTGTGACTAACAATCGGATTGTACAATTTTATTATTGTACTTACAAAAAATTTGAATAAACTGAATAACGTCTTATAAAATTATTCTTATACGCACATTTCGTTAATAGGTAAAAACAGAAAGCCAAATGTGTTTATAAAATAAAAAGGTAGTGTGATTTACGATAAATTCTTTGAATTAACAGTAAATTGTAAAAGTAATTAAACCTTACCTTAAGATCTCGCGGGCCTCATAAGATATGGTTCAAAATGGCTGCCTCCAACTTGTTCACAAACTTGCGCACGATTGAGTGTTTCGGCGTGAAGGCGAGGCATCATGGAGGGGTCTGCGATAATGTCAGCTTTCAACTTTACAAATGCTGCCGTTATACGATTCCGCATTTCGTCCGCAGTAGTGCACTCACTGACGAACACTTTTTCCTTGATATAGCCCCACAAAAAAAAATCCAGCGGTGTTAAATCAGGTGAGCGGGCTGGCCACGAGTGAGGCCCGAATCGCCCAATCCATCTCCGAGGAAATGTGTCGTCAAGATATTGGCGCACTCTGAGCACGACATGCGGTGGCGCACCGTCGTGTTGAAACCAAATTTGAGGTAATTGAGCAAGCGGCAAATCTTCCATTTGATCCCATTCTGCGGCAAGGTCGGAACGTAACTCATCCAGGACAGTTGTCAGGTCTTGCTGTAGAAAATCCAAGTATCGGGGTCCATTCAAGCGCTCCGGTAAAAAGTAAGGCCCTAAAATTTTGTTGTTATAGACCCCCGCCCATACGTTTACTGGCCAACGCGTTTGGTGACCCGTTTGTTGGGATGCATGTGGATTACTTCGCGCCCAAACGTGCGAGTTACGTCGATTCCACATGCCATTCCGAGTAAACGTGGATTCGTCAGTCCAGATTATGTGGGATATAAAACTTGGATGTTGCCACTGCTGATTCATCAACCACCTGCAGTATGCAATACGCCGAACTTGATCGCCAGGCACGAGAGCTTGCACTTTATGAATACGGTACGGCCGTTGTCGATCTCTGCGTAAAATTTTATGCACAGTCCAGTGCGATAGGCGAGTTCCGTGGTTACGGCGCAGAAGTTTAGCGGTGGTTCGCGTACCAAGGTGTGGATTACGGTGAACGGCATCGAGAATTCTCCGCTCAGTGGAAACTCTAATCGGCCTGCTGGAACCCTCCTGATGCGGTACTATGTGTAAATTATCCAGTACTCGTTGATACGTACGAGAAATCACACGACTGTCCATAGGGTGACGAGCGTCAGGATACCGCTGGATGTAAATGCGAAGCGCCAACGAAGCATTGCCTCGTGCCTCCCCGTATGCCATGAGCATTTGTCCATATTCACGTGCACTAAATGGCTGACTCATTATTTATTAGGTACAAACACAACTTTGTAGTTACACAAAAAAGTTATAAACAAACAAAAACGTTAACAAAATGTTATGAACACAGTAAATAAACACAATTTAGTACACAAAATAGTAAACACTCGCGAATACGAGAGATTACGTCAAGTACTTCCGATTCCTGACAGTAGCGCGACCGAACTAAAGAATTCAAAAATAAATTTCTTTTGCAGTTGTAGTCATATTAGATAGGGATGAGATACATCTATCTAATTAAATAAATCCATAGTCGATAACTCCCATAAAATATTTTTATGAGAGTTATCGGCTATCGATTAATTTTATACTTATACATAGTAATAAACTGTTTATGCCTAATTCTATTAACAAATTTTTGTTACAGTTTTGTATTTTAACAGTTAAGTAAAGATTTACTAGATTA
Organism: Catocala sponsa; assembly: GCA_963564715.1. Taxonomy (NCBI): domain Eukaryota; kingdom Metazoa; phylum Arthropoda; class Insecta; order Lepidoptera; family Erebidae; genus Catocala; species Catocala sponsa. The sequence continues at coordinate 15,781,993 of OY751338.1, read as the reverse complement.
CATTACATTGTATGAATCGCTGTGTACAAAAAGCTTTGTTTTAAAACAATTAGATGGTCTTTTACATTAATTATTATTAAAAGTGATTAAATAAACTCATACATGTACATTTACGATACGAAATATCAAAACAATTAATATTTTTTTACATTTAAAATGCAAATGGGTATTGTAAAGTGATAGTAGTATAACATTTAATTACAGGCTACTTTAATTATTACAATCTTTTCAATCTACGTGACTAAAACGTGTTTCAAAATCGGAGGGTATTTTTTCCTTTTGAGAGCTTCCGCTGCGTGCGCTGCGTAAACAGTTAAAGTTTCGCAAAAATCATGTATGACAGAATTGATCCCCTTTAAAAGTTCTAAAAAAAAGTCCGCGACAGCATATGTCTATCTTTTAAGGTTGGCTCATTATAACCATTTTTATGCTAACCAATTTTGTTCTAAAATAATGCATTATTTGCGAAGGTATTATTATAAACATGCTATTAATCCTTATCCAAATAAATACGTTATTCATCACAAATATTTAATTTAAAACAAAATTGCCCTGTACATCATTCGATTTCAATGAATATCTTAGGAGATATCGCAGTTTTAAAATAACATTGCAGCAAAATAATTACCCATTACAGACATAGTACAAACGATGTTTATTCTGCGTGATTACTACTGGTTCGATTTGAAAAATTCTTTTAGTGTTGGATAGCCTATTTATCGAGGAAGGCTATACGTTATATAACATCACGCTACGACCCACGGGGGCAGCGCAGTAACGATAAACGCGGGTGAAACCGCGGGAACATCTAGTTTTATAATAAATAGTGCTAACACATTCATGTAACCTTTACTTTTAAAAGGAAAACAACTATTTTATTTATTAACCTATACCGCTTTGTTTAATACACTTTTTCGATATCGATCATTGATCATAGATCTTCCCTAGTTCAGTGGTAGTAGGTACGATGCGGGCGGGTTTTTACACAGCACACTATTGCCGGTGCGTAAAAAAACTTTTTTGCGTTGGTCATTGCCTTGTCCGCGCAAGATCAGCTGATTGGTTCAACTGTGTTTATTTTGTATGTTTGGATTACATAGCTGTTTTTCGGTATCATGTAGTTTTTATTGATATTATTTAGTATAATGGGTCGTTTACTCATTATGTACTTAATCATAATCAGTTAGAAAAATGTGAAATTTTGAAAAAAAATTCGATAATTTTCCGGTGGAAAATTCCTACGTTTTCCAACTCAGAATGATGGTCCGAAGCTAGTATTTCAGTTTTCGGTGAACCGTCACTTACACCCTGTATACTAATATTATAAAGCTGAAGAGTTTGTTTGTTTGTTTGTTTGCTTGAACGCGCTAATCTCAGGAACTACTGGTCCGATTTGAAAAATTCTTTCAATGTTAGATAGCACATTTATCGAGGAAGGCTATAGGCTATATATCATCACGCTTAGATCAATAGGAGCGGAGCACCAATGAAGAATGTTTCAAAATCGAAGGGTATTTTTTCCTTTTGAGAGCTTCCGCTGCGTGCGCTGCGTAAACAGTTAATGTTTCGCAAAAATCATGTATGACAGAATTGTTCCCCTTTAAAAGTTCTAAAAAAAGTCCGCGACAGCATATGTCTATCTTTTAAAGTTGGCTCACTATAACCATTTTTATGCTAACGAAATTTGTTCTAAAATAATGCATTATTTGCGAAGGTATTTTTATAAACATGATATTAATCCTTGATATTAAAGAACGTGCATACCATCCAAGTTGCTGAAATGAAGATGCTGAGGTGGATGTGCGGCGTAACCAGGCTCGATAAAATCCGCAACGAGTACGTGCGAGGAAGCCTCGGTGTACGCGACATCGCCGACAAGATGCAAGAGAGTAGGCTGAGATGGTCACGTAAAAAGAAGGCCACCGGACTACATCGGAAATTTGGCACTACAGCTTGACCTCCCCGGTCGCAGACCTAGAGGCAGACCCAAGACAAGGTGGAAAGATGTAGTGCTAAAGGACAGGAGGGAATGTAATGTTACTGACGATGATGTCGAAGACAGAGCGAAGTAGAGGAGAAAAATAAGGAAAGCTGACCCCACCACCATGTGGGATACATAGCTAGGAAGAGAGAGAGAGAGAGAGATATTAATCCTTATCCAAATAAATACGTTATTCATCACAAGTATTTAATTTAAAACAAAATTGCCCTTTACATCATTCGATTTCAATGAAGATCTTAGGACATATCGCAGTTTTAAAATAACATCGCAGCAAAATAATTACCCATTACAGACATAGTACAAACGATGTTTCTCCTGGTTTATTCTGCGTGATTACTACTGGTTCGATTTGAAAAATAATCTTTTAATGTTGGATAGCCTATTTATCGAGGAAGGCTATAGGCTATATAACATCACGCTACGACCCACGGGGACGGCGCAGTAACGATAAACGCGAGTGAAACCGCGGGAACATCTAGTTATACATAAATTCAAACAATGGACATAAAGAACATCTAGAATCGGAACACCCAATTTGTCGATCACACAAATTTTTGTCCCATGTGGGACTCGAACCCACAACACTCGGCGCAGTGGTATGGTGGCATATGACTGCACGCAGGGCATAGTGGTTTAAATGGTCGCCTCGCCATTGTCACTACGCCGAGTGTTGTGGGTTCAAATCCAAGACGAGACAAAAAATATTGCAATTTACGAAATATGGTTGGTCCTGAATCTGGGTGTTCTTTGTGTCCGTTGTTTGAAAGCTGTTATGAAGTCGCGACACAGGATTTATACAAACTACGGGCGTTGTTTTAAATAAATCCTAAGTAATATTATAAATGTGAATGTGAGTTTGTTTTTTTTGTTACGCTTTCACGCCTTAACTATACAAACATTGTCAGGGGTACAGAAAAGGGTATAGGGTACCTTTTATCCAGAAAAGTGTTGTACTACTAACCTAACCTATATTTAAGCTAGCGAAGCCGCGGGAAATCTAGTTAAAAATAAATAAATATACAAAGGTACATACTCCAATACTTTTCCGAGTTCGTCCACAGTAGCAATGGTCGCGTGGAACGTTATCTCCAAGTCACGTAGAGTCTCTTCGACCTTGGTTGTTTTCACGTTGGCATTAAGAAGGGTAGCTGTCAAACCTGTAGAAAATATAATTTAATATTGAAACTTTTTACTCAAATGTTGGTATATTTTTATTTAAAAAAATTGGTACTTATGCATATTGCCAAAACACCCTTTTATCAGCCAATATTGTATGCTTTATTTACCACTACACAAAGTTGTAAAAGCTATTTTGAGATTTGTAAATTTTCATGTAATTCAAAATGTAATCATTAGAAAGAAAAAGTAATAAAGAGAATAATAATAAATTTAGGTATTTAATTACAAATACCTAAATTTATTATTATTCTCTTGATTACTTTTTCTTTCTAATGATTACATTTTTAAATATAAAAACTATACATATTTAACAATATAAAATCTGAAAGTAACGCTGTCAGTTGGGGTCTGGTGTAGGCAAATAGTTTTAAGTCATCCATGTAAAGAAGGTGGGATATAACTTGACCATGCTCTGAACTCTTCAGTAAAGTACTAAGAGGGTTCAGTGCTAGACAGAACCATAAGGGACTCAAACTGTCGACCTGGAATATACGTCGTTTGATCTTGAGAGATACACCGCTTTCCCCGATCTGGCGACATCCTGGATAGCGTAAAAACGTTCTCCACTGCCTCATACATGACTTCAAGAAAGTGCAAAGAGTTGCATCAACTTTATACAACTCCAGCACCCTCAAGAGCCATGTATGTGGCACAGAGTCATAGGCCTTCTTATAATCTATCCAGCATGTCGCAAATTATTATTATATAATACGGACCATGTTTTAGAATTAGGTAGAATTATAATTTCAGATTTACATCAACATATTAAGCTAGCCTTACAATATTTGTTTAATTTTAATTCAATAGGGTAGTGTGTGACTCTATTTGATTATATTATTATTTTCATTGATAGGTTAGGCTACCCAATATATAAAAACAAAGAATACATATTTTATATATACTCGAATATTTAGGCCTTTCGTTACCGCTATTTAAGCTTGGGCGTGCGAGGGAGATAGATTCATATCACTTATGCTCTTACAACTTTATGCACAGCTTTAATGCCCACACAGTAGAGAGCTAACCTATTAAACCTTTATAAAATAAATTAATAGCAGGGAGGCTAAAATACGGCAGTAATTATCACTAACAGTCACTTATCGCAACCAAACCAACTTTCAACTTGCCTCACAAAAGATCATTGTTCGTCTCTATACAACGAACTCCTGTGTCACCTTATCATTTCCGTGTTGAATGTTATATACACGAATGACGCAATTGTTTAAGCCAGTGGTTCTTAACCGTTGGTCGTGAACCACTGGTGGTCTCTGAACCCGAAATGTCAAAAGTCATCATAAAATTTAATATTTTTACTTTTTTAATTCATTTATTTCACCACTTTGAAGAAATGCTGTGTGTATGTGATAGAATATTATTATTATTATTATATTTAAAGTTGACAATAATATAATATTCTTGCTTACGTATAATGATATATCTATGTGTTTTATTTATAGACTAAAATCTCATATTAACTTACATTCCCGACAACCAATTAGTAGTGCCTGGCAAAACAACATTTTGAACAATGGTTTGTTATCACTTAATAGTTTAAAACCATTGGTTTTAGCAATCACTTGGCCTCTAACAATGCGGCGACTGTAGTGACTTGGATCCTCACACGTGATTTTCAACTAAATGTTTCGAGACTGAGTGTTATGTGTATATATTTGAAAAGCGACTACCTGCACTCAAGTGATTATGCCAATTACTGGAGATTTTTTCAAAAACGTGTGTTTGAAGTGTACTTTACCTAGAACACGGGGTTGTTTTAACTTGGGACAATCTTCAAAATGCTTCATAATAATGCGCATGGGATGATCTTCGACGGCGTGATGGCATTCGTCAAATATCAGAAGGTTGATGTCTTCGATCCGAATGTACTGATGGGTCAGCATATCACACAATATCTGACTCGTCATTACGATCACCTGTAAATAATTTTATTATTAACATAATATCACGCTTGTAACACTACCAAGGATTAAGCAGAACTGTTCGATATCAACTATAATGGCAATACGGTTTCTGTGAAGAAATTCTCAGTAACAGCACAGAGTTTGGAACAGTGCTCGATAGACGCCAATAGCCTCGACGTACAGAACTTTTAAATCATAGTTGGCGAAATGTGAATGTAACACACCTCTACCGCGAAGAGGTAGAAAGTTCTAGCTATCTGTGTTTTGAATACAGTATATGCATCTTTTTAGATGGGCCTATTGCCGTTTATATATCACCAACTAGTTAAGATTGCAGCTTAAGTTAAGATCGGGCAACACAACTAACGATTTGAAGGGCGAGAGTGTTTCCTTTTTCTTCCAATCTAGGGTCCTTCAAGCGAGGGTGTAAAGGCATCTCCTTATGCCATGAAAGACCTCGGTCTCACTTCACGTGAGGATGCGGTGTGGAGGGCTCTACTCGTGGACTACACGACTGCTTACCATCAAGCAGAGTGTAGTCATAATGACAGGCAACAATAAAAAATAAACCGCGCAGGCTACTTAGAAGGTCTTGGCAGGAAAATTTAACTAACGGATGCTTGTACAAGAGCAAACTTATGACACGAAAACAGTGTTACAGTGAAAACAACAACAAACACTATATAACTCAGGACTTCATTTATAATGCATGTTTGCAATTATCCGTCATTCTATAATCAGCGACAAAAGATGGAGCACATTTGTAATTTTTTTATTCTTCCATTATTCAAAGTTCTCATGTTTACAACAGTTATAGTTAATAAATACGTTATAATAATAAGAAAATTATTAATAATTTAATTCATTAATAAATGTTATAAATTAATAATTAAATATAGCATATTAGCAGCCAAAAAAGTGATTATAAAATGTAAAAACCTGATTGCTTTGCAGTTCGGAATCCCATTTTACTTTATCCCAGTAATCAACACCATCTTCACCGCTGTAGCCACCTACGCCATTGACGGCGCAAAGAGTTTGTATAACTTTCTTCTGCAAAGACAATAATAAACAAAATTATTGCATATATAATAAATATCTATTAGGTTCTTACATATGAAACTGGCGTTTTGTCGAACTGGCCACTTTGATCTTAAATGTTTAGCGTTTGTTAGGAATACCAAATACAAATTTATTTTTTACGCTTGTGTATAATATAATGTGTTTCGTATTTAGTGATTCATTTGTTTTCTTTGACACCGTTCTGTTCACAAAATGAAAAACTTAACTTATCGCGTTATTTACGAATACGACTTGCACCGTGGCACCAGCGCTGCTGAGCTCTAAGCATAAATGATGTGTATGAAGAAGCTACTGTAAAACAAATCACGGTACGTTTTTGGTTCCAACGTTTTCGTTCTAGAAATGTTGACCTACAGTACAAACCCCGTGAACGGTCGGAAACCCTAATTGACAATGAAAAATGAAAGGTGATCGTGGAAGCGGATCCATCGCAAACTGCGTCACAGTTACCGGCAGGTTTCGGTGTGAGTGACAAAACAATTTTAATTCACTTAAAACAAATTGAAAATGTGAAAAAGCTCGAGAAATGGGTACCGAATGAATTAAGTGAAACCAACAAACAAGCATTGAGTGTTGCGTCACATTACTCAACTGTCACAATAACGAGGGAATTTCGAATCGTGCCGTTACTTGTGTTGAAAAATGGATCCTGTACGACAATCGAAAAGTTTTGGGGGTTGAGTCACCCGCGTCCGTAGGAGAATATCCCCCTATGGCCCCTGGGTGGTGCTAATCAGGTGAAAACACCGGTGGTAGGTAGGCTGAAGCCGAGGCTGGTAACCACCCACCAGCGTTAGTAGTGGGTCGTGGCGCCTAGCGGCCTAGCCGTGTTCCGATAAGTGAGGCTGGTGTAGCATTTGGGAGGAAGGGTCGGAATAGTTGCCTACCGCCAGCTGACCGGTCTGAGATGGATTGTCTTTGCTGCATCGGAACATTAGTCTCGGAGGGTGGCTGGCGCCGTGGCACAGTGTACCGCTTTGGCCGACCGCAGGTAGTAGGAGGCCCAAGTAACAAGCAAGCCACTTGTGAAAGGCTGCCCCGACATCTGTGAAAAATCCCGGGTTCACGCCATAGTGCCGGTTGGCGATTGATACCAAAGTTGTAGCAGAGATGACACATGGCTGAGGTTAAGCTGTGGAGGTCCTCATTTCACTACCATTATCTTACCTATTCACTCCAAATACTATTATGGCAAGAAAGAATAAGAGACACGTTAAACAGCGGTTACACTCCCTCTCTCACAAAGTGTACCTTGCCAACATCCAGAGGTCTGCACTCAACTCTCGTTGCAGTCCATCACCATCTGGAGACTGAAAGACCAGCTCTCATATTCCTCTCGGAGACGCAGATAGCATTTCCGTCGGACGTTGCGTACCTGTCATACCTAGGATTCTCCCTGGAGCACAAATTTAAGACCCGCGCGGGCGTATGCGTGTACGTACAATATGTCATATGCTATCGGCGTCTCCGATGCCTTGAAGACCCTAACTTTTCCACCTTATGGGTTCTTGTGGACACAGGACTAAAGAAGATTCTCTAGGCCTGTGTTTACAGGTCCGACAGCGGAGATTAGGAGACAACCAGGCTCACAGAGTACCTTAGTGAGGCGGCGGATACCGCACAACAAAGGTACCCAACTACACAACTAGTGTTATTTGGGGATTTCAATGCCCACCACCAGGAGTGGCTTTTCCCATACCAATGCACTGACCATGCTGAAAAAGAAACGCGAAAGCTCGCTTTAACGTTAAACCTCACCTAAATGGTCCAAGAGGCAACAAGGGTTCCAGATGGTAACGGTCAAAGAGCCAACTGCTTGGACCTTCTGCTGACAACTGATCCAAACCATTACTCCGTGTCAGTGACTGCACCTTTAGGTAGTACCGACCACTGTCTGGTCAATCCGTATCAGTCTATTCCCCACCCGTTCACGGCTCGAGTAGCTCCCGGCGGGTTTGGCGATACAGTCGGCAGACTGGGATGAGATGCGGTCGTTTTTTGCATCTTATCCTTGGCAGCCTACTTGCTTCTCTTCGGGTGATCCAACAACCTGCGCCGATGCTATCAACGATGTGTTGCGTCAGGGAATGGAATATTTTATTCCATTCTCAGATTTGAACACGTCAAGCATGGCTCAGCCCTGGTTTGGTGCCGAATGAGGACGCGCTAAAGCGCTGAAGCACGCAGCTTAACTTGCTTGGGTTGACGCTCAAAATAGTAAGGCTAAGGATTTACCAGACAAGAAGAGAGCCTTTAACATGGCTGCCAAGTCCTTCAAGAGAAATCTACGAAAAGCTCGATTTGACCACATAGCAACACATGCCGAATAGGAAACAAATTAGCTTCTTACCCTGCGGGAAGCAAAGCGTCTTAGTCCTTGGCAAAGTAGGTCGAATCGAATTTCTGCCGCCCCTCACTGCCACCACTGTTGAAACCTGATGGTTCTTTGGCTCACACTGCTGAGGATAAGGCGAATTTACTATGCTCTATCTTCGCAGAATCTTCACGTCTAGAAACTGCAGGCGTGTTTATCAGCTTGCAAGGCCTTCATGTCGAATATACGCATTTGTCAGACCGAGGTCCGTAAAACGCTGCAGAATCTTGACGTGAACAAGGCCAATGGTCCAGATTGGTATCCCAGCCTACTGAAAACCTGCGCACCAGAGCTGTCACCCGTGCTAACACGTATGTATCACCTCTCCCTGGCAACAGGGCAAGTGCCGAACTCTTGGAAGCATGCTAATGTGCAGCCCGTGCCAAAAAAGGCAGTCGAACTGACCCTGCGAATTACAGACCCATTTCAGTTACCTCCATACTCTGTAAGAGTATGGAACGTATACTAAACAACCGACTCTTGACATACCTAGAATCAAATAGTCTACTCAGTGACTGGCAATACGGGTTCCGCCGAAACCGATCCACTAGAGACCTTCTAGTGTATTCAACGCATATATGGAGCGAGGCAATCGAGAAACACGGTGAAGCATTGGCTGTTTCCCTTGATATCTCGAAGGCCTTCAACAGGGTTTGGCATGATAGCCTTATCAGTAAGCTTCCATTCTTTGCCCTATCCACTGGCCTCTGCGTTTGGATAGCAGGTTTCCTGAGGGGCCGTTCGATTCGAGTAGTCATTGATGGCTACTCGTCCGAACAAAAGGCAATTAATGCCGGGGTCCCACAGGGATCAGTACTCACTGCAACTCTCTTTTAGCTGCATATTAACGTTCTGCTAAAACCCGGTACGTTTGAGTACGCAGACGACAGCACGCTTGTAGAGAGTTACGTTTCCAGCGTACCAGTGGCGCACAGATACAGTTGCTCAGGGAAGCTATGATCGAGCGTATGAACTTATCCTTGAAGGCAGTCTCCGATTGAGGTGATGCCAACATGGTTAAGTTCAATGCCTCTAAGACCCAGGCGTGTCTGTTTTCCACAAAAATGAGCCCCTTGTAGCAAATGAATCATCTCTTTACGTTCTAAAATAATAATTCATTACTAACTTTAAACTATACCCATTTTTGGTTCAGTTTACATTATAACTATGTTCTGAATGATAAGCATTACACCGTGAACCGTACCCCATACACAAGTCGGGACACGTTTTAACATGTTTAGTAAAACGTCACAATACTCCAGTATCAATGTAAAGTGTAAATGATAAGTAAGTGACTAATCACCGCATTCGATGGTCATTTTAACGATCATAAATTACAACTACCTATGTATAGATATTACATACTAGACCCTGTATCTCAATCTCCAAGTAGCTTAGCTTATACATAGGTTATTAAGATAAAACTGTCGCCATCACTTACATATATTTAACTAGCTTTTGCGCGCGGCTCCGCCCGCGTGGTACCTACATGAATAAAAGGTAGCCTATGTCCTTTCCCAGGTTTTAAACTATATCTGTACCAAATTTCATCTAAATCGGTTGAGTGGTTTAACCGTGAAAAGGTGACAGACAGACAGACAGATAGACAGACAGAGTTACTTTCGAATTTATAATATTAGTAAGGATTACTAGATACTGCTCGCGGCTTGGCTTGCGTTAAGATTTATTCAATAAAGGGGTATGCCAAGACGCCATAGTAATTTGGGCCCACAGTGCACACCTATAAAGACTAATGATAATAATAGTAAGCAATGCCAATAATGAATTAGCGTAAGAAAAGATTTATAAAAAACTTGGCATTTTATAGTTATCAAATCATCTTATATCTCATCAATACAACGTATAGATATTAAATATGTGCTATATCATTTTATACATTATTTTAATTTATTTATGAGTACAATCTATTGGGAATGAAATAAAACAGAATTCATTGCAATTTTATAGCTTATAGGTAAGTCGTCGATATTAGCCGCAATAACTAAACAGTAACCGTTACAATGGAGTTGCAAAACAAGCTATGATATTGACATTTACGTTTTCCGGCGTCATACAAGTTAAAATGGTGTTGCCATAATAAATACAAAACCTCGATACATCAATAATAGACATTACTTTAAGGTAATCAAAGCAATCTTGCAAAGATAAAAATAATAATTATTATTAGTTTCTAGATTACTTTTGTATAAAAATTAAATGAACGATTAAAATAATAATTATATAATATAGCAATGGTAAATTACTATTTCGATTAATTACCTGTCAACATATTTTGTGTGAAGGCAACATTTTCACGTTAATGTACTTGCTTGCAAGTTCCATTACATAGTTTAGTCGTTTTCTTGTTTACTATTTTTAGAAAATATTGCCGACTTGTACAGAATAATAAATACAAGGAAAAACTAGGATAAATATTAATATATGTTTTTAGTATAGCCAATTTCTTGTGCACCTCTGGGCCTAATACTGGCATGCCCCAAATATCCTTCGGGTACTTACAGTACTTTTTCTGCATGAAAAGTACCCTATGTCCTTTTATCCCTGACAACGGGTATGCGAAATTTCATGATAATCGGTCGAGTAGTTATGGCGTGAAATCGTAACAAACAACAAAATCACATTAGAATTTAAAATAATAAAATATAAGTATGATTTATATATTTTGTTAAATCCACCACACATCACGGCCCATTCACGACCTCACCGCTGTGAGCGTCAGCTTAGCGCGGGGCGGCGAGCGGTAAGATCAAATGTATTAAAATGTTTGAAGCACGCCACGAGACGCCGCTCATAGCGAAAACGCGCGCGGTTTTCTCTGAGCGAATCCAACATCGGCGCGGGGTGTGGGGATCGGCGGGAAAAAAGTACAAGCGAATGAGTGCGACACGCCGCGACACAGAGCAGCGCGGACAGCGGTGTAGGAGGGACGCTACCGCTAACCCATGGGTCGGAATCTTGTGTCGTACTCTGCCGCAGAGCCACCGTAATAAATACCGAACAATTATATCTTAAAATGATGTACGTCAAACGTACATAATGTACTTCAGGCGATATCGCTTGTATGTACGCTAGGTAAAAAAATAATGTGCATTGATTGCGACTCTGCTGCGGAGCATACTCCCTAGCAAAGCCACTTAGAACCCGTACTCAGGACAGATAAAAGCTACTGTTTTTTTATGAAAACTGATGTAAAGAAGAAAGAAAAACCGTTTATTTGCCACAGATACAGTTCAAAAAGGAAATACATACTTACAATATAACTTAACATTAATTATTAGAAACGTGCAATCTGTGGACAGATTGGTACGCACTCAGCATTGTTGCTATATTGTGGTCCATAGGGGATCCACAATAGAGCGCTGATTTTCAGTGCGGACCTTTAGATGTCGCACGGACGTAAGTCAGCCTAATTATAATTCTATAATATCATATTATAATTTCATTTCGAATACTGTTTATTGCGTACGTGTTGTTAAATCTCATAATTAAGATGTGGTTTTAATTATTTTCACTTTACTGTAATGTTCATAGAAAACGCCTTGTTATTTTCTGTTAGTAATGTTTTTAGACGATCTGTTTTTGAATTAAATTAAAAACATAATTAAGTACAAAATATATTTATTGTATAACAAAACCGTCACTACTTACGCGAACATAGTTGATATTTTTGTGCTATGCGATATTCCAAATGAACTGCTGCTCTTCGATAAAATATTTGAATTAGCAGCTGTATACTAGTCTATGCGCTAACCGCTACTGAGGGTACATGGCGTGCACAACGCTCCGCCGCCCCGCTCGCCGCTAAGACCGATGTCGTGACCGTGCCGTTATTACATTTTCTTATCTTTTGTTTTTAAACGCCTTGTCACCGCACTACTAACTAATCATGCGGGGCTTTACAATCGTTCAAACAACATACCTATGCAAAGATCGTCCAGGCTCAAAACACCTATGAGCGGCTCACACAAATTCTTGTCTCATGTGGAAATTGAACCAACAACACTCGGCGCAGTGGCAATGGCGAGATGACCACTTAACTTACCACGCCATCCATGAAATCACAATTTATAAAGAAACGTATTTAAGGCGAGCTGAGAGATAAAAATGTGTCTACGACCAATTCTCGCTCCCTCGTTCAATTTGCTCCCCGCCTTCAGCTTTATAGCAGTTGAGTGACCTGCATACACTTGCGGCAACAGGAATCAGATCAAATGGCACAAAACAACCAGTTTCAAAAACAGGCAATCGCCATGCTAATAATACTTTTCGATAAGAAAATAATAAGCTATCGAAACCGGGAATGGGTTCAGCGTTATCTTGAAGTTGGAGGATTCCGGCGACTGGGACCGCGGTCCGAGTTAATTGCGGTCCCAGTCGCCGGAATCCTCGAAGTTGCACCTATTCGTAACGTAGTAAGAAAAGAGCCACTACTTGTTGCAAAAAGTAATTCGATTTAGCATTCTCGCCAAATGTACGGCTGCCCAATGTATATCAAATTTCTATTATGATGATTCGTCGAGTAGTTAAGGCTTAAAAGCTTACCAACCAACGAACAAAGTCACATTCGCATCCTTATTAATATTATAAATGCGAATATCAGTTTATTGATTTGTTACGTTTTCACGCCATAACCACTCGACCGATTGTCATAAAATTTCTCATACACGTTGCAGGGTCACAGAAAAGGACTGAGGGTGCCTTTCACCCAGAGATAGTACTGTTTCCCAAGGATTAATATTGACACAACCATAAACTTACCTTAACATAACATTCACACGAGCGAAACCCCGGGCAAAATCTAGTACATATTAAATCTTTGTCTAGAACGTTGTTCAAAATGTTTATTCTTTAGTTACTTGTTTAAGTGCAGCATGAGCTTCGTTAAATTAAATTGTGTCAGTCTTTTAACCGTGGCTGCTGAAAAGCAACCGAAACGTCGAGGAAAGTGTAAAATTAAATCTAAATCTATACTAATATTATAAAGCCGAAAAGTTTGTTTGTTTGTTTGTTTGCTTGAACGCGCTAATCTCAGGAACTACTGGTCCGATTTGAAAAATTCTTTCAGTGTTAGATAGCCCATTTATCGAGGAAGGCTATAGGCTATATATCATCACGCTAAGATCAATAGGAGCGGAGCACCAATAAAGAATGTTTCAAAATCGGAGGGTGTATTTCCTTTTGAGAGCTTCCGCTGCGTGCGCTGCGTAAACAGTTAAAGTTTCGCAAAAATAATGTATGACAGAATTGATCCCCTTCAAAAGTTCTAAAAAAAAGTCCACGACAGCATATGTCTATCTTTTAAGGTTGGCTCACTATGACCATTTTTATGCTAACGAAATTTGTTCTAAAATAATGCATTATTTGCAAAGGTATTTTTATAAACATGATATTAATCCTTATCCAAATAAATACGTTATTCATCACAAGTATTTAATTTAAAACAAGATTGCCCTTTACATCATTCGATTTCAATGAATATCTTAGGAGATATCGCAGTTTTAAAATAACATTGCAGCAAAATAATTACCCATTACAGACATAGTACAAACGATGTTTCTCCTGGTTTATTCTGCGTGATTACTACTGGTTCGATTTGAAAAATTCTTTTAGTGTTGGATAGCCTATTTATCGAGGAAGGCTATAGGCTATATAACATCACGCTACGACCCACGGGGCGGCGCAGTAACGATAAACGCGGGTGAAACCGCGGGAACATCTAGTTATAGATATAGGTATACATACAAACAATGTTTCTCCCGGTTTATTCTGCGTGATTTTAAATTAGCACTGTAGGTATATTTATAAAATTTTGTTCAATGGTTCATAAGTGGTTCGTGGATTTAACAAAGAAAAGTTTCAGCTCCTTTAAAATTGTATTATGGGTGCCTACGACCCACTCTCTCTCTCTTATGTGTCGCAGACGAAGTTGCGCGGGTCAGCTATAGATTATAAAGCTGGAGTTTATTTGTTTGTTTGTTTGAAAAATTATTTTAATGTTGGATACCCCATTTATCGAGGAAGGCTATAGGCTATATAACATCACGCTACGACTCACGGGGGCGGCGCAATAACGATAAACGCGGGTGAAACCGCGGGAACATCTAGTAGTTGTATAATTTAAATAGCTTAAATTGAAGTAAACAGTAACTAGTAAAAGTGTTTAACAATAGTAGTTTAAAGTTTCAAAATTATATAATAAATGTGTTTTATAAAAAATAAACAACGCGATAATATCCGTACAAAGTTTGTTTAATTTCAATGTATATTCGCGTAAACAGAAGACAATATTATGTAAATCAGTCTTTTAAGTCAACTATTTGACTTGGGACTTATATTTATTATACAAGATATCATCCATTTTACTTGTCAACAATACTTAAAAGTTCTATAATGTAATAAAATCGCTTTAACACTTGCTCAAGCAGCATTTATTATAGTGCCGCATTGTGGATTGACATTTTCTTTACGTAAGTACCACGTCCGTTAATGAAATATGTAATGTAACGATATTAGAAGACTGATAATCATAAGAAGTGAACTTATATACATACACGTCACCCGAGGACGAAAGATAAGTGCCGATTGCTTTACGTGTTTTAAGAGGTGATGTGTGTGCAGAATAAAAGAGAAGCAATGTTTATCCAATGCTACAAGTTAATCGCAATAATAAAGTGTTGGAAAAAGGCAATATTTGCCCGTATTTTTAGGGACATAGACAAATACGCAAACATATTCCTGTGAAAGTGGCATATTCATAAAACTTAATTGCGAGTAATGGCAACAGTTAATTAAACATTAACACTTATGATTATGACCTAGGCCGGATTTAAAATGCGGTCCAATCTCCTGCTTGCAAGGTGTGATACTCTAAGATGTGCCAGAGTCTATGTGACCAAGCTTCCATGTCGGTAATTATTGTAGATATTATCATCCCATTACGCCTTTACTCTATCTATACGCTACTTAACCATTCGGTCAGTCAGTGACGTAGTTCACTTGCTGTCATCATAAGATTACGGACAAGGCATTTAATTATACATATTAACCATCTTATCAAACTCTATGCCACATTGTAGCAATCTTATAATCAATTTGTATAGTTAATTTAATTGAGACTTCATATACCATCATTACTCCTAATAATCAAAAGTAAACGTGAAGCTTAAAAATGTTAAAGAATTTTCAATTGCCTTACAACCTTATCTATATACTAATATTATAAAGCTGAAGAGTTTGTTTGTTTGTTTGGTTGAACGCGCTAATCTCAGGAACTACTGGTCCGAATTGAAAACTTATTTTAGTGTTGGATAGCTCATTTATTGAGGAAGGCTATAGGCTTATAACATCACGCTACGACCCACGGGGACGGCGCAGTAATCATAAATGCGGGTAAAACCGCGGGCATATCTAGTACAATATACTAATTAATGTATTAAGTACAAATTAAGTTTTGGGTCTCAGAATTTAGGTAACTAAAGGACTCCACAAACGAGGGACAATCCCCGGCGTACTTTGTCTTTCAAAAGGGATCCCTTACTTACTTAACTGTATTGAATAACGCACACGATGGATTAAAAGTACCGCGTACGAAAAGTCCCCCGAACGACCGAAGATATCGATAGACTGGCCTAGACAAAAATAGAACTAGCGTAACTAGGCGCAGCAATGTACACAGCGAACCGTTTAGTCCGCGCCGCGTTGAGCGCTCGAGAGTACGAGTAATCGAGCCGAAAGAAACAGATGGGCCCTATATTCTCTTTTAAAACGTCTTGTCTTTTTCTTAAACTTCATGTAATTAACAATACAACGTAATCTGAGAATATTTGTTTCCATAGCGTCCGCTTCACTAAATTTCCGAGCAACAATTATCGCACACGTGTACGTTGAGTCCGTGGCACGTTATCGGCGGACATTTTATCCACGTTTCAGAATGTTTTGTCCAATGCGGCCAAAAGTCCCTCTAGTCCATTGAAAAGTTACATTTGGGGTTGCGTTTCTTAGAGGACGCAATTTTATTTTTTTGATGTGTAGGGGGGGTAAGTGTAAAGCTAAAATCAAGTTTGTGGGGTCGCCACCCTTGTCCCACGGCCGCCATCTTGAAAATAGGGGTTGAAACGGTTTTTACGACATATCTCTTAAACTATTTATCTAATAAAAAAAAAATCGAACGTTTTTTGTTGCAAATTAAATTCTCTATAACTTTGGTCCAGTAACTTTTTGTCGTAAAACTATAAATAAAAAAGTTATAAGTGAAAATGTTCAGATATTCGAGAAAAAAAATTATATTTTTCGATATAACTTTTATTTTTATCATTTTACGAAAAAACGATATCAGACCATTTTTGTAGATCGTTTTTTAAGGAACAACTTTTATAAGCAACATTTTTTCATTAAGTCAATAGCTAAGGTTTTACAGCGCTCCGAAGTGAGTACTATTTTTCAGTACTCTTAACTATACATATTTTATACGTGGGTACTAATAATGTGTCATCAGCAGTGATCGGAGTAGGTAGATTGAAATGGGGTCATTGATCCGAAACGTATATATTAATATGGACATTCCTCCGGAATTGGTGGATTATTAAAAAAAAACCGGAACTTATGTAGGAATTTTATTCTGCCAGAGTGCAAGGAGTCATTTGATGATTTGCCATTCTCAAAAAAAAGGTAGGAATTGTAATAAAATGAGCAATATTATTCTTTATTATTCTTCATATTTTTTTTAACGGCACACAGTCACGATTTGACAAAACCCAACGACCAATCAGAACAAAGGATCATGGGTGGTACAATAACCGGTTATCAGAACAATGCGTACGCCCGCCGACGACATGCCAGGTAGCTCACTCGTTTACTTCGGTTCGTAGAGTGCGCATCTTTGTTTGTTACTGTGTTGTGAAAACGTTACTTGACCCTGGCTTGTGTACATACTGACTTCTGGAATCTGCTCTAAACCACGATTTGGCTCGAATATACGGACTCAGATTTTTCACTATTGAATTGGATCTACATATTTAAACCAAGCTTTGGTAAGTAATATTTTACTAGTTACAAGGAGTATAAAGCATGTTTGGATGTACTATAAGAATATTTTTAGTATTGTGTTTGTTCGCTTAACCTGCTGAACATACCATGAGTCTTAATATTGTTAAATCTTTAATAGAGTATGAACCAGTGAGCTTAGTGCGAAACAAAATTATGATATTCTAGTAATGTAGTCGCAATTCAGCTAACTCCACTATTAACCGACATTTTACTGGAATCCGTATATAATTTGAATGCCCTGTGTCCTCTTGCAATGTATTGGTAAAATAAATTACTATAGGCCTTATCTACTTCTCTACAAAATATTCTACGTAACAAGCCCTTTCATTTGATACCCATATTGATGGGATTAAAAAAAAAAAAAGTTGTCCGCCATCTTGTAGCGGCAGCCATTTTGGATTGACAATAATATTGAATATACATAATTGTATTGTCACCAGAATCAAAGGCGAATACCAAATTTTAGATCAATCGGTTGACAGGAAGAGGGTGAAATTTCAATGACTAAATTTGATCCACGAAAAATAAAACAAACGGAGTAAGCTAAATAAACTAAATAAAATGTAATTTTTTCATGTCTTTGTTTTAGGTGATATATACGAGGTTCCATCTCTAAAACAAAGTTCAGATATGGCAAACGTCAAGGCTGAAACTGTAGAAAAATGGATATCCGGTCATCCCGAACTACTTTACGATCACGCTAGTGGTACAATATACTGTTCAAAATGTGAAAGCCATTTGAAAACCATAAATAAAGGAAACGTTAAAAGACATATCGAAGGAGCAGTACACCAGGGAAAGTTTAAGCGGACGAAGAGGAATTTTATTTCGATCTTATAAAATTTCTCATTTTGTGCAATATTCCGTGGTCTTAGATGAAAAATACTACTTTTCAAGATTTCTTTAAAAAATATATGTGTAGTACCTGTTGTTGTACGTGTACTAATCGTACTCTGCCAGATGAATCACAGTTACGGAAAGTTTACTTGGACAAGTTTTTTAAGAATAAAATCAATTCGATTCGGCAAAATTATAAAAATGAGAAACTATGGATATCATTAGATGAAACGACAGACTTTTTAGGTCGCTATATAGTCCATTTTTTAATAAAACCATTACATCCTAGCAATTTGACTAGACCTTATTTGGTAGCATGTAAAATGCTAACTGTAGTTAATGGACAAACAATCACGCAATTTGTGTTAGAATGTTTGGAAAACTTTTGGGAAGATTCTTTTGAATCGAAGGTAGGTAACATTCTTGTCCTCTGCACTGATAGCGTTGCATATATGCTGTCTGCAGGACGAAATTTAAAACAATACTTACCTGAAATGAAGCACGTAACATGTTTGGCGCACTCTCTTCATCGCGTATCTGAGCAAATTAGGTTAGAATATCACGATGTTAACATTTTAATAGCAAATGTTAAAAAGGTATTTTTGAAAGCCCCAAGTAGAGTCAAAATTTTAAAAGAAAAATATCCAGATTTGCCGCTACCTCCCCAACCAGTTGTTACAAGATGGGGCACTTGGTTAGAGGCAGCATTTTATTACGCTCAAAACTTTGAAAAAATAAAAGAAGTATTATCTTGTTTAAGCAGCTCTGATGCGGTATCTATTCGAGAGGCAAAAAATATTATAGAAAAAGAAAATTTAAAAGAAGATTTAAATTACATTAAAGACAATTATTTTATAATTCATTTGTCTTTAAAAGAATTGCAAAAGCATAATTTATCGTTGACAGATTAACTTTTAGCATTTGACAACGTCAGAGATGCTATAAATCAGTGCAATTCAGAAAATATAAAAAATAAAATAGAACGTGTTATGGAACGAAACCCAGATTTAGACACACTTAGAGAATATAGTGAGGCCATTGAAAAAAATTAAGCACATAATTTAATACCTTTTTTAAAATTTGCTCCTTTGACATCGTCAGATGTAGAACGGTCTTTTTCCATTTATAAATGGACTTTAGATGTTAAAAGAAATAGGTTGAAAATAGAAAATATAGAGAAACTCATAGTTATATATTTTAATTGTAAAAATCAGGATTACCAGGATGCTGACATTGTAATCGATGAAGATTAAAAATGTGAATAAATGTAAAATGTACATATTTAACAATAAACAATGTTGATTTTTATCTTTTTTCTTTATTCTACCCCTTTTTTTTTGGTCCTAAAATCTGACTAAAATCAACCTGTTCCTTCGTATGCCCTTTACGTTTCAGAGTCGTGGTGCATCCTTAGAACAGTCTCACGACCCCAGCAGGCATTGGCCCTCTATGGGGCCCCGTCATTTATTCTACCCTTAATGCAAATTACCATGACCCCTATGAAAATATTTAAATTTAAGTGCAACAATTTATGTCTATCTATAAAAGTTCTAGCCATAAAAGGCTAAAAATAAAAAAATAAAAATTAAAGCTTCGATCGGAATTCGATTGTTTTTATTATTCAACAGATAAATAATGAATTAATTTAGTTTTGATACCTTCCTTTCAATTTTGAATTGAGTAGGAATAATATCACTACCAACATTAACAATATTTAATTGAATCCGGAAATACCGGAATTACTTTCCGGGAAAATGGCTTATCCATGTTATTCTTTCTGTGTGCATTTATGATACAAGTACCAAAAATCAATCTACCTACTCCTATCACTGGTCATCAGTTATTTTTTAATTTTTTTTATTTTGTTATTATAATTCTTTTAATTAGTAATTTTGCAATGTTATTAATAATTAATTATTGACTCTTTTCCACTCCATTACAGAATTTTACAATTATTGATTTTTAAAATAATTTTAAATGTGACGGCCGTTACCGAGAATGCTGTCCAGGTAGAAAATACCCAAGCGACCATTAGGGAACAAAAGAACAGCTGCTATTATTATTATCATTATTTCTAACCTCTCTTACTGTACGAATATAGAGAATATTGTGTTGAAGTTGTCGTTCAACTTATATCTTTTAGTTAGTTAGTTAGGAGATGTCATTGCGGATAACTTGCTGTTTCTTCATGCTTTTTCGGGATGTGACACAACTTCAGCTCCTTACAATATCGGTAAAATGAAATTTGTGAAAACCCTGGAAAAACGTATAGAGTTTGCAAGTGGAACGGCTTTGTTTCTCAACAAGAGAGTTGACCCTGCTTTGCTCACTGTAATTGGTGAACGTTTTTTTATCTCTTTATACGGTGGTAATAAAGATGATAATTCTCTTGACAGCCTAAGATACAAACAATTCGCCAAGGCAGTGACAAAAAGTACATTTAACTTATCTTCACTTCCTCCAACACAAGACACAGCTCGCTTTCATACTTTCCGAGTCTACCATCAGGTCCAGTCGTGGCTTGGTAATAATAATGATCCTGAAGACTGGGGCTGGAAAAAATGTGGAAAATTATTGATGCCAGTGCAGAGCTCTAAACCTCCAGCACCCCCTGAGCTTCTAAAATTGATCTTTTGCAAATGCAAAGGAAACTGTGGAGCGATGTGTGGATGTCGAAAAGCAGGGCTAAAATGTTCCGCAGTGTGCTTCCATTGTTCTGGAGAGACTTGCAGCAACGTAATGGAACTCTCAGAATTAATAAATGAAAATTACTTTGATGATGAACCGCCGACATTGACACCCCTTCCTTCTC
Organism: Catocala sponsa; assembly: GCA_963564715.1. Taxonomy (NCBI): domain Eukaryota; kingdom Metazoa; phylum Arthropoda; class Insecta; order Lepidoptera; family Erebidae; genus Catocala; species Catocala sponsa. The sequence continues at coordinate 15,760,721 of OY751338.1, read as the reverse complement.
CAGTTCTCCCACTGATATTTGATTCAGAAAACCGATCAGATGCTGAGCCGCAGCCTGGTCCATCGAAAAGACCGAGGACGGAGTAGTTCAAATTTATAAAATCACCGTGGATTAGGCCTATTGGGGATACCACGTAAAAAAAAAACGCGCCTCCAGACTCTTACCTCGTGGGTGGTGAGGAAAAGAGTCAATAATTAATTATTAATAACATTGCAAAATTACTAATTAAAAGAATTATAATAACAAAATAAAAAAAATAAAAAAATAACTGATGACACATTATTAGTACCCACGTATAAAATATGTATAGTTAAGAGTACTGAAAAATAGTACTCACTTCGGAGCGCTGTAAAACCTTAGCTATTGACTTAATGAAAAAATGTTGCTTATAAAAGTTGTTCCTTAAAAAACGATCTACAAAAATGGTCTGATATAGTTTTTTCGTAAAATGATAAAAAAAAAGTTATATCGAAAAATATAAATTTTTTTCTCGAATTTCTGAACATTTTCACTTATAACTTTTTTATTTATAGTTTTACGACAAAAAGTTACTGGACCAAAGTTATAGAGAATTTAATTTGCAACAAAAAACGTTAGCAAATTTTTTTTATCAGATAAATAGTTTAAGAGATATATCGTAAAAACAGTTTCAACCCCTATTTTCAAGATGGCGGCCGTGGGACAAGGGTGGCGACCCCACAAACTTGATTTTAGCTTTACACTTACCCCCCCTACACATCAAAAAAATAAAATTGCGTCCTCTAAAAAACGCAAGGTAAGGCCTAAAAAATGTAACATTTCAATGGACTACTCGTCTACGCAGGCGTTAAACTTTTTATTTATTTAAACATTCCAATGTATCTTTATTATATGCAATGAAATCACTTTCAGAGGATCGCCTGCTATCTGTCTCCACTTCCTGGCATTTGTTTGGAGCGCTTATGTTGGAGATATCCCTAATATTTATAATATTATTTTGATTTATAATATCAGGGATTTTATAAAAATGCATCTAAGTAGGTATATGAGATATTGCGTCATTATTATAGATGCGATGCGATGAGGCGATGTGTATCTTTCCCGCGTGTTTCCGATGTCAATCTGAAGCGCCTTCGTTTGTAAAGCACAAATGCAAAAAAATTCATTGCAATTTGATCCGTTGAAAAGTTTGAATCATGTAGGTAAATGAGACGTATAAATGTATATTTGTAGTATAAGCACCAAGACCACTTTTTAGTCCTTATCTTGTCAGAGCGGTGAAATCCATACTTTGTTATACACAAACGGTGGCGGTTCCGAGTAAATCTATACTAATATTATTAAGCTGAAGAGTTTGTTTGTTTGTTTATCTGTTTGGTTGAACGCGCTAATCTCAGGAACTACTGGTTCGAATTGAAAAATTATTTTAGTGTTGGATAGTCTATTTATCGAGGAAGGCTGTAGGCTATATAACATCAAGCTACGAACTAAAGGAGCGGAGCATCAATAAATAATTTTGCAAAAACGGAAAATTCTCGTAAGTGAAGCAGACGAAGTTGCGCCACAGAATAAACATAGTACTAACGTAGTTGCGCGAGTCAACTAGTAATAGGTATATAAACACAACATATCATATTTGTTTATATTTAAATTTATTTATTGTAATAATGTAATGTAAACCGGGAGAGTACTATATGGATTCTGATATGTGCTGTGGGTCTGTTACACAGTACATATTATTAGGTACTTTGCTTGTCGACATAAATACCATTGCTTAAGCGCTTGTAAATGGATTATTTTAGTCATCGAATTACTTACCGCAATTACACAGTAGGTACATTCATACTAACATTATAAATGCGAATGAAAGTTTGTTTAAAAACGCTTTCACGCCTTAACTACTCGGCTAATCATCATGAAATTTCGCATAGGTAGGTACACGTTATTAAGAATACATAAAAGGACATAGGGTACCTTTCATTCAGGCAATTACTGTTCCCGAGCGAGCCACGCGCGAGAGCTAGTTGATGATATTGCAGTTATACATACGTACATACATAGATTCACGTCTGTTTCCCAGAGGGGTAGGCAGAGACTACGGATTTCCATTTGCTACGATCCTGACACACTTCTCTGGCTTCATTCACTTTCATCACATTCCTCATACACGCCCGTCGGTTCAAGAAGCTCTTAACCTGGTCTTTGTCCATAACGCCTCCGATCTGATCGAGAAACGTTCGCCTAGGTTTTCCTCTTGCGACTGTTCCATTCACACTAGCCTTATAAACTTTCTTAGTCAGTCTTTCCTCGTCCATTCTTTCTACATGTCCAAACCAGCTTAACATACCCTTTTCTATTCTTGTGAGTATATCCACTTTCATGCCGCATCTCTCTAATCACACTATTTCTTATTCTATCTTTCAGAGTCACACTACATATGCTTCTCAACGCTCTCATTTCTACAGCATTTATTCTGCTCATGCTTCTTTTGCCATACCCAACTTTCACTTCCATACATAAGTGTGGGCACTAATAGTCCTCTGTGAACAGCCAAACGTGCCTTTTCGGATACATTTCGACTGTTCATAAAAGCGCGTAGAGCTCCATTCACTTTGTTGCCAGCAATCGTTCTCCTTTCAATATCTCCGTCATGTTTACCATCCCTTGTAAACAAAGTACCCAAATATACAAACTCTTTCACTTGCTCCACTTTTTCTCCATCAATCATAATATTACACATCGTCACGCACTCTTCCTTTTCAAATACCATTACTTTCGTCTTGCTTACATTTATTTTCATTCCTTTACTCTCAAAAGCACCATGCATAATAGTTACCATCGCCTGCAACTCTTCCGCTGATGACGCAAGTATTACTTGGTCATCGGCATAAAGAAGACATTTGACAAGTAACTCATTCATTCTTAATCCCCATTCACAATCTTTTAAATCTTTTAAACAATTGTCCATCACTGTTGCCAATTTAGCGACTTTTTAGGATTTCACTACCTGAAAGTCGAAAAATCTGACCAGAATCAGTTTTAGCGACTTTCTGGCGACTTTTGATATTGAATCTAGCGACTCGACTTCACAAGAATTGGCAACACTGTTGTCCATATATAGGTTAAACAGCCAAGGTGACGCTACATTGCAGTTATAGATCTAGCAAATGCGTCGCTATAAAAGGAAGTAGATCTCAGTTAGCAACATTTAGTCTAGGCGCCCTAAGGAAAACTTGACAAACGTATTTAGTTTCACTCTCGCGTATCAGCTCATCGCTGGCACTAACACAGAGAGAGATCGCACATAGCCCTCTATTATCCTAGTCAAGAAAGAACAAGACAGCCGATTTCTTTTTTCCCCTAAAATACATACTTAATTGTAGACATAGTTTATCATATTTGCTTATCAATATGTTGAATTTATATTGACTTGTACATTACCGGACAAAGTTCTCCCAAATCGGCTCAAATCGTATAATGATAAAAATAACTATATAGGCATTTTTTTTTAAATTTACTTAAATATACTTGTACAATGTTGACAATATTTTTGAGTATTAAGAACATTTCTGAAAATGTTGAGAGCTTTCTATTAAATACAGGATCCATTATCATTTTGTACCCGCTAGGTAGGCTTAGGATATCTCGTAATTTTAAACATTAGCAATGTGTTCCACAAACTACTTGATGATGTTTTAGGTGCCATACACGCCCGTCACGCCCTCTACCACATTTTCAGAATTCGTGCTGCTACTTATAATTTCCTATCACAAAAGTCCTACCGCTTTGTCCGACCCGGAACTATAGACTCGCACGCAAATATTCTGGTCAAATCTGGTGATATGGGTAATTCTCAAATGACAGAAAACCTGTGGAAACAGTAAGAAAAGTGCAAATAGGGTGGCATAAAACAACGATTTTCGTTTTCGTTGTTTCTTATGGACAAAAGCTGAACAGAGCTGAATAAGTATAAGTAGTCCCTAAAGCTGTGTAAGTGTTCTTGTGCGTGTGCGTGTGCGGTACATACCTGTTGGTTTACTAGTGGTATAGTGTTTACAAGGAAAAATGTTCTTTTGCCACCTTCACCCCATGGCTTCTGCAATGCCTCTCTAAATCTTCTAATAAGGCAGATTGCGATGAATGTTTTTCCAGATCCTATAAACAAAAATTGAATCACCCACTCTATTTTCTTTCAGGTCAGACATTATAATATTTGTATTAAATAATATTAAAATTACAGAGTCTAATCTCTGTTGAATATCATTAATTGTGTCATGTATATACATGACAAATTCCTGATAATGACATTGAACATTCACACATATTAATAAGAGTGTCAAAACTGTATCTGGCCCAATTTATCCTGTAGGCTAGATAGATACCTAGGAGATATTATCTTAGATAATATTAATGATAAGTGAGTATTCTCAGCATGATCATCATACTAAAACCAAATTGTTATCAGTGAAAGAAAGTTCTGTGATCATGAAAGGTAAATAATGATGAGGTTTGTTGAATTATATGCATTTATATATGCAAAAATTAATTTATTATTATTATTATATTTAACTTGCACCTTAGTAATTGTATAATTTAACATCATACAATATAAACAGTAGTGAAATACTTTACAGTTTGATTAGCTATAAAAGGTATGCAACACTGCTGTCTGTCACTTCTTGTTGTGAGCTGTAAGTGAACGGACATATAAAACTTCCTTGTGTCAAAGTATAAAATAAAATTAAATAGTTAAAGTGTATGTACAGTGTGTTATTTAATCCATAACCTCTAATGCAGTTCTGGCACATTCTAGAAGTTTCACTGCACTTGAATATTTTATTTTATTTTAAACTATTTAATGTCATAAGCGTGTTGGCCAGACACAATAGGTTTTCAATGATGTCTGGTATTCAAATAATATTGAACAAATACTGCATGTGTTTCATATTTTTATGTAATTCAATGCAGCATATATTTCGTAATTTAATTTACTATAAATAACATTTATTATTATTTTTAAATTGTCTAATATTTAATACAGTAAGCACATAGTTGGCAATATATTAAATTTTTATAAATACAATCATAATAACATATCTTATGAAATATAATAAATGACTTGAGCAACAAATAGTTGTTGCCTAAGTGATGAAAAATTCTCTTAAGCAATTGTTAAAGGCAGCTGTGCCAAGGCACATGTCCTTTGTCTGAACCAATATATACCTCTATAATCACATATAGGAAGGCAAATGTGCATCTGAATTACAAACCTGTAGGCAAGTATATGATTGTGTTGCTTCTCATTGCAATTTCTTCGAGCTGAGCTTGATAAGGCCGTGATATCAGCTGCTCTGCTATGTTCTCCGTTGAATCATCCACTTCCATCTTGTTTGATATCTGTTCAAGAACAATACACTCACTTTTAAAGTCTCATGAGAAAGTTAACAGATTTATTATGTTTATATGACTCCTCTAAATACATTCAATATAATTTAAAAATCAAATAAAACCGAAATTGGGTACTCAATTTCGGTTTTATTTTCTCAAATTGGATTATGGTCAACTATTGATATAAATTATCATGTTTATTTTGGACCACTTTATTTTAATTATTTTGGACCACTTTATTTTGAAACTAGACAAGATTAAAAACGCTGCTTCTATTGCAGTATTGAATAGCACTATCACCGATCACTTCATGATATTCCTTAGATTATCAAATCTAGTAAATTCTCATACATGCTCGAAAAGTAAAACAGTTGTAGACTTTGATAAAGCAATAACATCCTTAAAACTAAGTAATATTTCTGAACTTAATTTAATTAATGATCCAGTTACGTTATCTGTACAATTAATAGACAAACTTCAAAATTGCCTTCAGCAAAACACTATTACTACTTTAGTTCCGAGAAATAATCGCATTATTAAACCATGGATAACTTTAGGAATTTTACGCTGTATTAAAAACAGAAATAATATGCAAAGAAAGCTACGATCTGATCCTCATAACCATATATTACAAATTACTTACAGAAGATATCGTAACTATTGCAATAGTTTAGTTAAAAAGCTTAGAAGAAAATATGATAAGGAACAATTACTTAAGGCAAATAAAAATACGAAACAGATGTGGAACACAATTAATAATATAACTCATCGGAAACCAAAGAAAAATCTTAACTCAGAACTATTAGGGATAAAGACCACCCCTCATGCTTCGGTAGATCATATAAATGATTATTTTTCTAACATTGGGAAAACCCTGGCTGAAGACATTACCTCTGCAAACCGATCACAACTTCAACTCGATTCTGATCATGTAACAAACTCGCAGGCCTCCTCATTTATGCTTCTTGAAACGGATCCTAGAGAAGTCTATAACGTGCTAATGGGTCTTAAATCTGAAAGTGCTCCAGGCTGGGATAATATTACCACAAAATTTTTAAAAACTGCCCACGAATTAGTCGTACCCATAATATCGCATCTTGCTAACCTGTGTTTTAGACAAGGAAAATTTCCTCCAGCTCTGAAGCAAGCCATAATTACTCCTGTGCACAAGGGTGGAGACAAAGATGACGTTAATAACTACAGACCTATCTCTGTCTTACCTGCTATATCTAAAATCATTGAAAAACTAATAAACAAAAGACTAATCAGTTACACTAATAAATATAACATTATTTCACAAGCTCAATACGGGTTTAGGCAAAAATTATCTACTGAAGACGCAGTGACAGCATTAACCACTCATATTGTTAACCTAGTAGATTCAGGAAAAAAATGTCTAATTATATTTCTTGATCTGAAAAAAGCTTTCGATACCGTTTCTGTCCCCATCCTTGTGAATAGTCTAGAAGGCATAGGCATAAGAGGGAACCCGTTAGCACTACTAAAAGATTATCTACGGGATCGTAGGCAAAGGGTTAAGGTAGGAGAGTATATTAGTAAGGAGTCATACGTGACCTATGGCGTTCCTCAGGGAAGCGTACTCGGTCCGACTCTATTTTTAATATATATAAACCAACTTTGCAAAATAACAACAGAAAAAGGTCGCGTTTTCTCATATGCGGATGATACAGCTATTGCTTTCTCTGGCGATACATGGGAATCCGTATATCAATCTGCTGAAAAGGGTCTTTTCAAAATTGCTAAATGGCTGAACTCACATCTTCTAACATTAAATATTTCTAAAACAAAATATATTGCATTTACAAATTACAAAAACACTCAACCCGGACCTAACGTAACTCTCAAAATCCACACTTGTCAAAATATATCTAGCACAAATTGTTCTTGTAAAAATATTGAAAAGGTTACTTATATAAAATACCTAGGTATAATGGTTGATCAGCGGTTATCTTGGCATACTCATACCGATATGGTCATGGCCCGTACGAGAAAACTTATCTGGATATTTAAGAACCTAAGACATGTGACAACAAAAAAAAATGATAACAAAAATGTCTCTCTGGCTCAATCAATTCTGATCTACTGCATACCCGTGTGGGGCGGTGCGACAAAAACGAAGTTTCTTGAACTAGAGCGAGCACAGAGATCTCTTATCAAGGTCATGTATACCAAACCATACAGATTCCCAACCAATGAGTTATACTCCATTAGCGGTGTTCTCACTGTGAGAAAATTATACATACTCCATGCAGTCTTAAAATTACACAAAGTACTGCCCTATGACCCTCACCTTCAGGAAAGAAGACGAAAATACCGTGTCGCACCAGTAGATTTTGTTAAAACTACATATGCCAGCAGACAATTCAAAACAAATTCCGCAGCATTATATAATAAAATAAATAAAGAAATTAACATCTATTCCATGAATACTAAAGACTGCAAAAAAGCAATAGTTCAATGGCTAAAACTTAAGACATATGATGACATTGAAGTATTGTTGCAAGCATCAATATGATTTGAAAAGACTCACGCGCATTCACACACACACACACACACACACACACACACACACACACACACACACTCACACACGCGCGCGCGCGCGCGCATACACACACACACACACACTCACACACGCGCGCTTACACACACACACATAAACATTTTATTTTTGTTTAATTTTAGGTTTAACTTTTAATTTTTAGATTTAACTTTTAATTTACTGTTTTAATTATATTTTTTGTACACTACTTTTACCATTTTATAATTTGTTATTGGAGAGCGGGGCCTCCTAGCACAAGTATATCTTTTACTTAAAAGGAGGTCCCTATGTAAGATTATGTAAAAGTTGTAAAAGTTTCTGCAATAAACCTTTTTATTTTTATTTTTTTTATTATATTTTAATTTATTTCAGACTTGTTCCCTGTATTGCATCATGCATAGTAAGATAGGTTAAACTAGGAATGTCTGAATTAAATAGAACTTTAGCATTATTCTAGAGTCTAGACCATTTCCACTGTCTAAGCAGGACTCTGTATAGTTCATCTAATGTACCAGAATATTTATATGCACACACACAATTACAATAATATTTTACAGGATTATATCATAATTATTAGTCCGTTTGACACATTACCGATAAGATTTACACAACATTAAAATTATATATAACAAAGAGCTATTTACTAGTAAAACAAGATATCACTTGTTGATGTAAACAGCTCAAGCCCGTATCGTGAATACGTATATAATTAAGTATTTAAAATATATCATGCTTTCTTCTAAATTGCCGTTTATTAGATTTATTATTTATTTTACAAAATGATCAATAGTATACCTACATATTTTATTTTTAACGTGATTATCACTTTGTTCGCCGGTAAAACTAGTACCTATCATTAAATTATTTACACGATTACTTTTAAAATACTTACACCGCACGAATGGGGTAGGAAATATTTCTTTCAAAACACTTATTTGTGGATTACACTACCGTCGAGAACTATGTAAAATTTCCGTCTGAAATTACATACAGGAATAGGATAGGTACCTACCACTTTTGTTTTAGCTTCTTTCACTGACAGTTTGACACACCTCAGGGTGGCACCTTCTGAAATGTTATTTTCCCTAACAATATTAATGCAAGTAGTCAATTTTAGCTATTAATTTAATTAATATCGCAGTAACTTCCATAATTGAATAATATTGTGGAAGAACTCATGTGAAAAAGAAAAAAATGTTTAAACAATTTTTTTTTGCACGAGTTCTATGTGTAGACGCTTGCTGCAGTAATTATAATGTGTTAATGTAAATTATTATTATATTACCAATTTATAACTTTTACATAGAAACAGATTATGGCTGAGAGCCTGTTAATTTTATAATACGCATTTTACATCACTAAATAAAATATTTTAATGATTTTCATTGGTTTGCCTATTAGCAGCTAAAATCACACTTTGCAAAATTACGTGTGATGGTTTTATTAAGATTTTGAAATTCTATAAAGTAGAATGGATGCGTATCTATTCTACTTCCAGGAGAGATAGATGGTAATATTTTTTTTGTAGCATCCCTATAAATTGTCATTTTACTCTTTCGCGCAGTTCATTTCACGTAATGCATTTAAAAATATTTTTACGTAATTTATATGAAACGAAATAGATGATTCCCTTAATTTAGTTATAGTTTAAGTATCTAATATTTAATTTAACAATGCTTGAATTAGCTATTTACTAACTTCATATAAATAAATTTTTGTTGCGGTATAAAGGAATGTTGTTGTAGGTTGTAATAAAAAAAATAGTTTTCGTATTGGGTAAGTCCCATGCCATAGATAAGGCGGTAAAACATAGGCGTCTATGTATGACGTGGAAGGACGTGAATCATCGTCACAGAAAAATTACCATAAAGGAGTGTTCACACCTATTACGGAGTTCAATTTTCAATGAATTTTTAAATACTTGATGTAATGCTAAATAAGCATGCCTTATGTGTATCCGATGACTAAAATTAAGAAGGGCTCTACCGATAGCGACCGTTTCTTTTTTGTTGTATTTTTAATTATCAGGACAAGATTTGTATGAACGAAAATTTGCGAAAAGCCCGCTGGAGATGTCGAAAATTTTAAATGGTATTTTTATATGAAAAATTATTAATTGACGTTTTGATACTGAATTTAGTCACGTAAAATGTATTTTTGGATAGTTGATAGGACAACGACCAGCTAATTTCGAACAGTCAGCTAATTTATAAATAAATGTTAATTTAAAAAAATATATAAATTATAACAGCTATTAATATAATAATTACCGCGCTTTGAAGATATTAGACGTGTGTTAATTAGCTCCGCCGATATAAAATCTGTGTTCGTGTAAAAGATAACGGAATCAATTAAATCATAGACCGTAGTGTGCAGTGAGAAACGAACTTTATCAGGTAGTAGATCCTCGCTGGTTTCAGTATGAATGGGCCGGATCGACTGGGGTAGTACTACCCTCTCACAGAATACCGGCGTGAAGTAACGGTACCCGTACTGTTGCGTTTCATATCGGTGAGTGAGAGAGCCGGGGGCCTAGTTACCCCGATTCTTTTTCTATCCTTTCCTTTGTTCTTTCCCTCCTTCATTCCTTTTTAAAGGGCTGGCAACGCACTTGTAACTCCTTTGGGGTTGCGGGTGTCCATGGGCGGCGGTAATCACTTACCATCAGGAAATCCGTCTGCTCGTTTGCACAACAATGCCATAAAAAAATATTTAAAAAACTCAAATAGTGTGTAAATAGAACTAATAAACATTAAGTGGTCTAAAAGTTATAAACATTTTTACATTCAACTTTTAAATAACGGTTATATTGGAAAAAGCTCTGTGTCGCGTAGCTGGAACACCGAAACGTTACAAATTCTTAGTTTGTGCCCTTCTATTTTGACAAATTCCGACAATTTTTCTGGTGAAGCTTTTTCTGTTTGTATAACTTGGCGGAGCAATTGTAACGCGCACCACTCCGCCTAGTTACTACGAAACAGAAACATATTTTCGCACACCTTCTTAATTGTATCGTTGGTGGATTTAGTACTGACGTGGGTCGGTAATCAGAAGTTACGCGTTCGAACCCCCCGACATGTAACCTCTTTTTGTGCATAAGATATACTGAGCAAACATTTACTAGTAAAATGAATTTCGATAATAACAACATTACATTTCAAAAACCCGCCAGAACAAGCTCTCTAAACGATTTAACAGATATAGTTACCAATGAAACTAACTTCATACTCGATAGTACAATGATGAGCACGCCTGATAGCCTACAAGACAAAAACAGTGATACCACATAAGAGAACAAGTGAATATACTTACAAATCAACTGCAGAGCGCACGTCAGGAGATACAAAATTTGAATTGCGAAAACTTTAGGTACCTAAATTAAAATCTGACTTAGAAAATGTGATAAAAATAATAATAGATATAAAAAAAGATGCCCGACGCCTGATAGGAAAAACACCTCGAAAACGCAACGATTAAACAAGAGAAAGGTACGCAAACTACTAACAATAGCTTCTCTCAATTGCAGAGTAATCCAAAATGTTTATCTACTCATCACAACGATAAACCTATATGTCAAAATATTGAGCTGCCATCAGATGTTATATATAGGAGCTCGATGTAAGAATAAACTATGTATTTTAAGCAGTAATGTAACTTATGTAACGAAGGGATCGCTACCAATAATAGAAGACAGTCTCGGATTACTTTCACTACTGCCATTAATTATAATACCTAATAATACGACGAAAGTGCTTCTTTATGATATACATATAATTGAAATTAAAACATACTTTAAATGACTACTGCATAATTTTTATTGGGGAAAATGATACTAGAGAGGAAAATTATATAAGTACTATAAATGCTCTGAAGGAATCACTCCAATTAATTACCCACACGAATATTGTTATCTGCTTACCTACCTATATAACAGGAGCGAAAATATACAACTACATAGTCGAAATGTTCTTCAATTAGGTACCTATAATTAGCCCTAGAAAATATAGATAACATATACATATATTTTTGACTGCAATCGTGTCGGGTATCACTTTCATTTGAGATGTTTTTCTATACAACAGAGAAAATAAATAAGTATGGAATAAGAAATACTTATATACGAATCATGTAAAATATATTAATTGACATGAAAATATTTAATCATACGGACATAAATACACATAAAAATAATGTAATAAATAACATCCACACCTATGACAAAGCTACAAGCTCTAAGGAGACTTTAAATTTTTTTGTCTATAATAATATCCATTTAATGGATCAAAATATTGCCGGATTATTAAATACAAACGACAACTTTAACGTATATTTAAATGAACCTGAAAGTAAAGGCAAAAGGATCGATGTTATCTGAATAACGCAGCACTTTATGACACCGGACCAAGAACACTTACTGAACATACCAAACTATAATCTATCTACGAGTTAATCAAGAAATTGCTGAAGAGGTGGTGCATGCATTTTAACGAGAACTGGTCATAAATACAAAGAGCTAAACACAACTAGTTATTCAGTAAAAAGTGTAATTGAATGTTATGCTATAGAATTATTACTTGCGCATGAGATCATCATTGTATGTATATACAGGATTCCACAATCCAATATAGTAAACTTAAGCGGGTGATCCATGGGCGAGCCGGCGAGCTATCGGTATAAATCGTTGGCTCGTTGGCTCGTCGACTCGCATTGGTGATCCATTAGCATACCAAACAGTCTACTCTCATCCTTGGCGAAGTCATGGCGTGCTCCCAGACTGAGTTACTTTGTTACTTGAGTAGACTGTTACATCAGGAGAAAGAAAAAAGAAGAAAAGACGCCATAAAGTGCGGGTAAAAAATTGGCTGCAAGAAAGACAACGCTTGTCCCATTTAAATTTACTGTCAGAGCTTATTGGTGAACCAAATGATTATAGAAATTATTTGAGGATGTCGAAACGAGCGATGATGAAACGAGCGTAAATCCATTTGTGTAGGTAGCTACTGGACATTGCCGCACAGCGCGTGCGGTCGCCACCTAGTTCGCAAAAAGACTGTCGGCTCGATTGATCCACTGGCGGTTTTTTGCACCGCGGACTTAGAATTTCAAGCATTCACAAAGGTTTTTAAGACCGCAGACTTTTAAGTGCTCCGTTGGCGATTTAGACCTTTGAATCGCGAGTTCGTTGGCGTACCGGCGGTTTTACTCGCAAATGGATCACCGCCTTTTTAGTAAACTAGACGTTACCGCGGTTACACTCGCGTTTGTAGTTACTGCGCCGCCCCGTGGGTCGTAACGTGATGTTATATAGCCTATAGCCTTCCTCGATAAATAGTTCCTGAGATTAGCGCGTTCGAACAAACAAACAAACTCTTCAGCTTTATAATATTAGTATAGATTGCAAAATATTCTGAATATTGTATGCTTAAAGATAAATAAAAAGGTTATAGTATATGGAGATTTCAACATAAACATTTTAAAACCGACAAAACAATCCTTAGAATTCCAATACACATTACTGAGCTACAACTTAAAAATTAGAATTCAACTAACCCTCAAGGCTAAGTAGTTCAACGTGCATTGACAATATTGCATATAATTTTAAAGGCTGTAAAGAAAAAATAATCGAATTAGGGTTATCAGATCATAAGAAAGAAAGAAAGAAAGAAAGAAATATTTTATTTTAATGTAACATTGCAACACACAATCAAAACTATTTCATAACAAAAATGTGTAACAGTAATAATATAGTTAAAGAGAAAATTATAAATAATTTAAAATAAATAATAAAACTTATATACCAACATTATTATAAATAATATAGAATACACATAATATATATATGGAGTCCTTGCTGTTCAATGTGCGTCGCAGTGTTCATTAAAAAGAGATGTTGCTCAGCATAATGCCGCACCGCATGCGAGTTGCGATACAGCGCTGATTTTCAGCAACACCTCAATAGTGATTATGAGCGTAATAAATAATACAGTTCAAATGAATACCACCAAACCACAAACAAAACCCAAAAAAAAGAAAAGTTTCCTTTATTATTACAGATAAAGAAATAGATTGCAGATAAATTAAATAAATATACCTACATGTCAATATTTTTATTATTGTAGTTAAAAACTATAAATGTGCCTGAAAATATGAGTAAGATTTAAATACTTGGCGATCTTAAATTAGGAGTCTATTTGTCGATTTAATAAATATTTTTTATAATTTATCTTAAATATTAAGTTTGTTTTAAATTTTCGCATTGGTGGAGGCAAGTCATTCCAACATTTTGTGGCCGCGTATTTAAAACTTCCCCTAAACGCTGTTGTGCGGTGTCTAGGTACATTCAAGAGGTGAACCGATGACCTAATTGGATAAGAGCAACTGTCTTGTGTCCAAGACAATTTATTAAATAGATATTTTGGCGTTTGGCTCCTCAATATTCCAAATAACAGGGTGGCTAAGTGTAATTCTCTTCTAGATGCCATTTTGAGTATTTTGTTGTCATTTATGAATGGAGTCACATGGCTCCTACGCGGTATATCAAAACAGAATCGCGCACAAGCATTCTGAATCCGCTGCAGCAGCTTCTCTGTACGCTTCAGAAGACATGGTCCATACACTACGTCACCGTAATTGAGTTTGGATAACACTAGTGTATCAACCAGGTTCTTACGCAAATCCATGCTAACAAATTGTCGTACTCTGTACAACATTTTTAATCTATAAAAGCAATTACTCATTACGTTGTTAACATGAGCTTCAAAATGCAGTTCCGGATCCATAATTAATCCCAGATTGCGAACCTCGAACACTCTATCTATTGGATTACCATTGATGACAATCTGAGGGCCTACAGCTGTAATCTTACCAATATGACTTTTACTTCCCAAAACCATGTATTTCGATTTTAGGGGATTCAGAACTAGAGCGTTTTTCTGGGCCCAGTTAGATATTCTGTCCAAGTCCTCGTTCATTGAGTGAACGGCTGTTAGTGTCGAAGATGGTGTAGGCTCAAAAGAAGTGTAAATTTGTATGTCGTCAGCATACATGTGGTATTTACAAAATTTAATACAATTCGTGACGTCCGCGCTGTACAGAATAAATAAAAGAGGGCCCAAAATAGATCCTTGAGGCACTCCTCTCGATACAGAGCGAAGGGAAGATAATATTTTGGTTCCATCATCTCCAGTAACTTCGACAACCTGCGCCCTATTGGATAAATAGCTCTCGAACCATTTCACCGTGCTTATATCAAAGCCATAGTATGATAGCTTTGAAAGCATCAATGATATATTAATGCAATCAAAAGCACGGGAAAAGTCCAAAGGGCTAATAACGTGTCATACAGCACAGCTTTTGAAATATCCAGTTAGGAAGACATGTATTTTAAAGTTTTGGCAAATAAAGCGGCGCAATTACTGTCAAGAAAATATAGACAAATTTAGAAAATGTATAACAACATGCCCATTCTCGGATATGTATAAAGCCAGCGATGTTATTAATGCGTACGGTTATTTTAGATGTATTTCACTGTTTCTACAACCTCTGTTTTCCATATGAAATAATAAAAGAATATTATATCATGGCTCAACAATAATAATTTAATTAAGACAAGACAAAGATAATGCATTTGTACCAAAGAATACCTAATGGAGATTTTGACAAACGTTTTATCCACTAAAATACAAACGACAGTAGCCACAAAATTCCTAATTAAAGACAGTAACTTAAACTGGTGAACCCAAACTACAGAAATATGTAAAAAATTGAATAAGTTTGCCTATCTTCTATACTAGATATTCCCGCGATTTCACCCGCGTTTATCGTTACTGCGACGTCCCCTTGGGTCGTAGCGTGATGTTCCGTGTATCGTTCCGTAAGGAGCCGACCATGACCACGCGTCTGTGCCGCGCGGCATGGTATCTCGCAGAGTTTTCGGCCGGCCTTGCACATCATAAATGCGCGCGCAGTACTTGATCATTATTTTGCTGCGTATGGTATTTTAAAACTGCGATATCTCCTGAGATATTCATTGAAATCGATTGATGGCAATTTTGTTTTAAATTAAATACTTGTGATGAATAACGTATTTATTTGGATAAGGATTAATATCATGTTTATAAAAACACCTTCGCAAATAATGCATTATTTTAGAACAAATTTGGTTAGCATAAAAAAGGTTATAGTGAGCCAACCTTAAAAGATAGACATATGTTGTCCCGAACTTTTTTTAGAACTTTTAAAGGGGAACAATTCTGTCATACATGATTTTTGCGACACTTTAACTGTTTACGCAGCGCACGCAGCGGAAGCTCTCTAATGGAAAAAAAACCCTCCGATTTTGAAACATTCTTCATTGGTGCTCCGCTCCTATTAATTTTAACGTGATAATATATAGCATATAGCCTTCCTCGATAAATGGGCTATCTAACATTGAAAGAATTTTTCAAATCGGACCAGTAGTTCCTGAGATTAGCGCGTTCAAGCAAACAAACAAACAAACTCTTCAGCTTTATAATATTAGTATAGATAAACTTGCAAAAGTGGTAAATAAAGAAACAATTTTGATGATTTACCACGCATATGTTGTATCAGCACTTGGGTACGGCAGTTTTCTGGGGAAATGCAGTAGAGAGGGAACATGTTTTCAAAGCACAGAAAAAATGCGTTTTGAGCTATTTATGGTTTATCTAGCACATACAGTTGTCAGCCACTATTTAAGAGTTAAAAAATATTAACTTTACCGTCGTTATACATTTACCTAAATATTTTCGTTATAAGTAATATAAACTTATACAAAGCTGCTTTTAAAAGTTATTCTAGACAATTAAGGGATAAAAAAAGGAGAACTTGAAATACCGAGGGCAGAAACAGCTTTAATGAGGAAAAACTTCTTTTCTATGGCCCAAAAAATATCAACAAATTACCCGAACAAATAAGATCTCTTAATCTGGAAAATTTCCAAAGTAAGCTGAATGACAGCCTTTTACAAAAATGTTACTATTCTTTAAATTAATATTTAGAAGATAATTCTCTTACTCCCTTACTGTATTAATATTACGATTATTTGTTTTCTGCTGAAATTTTGTGAAATCATGTTGACATAATTGAAACTAATTTATATTAAATTTATTAATTTGCTATTAAAATCCTGTAAACTTGTTTGTTTACACACTTTCAAGCAATTCAGCAAAAGTATATCAATATTCGTATAATTAACTATATAAATTACATTTGTACGCCGCCAGACAAAACATAGTGCACCTAGAAAGCTCTGTAACATCTCTCACACTGTAAAATTTACCTATGTTTACATATAAAGTATATTCAATCTATTCTATTCTATAGTAATAACAGTAACCTACTTTATAAAAATAAAAGGCTTTTGAAACCTCCTTGTTTTAATTTATTTATTACGAAACAAAACATTTTCTCGTTTGTGGATTTCCCCTCTCATCAACAAAATAAAAGTTCAGTTAAATAAAAAATATGATTACAAAACCGCAACGTTTATTTAATTTTCCTTAGCTACCTGTAAACCCTCTTTAAGTTGCAATTATGCTTCTGGTACATACGTAACAAAATTCGGCTTAAAAAGATAAGCTGTCTGAGTAATATCTAAATCTTCCTGATTTACATATTACAGAACGAAACTTTTAAATTGTTATATCAAGCCGTCAAGAGTGTCAAACGCTAATCTATTATCACTAACATGTCAAAATTGTGAAGTTTGTCTGTCTACATTGAAATCGGCTAAATCTGCTTACTGCGATACAGTATAATCGTTTGATATGTTCAGTTTGAAATTTAAATTGAAAAAGAGGCTTGTGCCGCTTTATTCGAGCTTGCTACTAATAATATTTATTAGTGCAGTATCACCGGGAGGTATGTTAAGTTCAGTTCTATGTTGATTTAGGTTATGTTTTGAAACATTTCTAGGCGTTAACTATTGTTTCTTCTTTCAGCTAATGACTTACATTTCTACGACGGTGTTTCTACAGCAGACGTTATATTCGGTGACGTGTTTTTCGAAATATTAGACCCTCCTGAACTTAGGTATTCTTATAGAATCAGACCAGCAAAAGATTTTGGGGTGCCTTTCGTAAGTATATTTTAGATTATCTTATTTGTCACTATAAAAAGTGAGCACTTGCACATCCGCGTCAACTTAAATAACTTTGATGTAAAACATTTTAACAATAAAATTGGTTAATTTTATTTAGTGTTTCGTGATTAGTTTTGTTTTAATGCGATCGGTCGTTGCATATTTTAAATTGGTTAGCCTTGAAAATATGTAGTGGCTAAGATCTACTATGGCTCTATGAGTAACATTATCTATATACTAATGTTTCTGATAGTAATAGAATTGATAGTTTCTCACATTAATATTGCACTTACATTAGCCCATAAGTATAACCTGTATATTGGATGAGTTCTATAAATCTAGTTATTAGCTATTTTTCAGTTATGGAAGAACATTCACAAGCTGTAGCATTGTATTATGTTCTCTTTATAATGAAGACATTATCTAAAATGAAATAATGTCATTGTTATTTAATTACCTACCTTGCCAGCTTAACCATATAAAGACATACTGATAAAAGCATTAGGTCTGAAAGCCTGGTTTCCGTATGCCAATGGACAAATTAAGTTGATATTTATACTAATATTATAACATTATGAAACTGTGGGCACATCTAGAAGTATATATAGCTGAAGCTGGGGTCTTCACAAAATATGTCAGTTAGTCAGTTTCTCCTTTTTTGTGTATGTGCTTCCATACAGAATACCACATTATAACCTGAACAATGTTATCTTGTCATGTTATTATGAATTACATCATAAATATATTTTTGGTAGAAAATTATTTGTAATAGGTAATGATGAATATGATAAAAAATGGATTCCATTGTGGTGGCAATATTCTACTGAGATGCCTGACAATTTAATAGTAGGTAGGTACAGGTATTAGTACTAATATTATGTAGTGATTTTTGTGCAAGTTTATTATATATCTGTAAATACATATTATCTAGTTACATAGCATGTCTAGGAAATAACACAATTCTAAATATAGAATGAAACATTCAGTGTAGTGTGTTTCTCACCCACCAAAGTATAAACACAATGATTCAGTTAAAATAAATCATTTTTATTTAACCACCATGCACAGTGTGTTATTTTGTCTTAGTTGCGCACATGCTCGTTTTATGTGTTTTTTGGAAAGCTAACAATCAAACTGAACCCTTATTAAAACTCCGCCGGCTCTAACTACTATAGTTTAAGAGAAATTAATTAAATCGAGAAAAGTCCTTAAAAACCATAGAAACAATATCTCGTTTTTGGATTTGAATTTTACACTAAATGTTTTAAGGTGTTATAGGTATTTACTATAGGAACCATTATTCTCTTAAAAACTTTAAAAATCTTGCTCACACAGGTGAGAATTTTTTTTCCCTATGAATTCGTAAATAATTTTTTTCCCGTGTTTCTTTTCATGATTGCGTTTTTTTAAATGCCTAAATGTTGATCACTATAGTAACTATCGCCACAAAAAAAAAACAGATCCAACAACCCCAGGATTACGGAAATATTTAATCTTAAAATTGTGGGCTAGGGTTTTCAATCAAAACTGTGAGCAACATACAATACTTCATGCAAATATTACTCATTGTGATTCATTATTTTTGGCTCTCGTTTTAGCAATTGCCGGTTTAAATTGTGACGTGCATAGTTTACATAGTTTAAGTTTATATAGAAAATAGTGCACAAAATATTAATGCATGGCCGGCAAATCATAGACGCTAGCCCGTTACCCATAGGTATGTTGTCCGAGCTAGCGGGCGAGTCAAGAAATAAATACTGGCGCTATGGTCGACCACACCATACCCGGAAATTAGACAGAAAAATCACAATTTTAGACTTATTTTACCGTGCATTAGAATCATCCGATCCTTATATATCCTCATTAACATTTAGTACACGTCATAAACATACAAAAGATTTACCCTTGCCATAATCAGTGCTTCAGCTCTTAAGCGTAACAACAGACAATGTTCACTACAGCCAATTAGAATCCGTAGAGCTTGAAGCAAATGATATCACGCTGGCGATGGACGAAATAGTAATTCAATCCGATGGCGAGGATATGTCATAAGCGTCTAGCATTAATAGTAATTAATAATATACAGGTAATAATAATGTAATAATAATATAACATTCTACCACACACACACACACACACATAACACCGTCTAGCCCAAACTAAGCAGAGCTTTTACTATGGGTACTAGACCATGGATGAACATACATATACATATATTTTTTTGTAAATACATACTTACATATCGAAACACCCAGACCAAGACAAACATCCATGTTCACGCACACAAATGTTTGACTTGAGCGGGCATCGAACCCGCGACCTTCAGCGTGGCAGTCGGTTACACTCCCGCTACGCCACCAGGTTGTCAATTCAATCGCATTGGCTAGCATAATTGATTTAATCGATTGAACTAATCAACTTAAATATTAACTACTTTGGAACAACCCTATTTCTATAGAAATTTAAAAAAAACTTAGAAACGCAATATCTCCGAGATCTCGCTAGATACATATATAGAATTTTCTCAAGTTGAAGGTACTATACGTAAGTATATTAAGCAAATAAAAAAAATGCGACCCGTAAATAGCTAATTTTATATAATTTTTTTTCGTTTATTAACAAAATAGTTATTTATTCTCGGTCCTGTGATGTTAGAGACTTGAAATTTTTACACTGTATATATTTCAAACCAACAATTAATTTGTATTTTACAAGAGACTGACATTCGCTTTATTCAAGAAATACATACAAAAAACTTTTTCAAGAAGGTCAGTGACCTTGCACTAAGATATTTATATCTCCTAAATGAAGTGAAATATCAAAACGGGTATTTTTTGGAATGCTTTAGTAAGGTTTAATCTATAAAGAAAAAAAATAAAACTGGCATGTCCGCAACTAAGGCAAAATAATACACTGTGCCATGGTGCAACTTGAATGCGTAATAATTACTATAATAATTGAGTAGTTTGGTTTCAAAATCCTCTAAAATAATTTTCACAAAATAACATAATATTATTATAAATGGACTATTTTAGCGGTGTTTGCAACAAACTTCTACTTTTGTGAGTTGATTTAATAGAATTTGAGTGGGTTTTGTTGAAAACTATCAGTGCTATGTGATCGTATCGATCTATTTTCATGTTCATTGAGCGAATTCACAAAGGCTACATACTGGGTATTAACTTATTGTTAATATAATAGATTTAAGATTTTTTATTATATTACCGTTTTAAATGTTAGATTTTAGTTATGTTACTATACTATCGCATTCGGTTAAGAACCTGTAATGATAGATTAATAGTTTTTGAAATAAATAAATAAAGAAGCAATGAAGGAGCTTCATATTCAATTGGAACATTATTTTTGTTCTGATATCGTTTTGGCGGGTTATGCATTATACAGTGCAATTATTTATGAAGAGAGTAATTGAAGTTAAATATATTTCAGTAATTTTTTTTCTTTCTATCTGACTATGATAATTGCTATCATTGCTAAATTACATACTTTAGATAATAAGAATTATATGTATGTGTAAAATGCAAGGCATATAACGATTATTAAATATGTATAGTGCAACATCTTTATTCAGCTGCTCAGTGTAAGGCTAATTTTGATTTTCCAAATGTGCCATGGTAATTTGAACCTTAAACTCTTGGCCAATGTTTCAAGCCTGGGGCCCAGACACAATGTTTTTTAACTGTGCCTGGTTTATGGCATTGTATATATAAACCAGGAATTAATCATGTTACTAAACAAACTTCTCTTATTTGTTGTCATTATAAATCTATGACTGCTGCAAGAACACAGTGGTGCCAATTCTGTTGTCACAAAATTCTCTAAGCTTAACTAAAAATCACTAAAATTTAGTTTAGTCCTCTCAAAAGACATTTCGTATTCTGAAATCGCTAAAAGTGACAGGATTAAATAAAATTTTAGTGATTTTTAGTTAAGTTTAGAGAATTTTGTGACAACAGAATTGGCACCAATATGTTACTATTTGAATAAATCTGCTTATATACATAATTATATGCGGTCTTTCGCATATATATCCAAATAGTCTAGTCAACAAGTGCTTTTTTGGTCAACTTTTTTCAGCAGTCTCGGAAAAATATGAACGAGGTGTCATTCGATTCGGAATGGCATGTAGATGATTTTTGAAAATATTCAATTTTCGCTTGCAAAAATTGCAAAAGTTATAAACAATTAACTAAAAAGAAACAAGGGGTTGCGTTTTTTGCAAATATCTCAAAAACTAATTGAGTTTTTTTAAATCTAAAAAAAAGATTCATAAAGAGGAGGAAATTTCCTAAAAAAAAAGTCTTGACTCCGGGAATTGTAGGACTGTTGGAGATCAATGTAAGGAGATGAAATAAGAACGCTGTCCAAGCTCCTATCCAAAGAATGGTGTATTTATTAATGATTTTACATAAAATGTTAAAACGCAAACGCTCACAGCCGTGGTTATCGGTGAGTGAGGATGGCCGCAGCGGTCGCGGCAATGTCACGTTCCCTCTGCCCCGCGTCCCCTCTCAGTTAGGAGCCTTAACAAGGAGCAATATTTATCTTTCCCAGAGGGATGAAAATACGGCCGAAAACGGGTACTATGGCTTGCGCAAGCCACGTCTACTTCGGACACTTTATCAATTAAAATTATTTAAACGAATTAAATATAAAATTTAAGAAACGAAAATTCGGGGGCTTACTGAATAGATAAATGAATAATAATCTGGCGGTTTTTTTATCACAATTTTTAAATTAGTTATGCAATAGTTAATTAATCATTTTTGCTGCTTGAACATGAACATTCCAAGCGTGATAATTGTTAATCTATAAATTTGACATGTTTGTCCTTTCTTGGAGATATTCTTGAAAGGCTTCAAAAAATAAATCCCCGTTGAAAAATTAAAAAAAAACATATATTTCAGTTTTTTATTAACAGTTTTCGTAGTTGCAAAATTTAAAACTGTCCATGTTCAAGCAGCAAAAAATTATTAATGAACTATTGCATAAGTAATGGCAAAATTGTGATAAAAAAAAACCGCCGGAATATTGTTCATTTATCTATCCAGTAAGCCCATGAATTTTTTCGTTCCTTAAATTTTATATTTAATACGTTTAAATAATTTTTATTGATAAAGTGTCCAAAGTAGACGTGGCTTGCGCAAGCCAGAGTACCCGTTTTCGGCCGTATTTTCATCCCTCTGAAAAAGTTATAAATATTGGTCTTACAATTCCAGGAGTCGTGAATTTTTAGGAAATTTCCTCCTCCTTTTGAATCTTTTCTTAGATTTGAAAAAACTCAATTAGTTTTTGAGATATTTGCAAAAAACTAAACCCCTTGTTTTTTTATAGTTAATAGTTTATAACTTTTGCAATTTTTGCAAGCAGAACTTGAATTTTTTCAAAAATCATCTACATGCCATTCCGAATCGAATGACACGTCGTTCATATGTTTCCGAGACTGCTGAAAAAAGTTGACCAAAAAAGCACTTGTTGACTAGACTAAAAGGGCAAGTAGAGATGTATTACCCCCACAATTTGCCAGCTAATGTTTGGTCTCACATAATAAATGGCAAGCCTTTATCCGATCCAAGATATGCACTGCTAATGACAATTTCGTACCACTTCTTATGTATTAAATTGGTTGTAAAGAGTATGTTTTATTTGTATTTCAGAATGAAAGTGTACAGTTTGAGAAAGCCCGGCTAGTGCCCACAATACCACTGCATAGTTGCTCTGATATTGTTAATTATGAGGATGTTGTGGGACAAATTGCTTTAGCAGAGAGAGGGTAAGCCCTGTCTAATATCAACACTTGGAAAGCAATCCTTACTAGACAACAGTAAGTGTACTTTAAATAAGTGATATTAAAATAATTTTATTAGAAAAAGACTTACAGCTTATTTTAGCAGCTATCTATGTAACTAAACTGATAGATATAGTTAACATATTTAAATTTCATATAAATCATAGTCTAGAAAGGATTGCTTCAAATCTCAATGTTATTCTTTTCCTAACTTTTTCCTTACCTTGTTATATAAAATAGTAGCACAATGTCTTACATCAGTGCTAAAACTTAACAAAACTGGTTTAGCAGTTAAGCCGTTAGAATATAACATACTGACCGACTGCCGGCCTCGATGGCGTAGTGGTTAGTGTAACCGACTGCCACGCCTGAGGTCGCGGGTTCGATTCCCGCACAAGTCAAACATTTGTGTGCATGAACAATGGATGTTTGTCTTGGTCTGGGTGTTTATATGTATAATATGTATGTATTTACAAAAAAAAAAGTATATATGTATGTTTATCCATTGTCTAGTACCCATAGTACAAGCTCTGCTTAGTTTGGGCTAGATGGTGTTGTGTGTATGTGGTAGAATATTATTATTATGTTTTACAAACTACAAACCATATTTAAAACTAAAACATACAAATATTATATATATATATATATATATATATATATATATATATATATATATATATATATATATATATATATATATATATATATATATAAATCGGGGGTGAAATGTATTCTACCTTGGTATTGTTGTGGCCAAATTCTAGCTTAATATACTTTCGTCTGCAAGGTGTTCTTTCTTTGTGTAGTCCGACTAGAAGGTACACCAGCTAAGGACTCTTATAGAGCAATTTATACAAGAATAGTTTGTTAAAGCAAGTGTTGTTTAAGCCTTGTCTTATTTAGCGAAGAAAGGGATTGCATGACAGTTGTTTTGAGAATATTGCCTCGTGTAAATGGGTCTCAAACGTGCTTACTAGTCCAAGCCCAACGCTCTTGGTACTTACTTTAACAATGCAACAATGCCGTCAATTTACGTTCATCTGCCGAAGATTACGGCTTGCTTGAAAGCTGCATGGCCACTTAATTATGCACTACATTTTCGTGAAGTAAATATAGTTCTAGATTGCTGCTTTTGTATGATATGCCATTTTCTTGATATTTTCCAGGGAATGTTCGTTTGTTTACAAAACAACTAAAGCGCAGCAGGCTGGAGCGAGGGCAATGATAATTACTGAGTCCGTAGACAAGTGGGATGACAACCTTGATCATCTTATAGAGATGGTGGATGATAAGTAAGTAGATTTTCGTATATTACATACTGGGTGTAAGTGATAGCGTACCGCAAACTGAAATAGTACATTCAGACCATTATTCTGAGTTAAAAAGCGTTGGAATTTTCTTTAGGAAAAATTAATCACGATTTCCTCCCTGCAATTTTTATTTTTTCTGACTGATTCATAATGCATAAACGATCCATTTTATTAAATAAAAAACAAAGAATACCACATTTTACTAAAATACAGCAATGTAATTAAGTCGTCGTCATTTAAGGTCATAGTACACAATATCAACTCGGAAACGGATCGGCACCGTATCAACTCGACAACTCGAGTCGTGCAGTATTCTTTGTATAAAACTCGCTACTGTAACGCACACTAATCGGAATCGTAACGTAATCGCCTCGTCTCAGGACAAGCTTGCCGTCCTCGCATACAAATGTACTCTGTGGTCCTCGCGCTTACGGCTCGTTGCCCTCGCGCTTACGTCTCTCCTTGCCTTAGAGTAGTATGTATAATAGGAATAACCCACAAGCAAAAATTTTGCCACCTCTTTTTCAACACCCGCTAGTGCCATCTTTTATTTGGTTCTAAGAACTATATGCAAGTACCTACATAAAGATAGCTGTGTGTGTACCTATATATTTGTAGCTATATCGTGCATTGTGCTATATATTATGTATATATAGGTATGCATAAATTGTGTTTACTTTAAGGTAAAAATAAAAACAGCTATTATTCATACTAATTCTTTATTGATTACAGAAATTAATGGTTCACAAATAAAACATATAAAGAGGGAATTGGAAAAGGCGTTATTTTAATTTAATAGATT
Organism: Catocala sponsa; assembly: GCA_963564715.1. NCBI lineage: Eukaryota > Metazoa > Arthropoda > Insecta > Lepidoptera > Erebidae > Catocala > Catocala sponsa. The sequence continues at coordinate 15,734,771 of OY751338.1, read as the reverse complement.
TATGCTTACAGTAGTACGATTGAGCTGCACTTTTTATTTCATCCTCACCATCATAAGTAATTTTTCCAGACAATGCACTTTTTATTTCATCCTTACCATCATAGGTAATTTTTCCAGATAAAATTCTGTTTATTGAGCGACACCAGCTACAAATTAATAAATTTATTGAGACGTTCACAAAATAATCTTTTGTTTTACGTCGTGGGCATGTTGTGAAATTTTTTATTGTGATATGTCAGAAATGTCAAAATCCGTTTTGGAAACTAGGAAATTAGTAAATGGAAAACATCGAACTCTTAGTATGAAATTTTAAATGAATAAATCGAAGTCAGAAGAACAGTAATATAATTGTAATTTTTATTAATTAACTAAAATATTCTACAATCCATGTTTGACCAGTGACATCTATCGTGTTAAATACTAAGGAACTATATAGGAATAGTTCTTAATTTTTCCGCTTTTGCGCTGCAATCGCCTGTCAAATGTAGATATTCTAACTATGATACCACTGCTCTGTGCACTACTGTTGCCAAATGTGCTGTCATTCCAGTAGTCCCGAAAGTAAAAATGCGAAATCGGTAGGACTGCCAAGTAAAATCGGTATATTCGGACGAAAAATCGTTAAATTGGGTTAAAATTAAGAAATTTGATCAAATCTCTATATTTTAGGCAGGCTGAACTTTTTCCTTTTAGAAATTCTCGGGAATGAACCTACCACGGTGTTCTTAAGCGAGCTTACTTATACTAGGTATTGAACACAATGGTATTCCCCAAAATATCCGTCGCGTCGATCGACGTTTAAGCAGTACAGTACGGAATACCCGTAAAAGAAAAAAATTGGGATGCGAACTAAGATTGTTGGAAATCGGTAGAAAAATCGGGAGGAATTCCTTACATAAACAAAATCGTAGAAAATCGTTCCATTTTGTTATTTCGGTAGGATAAGCGCCAAATGGATAGAAATACCGAAAAATCGGTAAGTTCAAGATCACTGATTCACAAGATAACTAAAAGTCGTGTTGCGCGCGTATTTTATTGAATTTGTAGGTTACATTTCAAACAAATATAACGATGAAAAGGGATCATTGAAGAAGTGAGAAAATATCCATATGATTTAAGTGAGCGCGGCGTCGCCTAGCCGTAGCCACGGTAATGATATCTATACAGTATTGTAACTCGGCCCTGTCCTTGAAATAATTACCTACAAGAGCGCGGTTCGGAGATACGCGTTAGGGCTGTCAGCCTACAGTATTTTAATTTTGTCTACCTACTTGAGTTTCTTTCTAGTTTAGTGATTGTAAATATTATATGTATATTATATTATAAAAAATGAAATTCGTAGTGAATGAAATAGAAAGTGTTCAATAAAATCAAATCATCACAAATCGCACGCTTACTGCTTACAAAACAATCACACCGTCCGTCCGTTCGTCACTGCGGCGCATTCGCGACTGGTTGCAGGGTTGCCAACTCGGATTTTTAAAAAGACGTAGGCCAGACTAACAAAATACGTAGAATTAGTACAAATTTTCATGTAAAGTTAGTAGATCTACGTACTTTTTTGTGAAATGCAGAGGGTAACACAAGTGTTTTCTTATGCAATTTATTGAAATTAATCATTTTCAGTACTATTTTCAGGTATATTAAATTTATACATATATTTATTACTTAAAATATTTTATATGTTCTTGTAAAGGCTCGTGGTCTTTTTTATCACATTTTGTGAAAAGTAAGCCTGTTAATGTTTCTGTGGAAAGCCTATATCTGATGTTGGTCTTCATTAAATTGATCGCAGAGAAAAGACGTTTAACATTTGCACTGCTATGTGGCTATGTTAACAAACTGGGCCAACAGAGGAAACATTTGAGAAGAATCGCCTTTCTTTATTTTTGAAATATAATGCCAAAAATATTTTTGATCGTAGTGCAGCTTTCTTTTTTTAATAGGAGTAACCACAGATTAATATATTATGTAGCAAGCTAGGAGTAACGTTCCGCGTTTCGTCACTGTCACTGTCACTGCTTACTTCCATACTTGTATCAAACGTAAAACAAGGAACAACAAAATCTTCAAAACTTTGAAATATTTCTAAGTTATGTTGTGACACCTATGACAAAAAAAAAAAACTAGCCGAGATGTTTCGTTTTATGCAGTCACAACTCTATGGAATCGGCAACATGACATATTTATTTGTTTCTTTATGGTGTAGCGCAGTGAGCGCGCGTTATTTTAATGAAATGGAACGATAATTAACTTTTTTTCGTGGAAGAAAACGGAAATTTGCCATTCAGTTTTAGGAGTTATGTTATTTTGCAAGTTTGTATATTTAATTGAAAATACGTAGATTCTGGGACTGAAGTTCGTAGGTTTGCAAGATAGGCCTAAAGTACGTAGATCTACGTAAAAAGACGTAGAGTTGGCAACGCTGACTGGTTGCGAACCAAGCGCATACCATACCATACCAACGCCGGCCGCGCCGAGGCGCTTAAGTATGACTCGAGTTCCGACCGTTTGTATAAAGATAGAATACTGTTAATAACATTACCGTGCCGTAGCCAATGCAATGCGTTGTATTGGTAGTAATCCATTGAGTACCGCGTAATAATGTTAATCAATATAAAATCTTAATCTTGCGTTTTTATCATGAACCCTTTGACCGCCAGAAGTTTATGTCGAGATAAGTACCTATAGAGAGACGTCTTGCTAAAGTTTTCGGTACGCCGGCGTCCCTTACACCCAATGTATATTATGTTACATTTATGTACTAGAAAAATGGGAATATACGCGATCATCGCGTATATTCCCATTAAGTATTCTCATGTCTTTTGTAAAACGCTTGACATTTCGATCAGGTTGAACTTGTTGTGGTCACCTAGTAGTTAAAATCTGTTTTCTAATACATTAATCGTGCAACGCGAAAGTATAAAGTAATTATATTACATTTGCTTAACTTTGGCGACGGAAAAATGTTGATCCACTTGTCATATCACAGTATTCTATGTACCTACTATACATTGTGTATAATAAACCCTGTCCGATCGTTAAAGGTGTTATATAGTAGCTTATTATGAGCACGTAGTTGTCATCTATACTAATATTATAAAGCTGAAGAGTTTGTTTGTTTGTTTGAACGCGCTAATCTCAGGAACTACTGTTTCTGTACTATGTATTTGAAAAATTATTTTAGTGAAACCACGGGAACATCTAGTCCTTTTATAAAAACTGATCAAAAAAATTACCCCGGTAAATTTAATTTATTTAAAATAATATCTTAATAGATTACCTATGGCAACACCGACAGTTTATAAATCAAAATATCTTGGTATCACTAAAGGTCATAAAGGTTCACCACCGCCACGGCGCGCCACGCTGAATCCTTTGAACAAAGCCGCCGCGCTGTGCGCGGTGTACAAAGGCGCCGCTCGAAGACGGTAGATTTACCTAATTCTTTGATATAAACCGCTCGCCGTGTTTTACACAAGCCGCTATAACATAGTAACCTATAGTACGCATGAGCTGATATTTAAAAATAACGCACAAGGAAATCTTTCTGTTTATAGGTACTTTTTAAGACGTTACAGTGTATTTTAATTTGGTTTATCATATATAAGTAAATACATAGGTACCTTAAGTTAATAAAAATATCAAATTGTTGTAAGCTTCGTCGGTCGTGCTCCATATGTCCACCTCCAACGTTAAAACACATGCGGCACCTTTTTCTTAAGGCACTACGAACACTACCTACGCAACACATTTTAATTTGATTTTGTTTATTCAAAAGCCGTCACAATCGGAGCTCGCATTTCTACATCCGAATTACAAATTTTAGCATACACGATTTGTTTTACGTGTCCTCACAAGTAAAAGTCTAATGGTGTTAGGTCTGGGGATTGCGGCGGCCACAAGATTGGTCCTGCACGTCTTATCCAATTGTTAGGGAACTGGGTATTTAAGTAATCATGCACGTCATGTAAAAAATTAGGCGGGGCGACATCATGCTGGTACCACATAGAGCTATGGAAGTTCAATGGTAACTTGCGGTTGTGAAGCCGTTGAAAAGCGTGTTCCGACGGGACTGCTAGATCTTGTGGTCTAGTAGAGGACCGTTCCTCGTACTCCCTACGCGCAGCTGCATAATTACACTCACTCCTACCTAAACACACCAACATGTTACTTAACATACACATAACATAACATTCAAACCCTGAATAGGTATTTACCTATTCATGGTTTGAATACCTACGTCATATTATCTAACAGAGAAAATACTCAATGGTGGCAGTTCGAACGACAGTAGTTTTAGCGCAAGACTGAGTACGAAATTGTTTGCACGTATTATAACTAAGAAACAATAATAATAGCTAGGGATGCAAACAAGGATTTATTTTTAATCGATATTTTCAATAAATACGGTTAGTCAGTGATAAAATAGATTACATACACATGTAAACCAGAACTTTTATCATTTTATGTTATTATACCAAATACGATATCGATATTCTATGAAGAACACAGTTATGCTTATGATAAAACCCAAAATCAAACCTTTAAAGGGAATTGCTTAGTTTGTTAGGGTGCTTCGGCTTGGCGTGGATAATAATTATAGTAATAAATGCATTGTTTTTTTATATCTTATACCTAAAACAAACTAAATATGATAATAAAGCTGCAGCAGGTTGTGAAAATATGCCTTTTCTTGATATATATAATATTGCAATATTATCACTTATTGACTGAAAATGAGCATTTCATTGATTGAATAATATCTATATTTATTATAAAAATGATACCTTATTTATGTAACAAGTATCTTATTAAAAATGCACGTTTATTAATATGGTAACCCAGAATGGAGCGCAAAAGAAGAAAAATGGCGGTGCCTATGATTGTTATCAGTTTAAATATTTATGTATGCGTCCTTTTTTACCGAAATATTTCCTGCAACGAGGTATTGTTTAATATTTTTTAATTAATTAATTATAATTATTTGTAAATAGATTTTTTACTGAGCAATTTGTCCACGCAAAGCCGAAAGTAGCTATTCCCTTTAGGCATAAAAAAGGTAGGCATAGGCGTAGGTCTTTACCTACGCCTATGCCTATTATCGGGGTTCAAACATAGCTGGTAAAACGTAGGTGTAATAATACACCTATGCCTATCCTTTCACGGATACAGGTGTGAGACTATGTGTGTATTCTTTTTATTTAATTTTAAAACTGAAGGAAATCGCATAATTTCATAAAGTTGAGTTTTGTACGCAAGAGCGTTTATTGTATTTTACAAATAAAGAAACTTTTATCTTTAGAATTACATACTTCGATATTTTTATTTGATCGATAGTCACATCCTTCGCGCGGTGCGTCTGTGGTCTGTGCATAAAATGGCGGCCTTGGCGGTGTCTGCGCTTTTGAATACGCGCCGAATATGACCTTTGACAAGAAACTGACAGCTTTTAATAGAAAAATAAACACATCAAAGAAGCCGACTTTTAGTGGAGTGTTGCCAGTCTGTGCGAAATTTCAGGGATTTAAGGGTAAAATTGTTGATCAACACTGGGATAAAAAATATTATGTTGACGTTTTATGATAATATACCTAGATTTTTTAAATTATTTTTCTTGACATGTTTATCAAGGGAGAAATAAGCCCTTAATTAATGGATCGGACAGGGTTTTTTATACACACAGTATATCGTCGACCTACTTAGACAGTAGAGTCGATAGACCAACAAAGTGGTCTGAGAGAACTATTAATATCTAGCCGTCCCTGCGGATTCGTCCACGTTTATGATTACTGCTCCGCTGCCATGGCTCGCAACGTGATATCATATAACCAAATTACTTCTGGATAAAGTAGCTTTCGTATGGTGACATAAAGTTTATTGATTACAAACAAATTTCCTCTTTATAATATTTTAAATATATTATTTCAGAATGGAACTTGATGTCAACATCCCGGCAGCTTTTCTGCTTGGCCGAAGTGGCGCCACAATATTACGTACATTAAGAAAATTAAAAAAAAGCTATGCGATTGTCAATCTGCCTATCAATATGACACATGTACCAATTAGTAGAATGAATCAACCTCCTTGGATTGCATGGTAAATATATTGCAGTTTATTTTGGGCAGGCGTTTATCACATATTACATTACGTTGTATTCATAGTTTGAAATGTTTATTGACTAGGTTTATGATTGATATTTTATCGCGTATTATGCAATATTCAAGTACGAATCAAATTCATTTCACAAATGAGAATTTATGTGTTAATGATTAACCATTGCAAGGTAATGTGGCAGCAAAGAATTATTTTATATTTTGTCAATTTATTAAGTTATTGACAATATTTATTTTATTAAATCCTTTATTGAATTGCAAAATATATACAAGTCTATTTTGCCTTCCAGAATTTATTTTCCTAGTTAAAGATTATCAACGGTCTTCAACCAAAAATTGAGTACAAATTTCGTTTATATTATAAAGTTGTTATTTAGTCGATAAAATACTTTCGTTCCACAACAAAAATCTCACTACCATTTTGATAGTTGCATCTTCATAACTTGATATTTAATTAAATTTGAATGTACTTTTGAATAAATTAAATCAAAGTTGCCTTAATAAAATGGGGCTACAATAAGATCAAAGTGTGGATATTGCTTTGAGATTACTTGTAATTTCATATTATGCATATTGGACCTTTATATTATTGATATTGTGAGTTCTAATGAAATTACTGTTTAAGATTATTTGTATGTTTGTATTATATACTGAAAATATTATATGCTAGATAGTCGTATAACTCTGTGGTGATACGAAAAAGACAATTGTACATACAATAGGTTAATATATAATTGTGACCATTTCGCTTTTTTTTGTGATAATATGTTACTGACCATTGTACACAATATGTATATAGTATTAAATTGTTGATTTAAGGCTAAGGCAACCTTTGTGTCTTAGTGTTGTGATTTTCTTTTATGTTATTTTTCTTTATTTTATGATTTTCGTGATGTCGATACTTATTGTTTCTACAAGTGATTACTAAGCAATAATTTAAATTACTTATATATTGTATACTATATAATATAATTAAAAAGAGACTTGGTACCCTAGTGAGTAAAATTATATATAAATTGAGTTATAGAAGCATACCTAACACAAATTTATCGCTAAAATCCGAAATAAAAAATGTTTTTATCTGACTGCGCGACGCAAAGGAGGTTTATTAAAAACCTTAAAATCTGGTAAGGTACCTACCTTAACATTTCAACTCTGTAACTTAGTAAACTCACTAACCTATATATTTTGACGTTAATAAGTGTTACTTTGTGACCTAAATGAATAAATGATTTTTGACTTTGACTTGACATTATAAAATTATGACAAATATTTGGAAAAAAAAGACATGTTATTATGCCTACACTTAAAAAATACTACATATATACAATGTAGGTAAGCGTATGAGTAAATTAGTCAGATACTGCGCCTGCACATAAATATAAACTTGTACTTGCTGTTGTGTTTAAAATAACGTAAAAAATCAGACATAGGCAACTACCCTGTTGTAAGGGAATATATTCTTTTCGATATTTGTTGTAACTGTAAAGTTGATAGACAGCTGAATTCAAAGTAATATCCTCACAATAACATACGTATATACAGTGTGTAGTAAAAAATTGTGGTCGTATTTAAGCTGCAAAAATGCATACCCATCTCAAAACTAAAATGGTAGAGCCGATAATTGACGCCGTTTAACGGAAATCGATACAAGAACTGTTAAGGATTTTAGTTATATCGTAAAAGATGGCGGTGCACTACACTACTATAAAATAAAAAAGGTAGATTTCTATAACTCAATTTAGTTAAATAAACTTGTGAAAAGATTTAAATTTTTTATGAATCTATTCACAAGTTTATAAAAAAAACACATTTCATACATGAATGAAAACCTGAGATTTATAGAACAACGCCATTTAGTTTATTCACAGGATTTTAGACCATGCAATATTACAAGCGACTATACAATGGAAAACCGCGACAAATAAATCCGTAACATTATATTCACTCATTATTCTAACTGCAAGATATAGTATTTTCTTTTAATCGACTTATCAATACCAGCACATTCTAGTCGATACAACAATAACAGCTGAGTCGGTGATCTCCGACCATCCGAAAATGACTAGGCGCAATTTTGATATTATGGTTTTGGTCATCAAATTAAATATGACCACTGCTTTCTGTTGATGCTGTATACGCGTGGATATACCCTATCACGACTAATATAATAATAATGACTTAACACTTAAAGAAAGTGTATGAACGTTTGCGTATGTGTGTTATCAATCACTATTACACAAATACGCTAATATGAGTAGCACGTCACTATAAAATTGCATTGTTCTTGTTGAGGGTAACCTTTTAATTATATTTTTCTTTCCCACCTTTTAAAAGGAGCTGCAGTATGTCTAACGTATGCTTACCACTATTAACATAGTATGTAATATATTTTGAAGTAGTTTTACTCATCAGGTCACCTTAATGGCCAAGTTACACTATCTCGACGTTTTTGAGATTTTATCTTGATAAAGTCTATAATCGCTCTTTGGTAGAAACTCGTTTACCTACAAGCGTTGTGTGGCAGTATAATTAAAATGCTTTCATTCTTTCTTTTAAAATATATAGCTTGTATCAAATCTTAAAGAGAAATACAAAGCACTCATTATTCCATTGTTTAGTAACGATTATAGATAACGATGCTTGCACACGACGCAAGTGGCGGCCTACATGCGTAAGATACTCGCGTGTTCTTCATGCGCAAGCTGTTCGCGCGGACTTCATGCGCGTGGTAATCATACAGGCTAGTTACGCGGGTTGTTCGCGTCGGACGTTTACACAATACGAATAATCCATGCTAGTGTTATGTACAACAGTCATAAGGGATTTCAGTTTCTACACTGTATACTTTCTACATCATCTAGTCACAATCTAGCTAAGGAATGCTAATCCATACGGTTTTTGGACGTCAGCTTTTATTAATGTTACTTGGTGTTCGATGAAGCGATTTGTTAGTACTTTTCTCGCGCAGTTGGTTATGTGTGATTGTTAGCAGCTTGTATGACTACTGTGATTAGTTGAAAAACTATGTATAAACGACGCCGGTATCATAACTTATAAAAATGTTACATAGTGCATTAAAAGAATTGTCATACCAATTAATGTATTATGATTATTATGCTTTCTTTGTAAATATGTTTTAGAATACCAAATATTTGTTGTATGTCTATCGTCTGTTTCAAGAGCTGAAATTGTTGAGTTATTTTTGTTAGCCAATGTTTGTCAGCCACTCACACTTAACGTTTTTTGCTTTCAAGTGCTTGTACTTTACCTCGCTTCAAAAGAGACAATTTTCAGACCAAACTCAATCTCTCACTTACTCACTCAATCGCTTAGCGAGTTATACATATCGACCATTCGGGGATGAAATGTTGTAAAAGTCATTTTGGCGAAAATGAGTTATTGATGTAAACTTATGTGTATGTTTGAAATTATGATATTCGCAAAAAAATTGTTTTACTACCCAGAAAATACCAAAGCATAAAACTTTTATTTTAATAGTAATGGAAATAATACTTTGACTTGTTCCAAAAGCTGTATAATATATAATTCCATATTTATGGGACATAAAGAGCTAAAAAACCTATGTTCACCAAAACAAAAAAAATAAAGAGAAATTGTTATTGGCTCTCCTGAACACTACCTGTGTTTTCTTTTACTTGCTTTTACTACATTTCATCCTCGAAGGGTCGATATACACAGTTTACACCTATTAATTAAATCATCTTTAGTATATTTTGGCATGTATATGTAATATATTGATATGTAGGCTACAACGTGCTTAAAATTTTAACACGTTCGCATTTAATCAGAGACGCGTGATTTATAAAGAGCTTCAAATATGGCAGAAGGTACTTATTAAAAGTTCAATCATGCTATAAATGCAAATGTGTGACAATCTTTAGTCAAACGTACTGTTTCTTTCATTAACTAGCTAGTACAGGGTTTTTCAACAAGAACTTTGTTTTGTAAATCAAAATAAAACATTAAATTTAGATAACAATGATTAAAATTTCTATTGTATTAAAAAAAGACAGGTTTTGCAATTATGAATTAAAAATTATATCTCATAAATGTTCACCACGACCACGTTTACAGATGTCGATTCTTTCATCAAAGTTTTTAATCACTTTTTGCCAAAGTGGTGGGTCTATTTCGTTAATCACTTCACGAATTTTGAGTTTTAGGGCTGCAATCGATTCGATTGGCTAGACTCTGTCTTTAACATAACCCCACAAAAAATAATCCCGCGGTGTTAAATCACATGATCGAGCTGGCCATTTGACAGCTGAATTTCATGAAATTATGCGATCGGGAAATTTGGTTCGCTATAAATTTATTGTTTCGGTGGACGTGTAATTGTGGCACCGTCTTGTTGAAACCACATGTTAGTGATATCCAGATCATCAATAATAGGCCAAAATTGAGTTGTTAACATCTCTCGATATCGTAATCCATTGACAGTAACCGCATTTCCAGCAGAATTCTCGTGACACGTTTAGCATGTAAAGGCTTCTCAACCATCTGTCTTGGATTTTCAGAAGCCCATATGCGACAATTTTGCTTGTTGACGTAGCCTGACAAATGAAAATGGGTTTCGCCGGAAATTTTTTTTTTCAGAAAAGCCAACGCGTTGTTTTTGAATGAATTGAGCGAATCTACGGCGATATGAATGATCGGCCGGCTTCAATTGTTGCACCGGTTGCACCTTGTAAGGCTTGAAAACCAAATCCTAACGCAGAATTCGCCATGTAATTGTTGTGGATAACCTCAGTTGTTGAGAATGGCGAGTAGTTGACAAATTCGAATCTTCTTCAACATTGTCGGACACGGCTGCTATGTTCTCACTTGAACGACCCGGTAGAACACGCGTTGGTGTTGGCACATTATGTACTGAGCCTGTCGACTCAAATTTATTGACCTAATTCTTAATAGCGGTCTCAGAAGGACGATTATGTTGACCGAAAATATCCCGAATTTTACGAAATGTAATTTTTACAGAAAATTCACTATGAAAATGGTGGATTTTCATAGTGAATTTTTATTATTTTAATGTGAATTTCGAGTGAAATTGAATTCATTGTAACAATTGCCCAAGCTTCTACTATAGATAAGTTAAAAAACAAAATGTCAAAACTATCATGTAGTTCCAGTGTGAACATATTGAAATACAAAGTTCTTGTTGAAAAACCCGTTATTATGGGTGTCAGCAGGGTAGCTAGAGAAGGTCAGTTGCCCCCAAAAGATCATGTAACTATAGGACTTTATCATTTATTGATATTATGCCAGTTTAGTTATATATCGTAAAGTTGCGGCTTTAACCATAAGACAGTATTGAAATGTGGAAAGACGCGACGTGAGAATGAGCTGCAAAAGTGGACGTCTACTGGTGGTATGCGGTGCCCTTGGCTTCTACCGTATTACCTATCCATCAAATCCTCGCATGCTTGCTTCGTGTCAGCGCTTTTGTAAGCTGACTATATGGATGAGATTAAGCCAGACTAAAGTTACCACTCATTTTGTTATCACTACGCATTGCTCTAAGCTACGCCAATATCACAGATTTAATTACACTTTTGGAGGCTTCAACCCAATTGAAAAGTAGACATGTACTACCTATTTGTTGTAGTAGAATATCTACACAATAATGATTTTTTTTTAAATAATTTATGAAATTATAACAAAGACAGCTTTTGCTAACGTAACTATTTTTATAATTTTATGATTTTATATTGTGTTCCAGAGCAATGCTATTTTTTAGTATTGATGTATAAAAGCTGTGTCTAAATCTTTGTTTTCGGCAAAACCAGTTTTTAAGTAATTTTAGTTTTATTTATACTAAACGCTTGGTTATCACAGGATATTATAGGATTACTACATAGAGGTATGCCTAGGCGGATTCTTTTTATGTGTCTTCTTTTAGTTTTTGTAAGGCACGATACTTAAAATCACGCAATAGGAATCTCTCTATAATGAGACGAAGGAAACCTTTTTCCTTCGGCATGCTTTGTTTTATCAAATAATGTTTAGAGGATGTTTATACGAGACTTCTCTTCTCTAGCAACTAATATTGGCCTCATTTTTGGTAAAGTGCCTCTTGATAATTTCTTTGGCTGACCCCTTTTTCGAGTGTGGCTTTGGCTTAGCTTTATCCCGTGAATTGGAGCTATGGGGAGAAGCGACTAGTGCTTTGGTCTGATATAGAAAACCACAATAAAAATAACTAGTTTACTCTAAAATCTGATTTTGCCGGTATATATAATAATTTTTATTGTATCATGTAATAATTAATAGACTTTGCTTCAGTACTTTGTAAATAGATAACATTTGTATACTGCCATGCAGAGATGGCGGCGAAAGATTCGCTTCTAATCAGCCGAAGCAACAGTCAGTGAGCAATTATAATGAGGATCTCATTGTATATATGATAATAATATGATGTATATTCAATTATGCCTGAATTAATTTATTGTGTGATATAATAAAGACTCAAGCTTCACGTTTAATATGTTTTCCTTTTTCCCCAAATACGTAGGGTAGGTAAATACAACTTTATATAATTTTTTGCTTTCTTGGTATATATTACCAGGTCTGAAACTAACAGTTTGAGGCGCTTCACGCCTATATTCCCCAAGGAGAAGGCAGACGTGTGTCACACCAAATAACACCAACTTGTTTTACGGTCTTACATAGAAGTGTGCTATATATGCGGCTATAAGCAGTTGGGAACTGTGCGTAATGAACGCATCGAGCATAGTGCCCACCTTCGTGCTGTTGCTGAGAATATCTTTACAAAGAATCTCAGGAACAGTGCCCGGCCCGGCCATCCAACCCCAAAACCTAAAAGCCCCTCTACACAATGGCCCATGATGGGCGAGTATAGGCACGCACGATTGTGTAGAGAGCATAATCGTATGTGAGTGGCCATCATCACCTGTAATCGTGATTAATCGGTGAATTGTCGGTACATCAAAGGAATGCGTGCCGATGATCGTGCGCGTGTCCACACAATCGTCCATCAATCAGTCGCACGGCAGAGGTCAAGTAAGAAGGTACCTAGTGGTTTTTTGGCGGGAACGCTATGAAAGTGAAAAGCCAATTCAAAAAAAAATATTGTACGGACGGAGACGTGAAAATTAAATCGCAAGCCAAAAGCTACGCAAAAAACAATAAAAGAGTTACTGCACCTTGTTCTGTTACGGTGAATAGTTAACATCCACCACCTTCTTTTCCTTCATCTATTTTCACGACCTTTTTGATGCACATTCCGATAATAATTATATGTACTGAGCAAATAGATAGCAGCAGCCGCTATCACTTCGACGTCCATCTTCAACAGACGTCAGTGAGTAAATGTAACACTTACGATTGTGTAGAGAGCTACCCATGATCGCGGCGATGATGGTTACTTTTTTAATCGCCCATCATGGGCCATTGTGTAGAGGAGGCTTTAAACACACCAACATTACGTTTACTTAGGCAGTCCGAAAACCAAAAAGATAAGTATAGTAGACAGCTGATCCTTGAAACGATGAAAAAATTTAAGTAGCTGGTAGTTTGGCCTAAAGAACAAAGTAGGTGTTCGAATAGTTAAAGTCTAGGTACCTATTTCTTTATTGGCAATCACTACAGCTTTACTAATTGAACTTTTGCTTGCTCTAAGCTGCAAGCAAAAGTCCTGTTGCATCCAGAAATGTTTGTGGGCACGCCTACCTGCCCTTCCTTCCCGTATATACGCCAATGGGTAGATGTCTTTCACGGCTTCACAATGTGATGACTAAAGCAGTCTGGTGCCACAGAGTGAAAGTAGTAAGCGGCGTTGCTGAAATGAATCTCAAGTGAGAGCTAATCTGACACAAATACACTTTAGATTGTCAATCAAAACAAAATGAAATTACCCATGTGTTGCTCTTATATTTTGTTCTCGCTTAAGTTAGTGATATATTTGCTATGTCGACTGTTCAGAAGTCACATTGATTTAATTACAGTACACTGTGAACTGCTATAACAATCAATAAACTAATTACGAAGAAGGGAACCTACCAGACATACGCGGTTTACCCGCCCCGGTTGCATGGTATAATAATAGAAAACAGGTTGACATAACCGAACTTCTATGATGATGACAACCACGTCGTAAAATTCGGGCATGCTCTAAGTTCCAACTCGCAATATTCCGTAATCTCTTCGCCATTATTATCGCCAAGCAACCTTTAATTCGATTCGATATATTAAAATCAATCTTAATGTAGTAGTATTAATTATGTTACATGAGTCTTTTAAAGATTCCAATATGAATATGAGTATTAGATATACATATGAAGGAAATCAACAGCAAAAGAAAACGCAGGTTTTCTTTTGCTGTTGATACCTAATTTTTGTTTTAATAAATTGACGTGTCCTCCAAAATTGTTACATAATGATCAGGAAGCTTTGGTTATTTGCCAGGACCCTGGCCCACCGTCCAAGAACTGTGAGTTGAGCCTTACATACTCGGCACCTAACAATTCTGGCGTGGGCGCGGCATACCTACCCTCTCCTATAGATACTTTACACCAATGTCAGGCACCATGGCAACACGGGCTGGGAGCCTTCTGCGCTTACCCACAGTCCGAGTAAAGTTGTAAAGGCCATCTGAGGCCAACAACCAAAACAAACACACACTTAAAAAAAAACACCATGGCAACACAAAAAATAACCCTAAAGAATATTTCTAGCGCTATATGTACCTATTTTAGTGATTCTTAATGTTGGTAAATATGTAGATACACATATTTACTAACATTAAGATATAATATTTGCTAGTTTAGTGTTTATACAGCTATACACAACCCTGCAAAATATGCTGCATCAATGTCAGACGTAGGTTGAGTTTCATATCAGCACTCTCGAGTCTCGAATGACTTAGAATTGTCTCGTAAGCTACATAGATGGCGACACTAGGTCCATTTCAAAACGTAGATATACTAAACGAGATGGGCGTAAAAACCCAGGATTCAACCTCTTCGTCTTAAATGTAAAAGTAATGAAAAGAAATGAGCTCTATATCTCGGGGATCTTTTGACCCACAGGGCCCATATTCAAACTCGACCGAGGTATGACCCCAAGGTCTCTGCACACCAAGTTACAAGTCAATCGGTCCAGTGGTTCCGGAGTTATGCCGTCACTAACAAACTATCACTAACAGACAGACACACAGACCAAGTTACAAGTCAATATTTTTCCATTTAAAATATGTGACCCCTATATCTCGGGGGTCTTTTGACCCACAGGGCCTATATTCAAACTCGACCGAGGTATGACCCCAAGGTCTCTGCACACCAAGTTACAAGTCAATCGGTCCAGTGGTTCCGGAGCTATGCCGTCACTAACAAACTATCACTAACAGACAGACACACAGACCCACATATGATAGTGTTTTCATTAACCTCTTCGAAGAAAACTCAGAAGTTAATAATTCAGTAGAAGCCAGTAGTACCTATCTTAAGTCCTGAGTAACGTACATTATTATAATGTAAATTTTTTAACATTGCAAGTACCGAGTACCTATAATAGATTTTATGAAAAATATAAATATTGCTTTATATTAGGTAGTTAAGTATCAAAGCAAAAACCAAAACGACATATTCGCGTGTCTCATGCACAGCATGCGATCTGAGTATTATACAATACAAATATTGAACAAACGGTATCCTATGCAACGTTAAAGGTTTTACCTACTATTTCTTTATATGTTACCCTTTTATGATAGCAAGTATTTAAAAAAAATGGTTATTTGAACTAAACTAAGCAGTATGAATAGTACCTAAACAACTAAGCAAATGAATTAATGTGTCGATATTTAAATACACTTCATAATAATTATTAAACATAACTTTTAACAAATATAAATGAACAAGCCTAGCAATACATCGATCCAGTTAAAAATAGAAACGACGCAAGTCCTATAATTATGCTAGATAGGTATTAAACCAACTTCATATAGGTATGACTAGCCTATAATATTCCGTTTTTACGTCATTAAGTCAATCTTTTGCATAACAATTACTGTAATGTCTTGCAAAGGACAGGCAGGCAATGTTCCATATCTACTATAACTGTAGGTATCGCCCCTTCCGAATGTATCAAACATTCAAAGCTATCGACGTTCCGCGCCCATTTTGTCGCGGAACTCCACTTGTTGGCAAGAAACGGTACATTAATTTTATTATAACAGTCGTTAAGCGTGAAGAAAAATGTGAAGATATTTTAAGGCTTTTTGTGTTTTGTATAGAGTGGATGTATGAAACAGATGCCGTGATAACAGCTTACAAAATATACGTAGGTAGATAGGGACATAAATATGTGGGCTTCTTTGTCCTTGTAGCACAGAATAAATATATAATAGTATCTTTTCCTGCAGTGTAAAAGTAGTTGAGATTGTTTTTTCACGGAGATTGCGCTTCAGGTATTTATTGTAGTACCGATTCGGCTGTGAATGTACCGTACATACATAATGTATGAATGCATTGTCGTGTGAGTAGACATTGACAAAGTGCTAGTTTCATAAAAACAAGCGGAAACGGCACCGTATGTGGTTGTTAAATATCTAGATCGCCAATGAATGCAAGCTTGATGTCATGAATATTTTGATTGATTGATTGATTTTATAATTTTAATACTTGTTGATATTATTTTTATTGCATGCACAAGTTTAGTTGAAATGTAAATCCTTACTTATCCTTACTATCCTTACTTCCTTACTAATATAATATTTAAAATTCGAAAGTAACTGTCTGTCTATCTGTCTGTCTGTCTGTTACCTTTTCACGGCTAAACCACTCAACCGATTTAGATAAAATTTGGTACAGATATAGTTTAAAACCTGGGAAAGGACATAGGCTACTTTTTATTGATGTAGGTACCACGCGGGCGGAGCCGTGCGCAAAAGCTAGTATGCCATAAAACGTAAAGTACCTAAATTCATTACTTATACAACAAAGGCACGAACAATGAAACGTCCCACCTGATATTCAACGGTTACCGTAGCGTACTTTTTTAATTTTGTTCGCGTAGAATGCAATAAATTATAAACCATTCTACTTTCAAAAACGGACATTAACTGTCTAGTTGATGTAGTTACTTCAGAGTTCCGGTGCAAGTATAAAATGAAGAAGATCACTATCGTATGTTATGAAAACTCGTAGGCCTATACAAAGAGCACTAAAACTCGTAGGCCTATACAAAGAGCACTAAAACCAGTTTGCCTTCTAGTTACGTCTCCATTCGTTACTAGTGTCCATACGAAACTTGGGCTTTGGTGACAGTGGCGGCTTCCACTACACACTTTAGTACCATCACATGTATTGCGCAAAGCCAAAGCTTTTGCATTCGACCAATAAAAATGAACGATTATTAGTAACTGTCTTGTTGTTGATCTCAATAATTAGATTCACTTGCGGCTTTTAGTCTAAAACTCACTTTCGAGCAGTAGTCTTAGTACTGAAATGAACTTAAATCTTTGTGATAGCCGTTTTTACTCTACGGCTATTTAGTTACGTGATATTTGTCTTGTTAGTTTTAACATTTATATTTTAATTTTTTGTAAGATACCCTTTAACTTAACTGTTACTACCAGAAGTAACAGTTAAGTTTACTGGTATCATTTTTATAAAACTTACATGGCTTGTGTATGTAGTAAATGTTATTCTTTTTTCTATTCATTAAAACAAAAGAAATAAATAAATTCATTCAAGTTAGGTTACAAGGTAACACTTATGAATGTCAAAGGTACACAACATTTTTTCTGTGAATTTACATTTACTACCACGTTCAGCAAAGCAAGGGTGTAGGGCTCATGAGAAGAACGGGCAAGAAACTCATCGCCACTCTTTTTAATCGCCAAGTTCAAAATAATATTTCATTTACAAATCATAACTGTAAGGTGCTGCAACCATTTCTCCATGAACTAATACAGAACGTACTCAAGCATTTAATAAAATTTTATGGTAGCCTCTAAAGCAGCAATATGGTAAATAGGAGCGGATTAGAAACGAGCTTATGGTCGCAGTACTCTAGCTACTGTGCACGTAACGTAGAAATAAAAAACTAATTATGTAGTCACTCTATTTAAGTCCTCTAATATTTAATGTGTGTATAATGAAAGGCCGTAGACGACATTCGTGTCAGAATATTGTTGCGTGTTTTAAGCAGTAAAAAGTTAAACAGCCAAGCGAAAAGTATATATATAAGGTTTTACCAAACTAGAAGAAAATGTTGGTAAACTTATACCGCTGGTGTTGATACAGTTACATTTCAAAAAATTCGCTCCCTCTATTTACACTTACCAACACAAGAACTGAGATATGAATATTTTATGTGTTTATATGGCCTTAAACTATGAAAGCCATACAAGAGACTGGTGTGAATATAACACGCAAACCAGAGCTAACATCAAAAAGATCGGTTTCGAAATTGGCCTCTGGCGGAAATAGAAAACGACACCAAGAGCACTCTGTTACTTGAACCTCTTGAGGATATGCTGGTCGTGAAAGTTGTGGTTAACAGTTAGCTTAATACTTTAATACATATAAGAAAATACGATACACTTACCATAGCACCAAAAAGCAATTGTCCTTAAAATTTTTATTATTCAGACCTCGGCGGTTTATTTTGTATAGGTAGACACATTAGCAATATATAAACTGGGAGCACAGTTGATCTCAATGACTTATTTATGCAGCCAAACTATTAGAACCTTCGTTTTATTACATGGAATGTGTTTTATAAATTGTGATTTATATCAGATATGCAATCAATTCAACATCATCATTATCTGAGTTGCCACATAATCGTGGCATCATATAGTTTTTGAAGTCTGAAGCTCCATTGACCATGTAACATAATCGGTACCATCTAATTTTTCTATTTTAGGGAAATATTATTCTAAACCAAACTTTTTCCTAATAGATATTATAAATCCGGATGTTATTTTGTTTGTTACGCTTCACACCTTAACTACTTAGCCGATTTTTATGAAATTTCGCATACACAACGTCAAAGGTACAAAATAGGACATTGGATGCCTTTAATCCATAAAAAAGTACTGTTGCCGAAGGATAAAAACTTATTGACAAAATCTAGTTAAAGGCGAGCAAAGCTGCGGTGAAAATCTAGTGCTGTATAAATTATACGAATATGGATGGTAGTATCTGAGTTATGGAGCAAACCTATCATGCACTGGTACACAAGAGCCATAAAACGCAAGAGAGGTAGACCACATAAAAGGTGGTTAGATGAATAAAAAGAGGTAGCAGGAGGTACCTACTTGGCCCAGAACAGTCTTGGCCATAGAGTTGTAAAACATTTAGGAAAGGATTTTGTCTTCAATGGCACACAGATAGGAGCAAATAATGAATTAAAAGCAATATAATACTTTAGTAAGCTGCGAAGCATATGTGTTCTTATCTGAATAAAAGGATATTATTATAGAGTCACTTGTGTTGTTAGGTTTCTGTAATAAAGTAGTTCATGTAATAGGTTGTGATATCACGAGACAAGTTTAGGCAGTTAAGGGAAAATATGGGTTCATAATGAATAACAGATATGGCGTTCGTAGACTACGGGATTTTGCCAAGGGACAGAAAAGTTCGGCTCTGTTCGTTGTTGCCCGCGGCTGCCCTAGGGTACGGTGGTCACGACAACGGGCAGTAGCGGTTTGTTTTGTCGGCCGTGGCCGCGTGGGCCGACTTTTTATCTATATCCTTTGTGTGCGTTGCTACAGTATTCCATATTATGTTCTTTAATGCCGGGCAAATTGCAAGGTTCGTTGTAATACGTCGGCTCTTATTTAAAAATTTACATGTACATTTTGACTCAACAGTCAATAGTAAATGTAAATATAAAACAGACCTATTGGTCAACAAGTAAGAAATTAATACAGTATCTACTTAAGTTAATTCATTTTTTAAATTCATTATTTAAGTAAATATAAATTATCACAACTAACGGACACTTCAGAATCTACTCTTTTAAAAGAGGATTTAGGTATCTAATGTTTTTTCTTAAAAATTGTGGCGGTAAGTCCCGTATTTGAGGAGTGTCTGGAGAGGCGGCATGGCGCCCTCACCTTCCGCCTAACACAGGTTCCTGTGTCGCATAGGCCGCCAAGAGTCGCCCGGCTGTCACCACTGCGGCGCCTGTCGCGACGTTGTTATGGACAATTTTGCGGATTGCCCCGCCTGGGCATCGCAGCGCCAGGTGTTGATCGCGGCAGTCGGATTGGTTGCCCTCTCGCTTCCGGACGTAGTTCAGTCTATGGTCCGGAGTGAGAGGTCGTGGAACGCTTAAACCCTCTCCCCAACCGCAGAGCCGGGTGCCGGAGGGCGCGACACGACATCCAGCCACCCTGAGGTTTGACCTGCGGGTGGTGGGCTTCGTGGGCCTGTCCGCCACCCGAGCAGCACCAGGTCCGAGACGCGGTGTGCGTGTTCCCATGCGCGCCTCTGTATCGTGTGTCCGTCCCCCTCTCAGGGGGATAGTAGGGATAAAATTAGTGGTAGGTACCCAAAGGCAGGTTTATTTGTGTAGTGGCCTGCCGTTTCATGCGGCGGGCCGAAACCTCGGCGGGGTCGCGATTGCATGTGAAAGCGATTCGCGCGGCCCCGCCGAATGCGGTTATGTCGAGGAACACCGTGGTAGGTTTAGTCGGTATTACCGGTATGTCGCTCACCATCTTTCCCCGGTGAGTCCGACATAATCTCTCCGTCGTCCCGCGGAGAGGTATGCGTCAAAGCATTCCCCAAAGTTAAAAAAAAAAGGTCGATCTTTCCAGCGTCATAATTATAAAAACTTAGCATTTTCAGTACTTACATCGGTTAAAACGATCGTTAATATTTTAATTGTAATTTAAATGTTGAGCTCAAGCGAAGTAAAGGTCACAGCTAGTAAGCTGCTTTTAGCACAGGTGGTAGGCAATTTAGTCAGTGTAGCGAGTAAAAACAAAAATAAAATATTCAAGCGCTAAGATAGTACAGAAATTGTCAATTTAACCAGTTCAGACTAGTCCACAGTTGCAGGTGCTTAAAAAGCCGAGTAGAAGCATTGTCATCCTTATGAACCACCAGCTTTTTAAAATTAGATGAGATTATGTTAGTAGCAGTACTTAGTAAAATATAGCCTATGTTATTCGGTGATTATGTAGGTTTCTAATGGTGAAAGAACTTTTTTAATGGGTTTTTAAGTTTTTGAGTCAAAACTTTACAAACAAATAAAATTCTTTTCTCTTTATAATATTAGTATAGATTAACTCAAGCGTTGATACGTGTATCCACGTGTCTTTAAAGAATTTGGTTTGTTAATGCGACATACGGTGCGTATGACGCATGCGGCAGGCGCAGTACATTTACCGTGTCTCCACCGCTCAAGATTATATGCATCTCGCGCTGCTATTGATGCTGCGCTCAACATAAAAACATAAATGTCAAAGTGTAGTAATTACTTTATACTAATCCTAATTATAATATTATAAATGCGAATGTGAGTTTGTTTGTTTGTTATACTTTCACATCTTAACTACTCGACCGATGATCATTAAATTTTTGGATACACGCTGTTAGGGGAACAGAAAAAGACATAGGATACCTTTCATCCAGAAAAAAGTACTGTTCCGAACCTAACCTAATCTACTTTTACGCGAGTTAAGCCGCGGGCAAAAGCGTTAATATGTAATATAATTTGAAGCGCCAAACGCAATGCGTTCAAAGCGCCGTTTGACGTATAAACGAACCGACCGCTAGGGCTGCCTGTCCATGGAAGCGGAGCGATGCTGTGGAGCGAAGAAACGAAGAAATATTAACCAATAGGATTGCATAAAATCTCCGTTCCGCTCTAGTATGTAATCCTATTGGATAATATTTCTCCGTTTCTTCGTTCCGCAGCCTCGCTCCGCTTTAATGGACAGGCAGCCTAAAAGTCGACAGGTGTCTGAAAGACCATTTGCAAATAGCATCTCCGACATCAATTTAGATGACGCGCGGCTTGATACACAAAACAGCTTGCAAAATGCTTAATTTATTTTTCAAAGTGGATATTTGTTTTACTGCATTAACTCAAACCTTATTTTTCATTTAATATTTATAAAAGAAAACAACTCCTGGACTAGGAACTATACCTGTGTTGCGGAGCACTTTACAAACATTCAAATAACTGACACAAAGAACACCCTGACTCGAAACAACGATTTGCGGATCACAGAATTTTTTTGGCCCATGTGGGTTCGAACCCATAACACTCGGCGCAGTGGCAGCGGCGAGGCGACCACTTAAACCTCTACGCCATCCGTTATAATCATCTTTTATGACGAATACATAAATCTACACTTGCAATATCTACATTTTACAATCAAAGAAAATATTGAAACGTAAATGAAATACAAACGGCATTAGAGTTGTAGAAAAGTGAGGATATGTAGGCAGAATCGATAATCGTGTCTATGAATAGCTCAATCGATGGGAATGGTAACACATGCCCCAATCCAACTGGTGTACTACACTTATCGTTAATTTATAAGTGATAAACGCCAATGATTGGCCGTAATTGCGTCGTTTATTGTTAATAATTGAGATGGTTAGATAATAGAAATGGAAGGATTATTTAAATTCCATATTATTAATTATTATGTAATAAGTAAGTAATAAAAAAAACAACAAGGCGTGCATCACTGACTTTTCGAAGTTATGTGCGTATTAAATAGTTAATTATCGCTCGCTTTAATGGTGAAATAAAAATGTCGTGCGGAAACCTGCATGTCCATGAGTTCTTCACAATATTCTACAAGATATGTAAAGTCTGCCAACCCGCACTGGGCAAGCGTGGTGGACTATAGCTTAGCCCTTCTCACACTGAGAAGAGTCCCGTGCCCAGCAGTGGGACAGTTTAATACAGGGCTGATATTATTATTATATTATAAGTAAAACAACGCCAATTTGCATACACTGGACTTTTCAGTTAGTTGATGGGTAGGTTATATATAAAATACACAGGTATCAAAACATTTATAGAAAAGGTTTTCAACTGAACTTGTTATTGCTGTCGCGCTATGCCCGAACGAAATATCAATGTGGAAAAGAGATAATTACAGTTCGGATTGTTATACGGTTATATCTCTGAAATCATCATCTCATTTCCATGTTGTACATATCGTCTAGAACAAAACCGCTTTTAATAATTTTTCATAAACAACGAAGGATTTTGCGCATCTATATCTGTATGTTAACATTTTTGTATTAGTTTATTTATATTTGTTTGCCCGATGACAGAAAAAAACAGCAATATCGAGCGAATTTTGTTATTTTTGGTGATTCCTAGTCCTTATAATAATTAAATTGTGAATAAAAGAAAACCATAGCAGTGGTAGATATAGATTACAACTTTCAATTACTTTGCTGTAGTCTTAATATATAGGGAAAACCAGTGTAATTCGTTTGTATTAACGAATCGCTGCCCGCATTTCCTCTTAAAACCGAATAAAGTATGCTTACCTCTATGGTGGAAAAGACGGGACTTGTATGTATCACTTCGAAATTTAAAATGATAACACATGCATAGAGAAGAAAACCTTTACCAAAAAGAAACAGGTAACTATCTTATCTTATCTTATATGGGGGCCAGTCAGTGCAGACCGGCGACACTTCGACCCAGTGGGATCTTTTGTGTCGACACTCTCCCAATAACGACTGCCATAGATGTTCATGGCAGCCGGGACCGACGGCTTAACGTGCTCTCCGAGGCACGGAGCAGGCGATAATTGTCAATCAATACGCACATAATTTCGAAAAGTCATAACTTCCGAAAGTCAGAGGTGCGCGACGTGGGTTCGAGCTTGAGACCCTCTGCATTGCAGTCTGTTGGTCTCCCCACTGAGCTATCGCTGCTCTAACAGGTAACTAAATACAACTACAGTCTCGGTAACGTTAGACTAAGCAATGTTAGTTGTCTCCGCTATCTTGGTGTTCAATTGGATGCGAAACTACATCTGAACGCTCACGTTGATAATATAGTGAACAAGGCTTATCAAATGTTTAGCTTCGTTATGCGAGCATCCAGAGAATTCAAGAGGCCGTCTACCTACTTGCATCTTTACAAGTCCATAATCCGACCCCAGCTAGAATTCGCATCACCCGTGTGGAATCCTTTCTATAAAAATACATAGAAGTACTAGAAACAGTTCAGCGTAAATATCTCCGTGCTGTTCATTACAGATGCTTCCGAAAAAAAGCGTCTTACTCATTCTTACTTAAATCCTACAATCTCATGTCCCTACAATCTAGACGAATTCTACTAGATATGATGACTCTGTTCAACTTATCTATATCTATACTTATAATAAAACTGTAGAGAGGTAAATTCTGTACGTTGAATATATATTCAAAATTAATATTAGAGAATGAATAGTGATCGATACTGATGACAAAAATGCAATCAGTAAATTTTTTGTCTGTCTGTCTGTATATGCACGCATGGGTCAAAAACTATTGAAGGGATTTTAACCAAACTTGGTACGATTGTAGTCCATACTCCTGGGCAGGTTATAGGCTATATAACATAACGCTAAGACACATAGGAACTGAGCAGTGACGATAAATTTGAAGCAATTCGGATAAAAATGCGCTTTTGAGCTCTTATCCTCGCATACGTTGATCATACACCAAAAGTTCTCAATAGTATATATCTATCTTTTATAAATTAGCCACAATAACGTGTTTAATCGTTAGGCATTTCTTCAAAGTGTAATAAGTTTAAAGTAGGTATTAGATAATAATATAATTAGTTAATTTTAGCCTATGTTCGACATCAGCGTAAAATAGCTCTTGGCCGTGGCTTCATCGGGGATAGCAGCAACATTGCTACCAGGAGGTAAAACTGCTCACACCATGTTTAAAATACCGATCGACTTAAATTGCACGGAAAGTCCAACCTGTAGTATTTCTAGAAATAGCGACAAAGCACAGGTTTTACTTGAGTGTAATTTAATAATATGGGATGAATGCACAATGGCCCATCGAGAAGGAGTAGAAGCAGTTGATAGAACTTTAAGGGATATAAGGCAAAATGGTCGGCCAATGGGCGGTGTCACAGTTCTATTTTGCGGTGGCTAATGTTTAGGTATACGTGTGATTATCTGACTTTTTAAAAAGTAGCTAACGACTAAGTACTATTTTTTTTAATATTTCAGACTGGTTAACAAAAATGGCTAGACGTGTGAAGTTGTAAGAGAGTAGGCGTAGGTACTCCCGCAAATGATTCGATCTATAATTAACCAATGAGTAGAATTCAGTATTGTATATAATTAATATAATAATTGAATAATATGCTTATCAAACAATGATTTTAATGAAATCTATTATAACTATGTATTGGAAACAGCAACTGGTGCGCTAGTGTTTTAATATTATTTGAAGAGAAAGCCTTCAACTAATTATGGCTGCTTTAAACATCGCCGGTTAATTACAAAATCTCTCTATTTTTACTTACACCTTTGTAATTATGTTCAGACAAAGTTTTTCAAAGCGGACTTGATATTCCTTGTTCGTTTTTAAATGTTCTATATCAAGTTAAATATCACGATTACCTACGTGTTCGGTGGTTTCTTTTCAAGAACATCGAACGGTCGCATCACAGTTTTAAATTATCCAAATTCTCGATTAACCACCAAAGCAAATTTATTATACGTTGAATATTATATTATCCTAACTAATATTATAAATGCGAATGTCAGTTTGTTTGTTTGTTACGCTGTCACTTCTTAACTTGTCTACCATTCATCATGAAATTTCATATACACGTTGTCAGAGGTACAGAATAGGACATAGAGTACCTTTCATCCATAAAAAAGTACTTGCCCGAGAGATTAGAAAAAATGGCTGCTGAAAAGCAACCGCAACGTCGGGGCAAGTGTAAAATTAAATCTAAGTAGTTGTATAATTTAAATAGCTTAAATTGAAGTAAACAGTAACTAGTAAAAGTGTTTAACAATAGTAGTTTAAAGTTTCAAAATTATGTAATAATATTTATAAAAAATAAACAACACGATAAAATCCGTATAAAGTTTGAAATTGACATAATCTACTTTTACGCGAGCGAAGCCGCGGAAAAAATTTAGTAATACCATATATATTTAGCAAAAGGTATTTCTCCGTTTGTTGTATTACAAGTACTACAAGAGCCACAATTTTGCATACAGATAGAACTCAGAGCGACAGCCTCATACTATGAATTAATCCGTAGATGACCAGTGTACAAAATAGCTAGATATCTAAGGTTCTATAAAGGTTCCATGCAAAAGGTATGAAATTGAAGTCACAATCGTGGTAGTGGCATCGCGGTGAGTTTAGTTAGTTTGAAGAACATATGTAATATAGATTAATGAAACTCTTGCTGTCAGTGCAGGACTATATAAAGATAAAGGTAGAAGATGATTTTAAAGGTTATCAAAATATATTTATCTAATATTTGATAACGGTATCAATCATCCCGGTTCGCTATTCGGTACATAGACTACATACATAGACTGGGATCCTAGAGACGCCAGAACAACGTCATCCATAAGTGAGCCATTTATTATTACTTTTTTCTTAGAGCTGACATTTTGGCTCAATGAGGCTTAAAAATAGGCTTAGAGTAGTTACCATTGACCAAACGATATATGGATATAAAATTCAAGCTAACAGCGATAAATTTAGACTAAATTATTTATATAGAAAATCTGAACATTTCTCATTTAATAACTTAAGCTATGTTACAGAAGTAAGCCTTAATTATCTATACTCGTATGCTGTTTGGATAACTATACTAAGTATATTTGTAAGCCGATATATTAATATAAAAAGTTAATAAAATACAAGGATAAAAAACATGGTCCCACTTTCAAACTAGCTATTATGAATACGTTGATTACCAATATTGTACACATACCTATACTGTAAAAAATTCAGCTGTGCTAAAATAACGTAGGTTTTGCTAGTCACTGGAATCGTGTACTATGTATAAGTAGGAATACTGTAACTGTGTTTCGCCTATGTAAAACAAATTTCGGAGGCTCATGTATCTGTTCTGCGACCATTTTCCTTTCGTTCCATTTTTAAGTGTTGAGTGTTGCTGCTGCGGTCGTCTGGTCGCGAGCAATTGATTGTCTATTCTATTTGCTGTGCTGCTTTTAACGTGTTAATTTTGTTTGTAGGTAACGCGCGAGTGATAGATACCTTTGATATTTGAAGCGATCATAGGCTACCGTAACCGTATTCTAAGGCCTTGGTATTTATTGCAGGCAGACAACTAAATCTTAATTGGTTTAGGAGACAACCTTTTTGAGATCAATGTGAAGATACTGCTCAAGTACGGCTATTGCATGTTCAAGCGGTAATCCAACTGTATCGTACCCAATAATATTATACACTAGATATGTAATTTTTTTTAGTAGTGGACGTTGGAAATCTCATCCATACAATTATGTTATTAAACCACTGGAACCG
This sequence comes from Catocala sponsa, assembly GCA_963564715.1. NCBI lineage: Eukaryota > Metazoa > Arthropoda > Insecta > Lepidoptera > Erebidae > Catocala > Catocala sponsa. The sequence goes on along the minus strand of OY751338.1, from coordinate 15,707,146 downwards.
TGTTGAAAATCTTATAAATAACAATAGATAACAAAAGAGATTACTGGAAAGAAATAGTTATCATTCGAACAATTGTGCTTTGACTGTTTTGCAAGGGATTTCGTTGAACTGGTTTTGTTTATTGAAGAATAGAAGCCGACCTAACTGACTCGTTTCCGAGTCTTCAATTTTCATGTGCTAGTAACAACATATCTCTTTCTTTTTTATTGATAATATCATTGATCCTACCTCTTGCATTATATTATTATATTTTATGGATAGGTGAATAACTATCTGTAAAATACATCGAGAAGTTATAATACATTTTATCTTGTACAATATGTAGTAAGTCTTTTGCGACGGTCGCGCTTCCAAATTTATGCAGGTCAATGCAGGAGTGCCTCAGGGGTCTGTCTTATCCCCTACGCTCTTTCTTCTGCATATCAATGATATGTTGAATCTGGGCAACATACATTGTTATGCGGACGAGAGTACCGTGCATGGGCGACATCTTGGACATCCTGGGGCCAAACAGGCTGAGGTTGAGGGGAAAAGGCAGAATCTTGTCGTTAAACTTGACCAGACCTTGGACCGCATCTATAAATGGGGTGCCAAGAACTTGGTCGAGTTCAACGCCAAGAAGACCCAGGCATGCGCGTTCTCAACAAAAAAGTCTCCGTTCCTTCCCCTCCCTTCTCTGAAGAACACTCCACTGGTGATACGTGACAGCCTCTCCATCTTAGGTATGGATCTTTGCCGCTCCCTTAATCAGAAAACCTACATCGAGAGCGTCATTAAGCAAGCTTCGCGAAAACTCGGAGTTCTGAACAGGGTGAGGCGGTTCTTCACGCCTGGGCAACTGTGCCTATTGTATAAGGCACAAGTGCGCCCTTGCGTGGAGTACTGTTCTCATCTTTGGGATGGCTCCGCGCAGTACTTGCTGGACGCTCTCGACCAGTTACAGCAGCGGGCTGTCCGTATCATCGGAGATCCAGAGGTCACGAGTTCACTGGAACCGCTGCAACTCCGTAGGGAAATTGCCTCATTGGCATGTTTCTACAGAATATACCACGGGGAGTGCTCTGAAGAGTTATTCCACCTTATCAGATGCCATCCTTACACGGTAGAGTCGATTAGAGCGCGTACCAAAAAGTTTGGGTCCTCATATCTCTGCCGAACGACCAAGGCATGGAATTCTCTGCCAAGGCACGTGTTTCCTTCTTCCTTCAATCCTGGGTCCTTTAAGCGGGGCGTGAAAACGCATCTTCTCAGGCTGTCAAAGTAGAGACCTCAATATCGCCTCGGCTGCTGTGGGGGCGGTGTGGAGGCCACTGCTCTTAGACCACACGACTGCTTACCATCAGGTGGAGTGTGGTCATCTTGACGAGCAAAATAAAAAAATCAACAGTATGTACATTGCTTATGGGAAATAGAGCTCGCGTGGGGAGTGGGTATTGTTTTTGTGCTTCGAGCATGCACGTCTTATAATTGCGACTGTACCCTAGTTCTACGGCCTCCTAGTCTAAACAATGATTTGATTTGCGAAAAAAGATATTATATATGTATATGATAAAAGATACTATAGCCTAATATTGTCTTACGTTTACGTGAATGTTATACATTGAAATTAAATTACTTTATACGGATTATTACACCAGCTTGGGATCCAGTAATTTAAATAGTGAAACCCAAGAAGAAGCAAAACACAGCTAGACTTCATGATACTTTGAGCTCATTCTGGATAAATAAAAACACCAATTAAATTATGTTCGAGTTCTTTGAAATAACTACACTTCAGAACATTGAGACAACTACCATATTAGTCTCCTCGAATATGGCTGCTGTAAAGCAACCTAAGCGTCGGGGAAAAGTGTAAACTTAAATATAAATAGTTTTAATTAATCTGAATAGCATAAATTGTAGTAAAGTTCAATAATAGTAGTGCTATAGTTCAAAATTATGTAATAAAAGTGTTTTAAAATAAATAACTCTGGTTAATTTCAATGTTTAACATTCACGTAAATAATAAAAAAAACATAAGCACTATTTATATTTAAAATACTATTAAATAAAAATCAAATATAAATAATATTGTCTTCTGTTTACGCGAATGTTATTCATTGAAATTAAACTACTACATATATACGGATTTTATCGCGTTGTTTATTTGACACTATTACAAAATTATTTGAAAAACTGTTACACTACTATAATCACTATTAAACTTTACAAATTTTTAAGCAAATTAAATTATTGAAACTATTAAAACTATTTATACTATTATACTATTTAGATTTATTTTTACACTTTTCCCGACGTTTCGGTTGCTTTTCAGCAGCCATGGTCACGGGGAGACTAAGATGGTAGTTGTCTCAATGTTCCAGTGTAGTTATTTCAAAGTACCCGAACATAATTTAATCATGGGTGTTTCTATTTACGCAGAATGAGCTCAAAGTATCATGAAGTCTAGCTGTGGTTTGCTTCTTCTTGGGTTTGACTATTTGAATTACTGGATCCCAAGCTGGTGGTACATTCCAACCATCTTCTCTATTGAAATTAGGATGTTTCTTGATTTCAATAGCCTCGCGAAGCATCCTTGGTAGGAATCGGTGTTCTTTAGCGAGCATCTGTGGTTTGTCAAATCTCAGGTAGTGGTTGGTCCGCTGTTGCACATGTTCACACACAGCAGACTTCAACGAGCGTTGGTGTTTTACATCAGCTATGTGTTCTTTTATGCGGGTGCCTATGCTTCTCTTGGTTTGACCAATGTATGAGAGTCCGCAGTCATAATCTATTTTATAGACCCCTGCATCTTGTAAAGGTAGTTGGCACTTGACAGATGGTAAAAATTGACTTATCTTCGTTGGCGACTTGAAGTGTGTATTGATTGAAGCTCGCTTCAAGATGTAGCCAATCTTGTCAGTGACACCCTTCACATAAGGTAGTATAGCAGGCTGGCGCTCGACTGTGGCTGGCTTTTCTCGGGATCTGTGACAGCGTCGCGGCTGTTGAAGCTTGTTGTCTTGCAGTACTTGCTTGACATGTTGAAGCTCGGCGTCCAGGTGTTTCTTGTCACAGATCCCGTGGGCTCTCTGAAACAAAGACATTCCCACGGTAGCTAACTGTTTAGGATGGTGTTGAGATTCACCGTTTAAGTACCTATTTGTATGGGTCTTTTTCCTATATACAGTGTGGCTCAAAGTATGATCAGAATTCCTGATGACAAGGACATCTAAGAAAGCTAATGAATTATTTGCCTCTAATTCCATAGTAAATTGTATGTTGTTATTAATGGAATTAAGATGTTCTAGGAATACACTTACACTATCTGTTGGTAATATTGTAAAAGTATCATCTACAAACCTCTTATAAATCCTGGGTGTGATGGGGGCAGTCTGCAAAGCTCGAGCCTCAAAGTCTTCCATATATATGTCGGCAACAACAGGCGATACTGGGGAGCCCATTGCCACACCATCGACTTGTATGTAGAATTTATTTTGTCCCACAACAGATAGCCAGTTGTTAAGCAATGCTTAAGTAGTTCTGCATATTCCTCAGGCATATTGTACTCTATTAACAACTGGCTATCTGTTGTGGGACAATAAATTCTACATACAAGTCGATGGTGTGGCAATGGGCTCCCCAGTATCGCCTGTTATTGCCGACATATATATGGAAGACTTTCTTAGATGTCCTTGTCATCAGGAATTCTGATCATTCTTTGAGCCACACTGTATATAGGAAAAAGACCCATACAAATAGGTACTTAAACGGTGAATCTCGCCACCATCCTAAACAGTTAGCTACCATGGGAATGTCTTTGTTTCAGAGAGCCCACGGGATCTGTGACAAGAAACACCTGGACGCCGAGCTTCAACATGTCAAGCAAGTACTGCAAGACAACAAGCTCCAACAGCCGCGCCGCTGTCACAGATCGCGAGAAAAGCCAGCCACAGTCGAGCGCCAGCCTGCTATACTACCTTATATGAAGGGTGTCACTGACAAGATTGGCTACATCTTGAAGCGAGCTTCAATCAATACATACTTCAAGCCGCCAACGAAGATAAGTCAATTTTTACCATCTGTCAAGTGCCAACTACCTTTACAAGATGCAGGGGTCTATAAAATAGATTGTGACTGCGGACTATCATACATTGGTCAAACCAAGAGAAGCATAGGCACCCGCATAAAAGAACACATAGCTGATGTAAAACACCAACGCTCGTTGAAGTCTGCTGTGTGTGAACATGTGCAACAGGGGGACCAACCACTACCTGAGATTTGACAAACCACAGATGCTCGCTAAAGAACACCGATTCCTACCAAGGATGCTTCGCGAGGCTATTGAAATCAAGAAACATCCTAATTTCAATAGAGAAGATGGTTGGAATGTACCACCAGCTTAGGATCCAGTAATTCAAATAGTCAAACCCAAGAAGAAGCAAACCACAGCTAGACTTCATGGTACTTTGAGCTCATTCTGCGTAAATAGAAACACCCATGATTAAATTATGTTCGGGTACTTTGAAATAACTACACTGGAACATTGAGACAACTACCATCTTAGTCTCCCCGTGACCATGGCTGCTGAAAAGCAACCGAAACGTCGGGAAAAGTGTAAAAATAAATCTAAATAGTATAATAGTATAGTAATAGTATAAATAGTTTTAATAGTTTCAATAATTTAATTTGCTTAAAAATTTGTAAAGTTTAATAGTGATTATAGTAGCGTAACAGTTTTTCAAAAAATTTTGTAATAGTGTCAAATAAACAACGCGATAAAATCCGTATATAGTAGTTTAATTTCAACAAATATAAATAAATAAAACAATATAAATAAATTAAAATACAATATTTGCCAAGGTAATATTCATGTATAAATAATTAATTTTATCTTTGGCTGCGAGTGAACCCCGCGTCATTTCAGCAGTCAGTCATTTTATTCTTTAAACGTAAAGAAGTAATGAAACCTGTGCTTGCGCAAGCCCATATTATAGCAATCGTCCGAAATGAGTGAAAGAGCTGAAACGTTGCGTGTTTTAGGGCTCCAGTTGGGACACACAAATATTGTTAGTTCCACAGCGGCGCCTAGACAAATTCCACGCGGTAAGTGGCTTTATCACATATAAACAATAACAGTTCCGACATTTGCTTGCTGGATTGCATTAAATTTGTAATATAATAAGAATTATAATTAATTCAAAAAATGCAGCAGATGCAAAGTGCTCTTCAATATTTTCTATGCTAACTAAAGTGTTTATATTTATGTTGTCTCGTGTACCGTTAACATTTACTTAGTATTCTATATAGGTGTGTACTTAAGCAGGCCAGAATTCTAAAAAAGATAATTGCTGCCGCATCATATCGGGGCGCTACTACGGGTGTTTGTTCATTACTATATTAATAAAAAGAATAACAGAAAATGGTTTGTCGAAATACATAACGTACTATCACGTCTTTATTTCCCGAAAGGCAGAGGTGCTAACTCATAGACTTTTCCAGTTTTGTTTACGTCCAACATAATAAGAATATTGATGTATTTCTGGCCACTGCGTTTTGAACAGCACAGATGTGGGATACCTACATATTCTGATTATGTGCTATTAAAATCAAGTATTCGAAAACCCAGTTTAAAGGTCCCTGAATTTACGATAAACCTATGTTTAGAAGACATAGAACAATAAAATTGCCCGAATTAATCTTTCGGGCAATTTTATTGTTCGATTATCATCCAAAAAAAAATTGTACACAAGTACTATACATGAGTATATCTGCAGAGGATTGGTAAGATTAATTATGTGCATATGTGGTTCTTAAGATGTTAAATATCAATACGTAATATTTGCGTGATAGAGAGAAAATCCGTTGTCCCATGAATACAGTTCTGGAGCTCGTAACACTAGTAGTTTTCAGTAAGGAAAACTAATAGAAGAATTCAATAGAACTTGTCTTTCACAAAACCTCTTGTGGTTAGTCGTTACACATAAGTTTACAAATATAGATTAACAGTCAGTCTACAATGTCTACATGTTTAACTATGTACCTATACTCAATTAGCTTTTAAAGATACTGTTAAGAGGAAACACAACGGCCGTTTTTCCATACAAACGTAGTCCCCTGTTTCTTCCCTGGATAATGCCAGTAGAGCAATAACTTTTTTCCAAAAAATGTTTGGGCTCTATTGGCATGTCTCTATGTTTTCCTTTTTTCATAAATTAATTAATAAAAGAAACATGAGCCTTCAAAAACATTAAATATTTACCAGATTTGCCGCTGTGTTCAAACATCCAGAAAACAAATTTGACTAGATTATATAAAAAAAGGAAAACATAGGAACACGGCCAAAGTCTTTCTTTAATTTTTAATGAAAAAAGTATTTAAATCGATCAAGTTTTGGAGTAGGAATCAGGGGACTACAAAACGTTGATTTTGTGTACTTTTAATAGGTATTTTCGGTCCAAGCTGCAGTTGTCTCTATCGCGCTCATGATACTGTACATGGCACTGCGCGACAGCAATAGATTTTACAAATACCTATTTTTCAATTCTATCGCCCTTAGTGTATCCTCTTAAGCACTTATTTGAACCTAACAGCCAGTTAAAGCGAAATAAACGTGAGTTTGTACCTTAGTAGAGTTGAATCGATAATGAGTGAAGGTATGGAACATGCGGGCTCATTGCGTATGCGCATTGGTATCGTGTAATTTGAATAGATGCGCCTGAACAGGCTCGAACAAAGGATAATCAACCGGAAGCGATAAACAAACGGGTTTCGTACTAAAGATACGTCGGAAAGAAGTATGATATTTACATCGTGTTTAATGTATTATATTATTCCGTTTTGTATACAAATGTGCCATGGACTCCTTTCTTTTACCTAAAGCTGATGGCTAATCTGTTAGAATAAATATTTATATATGAAACTACCCGAACTCTGATACAACTTATCTGCCTTACAGATAGTCTTGATATTTTTGAGGTTACTAACTTTATACGGCTACGAAAGCTGCTACTGACAGCTTAAGTGCTTTCCAAAGGATAGTGTGAGATCTACTCATCTTTGTCAAATTCCGTTAGGTATGCTAATGAGAAATTATTATTGACATAATAATTTTATTCGGCACTCGGACACATCAGCAGTTGTTCTGGATAAGCGAGATAGTAAATGTTTGCAGTAATTAACTTTTGCCGAAGTATAATTCGAGACCTAATCACTTACTTTTCACAACCCGAACCAACGAGGTAAGTTAGATAATAAATTTATTAACATAATGAGAACTAAATATTATTCCATTCTATAAAAAAAATAGGTATATAACATCTGTAATGTTGTTACTTATTGTCCTTATATATATTATTGTTTGGATAAGTTTTTAATGCTCCAATATCAAACCTTTAACGCGGCAGCATAAGCTGTGGTGAAACGACCAATTAAACCACTAGGCCATCCGTTCAGTAAAGTTTCAAAGCAAGAAATGACATGTTTTGATAAAAAGAAAAGAAGAGTTTTTATATCCAAATCTAACGCAATTTCTGCACGGCTAATGCACGGTAAAAAACATTGCAGCTAATGATGCACTGCTCAATAACATGCTTTAGTTCTTTTTTAATGTTTAATATATTATTTACATTCGTAATTTGTTTCTGTCTAATATGTTGTGAGGTTTTACTGATTATTTACTTGTTTAAGTTTTAAAATAAAATAATTCCCAATATATATTAAACTAGCTTTTGCGCGCGGCTCCGCCCGCGTGGTACCTACATCAATAAAAAGTAGCCTATGTCCTTCCCCAGGTTTTAATATATATCTGTACCAAATTTCATTTAAATCGGTTGAGTGGTTTAGCCGTGAAAAGGTAACAGACAGACAGAGTTACTTTCGAATTTATAATATTAGTAAGGAAGTAAGGATTTAGTTTGTGTTTTATATAATTATGATATTTAGTCACTTCATGCTTAGCCAAACTACATAATTAACATAGTAAGCACAGTTTACATAGCATGCTAGGTACTGTGTCCGTAAATCGACTAAGGCTATGCTGCACCCACATTTCATCAACAGTTATTGTTAGCTTTTACTGACTTACCAGATTTTGTATCAAAACGAATTTTATATTAGCATGACTAACAAAATTTAATTTGGTTCTCTAACGCGCAATGTGTGTGTATTGTTAGGTTTATAATATGAAATGTCACCTCATCCGACCGCGCCGGTTGCCATTATAGTCATCTAGTTTTGTATATTTAAACGTTATTTTACCGTATCACGCTCTAATATTCTCTGCGTTTAGTCAGCGTACAACAATGGCCGCAGTCACGCCCGTCGATTTCTCTACTGCGAACAATGTTTATGTAGAAAAAAACTGTTCGCGCTTCAGCGGTCAAGCGTAACGGACACGGCGTGTGCGCCGTGCTCTATGCGCGCCATCTTGGATGCGCGGATTGGGTTGCGCGAGCGCATGCCATGAACACTTGGAGTTTCATTGACTCACTGTACGGTTAACTTTAACCAAAAATATTTTCCTGCAACAGAAATGTTGAGGATTATTTAAATGGACGTGAAAGTGGCCACATAATTGGTTAAAACATTTCTATAATATTATAGAATAGTTTTATATAATAGGCAGTAATGCATGTATTGTCTTCTGTTTACGCAAATGTTATTCATTGAAATTAAACTACTATATACGGATTTTATCGCGTTGTTTATTTGACACTTTATTACAAAATTTTTGAAAACTGTTACACTACTATTAAACTTTACTAATTTTTAAGCTAATTAAATTATTTAAACTATTATACTATTACTATACTATTATACTATTTATATTTGTGTTTACACTTTCCCCGACGTTTCGGTTGCTTTTCAGCAGCCATGGTCACAGGGAGACTAAGATGGCAGTTGTCTCAATGTTCTAGTGTAGTTATTTCAAAGTACCCGAACATAATTTAATCATGGGTGTTTCTATTTACGCAGAATGAGCTCAAAGTATCACGAAAATAGTAAAGGTAATTGGCACTTGACGGATGGTAAAATGGTTTACAAGATGCATAAGTCTATAAAATAGATTGTGACTGCGAACTTTCATACATTGGTCAATCCAGGAGAAGCATAGGCACCCGCATAAAAGAACACATAGCTGATGTAAAACACAAACGCTCGTTGAAGTCTGCTGTGTGTGAACATGTGCAACAGGGGACCAACCACTACCTGAGATTTCACAAACCACAGATGCGCGCTAAAGAACACCGATTCCTACCAAGGATGCTTTGCGAGGCTATTGAAATAAAAAAACATCCTAATTTCAATAGAGAAGATGGTTGGAATGTACCACCAGCTTGGGATCCAGTCATTCAAATAGTCAAACCCAAGAAGAAGCAAACCACAGCTAGAATTCATGATACTTTGAGCTCATTCTGCGTAAATAGAAACACCCATGATTAAATTATGTTCGGGTACTTTGAAATAACTACACTGGAACATTGAGACAACTGACATTTTAGTCGCCCCGTGACCATGGCTGCTGAAAAGCAACCGAAACGTCGGGGAAAGTGTAAACACAAATATAAATAGTATAATAGTATAGTAATAGTATAATAGTTTCAATAATTTAATTAGCTTAAAAATTAGTAAAGTTTAATAGTAGTGTAACAGTTTTCAAAAATTTTGTAATAAAGTGTCAAATAAACAACGCGATAAAATCCGTATATAGTAGTTTAATTTCAATGAGTAATGCATGTAATTGTACTTAAACTTGCAATAAAGGATTTTCTTAAAACACTTACCTTCCGTGATACCGAGGAACTGCTGTTGGGGAATTAACAGTTGGATAATACACATACACAGTTATATAGAAAAATACACATAAACACACACACACACACACACACACACATACACACACACGACACGACACACAACAATTAATTATAAATCTCTCACTTTATTAAGCAGACATTTGCAGATTTTGTATTCCTTCTATACAATAAAGAAAGATAGTTTTCTCCATCTTCCCTAGCCCTATTTTGTACTTAGTATTTTCTTATTATTTATGAGAATATTAATGATTGTAACCATTTGTGAGGCTTATATTAATGTTACTATCAGAAGGTAGCACTGGCTTCTAAGATACGTTTGTTATATATTCCTTAAGCCCTAGTTTTGTACTTAGATTAAGTGTTTTTCTTATGAAGTAATAAACTTATCTTATCTTATAATGCTATTAGTATGGTTAAGTTTGACTTTTACTCGTATACATACCTACTTGTAATCTCAGTATTGTTTTGTCCTACCTAGTATACCTACCACAGACGCAAACTATGATATGTACGGACCACTTGATTATATGTTATTAACATTGTCTATAGACACAGGCCATGTCATGTTACTACGTCGTAGCACAAACAGTGAAAGGGATGACGACCACTATTTCTTCAATTGACAACATACTGCTACAGCTGTTCTTTTCCTGCAACGACTGTTTTTCGGAGTTTTGAAAACCCTATTCAAGTGTAATAAAATATGGAAATGGAAATCCGTAGTCTCTGCCTACCCCTCTGGGAAACAGGCGTGAATCTATGTATGTATGTATTCAAGTGTAATAGGACTATCAAACTCCTAAGGATATAAACTACCTATTATATTTTTCTTGATACTTAGCAGTGATTCTAATGAATGATTGATGTAGAAATCAGATCGACCGAATTAGACACGACATAGCATATAAAGCCGAGTTAATTTTTAAACAGTTATAAATACAAATTAACCGTTAGCCACACAAGGAGTTGGGCCCTTTACGAAATTTCGCCAATGACCTAGAATTTTCATGTGATGCCAAATTGTTTCATCGAGTATGTAACAAGACCGTTAATTTATCATCATAATCTTCACTATTAAATACAGTAACACAATAAGTGTCTATCGCGTTATTGTTCTGTATTTAGGACATGGTCTCAAATGGTCTGTAATCCAACAGAGTACAGTACACGTGGATTTGGTCGAACGGACCGAGGCTGTAACGTATATACTTTAGTACAGGAGCTCAGCTCAACTTAATCCACTTAAGTAATTAGTTGAACCGAGTTAAAAGTGTAGCAACTTCATAACATAAAGGCATGTTTGTATTTTCCTGAAGGGTTAAGGACACGTATAACATATCTAGGATTTGTTAGTTATATGTAAGTCCCATGAAGATCGATATCGGCTCTGCTGATAGCTACGATGGCTTTAAGTACTATTCAATTTTTTGAAAGTGGAACGTCTGTCTTTTGCCAATTAACTGGTGATGAAACGAGCCCACTCGCTCAGGAAGTACCACCCTCTTACATATAACTGGTGTTTGAGTTTTTCTACGGCGTTTCTTCCAATAAGTAAGTGTTACGGAGACTCATAAACCGACTTACATGTTTCATTACTTACCATTTTAAACGCATTTTTTATAGTTCGCATCGAGCGAGTATTGTAAGCGTCAAGATACTATAGTAATTGGTTACCATTAGACGGTCTATATGAGTGTGTGCCACTTTTCTTGTAAAGAAGCAATAGTTAGAATAGGATCTTACTACTATCAGTCGAGTTTAGGTTTTAAAGGTAAATTAAGGATATGGTCTGTAAATATCCTTCCAGGAGTTATTTTGTTATTATTTTTACTGAGCAATAGTGTATTTGTTTGGTTATGCTTTTTTATATTGTAATGGACGGACCTCAAATAGATAAGATCAAGTAAGGGCGTACAAAACCATGTGAATGTTTTAATTAAAGGTTGGGTGTTAAAATGGAGTTGAAGAAGGTAAATCAACAAAGACAATATTTTAGTATGGTAAGACGCAGTAAAAATCTATTATTTTAATTTAAATCTATTTTTGATACAACTATAAGTTGAGTATTGTCGTTGATCGCAATGAATACTTAGGATAATAGTTTTTCTCACCACTTCTCACTCTGAGATGTCCCACTACTAGGCACGGGCCGTGTCCAGTAGTGGGACAGTGTCTAGACAGGGCTAATATTATTATATAAAACAGCTTTATTTTAAATTCAAAGACGTTACATTTATCTCCAAATCATAGTGTTTTGTGTTCCTAAGTGTTCATCCATTCCATTCCATTATATACATATTATGCAAAAAAATATAGAACTAACTGACAAAATTGAATAATAAAGATATGCTGGCGAAAATCATACGATACTAAAGCTTTTGCGAATTTGTTGTTTCTATATTCAGTTTTTATCGTCTCGGCGGTACAAGTAGGATTATACAACTGCGCACATCGCGTCGCGTATTCACAGTCGAGTTGATGTAAGTTTTACGAAGGAACGATAATCTTGCTAATTGACTCCCGGCCCGGCGGCGGCCGAGATCTTTGCTGCACTAATTGTTTCGGTAGCACGCAAACGTTTGAGTCAGATTTCTAATTGTTCTTCTTAGCGGCCTTCAAGGCTCTCTTGTAATTTGTAATAAACAATGGATAATAATACAGATTGGCATTATATCAATCGTAGCCTTCATACAAGAGCAATTCTAGTGTCATGGTTCATTTTATGTTAATAATTTGTGATTACAGTTATGCTAGGTATGGTTAAGTTCACGGGGGGTCTGCTATGGATGACTCAATTCTTTTAAGAGCTCCCAACAGGCCCCTCCATTGGGTGAGAGAGGGAACACCCCAGGTTTTTTAGTAGATATATCAGCGCGTTTCTTGCTGGGACTCCCACACACCCCGCCGGTGCCGTGCCCTAGCCGGCGGATAGTGCATGAAGCATTTTTCCTGGGTATCAAAAGAAAAAAAAGGTATGGTTAAGTTATTTCAATGTACAGAATATAGACTAATGCCTGTAAACTGAGAGATGTATGGATTCGAAACGACAGGTATACGATACAGTAAGAACAGAACTTTTATATGATCAGTTATTATTTAAGGATATAGAGAGAAACTACAAATAATAGAATTTAAAAGCGATCAGAGTTTTTGGCATCAGTGGGCCGGACTCCTTACACTTATAACTTGAAAAGATTTAAAGCAAAACCAGGAACACATAAAATTCATAATAGTTTGAGATAAGATAGGCAATATGTTCTTCGACTATTACGTAGCACCTAAAACGATAGCTGGCAAAATGTCAGTGTAATACACCGTCTTCTAATTAGAGTAAAATTTATTTAACGATGGCTTCAAACAATCGGGTCCAATTGTGTATCCAAAACATCCTGGAACCTACTTAAATACAGACAAAACATTTCATCAAAATCGGTTCAGCCGTTTAGTGACATACACTTTACAAAAGATTATATAAGTACATAAAGATAATGATAATGTTTTCATCTAAAAATAGACCGGGCCAGTCTACCGTGTGCGGTAGGTACGTAAGATCATTAACACCATTCAACGCCTTATATTCAAAATTATAAGTGTTTAATATTTAAATATCAATATTATCAATTGTAATGAAATACATTTGATAAAAAAATTAATGGATTCCCTTTTATTCTCTTTGTGCTTTCTATTTACTTACTGCATGTGGGTAGTCATTTATAACAATATTATATTCTTTGAAATTACACTTACAAGCGAGACAATTTAAATACTTTCTATTGATGCTATTAAGAGACGCAAAGAGAGAGCAGGAGAGTAAAGAGAATGTCATGTTTTTGTGGCAGAGTCAGAGGTCACAAGTACTATTCCTAAGTGAGCGAAGCTGCGGGCAAAAGCTAGATATGGATAAAAGATAGTAACGTAATAACTCAAACGATGCAAGTTTCCAATCGTTTCAGTGAAGCCACGCGTTAGTCAATATGTGCGACAAATGAAGTCAATAAAAGTGGACCTTTTTAACCCGCAGCTGCGATCCAGAGTCCACGTCCTGTCTCCTGGCTTGCAATAGTAATGTGGCACTAAACCACGGATAGACAGGTGAGGCCTATTCCCAGTTCGGCAAACTTTTGTTATACACTAAGGCTAACTAAAATACTGCAATATATTATTCCTTTATCTCTTGTCTATATAAAATAACATTCAGTATCGTATCGGTTTGTTTGCATGCATTGCAGTGGTAAATAAAAAATCACTATTTATAATAAATATATCTCTATGGGACAATGGGATCTCTCTTTAACTGGAAATTCGCTGAAATGAGAAAACAACTTTGTATTGTCTTAGCGTGGTGAATAGGGTCTCCAGATTTCTTGGGAAAGCGCTTTACCATGAGACGGCCTGTATTCTTGTTTGCTGTTATCTATATCATCCATATGCCCTTTCATCTGTTAAGTATTTAATAATCACATCCTAAGATTTTTAAACCTGACTAGGTCATATTGATAAAGTAGTGATTTTGGACTACATAAGAAAAGTCTTTTTATTTTGATAGCAAAGTGCTATAAAATAAAAAATGCCTAGCTTAAGTTAGAACGTAGAGTAGGTATGCTTAGTTAAAAAAGCTAAAACATGAATGCCGAGGTAAGGTTTGAATTCGAGTACAAGGTGGCCATCCTTACTAATATTATAAATGCGAAAGTGAGTTTGTTTGTTTGTTTGTTTGTTACGCTTTCACGCCTTAAGTACTCAACCGATCAACATAAAATTTTGCATACACGTTGTCAGGGGTACAGAATAGGACATAGGGTACCTTTCATCCAGAAAAAAGAACTGTTGCAAACCTAACCTAACTTAACCTACATTTACGCGAGCAAAGCCGCGGGTGAAAACTAGTAATATATAAATATATAGATTGAATGGTCTTTACACGAATTACAAAAATATATATACATAGAGTAGTGTTGTATGCATGTATCTATGTAAGAAGGGTGGTCTTATCGCTAAAAGAAATTTCTTACAAGCTATGTATAGGATAGGATGGGTGAGCACAAAAGATATATTAATAAATCAGTATACCTAATGTTGTTAATATAGTACAGAAGAGTATTCATTAGTAGATAAGATAAAAGTAAGACGAACTATGAATTGCATTATACAAACAGCATGAGAAAACATAATAATTTATTTTAATATATAATCGGGGATGTAACTCAGGTATAATAAATATTACGCTTGCATATTATGAATAGGTACATATCTAAAATAATACCTACAGCCTGTAACAGGTGTGAATATTTGTGAAATTTACCTTATCAACAAACAAAGTAATATATTTAAGTCTGAAAATTCACGTTTCTTCCACATTTTCCCTTTTTTTTTGTAATACTCAAGAAAAGAGCCAGTCAGATTAAAATAAATTCAATGTATAATCATTAATCACAAAATTAATTTTAATATTCAATTTATTTGATATTGATGGCCATATTATTTAATATTAAAAACGATCATTATAGCTGTCGAATATGTATAAACTTAGTGCATTGACTGCTCCTAGTATTGAAAATGTAAACGATAAAATTAAGTACTTAATGACAACTTTAATTACTTAGACGATTTGCGACAGACATGTACACATGTAATACTAATTAAAATATACTAGCGGTCGCCTAGTGCTCGAAATTCGACCAAAGTTTGCCTGTAAGATATTGCTGACATATTATGTCATTATATATTGATATATAATGACTAATGTCGGCCTCGATGGCGTAGTGGTTAGTGTCACCGACTGCCACGCCTGAGGTCGCGGGTTCGATACCCGCACAAGTCAAACATTTGTGTGCATGAACATGGATGTTTGTCTTGGTCTGGGTGTTTCTATGTATAATATGTACATATGTATTTAAAAAAAAAAAGTATGTATGTATGTTTATCCATTGTCTAGTACCCATAGTACAAGCTCTGCTTAGTTTGGGCTAGATGGTGTTGTGTGTATGTGGTAGAATATTATTATTATAATACTATATGTAACCATAGTTACGCGCTTCGACTGCGTGTGTCAAATGCATAGTTGTGTGCGTGTAGAGTTTTTTCATTAATTTAATGTATTTCTAATACATATTTTAAAAAATATTAGCATTCGTCACTTCTTCTCTGTATAAACTACTAGCTGTTACCTGCGACTTCGTCCGCGTAGATTTTAACTAAAAAGTGTTTGTCGCCGCGGAACCCAACTATATTTCTCTGCCCAAGTTACTTAAATGGCGTAGTTTTTATAGTGTAAAGCTAGATAATAGCATGGCTTACTCAAAAACAACATTTAAATATGTGTCGTTAGATTAGGTACACGCTGTCACAGAATGCGTAAGAAAAATAAAGATTCACAGCTCCTCCCCCGTAGGTGATAGCGTGATAATATGTAGCCTATATGTTGACCCAACCTGTTAGTAATATTCATGCAAAATTTGAAGTAAATCCAAGCAGTACTTTTTGAGTTTAGCCCGGACATACATACAGACAAACAGACATACAGACAAACAGACAAAAATTCTAAAAACTATATTTTTGGCTTCGATATCGATTTTAGATTACGCCCCAAGTATTTAAAAAAATAATATTCAATGTACAGTTTTGACTTTCCTACGATTTTATTATATGTATAGATAAGTGTGCGAAATTTCATACTCCTCCGTCCGCCCAATTTTCGTAAAAAGGGATCCAAAGTTTTCGCGTCACGTATTAATATATAGATAATTCTGTTCTGTAATTACAACAAATAGCATGATTTCGTGAAAGTGTTAGATAAATTAATGTAACAAAACCGTTTATGGTAAAGATATCAATCTGGCATTATTTGTAGCAGAAAATCCTAACTAATATTATAAAAGCGAAAATGAGTTTGTTTGTTTGTTACCTTTTCACGCCTAAACCACTGAACCGATCATCCTGAAATATTGCATATACGTTGACAGGTGCACGGACATAGGCTACCTTTTATCCCGAATAAAATTACTGTTCCCGAGGAAAACAATAATAACTTTCTTATGATTATAATAGATGCCGCCACGTGTCTTTCGAATCATGATTGAATTATATTATTACAAGCAGAGTACTACTCGAATTGATTGTCAAATTCTAAATTAACGCGAGCGAAGCCGCGGGCAAAAGCTAGTATAAACTATTTTGTTTTTAATGTCGCCACAGTACTGCACATTCTAAATACAACTATAGAGAAAACTATAATAAACCAATCAAATTGTAGACAAACACACACTAACTTTTCAAATAGTCTATTTAACTCGTTTTAGACATTGTTCTGTCGTAAAACTATTTTAATTAGTATGCAATACGTTTTAATAATGTAACAAAGGTATGTGAGGTGCCCGTATAAAGCATATATTTGTCTAGAGTACAGTTGCAAAAATAGCGCAAATTATAAAAACGCTGCACAATTTCGTCAGCACGAAATGGGAACACTCCGAATTTCCAGCCAAATGGACGGAGGTCGACGGTATCCATTTTATCTTGAACATTACCAACGTGGTTATTCTTCAATATTTATATAAAATGTAAATTGTTCAGGGGCTCTGGGCCGTGACTGTATTATACATATTAACGTTAGAACCTTGTTTTTTCGTATGAAAATAACGTGCTCCGATGAGAGTACTTTGTAGCGTTGACGTAAAATTTTATTCTTACAAGTACCTACTATTCCATATCATTTTTATCAAATGTTGCAAATCTATAATCTTTTTAGAACTGATAGCCTGTACGTAGAATCAGGCTAATCTGTTAAGTATTGTTCTGACGGTGCATTAATTAGTATCTTTTATCTTCTTACGGTACCACTACCGTTGTATGTTCTGCTTTAAAATGTTAATTAAAAGTACACCGTGATCTACTCAAACACACACATACGAACCTAAATTAGTGTTAAGTGTCAGAGATACAAATCCCGCAATCACCCACACAAGCATGCACAGAATGTAATGTATAGTTAATATTAATCGTCTAGCATAATTCATAGACAGCATAAAGTTACGTGGATCATTATCATAACTGTATCGTAACAAAGCACAGTAAGTTCCGATCCATTGGTCTCTCACAAAGAACAATAAACCATTAATTTGAAGACAGTTTATTGCGTCCATTGAAACAATGCATTGCGACTACCGTGCGTAGTACAATAAATACCCTAATGTTATTGTTCTGTTGCGTGTTGTATTGGTAATACTGTACATACCACTCGCTGTGCGTGCTGATCTTTAAAAGCCTTTAGCCCCTACTCGCGTTTCGATTTCGCTTCCAATAAATCCAGATAATCACAAGTATTCCCGATAGTATTTTTTAAGGTGAGTTTGCTACCCTTTCTAATACCAATCTATCGGGTTCCTATTGCTTCGAGTGGTAGGAAGCTAAATCAAGACGTAAGTAGGTATAAAATTATATTTTACAGAATCATTCTCAAAATTAAGTATATTTTTCATAATGTTAAGTTTTTCGATTGGCTACGATTGTTATCAAAGCAGCTACATGGCTTGGCTTTTTGCCACTGTTAAGTGAAATAATTAAGAGAATTAGAAATTACTGGTAAATAGGTTTTTGACCACGTTATATTTAATCAAAGTGAAGTAAAATGCCCTTTCAAAGAATTTGTAAAGTTTGATAGATAAAAATATTATCAATATTATACAATCATTCTGTATTTTAGGATAAAGGAAATTAATTAAGATTTTGCTTCGGTGGCATAACGAAGTGAGTTCTCGGGTTTGATAATGATGGTTGGCAGGGTGTTCGGGACTTCAGGATGAACAAAGTTTTGTTGAGTTTGGAAGTGAGCCTTGTAGACGGCAGTAGGCTTGCCTTCTATAACGCGGGATCCAAAACCACAGCTGATAAAATATGGGTGTCTGCTCAACGGTTTTCTAGCCTCATGGCTAACACACTGTTTTTGAAAAGTTTATCAATGTCATGCTTGTTAAAATCATATCATGTCAAATGATTTGATTGGCTCTGGACGTCAAATTAATAAGTATACTTACATATGCGTATGTTTATTAAAATATTATATAATTGTCATATAAAAAATGTACATTACTTACAACCACCATTGCATACATAATAATATAATATCAGCCCTGTAATAATAATAATAATACTGTCCCATTGCTGGGCACGGGCCTCTTCTCACTATGAGAAGGGTTAGGCTATAGTCCACCACGCTGGCCCAGTGCGAGTTGGCAGACTTCACATATCTTCGAGAATATTATGTAGAACTCTCAGACATACATACAGGTTTCGTTATGTTTTCCTTAACCGTTAACGCAAGAGATAATTAACTATTTAATACGCATATAACTTCAAAAAGTCAGAGATGCGTGCCTTGGGTTCGAACTCGAGACCTCTGCGTGGCAGTCCAACGATTTCCCGCTAGGCTATCGGCATTTTATATATATTTACATAAAAAACTTTGAAGTAATTATATAAGTCCTAATCAATTTCAAAACAGTTCCATTAATCACTGAATCCCGAATTAAAGGATTCCATAAATCCATGTTAATTTCGTTTCGTCGTCAATGTGTACTCTCCAGCCTTCGCAACATTATAACCGATTATTTACCCATCAATCAATTTGTTTTGACGTTTTGTTGTTTATTTATTTAAAATCGAGTTTTAAAATAAAAATAACCTAATGTGTTCAACTGAATATGAAGCGAATTTTAGTGAAATGAAATAAGACATTAACTTCGCGTATAAGCTTAAAAGCTTTTTGTCATCGATGAAAATATCTGAGCAATCACATAACACGTATCTCCAAAAAGGTAAATAATACCTCATAGCGGTACAGTATTATTGCATTTTGAAATATTTCCAGCAAGAACCTTTAAAGGTTTTAGTTACTCAAACTACACGTATACTTATAAAATGCCAAAGTATTTTCTTTTTAATAGGAATATATTTAGGTAAACTCAATTATGCAGACACAGAGAATTGTTACAAATATTAAAATTATGTAATTATACTTTAGGTACCTAAGCATTTTATTGTATGTCACAATTGCTTGTACGTATCCAGGCAGTTTTAGCTTAAGTTTATATTTAGTTATATTATTGTTCAATCAGATACTTAAATAAATGTCCACTTTTAAAATAGATAGACAAGTGATCGCCTGAAACACAGGTCTAACCTAGTTTAGGCAAGTACCTTATAATAATTTAAAGATGTTTAATTATCCTTTCTTGCCATAACAGATTACTATAATTATTATTTCGGTTATAAACTAGTTTATTACGGCATTGAATTATTGTAAGATATTAAGATTTAATTTGAAGTTGATTTAAGTCCATTATTGTACTCTTTTTAGCCGAATAAACAAATTTTTTTTTATAGTATTGCTTGCTACACACGCATCTTGCTTAGAAAGAACTATACACTAGATGCGTGTCCTCTTGATGTGTAGTTCTGAGCAAGCAATAATATAAAAGAAAATACTTATAGCGAGCAAATAGAATGTGATCAGTTAGATTCATCTAACAAACTGGTACTAGTCACAGTGTTGGTTATAAAGTCACAAGGTACTAGGACGCATTTATTATCGTATTTATAAACGAAGTATAACATGACATAAAAGAGTCTTCAAATGTCACGGCAACCGCTCAGCCTTGGATGTCGCTTTTTATGTTGTAGACTTTTGGTGTTATGCCTCTAATAAAATATTTTTGGAATATCGTGGGGAATCTTTACAAGTTTATTTTATCATAGTTCTGCAACATAGCCTGCAATATATACGTATATTACTTTTTTACATTACTTGTGTGGCAAATAAACGTATGGCTCGCCTATTGGTAAGCGGTTACTAGGCTATAGACGCGACTCACGCGATGCTAATGTTTAAAGAAAGAGTCTCTGTGCTGTTTGTGTAACTGGCATATAATTTAAACTTTAAAGGAAGACATAGTTTCTCTTTTGCCACAGTGTCTTCATAAGAAGTATGGAAGCCTTACTTACCGTAGGAACACGACACTTGGTTTGGCTGCGATCTCCGCTAGGGCGCATGTACTTCCCCAATTGGGCTGCTTTAGTTTGAGCGAAGTCCCAGGCGATTCATCTGTGGCCTAGCTCTCAACGATTTGAATCATCAGTCTCATAGTGACTGAGCTGCTGTGTATGTATTGAATCCTGAGATACGTTATATCGAACATGGTTTAAAAGTACAAAAGAGAGTTTATACAAACTATACTATATGGTATCAAGATTGGTAAAATTGAAACTGGTGATGGCAGAAGTTTTTACACTGTCTAGGTGATTTAACTAGAAACGAAACAAAAATAATGCGGGCCTTCATAAAATAGCTCGTATTATTCTTTATTAATGAAACTTATCATACTTTTATAAAGATTTTAATTGCTATACTTAAAGAGTCTGCCATCTAGTTATTAATACTAGCGGTCGCCTAGTGCTCGAAATTCGACCAAAGTTTGCCTGTAACATATTGCTAATATATGTCATTATATATTGGTATATGTAACCATAGTTACGCGCTTCGACTGCGTGTGTCAAATGCATGGTTGTGTGCGTGTAGTGTTTTTTCATTAATTTAATGTATTTTTAATGCATATTTTATATGAATATTAGGATTCGCCCCTCCTTATATATAATAAAGAAAACTTATACTGTGCCAAATTTTATACTCCTCCGTCCGCGCAATTTTCGTAAAAAGGGGTACAAAGTTTTTGCTTCACGTATTAATATATAGATATGTATGTATTAATATATGTATGTATCACTTACAATATCATCGGCTGTACGGTTCGTGCAGCAATCAAGCCGTTGCCTCATCGGTATTGTCGGTTAGAATCCCACACAAGACAATTATTTATATGTGTAATCTAGCAATTCTATATTCAATTAGTCTAATTTGTGACCTCCACGGTACAGAGATTGCGAGCTTTCCTCAATTCTAAAGTTGCATTGTAAAGAAATTAAAAGAACGCTATTGATAAGCAACCTGATTGGTTAAAATAGTTAGTTGAGAAGTGACATATGTATAATACAGGGGTTAAAAACCTTTATGAAATGTTATAGATTAGAAATAAGTAAATATAGTTCTCCCTGTTATCGTAAACGCAACATATTATAATGGCTTATTTCTCTGGCAAGTAGGTATGAAAATACCAATGAAACAAAACGTCCAGCGTAAGTAAATAATAAAAAAATATCTTGATTATTAATAATCACGCGACTAGAGGTCATTTGCTCGAGAATAAACTCACGGAGAGTTATTTTTTTATAACTTTGCTTTTCTTTAACAAAGAAAAGGTTTAGAAACGTAAGAAATGTTATAGATTGTCACGCCATGCTAACAGAAATAGCAACTAATAAAGCAAAAGTAGTGGTCAGGTGAGCCATAGTTCGTTTTGATCATTATCATGAACGTTACTTGGAGTTTTCTTTAGAATTATACAGTGAATAAAAACGGTAAGCAATTTGTGTTTTTAACTCTTACTTTAATGAATCTAAATTATACGTCTTTATTTATATGCGTTTATAAATATTAATAATTATAATTATCGTAAAGAACTAAATACATTTTTCCATTATAATAATAGTTTCACTCTATAATCTGTCCTAATTGAAGTATATGCTCCAATTTCAACATTGTAATTTTAATGCAGCACCTATACACAGGACATCCCATTGCAAAAGTTAACATGCTTTGTAAGCAAGTATCCTTTCGCAATGGGATGTCCTTTAACTCATGAGGCAATTCAGTCACTTTGATATACATAATTATGACTAACCGTACGATACAAAAAATATCTTTAAACGGTATACAAAAGCTCCAATGCTAGTTTTTAATAATTAAATTATAGGTATATAAATACATTTCGGAAACTACGATTTGAGGTTCCATATATTACGGAGCGAACCTATTGTAGTCATCGATCAAATATATTTGATCGAAGATTGTAGTCGAAGGGGTACATTCTCAAACTCCGTGTCGTCTCCTGAGAATTTCTGGGCAGAAAATTCAATAACTTTGCTCGATCCGTGAATTGAACCCGAGACCTCATGCACAACAATCGCGTTCAGTACCGCTGCATCACAAAAGTACCTAGTCTATCTAGTAATCTAGATAAACTTTCTCGGTCAATCTAGATGTATATCTAAAAAAGAGTAAAATATAATTCGAGTAATATAATGTAACATAAGGGATATAATAAATATGTATTAAATTGCAAAAGCAAAATATCTGACTCTTAGAACTTTTGTTACTACTGGAGCAAGTAGTGAAATAAGTGATGTGTAACGTGACGCACAAAGACGCGAGTTATAATAATTAAATTCTCCCCTATTAATTTGAGTATGCCGGTACAAGATTTTCTTCGATGACAACATCCTACCCGAAGTTAATTCACCCTCAAGCCGCTTGGGCCCTGTTTTATCGACGTCAAGTCAGCAACTTGTCAAAAGGGTGCCTACTGCGCATGTCCACTCTATCTGACAACTCTGACATACTGGGGCACGCTTAGAAAATCACTGCGAACAAATACACCCTGAAAACAGAGTTAAATATTAAATAAACCGTCATCAAACTTTAATACAGTGCATCTAAAATAACACCAGCGTTCATAGTCTTTCTTTCTTTTAACAGTTGATATCAGATGTTTAATTTCTGTGCTTATTTGTGCGTGGTTTTCTAACGTAACCAATCTAAACAGTAAGTCGCCATAGCCTGGACGAATAGCTAAGAAATAAGTGATAATAATATCGGAAGCAGCGGTCTACAAGAATGTTGAAGAGAATGAACTGTAGTCTGAGTCGTTTGAGACAGCCGTGAAGAGACTGCCCAGTGTTTACCCGGCTACGAGGCATGGACGCAACATGCATGGCCAGCATACAATATAACAAATCTATGCAATGAATCAACTGTAATAAAGAACACTCGATGACTTAGTATATAAAACATAATATCAAAACAAATACATATCATTACTGTGCCTGTAGATTAAAATATCCCTAATATTTACCTAAAATTATGAATATTGCATTATAAGAGCGTTTTTACAATATTTTGGCGATTTTAAATACATACATATTATTAACTATATGAAATATAAACTGGCGTATTGTTAAATTGAAAATAGAACTACGAACTACCTCTTTTTGGGAGAAGAAATCATTTGGTGAGTTCTTTTTTTTATCTAATTATTTATTCATACTTTGCATGATACAATTATTATAAGAAATTTGGCAGTGTGCAGCTATTTTCATGCATAATCGTGAGGCATTTACGTTTGTGCCGCATATTTGCAGTTGTTATGCAGTCCATCATATACATAAATTCATACTGCTAACGCAATAAAAAACGCAACGAATGAAACATAGGTATGTATAGTCCAAAGTATAACATGTATAGGAAATACGTACGTAATTTTTAAAGGTAAGTATCCTATTAATAAAGTGGAGACTCGGGCAATCAAATAGAAATAAATATATTATTTATAATTTTTTTCTATTTCATTCTTACGGATACTAAGAATACTTTCAGTAAGTACCTATGTATAATATAAATGTACCTAGAAACGTAACATTATTCTAAGCAGGTAGATAAAAATTCCATTTATAATTCGATGTTTAGTATACACTTTTATTTAATATAAAGTAAATTGATTTAAAATGATATCGTGTAGAACTACATTTTCTTAAGAAATTATTTAACAGAAAGAAGGAAAGTATGTTGATGACGACCTCAATGCCATCTTAGATAGGTACGAAATGCCAAATTAATGCAGTCGTAGGTTATACGATTCATTTCTCTTTTCAAAATACTTGCTTAAACATTTAGAAGATATTTAAGTAATACGCGTCTATATTTAATACATAATCATTATAATTAATGTACGATTATTCAGGAAAAACATTTCAAGTGACCTTGCATTCGAATGTTGCTTATTCGATTATATCAATCGAACTGTATTCGTAATTTATTCGATTTTATCAATCGAATCGTAATCCAATATTCGTATCAAGATTTGATGATATATTAATAAGAGAGCGATACATTTTTGTTGCGTTATAGTCAACGATGTTGAAGATTCTTTAATCTTTGGCGGGTACTGCAAAATCTTTTGTCTTCTAGTGAGCTCTGAAACTTTCTTCTCATGCTTAGTAGAGTTGCGGTCGGGATTTGATTAATTATAATAAGATTTACGTACTTTTGTTTATGTATTGCTAATACATCAATAACAATATATTTTGAATACGTCGCTTAAACATTTGAATGAAAATTATTGAGATGATGTGATTTTAATCGATTTAACGACAAGAAATATAAACTGGTTTTTAGGAAAACATTTTCGTAATTACATAAAGCCGGGAGGCAACCATGCAACGGATGATAAAGGCTGCAATGTTGGCCTCATGGCAAAAGTTTTACGTTTGGGTTCGGTCGTGAGGTCTTAAGTTTGTTTCCCAGGTCGGTAGAATGCTATTGGGCTTTACTGTTTGTTTCCTTTTTGTATATGCATATGTACAGGCGTGAATAAAATATGTATGTTATTTTAATTGATCGATAATAAACATACAATAAATCTTAAAATATGCCGGTCTCATTATATTTATCATGCGACATGCAACCAGCACACGCCATACGCAATACAACAAACTCAGGTATAAAAAGTTAACAAGGTAATTATGGATTATAATTTGAGCTAGGAGCGCATAATAGCATGTTTTATAGGTATTACTTTAATTTTTGAATCCTGGTAAGTACCTACATATATTAGTTTTTGCAGATGAAACTTGCATATTTTTATTAAGCGTTGTAAGGTCAGGTACCTTATAATCTATAGTAATATTATAAAGAAAATATTAGATTTTTTGTTTGTTTGTTTGTAAGGATTTAACTTCAAAATTACTTAACTGATTTTGAAAATTCTTTTACCATTAGAAAGCTATATAATCACCGAGTAACATAGGCTATAGTTTATTAAAAAAAACGGAGTACTGTTACTTATATAACATAACCTACTATTAAGCGAGCGAAGTCGCGGGCAAATGCTAAATGCTAAAACTGTTGGTTTCAAACACGCAATAATAACACGTTTTCTTTGAGTTCATATAATGTTCATATAATGCGATTGTTCGACTTTTTAACTGCCCCGAAAACTTACACCGGCTAGTTTCATTGCGTTCGATGTTTTGAGTATTCTAGAAAACTCGAAACTTCGCATCTAACGAAGCAAGTCTACAAAATTCGAGTAACATGTGTGAGTTTAACTAATACTCTAGATTACATTATGAGTGCCATTCACGAAGGTTTTTAAATAATATATCTTGTTGCTTTTGACATTGATGTATATAATTGTAAAGAAAATTTTCACAATATATTTTCGATATCAATCTTGCCATGATCTTGACATAACACCAGACAGGCGTGCCTCTAATTTGTAGAAACAAACTGTCAATAAACTGTCACGCGAGTGGTTTCGTTCAGAAAACTTTCTAGTAGGATTCTTATGAGAATTATCCAGAATATGCGTATGCTTTCGCACTGGCAGATTAGTGTAAGGGTTGGCGGTTTGATAAAGAGAGACATCTTGCAAGTATGAGCTATTTGTGCATACGGTCAGGATCGCAGCTATGTCTATGCGATTTTAGTTTTTATCAGAACTATAATAAAATCAAAGTTTTAGTAATTTGTGCGATAATAAATAAGAAAAGAAAAGTTGTAAGATAAAATTAATATCGAATATCAGGTTGAAATTTGAAATCGTCTATAAAGTGAAAACATCTTCCATTAAAAAAGCTGTTTTTATTTATTTTGAATACGTTTGTTCTATCTATTGATTAATCTTTCTTTCAGCTCAACAGGAAGAGTGTTATTTTACTAGGAAGACTATTGTGTTATTTATATGATTTAACATTTGACTTCGTGCTGAGTAAAGCTTCTAGATCCTACCGTTAAAATTTTAATCTTTTTGCTCTTTGAACTGACATTTTGTACACAGGGTTAGGCTTGGGGAAAAGAAAGTGGTTACCGTTACTTATACTGTCTTGTCTATCAAGGGTAGGTATTAATTACGCGTAGCCGAGCCTAAAGAAAAGGAATTAACGTTGGCAGGACAGGAAAGGAATAGGAGAGGTTGTTATGTGAGCCTACGGAACTGTTACTTACCGGGCGAAACGCAGCAACAGCGTTACTACTTTTATGCTGGTTTTCTATAGAAGAGTGGTACTTTTACTGGCAAATCGGTTCATTTTTACGATCAGTAACTATTTGGCAACGGCAGACTCTTCTACTCAGCGTGCTTTTATACATAAGTAGATGCACTGCGTCCTTGAGTTATGTAATGTAGGTATTGCGTTGTGCACAAATGTATTCGAATATTATTCGAAAGCAACTAAGCGCATTATTACTTACGTATTTATGCATAAAAACCGAAAATTTGTTGTAGTTTAGTCCCAACTATACTCGCACAGTCATAGTTTGTGCCTATTCTTTTTTTAAATTCGTTACCCTGGTTATCGTCAAATCAGTACTTTATAATAAAATTATTATGCTGTTATTGTATGTTTCTCTATAATTTTTAAGATTCTTGAGAAGCTTCGATCTTTTTACAAGTCAGAAAAAGCTCGACTGTAGAAAAACATAATAATATCTAATGAGCGAAAATTATGTGTGATATTTGTCCCCAAAGTTTGCTGGCACAAAAACTGCCTTCGTTTTTAACAACGGGTTGATACGTCACAAGTGGTTACCTAGGTGTTGCCAGTGGCCTTTACTACTATTATTATGCGCGTCTTATGCAATTTGCCTCTTTGAAGATGAAATTTGATACTTTGGCTATGGAACCTAAACGCAATCTTAATACGAAAACTAAAATCTGAGTTGATTGGTAATTTGGGTTCACCCCACCACCAATAGCCTTGCATAACGACTGAAATAATCTTATAATACACTAAATTTTGCTCGCGTCTTCGCTTGCGTAAATGTAGGTAAGGCTAGGTTGGTAACTGTTTTTTCTGGATGAAAGGTACCGTAAGTCCTTTTCTATTGCCCAGACAATGTGTATGCGAAATTTCATGATGATCGGTCGAGTAGTAAAGATGTGATAGCGTTAAGGCGGCTGTACACATTGGGCCAAGGTAGTGGGCCAGCGTGTTGGGCCAACGTGTAGAGATCTACTTGGCGGTATATTGATACCACCAAGTAGATCTCTACACGTTGGCCAACACGCTGGCCCACTACCTTGGCCCAATGTGTACAGCCGCCTTAACAAACAACCTCCCATTTGCATTTGTAATATTAGTTAGGATAGTTTGGATACATCTTTAAATTACTGCCTCGACACAGCGTAGGTAGGTAGGTGCTGTACATGAAGTTACATGTGTGATTACCAGGGCGGTCAAAGTGTAATTTTGTCAAGATATTCTTAGTAATAGTAGCACGGAGGCAGGGTCCGTGCCTGGTAGATGAGTATGGACGCCGGACCTAAACCATAGGTAGCGAGCTGTGGGTGCAATACAACTTTTCCTATCCCTTTATAGACATCTATACTAATATTATAAAGCTGAAGAGTTTGTTGGTTTGTTTGGTTGAACGTGCTAATCTCAGGAACTACTGGTTCGAATTGAAAAATTCTTTCAGTGTTGGATAGCCCATTTATCGAGGAAGGTTATAGGCTATATAAAATCACGCTACAACCCATGGGAGCGACGCAGTAATCATTAACGCGGGTGAAACTGCGAGCACATCTAGTCAGACTATATGTATATTTATTTTTTAACCGTGAATATGAACAAAACCATCACTGTAACACAAGAGCTATAATGTATAACAACCGTACCATTATAAGCAGCTAAACTACCGTTTAAACGTAACAATCTCGTAGTTCATACATAATACGTATTTACCAAGTCGTTTCCTTGATGGAGTGAAAATTTGGGGTAGTGACGGGAAACCAAACAAAGGTGCGTTAAGACAACATGAGCAAATTCAAATTACGTTTTTCCGTGAAACCGCCTTTGTGATACTAGCAAATGTTTGGCAATAAAAGGTACCTAACTATGTTGTTCAAAACAGTTATAGTGGGAAAGAGAACGGTGTAGTATTAATACGATCTCTCTATTATTACATGTGAACGTTTGGTTATTCGTTGTGCTGTAGCTATTCATTCTGCAACGGTTTCTGGTATTTAATTAGAGTTTGGTGGGCAAATAGACTCTGTACAGCCCCCTCGTCCGTTTGCGAAAGAGTGAATCCATTTGTTTAATGCTGGTAGGTATATTGAGTGCAGAATTTAGATGACAAAATTAATTCGTAAATATGCTACGTATGTCATAAATAGTTATGACAGTAACAATTTCTAAATATAACATAAGATATACTAATTTATTAATAACTAGGCACCCGCACCAGCTTTGCACGGGTAAGTTTTGTTATATCTCAAAGCGCGGCTTGAATTGTGCCGAAATTTTCATCTATTATCGTCATATTTCAACCAATTTACACAAAACCTCGACAAATTATAGACTAAAACCTGCCTCTTGAATTACTCTGTCTATTGGTGAAAACCGCATGAAAATCCGTTCAGTCGTTTTTGTGTTTATCGCGAACAGACAGACAAACGCGGCGGGGGACTTTGTTTTATAATAAATGTAGTGATAGTGATAAATTCTCAGCTATTAACTATATCATTGACAATAAATGATTTGAATTTGAAAATATAGGAAGGCTTTATTGTCTTTTAAAAAGAGGATACTATATAATTTTACGTAGGTTACACGTTCCTTTTAAGGGTATAAATTCCAATGCAAAGAAATCTTCTATTCATATTCATGCCTATGTAATATATTAAATTAACGCACGATGTAGCTATATTACTATGGTAAGTCAGCACTGCAAAATAAAACCCGCGCTCGAGCAAAGCTTAGGTTTAGAGAACAGTTAACAATAATGTATCATTTGACCGATGCAGCGATGTTACGATTCTGCGAAACTTTAGTAAGATACTTAGTGTAAAGAATACTATTAATAAATTTATACGAAATAAGAGGAACGAGTTTTCAACTATTTTAAGTGTGAAATGTATATCACTTCTCACTTAAAATATTACATAGATGCTATCTACTTGTGTAAGACGTTACCTTTGTATCGCGTACCAAACATTGAAATTGCGGGCATAAAATATACCTAGGGACAGAACTGTCCGTCGAGAACACAAATATTTTGTTGCTGGCCAACGGAAGCTAATATACGTTATGCTAGGGGCCAGCCCAGATATCCCATGCTCTTGATTTATATAACAAAACCTAACTTTAGGTAACACAATCGAGTTTGTCATCGACATTTGATACCTACTTAAAGCTATCATAAAGATCTACACTAAAGAAGAAATACTGCGGCTGAATAAATTGCAATTGTGTATACGACATTCATTGCATAATATAGAGCTTCTAGATTTTGCCTCTCCTTTGGGAACAGGTTATTTTATTGGATGAGAGTTGTCCTTTCTGTACCACTGACAACGTGTACGCAACATTTTATGATACTATCGGTTCAATAGTTAAAGCTTGAAAGCGTAGCGTGTACAAATAAACAGACTCATATTCGCATTTATAATATTATTAGAATTTGCCCGCGGCTTCACTTGCGTACATGTAGGTTAGGTAAGTAAAAGTACTTTTTCTAGATAAAAGGTACCCTATAAACTTTTTTGTTGCCCTGAATATATGTACGCGAAATTTTATGAAACCGTTACAAATAAACTCACATTTATAAGTTTAAGTTTATTTGGTTTATAAAAAAGACACAACTACACAAAAGTAGATGTCACACTGAATCCCGCACTAGGATACCCTGTATTGCGGGATCCAGTCTCTTTCGACTGATATTCTTACAGTAATTGCATCAGATAGAAACAGTTATTATATTAATGCTACTTATACAAATATATTATGCTACGTAATAATAACAATATATTAAGACTATATAATATGTAGATGATGATAATTATGTGTACTGTATGCTAGTGCGTGTTGGCAAGTGTATTTGTGTTTGTGAGTGTATGTGTATGGATGAATGTTTGTGTCTGAGGGTGTGTATGAGATGATATGATATGATATGTATTTATATTTATAATATTAAGTTGGCATTTTCTACAAAGCGTAACATTAGCATTTATTCAAGTAACTTTTATACTATACCTATTGGTATGGCCGCGACTACAAACGAACATGCGACTCCAAAAACTACGTGCGAATTTACCTCTACGTATAATTACTTTAAAATGTCCATCGTGTGAATTGCCCTGCGTGACGAGCCTTGCGCGACTGAACATCCGACGATATTTTCTTACCAGTTTTCGGTTGCAATTTTGATGCAGTACTCGTTAATTTTAGCCCTAGCTTTGATAAAAACTCATAAAAGGTCTTTTCTTGACAAATGTGTGAGGCGTTCCCATAACCCTTTATAGATCGAGTAAACTGGGTCTTTTGTATAATATCCTATTAACAAATCCTGCTCGGAACCTCCGTAAAAATCTATTTATGATAAAAGTAATTATAAAAGTACTTCTTCAAAGTCCACTTTGAAATTAGTTGTTAGCTTGTAGAATAAAGTCGTTACCAGCTGCAAACGTTTAAGCCTAGTCGTCGTGAGTCGTTTGCACTTTAGAAGCTATATTTATTCACTTTTACTATGACATACTGACATCTCTTTTATGATAATTATTACCTTTCTACAGTATCTACCTATCGTGACATTTGAATTCAGATCTCGGAAGTCTTCGTTTGGTTAAGGACAAAGTATTATTGATATTATCTGATGTTCTCTATAGTTTGAAGGTATGAATTCGGTCTAGTAAAAGCATATATGCTTGCTCTCTATCATGCAGGATCTTAGCACATGCTGGTAAAGTCCAGGTGCACTTCATTCCACAAAATATTTTGTGATATGTTTTGCTATTGGCCTGCGGCATCACCTATAATAGCTATCCTTTGCGTTTTAAGGAAATGGTCTATAATTGTGCGAGTTTTCATCAAAAAACCACGCCATACTTGAAATGTTAAACATCTTCATAAATTTTCATATTATTAGTAGGATTATAGTGTCTGAATAAAGCAAAGAATGAACGTGGTAAGTTATACAAACAAAACCTTGGCTGTAAGTTCTTGTAAAATATACAAGAAGTAATGCAGTCTATGACAAATATTATAGTTCCATGCTATCCTAAAACATGTAAATTTATGAGATATGCGAGGCATCACGTGACTTAAAGTGGTATCATATCGTGTTGATATCCACCGTGTGGTTATGCTTAAGCAGTTTACGTGTCGAAAAAGACATAACAAATATCCACGATCTCTTAAAAATAAAGCACCGTAAATTAGTCACGTGTGGAACTTTACCTCGAAAAGCCGCAAGCAAACCATAAAAATTGTTTCCACCTTTTATTCGATAGGTGAAATGTTTGCGAAAATCGTTTCGACGTGGTTGAAACTTCAAACAATTAGATCCAGGTTAGCATTTAATCCCGAGCTTCATCAACCTATTTAATGTGAAATACAAAATAAACATAGAATTCATAATATTTTGGCGTTGCGCACAGTTGCTGGTAAATCCAGGGATTTCTTTGTAAATATTTATATTTTCGCGACAACGATGATTTTATTTTGTGAAATCGTTGGTTTCACAAAATAAAATCTTCCTATATGTCTACTGCTACTTTCGTTCAACAATATATGTGTTTATATCGGCAGACCATGACAAGCTCCCGGAATCGATTTCCTAGTCAAGCAAATTAAATTGGTTTTTTATTAGGCTATTCTCAGAAGCACCGTGGATTTTGCTGAATTTCTCAATAAAGCACGAAGTCTGGAACTATGTCCGGTAGACGTTAATATAGATTACAAAAGGTCACCACCTATTTACCTATACAAGTCTAGACTTCACTGATGCACAGAGAATTTCTTAGCAGAAAATATCGTAATGCTACTCGATCGAGGTAATCGTCGATTGTATATGCGTAAGACTATTTACATGTATACGTAATACACATACACGCATGTTTACCTAAATGGTATGCAGAGACTATGGATTCCTACTTGTTACATCCTTCACGCACGATTGTTATTTTAGGGTATTCTAAACTAGGTCTTGCACCAGAATGTTTGCGATCTGGTCAAAAAAGTTAGCTTCTTCCTCGATGACCCATTCACATCCGCCTTATTTACCATTTTGGCCAATCTTTTGACGTCTATTGTTTCCACGTGTGGAAGCCATTTTAGTAGATCTTTCTTACATAATTACTAATTAGCTATTACACACTACTGAGTTTCACGGTGGATACATTAAAAACAACACTATTTTCGGTTGGAATAATTAAATTGTTAACCATAATTCTTATATAATATTTTGTGCCGTAAAATCAGTATAAATATACAAATAAAGCAATTTATTAGTAAGATACTAAGATAAACAAATGTTTTTGATTGCTTCTATAATTAATTTATTGATAAAATAATTTGTAAGCAAGTAATTCCGAAGGTACATAAATAAGTGAAAGTCGACAATTTGTTGATGTCTTTCATGCGCAAATTCACAATTTCCTCCGTGTCACGTGTCTTTAAATTGATAACGAGGTAAGGAAACGCTTCACTCGCACTGCGGGTACTTTTATGAGCAAACAAGAACGTTATGTCAATAGCAGCGAACATTAGCTATTTCCCCTATAAAATGTCGACTGGAATGGAACACCGGGGCGCGGTTCGCGTGTTCACAAGCGCTTGCGTTTCCCTCGCATGCTGTTTTGTACCTAACCGCTATAGAGCTGCCTACATTTTTCCACATTTTAGTACACGGCTAAGCAATTATGGATATTGACGTTCGTGCTTGCCTATATTTAGGCTTCCAAAGAAGAGCTCGAGTTCTGTGTAACTATTGTGTACGTAACCTAATTATTTCCATTACTCATATGCCGAATGGGATTAGAATGAATACAAAACATGTATATATTTCAATGAACAAAATGAATTTATGAATCGAAGCAATGAAGACGCTCATATAGAGCGACATTAATTTTGCTAGAAGCATTTCCAAGACATGCGGGCGTTTCACCGTTGACCTATAAGTTGGCCTTTTGTAACTTCTCCCGTTTCATAAAGGTTGCAAACAGAATATGGGACAGTCTGTAATAATATTAAAGTTGTGTACTAACTTTCCTGTTGAAGTTCATAAGGATTTGGACTCTAATGTGTTTTTGTGATGCTTAAAAGCTTTGCTGTGGTCCAGACTTCATTTACTTATGCACAGATTAACGTGTAAGTGCAATACGCGGGTTAGAACAATGTTCTATGTTCTGTTCACTAATTACTGTAGTTTATTCTGGCTCTTTGTACCGCTAGATCTCATATTTTCTGTTCAGTGATAAAAGTAAACCACGTTTTTCCTAGTAGTTGAAGAAAGCAAGTGAATAACAATTTTAAGTGTTAGTTCTTTGAACTTGTTTGTTCAAGTCTTCCTTTCCAGCTGCTTCACCGTGAACTCGCTAAAGCGACTTATCTAATAGATACACACGTGACTCTATTTGATGAATAGCGATGGAGAATAACTAGAACAGGCGATCGTAATCATTTTATCGATCATTGCGGTTTTTTCTATATAAATAAACATACAAAAGAGTTCGCAACGAACTGTAAAATCAAAATATATGTATAAAATACAGAAAATCATCGCATAATGGTATCAAAATTTCTATATTATTAAAAAATTACTTGTATGAGTCGACTTCCAACACGCAAATACAGCGAAATTCTTTCAATATAATCTTTAAATATTAGTCACTATTTAAAAAAATATTTTATACGCATCCTGCGTCCTGGACAGTTGCTTTACATTTTTAATCGCAAGACAGTCATGGCCAGCAAATATAATTATAGTAACTCTGGAAGTGATACTTTGTAGAAATATTTCAACAAACCTGAGGTGTATTAAATAAAGAATGAAATACCAAAATTAGCCAATGTTCATGTAATTAAACACTAAAATTAAACAAGAGCGGCGACTCGATCGTTTGTAACGCTTCACAGAGCGCCCTAATTGTTCGGTTGCGATTTCGAATCCGGCGCGCGCGCAGCGCCGTGACCGAACCGACACTTCTGTAAATTGGTAAATGCTATCGTCAATAGTTTCAGTTTCTATTGTCTTCGGCGATCAATAGTGAGATTATACTTTATAGAGAAGAACAACTCAAAATAAAAAAGAATAACACCTATAGAAAATATTGCGCCAATAGAAAATGTGCAATCATGGTAAAATAACATATAGAGTTCATATTGTGTTAATAGTTCATATGTATATATCAGTTATTATTTAGGGAATAGAAACTGAAACTGTAATCTATATATATATAAAACTCTTCCGTTACTGAGTGACTGACAGACAACATACAGCCGAAACTACTGAACGCAAGAATCTGAAATTTGGCATGTATGTTCCTTGGTTACTGTACGGGTGCACTAAGAAGGGATTTCCCGAAATTCCCACGGGATTGGGAAGAAATGGAAAAATAAAGAAACATGTGGCGTAGCTGCGGGCATCCTCTAGTTACTTATATATAGAACAGGAATTATGCTTATGAATGGTTAGTGACATTGTGGCTTACATATACCTTTTTATCCTATGTTAGTGTAGACTGTAGAGTAAGGATTACGAATTATTCTTTAGGTCTAGACAGGGGAATTTATTTGCCCGTTAGTATAAAATAGTTATGTCAGGCTCTTATGATTTATGAAGACCTTGTTAGAATTATTAACATTGTTCGACATTCCATTTCGCAATACTCGAGGTTGTACGCTATGAAATATAGATTATATAGATATACATATAAACTCTGGGCCATTTACATACAAAATGATAGCCAAATAGTTATAATAAAATGTTGCAACGACAGGAACAATAACGAGCGTGCGCGCATCGCACAATAGACCAGCGGGCATGTCGGACGCGATTTCATTTCCTGCGTGCGCGCGCGCCGACCCGTGGGCCAATTTCCGGCGACACTACTGTACTTATTGTACCAACAGATTGACGCTATTTACTGGAGGTCGAATTATAAATTAATCAATTGGCGATTTCACTATGTGGGTGTGTATTCAAGAAATGATTACGGTATAGTTGGTTAATGTTGCGGTTTCACCTAGTCGCAGCGGCACACCGGCTGCCAGACACAATAGGTTTTCAATTATGTCGGGCATTCGAACGATTGACAGGTTAAACTAATAAGTTATAGTTATCCTTACTACATGGTAATATGATAATTCCGACATAAAGCACTTCATTCGGTACATAAATAATTTTATCATATTATCATTATGCTCCTTAAAACAAAGCCAAGTGAGAGGTCATAGACACCATAGAACTTTAATGTTTTATTTTTTTTATATTGGAACAATGGATACGATATACATGCAAAGTAGGAAATGCCGTCTATAGACTAGACAAATAGTCTCATGCGGTGAGTGCACCCATTTATTATTTTAGCATTTTCTAGTAGGTATAATTTTTAAAGAATTTGCTGTTAGTGCATACAAAATGTTTAAAAATTGAAGTCATAAATATGGTCACGTTCATTTAAAAGTACTTATTAAATAATTTATGAATAAATAAAATTACATACGCGGTTGTTTCACACTTTATACCATAATATTTAACTCATTAACTTTGATGTATATCCTTCCTAACTAATATTATAAAAGCGAAAATGAGTTTGTTTGTTTGTTACCTTTTCACGCCTAAACCACTGAACCGATCATCCTGAAATTTTGCATATACGTTGTCAGGTGTACAGAAACGGACATAGGCTACCTTTCATCCCGAAAAATATTACTGTTCCCGAGGATAACAACAATAACGTTCTTATGATAATAATAGATGGCTCCACGTGTCTTTCGAATCATGATTGAATTATATTATTACAAGCAGAGTACAACCCGAATTGATTGTCAAGTTCTAAATTAACGCGAGCGAAGCCGCGGGCGAAAGCTAGTAATGTATAAATCTACCAATGACATTAATTATATGTTTGCTTTTTACCAGCGATTGAATATTCCGTGAAGGCTGTATTTTTGTGTCGTATAAGGGCATAGTTCTGTGACATTATACAGCGTACCTCCTGTCAAGAGTCACGTAACATAATAATGGCTACATTACGGTAAATAAACGGTTAATTTTCATAAATAAAATTGGTTATTATTTTTGTTGCGTGTTCGAGCGGTATGACAGATTTTGAGATTTGGCGTGTTGCACGCAGCCTAATACCAACTGTCGTAGGTTGACATACGATAAAATGCCGTTTGAAAATCGACCATGCAGAGTCACAAGTTTCACAGTACGAATACCGAATGGCAAACACGTATCTCATATATATACGTATGTTTTGCTCCGAATGTGTTCACTTTGTTTATTACTAGCGTCGAAAAATACGCGAAAATCGTTGGTTTGCAGGAAGTCTCTATTTTTTTGTCACGTATACTCTTTCGTAATGTATCTACGTGGCGACCATTATTTGGTTATACAGTTTATGAAAGTCATAATATGACTAATTATGCCTCTTAAGACGATGCTCATATTTTCGAATATCTTTGGGTCACAAAGGACTTCACAAACATTGAAACAACCGATCGTAAGAACACTCACTCTCGGAATAGCTGTCTGCAATTCACACAAACTTTTGTCCCAAGCAAGGATTGAAACCGCAATCCTTGGTACTAGTGGAAGCCAGATGACCACTAAAACATTGTGCAGTAAAGTCAAAAGTTTATCTAATGCTATGTATAGATGTGGCTTTTCAAACAAATACATAAGCTTGTTCAACAATCTCTTAAGAAGTATTCCCATCGGTACAGTGATTTTGTTATTAGTTTAATGTTGAACCCTCGGGTACTCTTGTAAACGATTTAGTTGCCGACTTTACTCGTAAGACCTAACAGCATAGTAATACAAGGTTTTAAGGCCAACATTCTACTAATGTATAATAAAGGTATATAGATGAAGTATTTTAGAAATTGTAAGTAATTTATAAATATTCGTCGAATAGTATACTTACATAACAATACGTTGACTAGGTAGACATTTTGAAACAACTCACAATTGTTGAATTCCAATCGTAACGATTGTGAAATACGTAATATGTATAGTTTTTGTGGCCACATCACATCCGCCATTATAAAAAGGAATAAAATTCTTTGCATATCAATTCATTAAACAGCAATTCGGGTATAAACATTTTTTTGTACTTATGTGGTGAATTTCGTCTTTTATAAAAAAGAAACTTTTTGGCGTATTTACCATGTTCAGCGTTTTCTTTCCAATCAACTTCTTGTAAGTATGGATGTAGTTTTTTTAACAATAAGTTGATCTACACTCATGTATAACTACATACATAGCCTATTACCTACTAATTCAAGATACCGTTTACTGTAATTCAAACGCACTGAGTGTGGCCACCACAAATGTAATCTTGTTAATTATTAGCAAAATAAACACTCACACACTCACATACTCTTTATTCAATATAAAGAATTCAGTCTTGACTGTCGATGTTGCTGTGTGTGTGCGTGTAGTAGGCAGTTACCGACATAGAATTTGTTATAATAACGGCCGTCCAGGGTAAACTACCTTTTATAGCATCAATTACGGACATAACGCTTCTGTAATTTCACCGAATGTGTGCTTC
This sequence comes from Catocala sponsa, assembly GCA_963564715.1. Lineage (NCBI taxonomy): Eukaryota > Metazoa > Arthropoda > Insecta > Lepidoptera > Erebidae > Catocala > Catocala sponsa. The sequence goes on along the minus strand of OY751338.1, from coordinate 15,668,619 downwards.
TGAGGAGTTAGAGCGGTCGGAAGGTTTTGCGTATAATTGAATCCACAACTAATATATGTAATTGCAACACTCGTCGTAATTAACTAAACGTTCAGCCATACTTTAAAAGAAAATTGCCTTTGGATGATGATTTACGAGCGTAGGTGTCTTATTCTTTACCCTCTTCCTACGTATGTTTCCAATGTGAAATATTAGATGGATCCTCGCTAAGTTGTTTGTCACTTAAAAGGTCTGGTTCAATGACCTCACTGTTTCACATATTTGTGCCAAAATAAACGGACGAAAGTAGCTGGGGTACTTTTCGGATAGATGTACGACGCCTGAGGCCAAGTCACGTGACGTGACAAACTGAATTCCGCACAAGCAAAACCTTCGTCCAAAAGCTAGATAGTATACAATGTACACACGCCGACCGGCGCTTATAACGTATGGCGTATACATATTTCGTCTAAAATACCGCTCATTCTCGTCCCTTGGGTGTCATACAAAGTGACAAAGGGATACATCAGGTTGACGGGCAGTAGCACTCACCTGTTTATTAACTAAACGACTAAGTAAGGAGTGAAGTCAATTTGTTTTGTAAGCGTACATTGTAAGGCACCATTACTTTATGGCTGGTTTATATTTAGCGCAACGGCAGTAGGTACGTATATAATATACAACACGCAACTGAAATGTATAATCATAATTATTTATGAATTATTGTACTTGATATATGGTGTTTTGAACCTGGAAAGCAATTGACCTTTCCCTGCTAAACCATAAATAATATTGATCAGGTTTATGCAGATTTTATTTCGATTAAAGTAATTTGTTTGGGAACATGGATATATCCAGAAATATAATATTATTTTTTTAAAATATAAATTCCGCTCGAGGTATGATTACTGTGTCGCGTGGCACTTTACAAATATTCAAATAATTAACACACAGAACACCTAAACTCTGAACAATTTAGATTTTTTTTGTTTCACACAAGTTTTTGGTCCGTGTGGGATTCGTACTTACGACACTCGACGTAGTGGCAGCGGCGATGTGCCTACAAACAATTACGTCATGTAGTAAAAAATAAGATTAAAGTAGTTGATCATATAATTATGATTTGTTTGAGGGAATGAGCCCTCCTTGCGCGATTGCCAAGTATCTGGTAATTGTATGAACGTAATACCCTCCTAAAGACAACTAGTAATAGTATTAACGCAGTTACAGTGTTTCGCTTAGTACGTAAGTACTTAGAGCTCATATACTTACGCCTGCCTTTCCTTTCGCTCCGTTTTTCATTTCTTTACCATAAGGTTGCGCGAGAAATACCCCTCTGGTAAAGCGTCATATGTTGCGGTAACCGCTTACTAACAAGCAAGATGTAGGTACGCTAGTATGTTACCTTTGTTGTATACAAAATAGATTTAAAAAATACATATGTTTGTATGGAATTTAGATATTTTCCTGCTCGAAGGATACCAAAGCATCATATAAATTAGTGTGGTTTACTTTAAAATCTAGTGTAGTTTAGTTTTAAACCTGTAAGCTCGCTTCTAAGTAGCGTTTCAAGGATGTTATTTCGCGAACCAGATGCTTTTATAAAATAAGGTTGAAATTGTCTATTCTTTTTCGTAATCGTAAGTTGTAGTAAAAGTTCAGTCCACATTCACATTAAGTACAATCACTTTTACTTGAATCAAAATCGAATAATTTGAACAAAATTGAAAGAATAATCTTGTTACATTATAAGAGATTTGAATAATATTATAAAATTTTTAGGATATTTTTTTAATTCGAACGTATGCATAGTATTTTTTGCCCATAAAAATGGTAGTATTTGAATAATACTTAACTAAACTCTTTTCTATCAATTCTAACACGCCAGCCATAATTGAAAAACAATAGTGTTTAGCTGTTGCCACTCTAAATATTAATATCTACATACTCTATAGACTTACTAGCGCCACCTATTGGGTCCAATTATTATTCTGAATCTAAACCGACCAGAGACCCATTCAAATACATGCAAAAATTTCACCAATATCGATTCAGCCGCTTAGGGCCAGTTCAATGACATACCTACACACAGAAGATTTTAGTCCTGACTATAATTATAACTGCAAATGTGAGTTTGTTTTTACGCTTTCACGCCTTAATTTCTCGATCGATTATCGTAAAACTCGTATACACTTTGTCATAGGTAAAAAAAAGGACATAGGGTACCTTACCTAGAAATAAGTAAGTACTGCCCGAGCAAGCGAAGAGTAAAAGCTAGTTATACATATAAAGATAGTGGCTACTGCCTATTGTTTAAATTCTTACTATTCTCTTTGTTAATTGTACTAGTTTTAAAAATATTCCATGTTTTGCTTAAAATTATGCTTACATGCTTTCGACGATTGATAAAATGATTACAACCAATTTCTTTAGTTTACCCTAACAACACGACTTTTCAAATATTGAGTTTCCATATAACATATTAAATAGGATTCTATTAGTTTAAGTAACTTTTATTAAGTCGTAGTAAAATTGTTATTCAAACATTCTGTGGTACTGCAAACCCTATAATTTGGTAAATGTGTAAGCGGCTAATATTCCAAGTAATGTAGGTGGTGTCCTTACACGTTTTTAAATATTAAAACGCGTTCTATTTCCCGCGCGTATATTTATTCCTACGTAGCTATTTACATAGACGTGCGTGTATGTGCGTGTGTGTGTGTATGGTGTTGCAATCCACGTTACAACCAACAAACACATAAAACATACATGATAAGGTGGGTTTGTGTGTAGAACGCGGTCGGCGCCGCCACGGCGTGTTGGGGCGCGGTTGCCATGACAACGCCCGCACCCCTTCCCCACACCTCCATAGGTTTCAGCTGACCCGCCGACCTCTAGTGACGAGTCGTAACACTGTCAGTGTTATAGAGATGGGCGAGTACAGCCGCGATCCGTTTTCATTTAACGGTTATTTTGTTATGTACAACTTAACGTTATGTTTGTCTCTTTCCTATGGTTTCTGTGTTAATTATTTTTCAAATAGCTATAACTGTTTAAGCTTTTTGTTCCTGGTTTCTAATTGATCTGCTAAGTCTGAATTTAAAGACGATGATAGACATCATTTATTCCGTAGATTACAATAAACTCTGTTTATCTTATATGTAGTTTGAAAGATAAAATAAAACCTATTACTTATTTCGATATATTTATAAACAGTGTTTTGGTGTTTATAATACTGACATATTTGGAATTTGAACATAGCTACGAACTTGTCCGCATTTTGAATAAAATAAGCGTTTAAAAGACACACGGTATCATTTTACCACTCAGCCCAAACACAAATCTGGTTGACTATTGAAATTGACAGAATTGCAGTACCAACACGCTCGAATTCCCATGATTTCAGTGATAGGACATAATATGTGAAACTACAGATAGAAAGTACAATTTTGATGGCTCAAGAAGTCGAGGTGGTATACCAGAGTTTGTCATATTAATGTAAAACAGGTTACACACAGGACATACTACTCACTAAAACCTTTTTCTCGCAACCCACCTTCTTAGTCTGCCAATAGTCAACATAACATACGCTATAATATTAAAATAGTTTTCACAAGTAGCGGCTACACATGTTATTGCATATTCGTTACGATATTCGTCGACTCCGGCACGACACTACAGGACGAAGTCTAGTCTAGTTCTCGACGTCCTCAGCTTTATGAATTCTTCAAGCTTCAGGTGCTTGCACATCGTACACTCTGGGCCAATAAAAGGTAATGCCCCAAAAATCCACGGCTTACCGCCTTAGTAAACAAAATCCCAGTTTGAGGTCACGTTTTAAAAAGTCTTGTAGTATTTCTTGTGGCGATGTTGCTTGTATATTTAATAGATCGATAGAATCGGTAATGACTTGATTCCGTGTATAGTCCTGTTTAAGGAGATACTCGTTTCTACTTTACAATCGAAGCCATTGTTATTTAATTGAACAGTAATGGATTTTGTAGCTTGCGTTTTCTTTATATTTTATAACTGTAGAGGAAACGGTTGATGGAAAAGTAATCTATTATATATAAGTAACAATTCAGCGTAACATTTATTTACGAATTAAATTGATAATAGCTACAATTCAAGTCACGATAGAAATATTTCTCATGACATCATGTCATATCAATAATGATAAAAATAAATGGCCACTCGTAAGAGTTGCTATAAATTTTAATAGATTTGAATATGAGTACTGAGGAGGGTATATTTGTCCAGAAGTGCAGCGGCTCGCAATTCATACTTTCTACGGCAAATGAGTGACTCACGTGTTAGAGATCAAAGGCATAATTATGGAGCAAGTTGCTCGTTCTCATACAAATTCTGTACACAGTAATGCTCATTTATTATTTTATATTCACTAACGTAATAGTTCCAGTCTATATTTCATATTCTTTATGTAGTGACTCAGACACTACGTGTATTAGCTATATAATAATATTTTACGAACTGCTTTTTATTTGTATTTATATATAACGATATATGCGTAATCATACATTTTAATATAATCGCTGACTTAACATATATAAGTCTAAATAAATATAAAAAACAGTTAAAAATCATTAGTTTAAGGGTGTTAATTAAATAGTTAGCATAGTATTGGTATTTTTGTGATTATAAAAATATAATCTGTGAGCAGAAATAGCTAATTAATCAGCAACTCATGGCCAGCAAACTTTAAAGCGATCAAACTAAGTCGACGGAGCCCCGGTTCGCGGGGCTCCTATTTTTGGGTGGGTTTAAAAAAAGGAACCTAACATAACCTAACACTTCCGAGACGGAATGCAGTGATTTGAGGCGTATATATGCTCGTTATGCTGTGCAATATTTGCTGACCAATTAGTATTTTTGATGATCATTATATTTAATTCCTTAGTTTAAAACAAAATAACTGATATTAAACCATATTGCTAAACGGCCGAGTTTTAGCTCGCGTTACGGGTGCGCTACCATTGTGCAATTGAGTTTACCATTGTTTGAATGTGGTGTTGTCTGCATTATTAGGTAAATAAAGCTTATACGTGTACGTGTATGTACCGCTCGCGATTGTGCTCGCGTAATACCTATGTATACGTCGAAAACATTCATTTTCCATGTTTGCTTCTTTTTAGTTTCTGTGTTTTCATCTATGTATGTTGTACAAAGTCACGGCGTTCCATCGTGAACAATGCATACGTACGTTCTCCATTTATATTATTAGTTAGGATGGACATAGCTAGATCATTCTCTTACTCAAGCAATACTGGTATTACAATTCTTTTGACGAACTGTGGGTATGCGCGTATGGAAGAATATCTTCAGTAGATTCATATTACGAATTAGTGGTTTTAGATTTAATTTACAGTAGTAGTACTGAGGTTCTTGCAGTGTAATAACAACAAAGGCAGCACCATACTGAAACTATTGTACTTAATTCTCGACGAAACTGCATTATTAACAAATATTTAATTAAAGATAATGTTTTGACCTAAAATATAAACACTAGTCTGCATCCGTGCAAGGCTGTTTTGCTTAACCGAGCAGGTTGTCCTACATGAGCCGTGTCTATAACACGCGCCCTTTAATTATTGGCTACTATAATTATTATAATTACTGTGTGTACCTGATACGCAAATTAATTTGGTTTACATGCTATTCGATATGCAGTCTGAATGTTGAAGAGGGGAACTCTATGCTAAGCGGTGTAGTCAACGTTGTGAAATGAATTGAAAATTGTCAAGAGATATTTTGTATTGTTGATGTAATGAATTTTTGATACAGCGTTTAGTGTTTGTTACATGCATCTTCAAAAGATATTGCAAAAAAATTCAATATTCAAGTCACAATAGATTTGTTGATTGATACACTTGAATATTGAATTTTTACATCTACACCACTTAGTAATTATAAAATTCCTTTCTCCTACATAATCAATTTGACTGTCAGATTCGTATAGGTTGAAGGTATACAATAAAAAAGAGTTTTATGAAAAAGCTACCTTTAGAGGTAAAATAGGCGTCTACAGGTTATCTTCAAATAACGTTATTAAAAACAGAATTTTAGATTCTTTGAATTATCACATTTCCAGCTAATAACTGAAATGTTATTCCACTTTTTATTACATTTTTATGACACTGATATTAGACGAATGCTAAAACACGCACTAATACAATATTAAACTTTTTCATCGAAGTCCGAGTAGGAAACAATTTAATTTGTAAGAGCCAGAGGATGATGATTTCTAAAACACTCAAAGATTAAATAACGTCCTTTAGGAATTAGAGATATACACAATAGGTACTCGCCTGAGTTACCTAAAACAAATGGAAACATTTAAGCTGATAAGTAGTCTGTAACTCATAGTGTTAGATAGCTAGAGTTGAGTAACCCGATCAAGGTGGAATAGCCAGCTGTTGCTAATTGAACGAATGAGCCGAATCATCCACGGAAGTCTTATGAAACCGCCGTCAGAATATTAAGACGGTCATTGTCTTTTGCCCTATAAGTAAGTGTACCGGAGGTTCATATACAGCCCTTTGCTAGTTCTTTCCTTTCATCACATCTTTAAATAATTCTCATGCGAGTGATATTTCTGATACTGCCAGCGATGATAAGCTACGGTGAACGCTTGCCATCAGGTGAACTTTACGTTGTTTTGCCAGCTTTGTTGTATAAATACAAGTTGTATGAAAAATAATAAAGAACAAAGGACATCTCTAGAGACTTTAACATAAAATAAAGCTTTATAAGTAGCTGGCATAATACATTATTTTAGTAAATTTTACATAGCATTTTATATGCTGTTATATAGTTTGAGGCGTATTTATTACTAGTCATTTTCTAGTTTATGTTTTACATAACTTATTAATATGCATATATGTATAATTTGTAGGTTCATGTTTTTATATATTTGCAGACTTAATTAACTCTAAATATAATTTAATTAACGCAAAACACCCTGCTATAATAAGATATAATAACAAACAAAAATATTGAAATACAGGACAATAACAAAGACTTTATTTTCCTCAATAGTCTACAAGCAATGTTGCGGTTGTGTCGCGTTCTACATAAAAATAAAAATGGTGGCTTTTCAAAGGACTTTTCATATACAAAAGGATAATTTCGCTTTAGTTTCCATTATATACAGCGGCCATTGTTGTCCGATGCCGTGGTTTAAACACGCCAATTTGCAAATGCGTCGCTTTTAATTTTACCTAATTGACCGTTTTATGTTGGTACTGAAGGTCTCGTGAATGCGGCCTGGGTAGTTTCGTCACCGCGTTGAAAGGGTTTGACCGTAAAATATATCTCTAAACATGTAATATTACCAAATCTTAACTTGCTGTGAATTGAAGCTCAAGTTCGCATAGATTAGTCCTTGATTTTTCGTATATAGATATATCAACATAAAATTTTTAAACAAAGGCTTTTTGAAAAGTATCTAAATAAAAGTACGCCTAAATATTTTGTTTATTAAATTATATGCGTATATTATCTACTTCTGGACAGAGAAATTGATAGGCTGATGTATTCGATTATTTGTTATTTTATTGAAGAAGGAAGGAAGAAACTTTACAGCTGAAAATTTTCGTTTATCAGGCAAGGACAATTGGAAAAATACATCAGATTAATACAGCCTTATTATTTAAAAATAATTGTTTGTGTAACTACGTATTTTCATAAAATAATAAGATAGTTTATTTAATCTGTCAAGTCTTAGAATACAAGCCATGATTTAAAATCTAGTGTCTGGTCGCCGGTGTGCCGCTGCTAACCAATACGTTAACAAATACAAATATCTATAATATCTTCCACAGTTAGTTGAATACTATCTATAAAGGTAAAACAGACGGTTATATAAGTATCTGCACAAGATGTATCGACACCTAGAACTGTAGCTACAGCGTTAATTAACTCATTTGAGTTTGTTAATGTTTGTGGGCGAGTCATCAACCAACGCGACGTTTCGTTGTATTTACCATGTAACTCTAACTACGGTAGGTATAATCAATATTACATTAATAGTATTTTTTAATTTTGCCTTATTATGCAATAATAGCAAGGTTACTGATGTAAGATGTTATATATCACCATTGATTCAACGTTGTAATTCTGCTAGTCTTTTGGGCAGGTCACCAGCGATGCAGCCGAATCTTACGACGCCTAAAACGAGGCGTGTAATAATCACATGTTTCATTTAACACATAAAAACACGAAATTAGTTTAGTTTATAAATAATATTCTTAACCTATTGAGTCGCAACGGTACACCAGTGGCCAGACTTCTAAATTATGATGATGATGATAATGCAAAACGAACAACGAACAACACGTATTTAAAGTTTTAGATTATATTACAATGTCATGTGCCATTTTATCTAGTAAACAAATACACATTATCAAAACTTTGCTTAAATTTAAATTATACTACTTAATTATGTACCTGGAGTGTCAATCGAGAACACTACGGTACCTACTTATTTCATACAGACATTTTTTAACAAGTGAAGCCTGTAGTTGTTGTGCTGTAGCCTGTAAGTAGCTGAGTATTAAGTATGATGTTTATTAGTAGTGTTACGTCACTAAGGCATGAAAGTTGCAACTGTGTAGGAAAGTTAAAAGCTATAGTCATAATGTTGTTGTCTGCTATAAATATAAAAAATGTGACGAGCCTACAATGTAATATATTATTTTTTGACGTGAAAACTTCTTTAGGCGCGTTGAGCACTTCTTGGATGAACAAAAATCATGGAACTCACGTCATCGTCACCGAACGCTTTCCATTTTTGAATTATTTTTGGTTTATAATTTGGTTTATAAAGAAGTGTTAATAATCAAGGATTAAAGTTTTCACTTCTATCGGCAGTCCCCAAAGACTGCCCCAATTTTTTTTCGGGATGTCAGGAAATAAACCCGTCGGTTATATTTGTGATGGACCCGTAAAGTATGTGTTGTGAAGGTAGACTTGCTGCACTGTTGGTGTAAAATGATGTTCGCTGATTAGCTAACCAGCTTTGTTCTGCAGAAATTTGAAACAGCTGTGTATGTACTTGTAACTTTAGAACACATAACCTAAAACGCGTGTGATTAAGAGTACCATTATCAGCAACACCGTTTAGAGTTAAAGTTCGCCTCAAACGGAATCTACATCGCTACAATAATTGTTTAGTAAGACTCTGTGAAGTTGATATTGCGCTTTCAGTATGGTATCTACATTAGATATCTCGGTTCTACTATTGGTTTTAGAAGATCAAAATGTCCATAAGTTTCATATATTAATATGATACAGCCTGCCTTATATAGCATACCTTTTGAAAGTTTTGCGTATCAAAGATATTTTACATAGCTGTTATGGAGCTTATGTCAAATTTCTGTCTATTTAGTATATCGGCATCAATATAGTTTCCACAGCTTGGGTACTTTTAAGTTACGGGATCCGCGCTAAGACCTGGAATTTCCCTGGAATCAAGGCAGCTTGACAGAGGAAGTAGAATACTACCGCGTCGTCAAAACAGCGCTTCCTTTAGGAAGGCTCTACAGCGCATGAAAGATACTCTTGGTTTGCCCAGCGTCTACAAAAGGTTACCGTTAGAACGGTTTTCACATCTCGGTTGTATAAAAAAAATACGCCAAACATAAAATAAATATACGCAGAGGTACATATATTTATTTGGTGTATAACGTATGTTTTGTTACCCTCCGAAACAAAACAAAGCATGCATTTAAATAACATTTATCTGTAACTGAGAAACATTGCAAAACAAATATTTTCTCATCACGTTCATTAAGAACCTTATATTGCGTAGTGAGAATAACTCCAAGTTGGTAACAACAGGAACCTGGTAATGTTCCAAAAAACCTATTAGGGCACAGTCGGTCGGTATTCCGGTGCGCGATATGATAAATGTCAAAAAAACGAGCCGCATTGCAGGGTTAAAGGCTACAATTTGCCAACGCAACTACGTTATAAAATATTAATGACGCCACAAATTATATTAATATTACCGTTAAACTTGTACATTTTTTGTTTGTACTCCGTTACTGCCGGATTGTTGGCGTTAAATCGTGTTGTAATACAATTACGCTCTTCGGTTATTAGTATTGGGTTTTACTGTTCCATAATAAGATTAGGTAGCTTATCTTCACACATATACTGTACACGTGAGTGGCTGTTTTGTTCGGTACGTAGAGACGGAGCTCAAAACGGCACATTTATGTTACGAGATATTGAGCAAATTCGGTACGCAGTTGAGATTGAACTATGAATAATCCACTGAATGACTTCCCATGGAGGTTCTAAGAGGAGACTAAGCGTTCGTAGAACCAGGTTGTTTGGCACCGATTTTCAACTATGTACTAGAAATATCTTACTCGAAGCACAACGCCACAAAAGCTTACGTTCGCAGCGATAGCTTAAGACTAAATTCCGACCATTCCTTACGCCTCATACAGCGAAGAAAATGCGAGAACTTAGTCGCTAATAACTTCAATGAGAGGCTTTTTTCTTAAGCTTGGATATTAATAGGCTGTTGCGAGCTAACAACTTTCAAGTCGGGAAAACTCCGCTTACTATACGTATCGCGCGGAGGTAAAAACATTTTTCTCCATTCTATTGTATAGCAGTGTTATTTTTACTAATATCCAGTATTAGAAGATACAGAATATGTTTTACTTTTTGTATTTACTTGAAATATAAATTAGTCAGTTAAATGTTTGTAAATCGCATGAATTGAGAGCTGATTGCGATGAATTAAGATCTGGGTCATATAAAATAACGATTCGCATTTATGATAAATTAGCTGAATTAGGCAAAAGAAAAATAATCTTCTACTGGGTTTTTCCCTTTCTGTGGGTAAAATTATTGCCTCTAATTTACCAGACGGTAAAATAAAGTCAAAAATGGTAAATAGCTTGATATTAGATAGTCTTCAGATCATGATTCATATTTTAGAACTTTAAGTACCTATTGTAAAAACAAGATACTTCTGTTACAAGCCGTTCTGCAATAGCAAATAGCTGACAGCCTCGAGGCAGCTGACTTATTATTAGCGTTACCAAATAATTAGTAATTGTTGGGTCCGGCTCCTTTAGTCAAATCTACACACTTACTCCAAACCTTGAATATTGGACACGTGAGTTAATCAGTAGTCTAAGATTTTTAAAATCATCTATCATTGTGTGGAACTACAAAATTTATTTTATATTTTAGATTTGTTAAAACCCCACACTCGAGGCTTCTTTATGTTTGTGCTACATGTCCAAATACCTATTCATATCAAAGGCGTACTGATAGTGAAGGACATGGAGCTATCGACATATAAATTAAGGTCACTATCCAAGGCTTAGCATCGGGAATGTTGTATAATCATGTACATTCGTTCTGCGTACTAACTACGTAGTCACGAAGCTCCTGAATAGTCCATTGTATAAAAAGAAAACAGAAATGTTTATTGACTTTATACGTGCTATTATTGTCTAAGTAGGCTTCTTATTTCTGAGTTCTAGACTAATATTACTCGTGTTGCAACGATTAGTGTACGGGATTAGGAAATAATGTGAGATGCGCTGTAAAACTGTGGCTGAAAACTTGGAACCGGTTCCTATTTATTTTTAAACAAGATAAAGCTAAATTGGTGTAGTCGATATAATTCTGTATGTATTAGGGATAGTGGAGAAGGAATAGTGTTTATATTTAAGATGCAGAGGTAAAAAGACAGTCGCATTGCGGCAGAGTTATTCAACTGTACTTAGAAGATGAATTGGTATGAAGAATATAAATCATGCAGAAATAATGTTTAGGCGTAGTGATTTAAGTGGTCGGCACCACACGAGACAAACATTTGTGTGATCCACAAATTGGTTGTTCCGAATATAGGTGTTCATTCGTGTCCGTTGTTTGAATGTTTGTAAAGTCCCACGCGACACAGGTGTCTTCATCGTGTGGAGTTGTCATTTAAAAAAATCTATGTATGAAAGATATTATAGATACTTGTAGTTGTTTATCTAAAATAATATTCAAATTAAAATAATATTATATAAATATAAATAATATTCAAATTAAAATAATATTATATAAATTAAAATAATATTATATAATATAATATTATCTAAAATAATATTCAAATTAAGTGTTACAAAAGTCATCTTTCATGGTTTGAAAGTACCTACATATGATACAAAAAAAAAATACTAGTGGCTAGGGGATTTCTATTATAACACTTATTTTTTCGTGTAGCAATCCTGAGTGTAATGTTCCACTAATGTCACTTATGAAAGCATCTATATATTAATACGTGAAGCAAAAACTTAGTACCCCTTTTTACGAAAATTGCGCGGACTGAGGAGTATGAAATTTGGCACAGTTAAAGTTTACATGGAGAAGGAGTGGCGAATCCTAAATTTTTATTAAATATGCATTAGAAATATGTACATTAAATTAATGAAAAAACACTACACGCACACAACTATGCATTTAACACACGCAATCGAATCGCGTTCGTAGTATTTCGGCGTTGTTCGTCTAACGTCGTACAATTTTTTGTAACTATGATTACCTATACCTTATTTAGATGTAATAAAGAAAAAAAGAAAACAAAGTAGCAAGCTTAGGAATATCGACAATGAAAGAGTATAGTCAAGTAAATAATCATTTGTTTGAAAAAGATAGGTAAATTTAACCTGTATAGCCTTGGCGAAATCTAAATGAAATGTGATTATAAGGGTAAAGTTATAGACAATAAAACTTTAATAACGATCAAACTTAAAATTTAAATCAATTATGGTCGAATTTTGACCACTAGGCGGCCGCTAGTAATAATATTTATCATTCCTGGTATTGTAAAATGGCCATATTCAAATATTTGTGTACTGGAATCGACCCATGATTTCTGTCTGACTATTATAGCTTATAGACCTGACATGGCGTTGGTGGACTGATTAATCCACAGTGTAATGATCATCGATATTACCACTCCTTATGTCGGGATTCACGTAGAAGTCGAAAAAGATGATCAAGTTAAATCTGGTGCACGAGATTGTCGAAACGAAGGATGTGGGAAAACGACTGCAAAATAACAAATAACTTATAAAAGAAATACAATAAAAGTTTAAAGGCTAGCTAGGAAATCTTTTATACTTTGATAATTTTTATATGATGTTTAGTACACGTTTAATTTTCATGTTGACACAATTGCCACAAGTATAATTACCCGCTATCAATTGCGCCAAAATTATTTAATATATTCTATAACATACACACAACACCATCTAGCCCAAACTAAGCAGAGCTTGTACTATGGGTACTAGACAATGGATAAACATACATATATACTTTTTTTGTAAATATATAAATATTATACATAGAAACACCCAGACCAAGACAAACATCCATGTTAATGCACACAAATGTTTGACTTGAGCGGGAATCGAACCCGCGACCTCAGGCGTGGCAGTCGGTTACACTAACCACTACGCCATAGAGGCTGACAAGTAAATGAATTTGATATGTTAATGAATGTTAACACTTTCAAATAATTTATACTCTGTTATTTTCAATTCTGTATTTGAATTCGCATTTATGATAAATGATAACCTTAATTAACCAAACAGTTTTTATATTGGTTAAATACACTACGCTATAATCAAACACATTACCATTTTGTAGATTTCCCTTACTTTATTAATAAAACAAGAAATGGTTTTAAAGCAAGTAGAGCCTTGTAATGGGTGTTAAAATAATGTATACCGAAGAAACAGTGTAGCCAACATTAATAAAATTCTTCAGTCAAGAAACGCGAAACTTTTTTTTTACTCTAGTTTTCTCTTTGCGAGTCGGAGCATTTTTTCTCCCCAACTTAATAAACGTAAGAAGAATTTAATAAAAGCGTCATATTTTCAGTATCACTTTTTGTTTTACGAGATAAGAATATTGTGTAGGTGGAGTAGTGGAAATGGGAATTTAATTGTCTCGGCGTCGGATAGCTTTCCAGTATATAAAAAAACTTTTCTAAGTGAAATAGGAGGAGCCGTGTGTGTGCAGGTATTCCTTTGTGACTCTCCAAATAACCTTATTTTAAAGATGTCTATCTATTTCTGATGTTCCTCTCCTAATTAATTAATTTAATAGGTAGCTTTATTGATGTTATCATGGATAGAAACATGGTTCTGTACAGCATTTTGTTTGCCTAATTTGATAAATATTCTAGATATTTAGGAAGTTTTGTCATCGTAGCGGAAGAATAAAAAACATAATTTATTTGAAATAGATAAGTAATTTTATTGCCTACAATATGGCAGGATTTAACAAATAAGTATAAATACAAGGTTTGCTCAAATACGATATTACATTTCGTATAACTGTGTAAAATAATTTAAATTTACAAACAGCTGTGTCCCTATTCTGGCGTGAACGTCGCGCGTACTCGCCCGTCTAACGGGGATCACATTCGAGAAACTTTTAAAAGCCGGTAAGCCTCGGCTCGCTACGAACGAAATCACAGCCTACTAAAGTATATTTCACCCTTTTGACGACACATTATGTACATTTGCAGCGCGTAACGACACGGGCACGGCTCACAATTTCCATTAAGGCGCGCCGTAATATGAACAGCCTAAATTTTAAGCACTTCGTTCAAAATTGAACTCTAAATCTTATGCAATTGAGTCGAATTCGCGTTGAGATTTAGACACATTTGTATCCTAAGCACATGAGTCTGGAGCTGCGCCCCGTATAACACATATCGAATTAGCAAAAGGACGGTATCTTAGTGCAATTAGCTTCAACATATTAGGAGTGCCCAATTGTTCGTGTACCATTTTAGTGGGTTTGTGTGCCCAAAAATAGTGTACGTGTCTGTTTGGGGCGGATCTATGTTGTGAATGACGTCCTGTTTTTTAATGACTCATTGAAATGGGCTTGAACATTGACCTTAAATTTGTTTATGGCATCGGCGATTGGAACTAAAATGTTTACTCATAGGATTGTTTGTAATGCAGTCTAAATCATATTATCCGACACTGGTCTGATAATATGATTTAGACTGCAGTACAAACACGATTTTATTTTATTATTCAAAATAATAATTAAATTCGTCGACAATTATCCAATATAGGTTTAAACTTTAATGTTGATATATGTTTATTATTGTAACAAAACATAAATATTTTAATATATTTATAAAATAAAATATTTATTTTTTGTTCGTTGGGACAGGAAGTTATGTTAGGGAGGAAAATTGCGTTTTGGCGTCATTCTTTCTTAGCTTTATAATGATGAACAAATCTTAAATTATAAGATACCTGTAACATGTTTGAGATATCAGTTACCTACTCTCATAGTTGATATAATTGTAGTGGTATTTATACCCTTTAACTAATTGCTGTGAATTCTAAGTAATATGAACAATAAAAAGAATTTAAAATAGTTTTATACAAGTACATTATGCTAAATATGTATGTCAAACGTGTCTCGGTCCACGTTAATCGATGGAACGAATATATAAATTACATTAACAATGGTTTTATGTTGCTATTTGTATAGAAATTGGTCGTTACTGCGTCCCCTAAAATTTTGGTCACGTCCATATCATAATATGAATAAATGATCTCTATTGGTTCGAAATCAATAGATTAAGTTGTTTTTCTGGAACTATTCCAATTACTTGGTTTTTTTACTCGAAATGAAACATAATGTAAATATGTATTTCAATACTTTTTTATCGCTTAAAAGGAACCTTGTGGAAAAACCCAGTTTCAACAAGAATATTAATCAATAATTATATGTTTCACAAAAAATAAATAACTAACGAGAGAATAACAATTTTTGACCATACTATTTTTGCTCTCCTGAGGTGTCTAAACGCGCTCGGATACTCGGTTTTGAGTTAATAGCTTAAACCACTGAACTGTAGCATTCGTGAAGTCACAAAATATATAAGCTTTACCAGATAGAAATAAATAATTATTGATTACTCTCAGAATCTACCAGCGAGGGTTTCTTAAGCAACTCTTTGAGATGCGGGTAATAACAGGCTTTCTCGGTTTAGATCTTTCGGGAAAATAGGTAGTGTCACTTAGGCACAAAGTTCCTAGCTCGCTGTAACAAAAACCGGATCCGTGGATCTGGGGTCAAGATTAGTTTATAACTGAAGATGTCTTCGGGCATTGGAGGATATAATGAACCTCTCTTTTATGACCTTATGGTTGGCGGAGAAGAGAAGCTATGTTATAAACATGGTTGATTAATTAGGGATGAAGTGTTCTCCACAATTCGTAATCTCCAAAGAAATAGGGCGTTCGTTGTCTTCCTTATTTTGAGGTAATGTAGCAAGCATCGTTGATAAAGCAAGTCCTTAAAAAACGGTCCACAACAATACGTTGTTGAACAATCCTTGACACACTTCGAACATGGAACTCTTATATATTCTGAAGGTGAATTAGAGGTTTTATTAAATGAAAAGGGTGAAACTAAGGACGTTGTTACAAATGGATAATCCGATAGTCGCTTTGTAATCGCACCACGTTTGTTGACCGATGACGAGCGGAAATGTAGCTTTTCTTTTTGTTTATATAATAATGAGCGAGCGATGGAATAATGCATGATCGCGTAAGGTTTTGCGAACGTTGAGCTGACAAAAGGTGCACCCATAACCAGCCAACCGAATAATTATAATTGTCTAAAGGATTAAACAAACATTGGCGCTTCGGGGATCAATTCCAAAATATGCGTTGGACAAGATAATGTAGGTACTAAATAATAAATGCTATCAGGAAAATATTTCTAGTCATTAAAATTGTTAGCCGCAGCATCTTCTTACTCTACATAAGCTCTACCTGCTACTTATCACGTTTTTCTTTAAAATGTAGCTTTCGTCCTTCTCCATGGTATTTTAATTATATTTTCATTACAAAGAATTTCCTCAACTCAATTAGCAGTCATACGGAGTTTGGAAATTATATTTTTTTGTATATATATGCTTACCTACTTTTATAATAGAACAATAGATCTTCATTTAACTAAAATTTTAAGCCTACAAGTATGACTAGATGTACAGTTAGAGGTGTCATTTTTCATTTTAATATTAGTAATTTATATTCATATTAGGCACCTAGGTTATAATTAAATATAAAAAGACACCAGACCCTGCTAGTGTTTCTAGTCTTTAAAAATAAAAACAATGTCATTTTGAAAAGCTAAACGAACCATTTAAATAAATATAAGGAATTAACTTAAATAAGAAAATTAGTCTCATTGTACGGCAACTTTTTCAAAAAGTGTAAAAAGCATTAGAATAATAAATGAAGCCTTAAGTAGATATATTAGTAACGAATTAAGCTTGTATCTGTTTATCCGGCGAGGCACCGACGAGGATAATTATTTATTAAAATTGTTGCCATACTCGCAGTGAGTTGCGACGGTTTCGCAACGTATTAGCTACTGTGAAATTCTCCGGATGAAATGTAGGGTAACCATTCATCCGACCCTGTTTTGCTGGATGAGATTTTTATTATCCTCACTGAATAATGCATTATGCTTATTGCTACAATAATTTTAGCGTGTACGTTCTCAATGTACAAACAGAATGACATGTGGTGAGCTTATGAATCCCAACACCCAAGAGCGAAATGGCAATGTTTCGAATAATTATATTATGTTTAGTAGCCTTCTTAGGAAAGTGCCAATTTCGTAGTCTCAACTTTGTGAGTACATATACTCACGGCTGTAGGTCCTCTGAGAGTTTGGCGGAATTGTATTACTCTCACCAGCTATGTTTTTAGACCTCCATAATAGGGAGCTAGGTTTCTATTACTAAGATCTGTTATTTTTATTATAATCGGCAAACTAGTTTGTAATTATTTCTAAAGATATTATTTATTGGCATGCGTTTGAATAATATAATGAAAAAATAAAAGAAGCAAATGATACCTAGCTCAGTAGATTAGTGACATATTTCTTCCGGGAGTAACAACTACGCTTGTGTGTGCGTGTGCTCGTAATTAACATACTTCCTTTCGCCCAAAAGAGGCTTGACATTTCTGCAGATGTCAACTGTGAACCTAATTACTTTGAGGCAAATGTGCAGAAAACCTTTCAAGCTTTCCTTTGTGAGGATAGAAACTTCTTAAAAGCTGTCTGACTAAAACCAGGTAGCTAAGCCGACCCATTGCGACGAATATGATGTACCCTTTGCGTGTTTCCATTCAAACTACCCATGTTGTCTCAACTCTGTAGAGCATACAGCAAAATAATTTCTAAAGGTAGTTGGGATAGCCTGCGGGTAGACTTGGTGGACGCCCCGAGTTAAATTATTTTGTTTTCTTTTTAGCTATGGAGGTTATTTCTAGTAATATTGGAAATGCGAAGTTTCTAAAGTTGTTTGGATCTTTGTTACTTAGACACGTAAACTGTTGAAGGGTTTTGGGTGAAAGTTGGCACACAGATAACGATGTTCTGAGTTACGTGATAATTATCACGTAACTCAGAACATAAATCCCACGGCAATGTTTCCGTGGGATTTACGCGGATGAAACTATGGCAGTAGCTAGGCTGGGCTAGAATACTTATTACTTGGACAGCTTGATTCTTTGTTGGTTCTGTTAGACCTTTATAACAATAACCGCTTCTAACTAGAAGCAGTTGAATGTGTAGCTTTCATGATTGTTTTATTTTTTTATACCTCTGGTGGAAAATGGACTAGTGGTTCATCTGGTAAGCATCGATGGTGACACTTAATTGCCAGCAATCGAATCCGGGACCTCATGCATAGCAGTCGCGTTCATTACCGGTGCGCTACTGAGGCAGCAATTAATCACATTTATAATTACATGAGTTATGTAGTAGAAAATGGGAACTCCAATTAATACATGATCCTACTAAATTGATGACAGGATCCTCTGCCATTATATCTGGCTAAGAAAGAGAAAAGGATGAGACACGAATACTACGGCACAGGATTTATAGTATCGATGACCCGAGAACCCATATATTATAATTGATGGCAGGATCCTGTATTTATTACAGTTTACCACTTATTGCTGACCTTGAGAGGGTTGGTGCCACCATTCTATTTCAGTGGCCAAATAGATTTGCGTTCCGAAGGGCAGAACATCCGTAACTGTTTCCCCTTCCTTTCCGGTAGGCAGCGACTTGGTTGTGTTTCCTTGACATTACATAAGCAATGCAAAAAGAAAACAGCCTTGTCTAGGAACGCTGGCTAGCACTTATCATAAGGTGATTCACTGGCTAGTATGTCCCGAAGATACTGACATGAATAAAGGCAAAAAAGACTGAGGAAATATAAAATTAATAAAAGCGTTTTCCTTGTGCCAAAAAAGCCAAATATTAGCTGTCAATTACGTTTATTTTATTACGCCATCTTTAGTATTTAAATATTTCTTGTATCTGGAATTGTCGAGCATTTAATATTTTAGCTGATCACACTTTACAATCTCACCCGGGCGGGTAGTATATAAAATTAATCTAAAAATGTTTTGTTACTCTTCCAAATCAAATCATTTATTAATTTACAGAAAACAATGTTACAGTGGCATTACATAAATTGTCTAACAGTGCCTTGCCTTTAAGTGGCATGCAAATAATTATAATTAATTAACATTACATATATACATTGATTAAAATGGAATGTCATTTGTATAAATTGGAATACTTAAAACAAAATTAGAATAGATTAAGATAACAAATAATAAATAAACAACTGAAATAAAAAATAAAATTTGAATTACAGAATGTCAGTTCAATTTAATAATAATAAAATCTAAATCATTATACAAAATTAGATTATTGAATATTATCTTTTTTTTTTGTTTTAATACAATTTGTCATTTAAATATTCATTTAAGCTATAATAACATTAAACTACAAGCAGGACTTTCAATTTATTTTTAAATTGTTGTAAGTTATTGTTTTCATTTGTTTTGGGAGTTAATTGTAAATTACTGGGCCCAAACATATACTTTTACGAAATAAGGCAGTATTGGCTCTACGTATGCAAATTCTATAAATATCACGCTGAGACCTGGTGTTATATGTTGACGCTATATTAAATAGGTTAAGGTTAAGCTTAACAAATATCGCAACTTTATAGATGTAGAGACAAGGAAGAGTAAGAATTTTATAATTTATATTCTTTGCTGTTAAAATTGATAGCAAAGATGTCGAAATGTCGTGACAATGCAGTGTATCGAAATTTTTAAAGGCTTAAAGAGAAGCTTGTCTCATTAAGACAAATTGAAAAGAGACAAACAGATTTGGGCATTAAGACATTTTGGTCACCATACCCAAGGCAGAGACCACATACAGTTGTTGTTGATACGTCGTTTGCTTTAACAAATATTTTAACATGTTTATTAACGCTAACATGGCATTATTTCGATGTACGAACTGATTCACGCTGGTTTACCGGGTAACCGAGAGAATATTTGATATGGTCCTGGTAAATCTCTCTTGCTTAATTTTCTGTGATCACATTCTCCGAGCAGTTTGTCACTGTAGAGTTACGTTTAGCCTGTTTATTCTCTAGAACGTCTTTGATCTGCTCAACAGACCTTGACTTGGGTTTTCAACCTGTGTTTTTATGTAATACTAGCTGACCCGCGCAACTTCGTCTCTGCTTCACATAAAAGAATTTTCCTAGTTTTTGCAATATTTTTCATTTATGCTCCGCTCCTATTGGTCGTAGCGTGATGTTATATAGCCTATAGCCTTCCTCTATAAATGGGCTATCCAACACTGAAATATTTCTCTAAACAACAATCAACCGTATAGCCGTACCCATACTGGCGCGGCGAGATTTGAAAGTTTTATTTCATCTATATCTTGTGTAATATTGTCTTCTGTTTACGCGAATGTTATTCATTGAAATTAAACTACTATATACGGATTTTATCGCGTTGTTTATTTGACACTGTTACAAAAATTTTTTTGAAAAACTGTTACACTACTATAATCACTATTAAACTTTACAAATTTTTTAAGCTATTTAAATTATTGAACTATTAAAACTATTTATACTATTACTATACTATTATACTATTTAGATTTATTTTTACACTTTCCCCGACGTTTCGGTTGCTTTTCAGCAGCCATGGTCACGGGGAGACTGCTCGGAGTCTCCCCGTGACCATGGCTGCTGAAAAGCAACCGAAACGTCGGGGAAAGTGTAAAAATAAATCTAAATAGTATAATAGTATAGTAATAGTATAAATAGTTTTAATAGTTCAATAATTTAAATAGCTTAAAAAATTTGTAAAGTTTAATAGTGATTATAGTAGTGTAACAGTTTTTCAAAAAAATTTTTGTAACAGTGTCAAATAAACAACGCGATAAAATCCGTATATAGTAGTTTAATTTCAATATATCTTGTGTGTTTATAAACCGATTCCTATATATTTTTTTATAATATAAATATTAAAGTGTACTTTTTGAATATGGGAATTTGATAAAGATATATCTATGTGAAATACAATATAGTTATGTATTTTAATACACTTTGAAGAAATGCCTAACGATTAAACACGTTATTGTGGCTAATTTATAAAAGATAGATATATACTATTAAGGACTTTTTTGTAGATCTTTTGAAGACCATCATCTTTGTAATACATACTTTTGGTGTATGATCAACGTATGCGAGGATAAGAGCTCGAAAGCGCATTTTCGTCCGACTTTCTTCAAATTTATAGTCACTGCTCAGCTCCTATGTGTCTTAGCGTTATGTTATATAGCCTATAACCTGCCCAGGAGTATGGACTACAATCGTACCAAGTTTGGTTAAAATCCCTTCAGTAGTTTTTGACCCATGCGTGCACATACAGACAGACAGACAAAAAATTTACTGATTGCATTTTTGTCATCAGTATCGATCACCATTCATCCTCCAATATTAATTTTGAATATAGATTCAATGTACAGAATTGACCTCTCTACAGTTTTATTATAAGTATAGATTGTACGAATTTGGCATGTAACAATTATAAATCGGAGTTACACGCCTTGTATATCTAGTGACGTTAGTGTAGGTAAGTGACGCGAAATATAGAGCTTGTTCTGATAGTCTCTGTTTAGAGTTATAGGAGTGATAATAATATAAGTTTATGTTAAGTTTTGTGTAGCTTACGCACAAGCAAAGGCAGTTCTTTTAGACATTTATTTTCAACGCGGTCAGGGAATAAGTATCTAGTCTGACCAGAACATATTCAGGACATGTTCATAATCAAAGATTAAAGTTCCTTTTTTTATTTTATTAATGTATTTTCATCGTAATCTCTTTAAGCGAAAATTGTATTTGCGAATAGAAAACGTACGTTATATGTATAATAGTATATGTTTCTGAAGCATAGCTCTTTATGTACAGCAGCGGCCTTAAATTTAATCTCTTAGTGGAGCACATCACATAAACGCAAGGAAAAGTAAAAGCCCTTAAATAAGAGAATGAAAAACGAGCAAGAAGCTCACACGATAATCGTTTTAATCTCTTTAAGTGTAGCTACAGATGAATCCACAATACGTA
The DNA here is from genome assembly GCA_963564715.1 of Catocala sponsa. NCBI lineage: Eukaryota > Metazoa > Arthropoda > Insecta > Lepidoptera > Erebidae > Catocala > Catocala sponsa. The sequence continues at coordinate 15,646,091 of OY751338.1, read as the reverse complement.
CATAAATTATATGTTTTGAATATTTGATGGCACTGCATTTGCCATTATAAAAATGGATGTGCCCTTGTAAAAATGTAGACATTAATGTTACATTTTTGCCAATATAATATAAAAATATATTGTACGTCATAACTTTCACAACTAATGTTCTTTATTCAGCAAAATATATCATCAAGACTTAGATACGAAGACTTGGGTAGTGATAGTAGTATCTTACATACATAGTCTCTCTCTATTTCCCCGAAGAGATAGGCAGAGGTGTGATACAACCACATTTCGCTAGCTATGGTTTTACGAGTATAACCAGGGACCTATGTCCCTCATAATAAAGGGCAATCCTATTGCCTTTTACAGGGCACAGTTCCAGACAACGTTCTGCTGCTGACAAGTTCTTTGACAGAAAAACACAATAACACATTACTCTACCTAAAAATCTTGTTGTAAAGTATAACTTCCTTCTTATAGGCTACTTACTAGCTGTTACCTGCGACTTCGTCCGCGTAGATTTTAACTAAAAAGTGTTTGTCTCCGCGGAACCCTATTTTTTTCTAAAATTAAAGTAGCCTATGTTACTCCTTATAACATCAGCTATCTGCCAGTGAAAGTCCCGTCAAAATCGGTTCAGCCGTTTCGGAGATTAGCCGGAACAAACAGACAGACAGAGAGACAAAATTTTTAAAATAGATTTTTTCGTATTGGTACCTTATATACTTTCATATGCATTAGATAAAAAGTTGTTATTTTGACGTTACAAACAGACACTTCAATTTTATTTATTTGTATAGATATGATCATTGGGCTGAGCATGAACCTACCTCCTTAATAATTATTAAAAAGAATAGGCATAATATACGGCCTGTGCTTAAAAGCCCTGCAAATATAATATGATTATAAGTAGATATGAGCGTATCACTGCGCACTATCTCATAAATATAGTTAGAGATAACTAAAAGATTATTACGGTGCCACCTGTGTGTTCGTAATATCGCCAATTTGCTTGCAGCCGGCACAGAATGGTTATGACGCCAAAAAGTCGTTACACTATGGCGAAATTTCCCATAAGTTTTCTAGCGATTTTAGGGATTTTCATCAAAAATATGCAAAGTAACTATAATAATTATTTTTAAAGACATGCGTTTAGGTTTTAGTAGGTATGTAACAATTAGAGATGGTAACCTTTAGTGTATTTTCGAAACAGAGGATAGTTTACCGATATACACGATTTCAGCTACCCAGCCGTCGGCACACAATTTAAATAATTGTTCTTTTTCTCAATTCAAACAAATTCGATTGATGCCATGTGTTAGTAGTAGTGTTTAGTGCTCATTTTAGTTGTTGTTATTATTTATTTGTTTTCCAAAAATACAAATTGTCTTATAGGCATAGCCCAAAGTTTTTGTTATTACTCTTCATGTTACCACAGTATTAAATAAATGTGAAGTTGGTATATGCTTTAAGTAGACATAAGATTCTTGTGTTATTTAAAATATCGGACGGAAAGTACGATCCATTACGACATAACTACCGTCCTTAAATATGAGCGGTATCTGTAGTCACGTGTGTCGCCAATTGTTATCCAGTAAACTCAGGTTAGTAGGATACAGAGCAAGAGGCGGCTTCTTAATCTAACGTCTGCATTAAAGCTTGCTGCTAAATGAACACCGAGCGGTGTAGTCGACCGAAACCTCACCTAATCTAAACTTTCATGCGGCAAGAGTCATTGTCAATCATTAGAGTAACACTCGTTAATTGCTTCATGCTAAGTAAAATTTGCTTCTTAATATTAGTGTTCTTGTATTATTAAAGTGGCAAGATAGCCGTAAACTTGACAGATATCGCACGAAAGTGTATCAAAAATTCAATTATAAAATTTGCCAGATCCCGGTTGCGCATTGCAAAATTTACTGAATGCCAACAATTTGGCTACGTAACCTAGGTGCATTACATTAATTTCTAGCTGAAAGCTGGGGCATTAATTTGCGTCTGCCTCCACAGGGAAACCGCAAAATACTAGTTCCGTTGCTATTCATAATAAAACCGGTGCAAGCCGCTAAGTGCTCCAACATCTGGGCGCAACGAAATACTATTATGATGACAAAGACCCGTGAAATAGTACCGCTGTAAGTCACTCTCAGTGATAAATACGGTATATTGTTAATTAAAATTGTTCGACACTGGAATACTAATTGTTCCACGACTTTGGGGTAGTTTCGAGCCGATTTTGTAAATGGAGTTGTGGCTTTCTTGTTGGTATCTTTAGGATTTTAAACATAAAATGTTATATTTTACCGTGCTATGTTACTGTTTTTAAACGTACTTAAAGTCATGTTTTTGAAATTGTCGTGTTGCATTAATGTGGAGAAACAACATAAATTGTTACTTCTCAACTATAACGATTTGTTATTCAGAACTACATCATACATTTCCCTTATACCTTCTTTAAAAGATGCCGTTCGTTTTGTTCAAACACATCAATTTCAAGATACTTCCTAGTGCGCTCCTGAAGATGGTTGCTATACAATGTGTCAAGATCAGGCGTGTCAACGTAACGCTGTTCTCCCGTTCACACGTTATCGAATTTCGACGTACGAATAATAGGAGAATACGATAACCTAGTGGCTTTCATAATATTTATTAACTTGTCTGGAGGGCACACTGTGTATCTTTGGGTTACTGGAGGTCTGTTCGTTGACTTGTGTATACACATAATTTTACTATTCTATCTGGTTACCGCCTGAAGCAAAGATCTATTGATCAGGATGAATGAGTTTGGGTTATGCTTCTCAACATACTGAGCCCTAACTAACATTGATTTATCATGATCCAAAATATTTATTATGAACACAGTATTATGAACCTAACTGATTAAAAGTTATTATAAGTTGTCATCGACTTTTTACAAACGTTAAAAAGCCATGTCGATGACAACGTATAACAACTTTTTTTTTCAGTTGAAATAAATGTTCAGTTATAATTTAATGTATTCAATAAACTGGTAAATTTATAGAGATTCCATGATGCACCATATTTGGCTATTAAGGCCCGATTTTTACAAAATGCAATTAGGTATTTCTACACCATGTGCCCGCATTTTGAGGATAATTGTTACTTTTTTAAATAACATCCCTCCACATTAGATACTTTATTTTATTACTTTGGTAACTTATTATAATAACATGCCATGAGAAACATGCATTAGGTGACCACCTACCCTTAAAACTTGGAGACTCAATTTAAGTAAGGAAAAACGTTAACAATATGTAAATTAGACGAGTATTTCGAAGCTCTCGCGATGAAATTGGGGTAGATAAAAACGAAACCTCAAAATATTAATGTTTACAGTGGAAAGGGTTTGTTGTATAAAGAGTAAGGGGTTGCTATGCTTAGATATATTCCTTTATTGTATTTAAGAAACTAAATAACACATACTTTGAGTTCTTAATTTTAAAAAACATTATTTTGACAAACACTGCTAAATAGAAGATACTTATGCCACCCCTGACTAATAATAATAAATACCAGATCTAATATAGTGATAAATTTAGCATACAACGTATTCCACATAATACTTTATTTCATTCTTTCTTTTCTGGCCTTAGCCTCTTATTACGTTTAACCTATAACATAAACGGACTCTTCTATTCATAATATTGTACTTGTAGATAAAACCTCGTTTATTTTCTATGGAATAACTTTGTCTTCATGACGTGAGCTTGGCCTCTGGTGCAACTTTATCAAATTTCAAACTCTTTAGACTTTGATTCAACTGCTATCGAGGTGCTCTTACATTATTCAACACGGCTCGTTTGTCATCATTTAGAAAACTAAAAACAAATGCAGGATGATTTTAAATTTCTTGGATATTTAACTTTAATTTGCTATTATCGTTACCTAGTATGTATACTCTGACAACGAGGACATTTTCTCGAATTTATTATTAATGTAAGACGTGGGTGCCTGAATGTTTAAGACTTTGTGAGAAAACATCTCCATCAAGACCCGAAACGGTGAACCGTATCAGAAAATACATTAGTCCTTATTAAATTGTGTCCTTTCCTTCGGTGAATACTATTGCAATAAGAAAGGAAATATCGTATTATTGAAATTGAACCCATTGTCTGTGGGGATTTAATGTTAAAAATCAGTACACTTTTTGTGGTTAAAATACTTAACTTACTTAATAATCTTAGCTATCGAAAGACTTCCATTTCCCTAAATTTCACAAAATCGATAATATATACTTTGTTATCTCATCTGCTTGCACGACCTATTCTAAATGTTAATATAAAATCAATCTACATTTAAACGACTTGACCCGCTGCTGACAGTTTATTTTGTGACAGCCGTGACAACATAACAAGCAGAAAGACTTTACTTATGCATTAATTTTCAAGTATAAAATAAATATGGGTACCCAACCAGTTAGCATAATACTAATTAGTATATGCTATCTTAGGTTTCAAAACAAGACATTGAGTAGGATAAGTAAGCTTCCATCTACAAGACTGATCAATAAGATAATTGAAAGAAAACAACACAAATTTATTCTCGTAGCGTAACCAGCGATAACTCTAAATCGATTTACAATAATTTCCGTTTATTCTGCTAAGCACTTATTACTTCAGTACGTTTGTCGAGTGTAAAGCCTTTTGGTTCTTATTTCGCTTTTACAAAAAGGCAACGCTCAACGAAACGTGGCATGTTATTCTGAAAGAGTATAATTTATTGCGTTTACTGGTTCAGAGCTACGAATGTCGTGAAAAACTTCTTCGCCGTATTACGTAAATGTTTGATAACACTCGATGGTTATGTTTGACTACTTACACTGTGGTACGAAAGCATAAAGAGCAGATAGTTCGCTTCGATTTCGAGGCGTGCCGACCCATTTATTTGTAAGGAATTGTGTTTAGTTGATTTATTACTAGTTACTTTGCTTAAATGGATATTTTTGATATTTCTGACGTTTTTGCAGAATTGATAGTTTGTAGACGAAGGCCTTTTCAATTAAGCTAAGTAGTGATCATGTTAATATTATTTTAGGATTTGGTATATTCAAATATAGTTGCCTAAATTTTGGCGTCCCTTATTGTATTTGCTCTATCCATTGAGGAGACCGCTGGAGTTATTTGGTATCTGAATTTCTCATATGTTTAACTAAGTACATCTAAGAATCAATTGATAGAAATGGGTCACTATGGCGTAGGTAGATTGGCTTGCGGTCTGTTACTGTTTATATAGTACACTGTAGGGATCTTTAAACCTATATGTTATTGGTGTACATGCCCTCAAGAGAAGCCGCATCGCATGAAAATTTAAGAATCTCACGTGAATTGGGAATGTGTTTAGATACTCGAGCTTATTCATGGACGATGTAGGAAGTATACCTACACCCTAAACTAAGAAACAGAGTTTTCGGAATTCATGTAGGTTACCTACTGTTCCTTGGCAGGCTTACTAAGTATTTTATGATGCAGTTTATGTGTATTACAGTAAAATATAATAAATCAAATGTATAAGTATGTCTGTTATGAATAAATTGCACTATCTGTTGATGTTAAAATTTGATGAACTCAAATAATGATTTTTATTAGGTATTATATGTTCGAATTTTTTAACACAAAATGTATTTATTAAAAATCGTCATTGTTTGCTTTGGAGCGTAGATCGTATAAGATTTTATGAAAGATGTGGCCGTTTACTTAAAGCGTTCTCGATAACGTTCATAGGTAAGTGTGGCTCAAGTTATAGTGCGCGCCATAAACTAGGGTCGAAAGTTGTCGGCGTGGGGATCGATACGGAGGTTTACTCATCCACGGACGCACGGGCCGGACACGTCGCGTGCCACCTTTAATACAAAAATATCGATTTTTCCACAAAGCCGCGTCACCGCAATCAATATACCTTTCCGCCCCGTGCCTAATTACGCCCGCCTACATCACTCAAACATCCGTAAAAAGCTCCGTAATCACGCTCGCCGGCTACCCTGATGATATCCACCCTGAAAAATAGCGCATACTGAATCATTGAAAGCGCACAGGAAAACGCTTCATTGTAAACGTTTTATTTAATTTTCCCTCCATTTACTTTTTATAATTTCTGCCGGGCATAAAAAACGATCCGCCGCCGCAGGAAGCGCGCATACACACGGAGCCCGCCATATCTGGACGCACACAGGGATAGGAACACCTGTCTCGGGAACGAAAGGTGTGCTCGAACGTGCGCGAGCGAGACGACCGTATGCAAGGTGCGGGCGTAGGACAGAGAGGCGTTATGCGCGCGCAGCGTGTTGGCACGCCCGCCGCGCGTCCCGCTCGCTCGCAAGTCCGGCCGAGAGTCGTCAGTCTATCGCGCGCAGAGGCAGCGCTTGTATGTGCCGCCCTTTGCTCTGACGCGACCGACGCAGTGTCCGTAATCGGTGTTCGGAAAATTGTGCATGTGCGTTTTCCGACGAATGCAGTGTGTGTGCTTGTGAAATGTGCTATTGTTTTCTAGGTAACGGAGACTCTTGTTTGAAAAAAGGCAGTCGGATGCAACGTATTAATTGATGCACTTGTTGGCGTGGTGTTAATTTCACTTTTATTATATTTCCCACGGAGGTATTGTCGGAAAAGCTGCCAGCTTAATAATAATTTAGCAAGAGTTTCTTTGCAAGTGAATTTAATGTTGTGGCGCATGTTATCAAAGTTTCATTAAAGCGCGCAACTCTCGTTAGTCACAATGTGAATTTATGATCCGTTAATTGTTTGCGCCGCTTTAGATAAGCCTAACAATCTGTAAACGCTAGCCACTGAGTGTACTTGCAGAGAAACAACGCTCATTAGAATCTAACAAGAATCGGATTAAAGCCGTGTTAAAACTTTGAAATTCGAACTGAACCATGAAATTAACGGAGTACGTGTATTATAACAGTCTAATATATTACACAAAAGAGTTTTATTTCTAAGAAAATAAGAATCGAAATGAGAAACACGCGTAGTCATGTCATTCATGTGATACACAAAAGTCACAAAAGCGAGGCTCACAACAATAGCAACGTAGAAATTACTGCCAAGTATCGACAGCGGGAGCACTTTCTGAAACCACTACGCATTGTACTGAATCCAAACAATGAGAAAATACATATGGAACAGTTATTTATCATACCACTAACTCGGCTGATACGTTAAATGAACTAATTTATGGATATAGAAAAGCTCAAATAATTTGTATTTCCTTATTACAAAATTTTAATAAAAAGGAAGTAGCTCAAGCAAATTCTCTTGCCCATTTGACTGTGGAAAATATCAAAATTTGATAATTAAAATTATATTATGAACTGCAAAATAAGTGAAAACTGTAGCGAATGGCCGTTAATAATAGGTTGTTTCATAAACTAAGAAAACAGTTAAGTTTTGTAATGATTTATTGAGCAAATATCACTTTGGTAATAACGCAATTCAAATGCGTGACGAAGAAACTAGAAACGGCAAAGAATATTTAATAATACTGATTATTTACTTTATTTTGCTTTGATATGCCGTAGCTACTAAATTGGATTGTGATTTTAATAAAGCCCAGGATTACGATTACGGCAAATTAATCCAGAATTGTTTAAATATTTTGTAATATACCTACAGTTATTGCTTTTATCTTTTTGATAATAAAAACATGTAATATTGTATTATTATTGATTAATCAAAAGGATTGTTGTGTAATTAGATCCCCAGGCACCCAAGCAATTTGAATAATGGTTAGATGAGATAACTATTGGCAGAAATATTTTTCAATATCCAATGCGCCAGAAGCGCGGGCGTTGTTATTGTAAATATTTTACATAGCAATTGATAGTACTACAGACGCAAGAGTTGAAATTTAAGCAAATGATTTGCATTGAAATGCGTTTGTGTTTGTAGAATGCACTTGATGTAAATGGATGACTTTTTTCATGGTTGATGGTAGCGCAAATGCAAGACAGACGCGTGAACTCCCTCGCCACGGTCGAATAACCGTGAACGTTATTAGATTGACACGTACACTCATGAAAAATGATTTCGAAAACATTGTTAAAATTATACCAATTCTTCTATGGGTTAAAAATAAAAGGCAGCGTAATTTATTACAAAACCAACAATGTCTTGTAACTGCAAAGAGTACCTACTATTTATGGATGATAAACGTGACTACAACGAAGACGGTAACTTTTAATAATTGATCTCAATTAATGAGAATGACCTCTAAAATAGCGGCGTGACCATTAGACTCCCTAGCGTAAGAAATGAGAGGTTAATTGAGTTAATGTAAGAATCCTCCAGTGTGGATTGAATCACATTAAACGTTACTACTGTGACCGAGGGGCTTATTAAAATTCGATTAAATACTCGTTGAGTTTTCTATTTTTTCAAGATGAATACATACGTGAACTCCAGTAGTATTTATGGTGTATTCAAAATATTACGGACACAATATTTTGGATAATTATTTTCTACGTGTGTGGCAAATTCGAAATTCTTAATACCCATATTATTTCCTTTATGCAACAGCATGCGAAAATTACACAAAAATATTCGTATAAAATCTAATCGTAATCGCATTATGTCTACAATGTTAACTACAAGCAAGTTTCTTGTGCATAAATTGCTTATTTGCCATCTAATTTTAAAGACATTTTACGGTTGGTTATATTTGCAAGAAATAAAATTGGATACCTGTCCTATAAAGGTATTTGCCATTATTAATGAAAGATTTTCTTAGAGCTTCGGTTCTCGTTTTATGCCACTCTACAGCAAATTACTAATATGGTACTTTTGTAGCTCTGATTGTCTTTTATCGAGATTGTGCCTCTTGGATGTTCAATAGTTCCTAATTATATCTCTCTCTTAAACGGGTTCTTTACCGACTTAATGTTGCATTTATTGTTGCCATACGACATCATTTTATTTCAAGACGAGCAATTGCTATAATCATCGAATATCGAATATTTTTTATTATATGGATAAATTGCGGATGAACTACTATGATTAAATTAAATTACATATCAAAATATATTGTTGGTAATTCTTGGTGCGAAACTTTAGTTTGTATACTTGCAAGAAAATTCCAAGTAACCTATCGAGTTGCAGCGGCACACAGGTGGTCAGACACAGTAGATTTTTAATTATGTCTGGTATTCTAAGACCTCAGATTAAGTACATACAAGAAGTAGTTTTTACGACATGGTTTATGTTGATACAACATTATTGTCGCTACTGTGTCTTGCGACAGCGTCGTTGATATTTACGAATTGTTATTTTAACTCAACAGATTGATCTTGAGATGAGATACAAAAATAGCAAACTTGATATCTACTCTAAAATATACTTAAAATCCTAAGAAGTACGTGATAATACTTAAACATTTTACTTCTGTCTAATAACCCTAATATATGACTCATTGAAAACAACCTCAGGCTTGATCATCATACTTTAAGATTTTTTGTCGTAACTTCTTGTCTATGACTTTTTCAACAACAACATACCTGCTTCCATTATAAGATTTTTTCCGGCTAATCTATTCCTCTGGTTGTATTTGGTTTATGTAATTACTGTGGCGAGAACATTTGAAATAGTCGTAATCGTACCAAGGTCTGCTATTGTGTGCGTTGCGTCATGACTTTGCCTCCATAAGGACGACTAATCGCCGCTTGTTAAATTAATTGGACGAATATAGATCTATGTGTTCACTTAACACTTCTGTTACCTTTATAAGTTTATTTTATGTGCCATTAGTAGTGGAAATGTATATAAATGAGTAATAATTATATTGTTAGCACCGTCAAAATTTTATTCTAACAATATAATACGGCCAAACATGCAATAACAAAAAAATATTGCTGTGTTTTTAACGTCCGTTTTTAGAGGAAGTTGTATTTCACTAATGTTTACTTCTAGAAGCTTTCTCGTTTCAGTTAAATTTACAGACTACAGAAACAGGATATCACAAAATATATTAGCGAGTTCCTAATTTCCTCTAACGCTATAAATAATTTATTTGAATTTGATAAACACGGAAAAGTGTTTTCTTTATTGCAAAATCTCGGACTAGACTGGCAATTAGCTAAAAGGCAACATTCGTAAGTGAATATTTGGCAAGAGCATTCAAGAGCGTGTCACATGGTATGGCGCATAGGTATAAAATAGCTTTGATAGGATTTTCGCCGACTAGCAATTTGTTTTGTGTGTTCCGGAAAACGATCGGATAGCATTGATTTGCAATAAAAAATATTGCTTTGTCACGATTTCCGTGGTGCGGCCTCTTTCACAACGAGCTGCAACGTCCCGGCGCGCGGCGCGGCGGCGTGTAATGACGAGCGAAAATGTTACCAATAAAAATATATTTGATATTCATTTGATTTTTATTTAACTTATGTTAGTATAGACAGGTTCTTAACGCGATATTAATTACTGTCTAATTGCTTTTAAACTAACTGGTTTTAAACTACATTATTTATCAATTAATTAATGTTACACGTTTTCGTGGATATTACGAGTGAAGATAAATTGTACAATAAATTTATTGTAAATGTTTTGGACTTTGTTTAAAAGACTACCTTAATTCCTAATTTACACACATGTAGATGATAGCTGTTATTAGGTTATTACACATAGAACCTTAATTACACCATACCATAATTTTAACCAATTTAATGAGACCGTTTTCTTAATTGAATGAGCACCCATTTCTATGGTTATGCTACTCTTTTTCATCTATACCTATAAAAGGAGAATGAGGAGAATTTGTAATTTGGCACCCAGGCTCCCTATATAACCTAGAAATTCGCTTAACAAAGGTTTTCAAAATTCTACTTCTATAGTAATGCTACGGTGTATTCGGGATTCAAAGGTAGGATGAAGAATAAGTAAAATGATTTTATGATATCGAATTCTATAAAATAATTATACAAACACATATTACCGAATTAAATATAGCCTTATTAAATGGACCTGAAATTGTAATAAGGTAAAATATTGCACGATTTAATTAAGTAACTTGAATCCACGTGTAAGCACTGGTGTTTCATAAGGCATAGATTGAACATAGGGTATTTTCATACCGGGCAGCGTGTATAGAAAAGCTACTTCATTACGTCTCCGCTGAACGGAATTAGCATTTTCTAACGATAAACACGCGTAAATGCTGCTCCAATACGTCTCAGAGGGTGATGTACTGCAGTAGGATTTCAAGTTTTATAACGCGTCGCAAAGTAGGTGTTATCCTAATTCTGTTCGTCAACGTGAAACTGATACTAATGGAAGGCTAAGAATTAACTATGTAAGTTTCTGGTCAAAAGATAAATTAGGTATGTAGCATGACAAATAAAGCAAATACAGTACGAAAAAAGGTACCAGAAAAGAAAATAGTGGTTTAGGTTAGGTAAGAACTGCGACCATACAACGCTGCTACAAACAAATTTATTTATACAAACAAACAAACAAAATTACCTCATCTTTCTTCCTGATATTCCCTGTCATTACAACAATTGAGGCTATCTTTTTGCACTCGCTAATTACGGACATAAACAAATCGCACGTGTTACGAATGCAGTGATGATTGGAGCGCGAAGAGCGAGATAGAAGATAGATAGATACGCAATAACATACTGTGTGCGTGTGATAGAAATATCTGTATAGAGAGACGTATCGCGTTAGCTATTCTAAGACAATTTTGTGATTCAAGTATTAGAAATCCTACACCAATACGTCACGCGAGCTTGACGAATACTATGAGGGTTTTTAATACATCTAAATGCGTATTAACCTAGAAATCCTACTGCAGTACATTACCCTCTGAGACGTATTGGAGCAGCATTTATGTGTGTTTATCGTTAGGAAATGCTAATTCAGTTCAGCGGAGACGTACTGAAGTAGCTTTTTAATATACGCTACCGGGCAATACAAAAGCGTTTGGACCCGGGTAGGTAACAAATTTGATCTTAAAAAGTAATACATGCGGTAGTAGTAGGTCAAATTATGTAACTGAGAATATGTTGGTTTGAATAATTAAATGCATATTTTACGTTTCGTAAAAACTATAAAATAAACTAAAGAAGGAGAATCTGACGCTCGGTGAAATAAAACTGGAGCGCTGTTCAGTTACGGCTACATCACTTTACAGTAAATGTAAATATTTGTGGTAATAAAATCTATTTAGGTGATTAATTCAATATGCCTGACGTGTTCTCTACCATTCCGCACTGAGCATATGTCTCTGACGAATGGAAAATGTACATTAAAACCTTTAGCATCGAATTGATCGCTTGTTGTGTTGAGTTAGGACTACCAAACATTTTTACAGTAGAAAGTTAATAATGTTCATCAAAGAGATTTGAACTGTTTCTGCATCTTTTCAGGAAGGCTCGTTTCCTCACCGAACTAAATATCTACTGAACACGTCACTTATTCCTAGTGAAACGGACTTGTCTAGTTTGAACGCGGTAGTGGCAGCTGGTGCTTAATAAAGACGCTCATGCGACAGCTGATGTCACCGTCTCGCGAAAATTTCATTTCATAAACAGGTGGTCTGTGGGTGTTCACAATTTCTGATCCTAAATGGGTAAATAGGCGCAATTTAGGCCACCGCTTCACCAGGGCCGACGGTCTGATTCAACACTTCGTTGCGGCAATTAGATTCAATTTGCGGGACACTCTGCTCACTATGAATATGGGCCTGCGTGTAACAAAGGTTCATTTCTCTTGGAATTAGACTGAATTCGGTACATAGAGACGCTAATTTGCCTGTAAATGTATCTAATTAGATACCCACCCAGGGGAAAGTTCTTTCCACAAATGTTTTCACAGAATTCATTTTGCAAAGTGATTGTGGACGAAGATGTTTAATACCTATGATATATTTTATCATATACAGAGTTACATTTAAAATAATGAGTTATAAATAGCTTCGCCTAGTTTTGTGTTTCTGTCCAAATTTCATTACGCGCATAGCTTTATCGGTCGTCAGGCAGATGTAGTTAATTGAATGGACTTGTTTTGTTAGCCACATTCATGAAATAGTATTGGTTAGTCTGCCAATATGGTTTTCAGTGTTTATAGATAAACACATTTTAGGAATAAATGTTTTACTGATTATGTGCATGGTAGTAGTGTATTGTATACTGTAAGGCGGGTGTTCTTGTGAGTCAATAGGTATTTATGTTGGAGACCATGTGACTGAATTTACTAACTTATCTAGAAAATATTTATTTGAAGTGCATTACTATTTCTTATTCATATAACAAGCTAAAATTACCACGTTCTCGGATGAGTTTTGTAATTAATGTGTTTAATTTTTATGATATGTTATGCAAATATTATCTTTATGCAATAAAATCTTCGGTTACGTCATCTGATGACTTATTAAGCATTCATGTTAATATTGCCTCATCTTTCTCGCAAATATACATTAGTTCTACAAATTAATAATTAAAAATCGACTTAAAATATGATGTTGTGTTTAATTAGACTACATGTATGTTGGTATTTACCGTCGATGTCCTTACAAATTTTTTAATCGACCATTTCTTACGTATTTTCTTGAAATTGGTTATGCTTTCAGGATGTTCGCAAAAAAATTTAAATTAAATTTAACTACGATTGAATGGATGAATACCTGTATTAAAAAGCCGAACACCTCAACAATTGATGGGAAGGTATTTAGGCATTAAAGATATTTACACAGAGCCCATAGTCAAATAGGTATTTTATCTTAGTAGACAAAGTCTTGAAATAGGTATTATTGTCTTAGTAGAGAAAGTCACAATATGCGGCGTTTCTTGTCCTTCATATCATGACATTAATTATTTTCTTCAAACACCAATCTTTTAATAGATAATAGCTTTTAAGTTATCAAACAATTGGCAGTAAATAATTCAATTACCGTAACAAAGGCTAGGTAAAATATTATTTTATTTTGCTCTTTGCGAAAGTGAATTTTAATGTAGTTACCTTCGAGCTATCTCATAATGTAGGGTTGTTTTTGTCAGTTGTGCAAACTTGAGTACCTCTGCATCCCCCGGCGGGTCCCTCCTGACCCGCCGAACTATTTCTTTGTGCCCGACCCCATAGTTTTCGAATTAAATTAAAGTAGTTTATTAAGGCAATATGAATACTGTGCGTTGACCGCAAGAACTTAACTTTAAGGTTTCGGAAAAGACCCATATGGCTAATTATTTCGTCCAGATAATTAAGTACCGAACAGTTAATTTAATAAGAAGTAATTGGCATCGGCTATGCTTAATAAGTGCTGTAATCACGTTACTAGGAAAATTTCAACGGCTTCCGAAGCTCCTAAATAAAGTAACGGTTTCTTTTAAGTGTTTTTAGAATCGCAGAACCTGTAAGTTATAATAGTATTTGTTTTATGAAACCAGCGGCTGTACAACAGAATTAACGATCCTCAGCGTGTTGGGACGCGTTTATTGATTTTATTCAGTTATCAATAATGACGTTACCATCCTATAGAATAATTTATTCAGCGTATTTAACGTCGGTTAATAAATTGATGACAGTGTATACACGCATGTAATATAATTGATATGAGTAGGTATCTTTGAGTGCACGGTGCGTTCACAACTTTATTGCCTCATATTGTTTTCCCTCATTACTATCGTGTCGATTTTAATGAGCTGTGCTAATGATTTTTGTAATTGTTGTTTCGTAATAGAACACCATGTCTAAAGTGTGGACGAACATTGAATTCATTTCGTAGAATCATTAACAGTACTTCGAATGAAATGTAAAGCACTAAAGATACTCTGCTTTGAATATCTTAACTCATCTCTGCAATTAGCGACGGGCAGATACTGGTTCAGCAAACTGCAACCAGTTTGTATGTTTGTATGATATTGTATTATATCTTCAGCATTCACAATATCTGTCCACTTTTTTTCTATCATGTCTAATGATATATCTCATTAGACATGATAGATATTGTGTCTGCCAGTATGTCTCAAATATGGCACGTTGTGTATTTTTATTGTATTCAGACGTTCGCCAGTTTACTAGGCTCTTATAAAAGTTCTCAGCCATGTGTGGACCACTCAGCATATTTTATATAGTAATTTGATGGAACCTATACAAATATCCTAACATTGCGACCTACATATATTCAATAAGATAAACTTATGTGTGGGAGCAGATACAGCTGGCGATACATTCTTACTTTATCGTGAAAATATTATAGTTATTTTATTTGCTTCATAGGTTCTGCTAATTAAAACTTTGTGTAGCATCGGGCGCTTAATCGTACGCCTTATCTTGATAGATAAGTATTATTATTTGTCCGATTCAATCTACTTATCAATTATTCCGAACTTCCACATCCCGTAGGTATAAAGTCCCGCCGAAGTCCGCGATCTCTCCGGGACTTAGTAGTTATAACAAATGGAAACTGTAAGAGTTGGCGGGGACTTATTTACCGACACCGCCGCAGCATAAATACAGGGCCGGATTAAAGTATTCAGCGGAGTAGGAAATATTGTGTCTTATACTTTTCTGCGTGTGTGTACTTTCCAAGCGTTAAAGTTTGTGAGCTTAGCCAGCACGCGACTTTGTGAGGTAGCGGTCAGATGTTCCGTTTACATAAAATTCGTGTTTCAATATACAAGTTTAAATATATCTTCCAAGTTTGACGACAGTATTGCAGTTTCTGTAGATACCGACACAAACTGTTGTGGGGAGAATGAAACGAAAAGTTTATGTTGTTATTTCCTCTTTAGTTTTGTCAGCGATAGTCAACTACAATAATAATTGTTATGCAAGATCTGTGAGAATTGCTGTGCAAGTATATGTATTATTTCTATCGAATTCAATGTAAACTATGATTTACAGCCTTACATTTCGCAGTAAGATAAGTAATAACTGAAATAAAATAATTATATGACATCCGAAACACATTTACAAGCACTGATCAGAAGATACCTATACTTTTAGGAGCTCTTTGAAGGTTTTATTTAATTTTAAGGTCTAATAAATAGTAGAATCAATAGTTATATTCAATCGAAATAGGTTCCTTGCGATATATTTTGTGTTGCTTTTTTCTACTTTTATAGAATCGGCAGGCACAATCTGTGTATCTTCTGCCCAAATTGAATGATTTAGTTAGAAAAAACATAGATGTACTAACATATTTACTATCACTTGTGTAAGTATCTTACAAAGGTCGATTTATTTAATTATAATTGATTCTGACCGACTATACGATTGCCTAACATTCGAAGGTTGCAAATTGTTCTTTTTTTTATTTAAGTATTTTCTCAGCATGGCTAGCATATGAGTAATTAGTGTATTTTTAAATAATGCTGATGTATTCACACGTTTATCTTAGCATAATTAAGTAATTTAGCGGTCGTCGTTAGGACAAAGTGGTCAAATCTTACTTCAAAGGCTGATGTCGAAAATAAGCTGTGGAAATAAATATACAACCGTTTATTTTTGATTCCTTATACTCAGAATGTCAGAATGACGTAGTGTTTTATTAATACTAGTTATCGTAATATAGTAGCGGCCAAATTTGCTGAGAAAATGTGTAATAATGTACACAGAGAGCCTTAATTTGAACAAAAAATGTTTTGCGGCCTTTGCAATTGCTTTTTCATAGTTGAGGAGAATGAATACTTTTGAAAATATGTACGTAGTTTTTTATACGATCAAGGCTTAGTCACGGCGCGGCGTCGTCGGTCTGCCGGTGAGCAAAAACGATAACCTTGGAACACCTAATGGTCTTACACGTGATTGTTACATATTAAGTCCGGTTTTATCATACCGACAATGTGTCTGTTGAGGACAAGCGCAAATTATACCTTTGATTGTTTACTTAGGCACCTGCATTAAGCATAATCTTGTATTTTTAATACAACATTATGCTTAGATATATGATATAAATTTAGAGACCCAATCTTCCAAAACAACATGTTGTTTGAATATCTATTTAATATATCATTTTTTCTAAAAGTAGATATCTATGATTAACGTAATACAACGGCAACTCTCTTTTCAATTCGATTTATGAGACGTGTATTATAGTTGAAAAGATGAACTAAAATACAGAAACAGAAACGTAGGCAGTATCAATATTATTTTTATAGCGTCCTGTTTATTCGGGACTATGTCCACTAGAAGTTAATTGCGAATATGTAGGTTACAAGAAAAGGAATTGTCTTTCCACAAATAAAACTTAATACTTCGTTTAAGTAAATTATCGTACAGATATCATCAGTCTAGTCGGCCATTTAGACGATTCTAGATGTTTATTGCGATGACTAACCGTTTAAGTGGTTGACTTCAACCCACACAATTGCAATCGGCACTCTTTGACATACAAAAATAATAATATTTTTATGCAGTGTAAATTGTACCGTATGCCATTATCAGTTAGGTGTGGAATGATATAATAAAATTTCGTTTCGGAAATAAACGACGATATATTATTGTCATAATGTAAAATTATAAATATACAGGGATTATTTATACCGGTAGTCAACTGACTACTGCGCGTATGAATGACTTGGTTTATAAATCTTGACAGTGCCTGTAGTTTGAATTTCCCAATATTATTATTTTAGGTATAATAAGTTATTACTAGAATGACCCTAAAGTGGGCTGCAGGTTGTTGTCTGACCTGTCTGCTGAATACAATGTATTACAGGTCTGCTGGTTTGCTTCATGTTCGTTTGTTTAAGAGTTTATGTTTTCCGTACTCTCATAAGCTCATTTGTTGAACTGTTTCGACTAGCGATATAGGTTTGAAAGTAAAGCGATGCCATCAATTACTTTTATAAAATAGAAACATAGTATGTCATGAACTGTCAACAAATCACTAGTATTGTCATTTCTTTCATATTTTATAGGTATATTACATACAGTAGTCTTTTATTCATTAGTGATTAAATATTGTATTTAGTTTTGTCCAGTGAAATACTATCGCTGATATTATAGCAGAATCTTTTGTCTTAAAAATTATATATCGAAGTTAATACAGTTATTAGCTTTGATAATATATTATTTAGATAATTTAGAAAAATAAGGCGGTAATGGCTAAGCGGCCTTAGCTTTGCAGAAAATAGGCCTTTGGTAGATACTAGCTAATTCCTTAAAACTTCTAAAATAACCACGTCTATTCGTTGCTTTTTAAATATAAAACAAATGTATTTACTTTTGTTATAGGTTATTTTTACGGTTTACGTGCCATATTATAAAATGTTTCCATAGAATCTTCAAGTTTGAAGTTCTAAAGCGTCGAATAAAATTATTTATATCGCTATTGTTAAAAAGTTCAAGCTTCAATCGATTATATAGTTACATCATCATCATTGTACTATATTTCGGATATCTCAATCGTTATATTCAACTGAACAAATAATCGTTTTAAAATATTTTCAATAAACATATTCGTCACTAGATGTGCACGCGGTTTCACCCGCGTTTATGATTACTACAACGCCCTCGTGGGTCGTAGCATGATGTTATAATATACCCTATAGCCTTCCTCGATAAATGAGCTATCCAACACTAAAATAATTTTTCAATTCAGACCAGTAGTTCCTGAGTTCGCGTTCAAACAAACAAACTTTTCAGCTTTATAATATTAGTATAGATTGTTAATCCCTCAAAGAGATGGTGAGTTTGTTGATAACTGACGATTAAGCTACAGCATCTTCTTTTATAACATCATTATTGCGTGTGAGAGAACAGCGCTTTATAGAGCGTACAGCTTTGTCTCATCCACGCGCATACAATAATATTGCTTTAAAAGATAGTAAAAATGGCGCTTAATACATACTTTTCTTTTTCTTAAAACGTATAATAGTATAGGTTTTATATCCAAAATCTACAATCTTATAAAAAGTTACACGTGTCCGAATATTGAATTTGAGTATGTACCTACTTAATGAAGAACAAAAACAAATAATAAGCCCTTCTGATCCTATATATGATACAAATATCGTTCTCAATGATACTTGTCGATTTATTAGAACGCGCGTAAGAGGATTGTGTCCCTAATTGGAGATTAAGATACTCACTTGAATATTGAGAAGAATATTTATGTAGTAAAATTTGCCAATAAAATTATGATCGTTGCATCACTGCCTTTTGAGTTGTTTTATTTATTTTGTTAGTATAAAATAATTTGTATTTTCTATCTACAAAGTAGTAAATATGTTTTTCTCTCTTTACAGGAGTGGTATACAAGCAGAGGATCAACTCATACGAATAAATCATAGTGCTGAGGCGCTACTTTTCCAAATAAAAACATTTGCGAATATCCGTTCTTTAACATTTTAAATTGATAAGTCAATTATAATCGCGTACCACAACGAGCGTAAAGTTGCGCCGTTGTCGATACGCTGATATCGATACCGCGACGCGACGCGCGCGGTCTTTAAGCTGTCGCTGCAATAGTCGGTGCTCGCCAGAGTCACGTGACTCGGCCAGCACGCCCAGCCACAGCCGTGGATAACCTCGGCCAGAGCCCCCTCCCGGTGAAGAGGCTGCACGAAGCGCTTCAGAGTGCGCAAGTGAAGCGCCAGCGGCTCTCCCCTCCGTACCCCGCACCCCCCGCGCCGCTCCATCCCATCCACCAGCTCGCCGTACACCAACACATCAAAGTGCAGCAGAGCATAGTGCAACAGAGCATCGTGCAGCAACACCAGTTGAACCTGGCCCATCAGTCGCTGCAAAACCTGCAAGCGCAACAGAATCTGCAGGCCCAACAAAGCCTACAGGCAGCGCAGAGCCTTCAGGCGGCTCAGAGTCTGCAGGCGGCACAAAGCCCTGCAGCTACGGGTGGCGCAGGCGCGCAGCAGGCGGCAGGAGCGACACAAGGCGCGCTGGTGCCGCCGCAGCAGCCTTCGCCGCGACCCGCATCCCCACAACACAAGACCATGGAGCTCGCGCTCTGTCAAAGCATGGACTCCGTCAACACCGCCACAACTGAGGAAGAGGTAAGTCGATGATTTTAACTTCATCAATTATACGTTTAGACGATTTGAGTTATACAAAAACGTTAGGCAAGCGTAATTAATTATAGACTGATCGTAACGACGATTGAACCCATAATCCGGACCATTTACACCTTTCATTTTCACGGTTCTCATGAATTAACAATAGAAACTAGAACGTGCCAAATTCCCCTTTCGGAGAGGACTTAATGTATCGTTTCGTTTTAGCTATTTGTCATCTTTCAATTGTAAAGTAATACCGAAGAGGTGCGGCTGCGTAGCTGTTACAATGGAGAAAACGTTCGGTTCTACAATAAGCATTCGCTAACACAATAAAAGGAAATTTTCCTTGTGACAGAGATGGCTCCGAGCCGAAACATTATATTATTCTTGCCTATCGTTATATTTTAGCCTCTATTTCTTCGGATTAAAGATCTTATTTCGATTTTGATACCGATATTTCAAAGGCAACTCTAGAGGCCAGGCGTCGCTATGTCACTTCCAGGCAGAATCGCGAGTTGTTTTCAGTAACGTCGCATTGAGTTCGCAAATCAATTATAATTTTAGGGATTGTCAACTTCTCACGTACGTTTCGATTCTAATTGAATTACGGCTTTGTAAATGTGAGATATACGAAACATTAAATTCCAAATTCGCTGGATAAATTCCATCTTTTCTAAACCATAACATCAACGCAACAACAAAGTAACAAGCACAACACTAAAGAAAAAGCGATAAAATCCTTAACGCAAACTAGGAGGAGGCGACGCGACGAGAGAAGTGGGCAGTGGTTGTGTTAGCCGAGACAAATAGAGTAGATGTCGCTTCACCGCTTTCAGCCGCTCTCCTGAACGGACAGCTTTATAAATAGCCTGTTTTATTGTTGCATTATCTTGTCTTTTAGTGCTGTCTATGAACTGAAAAATAGATGATAAAGACCAATTTGAACAAGATAACTAGGTACGGTAATTAGGTAGTCTAATAAATATGTTTTGATAAATGTAACTGTTTATGCAACATTGTATGAGCAATCGTAGATAATTTCATTTCTGTAGCAGTAATTCTAGCCGAGTCGTAGCAATGTGACATTAGTGTTCCAGATCCATCCAGTGTTTAGATTCCGTAGTATAATTTTATACCTGGCGAAAATAACTAAATGGTGCGTTCGAATTCTTTAGAGCATTAGCCTGAATGAATAGCTACGATATGAATGCAAATATCTATTTTTATTTCTTGTGTGGTATTATAGTTTTAAAAATATTCTATGTAGAAGACTGAACATTGTTTAATCGCTGCATCAATATAAAAAATAAGAAGTATATCATGAGTTCGGCGATTTAAAATGTTGTTTTTATAAGATTTATATTTTTGTTTAATGTGATTCATCTTAAGTGTATTAAACTAGGTGTCTATTAATCTGGACAAAAAAGCGGTTCTTAGGTAAATATATGTATATTATATACTTTACTTTTTGCACATAAACTACCAAAAAATGTACGATGTCGAAGTAACTAATTGTACGTATATGGTCAATGTGTGTTTACGTCTAACATTATAATAATTTTCAAATAACTACAAGTACAGACCAAGGCTACAGATCTTTTGAAGTATTTTTTGCGCAAATCCTTTTCATAATGAATACACAAAATACATACTCTTGTCAATGTCCAGTCTCTATTGTTTGGCAAGTTAGTGTTGTTGATTTCCCACTTCGCTTTGATGTGAATCCGACCGGTGAACGTGGGGGTCGCTTTATAGACAGGGTCCTTTGCTCACATAGCGTAGGTGCATTCATTCAAGCGGTTGACTATTGCTTGTACTCAGTTACTTCAGCTATGAGTATGTAATACTATGTCGCTGATCACAAACATGCAAAGCGCTGTATATGTGTATCGTAGATTTACGATATAAGACTGTTTTAATGCCTATATGTTTAGTTCTTATAATTTAAATGTTTTATTGCAAAGTATAAGTAGAATAACCTGTCCAGGCATAGAGTGTCTGCTCACAAACTGGCTTAGGAGTAGTAAGAGAAATGATAACAGCGAAATATCGGCAATCTATTTCGTTGTTATCATTAAACTAGCAAATCTATAATATTTCTTATCATAGTTTGAGAAAAACAACAACATTTATATGTACATAGAACAATGGCGAATAAATAAAGATAATAAATGTGTTTACAAAGTAAAATATCTACATGAAAGTTTTCTTTTCTTTAGATCCCTCATCTACAATTGCAATCGAATTTTATGTCGTTTCGTGTGTAATCTCAGGGGGTTTACGGGAGTGCGTTCGTCTGGCAGCCGTCGAGTCTGCAGACATCGGCGGCGCCGTCGAGTCTGCCTCCCAACACCGCCGTCTATTTCTGTTTAACAATTCCTCGCAATAAACTTTTACACTAGTATTTTAATAGTCAGAGCGTATCGACGTCTTGTAAATGATCGGTCTCGACTTGGAACAGGTTTGGTTTAAATAAAGCTAAACTTTATTAATCATATTGCCGCCGTCTACGTTTGACGTCTCGCTGTTAAATTTCACGTAATAAAGCTATATAAACAAAGGGAATACTGTTGTTATCATCAATGTGAATAAAGCTGCATCTCCTGTTATAGAAGACAAAGTGAACAATCCAAATGTTGTAACACAAACAATTATTGGCTGTTTGCAAGTATGATAAATGCATCGATCGTTCGTCGGCGGGGTATATCCGGTGGGATCGTGTGACAAGTCGGATGATACGTGCCGGTAGTCGGCTATCGGCCCTCGCAGACAACACTGCTACGGCTTCCTGAAACCTGTAACTACTTTTTGTTCCACGGTTCGTTCACATTTTGTCCGCGAAAGTTACGCTACAACTCCCTCGCGCGTTTCAACGCAACTTGATTCGAGCTCCAATTCTCACCCATGTAGTGTATCCTACTAAAAATGCTAATGTACCTAACCGAATGTTTGTATGTCAAACTTGTTGATTTAATATAAACAACCAATATTTATTACTATACAGGCTGTGAAAACAAAGGTACCTAAGTATATGTATTAATACAAAAGCACACACAGTTCACTAGTTCATAACTTGTAGTATTCATGTACGTCTTCAACTTTCCTTTATTAAAAGTCCTCGTAAACTCTAGATATTTCTCAGATTGTGTGCTTCAATCTAGGTAAGCAGTGCTTATCTGTGTAAGTGCCAACTCTGTTACAGTAAATTTAATGAAAGAACACTCGTAAACATTATTGCAGGAGAGTATTTGTATTTTCCGTCGGCCGTGTTCGAGCTAAACAAAGCAATGTTTTTTATTCTCGTTGTATCTTTGTTCTACAGTGGTCAAAGAAATTGGGACTCTTTTAAATAATTGGATAATTTCGATTTTGAGACATCAATTGGGCGGTCCAATTTAAAATATCGTAGAGACAGGTTACCAATATTATTTATGTTTCAAAAGATATTGGTAACGAAATATTTTTATTGTTCTGATTTGATAACCGATTATAGCTAATGACATTTCGTGATTTTAAAATTGATCTTATTTCTATGACAGTTTAATTTTTTGTCAGTTTTGTACATCTTTAAATATCAGGGATTTCATTGAATTACCTAAGAATAAAATTGAAGAAACTATATTAATACTTTTAAATGTAATTCAGGGTTTATTTGTCACAGTTGTTTAACAGTAAAATACATTTCACTAAACTTTAGCAACGCAGAATTCATTCGGAAGCGAACTACATAAATTTACACGGAGGTCAATTATTACATTTCGAACAGAATTCCATTTAAAGCTTTGTCTACCTCCAAAACGCACAATGAATTAGTTTAACTACCCTCAAACATAGGACGGGATCCTCTTATCCCCTTTGTGTTTTCGGAAAACCTAAATTACTTAAGTAAATTCAGACAGATAAATCACTATAGGTTTCCACAAGATAGATTGTTCACGTCCTAAACAGTAACTTTCTTATAATACATTTTATGTGTACTAGCTATAAATCTTTTTGTTTACATATCTGAAAAGTAAGAGTCTTTTCTATTATAAATAGTGTCTCATACAATACCTTATGTATTACAAATATTTATAGGTATAGAATTCGATAACTTAAGCTAGTAATAAAATAACTAAAGATGCAACAAAAATAGTCTCGGAGCTCGAAGACATGCAAATTCATATAGACGATATCGCTTTCGTTCTTGAAAATCCTTTAAGTATCTGCCAATAATACGCAGATCGAAGGAACATCTCCATGGGAACTGAAGAGAAAATTATTACCTCGCTCGAGTTCAATCGCGGAGACATTCTCTCTGGAACGATTTTAAGAGAAGAATTTCCGCAGAGTGGAATATAGACACCTCGACCGTTTCAACAGTTTGTCCACCTAATTTGTTCGTCGGCGCTCGACTGTAAAAACAAATAGCTGCTCCCGCATTTCCCCTTACAGAACGATAAAGATAGATATATTCTAACTAAACGGGGAAAAAGGAGGGATAGTTTTCTGAGCTTCGCGTTTACGGGTCGCTTCAATGAGCGATTGATGTTTACGTTCAAGCTTTTGTCTAGTTCAGTTGGAATCTTGTTTGCTGGCCGCTGCAAAGAGGCTCCTTTGTCCATTAACAGAGTAATAATGAATCGAGCTTTATTTAATGCTCGTCGGTTTGAGTTACTCGTAGAAAACTTTTAATTGAATTTGTTGGTCGATTTTGACTTTTTGACGGGAGCGTGTTACGGCTTTAAAACAATTTTTAGGTAACGCTTTGGCAAAGTTACGCTTATCAATATACCTACCGATGTTAAATCAGGGATGTGTTTAAGGTCCTTTAGATTATTAGAACTTTATACTGCTGGCCACCAAAAATTTAAACTACATTCACAACTTTAAAAATCTTAAACAAATTTTATTGTAAAGAATGAAGATTTTCGCTGCGGCGTGTATATATAAAATGATTTATCGTCTAAATGATGATGTACAGCGGGCAAATATTTTTATCAAGTCTTTTACATCTGGAACATTAATTTGACATTAACACGAGACAGCTCTAATCGTTATTATATCTCACTTATGACACTTAAAAGCGGCTACATTTTACGACATCCTGGGGCTTTATAAATCAGAACACATCAGAGTGAGGTCAACTCCAGCTGAGTACACTGGATTGACCACGCAAACAGAGACGTTGCACATTGAATAACTGTTTTCCAATGCGCTGAGCACAGCCTCCCTATCGCTTTTGCACCTCGGATTACCGCCGATCGTTCGCTGACCAAAGAGGACAAAAACTTCCCGTTTGATGTTTAAAAGTCCAAAAAGGAAATTTAATACGTGAGGGCTAATTATCCATGCAGCTCCATGCGTCCGGCTGGGTTTACATCGCTCTAGCGATTTTTCGTTTACACGATGTTGAGGAATTCTTATTACACTTTTATTTTTTAAATTAGAGAAAAGTATTCACTCACAAACATTGTTTATTTAAATTTTCACAAGCTATACTGGTCCACGGCTCACAGCGGTATAGTACTTAATGTGAGTGAAGTAGTTAAGAGTAGTCGTAGTAGTAGGTATTTATTGTGTATTGTGCAAACAACTTGGCGCCTCGCCAAACGGACGCAGCTTTGTGAATCCTGGCAATGTATTAATTCACAGATATTGTTACGCAGAGTCTGACAAATGATGTCACTACTTTAAAAAAATATGGTTTCGTGGGGTTGTCGATGTAAAGCTATATACAGAAGAGCGAACAAAGTCGCGTAGACCGAATGGACCGTGGAAGTATAATCCAAAATGCAAAACGAAAATCGACGCCCGCATTGTGAGCGGAAAATCGAACTCGAATGTCGCAAGACGAAAGGCTCTTTGTGCGCAATCAATGGCCCCTCGATTGCTGATAACTTTCTTTGCACCCTGCGAAGTTTGAGTTGGAAACTGCCAGTCGGGCATCTGTTTAACTCTTTACTCACTCTACGTGTACGATAGTTCTGCTCGAAGTAATACAGTATAGTTTGCCTAATCAATTTAAAACAATTTGCTAAATTCAGCAAAAGAAAATAATTTCTGTCTAAAATGTTGGTCACGTTTACTCTTCAAACTTCGTTCTCAATTGTAAGGACAAAATGGAAAGTGATATTTTTAAATGAAGATATTCTTTGCTCAAAATAAATTGTATGAAAGAATCTGATTACACAATTATGCGTAATATTTAAAAAGTTGTACGTGTATATCGTTTACATTGAATATGTAAATTTTCTAGCTTTGAGGGTTTTATCATTTTAGATATTCAAGCTCTCTAACTATATTACAGTCAGTTACAGCTCTGGCGGTAATCAAGCGAAATTAATTTATTAAACGTCTGGAGGGAGTAAGTTTGGTCCGGAGTAAGTTCCGTTGTAGGAGCGAGCCGTATCACTGCGTCGACATTGGAGTCCGTGTTCAAACACGAGCATTAACGCGGCCAATAATTCACAATCTTCTTGTTACTGCACAAATTAAGTTCTTGGCTCGTTGCGGTCACGTACGGGGTCGCCTTGTTTGAAATACGAAGGAGCTCATCGGTCGGGCTCGTTAAGCGTCGGAGCGTGCTTTTATTACAGCGAGGCGTGCGCCGCGGACGCGCGACACTTGAATATTAAACCAAACGGCACTGGGTCATGCATATTGTCCCGCACCAATAATAACCGGCATAGGAACTCGACGCACTATTCGATTTGCGTGCTCGCCCTCCCCGAAGCACAGGGAGTGCAACGCGACCTCGCTGTATTGTGTTACGAAGGTTCTCATTTGATATGGAGCTAAATCAAGTTTCTTTGATCGTCTCTTATCATCGTAACATTTAAATTCAGTAGAGGAATTAGTAGCGTCGGTTTATTTAGTACAATCTCGAAACTCTCGGCATAATTTAAAAGAATACTGTCTGCGTAAATTCGACAAAAAATAGGCACGGCGGCGTCGTATAAAATAACATAACTGCCCTTATTATTTCCGAGTTTTCCTGAGGCATTGAAACAGATAAGAGATGAGATTTTTCTCGAATCGCAAAATCTTGTAGAGAAATAAAGATGTTCGCTACACAAGCACCCTTGGTTTTGTAAAGAGGGAATTTGCCGTAATTCTATACTATATCCTTATAAAGTTTTTATGCAACTATAAACAATTTATTGCTTAAAAGTACAATGCAAACTTACTTTATTACATTATTAAAATTATACATAGACGTGCTGTTTTGCAATCCTTGAACGAATATATTTGGTACTATTGACATGAGCATAAAATAGCACGTAACACTTGCACATCATTATTTATTACTTCAGAGAAATATTAATTGTAGTCGTACATTAAATAATAGATAATAATAATGAATGGCTTACCTACATTTATAACAAAGTACATTTGCCGTGGGACGAAACAGTATCCGTAGTTGTTTTGATTCTATCTTCATATCGAAAATTACGAATAGAATTATTACGCAGTATCTAAGCAAGTATTATACATTCACTCAATGTATAGGCAACACCTAAAGTAAATAATAATATCTTTATAATATTTAACGTTCATTATCGCCATCATGGACTTGTTTTTTTTTGACATTTTGGTCAGGTAGGCCATGGTTACATATTGACTAGGTAGTATACCTTAAGTGGAAGATCTGGATGATATGCGTGCACGACACTAGAGAAGTACTATCCTTGTACCGCCGGCCGGCGTAAGACTATTAATGTAATTACTGTGTTTCGCCCAGTAAATAAAAGTTTCGAGACTCACATGGCTTTCCCTTCATAACATATTTTATGCCTTTTCTCGAGATTGGCAGCGCGCAAGTGATGTATCTGATATTGCAAGGATCCAATTTTTCAATTCGAATCAGTAGTTTCTGGGATTAGCGCGTTCAAACAAACAAACAAACAAATTCTTCAGCTTTATAATATTAGTATAGATGTCATCAGACTACAATTTTTAAATCTAGTTATCATGTCTATTACGATCATTTTATGACGTCCATTAAATTAAAAAAGTAACGTTTGCTTTTGATGTTATTCGTATTTTTTAGGCTTTACTCACATTTTCTCTGCGGCGCTGGTGTAAACATTCGAGAGGTCTTAAAATGTTCATAATGGTAAGACTTTGTAGCACTATATGATACTTGGTCAGCTGACTAGTATATATATATATATATATATATATATATATATATATATCTATAGTATTATGAACGCGCCAGTACCAGCCGAGTAAATCACATCATGTGTAGAGATTCTGCAATAAAAGAATTTCCGCAGGCGCGATGTCTATGGAATATATAAACTTTTCCTGTAGCAATAATAGTTCTACCACATTTATTTTTATAAGTTTGATTTGTGTTTATACTTCTTTGTGGAACTTTTTGTTTACACGAAGTTGATTATTAAACTAGGAATAACCTTCTTAAGAACCATGTACTTATCTATATATTATAGGTCAGGGGTGGTACAAGCCAGAAACAAAATCTGGATTGGTTTTCCTTTTGGTTTGCATTGTTATTGTTCCAAATAGATTCATTAGACTAGTACACTACCATTGCCTAAGATTTATTTTATATATAGTATTAAGTCTATGATAGATCAGATAGAGTCGACCTCTTTAGAAATACAACCTCTGTTTGCCGCAATGAATGGTGTTCACATGTTCACATACGGTTATTTGTCTATGCAAATAATATCATGTGAACTTGAGTGCTTATATATTATTTAAACAATAAAACTTTTTTCTACTCATACAAGCAGTAGTCTACGACTCTCATAAAAGTAAAATACAAGACTATACGTAATATTGAGAATACTCTATATTATTATTACGTTTAGTTTTGTATTTAGTCTAAGTATAATATATTTTAAACTAGTTATCTATATGATATAGGTACTTGTCTGTAAATTTCGCATACACGTTATCAGAGGGCCAACGTATGATTGGTAGAGTATTTAAGGTATTTATTTACATTCGAAATTATAATATTAGTTAGGATTACTTTTGCTTTTTCGGATATAAAATTATAGCTACGTAAGTACTACCCTACAGAAAGGACAAACAAAAACACAATCGCATTAGTGGCGCGCACTCTAGCCGCGGCGCGCGGCGTTAACTCACTGCGAATAATAGTCGTGTAATATATTTAACTGCTGCATGATAAATAGATGCCATATAATTGTCCATCGGTAATATGATTGACGCAACGTCTCGCAACAATTAAAATTCAAGATGCGTCACATTTGATCAACTCGTGATGATCGGAATGAGGTCACGCCTCGTATTGTCTTTATCTATTATTTAGATTACACTTTGCGATTCATATAACTAGACACATTTATATCTTATGTTATTGCATTGGAACTAATCAAATATGCGGATGTAGGAAACTTGTTGATTGCCATTTATTTTATATAATAAATAAGCTGTACTAAATAGTTCTCAATCAGCAAGTTTCCTACTTATGTATATTTGCGATCCACATCATACTTTTAGGAAAAGAAGTATTGTAAATAAATAAATAAATAAATAAGTGTGATGTGGATTTATGTATATTGCCTATAAATTATTATAATAGTGGCTAAGTAGGAATATCAAATTTTCTGCTTGGGTTTTTATAATGAATTGTTTTTTACGGTCCTACAACTATTTCTACTTAAAAACCAATTTATTTCTGTTTCTTTTTGACATGGAAGAAAGTTAAACTAAAATATTATGACAATAATTATGTTTATATCAAGAATCTAACGATTTAACAAATCATCGGAAGACCTAAATAAGTAATCGCTAGGTAAGAATTTTTTATGTTGTAATGTTTCTATTGTGACATCAAAATGGTAAGAGAACAATTTCAAAATTAAATTATGAGACAAACAAAACTAAACAAATAAAGGGTAAAACAAATATTAGGAAGAAATAAGAATACTAAGACTGGTCCTTGTTGCTGCGTAGTAAGTAGATATTAACTAAAAGTTTTTAAAGGCAGTCTGGTTTGTCTCTTTACTCCTAAATGACAGTTTGTATGGAACTGCTATCAACTGTAATGTTTTAAGTGTAGAGGGGGAAAGACAAAGTTATGCAATTTTATTGTATTTTCATCACGACTTATACAATATACATGAGCAAATGGTCTCGAAGGGAGCTGTTAAGTGGCGCCTTCTGCTTTCCTTGTTAACGCTTATAGACAAGCGGTAGTTTCTATCTTCGTTTGCAAGGAATAAGATTGTAGTATGAACTGTTCTGTGAAGATGTATCTAGGCTAGATACTATCTTATGAAAGAGTTCACCAGCTCTGTTCACTAGTTAAGAAGCTGACGTTCAAATAACCGATCTTACCGCCAAATCTCGAAACTAAGGCAGAAAGAAGGTATTATTACGTATCGATGGCAGTGATTCGCTGTTGTTAATAATTACGCCACCGAGCCAGTTCTACGTGCGATGCATAACTAGACTTTTTGTGTCAGCTTGATTCAGTACCTTCGTAGTAGTAGTCGGTGATATAATGTGTTTGCTCTTAAAGTAATTACAATGACCTAAATGGCTCATTGTACTGTGTTCGTGTGCATATTAGTAAAAATAATTTGTCATAGTTAGTGTCAGAGAACGAAATTATAGCAGACGTTTTGCCGCTTTAAGCATTTGTCCAATTGCACAGACGAACAAAATACTTAACGTCGGCTATTTGGTCTCTTAGCAAACACAGCCACATGATATGAAATTTCATTTACATTACATTGATTAATAATTGTTTGATTCTTTCGCTACCGTCAGTAATTTTTTAAAAGAGCTTTTAGAGTAAATTTGGCTTAACGATGTTCTCCTGGCGATAAAAATCTTGCTAAAACATACTTGTTTGGTACAATCCCATTCTCTTTGACCAATCTAGTTTATGATATAGCGTTCCCTTTATACCAACCTGTTGGCTATAACGGTACTTGTTTGGTACAATCGTATAAACCTGATAAGATAGTAATTGCCTAACAAAAGCACAATGACAGACTTTTCTTACTACTCATTCGCTTCTCGTTGCTCGCCAACTAATATCTAACTTTATTTTTTTGCCTTAAACACTCATATGGATGTGCATAATAAATTCTGAGACCTACTTTGTATAAAATTATAATTATATGCGTTGTCATGCTAAGGTTTTATCTGTACATTTATCTACATATAAAATCCTCTCTTGTTTGTTGTACAATGTCCGTTGTTCCTTACAAAGAACTGGCATTTTAATAGGACCGCGTATCGATAACCGTTCGCGCTTTGTAGAGCACGTCAACTCAACGATCCATACGGACATCCATGACGTTCGTTACGGCCAATCAGATGTTTGAAAAATATTGAAAGCTAATCCTGCGTAAATCTAACATCGCGTTAGGATGTCAGAGGACAATTATTGTTATAATTATGTCAATATAAAACTAGTATTGGGAGAAGTGACAGATAGCTTTTTGATGTGTAAAAAACATGTAGTGCACCAAAGTGGCTTTTGAGATCTCACTGGAACTGGAGAAACAGCGACGACTATAAGCAATTTATTTTGCCTTAGAAATTATTTCTTATCTTTCATATAAAAGTTATCCATCAGATATTATAACCTGACTGAATACAAAAGTTAAACGATAGACCTATTTTATTAATAAAATAGAAATATTAATTAGTTTAGGTCGTATTCTATGAATAACTTTAATCTGATGATTGAAAAATTTCATAATAAAATTATATACCCGTTACACATAAAGTATCCTTGTGCGTAGTGTGAATAAAATCTCGATATTTAGAAAAATTATGTCAATACGATGACATTACGCTAGCTTCGCTTAAAATACACATCTTTTTAAATTTACTATTCAAACAAAGCCAGGGTCGACGATTTGTATTATATATTTCACTACTCAAGTTCATAATTATGTCTTCACTTACACCAGCGTTTATTAATAGTATTATTACTAAGATGCTTACAAACGTTAACAATAAAAATTTCAACAGCCAATTTTGAATACTCTGTCGAAATTATTGGGAGCTATAATCCGAGTCGAATTGGCATAACACTGTGTGTCGGGTATAGTATTAATAATACTAATCTGTTGTAATAGCCTGTGCTTTGGACATAGAATCCTCCGTATGGAGCTCTGCTCACGTATTCTTACCTGTTCTAACTGGTATACCGGATCGATAGAACGGCGAGTTCAGTTTGGTGTTACCTAAGAGCTAGGTAAACGGGAAGTATGAACAACATGATACACTTGTAACTCATATTTCCTACTTTGTAGAGCTTTCACTAATATTTAGAGCTCGTAGTAATGCAACTTGTAAAACAGCTAAGTAACTAATCTTATTAGTTCAAAATTGTATTTGCGTGCTATCTTCTCCATTAAATACTAGTTTTTAAAAAAAAATTGCATAAACAGTTGCTCCATGACATGATTGTGCATTAGATGGCATGACGTGATTTTTATTTGAAATTCTAACATTTATATTTTCAGAAGTAGAATTGTGTTGATTTATCATAATATCTATATCGCTATTAAGACTACAAACTTGGAATTTGGCACGGGTGTTTATTACAAGAGCTTTCTAGAAGTGACGTTATGAAATCATTTTGCCAAAGACGTCTCATAAAAGTGTCAGATTGGCTGACTTTTCGTTAATAGATATGTTTCTAGTAGCGTATGTTCGAAGCGGTTCGATGAGACTGACGCTGTTAGCAATAGCATGCACAATATGTCACACGAGATCAAAATATTGATGAATGTGTATGGATTGTAACAAGGATTTTGGTATGTCAAACAACCATCAATCCATTGATTTTAACTGCAGAATATATGCACAAACCGATCGTTGAGCAATATCCATTAGCTTGTATTAATCGGTTCACCGACATGCCTGCTCCAATTTATTTTCAATTTAAAATGTAAAAATTGTAACATCATGTGAAAATTACAAAATGTGTGCCCTTTGACGGAGTAATCTTCTCAAGGAAATTGTATTATTCCTTACACGTTCCCATAAAGATAAACAAAATTTATTTGAGAAAATGTCATTATCATGGATATTGGGCTTAAATAAACTATTAAATATTAACCGCCAACATTTCGTAACAGTTGCCAAAGTCGATATAAATATTCAAAGTTATTTCGTGATGATGTCATCGTGCTATAAATGTAAATAAAATATATCAAACATGGATATCCGGATGAGAAATGTTATTCATCAAAATAATATGACTTATGTCAATGACGGAGTTATTATGTCTACAGGTGGCGATTATGTTGTAACTCTCACAAAACTAATTATACTTCACTTCTATATTCCAAAGAGGATAGTAAATGAACAGTCATTTATTACAACTTTTATTTTAGTCCATTGCTATGATAAAGCTTAGTCATTCTTTACATTAAGGACAAGCGCGTACATTTATTTAATAGGTCTATGTAGCTTTCTTTATTGTAGATAATTTAAACAAATGTTAGATAGTTGGATTAAAAATAGCTTTATTCGTTTAGTGCATAATGGGTTATTATGCGATTTAGTAAAGAACGCGCGGAGGTGGGTGTCGGTGAGTCGGTAAACAGTCCGGTAGTCCTGTGTGGACGTGCACAAGCCACAAAAGGTGCTATGATTTATGGCGATGGCAGGACGAAGTCCCGCACTCACAAGTAGTCGCGACATTAACATTCGTGGCGCGTGTCTGCTGCTGCGTTTGTTGCCTTATACGAGTAAGGTCTCCTTGAGTCATTATTGGGATGTAATCGCAATAGCAGGTACTACGATTTCACATGCTGACCCACTTAGTTCGTTTAGATTCGCTGACAGTCGTCGTAATTTATATCTGCACTAACATTTATAGGGTTCGCTTTCGAATTCAGACACGAATATATCTTGTTACGAGGAATAATTGCGGTAGAGCCCTCCAATTAATATAGAAAATTGCCAGACGCGAGACTATTTAGAATATTCAAATTATAACTAGTGGTCTTATTTATAGATCAAAGTTATTTACCATTGTTTAATTGATAGCTGGTTTACCGTACGAGACGCATAACATAAATAACGGTGAACGTTTTGCTACAAAATTTATAGACAAACTAATTCTAATTTTAATGAGATCTAAGAGATTTTTGGCGCATATTATAATGTTAAATTAAACGTGTCTTGTTCACAAATGTCAATTGTAAATTAAAATAATATTATTATATATTATTAATGTTATTTTACTCCACGGATAGTGCAGTTGTTTTAATTGTCATCTTGCTACTGCCACCGCATCGTTTTAGATTGTTCTAGAAATAGATGTGCTGAGTATGGGTGTTCTGTCTGTCCATTGTTTAAGTGTTTGTTAAGTGAGAGACTTTACAGGGCGGTATTATGGGCATAAAATATTCAACAGAAGTTATCTTTAAAATTTATAAGATAAAGTACTGTATAGATTAGTTGAGACCTAGTGCGGAAGTTGTCTTTATGAAATTAATTATTATGTCCAGCAATGATATTTTCAGCGCATTTTCTAATGTCAAATGGTGGTTTTTCTTTATTCCCAAATGTCAATTGTTAACTGAAGCGTAGGTAATTATAAATGTGGGCAAGTTCGATTATCGCTTGCGTCGCCGTGCATCGTGCGTCGGTACGATATTACGCGACATCCCGCGACAGTTGGCGAACGACCAACGTTGTGTCGTTGACTGCGGACTGACCATTTGGTTTTATTTTATGCTCTCATCAGAACCTTTATCGGGCAAATTACCAGCAGAGGGAAAACCGAGCACCTAATTTCCGGCAACGATTTGTACGATCTACTTTTTGAAATGAATAATTTAATCGTATTGATGGCGACGCTGACTTTCACGCCTTTTGCTGATAATAATGAACTGAATGTTTGTGTTATTGAAACAAATAACATTTTATGTTTAGTACCATCTTAGAAATTCTGATGTTTAGAATGTAAATGTAATGCAAACCGTAATATTTTACGGTTATCGATTACAATATGATCCATAAAGTTTCCATTAAAACTGTAAATAGAATTGTGCGTAAAATTGTTATAAAGGATATTTATTGGTCCGAAGTACGATTAAATTTAGTAGCAGAAGTTTAAACTCGGACGCGGTTATTATTTAATAGTGTATCGTGACGTGACATCAAATCTTTTGTAAAAACATGTGTATACATTACAAGTTACAATAGCTTGCAAGCATCATGGTCAGCTAAAGTGAGTGCTACATGTTTTACCGTTGCCGGTGTACAAAATTCAATACAGAATAGATCAACAGTTCCAAAAAAAGAAATAATATCAAAAAGTCATGTAATACAAATCATACTAAGCATAGCGTAACTAGGTAGGTACATAGGTTTATAAGAATTTAGAAATATGGTACATAAAATATTCATAGCAAAGGAATCAGGATATAATGCAAATTAAATTAATAATAGTGAATATCAAACATATAACAAGCAAGTAGGCATCGCAATGTTAAATTAATAATTATTATATTTAATGAAGATTTAGAAACATGATAGTAGATAAATATTTGACAAAGCTAATTTAATTAAAAGTGAATATTATTATTAATTGATAAATAAACATTTCAGTTTTTAATATTCCAATGTAAAGAAAGTCATGAAAATAAAAAGATAAAAAAGTAAATATAATAATAAAAAACAAACACATGTCAACAATAACTATACCAATGTCAAATAGGGAAAAAGAAATGTCATATTTAATAGTAAATGTCATAGTATTAAAGACTAGCGGTCGCCTAGTGGTCGAATTCGACCATAATTGATTTAAATTTGAAGTTTCATTGTTATTAAGGATTTACTGTCTATACTTTAGCCTTATAATCACATTTCATTTAGATTTCGCCAAGGCTATATAGGTTAATTCACCTATTTTTTTTAAACTAATTATTATTTACTTATCTTTCATTTGACGATATTCCTAACCTTGCTACTTTGTTTTCTTTATTAGACATAAATAAGGTATGTAACCATAGTTACGAAGAATTGTACGACGTCAACCGAACAATGCCGCAATACTACGAAAGCGATTCGACTGCTTGTGTCAAATGCATGGTAGTGTGCGTGTAGTGTTTTTTCATTAATTTAATGTATTTCTAATGCATATTTTATAAAAATATTAGAATTCGCCACTCCTTCTCCATATAAAGTTTAACTGTGCCAAGTTTCATATATTATTCCTCCGCCCGCGCAATTTTCGTAAAAAGGGGTACAAAGTACGTATTAATATATAGATAATGCCAGCTTTAATCGCGGTCGTTCAGAAAATCCCTTATACTATAATAGCATTTTATTAACTAAGTGCTTTTTAAGGTGGGTTTTGAAATCCTTAGCGCTTAGTTGTTTAATATTCTTAGGCACTTTATTGAAGATAATTGGCGCCATACAAAAAACACTTGTGGTCCTAGATTTCACAATACATAATCTATCGTTGTTTCGCGGGTTACGTTGGTTAACCTCAGATAACTTATCAAATAGATGAGAATTTGATTTCACAAAGGTTGCTTCTTCATATATATAATACTAGCTTCTGCGCGCGACTCCGCCCGCGTGATACCTACATCAATAAAAAGTAGCCTATGTCCTTCTCCAGCTCTTAAACTATATCTGTACCAAACTTCATCTAAATCGGTTGAGTAGTTTAGCCGTGAAAAGGTAATAGACAGACAGACAGATAGACAGACATAGTTACTTTCGAATTTATAATAGATATTAGTAAGGATATAGCGAGGGCACCGTTAGAATTTTATATTTCACGAAGTAAGGCTTACAATGCAACTAAATCGTGCAAACAAGATTACCTTTCATATCAGTTAACACGCAAACACGGCGATGAATATTAAATTTACCTCATCGTTATCAATGTGTTTGATTCAACCCTCTCCACATAATTTGCGAGCGGATTGAATGAGGTAAAATAATAACGAAAATCTGAATACATTGGGCATGTTACATATGCGGGCGGAGGCTTATTATGTAAATGCGACCCCTCATGTATGTTGTGGATAAAATTGCAGGCGCCTTACGGACTACACGCTCCAAATAGGAATAGTAAGCTATATCGTAGAAGTTTATCCGTGTTGACCGGAGGAGAGTAGGGCGGGGACATACGGAGATGCCACTGCTACACTCGTAACATAAAAACAATTCACCAATCTTATCGGGAACATTTATACTTGAAAAGGCACTCTTAAAATTTAACGAGAAATAACGAAGTCCGTCAAATGTAGCTTCTTGTTTTGACTGCGAGGTAATTCTCATCGTCATGGGTATTGAGTGAGCGTTGCATTATTTACTCTGAATTGTAGAATCATTAATTAAATCGGTGTCCGCGAGCGGTACTGTCAGTCACGTGGTGTAACGCGCGGCCTGCGATCTCGTGTGTCCAACGGTGCATCTAAAATTTCCCACATCGCGTAATCGAACCTGAATATGAGCGCATAATTGCTTATTTGCCTCATTTCGGATTAATTCGCGGCCGGAGTCCGTGGTGTGGGTAAATACGGTCCAATACGAACATTGGGTTCACGAACGAAATTCGCTTTTGTTCTAAGTGACGGCGGGCAGGGCTACCGCTACAGGGTTACGTCATTTAATTGTAATATTTTCACAAATGACCTGACAGATATATTTAATTTACTAATTAGCAATTTTGACTATGACCGTATATTACATTTTGACTTCATCTGTAGTCATATTTAAAGACAACGCTTTATAATGTATGTAATGACTCATGAGTATAACGAATTACCTAATAATGTCTAAGTAATTAACAATCTTCTAATAATGTCTTTGATAAACCAACGTAAAAACAACTATTCATTTCAAATGAAAAGGTAAAAACATGACTTAGTTTGCTTATAAAGAATTTATTTTCACCATTTGAAATATTTGCTCACATAATATCATTCTTGTGGAATATGGAGGTATTAGTTTAAAAAAATTGCAATTGGAAATCCTACCATGATTATAAAACATATTAGTTTATAGTACAAACAACATGCAGCTTATTTATTGTAGTGTTGACAGTTTTTGTTTCGTTAAAGTAACAACATTCTACTTTATTGTTTCAGGTAAGCACAGCTTCGGTTGTAACAAGGATTTATTCTGACGGTAATGAATAAAATCCAATTAAACTGTTGACACTCACCCCTAGTCTCGGTAACGTGGAAGGTATGTCCAGTGAACAGCGCAGCCGGCACTTACTCAAATGAGAAATTCATTACAAGCGCTGTTTTTGCGGATTTCGGGTTATGTCCATAAGGCCGACGCCGACGGTGCAGTTTGCAATACGCCGTGTACCTACTCTTTGTTTGTGCTCTTCACACTAACATACTCCGTTTACAACATTCACAACATTACCGCATTTTTTGCTGCATCCCGTAAGGGAGCTAATTACGCGTGGCTTGGATTATGCATACTTTAGATTGTACAATGTTAACGCTTATATTGTGGAGTATTACTATCAAACGTGCTAACTAGAAACAGCGCTTGCTACAAGAATAGCATTTTTAAACAATATTTAAAATGCTGTAGCTTTGTAAATATTTAACGTATATACATTTTCAAGAACGCTAAACGTTGCTTCTATACTTCTAGATTGATGTAAGTGCCAACGTATTTTAATAGATTGTACCTACGCGGAGATGTAAGTAACTGCCTGCATTAGCAGTAGAATTAATGAATTCGCTCGTGTAAATTAGAAAATGCTCTAGGTTTGCAAGTCATATTTCAGCAGACAGTCAATCAATGGTCGGCCAGGTATTTTACTCGTAAATGATGGCTAATAGAAGTCGTGTGTAGAACAAGCGCATTGTAAATAGCTAGAATGTTGCGTTTAAAACAACTTGTCGATTGTTTGTTTAAATGTTTACAGCTTGCACTGAATTGATGGGCAATTCTGTACGAGCGTCATCGCATTTGCTTCCAATAGTTTACATTGTGATAGTAATATCGAGGCTGAGCGTTTTACTTAAAAAACGTTCTAAGAATGTTCAATTTTACAACGTTCAACGTTCGTTTAACAGTTGATGGTAATCGAAATTTGATTGTGTGAAATGTAACTGTAACTACTACAACCAATTTAGAGAGCCGCGTGTACAGCTGTCATAATAAAATAGCTTTACGTCATTGTGACATATTAATCAATAAATTCCATCATAATGAAGAGTGAGAGAAGACTGTTAAAATAAATATTTTGCCCAAATTAAAACCAACTATTATGCTTGTCGGTTTTAATTCGGGCTGGGTTAAGATTAGAATTTTATTTTTAGTTCTAAAATTACTTATCTAAATGTTGGCGATAATAATACTGAGTTACAAAACTTCCTTTTGGGTTTTAGCTTATTATGAATCATTGTATAAACGTTTATAATATTCGTTATAATATTCATAAACGAAATTTGCTTTAATAGTTTGTCGCTAAATACATATTGTAATCTGTACATGTGGCCCACACTTAGATTATTATTATATGAATGCATATTTTATTTCAAACACATATTTACATAGCTGATTCAAGGGGAGCATT
Organism: Catocala sponsa; assembly: GCA_963564715.1. NCBI lineage: Eukaryota > Metazoa > Arthropoda > Insecta > Lepidoptera > Erebidae > Catocala > Catocala sponsa. Next base: position 15,606,609 of record OY751338.1, on the reverse strand, counting down.
GTTTTTGAATAAAACATATTTTAATATTAGCATACATATTAATTATACCTTTAGACTTGGTGACATTAATGGATAAATAATGAACATTAATCTATAAGCTATGTATTGTCTAGCATTCCTTGACGTCTATAAGATCCGATTGGTTATTTGAGTAGGAAAAATATCTGCGTTGGTTCACTAACACAAAATTTACTCTGATTCGAACCAACTATACAAAATACATAAATTTGTATTTCTTTGTGGAATCTAAGTAGCATTGGCACGTGGTGATTCTACTACTTCCAAAAGCTGCAATCTTGCTATCAAATCATATTTTACAGAAACCCGACCTTATTTATTGAAATTTAACAATCTTCCTATTCGTGGAAGTTTGCCAACCCATCACCTGCAGGCTAATATGCATGCAATATTACTAATATTGTACGCCGAATGTGAATAATTAACAAACCAATGATGTCAGATAATACCTGTCTAATATATAATTACGTATATCGTCTTAGTAGGTATATAAATCTATACGTATTTGGCGTCCATAGGGGATAGATAGGCAAGGTTTGTATGCGTAGCGTATAACATGAAATATTGGGACATCGATGTCCCTACTCCCGTCCCTTGCATACTAATGTAATTTGAACAGCGGCACCGCACAAAAGCCTTGCGGATCTTCTTTTGGTATCGATTAGCCTCACAGTGTACCGTCTTTTCGTTAATCTGAGGAAAATCGACGCTTAACACCAATGTGTTATTAAGTTCGGTTACATTTCGGCTTAGTTTAATCGTGACGTTTAGACTTACGTGTAAAAGATTTCCTTTGCTCTTACATTTGCTGAAGTTTTACACAAAACTATGAGAGGAATAGTATCAAACGCAATGGTGAAATAGTATAAATCCAATTGAGAACGTTAAACTATCTGGAAAGGTTTAACCTTTTTTTTTGTAGGTTAAAATTAACAAACAGAGAATTTGGATATTTTCAATTACGTGCCCATATCAGTATATTGTAATTCTAAGAACATTTACGTCAAACGATAAAATTAAACTATTTATGAGCTGTTTTATGATTGGGTCGTATTAATATTTGACAGCAATAAACTCATATAATGAGACGATGATTTGCTGAAGGTAGACATTTTATTTTTAATATTTGTATTTCTTGACAGTGCTTAGGAGAATATCGTTTGGCTTTATGTGCTGTTATGATGAATCGTGCGTTTTTCTAGATCAGAAAGACTATGTTTTTCACCTCCATTTTATAAGTAACTTGTCTCACCTTATAGCCTACACTCAGTTATCTTGTTAAATCTTTGCATTAGACCGAAGAAAATGGTAAGGCAACAAGCAATCAAAGCGTTGTGCTAACGTAAGTAAAGAGACTTGGAGTCTAACGCGATGCTATATTTGATTAGTTCACACTAATGTGAGTACACATAGGTTATCGATACGTGTCTGTTTACTGTAGAAATAGATCTGGCCACGTATGTGTTTCGGAGAAGCATTGTCGTCAGTGAGCGAGTGTTTCTTAGAATAACTGGTGCAGATGCATTCGGTGTCATGTCAATTTACTTACGTTCGAAGTTCTACCATACCTAGCTATTTGCATGAGAAACTATAATTCCTAACTAATATTATAAATGCGAATGTGAATTTGTTTGTTTATTTATTTGTTACTCTTTCACGCCGAAACTACACGATCGAACGTCATGAACTTTCGCATAGACGCTGTCAGAGTTACAGAATAGGATATAGGTTACCTTTCATCCAGAAACAAGTACTGTATCCAAAGGAAAACGAATATTGAGAAAATTTTGTTTAACGCAAACGAAGTCGCGGGCAAAATATAGTGAAATATAAAGTTTATAAATAGTTTCTATTCGCGTAAATTTTACGGAAACGCTATAGTCTACACGCGATACCTGGATAAAAGTATCTTATATGTTAATACAAGAAATGAACTATCTGTATGCCAATTGGCATTCAAATACGTTCTACGGTTTACGAGATATTGAGAAACAAACATTTAAACGTTTTCGCAAACTTTTGCATTTATAATATATAGCAGGGTTTTCAACTAATATTATAAACAAAATTATGCTCGCGGCTCCGCTCGCACATACGTAGGTTATGCCAATGTTCTATTCTTCTTTTTTATGGATCATATTTACCCTATGTCCTTTTCAGTACTCCTGATAAAGTGTACGTGAAATTTCATGATGATCGGTCGAGTAATTAAGGCGTGACAGCGTAACGAACGAACTCACATGAGCTAGGACTAGAATGTCTGATTTTGCAATATTTCAAACAACAGACGCAAAGAACACCTAACCTCGAAACAACCATTTGTGGCACACAGAATTTTATGCTCTGGATGAGATTCGAACTCGCTTGGCGTTGTGGCGAGGCGACCACTTAAACCACTACGCCATTGCAGTCGAGTCGGTTGTCCATATAGTGGATGTAGGTACTTTATTATTAGTTCTTCGGCTGACCACTCGAGTACCTTAACTTGATAACACTCCAACGTTCCTCTCTGCACTCAATAACATACTTGCTTCGCTTACGTCATACAAAACCGTTATTATCACCGGAGATATTAACATCGATATCAAACCTAATTCTTCAGACATACGGTCTCATGAATACCTAAGCTCCCTTGCTTTTAACGGATTCCTTCCTGCACACACTAGACCTACTAGAGGAGATAATTGCCTCGATCACGTTTTCTTACGTACCAAGATCAAAGCCTTTACCCTTGTCTATGAAACAACGGTGACTGATCACCGATCCTCTCTCCTGTGTCTGAACAATAAGAACGATAATAGTCCAAAATCAAAAATTAAAAACAGCTATTAAACTGGATTATGATGCCCTCGATACTGTTATAAAGCAAATAGACTTTAAACCTCTCAATGACCGACCCAAACAAAGCGACAGACACCTTTATTTCTCTAACAAAATCAGCCATAACGGACTGTACAAAAACAATGAAAGTCCCCGCAAATAAAAGGACCTTAAAACCGTGGATTACTCCAGGGTTGCTTAGATGTATAAGGCACCGCGACTCATTGCACAAAAAAATAAAAATATCACCAGACAATATCATTATCACGACGACTTATAAACGACACAGAAATTTTTGCTCAGCTTTATTAAAAAACGCAAAAAGACAATTCGACAGTCAAGAATTAAACAAGGCTACAAACAACCCTAAAAAGCTTTGGGTAAAAATCAGAACAATAATAAACACTATAAAGATTAAACAACACTCTACTCAATTGTTATCTCAATCGACAACACCAACGAGACAAATAAGTTCTTTGTAAATATTGCTAAGAAACTTGCAGATGATTTAGACGCCAACCTAACACTCCCACACTTACCAACACTCCATATCCCCAGACCCTTTGTTCAATCCTTTGTTCTTGAACATACAGACCCTGACGAGATTCTACTCACTATAGGTTCGCTGAGATCCAACGCTGCGACCGGCTCTGATGGTATCTCTCCTATGTTTTTAAAAAGATACCCCCGCACACTTGCACCAATATTATGCCACATTTTCAACCTTTGCTTTGAAACGGCTACATTCCCGACTTCTCTTAAAAAGGCAATGATTTATCCTATCTTTAAGGGCGGCGATGGGAATCTAGCGAACAACTACCGACTATCAAAAATTCTCGAACGCTTAATAAACAAAAGACTGATAATTACTTAGAACATTTCAAACTGTTATCACCACACCAATTTGGTTTTCGTCGAAACAAATCTACTTGTGACGCAGTCCATGACTTGGTCGACCATATAGTAGACAATCTAGATAAACATAAGAAACTTCTAACTATATTCCTAGATTTGGCAAAAGCATTCGACACAGTTCCCATATCAACCCTTTTGATCAAGTTAGAAGGTGTAGGTGTTAGGGGAGAAACACTCAATTTATTTAAAAGTTATCTCACAAATCGTTCATAATTTGTTACCATAGATAACTACCACAGCGAAGTGCTTCCCATCCAATACGGCGTGCCCCAAGATAGTATACTAGGCCCAACTTTATTTCTTGTGTTTATCAACGACCCATGCAACCTCAATATACCTAATGCTAGAATCGTTTCTTTTGCTGATGATACCGCTCATATATTTTGCTGCAATTCATGGCCGGAACTTCAAGCCACCGCTCAGGATGGATTCAATTCTGCTCTAAGATGGCTTTTCAGGCACAGCCTAACCCTAAACACCAACAAAACAAATTTTATAACTTGTTCACTCACCTCAATATCCCAACCCAAAATCCCCTTGACCATAAAAGCTCACTCCTGTTCTTCTCTTCCTCTACAAAACTGCCAGTGCCCACCTGTAACATCTGCTATGTAGATTAAATATCTTGGCGTTTTTCTTGATAACCACTTGAACTTTAAATTCCTCATTAACATTCTATCCGGGCGCATTCGCAAATTGATGGCGTAGTGGTTAGTGTAACCGACTGCTACGCCTGAGGTCGCGGGTTCGATTCCCGCACAAGTCAAACATTTGTGTGCATGAACATGGATGTTTGTCTTGGTCTGGGTGTTTCTATGTATAATATGTATGTATTTACAAAAAAAAAAGTAATATATGTATGTTTATCCATTGTCTAGTACCCATAGTACAAGCTCTGCTTAGTTTGGGCTAGATGGTGTTGTGTGAATGTGGTAGAATATTATTATTATTATTATTATTATCTTTAAAACGTTACGACATGTAGCAAACACTACAATTGTTCGAAATGTGTACTTTGCGCTGTGCCAATCGCTCCTAATTTATTGTATTTCTTGCTGGGGAGGTGCTGCGAAAACAACTTTAAAACCTCTAGAGATCGCGCACAGAGCAATACTTAAAGTCGCTACATTTCGACCAATCTTGTTTCCAACTACAGAATTGTATAAGGCCTGTAACGTGCTTAATGTAAGACAACAATATATCTTACACATTGTTCTACGACAACACCGTAGAATACCTTATCGGCAAATTAATAAGCGTAGGAAAGATAGAGACTGCACAGTACCCCATCCTCGTACATCTTTCATAAAAAGATTCTCTGTATATCGTGCTCCCTCCCTTTATAACAAAATTAACGCAACTTGCAAAATCTTTGGCCTTTCGTACTTCAGCTGCAAAAATACGGTTCGAACTTTTCTCCTGCAATTAAATTACGATGACACCGAGAAATTCTTCACAATATAATCACATTCTGCACACTTATATCATATCTATGGCACATACACACACACACACACACACACACACACGCACACACACACGCGCCGCACTAACAGACACACACGCGTACACAGCCACGCGCAAACTCACAATCACACCCCCCACTCACACTCATACACACACGCACACACACACGCACACACCCTCACACAAACAGATCCACACACACGCACGAACGAACACAGTACCATAAAACACGACATGCTCAAAAACTTTTATTTACTTTCGAATTTTATTGTATGTTCTAATTTGTACCTATTTACACAAACTAACGCACTTAGCATAAATATATGTAAACGTTATATGTATTTCAATTTAATATCTACCACTAGTCGAAGTTGTTTATTCAACCCGTTTGTTACCACTTCATGTGTGTGTGTGTGTGTGTGTGTGTTAACTACAAGAGCTAGATCGTTAGCTTTAGTTATGCTACAGCCAGAACGTAGCTAGCAACGATAACACTTATCTATAGCTTGCTACTAACTAGATTTTTCCCGCAGCTTTGCTCGCGTAAATGTAGGTTAGGTTAGTAACAGAACTATGTTCTGGGTGAAACGTACCCTATGTCCTTTTCTGTTCCCCTGACAATGTGTATGCAAAATTTGGTGAGGATTGGTCGAGTAGTCAAGGCGTGAAAGCGTAATAAACAAACAACCAAACAAATAAACTTATATTCGTATTTATAGAATTAGTAAGGATTTGTTAGGTTAGGTTTGTGGTGGTGTAGCGGCAGTGAATATGAATACCTACTGTGATTTTCGGATTTTCTGTCAAAAAATTCTCTCAATGTGAATGAAACAGTCGCAAGGCGAAGACCTAGGCGAACGTTTCTCGATCACATCGGAGGCGTTCTTGATAACGGCCAGGTTAAGAGCACCTTAAAGCGCCGAGTGTGTGTGAGCAATGTGATGAAAGTGAATGAAGCCAGAGAAGTGTCAGGATCGTAGCAAATGGAAATCCGTAGTCTCTGCCTACCCTTCTGGGTAACAGGCGTGAATCTATGTATGTTTGTAATCCTTTAACAGCAGCACGGAGCCTGAAACTGTGCCAAGTAGACTACAATAGGCTTGCTTTCTATTACATGAGATCTAAAAGTCTATTACTTGGGTCTTAGGACTATAGCTGGCACAATTTAAGTGTAATTTATTTATTTATTTAAACATACACAAATTTTGCCAACTATGTTCTTAGGTCCTAATAAAACCATGTATGTAAGTTAAATTTTAAAACCACCATGACGAATGTACCGTTTGATATTACAACATCTATGAGCAAAAATTATATTCTTGAAAATAGACACATATGGCAATGCTCTAACGGTATAGCAAAGGGAAGTCGCGTGCAAATGATAGTCATCAAGTTGGCTCGGTTGCGTGGACAGCGCTATAATAGCGATAGCATTGAGAAATATTCAGATATCGCAAGCGAACGTTCGTTATATTTATTTACACACGAAACCATCAGACGCACAAACTCATTTATTATAGGTTTCTAGAACGGAACTCTCACATTATAATCACATATTTTCGGTGCAGAACCGGATAATTCGTCAATGTTATAACATATTTACAACTCGTTTCGGTCAAATCTATATAAAGTATAAATATAGAATAAGTAGATCAATTCGTTCGAAACAAAACGCACATTAGCCGACAAGAAAACATTTGGAGTGATCATATTCAACAACCAGACATTGTTTAGTTTGATATACGTTCGGAACTACAAGCATTATGTGTTAAAAAATTCCACCACATAATATGACAATGCATAACGACAAACATACGGTCAGACGGACGTGTCTGTACAAACGTTTCGCAATCGTTGCGAATTCAGCAATATTGCACAAGAAAACAACATTGTGCTTGAACAATGCTCTGGGTCTGGGAATCTCAACTAACACCCGTGAAGTATTTCCACTCCGTGCGGCGCGCATGTTGCGTACAAATTGTATAGCGCCTTAGCATTTTAATATACCGCTTGGATCCTCGCATGCTATTCAACTGCGGCTGTTACTAGACTACTTCTATTTTAGAGCATTTTGTCAGAAGTAAAAGATTTATACACAGTGTAGTGAGTCGAGATTATATTTTAAACGCAACTAGATAATTCATCGAAATGTATATTTAGTTGGTATTTTATATATAGCTGATGCGAAATTACTCCCTTAAATTACAAAATGTTATCCATCTAATTGATCTATAATAGTTCATACGACCTAAGTTCGTGCAAAACTAAATGTCTGTATTAAATGCCTAACTGTCAACGCTTTAGGCATTATTACAAACAAAAGTGTAAAACATTTGCTTAAAGGGAGAATGTAGGGTGTTATTACTATTTTCTTTTTTTGCTAATTGTCAGCATAAATCTGGACATTTACGTAGCTGTTATGTGCTGTTTGAGATACACAACTAGTTTTGATGCCTGTTAAATGTTTGTGAATATTGTTTTCCGATCGCTGCGGTCGTGTGTAGCGGCAGTAAATCGCGAGAGACCAATGAATGAATTGACACAATAGTGAGAAAAAAACAGTATGTAATTCAATTTAGATTTCAATCTGCGGCCTTAAAACGTTATTTAAGGTGTTATTAGCGCAATTTGTAAAACAATGTTGTTACAACAAAATATATAATGTTCAGCGTACCGCGCGTGAGACAATTTGTCTAATCTAACGTAATTCTACTGTGATTTATGTTCACATCTTATATTATCTTTGTACTAGGTTATCCTAGTATTATAGAAGGATTGTACGTACTTTGAAGTACTTTTATAATTAATACGAAATAATAAACTAGGCTTACTACTCAAATATATTGAAACAAATCAAAGCATTCCACACAATAAATCATAAAAAATATCACCAAGGTCTCTTACTAAAAGTTAATTAATGTAATGAATTCCTAAAAATCGCGGAGTTAATTAAAAATGAATTCATTAGTTTTAGTATGAAATACTTAGTTATCAGCGCCGCGCTAATATAAGGGTGCGGTGGCACTGCGGCGGCGTGGCGCGGCGCGGCGCGCAGCGAGCGTGCGGTGTAAAGGCGCGCCCACACGCGAACGCACCATTAGCTCCGCCAACAATATATCATACGCGCTCATATAATATGTAAGTGACGTGTCCACATTTATGACACTTTGTTGGGTGACATAGAAAAAATATCATTTCGTGACAGAATTATTTAGTGTGAAGCGTGTCGCAAAGAAAACTGTTTTGAATATTTTTTAGTTTGGGAAAATTTACTGCCTCAGTGCACGTATTTATACTTTTTATGACGTCTTAAAATTTAATTTCAAAGAAATAAAATATATAAGCTGATAAAACGCCCTGTTCGATGCGTAAAACTTGATGTTAATGCCTTGGGTCATATTGAAATTTGTATATGGCACGTTAAATCTTTCCTATTAAGTGTTAGAAACATATCGTCGTCCAATAAAATTGTTACACTTTGACGCGATATTTTATGGAAAATACATAATTATTTAATCATAAACACATTGATATATATATATTTCATAAGAATTCTGAATGTGTCTTTAATCATGTTTTTAAGTCAAAACATCGTCTGTGTATAATTATATGATACACAATATAGATAAGTCAGTAAAAGCTTAACGATGTAGAAGGTAGGGCTAGCCGAAGGGCCAGCTATACAAGATAATAATCGTTATAACATACTCGAACACTTTCTTGAGCCGAATTAATTGAACAAGTCATTATGACATTGTTATTAAGCTATTAGAATTATCTCATAATTTGCGGTCAATGATGTTTAATTGTTTCATACGTTTATTTATTCTTGACAATATATATCTTACGTTTTACTTATAATTGTCTTATGTTAGCTCTGTTTATAAACTGTTTGCTCTGTACGAGCCCTCTCTCAGAATCAGAGCGTACAAGCTATATTTTGCTACGCTGACTACACTGCTTAGCAGATGTCTTCAAGAACATAATGAAGAACTTTAAATGCGTTGGTTTGTATATTTTGTCCAAGCGTTTAAATTCAAATTTAAATGAAATAATACAAAGAGTCTGTATATAATTGTGTACATTATTAACTTAAAATTATTGTCTCGCCACTAAAATTGCTTCTTTAGGTATATTAATTTAAGCTTATTTTGGCAATGCCGTTCCGTACTTTCTGAACTAGTTAAACAGTATTGAAGTTCAAACAGTTAGACGTGGCTTGATAGTGTAGTTATATCCCTTAGGCTAACGCTACTTTTAAATGTAAATATCTACATATGTATATAGAAAAATGCAAAAGGTGTGTTTATTTGTCTTTCTCTTACGCCGTAAAAAAGACGAATTAAGCACCATGTTCTTTTTTACGAGACAGACATGAGAACGATATGTTTCATAGGCTTTAACTTAGAAAACATATAAACAAAATGCTGCTTGGGAATATATATTAATACTGTCCTAGATGACTCTAGATTCCACATAGAGGGCAGCTAGTTCTAATATGAAAATGAACTGAAAATGTCTAACGAATGTTCCAATTTCTGTTCAATATGGAGCTGTAAATGCGCAGTGTGCATCTCTGATAAGCGATTGACGGACGACTAGCTGTAATGAGCAGGTGAACAAGGTTGGCTTGTATTCAGACATTCAACATGGATGTACCTGACAATGATAGATGAGACCGTACCATTCTTGTTATACGATTTTGCACAAAATGTACCGCTTAATAGTAATACTAGTTCAGGAGGAAATCGTTCGTGATCATCTTCAAATTGCATTTGATCCACATTACTATTATTTTTCGAAAAATATGTACGTTGGATATGTGGATGCATGAATGGAGAAAGAACGGCTCGCGAATCGTGACGTCTTCACACATCGTGAGGGAAATCGCTTGTCTTCTAATATTCTCGGAGGATTTATACTTATATATTTACGTTAACGCACTTTTACTAAGAATACTATTCATTAAGTAAAAAGATCAAGTCTGCTTTCATAATTTTTTAATCGTAACTGCAACTTTGTCTATCACCGCGGGTCTTGCCTTCAATTTGCGAAATTTAAACATTTATTATAAACAGACCTTGGCGAAGAAGCCACTAATTTATTATTAAGTTGGTAGTGTAGGCAGCTCTCCTGCGTTACAAGTTACCTTCACCACATTCGGTTTCAACACCAAAAGTTATAATTTGCGTTTAGATGCCCACGTATTGTTTCGCAGCATAGACTGAGAACTGTTTCAAAAGTAACATTACGGTTTATTGATCCACTGATAACGTATCGCTTACATTTATCTCTACTGCGATAACTGCATTGAAATAATACACTTTTATATATCGGCTGTATTCGCACTTTGCCCATTGTTCGTGTCAATCGATAGTGCGCAATCTAACACCATTCAAATTAATGCAAACGATAAAAGGAGGCACGGCTACAATCCGATTTTAATTAACATAAAAACTTTCTTGCTTAGGCTGCCGTGTTGCCATAGGTAGCAATGCTCTATAACACACGGAAACTGTGACGCGAAACTGGAGCGAGGCAAAACGACAATAGCGTCGACTAACTCAAAAGCCAATTTTTTTGAAATGCATGACGCGAACGGATGAAAAGTCATAACACCACTGTATATCAACCCGATGCGTATCTACCCCCCTTGAAAAAATCTAATACGAAAAAAAATATTAATGTCAACGAGCGAAGGGGACAGTGATAGCTGGTGCGTGGGTGTAAACGAGACGACGATCTATTGTTCTACACCTGCCAGTCCTCACCTGGTGCGGGGTCTCGTCCATATTTGATTAGGTTTTTTCGGGGTAGTAGTCTAACTATGAATGCGAGTGGCGAATTGAATTGTTTGGAATTTTTGAGCGTAATATTTTGATACAACACTGGCTATGCTTGCATGCTTCATGTTGGATGTTCCGAAATGAAATAGAGTCACCGCTTGCTGACGTTTCGATTAGAATTCTGCTTTGTGGAAGAAACATGTCGACTTTCATTTTATTTTTATATTGTTTATTCTTTCTCTGTATTCCTTTACCTATATTGTTTTCTTTAAAAATTTACTTTCAGTAAACACATAAAGCCTTGAGAGTATGATAGAGAATCTACAAAAGTACTTGTCGAATGGTATAACGAAGCTTGAAGTAATTGTTATTAATGGTTTGGAACAAAACGCTTGGCTGTAGGGCGTACCACTAAAAGGGACCTTGGTTCTAAACCGGTTGGTTTACATTAACTTACGGTGAAAATTCTGCGTGTTTATTGTTATTGATCGAATGCTGTTCACCTTTAAAGGTCGTATTATTTAATTTAGATATCTATTACAGGTGCTTTTATAACAACAAATAGGTATTGACGTTTTAGAATCGAGTAATCTATGGTTATTTTATTTACCTTTTAATACTTATAGTAGTAAATTTTATTTTGTCATCTACCTAGTTTTTTAATCCTAGTTTTTACCACAATACTTTCTGCACGAGGTATAATGCTAACAGATCTATTATTCTTTACAACGTATTCGGATTAAAAATGATCAAAGAATGGATCATTTCAATTTTCATAATAGAATGTCTGGTTTTAACCAGATATTCTGATAATAAACAGTCGTTATGCTTATTTCCCTTGTGGTGCGTGCAAATGAGAACGCATTCGACGTAGGCTTTTAGTTATATCAAATGTAATGGAATGCATAAACCAAAAGCGTATATATCAGTCTTCTTTCCTCTTAATTATTATATATTTACACCTGTACATTTTAATGAAAGCACTGACGGCGTAGTGGTTTAAGTGTTGGATTGTATCGTCACTGCCACTGCGCCGAGTGTTGTGGGTACGGGACAAACAATTGTTTTATCCATAAATAGTTGTTGATGTTTTTTGTGTCCGTTGTTTGAATGTCTGTAAAGATCCCTGCGACACAGGATTTAAACCTAGAGTGGCAATTGTCTTTTAAAAAAATATTGCTGCAGATTGTTTGCTAAATGCCTCTAGTAGCAATATAACGGTGCCCATGGTATCTGTTCGTTTAATCGCCACGCACGTCATACGCATTACTTTTTTCACAGTAACGACTAGTTCTAACAATAAAATCACTAACATTGCCAGTTTTTGCGTCCCAATAGAACATAATAAACCGTAAATTACTTTACTGTATTCATTTAGTCGTTTGAAACGTCCGTAATCCAAGCCAACTGAGGGTCGGCGGTGTACCGCAAGCGCCCCCAACTCTCACAACTTTTGCCATGACCACTGTCAACTTGGAACGCCGAGAAATTATTGGTATAAAGAGCTTACATAGAAATTAGCTTAAATACGAGTACCTTTTATTTTTACTTTGGCACACCGCGCCTTCGTCCTCCTATCTAAGGTTAACACAGACCACATTTCGGCTGACTGAAGATAAGCTTGTAAAATACGGGCGCCGGATTGTCGTGCCTCGCAATTTATTCGAATCTAAATGTTTTCCATATACGTTGTGTGGGCTATTTGGTAACTTCTCGAGAAGGCTATAGCATTCGATGAATATAACCAGCCCTTTTTCAGTGTACTTAGAGTATTACTAAAAAGTAATACGCTATTAGTAAATTATAGAAGAATACCTGCTTTATTGTATATCGCACCGCCACGCGCCAGTGCCATAAAGGCTTAAGTACAATTACGTCGATATTTATTTTATTGCTGATTCGAATAGTGCAAATTAAGGGAATGTGCACGACATCCCTTCTTTGTTATAAAGATAAATAAGATAATCAAATGTCCTTTACCTAACGCAAAGCATCAACATTCAACTGTGCAATAATTGTACGGTTTATCAAATTCGAGATGAATTTTTTTACACCGGTTCATTGCACCTGGCTATTAGATTGCTTTATTTTGAAATGAACAGTACAGTAACAAATATATTTAAACGAGAACGTAGAACGTTACGTTGTAGCAGACAGCAATTTGGCTGTGTAATCCATAGTATAGAAAAGTCCATTAGCGGCTGTTTCTATTTCCCTTCATGTGGTCCGCGGGCTTGTCTGCCCTCAAAGGCTATAAAAACACACACGTTCTCAATTTTATGCTCAAATATCTACATTTTCAAGGTGGCCCCACCTTGAAACTGTCTATTCCGAACTTCATGGCAAACAGAACACCTACCATGTGATTTTTCTTTCTTTCAAAGTGATATTACTTCGTTTTTTTAAAGGTTTCATTGTAGTGTTTAGGACGTTCAAAACGTTCGTATCTCGTGTGTTTCATAGTATGAATAAGACAAATCAACCCAAAACTGCAAAATTTAAGTTTCATGGTAAGCCTTAGTGGTTTTGCAAGAAACGGTCGGTATTAGGCTATATAACGGGAGGGAAACCTAAAAAATCTTACTCACTTACATTCGCCAATAACGTGAAGTAAATATCTAATGTTTAAGTTTGAAATTATAAAGATTTTAGCAATAGTTAGAGAACATTCTTTTTTACTACCCATTAAAATAGTCTAAAGATAGGTAGATCTTAAGATTCAAGTTTTGATTGACAAACGACAGATTTTTTACCGTTTATACAATATTGGACTAGATTCCGATGGGAGTCTCGTTTAGTAAAAAAATACACTTGCAGTCTCACGAAGTTTCATTACTGTATTTTTTTATGTGAGTGTCACTGAACCTGGATCTTTTGTGTTTTTTCCTCCTTTCGTCTCTGAATAGCCTGTGCTCTAGCACACTCAAATTTATTCTTGAAGACAGTTTAATGGCGCATATAATTTGTTAAACGTAGTGGCTCTAAGATTTAATGATAGTCGGAGGTCGCTAGAAGGTCTACTTGTGCTACTTACTCGCTGACGTAATATATTTATAATTGTTCTTAATGGCCATTTTTGTTTTATCTAATAATTAGAGAGTAAAACATATTAAAAATTAATTTATTAATAATGTATTCAGTAGTGAGGAAGTGATAAAATGTGGTTTTGGTTAATATTGATAAAATGCTAAAATGATTTCGTAACAATTTTTTACTACGTGTATTTTAAAATTGACAGCGTACAAACTTTTTTTAATATAGTAAGAAGTAGGAATATGGTATAGAGTAGGAAGTTATGGCAGGATTATACAATTTGTGATCGGGTGGAATTTCCACATATAACAGGAACAAGTAATCTCCATAATCCATTACATTTAAACTTTCTAAATATTCGCGCTAATAAGATGACCGCACAAAATTACTGTGCGATCAAAGCACATAAAATAAAAACGATAAGGGCTACAACGTCCTATTAAAACAAGAGTCAAAGTTATAGTAGTTAGAATATTAAAAGCTAAAGAGGAACAGGGACGAGAAAGTACAGTAAGTGAATTTCTTATCGCCGCGCCAAGGTTAATTCAACAGGCCTTGAGAGTACATAAGTATTCTGCGCTTGGCGAATTTCTCCTCATGATTGTGTCAGGGCTAATTTAAGAACCCTTGGGGCGCATTCTCTCTCATAAGGCAAGCTTTTCAAAGCAGAGCTGTTTACATAATACAAGTCGCTACAACTTTACTACGTACCTACGAACTCCACAGAATCTTTTATCGACAAAAATATGGTATATATTATTATAATTCGTCGGTCGACCGTTATTTGTAAACTCCTGGCAGAGTTTCGTTGACCGGAAGTGCTTGCGGGTGGAAGCGCGGGATTTGACCGGAAGTTGTGCAACCCTCGGGTTGATGTGTTAAGCTTTAGTACTGGGGCTTAACTGAGTTATTAATTAATGACCGCGAGCATCCGGCTCCTATCAAATGTGCCAACTTTTTATATGAGTTTTGCGTTCCATATTTTTATGCAGAGAATTTTAATGAAAATAAAGGTTGTTTAATTCACAATGAGTGTGCCAGGAATTTCTTCTTTTACCTTTTTCTTGCTTACAGCAACAAGTGCAGGCTTTTAAATCTACCAAGTGCGCAACTTTTTGTATGTAGCCTGCTTTTTATAGTCTTGTGCTGAAGCCTTTAAGAGTTAGCTGTGTTTTATGCTTATGTTATTAAGTTACGTGATGTTACGCTTAGAAGGTTAAATTAAAATTTGATGCTGGCCTTTACTGGCCGAAGCTTATCTATTACGTGGCTATAATTTTAATATTTTAAACGATCAGCTATTACGTTATCAATAAAGTGAGTATGTTTATGTAAAAGCGGGGTCATTGGCATTCAGGGGAGGCATATGCGAAGTCACCTGCCGCTCGCAAACCCCTGCCGTAACGATGCCCTCCCCGACGTGGAAATATTAAATGTTACTTGTTTGGTAAGTTATGTGGGTTCAGTTCACCTTCGCATACGGAATGTCGGGATGCACCTAACGTATTATTTTTTTGACTTACCGTTATATCTTTGTAACTGACGTCTGCTGTAGTCGACTTGCAAGTTAGTACGGATCGGACACATAAAAATGGGAATAATCTTGACGGAAAGTTAGTAAGGGTCGGACATATAAAAGGGCGAATAATCTCAACTGAAAGATTTTTAAGATAAGGCCTGGATTTAAATTTTGCCTCAGTGAAAATGTTAATTAGAGAAAAATAAGTGTAGCCTCGAAACTGGGACAAAGCGAATGAGTCCGGTGACATCATACTGTCGCAAAACACGTAAGTGCTGAACACACAAGATAACATGCGATCGTAAATAAGGGTATAATAATATATTAGAACTCTGTAAGATAGTCGTTAGAATATCAAATTACCGAGTACGAGCGAAATGGTAAAATGTTTATTGGCACTTTACTTAATCGTGCACAAAGTGGAAGCGCCTATTTTCGGAACGCCGCTTAATTTTATATTTAGCGTCGTATTTCTTAAGCACTTTTTACACGCGTGTGGCGAAATTATACGAAAGGGTTATATATCGGTTAATGAGTGAATTAGGACCACCCTTGATACCACTATAAAGTTTATCGATATATAAGCGCATTTTATGGCATACATTTGTATTTCTTTTTATCTTACCTATTATTTCTGCTGATCGGTGTATATGTATTTCGATCTACTAATGCAATGCCTTCCATTCGCCTCGTGTTACTATCGTCACGTCTTCACACTCAGTGACAGCGATAATAATGCGCTCCGCATAGACATTGGAGAGGTCTTGTAAAACGTTTTACTGCATCTTACACTGGTATTGGCAAGAAACTTCTTCGTTTAAACTTGTTTAGGATAGGTCTTAAGTTCATATGAAAACTACTTATTGAGGAAACATCGCATAACCTTAGAAAATCTCCTTTAGTAGACGTCAAGGATCAACACATATTCGGGACATTGTATTTGTCAACAGCATTTATTATCCCCAACTATTAGAGGATAGAGAATATATTTTGAAATATAACGCGACGTTTTAACGAGTTTTGATTTATTTTCTATTCTTCTACTTACTAAAGAGACTCTGGATTACAAAAACATGTTTTGATATACAGTAGAAATAAACTTAGTCTTGGCATTATAATATTAGCTAGGAGTCAGCAACCATTTTGCTACCGATATTATCTGTATCCCGTCCAGTAATGTAAATATTTCCTTTGGTAAACTTGTTGTTTCTCTACAAAGCAACTTAGACAGATGTTCTAACTTAAACAAGTTCTATTAATTTACCTTTACTTAGATATGTAATACACCTCCTAGTCATTAAGTTTATATACGAACTAGGTTTGGATATTCGTATTTATTCCAGCAGTATTTCGCAATTAGTGTTTCATGACTTCGAACAAACAGATATGATCTCACTAAAGATGTAAAGCACGTAATTGGTATTTTATGTAAATTTGATAGTTTAGTGCGTAAGCTGATACTGTTTATCATGACAGGGTTGACTTAATAACACCTGGCCTGGCCAGTTTTCGTTAACGAACCCCAAAATGTCGGTGGCGCGCGGGCGTGGGGAAGATTGCAGCAGAAGGGTGGGTGATTGAATAGATAAAATTACCCATAAACGAATTGAGGGGAAATGCAAAAATAAAAATTACAAATCAAATACCGTACTACGTAGGGGAAATATATCAGAACAGCCTCGCACGTTGTTCACGATTTGAATTAAGTTCACAGGCATTATTGTAATTTTGACTGCATGGATGGCGTAGTGGTTTAAGTGATCGCTTCGTTACTGCCACTACGATGAGTGTTGTGGGCTCAAATCCCACACGGGACGAACATTTGTGTGATCCACAAATGGTTTGCCGATTCTGGATAATAGAACGGACATAAAGAACGTGTCTGTGCTTTGAATGTTTGTAATTTCCACACAGGAATAATTCTTAGTTTCTTTAGTAGAAAAAATAAAAATTAAGTGTTAGTTTTACAGTTATGAGGTGATGATGTGATTATTTTTTATTGAAAATTTGTTGCCATGCACCAAGACTTGTTTGACATGCAATGATTCGTGCAATTATTCGTGAGAACAAACATACAATTATGTAGGAAGTCGATAATGCTTTAAAAGTTTGTAATACCCACAACACGATTTCCTGTGAGCCATAATGACTCATAGAATGAGCACGATATGGATTAAAATAACAAGATAACTTTAATGCAATAGTATAATATTTCAAAATGTGTGGTATATAATATGTATATGAGTATCCGTGTAGTTGACTATGTGATTTTCAAAGAAACTTTTCTCAGCAAAGGTTGTTAGATAAATGGAATAGACTTGATAGGTTCGAGTTGAGTTAGAAATATATTAAAAAGCAAAGTGGTACAGCCAAATAAATGGAATAAGTCAATTCGGCAAATCTAAGAGGGCATAGAAGACAAACTATCTATGTAACACCAGGTTCACACTTTAAAGATATCAATTACATTAAGCCTTTGACAAAGCCCTCAATCTAATCTGAACCTCTTTACAGTGAACGTGTTATGTATATGACATTAAAGCTCTCGAGCATTTAGGGTCTCTCAATTTTGGCATTCGTGGTTAGAGGCTTTGGCCTTTAGACAATAATACTGGTCTATTCATAGCTTCTTACGGTCCACGAGTCTTACAGGCTACCCGTGATGAAAACGAGACGCTTGTGTCTGCGTAATCAATATTGTCATCTTCTTATCCTATATAACCTTCCTTTAAGGAATAAGTTAGTATCGGCTGATTCCTGTTTTAATTATGCAAGGGATGGTGCAATGACGTAAAATAAGTATCGATCTCCAAACAGTATATTTGACAAAAATGGTGTAATTTACAGATTTTAGACTCGAAACAACTATTATTTGTAAATAACACAGATTTTTGTCCCGTGTGGGGATCGAACCTACTCGCCGCAGTGATTAGAGGCGAAGCAACCATTTAATAGCTTAAATCATTTAATAGTCTTAAAAAAAGGGATGGCGTATTTTCACAAAGTAGTAACTTTACATCGAACGAAAACTTCAGACGAAATTCCTATCAGAAATTTAGATGAAGGCTTCTAAAAATACTAGTATTCATTAATGCGTGCGGAGTGATACAAAATTGCATGCCAACTAAAAAGTACAATAATGTAAAATGTTATGGGAACAAAATGCGCTCGCCAACAATCGCACAGAGCAGGTTAATTAATATGATCTACGTACTTATCTACGGAGTGAGTCTACTTCAAGGCCGACAACTACGTGCGGACGACTCACTACCTACATACTCTAGCAGTATAATTTATAGTATCGTGTTAAACTAACTCTTTTGTCAAAGACTAGCGTAGGAAGAATATTTAATATCTTAGTGTTATTGAGAACGCTTGCAAAATATCAATGGCAGGAAATAAACCGTAATGAATGTCATCTTAAGGTGAATTACTTAGATAACTGTATAGAAAATAATTATGTTAAACATTTTGCATTGTAATTTGCAAATTATTAGTAGAAGTAGAAGAAAAATTCTTTTATTAATTAACTTTACTTCGATTCTAAGATTGCAAATTCACCTTGATTCTGATTGGTTTGGAGATATAATTATTCGTAATATAAAATATGTTGCTGTGCTTGTACACAACATGCACTGTTCTTTTTATTGCCATAGTAAATAAATATGTTCAGTTAATTAAAGAAGATAATAGGTTGCAAAACGGCAGCTATTGTTGCATAATATTTATCCGTTATGTATTAAAGAAAACATGGAACTGTAATATATCACTAAATTACGGTAGGTACATTTGTTTTTAATTGTATAAGAGAAAATATTATAGGCTTATACTACGAAAATATTTCATTTCAAAAATGTATATACTAAGTGAACCATGTTTAATACTGGATACATGATATCAAGATACGACGACGTCTTATGATATCAGGGCAATTTTCATAACGCTGCATCATCCAGTTGTCTGACCAAGGAGCCATCAAATGCAATCGATATCGTCTTTACGATATTGAGAAAATGTAAACTGTCATCGTTGCATGCTGGATTTATATTGACAATCGATCAGTTATGCATATTCCATTATTTACAAACTGTTTTGATTTACTGGTCGGTAATGACATTTTGTAATGGAACGCGTGTTAACTTGGTGGCTACAAGAATACATTGTAAAACTCAGGGCTCTTGCAGATGGTAACATTTGCAAGTTACGCGGTATGGGTGGGTAAAATTCCGATACAGCTACCGGCGCTAGTGACCCGTCTGATTAACACGTATATATAGCCCGCGCCAGCAGCTTGCGATTGTCTCTTTCAGCTGCATCGACGAAGCCTCTTTAGATTTCCTATAGAAATAATAGTCAAATTAATTAAATGTTACAAATAATTTATTAATTTAGGTCACAAATTAACTTTAATGAACGTCAAAAGTTATCGATTAGCCAGTTTAATAAATTGACAGAAAATTAAAAGGCCTATAAGAAAATATCTGCGAGAAACTCACTATAAATGGCGACTTAAAAGAGAGGCTCTATTAAATCGCTATTCATAGTGAATCGGGGAACTGTTGAATCTGTTTCCGAAACATTGTTTTGTTTCAATAATTTGTCAATTCCACTGTAATGACATCGATACTGTAAATTGTGAATATAAATAAGGTAAGCAGAAAGCTTTTCCTCTCAATAATTGATGAAAGGCGATTTTATTTTACACTCTTGCAATCCTTCGAGGAGAAGCTGTCTAATATTGTGATTTATCGACTTAAAGTTATAAGTCGAGGGGTGTATTCTTCCGATGAAAATTATTTTAAAATATAACTTTATTTTCCTCCGAGTAGTCTCCGAGAATTGCTACGGAGGGCTATAGTCTTTCCAAAAAGACTGTTCTTCATTTCTGACGGCGAAGTTCCTTTCAATGTTATATTACAGTAACTAGTTAAAACTTTCATGTAAGGTACAAAGTTCGAGAAGGACTTTAACTTTCATCTGCATGTTGTAGTTGTTAGCCTGTTGTTAAGGAAAATCTTCTTAAAAAGGTTCTTCACGAGCTGTTTCAGCTTCCTCGACGAGTCTAAGGAATACGCAATTTTGTTTTATTAAATTTAATAGCTCTCGCGTAGCTGGTTTTCGTATGTTGTCAAAAATGTTTTAAGTTGATTTCACGTTCTACTTCTTTTATTTAATGGTTCTTCTCGTGTATTATGCAAGCCAGTTGCCGTGTATTATTTTGTTTCCGTGGTGTTTAATTAAATGGATAAAAAAACGATATCTAACAAGGATTGTCTAAATTAGGACTGATAGATTTACAAAAGTAAGTAGCGCAGACAACTGACTGGTAAACAGAAGTTTGTAAATGGACTGAGGGGATCTGTTTATTACCTTGCGCTCGATCGATACCAACAGGTGATTTGAAGTTGGTTATCGCAGATGTTTTTGTTTACGTACAGGTAAACTTTCAACGGAACATATTGTTGTAGGGAAGTTTCGAGTACTGTAGATATTTCATAAACTGATATTAATTATACAGTATAAGCACAGTTTCAAACTGTTTGTATTAATTATTAATACTTAGTACATTTTATTATATTTAGCGAGCAGCTCATACGGTGCACGGTTACCAGCCGCAGCGCATGCGCTAATATGTTTGTTTGCCTACCCACGTTTGTTTGTTTTAGTAAAAATTTATAGCGTTTCGTAGAGATTCGCCACGCTCGGGACGCTCCTGCCTTTGAACTGCTTTACGTGTTTGCACAGGGTATGCATCTCTTTACTTTGTACTATTTCTTCTCAAACGGCTCGGTTATTGCATACAATATGTACTTAACCCGTTTGTAAATACACAGAAAACTAAAATATATGATTACTTTTTCTTTTAGTTCTACAAATATGTGTGTGATGTACTAATGCAGTTTTAGATTTATTGTTACTATTTCTAATATATTGTTAAACAAATATTCAAGCCACTTCAACGGCATACGATAAACAATGGTGGCTCACCTAATAACATCACATCGATGCCGTCAATACATCACTCACGTAATTGTGTAGTAAATTACGCACAGACAACTAAGCGAATGATCATTAATTGCCGGATTATTGCCTGGGAAAACAATCAAATGGACTTTAATAGTTAAATATTTTCATTAGACCGCCTATTTAAGCCACTCGAATTACCTTTTATTCCGATTTATACACTGTTATTTTTATTGCTGTTTTTGTGAGTTCATTTATTTGTCTTGGTTGAGGGCCTCTGCATTATAAATACATATATCTATCATTTAACTATTAGTATCCCATTTGCAACTACTAAAGAATTTGTGCCAACATATTTATAGAAATATTTATTGTGGTCGGCTCTTAATAGTTTTCCATTAGCAGAAATTTATTCATAAAGCCATTGTTAACATTTTATTTACCAAGATTTTAAACGGCTGCTAAATGGTTGGCAACATGCTGCGTGAACAAATATAATGAAAATGTTAATCATTAAAATCATAATCACCCTCTGTATGTTCCTGACACTCGGTACGAATCTACATAAACATGTGGACGAAAAACCTCAATTAAGTGCTATAATCCCCGAGATAAAGAGACATAAAATTAAAGTACGTTATTAAAAAGAGTATCACCGGCCAAATGGACTCGATAAAGTGAGGTTATGATGTCCAGCGTATTGCGAAATGGCTGCTTGAAATTAGTTTAGTCGCTAGGCCCACTCCCTTGAACATTTAATGGAGGCAATTATCATTTACGCGGCAAGCGTAAATTAAAAGAAAGAACAAGTTTTCGAAAAAAGAATACGTTAGCTACGCTTATGTTTTATCGTCATCGACTTAGGTTAAAAACAATTTGCAATTATTTCGTGTGGTTCGACGCGCCACATCCTCTGTCGATAAACGTCGCCGTCGACGCCCGCCGCTGTTTCATATAAGCTAGCAACCTATGGCATTCTAACTGACTTTTATTTCAATGTGCCAATAACCATTTTCGAATAGCAATAACGCATTCCGTCATTATCCATACAGCTTACCAGTTGTCACAACACATTTCTTGTATTAGATAATGTGCAGTTTTATGGCAGTTGGTTTATTTTCCAATGACGATAGACACATTAAATTTTATTTTGAAACGTACCTAAGCACTTGCCATTCTCAAATTCGAAGTTTTAATGATTGCATACACGAATCACATGCTCGAACATTCTAGTTATCAAAATAATTGTCTCTAGACTATATATATTTGGTTTTATCTAGAATATAATCAATTCAATGCTCAATCTTGAAGCACAAATAAATAGTGGACATTGCGCCACAGTTTTATGGGCGTCAGGCTCCATGAAATGTATTGGTAGCTATTTATTCTCTCAGAGAAATATACTCTACATCAATGGAATTAAATAAAGACTTCAACACTTTTTTCTGAAGATAAAATAGTATCTATTTTGTAAATCAAAATCCCAAACTTGCTAATACATTATATCGCCACAAGGCGGCTTGATTAATTTAGAGAAAACTGATATTATACAATTTCATGTGTGTTTATTTTTTATCTGCCTTCCACAAACATAGACGTGGTCTGTTTATTTCAATGCCGTGCGGCCCGCCAATAATTTTCATCTCGTCATGACAACGTTGAGCGCTTTTGATGTTTATTTACGCGCAAATACCGCAAAAAGACAGCACACGCGTCTTGACAGTTTTACGGACGAAAAATCCTTTACATAGCAATGAATGCGTAACCGGGACCGTACCCCTCCGTCTGGCCCCTCCCCCGCCTCATTCTCATCAATTGTTTCGCGTGTTTGTTTGTGTTTGTTCTCCGTTGCTTGTTTTCATAACACGCTGTCTGTCTTTGATGGCAGTGTGTGTGTTTGCACAGCGGTTGGATTGCTTGGGGAACTTGTGCTTGAGACACCGAATTTTCCGAATGTAGGATAAGAACGTTAATGTTTCTCTTTATTAGTATTTTGTTTGGCTTCGTTGATAATATTTGTTAATGTCAAAGTGTATCGGCTTAGCGAAAATACTTTGTACATATACTTAGGTAAATATCAACACAGTTTTTGCAGTATGTCTGCATTGGTTTATTTTGCAATGTGAAGACTGTTTATTAAGACTATTAAGATTTACTCACGTATAAGTAAAACTTAAATTAGTATATCTATTGTAATTATTGAACTTCATATATTATTTAACAGAGTAGGCTTATGTCATAACCAATACATCAGCCTGTCATTGTTACGTATTAAGCCCCTCTAGATTTGATATAATATATAATGTGTCATTAAATATTCGTTGCAAATTATCTGCTTACCAAACCGTTAATCCGGTAAGCATTAGTCACTCGGGTGGCTGTTGGCTGCCGTCCACCGCGTGTATCTTACCTCTCTCAAATCTTGCCTTCTTCGCATTGTTAATCCTCGTCGTATTTATAGCTTCACTAACGCCGCTAAATTTCCCTGAGCTTATGACGAAATTAATTAAATGTGTATTTGATTGCGTGGGTGGAGGTTTATTTGTGAACTGTAATGTTGTTGTTTTCAGTTTACTACAATATGTACAATATACAATACAGTATATAATGCTTTGAAAAGCACCCAGCAGTGAGGCTTTCAAAGTGATGGTCGTTTTATTCAGTAGATTTTAAAGTTCTGTGCAAATGTTTGAGCAGACGCTGTATAGTTCAGCTAGGATTTTAGAGGACAGATTATGATGAAAGAAATATTGGCAGACATACTTACATTTTTAATTTTCATATTATCTTTTAACAAAAGAGTAGAGGATATTATCTCACATGGCAAAACTAAAACTAGCTTAAGATTTCTTATCATTGTATACGATGCAAATTATAAAAGTTCTTATCGTTTTTAAATAAAAAATACTGTTCCCATCTTCATTCATCGATCACTATATAATCACCTTTACATTATTGCCTAATCTATATGAATATGGCCACTATTATAAATTCTATATGGAAACAATCAGCAAAAAAGGCAAGTTTCAATCATTTTCATCGCCTACCTTTAAGAGTGGGACGTTGACATGTCTTTAAAATTATTATGATAGGCCACCTTGTAGGCCTAAGGTCCGTAAGTGAATTATACAACATGGAAGAGAAAATAGGTACTAGATCCAATTCTATTCTTGAAAGTGACCTGAACGCAACCTGTGTGCTATGACCACTGATGATCTATTCATATCAACATGGACGGACCATGGAAAAGGACTAAGTTGTATTAATAGATTTCTTATAGTTTATGTGATCAAATTACGCGAATATTACGTACAAGTATAAGTAAAGTAACGATAAAATCATCATCTCCGCTACACCGGTACGATACCGTTAGTTAATTGTAGAGTGCACTACTTGCTGTATCGCTTGCACACAATACTGCTGCCTGTTCACTGAACTGAATCCAATGTTTGTTTTAAGGTAGTTTACGACTGACTAAATATTTTACTGTTATTTTATTCGCATATATTTTGATATGAAAGCGTGGAGCTAACTCTTTGCAGGATCTTGAAACGACTTCCAATAAAATCCTAATTCAAAACTAGTGTATGACCCGGTGAAGTTAAACTCGATATGAAAATATGTAAACAAACCTATATTTGGTGGAGCTAGAATTATTTTGAAATGTTTCTGAAATACTACCTAACAATTTTCTTAATATAGGGTGTCTCAATAAGAGTGCACTATTTCGTTTAAAAATAAAACACATATGTTTTGAGTAAGTTGTGATATTTAAATTGCATTATAAAGAAGACATGTTTCGATTATGTATGGAATAAAATATCCGGCAAAGGCCCCCCATGGCTCTGATGACAGGCCATTACTCTTTTGAAATTTTTGATATCTTTTTGACAAACATGTGGCTGTATCTTACTGATAACGCATTAGATTTCGACCTTGAGCTCAGGAATTGTTTCTGGTTTATTCGCATAAACCCGCGATTTCACAAAACCCCAAAGAAAGATGTCGCACGGCTTTAAATCGCATGATGTTGGTGGCTAGTTGACATCTCAATATCAATTCGAAATTCGAATTGTGGACACATTAGGTGCACTTTCTCGACCAAAAATTCCGCGTAGTTTGCGAGAGGTCTCAGCGTAACTTTCTCCATATTTCTAATGAGTTTTAATAATGATAACACGTTCTTCTTTTGTGTAACGCTCCATTTTTATTAATCGGAACAATCATAGGTAACAGCTGTAAAATTTCAAAGATACCACATAAACGAAAAAAGAAACATTATATTTAAATAGTGCACTCTTATTGGGACACCCGTTATAAAGATTTTTGCCATATCTCTATATTCAAATTGACATTTAAATTTTTATATACTAACATAGTAGAAAAATATACCATGTATTTTCTAAAATTTTTATCATAAAAACTTCGTAACAATATTAAATATCATAATATAAAAAAAATATAAAACTAAACTAGTTTTCACCAAATTAGCTGGAGGCGAAACCTTAGCTTTTGTGCTTATTGATGCTCAAAAGTTTTAACTAACCAAAGCATATGGATACTCAAAAAAAAACACACGCAATAAAAATAATAAAATTAATTTCATATCAAAGTGAGATAAAACAAAGTTTTAGTCACAAGATTTAAAAACGCACGACTTTTGTGTATACTTGTAAATCTAACTTATTTGGGGTAATAAAAAATTCTCATTGTGCGCAATCCAGTAAAAGATGTTCCTGCTAATATCGGTCGTGTGAACGTACCGTAAAGAGTAACGTACGAACGTATGGTTGCGTGTCGTATCTGCACAGACGCAGTTAGCTTTTGTACAATAAAATATAATCTCTCTTATTAACACTGTACTGTTATTGTTACTGTACAAAGCGAACCGAGAAGCCATTACAGTAATGTGATTAAGAAATATTAGTCGCACACAAATAAGTACTTGGTAACAAGTGTTCTTGACTGTCTAGGAGCGGACACTTGAGTGTTGGAACGAAGCCCTAGTTCTTTCATGTTCGTTTATATATCAAATTATATCAGCACTCTGTTATGAACTCATATCATGTCTTCAGGTTAAAATGAATAGCTAAAAGTTTATACTTTCGACGTTCGTGTATGTTCAGTATAGGTGAGTAGGTACCTATTTATTCACATCTGCTACGCCCGTGGGTTTGGGTGCTCTAAATTAGTAGTGCAACGAGTTTGTACTAGCCTATCAATATTTTGAAACTACATATATAGTTCATTACTGTTGAATTGTACTCATAATGTGACGTCCTAACGGTTAGGCAGTTATTTATCAGGAACACCATTATGTCACAACATCAAAAAGTTAAATTTGTTAATAGTATGACGTTTAGACGTATAGACAGGGTATGTCCTACTGTCTCGTACAAAACAGCATTTATTGAAAAATTTCAGTGTTACCTTGGACCAATGCTTTACAATAAAATAAATAAAATCTATCAATTAAATCAACACATGTGTAAGAAAGTTTTAATAACCTGGCTAAAATCAAAAAACTATGAAGAAGTAGAAAATGTATTTAAAATTGTCAAATAAATTATTAAAACTTACACACTCATTAGTTAATTTAACATTTAAATACAAAAATAAAAATATATTTTTAATCACATAAACGTACTTTACCTACCTCAATGACACAAACATACTTACCCAGTAAGAAATCATAGACCAAAAGAAAAAAAAAAATTGCCTTAGTTCACATACACAGTAATTTTATTTTATCAATGTTGTAGGTACGACACTAATGATTCTATTTTCTAAGCTACTTCAAAATATGAGTTGCCTACCTACTTTACTTTATATTATATAAGTTTACCCTCATTTTTATTCTGTAAATTTAGTTTTAATATTAATAGTATACGTCATGTAAGCTAAATGTACCTATAATTTAACGGAACGAAACTAAGGTCTAAGACACAGGCTCGGCCTAGTTTAAACGATAGGGTTCATTGAATATAGTATACCTACATCCATTTATTGTATTATAGGTTAAGTTGTATGTATTGTCATATATTTGGTATCAATAAATAAGTTATTATGATTATTATTTATATCATATTGCCAAGTTCTGATGCGATATTGCACTTGTAGGTTCTTTCTCCATACCGTGAATGCGCTTACTGGGATACCGATGCTTTATTGGTAATATACCACATACGATTACTGTTCCAATTGTTTTAATATTTTTATTTCGCCTTGTTCAAAATCAGGCAATCAGTCGTCGCCAAATAGTGTTGATTAATTATCTGACGCATGATTACATGTAACATAGTCAATGTTAATGACGGCCCTTTTTCTGATGCTGATGAATTTTTGGAATCCATAATAGGAAATATAATTTTATATTTCTGTAAGCTTCTACTTTAGCAATAAAATTAAATAGTAAATACATACGTGGCCGTTTGCACAATATCTAAAGAAAAAGTATACATTTTCCTTTATATTATAAAATGTTTGTCTCGTATCTATTTACGCCTCAAACATTTTTAAAAAAAATATCTCTCAACCATGATTGCTATGCGCTTATAAGATCTGGTCTTAAGAATGATAGCAGCGTTCGTGACGAGAGGTAAAAAAACAATATAACGTCGATTTGTCTCAGATGACGGACAGTAGAGCAGCGGCAATGGCCGTCGCGATTGGCTGCCCGACCGGTCATTGACTCGGCGGGAAACATTCTTATTGGCTACTAGCTCTGATTCAAATGACAGAAAACGTGGCCAGCGAAATATCGGCCAGCTATTTACATTCTATTTTAATTATAAATCTTTTTCGTTAATATATTCAGATGGGTTTATTGTTACGCAGAGTTATTGTTATTTTATTTCACGATGGCTTTATTTTGACTCTGTGTCAAGACGCTGTCTCTACTTATCAAGATGTCTGCGAATAATGGGAGATAGAATAAAAAATGTGTTTGGCAATAAGAGTAGATATCTCCTTTCACACAATTAAAAACCTAGTAATTTATAATGAAAACAATTCTATAAAAAGATTCACGGTTTCTATGAATATACAAAAAATAGAAACCTACCAAAAAAGTAAGCGCACATTTACAATTGTCATTTGTCGCTAAGTAATGTTATGTAGTTTACGATGTACAGCTCTCGGTAACAAAAGTGCTTTACTCGTTTCGCAGAAGTACCTGCTCTAGTACAAAATTCATGTAAATAACAATCTTAGCCACATTTTTCACGCTAGTGCTCATATTGTATTTAAACGTCTTCCGTAGAAATCCGTAAAATATATGTTTTTGTGTTGTTTCTCGGTGGAGTGCACTCTTCCAGCATTCCTCTCGGCGTCTACGAGGTAGAATCCATCAAAGGATTACGCGGTGGGGCGGAGGGAGGTTGTCTCGGCCTCCCGATCGGTCTATCGTTATTTCCTGGGATGTGGAATAAATTATCCGCCACTTAACGCCACCTCGCACATTTCACATACCCTACGCTCTTAAACGAGTTTAAAATTACCGCCATTTGATCTTAATGTAGAGCAAAAGTGACGGAGATTCTAGCAAATTATCGTTTTCTGAAATTACTCTAATATCTTTTTAAAATAAGTGGAGATTTATTTTGATTTGTTATACTGCTCCGTAAACCATTAGGACACGTCGGTTTCTTTTGATGGCAGCCAACATTTTATTTTGCTAATTTATCAACAATTACGTCAATAATAATCGTAGATATTAGTCTCGCAGTTATGTGACATAATGTGACAGTTTCTTGTCGTTGATGTCATGTGATAAAGAAGCGTTGTAATATTATGGATGCATTTGGAATCGTTCACCAAACTCGTCTTGTGTAGAAACGAAACGCTCGGCAAGCATAGCCACGTTTCAATCAGCGCAGATTGAGGCCCACCACCGCACACAGTGGCACGAACCGGGGGGATTATAGAATGCATGACGCGGCAACATTAGACGGAGCCGTCATTTCATACAGATGGAAATTGAATGTGGCTTTAATGGGAACGAACTCAGGACGTTTTATAAGTAATTGGTGGTCTGTGGCTATATTGAGTGTTAAGTATATTTGAATTTATGAATTCAATTGGTTTCTCTATTTCATTTTCTTGAACGTCATTAGATTAGTGTTTGGATATTTTTTTTGTTGTCAAAGTAAATACTCTCATTGCTTATCTTGCTCTGCGTCGGCTGTTCACTGTACGTTAAGTCGTGATTTCATATGGATATTTCTTACAAGTTTCGTAAGCTTATTACTTCTATTATTTTCGTTGACCATAATATTATTTTAATAAAACATTTAATATAAGGACGTGACAAAGATATGCGCTGTAAAATATGATGATCAGCTGCGGTATACGTCATTACGCGCAAACTAAATTTATCCCACTAAATTGAGGAATGAGTAAGATCAGCGAATTGTTAGCTATAACTAATATAATATTCACATATACCCGTCTTATAAAGTCTACTCTTACTGTGCACTTAACGCGATCCAATTTCCAATTTGCTTACAACTTAGAATTGGCGTAAGATACTTTACAGATTTTGATGTGAGTATTGCATACGGATGCATTAAGGAAATTCGTAGAAATCTCTGACTAGTTTCTTAAGCGAGGATCGTCAGTACGATGTGAATAGTTTCTATTAGATTTTCGCTTAGCAGACTTTCCTTAGCGTGCCGATTACCATAATCAATTTCCACATTATTCGTGATGTGTGAAATGGTTTCTTAATTTACACTGTAACAGCTTCATGTTGAATTATACATTAATTGAAGGTATTATCGATGTATACATAGCAAATAGCCCGTGAGTAATATAAGAAAATAACTCGCGCGGTGCCGGAACCAAATAGAAATGATTAGTTAAATGCGGCGACATCGATATTTCGCTGTGCTCCACGACGCGACAACGCTGTCACAATCGCTCACTGATTACGACCTTCCTCTGTTCGCGATTGTGTTCCGATCAAAGCGATTCCGATCACAAAGGGTTATAAAACGCCGGCGTCACCGTGTCAGGGGTTGTACCACCGCACTGCTTCGATTAATTGTGTGATACGTTAGCGGCTCGATTGTTTATATCTAAATAATATGCACCGCTCGATCGTACTGAATAATACCCCTCACTACGTCTCTAGTTTTAGTGGTATTGAAATTGTTTGCTTAAGGTTAATTAGCTTGATAGCAACGATTTAGGTGTAGACGGAGTGTAGTAAGTATTTGATAACGAACTTTAAGTTAAAGCTAGTTTAGCTAATTAAAGTTTCAACTATCGTGTGTAAGAGACGTATGAGCTTCTAAAAACATATAAAAATAAGTTGTTTTAGTGATTTAACATCGTTAAATCCTACGGCTCATAATCACATTAAAGTATTAATGTTATTAATTTCTCCGTTTTAGGTTAGTCCGCTCATTTTTATGTCGCTGCGTTGCTAAGTAAGCCGGCATTCATCACGATTGACAAGCAATACTTCATGCTGCCTAGTTGAATGCGCACCGTTGACGCATAATTAAGTCGATGCAATTCGGTGCGTGAGCGCATGAAAGTGAGTGGCAAGTATCGATATGGCACATGGAATGCAACTGCTATGTATTAGGTGTAGGGCTGTGGCGACAATCTCATTCGTGCCAACATTCGCAATAGAATCGTAATAATCTTGAGATTCCTTTCACTCGCTGTGCCATAAATTGTTGAATGCCATTAAGCATTCCACAACTAGGTATACAGTGTAAACTAGAAATAAACAATGACACATCTCTCCTTTCCAAGCAAAAGTCGTTATATTCAGATTTTCTTCGTTATCGCCAGATAATAAAGAAATCTATCAGAGTTTATTCGGGTTCTTTGTCGAAAACGTGAAACAAACAGTCCAGGAAATTACCTGGCGGATCTTGTGCAGCAACGTTTCTTTTTTTAAAAACAGACATGCTATTACTTATTTAAATTAAAAGTATATTTTACCCACGCATGTTTTTTAAACCAATTGTCATCAGTTGTGACACCCCTGGCGTTAAGACACGCACACCACGTCACTGTCGCACGCGCATTCTCTTTTTGTAAGTCTACTGCCAATGATGTATTGGGAATGCATCCATTAGTTGCTCTTTGTATGTCAACGGTAATTATGTAGTTATTTAGCCCAGCGAGGACCTCGCCTAGCAAAAGGTCACTTTATACTAAGTAATACGTTTAAACTGTTCTTAAAGCTACCATGACCGGAAAGAATCCTAACTTATATTATAAATGCGAATTTGAGTTTGTTTGTTTGTCACGCTTGCACGCCTTTACTACTCGATTGATGATTATGAAATTTCGCATACACGTGTCAAAAAGGGTACAACAAGTAGATAGGGTGTACTGGTCATCCAGAAAAAAAAATGTTCCCAAGTAATAGCTAATACAAAAAAAATTGGGGCAGTCTTTGGGGACTGCTGATAGAAGTGAAAACTTTAATCGTAGATCATAAACACTTCTTAATAAACCAAAAATAATTCAAAAATGGAAAGCATTCGGTGACGATGACGCGAGTTCCATGATTTTTGTTCACCCAAGAAATGCTCAACGCGCATAAAGAAGTATTCACTTCAAAAAAATAATTTAAAATATCAAATCTCTAAATAACAAAGAAACAAAAAAATTCCAGCCTTCAATTGCCTTTAAATTACCACCATGCTAACTTGCTATGATTGTTTCTCTAAACACAATCGCTTGAGATTCTTAAAGCTAATTTTCCTTCGTCTATTCAAAGGACATAGCGATTGTTATCTACGTGGGTTTGTATTTTGATGACATGAAACAACTAAGTTAGTTTACCAACTATGCTGCCTATGGTGAAAATTTGCGTCGGGAACTCATGTAAGTGCCGTTAACGAAACATATTAGAAATTAGTTGCGTTACTCGCCCTAATCGACGAGAGCGAGAAGTTACGCTATCACTTTGATGGCACGCAACTTGCTCCCGTACACTTATATGCGTGTTTGTTTAAGTGACGGAGTTTGAAAACAAACGATAGACCGTCAGGTGCTGACAGGAACTTGTTCAGTGCCGTTGCGAATTATCAGTTTTATTACGTGAAGCACAAAGCTGTGGCCATTGCAATTGTGGATATATATTTTGGAACGATTGAGTGAATACATAGTTTAATTTGTATAATAATTATCACCTTTAGCCAATATAAAATATACAATTGTAGCCATACAAGGCAACAATTGTATACATATATTACCTTCAGTGTCAGACGAGATGTCTACCTTATAGTTAGAGGAAATTGCCACTCATAGACATGACTGATCTATGATTTCACAATACTAAAGGAGACGAATATGATGTTGTTTTGACATATAACGTCATGTCTACATATTCTCGAAGGCTTAGGCTGAGGTAAAGTACATTCATATTATAATTATGCTAGCCTATTGTCCTCTACCGCGATTTTTCTAGTGTAGACTAGTAGTGTAGACTAGTATTAAAACATTTTGTTATAGACAACCAATAATATTATGTCCGAATCGAAAGTGTACCCGAGTCGGTACTACAAGTTTACACATTTTTCAAGAGCAAGTGGAATAATATTATAGGGTGAATGATGATTCACCTAATAATATTTTAGTTATTTAAAAACATACCTGCTAAGCAGTGCTGTTTAATATTATGCTGTTCGTTGTATTTCAACGTCAGGCACGTTGTATACGAATGACAAATAATAATTTAGGTTCAGATTTCAAGTCGTGAGCTCTTTTAAAAGTCAATTCAGCAGTTTTTATCTTGTAGTAACAGCCATTGAATTGTGACTCGCGACTTGACATTTCAAGGTTCATACTTTTTTTATTTTGTTTATGTGCCTGTCCAAGAGCTTTGAAAAAATAATCAAGTATATTTGCATTCTAGTGTTAGTTCCAAATCAGCAAGAGCGCATTGGCGCATCGATTTAACTATATGAGCAGCAGCACTCGCAATTCATACAATATTAACATAGCAATTAAGTGAAAATTCGTGTTTAGCTTACGTTCTGTATCAAATCAACTGCTCGATTCATCGTCACAGTGGCGCCGTCAGACATTTCAATTTGAGAACGTCATTTAAACTATACCAATGTTACTTTGACAGTTTGCACAGACATCACTCCAACGGTGGAGGAGTTAAATTGAATTGAATTCGTTGTTTACGTGTTACACGATATAGATTAAAGTGGTATACGGCAGGGCATGGGCGCGCTAGTAATATGAGAAACGAACTCAAACAACTATTTAATTAGTTGTTACGTGTGGTTTGTCTTTTATAAATATTTGTGCTTTTTAGAAATTGACTACCAAGATGAAGGGGAGGTTGTACGTATTCATTATACAATTTTTCAGTTTTATTGTTGTTATGACCTACGATTCTGACATTCGCACAATTATTATTGTCAAATTTTAGGTGTAAATTAACGCTTACATCAGTCTCTAATTACATTACACTCCACCTTGTTTTGTTATTTATATTATTTATTAAATCACACATGCGAATGTATTTAATATTTAAATTTAAATACACTGGCAATGGTAATATTAGGATAGATTTATAATAAGGTGTAAGAGCCCAGTGAAAGACTAGCATGTCTCTTAGCGCGGATATATTATGAAGTGAACAAATGGGGCAAATCATGCAAGAAGATAATAATCTTAGTATTTGACAACGTATTCACGTAAATAGCTTAAAGGTCGAGTGATAATCAAGCACGACAGTCCTAATGAAAGTTGATATACAAAAGACGATTAAAAGAGTTTATAGGCTAAATGCAAGTCGGCTAATAATAAGGATAGAATGATGACTTCATCTATATCGAAGAAGAATCGAGTTTTGCAATTAGTTACTAATGCCCGGTCTTACTAATCTACCATTATCCACTAAATATAACCACCACACGACATTCGAATAGATGACCACTTCTGAACATCAGATATGAAAATATTTTAAGATATATACCTAACTATTAAGGCTTAAATAGTTGGTTTGTATTTAAATGTTGTTAGCATGCACACAAGCAGTCATCCACAGAAACGGAAAAGGCTATTACAAATAGAGGTGAAGTAATGGCAAAGGCGAAAGATTGCGTGTGTCTCTTGCACGCCATTTTGTTCAGTAATCCAATAGTGGGGAAAGATAAAAGCGAAAAAGATAAAAGGGGTGGTTTAATGGAATTAAACAAGGATGGGAGGGGGCGGGGGCGCATCGTCGCGGCTCGGCCGGTGCCGTAAGCCGGACTTGTGGAATGTCTTTGTTGGGATTGCTTTATTATAATTTCGGCTCACAACTTAATTTTTCCTTTGTTTTTCTCGCGACGACCACAAGCGGCTTTCTTATTGAGATGCGTCTACAATATTTTGTAACACTCCAAATTGTATTACACAACTAAGTGAGAAATACAACGTAATACGAGCTATAACCATTATAATAAAATAGATTACAATTTATAATAACAGTGATTGATACCAAATTACTATATAACAAGCTATTTAGGCGATTAAAACATGATCATGCTCGATTAACGCATCCGTTGTGAAGTAATCGAATCTGCTTTAAATAATGCGAACAGCCTCGAGTGTGTTAGATGTGTGGAGTGTAATAAAATGCGTAAGTTGGTATTTATCTGCAATGCATGGAGGGTTAACGGCGGCGGCTGCGATTAGTAGGTCGATTAGCACGCGGCCAAGAAGCGGTCGCGCTGTCGATACTCGATTATTCATCTAGGGTTGCTAAACTACGCCTTTATAAATCGGTAAAAATAAGTGTTAGATGATAAATATTTGCTGGGTTTGAACTATATCACAACAAAGTGACAATGATTCTTCGTAATACAATCCCGTTAGTATAGACAAGACAGACTATAAGTTTGTTTGTTTATGACAAGAACTTCTGGAATTATGCCAAAATTACGTGATTATATATAGGACCTATATATTTTTTTATTCAATATGAGTAAACTAAGCTTGAACACAACTGTACAAAAATAAAGATCTTTTTAAAGTTTATCAATGATGAATGACAACGGTAGATCTTATATTTAATTGAAATAATAATGAAATCAATAGGATGTAATTATTGCGTAGTTAGCTCATTAGTTGACGAGCAGTTGTGTTGAGCCGGTAACGCGTCATTTACACAAATTGCTGGGAAACTATAGCGATTAGTGCTAATTGCTCGGTTTGCCAAATCGTTGGATCTATGGACCTTTAGGCAGCAGAATGTCCTATAACGCGCCGTGATAAATGAATTGTTTTATTACAATAATGACTGCCGATAACAAAAACACTTAGCCAACAAAATACCTATATATCTAAGTATTTTGAAAAGTTGATATCATAAATACATATTTTACGCGTAGCTTATTTAAATTAAAACATTTATATATGTTTTGTTTATTAAATTATAATATTATTGGCGATGACACTAACACCATCGTGGAATTGTCAGTTATAACGTATATTATTGTAATAGTTTTCGTATCTGCCTGTGAAAGCTCCGTAGGTGTGTGAGTTATATCGCTCTGAAATAAATATTTAGAGCGTGTTCTCCAGTCTCTTTAGCAAAGCGGAATGTGTGTATGTCGGGAATAGCCGACTAAATGGCTTGTATTCGCGTTATTATTTCCACAACTTACACGTTCGTAATTATCCTATACAAGCCTCCTAATATTATTCTCTACCCATATTGTATGTGCAAAAGAGATCAGAAGAATTACTTATGCATTATTAATCCATGGTTCACATTTGCTCGGTAGGTCGTAATACATTACTACTTGTAATTTTTAATTGATTAGTGCTCAAGAGCCGACAATTCTCTATGAACCCAACGGTCAGGCTCCCAATTACCAACAGTCAGTAGATAGAACTATGCAGCGAATGATTTCGTTTGTGCTATTAATTTTACTAAATCTAGCTTTCCGTCTACAGGTGTCGAGTTGGTTCTGTAGGAGTTGTCGAGAGATGCTTCGATTTGAGTGGGACTAATCTTTGTCTTTGCATTGAAGTGTAGAATACCAGTAATTGTCTTCGTTTGACCGTCATCTACAGCTATCATCACGTATAATGTGTTAGACATTGTACAAATGAGCGCCTGAACATTGCTAAATCTAAACATAAAATTCGTTGCTATTGAAAGAAAGCGCAGCAGTAATTGAATTGTTAAATGAAAGTTATAAACATTCATATTTGCAATTAAATCGAGCATGTATGTATATATTTCGAAAGAAAATATTTATATTAACGCCTAGATATAGATAGATTTAAAGTTAAAATCAACTTTGCGTGTAGTGACGACGTTTCATAAACTTTTTAGCCACCTTAAAAACAGTTTATTTTTTGAGTAAGATTCGCACAAATGTGAGATAATAATGTTATAAAATTGTGTGCACCAGCCCTGAGATCAAGATGCACCTGTCTCGATCGCTCAGCGCCAATGCGCCAACATCTGTCGAGGGCGTGCACTTTTTATATTTTTTGTCCTTCTTATTCTTTTCTGCCTAATTGCATAGCAACAGTCAAACTCCAGAAGTTATGGTATTACGATACCAACGATCTTTTGTGACATCGAATTTATTTTAACCGACATTTGGCTGTCATAAGACGGTATCTTGATCGGATTAATTATGTTGTTTGCAAAGGAGAGAGGAAATATTTTTCTATAAATTTAATATTTACGTTAAAAGGCAAATTTTATCAGATTATTTTTATCTCAGTTATTTACAAATTTTGCTGTATAGCCAGAATATCTTTTGCTATGTTTTTTTTAAGTATCTTCACACTATTATGGATGTGGCATTCTATTTATTATTCGCTAACGAGTAGCACCTGTTACTCATTTGTATCTATTTGCAGATTAAATTTAATGTTGTATGATTACTATAATAACAGCTATCTATTATAAACATTGGGCGTAACATTGATGTAATATTGTTATTAATTTTAATTATGATATATTTAAATTGATGTCTTAATATACTGTTATGAGTATATTTATGAGAATTGCATTTTACACCATCTTCATATTGTTAAATATTGATGATAACTATAAATATATATTAGATTGACCTGGTTATATTGTATTTAAATGTATGTTTTGTTCTTTTCCAGGTAAGCTACCAGTATTAAATAAATACTAGAAAATCTAACCACCAATGCGCGTTCGTCTAAAATGTGAGTAGAAAGTAATATGTTATAAATTTGTTTGGTAATCGATACATATCATAATATCTTAGATCTTATATATTACATGTAAAAGATAAGGGATCCGTGCACTGGACAATTCACACGAACATCTGTTCAATATTTTGAGTTCGTTATTTTAATAATTACATTTAACACCAACAGTGAAACATTTTTTAGTCAAATTTCATCTGAACAGAATTCACAATATTGCGAAATGTACTCGCTTTTTACTGATGAAGCAAATTTAATATTCGGCCGAGACGGCTGTTATGATGGTTGAAGGGGGCCGAGGGTAGAGTAGCGCTTCCGAAGAAAATGGTTTTCTCTAGCGGCCCTGTATATCAATCATTGTCTTTTCCATTTTATCCATTTACATCTCGTTTTGTTATATTTTAAACCTAATATGAAACTTATAACCACAAACCAGATTACATCCCGCTAAATCCGCTTAACTTGCTCGTCAAAACAACCTATACGCTACTATTATGAAAGCGTTTTAAACGCGAAATTTTGTAGACAAAATCTACAAAATTTCGCGTTTGATATTCCGATACAAAAATTCTACATAATTTAATTGTATTCACAACCTATCGTATTTTCATTTGGGGTGTCCTCTTCCTTTTATTTTAATGCTCGATTGGTTATGTTTTCCTCACCGCTTGCTCGTTCCTCGGAATCTCTGATACTAATTTATTTTCCCTAATTGCGTAATGCCCGTTAATCCTGGTAAGGAATTTAATTTAGACCGCCAAACGTAGGTATATTTTCCTTTTTCTTAATTTATTTATTTTCTCTTATCAAACATTACTAATTAAATCCAAGCTGGCTGTAATTGTACTCCATAACGTTTTATAACGCGATTAATTAAAAAAGAAAAAAAAATCGGAATTGGAATGCCGAGTAGTCGATATCGGAAATTGAATAAAGAACAAAGTGACGTTCGGAAATTAGCTCGAAGAGCAGTTGAATTCGGTTCGGGCAACTCGAGATCCATGACCGGAATTGCGTCAGACGCTCGAGTTTCTTAGAAGTTTGTGTAAACTGAACGCAACACTGCACGTATTTAGGTTTAACACGCGGCACAGGTAACCTGTGTGCTTACGCGTGTACGATATGTCTAATTATAGTTTTAGACTTAGTGCATCTATTATTACCGTATAGTGTAGCGAAATTTTATGTCAACATTTCTGCATATAAATAAACAGAAAGTTGGATATTTATAAAGTGCAGAAACGGGAGCAGTTATACATTAACATGATGATCGCAATAAAAAGAAAAGTGGATATTAATCTTGTGGTACGTATGAATATTAAGTAATAGGTTATTATTACTGAGTCGATTTGCTTTTAATATTATAGATGCGGGCGGGCGTGGATACATCGCCCAAGTTTCTGGAATATCGTTGGCTAGTGTAAAATTGATACGCGGTGTGCACACCCGATCGTTTTTCGTACAACATGTGATCGGGATTACCCTCCATAACGTCTTGATGTCGAACATCTGCTGCGTGCCCCGATCGCTTCGGCACATGTTTTTATCATTCGTTGGTAGCTTACGATTCCGAATTGACAGATTCGATCCGACATTTTTATTTCCGACTGTCGTCCCTCACATTGGATATGAAGTTTCCGTTTTTAAGACCGCACCTGACGTAATCTAACGTAAACGATTGTAATTGAAAAAAAGTCTTAACTAAGCTAATATTGTAAATGAAAACTTAACCTTTGGTGCTAATAGTTACTGTTCTCTCAACACATTGATAGCATCATCAATAAAGCCTCTCGTAATCTTGGTTTTGTAAAGCGTACTTGCAAACCATTTAGAAATTGTCATAGCTTAAAGATAATATATTATGCTTATGTGCGTAGCATTTTGGAGTACTGTAGTCCAATTTGGTCACCTCAATACAGTGTCTATATTGCAAGAATTGAGAGTTTACAGAAGAGATTTGTAAGATTTCTGAACTTCAAATTTAAAAAACGTCGCTCTTCGTATTCCGTAGACTGTAGACACGATCACCTACTTCCTCTTGATGATAGGCGTATATTGCTGGATATACTTCTACTCTTTGATATTTTACGTGGTGGGCTTGATAGTAGCGATCTTCTATCGTGTGTACAATTCTGTACTCAAAAGTATCGCACCAGACACACCCATTTATTTACTGTACCTTATCATCGCACCAATTATGGCAAAAATGCTGTTATGACACGACTATCTCGCATTTATTCTGAACGCTTTGAAAGTGGTAAGGAGTCATATAGAAAACAAGTCGCGAATGTGCTCACCAGTGGATAAATGAGATGTTTTTATTTCTTTTTTTATTTTTGTTATTTCTATTTTATCATTTAATTTCATGTTGTAAACTTGTAATGTATATGTATACTTAACTCTGTTTTTCTAGTTTTATACGAATGTCGTGAAACTCTGTTATTGGCTTAAGATTTTAATGTCATTGCTATAATTCCATGTACACTGTAAATAAGCTGTTGAGTTTCCTATTAATAAATAAATAAATAAATAATAAGTCTATAAAATCAGAAATTGCATTGTGTGTGGTCATCGGTGCTAGAACGTTCATTTGCGATTTATAAATAAATTTATGAATTTCATTAAACCAGAGGATAAATTCAATGAGCATAGCCCATCTGCAGTTAGGTATAATTTTATTTGAATATTAGTCTTTGCACACGGCTTTGTCTGCTTAAACTACAGTTCACTCGCGATATGAATCACACTATGCACCATATGACTAGTTTTATATAATAAAAATAAATGAAAGGTTATTTTTCATACAAACCTGTTAGCTACAGATTGGTCTCAAACTAAAAGTTTTTACGTGTCACACAGGCAAAAATTCTAAAATACTGTTTGAATTCAGACTCCTTTAAATAGTATAGATCAAACATTCTAACAATCCATTTCTTTTTAAAGATAAATCCTCTTTGTAGTATATACAGTACAAGTAGATAGACACAAAAGCATATTCAACAAAGATAATTGTAACGACCTAAATATTGCAATTACATGTATAATTTTCCTGCCAAGACAAGCTCAGGTTTAACCATAATCTACAATCCCCAGCAAGTGCGGGTAATTAGGCTGTACAAATAACATAAGATATAAACACAGGAACATGCGTTTATTTTCCCTTCTTTCTTTAATGTTTCTTTGTTTGTTCTGTTTGACTGCATGGATGGCGTAGAGGTTTAAGTGGTCACCCCGCCACTGCCATTGAGCCGGGTGTTGTGGGTTAGAATCCCAAACGGGACAAAAATGTGTGATCCACAAATAGTTGTTTCGAGAATGGGTGTTCTTTGTGTCCGTTGTTTGAATGTTTGTAAAGTCCCTCGTGAGACAGGAATTATTCATAGTGCGGCAGTTGTCTTTTTAAATAAAACAAAAAATGACAAAACGAGTTGCAGCTATTTCCTACAAACATTACTTTGGAAAGACCAGCGTCACGGGCTCGAAAGTGTCAAGCTAATATGACTTGCTGTTGTAATTCACTTCACTAGGATATGTGGCTTTTATTTGAGCATCGTATATATTTACTGCAAGCTAAGCTCAGTCAATGTAATATTTAACAAAGCAATTAAAATTATTATATTTAAACAAATAAAATAATATACCTACTACACTTTTACGACATGGATAGTAGCGTAGTGGTTAAAGTGGGAGCATTGCTGCTGCGCCGTATGTTGTGGGTTTGATACCCAAACGGCATGCAAAAATGTGTACTCTACAAATAATTGTTTAAGCCTGAGAGTGTTATTTGTGTCCGTTGTTTTAAATGTTTATATGGAGACTAGAATATTATTCCAATAACATGTTGTTTAACGACAGGTTTAGACGCTAAACCGACGAACGTACATAAAAAAGTGATGAGAGTAAATTAATCAAGAGAGACAAACTATAATCGCAGCAAATAGCAATCCGTAGTCACACTTCTAAGAAGCAGACTTGAGTCGCCGCATTTATGAAGAAAAGATAAATTACGAACTATTGTTATAAAACAACATCAGTATTAAGTATAGTAGTAAAATAGCGAGTGACACGTTGTACCGTGGGATTATTCACGCTACAGAGAGTAACACAATTACGTCAAATGATATACGATTGGGAGTAGCACAAAACCGTTCGAGTGCCGCATACACATATTATGTATCTCGTAACGTTACGTATGACGCTATGTCTATGTCAAAACAACATACACCTGGTTTTTAAATGCCGTTAGTTGGACACGCACGTATCAGTCTTACATATTTTTATGGCTTATGTCAACGATAGCCTGCCAGATACAGATCAAAGCAGTACGAGAAAACTACAACTTATATAGGCGCTTGTCTGACTAGCAAGAATTAGCGAGAAGCGACTATAACGAGTTAGCGAAGAGCGAGTGTGTAGTTATGATAATTTTGTCACTGGTCTATGAGCTGGTGTGCGAGTGTGTCGTA
The DNA here is from genome assembly GCA_963564715.1 of Catocala sponsa. Classification (NCBI taxonomy): domain Eukaryota; kingdom Metazoa; phylum Arthropoda; class Insecta; order Lepidoptera; family Erebidae; genus Catocala; species Catocala sponsa. The sequence continues at coordinate 15,564,448 of OY751338.1, read as the reverse complement.
CAATTTTTAGCGACATTCACCATTTATGATACTACTTGTATGCATGAATACAATATGTTAAGATAACAAGCGAGTACCGCCTGTCGACAAACTATCAAATGTTTAAATTTTTATAACATTTTACTTTTGTTAAATGGGCAACATGGTCTATTACTACTCACTTACACACTGGCAGTCGGACAAACGTCTAACGTAGCAAAGCAGTATCTGTGTGCGTGGTAATATATAAACAGACAATCACACAGACGTGCACATATTACTTAAGTAGATGTGTCGCTTTATCATACTAGTATTCAACATAGAAGGAAGAGTAGTCTGTTCGTTACGTTTCTATGGTTCATTCATGGTTTCCAGCTGAACTGTATATGATATATAATATTGTGTATGATATAGACATATACCTATTACGTTTTGGAAATCGCAATTGTAGTCACGAGTAATATGTATACAATACAATACCGATTCTTTTATATCATTAATGAAAAGTATATAAGTAATATTAAAATACATTTATGATTGGTATCTATTATTAGTCTTTAAAATCATGCGTTGAATTGTTTGAACTTATAATAAAATACTGCAATACTTCAGAAATAGTTGTTTGACTAGGTACAAAAAGCAATATCAAATACAAATCTCTCAATAATAAGCAATATTTGCAAATTAAAGTAAAAAATGATGACTATTAAATTTAAATATAATAACATTTTCATTACGTCATATCTAAATACAACATTGCTATTTTTTGCAGTTTAAATATTTTATAGAAATTATTTCAAGTAATAATTGTAATGCTATTAAGCTATCGCATTATATTTAAATATACATTTACTGAATTAAACTTTACAAGAAAATTCCTTCAAATGCGGGTACATTATGGCGCCTCGATTTCATCAAATTTTACAATAAAACATGAAATCATGACGGTGAAACTCATAATATTATAAAATATATTTGCTAGCCGAAATAAAACTTATTGTGTTTCAAAATACATTACCTGCTTTGTTAATATTTAGTAGAATCAAAATATCAAACGTAGCATTGGACAGCGAAATGTAGCGCGCAGTCGAAATTTAACATTCATATTCTGGACACTTTCCAACTGTATTCAGGTGCGAGAAAAAACATTTTAATGATATTTATTACACCTTTTAAAAATATTCAAGTGAAATTTAGGATAATTTATGACATTTTTAGTTGCGTTGTGCATATATTTTACGTTTCATGAAAACACGTAAACATTTCGTTGTGATTGGCAAATACCAAGGGATTATTTTGTACATAACGACTGACATAATAATTTATACGTATACACAACACACAATCTCCCTTCACTTGCCTTAGAATGTCTGCGAGTATTACCACGTACGTTGCGTAGATACTTTTAATTTATAACATTTGACCTATTTAGATTGTATCTAGGATTTAGTGAAAGTTAGCTTTAGGCATTTTTAACACACTGCTAGAATTATTACTGGTATTATCAGTGTAATTAATGATAATACATACCACCTGCTTTCGAACGGCCCAAAGTAATTGCCCTAGCTTCGTTAGATTATTGCAGAGCATGTCAGGCGAAGTAAGCACCGGTTAGACGCTTAATAAGGTAACCACATCGCCTGTAAACGTTCGTTGACACAGACTGGAACTAGATTGGACTGTGTTGTTATACACTAGTTTCTGACCATGGCATGACCCGAGCGAATCTTAATGGAACCGATTTAAGAACTATTAGATGTGTTAATTTAGTAATTGCTCTATATGTGAGCAAAGTTCAATACAAATGATTAAGCGTGATTGAGTAACAAACACCTAAAGATTATCACAATCCTTCACATTTATAATATTAGCAGGATTCTTGAGACTATCTTTATCGTCTGTTTGTGGCCAATAATATGATGTATTACTTTTGAAGTGTTCATCATCTTAGTAAATAGTTGGCACTTAATGTTGTTACAGTTTGCAATGAGAGATATTTACCTGTCTCAAATAACAAAAATAAGCTTGGCGTATTCTATTTTAACTGAATTAGAAAAATATATTTTATTTATATACTTTTATGTTGCCCCTTGTTAAAAAGAACGTCGGGCTTACAACAATTAAAGCAAATAAATTATTTAAAGACACAAAGTAGACTTTTTGAAAAAGGAAAATATTTATAAAGAAAGAGGAATGATATTTTTATGAAGAAAAATATTATCTTGTTATATCTGCATCTTGTTCTGGAGTGGGACGGAGTGAATTCACGCGACCGAGGGCTATAAAAAGTTACGATTTAAGTTAAACAAGATGAAATTTTCCTTGTAATGTCACTTCTCAAGCTAATATAACTAGAGCCCGTCCCACCAACTTGTTTTAAGAAAGACAGATTTTTAGATAACGTTGGCAACTTTTAATGGCTACTGGATTTTGTTTTTTTCTTCCTCGTTATAGGTATAAAGTATTTTTTGTCATACCCCTAATTAGGCTGTTTTAAGAAATTTTCGTGGTCGTAAAAAATTGAAGGAAGTTAAAATTTACTTGCATACTGTCAGTAACTTTACTTTGTCGCTAGATGTCTCCGTGCGTTCCTAAGCTCGCGATTCCAGGAAGCCGAGTGGCAGGATTAAACTATTTGAAGCTTATTCTATTGAGCGCATAAATGCGACAAGTAGAAACATATCCTATCTAAAGCTCTTCCCAGAATTACAGTATATTTATGTGTCCGACTTTTATAACTTCTGTGAATACATCCGCACTGTTATTTCTGCGTTGGTTTAATCAGTTAACTATTCTCTTAATATAGTGAGTTTGTAAATGTTTAGTATTATAATTTTAGTTTTTTGTAATTATGTTATCTTTTTTAATACGTTTGTAAATACCTATTTATTAGATTAATTCGTTTTAAAATTAATATTGTAAATAAACACTGACAGTTTAGAGCAGATGATATAACTCACAAATATATCTTTTAACGTAGTATATTAAGTGAGATTATTAATCTACTAACGGACCTTGAGATCGCAAGGCTTGTTTGGTAATCTTATTTCTTCAACATTACAATAAATTTACAGGCATTATAAGTTCCTAGATATAATTTATAAATCTTATAGTTTAACGTCGTCTTATGTAATAAATACAGTCAGTGACATATTTACAGAATATGTAGCAAGCAAGCAAGCTGTACTTTTTTCATTGTCCAGAAGCAGACAAAAATTTTGACAGTAGATATTTTTGATAGAATTATAGAATTTACTTTTTGTTACATATATTTTAAAGGATTTTATCATTACCTATTTCTGTAGCGATAGCAAGTCGTAACTGTTTTTATAAGTCTGTTTCGTTAGACCTGTGGTAAAAGATGCTTTTATGTTTGCGTTTTATTGTGAGATTCTGGGCTCTAAGCCCAGGTCGGGCAAAATATTAACGGATAATTCTGATATACCGTTTGCTAAAAAAATAATAGGGTTGTGTAGATTGTCAATGTCCAGTAGGCAGCAATGGATATTTGCAAATGCGTGGCAATAGTCTCTTATTACGTAGGCTCTGAAACATACAACATAATTTGATAAATTATAATGTGCGCTATCGTAATAATGAAATCGTATTCGATCAACAATGTTGTTCGGTGTGTTACAGTATAAGGAAGGACTGTTAATATAATTGACGGAAATTACGAGCTGATATTACTGATAAGGAGTAAACTAGCGAAATAATTTCCATTTTAATTAAAAATGCTGATTAAAGTAATTTATATTTTAGGTTGCTAATATTTCCTACTACAATTTAGTATGAGCACTACAGTTTTTAGGAAATCTAGAAAATCTCATCAATTTTGACAACAGATTTACTATTATTAAACCACACTGTAGAAAAATAGAAAGAGTTATTTTGCCTTGTGCCATTGCGGTTTTCTCAATGTCCATGTTTTATTGAGGAAGTCCACCTACTCATCACATTTCCCTGGAGAGCCAACAAAATGTTTGCTATAAATAAGACAGGTTTGTAAAACCGAACTCTGAAGCTGCTGCTAAAAAGCATCAACCCCGTCGCTACAACTATTCAATATTCCGTTCTTAAAACAAATAAGGTTTTTCAGAAGACTAAAATAAAGATAATAATAAAAACAAGTCTGTCAAATAGACTAAACAAGTAGACTGGTACGTGCTGTTTGACAACCTGCACGTCGGCGTTGGACTAAGTTGTTTGAGAGCAACTGTCCAATATTTGTGTTTTATATTACACAGTCTCATAGACAACGCATATTTTTTAGCAGGTTTTCGAGCAACAGCAATACTTTCTAAAGACCTACGTCTTTGAAAACATTTCGTTGTATTTTGCCCATTGCTAGTATTTTTGTTTATATTAATAGGCGAAATGTCGGTGCTAGGTGTGGATTCGTCTCAATAATTTAAAGTGTGGAATGCAAATCTGCGTTCATTTGAACGCCTTAGACACTTCAATACGACATTATCATGACATAAAAGTTACACTAGTGAACAATATCTCTAGAGTTTGACTTCTGAATTTTGTCAGATTAAACAGGTGTTCCAATTTTTTTGATATATAACGATAGTTTCAACATCTTATGCTAAAGACTCCACTGTTAGACAGGTTTCCCCAAAGGATTTTCTTGAAGACCTGTTTAGGGCCACCCGCATCAAACCGCTTCTCAAAGACGCTTTTTAAATTATAGTTTAGTTAACGTATATTTCTTCTTCCAGTTAACAGCCAGCAGAACTTTCGTCGTTGAAATCAAAAGTCATATTCTGAGTACGTCCGTATGTTAGTCTGTATTCACTCGTTCGCAGCCACCGTTGTTTGTAAACGCTCCCTGCAAACTAGCTAGTGATTGCTGAACACAGGCTCGGCTGATGTAAACAACGTCGATAGATTATATTTTTCTTTTACTTCTATAACAATAGGTACTATGGGAGACGCGTGATGTGGGAAATACTTAGAATGATCAATCTGAATATTTAAGAAATGTTAAGATTTTAAAAAGGCTGTCGTGAAAATATATGTTAGTCTACATAGCAAGGATTCATACGTTTAACTTTAAAAAAAACATTATTAGATGTCAGTAGGTCTCTAAATCATTTGTAACGTGTGCGTTCCAATAGTATTTATACAATAAGATGGTATTTGTTGAGATGTCGCGCGTGCCTGCAAATTATATTAATAAAAAAATCAACGGGTTGCACTCCGGGAGTGCCGGCAGAAGTGAAAACTTGAATATTAACGATGTGCATTTTTGATATTTTGGAATGGTTAGGGAATAATTTTGCACGAATTGCTTTAATTATCAGTTTAAAAGTACTATCATTTATGTGGTAAAATACAATATTCATTTATCGCGCTATCGTACACAAACATGACAATTCTCCTTCCGTCTTACGAATTTTCGATCAGGTCACGTGTTCTGACGTGAGTTTAACATTTTTTACTAATAAAAAAAAGTGCACACCGCAGCTAAAGAAGTTTTCACTTTAAAAACCAAAAATTTAGACACTTGTATGAGAATGGTTATTTAATATTCATATTATTGACGAATATAATATTGACAATGACAATATTTCAATAAGTGTCTATTAATTCTTAGGGTGTTACCAGACCAATCGATCTATCGTCGATCAACGACATCGATCGATGGTAGAATGGATTAGTCGACGTCGATCGATAGTTTCTACCAGACCAATCGACGTCGACAACTTCGATCAACGTCGGCCGATGCCGTCGATCGACGATCGATCGATTGGTCTAGTAACACCCTTAGTGTTTGTTTCTCCATGATATATTTTCAAATATAAATTAAATATTGCAAGCTGTCTTTAGTTATGCCTTTTATTTTTATTAGGTACATACTTAGTCAGTAACATTTTAAAAGGTAATAATGTTTCAGGCTGATTTCTTCAATCATTTAATCTATCACGGATTATATGCTTTTCAATATCATATATCAGTATCACATAATAAGTTCTAATATTAGAAATTACAGGTTTGTCGATAAGTTTATTCCTAGTGCATACGGCACTAGTAGCTCGGTGCTTCCCACGGCCCGGTTCTAATGAGCCGTGTTGTGTTGAGTAACAGAGGTGAGGCGGGATGAGGGGAGAGGCTTTTTGAATAACTCACTATTCGCCTGCGACAAATAGATAATTAGGCGTGATTCTTTTGTCGCGTCGTTTAGAACGTTAGAACGTCGCACTGTTTTGCTATAAGAATGCGGTACCTACATCATTATGCTCTGCCATTGAAATTTTTGACGGAAGGTTGCTCGTCTAATAAGTTGCCACTGCATTTAAATTATTATACAATTCTATAACATTCATGCTTTTATAGATTTGGCGTATCAACTTGTTCGTTTCATCGTCGTATTTACCTAGTAATTTCCATTCTACTTCAAGAGTTCATATAAAAGTTAAAGGAACTATGACCGTTACAAATAACACTGTTCAAGAAATACCTTAAAAAATCAACCGGAAAAGCAGCCATAAAAGCACCACATTGCGAAATAAAGCAAAACAAGTGCGTCCTTTGTTTGGCTGGGGCATGTTGACTGTTCCTTATCCACTATCGCCTGAACTAGAACCCTGTAGTGCAACGACCCGAGTTCTTACTACGGAAACTCGACTTCGACTAGCGACTAAATAACACGATCGTATTCGAACACAAACTTTTCTGTTGTTCTTTTTTATGTTTGTGAAAAATAAAGGTTTTATGCTATTGTTTTGCTCGCTGTAGTATTGTTTGTGCAGTGATGACATTCTATATCAATTACCTAGACATGCATTTATAAAATAGTTATCATAATATTCTGTTACAGCAAAATTTGACTCGACATGGCATTTGATTTAAAATAAAATAGATTTTGAGTAATTGGTCTGGTGGTGTGTTATTACAACAGTGAATATTCTGAACTTGGAGACTGGATCTGTGTCCAGTCGCACCCAATACTAAGACAATGCAGCCGATGTTACACAATCCCTAATTCAGACAAAAGTAGTTCGAATGGTTCATAATAATAAGTAGTCGTTTGAGACGTGATATTCGTAATTTAGAGATGTATTTTGCAAAGAGCTTTATTATACCACTAAAATTATATTCATAGACATTATCCACAAGAGTATTAAAAAAACAATGTGCTCTACGCAATTAAAACAACGGTTACCACATAAAGTTTAAAAGTGTTTGTACACAATGGTAATGGTCAATGTAACTTTCTCGAGCATTGTTCGTTCTTGCCGAGGCTATGTCGTTGAAGTGATTACGCGCATCTGTTTTCTTTTTCTTAGCTCTATTTGATGCATTACGACTGAAAAAGAAATACTATGAAGTATTTGATTCGTCCAGACTGTTGTGAGACCATTTTACTCTGCGTGCTTTGATCTCAGTGATTTTACAGACCACAAACTCAACCTGAACTGTTACTTTCTTTAACAGAAGTGCAAAAAGCTTTTGTAGTATTAATAGAGAATAATAAAATAAGTCGAGAAAAAGATCACATTGTTTAAACAGGTAATCATTACATCTCTGAACGAAAATAATTATATATTGTCCAGAAATATAAATCATGCCGGTAATAGTCTAAATATGGCACTCAAAGCAGCTAGATCTCAATAAGTGGACATTGAACTGAGCCAAGAGCTATATAAAAGACTCAAATAACAATAAGCAGTTTAGAAAGTGCTCTAATGATTGATGTGGTCTTTTTTAGATGGCACGATGTTGAAACTTGTTTCGCTGTTTCGTTTTGTTACGGCGGCACTGAGATGTGCCGTGTGCCCCAGGCGTGACGATTAGAGGCTGTTATTACTCCACCTTGGCACTTGGCCGTAACATCGAAACACGATCATTGTAATGTCGTGTAATTGTGACTGCTACAAGAACGCAATGCTATGGCATTTTTCGCCGTAAAGATAATTTGGAAACTAATAGTTTTGTTTTGATACTAAATGATTATACATACATAATCCAAGTTAGTTAAGTATTCTTTGATATTGTTGTCCAGGCCTTGTATATTGACAAGTGTAAAACACTAATATGATTTAATAAAAATAAACCAATAAAAATAATTAAGTACATATATAACATTGACAAGAATAATATGTTTTACACATCTAGATACTATAGTATAAAAATTTTAGAACATGGTTGTTTATATGAATAGCGGATCTAGTCACGAAAATCTCTCATATCGTAACAGCTGACGCAGACTCTAGAGCTGTGTTAGCAACGCTACTTTGTAAACCTCGTACTGCAGTCATTTTGCTCTAATGGTCTCCAGCGGACGCGTGAAACGCATAGAAAACGACATAAAGCCTCAATATTCATACAAACAATTTACATCTCTATATAAACGCATTAAAACTCACATTTGCATACAAGTAAATTTAATAATTATACCCTTATGTGGTTGAACGTACGTGCAGGTACGCCAGTTTAGCCAAGTTAAGACTGGCGACGCACTGTTTAGCTTATTCAGATTTGAATATCATTTACGTCTTTTCAACGGTACCGCCGTAAAATAAATCTTGATAAAACCTTGCTTACACAGTGTTAAAGAGAGAGTTATGAAAGTGTAATAAAGCGTTGATTCAGTTTTTAATTTGCATGTTGAGCTAGAGGCTTGACATCGAGTACTTATTAAAGCTACAACAAAACAACAAAACGTAATTCAATACGTTCGTATTGAATTACTTTTTGTTGTAATGTAATTTGATGTTAAGAAACTTGACAGCCAGAAATTAGCTTTCAACCGTTGACTGAATGAACACTCCAAGGAAATTTAACTCCAAATTTCAATGGATCCATTGCCGCATAATGATAAGATCGCTGTTGTGATCTTGCTTTTATGGGTATTGTACAAGACGTGGATAACATTCGTAGAGAGAAGAGAGAGAGAGAGGAGCCCGCACATATGTCTTGCGCATGTAACCCGCGCGAGCTCTTGCCTCATGTGGAAGCTCCTCTAGAACGTGTGTACTAAAGCAGAGCTGCTGGCTTAATAACTCCCCTTACTTTACCGTCTCGTCTGTAGCGATAGAGGATTAGATTTCTAATATAATTTCTCTTATATCTAATCTCTCTCGCGAAGGTGCATGAACATTTCTAGGTGCATATATTATTATTATGTTGTTTTCGAATCTCGGGATTAAGTGGTCCTTTCTTAAATGTCTCAGGTTATAATGATAGATATTACCAATGCGGTGGAGATAAACACAATGCTTTTAAATTAGTTTTGCTCAACGGCATCCTCAAGGTTCGTAAAGCAACATTTACTAACCCGCTAATTTATTTAAATACCTAATTACTGCGTCGTGAGAGCCGTGATTCTCCAGATTTGCCAACATTCCATCAAACCTTGAGCAAGTATTTAGGGTGGTTGTGCCCTCTGAGTTCCCTTATTGTAAGGTGAATTCGGTTAACGACCATGAATCGTCGTTTTATTGTTCTTTCTACTGATAATGACTGATGGCTTTCTCTCCGTGTCTTTGTTCGAAGTTGACAGTGACGTGAAAATGTAATCATGGCTCGGTGTTGCCCGAAACCGCTTCGGATGTAAACAATGAAAAATGTATTGAAGTTATACAGGACACAGCAATTAATATCGCGACAGCTATTTATAACTTGTGGCTTAATGAATACAGGGGAACTCATCAAAGGTCATCTGCACAATAGTCTTCCATAAAAATAATAACTTGGAAAATACCAATGTTGAATATTAACGTACTTAGTTACCTTTACGACTAAGATCTTTAAAAAACTAACGTAAGCGTTTGTGGTCATTTGACAGGAATAAAATGATCATTCTTGTTTAAAACAGACATCTTTCGCGCTAGGATAGGATAATAGGATAGGATAGGATAATTTAACATTTGATCAACGGACACAAAGAATATCCAGATACGGCATAATTATTCCTGCAAAGTAAATTATTTTTGTCTTGTTTGGCAATAGTACCCGCGAAAATGAACTCACTGTTACAAAGTATATGGTGACCATTTCAGAACTATCCATGCTTGCATTATTTCATGATAAAAAGGTTATGCATAGTTTTTTCATGACTTTTAATTTGATAATTATGTTTCTCTTTTAAAATACTTATTTCACATACTTCATCATTTACATTTATACACTTTCGATCCAGCAGCGCTGGGTTAATCCATATTTATATTTTTATGTCCTGGATCAACACTGTGATTTTTGGTATTATGCCAAAGCTGATATGGTAAATAACAAAATGAGTAATACTAACTGGCGCTGCTTGCGTATTTAGCACTCGTATATACAAGAGACTCATTCTGCTTCCTACTTTATTTACGCTTTGCCTGCGCGCGCGCTGGTGCTTATTTATCATAATGCAAATGAAACCGTAATGAGGTTGGTTTTATTATTTAATTAGCTGTGTCCGTGCAGTTGTGATATCATATTTGTATTTAATAAAGCGAGATTATTTTTAAAATAATATCCTTTTTCTACGCACCTGCCTGCATAGTTTGTTACTTCATCAGAACAAACGAAATCTGTTATAAAGAAGTAACACTATATAATTGACTTGAGCATTTATAATACACAATCCAATTTACATTTCCTCGTGGGTATTTGGAATTTGTCCAGCGAGTGTGAAATGCGGATTAAGAAGGTGCGTAAAATTGTACTTCCCTAAATATGGAGGATGGTTCATAAAGTCCACATTTACACGGCACTTTACTAACAGTGTTAAGTGAACACTTTGAAGATCCCCTTTGATATTCGTAGAGACTCTGGCTTATGATTTATTATTCAACAACTCGACAAAACGTTCAATTTCAAAGATATTCTATGCAGAACAGTTTGTTTCTGAAATTATTAAGTATCCATTCTAGTTCAAACAAAACCAACTCATTTGAAAACCATTATTAAATCTTCTTGTAATTTTCTTTATAAGTAAACTACTTAAATTTGTATTTAGAGCGTGGTTTAATTTTAAGTAATGAATTGTTGCTTGATGTTGTGTTTATTGTGACTTGTGAGTAAATTGAAATACCTAAAAGTTCATAACTTCAAGATGTTGATGGTGAAAAATCGAGCATCCGCTCGCGTTTTCGCTGCTGTGGTTTGTTGGAAATATGAATCCTGCGAAAAACAACTTCGTTACTGTCTGCTTCTTTAGTTATCTTCGTTTAAAATCACGCCGTTTCATTGCATCTTTCCGACGCGAGAAAATCAAAACAAACATAATTTCAAACGTACAATAACATTAATTAGGATAAAAATACCATACTTTATTTGTTAGCGTATTCAATAGCACACAATTAAGGAACTTCACGAGTTAATGCAGAATTAACCCTAAAGAAACCAAAAAATCAATTTGACCGGAACAGTAGCGATAAAAAGTCAGTGTTCCAATTTTTCCAAGACTTTCGCAATTTCGCAGCTAAAACCGTGTAAAAGTGGGTAAAGACGTCTCGATTGAGAATAGAGAGATTAGTTGAAGGAGTAACGGGACTGTGCAATGACAAAAACAGTACCAATTAACTTTTTTCTTTTCGAACTTCAGACACAAGTATTTCCAATCGCTCGGAGCATTCCGTCCGAGAGAGCGTCTTTAGTCGTGCGATTTGCTCTCGATAGGATAGAGATCGATTCGTTTTGCTCGTTTTATTCCGATTTAAATTGTATCGATGCTAGAGACGATTAAGGCTTCCGTGCTTATAGCCGTGGATGCAACGAGAAAAGAAAATTAGTTGTTGCAAAAAAATCGAGCAACACTAGCGGTCGTATGGCGTACCCTTTATCGCTAATGGTTTATTCAGGATTACACGTATGTGCATATCCCATGTGCAGCGCGCTTTAGGTATTTACTCGTTTAATTAATCCAGCCGAGTTCTCCCGGACACCCATGTTTATAACACGATATATATATTGAAATATCATTGCGTTGGAAGCTGTCAATACAAAGTTGGACGCGCAGAAAATGAATTCGGCTTTTGCGGGCGACAAATGAAAAATTTACAGCCGTTTATTCTGTGATATTGGGATTCCATTGAGTCGCGATTGTATTGGTGAAAGACATATATACGTACATAGTCTTACGCTTAAATCCCTGAATGGGTAGATGTGTATCACACCCGTATTCAGCCAAGAGTTTAGGTCCTATGTAATAGGGGTACACTTGTTGCCATATTTCATGTTTCAACTGAGATTTTTAGACAGGCAAACCTATTGCCACTTTGCCCAAATTAAACTCGGGTACTCATGCACAATACATTCACCCAAAAAAACAATTTCAATAAGTTTCATAGTTTAATCTAGTAGCGATATTTTACTTTTGTAGATATGCTCACAAACAACTAACCCTATTTTTACTTAAGAGTGGATTTAAACGAAAACGTACGTAACTCTTTAACGTAAAGACAAGCAGTTACCGTAAACGTACGGTGTTCAGTGTTGTGTGGATTGCGGTACAATATAAATAAAACCCCTTGTTAGGTTGGATTCTCAGCTCGGTACGGTACCTCAGAATGGCAACATTTCATTGCAAAATTGCGTCAAACGATGGTTAGCTAAAGTATTAGAGTATGTATTTAGAATCCTGATTATCTACGACTGGGTAATATGATACTTTCATTACATAGATTCGATCTAGTTGCCAACACACAGTTACATAGATTCGATCTAGTTGCCTCACGGTAGATACGTCTGCGTAGCAAAATGTCCAACGACCCGAGACCTCTATTTAGCAATTCGTCTAATTAGCAAAATGTCTTACTATCAAAATGTTTATCCAGCAGAACATTCAATTGTCTAAAACTTTTTGATTATAGTCCCAGACAGTTACTTTTTAAATACGTATTTTAATTTATGAGGTAATATTTATTTTTATCGTTTAACATCTAAAGTGTGTTAAAAATTATAAGGCACGGATAGTGTAGTGGTTTAAATGGTCACTTCGCTACTGCCATGTCGCTAAGTGTTGTTGGTTGGAATCCTACACAAGACTATAGTCTGTTTCAAATACGAAGTCCTATTTGACAGATAATCGCTGGGTAGCAATAGTAAAGACACCGTTTCAATCAACACAGCACGAAATCGATTACCGATTAACTTTATAAACAAACTGTAATCGTGGGTTTAGAATCGATACAGAAATAATAAAAACAGAAAAACAAAAAGGAGGAGTCAAACCAAGTTTGACATATCGAAAGAATAGTTACATCAATGTTAGTCATACCGTGTTTATTTGTAAATCTATGAGATATTTAAACTACATATAAGTCCAATATCGCTTCAAATTCATTTATTGATAAAGAAAATATATTAAGAGGTTGCTGAATGGGATACCTTGCAACCTAAAAATAATTAATACCAAATACAATTTTACAAAAGTATTTCTCGGTCAATTGATTTTAGCTCGAATTAGATCGATTTTATCCGATTCATATTGTCGCGTCACTATGACTGAAAGTAAAAAAAATACCATAGTGCGTAACCATGTTAATGTAGTAAAATGTTGTTATATTTTGATGTTTAAATTATTTAAGACCAATATCAAAGGAAATTAATAGGTGATTATGTTTGTGAAACAATTATGTAATGTTTTGTATAGTTTTAGGTCAGGTGGAAATAAAACTCGTAACGTTTTTCGTAGTTCACACTGGTTTTATTTTTACTTTACACTTGTTATTCTCACTGCTGTTCGACACCGACTGCGCTAAATTTCTACAGACTAGCTACCTCTATACCACGCCGCCATGACGAATGAAACAAAACGATAACTTAATAATGGCGGGGCATTAGTCAAATCAGTGACTTATTAAAGCAATAATAAATTGAAACTAATTAAATTAATCTACCAATAATTTAAGTGTAAACAAAATATAAATTACTGTAAAATATAGTGAATACATCAAATAAATTAACAAGTAAATTATAACTTCTACTTTGTATAATTATAATTTAATACAGTACATAATGCTACTTAATTAAATCAAGGTATCGAATAAATTCTAAAAATGAGTATACATTCTAAAATATGTGTGAGCATCAAGGCAATATGTGTATAAATCCTAACAATACTCTAATTATTTTTAAATAGTCTATAGTACCATAGGTAATCATTGTTTATTTTAGCAAATTATATGAAATGTGCGGAGTTACGTGCTATGAAGTGTCAAAAGAGACTTCGTATTTGAAACAGACTATAAAATTCGTGGGATCCACAAATGGTTGTTTCTTGTCTGGGTGTTATTTGTGTACGGTATTTAAATGTTTGTAAAGTCCGCGATACAGAAATTGTTAAAAGAGTGGTGTCCACTCTTTTAAAATCATAAAATATGTATATTGCTATGAAGCAAGTTAACATGATCTTATCATGAGCGTTGGCTTAAAGGGTAACATATAAAATTCTAGACATGGTTAGCCGACGGCATCGTCTTAATAGTATGTTATTTTCAACTGATAAACCATTAACTCATAAATATCACTCATAACATTTGCTATTCCTTCAGTGTAAAATATGACATCACATTGTTCAAATTTTAGGAATAAGTAAAAGAGAAAATAGATACACTTTCGCATTAATCAAATTGTTTAATGAGTGTGTCATGACGAATGGTTACTTAAACCGTAGTCGAAAAAGATACTACGCTTTCAAAACTTGAAGTGAAGCCCAAGACGTGTCTCGTAAACAGTTTTATTCCCACACACTTTACCCCCAAGATAAAGTCGTTCACTTCCGTTAAAAGTTAAACAATATGTCAATCTTCACTCGGCGTGCAACCAAGAGCCCAATTGGTTTTTTAGCCTTCCGTACTACTAGTGACATTTAAAATGCCTCTGCGGGCCGAATGGTTAATATAAGTTCTCGGCCTTTAAGTATACATGCAAATGTATACACAGACCGTATACGTATATATTGCGTGTATTCAGATTATTTAGGGATTCACGTGATAAACATAGAAGTAAACACTACCATACTGGCGTACTGGAACGATGTTTTTACTTTGAAAACAAATACGTTTACTGGAAAGTATTTTAATATCCTAACTAATATTATAAATGTGAAAATGAGTTTGTTTGTTTGTTTGTTACGCTTTCACGCCTTAACTACTCAACCGATCAACATGAAATTTTGCATAAACGTTGTCAGAGGTACAGAATAGGACATAGGGTACCTTTCATCCAGAAAAAATAACTGTTGCAAACCTAACCTATCCTACATTTACGCGAGCGAAGCCGCAGGTGAAACCTAGTACTAAATAACTCTAATTATTTATGAACACTTACGTGTTACTACACAATAAAATATCGTTTTCTTATAGATATAAAAACTAACGTAACAAATAATAGATTTTACCTATATAAACAAAAACAGATGTAAATACTTCTAATAAATATAAAATAAATGGGTTTCAACTTTTAAAAGTGTTAAGACCTTTGGTTTAAGCAATAACCACGTTTGAAGCGCCATTTTAGCTTCGAAACCACGAACAATGTAGTTTACAGTTCAAGACGCAGATGTTTAAAAAGAATCGACAGTTAACAACATCGTAAAAAAGGTCGGATGTAAACAGCTACCGTTGAAATTTTACAGTCACTCGTATTTTCTTTTTTACTTTCTACTCCTCGTGGCAAAGAGGGCTTAAACGACATTACTAATGCATATTTCAAAAAAAGTTACTGCAATTCTTATAAATATTTATGACTTTCACGCCATTACGCGAAACTAACATTAAAATCACAAATATACAGCGCTAGTACAACCTTAAGTTTTACTTTGTTTTAGGTCCGTGGGTTCGTATAAAAATGAATCTAATCAGTCTGAGTGCACTCTATAAAATATAATTATTCGCAACCTTTCCAAATCCGATTGCCGCAATATTTTGGGATTCAGTTTGAATATACATAGCATAATTGGGTGAAGTTCATAGCCCTGAAATTATATAAGAACTATAAAATATTTATATTCAGACGATGTCATCGTGTGAATATTTAGGGCGAGCAGCGACATGTCCGATGTATTTTAATATACATTCTATGTTAATATTATAAAGATAAATTTTATGAGATTGTTTGTTGAAGGTAAATCAATTCGTTTTTTAACGACACATTTTGATTTTTTCAGCAACCATTATTTCTGTCGTTAGATAATAATTAATAGAAAATATTTTGTATAAAATTATTTTTTGATGTATCTATATGTATATTGAAAGACAGCAGTATAGTATTATAACGTGTTCTAGAAATGTAGAGCCGGGCATCACAAATCCATTAGAATGTAATAAAATTATACTTATATGAAATCAAAACACCTATTTATCAAAATATATATAATAAATGACCAACATTGAGATAGTAAATTTAAAGTTATTTTAAATTCAAATAAATTTTCAGAATATATTGACATTTATTGAACATATTCGTATTTCAAAAAAATATACAAGTTATCTTTCGACCAAAAAAATGCAAATAATTTTAAATGAATAGTATACACGCACATATTTTCCTTGTAATAATAGATTTGACCTTTTAACGACGGACTGTGACGCCTTCGCTATTTAATATAATCACAAATTGAATGTACTCATTTATTGTCACACTTTGCACTGCTGTGATTAAATACGCTTAAGATTTCCAATACGTTCAACGCTTTCGATACGATAATCTGCGCTGTAATCAATTACCTGACGTCTCTCAGTGTTCACTTGAGAACTATTCTTATTAACTATTAGACTTAGTTGTCACGATAGTCGAAGTCGTTAATGCTTCGTCGAGCGTATTAATCACAAAGGAATAGTTTACTCTTAAGTTCCAATACAGTGCAAATTTTGTTAAGTTAAATGTTTATTTCAGTAATGTCACCCAATATTTTTACGTCATCAAACATTGGCAAGCGCGCTAGATAGCTGGCAACGTTGCCACATCTGATAACGAAGTTAATTCTCTGGCTGAAGTGCCAACGAAATTTCTCTGTGATTATTAACCAGTTACTTGTACACCTAGCTATAAAATCGTTTCTTCGATATATAAAAAGCCCGCATCGTCTTTGTAACTTTATCATTTGGTTTCGTATTGGATGAATGTGATTATGATGTCGTCGCAACAATGACAGCACCATGTCTGTGTGCTATATTCCTTGTCTCATTATTATCAAAGGGTACTCAAATAGTATGTATAATCAATTGGTTCGCAATAAAATTAAACGTGCCACTGCGGCCCACGCGTTACAAATAAATCTGTCAACAATGGCGTAAGGTGTGCGAAATTTACGGTATTTACTCTGTATGTGAGCTGTGCCTGCCGCGCGTACTGCCAATTGGTTCCTATCAAATACATTTTGTATTAACAATGTATCAATCGTACATTTCCCCGATGCGCATCCAAAGCAAATAATTCGCAACACCCTGACATTGCCATTTGCCAAATAAATATAGATGATCAAAGCAAGCTCAGTATTCTTTTGTAACAAATTGTTATGTTTATTCAGAGCCAGTTGGCGCAATTAGTGTATCACCTTCAACAATATTACGTCTGGCTTAGTGGCAGATTATATTTTCGGTTAAACTTGGATTTTGACTAATTTAGTGCAGACAATGTCATTAAAATAATTTATGTAGTATCTCTTTACTTGTGTTGAGACTTATATGTTCGACGATTACTAATTACATCCTTTGTTGTTTCAGGTAATTAATCGTTATTTTTTGGCACTGATCATTATTAGATAATACACGTAAGTAACTACATTTCACTTTCAAAAGTTTCAAAGTTTTGTCCGGTGAGTGTTATTGTATATCACTAGAATGGCATAAGTGGCCAGTATAAAATATTTCTGAAGTGCGAGCGCAAGGGGAGTGAAATGTAGCAGAATGTTGTCGCCCAGCCGAGGTCGCAGCCGCCTCGTCGGCGCGCCCGGTATTGTAGTTGTTTATAATTTTGATGGGTTGCTATTGCATGGGGAGTTCTTCGACCTTGTTTTGACATTTCTATCCTATTGATTTTCCTGTTGCGACAAAGCTGCAGGCCCTATATCATTTTTATTGCTCCCCGGAGGAGTAGCGGCGTCGTGCGTCGTTCTGTCCGCTCGCCCCCGGCACTTACTTATGTATTTTTTATTACGGTTTCGTATGTCTACGAGGATATTAATCTCTTTTCGTTGGATCTACTCTCTTTCACAATAAAATACATATTCTCGTTTCTTATTATAGCTGGTTTTATTCTTAGCTAACATTGTCTTTGTCATGTGTTCTCTTATTAATTTCGTACTCATTGCACAAAAATACATTTTCGTTATTTAGATAAAATTGCTTTATTTGTTGTGTTCGGCGAAATATAATGGCAAAACTGTCATTGAGTTGTTTATCAGTTATGAACATCAAGACTACTAGACACTACTATTCCAATTTGATTTATTGCAACTGCATACTGATATCACGATTGCGAAATAGCTATTCAGAAACCTAATTTGTTACATGCGATGAAGAAAAACGGGCTCATCGAATTACGTTAATTTGAATATGACATAAGAGTAAATCGGACAGACGCGGACAACCGCAGGCCGGGGCGAGCGCCATCCGACAGGACCGACAGTCATCGGATATCTGACAATATTATGTGGACGGAAGTTGCATAGTGTACAGTTTCACTTACCTAGTGT
This sequence comes from Catocala sponsa, assembly GCA_963564715.1. NCBI lineage: Eukaryota > Metazoa > Arthropoda > Insecta > Lepidoptera > Erebidae > Catocala > Catocala sponsa. The sequence goes on along the minus strand of OY751338.1, from coordinate 15,545,832 downwards.
AACCATGGGCCGCGGTCTCGATTTCACCACCGCGTGGATTGGACCGTGTCGGTTTTGTGAGCTCGTTGATTGAGTTTCAGATTAAGCTCTTGGACGCCCGTTGTGTCATTCTTTTGATCTTACTATAGAAAGCTAGTAGCAATACACCCGCAGTATCGAATTCTAAAACTATCAGTTTAAATTTACTATCTTCATAAATAAAATGTTATGTTACATTTTAATGGAACTTCAATCATTACAAAATTACGTACCGCCGTAACGTTGTTTCTTAAGTTGTTACAGTTACTATTTTTATATGTATAAAAAGCCAAAATTATTTCAGTATTAGCATCAGCATTTCAGAGTAAGGTTTAGAATCAATCACTAATATCTATCTTAAACGCTAAAACAATGTTCGACCACACAAGTAAATTAGAAGTGGAGGCACTTTTAAAATTATTTACTAAAATATAAAGAAAATAATTAAATAAAATCGTGATTATTATGAGAAATTTTAGAGGAATTTTAAAGACTTTTTTTTACCCTACCATTATTTTTTTAGTTGTTATCTACTTGAGACAGTTTATGTGATCATCTAGTCCGATGTATGTATGTGTGAGTGCACGAATATTGCCCGGCTGAGTCATCAATGCTAAGTCTACTGTGGACGTAAATTGTACACGTGCGGCCTGCCTGCGACATCACGTATTTACAACACAACGACAGGAAGGAAGGTAATTTTGGCTATCCTCAAGGACAATAAAATTGCTTGCTTTTATACGCAAAACGAAATATATTATCTACTACCTACTTAAATAAACTATTTATTTAACACAATAAATTTTACATGATCGATTGATGTGCCATGCCAGAAAACAAAGGTCTTTTTTTATAAATTATATACATATGAAGGAAAATGTCTTATGCGTTGTAGTATGTTTTTCTGTAGAACACAATAATGTTAATATTTTTACGTAAAACACGTCGTTATCTCGATCGTGTCTTACCGCTAGATCTTAATGATAGTTGTTAAGATTAATCTTGGATTAATCTGTGAACTAGTTCAGTGGTTGCGGCTCCTTGCACAACGGCGGTTCTCACGACATTGGATAAAATTACTGTTATTTGCCGCGCGTCGCTCCGAACCTCCGTACACAACGATAAAACGTGATCATAACAATATACACACGGCAACAGCAGATTATAACGTTTGTCAAACTACTTATACCAACGTAAACGTTTATTAATGTGACAGTACGATATATACGGATACAGCTTCACGTAAAACTATTGACGTCTCTAAATTACATGATACTGCTTTAGAATAGACAACCCGCGAAACTTACTCAAAGAAAGTTCGCGAACACGTACATTTATCAAATTTGATGAATACACTACACAGCCCCGGGATATTGATGCTACTTGAATAAACCAATATCGCGGTAAATATACCGATATCTTCAATATACACGAACCAGTGGGTGTCAATAGATTAGCTACTACTTACTTCAAGGGTTAAGAATTCTAGTGTAGGCTTTAGGCTACATGGCATATTACTATTATATACAATAAATCTTAAAATTTTATTTTATGATCTTTTGAAATATTTTAACGTACCTATATATAAAAATGCTTTATTAATAATAATTTACTTGAGGACTAATATTGAACTACACACAAATAAATAATAATAAAAATACAGTAGTCTGTTATTTAAGCACATGCAAAAGAACTAGTTGTTATGTCTCTATAAATATGAAATTGTTTATAAGAATTGAGACGAACAAGTTTATAATACTAACTTTTATTGCCGGCTTTACTTTTGTGGGAGGATTTTTATTGCCTCTTTGTAAACACTTAGTGGTATGTACTGCAGATGTTAGCTGGGAACCTATAAGTTGTAACTGTCCAAAAAATTCTCCAAACTTCTATTGCTAGTCTTGTAATAAGTAAATAACTCTATTTGTATAATTAAAATGGCACTATTAACAGTTTACAGTTATAATTAAAATGATCCCTTTGGTTTATTCAGTTAAATCTTAATTTAGAATTAGGATGGAATAAAGAAAATGGTCGTCATTCAACCCTCAAAGGTTGCTCCCAGCATTCAATACAACGTCTGATATCCGGTGACTGAGGTTTCAATCAGTATTAAGAGACTTTGTAGTTGCATACCGCAAGCTAGAAATACGTGAATGATAACTATACAAACGAGATACCAAAGGCCTTAGGATAGGAGGCGGAATAGCGGCCCTCTGTACACAAAGGCAAAAGACTTCCCGGCCGGTCAGTCAACAGAAGGAGCCTACTCAATTCTCTTTCATTCGCAAACTAATCGCCTGCAGAGCTTGTGTCGTAACGTCACCGAACGTAACAACGACCGTGTTATGTCTTACTCGTGACAAGGACAAACAAGCCATCTACATAGATATCTGGTATACGGCATTGTGCGCCGCAGTCCGAGAGCTGTGATTACTGCGCCTCGCCCAAGGCCGACCATTGTTCTAAGCTGAATTCTTGCACGTAATCCTTATGTCGTCGTTTTTACTCGCTTTTTTACAACTATTCATTATCTCGGGTCAGTTTGTTTGCTGGTTTCGCTTATGTTAATTTGTTTGGTGAAACAAAAGTGAATGCATCGGACTAACATTTGTTTTGTTGTTGTAGAAACTGTTTCCACAAGTGCTACCGCTAATGCACGAATTGAAACTTTGAGGACTCGTGTGATGTCAGGTTTTAAGGTGCCACATGGTACCACTAGATAAACTCCACAATAATTCATATTTTTAATGATCTTCAAAACTATCTTTAAATTAATGGAGCCATTGTTGTAGTTTCAATCGTAGAAGATAAGATTCAACTTCTTAACAGATAGGCGAACTCAAACGGATGCTTTTAAATTCTATTTTGAATTAGGCAATAAATAAGTACCTATATAAAATCATTGACTTTTTAGATGTACATAACGATTATTTCTCCTTTAGCCTTTATTATTCCCAAGTCACTTGGGGTCGGGTTGGGGTTTCTAGTCTAATCGGATTTGACTAGATATCAGTTTTTACACGGAGCGACTGCCATCTGACCTCCGCAACCCGAAGGCTAACGATACCCTAAGGCTAGACCAGTGTCAGGATATTAGAGGGCACTGACTTCCCAATAACGACTGCCATAGATGTTCATGGCAACCGGGACCGACGGCTTAACGTGCTCTCTGAGGCACGGAGCAGGCGATAATTGTCGATCAATACGCACATAATTTCGAAAAGTCATATAACTTCCGAAAGTCAAAGGTGCGCGACGTGGGTTCGAACCCGAGACCCTCTGTATTGCAGTCTGTTGGTCTCCCCACTGAGCTATTGCTGTACATAACGATTACAAGGCAGCAAAAATATTTACGAATACTTATAGCAGAATATCTTACAAGACACTTTCTATGGTTAGTGTTAATTTAACTGCAGATGCAGTTTAACAAATACATATTGATCAATCTTAACAGAAGTGACATCAAATTAGTCCTATGAAAGAGCGACACTATACTTATTTTTATCGTTTCTAAGATTATCTGTAACTTTTCTTCGGTCTCTTTATATTACCTTGTTTACTAATACATAACACCTTTTGTTCAGACATCGACCTGCCTAGCTTTCATTTTATGTATTCAAATTTCAAAATATTGCTACATATTTTAAATTGGCAATAACTCAAGTTTTATATTTACCTTGATTAGATTAAACATTGTGTCTGTACCTATGTGTATGGAAACACCCTGCTTCGATGCCAAAGTCAATTTCCTTGAAACTTTAACTTGTTTAATAATTTAAAACCTTTTACGATTCAATATTAAATCGTGTTTCGCATCTCCTTAATAACAAGAAATGATAAATTTGAGTCAATATTAAATTTTATTGAGTTGTTGGCTGTTGTATTATGAAGTACCTACAGCTTTCATCTCTTTTGTATTTAAGTCATACGATAGTAAAACTTAGAAATATTTGCAATCATGCTTCGGGAGGTTCTTTGTTAATTTTAAGGCAGTGCTAATTTAACGTGAAATATAAATTTTATTTAATTTTAATCTAAAACGTGACACCTTTTTGTTGGAGTAAACTCTGTTTGCTTTTACGTAACAAGGTATTACGTGACAGGGATGTTTGCCTAGTATCCTATTATTAAAATTAATATAAACAGTAGATATGGTTTTTGGTCTGACTACAGAATTTTGTTTAATATACCCTATTTTTGTAGCCTTATGTTTCTACTATCTATTCCGGCTCTAAGTCATTGTAATTATGAGTTATGCTTCAACTTCAAGAACTACACTTTTGGATCAGCCTAGTACTTTATTTAATTAACTTTGGCCTGTTTCAGAATATTCTATTCTATTCTATCACATACACACAACACCATCTAGCCCAAACTAAGCAGAGCTTGTGTTATGGATACTAGACAATGGATAAACATAAATATATATGTTTTTTTTTGTAAATACTTACATATTATACATAGAAACACCCAGATCAAGACAAACATCCATTCTCATGCACACAAATGTTTGACTTGTGCGGGAATCGAACCCGCGACCTCAGGCGTGGCAGTCGGTTACACTAACCATTACGCCATCGAGGCCGTCAAATAATATCTAAGTAGAAGTAATTTGGTTGATAAGTGTGATCAGTCCTCTCCTTAGTGTTTCTGAAATGATGCAGTGGCATTCATAGTTTATATCTGAGTTGTCTTATAGTTCATATATCTAATTGTTAAGCTTACATCAATAACATAATGTATGTTTTGAGACGCATATACGTCAATTGCTTTAACTAGTATTAGAGTTCTGTTTTGTATTTAATTTAGTCTCTCAATACTATTTATAGTATTATTCATAAGCAATAATAAAGTTTTGTAGTTACCTGCTGCAAGTACGTGAGCACGCTTAATAATTGTTATGATGATTATACACTATTCCTCACAACTCGAACATCGACAATTTCATATTAGCTCTCGTATTGTTGAACCTAACTTTTATAATACATTATATATTGTATAAGGCTCCTTAGATCGATTGAGCGTAAAACATATTGTCTTGCACAAGGTATAAAAGCAATAAAAATATTCAAACACTCTCTACCGTTAGGTCACGCCCCGATGACCCACCCTGTGCTCACCAAGTTTTCCATATAATTAAATAGACCGGATAAGCAGCCACTAAGGCAATAATAGAGAATAAAAAATTCATCGCGCCGTTGGCCAACGGTACTGCGACAGTAGTGGTGCGGAAGCGTGCCCGTCACGACTAAGGACTATCCACGTTTAGCTTATCCGGCACGAATATTTGATGTCAGTATCCTTGGGTAATGTGCGGGCTGAGCCGGCGTTACGCTTAAGGAATTATATATTAGAGTGTAAGTAGACGGTAATTCTGGGGTCACAGAGATGTACACGGGATGTAAGCAATAACTTGGAAAGCCACGGGCACGTGAACTCTATTAACCAGACGAAATTTCACTGTAATTATCTTGTTCACTTAGACTTAGACTAAAACTTATCTTGACTCCAAAAGATTTGAAATGTAGTCACAATCTTAAACTGTTATTATTAGAATATATATACGAAACGGCTACAATTTATTTTGCTCAATATGGATAAGAAAGTGCAAAAACATGTTAAAATGTTTCATAAAATTTGTTACAAAAATCATAAAGATGGAAAAAATCATATGACCAACAATTGGGTTGTTGTAAATTCGTCACAAAGTAAATTCGTCACATTTTGAAAAATCCATACATTGAAAGTAAATTCGTCATAGGTACATGAGGCTTATTGTAAATTTTTTGCTATCCGTTTACACGTGTCTTTCGTAAATACAATTACTTAATACCTATAAATGGTGTAGGTATAACCAATCATCGTAGACACGTAATCCTTCTATACAAACGCAAACGTCTCATCGTAGACTAGACATGTGTACTTCGTGGCTCATGACAGAGACATGACTGGGCATTCCAGTGACATTTGCTTATACAACGATATCTAATCCATCTGCATAATGTCGAGTCCCTTTAAACTTATTTAACCAATAAGTATTGCTATTGTTTACTAAAAATGTATGCCTAGGATTTCGTTAGAAACCACCATAAATTTAAGTACTTAGTTATAACGCCTTTATGTAATTATATATTAATAATAATACATTAATAATACATTTCGAAAATAATGTATTCGCTCGATATTAGATTCACATATTGCTGTCTTTTGGATGCAGTTATTTTTGACGAATAACGCTTAAAAGTTTTCCCAGTTATGACACAGAGTAAAGAGCAAAATCTTTTTTACTCTGCCTTTTTATAACCATATGCATATTTTAAGAGTAAATCGTGGAAAACATGAAAGAGGATGCCCGATATATTATCTGTGCATTTTTAAAATAACATTGTTTAAACAAAAACAGAAAGCATTGTTACAAAATGTACTTCGTCAATATTAAAATTTATTTAATGTGTGTATAATAAACAACTATATTAAATGACCTTCGGACCGTTTGACTTGACCAATATCTCCGCAATACATTATGCTCTGAATCTATAAAATGTGATATGCAAGACAAGCCACACATAATAATATGCATACAATTTAAGTAGCATTATGAATGGCGAGTGAGTAAGTAAGCTCTCGTTGCTCATCAACGGTAGGTGTGTCCTGAGGGCCATAAGCAAGAACCCACACGTGAACTAATATCACGAAACCGCCAGCGCATCTACCAACCGAACTAATTAAGGCAATATTGGCAATGCCAGCCTCATTCGTTGGACACTGTGTTCACTAGAGGACAATTTCAAACTGCTATAGTAAACTTCACTACGCTTGCTTTAACCTAATTTTCGACGTACCCCTGAAGCGAACTCGTTACACTATAATCATATTAGCTCTAACAAAATGTTGCTACAATACATCGCTGCCTCGGAAAGAGGCCACCAGCTCCCTACATGAATACCTGAATGTTGACAATGTGAGGTGAATTCAATCATGGCTACACCTAGCGTTTAATATAATAATGTATTACAAAGGTATCCATTCTTTCCGTACTTTCGTCACCTGTCGGACGGACGGACGGACACGGCAGACTATTTGCATGCAGCGACGCGCGACCACCGGAAGCGGGGCGTGCCCCCAAACTGCTCGCTTCCGGCGCTACGGCCGTCGCCGATCCACTGTCGTCAGGTGCTATACCTACAAGTTTTAATAGCCTCTTTTACTTACTTGAATGCTTCTGATGAGGTGTTAAAAGCCTCACCGAAACTTCTACGGCCTTTTAAACGCAGAATTTCACCTGACATCGTTCAATGTTTTTTGTTTACGTTGTTTCGAATGTCTTGGCTATCTAACGTGATTTCAGCAATAAAACTTAAACGACGGCCCCTACAATTAGGTTCGAAAGCCTTTCAATCACGTCTAGCCATTTTATTTTGCGTCGTGCGGTTCAACGATCTCTCCTCACGCCGCGTATGATACACAAGAACAATTTAAAAATGATTTTTGTCACAGAATCGTGGTTGAGTCGAGACTATATGTTCACATAATGACTGTAATTTACCAGCTGTGTAATTTATTCCGAAAAATCATCCTCTGGTGTACTTAGGCTGATGACAGTGGTTAAGGCTAAGTCTCGAAGTGGGGCATTAGTTGGAGTTAAGCCGCGCACACACTCGCTCGCTCGCCTGTTGCGCAAGATGACATCCGAGCCGCAGATTAGCATAACGATAGTGCTGTGACACACCGCACGATAAACTTGTCGTATTACATTTAACATGCTTTATTTTCATACTAGTTTAGTTCACAAATTTGATGTTTATAATTGATGCTTCTACATACTACGTGTCCATTTCATAATACTCGCTACGAACTTGTTTGTATGTTACAGAATCCACTTATATGTAACGTTACACAGACTGCAACGTTATAGACAAATTCCAAGCGATATACGCCGTACATTTTCAATTTAAACAAGGCGAAATACCCACACTAAATAGCAACAAAATTTGGCGTCAACGTTTAACTCTCGACAAATAAATTGTCTAAAGGAAGTAATGCAATTGCAGCAATGTATTTAAGTGCATAACACAATGCAAGCGTTTCAACTAAGTATCAGGAACACAATTTACAATATTCTTGCTGTATTTCCCAAATACACTTTGTTTGAGATAAATGTTCTTCAAATTAACAGTTGAATAATATTTTATGCATGTTGTTTGCAAATAACAAGAATGTTATTTGGATTATTAAGCACACATTTGTTATTTAAATTGTTATTACGAGCACACTTCCTGAAAACGAGAAAGTAAGGAAATAAATATATAATAGTTTAATGTATGGCGTAACACAAGTGTAAATGTATTTGATGCAGTCAATTACGTATCTGTGTATGAGGGATTCAGTTTAGTGCCAATAAAAAACGTTTATCGACATCGAAACAAGGCGCGAAGTGTGTCACTAGTGTTAGATTCGAGGTCGTAATAATGTGACATGACGAAGTGTGCATGATTCACCGGCTACGATGTTAGGCGCACGCGCGCGCGTGCGCACCTCCATCTAACTACATATAAATGTAGTTCACTGTACGCGATCATGTTTCCAGTCTAGACGGGATCCAATAACCGATTGCTTGTATAAAATGCCTTTGGCTGGAGAAACATTTTCTATGAACACATTTACGTTAAACTACAGTCCAAAATATGAAAAGGCCGCCTATTTTTTACGTTGACAAAATATCAGACTCCCTATTACAAAAATAGAAGACGAGTTCGTATAACAAACAGTAGGTAGCTTTTTTATTATCTGAGGCTTTGTTATTGCTACCAGTCCTACACATAATTTTAGCACCATCCCACACATGTGAATTGTCGGTACACATTTGGATTACTACGGAAATCCGCTATCCCGATAAAGAAAATACGTGAGCGTTACTGACTAATTCCTAGAGATGGAATATCAGTAGCTCCATAATAATAATTATTATACCAAAATAAGCACTATTCTCGAAATGTTTAACTTAGTACGCACGTGAAAAACTTCGGTTAAATGTAAACATGTTATTTTCAGCAATAAACCACAACTATGAATGAAATGATGGATGACCTATAAAGAAGTAATATAAATAACTATTAAACAAGTATAACTTCGTTTATACACACTTAAACAAACCTATAATGTCACAGGAATTTGCAAAAAGCTGGAGGTAATTCGACTGTTTCAATGAATAGGGACAGCCACAAATAGATTTGACAAATAATGTTTTTAAATTATTTAATTCTAATGTTCATCCATCCACGACATTTTATAATCTTAAGTCATAGATATTTTTAAATTTTATTTCGGACACTATTTTGATGGGTTTTCGGCACAAATTTGATCGTGGCGCGACGACACGGGAAGTCATAAAATGCTCCTCAACGCATGTTGTGGTATCTAAAGTACGGTCTTGCTACTACGAATATTCCTTTCCATTGCTGTTAATAGGCAGTACCTAATTTATTCTACACTTCTAGATTAATAGGCAAGAAGTAGAACGTTAATGCTAATGCTCCTAATGTTCTAGTTTATTTTCATTTCTCAATGAAAATCGTTTTCATCATTAACAGATACTAATAACTGCAGTCGACTCTTAAGATAAGTTTGTTGAAATTGTCCAAGACCACTATTATTCATATTTTCCAGGTCTGTATAATCTTCTGATTATACCGCAACACGTGAGTTGATTCATAAATAAATATATATTCGCCTCGATTTACAAATTGTTGACTCATTTTGCAGTTGTCCAATGGAAAATATTAATAACGAAGGTATTTCGCATTAATGTTTGAACATATTTGTATGCAAATGTTGTGAAATCGCGAGCTAACTTGCTTTGTTTTATAATGAGAATACTTGTAGTGTAGCTTTGCACAACAGGTTAGCTTTATTCGTGCCAAAATTATTTAATTAACCCTACGAGCTACGTGTGCCGAGTCGAAACCCGAAAGTCAGTGTGAGTCTGACTTTTGTTCTGGTCACAATTATTTTATAATATTTTACTGTTAAATTATTACGAGTGGAACAGTTTTCTTTAGTCTGCAGAATGTGAGGGCGCGTTTAATCGTATCTAATTGTGGGGTCCGATGACAGAATTACGTTGATGGTAATAATATACTTAGATCTTACGTTATATCTATCTGCTTATTTTTAGGATTTCGACGCAATCATAACGATATTCTTGCTAGTATTTCGATTTACCGTCAAACTGAATTTTACTAAAACATTTTTGTGTATACTACTTTCATTTATTCTTCAATGTGTCTATTCATTTCAATATTTTTAGTTGAATTTGCTTTCAAACTCGCGGTCTTCTATTATTAATGCTTTGTACTAAAACGTTACATAATGCTATATAAAATTCTGCGTTCAGTCAACCACAGCAACCTTCTTTGGTGCGGAATAACAAAAAGTTTGAAGCTTTTTGTATGAAAACCTTTTTGCATTTTTTCTGGAGTATAAAGCTGCCATAAAATAAATTAAAAGTCTGAATACACAGTGGGATGTTCTAATTTGTTACCAACTAGAATATTCGGGCGTGTGAAATAGTGTCGGGCGTGTTAATTTGTTAGTGAAATGTTTGTTACAACCTGTATCATTGTTGCGTTTGCAAATTCTAGAGAATGAACGCTTGTGTATTTATACTCAATTATAACGGGCAGTCGGCCTACTTTCCAGGAAATACGTGGGTTCACCAATTAATTTAACTTTGGATCCTCATTACCGTGTATCCTGACAGATATATTATCAACAAGGCATTTATCAGGTAATAATACCACACCTCCTCTGAACGATTGCAATACCGTGGAACCATTTCATATGATTTATGTGCCGTTTGATGTTGCGCCCAAATATTATGGGCAATTTAATATGAACTGATTTTCTCGTACTTTTTATAATGATATAATTAAAATTTCCCATACAAATTGTATAAAATTAAACTCTGACGCTAGTATTCTTATGTTGAAATCGATTCGATTTGAATAGTATAACTGCCGTTTTTGTTTGGATATTAATTTATGCTAATTAGGTTTATAGGGCCGGCGGAGTGACGAGCGACGGATCGTTTCAACGGCGACACATTTACGATCTGAAGACTGTTGGACAGATATAAGTCAAAACTTGTTTGAGATTTCCTCGGAGCTGGCCAATTTTCATGAAATATTTCAGTAGGTAATGATGTCAGCAATTTTATGCCTTCAATATTATGTTAATGATGTACCGACATTTTTAAATTTATGATCTGACGAGCGGAGAAATGATTGGTTGGTAATCTAGGTTACAACATATACGTATGTCGTGGGTATACGAGTACGTGACGGCGACGCAGTATGTGGTATTAGAGAGTTTAGCAAGCTGTAAGATTGATGTTTGAAAGGGTTTGGCTGGGTTGCAAGAAGACTAAAGGGGTTAGTTCGATATGCAGACGTGGTTAAATGGTCCACCGAGGACTCTGGGAGATTTAAGGATCGTTAGTAAGATCCACTGAAGATTAAATGCCGTAAGGCGGTGAAGCATCTTGGTTTACACATATTTTTCACAAAACTTTGGAGGTAATAGATCTATTTTCTAATTTCACAGAAAACTGATAACAGCCATAATTATAATGAACTCGAAATCAAGCATCGAGATCTATATTTCCACTTTGGCGTTACGAGTGCTCATCTAACATATCTCAGATCTAAAAAGTTGTCTAGAAATAAAAGATCAATTCATTATACGGGCTAAGATCAACTATCAACAAATTACATTGCCGTGAGAAGATCATTTCACGCAGCATCAGGAGTATTTCATATTTAGGAGTGTTTAGCGTCTATAATAGCTGGTATGTTTTGGTTGTCATTATGAGCTCTGCAGTCGGATTTGTCCAGTTAGGTACACTGTTATTGAGTTTTTATTAGAAAATGCCTAGTAAATTAGATCCTAGAACTTTACTCGGCCACAAAAAGCTTGCAAATGCTGTCCATTGGAACTTAAAATAGGGATTAAATATAATGACCACCAAAAATACTAATTGCGCAGCAAAATATGCTTACTAAAATATATCATATAGAGCACCTATACGCCTCAAATCACTGCATTCCGTCTCGGAAGGGTTAGGTTATGTTAGGTTCCTTTCTAAACCCACCCTAAAATAGTTTCGTCGACTTAGTTTGATCTCTTTAAATATATTTTGGTGTGCAATTAGTATTTTTGGTATACATATTTTGCTGTGCAATTAGTATTTTTTTGCTGTGCAGTTAAATACTACCCCTTAAAATACAGTTAAAGCCAACTGAGATGCTGATTTATAAGCTGCAGTGGCTATCTCGCCTATGTTTTGAGGTCCCACGTAATTAGGCCCGAATCTATTGCTCTCTTTTGCGCAAATTTCCAGACTAAGTGCTGCGATTAAGAATTTATTAACCCATCAATTAGTTGGAAACCATACACAATGAAAAAAGCATTTTGTCTCAAGAACACTCGGTGGTGCGCAAGCCTATACGGCACGGCTAACTAGGTAGTAATTTATTAGATGATTGCAAAGATTTCCCTTTGAATGATTTCACTACAAAATACACCAATGCATTGTTCGTTTATCTACAAACGATTTCAATCGAACAGTTCGTATGTACTACGGATATAGCTAAAAAGGATAAAAAAGTAAAATATTCGAGATTAAAGCTACCGGTGCGGCATCGGACAAGCCGGCCGGTCAGCGCCCGGCAACGTGTGTCGCGATTTGCAAACACGCGCCTGCTGTATGTAATCGAAACGGCTTTTATTACGCCTGACATGCGAATGTGACACACTTTCAACTATTTCTTAATATATACTATAAATTAGAACGCCAGCCAGTGTACCTGCGGCTTACTACGTTGCAGTCGCCTGAGTTAGAGATAGCAAGAAATATTGCCTCCTATTTCTCAAGTCCTTGACATTGCATCAAGATTATCTATATCTCCCTTTTTCTGAAGCGCCTCTACACAATAATGAAATCGCAATTTAGATTCGAAGATTCTTGCTTGACGTGCGTAAGAAATTGTGAGGTAAAATCTGAATAATTGCTGCTTTAAGCAAAATAAATATTAAACTCAAATGTTAGTTTAAGCCATTCCGTAATTGGCCACGTTTTAACGTGAACTAAGTCTAGATAAGCCATATTCCAGAGATTCGTAATACACACACTGCACTTATAGACAAAGAATAGTTTAATTACCCATCGTAGTACTTTACATTAATATTTTTATGAAAAACGTGTATTCAAATATTATTTGGTCTTGGAAAAATATTACCTTTAGCATTAAAAACATAAAATTAATTTTGGGCAATATTTTTTTGCGATTATCTACATTACCACATTATAGCAGTATATTTTAATTGCAAATGTTAGTCCTCCAATGCTTGTAAATTCGCTGATACGTTTCAAAAATATTTTAAGTTTACTCTTTTTATGAATAAGACCCCGACGCAAATTCAATAACAACATAAGTGAATAGAGATTTGGTGAGACCAAATATTTGTTCACTTACGTTGATAATGTTTCATTATCACATAATTATGTACCGGAAAAAGAAACATTGTTTAGCGTGGTGAGTGTGTGTACCTAGTGGATATAAAAGTTTCAATTTGACTATTGCAGAGCGAATTCTGTTCGTCCATTCTCGATATTTTATCATTGCCAAAGAGTTCATTCCAAAGAGCGTATATTTGGTCCAATATTGCGTGGGATACACATATGTAAGAGCGGCACATGTGTACGCACAATATGTAAAAGCACGGGTGTCGACGCATCAGTGACACATTCTCGATGGGTCGCGATCGCACGACCGTTGCAGTTTTGTGCATTGCGCACTGATTTATTTCTACCCGCATGCCGATCGCGGCCGCTGCATAGACTAGTCTCATTTAAATATTTTATTTCAATACCTACAGTTCGCTCGATTTACGGCTTTCAAACAACGTTTACAGTTAAAATATCACTATTGGATATCTTTTACAAAAATGTAACCGTATTTTTGTGGTAAAATACGGTAAACGGGATAACGAAGCGTTGACCGTGACTGCTATCAACACGGCTTTAAAGACAAATCACTTTCAGTTTAAAATAGTTTTAGTTTTATAGCTATTCCATTAAAATTGTCCATGACTTACCCAAGTAAAGTGCTACTAAAATTTAAAACATAATGCTTATCGCAGGTTACACGGAAATAATAACATTTATTTTTAGGGAAATTCCTTTTCCAAATAACGTTTTTCAGTTTCAAGTAAAACATGACATTATATTATTAATAACAAAAAAGACATTTAAAAAAAAATTACATCATCAGATTAGCAACTAAAATTACCAGACACACAGGCTTGCCATGTATTACTACAAATATCAGCGATAATATTACATAAAAAAGAACGCCAATCATCAAACTACACCCAATTAGAAGTTACGAAGTTATCTCCAGAACTAATAATATCTTCCTCCTCCACGACAGAAATAATAAGAGCATGTAATCAGTGCACATGTCATTCTTACTTCAATACACATCCGTCTGGCGCGGGGACAACCCTAGATTGATTATATCATCCCCTTTTCCACTTCGGCCCTTTCACCCCTTTTTGCGTATCACCGTTAAAGTAAAAAGGGCCCAGTTTCAATGGTTGTGCGGAACGGCACATTTATCATGGCTGTAATGAATTATCGGGAATTTTCCAATAAGCTTCTCTGTAGAGGCACCGCTACTAAGTACATGGATAATTCAGCTCGTTTATTTTACGACTTCAAATTCAATTTGTGAGAATATTATCGATTAATAATTAATTAATAGGCATTGTAATGCTACATGTAAAATATCTTAATTTATAATACGCAACGGATTACGTAATCAGGAATTAACAAGCAAGCTTTGGACTAGGCAAGTAAGTGCTTGCAAAAGTACTAATGAATTATTATGCTATAAAATATTTGAAATCGTTTTTCAACTACACACATTCATAATCCGTAAAGACTATTAACAAATTGGTTTTGTTGTGCTCCATCTATCATCACCTGAAATCTATACTAATATTATAAAGCTGAAGAGTTTGTTTGTTTGTTTGTTTGTTTGTTTACTTGAACGCGCTAATCTCAGGAACTACTGGTCCGATTTGAAAAATTCTTTCAGTGTTAGATAGCCCATTTATCGAGGAAGGCTATAGGCTATATAACATCACGCTACGACCCACGGGGGCGGCGCAGTAACGATAAACGCGGATGAAACCGCGGGAACATCTAGTATAAAATAAAAATAAGACAACAATAAACATAATTTATGCGTAAGTATCGAACATTTACGATAGAGAATAAAATCATCCACAAGGTTATAGTTCGGGAGCTGGTGGTGAAATTTTTTATTTCCCGGTTATGTTACACGGAAATGACGTCATAAAAATGTACTGCCGTAGCTCACGTGTCATGTCGCTTTTATACGTGTTTGCGTCATTAGCAAACGAGTAATTAGTAAGAGAAAGAAATCCGGGATGAATACCATCTTCAAATAATGACCTGCTTTTGTTGTTATTTTACGTTTCAAGTGCCAGGCATTAGTCGTATTGATGAAGTCTAGTTAGTGTACACATATGAGCCAGCACATGTTTTCGAACATAGCATCTTTGAATACACTATTTGGCTTTGTCGTTCCCTTTGATATTGCAGCAAATAGTGAAATTACGTAACAATTTAATCCTCATTTAATTGCAGATGTTACTATTGTATTGCACTTCCATAATTAATGTATTTCAATTTGCCGTGGCTTAAATTTATTTCCTGGTCGGCTGAATGACATTTCCTCAACATCCCCGAAGTTCATAATATGTATATATGAATTTAATAAAATCGCCACAATAATGAAAATGGTCAAAGATTTTACCTAGCACATTGTCAGCTATACGAGAACAGAGATTTATTATTTACCGGAATGCTCATTTTATTGAAAGCGGTGCAGTTGTTCAGGTGATAAAGATGACATAAAAATGAAACGTAAATCATAAACGACTATAAAATTTAAAGCTATTATAATAGCTACACGAATGTACCACGTTTATAACAGCTATCTATAAATTTACTGTGCTATAACGTATAATAAAAAGTGTCCGATACAGGCCAACAATAAGTATCTTCTAACTTATTTGATTTGATCTTCCGACTCCCAGAGTACTTTAGTCTCAAACTTGATGAGCTAACTAGATTTTATAATTTAAGTACACAATTACTAAGCATTTGAACTTTGTATCAAAGAGAAAAGCTAGATTAGCCTAGACTGTATAAGTAAACATCCTAGGATTAGGCACTTTTCTGTTTAAAATATGGGATAGTCTAGGTACATATCACAGCGTATATGATGGTAGCTAGCTGAGAATATGATTTACACTTTTGCAATATTTAAAAAGTCTGCATTTCGCCGACCGAATACAGTGTATATCCCCTGTGGACTATTAACTGTGATTTCGTGACGGAGGTCGATGTGCCATATTGATATAACAAGGATTAAAATATGTGGATGTAGTAAACGCCTTTCTTTTAAGTTACCGTAAGGTCGTATGACTTTAGCCCTGAGGGGTGATATTGGCCTTTAATTGGAAAAAGTTTGAAGTTCCCACCAGACCACTATCATACTTTTTGCCGAAAAAATACACGTGGAAATCAATAGATAGCACTATAAAATGTCAGTAAAACAGCTGCTTAGCGCTGCCAAGCTTTGTTCTCATTGATTATTATAGAAAAGTTGATTTATTTAATGTAAATTTGTTTCTTTACCTATAAAAATATTTATACAAGATGACTTTGACCAAATGTTAAAGAAACTTACGATTTCTATTAGAAGAAGAGACGGCTACCAGTAAGCTTATTGCGACTCAAGTGGGTGTGGGTTTAGCACAGCCCTACTCCCGACCACTGCTTTCCTGTGCAGAAACGGACTCCCCAAAAAAAGAGCGGGCCAGTGTGAACCATCTTCAAACAAAACTTTTGCCTAAAGTTTGGCAAAAAATATATATATGAAAACTTTTATGTAGCATTCTTTTGTTTATATGTACAGCTTCATTATATCTCTAATAATGTACCAAATTTACTTAAATAAGGTTATGGTTAATATCTTCTGAAATGTGAAACGAAAATAAAAATTGTGGCATATTTTGGGTTAAAGTCATACAACTTTACCGGTATTATTTATGGAGCAACCTACACTGAACTAGTTTTCGACTGCAACTTAACCTATCTCTCCCCTTTCCCTCATGTAGAAAGAAAAGAAAAAGAAAGATCTATTTTTATTTTGTTACCCAAAAGGGCACACCCAAAACATGAAGAAATAAAATACAAAATACAAAATAAAAAAGCAGAACAATATGTAATACAACTAGAAAAATAAAACACATACAACACTATAATTATTTCATTTCATTTCTGCTCACTAGCAACACCAAACCTTCCACTTAACGAAAACTGCCTCCCATCAAGTCAAGGCTAGTAATATCAGTGAGCAGCGATACAAACAATAATAATCTATTCAATTATTTATGTTTGACTTAGGTCTTAAAAGTATTATGAAAGTGTGTGTCCCATCAGTGCCAAAATTTAAACATCGCTCAGCGTAGATACGTTGCGATTGTTAAATCACATCACTGGTATTCTGCGAAATCCAATTTAGTGACGCCGGCGCCTAGTGTCTAAGCATATAAAAATAAAATATACTTAAATACGAGTAAATAAGATATAAACATAAATAATAAATAGTGTAAAAATGTGTGGAGTAAGATTATAATAATAATATATATAATAATATAATATAATAATATAATATAATATAATAATAATATTCTATCATATACATACAACACCATCTAGCCCAAACTAAGCAGAGCTTGTACTATGGTTACTAGACAATGGATAAACATACAAATATACTTTTTTTTTATAAATACCTACATATTATACATAGAAACACTCGGACCAAGACAAACATCCATGTTCATGCACACAAATGTTTGACTTGTGTGGGAATCGAACTTGCGACCTCAAGCGTGGCAGTCGGTGACCTACGCCATCGAGGCCGACAATTATTATGAAACATTTGTGAGTTTGTGAGTGTGTTTTTAAAGCAAGCGTTCATTGTGATATAGGTTAACCTACCTATGTCGCATCTGCCCTATTGTTGTACGCGCGATGCCAGCAATTCTAGGAATTGTGAACAAATCTTATTGTTGAACAAATGTACGTACTTAGATGCATGCCACTAATTAAGACAATACCTACTGGTTGCCAGCATATAGGCATCGGGTTTTTGATATGTAATAATAACGGTTGCGCCATCTTGTGTTGCAGTACGCAGCACTAGCGAAACGCAGTGATTTTATCGATCATCGCCACTGCGCTAGACGGAATTCGATGCCGCGCGGATCAATTAATTGTATATAGATTTTTATTCTGTTTGGCGTTTCCTTAGCGTTGTTGCACACGATGCCGTCACCGCGCCGTCGCCGCGCCGACGCTGTACAATTACACTGTAGATACGAGTCGCGCGAAGTCCGCCACCGCGCCGCCGCCGTGCCGCCACCGCGCGCGTTCCCCTCCCTGTCTGTTTGATTCATTCCATTACCGGCCGTTACGCATCGTACGCGGCCGGTAATGGAATGAATCAGAGGGAACGCGCGCGGAGGCGGCGCGGTGGTGGCGCGGCGGCGGTGCGGTGGCGGGCTTCGCGCGACTCGTATCTACAGTGTAATTGCGCGGCTTCGGCGCGGCGACGGCGCGGTGACGGCATCGTGTGCAGGAACGCTTAATGTGAAATAATGTCTTAAATATTGCCTAAATGTCGTAGAAGAATTCAAGTGGTTGGCTATGAAAATGATTACCTACTGAGGCACAACTTGTTTTGTTTGCTTCATAGAGAATAGCTTTAAACCAAACGTTGAGATATGATTCGTAATGGCCAACTCATACATATAGAAAATATACTTGTATTCGTACCACGTGTATTCAGTCTTGTAAAACCCGATTTTTTTTCGCCACCAAATATTAGATATCAAGTCAAGCTACGTGATACGACTGTTAAAAGCGGCTGTAGCATGAAAATCTGCGTTTACTCCGTGACTGAAATGCACACGATCGTTAGACCTGTGCTCATATTCTCAAAGGCCTCATCGCTCACAACCCCTCGTCTCCATACTAATGTTATAAAGGAGAAAGCGTGTTTACATGTCTGTTGCTTTTTTATGCCTATATAACATCTTGAACCTATTTTGATTAATATTAACAAACTATTTATACCAATTTCCTTAAACCATTATTGAATACTCGGCATGAATTCGTAATAGAATATGAATTATATTATGCTATTCAAAATTTGCTACTAAAATTACAGTTGATTCAACCCAATGTTCAGTCTATTGTTATCGGTTTAATAATAAATAACATTTTTAGCACGCGTCTGTAATAATTTATTGGATAATACATTCGTTTCCATCTCATTGATTCTTGTTGCCACTGATGCAAATATGAGATGAATTATTGAGAAATTTTGCTGTGTAATTTTTATAGAGCAAAATCAAATCAACACATACATTATAATATTATCACCCAAATTTTACGTACCTCTCCACAGTCACTTTTTATGTCAAAAGTCTTCCACATCAAATTTCTGAACCGAGACAAATGTAATCTCACAAGATTTCAACTTTACATCCTCGCGAAAACATCAGATAACAATTTTTTGAAGTTGCTGGATATTTTCGCTTGAACGCATTCAGGAGGACTGCAAAGAGAGGCAAAGGTAAAGATTGAAGTCAAGTGAAACGAAACGTCATGTTACTTTGGCCTTTACTGCTTTACAATAACGTACAACGGTATAAAAATTAAAACATCGCTGACAGCAAAATAATTTCTTTGCAAAAATTCGCAAGTTAACAAGGAAAACATGAAACTTCTGTCATTTTCTTTTTATCTCGCAACCTTTAGAAATTAGTACTAAAATATTTTAAGGTCAAGTATTTTCCTCTTGAGGTTTATATGAGGGATACATATCTCATAAGTATTGATAGTCGCTGGTAGAAACATCGGGTACCATCGACAATCTATTAATTATCGTCTGTGAACTGAAAAATTTATTCGAGTTGTTGAATTATGTTGATATCATCATACGATTAGCTATACTTTTTTAACTTATCAAAAATGTTTAATTACTTTGATTATTGTTATAATTATAAATTTGTTAGTTAATACATTTTAGCCTCATGTATAAATACATACATTCATACATAGATTCACGCCTGTTTCCCAGAGGGGTAGGCAGAGACTACAGATTTCCATTTGTTACGATCCTGACACACTTCTCTAGCGTCATTCACTTTAATTACATGACAGTTATTTATACATTTCTATTTATCTGAAGATGACAGACCGCGCTGTCGAGTCCAGTTTAGCTATAATCCGCCTGTTGAACTTGATGATTAGGTCATAACCTCCTTTGGGAACGGTCTATAATTCAGAGTGTGACAGGCAATTTACGACGATACGACGAACAAATTAATCTAAAGTGATCCTCGCAAATGCTAATTTATTTATAGAGGCAGGTGTGTTGCTCGCACGAGAGGTGTAGTTAATATATAAGCGGCATGTATAGCGAGATGTCATCTCATCTGTGCCCGCGGCGACAAAGCATCAAGCAGGTCAAAGGGCGTGGGGGCGGGCGCATTGTTAACTTGCGAGTCACGCTGAAGGGCTTTTGATGATGACACTTGCTCCGGTGCACGTCACCATGCTACACAACTTAAAAAATATGTATTTCGACAAGGTTTTTCGGGTATAATAGCGATGAAAACCTCGACGACAGTACGTCGAGAAAAATGACAGGGACTCAAGAAAAAGATAAAATATTTTTGTGTTGTACCATTTGTAATGTACTTTCTGTCTCGAATGTAGCCACTTTGTACACGTAGATAGAACGAGCTTATTACAGTGACCAATAATAGCGATAGTTTCTAAATGAGTTCTAAATTAGGGTCGTAAAAGTTGTTTTATTGCTGAAGCAACTAGAATTGTGATGTATTCAATGTGATTCTGATCGAGACGATTCGAAGCGAATGGTTTATATTATCGACTTCAACGAAATGGGTACAACCTATTTGATACAAAGTAATATGTGCAAGTCTTTGAACTGCATCTGGTAGGCCGTAAAGATTTGCATGTTACATTATCTAAATATAGAATATAGAAATTGACGTATAAAGGTATGTTGTTCTTTCTCCTCCTCTTATCTTAATTAATCGAGCATAACAGCAGGTTTCTAATCTAAATAATTAACCCTCCTTTATTTATATTTTATACATGTATCGCCACACCTTTAATAAAATGTTGCCCGAATCTGAAAATTTCCAAACCCTTCTATCACAAAAGGCCTATGTGCCCTTAGCTACGCACACCCTTTAAAGGGTGAACCAGGTTACATTCCGAAGGTGCTATTTTTCACTTTATCAAAGGAAGACGCCCTTCCTTCCTGTCCCAATGAAAAGGTCGAAAAGGGAACATGCTATAAAATATTTTTTTCTTGGAAGCTCAACCGAACCGAACCGATGAGTCGATGAAAAATGACGAAATTTTTCACATTATTTACAAACTTTAATATTGTTATAGTGATAGTAAACATTTCTCAATTTCGATATGTAATATATTTCGCATTGATGTTATTCAATTATTGCGAAGGACCTTAACCAAATGAATAAAATTTCACTTTAGAATATCATGACAAAAATATGAAAGGAAAACTGCAGCTATTGGTAGATATAATAATATGTATTTCGATAAGCCATGTTATCTTATCTTATCTTATGTGGGGGCCAGTCAGTGCAGACCGGCGACACTTCGACCCAGTGGGATCTTTTGTGTCGACACTCTCCCAATAACGACTGCCATAGATGTTCATGGCAGCCGGGACCGACGGCTTAACGTGCTCTCCGAGGCACGGAGCAGGCGATAATTGTCAATCAATACGCACATAATTTCGAAAAGTCATATAACTTCCGAAAGTCAGAGGTGCGCGATGTGGGTTTGAACCCGAGACCCTCTGCATTGCAGTCTGTTGGTCTCCCCACTGAGCTGTCGCTGCTGAAGCTGCTGAAGCCAAGTTAACGCTTATCACTATAATACAACATAAGTACTGTAGAATAGAACAGCTTTGATGTACTTTATGACTATAATATGTAGGCACAGAATCATTAACTTAAGTAAATCATAACATCGTCGTCGTACTGATATAGTTATATAGTTTACTTCTCTTTTCTATAAGGGATTATTAAAAATAGAAATAAGAATTTTGTTACATACATCAGTATCGACAAAGAATTTAGGGGAAATACTCATTCGCAAAAAACTCAGCGACATCTAAAAATAACAAAATCCACTTTTTTAATTGGACAAATATAAATAAATTAACCTATTAACTTGAAATTCCTTCATTTTTATATATAAGTCTAAAAAGAAAAGTAAACCAGAATAAAATGATACTGAACTTATAAATTTAATATACATCCTTCTTAAGGCCAATAGATTTTACGAACTTTTATATCATCTAATATATTATTTGCAAGTTCCAATAATAATTCAGTCTGCAGTTTTAACGTTCGAACAGAATTTAGCCACAAATCTCTCGTCAAACTGTATCCCCATCTCGGGACTAGTTTCAATTCGAACTTAGTCTGAGACTCAACTAAAGTAGTATTCTTGTGAAGGCAGAAATCCTGAAAGCGGGCACGACAGACGGATCTTGACTCGGTGAAATTAATCCATCTTCGCTCTCAATAGCGACGGAGAAATGTATTAATGTTGCTCGGAACAAGACGTACTACTTTCTTTACACTTTCAACTTGTGTCTAAACATTTTTCTGAGGTACAATTAATTATAATTATGGTGGTTTTTATTTGTCATATAATATACGAGGTAAAATAAATACCAAATTAAATAATAAAAAGCAAGCAAAATTTATTGAGCACGTTAAGGTAACTTCAAAATATTGAATGTTAAGCCTTTAAAAATAAATGTATGAAGAGGAAAATGAAGAGGATTGCAGTAAATTTCAATCTAAAAACTTATTTGACTGTTGAGGCCGTCTCGAAAACCTTTCAAACTTTTTGAAGCAACTTTCTGAAGTTGATACTTTGTTGGTTTGCGGTTTAACTTACCAAAAAGTAGATAAATTTATCGACATATATTTTACTGTCTGTAAAAGTATAAATATTTTCAAGTTAGAAACAGCAGTGCAGACTTAGGCTTTATTTGGTATCAGCAAAAAAACTAGTATGCAAAGTATATACGAAAATCGAAACCGTAATTAGGAATGGTTATGATAATAACTTATGGATATAAGTAGAATGTTGTCGTGATGTTTCACACAGAGCCCCTGCAGCGATAACTCGACTGCATGCTAATGCAAACAAGTTGCTCAATAAAGTCGAGCAGGCGTTTAGGCGACATCGCATCTTGTGTTCCAGCGATGCGGTTTATATTCCAAAAAGACATTTTTAAATAAAATGTTTTATGGGCGTCTATAAAATGCTTTCAGTGCAACATGTGTTTACTCTTATATCGTTAATCCAAACATTGTACACCAACAAATGTTCGTTTAGAGGAGGAAAGTAAATATTTACGCCATGCCCTCATCAGTCATCAAGTATTCAAGTAATTTTCCGCCTGAACCCCACTTGCTTCTAATCAGCTAGTGCTTCGAGCCCGGGTGCTTTCCCTAATTTTCCAACGCGACACCCTATTAACCAGGCGCAAGTTATTGCTCACTCCCAAGGGATCACAGCTTGGTTACCATAGCAACGTGTACTTGTGTGCGTTAACACGCAATTTTCTATTTGTGAGGGTGTGAAAGTTGTAGTCTGCGGTTTCTAGAACTTGTGGATTCTTATCTATCGGTTTTTCGTATACAACGCTCAATATAGTTTGATAGTGAGGGCGGAGATTAACCAAGCAACGGAATACGGAAACTAGGTGAACGTAGCGCCGAAAATAGCTGACTCAAGTGTTTGTATCTTTTGTGTTCGTAATACAGTTTAGTTAGTCTTGTTTCTTTTAAATATACCATTACGGTTTCAGTAAGACTTTTATTCATTTCAATTCTATATTTGAGTTGTAACCTTATGAATATAAAAGTGTACGTTTCTAAAAATATAAACGTATGATTTATGCAGGCAACATAAAAAGTTAGTACCTAAGAAGCTGGAACGCGGAGTATCGTTCACATTCAGTGACGGGATCAAGACGATTCAAGTTGAACACGAAGTAGGCAATATAACGCAATAGGGCGGTCTCTCGGGGATTGGGGGTGTATCGTAAGTGTCGATACGAGCAGTTTTGTGTCCTCTCGTGTTGTCGGATAATATGTGTTGCTGACGCTACACACCCCAACGATCTGACGACACTTTTTTTCTTCACTATTTTATTTAGGGAATACAAATAAGGATCTTTGCTGAAATTAAAGTTAAGCGTATTTTGTTATCTCACAGATGCGATGCAATTTGAGAGCCTTCTTAGATATCTAATAAATATAGACTCTAAATATAGATAAGTTGATTGAATTGTTCGATAAATACTAGTAAAAGTTAACGTGTAAAATAGATAAATTTCTAGTTCTAAGTTCTAGTATGCAATGCCGCACAAGAGAATTACTATGTTTATTGTCAGAAATTATATGTTTTAATATATTTGGTGTATTTTAATTGGTCCAGAAACAGCTAAAGTCAAACCACTGATAATATTTTCTAATAATTGTTACATGAATTCGATGATTAAAATCGGTATTGGTTAAATATATTTACGCACAGAATATTTCGCCGCGTCAACTCATTAAACGGATACCGACGATAAACAGCTTTGAGACGAAAACTTAAATATGAAGTCTTAGAATAACTAACAACGTAGGTATATGCCTAACTGTGTATTTAAAAAGAGTTTCTCTAATATAATTATAAACAAACATCTAAGAGAAAATAAACAGAAAATGAAATGTGATGGAGCTCTCGCTTTTAAGTGCTTATTACAAACCATTTAGAAAATTAAACTGAAATGCAATTTTAATGTTAAGTCAAACTCTTTATAAGGTTGTATTTTCCTTAGCTGACTCTTCATAACTTATGGAATATATGAAGGTACTTGTACGTTTAGAGGCGTCAATAAAAGTAGGTACGTGCTTAATTAACTATGTATGATAGAATTGATTAGGAATGAAAATGAGACGAGAGTACACAATAGCCTCGACTTTCTATAAATAGAAAAGTACATATTGATTGTCCGACTAGTTGTAGTCTGCGTCTCTGATCGCGGTTGTATTAATTAAATCTCTTTAACCAAATACCTGAACCCCGTGGTACAAGTTACGGCTACGCCGATTTTCGTAAAATCAGCTGTGGGATTAGTCGCAACAGTTAAAAAGACAGAGTTACGTGGCCATTTATTTTATTAAAATGGATATGCCACGTGGCATCGATATTTTGCTAATAATTTAATTAATAAAATGTTCATAACTTTTAAAACCATACAGCTATTAAAATTGTATATAATGTGTTCTTCAAATTGAAATTCTTAAAAAATATAACATACGTAACATTATATAATATTGTATAACGTTTACGCGAATGTTATAGGTAAGTAGGTACATTGAAATTAAACTACTTTTTTTGGATTTTTTAGGTTGTTTATTTTAAAACACTTTTATTGCATAATACTTTACTACAATTAAGCTATTTAAATTAATTAAATCTATTTAAGTTTACACTATGCCCCGACGCTTCGGTTGCTTCACAGCAGCCATGTTCACGGGGAGACTAAGATGGTAGTTGTCTCAATGTAATACATAATACATAACATACAGTTTACGAATACAATTTTTAGCACTATCAATAGAAATATGATTTGATATACTATCTTAATAGTTATTGTTTGTTTTATTAACTTAGTCCTAATCCTAACTAATATTGTAAAAGCGAAAATGAGTTTGTTTGTTTGTTTGTTACCTTTTCACGCCTAAACCACTGAAGCAATCATTCTGAAATTTTGCATATACATTGTCAGGTGTACAGAAACGGATATAGGCTACCTTTCATTCCGAAAAAATTACTGTTCCCAAGGAAAACAACAATAACGTTCTTATGATAATAGATGGCGCCACGTGTTTTTCGAATCATGATTGAATTATATTATTACAAGCAAAGTACAACCCGAATTGATTGTCAAATTCTAAATTAATGCGAGCGAAGCCGCGGGCAAAAGCTAGTTGTTAATAAATCAAACGATTTACCGAAATAAATACCGATCAGAAAATTTGAAGAGAAACGTTGAAACGAAACTCATTGTTTCCCTTAGCTTTTATATACGTTTCGGCAATTAGTTTCCAATGGTTTGTTATTCCTTTGAAAACTTATTTCTAAATAAGTGATAGAAGTAAGAAACTATTATATAAAATATTTTCTCTTTTCCAATTATATCTAAGTACAATCTATAAATAATGCGATACAAAACCTCAACATTTTCGATTTCATTCGGATGTAATACAACGCCAAATAAAGTTTTCCTTTTGCTCAATGCTTTGTAAGAGTTGGGAGAAGTGCAATGCCAACATTGCCAACAGCTTTCCAATTCAATGTTTCTAAAATAGTAAGTCTGGTAAATATATAGCAGAGAATCAATATATTAGGAATAATATATTATTATTAACTATTCAAAATATTTGAAAACCTATTATCTGGCCGCCGATGTTCCGTTGCGACTGAATAAGTTAAACAGAAATAAACACCATACGTTGCTAAATATCTGAAGCCGGATATACAGGAAAACAAGTAAAATAGTGTCAATAAAAAAGACGCCGGCAAATATTTCAAAATAAGGATCGGCTTGAAGCAACACGAGGTTATCCATGTCCATTAAAACAACAGTCCTAAGTAAACAGCGGGCATGTGTGGTCACACCGATAAGTGCTGCCATCTATGTTTTGTAATTAGAAAACTGTATGTGCGCGTGTGCGAGGCGAAATTTATCAGCTAGAAAATCAACATTGAATAACAACATTGCAAAAATTATTTATATTGTAGTTAAGACTAATGTGTTTCTTCTAAGACTGTAAGATTTAGATATAAATGAAATTGCCAATCTAGTATTTGGAAAGCTACTTTTAGGTTAGTTGCTGGGTTCAGCCAAAGTTGATTTTTTAAAAAGCCAATATTATATAGGTTTACCTGCTGATATCACAGCAACTCTTTTAAAAGCTTAGAGTTTACTCATTTTAATCACTAGTCAATATATTACACTTTGCTTACTACTAACACAATAAATTGTTGAAAGAAATATAAACGTAGTTGCGAGCCGTTTGTGATTAACGATGTGCGGTTTTATCATAAAAAGTAAATGTTGTCTCATATGTAAATGTAGAATGTGCAGCTTAATACCGGTGGGGATAATCTTCTTTGGTCGGGGACAATAATGTAATTTACGCTTCATCCCTTCCTCGGCGAACCGTCCGCTTTCTTTTTATGAAACATCTTGCGCGTATTTTATGTTTGCCGAACAGAAATTTGATCCAGAAAATACTATTATATTGAACTGTTATAGTATCTGGGGATGTTTTCGGTTGCTTGTAATAAAAATGATACAAAACATTTTTCTTTTTAAACAACTTTTTGACATGTTTGTTACATTGCGTGCAT
The DNA here is from genome assembly GCA_963564715.1 of Catocala sponsa. Taxonomy (NCBI): domain Eukaryota; kingdom Metazoa; phylum Arthropoda; class Insecta; order Lepidoptera; family Erebidae; genus Catocala; species Catocala sponsa. The sequence goes on along the minus strand of OY751338.1, from coordinate 15,518,087 downwards.
ATACGCAGAATTCGCTAGTGACAGTATTAGGTGGCTATCCGATAGAAGCTTATGGCAGTTTACCAGCAGCAATTCCAAAGCCACGCTGTAAATGGGAACTGCCAACGGAATACCCCAATTACACTTCGTGCGACTTGGGGACCGAGACAAGGATCACAAAATAGGTAGCTATTCGAACAGTAGTCGACAAATCGACAATAGGTCAATGGGCAATCATGTTTCACCTACTCCTTTGACGAGATTTAGTAACTATCCGCATTACGGGAAACATTTTGATGTGAAAGGGGAAAATAGACGGCTCCGTAAGAGCAATATCACAAATGACAAGGAAAGAAATGACAGCGCATAGCACAAGAAACGGGAACAATAAAATAAAGATTTAAAGACCTTCATATTTCAGTTACGGGGAGCGAAAGCGTCTGGGGTGGTAACTGTGACCTCTCCACATTTCCAATAAATCCCGCGATATATGAAATTCACTGAAATCGTTTATAAAGTAAGCTTCATTACTTCCGTGAGAGGCGTCTATTTTTGAATATTCCTTGGGAAAATGTGGCGAGGAGCGAGTCGAGACGCCGCCATCGCCCGCGATGCGGCCTTTCACATGGAAGTTCAAAGACGCCGCGCCCGTCCAGACCACGCGCTCACCAATTATTACGTCACCCAGTAGGACATGGTGGCCGTTCTTTATTGATTTTTATTACTGGCACAGTATAATATAGCTCACTAATGTTACACACAACTTTCCACGCAAATGGGACAGCCACGCTATCAACATAATTTAATTAACGCGGTCCAGTGTTATTTGTCGAAATGAATTTCGTATTCATAACATAATTTTGTTTTTAGTAATATATGTTTTAATTAAAATTTTCTGTGTACAACTATTACTACTACTACAAGATATTTTATTTTATTATATCGACAAATTATTTAACAGAAAACGTATATGTATGATGATAAATATGTCTGTTGAGAATTCAAGAAAGCTGAGCGTATGTAGGTATAATGAATCTTACAATAAATTGGATCACTATTATCAACTTTAGTATTCTTTCTTGCGATAACAAATGCAGTTCCTCCTAAAATCTTGATAACTCGCATAAAAACTAAAGCTATATTCTATCCGGTAAGTCGCAAGTTTTGGCCTGACAGCGCAGTACAAATCGTTCGCTTTAACGTTGACTCCGCAAATATTGCCCATAAAACCCGACGACGAAACGCAGGAAACGCGGCTCCAGTGAAATATGGACGTCCTAGTATTGCCATTCCGTAAAATGATTCGTGATTTACGCGCCACGCTTTTGATACATGAGCGAGATTTGTGTCGCAGGTGACGCGAGACTCGACGCGACGCCGACGCGACGCCCCGAACTCTCTCGCCTCCAATTGAACTGTTATTCCTGCATTGAATGAGACACCTCTAAATATAAATATTGAGAGTTTCTCAAATTTATCATAAGTCACTGACATCAGTAATGTTTAGTGAGAGAGCTTATAACAGTAGCAAGACAAATATGTGGAATTGTTAAAGAGTAAAGACAATGTAATACAAAGGATGCAGCAGACACATTAAGTACGGGAAATGAGCATTTTGCGCTCTTCCTCTAAAAACTTAACAGCTCATAAATTCTTATTAGCGAAAGGTCCAATTTTCTTGGTATGCTGTTGGCCTCCCCCAAGGAGGGTCGACGATGTAGCTAATGTACGGACGACCGCAGCGAACTGTACCCAACTGACTGTCGTGTGAGCCCCTTAGGGGCATGAGCCACACCGCCATGTCCGATGTTTAATACGAAGTTGTATGTATCATCCGACCGCTTTTATTAAGTAGTACTGCGAAATAGTACTAATATTTGAATAGGCAACTCATACGTGATTGCCCAGAGGCAAACCTACATTGGAGTGAATATCAATCCGCGCACGCAATAGCTGTCCAATAACGCATAGACACTCGATGGCTGTCCAATAGCGCATACTCAGAGTCCATTGCTTCACACCATGTGCCACCACTTTGACACGTTTCCGTCATTTGTCTCTTCACCATCCTTACTAGTTCAACTGTGTTTCTCGGATTATTCTCACGTCTATGCAGTTGTAGAGAAAAAAGTACCCATAACATGTATATGTTTCATAATGTAAATGCAAAGCAAAGGTTATTATACACGATGAAAGTTTAAAAGTAAATATGTTGCTCCATGAATATTATAAAAAAATAAGAATAAAATCAAAATCAAATGCATTTATCTTTAATTAAATTGATGAAACGTTCAGTTTTCTATATTTTACCAATATCTCAATTATATCAGATTCCAATAATCACTTCTAAACAGCAGCAAATACTAGCGAATTAACCGAAACGAATTAATTAAATCTATATTTGCTCTACAAACTCACGTAGGCATACATTTGCCTAAACAGTTTGCGCTTGAAATCCAACTCCGTGATGTATATCTAATATCAGGCTATCATTACAACCGCAAAGTTATCTATACATCGTCGAATTTCTGCGAAAATTATTAGCGAAGTAGGTCAATAAACGTTGTAGATAGTTTCTGTAATAACATTTGTCGCGGAATTTGCGGCTCGAGTAGGGGTGGGCCGGTAGCCGGAATCAATCCACTCACGTTAGGTCCGTTGTCCAATCAACTGACACACAATGTTCACTGGGGATCAGCGGGAGCGCGAGTGCCCGTCGCCACGATGTACGAAGATAAAGAAGGTTTTATTTTTCACGTGTCCACCGAGCGGGACGTTGATAAATGTCGCCGCTTAATTACGTGTTGACGTCTTATCTGTATTATTTCAGACATACTGGCGACTGCGGGCCGGACTCGACTTGCATGTGTTACGTGGTTTTCTTTGTAAACGTACCTACTTATATTGAAATGCATCGCCTGACTATAGTTTTAATTGTATGTATTCATTATACATTCGTAAACGAGATGTGTTAATTAAACTGTATTCCTTTTTTGTTTACAGGTAAGTTTCACGATGCCTTCTAGGTAAACCTAATCATCTACGGGTAAGCGATAATATCGGTAGTTCCTTTCTGCACAAAATCGAAATACATCGTTCTATTAATTTAGTAAGAACGTATTATAGTATCATAAATATTATTAGATTGAAACCACGAAGTTTATAGGTCGACGGTGTCATCATAGAGCGCACCGCATGACAGCGAGTGAGTGTAGTGTCCCCCGTGCGGCCGGCCGACCCCCGCAAACAATTAACTGGCCCCAAACTAACACAGTGTACACACTAATAGAGATTTCCAACAGATAATACGGTTAATAACGTATTTTGAGATACAAAATTAGAAGTACTTGGCAAGCTTGTATTGTATGTAACAGTAAATATTTATGATACAAAGTTCAATGAACCTTGATGTTTATTGTATAAATGGCAGTAAAAATTTAATCAAAACAGCGAATATACCTTATTTTTTGCTCTTGACATACAAGTTTACGTTCCTCCTGATGGTAAACAACAACCGCCGCTCATGAACGTGTCTTTGTTCCTTCAGTATTATGGAACCAATACCAAGTAGACCAAGCGTCTTCCTCCGTTAAAGGATCCTATCACTAGTGTAAAAGAGCGAAGTGCGACACCAATACCGTGCATAGGATCAAGAAGCCGAGGTCGTATACCTGACATTATAATAACCATACAGGTTAACCTGACTTTAGACTGTAAAAAACATTGTGGTACGTTTTATTAATGAATCTGTCAAGTCTTAGAATACCAGACATAATTTAAAATCTATTCTGTTGGCCACCGTAGTGCCGCCGCAGTTTGCAAGATTAAATACGACAATAAACGTATTTTAATGATTTTAAAGATTGTTTACTAAACCGTCGCTGTTTGCACTTCATTCCGTATAGTATATAAGTATTTTTTTCGAACTGTAAATATATTTTGAATAACAAAGTACAGCAAAGATTAATTTTACCGCAAAACCAATATTTTCCATCGATACCCCGTCACAACACGAAAATAAATTCAAGTACTGTTTATATACAATAAGGAGAGTAAACAAGCTATGTCACCCCTTACACAATTCTGTCAGTTGGCCGGATGACAGGTCATATCCGGGGGCGGGCGGTCAACCGCCGCCTCTATCGATTCTATTACACGGTGCTCAACAGATTGAGGTGGCCACGCCACGCGTATTATTTGTCTATTCACTATTAATAATCATTTTTTTTGAAGAACATTAACATTTTAAACTGCTTTTTTTCGTCGTTACTAGTAATTTTTTGGCAATTTATGCTATCAGGAATGTAAAATGCGAAAACAAGTCGAATCACCGTTTACCGAAATACAGAAACAATTAAATTTATTATGTGAGTAACATTACTGGGCATGGTCCGTCATTCAACACAGCAATCTTGTAGTTGACTACCACTGCAGAACAAGATGGCGTTTGACAACCCAATTCTTAAATTAAATCACTCGGTACTATGTTTACTTGCGTTAAATGCTCATACATTTTACGCGGGCAAACATCGATTAATAAATAAAGTTAATTAAGTTTATTACATTTTTGGTTTGATGTTCATTATTTATTTCAATTATTCGTTTTAATATTAAGTCACCCAGTTACAGTTAAGTATTTATAGAGCTGGTTTACTTAGGACATCTGTATTAATGCACGCCACTGAAATCATTCCCCCCCTAGAATTGCTATTTGCTGCAACATGGTACATTAAAATCATCAGACATAATCAATATCCTTCCATTTCAGTCATCATTAACGAAAATTGGTAAACATCCGGCACAAAGTCTAATGGGCTCCGTAGGCCGCTACGAGCCGTAGCATAATCTGACTCCGTAGTTATGTTGCTGAGTGCAGTATGATAACATTAGTAATAGGAGTAGTGATGCGACGTCCAACTTGTTCACCTAATATAGCTTGATAGTACTTTTAAGACAAACGAGAGTGTGTAATTAAAGACTTAACGTGGTAGCATATTCCACATGTTATGTTTACATCAGCTGACAACTTAAACAAAAATATATAGTTATTTCTTTTTTTAAGACTACTCCCGCACTGAGTATGATTCCTTTTTTGCGGGGGAATTTACTAACATTCAAGCAAAGAATACCCAACCTAAACCCAACATCCCAACATCAATTGCGAATTACACACTTTTTTGTTCCGTGTGGGATTCGAACCCTCAACACTCGGCAGTGGCGAGGTAACCACTTAAGTCACTACTGTCCTTGCAGTCATCATTTTTATTGTTATGTTATTATTGTTCATTTATTGTATACAAGATCCATAAAATTCGTTTGGACTCATAATTTACAGTTGATTCTTGTGTTTAATTAATTATGTACACATAGAACGAATATAAAAGTTCATAATAATACTTTTATGTACAAAGCCGAGCTTAATACCAAAATGAGTTTTTGTCCGTAAAACTTTGCGCCGGTTAATATTTTAAAGAATTTTCTTAATATCAGCGACGTTATAAAACATCATTATTATCTGTACCTACTAATAATCTATACCTACTAATATTATAAAGAGAAAAGATTAGATTTTTTGTTTGTTTGTATGTATTTAACTCAAAAACTATTCAACTGATTTTTTAAATTCTTTTACCATTATAAACCTGTATTCTCACTGACTATATTTTATTGAGAAAAAAATACTGTTACTAACATAATCTAACTTCTTCTTAGCGTATCGTTGGCAAACAATTTTAAATTATAATATACTAGCGACCCGCCCCAGCTTCGCACGGGTGCAATGCTGATACTAAATATACTACAGAATGTCTTTATATACAACGTTCACAGCTTTTTTGTCATTAGACAATAGGTACAAACATGTTTTCTTAGGCACGCCCCGCCGGCCCCCCGGCCGGTACCACCGCAACCGCTATTTCCCTGCATTTTAAATCTGCAATATCTTCGAAAATATTCATTTAAATTACATGCTGTAAAGGGCTATATTGATCTATATTAAACGCACGATGTATTTAAGGTACTTAATTAATGCTGTATTGCTTAAAATCGCTTTGTAAATAAGCCATTATTTCTCGTAAAAAGTAAAGTTTAAAAAATGGTTATTGTGGGTTATCCCTAAGAGATAGACATATACCATCGCGAACTTTTTTGTAGACCTTTTTAAGGTGTACAGTACTGTAGTACATTATGTTGATCAATCTCATAGGGTTCAGCCAGCGTTTGCAATGTAAGCGTAAAAAAATGTGTTTATTTACGACATCACATTAGAAACCTCTAAAATTGTCAGTGTCTCTCTACTATATTATGCATGTATTATACATATAAACCTTCCTCTTGAATCACTCTATCTACTAAAAAACCCGCATCAAAATCCGTTGCGCAGTTTTAAAGATCTAAGCATACATAGGTACAGACAGACATCGGGAAGCGACTTTATTTTATACTATGTAGTGATTTGCCGCCCAGAAAGCAGCTACGCTAACTTCGTTGTCAGAGGCAGCCATCAGATCCTCCTCCGCTGCGTGCAAGTTGTCGGGCACACAGGGCACGCTGTAAGGTGGGACATCGTTTGTCTTGCACTGCACGCGCAAGCCAGATCGCTACCGTCTGAGAGTTTCCACCTAAACATGTTTTCTTTGTACCTAACCTAACCTACATTTACGCGAGCGAAGCCGCGGACAAGAGCTAGTTTGTTATATGTTTAATCTATGTCGCAATAAGATCTACACGATAGACGATAGATATGTCGACACGTCATTATTGTATATAGTCGTGGAATACGTAGACTAGTGACGAGAGAGCTGCTTTTAAGAACTTGAGGCGGGCTACGAGCTCGCGACATCGGCAAATAGTTTTATTAGGTTCAAATACTGAAATATTCACTGAATCGCAAGAAGATATTAACCTGTCACTCTCAAGTACTACTGCAAACCATTTCAATGGTTTTGCTTCCGATATGATTCGTAAATGTCTTATATTGAATAAGTAGTGTATTTCTTTTTTATACAGTTGTATTAGTTGTAGATACTTTGTTATTTTATTATTGATTTACATAAGAATCGTGAATTGAAATACAGAATCGAAATCTGGCGGATATTCTAATCAAAATTGACAGTAGGCATGTTAATATTATTTTATTTATTAGACTTCGTTAAATTTAGTTCTGAAAGGTTATACAATTATGCAGACATTATACAAAATGGATTATACCCATAGTACAAGCTCTGCTTAGTTTGGGCTAGATGGTGTTGTGTGTATGTAATAGAATATTATTATTATTATTCTACATAACTAAAAGCAACGTTTTTTAAACGGCAATCCTTGTAAGGACTACCGTTTGAAAAACGTTGCCTTTGCAACAATAAATACGAATGTGAGCTTGTTTGTTACACTTTCACGCCTTAACTACTTAACTGATCATCATGAAATTTCGCATACATCTTGTCATAGGTACAGAAAAGGACATAGGGTACTTTTAATCCAGAAAAAAAGTACTGTTTACATGTGTAGCCGCCGGCAAAAGCTAATAAAATATAAGTAACTAGATTTTGCCCGTGGCTTCGCTGGCGTAAATGTAGGTCAGGTTACATATAGTACGTTTTTCTGGATGAAAAGTACCCTATATCCTTTTCTGTTTCTCTGATAACGTGTATGCGAGATTTGAAAACGATCGGTCATGTAGTTCAGGCGCAAATGCGTAAAAAACAAACGAACAAACTCACATTCACATTTATAATACCTATTAGTTATGATATATTAGAACTGTTACATTGAAATGTATTTAGCTATCACATACAAATTCAGTATAGCAATAACGTTATTTTCTCAGCAGAGCATCGCCGGTAGCTGGCGAACAGGGAGAATTTATCACCGTCGCCTTGTTAACTTACAAAATGAATGTATTGCACCTTGTTAGTTCGTAGCCTATCGATTTGCTGTATACAACAATCATTATACCAACGAAACACATAGATAACTACAATATGAATTTTATTCCTATTCTACAGACTTTATAAGTAATATTATTGCAGTTGATTTTATAGCCGAAATATATTTGTGTGTGTCATACGTCTAAATATGTGTATGGATCATTTAGGATCGAAACGTACATAAAAATGATAAAAAAATTTAATCTACTAAATATTTTAATCACATGACTGTGACTGTTAGAAACCGAATTTAATGGAGTAAATAATACTAAACGGATGTGTCTCTTTGAATAATCCTAATAAGGTTAAGCTGTTGATTTAGTCGTAAGTCTTCAATATAACAAATATATAAAGATACGGCAATGATGTTCCAATTAAATTTTATTTCGCGTGAGATCGCGTATCAATAATCGGTAATGTAAAACTTATATAGATTTTCTAAAAAAAGCTGATGTGATATAATCAAATAAACAATTTAAAAATACATACACATATTAATTTTACATATATTAATTGATTATTTGTTATAATGTATATTAATATGAATTTGTAAATTATGCAAGTTTGAAATAAATTGTATTATTATTATTATATTATATTAACCCTTTCGTTGTCCCGTGATAGACAGAATAGAATATCTATTGTTATGTATCATATGTGATTTATCGGATAGCTAACCTGTTAAGATCTCACAAATGTTATTCGTGCATTATTGACTAACTACAGCTAATTTATGTAGCCCGCAAGACGACAGTACTCACTAGATATCAGTTTAGCCGCTACTCTCTGTCACTTTTCAACGATCACTTACAGCCGGTATCAAATATAGCGATAACTTGCCTGTGTTCCTCTTATTAGGTATATGAAGTATAGGAAGTATTTTACAATAATTATGTTTGACACTTAATGGATTAGATTATTATGATTTGTATATTGCATGTACCTAACTATAAATATAACATTTGCACACTTCTTTTGAGGTTATAATTCAGCATATTCTCTATTATTTACCTAATATGTACCAACTTGATGTACCTGAATTATGCAAATAAATGTTTACTTTGATTTGATTTAGGCAACCTACCACAAAAACCTAAAATTAGCAGAATAGAATCCATGAATAAAACAGCATTGAATTTATTGATTACAAATTCTTTAAACATGAGAGAGAACATAAAGACACGTGGAATAAGCCCAAGGATTAAACGTGGCGTAATAAAGAAATAGCTGGGTAAAAACATGCTTTACCGAATACTTCCGAATGTTCGACAGAATAGTCGCCCAAACATTCCATACATTCATGCATATTACAAGGGTGCTATGAAATATTTTCTCGCCTTTTTCGAAGAGGTCGTGACTGGGCTAATGTTCTTTTGTGTGCTCGTGTCACTTTCCTTATATAAGTATTGTATTTGTATTTCGTCATACTTTTTCCCTGTGTATGTTATTGGCCAACTATAGGCAAAATATTAAAGGAATAAATAACAGTTGTAGTTCAATACGCCGGTTGTCATTTAAACATATGTAGTTGGATGCATCCCAATATCATGATATGATTTCTTAGTCATTCATCTTATTGTATACAACAAAGTTAATGACACGCTGAATTCCAAGCAGTTTCTGTCTAGTTTATGTTTTAAATATTCTTATAATAGATCGATCAACCTTATAGTTCGATCGGTAACGTTAAATAAATTTGGTGCTTAAAATGAATGACCTTTTTACCTTATGGTCCTGTTAAAGGTCACCTACTTAAAGTACACAGTCACATCTAACCTTTGATATGGAACGTCAGTAGTGTATTTACCCTTTGTAGTCATCTAACTACGAAGAATTATAATACGCTATTTCATCGAAATTCGTAAGGTTTGTATAATAGTAAGCTAGGCTAGATAGAGAGACGATATGCAAGTAACAGTAGTAGCAAAATTAAAGTCGAAAATCGGGCAAACACGCTTATTCGAGAATGTAATACTTCTAGCAGCTTAATAAATATTTGTACAATCAAATGTCCACATAGTCCTACAAATGTAGTGGTACGGTTTTCCAGTCCTACGTTTAGAAGTTGTCCATTCCACGGTAAGACTTTTGTCATTAATAACAACAGATTTTTTATTTTTTCCTGTCGTGAATAAAGTGTAGGACACAATTTTATCACTGTCCTACACAAAAAATTGTATTTATTTCCAATAATTTTGATGACCTCGTTATTTGGACATATTTGGAGTGTAGGACGCTGCAGTCAAACCATCCATTCTGTAGGACAATTGTTTTTCCGAGTTTATCATCCAATTACCTCAATATTCGAAAAAAAATATCTTACTGTTATTCAGACAATTTTGGCACCCCACCAAATCGACATGTTTTATACCTGCTCTCTACATTAGCTACCTCTATCAAGAATTTTCCAAAGGAAAAGCTTGGGCGTCTCGTTAAACTTGAACCTGCTTATGAAGATTCAGCCTGTTATTACTCACTAAAAAAAACAGGTGGCGGCTGCTGGACTATATCGTTATTTACTTGCCTTTTCAGGCAGATAGTGTGTAAAACTCTACTAATTAAACGTCTCCGGATAACCTAGTGCGCATCAATACCCGAGTTAATAACAAGGGCATACGTAAATCATAATGTTGAGCTTAAATATTGCGCAATCATACCGACTGTGAGCGTATTGTCTATTCGCCATTGTTTCTTTCATAAGTTCGCTTTATGATGTCCTTTGTGCACTGAACAACACAAATACTCAAACGCATGCCAATCATCCCGCGGCTCGTGGAACGTTCACATCTAGTTCTCACTGCCAGTTGAACCCTCCGATCTCATCATAACTCAGATATTTTAATCACGACTTTACCAGCTTACCCATTTCATATTTATCTTGAAAATATTGGCTCCTTTGTTTGAGTGTAATAAATCGTGCCCTATCTCTTGCATTGGACTTTTTTTTCTACATATCTCGGGATTTATATCCCTTTATCATATTTTCTTGACTAATAGGAAGCAAGCTATATATTATTTGAGGCAATATTTTACAAGATTAATAGTCGAATGAAGCTGCTTTAGGATAGCAGATTTCATATCGCTACTTGATGTTACTATAACATAAAGATTCTTCATCTTCTTATTGGCCTTATATATGCTGTTGATATATATTACATGTACATCTAATTAGGATCTTAATTTGATTCATTATTAATGCAATACTACGTAATTACTTGTTAGTTGATTATTATGTATTTATACATCCCTTAGAACAATATTTTCCGGTAACCTGTGTAGAAAATCTTGAAGTAAGTGTTAGACTGTTTATTAACCTCTCTTCTTCGAAGAGGTTAATGAAAAAACTATGTGGGTCTGTGTGTCTGTCTGTTGTGACAGTTTGTTAGTGACAGTCATAATTCCGGAACCACTGGACCGATTGACTTGTAACTTGACTGTTGACTTGGTGTGACACCTTGGGGTCATAGCTCGGTCAAGTTTGAATATGGGCCCTGTGAGTCAAAAGACCTCCGAGATATAGGAGTCACATATTTTAAATGGAAAAATATTGACTTGTAACTTGGTGTGCAGACACTTTGGGGTCATACCTCGGTCAGATTTGAATATGGGCCCTGTAGGTTAAAATACCCCCGAGATATAGGGGTCATTTGTTTTCATTACTTTTACATTTAAAACGAAGAGGTTGAATCCTGGGTTTTTACACCTATCTCGTTTTAAATGCGCTCAATAAACTGTATTTCTTGTGGTAGTAATTGTGACTAAAATTGTTCTATTGATGCGACGGGTACTAATATTTTCTGTCAAAAAATACTTAGTGGCAACACAGAGACTGGAACTGTGTCAGGCGTGGCAATAGGCGCACCCATCCCTTCGGGACATATAAGTCACCTAGTAGTAAAATAACTATGTTATACATTACCTCACGTCTAAGTACCTAGATGTAACATAAGTCAAAGTTACGTCAACTAACCTACATTTACATTACTAGATTCAAGAAAAGCAAGCTCTTTTATAAGAAAAATCAGTTACAAAATAAATACGGTCACTCTTTGTAAATCTTCTCTTATGTTTTATACTTTATAGAGAGAAATAAACTTTCGATTCTCTACTGTATTTCTAATAAATATAATTATAATCACGGTTGAAATCGTTTAGGGTCAACGTTTATGACAACAAATTTAATTCCACTATAGTAGCTATACGTTAGCACGGCGTAGTGATTGGACAGTACATAATGTCTTGTTCAAGTGGCTTTCAGAGCACGCCCCAGCCGACCATGTTCTCCAATAATATTTAGGTAATTGAGCGTTAATTATTGATCGGAATGCTCTGTCAATCTGTGGCTGATTAATTTGAGGTTAGACTGACGGCCGAATCGTCAGAATCGTTCGGTTATGTGTAAATTTATGGTAGGCTTAAATTAATTAATTATCATTTGATGAGTTAGAATATAAATTGAATATTGTTATTTCAGTATAATAAATATAATTTATGCGGTAACATATTTTATGACCTAGGATTGTTTGTAAATAGAATTCCAACAAAGAAAATCGCTCGGAAAACAGCAGACAACATTGTCGATATTGGTAATAAACTTGACATGAATACATTTTTCGCAGAACATTTGTCACGGCGATTGACACAATATCCAATCTTTCTGTTTATTCGACGACCGAAATAAATATTCATAATGTCTCGAGGTCAAAATTATAACCTCCGAGTCACCATTTATTGAGATTCAACGTCTACTTTTATATGGTAGATACAAAAGTAGGCATGGAATAATTTATCGCCGGGCTTTGACACCAAAGAGCAACATTAACAACGCTCCGGCGCCCTTTCACAATTACAGATGTTGTTTTCATGATTCCTCAAATAAAAATATTCACCTAAAGTCCTCGGCCGTGATGAATGTGGGGTCTCAGCAATGAATAATGGGCGTCGCTTAATAACGGTGGCGTAATTGCGTTATCTAGGCTCCGAGTGGGCGGGTGAACCTCTGCTATCCATAACCGAGAACTCTCATAATTGTCACCCGCAGACTCATGCCGCGCCGCCGCCGCACCGTCGCGAGTTACGACAGACATGCCAATATGTCCGATTATAATTACCCGTAATTAATTGTCTCATACCTACCATTGTGTTTATAGGAGTATGATAAATTTCCTTAAATTTTTTTCCTTGGGCGAAACGTTTCTATCACTTAAACAACTTGACTGAATGCAGCAACTTTTTACTGGAAACCCGGTTTTCTATGTAATTACGTGTCTGAGTTAATTGTGAGAAAATTTCCTATGATATGCGAGCGGTATAATATACCCGGCGGCAACATTATGTCAGACTATTATTATTCTAGTGTATTATTAATGTCGTTCGAAACTTGTCCATTTTTGTAAAATATGCCTTCGCCTATAGGTATGTGTGTATGTGTGGCTTAAAAAAAAAACACTGTCAGTATATTCTGTAGTAGTAGTATATTTTAATCTTATAACTATGATAGAAGATTTCTGCAGGATATTAAAATTACGCAATGCAGCGCAGGAGCTATCCTGAAGTTAATATTAAAACATGAACATGGTGTACATTGAAACTAGAGTAATAAGATACGCATCACATGTAGAGTTGTAAGACATTGCAGCTAATGTGATAGATAGACAATCAGAATCCTTGACCGTGCTGCTTGCTTGCTTTTAACTGGTTTAGTCGTATTACATTCTGTGGTCATAAGAACGGATCTAAGTAAATAAATGGCTAACACTGCCGCACAATTGATGAAATTAGTGATCACAGTTTGGGAAACCACAACAAGTTACAAACTTAACTCAGCACATGGAGTTCGAGGTACTATCTAGTGAAATACATACATATGTGTGTGTGGATACAGAGAATATGTAGCTATTACGATGCCAGTTACAGTTATTATTTTGAAACAAAATTCGTTATTTCCTTAACAGTGAAGAGGGTGTGAGTTAAGAAGTTCCAAAGAACGCGATTGATCACGCTAATTCTCGAAGCTTTGCGGAAAAAAATGTCCTCAATTTGTCACATTATAACAAGCAGTGGATTTTTAACGTAATGTTTTCTTTGATGTGGTACGGGCCATTCTTCTTTATAAAGTAGGTAGGCTAAAACATTATAGTAAATCATTTTACTTAATAGTGCTCATGTTTTTACGGAAAATTTAAGTGAAATAATGAATGTGTATTTTAATTTAAGTGTACTTACTATATTTTGTGTTAAACTACATGTATGAAAAAATAGTGTTATTGTACGTGAAAGCAACATTAATGTTTTAACATGAGCGTTCGTAAACCAGATAGATGACAATCGTGGGATGCTTTTAAATTCACGTTTACTAGACTGCTTGTATTAAAGAATATGCGTCTCCGACTCCCAGTGAATCCGTTTATACTAAATTATCAGCTGAGCTATCGCAGCACTCTGGACCAAATTTCCTAAAAGCAAATTTTGCTATGTGCAGTGACAGAACATTGTATTAGTCCGGCTGACATACTGTGCAATTGAAATTCGACTCTATTCACTTAAGCGAAGGAAGATTCAAATGTAGTAGTGAATGGCAATGTACGATCTAGGTGCGTTCGGGAACCCTAGTAGGTGGATGAAATATGAAGGCACAAAGGAAGAATCTCATTCCGTTCGTGCCTGAAGCGTTGCTCTAGAAGCGGGAATGATGTTGGATATTGAATGTATGAATGAATGAAATTGTACAAAGCAAATGAACTGTATAGTTAGGTTGTTTTGATGAACGTAGCTAAGTTTCATCCGTAGAACATATATTTATACTGACACCATATATATTGGTTTTCAGCAAATGAAATGGATTTGTATAAGCTGCAGCGTTAGTTTGTTACTTTGTTCAGATAGGGATATCACATTTAATCTGTAAAGCAATTTATAATGTAAAACAAGAAAACATGTTAAGTCAATACTTTTTACGAGCAAGCCAATAAAGAAACAACAGAAAGTAGAAGTGAATCGTAAAAACAACACTAATCCCGATGTGTCCCCAAAAATCCCGTAGCGAAAGTGCCCACCCGGCGTTATACCGAAAATATCGTCTGTGTTTTGATTTATGTGCCTTAAAAGCGGCCCTTGCTCTACGCCTCCAGTTATTGTTTTTCCCCTTATGAAAATGGCGTATTTTTCCCACCCGCGGTCCACTGTCGAGCGAAGTTTCGCTGTGATTTATTCACCATTAAAGTTTATGTAGCGAAAAGCCAAAATATTTTATTTATGATTTTAATATTAATCACTTCTCTCGAGAGTTTTAATTCAGTCAAGCGGCTAATTTGAATAACCTAACAGATAAGATTATTATTACGCCATACTTTTTAAAACAGAACGCGAAGCCTTACTACGTCGGCAGTAATCATTTTAATGAATTGCTGGAGCAAGAAGGGTTGGAATAACAATTGTATAATATTGGTGCTATGCATATTACGCTACGATTCCTTTATTTTCAGCTGTTGACTTTTACCCCCATACCTAACCTTCCAATTCTGACCTCTCTCGAAGGTATCGTTCGCAAGTTTTGTCCGTGTATTATATAACCAACTTCAATACTTTAAAGCCACATGTGGCCTTTATTAAATCACGCGCCATATTGCGGATATTCTACTAAAGTTTGTCGCCAATATTTTATCGTTTTAAAAAATATGGTATATCGTAATATGAATTTAATTCTCTAATCTAAATACAAACATAATATTATCTCTCACAAAATATTACTTTTTATGAATGCTCATAGTGCTAAAAGAATTTAGAGGTAAACTTTATTTCGTTGAAAATGTTGGAGCATTGTTGTTACGGAGTTGATGAAAGATAAACTCCCACACGATTTATCTTCTTTTCATTGGTTTTCGCGAAGGTTTTAAGACATTTCACGTCTAACTAATGTTGAAAGGTGATAAATTTGACACGTACCTGTCAATCAACCTCTTTTCAGGTAATTTCAGGTGAACAATACTGTCACTCATCATTAAAGTCACAAAATAAATGTTCCGTACGTTAGATGAAACATAATAAGTGGTTTGAAATACGAGAACAATTTTATTTCCTTACGTTGCTTGCAGTGCTGTCAGGTCAATGTTTGGCGTCTGACTTTAGGATCATTATATAAAATTAAATTTACGTGTGTAGGTGTATGTAGAAAAGTTGATATCTTCCAAATGATAAAATTACATACGCACATGTTTGAATAGGCTTTTTGATGAATTAAAAAGTTCCAACGTTCAAATTAATGTTGTGTCAATAAGGGTACCTACTTACGATGGCCGTGCATTCGGAAAGTGAAATAGAACACTCGACAACTTGGTTTTGGTCCAACCCTTTTTTGGCTTCACACAGCAGAATAATTGGGTCTTTTGTGGTTTCCGGCAACGTGTGTCCCGTAATGGGCTTGGCTTTTTGCGCCTTTGAGCCGCGCTTCTGTCTATTGGGCTCTTTACAGCCAACATTGGCTACTTTACTTTTTTAAATATTTGCCTACGTGCGCACGTTTTGCACTTTGGCTAATTCATGCCTTCTTGTTTTATTTTTCATGTACATTACAAACATATAACATAACATACATATTACAAAGTCGTGGCAAAACTCGAATATGCTTCAAAAGTAACGTTCAACTATTTATTTCATTTCGTTAAACTTAAATCGATTTAGTGTGTACGTAAATTGTAATTTTGATAAAGAACATTTAATAACGCTTCCGAAGCTTTACTACTTACTTTTATTACGCTTCCAATATTGATAAGTTGTTCACATAGCTTATAGAAGAACTTATTCGTGCTATGGCCTTTCACGGGGACCATTACATTTTAATATCAGCGTGTTCTTGTACCGTCAATCATTTCCATAGACACTAATGACCCCACTTTGGCGACAATAAAAATTCCATCAAAATTACATCATAAAAAAACAAGTTAAGGAAAGTTCATTAATATCATAAACATTTTCGTTTCCGTCCCCATTGTCGCGGCTTTGTTATATTAGACTCAGTGTAGATAAGAGCGCACTGGCTTTCCGGCGCCGGAGGGGTCCTATCTAATTCTCTCTTGTTTTGATAAATGGTTTACGCATTTTCTGAAAATTGATGTATTATTCTACTCGTATTAATTACTCCATAGTCTAATATTGAAAGTTTAATTGACAGTTAGCTGAAATAATTTCTGTTTACTATCGTAATAATTATCGCGAACATTTTACTAAGAAGTTCGTGTTAAAATTTCACCACGGTAATCATATTGCACGCCAAGTAATTCCTCTAGCTACGTTGGTATTTTAACTTTTTATATCCGGTGGAACGAACAGTGCATGGGCATACCCCTTTCAGGCAGGCACGAGACATTGCGTGATGCGCACCTCACGTAATTACGTTACATCAACCAAACAACGGGGAGCAATAACTGTAACCCATTAGTCTGTTCCAAAACGCGCAAGTTCGCGTTAATGTCGCTAATGCCTCTTTACCTTGTAAACACTGATGGCTTTTATGCGGCTCGCGCCTGACGAAATTTTGACGTGCCATATTAATTTTGTAATATGGTTGTGAAAATATTAAGTTTCATTTTGTGTTACAAATTTAACCGGCTTAAATAATGCGTTATTTTAATTAGTTTTATGCAACTCATAACTCAAAACCAAATAATAAATTATCAATAGCGAGTTGTGAAATATCTAGATAATTTTTTGTACCTATTATAAGATATGTAACTAATATTAAGTCTATGTGTCAAAATCTTTTCTCAGTATTTTAATACATACATATATACACAGTCTTACGCCCATGTCGCTGATGGGGTACACAGAGAAGTATTACAGTCACATGTCTCCAAATAAAGATTTAGGTTCCACAAAATATGGGAGATGCATTGTTTTTAATAGGACACAGTTCTAGACGCCGTTATGTTACTAAAAATTTAATGTAATTTAATACTTGCCCGACCCAGGAATTGGAACCTCATGCACATCAGTCGTGAATACGACAGCTGTGCCAAAACACATACATATTCCTTATAGAATGTATAATATGAAGGTATAATTAAAAAGTACACATATACTTATGGCCTAATATAATAACAGGGTATGTTTAGGTAGTGTAACGTGTTCTAATTATAGATTGGTTGTCATGTTCTAGAACAAACGATGGCAGTGTATGGAGGTGGTATAATTCGGGCGTGGGCCTCTGTTTGTGCCCGGTCGCTAGGTGACAAACCGACAGGTGTTTTATGTCCCGTATTATATCGATTTTGTTATACACCGTTTCTATGTCTATGATGGCCAGCCTTTGAATATTTTATAGCTTTGGAACGCGTGCTTTGTTATTATTTTAATCGTATGAGAAAATTATAAGTAGGGTTGTCTTATGTCCATTTTAATTCACTATCAGTATATAGGTATTAGGCCAGGAGGCTTGTTCTACTAATAAAATAGAGTTTTGATCTAGTTTCAGTGTCACAAATATCACTAAAGGTAATCTTCTAAATTAAAGTCAACGGCAAATGTGAACGTATTTTGCATTTCAGTTTACATTTGACATAAATTAAATCGCAACTTAATATAGTTGTTACGTTATAGTTTAATATAGTTGTTAAACAGTCTTTGTTACGCAAATTGACCCTCTGGACAATACTGTACAAAAATAAAAATAAAGTTAAATATACCCTAAACACAGGGGATTCTTATAATATACTAGCTGTCCCGACAGACGCAGGTCTGTACACACAAAAACAAGAATTTAAAAAAAAACAAATCTAAACCATTCTCGAATCCACTTGAAAACACACAAAAAATTTCATCAATATCGGTCCCGCCGTTTAGGAGGAGTTTAATTACAAACACACGCACGGAAGATTTAATATATATAAAGATATATCGCTTTTGTACCAACTGTGTTTTATTTAGCCTCCGAGCCTTTTTCCATCGTGATCATATTTTAAATTTTTCAAAGTTTACTGACCAACTCTAACAGGCATGCAACATATAACGAAATAGATAAAATAAATATGAATAATAAAAACATACAATTTTATTATAAAAAATAAAATAAAACCCACATCAAGTCGGGCACCTTCACATAATACGCAACGGTACACAATAGAAGAAACACATTCAATCTTAAGAGAAAGGGAAAGTATCCTCCATATAAAACATATGTAGCACATAAAGCTGTAAAATGTACAAGACTCCCCATCTGTTATCCTCGAACTGTTAGCTCCACCGATGAAAACAATAGTTACAGTTCATTCGGCACAACAACGGCATTACTTCCACGCCGTACACTTGCGGACAAAAACTATATTCAATGTTTTATACTTTAAATATTTCTCCACCGATTTGCTGGTGTTGTGTCACAATAGTTTAAGTCCTGGGTGCAGCAAAGTTTGGGACTGTGTCCGGTGTTTGACAATAAGATCGCCTTATACGACTCATGGTAAAACAGAGCTGGCGAAAAGGAGAAGTGTGTAACATGACATACTAATGCTTCAGCCATATACAGGTATATGACAAACAATATTTTGATAAGACGCTTGGAATAATTGTGAAGATGCCTTTCCGTATTGTTTTCTAGCAAGTGCAAAATAATATATAAAAATATATTATATTATAAACGAGTCTAGCTATCGCATATAGTGTTTTTATCTAAGTATATATAATAACAAAGCATACTAAGCTGTTGTATTTGCGTAAATCAATTGCATTTACATGATACAAAATATATTTGCGACTACTACACACTAATTAAATACTATAATTAGGAGATAAAACATCACCTGAAAATTATTAAGCATAATTATTCTTTATAGAATCCAAGATATTCGTGCACGGCACAAATTATTCTGTCAGAAGAATTAATTGCTTGATAAACCTTAATTTTCAGGGCCTTTTGTTCAGCGATATCATTTAACACAAAAGTTTGTACGTGTACAGTTTTTTGTTGAGTATTGTTACAACGACGCAGGAGGCATCGATCTCCTCAAGTCCCACTAAGCCGGGTCCTACAAGGGTCGAGAGAAATAACCTTCGAATATTTTGTAACGAGCGTTACAAATACGCTGTTCCCATTTTATGCTCGCGAGTATCGGAACGAAATAATATAGAGTTATGCGATTATTTGTGGTGAAGTTGTTACTGTTTTTGTGGGTTCGTTTTGCTTACAATACGATGAAACATGAAAAGCTATCTTCTTTTCAGTAAGTGGCTTAGTTGTGGCATTATCAGTAACACTAGATTATAATATGCGAACAAAGGATATTACAATTCTAGCCGTCATTACAAACATTAGTAATTTTATATCTTAACATAGTTTCGAGAAATTGGGTATTAAGTGTCAGAAATAAATACTAAGTCCTCATGTAATAAAGTTACTTAAACTGATAATAATTACTGTAGCACCTCTGATCGATGTCAATCTAATATTTCGATGCCTATATTAAGTATACTCAGCTGCAATTTTCTCAAACTGACTTATTTTTAATTTGGTTAAATCTATTATTTTTCTCAACAAAAAATGTTCGGATTGTATAAGATGTCTTTAATAAACAACAACTTAGTTTCAAGTCACATATTCTGAAATCATGGTAATAAGTAAATTATATTAATAGATAAATTATAGACGCCTATACAGATCGCGCACTATATGATGACCGGTCTGAACATTGCGCGAGTGGCGTCGCAGTTACAAGTTTTAGGTCTCTTTGGTGACAGGGGGCGGGGGCGTTACGTGTCTTAGCGACTGTACATCCGCAACAATTCGGAGACGCTATGTTCAGTCCAGCCATCGTAGATTGCGCGATCTGTACATGACATGATAATAATTATAATTGTTCAGATATATTGAATTTGTTAATATCATTAGCCATTAGCCCGTACACGTGCCGACAGGCTTACATTTCTAATAAAACGCGATCATGTACGTTTTATTAGGCAGATTGATCCCTAAAATTCATATTATATTGAAAATCTTACCTCAGTGTCAATATTTGAAAAATACCTCAAATTTAAAAATGGAAATCCTTAAACTGAGGCACGACACGTTTCACAATGCGCTGCAATATCCACAATTTCACAATCATCGATCGTGCAAATCCGACGTAAGCTGCTCTTGTAACTCTTAGGGGACGAAAGGCACGAGGGACGAGAATAACAAGACTGCCACTTCTTTGCAACAAAGGAAATTCCAAACAATATAAATACAGTTAATCACACACGCAATGGAATGTAACGACACCGTAAGTAGCTCCGATAAGAAATTACCCAAAGTAAAGCAAATGAGGCCGAGATGAAGAGGCTGCCACTAGCAGAAACATGAACATGAAAGCACCTGTGGCCACAAACTCGAATTAAACTTGTTACGCTCACAGCAATTTATGTACATTCCCATATAACTGCATATTACGCTGAGACGCTTAAGCCACACATTTTCTCAGATGTGCCTTATATGCTCGGTAATGTGTGTAAGTGTATCTAAAGTCAAATGTACCGCTCTCCGCTGGTGGAGCTCCCCGTACCTCTAATGTCATCAAAGTTAAACTTGATGCTCTATAAATAGCAGCTGCTTTCAAGAAACTAATGTTAAGCGATGATACTGTTCAAGTTTCGCCCCGGATTAAAATTACCGCACTTCTATATAGTAGCCAGATAAATATGAACCGTTAGCTTATTATCTCAACGAGAATGTTTTTATTGTAAATATTGTTTAAACCTGAATTATAATGAAATTCAGGCTTCTAACAATATTTTTTTAGCCTACAAGCCGTGGTTAATAGCGTTAATAAGGCTCTCTACTGAAAGGGTCCAGTTCAATTGTTATTAGCTAAGTACCTTACTTTGGATTAAAGATCATAACAAGTGTGAGGACAATGTTCGAGCTAATCACAAAGCACACAACACTTTACGAACTAACTGTATAATAAAATACAAGAAAATGCGAGAGAAATATAAACGGCACCCTTTAATCTGAACAGCATTGTATAAGTATTTCGAAGAGCTCTTTTGTTTCGCGGAGTATTGTTGCTCTCCCACCGATCTGTTGTGTGAAAAGTTGGAGCCAAGTCGGCCGATTGAGGCAAGTTTCGCTAAAATCAGACAAGTTACATCGTATTCCTGGCGGCTTTTCACTTACAACTTGGCTGTTGCGTGACGTTGATGCGACCCAAGTTTGTTCTTTATCCGTTGAGACTTTAATTATAGTCGGCTCGAACCAAAATGCTTCGCCCCGCTAATGGGACTTTGTTGGTTATTTATTAAGTAGGAATAGATGTGGATATATGTACGTCATATAGCTGGAAATGTAAGCAATTTTCTCCTGTAGATATTTGGGCCTTCTCCGTCCAAATTACTTACAATTATGATACAAGTATTCATGACACTTCGTTCTAATTTCGTAATTGAATGAAGTTTAGCTATCAATGTAAAAAATTAAATATGATAAACTTATTCAATGAAAATTCTTTGTATATATTAAAAATGTATTCAATACATATTAAAAAAGCGCGTAAATATGAAAATCAAAAGCAATGGTTAAAGGTAACATTGTTATACAACGATGGCTTCAAACAAAGAGCTGCTGGCATTTCTTCGATCATTAATTTAGGGACAGGTACCCTACCCCAACTACACCCATAACAAAATGTGATAGCATGAAACCTTCTTCCGTAATCCATTTATTATAGTTTGGTAATTGTACAACACGTTCGAATATTATGTTATATATCAAACTCTGTTTATATTTAACCTTTTTAGTTTCGCGTAAATCTATACTAATATTACTAAGCAGAATAGTTTGTTTGTTTGTTTGAACGCGCTAATCTCAGGAACTACTGTTTCGAATTGAAAAATTATTTTGATGTTGGATAGCCTATTTATCGAGGAAGGCTATAGGCTATATAACATCACGCTACGATCCACGGGGGCGGCGCAGTAACGACAAACGCGGGTGAAACCGCGGGAATATCTAGTCCTTAATAATAAACGAAATTGTTTCATATATTTTCACAGCAGAACCTTCCCATTATTTACATTATTAACAATACAATTACAGGATGTCTAGCGATTCATCATTATAATCTGCGGAACCCAATCTAAAATTTATATTGTACCTATAGCGTATTGTTAGCTCACGACCTCGGAGCATTGTCCATTGTGTTAGTGTAATAGCCGCTTAAACAAACTAACTGTAATCAGTATCATTTGCATAAACATATATTGAATCTGTAACTAATTATTGCTGGTCAATACACATTATATCATACCATGTCTGTATAACAATACATATTTGCAAAACTAACTTACGTTACAAATAACCTATAGAGTCGCAACGGCACACCGGCAGCAAGACACAATAGATTTTCAATGATGTCTGGCGTTTCAACAATTCTCAGGTTAAACAAAAGCTAGACGATATTTTTCTAAGCTCCATAGTTAATAATAAAAATACCAACACACTTTAAACTATATTTAAATTCGGAATCGTAAGGAGTCACGATTGCAATTAACCACTAACGAGTGTTTAATAGGTTCCATAAGTAAACGCTATTACATTGTTATCGCCGGATTAACGATAAATCGCTTAGTAAACGTTAACCACGATGGTTGACAATAAATAATCAGCGTCGCCCACTAAATTATTTTAGCCCATTAGCACGACAGAGCCGACACTAATTAATCACTGAAATGTCAGTGAAGGCGTTTAACACTTTCCTCAGCGGCAACCACCCCAGAAAAGCTTTAAGCGCCCAACACGACATCACACTTAGTGCGATGAAATACCCCCCGGTAATACTCAGGTGTCTCTCATTATGCTCCATTCCGTAAATACCCAATAACATCTCAATACCGATTCTCTTTATGCTTTATTTATTTTAATTTCCTTTACTCCCTTTATTTTTAGAGATCTCTTGGTTTCGCCACTGAAATAGGTCGAGGCTATTTGCTTATGATGTGTATACTGAAATCGATGTGCGCCGAAGTGACAGTAATGTAGGAAAAACACCGTCGGAATATAGATAAAACTTAGTCTTTGTGAATGATCTGCGATGAAAACAACTGTCTTTAGGTAAAGTTGAAGACAAATCACCC
Organism: Catocala sponsa; assembly: GCA_963564715.1. Classification (NCBI taxonomy): domain Eukaryota; kingdom Metazoa; phylum Arthropoda; class Insecta; order Lepidoptera; family Erebidae; genus Catocala; species Catocala sponsa. Next base: position 15,494,085 of record OY751338.1, on the reverse strand, counting down.
GTGCGATATGGCGTCTGGCGTCATCTGTCACCATCGCAACTGTCAAACTGGCCTGCTAAATCGATCACGCGCGAACTAATATCGAAGTTGTGTCGACAAGTCGTGCGATTTCGGCGACCGGCGGCCCGACCCGTCGTACACGGCAAACTTTTTACGTGCAACGCCGTACTATGGAACACTTCGTTTTATTGGATGTTTCCGTGCAAAGTTGGCTCTGTCGTCTTTTTACACTCCTTGAGGAATCGACGTGATCTTTGAACAGTATTTCTGGAGGACTTTATATTATTAGAGGTATAGCCTAAGAGTGCTAACCTGTTCTGCTGATAGTTTTAGCAGCAATTATTGGTGTTTCATATTTAATGTAGTGGTAACCTTAATATTAATCGTTAAACAATTTTTATGGGATAGAATAACGTAGGTATCTGATATAGACAAGTAATAAAAGAATCAATCTATCCGCAAATAAAGAAAATATTTTCCTCATTTATATCAATCAATCGAAACAAGAATCACAATTGTTGTAGTACAAAATAAACCGATCGACAATATAGGATTATCTCTGGATAGAACAATAAATAATCTTCGCGTCCGATATAACACACTAGCGAGAATATGGTGTAAGAAAAAGACGTTTATATTTATATTTTTATATCCTCGAGCGACTCAACAAAGCACTTGTGTAAAGGTCTAGTGAATCTCGGGTTTCGTCGATGTTTGCCGAAGGATATCCCGGGACAAACGAGTCCGGGGCTGGCGATCCCGGGATCATGGCCGCGTTTAGGGACAACAATAGCTATGGAGGCACCGTGATACCACGATATATATTATCTTTGTTGACACCGCATCATGTAGGTCGTTTTTTGTCGCCAATTTTCTCATTGTTGTTGTAAAATAACTTTAGTCCCGGGAAATGGTTTTTCTTTTTGTAAAGTGAAAAGAATTTTGGTAAGGTTAAAAACGTTATGTGCCTTCAATCTTTGTGCAAAATGTTTATTTGAAGAACAAATTTTTATTCAATTTTTCCCCTTCACCATTGCCATGGTCTCAAATGAAATGTATATTTTATGAGCTACGAAGAATATTTTATTTGCCGCAGTCTTAAAGAGTAAGGCTTTACGTAAAAATTAAATATTATGCAATAACATGAACATTGAATTAGTGTAATAACATCTGTACCTGCAGAGTAAAATTTGCAATCTAATTACTTGCAAGAAATAAGTTAAAAAAAAATTTACGTGGTTACTGTTTCAAAAGATAACTCTTGAATTAAAAATAATTTCTGTATCACTTTACAAACATTGAAAAAACAGAAACGAAGAACACGCAGACTCGGAACAGAAAATTTAATAATAATAATAAGTTGAGTTGGCGAGTCACCGTCTGCCCATCCGATTATGCTATGCTATTAGAGTATTCAGGGCAGACTCCGTTTTTTATCCAGTTACCAATATTCATTAAACACCTAACCCAATAGCCCAGACATATTAGAGTACATTATGTAGCAATAACCCTACGCCTGCTGCGGCTAGTGCCACCGTAGGTGTTCAATCCCACTTTAGATGAAACCTCTCGAAGGGCTTCTTCACGTTGGACCCATGTCTCCGTATAAGCACAACATAATAATAATAATTTATTTAACTGAATTGTAAAACAAACACGTTTTTATTCTATATGATTGTGACTCACAACACCGGACACTGGAAGTTGTCGACGTGACCATTAAAACCATTGCGCCATTCATATAGTCAACAAAAGCGTTTGAACGAATTGTTTATTTAGTTGCGTTCTTGAAATCGGTTACACATTTTATTGCTATTGTGTATGACGTAATCTATATTGAACGTTACATAGTTTCACACATCTCTGGCAGATGTAAGAACAAGGTTACATTGATCCGTTCACTTAGTGTTTACCGTGAGAGATTTGCAAATATCCTTTGTGTGTCGAGAGGAGGTGATAATACTCGTAACCATTTTTGGTCCCTTGCACACAATAGGGGTATAACATAGGGTATCGTTCAATCAAATGTCTGGTTTATGTAAAAAATGTCTATTTAGATAACGTGTAAACTACTAAAAGATACAGCCGTATATAAAAACTGAAATAGTTATGAAAAATATGTTGCAAATAAATTAGAACATAAATTACATTATATTGACGCGTGTCTATTCCTGACGACGTAGGTGTATTATCTCTGTCCATACCCCTCTCCCTCGGCTATGGCTCTGTATATACATAAGTATAGCCGAGCCTACTTTCAAACTCCGTAGGTACTGCTACTGAAAAGCTCTTAACAAAAACTACAAAGGATTTTAACTGAACCGGCAATTGAAACTCCCTCTCGATTGCATGCAAACATAATTATGTTTGCATGCAATCACAATTGTGAACGTATGTCACGAAATCAACAAGGCGGTCACAGAATAAAAATGTTATTAAAATATGATCACTTGCAATATCACTCACGCGTTGCCGATATTAGACAAAATTAATTGAAGATTGTATGAAAGGAAAGGAATGAGAGAGGCAGATGTAAGCCTCAGGAACTCCAACTTACTGAGTGAAACGCAGTAACAATATTCTACAGATTCCTCTAAGAGGGTACTTCCCTCGGCAAGCCGGCTCGGCTCATTCGTACCATCACCAAATAATTGGCATAGCACTCCCTCTCATAAAATTCTTTCAGCAATTGCAATCATATTTCGGAAGGGAGTCTTCCAATTATGCGCGTCAGTTATACTTGTAGCACCTACTGGTACATGACCGCACAATTAAGGCACTTGACCCGGTTGCATGATGGCCCGTATGACGTGGAGGTCACCAGAGCACAGGTCAAAACGTTTCAACTCCATTCATTGCTTGACAGTTTTCTTGCGTAATGTAATTGTGTTTTAATTGAATTAGGGACGTACTGGGACGTTGAAGAACAAGATAAAAAATTTGTCACAGCCAATATTGATAAGTAAAAAGCAAAATGCATACAATATCAATATCGCGAATGGGATATTGCCAAATTATTTCATTGAATTATCATCTTAAGAATAATTACAACATTTATCGAATGTCTAAGATTTTGTGTGAACCCTTCACACAAAATCTTAGACATTCGATAAAAGTATGCGCAGCGTAGACCCCGTGACAACGCGACACACACCTCGCATTAGCCCTTGTCAACTCCATTACCGTCGCGCGTACAAAATGGCTTTCAACTAGGTAAAGGTGGGATGCTAGCGCAGCTACAATGCAGCGTACAAGCGTCAAAATCGAAGGCATTTCGTTGTCTAAGCTGCGCATACGGCTATTGATGCCTACACTGGCAAAATGCTAGTGTAAAGAGGCCCTTGCCGTATTGAGTCACAGCGGCACTACGGTGCCCAGACACAATAGGTTTTCAATGATAATATCTGGCATTCAAAAAATGTACAGGTCAAACGTATAGCAATTAATACGTTACTAAAATAACGCCCAATAGCTATATAGAAGATGTTGTATTGATGCAGACATGTTATACATACATACGTACGCGTCCCGCAAATAAAACGTTTGAAAAGTTGTATTTCTATGTATTTAAGGGATTACCTCACGAAACGTAGCACCTCGCCAACGCAGCTCACGCTACGGTGACGTCACTGCGTAGTTAGTAGGGTCGTGCGTGTTAGTTCAATATACCGTCTCCCTCCCACCTCGTTTCACGAGGTATACGCTTGGTAGGTTTATGCACCATTTTGTTAGCCGTAGCATTGATTTCTGTTTTGTAAAACCTTCCTTTACTAAGCCGCTTGCTGTGCATTCGCCCTATAATTTACTATGTGGTATGATCCTACAACTTTTATAACACTTTCGATCACACATCGACATTGAACGCTTGAAATATTTCTTAATCCTTGAGGCGTAGAATGTGAAGACTTACAACTGTTTATATATAGTGTCTGGTATGCGCCGCCTAAAGGGTTGATAACGTATAATATACCCGAGTGAACAGATTTTTAGCAACGGGCGTGATTTCGGTTTTCCTCCCCGCTTTCCTTTTATTTACGGTGTTCGAGAGATCAAATTTCATTGCATATTAATGTTTTTTCATTTTCTGTTTCAGGTAATGTTTATTATACTTAAGACAGTAAGGCTCGGGTGAGTTCCAAAACATATTTCACATAGACGCTTCGTTGCCCCGCTGGCCCTTCGAAACGCCTTCCAAAAAAGTCTCATTCATAAAAGATTTTCATATTATTCAGCGACGTATTCACAAAGTTATGTGCCAAAAAGAAATGAAGAGGAATATTCTATGTTTGTACTGAACAAAATGTGTATTTTGCGAGTTATAGATCAAAACAGCGGTCTCCTCCCTAGAGCCGGGCAAAATATTAAAATATCTGTACTTAGGGGACGAAAACACACGATGTAAGAAAAGATGAGGCGAGCTCAATTTTGTCGATTCTATGTCCCCAATTCGTTTGCTGAATTCTTAATAGCGCCTTGGGGTCGGCTCGGAACGCAACGCGACACTTTAGTATTTAATCCGCGTATTGCCACGCGCTCAACTGTGCATCCTCTATAACGGGAACTTAATTGGGAACCGTTTTATTAATTTTATTTTAATTATAAATTAAATTACCTGAAATTACCTGAAATTGTATTACTCATGTTTTCATGGAGCACGAAAATAACTTAATCCAGAATTATTTAAATTTACCATAGTATTTAATTAGTACTAAATATCACTGACTTCTCGGCACGTGATCATTCGAAAGCTATGTTCCGTAGTGAAACAATTAATTAATCAATCTTGATTACTACACACATAGTTTAGCTACTGCTGATCAACAGCTCGGCAATCTAGAGGTGGCCTCGAGCCGCTCCCCGGAGAGAACCCCATGTGAATCACACCCGGCAGCCGGATTTGTGATCGTAGTAAATTGAAAACACCTACACACCGGTGGACACCGGTACACATTCCCTGACTAATTTTAACCTAGCCCGTGTCATACCCCAGGGAGTATAGAATTATTGTACTTATACGTATACTAATCTACTTCTTGCTATTCTTTCCTTAAAATATCGCTTGACATTGGTCTTCAAGGCCTTAAAAATGTCCTTACATTAAGTTTATTTTACTAACTGTAATTGTCTTTTCTAATACAATTGAATATATATATAATTTGTGTGTTTATACATGCTAACACTGTACATATTTGGTTGGATGGTAAGATACATTCAAATATTCCCACGCATCATAAAATATTTATAGAAAACAATATTAAACATCACTCAATCAACGTATTGCTCTCCCAGTAACAAATAAAATATGAGTAAACTCATCGTGTTTCTGCGAAACATTGAAACCCGGCGTTTACATAATATTTATCAAAATTGTTTGTATCGAACTAAAGTGATGGCTCGATACAGTTTAATGAGAATAATCTGTCTTCGAGCAGGATTATGGTCTTTGATTGATGTAACTTGCTGTAGGATTAAAACAAAAAACGTATGCATATAAATAATGTACTTTTTACCTGCTCTATTAATATCGTAAATGTACAAGTATATTTGCCCGATGCTTTAAACTAATTATTTATTGAAATAATTAAAAACACCTTCTGGTTGTATTAGGGAGAATGTGTTTTTGTGTATCCTATTCACTTTGAAATAACGCGTTTTAACGTTGGTAATACAATATATCTTTGCCACAAAAAGGGATCTAGAAATTAATTTAGTTAAAATTGTGTTGTCTTTTGAATCTCATCTGTGATACAGTAGCTATAACTATGACAAAGATATATTTTTTCTTTGAAAGTATTGCTATAATGTAAGGAAACCTGAACCAAATGTTCTCACTTGTTAATAAAGAAGATCAACTGTTTGCGGGTTTGTCATCATAGCATGGGATTATCTTGTAACATGGTTTCGGAAAAATATCTCGATCACGTATCATTGACAGCTCTCAGAAACGGTTTTTGGCGGATAATCTCGTACACTGGTCATGTGAGATACTACTTTTACTTACATTAATCATTATATATTGTATTTGAGGTTTTCATATAATTGTAAGACAACTAAGTTCGCCCCTAATTCAATATCTAGTTTAACGGATGTTTATCGGATTATTCTGTTATGCAATTCTTAGCACTGCAATCTATACTAATATTATAAAGCTGAAGAGTTTGTTTGTTTAGTTGAACGTGCTAATCTCAGGAACTACTGGTTCGAATTGAAAAAATCTTTAAGTGTTGGATAGCCCATTTATTGAGGAAAGCTATAGGCTATTTAACATCACGCTACGACCAATAGGAGAAGAGCAGTAATGAAAAATGTTGCAAAAACGGGAAAAATTGTCTTATTTGAAACAGACAAAGTTGCGCGGGTCAGCTAGTCCCTAAATAAGTGTAATAATTTAAAAGAAACTTACACACTTTAGTATACTAAAGTGTGTAAGTTTTTAATCATTATACCTATAATTTACCCAATACACTTCGTGAACGAGTCGACTTATCCAACTAAGATTAAGATTATTAGGAGTATATGTATATTTATTTATTAATTTACTATACAAACTTGAATTAGTTTATGGTCTCTTTGCTTTTGGTAGTAGCGAAATTAAATAACCTGCCTCCTAGACATCTTTAACGTTTTATCCAAATATTAATATTTTCTTAAACAGTATAATCCATTCTAATAGCAACTTGTGAAGTAAAATGCTTAATTTCAACCTCTGAAAAAAGAAGCATAAAATTAAGTGAATTATAAATTCCGTCGTATAAATCTCCACCTATTCGACGGTTTACCGTCCGTTCTAATTCCCGACGCCCCGTTTAATTGATCTACATCGTCTCCACGAGATAATTTCGTTTCGACTCGATCCCGTCCTATCGCTTGTCACTGTTTTATTACCTACCCCTGAGCGGATTGCGGGTTGCTCGCGGAAATGCCACCTCATTTGCTACATACTTTATTTCTGCAAAGTTTCAATAAACCATTCGAACACAGTAAACTGGTTAAGTTAACTTACAATCTCTGTCCACCTTTATTGTTTTATCTGCGAATGTTGACGCACCGAAAATGTTTTAGAAGATAAATATGTTCGCATAAACAGATGTGAGCTCTCTACGTCTTTTGTTACAACAATAACACAAAATTTCAACTATATGTTATCACTAGCTTTGAATACACAGTCATTAACTGAAGTGTCTATTGACTCTCTTCACGGTACGCAACAAAATGTGGGTACCATTTAACATGTTCTGAGAATACAATTAGTATTTCATTTGGAACCGCGCGAAGATTACAAGACGAGTGGGTACTTACTACAATATATTGCTTCTGTACGCGAAGATTTATATAGACACAAGTTCTATACAGAGTACTGCTTTATATATACCGAACGAAATGGAGACTTCGCGTGATAGCGTACCCGGCTCCGTTACGCTTACAATGATCGACGAAATACTGAGCCGAGATTTGTTACGTTATTCAAAGAGCAGAACATACATAATACGTGAAGCTAAATACAGATGTCGCTTTTAAAACTGGTATTCTAAAAACGTGATGGCATCTAAACATATATACACATTTAAATAAGAATCAATACAAAATAAATCACGCCATGAAAACATATTCGTAGCAAACATATACCATAAAATATTTTTCCTGGGTTTAGTTTTCTAGTAACTAGCAGATTAATCCACATTCTTGTCGTTGGTAAAAATTACGATTTCGATACAAACAATTTTACGTTAACAGATGAATGAGTTCAATAGATAGGTTTAAAAAAATCATAGGTATAAGAATATTGTTATTAAGATTAAAAATAGCTCAGTCATTCTAAAGAATTATTATTCTTTCAATATAATTGCCGGTATGTTTACTTGCAACGATAGGTACTTTTAACTGTTAGCAGTGTTAGGTATCGAGTTCATAAAAACTAAGAACGATAACGATGACAATGTACCAGTAATAAAGGCAGAGGTTGAGTCTTTAAGCGGGGAGCGAAACGACAGCCGTTCAACAGCCTCCACTACGCCTAATTGGTCTTACGATTACTACCCTCGCACCCGTCATTTTAAACAAAAAGCAGTTTAAAATACGCAACCGTAAGGTCTGTATTGCAAAAAAGCGTGTTAAAATAAAAGCCTCCTCGAGAGCCGTCCGCCCTTTTTCCACGTGCTCGTTGTCAGTGTAATTGATCGTCGCTGCCGCTGCGAGATAATTCCGCTGTGACGTGATCCGCATTGTTGTGACCGTTTTATTACGCCCTTGCTGCTTCTGAGATGCACGGGAAATGCAAAACAAACAGACGATAATTGGACCAGACATGACTCAATACACCGCAGCTGAGAACGTTCCACCAACGTACCTTACTTACTTAAGGGATGACGAAATTTTTGACGCGTTTATCAGCTTTATATACGAAGAGAACCCTTCATTTACATAAGATTATATGGAGATCATGTGAATGATGTTAGGATTACGAGGAGGAAAACCATATGGTTATGAGTAAGGCTTCGGCCAAAGTACAAAATACATCAATGCTGAAAATCAGTTTACAAAATATGTATATTCAAAATTTTCAAATACGTCTGATATCTAATAGATGTTTAGATTTCCTTGTCAGAAGACTCTTCTTTGCATAGTTATCATAATTATTTAACGCGTCTCAGTGTGCACCTCTGCAGGGCAAATTCCTTTCTCGTAATTTTCCACATATCCCACTCTTGTACTAATATAGGGAAGTGTTCCCTATAGAAATCGATTTCGTTGCCCTGTTTTCGCCTTTAACCGCCATTACATCGTAACCACTTTGTGGTAACTCTCAGAAAATGAAAAATGTTAAATATTTAAATATTAATACTGCGAGTATGTAGCACCTGACAAGAAAAAAGCTGCAGCGTGGATAGCGTATATTTAATTACAAATACATAACAGGAGGTTTCTTTGCAGTCAAAACCTTATATTATTTAGGCAACCCTAAAAATCAAACTCCGATTCTCGCAGTTGGCTTTTGTATGTACGCGAAACAGAAACTACGAAAATATAGAATACGAGATAGCACAAAATAACTAATTGCTTGCAATATAACGTATCCATCAATAATTTCGTGGATCGTTACTTGAACCCTTTGAGGCTTCCTTTATTTTGGCAACACGAACAGAAACAATTGTCTTTGAGGTTGAATACAAAGTTACTCCGATTGAATTAATTCAATAGCTCTGTTTCATCTCGCGTAACAAATGTTAAGTTTAACGTTGTACACGGCTCTCTTACTTAGGTTTGGCAAGCTTGATCAACAAAGCTTTCACGAACAACCGCGTATGTTAAAGGTTTCCTTTTCAATGTAAACATTTTATTACTACTACAAATAGAAACTTCTGAATAAATATATATATAACGTACTCTGGTATCTTAAAATGTTTACATATTATGATTAAATTAATATAAAATTTATACATACATAGATTCACGCCTGGTTTCCAGAGGGGTAGGCAGAGACTACGGATTTCCATTTTCTACGATCCTGACACACTTCTCTGGCTTCATTCACTTTCATCACATTCCATTCCATAAAATTTATAAATGAGAATATGTAATGTAGACATTTACGCTTATAAGTAACTGCATAATAAATATGTATGTATGATACTACTATTCGTTACTAACGCCACTATGTTGTAGGATTTTTATGCTTTTATTTCTATCTACTATAATTCCAGTCGATAAATCTGATTCTCGTTCACGCGTACCATGTGCGTAAAGTAGTGTAAATGTATTTTTCAGAAAGCTTACCAATAGCCGGTGTGTTGGAGTCGCATGGTGGTTTCAATGAATTATTACCGCGGAGGGGTATACGAGATAAAATTAAATTCACCAAACGCTTGTCCGACGGAATTACATTCGCTAAATTACCGGTCATTGTGCCACCGAACGTTTGTTGTATCCCGATTATTCCCGATGACGATTGTCACGTCAAATATTGATATTGATTTACACTCCAGTTCCCCCAATTCGTTTTTGTTTTTGTTTCATCACATCTAAAAACATACATTTCAAATATGGAATCTCTGCTGTGTATATTATACCACTACAAAATTTAATTCAAACATTATTTTGGAATGGCAATACTTCGGCCATTCGAGAAATGTATATTTTAAAAACAATATTGTTATCAAAACTAAATGTTATTCTGTATATCCATTGTGGAATGTAGATTAGGACGTGCCTTGTGGCATTGTTGCATATTTTGTCGAAGTATTATAGTTTGCTTTTATTTAAATTATAATTTTTTGTTTGGTATTCAATATTATGCGGATGGCGATATCAACACTGATTTAATCGGGGAAAATATATTTAATATTTTCACGGATAATGTGCATTTGTGTCATGACTCAGTTATTAGTTACAGTTGTTTAGTTTAAGAATCCTTTAAATAGTTCTTGTATAAATGCACGGCATCATTATATTTAAGCCGTTATCCATAACGAAAATTGAAAATACTCCACAAAAATGTTGCACGATGCTTTTCTCTAAGCTTTTCATTTTCTAAGAATCCAGCTCCATATTCCATCATGGTTTACTGAAGTAAAATCGAAAAGAAGTTCCTACGATACAAAGCCAACACATTTCACCAGAAATTGAATGCAAAGTCGCTTTACTATTTGTTAGTATATTTCTGGTATATAAACTCAAGTTAACACTAAGGCAATGAATAGGTCGCAATAGGTCTATCAAAAACATCTGGAAAGAAAATCTCGTAAATTACATTAGGAGGAAAAGTAAAAGCTTCCATAACGCTGAACTTAAAGTCATTTCAAGTTAAAAGAACAAACTTGAATATAATTTGTATTTGAGCCAGTTCGCCTCAGTTCACCCGATGTCGGTTTTAGACCGGTTCACAACTTTGTAACTGTGTAGCAATTATTATAATGGATTACATATATAGTAAATTGGGTGGAAGTTCATTCGATTGTTAGTATAAATGTGTTCCACATCGGCATAGTATGTGACCCGGGTTATTGCTTTACTTAATTACAATATTGAAGAGTTTTCAGCTGCATTCATTGAACTTTTTATGATTACAACTTACAAGCAGTATTTCCTATGAAAGTGTAATCTTTTTGGATTATTTAAGAAGGTTAAAGTATGATTTAAAAGAAAGTATATCTATCAACAACTCTAACTAGGTACTTAATTAAATAAGCATTTAGTTAGTATTACGAATCTACGCCATGCACACAACTATTCTACTATTAATCGCAAGTTCGGTTCTAATAATTTTATTTATGACAGTCATTTTCAATAATACGCATTGCTAAGACTGGAAAGCATAAAAATGTTCGTAAGTCTCATTTTCGTATTTCCTTAGTATTATGATTTAGAAGTTTTCATCGGAACTTTGCAATGTTCAACGCACGGGGAATTATATTATTTATGACTACAACACCTGCGACAGGACGTGGAAAGTTTCCTTAAAAGTCTCACTCGGCTGGCCTGGGGTAATGGGGAGAATAAGTCTACGTTCCTCGCGCCTAATTTGGCAACCCGACGCGCGGAATTTATAGGGGTGGGGCTGGGGCCTCTACAGCTTGAAATATTCGAAGGCTCCACTCGACCGTGAGTTATGAATGAATCCCGTTAAAGAACCCGGAAAATTTCTAACGGCACGCGTAACAGCCCTGACATGGAACGGGATCACTCGACGTCGTCATTACCGATATTGTCTTTATTTTATATTACACCGTAATTACACAAAATATAGCCATGTTTATTTGCCCCTCGTAATTAGGTTTACCTCTCTTTGCATGTTCAAGGTAATTGAACTCATGAATGTTTAATTTACGCAAATGTTTATGTGGGAGTGCCTACAAAATTACTGAACAATGTGTTTAAGGAGCGCTCTCGTTTAGTAAACGCGAGGAGTTTGTACCGTAACTAGATTTTTTATCGAGAAGACGAAAGCAAACAATCAGCGCTAGCAAATGGAATATAAAAATAAAAGGATGAGCTTTAATGGGCACTACATCGGTAACAGCCGCACGAGGCGGCGCGGCGGCGCGGCGGGCCGCATTCAAATCTGTTTGATTTATGCGAAGTAATCGCTTCGCCGCTCCTGTCCAATGGGAAACTGGAGAAAATGGCAGACTCTATTATTTATTAAACGCTACGCTAGGTTACGTCCGATGGTCAAACAACAATAACAAAAAACTGTACAACGCACAAATTGAACTTATGAAGCGAACTCGACGCCATTGTTTTTAAACTTGTGATTCTTTGGTAATTTCTTTTATTAATTGTGCCGGCGACTTAAACTTCGAAGACAAAAGTTGACGAGCGAGCAACTTGTTCTCAGTTAATGTCAAGTTAATAACAGAAGTTGACTAAAAATATGTTCGTTGGCCGCGGTGCCGCCACCGTTATAATAATGGAAGAGAACTAAACTACCTTAATACTTTCACGGTGAAAACTTCAAATTGAATTTCCAGTTGTGTGAATATTTGAAACCCCTGCTGTTGACTTTAAAACATTGTTCCCTCGGCCCGCACATAACATTTACAATGTAAACATGTGGTTTCACTTTTACACAAAGTTTCGAACAAATTAATTATAACGTACGTTGTAAAACTTCAATTGTTATTTAAACAGAACATTTTGGGTTGCGATCTCTTTTTATATAATATGTTATCTTCATCCATGATAATCCACAGCACCTATTTTTACATTGTGAACCTACATTGGATTGGAGAACCACATGTAAGAGTATAAAATTATGTATACGGTCGTAGATCGTAATTTGTAGATGTTCGTGTAACGTACTCGACGGTACATTTTCCCTCTAAAACAACTTTACAAAGATTATCTCTGTAGAAAATCAAGTCACGTATCGGGTTTGCAGGCGTGAAGGTACTTTTCGCGATTGGGTGCAGATCCATCGAGGAGATATGTGAGGGCCCCACATAGTGAAAACAAAAATTGAAATAGATTAGTTTTTACAGCCCTCGCACAGGATCACGATAATATTCTCACATTTTCCTTCAATATATACTCAATATATCTATGATTTTTCTTCTTTACAAGCTTCGATTGAATTTGTTTTTCTATTAGTTTATATTTCTTTGTGAATTGGACATTACCACTATATGTATCTATGTACCTCTCTAATCAAGCTGAAATACCTACTTATATTCATACATTATCTAGAAAAATGTCCTTCCATAATGTAATAGAGGGGAATGAGAACCATTGGGTTATGTCCAATTGTTTACTATGTATTAAAAATCAGTTTCCACAAGACATCTACCCTTATACCCCCACAATACGAAAGTGTTAAGGATTTAACGATATATATTACTTCATCATCATCATCTTAGTCGAAAGAATATTACTTACATTGAAGTAAACCAACTGCAATCATATTCAATGAGGCTGACTACTTATAATTACTAACTTCAATTGTTATTCGAGACAACCAGATCAATTGCTTTATACTAAAACAATCTTAGAAAGTGAAGTACGATTTAGTTTTTAAATAGGTCCTTATCATTACACTATTTTGTTGAATTTGCCATGTTGAATCTTTCATCACCTATTTAAATTTCACCTTTAGTTATTAATAACTTAACGTATTATAATGTTTAAAAAAGACACAAATGTCTCTTTTATCTTATCTGATTTCGAGTTTCCCGCGTCAAAATAAAAGATACACATTAGCTACGAAATATTTGTGGAACGCGTTGAGATCAAATTATCTTTGGAAGTTTTGATTATATAACAATTGCAACAAAACTTATAGGATTAGAAATAACAATTTATTCTTAAAACAATAAATCAATTTTCCTTTGCAAGCGAATAATGGTATCTGTATCAAGCATCACAGTAATCAAATAATGCAAACTTCAAAGCTCAGGCTGCGCATTTAAGCGTCCAGTGCACGTTTACAGCGAAGGTGAAACGTCGCATTAATTACCTAAACAGCGGCCGATGGAAGTGTCTACACCAACACCTAGCTGCACCATCAATAAAACAGGCGACATCGAGCCAGGGCCGTCGCAAGCCAGCTAATTTTCATACTAAACGAGCGGGTGCATTATTAAAATGTGCTCTGACGTGACAACCCTCTCTCGACCTCGGTGAGCATTTAAACTTGACTCGGTAACTGAGCTGTTAAGTATTTAAGGTGTTTGCTTCAGTGGGGTACTAGTTTATGGGGCTGGCGCATCTACAGCCGTAACGTCTCTCTAAATTGTGTATTATACAATGTTCATGGCCGTTATACCTTGTAACTTATACACGCGCTTAACTGCTAAGTGCTCCGGCTTATGTTTCACTTGGTTACTTTACATAACACTTTTTAATTTTTGTTGTAGCTTCTGTTAGTACATTGTTGTGCGCTTGACACAGTGAAACTGTGATGCCGGAATATTGGCATTGATTCCAATTTATCAAAATCAGGATTAATATGCTTTATCCCACATAGAACTGTTCGTATTACAATAGAGTTCCGATAGAGCGATTGTCGTTCTCGCTAAATATTCATCATCATCATCATCATCATTTCAGCCAAAAGACGTCCACTGTTAGACATAGGCCTCTCCCAAGGTTTCCCACAAGGTTGGGGCATCCGCATCCAACCGCTTCCCGCGACCCTTGCCAGGTCGTCAGTCCACCTTGTGGGGGGCCTACCCCTGCTGCATGTTCCAGTGCGTGGCCGCCACTCTAGAACCTTTCCACCCCAACGCCATCGGTTCTGCGTGCTATGTGAAAGAAATACATAAAGGAAGTAAATATTATACCTAGCCAGAAATATGTATAACATTTTTATAAAAAAGAAGCTATAATCTTTGTCTTAAAATAAGTAACAATAATATTATATACAAAGAGCGAATGGTGAATTATGTAAATAAAATGAAGATGTAGCTAAATTAGAAAGATATATCCAATTGGATCAAGTAAGTTAACATTATATGCAATTGAATGACTGGCATTAAACAAAGATACATCAAGACTAAAATAGTATGAATTTGTCTAGTTTATGACAGCGAAATTGCGGCCAAAATTAAATTTAATGTCACAATTGCCACGAACGATGCGCAGGTAGTAATATTCTACTTTCGCATCACAATATTTTATGGATCATAGCACTACCGTGACACATTTGGTCCTACATTCTTGAACAACGCTCGCAAATAACAGTTTAACACTTAGTTAAAAAGCTTTCCCAGTCAGACTGGTGAGAGAATGAGACAATACATTTTCTTCAGCGCGACTAAAGTTGCAAGTTTGAAACAACTGCCCTTACTCTTGACGTGTTTGTGCCATCCATCTAGCCGCCGTATTTTCATACTCGTAGTGGAGAGCAGGTGTCAAAACTAAAGGACGTTAGGCTAATGTATGCAGATTGCATCTTTCGCTACTCCAGCCTCTACCAGCGTGCCACTCGCAACAATGTTGCACTACCACATTACTTCTACTATGTTTAATGTTGTGTTGTGGCAAGCTTTTCTTCTATGCCTTGACATTTTTTCTACGCCTAATTGCACTCTGTTTCATGCTTAATTTATTTGGACTACGATTAGCAATAATACGTAGTAGTAGCTTAGGGTTATCTATTATTGATATTACGATAAAAATTGAGTTATTCCGGAGTCATCCGATGACGTTTCATCCTACAACTGTTTTATTTACGTTCCTTACTCAACCGATAGCAATTATTTCATTTTTAATTCTTTATTCATCCTGTAAGTATTCCTAGCTCAACCGATTACGAAATTACCCAAAAGGTCTGAGGTTTGGGTGACGGTTTCAACAAAAATTACTGTTTTCGTAATCTATGTCTATACTAATATTATAAAGAGGAAAGATTGGCTCAACCAATTTTAAAATTTTTCGCCATTTTAAATCTTTATTATCACCGAGTTCCTAACATAGGATATATATTTTTTTAAAACACTATTACTAACCTAACCTAACCTACTTTTACAAAGCCAAGGGTTGTTTTGCTATCCATACTTTTGTCGGTAATATTTGCCATGGGTAGAAGTAAGGAACGCATTTCGGTGGAATAAAGAAACTTTAATAAAATAATGTAATCGGATCAGTTAGGCATACTAGTTTAGGATGAGTTAAGAAATAGGATGAGACGTCATAGGATGAATACGGAACAACCCTAAATATTAGGTAGTTAGGTAGGTATTAAATAAAAGAATATTTATCGATATTATTACTGCTTCCTGCCACCAGTTAAGCATCGCTACGATGTTTATACGTACATGATGTTAATATAGCGAGAGCATAGCATAACATAGGCGTTCCTTAGAACTCTTAGTAACTACAGAAACCCAGTAACAGTGTTCCTACTCTAACGCCGGCGTCATATGACGGCCCACGCTGGGCTTTTCCACTCACACAACTAGCAGATATAAATAATAAGCTGTCAGTCATCTTGATGAATTGGCTCATCTGCCCGCGATAAATGTTTTCTGTCAAACATATACACGAGTTGGAACCAACGCACATGTAACATTTATAATGCGGCAGCTATCAACCGTATCGGTTATAATGTATAAGAGTAAGCGAGACAACACCACTTTGACAATGTTACAGAATTTAATTAATTGTATGATTTTACATTTAACAGACGTGTGCATGATTAACATTGTCTCTTAATGCGTACGTATTAATTAAATTCAGGATCCGTACTGATGTCAGCTGAAAATTAACATTGATTTATAAGTGTACATCTATCCAATCGAAATTAATTGTTATTTAAAATAGTATCAAAGGTTTACTAATGAGATTGCGCTTGAAGTTATGGATGGTTCGATTCCCTGATTGGGACAATGTTATTAGGTTCTTCTGTAAAGAATCTTTCAGTAACCGGACGGAGTTCAGTAATGCGTCCGATTGAAGACAATCGCACAAGATCGTCCTAAGCCCAAAGATGCGTGTAATATATTCCGGCCAAACCCGGCGCGCAGAACATGTGTGAGTTTATATATACACCTATATAACGGTATTTAAACTAAATTTTAGAACAGAAAAACACGCAATGTGTTTGCTTTTTCAAGTCCAATGTTACAAAAATATTCCTGCCTTTTGAATTTACAAATCATCGTAATTATCATATCACTGAAAGATCGTAAATGAAGTAATAAGTGCAGTCGATATCATAATTTAAAACGTCCGCTATCCAAACAAGCGATAATATACAAACACAATTTGCATTGACACTGTCAGCTGTAATCACAATTGCTGATTTTAATTGACTGGCTATGCTATCGATTAAATTGACTTCTACCTTGTTACATTATATTCAGAACTCATATTTACTTGACACGTTGATTTGTTATGACATTATGAACGCGAGTAGCAATTCTAGACTGTTTGGTTTATAATTGAGTGTTGTTATCAATCTAAGATGTAATGTGTAACTACTATTGGTTTGTTGTTTTAGTTAGACGTAACCTTACGTTTCTACGAACGTTTATAATGCACAAGTGTGTACGCAAACACAAATGCACACTCTTTATTCCCTTACTCTTATAGTCCCATGGGACTCAATCCCACACCAACGGAGAGAGAACAGGCGCTAGATCAACGACTTTATATACTAACCGCGACACGGGGTAGAAACATCATTATCCCTGTGCTACTCAGAATTTCTTTATAGAAAATCTCAGTAACATTTTGCTAGCTCGACCCGCGATTTAACCGACATCCCACAATCGGCAGCCAGTAAACAAAGTCTACTAAACCAACAAGAAAGTCTCTAGACCTTTTGATATGTGTATATAGAATCTTTTTGAAGTGAAAACTTGTTTAGGCGCGTTGAGCACTTCTCGGGTAAACAAAAATCATAGAACTCGCGTCATCGTCACGCTTCCACGCTTTCTATTTTTGAATTATTTTAGAATATTAACAATATCTCAGAAATGGTGTATCCTACGCAAAAATTAACGAAATTTTGACCCCCTTAATAACACCTGAGAGAGTATCAGGAACTAGCATACGACTCGGTCCTTTTTTTTCTCTGAATTGAAAACTTGAGGCGCGTTAAGCACTTCTTGGGTGAACAAAAATCATCTTATCGTTACCGAACGCTTTCCATTTTTGAAATATTTTTGGTTTATAAAGAAGTGTTTATGATCAAGGATTAAAGTTTTCACTTCTATCTGCAGTCCCCAAAGACTGCCCCAATTTTTTTTCTTATTTAATTCTTCCGTTTATTATATAAATTCAAAAATGTTTTGAAACATTAACCAACAAAAGCAGGAACGGAAAGTATCCTTTTTGATCTTAATAGCTAAGACCCTAAGTTAATATAAGTACCTAATTTTAGTCAAAATGTTTTCAGTTGACGAAAAATAAAAGCGTCGACTTAAGAACACCTCCTTTTTATCAGGTAAAAATACGTACTTTTCACAAAATATAGCTAAGGGGGACACAAATAGATAAAGTACCATGTGTTACTTTGATGTCGGGAAAAAAGTCAGCATAATATAATAGTAATATAATATAAAAAGTTATAAAAACAAAAATTATAAAGTTATAAAAAAATATGAGCGTTAGCTACTCCAAATAAAACATAAATTTCAATCAATCAATCAATCAGTCCACCGCAGTCCACTACCACTGGACATAGGCCTCTCCCATTTTACGCCACAACATCCGGTCTTCCGCCATCCGTATCCAGTCTGACCTTTCTTACCTTTATAAACTTAAGCCAGTATAAATGTTTTTCAAATCCATGTTATTCTAAAACAAAGTTTCGTCTAAATTCACATCTTATTATCCTAAGAAGAAAATTTAAAATTGACTATTTTTAAAGGCGTAATATGTAACATACGTCTACGAATTCATCATGACGAGAGTAGCACTTGTAGGAGTTCTGTGCCTTACATGAGTCGCACCTAAAATGTCGTCGTGAAAAAGGGTATGAAAATAACATACGCTCGAAAGAAATTGCGACTCGATTGGAGTTCCTTTCTTAAATATTAATAAAAGCGCCAAGGCACTTTTGAGACACTTGCGAGAGTAGAGACAGCGCGATGCATATTTAAAACAAAGGAGTTGAAGGGGGCCGCGCCCGCAGTATCCCTCAATACGTAGAAGGTGTAAATAGCGTAAATAAACCCGTTCATAAATTAACATTCACCTTCATTACTTACGAGACACAGAGACTGTTAAAAGATAATGCCACTGCTACACGAAATATTATTCAAGAAACGGTAAACAAAATCTGAAAAGCAAATACGAATATTTCACGAGAGAATAACGAGTAAAGAACGCGTCATATAGTCGCAGACATAATACGAACTAAACTAATACGATAACTTATAGATTTAAATCGTAGTGTAATCCTCGTGACGTGCAAGGTCCACACGATAGTATAAAACAGAGCTCGCAGCAATTTATCTCGAGATAAATCCGACCACGCGTAAGACACCTGTCAGATGGCGGGACGGGCTCCGTCTTGTCTCGTCTTGGGGAACAGCTCGGGTATTAGCTCTCAGGGTAAATTAGAATATTTCCAACATAAATAAAACGATAATTAACGTTTAAACAAACCGAGTTGTTGGGATACATTTTGTCAAGTTGTCGTCTCGTGACTTTATACCTTGTTTGTCACTGCCAGCTACGGTTGGATGTTTTAATATAAGACGCACTTTGATCAGGAAATTGCGCAGAAATTATTTGTGAGTTCGATGTATTGTTCACATTGAGCTCACAAATAATTTATCCGCAATTTGTTGCTTATCAAAGGATATGTGTTGTTTGTATATCAAAGGATATTTTTAGATTAGAGAAACGGGCGATCGATGCAAATGAGCTAAAAAACTTTATCAAGATTAAAGATTGAATTCTTTGATATTTGTAAATTTGTTAAGCTTATTTGTTTTTACTTAATTATGAATAGTAGGAGGCTTAGTGGAGAAACAAGGTTGCTAGACATTTTACCTTAAAATTAGAACACACAAACGTGAACATATTAAATTAACTTACTAACAGTAGCGTAATCCTAAACAGTCACAACAGTCAGGGACTTCATAAATCTTGTCTTGTTCACGGTCTCAGATCCAATTTGCAGAATTTAAGATAGTGCAAACATATTAATTTAGCAAAACCATTGCATTGTTACGTGTCTCATTTGCACAAAGGATAGCACGGCGCCACTGTGCCGACTCGGGCGTTGCAATTTGTCCCGAGATAAATTCAGCCGTAGACAGATGTCGTCTGTACCGACCTCTCGCTTTTTATTAATACCATGCTTTGTTTCTTGTAATTTCAGTCGCAGAAAAAATACAAGACATGTTTACATCTTTAGTTGTTGTTACATTAGGTAAATATAAAAATACAGTAATTGTAACGTTTCAGTAAAATGTGAACGTTCAGATTGTACTTCACTGGTTACAAAAGAAACCTCTCATTGTCAGCAGCACAAACGTTGGCAGTAGTCGTCATGTTGGTTACCAAAATAGCCATTTTCTAACACTTCAAAGGTGGTCATAAAATATCGAGGGACGCTCATATAAATTTCGATTTCCAGGACGTGCGCCGTTTGCAAGCGCCACCTGGCAACTGTCAACGTGAACTGCCAATTTGAATTCGGAGTCGCCTAATTGGCCGACAGCTCGTTCCAAATATAAATATTAAAGGTCGAAAACGGATATCGTGTAACGAAGTAGACGGGGATGTCGGGAGAGGGTCGCATCGTGCGTGGCTGATAGGCGCTCACGCGATTTTTACACACCGAGGCCACTCGTGCGGCAACTGACACATTTCAGATGCAAACAATCGCAGAATTTTAATGCCCTGATCTCCCTTTGAGCATTGTTCATAAATATGACACAATGAAATTTATATTTTAATTGTCAACAGCGGCGGCAAATATCAAAAGGGGTTTTAATTGTGTTATATCTCTTTTAATTTTTACTTTTCGAAGATTGTTTACAATGTTTTTCATTACTCTTAACAACGCTTACAGCATGTTAGACGTGTTTTCATACAGAGTAAAGCACTAACCACAATCATCTCCTTATTTTTTCTCTTTTTGCTAGACCCATGTTACCGAGATAAATATACAGATTGTCCCAGAATATGTGAATCAAATTGTAACGGGAGATTCCTTTCAAATGTGCTAAATAAAAAAAATAAAAAGACTATGACCTTTGTGTAAAAATAAAAAATATATATTAATATTGAATATAATAAATATTGACGGCCTCGATAGCGTAGTGGTTAGTGTAACCGACTTCCACGCCTGAGATCGCGGGTTCGATTCCCGCACAAGTCAAACATTTGTGTGCATGAACATGGATGTTTGTCTTGGTCTGGGTATTTCTATGTATAATATGTAGGTATTTACAAAAAAAAATGTATATATGTATGTTTATACATTGACGGACATAGGATACCTTTCATCCCGAAAAAAATTACTGTTCCCGAGGAAAACAACAATAACGTTCTAATGATAATAAATGGCGCCACGTGTCTTTCGAATCATGATTGAATTATATTATTACAAGCAGAGTACAACCCGAATTGATTGTCAAATTCTAAATTAACGCGAACGGAGCCGCGGGCAAAAGCTAGTATCTATACATATAATAAAATCGTAGGAAAGTCAAAACTGTACATTGAATATTTTTTTAAAAGAATACTTGAGGCGTGATCTACAATCGATATCGAAATCAAAAATATAGTTTTTAGAATTTTTGTCTGTTTGTCTGTATGTATGTCCGGGCTAAACTCAAAAAGTACAGCATGGATTTACTTCAAATTTTGCATGAAATTACTAACAGGTCGGGTCAACATATAGGCTACATATTATCACGCTATCACCTACGGGGGAGGAGCTGTGAATCTTTATTTTTCTTACGCATTCTGTGACAGTGTGTAATCTAACGACGCATATTTAAATGTTGTTTTTGAGTAAGCCATGCTATTATCTAGCTTTACACTATAAAAACTACGCCATTTAAATAACTTGGGCAGAGAATTAAATAATAAGAACGGAAAACGGGCTAAGAACAAGAATTTATTTACTATCGGTTCCGTGCTACGTAGTACCATCGGCCAAGAAAGTGGTCTACCAATTTAGACAAAAGTTTCTGTGTGTTCTAACTATCGCTAAGGTTGACACATGTTGACACATGGCATGACGTGAATATAATCCTATCCTAACTAATATTAAAAAAGCGAAAATGAGTTTGTTTGTTTGTTACCTTTTCACGCCTAAACCACTGAACCGATCATCCTAAAATTTTGCATATACGTTGACAGGTGTACAGAAACGGACATAGCCTACCTTTCATCCAGAAAAAAACTACTGTTCCCGAGAAAAACAATAACAACGTTTTTATGATAATAGATGGCGCCACGTGTCTTTTGAATCATGATTAAATTATATTATTACAAGCAGAGTACGACCCGAATTGACTGTCAAATTATAAATTAACGCGAGCGAAGCCGCGGGCAAAAGCTAGTTATATATATTATCAAAGTTTTTAAAAAAGTACGACTTTTCCAGACTTTCAACTACAGGTGCTTCGTTTATGGCTAATTTTCATTTTTTTTTCACTATTAAATTATTTTTGAAGGATTGATTTGTCAAACTACAAACGATTTTTTTTTAAACTGACTGTGCTTTGAAATCGCAGCATTATTTTAGTGCATTTTTTTTGCACCAAAGAAAATCTTGTTTGTGTGTTTTTTATTTTTACACAAAGGTCATATTTTTTTATTTAGCACATTTGAAAGGTAACCTAAGGAATAAACTTAAGGAATCTCCCATTACAATTTGATTCACATATTCTGGGACACACTGTATGTACCTTTTGCGTGTAATAGAGAATTCATTCTCTACCGTACCTATACATTTTTCTGGCCTGCAGGTTAAATGCTATACTTACCAGAACCAAAACATTAAATTTATACAAGCACCATCAATTTAATCCCATGTTTAATTTTCAACTCCAATCACTTAAAATTTAAAGACAATAGTTTGGAGGATCCCTCAAATTACATAGCGTATGGTAGCGTGATATTTCACATAGGCCGGGTCCGAATAGGTAACCTTTCCGATTCACTGCGACCACCGCTCGTAAAATAGGGGGTGGTATTCTCCAAGTCATGAATACGTTAGTTCGGTGGGGCGGGCTGGTTTAATAGTTAAATAGGCGAGCCAGAGAGAAAGGGGTACGTACTTACGTATGCCTAAGTCGCCCGCGACGAGGGACTCCTGTTAGCGCAATAACGAAAATGATTGTCTTTACTGGGTAGCTTTCATTACAAACTTCTTTCGTTATCATTTATTAGCGTCGCATTCTTTGCTACTGGTATGAAAATACGTAATATTTGTTGCCAGTCATGTAATATCGTTGTACAGCGGTGTATCGTTTTATTTTATGTATTTTAAAAAGGTTTTTTATACGCTATCATTGGGTTATTTTAAATCTGAATACATTTGCAATTGTAACATCTTTGTATAAATAATTAAAAGTGTAACACTTTATGCACCAAGTTTTATTCAAATTTGTTTAACGGTTCCCAAACATCCAAATCCCGTAATAAAATTTTACATTTATAATATTAGTAGGATATCTTATTAACAATAATAAGCAATTCAGTATACTCAAAAGTCTTTGTAATAACTGTTGGCAGTTAAATAAATAAATAGCCACTTTTTACTCTTACATTAGCTCCGTAAAAATATTATCTCGTTTCGTGGCTTCTTTTATATAAAGAAAAGCAAACAAACTGTCTCTTGCATTCATAATATTAGTTAATATTAGCGGCGGCTTGTTAGCTGCGGCTTTACAGGAGACATTTACTACTATAATTATATTCTTATTTCACACTTTTATTATGTCTGTGGTTACAAAGTATAAGTAAACTCATTTTAATCCTACTTCATATTTTCTTTTCACTACTCAAAGACAACAGTATAGTAGTTTCTGAACTTTGAAATTAGAACTACTTAGTAAATTTAGTCAACTTCTTTGTAGTCCTCATCTAATTTGAAGTTAACTCCATAATAATAAATTTAGTTCAATATTATGAAGCTAAGTTATGGTAATAAAATTGTTTACTTATTTTGGCAAGACTGTCTGTATTTTTAACTTCATATAGACAAAGACAATTAGATCGATAATATGCAATTCAATTGGATTTAGTTAATCTATTAATTAGTAAATTCCAATCAGTGTAGTTTATACAATAGTTGATAGGGATGATCAAAGTTTAAAATAGCGATTCCAATTAATAGTAAATACTCGTAAGCAAGAGATTGGAATGCGTGAGTGGCATATTCACAAACATACCCTTTTGGGAACAGTTCGATATCGAAATTCTATTTGCGAGAGGCAGGGTTAGCACATACATACACACACACACACACACACACACACACACACACACACACACACACATTGTGAAAATTTCCGAGTCCTTGCTCAAATATTATATGCTAAGGCAGCAATTTGAATGCCGCGAGTACTAGGAGCGCAGAGATCCGAGTAGTTGGTATGGACATCTTGGGAAAACTCTCACCACCGTCTGTACTATTAACTTTTATATACAAGGTAGGCGGATTTCTGTTGCGTCATATCCCGACATTAATACTAAACGAGGTGACCTAATAATATATGCACGTATGTTGTTTTACTGTACCTATCTAGATTTCAATTTAAATCATATATATATTTAAAGTTACGCATAGTTTAGACAAAAAATATGAGTATATAGCGTTATATTTTTTTAGTTTAGCTAACTTTACATTAAATAACTTTAAAAAAATAACTGCTTTTTATCAGATGATTTTTATTTCTGTTATACAGTATATTTTCATGACATTAAGTAATAAGAAAGATCGAAATATTGCAACAGACAAGACGAAATATAAGTCATAATATCGAGACGGATAAAGTTCAAAGTGAAGTTGTAAAGAATGGAGCCTATCCTTAATAGTGGAGGAGAAATGAGCAAGTAGCAAGTCGGAATGAGAGTGGTAGCTTCGTAGCCGGCTTATAAAGGAGTTTAGAGTGTTCCAGAGACGTGGAGAGGCAGTGAGTGCTACACGCGTTCGGTACTCGTAGACCGACACTCGTAGCGGGCACCTAGTCAGACGTTGTTATCGACGCGCTTCATGAACTCTTGTGGAGTACCTACTCATGAGTACCATGTGAGTGAAACGGTACATTAAATGGCGAATTCGGTATTTTGCTGACAGTGGTTCATATCTCATTTACATTCGTACATTGTTTAATAGAGTTTTTCATTAAGTATGTGCTTTTATAACATTAATATATACTAAATATTAAGCCAATTTAAAATAAAAAGCAATGAACAAATTCACTTATCATTAAAGTAATAGTACGCTAAAACTCACCGCTTACGCAGTCGCGTAAAATACGCAGTTTTAAGCTTTTATAGATTTCGTCCCAATGTTGAGGCTTATAATACGTACTTACCCTACTCTATCTGTGCACATGCGAAGGCTCGTTTAAGAGTTTTATTGCGTGGCTTTGACTGCATATTTCGCCGAGCTTTGATTTACTTCCTAGAGCGAAAATAAAGTTGAAAATAAAACCGTTAAAACAAGCTAATTAACCGGATTCTGCGTTTTATTTATTGCGTGAAAGCAAATCTGGTGATATCGTTACGTTACGTTGATATAAGAAGTTAATTACTTACTTTAATTGCACATTTATAAAAAATACTGCACGGATGGCGTAGTGGATAAATGGTCGCCTCGCTAGAGTGTTGTGGGTTCAAATCCCACAAGGGACATAAATTTGTGTGATCCACAAATGGCTGTTCCGAGTCTGGCTGTTGTTTGTGACCATTGTTTGAATGTTTGTAAAGCCCCCGCGTCAGGATTTATTCATAGTGCGGGAGTTAAAGAAAAGAAGTTAAAAAAGAAAATAAGATAGAAAGAAAAATTATGTAGCTCTCTAGCAACCACAATATCTTTGTTAAATGTTGTAGCTACCGTGTATGGTTTAGTCAATGGAGATGTAATTAGCCCTAAAAGTAATTTTCAATACCTCGTATCTCGCCATTATGCCTTTCTATTGCTTCTTAGGGTTTAGGATAATTATCTCTTGGCTAACACTCTAGAAAAGTCAGACATATAGTAACAAAATGTATACCCACTCGAACACAAACTATAAGTATATGTATAAACTAGACGCGCAATCAAAATATATGCTCAGAACCGCGGCCGTTATTCTTATGTTAGCATAACAAGCGGCGTGAAACCGTCAGGCGTATAATTACTCATAAAGGTGATCATCATCTAGGTGGCATTGTTCTTCATACAATATGCATTTTTGATGGTATTCATAGCACAATGGTATAAAAGTGTTCAATTTCCTAGTTCGCGTGTTATGTCAGACCTAAACCCGTTCGAAAAAAAAACCGTTATTGCAATGTATTATTGAGAGTCAACAAAAATTTTTTTTAATGTGGTGCCTGTTGTTCTCAAATGTAGTTAAACAAAAAATGTAAACTACCGATAAATACTTGAATACGTCACGACACGTCATGTCATTCAGACGTTGTTATCAAATTTTATCTTCTAACCCGTCAAGTCTTAGAATGCCAAACATGATTAAAAACCTATTGTGGTTGGCCGCCGGTGTGCCGCAGCGATTCAATAGGTTAATAGTTACGCCTCCACTATTTGAGCGATATAATAAAATACAGCTCTAAGTGTTGTTAGCACAGCTAGTGTTAATTACCAGTGAGATTTAGAGCGCTGAGGTTATGTATCTCGCGTTATCTGCTTAATTGTCTTACAAACTGTTACTTGAGAATTACGTGCTAAGTATTTGTCATTTCTGGTTTCAACGTGCACGATAACTAATTGAAATGAAATGTTCTATTATATATGTATATAGGTAAATGAGTGCTACAAAATTTATTTAAATTAAAGTAAGGCAAACCAAATAAAAAAAACTAAGCACATAAAAACCAGCATACTTTACTATAAGAGAACATTTTAAATCGGAATTAATTTTAAATATTTTATGCAAATGTCACTATTATTTGCGTGAATACATAAAGCTGCGATATTTTCTAATTCATATTAGCTGATTCAATTTGTTCATTCAATAAATCAGTCCATCGCAGTCCACTATTTAGACAAAGGCATCTCCCAATATAGTCTACAACAGAAGTTGTTCAATTACTTAAATGTAAGCCAATATAAATAAGTAACATAAATAATAATTTTGAAATAAATTTACCTCTCAGCGTTTTCTGCTTCATAAAATTATTCATTTTATGAATCCTCCTAAACTTTACAGAGGCATAATTTTCCTTCACTATTATTACTTGGGCAAGTTTAGTTAAACACATATTTTTACATATACAACAGAACACGGTACAAGTAACACGCAAATGAATCGAGTAACACTAAACAGTTGTAAACAACAGCGGAACTAACACATTCGTTACCTGAAAACCCACTTAAAACAAATACAGTTACAGTTCCTTTAACATCGGTGTAGGACACAAGAATCCCGCAAGGCAGTACCTATCTTGTGTGAATGATACCGAGAGCTCGCGTTGTTAAAACTCAAGCCGTGTTGAGTCGCGCGCGCTAATTGTGCTCTAGGTGGGGCAAACCCACCGGGGGTGGGTCTCTACCACTCTACCTAGTGCTCTACACTTCTTGTTTCGGAGACTCATTGTACGGAGAGAAAAACTTTATAACTGTTGACATTGAGCTCGTGTTCTGTGCGTCGTGCAAAGGGAACAGTCTTTTTAATTGTGTTTTATAGTTTGTTTGTTAGCACCTCATTAGGCATTGTGAGCTGGTGATGTTGTATGACGTCAATGTAGCCGATATCACAAAACGGATTTAGAATTAGTTCTAAATATTCGAGAAAATACGTATGAGTAAGAAATACCAATAATATATGTCTGCCATCACTCTATTTGACCTTTATTTATGAAATTTACGCTCTTTCTACACAAAATGTTTAATGCCTATATACATACAATGCAAATTTAAAGGTTATTTCGCAAATTCAATTAATTTGAGAATAGACTATATATTATTCATAACGGTTACTAGGTCGTCTAATGTATACCCATGGATTTGTGGCTTCAATTCGCCATAATGACATGTTGGCTGCTGTTTTTAATAATTTATGACGAAGCATGTTCGGCCTAAAGTCAAACAGTACACATCCATGTAAAATAATATCGATTTCGGATTTGTAATTAAAAATATGGTTATAGGTAGCTGACGAGTTGGTAACAACCTAATATAATCGCAGTTTTTGCTTCATTTTGTATAAGTCCTCGATTTATATCGAGGGCTAGATTTATGTGTATTAGACATAATATGTCTAATACATATCAATCTAGCCCTTCCTAGATATAAGGCGTGATATGATGTAAAAATTAGTTAATTATACTGTAGACTAATTGCTACTAAATTATAAGCACGTGGTTTGTTAATTATTTTAAATGGCCATTAATAAGAGTTTTCTATGTGACACTAAACCTAATTTAAAACTAATATATGCCGGACGAGTATTGCTAGTTTAATCGCAGCTGCACAAAACGCAGGCGACAAAACCAACCTCGGATCCGAAC
Organism: Catocala sponsa; assembly: GCA_963564715.1. NCBI lineage: Eukaryota > Metazoa > Arthropoda > Insecta > Lepidoptera > Erebidae > Catocala > Catocala sponsa. The sequence goes on along the minus strand of OY751338.1, from coordinate 15,465,495 downwards.
CACAACAACCGTGCCGAAGTTTAATTCAATCGGTGTGCCCCACTGAGTGTTGGGAGGGTGGCAGTTCGGCGGCGGGGTGCAAGGGGCAAGGCGCGGGGTGCGGGCTGCGGGGTGCTCGCGAGGCGGTGTTAATTACTACTCATGTGGCAGGCCACATATCGCGAACTTTGGCGCCCAACGTGGGGCCCCGCCACCGTATTTATCTTTTAATGTCAGCTGAGGGGCCTTGTTTAATCTTGTTTGTTAACAATGCGGGATTATAGAAAAACTTTAATTTCATTACCAAATTAGTTTTTAACTGCCATAGTTCCAAATTAACGAAACAAACGCAACACGCACAAAAGTACGTTTATATGTTATAAGGACTAAGTCGAGTAAATATTGAATTATACCGGCTTTGATACAGCAACTTATAAAGTCACGTACAGTTGACTTGTTTATACGTAATCATGAAAACGTTTATACATTTTCGGAAACCGACAAAAATATAATCAAGAAAAATTCGATATTAAACACGTTCACGATTTCAATCAAATATTCCAGTCGTATTCCGCGTGCCTGCGTCGGATACCTCAAACATTCCCATCCCTTGTTAGAATACAGCGAGTCCCGAGACATCTCTAGGAACGCAGCCCTCTTTCCACGAAGCTTTCTCATGTAAATTTTCGAGATTTCCTCCCCAAATTCGATATATAACTTAAACGGTACCATAGAGCTAACTTGCCCCTTATACGTCAATACCAGTACTTGACGAACATTTTTTCACCTCGTAATATATAAGTAAGTTAATCGTTTCCCAACTACTAAGTACCTAAACAAAGAGAAACTGAACTTTAACACGTTTGAAGCAGTTATCTTTTTGTTCAAAGTTATAGCCTTTTTGAAAAGTTCTGTTTACGTCTTAAGTGTCGTACAACTATAAAAAGCAAATTATATTGCGACTCTGTGTTGTAAATGTTTGTTATAGTGACTATAAACTACTCTTAAAACTAACAACCTTACAATGTGTCAGTTCATGTATCCTCAATGCCCAACCGGGCATTTGGTGTGTCTATAAACATTTTGCTGTTATAAAATATTTTAGAATATTGGTAGGATAAATATATCATGGTCAGCATAAAATAGGTGGTTTGAAAATTGAAACATTTATAGGCTGTAGGCGAATCGATATCGGCGCAAGGCGCCTCCGCGGGTCCATCGACATAAATTTGTATTAGTGCCACCTCAGATCGACTTTACGACGCCTCTGCCGTACTTATTGCTTGGTCTAGATATTTACCAAACACGTTAAATGTTTAATCGAAATAAAAATAATGTTCCTTAATGTGTTTGCTACTGGAATCACACTAAAGAAATTTTATAGATGTTTGAGTTCATACTTTTCTTTTCTATATTATATATCGAATGTAAACTAGTTGAAATAATGCAATATATAACAATTGAACTAGATTTTTTTATCTTAGCGATAGCTAAGTTCCTCTGGAATTCAAGTTGGCCCCGAAAGATAAACTTTTAAACGAGAAAGACATCGTTAGAGGTGTTAAGAAGTTTCATGAAATTTATCAAGACTGAACTTGGAATCATAGTAATTGAATGTTGTCGTACAACCTACTTGTTTGTTTACCATGTTTTTTTATTATTTGTTAAAAGGCTTTTCTTACTGTTTATGTTTCAATTACTGAATGTTATATTACACCGTTTAGTAACCGAAGTGAGAATTTAATCTAAAAATAATACTAATGGTAATACTAAATGTAGTTGAACCTTTTATTAAATAAATTTAAATAACCCCGAGAAACGGTAACATAAATAAGACGGCTATCTAAAAAACGGTTTATCTAAAATCTAACTTAACGTAAATTAATAGACCCACAGTGGAAATCCTTATTTCAGACCGATTTTATATAACATTGAGGCAAAAGTGTGAACTACATTTAGCTATAATGTAAACAAGGGTGGTCTTACACAAATACGGAATCCTATCAAAATAATTTTTGCTGCCCATTTCAGTCCGTTTCTGGCTTTTAGCAATGACCTACAACAATTGCAATATCTTGCAACTATTCACACATGATACATACATTACAATACTTTAAATCAATAAGAAATTGTGCGTGTATAATGTATATACCAAAAGTCAGCTAAGAGGTATTTTCAATACTAAAAATCAACAAGCACACTGCTACAGCTTATTGTATGAATTTAAATTATTTGAGCTGTACACAAACTCTAAATAAGATGGGTGACAAGCTCAGAACAATAAACGAGCGTCCATCTTAATTCGCCTGTCAGATTTCAGCTGTCCACTATTCAGACTTTGAACAACAAATATGGCAAGACATCGGTCGGTGCAAAATTAAGTGAGTTTGTTAAGTGTAAACAGGGATAATCCTTGGCTTGACTATGATTAGCATATCGCGGGAGTCGGCGTTCGTTCCCGAGGGGCATCTGCAATTTAAATCAGGGACTTGGCCGGGACGGGCCTCTCCTTAGCTGCGTACTCGGAATTTGAGATTTACTACGATTGGATGATTTGGGGTTCGATTTTCTGCTTGTTTGGACTGATTGAATCCGCTCTTTAAATTGACTCATATAACTGATGTGACTTCGAATCTATTATGGTGTTTGACCGTTCTCCGCTTTTTGATCCTAAAATACATTAATATGTTATTGATTTTCTTCATCACAAAGGAGTATTTGTCGTATGGAGGGGAATTTTTCTTTCCCCTCGATATTTTGACTTCCTTCCGCAGACATAATATATAAAGCCCGGTTTACAGGGGGTTATCTATCTTCGTACAAATTCTATAGTTGTGGAGATTACAGCCATCAATCAGATGATCTGAAGCAGTTGCTGAGATACATCTATTGCTTTGGTGCAAGTTATGAGCGGCTGATAAATATAAACGGCTACTTTGTACTTGAGAAATTTTATATACTCTTAATAAAACTTAATAAAGATTTTACTAACACCGCCAGGATTTTAATAAAATCTTAAGTATTTCTGCAATATAGTTGGCACGCTAATTATGTAACTTGATACCTTGTTGTCATAAACTGCATTGAATGTTGCGTTTCCTATAGAAAACTGTCATAATGCTAAATAAACTTTAATAAACTGATGCACACCTCAATATATAGAAATTTATCGTAATAAATAGCCACAGAATGACAATAAAATCTTCTTAAATTAGCTAAATCATATCAAGTACCATGTCATCGTAAATTCTATCAAGTTCTTTATTACGATAATTACACAAAGAAACACGGAATATCTTGTGTCCGCATGGACGTGATATAGATCAAAACTCTGGTAAAGCGAGGTTTAATACAGCAGCAATAATAAAGTACTTCATAAAATCCTTTTTTAATAAATATAGAATATCCCATAACATCGTGATTTATTGTAAGACATTATCTTAAATATTGTACCAGCCTCGCGGTGCGTCCACAGATATACACTGGTGAAAAATTGCCTGGATGTAGACGTCGAGTGGAGGAATTTCCTCTCCCTCCACTCCAGAATAAAGAATTTAATCATGGTCCTCATACCTACCTTGTTTATGGCTTTATGCGCTACAAATTATACCCCGATAAGTGATTTAATGTTATGTTTTACGGAATTTGGTAATGAAAATTGTATTTTATGATATAATGTGTTAATGTTATGTTTAGGCATAGTTAAAAATAGGTTTTTTCCGGAAAATAGCTGTAGTCATTATACAGGGCTTAACCGTATGCTAATAACGTTAAAAATAATATAATATTTTTATTCAGCTGCTAGGCTGCCTTGTTGCCATAGCGGTAGTGAATGCGAATGCTATGTATAAAGTTTCGAGTTTAATTCCCGGGTAGTAAAAATTCCCAATAGCAGCACGAAGTCTAGACCTGTACATATTCCGCGGGGATATAGACGTGAGATTATGAGAGTGAGAGTGAGTATTATATGGTTCTACATATTCTTGCGATGTTACATGTACATAATGTATATACCTGTTTATATTTTAAACAAAACGAAATGACTTCAATTAGTTTTAGCAACATCTCTATACTAATTAAAAATGTACTGGTTGAGACTTACACACATATTGTTCTACAAAAACTACGTAGTTTATTCTACGTAGTATATTGTAATTGATATTATTATGATGTAAAGCAGTGGCATTTATTATAAGCACACAATGTTCAGATGGGCCGGCCGTCATATGGGTTGTCCATCCCGGCAGCATTGACTCGCCCACACATTTGGCTGCAGATCCACGGGGCTCGTGAACCTGACGCGACGTTGCATTGGTCTAAACAACTTCCTACACGCGTATTGGTCGCGTTCGTGCATTGTCGGGCTCAGCGTGTGTGGCCAAGAACATTACATAATATTTTTATAAATGCAAATTCCTCTTGATGTTTTACTTCACCCTCATCGAGCGATAGTTAAATATTTAGTACGTAAATAACTTTCATAATCAATGGTGCGGATTCTCAAATTGAACTCGAAATCTCAGCATATCAGTGCAGCGGTTTTGCTACTGGGCTGGCAAAAGCAAAGAAAATTCACTGTAAATTCGTGTTTTCAAATGAAATGAAATGCAAAACCTAACATTCCTATTCTTCGAATTCCACCGAAAATACAGTGTATCATAAGGTACTTTATCAAGTAGATACACAGTGCAAGTTCCGCCGCTAGATTCAATTGAGGCTGGTAAATCTAAACCGTGCAGGAAGTTGAGCCCAATCGTATCCTCACCTGCCCGGATTTGAAATTCAAATGGGATGAGACAAACCCAGTTTCCTTGTAACCCTGTATGTTTATCGTTGCCAATAGTTTTCGTTAGTGACGCCCCGGTATGTTCCCCAACTTACAAAGGGATTATTTCGCTTTGATTTTATAGACAAACTAGATGTGCCTGCGGTTTCACCCGCGTTTATCGTTACTGCGCCGCACCCGTGGGTCGTAGCGTAATGTTATATAGCCTATAGCCTTCCTCGATAAATAGGCTATCCAACACTAAAAGAATTTTTCAAATCGAACTACTAGTTTCCGAGATTAGCGCTTTCAAACAAACAAACTCTTCAGCTTTATAATATTAGTATAGATATATGCTGAATACGAACTGACTGTCTGATGTTTACATACATAGCAGTTCCTATATAAATCCTCAGTGGAACATACGGCTAAAATAAACAATGCTGGTACGAAATTACATATTATAATACAGAGACATATGTATATATCTTCCTTCAACATTAAGATAATTTTGATACATCTTGGCTAATAGTGAGCCAGCATGTAGATGTAATAACGTTTAGAGACTACATTTAATTTTGCACTATGATTTGTCCGATTTTAAGTTATAGTTCTGTTATAGTATGTAGCAAATTATATAGAGTGATTCACCATTATCATTCTAGGTAGGGGCTTATTAGCGGTGTACATCAAAGAGCGCGTAATATGACTATCATAAAAGTTGATATAACTTTAATCAAGTTGATTATACAGCTTTTGTGTGCATTATTAGTCACCTTGGCGGTTGGCATACATACAACGTTAGATGTAGGAACAGATTTGTCAATATAAAATATCGTTATATTTGCACAAGTAAAAAGCTTAGTGAAGTACCTACTCGACGTACTTTCCTCTGCTCGTTAATTTAATAAAATGGAAAATTTTAATTGCTAGCGACCCTCTCTTTGGGGTTCCATTAAAATAATACTACCGAGCTCAAGTATGTTTCTCTTGAGGATAAAATTGCAAGAAAGTCAAAAAGTTAGGGCAAGGGCAGATGTCATAATTATTATAAACGATAAATGGTCTCATATGTATGTTTATTAATACAATAGAATATACCTAACCGAATGTTCTTTGGCCTATTAGGAGACATTCTACAAAACGATGTGTATAAAAATTAAGATGCGGTAAATAAAGCATGAGCAATTGAGACTGACAAGTAGTCTCTACCTACTCAGTCTAGCCGAGTAAGCAGAGAATACTGCTCTGTCTACACGTGCTAGACCGAGTAACTGGCGTGAATATAAAATTTATATAAATTGACAAGCCTTTCAAAGAATCCTTTTAAAGAAAAAGTTGTTTATTGTAACCTTGCTTCCTGAGTACCTACCCTTGACACAAAAGCGCGCGTATTGTCGCAGGCACGTGAGCCTTCATCACACAAAGGCGAAAACAAACAAAATCCCCTTATTGGCAGGTAAATGAAAGGTCAGTGAAAAAATCGCATCATTAGTCGTTAAAGGTCGTTAAAATGATATTATCCCTGCAATATAGCTTTATAATGATCGATCTATCTCGATATGGCTCCCATTGTTATTGAAGTGAACAGGGACAATTAATTATCCATTGAACATAATTTGGGCGGATCATCGGCCCACTGCTGGAACCGACCGCTCCCTCCGGCTTCAATTGATACCGTCTGTTGTCTCTTTATTATATATCATCGTCGCCATTATTAAACAATCGTTTAATTTGCTTTAATTTACAATTTAATTCTGAGCTTACTAATACTTCAACAAGAATGCTCTATATATATTTATATATATATGGCATCCCGTTGAAATATTTATTTTCAATTCCGATGAAAGAAGTGAGAAAAAGCGCGCAACAACTGCATTACAGGCAAATAAATAGTTACAAAGAAGAATAATCGTGCATTGAGCATTTTAAATTAGCAAATTCTTTTGAGATTCTTGGCTATCAAAGGAAATAATAAATTGTTTTCCACCCACCTCCCAACAAGTTTTGTCTGCTTTCAAGGCGAAAGGCATCTTTATCGCTGCAAAACTTTTTCTTCCTTGTGTAGAGACGGAGAACCCCTTTTAATGAAACTTAAACCGACCGTCTGCAATTTAGATAAGTATCCTACTTGCCTTTTAATTAAATATAGCTGTTCATCAACTACGTCTGCATGACTATTTTGTTGGACATTTTTATTCTTAAATATGCTAGTTTCGCTGTAGTACCTATATATACCTTTATATATATACCTTTCAACATTATTCTGTCATTTGTATACGACAAATGAACAAACTCCTTGCCTACTTTTTGAATCTGATGTTGTATTCGCTTTTAGTTAACTTTGGCTAAGTAAATTTAAATAAAAATATACCGCACAGATTAAAACTTCACAAACTTGAGTATTAATTGATGTTTTCGCTGTAAATCGTCTCCCCTGACTTGTTTTCCGAGATATTTATAATCAGCGACTTTCCCCAACTTACTGTCGGCGACGAAATATCCTTTTAATGGCCGGCAGAGTGTTGGGTCGTCTGCAATTTAGATTAGTCCTTTAATTAAATTAACATTATGATCCCTATCTCTGCCAAGCAGGTGGTCGACAATATTGCTGCGTTCAACTCTTTCTACGCTTACGCTTCTAGTGTATTATATATCAGTTTTATTTGTTGAGCGTTTGTTCGTCAATTAGAATTGCTTACACATATTAATATTACAGCCTAGATTCAGAGTTTAGCTGTCGAATACTCTAATAGAATATTATATTTATGTTTGCTTTATCGTTAGTGATACAAATAAAAAAGCAAAACCCATTATAATATTAGGTAATTATTAGAAATATTAGTAATAATCTTAGGATGTCATCTTAATTATTTTACTTAAATATATCGTAAAATAAAATATAATTGTGCTATTTATATTTAAACCGACTTAAAGAATGAAACGTAACATTTTCAATCGGTACTTCTTGCAAGTAATCCTCGAAGAGGTCGAAGTTATTAATGATACTGGTTAAATAGACATTTTTGCACTCTCAGTACAGATTTCTCAAGAAAATGTAACTTTCTCGAAAGACACAAACTCAGATAAAACCATTAATATTGCGGTATAAACTTAAATCAGTTCTGTGTTTAAAAGTCATAAGTAAAGCTTAGCTACATTTTTAATATAATTATAAGTTTTATAGTGATCGACAAAGTTCAAGGGTTCAATCAGAAGTTGGCGAAATAATAAAAGAAGCTCCGTTAAGTTAAATATTTGAAGCAGATTCAATGATTTCAATTAGTCGGTATAGGGCGCGCGGTTGTTGGTGGGCCGGCGGCGGTAGCCGGCGCGCCTTTTTCTACTTTTGCAGTCTGTTTGCGTTTGCGTTATCTATTTTCCTAGTGCTACAATCTTGGCGGCGCAAGTCAACCGAAAAATTAGAAATATCTCTATCCGAGTCAATCGTTCAATTTCAACGAAACAAGTGGTTTGTTAAAACAATCTCGTAACTTGTTATTTAGGGTTTGTAACAGAGGTAATCTTAGAGATTTGCCAGGCTCAGGTAAATATAGTTAGCGAAAACTTAGAAACAAGGCTCGTTGCGAAATACTTGTTTTGTATCATAAATATTTACGCCTGAAATTTGGTTTTGTCGTTGATCTTAATAAGTCACAAAACTATTCAGCTACACATAAATTGGTTTAGTTGGTTTCCCAGCGAGCGGATCCGTGTCTAGTATAGTCCAACTGAGAATCCCAACGGTCATCGATATCTCCGCAGCCGCTGTTAAACTTGTGAATTATTGCTTCTGACATTGACGGCTGGAAGAAAAATTGCCCTCGGCAAGTTTCACCACTTCATTTTGCAAACTTTCACAACTGCTTGCTATCGCGCTGCTCCATTGCTTCAATGAGTTATTGATTTACACTTTTTAAATAGCTTTATTACCTGTTACCAACACCAAGCGTGAAGTGTTCTCTTTATTTAAGTTGATTTATTAAGTCAAAAAGCATTATTTTACGCTTTAGTTATTTTCTGTACTTGTGCGAATGTAGCTAGGCTACCACTCGCTTTAACAATAAAACGTATAGTGTACCTAAGTGTTTAATATCACTCTTGGACATTATTTGGTCCACAAACACGAACAAATGTAAGTGGTAACAAAAATGCACAATGAAAATAGCCAGTCGAAAACAATGCGTCAGCAGTGGTTTACTTTTTCATCCGGCGAAGCGTAAAAGGAGAAAACAAATGAATTGCCAAAGTTCTCGTTAGAGTGGATAAAACAAAAGTTAACCACCGATTTTCTATTCAGCGCACCCGCCGTTTCAATCAACTACCGGGAAAGAAATCGAACAACACGACTCCCTGTGCTGTTACTGTATGCAACCAAGTCAAAAGTCGTTTAAGATTAATTTTAAATAAGCCTTCCCTTTTTGTATTAGGTTTGTACTCGTTTTTTTTTGGCTAAGAATGAAACAGAACGAGTTGCTAATACAAAATCTGTAGGTTAATGTTCGTGATATTATGTTTTATATTTAACAAAAATGCATCATAACTTTGAAACCTCTTATTTAAACAATCAATTGTATGCAATGATGATACAAAATATCCCAACAGTGCTATTTGTCATTCGAATCATACATTATTTTATTAAGAAAAAGGGAAAAGTTGTAATTAAATCAAATAAGAATCTCAAGATCATATTCATAAATAATATTTATCCCCGAAGTGTTTTGACAAAGCCGTATTGAGAACAAACACCGAATAAACTTTGGAATGCCAGAATTTGTGGTAATAATTTTGTTTGATGCTCAATATATCAGCTCCAAACATTGAATTACGATGTCAGAGCGATCAAGATGGCACAACAAAGCGAAGTAAAGGCATGTCCACCAATTTCCAGCAGATAGCTAAAAAATAATAGAAGGTACATTTTTATGAGCATTAGACGGCTGACATTTAATTTCTATTCCCCTTTGTAAAGTTTTGTTTCGCGAAAGAGTTGTTCATTGTTTAGCTTTTTGCTTGTACTTGAATATGATACATACTGAAATCAGAGACCTTCGCATTTTGGTCGTATTTGTCTTTTGTAATTTCGTCTTTTCATGTTCGGTTATCTGTAAACGGTACATTACACGTATATAAAATGTTTAGTTGTATGAATATTTAAATGATAAGCATTGTTTTTTTATATATTTTATACATAATTTACTGTAAAGAAAACTTAAGGCTACAACCGTATTAGAATTCTTATTTCTGATAATTAATGTTACATGCATTTCAAATTTGTATCGTATTTTGAAAACATGGCGCCTAAGATACTTAAATTATAAACAAAGGAAAAGACAATCCATGAAAGAACACCATCAAAATCCTAAAAATCTCGACAAGCCGCGTCATCGTTCTCTGGCCTCGTTTATATTTAAGAATTGTGTAATCTAAAATGCTCAAAACAATTCTTAATATTTTAGTCATGTCTTTTTCAATATATGGATATTGAAATAAAGAAAAGACTAGTCTCAAAGGTTGTTGTTGTTTGTTTTTTTATCGATACTTTATAAAAACTATCAAACACACTTTCTTGTCATAACATGACCTACAATAGTGATAAATACTTATGAGTATCCTAATTATGAGATATATACCAATTAAATATATAGCTATATATACTTAAATTAAAATAGCAAAGTCGTTACGGTTTTCTGGATAAAAGATTTTAACACTCATTGCTTCTGTGTCGTATTGACTGTAGTTAACACTTGTAACTTTAACTAACAATTGTTACTGTAACTTTTTTAATTGAGATTTCTCCAGTGACTGTGTGTTTATTATCGGTACGAAATGTTTGAATTGCCACTGATCGTTATATTCAAGTTGTTGTGTTAATAGTTATTAATCACAGTGGGTAAACACGCGTACTGCACGAGATTGCACGTTGAAAGTTAGGTATGTACACTAACGTATGATAAATTCGCTGTGCAGTGCCCCGGGCATTTCCGCCTCAATCGCTTCCCATGCACGCCCGTGCGATCGATCGTGTGAATACACCTTTATCTGTATTTTATTTATAGACGCAGTTTATTGAATGTCAATATGCTTACTTTACACGATACGTGTAGGTAAATTAATAGCAATAAATCAAAATATATTTTCCATTTACGTATTAAAATAGTTTTATGTGTGCTTATGACACACAAATTAATAGTGAGTACCTACTGATGTTGTCATAGTTACTCACATATTATTTTTTAAACATAATTACTGTATAAAGTAAGGTAAAGTAAAGCCTATATGCTTTCGAAGGTCTTAGTAGTCATTTAGAAACACTTAATCAGTGTTACCTAAACTCCATGTAAAATGAGCATGCTTAACTGTAACGTCTAGTATATCTTGATTTAGACACTGTTACTGCATATTGCCAGATTATACATGATACTTTACTGAAATATTGTGTTGAAGATGTTTCACTGGTTGTTACTCAATCATGCGTACCAAGCTGCAGAACGGATTTGGATAAAACTTATCATATGGATAGATCATAGCCTGAATTTATGCATTAGATATTATTATCCTAGTAATCTATCTTTACAAGATTCAGGCAGGTGAAGCTACAGAGAGCTATTAGTAAAGAATGAAAACCACTGCCCTATGCTTTTCGTAAAACGTTAACACTATAGCTAAACTATAATAAGTACCTATTAAAAATTTCATAGTACCGATCAGAAATATTAATAATTTTATTTTCGAAATTCGTACAGTACGTCGAACGCAATCGGCGCGGCGTTGCCAATTGGAACGCGCAATTACTATTATCACATTGACCAACAGCCGTCGTTCGATATAAAATTAATATTCAGATGTGCGAGTAAAATTGTTCGGTGAGTGTACCTCACCGATCCCGGCACGACTGTTCAATCACCAAACTGTTGTACGCTACCTACGTACTTCATACCGTCCACAACAAACATTTGACAGCACGCGTCCAAATTTAATTAAACTCTTTTTCACTTATCAGTATTTTAAAGTCTCTGTTGATGTTATTTTAGCTGAAATATTACTTGCCACATTTGTTTCGTGTGATGTTTTGTTTATGTTTTCGGCCACTCTAGAGACTATTGACGACTCGAGTGCATCTTTAACGAAAACCATTATGTGGGGTTTTTCTGTTAAGATATTCTCAGTACAGGCTCGTCATGTTACGTGGCAAATTTACCTCTGCTAACTCAATGACAATATATTTATATTAATGTAAATATTATTCTTTATTTTCGCATATTCAATTTTTGATTCTTCGAAACACACTACCTTCAAATAGGTACCTATGTATAACTACTAACTCTGTTTGCATTCACATATATTAGAGATTACACACTGAACCATAAGTCTGCCATTATCCATTGTTGCCTGCGCTGGTTCGTTCGTTTATATCCTGATTATTCAATCATATTCAGATTCTAATAGAATATATACAACGTTACAATTTGAACGCGATAAATGCTTTATTTTTCTAGCTGTCGTATTAACGTCAGCTTGTAGATGGTATCGGCCTCTCTGGACAGATCAAATGTTCGTTTCGCTTTCAGAGTCGTGAAGGCGTAAAATTGAGATAAGCTCCAAATAGACCACTTACACCACCGCCACCGCATTCTGTCTCGCTGATAAAGAGGAGCGACCCTTCAAAAATAATATACCGTATTCGTCTACGCAATTCTCGTATGTGTTATATCTTCGTGCTTTTGTTGTTATTATAATAAAAGAGAAAGTACAAGTTATTTCAATCCCTTCTACTAACAAAATTCTTTTCCTCCGTTATTAAACAATGTTAATGGAAGGGAATCCATCACTTTTAATGTCATAGAAAAGTTCGCGAACCCTCTCTTGTTGGTCAAATGACGGAGCGCCGAGTCAGAATAAAATTGAAATATTCCACTTCAAAATCAAATGATCTATATTTATAATAAGCTGTCTTGAGATGTCTGGCAGCTATTGAATAGCAACCGAGATCGGTACAATCTGTTTTTCTACAGCGATTTTTGGAGTTAATAATAGAAAACAAGGCGGTGACTGGTTATTTATTTTTTGAACATAGAATCTAAAATAAAGCATGCATAATATGCTTTATCAAAACCACATAATGAAATAACTGTCTCTTTTAACTTTATTTTCCACATTTCTAAAGTTACCATCATTTTTATTTATAAATGCTACTCAAAAAAAATAAACATAGATGTTGTTATCACAGCGAGGAAACTTTTCAGTTTATGTGTTATCCGGTAAAATTCCCTTTCTCCCATCTCTGAGTATGAAACATAACTCAATAGTAGAGCGTAGGGATTCGAGGGCAACCGAGTGTAAAATGGTCGACATGGAGGGGGCATTTTCAAACTGACCGGACAGTCGGGCGCCCACCCGCGCCCCCTGAAATATGTTAGGTGTACTAGTATTTGATGTCCTTATATCTACACCACGAGCACGAATACAACCGTGAGCTAAAGTATTTTTCAGCTTTTCTTCGGTTAAGATAATACAATTGTTGGCAATACTTTGCTTAGATTTTGCGTTCATATCATGCCAGTTTAGCGTTATACACTATATGAATTTAACCTTTTAATGCTTGGAATGCCGAATATAATTGATAACCGCTATATCTAGCCGCCTGTATACCGCTGCAACTCAATAGGTTAAATGTTTTCTTATTTATTTAGAAAAGCGATCACTTTCGTGTTATGGTAATAGCAGCAGCATTTAGTACGCTTAGTTTTAGATATTAAAACCATAAATCCTATAGGCATATTAGACACACCTGTTCTTATGATTCTCGATAAAAACATTTGAACATTGTACAATATTGAAATTTTTTGAATAAATTTGGCAAACGAACTATTTGAACAGAGATTTAAAGGATTGAGTACTTACAGAAGAAAGCTGTAAAACTCTTGAATATAAAGTGGTCTGGTTTTATTACGTTAAATTTAAAAAAAGCTTTGTAGAAAAGAATACCCTTTAACAAATACAACGAACTATAATCAATAGCGGTTATTTGTTTGTTTTTAGTGATTTTGAGTATAGACTGTTTCCATTGCATTTTACCAAAAGAGATAAATAAGGCTTTGAATACATATTTGCATAACATATTTTCTTCTTTGCCTCCTGAATTGATTTAACTGGAATCTGAGTTATCCTTCATACTTGGATATCCAAAGTGACTGCATATAGCTGAAACAGATATTCATTACTCTCCCGGGACACAAACTCCCGTCTCCCGCGATACATCGAGGATCTGGTAAATATAATAATATCGATACATTTTATATATGAACTTACGTTACGCTTCTTCGATGCACGTTTTATTGTCTACATTCCTTTAAAACTACATAGATATCGCTTGGCATATCGACAATAAGAGTTTGACGATACGTAGCGCCATGTAATATCCATAACTGCATGTATTTCTTTTTATATATTTATAAGATAAACAATGACATTTGTTATTCTATAATATAAAAAAACTCTTTTTCGTCGTACATACATACATAGATAGATTCACGCCTGTTTCCCAGAGTGGTAGATAGGGATTACGGATTTCCATTGGCTACGATCTTGACACACTTCTCTGGTTTCATTCACTTTCATCACATTCCTCATACACGTTCGCCGGTTTAGGTGCTCTTAACCTGGCCTTTGCCCAGAACCTCCCCGATCTCGTCGTAGAATTCATTAGTTACGGTCATGGCCCGGTTATATATTGTCTACTGTCTTGTATATATCTAGTATTTTAAGGACATTATAATTAATATAGAATTTAAATTCAACTTATTTTATCCCCGTACGTTCGTTCGCGAGAGTAAATTAGATAAATGTTTATGTTTATAGCGATGAGGCTAAAAGTCGTAATTCTAAATATCGTGTAACATATTTTATCTGATGTAAAGAAGTACTAAGTATGTGTTTATATGCATATTAATTACGAATATTAATGGAATAACTTATCTGATCGATAGGATGCTTTTGGTAATCAATACCCTTGCGTAAATGAACTCTAACAGACGTAGATTCGATATCCAGGCACTCAATAATATATTTATATTTGCCAACAATTACTGAATTACTTTATAAAAGATATCACGCATCTTAAAATCTGCATCTGCACTACTACTAAGAAGTCATTTGCCACCTAATTTAAAAGCTATTAAAACATAATATAGTCATAGTTTCAAGAAATGATAGGCAGCGGTACATTACACACACATTTCACCAACGTGGTTTTAGAGTCCAACGTAAAATCGAGCGAAATATACCAAACATAGTTCCTAAAGCCTAAAAGGCACTGCTACTAGAATTTTTTAGAAAGAAATACCCAGTAACACTACGGCCGAGCCAGGATTTCGACTGTAAACGAATGTAGTTGCATTTAATAGCACTGCGCCACCAAACTATAGTAAAATAAATTTAGCATAGAATTAGAGTATGGAAATAAACAAACATTCAAAACAATTCTAATAATAATCTCTAATACAATAAAGTTAATTATAATTGCTTCCCCAACAAGTTACGCAACAAATCGCTTACCATCAGGCGATCCGTCTGCTCGTTTGCCCACTAATCCACAAAAAAAAAAATAACGACTTTAATCTACATATCTATTTTTAACTAAACTTCGCTAAAACGAAGAAGATTAAATAGATTATCTTAAATACTTAATCTCTTTTAAGGTTTGTTTTTTATAATGACAAATTCTTTCACCCTGTGAAATCTACAATATACGTAAAACATGCAACACTTGTAAACATTCTTGCAATTGTGATAAACAGATATCGGTCTATTATAAAACCTTTTCTACTAGGGTCTCTATCTAAATCCAATGCGATTACTTTTTCTTTTAAACCATAAGTACTCGTATACCTATCTATTATGTTTGGTAACTTTGGCCTTTCATCATTTAAGCTTCAACTAGCATTTCTGTAAGTTGAATTAACATGTAATGATCGTTAGAATTCCTAGATTCTATTAAATCATTTAGTTATTTCTATCGTTTACAAAAATATATATACGGCTTAA
Source organism: Catocala sponsa (assembly GCA_963564715.1). Taxonomy (NCBI): domain Eukaryota; kingdom Metazoa; phylum Arthropoda; class Insecta; order Lepidoptera; family Erebidae; genus Catocala; species Catocala sponsa. The sequence continues at coordinate 15,449,705 of OY751338.1, read as the reverse complement.
GAATTCCTAGTAAAATTCCGAGAACGGAAGAGAATCAAAATATATTCCTTACACAAGAATAAATATATGAGGCAAACGTGGTACGGTGGCGGGTGGATTGCAATCCCTAATGGTTTACCCTGTAACTTGCATACGATATACGAGCTATATATTTAAAACTTTGAGTTTATTTCGGAACAAAATAAGTTGCAGTGTAACAAACTTCTAAATTATAACAATATATCAACAATAATTACTTAATAGCTTTAGAAAATAAAGTGGATTTTAGTAATTGGATTAATTAAAAGATTAATATAATCATGAAACTGATTTTATCGAAACACCATATTTTGTTTATAGAATGAATATCGCTAAATAATTTTAAGTCTAATATAGAAAACAGCTTTATACGTAATAAATACCGTTATTTTAAATTAATTAGTATTTCGAAATTCCGAATCCATATAAAAACTACTTGAACATTAAATTTGTGTACGGTATAGACAGCATATTTTCTGTAAAGCATAATTTAACTGCGTCAATATAACGTAAGTGTTTACCGTTTACGTAATAAATTTCTGTAATATACCCGCAATATTAAAACATGGATGTCGTAAAAATATCGCGTATCATCGAGCCGGGGAATTCCCGTGCATTCGACCGGAAAATAGCCGACATAAAGGTCCGGCATTCTGCTACTGACCGGGGCACGGACGCCGATAAAATATATACCAGGATCCCTTGCGGCGAGTGTCCTAATGTTAATAGAACTCGATAAATCAATGCTCTCCGATCAAACATGCACTTCACCAAAACTATTTGTCAAAGTTATGTGACGGTTGCGTGTGCATCAACGATGTTTTAAAACAACTTTTTGAAATAGGCACCGCAAAATTGAATCAGTAATGAGGCGTGGAAAGATATCGATAGAACTTTGGATATAATCGAACATATTTTATATCCTATCATCATGCGAATAGTAATGTAATTTATAAGCATGATTATTTTTGTAATTTAGTACTAAAACAAATTTTTGTTTACAAATAGCGCAAGATTCTTCCGTGAATAATAAAATAAATACTTCAAACTAAACCAATTCATTTCAATAATGTGTTTAAAATATACAAACACACGGTTTTGATTTCTAGTTCTAAATATTATTAGCACGGAATTTGGTAAATCTGATTAGTACACTTCGTAATGGTCACCAATCAGTTACAATGACGTAAAGGTCAGAGTAATTCTAGACTAGAGACGCTTTACCTAGCGTAGCCCTCTAGTCACCAGCATTTATGAAAACAATGAGCCAATTTTTCGATAATGTGTGACTATATTTGAAGTCTTGCTGTAAATGCTATCGCTGTTACGTCATTGCATACATGCATTGTCTCTGTTCTATATTGCCGAGGGGATAAACAGAGAGGTACTATACTCACACTTCGTCTACTATAATTTTAGGTCTGAGGTAAGACGAGACGAAACTATTACAATCCAGAAAACCTGTTACAATTGTATTTTTTTTAGTTCCAGAAAGCACTTTCTCTTATCAGACAAAGTTAGTACGGTCATAAGACCGCAATGACAAAGAACAAATGATTGAGTTTTTGTCGACACTTTGGATTTATTATCTGACCAAAACACTACATAAATATGTTTAAATTGCTAGTCTTATATCTATAGGTAAATTATATCAAATACTTGTGGATTAGTTCTAGGACAAAGTGAAAACTGTAAGGTATTCTGTTAGGAAGTGAAACTCAGACGCATAAATATAGTGCGCAACAAGATGGCGTCAGCGTCGGTGGTGGTTGGTGTTGCCAGCAATTAATCTCCATTTCCCGCACGCGCGAAATCGCGCTGCCATTACTGACTCTGTTTTATTTCATTAAATGGACCCGCCGAATTAATGCGTTGCACCGTTTACAAAGCCGATGAAAGAATCGGAAAAGTGCGCCATTGAAAGATTTCTATGCCTCCTTTTTGATTGTTTGTGAAAAGTGCCGGACAATATCTTTGTTTGCGCGGTATAGGTTGCCAGTTAAGTTTCCGAATGACTTTCTCTGATATCTTTACCACAAATATGAATGTAGGAATATTTCCGTTTGGAAATATATAATAAAATACATACTCTCAACAAACAAATTATCTTTCCTTCATGCTCTACTAAAAATCAGTCAGAATTAAGATACATATCAATCAACTTTATTCATTGAAAAGCCCCACAGTGCATTCTTTCAATATCCCGTAAATAAGAGAAAATAAAACATATCCTTGAATTCGTTGTGTATTGTTGCAGGTGCGAACATTGTTCGTGAGCGGTTTGCCCATGGACGCAAAGCCGCGAGAGCTCTATCTACTGTTTCGAGCGTATGAGGTATGTAAATACTACAATAAATTGTTTCATGCATTTATTGCATCAATCAGTATAAATAGCCCTAAATGTTATTTATTTTACAAAATAAACCCAATCCAGTAAGCGCAGTACAGCCCTTACAAAATAGTCAATGCTAATAGATATGTCAAAATATTTATAGAAAGAATATAAAAACTGAAAGCGGGGTCGTTTTCGTCACGCGACTAGATCTCCACTCGGATTATTGTGCCGTAAATATCAAATGTCATGCTCCGATTCGTAATATTCGGATTGAAACGATTCTGTTTACCGATAAGGGGGATTACACTCGATCCTCGGCTGGCACGGATGGCACCACAAACATAAAGGTGCCTAAAGTTTTAACTTTAGGCACTCGGTTTAACGTGGGGTTAGTTTGAGTGTGGGGGATCGCGTGTCTAGCGCGCCGCAGCGCCTGGTATTACCACGTACCATCGTTTTTTGGTAATTCAACATCATTGGGTCTGAATAAAATTTGACTGCGACATGAATGACATAGACAATTCAAGGAAATCGATAATGTGGTCCCATATAAAAGTTACAGAAAACAGTAGCGTCGAGGGGTCAAGCTTTTGAAAATTAAGTTAAAGTAATCACAATTTTTGTTTGTACAGGGTTATGAGGGTTCCCTGTTAAAGGTTACTAGCAAGAATGGGAAAACAGCCTCGGTAAGTATACTCATGCATATGTAAATTATTTATATTTATTTAATTAATGAAGGTAATTGCTATTGTTCTGATAAAAAGCCATAACCGAGTAAATATTATTTAATATCTTTGAGGTAACGTATTGCATGAACCAATACACGCAGCTGTCAATTGAGAAAGTCGGAAGACAAAGTATTACGCCACCCCTTTTGCTTGCTACATGATCTAACAGCTTGTTACGTTTGTGGTATCATAAGTATATCATAAAATATTATGTGCTACATAATTAATCTTTTACAGCCTGTTGGTTTCGTCACGTTCCACACCAGAGCTGGCGCGGAAGCAGCCAAACAGGATCTTCAGGTTGGTTTTGTCACAATATATCTCATATAGTATTAGAATATAAAATTAAAAACCGCTACTATCGTATTGAGATTGATCCAATATTAATTGAACAAAAAATATTCACTAATATTTGCGGCTCACAATATTGGACCGACCTCAATAAAATAAATGACAAACGTAGATAACAAAGAGGTAGAAATTCAATAAAATTTTACAAATATAATGAATATACTTCCTACAATGCGGAATTCACACAATAACAATAAAAAGACCACGTACACTATAACGCCTAATCAGTTTGAATGGCTTCAGTACACAGTATGATAGGTAACACGAGGGCAATAGTATCTCGCTGAATGACTGAGATACGTACTAGGTATAGGAAGCTCAATACGCTATTGTAAATACTAAAACATGTATAACGCACGGTGTTACTAAACCTCTTCTCATCACATGCCTCAACACAGCCAATGAGCACTATAGTTAATATTCTCATTGTAGACTTGGAATAACATTTTCCTGACTCGAGTAACCGCATCGTAAGTTATGCTAAACCCATGCACATACAGAATAGACCACGTCGGGTCAGCAAGTCGATGTTATTGAGCTGTGTGGACCGACGCCGGAGTGTGATCGATATGTAACGGTGTAAATACGCAACTGCATGTCACTGTTTGACAGGTTTTGATGTCACATCCCGAGCACTGTGTTCCGTCACCTTAGCAGGCGCAGGCGCGGACCTCTCGATTTTATCGAATTTATCCAATTAATGACAAAAATATGATTCATACCGAAATATCTCATTGTATCCAGACCTTTACACATAAACTTTCCTGTTTAGGTTACTCTTAATACAAATATTTTTGGAACATGAAATAATTTTTTAAAGTGATCGATAGTATCCGAATAATAACCTCCTCATAAGATGTATGGTACCGACGCCCTCCCAACCACTCGCTAGTGACCGAAGACCCGAGCGGTCTTTACGCGGTGTCTCTCTCTATCGGGAGCTGGGAGCTCGCGGTGGCCGACCCTTCCATCGTCATTATATCGGAGCGCCGCACCGCTCGCGGCTGTTCACAGCAGGGCGTCCGGTTCGACCCCGACATGCCGCAAACGATTCGGCTGGAGTTCGCTAAAAGCAACACGAAGGTCAGCAAGCCGAAGCCGGCAGTTGCCACAGCCGCGCCAGCTGCACACCCCGCATTGATGCACCCACTCACTGGACGTAAGTACCGCCGAACGCACACACCGCCCGGCGCTCGCTCGACCGCCCCACACCCGTACCATTCCGACCGAACACAATGAAATCGCAAGACCTGTGTCTGTGCTGATCCTTACACTATATTGCTCGTATCCTCACTACTGCCACTCGATCGTAACGCTCTTAACGTTGTAAGTAGGCACGTAATATGTACGACGGGGGCGTCGAGCAAACGCAAAGGGCAAGTATCTGTGACGCTTACACGTACCACGCAAGGCCTAGCTCCGCGAAGCTATTGATTGATCTGTCGGGTTCTTACCACTGTTGTCAACTTTTTACATGTTTTCATGATAACACGTTCATATATTTTGAAAGCAGCAATAGTCATTGTTACTTTAATCGACATAATGCAATAGGACGACACCAAACCGTTGTCCTTTTAAAATATTACATTACCTAAATCCGTGAAAACATGTCTTAAGCACATTGTAAATAATAATTTTCTATAGCAGTATTCTAATATCACTTTTATAGATCGACAGCTATTCGACTTGGAATCTTATAACAAACTGACACTAGTTCGTGATTTTGTGTATTCGGTAGTCAGTTTTGCCCGTTATGCTGGTGCAGATCTAGCGAGTCCGTTCTTCCCGGGCGGCGGCGCGGAGTTGTGGCATCACCCACTGGCGTACGGAGGTGAGCTGCCGACGCTCTCGCACGGACTCGTGCACCCCGCCATCCATCCGCAGATGGCGCCAGTCCGCTCCTACCTCTGACTAGCTGCCGCCGATAGGCCACACCACGTAAGTTGTATATGTGTTACTACTTTATTATCTTCGCGATGATTACTATCACAGCATAACAGAAGAATATGGCTTAGTAAGAATAATACACTTACAGTTACAGTGACTACTATAATTCTATAGTATTTATATAGATTATTTTGTCATATATTTCTGTGCTGAGCTTAGTTGTGGTGGTTTGTACGTAGACCCCCCTGACGCTGGGCGCGTGCGTCCTCCCGGCGCCGGCCCTGGGGTCGCCGGGCGCGGCGGTGCCTGCGCACGCGACCGCCCCCGCCGCGCACCCTGCGCATCCCGCGCCTCCCTGCTCCACGCTCTTCGTCGCCAACCTGGGTCAGTTCGTCTCTGAGCACGAGCTCAAGGAACTATTCAGCAGGTGCGTTAACATATTTCTAGTATGTAATAAATGCAGTATTCAATGTGCAAAACGCTTCATGTTTTCGACTGGAAGTACCTACTGATAAAATTATATCAGCTTTCAACGAAAGTTCGATCGTTAAATAAAATCGCTGACACAAATATTTCCAGTCGAAAATAACACGATGTTATGTGCATGATCACGCACTACATAAGGTATAAAACATACGAGAGCATCAAAAAAATGTATATGACGTTAATAAAATTTAACTTTTCCACAGTGCATGTTGCACCGAATATCACAATGTCGTCCACGTTAAACATTGTTGGGTTTATACTTTTATGTTTCGATTTTGGCTCTACTATATCTCACACAAATAATTTATATAAAACATAACTTGACTGCTTATTTTAATGTACTTTGAATCGTTTGTGTGAGATAGGAAAGCCTGCACCCGTACCACCCTAAGCATGACAAACGTCACTATATTCTCCACAATTGTCACTACTAGTCATACTTTAGCACTGTAACACCACACATATGAGAGCCGTGAATATTACTTGTTGTGTCCGTATTGTGCCGCAGCGCCTCACACTAACCGCGATTTTATATCCACAGCATTACGGTGGATGTACAGTAAACGTCACACTATTTTTGAAATTTATGTTCGACGCGCAATCCGAATAATGGATGGTCATTACTGTAACAGTATAAAATCTATCGCGGTCGTTCTAATACATAAACGTCTCTCATTAAATGATTAATGCACTAGCTAAACATACATAGGCTGAAGCTCTATACGAGATTGAAGCCGATTCAAAGTTCAAAGACACATTGTCATACTGTGGGGGTACGAGCGTGGGCACAATAGAGTATGGTGGTGCAGCTGCCCGGGGTTCTCTCGGCTCCGACTGCTGAGCGGCGGCAGCGGAGGCGGGAGCACCGGCCCGGTGGCCTTCGTCGACTTCGCTAACCCGGCGGACGCAGCCGCGGCCATGGCTCGACTCCAGGGCGCGCTGCTTCTCAGCTCTGAGGGAGCCATCCATCTCGAATACGCGAGGCATAAGATGGCACACAACGGCTGGATTCTCGCACATGAAGTATGCACGCGCACAATTTAGTACATCTGATAAACTCCACTGATATTCTCTAAGTCACGTACCGCGTAGATGCTTAATATACATTCCTGTTGTTCACACGTGGAATTTAATTGCAGCTACGATACACTAGTGTAATTAGAGGATATTCTGAATAGTATCTGTCAAAATCACTTAAAGTTTACCTATATAATGAAATATCGATGTCATTCCACTATCGGATTATTTGACTTCACGATGATGACAGATTCATCTCAGTTAATTTGTTGTATGTGCCTATAAATAGGTATATATTTATATTATAAGTGCTATGTGTTAAACTTGGTGATACTTTGGCTCTCATACGCGACTTGAGCAACTCTTACATATTTTAGTCTGTGTACGTGTTATGAGTCCCAAAGTCATCCATTATATACGTACTTGTACTAATGTTTCACCATGCACCTCGCACAGTATAGTTATTAAATAATGCCTGCCTAACACGTAAGCCTTTTAAAGATTACAGCTGTTAATAAATAAGAATGTAGCCTAACGCATTACGTTACACTACGCAGGGAGCCAAAAGCGGAGAAGAGGGCGAACAGCATTAGCTCGTTCGTGGCTCTCGGCACTTGACAACCAGCTAACTGAGGGACGCGCAATCTCGATCCTCTGCATCGCATCGGAACTACAGGCACTGGAGACTGGGCAGGCTGCGGGCACTGCGCGCCCCCGCCGCGCTGGCCTCGTCCGCACTGGACGTAGTATATCATAGTCTACTTGTAACATCCTCGCTAGTGCATGCTCTGTCTCCATTTTTGTTAAGTTTTCGTGTACGTCGTACCGGGTCAGAGGTGTGGTGTTATTTTGTTTATACCAAAATTAGCAAGTGTTAATTGTATTATTATTAACATTCCAGGTTTATTGTTTACTGTTCATGATAAAATATTATTATTTAAATCTATTAATTTCCTATAAATGTAGCCTGTTTATTTAATATTATTATTCATTTTATCGTGTAACATAAGATTTATTTACAACTAACTTATTGTACGGTAAACGTTTGTATATTTGTTTTTACAATGCCGATGTATACAACTGAGAGGATTTGTTATGGATATAGTGTATTACCAGAAATTAAACATTTTAGGATATATCTCATTCGAATAAGCTAAAAACCAAAGGTGCCCTTCATAGAAAGATTACGTTTTGTTAAATAATATTTCAAGTTGAATGATTTAAATGAAGTTGTATGTAATAATACGATACTTTTGTTTAGCCTCGATAATGTTAGCATATTTAAATGAATTTCATGACTATTTCAAATTATATTTACCTAATACTTTCTTAGTAATTTTTATAATGTTCAATCACTCGTTAAAGCGCTGGCACTCTAGTGTTGGTCTTACGATCCTTTCTATCTGTAAATGAATTATTGCAATAATTATAAATATTTGAGTAGGACTTGATGCGATACAAGTGCGCCGCCCCGCGCCGCTTGGTGTCAAGTGCGGCACGTCGCTGATCGGTCGCGGTCGCAGCTCACAGCCGCGTGTGACCCTTACGGCACTTGCTCCCTTCCTCCAGTCAGGTGTCCCTTCCCTACTTAGGTGACTTACCTAAATTCCTTGTGCCTTGCGAAAATTTCTCCTAAAGTCGAATTTCGATACTTCTCCAAAGTTTATGACTACATAAGTTCGAGTCTCCAGTTGGTAGTTGTGCAGTGTACATAGGGTTCCCACGATGTTCGCGGTCAGCATGCGATGCGACACTATCGAGATCGGTTCAGTCTTGTTGCGAGAATTTAGCCTTGGCCTTATGAGAGTTAAATAATTAAATGTAATCATTATATTAATTATTATATTATAGTAATAAATTAGCGGGCGACGAGCGCGCCGACGCTGAATAGTGAAACATTATTCTACTATCTGCATGCTTTGACGAGCTTTTTGGTAATAATCTAATTTAAAATTTAGTAGTTACTTTTATTGTGTAATCGTTAGGTGAATACTATAATACTAGATAAGGGTATTTATTGTAGAGAATCAGCATAGTTACATTACTATTTAATGAAAGTTATTCATTCATAATAATGAAACAATGTAATGTTTAAATTTACTGAAATGTTAGGATTAATCAAAATGAAGATTAATATATTTTTTATTTTTAGCTAGTTGACTATCGCATACAGAGAATACTTAGTTACCTACGTGTCGACGGAACGCGGTGACGACTTAATACACTACAGTGCGAGATAGCAATAAACCAAAAAATGAAATATTAATGTTATTATAGGTATTTAGTGACGTATTCTGCTGATGTAAACAAGTAAAATTTACAAAAAAAAGCAAAAAAAAATTCCCTGCTTAGGCTATAATAATAAGGTTTCGGATATTTGGGTTATAATGTTGACGCGACAGAAATCTCTTGAGGTACTCACGCGGCCGTTGCGTCGCCGTGGCCGTCGCAGCCGTCGGTCGGTGGCCAGAGCTACCGCATGTGAATTCTTATGAAAATCTCTTAGTCAATATTTAATAGAAATTTCGTCAATTTTTGACTTAGCAAAATTTTATACATTGTTTATAGTAACTGTAACTTCACATTGTACCGAGCGTCGTGGCGTATAGACCAAAGATAAAGGATTATACATAATTTTAATACTAACCTCATACCGTACCAAACTTGTATTTTGTAGGCACATTGTACTGCAATGTTTTAGTGAACATGAAGACGACTAAATAATTGTTTTGAGCCACAGCAGTGTATGCAGTTACGGACCCAAGTTAAGGCTGATGCCACAACGGTGATATATGAGGACACCTAGGTTAGATATCATATACTATTTTAATTGTTACCTACTTTTGCTAAAGTTAGAGACGAAACGATGACAACCTATTTGTTATAAAACAAGTGTTTAGATTCAGTTTTACACCCGAGGACTTACATTATGTAAATCAAATATTACAATGTTTTTGTGTCACGTGAAACCTCCTGGAAATTCAGATTCTCTTATATATTATTAATTATTCATTGTCGGTTATAATAATTAAGCTAAGTCAATGTTCACTTATTTAATTCGATATATAATGCTAATTCGTGTGTAAGTAATTGTGTAATAATGTAGTAGTGATCTCCCATACCTTCGGCGCGCGGCGTCCTCACTCGCATACTAAAATACAACGAAAAGTTAATTTTTTCTTTTCAGTTGTCACTGTGTGAGTTTGTCGATGACTTCAGCGCGTCAATTACGATCAATATTAAGCTCTCTTGTGAAGTAAGTGTATCGCTGTTTGAAATTACGTTAATAATTTTAATATTAACACTGATGCCATCGACTAATTCGACTGTTTGGTTAACGATAATCGACGTCGCCAGCCATTTTGCGCACGCTATCGCATATCAAGATGGCGCTCGTGTTCAATGGCGGGCGGGTCGTGCGCAGTGCGCGAAGGACGCCGCCGCCGCCATGATTCCGTCCAACAACAGTAGATAGCGAGTAAGAGACGTCCAGTGGCTGCGGACACGGCTACGTCACCTTTTGCGGGACTACTCGATACATATCATCATGTAATATTTAATGTGTAATTAGTAATAAAAAAGCGGTTTCATAGAGACGTTTATTCTGTATTCTCGTCTACTACTTATAATGCAATCGGCTATATGTCACGCTAAGAGCCCACGTTTGTGTTTCCGACATAATTATATTGTTCGCTTCGCTGTCGTTGTGTCCTTTTTCTCGGAATTTCTCCGCTTCTGATTAATTTATTTGTAAGAGTTTAAAACACAAAACGATAATGTAAAACCATAAAAACCATATTTTCTTAACGTTTACTGTGAAATCGAGTAGATGGTGTTCGGATCGTCGTCGTTTATATAAAGACGCGTGACATTGGCCCGCATGTGATAGGGTAGAGTAGGGGTGTAGCGTCGCCTTGCAAGTTAGGTTAAGTGAAGCGGTATCACACAAACGCCGTGCATCGGAAACATATCAATTCTGTGCCCCTTAATAAATTTAGTTAAATACTATTCTAAGAGATACAATATGGATAGAATAAAGAAGACAAAATAATCGGAGTATCAAATACCTGCTAAGTGTTGTTTTCGTACGTTAATAAAATATGTAATATCGATAGATTGTGTTTGAAACGTGGATCATTACGCATAGTCCCCGAGTAGTGTCGCGCAAGTTTCTATTTGTTTATCGCTCTAGACTTTGTAATACTTTATTGTTATTTTAGAATTATATTAACATGGCTTAATTACCAAATTATTTTAACAGTTCGCTTCGTATTCAGTATTAAATGACATTTTATTTTAATATCGGTGACAAGAGTTAGGTCGTTGCTGAAAACTTATTTGTATATCGAGCAAAATAAACCATACAAACTATATAGTTAGTAACTAATTGTTAGATTTGTGTGACTTGAATTATTTAAATGCTTTTAGAGCAGAGGTAAAGTGTTATTGTGGTTTAAGAAAAACATAATGACATTGTAAAAATAGTGATAAAATTAGCTTAATTATCATTATTACAACTTTTATAGATGTTCATTACTTTTCTTTTCTTACTTCATGGAGTATTGTGACATTGGAGACGTCATTGTTAATTCAAATAAATTTGAGCTCATCCTCAATCGAAGTTTTTATTCATCTGACAACCCTGTCTGCGTGAAGCCCGCTAAATCTGTCTCCAAGCGAATAGCTCGAGAACAAGTAAACTGAAGTTAGCAAACGTTTTAATATAATTATAATGTTTATATATTAGCCGGTAGGTGTTTTGAAAGATCCTTTATTAACAGAATAACTGAACCATTGTTTTGAAACGACATTATGTTAATTATGTGTCTAATAGTAAATAAAAATAGTACTTTTATAGGTGTCTAGTTTAGGATAACGAAAATTAGATATAAAATTGACAGTTGAGCTTTTAAAATTTGCTTTGTAGACTTGTCTGCTTGATTGCGTCCTTTTGTAAAAGTAATTTTAGAAAATATATTTATCGCGACGTTTTCTTTAATTTATTTTACAGAAGGGACGTATATTACAACAAAAATATAAAATCTCTTGATTTCGATAATAATTATTGCAATGTTGTATTTATGTTATTATTAGTTTTAAAGCATTATAGGGTCCAAAGATTGGGAATAAACATTATGTGACAATTAATGTTCTTGTTTCTTTTTGTGTGGATACATGAACGGGTGTTCCCAGCCGGAGAAATGGTACAATCTACTGAACTGTGTATCTTAACGTGATAATGATGATACAGCCATTATAAATGTATGTGCAGTACACAAATTATGATATGAAAACTACTTTTTAATGTCAACTAACTTGTTTAATCTAGCAACAAAGTAGGTGCGCAGAGCACCATTGGGAGTTAGTAATTATTTAGACAGTCAAAACTTGGTATGACCTCGTTTTGCGGCCTCGGCCAATTTAGTATGAATATCATTAATATCACATTAGCCACGAACACACTATTCGTATGTGAGTCGAAATTGTGTTGCCAGTTAATTTCAGAATGGATTTAGCCGGATTTCCTTTTTAACTACGGTGTTTTGTAAGAATTAAACGGAAACCAATGTTGAGTAAGAACAGTGCAACAGTTTAAAGTAATAATTTCACAAGTGCCAACTAATTAAAACAAAACATTGTGTAGGGTATCTCGTCTAATTTATATCTATGGGTGTTATAGACATGACACTTAATAAAAATAATAAATGTAACAAATTATGTAGACTTTATCTAGTCAGAAGTAAATATTTTAATATAATTTAAAATAAATGTGTTGGTTTATACATCGAAAGACTTTAAATATTTGACTTTCGTAAAAATTCTTCAAAATATTTTATTGACAATATTAAACGGTATATTTAAAACCAAAAATAATATTTTAAAATTTAATTAGGGCTATTATAGTGATAATTAATTAAAGAACATAGCATATTTTTGAAATTTAAATTGCTGCATTAAACAAGTATATACCAAACGACATGTGTCACAAGGCCAATAATAATTTTCGTAATAAAATCTGTTCAAAATAGAATTTCAGTTCAGTCTAATAAACGTCAAGTGTAAACTGAAATGCAATTTAAGCTCACATGTGACATTTGTTTTAATAATGAGAAGGAGAACTCTAACTATATATTATATTGACAAAAAATCGGAATTCTATTTTGAACGTTATTTATTAAGAGAATTGGACCTCAGAAGTATACTGGGAGAATCTTGTGGTGAGCAGCTTCAACGAGAACAGCGGTCTTCACTTGTGCAGCGATGGAAAGATATACACTTATGTAAGTTCGTAAGTATTTAAAGCTAGCTAATACGAGCGAATATATTGAGAAATGAGAAACATCTTGTTCTTCAAAACCCAATAAAAATCATTAAACGCAATAGATGAACTTCCATGGAAATCTGTACAATTGTTCGTAAGTAAGTATAATTAGGAGTATTCAATATTAAGTAAGGATATCTATCTTTGGTACCTTCTTCTCTTTGACTGCCCCAGTGATCTAATGGCTGTAGGTTTGAATCCAATGTCGAGCGGCAAGGTTTTCTATCAAGAAATTCACAATAACAGTAAAATTAAAAAGTTTCTGATCTTTCATCTATCCTACGTCGGAAAGCACGTATAACTGTTGGCTGATCGCTAAATGTATCGAATGATCGTCCCATCGAGCTTTTAGAATGAGGACATAGAGAGTTCACTTTTGTTTGCGCAAACACTTGTATACTATAATTTATTCCTGCGCAGATGGCTACTCTCTATTAAGATGTCGCCGTGACCGAATTTTATAATATTACATTTTATTGATCATCATATCATTTAGTTGTTACGTAATCATACGTAAACAGCTAAACGGATTTGAATTAAACTTGTACGCAGATGGACCATATTCTATATTACATACTGGATACCTTAGGATATTAAATTACATACAGGATCAAGGTATGCGTTCCCGTGGGATTCCCGCGAACATAAGCCCGTCCAAAAACTAGTCCTGAATAATTTAAAGATAACCTGAACGAACATACACAGTTAACAACATCGATGATGACCACATTTAGATAATAAGATGTTAGTGCTATCCTGAGTACCTAAAAATCCGTTTCGAAACTTCACACACGTCAAGAATGATTGCACGTATGGCGCATTGGCTAAAGTAGTCGCCTCGACACTTACAGTGCGCCGAGTGTCAGTGGCGAAACCACAGGTTCGAATCCCGTACGGGACAACACTTTGTGTCATCCACAAATTGTTGTTCCGAGTTTGAGTGTTTTTTGTGTCCGTTGTTTGAATGTTTGTAAAGTCTCCCGCGACAAAGGCTTTATTTCAAGTTGTCCCTTAAAAAAAGAATATAGGTTACATTAACATGGAAATTGAGCGCTACGTAACACTATATTTATGTAATGGATTGAATACTACTTAGCCATATTATGCCAACGTGTGGTGGGTGTTGGGTCACCTTTTTGTCAGATTGTATAGGTTAAATATCTGTTCAGAATTACTGCCTACTTTTGCGTTAAAATGAATATTTACGCTTTGCCTCAAAGAAAATATAAATACTACGTCAGATTTTCTTTACCTTTTAACCACCAACGCTGAAAATATGTAAGTATGTGTTCGCTTACGTCACGTATGTGTGTATATGCATGTTTGTGTGCGTGTGTGAATCAGTTCTAAGCAAACAAGAGTAACTTACATCGCAATATCAAAATAAATTATTACAAATTCCTACATAACATTAACGTAGAAATAAATTACCATATTTAGTTTTTATACTAGAATCATGTTCGAGTAAAGATCCTGAGAACATGTATTGCCAAAGAGATTAAGATATAACTGGTCAAATATGCTCTCGCTGTGCATATGCATATTTGATCAGCTTTTTATATCTCATGTAACACACTACGGGTTCCAGATAGAACAGACTTTTCAAGCAGAAGAACTCAAAAACTCACAAGCTTATCCAGAATGTATCGTGGGTTAGATTATCTGTTGTTGAGTCTTTGTAACTACGTGAACATGATGTTGTAACTAACGATTAAAATCATAGATGTGACCTCACCGTACTGAGATTGCACGAAAAAGTGTTAGTTAGTTACTTGGATGTGTGTTATCCGCACTTAGCCCCACAATTGGACCATTGTGAAAACCGACGACGACCAACGCGAAAAGTTGTTTGGTTACTCATACCACCTCAGCTCTGTCCAGAAAGATAATAGGGGACCGGTGTTGCGCAGTACTTCCTTCATCGTTTCTGGACTGTTTAGTAGTTTTGCCTATTGGTTGCTCACGCTTTTGCAATATAGGAGCACGTGAACCTGTCTCCTCGGTCTCCATGAAGCCTCTACATAACGGGCTGTCAGTAATGCCGATTTTGAATAGGTGTTTTTTAAGTGAGCAGTGGCCTGTTATTATACCCACTAGGTGTCGTAGATTTACGAAAAAGTGTTTACACTAAGAAGAGTAAACTTACACATTAGATAGAGAATGATAATGAACAATTTCCAATATGAGTGAGCGTAATAATACTACATTTATCATTCACTTTGGCATCGTGTGTCAGATAACAACTTAACATCCAGATAGGCGTAGCGAAAACATTATAGGTCTATGTGGAGTCTTCTCTCTCTTCTCTCTAGTTCGACTATATTAACACGTAGTTGATCGCATGAGCGCATGTCTGGTTTTAATCTTTAGTTGTAATTAACAACAAAAATGCAATTACATTACTGCACCAAAGAGGCAGTTTCCATTTATTCGTTATAATTAGTAAGCTACGTAATATGTACTAAAAAGTAAAGCCATTTCACTACTTATGAAGTTCTAAATAAGGTTTAGTTCACGGCCAGTGCTCAAGTGTGAATAAAACAAGTTCTGTTAGCCATCGCCCCTCGGTTATGTGCCTCCAGGGGATTAACTTTAAAAGGACTTGGTATTCGCGGCAAATTGCCTAGGTCCTATTCGGTACACTCGTTAAAACTGTTCCACCAATGTTAGTACTTAAATTACTCTATTTACTATTTACGCTTCAGCTTAATATCTTAATACAACCGTATTGTTACATACGATGATGAAACATAACAACCACAGATAGTTATATACATCTACGTACCAATTTGATTGATATTAAGTCATAAGCAGACATGTACATCCACATTCAACACCTGGATAATTAGTTGTCTAAGTTTTTGTTGTGTCCGTTGTTTGAATGCTTGTAAAGTCTCCCGTGACACAGGACTTAATCCTGGTACGGGAGTTGTCTATAAAAGAGTAAAAAAGCAAATACATTGAATTTCCCTTTTAAAAAATTATTATATAGGAAAGGAGTGACTTAAGGGAACGGTCTTTGATAGCAGATACTCTGGAAAATACTCGGTTAAGAAAACCTTAAACGGGCGCACGTGCACGAAAAATGTAATGCATAAAACAAACGAGATATAATCTTAGCTTGTGGCAATACGTAGTCTCTGTCTACCACTCTGGGACAGGCGTAAATCTTTTTTTGTACGTTAATGCTAAAATTTTCAACAACGTACATATATAGTACCCTTTCTTAATTAAACTAAGCAATAATGTCACATTTTAATCCACATCATATCACATCATACATTTATTAAGCAAGCAGCGAACCTTTAAAATATAGACATTAACTTATTATAAAACAAAACTACTGCTGCAAATAAAAAAAGTACTAAGTTACAAACGCTATCGACACCTACCTATCAATAGAAGGTATTGGTGTCACAAATTGTACTGAATTTCATCTAGTACCTAATACATATATAGGCACTACATAGGTAAGAAATAACAAATTAAAATGTGACAATTATTTATTTCGCTCTCTTTTGTGTTTTATCAGCCCTATTTGTAATCTGTCACACTGGTAGGCAGAATCCTAATCTCAGAATAAGATTTGCTTAAACCAAACAAATCTTATTTTGAGAACCTCATTACGAGAGGGACCGTCTCTACGCCTGCGTACATACCTTATGCGTAGCTACAATTGAAAATTAGTTTAGTGAGAAAGAACAAAATCATCATCATTAAGAACAGTAGAGGTATTTTAACATTTAGTTATAGCAGGATGGTGCTACGAGTGGCAAAAAAGAGATGCTACGTCTACGGCGTAGAGGGTCTCCGTAGCATTTTACTGAGGACCTGTAGAGCACACTAAAACAAAAGATATTATACTATTAAATTTAAATTATAATACTATATACAACGGCACACACAAGCACAAATGTAAGTTTGTTTGTTACGCTTCCACGCATGAACTACACTACCTATCATCATAAAATTTCGCATACACATTGTCAAGAGAACCGAATTACTGTTACTAACGTAACCTACATTCACGCTTGCGAAGCCGTGGGCACAATATACTACTTAAATAAATAGTACATATTGAATGGAGTAAATTATTCCCGGACCTCTCATGAGTGACATTTAATTTATTGAGTTTAGTCTATTTTATTGAGTTAAGTAATCTTAATTTATTTTGACAATCAGAGTATAAGGTTACCACCTCTGAGGAAGAATCTCTAAATGGAATGTCAATCTCTTTTTCATTATAATCAAAGTCTGAATAAATTATAGAAATTGCTATCCGAACGTATAAGAGTAGTGGTTTAAGTGGTTGCCTAGCAACTGTGGCCAACCCCGTGTTGTGGGTTCGATACCCACACGATTATAAACATTGTGTAGTCAACAATTAGTTGTTCCTTGTCTAGATGTTCTTTATGTCCGTTGTTTGAATGTTTGTAAAGTCTACCGCGATACAAGAATTATTCCTAGTGCTTATTACAATTTACCTTATTATGCATTCTATGAATATTATCTTTAATCTTTTTAAGTTGTGTTGTGTAATACAAATCTTAGTTTATAGACGTAAATAGTTGTTACCTGTATTATCTGACCTCGTGCCGCTAAAGCCTGTACTTCAAGAAACTTCAAACGTAGCTCACTGCGCTACATTTTCTTTTGGCCCCGATTCAATGGCTTGCCTGCGTCGTCCCATGCGCCGATGATGGCTCAGATCCGCGCGGTTTTAGTATGGGAGTACTTTACGCACAAATCCGCACCGCCGCCGCCGCCTCCTTTTGCGAGATGACATCACATGACATCCACACAGAAGTATGTGACCGCCACCCAATTCTGCTATGCCATGACCATGGCTTTAGCTTATTTTGCTACTACTTAACCCTAATCTGTAGAGAAAATTCGAAATTGTCTGTTATATCAATGTGCTTTTGGTTGCTGAATGTGTTCTGTACTTAGGCACTAGTACAAGAGAATAGAACATTTTTTATAAAGGAGACCATGTTGTATTTTTTTATATTTATAAGTTGTTAACTTGTTGTTCAATATTCCCAATTATGATTATGTAACATATCACATAGAAACTGGTGAACTCAGGTGATAAATATGAAATACATTTTTTCTTAGAAATATAATATAAATAAGAATAGCAAAATATGTAGTGAACATTTAACTCTTTTATAAAATGATTTTTAAATAACTGACTTTGCACGCGGCTTTGCTCGCGTAAAAGAAGGTTAGCTCAAGTGACTCAAAAAACATTTTTTTTTTAAAATGTATTGCTTATGTTACTCAGTGATTTGGCTTTGTAATGGTAAAATTATTTTAAAATCGGTTGAGTTGTTTTTGAGATAAATCGTTACAAACAAAAAACAAATCTTTCCTCTTTATAATATTAGTATAGATATATAGTCAATTATTAAACAGTATTGGTTTTAACTATCGCGTTAATACCTATTGACTTACATTTACCTCTAATAACAGCGTTGTTATATTTACATTAGTTAATTACCTACGTTTCGTTTATAGTGCGGCGATCGTAATTATAATCTTCTTTAACTCGAAGGCGAGACAATCGTATAAATTATATGCCAATAGTGGTTTTAGTGTAATTATATGTAGAACGCTCTAGAAAGCCATGCATCACGGTCATATAATTGAAACCTTCTTTTTATTGACGATGAAGAAAAATCTTCGCGTGACAATCAAGCTGTCAAAGATAACATTGCTCTTTTTTAACCTTGGTGGAGGCCTATGTCCAGCAGTGGACGTCTTTTGGCTGACATGATGATGATGATGATGATGCATATATATTGTTGGTAGGTACACTTAGTAAATTAATAAACAAGATAGAAATACAGTATGTGTTGGCTACCAGCTATCTAGCTAACTTTCGGTAAATACATAATATTTGTCCCACAGACGACTAACAATAGATAATTACTAATTATTGTTAATCGTCTGATTAACTACAGCCTAAACAATTACACTACTATATGTGCTGGTATTACTAAAGGACTAATACTTAGCGTATATAAGAATATGTGCTGGATATGAGCGTTGATATGATGGCGCCATGTCTTAGTAAGAACTCAGACGTGGCGCCTAGGCTTGTCTGAGTGGACTGGTGCAGCGAAGGAGTGATTTATAGTCTATTAAATAGTATTAAGCGACAGTTGTATATATACCGCGATTTTTTGAGGCTATGCAGAAGGTCTCGTGTTCAATTCTCGGATGGTGCTGTCGTTTTTGCTTATACAGAGTCTGGCACTGTGACCGGCTTTCTATTACGTGGAACCTAAAATATGTTTACCGAAATAGTCAAAGTCAAGTCAAAAATCGTTTATTCACTTAGGTCACAATGTAACACTTATGAACGTCAAAGTATATAGGTTAGTGAGTTTATTACATTTACTGAATTTACATTTATGTTAGTTGCAAGGTTCAGGCAAAAGGTTGAGCCTATGAGAAGATACCTGCAAGACACTCAAGGCCACTCTTTTAAATCACCATGCTTATATCACAATATGGTTTTATACAGCCTACCCATTTGGAGATAGAGGCGCAAGTCTAGGTGTGTAATGCTTGTAGGCTTTGTCAGAGACCGTTAGGCTGAAATGTAGCACTATTTGTAATTATTAATGATAATAAACTTTATGTCTCTCATAACAAAGGTTCACGTACATGTGCAATTAACAGCAAAGTACAGGTACATAGGTGCTAATTATGATCATTTGTGAGACACTGGAGTCTGTACTAGGGAGTCGCTGTGTGATGCGTCACCAGGCTCGGATGGATCCCGGAACTAGCTGGTGTATTTGCATAATTATAACACAATAGGTATAGATTTGTACACGACATTCATAGCAAGAATAAAACAAAAATAATACAAAATAGAGAAATAAAGAAAATATAAGAGAAAACTAACTTATTTAAAACAATATAAGACGTTTATAAGACTATATATGTGTGTGTGTGTGTACCTACGTATGTGTGCGTTCGTGTGTGAGTCCCAGAGCTGATCCCAGGCTAAGCAACATTTATTGTATTAAAAGGATAATATGTTTTATTTAACGACGTATATAGGGGCATGGTATGGGATAGTACACAGTAAATAACAATACGCACGCTACCTTTAGACACGCGATATAAAATGACAAGCAAATTGTAGACTTAATATAACAAATAAGTTATTTATTTAATTAGTGAATGTCAGTTCACTTACACCTGCTTTCTGAAAGACTAATTAACCATGTGACAGAATAATATCAGCCAATCAACGGTTTGATGGGCTGTTATTATTTAGCCAGGTAGCCAATAATAAGAGGACTGACTGAAATGCCTGACAGATGGTGAAACACATGTCAGTTAACTAATATTTATGTTAATCGTTTCGTTTAGGACTCAAGAGTTAGTCTATCTTTGTTAATATTCTATCCGGCACTTCCGTTCCGTTTATGACATTCTCAAATATATTAACAAAAACTAAAATATTTATTTTGAAACCGGAAATGAAAGTATGTTGATATTAGCTAACTCAATTTATAACTCAGGAAACTGTTTCCAAATATTCTATATCATTTAATTATACATAATATAGAAAGCAAGTTGTCAAAATTCAGTATAGTACTATATTATGTACATAAACTGTAACAAAAACAATTTTTATTCATTATTTTATGTTGAAATTTAATAAAATATAAAGAAAGACTAATAAAGAAGTTAACATATCTTTGACTATAACCATTTATTAGTAAACTATTGCAATAGCAATGTGCCGAAGTCCGGACTTCGACTGATAGTTACAACAGCAAGTTTTAGAATATGCGTTAATTTATGTAATACACGACTAAATTTTAAAACATAGTAGTAGTCGTAGAAGTAAATGTTGCACTTAAGATATATGTTAATGCGAGAGAGTGTTGATATATTTTGAATAGCGTACATTAAAAAGTTATTTTAACTTTATTTCTTACCGGGTAAATATGAGTTATCATTTGAAAATTATATTTTTTTTTAATTAACATATGAATGTTTCTATAAGATTCATTCATTTGTTATAGATGCTAATTTTGAAAATTTATCCTGACAACACGAATTGTCTGATGAATTTGTTTTATTTATAAACAACAATATCGTGTCTATTCTATATGTACATGTGTTGCTAACATGTTTGCGGTGTCCAGGTGTTAAATACGACATTTATGAAATGATTTATTAGTTAATTACAGTAATGTTTTGTTCTGATCGATTTCGATAACCAGCCCATATTTATTGTACGAATGATTCATAAGTAACTTATAAGGTCCAAGTTTCGACGCGAAATTCAAAATACAAATAAGATTATTAAAAATTATTGAAAAGATGAAACCCGCATGATGACAAATTAACTGCGTTACAGAGTAGCACATATGCTGTTAGGTTCATAATTATTACTTTGCGACCTAATTGAATAAGAGATTTTACTTAAACTTAAAAAATTAAAACAACAGACATTATGTACGTATAGACAGAGTACATCTATCAATGAATCAATGGTTTTTTAGTTTAGTTGAGGCTTAAAATCGCAACATGGTGCATTGCTAATGATTAGGTAAAAAGCTTATCCATTGCGCCAGCGATGAGTCTATATTAACTTCACTACAATAGGACTGCATCGGCACTTATAATAATAATAATAATAATCTATCACATACACACAACACCATCTAGCCCAAACTAAGCAGAGCTTGTATTATGGGTACTAGACAATGGATAAACATACATATATACTTTTTTTTTGTAAATACATACATATTATACATAGAAACACCCAGACCAAGACAAACATCCATGTTCATGCACACAAATGTTTGACTTGTGCGAGAAATTACACTAACCACTACGCCATCGAGGCCACTAAATCTCATTAATACACAAACGAGTCTATTTACATGACAAAACAGTTCGGCAAAACAATATTTAAGCAAACTCGAAGGAGTTTTTAAACGGTTTGTGACAATTACAATAATTTTCTGTACAGCCTATTTCATTTTAGCTCTACAATTTTTTGTCTGACACTCAAATGTCAATTGGTTATTTACTATTTACTATAGTAATCATTATTTTAACAATTAACTGAACAAGTTGCTGTAATGCCGTGCATTTACAAATAAATGATTAGGTACTATAGTTAATCACAGTTATAAGGCAGATTCATAAATAAACTCGATGGAAGAAAAATAATAATCAGCAGAATAATCTATTTTTGTAACGTTTAAGTTATTCTATGATTTGTACATAATCTAGAACAAGTATCAAAACTTATTTGCAGTCATTTCCATTGTACTATAGTTTTTTTTTAATCTTACTAGTTAACATTATACTCTCTACATTTAAAGAACTGAGAAAATAGTCTCGTACGTAAAATAGTGAAAAGTCTACTCCATAAAATAAAATATTGCATCTATTTAGTTTATAGGCCTAAAATAATAATAATAGTAGTTGCCTTTTTTCCTTCGCATTTTGTTACTGCTGGTCCTCTTCCTTGGACTTCCAACCAGTTTGTTCGAAGACATTCCATGCCAGTCCCTTTCGAAGACGTCCAAGTCATAGTTGCCCATAGGCAACTAGTTAATGGTATCATATATGATACCATTAACTTTATTATCAACTAGATGTTCCCGCGGTTTCACCCGCGTTTATCGTTACTGCGCCGCCCCCGTGGGTCGTAGCGTGATGTTATATAGCCTATAGCCTTCCTCGATAAATAGGCTATCCAACACTAAAAGAATTTTTCAAATCGAACCAGTAGTAATCACGCAGAATAAACCAGGAGAAACATCGTTTGTACTATGTCTGTAATGGGTAATTATTTTGCTGCGATGTTATTTTAAAACTACTATATCTCCTAAGATATTCATTGAAATCGAATGATGTAAAGGGCAATTTTGTTTTAAATTAAATACTTGTGATGAATAACGTATTTATTTGGATAAGGATTAATATCATGTTTATAAAAATACCTTCGCAAATAATGCATTATTTTAGAACAAATTTCGTTAGCATAAAAATAGTTATAGTGAGCCAACCTTAAAAGATAGACATATGCTGTCGCGGACTGTTTTTTAGAACTTTTAAAGAGGAATAATTCTGTCATACATAATTTTTGCGAAACTTTAACTGTTTACGCAGCGCACGCAGCGGAAGCTCTCAAAAGGAAAAAATACTCTCCGATTTTGAAACATTCTTCATTGGTGCTCCGCTCCTATTGATCTTAGCGTGATGATATATAGCCTATAGCCTTTCTCGATAAATAGGCTATCTAACACTGAAATAATTTTTCAAATCGGACCAGCAGTTCCTGAGATTAGCGCGTTCAAGTAAACAAACAAACAAACAAACAAACAAACTCTTCAGCTTTATAATATTAGTATAGATACAAACTGACCACACGGCATATTTATGCATACACAGGTAACAACTAAATGTAGGTTCAAATGGAATGTGTTTTAGGCACAAAACATTTTTCAATTTCCATGATAGGGCACTGTAACGAAGTTTAGTCGAAACACGTAACTAATCAACCGATTCATAAACCAACTAGGCGTATTGGTTTCAATTTCGCTGTACTTCTATATACACCTATTTTAATCTCGCTATTGTATATCTCTCTTGCAAAGGCAATTGGAACAAAAACAACCATAAATTGTTTAAATTGTAGATTATTCACGTTTAGGCTTGCTGTGCATTTATGATGGTGACAAAATTTAGCTTCATGACTACACGGATGGATAAAAGGTACAAGTAGTACTGTGAGTAGTACTAATAATGTATCAAATAATTTTATAGTTTTAAAACTTTATGGTTTGTTAGATGCTCGCACGAAAGACAAAATGGGTTGCATTAAATTTATAAGTCTGAGTTTGTCCTTAATTTTCAGCAGTAATCATTAGAAATGTAGAAAAGTTTTATAATTGTGAAGGTACTCCTTCGTAATAATAAACCACTAGATTTTGCCTGCGGCTTCGCTAACGTTAACGTAGATTATGTCAATTTTCTATCCCTCGGGCACTTTATTTTTACTCGATGAAAGGTACCCTAAATCCTTTTCTGTACCCCTGACAACGTGTATGCACCATTTCATGATGATCGTTCAAATAGTCTATTCGTGAAAGTGTAACAAACAAACTCACATTCGCATTTATAATATTAGTTAGGTTTTATTCTGTACTTATATATAAGATAAAAATTATAATAAAAGCTACCATAGAAAAGAAAATTTTAAAACGGTTATTCATAAAAGTGTATAAAATGCTAACTTGGCTTATAGGGTTGCTGTAGATAATGAAAGTTTACATAAAGTTTAACCCGTATCTCAGTAGTTCCATAATCCAGTTCTATTATGGGAATACTGGGATTTTGTCTCCCAGTAATTTCATGGAACTGGCATCCTGTTTCATCTGACATAATGATCTGATCTCATCATAATTCGTCATTCGTCGTTTCATTGTTTTATCTGTCAGTGATGTATATTTATGAATAAGTTAAAGTAAGTTTATTTGACGTATTCTATATATTGATAAGAACATTCAACTACTTTAATATTTTGATGTCTTAAATTACTTTATAATTATTACATTTTAGAAGATGTAATTATAAACATTTGATCATTAGCCAGGTAAGAATGATCATAAATGTAAATTAACAAAAACATATAAAAATAAATAATAAATTAGGTTGATGAGATGGTGGAAGCTGTAAGCGTCATAGAAGTCTTTGAAAACCCGATAAAGAGATTGTCATAAAAACTTTTTTATATCCATTAACTTTTTATAACTGTTAAATGTTTTAAGTTGAGTTAACAATCCCCCATTGTAAACAAAATGTATATAAACGTGGTATAATGGTTATATCTATATACGATAACTTTCTTCTAATACGACGGTTTTATTAAATTACAATCTCGTTGTGCTGAGAGTAGGAAGCGTAGAAGATATTTTAACCGTCACGACTATAGAGTCGAGAGAATGTCAGCAACTTGTAGAAAACAACTTTACCAACTACGACGGTACCTACTTAGCGTCGCCTTTTTTAAATAATTAAATTACTTTGAAGATACTGTCGACTATTCGTCCTTTTAATGTTATTTTACTGAATATGGTATTCCATTTAATATTATGTATAATGGACTGTCTATGGAGTTACTAATACAATTATATTATTGTCTTCTTAGACTAAATGCATTGGCTAAGTGCTTTTACATCGCGTATTATTAAATTGTGTAAAGGATTGCCTCAAATTATTTATATGATAACACTAAACACTTTTTAACCACTGCCCGTCTTTAAAACTACATGCGAACAAATTAACTATATGAAGGAGACAAATAATTAGAGTTAATAACGCCAGGACGATAATCAATTTATTTAACTTATATTAGGTGATATAGCTCCCAAAATAGAAAAAAGATACTTTAGTACGAATCCGTACCTTTTTTCATTGAGCAATGCATTAAACATACATACATAGATTCACGCCTGTTTCCCAGAGGGGTAGGCAGAGACTACGGATTTCCATTTGCTACGATCCTGACACACTTCTCTGGCTTCATTCACTTTCATCACATTCCTCATACACGCCCGTCGGTTCAAGGAGCTCTTAACCTGGCCTTTGTCCAGAACGCCTCCGATCTGGTCGAGAAACGTTCGCCTAGGTTTTCCTCTTGCGACTGTTCCATTCACACTAGCCTTATAAACTTTCGTAGTCAGTCTTTCCTCGTCCATTCTTTCTACATGTCCAAACCAGCTTAACATACCCTTTTCTATTCTTGTCACTATATCCACTTTCATGCCGCACCTCTCTCTAATCACACTATTTCTTATTCTATCTTTCAGAGTCACACCACATATGCTTCTCAACGCTCTCATTTCTACAGCATTTATTCTGCTCTCATGCTTCTTTTGCCATACCCAACTTTCACTTCCATACATAAGTGTGGGCACTAATAGTCCTCTATGAACAGCCAAACGTGCCTTTTCGGATACATTTCGACTGTTCATAAAAGCGCGTAGGGCTCCATTCACTTTGTTGCCAGCAATCGTTCTCCTTTCAATATCTCCGTCATGTTTACCATCCCTTGTAAACAAAGTACCCAAATATACAAACTCTTTCACTTGCTCCACTTTTTCTCCATCAATCATAATATTAAACATAGGTATATATAAAGCATTTTTCACTTCGTCACGGAAGCGTACGAAAGGGTTATGTCGAACTCACCCGAAACGAACGGGTCAACCGAAATATATGGCTGTACCTAGATTTACCATAGGTATAAAATTGCTAAGTGGAGAGAGAAACTGTTACCTAGCCGACTAAAATAGGAATCATAACAGCCTGCAGCGTGATCATTACGCCTGACAGAATTACCTACAGATTAGCCCTGATAGCGATCATAGCTAATTCTCATAAATAAATTGTACGGAACAGAACGCCGATAATATATGTATATCACAAATAATAAATATATAAGATTAGGATAAATATTATACATGCTATTCCCGTCATTTAAAATAAACGCCAATGTAATCAACTAAACATAAACTACATTTAGTAGACTAGATCTATTTAAATCATCAAGTAAATAAACTAGAATAATTTATAAACACTTTAAATCACGATTCATATTTCATTCTCATAAATAACAAAACTTCTAAAAGTTAGAAACAAAAAATAAAAGCTTCAAGTTCACCAATAGTCAACAGTAAAGAGGATAAGATTACTTTCTGCATTTTCAAATTAATATGAAAAGAGAAAACGAGATTAAATTCTCTTAAGAATTTAAAGAAGTACTTTGGTACGTGTCCTCTGGGCAAGGAGTTTCATCTAATTAGTCTTAACAACTAGCTTCATTTACACCGCCGTCGCGCCCAACCAGTTTGTACCAAATAAACTTTTTACAAACTCGGAATCCGATAATTTCAAAGGGCCTTCGCGAACGATAGTTTTATTGCTTAGCTACTTACAGTAAATATGTGGCGCTACGTTATTACCAGCTGACTTTTACTAATGTCAATGTTAAATAAGTACACGAAGCGTGTAATTATTTTTTTATCTCTATTAAGCTATCCAGTACATTAAAAGTACAATATTTGTATCAGTACAATATGTCGTTGTTCCCTTACTTAGATATGTAACAAAAAGCCATACTAAAAAGTGTTATTAAACCACAAGGCAACATATATATAGCGGCGATACGTGCAGAATATTTTCACAAGAACAACTGTAAACAGAACGTTGATCCGATAAATCGCGTATCATTTCAGTCTCTTCGACGTTTGAAAGACATATCCCAGATGTTCTCAGAAATGTTGCCACATGAAAGGAGTGCCCTCTTTTAGTTTGGCTCATCTCACGGTGAATTTGACGTTTCAATTTTATTAATACTGCGTCCTTTGAACAAGTGCTCGTCTACGGATTTATGAAAAGAATGTAATACGTATTTTTAGCAAATTGAAATGTAGGAGACAGTTGTAGAATATGTCACCTGGATTTGCGACCCCGTTACATTCGTGTTCATCACACAAGGCGCCTAAGTCATTAAAAGTACGGACTAAGCAACACCGTCCTTACACATCTAGTCCAGTTCACTGCTGCCTGCATATTCACACGTATCTTATATCTAACGCAGTCGCTGTTTTATCATTGACACATAATATTTGCTGCTTGCTTTGATCTATTATGTTGTAGTCACACTGAATATCGTGAGCTATTTAACAATGTAGAGATTGATTTTTGTAATTATAGTGACAATTTGACAGTATTGTATCAAAATGTACAATCTCTACATTGTTCTATAGTTTACGATATAGCATTTTTATTATATCTATTGAGGTATAATAAAAATGCAGTGGAATTTTATCTGTGTTCCTTATAAAGAGGTATGCACCACATTTAACAAGAATCATTTATCCACTAAGTATAAAGTAAACAAATACAACAGATTTCTTGCTAAGGTTAGTAAGTAAATAAGTAACTTTAAAATCAAATAAATAAAATGATACACAGTACAATACTCAATACATTTATTGCACTCCACAAGTTAAATAGATGTTACAATGGTATAATATGTATAAGAAACATGTGTGGGCCTTGTCGGCACGGCAAGATGTAGGAGAGAGGAGGAAATTTTACATATTTTATAATTTTCATATTTTACTTATGATTGATATTTATTGACTATTATAATATATAGGTAATTTTATTAAGGTGCGCTTACTATAGTTAGATAGATATATTACTATAATTATTTTTATTATATGGTGTTCTATTATATAATTATTATTATATTATTTTATTTATATGATTTAATATTTTTATTAATTATATATTATTGTAGATTATCATTATTATCAAAGTTTGTAAAAAGAAAAGGAATTAAATGTCCCAGATATTATTATTATGAATGTATGTCATGTTTGTTTATATATTATGTATTTATTTGTATTTATGTTATTATTAGGTATATTATTATAAGTATTCATTTAAATTTCCATTTATTATGTTTCATATACATTTATCATTTAGGTATTCATTTATATGGTAGTAACATTTGGTTAATAGAAAGTGTTTTAATTTTTTTATAAATATACTGTCTTTAATTTCATTTTTTATTTGCTTATTATATATTTTTATCGACATGACATGTGGACTAGATGAGTCCATTTTAAGACGGGAGCTTGGTAGGTTTAATCTATTTTTATGTCTTAGTCTCTGGTTTTTGTCTTCTCGTGTTGTATAGAAACTTTGGTGACTTCTAACAAACTTACATATTTCTAAAATGTATAGGCTAGGTAGCGTTAATATTTTGTATTCTATAAAGTGTACACAAGTTTAGTAGCAAAATAAATTGTGTTTAGATTTTTAGAATGGCATACTTCACTAAGCAATAAAAGACAAAATTTAAATAGCAATACATTCCTTGCCAGATGTAAATTCAAATTACATTTCATAACACAAATAAAAAATGTCAAGGTAATTTATGGTTACCACTGCGTATTTTCTTAAAACATTGTGAAATCAATAAATGTTGTTTTTTATCGAATTAAACATATTTGTAAATACAATAACAAGCAAACGAATTTACCGCTTATTTGCAAGAAAGTACATCTTTCAATGTCAACAAAGGTTTTAAAACAAATTTAAATATATTGCGATTTGTCGTATACATATAAAACACCATCTAAGTATTACAAAAGAAACAACACAAACAGAAGTATCAAACACAAGTAACGTATGTAAAAACCAAGTTATAACACCTGTAAGTTGAACCTACAAGTTTAAAACGTACTCGTGTATGGTAGTTTATTTTCCGTGTACAATATTGAAGGAGAAGAAAGCATCAGAGCGCAACAACAAGTTAACTAAACAGATAAAAAGTTGCGCCGAAGAGTCGTGTCTACGTGTGCAATCCTCAACTACTTTTATTAGTTTCGGATCAAAGCTTTACAAACACACACACATGCCAAGGAACCTCTCTTGGCAACACTGTTTACCTTACTTTGATTTCTTGGATACATTTTATGATTATCATATCATTTCATACAAAACAATTCAGATGAAAGGATGTCTATAATCGAAAGAGATGAATGATAGCTTCATTTGGTAGAGTACAATAATAGAAGAGTTTATATTTTTATATTAAGACTGGCAAAGAATACCTAAATGAAATAAATATATAGTTCGAATGTAAAATATCAATGCAATAAAACTGCTGCTTATTCGAAAGTCAAAACACAGGTCAAGTGGAAATCGGTACCCGGTGGTATGAAAGAAGTACCACCGGGTTCTATACCAGCCAAAGAATGGAACGCGCTCGACGGTTTTATCATTTATTGTATGACTGCAGAGTATAGAGCGTCATCACTCAAAGTTTAAAATTTGTATGCGTTATAATAATATGGAGCCTTGAATGTATTGCGATTGCCGCGTAGTTTTTTATGACATATACAGCAATTACTAGAATTTGGTTTTAGCGTTTTACGCAGACTCAATCGCAGCGTGAGGTCGTATAGTCAAGCGACGTAGACTCACCAATCGTAGTTTCTTTGCACATAAAGGAACCGAGCGCTTAAAGCCGAAATTTTAACTCTTTTATTATTTGTTAAAATATTTACCATAATGAGACATAACATTTTAAATGGAAATTAAAAATAAATTGAAAAATATATAGTGTTAATTAGACTGCACGGATGGCATAGTGGTTTAAGTGGGCGCCTCGCTGAGTGTTACGGGTTCGATCCCCACACGGGACAAAAATTTGAGTGATCCACATATGTTGTTGTACCGGGACTGGGTATTTTTTGTGTCCGTTGTCTTAAAGTTTGTTAAGTCCCCCGCGGCACAGGAATTATTTCTAGTGATGTTGTTTTATATTTCAAGTTTCATTTAAAATAAAAAATAATAGGCACAGTCATTATGTCCCATTATCACTCTGTCATTACGGAACCCTAAAAAGTTACGTTTTAAGAAACTTTTGATGCTAAATCTCATAATTATTTGTATGAGATACTTTTACTTGACATAATTATATAATGCTTATTACAATCAGTTAAGCTATTTAATACGTTGCCTATACAGGTAAAGTCGTTATTGTATACTAAGGATTTCCAGAATGAACTCAAGCTGTTGTTGTTAAAAGAATGCTATTATTCTATAAATGACATGTAAACACTTATAATTTATATCCTGATTGTGACATGCACCTACAGTTATGTATATAATTAATTATTAACTTCACTTTCCTTTTTAGACATTTTTTTTTTTTTTACTTGACTACCTACTTGTTAATTTGTTTTTTAAATTATTGATCAATTTATTATTTTAATCTATTCAATATGTTAACTGATTTGCAATCTTGTTTTTATTTAATTAATTGTCTTTATTATTATTTTTATTATATATTCACACACAATGTAAATTGTTCTTGAATAAATGAAATTAAATGAAAAAAAACTTTTCTGTTCTAAAAGTGACCTGATTTATTATCTTATGTTTTAAGTACCTACCGACAAAAGATAAAACAAAAAACAGCTTTACTTCTTCAATATTTTTACTACCACACAAGAGTACGTTTTAAACTTATAGGTTCAACTTAGAGCTGTTATAACTTGGCTTTTTTAATAATAATTATTAAGCATGAATAATTATTATGAAATGACATGAAATATTAGGCATGAAATTGATCTCCTGTTCCGTCAGGTAACAGGTATATCAATTTAATATATTTAATCATTACGAACGCATTATTTTGTATTTGAACTCTGCTATTACCTAATATCATTGATATAATAATATATGTTATTATAGTTGTCGTCGCTTATCGCTAGGGAGCTGAAACGATAATTCATTGAATTAAAACGCCAACAATATGAACCGTCCCATGCGCGGTGGATGCATTTTTAACAGTCATAATACTACTAAAGCAATTATATAGCTTAACCGCGAATCGAACTGCGTTAGCAAAATCCGTGTTTATCACATTAGATGGAAAACCTACCCAACCAAGGTTTTCAGCGAATCGCTCACTAAGGAACTACGTGACGACTTTTTGTAAGACATAAAAGAGCACATTTTTTGTTTCTTTTTGCAATATTCCTAATACGTACGTAGAACGTTCCGCCGTACATATTTTATTATCTTACAATCCAAGGGTGACGATCGCAGAGTCAGGCAGTGTTATTGAACTTTCCTATCTGGTTACTTTTAACCGTAGCACACAAGAGTTAGAACACATCGAGATCTGTGCTTCGCTCGCATCGGACAAACTCCACAGTCGGTAAATAACGCCATCCTACCAAAGACCTCAACCAAGTAAACTTATGTTGCATTCCAAGTGAGGTTTTTATAAAGAGGCGCTGTGTATCAGAACTTCGCGCAGGCAGCACAACTTTTTTCTTAAGGATTTACAATGAGTAAGTCGTTCTATATGTCCATAGGCTTTGATAGCATTATACCATCGGCCAGTCCTTACAGTTATTCGTCACTTTAGGTATCAAGAAAAAGAGAACAACAATCTCTTGTACTGTGATAGCAGACTCCATCGAAACATACGACTTAATAATAATTGGTGCCAGTTGATTGGATGTGAGCTATTCAGACAGATATTAGCGTGACGTATGTGATATATGCTATGTTTGTTCTGTAAGCCTACAATCTAATCTAATACCATTCGTTTTAGGCAATCACCGTGACTATAACAATAGATTACATCCACTATAACAGCTATGGTGCATGACAATAACAACTGATATCGAGTAATTACGATTCCACAACAGCAGACGAAAATACTTGGGTTTATGTAAACGATAGTTAACGTCAACGGCTATCGTTTATATGTTAATTTACTTGCTTAGATTTGAATGCTAAGCTATCGAACTGAGAAAACAAAATCGAAATCCATTTAGGAGTTTAGAGCATACAGACACAGATACTAAAAGCATAGTTTTGGGTTCAGTTCAGACTCCTCTTTATAATTGATCAATATATTTTTATATTTAAGGAACAGATATGTACAGCATTGCTACTTTTTGTAATAATGTAGAAGATGTATTATCTACAATAAACACAGTACAAACACATTTTCTATATACTTTATTAAAAAATAAATATTAGCGATATAATTTAAGGACTTGCTGTAAAATGTATAGATAGGTACATACTAATATTAATTTATAGTACCTACCTTCATTATTTGTATAAAGTCACTTACGATATTTTCACTAGGTGCCATCGCACCCCGCTTAAAATATAATAAAATAATTAAAGTAATGGAGATGCAAAAAAAATAATTATAGTTCAACTTTTGCAGCAGTTTGATATACATAAAGCTACAAATAAAACGTTCTCATAACAACCATTAAATATCCAGTTCATACATATCGTTTCCTTTCTCATATAAGCGCTACAAGCATCGAAAAAGAACCGGGTTTCGCAAACTTTATACATAAAAGTTGAAAGCAAGCATATTTAGTGCACGTCGCCCGCGCTCAAACGAAATTAAACTTGTATTTTTGTTGCAAAGAACTATATATGTACATTCATAGGGCTATTGCTTATGAAAAAAAACCGCAGTAATAGTCGACCTGTCGTAAAAAAGGTCAGGGCGATACTGAAAAACGAATCGAGAGCGTGTTGAATTTTTTATCACTGCTTCTATCTTGTAAAGTGAGTGTTATAGGGATGTCTCGCCTCTTTACATAACGAATCGTACGCGAGGGAGATTGCTCCTACTAAATTTAGAGGCGTTTAACTTGTTCAGTTTCGACTTCGTAAATCTTTATTTGCATGCTGAGACAATAACAAGCTCGGCCCTTGCGACTGATTTAAGACTCTTTCTGATATGTCTATTCTTGAGCACATTCTTCTAATTCGTCGAAGTTTGTTCGAAATTAACGAACAATTTATTTGAAGAAGTCGCATGGTTTGTAATTTTGTGAAAAATGATGTCGATTTTAATATATCTTTCTAAACTCGATTTGTTTCTAAGAAATTGATGTTACGCAATTACTGTATAAATAAAGCGACAACATTTACCTTCAGTTGTCTCATTTAATTAAACTTTACTTCCACATTTTAATCTGTCCGACTTTGAATACCAGATATGATTAAAAATCGATTGTTTCTGGCCACTGTTTATACCGCTGCGACTCAATAGATTAGTAGCAATAAGTATGATGTTACACTGCACTGTTACCATAGTCCATAGATCATACCTTTTACCATAGTGTAATATTATACATACATTTCAAATCATCCAGCAGTTCATAAAAAGAGTATTGAGAATCTTAAAACATTTTTTATTGTAACCACAGAATCCACGAAAAGCCTCATAATTTATATGCCTATTTTAATTATAAACAAATATGTATCAATATACCTATACCTACACCAATTTCTGGTTACATCATTACTTAATTACACCTTTACAATTTAACAAAGTTTCCGCAGCTTTCATTGTCGTTTCTCTTTACGTCAAACCGCTACATCATCGTTTATAGCCATCTAAATAGTTTGGCTGTTTCAATAAATAAGGGTTACGCGGTAACGAGTAATAAATTACCACAGTTATGGTGACTGTCAAAAAGATTCTGCTAGCACGTCGTAACACTGAAATAAAGGTGACATGACCTAATAACATTTGCTAATTACGTGGAAAACCTCGTAAAGGAACCCGTTTGACAGAGTGACGCATACTAATTAAGAGTATTACCCGTCATTTTCGTTACTGTTATCGTATAATTTAATGAGTTTAGTAGATAAACATTCTGTTTTTGCGTGGAATTTTTAATTAGTACTATTATCTTGACTTATATTATAGGTGCGCAAGGTTTCGCTAAAATAAAATCTACAGGTGACAATATTTACAGATGCAAAAGCATGACTATTTATGCCTTTGCACGTGTAAATTTAGCCAATCAAACAACAAAAAATTTAATGGATTGTAGATGAAGTGATAGCAATGAATATTGGCAATTTGAAGCTAAAATGCGAGGTGTGGCAGAATGGAATCTCTGCTTAAACCCGATCAGCGTAATTTAGAAAATCCCGCTTTGTAGAAGTTAGCAGCACAATGCCCTTGTGTTGTTCCTTTTGTAAGTAAGATTTCCAGAGCTCTTGAAAGTGTTATATTGCCTGTTGGAGGACTAGTGAACTTTGTCATTTGCGCTGGCAGATTCGATACCATTGCTTGTGAAGTCGGTGACGTGTCAATAATACTATTGATGTTATAAACGGCCATGGGTAACGATTACTAGGTACTTTTCTCCTAGCGCCATACGATTAGTAAGTTAAAACAGGTGTCTTTCAACTTTCGTATAGATCAATAATTTGAATGCAGTATAATATGATGATCAGCGGCTTGTTGTATAATCACTGCAGCTAGCGTCCTAGGAACGTCACTCACCTGCGCCTAACACAAACGCCTATTGGCTATAATTAACACTTGACGTCAGTTGATCCGTAGACTTGTTAGTGGCCTTAATTGTATAAAAAATAAATAATAGTAGTAGTAATGAATTTGAATTTTTGAATTTGAATTATATGTACTCCCTAACCTGTACAATGGAATTTACCATGTAAGGGCGATTTATTTATAATTATCAAAATAATTTCTCTGCTTTGCTTCTCTAAAAAGCAGATATTGACATTCCAAATAAGTCTAATGTAATGTACCATAAAATTATTATGAATTAGCTAGTATACAACCCAAGTACAGTTAAATCGATACCAATATATGGAAGAGCACTTAAAATTACTGAAACCGCATATTATAACGATTAAACTCATTGAAATTCAAATCAGGTATTAACGGAAAGCAATCCACTCCCACGTTGCATTTTCTTAAATATGCAAGTAAAACTCTAGAGTAGTGTTACGATCGCGATATGTATGATTTTATTTAAAATTGTGAGTAAAGTTGAGGTTAGCGAGTAACAACTACACAAATCAAGTTGGAACTAAAAAAATGAAAACGCTAGGATGCGATGCGGTCGGCGAAATCGGGGTTAACTGGGACGGTATGTTTACATGTCTGGTTGGATTTCAAACTGGAGAATTGCGAACCACTGCATCGGGATGTTTTAATTACCGACGTTTGTTTTACAATTCATTAGCCCGAATACGTATCTGATTTTACAACCCACAACTCTGACGTTTATTACTTTTGTAATTAAATTATTTAATCTGTAGGCCACAAATGGTAATGTTACTCATTACAATTATTTTCCAAATAACATTTATGAGCATATGTGTACCGATAAATTGTTTGCCGGTTGTAATAACTGGCTGGCAACACGAGTTAAAATTCTACTGCATAACCAAAGAATGTTGCCAGAGCAAGAAAAAAGGTACATGAAAAAACAAAGTTCAGGATCGTAAGAGCAGCCGGTGCCGGGGTGAAATGTGGTGGAGTGCGCGTACGAATATCAAGTAGCGTACGGCATTACGCGGCATGCACAGACTATACAGAGGCGCACGTGTAATGGCGACCGTGACGTCACGTCCGGATACGGCACAACGCGGTCTCAGTCTGTATCATGAATTACATTACCCACCTACAACATGCAAGCCTGGAAACGGATGCCTCCTAAAAACGACCTACCTACTTTAGATCGCACCTTCTCTATGTAATTTTACTAACATAACCAGAGCCAAAGTTAAGTTAGTAGAAAGAATACTTAAGGCATGTATGTACGTCAAAGGAGCTGTAAAACATTGAGGTTGTCCGAGATGCAACAAAGTTCTTAAAATATTTCTTTGTATTCCCCTGAACACTAGCACACGTATTGTGTGTGAATTACTTGGGCAAAATAACTTTTAAATTGGATAAGTTTGTACCCTTGTAAAAGCGTATAAGTTTGATCGATATATTTTGTGGTATGAACTATAAAGATGGAATCCTACTTTTCATGATATCTATCAAACTTTAGTTAGAACCAGATTGAGATAAATACATTGTTGCTACTGGGTACGTGCACTTAAAACTTGAACAGTTATGGTTTAATCATACCACAAGCCTTCTACGTATGCAGACTGAGAATGGAATTGGTTAAGCAAAACTGGAAAAGTTTTTTAGCTTATTTGATATTTATCTTAAAAAAATGTTACAGAAAAGTGTGGTCATATTTAAGCGTCATACATGATATAGCTTCTGTACAATCAAAAACCGCGAGAATTAAACTTGTATACGTTATTTTCACTAAGATATAGCATTTTATCGACTTGTCAATATAAGCACATTCTAGTCGATACTTAAACAACAGTAACAGCTGACTCGATGAACTCTATGAACCCGAAAATGACTAGGTGCAAATAGTTAGATAGTTATGTTAGGTGTTTGTTTCGATGTTTAAATAATAAATAAATAAATTGTTTGAAATTGATCCGGGGATTATTTTCCAGATACCTATACATTATGGGCCTAAAATATAACCAAACTTTTCCCTGTTAGACGTACCTACTGTTTAATATATGATAGGCTAGCAACTAGTTTTCCAATAATAATATATATTCGGAACTATCGTATTAGTCACGGTATGCCTGGAAGTCATACTGGAAACGATTAACAATTTGTATTTTTCTATCCCACTAAATTCTAATATCTAATTAATTGTTATTTCGGCGATGTGTATATATATATATAGCACTATACTTGAATATATAGTAAGTCTGTTCCTTGCGTTAGTTTACTGAATTTGTTGTATTGGAAGGCCCCGTCACCTGTGATACAGTTCTTAACTAGTACAGGGATGGGTGACCTATCTATTAGTTTAATCATTTTGTACTTATAATTTTAATATGTATTTCTGGAAATAAAAATTATAAAAAGTTAATTACTTTTCTCATTATTTTCATTGCCTGAACTACGGTCCGCTCGCGATTTAATTTGCTTAAATTACACTGTCCATAGTGTGATTTAAGCAAATTAAATAGCGAGCGAACATTTCGATGCATCAAAGAAAACATTCTAATAACGATTGTTTCGGCCACATTAATTAATAATTGACCACTTATTTTTTAAATACTGCTTATGCACAGATACGCTTGTTATAGTTTTATAATAGTATATATAGACATAAATGCATAAAATCTTGTCTGTATCCCTTCTGGACATAGGCGTAGATTTTTAATTTTCTCTGCACACCTGCAGTGGTATATTTTTGACAACAACGCTTCCTACATCCACCCAAAAAAGGTATACATTAGTGTGTACCAACGTTACATAATTCTAACAGGTTTCATTTAACTGGCGATACTAATGTATACGTGAATACATATTTCTAATAACACGAACAATATACGTTAGGCTCCCATAACAACAGATCTATTAAATTATTAAATGGACAAACTAATCGATAGCACTCTGTTTGTTTACGCCTTCACTGTAAATTGCATTGCGAACAGCGCAAAAGAATAAATACACTACCAATTGGTAGATTCTCGAATAACAAGTTTACTTTTTCGTTTTGTAAAAATTGCAACGGCCGCACTCGCTCCAGCAATTTATTGACACTGACTGAGCTTGCAAAAACAAAGATTGTCTGCATCGTTTAATTTTAAATAAGTATTTAGAAAACGTGGCGGCATTATGCGATTGCAAATTAACTGGAGCCTTCTGTAAAATACAAATTATGCTTACTGCTGCTGTTTGTTATTTTACTACTGTATATCGTTATGCCTTTGTTTAATCGTTAGAATGTACATATATATTCAAACATGCAACGTACTCGTATATATTCAGATATTCAAATCGATATGGAATAGACATAATGTTCTGCAGAATACACTATGGTATATTTTATAATAGTTATCAAAGTAGACTTATTATATTATTACTGAATTTGCATGTAAACTGAATTTCTGTTATAGTTTTACAAGTTCCGAGTTCGTCCGCTTCACAGACTGCGCGCTAAATCAAAATATGACTTCAAATTACCTGCCCAGTCAAAAAAACACTTTGTATTTACGCTTTCGTCACGCGACCAGAAAGCCAGTCAAGCTATCCTTTGTAATACTAAAAGCGATACCTATTGAAATCGCTGACAGAACAATAATTAAAATCGCTTCGGCCTATTAAGCCACTTTACAGCTCTCTTTCAGCTCCAAACAACATCATTCAGACGTGCTCATTGCTTTTAAAATAATAAATTATTTGTATATTAAATTAGTTATGCGAAGTAACTTACAAGTTCAGTGTAAAATAACGGGCAAATACAAATTGTTTATTTAGAGATTAGGTGCAGTTACCCTTTCCACTCTTTAACAAATAACCTTATGTTGCATTTCTGCGGTGACTTTAACCTTTATAGCTTATTAAGCCGCTCAGAGGGTCTATTCTCGTAAAAAAACTGTTCAAAATAGAGTTCAAGTCTAGTCTCATAAATATCACAATAAATTGTCCTAAAACGTGAATATAAATTGCATTTTCGTTCATATTTGATGTATATTAGACTAGAATGTAACCCCTATTTTGACCAGTTTTAGAACACGGATTGGCCTTTTGATTTTAACCAATAAGCATCTATACTCTCTTGCTCTTTTTTGTTTTAGAGTTGGCAACACGCAAATCCTACCGGTTTACAGTAACCGGTTACCGGTATGTTAATTGGTTTGCCATGGATATAAAAACTCTCCTTATATTTTATGAACTAAGTGTTTTGTTGTATTGAAGTATCCTTGGATGCATTTTCACGCATTATTTTTCATGATGTCAGATGACGCATATCAAGGAATACACACAGTGATATAAAAATTACATTTTACTACAAAGGCTTTAAAGCAACCTTGTAGCCAATATAGAAACCGATGTAACAGACGGTAAAGTTTATAGAAAATTCTTATAGTATATTTAATAATTATAAATTGTCCCACAGGTCGTTGTTGACAACGCTAGCACAGTGCGGGTTGGCAGACACGTTTTTTTAGTTGTGCACCGCATCTTAACCCCCGTCATATGACGTTAATAGACCGGTAATGCATTTTAAAATAAAAAGTGCCCTATGTCTTAAAGCATGACATTGTCTATATGTGCACCAAGTTTCATCCGAATCTGTTTATCAGTTTACGCGTGATACTTATGTTTATGCAGTTTTCAATTACTTATGCAAACGTATACGAGTGCTCTTACTTTACGACACCAAAATATAGTGTAATCACTAGCTTAACTTTAAAGTAAGCAGAAAGTAGATGTCCCATTTATTTTGTAAATTGTTGTAGCGGTAGTGAATGCGACTACTAAGCACAAGCTCTCATGAGCTTATTAGGTAGGGTTTTCTATCAAACAAATATCAGTGGCAGCATGAAATCCCTTATAAACTAAAGTTTGTGGTACATTGATTTTGATTTAACAATTAGTAATTAGGAGCTGATACCTACACAAACTCTATGTACCAAATACTTAGCAAATAATATTCCGAAAACTATCTTAAATTAATTACGTAGTTACAAAGATAAGGAGGAATACTCGAGAGCTAGTTTGTTGGCCGTCTCAAATGAATTAGCTATTTAGTAGTCCAAGTACCGCGGTATGTCTATAATTCACGTCTACCGGTAATAAGTGCCGCCATCTATCGTCCAAACCGGCGCATTACACACATTTAGATTATGAAACAAGCTGATTTCATGTTTAAGCCGACGAATAAATTAACTAACTGTTAACGTTACGCAAATATTGCACTAATAAACGGTTAATTACTGCTTCATGCCGAGTTATAGCACTTTTCAACCAATATTTATTTACACCAATAACAGATCGTCAATCGGTAGATCTGAAAAGCGGTATTTATAAAAAAATATTTTTCATTAGGATCTATTAACGGTGCCTCAATACGTAAACAAATGACACGCTGGAACGTGTTCCATTTAAACTTCTATATTTCGGGCTTTGGGCCGATATCGATTTGGTTCGATAGACCAATATATACCTTCAATAGAAACAATAAGGTGCAATTTTCAATGTAAATATAGTTTGGTACCCGATACAACGAGCTCTTGCTAATTCCAATTCGCATGTGGCGATGACGGCAACTTTTATTTTTTGGTACTTTCCTACTGGCAAAGTAGAACTACGAACATATAGAGTCGTTAAGTTAGTTTCTCACAAACTTTTGTTGCTACGAGAAATCAAACTACAAATCTGTTGTTGTATATTTTTATGAGGAAATACGGCCCGTGTTTAATCCATACGAACATTTTAATCTGTTTTCTCTTTTTAGAGATTGTAGATATTATTATATAGTCTTTACTTTTGTAAAGACTATATAATAATATCTACCAGTTCCATATTTGGATGTTATGCTTCTTGTCATAACTTATTTATAATAAAAAAATAAACCTAGGAGCCTTTAAAATTGCAGATTTCGCACGATTATCCTGATGTTTTTCAGCAAATAATTTAAACGTAACTAAAAAAATATTAAAACGTACAGTCATAGCCAAAGTCCTCCACACTCCACTGTCTATGAAAAATATAAAATTACCGATTTAGTTTTGGAGTAGTAAATAGGGAAATATGAGTTGATGTTTTAGTCAATTTTGAGTCAGCTCTTTCGTACGTTGATATTTCGTAGGCAACATTTTTTAATGTTTTGGTTCTCGCATTCCTTCTGAAAACCTATCAATTTAATTTTTCAGCTACAATAGATATACAAATACGAAGATGTTTCAAAAGAAAAAGGAAAACAACAAAAGCATTTCAAGCAACCCCAAATGAGCTAAATATCAAAGGTTCCGTTGAACGGTATGCTAGATATTAATTTTTAAGTAGGTACACACTTTTACCAGCTTTGCGTCTTTCATATACAAATATATAATCATTTCACATTAAATAAACACTTAAAATCTTTACCGATATTATAAATGCGAATGTGAGTTTGTTTGTTTGCTACGTTTTCACGTCTTATCTTATCTTATCTTATGTGGGGGCCAGTCATTGCAGACCGGCGACACTTCGACCCACTGAGATCTTTTGTGTCGATACTCTCCCAATAACGACTGCCATAGATGTTCATGGCAGCCGGGACCAACTGCTTAACGTGCTTTCCGAGGCACGGAACGGCGATAATTGTCAATCAATACGCACATCATTTCGAAAAGTCATATAACTTGCGCGACGTGGGTTTGAACCCGAGACCCTCTGCATTGCAGTCTGTTGGTCTCCCTACTGAGCTATCGTTGCTCACGCCTTAACTACTCGACAGATCATCATACAATTTCGTATAGGTACACGTTGTTAGGGGAACAGAAAAGGACATAGGGTACCTTTCATCCAGAAAAAAGTAGTGTTACTAATCTAACCTAACCTATGTAGGTACATTGCCGCGAGCGAAGCCGCTGGCAAGATCTATTTAATAATAATAATACGATATATGTAGAGTATGCTTATGACTACGGCCAGTGCTACATGGCCGTAACGTCAAGAAAAAAGGTATATAAATATTGTCTTCTGTTTACGCGAATGTTATTCATTGAAATTAAACTACTATATACGGATTTTATCGCGTTGTTTATTTGACACTGTTACAAAATTTTTTGAAAAACTGTTACACTACTATAATCACTATTAAACTTTACAAATTTTTAAGCTATTTAAATTATTGAAACTATTAAAACTATTTATACTATTACTATACTATTATACTATTTAGATTTATTTTTACACTTTCCCCGACGTTTCGGTTGCTTTTCAGCAGCCATGGTCACGGGGAGACTCCCCGTGTTTTAATAGTTTCAATAATTTAAATAGCTTAAAAATTTGTAAAGTTTAATAGTGATTATAGTAGTGTAACAGTTTTTCAAAAAAATTTGTAACAGTGTCAAATAAACAACGCGATAAAATCCGTATATAGTAGTTTAATTTCAATGAAGGTATATAAATACTGAGCATGATCGCGTTATTACCCGTTTGCCTATATATGAGTATATGTAGGTATATATACAAACACATTTACTTACTTATAGGAATAGTTAGGTCTCTTAGTAGCAGAAGATTGACATTGCGTA
This sequence comes from Catocala sponsa, assembly GCA_963564715.1. NCBI lineage: Eukaryota > Metazoa > Arthropoda > Insecta > Lepidoptera > Erebidae > Catocala > Catocala sponsa. Next base: position 15,407,035 of record OY751338.1, on the reverse strand, counting down.
GGTGGTAGTAAGCTCCCACCGAGTCAGACTCATGTATACTGGCGTCTTTGATTAAATATTACATTTCATTTCGTTATCACGATTATTTTGTAATCCTTGCCTCAAGTACGAGATACATAGCTTTAGACTACATTGAACGTAGCACATGAATTTGCAATATACTTTGATTAGTTCATAAAAGTTACCGCTAGAGACGCTCTTAGAAAATGTATGAAAATACTTCATTCAAGATGACAATGTTTAACATACACGAGAGCCCTAGCCCAAAAGTCCTTATACCCAGAGATTGAAATCCTCAGATGACAATCCGACCTCGCCTGATGACCTCGATCGATAGAGGTTGCGATATTTTAAGATCTAAATATATAAAAACTCTGGCTACTGGCGTCGTAAGCCATATACCTACAGAACAACTAAGATTACTGGTAAATTCGCTTTTTTGGAATATAGTCACCCATCCAAGAAATTCATCATTTCATTGCTTTACGTAAAATCTGATGAGCCCTAACTTAAAACAAGGCACTATCAAGCAATCATAAATCAATGCAGATTTCCCTTCATAAACGTAAATGATAATTATGCAACTCTAGTTGAGTGTTCGCATCTAAAAAGTTGATGTGTTTGGGCGGTCGCCGGCACAGTCGCGAGCTGTGCGCAATCGGCCCTCCCTAATTACCGCCAGTAAAAACTAATTGCGAACGACTGAGTGCCGCCACCGCTCTCTCCTACACCCTGTATAACGTATTCGCAAATATTGTGATTAATGCACTGTTTACATGGACTCCTAGAATTAGCCGCGTTATACCTCAAAGGAATTTCCATGTAAACCTAATTGATGCAATGGTACAGTAAGTTGATTCAGAGAAAGGTTAGTTATATGAAACGTATTTCCATTTACGGGCTTTTCAAATGCAATTGTTGTAATTTCACTATACTTACCAACTTGACTGCATGTGATTAGTTGCTTCAAGTTCTTTTCGTTTCAAGTATAATGAATACTTACGAAATTACTCAGAAATTCACTACGTATTAAGCAGAAAACTGGAAGTATTAACAATATGATATAACATAATGTTGAAGTGATAGACAGCAATATGTAGACTGTGCCGGACACTGTTCCGAGCTGTACTACACGAGATCAGGCGTCAATCAGGGCAGCAACTTAGGTCCGTTTTTATTTATTATTATGATAAATGATCTGCCAAGGGTCGTTGGTTCAACATGTTTACTGTTCGCTGATGATCTCAAGATGTCTGTGCTCGTTAAAGACTCTGCTGACTGCGATTTATTGCAGAGGGACTTAGACAGAGCTGTTGAGTGGAGCCAAGGGAATAAACTTTTTTTCAATGTGTCTAAATGCTCGATACTGTCATTCACACGTTCACTTACTCCGATTCACCACCAGTACGTAATGGACGGCGAGCCGCTGCAGCGTGTGGATGAGGTAAAAGATCTAGGTGTACGTTTTACCAATGATTTACATTTCAGGAAACACATATCTGATATTTGTAAAAAGGCATATCGAAATCTTGGGTTTATTTTACGGCAGGCGAATGACTTCACAAACATCAATGCTCTAAAGGCTTTATATGAGGCTCTTGTGAGGAGCCATCTCGAACATAGTGCGGCTATTTGGAGTCCTAGTGAGACTAAATACTCATCTATGATTGAACGTATTCAGAATAAATATATCAGATTTATATATCTTAAACAGTATGGAGTATATCCCGGGTATCCATTGTTATATCCGTCATTATTTGTCCTCGGTATGGTAGGATATCATAAATTAGAATTAAGGCGTGAAGCTGCACTAGTCATTTATTTGTTTAAGGTATTACGTGGTGGGATACAATATCCACCTATTTTATCTCAGATTAACCTATGTGTTCCGAATGATTACGTGCGACGACGACGGAGGCCCGAGCTCCTTGCTGTGCCTCGCGCGCGCACCAACCTGCTTCAAAGGGCGCCGCTCACGCGTGCGTTGCGCGCGCTCAACGCGGTGTCTGATGTTGTCGACATATTTACATGTTCATTGAGCGAACTCTCTAAGGTTACTTGTCATGTGCTTAGTTATAGGTAGTAATAGTTATAATAATTAGTTTAGTACATTTAAGCATAAAATTATTGTCTGCGTATACCGTATTAGTAAATCTGTAATGGTATATTAGTATGTTATAAATAAATAAATATAAAAAATAAATAAACATATAACATGATATAAATTTTCGCCTCCCTAAAAATATAAGCAGAAGGGTTACAGTAACATATCATCAGCTATTTTTTGTTATCACGAAGATGCTATTGCAGTCCTCCAGGCACATTTGCAGACCAAATGCCGCTACTTAGAATTTCTAACAAATAACGGGAATCGAATCCAAGACATCACGATTGCACGGCAACTAATGCCGCAGGACTAACGAGGATCAACCGTTAAATTACATTTTCATAAAATATGTTTTAAAGAATATAATTGTAGAATCAGTTTATTTGATTGCTATTGAATACGAAATTGAGGCTTATTGTTTACCTTCTATAGAAAGTATTTTTCTCTTTCCTTTTATAATATAAAACTATGCATTTCTAACAATAACAGTTTAAGTTCATGAAACCTCTCACGAAACTTAAGCTTAGAATTTCGTATCATTATATTCTCTTATTTCAAATGTTCTTCGAAACCGAAAGCTTCTTTTAATACTGTTTAAAACGAGTTTCTCTATGAGTACCATTCAGAAACACTTCTCTACTAAAGTTACGATTAATTTAGAGCGCGTTCTTTTAACTGTTACTGACGAGAAAATAAACATAAAAGAAAATGTGTTGGGATAAAAAAATTACATGTTCTAAGTATTGTAATCTGAGGGTTTGCCAGATTGCGAAAGAAGAACCTTGGCTTTTCGAGTCATGACTTCGAAGAATTCGATCGAAGAGGGCCTGTAGGGCTCACCCGGAAAGGTGGAAGGTTCCGGGTCCTATTAACTTAACCTATCACGGTGTGCCTATTCTTGCCTTAATGGTGGGTGCAGCCATCTAGCAATGCCTAATGTTAGCATTAGCTACCTGCGGATGACGCCAATCACAGTGCCACACTACATAAACTCCAAGATTATGGCAAGTATGGATGTATGAACGGGTATCCTCCCACGGTGGCTTGAAATACTTGTGAAATACATTTTGTAGCATATTAGTTTATGTATTTCATTTGACCTACCCGGTGTACTTACATGTTCCACGAGTGGCGTAGATAATAGAGCTCATGATAATATTTTCTTAGCTGACTCTTACGAATTATTCCTAAGGAATGAGTGGGCTGAAGGATTGTATTCTAAAGTTGCTATCACACGGCCACAGAAAAAAGTGTAATATCAAAATCTTCTAAATTATTATTGTCATTTTTCTTATTAATATTGTAAGCCACTCTCATTCTGGTTTGTTAATACGAATGTCATATTATTATACTACTGCCATATTTTTTCTCTTTATTGGGTAAACTAACAATATCACAATAACAAATTTTAAAATTGTATGGTTCTAAACATTGTGACTAATTGTGACATCCACACCGTTTACCACGAGTAAAACAAATACATAATACATTACAAGTTGAGAGTAGTATACTTAAAACTAAAAACTAAGAAATTAGTATTAGTATGTGCAATATTTAATAACATGATTTTTGTAAGCACCCACACTATTTGCGTATATGTCAATGTGATTAAAGTGGCAGTTGTATGCGTCAAGTATGCGACGAATAGGAGCGCGCTTGCCTGCGTTTGTACGCAATGTTGGTATGACAAATAGCGGAGTTGTACAATATGCCCACGTGTGGAGTCTCATGGGCACTCCTTAATTAATATTATTTTAAGCCTTAAGTTAAGCCTTAAGTTCTTTTAACACGTCCTGTTCTGATACATGAATATCATTAATAATAGGACCATAGCTGATTTCTCTATCCTCTATCGTCTTTCGTCCGTACTGAAAGAATCGGTTACGTTAGAGGGCTGAAAAATTAAATAAAGAAATCAAGTTACAGATGCTTTCAGGACTATTCGCCTCAGTGCCGTTATAATGTACACAATTTGGAATATCTGACTGAGCTGTACGGTTCTTTATATAAGTCCAAAAGAATTTAATATTTTTAGGTATACTATCTTCTACTAAGTTTATATATTTGTTGTTACATATAAGTGATTCCTTTTTAAACCTTGCTCGAAACATAAAAAATATTGCGTAATCTGATTTATTTTTATATATCTTCCATTTAATCCAAGCCCCATTTTTTATTCTTAAATATATGTATCAATGCAGGGGTGAACCGGACAGGGAATTTGGAATTGTAAATGCGCTTAGAAGGAACACGTTTGCATTATAATATCAAACAAGTTTTCATAAAATATTCCAACACTATCTTCGGCGGATTTATTTCGAAAAATTTAGCACCAATCTATTTCTAGAATATCATTGTTAATTATGTAGAGCATAGTTTGCATTCCTGTAGCTATATCTTGTATGTGGCTTAGTGTGTATAGGTTTGTATAAGTTACTATCAATTGGTATTAAGACGTAAAATGGAGGATGATGTAAGTCCGGTGGAACAAGGGTGATAGGAGCAGAAAAGATCTTGCTGTCGTGGATACTAGTTAGACATAAGTCACGTAATCTGTTTGAATTATTTTTAAAGGTATTTATTGTATACAGAGAAATAAAACTTAATAAGTGAGAATTTAGTGGCTTTAGATTGTTTATGCTTCTAAGTTTCATTTGTGTTCCATCAAGGTACCAGTCAAGATGAGGTAGTTTGAAGTCTCTAATTTAATTAAAATTATCATAGTGCTTTATCTGTATAAAATCCTGTATTTCATTGAAAAAAGTGAGATATACATCGGAATTCATGCCAAGCGGAATATAATTGGCGCTTTTAAGATATTGAGACTTGCCAATGCGTAGCTCTAATAAGATATTGTCTATAAAGGGTAGAATATCAAAAAGTGGCGGCAGGGGGTCCAGGCGTACAGCGCAAAGCACACAGCGAGCTCCACCAGAACTCTACCTCCATCACTAGGCTTAGTTGCGGCGTGGTCTTGGTCGTATCGGAACACATTATAGCAGGCGTCCACAAATTCATTATTTATTATGCCATCATGCAGCCAAGTCTCTGTTAATATTATAATATCATACTGTGGGACAGTATGTCCAAGTAAATATGTAGTATTCAACTTTGTTCTCAGCCCACGGCAGTTCTGATAGTTGACTGACAAGACATTGTTATTTATATTATCAAACATCATTTATTAAATTATTAGCTTTTGCCCGCGGCTTCGCTCGCTTTAATTTAGAATTTGACAATCAATTCGGGTTGTACTCTGCTTATAATAATATAATTAAATCATGATTCGAAAGACACGTGGCGCCATCTAATATCATAAGAACGTTATTGTTGCTTTCCTCGGGAATAATAATTTTTTTCGGGATGAAAAGTAGCCTATGTCCGTTTCTGTACACCTAACAATGTATATGCAAAATTTCAGAATGATCGGTTCAGTGGTTTAGGCGTGAAAAGGTAACAAACAAACAAACTCATTTTCGCTTTTATAATATTAGTTAGGAAGTTAGGATTAGGATTAGGATAGGATTAGGATAAGGTATTGAGTACAGATGATTACATTTAGAGTCACAGTAGACATAGGCCTGATCATACGGAATTCATGCACATATTAAAACACTGAGGTCTAGAAATGGTTTTTTATTATATTTATGCATAATGTACAGATGCAAGTAATATTAAGCCCGGCAGAATGAGTATAAATACAAACGCTATGCAATGCGTATAGTGATTAAATACAGAACTTTTAGGAGATACATTCAGCCGTGTAATAATGGTTTTTATGTAACGATTAAGCGAGGACTTATTACTTACATGTAATTGAATGTTAAATAGCCTCGAAAGAGTACACTTGTTATTATTATTTATATAATTTTAGTCTGAGATACACAGGTATAAGGAAATTACACAATGGTGCCAATTCTGTTGTCACAAAATTCTATAAACTTAACTAAAAATCACTAAAATTTAGTTTAGTCCTGTCAAACGACATTTCGTATTCTGAAACCATTAAAACTGACAGGACTAAACAAAATTTTAGTGATTTTTAGTTAAGTTTAGAGAATTTTGTGACAACAGAATTGGCACCAATATATAACTAATATAATGTAACTATAACTTTAATATAGAAAAGTATAATGAGGTTTATAGTGTGAACAACTACAAATATATGGTTTAAGTATTATGTCTATTATATTACCGCGTACACTCGTATAATAATAAATGTTAGTTATATGTACGCGTATAGGCACAACTAACACAGAAAGAGACACGTTTACAATCTTGCTGTGATGTCTGTTAAACTTAAGGTTTTGTTCATTTGACTCGAGCGATATCCTGGGGTGATCTGATTGCAATAGCAGGGGAAGTATGAGTAAGAGCCAGAACGGTTCCATGTTTGACCCACACATATTTATATTCGTATTTCTTAGCGGCTTCTCGACACTGGCGAAATAACAATTTGTTGTTTAGCGTTAAATGCTCATTGACGTAGATAGCAGCAGGCTGTCTCGACATTGCACTGTCTTGCTTGCTTGTTCATTGCATGTATTTTATTATCAAGTTGTTAAATTTGTGTTACGCAATCATTACTTTTAGATATATTCATTTCTACTGTTTTCAATCGACTGTCGAAAAGATCCTGTTGTTCATGCGAGAACCTAATTGATTTCTTCACTTCGCTCAGTCGAGTATTAACTTCATTCAGTGACTTGTTGAGCTTGGAGGCATCCGTGTTAAGTTTTAACACATTAGAATTAAGTTCTGTTAACGCAGATGTAATTTTCGATAGCTGGCAAGTTATGGCTGTGTTTACCGCGATGGCAATGCTATTCGTGATGCTGTCGGTGATAGAATTATTCCATATCTGGATTTGTTTTTCAAATTTTTCTTCAAATTAGATCATAACTTATCTATCTGTATTGCCATGTTGCATCTGTTTGCGTTTACGGGTAGTAATGTATTACTATGGAAACTATTAAACGTTCCCACATAATCCGGCAAAGCTGTAAATACTTCGCTAATTTAATCTATAATGGTTTAACGTACGTACAAGGTTTCCACCAAATCGTTCATACAAGGTTTCCACCAAATCGTTTCTATATCCGTATGTGATTTACATTGAACCGTTGGTTTATTAATAAACATCAACAAAATATGAAGTATTTTGTATTTTCTTTACACACCTAAGGTTTCCGATCTGTATAAGTAAAATCCCACGCAGACTATGTGCTTTGAACATCAAAGAGAACGTTTCACATAAAACGGATTGTATCAAATGAATACTTATAAATGTTTACATAAATAAGCTTACGATATTTTCTTTTAAAAGATAAAGGTTGGACAGCGAATATTATATTGAATAGAAATTCGGGAGAACAACAGTAGGTAAATCTGTTACTTAATTGTGAAAGATCAATGATAATTGGAAAAGGTTTAGCAAAAATCCGCCTCGGTCCCTCTTATCGGCGGCAGATCGGAAAAGCTCGAGAAAACACAACGAAAGATACATTTTGTAAATACATCCTGCGCGCCCATTACACCAAAAGATACAAATAGTGATAATAAATCTCTACTAGGATAGTATTGTGTGTATTATGGCTTTAGATATTGTGCTATACATCCATTATTTAGCTGCGAATATGCCTGAATGAACACTTACTTTAGTAGACCTACGAAAGAGAACATACCTACATATCTACGTAAATACATATATCAAAATACATATGAATATACTTATATTTCTCTTTTAAATTGTTTAATTAAACAGAAACAGAACTTATTATTCGTATCATGACTATACAAATTTGACACCCAATGTTGGGTTAATTTAATTCGGGCCGGGTAATCCGACGGACAGGCAATAGGTACCGCTGTATTCATAATTAAAAACAGGTGGCCCGCTCGCGATGTACAGCGAATGACTAAAGCGTCGCCATTTTGGACACGAATCACTTTGAAAGGCTAATTGTTAACCACGCCGATGTAAGCCTTTATTTATTCAACTAGAAAAGACTTAACAAATACTTGGTTTACCCAATATATCCTTTACCAGGTGAAAAGGAATATTAGCCCTCCGACCAGGTGGGATGACGATCTGCGAAAGACTGCAGGCAAATGCTGGATGCGGCAAGCTTAAGACAGGGCGCTATGGTGCTCTTTGGGGGAGGGCTATGTCCAGCAGTGGACTATTATAGCCTGATGATGATGATGATGATGATCCTTTACAAAAGCTCGTACTGGAATGGCGATTGTAACAGATCATACATTCCACAGTCTATAATAAAACCGGTCAGGTGCAAGTTGGACTTGCACACCAAGTGTCCCGTACCATCGTACAAAAAATAACACTTTGTACTCTTTCATTATTTGTTGTTATAGCGGCAATAGACACACACACTAAAAATATCAATTCTCTGCCTATTACAGTTCATGAGATAGCCTGCTGATAGCCAGACGGACGGATGGACAGCGGGGGCTTTGTAATAGGGTTGACACTCTTCGGGTACGGAACCCAGTATACATGATCGTTATAACGTCAGATCCATAGAACTGTATAGGAGTAATTAATGTTTTGTGGTTATATCCACTCATACTTATAAGTGGTATCAATAAATCGTGATATAATTATATTAAGAAATGAAATTATAGTGTTGGTTGCGGAATGCGACGTAAACAAGTAACGTCACGAATCATCCGATCGAGCGAGCTATAAAAGCGCGCTCGGCGCGCAATGACTCACATAAACTCACATTGACATCGAGCGGCGGACGGAACGGACGTGCTGTGTGATCGCTGTTGGGTGATATCAATTATCTCTTACTTTATTTGTTAATGCATTTCTTGAATAAGTCAATGATTATTTCAAGGTTAAAGTGCGTCAGTTATTTTTTTAAGCTGTTTCACAACTGATTCCTAACAATAGTGTTAGTATTTGTTTTTTTTTCTAGTTTTTATTATTGTTCTGCTTTTTTATTTTCTTATTTCTTCATGTATTGGGTGTGCCCTTTTATGTGCCAAAATAAATATTTTTTCTTTCTTTTCTTCTTTCTTTCATATAACAATATAATATAAAATTAAAATAAAACTATTTCAGAAACTGTTACTACAATAACTGATAACTAGAACAATAACAGTTGTTCTAAGCAAGCATAAGAGGTAAAAGAAAAGCTTTAATTGATAGCACTGACAACCGATTCCGACTTATCTACGGTATTTGGTATTAAAAATATAATTATGACGTAAGATCCATCTATCGGTAGTAAAGAAAACTATAGAAAGCTTAGTTACTCGGAACCACCATAAGTCAGAGACTAACTATACATCTATACAGAACTATAACAATCATAATATCCCCATAAGTCATTCATTTTTTTTTGTGTCATTAATTCTGTATTTAAAAGGAATCATATTCCTTATTGATATAAGATTTCTTTAGGTATAATCTTTGAAGTTGTCTGCAATTTCGACATTGTTGGCTTTCCTACATTACTTTGAATCTCAGAAACGAGATCCATACGGATTACTGATAGTTGGACTAATGTTAAGTTGCCGTAGACGTAAACCTGTTTTTATTCAATCTACATAAATAAAAATAATATAATCTTTATTTTCTATAACACAATACATAATTAAATTATATTGTGTATTGATATAACGTTCGGTGAATCTTTATTCGATGCCATACGATTGAGTTGTCGAGCTTATAAGGTATATATAGGTATACCATATAATACTCGTATCTATGCATATCTGCTTTTGTATTCCGAATCAACATAATTTACAGTTATTAAGTAAAGATTGGTTAAATGTCTTTTTTTATTTGCTGTCACATTAATTTTAAAACATTTAAAATTATAAAAATTTACACACAATTGGTTAAATGATTTTACTCGTTTTAACTTCCCCGATTCCACTGATATTATAAACCATATAGCTGGAGCATCAATAACAGCATCATAATATCGGTAATGTACTAACTAACACCAAACACTGCAGTTTTTTTATACGTTACCTGTTTTCAGGATATTGTTACATCAACATAAGTTTATATACATTTATTACAATGTATAGTGAGCCCATTCCCTAATCACCGCGGCGGCACATGAACACAAAGGAAATCTCAACGAGTAATCATTAGTCGCCGCCGATCGGTCAATTAATACGGCACCTATTTTGTTTATTTTGCTGATTTGACCATACAGACGTTCTGTATGTTCTCATACAGAACGTACTGCTGTCAGACGATGATATATTTATATAGGCTCGGATAGAGTTCGTTCTCATTATTATTCAATTTGTTTGGTTTTGTTTGAGCGCAGCGGTGTTGTGTGACAGCTGTGCATTAGGTCACTAGTTCGGTCAGGGAAAGTTAGCTATATTGACTTTTTATTTTAAGAAATTCTTAGTAATAATACGTAGTCTGGTACTGTTTCTATTTGATTGCCGAATGGGGCAAAGTATTATTGGGTTCTTATAGATCGAAATACTCAGTAGCAGCACGAAGTGAGTAACAGTGTTCGGTAAACAGCAATTGGATCGCATCTAAATTGGGTACCAAGAACTTGGTCCAGTTCAACGCCAAGAAGACCCAGGCATGCGCGTTTTCAACAAAAAAGTCTCCTTTCCTTCCCCTCCCTTCTCTGAAGAACACTCCACTGGTGATACATGACAGCCTCTTTATCTCAGGTATGGATCTTTGCCGCACCCTGAATCCAAAAACTTACATCGAGAGCGTCATCAAGCAAGCTTTGCGAAAACTTGGAGTTCTGAACAAGGTGAGGTGGTTCATCGCGCCTGGGCAGCTGTGCCTACTGTATAAGGCTAATTTTTGGGATGGCTCCGCGCAGTACTTGCTGGCCGCTCTCAACAGGTTACAGCAGCGGGCTGTCCGTATCATCGGAGATCCAGAGGTCACTAGTTCTCTAGAACCTCTGCAACTCCGTAGGGACATGGGATTCTCTGCCAAGGCACGTGTTTCCTTCTTCCTTCAATCCTGGGTTATTTAAACCGGGCGGAAAAAGCACCTTTTAGACCGACAAAGTAGAGACCTCAACATCGCCTCAGCTGCTTTGCGGATGGTATGGAGGCCACTGCTTTTGGACCACATAACCGCTTACCATCAGGCGGAGTGTGGTCATTATGACGAGCAAAATATAATAATGTTCTACCACATAGAAATTATAAAAGATAGGCGACCCCTATTACGTGAGACCTAAAATCATAGCTATGGGTGCTTATAACTCTGTACTTAACCCTTTTAGAGATATACGCGTGAGTCTATGTATGTGTCATATCATTCGCTTACAACTACAAGCGTAATTCAGAATCCGAATACACAATTTTAAACGTGCAGGCATACATGTATATACAAAAGATTATAAATGCTTACATGCTTGTCAAGCTCTAAGTTGCGTGTGTACTTGGCTCGCCCACTTGTCCGCGGTAATACAGCGCACAGCTTAAACTAAATGTAATGCCAGCTTCACATTAACCTACGCATTGTAACATACACTACAGAACTTTTCGCCGAGTGAACCGCAACTTAGTATTAGATACACGAACAAGATAAACATGGTTAGTTTACAAAGTTGCTGCTTTGCATATTTACTTGCCTACCTAGGCATAGCTAGCTTCATCAAGATATCCTCTAGTAATAACTAGAATAAGGCTTAAGACAGCTTTATAATTAACTGTTGTAAGTATTTATGTAATTACTTATTCTGCCTCATTGGTCTAGAAGTTTAATTTTATGCTATTGTTATCAAGTACTCAATAGTAGCACACGGTTGTGACGTATTATACTGTTTTAATTGTTATGTTATGATTGCATATTTACATTTGATTATTTCTATAATTAATAATTATCATTGTTATTTGTTACTGTACTAATTTTACACCTTAAAATGTAATTAATCAATATTTAACTATCCATTTGATACATTGATAAAACTATATAAAATATAAGGTAGGAGATTAACAAATATTCATTCTCGTTACAACTGTCAGTTAGAACGTTACTCTGCTGAAATATATACTGGTTGTGTAAAAAGTATCTCGGTGTTTCGTTGTGCAAGAACCACGACTGCGTAATACTATGTTACGGCAGTTCGTAAGGGTTAGACAAAGTATTACATAGTTATCTGTTAGGCAATTCTCAATACTACAATCTGGAAATGTGCCTCATAGAGGACAATAGGCTCGTCTCTATAACGTGGGACCTAGCGTAAAAATGTGGGGTGAACACCTCTGCGTATTTCTTTTAAGATAGTATATGTGTGAGTATGTGTATGATCTTATTTGTGAGATCCACTGATAGGTATTCAGAGTCTGAATCTTAAGTGTTTATTAAACACAGTACATAAGGCAAACTTTACTTATAGACCAATCGATAACAAGATTTGAAACGTCCTAACTAAAATTTTAAATGCAAATGTGAGTTGATTTGTTTGTTACGACTCCACCGATCATCATGAAATTTCGCATACAGTCAGGAATACAGAAAGGACATAGTACATACATTTCATCCAAAAAAATGCTCCGTTCCCAAAGGATAAATATATTTGACAGAATCTACATTAGCACGAGCGAAGCCGTGGATAAAATCTAGTTTACTTTATTGAAATATTCGCTTGAGCAAAAAGTAAAGGAACCATGTAAAAAATAACGTCTATTCGCAGAGTTGTCCTTTCAATTCCGAGTGAACCCAGTGTCGCATTTATTATATTAGCTAGGTATTATTTTCTGAGTTCTGTCACTTATGATTACATTTGATTTCTCCAATATTTCTAATGCTTCTTTAAGCCGACAGCTGGTTTATATAATATTCATGTGGTCAAAGTCACAAGGCTACTTTTCACACAGGCCGTTATAAATAAATAATGAGTCGATCGCCTTCCTTCGTAATAAATAAGTAATAGTATATTCGAACTGGCCGTTGGTGCAATTGCGTTAATAAAAGCGCTGTAGTCGGAATCGTAAGATGCTCAGTCCGGTTGTTCTGTCAAGCAATCATTCTCATTAAAATAGTCTGTGTTACTGTGCTCTGTAGACGGCAATGAATCCTAAAGATCACAGAATACAATATATAAAACAATATTTTATTATTACTACGAATCGCGCCTGACATCACTATCAAAATTGCGCCTGGTCATTTTCGGATCCACGGAGATCACCCAGTCAGCCATTAGTGTTGTTTAAGTATTAACTAGAATGTGATAATATTAATAAGTCGATAAAAATAAAATGTTATATCTTACTAAAAATGATATATACGGATGTATTTGTCGCGGTTTTACATTGGAAAAGGGCTGTATTACGTAACGCTTACGCTTATATGACCATACCTTTCTGTTACGCGCTATATATTGTTTCAAAATGAAAAAGAAATCCCTACTGGATAAAAAGAACTTAAAGGTAACAACGGGCTAAGAACTTCTGAACTTAGTAAGGTGCCTACTCGTAGCCATCTTATAATTTAGATTAGAACCAAAAAGAAAAAAAATATTGTTCTATGAGAACTTTTCTCAATTTTCACATAACTGTGCGTTACTTAAATACTTAATTGGTCCAACAGTATTTTTAAAGTAAAGTAAATATTGATTTTCTTCTAAATATGGTGGTCTAAACAATGATTATAATATAATATTATTCTAATTACTGATTCTCTTCGATAGCGTACGTAAATATTTTATTAGGTATTTGGAAAGAGAGACATTAAATACTCAGTTTAATATATTTATATGTCACCAGTTTTCAAAGTCATGCCATACAGGCCGGCACACGAACGTAACAGAATTATTTATATTTTTATCCTTTACAAGGGAACGACGAGGATACGATAATGGCATGACGAGACGAGGTTACGAAAATGGCCAGGATTCATTTATATCCTTCCTATATAATATATAAACGACTTTGGATTTGTTTTTAGAATGTTGAGTTGCCATACATACCTGCCAAAGGTAGTAAAAACAATTCATAAATGGTATCTTACTACAGCAATTTTCTTCTTAGTGATCTTATAGAAAATATATTAAATTTGTCTTTGTGAGAGGTATCGATAAAGTGAATACCTTCAAGTATGTATATCTACTTTTTCGATATATATATATGTACATACATAACATGGCGTACAAGTATGCTAGGTAATGTATGTGGTGGGAAAATCTAAAAATTTTACGTTGATGGCAATGAGAAATATAAACTAAAATTCGCTTAAGGGAGGTGCATCATTAGTGCGTTGCGTTACGTCGTCGCGACAGATCATCGCATTGTATGCCGCATCTGCGCTCCGATGACGCACGACGTCGCAGCGCAAAAGAGCGACGCACGCACCGATTCCAGTCTTCATTCCACAATGGATTGGAACACTGTCCGTCGTCGCACCGGAGCTCCGACAGAGCAGTGCAGCACCCCGCTTCGTTTCTCATCCGTCGATCCGTTAAAACGTCGCGTGCGACGACGCCACGCATTAATGTGGCATGTCACAAAAATATATGGAAAACGACGCAGCGTCGACACTGCGACGACGCAACGCAACGCAACGCACTAATGAGGCATCACCCTAAATCTGACTCCCGTAAATGTTACAATATTTTTAATACTCACATATACCTATGTATGTAGATACTTCATTATAGAATGAAACGATAGCCTAGTTAGAGACCACCACCACTCTACCACGCAGATGTCATAAGTTCGATCCTAAAGCGCGTATTATTCGAATTTATGTGCTTATTAAATAGTTCATATATTATTATAGCTCGCTTCAACGGTGAAAGAAAACATCATGAGGAAACCTGCATGTCTTAAAGTTCTCCTAATGTTCTCAAAAATATGTAGAGTCTGCTAACCCGCACTGGGACAGCGCGGTGGACTATGGCTTAACCCTTCTCACACTGAGCAGAGGCCCGTGCCCAGCAGGGGAGCAGTTTAATACACGGCTGATATTATATTATTATAGATACTTCATAATACAAACTTGAAATGTATCTTGTAAAATGTATAAACGTTTTTGAGTTTGAATATAAAACCAGAAGCACAAACCATAGTTAAAAATAAATTGTAAATAAGTACAATTGTCTTAGACTGCCACAAATATTTTTAACTAAATCCATTGACCGAAGCTGAAAATATATTTAACATTTCTCATAATTTGTTCACAGTTTATGACTGCCCATCGTTGTGGCTCATAATCCCTAAGTCGCTCCTTACAACGCCCAGGGGAGAGGAGAAAATGATGGGGTGGCCGTTAAGTCTTTAATTAATTACTGTTTGAGTCACCACCAGAAGAATAAACATCATTATTTACTATTGAGTTGATTTCTACTTAGCAAATAAGCACCTTTACGTACCAGGCTTTTAGTTCCTGCAATTTTACAATAAGCAATCATTTTGTATGAAGAATTTTCGACTATAAAAAGATAGAAACAAATGTTTCATATTACATGCACGATAGATATCTAATTGTTTCTTGATACACAAAAGATGGCTTTACAAATTCGTACTTCGAGAGTACATTGTTGTAGATATTTTATTGTATCAAATATTAACTGCCTGTCTAAAAAAACGTTACTTATATAAAAATAAATATAAACATATATTTATGCGTACCTCTTTACCAGAAAGAATACTAAGATTACAGTTTTGCTACTACTCGCATTTCTCTTTCACTCTTATTATATGTTCATCAGTTTACATATTTTTGACCTTTCACTAGAATGTTTTTGATCTTGTCACAGAAAGTTTATCTATGTCTTGCTTTCCGACTATCCCATCCATAATCATTTTGTATACTTTCTATACTTACATTATATTATTAAATAATATATACACTCTTAAATAAATATTTATTATTTCGATTTGAGACATTTCGCGAGTAATCTACTCTAATAATAACATACTTTGTCCCTGAACATTATGTTATTTCGTCGAAAAACATCACACACAGCTTTCATAGTATTAAGAAGAATGAGGCGGACACATAATAAACCCCATATCATGAGGACCCGTAAAATAAAATGGCCGGATTTTTATAACATATTGTGTGGACGTAAATCTCGACACCTGGTTATGAGTTACTGCGGACAGTCCACGTTTTACAATGTTCCTGGGAATTAAATTACACCAGTGACACCCCGTGATAGGCACCGTATCCATACTGAATACTTCTCGTGGGTGAAGAAATATTTATGATAGAGTTATTCGGAATTTCGTTTTATCTATTATACTATATCTTTCATCTGTAGATATTAATATAGGGATAGATCATGCGTAGGTTAAATGACTCCACCCAATTTTCGTACAAATGCTTACACTTGCTATAAGCACGTTATAAGGTATCGGTTAGGATTCCACCAATTATACTATTGATATGATCTAATCTCAAACAATATTTATGCTACTTTTGAAAGATCTACAACATCACCAGACATCAAGCAAACATTATTAACAACGCATAATTATTAACCTTCCTACGTCAAAGGGTAAAAACGTGATGTGTTACATTTTACATTTATGATAGTTCGACCATGGAATTAATAAGTACTTAGGATTCCATGAGCTCGGCAAGCATTTATAGCATTGACATTGACAAGAAACTATTATGCAAGCAATATATTTATCTAAGGTCTACAAATTATTATAACAGCTGTGTTTATTATTGTAATATGGTAAATATATATAATATTATAGAATATATTATATTATTATATATTATATAATAATATAATATATTCTACCACATACACACAACACCATCTAGCCCAAACTAAGCAGAGCTTGTACTATGGGTACTAGACAATGGATAAACATACATATATACTTTTTTTTGTAAATACATACATATTATACATAGAAACACCCAGACCAAGACCAACATCCATGTTCATGCACACAAATATTTGACTCGTGCGGGAATCGAACCCGCGACCTCAAGCGTGGCAGTCAGTTACACTAACTACTACGCCATCGAGGCCGACCATATATTTTCTTATAGCATTACTACTGCAGATTTACTTGTGCAAACACCACACAACACGGCTTTTATTGAAAACAAACAATAAGTATATTAATTCTAATTTATAGTACCAACAATTATTTCATTTTACAGTATTAAGTTAAAATATCGAGCTTTGTTACTGTTAAATTTTAGTCACGGCACTGTTTACTTATATGTGCAAAATGTAATAAAATCATAACAAACAACTTCACCTGAAATGTGACGTGAACACGATTAACATATAGGATCAGTCAGATCAAGTAACCAACTCAACCAAGGAGACAAGGGTCATTTTGGTAGAGTTGTGCGATTGGCTCGCCGATACAATTTTCTTTCCCTTAGCCTGTAACATATAAGTTAAAGTAGAAAATAAAAGTACCGCATACCGTGCTGCCGCAGTATAAAAATTGATTTCCTTTAAAGCACAGTGATGGTTAGATATCACGAAGTCTATATCATAGCAGCAAGTCGAGCCAAAACTACTTATTTCAGCTGATCGTAAATAGAAGTTCGCGCGATAAATTCAGCCATAGCATGTCGATATACACTCGTACAACTATAGTCAGGGTTCGAAAGTTTTACAAAAACATAATTTAATAAACGACACTATCCCCACGAGAGTTATTAATCAACCGTGTTTCATATGCAAATGAATCAATTACATTTACACGGTAACAACAGTTTATGATAAGTAGTTAATTTGTATTCTAATAATTATATGTATACCCTTTTGTTACAATGCTGTTGTGATTTGTGATCAGTCCGGGAAAGGTATGGTGGGGTTAATAATATTTGATTAAGGTTTGACACTTAGCCATCACACTGCTGATTACAATCGGTAGAGTGCAATCCCGGAATTATACGATATGATTGAACTATTGAACTTTAGATCTCAACGATTTCATGTAATAAAATGTATCTGTAGTCAACGATTGAGCTTAGAAGAAAATGTAAGTAACATTTCTGTAAGCCTACGAATATGGCTGGAGACCCGACTGTATGCTTTGCCGCGCGCAAGTATTAAATAAATGCGTTTCAGGTTGTAGTGTAAAAATTGTTTTGAATGACACTTTGACGTAGGCAATATACTCGTACTTGAGTAAAACGCCACTAAAATTACCCTCACTATCTCTTTTGCTAAGAATAGGCTCAGGATTTAAAAAAAAAGGAAAGGTATGATCTGATCATCATCCGTAATATTAATTTTGTACGACTTCTTAGTAATCTAAAATTTTCTCTGCATAATGTTGAATACGATGGCAAAGCAGTGTGCAATTAATTAGTGAAATTAATTAATTAAGTTATTTCAAAATGTATCCGACTTTATGCCTGCTTCCTATCTGTTCATAATGTATCATTGTGTGTTATTGTTTAAAGATTTATCATAATAACAGACTAATTTACGTTTATGTTAGTATATTTCGTTTGTGTGCTGACCTAACTTCCAATCCCACCGAATATCGCGACAATTATGTTCATTGATATTGACAGATGTCATAATTCCTCCGAGCAGAGGGTTTATCCCTATATATCCTATTGCAACTTACTATAGAATTTCTATGCTGTAAATATATACTAGAATACGTTTGTCTCTCAAAACGGAGCAAATAAAATACGTGAATTTATGAAGTTGGTTGATTTTTAAACTTGGGTATGGACGTACTTATAAATAAAAAAAAATTATTAGATAGACCGCTGCTAATTCTACTATTATAAAAACAACTTTGTTCTTTGTTTAATGTTTCTTACTCAATCATGCTTAGAGCTCTGATCAAGGGATGATACTTGGCACTTACAAACAGTCCTACACCATGTCCTTGGTTTAACATACCTATAGGATATTTTATCCTGATTTTGAGGATTAACAGTTTAAATTAAATGTTAATTAAGCAACTCTTTACTTCTGTTATTGAGAATAGATGACGCCGCTAGTGAAAATTTTTCTTGGCAGTCCTGTTTGTATGTTTTGTAATTACCCATTAGTATTATAAAAGAGTTATTTTAAAAATCTTTGATCGTGAAAACACTTTCATGCGGACAAAGCCACAGGTGAAAGCTGGAACTTAATGCGTAATGCTGTCTCAAAATACGCATGGAGTACTAAGAAATATAAATGATAAAACAATACCTTTTGGTCACAAAGACTAGCTACTGGCGGTCTCTCACAATACAACCTCTAATAATTAATTAACTAACGTATGGTATTGATACAGCTTACAGTTTAACCTATTATGCAATGATTGGATAATCGCTTTACTATTGATTATCTATTGATAATCAATAGTAGAACGATTACTAATGAATTGAGTATGCAGTTGTAACAGGATGTGTATAGCAACGACAACAACAAATCGGTCGGTGCGAACTCGAAATCTAACAATCAGCTGTAAATGCAGACAACACCTTATGTCACAAGGCACTGGAAACGGTCTAATTACATTTTTTTAATTAACACTTCTATTACTAAAAGAATTCCCAAAATGGGAAGTAACCTTAATCGCCTAAAACCATACTGGAATTAATAATTATATACGATAGTTGAGGAAATCGTCAATTTCAAAAGTTTTATTTAGGCTTAGCACACATTTTTAAACATAATTATATTCACTAAGTGACCTGAAATCATCTAAGTTGTTTGTTTAGTTTGGCCTGTCGCCTGTTTAAATTCTTAGTTCTTAAAAAAGCTTGGAATACTAATTTTAAAATACGTAGTTATTATATAAATAGATTTATCTATTATACTTTAAAAACAAAAAAAAACATTAAATGGCTTAATGAATATACGTTGTGGCCAGTATTTTAGGAAAATAACATTCTTTTTTATTTGACGGTACATCGTATTTATATATCACGTATCTTACGCAGCATCATCATTATTAAATTTATGCATCGTATCATTATTCAATTTCAGTTTCTTTTTACGATGATTTGCCACGGTGAAATATAGCCTCGGTTACATTCCATTTCTTAAGGGCCTCTTCAAATAAAATCACACCGTTTTGAATCTTTAATTTGACTTAAAATATACACTAGCAAACAAACACACACCCATAAACTACTGACTAGTTTAAACTGCTACTAATATGGGATGACACTTGTTGTTCTTCAGTACATTGACATTGTTGTCACTATGAAACAAACTAGAGAGACATGTAGAGGCACATTCACATGTGTTGTTGTGGGGACAGCGTTGACAGACATTTTTCTGATCACACTTTGGATCACACATCGAGATTTCGTTTGAGAAGGCTTGCTATCTCCGCAAAGTCAGGCGACACGTAGAAATCCTGGTGAGAAACAAAGTTACATATTACTTATATTCTTTTTTGAAAATGGCGCTTACTTAACTTACAAGCTCGCAATCGCCAATAAAGGCAACAGTGGGTAACGACAGTAAACATTTCCTCAGGATTTTTCTAAAGAATATTATATCTAATCATCAGTGAAGTGAAACTAGCAAGAATAAGTTAATCTAACAGTGATGGATCGATCACAACATTGAGTTGTTCTGTTTTTAGTTATCACAATACTCTCATTCTTTCTAAGTATATCGATATCTTTTTATATAATATAATCCTATCACACTGTCCCACTCCTGGGTCATAGTCCACCACGTTGGCCCAGTGCGGGTTGGAAGACTTCACATATCTTCGAGAACATTATGAGAAACTCTCAGACATGCAACTTTCGTTACGATGTTTGCCTTCACCGTAAAGCAAGCGATAATTAATTAATACGCACATAAACACTTTAAAAAATCAGAGGTTTGTGTCTTAGGATCGTTGGCTGTTCAACCGGTCTCGGAACTAGGATATCGCTGCTATTGTTTCATCGAAACTAAAAACGTGAAAACGCTTTAATAAAAATACATGTGCTATCTATCACAGCGACGTATTGAAAGGGAACGGATTTTATATTTAAAATGAAAACTATTCATTTGTCTGACTTTTAATCCTATTGATAATTTTTACGTACAGCACTGTTTTTGGTATCACGCAGGATTTTTCGTTAAAATCTGTAGTCAATGAAGTAGTAGACCTGTAATATATACCTGTAATAGGCATGCATGTCAGAACTGATTCATTATTGTAACAATAATTATGTAGATGTAACATGTAATGCTGTTGGTGTACCAACGAATAAATAAATAAATAGACTATTACGGTATGGATATATGTACATATCTGAATCACTCTAAATATCTCACTAGTTAATTGACTATTGTCTAAACACAATAACTGAGATAAGGGGCTTAATTTGACCTTGTTTACCTCTAGACGATTGAATATCTGTCTATATTGTTCTATTTTCATAAATACATATGTACATCCTAACTATTATTATAAGTGTGAATGTGAGTTTTGTTAGTTACGCTTTCATGCCTTAACTACTCAACCGATCACCATGCAGTTTTGCATATACGTTTTCAGGGATACAGAAAAAGACATAAGGTACCTTTCTTCCAGGAAAAGTACTATTCCCGAAGGATACAAATTCATTGACAAAATCTATATTAACGCAAGCGAAGCCGTGGGAAAAATCTAGTAGTATACCTAATAATAGTGTTATTTTATATAAGGACTTCTATCATTAATAAACATTCTATATCAGATAAAAGAGGATACCAACGAAATCTGCAAAAATACAGCCAACCTATGCGACCTCGTACCGCGGGACTGGGGCTTTAAATAGAAAGCCGGTGCCCATAATTTAAAAGTCACCACCAATTTTCTGCTTTGTAGAACAGAAATCTACTAAAGTTTTATACTTAACGACACACTTTGTTTATAAAATGGCAATAAGACAACAAAAATATATGTATATAACTTAGAAATGTATTTGCATTTGTAAGTTTATTGCCAACGAGCGGCATCTCAAAGACATGAAGCAAACGACTTAGAGTTACTACAAATCACAGTTTCGGACTAAGTATTAACATGTCTATCAAGTTGATTACTCAACACTTATTAACTAAAAGTGATTTGGAGTTGGAAACAAAGTTCTTTATAAGGAACATTGAAGGCAGACACAGGTGCAAAACTTGCTATACTCAATCAAACATCAATCTAACGTTACGAACACGTCCATCCTCGTTACCAAAGGAAAAACTTTTTAATTAGACACTCTGTTTGCTCCGTAACTATTTGCTGGACTTCCTAATGTACCAAACTAATTGGTGTAATGCGTAAAGTGGAATCGAGTGAACTGAAGGTGGGTAGCATTGATGTATTAAAATCCTAGACACACAATCAGCGTCAAAAAATGTCCTCACCAAATGAGCACCCACTTAAACATTTGGGTGCTCATTTAATTTAGTACACGGTTTATTTAAATGAACACTTACTAAACGCATTAATCATACTATTGTATTTCCACTTGATTAGTCCGGGTTACATGTTGACTCTGTTCTAATATTAATGGATTACTATATTAAAATAAATATATTTTATTTGGTTTAAAATGATAATGCGATTGTATATATTATTTATTACTAGACATGTTTTATTACAAACCATAAAAGAATTCGTTAAAATTTTTTTTATGTTCCTTTGTTATCCTTATAGTGGGATACTTATAAAATGTATCTACATACTTATGTTGGATTTCAGCTTTCCTCGAGATCCCGTGCGATGTGCAGATCACAATCAAGCACAGCAACAGCAACACATATCATAATTTTTGGGAGTCAGCTTATATTATTCAAAGTGCCATATTAACAACCTATTGTGCCATATTAATTACCTACAGTAAAAGTAGAAGCAAGTATTTATAACACACATTCACATGCATTTTATAAACTCTACATAATTACGTCAGATTATTAACTTATAATTAATTGTAACAGTTAGTTAGTAGTGCCATAGCTCAGTGGGAGACCAACAGACTGCATTGCAGAGGGTCTTCGGTTCGAACCTACGTCGCACACCTCTGACTTTCGGCAGTTATATGACTTTTCGAAATTATGTGCGTATTGATTGACAATTATCGCCTGCTTCGTGCCTCGGAGAGCACGTTAAGCCGTCGGTCTCGGCTGCCATGAACATCTATGGCAGTCGTTATTGGGAAGTCAGTGCCCTCTAATATTCTGACACTGATCTAGCTTTAGGATATCGTTAGCCTTCGGGTTGCGGAGGTCAGGTGGCAGCCGCTCCGTGTAAAAACTGATATCCAGTCAAATCCGGTTAGAATAGAAAGCCGACCCTAAGTGACATGGGAATAATAAAGGCTAGGGAGAAGATTTATAAAAACAATATTCGATTCCATCCATTCCTTATTCTATCGGCGATCTCTGCTCGTAAAATTTTATTACTTTTTTAAATAACCTTGTATATTCAACGTTAAGTTAAAGCGGTAAGGTTTAATTTGCATTAATGAAGGTTTATATAGTTAATATTACTATAAGCAACTGGGGACAGTTTTAAGTGTTACATTCGTATGGAATTGTGTATATAGGATTTGTATTCATCAATGGTGGGTAGCGAAACTAACTAATATCTCATTTTGTTTATTCGCCGAGTGAATGTCGTAACGTTTACTTGTACGTTTGGTAATGTATGTATAAATAGGGACTCGTCTCGCTCGAGTCAACTTGATTCAATTCTCGACGTCACTGAAGACTATGTACTTAAACAAAACCCTTTTTTATACATGTTAGAAAGCGTAACGTTGTTGTATTAATTCTGTTTCAATGACGTTCGCAATGTTAAAAAGGCCGTAGTTAAAAAGTTAGGTGAAAGTCGACACGTTTCGACGCGGAATGGAGATGAGGCATTTATTAAAACTCGCGTCCGACATTCCTGCTCAAATATTGTAACAACGTGTGTTCTGAATTAGCCGGGCAATGTGTCGAGTTCATAATAACTTTCTGAATCTGGTGTTAGCGGCACGCGTCGCGCGCGTCGTTGCACCGGTGCCTCGGTTAAGTCAAACAACGTTCAAATTGCTTGTTTAACTACGAACAAATACATATTTTACAACATTACATTTTTTTAATTATTGGTAAGGTTTTAAATGCTGGCGCGTTTTAAGTAAATTTGAAACAAATTTAATGTTCTATGTTCTAAAACATGCTATCCTAATCCTAACTAATATTATAAATGCGAATGAGAGTTTGTTTGTTTGTTACGCTTTCACGCCTTAACTATTTGACAGATTATTATGAAATTTTGCAAAATGATAAATTTTACATTTGGTCAGGGGAACAGAAAAGGAGATAGAGTACCTATTATCCAGAAAAAAGTACTGTTACTAACCTAAACTAACCTTCATTCGCGAGCGAAGCTGCGGGCGAAATCTAGTCTCATTATAAAATTGCAAATTCAAATCAGATCTAATCATAAGCTCGCTATAGTTCCGTAGTATATAATCGCCGATACCTAAATATCTAGCCAAACATCTGTTAAAGTAGAGAGATTATTTAGTAGTATACCTACTTTATGAGGATATAAAAAATCCCGTAGCAGCACATGTGATGAGTATACATTACACACAGCGCCGACTCAGTTGCTGAATTTTATACAGCAAATATTGCCTGAACGTGACTCCTGCAGTACTAACACACACATACGACCTTGTCACGTATACCATACACATATATTCTTCTTGTATCTTTTTTATCAACACAGCCCAAACGTTGCCCTAAAATCACACTGCCTTTAATACAAATTCTATAATAGTAACCTGTACATGAAATCGCACGTATTTTCTTTATATATTTTTTTTCAACGGTCAGTACCAAATACCGTTTTATTCATGAAGCCGGTGACCGATGCGGGATCGTTTTACGATCGTCGATTTGCAAGTGTCTGGTTCGATTCCCGATGCAAATTCTTCCGTTTTACTGCTACACAATAAAACCGCTCGCTTTCATAATACATTTTCTTATAACCCGGCCGCCTCTGCCAAGAAATTTATATTGGTTTTGCAATTGTTATCAGATGACATGCCACCACATCATGTGGCGGTTACGTACTTTCATATTTCTGTTGTTCCTTTAGATGTTCTGTTATTGTTTCTCAATATCACTAAGGAAATAATTTATATACATTTTTAATGGCAGTTTATTATTCTACGGCACTCGTGTCATTGTAGCTTTGTGGCATATAATTGTACTTGTAAACATAAATTAAAGCATTTGGTGCCATAAGGATAATGCACGATAGATCGTAATGTAGATGAAATCAATGGAGCCCACGGTGGGTGCCAATTGCGCCCTTGAGTGCATTTATAAGTATTGCTTACACTGTTTATTATTTGTACATTGTATATTATACAAAATACATCAATTATGTTTCAGACTAGTTATCATTTTATACTTTGTATGAGCTTGACAGTTTCAAACTAAATATGGAAATAGCTGCAAAACGTAATGAAACACAAAACTAGCATAGACGACAATTGGAACAGTGCACGAATGAAATAGCGAAATGAAAAAGGCAGACAGAAATAGCATGTATTTTATTCACGAGCCGCCAGTAAAGCTATCAGACATGTCCAAACTTCGCTGAGTGCAGCTTGCTTTATTTCCGTTTGACCTGTCCCGTTCGACGCTATTCCTGGAATACCACGACCCAGACATGTTCATTTTAGCGACAAGCCCAATGCAAGTCCTGACAGCGCGAGAGCTCGCCGCTGCAGCGACATGTCTCTGCACTACCAAATTTGAATATTTAATTGCGATTATTTTAGCGCGAGTCTGACTAATTAATAAAGCAAATTGACAGTTCTGGTGTTGCTTGCACGCCCAGCTAATGGAATGGTTTATTCCTAGACAGTTTCGAAATGAATCAATTGAATTTTAAATTCAGCACATTTGCATATATGGTGGCAACTGGCTACTTTACGATTGCAGACCAGTTTCGTATTCTTTGTTTGGTGTTTTATTTTGTGCATTTCCAAGCGAGAAAGGTACGTGATACGGTCGACTCGAGGTCGCTCTTGTCTCTTTTCATAAAATATTTTCAGCTTGACATTGTACAATTTCAATTGAATGGCGCTCTTTGAAGTTACGGTGTTTGTCAAGGTAACGTTTGCTCCTTTTATTTTAAACTTTAGAGGTATAGTTTTTCAATTTGCTTGTTTTCAAAAGCGGGGGTGAGATACGGTGTATGGTACCCAAAAATTCCTAGTTGGATGTGCCACGAGAGACACATAACGCGACAGAGCCAGCTCTAACTTAAACCTAACTTAGATGTAGAGCCTCTAAGGGACCGCATTGAAAACCCAGGGTTGACATTATGTTGGGCAAACAAATTCATTGCAGTAAAATCATTTTGTAACTCCATTTTATTTACAGTTACGTTATTTCGCAGGTACTAAGTAACATACCTGCGAAATAATGTGCATTTATGTGGAAAATCTAGTTGAAAGACGGAGTTTTTATTTTTAATAAACTAGTGCTTCTAATATTTTAGATGTATAAAGTACTTATATAAAATTAACATGCTTAATGAACGCTTTGTGTCTGATTCTTGCATGCAATAAATATAAGTTTTATCTAAAGTAGGCTTTTTGTAAAGAAATATGTATCTTAACAAAAGTCTTGCTTTGAACACAAATTGCACAATATTTTAAATGCGGTTATGCGTCCCAGTACCTTAGTATGTATAGTTAGACGCGACCCTTTATCCAATACCATTCGTGTAGTCAATATGAATCTTACATATGTTAAGGTACAGAAGCTATAAAAATATTTTACACCCTTACTTATAACATCTGCCCATATATCCGCGCTTAAGAAAGTTTCAATTAGTCATAAAATTTGCCGGGAATCGTGACTCCAGACTATAAATATTTAATGATCAAGTTTTAAATATATATTACTTCAGGGCAGCGAGTAGCGCCGAGTCGCGCCGGTGACAGCGACGTCTAAATGTCAAACAATCGTCTCAAGTTTCGCGCGTTACCTGACTGTTGTCAAGATAAAATCGACTACGCACTTCAGCGTCGTTCGAATGACAGACAGATTAAACTTTCACCTACCTTCACTTCAATGTTATCGTGAAATAGATAAAAACATAGGTATGTGTAATGTCGTTTAGATAGCTCTTGAGTGTTTCGGAAAGCCCCATCGCCGCACCCGTGTTTATATTAAATGTTGAGCATTTACTTATGAGTCACAATATTATTTACGTAGTTCTCCGTTTCAAATTAAAAAGGTAGGTACTTTCAGTTTGAAACTTCAAATTAATATTTACTACAAGTTTGAAACTGGTTTAATTCTAAATTAGTTGGTTGTAGTTAGACAACCTCTTTTAGTCCAGTAGATTCACTAAATACCAGGCTGCTCGAGTCTAATATCACGGCTTGGACTTTGGTATATGTATGTATGTGCATGCATATTTCTACAAATCAGTTTTAGTTGCATCTGGTACGGTCCCACGGTTTACCTCAACACATATGATCATAATATAAATAGAAAAATGTGGATAATATTCAAGTGTAGACTCTATATAATCCTTCGTGGAAATGCAAGCGTGGTATTAACATTTAATACAACACATATGATCATAATATAAATAGAAAAATGTGGATAATATTCAAGTGTAGACTCTATATAATCCTTCGTGGAAATGCAAGCGTGGTATTAACATTTAATACAACACATATAACAACTAGAGATAAGTATGGATTAAAGCAGGAATCAGAAGTTGTCGTCCTCTCGTTGGCGCAGCGCGGCGCGGCACACTAGCTCCGTCGAGTTTCGCTTACTCAGTTCCTCACGCCTCATTAACTTATTTACTTAAACTTATTGGGGGCAACTCTGTCTGCGGCTGACACATCACACTACGATTACGTAATGTAAATATCATATAAGCAACAGTGGCTTTTATATATTACTCAAATGTATGAATGAGTAGAGAATACAGCTTTCGCGACTATTTATTTTTCGCTACATTAAAACTAGCAAATAAGCACAGTGCCCGCTGATCAGTACTGGTAACCTATAATCGAGTCAATTTCAGGTGTGAACCTTACGACCATAGGTCAGTAGAATTAAACGATGAACGTACTGGAGTGTGATGTGGCCTCCTTGAACTCGTTTTTACCAGGTGAAATAAAGCAACAGTTTCACTAGTCTTGCGCTGGTTACTTGTAAGAGGGTGGTACTTTTCAGTTTTTATTGTCTTGCCGGTTCTTGCACCATAAATACAATCAAAATTCTACGTTAATAATAGACTTAGGCCTAATGCAGATGGCATAGTGGTTTAAGTGATCGCATCGCCGCTGCCACTGCGCCAAGTATTGTGGGTTCGATCCCAACACGGGACAAAAATGGTGTGATTCTCAAATAGTCTTTGTACTCGTTGTTTGAATGTTTGTATAGTCTGCCTCTGCCCAGAACTTAAACATAATATGCGCATATAGCTTTGTCTAAACTCAAAAATAAAAAGAAATAACTAAAGGCACTACTACTCATAAAGTATACCAAAATACAAACTCTAGCCTCGTTTAGGAACCAGTACGTTTTTTAAATAACATTACTCCATGATTTAAGCTCATTCCATTGTAAACTACTTATTATTTTTTGTTAGTAAATACTAATAAAGCCACAAGCTACAAATAGTGAAATCTGGTCAAAAATAGTAATATAATACTTTCCGACTCATTCATTACATCAATAATAATTAAAAGTCCACAAGGGTCGTATACGTAGTATGGTTGAACTCTAATATTCCAACCGCAGTTCATTCATCGGAAATCAGCGGTGCGCGAAAAAGAGCCTGAATGTGTGGTCCGGTCGAATAGCCACCGCGAATGAAAACCTCTCAATTGAAATGTTTATTCAAACACAATGGGATATACGTACGTATGTCGATTGAACTGTGGATAAAAGAAGTCATGAAATTCTACGAATATAGGTTGTATGTTTAAATATGTGAGAATTGGACAATTATCTATATATCAATACGTGAAGTAAAAACTATACCCCTTTTTAAGTGTATTGAGCACATGGAAGAGTAAGATTTCGCATAGTTAAAGTTTATAGAATATGTACATACCTAAATTAAGAATGAGAGCAGAAAGCTAAAGTTATTTAACAAAAGAATAACATTCAAAATTCGACTACTGGGCGACCGTTAGCTTATACTATTTCAAAATTGTAGTGAAGTTATATAGGTACATTAAAACAGAATATATTTTCATAATACATTCGTAGACTACGATGGCGCAATGGTTTAAGTGATGATTCCACACTGCGATGTTATGTGTTCGGAACTCACGCCGAGTGTTATGAAATCGGTACAGATGCGTAATCGGAATCAAAAGCTTTGTTTTTAATTATTGCAATCAACTGTTTAGCGGTGCGACCTGGAAAATATTTTTATATCTTTGTCTATCTGTATGTTTCGTCATTACAAATATCGCTGAAACGTTTTTTGTGCTATTTGGCTAGTTCATATTTTCCTTAAATAATTAAAAACTGAGAAACGGTGCACAGTGTAATCCACGTAAATAATATGCTGCGCCATTCTGTGTTGCCGAATATAATAAAAAATATTCAAATTAATACTCTCGTAATAAAAATTATTCAAAATAGTGATCTACTCTTATTATCAGAAATATCAAAAATGGTATAAGTACTCTTAAATATTGAATCCCGGGTCGGGCCAAAAAACAGTTATTGGGTTTTTCAGTTAGGAAATCTCAATAGCAGCCCGGAGTTAAGAAGTTGGCGGTATAAGACACCCCCGTGCCTCTGAAAGCACGTAAAGCCGTTGGTCCTGCGCCTGATCTCTCTCCGGTCGTGTCGTATAACCGTCCAATCGGATCATGAGAGTTAGGGAACAGAGAGTGCACTTGTGTTTGCGCACACACTTGTGCACTATAATATCTCCTGCGTAGTTGGCCAGTCTCCGTTAAGACTGGCCGCCGTGACCGAAATCGGTCTGGAGGATATTATTATATTGGTCAAAAAAAGTCAAAGAACGTCAAACTTTCGTATTTTGATGAATTTTATTACGAAAATTGACCCTCTTATATTAAGGAATGTATTCAAAAGTACGCCTGTTTACCATTCTATCGAAACAAAATGTTATAAATAAAGCAATAAGACGATATTAAAAAGATTGACAAGCACCTAACAAGAAGTGGAACTAGTTAAAAAGTTACGTTACTTCTGTTAGTTCACGTTCAAATAAAGTTTTATCTCCGAAGCATGACGTTATGAGTTTTAATGAAGAAAGCTGGTGGGTTTGTGTGAAACACTTGTAATTATTAAGGCAGGTAACATATTGTGTAAGTTCTAAAGCCACACCAAAGCGTTGTCTTAAAAGAGACTGAGAGGATTTATCTCAAATATATTGTAGCCATGTACCGCTCCGAGCAATTTTATACGTAATCTCTTTTTCATAATTTATGCTGCAGAATATTTTGTTACTATGTACAGATAGAATTACCTATAAGTAATTTTTAATGTATGGTCTTCTTTTTTTTTCTTTTAGTGTGTCTAGTGGCCAACCTGTTATCAAGAGTTGCTCAAGCCGGCCGTAGGCCTCTGACATGGCTTAACGACTGCTATCAATTTGACAACAACCGGGACCGACTTTTTACGTGCCCTCCGAAGCACGGAGACGCTCAGCTGAAATACCACTAGCGGTCACCCAACGTTGCTTAACCTCGCTAATCGTTTACCGATCAGTGAGTGCAACTGGCTATGATTAAATCTTCTATCTTTATATACATAGGATACCCACGCCTGGTGCATATCGATGAAGAGGGAGGCAGAAGTCTTTTCGCCATCTAAGTTTAAGTGTCACGTTATAGGGATGAGCTTATTGCATTATCAGGCATATTTTCATACAAGTGTCGCTACTGACAAATTCCTTGCAGCAAAACACTACAACACTACCTAAGACCCAAGGCATCATAATCGGCCGTATACAAAAGTGTAAACTATGCCACATGACCGATGAGACAAATAGTAATAAAATATTATTTTATTGTTTTCACAAATGTTATTTCCTATTTAAAAATAGTATAACAAAAAATCTATTTCTACATTTATAAGTTCATTGAATTTATTTACTGCGTAATAGCGCTTCATGGTAAAGTTCCTTTTCGTGAATCGTAATCATGCAATTCATTTAATCAAAACAATATCCATCAAAAAGCTAATAAGAGTCGACTGACCAATTAGGCGGGTGAATTTAAATTAAGAACTCTGCTGACGAGCGCGAACCGATCGGCCGCGTAATTTGACAAGTCTTTAGATTCGGATCAAGAATTTCGTTAAAATATTGAATGGAAAGTAACTTTTTAGCTTTTGTACTCGTATTTTGTTAAAAACTCCACTTTTATAACAGTTTGTGAATGTCTCCATTAAATAAAAACTTTATTTTTCGTTTGTTTAACACAAATACGGTAAAGTCGGTGTGTTTTCTGCGTCGTACTTTAAATATTGGAACGATGTAAATATATTTTCCGCTTATTTAAGAGAGTTTTCTCCGCGGTTTCTTAGTTCTCTTTGCTTATATTTTCATAAAGTATGATTGCTCAGTTGCCTGTCGAAATGTTGAGTTTAACATAGACAAAACACAAAACTAAACCACGTACCACACGTGTACGCAATGTTTTTAATATTATGAGTACACAAACAAGAAGACTTACTCGTTTAATGATTTAAACGAGTAAGTGTTTTTGAAAGTTAATATGTACTACGTAATAGAGAAGACATCTCAAGTAATTTTTTTGCAGCACGAGTTGGAGTACATGCTCTCCAAATCTTAAAATTAAAACTTAGATAAACGTCTATCTGGAAGAAACAGAAACCATTTACCAAAAAAAATGACCAGAATAAAAGTATTTTATAGTATTATTTAAATAATAATTCCGTTTTAATTATATCGAAATATTTTGTGCAATCATCGCAGAAAATTGCAGGGGGCATTTGTATGTTTCTTATACCAGTTTCTAATAACAAATATAATAATATGTCTAAGAATATTTTTACTTAATATCTTAGAGAATACGCCACAACTCACGACCTTGTTCCATATTTATGATAATAAGGAATATTTATAGAGACTGTTCCTATAAAATTTTAGCTAAACCAACGAAACCAACAAGGTGTCTTCCGAATATATTTTAATTAAAGTGGCGCCTAAGATTTAAGCGGCACGATGCGATCAACGCTTAAAATTTACCGCTCTAATTAAAACTATAAGCAGTGGGAAGACTTCTGGTAGCGAGATTACCTTGTTATAAATTACGTTAAGTTATCACGTGTTGGCTTGTGCAATATTCCTGAGCCCGTCGATTATTTAATCGTGTCGATCCTGTTCTTACTAAATGTCGTTCTTTGTTGTCATCATGTTAATTCTTATACGTCACAAAGTAAGTTACACTTATTTATGTGAATTTACATTTATCTGTTGCCATGTTTAGCAAAGCATGCGCGTATAACCAATGAGAAAATCTATCAAGAAACTCATGGCTACTCTTTTTATACGACAATAATAATATTTTAATATTACATTTACAGTATATATAACTTTTACATTAGCAGAGGTATTACAGCAGGCTATTATATCGATGAACTAAGCTAATCATTGGTTATATAAAATTACAGTGATATAAATTAGATTAAAAACTATAAGGATGCAGAAATAAAAACCGTTTTATTATTGATCTTTAGATAAAGATAGCACTACGAGTTAGTGACGTAATAAAGTAACTAATGGCTGATAGTATAAATCCATTATGTTAATATTGCCTTTATACGACTAAATAGGTTTTTATTTGACTAATTCATGATGCTGGTATATTACGATTATATTAGACTAGCTGTACCCGCGGTTTCACCCGCGTTTATAGTTACTACGCCGCCCCCGTCGGTCGTAGTGTGATGTTATATAGCCTATAGCCTTCCTCGATAAATAGACTAGTATCCAACACTAAAATAGTTTTTCAATTATTATAATTAACCAAACAAACAGACTCTTCAGCTTTATAATATTAGTATAATGTCCTCCAGACCGAATTTCGGCCACGACGCGACGGCCAGTTTTAACGGAGACTAGCCATCTGCGCAGGAGATATTATAGTGCACAAGTGTGTGCGCAAACACAAGTGCACTCTCTGTTCCCTAACTCTCATGATCCGATGGGACGGTAATCCGACACGACCGGCACTACGTGCTTACCGAGGCACGGGGGTGTCTTACACCGCCAACTTCCTAAGTGCGGGCTACTATTGAGATTTCTTAACAGAAAACCGAATAACTTTTTGTTAGCCCGACCCGGGATTCGAGCCCGAGACCTCATGCACAGCAGTCGCATTCACTACAGCTGCGCCACGGAAACAGTTAATTAAATATTAGTATACCTAGATAGAGAAACCATTTCTAACTCGACTAACTGTGTTTCGATGCAATAGTTATAATAGTTGACTGCACGGATGTGATAGTGGTTTAAATGGTCTCGCCTCGCTGCTGCCGTCGTGTTGTGGGTTTGATTCCCACACGGGACAAAAAATTATGTGATTCACAAATAGTTGTTTCGAGTCTGTTTGTAAAGTCTCCCGCGATGCATCAAGTATTCCTAGTGCCAAATTTGTGTTGTAATAATTAAAAAATTAATGATTTGATTAAAGGTTTTTCATAAATCAAATTATGGAAGAGCAAATAATCAGAATATTAGAATTTCACGTTCTACATTTTTTCTTAGAAAGACTCTAACAAAAGAGCAAATTTATTTTTAGACCTATCAAATTTATATCATCTCTATTCATTTCGTCTTGAGAAAAAATGGCAAAATGAAAAACAAAGTATAAAAAGGTTATTTAATACGTCACGTTTGACTGTGTAAAGTTAGACAAAAATCAATAAACTAGCTAAAATATAATATTTATAAATATATTGTATAGCATTTAAAAGCATATATATACTAAAATTCAATGTATTATTAAAATACATAACTTTTTAATGTATCAAATTATTTTACGAGAATTTTAAATACCCTAGTTTAAAAAGGAACATAAAAAGAACCTAAAAATGTAATGATTCCCAAAGTTAGAACGCATTATAGTACCGCTAAATCACAAAGTACGGCTAGTACAAATGTTCTGTAGTGAATGTATCATTTTGTTATAGGTCGGGTTATAGCCGTCATTTTTATTCCCTGTCAACTTGTTGATACCAGAGTGCACATTTTCTAATATTATCGTTATTATCCTGTTATTTCGTTGTTAAATTTGTTGTTAATTGTTAAGTTATTTGTTGTGTTTTATTGTAAACAAGAGAAACATTCAGAAACATTGCTTTCTTTGTTTACCTTTTGTCTCAAGCCTATTTGAATAGAGTATAGTCTTTTTGTTTTAGGGTTCCGTACCGAAAGGGTAAAACGGGACCCTATTACTAAGACTCCGCTGTCCGTCTGTCACCAGGTTGTATCTCATGAACTGTGATAGTTAGACAGTTGAAATTTTCACAGATGATGTATTTATGTTGCCGCTATAACAACAAATACTAAAAAAACAGAATAAAATAAATATTTAAGGGAGCTCCCATACAACAAACGTGATTTTTTTACCGTTTTTATAGATAATGGTACGGAACCCTTCGTGCGCGAGTCCGACTCGCAGGTTGGTTTTTTACTTTCTAGGTAGGTATATTTCTTCTTCTTCTCTAATATATCACTTACTACTACTACAATAATTCGGTATTTCGTTACATCTATTTGTACCCATGTTTATTACCATTATTTTATTGTTTTTTTTTTACTGCACCGGTGGCTTAAGGATTTATGTGATCGCCTCGCCACTGCCACTACGCTAAGTGATGTGGGTTCAATTCCCACACGGGACAAAAATATGCGTATACGTACCCAAAAAAAACGCATTGAAAGTATTTATGTGCGGCACTGTTGTGACAGACAAGTTACATATAGTGTCGCACGTAAGAGACTACTGTAATTAATTGATTATATGAATGAATTTTAATTAATATTGTGGATTATCTTATTTATATGTTGTATTTATTTGTGTATGATGTAAGATATAATATGGGTTATGAACCTGAAATAAATGAATTTTAATTTAATTTTTAATTAATTTAGTTAATCTCATCAATCGACTGCACATATGGCGTAGTAGTTTAAGTGATCGCCTCGCTGCCACTGCGCCGAGTGGGTTCGAATCCTACACGGGATAAAAAATTGCGTGAACCACAAATAGTTGTTCTGAGTGTGGGTGTTATTTGTGGCCGTCGCTTGAATGTGTGTGAAGCCTGCCGCGATACAGATATTATTCCTAGTTCGGAAATTGTCTTTACAAAATAAAGGATTATGATTTAGAAGTATTAAGTGTTATCAAGTACTCAATAATAGCACACGGTTGTGACGTATTATATTGTATTTATATTATTGACGACTCGATGGCGTAGTGGTTAGTGTAACCGACTGCCACGCCTGAGGTTCGATTCCCGCACAAGTCAAACATTTGTGTGCATGAACATGGGTGTTTGTCTTGGTCTGGGTGTTTCTATGTATAATATGTATGTATTTACAAAAAATAAGTATATATGTATGTTTATCCATTGTCTAGTACCCATAGTACAAGCTCTGCTTAGTTTGGGCTAGATGGTGTTGTGTGTATGTGGTAGAATATTATTATTATTATTATTGTTTTAATTGTTATGTTATAATTGCATATTTACATTTCACTATTTCTATAATTAATAATTATCATTGTTATTTGTTACTGTACTAATTTTACACCTTAAATTGTAATTAATTGATATTTAACTTTCCATTTGATACATTGATAAAAATATTTATTAAATAAGGTAGGAGATTAACAAATATTCATTCTCGTTACAACTGTCAGTTAGAACGTTACTCTGCTGAAATATATAATGGTTGTGTAAAAAGTATCTCGGCGTTTCATTGTGCACGAAGCACGACTGCGTAATATAAGTTTATCGAGATTATAATCTGTTCAGTAGTACTTATTTATAGACATTGACTAAAACCAAATCTACAGTTTAAATTTAAGGCCTTCGTTAATAATATATGGTTTATGATAATCTGGAGACGACCTACCGTCACCGAACTAATAGGCGGTGACAGTAGGTCAAACGGGTTACATAAATAAGCTGACAGCAAGACTGTATTAATAATAAATAGTATTCTGTTGTTAGAAGGTATAAGACTGACTTGTTACTATGACCGTCATAGTCACTATACGACGTCGCACGCATTCAGAAATAGGTCTTATGAACCTAAAACATTATAAATATGGTAAAAATATTTTTCGCTTAATTACATTTATTTATTAAACAATAATTACCCTTACATACATATATAGTTGTATTAATTGCTTACACTTTCAATATTTTAGAGACATAAAAAAATATTTGGCAAAATACCGTAATAATAATAGTAAATATTATTGACACAAGCAGAATATTGTCTAAAGTTAAAGCGACATAGATACATTGATATTAAACTAATTTATACGGATTTCATCGCAATTTATTTTCAATATTTTATAGGAAATCAATAGTTATTGTATGTAATATCTGTACTTCGTTTTAATGAATAATTACGTGGTAAGATTGTTCTGAAACCCTTCATTAGCATTTCATTTGACATGTGTCAAGCGGCTCATTATCACCGCCAAGGATCATTCATATATTTCTTAAACGACTCATTTCAAAATTAAGCGACACACCGCCAAAAATAAATAAAATTGTCCCGTCCCCTGTTGCGAATAGGTCGTCCCAAGAGTTAGATATACGCCATGATGACTAAGCCTGAAATAAGGTTTGTTAGTCTGTTGAAAAATACGCAGGTACCTATACTTAGGTGGCCAAACCCCTGGATTATCCCTTAACCCTTGTCTAGCACCCGGGAGTACAAACAGGTTGGTTCTATTTATGGCCTGAATCACACTGTTAAATATAATAATATCCCCATAGTAAAGTAGGTTACCAATTATTAAAAGGATATAAAATCCCTATATCTATCTAAGTATATAGTTAACCGACTACAAGAATAGTGCAGTAGATTATTTTGTCAAATTAGTTCCACATTCGGTCACCGCGCAAATGTATTTTTATATAACATAAATAATATATTTAATACTAAACAAAGTAGGTATTTAGGTTATTACTGTAATTAGGGGCCGATTTTTCAATTGTCCAATAGGTATCTTTTATCTGGGAAATATGTTAGACATTTTGAAAGCTTTTGTATGGAAAATAGTAAATTCCAAGCCACCATATTTATTCGTCAGATAAAATTTATCTGGCGATTAAAATATCGGCCCTTAATTTTTTAATGTACTTAAATGAAAAATTATCTTAATGCGGAATAAAGATCTATAAACAGAAAAAATAAAAAGATCTATATACGCCATCCCTTATATGCCCGAGAATAAGACAACGCGTTACAGAATATATAGTTTTGTCACGTTCTAGCATTTATAAGGCCCCTGAGTTCTTTGTGTCAGTTATTTCAGTAAAACGGGACGGAGGCGCACGCATTTCCCGATGGTGTATTCACATTGGCCAAACATCATTGTATTTTTTTTTTAATAATAAAGAACTGCTAATTTTGTTCACTTATATGGTTGTTTCATGAGTCACGTCGTTATTAGTATGAGTGGAATTCGATTGTTTGATCTCTCGATTGCAAGGGCGATGCCTTATCTATTAGGCTATCTCTTTTGACTCACTTAACACAACCTTATATCCCAAGACAATTGAGAAAGTTTTTAAATGACTTACAAAAATACAATGGGTTGAGCACAACCGTAACCACTAAAATAATCAATAAAATTATGTGGGCTGTATAAATCTATTGTCGGTCAAGGGCAAACGTTCCACGTGGATTAAATTTATCGTAACTTTATAAATTATGTCGATGAAGAAACATTTCTGTCTATTTACTCGTAATTGTATTCTTCGATTTAATAATATTATGTTGATTAAAATACATTATTATCAATTTTACTGTTCCAACCTGAAGGTTTAAATTATAAAATGGTTGCACCATAATAAAGTAAAACGTCTATTTATTTTATAAACTTATTATTAGTCATAGTTATACTGCTGAAAATAATTTAAGTCTTTAGATAATACATAAAAAACTGCTACTACTTTTGAATAATTTTAACTATAAAAAGCAGAACTGCCATTTCGCTGTCGCTTTGTATGATATAAGAGCTCTTACTTCAAATCAAAACTTTGTGCCATATAATCATATCTCTTAAATTTTCAACTATTATATATTGAATTACAGTACGATTTCGATAATATTGGCAATCAAAAGATTGCCAATATTATCGAAATGTATATTTGTGCTTTACTGTAAAGCACAAATATACATTTTAGTAAAAAACAGTGCGGCGCAGTTATATTGCCAAAGACTTAAAAATCAAACCTAAGCAATTATACATACTTTAATTACGTTACACATAGATTAATAAATAAATAATAAATTATTTGCAATACATTTTAATCAATTAAGAACTAACCTACTAAAGATTTCTAATAAAATTCCAAAGAAAATAAGAACAAAACATAACAAAAAGAAGAACTAGGGGACACCCGGGTTTGAACCGGGGACCTCTCGATCTGCAGTCGAATGCTCTACCACTGAGCTATATCCCCGATGATGACATGGTTCAAATTAGCGTTTACAGCAAATTCACCTCTAAAATGTATATGTTTTTTCTATAATAATAATATATTTCTATACCTACAACCATATAGAACAAAATGATGACTAAGTGCGCTATCGCCCAATCGCTGCTATGTCGCAACTCGTAAGCGCAGTGTATTGACATTGTTTTAGAGTTCATGTATTGTATGCTTCGTTTTTACGATTAGCGCGGCAAGTTTTAATCGCTAACAGAATGATTTTATATATATGAAAGCCACATTATTTCTTCATATACAACTTACTATAATGTGAAAAAATAGGATTAGCCTATTAAATCTATTCTATTTCTGGTTAAATTTGGATTCTCACATACCCGCATAGCTATATGGCATTGTATTGAATTTAAATCTTTCATATGTTTTATTTACATAGGTACACACTAACAAAATATTTAGAAGAATATAATGCCGAAAATACCTATATAACCAGTCAAGTGCAACGTGGTATCGCACCACGAAGGTTATGTACCCTAAAAGGATATGCATTGAAAAGTGTTTAGTTAATCTTATCAAAAGTGAATCTACTCCACAAAAGCCAAGAAACACACAACGCCAATACTACTTAAATATCACTTAAGTAGGTATATAAGTTTATTTTAATCGATATCTAAAGTCTGTAGTTAAGGACATCGTTTTATAATCCCCGTTAATTATAACATAAACTGATGGTATTTCTTTCAGCCTTTTTTCATAAGTAAATAAAATAAATGGAAATAAAAAACGGTTTCAATCGCGCTTTACCAAATTGAGACTTTTCCTAAGTTGGTAAAGCGCGATTGAAACCGTCACAATCAAAGATAACATCAAAATCAAGGTATGGAAGATATAAGACGCTTACTTAACTTCGACTAGATTTTGCCCATAACATCGCTCGCATGTGCACCATGTGTACCTACCATGTAAAGTAGCAGTGACGAGGCGACCACATAACTAGGCAATTATTAGAATGCCAGACATCATTAAAAACCTATTCTGTCTGACATTCATTAGGTTAAACTTAAGCAGTGAATATACAGAATATCGCAAGGAGACTGCAATGACATAGTATATAGCAACTGTATATAAATACATAATTACGTCCTAATCGTGCCTTCCTTCTGCCAGAATTTTGCTTAAGTGGCCTATATTTCTCACCAGTATTGAATTATATGCATGCTAAATTTCAGAAAAATAACATCGTTGATTCCGCCGTTAAATAACGCAAACAATACCTACGCATGTTTAATGTTAATATAATATTGGCGGCGTTTAGAAACCATAATAAGATATATAGTACAGTGGCTACCAAAACAAAATTAGAATTGACGGAAAAAGGTTACAAGAGTGACCGCTTTTGTAACGTTTTATGTCAATTCTATAGTCTGACTTCATAGCTTAATAATAATGAACGATAAAATGGACCGGCGCGTGTCCTAAAAAAACATGTAACGTTCCACATGTGGAATAATATACGGGACGGTAATTACATTTTTGATTCCGAGGGTATCCACTGGCTATGAATTCTGCGTACATAAATATATGTTCATTGCTTGTAAAATAGTAATTACATAAATTAAATGTTATATTAATACTAGATTACGCGGCTTCGCTAGCGTTTATTTAGATTTTTTCATTTTTCTATCCCTCGGGAGAAGTTTCCCTTTTTCTTTTAGGAAGACAACTCCCGCACTAGAAGTAATTTCTGTGGCGCGGGGAGCTTTACAAACATTCAAACAACGGACGCAAAGAACACCTAGACAGAACAGAACAGAACAGCCTTTTGTGGATCACACAAATTTTTGTCCTGTGTGGGTATCGAACCCACAACACTCGGCGCGGCCGGTCACCTCAATTAAACCACTACGCCATCCTTACAGTCAAGTCAGTTTTTCTGGATGAAAGGTAACCTATGTCCTTTTTCTGTACCCCTGACAACGTGTATGCGAAATTTCATAATGATCAGTCGAGTAATTAAGGCGCGAGAGCAAAAGGCAAAGAAAGAAACTTACATTCGTATTTATTCGCATTAATTTAGAAGTCTAATTCTCGTAATAATATATCTAAGTACGTTCAAAATAGAATTCCGAATAAACGACAAATTTAATATGAACTGAAATGTAATTTAGCTCTATTTTATGTTTATTTTATATTTTAATTAATAAGAATAAAGTTGTGTATATGGAACTCTATGTTTAACAGTTACGAGAACTACCCTTATGGAAAATTACTGTAATGCAAAGAACTCCAAGCCTTCGCATAATATTATTTGTAGCCTTCTCCACGTGTACTTCGAATCTATAACTCTTGGAGCGACAAAGTGGATATGTAACCACACATTCCACTGGGTCAATTACAGTCAATTCCGTTTAGTCTTAAGTCATATATTTGACGGCTTCGATGGCGTAGTAGTTAGTGTAACCGACTACCACGCCTGAGGTCGCGGGTTCGATTCCCGCACAAATCAAACATTTGTGTGCATGAAAATGGATGTTTGTCTTGGTGTGGATGTTTCTATGTATAATATGTATGGATTTAAAAAAACCTATATGTATGTTTATCCATTGTCTAGTACCCATAGTACAAGCTCTGCTTAGTTTGGGCTAGATGGTGCTGTGAGTATGTGATAGAATATTATATTATTATTATATTGATAAGTATTTTGATCCACATATTGTCATAATGACTTTAAAACTTTTGCTTTACATGATATATATGTATATAATACGTAACGGGTATTAACGTGATAAATTGATAATGCATAATATTTACCTTTTAATGCTTGACGATTCGACCAGGTTACCCCAGCCATGGTCACAAGTTGACTGGTCCAGTCAGCTTATGACCACGGCTGGTCATATTATATATATATACCACATATTGTCATTCAGAGTTTTAGTGTTTATTGTGACCTGTATCGCAAGGTTTCAAGAAAGCTCATACAACACAGGTACTCTAAATAAATATTGCGTGTGCTATCTTATAAACAACTAGCTTTTGCACGCGGCTTCGCTCGGATAAAACTAGTTTAAGTTATGTTAGTAACAGTACTTTTCTTTAAATAAAATATATCCTATAGTATATATAATATATTACTCAGTGATAATATAGCTTTCTAATAGGGAAAGATTTTTTAAATCGGTTGAGTTGTTATTGTGTTAAATCGTTACAAACAAACAAAAAATCAAATCTTTCCTATTATAAAATTATTATAGACTAGCGCCTGGGTTGAACACAATTTTATATGAAATGTCTATATGACATAGGTAATGTACCTGTGAAATAGTAAAATATTATTTTAATAAATTCAGATGTTTTGACGATTAACCTCTACATACACACAAACATATCTACCAAATCCGCATTCTCACTTCCTAATAAATAATAATATAAATATTAATATCAGGCCTGTTGGAATAGATTAATATCCGATTGTAGCTTCAAATTGAGCAATTGTTTTCGCAGTGTCAATTGTGTAGCCAAGCTTTTTCTTTCGTATATTTTATCTAGGTCACTTAATATAGATTGAGCCGTGGCCGACCCCTAGCAAAATTAAAAAATGCATCACCCAAATATTAATATATATTTTTTAATCACTCTTGATCGGTATCGGACGGCATTTTTTCATCAACGACACACAATACTTGCAGTTTTGCCAATAAGAATCTGACGCGAAATTTCCACGTTACAGCACGTGGAAATTTCGCGTTCACCTTCTAACTGTTCTATATTCCTTTTATTTCGCGAATCCATTGCTCGTTTTGTAATAACGTGGCCTCGGCCATACCCTATTAGGAAATGGCAACAGGAAGAAGTAAAAGACAACTGCACTGAACGACTGTTCGATTTAATACAAAAGAAATACATTCAGAATAATTTGTTAATATATATTATATTGACAATGACTACTGAATGACAGATTGAGCAAAATAATTTAAGAAACAAATTTATTTAAGATTTGAATTTTTGTACTATTCCAACAAGCCCTGTTTATAAACTGTCCTACTGCTGTGCACTAATCTATCGCTGCTTCTAAATAATATTAGAAGAAATTTAAAATATATGTCATATAGTAGATCTAGATCTAGCTTTGTCATCATATAAAAAGGTTACAAACCGTAGAAATAATGTAAGTATTATTATATTAATTGTTAAAACATCGATTCAATTAACATATTATAATTAATCGTGATACAACTAATTTATTACCTGGCTCGACCACATTCAATTCGCTATGAAATTAAAGTATGTAATGTTAATTAAGTTTGTTACACTGACTGCCTCTGTGGTCCAATGGCTTTTGTTAGTCGTATCCGTAATTATGACTGATCGTGAGGTCACAAGTTTAATTTACGTGTCAGCCAAAAATATATTATTTGGTTCATCAACATTCTAAGCAACAGCAGGGAGTCTGGTAATGTGCCTGATGAAACACAAAGAACCTAGCTACTTAAAAATATAGCAGGCAAAAGGTGGGTGCTATGCAGTAAATGTACCTATATTTCACCACACTGGTAGTCCACAGTTGCCAATTATTTTGACTGTAGGAATGTGCCAAAGCACCCGGCAAATACCATCCTCTTACAAGAAACCCCTCTAAGAGTACTTAATACTGTTACTCTTGCTAATGTTGCGGAGACTTACATACCAACCTTTTCCATTATTTTCGTTTTATCCGATATTGACGCACATAACTTCGAAAAGTCAGAGTTGTGTGCATTGGGATCGAAGTTAAGATCTTTGCGTGGCAGTCCAACGGGCTCCCATTAGACTATCGCTGCTAAATTACTTCATAAAAAGGTTTACATATAATAGGAACCTCCCCTTGTCCTACTTTTACCTTTAAATATCACCCA
Source organism: Catocala sponsa (assembly GCA_963564715.1). Taxonomy (NCBI): domain Eukaryota; kingdom Metazoa; phylum Arthropoda; class Insecta; order Lepidoptera; family Erebidae; genus Catocala; species Catocala sponsa. The sequence goes on along the minus strand of OY751338.1, from coordinate 15,363,437 downwards.
TAATATCATTAATTGATTTAAATCAATTCCACGAAGCGAGCTTATTTTCAGAAAGGCATTAGATTCAATTATTATTCTGTTTAATTATTCGTAGCCACTCAGCTATACTCGGTATAGACGGCCTTCTTCTAATAGATTTGGCTTTGAGCTTGTATTTTATTGTTTAGATATTTGACGTTATGACTCACATAAGACTACGAAAAGAATAGTGATTTCGACGAAGCATATGCTTCTTGTATCGAATATTGACTGATGGGTCGTCGATAACTTAACTATGTTCCTTGCATGCAAGCTCAACTTTGTTTTGACTATATGTACAAGTCTGTAAAAATATAAAGCTATGATGGACAATTGTGTAAATAGGCTATACAGTGTTAACCATTCGAACAACGCTCTGCGAGGATGCGTAATAATAAAGGCCCACCCTAAAAAGAGCAAAGATGAATTCCCCTCAGAAAGGAAAAAGTAACTTGAAATGTCCAAGAGCAACGATCCGTAAAATAGTCTTGCGTCTGTTTCAAGAAATAACCACAAAAACAGAGATATTTCATGTGAAGGGATAATGTACAACACACGTTTTATAGACGCCACAAATAACCGACAAAAATTAAATTATACAATTTCCGGCAGCAGTTATCCTAAAGTGATACAGCCAGGTTTATGTTTTTGCAAATGTAATATGATTTTTTTCATACCTATAATAACCATAATCGTAACAACAATTTCAATGACATTTTAACCACATTATTTATTTCTCTAGCCGATGTGGTCAACTACCATTAAAAAATAAAATCATGTTAATTATATGCTGCAAAATAAATCAACGATGACCTCGATTGCCAAAATAAAGATATTTATCCTAATTATTCAAAATAAAATTTGTAGACTTGTGAGGCTTCGAAAAAAACACATCAAGTTAAGAAATCTAATACTTATGTAGTATGAACTAAAATATTCTCATACTGCCCAGATAAATACTAATTTAGCTTGACAATAGATGAAATCTATACATGAATAATCATGTATTCATATTCTACTATAACAAATGCAAAATACTTCAATAAATTCATAAATAATAAAACCATCTCTTTCTATTTAGTTATTTTGTCATCAACATTATTTTAACCTTAGTGCTAGAGTTTATTACTAAAATATCTTAGAAGGAGAGTTAAAAGCTCACCCAAAACTGTTCGCAAATAAAGCCAACCAAGTTTAAGTAAACTTGGAGTTTCCATACATACATTTAAAGGCTTTTGTTCGTACAACTTATCGTAAGTTGGCACTTACATATTATATATTCAAGTGCGATTCGGTATTGTTGTCCATTGAAGTTTTGAAGGACGATTACACAAATAAGACCAGTTGGTGACAAGTAAAAATCATATTTAAATTCCATTCATTTAATTAAATATTTTTGAAGCAAGAAAGGCTTCTCATACCGTCAAACTATAAAATAGGTTGTTATTTTAGGGCAAAATAATTTACCACAAATTAAAACTATTTTATTGACCACGATTTATTTAGTGTGGTGGTGGCGGGTGGTGAGGTGGGTGATGTGGTTTTGGTGGACCAGGAGGGTGGTCACCAGGGTGGCCTGGAGGTCCTGGAGGACCTGGTGGATCGGGCTGAGGTGGTGGCGGCATTACTGAAACAAATAGATAATAAGGTTGGTAATTGAAGAAGAAGAAGAAAAATATTTTTACACAATACAATAATTGCTAATGTCCAGCAGACCACATTTCGGTCACATCGATTAATCTTAACGGATACTAGTCGTCTGCGCAGGAGATATTATATTGAAAGTGTGTACACTAGTATCAGCGCCTTGAGCTGCTTTCATTAATATAATAAAACATCGCCATCATCTGCTTATTACTTGGTAAAGATCTAGAACATAACGTAGCTAGAATGTCAAACTTATACCGAACACAATATTAATGAGCGATCATTTATAAGATTGTATGCTCATCAATAACTTAAATGGCAGAGATAACGCGAAAATTTGAGGTTGAACTCACGGAAAATCCTTTAAGATTTGTTAGAAAGAAAAACTATAATTTGTTGCTAGAAGATCCAGATTTGTCAGAAAATGGCAGATTAAAATAATAAAGACGACATAGGTGTTGTATTTATTATATTATTGTGCAATTTTCAGGATCTTATGTAGGCATGAAATTCCTAAATAATATTATAAATGCGAATGTGAGTTTGAGTGTCATGCCTCATCATGCAATTTATACGCATACACGTTGTCAGAAATACAGAAAAGGACATTTTTTTAGATAAAAGTACGCCGCAGGCAAAACTTAGTTAAACAATAGATTAGGATACGTACTATGTTAAGATTTACATACCTCTATATAAAATTTCAATTTTTATGCTGGCGTAATAATTTTAAAGATCTATTTGAAAATGAAATGAAATGAAAAATGAAATGAAAATATTTATTTGCTTTAAACATGTGTGATACATTGAAGTATTAAACATGTGTGATACATTGAAGTATTAAACATGTGTGATACATTGAAGCAAGCATATTTGCGTTGTATCTATTTGACTGAGTAGTTATGAGCCTTAAATGTGACCACGCCTTCCTTTATTGATTATTACTTCAATCAAGATTATAGATATTAAAAGTATTACAAGTCTGAATACAAATATGTTCAAAACATCTCAATATCCACTTAACTAACATTCAAGTAATGATAATAACATGCACTTCTCAGAAAATATCTTATTTATATCTCTTGATAATTGTAAGAGGCAATTCAGATAAATACAATTCATTTACAACTTGTGCACGTAGACCATAATGGTTATGTTATGTTTTATGAAATGCATTTTGATTAGTTTGATCTTCGACAATTTGCCAGAAATATAATCAAATCAGTTTTTGCCCGCGGCTTCGCTCGATCGAGAACACTACTTCTTCCGAATGAAACCGTATGTTCTAATCTGCACAACGTGTATACGAAATTACATAATAATCGGTTGAATAGTTAAGACATGAAACCGTAACAAACTCACATTCACAATTTTAATATTTGTTAGAATTACTAAAGTGGAAATCAGGATATGATATCATAATAGCTTTAATGCATAAAATGAACTAGCCAAGACCCAGTGCTATATTACGTAAAATATAATTAACAGGTTTCAACGCTTATTTCTGATACTTTTTACTAGATTTTGCCCGCGGTTTTGCTCGCGTTAATCTAGATATTGTCAATAAATTAGTAGATACTTTTTCTGGGTGAAAGATACCCTATGTTCTTTTCTGTACCACTGACAACGTGTATACGATCTATACATATTTACATATGTATTAATAACCTGACCTCTATGTGTATCAACGTACAGGAACATTTTTTTTGACGTGACAACGTCTAATAAATCGATGAACGCCGGCTGCACGCACGAAAAAGGATGACTCATTGTCCCGTTACACTCATTGTCCCGTTACGCTCATTGTAACTTTACGATCGGAGCGAGAGCGCTACACGAGCGAGCGAAAGGCACGTTATGACGTTGTCACGTTAAACTATCGTCCGTAAACCGACTTTACAGACAACCAATTTTTACTTTATTTAATGAGCTTTGTCACAATATGACTATGTCGCTCCATCACAGCCACCGCATCTATGATTACAGATTTTTCATGATTTTATTATACATATTTTATAAAGATCTTTGAAAGAAATTTTAAAGACGTTTAGATAGTACACTATTGCATCTACTAACGCTGCAAATTATCAAATATATGTGCTGTGTATATCGCTCGCCCCAGACACATTCCATTAGAATGTATTGTACATCTTCTACTATTCCGCATACTTCATAGTTAGGTATTGCAATTTTTTTGGATGAAATATGGTAGGAGCCAAGTCTCATTGCCGTTACAACGTCATGTCTTCTAAGATGACAATTATTGATCCAAGGTATTAATAGTGGCTCAAGTTGGATTGTTTTATACTTGATACCTTTTTCAACTGATCTCTGACCGAAATACTCCTTCCATGCTGTGTTACAATATTTTTTAACTAAAAGTCAGAAAAGTATGGATACACAGGAGATTTTAGGAGCGCACTCTGTAGCTCGCTTTATAAAAGAGGTTAGTTACGCGTTTATGATATAACGGACTCGCATAAATGTAGTTAATCGGTTTATATCGCTCAATATAGGTACGATGATTTTCAAGCAGATTTAAATCCCAAGATATATGTAACCTTTTTCAGTCTTACATTAAGCCTGGTAATGCAATGATAATAAAACTTTGCCTCATTATACTTATAAAATTAAATAAATTCGTAAAGAACCTAATACCACTTAAAATTTTATGAAATGTTGTATGCAAAGATGAAAAGAGCATGATAGACAAGTGGGCAATCGTTGGACTGCCACACAGAGGTCTCGAGTTCGATTCCAAGACGCGCATCTCTGACTTTTCGAAGTTATGTGCATATTAAATAGTTAATTATCGCTCGCTTGAACGGTGAAGGAAAACATTGTGAGGAAACCAGCATGTCTGAAAGCTTTCCATATTGTTCTCGAAGATATGTGAAACCCGCACTGGGCCAGCATGGTGGACTATGGCCTAACCATTCTCACACTGAGAAGAGCCCCGTGCCCAGCAGTGGGACAGATTAATACAGAGCTGATATTATTATATGCAAAGATTCATATTTAATTACCGAAGTAAAGATATTTATAACTAACATTTAAACAGAACTTTAAAGTATCGCGAATTAATACTGTGACTTAAACTACGACGAGATATCATATAGTATAAAAAAAATTGGCTGCCTCGTGGTTAATAATGTTTTTTAAAGCATTTAAATGTGGCTGATAATGGAATTAACATGCAGATCTTAAATATATGAAATAATTCAATAATAATCTATAGACGAAACCGATCAAACATAATATCTAAATATCAAAATAAGATTAAATCTGTCATCCTCAGCCTCCTTAGCGTTGATCATGTCAGATATCTCTAGGGTAGACCATAGAGATACCTAATAGGTATAAGCAGTGACATATTTTTAAACTTAGAAGTTTAAACGTATTTCTTAGATCACTCGATTGTCTTAAAAACCTCTAACTGAATAATTTTTACTATGGTAAAGCAATACATGCTAGAACGTAAATATATAAAACAGTTATTTTAAGGAATATCAGAAATCTTAGAATAACAGATGTAATTAAAAATCTATTGCGTCTGGCCGCCGGTGTACCGCTGCAACCCAATAAGTTAATTGTGATCTGCTTAGCCTAGTTTTGAATATTTATTACCAAAGCAGTAAAGGTTGTAATAGTTTTAATAAATAAAAATACTCACTTATATATTTTAAAATAGGTTCTCCACAAAGTATACTCTTGGTTCAGGTATTCTGTATGTTGTATTTCGATATCGCCTCGATCGATGGGTTTTATACATACGTTATCTAAGTCGGGCATTATCTGATACATATATCTTTAGTACGATAATGAAAACAAATATTGTACATAATTAGTTTTTATCTGCACATGTCAACAATGATTCACGTAATGTAGTATAACTTATTTTGGAGTCTGACTAATATCTGCTTCATAGTTCTATGAATTTAGCTGTTATGTTCAGGTGCCGATGCCGCGACGGTCAAACGTGCATCATGCGATTACCTAAATGTATCCTAACCTGCTAATCCTAACTAATATTATAAAGGCGAATGTGAGTGCCTGTTTGTTACGCTTTCACGCCTTAACTACTTGACCGATCATCATGAAAGGATGTGGACAAAAAATGACATTCCATTTACACAAACATAGTAAATACATTGTAAAACAGAAATAGAAAAATGTATTAACACATAGTTTTTAGCCTCTCTGAACTTGTCAGATTTTATTTCAAAATATGAAGTCACGCTATTGAAATACAATATACCGAAGAACATCCGCCATAATGGACCACAGAAAAAAATAATATAGTAATGGACGTTCCGTACCTTACATGCTTACTACTTGCGGATAAGGACGAGAAATGATCTTATTTTATTAATTTAAACTATTCGAGTAGGTATTTCTTACCTTAAATAAAATAATTATATAGTAATATATAATGTTGAGGCGTAAGTTAGTTTTTATTTTTTTATTTAATACTAAAAAATAATGCGCATAACGGAACGCGTGTAGTTGCTTGACAATCTATGTCTATGTCCAATGTCAAAGTAATGTCATTCAGATTCGTCGTTACATACGAGTACTGTGTTTGTGTTTTGCGTGCGATTATTTTCTAATATTTTTGACTCTGGCTTATCTCTACGGACTGATATTATATTCTGATATATTTGACCCTGGCTTATCTCTACGGACTGATACTTACTTTTTGGATATTATCGGATTTGTGTTGTGGATCAATATGAGGTGCATTAACTGCGGGATAGCCGTGCAAAGGTTGCAGAGGCATCTCATATCCTCGCTTTCTGCACACCATCAAACAAGACTTTCGCGTTGGATAACCAATGCTCAAACTCAGGTATGAATTTGAAGTAGAAAAACTTAATCAGATTTTTATATTTTTGGTTACGCGACATTAACAGTGCATGTTATTTTCAGTTGCCTCTGGAAACATTTATTTGTCATCCGTGCTTCTTATTATTAAATACTGAAGCTGGTGAACATGGGAGACTACTGGGACATAACTTGGTTTGCCTTGGTTGTGGAAAATTGGTTAGAAAAATAAGGCACCATAATGTCAGTATGGATAGTCCATTGCTGGCAGTTCTAGTGCCTCAAAGTACTAATTACCTGGTAAGCACTTTGTTTTCGTCATTGTAAATATCTAATTGTATCAATCTATAAAAAAATTATCTTTCATGTATTTATGATTGTAATCAAATATTTATATTTTATATTTTCGTTATGTATTTTCCATCTTTAATAATATATAAACATATATACATACAACATAAGCTTTAATCTGTGTTTATTTTCAGCTTTCAAGAAACAACTATGTTTGTCATCTGTGTTGGATGCGAGCCCATAGACAGGCAGGGCTTGACTCATCAAGAGACATACAGGAATTGGCTTCGGACAGCAATGTAGCAACCCCCAATGTTCAAGTGATTAACCCACCAGAGCCACCACCGTTACTGCCTGTTCAAAATGTGCCACTTCGAAGGGAAAATGTTATATCATTACCTAGTTATATGCGGGCTTCAATTACATCTGCTCACTGTATATTTCAACAATGTAGAAATAGAACATTGCATTTGATCCCACAATTCATTACATTCTAACAAAATCTTTAGATTATTTTACTTAATATTCTATATTGTATACAAATGTACACTCATTGCCGATTAGTGTACCTAAGTATATGTATTTCCTATAACAAATAAATAATTATTTACAGGTATTTTTTGGTTTTATTTTGTAGATATTCTGTTTTGGACGCTATTTTGGGTTTCTATTGGAATTGACTTGCAGGGATGCCTTTTGTTTTGTGTTTTCCTCATTAATTGGTAATTAAACTATAAAAATACATTTAAGGATATGGCCTTGGTTTTGGCCTGCTGAAATGTACTTTATAGAAAAACATAAGTTTCGAATGTTATTATTGTCACATTTGTTTGAGACTCTTACCCAGTTGCATCAATGTTTATCAATAAGAAGTTAAAAAGTCTTAATTCAGATGACCTGTACTTAGTTTACATGCTTAGTTACTCCAAAATCATTTCACTTAACCGTAATAATAATAATTCACAATAATCTTCGTTACTTTAATAAAGCGCCTAGAGTTTTTTTAATAGCAAATGTTATTCTCTACACATTTGTCTGCAATCTGATTGCAGGTTCAGTGAAACTGTTTACGTCTAGTACGTTGTACTGACAAGTTCTTTGAGATTTTTACATATAGCAACTTAATGTGCCAATATTCACGAATATAAAATAACAAAAATCATTGCTGTAAATTAAATTCTACAACTAGGTAAACGCCCATACAAAACTTGGCCATGTCCTTTAGCACACACCTTGTCAAGGATACAGAAAAGGTCAAAGGGTAACTTTCATACAGTAAAGAAGTATTGTTTCCGGGAGATAGGAACTTATTGACAAAATCTACACTAACGCAAGCGGAGCCGTTGGCAATACCTAGTTTTATTTATAAATGTCTGTAGACGTTGTACATAATCCGCATATGGCTGTACGCCAACGTTAGAGTCAATTCTAGTAATAAAAACTGTTGAAAATAGAGTTCCGATCTAGTTTCATTTGAAGTATGTGTATTTTGTAATACCAACAAAGAAAAAATACTTATAGTTCGGCTGGTAAGGATTTAGCGTAGCCTATAGTCGTCAGCAACATTCACGCGACAGTGACACTTATAAAACTAGCTGTTACTGCCAACACAAAGGCAAAGATAACACAGCTTTACTACCAACCCTACAACATCTCTTTAAGATACTTGGAAATAATGCTCACGCTACGCTGTGGTGAGTTTGATTCTCTTTATTCTTCTCTTTAACATACCTATGTTAAAGAGATGTTCGACATTGTTCGGCTGTGGAAGTACGAACACGTTACAAAATATCGTAGTGTTTTTGTAAATACAACGATATTTTGTAGGTTGTATGTACTTCCATAGTTGAACTGGTCTAGTTTAAGAAGCTCTACTGAGAAAGACGTCATCCATACTTATACCAGGAAACCGCTGTAGCCGATATATCATAACGGTAAAATTATTCTTTAAAAGGATGGCAAGCTTCAAAAGTCCATGTATTCTGTGGTATAACCATATATATTATAAATAAACTAGCTGTCCTGACAAACGTTGTCCAGTATCAATAAAAAAAAATTAAAAAAACAAATCTAAACCATTCTAGAATCCACTTGAACACACACAAAAAATTTCATCAAAATCGGTCCAGCCGTTTAGGAGGAGTTTAATTACAAACACACACACAAAAAAATTATATAATAAAGATATGAATAGAATTTGGATGTATGCCATCACAATTTGTAAGCCATAATGTAATAACAACGAGGGGTTGGAGCTTAGGCAACTTTTTGTTGAAGAGTAAAACCCGTATAGATAACTTTCTACATAATTTCCTAACGCAATGTCAAACTCACGTTCCAGTAATTTCCGTTGTCTGATCACTCGGCACATTTCGTTATAGAAAGTCCAATTGTTTCCTAACAAGGATGAATTAATTTGGGTGAATGACATCATGATATATAAAGTATAATACAAAGGTGTGGTCATGCCTAAGAGTCGTATGGCTTTATCCAATTCATGAGTCCACCCAGGAATTGGCATAACTAAATTATTGTGAATAATTAAATTATTCTTATTTTTAGAGTCGGTGTCAGCCGCCCGCGCCACGTGCTGCGTCTATGTGCGTAATTATGCATGCCAATGTTATGTTATGATTATAGTAAGACATCTCATGTTTAAGTAGTTACAAACCTACATTGGCTGACACAGACTCCGTTAATAACAATAATTTAATTATTCACAAGAATACGCAATTATTTTTTAACTTTGTAGTGCATTTTTTGTTTTAGAATGTTCGTTTTTGAAGTCGGTGTTCTTTTTTGTTATAATTTTGGTTATTAAAGTACTATTCATAAATGTACTATGTCAACACTTTTTTATGTAAAAATATGGCTGGTTTCCTATCAGAGAACCAAAGGGCACTTGAGCAGGTGCCGAATCTATAACTTTTATTCCAGGGGACGAGTAGGTACCTTAACTTCTTGAACGTCTAGGGGAAATACGTAAAAAATAATTAAAAATTCATTGTGCAAACAATATACAAACGGACAAATGTACGCTCGACACTTGACTCATTAACGGGTCAAGTGTGCAGCGGACATACATATGTCGCATTTTTTTTTTTTTTGATAACTCTATTTTGCGGGTATGTCCGCTCGACAGTTGACGGGTTAAAAATAAATTAATATTGACTGTTTTCCTACTGGGGGACCAATGGGCATCTATATAAGAGCCGAATCTACAAGTTTTATTCCGGGAGACAAATATTAGGGGACCAGTGGGTTCTGAGCCGTTTTTCATTAAGCTAAATAATTAGGTCGAACTATTTCGAAGTCATATCGCCTGGTGTCGAAATACGAGCAATGTGTTTGTAAAAATCGCAATGCAATTTGATTTTTGTATAATTAACTTGAATTTATTTGTTATTTATATGGAAATTCTTAATTCTAATCTGAGCTCTATAAGGAAAATTGTAAGCAAGAGCAAACAGGAAGTAAGAGAGAATTACAAACAAAATTTAGGCAAATACATAACTTTGTAATTGATTTATAAAAGAATAGTAACTAGGCACGGTTTGATAAAAATGTCAGTATAAACCATATTTTTAATAAATACACTTGCATCATGAACTTAAGTATCTTACTCGCTATGTATAAAATTATAATATGTGATAATATTGCTGCTACTACTACTATGGAATTTATAAGTAGTTATGTTTGTATTTGTAACCTAAGCACTTAGTAATCCGATTATCAATCTATGACTATTAGGTACTTAATGCGTAAAACTAACTTTAATTGTAATTGAAAATACATAAATCTTTAAAATGAAGGATTGTTATCTTTCCAATTCAAAGGGCAAAATATTATTATGATCACAATATAAGTCAAATATATACACGGTATCAAAAGCCGCTTAATTATTGCGATTGCAGTTAAAATTTGGCACTAAATAACATAATTTTATAAACATTTGATACGACGGAATGCGTGTCAAATGTTTATATAACTATAATGGTGTTATTTATAGTGACATTTAATTCCTTTGTAAACAAGTATTTAAAATGTTTATTTTAAGATAAATGCGAAAGAGATTAAATGTAAAAATAATATTATAAATGCAAAAGTGAGTTTGTTTGTTGCGCTTTCATGCCGATCATCATAAAATTTTGCATACACGTTGTCAGGGGTACAGAATAGGACATAGGGTACATTTTATCCAAAAAGTAATACATAATCAATAACATAATCAACATTTACGTGATCGAAGCCGCAGGCAAATCTAGTTAAGAGATATTTCCATTCGAAAGAAATTATAACAACAATATGTATTAAAGTTGCAGTTTTTTTACGTATCATATTTTCTCGACCAGAGAAGACAAAATATAACCACGACTTTCTGTCACACTTCGTATGGTCATACTATGCTAAGATAGAGAGTGTTTATTGTAAGACATCTGGCATATTATCACAACATTATTAATGTAACAATTATCATTTTAATAAATTTTAAGCCATTGAAATCTTCCTTATGCCACAATCCGACGAAAACATTAAATAAAATATACTTAGCTACCTTTTATGTGGTGACAAAATGTTTTCCTGGTTTTCCTTTTACAATATGAAAATGAGACATCAAAACATTCCTTACAATTATAAAAGCACATAACAATGAACAAATCGGACGAATACTTAAAAAGAACAATTGTAAACAAAAACCAAATAGCTATTACAAAACATCCTTTTCGAAAATCGATTGGGAATTCCGCCCCTTCTATATCCCAACAGGAAAATTCCATTTTCCAAATACAAAACTGAGAACAGACGACACAAACCTAAATACCTTGTAAGTAAACGAAGCGCAATAAGTAAATAGCATTTTCTGCTTTGAGCAAATTTCAAAACAAACGGGCTATGAAAAACTCCAAACAACTTTTAACGGATTGCCGTCCTACTGACGAAGTAAAATTATTATTTAGTGGCCTATCGTTTTCAATGAGGCTTCGCAGTTGTCTTTTAGAAGAACTATTGGAATATTTAATGTGATTGGGTTTCAGCGGTTTATTTAATACTAACTACTTTATTTAATAATTTTTTTAATGCTATTCTTTACATTACATCTAGCATGGGTACGTTCGTAAAGTACGTGAACAAGTAACTAAGCTACGTACACGTTGCAGATCATCATGATGTTCTAAGAAACGGATAGACACGAATGACTTGACTTCGCGGATGGCGTAATGGTTTAATGGCTACTGCGCCAAGTGTCGTGTATTTGATCCCTACACGGAGCACATATTTGTGTGATTCCCATATTTTTGTTTCGAGTCTTTGAGTTCGTTGTTTGAATGTTTTTAAATCCTCTGCAGCACATCGGAAAGCATGTTGTGACACATCGCGGGGGTAGAGGGAAAAATATATCACTATTGAGGCAAATGTCTATGAAAAATTATGAGATGATGATATGCGATGTTTATAGCACAATCAACAGAAAGTCTTATTAAATTATTCAGTGATTTAAATGGTGCTGAGAAACACAGTACGTGTTACTAAATCGATTTGAAGGCTATGGACGTACTATATAATTTACGAAGCATTTTCAAACAGCGAGGAAAAATCCCGTTGTCATCAAGTCTCGCAAAGACTATCTTTTAACAATCAAAGATAGTAGTTTTACTAATGGTTCTGAATATTAATCGCCTTGAACCACGTTCATTTAAACCTAAAACTAAGATATCATAATGTGTCATAAACATAATTATTTTAGACTAGATTATGCCCGCGGCTTCGCTCGCGTATATCTAAGTTAGGTTAGGTTAGAATAGTATCAGTACTTTTTCTGGGTGAAAAGTCCTTTTCTGGTCCCCTGACAACATGTATGTGAAATTTCATCATGATCGTTTGAGTAGTTAAGGCGTGAAAGCGTAACAAACAAACAAACTCATATTCGCATTTATGATATTATTTAGAATTGCCTAGTGGAGAGCGTAGGAAACCATTGGACTGCCACGCAGAGGTCTCGAGTTCGATCCCAAGGCGCGCATCTCTGACTTTTCGAAGTTATACATATATACATACATAGATTCACGCCTGTTTCCTAGAGGGGTAGGCAGAGACTACGGATTTCCATTTTTTCGAAGTTATGTGCGTATTAAATGGTTAAACATCGTAAGGAAACCTGCATGGCTGTGAGTTCTACGTAAATTTCGCGAAGATTGAAGTCTGCCAACCCGCACTGAACCAGCCTGGGAGACTATGACCTAACCCTTCCCACACTAAGAAGAGGCACGTGCCCAGCAGCGGGACAGTTTAATAACAGGGCTGATATTATATTTAGGTCGAGGTTTATATTGACAATATGTTTAACCTCTTGTGAGACAGCTGGATGTTTACATTATCGCCCGTTATCGCCGCGTGCCACTTGAGATTTCGTTATTGTTAATTACCGGCCCACTCATAGCTCGTAGAATAAAAAAAATGGTACTACAGAATTTGTTATGATGTCAGCTACGTAGTAAAATATAAACAAGAGCTTTTTGCTGGCTCGCATGCGAGCCCCTGGCACACTAGAGGTTAAGTTAGCCTTCATTACATAAAAAAAGTTGTATAATTTAATAAGTATGTCGAAGCGTCAAGAAAATAATAATTGGAATGCAATTTATTTTGGTTATTGGAATGTAGTAATAGTTTCTCTTGTATTTGCCTATCATTAGTATACGTATGAAGCAGGGTTGATGCGGATGCTCATTTTTTGACATCTGCGGACACGGTTGCGGGTATGGATATTTGAAAGCTTACATCCGCGGATGGCGCTCTTTGGGAGAGGGCTATGTCCAGCAGTTGACTATTATAGCCTGATGATAATGATTATGATGATGATCCGCGGATGCAGATGCGGATGTGGATGTCCAAATCACATATCTTCGAGAACATTATTGAGAGCTCTTAGACATGCAGGTTTCCTCACGATGTTTTCCTTCAACGTGAGAGCAAGCGATAATTAACTATTTAATACGCACATAACTTCGAATAGTCAGACATGCACACCTTGGGATCGAACTCGATACCTCTGCGTGGCAGTCCAACGGTTTCCCACTAGGCTATCGCTTCTGTAAACGGAAACGACGATGAAAACTCATAACAATATGTGTATTACTTTAGTAGTTAAGCAAATACTATCAATATATAAAACGTCCTGCATTATAATTTGCTAAATCGGTGGAAGCATCTTTGATTAATTCATTTAGATGTAATAAAAAGAAAATGAAATTAAAGAGTGGAAGTGCCGCCACAACGACGAGCTAATGAAAAGTAAAGATAGAATTGTTCAAAGGTTCCGGTCAATGAGCGCACACTGCGGCCGCCAGATGGCTCTTCTGTACGCCTAATTTCCTCATTCTGCCAGCTCGCGACTTCTTTCCTAATTAACTAACTAGCACTTGATGGCTTAATAAAGGTTTGCATATAACGATTCCTCCCCTTGTCCCACTTTCACCTTTAAGTAGCTCCTAATAATTACTTGTTTGAATAAAGTCTACTAGGTGAACTTACTTTTAGAAAGATATTGGAATTTGGTTTAATAATTCGTAGAAGTATACCTGGTGCAGATAATAAATTTGGTTAGCTATTCAGCTTTGTGATTATTTACCGATATACTTACTAAACAAATGCGAAGGTTGTGTTGTAAGATAACAATAAATTGCGATAGTTCATCGGATTTTACATTTATAGTTAAGGTCTAAAATATAAGGGGCAAGAATGTCGCTCGTCGTAATTTAGAACTTGGTCTTTAGATTGGTGGGTGGTTTCCTATAAATAAAGCCATACTGTAATGATGCAACGCTCTACGTGATTGCGTCATAATAATAGTAAAATTAGCTAATATAAACGGCTAAACTGGGAGTTATGCTTTTAAAATTCAGTATCCTTGCTCATTGGAGTTCTCAGAACATCAAGAACCGTACCACTATACGTTAAAGCGATGTTATTGGATGCAGGAAAACGAGACAGCGCGTTACAAAATGTAAGTTTGTATAACGTTGTCTCGCTCTCGCACATACAATTTTTCCAAGAATAAAAACATATTTAAAAAACAACATTAGTCTAATGTATTTAAGGATAAAATAATTGCTTGTATTGTCAAGTTGATTTTATTAAAGTAGGTTATTGAATGTAGTTTTAGTACAAAATTATTGACTACGTGTTGAAACTATTTTAATCACCACGTTTTATTTAGTTTGGTGGTGGCGGGTGGTGAGGTGGATGATGTGGTGGCGATGGGTGACCGGGCGAATGGTCACCAGGGTGGCCTGGTGGGTGGCTCGGATGGTAGTGGCGGCTTTACTGAAACAAATAAGTCATAAGTTAGTAATTATAGCGTAGACATAATTATAATAAGTGGCACGTGAATCTTGCGATCGATATAATGACGCACACCAGTATTTGGAAATAGACTAGGTAGGTACTATTGCGCCGTTACACAATAATTTCTCGAAATCGGATTCATATATATGGCTGTGTCATTAGTTTCAGGTAATGTAGAGTTTACCAATTACACAGAAAGAACTCTGACTAGGAGACCATCGCTTAATCCTAACTAATATTATAAATGCGAATGTGAGGTGAGAGTCAAGATGGCGGGTGTACCATAGCGAATTAAATTTTACCAATTACCAAAAAAATTTACCTGGTATTCAGTATTTTGTACCTAGCTCTAAAAAATCGGTACCTCCTTCAGAACGAAATGATTTCGAAATTAAGATACACCCGCCATATTGACATCAAAATGGCGGCTGTTCGATAATATTTTATTATTTAACCATTACTAATAAAATATTATTACAAAAAAGTTTATGTTAGCAACAGTACGTTTTTCTGGATGCGTTCATCCCGTTTCTGTTCGCCTGACAAGGTGAATGCAAAATTTCACGTTGATTGCTCGAAAGCGTAACAAACTCACATTCGCATTTATAATATTAGTTAGGATAAGAGCATAAAAACAACATATAGGACAATAAAAATGATTTATTTTATATATACTTTACAAAACGATGTCATGTTTAAGGTGAGATAATTAGAAATGTGGTGGTCCGTGATGGTGTGGAGGTCCGTGATGGGGTGGTCCGTGATGGGGTGGTCCGTGATGGGGTGGTCCGTGATGGGGTGGTCCATGGTGTGGTGGTCCAAAGTGGGGTGGTCCAAGGTGGGGTGGACCATGGTGGGGTGGACCATGGTGGGGTGGACCATGGTGGGGTGGTCCATGATACGGCGGGCCGTAATGAGGTGGACCGTGAGGTCCTGGAGGATGGTGAGGAGGGCCATGGGGTGGACCGTGCGGTGGTGGTGGCGGCATTTCTGAAATAAACGCCATATTGAATATAATAGCTTGGATAAAAACAAAATAGAGTACCTAATTAAAGTAATTTGGGCATTCATTAACAATGCCAGTAGATCTTACATAATTACACTGATATGCTTACGCGCTATTTCTGCATTGCTAAAGTTCTAAAACAAATTGCTAAAAGGTTTTACTAATTTCCGGGTCAATATTTACGTTGTACTAAAATTTACTTTTTATCAAGAAATAACAAAAGCTTAGGTATCTTACCTGTGATACTTTCTGTTTATGTTTTACGCAGCACGTAGTTCTTTAAGCGCTGGTATAGTTTGCAGACTGAGGTTTGAATTTGTATCTAACATAAACCATATCTTTTGTATGTACGTACTTATCTGATATCAGAGCTCGCCTGTTCCGTTTATATCGACTATTATCTAAAAGATATGATAAACAATACTTAGTAATAATATTCGTCGAAATGCTCTTGAAACTTTACCAAGTGTTTGGAATCTTAGCATACTTGCATAAACAATATTCTGAACGCGTCTTTTAAAACAATTGTAATCTGCGAGATCTAAAGATATCCGAGATTATATTATTTTCTGTAGTGGCACAGTTTGCCCAAAGTAATAATAATATATTTATTTGCATAAAATATGATTGTAGGTTTTACAAATGCACGTGAAGTTTTAAATACTAATTGAAATATTAATGGGTGTAGTACTATCCTCCTAAATACGCTACAGGTTAGCCTGTGATACGGAGGTACAGTGCCGGTCCCTTTAACATTTGTAGAAAAAAAAGGATGATTCGTGTCTAATTTAGAGCAGCATTTGAAAACCACGTGATTTTGAATGTAATTGTGCGTATGTGCTGTAACTATAAGTCAATTATATAATGTTAAGAATTTTTCAGTGTCATCATAATTATTAAGTTTAAGAAAGAATGTCTGAACAGTTCTCTTGTGCGTCTAGTGTGATAAACCAAAAATTAGTTATTTTGCGATTTATTTTGTTATAGGTAGAAGGTCTAGTTAGGAGAATCTTATTACGCAGATTTTTGTGCAGATTTTTGTCTTTACGACGCTTTGTGATTTGACGATGTGGTGTTCTGACTTGTTGCAAAAGGATTATTTATAGAAAATATTGCTGCCGTATATTAAGAACATTGTAGGATTTATATAGTTTTTTGGTTGGGAATAGGATCGAATAGAATGTAGCAACTTTTAGTATGGCTCTATGAGCGATATCTAGCGCCTCCCCAGCAAGAAACACAGTAGGTGATTAGTTATTGCCAACGAGCAAAATATACCTTATGGATAACTGGTGCTGTGGCAACGTATCGTAATGTTGTAAAAATATGTATAAGTTTGCGTACTCGGCCGGTGACGTTATTAATATGCAATATGAAATTTAAATGCCTTTCAATCACTACGCCAAGATATTTTATTACATTATCAGATATAAGAGAAGGACACTGGCTATTGTGCGGAGAAGATAGAGAGCAAAAGTGAGCTTGGATAGTGACAGTAAATACTGGTTGCGATATGGGATTTGTAGAAAATGTGATAAAGTTAGTTTTGTCTGTGTTTAATGTCAATGTGTGAGAATTGAGCCATTTATTGCCAAATTAAAGCCACTGTGCAATTGATTGTAATTCAAACCAAGAGTTACAACTAGGAAATGTTATTGCTTTGTCGTTAGCATAAGAAATAATTTTGGAGTTTGGAATGTCCAAGTTGCAAAAGTCATTAATAAACACAAGGGAAAAAGTGGGACCTAAAATAATGCCTTGCGGCACGCCCTATTTGATCGGATGTACGTCGCTGACATATCCATCCATAGTAACAAATTGAGTTCGGCTAGCTACATAGTTTTTAACTAGCTCAAGCGGAAACCCCTGATATCTCGATGGCGTAGTGGTTAGTGTAACCGACTGCCACGCCTGAGGTCGCGGGTTCGATTCCCGCACAAGTCAAACATTTGTGTGCATGAACATGGATGTTTGTCTTGGTCTGGGTGTTTCTATGTATAATATGTATGTATTTACAAAAAAAAAAGTATATATGTATATTTATCCATTGTCTAGTACCCATAGTACAAGCTCTGCTTAGTTTGGGCTAGATGGTGTTGTGTGTATGTGATAGAATATTATATTACTATTATTATACGTTCGAGCTTATTTAGAAGGGTGTTAGCCGTGTTAGTGGGAACCGTGTCAAAGCCTAGAGATATGGGAAGATCTAGAAATATGGTCATAATCATTCTGTCCACCAAAACTTAATTATCTAGTCTTGCCATAAATATTGTTAAAAGGATTCTTTCTTTTTATATTGTTTGTAACATCTGTTACTATAATGTGTGTTAGTTTATACATTAATATTATAACATTAAAAATACATATATCAAGCTCATTCAAAATTATGTCCATTGGCTTTAAAATACAGTTCTTTAAACCTTGAGAATAGTTATCAATAGAAACACGCACTCTCTCCATGGGAAAATTCTTCACTGCCAATCTTATGGAGTGTTTTAGGGACTTCAAATTCGATGAATCGAGTTTTATGACCCGGTGCTGAGTCTTGCTGAAAGGACTATTCATAGTTATAGAACATGGTGTTGTTAAGAGGCTTAACCACCTTCTCAAGAATTGTATCTTGATAAGCTGTTGGACAACCAAAGCAGATTGGGACACTGCTAGGAAGATAGTGGATGAAGGGAAGGTCGGCTGGGCTCTAAATGGTTTTCAACCATTCAAGTCACCTGGTCCAGACATGGTTTATCCTAAAGCCCAAGGTCATCAAGTGGCTATACATGATGATGATAAGACCCATACTCACGTATGGAAGCATTGTCTGGAGGCCAAGAACCAAACTAGCTACATGCAGGAACGCGCTGTCGAAGGTGCAGCGATTGGCCTGCATGGCTATAACAGGGGCGTTTCCGACCACGCCAACGGCAGCGTTAGAGGTCCTGCTGGATCTAATGCCGCTACACATTGTTGTCGAGTCAGAGGCGATAAAGGCGCTACATAGGCTATCTGTGCATGAGCTGTGGAGCGTCAATATGCCGGTAACTCGACACACAAAATTGGAGATCTCAAAGGATCTCAAAAGGATTATGAGCATGGGATGCGACAAAATGCAACCATTGCACATATTCAAAAAGAATTTTAAGATAAAGGTCCCCACGAGGGACGAATGGAGACAAGGTTTACAATCCCCTGACAAGGGTTGTCTCAACTGGTTCACTGATGGTTCCAAAATGGAAACAAGATCGGGCGCTGGAATCTATGCCAACGACTGTAAGGTGAGCCAAAGCATGGGCAAATATGCAACGGTCTTCCAAGCGGAAACCTATGCTATAATTGCCTGTGCTCAGGAGAATATCAACAGTGGTGTAGTGACATGCATTCAAAGCTGCCTTTACGGTGCTCTCAGAGAGTCCCACGAATGGCTCGGGGCCCACAAACAGTTGCTCCGAGCCCTTTCTGGCTAATTCATCAGCTTCCTCATTGCCCTGCACTCCTGCATGCCCCGGAACCCACACCAGTCTGACTGTGTTCTGCCTGCCTAGTTTGTTAAGGAGTTTAACACAGTTCAGGATCAGTCAGGACGAGCCTAGAGCCTTGAGAGCAGCTTGACTGTCACTGAGAACCACTCCACTGACAGGACTGTGTATATTCTCAGTGACAGTCAAGCTGCTCTCAAGGCTCTGGGCTCGTCCTGACTGGTCCTGAACTGTGTTAAGCTCCTTAACAAACTAGGCAGGCAGAACACAGTCAGACTGGTGTGGGTTCCGGGGCATGCAGGAGTGCAGGGCAATGAGGAAGCTGATGAATTAGCCAGAAAGGGCTCGGAGCAACTGTTTGTGGGCCCCGAGCCATTCGTGGGACTCTCTGAGAGCACCGTAAAGGCAGCTTTGAATGCACACGGCAATGAAAAACACAGATTAGAGTGGATGGCCCTTAGGGGTCTGGAACACTCCAAGAAATTCATTGTAAACGGAGCCACAGGCTTCACCCGGAGGTTCTGCGGTTATAGCAAAAGCCAAATGCGCCTGCTCACAGGAGCGTTCACTGGCCATTTTGGCACCAAAGACTTCCTGTGCAGATTGAGATTGACACACGACTCGATCTGCAGAGCCTGTGGTGAACAGGACGAGTCCATATCGCACCTACTGTGTGAATGCGACGCGTTGGCTGGACTTAGGATGGGTCTGATGGGATTGGCATATCCAAACCCTGAAGACTTTAGGCTTCTCCCTCTGAATTGCACACTGCAGCTAATGCAGTACATTCATAAGGAGATAGCTAAGGGATGAATCTTGGGGCTGACACAAAAGATCCCACTGGGTCGAAGTGTCGCCGGTCAGTACAGACTGGCCCCCACACACAAGATAAGATAAGATCTTGATACACATTTGCCGATGTTTTTACACCTTTTTTAAAAAAAGATGGGTCAGTCACTCTTTGATAGCTAACACCCCACCAAACCATTACTGAAGTCGGATACTGTCCACGTTCTACTTTGCTGACTAATTAAGAAGCTTCTATAGAACATTGAGCATATTCTTATATTTCATTCTGCTTATTAAAACATTGCTTAATAGTAAAAAGAATCTCGTCCGTCAATATCAGTTTTCTGCGGCCTCCCTTTGCGTGCTACTTAAGAAAAGTTGTTTTGATTTTACCACCCTATTCATTTTTAAATTATTAGGTAAATAATGATCAGTGCGTTTCTTACAAGTCCTAAGCCATCTTTTAAATTACGCAACATGGTTCTAGGTGCTATATTAATTTCCCGAGTTAAAATCTTTTGTTTTCGGGCAGGATTTTTTCAAATTCTGTCCTTCACTGCTTTGATTGCCTTTTTTATACGAATACTATGTGGATGGCCAGATCTGTGTCTGTCATAAACAGAAGAGGTTTCATTGTGTAGGGTTACTGAAGTTTTAACTGTTCGAAAACTATACATATTCCAAGCATTGCGTAGGTACCACTGCATTTCAATCCCTCACTTACCAAAAACCCTCAAAAGAAAATTTCGATGTCCAGTACCACCCACCAAATCCAGATTCGCACAACGGCACTATGACTTTATTGCACCCCGTATATATAATAAAATAAGTGACAGAGATACACATAAAGTGAATAACCATATGTACAGTAAGTATCTGTTAAGTTATCTCAAAACAATTGACTACGACCAAGTAGAATCTTTTGTCGCAAATCAATTTATTTAATCATGTTTAAATAAATTCACTAGAAACAACGTTTGCAACGTACACACTCGTACTCACATAAGTACACTCACACACGTACTCACACACACACTCGCACACTCACACACATACACACACACACACACACACACATACTCTTATACACATACCACACAAACACACACATACTCTTAAACATACTCTTACAAACACACCACACAAACACACACAAAACAACAATGACAAACCAGCCGTAAATAAAAAGTTATTTATGATTTTACTAAAAACTTTGTAACCTTTTTGTTTTATTTTCTTTAATCTTTTTTTGTCTCGTTGTAATCTTCTGTATCAGTAAACATAACATTATAAGTCAACATGTAATGTGGGAAGGAACTGTCTCCTGAGATACAGGTTAATAACTTAGTTCAGGGGACAGTGCTTCTATGTAATAGTGTTATTGATGGCTACAATAAAGATTATTATTATTATTGTACCTATTAATAGCCCGGCACACAAACGTTCGACTACCAAGCGGATGGAAAGTTTCAAAATTGCATTTGGCTTTGGTAATGGTATTTGTATATTATAACAGTATTTATGGCCAGACTAAGTATACTCCTTTTGAAGTCCAGGTTCAGCATCGTAGAAGTGTATAAAGATTTTTAATATGTCTAAATGAGATAGAATTAAACCTTAAACTGTTAGTTGAAAATAGAATAGTATATACTGAATTATCACTGTTACAAAGCTAGCTACTTCTTTACGTCTTTATTTTATTATGACTGTATCGCGGGGGACTTGACAAACATTTAAACAACTGGCACATATGACACTCAGATTCAGAACAACAATTTGTGGATCGCACAAAAGTATGTTTCGTGTGGGATCGAACTCACAAACACAAAACACTCGGAGTAATGGCAGTGCTGAGGCAACCAATTACATACATTATTTGCTGCGTGTAAATTTTTCTATTAATGCATGTTAGAACCGAAATATATTTTATATAGCCCACAATTCATGACAGTCAAATCATTTATCTATTTAGGTTACAAAGTAAAACTTATGAACGTCAAAGGTTATCAATAAGTGAGTATACTAAAGTTACAAAATTTACATTTAAGTTGTTTTATTCCAATTATATTTGTTTTGGTGTCCAGGATCAGTAACGTAGAAGTGTATTAATATACCTATATATAAATCGCTGTCTTATATATGTATAACAAACGTATCTATACGTGTTATGAACTTATGACATAAAAACAACATAATAATATAGGAACAATAAAAAACATTTATTATATATATACTTTAGAAAACCTGGTCATGTTTAAGGTGAGATAATTAGAAAGGATGTGGTGGTCCGTCATGGTGTGGTGGCTAATGGTGGGGCGGCCCATGGTGGGGCGGCCCATGGTGGGGTGGCCCATGGTGGGGCGGCCCATGGTGTGGAGATCCAGGTTGGGGTGGCCCATGTAGCGGTGGGCCGTGATGAGGTGGCCCGTGAGGTCCTGGAGGGTGGTGAGGGTCATGGGGAGGACCATGGGGCGGACCGTGCGGTGGTGGTGGCGGCATTTCTGAAATAAACACGATATTGAATAAAATAATTGGGGTAAAAACAAAATACAATGAACTTTGTAATTACGACACGAATATGTGTATAGACATTTTCTCCTTTTCTAAAGTTCTAAAAGGAAAAGTTAGTTAACATTGTTGTTGAATATAAAAATCAGGCTCAGACTTTTTACAAAATTTTGAGTCAATTGTTACTTTGTGCGGCGATTTTATATTGCGACAAAAGCTTAGATACTTTACCTGTGATACGTTATATTTTTTTCAAGTAGACAGCGCTGGTACAGTTTTCAGACTGAAGTTTGAATTTGCATTGAACGCTAACTGTATCGTTACATATTTATCTGTTATCAGGGCCCGCCTGTTCCGTGTATATCGACGATAATCTAAAAGATATGATAAACAATACTTACTCATAACATTCGTAGAAATGCTCTTGAAACTTTTCCAAATGTTTGGCATCTTAACATACATAAACAATTTGCTGAACGTGTCTTTTAAAACAATGGTAAACTGCGAGATCTATAGATATCCGAGACCATAATTATTGTTTTCTGAGTTTACCCAAATAACTCTTTAAAATCTTTCAGTAATAAGTATGGCAAATATAACTCTAACATTAGAGCGGAATCGATCGATTAATTTTGGATATAATACAGAGATCGTGCGTCTACATTTTTTTTATTGGTATACATTTTGACTACCTCTGAATGCATATATACTTTACAACCTAAACTACTTACTTGAAAAGGTGAGGTAATATTGAGCATAACTCATTATCTGTTTTACAAAGGTATCAAAATGGTTTGTAATAATACCAATGGTGTATGTATGTCACAGGTAATTTGTATGATTCCGCGTTTTACAAACGGCGTCGTCTGTTTAAAAACGCTCGCTGTTTTAAAATATGCCGAAGGCCAAAATTTTAATTGCCTTGTCACTTTATAATATGCCACAACATTTGATAGACAATTCAACAACATAACGGGCACCTATACGCCTCAAATCACTGCATTCCGTCTCGGAAGGGTTAGGTTATTTTAGGTTCCTTCTTAAACCCACCCATTAATAGGAGCCCCGCGAAGCAGGGCTCCACGGTCACCCTACTGTAACAATCAACGAGCGTTTTTAAACGGATGACGTCGTTTGTAAAACGCGGAGTCATACAGATTGCCTGCGACATGTATATTACAATATTTACTACGCACTAACTCATAGCCACTATAAACATTTTGTTAAAAAGTACTACAACTATTTGGCATAATCTTCTTGAACATAATGAAAGCCGAAAGAATTTCGACTAATACGAATCATCCTGCTTTAAACTAAAGTACTAGGCAGCTTTGCAATATCATTAAGGCATTAAATAGCTTAAATTATGCACCTCCTATTCGTGCAGCTACACGTGTAATATACTGTACTGTATTGTGAAAAATGTCGTCCCTTGTGAAGACTTCTTTGATACACGAATAAAGGTATTTTATACTTTCCAATCCCTGCCTGCTACAACTGACTATATCTCTCACCCTGCGATGTTATCCGTGACTTCTCGTTCGATTTTAATTCCTTAAAATTTTAGTGATGGTATAAATTTGGCATAGGTATGCGAATTCAAAACAAAATGTACACGAATGTAGCTATCTCTGTAATCCTTTGAAACGTTACCTGTATTGATACAGTTGCAATATGTACATGTAGGTATAATAAAGTACATCGCATACGTAACATTGTAGTTTCAGAGGCGGCCGTTTATTCGACTATATTGATTTTATTTTTGTTGACTATGGGAAAGAATAATTAATACAATATAATAAAGCATGTTGCTTAGGACATCGTACTTGCGGTACATGGTATCTACCGATTGCTGCTAATAATCCTCCGACACACAATCTAACACGAATCTCAAGAACTACAAATTTTGACTGCACGGATGGCGTAGTGGTTTAAGCGGTCGCCTCGCCACTGCCGCCGAGTGCTATGAGTTCAGTCCCGACACGGAACAAAACTTTGCGTGATCTACAAATAGATGTTCTGAATCTGGTTGTTCTCTGTGTACGTTGTCTGAATATTTGTGACTTCCCACGTGACACAGGATATATTCGTAGTACGGTATTTGCCTTTAAACAAAAAAAAAACCGGACAAGTGCGAGTCGGACTCGCCCACCGAGGGTTCCGTAGAAATTTGTAGGTATATATTATAAAAAAATGTTGTCCTTGCATAAAGACCCTGTTTTTTATGATTTAATTACAAATATATATGTCGCAGATTCAAACGGACGTGTTCACTATTAACGTCCGACATCTTGATTTTTCTATAACAGTCAGTGCGCACACCCGGCGCTGGCGACGTTCCGAGAGCAACTGAGTCTCTACTAACGAACGAACGCACTACTGACAATTAGATTGACATTTGTACAGTGTTGCCATACAAATTAATTAAATAAAATAATCAAATAACTAGGGACAACACTGCCGTGAATTTTATTATCTCTAACATATAGTTTTCAGATTTTCCCTATACTTGTAGTATAAGACGGTATTACTTGCAAAATTTCATAGTTCTAGGTCAACGGAAAATACCCTATAAATTTTGATTCCCTTGAGACTGTCGAAATATACGTTTTTTGCGGCATAAACGGCCGTATCTTTTTTTTACATTAAGTCAGAAGTTTGATTTCAATGCTTCAAGATACTGTAGACCTGAGTCATATCGTTTTAATTTCAACTCAATACTTCCACGCGTTCTCGAGATAAAGAGTCTTGACAGACAGACAGACGGACGAACGGACGGACGGACAACAAAGTGATCTTATAAGGGTTTCGTTTTTTCCTTTTGAGGTACGGAACCCTAAACATATGCTTGGGCTTATGATTACTTATATATATAGTATTTTGTGCTGATTTGTTAAGGGCAATGTAAACAGTGTTATTACGTTTCAGTCACATTTGATTCACCAGTTATCGTAAAGAAGTAAGCACTATTTAATTTCTCTACAGTCAAACAATATTAATGAATGGAGAGATTTATTATATCGAAAGCAAACAACACATTACTCTGGGTATATGAATGCGATTGCATAGTCGTAACATATCGCATTAATTCATTATGGAGTACAGATAGACTTACAACATATAATAATATCGCACTTCTATTCCAACATTAAGAACAACACTGTTATCAGGGTTGCTAATATGGCCTGACGAGCTTTTCTTCTGCATCTGCATATAAAAAATATAATTATGCTTCAAAGTCTAATGTCTTTGGCCAGATATTTTTATTCTAATGCATATTAGACCTAAACATTTGAAAAATATCACTTTGTATGTTATCCAAAGTAAGAATCATTTATTCATCTAGGTCACAAAATAACAAGTGAGTTTACTAAAGCTACTGAATATACATTTATGTTATTACTATATAATTATGAATAACGCAATACACAAAATTCCAATAACGTCCCGGACATAGTCACTAATGTTAATCTTATACTGACTAACATGCATGGCTTTAACCGGCGAAAAAGTCATAACAATGATGAATTGTTATGACGCATACTGTGAACTACGTATTACTAAAAGTATTCTAACTTTTATTGACAAATATTCCCGATTAATCACGCATGTCACGTGTTGGGTATTATCGTTTTATCGACAGATAACAAGAGTACAGCGATAAATAGTCACAACGATCGAGCCCTTATCATTCAGCGTTGATTTCACAAGCTGTAAACAAGCTGTTTATTAAAATAGTAATTTTATCTGTGAACAAAGAAAGCATAAACTGCAAGGTAAGGTTAAAAGTTTTGTTATATTCAATTAAATTTCTTGTGACGTTGCCTGCCCTGAGATTTTTTCATGGAACAGTAGATATGTTCGAACTTAGTTAGTTATTAAAAAGTCAACAAATCTTCAAAAACACTTTTATCATAAAGCTCTCTCTCTCTCACTGTTTCAGTATACTGTTTTTACTACCATGTTGCCAAACAGGTATACGAATATGACCCATTTGATGGTAAGCGGTTACAATAGCCTATGATGTATGATCGCTTTTATTATCAGGGGTATTTTTCATCCGTTACATACACTGGGTTTATAGGAAAGGGATGGGCATTTACCAGGCGAAACGCAGTATTACTGTACTACTCTTATGGGCGAGTCGGCTGTTTTATACCGTCCCCAAATATTCAGCAACGCCGTGCCCTTAAACTCGAAAATTTTCTGTTTTATAATTTTATTATTTGATATCAAAATACCAATACCCTTATTAACTGAATCCACTTATACTTATTATAAACTTATAGAGCGACGTCTAATTTCTGCTATAGCGATCAGACGATGCATGGTATATTTATAATAATAGTAATGGTTACGCAAATAGCCTGTATCTTAAGAATCAAACATTTAAAGTGAACTGAGTACAATATCACTGTTTACAATATTTACATACACAAGTTGGTACAATGAAAACGTGTGCATAATCATTAATGCCTTCATTACAAAAGCATTACCCACAACAGGCTCAAATAAAGCTCAACTTCGGTTATAATTTATTAATATTGCACGTATTGTTAAATTAAACGCATTTTGATTCATATACATATTTTCGTTAAGCCGCTGGGATATTTTATTTTGATTGTATTTGTTGCATCATCTGCTGTCATGGCCGCTATCATATCGCAAGCTGACCTTATCTATTCCAATACTATTTTGTCATAATAGACTTACCAAACGTTGTTGTTCTAATAATTGTTGCTTACCGATTTGTATCTCATATGTCATAAATGTTTACAGGTTAGGTTACTAACAGTACATTTTTTGGATGGAAGGTATCCTATGTCCTTTTCTGTGCCCCTAACTAAATTGTACAATTGTATGATCGAGCAGTAAAGGCTTGAAAGCGTAACAAACAAACAAACATTTGCATTTTTAATATTAGTTAGGATTATATAACATGATTTTTATTCCAAACAATGAGTACTGAATACGGAAATAATAGAATTCGCTGTCGGTTTACATATGTAAGTGTAAGATCATACATGAGCTTTATTTTTGTTACAGTGATGCCGCCTCCCCACGGGCATCCGTGCGGGCCTTTCTGTGGGACTGGCATGTGCGCGCCACACTGTTACCGCCGAGGCCCATACCCGCCGCCGCCACCACCACATCATCACCACCCGCCGCCGCCACCGTTTCATCATCACCCGCCGCCTCCGCATCACCACCACCCACCGCCGCATCACCACCACCAGCCACCGCATCACCACCACCCGCCTCCACCGCCTCATCACTACCCGCCACCACCGCCACATCATCATCACCACCCGCCGCCACCATGGTAACTGGAACGCTAATAGGAGGACATGATTTTTCAACATTTTTGTACTAATTGGTAGCTTCTAAAGACGTAGCTTCACGCCATTTAAAACTCAGCAGCTAAAGCACAGAACCATCGTAAGATTTAATCTTGAAACGGTTCTAACATGACAACCACGGGCTATCATTACATACTGAGGATATATGTTCCCGCTTGACATACGTATGACTGTCACATATCGCTAAAGTATTACCGTAGAAGATCTTCAACTGGGATGCAACAAACGTTTTTAGACTTTTGCGATTTGTACATATCTAAGGACATTTATATCTATACATCTATACAAATAAATAAAATTTAAGTGTCTGTTTGTAATGTCAAAATAACAGCTTTTTATCTAATGCATATGAAAGTATATAAGGTAACTATACGAAACCATATATATTTTAAATTTTTGTCTATCTGTCTGTCTGTTTGTTTCGGCTAATCTCCGAAACGGCTGAACCGATTTTGACGGGACTTTCACTAACAGATAGCTGATGTTATAAGGAGTAACTTAGGCTACTTTGATTTTAGAAAAAATAGAGTTCTTCGGAGATAAACACTTTTTAGTTAAAATCTACGCGGACGAAGTCGCAGGTAACAGCTAGTACTTAATATAATACATACAACATATCGAGTCTTACTCGCAATCAAGTATTTTAAGGTGCTTAATCGCGAAAAATACCTCTTATCTGGTATTATATTAAGTATGTAATGCAACAAACCACTTTTTTGATAATTATTCATATGATGAATCATTAATTATTTGTAAACGACGGCGCCATTATTTTATATATGAGATCTGCATTAAAATGAAATTATCATAATGGCTTATTTATCTTATCGTAAAAGGATACTTGTTTAGTAGATAATAAGTGTGAAGTGTAAGACTAGCAATACTTGTTATTGATGTCGGTTTTTAATAAAATGTTTTGGAAAACAGAATAAAAATGATTTGTTTATTGTTGTTTACGTCCGTGTATTGATTTACCTAAAACTAATACTTCTAAAGTATTAAACTTAATCTTAAGAATGACCCTAATTCATCAGACAGGCAGGATACAAATAAAGAATAAAGACACTATTTGATATATATATATTTGATTACAGATAAAGGCTCCATATTTTTATGTTACTGAAACTAAAACTACTTGACTACTAAAACTATTGTCTGTTCAGTAGTTAAGGTAACCGAGAAATAAATTTGTATATTATGTAAAGCTTAAAGTTTATACTAAAAATCAAAAATAGGACATGGGTTACATAATTATTAGAATAGTTCAAAAAGATTTGTTCTTTGTTTAAAGGCACATTAATTTTAATTATCTGAAAAATATTTTATATTACCTAACGAACCTTCAGACTTCCAAATCAAAGGCCTCAAATTACAACCCAAGAGACGTGCTAGTATTCATAATCATGTGCGTATTAAATATTAATTACCACTTCTCTGCCAAAATTTGCGTAATACGAGTACGTACCACATAATTTTGTCTCTGAGCACTGCCAATGCTGTTAGTCTACGTCGAAGATTTGCGCCAATTATTCTAAGAGAAGATACATGCTTACAACATATTTGTTCTTCAGTGCGAGAAGATTTATACACCTATAATACCGTTTTAAATTTATATATCTACTAGCTATAGCTCGGTAAAAGTTCTTTTACTAGATGAAAGGTAGGTACCCTATGTCCTTTCTCTACCCCTGACAACGTGTATGCAAAATTTAATGATGATCGGTCGAGTATTTAATGCGTGAAAGCGCAAACATTTACATTTATAATATTAGTTAGTATAATCTGCACTTAGAATCATCATATAAACAATAATTATTAAGTAAGAAAAGTAATGTAAAACATAACAATAAACATTTTATTAAACAGGGTATCCACAATTGTTAAATGGATAAAAAAGGTGTATGATTTCATATATTTGTAGACTCAACGGACTCATTACATTATCCTCGTACACTAGACGCAGAAATAAAATCAATTGGAACACAACACACTGGCAACACAAGTAATTATTTCATCGTTTCCTTCTCATGGCCATAGAGGGAAATAGGAAACCAAACAGCGCCCTTATTAAGAAAGTTTTTCTTCATAACAAGATTACGTACGCCAGATGTGTTAGATTGTGCTGGTGTGAATGTTACAAGGGAAGCGATACTATCCAGCGATATTACCAACTTTCCTCAACTAAAACATAAAAAATCTAGGCGGACACTTTCTAATTTAATATAAACTTCTTCAATAAATTTGATTAAAAAACAAATTAATTTTGCCTAGGCAATTTTACCTTTATAAATTGCAAAGAGGTTATTATTGTTCCCGTTAAATTATAAAGAAAATTTAGGTGTTATTATATTGACTTTACTTAACAGATTTTTCTTCTTTTTGTTAGCTTTTAAGGGTCTTATATAACCCTATCTGTTTGTTCTTTGAGTCTTATATTTTACACACTTACAACATAAAATAGCTTGACGTGTATGTAATCCTACAGACTTATGCAGAGAGGAATTACACGATATTTCGTCAGCAATGTCAGATTATATTCTGTGCGGCAATTGCACACTCAATGATTTTACAGAATTGTTAAATTCTAACTAATATTATAAATGCGAATGTGAATTTGTTTGTTTGGACGGATCAACAAAAATTTTCGCATACATAATAACACTTTTTGTTGTAGTAGATAAGCTATTGTGATGATTTTATCAATCCGATACCAGCTCTGACCAATGCAGATTAATATTGATGATACTACTCATTAGTACTACGTATACTGGTCTCAAAAATCGTTGCTATAAAAGTCGAATCATTGTTAATGATTATTACATTATCGATAACCTTACGCTGTATACGAGTATATGTAAATAACAATGAAAGATCAATGGCGCAAACGCCTATCTTATACCTGTAAAGCTACCACAGATTTTTGTTTACTTAAACAAAATAGATTGGGCGCTTTATAAGATGAAATATAAAGTCTCCCCAGTTGATATATTTCAAGATTTTATATTTAGAAGAGTTATAGTCGATGTCGATAAGATGTCGATCTCCCGTTATACTTTTTTTGAGAGACAGTATCTAGTTAATTATTCTTAGTAGCAACAGAATTTAGTAAGGGGACCGCTGGCAATAGGTAACTATGGAAAACCTAAAATAGCGAAATATATGTATAGATGGACCGATGCCTTCTGCTTGGGACAGACATACTTGTCTTAACACTTACGTCCGTCAATCACGTAACAGTTCTTAGTAATTGTAACACTATATTTGAATAAGAGACGTTTATTCCTCGTCCCAGAAGGTACGTCGGCAAGTTAGTAAGCCTTTGTACTTTACGCTTCAAGATCCTAAGACCACATACGGAGTAACGCATACTTCACATTCAAACACTGCATTGCCTTAGATCTGTTAAATATAATTATCTGTCTAGTCTCAGTACATTGTCCTCTCAACGATACGATAGTTGCATTCCGTATGTTAGTAGTATAATCTGATTAACTGAACAAAGCGAATAAACAAAGACCATGCGCTCACCATAAATATGTATTGATATACTCACTTAACTTACTTTTATTATTATGTTTGCTCAAATAGATCATAATTTAATGTACGTTTTATTATGGAAGAGCGAGGTCTCCTAACACAGGCATTATTTGCTTAAAAGGATACTTCAATCACTATTTTGTTGTAGTTCTAAAACTGTTTTTGCAAATAAACGATTTTTATTTTATATTTTATTATTTTTTACCATGCATACTCGTACATGCGAGTGACTTTGTTTTATTGAGTTGCATTACATATGTATACGTAAGAGCAGCAAGAAAATAGTATCTCCCCACTTAAAAATGAAATTACTACAGATTAATATTGCCTCCATAGCGTAGCGATAGTGGGTGCTACTGCTAGAGTTGTGCATCAGGTTTCGGATTTGAGCCCCGGGACGGTCAGTGTTATCGGGTTTAACTGAAGAGAAACCCTCAATAGCAGCACAAAGTCTAGAAATATGCCCTATATGACGTGGGACCTAAAACATTATTGGGTAACTGTGGATGAAACACATTTCTCCTATCTCGGGTTCGATTCCTGCACAAGTCAAACATTTGTGGGCGAACATGCATGTTTGTCATGGTCTGGGTGTTTCTATGTATAATATGTATGTAGTTACAAAAAAAGTATATATGTATGTTTATCCATTGTCTAGTACCCATAGTACAAGCTCTGCTTAGTTTGAGCTAGAAGGTGTTGTGTGTATGTGATTGAATATTATATTATATTATTTTATTATATCTCTTTGAGTATATAGCGTAAGACTTTGTATATATTAAATTGTATGAAAACAGACAAAATGTACAATATTAGAGCTTGGTACAACACTTAATTATAATAATATACTAACATATATTATTATAGTATAACAATATACGATAATAGCATGCCTAACTTTGAAATTGAATTATTGGCTTAACCTTGTTTATTAAATAAATATAGAACTATATCGTAATGACTGAAATACAAACTACTCACCTACAGGGAAAATTTTAATTTATGAAGCAATATTTAATTAGTACCTACATAATAATTAAGTAGTATGTATAGTCTCAAGGTAACGCAAATTTTACATATTATTGAAAAGTATTTGAAAAGTCTAGGAATGTGTAAATATAGAATGTTGTAAGGAAAATAAATCGTAGTAAATTGATGTAATTTACAATTAAGTGAAAATAGAAGCGAATTTATCTCTCGAAAACTTGTACCTACTTAGATATTAATCAATAATCAAATATTAATATGCAATGAATTTCTTCAATCTTTTTACAAAAATCATTTTTGTATTATTATCAGTTAGGTAACTTATTCTCCTACGACCGTAGCAGTCTACGAGATCCCGTAGACTGCTACGATTGTATCGTTCTACACACCCATTTATAACACTCTACATATTTGTCCAAAACAAATTATGTTTTCTCACTTCTATACCAAATCTTTATATACCAGATAATTAATTATGATGGAAATCCAGAAATTTTAAGTAATATTTTAATGGTTGTTCTATTTCAGATAATGCAGAAACAAACAAGGTTCCTACAATAAGTTTTATTTTCCCGATGAATATTTTATGTCTTCCTATATTGTTTCGTGTAAACTTGACATACTGTTACGAAAAGATCTTTCATACGTGAATAAAAGCTAAAAATACAGAACTGAGTAACAAAGTAACTACAATAAATATGTTTATAGGTTAAAGACACGACATACAGTAGGCACAATGGTTCATGTGCCTTGGTCATAAAAATAGTGTGACATTTATATGCCCTTTATTACAGTCTCTACTACACGAACTGAAAGTTGCCACTATTAAACAAGTAAGTACGAACACAAATATACATGTTTTACGCACTAGAATTATAATAAGCTAGGAAGAAATACTAAAAAGTCAACGTGGCACTGTTATAAATTAATTTTAATAACAACAAAACCTAGAAAAATGTATATCGGCAAATATTTCAGGTAATAATAACAACTAGGAACGGTTTCGTCTAGATCACGCGAACCTATCTACATATCGACCCTTCAAGGATTATGAAGTTATGAAACCCATTTTGGCGAAAATTTGTTATTGATGTAACCTTATTCAGTTTTTCAAACTGCATCGACGTGTGTATTTCAAATATTGGTATTAAAAAAATGGATTCTACTACCCAGAAAATAACGCCGCATACACACTTTTATTTTAAAATAGCACTCAAAGACAAAAAAAGTAAAGAAGAGTGTTTTGTTTTTGGCTCTCCTTGATTTTAATGTGTAGATACCTATAGATATTATTATCCATTCAATAAAAATTGAATGTGAAATTGCTCAATATAGCTTAGTTTACAAACCGTATTATAAATATGTTGGATAATCAATATTTTAAATGCCTTTAGATACATACGCAAGTCGTATAATCCAAGAATAGTTACATAACACTCGCTATCACAGACACCAGAGTTATTCATAAGTATACTTTGTGAATCAGTACAGTGAAACTTCCGTAATCCCATGGCGTATTCCTACTAGCCACCCTTGGGAATCTCGTTGTTGATGGCTCCAAAATGTTATTAGTACAAATTTAGGTGTTACCCTTACTGCAGACGCAATCCCTTGGCCATCTTTACGACACCCTTCGGAAGCGATGAGCTAATACATTCTTATGCGAAAGCAAGCTTTAAATGTACACTACTAAAGTTTTACAGACTTGTAGGATCTTTACGACAAGTTTCTAGCTACAAAAGATGACAAAACTGCACATTAAAAAGTAATACGACGTATAGAATTTACAGCAGTTATATTTGTAAGGATTACATGACCCTGAGCAATAACAGTATAACACTAAAAGCGTTTATTATAGCTACGTATCGTTTTACTCCTCTCTCTAAGCAATAACGTTTCGCAAAAAGTGAGAACGAAAAGTCCATAAATATCACATTCGCACACAGTTCGTTACCCGACCAAGGAAACGGAAGAAAAGTCTTAACTCGCGGAAATTTCGCCCTCGGCTTATTTCGGTCTCTGTTTTTTTTTTCTACCAATACGTTTAAGGAAAGACGCAACCATTTTGAATATTATTTGAGACGCAGATTGCGCATAGTGCGGTAGTACGACTATCATAATATCTTAAGGAAACATTGAGACATAGGCAACTTAAACATATAAACCATAAGTAATGAAGGGATAACTTCGAGTCACGACGTTTGGGAAAGAGGTCCGCGGTCGTAGAATGATTTTATTGGTACACAGGTGGCGCTCGTGCTCATACATTTGGTGTAATCCGTAAGTTGTACCTTACGATGCCCGTGGGATAAAATGGGGTAACCCTATGCGTATCCTCTAACCACATAGCCAGCAGGTTTTAATCTGAAGAAGTTATTTTAATATTGTTATTTTTCTAACTAACCAACCTACATTTTTCATGATAAAAACAAAATGTAGATACTTATCGATGCTTGCTAATGAAAACATCACCAATCATTATCTACATATTATTAACATACATATATATATATATATTTTTTACCTGGCGGATTGCATTGACGCATACCCCTCCACGGGGGCGGGTGGAGGCGTTATGTCGGAGTCGCCGGGGCAAAAGAGAAAGATGGAATAAGAACAATGTACCTCCCGGAATACCGACCAAACCTACCACGGTGCTCCTCGACAAAACCACTTTAGGCGGGGCCGCGCGAATCACTTGCACATGCGGTCGCG
Source organism: Catocala sponsa (assembly GCA_963564715.1). Classification (NCBI taxonomy): domain Eukaryota; kingdom Metazoa; phylum Arthropoda; class Insecta; order Lepidoptera; family Erebidae; genus Catocala; species Catocala sponsa. Next base: position 15,327,936 of record OY751338.1, on the reverse strand, counting down.
ACCCCGCCGATGCATATTATTAACATATATATTAACAGACCAAAGCACTAAGGAATACCTCATTTAACTAATCACCAAGAGATTATATAGAGACTAGATAGAGTGGAAATAAACTGTCAATAAATTTAAAATAATTTAATTTTTAAAATAGTTTATTTAATTCACCTGCGTGTTGACATCAAGTTAATTCAACTTTATTATGCACTTAGTCTGGTGGCTTCCATTCAGTATAATAAGTACAGAACTCGAGTTAATCGGTATTTATCCGGCGGGCCACATAAATAGGTGCACATGTAACATCACTTTTGGACGCAGTCGGGATGTTGTTCAGTGAGTTACGGTTATGGCGGTCCCCGGCTCACTTCCGGCGCCCGCGTCGCTCGCCCTCTGCTATCCGCGATTGAAACACGCCCCTTAAATTTTTATAGCCCTTTAATAAGAAATAAGCCACGCTTGCAAAGCTACCTACTTTTGCAAATGAATGTAAATGGTGAAATTAGTCGAGTTTCGTTTGGTTGGTATAACATTTTGTACAATTAAATGTTAGGAACTAACAATATTTGTATTTCAGGTAGTCGCCAACTGAGACTGCACGGATGGTGTAGTGGTTTAAGTGGTAGGCTCGCCACTGCCGCCGCGTCGAGAGTTCTGGGCTCGATCGATCGTCGACATGGGACAAAAATTTGTGTGAGCCACAAATAGTTTTTTTTAGAGTCTGGGTAGAACACCCAGACTTGCTGTGTCCGTTGTTTGAATGTTTGTAAAGTTCTCCGCGTTACAAAAATTATTCTTAAATCGGGAGTGGTATTTTTGTAAAAGAAAAAGGAGTTTAAATAAACATAATAATATTGTATTTTCTAAAAGACGGCTTTACGTTTCTTATAGTCTAGCTAATAATGCTAATTCATTCAGTCTGCTAACGATAGCACTAAAACAGTGGTGCGGGCGAGGGTTGCTGATTAGGCGGTACTTTCCTTTGATTAGCTGGTACATTCTATCGGTAACAAACTGTATGAATTAGTACTGGCTAGACACATAACAGAGAATTTCTCTCTAGTGTGTGACTTTACTGTCACTGTGACCAGTGTTCTCCTTACACAGAAATAATATTCTGCAGTAAATATCATATAGAGCAGCGATAGCTCAGTGGGGAGACCAACAGACTGCAATGCAGAGGGTCTCGGGTTCGAACCCACGTCGCGCACCTCTGACTTTCGGAAGTTATATGACGTTTCGAAATTATGTGCGTATTGATCGACAATTATCGCCTGCTCCGTGCCTCGGAAAGCACGTTAAGCCGTTGGTCCCGGCTGCCATGAACATCTATGGCAGTCGTTATGGGAGAGTGTCGACACAAAAGATCCCACTGGGTCGAAGTGTCGCCGATCTGCACTGACTGGCCCCCACATAAGATAAGATAAGATAAATATGATATATAATATAACATGGTATGAATAACCGAACAATTTTTCGCGTCGGTCACTTACGCACAATAGCCCAATTGTAGGGCTAAGTGCGGATAACACACGTCCAACTAACTAACTAACTATGATATATAACATTGATTTTTACCAGCGTTTGCCTATTTTTTTAACGCGCAACAGAACCGATGTCGGGTCACCCACGCAACGTATATTTCTCTACATCAAGTCACCATATCATGATCCCCGCACACCCGGCAAAACCCATAAATACCATCGATAGAAATTGACGTGACTCTGAAACATTTTTCTTGTATACCAATCACCGCTACCTTCCGGGTGGGCCATGACCATAAGTATTTCACTGTTATTTTATATTTCAACCATTTTATTTCGTCTAATCTAGAGCGCTATCGTACCATCTTTATTAACATTTAAATTGGGCAAAGATTATTGTCTTTTAATTAAAAACAAAGAATATGACGTATTCATGTAATTAGATAATAGGGGCACATCAATAACAATTTCGATAACAACCGCACAATGCCCGAGTGCGTCGTAAAGTAATCTCGACGTAAGAAATTAGAACATTACCCGCAGGCTATAGTCGTGAGAGTGATGTACAGAACGTTCACTCACGTTCCTATTCAAGTAAATTAAATTTTGATGAAATCGCCGTAATGACTCGGGACGTAATAAATTTAATATTTCCTTAGCTCGTCGACGTGAAAAAATATGAGAAACGTTTTATTGCCGCGGTAAATTAACATTTATTGTTAATGAAAGAATTGAAAAGGAACCCTTAAAGTTATATTGTGTTTGTATCGTGCGATTATAAACACTGTTTGCCTTCTTTCATGGTAAGCAGAAGAAAATGAAATAAAACATCTTATAGCGATAGAAAATAATTAACAATGACCCGACAGTATTTATATTTTTTTATTCATAGCTACTGCTTGCATCTCCATAAATAATTCAATGCTTTGTAAGATAGCAAGCTTTACCATATTTTATTTTATTAATTTCTCGACGAAGCGTTACCTTCCCTTTTGTACAGTTATTGCTGGCAAAACATGATATTCAGTGCATCTTTGTGGTAACCAATAGAGAAAAGAAAAACAGAAATATGATCGGGTCGGTGGTCATTGCTGCTTCAATGTCAAAAACAAATCTACCAACATTTTAACTGTAGAAATAAAGAACTGTGGAAATAGGTATTCATATCTACCTCTACTATGTATTATAAAACTGAAGGTTTAAGATCAATTATTTAGGGCAGTCTTAAACTAAAAGTAGTTTTAGATATTTCGTCTATCTTTCTGTCTGTTTATTCGAACATCCCACAAAAGCCACTGAACGGATTACAGTTTTCATAACTTAGTATCTGAAAATCTTAGCCACGTTTCATCTTAATCGGTTTAGTAGAACCGGAGATATGTTGTATAATATGATTCACGTACATCCAGCATAGCCGAGGGCAGCATGTAGGCCACGCGACGAAGTCGCGAGCGAATATTTTGCTAAAGTATAAATATTTTACGCAGACAACCCGACATAGAGTGTGAAAATTTTTGTAGCAGAGCCAGGCTGCCTTTGCTTTTTTAAAATATACTTAGTTTTTGCCTATGAATGAGCTTGCCAAGCTTGCCAAGAGATGGCTTTAAATCAGAGCCAAAATATAAAGACCACGAACAGATACTTTCGGATTCCACAAGTCATATGGGCGCATTGATATATTATATAACTTAAAACCGAATTTATCTCTTTGCAATTGTTTACATACTATTATTTAAAGTTTCACTAACCGTAGCGGCGTAGCTTCCTAAGCCACTGCGATTTGCATTGTGCTGCTAATAGTGTAAATTAAAAAGTTATATTTTTGCCTATACGCAGCATTCCAAAGACTAAACCAAAAAGTAGAGATAGCTTGAACCATAGGCAAATATTTACTTAAAAACGCGAACAAAGTCACGTTTATTAGTAAATGTAACATAAGTTTATATTGATGTATGTTACGGGTAATTCTAGAAGAACAAGTAATTAGACAAGTAATTAGTATAGAACTCTTTGGCTAAAGTTCGAAAATTGAATCAAACTCAATGTATATTCGGTGTTTACCCGTTCACACCTAGGTCTACCCAACACTGGCTGGGTAATGTTAGAAATAATAAGAAGAAAAAAGCAAGTGCAATATCAATACCTGTAACGTATACACAAAACAAATGTTAATTGCCCAAACTCCACGTAATTACTTATTGAGTTGATTCAGTAACACGAACGGTGACGGCCATGATATTTCGTAGTTGGTTGGTCTATAAGTTCTATCGAAACACCTTATTGGTCCTTGAATATTTTATCATTCCTATTGTCTTAATATACAGCCTTATGCATATTTTATTATAAAGGTTTGGAATATATTTTATATAAACTGGTAGGTTTTTAATATTGACTGAAACGAACTTATTCATCATGCTATAAGCTACAAAAGACCTTCTTAATTAACAAATCTCGCTCTAGTAAGAAACAATCTTTTAATCACAAGATGTTTTGCAAACATTGAAATCACGGATCTAAAAGTAACATACTCAAAATACAAATATCTATCTATGTACTCACTGGGAGGAAGTGTTTTCTCGTTCATGTTAGAGGTTCATGTAACCTCTATCATGTTAATCATATAAACCATTATACAATCGGAAAGGCAAATAATATACCTTTATCATTTCTGACAACATTTAAAGCCCCCACAGTCATTACGTTTTGTGGCTGTTGTCCCTATATTCTAATGGACCACAACACGATATGAAAAGTAACCTCATTGTACGATAAAGAGCATGTAAGAACTAGTAATTTCTATTGTGGTAAGAAACAAAAAGGATGAACGAGCAACGCGACTCCCGTACTTAATTAAAAACTTCACAACAGGTTGCTTCCCGCTGTGCTACAGGAAAAAGGAACATTATTGGATCGCCTGCTGTTAAAAACAGCTATCCGAACAGCGCTAGTCCACATGCATAAATAAATAAAATATAGTTCTAAACCTTTGACACCTAATTATTCTAAATATAATTCCTTTTATTGGATTAACAAAACTATGTCAAACGGTGAAAACGAAATGAAATTTTCTTAGAACTTATGAAGTTGGAATCGTTTGAATATTTTGTTTTAGTAGGCATGTTTCTTTTTACTAAATTGTGACTTATATTCATAAGGGATAAAGTCAATAGACATGATGTATTTATGAATTATGTTCTGGGGACAATGGCCGCGGAAATTTAGCTCGTTCTTGATGTATGTCAATTTGTGGCATGGGTTCATGGATTCGGCAATATTTATAAAAAAGAGTAAAGTTCGGTCAGCTAATAAAAGTTTTGCCCTTTTGTATCGGTAACCAGTACTCGAAAGTCTGTCAATTAACCTATTGAGTCGCAGCGGCACACCGGCGGCCATACATAATGTGGCAGATGTCTGGCATTCCACAATTGGCAGGTTAACCCATTCGCTGTCCCGTGATAGACACAATAGATAATCTATTGTAATAATATATGATTCATCGGACAGGGAACCTGTTAATTCCAAAATTATTCGAATGTTATCAAACGTTTTCGAAAATGTTTTGAGAATTAGGGCACACCAGAATCTCCACTTTAAACTGATACATCTCGTAGCATCTCCGTGCTACATAAGACCGGTGCTTAACTGTCTTCTCTTGGATACCTCACTACTTGATGGAATCTGTTCCATTAAGGAGCTCAATGTACTACTACTATTGCTGGCACAGGGACTAGCCGTTGATGGCCCATGCGCTGCCAGAACAGTGACTTTTGATGACTATAGACGGATGATATCATGAAGGATGAAACCATCATATAGTGCTTTAACCAAATCAGGCGGGCTGCATATTTATTCACTTTACCCTATTATAAAACGACTACTTTTCTGGGTACATTCGTTATTAAGTTTGCGTTGTTTTAATTGAACGAGTTAGGATAGCCCATACATTTCTTTTTCAGCCTTACCACAATTGGTATCCTTTATATCTCAGAAGGCTTGAAAGAGATAATGATGTAAATCGCAGATACAAACGTCCCTCCGGAGTAGAACTGTGTGGTTTAAGATATCAGTGTATTGCTTAAGAAATATATTGATAAACTAGCTTTTACACGTGGCTTTGCTCGCGTAGAAGCAGGTTAGGTTATGTTAGTAAAAGTACTTTTTTTAGATAAAATCTTGCCTATGTTACCCGGTGATAATTTAGTTTTCTAATTGAGAAGGAATTTTGAGAACGGGTAAATAGTGTTTGTGTTAAATCCTTACAACTACAAAAAATAAACAAACATATAAAATATCTAACCTTTTCTCTTTATAATATTAGTATAGATAAGTCTATGTCGATTGTCGACATATACAGCATTTTTGTATAAGTGGAGTGACAACTTAAATCATTGCGCCACCCGTACAGCAAGTTGTAGTCTAAATTATTATACATACAGACGTCCTCATAATTCTAACTAATATTATAAATGCGAATGTGAGTTTGTATGTTTGTTACTATTTCACGCCTGAACTGAACATGATCTGAACAGGGTGAGGCGGTTCTTCGCGCCTGGGCAGCTGTGCCTATTGTATAAGGCACAAGTGCGCCCTTGCGTGGAGTACTGTTCTCATCTTTGGGATGGCTCCGCGCAGTACTTGCTGGACGCTCTCGACCGGTTACAGCAGCGGGCTGTCCGTATCATCGGAGATCCAGAGGTCACGAGTTCACTGGAACCTCTGCAACTCCGTAGGGACATTGCCTCATTGGCATGTTTCTACAGAATATACCACGGGGAGTGCTCTGAAGAGTAATTCCACCTTATCCCGCCCTCCCCTTTCCTATCCAGAACAACGCGTGCTGGGCTCAGATGCCATCCTTACACAGTAGAGTCGACTAGAGCGCGTACCAACAAGTTTGGGTCCTCATACCTCTGCGCAAGCGACCAAGGCATGGAATTCTCTGCCAAGGCACGTGTTTCCTTCTTCCTTCGATCCTGGGTCCTTCAAGCGGGGCGTGAATAAGCACCTTCTCAGGCCGTCAAAGTAGAGACCTCAACATCGCCTCGGCTGCTATGAGGGCGGTGTGGAGGCCACTGCTCTTAGACCACACGACTGCTTACCATCAGGTGGAGTGTGGTGATTTTGACGAGCAAAATAAAATCGCACATTACATTACATTTCGCAAACGCTTTGTTAGGGCTACAGAGAAGAACATAGGACATCATCCAGAAAAAAGTACTATTGTCTAGGGATAGAAATTTATTGACAAAAGTACATTAACGCGAGCAGAGCTGCGAGCAAAATCTAGTGTATTTTAAAGAGGGCATTAAATAATATATTATTGTACTTGAAGAATATTCTCTTGGGTATTAAGAGGCAAGTGGGTATTGCAAATTCTTCGACCTGCGATTATGGAAATATGCAAAACTTGTTAAGATGAGGAACGTAGACGTATATTTTATATTTTAATGCCAAAGTATATTTAATAAAATACTTAAATTACAATAGATTAGTCTGCCTGTGTCTGATTTGGTACAGTTTACATACAAGAACAAATATTAGTCAAAAGAAATCTTTTTGTGCAAACAGTATCAAAATTGGTTGCAAAATAAGGGAGTAATTAATATTCTAAATTACAATATAAGAAAAAGTGGAACTGTAGTGGGGATATCTCGCTATCTCCCTCGGACAACTGCATAAATAACGGTCACATCACAATCTGTACCATGTAACCTTTTTCTGTCATTTGAAAAATCTCTACTGCCCGATTTGAACCACTTATGTACCTATTCTTCTATTTCTTATTTATTTATGAGTTAATTTCAAATAGCATTTAATAACAGTATTATTTTTTAGGTTTGGATAATGTAGCTATTTGACTTGAATAATAAAAACGTAAGTCTACTAACCTATTGGATTGAGAAAGTCTATATATTTACAAAGACACGAACAATTTAATATTAATGATGGGACAAGGACGGCACTAATAATTTGTCGCCTAAGCAACGTTATAGTAATTTTGTGTACACATACATTAGGTTACATTTATCTAAAACATTTTTTTTTTTATGTCATAGGGGGGCAAACGAGCAGACGGATCGCCTGGTGGTAAGCGATTACCGCCGCCCATGGACACCCGCAACCCCAAAGGTGTTACAAGTGCGTTGCCAGCCCTTTAAAAAGGAATGAAGGAGGGAAAAGACAAAGGAAAGGATAGGAAAAGGATCGGGGTAACTAGGCCTCCGGCTCTCTCACTCACCGATACGAAACGCAACAGTACGGGTACCGTTACTTCACGCCGGTATTCTGTGAGAGGGTAGTACTACCCCGGTCGATCCGGCCCATTCATGCTGAAACCAGCCAGGATTTACTACTGTATTACAAAACGTTTAGATTATTAATTTATCAATAATGTTACTTGACCTTACAGGCCATTGGACAGCTACGCAGAGGCATCGAGTTCAATATCAAAGCACGCACCTGTGTCTTTCGAAGTTATATGCGTATTGATTAGTTAATTATCACTCGCTTTAAAGGTGAAGGAAAACATTGTGAGGCGGCCGGCATATCTGAGAGCTTTCCATAATATTCTTGAAGATATGTGAAGTATTACTAGCATGGTAGAGTATTATTATATTATTATTATTACTTTGTTAGTCTGACTGCAAGGTTAGCGCAGTGATCGAAGTAAGTGGTAACCTCGCTACTGAAGCAGCTGCGCCATATTTGTGCTGTCCAAGTCTTCCAAGTCGGAATGCATCTGTAGTAAAGCCCCACCATTGCCACAACGCTGAGTCATGTGGGTTTGAGACACAGGACATTATTTGGATGATCCACAAATAATTGTTCTGACTCTGTGTGTACTTTGTGACCGTTAATTTTTGTTTTTTTTTATTGAAGCAAGAGAACTGTCGCACTATTTCTGAGTCACGGGGATCTTTACAAAAATTCAAACAACGGACACAAATAACACGCAGATCCGAAATAATTATTAATATAATTATATGCTTGTAAAGTAACCCGCGCCACAGGGCTTGCTTGAACACTAACGCGGTAGTTCTCTTCATAAAATGAAAGAAAAATACTATTGAATACTATGAATATTTAATAAAAGTTTCAAGTTGCGAAGCCGATTTAAAATATTTGTGCATATTATTATAAAGATTTAATCAATGTTTTCTGGTGTCAATAACCTATTGAATACAGTCAATACAATACAGATGACATAAAAACCAATTGCGGAGCAAATATGAGTGGCCACAGATGAAATTAAAACAACGTGAACTATACAGCGGAATTTATTAAGCTTGTAAGGAACAACAAAGCGAATCCGGTACGTTATTGCGGCTCGTTTCGATGCAAAATGCCGCTTCGTTGAAATATGCGACACCAAATGAAATCATAAATTCTGGTAAATACGAAAGCAAGGCGAGAGGTGGTGCATCACATTCAGTCCTGGCTTTCTTATAACATTGCGTGCGCCACAACGTTCGTTTTTATTAAACCTCCCCAATATATACACGATTGAAAAACTACTGAAAGATAAAACCTACGATATGGGTATTTCTGTATAAATAAAAATGCTTTATTTCATGACATTTAACCCGTGGAACGACAATTTGGGTTAAACACGCGAGCGTCCCCCGTAGCAAAGCATTGCCATGTGATTTTTTATATAAACGTAGTTTTTTATCTTTTGAATAACAACTAGATACAAATAGAACGTGAAGCCATTGCAATGAATCAAAATTTAACCCGCAATCTTGCCTAACTGTGTCGTAATTTTGTCTGAAAAGCATTTATAGAAATGCGGTTTTGCTCCAATGCTATCGATAACACAATTTTGAAAACTATACGATCGATATTTTAATCGGTCATTCAGATTTTACTTAAATGTCACGAAAGTTGTTTCGAGTTCTACATAGAAAGCCTATTATTTACATTTCCATACTCCTGTGCTACTGCTGAGAAGAGGAATCTAATAACACTGTTAGGGACTTTGAGATCTCTCGATTACTTAAAAACGTAAGCGGAAACTTATACCACACAGCCAAGGAGAAAGCAATAATTGTGCCTTAGCCTGACTTGTTATTATATAGTTGTAGGAAAACTACATTTGACCGAAAATTCGGCATCATGGCCGCCTGTTTTGATTATGAGAGTTTCGGAATAGGTAGGTGTATGTACATATATTGAATATCGGTTGCGGTGAATAGACTCCTTTGCAACGCTTACGTAGCGAAATGGATGTGGTTGTAGTGACGGACATAATTGTCCCTGTTCGGCAGTGATATGCGTTAGCAAACCGCAATGTAGTGGTCTCGACGACGATTTGTGGGATTCCAAACTACATCTTGGAACTCAAATTATGTTTTAATCAAATGCACCGACTGTTGCTTATGACAGTCTAATTAGTATACCGTTCAAATGCTAATTCAAAAGTATGATTTTTAATCTACATCGCACAATTTTTACTTTTCTGAGTATTGAAATGATAAATATCTCAACGATTATAGAAAAATCGTAAGAAAATCTGCTAAACTATCTGAATGATTTAACAAAAGGCCGTTCTAAAAAACTGTTTGCAATAGATTGCCAATCTAGTCTATTAATCATCAAATGTAAACTGCAATGCAATTAATGTTCACATTTGACATTTAACTTAATTTATATTTATGACATAGAAATTAGATAATCTATAATTATATATCAGATTTCGCACGTGGATCTTATTGGTGCCTGCGTTAGTAAAGTTACTGAAAATTTTCTAACAGAATATCCTAATGACTACTTGCCCTATCCGACAATCAAACCTGGACTTACGATAGGATAGATATAAACGTACACGCATACGCCACGTAGATGCAGTTATTAGTTATTATCAATTCTACCAATAACTAACCACACGAAATTCTGTTCTACACATTATTATTGGTTAATACAAATCCAAATCAACGTTGTTTAAACTATATGTGCAGCCGTTATAACTTTAGACTTCTACTTCGCATGGTACGTACCACGTCGGCCCCTGACCACATAAACCTGGTAGTCTGAAACGTCAAGCAATCTAAACAAATGCGTTCTCGTTTCATCCTCATAGCTATTCACCTGTTTCCTCTTCCCTGTGACAGGTAATTTCAGATTCAACCGCAAAAACAAAACACTATACGCTGTTCAATGTCCATTAGTGGAGAGTTCATTTATTATGGTAGATAAAATATTATTATATGCAAAAAGTTTCCGGCTTGTAAAATCTGATATTTGATCCTTGTTTCATACAATCATTTATGCATTTCTTAATTGAATAGCAATTTTCGCATAGTTTTTAAAATAAGCAATATTGCCACTAGACTTCAAGTATGTATAAAATTACATTTAGAGACTTTAATTATTATTATACTCAAAAGAACCATACCATACCATTAAAGTAGACAGAATATATATTATTATGCTAAAGTAAATATGTGCCGTGACACGTCTCGATTAAAGATGCAAGGAGTACATATGAAAAAGCTATATGCAACGATACCAAGATTGCCAAGTGCTTGCAGTAAAGTAGGATGCGATGGGCCGCCACCGGGCTACGTATTCAACTTGGTACTGTAATTCTCCAATCTCTGCCTCATAGCCAGGAACTGACTTAAGGAGGATATGACGGGGTGTCAGCTGTCTAACAATGATGTGAGAGTGGATAATTACAGTATCTAGATGATAGAGCAAAGTGAGAGTGTAGATTCATTATGCTGTCCTATATAGAGATAGCTTTGACAATAATTCAGAGATGCGCACCGTATATTTTATGTAAGTTATCCGTACTCACTGTCATTGTACAAGTTCTGGTATGTACAAAGAACGTCCACTCTTCATAAAAGTGACCAAAACATGTTTCATTTCCCCAGATGCCACCAACAGACATACCTTAAGAGGCAAAGAGAATTTATGAATAGATCCTTTACGTGCTTACTAAAGCAAATTTACGTGAAATGAACCAGGCATTATCTACATAAATAAGTACAGTCCAAGTTCCCGTACAACAAAATCTCATAAAGATTTATTAAATTTTTTGCTCAAAAGAGCTGTGGCTTCCATTTTAAATTTTAATAAAATGATTTTCACGCCACTACTTTTATACTGTTCGTAATCAAAATCTAACATTTCATAGTCTAACATTTATACTCGCTGGCTCGCTGCATTTTCTCTCAAGACAAATAAATATATGCAATGTATGACGACGATGTAAATTAATCCAACATATTTTCCTTTTCGACTGGATATTCGGTAGTAGGAAGGAAGTAGGCATAATTTCGTTAAGTAGTATATCGCATTAATATTATGCAAGAGGGCAATGTTCAACACGTCCGTAGCCAGCTCGGCGCTGCGCTACAAATGCGAATCTAATGCCACCATAAATCGTTCCCCCTCTCCTGCGCACATCCCCTCCTCTCAACCCACTCCCAAAGCTCCAATAAGTGGGAAAATGTAGCTTGAATTAGTATCGATTAGGAACCAAGCATTTCAATCTGAGCCAATTCTATAAACTACCATTTCCATGTGAATATACTTTTACCATTTGCGCTCAGTCTTCAGGTTTCAGGTGTTCAAAATAAGGTCCGATTTTACGACCAGTTCTAACAAATCACAGAAATAAATTTAATTTATCCCAAATTGAAAAAGGACTAAGGTATTTAGAGCTGTGATTCAGAATCGTACTAGCCTTGTTCCGTTCGATTGAGATACTGACACTAATATCATTCCGTATGAAATACTACGACAAAACTCACTGAAATGTAATAGCATTGCAGTCTTGTACACGCAAGTATATTGAATCATATTATAATGAACAAAAATAAGAAAATGTAAACTTTTCATCTGAAAATTCCTGCAGCGGAGTGTAATAAAATTTACGACTAAAGACGTAACTCGAAACACTTTTCCATAAATAATAAATTGAATTTATCACGTAACACAAGAAGAGTATCCGACGGTTAAATATGCATAAGTAATATTGAAATAAGATATGTACTTAAATAATTTTATTTAAATTTCCATGAGGCGAGTCGTAACGCTCTAAATAAGAAAGTGGGAGATGTACAAGTCTCGTTACTGGTTGCAAGACGAGAACAACTAGTGCAGCCCCTCGCTCGCATTCCGCATACATTACTCACAGAGTGCGCTTTCTACAAAATTAAATTTTGATGGCTGCTCGGATAACGCAGAGTAAGCAACTCACTTTTTTCATAACAGTAATTTTAAAATTGCTGTTTAAATTTTTGTCAACAGTGTTGTATAGGCAATAAGTAAGTATTTCTTTTGCCATACTATTGTCCGTTGTGCGCATTTATATATTTAGTGTTTTTCTGTTTAACTTTACTGTTTTAATTTCTAAAAGTCGATTTTTTTATCTTATTGATTTTATAATATTTCTGTTACTAACAACGGCGTAACATCGCTAACATTCACGATTGTATTTATCTATATTTATGGGTACTAATAGCATAAAGAGAAAAGGTTTGTATTGTTGTATGTTTATATTTTTGTTGTAATGAATTAACGCACAAACTATAGAACGGTTATTAATAATTCTTTCCATTTATGCTAAAAAGCTACTTTATCCAGAAGTAACAAAGGCTATATAACATTGCTAGTTTTCACCCACGGCTTCGCTCGCGTAAATGTAGGTTAGGTTAGGTTAGGTTTGCAACAGTTATTTTTTCTGGATGAAAGGTCCGTACCCTATATCCTATTCTGTACCCCTGACAACGTGTATGCAAAATTTCATGTTGATCGGTTGAGTAGTTAAGGCGTGAAAGCGTAACAAACAAACAAACAAACTCATTTTTGCATTTATAATATTAGTTAGGATGCTACGAGTCACGGGAGCGCAGCAGTAGTCATAAACGGATAAAACCGCGGAGGACAGCTAGTTTAATATATAACTATTCGAACATTGAGATGTTAGGGATAAGATTTATAGAATTTGAGAATTTTTCCTTTGAAATAAATATTTTCATAACCCATTCGTTAAGAACTGAATAATTTATGGATCATTAAAATCTTGATGAAGTAGTTTAGTAGTATATAGATGAATACATAATGTAGCCAATATATACAAGTTAAATATGTTATATTTAACTTATATATATATATATATATATATATATTAAAAAACTTTCCATATACTAAAATATCCTACTAATAAATAACAAGCATTAAATAAAAATTTAATATGTTTAAATTTTTCATCGTAAATAACTAAATATGTTTTCTTTTTAAATAAGCCTGTAATATCTCCAAAGACAAAGTACAGTAATATTAAACGCACAGATGACTTCATAGAATTCCTTATTATATGTATTTATTTGAAATTTAAACGTCAAGGAAACAGCAGGGAAGCTTCGTCGAGGCAGAACTAACAAGTTTCCCAGAATTTAATGCGTCGCCTTTAGCTGAATGTTGCCTTCCATTGTATATTTAAAATTAAAAATATAAATTATAGATATCTTATATCCGCTAGCTTCCAATAGAAAGATATATTATATAACATGTAGAAGAAGAAGATATAATAAAGTAATAAAACATTGTGAGTGTCACTTGTGTGGAAGTCATTTTTAAAATGTTTCTACTAAAATTGTCTTGCGGTGTTCTCAGTGTGATGGGCAATACTCGTTACCCTGCAAACTGGGTACAAAATGTAATCAAGGGTTCTTTGTGTGAACTATGAAGGTGGGTCTACGCTTGGTGAAACGACTTAGAAACCGAACGAGCACGCTTACAGTATTCGAGTTATGCTCGGTATGCTCTACGTGTTTTTCAATAAACACTAAGAATTTGCGAATTAATTGTTGGTTTATTATACGTCTACACTTGATATCCCGAGCAGACGACTCCGTTCTCTTCGGTTTGAATTAGATCGCGTCACGTAAACTTATTTTTAGAATGTATACAACTCAACTTTAAAATACTAAAAGTAGTTAGAGTAAAATGTTAAAAGCCTCGCATAACATTATGAATGGAAATAAAACTAAGAAAAAAAAAGATTAAATATGTTTAATAAGTTACGCTTATATATGCATCGAGTTTAAGTGTAGTAATTATTGGAACAAATTATTTATAGCGAAATACACCATAAATAGTACAATAAATTAAATTTTAGAATAGATGATGAAGATGTTAAAAATATGTTAGACATCCAAATATGTTAAACGTGAAAGTAACTTTTAACGGTTTGTGGTCATTTCACATTTAAATCGCCCACAGTTTAAATTAAATATAGATACGACGAGTATGATATGTCTGAAACCTAAACAAAACATATTTTAAAAATATATTTTTTTTTATGTTAAATAATGCTTACTAAAGCACGGACAGTTGTTACTTTATTATAATATCGCGTAAAGTAATTCGACAATCTTCTATTTCCTTGTAGATGGCGCTTTATTTACATTGGATGTTCGCCAAGGTCTACCTTCCATAATCTTGCCAATTAGCTTGCTTTTTAACGTCTTTAATAGACTCTCTGGGTCTTTTACTTCGCAGTTTAAGCGCCAACAACGAGTCAAGAATTTTTTACTATCATAATTCGCCCTGAAGTAGGCCTGAAGTACCTAGGCGTCTTTTACTAGGGCCTTACTTATATTTTAAATGCGCAAATGTTTGTTTAGCGCTTTGTAACAATAAAAATAAGCAACTGAATTACGTCACTTTTTAATCATATTGCCTAAAGTGTTGCCAGTATTTAATACCAGATTTTGGCCGTGGCTTCACTGACGTTAATGTAGTTTTTGTTAATAAATATTTATACCCTAGAGACAGTATTTTTTTCTAGATAAAGTGTCCTTTTCTGTACCCCTGACAACGAGTATGCAAAATTTCATAATAATAATCGGTTGTGTCGTAAGGCGAGAAAGCGTAACAAACAAACTCACATTCAGATTTATAATAATAGTTAGGATAACGTAATATAGTGTGACTAGGCGTAATATCTAAAATAAATAATCGTATAAATGACTCTGATTGTTACTTCTACCAAGTACTTTATGATGCGGTAGACGGCTATTATAAAATATATTCTTTCCAGTTTGTAAATCTCGGCGGCTGTGGAGAAGCGACCGGAAGGCGCAAATGTCCCGCTTTAGTTGGCACTTGGCGCCACAGTCTAATCTTTATCCTCCAACACTATTGCAGTGTTCAGTTAGCAGTTCTGCTTTCCTACCGTATTATGACTGTTATAATACTTGGACTGCGACTCTCAACGTTCTAATAATTGAATCTATGTTATCAAAGAACTTAGATTCTCACATTGTTCTTTACATTGTGTCGTTATCGAAATGTCTGTGTTAGATAATTTCTAATCTTATAGTGGAAAAATGTTGATTTATTTAAATACCTATTAATATAAAATAATTAGGTCTTCTTTTTAACTAGCAAACAAACCTTAACTATGTGATTAATTTGTTGTAATTTGTGCAGCTCTTCAATATTTTTTTCCACCATTATCATTAAACGGTACTTTATACCTCGTTTAAATATTATATATATATATATATCGGTTCAATTAAAATCATTTTAAAACAATTTTTTTTCCTGTTACTGTAATCATTTTCATATTTTTACTTAAAGCATAAAAATAATTAAATAAATTGGATTCTCGTCAATGTCCAACAATAAAATGTGAATTCATGGGAAATATTTGTTTCTATTAATCATATTTATAAACGATATCAACTCATGCTTCGTACATTCAAAAATATTGTTGTATGCCGACGACATGAAAATAATGAGGCAAATAAAGCTAATGATGCGCGTTAATTGCAGGAAGATCTCGAACGTTTTCAATTGTACTGTAGTGCCAATAGACTTGATTTCAACGTATCAAAATGTTATGTAGCTCCTACACTCGCAAACCTAACTTAATTCAGCATATAATTATTAATATAAATACACTATGCATATAAATACACTCTCAATAATACAGCTATAACTAGAATTACCCAGGTGAAGGATCTAGGAATAATATTCGACTCGAAACTCACTTACGATCCTCACATTAAGTGTGTAGTCAAAAGAGCCACGAAAGCACTGGGTTTTATTTGCCGAATATTTTTATATAACTAATTTTTGCAAACAAGCATACGGCCCACCTGATGGTAAGTGGTCACCGTAGCCTATGGACGCCTGCAACACCAGAGGCATCACTAGCACGTTGCCGACCCTTTAGGAAAGGAAATAGGAAGGAGAAGGAGCGGGAAGAAGGTAAGGTGGTGACTGAGCCTCCGGTACTCTCACTCACCGAACGAAACACAACAATAGGAATACTGCCATTTCACGTCGATATTCTGTGAGAGGGTAGTCCTTCCTCGGCCGAGCCGGCCCATTCATGCTGAAATCAGCCAGGCTCTACTTTACTACTACTACTCTACTGGAGATTATACATATAAAGATTATAAATAATCTCCAGTTCATGGAAAATATAAATATTACCAATATTTTCTATGACACTGTTCGGCGAATTCTGAACAGCTACCCTTTTGTATAACAGAGCCAATACCACCACTGGCTTCGCGAAATGAGCAAATTTTGACCTGTGTATTTACTCAATGAGGCTATTAATAGTGCACTAAATTTTGTTAGTCAATCATAATGTTCTTACAGCAATATTATTATAGAAAACGTCTAAACCGAAATGCCTTATGCGTATTGTGGTGAAATGTCTTTAAATCTTGAAACAGTTAGATTATAAAAGCAAAATAATTTAATCAACAAAAACGAATCAAACGTTCATCTTCTATTTATTATTCAAAGCGATTACAATGTCTATCCCAGAAAAACTCGTGGAACACGGCTCACCGAATACACCGATATAATACACCACGACCAGTATATTAAAGAACTTCAAGACACCGTTAATTGCCTGCCTTTATTCCCGAGCTGAGCGCGAGAAAGGCCAATTTAAATTAGTTGTTTCTTTGACTAGTAAGATTGATGAAACTGTCGCACGACTTTGCCAAGTTCAACACTTCAAATTATTTTCTTCAGAACTTTTGGAAAATGTTGTTTCATTATTGGGGACCAAACAGAACCTCGTTCACGAGTTACAATTTTAAACGACATTATTAAGAAAAGAATTCCATATTATATTAATTCTTTTCAAACTTGTTATACAACACTGAAATAGCCTAAAAGCATTGCTTGTTCTAGGTAAAGCGAGGTATTACTCAGTAAATAAATTGCTGGATTTTTGAAGGCTTTACGCTTTACTGTGATCAATGGGAAGGCTTTGCAGTTTGTAATGGGAGATCTCGCGTCTCCTTCTATCGCGTCTGTATCGCCATAAACTGTCTCTATCACGAGTCTAAGGCTATTTCGAGAGGGCGTACAGCCCATAAGTAAAGTAAAACAGAGGGCTGTCAGTTCTTGTTAACGAAGATTCCGGTTGTTTTTATTCACTGCTGCCTCACCTAATTTGATTGATTCGGTGTCCTTTCTCGCTTCTAACAAAGATGTCATGGGAATTGAAATGACATTATTTAAATCCGTAAATAAGTCTTTATAAACGCACGAACACCGCTATACATATATATGTACATACGTATTCAATGTTAACAAAACATTTTGCTGACAACCGTATCCAATAGAAACGAAATATGAGTGTCATAAAATATTTACGTGAAATATTTGCCATCTGTTACTTCACGTGCAATATCAATTTATTCAGACTAAAAGCGAAATACTCGTACAACAATGGTTTGAATGGGTTTTTAAGTGGTGGGACCGATACAGTTTAAGTTAATTAGCGGAGTCGCGTGGAAATAACCTGGGCTATTAAAGATTCAGATGGCAAAGTGCAAATCGGTGTCGTTGCAGTCGGCTGCATTTAACGTGTCGCGACTGGACAGGTTGGCGCTATGCACATTTACACGTACCCCCTGTCTGCTCCTCAAATAGACCCGCCGGTACTCCGGGAGCTCGCACCGCCTATTCGACATTACTACCTTTGCGTTATATAATACTAGCTTTTGCGCACGGCTCCGCCCGCGTAGTACCTACATCAATAAAAGTAGCCTATGTTCTTCGCCAGGTTTTAAACTATATTTGTGCCAAATTTCATCTAAATCGGTTGAGTGGTTTAGCCGTGAAAAGGTAACAGACAGACATACAGACAGATAGACAGAGTTACGTTCGAATTTATAATATTAAGTCAGGATTGCAGCCAGTGACGTCATTAAATGATTAATTTGACTATATGAAACAATTGAATAGGAAATTACCAAAGCTGCTACGGTGATACGCTGCTATGTTATTTAATGTTATGTAAAACACTAAATAAATAGGCATCATGAGACTACATTGCTAATGTTTTATTCTTTTTTACATGTATAAAGACAACTCTGCGCTAAAAAAATCGCGGGAATCTTTACAAACATTTAAACAACTAAAATTAAAATTATTTGTAGATTACCAATTATTTTTACAGTGTGAAACCCACAACAATCGGCACAGTGGCAATGACATGGCAATCACATAAACCACTACGCCATCCGTGAATTAACAAACTGCTTAAAAACTTAAGAAATTAATAAATAGAAAATTTTAAATCTTTAAAAATCTTTGAACGACATCTATTAACTAGAAATAACATTATCTTTACAACGTAACTGTATTGCTACAAAATATTCACCATTAGGTATGTGCGCGGCAAGTGGCAAATAATTAAAGCTAACACATAGTTGTCGGCGGCGCGGCTCCCGCACTACGACGGTAGAATCCAGACTACACTGAAAATAGCGACCTGTAAATGTGAAAATTGATTTTGACACATAGCTCTATATCTGAACTGAACTGAACTGAAACTCAGAGAGCCTCTTGTATAATGCAAAACCTATTTCCGGAATTTACCTGTCTGGCCTCACAATATGACAATTGAAATATTGCTTCTCCATTAGCCAGCGAGAATACTTTTAGATTCGAAATATCACAACTACAATTCGAGGCAACAAAAGAAAAACGGTGTTGTTTATTTTTGTTATTTGTCTTGAAACACGTAATTGACGCTGGGATGAGTAGATTTATTCAAATCAAAACCCTCACTTGATGTTCGACACTGCTCAGTGTTCTGTGATATTAATATTGTTGCTTGTCAGATAAAATTACCTCTTCTGATTTTCTTCGAATCAAAGACGCAATTTACTTCCATCTGTAATAAATAATGATATTTGAAAGCTAGCGAGACTTTTTGTTTTCTTTGTTTAGGAGAAAAACTCGCAACGAACTTTTACAAAGTTTCCAGTTGGGATATTTATTTAATGACCGTACCTACTTTCATTTTACCGAAAATGTTGGAATAGATGAATACTCAAATAAATTGAAATATAACTGAGGTATAACTGAAACTCGGGAATGAAATCTCGACGTGACCTCATTAAACAATTCTTCAAATAATCTGCTATACAAAGCCGCCCACGGTTGACCCCTAATTATGTACATACCTACGTCAAATGAGCTATTTCATTAATTAGCTGAAAGCATCTAGCTTTAAGTTGAAATAATATGTTCACCGCAATACTTTAGACAGAAATGTTGACGGTGAACATACATTACACATACAGTAGACGTCACATAACGGACTGCCGCCGCCGACAAAGTTTTGACTTCGCAAAGATGCAATGACAAAATATTTCGGTGAAGCGAATGGAGAGGCGGACGCGGTTGGGCATCATTGAATGTTTCCTGCTCTCACAACTTCAGCAGCGCGGACGATCTTCCAACGACCAAGTCTTGTTTTCATTGGTTTGTTGTACTTTACCGTGGCTGACGTGCCTTTCCCAACTTCCCTCTGCCCTACAAGTCGAGAGAAAACTCAAATACTCGATACTATATACAATTTGTACTCACATCCTATACCCAGACTTTATCATTTGTCATAAATATGATTAAAGCACGGTATACATTTATCTAATAGTCTTGAATCCCCGCATCTGTGCCGTTAATTGAAGTAATATCAAATAATGATCCAATCCTGTATGGTAATTTGATAGCCCTGTCATGCCTTTCTGTGTTCATTAGTTATCACTATCTTATAGAGAGTAATAGCTGAACGTAATTATACAAACTACATTAACAAGCCATGTATCTTCTTGTAATTGACATTTTATGCGGCACTTTAGAAACTTCGGTCCTAATTCATACATGTAATTATATACGAAAACTTGACTGGTCATTAATGTAATAACTAATCTACCATTAGTCAATTAACAAGGCAGCGGACTCAGAATCTATTGTCCAAAGGCTTCAAACGATCAATGTGAGTTTGCTTGGAGGCTGTGAAGTTAGATAATTAATTACAGCTCCATAAAGCCTTGGTCGCGTCCGTTATGGCGCCCAAGAGCGTCGTAACCAAACTCCAAACCGCACAATACCCTATTGAATCTAGGTAATACGTTTTTGAATTACTACCAGAATGGATTAGCGTCGTCGTCGGCGTCAGTAGGGGACGTGTACAGGAAATTCGAAGAACGTCTGCCATCGCAAGTTAGATTACCGAACGATTTGCGGAATGTTATTTTCTCATTCGACGTAAAAACCTGTTAGTCTTGGTGCAAACAGCCGACATAAACAATTCTGCGGTACATAAAGGAGCGATAGACAGACGTTTGAGGTAGTAAGGTAACGTTTCGAAGGCGAAGCGCAGACCTTTATTACGTACGTAGCTAACCAGCACCCGACAAAAGTTCTTAAGTACATGCGGCTCAAGACGAGTGCAATCCGATATTAAGAAGAATAAAACGTAACATCAGCAAACTCTGTTGTCAGATCCGTTTAATACTATCGTTATTGATTCGGAATTAATAAGATTCTGATACTTTTCGTTCTGAAGTATTTTCCAATAACTCAAAATTAAAATTGGATTTGTCAGTCTTAGTCAAAACGACTTAGAGAGAACCCAATAAAATGAGAAACAGGTACGAGAAGAAACAAAAAAATTACATTTATCTATTTTGTTGAAGTACAGTTTTCTATGTTGACATTAGTATTTTCCATCTGAATACGTTTTTATTCTTAGATACTTTAATAACAATATATTTATAACTTCAAACATGGGTAATATATTCAGATCCATATATAACATTTTCGTTGATTTTTTATATTGGTACAGAGATTTGTAGCAATATATCTAAGCCAAGTTGGCGATGTGTACAAATGCAATAAGTTCGTAGTGATTATGATAACATAATCCAAAAATATAATTGTTATTATGATCACATATGTATCTACAGACATGAAGCAAAATTGCATACATACATTCATACTTAAAAACCAATTATAGGTAAAGTCAAGACAGGAGTAGTGTCAAGCGGATTGAGGCCGATAAGTATACGCAAAATATCTTCAATTAGGTAGTGGCGGGTAATTTAAAAACTTCAAGACAATAGTCCTCGTTCTAATGAACCTCCTTTAAAGAAAAAGAGGAGAAGTCAGAACGCTAAATTGAGCCTTTCTTAAAAGTTCAAAACACGTATAGAAAGAAAATCAAAACACGTATAAATATAAGTAATGGTATAAATAGTAGAAACGTGGGTTGATGTCTCTGTGACAATTCAAGGGATGTAACCTCGGGCTGTGACAAACAGACTTGACAAATGTGCGTGTTCGAAACGATTTATTCAAAATTCGCTTGAAACACAACATACACCTTCTACTGTCATACATGTATCGCGTGACATGTGCATACATTTATGACATAATACTTGTGAAAGGTGAATTTTGACTGTCACAGCCTAATGTCATAGTCGGATTGATATCCGATTCGCCTGAAATAGTATTGGTTATTGGGATTTCTAGCCAACGTAACAATGCTCTACATATATGCCAGTTTAGTTACGGAGTGCCTTAGTCACCGTGGCCATCAGTATTTCTATTGAAAGTGGAATTATTGAAATGTCATATCGAAATGTCAGGCTGCCCGTGACCGTCGCGTGACAAAAAGTCACGTAACTTTGCGCTTTACCGTGTATCTAAGAGGACGAGCTATAAAGTACATACTATTATATATACTAGCGGTCGCCTAGTGGTCAAAATTCGACCATAACTGATTTAAATTTTAAGTTTAATCGTATAAATCACATTTCATTTAGATTACGCCAAGGCTATACAGGTTAATTTACCTATCTTTTTCAAACAAATTATTATTTACTAAACTATACTCTTTCTTTGACGATATTCCTAAGCTTGCTACTTTGTTTTTTTTTATTACATATAAATAAGGTATAACCAGGTATACCTATCTAACCATAGTTACGAAGAATTGTACGACGTCAGATGAACAATGTCGAAATACTACGAACGCTATTCGACTGTGTGTGTCAAATGCATGGTTGTGTGCGTGTAGTGTTTTTTCATTAATTTAATGTATTTCTAATGCATATTTTATAAAAATGTTAGGATTCGCCACTCCTTCTCCATATAAACTTTAACTATGCCAAATTTCATACTCCTCCGTCCGCGCAATTTTCTAAATAGGGATACAAAGTTTTTGCTTCACATATTAATATATAGATAATTATATTACGAAACAAAGCTTCGCACAAAAATTAATAAAATCGCAATTTAGGTACTGCTCCGTATTTATGTAGAGACAGATTTTATTAAATTTTCAAACTTCTCTTGCCTTACTTATAAGTTAAAGTTAATTATGAGAAATGAACTTTTGGGCCGTTGGTAGAAAATGTTGTTATATTTATTCAGTGAACATATTTAAATAGAAATTAAAAGGTGGCAAGAGGAAACAAGCCGGAGGCAAATGGCAACGTGCTCTATCTACATCGTAACGAAATTAACTGGATGCTGCCATCTAACCTCTGTTACCCTCGCTCGCGGTGCTTTAACACTCCAGCTAACATTTTAACCGATTTTAATAACAGTGTAAACTCTATTTATGTCTTTCAGACGTGAATCAACCGTTTATTTTAAAAATAAGCGTCCATTTCGCAATGTAACAATTCAATGTTGCATTATATATATTTTTTACATTCGTCGTCCTGTTGTTTGAATTAAATATTGTACTGGTGAGGTATTCATTGCCTTTAACTGAATGTTGTAGATTCGATCATCGTATGGATTAAACATATAAATGACCTACAGGTAACGGTTCCGAGGCTTTCATTGGGTCCATTTTTCAAGTTTGTATGATTTCGTATCACTGACAAAATTTGTAAGACGACAGGTGACGTAAAAAAAACAATGTAACAAAAAATATAGAAATAAAAGTAAGTAACGTTCTATAAAATCTAATGAGTTCGTAGAAACCTGTAAATATTATTCTCAGTATACTTAGGGCGTTTTATATTACATTTATATTATAACAGGGGTAAAAGTTTTAAAATAAAGCTTTTATCTTATATTTAATACTAAAAGTAGCGCTTATAGATAATTCACAATACACGGAACTGAAGCGAGAGCTAAGTACATAGATAGCTACGACTTTAGATCATACGTAATACTTTGGAGATTCTATCAACCACAGTTGCAGATTCTATACCAATACGGAGATCTCTTTAAAGAATATCCTAAAGCCACTTTACTCAACCCGGGTAACAAACCTGAGACCAGTCCCCTGGCAATCTGGCACAGCCTGGAGTCACACTACGGCTATCGCCACCAAGGCAGTAGAACAAAAGTACCAATTATGGAATACGTGTCTAATACGGAATACCGTAATACATATTTCTACAATTAAGCGCCACGAATATTCCAAACCTGTGTCATGTTACGCCTGCCGCTACCCACGTTCGACGGCTACTGCGTGTGCGGTGTTCGGCGGCACTAGACGCAAGTGACACTACTTAACACTGTTGACGCAAAATCAATCGGATATTCACGTAAGTTTTACGTATATTTTCTCTTATTGTTCTTACATGAATACCTCAAAATAAGTTGATAAGTATCTAACCAAAGTATATAGTTTTTAAATTATATCGTTATTTTACGAATATCTAATAATCATCTACCAACTACAGACAAAATACATATTTGGTGCGAGCAATCAAGGATTTTAACAACATATGTAAGGAAAACTCTTTTGACCCATTTAATACCAAAAGCAATGTGGCACGCGTGCAGCTGAAACTAAAATTCTTCAAGTCTTAGTAAAGCTAGTTCTTTACATTTCATATCTTAATTGACTCGTAAGTATGCTTTTTTATTGCTATCCGTGAGAACCTGTCATTGGCTTACTACTTCATATTTCATTTACCTTTCTTTATTGTTATAGCTGTTGTTTTTCCAAATGATAAATAAATAAATAAAGAAATAATAATAGAAAGTTACTTTCATCTTCCTTCTTCTATCATATTGTTCGTAATATGGAATATCGTGGAGGCCCTAATATGAAATAGTATTCCATATTAGGTTTAAGGCAACAGTCATTCATCCCGTCAACAGAAATATTTTCACAGATGCCGAATCTATAACTTAAGAGGATGATTCTATAGTTCACGAGATCTACACCACAAGAGCCACCTCTTGGCATAGAAATGTGTCACCCAATAGCCAGCGTTCAACCACACCCACCAAGAATAAAAATATTTCCCCAGAAATACTTATTACCCCTGAAGCCATTTTACCTTACCCTCAATTAAAAAGAAAACTGTCTAACTGTGGCAGAAAAGCTGGCAAAGCATCCAAAATTACAGCATCTCCATATAAAGCGCAATTAGAAGTTAGTTTGTCGTCAAAACAGCACAAGCAACAAAACTAAAGTGTTTCCGACATACAGCCATCAACGAGCGGCTGAAAGGAAAATAAGCGAAAGAAGTAACCAGTGTTGCAATCTAAATCATCTTTTGATAAATATATCTCTATATCCATATCTTTATCTAGTGGTTATACTGACGATAAACCCTCTGTTCTTCAGCCTAACAATTCGAATGCTGACGCTGAGTCTTTTAAGCAAAAAAAAATGGGAGATGAGTGGATTCAGTGCATTGCCTGTAGACAATAGTGTTATGTTGAGTGTTCCGGAGCCGAATATGCAGATTATTTTTTGTGATTTTTGCTTGCTGGTTTAATTTTATTATATTGTTTTGATTAACGAGACGTGACCCTATTATGGAATAAGGTATTCCATAATAGGGTCACATTTTTGAGAGACATGTTTTTGGTTGATTTATGTTAATTAATAATATTGCGGGAAGTGATTATTATTTGTTGATTTAATAATTATTTTTCAAGAGTGGATCAGTCTCAATTGTTACAATTAGTAATACCTGAAATGGTTTATTTAAATCGCATGCACGTTCGTTTATAATTTGATAATGAAATAATTTAACAATAATTTGAATATGTATACCATAAACGTATTTTAAATTAAAACTTATTTTCATAATGATCATAAATATTTTCTCCAAAAAAAAAAGGCAACAATTTTCAACGCAACCTTTTCTGAAAGGCAAATTGCATATAATATTAAAACACGCTGCAATATTGTAATACATTAACAACCTTGATTAAAAAGTTTCACCGCTACGACGCCACCAGTCTTTTAATTTACGCACGATGCGGCATTAAACTTAATTAGACGAGTTCTCCATCATGTAATGATATTATTGCAACCTGAAAACACATTAATTTTTAATCAAATGGAGTGCAGCTAGTGGTATTCTAGCTCAGAGGAATTGACAGGCCTTGTGGGAAATCAGCGCGGAGCTACATTGGAACCAAGCCTAATTCAACTTTGTACCTACGTTTAAACGATCCCGACGTCACCTCGTTTTAATTGCTTTAAATACGCAATGCTTTGCTAACTATGTATGGGTCGTTAAGCTCCTATGTAAACGTGGTAAGCAAAATTCCAGGAGATGTTGAGTATGTGAACGGCAAGTTGCTTTGTACATAAGTAGGCATAGCACGCTGTAAATATATTTGTAGAACGTGCTCGTGGCTAATCGACGACGGCGACACCCTGAATAAAACCGCTAAGTTAATTTTACTAAGGGCTGGTGACGCTGCCAAAGCTGACATGAACGGAGCATGCACTTTTATACTATAAAATATGTCTCTCGCTCAAGTCATATGTATAGCATGAAATAATGTCCTCCAGACCAAATTTTCGGTCACGGCGGCCAATCTTAACGGAGACTGACCATCTGCGCAGGAGATATTATAGTGCACGAGTAGGTGCGCAAACACAAGTGCACTCTCTGTTCCCTAACCCTCATGATCCGATGGGACGGATAATCCGACACGACCGGAGAGAGATCAGGCGCAGGACCAACGGATTTACGTGCTTTCCGAGGCACGGGGGTGTCTAACACCGCCAACTTCCTAACTCCGAGCACGTATTGAGATTTCTTAACAGAAAAACCCAATTCGTTTTTGTTACCCGATCCGGGATTCAAGCCCAAGACCTCACGCACAGTAGTCACATTCACTACCGCTGCGCCACGAAGAAAATAGCATATATAAGCATACTAAACGTACGTAAAGATTACACAAAAATATTTGCGTTATTATACAATACATGTCATTGACCTTTATGTAGAACATATTATTAAAAAGGCATTTACACATTGCGCCGTACTACGCTAAACGTCCAGTCCACCGACGCTCATGTGGATTGAACTTACATTTAATTATACCTATAAAAATGTAAATAAAGCTCGCTTCTCTTTGTTTATCTCTAAAGTGATGTAATTTAAATAATATTAAGTGAAATATACAATATCACTAGATTTTGTCCACGTCTTTGCTCGCGTATATGTAGGTTCGGTTAGATTAAAACAGCACTTTTTTCTGGATGAAAGGTGCCCTATGTTCTTTCCTGTTCCCCTGACAACGTGTATATGAAATTTCATGATCATCGGTCGAATAGTTAAGGCCCGAAAGTGTAACAAACAAACTCACATTCGCATTTATAATATTAGTTAGGATATTGATTAAATCCTAATAGTGTAAGTAATAAAGAATATTGTCTACATATTTCCTACATATGATAACAAACGGCAAACATATTGCATTAAATATTTCACATAAAAAATAAAGTTTATATTGGTTGTCACTCGCGGCACACTCTACACCGCTCAGCTTCTCCCAAGACAATTGCTTTAAAAGCATCGGAAACATGATGCCTACTTACATTATTTCGAACTTTTATTTGTATATATCACATTCTAGTTTCATTCGAAATGTTACAACTAGCTGAATGCTCTTAATATATTAGTGAAACACACCGAGATCATAAGTTTGCAATGTACTACAATAGCTTAACTAATACACAGGAATATTTACATACATACATAGATTCACGCCTGTTTCCCAGAGGGGTAGGCAGAGACTACGGATTTCCATTTGCTACGATCCTGACACACTTCTCTGGCTTCATTCTCTTTCATCACATTCCTCATACACGCCCGTCTGTTCAAGGAGTTCTTAACCTGGCCTCTGTCCAGAACGCCTGCGATCTGATCGAGAAACGTTCGCTTAGTTCCTTCTTAGTTTCCTCTTGCGACTGTTCCATTCACACTAGCCTTATAAACTTTCTTAGTCAGTCTTTCCTCGTCCATTCTTTCTACAAGTCCAAACCAGCTTAACATACCCTTTTCTATTCTTGTCACTATATCCACTTTCATGCCACATCTCTCTCTAATCACACTATTCCTTATTCTATCTTTCAGAGTCACACCACATATGCTTCTCAGCGCTCTCATTTCTACAGCATTTATTCTGCTCTCATGCTTCTTTTGCCATACCCAACTTTCACTTCCATACATAAACGTGGGCACTAATAGTCCTCTATGAACAGCCAAACGTGCCTTTTCGGATACATTTCGACTGTTCATAAAAGTGCGTACAGCTCCATTCACTTTGTTGCCAGCAATCGTTGTCCTTTCAATATCTCCCTCATGTTTACCATCACTTGTAAACAAAGTGGGTACTTTAAATATACAAACTCTTTCACTTGCTCCACTTTTTCTCCATCAATCATAATATTACCCATCGTCACGCACTATTCCTTTTCAAATACCATTACTTTCGTCTTGCTTACATTTATTTTCATTCTTTTACTCCCAAAAGCACCATGCATAATAGTTACCATAGTTTGCAACTCTTCCGCTGATGACGCAAGTATTACTTGACCATCGGCATAAAGAAGACATTTGACAAGTAACTCATTCATTCTTAATCCCCATTCACAAACTTCTAAATCTTTCAAAAAATTGACCATTTATATGTTAAACAGCCAAGGTGACGCTACACATCCTTGTCTAACACCTTTTTCGATGCTAAACCATTCTGTGTAGGTCCCATTTATCTTAACACAAGCTCTGGAATCATCATAAAGAGATTTCAGAGCTCGCGTGAGGTTGCTACTCACTCCATACATGGACAATACCGACCAAAGTTAATTCCTCACCACTTTATCATAAGCCTTTTCCAGATCCACGAATGTGCAATAGACCTTTGACCTTTGGCCAAAACCTTCTCGGATATGCTCCGTAAGGAAATGACCTGATCCGTACATCACTTACCCTTTCGAAATCCCGTTTGTACATCCCATATTTTCTCGTCGGTTACTTTCACAATCCTTTCAATTAACACTTTCGCATATAATTTACCGACGACGCTGAGCAAGCTAATGCCTCTATAGCTTTTGCAATCTTGCTGTGAGCCTTTTCCCTTGTATAAAGGTATTATGACGGCCTTGCACCAATCACTTGGTACACGGCCGGTATTCCAGCACAAGTTAAAAAGGCGGCACAACT
The DNA here is from genome assembly GCA_963564715.1 of Catocala sponsa. Taxonomy (NCBI): domain Eukaryota; kingdom Metazoa; phylum Arthropoda; class Insecta; order Lepidoptera; family Erebidae; genus Catocala; species Catocala sponsa. The sequence goes on along the minus strand of OY751338.1, from coordinate 15,298,724 downwards.
GAGTTACTATAAGACCCTGTTCAGCTGTCAGCATTTCGACTGTAATCCTATCATACCCACCAGCCTTTCCTGATTTCATGCTTTTCAATGCTTTCATTATTTCATCCATACTAATAGGGCTTTCATCACTACTATCATTATTATCATTCATTTCGAAACTTTGCCCTTGCCATACCTCTCTTTCAAATAAACTTTCAAAAAATCCCTCCATATTTATAGTATAGGAATAGGTCTCTTCTTTCCAAGCTTCCGGCCTATGGCTTTCCCCCTCAACTGTGCACCTGGATTGCAAGTTTCCTGCAGAAGCGTCGTATTCGGGTCCTTTGCGACGGTCGCGCTTCCAAATTTATGCAGGTCAATGCAGGAGTGCCTCAGGGGTCTATCTTATCCCCTACGCTCTTTCTTCTGCATATCAATGATATGTTGAATCTCGGCAACATACATTGTTATGCGGACGACAGTACCGTGCATGGGCGATATCGCGGACATCCTGGGGCCAAACAGGCTGAGGTTGAGGGGAAAAGGCAGAATCTTGTCGTTGAATTTGACCAGACCTTGGATTGGATCTATGAATGGGGTGCCAAGAACTTGGTCGAGTTCAACGCCAAGAAGACCCAGGCATGCGCGTTCTCAAAAAAAAGTCTCCGTTCCTTCCCCTCCCTTCTCTGAAGAACACTCCACTGATGATACGTGACAGCCTCTCGTCGAGAGCGTCATTAAGCAAGCTTCGCGAAAACTCGGAGTTTCGAACAGGGTGAGGCGATTCTTCACGCCTGGGCAACTCTGCCTATTGTATAAGGCACAAGTGCGCCCTTGCGTAGAGTACTATTCTCATCTTTGAGATGGCTCCGCGCAGTACTTGCTGGACGCTCTCGACAGGTTACAGCGGCGGGCTGTCCGTATCATCGGAGATCCAGAGGTCACGAGTTCACTGGCACCTCTGCAACTCCGTAGGGACATTGCCTCATTGGCATGTTTCTACAGAATATACCACGGGGAGTGCTCTGAAGAGTTATTCCACCTTATCCCGCCCTCCCCATTCCTATCCAGAACAACGCGTGCTGGGCTCAGATGCCAACCTTACACGGTAGAGTCGATTAGAGCGCGTACCAACAAGTTTGGGTCCTCATACCTCTGCCGAACGACCAAGGCATGGAATTCTCTACCAAGGCACGTGTTTCCTTCTTCCTTCAATCCTGGGTCCTTTAAGCGGGGCGTGAAAAAGCACCTTCTCAGGCCGTCAAAGTAGAGACCTCAACATCGCCTCGGCTGCTATGAGGGCGGTGTGGAGTCCACTGCTCTTAGACTACACGACTGCTTACCATCAGGTGGAGTGTGGTCATATTGACGAGCAAAATAAAAAAAATAAAAAAATACCACATAAACACATTATATATATATATCAACATCACGAATTAACTTTAGATATATGTACATGAAATACATGAATCTATATATTAAAAGAAATTATACACATAACTTAATTCATTTTAAGTATTTTGCACTAGCATACCTACTATCTGACATAATGTTATGATGTTAACAAACACATGTTTTCACAAATTCTGCCGCCCATGTGCGTTTTTTAAAATAGTGATAACGGGACCGTGGTCTTACCCGCCTTTCATACTTATAAAATAAAACTACAAGTAAACCGATTTTTGACATAAAATATATTATTATTGTACAACTAATTCTACAGTGTACGTATCGCAATAGTAATGTCTTTCAGTAACAATACCTATATTCAATTATATGGCTTCGATATTAAGCCTTTGGTTTAAGTTGTACTGAAACAATCATAATGTGGAATGCAAGCCCTTTGCGGAATGTTGCGGTCGCGCTTTGAGCCGACACGGCAGCTAAATGAGCCTGTTCAAATATTCTAACTTTAATCAGAAAATTCATTGTGATGCGATGAAAACGACTGAATGAGTTACCCCCACGAAATAAAATTGTGTTCGACGATCATATACGGTCAGTGAAAATACTTTGGAAAATAATTCGGCGAATACCGCATTTGCGTGGACACCTCAACCCGCATTCCGTTTAGCTCTGTTTTTATTAAATTGTTCGCTCCTCCCTGTCATAATAAGAGGGGTAAGTTCATTACTCCAGCTAATTGCGGTTAACAAACTCCACACATTCTAAAACATTATATAGAGGTTGAGAAAGCCTCAGAAAAGTACACGTATTGCGATTGTTTGGGCAATTATAGAGAAAATATAATAAAGATTTATAAAATTCGTCAATCAACGTCTTGTTATAAAATCAGAGACAGTTTAGGCATACTTCGTGAATAGATGACGCATAAGAGATACCTATATCATAATCGTGACAAAGGGAAATCGGTACGCGTCGCCTGCTCGTCTGAAAAGTCCAATGCAAAACATTTAACAGTAAACACTAAACTCGCCTCAGCCATTCTATTATAGGTAAAAATAAAAAAGCAAACAGCGTAATCATTTATTATTATTTATTTTTTTCCTATACGTGGACGTATCAGTAATTAATTCAGTTCGCCTCTACTAATCCATTAAACACTAACAATGCTGGTTCGGATTGAGATTTCCTTTGTTTGGCGCGGTGCGTGCGCGTACAATAAATTGTGGTGGCAAATCAAAGTGGGACGAGAGAATTGCCCAAGAATCCGTTTTAGGACTGTGCGGTCACAGTGACAAGGTTCGGGTTGCGTAATAGCATTGTTATAACTCTGCCGTCCTAATGAGACCCTTTATGTGAACTGTTTGGATACAGTTGTTTAAATCCACTTTGATTGAATGAAATATTGTAATGGAATTGACTATATAACCAGCATAATTAGTGTCTCAATTACAGCATTAGGTATACATAATTTATTTATTAATTAGCCTAATATTCGCTATAAATACTTTTTCCATTATTATTCCCAAATTTTCGTAATATCTAATACACCTCAATTACCTTGCTGTTATATATTTTTGAACAACAACAAATGTTATTCACAATCTCTGACTTTAATATTAGCACAAGAATGTAGCGCCGTATTTAGCCAACAAAGTGTAAGCTTGAACATGTACCTGAAATCGGGCACATTCCTTTGATGAAGTATTTAAACTAAGTACATATTAGGCACCAACGATACTATGTTGAGTGAAGTTAAGTACATAAGTACCACATCAAATGTTGAGGGTCAATTTAGACTAGAACCCGTTTAGTCCTTTGCTGGATTCTGTAGTGTAATTAACGCTGCTATCAAACCAACCGCTGCCATTGAGCACTAACCCAGAGATGAATGTTACATCTACTACTTATTTTACTAGTTACCCGTTATAAAATTCTATATAACTGCAGTATGTTTACGATTTCAAACATAAAGAAAATGCCTACAAATCCCGAGTATAATAATCAGGAACCAAATATAAAACATGACAGAGTCAGGATGTTGGTCACACCTAAGAAAAGCAAAGTGTCGAAATACGCGAATGATGAACGAATACTCGGGTGACGTGATGTGGTGACTAGGTGACCGCTATTGGCTATTGCCGCTATTGACCACGATTTATTGCAGTTCGAAAGGATAAATAATGACAGCAAGTGATAGAATGCGAACGAAACGAGAAACTGTTGAAAACTGTGGCCTACGAAGGACAATGTGCTGACAAGGTAAAATGCTATTGTTTTCAACATCTCTTTGTAGTAGTACGCAGTAGTATTGATTTAACTCAATGAAGAGTTCATTAATCTAAATAAGCATTATTCATGATTAAAAATAATTAATTAAACTACTCAGACTCGCTAAAGACATCTTTTCATGCCTCTGTGTTAAATAAAAACTCTAGATATTTAACACTACAGACGAGTATATTTTATAAAAACTGGGTAACATAGCAATACTTTAACGGTATTGAACTAACTTATTTAATAGCAGAGTGTCAAGTTGCCTGAGATAACAATCCAAATTAAATTGTACCAAACAACAAACAAACTTTTCTTATGATCCTGTAAAAGTTTCGTAACAATAATCCACCCGCCTCATCCACTTCTTATTGAACTATGGATGGAGGGATTTCCAATAACAGTTTACGAGAGCTGTGCACAATGAGTCATCAGTCACACAAAGCCGGTAATTCAACCAGGACGTCGACATGTTATCCGGATATAACGTTGCAGCTCGGCTCTACATAGTACCAAGTCGCTAGCACTAATCACACGACGGCAATAAACGGCATTGGTGACTGTCTACTGACCGAATATAAGCTATTATCCTCATTATACGTGCTGCTTATCTCAAGATTGCCGATTCATACGATGTCACAATCAGATCATTCAAACCTTCAGTTTGTTTAATTAATAGCTAACAATTCATACTAGGGTTGTCAATTAAATCAGTAGAAAGCGTTTTAATCCCGGTCGGATACTGGACACAATTATTCATCAGTAGAACAAAGCCGGGTAATCCGGTCATATTGACCGGTTTGGTGGCGTCGCCGCACCCCTTTGGCTGTGTATATTCGCCCTTATTTGCTATTCAATAACGATAATGACGGCGAGCTTCCAAAAGGCATGGTTAACCATCGTTAAATTATGTTTTGTCCAATTGTTTCTGTCTTTTCTCTTTGGGTTTAATTATCTACATAAGTATTATTATTAATCACAATATTATAAAGCAATATTGACACAGTGTAATGATGTCTAGATAAATACGCTCACTTATTCCTTTTGCCTAAATTGTCATGCATAATTTATGACATTAATATGGGTTTAAGTATTTAATGTAAATTTATACATATTATTAATTAATAATATTTATATGCACAGAAAAGGTTAGGTCGGCTATAGGATATTATTGAATAGGGGACCATAAAATTGATGAACCGCCGGCCATTTCAAGTCGTATTTTAAATCGTATAAGTTGCCTGAATATCATATTTTAGTAAGCGTCTAGAAATTCTGAAGCCTTTTATACGAGGTACGGCCTGCGCTTAAACCTAAAATAGCCCGCCTGGGAAAATACCCTCCACCTATCGAAGATAGCCCAAATAACTTTGTGTTGTGCTCCTGCAGTAAGCAATAATTTGAAAGCTCCAGAAGGAATCGGTGTATTGTGCGTTGGTCAGCAGAGGACCTGTCGTTAATGTCCCATATGTAGGCAACGCGGCACCTCCTTTTTGTAGGGTTAGCAACGCGCGCATGTGCTATCGGAATACTTAATATTAAGGTTAGTTTAAAAGTACTCCACCATGAAAATATTTGCATAGCATAACATCCTAATTATGTCTTAAGTTAAGTGTCGTTATTGTGTCATTGGTTTCACTCTGAGTTTTACTATCACACGAAATATATTTGATATTTATTTTGATTTTGACAAATGCCATTACATTTGCGTCTCAGCAAGTTTACAAATATCCTGATACCGGATATCAACAAACAACAGCAAGACTTGGAAAACTCCGTTCGAGAAAGTTTGTGTTCCTTATGGCGAACGACTTATGGGTAAATGAAAACGTGGTTACTTAATTCACCGCAGCATTTGTGCTGATATATAGCCATAATGCAATCTTTATGTATGATTAACCAAAAAGTTTCAGAATCACGCCAAAATTACTTACCTTTGTTATCCTAATGATTATTTCAGTTTAATATGAGCTGATATATATGTATATACTAGCTGACCCGCGCAACTTCATCTGCGTTACATAAGAGAGAGAGTGGGTCGTAGGCACCTATAATACAATTTTAAAGGAGCTGAAACTTTCTTTGTTAAATCCATGAACCACATAAGAACAATTGAACAAAATTTTATAAATGTACCTACAATGCTAATTTAAAATCACGCAGACTAAACCAGGAAGGAGAAACATCGTTTGTGTGTCTGTAATGGGTAATTATTTTGCTGCGATGTTATTTTAAAACTGCGATATCTCCTAAGATATTCATTGAAATCGAATGAAATAAAGGGCAATTTTGTTTTAAATTAAATACTTGTGATGAGTAACGTATTTATTTGGGTAAGGATTAACATCATGTTTATAAAAACACCTTCGCAAATAATGCATTATTTTAGAACAAATTTGGTTAGCATAAAAAAGGTTATAGTGAGCCAACCTTAAAAGATAGACATATGCTGTCGCGGACTTTTTTTTAGAACTTTTAAAGGGGAACAATTTTGTCATACATGATTTTTGCGAAACTTTAACTGTTTACGCAGCGCACGCAGCGGAAGCTCTCAAAAGGAAAAAATAATCCTCCGATTTTTAAACATTCTTCATTGGTGCTCCGCTCCTATAGATCTTAGCGTGATGATATATAGCCTATAGCCTTCCTCGATAAATGGGCTTTCTAACACTGAAATATTTTTAAATCGGGCCAGTAGTTCCTGAGATTAGCGCGTTCAAACAAACAAACAAACAAACTCTTCAGCTTTATAATATTAGTATAGATTAACAAGCTAATAAGAGAATAAATATTAATATGGACCTACGTAATACAAAATGGTTACAAAGCTTCTCAAATAATAATCTGTAACCGACGAACTACGCGGGCTTGTGTGAAACTTAGTACATGTCTACGAACCACTTAAGCATCACAAAAGTTTTCATCTTTACGACAGATTATATGACTTGCACTCCAGGCGTCTGATGTTTCATACTTAAAACACGAACCAACCTACATGCTTTATGCAAGTTCATAAATGTTTCTATTCAGATTGCACTAGTGTGGGTGAGAAAGATTCCATTTCTGTAGAGTATGTGATACGAGAGCCCTCTTCACACAACGGATAAATAAAAAATAACTTCTGTGTAACACTAGGTAGAAGGCTCTCTAGCAAATGGCTTTAAAAATATTTCATTTCTGGAATTGTTTCGAGTCAGAAATAGCGCCAAGTGACAGTTAAACTGATGTGTTCTGCTGCGAAGCTCGAAGCGGTACATTTATTAAATGTCCCGAGTTTTAAACAGACCAACTGGCCTAGACGAAGTCATCCAAAGGTTTGAGAAGACAACTTTAATTTAGGCGTCATAAACATACGATATATAAGTAAAACTAATTAGCTACATCAAAATCAAGCGGAATAACTTTCGTATCGCGTATTGCCAGTACTGGTCCCTTATCGTTACAATTACTATGTTTTACATGAATCTATAAAAACTGCCGACACAGCACTTACCTTGTAGTTGCTATAGCTACACGATACATATAAGTGTTTTGGTAACCATATGTAGCAGGCAGGACCAACGAAGCAGTACGTGACCAGACTGAGAAGGAATTCGATTGCTCGCGCGGTTGGTCCGTGCGATCATCCCGAATCAATTTGAGATTAGATCTAAATTTCATATGAAATCGATACTGCGTTTAACTTTAAAATGTACGAGTACGTTCGTATGTGAAGAGTTCACAAGTAATTGATAAATGGGTTTTACGTTTCAATTGAAGTGTTATTATTGGTAGTTGGTAACCTACTACGAACTTCTACGAAGATATATTATACAGTTATGCTTTACATTATGCTACGGGAAAATAAGCATTTGAAAAGGTGACATAGCTGTACCTGTCAACACTTAATTGCGATGTTATTGAAAAAGTGAAAAAGCTTTATGTTTAAAATTTTCATTTTCTTTTTATAACTAATATATAATGTACATAACACAAATAAAATAAATGCTCTTTGTTTACGTAACTGTTTCTTTCTACACGGGCGTGCTTGTATATACACTGAACCGATAAATATTTTTATATATTTCTATCACAATATGAGTACTTCTGGTCATATACAACTGCGACACGTCTATTAACCTACGTCTTCTTTATCCGTCGTATGATACTGTTTTATGTTGTGAAGCGTAAATACTAAATTGTGTTTTTATGAAAAATCTTATATCGTTCCGATCGTTCATACCTAGTTAATGTACATTAAGTAGGGTAAGAGAATATAGCGAAGGATTTTAACGTTTTACCTCTGGCCCGGAGATCGAAAACATTTTTTTTATCCTTGTATGCTGGACAGCATATGCTGTCTATCAGTTCTAGTCAAGCTGAACCTATACATTATACGCTAAACAGCTAAAGGTAACCCGGATATAAATCGATCGTTTCTACTAAGATAGTAATTAGCTACAATCCGAATAATTCGACTCTGGGTTTGATATTATGGATGAATGGAAAACGTAACTGTCAGATATTTGAAATTTGGTAGGAGAACGGAGGGGAATTAATTAGAAGGAGTGGCTTTTTGCTTTTCTAATCTGTCATAAATAAATCAAGATTCGTTTGAATAGCTCACGATAAGCTAAACGTAAGGTTTTAGCCGACATTTTACGATAAATTTGAGAAAGGATTACAAAGCGGTAAAATGTATCGTTTCTTCGAATTAAATATTAAACTATACATTATAGAAATGCTTATAATTTAATTCTAGGAAGGTAATTTAGCTGTCTCGTATGGTGTGAGATGCGTGTTCAGTATATTAACATATGGTCAGGGTTCAGGTTATTTAAATAAGAAGGTTTCGTGAAGTGACGATTTATTGGAGCAGGGGTCGTTATCAGATGGTTATACGGAATACCGAATCTATATAATTATGATTAATATTTATTTTCACGTGACTATAATGATTCATTTATCTGTCCTAAATTATTACAAGATGACGGAATGCTAGGCTGATGCAATTATATAAGTTATGACTTATGATTAATTTAGGCCGGTACAGTAAACATAACCATAGTTTACTACATGGTTGTATTTATCCCTTTCTAAGCTATCGACTTTGGTATGCCGTGCCTTCACTTTACCAACTAAGAGTGCGGTATTGAAATCCATTTTTATAAATGGCGCAGGGTATCATCGACATCTGCCGTAGAATTTAAAGACACCATTTTCCATGTTTATAATGGAATGGTAAACGCAGCTACGAGTAATTTTTTTAATCATCAGATTAGTTATCTAGGGAATATGTTAGACGTTTTGACAGCGTCTGCATAGAAAATATGTCAAACAGTATTTTTCTATTATATTACATACTTATACTTCAGATAAAAGTTATCTGAAAATCGGTTTTAATCTTTAAAGTCGTTAGAAATGTAAAAAAGGTTGTAAATAAAAAGTGAGAAATGCTAAGTTTAAGAAAGAATATTATATCAAGCACATTCATTTGTCTCTTGCATTGTTGGGAGCTATTGAAAATACTGATCGTTTTTATTACAATGTTTAAGTAAAATAAGCCGACAGTTTGTTTGACATTGAGACGGCTGGTTTGTTCGCGTCGTGTCGACACTTCAATATCAACTTAATAAGAACAAAGGGTTCCAATATCTATTATAATATCTGAACCAGCTGTCTCAAATTAACCCATAACTGTTTAATTAATTTTCGTCTCCTTGGACCCTCGAGAAGTATTGTAGCACATTCACATCTATATACAACTAATATAACTTTTATTTAACGCAGCTACCCAAGGAAGTAATAATAATAATAAGACGATATAACAATAAAATTAGTTTTTAAAAGATCATTAGTCTTTGGAATATGAACTGATTTTATTAATCGTATTTATGTTTATTGGCCACTGTACAGAACAGATGCTGTTTTTGTTAGTCTTTAAAACGAGTTAAATTTGATATGTCATTCAAATATCGTGTACCTATATATGCAGTATGTCTAACTATAGGTCTGAATGATAAATACTTTAATACTTGTAAATAATTAATGTTTATTTAAAGCCACAGCTAATTACGAACCGCTACCGATGCAGAACAGATTCACTAAGATTCTTGCTATTTCAGCAAATATTTTAGTGGTCTACAAATCCTCTGTAGCCAACCAAATTAAAAGTGACACCCCAAGTCGTTCGAGTTTGCAAAAAACTTAAAATCTTACTCAAGGTATTTCCTTTTCAGACGACGAAATTAGGCTTCCCTTTAAAAGCCACGGGCGCGAACGCAAATCCGATTTGAGTAATGAAACGAGACTAATTAAAAAGTCGGAAGAAAAATTGTGGGAAAACAAGGCTTTATTCGTGAAGCTATTTATTTTTAGAACTTATAATGCTTTTGAAGTAGGTGTTATGAGACGAGATCTCGGTACCTACTTTAACATACTTTAAATGAAAAAGTTTTCCTGCTGATTTGGTAATAAAAGAACATACGAACTTATGAAACTGCCGCTTAACAGAATCGCGTGTGCTGCGCAATAAAGAAAATCACAAAATTACCTTATAAATACATACATAATATATTGTTGTTAGTAAATTAACAAAATTCAGCCATGATATCATTATATATATATATTTTTTTTTATACAACTAAGGTGGCAAACAAGCATACGGCCCACCTAATGGTAAGTGGTCACCGTAGCCTATGGACGCCTGCAACACCAGAGGCATCAGTTGCCTCTAGTGTTGCAGACGTCCTTTCCTTTAGTAAAGGACGTGGGAAGGCAAAGGGAGCGGGATGGGGGAAAGGGGGTGATTGGGCCTCTGGTACTCTCATTCACCGAACGAAACACAACAGTAGGACTACTGCTATTCCACGTCGATATTTTGTGAGAGGGTAGTCCTTCCCCGGTCGAGCCGACCCATTCATGCTGAAATCAGCGAGGCTCTACTACTCAAGTATAATAATCCTAAATAAATAAATAATAACCACAATACATCTTGTTAATTTATTGTGTTCTTTTTTCGTATAGACATGTAGGCTTATGGATCGTATTAGGCTTTACTAGCAATAATAATGACGGATTATAATCTATACTAATATTATAAAGCTGAAGAGTTTTTTTGTTTGGTTGAACGCGCTATTCTCAGGAACTACTGGTTCGAATTGAAAAATTCTTTTAGTGTTGGGTAGCCTATTTATCAAGGAAGGTTATAGGCTATATAACATCACGCGACGACCTACGGGAGCGGCGCATTAATCATAAATCGGGTGAAACCGCGGGCACAGCTAGTGCGCCATATAGTTAGTTAATAATGCAGCATGATATTATTATGTTAACATTGCAGACAATAATCATTAAGAAATAATAAAACAAATCATTAAGAACTTATAAGAAAAATGGGTATATCAAAATAATCTTTTATTGTATTTAGAACCTACTAGCTTTTGCGCGCGGCTCCGCCCGCGTGGTACCTACATCAATAAAAAGTAGCCTATGTCCTTCCCCAGGTTTTAAACTATATCTGTACTAAATTTCATCTAAATCGGTTTAGTGATTTAGCCGTGAAAAGGTAACAGACAGACCGACAGATAGACAGACAGAGTTACTTTCAAATTTATAATATTAGTAAGGATAAAGTAAGGATGTACTAAAATTTGAACACATATTTTTTTTATTTTGGCGTTGTAATAGATACCTACTCCTATTTGTTAATATATAGGAGTGATCACTGAAACTATTGATCTGATTCTAAAAATATTTCTGTTATTTAACGCTACGCTTGAGTAACGTAGACCTTGCTTTTATGGTATAAGTACGTACTACTTATAGGGGATATACCTAACGGCGGACGGCAGTTATTATTTTATAACTATAGACTTAATAGGTACCCTTGGCATGTACCTACCTATTTAAACATGTTTCGACAACTCAATATCTTAAGCTATGAAAGCTTAGGTACTAAAGCGGCATAGCATGAATATTGTATTATACCTAACAATTTCAATTGGTAGCATGCGTGGTTTTACATAACGTGACCTTACTGAATCGGCAGGGAGCCGACGAATTACAGTGGAACAAGGAAGCTATAAACTTTCAAAGCTGCCATACGGAATGTTCGTGCGTTAGATCGCGTGCCTGCCTACGTTTTAGGTAAATGCCGCCTATAACAATATAACTTGTTCACCTTGTTTTGATCCCGCCAAGTAACTTTCAATCCACAAACCTCAAATTCATCTATCTATTTTTGCCTTCGTAACAATGTCCGTGTTGAAAAGGTATAAGCGATATAAGAAGTTATCATATTATCTTCAGATATTTTCGTGGTTTTGATACTTTGGCTATAAAGCTGCTTTATCGTTGAGTCGTTCGTGTGGATTTATGATATCAACTTGAAATAGATTTGAATATTGCTTAGCCAGACGTTGCTGTAAATTATAAAGTTGCTAAACGTTCATATATAAGATTTTTTGTATAATGAGCCGCAAGGAAAGAAACAATTCAAAGTGCGATCGGTTAGAGTAGTAGGTATCATATGAAAGAACTCTATTTGACTATTATAAATTTATTATAACGTAGCATAGTTTTAAATTTTGATTATAATACAAATAAAACCTTTCTTAGACCAAAGTTTGTGAACATACGCGAAAAATCCGAATTGGTTTGAGTTGATAGCAGTCTACGTAAAAAAATAAAATGATGTCATTAACTAAATATAATGGTCACAGATATCATTAAATTAATTATTTGCATAGCTGCTGTATATGTTTTACTATTGGTAAATATAACTGTTCACAATAGGTACTACAATCGTGTTTGGATATATAGAAATAAAAGAGGCTTGTAAAGTCTTGAGTTATAAGAAAAATCCAGTCTTTATTTTTAAAACAAGTTTAAGGATTAAATTAATTATGAGTACCTAAATTATTTCAATACTATCCGTATTGAAATAAACTAGGTACTCATAATTATATACCTATCGGAGAAAAAGAAAATTGCTCATTAACTGTGTTGTGTTTCAAATTATTTATGCAAATTCATCTATTAGCTAGGTACTTAAATGTTTTATTACTACTATAAAAAAAAATAATAATAAAGCTACACAAAGTAAATAAAGTTCGTGTCACGTCAGCAAATTACCTTAATATAGCCACCGATATTTTACATTAAAAGTTCATTTACATTATTAGTCATTAGGCAATGAACGAAAACGCAATAGCATTATGGCCGACTAATCTCACAAAAAATATGTAAACCTTTATAAAATACAAAGCACGGTAATCACTGTAATGTACACGAACTGCCTGTCACGCAACAGGAACCTATTTAACTACCAGCGATTATTTATATAAAAATGAAACGTTTGTGCCCTACAATAAAACAATGAAATATACGCCACAAAATACTAAATTACACGCATTATTTGATTGTTGTGAAATAATGGTTAATTGTCAGTTTATAAAATTATATAGGCATCAAACATTCACATTTTATATCAGATGAAATAAACACTTCGCAGGCTCGGAGTAAAGTTCTGAAATAACTATGGTAGTTACTACAGATGTCGTTAATTAGATGAGAGGTATCATTTTTGAGAGGTACCTACGTTACTTACTCATACATATAACAATACGAAACAGTTTTTAATCTGTAGTTCTGTACCTACCGAACAATTTTTTGCGAGCCAGAAGACACAGATTGCTCACCGTGCCCCCGTGCCACACGGTGGCACGGGCTACATCACCGGTGCCGCGTGTACTCTCCTCGCTTAATATTCTCGTGGAAGCCAAACCGGACTGTGATATTTTTGGTGACGACTTATAAAAGTAGTCATGATTTTTTGTGAAAAACTATCTGAGAAAACTATATGGAAAAATTTGTGTAATTGGTTGTAATTGTAACCGTTCTAATTTTACTTAATAAATAAATCTGATTCAAAGGTTTGCCAACCATTCTTCTGACAACGGTATCTACTATAATAATATCGAGGGGTGAAAGGCTATTTGATTCAAGCGACATTTTGGACAATATTGAGTTATAAGTATATAATATTGTAAATACACGCAAAGCTCTGCATATGCTTAGGGAAATCTTGCTTTTTAAATACAGCGTATAAGCGTCTTATAGCCAGTAGCACTCACTGATCGGTAAACGATTAGAGCAACGTTGGGTGCGGTCAGTCTATAGATGGGTGACCGCTTAGTGGTATTTCATCTGAGCGTCTCCGTGCTTCGGAGGGCACGTAAAAAGTCGGTCCCGGTTATTGTCAAATTGACAGCAGTCGTTAAGCCATGTAAGAAGCCTACGGGCGGCTTGAACAAATCTTTACAACAGGTTGACCACTAACCACACGAAAAGAAAGAAGAAGTGCGAGTTCCACACGCGTACTGAAGATTCCAGACTTTCCGTGCCTTATAAGGAAATATATTATAGAAAAATCATCAGTTAAAAGAGCAAATCTACTTTCAAAGATTCTATATTCAAGTAGGTACGCAAAGCACCGCTTCTTGAATACCAGCCGCATTAGGTACTTACCTACCTAGATACTAACTTTGAATTTGAATGTATTAATTATTTTATTTCAGATTTTTCGTTTCACACATTCAGCGTATAAGTCACTACTACGAGGCATTTAATAAATCGGCAACATTTTTTGTTATATGGATGTCAATACATGGGCACACGGTCATATAATATATGGGCGATATTATTCGAAAATCCTAAAGTCAAACAGACTGAAGTTGAGATGAAAATGTCTTTTCATCTCAACTTCAGTCTTGTTGTCGAGCTCTTGATGTCGAGCTCGACCCGACCTTAGACCGCTTTATCCAATTTAATGGTAAGAAGATGCAGGCGTGCATGTATTATGGGCAAAGTCTACTATCCTTCCCTGAAAAACACTCCACCGGTGATTTTAACATCCTGCAACATCGTGGGTATACAAATATGTTTAGAGCGTAATCTAACAAGCTTCACGCATAGGTACTCTAAACAGAGTTAGGCGGTTTGCACGCCTAGGCAGCTGGGCATTTTGTATATGGCGCAGGTGCGTCCTTGCGTGGAATATTGAGCTCATAATTGCGATGGCTCCGCTCAATACTTGCTGGTCGCTCTCGACAGGTTGCAGCGGCGGGCTGTCCGTATCATCGGAAATTCAGAGATCACCAATACCCTCGAATCCCAGCAGCTGCGTTGCCTTAGTAGCTGTGTTTCTACTGGCCATTCCACGGGAAGTGCTCTGAAGAATTCTTCCAACTCATTCCACTCTCTCTTTTCCTGTTCTGGTCTTAGATATCGCCTTTACTTGGTAAACCCAATAAAGCATTTACCAAAAAATTTGACTCCTCATAGGTATCTTTGTCGAACTATTAAAACTTGGAATCTCTACTAAAACACGTGCATCCTTCTTCCCCCGATCCTTAAAGCGGGGCGTAAAAATCCTAAGGCTGTCAAAGTAGAGACATGGTGGAAGACTCTGCTCTTGGACTACATGATTGTTGACTATCAGGCGGAGTGTAATCGTTTTGAAAGGTTGCAATAAAAAAGAAATATTAAATATTTTATAATATGCAAAAGAAGCCATATTGATAACCAATTTTTTACACGTTTATTCCGCATAGCACGTTCATATGTATGTATTTACAAAAAAAAAGTATATATGTATGTTTATCCATTGTCTAGTACCCATAGTACAAGCTCTGCTTAGTTTGGGCTAGATGGTGTTGTGTGTATGTGGTAGAATATATCATTATTATTATTATTATAGACTATTTATTTTTATTAGGTTTTTTATTCAAACACTGAAACTTTTAGATTCAAATAAGTACCTACCTAATGAAACTGATTATTTCCCACGTCTATTTTGATTAAATAATTTATTTATTGACGTAAATTTCAATGACGACGACTGACGAGTAGAATACTATATTATGCTATCCATATCTCACATCAAAAAAGAAAAGTACATACCTTCTCTTTTACTTTAACGCATAATCCCAGCAGCGGCGAACTTTATGTGTTGTATGGCATCTTACAACGAATTGTAATGCGTCATTACACCGCACTTATGTGTGCAAATCTATATATGGCTACTAAATTGTAATAAAATCATACAACCAAGAACATGTATTGCGATTGCAGCTTAGTTTACAAAACTATCCATAACATAACACCTTTTGAATGTGGAGGAACGTGGTCTGACGTCCCTCCAACACAAAAGGAGGATTCTCTGACCACGCTGGGTAATCGTGCCTGGCGGGCCGCGGGCCGACTGTTAATGTCAGGAACTTGTATATATATATATACTTAGTCGCTGTTTAAACTTCACTTGTGCGATTCAGGATTTTATGACAGGCGTGATGATTAACGCCTATTGCGTACAGCGCTATCTATTGTCTGTAGCTGGAACTTTTTCATATGTGTGGAGACATCACATGATTTCAAGTCCTAGTCCATCATGCTGACTCAGTGCGAGTTAGCAGACTTAAATAACATAATGCAGAACTTTCAGATAAGTAAGTTGCCTTATCTACGATGATTTTCTTTAGCTTTAAGGTGATAAGTAGATAACTATTACGCACTGTTAGGTGGCATGGCAAAGCTAAAAGAAATGAGTCATAGTTATAAATCATATACTTAGGTATACAACCTTTAAGCTAAACCCCGTGTATGCGGCTTTATGAATAAAGTTGTTTTATTGCATGTACTTACATATAACATACCTACCAAAAGGCGAACATAGAAAATGCGCAGGTTTGGAAACTTATATGCAAAAACGTTGTTTAGTTAAATATACATATTTATTGCAGAAACTTTGTGAAAGATAAGACTTCTACAATAAATATGGAACTTGTAACTAAACAACGTACCTATTCGTACAAGATCTCACATCCGCCAAATCAGCGTCATTCTAGCGAAGTTATGACTTTTACTATAAATAAGTAACTATATAAACAACGTATTTGTTCGAAATCCCAGTACCGAAAAATCTAAGTAATTTAAAAAAATTAAGTTTACTACAATAAAAGTGTAATATTATACGAGATCTCAGAACCATAAGACAAGTGTGCTAAACGACAAATGCCTGCAAGCTTATTAGAGTACCTACGAGCCGTCTTTAATTGAGGCTGATGGGCTTTTTAAGATCTGTCTACTTATAGTGTCTTAAAATAATAATCTAAATATATAAAAAATCATTCTTAGGTACCTACATACTAACATCGGCCAAATCATTTATTAATATACAGTGGTGGACATATAATTAGAAACAGTACATAAAACTTAGGTAAACACAGAATAAACTATCGTTATGAGTAAAAAATATACAGATTATATCAATATTAACTATGCCAGAATGTAGCCAATGAGTTAAAAATCTCATAAAATATATAAAAAAATAAATCTGTTCTATCTTTAATTATTAAAAGAGTTTAAATATGAATTATAGTTGAATTTCTATTATTGGCCGCTTGGACAACTAATTAGAAAAGGGATCCAGGGCTCGTCCCATTTTTGAAATTTAAAAAAGACATCTGTCTACGCTTTTTCTGTAGTTTCGGCGGCAATTGAACATCAATTTGGAATTACGTAAATAATAAGTTTTGTTAAAAATGGGTAAAAATAAGAGTTGTGACGAGTCAACTAGGCAATTAATTGTTAAATTACATTTAGATCGAAAGTGGACTTATTGAAGAATTGCTAATCATCTAGAATGTTCTGTGAAGAAAGTTTTTAACGCTATTGCTTATTATAATAGAAACAGAACTACTATAAGTGTTGTTAGAAAGGCTCGTCCAAGGAAAACGTCTCTCCGGGAAGATTTGCAAATAATACGTGTAGCTAAACAAAACCCGTTTAAAGGCTCCAACAAGATTAGAAATGAAGTTTTTTCACCTGATGACCCAAGGAACATTTCCTCGAAACTGGTACGCCGCAAATTAGTGATATCTAAATTGTTCGGGAGGGTTTCTCGAAAGGTACCGCTTCTTACCAAGCAACACCGAGAGAAGCGATTATTATTTGCAAAGAAATATCTAACTGGCCCGTACGAGAATGGAAAAAAGTGTTATTCTCGGATGAAACAAAAATAAATATGATGAATTCAGACGGCAAACGCTACGTTAGACGTCCAATAAAGCATACTTTTGATTATAAATACACGAGGAGCATAGACAAACACGGCGGTGGTAACATTAAAGTATAGGGATGTTTTCCTGGTTGCGAAGTTGGACCCGTCCGTAAGATTGAAGGTACCTATAATGGATCAATTTCAATACAAAAACATCTTAGCAGAGACAATGATTCCCTACACCGACAACCATTTACCTGTGACCTGGATCTTTCAGCACGATAACGACCCAAAACACACGGCCCGCAGTGTTAAATCCTTTCTTAGTGAGCAAAGTGTTACCATGTTAGACTGGCCTGCAAATAATCCCGATTTAAATCCTATTGAAAATTTGTGATACGTCGTTAAAAAACAGTCTCCGTTAAACGTAATTCCAGTCAAAATAAACTTTACGAAGCCTTTGTTGAACCATGGAACTCGATCCCACTCGATAAATGTATGAAATTACAAGTAATTTTTGATTCAAGAATCAATGCCATGTCGTTGCAGAGCCGTCATTAATAACAAAGGCTATGCAACTAAATATTAATTTTTAAGAAATTTAATAAACCAAACATAATTTTACATAAATAATTTGAAATTGATAACGTTAACACGTTAATAACTTTGATTTTTACCTCATTTCTTTATTGTTTCTAATTACTTGTCCGTGACGGATGGTACTGCAAATGTCGTTTAGTTGTTTGTACGTAACTAAATATCTAAATGGTAGTTGTAAACTCGGATATGTATTTGTTTTTTAATGATTTGTAAGTTGTTGAACGTATTCTATGCATTTTGTTGTTTTATTTCCAAAAACAAAAGTTTTACGGCAATGTGCCTTGTATAATGTGAAATACGGCGCAAGTGTTTCTAATTATATGTCCACCACTGTATATATAAACTTCGATCAATAATAGACTCGATACACAATCCCATACAAAAGTCCTTTTTAAAACTGTCGCCAATTGTGAGTGTAGGTAATTCTAAGAATTCTAGTTGAAATAAATATACATTAATGCAAATTCAACGTTAAATCCAATTCTTAAAGTTGCATTCACAAAGCCATGTACAAAAAGCAATTAATTTTTACGACCTTTGTTTGCTGCTCAAATCACATCAAAACAATTTTAATCTTATACGCATGTTTTAAAGTCTAAATTACAAAGTGCCAAAAATAGTAATAACAATTTACAATAGTTGGCGCGTTGTCCCAAACGTTGGTCAAACAATCATAATGTTTGGTAATTGATTCATGTTTACTAATTAGGTTTTTACTTTATGAAAAATACTTAATGATATAAACTTACCGGAAAAAAAGATATTCCTTCCAAAATCTCGGTGTTACGGTGGTTATTTGCACAATTTTTGAACGTAGACTGCGGCATTTTGACGTCTTAATGTTGGCTATGATTGGATCATACTAATTTGAAATAAGACCACAACCGTATTTGTGCTCTTATTTTTCGGCTCGTTTTTGAAGCGCTTACCGGACATCTAGTGTATTATTGATCGAAGTATATAAATAAATAAAATAAATAAAATGTTTGAAAGTTAAATGCTCGTTTTGCCATTACGCGCAAACCGACAATTTATGAACGTCAAGATGACGGGTCCGCGCCACGTATTTTGAATATCATGTAAATAGGATTTAATACAATATTTGGGTTAGTTACTATGAAAGTATAAAATAGTAGAAATATGGGGGTTAGTCCCATTCGCCACCCCTAGCGTTGCCCCTCCAGTGGCGAATGGACCATTTTTCAAAAAAAATATCCCATTCGCCACCGGCGGTGGCAACTGGGTTTAATAGGGTTAGTCCCATTAGCCACCCCAGCATTGCTCTCTCCGGCGGCGAACGGGACATTATCAAAAAAAAAATATCCCTTTCGCCACCGGGGGTGGCAACTGAGGGTGGCGAATGGGACTAACCCAAAACAAATATCCCATATATACTTTCATAGTATATATATTTATACTTTCATAGTAAAATTCTACACTCATAAAGTTACAAAAAATATTTTACAAAGAAAGTGGTCCGGCTATTTTGATATCAGAATGGCGGGCACGACTATTCGGATGAAAAACATATGGCGAGATCTTCAACTGAACACACCAAATTTTAATACGATGTAGTACGACTACATTTGAATCGTTAGGTATTATTCTTTTATACTTAACTGTAATTTCAATGAAAAAGTGTTTGTAAATCCTATTCACATGATATTCGAAAAACCTGGCGGGGTTCCGTTATCTTGAAGTTCATAACAATTTAACAACTAACAAGTGTGGATGAGAGTCGACATACAGATAGACCAGATAGACCATCTTCCAGTGGGATGCACGCGGACAAAGCCGAGAGCAGAAGTTAGTTAGCAATAAGCCTACATTTTATCTTTATAGTCGGCCTATGTTCTTATGCACTGCTATTATTTAATATACGTGTAAAATGTCTTATGTACAAATTATTATTTATTTTAATATTATAGGTAAATAATATTAAAATAGATAATATAAATTAATTATCTAAGTGTTATTCAATTTTGACCATAGTCATAGTCAGGCTTTACAGGGATAAATAAGTTAAAAACGATTTGAAGTGTAGTTCAGCAATGTTTATTAATATGGTAAATTCTGTGCATAGAATTTAATCATGTTATGGAATTATTAAAATACAAGAATATTGTTACATCTAGATACAACCTTATTACTTCTGCTCAAACATTATATTGTGCGGACCATACATTTTTATTAATTATTTATATACTATTTTTATTATTTATTTTTAGTACAAAAATATTTAAAATAAGTACTTAATCCTTAATACTTCGAATATAATATTTAATTTAGAGGATTTAATCAAACAAAAAGGTTTATATTTATAATAAATAATATCACAAAATCCATATTAGTAAATGTCATACAATAAGCAGTCCATGCCCTCAAAGAGTTCATTTACATACAATTGCATGTATATTTTATATTTTGTGACTTATATAATTATATAAGTCACAAAATATCTTATATTATGTTTAAAAAGTTTCTACTTAAAAATATTTTAAAAGTGAAAATGATTTAATATCAATAAAGTTAGTTTATATATCTGATGGTACAATATATAACTAAACATTATTTATGTAAAGTAATAAATACATTTGACACAAGAGAACTAAATACAAAAGACAAACCCTTACTTATAAAATATGACATTACATAAGCTTTTTTTTTAAATACCCACTGCTATATTTAGCTGAGAAACATGTTCTAAGAAGTCAGATTTGCAGCAGATATTAAGTGGACACAATGGATATCTTATAAATAATGACCTACAGGTGCAGGGCGCCTAATATTAATGGAATTACAGCTGAAAAACCTTTCAATGTGTTGATTTAATGTATGTTCTCGCAAACAAGACACTGTTTCATATACACATAACACAATAATAATTGTCAATCAACGTCCATTTCAAAGGACCACAATACTGACCCGCGAGACAAATGGTTATGAATAATGTGTTTGACGTCAATTAAACAGTGCTATGCTACGTAAATACAGACAAGTCTAACATAAAGCATTGTATAGTATAGTAAATTTCATGTTACATGAGAAAGATTAACAACTTTACAATCCAGCCTTTAAAAAACAACTTTGTATTGTTTGACTAATTTTCAAATGGCTTCAGAAATTCATTAAACAAGCTATCAATATATTTTTCATAAAAATACGAAGATCAAGCTTTCACAAGACTTGCCTTCTTGGCAATCTCGACACTACCGAGTCTGAACACTTCATAGATCCCTGTAGTAGAAAACTTACGTCACAAATACATACGGCTATCATAAATCTGCATAATCATAGCCGGAAGGGCTTCTTACGCCATTGCTGCATTGTGCGTCGAAACACGTAAGAAAGTACGCGTAAAATATATTCCTTATAATATGAGTTACGAATTTAATATATCAATATAATAAAGCGTAACCCGGTGTGACATGCTCACATAGAAGTCGGAGACCAGAAGTTCATTTCGCGCAGTTCTGAAGGTTTCGGCCGGTAGGCTTGCGATGTCTTTGACGGTTTGAGTGTTTGGGCATTCGCTTCGTGAGACATATTGAGTGGTTCCTTCTTACGGGGTGCGGGACCGAGATTTTCTACTGACTCTGCGAGATGCCCTGGAGAAAAGTTGTATAATAACATAAGGAAACGCTATAAATAAGACTGTTTATAAAATAACGGAAAATCTCATCAAGTTTAAATACAAAACACATTGTATCAAATAATATTTACCATGTGTTATGTCAATAGCATCTTCCTCTGCTAAAGTGGACGTCGATGTAGTAAGGTCTCTCTTGAAGCCCAGTAAGGCCATTGTCAGCCACGAGCGGCTTGGAGTTGAATCGTCAGATGGTTCGAAGGGTGACGTAAAGTAACTGTAATAGAAACAATTGTTATATTAAAAATCACAGTATTTTTATATGATTTCACTATGGTTTTGCTTTTCCATTGTGCAGAATGATAGCGTTTTGTTGTTGTTACGTTTTGATCTAAAATGCGTCATGAATGTGCATCATAGGCATTTTCTTTGCGATATGAAATTAGAACATTTGTTGATAATATTCATAATATTGTCTTCTGTTTACGCGAATGTTATTCATTGAAATTAAACTACTATATACGTATTTTATCGCGTTGTTTTATTTGACACTTAATTACAAAATTTTGAAAACTGTTACACTACTATTACTATTAATCTTTACTAATTTTTAAGCTTATTAACTACACTGGAACATTGAGACAACTGCCATCTTAGTCTCCCCGTGACCATGGCTGCTGAAAAGCAACCGAAACGTCGGGGAAAGTGTAAACACAAATATTAATAGTATAAAAGTATAGTAATAGTATAATTAGTTTTAATAGTTTCAATAATTTAATTAGCTTAAAAATTAGTAAAGATTAATACAGTTTTCAAAATCCGTATATAGTAGATAATACTCATGTTTTCTCGCATTATCTTATCTTAAAATGTTTTGTGGCCTTAATTTTAATACGAATTCATTGCAAGAAATTTCAGTAACCTTGATCATTAAAGTACAGATTATGGAAATGTTAGTAGAATACACAACAAGAATAAATATGCATCAGATAGGTGTGTGTTTATCATGTAACCTATACAAAACAGGTTGGATCACGTCAGACATATTAACATAAACAAGTCACATGACGAAAATGTCATGTTTTATATTTCGTTTATTTTCCCGCCTATGTTAGACAAATGACAATGACAAAACAAAAGTTCAAAAATATAACTTATTATTTGGTTCTTCGGGACGCGACGCGCGATGTAATAATAAATAACTACTATAGGTACTTATTTTTTAGTCGTAGCACGATGCGACGTCGTACGAGCCCTTACTCCGATAAAATCGAAAGATGAAGGAAAAAGGTTAAGCTTAAATAAGAATAATGTGTCTATTTACTCATAATTGTATTAAATATATTGTAAATATTACGATGCTTTCCTCATGGAAAATATATTATAAGTTTCTTTTTTATTCATTTGGTTTACCAACATATGTTTACACTAGTTGTACACAATAAAAGGACAACGAACATTAACAATAGTGTAACAAACAGTTAGATATGTAGTAGATATGTATTTCACCACGGAAAATTTATTGTAGATATGTATGTTAAATAGTTTTGATCACAAATGTTGACTGCCTTATTGGCTTTGTAGCATAAGTTGATGTTTATCTTAGGATATTCCCAGTGACACAGCATGGAGTCTCTTATTGTGCCCAATAGAAGATAATACGACTACGACACGACTCCTTACGTAGGGCCGAAAACATGCATTTTCTTTTGCCAGCTATTTTACACTGGCAAACAACCAAATCGACTCAACCTTTTACAGCGCACACATACACCAATTTGACAGAAACTAGGTACATTTGGTATTTATGACAACAATATGTCATTTGAAAGTTTTAAACTTAAGCTTTCAGTGAGCATCAATACCCTATAAAAAAATAAGCCCGTATTTATATATGCAATTTAATTGGGCGATACAGTAAACTTGCTCCTTAAGCTACCCACGACTTGCGCTACTTACCCCGCTATAAATCCAAACCACAACCGGCTACCCTTATCAGTCGCTTATCACAAGTTGACCGGTACACATCTCTGTAAATTGCATTCATTGTTTTTACAAAAATATAGGTACCACACTTGAAGAAGCCGCTGAAGCTGTTGCCCTGTTGCAACAAGGGCTAAGTCTGCGAGTAGTCGCTGCCCAGCTTCACTTGAGCCAGTCTGCTATATCCAGAGTATACAGACGATTTCAAGAGCCTTCGATCGGAGACCAAGGATCAGCCGCCGCCTGTGCACTTCCGAAAGAGACGACCGTTTCATAGTCTAACTCGTTGCGCAATCGGCATCTAACGGATGTTGATGTGCAGCAAGAACTGAGACGTGTACGAGGGGTGGCTGTCAGCGAATGGACACATCCCCTCTCTCTCTACGACTAGTCCAGTTTATGATATAGCGTTCCCCAACACCAACTGTCAAGGTTATATTAGGTGGAGCCGCTGTACCTTCCAGTGCCCGAGAACACCTTCTGGGACCAGTTATAGACAGGTCTTGTCCCCAAATCTCGACTCTCCATCCTAACTCAGCGAGTGGACAATAAAAAGACGCTTGAAGAAAGCTAACCTATCTCCAAAAAGGCGAAGCTTCGCGACGGGCCCTAAATTGACTGCAGGCCACTGATAAACGCGCCCCCAGTTTGCTCGAGAGCATCTCGATTGGGGCATTGCACAATGGCGGTCGGTCCTGTTTACGGACGAGTGCAGAATGTGTCTGCATGGCAGTGACAGGAGAGGCCGGGTCTACAGGCGTCCGGGCGAACGATTTGCACAGTGCTGTTTCGCTGAAACAGTTGCATATGGCGGAGGTGCTTCCATGTGGGCTGGGATCTCCTTAAAAGGAAAAACCGAACTTGTTTTTGTGCCTGGGGGAAGCCGAGGAGGCGGGCTAATGGCTAACATACTGTTGGAGCATGTTGTTCCCTACGCAGGGTTTGTTGGTGAAGACTTCGTGTTAATGCCCGTTGTCACATGTCGCGTTTTTATGTATTTCCAAATTCTTTTGTTTAATTTGTAGAACACTCGACTACACTTCGTTCAGACATTATTAATTTAAAAAATAATTATTGGATGTCAATAATAACACACTAAATTAAAGCTGACATCTTAAGCTTTCCGGTGACATACTGTTATCATAAATACCACGTGTAGTTTTTGTAAAATTGGTGTAGGTGTGCGCAGTGAAGGTTTGAGTCGATTTGGTTGCTCGCGAGTGTATATCACGTCCGCCTAGGTTTTTCAGTAAACAGAAATAAAACATGGAACCAGCACTTTCATACTAACCACAGTTTATTATTGACACCATAGCTTCTTACTAAACTCTACTTTTCAAAAATGGACTTTGCTATTAATGTATATTATACGTTACAAAAGCTACACGGCTAAGTTATATCAAACCTCGTCTACTATATGTAGATTCCGTGGTGCCATGTTTTTGCGGTGAGAATACTTGCATGTTTTATTTCCGTTCACTGACCCGTTAAGGATTACAGTGAACAAACATCATCATCATGTCAGCCGAAAGACGTCCACTGCTCGCTATAGGCTTCTCCCAAGGTTTTTCATATGGACCGGCCTCGGACCAGCCGCATGCAACCGCTTTCCGGGAACCTTACCAGGTTATCGGTCCACCTAAGCATATATATGATATGTTTAGGTGTATATTATATATAGCATATAATCCTCACCGATTAGCGTGGAAGCGTCTGCGCGAGTTGGGACTGCCGGGCGGCGTGTGCGCGGGCGTGGCGGGCAGAGACTTGCTGCCGCGCCGCTGCATTAGGTTGTACTGCCCAAAGTCTGGCTCACCCACGTCCTCCTCCGGCGCCGCGAGCGTGAACCCGCGGGATGACTTCGATGATATCAGCTTATGGGCCACCTAGAAACGTTATAGCTCGTGGTAAGATTCATAGCTTATAAGAAACTACGTTCAAATTCGGCGTGACTTAAACAATCGACTGACTAGCACAAAACAGATTTGTTTTATACAAAAATATTCAGGTAAAATTTATTCGCGTAAGAAACAATGACGAAATAATAATGACCTTTTTATTTATTTGGAGAGGCAGTATTTACTATATTCTCTTAACTAGTGTTTAAAAATGTATGTTTTATGATAGAATAAGAAATAGTGTGATTAGAGAGAGATGCGGCATGAAAGTGGATATAGTTACAAGAATAGAAAAGGGTATGTTAAGCTGGTTTGGACATGTAGAAAGAATGGACGAGGAAAGACTGACCAAGAAAGTGTATAAGGCTAGTGGGAATGGAACAGTCGCAAGAGGAAAACCTAGGCGAACGTTTCTCGACCAGATCGGAGGCGTTCTGGACAAAGGCCAGGTTAAGAGCTCCTTGAAACGACGGGCGTGTATGAGGAATGTGATGAAAGTGAATGAAGCCAGAGAAGTGTGTCAGGATCGTAGCAAATGGAAATCCGTAGTCTCTGCCTACCCCTCTGGGAAACAGGCGTGAATCTATGTATGTATGTATGTTTTATGAATAAATTAGACGACTAATACGCGATCTCGCACAATAATCATTTAGTTATTAATATTATTGATGAATTAAATGATTGCTTGATTTAAAATTATCCGTTTCATATACTTTCAATATATCACATTTTTAATAATAATTTTAATACCCAATTAAATTAAATGGTACAGTCAGGGGTAGAATGGAATGAACTATGCACAGAATTCTATTCCGGATTGTATCTATGCAGTCAATATTATTGTTTATCTTTCAAGTAATCTATAATACGAATTTAACACTATAGATAATCTTATAAAATGATGAAATAATTACAAATGTTTCTGGAGACTTGAAAACAAGTGGATTGCAGATAGGAGCAAACTAAATAAAAACATGTTCTATCAGTGGAGCTACTTATCAAGGTCTACTTTAGTAGGTACATGGACCTCTTGCACGGATTGTACCTACTTGTACAAGGTGGCCAAATCATGAATAATATTATTTATTACCTACTTTAAATAAAGTATAATGATTTGTCAAATTGATTGTAAACAAACGATAACGTTGCCAGTATTTAGGTTGAGGTTTTTCATTGGAAGGTTCTAAAATATCTATAAAATTATAAATTGAAACAATAAAGTATGTGTACAGTTGTTTAGAGCATTTAACTGTGATATAGTTGAGTTTAGCTTTTATTATTGATATAGCAACAACTGCATTTTTTAAATTTAGAATTCGTTTTGATCATAATGTACCAACAATAACCCGACCCACATTGCATGCCTGTTCGCAGTACTGAATGCGATATCATAAATCCATACTAGGAATAGATACCGCAGCATTCAGTATTTATCAATAACACGTTTTTGTGGCTTTATAACAATGCGGTTAATGATACGTCACGATACCCTGTATATCGCAGTCGTATGTCACATATTAAATGTATTCCGGGAAAGATACCGCAATAATTCACAACTGTAAGTAGTTGATCCAGAATGGGAAAGGAATCGGTAACGCCAAATCTGGAACAGCTATCTGTATCATAAATATATGTTCACGGACATCGAACCGTGACCACTTAACGCAATGCAACCGTGCAATATGATAGAAATCGGGCTCATCAATGTTATCCAATCACTCACCTTGACAATCGAATTGCCGCAGGCCGCGCCTTCGCCTTTGAATCCGTCGTCGACTCCCGCCGGCTTCGGCTTGGACGTCACCGAGTTAACTGAAAGTGAACATAGGCGGATTTAGTTTGAAGATTGCAATATGCAGCCAATGCTAGCACCACTTTTAAGTAAGAGTTATGTTAGCAAAATGCTTTGCGTTTGTTTCTGACAACTAATGTGCGAGAGAGACGTTCGTAGCATTATAATGCTATTTCTTACCTGTAGACCTGTTCAAATGAATTCTACACTTTGGTTGCGTATTAAAAATAAACGGTATTTTGTCGCAATTATACGAAAACAATTCTTTATTGGCAACTGGTTGTGTATTAGTGTAAAATATTTTTCACTCACAACTAGTTGCAAACAAAGGAGGAATATTCTTCCTTTGCAACTAGTTGTGAAACATGGTTGCAATGACGACCGAAACCGAAATATCGTCTTATTTATATTTACAGATGAGTATATCTGTGTGCGTTTATTAATATATAGGATACTAGCTTTTGCGCGCGGCTTCGCTCGCGTTAATTTATAATTTGACAATCAATTCGGTTGTACTCTGCTTGTAATAATATAATTCAATCATGATTCGAAAGACACGTCGCGCCATCTATTATCATAAGAACGCTATTACTGTTTTCCTCAGGAACATTTTTTTTTCGGGATGAAAGGTAGCCTATGTCCGTTTCTGTACACATGTCAATGTATATGCAAAATTTCAGGATGATTGGTTCAGTGGTTTAGGCGTGAAAAGGTAACAAACAAACAAACTCATTTTCGCTTTTATAGTATTAGTTAGGAAGTTAGGATTATGCACTGCAATAAAAATGATATAACGTAACTTACATAACATTTTTATAAACATGTTTGTACAGTCCATTGCAATGACGTTATAGGTGACAACTCTTTTCCCCAACAGGTTTAATAGTAACTAATTAATTTGATAAACCGTCTATTTTAGGAGATCTATTTGAGTAAACGACACGCGCGCGCCAATTCTCAATAGATTTAAAAACAATAATGATTCGTCAAGATGTTATTTCATTAATTGCTCGTTAAATATTAATTAATTTATAGATATTATATATAATAATAGGTAGGTATTCCACGGAAAGATCATTAAATCCCCATTTAAAATGTTAGAAATATCAGATATAAAGTCTTTGTATTTTATAAATGTAGCAGCGATCTTTACTCTAGGATTGATTTATAGAACCATTAATTTAAAAAAATCGCTTCGCGCTATTATTATTCTTTAGGTGCTTCTGCTGCGTTAGAATTGTATCACAGTAATTATTAATACGAATTATAGCCAAGTAATCGCAGGATAACTGTATGTATATTTTAATAATACAAAATTGTAACATGTGGTAGGTATCGTTTTCCTCTACAATTTCATTTGTTTTATGTCCTGGTGTATCCATATGTACGAATAACAGTGGAAGTACAGTATGCATAATAACTAGGTACTCATACAACTGCAATGTCAATGTCACACAATAACCTTATAAAATATAAAGTAAAGTCTCACCAGCTGTGTTGATCGGCGGAATGCTGTGCAACACATCTTGGCATGGTTTTGTGTGCTTCGACCAGTCTTTGTCCTTCACGATGTTGTAAGCGGGGGCCGCCTTGATGTCTTTGATTTGCTCGCTCAGCACTTTTGGAACATCCTTCTCACCTCCCCTCCCGAATATAACGTCAGTTTTTGGGTAACGAATGAAAAATGAGTCTTCTAATGCCGGTGGCGATGCCGCAAATGTCTCGTACTCTCTGTAGACAAGAGATAGGATTAATAAATATATGTACCTATTCACAGTGACGACAAACCGTGAGAAGGACTAAATGTAAATATCACATCCGTTATGTATAACAATCGTCTTAAATGTTTACACATCGAGATCAATTATTATTGTCGAACAATCAGAATAATATACTTTTTTATTTTTTTAATTATGATACAATGACATAACAGATAGATAGGTACATACTGGGTGGTAATCGCATTAATATTAAATTATAAGACATATTTCGGTTTGGCTAATTGTCCACCTGTGACACTGCCCGGCAAGCGAAATAGCTTACGTATACTTAACAATTATAGTTGGGTAAAGTATAATAGTTCGAAGCTTAATCAAACTTGATAAATTTCTAACAACTTTACAAACAACACTTACGATAAGATGTTGTTGAACTGCGCCACCATATTCCTTTTTCTAAACATTGTTTGTAATAGGTTTTTAAATAAAACGCTATTAAAAACTTTTAACGCTCTTAACTCTACGTGTATCGGAATGCCGGTCCAATGCGATTGAATGTAGGTATTTTTGTCGCAAAATACGTGTCGCTCTTCAACAAAAATTCGACAGATGGCGTTTCACGCGGTGCAAAATAACATTACAACTGATAAATCAAGCTTGTGTTGCCTTTTATATACCGTAGAAACTTAGAACACGAGTTTAATCTTCTAGCGATAAGAAGAAACAAACACAATCACAACGTCACAGAAAAATAAATTATAACTACAAGCCGCGATTTGACGTCACAATACTGCGACCAATGATGGCGGCTCATTAGCCAACTCCCCCTTTCACACAAGCAAACATCACGAGGTAAAACATGTAAGTATGTTTAGTAGAGGTTAAAGACAGAAACTAGCTCAGAAATAGCTCGGCGCGAATGAACTTGATCTTGGCAATCGTAAAAATGTTTTCACAAATTTAGCATACGTGATGCCATTAACATAAGCGACGCAATTGTGTTACGTGTAAAAATGTTGAAATATCTTAGAATAGAAATGGGTACGGATCACTGAAACCTAGCCAATATCCGGCAAAAAATGGCAATGTCCGCCAAACTGACAATGTTTAAGTACCTTTTGTTTTATTTGAAGGAGATGCATAACATTTTATGTGCCCTTGCTTTGTTGAAAGTAACTATTGCTATGCCACCAAACAATAAACAGTTAATAAAACATTGGTATATTATGCTATTGGTACGTTTAGCGCTTTTGTTTCAAAACTGTGTTATTTGTTTGTTTAGTACAAATCTAGGATTAAGTATAGTACAAGACTAATGATTTTCAGTTTAGATTAGACAAAACAAATCAGCAAATAATGTACTAAGTACTGCCTAGTCAGTGACCGAATTGGCAATGATAAGCGAGGTAGGTATTAACCACAAGCAAATTAGAAACATAAGATAAAAGGCATGTTTTGAATCTTTTGACAATAAAAATTAAGGTGGGTTTATCTCTATAACAATATTATGAAAACATTAAGCTTGATAACAATACACATGTGGGGTAAGAGATTAGTCTTGTTCTTTTCAACGCATAAACGTGTTTTGTATTCAAATTTTATGTACCTAATTTAAATAATTATATAAGTACAATTAAAAATAAACTTGTGGCATCCAAATGAAACTATCTTTTTCAAACATTTTACTGATCTGAAGGCATGTGATAATATAATAGTTTTACATTTACGTATGCTAGACGGTGACAATATCGATTTCGAAACACGACTTAATTTTCCCATAATATTAATAGAAGAAATAATAATAAACCATTGTCTTTCTAATATAGGTACTAACGAATCCAACGATACAGTCACGGTAATGTTATCTAACAATATTCTATCTTCATACAAACGACGCGCGACGGTCGAAACGCGAGTCATACCTACGCGCCTCAAGGTCGGTATACACTCGGAACACAATCAGTCGCGAATGGCGCGAATGCGCCACAGTGACGAACGGACGGTGTTATGATTTTGTAAGCAGCGTGCGATTTATGAATATTTGATTGAAATAAGTAGGTACAAGTACTCACATAATAATTATGGCAAAGTGCAATTGCAAACAAAAGTATTTTTAATTAAACTTTTTATCCGAATGCGAATTTTTTTATACTATTAAATTTAACAATAAAGCTTTTCGTACGTAAATAATATAATATTTACTATACTAAACTAGAAAGAAACTCAAGTAGGTAGATGAAATTAAAATACTGTAGGTGGGCAGCCCTTTCGCGTGTTTGCGTACTGCGCGGCTGTAGGTATTTATTTCAAGGACAGAGCCGAGTTACAATACTGTTAGATAACTACCGTGATACAGGTTTGTTTTACTGTAATGTTTATTGAAATTTATTTATTGGTTTACCAGCAGTTATTAGGTTATTACACTAAAACATTCATTACAAAACAGAACATATTAAGTATGTAGTATTACGCTTAATCTAAGTGCACAACTTATGTAGGTAAACACCACATGCATATAATTTAGAAAATAACTATTGACAAAAGTTATCCAGAATTAGTTTTACAAACAGTTTTCCAACACCACATCGTGCTTAAAATAACGTTACTTAAGGACTTGGTAAAGTACTAAAAAGATAGCTAACTACTACTATCGTACCAGCACGTGCAAAAACCCAAACGTTGTTGTAAAACAACAACCTTTGGGTTGTTGGGTTTTATTACATCAGACAACGCCCACATTCATACACCGACTAGCATTGACCAGCAATGTTATAATACCGGCATGTTTTTTTAATTCTTTTTATGCTACTGAGGTGGCAAACAAGCATACGGCCCACCTGATGGTAAGTGGTCACCGTAGCCTATGGACGCCTGCAACACCAGAGGCATCACTAGCGCGTTGCCGACCCTTTAGGAAAGGAAGTGGGAAGGAGAAGGAGTGGGAAGGGGGTAAGGGGGTGATTGGGCCTCCGGTACTCTCACTCACCGAACGAAACACAACAGTAGGAATACTGCTATTTCACGTCGATATTCTGTGAGAGGGTAGTCCTTCCCCGGTCGAGCTGGCCCATTCATGCTGAAATCAGCGATGCTCTACTACTCTGTACCGGTCACCAGCTAGCACGTTATATATATAGATTATTTGCTGTCATTTGGCTAGCTACAAATTAACAACAAGACTATTATATTACATTCTAATGGCCGTTACATGTATCTTTCATGTCTAATACTTTCTTAGTATACCCAAGCTTAATTGTTTTACGGTACCTAATTGCATATCTATAGGTACTCACATTATAAAGCTGAAGAGTTTGTTTGTTTGTTTGTTTGTTTATTTGTTTGAACGCGCTAATTTCAGGAGCTACTGGTTCGATTTGAAAAATTATTTTAGTATTGGGTAGCCTATTTATCGAGGATGGCTATAGGCTATATAACATCACGCTACGACCCACGGGGGCGGCGCAGTAACGATAAACGCTATACATAAACGATACTAAATAATTCAAAAAAATATATGAACACCGACACGCTGGAAACAATCTTCAATATTTGGCATTTGCATAATATTATTTATAAATAGGTATAAATATAATCTCACGACATAACATCAATCATTTAGCCCAAATACTATCACACAAAGACCGATAAGACATAATATATAGGCGGACAAAATACTGGGCATGGACAAAACAATAAAATAATATCATAACCGATTATGTACAATCGATCGGAAACTTCTTCTAGTCTTGATTCTTCTAATGATAAATATAATAGATACTGCACTCTACTGTCTCTCGAGATCTGGTCAGATGAAGGATCAAGAACATTAAGCCAAAGGCATCCCTTCTCAATGGGTCAATAGTGGAAGTTGTTGACACAAATGACCGATCTCTGCATTTCATATCCGAACATGAAAAGCGAACCTTGACCGTTAAGTGTGTCCACTTATGATCATAAGAAACAAACAACGACCCCTTGGCAGACCTATTGCCAGGGAACCCAAAGATGAAAGGCATGTTCGTTTTCTTGAATATATTCCATCAATCGCCTCGAACTTTGTCATTAAAGCAATATTTTGAATACATATTATTGTAGGAGTATATATGTAGGTGTATATTATAGGAGTATAACTGCTGCTATGTCTATTATTTGCTTTGGGACAAGTTGTCTATACTAATATTATAAAGCTGAAGAGTTTGTTTGTTTGTTTGAACGCGCTAATCTCAGGAACTACTGGTTCGAATTATTATTGAAAAATTCCTTTTTTGTTGGACAGCTTATTTATCGAGGAAGGTTATAGGCTATATAACATTACGCTACGACCCATAGGGGCGGCGCAGTAATCATAAACGCGGGTGAAACCGCGGGCACATCTAGTTTCTTAATTCTTAAACTAGCTGACCCGCGCAACTTCGTCTGCTTCATATAAGAGAATTTTCCTCGTTTTTGCAACATTTTTCATAGCTGCTCCGCTCCTATTGGTCGTAGCATTATGTTATATAGCCTATAGCCTTCCTCGATAAATGGGCTATCCAACACTAAAATAATTTTTCAATTCGAACCAGTAGTACCTGAGATTAGCGCGTTCAAGCAAACAAACAAACAAACTCTTCAGCTTTATAATATTAGTATAGATAACCTTTAAAAGGTCAGTAAACCCAAATTGTATTAACCCTTTTCAAAACAGAAAATAAATTATTTATTTCGAAAGTTGACGAGCACATTTTTTAAATTATGAGTTTTCGATAGGTAGGTACATAAACAAGCCTAAACTAAACTATCACTACACTAGCTTTGTTAGTCAATGTAAAATGCGTATCATCAAATCGACTAATGAAAGAAATGGATGCTCGGATATTACTCGTTTTGACCTATTCATACCTTCATCAAGTAGGTAGTAAATTCAAATCATATTTTAATAAAAAATATATTAGAAATTACGCTTTTGAAACCGCAAATAAAAACTCATTTGTTTGTACACCTAAACCACAGTACAAACCGCCGATTTGTTTTCATTTAGAAGTTTAGACTTCATTAACTTTAATAGGAAAACATGACTGTAATAATTTTGTGTTGACCAATATAGGTACCCAAAGCAAATTACTTTTTCACGTGAATGTACTTAAAGAGGTAAGACATTATCAAAAAGATTGATTATTTATTTAACGTCACAAATGTCATTCGAAGTGTAATGGCACGATGCCTAGATAACATGTAATAATATAACCATCGGCAGGTCATAACCATTAATGTCAATACTAAACATGTTGCTTATACAAACGTAGTTTTGCAATATATTTTATATGTAAACAATTTAGAAAAGTGGTCAGATGAATATTTTGCAACAAGTCAGGTGACGTGCGTTCGAGCCCCACCCCCGTGGTTACGTAGGTGAACGCCTTCATTCCGCAAGTCTCCGTTGTAACCAGTTGACCTCGACAATACTTGATAGTCGGTGCTATTGGGTTTAACACATGCATGTAAAACAAATGCCGACGTCATATGAGCCATTTCCATTTAATGTCAACGCACAGCAGTAAACCGGCAGAGTACAAACACGGTACAATAATGGTATAATAAAAGCAAGTGCATCTCTACTTGGAATAATTTGGAATCGCATCCATTGCAATTATTAGTGTTAATTTGTTTGCCTTGCATTGTTTAGATGAGTTTAAGTAGGGCATGGTTTTAATTACCATTAAGGTGGTAGCTATGAGTTTCTAGCTATAGTTGCTATCTCATAATAACCCTTGTTTATAAAGACTTGGAACCTAAATAAACTTATTTTTTAGATGCTCAAATTAACTTATGTTTGTTAAAATCAAAAACTAGAAATTAGAGTATCATAGACTGCCATCAAATATTATTTTTTATGTCGTACTTTTAAGTATGTCTGATTCGCATACACAACTGACTTAATAACAATAGATTGGTTCAAGAACTCCAAGTTCAAGACTTATTGTCTTCGATCTTAACAATTGGTTTCAATTGGAATAGCAATATGTTCAATTAAATATTTATTACAACTACCGCTTTAACTAAATTGTAAGGAAATATAAGTAGTATTGGGGACTGATGAGATTATGGTTACCGTTCTACAACACGTTAACAACTATAGCAGGTGCAGCATCAAAGGTAATGCATATAGCTATACAATCTCAAAAATAATGATATAGTTGCATTATTTGTAATAAGACGAAGAGTTTCTTATAATAAAAAATATCCTTTCTTTTTAATCTGTAATAACTTGGCAAAGATCTTTCTTTGGCTGCTTATGTTATCTGGTCAAACTATAGTACCAAAAAGTAGTTAACTTCGATAACAAGCAAAGGATTTGGCTATTTACACAATAATTTACTTATCTACGGCTTTTTAGAAACAGGAAGGCAAGAAGGAATAATATCAACATCTGATATGACTATTTCAACATCCATACTTAGTAGTAGTTAGATCTAACATTTCTTTAAATTCTTACGGCATTTAATCATCAGCCTCAACAAAGGAACCTCTGGGATAAACAACATAATTATGGTGGCATACTTACCTACATACATAAGTAATAATATAAAAGTATAGCTGGCGAAATCCTAACTTAATTATTAATATGATATATTTGAATGTGAGTGTGTTTCTTTGTTACTCTTTCACGCCTTAACTATCGACTCGACCAATCATGATGAAATTTCGCATACACCTCGTGTGGAAACGACATACCTAGGGTAACTTTCATCTAGTAAATAAACAAAATTTTAACAAAAAAGAAAACCGACTTCAAAAAAGAATATTTTAAAACTTAAAATGCACTAAAAAGTTAATAAATAATTGCATATTCGTGTGAATAATTAAATTATTGTTATTTTTGGAGTCGCAGTGTTTTTTTTGCCCTAAAAAAGTGACATCCGCCTTTTATTGAATTTTCCTAATTAATGGTTCATTATAAATGCATGAGTAGAACTCCCAAGTGACAAATTCGTATGCTTGATTTTTAAAAAAAACTTAAAGTTTTCGTGACCTTAAAGTTCAAAACACAAAATAATTCGTAAAAAAATACCTATATATATTTGAGTTTTGTTTGCATTGAAGATTTATGAAGCATTTCCAGGAGCATATTATCCCGTTATTATTTAATCAAAAATGATCATAGAGTCCACAAAAAAAAATGTTTTACTGAAATCAGTATTTATTTTTTAATATTTTTTCTAGGTCGAAGTAGAACCTCTATCTAGTACGAATAGATTCCTTATAATAAGGTTTATCACCCACAAAAATATGGTTTTCTAATTGGCCATAGGTTTTGAGAAAATGAATTTCAAAAATATGTGTTAGGGTTGTCAGTGTTTTGACCTTTTGTGACGTAGATTTTATTATCTAAAGTCAGTAGCTTTTTCATCTTCAATATTCGATATAAGACAAACAAATCACATTAAAAAAATGATGACGTGAAATTAAAAAAATTGGTTGGTCACACACCTTCATCACGAGTTTCCCTAAAAGAGCGTTTTAAAGAAATTGGTATACTCACCGTTGCGTCGCAATATATATTTACGAATATTATGTTTATAAAACATAATATTCACTTATATAATAAGAATAGTGATATTGACAACTTAAACACTAGAAATAAGCATAAGTTAGTAAGTCCATATCATCGTATAGGTACATAAAGTTCACAATTCATTTGCGGGACTCAGTATACGCTTTTTTAATAAACTACCGATTGATATTATAAATTTACTATTGTTATTTGATATTATTAATGTTAAAGTATCTTTCTTTTCTTTTAACAAACTTTATAAGTAATAACGTAAAATTTTGTTTTAACTACATTTAGTCACGAACTACCTTTTCATATGTCACAAAGTGCAAGTGTATGCGTCCTCATGCCATACTACTGTTTATTACAAATGACATCAGATAAATATTATTTCAAACCTGATATCTCGGAAACTATGCATGCTACAAAAAATTCGTAAAGACATAATTTGTAGCAAATCGCTTTGCCTACAAATATGTTCATACAACTTTTTGCCCTAAATTTAAAATTAAAGAAGTTATAAGCAAAAAAGTGAGAAAATTTCTATAAAATTTTCTTTTTTGCTCTATAACTTTTTTTTCTACATTTTACAAAAAAAAATACCTCAGACCAATCTTGTAGATGGTCATTTGAGGAAAATGTTTCTCTATATTTTTCTTTGATTTCATTAATTTAAAACGCTGTTACAGCGCTCCAAAATGACCGGGTTCGTCAATGCTCATGAGAATCCGGTCAAAACGAATTTTTTTTATTGTAAATACATTCTTAAAAATTTTTTGTTAAATCCCTACAACTTTACTTATTCATTGCTAACTCTTTTCCCCGCCACCTATGACGTAGTGTGTGTAGGCGCGTTTTTTTTACGTGGTATCCCTAGTAGGCCTACTCCACAGACATCTTGCCGATGAGGTAATCCTCGACATAATCATATTTTCAATCAGTTATTAGCTAGCTATACTATTCTATTTTTCTTCGATGGTCCAGGCTGTGGCTCAGAATGTAATTCAACGTTGAATGTGAAGGTTTGGGGAATGACAGCAGTTAAAATTGGAGTCATAGTTGGAAGTTCATCTTGTTGACCACATGTCCCAAAAATAAAATTGCGTCCTTTAAAAAATGCAATATTAGGTCCTTTAATTGTAACATTTCAATGGACTACATTGATAGCTAAACATTTTAATGAGTAAATCAGCTATTTCCGTAGTAGGTTGAGCCAAAATGATTAAATATGGTGCTATATCAAATTTATTTGCTGTATACTTAACCATCAATGACTCTCTCTCCTTATTTTTCGCACCAATTTTCATGTATTGTAGGAGTGTTTACGAACATATAAACTCACATACACAAACTACCGGATCTAATACCTATACGCCAAACAAATATTTTTGCCTTGCGGGAATCTAACCCGTGACACGCAGTGCAGCAGTCAATCACTCAACCAGTGCGTCAACCATACCGTCGTATTGATTTTATGCAGCTACATAATTATACATTAGTTGATTGACCTTGTGATAACCCTATTTTTGAAAATTTGACCTCAGTACATTAAAAATCATTTTCTCAAAACCTACGCCTAATTAAAAATATGGAAAACCATATTTTTGTGGGTGATAAACCTTATTATAAGGAATCTATTCGTACCGGATAATAGAGGTTCTACTTCGACCTAGAAAAAATAAATACTGATTTCAGTAAAACATATTTTTTTGTGGACTCTATGATCATTTTTGAATAAATAATAACGGGATAATATGCTCCTAGAAATGCTTCATTAATCCTCAATGCAAACAAAACTCAATTACATATAGGTATTTTTGTACGAATTATTTTGTGTGTTTAAACCTTTAAGGCCACGAAAATTATAAGATTTTTTTAAAAATCAAGCAAACGAATTTGTCACTTGAGAGTTCTACTCTTGCATTTATAATGAACTATTAATTAGGAAAATTCAATAAAAGGCGGATGTCACTTTTTTAGGGCAAAAAAAACACTGTGAGTCGGTGTCAGCCGCCCGCGCCGCGTGCTGCGTCTATGTGTAATATGCAATTATTTATTAACTTTTTAGTGCATTTTAAGTTTTAGAATATTCCTTATTGAAGTCGGTTTTCTCTTTTGTTAAAATTTTGTTGTCCTCCTTTTTTTGAAGTCGGTAAAAAGTACTGTTCGTTCTGTTAAACGCGAGTGAAGCCGCGGGGAAAAGCTAGTATGTATCTAAATATATAACACGTCTGTCCTTATAATAATTATAGAGGCGTGACTGCCTAACGTAAATAATAATGTAATATACAAATTGATGTTGATAATAATAACAAATATATGACGTATGACGTGTGGGACGAGCCTCTACGTCCATCTTGGCATCAAAACAAGTTATAGATACCATTCCAGACGCGTTGAGAAAACATGCAAACATAACGATCACGTTGTACCTACAACAGGTTTTTTAAATGTCAACAATTGTAGATTATTTACGACCTACGTATTTTCCAATTTATTTTGCAAATGTCCTGCAATAGCAATATTGTCCTTTTATCGGGAATTATTGATTTAATTGTTAAAAAGAATCATGTATCACATATGATTGAACGATATTCTTCTAGATGTTCGTAATATTTTATCCGATAATATAGGTACATAATTACATATACTTACTTATAGCCTTACCTTTAAACAATAATTATAATAAGTAATACTAATAATACTTACAAGCCTAGTTCTGTAATTTTATCTCAGATATCATATTTACTAAACAAATAAAGTTATTTTGATTTAAATTGATTTCCTTTGCAATGGTAACTTAGATCTATAACAAGTTTTATACCCGCCAAACGTTATTGTTTTTAATGGCTACGTGTGTCAAAAGACTAGGTATAGGTACTAGGTATAGGTACTAGGTATAGGTGCTAGGTATAGGTGCTAGGTATAGGTACTAGGTATATGTACTAGGTATAGGTACTAGGTATAGGTACTAGGTATAGGTGCTAGGTATAGGTACTAGGTATAGGTACTAGGTATAGGTACTAGGTATAGGTACTAGGTATAGGTACTAGGTATAGGTACTAGGTATAGGTACTAGGTATAGGTACTAGGTATAGGTACTAGGTATAGGTACTAGGTATAGGTACTAGGTATAGGTACTAGGTATAGGTACTAGGTATAGGTACTAGGTATAGGTACTAGGTATAGGTACTAGGTATAGGTACTAGGTATAGGTACTAGGTATAGGTACTAGGTATAGGTACTAGGTATAGGTACTAGGTATAGGTACTAGGTATAGGTACTAGGTATAGGTACTAGGTATAGG
Organism: Catocala sponsa; assembly: GCA_963564715.1. Taxonomy (NCBI): domain Eukaryota; kingdom Metazoa; phylum Arthropoda; class Insecta; order Lepidoptera; family Erebidae; genus Catocala; species Catocala sponsa. Next base: position 15,258,605 of record OY751338.1, on the reverse strand, counting down.
TACTAGGTATAGGTACTAGGTATAGGTACTAGGTATAGGTACTAGGTATAGGTACTAGGTATAGGTACTAGGTATAGGTACTAGGTATAGGTACTAGGTATAGGTACTAGGTATAGGTACTAGGTATAGGTACTAGGTATAGGTACTAGGTATAGGTACTAGGTATAGGTACTAGGTATAGGTACTAGGTATAGGTACTAGGTATAGGTACTAGGTATAGGTACTAGGTACAGGTACTAGGTACAGGTACTAGGTACAGGTACTAGGTACAGGTACTAGGTACAGGTACTAGGTACAGGTACTAGGTACAGGTACTAGGTACAGGTACTAGGTATAGGTACTAGGTATAGGTACTAGGTATAGGTACTAGGTATAGGTACTAGGTATAGGTACTAGGTATAGGTACTAGGTATAGGTACTAGGTATAGGTACTAGGTATAGGTACTAGGTATAGGTACTAGGTATAGGTACTAGGTATAGGTACTAGGTATAGGTACTAGGTATAGGTACTAGGTATAGGTACTAGGTATAGGTACTAGGTATAGGTACTAGGTATAGGTACTAGGTATAGGTACTAGGTATAGGTACTAGGTATAGGTACTAGGTATAGGTACTAGGTATAGGTACTAGGTATAGGTACTAGGTATAGGTACTAGGTATAGGTACTAGGTATAGGTACTAGGTATAGGTACTAGGTATAGGTACTAGGTATAGGTACTAGGTATAGGTACTAGGTATAGGTACTAGGTATAGGTACTAGGTATAGGTACTAGGTATAGGTACTAGGTATAGGTACTAGGTATAGGTACTAGGTATAGGTACTAGGTATGCCTACTCGGTTTTTATATAAGTCACAAAACATGTCTTACTACGATTTGTTAACAATATAAAGCATGCTTTATTTTTTGCCAGGTTTCGGTACCTAGGTACAATATCTGTTTTCAAACCTGGCTAAGCGTAGATTAGGTTTATACATAGGTTCACGTATCTACAATCAATATCGTGATTATTAAAACAATGACTCATAACAAGTTTATATAAACAACATTTACCTAAGAGGTAATATCGTAGCAGCTTGTTATCGAGACCAACGGCTAGCTATTTGTCCGTATTAGCAATATACATAATTATAAGTTATAATCAGGTTGTGTAAATATGATATATTTACGTCATTGGAGTCACAGTAACGAACAGTAATTAATAATTTCCTGACTCAATAATTGTAGAAGCTAGACTAGACTGACTAACAAGCTAAATTACATACATTAATGTATCTATTGTTAGCGTACGCAGAATTTTATTCGAACAAAATCCTAAAATAATAAAATTTGTCAACTTAACCAGGCGTCATGGGGCTTCGATCAAAAATAGCAACTAGACATTGGGTCACGTACAAAATCAAAGCTAAACACTGTTCGAGTCCGCGTGACAATAAGTATACATAGCTACATTTGTTTACTAACAAACGGAGAAAAAAGCTTTAAAACAGTTTTAAGTTCAACCTAATTACAACCATGGCACCTAGTAATAAGGTCACAAATCTTCAAAATATGATTTAATACTTACGATCATTCGTCGCATACAACAACATTTAGTGTGAAATCAACCTTAAGCGGCAACAAATAAAGTACTTTTTCCCGTTATTGCCTTAAGAGCTACGTTTTGTTTTCTTTATTTTTGTTATAAAAGTTTGTGCGTGTGTTGGCGAGCCTTGGCCAAACATTTGTAGCGGTGGTTGAAAATTGGTAATTTTGTTCAAAATTTAATATTATTTGTTAGTTTAAAGCTTAAAATATAACTTATTCTTCATGTACTTACCGAAAGTAAGATACTCCGGCCGTTAAATTGCTTTTTCGGGCATTATTTTGCAACTTTTGAATACACACTGCGGCATTGTGAGACGTGTTTACATTGGCTGTGTTTCAAACGAACTAAACAAAATAAGAGCTCATATCTCAAGTGCGCTGTTATTTACAGAGACGTATTTTTTGCGCCGACCCAATATCTAGTTGTATTGTTGATCGAAGGTGAAGAAGAATATTTTTTGCTGGAAGCTCTCCAGCAAAAAGAAATAAAGTTCGTAGAAGGTGTCAAGTGTGTCCAGCGGTAAAGGACCGTAAAACAACCCACACATGTAAAATTTGCAACAAATTTATTTGTCCTGAACATACTGTTCATTTTTGGCCAGACTGCATTTGCAAAAATGAAATTGATTAATGTTTTTGATTATTTTTCCAAAGACCAATATGTTAAGTTCCTAAAAGTGCAATTAAAATGAGATCGTTAAAAAATAAATTCGTTATTTAAGTATATTAGGCAACATTTTTTTTAAGAACTTGGCATAAATTCTTAAAAAAAATGTTGCCTTTTAGAGGTCGAGAAATCTCTTATACAACAGCTTTGTCCGTCCGTCCGTCTGTCTGTTATACAACTTTCAACTCAAGAACCGTAAGAGCTAGAGATTCGCGGTCAACGCCATTCGACTCAGCATAGTCCATATACCCCGAAACGACTATGAACTATGACCTCTGACCTCAAGGTCACGTGTTACCATTTTTTCGACTCTAAGATTTACGGCAATTCATTAACGTTTCTCACTTGTTTGAGTGTTATGTTTGGTTGTGGTTTCATAAATATAATTGAATGTTTGTACTAAAACTTCTTGTTTTATTTACTAAATCTATGCATATAAGATTATATTATAGAAAATAATTATCACATTATTTACTTTAAAAACATTGAAATATCTTAGGTTAAAGTATTGGGTCAGAGTGACCCACCCGAATGCCCATGTCGCAATTTTGCACCCCCATGACGCCGGGTTAAGAAGGATCACGTCACTATTACAATGGTTTTGCCATCTGCAAAATGCTTCAATACATATTGTAAGTCTCACATGGTGACGACACTGGAGTACCTATCTTTGACTAAACTAAATCTGTCGAATGTCTGGCAATTTTTAAATATAGTCTTAACTATGTCTAGAGGAATGCCAGTGGGGCCATCACTAGCTGCCTGCAAAGAAAACCGACGTACAGCAGTTGACGTAGTTTGTGCATGATCAGATGAAATAACATCTGAAGTTAAGAAGTACATATCATCAATAGGGTAGTCGATAGATTGTGTCGATTTGGCCACTAATCACATGTTGGTTGCTGCACGTGTGTCGTGGCGTGAAAGGTACCTATACAGTAATGTATAAACAATGTGTGACGAATATAAACAAGAACCGTGCTAGAAATGAATAAACCTTTTAAATCATTTACATGACGCACGTCACTCGAAACAAATATCATGCGATCTCTGTTTTCCTCGCAAAGCAAGCACGACACCTACTTTAAGTAAATTACCTTTATCATATTAATTCTATCGATTATTACTTATTAGGCATGTTGATCATAGAATGGACGCGGAAAACCTCGGCGAACATTCTTTGACTAGATGAGACATAACGTAAAAAGGGCAGTTTAACAAAGCCCTGCACTGATAAATGTACATCGAGAACGATGAGAGTTATCGAAAGGAAGATTTGCCAGGATTGTAACAAGCGGGCATCTCTAGACTCTGCCAACCTTAGGTTAAAATACGTAGCTCTATGTATTGTATTCTTTTCATTTAATGAATGCATTAAGTGAATATAATATTTTTGCAGTATGCTGTTACTTTGTCTAGCAATGGCTGTAAGGAAGTATTTTATGATATTACTAGTTTTCAGCCGCGGCTTCGCTCGCGTAAATGTAGGTTAGCTTAGGTTAGGTTTTCAACAGTTATTTTTCTGGATGAAAGGACCCTGTCTTATTCTGTACCCCTGGCAACGTGTATGCAAAATTTCATGTTGATCGGTTGAGTAGTTAAGGCGTGAAAGCGTAACAAACAAACTTATTTTCGCATTTATAATATTAGTAAGGATTTTACAATGGCAAGTTGCTGTTTGATTGGGTCACCTAGCTGACGCGGATGTCATTAAATTAATTTTAATTATTAAATTGCATTTAATTTTTAACTGCATCTACCTGTACAGCACGGTATTGTGCAAGCCGTATAAATCACCATTATTTTGTTAAAGTCCACGTGTTCATAATTAACCAGGAAGAAAAACTAGCCAACTATAATTTTAATGTATATTTAGATGCCAATACAATTCGCCCTTCAGAATAACATATACGGCATGTATACACATCAGTTCATTGCAAGGCAATATATACGGTGTACCTACCTAATGTAGGTAACATTAGGTATGGGGGTGGTGCGGTCGATGGCCCTTTACGGGGCGCCCATTTGGGCCGACGCCCTTGATCGCCGAAACGTCGCCCTCCTCAGGAGACCTCAGAGGGCGATGGCGATCAGGGTGTCACGGGCGTACCGCACCGTCTCCTTTGAGGCGGCGTGCGTTTTGGCGGCATCGCCGCCCTGGGATTTGGAGGCGGAGGTCCAAGCGTCAGTGTATTACTGGCGCGCTGACCTCCGGCTCCAGGGTGAAGAACCCACGCACAGGGAGGTGGAAACGCGAAGGTCCCAGGCTCGACTGGTCCTCAAAGCGAAGTGGGAAGTTAGACTGGCCCAGCCCCGCTACGGGGTGAGGAACCGTCGAGGCTGTCCGTCCGGTACAAAAACAATGGACGGACAGACGGCGCGGACCGCTCACCTACCAGCTTACTCAGGTGCTCTCTGGACACGGCTGTTTCGGAGAGTACCTCTGCAAGATAGCCGGTAGGGAGCCGACAACCAGGTGTCACCATTGTGAGGAGTGTGACCGGGACACGGCGCAGCACACGCTGGAGGAGTGCCCGGCGTGGGCCGCGGAGCGCTGTGCCCTGGTCGCTACGATTGGCCCCGACCTCTCGTTGCCGACCGTCGTATCCAAGATGGTCGGCGACGACAGGTGCTGGGACGCAATGAGGTCCTTCTGCGAATTTGTCATCTCGCAGGAGGCGACGGAGCGGGGGCGTGAGGAAGATCCTTACGCCCCGGAAGTCCGCCGCCGGAGGAGGGGGCGCAAGAGACGCGCTTATGTCGCTCTCCTGCCCCCCACGTAAGGGTTCCGGGTGGCAAGGCTCAGGGGGGCCTGCCACCCATAAATTAAGAACCCCGATAGGGCGCGCGCGGTGTACCCGCGCGCCTTCCAATGTCGAAAGGGGAGAGCGGTGAGGCTCTCCCCTGGGGACGAGAGGTGGTCGGGTCCGTTTGACCCGGCCCGCACCCACACGGGGGGTGCCTGCTATGGATGACTCAATTCTTTTAAGAGCTCCCAACAGGCCCTTCCATTGGGTGAGAGAGGGAACACCCCAGGTTTTTTAGTGGGTATACCAAGAATGGGGAGTCCCACACGCCCCGCCGGTGCCGTCCCCTAGCCGGCGGATAGTGCATCAAGCATTTTTCCTGGGTACCAAAAAAAAAAGGTAACATTAGGTAGGTACAACCCACCTAACCAAAGCTCAATTTGCAGTCAATCGATATTTCTAAGAATAAACTTAGAACTTACAGCTGGCAACGTGCCCAAAGCACCAAATATCCTTTTGTATATTATAAAAGAATTACGTATTGGATTTGCCTTTGTGTTTTGAATAATCTATATTATCTTAAAATCTAAACTCTTGCCCGGTCAAAACTACTTATAACTGAAGAAAACAGTTAAATTGCTTTTGACTACTTTCGTTACTTGTAGTTATAAGTTTTAATGTGGAAAACGTTTAATCTGTAACATAATATTATAAAATCGTGACGGAGTCTAATGTAAGACCACAATTGATATAAGTAAGCAAGTGATAGACTGCTTTTACGGCGATATTGCAAACGACTTCTGTGTCTGGGGTCTAAGGTCTCGCGGTTTAGGTCTGCTATGGCCTATGAGGTCCGCGTTCGATTTTAGAGCAGGTAGTGATACTACGTTTTCTCTCAAGAAATTCTTAGTAGTAGCAGCACGGAGTCTAGAACTATGCCCAGTATAGCAATACGTTCGTCATCTATTACATGGGGCCTAAAAGACTGCTAACAAAGCTAGCAAAATGTTGATGTTATACTCCTCTGCTTATCAAGGATCTAGTTGAAGACTATTTAGGTATTGCTACGTGCTTTGAGATTTAAACCGATATCGAAAATATATATTTATACAACTAAGGTGGCAAACAAGCATACGGCCCACCTGATGGTAAGTAGTCACCGTAGCGTATGGACGCCTGCAGCACCAGAGACATCACTTGCGCGTTGCCGACCCTTTAGGAAAGGAAGTGGGAAGGAGAAGGAGCGGGAAGGGGGAAAGAGGGTGATTTGGCCTCCGGCACTCTCACTCACCGAACGAAACATAACAGTAGGAATACTGCAATCACGTCGATATTCTGTGAGAGGGTAGTCCTTCCCCGGTCGAGCCGGCCCATTCATGCTGATATCAGCGGGACTCTACTACTCAAAGTCTTTAAAACGTTTTGTCTGTATGTCCATAAGCTTTACGAAAAATGTATCGGACACATTCTGTTGAAATCTAATACACATAATCCGTCATAATACGGCTTATAAATTACCACGCTATTTGCCATGTGAGGTGAGCAATGAAGCATGATGTTCATACGAATCGGGCTTAACATTATTGCTAATAAAAGATAAGAGATTCGTGTGCGATCACTTCAAAGGATTTTAACTGACTAAGCTTACCTTTCTCACTTATACCTTTTTGGAGAACCTATCTAAAAATATCAAATCCATTAAGGGCCTGTTTCCATATTTATGAAACGGTTCGTTTTACGTACGAACGGTTAATTTTGACACATTCTATGAGAAATATGTCAAAATTTAACTATCCGCAGCTAAAAGACTTATTTCTTGATACAGGAACTGGGCCTAAGTCAACAAAGACTACAATTTATTATTTTTAAAGAATATGTAGCTATATACATACAGTTTATAATAGAAATAATACATTCTGACGTCATCTGCTTATCAATGCTCAGCCAACTTTCTGCGCTTGGAAACAGATAAGATATAGCTACTTAAATAATAACAAATTGTAGATATTTCATGAACCACCGAAAATACCTTATCTATAAATACTCAATCACAGAATATTGATCGCGCGGGTAATGTAAGTTATCCATATTTGGTATTTTTATGTAATTGGTAAAATATAAACTGCATAAAAATCGTAATTTGACTATTAACGTAAGCGACTTCAACAATTTGGCACTCTTATCGCAGTGAGCTTGAACTATGCACCGTATATCGAGATGCAAATACCCTTGACAATAACAATAACTATCTTAACAAATTAAAATAATGACTACGAATTTAAAGCACTTGTTTTGTATAAAACTCTTAATATCACCATATTCTTTATTGTTTCTTGTATTGATATTATTTCAAACTTTAAAAGGTACTTATAAGTTCATGTTTATTCAATACACATGTGCGCTCAGAAGCACATTCCAAGCCATTATTTTCAGAAATATAAACCTTATTGCTGTGGTGCTAAAATATTATTTCCATTGTCAAACATACGTAGGTATATGCCATTGTAGACATTTCATTTCTGCCAAGAACGTAGTTAGAATGCATTCTAATAATACCTTGGCAGTTTCATTATGTTGTGATTATACGCCCTAACGGTGTGGACGTAATTTATGACCTAGATTTTATATTTAAAAAATATAGGTACCTATATATACGGTCAAATTGAGAAACCTTCTTTTTTGAAGTCGGTTAAAATTCGGTGTCACTTTCATTTCGTGGCAGTCTGAATGAAGGACGCCAATACGAATACAGGCCCTACACCTAGCTTAGACACCAATCTCCTACAATGTGTTTAATTGATGTTTAAAACCTCAACATTTTGTAAATGTAAATACTGATATATTTCTGGCGAGGAACTAAATTATTTTTATTATTATTATATATATCATATATATTATTATAATATATATATCATATATATTATTATTATATATATCATATATATTATTATAATATATATATCTCATTTTCAGAATAAAATTTAGTTAAAATATTATTAATCACACAATAAACAAATAGGGAATGCAAAATAACTAATGTCTATTTTCAAAGTATTGTTAATACAAAACTATTAAAATCTCACCTTGCTGATTTGCTCTTCATCCAAGTAGATATTCCGAATCCATCCTTAAGTTCAGGGTCGCTTGATGCCATTTTGTTGTCTTTGTAGACAATGTAGAAGTCAATAAAATATTATTTTTAAATAAAAACCTTATCTAACCACAATAAGAAGACAGTTGTCTTGAATGTACACTAAAAACTGAATGAAGTTTTATCTTGAGCAGAAATGATAAGATTGTTTCAGTTGGCAATATTGACTGACAACATTGAAACAAAAAAGCGAAATAATATAATAAAAAGGGTATATAACAATAGAAGAAATTATTAACCTAAGTAATTACTACAGATGTGCTCAAGACACACTTTGGGGTTCACTAGACTTCAACAAAATAGTAGAAGAAGCCATCTGAAACAAAAACAAAAATTATGATTAGTTGATTACATTGGTAAAGGAGATATGCAACAAACCCATACAATTTCGGCCTCGCATGGGCAAAAATAAAACTATGTTTTACGAAGAACTATTAGTATTCTATAACCTTGTGTAATTTCAACATGCTATCTAGTTGGGTTTCAGATATATAAGGCATCCAAAATGAACAGAATTGCTCCATTGATACTTTGGCACAAAGCAATTTTTTCAAAATTAATGTATTAATTATACTTGTTTCTGTCTAAAAACCTAGAATAAGTTTATATAGCTGGTTTACAGAGCTTCACTAGGGTAAAACTAGTTACTTAACTGAACTCAGGTAGCCAGTGCTCGCTCTGCAAAGCAAGCGCCCTTCAAATAACTATAGTTACTATTAATTTATTGTTAAAGCTTAATTAATAGTCCAAGAAACAAATGCTAAAGTAAACAATTGTATATTTTGGTATTAGTTTATTAGTCTCCAACCACTACATTACCTTCATTATGCCTAAACAAACTATCGAGGTGCGGTGCAGGAGGTGCTACATTATTTTGAAACCTTGCCCAACATAAATGCCATATGATAGAAATTATATATGTGCATAACAGCATACTTTACGGCTTACATGCTTGGATTGTATTTTGCCTTTTAAAATCCAGGCATTTGTACTTTATAGCTCTCTCATAACATTGTCACATCACGAATGATAAAGAACAATGAAGATCGAGTGCCCAACGAAAAGTGTTGCCACTACCACATATTGAATAATGCCATTACATTGAATTGGTCAATCTATTGATTAGTAAAATAAATCACAACATTAATAAATTGATACTATTACATCCCTGTTTAATCCGCATAATATGTGGAGTTTATACTAGCACAAGTAATATTATTACTTGTGTTAGTAAAAACTTAATTTAATATAAATAATAATGTTTCGTAATTATTTCACTTCTTATAAAAAATACCTCTTGTTCAACACTGGCAATGTCGTCCCAAGACACAATGGTGTACTGAATCAATAAAATGTAAAAAAAATCAAATCCTTTTTCCCGCTAGGTTCGGTTAAAAGAAAACGATGGCGACAAATAAAATATTATGAGACATTTTTACAATAAATTATATTCTTGTCCACTAAGGCCGTAATTTGCACACCTCCTTTGTTTCTTCTCTTTATATTTTAAACCTAAACTATTGGCACAGTACAGTTACATTCATTTACAGTAAGTTTAACAAGTTTATTGTAGACTCAATAACACACAAACACAAATTATTACCTTAAATTGCATTAAATTATAGTAATATAATAAACATTTATTTCTACAAAGTTTGTAATTAAGTAATTCAGTATTAAAGGTAATCACACCTACACTAATAATCAGAGATTGGAATTAGGTAGTTATTTATGCACTTACACTGATTTCATATAGCGAAAGAATAAAGTGCATATGCCTATATTAATAATTGCCATGATTTATTAAATAAAAAAGTTATTTACTTTTACACAATTTAAACCACTGCACGCGTGACGTTGCACATAAACGACATCGCATGTCCGAAGTTGCAAAATTCCAATGCGATGTTGCCACATTTGTCATTCGCACAACATAGCTTAATGGAACAAAAGAAAACAATAGCGGAAATGCGGAGCACTCCCCGCTTAACGAAATATAATAGATTTTGTCTCTTTCTACCGCATTCAAACTTTCTATTAGCAATAAATCGATTAACTCATTCACTTACCTCGGTTCGTAGAATGCGCTCGCTATCTATCTCTGAGGTTTTTATTATTATTTATTTGTAATATTGTTGGCCACATGGGATTGTCTATTAGAAATCTCTGGAAGATCCATATTAATATCAACATTTCGATGCAAGTACATAAATAACTCTACCTAATTCCGACCTCTGCTAATAATGCAGTAGAAAGAATTAAAATTAGCGTAGTATTTCTTGTATTGTGTATATTTCTTGTTTGTAAGTTGAAAATAAAGTAATGTTGAAATTTGTTGACTTTCCATCACAAACTCCAAATTTAGCCTCCTCCTTGAGGATTATTTATGTTATAGTAAGAAATGAAATGGTATCTAAGTATATAGTGAGAAATGGAACATTAACAATTTACTACTGTTTTGCTTAACTACAAGACTATACAGTTAAGATTTTTTGAACTGAGCAGCAGTAAAGGCAGGTACATTAACCAACACAGTTACAACAGATCCTTAGCAGACTAGGTCTCTTCCTTTGGCTTTGTTTTTATGACATCCACATTCCTACATTTTGAATAAAATGTGCTGTCAAAAAATAATATGCAATTTAATATTTTATAAATGCCAATATCCTGCCCATCCCACAAAAGTTAGAGTAAAATAGTTTAAGGAATTTTCTTTTGACCATATAGTTTTATTGAAAATTTTACTCCTAGTTATTTGTATACTTAAAATTCTTTTATTATGGATAGACTGGTTGTTATATACATTGCAAAAGGTTTCAGCAATTCGATTTGTGCAAGGTTTTTGAAACCCCAATGATTTCATGTAAAATTTATGGAAAAGGAAATGGAAAATTTTACAGTTAAATTGCTACAAAAAGATGATCTTTTAAGAATTTTCGCCTGTAGCTTCAAATGTTAAGGTACCTGCCCTATTGCTCCATCCAAAAAAAGTCTGGGGACCTCTATATATACTATATAGAGCAGAGGTCCCCAGACTTTTTTTTCTCATAGTCCACTTTCAAAATTTTGCTGGTTCTGGTGGACCCCCCCCCTGCAAATCTCTATGGAATGACTTTTTTTTTAGTAATTCTCTACTGTGATACACATTTTAGTTCTTCACTACCGAAAGCAAATAAATATTTTTGTGGACCCCCACTTACGCATTTTTACAAATTGTAAACCCCCATTTCTTGTCACGCCAACGTAGACCTCGTCGAGTCTCTCGTGAACTCCTGGGGGTCCACCTGGACCACTTTGGGAACTAAAGATATAGATGATAGCTGTCCCCCTGTGATTTCAACCAGTATTATAATTACTACTCTACTTCCATAGCTCATAGTGTGATGTTAAATAGCTTATGTTACTCAGTAAATATAGATAGCATTCAACAAGTGAAAGAATTTTTGAAATAGGTCCATTATATTTTGAGTTAACAAACAAAAACACAAATCTTTTCTGTTTCTAATATTAGTGTTGATAATGGACATCTCCATTGTATAAATCTGCATAATTAAAAAATGTATATATATGCATCTGGTTTGATGTGATCTTAGGTTTTTACTAACTATATACTCCAGCTTTCATAATTAATCACAAAGTATATAATTTACAATCTCACTTATAGATTTTATCTTTATATAGTTCTACTGTACGTGTGTATGCCACTGAACTCCTCCTAAACAACTGGACCGATTTTGATGAAACTTTTTGTGTGTGTTCAAGTGTATCCGAGAATGGTTTAGATATGTTTATTTTTCTCTCTTGTGTACAGGACAACGTCTGTCGGGACAGCTAGTTTATATATAAATTGCAGCTGTTATACTGCACAGTATCACTTACTTGTGTTTTAATTACATGTATTTCAAGTCGTTGTGTTAACAATTGATTAGACTTTAATTTAGATAACCAACACAAATGGAAGAAAACTTAATTTATATGCGGTGATAAACTTGATGCATACTATTGTTTTAATGGCGACATGCATATATATCACGAGGCATGCACGTTAGTTTACTAATTACTTTACTCAGACTCAATGTCTTAAGTAACATTCATAACAATCACTAGCGATGCAACAATATACCTAACGAATATTCGATAATATGGACCCTAAAAATATCTATATTTTTATCGATATCGAACCATCGTCGATACGATATTATCATATCGACAAGAAATCAAATTTTAATATCGATATCGAACGACATATCGAATATTCGATAATATCGACCTTAAAATATCGATATCTAACTATCATCGATACGGTATTTCAATTCGACAAGAAATTAAATATCGATATCGAAATATTTAAATTAATATTTGGTAACCATTGCTTAAATGTATTTAAGATTTTATGATCAATTTTTGTCTATGGTGTTCTTTGTATTTGTTCCTTCGTTCAGAATAGTTCTTTCCACAGAAAATAGTAAGATTAGTAGGTTCCGATCATCGATATTTTCAGGCCTTCGATATAAATATCGATATTTATTATTTGCTTCGTATTTACCCACTTCTACTACTAACTTGAAAGTTATGAATTATCGATAATATTATCGATCATCGATATTTTCAGACCTTCGATATAAATATCCATATTTATGTCGATATTTTCAGGCCTTCGATATAAATATCCATATTTACGTCTCCTTGCAACCCTAACAATTACATACTTTATGGCAAAGTAGGTAGGTACCAGGCTTCCCAACTTAGGCTATTAGCCCCAAATTTAGGGCGGAAATATGCAGTGTGGTTTTTTAAGGCCCAACAAAATTTAGCGCTATTTTTAGAGGCATAAATAATATCTTATGCATCACTCATTTGCTCATTTGACTGACCCAAACGAGTAAAAAACGGCATAACGTCTTTGTACCTACTAGAGATGATCACGTTCCTGCACGCCATCTCGTGGTGGTACGGCACTTCACATCACACATACAACCACAGATCATAAGACTACTATTATAACAATAAAGCTATTTTTAACATTGACTAGGTACAGACAGTTTTAAAAAAAAAAATACAAAGCAAGTACATTTTCGACTCTGTTACAGTCTTATTATATTATGTACTACCTATATATAAGTTATAATAAAAAGTAATTAAAACTTAGTTATGTTTTATTTACCTTAATAAAACGGGCAACGGGCAACTCTTTTAATACCTTTGAGCAGGTCACAATACAGGGATTTTTGGGACTTTTGAATGTTGCATTTAGAGTTTTTTAGGGGTATTTAATCTTAGGGGTATTTTCTTTTAGGAGTTGGTAACACTGGTAGATACCTACTACTATGACATTAAATTGTAACATTCGTAACTGCACTATGTACGGCTATATCTGTGGCTATATCTATCTAATTTCTACCTATGTATGTCTGAGATGAATTCAAATTGAACGACATTGTAATAAAAATCAAAGATTATTTCGTATAACACCTCATATAAACAAATCTGCATTTAAAGGTAAACAATATAACAGGATGCATGAACCAGCCAGCAATATTACAAAACAACATGTGTTACCTTCGAAAAGATGAAAATGCACAACTAATTACACTGGAAGAGGTTAAAGGAATAGGTTATAGGTTATAAGTTATAAAAAATTATAATATATGTTACTTACAGTATCAAGGATAATATCTGAAGAAAATTTAGACGACATTTCGGATAAAGCCACAAGTCAAATAATCCCGAGACAGGAACTCAATCAAGACAACAAAAATATAAAAATGGCAGCCTTTGTCACCTAGAGAAGACCAAAATTCGACAATAACATACTAGGTACTAACTTACTGAAACAATAATCGCCTAAATCTGAGATCGTATGTTGTAATGTTAAAAAAATAAATAGCTATCACTAACCTAGACCTCTCAACATCTGAGCGATGCCTTTGTGCGAGCTAGCTAAAAATTATTATAATAACATGAACTAAATGGTGTGGACTAGTGGTGGTTAACATAGCACATAGCGTCATAACGTAGCGCGCTATATTTACTCAACGCATAGCGCGCGCTACATTGTTTCAATCTCGGCGCTAGAAATAATGTCGCGCTATATATGCCTAGTCTGTTATGCATAGCGTGGTAAAACGACGAGCGCTGCGCGATGACACGCCAGCGCGAGCGGCGAGCGACGTCTAGCGGCTAGCGCGCTAGATAGTTACATACGCTATTCAGTCGCCGCGTGCTACCGCTCGCTATACGACGTATTATTGTTGTTTACGTTATTATGCTATTCCGGCCGGCTCATGCGATTTACGTATTTGTAAACTAGTTTTACTACTTTGTTCTGATTGCGTGTATAAGTGTTTAAATAGAGAAAGACTCTACATTCAATTGTTGTATATAAATTATAAACTGTACAGATAGCTATGAAATAAGTGTAAATATTTCGGGACTATTTATTAGATAAGCAGTAAAATATTTTTTTAGATATTCTCTGATCTGAACCTAGCCGGTAGGCGGAATGACCTTTCTTTTTTGGTAATTCTCTATCTTAAAATATAATGTATTGTGTGACGCTACTAGCGTGCCCGCGCAGCGCGTTATATTATAGCGCGCTAGAAAAATATAGTTTCTAATCAGTAGCGTACTATCTTATTATAGCGGATTTGAACACTACTGTCTACTAGTGTGGACAGCAAGTAACGGGCTGTCACGTGACATTTGATGTCCTCTGATTCTGTTAGTTGCTGTTCTTTATCCAAAATTCAAATTAAACCAACAGTAATATAACAATTATTTATAAATTTGAAATAATTTGTAGTTCAAATTATAAATTAATCTGAAATAGAATTTTTTAGATTAGGAATCGATAAAATAAAAACTTAATTTGCAGTGTTTATTAGCGGGTAATAAAAAGTCGGAAGAATCTACACATATCATATCTACCGACAATATTAAGCATTATTTAATGGATGATATAAATGTACATTATTATTATTATCTTGCCATTATATACAAGATCATGTCATCAACAGTAAAAAAAGGTTTTACACTAGTATTTCGCTTTAAACCTGTAGGCAACATTAAAGAACCAGATGTTGTCTGTTAAGCTGTCAATAGTGATTAACGTCAATATTGACAACAGCATACAAGTCAAATAAATTAATCGCTATGTTTGTCTAAAAAGTCGTAATTTAAAATATATTTACTCTTAAAGAATCTATCTCATCGATTTAACATAAAATAGCATGATGTCTAACGACGAACCAACCGATTTGGACTGGGTGCGCCTCCGAAATGAAATGGGTTCTCATGAGCATGTGGAGACTACACAAGAAAAATTTTCCAGAAAATTTTCGGAAAATCCATTTGTTCCTATTGGTATTAATGTTTTATAAATATATTTATATCATATATGCGTAATTTTTAATGTTACATAAATATAATTTAATATGATGCAATATCTTATTGGAATACAGAAATAACTACACTACTTGAACTGTACCAACTCCCTTGGTTTTATATAATTACTTATAGCACATGACTAGCTACTAACTGATGATCGTCATACAAGTTTTTATTAAAGCATAAATTTCTACATTTTGATTGTGATAATCATCAGAAATAATATTTTTAAATTGTTGTAAACAGGTTGCCTTGCCACTGTAGGAGCATTATCATATGGACTATGGAGCTTCAGAACTGGTCGTAACAGGCTGTCACAGAAAATGATGCGTTTGAGAATAGTAGCACAAGGATTCACTGTAACTGCTCTTGTTGCTGGTGTCATGATGACCACTGGCCAACATTTCAAATAGGAAGTCACATATTATTATATACTCTTACATTAATCCATCTTTAATTGATTTAATTAAAAATGTTTTGAAGGGTAGGTTTTAAAAAAAATGATAAATGTATGAATAATGATTTTTGTTTCTTATTTGCTATTTCTTTATTAGATATTATATGCTGACTGACCACTTCTTAGTTTTCATATCACTTACATATAATTTAATTTATCACTACAGACATCACAAAATTACATTATTTATGCCCTACTGTTAATTCATTAGTAGCATAAAACTTCTGATTTTGTGCAGCCAACACACATGCTAACTTTCAAAATATACAGGGTACTGCAATACTATTTTAATTATATCACATGAACTAGTCTGGCAGTGCTATTGGGTATTTTTCTTAGGAGATTGACTAGGTAGGGTAGGGTTTTAAGTGGTTGCCTCAGCGCTACCTAATGGTGCTATCACTCGCCAAGAACTGTAATGAGGGCTGTAGGTAGGTATATAAAAACATGTTCCTATTCTCTCTTTGAAGAGTTGTTTCAAACAGGATTTAACAAAAGCAATTGGCAGTAAATGATAACTATCATTCAGAAAGCCCTGGAGGTTTTTCAGGAGAAGAAATATTTTGAATCTTAATATAGAGCTTTCAGAGTCGTACATTTTTATTGTCAAAGAAGAAAGTGATGTGGATATAACCAATCTATGATATTTTTATGACATAAGTAAACCTTATCGTTATCCAACAAGATCTTTGTATGAGGAATGCCAAATTTTAACTATCAGACAGCTTTATGTTTTTCAGCTTATAACTAAGCAACACAAGTTAACACCTTTTAAGAGAGATAAGACAGTATAACACGAAACGCACAAAAACAAATGTTTATACACTTGCTACATTCTGTACTACATCTGCCCAGTGACAACAGATTTACATGGGTCCTCGACTACCTGTATAATAAAATAAATAAAATTATTGACATATATTTAATTTCTTAAAAATGTCCTTAACTTACAAAGAAATAAAAACTAAAATCAACAACTGGCTGCTAGGTTTAGACTATAATGAAACGGTACATATTCTGCAATATGATTTAAGTATAAAGGTTTTTACTAATACAAGGTGTCTCAAAAGAAATTTTATATTTAGTGGATCGATTAAGAAAAAAGTAAGCCGTATATAGAAAAACTGTTTATTAATTTTTAAAATACACCTTTTGGGGATTTATTTCTTAAAAATAACATCGTCTAAATGTAGACCCTCGCGTTCCCGGCACTCATTTAATCGAACAGTAAAATTACTTATGACGGCACGGCAGGTGGACTCAGGGATGGCTGCCATTTCATGACGGATATTTTCTTTCAAATGCGCCAGTGAAGTCGGTTGATTCGCATAAACTTTAGATTTAAGATAACCCCATAGAAAAAAGTCCATAGGGGTCAAATCTGGACTGCGTGGAGGCCAATTTATGTCACCTCTCCGGGAGATTAATTTGCCAGGGAAAATTTCACGAACACGTGGCAGAGACATATTGGACGTGTGTGAAGTTGCTCCGTCCTGTTGAAACCATGTTCTTTGGTTATAGCCCGAAAAGTTTTGCAGTTCAGGAACCAAGAAGTTGTCTAACATCTCCACATAACGCTCTGAATTCACTGTAACCGCACGCCTCATATTGTCTTCAAAAAAGTAAGGGCCGATAATTCCTCGCGCCGACATCGCAGCCCATACGGTCACTTTAGGCGAATGTAGGGGTTTCTGATGCTTGCGTTTCGGATTCGTTGCACATTACGTAGTTTTGCTTATTTACGTGGCCATTAAGATGAAAATGAGCTTCATCCGAGAACAAAATGTTCGTAAACGTCGATAATTGCTCAATCACCTGATTTACGAAATTAAGCCTCTGACTGGCATCTTGGGGCTTTAATTCTTGCACCAATTGAATTTTGTAGGGGTGCAGATTCAGGTCTTTGTGCATAATGCGATGTAGTGAAGATCTATGCACATTTAAAGCACTTGCGCGCTTCCGAATTGAAAGGTTCGGGTCGTCGCGAACAGACTGATTAACACTCTCCACGTTTTCTACCGTTCTTGATGACCTAGGTCGCCCGGATTTTGATTTATCCAGCGTTGTTCCAGTCTCTTCAAACTTCTTAACCCAATTTCGAATAAGAGGAATGCTTGGCGCATCATTTAAGTGACGAAAACCTCGAATACTACAGAATTTTCTACGCGCTACAGTCGCCGAATCACCGTTTTTGTAAAACTCTCGCACGCACAACGCACGGTCTGCTCCCGAGAAACGCTCCATAGCGACTGAATTCCCAAGAGCCAGGCTACCGATTGACATAACCCCCGCGCCCCTCGGATACGTTGCGTTCACGCAGTAAGCTAGCTAAATATAAAATTTCTTTTGAGACACCTTGTATAAGAATTGATTGTACAAAATTGTGTGATAAACTTTGCAATAATGTCAATAGAACTACGCTACCCTTGCATAAATCTTATATTGTTTCTTACCGCTAGCATAAAATTTTATGTGTTAAAGTTATGAGAAGGCACTGACTTCTGTAACACAGGTAGTTAATACCTAGCTCAGAGGTCAGAGACTTCAATATTTTCTGTGTAAAGATTTTATGTCAATAAAAATTATTATTATTATGTTTCTCTTATCACAGGTATTTTCTAACATATTATATTAGAAAATAGCCCTTTGGGAGGCTTATACGGAGATATAGGTCCAATGTGAAGAAGCCCTTCGAGAGTTTTACTCAAACGTGGGATGGAACACCTACAGCAGCACTAGCTGCAGCAGGAATAGGACTATTTCTAATTATGGATTCTAATATATGGGCTATGGGTATGAGTGTTTGGTAGACCCGTATATTGATAACTATGGATGAAAAACGGCGTCTGCCCTGAATACTCTAATAGCATCAATGCAATGGGTAGACGGTGATTCGCCAATTCACTAGATGGGCCTCCTGAATAGCCATCATAGGCATACAAGTCGCCAGCAGAGGGTAACACCGGTGCGAGCGGCTAGGGGTGTCGAGCGGTGCGGCGCCGGTTTCACTATCACGAGTCTCGTGACAACGGAGACCCGGAGCGAGTTTCGCCGTAGTTATGCTCTTGAAAATGACACTTCCACCTCTAAGCAGCGGCTCCCCTCTGACCGACCGACTAAGGCAAGCCAGAGTTCAGAGTCCTACGGGCGCTCTTGAAGTTCCACCCCAGCCAACCAGTAACGGCAAGCCGCGGACGAGGCCCTAACTCACATTCAGCTCGCCACAAGCTACACTACGGTATTATTATTATTTTAAAAGATATACAGCTACGTACGAGGTACCATCAAGATCTTGTCAATAGGGATGCAAACTGCAAAGGTAGGTAATAGGTATGCACCAGTACCTACTTAACAATTAAGAATCTGTCGCAAATGCAGACGAAGCGATTTTAAGAGCCTTAGTTTAATTCTACCTGTTTTACAAAAGTCAATAATAAACCAAAGCGCCATAGAAAATCAGTTGTGTTCTCAGCGATAAAAAATATTTTGTTGGATAAGGTAGGTAGGTACCTACTTATGCCAATTTTGGTACATAAGATGTGGCTATTTATATTTTATTTGCTTCACGATAGCATATTGCGCTGAGAGCGGCTTTTCCTGATCTTAATTTAGTAGCGTGAAGAATTTATAAACGCTAATATTATCATAGATTAGTATACCTGTTAAATATTATAATGTCGTACCTAGCCATTGATATCAATGTACCTAGCTAACAGTATACTAATCTATGGTCGTAGCGTTTACAAGTTCTTTTTAATGAAATGATGATACAATACAATAGCTTCAATAGCTTGTTATTAGATAGGTAAGTACTTATTACATACTTAGGTACCTACTTACAATAGTAATACCTAATAATATAATATATATTAGTAATTTATTAATTATTATATATTCATGTCGTTGCATCTTACATGAACAAGTAATTGGGCGATGAGAAAGATGAAAATATTCACGCCATGCGCCAGCGCAAAAACAACTGCTTTAATGTGCACGTGCGTATTTAAAGTTTTAAACATAGGTAGTAGTTATAATGAACGAGACGTATTGTTGCTGTGGATACGACTTTGGTTCGTTACTATATGAATTTGAGTCCACACTATATTCCATGCAGTTACAAAAAAGCTATACCACCACCAAAGAAGTTCAAGGTGCGACAAACGGCTGGCAAGCTCAAAACTAGGCATTTAATTTTGTTTGGTATTTAGAAGGAGAGTTCTAATCGATTATAGAAACAAACATGTTTCTTTAAACAGAGTAGGTATATTATAACGCTTCAATTTTGGACCAGATCCAAAAAGCGCTTAATTAAAATAGAAGGGAGAATTTACAAACGATCAAGTGGTTGTAAAAAAGTTAAACTTTGCCAACATTATCTTTCACAAAATGCCGATTCGTCTTATTTATTACATTTTTCTTTTTGTTATTATGCTTACGGTGGTAAACAAGTCAAACAATCATATATTATTATCAGCTATCGCTTATCAACGTGAGTGATCACTTTCAGCGATGCAACGATACCTATATCAAATACTAGATGTTCCCACGGTTTCACCCGCGTTTATCGTTACTGCGCCGTCCCCGTGGGTCGTAGCGTGATGTAATATAGCCTATAGCCTTCCTCGATAAATAGGCTATCCAACACTAAAAGAATTTTTCAAATCGAGCCAGTAGTAATCACGCAGAATAAACCAGGAGAAACATCGTTTGTACTATGTCTGTAATGGGTAATTATTTTGCTGCAATGTTATTTTAAAACTGCGATATCTCGTAAGATATTCATTGAAATTGAATGATGTAAAAGGCAATTTTGTTTTAAATTAAATACTTGTGATGAATAACGTATTTATTTGGATAAGGATTAATATCATGTTTATAATAATACCTTCGCAAATAATGCATTATTTTAGAACAAATTTGGTTAGCATAAAAATGGTTATAGTGAGCCAACCTTAAAAGATAGACATATGCTATCGCGGACTTTTTTTTAGAAATTTTAAAGGGGAACAATTCTGTCATACATGATTTTTGCGAAACTTTAACTGTTTACGCAGCGCATGCAGCGGAAGCTCTCAAAAGGAAAAAATACCCTCCGATTTTGAAACATTCTTCATTGGTGCTCAGCTCCTATTGATCTTAGCGTGATGATATATAGCCTATAGCCTTCCTCGATAAATGGGCTATCTAACACTGAAAGAATTTTTCAAATCGGACCAGAAGTTCCTGAGATTAGCGCGTTCAAGCAAACAAACAAACAAATAAACAAACAAACAAACAAACTCTTCAGCTTTATAATATTAGTATAGATTCGATTCGATAATATCGACCCTACAAATATCGATATTTTTATCGATATCCCACCATCATTGATACGGTAATATCATATCGACAAGAAATTAAATAACGATATCGAAATATTTAAAATAATATTTAATTTTGGTAATATTTATTATACAGAATGTTTGGAAGATCGATGCAAAGCCGTAAATCAGAGCTAGTATAGACAATGTAGAACCATTTGAATCATACTCGTCTTAGACGAAGTGTGATAATTTGTTTTTAGCTAGTTTTACTTATGATTTTTGATGACAAAACCTAAAATTTTGCAGTTAGTTGGAAATAATGGCCAGTTTGAAAGATAAATAATTTACTTTTTGATATTTTATTGAAGTAATGTGTAAACAATCTAATGAATCATATTTAAAGCATCTGAGTCATGAACGAAACAATTTTTTTACAGACATTTGAAATGAATAATTTTTTTTAAGATAGAAGAAAGCTGTTTTTTAAGACTTAAAAAAAAACACGAATGGTGTTTTTTATCCAAACATTTTTAAAAACATGTCTGGTTATTGATCTCTCTTTTGAGGTATCAACTACACGGATAGCTCACAAATTGTTGAAATTAGGACTTACAAACCAAATTGAGGGAGAAATTAAAATTTATAGTCGGAATAATTAAAACGAATTTTTTATTAAAATTATTTATTATTCGTTTTCTAAATGTTCGCCTCGGTTCTTAACACAAGCACGGGCCCATCTTCTCACTTCGGTTGTTGTTATTTTTAACTTTATCTCCAGTTTCATATTTTCAAACGCTGAATTAATTCTGTGAATCAATTCTTCTTTTGTGTTGATTTCCACATTCGTATAAACTAGTTCTTTGGCCCGACCCCACACGAAAAAGTCAAGCGGCGTCAGGTCGGGTGATCGGGCGGGCTAAGGTATAAACAAGGTATAAACAAGGCCCATCTCTGCCAATCCAGCTGTTAGGGAAGCAATTATTTAAGTGCTCCCGTACATTTTAATGTCCAATGCGCTGGGCAATCATCTTCTTGAAAGATTATTTCTCGGTCTGTAGTGAATATCGGGGCCCCGGCTTTCTCTACAAGCTCTGGAATTCTCTACAAGCTCTGGCTTCTGTCGAAAGGTCTTCTGCTTTTTCCTATGTAGATTATGCTGTTTCTCAGCCCATTTATGGAGGTTATGGAAATTAGTAATCCCTTCCCTAGAAAATTTACTTTCATCTGTCCACAAGGTCGACTTTAGGAACCATGCATCTTCAATGTCTGAGTTGAGAAGAAAACGAAAAACTGAATTCTTCTCTGACGATCTCACTCTTCATGACCTTGACCACCCGTGGCATGAAACGGGTACTTGTTGTTTTGGTGCATAGTACCACACCTTCCAATGGGAAATGTTTAAATTTCGAGCTACTTTTCTGGTGCTAGTATGTGGATCAGCTTGAAATGCCGCCAAGATATCTTCCTTAATGTCGATACCATGTCTACCTGGATTGACTCCAGGTTCAACACGGTGTATTCCATCTTCAGCAAGCCGACGAAATGTGTTGTAAAACTCTCACATTCGGTACTCTGCGATTAGGATAGCGTTCTTGGTACATCCGTCGTACTAAAGATCCATTGCCGTCTGCTCTGCCATACATAAAAACGATGTCGGCATATTCCTCGTTCGAGAAAGTAGCTATAGTCACTTCTCAGTCACAAATACAGCGTAGTAGAACACTAAATATTCAACTTAAACTCAAAAGTCCAAAATGAACACATGCAGGAGCGCAGACCTAGGTAGCTAAGGCTACAACTGGACACGGTGAAGCAATCGTAACTAAATTAACAATTAGTGCAGGAGCGCAAAAGGCTAAAACTGAACACTGTAAATTGTCACGAATAGGAGATAACATCTAGTCACAAGCGTAAAAGTGGTTTGTGTAAAAACAAATAATATTATGTGTCGTAACGTACGGATAACAGTGTAAAAATAATTAGGGCAAATTAAGTAAGTGACGTATAGGACACATAAACTAAGCCTATATAGCAACATACCCTGTAAGACACATAGCCAGTTTTTAATAAAGTTGGCAGCGTGCCCTATAGGGCACTGTTAACTTTACTACAAAATAACTGACAAATTCTAGTAAATTCCATTAAGTTAACACAATATCGTTATTTATTGGTTATTAGCACATACCTAATTATAGCCGTGAGACCTTTCTTGAATCCGTGAAACTCAGCCACAAGTCAGGTAAGAAAAACTTTTTGACCTGCAATTATGTTATTGAAGTTGCTGCTAGCATCACAAAAATTCTGATCACTCAGGGCAGAATATACATAAATTGGACGTCTTGCCCAGTCAGAGACTTTACGCTGGTAACAAGATGTTTCAATTGCCAGCAGTATGGTCATGCAGCCAAGTTCTGCCGTGAAAGCAGTCCCACCTGTAGCCACTGTAGAGATCATGAACATAACATAAAAGACTGTAAGAAATCTTCTCCCCCACACTGTGCGACATGTAAACGATTTAATAGGAAGGCTGAACACCAAACTGGAGATGAATGTTGTCCGGCCCGTAAATATGCAGAGGACAAATATTTAAACTCAATAGATTATGAAGGCACCTAGGAGCGCCACACTAAAGATATCTTATATACGCACTTAGTTTTTACTCCTTTTTTTCTTTACATCTTACTCGTTGTTTGTTTTTTATTTCTTATGACAAATCAGTTACTTTATGACTTAGATATATTTTCTGTGTCCGACTCAAAAATTTGCAAAGTAGAAGAATGCAGGAATTTATTGATAGAGAATGGAAATACACTAACTTTATTAACACAAAATATCCGAAGCATAAATCTAAATTTCAATAGCTTTCAGGTTCTTTTACAAAGGCTTAACATAAATTGCAATGTTATTGTGTTAACAGAATGTTGGTTGTCAAACCAAACTTCTCCTTTACCTATACTTGATGGGTATAATTCTTACAAATATGAAAAAAACATAAATCAGAATGATGGCCTAGTGATTTATGCAAGAAATGATCTAAATATAACTGTGGAAGAGCCAATATTCTACGGCTGCAATTGAACTATTAAAATAAATAATGATACAATTATTTTAGGCATTTATAGGCCGCCCTCACAGAATATTGACATATTTTTGGAATCTCTTGACATAAATCTAAAAAGCTTTCTATGTACAAAAATATCATTCTAACAGGGGATATAAATATTAACATTGCTTCCG
This sequence comes from Catocala sponsa, assembly GCA_963564715.1. Taxonomy (NCBI): domain Eukaryota; kingdom Metazoa; phylum Arthropoda; class Insecta; order Lepidoptera; family Erebidae; genus Catocala; species Catocala sponsa. The sequence continues at coordinate 15,234,071 of OY751338.1, read as the reverse complement.
GGAAAGCCAACACTCATGCACATAATTACTTAAATATTTGTTCTTTCCACGGACTCTTACCAGCGCATAATTATCCTACGCATCAAAGCGACTCATGCTTGGATCATTTTATCATAAAATCTAATGCACCCTCTATAACGCTTGTTACAAACTCTACTCTTACCGATCATCATGCTACTATATTATCATTGCATTTATTTACACCTAGAAAAAACTGTCTGCACAGCTATTCTAAAGTCAATATGAATAACCTTGAACGCGATGTAATGAGTATTAATTTTGACCCCGTTTACAGTTCTAACGATGCAAATGCTTCTCTAAGCTATTTTATTATGTCACTACGGCATGCGATATTGAAAAATACATCGATAGTAAAAGTGTCTAGTAAATATAAAAATATTAAGCCTTGGATAACGCCGGGCCTCGTGCGTTGTATAAGAAATAGGGATAAGTTGCACCGCCAATCAAAACTTGCACCTAACAATGAAATACTTTGCGAAACTTATAAAAGATACCGCAATTTCTGTAATAATCTTTTAAAAAAGTTGAAGATACAATATGACAGAAATGAATTACAAAAGGCAGGTAATGACAGCAAGCTCGTCTGGAAGTTTATAAAAAGTAATACATCTCAATTGAAATCTCCTGGACACCTGTTGGACCTATTGTCAACAGCGATTAGTCCTCTCGAGGCATTAGATAAAATAAACTCACACTTTGTCAACGTTAGTAAAAACTTAGCAGAAAAAGCCCTATCAAGACAGAGCTATTCTTCCAGAAATTGCTCTGAGACCACCTTCTTTACGACACTTCACTCTTTTGTTTTATTAGACACCGACGTTGACGAGGTATTAAGAATTATATCTTGTTTAAAGGAAGATTGTGCTGTTGGATGGGACAACATATCTAATAAAATACTTAAAAGATTTAAACATTTACTGGCCCCTCCTATAACACATATTTCAATCATGTTTAAATAATGGATTTTTTCCGAGAATGCTGAAAATAGCTGTTATTACTCCTGTATTCAAATCAGGTGATAGGAAATGTATAAAAAACTATAGACCCATCTCAGTTTTACCAAGTCTATCGAAAGTTTTGGAAAAACTTATTAACGTTAGATTAATAAAATATCTTGAAAACAATAATTTACTCGCACACAGTCAATTTGGTTTTCGCCCTAAAAGGTCTACAAACCAAGCTGTTCACTATGTGACAGACTACGTCACTAAAAGTCTAGATAAGGGTATGCACACAATTGGGATCTTTTTGGACCTTGCGCGCGCTTTTGACACTATTTCTTGCTCTATGTTATTGCACAAGCTTGATAGGCTAGGAATACGAGGAATTCAACATAAATTAATCTCAAACTATCTAACTGACCGTCACCAATGCACTAAAATTGGTGAATATACTAGTTCCACTCACAAAAACTGTCAATTCGGCATTGCTCAGGGTAGTATACTAGGCCCTACTTTGTTCTTGATTTATTTAAATGACCTCTGTGGGTTAAAACTCCAAAAAGGTGCCATAGTATCGTATGCAGATGACACGGCTTTGTTATTCTCCGCCTCATCATGCACCGAGGTATACGAATACGCACAGCGAGGCTTCAATATAGTCTCGAAGTGGCTTGAACAAAATATATTGACTCTGAATACAGATAAAACGAAATACATTTTATTTAGCATGAGAAACAACACGTTTTATACAAACCTAAACATGATTGCACATAATAATTGTAGTACGTTTGCTGACACTGCATGCACTTGTCCCACATTAACTAAGACGGACGATATAAAGTATTTAGGTATTACCATTGACACAAATCTAAACTTCCGCAAACACATCGATTTGTTATGTACTGGAGTACGTAAATTGATTTATATATTTAAATACTTGCGCAACATAGCCGACTACAAATTGATAAAACAGGTTTATTTAGCTTTGTGTCAATCTATTCTCACATACTGCATAAAATCTTGGGGTGGAGCAGCCAAATCAATTCTCCTGCCCCTAGAGCGAGCTCAAAGAGCTGTTCTTAAGGTAGCCACACGTCGCCCATTCTTGTTTCCCACTCATCAGCTTTACACCACTTGCAATGTACTAACCATTCGTCAATTATTTATTATGCACACTATACTTAAACAGCACACTGAGGTCCCGTTTACCCCGGTCTTAGATAAGAGAAGAAAAGACTTAGTCTGTACTAAGTCTCAAACCAGACACGCATTTGTCAATAATTTCTACGTATTTTTAGGACCATATTTATATAACAAGTTAAATAAAATATTAAATATATACAATGTTAGTTATAAAAAATGTAGTATCATGGTAATGGAATACCTAGGAAAATTAAATTATACGGACACAGAAAAACTGCTAGAAGTCTTAAAATGATATTGAAATTAATTTTAAAATTGTATATTACTTCCTGAACACCTTTAATCGTAGATGTACTTTCGACTGTAAATATTTGTATTAATTATGCGCTAGTATAAAATAAAATTGTCAAGTGATGTCCTGAAACACAGGTATAAACCTGTGTTTCAGGACATCACTTGAGTTGACTAGTTCAGGCAGGCTTAAACATAATCTTTTGAACTTCATTTATTTTGTATACACTATAAATTAACATAGTTTAAGAATTAATTTTAATTTAAGCTTAAATTATTTAACAATGATGTAATATGTATGATATAGTGTAAGGATGTATTTTATTTTTTCTGTCAATAAATAAATATTATTATTATATTTGTATTCAGATAAAACAACTGATTTAAAAAATGTAATTTATATTACCTTAATACGGGAGCTCCGTTCTTGACGCTTCGACATTTTGGTCAATTTTGGTGGCTAATATTTGAAAATGACAGATTATAAAAGTTATGTCACTTCCAGGTGAATATTTACGAAGTAAGTTATAGATTAAATAAATTAAACACACTGACATTAGAATATATTTTTAAAGTATTCTAGTTTTCTCCGTCTACGGTATTCTCTATAAAAAGATTCGTGTCCTGTAGATCACGTACCGAAATTCATATCAAACTTATACCTGCCCTCTGGCTCACATGACAAGTTAAGGGTTAAAGTGACAATCAAAATATTTCAATGTGAAATGCCGTATTGTTAGTTGTTAGTGATGCGGTATCTTTAACAATATCGTGATCGATATCGATCACGAAATATAATATCGGGCATTCCTATCGTTAGTCTTTGCACTCTTTGCTATCGTTTTAAAAGATAATTTTTGGTCAATACAGTTTTAACCTAATGGTTCACTTCACTCAATATTATTTTTCTCATTCGATGAATTCGCTCTTTTCGTTCGATGCGAAGTTCATTCATTCGTTCAAAAACTTGTCGATTGCTGACTGATTGTTGTCACTTTGATAAACTTATTTTTACGGATATAGTAACAAATAACAATAACATTTCTGCCTTTACACCGATAATACAACCAAGGAGAAGACAAGACAAAATATGAAATGAAGACTTCGACTTTCAGGCATCACCGTTAAATCCATTAAACCTAAATAAAATTTGAAATGAATGGTTTTATTGCTGTTCACTGTGGTAAACAAAACATTTAAAACTGACCAATGATTGCAACTACACCATAATTATAATAGAATACGTGTAGAGTTAAAATTATGTATTGTAGGGGAACTCAAAAATATAAATGAACAAATTTCAGGAGCGGGTTATCACAGCGATTCTTTGAAGAAGGAGTATCAAAAGACATGCTATGCTGCCTGCAGAAAAGCTGCCGAAGCCCTACAGTTAGGCGGCAATGCTGTGGACGCCGTGGAAAAGGCTATTATAGGTTAGTTAATTCATATTACGCGATATATGATGTCTAAATTATTCAATGAGTAGATGAGAACTAAAGAACCATAATAGGAATAATACTTGTCTCTAAAAAGCTTTTTTATAATTGCTAATAAAAATGCCTGGGAGAGATCAGCCCAACTATTTATTATAAAAATATTGCTAAACTAATATGCAAATAGGGCCTATCTGTCTGTTTATTTTACTAGCCCTGCTGTATGACCCAGGGTTAACAGCAGACATATTTATAGTTTTATAGCCTCATACCTAAAATAATGAATGGATACATATGTAGAGATAGAAGATAAATAACTCACCTGCTATGGTTGTAAGTCCCACATAATACAAGGCAAACCTATTGTCATCTACTGGGCACAGATCTAGGCTCCATGCTGAGAATACCTTGACAGAAACCCATAATACTTCAACCAATTCAGTACTTGAGATCCAGGCATCATAGACAATACTTGCATTTACTACTGCTGTGCTAATGAGGCAGCATTATTTCTTAACATTAGATAAATTAGATGGTGATCTAGTTTTAAAAAGTAGTGGTTTTGTGAATATATTGACCTTAGAATGACACATTTGTTCATTACAGAACTTGAGAACAGTCCCCTAACAAATGCTGGATATGGGTCAAACTTAAGTTGGAATGGATTAGTTGAGTGTGATGCTTCAGTTATGAATGGACAAACACTGCATTTTGGTGCCTGTGGAGCTGTTTCAAATGTGTGGAACCCTATCACTCTAGCCAAACATTTATGTATGAAGCAATGTGATAACTTGTCATTGGGCAGGGTTCCTCCTTGTATACTTACAGGAAATGGAGCTAAGTCATGGGCAGAAAGAATGGGCTTAGAAATAGTAGATGATCACAAGATGGTATCTGCACGTGCCTTTAGAAACTATAAACATTGCAAAAGAAAGCTTAAGCGTTACTCTATACAAAATGATATAAAATTCAGCCCTTTGGACACAGTAGGAGCCATTTGTGTAGATTCCAATGGCATTGTGGCTTCTGGGGCGAGTTCAGGCGGAGTTTCTTTGAAGCATGAAGGTAGAGTTGGGCAGGCAGCCTCTTTTGGCAGTGGAGTGTGGGCAGTGATGAGCAGAGATGGCTTGAAACCTTCAGTAGCTGCCTGTACATCAGGATGTGGGGAACATTTGATTAGAACGCAACTAGCAAAGTATTCTGCTGAAAGTTTATTTGATTCTTCTCCTATTTTAGGATTAGATAAATGCCTCAAAGAAAATTTTTTAGAGTCACCATTTCTATGGGATGTGCCTGAGAGACTAGGTGGAACATTAGCACTAAGATTTGATTCAATAAATGGGGAGGGGGAATTACTATGGGGTCATACTACAAAAACTATGTGTATTGGCTACATGTCTACTGAAACTCAAAGACCTAAGGTAATTATTACTGAATTTTATTAATCTGCATTAAGAGTGCAGATTCTATCCCATTTATTCCCATGAGACAAGACAATATGTTTCTGACACAATAATATAAATATAATATAATATATAATATTCTACCACATTCACACAACACCATCTAGCCCAAACTAAGCAGAGCTTGTACTATGGGTAATAGACAATGGATAAACATACATATACTACATTTTTTTTTTTTTGTAAATACATACATATTATACAATGTTTATGTATTGAAAATGGGATTTGTCTACATGTCTTAAAAATGTTATGTTCAATACATAAAAACATACTATTTTTATGGTATTCCATGGTTTCAAGATTTTTCATTAAATAATAATCTATACTAATATTATAAAGCTGAAGTGTTTGTTTGAATGAGCTAATATTTATTTATTTATTTGGTTAACTCACAGCATATATATGATACAATTTAGTGAAAAATTTAGATGACTAGAGTTCTAATATACATGCCACTTACGAGCTAACACAGCATTCACAGTTGAGATAACAATAATATCAGGAACTACTGGTTCGATTTGAAAAATTATTTTAGTTTTGGATAGCCTATTTATCAAGTAAGGCTATAGGCTATATAACATCACGCTACGACCCACGGAGGCGCAGCAACGATAAACGCGTGTAAAACCGCAGGAACATCTAGTATAATATAAAATTGTTTGTAGCTGCAGTTACAAAAATGGGATATTTCTAGAATTAAAAACACTTTGACTACTTTGCAATGTGCATGCCTGTTATCTTATCTTATGTGGGGGCCAATCAGTGCAGACCGGCGACACTTCGACCCAGTGGGATCTTTTGTGTCTACACTCTCCCAATAACGACTTCCATAGATATTCATGGCAGCCGGGACCAACGGCTTAACGTGCTTTCCGAGGCACGGAGCAGGCGATAATTGTCAATCAATACGCAAATAATTTCAAAAAGTCATATAACTTCCGAAAGTCAGAGGTGCGCGACGTGGGTTCGAACCCGAGACCCTCTGCACTGCAGTCTGTTGGTCTCCCCACTGAGCTATCGCTGCTCTTGCATGCATGTTATATTATGATAAATATTTTTTGTGAATCCATTCTAATCTTATTTATCTAAACTACTTTTCAGTGCATCATATCTTACTTACCGCCTAAAGTTGAGCCTGGAAGAAAAGCTGTAGTATCTGGACAACCATTTAAAGTTTCAATGCAGACTTGTCCAGAGTTCAAATGGGAAGTGAAAGCTGTACCAAGTTGCAACGGATCTCCTTAGACGTAAATATGACAAAATTAGTTGTAAGCAATGTTATTAATAGATGCAAAATAAAGGCGAATCTGATAGAATATTTGTCCATTTTATTTCCTGAAATATAAAAAAAATTTTGATTTGCTTAACACGATCTGCCTATAGCCATTTTAACTTGTTGATTATTTTAGAAATCTTTGGGCTTTCCTAAGTTTATACAGGAGACAGTAAATAGTTAAAAGAACATTGTACAGCTGCCATACATTGTTAGCCTAAGAACCAACAGCCACAAAACAATGATAAATATGTGGATAAGGATGACCATATTCAATTAAAAGTGAATATAAGTCACGGACACTTCTGAATATTGCATACTACTTAACTGAAATACTTATTGTCGAGTACTCGACATGCACCTAACCGCTGATCGCAACGGGACTTCTAAGTTCTACGTCATCGCCCCACCGCCCCACTCAAGCCATCGGCGCTCGCCTGCCGCACCAGCAGTCAGCCCATAGATTAATATGTATTACGGGTATAGATGGGTATCTTACGTCATGAACTTGTACCGCTATCGAGTACCCATAGTTGAATTTGAAGTTCGTCAAAACACGTACCTATGTATATATAGATATGTAAAGTATAGATTAGTACCTACGTATAGCTACTACAAAAATATATTATGCATATTAATGTGTATAAATTGTGAATCTATAAACATTTAAACAAAATATATCTCAAACGTATCCTACATAGCATAATCATATACAAAAAATATGGTATGTAAAATACGTTTGAGATACTTCTAGCTTTTTTAAATGTTTTTAGACCCACAATTTATACACATAGCTACGACGGAGGATAACTCAACTCGACGTCAATAGCAAGCTCACAGCCACAGCGGAGGATAGTTCAACTCGACGCTAATAGCAATGAAACCACTTTCATTATAAACAAGATAACATTGAAAGTTAAGAAATGAAAAAATGCCTGTGCGCATCAAAACACCGCAGACATATTTAAATCAGGGGGGGGACACTGTCCAATATCTTTCGTATATCCAAAGATAGGACTGACATCTGTGTTTTTGGCCCCGTACTTGTGTTGTAAGTCAATCGCAAAAGATGGCGCTTAAACAAATTTTAATTTATTATTTAGTGTCAGTTCTTACCTATCTATACTTTTATATTTTTAATTTATCTAGAATCATATTTTATTCTCATTTTAGTTGTTTTATCATAAAAATGTCATAAAATACAAATTAGCAAATATGTCGATTAAAGACTATTATTCAAACATTGGATTTGTAAGACAGTCACAATATGGCGCCTGCATCTTGCCCGTGCGCACGTTTGTAGTTTTTCGTCCTATATTGTTTATTTTTCGGTTGTGAAGGTCTTATGTAAGTGCGTTGAGTCGAGCTCTGTGTTCCTCCACCTTGTGTCAATTAATCTTCCTATCGAAAACTGTTCTTATCAGTGTGCGATAGTTACGCTTTTAGTGTTTAATGTGGTGCGGTTTTTCCAACTACAAAAATGCAGACGCTGCGCATTTCACTGTGAACCTAGAGTCCGCTGCATAGTTATATTTTAATAAACATAATAAAATGTTATTTGTTGTTGTTTTATTCTTATACTACGATATGCACCTTAAACTTATTGTATTTAAATTGTTTTGTTTGGATCTATTTTTGTAACATTCTACTTGTTCTATTTGCAATTTTTATGTTACAAAAATATGATTGATACAAAACAATTTAAATACGAATTCTGGATTATAAAATACATAATATAAATAGCTATAGGCACAGAATACGGAATAGCTATAGCTATGTATAGAAGGATTAGTTCGGGGCCAAAAGTTCAGATGTCGCTGTTTCAAATAGGGTTGGCTGAAATTGGCCATAAGAGGGCTCTCTTTTCCCTATGTATTACTTTACTCTTTGATTTATATTTTGATTGATATAGAATGTTGCCGAGATAAAAATGAAAATTTATATCTGTTGATTACAGTTTTATAAATAAAGTCCAATTTATTATTTAGAGCATGGCGTTTAATCAAGAATAGTAAAGTAATAAACTATTTGGAGATTCAGTTTTATTTTTAATTAATGGTATATAAAAAAGTAAGGCTCTTTTATAAACTCGTTTTTCTTTTTTTAAATAACAACATTGACGATTATTTGTACTAATTTATTTCAACTATGTCCGTTTGATGGCGCTAGTAAAATAAATCCTAGAAGATTTGTTCTAAGTCATGATCACCATGAGTCAGCCACAGACACGATCGCACACGGCCGCCCTCGCGCATCATTTTTATTTTAAATATTCTAAATCTTTATATAAATCAATATACATTTCAAACTACAGTCCACTACTCTCATTTATACACTCCATTGAGATATCGTCGGCAACACTTTGACATATCTATGACGAATTTCAATAATGGTATTTATAGAATAGCATTCGTATTAACTACGTAAGAAAAATTACAGAAAAGCTAAATAGGAAATAATTTATCTCATAAAACCGTACACATATAGTGGGTATGGCAACAATGAACCACTAAAAATTTTACCAGTCATTGCTCCAGTTCTATAGCGACCTGTAACACACTAATCATACCAAAAACTAGGGAATTTAATAAACTTCGTAACTTTGTGCCATATTGTGGTATATTTTATGTCATTATTTTTTTATATATACTTTTTTAAAAGATGAGAAATGGCTCACTGTGTACACCTCATAGTACACAATGAACCGGGGGGTGGCACTCAATGAACCGGGGTAGCTCACAGTGAACCATAGGCTAGATATTGAAACTTAGAATTTGAATTAAAGATGTTTGTGTTATTATTTAGGTCATTTATTATAAAATATACTTTGGAAAAACTTACATATTGAAAAAATCTTACAAAATATAACATTTTTTTTAATTTGAGCCTGTTTTAAATATAGGCAATAACAAACTTAGCTAGAGATTAAAAATATGGCAGTCTTTGTTTTATAAAAGCGATCTAACCATATGAGATCATTATACCTACTTAGTCTTAATTATTATTGTAATCAGTCACATAGTTACAATATCACATTTGTTCATAAAAATAGGTAACAATAAATCTATGGCACTTATGGAAAGATCATCCAGGTTTATAGTCGGCTTCCATTTCCAAAAGATGGATGACGACACATAACTTCTTTAAGTTTTGCAAAGAATGTTTCAACATTTTTTTTATTAAAAGATGTGGCTCTTGCCAATGAACAAGCTTCTGGTTTTTTTATTGACAAATCTGTATGTCTCTTTCTAAAACCCTTCAGCCAGTCCTTGCCCGCAATACCTTCCTTGTGCCATGATTGAGGGATCTTTATATTATTTATTTTTGCCATCTGATAGGCAACACGGCGGCATTCTTTAGAGGTTAAACCATAAAATTTGTCAGCACATTCAATAATGTATTCTTTCAAAGAAGCTTCTTGTTCTTCGTTGAAAACTTTATTAACTTCATAATGAGGGACTAATTTTGCGTTAGAGTCGTTTTGATGCTTGATTATGTATCTTCGAAGCGTAGGGTAAGCAACCCGAACTTCTTAAGCAGCTTTACGGATTGACGTGCCTAGATGGTGCAGCTCAATACCTTTTTTAATTGTTCAGATGTGTGTGAACCTTTCTTTCGCGCTTCCCTACCCAGTGTGTGTCTGCCCATCCTATAACAAAAAAGTTGTACTAATATTATCGTTAATTTACAATGTTACGTCACCATACCACTTTACCGCTCATATCATAAACAAAGCTGTACACAATGAACCATGGTTCACTGTGTACACTTAGAAATTGATTCATTGTGCACCACCCCGCTGTATTTTTATTTTAGGTTATGTAGGTACGAATATAAATATCCAACAGGTGAAATAGACCCACTAAGAAAAGCATAATAAACCATTGTAACCATTAAACTAACAAGCATACATTTGAATGCAATACAAAAACAGTGAAAAAGAAAACGATACTCACGTGTTATTGTTGGTTTTTTCCCTTTGAAACACATTAATGTCGAGTGCGCGTGCGTTTACTACGGCTTCTTGCCGGCGACTAAGGACAACGTATTGGTGTGCGGCGCGCGTCCTAGCATGCGAATTGCACAACGTGGCAACGTCGCATAGCCTGACTAGATATAGTGGTTCATTGTGTCCATCTGGTTCACTGTTACCAACCCCACCCTATTGTTAAAACTGTAGGTATGGCAATACTGCGTGTCTCAGATTTAAAATAATTGATGCCGGCGTATTTGAAATCGCGTAAATAATTTTTAAAACGAAAACAAAATTTGAAAGTGTCCGTGAGATTGTAATGATTGATTATTAAGTCATAAAATAAAATAAAAATTATTGTTTAGGTAGAATGTGTGTTGATTCGTAGGCCAAAGTGTTCAATGTCCTTTATGATAAACTACCGAGGTTCATATTTAAGTAATATTATGCGTTCCGTTTGACGTCCGAAGTCCATTATGAGAGAGTACATCACTTCCTTCACCTCGCTTGGTCGCTAGATGTCGCTTACTTCTGCTTCCTAGACGCACCTACAGCGCCCTCTATCATTTCCGGTAAACAACTAAACTTCCTACCAAACACAAGCCGCCATCTTTGTCATTGTTGCGTCGTTTTTCGAACCGAGCACATGGTCGTTACGAAAAATTCTATATAATTTGAATATAAGATTAAATTTTTTATGTCGCAAATTTTAAATTAATTAACTTTCGACATTTAAGAGCCATTTCACAAAATTACGCAAGTGAAGTTTAGGTAAATTCCGACTCGCCGAGCGATCGAGACACTAAGATGCGTCTAGGAGCGTCGTGGTATAGTGCGACCGTGTTAACACTTACGTTTTGATATTTTTCTTGGTACCTATCGCTTGAATTGTATTAAAGATACTTTGCATTAAGTTTTCAAAACAAATAATGTATTTGTATTAATTATAGATACATCTTTTTTTTTGTTCGAAAGAAAACTTCCGCATTAGGACTAAATCCTGTGTCTCGAGGGACTTTAAAAAACATACAACTAATGGACACAATGAACACCCAGACTCGAAACAACAATTTATAAATCACACAAAGTGTTGTCTCGTGTGGGAACCGAACCCACAACACTCGGCGCCGTGTCAAGCGACGAGGCGGCCGCTTAAACCACTACGCCAACCGCGTGGGTTCTTTCTCTGATTCACCCATTTCAGTGTCTACAACATATCCCGTCTCCTATAAAATTAAAAATATAAAATTATTAACATGTACTAAGTACATTCACTAAATAACTTTTGACTTCTTGAAATAACATATAGCTTACAGTTTATTTTACCGAATCTGATTGCTTATTAGATGTACTCAACACGGCGTTGCATCCAGAAGTACTTTGCTCCTCGTCACAATTTACTATCTCAGCGTGTAATTTAAGTGGCCGCTTTTCCTTTGAATTTAAATCAAATAATTATATAAATTTTATATTATTTGAATTAACTATGACTGATATACAATAAAACTGTTACGTTTACATAAACTCACATTTTCTGTTACCGATTTCATTACAGCCTCTGAGCGAGTAATCTTATTTCTCAATCTAAAATTAAAAATATCTTGACAATACACACAAAAAGTTTCAGCAAAATCAATGCAGCCTAAGAAATATACAAAGTTATTTTATCTTTAGTGCAATGCTCTTAGGGGGTAACTTTTGTTGTGGGATTTTGGAAAAGTCACGAAAATATAATCACCTATTCCATATAAAATTGAACTATGACCCCGACAAAATATATGAAACAACTTATAGGTATTTATTTCGCAATTTCGGCAGTCTTAGAACTAAAGTAGTCCATAATGATGGTTACAGTTAAAGAAAAATAACGTTGTATCATTTATACAGGGTGTTTTGTAGGTGATCGGACGAATTTTCGTGTTAGATTATAGTTACAAAGTAATACAAACATAAAGCCTTAATTTTTGAAAAATAGTATGTATGTATTACTATACCATATAAATATGCGGGCATTCTCTAGTTCAATATAAAGAAGGAAACCCCATCATACGCAAAGTGTCCCTCTTCCACTCTATTTTCTAAACTGCAGTATTTAGGTATGTATAAACTATGCTAAATAGTGACATATATACCTAATGAATTTTTAATGAAAATTATAACTGCTTATTAGACTTTACTAATTAACGAGTAATAGACAACTTAAACTTCTACTTGCAAACGATAAAGTGCATATTGTGCTTGAGTTCTACTATCCTTAGTCAGTTTATGTCAATATGTAGGTACTTATGTGATCGACAACTGTATATAATTATGAACTGCAAATAAAAAATATCTACCTCGCTTTCGTTGCTTTCTTTAGGGCTGTACAATGTTTGTTTTTCCTTTTTTTGATACAATGGTATACAGAATCCTTACGCGCCATTGGTAAAACGAATAAAATAAAAACATAACATTATACAAACTACTTAAATAATACATTTGATAGTAAACAAAACAGTAATACACTTATCGTAGGAAAAAAAAACTAAGAATCAAAATGTTGTAGTCGTAGTATAATAATGCGTTTACGATACGGACGCTCGAAGGTCGGCACGCGAGACAAAATGGCACAGGTCCTTCCTCAACGGGCGCTCGCGCCGTACTAATCGATGCATGCTTGTGCATCATAATTTTTTTTTTTTTTTTTTACTCGTCAAAATGACCACACTCCACCTGATGGTAAGCAGTCGTGTGGTCTAAGAGCAGTGGCCTCCACATCGCCCCCACAGTAGCCGAGGCGATGTTGAGGTCTCTACTTTGACGGCCTGAGAAGATGCTTTTTCACGCCCCGCTTAAAGAACCCAGGATTGAAGGAAGAAGGAAACACGTGCCTTGGCAGAGAATTCCATGCCTTGGTCGTTCGGCAGAGATATGAGGACCCAAACTTTTTGGTACGCGCTCTAATCGACTCTACCGTGTAAGGCCCTCCCCTCCCCTTTCCTATCCAGAACAACGCGTGCTGGGCTCAGATGCCATCTGAGCCCAGCACGCGTTGTTCTGGATAGGAAAGGGGAGGGCGGGATAAGGTGGAATAACTCTTCAGAGCACTCCCCGTGGTATATTCTGTAGAAACATGCCAATGAGGCAATGTCTCTACGGAGTTGCAGAGGTTCCAGTGAACTCGTGACCTCTGGATCTCCGATGATACGGACAGCCCGCCGCTGTAACCGGTCGAGAGCGTCCAGCAAGTACTGCGCGGAGCCATCCCAAAGATGAGAACAGTACTCCACGCAACGGCGCACTTGTGCCTTATACAATAGGCACAGTTGCCCAGGCGTGAAGAACCGCCTCACCCCGTTCAGAACTCCGAGTTTTCGCGAAGCTTGCTTAATGACGCTCTCGATATAGGTTTTCTGATTAAGGGAGCGGCAAAGATCCATACCTAAGATGGAGAGACTGTCACGTATCACCAGTGGAGTGTTCTTCAGAGAAGGGAGGGGAAGGAACGGAGACTTTTTTGTAGAGAACGCGCATGCCTGGGTCTTCTTGGCGTTGAACTCGACCAAGTTCTTGGCACCCCATTCATTGATGCGGTCCAAGGTCCGGTCAAGTTCAACGACAAGATTCTGCCTTTTCCCCTCAACCTCAGCCTGTTTGGCCCCAGGATGTCCGAGATATCGCCCATGCACGGTACTGTCGTCCGCATAACAATGTATGTTGCCGAGATTCAACATATCATTGATATGCAGAAGAAAGAGCGTAGGGGATAAGACAGAACCCTGAGGCACTCCTGCATTGACCTGCATAAATTTGGAAGCGCGACCGTCGCAAAGGACCCGAATACGACGCTTCTGCAGGAAACTTGCAATCCAGGTGCACAGTTGAGGGGGCAAGCCATAGGCCGGAAGCTTGGAAAGAAGAGACCGGTGCCAGACTCTGTCGAAAGCTTTGGCTATGTCAAGGCTGATAGCTAAAGACTCGCCGTGCTTGTCCATAGCCTCACCCCAGAGGTGCGTGACGAACGCTAGAAGATCACCCGTTGATCGTTTAGACCGAAAGCCGTATTGGCGATCATTGATCAACGATTGATCCTCCAGGTAGCGGACAATTTGGGTGTTTATAATCCGCTCGAACACCTTGGAAAGCACCGAGGTGATAGCTATGGGTCGATAGTTGCTTGGCTCGGAACGGTCCCCCTTTTTGGGAATCGGTTGAACGTTCGCTTCCTTCCAAGCCTCAGGCACAATGCCTGCGACGTAAGACGTCCGGTATAGGCGCGTAAGTGTGGGAGACAACTCCGCTGCACATTTTTTAAGAACCACAGCTGGGATGCCGTCAGGTCCACTGGCTTTCCGAACATCGAGAGACTGCAGTATCGCACGAACGGTTCGTTGCCTGATACATATATCAGGCATGGTGTAGCCGCAGTTGGCAATGTTAGGCGGCTGCGAACCGCAGTCATCGATTCGGGAGTTGGCCGCAAAGAGATTTGCAAGCAGATCTGCTTTCTCCTGCGGCCGATGAGCCAGTGATCCATTCGGATACCTCAGAGGGGGCAGCATGGTCTGGCAGAAGTTGGACTGCACGGCTTTGGCCAGGCGCCAATAGCTACGACTGCCCGTAGGATGCGCCATTAGTTCCTGGCCGAACCGTGCGACGCGCTGGGCATCCGCTCTTAAGTATGCCCTCTTGCAGACCTTTGTGGCTTGGTTGAACGCTGCCTTCAGGTGATCCACGTTAGGGTCGTGGAGAGTGCGAGCCCTGGTCCAAGCGCGATACGCCGTCTGTTTGCGTTCAACAGCATCGGCGCATTCACGCCCGAACCAGGGCCTTTTCCTGCCGCCGCTCGTGACATCACTGTATGGAATATAATATTCCATACCCAGGATGATTTCACCAGCAACAGCAGTAGCGCTCTCTGATGGATCCCTGTTCTTAAAGCAGCGTTGAGCCCAAGGGATGGATGCGAAGTATTCCCGCATTCCATCCCAGTCTGCTGACGAGTAGTGCCACAGTCGTCGTCTTGCCTCCTCGGGTCGTGGGGGCGTAACAACAACAGCTGTGGCACAAACCAGACAGTGGTCTGAGGTGCCCAAAGGAGCACGAATCGACACACTGTACCGGTTCGGGTTACTCGTCAGCAGCAGATCGAGCAGAGAGGGCGCCTGACCTGCAATATCTGGTATCCGGGTGGGCTGGAGTACCAGTTGAGACAGGTCATGCGTGAGAGCGAACGCATGGGCAGTTCGTCCCGCGTGGTCTGTTTTGGGAGAACCCAACCAGGTCTCATGGTGGGCATTGAAATCTCCCAAGAACACCAACTCAGCGTTCGGAAACCGCTCCTGCGCGTTGTCTGCCGCCTGACTCAGGTAATTGAAGAGTCGAGTTGTCTCAGCGTCTCCTGAATGGGATCGGTAGAGGCACATGTAGATTTGGCTGAAAGAGCCATGATCTACGTGTACCCAAAGGACAGAGAAGGAAGGGTCCTCTAGGCATTGTAGACGGCGACAGCAAATATCCGCCCTAACAAACAAGCATACCCCGGCTTTCGCGAGGAAACACTCCTCTAACACGTAGCCGGGATATTGCAGGTAGTTCGTGTCTGCAGGACGGCGTATTTGTGTCTCCGTTAGAAAAAGCATTGCCAGCCGAGCCGTCTCCAGGTGGTGATGGACGGCATTAAGGTTAGCGTGGAGTCCTCTGATGTTAATAAACTCCACGACACAGGAAGCAGCAGTGGGGTTACGGCGATTGGCTGCTGTTGAACGACAATGCTTTGTTCGTACTGCCATAGAGTGAAAGGAAGGGGAAGCGTGAAAAAAAAGAGGCGGCTATTCTCGCAGCAAAGTGGGGCAAGGCGCAGAGCAAGTTTTGTCATATAACTGTATGGTATGGCGATAGCCGATCCGACGGACGGAAGGACCCCCGTACCCTCCCGAAAGTGGTCGCCGGGACGGTACGGGGGTCCTTATTCTAAATTAGAGTTGTATTCATATACATTTTATGATAAATTTCATGAAGGGATTTTCATCAAACTTTGAAATTAGATTTCTTGAAGAACATAGTTTATTTTGACATGGTTTTATAAATGTAATTACACTTTATTTAAACCAAAAAATCGCAATAAAATTGGGATATAAAACGTAAAAAATGGCCTCAGATTTTATTTTTTTTACGAAATAGTGTTATTAATAATCGATATTCTAGTTTTAAATATGGCAACAAAATTATATTTCTGATACGATACGTATTTTTTCCAGTCAAATTTATAAATATTAGTGATAGATATGAGAGCATGAAGTTAACTCTGCTTTGTTTTTTCAGTAAACTTGTTGTGGGAGATTAATCACCACAAAGTAAACAAATATTTTTTTGTAAATGTGTTTCTAAACTTGGCCATACGAAAGATCGGCCTATTTTTTACATGTATTTAAAAATGTCGGAGTTTTACGTAAGATGGTAAATTAGGCGACTGAAATCTTAGATATTCGCGCGAAAACGTGAAATGGCTCTCAAGTATTAAGTAATTTCAAACAGTATATTTTTTCTTCCGTTACCTTGACCTCTTTAGTGTAAAATATGAGTGATAAAGAGGTTATCGCGCCTACTGAAAAGACTTTTACAAGTGAGGATAGTTCACAGGATTGCTCGTCGGATCAAGAAGGACCAAGGAAACGCCAAAAGCGGTCCAGTTCGCGGGATCTGGATGAAAGGTTTGACTTATTGTCACAGCAATTAGTGAGTCATTTGAACAATATTTTAACTGTATCACTTTCAAACGTGCATATGCCCTTATCTAATATCAACAGCATGCCACATACATCGAATTTGTTGGATAGTTCGCTACCAATATCCAGTGAGCGGTTTTTATGTCCACCTAAATTAGATGCGGGTAGTATCGTGAATTTGAACGTTTCGATCAAAGAACCGGCCGTACCCAAGGCAAAGCAAACACGTGTCGACAAAATTAAGGTTATGCAAAGATTTGACTCGCCCGATTGGAACGCGGTTCAATACACAGAGGTTCAGAAATAGTACGTGGCCTTTCCGGCCTTTACCGAACTAAGAGTGAATGAGGAGCTACGACGTCTGGAGGATCCCTTAACTCCTTTACGTTGGTTTCAAATGGAACGTAGTTTTGCAGCGTTATCCAATGCATTCTTGGCCCAAAATGAAGCCGTAAATTCGGCTTTGCAGTCTTGTTGATTGGTCGGCCTCTGCGGACATTTCATAAATAGCGGACATTCCGGTTAATGCGGACGCATTAACCGGAATGTCCGCTATTTATGAAAAGTTAAACCAGTTATTTGGTAATGAGTCTGAATATGAGACTGTGTCACATGACATACTACAGGTAATTTGCGGGAAACGAGCCGAAGTGTTAGAATTGCGCCGTAGGGATATAGTTAAAAAATTAAAAGATAAATATACGAAAAAAGATCTAGGTAAAATACCTCCTTCTTGAGAGTACATGTTTGATCCGGGCCAGTTATCGACACATTTACAGAAAATTGGTGGTGTAGATAAATTACAAAAGCAGACCTCATCTTCTACCCGCACCCGGGCAAAATCGCCAGAACCCTCGACTTCGTTTGCTAACGCTAAGCCGTTTCGAGGTCGGCCCAATATTAATCATAAATCCAAACAGGCCGAAAACAAAGAATCCGAGCGATCTAATTCCAATAACTCGTTAGCTAGAAAACGGGGGGACAATATAAAACATAGGGTAGAAGATCGGGATATATAAATAAATGACTTTACAGGATTTCCAGGCGGCTGTCTGAGACGCTTTCAAAACACTTGGGCTCTTTTCAATCCACCCAGATCAATATGGAAGTTAATAACAGGTCTCAGTATACCATTCAACAAGACGCCGCCATTAGTTCTCCCAACTTTAGATGTTTTAACAAAGTATCAAACCCTAACATCACAATTAATGTCAACCGAAATTCAAAATTTAATTCAGTTAAAAGTCTTGGAGCCAGTCCCTCTGACACCGTCCTTTATCTCTCCTCTATTCATAATCCCCAAATCCAACGGAAAAGTCGAACCAAATTCAATCTCAAGGCATTAAATCAGTGTATGAAACCGAAGCATTTCCATCTCTTCCATTATCACCAAGTGTCCAATTTTCTACAACAAGGAGATTGGATGGTGAAACTGGATTTAAGTCAGGCCTATTATCACCTGCCAGTAAAAGATCAACACAGAAGGTTCCCCTGAATCAGCTATCAAGGTCAGCTGCTACAGATGACGTGTCTGCCGTTCGGCCTAGCAGCAGCGCCGCGGATTTTCGCCTCGGTAACGAGCTGGACTGCAGAAGTACTTCGCAAGAAAGGACTACGGTTAGTGGTTTATCTGGACGATTATTTGATAGTACATAGGACAGGAATACGCTAACAGCTCATGTAGAAATCGCAATGCAGTTCTTGGCCAGCTTGGGTTTCTGGGTCAATATGGAGAAATCGGTAACGACACCAACGAAGTCAATCGATTTTCTAGGAGTGGCATGGGACAGCAAATTCAACACGAAGTCCCTATCCTCAGACAAGATACAACGAATTCGTCAGATGTTGCGAGTACGACTTGCGGCCGGCAGTTGGAACCTAAAACAGGCACAACGCCTAATAGGTCATCTCAACTTTGCAACTTTCATCACCCATCGGGGAAGGTTGCATTGCCGATTACTGCAGCGACACAGCAACAAACTCAGGAAGTGCCCGCAATCGCAGATTCAGTATCCAGAAGAGGTACAGTCAGAACTGAACTGGTGGTTGGAGAATATCAGTCAGATGACAGCGATTCATCCCCAGAGAATGCCCACGAACCACGTCATCACCGACGCGTCGGACATTCAATGGGGGGCTCTTGTGAACAACGACATGATAAAAGGCCAGTGGGAGCCACATCGGACAAAATGGCATTGCAATCTGAAGGAAATGTTTGCTGTGATAGCCGCTATATCAGCCAAAGCAATGTATCTCCAGAATTCGTCAATGATTCTTCAGAGCTACAACAAAACAGTCGTGGCCTACATAAAAAACGAAGAAGAAACCCGATCACGGCAACTGCTCGATTTGACCCAACAGCTGCTGAACCTTGTGGACCATCTCAACATTGTGCTTCGTCCTCACCACCTACCAGAGCTATTCAACACCGAAGCCGATCACCTGTCAAGAAATCGCACCGCCGCCGAGTGGCACCTACAGACGAAGAAACATCGAGACTGTTCAGGATGTGGGGCACACCAGACCTAGACCTGTTCGCGTCACAGGCAGCTCATGTCGTAGCAAATTATGTTACGCTAGACTTGTCAGACTCGAACGCCTACTTTCACGACGCGTTCAGCAGATCCTGGCATTACCGATTTGCATGGCTGTTCCCGCCGCCCAGCCTAATACCCAGGGTACTGGATCACCTAAATTCAGCCTCAGGTCGGTACATCCTAGTAGCACCCAAGTGGAAGAAGCCCTTTTGGAGGCCAGGTCTGAAGAACCGTGCTCTGAAGCGTCCCGTGAAGCTCAGAGATCTAAAGAAGACGCTGGTGGACACAGTGACAATGCTACCACCGTCACAAGTCAGCAAGTTACACCTGGAAGCCTGGTTCATTTCGGGTGGGATGCCCTGACAGATACGTGGACGCAGCAGGCGAAGCAATTATTGTCTTCGTGTTGGAGACGGTCTACTATAATATATAATATAATAATAATAATATAATATTCTACCACATACACACAACACCATCTAGCCCAAAAAAAAGACTTATGCCCCTATTTGGAGTAGATCGGTGAGATTTTGCCAAGAGAATAGCATAAATTTTCGTTTACCGGATCCATCAAATGTAGCTAGGTACCTGTTTTTTATTTTTGACGGATGGTCTCTCTTACCGAACAATTCTCGTTCATAAATCGGTTATTGCATCCGTTTGCGAAACGATATCTGATGTTAAAATTTCAGCTAAACCAATTGTAAAACACATACTGAAAGCTATCTCCTTGGCAAAACCTGCGCCTTCTAAATTACCGATTTGGGACGCAAGGATTTTGATTAGATCGTTAAAAACGTGCAAAATTAATTTGAATAGTTTATATCAAGTATCCAGACACACTGCGGATATTTTATTGTTATCTTCGGGTCGTAGAGTACATGATCTTACTCTTTTGCATATTGATAGGCAACATTTTATAGATAACACTGATTCTATTACCTTGCACCCTGTCTTCGGGTCGAAGACTGACTCATCAACAATCTAGTTGGACTTTTTTTTATCCGCTCCTGATAAAAGCATCGATGCCGTATATTGGTTACGCACTCTTGTAAATATGACACAAGGAACTCGGGGAAATATTACTAATTTATTTTTAGCAACTAATAGCCCAACAAGGCCAGCTACGGCAGCGATGATTAGTGGTTGGATGAAGCGTCTTTTAGCTGATGTTGGTATTCATGCATCACCTGGAAGTTGTAGATCGGCGGTCTCATCTTTAAATTGGGTAGAAAATTATCATATTAATGATATCCTAGCTAAAGCAAATTGGCAACATGAAGGTACTTTTAGAAAGTTTTACCTGAAACAAATCAATAATTCTAATAGGGTAACAACATCAGAAAACTCCCTGTCCCAGTATTTTCAGCCTGATTAATAGTAGTTGTATAGCAATAGGTTGATTTATACGCGCCTTAGTCAATGTACATTTAAGTTACATTATACATATTATTATGTTCAATCGCATTGTTGCGTTTTAATTGAATACCTACTATATTACCAAAAATACAAGCCACCAGGAGATAACAAACACTTTCTCATAATGGACTTCGGACGTCAAACGGAACGCATAATATAAAAATTTTACCTTCAAATAAAATTTGTATTATGCTTTCATAGACGTCCGAAGTCCCAGAAATTTCTTCCTGGTGCTAGGCCATTATGAGCCGAACAATGACAAAGATGGCGGCTTGTGTTTGGTAGGAAGTTTAGTTGTTTACCGGAAATGATAGAGGGCGCTGTAGGTGCGTCTAGGAAACGGAAGTAAGCGACATCTAGCGACCAAGCGAGGTGAAGGAAGTGATGTACTCTCTCATAATGGACTTCGGACGTCTATGGAAGCATAATACAAATTTTATTTGAAGGTAAAATTTTTATATTATTTGTAATTAATACACTTTGTATGTTTATTATAGAACTGTATTCAAGAAGTTATATGTGTGCTAAAATATAAATTCGGTGAGAGGCATTTATTAAGTATCTATATTAATGAATTATATTACAATAAAATCATATTATTGTATTATGGAAGTCTGAGTAATATCATATTCATACTATGGTCATGATTTCATTTACGACATATTGTGTTCACAATAAAAATACCTACACTTAAATTAGAAACACACTAAATTTGATTTTCTTTGTAAAGTTAACTGTTTTTAGACAAGATAATTTGGTAAACAAAGTGTTCAAAGTTAACATTAAATAATAAAGAGCACCATATTGATAGAACCAATTAAGTGTGGTATTAATTACCACAGGACGACACAAAACCGTATTTTAGTCAACATAAAATGACCGATATCAAAGGCACTATTTCATAATAATTATGTCATATCATTTAATTATAAACTTATCTAAAAACGGGTTTGATTGGATAAAGAGATTTGTTACAAATACATTTAAATGCAGCTAAAGTTACTAGTGAAATGTAATTTAGCTATGGTCACTAGCTAAGTAATGAAATGCTGACATGACGTTATTACGTTGATTTGTACTGAGGCAAAATTATTTGTGATGAAAGCTAGGTAGATTAATATTACTATATTTATATAGCAATATTCAACTAATCATAATAACTCGAGTGTGTATGTATATACGTAAAGTAATTTATAAACAAAATACACATTACAAAATATAATATTTGTACATAATGTGCCGCATATTATGCTTAGTTTAAAACATACCAAAAAATAAATGAAATAATATCAGTAGTCACAGTATCACTGGCAAGGAAACATTACTTAGAAAGAAACATCACAAAGTAACGGCGGTCAAAATAATAAACTTATAATATTTACATTAAAACAATAAAATTATCTATAAATTGATAAAATGCGTAGCCTCAGAATATCTTCGAGTATTAATCTCAAATTATATGGTAAAATTATTTGATACATAATAAACAATTCATTTGGACCTGCAAAATTCATTCATTCATGTCATGTTGTATTCCTTGCGATTATTAGTAAAACTATAGTTCATTCGAGTTTAGAAAATAGTAAATTACATTTTAGGGCTCATTAATCATTCATTCATCAATTAAACATTTAAAATAGGCTGACCTATGTTCATCTGATAGGCGAAAGGGCACTACAAGTAGCTGTATCACTATTTTCTTAAGCTAGTAGTACTATAATGTTTGTGTACAGTATGTTCACTGTAACTTGGCCTGAAAGTTAGCAAAGTTAGAGTTATCTGACTGTACTCAATACCTACAGAAATTAATCCTGTAAATGTAAAAAAGTGTATGGTTGTTACATACATCTTTAGAACAAAGTACTGCCAATAATTTTATACAGCTGCCCTTTTATTATATTTGTACTTTATATAAAAGAACTAGAAATTTTTAAGAAGTATAAAAGTAATAGAAACTTAGAATAAGTCAAACAAAATTAACATTATGTCATGAAGTTAGCGAATTAATTTATATCTATTCACTTAAAACTAAAAATACTATAATTGATATTCCTTGCATAATTCGACATTATCTTACAAGTATATTTACGTTCCATGTCGTACAATATCCACTGGTATTACGTAAAAAACGTTTACGTCACGGGGTCTTTAAAGCTTAAAAAGAAATTTATTGTCGTCAATATCAACAAATTAAATGCCAACTAATACTGCTTTTACAATAACATAAAAAAGTACTATCACATCGTCTTCTAACCAATGCCAATCTCGTTATCAGTAAATATAGATGATTAAATACTCCAACCACGCAAACATTGAACTCCTTAAATCCCGAAATACAAGGCATCTTATCAGTCTGTGATACATTCCACCCATTCATCTCAATATAATATTCCAAAAATACATCATACACAACCATACTCGTACCATATAGCAGACTCTTTCGAGTTATCAGTTTTCTCATTTCTGTTAACATTTTTTCTGTCGTTTCTTAGGTCGTCTCTTTCTTGCATATTTTCATCGACTCCGGTACGCGAGTGTTCCGACATTGATCTGTGATGTTCAACGCCTGGTCTATCGTTCATGCTCTGGCAGGCACCGTCGCCTATTACAGTGGATATTCGATTGTAGACTAAGTATGTTGGATTTTCCTTGATGGGTGTGCTTTGTGGTTTTGAATTTAGATTTGCACTGGGATCGTCGTCTGCAACATACACTGTGCGGCGGGTGCCCGCTGTACCAAACACCGGCGTTGGAGTCGAAGCTGTGAAAATACCAAACATTTATATTTCTTAACTAGTTTACTTTGCAACACTACTTAAAACATTATTTATTGCTAATACTACTATGTATACTCGTAATATGCTATAACGTTGCCATACCCATGGTGGATAGATGGAAAAGATCGGCAGTAGAGGAGACTTATAATGGAATTTTAAAAGTATAACATACTGATTATTTGGAGAACCGATAGTATTATTACCTTACACAATTTATAAAACCAGCGGTCACATTTCCAACAAATTTCAAACAAAAGAATGAAAGGCAATAAGAAAAGAATAGTTCAAATGTATCAAGAGATTTGGATTTCCCAGAGAATTCTGATATTAAATAAAAGTTAGTGCCGATGATGTTTGTTTCATCTTTATCTGGTTTATAAAGACGGAACAATTATGAGATAAGCTTATAAAACATGTATAAATATTGAAGTTTGTGGATAATAAAATAAAAAAATTTATTACCCAAAACACTATTTTTATTACAACTAATAACAATATTTACGCTTTTAATGTTGCTTTTCTTTGTGCCTGCCTATATGGTTACTCTCTGGCTCATGTAATATTGTTTAGTATTTATTTGTTTTACATCAAGTAGAACGACTTGCGCCAATTACACTATTTAATCATTATTTATTTAATATCATATAAATTTAAAATTAAGCATTAACGCATTCTGCTCACAGTACCTCATACATTCTAATAATAATACTTTCCATTCATCCGCAGAAATATGAACTTCTGGGTTAAAGCGTGCCACAGTACGGCAGGCTAGAACCACCAGCAATCGGTGCTTTCTACCACGACAATAGTTGTTGTTAGTATGGATTTATATATGAAAAATAGTTAGTGGCATAAGTTGATAAACTTTTGCAATATTTTGAATGCTGGATTATAACAAAAAAAACATAAAGCACATTAGAAACTTCGTTCAATGTATTATGTTGCTGACCATCCTTATTATTATTTAAACACCAGTAATTATTAGGTAACTTTTAAGCAAAATTTAAATAATATTTAGATTAATACCTGTGGGTAGAACTGTATCGCTTTCTATGCCTTGGAAACTGTTTCTATGTGATGGAGGTACAGCTTTGTGTGGTCGTCTCCTCAAGGAAGCTCGTATAAGTGCGTCATCACCTCCACCACTGTGTATCGACGTCCCAGAAAGCCGCCTAACGAAATTTGATTCACTGGTCAGCCTACTTGAATCTAGGCTTGGAATGGATCCACTTACATCAATATTATCAGACTTTTTTAGAAGCTTTTCGTCAAATCTTCGTGTGAAACTGGACTCAAAGCTGTGTCTCGGCGATTCTGCGCTTGGATTCGAGGACCCTTGATCTTGATCCGAATTTTTAGATATTTTCTCCAATTCTTGACTACCAGGATCAGATTCACCTGATTCTGAACCAGCCAAAGTTAGTTGAGACTTAGAACGACTTGCGTCTTCTATTCGTTTGTTATTTCTAGTTGGCACTTTGTTAATCAAATCTGTGCCAGCTTTTCGAACTCTCTTGACAAATGATGCACCAAAACCACGTCTTTTGGTGGTACAGTTGTCTAATTTCTTATAATGTTCCATGATTTTTTCTTCTAGCTTTTCTTTTTGACGACACAAAGCATTTACTTTATCAGCAAACATTTTTTCTTCCTCGTGATAATGCTGTTTATCTTTTAATGAATGTGCAAGTAGTTCATGGTACTGAGTCAACAGTTGTGACACATGATCCATTAAAGATCGTCTGTCTGCATCTAGACTTTTATTCATTTGAATCAACATTTCGCAATGTTGATTTGTTTTGTTGATCTCTAGCTCCATACTTGTTATTATTTCAATTTTCGTGTTAATCTCACCAGAAATCTCAGTATTTCGTAATTTTAACTGAGTGACTTCACTTCTAAGATTTCTGTATTCTTCTTGCATGTTTCTATATTCATTCTTTAATCTGTCACTAGCTGTAAAGAGATTTCTAAAATCATCTTTGAGTTTTGAGTGCTCAGCTCTAAGGTTTGTCAAATTTCTTGACTCAATTTTTAAATTTTCTCTTTCCATTTCAAAATCTGTTACCTTTTTCTCACAATGAACCAGCTTTTCTTTTAATTCTCGATTCTCTAGTTTAAGGTCTCTTACAGTGACTTTTATAGGCTCACGTTCACTGAGTAATGTTTCGTATTCAGTGTTTAATTGTTCATGTAGGGTTTGCAATGCAACCTGATCTCTAAGTAGATTGTCTTGCTTGTCTTTCAAAACTTCTAATTGTTTGACAATTTCTTCTTTCTCAGCAGCAAGTTGACTGTTAGCAAGTTGTAAAGTCATTTGTTGAGATATTAAGGAGCCATTTTGAGAATTCAAAGTAGCTATGTTTACTTGTAGTTTAGCATTCTCAGCTTGACAATTTTCTAGAGATGACTGTAATGTTGCAAGATCAGAAGTGAGCTGTTCAATTTGTGGGTTCACTAAACTATCATCATTATTGTCGGTATCATTGTCATGATTACAATCACATGGCACCAATTTCATAAGATTTGCTTTAGCAGCAATTTCAGAAATCAAGGCTTCATGATCAACATTAGTAATTATTCTCTCTAACAAGTCTTCTATGTTGATATCTTTGCTTATTATTTCGAAAGCATTTATACCAATCTTTTCCATGCAATTTCTTAGTTTATCAAAATTAACTTTTTCCATAATTAAGTCTTTTTGTAGAGTTTTGATAGTTTCTGAATCGACTTTCTTCTGAGATTTAAGTTCTTGAGTTTTCTGTTCTAAATCTTGGAATCTGCTAGTTAAAGTTTGGCTAATTTCTAATTCTCGGGTTAATCGTTCAAGTTCTTTTTTCTTGAGCTCAATTTCAGTTGTTAACTTATCAAGAGATACATCTTTTTCTTCTACTGCTTCTCTTAATTTATTAACCTCTCTTTGAAGGTTATGGGTATCCCTCTCACTGTATGTTAATTTAGTTTTTAATTCTTCTGTGAGTATTATAAGACCAGTCACTTTATCAGCCTCAGGCTTCACAAGGTTCAATTCTTTAGTTCTTGCATCGAGAGTCTTTTCTAACTCATCCGCTCGTCTTTGTATAGAATCACATAACATTTGAATTCTCTGTTTATCTTTAGTTAGAGATTCCAAATGCTTTTCAAAGTCTTGCAATTTATTTTTTTCTGAATCTCTGTCAATAGATTGTCGATCTATAAATGATTTTTGGCTGTCTAAAGAATCTTGTAACTTTCTGTTCTCCTCTAAAGCATTTCTGAAAACTTCTTCGAGCTCCGAGTTCTGTTGCATAACTCTGTTACAATTTTCTTGCATTTGTTCACATTTTAGAGTCAATCTTTTCTTGTCTTTTTCTAACTCAAGAACTTTGTCACTGCTGTCCAATAAAGTTTGTTCCCTTAAACTATCTATAGTGGATAGCAGTCTTTTATTTTCTAATTCAAGTTTTAAAGCTCTTGCTTGAGCATTGCTAGTCAATTGTTCGGACAAACTGTTTTCGCCGGATTCCAATGTACTCTCCCCTTCATTATCGGTATCTAAATTACTATTATTACTTTCACTTAACACAGATTTTGTAATATATTGCAAGTGATTGTTTTCTTCTATTAGTTCTTGAATTTTTTGTTGATCAGCATCCCTTTCCTGAGACAGAAACAGGATAAATTATGAATCGAAAGGCTATATATAAATAAAACTATTATAAAATAGTTTGAAATTCAACAACATTGTGGCTCATTTGTAAACATCCCTGGTCTGACGCCGTATCACATTGCATTACCGCATAGGCCGCAATAGTACGAGATAATGCAAAAACCTCAAACTAGTTGGCATCGTAAATTGAAACAAATATAATGATTCTTGCTTTGTTTGTTTATTAAACTCGATTGATCGTAATAATAAAACATTTATTTTATATTTTATAAAACAGTTCTTCATAATTGAATACTTATGAACCTACAATTATAAAGAAGGTTGATAGTTAAATACCTTGCCAAGGTATTGGTAGGTAACAAGGTAACCTTGGTGGCACAGTGGTAATAGATATGACTGCTGTGCATAAGAATTTGGGTTTGAATAGCAAGTGGGCCAACAAAAAGTTAGGTTTTTGTGGTAAAAACGCTTAATGGCAGTACTAAGTTAGTTGGCCGTGTTACACAACCCCATGCCTTAGTAAGAAAACAAAATTATTGGCGAAGTGGCATTATTTGGCCAATTCTAAGTTTTACGATGCGGTGTCGTAAATTCAGCCGATGCACTTTCGCACTAGGTCGTGTACGAGCTATTTCTCTTTAAGATCTTAGCTTGTAATATATACTTAATATATTGTTATTCCTTATTTAACCTTCGGACTCACTACAACACCAAAAGATCTGGCAAGCGCTTAGAAATTAAGGAGTAGAAAAGAAGTACATAAGAATCCTTAAAAAAGTATACGAAAACAGCAAAGCTAAAATCAAACTGGAGAAGGAAGGCAAAGAGATTAAAATAGTAAGAGGTGTACGTCAGGGTGATCCCATATCACCTAAACTTTTCACAGTAGTCTTAGAAGAGGTTTTCCGTCAACTGGATTGGGATATCAGTGGATTATCCATCAATGGAGAGAACTTGTCGCATTTAAGATTTGCAGATGACCTTATAATTTTCTTATAAACTAAGTAAGGACTACAAACTATGTTAAACGATCTCGATAGAGAAAGTCGTAAAGTAGGTCTAAGCATGAACATCCAAAAAACCAAAGCCATATGACAAATGGAAAGCAGGAACCTACACATATCAATAACAAAGTAATCGACGAATATGTTTATCTTGGACAAACAATCTCACCGCAAGACGAAACTTTAAAAGAAATAGACAGACGAATAGGAAACGCATGGCGACTTAAAAAGCTCGAAACATTTCAGACTATGGAAAGAAGTATGATGGGGATAAGACTGTTTGATAGAGTTAAAACATCAACTATAAAGAAACAAACAAGGACGAAGGATGTTGCAGTAACAATCAGAAAGCTCAAGTGGAAATAGGCAGGTCACACAATTAGAGGAACAGAAAAATGGTCCAAAACAATAATGTCCTGGTTTACCGGACACAGGAAAAGGAAACAAGGCAAGCCACTTGAAGATGGGCAGATGAAATACAGGCTATAACAGGTAGAAATTGGACAACAATAGCAGGGGATAGGAATAAGTGGAAAGAGTTGCGGGAGGTCTTTGCCTATAAAAGGCATACAGATAGGGTTGTCGGAGACATCATCAATTAATTAACAATAACAAGTGATTTATATTGCAAACTATGTACATAGTTCATTATTATTATTATTATATTGTTACTATGTACTTACTAAAGCAATGTCGTTGGCTTCTCTTTTCAATTTGATCATGGCTGCTTCTAAGGTGAGACATTGCTCCGCCCTCTTTCTTGCTCTCTGCAGCTGTTCTTCTAGAGCATCCCTAGTTTCCATTAAAGCTTTGTTGTCTTCCCGCAATTCCGCCACTCTAGTCTTATAATATTCTGCATCAGCAAGTCGATCGCGATAGCGCTGAATTTCTTGTTCTAATCTGCAATTATTCCAGAGTTGTGTTATAAAGTTTATTAAAAATTATTAAAGTTAGTTGTATTGCTTTATATATTACCTGTCACATCGATCTGCTTTTTCTCTAAGTGCATCAACTTCGTCGCGGTAACCAGCAGATTTACGAGCTTCGTTGAACCACTCTTGACTATCAGAACGAAGCTTTGCTAGAACCAATTTTGTGTGCTCTAATTCTTCGCGACATTCGGATAGTTGCTCGGATTTCTCTTCTCTGAAAGCAAATAAATATTATCAATTAACATAGCGATAGACTAGTGGGCAACCGTTGTACTGCCACGTAGAGGTCTCAAGTTCGAACGCATGTGTGTATTAAATAGTTAATTATCGCTCCCTATAACGGTAAAGGAAAACATCGTGAGGAAACCTGCATGTGTGAGAGTTCTTCATAATGTTTTCGAAGATATGTGAAGCCTGCCAACTCATACTGGTACCAGTGTGGAGGCCTAATTCTTCTCATACTAGGACAGCCAGCCCAGCAGTGGGACACTTTTATACAGGGCTAATACGATTATTCATGTACAAATATGATATCATTGAAATAAAACCTACTGTTCAGTGGTTATCATTACTCACAGTTCCTGTCTTTGCTTTCGCAGTCGTGCTTTCCAATCTGCCAACTCTACAGCTAGATGTTGACTATCGCCATTATTTTGGTTAACATTCTGAGTGGAACGATTCTTTCCATTCTTGTTTTCATTTTCATTTTCACATAAACCTTCATGAAGAACTAAAGAAGCCCAATTTTGTAAATAATGGTCGCGTTCTTTGGCCAGTCGTCGCATGTGATTAAACATTGTTGGTGATTGGAAGAGATCGATAGCATCTGGCGTCAGTACTACAGTTTGCATGTCCGTTACCTTATAATAAACAGAAAACATTTATAAAACAGCTACACATAGTAGGTTCATAAACCTTGCTTCATGGGTACAATTGTTTATGAATTTTAATTGATATTCTCTTCGATCAAATATACTATAGATGCACATTCTCATACAAAAACCGCGTTAATATATGGCACTGACCAGTACTACTTACTTATAAGTGTCTGCATTTATTATGCAATCCAGGAAATAAACCGGAATAACCATTGAACGCCCACTGAGAAAATTTTGTAATAGTTTAGTTAAAACGCGTCAATGTAAAGCGTCCTAAGTGTGTTACTCGCGATACGCAAGCGTACTAAGTATATGGTACGGTCTCCACCGTAGTAGTGGTGTCGATTCGCTCTCGCTTACGGGCAGCGCACGCAAGAGTGAGTGGGTTATGTGCATAATATAGCGCATACGACTGATTTATGCACAGTTTTGTTGGGGCCGTTTTTCGAGCGACGATCGTGCATCTATGGTATATTTGATCGATGGATATTCTATTTTATTTTTTGATATAGGGGTATCTTTACATGCATAATCACACTAAAGATCTGCAAATAATCCAAAATCATCTTCAGTCTTTGATTATTCCTGACAACAGCTTTATGTATTAACCACTCAATAAGGTCACCCACATTTGGCAAGCTATATTCCAAACTTCATACTTCTACTAAAAACATTAATGGAATCCTTACTAACCTAAATCTATACAGACAAAACATTCAGCAGTTGGACAAACACTTGGATGTTTATACAGTGTGTCCCTGGATAAAGTGCAAAGTGCCCGAAAGGGGATGAAACTAGATTATGAATCATCGACAAAAAAATAGATAAAATGATAAAGAATATATATTCTAGGTATTTTACGTGTTTTAAGATTTTAATTTTTTATTACAGGCTCTATGTAAAAAAATATCGATTTCTTCCGAAGTAGTGGGTCTATTTACTTGAAATAAAAATAATAATTATGACTAGTACCTGGCAAATACTATAAAAAAACAAATAGCACGTCAAAAAGTAACTACCATGACTAAAATGCATCTTATTTAACTGTTTTTTTAACTAACTTAAAATTACTAACATTTTTGGCCACGTAACTATGTAAATTTATAGCATATTACGTTAGCTTTCAATGAAAAAAAAAAACATTCTAACTCAAAAAACGCGCTAGCTATGAGCTTCTGAAGTGGACACCTTATCACAATACAATAAAAAATATTACAATTTGCGATTTACTAGGGTATTTAAATACAAATAAGTGTTTTAAAATTAATATAAGATTTTGACACTGGTAACATTTCTGTCATTGTAGCTATGGACTGGTTGATATAGTCATTAATAAATGAAATCACAATTTAAAATGAGTTTTCGTCGGTGAAGTTCTACAGTTTTCTTTTATATCACAAGAATCATATAATTTTCGACTATGAATTAACAATATTTTAGGCAGTATGTCGGAGGCTACTCATTCTAGCCAAATCTTGACATTCTCCTTTGCACCTGTGGTCTCACGAAAATCCACACTTGAAGCGGGCGTCTACTTTTCAAGTAAAGTTTTCAATCAATGTATGGGCACAACCTTAATCGATGGAATTCTAATTGGACCAGTAATTTTAACCAGGACTCTAAGGGTCAGTTCACTCCGAGACGCGACGCGGCGCGACGCTGCGCGCACATATTAATAGAGCGACTCAAAATATACTTTATTTACTACACGAAAAGATACACATTTCATTGTGAGAATTCAGAATACGTTGCACCACGCAGCACTGCGCCTCGAGATGCCTCGCGGCGTAGCGCGACATATCGCGACGCAGCGGTGCATCGCCGATACGCGCGGCGTGCAAGAGCGGTGCTGCGTCTTGCGATGCCGCGCGACGCCGCGAGACGCAGCCTGAGCCCGCTGTGGCGCGCTTACAAATGGTGTAGTGGCGCGCTTGCAAGTGGTAGACTGCGGGTGGGCGCGGGCGGGGCGGACGCCCGCGGCGAGTAGACACGTTCCGCTGCGCCCCGCGGCGTCTCGCTGCACAGCGAGGCGTCGTGCTGCTACGATTTTATGATGCGCCTCGCGACGTTGCGATGCGTCTCGCGGCGGCGCGCGGCGCAGCGCGAAATCATTGGCCTCTTCGAGTGTCGTCGCGTCGCGTCTCGGTGTGAACTGACCCTAACTGCTGAACGTTTTCTAATGCTATTACAAGACCTACCACCAGTCTTGATGCAAGATGTTCCCCTGGCTACGAGACGGCATGGGCGTATGTATTTGTAGATGGATGGATGTCCTGCACATTACGAGCGGGAAGTGCGATGATTTTTGGATGAAAATTACCTGAACTGGTGGATTGGCCGACAGGGGCCAGTAGGCTGGCCAGCGCGCTCACCTGATCTGACACCCCTAGATTCTTTTTTGTGGGGTGTCATGAAACAAAGAGTTTATAGCACGCCAATAAACACCGAGTCAGAGTTGCACGACCGAATCATTCAGTGCGCTAATGATATTAAAAATGATTCAGAAATGATCAGTAGAGCCACGAACCAAATTAGTATTCGTGCAGCAATGTACCTACAAAATCGCGGAGGCCATTTTGAGAATTTAATGCATTAAATAAAAATGTAAATTTTTGTATTGATTAATTAAAATTATTGTGATTAAAGTCTGACTATTATTACTAAAATGTTAATAAGTAACAACTCCTACTTAGCTAACCTGAATGATGACGTGTTAGGCCCGGCGCCCATTATCGGCATCGGCAAGGAAAGGGATCCTTCGGCATCCCTACATGCAAGCGCACACTGTCGGAAATTATGCCTTGGCATGCTGCAACGTTCTTAGGGATGACGAGGCGTCCATAAGCATGCCGCACCGTCCTCAAGCTTGCAAGCCCCGAGTGTTGCCTCGGCGCCGGCGCCGGCGGCGGCGGCGCGGCGGGCGACGGCGTACCGAAGGATCCCGAAGTATCCCGAAGCATCCTCATAGCTGCCGATGCAGTAGCCTCAAGCATACCGTAGCGGTATTTTCGTTACTACGACCATATTATATCATGGAAATTTCTACTTTATTGCCATAAAGTTAATGTATAATGCTTTTTATCACCTAAAATCCTCAGCCGTGCCGATGCCGATAATGAGCGCCGGGCCTTAGGCGTCCACTTTAAAAGCTCGTAGCTTTGAGTTACAATGTTTTTTTTTTAAATTGAAAGCTAACTTAATAGACCATAATAATATGCTAGAAATTTACATAGTTATGTGGCCACAATTTTAGTAATTTTAAGTTATTTAAAAAAAATAGTTTAAAAAGATGCATTTTCTTACAAAAAACTTATTTTTAGTCCTGGTAGCTACTTTTTGGCGTGCTATTTGTTATGCCATAGTATTTGCCAGGTACTAGTCATAATATTTTTTTTTATTTCAAGTATATAGACCCCTTACTTCGGAAGAAATCGATATTTATGTACATAGGATCCTTAATAAAAAAATTTAAATCTTAAAACACGTAAAAAACGTACAAACTATTTTTTCATTTTTTTTTGTCGATGATTCATGGTCTAGTTTCATCGCCTTTCGGGATTGCTTTTTTATCCCCCTGGATACTGGATGTCCCTACAGACAGTATAATTATGATCAATCTATTGGTAATATAAATCCTTATAAAAAATACATTGCGTTAGACCCTAGGACGCATTTAGTGGTATGCTTCTCAAACATAATATGAACTTGCTACACTCTGAGCCTATGCCCACAAATTCATTTGTCTCAATTAAATTACTCATACTAAGAGATCACATAGATCCTACAATCTGCTGTATGTTCGGTCCTACTGAACATAGTCAAATGCTCAGATAATTAGTTTTGTTAAAGTAAAATCCTTATCTTCCAAACTGTGAAAGTTACATCAATATCAAATCAATAATGCAAGAAACAGACAGAGAAATCATTGATTTGAGTTCAAAAACCTATAAATAGTCAGCCACAACTAGTTTTCAAAAGATAGCAGATGCACAGGAAACTGTTGACTAATGTTATTTAATGCACATGCTTAATTCATAATTCTGATTTTCTAATATACATCTCTCAGTAAGCACTGTGTAGTCAGAGACTTTACAAACATTTAGTGTTGTGTTGGGCTGGAACCTAACAACATTCTTATTCTACACATTGACAGTGGTTTATTTACTACTGCATTTTCTTAATCTCTTCTATAAATAGATCGTAAAAGAGTTTCAAAATACTGAATAATTGCTACATTCTATAAACACAATGGAAAACTCAATTCATGATAACATGTAACAAATTTGCATATTAAATATTTATTATGCTATCAACTAGTAATAACTTCAGCCATTCAAGTTGTTGGTTGCAACATTTGAAAAGCTGATTAAAGTGTCATGAGTTCACCAAGGACATTCTACTTCACAAGTATGTTGTGCCATCCGTTTACAACGATGTGTACATGCCAATACAAACAGACCATAGATTTCAAAACAGCTAATTAGCAAGTACATCTTAGTGTAGGTCATGAAATAATTTTGATATACATGTATGTATAAATACAAAACTGGATATGATGAATATGTTAACTTATGTATAATAAAAAGGTTAACTCTTTATCGGGGCAAAAAAGTGTAGCTAATTATCATCACAGTGATTTTGCCACCGTGCCGTGCCACCCACCATCCTGTGGTGCGGTCATTCCATGCCGGAAATCTCAATTTCACAACATGAGGCCCGGCTGGAACTAATGTCTCTAGATGTTCATAAATCGAGCGGGCCAGACGTCATACCGGCAGTGGTGCTTTAAGCAATGTGCTCCTGAGTTGTGTCCAGTATTGACGCGCCTCTTCTCGCTTTCCTATTCCACAAGACAAGATCCGTCTCCATGGAAGACCTTATTCGTTCACCCAGTGCCAAAAAAAGGTGACAGATGTGACCCATCAAACTACAGGTCTATCGCCATACCTTCCCTTCTCTGCGCGAGTGATCAACTCTCGGCATCTGAGGTACCTTGAGGGTCACGATTTGTTGAGTGACCGACAATACGGCTTCCGCCATTGTCACTCAACCGGCGACTTTCTTGTGTATCTCGCGCACTAGCTATTGAGAGCCAAGGTGAGGCAATGGTTGTCAGCTTGGACATGGCGAAAGCTTTCGATCGGGTCTGGCACAAAAGTCTTCTATCGAAGTTACCATCGTACGGACTGCCCAAGAGATTATGCGAATGGGTTGCCAGCTTTTTGTCCGTCAGATGCATCCAAACTGTGGTTGACAGTGATTGCTCTAACCGCATGGACATAAATGCTGGCGTCCCGCAAGACTGTGTTTTACCCGACGTTGTTCCTGCTGCATATCCATAATATGTTGTCAATTGACGGTATTCATTGCTATGCGGATGACAGTACTGGGGATACTTATTACACGGGCCGCGCTTGTGTCTGAAATCGGGATTACTTTGGATAGAGTATCAGAATGGGGAAGACACAATTTAGTCGTATTTAATCCAACTAAGACATAAGCCTCCGCGTTCGCCGCTAAGAAAACCCCATTCACTGTGTCTGCACAACTCCAAAACACGTCTTCCACCATCTCCAAGAGTATTGGAATCCTTGGCCTCGACATCTCAAGATACGGTACAGTACATCAGTACTGTACCGTAGTCATTTAGAGAATAACGTCAAGCTGGCTTCCAAAAAGCTTGGTGTACTCAATAGAGCTAAGCGGTACTTCACTGCGGAGCGAAGACTGCCTCGATATAAGTCGCAAGTCCGGCCTCACATGGAGTACTGCAGTCATATCTGGGCAGGAGCACCAAAATACCAGCTTGATCCTTTTGA
This sequence comes from Catocala sponsa, assembly GCA_963564715.1. Taxonomy (NCBI): domain Eukaryota; kingdom Metazoa; phylum Arthropoda; class Insecta; order Lepidoptera; family Erebidae; genus Catocala; species Catocala sponsa. Next base: position 15,197,808 of record OY751338.1, on the reverse strand, counting down.
CACGGTACCTACATAGACGAGCCTTGAGAATTGTCGATGAGCCCAAACGAATAGACGGTATTGAGCCACTAAGTCTCAGAAGAGACTTTGCCTCCCTTTGTGTGTTCTGCCGCTTGTATAATGGATAGTGTTCTGAGGAGTTGTTTGACATGATGCCTTCAGCGACTTTTTATCATTGCACAGTTCGCCATCGGAGGGATTTCATTCTCACACCTTACAACCTAATTGGTGCCGAACCAATCGGTTTCAAAGGAATTTACTCCCGCGGACGCTCAGGTTATGGAATGAACTCCCTGCCGAGGTTTTCTCATAAGACTACAGTACGAAGTTCTACAAAGAGGGTGTTAAAAAGTTTTTACAGGTTCGGCAACGCGCAAGTGATGCCTCTGGTGTTGCAGGCGTCTATAGGCTACGGTGACCATTTACCATCAGGTGGGCCACAGGTATGCTTGTTTGCCACATTAGTCATAAAAAAATATATTCACCCATTTCCATACTACAACTTCTTAACTTACTATAAATCTGTCATTATTATCTTGTATTAACAACCATGTTTTATAAAAACCCTATGAGACATGATCACATGAGACATCAAACAACTCATTAAGGATGTTCATCGTTGCTTAAGTCAACTTGCCTGTATCGTTAACAAAACCCTATTGGTAGTTAACCAAAATAGCTTATTTCTATTATCATCGAGTAATGTTGATTCAAATATTTTGCTTTCTACTGAATAAGCACTGTAAGGTCACTTAAAGCCATTTTGCCTGCTGCTGATTATGATTAGTGGCAATGTTGGATGTTAAATCATTTTCACTCTAAAAGTAAGGCGATACAGATCATTTTGTATTATGCAACATTTATTTCTTAAAATTCTCTGTCTCTATTGAACGATACTGTAACAAAAGCGATAACGTCAAATTAGAGGTAAGGGTTTTATTGCAATAAAGATCCCCAATCCCCATTATAGTAATGCAGTCGATTTTTCAAACGAATTTTCCAAGTTTTTAATCTTTATATGGTTCTCCTGTAAAGTTCGTAAAATGTCGCTGAAAACAAATAGCCTTTCACCCCTCGATATAAATTACTTCCTACTTACCAGTATTAAAAACTAACAGCAAAGAAAATGTAAACCTTTATAAGCTTCAAACAAAGAAACAACACCATAAAATATGAAAATTAGTTCTTTTAAGCGGTTGTTGTTGTTCCCTTGTCATGTCATGCTTGACTGGTTCAAAATTTATCAATTGTTATGTGTTCATACCTACTAAGTGTGTAGTTCCTTGTTTGTATATGGATGAGTAATTCTATTATCTATGAAGACATATACATGAAGTAACCTCAAAGGTACCTTATAAGTAAAGCCCTTGAAAACCAAAGGAAGCACCATTGAAGTTACATAAAAAGTAACTAGAGTAATCTAATACAATGTGGTACTTGATTTAATATTTTTGCTACCACTTAGGTGTCAAACAAGTTTATAGCTCATCTCATGGTGACCTATGGTAATTATGGTTGCTATGGGTGGTTTTAACAATATGACCTTTACTTGTGCATTGGCAATCTAAAATAACAGGCATCACAGCACTGATCAGTAACATAAGTTTAAAAATCTTTGAGCAATGAACTAAAACCACTTTAGGGTTTGCTAATAAAAAAAATATATAACAAATTTAATAACCATGTACCCACAGTGAATGTATTCTCTTTTGTGTCAAATAAACCTTTTTATTTTTATTATTTTTTAAATGTAAGCTGTTGTTGTAGTACATCTTTTGACACATAATTATTATTAATAGTGTTCTGTAGATATGAAGTGTAGTTATATGAACAAATTTTAAATACCATTGCTGATAAAAATTGAGAATGTTCATTACTTTATATGATAAAGCAATTAAGTATCTTTCAAATAAAAATTGGCGAATATCACTTGCTTATGCACAGCATCTTTTTAAGGGGCCTTGGTAACCCTACATGGTATTCCAGGAACACGACACAAAATTATTTACCAGCGATCTCCAGGAGCGTATTTTTACAAGGTGCTTCAGGATTGCACTGGCTGGATACTATGTTGTGCCCTACTTCACAATTTATATGACAATTGTTCAAAAAAGGAATAGAAACATACCTGTTTAATACATTCCACAATGTTATGTTGAAGTTCCACATGTAGTTCCTTGATTCTAGTTATAAACAGCTCCTTGTTAGGGCATTGTACAGCGGCACCTAGTAGGAGTAGTGCCAAAAGCTTCATGTTCTCTAGACCCTCTCTTGACTCTGGTGATTTGCCTAAACATATACATTCCGGGACCACTAACAGAGTCATGCCAAGTTCCTCCTCATACAAGCTCTTAACATTCTTGATGATAGCATCAAAGTTCTTAACTCTACCCAATATCAGGGCTTGATCTTCCAGACCAGCAAGCTTTGTAATGTGATATGAAGGTTCCGGATCTATCTGCAGATATACTTGGTGCAGGATGTCTCCATTGAACAGGGTGGAGTACTGCCCTATTATGTCTGGGTTTGGAAGACATGATTTTAACTGCAATTATAAAATTATCTATGTTAGTAAAACAGATTGTATCACAAAATAGTTTACTGCAGTTTGTTTTGTGTATGTTTGTATTATCTTAATTACACACACATTCTCTCTTAAAAACTAGTATAGTTCATATAAGACAATATCTTAGAAGTTTCTCTGTGAAATTAATATGTGACTGGGTATTCTCCAGTCAATTGTAACACACACCAACAATGGATCAGTGAACAAGCCTGAGAATCACTGAGAGATATGTAGTATGGGAGGTTGCAAACTCTCTTTTATGTAATACTTGATTGGTTATATTTATTTAGGATATGTTCTTGATTTGATTTAATATTCTGATTATTATGAAACTATTTAATAACACATTTAAAATGTAAAAACTCTACTACAATTCACAAGCAAATAAAAATTTATTTGGAAACTATATATTTATTATTGTTTATATACTAAACAAAACATTTTGTTATATATAATACATTCTAAAACATAATGATATGATCTTCTAATCAGTAAAATAGGACACATATTTAAATATAGTAGCAATATAATATGACTATAATATTGTACACCCATTAAACAACTTTCTACATGATGACATGATAACAGTAAATAGCAGATGGAAGGATAAATATTATAAAATGATAGTAACTAAAGGCGTAAATGAAAATAACCTAGTTGTACATGGTTTTAACAACTATCCATTACAAAACAACTTGGTCACTCGAGTATGACATGGTGGAAAAGCTATAGTCATAATATTTCCTCACCCATAAAGACCTAAAAATAAATATTGTTCTCGAGTATGCAGAAATAACAAAATACCACATTCAGTCACACGGAACGGCTTGGTAAATTTATCTCACGCTTAATTTTTACGCGCACAGTAATAAAAACAGAGGCACGAATCGTTGTGCACTCACCCACGAAACTAGAGGCCCGTTCAAGAAGTCGTCGATTTCGGTACCAGACGCGGCCATCCTTGCCATGCGTTAGGATGAACGGAACCTACTCCTCTGCGATTGTCCGGCACGCATTGCATCGAAGCAGTGCTCAGTATTAAAACGAGCAGCAATTTCACCTAACATCTGCAGTAAATGTGAAAAAAAATCCGTACTACTTTATAGTTTATACCACAATGTTCTAAAAACAAATTGACATTTACCATTAGAGTGACATCCGCTCCTAGTCATAACTAACAGATTACAAATAACTAATGTTTCGTTTTTAGTCGAATTATCTTTTTGAGAAAATTGCGATGTTAACCACCGTACATTTAAATTATGTAAAATAGTGGGTTATGTTATAATAGTTTTGTAATTTGTGAATATTGTGCACTTGTTATTCATTACTAGAAAACTCAATTTAGGTACTTTCAGATTGCTACATTAAACTTATCACCTAACTGTCAAAAGTAGGTATGTCAATTCAATTGTCAAAAACAGTCAATCGATCAACAGTGAGTTCGCGTTTAAAATAAAAAATAATATAAACTAGATAATGCAGCTGGAAAGCATTCAGATTAATTATATATATACCTAGATAAGGAAAACCCTGATCTCCTACATAATGTTCAACAAAACTTCATACAATAAAGTGAAATTTCAAGATCAACAACTGGATGATTATGTTCTCGAGGTAAGTTTAGAAAAATGAGCCCTTATAATCTGTTCTACGGGCTCCACACAAATCTCGCGGTAATGTTTAATAAGTATCACGATTTTATTTCGTACGTCTTAGTAGTTTTCTGCTGTGGTGTGCTGTGAGTATATACACTACACTGAATAAAATAAGTACATCCTCTTCATTTTTATTTTTCAACGAGCTCGTCTTTGTAAATTATGTATATACACTAAATAACTTACTCCTTCTTTATTTTTATTTTCTAACGAATTCATCTATGTTATTTTTATATATATTAAATTAAATACTCCCTCTTCATTTTTGTTTTTCAATTAGCTCATTTTCGTAAGTTATGGTTCAGTATAATTCGCAAAAAGCATTCATAGGAAACAATTATTTTTAGCTATGCTGACTAAGGCTTTAAGTCTAAAGATTCTACCTTATATTATAAAAAAAGTGTTAATCCATTGCTCTGTAATAAACAAAACACTACATTTCTAAAAATATATTGTATATAATTGTATTAAAGAATTTATTTATTGCAGAATTCAGTATTGAAAAGTAAATTGCAAAGTAAAATAGATGCTCTCACAATAATGAGTAGAGAACTAGACAAAAGTAGTATGGAAAGAGACAGGTACAAAGTGTTAGTAGAACAGCTCATGTGCAAGAAAACAGTTCCTATGAAGTCCAGTTCAGATTATCATAACACTGCATATAGACTGACTCCCACTAACACTATTAGTGGTGGAGAGATGCTTGCTAAGACACAGGACCATAACAATATGCTGAAGTTGGAGGTAATTATATTTTTAATTTTAGTTCTTATTGATTTTAGAAGAGAGTGATAGTTGGATATACTATATTTTTAATTATGACTTTGAAAATGAACTTTATGCCAACCTTATTCTGTATGTCACAATCCTAGAGGCTCAGTTTCTACACTTTTGTTAAAGGATAAGTTACTGCAGTAACAGTACTATTTTAGTAGCCAAAGCAAAAAATATTTTTTAGTACTATGCACTGAAAATTAATTTTCATGGGTAATGCATTTTTGATTAATATATGATTGAAATTTTCCTTATTAACCATGATTAATGCAGGTGGAGACATTAAGAAGTAAATTGGAAGAAGCTGCTGGTGATATAATTGTATTGAGGAAACAGTTGCAGAAAAGAGATTCTATAAATGATGATTCCAATGGCAATAAGAAATTATCTAATATATTTACTTATTCCCACAAAGACTATGAGCAGCTTGTCAATGAACTTGAAAAGATCCAGAAAAAAGTAAGTTATACATAAAAAAAAAGAAACATTAAACTATAAAATTCTACTAAATGCATGGTTTCATAATTATCTAATCTACTCATTCATTAATACTGACATATTATATTAATGAATGAATAGATTAATTCAATGCTTATTCTCTAACTAAATATGTACATACCATAAATACTACTTGTCGTCATTAAAATCAGATTCAAAGCTGTAGCAAAAGCAGATTAATTCTTCATATGTATCATTAAATCAAATCTGTACTAATATTATAAAGCTGAAGAGTTTGTTTGTATCTCAGGAACTACTAGTTTGATTTGAAAAATGATTTTAGTGTTGAATAGCCTATTTATCAAGGAAGGTTATTAGGCTATATAACATCACGCTACGACCCACGGGGGTGGCGCAGTTACGATAAAAGCGAGTGACACCGCGGGAACATCTAGTAATGTTATATAATTAGGAGTAATATAAAATTATTTATTAGTTTTATTTACACCTATTTCCATTTTTAAAGGACCATTTAACATTTATACAAAAAATATGTATTATCTTTCATGGCTAGCTTACAGTAGGTACTTAATCAACTTTTATTTACAAGTGTCACAATGTTTTCAGTATCAACAAATTCAGTTAGATTATAGAGCAATATTAGATGAAAAAGAAGAATTGGTTTCTGATAGAGACTACTATAAGAACAAAGTGCAAAGGCTAAATCATCAAATCAGTTATGTCTTATCTAATAGAGCCAAACTACAGGACAGTAATGAAATTGATCCACCAAAGCCTATAGTGGACATTGATGCTCTAGTCACTGAAAATAAGTATTTGCATGAAAGAATAACCCAACTGCAAATAGAGAAGGAAATAATCAAACGGACATTGACTAAGTACAAGGTGAACTGTTTGCTTTTTTAAATATTTATCAGTATCTACCGGAAATTACATTAGATAAGCATGCTAATATTATGGCTTTTCAGACACTACTTGATAATAGAAACAAAAATTATTCTGTGCACATCAAGAAAGGTTTTGCAGATGTAATGAATCAAAAGCAAGGTAATTTTTCTATTCTCTATAATGTCTTTTTGCTAACTTTTTTATGTTCTATTGTTGGAAAGGCTGTCACTGAGGAATTATACATTATCACAAATCTCTTAAACCAGTTTCTATAAGTAAGCTATCCAAAATGTTTAGGTCACTAGGAATGTGGTAAAATGTAACCCTTATGGATATTATCAGTCCAGTTTTTGGACTGTCTCTGTTGCTTATTGCAGCAACAACTAATTATATTGTAATACCGTTTGTCTAACTTTATTGCAAATGAAAAAATTATGGTCACTAGGTTAAAATTGGTGTATCACATGAAGTGGCCATACTTGCAACCTTTTGATTTTGGCACCATTTGTGTCCTGGGTTGGTCAGTGTTGCTGAACTATTCTGTCAAAGAAATACGACTGGTCTATTCTAAATAAGAACCATTTCTTACAGTTGACCATATTCCAAAACCATATACCATATTTACTTATGTAGACAGCTGTGAAAACTAAATCTTGCGCTCTGGTGCCCTGATGCGAAAATGGCTTCATTATTGGAAGCCATATCGTTTTGTCATGTTTCATTTACTTTTTATATCGCTGCATATGGCCAGGATTGCTGCCTATGGAAACCTGAAATATCAGCAATATAACATATGTTTTCCGAGTCTATATAAAAGGATTCCTTGTGCTGTTAACGCAAGGGGCAAAGATTACTTGCTGTCAGCACAACATCCCAATAATTTGTGTCATAAATGTCATAATTCAATTTGTCTAGGTTGTTAGCTGCCTTGTTGTAGGCTTAAGGCGAAATCCCAACTTCATACGAAGATTCCCAGCTTGCAATACTCTCATTAATGTCTGTACCACTTAAAGGTATGCTGTCGAATGTCTCGAGCCTTAATTTGTTTTTTTTTAAATGTCGAACAATGTATGCTATTTAATTACAGGCATGACAGTCTAAAAACATTACCAATACATCTGTATCGGAGAAGTGATAACATTTAACATAATTTTACAGTGCGCGAATTTCTGGATAGCATTAATTCTAAGACACACATGAAGCAAAGCTCGGCAGCTGAATTGAAATCTTTATGTCTTGGATTATTTGAAGCATTAAATGACAAGTCTGTTGCACTACAACATCAAAGAAAGACCAATCAGTATGTATATTCTTGACTTCATTTTTCATATAGATTTTAAGTATCCTTAATAAAAAAAATATTATTACTAAAGCTGAAGTGTTATATATTTAATTAAAATATTTCATTATCGCCCATCCCACACTAGAAATATCCGCCTCACATATTATATAATTAGTAATATGCGCTGATAAGTTAATTTGTCAAAAAATAAATATATTGCTTTTGGTTTACAGAATTCTTGCCAACAGAATAACTGAACTTGAAAAGACTTTAGAAAGCTGGTGTAATGGTCAGAAATACATACCAATATTCCCATCACAAATGTTGATGGATGAATTTTTGACCGATTCTGAGAGATCTGTTAAATCAAACGATTCTAAAGAAAAAGAAACATCCCATGACAATGGGGATAATAATAGAACAAAGTATTCTGACAGTGACGACGATATGAATAAAGAGAATAGTGATGGGTCATCTGCAGATTTGAGAAAAAGCTACGAAAATGGGTGCCAAGGAAATGGCGATGGCCAGAGTATGTCTAAGACAGTTCTACCTCAAGAATTGGAAGAATTAGTAAAAGAAGCTCTTGCCGAATTAAAACCGTCAGAATAAAATAAGTTTATTAAATAATTTAATTACACAAATGGCTGTTTAAGAGTACAATCTGAAAAAGTTATTAATGAATTATTATATTTTAATTTGTGATAAAGCACCAAACCAAAGACATTCCACAAAACATTCTAGTCTATTAGAATCAATTATCTAGTCTATGTTATTATTATTGATGTATGTCTAATTATTGTTATAGCAATTTTATCTCCTATAATATACATTATTATAAAGAATACATCACTTTTATTCGACCCATCTAATGTAAGAAGAAAACTAAACATTGGTTCATAAAAATAATTTATTAGAAGTAACATTTTTCCTAACACAGTTCGTATTTTAAAAGCTCTCTCTATATATATACATATCAAAAGTGATATTATAATTATAGTTTAACTTGACACCCATTGTTTTCCCCGAAATATGTAAGTAGCATTTATAACATGCGTTAATGATGCATCACGACTTAATCAATAATTATTTAAATACATGATAAATACTGCTTTTCCAAATAAGTTTGCAAGTAACTTAATAAAATCATTATAAATTTTAAACATGTATCATGTAAGTAGTCATGAAGATATCAACTTACAACAAAGAAACAATGCTAACATAAAGTAAGAGCTATTAAATAATAAATTATATATCTTAAACAAACTGTTAGATAAGGTAACGTTTAGGGAATAGATACCTTAAAAATATATGATATTTCAAACTAGAAATATATTCTTTAACTTTTAAATGCTATCGTGATTATCAGTAAGTCCATTATCTTGTCACTACTGAGCTAAACTAATTATATTTTTAAACATAATCAGCTCTATCATTTTACATGACTTATATTTATTTATTAGATTAACCATGACATTTATTAGATTAACAACACATGATTTAATGATAAGATTTAAAGGTTGACATGTGCTAATATTGCCATATAAAAAACCTATAATCCGCGATACAGATAATAGATAACATATTATTATGTGTCCTTAAGTTTCTTAATGGGTAAACCATCAACTAGGCATAAGACAATGAACAAAAAATCTTACATGTAGCCTATAATAATATAAACATAATACATAAAAACCACGGATTTTAGGACGCGAGTATCAGTGTATACAATACATTGGTAGCCTTAGTCTCCTCACCAGGTTTTACCGATTTGTTGAAACACTTAACCGATAATACAATCCATAGAACGATGTTATAGTTTATTACTCACTTGTCAATTCAAACAGTACCTCGTGGTACCTTCCCCTCCTTATATAGCAGTATTGCCTATACGTTTGTTTGCAGCGACGCACACAGTTTACAGTAATGTAGAGGTATTTTTGGCAGGGGGCTTTTGTTCTGGTGGATTGATACTTTAATATCTTCATGAAATGCTAGTATAATGTTCAAGTGCCGCAGCGGTGTGGTGGTGTAGTGCTGAATTGTCGCTTCGTTGTCGCGCCGCTAGAACCAAACGAGATAGCAGTGGTCGGTGCTCTCTCTCCGAATACCTCTCGTAGGATTCTAACCCTTCTTGTAGCTTTAGGATCAAGCTATCATAATTTTTGCGGACCACTTCTAATATCTGGAAAATATTCAAGTAGTTTTTTAGATACGTCTATTTTCTTACATTTCGTTTCTTATTTTTTTATACATAACTGCTGTTCTGTGAATTAATCCTATGACAGGGGGAACTTTACAAACATTTAAACAACGGTCACAAAGAACACCTAAGGTCGCAGCCGACTTATACAATACCGCTCCCACACGGCAAAATAATGTTAATAGAAATTTGAGCTTTAAGGCGTCCCCTGTAGACATTATTTATATTAATATCACAAATTAGCAAACAGCTCGCTGTAAGCGAGCTTACCGCCATCGTACCACTCGATAGTTGAAGCCACGCTTACCGCGCGCTTCAAGCGGGCTGCCTGCGCGATGTACGCACGCAGGCTGCTCGCTTGACACATACAATACATGCGCGGGGACAGCTAGTCGACTGCTAGCTGTTAAGCGCGTGGACAGCTGGTTGCCTGCTAGCTGTCGGTGCGTGGACAGCGGGTAGTGGCCTCTCCGTTTGGCTTAGCTGTGCGAGAGCGGTGTTATATAAGTCGGTTGCGACCTTTGAACTCCAAACAACTATTTGTGGATATTATTTATTTTTGTCTCTTGGGGATCGAACCCACACACAACACTCAGCGCAGTGGCAGTAGCGAGGCAACCATTTAAACCACAAGTCGAAGTATTTCCATACGTCTTAGACGTATGGAAATACTTCGACTGCACGCATGGCTTAGTGGTTTAAATGGTTGCCTCGCTACTACCTATACTAATAGGTATGTAAATATATTGCGTATTGCAAACATATGACGACCTGTTCCATTACATGAAATAGGTACAAGTTAAAACAGTTTAAGTCGGTTCATGTGTAAATAGGATTTAGCAGATAAGATAAAACACTATCTACTAACTGACTCACCTGGTCTTCAGTAGGTGTGGATAGACTCTGCGAGGCGAGCCACGCCTCTATCTTGGGCGAGAAGTGTTGTATGATAGCGCGCACATTGACGAGGCAGTTCGCTAAACGTAATGCTTCTTGCTTGAATTCACCGTCACTGGTGGAGTAGCGTAAAGCTGTAAACATTAATAAGAAGAATTAACACACTAATTTTTGGCGCAGTGGTAGTGAATGGGACTCCATATGTGTGCATGAGGTTTCGAGTCCCATGATTCGGGGAATTCTCGGTCAAGCTATATGATATTAAGATTTTCTGTAAAGAAACTCTCTCTCTATCTATAATATAAGTATAGATTTACAATATTACTAAAAATTAACCACTAATAAAGAAGTCCGCTGCTTTGCCAAACCAAGCCTATTTTTTTTTCTTAAATTATAAGAGAATATAATAATAATAATAATGTTTATTATGCAATCCAATCTATACTAATATTATAAAGCTGAAGAGTTTGTTTGTTTGTTTGTTTACTTAACGCGCTAATCTCAGGAACTACTGGTCCGATTTGAAAAATTCTTTCAGTGTTAGATAGCCTATTTATCGAGGAAGGCTATAGGCTATATATCATCACGCTAAGATCAATAGGAGCGGAGCACCAATGAAGAATGTTTCAAAATCGGAGAGTATTTTTTCCTTTTGAGAGCTTCCGCTGCGTGCGCTGCGTAAACAGTTAAAGTTTCGCAAAAATCATGTATGAGAGAATTGTTCCCCTTTAAAAGTTCTAAAAAAAAGTCCGCGACAGCATATGTCTATCTTTTAAGGTTGGCTCACTATAACCATTTTTATGCTAACGAAATTTGTTCTAAAATAATGCATTATTTGGGAAGGTATTTTTATAAACATGATATTAATCCTTATCCAAATAAATATGTTATTCATCACAAGTATTTAATTTAAAACAAAATTGCCCTTCACATCATTCGATTTCAATGAATATCTTAGGAGATATAGCAGTTTTAAAATAACATCGCAGCAAAATAATTACCCATTACAGACATAGTACAAACGATGTTTCTCCTGGTTTATTGTGCGTGATTACTACTGGTTCGATTTGAAAAATTCTTTTAGTGTTGGATAGCCTATTTATCGAGGAAGGCTATAGGCTATATAACATCACGCTACGACCCACGGGGGCGGCGCAGTAACGATAAACGCGGATGAAACCGCGGGAACATCTAGTTTACAATAAAATTGATAGCCACACTAGGCAAAGCCTGTATCGAGGCTATCTGATAGGACAATAACACTTAGGACTAAAAATTTTACATTAATTGTGTAGGTACTTGAAACTAGTTATTCTATCTTACTTCTAAATCTAAATTTTATTGGAAGAAACACCTTGAGGCGGTGATATATTAAAAAGACAACTTATTCTATTAATTTAAAATCAATCAGTAATTTAAAAAATTAAGATGGTAAGATCAGTTTATATCAAACATAAATAAAATTTGTTTAGGAACATCAATAATCAAACTAAACTGGTAAACAAAATCATTAGGTACATAAAGAAGCAAAACCCTGTATAGTTATAAAAATAAAGAAATAAAAACAAGAACAAAGTATAGACAAACTAGCACATTAAAAAATATATGTATGTTTTGTGTATGTGTACATGTGTGTGTATATTATACAAGAAGTTGATTGAAAAGCGATGTATGTAGATAAGGAAATAAGAAAAAGAAATTCGTCCCGGTCTTTGTGAACTTTAGAATTGATATGTACAAAATCTACTAAAACAATTTATGTATAAACTTAAACAAAAGGAACTTAACAAATAATTCATTTCGGTGTTATAACTTATTTATAAGATGCCAAATTAATAACAATTTAATTGATAATAATAAAATTGTACTTTTTACTTACCCATATAGAAAAGATTATCAAAGACTTGATGCATTCTAATCAGTTCATAATATAATTGATCATACGAAGCAGGTGTCGGTAAAAACGTATCTCCAAATGTTATGAACAAATTGAAAATATTCACGACCTGGTAACAAACCACATAAAAAATTATTTAAGCTCATAAATGCTATAGGTCTACAAAATTGATTATGGTACTACGAAAATAACTGATTGTTTACGGTAATATGAACGTTAATTATAACGAAATAAGGTCCAAATCCAAATAGCTTTCTTTTGCAGTAAAAGTGATTGAATATAGATACTATTAATGCTGGGCGGAAGTAGGTCCAACTCACCACCTTATTCTGTATTAATTATTAAGTGACTTAGGCATACTTCCATTCTCTGCACCTGAGTCAGGAGCAGAGTCTGGCAAATGGCTTTAGGGGAGAGCGCAAGTCGTGTAGATCCCTAAGGCAAGGCTGGTGGACTATCCTTCCCGAGGTTGCCGCCTGTTATTGGTCTGGTTCCATAAGAAACAGACGTAACCAAAACCTCCAGCCGTTATACACACACACCCACACATACACACACACACACACAAACACCCTCATACGCACCCACGCACAGACACACACCCACACACAGACACACCCTCCCACACACATACACACAAATACACACACACACACACACACATACACACAAATATATACACATACCACACAGCAAAATTTAAAATAAAAAAATTAAAAAAAATCTAATACAAAATGGACAAAGTGACCCACACATTTAAACTACCCCAGGAGGGTACCAGCGTCCGCGACGCTGGAGAATCCCTCCCTGACCCTACGGGATCAGGCCGCTCCACGTATTCTGGGGGGAGCAATGGATCACCAAAGCCAATTCATCTGCGCGAGCTGGCCAACGCCATGCCCAGCGCAGAAATCATATCAAACGCCTCCTGGAGCATTGCACCGCGTCGAGGCGACGTACGCGCTAATGCGAACGCCGCCTCCGCGAAGCACGTAAGCACAGGAGTAAAGAAACAAAGTGGTAACCGGCGCAACCGACGCAATCGGCGTGCCAAATCCACTGTTGCGCAATCAGTAGGAAGCGAACCGACTACGTCGGTGTCCGCACCGCTGGATGCGCAGTTAACGAGTAGGACAAACACAGCTGAGGGGAATGCTCAGCCAGTCGACCCGACCAGGACCGGTGACACTGTGGGTTTGACTCGGATGGAACTTCCAACCGAACGCGACACGCAAGGTGAACGCAGATGCCAAAACAGGCACGCGGGAGCCATTCAGTCAGGGAGCAGCGACCCTATGATAACGGATACCGCACCCCTGACAGAACAACGCGACGCGAAAGTTGGAACAACGTCGGAGGCAGCCCAACGTGTAGATCCGGTCACGGCTGGTGTCGAAGCAGAGCCGACTCACTCAGCCGTTACAAAAACAGGCTCGCGTCGCAAACGCGGGCCTCGAAAACGCGGACCACGCATCGATGCGCATCGCCCATCACATCCGGACACAGCGAGTGCGCCTACCTTACCTGCAAAGGCAAAGAGAGAGCGCCCAAATGACACGTTGTCGCCGAGAGATGGGCTGAAGCGCGCGAAGCTGGACCAGACGCCAAGGAGGGTAACGATAAGCTATGCAGATGCGACTCAATCGCACCTGCTGATAGCTGTCGCTGCCACGCCTCCCACAGACCTAACGGTGGAACAGGCACAGCAGCTCGAACTCTTCTTAGAGGAGAGGATTGTCGAGGCAGCACTTGCCCCACCGCCAGACAACGAGCCAGCGCTCGTACCAGCATTCCGAGGGAAACCTCTGTCTACAGAGGGAGTACTGAAGATGTGGTGCGAGAACGACAGCACTGTAACCTGGCTCAAGAACACAGTAGCCACGCTGCAATCTCCTATTCCAGGGACCAAGCTGACCGTCATTCGGCAGTCAGACATAGTGAAGAGAGTTCGCGCTTCGCTATGGCTGCCGAAGTCAATCGGTTTGGACCTGACAATGGACCCATCGCCTCCTAATTGCGCAGAACCCATGGTACAGCGTCAAAACCTGGCAGCTGTACGGTGCGGCTATGCAGGAGAAGGGCATCTTCCTGACCCTGGGCATCCCAAAATCTGAAGTGGCCAAGATTTTGGAGAGAGGTCGTCGGGTCTCCTTTGTCTCAGGTAGTGTTTACGTTAAGTTTCACACTGCCGGGGACGGAGACGACTCGATGACCACAGGGCCCCGGGAGGAGCCTAACACCGGCAATGAGGAGGCATCAAAACGGGCACTGCCACTTACTGGCCCAAGTACGTCAGGCACAGCCTGCTCCAAACAGGTATCCATGGTAGATAACGCTACTCCCATACCTACCATGGACACCAGCGACCACCACACGTCTTCAGACGGGGAGTCCGTGAACAGCGATGTTCTCGGATCCTCGTCAGATTAGTGTGGTACAAACCAACCTCCAGCACAAACAAATTGCGACGGCTACCCTACGCAGACTGCTGGAGGTTAACCAAAGGACCATAGCCCTGATCCAGGAGCCGTGGATCAGAGGCGACAGCATATGCGGTCTGAAAAGCATCGGGGGTAAGTGATGTACAATACTTCGGTTCAAAAGCCAAGAACTTGCATCTATATCCCTAGATCAATATCAGCTCTGCTATTAACAAACTTCTGTTCTAGAGACCTTACTGCGGTAGGACTCCAAACAGGGCTCAACAACCAAACGTTAGTACTAGCTTCAGTCTACATGCCCAGCGATGAGGAAATCCCATCTAAGGGGCTGGTTGAACTGGTACAACACTGTGAAGACCACGGCTGGCACATTATCATCTCAGCCGACGCAAACGCTCACCACCCACTGTGGGGAAGCCACACACCGAACAAAAGAGGTGAGTCTTTAACAGAATACATTTTCTCGACTAACCTATCTATAATGAACAATGGCTGCGAGCCCACTTTTGTCAGTTCTAGATACCAAACTATAGTAGATATCACCCTTGCATCGGATGGTGCGGCAGAACTAGTGTCAAACTGGCACGTTTCAGCCGAACCTTCGTTTGCAGACCACAGGCGTATCTGCTATACCATACAAGTGCCAGAGACGGACCAACTGCCTAAACGCAACCCCCGCAAGACGGACGTAGCAAGGTACAGGACCCTTCTCCAATATGAGGTAGATAAAATCTGTTTTAAAGATATGTCTACCAGCACTGACAACATAGACCACAACACTAACATACTTACCAAATGCATCCAACAGAATTACCAACAAGCCTGTCCCCCCACACAACCACCAGTGGCAGGTAAGTCCCAATGGTGGGGACCAGAGCTGGAGAAACTTAGACTCAATCTGAGGAAACTGTTTAACCGAGCTAAAAACACCAGGATCGATGATGACTGGGAGCGATACAAACAAGCTCAATACCACTATAAGAAACGCATAAGATACCGCAGAGGGGAATCTTGGCGGCGTTTCTGTAACAACATTAACACCACTAATGAAGCAGCCAGGGTGAAAAAGGTCCTATCGCAAGATAACAACAGAACCCTAGGCACCATTAGAAAACAAGACGGTACCTACGCGATTTCAGACAATGAAATAAGTCAGGTACTTCTCGAAACACACTTCCCTGGGTGCGAAGTGACGGTAAACCCAAACTGGGAAGACACGCCGTACAATCAACCAACCCAGATTGACTGGACAGTGGCCAAATCCATGGTCACTGCTGACCGAATATCGTGGGCGATAGATAGCTTCCAGCCCTTCAAATCTGCGGGCCTGGACGAGATATTCCCAGCTCTCTTGAAATGGGGACAAGCAACAGTTGTGCCACACCTGCTTAACATATACAGAGCATCGATAGCGCATAACTACATACCTCGCCAGTGGAGAGAAGTCAAAGTAATCTTTCTACCCAAACCGGGTAAGTCAGACTACACACAGGCGAAATCATACAGACCGATCAGCCTAACCTCTTTTCTGCTGAAGACTTTAGAGAGACTAGCTGATCGGTATTTAAGGGAAGTTGCTCTAAGACTCAAGCCACTACACCGCCAGCAACACGCCTATAGGCAAGGCAGATCAACGGAATCAGCGCTACACTCTGTTGTAGGAACAATAGAAACAGCACTATCTGACAAATTAATGACACTAGGGGCTTTCATTGATATAGAAGGAGCTTTTGATAAGACAAAATTCAATAGTATCAGCCAGTCACTCAGCACATTTGGAGTTGATAGAACCACTAGTGGCTGGATCGATCAACTTCTAAAGATGCGGGCCATACAATTCACGGTGAACTCTACCACGAGAGGCATAGTAGCGAAGGGCTGTCCCCAAGGAGGAGTACTCTCGCCGCTGCTATGGAACATCGTGGTAGATGACCTGTTAAAACGCCTTAATAGCAGATGCTACTACACGGTCGGCTATGCGGACGACATAACCATTCTGATCAAAGGCGACTCAGAAAACATAATCTGTAATCGCATGCAATCGGCGCTCAGGATCATGGAACAATGGTGTAAACATCATGAACTGACGGTGAACCCGACTAAGACAGAACTGGTCCTTTTCACACATAAAAGGAAAACTCAGTTAACAAACATGCCAAAATTATTTGGAACGGAACTTACCCTATCGCAAGAAGTCAAGTATCTGGGCGTAGTACTCGACCATAAGCTGAACTGGAGTAAGCACCTTAACACGAAAATAACCAAAGCATGCACAACATTCTGGCAATGCAGAAGATTAATAGGCAGAAAATGGGGCCTCAAACCATCTATAACCATATGGCTCTACACGGCCATAATACGCCCTATGATAACATATGGCGCCATAGTTTGGTGGCCCCGCACTCTTCTAAGCACAGTCATGCACAAACTACAAAGCCTACAACGACTCGCCTGCCTGGCGACGACAGGCTGTATGAGAACAACCCCCACGGCAGCGCTGGAGGCCATACTAAATCTCAGACCCCTACACCTTATCATACAGCAGGAAGCTGTCGCAGCTGCCATACGGCTTGAAAAGGTAGGGCTCTGGAAACGAGACAATAGAATAACTCATGCGCGCCTAAAGGAGTTAGTATACAATGAAATTCCAATGATAGAGGCGACATGTGATATCATCCCAAAAACCTTTGTCTTTGACAAAAAATACCACATCCAACTTCATGAGGAATCTAAAGATAGCTCTGGCATACATGAAGTGAGAATATACACGGATGGATCTAAAACAAAATCAGGAACAGGAGTCGGAGTCTTCTCCCACGACCTAAACATCAATTACTCAACGACCCTGGGAAACCTCAACACTATCTTCCAGGCAGAATGTGTTGGAATCACCCGGGCTGCAACAGCGGTTACATCAAGGGGTATAAGCGATAAGTCAATACGCATTATCTCAGATAGTGCCGCGGTACTACAAGCCCTTAAGAGTAACTGCTTCAACAGTGGACTCATTTTGGAGTGTCACCGTGAGCTGCAAAGTATTGCAACAAAAAATCGGGTAACGTTGCAGTGGATACGCGGCCACAGCAACTCTTCTGGCAATGATGCTGCAGATCAACTGGCAAAGAGAGGATCGAACACCAAAATGGTAGGACCCGAACCAATTGTCCCGATACCCTTCTGCCAACTCAAAACATGGTTATGCGATAGAACCACGGAACTACACGAAAAACAGTGGATAGAAACAAAGGAATGTAGACAGACGAAGGAAGCCCTTCCATGCTTAGACAGACATTTGTCACGCAAACTGCTACGTTCCACAAGGAAAAACTTACGTCACCTAGTGGGTATAATAACAGGCCACTGCTCACTCAACAGGCACCTATTCAACATCGGCATCACTGACAGTCCCTTATGTAGAGGCTGCATGGAGACCGAGGAGACACCGGCTCACGTGCTTATACATTGTAAAAGCGTGAGCAACCAACGGGCGAAATTCCTAAACAGTCCAGAAACGATGAAGGAGGTACTGCGCAACATCGGTCCCCTATTGTCTTTCTGGATGGAGCTGGGGTGGTATGAGTAGCCGAACGGTATTCCGCGTCGGTTACTTACGCACAATGGCCCAATTGTGGGGCTAAGTGCGGATAACATACGTCCAACTAAACTAAACTAAACTATTAATGCTATTTGTTTACGGTAATATAAACTTTACTCGTAGCAAAATAAGGTCTACATCGTAATTGTTGTATTTTCCCGTAAATTTGATTAATTGTAGATACTATTAAGATTACATACCTGCTGTGCCATAATAAATATATTGTGTCTTCTTAACAGAGTACTTTCATTGGCCACTAAGAACTTTAGTAATGCTATGAGTGCGGCCCACAAAGGCCGCCAGTCTCTCGAAAGTCGAACCCGACATCGCTTCTGGTAGCTGAGAAGCCGCAGCAATACGCCAACACATAATTGATATAGTTCTCCAGGAAACTTCTTTAGTAGATGGCACATTATGAACTCGACAAGTAAATCTGTAATATATATATATGAGATTAACAGTAATTACATGGGTTACCGCGAAATTTCAAATCGATTTGGAAAGGCGCCCATAAACATTTTATTAATGTGCTCAGCCTTCATTACACGAAGTGCCATCTATAGTATTTTAGAATACTTTACCTATTAAAGTAGAAGCTAGGGGCTGTGACGGTGGTTCCTCTAGGACTATTTTCCTATGGCGCATTGGTAGCCTATACAATTGTACCTATAACAAAAGACATGGATTTTATAAACAGTATAAAATATATTTCATAATGCTAATACGTTATTATGGAATGTAATTACCTTAAATGTAAGATTTTGGTCATGCATGATAGAATTTGCAAACTGTTCTTCAACAATACAAGTGAGTATAATGAAGCAAAGACTGCATTTGTTAATGCTTGTTTCACTCCGCGTATCCGCCATCACAATGGAACTGAAAATGTTTAAATTTTAATATAAACAGTTAAAGCCCTTAGTATTTTAGGAAAAGAACGTGTGTAATAGATACAGTGGTTCTTCTTCTTTAATTTAAGAACGTAGCTCTTGCCAGTGGAGCTATCGCCACATATTTCTGTCTTCTGCTTTTCTTTTGACCGTCTGATATGACTCGACTCCCACTTTTTCGACAAAGGTAGGTCTCGTCTTACCCTTCCTCTCCTTTCTAGAGTAGTTGCCAACAAGATTTTTAATAAACAATCTTTTTAAAAATAAGTAAAGCCTATCAAGCCTATTTGGCTTGGCACCGACTTCAAACAGATCAGTAGGTACCTAGCAGGTATAATAATACTTTTTAGTTTATTTTTCGCTTTTAAGTGCAGATGTTTTTTTTCTTGAAGTCGGTTTTACTTTATTTTTAAAAAGTTTGTTAACTTTCAATTTTTAGTTAATTTGTAGCATCATGGGTAGACCAATTAAAGGTGCCGCCCGCATGAGGGAAAAGAGAGACAAGAAATCGTTTGAAGCAAATAAAGAACGTTTATCCACAAATTGCAAACAGAATGCCATATCACGTTCCCAAGAATCACCATTGACACGTCATGCTAGATTATCTCAGATGAGAAATTACATTCGTTCTCAATTGTCATAAGAATCGCAAAGTGATAGGACCCGTCGACTCAATCGTATTCATGAGCTAGATAAACAACTGAAGGAACCACATGATGAAAAAGCATTGCGTGAAATGCAACGCTTAAGATTTTTGTAAATAAATATCTGGGAACACGGTAGATGAAATGTCTTAAGCAACTTTATTACACACTAGTTTTCCACGCCGCGGCTACGCCCGCGTATAATTAGGTTTTCCCGCGGTGAAAGTAGCCTATGTCTATCAGGGATAATGTAGGATTCTAATGATGAAAGAATGTTCAAAATCGGTTAAGTCCATCCAGAGATTACCCCCTACAACCTCACAAACATACCTAAAAAATACGCGTCAAATTGATAACCTCCTCATTTTTTTCTTAAAGTCGGTTAAAATGATTAATACTTTTAGTTTCTAGCACTCACTCTGTTGTCTCGAGAGAAATCAATCATCGATATCGACAAGTTTCTATACATTATTTTAGAACAAGAAATCACCTAACTCCTAACCGTTAAAGAGTTATAGCTTCCTTCATCAGCTCAGCGTCATGAGATGATGATGACCATACGCAAATGTCTCAATAGCTTTAGAAAATATATGAAAAACATTGTTAATACCTATAACATTTGAGGGTTGCCCTCGATTTCCCTGGGATTCCATCATCAGATCCTGACTTGGTGCCAATGGGACAACCTCAGGAGTAGGTATACTCTTTCAAATAAAAAAATAATTTTGAGAATCGATTCATAAACGACGAAGTTATCCGCGAACACACATAAATACTTAATAACTTTTTTGAAGTCAGTTAAAAAACTCCTTTTTTGAAGTCGTTAAAAAACATCCTCCATTTTTGAAATCGGTTAAAAAGTAGCTCGTCGGAGTCGCGAAGCCTGGTGTGGGTATTAATCGGCCCTAAAATCTGAACTGATTTGTAATTAGAAAACAGTTGTGTCTTTTGGGCCAATCAAGACGACGACGCCCACGTTGTTGTCATATATCTTTTCATTGTTTATTTTACTGTTAGGTATACACGCGTCGATCGGAGCGATCACCAATTTTCACATGTTACACACCTTAGAATCAATATTCTACTATTGATTCTAAGGTTGTTCACATCCCTATTATAGACTACAGATTAATTAGCTTCGTCAAGAGAGCGCTTGTACTGTTTCAATGTCGTTTGCCTATGGGAGGTTTGCGTACCACAAATTGGGAACCACTGAGTTAGAAGAAGAAACTCTTATTAAATTATTATAGCAGCAAACTCACCAATATTGGAAGAACGTGACTAGTAAATTCGTAGGTTGATCGTTGTCTAGAGCTTGTATTTGGGATAAATTAGGTGGACTCTGTAACAATATTATTAATAACAACATATTAGTAAAACAATTATGTATAGCTGGCTTTTGCCTGCGACTTCGTCTGCGTGGAATAGTTACTTTGGCCTTTGGGCAGCATTTTTAATGTTTTAAGGAACTTATTATGCTAATAATACACATATAAATGCCGTGATTTACCTACTGCAAATAGCTCATTTTAATACATTTTTATACACTACGTTTTTGTTCATCCTTTGCTAAAACATAAAGATTTTGCGGGTTTGAAACTCGTGAGCACGCCACATAAAGTTGCCCATGGAAAACAGTTTTGTTTATTACTACCGTAAATGGTGCTTTTAGGGGAATCTGCACTCTTTAAACTGAAAGTGCAAATCGGTCCGAATTATTGAAATACGGGGAATTAAAACATTTTCTCCTTTTGCCATTCTAGTCATGATTATAACTTATAATCATTACTAGAATGGCAAAAGGAGAAAATGTCCGCAGGACGCAATACTATAAAAGTTATAATTTATAACTTTTATACTATTGCGTCCTAGATGAATAATTTGTTGCCGTGTATCATTACATAGCCTTGGTGCGTCAAGATTTCTCATTAACAGGACTGGAATACCAATTTTCAGCCTTAACTTATGGAAAGGCACTCCTGATAATTCTAAAAAGTTGAGAAACTCTATAGGGTACGATGTCACTTGTTCAGTGTCCTTAACATGTCTACTGAGAGTTTATAATTTGTTCCTTTATCTGGCCTACTGTCTCATTTTACGGCGCCAAAGTTGACCTTTCACACAACCATTCTCGATTGCCCATGCTTATTTGTAGATCTAGATAGACATTATTAAATTCTCCGACTTTTAAAAGAGCAGCCGCCCATTGCCCTGCGTGAGAATCGTTGTGTAGTTGTACTCGCATATTTGTAGTCAGACAAAACTTTTTTACGAGTACCTACCCATAATACAGGAGACGTTTGAAGGCAAACAGGCATTTATTTTATCTGCCGGTGTACCCCTAGTAATAACCGGCTGGGTCTGTCTAAAGTCACCAGCTAAAAGTACCACCATATTTTTCATGGTGTAATATAGTGCTTAGATTGCTCTTTTGTGGGACATCGTACATTCATTCCAAACCAACAGCTTACACTGCTGCAACATTTTTCCACGCTTACCGCTTTTGCTAATGTTACAAATTCCCTCACTACGCCGCGCTGCGCCGGCGCCGGCGCATCTTTCATTGTGTATGAAGCTTGGCGTGTCCCACGCTCACGCAACGTGTATATATTAAGACGGCAATTTTACTAATTATACAGTGTTTCCGATAAATAAACGTACCTATTGTAAAAATAGACATACTCTTGTAAGTTTAAGATTTGTTTGGGCTTCCACACGAACTTTCGTCTTCTATTTCATTCCCATGTAAGTGGAAATTTCAAGTTTTGATTGAGTGTCTAAATACAAAGTCTTATTTATGGTTTTATCTTTGATAATGACGCATACAAACTTTCATCCCTTATTTCAAACCCTGCATGCCCTTTTTTCAACAAAAGGTAGTCTATGTCCTTTCGTAAGGTCTAATCGATCTTTGTTCCAAATTTTATCAAAATCGGTAGTGGTTTTGGCGCGATAATGATGAATTCCCATACAAACCCTCATCCCTTATTTTAACCCTTCATGGCCTTTTTTACAACAAAAGGTAGCCTATATCCTTTCCCAAGGATCCTATATCTATCTCTGTACCACGTTTCATCAAAATCGGTTCAGTGGTTTAGGTTAGCGTAACAGACAGACAGAGTTACTTTCGCATTTATAATATTAGTAGGGATCTGAAAAGCGGTCGCAGTTTAATGTAAGATAGCTAGACTATCGATCAAATGGTCGTGGGTTCGGTTGCCAGTCTTATTGCCGATATAAAATTGCTTCTTGCGCAGGCTTAGCGGATGCTCACTAAAGTTACGATTATGAACGAGGTAAAGAACTTAATGTGACACCTAATCTATAAACATAATAAATCAATTGCCGCGCGTTAGTCTCGCAAGAACTCGAAATGGGCTCGACCAAATGTAAAGAAACCCAAACATCTAGCCACATACATAAAATATTGATATTGGTAATTTTGTATTGGGATTGTCATTTTAATACATAATTATGGCTATCATGGCGGAGCGTAGCGTTATGCGATATAAGAAAAAAAGTCAACATCAATCAGAAGTTTCGTAGTTTAATGTACCCCAGCAGTTTTCATACAAACTTGTTGTGAGCTAACAATGCGACACGTTGTAGTAATTTACAATCTATACTAATATTATAAAGCTGAAGAGTTTGGTTGTTTGTTTGAACGCGCTAATCTCAGGAACTACTGATTTGAATTGAAAAATTCTTTTAGTGTTGGATAGCCTATTTATCGAGGAAGGCTATAGGCTATCACAACATCACGCTACGACCCACGGGGGCGGCGCAGTAACGATAAACGCGGGTGAAACCGCGGGAACATCTAGTATATTATATGTATGTAAGATGCCTATGTTCGTTACCTGATGGGGAGGCAGTGTGGCGGGCGGCGAGGGCGGCGCGGAAGAAGCCGCGGCCGACGACGAGTGCGCCAGTGTCGTCATAAAGTTTCGGTTCAAGTGTGCTGCTTCGTACAAGGCAAGTAGCATGCCTTCTTCACCGCCACTGTATCATACAAGTGAGATTTAAAAAGCCGTGATAGTCTTTATGGTATCGAATTTACGCTTAATTTAATAGAACAATGTGATTTACTATAGATGATATTGTTCTATAAAATCAATCGTAAGAGCAATAAGGGTTCATATGATAATAATATATGTATGTAGATGATCCACATATAGCTATTATGGGATATTTTATTCATAACCATTTAATTTCTAAAGATAGGTAGGACTGGGTGTCGACACAATATCAATCCTATTTATTAACGTTACGGTCACCAATTACCACGTGAACGTTTAAAACAGTAAACAACTTGTTGTGTATGTATGAACGCATGGCTTATTTTCACGCCTTCACGACCGAAATCATCGATTTTCACGCTTGTTATCTAAAACCACATAGTTGTGTTCATTGTAATCTATAAACAAAAGCTTTATTTATTTAGTAGACATACTTTTACGTCGCACAGTGTTACTATGGATGATGATATCTGATTTAGTATTTAAGCTGTGTGCAGCCACACAGCGTAAATACCACAGAAATAAATAGTAGTAGAATGGTGAAGAGGGCGTGGCGCGCGTGCCAAGCTATTGCACTATAGTGCATATGCTTCTAAACGCATTCGCATTACGCAACGCGTCTCCCGTTCGCGCGCTCCGGAGGTAAAAAAACATTAAATTCGTTACAAATATGGCATATTGTGCAGTTTCCAATTGTAAAAATAAAAGTGATGCAATAAATATGGAAAAAGGAGGCATTTCATATCACCAGTAAGTATTTAAATTGAGTAAAAGTTAAGATTATTGAGATTCAAAATAAGTGTTCTACTTTTACCATGTTTGTCTAATAAGATCATCATCGTTCATTTCTTCGTTATGTTAAATATCCATTGCTTGAATTATGCGATACTTGTTCACATAAATATGAAACCCACACGCAATGTACGTCGAGATAAGCGATATTCACAAGAAGCCAAAAACAATAACAAATCAGGGGCGTCGGGTCAAATAAATAGTTGTGATTGGTCAGCGATTGCGCTAGTGATTGACGTTCGGTTTATGGTGACGTCTTAAATTTATCGATAAATAAAATGAATATTAATTCGAAGGACACTCTTGAATTAATTATTATGTCGATATCAATACGTTTGTTAATATTAATCAACTGTTTCTTTGATCTGTAAGTTTAGTCTAATGGTAGTGTGTATACGATTACTGATTAAGTCAGGCAGAATAATGTTGTTAAGAATTTTTTCATTATTAACAATTTATTTAAACGAATGTTTGTTAGTACCCTACACCCTTGCTTTGCTAAACGTGGCAGTAAATGTAAATTCACAGACAGAATTTAGTGTAACTTTGACATTCATAAGTGTTACTTTGTAACCTAACTTGAATAAATTTATTTTTGATATAATAATATACATTATATAAAGTATATTCTATAATATAGTCAAAAGTTTTATAAGGTTTCAATACAGATTTTTAACTAAATAAATATGTTTTATTTAAATAACATTATACTGTAATCAAAGTTTACATAGTACCTAATATGTTATCATCACTATTCATAATAAAACATTTTACATAAAAACAATAACATAGTTTCATCTTCCACAGCTCTCAACATATCGATAATAATTCCATAGGGTCCACTCACTATTTATACGTCACTGTAGGCGGGGCTTGCCGAAATGTGGCACGCGCGAAATGTACGCGAAGACGTGACATTCACCATTCTACTACTATTTATTTCTGTGGTAAATACTAACTCTAATGTCTACTCTCAATTATTGTTATAGATGTAACACATATCAACAAAAAACATAAAATATCTCATTAGGTGAAGAACTCTATAGAAGTAGACTAAGCACGACATTATTACTGCTCTGACTTTGTACTAGTATGTGCAAAAAACATACAATACGAATTTGTTTTAAAAAATACCTGTTCCTCTGTCCTCTAACAACTGGTTGTGTGTCATCGCTGGTGAGAAATATACCGCCGACCATACTGGTGAGTGAGGAAAGCCAGCCTCCACCGCCGCCGCCTCCTTGCATGCCTCCAAATGTCGACATCACATAATCATTTAAAGCTGCTGTTATTACTTGGCCATAGCTAAAATATTACAGTGAATTTAAGATGGGCAGTCAGATTATAATACATTATTATTTCAACCGGCTTATTCCCGTGCGCTCCAAATCTATTGTTCTCTAAAATTCATTTTTCCATACATTAGTTACCAGGAGCTCTAAAGATTTTTATATGAAAACTAGCTTTTGCCCGCGGCTTCGCTCGCGTTAATTTAGAATTTGACAATCAATTCGGGTTGTACTCTGCTTGTATATAATAATTTGTGACATAAATATTTGTTAACTATTAATAAAGACTTATCAACAATTAATAAATGTACTTTCTTCCCAAATAAATATTTATTGAATGTTAAAATATATTATTTAAATTTAAGAAATTAAATAAATTATTAATAGTTAATAAATCCTTTTATCAGTGTATTGATAGAAAACAGTGACTTAATTTAAACAGTTTTCATTTGCTTATTATTTGACTTACCTTTCACAATAATAAAACAGGTATATTTATTAACCACGTATACGTCTTCGTTTTGATTTATTAACCACGTATACGTTTTCGTTTTGATTTAAAACAATTCCCAAAAAATGCCAAGTACAATATATACAGGTACGGTAATGGCCGCTGTTGGCGGGAGCTTACAACACTTGTTTATTTACATGAAATCACTTAATTAACTGAGAGTTAAAACTGTCTCTGTCAGATTAATAAATAGTAAATAAATTATTGCGCTGGAAATTAATGATAATTTTATGATGACAGTAAAATTAATATGAGAGTTGCAAAGGAAAATTAAAATAATAGGTATAACAGTCACTGCTACGATTGATACACAAATAAAACTAAAAAAACATGGCTGAAAAATGTATAGTGAGTAAGACAGGAGACCGGCTTCGTCCTCATCCCTACTACGTAATGTTTGCTGGATAAGTGGTGACACTTGGCGGGGATAACTGATCGATTTATAGTTGATCAGTAGTCGAACGGTGAGGGCGGGAGATGAAATTGAATTTAAAAAAAAATCATAATTAAAGGAACTTGAAATTATAATATCTGGATAGGAATTAACAAATAAAAAATAGGGGTTGATCGTAAAGGGGTGAAAAATTGAGAGTATTATGAGATTTTTTATTGTAAGTCATCAAAAAATTAAATAAAAAAATTTTGCCAAAAAATTAAAGTTTATAATTAACAAATAAAAAATAGGAGTTGATCATAGAGGGGTGAAAAATTGAAAGTAATATGAGATTTTTTATTGTAAGTCATCAAAAAATTTAAAAAAAAAATTGCCAAAAAATTAAAGTTTATAATTAACAAATAAAAAATAGGAGTTGATCGTAGAGGGGTGAAAAATTGAAAGTAATATGAGATTTTTTATTGTAAGTCATCAAAAAATTAAAAAAATAATTTGCCAAAAAATTAAAGTTTATAATTAACAAATAAAAAATAGGAGTTGATCGTAGAGGGGTGAAAAATTGAGAGTAATATGAGATTTTTTATTGTAAGTCATCATAAAATTAAAAAAAAAATTTGCCAAAAAATTAAAGTTTATAATTAACAAATAAAAAATAGGGGTTGATCGTAGAGGGGTGAAAAATTGAGAGTAATATGAGATTTTTTATTGTAAGTCATCAAAAAATAAAAATAAAAAATTACCAAAAAAAATTAAAGTTTTTAATTAACAAATAAAATATAAGGGTTGATCGTAGAGGGGTGAAAATTTAGGGTTGTATGTATTTTTGTATGCTGTGTCATAAAAAAATAAAAACAAAAATTTTGCCTAAAAATTAAAAAATAAAATTTAGGGGTGGACTACCCTTAACATTTAGGGGGATGAAAAATAGATGTTGGCCGATTCTCCACCCTGGCCGACAATCACGCTAAGGATCACAAAAATCGGTCGAGCCGTTTCGGAGGAGTTCAAGTTCGAACCCCGTGACACGAGAATGTTATATATTAGATAATAAATAAAGCCACATTTACCAATTTCATTCCCTACAGCTCCAAAACATTCTCTAGGTACTTTGAGATTTTATTTCTTATCAAAACTAATATTATATTATTACATGTTTGAATTCTGCTAACCACACAGTTTGCTTTGTAGCTGTCGGGAACACACTAGTAAGTAAGTCTTTATTTAATTATTTGTAATATAATTTGGAGCTCCTAGGAATAAATATATGGAGATCTGAGGATTTAGAGAAATAATTTTTCATAAGCTTTTGGAGCCCATTGGAAACGATTTTACATAATAATAATAATATTTTATTTTAGTCTTGAAGCGCTTGGGAGCAAAATAGCGGAGCGGGCGGGAATAAGCCTTTCAACCATGTAAAATGTTCATTTTGGACTGCTTGACATGATAAAATTTATGACTGAGCGGTTGTGGGTTTGAATTACACGCCTTGTACTATTGTCGTGCATCCACTCCTAACACAAGCAGTTTATTTAATTATTTATTGACTCACCAAAAAAGTTGCAATTAAAGAGAAACAGGATATAGAGTATCTGTATACTCTATACCCTGTTTCTCTTTAATTGCTTTATCTATACTAATATTATAAAGCTGAAGAATTTGTTTGTTTGAACGCGCTAATCTCATTAACTACTGGCTCGATTTGAAAAATTAAAATAATTATTGTTGGATAGCCTATTTACCGAGGAAGGTTATAGGCTACACAACATCACACTACGACCCACGGGGTCGGCGCAGTAATCGTAACCGCGGGTAAAACCGCGGGCACATCTAGTAATGTTATAAAGCCAGATTGTAGCTCTATGTGTGTACAGATTGTTCCAAGTAGCAAAAGAAAATGAAAATAATAAATTTTAGCTTAGCAGGAGGGGTACCTAAACATGAAAAATAGTACAATGTAACTCATAAAAAATGTTGGGTACTTTTAATTTGTGTGATAGAACTTGGTAACTTACCCATTCAAAGCTAATTCATCATCTAATATAGATAACTTTACAACATATGGGTTAGCAGACTCTTGTTTCTTGTAATTTACCAAAAACATCATTAGCATCACCACATCATATCCTAAAATGTAGAGATAGCATTAATCATTCAATAGCCAGAATCCAGATTCAATGGGCAGAGCCTTGAAGTGATACAAGAGATATTATTACATTAGATTAATGTTGTAATTTAGTCTATCAAAAATTGTAACAAGAGGTGTCCAAAAATTATGATGTCATTTCCAACAGTATAGGCTGCAAACCTAAGTCACTGCAAGGACACAACACAGTCATTTGGCTGAGACCTTTTGTACCTTCTACAGTTAGACTGCTCTAGATTTGAGGAAACCTCAGATTTAAGTAAAATCCTTCTGCACCTCTTTTTAAAGATATCTTATCTTATTATTGTATAGACAATTAAAAATGTATATTTAAGATCTTTCATTTATAATATAATTAATTCTATTATGTTATCAAGGACAAATTTAAGATGTATTAATTATTTTGTGTATGTGATACTTATAAATATTAAATATTATCTATTGTTGGCAGCTTGCCATCCTTCTTTTGTTAAATACTTGGTTGTAATTAATATGCAACTGTGCAAAGACAATTTCACAATAATAGAACATTATGCAACATAGTATAACAATTCTATAATCTGAATGGATATTACCATGATGTTGTCTCTCTGTAGATGTACACAGTAGTTGTATTAAAGGTTCAAAAAGTGAGTTCTGCATGAAGTATTCAACAAGTGGATTATCATCAATGTTGTCTATGCCTGTTGCTATAACTAGAAGAAGTTTCAATACCATTGACTTCAAACTATCTGGGACATCACCTGAAAAAACATTTATATTATTTACCAAAGTTAAACAAAAGATGTCTGAACCTGCTTAACATATTCAATGGATATATTAAACTATATATGTAACTTCTAAATATATTATATCAGTAGTTTTGTGGTAGAACAAAACAAAAAATATGTTACCATTTTAATCCCTCAATAGCTGGAATCTAGAAACTATGGAAAAACGTTGTGTCTGCTTTTCTGGCAGAAATTAAAATCAATAAAGTGTATTTTTATACCTTGTGGAAATCAATTCAACCTATTCATTTTCTATATTGTAAAAGAATAACTTTAAATGTGTCTCCTTGCTTCATGATGAAGAACTAAGGAGACCCATTAACATCATCCACATAATACTTTGTCTGTTGTAAGTCAGAATTTGAGTTCAATACAACAATAACAAAAAAAACAAAAGTGAACTGATAGCTGAAAATTCTCTCCTAAGCAGGTGTAATGACTGTAAGTGAACTGTAGTACAGTACTGAAACTATGTGATGTTGCCTAGTAAAAGAACCACTTACCATGAAATATGCCATAAATATTAACTAATAAATATGCACATTGTTTCCATGTATACTTAATCTAAAAATAAGATCTTTTAACTGGTCAGCTCACCCATACTGATATATAATGTGAAAAACATTGTGTCTGAATATAAACAAATTAAACATATATATCATACCTGATAAAATAACACTACAATGCTCAAATAACTTTTGCATTTTGCTGTCAGCATTGTCTGTCCCAATAAAAATTGTCTTTATATTAATGTTGGAGTCTTGTCCAGCTCTTTGGTACATTGTTATCAATAATGCACTCAGGGTTTGAAGTGCATAGACCAATCTGAAAGCAATGTTATCAAATTCATTATAAGATTAATGACAAGCAAATCAAATGATGAGTATAGTTTTTAATAATTTATTGGGTCAGTTTCATTCATAAGTATAGTTGTTTTGAGGTACCTAAATATGTTATCATAAGATACTTCAAAGTGGAAATCTTAGTTAACAGATTAGTTACCCATACAAAAACAGCTTATCTATCTGATAACACTCTGTCAGTATGTATCAATAGTATTAGTATAAGTTAATATAAAACAAATAGTTTGTATCCATTGGCTCAAAATTCGATAATTTATTCAATGAACTGATACATAATCTATATATCATCAATAAATTTTACTTTACCTGATATGATGTTCTTGACCCAACATTTCGATACATTGTGACACAAGTAAATTCATGCTGTCTTTCATATTCATTAGTTGGTCTACAGATAGTTTGTGAATTTCGGCTTCTAGTTGCGGTATTTTAGGTTTCAATAGAAAGAATTCATCCCAGAAAGTTGCATTGTCGGTCGTCAAGTCTTCGCCTCTAAAGAATGATTCGTAAATTTGCACTACCTTTTCTTTAAGATGTCTTTTAGACCCCGAACCACTTCTTTTACGTGTAGCCATTTTAATTTTTAACTAACACAATTTTTATAAGTAACTTAGTTACAAAGTATGCCAACGACGCTTTATCGGGTGTTATGACTTATTATTTTTTTATAGAACATACTAAATTAATTATTTTATGACGAATGGTAGAACTAGACATATAACATTTAAACAATGAATTCTTGTTATTACTGTGCAAAATACTGTATGAAGTAATTAAAACTGAAAAGTCAACAGACAGATCGCAAATAATATATATTCGTAAACTTTCTTCACTTGACACTTGTAAAATTGTCAAAAAATCCAAGTGACATATTATGCTATATTTCTGACGTAGATTTCTGATATGTACGTAGATAATATTATGTACGGTTTCTATGTTTCTATCCACAATGCAGAATATACCATAGACCAAAAGAGTAAGATTTGGGGATTGTCTCTAAATAGTTACTGCGTACCTATTTCACTACATACTAGCAGAGTTGTCAGATATATAAATAGAGATGATTGGTTTCCTCTGTCTACGTGAATTATAGTGTCTTATCCATTGACATGTAAAGGTCAGTGGTCTTATCTCTTTATTTCCCTTACTTTACTCTTTGCTCTTTATCTATGTCATATCTATATCATAGAGTCTGTGTCATAGAGTTATTGTCTGTGATTGCTCGGCTGTTTCAGAAATCAAAGAAGCATTTTGTTTTTAGGTTTCTAGTGAAGTTTGAATATAATTAACTATAAACGTGTGTGATTATTCGATAAAATATAAAGTTTTTAATAAAAATGAAATCTAAAAAGCGGCATCATACATCGTCTGAGGAATCTGAAGATTCTGATGCTAGCGGGAGTAGCTCTTCGGACAGTGATAGCGATGATTCTTCAGTATCAGATCATCACTACAATAAGAAAAAAAGAAAACGTGCTGATTCTTCAGATTCCGAGAGCGAATCAGATGCTCACAAGCGCTCAAAGAAACGTAAGCATAAGAAAAAGAAGAAGAAGCATAGCAAAAAGAAAAGGAAGTCTGGTTCGGCACTCGAAACTGGCTCTGCGGAAGAAAATTTTACATTTAGTGAAGGTGAAATATCTACTAAGAAGAAGCGTAAACATAAACACAAACACAGTAAGCGGCCACGTAGCTCATCAGTGAGTGAGAAAGGTGGTAAATTTTATATATTCTTACTAAGCGATTATTACATTCTTATTCCTTTTTATTATGTTTATTTTATTCTTCTTAGATGAAGAACATCTTCAACGTCGTCTTCACAGTGTAGTGAAGGAACGTCGGGGAACTTCTGAAGAAGAAGGCCAACCTTCGCGTACTTATTACCAGTAAGTTTTATATCAATGGCAGTTAGTGTATTTCACATGGTATTTTAGCAGTAATTTTGCAATGAATATTTTTAGGAAAGAATATCATAGATCAGTTTCACCTGAAGACTATGAAAGGGAAAGAGAAGTGCAGAGGTTCTACCGGGGCTCTAGTAAGGAGAGGAGACATCAGTATCAGCAAGAGCAGTACCAACATGAGCGGGAATATAATAACAGGTAAACAATTTACTTATTTTTTTATTTCTGCTGTGATATTGTGTAGTATTTATTACACTACATGATTGAATAATTGCAGATATGCACAATATCACCAAGAGAAATATGATAGGAATAGAGAGAAATTTGGCCAAAATACTCAATATAATGAAACAAATGAAGAATACAATAGGAAGCAGAGAGACTATAATGAGATTAAAAGGTACTTCATTTGTACTTGTAACTGTCATATTATCATGTACCTGTTTTGCTGTGAATGATGACTATAGATCTTAAAGCTTATGTTGCCAGCTATTCACTTTTTACTAGTTTGAAGTATAATTTGTAGTGCAATAAGTTCATTTTAAAAAAGAATGTTGTATTTGAGAGGTCAACTTATTTCACAAAATATATAATTGCTGATTTTATTTCCACAATTTTCTTATAACAGTGAAGAGAATCTTCAAAATGGCATTTACCTAACATACTGTTAGATTGCAGTTTGGGCACTTATTACCTCTCAAATACAGAACATATAGTGCATTCTGTGTATCATTATAACTTTGATCTTGAAAATGTAAAATGTTCTAGGGAAAAATTATGCATCAATATCACAAAGATTTGTTGTAATATTTTAGGAATCAAAGATTTGAAGAACACAGATCTCCAGATGAAGAGTTTCAAAGCCGGCGGCCTAGGGAACAAGAGGAACGGTTTCATCAGAGGGAAGATCCAAGAGGTATGTAATTATAATAATCATTTAGAAAGAACCATAACATTTTAGATTATTCTTAAAGGATATGATAACCAATATGTAATGGCCATTGAAGATCCACTAATGTTTTTAACTCATGAGTCATGACAGTATAATTAGAACAACTTGTTAATTGATAAACATTCTATAAATGGAAAACTGTATTGCTAGTTAGTATACATGCATGTTTTTAGATATAGATTTGCAAACATTCATTAAAACTATTACCTACTGCAAAGGTATTATTTTTTAATTACTTAGTAAGTAGGTTTACTAATTTTAGGTTAGGTTTACTAATCAGCCTTTATAATGATATATACAGGTGTCCCGTAAATAATGGATCAAACGGAAATGGTAGATAGCTCACTTAATTACCTACAACTAATTTGAACAGTTTTTTGCAATACCTTAGGGTTGTCGAGAATATATTTTTTTTTTTTCGATTTTTCTGCCTAAAATTAGTTTTTTTTATGCCATGGTTGCAAATAATGACATTTTTTAGATCATTTTTCTTATAAACATTGCTAGATAGATTGCCAACAAATAATCATATCATTTTTGCAAATGACATTCCATACCTTTAAAAAAAACAATTAAGAAAGTGAATATTTAATTTATTTCATCTTATTGTCTAAACTTCAAAAAAATCTCCTGTAAAAAAAATGTATGGCACCAAAGTGTACCATGATTTTAAAAACATGTACAGTTAATGAGGTTTCTAAATTTGTATAAAACATACGGTTAACTACTTTAATTGCAAAGTTGTTGCTATGAATTTGAAGAAAGGGGCAAAATCATAAACATCTAAATTAATGAAATTAGTGTGAAGTCACTTCTTTCCTCACTTTCTGAATGATTTAAAGACAGTCTAGGCGCTTGTAATACTAATAATAGCTTTATTTCTCAATTTGGCATCGTTACCTGCCTCAAGGTCAAGTATTAACAAAGGCAAAAAAGGGACAAGACGCCATGAGTGAAAGTGATAGATAGCGCTTCTTTTGGATTTTATGGTTGTCACTCCGGTTTTTTCGTCGGCCACCCCCTACCCTACCTACCACTCCACACAAGTACCTGGCTTCATTGTTGCGTGCGGTTAGTCGCGTCTTGATACATTCGATAACTTTGCTTTTCGTTTCGTTTATGTTTTTGCTGTAAATTACGACTATTGCTTTGAATTTGGACTGTGTGAATTGCCTATCGATTTTGGACTGTTTGTTTCTTGGAACTAACGACTTGGCGATCTAGTGTTGGACTCAGAAAATCAGTTTTTTTTTTGTGCTTTAACCTTTGGACTTTGCAATGCTACGTTACGAGTACACACCACGTGAATACGCCAACATGCATTTAATTTACGGCGAAGCAAGATGCAATGCCAGAGCAGCCGCAAGATTATACCGGGAAAGGTACCCCAACGAGCGTCGTCACCCTGATTATCGGGTTTTCATTCGGGTGCATAACTCGCTTAGTGAAGGAAGGATTGTCGGTACTGGAGTTGGAAGTACTAGTGAAGGAAGGCCGCAACAAGTCAACGACAAAATAATCTTAGAACAAATAGAGGAAGATCCGTCAACGTCAGTCCGAGCTATAGCACGACGCACCGGTATACCACGGACAACGGTGCACAGAGTTTTAGGAAGGCACCGGTTGCACCCGTACCATGTGCGACGTGTTCAAACACTAGACCCCAGAGACTACGTTAAAAGAGTTGAATTTTGCCGAAAAATGCTGAGAATGATTCGTGAGGATCCGCAATTCTTTAATAAAATTTTATGGAGCGACGAGTCTTCCTGCAGAAAAGACGGGTACAAAAATATGCATAATTTACATAGCTGGCAACTAGTCAATCCACGTTCAATTTAAAATAAATTTGTGGTCAGGAATTATAAATGGTCAAATAATAGGACCCTTTGAGTTGCCTGCAAATTTAAACGCTGAGTATTATTTGCATTTTTTAAGACACGAGTTGCCAAATTTACTCAGTTGTGTACCAGAAAATGTTCGAGAAACAATGTGGCTGCAAAACGATGGGTGCCCCGCACATTATGCAACAGCAGTGAGGGCGCATATGAATCATGCGTTTCCCGAAAGATGGATTGGCCGGTTAGGACCGATTTTATGGCCGCCTCGATCTCCCGATCTAAATCCGCTAGATTTTTTTTACTGGGGAAGTCTTAAAGACAGAGTTTACCGAACACCCATAACCACAATTGAGAACCTACGCCAGAAAATTCAAACAGCTGCTGCGGAACTTAATGGAATAAATTTTGGTCGACGCTTAAGAGCTTCCTTTATTAGGAGATGCAGAATGTGCATAAGTGTAGGGGGAACAATTTGAACAATTATTGTGAGAAAAATTAAAATAAATTATTACTTTACATAATTTTCGTTTTCTTTATTTTTATTTATCACCTGGATAACGATGTCAAATTGAGACATAAAGCTATTATTAGTATTCATGAAGCCAGGTACTTGTGTGGAGTGGTAGGTAGGGTAGGGGGTGGCCGACGAAAAAACCGGAGTGACAACAATAACATCCAAAAGAAGCGCTATCTATCACTTTCACTCATGGCGTCTTGTCCCTTTTTTGCTTTTGTTAATACTTGACCTTGAGGCAGGTAACGATGCCAAATTGAGAAATAAAGCTATTATTAGTATTACAAGCGCCTAGACTGTCTTTAAATCATTCAGAAAGTGAGAAAAGAAGTGACTTCACACTAATTTAATTAATTTAGATGTTTATGATTTTGCCCCTTTCTTCAAATTCATAGCAACAACTTTGCAATTAAAGTAGTTAACCGTATGTTTTATACAAATTTAGAAACCTCATTAACTGTACATGTTTTTAAAATCATGGTACACTTTGCCATACATTTTTTTTACAGGAGATTTTTTTGAAGTTTAGACAAAAAGATGAAATAAATTAAATATTCACTTTCTTAATTGTTTTTTTTAAAGGTATGGAATGTCATTTGCAAAAATGATATGATTATTTGTTGGCAATCTATCTAGCAATGTTTATAAGAAAAAAGATCTAAAAAATGTCATTATTTGCAACCATGGCATAAAAATCTAATTTTAGGCAGGAAAATCGAAAAAAAAAAAAAAAAAATTATTCTCGACAACCCTAAGGTATTGCAAAAAACTGTTCAAATTAGTTGTAGGTAATTAAGTGAGCTATCTACCATTTCCGTTTGATCCATTATTTACGGGACACCCTGTATAAATACTGTGTAGTATTTTTATTTCAAAGGTTTGTGTAAAATATATGATGTGTGTTACTGCAAAATAGGTTTTCTGGGTAAGGTTGGTTAGTTGGACATGTGTTCTGCACTTAGTCTGGCCATTAAACATAAATAGTCATTGTGAAGTAAGTCTATAGTTCATACCTTGTAGTTACTTAGCAATATGCTTAGAGTGTTGCAAACTAAGGGTACAGGTCTACATGGAGATAGAAGAGACTCTTATCTCCATGTAGACTCTGCTATATAAATAGGTACTTACAATATTACCTGTAATCATAATTTACCATTTTAATACTTGATGCACAGGCATTGTAAGTAAATAAATAAATACAACGGTTTTAATTTTATCCAAAACTCTTGATTAGAAACTTCCTTATTTTTGAGTTTTATTTAGAACTGTATTTTATTGGACTTGATAATTTCCATCTGGATAGCTTTATAACTCCCGAAAACATGTGCAGCTTCATTGCTCCATTCACCATTGGGATGCAGAGAGTGAATGTTGCCAAGGATTTCGACTACATTTACAATTTTAAAATCTGCGAATCTGTTTTCAAATTCCGATTTCCAATCGACGCCACGGCACAAAGATAAAGCTTGAGATAAATTATTAAATTACGTACTCATGTAATACAAGTAAATTATATTGTACTGTTTACTTAAGGTCAACAAAATAGGTTGGCGGACCGGATCCGGACCACGGTCTGCCATTAGGTGACCTCTGATCTAGATGTAACTCAGCAGTTTGTAATGAATAACTTTTTTTATAAAATTTTATTATTTACTTCTCACATCTCTTTTTTAAATTGTTAGAATCCCATGATCTCCTTATGAACATGATAATTTACATCCTCGTCTTTGTTCAAGTTACCCTTAATTTCAGGTTTCAACCGCTTCAATCAATATGAGGAACGAGGTCCAAAAAGACGAGAATTTGATGACCGAAGAGAATATCGCGAAAGGTGCATATTTTTTCAAATGTTTTGTGGCCGGTGTGGGTTCTTTAAGTGAAAGTTAAACATAGCCATAGTAACTAGTTATAAATGAAGATTTATCGTTTTAAAACGATAAATCTTCACTGTGTTTTAATATAATGTTACGCTCAAATTGCCAAAGACTGCACTCCTAATTGACAGGATGGTGATTAATTAGCTGAAATGAAATCAATTTGCTCTTAAAGTAGCTTAGATCTTTAAGAAATTGAACAATATCATGTTCCACCTCCAGCCAGTTGCTGGAACGCCCCGAACGCATGACCATATTGTCTTCATAGACTTCACTGCTGGTTGAACAATTTGGTTATAATATTATCTCTGTCGCGCTGTGCTAAAAACTTGAACCGATTTTTATTTCCTGTGTGACATATATGTGACGCAGTAGTAGTGAATACGACTGCTGTGCATGAGTTCTCGGTTTCGAATCCCGGGTCTGACCAGCAAAAAGTTATTGAGTTTTTCTGTTAAGAAATCTCAATAGCAGCTCGGAGTTACAATGTTGGCGGTGTTAGACACCCCCGCGCCTCGTAAACCATGTAAAGCCATTGGTCCTGCGCCTGATGTCTCTCCGGTTGTGTCGGATTTCCGTCCCATCCTTTCATGATAGTTAGAGAACAGAGAGTGCACACACTTGTGCACAATAATGTCTCCTTCGCAGATAGCCAGTCTCCGTTAAGATTGACCGCTGTGACCAATAATCAGTCTGGAGGACAATATATGTGTGCGTTACCGCAACAAAATGTTGTGCTTTAGAGAGGTGAGAGTATAATAAATAATAATTAGTTCATTGTGAAGAGTAATTTGTTCACTAATAGAAAAATTTGTTCAAGTTGTAGTTGTAAAGTTATTCGAGAAAAACAGATTTTGCTGCAGTAATGTTTGAAACATTACCCTGGAAAAATATTTTTCATAAAATTGTTTCAGCCCAGAAATAAATGCATGAGTAGATAGCTTTTATTGCATATTAAATGTTTGTGAATAGCAAAATTTGTGTGTTGTGGTTCTAAAGGATTGTTTATTGATGGAACATTTTAATTAGTTCATAGTATCCCATGTTTTCTTTGTTTTATGGGTACTGAGTATTCGATCATTTAAATCAGACCATATAAAATGTAATTAAATTTCTTTGTATCTTCATATTTCGTAGTCACATAATCTAAATTTACTGTCGTTATAAAGATGTAACAATACATGATACAGCTTTTTATTTGATTGTAAGTGTACTGGTTTACTTGCAAATTCGTTTCTTTCTGAATTTCGACACCATTTAATTACATTGTTGTTCATCAAACAAATCAAAAACTAATGTTTGAACTAATTAAGGTCTATTATTGGTATTTTTTTCAAACTTCTAAGTTGAGCCTTTTTAAGATCTGGGCAATCCCAATATCTATATCAATAATATAATCCCGCAGCAAAATCTTAAATAACTTTTAGAACCACAACACAAAAATTTTGCTATTCACAAACATTTAATACGCAATAAAAGCTATCTACTCATGCATTTATTTCTGGGCTAAAACGATTTTATGAAAAATATTTTGCCAGGGTAATGTTTCAAACATTACGACAGCAAAATCTGTTTTTCTCGAATAACTTTACAACTACAACTTCAACAACTTTGCTATTAGTGAACAAATTATTCTTCACGATCAACTAATCATTTGTTATACTCTCACCTCTCTAAAGCACAACATTTTGCTGCGGTAACGCACACACAATATGTATGTATCATGCGTAAACTCGCATCTACAGCAATTATTTTATTTCTCTTCTTTAAAAATATCCACAGCGACGACAACTGCTGCTCTAGGGATCTGTTGCGGGACCCTATCCATCAGACAATAAACGGACATAAATCACACAAAATCAAAATAGTCATTCGTGGATCCCATGAATAATTGTCCCATGTGGAATTCGAAATCACAGCAGTCAGAACTCTGGCAGCGACAAGGTGACCGCTTGCCCGCTGCGCCATTTATGCAGTTATCACTGGCTTCCAGTCAATCGTCTCTTAGCCCCATTTTAACTGACAGGCCCCCAGTGTAATTTGTGATTATTATACAAATAAATAAAAATATTGTTAACAGACGTGGTCCACCTGACAACGAGCGCTTCCGTGAGAGGGAGTATCCTGACAGGAAGGAGAGGTATCAGGAAGAAGCATTCTCTTCTGAAAGGTATGTAAATCATTATTTGGAACCATAACTAGGTGTTAAGTTTTTACATACATAAGCACTTAGATTGCGTAGTTTATTTAATTGAATACATATGTGTGTAGTTTTTAATTGATTAAACATTCTGTATCAACTTATTTAAACTCAACATACAGTGTTGTTGCATGAGTGCTTACCGACTTGAACCAGTCGGTAACAGTGTATGTGCGACGTTAAATAACTATATTTATTTTTACAGTGACTACTCTACAGAAAAATGTTATGATCAGAACATGTCGGTGTTGCAAAGATATTTTAATATTTGCACATTAAATGATAATAATCACTATAGGCATGTGTGAAAACATACATTGTTATAGATTTATTGGAAAACTATTTAGAAACAGATATTATTTTTCTATCTGGATTATGCAGGTACTAAAAGTACTTCAAACGAGATATTGTAATCATCATTTTATCAAGTACTATAAAACTGTTTAATTAGAAGTACTCACCAGCTCGAAGGTGTGTAATGTGTTATGGGAGATCACAGCTAAGGTTGATATTTTTGGAGATGAACATATTTGTCAATGTAAGATTTGGAGATGAACATGCTTGCCAATGTAACATTCAGAGATGAACATGCTTGCAAATATAATTTTTGGAAATGAATATATTTACTAATGTAATATTCGAAGAAGAACATGCTTGCCAATGTAATATTCGGAGATAATATTTGGAAAAGTACATGCTTATTTTAGATAGCTGAGAATGAAAATAAAATAAATAGGTAATGGAGAAACTTGATTTTCATAATATGAATGTCGAAATTGAAGAGATATTGCGCTAAGAGGAAAAGAAGAGCAGCATAAATTAGAGAATAAAATAATGGAATGTTGTCAGAGCTAAAATGGATATTAGCAAAGATGGAAGAATGGTATATGAATATTTCAGAAAAATTATGTACTGAGGAAAGGAAATGTTGCACACTGCAACCAGATATTTACATTCGGATTTTGGTTACTTTATTATACCTATGTGTGTATTCTATATACTACTTAAACTTGAAAATGTATCATATAATTAGGTTCCAAGATATTATAGATTGGGACACATATACACCTTTAGTAAAGAAATATATAATCTATATGACGATTATGAAACATAATGATATGCTATTTATTGGAAATGAAAAATACTTGACTTTAAATATAATATTTACGACGTAACGTGTCATTAGAAAAGCTTATATATTACGCTTGGGACTGCTACGCCAGCCTATAAATAATTATATCACTATTTGGAAGATACACATTGCCGAGGAGGATTACTAAAGGAGCACTACTTAGAAACAATAGAAAACTGTAATGAAATCAAAAGAAACATGCATCAATATTACTGTAAAAAGAAAAGAAATAAAACAATAACCTGTAACAAATCAAAGAACTGTAAATGAAACAAAAAACCCGCAAAGAAGTAATCATCCTTGCATAGAATTAGGAGAACAAATATATCACTTGTTGTAATAAGAATTATGCGTAACTATGCGCTTTGACAGGATAAGATAACAGTGGTAAAATGTATGGTTGTTAGCTTATTTATAAGCTAACAACTTGACATAGACCAGTCTATGTAATGATTCTCCAACAAGTAATGATAATGAAAGAAAATATTAGGTATGTTCGCGATATCATCATTATATTACAAAAGTAACGGTAAGTGTACGATTTATAGGAGTGACAAAATAATTGGTTCTTCGCGTTGAAGATAACTTTAACGAATATATTGTTGCGCTCAAATATTTTTAACTGAGAAAGTAGAACTCTAACTTTTATTATTTTATATATATGTTATTGGTCATAGTATCCTAATTAATGGCCAATTGATAAGAGCATTGACATTATGTCATTATTTGGCATTATTGAATATACGCTAAAAATAAAAATTGTTCCATTCATGTTACAGACCATAATAAAAGAATAATTGTTAGTAGTCTGCTTCAAGTAAACACTTCAGTTATGAATAAATACAATATATTTCTTTATTTTGTTGTATTTTTTTGGTTTAAGCTTAAACATTCCTTGTGGTGGACTCTGTATGGAAATCAATTCATGATCTGTGTAAACCATTTTTGGTATGAATATGCCAGGTTAGTCAATTATATTGTTTATCGGTTACAGGCCTCGAGAAGCTCGGCGTGAGAAGGTTATGAGTTCAGCCGGTAGACCCGAGAAACCGTCCGCATCGCACCATAGGTACTTATAACAATAAAATCTATTGGGTCTAGTTGAGCTGGCGTTTAGTGGACCCAAGTGGTTTATTCTCTAATGTACGGTATAACCGTACATCTTATTCAGTCTTACTCTATAACAGTCTTACTCTAATAGGTATAAATCTAATAGAGTAACTGTTAATTACTAACACACAATATTACATATATTTGTAGAGAACGATCAAGATCTCGAAGCCCAGAAGAGCGATACAAGGAGCGTAGTCGAAGACCAGACATGAGAGAGGAGCGGTACAAAGAAGGTCGCGGTGAAGAAAGAAGGGAACGTCCTCCGAGAGACGAAAGAAATCTGGAGCGCGGAGGTAGACCGCCTATCAAATCGGAGCCGAGGCAACGAGATCGAAAGACTCGGTGAGACATTATTTATCATCATCATCATCAGGCTATAATAGTCCACTGCTGGACATAGCCCTCCCCCAAAAAGCGCCATAGCGCCCTATCTTCAGCTTGCCGCTTCTAGTCATTATTGTTTAATAATATTAA
Source organism: Catocala sponsa (assembly GCA_963564715.1). Taxonomy (NCBI): domain Eukaryota; kingdom Metazoa; phylum Arthropoda; class Insecta; order Lepidoptera; family Erebidae; genus Catocala; species Catocala sponsa. Next base: position 15,154,829 of record OY751338.1, on the reverse strand, counting down.
TCTCAACCCTATGTATAATCTGTCCCACTGCCAACCACTGGCATTTCAATATGAGAAGTGTAAGACCATAGTCTAGCCAACCACGGGAGGCTTGCTGGCTAGACTATGGTCTTACACTTTTCAATGTTAAAAAACCATAGTTTACTATGCGGGCCTAATACGGGTTATTGACTTCACTAATTTTCGATAATATTGTTTAATCATTTTCCTATGACGTCAACATCAATAGGCATCACACATTACAAGCCTACTTATTTAATTACAATAAGTATTTTAAAAATAGATCACGATTAATAAACCTAAAGGGCTTTAAATCTAAAGAGTATAATAATATAATTCCTTCAGGAATCCCTCAAGGATCCCTTAAGGCCCGCTATTTTTTCTTCTGTTCATAAACGACAGAAAATACAATTGGTTCAAAATTTTAAGTCTTTGCTGACGATTTAAAAATATACAGAACCATTGATAGTGAGTTTGATATTGCAAGCCTTAAACGCGATTTAGATAGCGTGTATAGATGGTGTACAAATAATGACATGGCTTTAAACCAAGAAAATTATTTCATAAGATTTAGTAAAAAAAAACAGAAGTATCCAGTAGATTATGCAATTAACGCTATTCCTCTTAGGGAGGTTGGTAATATTAAAGACCTTGGAGTTATAATAGATACAATTCAGAAATCATTTTGATAACAGTCATTAAAGCAAATAAATTTAACAGGTTTTATAATAAGAGAGATGAAGATCTTCAAAGAACCAAAGCTTACTATCACAATTTATAATAGCGTTATAAGAAGCATACTGGAGTATTGTAGCAATGTCTGGAGTCCTCATTATCAAGTTCACATAGATAGAATCGAATGAGTACAGAAAAGATTCTTATACCACTTATGTTACACGGATGTTAATACGCGTTCTTTTACCTCTTATACGTCTATATATCTTTAAGTTCCTATAGAAAAATCACGGATATTTTATTTTTAGTTAAATTTAATTCATGGTTCTATAGATTTGCCTGAACTGCTGGCAAACTCAGATATATGTATTCCTTGTCCAGGTAGCCGATTATTGTACAGGAAAACATTTGTACCGCGACACAACCGCACTCATATAGGTCAAAATTCACCCTTGCACCATATGATGTCATTGGCAAACTCTATCCGTTATTAAATAGATATCTTCAGTGGTTCCGTGTCCTCCATCAAATCGCAATTGATTAATAACTTTCAATAACTAAAAATTGTCTTAGTGTTGTATTTTTTTATTATTTAATCTTTGTTATTGTAATCTTCCAATATCGCTACTGTAATTAATTATTATTTACTCTCTTAATTTTATGTGAATGCTATATTCACATCTTGTAGATGACAATCATTTTTAACTTTTAACGCTATAATATGGTGCATGGTGTGACACCTTAAAATGTTGTGCATTTATTCTTATTACTGTAATTTTTTTTATGTATAAGCACTAATGTAACAACTATTGGTTGTCCAAATAAATAAATAAATCTAAAATGTATTTCAGCTTATGTCCTTTGATAAAGTGTGATTGTTCATCAGTCTTGTGAATTAAAAAAATAATAGTAAATGACATGATCATGATAATGATGTTATTTCTTTTTAACATTTTAAATTGAAGTTTTACACAAATTTTAATATCATTGTCTTTGTGCCTACAGATTTGCAGATGCAGATGATAGCAAAGAATACAGCTGGGGCAAAACGGAAGTTAAGAATGAAAATGAAAAAGATCCGGCTGATAAAGAGAAGCCCAACTTCGGCTTGTCTGGCAAACTGACGGCTGACGCCAATACTGTTAACGGTGTGGTTATTAAATACACGGAACCCGATGACGCCAAGCAGCCTAAGAGGAGATGGAGGTACTTCACATATTTATTTATAAGAATTTGTCACCATGATTTCTATGATAATCTATACTAATATTATAAAGCTGAAGAGTTTGTTTGTTTGTTTGTTTGTTTGTTTGCTTGCTTGAACGCGCTAATATCAGGAACTACTGGTCCGATTTGAAAAATTCTTTCTGTGTTAGATAGCCCGTTTATCGAGGAAGGCTATAGGCTATATATCATCACGCTAAGATCAATAGGAGCTGAGCACCAATGAAGAATGTTTTAAAATCGGAGGGTATTTTTTCCTTTTGAGAGCTTCCGCTGCGTGCGCTGTGTAAACAGTTAAAATTTCGCAAAAATCATGTATGACAGAATTGTTCCCCTTTAAAAGTTCTAAAAAAAAGTCCGCGACAGCATATGTCTATCTTTTAAGGTTGGCTCACTATAACCATTTTTATGCTAACCAAATTTGTTCTAAAATAATGCATTATTTGCGAAGGTATTATTATAAACATGATATTAATCCTTATCCAAATAAATACGTTATTCATCACAAATATTTAATTTAAAACAAAATTGCTTATTACATCATTCGATTTCAATGAATATCTTAGGCGATATCGCAGTTTTAAAATAACATTGCAGCAAAATAATTACCCATTACAGACATAGTACTAACGATGTTTCTCCTGGTTTATTCTGCGTGATTACTACTGGTTCGATTTGAAAAATTCTTTTAGTGTTGGATAGCCTATTTATCGAGGAAGGCTATACGTTATATAACATCACGCTACGACCCACAGGGGCGGCGCAGTAACGATAAACGCGGGTGAAACCGCGGGAACATCTAGTAATAAAATAAAATATATTTTTACTTCTTGGATATATGACATTGCCCCATTATATTTAGGAAAAATCTAAAATTTTGATGTGCAATCCTGAATTTAGTTGGAAGCATTAGCTGATAATTGTAATTGTCAGTACACATATAATTTGATTACCAATTGTAATTATTTTTGACGATTAGTAATATTATAAGTAAATACAAAAGCTCATGCACAATTAAGTTCTATATTTAAAAAAGACAATCCCGCACTAGGAAAATTCCTGTGTCGCGGGGAACTTTACAAACATTCAAACAACGGACACTAAGAACATCCAGACTCGGAACAACCACTTGCCACACATATCACACAAATTTTTGTCCCATGTGGGATTCCAACCCACAACACTCGGCGCAGTAGCAGTGGCAAGGCGACCACTTAAACTACTACGCCATCCATGCAGTCGTTGCTTAATTTTTATAATGTTGAGTTATATACCTAGCATTCAATTGTAAGATGATAGGATTTGAGTTTTAATAACTATTTATTGGTTTCAGATTCTATCCCTTCAAAGGCGACAAAGCGTTACCTATTTTGTACATCCACCGTCAGTCGGCGTTCCTCATTGGTCGTGACAAGAAAGTGGTGGACATAATGCTAGAACACCCGTCTATAAGTAAACAGCATGCAGCACTACAGTACCGCGCTACGCCGTTCACTAGACCAGATGGGTCACAGGGACGGCGTGTCAGACCGTATGTTATTGACCTTGGTGAGTGCATGTTATTTACATATAAATCATATTTATAAAACGCGGGCCCCGTTAGTATATATGTTATATTATTACCAGTGGTCGGCGTAGGTAGTGCCATTTCGTGGGATTCGTCAATCGTGGCATAACATGGACATACCCTCTCATTTCAAAATCCCAGGATTTAAAACATTCATCTTCGATGAAATATTACGAATATAAAATTTACAAAGCAGCACCCTAAAAGTGTCTCTACTGTTTTTGAACTATAGATATCCTTTTTTTTTTATAAAACAACCGTTTCATAGAAATCAACCAAATTGGTACAGCACAGCGTTACGACTCAATACTACCTGTACAAAAACACTGTTTTTAAGCTTTCGTGACACTTCTTATAGTTATTATTATTGACAACGGGTCATAAGTGCGTAAATCTAAACTAATACTAGCTTTTTCCAGCGACTACACTCGCATTGTACTTTCTAAAAAATCCTTCCGAACCGGAATAAAAACTATCCTATCTCTCTAGTTGGTGCTGAGAGTCTCAGTTGAGTGGTTTCGGAGATCAGCGTGTACGTAGAGATTTATATGTATATCAATCTCGTGTTACGATTATATATAAATCTCGTGTTACGATTATATATAAATCTCATGTTACGATTATATATAAATCTCGTATATTATTTATGTTAAATCTAAAATAATTTATATAGGTATTTTATTTATAAATATTTTGAGATTGATTTATTCGTAAGTCTCTAGCCCCTAAAATTCTCGAGGCTCTTTTTATTATATTAATTAACATACACAGTGTACACATTGAAAGAATTCACAAAGATGAACACACGCTTTGGTATAAGGGTAACCTATAATGGAAAAAACAAATTTCATGTAAAATATGCGGATTTAGGAGTTCAGAGTTAGATAATATCTCATATAACTCTCTTTTCGCAGGTTTTTGGTTGTAATATTCGTAACATCAAGAATTGAGTATTAAGAAATAGTACTTTATGATAAATAAATAAACTCTATAATTTTAAAATCCTGAAATCCCGGTGTATGTCCATGTTAACATATACATTTGAGGTCATTCATCCAAAATTTTCACTATCTACGACGACCACTGATTATTACATACAAGCTGCGATTTCGTTACGTGGGTATGCTAAGGTATATTAAAATACGTATCTTTTTATTTATCAAACCAATTTAAGTAAGAGAAAGTACTAAATGTTAGCTTAAGCTTTTTCAAATATATCCAACTAATCACAAGAACTGGATCAAACATTCTGGAGCTTAGTGAATATATTCGGATAGTCTAAAAACGTGTTTACTATTTTATTATATGTAAGTTGAAGATTTTTGGAGGTGGCGAACACAATCTTACATAACACTTTTCAAAAGAAGATATTTTAAATATGTCTGTAATTCTCACTAATGACGTCCTATTTGCCGTAAGAGCTTGTAATACCATGTGGTTATTACCATCTATGGAAAGCCCAAACAGAAATGAACGTTTTGTTAACTTTGAACAGAGTCAGCGAACGGCACATTTGTGAACAACAAAAAGATCGAGCCGCGGCGCTACGTGGAGTTGCTGGAGCGCGACGTGGTGAAGTTCGGGTTCTCTCAGCGCGAGTACGTGCTGCTGCACGAGAACAGCAAGGACGACGCGCAGGACGACGACCAGCACGACGCCGAGCCGCCGCCGCTCGGCGCCGCCGTCACCACCGCCGAGCAGATCAAGCACGACAAGCGCGTCAAGCAGGAGATCGCTGAGGACGGCGACTAGCCACCACATACTTATTTACCATAAACATTTTTTTAAATTTTATTTAGTTTATACTTTCTTTAAGTTGCTCTGTCACTGTCAGCGTGACAGATGTTTAGGACTTTTTGGCGCGAAACTTTCGCGTATCAATCAATCGATTGTACATTATAAATCTGTCGTACCATGGGTAATCTTTTTTTAATGGACTACTTGGTATATTTGACTTTTGTATAATACGCGTAGCGAGCGAGTAGATTTGGACGTTATTAATAAAACTACTATCATACTATACGCTAGGAATATTCACCAATGTTTTAAAAAATCAGACGCTAGTGTTAAAACTAATGTTCTAAAGGCATTTTCATTAATTAGGTGTACTAAATAAGGTATCTTACTAATTTTACTGTGTAATATATTTTATTTAGCTGATAAATTAATAGTTACATATATTAAATATAGCATTAGATAATCGGATATTATGTTTTTTATTTACCTATACCTATATTATTAACCAATCAGTATTTTTCATGACTTGGAGACAATATAGTTATTTTACTTTTAACTCGCAGTTAATATCGAAGTAAACTTACTTGAAAAGAAGTGAGTTGGACAAGGTCAGTTAAAAGCATAGGTTTATTATATATACTTCCATAGTTATTAGAACATGTACAAGGAATTAAGTGGTTAGAATAGATTACATTTTATCACAAGCCACGAAATCTTACTTTACTTAAATGTTAACCGACTGTCAATATCCTCTTTTACTATTTAATAGGGTCTAGTAACAAAAGGCTAATTAAAAACTACCCCTAGCATCCTTAGTTGCGGGAAGAAAAGGGCAATGAGATGAGATAGGGCTTTACAATATGCAATACTAGATTTAGTTAGGTTAAGTTAGGTTGGAAGTTAGGTCTTAGGTCGTAGCCCTGCCAGGCTAACGTCTGAGCGCCGGAGAGAGTTCGGAACGGAGATCCTCCGGCGCTCCATGATAGACGGGAAGAGCGCCGCAGTTAGGTTTAGTCGGTATTCCGTGGTCCACTATTGTAAGGGCCTCGGCGAGTCCGACACTACCCGCTGTTATTACCCTGCGAAAAAAAAAAAAAAAGGTTGGAAGTTAGGTTAGTAACTCCGCATCGTCCGGCACCTGAGCACGGTCGGTCCCGACCTGTCGGACGCTCAGTTCCGGGAAGGACGTTCGACGGTCGGGACCATTATGCGCCTGAAGGCCGCGGCCGAGGAGGCGGTCGCCGGCGACGGAGTTCTGTTGGCGGTGTCTTTAGAGATCGCCAATGCATGTAACAGTCTGCCATACAGCTGTGTGTAAGGGGCGCTCCGATATCACGGAGTATACTTTTTAACTGGACTGGCTGGTGGCAGACTATCTGAGAGGCAGGAGTGTCCTCCTCGCGGTTCAAGACGAAGTTTGGCGGCGGCCCATGTCGTGCGGTGTTCCGCAGAGATCGGGGTCTTGGTCCGCTCCTGTGGGACATGGGATACGACTGGGCCCTACGTGTTGTCCTACCCCCCGGGCTGAGTGTCTGACGACTCTGTTGTCATTGTCCGTGGCTCTTAACAAGACGAAGGATCTTGTCTTTCATGGGGCCCGTCGCAGTCCAACCCGCGGCGCCACGATAACGGTGGGCTTGACGCGCATTCCCGTTCAGGCCCAAATGAAATATCTGGGTTTCGTGCAGCGCCGCCTCAAACTCCGCATTCGGCTGCACCGAAGCGGGCCTGAGGAACTCCTCCCTGGAGCGTGCCTCCTTCACCGCTCTAACCGTGAACTTACCTACGTTAATTAAAGATAATGCCAAGGAGTTTTATGAGTTTGCACACGGTATTGTAAAAATTGTTAACAATAGAAATAAGATGTAAGACAGTTGTTAATAGTGTAATATTAAGTAAATGTGAATATGTTAAATACCTATAAACCTAAGTAGATTTTATAACAACAATACAAGTAAGAAATGCATATAGCATAGAATAAGATTAGATATATACAATGATGTATTTAGTAATAAGCAAATTGTAATTCAAGTTTTTGTAATAAATAAAACGGTGTAAAAAAGGCTCTGACCGCCATGTCAGAGGAATGTGCAAAACACCCGGTGATGACGTGTCCCTTAAAATAAAAAAACTTGTATGCAGAATTTTATGATCTGTCGAGTAGTTATGGCGTAAAAGCGTAACAAACTCACTTTCGCATTTCTGGTTAAAGACTTTATTTTCTCATAAAGAAATTTACATTTTACTTACATGAGAACACTTTTACACTTATGTATAATAAACACTAGGTATTAGTTAGGTTTTTGACTACAGACTCAGACTTGGAGCCAATGAGTTAATATTAAGAAATTTGCCACAACATAACTTATCTTTATCGCCTAACTATATAAAGTAGACAATGTAGTTGACCTTGGTAATGATTTAGAAGCTTAAATATCAACTTGTACGGTTGTGACCTTACATATAGCAGTTAGAAAATAATGTTCCCTAAATTAATACGGAATGAATGATTATTCGTGTCTTATTAATTTAGGGAAAATTATTTTCTTCCCTAATTTTCTCCTACGTTTTGAAATTCTAGATAGGTACTTGAAAAAGCACTTATTTTAAATTATGTTACTACAATAAGTACTCTACGTACATTCGGCCCACAGTGATTCGCGTAGTTTTGTAATTCTGTAGCAGAGATCTATTGGGTTAGCAGCAGGTTGCTTCGGGACTCATTAGGTACCTACTTTGGTATTGAATCCTCGTTTTCCTAGTTGATCTCTGGCAATATGAGGCTGCAGCGACTTCGAGGAATTATTTCGGGAAAGTCACGATGGTCGCGTCGCCGTTGCTGTGACCATATTTTACAATGTAATCGTTTGCAGTTCATGCTGATTTTATGAAAGGTCCACTATTGATGCTTTATTCATTATCGGCGTTGTGTATGTATCTCAAAGCTGTCTTTTACTTTTTCACGAAGTTGTGTGTGCTAGTTATCGTCAGAGACAAATATTTTTTTTGGATAATGTCACTTGTTGGCGCTATTATTGGAAGTTCGTTACTTATATTATATACTTTAGGTGCGCATGAGCTATTTTATTATCTAGTTTCTACTTACCAGAGACTCACGCTGATGTTTTTAATGTACGACTGCGATGACAGCTTCTTGCTGTAAGTATGATAAGGTGGGATTTAATAAAAGCTGTTTATTATGGATGATAAGGCAATATATTTAGTTAACTGGCTTGTAATTAATGCGCTGATATTTTATCCACAACGGTGGTTTCCAATGTCTAAATCGTCATTTTATGTAGCACGACAGCTTAAACTAATATGTACAACGAGATTCACCTTTATTTACAAGTGCTATCTAATGAAAATAAATAATATTAAATATTTACTTAAAATCTAAAACATATCATTCGGTGGAAAATATACACATTGCATTATCTTTTCTAATATCACAGTTCAAAATGGAGTCTTGAATAAGTGTTTATCGAAGTCAAAGTCGACACGGGGTTGCTGTCGCGACGACGACGCCCGCGGTTCTCGTGACGTCATCTCCTCACACAGCGAAGCTCTCTTGATGATGCCGTTCCGTAGAGGAATTATTGTGGCGTTTGGAGGTCGCGTGTGAGTTCGTAAGGAATGTGTTCTGTACAAGGGTGGTTTAATCAGTCTATTAGGTGCGACACCAACTATGCTGTGCCTTGAAAACGGAGGCATGTACGTTAGTGGTGTCCTCGGTATTTCGTAGCCGTCACAGATAGTGCCGCGCGCCGAGTCGCTGTCATACATAAGTTCTAAATATTTCGGTGCTCGCTCCGGCAGCAATCTTGATGGTTCCATGTGATGCTCCGGAAAGTCTTCATCTGTAGTGAAATAGTGAATATTAATCAAAACATACAACAATAAAACTAAATAGGAGTAAATGAATGTAAGATAGATACACGGTAGTAACGAACCTAAGCAGGCGTTGTCATTCTCGTCCAATAGGTAGGTGCGGTTGTCGACGGCATCTGAACATGCAGCCATGCGCAATGCATTTGTTAGTTTGTCTTCTATGAAATAAATTTAACCATAAGATTATCAAAGCAATTGAGATTAATTCTCATTCAGTCATTAAGAAAACTTATTTTGACATGCTATTGGTGATAAATGTATTCTAGAATTTCTTTTAGCGAATTGCTGTACCTATAGACTGTAGTCCTAAATAACGTGCTTGTGAGATGCTCATAGAATTGTGTGGCGACATTTACGCGTAGTTTTGCTGTCTGCCAAGGGACTTAGATGCTAGCCTAAGTCCCTGCCTTGGCTTGTCTGTTTATGATGGAAATTCTCAGTAGCAATACTCTCTACTACCTGATTATTACCTACTAAAACATAAGCGTAAGGTCAAGTACCTAAGTATAATGCATTTAAAATTTAAAATTCACGACAAAACAGACAATCAAGACCAAAGATAGGAAACAATATTATAGGTAGGTAGTATTATTTTAATTTATGAGCTAGTCATCCTAAACAGAGCATGTGTTAAATTCAATGAAACAGCAACATATTTTACTTAGCTTTGTAACGAGGCATGCAAATATAATGAAATGGTGGTTTTAAAATAATATATGTAAGTGGATATATTAACAGCTTACCATCGCCTAGCAACGTGAGGTAATGCGGCGCTGGTGTGGCGGTGGCTGTGAGTGTGATGTTGGGCGATGTCTTGTCTCTTAGTGCTGTAACCACTTCTAAGCAATGTCGGAACGATGGACGCGTCTCAGCCGAGTAGCTCCAACATTTTTGTAGAAGATCGTAACTGCAATTAAAATACATAGGTATGCGATTTATTAATTTTTAATAGTAGGTAGGTACGTAAGTATAATTAAAATCAAAAGTTAATTAGTTGTAAGGTGTTTTTCGTTTGTTCGACTTAAGCTGTTTAACAAACCATTGAATTCTCTTTTACCCGCTGCAATTATAATAGAAAATGTTGGCAAAATTAACGGCAAAACGACGTGATAGGTGTCAATCTTCTTTAAGATCTACATAGAAATTGCTACTTACAATGCTGACGGGCAGTTGGGTGGCCTATCAGGGGTACCGCCAGCGCGGACATATGCCAGCACCTGCCGATTGGTCCGCGCAGGATATGGCTGCTGTCCCAACGAGAGTACCTAAAAGAATTTTATTGAAATCAGTATATTAGAAATTTGCCTCCAACCTCATAAAAAAAAATATTAGGCAATCTTCAGAATGTGTTGCACTAGGCTGTAAGGCTGCTAATTTATTTTGAAGATGGGCCATCATTTGGGTTCCATAATCATAATCGGTAGTCCACTAGATGTCGTACAGCTCAGCATTAGCAGTTAGCAATTGTCACCAAATGCTTGCAAACTGTATGGGTATATCTTGGAAGACATTTTTACCATAGCTGACTTCTTTTACAGATATCGCTAGCCGACTGTTGTTTGTTCATTCAAATGTCCAGTGCCAGTGCATTTGAATTTAAGATTTTCAGTTTTGCCTTACTGTAATAACTGAACATACCTCCCAGCAAAGTACGCCCCAAGCCCACACATCAGATTGACAAGAGAATACTCCATCTACAAGACACTCCACAGCCATCCATCTAACAGGCAGCAAACCTGAAAACCATAAGTTCTCTTACTAACCGTTGTCAATCAACTTATTCCCAGAAGTTACTGTCGTCATTATAGGTACCTATGATTTGAGAATGTACGGTGAATAATAGGAATAGTTTGTTGAAAAAAGCATGTATAAAACCATTGCGAACACTTGTTAAATGTTTGTAAGTCGTGTGCTGAATCTAATCTTGTATCACACCATCCGTGTAAACAACATTTTAGCAAATAAACGATTTTATTTGAATAGGTGCTTAGTCAAAAACCGAACCGTTAGTATAAATGTTAGTATTATAAGTGGCGACTGGTAATCTGCTTAGCAGATTAAAGAATTAGGTATACTAATACTAGGAATTACGCTAGAGCATCAATTTAGGTATGTATAGGTATCTATACTTGGTCTTTTTTATGAAGTTGTAAAAAAGCACTACTTATATTATATAATATTATTACATTTATAATGTAATCAGTAGGATCGTCTTACCTTCACCCTCCTTTCTATAATAATCATTTTTGTAAATATCCCTCGCTAGACCGAAGTCTCCGATCTTGACGACTCGTCCGTTTGCGCGATGTGCTACTAAACAGTTTCGACAGGCCAGGTCGCGGTGAACGAAATGCATCTCCTCTAAGTAACGACATCCTTTAGTTACGTCCACGCACATGTTTAGGAGGTCCAGAAGTGTTAAAGATTCCGGAGTGTACTGGCAAAATATATGTTAAGTTATAAGCATGTAATATGTAATAGGTATAACATTAGAAGTTATGAAGCCGATCGATTAGTACGTGGCCCAGGCCCCCACATTTAAATCGATCCGCTAACCTGCTTTCGGCATGCAATTCATAATTAAACATCTCAAGTAGCCGTGGTCCCATATAGTACCTACTAAGCCACAAGTACCTATTGCAACTGCACAAGTTACAATCAGGCTAATTATAATATCAAATGAGTTTGGAATTGTAAAGTCCTGTAAACGACGAAAGATTCTTCTTGCTATTTGTTCTTAAAATACGGCACCCAAGTACCATCTACTACAGAAGTCATAGTGCAACTGACACTAGTTAGGATTAGGACAGAAAACTCCCACATACACGATGAAATCCGATGAATGGCTATACAATTAGGCTTAGGACAGAAAGTTCCCTCTGGCACGATAAAGAATATTGAAAATAACTCACCAATGAAGCGCGTTTCGCCCTCAAGTAACTGAGCAAGTCACCGCCTTCCATCAACTCCATGATGATGTAATTTGGATCATTGTCAAGGCACACTCCCAAAAGACGTAAAATATGTTCGTGTTTGAAATTGGACATCAGTGCTGCTTCTTTTAGGAATTCTGTCTTTTCTTGCTCGGTGGCGCTCTTTCTTAAAGTCTAAAAGTAAAATCAAGTTTTACGTCATAATTTTTGAGTCTGACATATTTTAATGTTAATCGACTGACAATAATGTCATCCATGTTGAGAAACTACTATTATTTAGCCATGTTTACCAGGCAGGGAAAACAACTACTAACTGTTAGAAAAAATCGATTATAGTCTGAGGTCTTATACACGGGAAATATACCAATAAAACTAAACCTACCTTGACAGCAACTTTGGTGTCTGCAGTGCTACCATTAATTTGCCTAGCGACGCCTTCAAATACTTCACCGAAGGCGCCTGATCCAAGAAACTTTGTGAGCGTTATTTGTTCGCGACGAATGTGTGGCAGACCGGCCAGTTCTGCATCAGTTGGGCAATGGACACCCTAAAGGTACAAAATATTAATATTACAAATAGCGTTAGTTTAAAAGTCACTGCCTGCTTTACAACCAATTTTATATGCACACTAATTGATCTATACGATTTGAAGCAGTTTTATATTAGCCTCCAAATTATATTGTACCTACTTAATTGTAAATTCTAAGTAAAAAGAACACTCGCCTGATTGTAGAGTATATTGGTGGAGTGTCGAGTAGGTAGTTGTCTAAGCGTTGCGAGTTCGACATCGGGTCCTCTTCTGAGAACATTTGTGGTGATTTGATTTTCCATTGCCGCTTTTTTCCTAACTCTGCTGTTATAAGCTATAGACAACAGATAAAAATATAGAACCAGGGATCATAGATTAGTTTAAGTCAACCGTATGCATTACTCTTCTCATTCTAACAGGCATTTAATAATTTTATAAAATAAATATCACCAAGATTCGTTTTTGTAAAATCATAAAGATCGTTCGAAAAGTTGATTGTACAGGTTCCCTGTACAATCAGCTTTTCAAACAATCTTTTTTTTTGTATTTGTGGCAAACGAGCAGACGGATCGCCTGATGGTCTGATGGTAAGTGATTACCGCCGCCCATGGACACCCGCAACACGAGAGGAGTCACAAGTGCGTTGCCGGCCTTATAAGTTTACCCCTCCTCTTCTGGGGGAGAGGGGATTGGTCCTGCGATACCTACCCTCACTCACTCGACGAAATACAACGCAAGCGCTATTTTACGCCCGTTTTCTGTGAGGCCGTGGTATCACTCCGGTCGAGCCGGCCCATTTATGCCGAAGCGTGGTTCTCCTACGATAAATTGTAAATTTCATCCAAAGATAATACTTACCATAGAAAACGGCAGCTGCAACAGCCAATAATAAGGCAAGCAGAGCCAATAATGCTAATGCGAGGGCAGCTGCAGGAGGCTGGTGCGGCGCAAGCCCAGTAGCATCCAATTCCGAAGGTGGGGACAATGCACCCCAGCCGTAAGCGTTGCGAGCTTGTACGCGAGCGACCCAGCCAGAGCCTACAGACCCGCCACTTAGGAGCCAGTAAGTTACTGAAAAATAATATTTAATATTCGTTAAAATCACCAAAGTATAACGGAAGTAAAGTACCTATCGACTTGTTTAAACCTCACCAAATACTGCACTATTTATATTTTACTGTTTGCACACGACAATGTTAAAGTAGTTAAATAGGTGTTTATAATCAAATATCAAATCTTGTTAGTCCATTATTGATAGATATGGATGATAATATCCCCGATATAAAATCACCCCACTTTGTTTAACTTAGTGTAGAACAGTATTTGGTGCTGGTTCACCGGTCCCCAGGCTATGCAAGCTGGTTAATGAATATAGTGACTTAATATACATTCACTACGACTCTTTAAATAGGATCCGCAAAACACTCTGTCAGCGCTTTACTTCAAAAATCACCACTCGATATATTATATATATTTTTTTATATTATGTAAAATTTTTGAATTAAAGCGTGACGTTTACATCTCTTTATTTTATACTTTTGCTTCGTTTTTAAATTATTGTTATTTGATTACAAATAACTTCACCACCTGTAGGTACTGATTACCTAAAATGTTGTACTACTTGAATTTGTTAACAATTTAACTTTAATATCATATTAAGTAGAATAATAATTATGTTTTAGTCTGTTAAACACGGCGCATGTAGTGTTTACTAACAATAATTGTTTGTTACAATAAACTAAAGTTTCCAAAAATGTTACCTACATAGTTATATTATAAGAAACATTGATACAATAAGCGTTAGTGAAACTTATCAAATAAATAAATAAATTTGAAAATAATTCGAGAGTCTCACCAGTTCCATTATGCAGCAGCTCCAGCCCTTCGCGTACGATGCGCATTTTCATATTGTCATCGATGTCGGAAGGTAGACTTGAGGGCAACAGCTCGCTGATGTTCCTTGTCATATTATCATTCCCTTGTGCAACTCTAAACATAGTCAACAATAGTAAATTATTTTATTTGCAGACTAATTTTAAACTTGAGGTAACGGATAAAATAAAGTACGTGTTTGAAATGATAATAAGAATAATAAGCCCACTAAATCCAATCACACGTCTTGGACGACCATCTAATCATATTGGTGCGTCACGTAACTAACTTGGCACTAGGTGGCATGTAGTAGGTGGGTCGTTAGGTTAGAACCAAATCTAAAGAGAAATAGAAGTCAAGGTGGATAAGTGCAGACACGCGTAAGTGCTGCAGTAACAAGTGAAATGATGATCGTCCATTACACCAGAGAAAGACCCAAGAAGGAAGAAAGAGTGAACGAGAGCGTAGGTTTATAACATATGTATGAAAATCTGTCTCCAATAATTGCAGCGAGTAACGTCTGATAGAAAAGCTTTTTGTTAAGAATATTACCACGGTAATGTTATCTAACAGTATTAACTCGGCTCTGTCCCTTGAAATAATATCCTTTATCCGCGCGGTCCGCAAACACGCGAGAGGGCTGCCCATCTACAGTATTTTAATTTTATCTACATACTTGAGTTTCTGTTTAGTTTAATGATTGTAAATATTATATTTTTTATTTAAAAATAAAGTAAATTTTTAGCGAATGAAATAGGAAGTGTTCAATAAAAATCATGTATGTTTTTTGATTGGTAGATTTAATAAAAAACAACCTTATATATTTGAGGCCGAAAAATATTTGCGTTTCAACTGAGACGTACGAAAAGCTTTATTGTTACGGTTAAAGACATTTATTTTCTCAAAAGATTTACAATCACTTACAGAGAAGATACAATAAAGAATTACAAATGTAATTACTAAAATTTACAGGCCGATCATCGTATTGTTAGTAATAAAATAAATGATAATATGTAGGTATTCTGTATATTAGAAAAAGTGTTAATTTTAGCGCGATCGCGCATCGGGACTTAGGTAAACGTTTGTTAGTACAATACAAACACATGTTTATTAAGGCCTATGACACAGTGACAAATAGTATGTACTTAGCATGAATTATTATTAACGTTGTATTTTTTTTTGTTTTTTAGTGGTTATCTAGTTATCATTATGACTTTATATTATAAAACAAATTGGGTGTATAGTTTGCGCAAACAAGTTACGTGTATATAGGTGTAGTATATTATAATTATAACATAGCAATTAATGTGTAACATTTACTGGTAAAACAATACTATATTCACTACAATAGTGAGTATGGTATTATGTACTTAATATATGATGTGTATTATGCACGTTACATAATTATATGTAGTTATTTATATTATTGTGTTATTTTATGTTTTAGCGAGAGTTAGAAAATAATACCTAAAGGTAGTGTAGGTTAGTTAAGAAAAATCCTTCAAAATGTGGCATTTTAACAACTTTTTAAAAATGAAATGCGATTTTGCATCCTTTATATTCTTAGTTAGTTTACTATACATTTGGGCTCATATAGTATAGTTTTTTTTACCGTAATTGGTCCTTGGTATTCGTAAGTAGATGTTGTTTGCTCGTCTAGTTATTCGTTTGTGGTATTGTTTTTGTGAAATTTATGTGCGAGTGTCTATCTGTTGACAGGATTTTTCTAACCAATATGCAAATGTTATATGTAGGTATATGATTGAGCAAGATTCATTAGCTTAATTTCTTTATACATCTGATCTGTAGGTGTTAAATAGTGGAATCCAAATAAAGTTTTAATTATTTTGTTTTGTGCAACTTGTAAACGTTTTAAATTCGTCCTAGCAGCTGATCCCCAGACTTTAATCAAATAATCTATATGAGACTTAACCAAGGAGTTGTATATGGTGTAACGTACGTATTTCGGTAGGCATCGAACTATTCCTCTTAGGGCACCGTTAAGACTTAAGAGAAGTTACTTTATTGCGAACTTTTTGATTGTCAAGCTTAAGCCTAGATATTTATTTTATAAATAAGTTAACTTATAAGTTAAATTGAATAATATAAAAAAATCCGCATTCGGATAAAACTTTAATTAAAAATAATTTTGTTTACAATTCCACTTTGCTATAATTATTATGTAAGTACTTGTACTTATTTCAATCAAATATTAAGAAATCGGACGCTTACAAAACCATCACACCGTCCGTTCATCGCTGCGGCGCATTGGCGACTGGTTGTGTACCATACCAAGTGTATACCAACCTCCTGTATGCGCGTTGGTATGACTCGCGTTCCGACCGTTTGTATGAAGATAGGATACTGTTAGATAACATTACCGTGGTATCACAGACGGAATGTTTCAATTTAAATTATGTTAAAATGTTGTGCCAATTATTTTTATTTTTCTTGTTTTACTTTTTATCTATATCTAGCTTTTATGTCATCAATTTGTTTGTAATGTAGGTAGTAACATTTTATGTTCAAACCTGTGTTGAGGTCGTCCCCAAACGCGGTAGTCGGTGACGGGTGAACCACGAGGATCGGGTTCAGTCCACGAAACGCGTAACACCCTGTCACCGACCATTTCCTCTACGCGTAGAGATCCCGGTGGGCCAGGCACGTCACCTAGTCAAGCCAACACACAATAATGCAGTGCTACAAAGAATACGCAACACTGTTATCTACTTTTAGAACGAAACAGTTTGTGACGGGTGAAAATGTTGGATTAGTTACAATTCTCGTGCTGGTTTTAACTATAGGTTTTTATAAATACCTATAATTAATAATGTTAATTATGCAAACTTTATGTAAATGAAATGCATTCATGATCTTAAGGACAAAACAAACTTTATGTTTTACCTAATAATTAGCATAGGTATACTTACCTTTGTTTGCTAAATAAACAAAGTCATAAAAGCACATAATATAGAATCTGGCATGGCATATACATACAGTAAGACGTATATTCGCTTTACCTAGATAGTTCAATGATATGATATGATTTTGGGTAAGATAAAGAAAGGGCTGAGATTAGATTATTTGGTTCTGTAAAGAACAAGTATTATACATTAACTATGTTATTATTATTACTTAGCAGTTTTATTAACATTATAAAAACATACCATGAGTTTCAAAAGTGAAACGGTCATCATGTGGCCAGAAGTAGGGCAGTGCATTGACGACGTATTGCAATCGTAGACGAAATCGATAGCGAGCTTTTGGTCGAAGCTTGCTTGCGGTCCATTCGCCTCCCTCATTCTGTATGCATGTTTTCCAATATCCAATTGAAGGAACCGCTTCTGTGTATTCTATCCTAAAGCTGATTTAGGAAGAACAATTTTGTTTTCTGAGAGATCTATGAATATTTAATATCGTGCATAATATAAATTATAATAGGCTAGGAAGGACGTTAAACCCGTTGACATTACCTATTCCTATATTTCTCTGATAGTAATGATTGGGGAAACTACAAGAACGTCAAAATTAGGTGCTAAAAGGCAAAGAATTTTCTAAAAAGTGTTTTTGAAATGTAAATAGCGTCAAGATTTTTGGCCTAACAATTTTCGGACGATCTTCAAACTTCCATTTAAGAATTTGATACGAGATACGAGAGAATGAGTGATCTGGTTGAACTATAGGTACTTACTGATTTAATTGGTAAGTTGTTGGTGGAGGCCACAATACATGTATTTCATAAGCCGTAACATTCCGTAGGACGAGAGGCGTGGGTGGTGGATATGTTTGCAGACGCAAAGGCAGAGAGTCCGCTCCAACAGCGCTGTGTTTCGAGCGAGCTCGAACCCATACATTGTAAGTGGTATTTGGTGTCAGGCGGGTTAGGTTTGCGCTACGACCTTCCGAGATTTCGACTGTATTATGTTCTGTAAGAAAGTGAAAAATGATTACCAACATTTATTTTTATACGTTCCTAATATTTTTATGGCGATAATCGTCTCCGGTTTTGTATTAGCAGATCTGCACATGAATATATAAACTTTACCTTTTAATTTATAGGCTGGTGACAATGATTCATCTGTTCGCCAATGTACCTCGTACCAAAGCCCCGGATCTGGCTTCCATTCAACATAGGCGAGTACAGGACTTAAAACTATTCCAGTCACGCCTTTAGGAGCGGTTGGTGCTAAAAATTAATCATATTAATTAAAAAACTATATCTCACAAAGTACATTCACATCACAGTAAGTATATAATGAATAAAATACCTTCAGCCGCTGTTTGCAATGTTAATGGCACACCAACAATTGGTTTGATTTCATGCAATTTCGCATAATAGTTAGTTGCTTCTAGTAAGACCGAATAATTAGTAAAAGGTTTTAGTTCTTGAATGATTAGTTCTGTATTTGTAGTCGAGATTAATGGACAAGATTCTTTGTCACAAGCAGATGTATCGTTCTTCTTTTGTATTCGGTAAAATATCGTGTATTCCGTCAACGGCATTTCGTATTGTAAATGATGGCATCGGGTAGGTTTGTCGACAGCAGGCATTTGCAAGGTTATGCTGTTTGCTGAATTTGATTTTACTGTTGGCTTTAGGTGTTGCATTTTAGGAAATAAACATTGTCTTGGTGGATAAGGTTGATTTCCAGGATCGAGAGCCATAATTTTGTATCCATATGAAGTCTTTCTTTCTTCTATTTTGGTTTTATTAAACTTGGTAGTATAAAATATTTCTTTAAGTGTTGAATTAAACCAATAGACATATCGGCTGTCTACTGCGATCGACATTGGCGTGAAACCATATTTCTTTTTCTCGGTAGCATCAACTACTATTCTACATTTGCAAGCTTCCATATCCGCAGCTATTATGTGATGAACCCAAGGATCAACCCAATACAAGCTGTAGTTGTAACCTCTAGTCATGTCAATAACAAACGTTCTAGCGACTTGAGGATTCTCGGGGCAATTGCAATCATTTTCAGAGTTCTTAAAGAATGTTCTAACATTAGATCCATTCACATGTGATGTCATTATGCTGCCTAGACCTGGATGTCTACTACTTTCTTCGTACCAGAATAGTGAACTACAAAATTTAAAAAAAAATCACCTACTTAAACATACTTGTATTATATTATAGTTTGAATAAAGTATATGTTACAGTCAACTTACGCGTGTAATGGTGCAACTTGCAAACTATAAATTGGTTGCTTTCTTGTGAAAACTCGCGTTATATGCGGTCTAGTATTAGGAATCCCAAGATCAGCTCGATATGTAACGTAAGACTCAATAGACGTGGTTTCTGATTGTGACCAGTATACGGACCGACTAACCCAATCCACGCACATACTCTTTGCAGTACCGTTGATAGATGTTAACTGTATGAATATATAAAATATAAATTTTATAAAACTATAAATGTAAGAATAGTTATGTTAGTAAAATAAAAAATAGCTTGCCTTAAAATGTCCACTGCCATTAATTCGCGAAGAAAATATTTCCTCTAAATTATTAACCCAATAAACTATATTCTCTTCTGTGGAAATAGCAAAGTCCATAGGGATACCAGTACTCTTCGGAATCATTTCACTCTCTCCAGAGTCTAAATCAATTATTTTGAACGATTCTTGTGATGATATCATTACTTTCGGTATAGGATTTACTTCGTCTGATGAAACTGATACAACTTCAGAATACTGACCAAATCCTGCATCAGTGTAAGCTCTAACCTGAAAAATGAAGAAATAAAATAAAAAAATTGGTGCACTGCTTTCAACTACTAACGTAACAATTTAAAATAGTATGGTTGCGATTTTCTTTAGGACCAAGGTAGTTTTATAGTCGAGCAGCCTCAGTTTAAGCATTTCAAGATTACCTAAACATTTAGCTGAGCTCTACCAAGAACTACGAAATAGTCTTTAGTTGCCGAATCTTAGGATCTAAGTGTCTTTTTAGTACATTACAGGCATTTAATACATTATACCCCATGTCTTCAAAGATATCTATCACATTTGAATATATATAGGACTCATAAAAGACATTAAAATATCTGTTATTACTTATTAGACTTCTTAGGGTTGAGATTCGACAAAAACAAAATTTTTACCTGAAAGAAATACTTTGAAGCTGGTGTTAAATCTCTCAGCATTAACTGCGTATGTACGGGTGAGAGATGTGCATCGGCGCAGGCGGAAGGCTTAACATCTGCAGAGAACTCCGTTCCAACAACCCAGCATCTTGCCTCGTAGCCGCGGATCACCCCGTTGACGCGAGCTGGACTTCCCCAGCGGAATATGGCTGATAATGGCCCACCACTGAATGATAAACATGCAACAATTTCATATATTGCTAACATTACCATGATTGGCATAGATTGCCTTTTCTACTCATCGTATTTGTTGGTATGTAATTGAACAGACTCATTAACGGAATGCGCATCTATTAAAAATATTGGTAGGTATCTATGGGTGATAGAGATACATATTGAAATGAAAATATGTACCTAATAGCTGGTTGTACGTAGATGCGAGGTGCTCTCGGTGCAGAAGGCGGCGCTTGGGGTGAATGTAACATAGCTCGTGCTGCAGCCCCGCCGCCCCAGTGCGTGTGCGCGCGAACTGTCACCTCCATTGCACTGTATGGCGCTACTAAACGTTCGTGAACTTCTACCCAGGCCACCTCAACGGTTTTCTGAAATATAGTTTTTATTTTGGTGACTTACGTTCATGTTAATCAAACTCAGAACGAAAATGGTAGATAAGTTAATTATTAAAGAAGAAGGCAGTTATCGTCGATAGATACCTCAATTTTATATTGTCCAGCGAAATGCAAGCTGACGTCATAATATACACGACTGTTGTTCACGTTTACACGTGTAGCTGGATGCCAGGTAATATTGAATTGATCCCACTCGCCAACCACTACTATCGATGATGAGTTTATTGTCTCCGGAATTGCTATGAACGATTCTAAAACACAAAAATATAAGCATGAGACGAGACGTGTTTCAAAATATAATTGTTCAAACTTTAGAAAAAATATAATACCACTGTGAGCATGTAGTGTCGGATCTCTAACAGCTATAACATGGACTCTTGGCACGAGTTCAGCGGTGTATCTGCCAGCCAAGTCGGACACTACGGCTCTTGAAGCGTCTTGAACCCAAACTAGACGACCACTGAAGTAGCATAAAGGTCCAAGAGTTGCGGTACCAGGCAAGCGAGTCACGAGTGAGCCGGATACCTAAAAGAATATTTATATTATATATCAATGTACGAAAATGGTTACCTAAGTCACATGAGTAGATAAACGGTACAGAGTATAAGCTTCATACAACCGCGCGAATCAGTTGCACTACTACAAGCACGCGAGGTATGTGTGCGTGACCACTGGCCGCTTGTCTCGTACGCGGCGAGACTGGCAAAAACCGGTTTACGCTGGCACAGACAGTGGCCAATCAAAGGGTCAGTGCGACGCACGTTGTTTGTTTTGTTAGTTGCAAGTTTGAATATTTTAATTTAAAAACGTGGTATTTTATTATTAATAATGGTTGTTTATTGTACTGTGTGTATGAATAATACTAGAAAAAATAAAATATATCATACTTTAACTATCCCAAGGAGTACAATAGGTAACTAAATATTGGATTATTACTTTTTCAAGTAAGTACCTTTATTTTATTGTATGATCCTTTTTTTAATACGAAGAGGGTACTACAAGGTGTCTTTTTACCTTTTTATTGTTATTACAAGCTTTTACTAAACATTTGTAGGTATGTGGGTGGGTTGGTATATGTATTAGGTATGTGTGTTAAGTTCAAATATTGCAAGTACCTAAGATTTGAACCACTTCCCGATGTCTGATTGAGCTGAAATTGTGTATACCGTAACTTCAGTGACAATGCAATAATTATGATAGATATAACCTGATGCTGCAGCCATGATTGTCTCCTCACTAGGGAAATCTTCAACGGGTAGTAGTAGTAGCACGGTCATGAAATTTTGTATGTTAGGTTAAATAAATATTTCAAATTAATGATTTGAAAATGAAATGAATTTTGATAGTTTAACACAATTTTTATCATGAACTGCTGCTGCAGCCAGCATTGTCTCCTTACGTCACTCGTAAAACACTCTTGCAAAACTTTTTTAGATTCAGAATTTACCACACCATTAAAAGAAACAATAAATTATTAAAAACAAAAATTATAAAAAAAATTATTAAAGTAATTTGTAAAGTATTCTATCATACTGAATAACGAGATGGGTGTAAAAACCCAGGATTCAACTTCTTCGTTTCATGTGATCTTGTGATCCCTATATCTCCGGGGTCTTTTGACCCACAGGGCCCATATTCAAACTCGACCGAGGTATGACCCCAAGGTGTCTGCACACCAAGTTACAAGTCAATTGTACCTACTGCTGGGCATGATGCCCACAGTTGGGCCTCATGTCCACTTTTGGGCATCTTGCCCACTGTTAGGCGTCATACCAACGGTTAGGAATTATGCCCACTGTCGGGCATCATGTCCACTGTTGGGGCATCATGTCCACTGTTAGGCATCATGTCCACTGTTGGGCATCATGTCCACTGTTGGGCATCATGTCCACTGTTGGCCATCATGACCATTGTTGGGCATCATGTCCACTGTTGGGCATCATGACCATTGTTGGGTATCATATCCATTGTTGGGCATGTTGTGTTGCAAAACGCAGCACAAGACAAAACTCGACAGCAAACAGCAGCAACCAACTCGAATCAGCACACCACCACTCTTCATATAAATGAAGCCATTTTGCCATTTAAAATACATGTGACCTTGTGACCCCTATATCTCGGGGGTCTTTTCCGGGGCCCACAGGGCCCATATTCAAACTCGACCGAGGGATGACCCCAAAGTGTCTGTACACCAAGTTACAAGTCAATCGGTCCAGTGATTCCGGAGCTATACCTGTCAGTTGTCCTAACAGACAGACACACTGACCCAAAAAGTGTTTTCATTAACCTCTTCGAAGAGGACTCAGAAGTTAAATGTTTTGTTCAATTTGTCTTCATCTATTGTGACAACCTTACCAAAATAGGTAACAATTTTGCACGTTCTTAAGAAGCTTAGTCTCTGTTCCGTTTATCTACTCATGTGCCTAAGTGACATACGTACATATTATTATTAGTATTACTAAGTAATTTTGAAACTGACTAATTGCGATTAGAAGCTTAAAATTAAAAGCTTAAGTTAGAAGCTAATAGCAATATACCGTCAGTCACGTTTAAAATGAAACGTTAAAGAACTAGTTCTCGAATTTCGTAGTGATGCTACTCTGGCGATTTACTGCTAAGTAACTAGCTTTAACTATTCTTTTGCTTTCATCGCCATACGGTGCCAGTTGCACCCAAGTAAATCGGTAAAGAAAGGAGGTGCAGGGCCCTTAGCACCATTCCATTGCAATGCAAGCGTGTCACAGAATGTATAATTTCGTCTGTACTGTAGCTGTGGCTTTATATTGTCTTCAGTTGAAATGCAAATCAAAAACACATTCTTTAGGCATTGATGAAAGTAGTTAGGATATGCCGAGTCGAATGTCAGAATAGCGTTCCTATTTCCCTTCCGTTACGGTAGGCATGCAGGTGGCGAGCTGACTCATTTCTTACCAAAATATAAAAGTAAATTAGATTCAAAATGATGTCTTTATATAGGAGACGCAAAAGGGGTGCTTCATTTGTAATGAAAAATATTACTGTTAAATAAAAATATTATAAGATCATGAAACATACATAAATACCAGCCTCACCCTTATTACATCCCCGAATCAGTTATTGCTACCGGTTAACGTATAATCAATGCAAAAGCCGCAACTAATTTTTAAATAAATGGTTCCTCACCTCGCTGATGCCATGCGATATTTGGTCCGCAGTAGGTGCTCTATGGAGTTCAGACCCATCATAACTTCTCACCAGCCAGTAAAGCCATTTCTTTTCTAGATCTGCTGTGAGTCCCATCACTAATATAAAATTTTAACATAATTATGATTATTCGGCTATAACTGAACAAAATCAAATTCACATCAAATGGTTTGATTGGCTGTTACTAATTTAGTAAGCCAATCCCAGCATTTAACATGCATTTGTGTCTATAAATTAATTGGGGTTGAGCTGCCTTTCAGAAACTGGATGATAAAGTTATCACCAATCATACTAGAGCAGCGATAGCTCAGTGGGGAGACCAACAGACTGCAATGGGGTCTCGGGTTCGAACTCACGTCGCGCACTACTGACTTTCGGAAGTTTTATGACTTTTCGAAATTATGTGCGTATTGATTGACAATTATCGCCTGCTCCGTGCCTCGGAGAGCACGTTAAGCCGTCGGTCCCTGCTGCCATGAACATCTATGGCAGTCGTTATTGGGAGAGTGTCGACACAAAAGATCCCACTGGGTCGAAGTGTCGCCGGTCTGCACTGACTGGCTCCCACATAAGATAAGATAAGATAAGATATCACCAATCATTAAAAATGTCATTGTATATCCATTTTTCTCTATGCAAAATAAGAGCTATTATTATATGAAAATGTTACCTTGCTTTCCACTAAATAATTGCGCAGGATAGTAAATCATTTTATTCTCGCCATTTAGTCTAGCGGCCTCTACTGCATGGCCAGTATTCCAATAGATGTATGCTCCTAACGAGTCTATTGTCAGTTCTTTAGCTACAGTCACAATTGGTACAGGTTCCCGATTGCCTCCATCAAAATTGCCTCTAGATATCTAAATAAAACATCCATTTGAAATTGAATAGAACATGTTAACATTCATACGCCGTGCAACTTTAATGATTTCTTACCAATTGCTGTTTTGGATTCGACCAGTATATTTTCTTGCCCACCCAGTCTACAGCTAAACTACCCACATTATTCATATTCGACATTTCACCTTTTTCGTGGGACGTAGTATTATACCACATTACGGTAGATGCGTTTGTAACCAAATATAGTTTGTCGCGATACCAGGAAATATCGGTGATGTGGAAGTTTTTTAGATAACCCCTAAAATAAATAGTTAAGTTTATTTATAGATACATAATAGTAAACATAATTTTGTTACATGGACGGTATAACGAAGAAGATATTTGTGAACAGAAAAAAAAAGGAACAAGGACATACCTATGTATTAAGATTTGTAAATTGTCTCCAGTTAAATCTGTTTGCAAAAGCCCATCCGGCCCTGACCACAATAACGTGCTGTGGAGAGTGTTTGGTGTGGATGCCAAAGTTTTACCAACGAACTCTGAGGACCATGGACCTAGAAAAGCTTTATGTTTATAACCAACAACCTAATCAACATAACATATTCATAAAAAATAATGCGGTACCGGTTGTTTTATGTTTACCTGAACCAGATTCAGTTACCGCAGCCACCCTTATTACATACTCTGCGTCTTGTTTTAAGTTTTCTACTACACACATAGATTCGTTGATGTTCTTGCTGGAAAATAATTATTTGTTTAAATAATATTTAAATTAACTAGTGAAAGTATTTTTATTATTCTCTATTTAAAACTCGTTAGTGTCTAAGTTTTGTTACTTACATATCTACAACGTCTCCAGTACTAAAGTCAGTAAGTTGAAGATGGAACGTCCACTGTTGCCATGCACCGCTTCCTTGATGGCCCAATAAATGTGGTGGTGACCACGAGACCTTCGCTCTATTTATACCCATTACACTTTGTAATCCTAATGGCGGATTGACAGGAACCGGGATCGGCTGGCAACTCCTCAAAGCTACTAAAACTTGTCTTGTTGCTATCGTCTTCGTGTTATAAGCTAAAGGATACTCATTGTGAAAGTAGCTGTCACTTTGTGCGTGATATTCTTCTGTCAACATTTCTTTACCATTTGTCCAATAAAATAGTCCACCTGCGTAAGCTATTGAACGTGTTGAGAGAAACATTGGTGTTTGTGTGTTGCTTCTGAAGTCGGCTACTTCACGTCTAAAACGAAACAATACATACGTCTTAAAATGTATCAGAAATGAATGCTAGTTGTTTGCTCAGAGCTTGGGTATTTTTATGATCGTTTGTTAATTACGAAATAGTGACAAACGTTGTGCAAATCTTTCGTTTAAAAAGTAATATAAGAGCAATGTGTAGGACGTACATAATAATTAATAATACTGCTGAAAAATTTCTTACCCATCCAAGGAAACTGCTAAAACTGTATTTTTTTTTAGATGAGCAACAAGTATTCTAAAATCAGCATGGTCTACAGTGAAGGCACCTAAATGAGCATCTCGTACAATAATTTCTGGAGGTGTATCATGATGTACTCCATTAGATATGTTTGCCAAGTCGAGCCGGTAAAGACCTCCACGTTCGCCTCCTTGTTGAGCCCAAAATAAGTACCTGAAATAACACTATATGTAAAGTCTGACAAAACTTTATAAAATAGGTACATGAGGAATGATAGTATAAAACGTGATCTCACCCATTATAAGCGTCTACTTCAAAGTGTATCGGACGAGAATTAAAACCAGACAGCGCCACTATTTGATTCTTTCCATCAAAGTCACATCTTATTATTTCCCAGTTCGAGTAAAGACTCATGTTTGACCAACTAGAGTTTTCTTTAGTATAATAAACTTCACCAAGTACATACAAGTGCTTATTTAACCAGTCCACAGACAAATCTTGGGGTTTATAAGATATATTTTTGAGAATTGGTTCTGAGGGACTCTTTTTGGAAAGAGAGCTACGATATACTAATCCGTTAGATACTGATATAAATAGAGAATCACTGGATATGTCAAGGCCGACTCCTGGAATGTAAATTAATCATAATTGGAACATGTTATAACTATTTTGACACATGAATAGACTTAATTAATTAATTAATTAGGTGTGTACCCGTAATAGAATGCTTTGTACTATACAACTCAACAGGATCAGATAACATATCATTTGCTGGTGCAGCTAATATGTTCTGTTCGCCTCCCAAAATTAAAATAGGTTGTTGGCTAGGAACAGCTGAAATATAATATTTTCGTCATTATCGGTTTGTTTCTATGACGGTTGTATTTAATTTTGAAACGAAACCTTTAATCACTTACACGTTGGCAAAGGTGGCGTAGATATCCTAACATTCGCTTTCGGTCCTTCTCCTACGGCGTTGCGCATGGACACTGACACGTCATACTCGCGAGCGGGTGCTAAGTTTTGAAACATGTAAAACAAAGTATTGTTTGATGCTGGCATATCCTGAAACATCGAAATATTTAAATATAGTAAATAACCAAATATTTATATCCTTATCCTATCCTTACGTATAAGGAGAATAACCATTCCACAAACACAGTTTCAGAATCCATAAAATGATAATTTAAGTCTTGATAATGAACAAATAATGATTACCTCAACTGCATCGTTTGTGTTGGGCTGAGTGTCGGTGAGTCGTAGCACATACGATATCAATGGTCCATTGGGGAACGGTCCTGGCTCCCAAGAAATGGCTACTCGGCTAGGGTCAGGCGCTGCAGCACGTAAAGAATTTGGTGCCGAACTTGGTTTGCCACTCTCTAATGTAGAGATTACCACCGATGGTGCTGAGTACACAGGCTCGGTACCTCCGCGACCCGACAGGAATATAGCCACACGAAACTGTTAGAAAAATATGCATTATATTCCATGGTTACTCTTGGACATACTGATTTATTGAGTTGTCGTTGCCCTGACATACATACATAAATCGTATACAGTGTTTATGTTTCATGTCATTAATGTGTGCTCTAGATTCTAAACAAAAGTTCTAACTGTACCGTACTAATGCGTCACATAAGTAGTAAGACTAACTTTACATAATTATAACACTCATAAAATATCGAGTTTAAGAAGAACCCCGTGGCTATATAAGAGCTGGCCCATAGATAGTCATAATTTCTCTGGCCTAGTAGTACTGACAAATACCAATTTTGGTAGTAAACAAGGAACTAAAATGAAAATAATCTTACCCGATATTTTGTGTAAGGCCGCAATCCATCAACATGTATAATGGATTGGTCGGAATGGCTTGTATTTGAGTAATACTGCCACGTGCCCGGTAACTCCTCGTATCGCCACTGTACCATGTAGCTCATATTACCTAAATTGGGTGTCGCCTCCCACACTAGCGAGAGCGAGGTGGCCGTCAAACTATCGGCTACCAAAGCTGGAGCGGTTGGAGTCCCAATCAATTCTGCAATATACTTTTGTATTGTAGTTCAATTTTAATGTCAGCTATGGAACAATAAAATTCCATATATTGTGATCATACCTCTTAACTTTTGAAAGTAAGTGTTTAGAGCCTCATTGCATCCCATTACGCAGTACAGCTCCTTTGAGAAGACAGTTTCCGATGTGACATTCTGCAATTAAGATTACATGTTTATAAATAACTCGGTTGCTTAATATGACTCTGGTTCTCTCAACATGGAAATGGTTATGCAGTAGTCTACTACTAATACTGCAAAGTCATTAATGCACTAATGTTGGCAGATTTCACAAACTTGATACATCATGGAAAACTCTTAAACCTATATGTTTAACATAAGATTATTTAGAACATAAACATATTGATAAATTAAATATGTTTTAGTTCATCGTTAAAACCAACACGTGTTTACGCCATAGCTTCTCAAATATTAGGTTTGTGTAATAGATTCTATCCCTAGGCCTCTGCAGGCATCCAGCTTATTAGATAAATTGCTTTACTTAACTATTGTGTAATAATATAAATATTTCTATGTTTATTAACTTACGCAAACAATTGGACATGAGTTCTCCAATCCTTCTTGCCACAGACTGCACCCGAGTTTGCACTGTAACAAAATGAAAGTTACATGATTAGTTTATATATTTCAAGCTTTTAATGGGCATCACACATACAATAACTGCGTTTTTTTTTACTATGTAGCCAAACAATTACTGATATATAACAGTTATTATACTATATAGACACGACTACACGTACTTCGCTTTACCATTATGAGTCAAATCTGAACCACAGGGGATTTAAATATCGTAAACGTGTATAAAACATATAGTATGTGTAAAAACGTTTAGTATAAAAACATAGTATTGTATGTATACATAATACTGTGTTTAAAGGCCCACGTAACAGGGGGAAAGCCAGTAACCGACTACCTTGCTAATTTCGTGACAGATAACCTTAATATTATCACTTTGACCGTCCCGGAACGAGATCCCACGACCGGATAGCACAGAGATGTCACAAGTGTAAACATAAAAGGAACTGCAAATATTCTTTATTTATGTAAAGATTTATGCTAATAATACAATTGTACTTAACAGTATTAAACAATGAAAACAATAGAAAATAATGTGCGTGTTCATTTAAAATGATAAAATAATCAAAAATGATCCAAGTGTTAACAGGATAGTCGTGATAGTAGCTAAGAACTTCCTTATTTAGAACATGACTTGTGGTCTGACACAATTAGTGGTGCGGGTTTTAATCCAATTAAATTACCACCACTCTTATACAACTACTCATTCCCTGTTTATTCAAATTACTGACATGTAAAACAAACAAAGCAAAAATTGGATAATTGCTTCTAAGCGGCCCTGTTCGAATGTTTCCTTGCTCCTATGGCTTACGTTTACGCTTATGTTCTTGGCCGGTCGAGCAAAGAATAATTAGGTTAAGAAAGTTCTTAAATAATAGCATGAAGTCTGGCTCGTTACAATTATTGTCAATAGGCTCTCATTCCGTTATATGCAAACATAAACTTTCTCTCCGAAAGGCCCATAGGTATCTATGTATAATATATTATGCATATCTATATAGACATGCATAATATATAAGTATGACTAAAATTAGCTATAACGGCATATAAATTCCAACTTCAGAATTAGGACAATGCCCAAATTTAAAAACGTTTTTCATGTGCTTTTAATTGTTCGCAAGAGGGAATGTATTCCGCGTGTGTTTACATCACAGACGCGCACACATGGTCGTTCGCCAACCTTCTCGTTTAAGCCAAACCGACACAAAGTGTGTACACTCTGCAGACTCATCCGAGACGCATTTTGAGTGCAAACAAAGCTCCTTGTGTTGGAACTTTTTGTTTAGCAATATTATAAACAAACAATGCTAAAGGAAACTGAGAAAGGTACAGTGTGTATGGTGAATATCAAGGTGTCAGTCTGTTTTGGTAACGGACACTTTCCCACGTGAGAGTGAATTTAGAAATAACTTGTAACGGATTTTTACGGTTGGGTGACGTCCTTTACGGATTGTAACTGGCCGGAAGCCGCAGGTGCACCCTCTTTCTTTGACTTACTCAATCCTTAAAGCTGTTTTGATGAATATATAAACATTTTCTCATAGTCATACACAAACACAACACAATATAATGACAAGAACTGTATAATTATTATAGAGTAATTGACCTGACAGAAAAATTGAATTGGTATGTTAGTGGGTGCCCTCAGCTCGGTAATTATATTATCAATAAATTACTTTGACATTTATAAGTCATTTGCTAGGCACGAAATCCACCATTCTACTTAAAACCAATTAGAAGTTTAAGCGCTTAACGCGTGAGAGGCGAATTGAAGAGTTCTCCAAGGTCAATCTCAGTTATCCAAGGTCAGATTTTGCCTAAACGTATTAGTTAACCCGTCAAACGCGATTATGTCCTGTCCAAAGGAGACCGTCCATATTCGGCTTGCACGTGGACAATCGTCTTATAAACAAAGTAAAATATTAAAAGCTTTATTTAAATATATAATAAATATTGGTTACCATCCAGTAGTATGAAATTGACGTATTTTATTTATATATTATATCAGAAGAATACACACAGCCTGGAAGCAATAATGCAGTATTACTGCAACTGCATAGTCGGCCGAAGGACTGTTGGTTGCTGTGCTCACATAATGTCTGTAATATGGTACCTAAGCTGGGCAAGATATGAAAATGTCACTTCACCAGCCCAGTTTTTGGAAAATATTTTAATAACTTATGAAGGTGATGGTGACACATGAAAATAAATATTTTTTGAACAATGTCTTTTATTTAATTATTTAACGAACTTGAACTTCAAAAACTTGAACTTCAAAAAATAATGTTTTCTACTTAGTTTAGCTACTCAAAATTAATATTGTTATTACAATATAAAATTGTTCACGCCCAGGCCAGGGTCCCATACAAGGTGGTCGGTCTCCTTTCATAGAAAGGCACACTCAGGTTTCGCAAATTCTTCAATATGTTATTTGAATATATTTAAACATTAAAAGAAATTACCAAATCGGTCTAACTGTTTTTTACTAATGTGCTGCTGGTATCATCACACCAAAATAAAATTCTAAATTTTATAATTTACTTATTGTTAGTGTATACATACGTCTATTTATAAAACAAGCACGTGCAATGTACATATCAAAATATCTCCTTTCGAAAATTTACATCCAATGACTATCACGGTGGACAATCTTCATACTATGGCATAAATAGCAGTGTGACATAGTTCAGATGACGTTTGAGTCATCTCATTGAGAGTGATGTGACAACGCGCGGAACAATTAAAACGGATGCAATACAAGTGCGCACGATCTG
Source organism: Catocala sponsa (assembly GCA_963564715.1). NCBI lineage: Eukaryota > Metazoa > Arthropoda > Insecta > Lepidoptera > Erebidae > Catocala > Catocala sponsa. The sequence goes on along the minus strand of OY751338.1, from coordinate 15,122,799 downwards.
TGCCGTTTGTTTCGGCTGTATAATTGCGGGTCGCGGCCCGAGCCACGCACTTCCATTGCGAACTGGGACGTAGCGTTTGTTCCGACATATCTACGACTTCGTGCTGATATCTCTGGGTTCAAGGATTGTTTACAAATGACATGTTTATTCGACGAATTTGTAAACTTAACACTTTAAAGGAGTAATCAGGCAATAATTGATTCAAGTCTAATTGTACCTATGCATAGATATACGTAGGTCTCCTATGTGTCTGGTGCATCACTTCATTGGACGATATCTTAGACATTTAAAATGTCCAAAGAAAATGTGTTTGTTGTATCTATCTCTATATTTACTAACATTATATATATTTTTGTGCTTGTTTTTTTTTTGTAATGAATAAACGTAAAAACTACTGGTGCGCTTTCAAAATTTATTTTATCATTATACAGCTACTTTACCCAGAAACAACATAGGTTATATCACGCTACGAGAGAAACAGGCCAGCATAAATGTGGGTGAGACTGAGACCGCAATAACTGCAATAACCTGATGATTCTGATCAAATACCTATATTCAATTATAAAATTATCGGGCGTGTATGAGGAATGTGATGAAAGTGAATGAAGCCAGAGAAGTGTGTCAGGATCGTAGCAAATGAAAATCCGTAATCTCTGCCTACCCCTCTAGGAAACAGGCGTGAATCTATGTATGTACCTATAATAATAATAATAATAATAATATAATAATCCATTTATTTGCATTGAATATAGGTACATACATTAGATGTTACATACATTAGTGATCTGCTACATTCTGCCTTCAGTAAGCATGCAAATTTTATACATTAATAGATTTTATTAGATTGCAAATGAATTAAATGGTACAAATAGTTCATGTCATAATTAATGATTTAAAATAATGTCATAATATAAAAGTGTCAGGAGAGAACAAAGAAGAAAATGAAATTAATATCAATGTAATATATAATAATAATGATTACAATAATAAATTATTAATTATTTAAACAATGACAAAAGGTAATTATTATATTTGATCGTCCCCTAGAAAGTCTGTAAGTGTATAATAACATTTTGTAATTAAAAGTTCTGACAGTTTCTTTTTAAAAATATGTATTCTCTCATCCTTTAGAGCATCGGGTATTTTATTATAAATTACTGTAGCCATACCTAAAACATTTTTCTTTAACAAAGTTGTGTTATAAGGTACATTATATAATTTATTCTTATACTGGCTTCTTAAAGGACCTTTTCTTAGTTGTGAAACATGAGTAAATAAGTGTTTGTTGCATTTTACAAAAACAGCCATTTCATAAATGTACAAGCATGGGAAAGTTAGTACTTTTAGTGACTTAAATTTAGGAACACAACTATCTGTAGACTTAATGCCACATATTGCTCGCACACATCGTTTCTGAGCTCTGAACACGTCCCCTCGAAGGCTACAATTGCCCCAAAATATAACACCGTATCGCAACACGGATGCCACCAGACCATGATAGGCTACCAATGCAGTATTAATGTTTACTTTGTTATGAAGACTATGTAAAACATACGCTGATGAACTTAATTTTTTGCACACATGTTCTGCATGAGCTTTCCAAGTTAACTGACTATCCACTATTATGCCCAAGAATTTTGCCATTTGTGTCTGTCCTATAGTGGTACCGTTATATTGTATTGTCAGGTTCTGTGGTGTCAAACGTTGGTAAAATTGGATTATGTTTGTTTTCCCCAAATTAATAACTAAATTATTATTCATAAGCCATTGTACGATGTCAGAAATTGTATTATTTATGTCATTTTCATAGTTAGTAATATTAGAACATTTTATTATAGCCGTGCTATCGTCGGCAAACAGAACCATTGGGTGCTTAACATGTTTGGGCAGGTCGTTAATGTATAGTAGAAATAAAAGTGGGCCGAGCACACTACCTTGTGGTACACCATACTTAATTATTCTACCATCGGATACGTATGTCACCTCACGTTTAGTTTTCTGACATATGCTAGAGATCTCAGTATACTGTACACGATTACTAAGGTATGATTCTATTAGTTTCAGCACATTTCCCCTGATACCATAAACGTTTAGTTTGTGTAGTAATGTATTATGTCGGACACAGTCAAAAGCTTTTGACATATCAGTTAGCAAAGCACAGACTGGTGTCTTTTTATCCACACATTTCAACAAATTTGTCAATAAATCAAAAATCGCCAAATTAATACCTTTGTTTTTTCTAAAACCCTTCTGTTCGTTACATAGAATACTATATTTAGACAAAAAATGATTAATTGATTCATAGATAACCTTTTCTACAACTTTGGAAAATACTGGAAGTAATGCAATCGGCCTATAATTGGTTATATTTTCCCTATTGTTTTGTTTGAAAAGTGGTTTTATTATAACCGTCTTCAATTTTTCCGGAAATATGCCTGAGCTAATAGATATATGTATGTAAAATTATCATTACCAATTATCTTTACTTGATATGCGAATGGGAATTGGGACCTATTTGGTACCTACTGACAGTACATTTATATAATTATACTTTGCTACTATAGGTATAGTCCATTGAAATGTTACAATTTAAGGACCTAACATTGCATTTGTTAGAGGACGCAATTTTATTTTTGGGACATGGGTCAATAGAAGCTTAACCCCAAGTTTGTGGGGTTGCCGCCCTTGTCCCCCGGCCGCCATCTTGGAAAAAGGGGTGCACACACCTTTTTCGCGATATCTCGGCAACTATGCGTGCTACAAAAAATTCGTAAAGACGTAAATTGTGGCAAATCGCTTTGCCTACAAATATGTTTATATAACTTTTTGCCCTAAATTTAAAATTAAAGAAGTTATAAGCAAAAAAGTGAAAAAAATTCTATAAAAATTTTCTTTTTTGCTTTAAAACTTTGTTTTTATACATTTTACAGAAAATTATTTCAGTCCAATCTTGTAGATGGTGTTTTGAGGAAAATTTTTCTTTATAATTTTTTTAATTTCATTAATTTAAAACGCTGTTACGGCGCTCCAAAGTTGACCGGGTTCGTCAATGCTCATGAGAATCCGGTAAAAACGAAATGTTTAACTTAGTTTTATGATCTTTTTTGCCTTTAATCGTTCAATGACCGTACGCTTCTCTGGAATGTAGTCTCCTTTAATGAATTTCATTAAATCCGTAAGTCGAAATTGGCACTCTTCACTATTCTCATGCAAGTAAGCAAAAACATCCTCCATAGCATTGTCAATGTTATTTTTGCGCTCATCATGTCTTATTTCGTCACCCCATTTTTTGGAGTACAATTGCTTGCTGTGCAATCCTTGTGATACCTAGCTCCAACATTGACTAAGCTAGAAACATTACCTATGCGATCAGCAATGCTCTTTGCCATGTCATCAGAACGTTTGAGAACAAAATGCTTTTTTTTGTACCTTCATGACGTACATTACATATCTTCTTCTGACGGCTTTGACGCAAGTCACTCTGATCCTGGAATACTTCGCCGCAAATAAAGCAATTGTTTGAGAAATCAAAATCAGTATCTAGATTTTCTGATACTGAAGATGATGAACTGCTACAGCTGAGACGACGAACAACATTATCTGTTCGACTATCACTATAATAATGGTAACCGGGAATATGAACAGTTTCTTCAGAAACACTTTGTAAAAATATTATAATTCATTGTCCACATCGTTTTTAAATTTTGCTCGCTCAAGCAAAGTTTTCACTCCTGTAGCTTTCACAGTTCGAACTTTAATGTCCCTAATAGGTTTTTTACATATAAAACAATCATTCATGATTCACGCTTTAAAAAAGTCGCAATGTTTATAACTAAATGAAAATTTCAGCACACAAAACTCGCAGTTTAATTGATTAAACTGAAAATAATATCCAAAATTTTCAATACGTCTACACGTGGCAAAATATGTAGCACAACTAAAAGAATAAAATGAGGTAGAAGAAACAGCTAAACCTTCGAGGGCTACGTATAATAATAATAGTCGTAGCAGGCAGATGTTCATTTGTCGCCAAACGGTAACTCGGACCTTTTCTACCTGCTTAACATTCTCGAAAATGTACACTCCTCTTAGAAATTACTATAAGAAACAATAATTGGGTAAGTTCTATAGTAAGGAAAACAGTTAGAAATGAAAAAGTAAAGTTGTACGCATTTAACAATTTTTTTTTTAAGAATGTATTTACAATACAAAAAAGATCATAAAAGTAAGTTAAACATTTCGTTTTGACCGGCTTTCAATGGACTAGTAATGCATTTACCATTTCTTAAAATTTCAAAAATGCAATGAGAAATAGGTACATCAGTGTATGTGGTCGCAGAATCAATAATGATAAGTATACAGAGATGGTTTGTTATGGCATTTGTTAGAGTACCCATCACAGAGTCCCTTGCTAACGCGGCTCTTCCGCCATACTTGTCACAACACCCTCTTTCCAATTTATTAATACATATTTGTAACTGACGGATGAACATGGGTTTGAATATTTACATCAATAGTTGTCAATTTTGATTTAAACTGATTGCTTTATTCCAAAATGAATTAAACTATTGAAATAATTTGGAATATTCTTATTATGTGATATGGATTAAGCTCATATCGGCAGAAATTCGAAGAAAATCCTAACTAATATTATAAATGCCAATGTGATTTTGTTTGTTTGTTACGCTTTAACGCCTTAAATACTTGACCGATCATCGTGAAATTTCGCATACATGTTGTCAGGGGTACAGAATAGGATATCAATTTATTGATAAAATCTTGATTAACGCAAGCGAAGCCACGGGCAAAAAGTTGTTAAATATAAGGCTTAATTTAAAATATAATAATAATCTTTAAAAATCCCAAACGAGGCACAGATGTGAACTATAACGATGATAATAATATTATGTATGATATACTTAACTGCCTAAAATTACTCATACCTATATCTCATACAACAATACTACGTTATCTATAGGTACCTATTTAGTCACAGCTTATTTATATAAATTAGCTGTCAATTCAATTATATCGTTTTGCGAAATGTTAATATCTTAAACATAACTTTTTTGTGAATGGTTATGATCTTGTCATGATCCTAATATCTACTATCTCTAAATGCACTGGAACAAGTTTCTGGTATAGGTCATAACATAGATCCACAGAACTGCTACTATCTATTCGTCAGCATGACAATTTAACGCATACATTAATATCGACTAACTTACGCTAAAGCAAATTATAAATAGCATCGATTCTTAACACATTAATAAGCCACCTACCCTAGCCACGATTAATAGAAAGCTAAATAAAACTAATAAAGTAACAAAGTAAATTAACAACTAATTACCCAGTTTCCTGTCTCGTGCCATAATAATAACAAAACAATAACTACTCCCTTTAGAGTCATTAAAATCGTCGCGTCAGCCTATTGTGGAGCGATTTCGGAAACGCGCTCGGAAGTCCAATTGGGAGCGCATGCGCATGCCGGACGCAGGGCGCTGTGAAAGCACTCACGGATAATTTACTTGTTAATTGCTTCATATCAAACTTCTACTTATTATTGTCTTTTTCTATACTGTTTATTTAAATCATCAAAACCCTCGAATAATGTAGTATCGTACCTACTTACTTGTTTACTTAGTTACTCAGACGAGACTGAACTAATGACCCAACCAGCCTTATCATCCCTAAAGATGAAAACTGAAAACTTTTGGATGAGTATCAGATTCGCCACAAAGCGATTGTTAGTTAACCTCGACTAGCTAAAAACATAAAGAGACTAGATATTTCCAACACGAAATTTAAATTTGTATAGGTAGCGAGACTTCACATCGCAAGTCTGTCTCTTGGAAAATTGTACAGCATTTTCTTCACTAGTAAATCGGTATATATTTCTTTACATATATTTGTAAAGTTTCCACTTACATGAGTGCTTAACTAGATGCAAGAACATAGTCCAGAATAAGAATTGATCAGCTCTAAAACTAGGTAAATTGAAAGAGGTGGGATGCGTAAACCTATACGCCTTTAAACTGTTATTCATCAGTCTACATTGTTGAAATACGTTATGATCTCATCGAAAATGATAACTTAAAGTCTCGCAGTGTTATATATACATATTTGCTGTCGCTGTCTGTAATCTATACTAATATTATAAAGCTGAAGATTTTGTTTGTTTGTTTAGTTGAACGCGGTAATCTCGGGAACTACTAATTCGAATTGAAAAATTATTTTACTGTTGGATAGCTTATTTATCGAGGAAGGTTATAAGCTACATAACATCCGACCCAATGGAGCGGCGCAGTAATCATAAACGCGGATGAAACCGCGGGCACATCTAGTGTCTAAATAAAGATACTTTGAAAATAAGTATTGATTAACTTGACCTGAGTTATTGTAATAGGTACGATTAGATATATTAATATGTAACTAGCTTTTGCCCGCGGCTTCGCTCGCGATCTGTAACTTTTTATAGTTGATTCCTAGTTTGGTAAGTAGCATAACGGTCGAATAATATTTTAAATAACTTTCGTTCGTAATAGTATCTAGTTTATTTCTATAGCATAGGCCCCCGCGGCTTTGCTCGCGATTAGTTTATGACTGGCCTCATAGCCGGGACGGTTAACAAAAAAGTAGCAGGATTACCGATAGCGACGGTGGCGTTGATTGCAACAAATGTTTACAAATATAATCGTGACAGTGACGACAGATAGTCACCGCAGGACATCAATTGAGAGCTTCAGCATACACAACATTGTCAGTGAGCCCATCCGGAATATGAACAAAAAGGTTCCTTGGACTGCTCACACGGGAAAAAGCGACGTAAAGTTGACCATGTGAAAAACAACTCACGCTAAGATCTACGCCAGCACGGTTCAAGCCAAATTCGACCTTCGGCCCTACATTTACAGCGCAACGTTAGTGAACTGCGGATGACATAAAGGACGACAAACTTATTATTTGCGGTTGGTACAGTAACCGTGTCTATGGATTGAACCGCAAAATTAAGTTTGTTTTTTATTGTATATACTTTTCCGGGATAAAAAGTACCCAGTGTAGTGCCCAGGATATTAAAGTATAATAATACGAAGTTTCATCGTAATCGAACTGGTAGTTTTTGCGTGATGCTTGAACAAACAGAGAGACAGACAAAATTTTTTTAAATCACTTTTTTTGGTTCGGTTTCGATCTAGTAACGCCCCCTGCTATTTATTTTTTAAATATTTTAAATGTACAGAATTTACACTTCTTTTACAGATAATTATAATATGTATGTTACGATTGTGATAAGTACCTACATTAAAAAACACATGAGTTCATCGGACATGGCAATTCTTTTAGGAAGATAATGTTTTTGGGAGTTTTTGCAATAAATCAAATTATAATGCACTTTTAGCACTGCAGCAGCATATCTAGAATGATTTCTACGTATATTTTTTAAACAGTTATTTGCTGTAAAGTTTAGTTTGGTTTTCGACTGTCATCGTACGTAACGTTCACTAAAGTCGCAGCTTTTCCCATATGTACATATATGGGAAAAGCCGCGACTTTATAGAACGTTTATACTACGTTGATAAGATTAAATAAAAATTATATAAGTATGTTGTTTAAGTGATCTTTCTTCTTCAATTCATTATTATTGAAAATAAATATATTAATATAACACGTATCTATGTAGAGAAAAAAAAATCCTCTATTAGCATTTTATCCATGCCAAGATGCCGCAATTATAAGGCACTATATTATCAATAATAAAAAAGTACCATGTCCTACTCCTGCCACTTAAATTATCATTAACCATCCTCATACCGTCCTGTATCATTTAATTTCATTATTATTGTTGTATTACTTCTGGACGTAGCAACGACTCTCACTCGTGACCTCACTTATAAGATTACCAGCATAAGCAGCTTCATATTGAAAACAACAATGCAGTTTTTATTTAAATTAATTAATGACATAAGTTATCGCATTGATTTGTAAGTAGGCGCCACATGAGTATCATCTTGCGTGAAACTGTTTTTATAATTCAGTACGTTACTGACCTGTGATAAACTTTTAGATAGCGTACTCCACATTTATTTCACAAATTGTTTATTAGCAACGAAGATTAATGTTTCCAACACGAGCCGATTTACTGTCATTAGCATGAGAAATGGTGTTATGTAAAACATAGATCATAATTATGTAAAGCGTGTTTTCTAGGAATTTGTGTTCGACATTGATGTGTTTATCGATCATCATATGAGTACGTGGCAAAACTGCACTTAAAGAAAATACATTGCGTATTTGACGGTGTCGGCTCTGTTCGCCTCTTGAGTTTCGCCCCTGATTAGCTAAGTGTACCCGTTCGCCCCGTGGCATTTTAGATACTCAGTTTGGCCCCCGATTACTAGCCGATGAAAAGTACAGTCAGAAACGTTAGCGATCAGCATGTTGGATTTTGATTTTTGTGTGTCGGGCGTCTATTTCACATATATTATGTGAAGTATTAAACTAAAGGGATAAAGAACAGTAGCTACTAATTAAAGCTATTTCGTAAATGAAAAGTGACTCCGTCTATTTGAAAAGTTTTAGCGTAGAGAATGAGTGTACGAAGATTTCTTTTTTTTACGATTACAAATTGAGTGTTTAAATAATATCATTTTAATAATATCAGTATATTCAATATTACATTATTTTATTTCGGCTGACTGTACTTAGATACTTCAAATTTCTATAAAAATCTTGTACGGAGCGATCAGCTACACCAAAATAAATAATTAAATATTAATGTGAGCCCCCTGTGAAGGGGCGATCGTGGCCACGAATAATTTTATCAGAAGGGGCGAAATCCAAGGGGCGTACGGTGCTGACACCATTTGACTGCGCGGATGGCGTAGTGGTTTATGTGGGCCTCGCCACTGTCACTACGGCGAGTGTAGTGGGTTAGAATCCTACGACAAAAATTTGTGTTCGCCACAAAAAGTTATTTGTTCTTTGTATCTGCTGTTTGATTATTTGTAAATTCGACCGCGATACAAGACTTATTGCTTTGTTGTCTTTTTTCAGATTAAAATAGAAACTTTACCAGAGCGTAGTATGTGCAGTAAAATAGCTATGTACCATTAAACTATTTAACCATTTGTTTATTTACGTGGTATGTACAGTAGTATGATTGACTTTGTTGTAGTGGATGAAAGATTGAGAAAGAATGTCCTAGACACTCGGGTATATAGAGGTATTGGTGTCCATACCGACCATTTTTTGATTATGAGCCGGATACGTGGCCTCTTCAAAGGATGGCGACACCGTATACCTACCCGAACAAGTGTCCAAGAACGAATAAAAGTAGAAAATTTGCAAGATGAAGTATTGAAAGACGAGTATAAAAATCAATTGAGGAAAAGATTTGAAAGATTTTGTGACACTGATGATATAGAAGAATTATGGCAGTCGTTTAAGCATGAAGTGGTTGTTGTAGCGTCAGAAGTATGCGGTGTGAGCAAGAAGAGGAAAGTTATAAAATCGAAGAATGCGTGGTGGGATAAAGATGTGCAAGGGGTAGTACGTAAGAAGAAGCAGGCATGGTTGGACTGGCTATCTGTCAGAGCCAATGAAAGAATGCAAGAAGCAACGAATGAGGATGTGAATGAAGCTAGGAATAAGTTTATAAGAATGAATAAGGTAGGGAAAGATGTAATTAAAAGGAAAAAAGAGAAATTGAAAGACGAGTTTCATAGAAGATTATCTGAAGATTTCCGGACCAACGCGAAGTTCTTCTGGAAATCCATTCGCTCGGTTCGAGGTAAAACCGTAACCACAGAGCTGAAATCAATCAGAGATAAGAATGGAAGTTTACTTAACGAAGAAAAGAGCGTACTGAAGAGATGGAAGGAATATTTTGAAAGTTTATTTGAAAGAGAGGAATGTCAAGGGCAAAGTTTCGAAATGAATGATAATGATAGTAGTGATGAAAGCCCTATTAGTATGGATGAAATAATGAAAGCATTGAAAAGCATGAAATCAGGAAAGGCTGGTGGGTATGATAGGATTACAGTCGAAATGCTGACAGCTGGACAGGGTCTTATAGCAACTCAGTTGTGCCGCCTTTTTAACTTGTGCTGGAATACCGGCCGTGTACCAAGTGATTGGTGCAAGGCCGTCATAGTACCTTTATACAAGGGAAAAGGCTCACAGCAAGAGTGCAAAAGCTATAGAGGCATTAGCTTGCTCAGCGTCGTCGGTAAATTGTATGCAAAAGTGTTAATTGAAAGGATTGTGAAAGTAATCGACAAGAAAATATGGGATGCACAAACGGGATTTCGAAAGGGTATGGGATGTACGGATCAGGTCTTTTCCTTACGGAGCATAGCCGAAAAAGTTTTGGCCAAAGGTCAAAAGGTCTATTGCGCATTCGTGGATCTAGAAAAGGCTTATGATAAAGTGGTGAGGAATGAACTTTGGTCGGCATTGTCCATGTATGGAGTGAATAGCAACCTCACGCGAGCTCTGAAATCTCTTTATGATGATTCCAGAGCTTGTGTTAGGATAAATGGGACCTACACAGAGTGGTTTAGCATCGATAAAGGTGTTAGACAAGGATGTGTAGCGTCACCTTGGCTGTTTAACCTATACATGGACAATTGTTTGAAAGATTTAAAAGATTGTGAATGGGGATTAAGAATGAATGAGTTACTTGTCAAATGTCTTCTTTATGCCGATGACCAAGTAATACTTGCGTCATCGGCGGAAGAGTTGCAGGCGATGGTAACTATTATGCATGGTGCTTTTGAGAGTAAAGGAATGAAAATAAATGTAAGCAAGACGAAAGTAATGGTATTTGAAAAGGAAGAGTGCGTGACGATGTGTAATATTATGATTGATGGAGAAAAAGTGGAGCAAGTGAAAAGTTTGTATATTTGGGTACTTTGTTTACAAGGGATGGTAAACATGACGGAGATATTGAAAGGAGAACGATTGCTGGCAACAAAGTGAATGGAGCCCTACGCGCTTTTATGAACAGTCGAAATGTATCCGAAAAGGCACGTTTGGCTGTTCATAGAGGACTATTAGTGCCCACACTTATGTATGGAAGTGAAAGTTGGGTATGGCAAAAGAAGCATGAGAGCAGAATAAATGCTGTAGAAATGAGAGCGTTGAGAAGCATATGTGGTGTGACTCTGAAAGATAGAATAAGAAATAGTGTGATTAGAGAGAGATGCGGCATGAAAGTAGATATAGTTACAAGAATAGAAAAGGGTATGTTAAGCTGGTTTGGACATGTAGAAAGAATGGACGAGGAAAGACTGACTAAGAAAGTTTATAAGGCTAGTGTGAATGGAACAGTCGCAAGAGGAAAACCTAGGCGAACGTTTCTCGACCAGATCGGAGGCGTCCTGGACAAAGGCCAGGTTAAGAGCTCCTTGAACCGACGGGCGTGTATGAGGAATGTGATGAAAGTGAATGAAGCCAGAGAAGTGTGTCAGGATCGTAGCAAATGGAAATCCGTAGTCTCTGCCTACCTCTCTGGGAAACAGGCGTGAATCTATGTATGTATGTATGTATGTACAGGAACACAAGCACTTAAAAAATATGAGCTTTTGTTAATTTCTGTTCAAATTCGTATTTATTTATATTCCAATTGAAAATTTGAAAATTGTTTTGTATACACACGATGTAAACGCCTCTATGTAAATTACGTAGAGGCGTTTATATCGGGGCAATTATATAATAGTGAAAATACACAGAATATATACCTACTAATATATTATGTGTAATAATATACTAATCATAAGATTAGCTCTTTACTAAAAGAGCTAATCTTATGACTATCATAAGATTAGCTTTTTTAGTAAAGAACCAATTCTTTACTAATATTAACTCTTTACTAAAATGCTTATGCATCTACGTGAATTTTTTATTTTTATCATATGTATTATAAGGGATTTTTGTACAAAATAATGACAATGTCCATCCCAACGTACCTTATTCTAAAACAGAAATAACTACTACAACAATAGCATAGGCTAATCTTAACTGACTAATCACAATCAATTCTAGCTGCAATAACCCGGCCGCTAGCAGTTTCTAAAGATTGAAGCAAAAAATGGATCAACTAGCATAAATGGTTTAGAACGACGATATTTATAAATCGACTTGATAAAGTTCTGTAGTTTATTTTATGAATTACAGAACTTTCAAGAATACCCCTCTGCAAGCAATGCCTTTGATTAAACCAGCGCAGCGCAGCGTCTCGGTTAGATAAATATGAGATTAAAAGTCTAGACGCCTTGTTTTAACTCGCGAAGTGACAGATAAAAATAAAGTTATAGCTTTATTTGGCTTACAAGCTTAAAGATCAAAGGAATTCCTTCAACGATATTAAATATTGCATATTCGTATAAAGAATATTCATGATTATCATTAACTTAAAAAACACATATTAATGCATATAGGTACAATAATGTACAAAATGTTATTGTTACCTGTAACATATGATTGTACTTGTTGCTCCAATTTTACTTCAACTCCCAAATGAGCGAATATCAAGCGAATATTCGGAATACTGTAGGTCGTTCTTTCTCATAATACCTTCTTGACATAAGCGAGCATTGAGATTACTTACGTTACGTCTACAACAGTTTAGTGCTGCATCATACTATTAAAGCTGAAAATCATTAAGATAAGGAGAATTTAAAAGTTTATTGTACGGTCTGACTTTTATCGTAACTGACGCATTGATAATAATATGTATGTGCACTTTAATACCACAATTTAGTTTTAATATGCATTTGATAGTAAATATAGACACCTTGAAACTGACATTCAGGTATGCTATACACAATTATACATTAACAAGATGGGTGTAAAAATCCAGGATTCAACCTCTTCGTCTTATGTAAAAGTAATGAGAAGAAATGACCCCTATATCTCGGGGGTCTTTTGATCCACAGGGCCCATATTCAAACTCGACCGAGGCATGACCCCAAGGTGTCTGCACACCAAGTTACAAGTCAATCGGTCCAGTGGTTCCGGAGTTATGCCGGTCACTAATAGACAGACACACAGACCACCTACATAGTGTTTTCATTAACCTCTTCGAAGAAGGCTCAGAGCTTAATAAGTGGTGAGAAATCTGTATTCTTCTTTTAAAACATATGGCGCGCGTCTAAGATTTATCTGAATTATTAAGAATTAGTAAGTGTAGTTATTAGGAGAACAGAAAGCTAAAATAAAAATACTTTCGACTGCGCGGATGGCGTAGTATAATAAGTGGTCGTCTCGCCATTGCCGCCGCGCCAAGTGTTGTAGATTCGATCCTCATACGAGACAAAAATTTGTGTGATCCATAAATGGCTGTTCCGAATCTGGGTGTTCTTTGTGTCCATTGTTTGAATGTTTGTAAAATCCCCCTCGACAAAATAATTATTCTTAGTGCGGCAGTTGTTAAAAAAAAAGAATAAAAACAAAACAAATAAGGAATTGGAAATTAATTACGATTGAATTTTGACCATTGGGCGGCCACAAGTAACTAGTAAGTATAGGACTCTACGATAAGACGGTTCAGTAGTAGAAATAGAAAGAGGTCGTTGACAGTAGCTCCTTCATCCTTGACGTTTTAACTCCAACACTTGATATGAATTAGAGTTAGCTTTCAGTTTGACCAGGCAGTCTACTAGTATACACCAGTGTGAACATAGAGTGGGTGACCTTGTTGTCTGGAAATGAGATCTACGATTACATTTTGAATTTTCTGACTCGTGACACTGCATTCAGCTCTATTTACATCCGAGGTTTAACTATGCATAGAATATTAAACAATTTATAAATTGAAAAGGTAAACTTTTAGTCTGTTTAGTAGTTTTTCGCTTTCGAGTGCGCAGAGCCGATTTAATCATCATGTGGATTAAAATTGTATTACGATATGTAACCTTGGATATTAGTAGTACTATTACCGCTTCAGTGCGTCTACAAATGAAAAATCACTTAAAAGGATGCCGCCGCGGCCACAACTTCTATAAGTTGTGGCCGCGGCGGTAATATTTGTGAGGCAATATTCACTCAATAGCTATCTATTGAGTGAATATTGCCTCACAAATACTGTCTCCAAATCCTAAGGCTATCCTATGGGACATAGTATAATGTAACAACGGTCAAAACCTACTGATATTTATGTAGCTTTTCCTAGTCAAGCCGGTATGACCGACGGCTAGACATGTAAACAACAGATAGGTGCGCGGTAACATTACATGACATAATGGTACTTGATGCTGGTGTATAGGTACAGCTATTAAACTACTCTAGCGAACAATCTACAAAGAACATTATTCAATAATGTGCTTATACCAGTTCGTAGAAAAACCGTTTGTGTTCTTGTTGGACATACTACAAATTGTTTAATAGTAGGTCAAGAAGTAGATATTTATCTTATCCTTATATTATGCTTGAGACATCTAATTCGCAAATTAAATAGCTCTTTTGTACCAATAATGAGCAGTTAAATTTACGACTGCTGTTTCATTATGGTTCCAAGGAATTTGTTACCAAAGAATTGATTTGTAATGCACTCAGAGAACATGTCAGTGTCTCGTTCAATATAATTCTTAATTAATAAGAAGGCTTAGCTTCATATAGAACGTGCAACAGACTGTGAACGGAGTAAAAACTTTTTTGAATGTATAACTGTAACTAGCTGACCCAATAGACGTTGTAGAGAAACTATCAAACCCGCGAGGTTAAAATAGTAGTTTTCTGGATATATCCAATTTTCTGCGCAATTTTCTTAACTTTTCTTTCCGTAAGAACCTTGTAAGAACCTTCTACAATGTTATAGAAATCGTTAAAGTCGGTCTCAAGTTATGGCGTGACCAAGAGAAACAGTGATTTAATTTGATAATATGTATAACGTATATAGATAGATAGATATTTTTGTCCTTCAGTAAATTCATCATGGATTGATATACCTACAAGTATATTAATAACAAACTTTAGGATTCAAAATTCGTGGGCAGGTCACGCGCTGGCCCACGCCAACCATTTTATTCTGGCAATTGGATAATGTTCAAGCAAATTGGGACCCACTGGCGTGCTTCCCGCCGCCTCGTCGCCTCTGCCACGCTCTCGCCTCGAGGGCTCTTCTGTTAGTGCTCTCAATGTAGAGCTCTATTGCTAGCCTTTATCAGTCCACTCTACAATGGGTACAACGTCATACAACTACAATGCTTGAATGAAAGGAGACATTGTGTGTGTTCCTACATAATATTAGGTCTGTATATGTATGTTCAGTCTTTTGGTTTCGCCTTTGTGTAGGATCGGACAGTTCGTCATACGCTATCGTATGATCGTCTCAAAGATTCAAATATATAAATGATATCTTTTGCTTTTAAAAACAGCTGTATTAAACCACATACTACGCAGAAAGGTCTGTTTCATCTGGCAAGTCTTAGAGTAATAGACAGAATAAAAAATATATGTTGTCTGGCTGCCGGTGTACCGCTACGACTCAATAGGTTAATACAAAAAGTTATAAAAATGAATACAAAAACTGGTGAAATAATCTACTATTATTTAAATATACATGACTGTGTAAAAATAGAGTTTACGTAATTTTATAGGAGAGCAGCAAGTAAGTGACCAATAAAAGGACAATAAATCAAAACACTTAGGAGAAGCTGAGTGCCCTCTAGGTAATTTCGCTCAACGGATTGATATCGTGTAGTGTAGAGGACCGGCAGGCGGGAATAATGGAGGAGGCACGGGGGTGCGCGGGGAGAGGGGTGTGGCAGAGTACAGCGCAGCGTGCGAGGAGAGACTTGTTGAATGGGCGCAAGCGCAACTCGCAAGCGGGGAACCGGCCACCTAATGAGGAAATAGGAATTAGCGGGCGACGACGAAGCTGAGTGCAGTTCTTTATCATAACCGAGTACGATTTATTGTATTCATTCCTTTTAAAATATACTATTTAATGCTTATGCAAAGAAAATACATCAATTTATTTAAACTTACCAGCTGGGACACTATTACTAGCCCTGACAATAGATCCAAAAATGCATCCAGTTAATTATTCTAAGAATAGCGCAAGACTATACTAAGAATAGACTATGTCTCGAAATACATTCTTCATTTGTATGTGCTATAATATCTAGCTAACTTATTTGAGGATTATTTTATACCTATTGATGTCCACTTATTTCAAACGATTCATCTTACCAAACCGGTCTAAGGACTAACCAATATGCGGTAGGACTCTTTCAAGTGAAAGGAAGTGAGGTACAATAAAACTTCAAAGAAAATAATTACTTACAAAGTTGTTTACTATAGGCCAAGGGAGAAAGCAGAAGCACTACAATTGACTCAAGAATGTTACAATATGTTTGTTTAAGATTCTTCAGACAGATTGTGAACAAGCTGCGTTTCAGAAATTAAGCCGTCTGGTTGTCAATTAGCTAGACCACAGCTACAGATTAGCCCACAGAAGCTTGAATAGCGAAATAGTAACAATTGAATTAGGAACAACTATTCCTGTAGCTAAAATTAGATCTGTGGTGATGTGGAACAAGATCTTTGTTACGTTAATTTATAAGAATGAAGGTTTAATTTAAGAAGGTTTGCAACAAGGAGCTTTAAATGTCTTCTTCGTAATATGATGACTTGTTGGTTCAGTGACATGACGAAGTATGTGCGCTAATTTTGAGAGTAAGGTCACACTTTGGAATTCCAGGTTGGACTAATTAGTGACAACTGTTATCAGGGAAGTTTCATTAGCAAGAAGCGTATAGATCTACACCTAACTCTTCGGCGAATACAGTGGTTGTTACTTCTTGCTAACTTTTTCTTATGGGTTACTTTTGGTTGAGGTGCAATCAATGCAATGCCAAGGTGAAAAAGTTAACGCTTAAAATATGAGGAATGAGTTTGTGTCAATATGCAATGGGTAGAATTCAAACCCCGATGTAAAGATTTTATGTAACGTTTTCATCGAGAACCGATAGCTTAACTATAATTATCGGGCTATTTCCGTTATTTGCACCATTACCATATAAATCATAATCAATATTCGCATATATCCATTGTCATTACAATGAGGAAGAAAAGAGCATCAAATATAAACGCGAAAAAGTAGTAACTAATATTTAAATTGACAAGTGACTGATAACTTTTTTATTGACTCTCGATTTTTTAAGCTGGCCAATTAATAATTTTTTTTTCTGGCGTAAGGTATGTTTTTATTGGTTCCTATGTTATAAGTAATACCCATAATAGATTATGTTCTCGTGTAGTATCAGGTGCATCTTTCACGAATTTCTAACTCTGCTGCAGGAAAAATAAATTAAAGTTGGGAATCAGCAAGGTTGTGATGTGAGCTTTGGAAATTCTTACTCAGCAAAATACTTACATACTACTCTTACGTACCCTTTT
Source organism: Catocala sponsa (assembly GCA_963564715.1). Lineage (NCBI taxonomy): Eukaryota > Metazoa > Arthropoda > Insecta > Lepidoptera > Erebidae > Catocala > Catocala sponsa. The sequence continues at coordinate 15,105,396 of OY751338.1, read as the reverse complement.
ACAACGTTTTCCCAAACGAACCAGCTCCATAGTACTGTCATCAAATTATTGGCAAGTTCAACTCAAACAAAGATACTCGCATGAAACAATTATTTTCTTATTCATCCTTGATTATAAACGCAAATATTAGATTAAATTAGACAAAAGTTCAAGCAAATCGATCGCTATCTAATCTTACCACCGCCCAAAATAATTAAGCTTGTAAATATTATCGTATATCTTCAGTCTGAGTCCTTGAGTCGTTGAGCGTCGTCAACGGTTAAGTCACATGCATGAGAACTTACTTCAGTCACATACAGTGAATGCTCATGTCGTGTAAGCACCAATTAGAAGTCTAATTGTGATAAGTGCGATATGAAGTCGAGTCGGCCCTTCCATTAGCTAATAAACGCTGATTATGTTTGTTTATCATTGGTTTTATTTTTATATACCAATGAAACATAAGAGCAATTTTGGTGGTAGTTGACACGTGGAGTCTAAGCTTAGGGATCTTAAAGGACTATTTGGCTCGGGCACGTCACAATCGCGGCGGTAAGTCCTGTGTTTGAGGAGTGGCTGGAGAGGCGGCATGGCGCCCTCACATTCCGGCTGACACAGGCATTGGCCAAAACAACCGTGGCCGACTGGCCACGGTTGTTTTGGCCAATGCCTGTGTCGTATACGCCGGCAAGAGACGCCCGGTTGTTACCACTGCGGCGACTGCCGCGACGTTGTTGAGGACACGGCGCTGCACACTTTGGCGGTTTGCCCCGCCTGGGCATCGCAGCGCCGTGAGTTGATCGCGGCAGTCGGATTGGTTGCCCTCTCGCTCCCGGCCGTAGTTTAGTCTATGGTCCGGAATGAGAGGTCGTGGAACGCCGTCGCATCCTTCTGTGAGGAAGTGATTTCCATCAAGGAAGCGGCGGAGCGGGAGTGGGAGCGTTTAAACCCTCTTCCCTACCTCAGAACCGGACGCCGCCACTGGAGGGCGCAAGACGACCTCCAGCCACCCTGAGGTTTGACCTGGAGGTGGCGGGCTTTGTGGGCCTGCCCGCCATCCGTTCGTGTTCCCACGCGCGCCTTTGTGTCGTGTCCGTCTACCCTCTAGGGAGGAGACAGTAAGGATTTCTCTTGGTGGTGACCATAGGGTTGGTCTTGTCATGTAGTGGCCTGCCGTTTCATACGGCGGGCCGAAACCTCGGCGGGGTCGCGACCGCATGTGCAAGTGATTCGCGCTGCATCGCCGATAGCGGTTTTGTCGAGGAACACCGTGGTAGGTTTAGTCGGTATTCCGGGAGGTACGTTATTCCTTTTTCCATCAATTTCTTTTACCCCGGCGAGTCCGACATAACTCCGCCCGCCGCCGCGAAGGGGTATGCGTCAATGCATACCCTAACGATAAAAAAAAAAAAAAATTGGCTGATCCATTTAGTTTTATTATACTTTTAAATACGTGTAGTATAGTATATGTAGGTCATCCGCCATCCACATCAAATATGAGCAGCAGGTAATAATTAATAAATTTCGAAAGGGTTTATTTTATACGAAAGATGACATAAGTTCTAGTTTTTACTCTGCATTTTTATATTAGGTACTTACTCTAAGATAAAGTTCGAAATATTCAGTAATTACTAAGAATAAGGATGGGAAAAATCACGCCGCTCTTGATTTACCTTGCGAAAGTTGTCAATAAAGATTTTTTAACTCCTTATCCGAATTATAATTAGTTGGTGCAATGATAGGCGTTAACCCATCGTGTACTTATTACAAGAGAAACCTTTAACCTCAGAGACTTTTACGACTTGCGCGTGACGATAAGCAATATATTCTATTAGGTACTTACTGACATACTAGTGCCCAAGAATAATCTGTGAAAGCATACGTAGCTAATACAAAACAGATTCCACTTTATGATCCACAATAATATAACTTAAAACTACAAGTTATCGCTCGACGCAGTAAACATTTTTAACGCAGTGTACTAAAATATTTTTGTTAACCAATTTCAACGGTTCACACCATGAATAAATTAGATTACAAAATAATGTAAAATCCCACATTTTAATGGTATTATATTCAAAATTATTCAGAATATTCATGAATGCACCTGACGCCAAAAGGCGGTCACATTTTACTTCCACTACGAAGTCACGTACCTGTGCCTAATGAACGCTCTAATAGGACGGTTGCATATTATTATTGTAATGTTTATCAACATACGTCAAATAGTAAACCTTTACGTAATTAATGTTATATTGACGTGTTTTAATCGTAACGCGTATTATCTTATGACGTGATCGTAATACGAGGTAAAGATATTAAATACGATATTTAGTCTATCTTACTGATTTTATTAGAAAGTAAGACGTCATCTTGAAGACATAGTTTCTGAACTATCTGCTAGATTAAGGAACATGCTACTACGCTTATATTTTCCATTAATAGACAATGTATTTATCAATGAGTTTAGGTAATGATAAAGGATAGATGATAATAATTGTAGATACAGACACATATAGTGCATGTGATGCAAAGGTCGCTGCGACTCTATCCATGCTCTGAATATTACGGGATTGACTTTATCATGGGTTAAAACATAATATAATCTACAGACACAATTGCATCAAGTCTTAGTGATATTTTTGACAACGTATCTAAAGCTTCTCTCTCAGCAGCATCTAGAACATAATATGTTATTCCTCATGATTTAGATCTTTTGATATTGCATTTTTTTGTAATACTCTACGTCTCACCCAATTCCTCTATGGACAAAGTCCATGAATAAAAATTAATGGTAATTGACCTCTCTCTACTTATTATCTGCTGTATTTAAATTTATAGATAAAACTATTTCACACATAAATTATGAAATAATCGCAGGTACGCGGTGCCTCCACTTCCGATAGGTGATTGTCCATTTCCGAACTCGACGCACCCAAGCGCGCAGGGGGGAATGAATTCCCTTACATGAGTTCAATACCCATGCATTGATAATTTCATGGTTCCATTCGCTTTATATTTAAAGGATGCCTTGATATTACTAATATGACGATAATTGTTAGTAATTAGTGTTTTTTTTTCGCATTTTTACCCGACTGCGTCAGAAGGAGGGTAATGTTGTTCGAGCGTATGTATCTATGTATGTATGTATGTCCATTTCTTTGGCACGCCCTACAGCCCAAATAAATGACATATGAGGTGTCATTGAATTCATCAGAATTGTGGTATTTACATAGACTATATAAATTTTCAAAATGGCGCCCGCAAATTAAAAAAATGGGGTGGGGTTGTTTTTTTTCTTACCTTAGCAATATAGGTATCAAATGAAAAATCGTGAAAAGACCATTTCAATAATAAAACTAAAAAGTTTGAAATAAAATTATTATTATAAATATTAAAAACCCGACTGCTTAAAAGTAATGTACTGAAAAGAGAAAAACGAGTAGGTATCATAATATCTATATAAAATTCGACTGACTAATGCATTGTTTTGTAAGCTTACTTTATCAAATAATTAAATAACTACATAATATGTACCTATTATGTAGTTATTTCAATTTAATAATTTTTTTATTGAAATGGTCGATCTTGTACCATCAAAGCATATTAAAGTGTATGACATAGGTTGCTTAAAAGTAAGTAAAACGTAAGTGGATATTATTTTAATGTATATAAGTAATCCCAAATACCTATACAGTTATTTTATCACTTTCCTCTTGAGGAATCCTGCCTGTCTAAAAACTTCCTATAATGTTATCGAAGATCTGTCTACCCGCACTTGGTTAGCTTGGTAGACTATGACCTGAACTGATCCTATTCTAGTGAACAGGCTTGTGCCCAGCAATGCGACAGTTTTTAAAAAGGGCTCGTATAAAGCGCCTGTTTGACAGATAATTAAATTACAATATTAAGTAAAGACTTGTAAATTTGTTGTATAACCCTAAATTAAAATTATTTTTTAAAATTATTTTTATAATTTTCAGCTAATTATTTAAGTTTGGTTCAGTTGATTGCCAAGTATTCATTAAATCAGTTGACCGTTGCCTGCTAAGAGCATGTGATTATTTATAAATAGCGATAGTTCAGTATAAGTAACAGTGACCCATGACGCTGTCGTCAGGTGATTGATAACCATTATTTCTTCAGGATGTGCTACTATTAGATCATTCTACATTGGCAATACAACTCGAGCGTAACCGGATGACAGGATATGGAGCACATAACCAAGTTCAAGTCGGTCTGCGTATTAAAAAGCATGTTAGGTGAAATGATAGAATAAAACGAATGAACTCTAAAATAGATCCGAGGGGAGCCTGCCAACTAGAAGCTTCCTTCCTGCGTCCATCCGGCGTTGAATCTCACGCGACCCTTGCGCCTGCGCCGCAGGTCGGCACCCGAGCTATGGTAGATGACCACCAAACACTTATAAAGCTACATCCACGTATCCGCTTGGGGAGAAATACTACAAAAGTTTACAAAATTGTATTTTCTCGAATATAGTATATACCTAAAGCCTTACAACAAATACATATTATTATTGTAGATGGGAAAACGCTTACAGACTTAACTAGAAAGAAAAAGGACATGATTTGATGTTAAAAAAATCTATTTATATTTATAGAGACTAAATTATAATGATATCAATAGTTCAGCTTTTTTACATTTTTTACATCCTTATTTGAATTCAACCGGACCAACTCTGAAGTATTATCTCTGAAAGGAGATCTTCTGAGAACGTGTCAATTGATCTTAATTATACGATGAATACAAGCATAACTTCTTACAAATAAGTATGTTACAAGGAGAACTTTCACAGAAACTGATGAAAGTAAACAAGACGTCATGTAGACGTATTAACTAAGAAATGAGCTTGTTTGGAATTAAGCGAAGGGAGCGGCTGTGTGCCGCACCTTGCGACCTGACCTGACGAATGATGTTGAGCAAACTAAAGGTTCAAACTACTGCAATGAAATTCCTATGCACCTCTATTTTTAAATTAAATGCCTGAAAGAAATTGAGAATAGTATACAACACGAACTCGTAGATTTAGGCAGTACCGGTTAAATCAAAATACTGGATCTTTTATTATTAGAATCTACTATTATTAGGGTTTCTGTTACATTAAAATCGGGTAATATTTCAATTAATCTCGTGCTTTTATTTTTATATATCTCTTTGTTACTCTCCTCATATACTTACTAAACAAAATCAGGACAGGCATGGACCGCTCACTATTCAAAAAATATCTTTAAATATTTAGTTAAGTATGTTGGTAAATAATAAAATCGTTTTAGAAACGATAATAAATAGGTACATCAATGAGGATACGGATAATAAATGTATCAATAAGGATATTTCGTTTCTGAAGTGCCATGATATTGATTTTTTTTGTAAGTACATATTATGTGAATACTGCCTAGATTCTCTTCTAATTTACATAGTAACTAACTCGAATATATTGATTAAGATTTTATGATGACCTTAATAACAATTGCCTCCCTAAACCCTCACTTTTTACAGAAAAATATATCTGTTTGTTGTAACCAAATTAAATTACGAAAATATGTTTGCATTCATAAAATACAATGGGCAACAACACAAAATTGTCATAACTTACTACATATTGCTCAGTTATGTTAATATAATGGAAACAAATAATAATAAATGAAGCAAGTCAATTGACTTCGTTTGACTCGAGGGGTGCGCGTACGCCGGTCTACCCGCCACCACGAACTTTTTTGCGCTGCGCAGGGGCGTAAATTGGACGTAACTGATAATTTTGACATAAACCAGTAGTAAATGTCAGAGTTTTTGAGATGCATTACTTTTTATGTCAGTTTTGGTACCCTTCATTGTGATGGGTAACGTATCCTGTGATTACTAGTTACATTTGGGTAATAATGTGACTGTTTCCAACCCAGCTTTTTCAAATAATTTATTTTATAAAAATAATAAATATATTGCAATTATGATAGTGGTTTTCTTATGATCGATGCAAAATAAGATTAAGTTAATAGTAGTATCGAGTCAAATTTGTTGGGTTTTCATTAGTAAAATGTCTCAGTACCATAAAAGAGTTTATAACTATACTGAGAAGAATCTTACTGTTCCATGATTGTAGATGTGGTATACACCTAAGTCAGTATTTGGAGATAGGTAAACAGATGGGATGCTATTACAAAAAGTAGGCATGTAATAATATTACCGAGCCAATACAGATGATAATTAAATTGGTGGTAAGTAATATATTTAGTAGCTAACTTAGTGACTAATTGTTCGAATCAAAGTTGTCAAAAGCTTTTGGCATGAATCTATATATTAATACGTGATGCAAAAACTTTGTACCCCTTTTTACGAAAATTGCGCGGACGGAGGAGTATGAAATTTGGCACAGTTAAAGTTTATATGGAGAAGGAGGGACGAATCCTAATATTTTTATAAAATATGCATTAGAAATACATTGAATTAATGAAAAAACACGCACACAACCATGCATTTGACACACGCAGTGGAAGCGCGTAACTATGGTTACATATATCAATATAATATAATGAATGACATAATATATCAGCAATATCTTACAGCCAAACTTTGGTCGAATTTCGAGCACTAGGCGGCCGCTAGTTAAATAAATCGAGGTAAATGACAGTTCAATACAATACATAATATTGCTTCTTTTCCAAAGAAAATATGTAAGAAGATTCAAATTAGTTTGCAACAACAAACCGTTGGTATTTGTTAGGCTTTGTAAATTATTTAAATGAAGTTATTTGACAACAACAGAAGTAGGATGATGTCCGACAAGCTGTTTTGTTCATGTGCAGTGTTGTGCACGGTCTAGCTGCCTTCAATGTATTATGTTAACAATTACTCTTTGTACGTTTAGCCTCCTGACAAAGTTGTAGCGCGTTGCCAGGAACACTATACTACCTTACTAAGTATTGTATGTAACTATCGACGTCATACTTAGCGTTATCCCAGAATGTTGGGCTAAATATTCACAATCTTAATGTGAACTTATCATATATTTTGGTAACAGTATTCATTAAATACATTATATCTCAAACGGGGTTATAGGTGAATCGCAATGATTTTATCACACAGTAATTATAAACTTACTGTAAATTATTTTTATATATTGGCGTTGATAAATTCACCGAAAATAATTGCCCAAATTTGGTACCTATTTAACACAACATAATCACTCGACATATATAGGTAGGTATGTAACTCTTATTTCACAAGTTATTTGAAATGGCTTGGAGAGAAGAGAACCTTAGTGCAGGTGTAAACCTCAAATTGCTACTGTAGGTATATTGTGTAGTTGCCTGACAGAACAACAAAATCATGATTTATCCAAACGCATTTACGATGCACCAGTCAGACAGGCCTTCATTATATCAGAAGAATAACAATAAATATTGATAAAATAACATATAGATCAGAATGTTATATTACGATTTCCGTTACAGAATCGTAAAAATAGGTTACCCAAGAGACTACAAAAATACATAATAAATAACAATACTATAAACAGACTTATCGCTTGCGTTTTACGATCGCTTGCGTAGTTTTTTTTACATCGGATCGATTTTGAGTGTTTTGACATTTTACAATGTGAAATAAGTAATTAAGTTTACGTAGGTTGTAGAGAGATGCAAATATACGTATAGATAGACAATAAATTTACTCCTTAACTACTCAATATTTGCAATCGTATTACGGACTATATCTAGCCGTTTTTCAAGTCTTCTATCTTCCAAGTTACTCTACCAAGCCAGAAAATATCTTTGTCTCTTAGATGTTATACTGCACTGGTAATATGTTTGTTTATGTAAATGTTCAGTTTGTAACACTGTGATTATGCCATAGTATCATATTTAGGTAATCAACATGCCTCTACCAAAGCACTCATTGTTACACATGATGTGATCTTTGTTCCGATATTTGTGCCGAGTTTCTATATATGGTGATGTTTGAATGTTTTTACAGCAAAGGTATTATTATGCTTATAGTCACACTCTCTGAAATAAAATATTAATATTCGTCTTAAAATAAATAGAATTGCTTACTTGTTGCACGCTGCAATCAGATCCACAGCTTACATCAAAATGGCCATCGCCGGTCCGGTTCTGCAAGGAAAATATAAAAAAATTACCAATTACTTATAAACGGATATTTAGTAGGGTGATCATGGGATGTACGAAGTCACAATTCTGATAACTTCCGTTGCGACACGGTGTCGGCGCAAGCGCAGCCGACCGTGACAATTGTCATTAAAGGCCTACCTGTGGCTCTAAAATTGAGATAGATTGATACGACAGGATTTTTTTCTATAAATTGTACGTTGTTTTGACAGATTACAAAACTTTATCAAACTGAATCTTGAGATTGCGGTTTAAACATTCAACCGATGAGTGATTAAACTTTTTCGCTAATTGGGTTGCATTTAAATATGTCATATTGTACAAATTATCTACTCCTATATTCCTAGTGGAATAAAGCTAGAAATAATTTTTTGTATACTATTCAGGTATTCGTAAAAAGAAGTTATACCAAAATCGCTATTGAAGCCGACCGAAATAGTCGGATTCACAAGAATCACAAGTGATTATCGTTCTAGACTATACTTGATACTTCTACACTCTGTTTTATGATTATAATTGTAAACTAAACGTAACCCCAGCCAATTTTAATTCAGCAAAACGTACCTAATACGTATTAGTAATTTTAAGAAAATATAGGACGGTACGTTGTTAATAGGTAAACAATGTCATTTATCAGAATGTAAAACATGCTCTGTTATTATGGTTTACGTGTTAAAACAATAAATAGGTAGGTACTTATTATCTTCATATAATTATCTGAACAATATAAACAAATAAAATTTCATATATTTTAGCTGCAGTGGTTTTTTGTGAGCATGTGACCGGAATTGTGTCGGTAACGCCTATAAGGCTTCGGCTGGAAATACGATCCATCCGCGGTTTCCACATTTCGGATTTTTTTAGAAATTAGCATCAATATTTCAACATTGTACGAAGCGATATTATAAACGCGATAAAGTTCAGGTTACATGTTTATTAAATATGAGTTTTTACTGAATACTCTAGAATAAAAAAGATAACGAAAACAAGCTATATTAACAGGATACTAGTGACCCGCCCCGGCTTCGCACGGATAGTACAAAACCTTAACAAATTATACACTTATTAAATATAGATGACGGCCTCGATGGCGTAGTGGTTAGTGTAACCGACTGCCACGCCTGAGGTCGCGGGTTCGATTCCCGCACAAGTCAAACATTTGTGTGCATGAACATGGATGTTTGTCTTGGTCTGGGTGTTTCTATGTATAATATGTATGTATTTACAAAAAAAAAGGTATATATGTATGTTTATCCACAGTCTAGTACCCATATTACAAGCTCTGCTTAGTTTGGGCTAGATGGTGTTGTGTGTATGTCGTAGAATATTATTATTATTATATTAATACCTTCCTTATGAATGACTCTGTCTATTGGTGAAAACCGCATGAAAATCCGTTCAGTAGTTTTTGAGCGGCGGAGACTTTGTTTTATAATATGTAGTGATTTAATATTGGCCATTACCCACGACTGGGTTTAAACAATTCTTGCTTATCTGTTTTGGTAACTAAATCCATACAAAATTTAATCAAAATCCGTGCTGTTCTGTTTATTTACTATAAAATGGAAAAAAGGCAGACTATAAATTACTATTATTATATTCGTATGTTTTCTTCTTGTTTAATTCGTTGATGGATTTTTTGTTTGGAATTTGTATTTGTTCTGTTCATTAAAAAAGTATGCGAGGGTTAGCATCAACAGCCGCCCTGCTTGACGTTTGGCAACGCTGATCTAAATTTAGCATGTTTGCGTTGATTATAGTGGATCGCTAATTGTCGACAATTACTTAGATGTGCGTTGAACCTACACGAATGCCGCCGCAAATAAACTACATAATAAACTAAGATCATCGTTTTATCCTCGACCAATAAACTGTTAATTGGAATCTTTATCAATGAACGCGCAAAGCTAAACGATGCGCTATGTTATTTGTCATCAACTAAACGCCTAGATAATGAATAGTTTTAGTATGCTTTGGATTTTGTACATGCTTTGGAAGAACGCTTGTTTTTGTAAACAACATTGATTAGCTAAGCGAACCTGGAATGGGCATTTTTCATTGCATCGAGCCACGGCTTCCGCTCCAAATTTCTCGGTGATGGAACTGTAATCGCAGCCAATTGTCCGAGCGGACAAAGCCAATCCGAGCAGCGACAACACTAGCCATTTGTGCCAATTCAGCGGCGCACTCATTGTGCCCACCGGCTACCGCCACCGTCGCTGACTTCACTCCTGCGCACCTTCACACCAGCCACACATCTTTTAGCAATGTAGAATTTTTTTTTGTTATATCACTGCATCTATCATGTAATTTATTACAAGTAGTCAATGTGTAAAACACTCGATTTTAATTTAACCAATTCAGTATTTGTAAACTATAACAAAATGTTCGTAACCGATAGCGACTACTACACTAGTCGACATAATCGTCTCAATTCGAAAAGCGCGGCAATTGAGGTCTGTGTGGTGCGCGTACGCAGCCAAAGCTACTCATGAACTGAGTCGTGCGCATCGGCCCGTTGGCGCACGCGCTACGAGGACGAGGACGCTACGTTTGGGCGCTACGGCCATTATAAGTCCCCTACCTGTTGACGCACTTGTTACACCTATTATTTGATGTCCTCAAACATGACATCTATTAAATCTGATATGCAGAGCCAAATAGGTCTATTTAAATTATTATAACCTATAAAAATAAATTTATTGATTTCAATCCCCAAAAGCTTAATTTTCATTTCAAATTTTACTTTAACAGTTAATACTATAAACAATAAAAAATTTCTTAAATTTCTTCATTCTTAAATTATTAAAATTACTATTATATGTGCAGAAGGATACCTCAAGGCATTATGTTAGGTCTAGCAACGATTCGAAAAATATCAGAAATTGGCTGGTGTTTTTTTTTGTAGATTTAAGTAAGTTTAGCTAGACCACTGATAATTATGTATTTCATATCGAAACCTCTTATAAATGTGAAAGTTTGTGAAGAAGTTTAAATGTAGGGTCAACTCAATTACGCGTAACCGTTAAAAGAAACTAGATTAGCATACAGATCGACCATATCCTGGACCTGGACTAACACATTTTAATCTGGTATGGGATTAATGCAGGCGAAGTACCTCTAGGTACTTGGGCCTTCGCCTACGTTAAATTATATATTAACTAAGATACAATTTTTTTTTTGTATAAAGTCATTGATTTTACCACTGTAAAAAATATCCTTGTATTGCGGGGGTATATACAAACATCGGACATAAATAATACCCAGAGTCGGAACAACTATTTGTGGATGACACAAATGTATGTGTGGGGTTCGAATCGATAACACACGGTGCACTGTCAATGGCGATACGATCACTTCCCTAAACTACGCGCTACGCTATCCCTGCGGCAATTAATATAGAAAGTCTAAGAATACATTAACGGTATTGTCCATTTAAAATCTGAAGTTATTTTGTACGTATTTAATCGGAAGCTGTTACAGTTAGAGTTAACCTTGTTGATCTTAATCTTTAAATATGTTTTATAACGTCGTATCTCGTAAGGAGCAAGGCCGTCGAATGATACGAGAGCTACCGCGCAATGCGCGGAGGGTTCAATTAATTTAACTATGTACTCTTCATCTTATAACTTCCCACGCTTACCAACATTCCTTACGTTGGATGAAATCATTTCTCAAAAACATAAAAGAAATAATTTTGAACACAGAGTAATTAATCTATACTAATATACCTAATTGTTTGTTTTTTTTTGTTTGTCTTTGAAACTAATAGTGGAATTTAAAATTATTAAGGCGCGGCTTCGATTCTTTCAACAAAGTATTTGTCTGTTTGGAGGTTCTCAGTAGCAACGTAATATGTGTGCCTGTAGACGGCAATAGGCTCGCTCAGAGTAAACGCTAACATTTCATATTCCTCCTATTACGAGGGCAAAGCATAGCTAGCAAAATAAGTAGTACCTATTGAGTATAATACAATTCTGGCTAGCTCATCGAGAATATGCAGGCGTGAATCTATGTACGTAAATACAGAGATAAAACAAACGGTCGCAAACCAAATAAACAACTCAGTGGCGTAGCGTAGTGGGGGGGCGGCAAAATTTAACAATAAATAATAATAATATCTTGTAAATATTTGAAATGTACCACACACAATAAACATGATTTTCTTTGCCGAAAAGTTCTTTAGAATGTCTTAATAATGTAGTATTTTAAATTGAAATATTGAAATAACAGGGCGGCAAAATTTGCTTCCGCCCCGAGCGGTTGACGCCCACCATGCTACGCCACTGAAATAACTATTCTTTTTTAATTAGCTTATAAATATGATGCTTGGAAATGCCATAATTATACCTTAAGTCTTGAACTTAAAAATTCCCACTCGATTACGAGATATCGAATGTGATGGTAAGATACATAGTTGTATAATATTAAAAATTTTGTTCTCAATTCGGTTTTGAGCCTGAGTTCAGAACCAAATTTTCTTTTTGTTGGTTGTAAATATGAGTAGGTATTTAACTATTTATATAATAGCAAATGCCAGGTAAAAGAAGTCATATAAGCCATTACATAATGGCTTTTAAGAACTAACTATGTAAATGATGTCATAAAACTTAAAAGAATACCCGATATGGGTAGATAGCGATAATACCTTTACTTTTAAATTGAATTGAAATTGAACCTGACTAGATGTTCCCGCAGTTTCACCCGCGTTTATCGTTAGGTACTGCGCTGCACCCGTGGTATTCAACACTAAAATAATTTTTCAAATCGAATCAGATGTTCCTGAAATTAGCGCGTTCAAACAAACAAAAAACTCTTCAGCTTTATAATATTAGTATAGATTAGAATTATAGAAATAAATTTAATAAATTGGTTTGGCTAAATGTGTGATACAGTGCCATCTATTTTATATGTGAGAAACTACTTATCTACATTACATTTTACCCACTTGTAATCGTGAGAGTCCTAATACTGTACACTAGATGGCTCTATAAACTAACTTTAGACTTAAACACCTTAAACTAGATGGCATCACTTACGGTTAAAATATATAAAAATATTATTCAGTAGGTAATATTACACTGTATTATTGCACTTGTTTATGTTAAAATGTAAGTATGTAACTAATACTATTTCTTATCATGGCTTCTCAGTCACGATGAGTTACATTATTTAGATCGAATTTAAGTAATACTAAATAGGCACGTAGGCATCTAGCTCATATAAAACCTTCAGTACCTACCTACTACATCATAAAAGAGAATTTACAATTTCTGTGTCTTGAAGTCGGTTTATACTTCATATTATCAAGCGCAATATGTCTGATGTACCTACCTACGTAGATAATATAGGTTCGTACAGAGAAATTAAAAGTATACACTTAAATCTCTGGGTTCGTATATGTAAAGCTAGACGTTAAAACATATTTTATTATATTTAAAGATTATGACATAAGATCTCACAGCTTAAGATATAAAAGACTAAAGACAAAGTTAAAATGCTTAAATTTCTTGTTTCCAACATTGTTTTTTTATTTTTGGAATAGGTACTAAACAGTTAGTAAAATACTTCGACACTAAAGGATGTTCAGAAACGATTGATTGTCCAGAGAAAGTAGGTATGCACACCATGTCTAATTAATTTATAAAATTAAATAATATAAATACTGACGGTAACATGTGATGACATAGTAATAAGAATCGTCTTGATCACTCACAACTGACTAAATAAAATTGTTGACCTTGCCATAATTATATGCCAAGGCTTACATTTCTGCCGTATGTATGTAATGTATATTTTTTAATCTAATGATTATAAAAAATTATATCACATACATACCACCAGTACATAGAGCATAGCAGATAATAATTAACGAAAAGTGTCGCATATTTATTTTAACTATATCAACATGGTCCCGCAATAGATCCCTGAGGCACACATATTTTCAATTTAATAATATATTAATCTATATCATATGAAAATATAAAAAACATAAGTTATATAAAACAAGATAGTTTTAAGATATACAGTAGGCATAATGATGTGTACCCCAGGGTGTAACTTTGGGACCACAGCAATAATGTATCAAGGAATGTGTAAAAAGATAAATACATAAATATTGTCGGTACAGACGTTATGCCTCGTAATGTGAAGATACATAGAAGATTTTAAGTAAATGTGGCCGCGCTATCGATCTTTGCTATTATCAATTGTCTGAGTCGGTTCACCTGGCGAAGTACCACTCCTTCAGGAAATTGGCGTAGGACTAGTAGCACTGCCACTGCTTTGCACTCAGTAATATGAGATTCTGATATTCTTTTACTCTATTGTTTTGTATCTATTACAATGTGTCCGTCGTTAATAATCACCGTCTCTGGTCTGTGGTAACAATATAGGGATAAATTACTTATAAATGATTGAACTTGCTAAGTATTTTTCAAATGACTTTAAGGATTTTATTTATATTGTGTATAGAAGTTAAAGTTAACCTACATGTTACACCATAACAGTCTATAATACCTTAACAAGTCAACAGACTAATAAATATACTGAATTCCTCCTCCATGATTGGCTGACTAATGGCTTCTCTTATGGTATGGTATAGGCAATGTGTTCTCTCCACAGATTGCTAAACCCAGGCGTGCGTTTAATGTGATCGAAATACAACCGCTCTATAATCTGTAGTTCTATAATCTGTAGTTTCAGTTAGCGTAGTATGTCCGGATAAATAATAAAATCAAATGTGAAGGTGGATTTAGAAACATTTACATCACAAATGAAAGCCTGACATCGCTACGCTAGTCTGCTTGTGATTACGGCCAGAGCACCCTAATCCTAAGTGCCGAAATGTCATTTGGTTTGGCATTACATAAAAGTAATATGAAGGACAAGTAAATATTTTCCGTTTTCTGTTATATGACTGACAGCGTAAAAGTTAAGCATTACCAGGCATTTGAGACAAAATTCGAAATTAGTCCTTTTTTGTATTGATCCCGATAATGATGTAACACCTGTGACATACCTATTATCCCTCAACAGTAGACAAAAGGTTTTAGGTCCCAAGTAATCGGGGCAAGCCTATTGCCATCAACCGGGCAAAGTTTCAGACACTGGGTTGCTACAGAGAATTTATATAAAGCTGTGCCACCCGCGAGGCAGTGTTATCGAGTTAATAACTATTTAGATACGTATTGTATAATATCTTTATAATTATATATGTGTAATTTTAGCTGATTACAATAATCGCGTAGTTTATAACGCTAGTGTTTGTTACGCTAAATTGGTAAAAATGCCTATATGGCCGATATGGCACTTTGTGTCTTTTTCTCTCCTTTCACTCTTTCAGTTACAGCTAGTTTATTATCAACGAATTCAAATATTTTATGTTATAATTTCAAGGAGGTGCAAAATGAATACAAAATGTATTACGCTACTTGTACCTAACGCTTTAGTTTTTGTATAGACATGTGGTAAATTATTACAAATTAATGATTACCTTGTCTTCCTCAGCAATTTATTATATCTACAGTTTACAAGGTGATAACAATGTACCTAATAATTATATAGATTTCAATACAGATTTTCGCAGACATTACATGGAAATCTTACCAAGTAAGTAGGTACCTTCATTTGAGACCTTTTAAGCAGTGCGCGTAGTTTTGGATGCATGCCGTTCCTTGGTATGCGATTATTAGTTTTTACTTAACTTTACAATCACCTACAGTATTAGTCTGTGATGACAGAACTGTACCAAAAACATTGAAATACTGAAGTTTTAGTAAAGTCCAGTCAGCTACAAATAGCTGAATATTACACTTTGTAAAAGTGTCTTATGAATTCAACATTCTAATTATTTTCATCCTAGTCATATGCCTACTACAGAATCTTCAAATAGACGATCGTGTAAATTAAGTTTAATAAAAGAAATGGTTAATTTGGCATTGAACAAAATAACATAATATGAATCAAACTTCTATTGTTATAAATAATATATTAAATCACTACTCGTAGTTATTTTATAACCAGTACATTATATCAGAAATCTGAAAGTTTCTAAAGATGTTTGTAAACAGATTTAGATCAAACTTGATGCACAGATAACCATATCCTGAAATAATTCATGGGATATATTTTAACCCGGTACGCCTACCTGTGTGGGCAAAGCCGCGAGTAGATAATATAACAATCTCCTATAACGTCATCCGTGTAATAACATGTATGCGCAATCAGTCAAACATCATGTTATGAGTTGAACCGAAGTACAATAATTGAATTTTATTGTATTTTGATTGAAGATAACGCAACCTACTTATAAAATTAAACCTAAATAAAATTACGCATGTAGATTTATTACATTTATCAATTAAAAATTTTATTATAATAAGTTTAAATTTAATTCATTAATAATTAATAACAAAACAACATAGTAAGTACATACATACAACTATAGGGAAAATAAACAGTTTTCGTAAAAGGAAAAACATGAATGAATTTGGTCTTACAAAGTACGTCCTAGGAATTTCCTTAATTTTACCGTTAGACAATATTAAGACTTGGAATATTATGACTTATGAGACAGTTGAAGGAGGAAATTAAAAAGCCAATTTATGCTTTTACACCGAGTCAACGTACATTCAGAATCGCCTGCATGTGGTTGTGAACTGAATTATATCACTTTCGTGGAGAAAACTACGGTCTCTTGCGCAGTTGTAAATCAATCAACTAAACAAAAAACTCAACAGGAGATGCGGTAATGGATCTGACGAACAATATCGTAAAAAAACTAGATGACAAGGAGAAGTGTTTATTTTTAACTAAGATGGCAAATAAGCATACGGCCCACCTGGTAAGTATACGGTGACCACTTACCAGGTGGGCCTATGGCGGCCTGCAACATCAGTGGCATTACTAGCGCGTTTCCGAACTTTTAGGAAAGGAAGTGAGAAGGAGAAGGAGCGGGAAGGGGGTAAAGGGGTGATTGGGCCTCCGGTACTCTCACTCACCGAATGAAACACAACAGTAGGAATACTGTTATTTCACCTCAATATTCTGTGAGAGGGTAGTCCTTCCCCGGTCGAGCCGGCCCATTCATGCTGAAATTCTTGATGTTTCTAAAGCATTTGACACGGTTTCTGTCCCAATTCTCCTAGATAAACTATATAAACTAGGTGTTCAGGGCACTAGACTTAGCATTTTTGCAGACTACTTAACTAATAGGAAACAAAGAGTAAGAATAGCAGACTATTTGAGCGATGAAAACACAGTCACTTATGGCATTCCGCAAGGGAGTATACTAGGCCCTACCCTCTTTCAGCTGTACGTTAATGATCTCTGCCAAATGTCACTCCCAAACACGAACATATTCACGTATGCAGATGACACTGCCATCCTTGTGTCGGGAGCTGACTGGAAGACGGTTAAGCAGAAAGCTGAATACTCCCTACGTAAAATAACGAACTGGCTCACACGTAACCTACTGACATTAAATGTGACTAAAACGCAGTATGTTGCCTTCTCCATAAGGAAAATTGGCTCTCCACCACCTCAATATAGTATATTAGCACATGACTGTGTCTCCCAGGATGTTTGTACATGCGAAGCAATTACCCGCGCGGAATGGGTAAAGTACCTAGGCGTATATAGATAGCGGACTGCGTTGGAACAGGCACAAAGAAACAGTCACCTACAGAGTGAGAAGACTAATACACACATTTAAAACTTTAAGAGATTCTGCACCGTTTGAAAAACTAAGATTAGTTTACTTAGCCCTATGTCAGTCGATTATACTGTATTGCATTCCAGCCTAGGGAGGGGCAGCTAAAACGCTATTAATCAGCCTGGAGAGGACACAAAGAGCTGTTTTGAAAGTGATGACAAGAAAACCATACCTAGATATCCAACCGCAAAATAAAATTATACTCGGAGTGTAAAGTCTTAACTGTCCGACAGCTGTTTGTGCACAAAACCACGTTGAGAAAACATCGCGACGTGCCCCGAGCTGGCTTAAGCAGAAGAAGCAAGACATTGGCGTGCCCCTGTAAAACGTCATTTGCCAGAAGACAGTTCAAATCTATTAGCTGCAAACTATACAATAGGTTTAACAAAGACTTCTATATCATAGGATTGAATAAACATGCTATCGAAATTGGAGTTACTGAGTGGCTCCAGCAACTAGACTACCAAAAGACTGAAGATTTGCTCACATTCCTTGCATAATCACACATACAAACTCGTGCACACACACATACACACCCTCACACACACACACACACACACAAACACACACACCGATACACAACCTTGCATACACGAAGACACACACTAACTTAACCTTATTTATTTTTTTGTTTATTTTACCTAGTGCCAAAGTGCAGCGACAACGTTCACTCTATTTGTATAAAATACATAATTGTATAAAATATCCACGATGGAATATTGTTTTCCAAAATACAAACTTTAGCTTAGTTTGGGAACAATAATTGGAACATACTGTGAAAGACATTTTTATGTCTTGTCATTATGAGCAACCTTTGTGAAATTATTTTTTTTATTAGTCACCATACCTTGAAAAAACTTTAGTATTAACTGTTCTATGTTTCAAGACTTTCAAGAAACGAATCTGTAGAATTAATGCGGTAAGTCAATTACCGGCTGTACCTATCAGTTAATAAACGTAGATGATATAATATATTACATATATATTTTATTTTTATAGATGTTGACGAAAACCAATACTTAACCGATTATGACAAACACGATAAAATATTGCCATATCTGTCGTTGCTTATGATATTTTCTACTAACATACGAGTACATAATACAGATGGCAGCAAAACTAATATCTAAGAGTTTGCGAGCACACTCTCCAATCTATATTTATCTTTACGGTTTACGGGATATGGTCACAATTAATTAAATTGTTTACATAAACACGAAGTCGAGGTGACTGCCTTTAGACCTAGGCCGTGAATGATAAACATTTTAATTCCTACTGGACTATCATAGGTTTTCATGATATCCAAATACAAAGAGCGGTAGAGACTAGACAAGATTGAACTAAATCTTTTTTGACTTTGCATTTTATTTTCTTTTACTTATATCTGAAAGTTGCAATAAAATCCATTGTATCGACATTTAGCCTTTTCTACACGAACGTAGTTTGAGGATATAGCGCCAACAAGTTGCTTATCTTTAGTATATGCAAGGCATAGTATAATTTTCTTATTCGCGTTACTTTACATTTATTTATATGTGGTGAATACGTACATGGTAAATTTAACTTTGCTTTTGTTATTATTTTCATAATAAGCCCAAATACTTTCTCTTCAACTAATTCCAAGGCGAAAAAACAATATCGTTATTAATGAGTGTGGAAGTGTCTCGTGTACATATTTGTCTCACTGAGAAGGAAACTAGGTGCGTGAAGCGTAAATACTTTGTCCTAAGCGCCCGCTGCTGTTTTGAATCTTCCTACAGCTAGTTTGGGAGAGCTCCAAGTTTCGATATTCTAGGTGCCAAAGTACCTAACCATAACACTCGTATCTTATTTAGTTGACGAAGACCACCACATTTATCAAAACAGCTTTGCTGATACGTAAAAGTTGATTAATTTATTGCCATTTTCAGGATAGCACGCGTTTAATGGCCATAATATACTTAGTTAGTTTTATGATAAAAGTAGGTAGACGCGCATTGAGTATAATATAGCAGTAATTATACCGCAATTCATTGGACGCAATTTAGATAAAGATTATACTGTGGCAAATGTCAAGATAAAGGATTTTGTTGTGAAGCTTCATAGAAAAGACGTGTTGGAGCTGTAATTGACTTATTGCCATATTAACTGTGCTACAGAGTGTGTCGGTGAATATCGGAATATCTTACTACTCCGGAAACATGGCTGCAGACCTGGTTGACTTCAAGGTAACTAGTTATAAATTAATTAAGTGTTTATACTTGCATGAAAATATTACTACTTACATATACACACAAACATTTTCATCCACTCGTTTTCAATTACGTAACGATAATTGGTTGCAAATAGATAAAATTCATAAAATATGTAAGTAATTAGTTTTAGTAGATACCAGTGTGCAGTGGTATTTGCCGTTAAAAATCACGCTCATTCTTAATAATAAGAATGAGACATTTAAAAAAAGTCTTTGCAAAGAATCAAAAATGGTGGAGACGCAATCTTATGATTTTACAAATTCAATCATATCAGTTTTCATTTTCAAATTTCTCTATTAATTTGTGTCTGATAGGTCCTCAATTCGAATACTTAGGTAAATTAGATTTAATGTACGGCTCAGTAATGCAAAACTTATTAAGGGTAGGTATAACGTTGCAAAATATTCCATGCTAATTAGAGTTCGAAAAAACTCTTATACCTACAACAGCTTTGTCCGTCCGTCCGTCTGTCTGTATGTTACCTATACAACTTTCAACTCAAGAACCGTAAGAGCTTGAGACTCGCGGTCAACGCCATTCGACTCAGCATAGTCGATATACCCTCTAAATGACTATGACCTTTGACCTCTGACCTTAAGGTCACGTGGCATCACGTGACCTTTGCATATTATTTGAACCATTTTTTCGAACACTAAGATTTACGGCAATTCATTGCCGGTTCTCACTTGTTTTTAAAGGCATTTAATATCTGCCATTAAAATCTATCTGTTATTAGAAGGAAATACAAACATCGGCCGTCAGATAAGATAGTGACGACGTCCCTTATGAATACTTATCTATTCATTCTATTAAATGACTGAACTATAAGGTGACAAACTTATTAATACCGAAAGATAAATAGATTTTAAGAGTACATTTCAGAGGTAATATTTAAATCGTGGCTATTTTATCTATCAAGTTATCAATTAAGTATGTTCTTATTCATATAATTAAGTATATAATATATGTAATGATAAAACGCCCTTCAACAATGCAACAGATCAACGATCTTATTTCTTATTACTTTTGGCTTCATGACAAATCATTTATCTAACCAATAATATTTTTAGACTTTTGCGTTGAATAACGTACTTGTGCAATGCGAAAGACGAATAATCAGACGATGCATTTTTTTATCAATTAAAGGCACACATTTTGTTATTACTTGTTTTTTTGCGACCAATTTTATATTTCCATACCCTAAAAAATTATAGAAATCGACCAATCCCAAAAAAATCGTAGTGATTTTCGTATCTCAGAACAATAGATATAATTTAATCAAATGGGTTCCTTACGAACACAATGACCATAATTAATCCCACTAATAAGAGCATTGTTCTTGAAGTAATAGGTCTGTACCTACTGATTTACCAGCTTTACAGCCGTTATAAAAGGTATAGGTAGTACCTACCTAAATGATTTAGCTTATACCTAACTGTTCAATTAAATACTTTTGGGTGCCAGATCTTATATAGTATTTACGCACATAAACACAAAATAGTTTATAAAATTAGTTTTAACTATCTTGGTTATTTTCAAGTTATACAATACTAACATTTAAAGTAGGGATCGCCTTATATCTGCAAGAAGAAACATTTTAAAACAATTTCTACGATGTTGTAGTATTAGCGTTCCTGCACACGATGCCGTCACCGCGCCGTCGCCGCGCCGACGCCGCGCCGACGCCGCGCAATTACACTGTAGATACGAGTCGCGCGAAGCCCGCCACCGCGCCGCCGCCGCGCCGCCACCGCGCGCGTTCCCTCTGTTCGATTCATTCCAATACCGGCCGCGTATGAACGTGCTCGTGCGTAACGGCCAGTAATGGAATGAATCAAACAGACGGAAGGGAACGCGCGCGGTGGCGGCGGCACGGTGGCGGGCTTCGCGCGACTCGTATCTACAGTGTAATTGCGCGGCGTCGGCGCGGCGACGGCGCGGTGACGGCATCGTGTGCAGGAACGCTTAGCTGTAATTGTAAATTTTCTAAATGATGTACTTATTTCCAATTATATATACTTACATCTAATTGTAAAATAGATGTATGTATATATTGCTAATACCCGTAACAAAAATATTGACATTACGAGTATTATGCTTTTCGTGATGGACTGCAATTACTTTAGATAATAGCTTTATTTACTAGGGTACGAGATGTAAACAAGACCTTTTGACGCAACTACATACTAGGTACTACTGTTGATAAGAATACTATTGGTCAGTAAAGTTTAGAAGTATAATCTTATAGTAGAGCCCATGTCGGTGACATTATATGTAGATATCAACAATTCTAAATTGTAGGCTAAGATGTCTGATTGATTTACATACCTAATTAGTCCATTTGTTCATATCTATAAGTCAGTCAGAATGACCGGCAATTATAATATTTCTAATTATTATTAGCATTTATGATCTAAATATTATCATACAATATTTTAATACTAAAATGATAAACCACAAATTATTTAACTATAGCAATAAAGTATATTGCTAGTGTCATATAAAAATTATATGTAATTGATTATAAATTGCCGTGCACAATTTTATCTTTGTTTGAACACGATATAATAGGTGTATTGTGTTCAATTGTTTTATGTTCCTTGGTAATCCCCGAGATAGAATGAGGAAAATTATGTTTCATAATATGTGTGACGTACCAATGCGTCTAATGAATTCATGTTGTTTGCGATCATATTAAATGTACCTATGTGTGTAGGTACATTTATTATGCATATAAATGTACGCACGACTGCGAATACAATAATAATTATTTATTCCTGACCTAATCGCTAAAATATATATCAAGTGACAAAATAATATATAAAAATGTATAAACTATATAAAAAAATTTAAGAAAGAAAGTTTAAGTAAAATACAACAGATACTTTGTAAAAAAACCGGCCAAGTGCGAGTCGGACTCGCGCACTGAGGGTTCCGTACAAACCTGTAGGTATATAAGTAAAAGTTATGGTATTTTTATTGCTAAATTAAATTCATAACATTACAATGTGGAATACTGGAGGAGCATAAATTTAAGACAAAGGTCTCTTTATCGTTTCAGTAATCCTTTATTTTATATTAACACATATCATTTATTTTATAACATTTATTTCAACTTGATACCTCCACGCGTTCCTGAGGAAAAGGGTCTTTACAGACAGACAGACGGACAACAAAGTGATCGTATAATGGTTCTGTTTTTTCCTTTTGAGGTACGGAACCCTAAAAATTGCTGGATATTCTATCAGGATACCAGAAATTCTTTTAGTAATAATTATCTATTTGCTTAATAATTTTTATTTGCCGGTAATTTCTATATTGGATCGTACGAGACAAAGATGATAGAAACGGTACCTAGACCGGACTCTACTATCTACTCAAATGTACGGCTTTTGAATAATAAATAATAATATAACTACATCATGGCAATTCAAAGTTGAAATAATAACATCTCCTGAAAAGCTATGAATTATATCTACAATATAATACTAATAATAATACAACTTTAAACGAATATACATACAATTACTCTGATATATATCAATCGTGTTATACTAAATAACATCATTGATATATAAAAACTTTATCGGTTTTTATATATCAATGTAAAACACAGTCATTATTTTTAAATAATAATAATATATCATTAATTCATTACATTTTTAACATTAGTAACGTAATGCTAAAATATCTGTGTGATGTATTGCAATATGAAACGTCAAGTATCTATTATTAAACAATATAATATATTATAATTTATAATCGCGACAATTCCCGTTAATTATATATAAATCAATGTCAATTTGTCAATTGGATTTATAAGTTTACTGAGTTCAAACGTAGCTGGACTAAGATCGTAGGTCAATTAATTATGAATATTATGATTCACAACAGAACTAGTGGACTCTCAATATTGACGCAAATATGAATCACTACCAACAAGCGAATTTTGAAACTTACATATTAATTTCCTGTCATCCTATGTCCAAAAGTTACACGCCAATAATTTGTGACTCAATATGTTAATTTACAAATAATGAGTAGATTGGTGTCTGGCAAATGGAATCCTCAGTAAGTCTATAGGTATAAGAATAGTGTGGATACTTACATAAAAATGTAAAAGTTATAATATTGACAAGGATAGAAGAGTTTCGTTAATTCTATCGATCCACACCCGACAGTTAAAATTAGGACGTGGTATGAAAAGAAAATCCAGTATAGAAACTTAAACCGATTAGCAACGAAATTGAATCGCTAGTTAAAACGTGATCGCAGGCTTCCTGGACAGCCAACTAGCCTAAACTGAAGAAGTTGTTATTGTTGTTGTTGCTCATATAGAAATTAGTATTGGTAGAGTCGAGAGATAGATAGAGACTAAATCTAGACAGAAAGAGAATAAAAGCAATTTCGTGTATAATTTTTGACATTAGGTATGTAAATAATAAATATTTTATATATTTTTAAGCCTTATAGTCCTAGAGAATATTAGATCATAAGGGAAAATAGCTTTCCGTTTTAGTGTTTACTACATTAAAATACATATTTGGTACAATACAAACATTAGGCGATCGCGCAGATCGATCGGTCAGTAAAGTTAACCAGCTTTACCTAGGTCGTGATTATGGGATGTAGATAGAGGATTATCTTATAAAGTTATAGCCTACCGCGCCTTTTAAAGTGCGCGACAAAGTCAGTTCCGGTTGGCCAGTATGACAATTTTACATATTATGACATTCGAAAAGAGCTGTAAGTATCGTCCTAAGGATCCCATATCGTCAAATATTTCGAAATTTATTAATTTGTTAGCCCTCACTCCGTTGGAAAATTATATTCTTCAGCCGAATCTGGCTAGTATTAGAAACAGATCCAACGTATATCAGCGAGAATAAAGCAGATATAATAAATAAATTAATTACCTATATAAAATCATGAGAAAAGAAAACATAATCGGATATAAGACAATTAACATTCAAATATTGACTTAAAAGCGGTGCAAGTAGTGAAAATATTAAAAAGAGATTTATTACATCTCACTTTCTGCGAAACGAAAGTGCTCATGACCTATTTTCTATCTTTAGGTTGTCACCTAAAATACATCACGATAAAATGAATTTTTTTTTCAATACATTGCTGTGCTACTTCGGTGGCAATTTGTATTTAAGAAAGATTTTTGAATTCTATAATTGCTGGTAAAAGTCCACTATATCCTAATAGTTGTAAAAATGACGTTCACGTAATAAATAAGCTTTAATTATTTTAATTAATGATTAATGCGTCCTTCTTCTTCTTCTTCTTAGCCTTTTTCGACCGCATGGGTGTAGGCCCCTCCTTCAGTTTATGCCAATGCATAATGGTATGCATATATTTTTATATGCATACCATTATTTTAATTAATGATTAATGCGTTCTTCTTATATCTGTTTATATCTGACTGATTGCAAGATATGTTTTAAATTATGAGTATTTGGAACACTTACAGGCAATTTACCTGCCTGTATACGAATATTTACTGATTAATTATAACTAGCGGTCGCCTAGTGCTCGAAATTCGACCAAAGTTTGCCTGTAAGATATTGCTGATATAATATGTCATTATATATTGATATATGTAACCATAGTTACGCGCTTCGACTGCGTGTGTCAAGTGCATGGTTGTGAGCGTGTAGTGTTTTTTCATTAATTTAATGTATTTATTATACATATTTTATATAAATATTAGCATTCGTCACTTCTTCTCTGTATAAACTATAAGTGTGCGAAATTTCATACTCCTCCGTCCGCCCAATTTTCGTAAAAAAGGATTCAAAGTTTTCGCTTCACGTATTAATATATAGATACGTGTCCTACTTTTTGATAAATTTCTAAAGACTTATATACACTTAGTTTTACAAAAGTACTTGTAAGTATAGATTTCTTTCTGCCTCTGTTTTAGTTTATCAGACAAAGGTCAGGCTTGAAGGTCATCCATTCACTTAGGTTTATCTGTAGTCGGTATGTTCCTAACGTCACATAATATAATGGTACTGTTGAGGCCTTAACAGTAGCTTTATGCAATTGCAGTCTGGAATTAGAAATGTTTTGTTTAGGTTAAATTTCGATGGATATGAAGCGCGTGCTCGCGGTCACGAAACACAAGTGGCGCCGGTGGCTGCGGCCCGGTGCATGCATGACTATGAGCCAGTAGCTAGTACTGATTACGTGCGTGTGCGTTTGGAACCCGTTGAATTACAAATACATACCTACTACATGCTCGGGGGCACGTCATCTCGTCGGCGCGGCGGCGTCGCCGACACACCCGTCCTGCCGAATTCTGAGAATATGAGCTAAACTGAGATTGTTTTTCGCATTCATGGTGCAACAGTCTACTGTTTGTTTATCGTGGAGTTTAATATGCTATTTGATAACATATAGAGTAGGCAACTATTTGCGACTTAGTTAAAGATTGTTTTAGGTGCATTAAAATAAATGAAAATAAACATTTAATAATTTAATGCAATTTTGATGGCAATTTTATAAACAAGCGAAAAAACTACAAATAAAGAAATTGTATAAAAGTTTTTATACAATTTTTACTTATTTATTTTTAGTTTTAGTTTTTACTCGGTGATGCAAAAAGTTAACTATCGTGATGAAATATTGCGTTGTTAGTTGTAGGTATTTTGTAACCTTATTGTTATTAGTCGGTTCATTGCTGAGTTTATTACCTTAAAAAATAAATTTATGCTATTATAAATTTAATTATTAAAATTCTATAATTTCGCAATGTTAAGTTCATACCTAAAAAATAAAGGAAATATTAATGATGCAATGTTAGGTACAATACGAAGGGCATCACGTGGGCGA
The DNA here is from genome assembly GCA_963564715.1 of Catocala sponsa. Lineage (NCBI taxonomy): Eukaryota > Metazoa > Arthropoda > Insecta > Lepidoptera > Erebidae > Catocala > Catocala sponsa. The sequence continues at coordinate 15,078,478 of OY751338.1, read as the reverse complement.
GGTAGTCTACCTATATGTAGGGGGGGAAGGAAGCGGTCGGGAGGGTAGGGGAAGGGCATACGCTTATAGTCTATATAACCAAGGCATACGTGACGTGACGTCACGTCAGCGCCGCGCGTTCGGCGGGGAGGGGAGGGGCCGCGGCGCGGGGGGCCGGCGAGGTCGAGGGTGTGGTGCACATGCGCTGCGGGCCGCGTCGTCGTCTCAAGGTGACCCTCAACTCGCCGAGCAAGTGTTCTGCGTTGCTCGCACCACAGTACTACGTTCCTTTCACTTCTGAACGGCTTAGCGGTCGCCGATACCGGTATTTGCCTGAACGCGGATACAATTTTTATATACTTAGTGCCCAGTTGAATTTATGACAGCACCCTGTGGACGCCAACTTTACTCGTTCATCACCTTTTATCTCAGTCGTCACGACTGACAAGACGAATCGATATGCGTCAAGCAAGAGATGTTGTGAGTATAACTCAAATATTTGTTTTCTCTCAACTTTTCCAGTATGTGTGTCGTAAATAACATCAACATGAAAAGATCAATAAGGGTCGTATCCAAAACCTTAGTTATACTTCAAAACTAAACAATATCAATACACATACATGTGTTAATCATATGTGGGAAAAACAGGGCAATTACTGTGTTTTTAAATTAGTATATTAGCAGTCTTAGTAAACATTGATATTTTTGTTAAGTAATTTTATTTTTTATACAAATTCTTAATCCCTTGCTTTTATCTATGGTGCAAATGTTACAGGGATTCCCCGTATAACATGTCATTACACTTAATGACTCAGTGAAGGGCTTATACATATATTTTTTATTTCTTATTTTTCCTTATATCACATAAGGCTGGTTCTGTAATAAAAACAAATTGCATCATTTTAATAACATTATGTGCATTGATAGATTATTTAATTAATTTTCCTTCTACGTAATTTTCTTTTTACTAAATTTATTGATGTGTAGCTTTACAAAGTTACAAACAAATGACATTAATATTGAATTTAATGCAATTTCAATTACCTATTAGTCTATTAATGTAGTCTATTACTGTTTGGATTTCCCGAAAAGACGAATTATGCGATATGGTCTGTTATATTATGATTTAGAAAAACAAGTTCAGGTAGCTATCCCAAAGGCCTGTTATTCAGTGTTGAATTAAACTGATGAGAATTATTTGTAGTATAAATTAGCACATTCCTATTAGCGAAGAGTTTGTGCGGTTCGAACTGGTTACAAGTGGTTGCGACTTTTAGATAATCTTTTCCTCATGAATTCTAACCTCAAGGCTATTGAGATAAAAGATTATTTTAAAATAAACGTGTAAACATTTTTTTTTATTACAAATGAGTTATAGAAGACCATTAATGTTTTTATATGCATTTCTAAATCAACATCGGCTACTTTTGTTGATTTATAGTTTTAGCTAAATATGTAATAACTGTGATAAGACTTATTATAAAAGAAAAATAGATTTTTTAATGGTCATTTATATATTATAATAATATACCTACTATACATTATAATATACCTCCATTAAACTAGGTTTCTATTAAGTATATTTTAATAGTCTTGTGTATAATTATTAAGTTTGCTAGTTAAATCAACTCAACTTATTACTTATACTTACCTACTAAAGAAACAAAGTGCACATTTGTTTGTTTTCCAATTATTATGATTGCAAATTATTTTATCACTTTATCAAAAAAGTGATTACGGCGATAAATGAATCACAATATAGTTGTTATCTGTAAGCGATACGGTACTTGATCGGTATACTTATGCTGAAGTATCGTGATAATGCTGTCTAGCCGACGACGACGCACCTACCTTTGTTTGTGTCCAAGAATAAATTGCTATAGATTATATAATCTTCAAAAGCTTTACGAGATTTTCCCTACAATACAACTATATTTAAACATTGTTTCACTTCCAATTTTCTTGCCTGTAAAAGAAAAACGCACCATGAAACTTGAAAGCGATTAATCTGAGCGTCACTCATGTTACATGTATTCCGATCATTTCTTATCTTTCATGCAGACGTCAAAAGATTCCATTCAAGATGTAGGTATATTTATTAGGAAATAAAATTCCAATGCAATTCAAGTTTTGAATAAATTAAAATTGATTAAAAGATCGTTTAGTTTATTAGTAATATGACGACTTAGCTAATGAGGTAAATTATTAAAAATCACATTAATACGTATGGCGTAGCCGGTTTTCCCAGTGTGTTGGGCTGTAAAAGATATCGATATCATAAAAATAAACATCTGTACCATGCCAAGAAAGTTGTGCAGCGTGCGTAAATGCTAACGGGTAGTAAACAACACTTATATGTATAACTAGACCTATAAGAAATATATAATTAAACATACTATAAATAAAAGAAACGACGTTGTTAAAACAGCTGACTTGAGAATATCACGTGTCCCAAAAGAGCGAAGATGTTTTTTTTATAGGTTTTGCTCACGTGAATAGTAGTCTCTAGGTTAGGATAGATTAGAATGGTAAGGTAAGGTAAAGGTATAGGGGAACAAAAAGGGACATATCTTTTTTTGTACCCCTGACAACGTGTATGCGAAATTGTATGATTATCGGTGGAGTAGTTGAGGCGTGAAAGCGTAACAAACAAACAAATAAGCAAATTTACATTCGGATTTATAATATTAGTTAGGATTGTTTTTAGAATTTATTTATTTAATGGCACAAAGATATTATACCTACATAGGTATAATATTAAATAAATAAATTCTTACATTCAGATAAAAAACACGTAATCTACTGCCTGAACGTATAAAGTGCGAATGCATGTAGTTAAGTGTTAGGGATAAATCGAATAAACGAAGAGATTAAAAGGAAATGACGAGCTGTAGGTTAATGGTCGTCAGCTTATTACCATTTTAGGTAGATGTTATGTAAATAGGCTATCAACAACAAGCCAGTTTACAAAACGGCGAGGCGTCAAACACTAACAATAAGTGACACACGGCCATTATGATCTGACAATGCTATTTTGTAATGTACCGATGTACTGAAATATGAATACTACCTAAATATTTTACTCATACATATTTAACCTATTAAGTCGCGGCGGCACACCGGCGACCAAACACTGCAGGATCTTAGTTATGTCTGGCATTCCAAGACTTGACAGGTTAAAGAGATTTACTGTACTTACTATAAATACGCCCATAGACGCACAAATATCTATTTTATATTGTTCAACTACATATCATTTGCAAGTGTACCTGTTGAAACAATGCTCAACATACCAAATGAATTTATAATTATTAGACTTGTAATTACACAATAAGTACCGTCTAATACAATTACATACCTAAAATATTAATAGGTAATGGAACGCACCTTTTGAACTAAGTATACAAGTTACCTATACAGAGTGTTTCAAAACAAACTATTTCCTTAAATGCTGACTTTTCACTGTACAAACAATTATTTATTAAGTACCCTTCTATTGGTGTATGTTTTTATAAATATACAATTCCAATCATAAACGTACTTTGCATATGAGGGTAATAAATAATACCCAACAAAAGAAATTGCAATAATTGCGAAGAATACTTTAGACTTTGAACGTCACTGGGTTAAATTTAAATATAACATTAATTTAGGTTTTCCACCCACGCCGAATATGACTTTATCAGCTATTGCACGCGTAAAACGAACAAGTCACACTCACTAACGCGAATGTAAATGTGAATATCAAGGAATGCCATGACGTCAAGAGCGAGCCCACGCGCTAACCAATCAGATTCGTCCACTAAGGGGCACGCCTTGGGAAATAACAACAATATCGACACTGAAATATTAAAAATAAATTTAACATAACACTTAATAATACGAATTTCATTAGTAAAAATATTTTCTTATCTTGATTAGTAACATTTTCAATATAAATGTTGTATTACCACATGTAATATGGATGGTCTCTGCCTGCCCTGTTCTTGCACTTACAATTTCGGCTCACCAGAGCGAGATAACACTAGTTTACAATCATGAATGAAAAAGACCGCGTCTCTATGTGAGTGTGTCCGACGCATTATGCCGACGGCGACGTCCGTTAGTAGCTGGTGGTCGTATTGAGTATTCCATATTTTCTTGCGGATCTGGCAAGACGTGTCGTGCTCCGAATATAACAAAACGCGCGCAGTGTTACATTACTCAATACATTGTCAGAACATAGCACTTTAAAATGGGTATAGTTGTCAATAATTTACCAAAGGTGAGTGTCAAAAGTTCTTTTTCATAATTTATTATATCCCGGCTTTGGATTGGAAAGCAACGGTAGTGTTGTAATGACCGCTTTGACCTTGTGAAACTCGCTCGCGATAATGAATAACTTGCTCGTACATCTGCAACTATTGCAATAGTACTATAATAAATTAACTAATACATTTAATTAAAATAAAGGATTGCATTATGTATGCTTAGATTGCATTATAACTTTCAAGTTAGACATTTTTTTTTAATGCTATTATTATTTTATGTAGTCCGAAGTCTCATTAAATATGTGCACACTATTTAGATATAATTATGTAAATAACATCGTGTAAAGTTTTAAAATAATAATGTTAGTTCTGTGACAGCAGAATAAAATGTCCTTTATAGTTGCTGTTGCAACAATTATTACAGAAAAAACAAAAATAATGGTGACAAACAACTTGTTACAAGTACATCTAAAATTAGCACCTTCGTTCTTCTAACGTCAGACTTTCGACGACTGTATTATATTTATTGTTTATGTACGTTGTATTTTTCAGATTCGCGAAGAATGCGAAGTCTTTCATATGACAGACAAACAGATTAAGGAGATTATGAGTAGACTACATAATGATCTTGTCAAAGGGCTTGGCAAAAACACACATGCAAATTCTATTGTTAAGTGCTGGATCACTTACATTCAAGACTTACCAAATGGAAAAGGTAATGCTGTTAAATTGTGATATTGATTATAACTATTTAGATAACGAAGAATTTACTTAAACGTCATAAGTAAAAACGATACCTCGCTTACGCTATTAGGTATTTATTTGTTACATTTATTTCAGAACGCGGCAAATTCCTAGCGTTAGATTTAGGAGGAACAAATTTCAGAGTTTTAATTATAAACTTAGGCGATAACCACTTTGATATGCAGTCCAAAATTTACGCTATTCCAAATCACATTATGACCGGAACTGGAGTCGCCTTATTTGACCACATAGCTGAATGTCTAGCGAACTTCATGAAGGTGGGTAATTGAAAATAAATTGTTAAATTGCCAGAATAATTAGTGATAATATGAAAAATAATCGAAATAAGTAGTTTACATAGTTACTAATGTTTTGACGTTTATTCTATTAGGAGCACGATGTTTATGAAGAAAGGTTAGCCCTGGGTTTTACATTCAGCTTTCCTCTCAAACAACTAGGCCTTACAAAAGGAATTCTCCAGCGATGGACTAAAGGATTCTCGTGCAGTGGAGTAGTAGAAGAAGATGTTGTGCAAGGCCTTAGAGACGCTATTGCCAGACGAGGGGTAAGTCGAAAAATTCTGTGCCCTTATCAATGTTATGATGTATATGTATACATCTAAATTTGGACTTTCTAAGCACTACGATGCATGATTGTATTCTTAAATATTTTATGCATGGAAAATAGTGGTTGAAATTATGTAAAAAAGCAATTTTACAGGACCTTTCCTTACATGTGATGGGCATCCTTAATGATGCAACTGGCACACTTATGTCATGTGCACATAAGAACCCAAATTGCCGAATAGGGGCCATAATTGGTGAGTTGATGATGATAACAGCTCTCTCTCTCTTGTAGCAATGTAAGGCATGATTATTGGAGTCGATATAAGAGAGCCAGTAGAGGCTTTCAAATAAGTAACAACTCAGACGATATATGTTTGTCTTGTCTAAAATGGTTATTTAATGTGTCTCTTGATTGGCTTCACATTTCTTTACAGAGCATGTTAGTCTAAAGACGTAATATTATTACATTCGTCGTTATTTACATAAAACAATAAGATTAACAGGAACTATTAGAGATTTATTATTGCATATTTTATAATTATGTAAAATACACTTATTTGCGTTAATATAATTTACATTCAACTACACCGTTTCAAAGATGTAATTATTGTTTAATATTTCGAAATAAAAGCATTCCTACGAATAAAAATGCAGAAATGTTATTGCACTCAGAATAAAATCGGTGCTAAAAGAATACCATTGGATGGTATACTTTTAGCACCGATTTTATTATGAAATTTTATTATAAATGTTTTATATAGACATATATTTTTTAAATATGAAACTTGGTTATCATCTTTGCTTTATTCAAGATTTTGCAATTCACTATGTTTAAGTTGGACAGATGACATCAACTGACAAAAACAATTCTTAGTAATACATCGCGGTGTGCTATTATTATATCTTTGATGCCGTATAGGTACCTCCTATACAATTATATTCTATGTAAAAACAAATCAATTAAAATAGATTTTTTATCCTCCGTTAAAAAAAGAACACCTTGTACAATGTGTTGACGCCGTAAACAAGGATTTAATAATATTTTATGACACAATATTTACTTTGTTTATTTAATTTAAATTATAAAAATAATTGAAAATCTAACAACATTAATATGAAATAATAATTATTATTTCATATTAATGTTACGTAATGTTATGTAACGTAGCTTTATTAAATCCATTAGCTTAATTATAATTAAGCTAATGGATTTAATAAAGCTACGTTCAGGCGGCATTGTAAGTTGTTATTATTACGGCATGATACATTTTACACATTAAGCAAACATAATAACGAGAGCAAGCATCTAATGAGTTGATACAGCGTCTCTGAAAGCCTCTACAAATCAATCATCTTCAACCTAAACCTGGGTGTAACAAACTATCGCATCTGTACCTGGAATGAAAACGATCTTTCATCTAAAACGCATGTTTTCTTGCTCTTGTAGGACGTACAGATTGACATATGCGCTATTCTGAACGATACTACGGGCACATTGATGTCATGCGCGTGGAAAAACCACAACTGCAAAATAGGACTCATCGTTGGTAGGTTTACCTTAATTACATCGAAGCAAAATATTTCATGTCGCTTGCAATGTCACGAGTTTGTTGCTTGCATACAATAACCAGCATCATCGTTTCATAACCGATAACTAACGTCATTCATCTGCTACTCACAATCAACAGAACAAAACGATTCGTTCTTAACTTATATTTTACATTAAGAATATAATAATATCGCCTTGGTGTACTGAAATAACTAATTTACTTACATTAACAATACATAACAATCAAAAGGATATATATATATATAATGAATAACATTTAACAATCTATCATCGTTACTCACCCACCGATTGTGATATGAGGTTGTTTTGGTCCCATAAGTACTGCACACCATGGTTTGACGTTACAGTCGACCGCACAAATCAATTGCATTCATTCATACTACAATCAAAAAAGATTTCAATAACCTTGCTACATCTGTTTTTAAATTAACATATTTTATGTGTTTGAAACTCTTTTATAGTATATATTTATATGTGTATTGTTAAATCTAGGCACGGGAAGCAACGCTTGCTATGTGGAGAAGACTGAAAACTGCGAACTGTTTGATGGTGAGCCTGGTAAACCGGAACTGTTGATAAATACGGAGTGGGGTGCATTCGGAGATGATGGTGCTTTAGACTTCGTGCGCACTGAGTTTGATCATGATGTCGACTCAAATTCCATCAACCCAGGCAAGCAAATGTAAGTAGTGTTATATGAACTGTTAATCCTTATAATAATAGTATCAGTCCTGTATGAAACTGACGCAATGCTAGGCACAAGCCGTTAGCGTTAAAAGGATTAGGCCATAGTCCACCACGCCGCTCTGGTCCAGTGCTGGTTGGCAAACTTCATTTAATATCTCTAACAACATTGTAGAGAACTTTTAGTTAAGCAGATTTTCGCATAATGGTTTCCTTTGCCGTTAAAGCAGATAATTAATTAACCATGTATATTTAAGCGTATAGGTAACTTTGAAACGTCAGAGGTGCGTGCCTTGCGAACGATCTCGTACTTAATACTGACTGAGTGATCCCCTTATCGACAGCTGATATTGTTTATGATTACGTAGTGGATAATGAATGACTCAGGTGATGACTACATAGATTTTACGTCTATTATAGATAATAAATAATAATGCAAATTTAATTATACACATTTAAGACTATCAAACAAAGTGATACGGTGATTAGATGATTTAAAATTTTGGGAAAATCCCATGGAAATCATCACGTGAATAAAATTTTAGAGATTCTTTTTCACTTTTGTGTGATTGACGGTTATCAGTAAGCTTGTGTGTTTTACATATAACATAACCTTATAAAAATATGACCTAGAACATTCAATACCGACTCCAAAATTTGCAAGTCAGTATAGAATATTATTATGCGCATAATTGCGTTAGAATTATTACGAGATCTTCTATAAATTTATCAGTGAGCTGATAAACGTTTAATTTCTTATTACAGACAAGAGAAGATGATATCTGGCATGTACATGGGAGAACTGGTGCGCCTGGCTTTAGTGAAGTTTACGAAGATGGGTTTGCTGTTCGGTGGCCACGGCTCTGACCTATTGTTCCAGCGAGGCAGTTTCTACACGAAATACGTGTCGGAAATCGAATCAGACAAATCTGGTGACTTTACTAGCTGCATGGAGGTGCTTGAAGAACTCGGTAAGTGGCACTTAACGTACCTATTTCTGGCGTTAGAATTGCCTATGAAATCATAACAAAGGACTGTTAGATAAAGGTGTTAACTAGCGATCGTATTGACAATCTACGCAGCTTATCTTTACGATGTATTCGTTACTATAACAAGCATGGCGTCATTACTATCTACGTACTTAACGTGATTAAAGTAGGTGCGCTATGTGAAAGATCTAATGACGGTAAACGTTAGAACTCTTACTTCTTGGTAAACGTCGGAACCATTATACCTACATTGAGGTTTTATTGATTTTTAATTATTCTTTTAGTAAGTTATATTAATTAAAATTTTGGAGTTCTTATGCATTTAATTTTAACAATTGTATGCATACAAATATTCTACTAACATTTTACTCGTCATTCCTATTACAAAATGAACGTTTCTATATATCAACGTACTTTTGCCTGTACATTACAAAACATACGTTTATATCCTTATCTAATACCAAGCCGTTATTTTTTCTGTATTCACGTTTGTCAACTCACGATTACCAGGGTTTCCACAAACGTGATCATTGTCTGCTAATCAATACAACATATCGAAAACCGAAGCTTACTAGTTACACAACTACTCGTTGTGTGTCCAATATATTATTACATCATACACTTGACTTGTGTCAACGTCCAATATGACTGTACCGAGTGATATAACCTAGCCATAAGTACGAGGTATACGTTGATTTTGAGAAAAGTATTTTCTTGTTATCTAATCGAATGAAACATTATACTCAATTATCCGTTTGCACAAAGTTAATTAGGTTACGCTTATTTTGCAACATTCTTTTATGCCCAGATAAACGCTATATTATAAGATACGTTCAAGCTGAATAATATTATTTCAATAGATATGCTTAATGTAATTTAGTTTTATGGGTCACGTGCCTATTGAGAATATTTACCAATAGTGCAATTATCATTATACTCTTATTGACTATCCTTGCATTTTTTTATAGGTACCTAAGTATTACAAAATTAAATTCATTATAAATAATTGTATTTATAATAATCAGATCTTAAACATAACTATAAGCACAAATCATATAATACTATACTAGGTAGGTAAGCATCGTATAATTTTTATTTATCATCTGTTGTAAAATAAACAAGCGTATTTAAGAATGTCAACGACACAATATTTGTATTATTTAACAATTTGATTAAACACGTAATAATATGAATGATTTAGTAAACATAAGAAATGATTAAGTCAATGAACAGACCTTGTACTAAATTGATTATACGTTTGGGAAGCTTTGTTGTGACGTTATTCTTCTACTACAAGTCATTTAGAACCGGATATAATTGCGAAAACCTACACTTCCTGATAAACCGTACGACTTAATGTTTACAACGCTATAATAGCTACGAAAATAAATACGGATACTTTAAAGTTGTTAAGAAAAAGAAAGTGCGCGAAATGTACTTTAGCCTTTGGCACCAATAGGGAGGTCTACACTCTACCATAAAAATGACTATCCAAAACTTCGGATCGAACGAAAAAATCGTGTATTATTTTTCTTTGGATTTCTTGATGTTAATCCTCTAATCGGAATCGGGTATATTATGAAAGTTAAGACACTCAAATCGTTACTAAACTTTGACTTTCATGGTAGGTCTACAGCACAGACTAGGTACATTTTTATTTACTGAGAGTACTTATTCAGTACTGCTGCGCTGCGTGACTCATAATAACATAACAGTATGAGTCACGCAGTGCACCAGTAATAGTAGTTGATAATGTTACCTTTTCTGTGGAGTAGGTCCGTAGGTACCTATTCCACAGAAATGGTAACATTATCAATTAGAATTAATTTACTAATTGAAATAAAATAAAACAATTTTTTACAAAAATTGTTATGCAGTATGCTGTCGCAGATACGGTCGAATAAGCATTTCTTTTTTACCGGATATCTGAAGTAGGTACACAGATCACACTTTTTAGTTTGTAGTCTTATTGGATTGGACTTAATTGTATCGTGACTACGTTATAAAACAGAATTAGTTATGTTTGCTGCTTTTATAGGCGATATGTGTCTACTTATTACCTGGTAGTATCATACTTGTCTCTTTTAATTAACTAATCTAACTCTAGACAATAATTTATCTGCGTAAAATCCACTATCCTCATCTAAACCAAAATTGTATTCCTTTTTGACCTAGGCATTGTTGTCTTGTTACTGTATGTCCAAGTTCCTCTCATAAAAATATCTTAATGAGCTATTACAAGCACTTGTTGAAATGTAACGAAGCGTGACGCGGCTAGTGCAAACACGTGTATCCACACTGTAACCACCTTCAAGATAAACTTGACAAATTGTGACGTACGTAGATACAACATCGCAAGACGTACCTAAATATCTTTCTCTAGGTTACAGTCGTGCTAATTATTTCTCCTATTTAGCAGTATTACTATAAAATTGTAAACGATTGTACTATGTATGGCAGTTACATTATACATATATTATGTTGGCACATTAGCATTAGGTACTTATTAAGTTATTACATACATTGAACAAATACAATTGCTAAGTTTCTACGTAGTTACCATGCTTGCCTTAAGATAGAATTTTCTCACAGGTATCTTAAGACCAAGGTTAGCCTTTGCACTGAACCTAGCATATTTAACCTAAACGTAACTTCAGGAGCTTAGGTAGACTAAAGTTTGATGTTTATAACTGTTACTTTGTGACCTAAATAAACAAATTAATTTTGACTTTTTTTTACATATTAAAACTGCACGTATTCCAACCTCTTTCGATGTTAAATTCTGTCTCATAAGGATATAATTAAGGATGTCTGACGTAACACAGTACTCGGACATGTGGTTACCTTGTTAATCTACTTTGTTTGTTTGTTTGTTTGGTTGAACTCGCTAATTCTCAAGAACTGGTCCAAATTGAAAAATTCTTTACTGTTGGATCGCTCATTTATCGAGGTAGGCTATATAACATCACGCTACGACCCACGGGCGCGGTGCAGTCATCTTAAACGCGGGTGAAACCGCGGGCACATCTAGTTAGTTAGCGTTCTGCTATACTACATTTTATTGTCTAAACAACGCGACACGTTGTAGTTACCTACTAAGTACATAGATCTAAAAGTATCTTTTCCGGTGTCTTTCCAATTACGTATAGAATAATAAATAACTTAAAACAACAGATAACAATTTTATACGCTTACCAATGTCGATGTAGATGTAGTTACCTTCGTGTGTTTATTTACTTACTATTTACCCACTAAACCATAAAAATGTTATTTTCAACTAATTCGGTTTATGATGTTTATTTTACTTACTACTATATTATGATACTAGATGTTCCCGCGGTTTCACCTGCGTTTATCGTTACTGCGCCGCCCCCGTGGGTCGTAGCGTGATGTTATATAGCCTATAGCCTTCCTCGACAAATAGGCTATCCAACACTAAAAGAATTTTTGCAAATCGAACCAGTAGTAATCACGCAGAATAAACCAGGAGAAACATCGTTTGTACTATGTCTGTAATGGGTAATTATTTTGCTGCAATGTTATTTTAAAACTGCGATATCTCCTAAGATATTCATTGAAATCGAATGATGTAAAGGGCAATTTTGTTTTAAATTAAATACTTGTGATGAATAACGTATTTATTTGGATAAGGATTAATATCATGTTTATAATAATACCTTCGCAAATAATGCATTATTTTAGAACAAATTTGGTTAGCATAAAAATGGTTATAGTGAGCCAACCTTAAAAGATAGACATATGCTGTCGCGGACTTTTTTTTAGAACTTTTAAAGGGGAACAATTCTGTCATACATTATTTTTGAGAAACTTTAACTGTTTACGCAGCGCACGCAGCGGAAGCTCTCAAAAGGAAAAAATACCCTCCGATTTTGAAACATTCTTCATTGGTGCTCAGCTCCTATTGATCTTAGCGTGATGATATATAGCCTATAGCCTTCCTCGATAAATGATCTATCTTATCTAACACTGAAATAATTTTTCAAATCGGATCAGTGGTTCCTGAGATTAGCGCGTTCAAGCAAACAAACAAACAAACTCTTCAGCTTTATAATATTAGTATAGATTTTTTACTAAATAGCTCTTGCACAATAATGACATATGAATTGTTTTTTTGCATTGCTAATACGTCATCAGTTTTAAGTATTTTGCTAATAAGTACATGAATACATGTTAGAGAATAAGTTCCTGCCATTTGTTGTTACCAGAGCAACTGTTACATGATGCCTATTCGTTAAGAATACAGAGTTGATTGACTATTCTTACGATTAAGATCGTATATTCCATTGATGCCTATCTTTATGATACTTCATTACCTATTTTTATTTCCTAGTCTCAGCTGTTTTAGTGTCGTTTTTAATATTTGGTTTGATTATAATTATATTCTAATAATATTCTACCACATACAAACAACACCATCTAGCCCAAACTAAGCAGAACTTGTACTCTGGGTACTAGACAATGGATGTTTACATTAAACATACATACATATATATATTTTTTTTATAAATACATACTTATTATACATAGAAACACCCAGACCAAGACAAACATCCATGTTCATGCACACAAATGTTTGACTTGTGCGGGAATCGAACCCGCGACCTCTGGCGTGGCAGTTGGTTACACTAGCCACTACGCCATCGAGGCCGACTGTTAGTATTTGTTCATTACTGCGCGGATAGTGTAATGGTTATGTGGTCGCCTTGCCGTTGGTACCACCCTGAGTGTTTGATCCCCACACGGGACAAAAATTATGTGATCCACAAATAGTCATGCCGAGTTTATATGTTTTATGTCCGTTGTTCGAATGTTTCTAAAGATCCGCGCGACACGGGCATTATGATAGAACAGGTAATATATATTCTGAGTTTTTTTTTTGTCCGATTTGTTTGTTCTTTGTGTCCGTTGTTTGAATACTGCAGTCTCACGCGACAACAGTTACCTACTTACTCTTCTAAGTACAGAACACGTCTTTAAAAAGAAATTATGCTTGGTCTTATAGTTAACATTTGATTGTTGCAGGTCTATCACACGCCAGCGAAGTGGATATGGCGGCAGTGCGCCACGTGTGCGAGTGCGTGTCGCGGCGCGCGGCACACCTGGTGTCGGCCGGCATCGCCACGCTGCTCAACAAGATGGACGAGCCACGCGTCACCGTCGGCATCGACGGCTCCGTCTACCGCTTCCACCCACACTTCCACACGCTCATGTGTGATAAGATCGCGCATCTCGTGCGGCCTGGCTTACAGGTAACTATCTAATAATACTCTTACTAGCAAAAAGCGCAATGCATAAGGCAGCAGAGTTGCAATAAAATTAAACCACCTTATACTAATTTTAACGCGTGCTTAAACAAAAAACAACGCAATAGCTTCCTCCCACACTTCCACACGCTCATGTGTGATAATGATAACTTGATAAGATCGCGCATCTCGTGCGGGCTGGCTTTCAGGTAACTTATAATACCTACTCTTCCTAGCAAAGCCTAATGGATAAGGCATTGGACTTGAAATTTTGGAAGTCTGATGTAACATTGTCTTACGTTAACACGAATGTTATACATTAAATTTAAAATACTTTATACGGATTTTATAGTGGCGTTAAACAAAAAGCCGCGATGATGTCCTTATTCCAAAATCAAACTATACGGATTTTTTTGCATTCTTAAAAAAACGACGCGATAAAATCTCTATAAAGTAGTTTAATTTTCAATGTTATATTCGCGTAACGTAAGAAAATATTACTCAGATTTGCGATCAAGAGATCGTTGGGTCAAATCCCACGTGAACCCACTGCTAAAACAAGAATATTAGTTGAGAAAAAGCGATTAACAAGAATATTAGTAAGTATAGTTTAAGCCAAATTGTTAGTCTAGTAAAAAAAAACTGCACCTCTATAAGTACGACATACACGCAAAGCCAAAGTACATGGCTAAAACCATTGATATATTATAAAAACCTTTTTATATATCAATGGTTTTTTATACATCAATGCCTAGAACCTAGTCATTTCGTCCTAGGAAAGAGTCGCTTACTTATTTATAGTTTGTGTCATCATCATCACATCACTGCATCACGGGTACTTATCTAGAATCTAAATTAATGATGAATCATGAATGAGTTCATGACTGACGCAATACCGTGTTATAAACTTATTTAGCTAAATATATTCAGGTCATTTAATCCTAACTGTATGCCCCTGACTGTTGACGCCAATAGACACACACACATGCACACACACGTACACACACACACACGTACACACACACACACCCTCACACGCGTGTATTTAAATTTTGTACTCAGTACCACATACATCGAGGCAATATACATATATCCGAGGAAAACCCATAATGCTAAAATTAAGTGATAAATAAGGTACAACAAGGTTTATTTCTCGCAATCCTAACTAATATTATAAATGCGAATGTAAGTTTGTTTGTTATGCTTTCATGCCTTAACTACTTGACCGATTATCATGAAATTTCGCATGTACGAGCGGTACAGAAAAGGACATACGGGTATCCTTTATCCAGAAAAATTACTATTTCCAAGTTTCGAGTGATACTTACACAATTTATTGACGAAATCTAGATTAATGTGAGCGAAGCTGCGGGCAAAATCTATTATAATATACAAGCATCAGTCTGCTCAACTATATCGTACCATTATTATTATTATTATTATTATTTAGAACAATATGGCCGTGATCTACTATTTGTAATAAAACGAATAAGTGTCACAATATATACAGGAAATAACAAATACGTAGGTATCTATAATTCACATTAAATAATGACAGGCGAACCGATAAAACGACTATGACGTCTTTAAACGCTTAATGTTGAACTTGTTAGAGTTATCAAATGGTTTTATCGCATTCTAATCAAATGATCGATTATGAAAAAAGTTACACCACGGTGTTATCGCAAAACATAATGGATGTACTGTGCCTGATTGATCACTGCTCACTCGTGCGTACATAGCCTTAATAATGGTAACACCTTCATAAAATCTGAAAAGACAAGCTTACCTTACTAAGCTGCTTCTTTATATAATTATTTAAATAATTATAACAGTAATGTGCTTTGGTGAGCTCAACGAAAAATGCGAATGGAATTTGGAACAAAGCTGTTTTACGTTACACCAATTTACCTACTTTTAAAAAGACTATAGCACTTATTCTAAAACGAACGATAATTATGTTGTCAATATGTAAATAAGATGTAATATTGTACTTTGTTTTTTAGTGTCAAATAAATATTCTTATTATTTATAAAAAAAAACTACAGAAACTTTATATGGTTCGATCGGTAAATCCAAAATTACACGCGGTCTGGTTTATATGCTTTATAATGTGTTATTGTTACCACTACTAAGAATTATAAGTTACAGTCAAATGTCATGAAACATCCTCTGACAAAATAAGTACAAAGTTTATAGTTACAATGAGCAAAGTTCAGTAGATAAATAAAATTTGGTAATAAAACTATAATAATAATATAATATTCTATCACATACACACAGCACCGTCTAGCCCAAACTAAGCTGAGCTTGCTTGTATTATGGGTACTAGACAATGGATAAACATACATATATATATTTTTTTTTTTTTTGTAAATACATACATATTATACATAGAAACACCCAGACCAAGACAAACATCCATGTTCATGCACACAAATGTTTGACTTGTGCGGGAATCGAACCCGCGACCTCAGGCGTGGCAGTCAGTTACGCTAACCACTACGCCATCGAGGCCGTCGAAAACTAATAAAATGTTTTCTTTATCTACATAATTATTATGAATGTATTTAGGTATTTTGGTATGTTATCTGCTCATTATGATGACATTCGCAAGGGCAAAGATTTTTTCCCGAAGCGATAAATGACCAGCATATTTTTAACGACACACCCCTCTTAGTTAATAGATACTTAGTCAGACAGATGCTTCTTTTTTTATTAAAGACTATCTTTTACCTGCGTGTTCGCTCACTCGAGAACAATACTTTTTCTGGATGAAAGATACCCTTTTCTGTACCCTTACAACATGTATACGAAATTACATAATGATGGGTCGAGTACTTTAGGCGTAAAAGCGTAACAAACAATCAAACTCACATTCACTTTTCTAATAATAGTTAGGATTACTAGCAATTTAGCTTAGAATTGACTAGAATTCTTGTTACCTACTTACATAAACTAATTTAAATACTCCATTCCAGATAAATATCTTGATTGTGTTGCTAGAGTCGTGCCGTTTGTGTAAATACTTGGTAGCTACCTAAGTAATGACCTACCTGTACAAACACACGACACAATGCACAGACGATGCGTTGTTTGGTGTTTATTAGAAATATCTTGCAGTAAAAAGAAATTTAATGGTATAGTCTAGACTTATACACGATCTTTATCGGGAGTGGTGCATATAAATAAGTTTATCAAAAGTCTTAATCAAGCATACCTACATAGACAGACATCTTAAGCCGATCAGTTTGAAATAAATTTAAGTATGTTATCTGTAAACTTGTAGGTATATTTATATTGCTTCATATTTACGTGTATTGACAAAGTATTATTTCAATGTCGCCTGATATTACTCTGATGTCTGCGATATCGTCTACAACTTTTGGAGTTCCTAGATTTAGTTTCTTAATCAGTAGGTATCTAAGAGATCTTAGCTTTGCCTAAATATTTAGCTATAGGTATACTTACCTGAAACTATCTATACAAGAATTTCTTTCGTTTTTATTCATTATATAAAAGCTTAAGAAATCATTTGTAATTTATTTTTGTGGCGGCCATTGTTACGATGAGATCGGTATGCGTTTACTTAAGGAATAATAAACAATACGTGCAGAGTGTCAGTGCAATCTTTAATTAAGTAGGTATACTTAAATAAAGATTGCACGTACACACCCACTTCACATAATCAAATCTAACTAAGCTTTGATAAGAACACCTTCCGATAATACAATTATTATCAGACATTATTTTTTATGTGTCATTGTGACTACCTATCTATGTCATCTTTTTAATAATATATGTGCCTACATAACCGTAGTCACAGATTAATCCTCAAAATAATAATAATTATAAATAAGTAGTTACTTATTTCCGGCGTTTCTCTGGACGGGTGAAGCTGGCTGGTTTGTTTTGTACTTATATAAAAATATGTGACATTTTTTGTTTCAGTTCGACCTTATGCTATCAGAGGATGGCAGCGGTCGCGGGGCCGCGCTGGTCGCAGCCGTCGCCTGCCGCCAGAGAGAACAGCTGTCATAGGCTCCGGCCCCCTAGTGTCCAAGCGATCTCTCCGCCGAACTCCGCGGCAATACAACTCTGAGCATTCGCATGTAAGCCGCAAACAATACAGACACTGCAGTGATCTACAATCAAAATAGCAATATATTTTTACAATCGTTTACAACCATTGGTATTCATTCGTATATTTCAATTTCCTAACGAAATAACGTCACTGTTAGTGTACGTAGTACCTACTTAACTATAAAATTATGTAAACATAACAGACTGGGTCTTTACTGTTTTCTTTTTAGTTATAATCTCAGCCGTTTTAAAAACAAATATTCAATCAGGAGCTATAAAATAAATAAGGCCTTAGCTAGCGGCTGTAGTAGCACATTTGTATTATGATTGTAACGTAGTGTGTTTAATGCCGCTGTGTGCTAGGTTCCGACGCGGCGACGGCTTTCATGCAATCGCTCTCTGTTGGAAAATTAGTTAACATTATGGTTGCTTTAAAGAATTCCAAAATATTTATATCTCTTGAGCATGTAGACACTAAGATTCAATTATTTGGCCGAGATGTTTACTTAACTTCACCTAAATGAATTTTATTTTGTACTTATAATGACTTAATTAGTCTAGTCATGGATGATAAAGTTGGCTGTTTAAAGTTCTATCAATGTCTATATCGTTATTGTATGTTGTATGCTCTTTCGCACTTTTGTTTTTAAAGTTATAAGACTGATTCAAAGACGCAGTGATCATCGACTTAAATAGTCTACAAAATTACATTGATCTTAGTGTCAATCGGAATTCAGCGATGAGTTAGCATTTCCTTGCCAGCGCACAGTAATATGGCTCAGATTCTCTTCAGTGACTTGTGTTAAATTAGCAATAAGTAGTTTTATAGTAGGTAATGTATATTTTATCGGAGAGAAAGCTCTTATACTGTTAAGTAGATATGTAATTTTATATACTAATAGCAACTGTTGAGAAATTTAATTAGAATGATATTATAAATTACTTAATAACTAAACACTTAACGCAGAACACTTCTTTACATCAATTATTCTTATGTATGTTACTTAATATTTGATACTTATTGTATAGATAGTAGTATAAACAATTAATATTTGTCAGCAATATCACCACTTGAGGATGAATTATTGGTTATGTTTAGATCAGGCCGATATAGTACCTGCTACCCGTGACTAAATTGTTTGTAAAAAGTAAATGAAGATATTTATCCGCTGAACTCAGTCTATATTAAGCATTTACCCATTTTTGCAAAGGGCACGTTTGGTCTAAACATACATCGCAATGCATTCTCAGTGAGATTCTCAGTATAGGTCATGATTTCTGTTAAAGTACAATAACGCTTACATGTAGGACCTTGTAAACTATCTTGATCATTCCATTAATTGTTTATGATCAGAGAATCTAATAATCATGCTATTATGATAACAACATTACATACTATTATGTTAATAGCAAGTTAATACGTGGGATTTGTTTAACAACAATGAAATAAGCCCACTCTCCTATAACGCTCTCGTAATAACTGATGGACTGGATCAACGAAATCAAAGAAGTTGCTTAAGTGTTTTGATATTTTACTGTGATAGAACTAGGACTAGTTCAAGTAAGTATATTATTTTCTATGAATATTTTCTTTGCTAAATTTGTTGACTCAATCAGCAATACTTAATGATGTACCTATCCTTTTGTTTATTTAAATAGTATTGTATTAAATTTAATAATGTTATTATTTTAGAATCAATGTTGTTATTATATTCATACAATAAATAAAAACAGCAGTTATCATCGGGTTCTTGGTTAACGGCATACATCACGCCCAATCATAGTTCCTAGTTTAATGGTATAGGTGCATTTTACCCGATGTGTTTCGTTACGGCGCAGGCGCGGGCGCGGCGTAGACGTACGTGTGCACTATGCAAAACTCCGTAACGAACACTTGGCCGCTGCCGGAATTTTCGTGGAGTTATCGGTTCTTTCGGTTAATCTAATCACTACACTACATTATGATACTGAATCGAAGAATGAGATGGCATGATCTTTCGCAGTATCGTAATACAGTATGGAGGTTTAAACTCCGATACAAAATAATACTATGCAAAATTTGTTTTCCGTACCTACTCAATAAAAAAGATAGTTACCTATACAATCCAATATTCTGTGACTACAGTCCAAAAAAGTACCGAAAGTACCGTTACCTCATTTACAATTCAGGGAGCACCTCGTAGCCTATTAGTTTTATTTATAAGTAAGTATGGTGGTTTAAGTGTACAGTTTTAGAATTTATGTAAGTACATAATTTGAAATTTAGTTCAAATTAATTTTGAGTTAACCAAAATGAAACTTGTAAAGTTCAACCTTTTTATTCCCACAACAGTTTTAACGTAAATATAAACTTACCATAGTAAAGTACATCAAATGTTATGAATTTATGATAAAGAAAGTGTATTTATCGCATGAAATACTTACTGATATTTATCAGAAATTTGTTTATGTATACCGAATACTGTCTATTTCATTATTTGCTCAAATTTTGAAAAGAACATATTTATGCTTCATAAATTGCCTATTGTCGTGTGAAAATTATAATAATTTCTATGAAGTTAAGTCCCTTTTACTAGCTAACACAATCACGCGTGTATTATATGATGGGTATGGAAACTTTCTGCATCAATTAACAAATTACCACATTCCACGTTTATCTGGAGAGTCAAAATATATGTTGATTTTATTACTACCCGCAGAAAACGTACATATCAATTTTACTGTAAGCCAGTAATCAGAAATCAACTCATGTACCTAGTGTATTATAAGAAACTCATTGAAAACCGTCAAAAACATAGAAAGAAGAATATTACAGAACAATAATTATGTCGCGGTGTGGTACATTAAAAAAACTGGTTTATAAATATTTTGTTGTTGTATAAATTATGCCATGGATTTTATTTTATTATAAATATTTTTGTTAAACTAAATATGCTTTGTAGAAATATAATTGCATTACTTAAAATAATTATGTTTGAGCCAATTCAAGGTAGTAATCAAATAAATTCATTATGTGCAAGCTCTAATGCATAGGAGCTTCTAGAAATGTTATTATTTCAGAAATAAATTTGTATAAAACCTACTGCTTTTATTTTATTTACTATTTAATACCCTTATTTACGAATAGGGAAAGCACCTAGCCATTGGTTTTCCTTCAGTATTGTGTGAAGGCAACGTGGCGTTAAACAATGGCGTAAGTAAATGGGGACATAGTGTGCCGTAGTATTTCAAAATTGTCATGTGCACACTTCAGGTATATGGATGACGGGTAACAACGCAAAACCAGGGGCGGCACTAGGTATAATAATTACTCCCAAAACACTATGATGTAAAACCTTTCCACCCAGCCTCGGAGCAACTATTTGCGGATCACATAAATATTTGTCCCGTGTGGGATTCGAACCCACAACATTCGGCGTATTGGTAGTGGCGAGGTAACGACTTAAACCACTACGCCCTCTGTGCAGTCAATGTCTTATACAAACCTGCATCTGATACTCTTAAAATTATGGAACTTAGAATGATCCATCCATCTTTGCCACTACACCGAGAGTTGTGAGTTCGATATCATATATTCCACACGAGTCAAAAAATTGTGTGTTCAGCAAATTGTTGTTGCTAGATTTTCTTTGATAACGTTGTTAGAATGTTTGTGAATTCCTAGTGCGAGAGTTGATTTTTAATAAAAAAAAAGTTACACTTATACAGCTTCAACGGCTGGCAAAATTAAGTTTTCACCGATAGTATATAATTTGCCGTATTTTGCGATAAGCAACGAGATATTGTAAGACGCCTGCAAACCATCATCCAAACGTCGAGGCGGGCATTACATCTACCGTGGGTCTCTCTGATGTTTATAGTTGACTGTTTGGAAGTATTTTAAATCTTTACCTGTACCTATCATTAGTATAAGTACCTATGACATCCTCTCACACGAACCACCAGTTTCGATAGTATTCGTCATTGCTTAAAGTTTTGTTGCATAAAAGACACATAGGTAAATTGTTTGTCCGTCAATAACAGAATGAAGCCAATTTAATGTCTACGTTTCTCTAAAGATTGTGCCATGCTTGGTATCAGTAATTATCTGCTGTATGACATACCAATTATCTATACTAATATTATAAAGCTGAAGAGTTTGTTTGTTTGTTTGTTTACTTGAACGCGCTAATCTCAGGAACTACTGGCCCGATTTGAAAAATTCTTTCAGTGTTAGATAGCCCATTTATCGAGGAAGGCTATAGGCTATATATCATCACGCTAAGATCAATAGGAGCGGAGCACCAATGAAGAATGTTTCAAAATCGGAGAGTATTTTTTCCTTTTGAGAGCTTCCGCTGCGTGCGCTGCGTAAACAGTTAAAGTTTCGCAAAAATCATGTATGACCGAATTGTTCCCCTTTAAAAGTTCTAAAAAAAAGTCCGCGACAGCATATGTCTATCTTTTAAGGTTGGTCACTATAACCATTTTTATGCTAACGAAAATTGTTCTAAAATAATGCATTATTTGCGAAGGTATTTTTATAAACATGATATTAATCCTTATCCAAATAAATACGTTATTCATCACAAGTATTTAATTTAAAACAAAATTGCCCTTTACATCATTCGATTTCAATGAATATCTTAGGAGATATAGCAGTTTTAAAATAACATCGCAGCAAAATAATTACCCATTACAGACATAGTACAAACGATGTTTCTCCTGGTTTATTCTGCGTGATTACTACTGGTTCGATTTGAAAAATTCTTTTAGTTTTGGATAGCCTATTTATAACATCACGCTACGACCCACGGGGGCGGCGCAGTAACGATAAACGCGGGTGAAACCGCGGGAACATCTAGTAAAGAATATTTTAGCGTAAAATCGTTTGCCCTAATGTATTTATAGGTACATGTAGGCATGTACTTATTTTAAAATATAAACATCTCTCATTCGTGGTGGAGAAGCGATTCCCACTTTCAGAACTCCGAAGGTACCTACTCGTCACCATGTAAGAGAGAAAATTGGTGGGTACGTACTTAATATGTTTTTTGAAAATGAGAAGTAGATTTTTTTTATTTCTTTACCTATTAATTTAGGGACTTTTATTGCTATTGCAATATACCAGTCCCTAGGTACTTCTTATAATACCGTTTGCTTGAATTTTTTTTGTCGAATACCTAGGTATGCAATTAATAATTATAAAAACATAAATTTTGTAAAAATGATGTAATGTACATGTTATCTACTTGCTTTTCCCTAAATGACATTGATTCACTTAATACTTTTGAAAATATGTACTTATTTTCTTAAATCTTATATTTTCAAGACTCCGAAAACAAATAACGTATTAACGTCTACTGAGTACATTTGTATTTAAAGCCGATAATATATACTAGTCTATGATTTAAAGAAAGATGAATTGAACAAGTCTGTGCATGTAGCAAGTACACGAGTCTCCATTTTATTATCTTTATTTTTAATAAAATGTATTTCTTAATTTGGCACAAAAATACAATAACAGCATCACAAACACGATATTTAGTATTTACGATAAACTCTACCTAGAATAAGATTCAACCTGTGTTTAGGGTACCTGCGTTCTCGCGCACACTATAAACACATTACGTGAGTAGTACTCGTAAGACAGTGTTAATTAAGAAAAATACCACAAAAAGAATAGACAAACAAAAATAAAATTTAAATACTACTTAGTTGCTAACATTCTATTTTACTACTGTAGACTCTTGCGCGTGCGAGTGTGTGTGTGTGTGTGTGTGTGCGTGTGTGTGTGTGTGTGTGCATCAATATGTGGATCAATATTTATTCAACTATTTAAATTTTGTGAACTTATGCTAATATGGATGAAATAAATAGTAAGTAGTTCACATAAAATAAATTGGGATAAGAGTCTAGCTACATAATTAACAACACAAATAATAAAAACAATACTTCAATAATAATATTAACATAATAATATTTTTAAAATTTATTAGCATAAAGCCTGTCGTGTTACCTAGGGCTTATTCCCGCCCGCTCCGCTAGTTTGTTCCCCAGCGCTCCAAAACTAAAATTAAATATTGTTTTTTTTTTTTAATCGTTCCTAATGGCTCCAAAAGCTTATGTTAATTTATTTATTTAAACCTCTGATCTCCATATATTTATTCCTAGAAGTTCCAAATTATATTACAACATTAAATAAAGACCTACTTACTAGTGTGTACCCGACAGCTCGTGGTAACGATTTTTATATTGAAGTATTGACTTTTTCTTGATAAAGATCCTTGGAGCTTCTCGTAATGAATGTATGGAAATATGAAGTTTGGAGAACAATAGATTTGGAGCGCACGGGAATAAGCCCTCCAAAGTTCATACTTCCATACATTCATTGCCAGGAGCTCCAAGGATATTTCTATTAAAATAATTAATAAATCTACATTTACCAATTTCATTCCCTACAGCTTTAAAACATTATCTAGGTAAGTACTTTGAGATTTTATTCCCAGCAGCTCCAAGAAAAAGTCACTACTTCAATATAAAATCGTTACCACGAAGCTCCAAAGATTTTAAAGTAACGTAGGCAAAACAATCACAGGAAAAAATGCGTCCATTCAGCGCCCGTTGCGATCTACAATTGCCTAATGAGTCTAATGACTTTTAAAACAAATAGTTATTAATAGAGTGGTACAATAATTATTTATTGCCAGTGTACAGACTACAGAGGTATACCGCCGAATAAAAGACATAATAATCTTTACATTTTACCTTCGAGTACTTTTTCTTGTAACTCAACGTTATAAGTCCCGTTTTATTTTTTGAACACCAAATGTGTATTGTTTGTATAAAAGATTATACATAGGTAAAAAGAGATTAAAATGTTGGCAGAGAAGTAATCTTAGCCGGCTATTTTAATACCTACCTATTTAATCTTTGAAATATTTTAGTTAATTTTCAAGTTATCTAGGATTACGTAATTATATTTATTTGTTTATTGTGTTTGCTAGTTGGTTCAGAAATGTAATATTTGAAGGGTGTGCCAATTTAAAAGATCTAACTAGTTTTAAAAAATGGTTAATAATTCTTTGCTTTGAGTCGCAAGTAGGTATATCACTATAAGACTTACTGATCTGCCTTAAAACACACATGCTAAATCAAGATAGCCAGAGAAAGAGTCGAATATCATTTAATATCATACCCACACCTGACCTAAGGCATAGATTAAGAGTACGAATTTTAACGAGACGCTTTATGGATTTTAACGACCATCGTTACTTACTTCACTACTTTTGTGTTTATAATAATATAATATTAATAACACAAAAAAATGTATGTTTGTTTGTCCTACATTCACATCGAAATAGAACGTTAGATCGATATAATTTTTAGGGTTATGAACCCAAATGGTAAAAACGGAACCCTATTGCTCTTACTCTGCTCTGTCCGTATGTCACGGATTTTTAGCTCGTAAATGAAATGAGATACAGAGCTGAAATTTGGAAATTTTGTGTAGAATTTTGACTCAAAACTGAATATTTACTTAGAAAAAGTATTATTTTTATTTTCAAAATTAAAGAAATGAGGAGTTGTCAAAGTTGTCATTTCTGTTACGAGGTCGATCACGAAAATAAAATAGTCAGCAATTTTAAATTTCTGTATACCAGGTAGATACTGTATTTAAACAAATATACTAAAAATGCCGTTTCATAATGTAGTTTGTAAGCTATGATCAAAACAAAGTACTACTTGAGTACCAATACAGATAAAAAGCTTTATCTAATTAAGTATCTAGTTTAAAAAAAAAATTATTTGTATTTTATCATGTCCGGAGCCCTACTAAAGAGAGATTCCACCCGCGCGTGACCGTATTTTTTTTCTTTTTTTGCCCAAAGATAGTGTGCTTGTGTAGGACATAGGCTGCTAATTATTATCTCGGGAAAGGATATAATATATTATTACCGTAGGATAGTAAATTAAACGCAGGCGCAATAGCTCAGTGGTGAGACCAACAGACTGCAATGCAGAGGGTCTCGGGTTCGAACCCACGTCGCGCACCTTTGACTTTCGGAAGTTATATGACTTTTCGAAATTATGTGCGTATTGATTGACAATTATCGCCTGCTCCGTGCCTCGGAGAGCACGTTAAGCCGTCGGTCCTGGTTGCCATGAACATCTATGGTAGTCGTTATTGTAAAGTCAGTGCCCTCTAATATTCTGACACTGATCTAGCCTTAGGGTATCGTTAGCCTTCGGGTTGCGGAGGTCAGATGACAGTGGCTCCGTGTAAAAACTGATATCCAGTCAAATCTGGTTAGACTAGAAAGCCGACCCCAAGTGACTTGGGAATTATAAAGGCTAGAGAGAACAAGAAGAGGATAGTAAATTCAACATTCACAGGGTCGTAACGCTTTAAAGATGTTATCATAAAATATTTGTTTATATTGGTGTATTTTTTCGAAATAACGGAATGGGGACAAGGCCAGACTCCATGGTAAAATCTTCAAACCCATTTATAATATATTATAAAGGGATTTGAAATCGCAAATATTAAAACATCCCAGTTCTGAAACTAAGATATTTTAATATTTGCGACGAAGTACATTTAATATGTAGGAATAGTATAAGACTGACTGCGATTACCGAAACTGATTTTAAAAACTGTTACTTTTAAATTAAGGTTTATCATATTGATTGTGATGACTTATCTAAACTGTGATTATTTCATTATCAATAGTTATTGTTACCCACATAATTTTAAGCAATTAATATTCATTATCTATAAAAGAAAACAAAATGTCATAACTGACGTGGTTAAACCCACCCACTCCCCGCTTGTGCGACCCGACATGTATTCGGTTTCAAGATCCGGCAAATAACCGAATCTACATCTGCTTGTATCGTATGCACGCATATATTGAATGCGGTATGCCACTGCACCGGATCCTACATTTTGCAGTTCGGCCGGATCGGTTTGTAGTCGCCAAATTGGATGTCAACTTCAGCAAGATTCGGTTTTTTTGCCATGTCTTGAAACTAAATGCATGTGTGAACTCATGTATTGAAATACTGTTGCCACTAAACCGAATCCTGCAAAAAACCGATTCGGTAGAGAAACACACGACGCCGCGTGAACGTAGCGTAACTGTTCAAAATAAAAGTCAAATATCTTTATGTCCATTTATACGTTTAACCCATTTGCTGGTCCGTGATCAATGTTATGTATCATATGTGATTCATCGGACAGGGAACCTGTAAACATTTCTTGGATACGTAAGTTCTAAATAATAATTATTATTTTATTATTAATAAAATAAAACAAATTTTATAAATAATGTGAGCTGTGTCATTTTCAATAACTTTTCATTATTTTATATTATTATAGTGATATGTTAACATTCAGCCTAGTAATAGGTAGGTACTTTCTAAGTGTACATTCGGCTTGTGTTAGTTCTTTTAAATTGTGCTTCCACCAGGGATGACTTGTAATTGGCTTACTAAAACTATTCTAATGTTACTAAACATTGTCAATAGTTATCCAAACCCTAAATAAATAAATAAAAAAAACTTTACATTGAAAAAATTGCTAGCTCGAGTAGACCTATAAAAAAGTAATTTATTTTGTTATTCACTCTATTTCTATTCTAAACTTATTGAAGATTATATTTATATTTTTAGTTTGATTTTCTTTTAAAGCGTGTAGGTATTTTAGTTTTTAAACTATTACCTATTTATTATTTTACCTTTTAGATATGAAGAGCCTCTCCTTTACTTTTCAGTCTTCACTCGATTTGACTGCACGAATGGCGTAGTGGTTTAAGTGGTCGCCTCGCCACTGCCAGTGCGCCGAGTGTTGTGGGTTCGAATCCCAAACTTTGTGCGATCTACAAATGGTTGTTTCGAGTCTGAGTGTTTTGTTTTGTTTGAATGTTTGTAAAGTCCCCCGCGACACAGTATTTATTCCTAGTGCGGAGTTGTCTTTTTTAAGAACAAAAAAACATACAGGAGGATTTTATTAGGACTAGCGGTCGCCAAGTGGTCGAATTTCGACCATAATTGATTTAAATTTTAAGTTTGATCGTTATTATATATACCGCGAAATTGCAATAAATACTTAAGGTATGTAACCATAGTTACGAAGAATTGTACGACACCACCGAACCATGCCGAAATACTACGAACGCGATTCGACTGCGTGTGTCAAATGCATGGTTGTGTGCGTGTAGTGTATTTTCATTAATTTAATGTAAGTATTTCTAATGCATATTTTACAAACATATTAGAATTCGCCTCTCCTTCTCCATATAAACTTTAATTGTGCCAAATTTCATACTCCTCAATCCGCTCAATTTTCGTAAAAAGGGGTACAAAGTTTTTGCTTCACGTATTAATATACAGGTGTCCCAGAATATGTGAATCAAATTGTAACGGGAGATTCCTTAGGTAAGGACCTTTCAAATGTAATAATAATTTTATAATAATAATTTATTTATTTGCATAAACACAATTAACACTTATATAAACATAAATACAAATTCACATGTTTACACAATATATAAATGTGTTAAATAAGAAAAATAAAAAAATTATAACTTTGTTTAAAAATTAAAAATCAAAGATTTTAAAAAAGTAGGTACGACTTTTTCAGACTTTCAACTACAGGTGCTTCCTTTATGGCAAATTTTAATTTTTTTTATCTATTATTATTTGTGAAGGATTTCGTCAAACGTCAAACGATTTTTTTTTAAACTGACTTTGTTTTGACATCGCAGCATATTGATGTATATTTTTGTACCTAAGAAAATCTTGTTTGTTTGTTTTTTTATTTCTACTTAAAGGTCATATTTTTTTTATTTAGAACCAACCCACAATTTGTAGGTGTAAAACTAAGTACAATATGCTATGAATAATGTAATCTTAATGACGGCTATACACACTCGTCGAGAATGTCTCGCTGAGAGCCTCGGGCGATGAGGCTCTCGACGAGAGCATACCTGTACACACTCGTTTTTTCATTCGTACTGAAGATTGACGCAGTAATGGACGTAGAAATTGCTGCTGCTGTTTGTCTTTGTGCTGTGAGCTATTATAATTTCTTAAAAATTTATTACAAAAAGAAAATTCTTAACACATGGCGAAGAAGATGGTGGATGGTTACTATGCACTGCAATAGAAACAGGTACCTAGATATATATTTAAAACTTAAGAACAAACACGGTAAATTAATGTGTCTATACCTATATTACTATTAATTGTATATATTTATATTTCAGAAACACCATGGAAAATGGTTCTATTTGATAGTACTCCAACGAGTTCCTTTGACTCGGGCCCAAAAAAAAATCGACAAGTGACCGAGGCCGAC
The DNA here is from genome assembly GCA_963564715.1 of Catocala sponsa. Lineage (NCBI taxonomy): Eukaryota > Metazoa > Arthropoda > Insecta > Lepidoptera > Erebidae > Catocala > Catocala sponsa. The sequence continues at coordinate 15,049,008 of OY751338.1, read as the reverse complement.
CGAGGCGAGGCGCGAGAGAGCGAAACACGACGAGAGCACCATGTACATTCTCGCTCTCGGCCTGTCTCGGAGTGTCTCGGCGGGGTGTACAGCCGCCATAACAGATTGTTTGCTCTCCGAGTAATAAAGCTCTCAGTTCCCTTTCGATGTCAGCATGCATCCCTGAGACCGGTGGTGACAAAATATTTTGTTTTTTGCACTGTCTAGGCGCATTCCGTACCGGCTAGGCGTAGATACGGGTGAAATTGTTGTAGGACACTTAGAGCTGGCCTTAAAGACCATGGATTGACTCTTGGCGGTGTTATATTTCATACTATAGCTCAACACATATGATTCTAGATTTCTAATATTTGTCTTATTCCATTGATAGTTGTAACAACACCATGTCTTTCGCGTAATACCTATTATTTACAGAGACACCATCTATATAACAACCGCCACGGCAATTACTAAGTTCTCTCTTCTATCAGTGCATGTGTAAATTAATAAAATTGTACTTAACTTAATACCATCATCCCCAGACCCGTTCAGCAGCTGATCAATGTCATTATCCACCAACAAACGTGCCATCATCGATGATACTGTAAAAGGAAACTAAATAATACGCAGGGTCAATATCAATCCATAACATTGCCTAAGGCCCGGCTTCCCACAAACGTGTTGAAAAAATTCGTTAGCTCATCAAAGTACCAAGACAAACGATTACAAGAGTATAAACCAAAAACAATTAAAAGAAAAACATTATAGTTATACTAAATGCTCAAAACTTTACTAAATATACATAAATATTCACGTAATTGTACTTATGTCGAAAGCGGGAGCGCCAAAATTGCATCGACACGACAAGTCGCGACCTGTCGCTCAACTGACCAACGCACGAAATTCAAACGCTAAGTCAAAGTTCAGCTCCCGCGTAATCGTGTGAGCTCGTCCCCGGTCATTTCACACAAATATTTTAGGTACAAATTTGAATCTAGTAAACTACACAATTGTATGGCAGAGTTCTGAAAGGGATATTCTAATCTGTAAGGTTCGTACAGTGTGCCCGCCCACCTAACCTTATTGACAACATTTAACTAGTTTTAGTACTCCTTAATAGCTTCTAATTTGGTCCACAAGATGATTGCATGTCACAAGGCACTAGGTCAAAAGCCTAGATAGTAGCATACTTGTCAGAGTAATATCTGATTGTGTATCACAATACCTATAGCACTTTTTTGAGAGCCCTGCTTCTATAGAAAGCCAAACTGGTTATCGTGCAAAAGTAGGTATGTATTTTTGAATGTTGTTTTCCACCATAGATTATGTAGATACAGATAGCTGAAACAGGCTCACCCATACACTCGTGCACACGATAGTTTCAATAGGAGCGGAGCAGCAATGAAAAATGTTGCAAAAACGGGGAAAATTCTCTTATGTGAAGCAGACGAAGTTGCGCGGGTCAGCTAGTTTCCAATAATTTGGCATCATTTACAAAATTACTTATTGTAAATCAATATGATATCTTGAAATATAGTCTAAGGATAGCGTCATTGTCGCGACTCATTTGAAGCTGTACATTGTCTCGCTTCACGTCTAGGAACATAGACTAGTATAATATATTATCTAGAGCTGCGTATACGTTAGACGAGCCGAGCACAAGCGGAGCACGAGCGGAGCCGAAATTCGTGTAGTGTGGACCGGCTTACGAGCCTTGAACGAGCGCGCTTTGAGCGTTCGGCTCGTGCTCGACCGTGCTCCGCCCGTTGTCGGTTTTTTGACGAACACAAAGGGTTTTGCATCGCGCTCACTACGTTCGAGGACAGTGACGCCGGCTCCACACGTTGGTCCCAACGCTGATACCAACGTCGGACTGTAAATTTGGTGAGGCGTACACACGTTGGCTATTATACTAGTTCTGTCCCGGCAGGGCCAATGTGAAGATGTCCGATACAGAAGCCGAAATTGCTCTATGCGCTTTTACAGTACTGAGTGCACATTTATATTTGTTACTGAGAAAAAAGAAAAAGCCACGTCAAAGAAGATGGTGGATGATGATGATTTCTATAAAGGCGATATGTGCTCATTAATGATTCTCGCTTTTTTTTTTAAATCTTCAATAGAATATATCATTTCCATATTTTGTTGAATGGTGCGCCATGTATGAGCTAATAAAAAAATAAAAAAATATATTTTTATGATCTTTTCGAGTTGCGTCCCATATTATTGGATGTGCTTGGTAAAGTTCCAAAATTCTATAAATTTTTCATTTGTCCATGCCGGTGGCGATTTTGTGGATGAGGAAGCCATTTTCGCGCTCAACGCACGCACTCGATGCGTATTGCAACAGGAATGAACAAATCGCCAACGTGTGGACAGATCGCGAACGTTGGCGCAGATTCCTTTGATGAACCCGACACGAGCCGGCCAACTACCAACGCCTGCCCCAACGTTGGGGCCAATGCCATTTTCTAGATCCACACGTTGGACGAGTGGCGTTGGGGTCAATGTTGGGGCCAACGTGTGGAGCCGGCGTGATTGTTGTAGGCTTGTTGCACGTCCACACTTGACACTGCGAGCGAGCGGCTCGGCTTGCGCTCCGCTCGTGCTCGGCTCGTCTAGCGTATACGCAGCTTAGGAATGAGTCGTTCATACAAACACATTTAGATTTGCATGAACTACCCATGACTACACCAATGAACGCATAGACGTTTCGTTCGCGCTAAATTTAAATACAATTTTCAAAGATGGTTCAACTCTCCCACCTGGGCAAGTCTCCCGGATTCCCCCTACGGTCAAGATATTTACTATATTGGGTGTACGCATCCATGTGCGAATACAGCTGTTTTCTGGCTTTACATTCATCAAACATTCTGTACCTAATTGTTTTGCTGTGCCACTTCATACGCAAGATGGTAAGTATCTATGCTGCTATACTCTAGGGGCTTTTAAAAAATAATACAAGTTATTCTATTCGAGTCATTTTTAAATCTATATTATTATAGAATAGTGTAATGAAGTCTGGTAATATTAAAATTAATACAACAAATTTAATTATGGTAAAACTTCAAGCTTTGAACCACAAAAGATGTGGTTTACTAATGTTAGCAATTAATGAATATAATCATTACAAATTAAACTTAATCAAGTATCATACATTGGCTTTAATCGCAACCTACATAATAATATATTATTCCAAAGAATACAATAATTGCAACAATTTAAATTTCGCTTAACGCAAGGTGATGCCATTCTATGTATGTTATATATCGAAAATATAGTTTAGTTGTTTACCTACTGATGGATAATTTTAAAACAGTAGTCACTGTGCACTTACACATAGCTTTACTGGTAGGTAATTTCAATGACATACATAAACGAAAAAGTGGCAAGAATAGCCTTGCATATTTAAATAATTTAATAAAGTAGAATTCAATAGCCATTCATAGTTTTCAGATATCATCTTCATATTGTCATATCTAATAATCTAACAAACGATTTGATAACATTATACATTTGAGTCAAAATTGATATATTTATTAAATTACGATATACTAATAATTTTTTAATTCGTTTGTGTAACTGGACGACATTTTTCTTGTTACAATAATCCAAATTTCGTAACTGTTGAACAGTATGTGCCTAATAATTACATACATTTTTAAAAAGAATGTGATGAACAAATTAATCGTATTAATATTTGGTTCATTTATGTCAATGTCGCATAGGTGCCTTTGTACGGGTAACAAGTTTTGCCCATCCATGCACCAGTGTGTAGTAGTACACTCCAAGTGTACGCTAATGAATAGGAACTGAAGATATCATAATTTGGTCATATTTAGATTTACTCAGAGCAGCATACATGCTATAGAATATCTGTACAATATCTATTTTTGTACCCAACAAAAAATCATCTTAATAAATATCTAGATATGGTGAATTTCCTACATCACTTACCTACGTCGATAAACCATAATTTGATATGGTGCTTTAGTTTCATTACCGCATTTAAATGAAGTTCTTGGATTGTTAACCGACGTATAGGCACTCAATGTCAAGTATAATTTCAAACAAAATATTTTAAAGAACAATAATAACAGGCAGCTAAGATCAAATTTAGGCCTCGGCCGATTTAAATAAGCTTGCTGTAGGCTAGATTATATTGTTAGTGCAGAAAGCGCTAGTGCTCAGTGTTGCGCTTATTGTAAAGTTGCGTCCCAATGCTGGAAATACCAATACAATTTTTTATTCAAAATTGTAAAATTGAGAAAAATTAAAGAAATTGAGAGATCTTTGGTCAGCAATTGATGTTATATGTCTGAAATAATGACGATGAAAACAACAGATATTAAATAAATTACGAAAGTTTTACATAGATATAGACTATATTTCAAGAGACTCAACATGAGTGTCATGTGTATGAAGGGGCATTAAAGCAATATTATTTTTTAAAGTTCTGATAAAATCAATTTTCCTTATGACTGGCCACTTGTGCCATACAATACATTGACATGTAATAGACATGGTTGCTTCTCAATGTAGCAAAATAACAATGCTTAAAATGTATGAGAAAAACCACAGAGCTAACCAACACAAGATGTAGCTCAGAATGTTGTAATGTTTTTGGGCATTGTCCTAAATGAATAATTATAAATATCAGCCAAAATATATTTCTGGAATAAATTATAATATTTTTGGTTTATCTGATTCATATAAAAACTAATAACATACACACCAACTACACTACCTCACAACCAGACAAACAATACAGCAAAATGTGTGCAGTGGAGAAACACATATGCAAGTAGTGTGATAAGGATAACATGTTAAACAATTATATTTAAAATAGTATGGCTATCCCTAAATTTATAAAATAACCTTATCAGATCATCCATCAGATCTCTAATAGAGCACAATCCAATTGTATTTAATCACATTTATCATATCCTACACATATTTTACAGAAAAGAGACTACATTAAAGATTCATAAGTAAATTCATTATCTGTCTGCAGATCTGACATACATTATGATCTATATTATCTCTTACATATGACAGGCACAGTCTGAAGGCATTCTTGCAGGTTTTTTAGGAGCACTCAATCTTTTGGAGGTGCCCGTGCCATACTGAATACCAGAACCTATCCTCTCAGGATCAAGTTCTCCAGTCTCAATTTTAGCCAAAATAGTTTTTGAGCATTTTAAGAATGCTTCTTCTACATTTTCTCCTGTTTTAGCGCTGGTTTCTAGGAACATTAGTTCTGAAAATATAATGCAAGAAATATATAAAATTGTTGCAAAGTGGAATAAAAATAATTTAGGTATGTAAGGATAGGTTAATTCATTTATTTACCATTTTCTTGGGCAAATTGGCTTGCTTCTGTAAAAGTAACTTCTCTAGATTCCTCCATATCCTTTTTGTTTCCCACAAGAAGGATGACTATATTTGGACTAGCTAGTGTCCTGGCGTCTCTAAGCCAATTGGCGAGTGCATTGAAAGAATCGCGAGATGTAATATCATAGACAAGTAGGGCACCAGCAGCACCTCTGTAGTAGGAACGAGTCACTGATCGGAATCTCTCCTGGCCAGCAGTGTCCCATATTTGTAGTTTTGTAGACTTGCCTCCTATGTTTACAATTTTAGATCCAAATTCAACTCCAATAGTATGACATCGATCTTCTTTAACTACAAATAGAAAATACATGATTAGGTGATAAATGTCATCCAAGATAAATACTTATATTTATAAAACAATAATGTAAATGCACACAGCACATAATATAGCATCTTGTCTTGCTACACAAACTATTATTATTATCTGACTCTGTGGTCTGCAATACTTATTAAAGAAGTTGATATAGCTAGAGTGCTAGCTATATCAACATCTTTATTATACGAAAAGAAAAACCCAATTTAATTTTAGAAAATATCTGTTGACTATTATTCATAATAAATAAACCCATAAAAGCAAGTTTTACATAGAAAATAACTTTTCTACTATGGTAAATGCATTACTTATTCAACTGTGGTACAGTAGGTAGGTACGCTTCAGCTAAATCAAAGATAAACACTGGGAGAATATAATTTTAATTTTATGGTGGTAACCAGTTGAATATACTTACATTTATTTCCAATAAAATTATTTAGCAGGCTTGACTTTCCCGTGCCTGCACTTCCAATAACAAGAAACTTAAATAAATATTCTGAAACAGTAGAAAATAAATTTACTAAAGGCTATTTTCTTATTGTCGCGTCCACAATAATTAATCATGTAAAAAGTACTTACCATAAGATTCAGACATTTTAAAAAGTCATATAATATGCAACCTTAATGTTATGGTAAAAATTAGGCAATGAGACACTTAAAAACAATAATAAGCAATAATATACAGTCACTAATCGTAAATACAGAATTTCACAGAAACAATGATTACGAAGTCTCTTCAGTGTGACCAGATTAAATTTCAGAAAAATGCCGAAGCACCTTAAAAAAATACTGAAAATATACTAACTTGTACAGGGAAAATAAACCAATAAAAATACTGATTTTCAAAACATGTTTTATTTATTAATTATCATTAACACAATAAATGTTAGAATTGTATTTTAACATTCTACTTGAAGGATTAAAATTAACGCAACCTCCTTCATCTTTTACACATTGTTTTCTTTTTTAAATTGCAGTTAGATTTTTGTTTAAAAATCTGTTTCTTTGTTCTGTTTTTATTAAATTTATCTGTGAAAATATGTGCTCGCATGCAGCATTCGATACTGGTATACATAACAGAGATTTACTGAAACTAGATATATTCTCGTATTTTAATGTACCATCACTGTTAGAAATTTTCCCAACTCCCACCCAAAATTGTTCACAAGAAAGGGTTGAGTCAGTATATACTCGAAGATGTAATAAATTATTTACTTCGCGATCAAGCAATGTCGGCTTTAGGGGTGGGTGACCGGAGCGGCTGTCTGGGGCGCCAAGTACTACAGGGTGCCGCGCGCGCCAGCTTAACTTAACCCTAACCACTTTGAATACCTATTTTTATCGATCTAATGGAAAACTACACTCAGCGTATTAACTTTTATAGACTTATCTCCTAGGAGTGTGAGTATGAGTATTCTATGTCTAACAAACACGTCCTGTCATTTTGTCGCTTGTCGTATCTTCAGGGGGGGGGGGGAGGGGACACTGCCCAATACCTTTCCTCTATCCAAAGATAGGACTGACATCTGTGTTTTTGGCCCCGTACTTGTGCTGTAAATCAATCGCAGAAGATGGCGCTTAAACAAACTTTAATTTATTATTTAGTGTCAGTTCTTACCAACTATATTTTAATATTTTTAATTTATCTAGGATCATATTTTATTCTTATTTTAATTGTTTTTATCATAAACATTTCATAAAATACAAATTAGTAAATATGTCGGTTAAAGACTATGATTCAAACATTGGATTTGTAAGTCAGTCACAATATGGCGCAAAGAGTAAAGTAATACATAGGGAAAAGAGAGCCCTCTTATGGTCAATTTCAGCCAACCCTATTTGAAACAGCGACATCTGAACTTTTGGCCCCGAACTAATCCTTCTGTATATAGCTATAGCTATTCCGTATTCTGTGCCTATAGCTATTTATATTATGTATTACTAATCCAGAATTCGTATTTAAATTGTTTTGTATCAATCGTATTTTTGTAACATAAAAAATATGCAAATAAAAATTGCAAATAGAACAAGTAGAATGTTACAAAAATAGATCCAAACAAAACAATTTAAATACAATAAGTATAGGGTGCATATCGTAGTATATGAATAAAACAACAACAAATAACATTTTATTATGTTTATGTTTATTAAAATTTATAACTGTGCAGCGGACTCTAGGTTCATAGTGAAATGCGCAGCGTCTCGGCATTTTTGTAGTTGTAAAAACCGCACAACACTAAACACTTAAAGCGTCACTATCGCACACTGATAACAATAGTTTTCGATGGGAAGATTAATTGACACAAGGTGGAGGAACACAGAGCTCGACTCAACGCACTTACATAAGACCTTCACAGCCGAACAATATACATTATAGGACGAAAAACTACAAACGTGCGGACGGGCAAGATGCAGTCGACATATCAGGGGGGGGGGACACTGCCCAATACCTTTCCTCTATCCAAAGATAGGACTGAAATCTGTGTTTTTGGCCGCGTACTTGTGCTGTAAATCAATCGCAGAAGATGGCGCTTAAACAAATTTTAATTTATTATTTAGTGTCAGTTCTTACCGACTATATTTTTAATTTATCTAGGATCATATTTTATTCTTATTTTAATTGTTTTTATCATAAAAATTTCATAAAATACAAATTAGTAAATATGTCGGTTAAAGACTATGATTCAAACATTGGATTTGTAAGTCAGTCACAATATGGCGACTGCATCTTGCCCGTGCACACGTTTGTAGTTTTGCATCCTATATTCAATATTGTATATTTTTCGGCTGTGAAGGTCTTATGTAAGTGCGCTGAGTCGAGCTGTGTGTTCCTCCACCTTGTATCAATTAATCTTCCCATCGAAAACTGTTGCTATTAGTGTGCGACAGTGACGCTTTTAGTGGTGTTGTGCGGTTTTTCCAACAACAAAAATGCCGAGACGATGCGCATTTCACTGTGAACCTAGAGTTCGCTGCACAGTTATATTTAAATGGTTTATATTTTAATAAAGATAAACATAATAAAATGTTATTTGTTGTTGTTTTATTCTTAAACTACGATATGCACCCTATACTTATTGTATTTAAATTGTTTTGTTTTGATCTATTTTTGTAACATTCTACTTGTTCTAATTTAATAACGCCCAATTTTAATTTGCATATTTTTTATTTTACAAAAATACGATTGACACAAAACAATTTGAATACGAATCCTAGATTAAAACAATTGAACAGTTGTATCATAATATATATACATAATATAAATAGCTATAGGCACAGAATACGTAATAGCTATAGCTATGTATAGAAGGATTAGTTCGGGGCCAAAAGTTCAGATGTCGCTGTTTCAAATAGGGTTGGCTGAAATTGACCATAAGAGGGCTCTCTTTTCCCTATGTATTACTATACTCTTTGCGTATCTTTCACTAAATAATGTAGAACGAAATAGAGGCAATATGCGAGAAATTGCAACTCGAATAGGCCCCCGACATTATACGTTCACAAGCAAATCAAAAACCCTTTTTAGAAAACCTGTACCTGTAATCAAAATAAAGCAGAACTAATGCGACATTGTTCTTTACTGCAAGAAAAGTTAACGGTCAATTTTAAATCTGGTATTGATGGAGATTTGTTGTGCAATGAAATTTAAAATTGCAACACTATCTCGAAGACAGTCAGTCAACTCCTATCCAAACATAAAAATTCATCAAAAACAATCTTTTATGAAGGTATCTATTTGATACAATTAGTTAAGATAGACACGTGCCAGAAATACCGATCGATGGTATAATTTTGTTTAGTTTTAGAGATATATAAATTTGTTAGAGGTGAATGACCTTATGAATATCTTTATTTAATTAAAATATATGAATATTAATTAGTGTTCTTAAATGAATGTATGTCAAAATCGGCATTTAAACGTTATCCGCCAACTTACATCCATACGCTAAATTTAACCTTGGCGCTTATCGATATTATTCGATATTATGACATTTGACGTTTGGGTGCTCAGAGGTTAACACTTTCGGTAATCATATTTTGACATTGTTTTTTATAGTAAAATAATGTTGTTATAAATTAAATAAAATTTTGTTTATTTTAGTTATAATTTGTATTATTTATTTATTAATTTAATAAAAACATAATGTGATTTTAGTAATTACTAATTTTAACAAATTTTGATAAATAATAATTGTTAGTTTAATTCCCAATAAAACATTTGGGTAATAAGTAGACAAAAATAACGCTTCTTTTTAGTAATAAAAAGAAACAAAAGTGGAAGTAGATCCCAGGATTTGAACCACCCTCATACATATCATACTATCGTCTTAAAGTGATATGACCTGTTATCCGCTCAGCTATCGGAACACTTAAGCATAAATTTGAAATACGGACACTGTTGTTAAATATACGGAATAGTAGTAATTATAATTATATAGGTATACAAGAACTCGTTTTTTTTTTCACCTACTATCATTTACATTGAATACTGTTTCATTATTTGTGTTGAAACATCACACACACAAAGGTATTTGCTCGGAACGCGATGCGCGTATGCGATTACTTACTTTATGATGCTACTCGACTTTTGTCTTTGACCGTACGTCGAATACTACGGCCCGCGCAAACTCGATGGCTATCACTAAAAACAGAATATTGGAACAGTGGGACGCATTGGGCCTCTATTTTGATAGCAAATTGTTTACAGATTCAGAATGCCAGGAAATCCATGTCCAACTCAACGACCCTAAGATAAAAGCATATTATTATTTCTTGGGACGGATGTTGCCTAAGTTCACAACAGTAAACACTTACTTCCAAAGTGAATCTGTTGTGATAACTAAACTAATCCAAAAATGACAGCTTTGTATAAAGAGTTGATGGGGCTGATTTTGCCCATTAGGTGTTATTTAAAATGAGTACCGATAGAAATGATTGATCCGACAGAAAAAGGAAATCACAAAGATTTGAAGGATATTTATCTGGGACTTGGGAGTTCAAAAGCAGTTTGAACTGATCGAAGAAGGGCGAAAAGAAACAATTACGCAAAATGCAATAAATGACACAGTAATGAAAGCTCCGTGCTTCGGAGAGCACGTTAAGCCGTCGGTCCCGGCTGCCATGAACATCTATAGTAGTCGTTATTGGGAAGTCAGTGCCCTCTAATATCCTGACACTGGTCTAGCCTTAGGGTATCGTTAACCTTCGGTTTGCGGAGGTCAGATGGCAGTCTGTCCGTGTAAAAACCGATATCCAGTCAAATCTGGTTAGACTAGAAAGCTGACCCTAAGTGCCTTGGGATTAATAAAGGCTAAGGGAGAAGAAGACACAATAATGAAAGCTATTTAGAACTTAGACCCAGAAATGTGTTTCTAAAGAAAGACTCGAGAGCCTTGCGCCTATATTTACCCCACTCCCTAGATTGACACAAAGACTTTAAATGAACAACAGGAACTCGATGACGAATGGCGCAGGCTACTTCTTCACTTACCAAAATATTTAGACCCAAGTCAGCTTCCTTCTAATAATTTCTGGCATCAAGTTGCGCAAATAAGCAGTGAAAACAGAAAGCTAAGAAACGGATCAAACTAATAACTCGCTCGATAAAAGGAAATCTTTTGATGCAATAGTACATACTGTCTATCAAAAGACATTGCCAAAACTGTATTAACTTTAAGCCTGATGATGAAATATTGCAAAAACTAAATCAGAATATTTACAAAAATGAGGAGATGTTTGTATCAGATTCAGACTAAATTTTTATTAAAGTACCTACATATTTTGAATTCTAATAATAGATAATATTATTCTTTAAGTTATATTGAAATTTTACTAACAAACAGTGATTTCTGCGGTAAAATTGTTGTTTTATTATAAATTAATACACTGTATTCCCTGGCGCAACTACTGTAATTTCTTTCAATCTACCGGTTTTTTTAATGGAATCACCGTCATCCCGATTTTTGACATGGCAACACTGGCGCGTCGAAACGCGTAGAACGTAGTCCATATATTACTCATCATTAGTAATTCATTACTTACCTACCTACTGTATTTTCAAGCCGGAGCGGGTGCGAGTGTTATCTTATATCCATTATTATAAATAAAATCTGGAAAAATGCTTAACACGCTGCGTTATGTATGTTACTGTGAGTTTGTTGCTATAAATGACGTTAGGATTGATTTATATAATACCTATTTTCTAATATTTACAGAAAACGACCAAAACGAAAAGAGTCATACCTCAAAGTATCCAAGTGAGATCATTTTGGGAGTATGTAAACATGATGTTTAATAAGCCTGATACTGATCGCTTAAAAGAATTTGGCCCGGACCGAGCTTGTGCTGAATGGGTGCTTCGGAATGGAGGAAAAATTGTTTGGGAAGATGGAAAAAGACTGTCTGACTATAATCTATTGCCACCCGAAAAACAACACGTAAAAAAAGTCCTAGAAATTGACGGCACAGACTCCTCTATTTCTCATGATGGCTTCCCACACCTAAGTATGTACCCTGTGTTCTGTTCCTAATAGAAATGTAAGAAATATTTTATATTATTACTGACAATTACTGTCTTTGTGAATTTCAGTTGGATGTACGATGTTACGGAAAATAATTCTACACAATAATAATTATGTTTGTGATAGAGCTTTGAAAGGACTTGAATATGGTCAGTCCACCTTAACCGATGTTCAAATCTCCCAATGTGCAAATGTTACTGATACTGGATTAAAAGGATTGACAGCACTTCAGAAACTTCAGACTCTGGTGCTTTTCAATTTGTCAAGTGTTTCAGATCTAGAAGACTGTAAGCAATATATTCAACAACATCTGCCCGATTGCAAGATTGGAGGTGGAAAATAAACTACTATTTTTAAATACATAGGTATTTGTTTTTGCTATTAAAATGCACTTATAGCTTGTTCAGGCATTAGGTACATTGTCTGGAGCATAGCTGTATATGACTACTATTATGAACTGCTGAGCATAATTTGCACCGCTTACTATTTAAGTATTATTTGTCTTTACTAGTTGTGTGCTATATCAGATACTGGTTTGAAAATATATTTTTATTAAGCATAAATACTTTATGACATACTTGCTATCCATTTATCACAACTACATACACCTTTTTAGCTAGCTAGGTACTCAGCTAAAGTCTTACCAAGCATCTAAATATTAGTATAGACTACCACATGCTTGTTTCTTTCTATATATAGTTGGTAGCTTTTATATATAATTGATTCTTTTGCAGGTGGTGATGAAATAAAAGAAAAATGCAACAATTAACATGTAAATTTACTAAATTATCTATATTTCTACATACTTTTGTTAACCTTTTAACCGCCCCACTTCATAACAGTTGTTCGTGCCTCCAGCCGCCCTGCACAGTGAATCGAAAATAAATACTTACAGAAATAAATACTTATTTTTAGGACTTCTAATTATGAGACAAAAGTGTATTAAATTGTAAATGATTACTTAATTATCAATTTACACAATATAAACATTTTTTTGATAGAAAACACTGTAATTAAATAAAAAAGCAGATTAAACAAGCTGTGGCATCTGGTTGGAAATATACGACGCTGGCGAAATGGACACGAAAAAATTTGTCAGATTAATCCGACGTAAGCGGTTAAAAGGTTAAATACATACTTAAACATTAATCAACATTGTTAAACTTCTATTTCTTTATTTGTTTTCATTTGTATAGTTATTGTTATATTGTACAGTGGTATGTAATGGTACAGTAGCTAAGCATATAACTTTATAAAACAATTTCATGAATTAAATAATCCGATTATTATTCTGTATTTTTGAACTGTCACTATCAACTATCTCTTTACTATTACTGTGATGAAAAAGTTACATTTGTTATAATTTGGTAAAATTGTGTATACTTATGTTGTTAACTGTACAGTACAATACATGCTCTGTTTTAGGCCTAGCGCGCACTGCCTTGCGTTTTTGTAACGCATAATCTGTGAAGTATATAGTGTAATAGAAGTGCGCGCATTGCGGTGAAATAAACGCAATGGGTAAAGTCGTCGTTGGCCTCCCGCTGCAAATTTGCGGTGAATCTACCGCACATATTTTTTATCGCATATAAATCTCAAGAAAATACGCGCTGAGACATTTATTCAGTTGCTGTTGGGACGCGACACAGATATGTTACCTGGCGTTTCATCGGTAATGGCGAAAAACTTTTTTGGAAACGAACGTAGATCGTTATATCTTACGAAAAATAATAAATATATACAGATAGCAACTCCTGTATCGTAGTCCATAATGATGACGTGTATGCACCACGGTTGCGAGTTCGAATGATAAAACGAGCGATTTTTTCGCTGCAGTGCGCGGTCCCGTCAATGCGTTTTTCTACCGCATGTTAGAATAAACGTACCGCGTTCCACCGCAAGGCAGTGCGCGCTAGGCCTTAAGACTCCTTTGCCAACAGCATCATTGACACTTTTAAATCGATCTCATAATAGAAGTTCTGCTAATTCTGTTTTTATTTTTGATACAACTGGAGGGCCATGGTATATTATAGGACGACCGTTTAACTCTCGTGTCGCCTGCGCGGTAAGAAGTCGGTCAATAATCCAAAGACTTATCTCGAGATAGACATTGTTGGCAAAGTTTAAAATATAATTGTAGTACATACATATCTGTATTTCTTAAGTAAAAAATAAACTTTTTAAATTTTACAATTGCTTTATTTTAATAGCTTCTTAGGTACGAAATAATAAAAAAACTAACTCCTTTTACGAAATATTTAACCACAGATAAAAGTTATGTAGGACTATTCGTCACTAATATACATATTGCTTGAATCGTCTTCACCTCTGACCAATTATCATGAGGTCTTCACTGTCTGTGCAGCTTGAGAAGTTAGAATCATGTAAATAAATAATAAATCGGTACATCTCTTCATCAACGATGCGATCGTACTGAGAGTATTCATTTTCAATAGTTTGAACATATTTATTGCAGTTGACCCATTTTTCTACAGACAATACGGCGAATAAACTGTTCCAGAGTATTTTTCTTTTTGTTTAAATTAGAATCAATTTCAATTTTTGCGAGCTGTCCTTTGATATCCCCCCAGACCAATTCGATGGGGTTCAAGTCTGGGTGATATGGAGGTAGTCTCAAGACTTCATGACGTGCCGCCTTTAAAATTTTATCTATTTTGTACACATTTTCTGATCCGTGTTGCTTGATTAAGTTCAACAAATCACATTTTCTTAAAGGCATATCAAATTTAACATTGTGTCTTTGCAGCTAGGCCTGCATGATGGCTTTTGTGGATATAATCGTCATCGTTGGCTTTTTGTTCTGTACCGAGTGGTATGAGGCATTATCCATTACGATAACGGAGTTTGGCGGTAAATTTGGCAATACCTTTTCTCTAGTCCATTTGCTGAAGTTTACAAAATTCATATCGCTATGATAATCTCCGGTTTTGCTTTAACAATAATTAAACGCGGCCCTTTGCTAATATGCGACAGTATCGCTCGTTCATTGGATTGCCAACACGCCGGTACATAAGACGAATTGACATAATAATAATATGTTTCATCAAGGTAAGCGATGTTTCTTTGAGTTCTCCTGTGCTTCTTTATCGCATTAAGATAACGCCACCGCCACGATACGATGTTTTGTTGTTCTATCAACAATTTTCTTTTTGACTGACATTTCTTAAAGTAATGATGAAATTTTACTAACAAACAGTGATTTCTGCGGTAAAATTGTTGTTTTATTAATAATTAATACACCGTATTTTCCCTGTCGCGACTACCGTAATTTCTTTGAGTCTATCGGTTTTTAATGGAATCACCGTCGCCCGATTTTTGACAAGGCAACACTGGCGCATCGTAAGTCGTAGCAGGGTTGTCAATCAAACGAGGTTCCTCGTACAAATACGAGATTTGCGGTACCCCGTACGAGGTACGAGGACACTCAACCTCGTAGTTATGTACGAGATTTTGATATAGTGAAAATAACAATGATATCACATTGCAAGCAACATTTTGTAGCATAAATGGGAGACAATAATACGCAGACAATTAAAAATTTTATCAAATATCTACAAGCTGACTTTTTTTTTAGAAATTCTCGGATCTTAACCTAGCACGGTAAGCGGGCTGACCTTTTTCTTGTAATTTTCTACCTAAAAATAGAATGTACGATGTTTGAGATCCAAATTTTTTAGTTTTTGCTTGCTTCTGTACGAGAAACAAAATTCTAAGGTTAGCAACCCTGAGTCGTAGATAACGTAGATTCACTGTTGCCAATTTAGCGACTTTGTCGCTAGAAGTGACGACTTTCATTGATGTCTTAGCGACAAAAAATAAAATTTTTCGCTAAAATTATTTTAGCGACTTTTGGAGTACAAATGAAAACAATTTTAGGGCTTGTAATAAATAAATTTTTTGTTAAAAAAGGTCATCCCGACCATCTGGCGACTTTTGATATTAAATCTAGCGACTCGACTTTACAAGAATTGGCAACACTGTGCAGATTAAGTTACTCATCAGTCAGCATTACATTTACTTACCACAGAGTACTTTTGTATTTATGTTACCTACCTACATCTACATAATGTATTTCCAAACAAATTAAGCCGAGGGCGTCGGCGAGTATCATCTTTTTTTTAGGCATTCATATAAATAAAATTTGGAAAAATGCTTTACACGCTGCGTTATGTATGTTACTGTGAGATAGTTGATGACGTTAGGATTGATATAACTTATTAGGTATTTACTTATGTAATATTTACAGAATGTTATGACCAAAACGAAAAGAGTCATACCTCAAACTCCTCAAAGTATCCAAGTGAGATCATTTTGGGAGTATGTAAACATGATGTTTAATAAGCCTGATACTGATCGCTTAAAAGAATTTGGCCCGGACCGAGCTTGTGCTGAATGGGTGCTTCGGAATGGAGGAAAAATTGTTTGGGAAGATGGAAAAAGACTGTCTGACTATAATCTATTGCCACCCGAAAAACAACACGTAAAAAAGGTCCTAGAAATTGACGGCACAGACTCTTCTATTTCTCATTATGGCTTCCCACACCTAAGTATGTAGCCTGTGTTCTGTTGATAATAGAAAATTAAAAATGAAAGAAATATTTTATATTATTACTGACAACTGTCTTTGTGAATTTCAGTTGGATGTACGATGTTACGAAAAATAATTCTGCACAATAATAATTATGTTTGTGATAGAGCCTTGAAAGGGCTTGAATATGGTCAGTCCACCTTAACTGATGTTCAAATCTCCCAATGTGCAAATGTTACTGATACTGGATTAAAAGGATTGACAGCACTTCAGAAACTTCAGACTCTGTTGCTTTTTAATCTGACGAGTGTTTCAGATCTAGAAGACTGTAAGCAATATATTCAACAACATCTGCCCAATTGCAAGATTGGAGGTGGGAAATAAAGTACTATTTTTAAATATATATTTGTTTTTGCTATTAAAATGATCATATAGCATGTTCAGGCATTAGGTACATTGTCTGGAGCATGGCTGTATATGACTACTATTATAAACTGCTGAGCATAATTTGCACTTACTATTTATTATACCCAATAAGCATTATTTGTCTTAACTAGTTGTGTAACAGATATATTAATAAAATATATTTATTTTTATTATGCATAAATACTTTATGACATACTTGCTACCCATTTATCACAACTACACCTTTTTAGCTAGCTAGGTACTCAGTTAAATTCATAAAAAAAAATCTTACAGGTCATTCCCAGGAATGATCCAGTCTTACCAAGCATCTAAGTATTAGTATAGATTACCACATGCTTGTTTCTTTCTATATATAGTTGGTAGCTTTTATATATAATTGATTCTTTTGCAGGTGGTGATGAAATAAAAGAAAGATGCAACAATTAACATGTAAATTTACTAAATTATCTATATTTGTACATACATAGATTCACGCCTGTTTCCCAGAGGGGTAGGCAGAGACTACGGATTTCCATTTGCTACGATCCTGACACTTTTCTGGCTTCATTCACTTTCATCACATTCCTCATACACGCCCGTCGGTTCAAGTAGCTCTTAACCTGGCCTTTGTCCAGAACGCCTCCGATCTGATCGAGAAACGTTCGCCTAGGTTTTCCTCTTGCGACTGTTCCATTCATATATTTATACACATATTTGTACATACTTTTGTTAAATACATACTTAAACATTAATCAACATTATTAAACTTCTATTTCTTTATTCCTTTTCATTTGTATATTTATTGTTACATTGTACAGTGGTATGTAATGGTACAGTCAGCAACATATGTAGCTAAGCATATAACTTTATATAAGAATTTCATGAATTAAATGACCCGATTAATATTCTGTATTTTTGAACTGTGACTATATCAACTATCTCTTTACTATTACTGTGATAAAAAGTTACATTTGTTATAATTTGGTAAGATTGTGTATACTTATGTTGTTAACTGTACAGTACAATACATGCTCTGTTTTAGATTCCTTTGCCAACAGCATCATTGACGCTTTTAAATCCATCTCTTAATAGAAGTTCTGCTAATTCTGTTTTTATTTTTGATACAACTGGAGGGCCATGGTATATTAGTGCTGTGTATATTTGTACTGCATTAGCACCAGCCAAGATTTTTTCGTAGGCATCTTGACCTGAGAAGACACCACCTACACCAACAATAGGTATTTGTCCTGAAATTATTAATTAAATGTCAGTATTGTTTCTATTCACCCATCCCTACAAATGGCGAATTGTTAGTGCCCTCAACGCCACGACCTTGTATGCAAGTAAATCTGTGACGTCACAAGCGAGCGGGTTTCAAGGTCAAAGTGATTTAGTGTAGTGCAGCGTTGTAATATTACGTAGACGCACGTGTCCTCACAGTGCAAAATGAGTGGCGAATATTATAGTTCTGACGAATTATTGCGAATAATACCAACTACTTAGTTGATATGGAGTAAAAGGATTACATTTAGAAACAAATAGGGATGTACCCTCTATAACATACCTCTAATAAATCTAGCACTCTATTCCTTTTTTACTGACAACATCTTTAAGTTTTCGTACTATTCTTCTCATAAAATAAAACAAATATTTTTATTTGTCTTCGTAAATTGACGATTAAACTTCAATTTAAATATGTGATTATTTTTATCGATAGAAAAGCATCCCATACCTAAGTTTTAGCAGTATGTAGTTATACATTTGTAGCGTGGCGTGTTGGGCGAGACATTTCGTATTATAGTCATGCGCGTCGAAAAGGTTAAGGATGACACTGACTTCATCCACTAAATCAATTATTACAGAATTAAAAGTATAAACTATACTTTCAATATCAATCAATTTAAAAAAAATTAATTATCATAAAAAAAATATTTGAATCCACAAACCTTTAGTCATTTTATACATTTCTTTAATCATTTCTGTAGATTTTTGTGACAGTGGTTTACCACTCAATCCACCAATTTCATCTTTATATATTGTATTGTTTAGTTGAGTTCTGTCAATAGTTGTATTTGAAATTATTAATCCATCAACTCTACTTTCTTGTTTTGTAATTACTTGAACAATTTCTTTCATTTCATTTAAACTTAAATCTGGAGCCAGTTTAAGAAGCAATGGTGGTTTGTTTAACATCTGCATAGAATCTCTTGCCTTATTAACTTCAGTGAGAAGTTCTTGTAATTCTTCTTTTTTTTGCAAAGACCTCAAACCTGGAGTATTAGGGCTGAAAAAAAAACCAGTATTTTACAGCTTTGTATTAAATGTTATTGCGCTTTAAGTCATGTTTTCTATAATTTGTCATTTGTACCTGCTTATATTTATAACAAAATAATCTGCTACATTAGAAAACTTTTTTATTCCTGAAACATAATCCTCCATTGCATTTAAAGACAACTTATTTTTTCCTAAATTAATGCCCAATAATCCTTTATCCAATACTGCTTTTTCTATATTATAAATTTTTGCATAAACTTTTTCATGTCCTTCACTGTTAAAACCGTATCTGTTAATAACAGCTTTGTCTTCAGGTAATCGGAATACTCTTGGTTTGGGGTTGCCAGGTTGTGCTTCAGGGGTTACTGAGCCAATCTCCACAATCGAAAAACCTAATTTTCGCAAGCCTACTACAGCGTCGCCATGCTTATCAAAACCAGCTGCAATTCCGATTGGATTGCTTAAATCATAATTAAGGAATTTAGTGTTCTGTAAAACGAAATTATTGGAATTTTGTACTCAATATAATGTGAAATGATTTTATAATTATTATAATGAATGTCCATAATGCTTACTAAGACTTTTGGATCTGCTGATTTTTCAGCTGGAAATATCCCATATTTGATAGCTGCTACACCAATTTTGTGTGCCCATTCTGGATTAAGGTATTGACTTAGAGGTTGTAGCACATGTTCATAATAACCATTGAAATCCTTCTTGTAATACATAAACTGATAGGCTACACCTCCTCCAAAAGTCAATGCACACAAAGATTTGATTTTTTTCTGAAAATATGATAATCGTTTTAATTGAAGAGCCTTAATCATGCAAGATGAATACTGAAACAGGTAACAGGTTTCATAACACCGATATTAATAAAAATAGCGACATGATAATAAGCTATTGTAGGTTTTGTTTAATTTTGATTATTTAAATTCATAATACATATCATCTCATACTGTATAGATCGTTTATATAGAGACTACACGAATTTAGCCATCATTTATTAGATTGTAATACATACCACTGCTTCTCTTTTACTAGCCATTGCTGAATCTATGTATGTAAGCCAATTAAAATTAATTAGTAAAAATATATTTCAAACGGTATATAAACTTTATTACTCCAGATCTGTTATATCTGAAGGAAATAGTTAATTTATTGGCAATGAGAAGCAAAGAAAACCCTCAAAAAACATTGGTGACATAGTATAGCAGCATGACAGAGTAACAGATCAAAATCAAGACAAAAATCGAAATAATTTTATATATTCTTTTCTTTTTGAAGTCTGACATATAAGATGGAGTTGCTTGTTGATAAAAGAAGTCGTTGATAAAATAAAAAAAGTCCGAGTGTCCTAGTGTTTTATCTATGGATGTGTGTAGAAAGAGTTATTACGTTTACGCGAATTTTATATATTGAAATGAAGCTACTTTATATGGAGGATCTTATCATGTTGTTAATAATATTTGTGTTTTAAAATAAACAACACGCTAAAATTCGTATAAAAAAGTTGATTTCAATTTTTCTTATTATTTTTAGATATTTTTAACAGGTTCTCTGTCCGATGAATCACATTTATAAATTTATAATACATAACCTCGGCCTCGATGGCGTAGTATGGCGAGTGGTTAGTGTAACCAACTGCCACGCCTGAGGTCGCGGGTTCAATTACCGCACAAGTCAAACATCTGTGTGCATGAACATAGATGTTTGTCTTGGTCTGGATGTTTCTATGTATAATAATATGTATGAATGTACAAAAAAGAAAGTATATAATATACACATATTATGTATTTTTATCCATTGTCTAGTACCTGCCCAAAGTATACATGACTACACATCAAGTTAGATACCCTATATACGCATAACTACGCTACATACAAAATAGAGAATTGTCGGAAAGGGACAGTAGACCCATCACGGTGCACTAGCGCGTGTGGCGACACCCGCGGCCCGTTCAACGTGAATGAGACAATATAACGTAGTCTCTCACACGATTCGCAGCGTTCACCTTCTAATAGTTCAAAATCCAAACGGTCTAAGGTGAGTGATATTGTGTCGCTGCAGTGCTGGCTTTAGGGGAGGGGGACGACCGGGCGGCTGCCCGAAGCTCCAGATACTACACGGCGGCGCCGCGCACGCCAGCTCAACTTATCCACTTAATTTGAATACCTATTTTTATCGATCTAAAGGAAAACTAGACTCGGCGTATGAACTTTTATGAGTATGAGTCATGGTATGAGTATTCTATGTCTAACAAACACGACCTGTCATTTTATAGCTTGTCGTATCTCGCACTAAATTTGACTAAATAATGTAGGACGAAATAGAGGCAACAGGCGAGAAATTGCAACTCTTATTAGGAAAAAAGGGCTTTGTACAAAGTAGGTAGGTACTCGTAAGTTTACAAACAAATCAAAAAATCATTTTTAGAAAATATATAATATATATATCGGAGGAAGCTATTGAGTCGGGTTGATTGTTATTTGCACGTATAATTCACAATATAAATTGTCTATGTTTTAATTACTTTTAAAATTCTTAATTTAATTTAATTTGATTTGTTAAATTATTCTTTAGCTCAAAATCATTATTAATCTAATAAAAGTTATGAATATTGTAATTCACGTAACGACCAATCAGAGCAGAGCGCGTGCTTGAGTGGGGTCGAGGCGCCATCTTTACTTTAGGAAGGCCGACAGTTATTGAGATACATTTGAGCGATAGCGACTGATCGAGTCGGAACGTTGAGTTGTGAGTTGTGTAAAAAGAAGTAAGATCAGTGCCCTGAACCCACTGCTCGGTCTTAACTGTTATTTTTCATTCGACATTATTGTGAAGTGAAAATACTGTTTATTCTAAATACAAATAGTGTAAAACCGGCATCGTTGTGTTTTGTGCTCGCATATTACCCAGATAACGCCCACTATACCCGCAACCACTACTGACGTTGCCATGGAGAACAATACATCTCCGACATATATAATAATATTATCTTACCTTGGAATTATTCATTTATTATTTGCGTGGTAGCTAAATTAAGATAAATTGGTGCCATTAGTACGCCCATTTAGTTTCGTTTAAAAATGTCTTTCCATTTTTTAGTCGGGGATGTGCCCATAGGTAGATGCGAATGAAACAAGCTATTATAGCAGCAACTGAATTTGATACGCAGCTATTTTTTAAACCACAAACGCGACTAAGACCACCAGGTAGTAGAGCCAAGCTGGTTACAGCAGGAATGGGCCGGCTCGACCGGGGAAGTACTACCCTCTCACAGAAAATCGACGTGAAACAACAGTGTTTCACTGCTGTGTTTCGTTCGGTGAATGAGAGCGCCGGAGGCCTACGCATGAGGTGACGATTCTCGCAGCTTATGAGGCACCTGCAGAGTATCCGTAGAGTCATTGTGTGGGTGGCGCGAGTCGACCCGGCGGCCAGGGAGAGCCGTAGAAACGGTGCTCTGCTGGCCGCCCGCGGTATAGTCCAGAGGCCCAACCGAGTCTAACCAACTAGGTTGGCTGCCTTATCATGCCGCGCATAATCTCGAGGTGGCTCGTCGTGCCGGATGGTGACCGGAGGGTGGGTCCCGGCGACCACTTTCGGGAGGGTACGGGGGTCCTTCCGTCCGTCGGATCGGCTATCGCCATACCATACAGTTATATGACAAAACTTGCTCTGCGTCTTGCCCCACTTTGCTGCGAGAATAGCCGCCTCTTTTTTTTCACGCTTCCCCTTCCTTTCACTCTATGGCAGTACGAACAAAGCATTGTCGTTCAACAGCAGCCAATAGCCGTAACCCCACTGCTGCTTCCTGTGTCGTGGAGTTTATTAACATCAGAGGACTCCACGCTAACCTTAATGCCGTCCATCACCACCTGGAGACGGCTCGGCCGGCAATGCTTTTTCTAACGGAGACACAAATACGCCGTCCTGCAGACACGAACTACCTGCAATATCCCGGCTACGTGCTAGAGGAGTGTTTCCTCGCGAAAGCCGGGGTATGCTTGTTTGTTAGGGCGGATATTTGCTGTCGCCGTCTACAATGCCTTGAGGACCCTTCCTTCTCTGTCCTTTGGGTACACGTAGATCATGGCTCTTTCAGCCAAATCTACATGTGCCTCTACCGATCCCATTCAGGAGACGCTGAGACAACTCGACTCTTCAATTACCTGAGTCAGGCGGCAGACGACGCGCAGGAGCGGTTTTCGAACGCTGAGTTGGTGTTCTTGGGACATTTCAATGCCCACCATTAGACCTGGTTGGGTTCTCCCAAAACAGACCACGCGGGACGAACTGCCCATGCGTTCGCTCTGCATGACTTGTCTCAACTGGTACTCCAGCCCACCCGGATACCAGATATTGCAGGTCAGGCGCCCTCTCTGCTCGATCTGCTGCTGACGAGTAACCCGAACCGGTACAGTGTGTCGATTCGTGCTCCTTTGGGCACCTCAGACCACTGTCTGGTTTGTGCCACAGCTGTTGTTGTTACGCCCCCACGACCCGAAGAGGCAAGACGACGACTGTGGCACTACTCGTCAGCAGACTGGGATGGAATGCGTGAATACTTCGCATCCATCCCTTGGGCTCAACGCTGCTTCGAGAACAGGGATCCATCAGAGAGCGCTACTGCTGTCGCTGGTGAAATCATCCTGGGTATGGAATAATATATTCCATACAGTGATGTCACGAGCGGCGGCAGGAAAAGGCCCTGGTTCGGGCGTGAATGCGCCGATGCTGTTGAACGCAAACAGACAGCGTATCGCGCTTGGACCAGGGCTCGCACTCTCCACGACCCTAACGTGGATCACCTGAAGGCAGCGTTCAACCAAGCCACAAAGGTCTGCAAGAGGGCATACTTAAGAGCGGATGCCCAGCGCGTCGCACGGTTCGGCCAGGAACTAATGGCGCATCCTACGGGCAGTCGTAGCTATTGGCGCCTGGCCAAAGCCGTGCAGTCCAACTTCTGCCAGACCATGCTGCCCCCTCTGAGGTATCCGAATGGATCACTGGCTCATCGGCCGCAGGAGAAAGCAGACCTGCTTGCAAATCTCTTTGCGGCCAACTTCCGAATCGATGACTGCGGTTCGAAGCCGCCTAACATTGCCAACTGCGGCTACACCATGTCTGATATATGTATCAGGCAACGAACCGTTCGTGCAATACTGCAGTCTCTCGATGTTCGGAAAGCCAGTGGACCTGACGGCATCCCAGCTGTGGTTCTTAAAAAATGTGCAGCGGAGCTGTCTCCCACACTTACGCGCCTATACCGGACGTCTTACGTCGCAGGCATTGTGTCTGAGGCTTGGAAGGAAGCGAACTTTCAACCGATTCCCAAAAAGGGGGACCGTTCCGAGCCAAGCAACTATCGACCCATAGCTATCACCTCGGTGCTTTCCAAGGTGTTCGAGCGGATTATAAACACCCAAATTGTCCGCTACCTGGAGGATCGATCGTTGATCAATGATCGCCAATACGGCTTTCGGTCTAAACGATCAACGGGTGATCTTCTAGCGTTCGTCACACACCTCTGGGGTGAGGCTATGGACAACCACGGCGAGTCTTTGGCTATCAGCCTTGACATAGCCAAAGCTTTCGACAGAGTCTGGCACCGGTCTCTTCTTTCCAAGCTTCCGGCCTATGGCTTGCCCCCTCAACTGTGCACCTGGATTGCAAGTTTCCTGCAGAAGCGTCGTATTCGGGTCCTTTGCGACGGTCGCGCTTCCAAATTTATGCAGGTCAATGCAGGAGTGCCTCAGGGTTCTGTCTTATCCCCTACGCTCTTTCTTCTGCATATCAATGATATGTTGAATCTCGGCAACATACATTGTTATGCGGACGACAGTACCGTGCATGGGCGATATCTCGGACATCCTGGGGCCAAACAGGCTGAGGTTGAGGGGAAAAGGCAGAATCTTGTCGTTGAACTTGACCGGACCTTGGACCGCATCTATGAATGGGGTGCCAAGAACTTGGTCGAGTTCAACGCCAAGAAGACCCAGGCATGCGCGTTCTCAACAAAAAAGTCTCCGTTCCTTCCCCTCCCTTCTCTGAAGAACACTCCACTGGTGATACGTGACAGTCTCTCCATCTTAGGTATGGATCTTTGCCGCTCCCTTAATCAGAAAACCTATATCGAGAGCGTCATTAAGCAAGCTTCGCGAAAACTCGGAGTTCTGAACAGGGTGAGGCGGTTCTTCACGCCTGGGCAACTGTGCCTATTGTATAAGGCACAAGTGCGCCCTTGCGTGGAGTACTGTTCTCATCTTTGGGATGGCTCCGCGCAGTACTTGCTGGACGCTCTCGACCGGTTACAACGGCGGGCTGTCCGTATCATCGGAGATCCAGAGGTCACGAGTTCACTGGAACCTCTGCAACTCCGTAGAGACATTGCCTCATTGGCATGTTTCTACAGAATATACCACGGGGAGTGCTCTTAAGAGTTATTCCACCTTATCCCGCCCTCCCCTTTCCTATCCAGAATAACGCGTGCTGGGCTCAGATGCCATCCTTACACGGTAGAGTCGATTAGAGCGCGTACCAAAAAGTTTGGGTCCTCATATCTCTGCCGAATGACCAAGGCATGGAATTCTCTGCCAAGGTACGTGTTTCCTTCTTCCTTCAATCCTGGGTTCTTTAAGCGGGGCGTGAAAAAGCATCTTCTCAGGCCGTCAAAGTAGAGACCTCAACATCGCCTCGGCTACTGTGGGGGCGATGTGGAGGCCACTGCTCTTAGACCACGCGACTGCTTACCATCAGGTGGAGTGTGGTCATTTTGACTAGCAAAATTAAAAAAAAAAAAAAAAAAAACAAACGTAGACCGGGTGAAGAGGCTACTTATGATCTAATAGTAATAAATGATCAAAAAAAAGTTTATGGCCAAGATTTTTAATACTCTTTTGGACACTGTGTTTATATCTATGGAGGAAAGATTACAACAGATGCAACACTTTTCTATCACATGGAATTTTTCAAAGATATTGTAACAATATCTTTGGAATTTCTTGTATGACATAAAAAACTATCGAAATAAAGAACAACTTATGCGACATTGTTCTTTACTGCAGGAAAAGTTAACGGTCAATTTTAAATCTGATAATGATGGAGATTTATAGTGCGATGAAATTTTCAGGCAACTTCTATCGAAACATTAAACTGTATCAAAAAACACAATCTTTAAGAGTTATATCCTAACATTAGGATATCACTGCGTATTTTGTTAACAATACCAGTAGCTGTTGCAAGTGGCGAACGAAGATTTTCTTAACTAAAATCGATAAAATCGTAGGTATTTGTGATCTACAATGTCTCAAACAAGATTGACTAGTTTGGCCATTTGACTAGTTACAATCGAAAATCAAGTTACAGAAAATCTAAATTTTGCCAGTCTTAGAGAATTGCTGACAAAAAAGCTAGAAAAATAAGATTTAAATTTCTTGACGAGTCACGTCACGAACCATTAAAAAAAATACAGATTGGTAAGATCAAAGGTGACAATAGGTCAGCCATTATACCATATTTTACTGACTATAAAAAAATTAAAATAATAACAATAATTATATTCAGAGTGAAACATATACATAGGATCGTCACTTTTAGTAGAGACACCTTCGTCTCTTCGTCTCTCCAGTTTTCAACATACGAAGGTATTTCTAAAAATACTGAGTCATTTGAAAACGTCTCCCTTACATTAGATTTTTGTTTTAAAAGCAAGGTTTATTTTTTGGTGTTAGTCTTTTTCTTTAGTTTAACCTGTTTTTTTAAATCCTGTTCTAAATAATAAATATTTCATTAAAATAAAGGTTTTTAAAGAATTTTATTTTATTTGTTGATTTTTTGTAATTTTATGTTTGTTAACTTTGCAAGCTGTGATGAATAAACATATCAAATTATTTAAACATAAAATTTTTTTAGTTAGAAATATTTCCAAATAAAATCGAAATTATGGTTACCCTGCACGAACATTGTTTGAAATCACATTATTTTTTTAAATTACACGCGTTGCAAACTGTTCTAAAGGGGAAAACGATATGTCATTCTAATGGGGTTAACATGTCGAATAAATGGATGTTCACACCGAAATCCTAGCAGTTATCGATAATGAGATACTAACCTACGAAGTAACGTTTCGACTGCACGGCCACGTACTTTTTGTTTTGGACTGATTTCGTCTGTTTTAGTAAACTTTGCTAGTATTTATTGCTTTCGTTAGTTTTGACAAATTAAAACCTTTCTTCTTGTAACAGTTTTACTGTATGAAGCCTTAAAATTAAAGAAATAATCAACAATAAAGAAACAACAAGTGCACGATTGCGCGGCCATAACTTCCAAGGTGAATAATTCGTAAAATATTGATCGAAAGCTTGTAATACTTTTTTCGTCAATTTTTGACAAATTCAGTCTTCAGTTGACAAAAAGAATTAGATCTCTAACCCAAGCAGTTGCTGAGATCTCCGTGGCCGCGCAATCGTGGACGTTACGTTCGCGCGGCCAACTTTAAACCCTTATAACTTCTTTATTTCTACTTCGACAAATTTTTTGTTTGTTCCCTTCGATTTTGACAAATTTCGACAATTTTTCTGGCGAAGTTGTTTTCTGTTTGTATAACTTGGTGGAGCAATCGTAACGCACACATTAATTCTACCATAGAACTGAGGAATAGAACAATGTGTAGAATTCACCTACCCCATAAACAATTTTTTTAAATATGTTGGTTTTGGATTAGAATGATTTTATTTAATTTTCACCTAAACAATAAAGTTCTGTAACCCTGTTACATGCAAAGATTATAGTGTTAATTATTATTGAGAAAAAAAAAGTTACAATGATTTACTGTGTTACTTTTCGGGATTTCAGTGTGACACAAACTGAACAACCCAACGGGAACAAAGGATAAATGGCTGCAACACCTTAACGATATGATTAGTAAAATATTGAAATTATATTTAATTGGCGATTTAAAAGAGTGGCCGTGAGTTTCTTGCAATTTTCTTCTCAATGCTCAATCCTTTGCCTGAACCTAGCAACTAACCTAAGTGCAGCTTCAGTAACTTAAGTAAACTCACTAACCTATAGGTATATTTTGACGTTCATAACTGTTAATTTGTGACCTAAAGGAATAAACGATTTTTAACTTTGTCGAAAATGGTAATTTAACAATTTTCTTTACAAAATATAACATTAATAAATACATGTATATTTGACTCCCGTTTTATTTTTGCTAGCCCTCGAATATAAAGAAAATACATACATACCTACGCGTCACTACATTTACGCTACATTTGAATAATAATTGAAGGAATAACAATGAAATAGCGGTTTTAAAAACTGTATGCTGTTCTGATAACTATGTTGAAGCAAAAGGCTGCAAATAAAAATTGCTTCAAAATACTTTAAAATAAGCGATATAGTTTTGACTGCAACACTGCGAGCTGCGTTTATTTATGAACACATCATAAGTGACACTATTTTCGGCGCTATTTCCATTACTAATTGTTCAAATAGTACGTGTATGAATTCGGACCCATCAGAGAGAAAACACGTACCTATTACTACCTTTTGTAGATTTAATAAACACTTTTCAATTACCACCTTGGAAGAGGCTATTCTTATTCATGATTAAGAAAATATACGATGCAGAAAATGCAATGAATTAGTTGAATTATAAATATTATAAAAATTTGATTTAAATGGCACACAAATGATGTTGTTACATGAAATAGGTATATCTAAATATTATAGTTAAACAAAATGTTTTCATTTTCTTTTTCAAAAAAGATTACCCCTTTATTGTAAACCCCTCTAGCTAAGCTAGAATGCTTGTATTAGGAGTGGGTTCACGTCAGTTGTGAAATGGGTGGGATGCGAGCCAGCGACCTATAGATCGTAAGTTTAATGTCTCATCCATTGGGCTATCGCCGTTTATAGATTGTTAGGTGCTATTAAATCTATTCCTCCAATCCTTAGAACAATAGGTCACTACAAGTGTCAGTTTTCAAGAAAAGCCGGGCTATTTTGCTTCGATGACAATAAAAGTAAATTATCTAAATGTTAAAAAAGTCTCTGTTTGCATCCATTTTCTCACATACCTATGGTTTTATAGACGTGTAACAAAATTATTAATTGTATTATTTTTGGAATGGTTGATTTTTGTAAGTAGGTACCTACAGATTTTTTATTTTTATAAAAATGTTTCTGTAGATGTTGAATTTAATTTTATTTGTTGATTTTTTCTAATCTTTATATTATTTTATTTATTTTAATTTTATGTTTATATTTTAGGAAAACTTACAGCTAAAATACATCATTAACATAATACTAATAAAGTGAAGGGCGTGAAAGCCAATTAAAAGTTTTCACTGATAAAATTATGTTTGTTAGTTTTACAAGCTATGATGAATAAACATATCAAATTATTGAAACATACATTTTTTTTAGTAATAATACATTTTGCAGATTAAGCTACATGTTGTCTAATATAATTGCTGGTCTCCAGTTAGAAATATTTCCAAATAAAATGTTCTAAATAATAAATATTTCATTAATAAAAAAAAGGTTTTTAAATTATTTTATTTTCAACGCGTGTAATTTCAAAAATAATGTGATATCAAACAATGTTCGTGCAGGGTAACCATAATTTCGATTTTATTTGGAAATATTTCTAACTAAAAAAATGTTATGTTTAAATAATTTGATATGTTTATTCATCACAGCTTGCAAAATTAACAAACATAAAATTACAAAAAATCAACAAATAAAATAAAATTCTTTAAAAACCTTTATTTTAATGATATATTTATTATTTGGAACAGGATTAAAAAAACAGGTTAAAACAAAGAAAAAGACTAACACCAAAAAATAAACCTTGCTTTAAAAAATCTAATGTAAGGGAAACGTTTTCAAATGACGTAGTATTTTTAGAAATACCTTTGTATGTTGAAAACTGGAGAGACGAAGGTGTCTCTACTAAAAGTGACGATCCTATGTATATGTTTCACTCTGAATATAATTATTGTTATTATTTTAATTTTTTTATAGTCAGTAAAATATGGTATAATGGCTGCATCACCTTAACGATATGATTTGTAAAATATTGAAATTATATTTAATTGGCGATTTAAAAGAGTGGCCGTGAGTTTCTTGCAATTTTCTTCTCATAGGCTCAATCCTTTGCCTGAACCTAGCAACTAACCTAAATGCAGCTTCAGTAACTTAGTAAACTCACTAACCTATAGGTATATTTTGACGTTCATAACAGTTACTTTGTGACCTAAAGGAATAAACGATTTTTGACTTTGACGAAAATGGTAATTTAAAAATTTTCTTTACAAAATATAACATTAATAAATACATGTATATTTGACTCCCGTTTTATTTTTGCTAGCCCTCGAATATAAAGAAAATACATACGTACCTACGCGATATATTTGACAATAATAATTGAAGGAATAACAATGAAATAGCGGTTTTAAAAATGTTATGCTGTTCTGATAACTATGTTGAAGCAAACAGACTGCAAATAAAAATTGCTTCAAAATACTTTAAAATAAGCGATATAGTTTTTACTGTAACACTGCGCGCTGCATTTATTTATGAACACATCATAAGTGACACTATTTTCGGCGCTAGTTCCATTACTAATTGTTTAAATAGTACGTGTATGAATTCGGACCCATCAGAGAGAAAACACGTATTACTACCTTTTTAGATTTAATAAACATTTTTCGATTACCACCTTGGAAGAGGCTATTCTTATTCATGATTAAGAAAATATACGATGCTGAAAATGCAATGAATTAGTTGAATTATAAACATTTTAAAATTGTAACATTTGATTTAAATGGCACACAAATGATGTTGTTAAATGAAATAGGTATATCTAAATATTATAGTTAAACAAAATGTTTTCTTTTTCAAAAAAGATTTCCTTTTATTGTAAACCACTCTAGCTAAGCTAGAATGCTTGTATTAGGAGTGGGTTCACGTCAGTTGTGAAATGGGTGGGATGCGAGCCAGCGACCTCTCGATCGTAAGTTCAATGCCTTATCCATTGGGCTATCGCCGTTTATAGATTGTTAGGTGCTATTAAATCTATTCCTCCTATCCTTAGAACAATAGCTCACTACAAGTGTCAGTTTTCAAGAAAAGCCGGGCTATTTTGCTACGATGACAATAAAAGTAAATTATCTAAATGTTAAAAAGCTCTCTGTTTGCATTCATTTTCTCACATAATTATGGTTTTACAGAGTTGTAACTAAATTATTATTTGTATTATTTGAATGGTTGATTTTTGTAAGTAGGTACCTACAGATTTTTTATTTTTATAAAAATGTTTCTGTAAATGTTGAATTTTATTTTATTTGTTGATTTTTTGTAATCTTTATATTATTTTATTTATTTTTATTTAATTTTAACATTTTAGGA
Source organism: Catocala sponsa (assembly GCA_963564715.1). Lineage (NCBI taxonomy): Eukaryota > Metazoa > Arthropoda > Insecta > Lepidoptera > Erebidae > Catocala > Catocala sponsa. Next base: position 15,017,147 of record OY751338.1, on the reverse strand, counting down.
AAACTTACAACTTAAAATACATTATTAACAGAATACTAATAAGGTGAAGGGCGTGAAGGCCAATTAAATCTTATCTTATGTGGAAGCCAGTCAGTGCAGACCGGCGACACTTCGACCCAGTGGGATCTTTTGTGTCGACACTCTTCCAATAACGCATGCCATAGACGTTCATGGCAGCCAGGACCAACGGCTTAACGTGCTCTCCGAGGCACGGAGCAGGCGATAATTGTCAATCAATACGCACATCATTTCGAAAAGTCATATATCTTCCGAAAGTCAGAGGTGCGCGACGTGGGTTCGAACCCGAGACCCTCTGCAGTGCAGTCTGTTGGTCTCCCCACTGAGCTATCGCTGCTCTAAGGCCAATTAAAACTTTTCACTGATACAATTATGTTTGTTAGTTTTACAAACTATGATGAATAAACATATCAAGTTATTGAAACATACATTTTTATTAAGTAATAATCTAATAATACATTTTGCAGATTGAGCTACATGTTGTCTAATTATAATTGCTGGTCTCCAGTTAGAAATATTTCCAAATAAAATCGAAATTATGGTTACGCTGCACAAACATTGTTTGAGATCACATTATTTTTGAAATTACACGCGTTAAAAACTGTTCTGAGGGTAAAACGATATGTCATTCTAATGAGGTTAATATGTCGAATAAATGGATGTTCACACCGAAACCCTAGCAGTTATCAATAATGAGATATTAACCTACGAAGTAACGTTTCGACTGCGCGGCCACGTACTTTTTGTTTTGGACTGATTTCGTCTGTTTTAGTAAACATTGCTAGTATTTATTGCTTTCGTTAGTTTTGACAAATGAAGACCTTTCTTCTTGTAGCAGTTTTACTGTATGAAGCCTTAAAATTACAGAAATAATTAACAATAAAGAAACAACAAGTGCACGATTGCGCGTCCATAACTTGCAAGGTGAATAATTCGTAAAATATTGATCTAAAGCATGTATTTCTTTTTTCGAAAATTTTTGACAAATTTAGTCTTCAATCGACAAAAAGAATTAGATCTTTAGAGATCTAATCTCAGCAACTGCTTGGGTTAGCCCAAGCAGTTGCTGAGATCTCCATGGCCGCGCAATCGTGGACGTTACGTTCGCGCGGCCAACTTGAAACCCTTATACTTAACTTCTTTGTTTCTACTTCGACAAATTTTTTGTTTGTTTCTTTCGGTTTTGACAAATTTCGACAATTTTTCTGGCGAAGTGGTTTTCTGTTTGTATAACTTGGCGGAGCAATTGTAACACACACGAATTAATGGGAGTTTTGGACGGAGACCCGCATGGCGGGGCTCCTATTTCTGGGTGGGTTTACAAAAGAGAACCTAACACAACCTACCGCTTCCGAGTCGGAATCGTACATATGGACAAAAGCTTATATTAAAGAATATTTTATTTTGCATAATTTATTTCATCGTCGTTGTGCAAAATAACTAATATCGTAATTATCGGGATAATCACAATATTAGTTAATCGTTACATTTTGTTGAAGGCGTATTTCAACAATGATTTTATTACAAAGAGATGTTACATAACGAGAATACAAAATTCTGTTATGTTACAGTGTTACCTATGAATAAAAAACGTTGCAATATTTTCTTTTCGAGAATATTTTCCAATTATTGAGTAACAGTATGACCACAGAGTATGACACACAGAGTACATTATAATTATATACGGGGTATGACACAAACAAAGAGTAAAGTAATACATAGGGAAAAGAGAGCCCTCTTATGGTCAATTTCAGCCAACCCTATTTGAAACAGCGACATCTGAACTTTTGGCTCCGAACTAATCCTTCTATACATAGCTATAGCTATTCCGTATTCTGTGCCTATAGCTATTTATATTATGTATATATATTATGATACAACTGTTCAATTATTTTAATCTAGGATTCGTATTCAAATTGTTTTGTGTCAATCGTATTTTTGTAACATAAAAAAATATGCAAATTAAAATTGGGCGTTATTAAATTAGAACAAGTAGAATGTTACAAAAATAGATCAAAACAGAACAATTTAAATACAATAAGTATAGGGTGCATATCGTAGTTTAAGAATAAAACAACAACAAATAACATTTTATTATGTTTATGTTTATTAAAATATAACCCATTTAAATATAACTGTGCAGCGAACTCTAGGTTCACAGTGAAATGCGCATCGTCTTGGCATTTTTGTTGTTGGAAAAACCGCACAACACGACTAAAAGCGTCACTGTCGCACACTAATAACAACAGTTTTCAATGGGAAGATTAATTGATACAAGGTGGAGGAACACACAGCTCGACTCAGCGCACTTACATAAGACCTTCACAGCCGAAAAATATACAATATTGAATATAGGATGCAAAACTACAAACGTGCGCACGGGCAAGATGCAGTCGCCATATTGTGACTGACTTACAAATCCAATGTTTGAATCATAGTCTTTAACCGACATATTTAATAATTTGTATTTTATAAAATTTTTATGATAAAAACAATTAAAATAAGAATAAAATATGATCCTAGATAAATTAAAAATATAGTCGGTAAGAACTGACACTAAATAATAAATTAAAATTTGTTTAAGTGCCATCTTCTGCGATTGATTTACAGCACAAGTACCGAGCCAAAAACAAAGATGTCAGTCCTATCTTTAGATAGAGGAAAGGTATTGGGCAGTGTCCCCCCCCTGATATGTCGACTGCATCTTGCCCGTCCGCACGTTTGTAGTTTTTCGTCCTATATTGTATATTTTTCGGCTGTGAAGGTCTTATGTAAGTGCGTTGAGTCGAGCTATGTGTTACTCCACCTTGTGTCAATTAATCTTCCCATCGAAAACTGTTGTTATCAGTGTGCGATAGTGACGCTTTAAGTGTTTAGTGTTGTGCGGTTTTTACAACTACAAAAATGCCGAGACGCTGCGCATTTCACTGTGAACCTAGAGTCCGCTGCACAGTTATAAATTTGAATAAACATAAACATAATAAAATGTTATTTGTTGTTGTTTTATTCATATACTACGATATGCACCCTATACTTATTGTATTTAAATTGTTTTGTTTGGATCTATTTTTGTAACATTCTACTTGTTCTATTTGCAATTTTTATATGCATATTTTTTATGTTACAAAAATACGATTGATACAAAACAATTTAAATACGAATTCTGGATTAGTAATACATAATATAAATAGCTATAGGCACAGAATACGGAATAGCTATAGCTATGTACAGAAGGATTAGTTCGGGGCCAAAAGTTCAGATGTCACTGTTTCAAATAGGGTTGGCTGAAATTGACCATAAGAGGGCTCTCTTTTCCCTATGTATTACTTTACTCTTTGCGCCATATTGTGACTGACTTACAAATCCAATGTTTGATTCATAGTCTTTAACCGACATATTTACTCATTTGTATTTTATGACATTTTTATGATAAAACAATTAAAATGAGAATAAAATATGATTCTAGATAAATTAAAAATATAAAAGTATAGATAGGTAAGAACTGACACTATATAATAAATTAAAATTTGTTTAAGCGCCATCTTGTGCGATTGATTTACAACACAAGTACGGGGCCAAAAACACAGATGTCAGTCCTATCTTTGGATATAGGAAAGGTATTGGGCAGTGTCCCCCCCCTGGGTGTTACCCAACAGGAACATGCGTAATATATAGATAGGTGAGGTGCATTGTTTAGAGAATTAACGGTAAGTATGTTATTATTCATAATAATAAATACATGTGATGTTTGTAGTTTTCTATTAATTCCATAAAAGATATGGTACAAATTAAATATAAGTTTTTTCAATTGTAATGAAATAAGTATACCTAAAAGGGCGCCAATGTCATGACTCGCCTGGGGCGCCTAGATGGCTAGGGCCGGCCCTGTGTCGCTGTGTGTACAAGATAGACTAGTATATGTGTACAAGCTCTGCTTAGTATGGGCCAGATGGTGTTGTGTGTATGTCGTAGAATATTATTATTATAACAATAGATTTTCTATTGTTTCTATCAGGGAACAGCGAATGGGTTAACATAGTAAAGTAGACGTGTAACCATCCATTTAGTGTATTTTTACTTTATAATAAATCCAGGTTGTCCATTGTATTAGTTCCAAGTCTACTTATATTATGTCTGTGATCTGTGCTTCCATGTACACTCATTCCTGCTTTCAACGTTCTGAGCGCCAAACTTATTTTGGCGCTCGAAAGTTATTATCACTGTTGAGATAGCAACATACTATATTCATATATAAATTAATTTCGTGTAATCATTTCTACCATGGAATACTAAGTACAACCGTTAGTATGTTTTTTAGTATTTTTACTATTTGATTTCTAAACAGATCAAACTGTCAATGTCAACTATTAGCTTGTCAATTAATAAAGTCTTGTTGACCTTTTGATCATATTTTGAGCAAATTTATTATTACAAACTACGTAAAACTTTTGAGTAAAGTGTTTTGGCGCTAACAACATTTATGTTTATTTGTGTCCTACTAATTATTTTTATTAATATTTCTCCACATAAACAATCTGTGAGTGTTTATAACTCATATCTTAAGATGTTTACTGAATTTCAATAACTATATCTAGACTAATTATTATCCCATTAGTGTTTTAGGTCTTTGTGAATCATAATGCCTGAGTTAATTAGAAATTCAAACAATATGAAGGCATCGCTGATTTTTGATAGTGGTAATGATTTGGTATATGGAAAATGGGATTCAAATTTCATAGATCGTATGAAGACATTTGGTGTAGAAGGAAGCCCTGTAAGTACAAGGATTGTTGAATGTTGGAGACAATAGTCTTGTATTGTTCTAGTTAGTATGTGTTTGTAAAATCAATTTACACAATTTAGGTGATAACAGGATGTTAATTTCTATAGATATAAAGATCTCACTCTAATTATATTAACTAGAGTGTAAACAAAGTTTACAATTAAAGGAAGGTACAGCAGCAAGTCCATTCAAATGACTATGAAGTGTGTTCTCATAGACTAAGTGTTTTATAATGTAGAAATATGCTGTCTGTGGATAAACCAATAGATTATAATTATTTATATAAATTTATATACTTGATCAGTCTAATTTGATGATTACTTTATCAGCAAAGGACCAAAGTATCTGCTAGTTACATTCTTATTATTTAAGTTATATGAGTTTTATATTTCTCTTTTTTATTTTATTTATAAAACTTCATTAAAATCTATACTGATTTATACATTGTAGGACGTTCAAGATGAAGTCCCTGATTATATCAAAGTGGCACAATATTTGGCTCCGGTGATCACCTCTCAGAGGGTAATGGCAGCACAATTTGGCAATACTTACTCAAACATGCTCTGTGAAGATAATACTACTATTGTGTTTGATGAGGTAAGAAACTTCTTTTGTAATATTTAAGTAAAGTTGTTAATTGCCATGATTAGGCATAGTATTAAATAAAAAAATAACCATCAAAGTTTTGAATTAATTATTAATTGACTTATAATAACTTAGTTATATCCTCTATTTATGGTTTGAAACCATAAAGAAACACATTAAAATGAAAGATGTCACAATAACAATGAAAAAGTTAAAATGGAAATGGTCAGGCCATACAATTAGAGGAAAGGAGAAATAGTCTAAATCGATAATGAACTGGTTCACAAGCTACAACAAAAGGAAAAAAGGTAGAACACCTAGAAGATGGGTGGACGATATTAAAGCCGTAGCAGGAGGCACATGGACAAGAACTGCTAAGGATAGAGAGGAATGGAAAAGGTTGGAGGAGGCCTTTGCCAATAAGTGGCATACATACAGGGTCGTTGATGCACAATAGTAAAACGTAGTGTAAGATATATAGTATACAAATAAAAGTGTTAGATATAGAATAGTTAAGATAGGTACCTACTGTAACGAAATACTGTCTGAAATAAAGGCTATAATAACTGGCAACACTGGAAGTCAAACATCGAAAATTTTTATTGTACGTTTCTATACAAAAATCATTGCGATCATTGTACCGATAGTCGTTTCGGTAAACGGGTTAATTGCCAAGAGCCTCGACCACCATCTTAAGAGGCTCGCGTTGAATAGCTGGGTCAAGTCCTCGGTTCAGAAGGCAGTATTGCTCGACACGGCGCGTATAGTGCGTAGGTTCGTTTCTCTGGAGCCCTAACCACCGATAGCTTGGTCCCTGCACCCGATATCGGTGGGTCATTTCAGTTTTTATATTTTTAAATATATATAATTTTTATATTTATATTTAAAAATGTAATTATTAGAGAAATTAAGTAATAAAGAGAATAATAATAATAATAATATATTTATTTGCCAAAAAACACGGTATACAATCATCTTATAATTCAATAAAGCACATACATGTTTTGCCACGGTTACATAGCATGCAAATTTTAGATAATTATGTAACTATCACAATTTAAAATCAAAAAAATCTTTGAGACTAGAAATTATTTTCAGTTAGTCATTTGTATAACTGAATACCAAATTGTCTTGTATTTAACAGTTTAAAGTAATTAGGAATCTTATTATAAATTCGGATACACATCGCGATACAATTGCTATTGAATTTTGTGGTTTTCGGGATACAATTTAGAACCAGTCTATTTGAATCTCGTCGATTTCTAGGTCTTAAATCATTCATAGTTTTATAAAATTCCTTGTTTTCCAGACAAACATACAAATTTTAAAAATATATAAACAAGGCAGTGGTAGCAAGCCAAGCTTTTTGAAAATTGATTGACATGAGTCATCACATTTGAGACCGTATATTGCTCGGATGCTCTTTTTTGAGCTATAAACGCTCTCATTTGGTTTGTACTATTTCCCCAAACTATTAACCCATAGCGCAGTACGGATTCCACGTATGCACGATAGGACATCACAGCCGTTTTTATACTAGTCACATTCTTAACCTGTCTAAGGGCATATACAAATTTATTATGCCTAAGAATTTCGTCTCGGTCACTTGTCTAAGTTTTGGAATATTCATTTTAAAGTTGTATTTATTATTATGTGATTGATTAAATTGTATGTACACGGATTTATTGAGATTTATGCATAAATTATTATTATTAAGCCAGCGAATTAAAAAATCAATAGTTTCATTTATTTGTGATTCATGCTCCTTTATAGCATTATTTTTCTTGTCCGTCGTTACAATAATAGAAATATCATCGGCAAAGGCATTTGTGAGTTGTAATATCAATGATGTCATTTATATATAGAAGGTACAAAACAGGGCCCATTATACTGCCTTGCGGCACACCTTGCTTGTTGGCGCTGTAACCCGATGAGTATGGTGTCATAATGCCTTTTTCATCGACTCTATTAACTACTACGCACTGTTTTCTATCACTTAAATATGATGATATCCATTGAAGCCGCAGTCCTCTGATTCAAATAGCTTGTAGTTTACGTAGCAATAAGTCATGTGAAACTAAATCGAATGCCTTAGTTAAGTCAAAAAAAAGACCTGTTGTTAGTTGATTGTTATTGACATTGATCAATATTACATCTAAGAGTGAGTAGATAGCCAGTGTCGTGGACTTTTGTTTTTGGAAACCAAATTCCTTTTTTATGATATGATATTTTTCACAATAGCTAAGTAGCTATACATGCATTTTTCATATATTTTTGAGAGTATGGGTATTAAAGTTATAGGTCGATAGTTATTTACGTCCCATTTTTCTCCCTTCTTAAACAGTGGCTTAACAATGGAGAATTTCAAAGCCTCAGGGAAAACCCCGTCAGAGAATGAGAGGTTAACAAGGTGTGTTAAAATACCACATAATTCATTGACGCAAGCTTAAAAACTTTTGTATTTATTTATAAAAATAAAATAAAAATAAAAATAAAAAGATTTATTTGACACAAAAGATAATACATTCACTGTGGGTACATGGTTATGAAACAGTAACTATACAGTATGTATTTCGTTAAAAGGTTACTGAGACTGTTTACCAAACTAGGCAAGAGCCTGTATTTTGGCTGACTGTGTTCAGTCGTGGTAATTGAAACTAAAGTATATATTTAGGATAAGACGTGAATGTTGCTGTACAGTGGATTACATTTGTTTGAAGTAAGTAATTATATATATATATATATATATAATAATATATTTTTTTAAACATTTCTTTTTTATTTTTGAATGATTTTAGTGGAACAGGAGACCCCCATCTGGGTTTATATTGAGCGAGTGTGTTGTGTGAGTGTGGGTGTGTTACGTGGATGTGTAGTGTGAGTGAGTGTGACAGTATGTGTAATAGGTGTATGTGTGATAGGTATATGTTGTGCGTGCGTGCGAATGTTTGTGTATGCGGGTGTATAAGTGTGATTGTGTAGACACAAGTACATATTATGTAGGTATATATTAGTTGAGTGAAAGGTGAAATATAGCTATTATGTGATGTAGGTAAGTAAGTCCTCTGTCTTTTGATAGTTAAGTTGCTGCAGCCAGGCACATACTTTGTGTTTGACTTCATAACTATTTAGACTGGCAATATTAATTTGTTTATTGATGTAGTTATATATTTTGCAGCTTAGACTATAATATTGCCGTCTCCCAAATGATGTTTTGCAGGAAGCGTTGCGGATGATAGGCTTTTTACTACGCTTATTAGGATTTGGAAATGGTACAGTCATATGTTTCCTTAGAATCAGTCGATGCACAAAGAGCTGGCGTACAGTAAGGATGTTGGTGTCTGAATATAGTTTTGGCGTGGGATACCTGGAGGGTTTTTTTGATAACACTTTAAGCACGGCTCTTTGTCCCTCTCTAGGCTCATGAGATGTGTCTTGGCCGCCCCTCCCCATACTGTGATGCAGTATTGGATGACGGATTGTCCTAGCGCTAAGTAGACTAGTTTCAATTTTTCGTGTGGGGTTATGTCTCTCAGTGATTTAAATAAATGAATTAGTCGTCTTACGCGCGTTGTCATCAAAGTTATGTATTTGTCCCACCTCAACCCACTGTCTATTACTACTCCAAGATACTTAGTTGATTGGGCTCTGGTGAGTTCGTAACATGTACACGTATTTGGAGATGAGCAAACATGAGCTTTGATGGTATAATTTCCAGGCGGCCATAATATTTCGTCGTACCCTTCAGATTTCGTGTTATTTAATAACATTATTTCTTGTTTTATGTCATTTTCTGATATAGGTGTAAGAAACATAGAGTTGCTATTATTTTTCCAACAAAGCTACCTGTATTGTAATTGTAATTTGTTTGATGATATGTCGAATCTATGTAGTGGTCATTAAATACGGAGGCTACGTCTGCGGGAGCTGTTAGAATAATGTCGTTAATTTTTATGTGTTCAATATTGTTTTGGGGGTTTGTATTGCACAATTCGTTTTTTATAACAGTCCATGTGGCCCTGCATTTATTATCATTTTTATTTATGAAGTTAATGTTAGCAATCTTTTTAGCCTTTTGGATAGACTTTTTAAGAAGTTTTGAGTAATTTATATACCTAGCTTTATTGACATCATTTTTATTTTTGTAGTAAGTATACCGTAAAAATCGTTTTGTTTTACAACTTCTTTTAAGACCTGTACTTATCCATGTCTGTTTTATTTTATTATTTAAATTTACTTTTGTTCTTAATTTGGGGGAGCAGAGATCGTAAAGCAGACTGATTATTTCGTGAAAATAATTGAATTGCCCTATTTGCATCATTTTCCACATAGACATCTGTCCAGAATAAATTTTGCAAACATTCTCTAAATTTACGTATATTGGCTTGGCTATGGTCTCTTTTGTAGGCGTGGTATATTGTAAGCTTTTGTTTTGCAAATTTTAAAGGAAATGTTAACATTTGCGCAGTGTCGTGATCAGACAAATGGAGTGGCAAAATAGTTGCACTTGCATCAGTTATATTACTTAGTATGTGATCAATACAGGATAACTTACGAGTAGGAACATTGATGTGAATTTTCATATTATAATTGTTTGCTATATCTTGGAGTTGGTTAGTGATGTTTCCTTTTTTTAACGTGTTTATGTTAAAGTCGCCTGTCAATACAATGTTTGTTTTTAATTTGTATCGTTTAGTTAAATCATATAAGAGATCTTCTAGCTTAGTTAGAAATTGTATCGGGTCTGATTGAGGAGTTCTGTACAGACAAATAATGAATGATGGTGATTAAGAGGCAAATTTAGCGGAGGAAAATGCCGAGGCTCAACTCCAGAGCACACTTTGTGATTCTTCGTCAGACGATGACGTTCTTTTGAATCAGTTGCGAACAAGACCGAGGAAAAAGAAGGCCACTTGCTATATTTTATAGATTACTGGACTTATCAGCATCCAATTCATATATTGTATTCCTACTTATTTACCCAATCGGAAAACCCTAAAAGCTGTTTTGAATTGATGAAAAAGCTGGCTGGACAACTTTCGAGACCACACATGCAGCGTAGAGAAAATTACGTGGATTCAGCGCGACATAAAACTTTCTTCTTTGTCGAGTGCTGAAACACGACCAAGAGGCACTTCCTGCTTCTGCAGGATATAGTGCAGAAGCACCAGAGAAGTTAGCAATACGCAAGTGCTGCTCTTTGTGTAATGCAAAAAAGAAACGTAAGAGTCAGTACTTATGTTTCATGTGCGAGAAGCCCATTTGCCTGGAGTGCTTTCACATGACGTGTTTATTCTGCCGTAAAAAATTGTGAACTTTGATTATTGCAATTTTATAAAAATATGTCCATTATGATAAAAGTTTGTTTTAGGTTATGTTTGTCGATTGCTTAACTTTTAAAATTAATGAAGAAAGTTCCTAATATTCGTTCATTTCTGTTACTGATCTAATTTTATTAGAATGTTATATATTTTAGATTTCTTACACTGTTAAAAAGAAATTTAAGCTTTTTTTTATGATAGACGTTTATTTTTAAAGTTTTTCTAATTTTAATATAAATAAAAGATTATACGAAAAACCTTTTTATTTCAATTTGTTACCCTACACCATAGTTTTTGTTTTCTATGAGTTCAAAGTACCGGAGTCTGAGAGACTCCAGGTAGGTAGTTATGTTTCTGAAATGAGGGGTAGGTAGTCAAGGGTTAATAATATTCATTTTCCATATTCTACAGTTGCTAGATCATGTTTTCATGATTGTTACTGATGACAACATTGATGATGCAAGGAGAGAGCTCATGGACTTTAAGACCTTCGTGCAACACACTTGTGGCCAAAACATGAATCTGTAAGTTAACATAATTAGGTTACAGTTTTAAAAACATTATTTTAAAACACTACTGCATTATACAGGGCTAAATGAAAAATACTAATAAACTTTTACCTGTGACTTATTACTTACTAGCTTTTGCCCGCGGCTTCGCTCGTGTAAATTTAAAATTTGACAATAAATTCAGGTTGTACTCTGCTTGTAATAATATAATTCAATCATGATTCGAAAGACACGTGGCGCCATCTATTATCATAAGAACGTTATTGTTGTTTTCCTCGAGAAAAGTAATTTTTTTCGGGATGAAAGGTAGCTTATGTTCGTTTCTGTACACCTGACAACGTATATGCAAAATTTCAAGATGATCGGTTCAGTGGTTTAGGCGTGAAAAGGTAACAAACAAACAAACTCATTTTCGCTTTTATAATATTAGTTAGGAAGTTAGGATTACTTAAGAACTTTCATAATTCGTTAGTTGATTCTTTTAATACAAAAATACAAATATTTAAAGTGGTTGCTCTAATCACATGACTAACCAAACAAGACATTGCGGGATTATAGGCATCATGTGGGAAAAAGAGTGCATGAAATTTTAATTTATTAAAATACGTGTTTTGGATGTAGTATTGAGCTTTGTAAAATGTGCTTGAACAAAAGTTTTTATAAAATAAAAGTTAGGTAATAAATAAGTCATAGATAAGATTCATAAGATGTAAAGAAGACATGGGTGAAAGGTTATTGCTTATTAGTATTTTCCCTTTAACCTTGTAGGTATATGCTGCCTATCTGGAAAATTGTTTCTAATTAATAATACTGTTAGTTAAAATGCTGATCACATCTAGTAAGTATATAATTATGTCATTTACTCTTTCACCACATATTTGAATACCATTACATTACAGTCTTCATTCATCAATATATCAAAATTGGATCTCAGCACTATTGGATAGCCGCACCAAAGGTGACACAATTCCTGGAGCGAGTGGCATTATCGGCGAAACTGGAGCAACTGCCGTAGCTCTTAATGCATTAAAAGCGGCTTCAAAAGATATTAAACTACCATACCAGCATAGCCATCTAATGTTATTTGTTGGAGACAAATTGTTGGCACTTTACTCCAGGTGAGTTAAAAATATACGTCATAAAATACGTCAATAGTTTATTTTTATTAGTTTTTATACATTATTATTGTTCTCGATAACCCTTTAGCTATGTAAATGAAAAGCCTTGAGGAATATTTATTTATTATTAGCTTTTGCTTTCGACTTCAACCGAGTAATTTTTATGAGGAAACGAGCCCTAATAACCACTAGGGCTCGTTTCCTTTATATAAGCAACAAGTCGTTTTAGCAAAGGACAGTTAAATCACGGTAATAATATATATATACAGTATTGTAACTCGGTCCTGTCCTTTAAATAATTACCTACAACAGCGCGGTTCGTAGACACGAGTTAGGGCTGCCTACAGTATTTTAATTTTAATAAAATACCTGACAATATCAAAAATATGCCTCTAGTAAAATTTAAAAAAGCTCTTACATTATTACTAATTGACAAATGTTACTATAAAATTGAAGACTTTTTAAATGATAATTAATACCAAAGAAGATTTAAAGTATTGTAATTTAATGTAAACTAATTATTTAATTCAATTCCAATATGTTAATAATTTCTTATAATATAAAGTTCAAAACTACGCATGCATGCATGTTTGTTCTATAAATATTTGTATGTCAAAATTGACAAGACATAGCGCACTATTTAGTTCTTAAGATCCATGTAAAATGTTAATACCTATGTTTCACAAATAAATTGATTTGATTGATTGATTGATTTGAATTTTATCTACCCACTTGAGTTTCTTTCTAGTTTAGTGATTGTAAATATTATATTATATTATAAAAGATGAAATTCGTAGCGAATGAAATAGAAAGTATTCAATAAAAACATGTGTTTTTTGATTTGTAGATTTAATAAAAAACATCCATATATACTACTCAAAACAAAATAAGGGCCACTAAGATTTTTTGCTGTACCATGAAAACAATAAAGACATTAAATTGTTTAACTTATGTAACTACAAAATAATGTTATTGGTTATAATATAGGCTAACAATTGTTTAAAATAATGATCACGAATTGTTTTTTTAATTTCATAATGAAATTGGCCATTTTGAATGAAAAACATGAACAAAAGAAATCACCGGAAAAAGACAAAATACTGTTCTTGTCACTTTTGTTTCTTCTTTTTAGTAACGAGTATGTCCTCTTCTCTTAGCAATACACTCCTGAAGCCTCGTATGCATACTCTGGATCAAATTCCTCACGTTATCATCTGGAATCTACTCCCAGGCACGTTTTAAAGCGTCAATCAGCTGCTGTTGGTTGTAGACCCCTTGCTCATTCTCTCTAACCCTTCGTTTCAATTGGTCCCACAATTGCTCGATTGGATTTAAATCCGGACTGTTAGCTGGCCATGGCAATACCTCAATATGAGACCCTTCTAGGACAGTTTGGGTCGATCGAGCTGTGTGTGCACGGGCATTGTCTTGCATCAGGATGAATCCAGGCCGCACTCGCTGTGCAAATGGGATCACTTGAGACCTGATGCCGTCCTCGATGTAACGTTCTGCAGTTACGGTACCCGCATTTAAAATGGTGAGCTCGGTTTTACCGTGTAAACTAATCCCACCCCAAACCATTACGTTGGGACCACCGAAACGGTCAACTTTGTGGATGCAGGACTCCGAAAACCGCTCGCCGCGTTGTCTCCAGACCCTAACACGCCGATCATCATTAAAAAAATTTACTTTGCACTCGTCTGTAAAAAGCACCTTGCCCCAGTGATTAATCCCCCAGTTCAAATACTGACGGGAGAATCTTAAACGGTTTGCACGTTGAACCCTGGTCAGAGGAATTCGAACAACTCGTCGTCTTGACATTTGCTGGTCTTCGTGCAATCGATTACGTATAGTTTGATCACTGACACGGGTACCCGTTGTCAGCCGTAGGTGGTGTTGTAACTTACGGGCCGTTACTGTACGATCACGACGAGCTCTTAGTTGGACGTACCGATCCTCGTGCGCCGTTGTTACACGAACTCTACCTGAACCGGGTCTCCTGGTAATACTGCCGGTCTCTTGGAAGCGATTCCATACATTTTGGACAGCTCTTCGAGAAAAACCCAACTGCAAACCCACGTAACGCTGAGAGTCGAAAGACGTCCTTCTTGAATCATAGTTATGGCTCTGGTTGCTGTAATTGTATCCATGTGCCTTCGTACTGGTGGCATAATTAACGTGAGATGATAAATGAATCAATTAAAATTGAAAAGTAAAACTTTTTTCCTAAAATAACCGAAACAAATTAAGAAGACAATCGAAGAAAAACATAAGAATAACATCCAATTATTTTTTTCTTAAAATGATGGCCAATACTTTTCAAATTAGGAACACTAACACCAGCATAAAAGAGATCAAACACCAAAGAGTTCGTAATATCAATATAATGCTACTTATCAGTTACTTTCAGTTTACCAAAGTGTACTTAAATGTAAATAAACTAGTGGCCCTTATTTTGTTTTGAGTAGTATAAATTTGAGACTGAAAAATATTTAAGCCTGGACCGAGACGTACGAAAAGCTTTTTTGTTAAATTCAATAGTATAAAAAATCCGCATTCGGATAAAAAGTTTAATTAAAAATACTTTCGGAGTCTCCAGGTAATTTAAAAGATGATATCTTTGGGTGCGTTATTGTAGATTTCCAGCAACCATGAACAGCACAATATATTGTATATTTGCACTTTGACATAATTATTATGTACCTAGTACTTTTAGTTATTTCAATAAAATATTCACAAATCGCACGCTTACTGCTTACAAAAAATCACTCCGTCCGTCCGTTCGTCACTGCGGGGCATTCGCGACTGGTTGCGTACCATGCGCATACCAACGCCGGCGCCGCGCCGAGGCGCGTAGGTATGACTCGAGTTCCAACCGTTTGTATGAAGATAGAATACTGTATAGATATTATTACCGAGGTTAAATGTTGTCATATTTGTAATATAATATGTGTCAAGTTACAACTATCCGTAGGTAAAACGACTCGTATCTTCGATATAGAAATCGGGCCTAAGCGGAGCATAATCAAATTTATATATATATATATATATATATACCGTCCAGACCGTATTCGGCCACGGCGACTTGGAACTCGTTATTGTTGATGTGCTCTCAGGTGACTGACATACCCGATTTTTTGCCGTGAACCTGCGTCCGCAATCACTGCAAGTCAGTACCCCTCCGACATAATTGTAATGTATGGCCGCAGGTGGTCGGGCCTTGAGCTCGTCCTGTTTGGCATCGAGCCCTTCCTGCCTTCGCCTTTCAAACTCGAACACCTTAGTGCGCACAGTGCTCCTCCACAGTGGCCTGTCCGCTGCCACTGCGTCCCACTGCGTCGAGTCAAGGTCGCAGCGCTTCATGTGACGCTTGAGCATATCTTTATAGCGCAGGAATTGGCCGCCTTGTTTTCGCTTGCCATCCTGTAGCTCTGAATAGAAGATGCGCTTAGCCACTCTATCGTCAGACATCCGGAAGACATGACCGCTCCACCGCAGCTGCCGCTGCATTAGATATACCTCTATTCCGCCGACATTTGCTCGTCGTAGAACTTCCGTTTTTCGTACGTGGTCCGACCAGTGCATATTCATAATGTCGCGTAGGCACTTAAGGTGGAATCTATCTAATGTGTGGATTTGTTTGCGGTATGCGCACCACGTTTCGGAGCCGTATACAAGATTTGGCAGGACGATTGCCATGTACACAGCTATTTTCGTGGAGCTTTATGTCATGTGAACGGAACACCTTGAAACGAAGTTTGCCAAAGGCTGCAACGGCTGCTCCAATTCTACTGTTGACTTTGTTATCAAGGAGGCACTTTTTTTTGTGTATTTTATATTTGTATGTCATGAATATATGACTAATGTTGGAACTCTGTAAACTAAACCAAACATCTGTATACACCACATTAATACAAATAAAGATTGATTTGATTTGATTTGATTTGATGTTAATGTGCTGCCCAGATATTTGAATTTGTCTACCTGCTTAAGTGAGACGTCACCGAGTTTAATGTCAACTGAGGTACTATTCAGTGTATCTTGGACGATCACTTCGGTCTTTTTTACACTGATTTTAAGACCAAGTCTACGACATGACTCATCAAGACTCGTCATAAGCTTTTGTAGACCCTCGGGGATTCCGCCACAATACATAAGTCATCTGCATACATCATCTCGATAATGATTGCGTGAGACACTTTGGTGTGAGCTTAAGTCTAGATAGATTAAAGACTCCACCGCCATCGGTCCGATATCGAATACGAATGCCGTCAGACAAACCCTGCAAGGCCTCCCTTACTACAACTGCAAAGTACAGGGCGAAGAGAGTTGGAGCGAGCACGCAGCCTTGCTTTACGCCGCAACTCACTGAGAAAAACTCTGAGTCTTCGCCTTGCACACTGACACAGCATCGCATGTCATCATGCAGGAGTCGGATCATTCTTACAAATTTATCCGTGCATCCAAGTTTCTTCAGGACTACCCATAGGGCTTCACGAGGCACGCTGTCGAAAGCTTTTTCCAGGTCAACAAAACATAGATACAGAGGTTGAACCTGTTCTCGACTTTTCTCTTGTAGCTGACGAATAGAGAAGATAGTCTCACAAGTACCTCGATTTGGTCGGAAGCCAAATTGGGTTTCAGGCAGTATGTCTTCAGACAAGGGAATTAAGCGGTTCAGTAGGATTCGAGCAAAGACTTTCCCTGGAGAAGTCAGAAGGGAGATAAATCTATTTTAACAACTAACTAGCATGAAACGATCATGTCTACTACATAAGGCTGCAATCCAATAAATCTGACTAATAATATATGTGTGAAAGACTATGTTTGAATGTGTGTCACACAATCACAAGTAAACTGGATATTTGGATGAAACTTGGCGCACAGACAGACCATGTCCTACAATAAGCATCTTTTTATACCCTTAATGCGTTCTTGTAAAACTAGCCAGTGGTTACTTAACATTTGCTACACCAAACGTACCACTTGTGCATTGCCGTCATATAAGAAGAAGGAAACGTTGTTCTGTCAAAAAGAGACAAAAATCATAGTGATCCTTTGTAGACAGAAATTACAAACTTTGAACTTAAATGCTGTTAGGTCGAGCTCAGGCCTTGATGTAGGACGGTCCAGGCGTAGGATGCTCCGTATTGGTTTACACTGGGCATACTTTACCATCCTGTTTGGCAATGTACGAGTTTATTACTGGCAGTATATTCCAATTCATGTCTTGCATTGCTGTCAGATTAAGGTGGTGATTCCTCTTTTTAATCAGTTATATTTTTTTATTTATTTTAGCCGTGGCAGCGAGGATCTCGCACCTCCAGATTTGATTTTATTGAGCATTCAATGTGTTGCTGCACAAGAGTACTGGGAGGAACATAGTAATTCCGCGTCTAAATCTGAAGAACAAGACATTGTTAGAGTGCCTTGTGAGTATTAAGATTTTTTTAAGAGAATCATTATAGATGAACATACTACTCAAAACAAAATATGGGCCAATAGTTTATAAAAAAAAAATTAAAAAAAATTACATTTAAGTGCACTTTAGTAAACTGAAAGTAACTGATAAGTAGCATTATCTTTATATTACGAACTCTTTGGTGTTTGATCTCTTTTATGCTGGTGTTTGTGTTCCTAATTTGAAAAGTATTGGTCATCATTTTAAGAAAAATATAATTGGATGTTATTCTTATGTTTTTCTTCGATTGTATTCTTAACTTGTTTCGGTTATTTTAGGAAAAACGTTTTACTTTTTTTAATTTAATTGATTCATTTATCATCTCGCGTTAATCATGCCACCAGTACGAAGGCACATGGATACAATTACAGCAACCAGAGCCATAACTATGATTCAAGAAGGACGTTCTCAGCGTTACGTGGGTTTGCAGTTGGGTTTTTCTCGAAGAGCTGTCTAAAATGTATGGAATCACTTCCAAGAGACCGGCAGTGTTGCCAGGAGACCCGGTTCAGGTAGAGTTCGTGTAACAACGGCGCACGAGGATCGGTACGTCCAACTAAGTGCTCGTCGTGATCGTACAGTAACGGCCCGTAAGTTACAACACCACCTACGGCTGACAACGGGTACCCGTGTCAGTGATCAAACTATACGTAATCGATTGCACGAAGACCAGCAAATGTCAAGACGACGAGTTGTTCGAATTCTTCTGACCAGGGTTCAACGTGCAAACCGTTTAAGATTCTCCCGTCAGTATTTGAACTGGGGGATTAATCAGTGGGGCAAGGTGCTTTTTACAGACGAGTGCAAAGTAAAATTTTTTAATGATGATTGGCGTGTTAGGGTGTGGAGACAACGCGGCGAGCGGTTTTCGGAGTCCTGCATCCACAAAGTTGACCGTTTCGGTGGTCCCAACGTAATGGTTTGGGGTGGGATTAGTTTACACGGTAAAACCGAGCTCACCATTTTAAATGCGGGTACCGTAACTGCAGAACGTTACATCGAGGACGGCATCAGGCCTCAAGTGATCCCATTTGCACAGCGAGTGGGGCCTGGATTCATCCTTATGCAAGACAATGCCTGTGCACACACAGCTCGATCGACCCAAACTGTCCTAGAAGGGTCTCATATTGAGGTATTGCCATGGCCAGCTAACAGTCCGGATTTAAATCCAATCGAGCAACTGTGGGACCAATTGAAACGAAGGGTTAGAGAGAATGAGCAAGGGGTCTACAACCAACAGCAGCTGATTGACGCTTTAAAACGTGCCTGGGAGAAGATTCCAGATGAAAACGTGAGGAATTTGATCCAGAGTATGCATACGAGGCTTCAGGAGTGTATTGCTAATAGTACTCATACTCGTTACTAAAAAGAAGAAACAAAAGTGACAAGAACAGTATTTTGTCTTTTCCGGTGATTTCTTTTGTTCATGTTTTTCATTCAAAATGGCCAATTTCATTATGAACTTAAAAAAAAACAATTCGTGATCATTATTTTAAACAATTGTTAGCCTATATTATAACCAATAACATTATTTTGTAGTTACATAAGTTAAACAATTTAATGTCTTTATTGTTTTCATGGTACAGCAAAAAATCTTAGTGGCCCTTATTTTGTTTTGAGTAGTATATTTATACTAACCATATAACAAAATAACATACGACGCGTCGAATGGTAAGTTATTACCGTAGTCCGTAGCCTATGGGCACACTTATCATTATCACATGCACGTCGCCAAACCTAAACAGCGAGCGGTTGTTTAACTACCGGCGCAAGAGATAAAAATCATACTGATTTATAGACAGCATTGCTAGGTCAGGAAGCCTAGAAACCCTACTCACCGCATGATCACAAAACAAGGTCGTTTGACTGTGATGTTTTTAGAGCTCAGCTACTTTCCCAGTCGAGCTGCGCAAGATTTCATTTACATACTCTATTTCTTTACCCATTTATATAAAAGTCGTTGCGATGCCAATGTGAGCAATGCCTTATTGACCTTACCACAGATAATATAACCATGTAGTATCATTCCAGTTAGCTATGAGCACTTATCGAAAAAATAGGCCTTTTCAAATCATTAAATTGAATCAACCGCCTTGATCTACTTGCTATATAATTTGGCTTAATGTTCTGCCTGTTGTGAATAAAGGCTACTGCGACTTCAAAAAAAATAATGTAGGTACTTATTTCTACTTCCGAATTTTTCAGTTGATATGTTTTACAGGGCTCTCAACGGAGAATAGTGCTATAGTGAATCTGTGCGCAGGCCCAGGAGGCCCTTGTGCCCCGCATTCCCTACATATTGCTGAAGTGGCACCACGCATTACTTTTGCCGTTGTCGTCGATATGGAGTTAAGGTATTTATTTTGAGCTTTTGCAAGCTCTTTAAACTTTGATATTTCTAAGTTCTTCGGCGAAGCGTATGCAGATGCATATTGCATAAAAGACAATGAGGAACGAGGAAGCAGGCTGGTTGCCTATGTTTGACCTCGTGCATAATTTTATACCCAACAGCAAACAGTATTCAAAAGTAACCTTGATTTGGTTGTAAAATGCGGAAGGAATTAAAAATTGAGTATGAGAAAAACTGGAGGCGTATTAAAAATATGTCCCTATCTCCTATGCAAGCTCCTAAATAGTAATTTATTCGTGTTATACATCTTTTATACTGATCTTATTCATTTTTTAGCAAAAAGTCTTTGTGCTGTAGATTTCGCGTAAAATAACATGTGAAATAAAAGATTATCATCGTCTTCTCTATTTTAAGTTCTCTTTTAAATATGCATAAGTAAGTTTTAATTTACAGATACTAATTTTTGCCCGTAAAGTTTGATAACATGTACAATTATTACTCCAGGGATGTCGGAGTAGCGACACAGTTGTCTAATCAAATTCTCATTAATATAAAACGAGTGCTGCTGCAACGTGCTTTAGAGATGTTGCCTAACATGTTGGACACTTTGGAAGCAGCTTTGAAAAAGGTAAGTTAAACACGGTTATAAGTAAACGCCATAAACAAAAACATTTTAGCTTTACTCTACTATCTCTATGTCTCCGTTACTTTTAGCATCCATAGATAAGAAATACTCTTTCTATAAATGGTCTGGTTTTATGTGAGACATTACCGAGAACGAAAAATTATTATTATATTATTGCAGACCACAGACGCTCTACGCAAAAACAAAGCCAATGCAAATCTTTGCGCTCGTCTGACGAGTCGTATGCTGGAACTGCGCAAGTCTTGCACTACGACTACACCACTGACTCCAGAGACGACTGCCACTGCCATGCATACAGCCCTAGAAGCAGTAATTGAACAGTTGAAACCAGACATCCCAAGTTTGAAATTGGAACAGCCCTTAGTAGGCCTGAGAGATATTCTCGCTCCTTACGTCGACTTCCTCTGCGTGAAAGCCAAGAGATACTTCAGTATGGCACCATATCCTTTTTAATAGTTTGTTGTTATATTTTTGCGATGTGTTATGATACTTCTATGATCAACAGCAAATATGTCTTTTTTACGGTAATGAAGATAATAGTTATAATCATAGCTTCAAATTATAAGAACTTGCATTACAAGTTTAAATCTATAACTGAATTATTATAAAATAGCTTAGATACGATTACTGTTTTATGCTTATTGGTTCGCATGTTTGCCGCGCCCTTAAACTTCCAAAAAAAGGCGTGAAACATACTTGATGGTTGCTTACATAAACAGGTTGCTTTTTATTTAATTAAAACCGTCCATTCATTAGATCCAGTATTTACACTTATGAAGAGCAGCGATAGCTCAGTGGGGAGACCAACAGACTGCAATGCAGAGGGTCTCGGGTTCGAACCCACGTCGCGCACCTCTGACTTTCGGATGTTATATGACTTTTCGAAATTATGTGCGTATTGATTGACAATTATCGCCTGCTCCGTGCCTCGGAGAGCACGTTAAGCCGTCGGTCCCGGCTGCCATGAACATCTATGGCAGTCGTTATTGGGAGAGTGTCCACACAAAAGATCCCACTGGGTCGAAGTGTCGCCGGTCTGCACTGACTGACTCCCACATAAGATAAGATAAGATACACATAAGATACACTTATGAATGCCAAGATATACCTATCAACCAATTTCTTACTAACACTAGGAGTACAGTTTTCTATGAGACGAACCTTAGCAAATATCTTTGGTTACTTTTCATTTGCCCATATAATATTGTAAGTTTTGCAGAAAACTCCCTATATTCTCCATCGTGCTCCAATCGAATACCTAATAAAACGGTAATACACACCTCAAAAGTGTCTAGGGATCAAATACCTTTTAGAGGCTCAATTCATTATTTGAAAAATAATTTTCTTTAAATTTCGTTAAAAATAGAAATCAACTGTCAATCAGGATTTCTATAAAAGTGTGTAATAGCGTTTTTATAAAACCATTGCAATTGAACTGATTTTAAGCATGCCAAATCGCTGTGATTGTGTTATTCGTGTCAATGGTGGAAACACAGACTATAAATTTGATAATCTTTAAAATAAAAATTATAGAGTATCCTCATTTTTGCCTATTTTCCCATTTACTTGACGACATTAACTTGGGTTAATTCTCAACAAGTAAAAATTTTGTTAATTTTTACAAAAATATAGGGATAATTACTTGCATGGCGCCCTCACCTTCCGGCTGACACAGGTAATGACTGGCCACGGTTGCTTTGGCCAGTTCCTGTGTCGTATACGCCGGCAAGAGACGCCCGGTTGTCACCACTGCGGCGACTGCCGCGACGTTGTTGAGGACACGGCGCTGCACACTTTGGCGGTTTGCCCCGCCTGGGCATCGCAGCGCCGTGAGTTGATCGCGGCAGTCGGATTGGTTGCCCTCTCGCTCCCGGCTGTAGTTATATGTTCTATGGTCCGGAGTGAGAGGTCGTGAAACGCCGTCGCCTCCTTCTGTGAGGAAGTGATTTGAAGGAGGCGGCGGAGCGGGAGAGGGAGCGTTTAAACCCTCTCCCCAACCGCAGAACCGGGCGCCGGAGGGCGCGAGACGACCTCCAGCCACCCTGAGGTTTGACCTGGGGGTGGCGGGCTTTCTCTTTTACCCCGGCGAGTCCGACATAACCCCTCCGCCCGTCCCCGCGGAGAGGTATGCGTCAAAGAATTACCCCACGTAAAAAAAAAAGTATAATTACTTAAACATAGGAATTAAAGTAAAAAGCTAGTCTGAAACTGAACTGACTAGGTTTGGCAAATATTCATTTGATAGTTTTTTTTACTTAAAAATGTACTTGATCCCTAGACACTTTTGATGTGTGTAGCTCTAATAGAGCATTAAAAATGTGTTTGCATGTATGGTGTGAGCCACAGTGGAAATTTCACAAACCTACTCCACATAATAAGAGGCAATGCACCTATGTCAGCATAGATCGAGGCTTTTAGCATGGCGCGTCGAATGTTGTGTCGTAATTATAATTGTTAATGCAAAAGAACTACTTCAATATTATGCTACATTATAATTTTCATTGATTTGCTTTCATAAATTCATTAATATGTATCACGCACAGAATATTGTTTTGTGACATAATAACGTACCTTATAGTTTAGCACGTTCCCCCTCTTATTTTAGAAAACCCTAAAGGCTAAATTAAAAAGTCGTTATGTAAAATGTAACTTTTTTTTATAGTAGGTACCTACTAACCTATCTAACGCGTAGGACACATATTTTAAATGTTAAGGCGAGGATTTCCGAGCGCTCAAAGGTTTTGGGGCCCCCCGCTTCACCGGTTCGCGCGTTCGCCGACGTCCATAATTACGGTGAGTCGGGCGCTATGCTACTAGCGAGTGCCGGTGACGTAGGTAGGGTGGTGGCACCAATTATCGGCCGTGTCAACTTTTTTTGAACTTTGACTGCTTGTAATTTTTACGTTAATAGCTTAATTTGCTTTCTTGCAATGCCTTTTTTGGATAGAGGGATACTGAAACTCGGTTTGGGTAGAACATTTCCAAGCTGTGACACTAGTGCATTCTTCATAGGCGTGATAGTGATAGATAATACGATAATAATATTATTAAGTGTCCATGAAAACTACGTAAATATAACAATCAAACCGTATTCCATGTTTGGTAATAGTGTGGTAATAGTCAATAGGATTATTGAATACTAGCTTCTGCCCGCGACTTCGTCCGTGTGGAATAGTTACTTTGGGCTAACGCTGACTTTAACCCGCGACTTCGTTATACTTAGTTAGCTGCGATTTTATTTTAAAACTGCGATATCTCTTGAGATATTCATTGAAATCGAATGATATAAAGGGCAATTTTGTTTTAAATTAAATACTTGTGATGAATAACATATTTATTTGGATAAGGATTAATATCATGTTTATAAGAACACCTTCGCAAATAATGCATTATTTTAGAACAAATTTGGTTAGCATAAAAAAGGTTATAGTGAGCCAACCTTAAAAGATAGACATATGCTGTCGCGGACTTTTTTTTAGAACTTTTCAAGGGGAACAATTCTATAATACATGATTTTTGCGAAACTTTGAGAGTTTGAGAGCTGAAGAAGAACTTTGAGAGCTGAAGAATTTATTTGTTTGTTTGTTTGTTTGCTTGAACGCGCTAATCTCAGAAACTACTAGTCCGATTTGAAAAATTATTTCAGTGTTAGATAGCCCATTTATCGAGGAAGGCTATAGGCTATATATCATCACGCTAAGATCAATAGGAGCGGAGCACCAATGAAGAATGTTTCAAAATCGGAGGGTTTTTTTTCCTTTTGAGAGCTTCCGCTACGTGCGCTGGATAAACAGTTAAAGTTTCGTAAAAATCATGTATGACAGAATTGTTCCCCT
The DNA here is from genome assembly GCA_963564715.1 of Catocala sponsa. NCBI lineage: Eukaryota > Metazoa > Arthropoda > Insecta > Lepidoptera > Erebidae > Catocala > Catocala sponsa. Next base: position 14,992,520 of record OY751338.1, on the reverse strand, counting down.
TTAAAAGTTCTAAAAAAAGCCCATGACAACATATGTCTATCTTTTAAGGTTGGCTCACTATAACCTTTTTTATGCTAACCAAATTTGTTCTAAAATAATGCATTATTTGCGAAGGTATTATTATAAACATGATATTAATCCTTATCCAAATAAATACGTTATTCATCACAAGTATTTAATTTAAACAAAATTGCCCTTTACATCATTCGATTTCAATGAATATCTTAGTAGATATAGCAGTTTTAAAATAACGTCGCAGCAAAATAATTACCCATTACAGACATACAAACGATGTTTCTCCTGGTTTATTTTGCGTGATTTTAAATTAGCACTGTAGGTATATTTATAAAATGTTGTTCAATGGTTCTTATGTGGTTCGTGGATTTAACAAAGAAAGATTCAGCTCCTTTAATAATTTCCTTTAAAAATAAAGTATTATAGGTGCCTACGACCCACTCTCTCTCTTATGTGACGCAGACGAAGTTGCGCGGGTCAGCTATCTATACTAATATTATAAAGCTGAAGAGTTTGTCTGTTTGTTTGTTGGTTTGAACGCGCTAATCTCATAATAGGCTATTTATCGAGGAAGGCTATAGGCTATATAACATCACGCTACGACCCACGGGGGTGGCGCAGTAACGATAAACGCGGGTGAAACCGCGGGAACATCTAGTACCAAATAACATTACAACCCACGAAGGTGGTGCAGTAAACATAAATACCACAACGCGCAGGTATAACTGCGGATAATATTTGTATTTATTTAGGTAGGCAGGTACCTACCTATAAAATTCGCTCGTATTGCTTTTAGGCACATCTCACATTTTTATTCCCGTATACCTACCTAATATAATAATAATGCTATAAAATAATGATTCAAGTCCTATACAAATATGATAGGTAGTGTTTAGTAATTTTCAAATAATAGGTAGGCAACCTACCTTTTACATTTGTTTAGCCTACGTAAGGCTAAAGATGACAACCTTGATTTTCTTTTATTTTATTGCCCATTTCTACACGTCATCTACAAATCAATAATGGACTTGCACTGGTAAGTGGTACCTAACTATGCTGTTGTTATCAAGGCCGTTATCTCGTCCAATAATCAAAACTATGCTAATTATATACACTCTTATTACTAAAAATTTATAATACCTATTTACAAACTAAACCTAGATATAATATATTTATCAATAAGTGATGACATTCGTAACTGACGATAAAATTATTTGTAATTCTGCGGTGCGCTCTGCAAACCAGCGATACGTCCTGTCCCCATTACATCCCGCTCGGGAGTGCAAGACGCTAGAGAAAGCGCGGCCGCTAGTAGGAAATCACATATTTTCGGTATTATATATTTGTATATTATATAATGCATATTGTGATGCCCGACAAATAACCGTTTTTACATGACCTTTCTTTTGGTATATTTTTGAAAATTCAATTCCCAATATAACTCAAATAAAACACGAAAAATGCTTAAATCAGACCTATCTTCACGATTTTTTTCGATCGTATAAAATGTCAGTAATCGTGTTTCCAATGCCCGACAAATTAAGATCTAATGCTGTAAAATAACATATATTTTTTTCAGAATTGAAATCTATGTTATTTACAAATAAAACGCGTTTAAGCACGCTAGATAACACTGTACTTTGGGAAATCCTCGCCTTAATTAAAAACATTCGCCAAGTGTGTCTATGGCCGAACGTTCACGATTAATCGAAATATACTCGCCTACCTCCCCTAGTCGATTACAAAATCTGTATTCAAACCATTTGTTTGGTTACTTGTCACAAAACAATAAATGCATCATTAAATTTGTATCGATTATTTGCTTAATGTGGGTTGTTTGCACGGGAGAACCAGATCCGAGTTGTTCCCTAACGCTGCACAAGTATGTGGAGGAGTTCCCTGGTCTCATCCACTTTATCTACGTGGACCGCACTACTGGCCGGTTCCTGGCACCTGACATGGCTGACGCTGCTGATATGCTGACACAGGATACCGTAAGTTAACAAAATAGATCATATTAATAATACTAACTTAATATAATAATATTAATAAATGCGAATGTTAGTTCGTTACGCTTTCATATTTTAGTTACTCGACCGATCGTCTATAAATTTCGCATACGGTTTGTCAGGAGTATAAAAAGAACATAGAGTACCCTTTCATCTGTAAAAAAAGTACTGTTTCCGGAGGATAGAAGTTTGGGTGCGTCTCATAACGTATAAACTCATTTGGTCTAATTTCATTTTATTATCGTTCATAAGATATACCTAATCAACGTGAGATATACCAACTGTTGATATAATTTCTTTACATATAACATTTATTTTTTCAAAAACTTAATTAGTATAACGTTGTTTGATATAACGTTTATGTAATCGAAAATCATTAGGTCTAACGTTTAATATATATAAAAAACGTAATTATGTTTAACACCCCGACTCAGAGTACCCCGACTCGGATTGGTTAGGTTAGAAGGCTAAGGCGGGAGCGAAGCGGAGCGCAGCTCCCGCCTTAGCCTTCGTGGTTATTTTTTTTAAACCACTCGGAAATAGGAGCCCCGCAAAGCGGGGCTCCGTCGACCTATCTTAGCGCAGGTGGTAATCAGTTACTAGTTATGTTTAATATCTACTTAGGTTTTAGACCAAATAAGTTTTATATCTTTTGAGTGGTATGTCAAACGATTTTATATTTAATGTATATTAAGTCAAACGATGTTATATTTAATGTATGTTATGCTTATAAAAATTATTTTAAAATTAAAATATATATTAACTAATCGCTATATTAAATAAAATTATAGGTTCCCTTGTTATATGTTGTTAATATTAGAGATTTTGTTGTTATATCATCTATTACTTACCCTAGAAGTTTATTATTGACTAAATCTACATTAACGCGAGCGAAACCACAGGAAAAACCTAGTTGAATTTTATGGAACTATTACTAAATCGCTAGATTTGTACTTGAAGCTCTTTAATACGTAGTTTCGAAACATAACTTGATTTTAAAATTGGTTGATTGACCCGATTTTAAATGTGTTGCTTGTTTGGACTAATGGAGAAGATATGACTAATTATCACAAGTAAACAGTGATTTTGTTAAATTAAATCGAATTCCTTTTTAAATATTACTACCTCTTACATGAACCACATACTTAGCTTTCTTCAATCACCCTCAGTAACCATGAAATATCAACTAAATTGATTACGCGAATATTGCATAACGGCGTGTGCTTGTTAGAAATTAATATAAATTTCTTGAATTTACAACGATTTTTCTTGTGACTAGTATTTCAATACATAATAAGATGTCCAGAGTGTGTGTAAATCATCCTGAATCCTGATAACTATTTTTACATTTGCTGTTGAAAGTTAGCTTCGTAGTTTGACACCACTAGTCAAAACTGAAATTTTAATTATTTTGGCTTTTGATTGTGAAATTTAGTCAAAACCTGAAATTCTAATATTGGCTGTGCATAATGTGTTAGTTTATTAACATCATGAAAAAAATCCTGTTATCTGCCGTCCGCAGCCCCAAAGATCGTTCAATATTTTTTAAGTCATGTAGACGTTTGTTGTTACCGCCAAGTTTCTATAAAAGTAATTTTCCTTATTAGACATATTGTTAACCATATTTAATTTTTAAAAGCTTTGGTTTAAATACGTAAAGGGGACTGATTTTTTTAAATGCTGATTTATTACAGTATTTTTGTAAGTAAAAATAACCCATCCAATTTCTTTTAAGTTTTGTCAAGGTCGATGTATATAATCTTCATAACATCAAAGATAAAGTTTAACAAGATTATAGTGTAAGTATTGCACTGTTAGTCTTAAGTTTGTACATACAATGATAAAGACAGACGTGACGCACCTCACGAACGCATAATTCATATAAGGGAGAAAAACGTTTAGGTATTTTGTTTTGGAATCCATGAAGATTTTGTAGGTCGTAATTTAGAAATATTAAATCTTGCTAATAAATATTAGCCGAGTTATATTAATCTGTCAATGGCTAGAGTCCCAGATTATATCTATACTTATAATAAAACTGTAGAGAGGTCAATTCTGTACATTGAATATATATTCAAAATTAATATTGGAGGATGAATGGTGATCGATACTGATGACAAAAATGCAATCAGTAAATTTTTGTCTGTCTGTCTGTCTGTATGTGCACGCATGGGTCAAAAAATACTGAAGGGATTTTAACCAAACTTGGTACGATTGTAGTCCATACTCCTGGGCAGGTTATAGGCTATATAACATAACGCTAAGACACATAGGAGCTGTGCAGTGACGATAAATTTGAAGCAAGTCGGACGAAAATGCGCTTTCGAGCTCTTATCCTCGCATACGTTGATCATACACCAAAAGTATGTATTACAAAGATGATGGTCTTCAAAAGATCTACAAAAAAGTCCTTAATAGTATATATCTATCTTTAATAAATTAGCCACAATAACGTGTTTAATCGTTAGGCATTTTTTCAAAGTGTATTAAAATACATAAATATATTGTATTTCACATAGATATATCTTTATCAAACTCCCATATTCAAAAAGTACACTTTAATATTTATATTATAAAAAAAAATATAGGAATCGGTTTATAAACACACAAGATATAGATGAAATAAAACTTCCAAATCTCGCCGCGCCAGTATGGGTACGGCTATACGGTTGATTGTTGTTTAACGCGCGAAACGGCCATCCGCTGCATTTATAAAAAGACGGGGGCGCTCACGCGCCGACTTCACTCACATTTTGTTTGTTTGGTTGAACGCGGTAATCTAAGAAACTACGGGTAAAATTAGAAAAATATTTCAGTGTTGGATAGCCCATTTATAGAGGAAGGCTATAGGCTATATAACCTCACGCTACGACCAATAGGAGCGGTGCATAAATGAAAAATATTGCAAAAACTAGGAAAATTCTCTTATGTGAAGCAAACGAAGTTGCGCGGGTCAGCTAGTTAAAAAATAATTGTGTCTAGTATTCTAGCCTTTCGTGCCGGCAGGTCCCTGCAGCTCAACATATCATATAAATATAAAAGAATGTGATTTTTGAACAAAATACCCATTTACTATTGGAACAAGTAGAACATTAAAAAAAGGATTACATGTAGGTATTATTGCCTTCGGAGGAAGAAAGAAAAGTTCTCTGGTTTATTGGCTATCCTACTTTCTTCTAGACTGGTGGCATTGATGGCGAGTCTCAAATTTAATTTTATTGATGTCTCGTATATGAAGATGTAAAATATAAATAGTTTCATTCACATTAGCACGTATCGTGAGCAGGCCGAGCATGGAGTGTTAAAATTAGTTCCTATTTCTGTTCATCGTTAAATACCACACACATACACAGGGTCGAGACCTAAAGAGACGAAGGACTATCAGTGGTGAGTTTAGTGACAGGTGTGTGTGTGTGCCGCAGATCCGTCGCGCCGTCGGTCGCACGTTCTCGCTCATCCACGAGGGTTACAGCGCGGGCACGTGGCGGCGCGGCGCGCTGCATGCGTGCTCGCTGCTGTGGTGGGAGCGGCGCGGCGCCGGCGCCGTGCGCCCCACGCGCGCGCCCAACCCCGCCGTCGTGCGCGCGCTTCCTCCGCCCGGCGATGTGCAGGCCGCTTTTTACAAGTAAGCCCTACTGCACTACCTATTACAGCCGACCGACTGTCACATGCAGACTGATTACTTGATGACAAACTGCCGCAGGACAGTCTGTGGGGTAGCAGGCCAAGAGGAGTCAGGAAAGAGTGGTTATTATTCTGTATTTTTGAACTCTGATTATTCAACCATCGGCACTATGGGATATTTGATATTAAAAGTTGGCCAAAACTCTGAGATGAATTATATGTGGAGAAGATCACAATCTACTTAATTTTAACAAAGATAACAAGGAAATAAAACTACAATTGACTTGCCAGAGAATATTTTATTGAATAAATTAATATTCAAAATCGTCACTATCTTCAGAAAGTTCTTCTTCATCTGTGTTCATGTTTAATGGTATCACTTGAAAATGATATAGTTTTTTAATGAAGTCATATAAATATTTTTTAGTGAAGACCTCCTCAGAACTCCCCGAAGAACCTAAAACGAAATTAAATATACTTTGTATTAGAACTAGTTTTAAAATTTATCTAATCTTTAAAGACACATCCCTACCATAACGCCAACTTCCCGCCTACTTTTTTCCGTTTCTGATATGACAAAACGGTCTGAAATATATATCAATTCGAGTTCTTACTCGGACAAACTCGGAAATAAAACAAAAACACATTTATATATAAAATTACTATACTAAAACAAAATAAAAGGTTAAATTGTTATTAAACTTATAAATTTATAAAGTACACACCTTCACTTTGCTGATCCATATTAAAAACTTTCACAAAATCACGTTTCACTCACTTCCAAAGCGTAATGAAATAATGAGTTTTTGAGATACTACTACTACGTGTGATGCGAACAGACGAGATTCCGACTGACGCCGTCAATATTGCATTTAACTTCTTGAACGTCTAGGGGAAATACGTAAAAAATTGTTAAAATTCATTGTGCAAACAATATACAAACGGACAAATGTATGTGAGCTCGACACTTGACTCATTAACGAGTCAAGTGTGCAGCGGACATACGTTTTTTTTTTGATGACTCATTTTTGCGGACAGCGTATGTCCGCTCGACAATTGACGGGAACATGGCGGTTCAAAATGGCGACCGTTCTACGCGACATGTACTGTACTATTGAACAAAACTATTGCAATGACTCCTTTATATATTTGAGAAAATAGAGTTTTGGCCTACTTTGCTAGTAGTGATACCCCACTGTTCCTTTAAGAGGCCGTTGACATATTTTGCTCAGAACTACAATAAATATGGAACTTTGACGTTCTAATGCCGAGGCAATAAATATTTTCTAAATAATTCAATTATAGGTACCTTCACATAGACCGTTTCCTGTCATTGTACATAGCGCCTTTATATTTTAAATTTATCTAATATTACTATTAAATTTCAGCCTATTTCTGTTATAAAACTTAAAATATATAATTTTGAAAGATAGAAGAAAGACTATACATGAACGTCCGCTACTTCTGTTTGCCAACTTCCATTGATTAAAAATCAAATTCAATGAAGTAACTGCAATCCTAATCACAATCATAAGCGTTGTTTGTTTATTTAATTAAAAATACCGATTGCGACTTGCAACTTTTGTTATAGATAGTAGTGATGTAACGAATGTTCGCATTCGCGAATATTCACATATTTTTTGCCATTCGCATTCGTATTCGCAAGAAATGATGTGAATGTTTGGCGAATGTATTTGACAAACTAAAAGGAAATTATATATAGATTGGATGGATATGGAATGATAATACAACTGACACGATTTATAATATTTGAATAACAAATTATTATGGAACAGTCTTGACGTAGGCAACTAAATTAATTAGTACTACTGTCTCTCTTGTTCTTGTTAGTCTAATTAAAATATAAACAAAATCACAAATAAACATAAAATATATTTCGTAGCTTACTTTAAAAAATATTAAATAATAATATATTTCGTGAAAAAAAAACTTGAGAGGTTTAATCAAATTAGGTAATAATAATATCTAGGTCTAATAAGTCTTGTCTTGTATTTATTGTGTAAGGTTTGTACTTATTTAGCAGATACAATATTAATAAAAATCATGACGAATAATTATTTTTGAATGAACTTCATGTCGGCCTCGATGGCGTAGTGATCAGTGTAACCGACTGCCACGCCTGAGGTCGCGGGTTCGATTCCCGCACAAGACAAACTTTGTGTGCATGAACATGGATGTTTGTCTTGGTCTGGGTGTTTCTATGTATAATATGTATGTATTTACAAAAAAAAGTATATAAGTATGTATGTTTATCCATTGTCTAGTACCCATAGTAGAAGCTCTGCTTAGTTTGGGCTAGATGGTGTTGTGTGTATGTGATAAAATATTATTATATTATTAATATGTGCCTTGCTTCATTCGTTCAACTTGTAACGGTTAACCTCGGCTACGTTTGGTTTAAACTGATGGCTGATACGAAATGTCAAACCTGTATGATATTTTGCACGCGCTTTATTTGAAATTCAACATTCGCATTCCCGAATATTGCAGATGAATATTCGCATTCGCGAATGTAAAAACATTCAAACATTCGTTACATCACTAATAAGTAGGTAGATAGGTACGTCATTTTTAGATGGTGACAAATCATCAATTGCCATAATAATGTACTGTGTCAATAATAAAGCTAGACGAAGAGACAAACTACGACTACCGAATATGGATCAACTACTCAAATGTCAATAAAACTACCGCTATTATGTAATACCTAAAATCCAAATGAAAATTATTATTTCGCAGACAATTGCTGGAGATGTGTTTCCCCGGTGAGTCCCGTGGAGTTACTGTCAAGGAGCTGATCTGCATTCACTTAGGCCTGGTGCCGGCATCGACGGCAGTACAACAGTCGCGTCGCCTTATACATCTCGTGAATGAACTAGCAGGTGACACGCCAGCCGGCGCCGCTGATCTACTGTAAAACCGCGTATTTTTCCAAACTTTCATAGGTAACAGGCTATATTAATAGTATGTAATAATATCCTCCAGATCAAATTTCGGTCACGGCGGCCAATCCTAATGGAGACTAGCCATCTGCGCAGGAGATATTATAGTGCACAAGTCTGAGCGCAAACACAAGTGCACTCTCTGTTCCTGTACTCTCATGATCCGATGGAACGGTAATCTGACATGACCAGAGACAGATCAGGCGTAGAAACGGCTTTACGTGCTTTCCAAGGCACGGGGTGTCTAACATCGCCAAATTTTTAACTCCGTTCTGCTATTGAGCTTTCTTAACAGAAACCCCAATTTCTTTTCGTCGGGATTCGAACCCGAAATCTCATGCACAGCAGTCGCGTTCACTACCGCTGCGCCACAGAGGCAGTATAATAATAAAATTACTACATCAGTTTCAAATTAATTAACTCTAATAACATTTACATTATTATATGTATCTAAAGATAGTAGTGGATATAGTCAGACCATGACATAAGTACAATATATACAATTATAAATGTAATTACTAATTAGATGTCGTATAATAAAACGAATATAATTATTCTCCGTCACATTCTACGCCAAAACCATAATAATTAATCATTTAATTAGTGTTGTTCAAGTATGAATTTATTGCTTTAGAATAATGGTATCGGGTGCTTATAACCACGTAACAGCAGCTATTTTTAGTATTAAAAATAAAATTAAATTGTGAGATACAACATTCCTTGATATTTTATAGATATTGCGTATGTTTATATTGACTAAGTGATAACCGTATTACCTTAAATTCGAGATATTATTATGGCTAAGAAACTACCAAGCGTAAAATTAAAGTTTTTTCTTCTGACAATACAATAAAATAAGTTTTGTTACCTACAGGGCAACTTTTAATACCATGTCTGTTCAATTATATTTTTTATAAGTCATTAAATAGCCATCCATCAATAATAATTATGATCATTGCATATTGACCCGCCTATACATTTGACGAATTTACACGACTGCAATAATGATGTACGGTCAAAGACAAAAGTCGAATAGCATCATAAAATAAGTAATCGCATAAAGTTCCGAGCGAATACCTTTGTGTGTGTATGTTTCAACACAAACAATGTAACAGTATTCAATGTAAATGATAGTAGGTGAAGTTCGTCAAGCGCATGTGTGCAACGCGAGACAAAACCGAGTTCTTGTATACCTATATGTATAACTATAATTACTACTATTCCGTATATTTAACAACAGTGTCATTTCAAATTTATGTTTAAATGTTCCGATAGCGTAACGGATAGCGAGTCGAAACGATAGTATAATAAGGGTGGTTCAAATCCCTCAGGATTTCCTACTTCCACTTTTTTTTTTATTAGTAAAGAGAAACGTTATTTTTGTCTACTTATTAACCAAATTTTGTGTTTTATTAGGCATTTAACTAAAAATTATAAATTTATCAGAATTAGTTAAAATTAGTAATTACTAAAATCACGTTATGTTTTTATTAAATTAATAAATAAATAATGCAAATTATAATTAAAATAAGCAAAATTTTATTTAATTTATAACAATATTATTTTACCTTAACAAAATTACCGAAAATGTTAAATAAGTCTTGAAGTAAAATAACAAGACATCGATATTTCTAATATTAGAAACAAAAACCATAAAGATTATCACTTCTACAGGGGATTGAACCAACAAGCGTTAAGTTTAAGAACGCACTATTACCAACGTAACTATAACATCACTTACGTATCTACTTGAAATTAATAGTTACAACGTAGACGGAGAAAACTATAGACGAATAGTGCGTGTGGCCACATGAGATAGAACGATTCATAAAGAAGTGTTGCCACCCATGTACGTTACTCCTTACTTAATTTACTGTTAGTTTGTAGGATTACGGTCAATAAGTAATACAAAAACTATGTAAAAACTTTGTTTATTATTATTTTAAAACATTTAAACATTTTATTTTAAAACATTAAAACTTTGTCATCATATGGAAAACTGCAAAGTAATAGATATTTTAGTTTAAATAATCGCTTTGTGTAATTATAATTCATTCATAACATTATCTAAATGTGATTTGAAATTAATGGCTCACGCAATACTAGACATCATAATCAAATATAACTCCCACAACAATTGTGGGAGAATAAACAACTAGAATGCGGCAACACTGAAATTTGAGGTTATGAATGATTTGATTTTATATTTTGGCTACCAAATCGATTATTTTATACTTGACGTGAATCTATGTGTGTAAGACACAATCAATTAAAACATTAATAAGCTAAAATTGGCTTATGCTTACGAGCGGAAGGACAATTTTGGTGTTTTCGTTTCACTATCACTTTTACATCCTAATACACTACAACGAACCATATTGTCTTTAATATATATGAATAACCAGTTCACTGAGTGTTTCCTTATGTAATTTTCACAATAATTGTGCACTTTTATTGAAATTAAACAAAAATTAACGCTAAAACGTAAGCAAGCCACTCTCAACTGTCAAACTTGTTTAGCACAGTACTGTGCTGACCTTGAAAAAACCGGCACGCAACGCGAGACAAAATATTCTCATACTGTCTCGTTTCTATACACGTCAAATTCATAACTCCTTCTTACTCTTGTGTGAATGAAACAGATGCTATCAATTTGTCTATAGTTTTCTCCGTCTACAAGTTACAATCATATTTAGAACAGGCGATAGAATGAGTGAAGCGGGTTTATGTGCATGTGTGCAATGATTTTATTGGAAAAGGTGGTAAATACAACTTGATGCGATTCTATCGCTTTTTAAAATTGCTACTGGACTTTTGCATCTGACCGTACTTACCATTTTAGTTTGTATGCAAAACATATATTTTAGTAAGTAAGAATAATTTGTTATATTTTTTTTGTTTATGTTTACCGTGCCATTTTATAATTCTGTTGCGATTAAATGATTTCTTGCCAAAACTTGTTTCATTTGAATAAATACGTTTATTAATTTATAGCTAAGTTTAGTTTAGCCTCGTGCTAAAATTGATATTTAAAACGTTTCTTCAGAATATTGCAAATATTTTCAATAGGAGTCAGTTCACACCGAGGTCAATAAATTTAGCTTTTTGTCATCGTTACGCATCAAAAGTACTTGCAGAAAATTCTAGAGCGTATTGCGTATACCGGCTAGGAGCCAAGCTCGACCTTATAATACTCCAATGTGCATTGGAAAAATACGTACAAAATCGCGTGGGAGCAATAATAGGAAAATAAAGTATAGAATAATAATTTGACAATGTTACTATATCCTACGCAGTAATTACTAGTACTTAGTAGCGATTTATCACCTTTACGTCGAGTCCCGCCACGTCGAGTTGCCGCCACGTCTACTTTAAAAAACGCCCGCTTTTATTCCCGCCTCGTCGAATCGTTGAAAAACCTATCTTTTATTACCGCCACGTCCACGTCTTACACCATAAAAATATTATATTAATATACTAATATATTTTAAAGAGATCAAACTAAGTCGATGGATGGATGATATCCAGTCAAATCCGGTTAGACTAGAAAGCCGGCCCCAAATGACTTGGGAATAATAAAAGCTAGGGAGAAGAAGACACTAAGTCGAAGCCTATTTTTGGGTGGGTTTAAGAAGAAACCTAACATAACCTAACCCTTCCGAGACGGAATGCAGTGATTTGAGACATAGATGCTCGTTAATTTTAGTAAGCATATTTTGCTGTGCAATTAGTATTTTAGTGGTCATTATATTTAACTCTCTTTTTTACGACTGTACAAATAAAAATTGTGTAGTAGACGTGGCGGAAAGATACGTTTTTTAACGATTCAACGAGGCCGGAATAAAAGCGGGCGTTTTTGAAGAAGACGTGGCGGGACTCAACGTCAAGGTAATAAACCGTAGTAACTAGATTACTAGGATAAAATATAATCACTTGATCAGTGACCAGTATGAAACACCGACACAATATTTAGTTATGGTAACACTTATTAATTTCTGTAGTTTTAATTAATAGTACCTACCTATGTAAAAGTAGAAATAGATGATTGAACATGGTGCGGCCGAACCACTGCATGGTACGGTGCCACGGTGCGCTCTTCACACCACACCACAGACCACCATATTATTTTCAGACGAACACCATACTGGTAATATTATTACCTAATATTCGGCGATCTGTCTTCTTCATTGACACGAAGAAGAAGGCGAACTGTGTAGTTTGTATCGTCTATTCGCACTTTAAGTATAGGTACCTACATATATACACAATATAGCAGTAAACGAGCGTAATATTCATGGGTTATCACGATACCGGTGTGGCTTTTATTAACCCCTGACGCAAAAACGACGAGGTGTTATAAGTTTGACGTGCCTATGTGTTTGTATGTGTGTCTGTCTGTGGGATCGTAGCTCCCGAACGGATGAACCGATTTTGATTGTTTTTTTTTATTTGAAAGGTGAATTAGTCGGGAGTGTTCTTAGTTATGTTTGATGAAAATCGGCCCAAGATGGCCGCCACCACAAAATGGCGGATTACATATTTTTTCACAACTCCCTCAATATGGGTATCAAATGAAAGGGCTTGACTAGTAGAATAATGTACACTATATTGAAAGGAAACGGGCAATATTAACTAACGAAATTTAAAGAGTCCCTACAAAAAGCATAAAATAAAAAAACAAATTAAAAATATATAAAACTCCCGACACAAAATACCTATATGATTAATATTTATTGACTATTATAATATATAGGTAATTTTATTAAGGTGCGCTTACTATAGTTAGATGGATATATTACTATAATTATTTTTATTATATGGTATTCTATTATATAATTATCATTATATTATTTTATTTATATGATTTAATATTTTTATTAATTATATATTATTGTAGATTATCATTATTATAAAAGTTTGTAAAAAGAAAAGGAATTAAATGTCCCAGATATTATTAGTATGAATGTATGTCATGTTTGTTTATATATTATGTAGGTATTTATTTGTATTTATGTTATTATTAGGTATATTATTATAAGTATTCATTTAAATTTCCATTTATTATGTTTCATATACATTTATCATTTAGGTATTCATTTATATGGTAGTAACATTTGGTTAATAGAAAGTTTTATTTTTTTTATAAATATACTGTCTTTAATTTCATTTTTTATTTGCGGGGGTAGCTTATTATATATTTTTATCGACATGACATGTGGAGTGCATTTTAAGACGGGAGCTTGGTAGGTTTAATTTATTTTTATGTCTCAGTCTCTGGTTTTTGTCTTCTCGTGTTGTATAGAAACTTTGGTGACTTCTAACAAATTTACATATTTCTAAAATGTATAGGCTAGGTAGCGTTAATATTTTGTGTTCTATAAAGTGTGGCTTACAGCTATCAGTATCTTCTATGTGTACAAGTATTCGTATAAATTTCTTTTGAAGGGTAAAAAGTGATTGCGCCTCTGTGCTGTTTCCCCATAGGATAATGCCATAGCTGAGCCAAGCGTAAGCATAGGCGTAATAGGTGACGAGTGCGGTTTGGATATCTGTGGATTTTTTTACTTCGCGGAGACCATATGAAAACTTAGCTAATTTTGATTTAATTTTATTTATATGAGATTTCCAATTTATATGGGTGTCTATGTTTAAGCCTAATAAGGTAAAACCAAATACCAAAAATAGTATGAACGTAAAAAGCCTAAAACAAGTTAAAAAAGCTATAAAAAAAACGACCACAAATAGAACAAAAAAGGTATACACGTGAAACCCTATAAAAAGAAAAATTACCTTGAAATTATGACCCTACGTAAGTACGTATGAAATTTTTTGATTAAATGTTGTCACGTCGGGGGATCGCTCTTTAGGCCTCGTCCTGGACGCCAGCGGACGGCGCGGGCGGGGCGCGCGGTTTGCGCGGTGTACGCGGTCCGTTCACGACGCCATCGGCCAGATCACTCGGTTTGTTGCGGCGAAGTGACTTTATTTCCTCCTATTTTATTTCCTCCCACATTTTAATTATTCGTCTATTTTTATAGTCATAGTTTTTACTATTCCATAATGGTGGTCTATCTAAAACATCTGAAATGATTTCCTCAATCATCGACATTCTAAGTAAAATAAGCAGAACGTCACAACTCGTATTCCAACGCGCGGTCGCCGCTCAACTACAGCCAGGGGGGGGACACTGCCCAATACCTTTCCTATATCCAAAGATAGGACTGACATCTGTGTTTTTGGCTCCGTAGTTATGCTGTAAATCAATCGCAGAAGATGGCGCTTAAATTAAAAATTGTTATTTAGTGTCAGTTCTTACCTATCTATACTTTTATATTTTTAATTTATCTAGAATCATATTTTATTCTCATTTTAATTGTTTTATCATAAAATACAAATGAGTAAATATGTCGGTTAAAGACTATGATTCAAATATTGGATTTGTAAGTCAGTCACAATATGGCGACTGCATCTTGCCCGTGCGCACGTTTGTAGTTTTTCGTCCTATATTGTATATTTTTCGGCTGTGAAGGTCTTATGTAAATGCGTTGAGTCGAGGTCTGTGTTCCTCCACCTTGTGTCAATTAATCATCCCATCGAAAACTGTTGTTATCAGTGTGCGATAGTGACGCTTTTAGTGTTTAGTGTTGTGCGGTTTTTCCAACTACAAAAATGCTGTGCGCATTTCACTGTGAACCTAGAGTCCGCTGCACAGTTATATTTTAATAAACATAAACATAATAAAATGTTATTTGTTGTTGTTTTATTCTTATACTACGATATGCACCCTATACATTGTATTTAAATTGTTTTGTTTGGATCTATTTTTGTAACATTCTACTTGTTCTATTTGCAATTTTTATTTGCATATTTTTTATGTTACAAAAATACGATTGATACAAAACAATTTAAATACGAATTCTGGATTAGTAATACATAATATATATAAATAACTATAGGCACAGAAGACGCAATAGCTATAGCTATATATAGAAGGATTAGTTCGGGGCCAAAAGTTCAGATGTCGCTGTTTCAAATAGGGTTGGCTGAAATTGACCATAAGAGGGCTCTCTTTTTCCTACTTTACTCTTTGACTAGAGCTCGACGCTCGTGCTCCGCCGCCCGCACCGCTGTCGTCGACTCACACAAATCTATGAACTTTGGTCAAGACGCGCGTGCCGTCGCCCGCGCCGCCCGCACCGCCCGCTGGCGTCCAGGGCGAGGCCTAACCTGTAAAAACACCTACCTAAATAAAATGATATTAAAATTACAACGAAAACGTTAAAGTAAATACCTAATTATTAAGAATTACAAGTGAACCTACTTAAAAACTGAATACACAAGTAAACTATCCAGATAAATGCCGAAACAAACAATTTAAACGACGACTCTTACATATTAAACAAAAAATTTCATACGTAGGTACTTACGTAGGGTCATAATTTCAAGGTAATTTTTCTTTTTATAGGGTTGCATGTTTATACCTTTTTTATTCTATTTGTGGATATTTTATTAAAAAATATTAATCATTCAAAGATACTGATTTTATTTACAAGAATAGAAAACAAGAAATGTAAACAATATTAGTAGTCCATATACATACTTAAGTAGGTGTAAGTCACATAATGATGGGATCATATAACAAATTTTAATATACTCTATCTCTGCAAGTACTTACAAGTTGAACGTAGAACACTGTTATGTAGTTAACATGTACCTACCTAACTATTTTATAAAGATAGCATACACAATAACTTGTTTCACGAATATACATAACAATATCTATTTTAAATAAAAACCATGAAATGTGACAGCCATGTTAGATAATCTATACTAATATTATAAAGCTGAAGAGTTTGTTTGTTTATTTGAACGCGCTAATCTCAAGAACTACTGGTTTGATTTGAAAAATTCTTTGGGGTTAAATATAATGACCACCAAAAATAGTAATTGCGCAGGAAAATATGCTTACTAAAATATATCATAACGAGCACCTATACGCCCCAAATCACTGCATTCTTTCTCGGAAGGGTTAGATTATGTTAGGTTCCTTCTTATACCCACCCAAAAATAGACTTATTTTGATTATACATATAAAATAGACTTATCTTTAAATATATTTTGCTGTGCAATTTGGTGATCATTTACTATTTTTGACTGTTATAATTTACTATATCTGGTGATAAGTTAAACATAAGCCAAATTCTTTTAGTGTTGGATAGCTTATTTATCGAGGAATGTTTATAGGCTATATAACATCACGCTACGACCCACGAGGGCGGCGCAGTAACGATAAACGACAGTGAAACCGCGGGCACATCTAGTATATTTATAAAATCACTAGATAGAACCACCAAATCAAATGCAAACATCAGAAGTACACACAGCGACACATCAACCTAAACTGTTTGAATTTGAACTATTAGAAGTTGAACGCTGCGAATCGTACGAGAGAGTGCGTTATATTTTTGTTATTTTGTCTCATTTACGCTGAACGGGCCGCGACACTTGATCCTTAACATTTATCATATCCTATACTATTATGTAAGTAGGTATATTATTTTCGAAACAAGTTTAGATCGGTGCAAATATTACCTATATTTTACAAGTTTGGTTTTCGATTAGCGCTAGCGTCTAAGCGTTAATACGTCCATTAACTAATTATCAATTATTATTATTACTGGTGCAAATGTTCCAAAATAATAAAAAGAGCCTCTAAAAGAGTAAAAATAATAAGATTTACATTTACATATTATTCATGAAATTAATAAAAATGTTGAAGCATTAAGTTAAATATGTAAGCGATAAAAATGTATTTCATTATTTATTTTTATAACTATGCACTGGAAAATATAATAATAAGTAATTTTAAGATGTTCATTAAATCATTAAGTAGCGATAGCATATTGGGAAACCGATGGACTGCCACGCAGAGGTCTCGAGTTTGATCCCGAAGCGCGCATCTCTGACTTTTCGAAGTTATGTGCGTATTAATTAGTTAATTATCGCTCGCTTTAACGGTGAAAGGAAACATTTGTGAGGACACCTGCATGTCTGAGAGTTCTCCATAATGTTCTCGAAGATATGTGAAGTCTGCCAACTCGCACTGGGTCAGCGTGGTGGACTATAGCCTAACCCTTCTCACACTAAGAGGCCCGTGCCCAGCAGAGGGACAGTTTAATACAGGGCTCATATTAATATATACATATTTATATTAAATCAAAAAGCCCTGCAGTCATTTTATATACGTTTCTATTTACCTACTATTGCTGATCTTTAGTGTCAAACTGTTAAGTAAATAACTAGGTAACTTGATAAATAAGTGTAATTTTGTAATAGTGCATCTGTCCTTGCTATAAAAATAAATTTATTCATTTTAAAGCACTATCGTATGTTTATATTTTCGTAATATCTTAACATCATACATGTCCTTTACCGAAAACATCCATTCGTAGCCGATAAACAATCAGTTTTAAGCGTTAAAGTTAGTAAAATAAGGTTTAAAGTGGCGTGGCGTTGGTGGCTCGTATTCGAGCCGCTGTCAAAGGAACGCCAAGAACTCAACCTTGCTATTACAAGTAGCTATAAGATTCAAAGTTTAACACACGTCCGCGTCTTATTGGTAGGGCATAGCTTCGAACAGTCGCTTTTAGTAATGTTTTTTATGTAATAAATGTTATGACACACCTATTATATGCTGCCGCTTTTGTGGAGATAATTGTGGCGCCATAATAGATATATATTTACGCTTAGTATTTGTTTGATTGACGACCGGCGAAAAACAACAATAGCAAAATAACGTGCGTCGGTGTGTGTAAGCACAACGTCGCCTCATGCGCTAGTGCACCGTGATTGGTCGACACCACTATACACGGTCTCTTTCCGACAATTCTCTATGTTGTATGTAGCGTAGTTATGCGTAAAGGGTGTCTAACTTGATGTGTAGCCGTGTGTACCAACTAGTACAAGAGACTTTATTAACAAATGACCTATATTATCAATATTCTAGATATGTATGTTCAGTTTTACGTAACCTCTCCCACACAGGCGAAATGTACTAGGAGACTGTCGCAAAAGGCAGAAAATGTAACAATATTATACTTTAGATGCAATGTAATAAAATCATTACATCGATAGTTAAGCCAATTTAAACAGGTGTGATGCTTATTTGTCTATTATGATATGATACATATTTAATCTTTGGTTATAATATTTATAAATGATTTTTACTATGTATACTGTATATTGCGCTAGTATAGGAGAGTTTCTATGCTGTAGAATATTATTAAAGCTTACAGTCTCTAATCTACTTGTAAATGAATTATATATTTATATATATATATATATATATATATATATATATATATATATATATATATATATATATATATATATACTACACACATACTATGTACACTACAGTAGATTAAGACAAACTTGTATAATTGTGAATATTTTTTTTAATATTTCAATGTTTTTGTTAAATATAAACTATTCCATATATGAAGACATCCATGACTACCACAGATTATATGCTTAATGTCTCTCATTCTAGGAGGCTTATGTCTTGTACATAAAATATTTATATTTTAATTATAATAAATCCCAGCAAATGTATTGAGCCCAAAGTACTTTTAAATAAAGTTTAGATAAGGCTTAAGAGCCTGGAGTGATAGTAGTACATGTAATTAAGTATATACAGTTAGCATACAGCAAATGAATTTGTCAGTTTCCTGCCATTTCGTATAGGTAATAATAGTTTTGTGCAGATAGTTTTTAAATACCATTGTCACAAAATATACAGAATATTAATAATAATGTATGTTTCATAGTGTTTTACAACAAGTAATGTACACTAGAAGAAATCAAGTATATTATGTAATAATTAGAACATCCATTGGCTTGAGTATAAGATATTAATAACAAACAAGAATGCAATTACAATTTAACATTTTACTTATTTGGTAACTTATTTTCTAATTAAACGCTTAATTGAAAAGGCACTTGTTAATATTCCGGTGAACTATCACCACATTTCAGATCATCATTTACAATCAAAGTCTTTTTCATATGCTTGTCTTCAACATCAAATGTTATTAAATCTTCACTGTAGTTGTTTTCTTTCTGTGAACAGTAATGTTTATATTAAGTATGGTATCATACAAACATAGTGCTACAGGTGTAAAACTATACTGCTCCTTCTTGGGTATATACGAGGGGCGGCTAATAAATTCGGTTCATCCCTGGAACAAGCAACAACACCATGTCAACGGAAACTGAAAATTCTCGCAATTTTGAACACCGCGCAGTGATTAAATTCCTCCTAAGAAAAGGGAATAGGCCAAAAGAAATTTTTGAAGAAATGTCATCGGTTCTTTAGGATTCCGAGCCTTCATACACGATGGTAAAAAAATGGGCTCGGCTATTTCAACAAGAAAGAGAGCTGTGAAGACGACCCCCGCCCGGGTCGCCCAGTGACGGTAGTAACAGAAGAAAATTTTCAAAATGTTGAAAAATTTGTACTGGTCGATCGTAGAATTAAATTGTGGCAGATACCAGAAGAGCTACAAATTAGTAAAGAACGAATTGGAAAAATTTTGCATGAACATTTGCATATGAAAAAAAATAGTGCGCGTTGGGTACCGCGAATGCTCACACCGCTCGACAAGCAGCGACGGTTGGCGAGTTGTAAAGATTTTTTGGAGTTGTCAGAGTGATTTGGACGAAATTTGTAACCGCATAGTGATCGTAGACGAAACCTGGATAGAACAGTATGTTCCCGAGTCCAAACAAGAATCGATGCAGTGGATAAAAAAGAGGGAAAGGCCGCCAAAGAAGTTTAAGGTGGAAAAGTCGGCTTCTAAGATTCTGGCAACCATTTTCTGGGATAGCGAAGGAATTTTACTAATGGATTATTTGCCTAAAGGGACTACAATGAATGGCCAATACTATGCAAATTTACTGGGTTAGTCACGTGAGGCAGTCGTACAGAAAAGTCGCGGCAAGTTGACGCACGGAGTGCTGTTTCTGCAAGACAACGCGCCCGTTCTCACCGCTCGTGTAGCGAGAGATGCCTTAAAAGCCATGGGGTTCACAGAGATTGACCATCCACCCTACAGTCAGGACTTAAAACACCCAGTGACTTTTCCTTTTTTCAAACTTGAAAAAGGAGTTACGGAGGCGAAGATTTTTGGACGACAATGAAATGAAGGCGGACGTGGAAAACCATTTTCAAGAGAAATCTTCAGAATATTTTTTCAATGGTATAAAGGCATTATATTCACGATGCGAAAAGCGTATTTTACTTGAGGGGGATTATATTAAAAAAATAAAAATATTAAAGTATACTTTTTTTCATTAAGTACCTTAGGCGGCGAACTTATCAGCCGCCCCTCGTAGGTTTATATCCAGGAGCAGAACTGTATTATACCTTATTTTCTTTAGTTATGGCCATAGCCATAACTGAAGAAAATAAGGTATAATACAGTTCTGAAATAATAAAATTAATAAAATAATAATAGGCCTATTGCCAAAAAAAAACAACATTATATTCTATCCCAAACCCTATACTGGTAAAAATAATTTCAAGACAGAATAACTCAATTTGCCTGACTCGGTGATCAAACATGAGATCTCATGCACGGTGGCCACATTCACTGCTGATGCCACCAAGACAGGAAAAAAGAAACAAAGTCTAGTTCTCAGAAAAAGGGCACACCTAATGATAAGGCATAGTGATTAGTTTAGGTACTTCAGACTAGGCATTACTTACACTTGTAGATGCTACTTCATTCTTAGTTTTCAATGCAGCAGCATAATTTAAAATTGGTTTAGATGTGCTTGATGACACTAGGGGAGGACTTGGGTTGCTTTCCTTAATTTCATTTTCTATAAATTGGACTGAACTCTCGCTGTCAGAGTTGTTGCTGTTAATTGGAACATTACAAACATTCAGTATGTCTACTTTTAAAGGAGTTTTCAATGCTTCCAAACATGCTTGAGCCATTTCTACTTCTCGATTCACATATTTCTCTGCCACATATTTGTCATATGTGTTATGTAGTTCTACTGAATGCCTCTCAGACAAAATGCTTGCCATTTCCTTAATTTCCATTTCAAGTTCTCTGATTGTACTTTCATTCTTGGCTGCTATTTTAGCTTCTTTTGTAAGTCGCAAGTCTACAGCTTCTTGTATGTGCAAAATTGCATCAGTTGTATTGTTACTCTGAACATTAGTTTCTTTCACAATTTTTGTGAAAATGCTGTGTGGTGAGAGTTTATGTGCTTTTTTGTATCCTGTATACCTTTCCCCTAAGTTAGCAGTAATATCTTCCACATACTCATACATGTCAAAACAGTTTATTTTACCAAATCTATACATAAATGTATGTGTTGATCCTGCAGAAGATATTTTGTTTGTTAAGTTGCAAGTAACAAAATTTTTCTTGCCATGATATTTTTCAAAATACTTTTGCAATCCTTTAGATATTAGTTTATCTCTAAATGTTGGTTTAATATTTGTGTTTTGCCGGTATTTATACCAACCAACAATTTCATTTGCAGTACTGGAAAGTAAATCAGAGAGCACATCCTCTTTAATTCTGCCCGTAGGGAAATAAAACAAAGAAACTGATGGCAAAGGCAACACAGTTCTCACTTCAATTTGTGTATCTAGGCGAGCATTATCACTATGGGAATCAGAGATGTGATTCGTTATTTCGGAAGTTACATCGCCGATAAGAAAACCTTCCTGTAAACAAATGTAAAAGTTAATTATTATAGTAAAGAAAAGAAAGCAATAAAAAGTAAACCCCAGTAAATATTATGACCTGGCTGTTTGCAGAGTTTACACATTCATAAAACAAAAACGACAAAGCCGTGCCACTTAATAACACTTTCTCTGTATAAGCCATCACTACATTTAAAGTTTTTGCAAAATATAACTAATGTACAAACAGAATTTGAGGACTTCTCATAAAATTTAGAAATGTATTTACAAAATTTTCAGACAGTTGCACTTGCACTTAGAAATTGACGTGACAAATGTGACAAAATGACATATACGTTGTACACAGATTGTTAAAAAATTATCTACATATATTTATGGTTTCTCTCCGGTTCAAACCATAGTGGTTCCCGCACGATTTATAAATTTTGTTTAAGGCGCTGTTCTAACGTAGATACCATGAAACGCACAATTTTTCGTCGCGCAACTAGCCATATTGGTACATGTCACAAACTAGAAAAAAATTGAGCTTAAAGTCAAGGGTTTAAAAAAAGACTTTTAAAAAAATATTTTATGTATGTAAAATAGAATCACAGTAAAAAAATCACGAAAAAGAGCCAGAAAATAATTTTTCGTCTCACTGTTTGCAATATTTTGATCGTAAACTATCATATTTTATTTATTGATAATAAAGGAAACCTAATGAACTAAAGAATTACCTATTTATGTTCCTATTAAAACATGTATATTTTCTTAAATTAAATAAAATCTGCCAAACGTCTCTGAATTTGACGCTCGGTAGATCACATTAAAATCAAACGCATCGGCAATTTGAACCTTATTGGTTTACACGGTGCACTGAGTGTCGGTTGTTAGTTTGCACCCCGCTCAGTCGGCGATCAGCCCTGAGAAAGATAGGTCACGCTGCTCTAATTACGCATTCGCTACACGCATTTTACGTAAACTTGTTCATTATTGTAATACGCCATTTTGTATAAATTGAGTTCGTACTTTCAGATTTCATATAAACTTCTCATTAGTTTTATATTTCAATCAAATAGAATTTTTGTGTGACTATGGATGCATATTATTAGGACTTATTAGATATTTTTGTTGTGTTTATTTTTTTGTGATAGGTACGTGTTTCTGTGCTTGTAATATATACCTAGGTAGTTAGAAGGATACAAAAATGGGCAATAAGAGAAACAAAGTACTACGAAGAATTTGTACAAGAAAACGACGCAATAAAATTTCAACTGCGCCAGTGCCATAAAGGAAGATCCAACAATGATAAGACGAGCAACGCAACGGATTTTGCTGCAAAATACTATGTGTTTACAACAACGTGGTAGTCATTTTGAAAACTTGCTACGTTAAAAGTTTTATTGTAGGTTGATGAAACTAAATAAACGTGCTGATTTCTACTTGATATTTTTTATTTATTACTTATACCTTTCGTACCTTTACAGAAAAATAAGTGGCACTTGCAGCCCAAGTGTATGTTTAGTAATTTATGGCAAAGGATTAGACAAGACCTAATTTTTTACTTGAGATAGATAATGCAATTTTCGAAAAAAGATGCACGTAGTGGCGGCAAGGTCTTAGTTTAGCCCTTCATAAAACTGTTTTGTTTGGGATACAGGTGTGGTTTTATGTTTTTTTAAAGCTTATTAGATACAGATTAATGTCAATTAATAAAAACTACGGGCAATGGGGACGTTTTCTTGAGTTTTTTAACAATGTTTAAAAAACATTGTAAGAAACTCAGTTTTGGTCTAAAATGTTCCTTATTTTTATGCCACCGGTATTTTTTGGATGTGAATATTATACTGTCGTTATTGTCTACACATTGCGTATTATTACTGTTTTTGTTTCAACACGATTAATCACCTGGTTCAAAGTTACAAGGTTTTCTTGGTACAAGGTCCATAACTACTAAAGAAAAAATATAAATAGGTATAAATTGAAGAATATTATTTTAACTTTTTTTATTATTTTTCCTAGCGATAAAATGATGTCTAGTTTCACTCATTTTCATATGTGCAGTTTATGAAAATTCACACTGTATACTGTGAACTTCTTGAATTGAGATAATTGTATCTAAATTTACATCACTTATTTACGATACCTGAACTGTTATAACGAAAATCAATTTGTTTGTCATACTTGCTTGTGGAGAAGAAGATACATTACGTATAGGTATAATATATGTAGGCATAGATAGAAACCGCTATATTTTTTGTTTTCAATAAATATATAACTGAGTGAAGCCATGAGCAAAAACTACTCTACATTAGATGGTATACTTAGTAGGTTAAATTGTAGACAAATATAACTGCGTGCCGTAAACAACTTATTTCATTTAGTTACCTGACAGATGTACCTATACAGTGTGAATTTTCATAAACTGCACATATGAAAATGAGTGAAACTAGACATCATTTTATCGCTAGGAAAAATAATAAAAAAAGTTAAAATAATATTCTTCAATTTATACCTATTTATATTTTTTCTTTAGTAGTTATGGACCTTGTACCAAGAAAACCTTGTAACTTTGAACCAGGTGATTAATCGTGTTGAAACAAAAACAGTTAATACGCAATGTGTAGACAATAACGACAGTATAATATTCACATCCAAAAAATACCGGTGGCATAAAAATAAGGAACATTTTAGACCAAAACTGAGTTTCGTACAATGTTTTTTAAACATTGTTAAAACACTCAAGAAAACGTCCCCATTGCCCGTAGTTTTTATTAATTGACATTAATCTGTATCTAATAAGCTTTAAAAAAACATAAAACCACACCTGTATCCCAAACAAAACAGTTTTATGAAGGGCTAAACTAAGACCTTGCCGCCACTACGTGCATCTTTTTTCGAAAATTGCATTATCTATCTCAGGTAAAAAATTAGGTCTTGTCTAATCCTTTGCCATAAATTACTAAACATACACTTGGGCTGCAAGTGCCACTTATTTTTCTGTAAAGGTACGAAAGGTATTAGTAATAAATAAAAAATATCAAGTAGAAATCAGCACGTTTATTTAGTTTCATCAACCTACAATAAAACTTTTAACGTAGCAAGTTTTCAAAATGACTACCACGTTGTTGTAAACACATAGTATTTTGCAGCAAAATCTGTTGCGTTGCTCGTCTTATCATTGTTAGATCTTCCTTTATGGCACTGGCGCAGTTTAAAATCTTCTCCTGCAGTTCTGCCTCACTATTGATGGGAGAGTTATAAATTCTCTGCTTCATTGTCCCTCATAGAAAGTAATCAAGGGGTGTCAGATCGGGTGAACGCGCAGGCCACCCGAAGTACTGATTACAAATTCATTCTCACACATATTACATTTAAATTTATATTTAGAGATCAAATCATTTCTGGTTTCTCCTATCAAAGACATGTCTTTAAAATTACAGCTAAATAAAGAACTATGCCTAGATATATTTTTAAGCTGCTGGATAAAGTATGCCACGTTTACACCTCTTCGGCCTTGTATTGGTTCATGTGGTATATCTTCTTGGGTTTCGATATGGTACGGCTCGCTTACGATATTTTGTCTGAAAAAAAAATTACGAGTTAGTGTACCTATATAAATATTGATGCGTAATATAATCACTATATTTATATTACGCATCAATATTTTTCAAAGACACTAGAATAACGTAAACAAGTTGAATTAAATTTTAAATGACGGACCTTCGCCACGGTCTACAATAAATGAACATAGACACAGTCTACGCTAAATGAACTCGCCACATTCTACAAATGGACGATTTGATCTGCAATTATACTTCAACGGTTTTCTTTCGAAATTCCTTTAGTTAACATATAACTATAGTTTTCACAAGGGACCAAATTTAAAGCATTCAGCACAATTGCAGAAGGTACCAAATGCCGTATTCTCGCTGTATTGTTTATGTATACTCTAAGGTCACTACGCGTAAACAGTGGTAGAAATATTACATTATATTATTAGTGAATTTAACAATATGCGTGTTTCCTAAGTCAATAATATAATAAGTAGTATAGTATATTATATAATTATACTTACTCATAATCTGGTTCTTGGTTAGTTCTTGAATAAATCTTGTTAGGATTTACTGCAATAAAATGTGTGTAAGAGGTTGCAGAATTGGCTTCGCTGTAATAAAAATAATTACTTTATTGAAATGCATACCAAAATTACTTTTGTGACAGCAAAATGCGTGAAGTACCTATGAATTATTAATTTTAGAAATAAAGATATTAGGTATACTGAGACATAATAGTTTATAAATTAATCAAAGTTTTATCCGATGTACTATGACTGTATATTATATGTTTTACAAATCAATAACACAACATTCGTTATCGCTTGTGTGCGCCATATTAGTGCTGTTTGTTGTTCGCCGTGGCGGAATCTTAGCGCTCCAGCCGCTCGGTTCGAGTTCATGCAAATACCTACTATTTCAAATATTGAAAACTGTGATAGCATGTATATTGTGATGATAATTGATACATATGCATGATCGATAGGTACTATTTCGTGTATCTATAATACAATCATTCATAAGAAAGTGTGTACCTACAAAAATGTAACAATTTTCATACTCACTTGACCACAGATGAATTTCTGTTTTTATTGCGTCGTTTTCTTGTACAAATTCTTCGTAGTACTTTGTTTCTCTTATTGCCCATTTTGGTATCCTTCTAACTACCTAGATATATATTACAAGCACAGAAACACGTACCTATCACAAAAAAATAAACACAACAAAAATATCTAATAAGTCCTAATAATATGCATCCATAGTCACACAAAAATTCTATTTGATTGAAATATAAAACTAATGAGAAGTTTATATGAAATCTGAAAGTACGAACTCAATTTATACAAAATGGCGTATTACAATAATGAACAAGTTTACGTAAAATGCGTGTAGCGAATGCGTAATTAGAGCAGCATGACCTATCTTTCTCAGGGCTGATCGCCGACTGAGCGGGGTGCAAACTAACAACCGACACTCAGTGCACCGTGTAAACCAATAAGGTTGAAATTGCCGATGCGTTTGATTTTAATGTGATCTACCGAGCGTCAAATTCAGAGACGTTTGGCAGATTTTATTTAATTTAAGAAAATATACATGTTTTAATAGAAACATAAATAGGTCATTCTTTAGTTCATTAGGTTTCCTTTATTATCAATAAATAAAATATGATAGTTTACGATCAAAATATTGCAAACAGTGAGACGAAAAATTATTTTCTGGCTCTTTTTCGTGATTTTTTTACTGTGATTCTATTTTACATACATAAAATATTTTTTTAAAAGTCTTTTTTTAAACCCTTGACTTTAAGCTCAATTTTTTTC
The DNA here is from genome assembly GCA_963564715.1 of Catocala sponsa. NCBI lineage: Eukaryota > Metazoa > Arthropoda > Insecta > Lepidoptera > Erebidae > Catocala > Catocala sponsa. Next base: position 14,964,827 of record OY751338.1, on the reverse strand, counting down.
TAGTTTGTGACATGTACCAATATGGCTAGTTGCGCGACGAAAAATTGTGCGTTTCATGGTATCTACGTTAGAACAGCGCCTTAATGTATTTTATTAATTTCACCTGATTTTTTACAAAAAGTGTCAAACTTCCCTCATAGTGAGTCTTTATAAAGTGCACATATTAAAAAGGGTGAAAATATGGTCAATTTTATCGACGGAAAAAATGTTTAAAAAAATCAAAAATTTAAAATTAAAAGAAATTAATTTATTTTAAATTTAAATTTAAAATGTAATAAGAAAAAAGTAGGGTAAAGGGGACATTTTTTTGATAAATTTTACAATTATTGCAAAATTTGGTAGAAAAATGGTAAATTTTCTTCGAAAAATCATTAATAACTAATTTATGAGGTTTATTTTCAAAAAATTATGGCTTTATTAGCTCGGCCTATTCGAGATTATTATTAATTTTGTTTTGTTTTAATATCACATTTAGTTTAAAAGTAGTAACACTTTGTTTGCATGGGGTACCAAGACGCGAGTAAAAAAAATTAAAGTCCATAAAAAAAATTAAATCTTTTTTTTATTTTTTAAACATTTTTCCGTCGATAAAATTGTTTATATTTTCACCCTTTTTAATATGTGCACTTTATAAAGACTCACACTATATAACTTCTTACAACTACAACATTCCTGAAACCTATTCTGAATGTTTTAAAAGATAAGAAAGCCGTAATGGCGTAAATTATAATCACGCATCTTTACACACTTATCTCAGAAACTGTTGTAAGGCCCTTTTTGGTTTTCACATTAGTGAAAACCAAATATAGATGCTAGTAGTAGTATCAACCTACTATGTAGACACTAGCATCAGCTAGTACATGCATCGGCACGAGAAAGGATTAGGCATTCTGGAAAGTAATCATAGGTACGCCAATGGGATTACGTATAGAATATTTAGAAATTTAAATAATCAGTTTGTCTTTTGTATTTTGAAAAGACTATTCCCGCGCTAGGAATAATTCCTGTGTCGCGGGAGACTACAAACATTCAAACAACGGACACAAAGAACACCCAAACTCGGAACAACCATATTATTATGTGGATCACACAAATTATTGTGTGGGGATTGAACCCACAACACTCGGCGCGACAGCAGTGCCTGATATACTTCTTATGTGTGCCTGATAGTGTGTTAATGGTAACCAGTCAGTAGGTCCAACACTGAGAGCCGCTATGCCAATTGCTGATATTAGATACGGATATAGCGTGGTAGTTCTCAATCTGAATCGAATGTAATCTGGGAGCATTCTGGAGTAGGGTTGTAGTTAGATTAAATTACATGCAAGAACGCGCTGTCGAAGGTGCAGCGATTGGCCTGCATGGCTATAACAGGGGCGTTCCCGATTACGCCAACGGCAGCGTTAGAGGTCCTGCTGGATCTAACGCCGCTACACATTATTGTGGAGTCAGAGGCGATAAAAGCGCTACATAGACTATCCGTGCATGGGCTGTAGAGCATCAACATGCCGGTAACTCGACACACAAAATTGGAGATTTCAAGGGATCTCAAAAGGATTATGAGCATGGGATGCTACAAATGCAACCATTGCACATATTCAAAAATAATTTTGAAATAAACGTCCCCACGGGTGATGAATGGAGACAAGGTCTACAATCCCCTGACAAGGGTTGTCTCAACTGGTACACTGATGGTTCCAAAATGGAAACAGAATCAGGCGCTGGTATCTATACAATGGCCAACGACTGTAAGGTGAGCCAAAGCATGAGCAAATATGCAACGGTCTTCCAAGCGGAAACCTATGCTATAATTGCCTGTGTTCAGGAGAATATCAACAGTGGTGTCACTGACAGGACTGTGTATATTCTCAGTGACAGTCAAGCGGCTCTTAAGGCTCTGGACTCGTATAGGGTGGACTGCAGAGTGGTCCTGAACTGTGTTAAGATCCTCAACAAACTTGGCAGGAAGAACACAGTCAGACTGGTGTAGGTTCCGGGGCATGCAGGGGTGCAGGGGCAATGAGGAGGCGGATGAATTAGCCAGAAAGGGCTCGGAGCAACTGTTTGTAGGCCCCGAGCCATTCGTGGGACTCTCTGAGAGCACCGTCAAGGCAGTTTTGAATGCACATGGCAATGATAAACACAGGCTAGAGTGGATGGCTCTTAGGGGTCTGGAACACTCCAAGAAATTCATTGCAAACGGAGCCTCAGGCTTCACCCGGAAATTCTGCAGGTATAGCAAGAGCCAAATGCGTCTGCTCACAGGAGCATTCACTGGCCATTTTGGCACCAACGACTTTCTGTGCAGATTGAGATTGGCACACAATTCGATCAGCAGAGCCTGTGGTGAACAGGAAGAGTCCATATCGCACCTACTGTGTGAATGCGACGCGTTGGCTGGACTGAGGATGGGTCTGATGGGATTGGCATATCCAAACCCTGAAGACTTCAGTCTTCTCCCTCTGAATTGTACACTGCGGCTAATGCAGTACATTCATAAGGAGATAACTAAAGGATAAATCTTGGGGCCGACACAAAGATCCCACTGGGTCGAAGTGTCGCCGGTCTGTACTGACTGGCCCCCACACACAAGATACTCGTAAGATAGATTAAATTACTACTATCACTACTATGTTAGATACGTCGGCTGGCCGTAAATAGTTAAACAGTGCTCTTCGAGTTGGCGGCGGCGAGTCGACTGATTCCAACATCGCAGGAATAAATTAATCTAAAAGATACATGATAATGTGCATTTGCAGAGGGTACTAAGACAAAAAATAGATTATGTCTCTCACCAGTCCATAAATTTTTATGAAAAAGTCATTACAATTTGTTATTACATTATATATGAATGACTAGATGTTCCCGCGGTTTCACCCGCGTTTATCGTTACTGCGCCGCCCCCGTGAGTCGTAGCGTGATGTTATATAGCCTATAGCCTTCCTCGATAAATAGGCTATCCAACACTAAAAGAATTTTTCAAATCGAATCAGTAGTAATCACGCAGAATAAACCAGGAGAAACATCGTTTGTACTATGTCTGTAATAAGTAATTATTTTGCTGCGATGTTATTTTAAAACTGCTATATCTCCTAAGATATTCATTGAAATCGAATGATGTAAAGGGCAATTTTGTTTTAAATGAAATACTTGTGATGAATAACGTATTTATTTGGATAAGGATTAATATCATGTTTATAAAAATACCTTCGCAAATAATGCATTATTTTAGAACAAATTTCGTTAGCATAAAAATGGTTATAGTGAGCCAACCTTAAAAGATAGACATATGCTGTCGCGGACTTTTTTTTAGAACTTTTAAAGGGGAACAATTCTGTCGTACATGATTTTTGCGAAACTTTAACTGTTTACGCAGCGCACGCAGCGGAAGCTCTCAAAAGGAAAAAATACTCTCCGATTTTGAAACATTCTTCATTGGTGCTCCGCTCCTATTGATCTTAGCGTGATGATATATAGCCTATAGCCTTCCTCGATAAATGGGCTATCTAACACTGAAAGAATTTTTCAAATCGGGCCAGTAGTTCCTGAGATTAGCGCGTTCAAGTAAACAAACAAACAAACACTTCAGCTTTATAATATTAGTATAGATAATAAACAAACTGAGAAACACACATTGGCATCTTACTACCCGTTGGAATATTATAACACAGGAAGGTCATGTCCTAGGTCATGTCCTGGGTCCTGATAACATACCGCCATTATTCATTGTCAAGTGTGCCAAAGAACTAGCTAAGCCATTAACGATAATTTTTTCGCGTTCTGTTAAGGAAGGAATTGTGCCTAGTATATGCAAGTACGCGTACATAATGCCTGTACACAAAATTGGGAATAAAGGTGATATCAATAACTACAGATCCATATCCAAATTATGTCTGTTTGGAAAAATACTTGAACGCCTTATTTACACGCAAGTATACAGCACTTTCTCTTCAACCTTCATTCCCGAACAGCACGGCTTCCTTAAAAATCGCTCGACCACCACTAACCTACTTTCATTTGTCGACTACTCTACAAACTATATGGACGATGGCGGTCAGGTAGACTGTATTTTTACAGACTACAATAAATGTTTCGAACGTATTGACCATAATATACTTTTACAGAAGATTTTTTACGCAGGCATTCATAGCAACTTATTTCGGTGGATGACATCTTATATACAAAATCGTTCCCAGGCTGTTGCTATAAACGGTGTTGTGTCGAAATGGCATGTAGTCTCTTCAGAAGTTCCCCAGGGATCGCTTCTCGGGCCCTTTTTATTTAATATTTTCATTAATGACAGTCACACATGCTTTCAAAATTCATCATTTTTACTCTACGCAGATGACATGAAAATTTTCAAAAATATAAACAGTGTTGAAGACTGCTACTCTTTACAACAAGATCTCGTAAGACTCGTAAGACTTGAAAACTATTGTCAGCTAAATAATCTAGAACTCAACGTAGCTAAATGTTTCACAATTACATTCACTCGCAAGAACAACAAGCATACCCTACACATACACTCTAAAGAATGACCATCTGAAACGTGTAGATTACATACGAGATTTAGGTGTGATACACGACTCTAAACTTACCTATGAGAAGCACATATGACTATGTAAGTCAATAAAGCTAACAAAGCCATGGGGTTTTTAAAAAGATCTTGCTCCCAGTTCACGGATGTCAAAATAATTAAAATATTGTTCTGTTCCTTTGTCCGTAGTTCATTAGAATACTGTTCGCAAGTTTGGAATCCTATGTATGACGTTTACATTTCTAGATTGGAATCTATCCAGCGAAACTTTACAAGATACCTTCAGTACAAGTGTAAAACCCGCTATCGTAATTATGAATCGAGGTGCAAAAGGTACCATTTATTACCACTTAGGGAGAGAAGGAGTATATCAGATATCTCTTTTCTCGTTAAGTTAGCACAATCTTACATTGACGCCCCACAACTTCTCTCCAAGATTCAGTTACGTGCCCCTACTAGATCTGTTAGGATACCTTTTCTTATTCTTAACGTCCCTCGCTGCAGCACAAATTACAGACAAAATTCTTTCTTTTTAAGATCCGCTAAGTGTTACAATAAATTGTTTGACTTTTCTGAACTTGACTTATTTACTACTAAGCCGCATGTATATAATCAAATACTTGCCAAACATTGGTACGAATTGGTTCAATAACTGTTTAAATTGCACTTCACGACGTATTATTGTATATGATGTTTTGTTACTGTTACAGTTTGTATAATAATCCTTTTATTACTGTAATATTGTAATCATTTCTTTCTTTTTTTTATATAAACAAGTAAGCTCTCATTGTTATCTAAATGTATGTAATTGGTAGCTAGTTATATTATTTGTTTTTATTTTTAAGTTGTTAATACTGTTAGTTTTCCAAATATAATAAAATAAAAAATAAAATAGGCTAGGGTAGACAATTAGTTAAGTATATAGTTTATTATTATTACTAGTAATTTAATTAGTGGCGAGGGGAGAGATATTATTTGCATTTATCTCATGAAATTAATTTATGAATTTAATTGGGCATCACTGGTCGCGATATGACGGGTGCGTTCCACTTAGCGTTCACAACACCCAAGATGCTCCTTTAACCGTTCCACGTGACGACTGCGATCGTTGTGGTCGTGGCGAAAACGTCATGACTCAAGCTCACGTAAAGCTCACGACGACCCATCCCGAGAGGTGGGTCGTCGTGAGCGCTGAGAAAATTAGCGCCATTTAAAAAATATAAAGTAACTAAGATGGCGACTACGAAAATATAATTTTATTTGATGCGATTTTGATGAAACGATGAATACTTAAATAAGTAAAAATTTTATTATCTACGGTGTTTCACTTGTCAGTCTTTTGAATTCTTCATCAGAGTAACGATTAATTACATTATTTATGTAAATCGTAAATACGTGGTCTAAGTTTACGTTTTTCACGATTTTGATGCTGAACTGGATTAACTAGTACGTTCTAGAGCATTATTGCAACGCACTACCAAATATCCTACTGTGACCGTAAAATACATTTTGCATATATTTGAATGTACGATAGGTACAATTAATTAAAAACTCCACAAAATTATGAAATACTAGATTTTGCCCGCGGCTTCACTCGCGCTAATGTAGATTTATGTTAAAATAGATTTTTAGTAGCCTATATGTTATTCCGATGAATAAACAATAATACTGTAAAGTTTCATCGAAATCCGTTCAGTAGTTTTTGCATGAAAAAGTAACAAACATCCATGCATCCTCACAAATTTTCACATTTATAATATTAGTAGGAAGTAGGATATGAAATATATTTTATTTATATAAATCCAGTTAAGCAATAACTACCTTTATGAGTTTATTGGTCAGACAAGTTACAAATTGTAAACTAACCTCTTTAAGGTTTCGTTTTTTTTTTCTAATTCAGCATTTGTATTATTTACGTCAACACTCAAAACACTCCATTATCCGTTCCACTTGAGTTTACAATCATTGTAAGCACAGAGTACTTTATATACAACTGAAATAGAGGTGTATCTCATAGACTAAACTGGGAAACGTCAAGTGTCGCCTCTGAACGCGGGTTTTGGAACTAATGCCAATATAGACATAACTAAGTATAGCTACGTCTTTTACATAGTGTACGATGGTAGCTATATATTATTTATATAGCTACTTACTGTTATTTTCTTAATTGTTATTTATGTTTACTAAAAATAAAACAATGTTATTTATCGATTTCATTATTTATTTCTTTCTTTTAAAACATTTCATAAATAGTTTTTTGGCTTTTACTTTATGCAAATCCGTATCATCGTCACACCCTCTCTTATTAATTAATATTTTATTGATGTCTTTACAATAATTATGAATGAAGAATCTGCAGGATATTTTTATTAAAAAGTCTATTACCTTTTCTTTATGATTTTCACATTCTATAAATGTAAAATCAACGTGCATTAGTATAATGGTTTTTATTAATTCTTTTAAATATTTTTTTTCTAAATGGTTTTTTAATATTGTGTAATTTATATCCTGCAGATTCGAAATACAGTTTAGGAGAGAGTCGCTGGGGCTACAAAGCCATTTTTTATTAGCATATTCCCTGTATTTTAAATATTCAGGCTCATGGTTGGACATCAAATTTTTAGTACACTGATCACACCCCTTGAAGACCTTTTTCTTAGTGCTTTTAACAAAATATCCAGTAACATACTGTAATCCCCCAATTTTACGAGGGTCATTTTTTTCTTCAAGGGGTGTGAATGTGATGTCTGGAATATTTTCGAGCTCACAATTAATTTGTTCTTTGCTGCCCCCGCTTGTGATGAGAACTTCATGCAAAGTGTAACAATCGTCTACTTCACAATTGGCCCCAGGGAATTGATTGTAAGTTTGTAGCGCTCGGAAGCAAGTGGAACGGGAAAAGCTGTGGTCGTGAGCATGAGGCCGGCCGCGGCCGTGAGTGTTGTGAGCGGTAAGTGGAACGCACCCTATGTAGGATGTAGGCACTTGACAGATTACAGTGGATACTGTGGTTAAGTTATTCGACAATCTCCTTGCCCGTTGTTGCTGAACTGAAATAGTAAAAACGATCTATATAATAGATACACATAATTTGAGTGATTAATTATAATTAAATTCAGTGCGTATTTTTTTTTATAAACTACATGTTGTAGTATTAATGGTAAGTTAAATTTGAAGCGATATTTATTGAACCCATGAATTAGAACTATACCTTTATAATTTATAGCTAAAATTAGTGTTTGGTACTATTTAGGGATTTTACTGGTTTTGCAAAATGTTCTCGTTGTTTCGGGCTTAGGTTTAGCTTTCATCATATTTATTATCTAATGTTGCAGGTGTAATTTTACGTGAAATATCTAGTAAACACATATTATGCCAAAATATATTAATAGATAAATAATTGCTTCAAAAGTGAAATTCTATTTAAGGGTAATTACAACATTTAAAAATTATGTGAGTGTAATAATATATTTGTTTTAGGTATAAAAGATTTAAACTGCATTTGCATGATCAGGCTGAGAGGTATTCCCTTAAGAAAAACTGTTAACTTAGGACTTTTAAGATTAAGTTTAAATTTTTTTAACAAGGTCCCATCCAAGATGATTTCCCCAATCCATGGCTGTGCTAAGAAGGAATGTAAACAAATTGACAATGACTCTATCAAAAATAAAAAATATTACAGACGAGCTGAACACAGGTAAGAATTAATTCAATATCAGTAAATTATTATTTATTTACTTTATATTTTTATTATTTGATTTGATTTTTTATTTTAAGGAGAAATGTTTCTTTTATGTTATGTTTATGCTACTACTTATTGTTGGATTTTTGTTCTATAGATGTTAAAGTAATATTTAAAATAACCTTGTCATATTAACCCGTCAGCCATATTAAGTCTTAGAATACCAGACATAATATTGTCTTCTGTTAACATTAATTTTATTAATTGAAATTAAACTACTATATTATATGGATTTTATCACATTGTTTATTTATTACATAATTTAGAAACTGTTACACTACTATTACTATTAACTTTACTAATTTTTAAGCTAATTAAATTATTGAAACTATAAAAACTATTTATATTTATGTTTACACTTTCCCCGACGTTTCGGTTGCTTTTCAGCAGCCATGGTCACAGGGAGACTAATATGATAGTTGTCTCAATGTTCCAGTGTAGTTATTTCAAAGTACCCGAATATAATTTAATCATTGGTGTTTCTATTTATGCAGAATGAGCTCAAAGTATCAATAGCTGTGGTTTCTTCGTCTTGCATTTGACTATTTAAATTACTGGATCCCAAGCTGGTGGTACATTCCAACCATCTTCTCTATTGAAATTAAGATGTTTTTTGATTTCAATAGCCTCGCGAAGCATCCTTGGTAGGAATCATTGTTTTTTAGTGAGCATCTGTGTTTTGTCAAATCTCAGGTAGTGGTTGGTCCCCTGTTACACATGTTCACCACACAGCAGACTTCAACAAGCGTTGGTGTTTTACATCAGCTATGTGTTCTTTTATGCGGGTGCATATCTCTTGGTTTGACCAATGTATGAGAGTCTGCAGTTACAATCTATTTTATAGACCCCTGCATCTTGTAAAGGTAGTTGGCACTTGATGGATGGTAAAAATTGACTTATCTTCGTTGGCGGCTTGAAGTATGTGTTGAATGAAGCTCGCTTCAATATGTAGCCAATCTTGTCAGTGACATCCTTTACATAAGGCAATATAGCAGGCTGGCGCTCGAGTGTGGCTGGCTTTTCTCGGGATCTGTGACAACGGCGAGGCTGTTGGAGCTTTTTGTTTTGCAGTACTTGCTTGTCATGTTGAAGCTCGGCATCCAGATGTTTCTCATCACAGATCCCGTGGGCTCTCTGAAACAAAGACAATCCCACAGTAGCTAACTGTTTAGGATGGTGGTGAGATTCACCACTTAAGTATCTATTTGTATGGGTCTTTTTTCTATACACAGTGTGGCTCAAAGTATGATCAGGATTCCTGATGACAAGTACATCTAAGAAAGCTAATGAATTATTTGCCTATAATTCCATAGTAAATTGGATGTTGTTATTAATGGAATTAAGATGTTCTAGGAATACACTTACACTTTCTGTTGGTAATATTGTAAAACTATCATCTACAAACCCCTTATAAATCCTGGGTGTGATGGGGGCAGTCTGTAAAGCTTGAGCCTCAAAGTCCTCCATATATATATCGGCAACAACAGGCGATACTGGGGAGCCCATTGCCACACCATCAACTTGTATGTAGAATTTATTGTCCCACTACAGATAGCCAGTTGTTAAGCAATGCTTAAGTAGTTCTGCATATTCCTCAGGCATATTGTACTCTATTAGCTTCCTTTTAGTTATTTCAATACAGTCATGTACAGGTATGTATGTACATTAAAACTAATCATTGTTTCATTGTTAGTGAGCCGTAGGTGTTTAATCTCACTCACAAAACGGTATGAATCCTTTACCTACATGTGCTCTCAAGTTGCCTCTAAGTGGTAAGAGTTTCTTCGCTACGTGCTGAGCCAGTTTGTAAGTTGGTGTGTCGATCTGACTCACAATAGGACGTAGGGGAGCATTTTCCTTGTGTATTTTTGGTAACCCATACAGCTTTAGAGGTTTTACGCAAGCTGGTAGGTATTAATTGTTTAACGTCTAGATTTAGTTTTCCGGAGTATTTATGTACCTATGATATCTTTGGTTTTGTTCAATATTTTGTTTGTAGGGTCTGTTTTAATCAGTTTATAATGTTGTTTCATCCGAAAGTAAATTTTCAATTATATGTTTATAATCTGACGCACCTATCCATTATGACCGTAGCGTTTCCTTTATCTGCACGGAGTAGGTACAGTAATACACCGAACTTACGTGATAGGTGGGACTGAGCGATAACCGTGTAAGTCGAATTCGCGTAAGTCGGGGTAGAGTTCAGCATATAAATACATATTGGATTTTACAAATATAAAATCGTCAACTGCCGTTATTGTGATTTAGAAGACTTCATAAAATCTAAGAAAGTAGTTTTGACGACGCATTATCCCCTCAATTCCTGAACAATAGTGTAGGGACAGTAGGTCTAAATTGATATTTGAGAGTTGTGCGATGACCAAACAAAATACGAATCGAAGAGAATTGAAAATCGCGTAACTCCGAGTTCGCGTATGTCGGGGTAGCGTAAGTCGAGGTATTACTGTACTATCTGGCCTAGCCCGCAAGTTCTTCAGTGTGACGAATTCATTTTTGGGAAGATTCGGTTTGGGCACTTTACTTTGGCGCAAGACCGATGAAATGTCTTGACGTACCTACCTATAGCGTCCAAATCTTCCTTTCTTATGTTATTCTTGACTAGGTAGTCCTCGACGTTGCAAATAATGGCCATACCAGACATAATAATTAAAAACGCAACCATTGTCTGGCCACTGGTGTATCACTGCAACTCTATAGATTCATTACCTTTACTACAATGATTATGACAATAGTAGGTAGTGTTAATTTAGTGATTAAGTGATCCCTTTAAAAAATAAGTCAAATATTTGATAATAAAGTAATATTTGATTAATTAGATTCTTTGTTAATTTCATGTAATATTTATCTGCAGCCCATATAAAGTACAAATAGTGTAGTAAAGTAAAAATAATTTAATATTTTAATTGAGAAAGATGCACTATATTAAATGTTTTGTCCCAGTACTAATGTGATTTCAAACATACCAATGCATTTGCATTTGCCACCATAGAATGCACTTGCTGTGCATGAGGTCTCATGTTGGATTCTATGTTGGGCCAATAAAAGTTATTGGATTTGTCTGACAAGATATTCTTGAATAGCAATACAATAAATGTCAGCTAAGAGAGGGAGCTGGTGGTGTTGCACACCCTATGCCTTAGAATGCGTGAAAACCATTGGTCCTGCAACTGACCCCTATCAGATAAATCCAAAATGTGATTTCTCAGAGTATCAGAGTGAGAATATAGAAATGCACACACTCTGTATAATATGTTACTGTGAAATAATTAAAGATAGCACAACACTAGAAAACTAGTTGAGTTTCAACATAGGAACACAAATTGTTAAACCCAAAAAGTTGTGAATTAAACTAGGCTCAATATATTATTAATATTATATTATATGTCATTGACAATTAATATACCACACTAGATTTGATTAAGAGGGTTTGGGTCACATTTGTGTAAACATTACTGAAAGTGACATGATACTTCTGTGATATGTTTTGTTATTGATATCTCCATCCTTTACAAAAAGGGAGGTAATATTGTTAGGAATCAGATGTAAAACAGCTTAAAAAAATAACAGACACACTTTAACCTTTAAATAATCATTGACTTATTCAAGAAATGTATTAACAAATAAAGTAAGAGATAATTGATATCACCCAACAGCGATCACATACCACGTCCGTTCCGTCTGCCGCTCGATGTCAAAGTGAGTCATTGCGCGCCGAGCGCGCTTTTATAGCACGCTCGATCGGATGATTCGTGACGTTACTTGTTTACGTCGCATTCCGCAACTAACAATATATTATATTTCTATATCTATATATATCAATCTTAGTTTATATAGTAACTTAGTATATAATAGTTTTGATTGTCCTGGCCTGGTTTACTGGAATTGAATTCTGCAAACAGAACTGGCATAACTTTTTGAAATCAATGTGAATATAAACATTGTATTTATGAATATATTTTCTGCATTGCAATTCAGAACAAAACAAGAGAGATTTCCATTAACAAACTACATTGAGAGATAACTTCTCTTTTTGTGCTATTTTTATCATAAGTTTATTTATCACTGCCATCAGAATTTAAACTATTCCTAGCGTGATTTTGTGTCACAATTTAATATAGGTATAGGTATATTTTTCATGTTTGTTTGCATGTGTGTTTTTATGTTGGTATGACAAGACACAAAACTAGTGGATTTAAAATTAGTTTTACATCTACATACCTCACGTCTATACTATAATATGTATATGTAGGGGTAGAGATTACATCCATATTTCGCCAGCTATCCTACGTAAAAACGGGGAGCTGTTGCCGTTTTCAGAGAAAATCTCAGTAACACTTTGTCCGACCTGGAAATCGAACCCTCAAGCTCAGCAGTTAGTTACATTCACTACCGCTGCGCTACTGAAGCAGTTAAACTAGTTTAAATATATGTAAATACTAGCTTTTGCGCGCGGCTCCGCCCGCGTGGTATCTACATCAATAAAAAGTAGCCTATGTCCTTCCCCAGATTTTAAACTATATCTGTACCAAATTTCATCTAAATCGGTTGAGTGGTTTAGACGTGAAAGGGTAATAGACAGACAGACAGATAGACAGACAGAGTTACTTTCGAATTTATAATATTAGTAAGGATTAGTAAGGACAATTTTATTATTACAAAACATTGGCTTTCGACTCCCTACCTTAGAAAACGTTGCACGTGGTGGTATGTTACAGTTACCATTTTACAACCAGTACTAGTCGTTAACGATATCGGTAAAAGTAGCAAACTTGGCTGCTGACCAAAAGGTCTTGTATCCCACAGTCCAAAAATACATTTGAAAGGTACAAACAACTTCGATTGATCATAATTCATAATAATAGATATAGCTAGTAGATTGTAACATCGTAGCTTGGCTTTGAAGCTTTATCGCTGGTTTTGCTGACCCTCTATAAAAATATAGAAGGTCAGATTTATAACTCACACGTTTTGTCTTATTGATAACGCCAAAATTATTAACTTATTTTTCGATTATTTTGCTCGAACATGGTGCTATCATATGGGCTCCACATGAAGCTAAGTATAGCACCATGTTGGAGAGAGTCCAAAATAAGTTAACCAGGCACCTGTACATGAAATTATACAGTGTTTATCCATTTTTTACCGACTTCAAAAAAAGGAGGAGGTATTCAATTCGTCTGTATTTTTTTTTTATTTTTATGTTTGTTACCTCGTTACTTTCGACTGGGTGAACCGATTTTGATGATTCTTTTTTTATTTGAAAGCTGGTGCTTCCCGTATAGTCCCATTTAATATTGATCAAGATTGGACCATTCGTTTTCGAGTTATACTTAATGATGCGTATTTGGCTACATTGATGATGTTCTCATATTTGGCAAGCCCCAGTATATACCACTTCAAGCGACTAATTATTATCTCGAGTTCGGTGAGGTGGTCCAACTGAAGCGATCATTCGTTATATGTTCATATGTACCCAATTACTGCACCTGTAACCAGGCAATTCTCCGCAAACTTTTTCACGTCATTTCCTCGGCTGCTACCATGGCTGAGAATAGTTGGACTGCCAAGAAGTGGGGGCGTTTTTGTAGCTGGCCACACGGATATTTTAGTGCGTGTCGCCCTTAGGCCTAGCGTGCACTGCCTTGCGTTTTTTTAACGCATAATCTGTGAAATATATAGTGTCATAGAAGTGCGCGCATTGCGGTGAAATAAACGCAATGGGTAAAGTCGTCGTTGGACTCCCGCTGCAAATTTGCGGTGAATCTGCCGCACATATTTTTGTATCGCATAGAGATCTCAAGAAGTGCTGCGCACTGCGGTGAAAAAAACGCACTGAGACAGTCAGTTGATGTTGGGACGTGACACAGATATGATGATGATGGCGAAAAGCTTTTTTGGATACGAACGTAGATCGTTATATCTTCGGGAAAAAGCCTTTAATAGGCCTTAAGGCAGTCAAGGGATGAACCCAATACCGATTGAGTACCCTTTTTTACGCAATAATAAATACCTACTAGCGGTCGCCTAGTGGTCAAAATTCGACCAAAATTCCTAAGCTTGCTACTTTGTTTTTTGTTTTTCTTTATTACATATAAATAAGCATACTTAGTTACAAAGAATTGTATGACGTCAGACGAACAATGCCGAAATACTACGAACGCGATTCGACTGCGTGTGTGAAATGCATGGATGTGTACGTGTAGTGTTTTTCGTTAATTTAATGTATTTCTAATGCATATTTTATAAAAATATTAGGATTCGCCCCTCCTTCTCCATATAAACTTTAAGAGCGTATACTCAAATTTAGATGAAATCTGCATCTTTTACGGATTTTTCAGGGCTCATAACTTAATCATACGCTCAAAAAATGTAAAATAAATAACATTTCTATTAAGATTAACTATTATACTTGTGCACTACAGAGCAAAATTTTAAATTTTATTTATAGTTTTTTATAAGGAATTAACTTTCTGTACACCGTTTTACGAAATTTGGCGTCAGAGCTTTGTTTCAAGTCGGATATCACCAGTTTGCTATGGAAACATATCTTATTTTAAGGCTTTAATATACAGAATGTATAGTGTTAAAGTGCAGCACAGTGTAAAAATACTTAATTATATCAAAAAACTAGTCTAAATCAGTTATAAATAAACTCAAAATCGGTAAATTTCAACATTTTTTTTACTATTATTTGACTCTGAATTTAAATAAAATATGTATATTTTTAAGAAGTATGTAATGCTAAATACTCAGTATTTTTTTCAAAATTTTAAATGCACTAATCTATTTTTAACAATTATTTTAAAAAGCACTATAAAACCGCGCGCGCAAGCTTCGCTCGATTAGTACACGCCGGGTTCTCCCAGTGACAGGATGTATCACATTTCTCCGGCGACATCGCTGCGGACCGCGTTATAGCGTAAGCAATATTTTATAGCGTGACTTAGTAGTTTTGATAATTTGGTGAGTACAATTTATTATAAATTAAGTTCCTAATTACATTAAATGTAAATTTATGATATTCAAATGTTATGTTATTATGTAATGGTAAATAATTGTATTTGTTTTCAGAAATGGGTAACAAACGTAAACATTTCGGCTGCAGCAAATAAATAAAAACAAAGTCAATAGCTTACGCACGGCAAATAAAAAAGTGAGTTACTTACAATGTATAAAGATTTATGTTTTTTTTTGTAATATGTATTATATTATTATCTGCATTGTAATAGTGTTTAATCGATCATTTATAACGTATTATAATCGATTTTAGTAAACAGCGGTCTTTCCAGAGCAAATGTTGTGATTGAAGGCCACCCGATTTACTTCTGATTTTATTTTTCATGATTATTTTTCTAATAATAATTCATATAGTAAAAAATATTTTTATACTATTAATATTTTATTTTGATACCCCCTCGATAAATTTGGAAGGTATTTTTATAAGATAAGATACGATTATTTGTGAATTATAGTATATGTTTCTGCGCAATAAATCTACAATTTCCATTTTTTATAATTTAGATATACTCGGTGTCATTCTTACGGTTAAGACATATCTGACGACACCTTGCAAGCTAAAATCTTATGAGACGTATAATCTCTAGGACGTGCCAAATAAATATACATACATACGGTCGAAAAAATGGAACATAAATTAATATCTTTCTATGGTAAATGTCTCTTGCCAGAATTAATTGACTCAAGAAAAAGCCGCTCAATGGCTATAAGAGACGTTAGATTTTAAAATAAAAACAACTTTTGTGCTTTTCCTGTGGTTTTATTTTAATGTTTTAATTGCGGTTATCAAATCCAAAATAATCTCTGATTGCCATCCATTCTACCTACATCTGCCATAGATATAACGCCGTAATTGGAAATGTGAAGTTCGCTTTTCACTTCGGAATAATATCTACTCGGGATACTCGAGTTCTTTGTAAGAATGTAATATAATTGTATTCGATCTCACCGCTCTATTCAAAAATATGGAGAGCTATATAAATTTATATCTTGAATCCAAAGAAAATTGGTATATACACTAATTTCCTAATATTAATATGCTCTATTTAACTTTATACTATGTATCTCAATGCGGATTAGCAAATAAAATATTTTTAATAATGCAATAATTACAAAAACAATATAAAATAACGGACTTATATACATATAATTAAAAATAATTCAAGTTATTTAAAATGTATAAAAAGGAATAAAATAGTATCAAAATATTCGATACTACCTGTGCTAGTCTTTTTAATAATCTGGTAAGGTAATAATTACATAAACAATATTACATAATGGATCTATACACATATAATTAAAAATAAGTCACGTTATTTCAAATGTATGAAAAGAAATAACAAAGGTATCAAAATATTCGACAATAACTTTGCTCGTAGTATACGATATTATTATTGAAGTGTGCGCCACTGTTTCGACGAGCTTGCGTTCGCGGCACATTTGAGTTGCGTAATTTTGAATATACGCCCTTAACTGTGCCTAATTTCATACTCCTCCGTCCGCGCAATTTTCGTAAAAAGGGGTACAAAGTTTTTGCTTCACGTATTAATATATAGATATACAGATAGCAACTCTTGTATCGTAGTCTATAACGATAACGTGTATGCACCACAGCTGGAGTTCGAATGACAAAACGTGCGTTTTTTTCGCTGCAGTGCGCGGCCTCGTGAATGCGTTTATTCTACCGCAAGGTAAAATAAACGCACCGCGTCCCACCGCAAGGCAGTGCGCGCTAGGCCTTATTAAAGTGAAAGGGCGAGTTTGTAATCACAATATTAAAACTAAATAAAAGAAAACCAACTCTATTATTTAGTATTATATCATTTTTACAGTTTACGTATATGAATTTAATGTTTAATTCAAACTTACAATAACTCTTAATACGCTTACTAGGTACGCCTAAATAATACACCATTATTTGTATCGTAATCAGTAGGTATTTTGTTTTCGTAATAGAAACTTATCGATAAAAATTTACACTCTATGTACTCTGAAAGATCCAATGACAGTATCATGACATTACGTGATAAAATCTCAATGTCATTATTTGTTTTTGTCGCTTGAATTCGTAAATACGTATATAAATATTTGTGTTAGTTGTGATGTGCTATTTTGTCTGCAAAATAATCTTAAGAGGAAACACAACGGCCGTTTTTCCATACAAACGTAGTCCCCTGTTTCTTCCCTGGATAATGCCAGTAGAGCAATTTTTTTTTCCAAAAAATGTATGGACTCTATTGACATGTCCCTTTGTTTTCCTTTTTTATATAAACTAATTATTAAATGAGCCTTGAAAAACCTCGAAAATTGACCAGATTTTCTGCTGTGTTCAAACATCCAGAAAACAAATTTGATTAGATTATATAAAAAAAGGAAAACATAGGAACACGGCCAGTCTTTCTTTCATTTTTAATGGAAAAAGTAGTTAAATCGGTCAAGTTTTGGAGAAGGAATCAGGGGCTACGAAATGTCGATTTTGTGTACTTTTAATAGGTATTTTCAGTCCAAGCTGCAGTTGTCTCTATCGCGCTCATGATATTTATACATGGCACTGCGCGACAGCAATAGATTTTACAAATACTTATTTTTCATTTCTCTCGCCCTTAGTGTTTCCTCTTAACAGAAATTCTTAGATGATGAATGGACCGCTATGCCTAAATCTTAAGCTCTACAGATCTTTTATACAAAAACGACATCAAAAACAATAGAGGCAATCGATTCATGACTATATGGCCATATAGGGTAAGGATGCCGAATATGAGATAGTCGCCAAATATGAGATAGTTAGGTTTTGGCGAAACTAATCGCCGCAGCCATTTGGCGCTACTGTCGCTAGAAGCCGCGTGGCAACAGGTCAAGCGTGTGTTAGTGCTTACCAGTCCGAGGCGAAGTTAGGTTGTGTACGCGCGGGTTTTTACGGAACCACAAAACTAAATTTTTGTCATCAAATGTCTACAAGGTATGTTATAACTTTATAATTAAACTAAATTACTTCAATTTACAATCATTGTCTCTTAATTATAATATGATTAATTTTACTATGCATTTGCAGTTTTGTTGCATTTTTTTTGCCAAGAAATAATAGGCAGTCATTTTATTGAAGTTGAAGATGTTTTCCTAATATGAGACACGTGGTGGCTCCTAAAATGAGATTTCATTTTAGGATAGGTATATAAAAATACCTTTTTCTAGATGCCACCGATCAAAAGGAAAGTCTGGGACCACGATGTCCGTACCATGGTACGGGCCGTGAATGCAGTGAAAGTGAAGCAAACAAATGGGTTACTTAAAAGCGTTAAAACATTTTGGTGTACCTAGGGGAACCTTGAACGTTATGTCAAAAAAGACGCCAATATAGAAGTACGTGTCAAGGTTCACATGGGAAGACCTCCAGTTTCGCCTGACTGTTTAGAAGCAGAACTAGAAAAATATTGTAAATAATTGGACCAAAGATTTTATGGGTTACGTCTGAAGGACATCAATCACATGGCGTTTCAATTGGCAATCATAAATAATCTCTAGCACCAATTCAACTTGACTAAAGCATCTGCTAGTAAAAAGTGGTTACGTGGGTTTATCACCCGGATCTTGAATTTTTTCGATGCGGGACAAAAACTAAAAAATGCCGCCTCCGCCTGTCTATATTTTTACCTTTATCATCATCATTATTTAAGCCCTCAGACGCCTAATGATGGACATAGGCCTCGCGGATAGAACGCCACAAAGACCTATCTAGCGCTGCCCTTTCTGTGTTTACCCTATTTATTTACAAATATACATACATAGACGTGCAGTAATATTGTTGTTAGGAAAGCACAGGATAGGGTCTGAAATAAAAGGAGTTGGATATATTATTGTGTTGTATTTCAAATTGAAATTACAATTTTACTTTTCTAGGTTTTTGTTCTGCAAACAAATCTATGGCCTTGTCATAATTAATTTCATGTGCCGTTAGATTTTCTATCGCTAAGATTGCGAGACTTGACAAACGTTCCTGGCTCATAGATGATCGCAAATAACTTTTAATAAGTTTGTTAAAATTTCGCTCACAGCTTGCGGATGTAGTAGGAAGAGTAGAATAAATTCGCAGAGCAATACATACATATATTAGGGAAGGCATCCTGCAAATCGTGGGCATAGATCTGTTGCAAGAGACAGAAACCTTTAGCCATTTTTAAATCGCCAAATAAAAGTGGAGCTTGCTCTTAAAAAACGTAGAGTTCCTGGCAGAATTTTACAGTATTTAAATCTCGCTCGTATTTTCGAGCCAGGTCTGCTCCATGCTTTTGCAGTTCTTCAGTTGTCATGTTCAGAATTTCAGCACCATTGAGAAATGCAAAATTTAAATTCAGTATGGTAGCACAATCAAACCTCTTTATAATTTCTGATATGATTCGATCAAATACCATCATTATCTCTTTAGAAAAGAGTTGAACAGGTTGAAGTGTTCGTAATTCGTCATCACACATATCATCAAATTGTTTTTGCATTTCGGAATTCGTTTATTTGGCAGAATAGGCTCAACGCCAATTTTTCCAGCAACTTCACTAGCCTCTTTTATCCAATATAGATGTTCCCGCGGTTTTACCCGCGTTTATCGTTACTGCGTCGCCCCCGTGGGTCGTAGCGTGATGTTATATAGCCTATAGCCTTCCTCGATAAATATGCTATCCAACACTAAAAGAATTTTTCAAATCGAACCAGTAGTAATCACGCAGAATAAACCAGGAGAAACATCGTTTGTACTATGTCTGTAATGGGTAATTATTTTGCTGCAATGTTATTTTAAAACTGCGATATCTCCTAAGATATTCATTGAAATTGAATGATGTAAAGGGCAATTTTGTTTTAAATTAAATACTTGTGGTGAATAACGTATTTATTTGGATAAGGATTAATATCATGTTTATAATAATACCTTCGCAAATAATGAATTATTTTCGAACAAATTTCGTTAGCATAAAAATGGTTATAGTGAGCCAACCTTAAAAGATAGACATATGCTGTCGCGGACTTTTTTTTAGAACTTTTAAAGGGGAACAATTCTGTCGTACATGATTTTTGCGAAACTTTAACTGTTTACGCAGCGCACGCAGCGGAAGCTCTCAAAAGGAAAAAATACCCTCCGATTTTGAAACATTCTTTATTGGTGCTCAGCTCCTATTGATCTTAGCGTGATGATATATAGCCTATAGCCTTCCTCGATAAATGGGCTATCTAACACTGAAAGAATTTTTCAAATCGGACCAGTAGTTCCTGAGATTAGCGCGTTCAAGCAAACAAACAAACTCTTCATCTTTATAATATTAGTATAGATTAGTATAGATTCAATTGAATTTTGTATAATTTTTTGCAAAGTTTTTAGCAGTCCATCCATTAAAGTGACGGAACGCGCAAGGATTATATCCTCTTTTTGAATTTCGATATTTACTCGATTGATTTCGCGAAGAATATTAGCCCAAATTGTCAAATTGAGAATAAATTTAAAATTCTTTATAGCAAATAAGAGCTGACCTGCCTCTTACTTAGCTTCCAGAGCATGAGAAGTTTGCTTAACTTCTTCCAAGGCTTCCACTACTTCTGGCAAATTATTTAACAGGGCATTAACAGCGACATGTTTCGCCGACCATCTCATCTGACTACTTCGTTTTAAATTTGTTTTAACATATTTTTCATAATATCCCACCAAGTAGTGGAGCCGACAAAAAAACAATATATTTTTGAATTAGTCCAAATAGGTTTATGGCTTCCTGGCATGATGAGGCAGAATGAACACCTACAAGATTTAAGGAGTGGGCCAAACACGGTACGAACTCGGCCAGCTCAAACCTTTCTGCAATCCTGGCTTGCACCCCTTTATAGATGCCAGCCATATTAGACCCATTATCATAAGACTTGCCACGACATTGTCCAACATCTAACCCAATTTTTCTAAAACCTGTTGACAAATGTACTCTCCTGTCTTTCCAGCAACTTGTATGAAATTAATGAAACTTTCTTTTATTTCACACACATCACCAGTTGTTTTTACACATCGAATTACCTGGCTCATTTGTTCTGTATAAGACACTTTTGGAGTGCAGTCGAACATTATCGTGTAATATTTGGCTTCTTTGATGTCAATTAAAATGCTATTTCTAACTGTTTTTGCCATTATGTCAATAATTTCATTCTGTATTGTCTTTGATAAATATGATGCTTGTCCCTATTTTAAGTGTTCTAATTGAAACATAAGAGTTGAATTATGTTTGGCAAGCAGGAAAATTTAATTCAAGAAGTTTCCTTGACACGGCTGAGGACATTGTGTGATAAGATCGCTATGGGTTTCGTGAGACCCACGAAAAGAAAGACAGTTTGTTGATAGATACAATACAGCATCCATAACAATACGCAGGATCTGTCTCCATTTCTCTTTCTCTTTGTGAATTACGCGCTCAATGTCTTGATCAATACCCTGGTATGATTTTATTTGTTGTACTCGAGTTTTCCACTTGAACATACACTCTTTGTGCATTTGAGTTACCTCGTGTTCTTTTTTCTCTGAAGCTTTTTTCCAATTAATAAACCCTGTAGAACACAACGCAGATGTGGCCGCAGAAGACGGTTTCTGGTAAATCTTGCAGCACGCACAAAATGCATTTTTTGTCTTAGAATATACAAGCCAAGATCTTTAAGCCTTTCGTTATTAGCCAACGTTCTATACCACATAGAAGACGTCAAATGTCTGCTAGTACGTTCAGTTGATTTAAATTCAATGTTTTCGGGGTGATTTTCTGTTAATAACACAGCCTGACTACTCAAGAAAGATCGTTGCTGGTCGGTAATTTTTCTATGTCTAGCCAATTTTTTGCAGTTCATCGGAATATGAGTGAACCGATTCAGATTCTTCGTTATCTGACTTTGTTCTTTCAAGTTGCTTTCCGCACATCAATGAAGATGATGAAGTTTGCATTATCAAATTAGTACTCGTAGTCTGTTTGGCGACTGTAGGTGAAAAATATTGATCCGCTTGATCGGGCAAAGTGCATGAAATTTAATATCCTCTAACTGATTATCAACTTCGGAAGTTGAAGCAGATACTGACGGGCCAACTCCTCCGCTAAGCCATTTCTTCATGTTGTCCGCAAATTTTAGCTTTTTCCTAAATGCCGCTCCCGATAGTTTTTTTCTTGGCGCGCTCATAATTTCAACCTGTAAATCAAAACAAGATACAACTTTTATCCTTAATTTAGCCTTAGTAAATGCATATTCAAGTTTATTTTTATTAATTCAGAAACTCCACAGGTTGAAACTCCAGTTTTAGAAAATCATACAAAATACACTTATTCTAAAACACTTAAGCCAATTACAGTTCCACAACTTCGTAATGTTGAACTAATAACAAAGAAATACTACTTACAATTTGCAAATAAATATTGTCAGAATATTTTTTTTTTTTTTATTTATTTATTTATTTAAGGATTGCTTACAGTTATTACATTATTACTTAATCTAATGACATACATAAGGATTATAAGCTAATGCACAACCACGTTGAAGCAAACACAACTTTCACAAATTATATTTGTTCTACAATACATAAAAACTAAACTAAAACTAAGACAGAACTAACTTATTATTTTAATTATATAGACATCTAAATTAAGGACTAGACAGGTAATATTTTATAAGTTTATATTAGTACTAATTTAAACTAGTGATTAATAATTTTTTTAAGAATTCGACGTAATCGTGACAAGGAAATATTGAATATATCCAGCGAGCTGCTGTATTCATTTGCCATCCTAATCAAACGGCAGATTGGAGAATTTGCGCCTAAGACGGTTTTTCTCAATGGTGGGTGGAAAGGTGTAATTGTGGATCTGGGATATCGCGATGGAACACGAAGTTTGATTTTACTGAGAAGCATCGGACAGTCTATTTGATGATTCAAAACTTTAAACAAAAATATCAAGTCAAGTACTTTCCTACGTTTTGCAAGTGAATCCATTTTAAAGTACTTTAGTTTTTCAAAGTAGGAAAGCGTTTTTATTTCATTTTTATTTCTGGATGTATTTATTTATTACATTATATTTTTTTTTTATACAACTAAGGTGGCAAACAAGCATACAGCCCACCTGATGGTAAGTGGTCACTGTAGCCTATGGACGCCTGCAACACCAGAGGCATCACTTGCGCGTTGCCGATCCTCTAGGAAAGGACGTGGGAAGGAAAGGGAGCGAGATGGAGGAAAGGGGGTGATGAGGCCTCCGGTACTCTCACTCACCGAACGAAACACGACAGTGTCCTACTGCTATTCCACGTCGATATTCTGTGAGAGGGTAGTCTTTCCCCGGTCGAGCCGGCCCATTCATGCTGAAATCAGCGAGGCTCTACTACTTTAAGCACGTGTGTATAAATCATCAAAAAACAAAACATCTGACAGCACACGTAAAGACTCGTAGGCACTTCTATCCTGGTACACTACATCATAAATTTAAATTTTTATTCTATTTATCAAGGAACAGTCCATTGAAATGTTACATGAGCTTTACATTTATTAGAGGACGCAATTTTATTTTTGGGTCAATAGAAGCTTAACCCCAAGTTTGTGGGGTTGCCGTCCTTGTCCCCCGGCCGCCATCTTGGAAAAAGGGGTGCAAACACCTTTTTCGCGATATCTTGGCAACTATGCGTCCTACAAAAAATTTGTAAAGACATAATTTGTAGCAAATCGCTTTGCCTACAAATATGTTTATTGTAGGGAAATTTTCTCTATAATTTTTTTAATTTCATTAATTTAAAACACTGTTACAGCGCTCCAAAGTTGACCGGGTTCGTCAATGCTCATGAGAATCTGGTCAAAACGAAATGTTTAACTTAGTTTTATGGCATTTTTTTATTGTAAATACATTCTTAAAAAATTTTTCTTAAATCCGTACAACTTTATTTATTCATTCCTAACTGTTTTCCTTACTATAGAACTTACCAAATTATTGTTTCTTGTAGTCATTTCTAAGAGGAGTGTACATTTTCGAGAATGTTGAGCTGGTAGAAATGATCCGAGTTACCGTTTGGGGACAAATGAACATCTGCCTGCTACTACTATTATTATTATACGTAGCCCTCGAAGGTTCAGCTGTTTCTTCTACCTCATTTTATTCTTTTAGTTGTGCTACATATTTTGCCACGTGTAGACGTATTGAAAACAGTGGATATTATTTTCAGTTAAATAAATTAAACTGCGAGTTTTGTGTGCTGAAATTTTCATTTAGTTATAAACATTGCGACTTTTTTAAAGCGTGAATCATGAATGATTATTTTATATGTAAAAAATCTTTTGGAGACATTAAAGTTCGAACTGTGAAAGCTAGAGGAGTAAAAATTTTGCTTGAGTGAGCAAAATTCAAAAACAATCTGGACAATGAATTATTTTTACAAAGTGTTTCTGAAGTAACTGTTAATATTCCCTGTTATCATTATTATAGTGATAGTCGAACAGATAATGTTGTCCGTCGTCTCAGCTGTAGCAGTTCATCATCTTCAGTATCAGAAAATCTAGATACTGATTTTGATTTCTCAAACAATTGCTTTATTTGCGGCGAAGTATTCCAGGATCAGAGTGACTTGCGTCAAAGCCGTCAAAAGAAGATATGTAATGTACGTCATGAAGGTACAAAAAAAGCATTTTGGACCTTGTTCTCAAACGTTCTGATGACATGGCAAAGAGCATTGCTGATCGCATAGCTAATGTTTCTAGCTTAGTCAATGTTGGAGCTAGGTATCACAAGGATTGCAGCAAACAATTGTACTCCAAAAAATGGGGTGACGAAATAAGACATGATGAGCGCAAAAATAACATTGACAATGCTATGGAGGATGTTTTTGCTTACTTGCATGAGAATAGTGAGTGCCAATTTCGACTTACGGATTTAATGAAATCCATTAAAGGAGACTGACATTTCAGAGAAGCGTACGGTCATTAAACGATTAAAGGCAAAAAATATCATAAAACTAAGTTAAACATTTCGTTTTGACCGGATTCTCATGAGCATTGACGAACCCGGTCAACTTTGGAGCGCTGTAACAGCGTTTTAAATGAATGAAATTAAAAAAAATTATTGAGAAAAATTTTCCTCGAAAGACCGTCTACAAGATTGGTCTGAGGTACTTTTTTGTAAAATGTATAAAAAAAAGTTAGAGCAAAAATAATTTTTTTATAGAAATTTATCACTTTCTTGCTTATAACTTCTTTAATTTTAAATTTAGGGCAAAAAGTTATATGAACATATTTGTAGTCAAAGCGATTTGCTACAAATTATGTATTTACGAATTTTTTTTAGGACGCATCGATGCCGAGATATCGCGAAAAAGGTGTTTGCACCCCTTTTTCCAAGATGGCGGCCGGGGGACAAGGGCGGCAACCCCACAAACGTGGGTTAAGCTTCTATTGACCCCCCACACATGTTCCAAAAATAAAATTGCGTCCTCTAATAAATGCAATATTAGGTCGTTAAATTGTAACATTTCAATGGACTATTTCGAGTTTCTTAATTTACTTTAGTTTAGCTACTACGTTACGTATTTTAGCACGAATATTAATATTTGTTGTATAATTTATCTTAGCCATCTAATGGCTGCCATAGTGTAAAACACAACACGAAAGGCACAAGTGACTGCACATATTACATTGGACTTTAAAAATAAATAATTGTGGTAACTTTAAAACCATAAAATACGATAAAATACCGAGTAAGGGAGATCGATGAGCTGTGCTGTGACGGATTTATTAATTTGATGCGTGCCGCAGTAAACATGTTGTACTACGTTTGTTTTCGGATGACTGAAAACTAAATAGTAAACACAATTTAATTGTTTAAACCAAAACACTGCCGTCGAGGGAGATCGACGAAGTAGTTTCCAAATATAGCTTCATCCCTTTCGCACGCACGCTAACCGCCTGCCTGCAAATGAATGTGAGCGCGTTTCTCTTGGCTTATGCCGGTTGTTGATCTATGCCTACGCGACTTGCGAAAAATAATTTATGCGCTTAAAGTACTGGATGTCTCAATGGTCATAGTTGCGTTATTGATGAGTTGTATCGTTACAACTCATAATTAACGCAACTTTGACCATACGTCTGCCAAGCTTGAATTTGCCGCCCCCTGAATTTGCTGCCCGGGGCATGGGCCCTGGCTTGCCCCCCCATAGATCTGGGGCTGGGGTTTATGAGCAGACATCCTGATTTATCAGTTAGAACACCTAAAGCAGTTTCTGCTGCAAGAGTAAAAGGATTCAATCCAGTTGCCGTCAACCATTGATTTAGAATAATACTTTTGATTTTTTAGTAATTGTTGATTTTTGATACTGTTTAATAAGTGCCACTATACCTATGTACGTTACGAACATAATATATAAAATCGTTACTAGACCTTTTAATTTAGAGGTATGATGTTGTTAAAATATCGCAAATAAAATATTTAATTTAGTTTGATTTCTTTCCATTTTCTGTAGATCTATACTCAAACCCAAACGAACCTAATATGAGATACTATCTCATATTAGCAACCCTTAGTATCTCATAATAGGAGAACATTTGCCTGAGACGTAGTTTCTGAATTTTCCAATATTATTTGATATAATAAAAATGTATTATACTCAGCACTAAACGGTCTTCTGTAGATAAACTTCATTAAATACCCTATCGAATATTGTTTTCATAGTCATTAGTGCAATAATTTATTATTTATGGCCAAAAATAAAAATGGTATCCTATATTCGGCATCCTTACTCTAAGCCAGAGAAAATGTAAACATTTAATGATTCACGCCATTTTTAACGGATTTCTAAAAAGGAGGAGGTTTCTCAATTCGACCATATATGGTTGTACGACTTCAAACAGACCAGTTGGTACCTGGCAGGTATAGTAATACTTTATTTAAATTAATAGTTAAGAGATTTAGACAAAAATTGTCTATTTATTTTTCGTTTTTTAGTGCTGATGTTTTTTTATTGAAGTCGGTTTTACTTTTTTTTAAAAGATTGTTTTCTAGAGAGATTTTCATGCTTCACGATCTCTGTACTACATGAGCTATTTTACTAAAATATTTTTCATGCAATTGGTACCAATTTTGTAAACCTATTCAATAATCGGTACGTACATTAAAGTTGTTACTCTACAATAAAACATGGAATGGTGAAAAGCTAACTGGTCAATGCGATATTTTGGGCGGTTATGAGTTTTATATTTAGAAGCAACGCATTTTCTTCATTGAAAGAAGTCCTGAGTTGCTTTTGATTTGAACCCAAACGCATTTTACGTTTAAAATGTAAGTAAATCTTACAAAATATTTTACAGCTTTTTATTTGATTGTAAGTGTTATGGTTTACTTGCAAATCCGTTTCTTTCTGAATTTCGGCACAATTTAATTACATTGGTGTTTATCAAGCAAATCAAAAACTAATGTTTGAACAAATTAAGGTCAATTGTTGATATTTTTTTCAAACTTCTACGTTGAGCAGTTTTTGAGATCTGGACAAAACGTTGCCGCAGCAAAATCTTAAATAACTTTAGAACCACAACACACACAAATTTTGCTGTTCACAAATATTTAATACGCAACAAAAGCTATCTATTCATGCATTTAATTCCGGGCTGAAACGATTTTATAAAAAACGTTTTGCCAGAGTAACGTTTCAAACGTTACTGCAGCAAAATCTGTTTTTCTTGTAACTTTAAAACTACCACTTGAACAAATGTTGCTATTAGTGAACAAATTCTCTTCACGATGAACTAATTATTTGCTATACTCTCATCTCTCTAAAGCACAAAATTTTCAACATTTTGCTGCGGTAACGCACACCCTTATGGACGCCTTCTTAATAGTCAATAATCTATTCGAGTTACTAGGTATAAACTAGACTACAATTAGGTATTAAATAGTCTTGTTATGAGAAACCCAGTTAAACACAATTTATGCCTAGAAATACAGTCTAAAAGAAATAAAAGTTTTATAATAATTATGAATTGGACTATATTATTTTGAATTTCCGTTATTACATTGTAATAACTTTTAATTTATTTTCATAAATTTGAGACGTTACGTTATTTTTTTTATTTCTATTTATAAAGTAATCATAACATTACTTAAAATAGTAAGAATTACATTCTACTAATATTATAAATGTGAAAGTTTTTTTAAGGTTTGCATGTTTGTTTCTCAATCATGCGTAAACCATTGAACGGTTTTGGATGAAACTTGGCACAAAGATAGACTGTGTTCTGTTTTTATCCCGGTATGCGGTTCGAGGGAATCACGCGAGCGCAGCCGTAGGCAGAAATTACTAAGTAATCATAAAAGAGACAAACAGTTAATTTATATTACGAAATATGAGTTATGTTTTACTATGTATGCCGCATGACATTACATAGTAATGTCATGCGGCTGGGAATTATTTTAGACAAAATTTGTATTGTTCAAAATACGGAGTGGAAGTCAAGTCAACAGACAACAATAATAATTCAATGAGTTAGGTAGGTATATATTAGATACTTACAATTATTATTTAATTATTTTACAGTACTGAGTTACGTTTACCAAGGTCAATAGCTACATAGTGGCCCTCGTAAACTAACCAATGCTTGTAGCATACATTAACATTACCTTTCTATTGGTTAGATTAGTTGTTAAATATAGGTACTTGAGACTCACTTACATAGTAGGTATATAAGTATATCCCCTCAAGATTAAGTAGGCGTGATAATATATATGTAAGTACATATTAGCTATAATCCACCACGTGCTAAATTATTTCAGCCGTTGATAAGTTTTATTAATGCACTCTGAAAGCCATATTAGATCTTGGTCAAATTTATATAGGAACGTACCTACTGTAAGTTATCCTTACAAATAAAATAAAAAATCGCTGGAGATATTGAGGTAACATACTTAAAAATAAAAAACAAACGATTCGAATTCAGAAACTTATTTAGACCGTAATTTTAATTAATAATAATAAATATTGTTTATTTCTCTCAAAAAGGTACAGTGTTGTTGTTTATTAGTTTTATTTTTGTCTTCATTCTGTGGTCTGCAAATCGAAAGACTTATTAGCTATTGTCCGTTAAGATACGATAATTAAAAGCGAAACACGTGCAAATTCATTTCGTATTTTACCGCCTTTTTTGTATTTACTACTTTGACTTATATTATTAAACAGAGTTGTGGTTTGACTGTCCAAAACTCAAGATTGAAATATTTGAAAAACGGCGTCATAAAAGTTTAATCTCACTCCATAGTTATAAGGCCTTATAATTATTAATAAAGGCAAATCGCCTACTAGAAATTCTAAATTAGTTTAAATACGTCGAAACACATGAATATTTTTGAAACGAATACACGCGTAAACTATCGTTACGAGCTCATGTGGGTCTAGATCCTAGATATTATGTGAACTTAATATTTACATCATTCAGTGACCCGGTCATAAGTTATCGTCGTTCGAGGTTATCTTTATCGTTAACTTGTTTTGAGAGCTTTGTTCTGACGATGACGCCAGTTATATCTTAATATTGAAAGGAGTTAGACACTTTTGTTGACACGTTTGTTATAATAAAATGCCTGATGCTTTTGAAAGTGCGTATCCGCTATCACCATCGTTAAACCCTAATGACATCCGCGCACGCGCGAATTCATCATCTAAGACGAAACGACCTGCTATCTCTTTCATTGCCGGCGATGAAGCCGTAGAAATACCGGACAAATCGGAAGTCGGTATTACTAGGCCTTTAAGGAAATCTGAAGTCGAATTGGACAGTTTCGCAGAGTCAGTTATCCCAATGCTAGCGGTACACGGTTCTACATGGTTTGATCAAAGAGACATTCAGCAAAGGTCTGTATGATATATGGTCACTACTTATTAATCATACTTTGTAAACTATATATCTATATATATAACTATATACAACATGTAACATAATAAACGCACATCCTGAAAGTAGTTTGTTCAAAATCGGCTACTGAATCAATTCCAGCAATTTTTAATATAGGTATTTTTTAAACCTAAAATAATTAAAACGAATTAAATTATAGTCACCCATTTATTAAACAGCTGAAATAAACGAAAATGTATCATTATTCAAGGCAATAAGGTTTTTGATACAATAATGGCAATAATGCTAGATTTATTGTAATATACCCATACTATCCGCGCACAATAAGGAGAACTAATTCGTTAAACTGAAATACTTAAGTACATAAAAGTAACATTTTAATGATTATATTATTATTACGATTTAATAATCTAATTGGGGTGTTTGAGGTTGTGCGTTATATCTGTGACATGTTGTGTGTATATATATATATCATCATCATCGTCATCATCATCATGTCAGCCAAAAGACGTCCACTGCTGGACATAGGCCTCCCCCAAATATTTCCACACAGACCGGTCTTGGGCCATCCAACCGCTTACCAGGTCGTCGGTCCACCTTGTGGGAGGGCCTACCCCTGCTGCCATAAATACTAACTACCATATATTTACATATATATATATATATAAATATATGGTAGTTGTACCATATTATCGTCATACATCATAGCATTGTATATAAGAACATCGTGGTACCGCGTACATTTTTAAAGCAATACTTGATTTTCTGTTTTTATAATGTTATTCTTCCCTTGACCTGGATAATTTGGAAACTATAGGTATATTTATTACTAATTATGTACCGGTTACTAAATGTTTTCTTTATCTAAAAGACACGTCTTAGTCTATGTTTAGGCCAAAATATTTTTTGCTGTAACTGTCATTAAGGGAAATCAAAGTCGTTTCTAAGACATTCTGTGTTATCTTATATCTGCACTGCTCGAGTCTGTCGTGTTGAGTAGTATTAATTATGTTTGCGGGTAAAAGTCGTATAAATCCAAATATTTTCGTATCTACGAACTGTCTCTGTTGTCTGTCTTGGCAATGGAATTCATTCAATGTTTTGATATCTAATTGTTGCTAAACATTATTTTTGTTTTATTTTATTCATTGACATTTCTTCTTTGTATGGTTTTGAATAGTATTGATTTAACTGCAAAGGGCATGAGGCATTGAAGTTATAGTTTGGAAATGTTGCTACGTCATCGTTCAAAGAAAATTAAAACCTATTTAGTATTTGTATAATCTTTAGAAGAACACAATCTTTCAATCTGTTGACATGTGTGTACCATTAAGCTGTGTATACTTGTAAAACATATCTGATAGGTAGTCTTTGAATTATAAACTGTAGCCGCAGTGCTTGTATTGTTTGATGGTAAATTGAATAAACTATTTAAACATACTACGCTGCACAAATTAATAAATTTGTGCAGCGTAATATTTGTTTTAACAGTTTACTCAAACTGTGACTAATAGTTGCTATCGCTAAGATTCGAGAGTACGGTGCGTTATAGGTAAAATGGTTGACTTTGCATACGTAATCTGCCGCTTAATCAACAACTAGCAACTGGAAAATCGTATCGTTTCATCCGAAAATGTAAATCATGTTTATCTGTACATGTTAACCTTCAGCTAGTGTTACGTATACAGCTAGGGGCCGATATTTTCAATCGTCAGATAGCTTATCTGGGCAGTAAACTTACAGATTTTCTATACACAACCTGTTATAATGCTTAATTTATTTTAACAGTTGATAATCTCGTGCTTGTAAATAAACCCTCACGTGTAGTTATCTATCTAGTGCGTTTCAAATACGAACGGTGTGGAAACTGTCAAACATTTACATGAAAAGAAAATGCTCATAGACAGTGCTAGTCTCTAAAGTAAACGGTACAAAACTAAAGCCCTGTTCTTTCTAGACGTATGCCTAGATGGCGTTAATATTATAGATTTAATATTTGGTTACGAAGTGTCAAGATATAACGTGAGTCAATTTGAAGTTTTAAACTTCAACGTTGATGTTATCTTTCGTTTCCTTGAATTCTGTGAATGTTATATCTATTTGACCTGTATCTTCCTTAAACGTTTGAACCTCCCTGCTTATTCTTGGGCCCCTATTCCTGCTAATTACCATCGACACTGCTTGTTTTACTGGACCTTGATTGCCTTCTCTCTTTCCGCATATTTCTTCCGATCCCTCGCGAGGCGAAACAGGCAGCACTCGCAACTCCAGTCCACTCTCGAAGGTTTCTCAGCCACGACTTCTATCTGCGAACTACGTGTCTCTTGCCTGCTACTTTGCTCATCATAATGAGTTGCAAGAGGCTGTATCTTTCATGTCTAAATACATGTCCTATATAGGCAATTTTGCGCTTTCGGATGGTGGTTTTGTGTTGATACGTCGCAGAACCTCCTCGTTGCTAACCTTCTGTGTCCAACTAATCCGTAGCATGCGTCTATAGGCCCACATTTCGAATGCTTCTATACGTTTCCTGAGTTTTTCTTTGATTGTCCAAGACTCGCATCCGTATAGAAGGACTGGCCAGATGTAACACTGTAGTAGACGACAACGCAATGAGACTTTCAGACTCCGACTAGTAAATACCTTCTTCATGCTATTAAAGGCACTCCTGGCGACCTCTATTCTGGTTTTTATTACCGTGTCACATTCCCAGTTTTTATTAAGCCAGGTTCCCAGATATTTGTACTTGGTGACTCTTTCTAGTCTTTGTCCTCTGATCACCGGATACAAGTTGGTGTCTCTTGAAATCACCTTTAGCTTGGTTTTTGGCGATGTTCATCTTGAGCCCAGCTTTATTGCTGCACTCATTGACCCTGTCAACTATTTTCTGCAGTTCCGGTTCTGAAGCTGCTATTACAACTGTGTCGTCTGCATACATCAGGTTATTAATAGTACGCCCGTTCATTTTAACACCATAGTCGAGATCTTCTAATGCTTCTGCCATAATAGCTACAGAGTAAATATTGAACAGTGTCGGAGATAAGATGCAACCCTGTCGAACCACTTTCTGAATGTCAACTTCTTGGGACACTTCTCCATCGACACGAATTGTGGCTCGTTGACTCCAATACAGATTGCGGATTATACGGATATCTTTATCGTCCAGGCCTATGTCTTTTAATAGAGCAATGAGACGTTCATGTATTACTCTATCAAATGCTTTTTCGTAGTCGATGAAGCACATGTAAATATTCTGCTGCATGTCTTTGCATTTCTGGACTAAAACCTGTATTGCAAAAAGAGCCTATCTAATACCCATTGTAGATCGAAATCCAAACTGGTTATCTGGTTGTTCGTCGCACTTCTTGCCAATACGCGCATGAATGACACTAAGGAACAACTTCAGAACTGGGCTCATAAGACTTATTGTCCAAAATTCTTCACATTTTTGGCATACTTTTTCTTTGGAAGAGTGACAAAGGTTGATCTCAGCCAGGCTTATGGCATTTGGCCTGTGTCATAAACAGTGGTCGGCGTAGGTATAGGTGCCATTTAGGATGAATGACCTCAAATGTAAATGTTAACATGGACATACCCCGGGATTTTAAAATTATCGAGTTTATTTATTTATCATAAAGCACTATTTCTTAATACTCAATTATTGATGTTACGAATATTACCACCAAAAACCTACGAAAAGAGAGTCATATGAGATATTATCTAACTCTGAACTCCTAAATCCGCATATTTTACATGAAATTTGTTTTTTTTTTTCATTATAGATTACCCTTATACTAAAGCGTGTGTTCAAGTCAATCTATTTATTTAAAACATAAAAGATTTTTAATATTGATATGGTCACTATAAGATGTTATTAGGTTAGCTAATTACAGACAGAAGGTCCCTTAAGCCGTCAACTGTCGAGCGGACATACGTTTGTCCGCTGCACACTTGACTCGTTAATGAGTCAAGTGTCGAGCGCACATACATTTGTCCGTTTGTGTATTGTTTGCACAATGAATTTTTAATTATTTTTTACGTATTTCCCCTAGACGTTCAAGAAGTTAAGTCACTATTATTTTATCAATTAAATATTATTTTTCTATTCATTCAAATAATTAATTAGATCGAACTCAATTCGTCGGATATCTAGATATCCGACGAATATCTAGATATCCTATATAGATACTAGTATCTACCCCAAGAATATTGCAATATAATATATACAGTGCTTGTTAAAATATATTATACTAGATTCGCTCGCATGGAAATCGGTATACAATGTTCTTTTCTTTATCCCTGACTACGTGCATGCAAAGTCACACGATGATCGCTTGAAGAAACTCACATTTTTAATGTTAGCAAGAAGAATTAGAAAAGAAATTAGCTGTGCCCACGGCTTCAATTCTTAGCTCTTCCTTTCATCTCATTCTTTAACGACTGTTACAACTGTTTGCAGCTCACTGACTTTCGGTGGGTAAGTGTACTCGCGATAATTTTTACACGATTGCCCAAAAAAGGAGTGTAATGTTTTAGGGTTCATGTATGTAAGTATGTAATTAATTAAGTATGTATGTATGTGAGTTTCTTTATTCCACCACAACTTCTAAATGCCTGAACAGATTTGGATGTGTGGTATTATTAGCATCCTTACATGATCCCGTTTTTTTTAATATTGGCAGGGCAGTCACTTTTCTAATTTTCAAACTATATCTACAACGCCTCCGTGCACACAACATTTTGTGTGCCGTTGTCCGGAGCGTGGACAAACAGTTTGGTTGAACCGCTCACTCGAGAAAGGGCCACGTAAAGTTGACCGTGGGAGAAATAGGGGCTCGTAAGACCTACTCCAGCAATTTGTAGCGTCTGCCCTTACACAAATAAAAATGTTATATATCGTTATTTCGTTAGATACCTAAGCTATTATACAGTCCAATTGAAATTTCGCGGAAATATCAATGTATAGACAAAGTGCTATTTGAATTTTATTATAGTAGGTATGGCAGAGTTTGTATGCTTAGATATATTATGGCACAGCTATATATGTAATTAAAAGAAATGAAGACAATCTAAACTAAAAATGTTTCGCACAACGCTATCTAGTATCCGTACGTGTAACAAATTTATGTAAATTTCAAATTAGAATAACTTACGATAGAATTAACTGATTTTAATGAAACAAAAACTAAATGATAACCTAAAACACACTATGCTTATGCTCATCAATTTAACAATTGAATGTGGTGCTGGTGAATACCTTAATATACATGAATATGTATATTAAGTTTGTTAAATAGTACTGCTCTGCTCCTATGGGTCATAGCGTCATGATTGTTATCTAAGATTATGGTCGGGCCTTCAGGTAACATATTGGCGAAAACGGGTTTTTGCGCGATAATATAACAAATAAACAAACAGAAAAAAACTCAAAAAAAAAATTGTTTTCTATATCGATACTATACATAATACATTCCAATTGAAATTTCGCGAAAATATTCAATGTACAGACAAAGTGCTCTTTGAATTTTATTATAGTATAGATAATAGAGGTTACATTTGATTCAAATAAAAACTAATTATCTCAGCAAAATAATATTGTGTTATAAAATATAATAACTAACGACAGAGTATAATAGTTAATTATGGAAGTCATAAAACGCATAACTAACTAGATAAGTATGTATTGCCGTCGTTTTGCGATAACAAAAATTCTCATTAAATGTACTTAATAACAAGCAAACAAGAAGTTTATAAATATCTATGGTAAGAGAAGTGTGAAAACTCAACCCCACTAAAAAAGAGCTCCGGTTTGCATACATTTTGTATGGCATCCGGAGCTCTTCTTATGTCTCGAGTTATACCTACCTACAGATTGATTTACAAATATGTGTGATACTACAGTAGCACCATGCAGGAACATCGTTATTGATTGGAATATTATTTATAGGTAGTACAGGTTGATGTCCGTTTATGCGTCTAACACATGGCGCGGTATTCATGACAGTGCACGGCTTAGTGATGACTTCACGAGTCTGGTCTGGTGTTAGCGAATCAGCTGTTCGCTGCGGCCGCGGGGAAGTGAATGTGTTGTGGGTCTATACGTATAGAAGAGCGTCGAGTCCGACACAACGTCAGTACACGCGACGCCCTCGTCGATCTGTATCGTACGCTGTACGCACATAAACGTTAATTGATAGAATTTTGTTATCGTCGCGAGTTTGTTACGCTCTACATTCACCTAGTGTTTGCATTGTTGTCACGTATCTACATTTATTTAATGTCACGTTGAACATTAGTGGTGTTGATATTATAAGCGGGAATTTTACGTGGTGCTTTGATTTAAATTTTATTTGTTTTACTTATGTAAATTATCCTTTACGGTACAGGCATGCGAATCCTGACAGTAACAAGGTTATTATTTTAGCGCGTAGGTGCCGAGTCACTGTATAGTGTATATGTACTGCGCATAACACTCATTCATGGCCTGCATTATTTGTTGTGCAAGCGATGATTTCCAGTTTAACTTGTTTGAATGTCCCACTTTTTAAAATACACTAGCGTAGAACTCAATATTTTCTATTCTTACTAATTCATTAATACTTATTTGGTAAATTTATTTGGAAATGTTTGTTTCATATTACAAAAGTCATTGTGCCTAAGTTTCGTTGTGACTATTTTCGTTGTGAGTCATTCATACATAACTCATAATAATACAACAACAATACTCGTGCCATATGTGAAAGTTAATTTGTATCGAATCAATACGTGAATAGTGTTTTATGTAATAATTGTTTGTACATTAATTTTTTGAATATAATAATGCTGTAACATCTGGCTGTAGGTGTACAAACAATATTTAAAATAAGCATTTTATTTATTTTTGATACAGGCGCTCCGATTTTGTGACTGGTAATTAACTGGCTACCTTTATCGATTTGCGTTTCCTGGCAGCCGCTTCCCCATGCGCCCTGCAGTGCATCTCATCTCAGACATATAACTCAATAGAGAAATCCTATTTAGATAACTACGTTACTAGTTTTCTTGTATGGTCTTACTTCTACCTTAGGGTAACGTCTTTAAAGTTAAATATACTTAAGTACATAGTGTTATGGATATGGAGAGATGATAATTTATTTCACTACTTTGACTATACTTACTTACTTTGACTATACTTTGTTGGTAGGTATATTAGGTTAATAAGGTTTCCACTCTTCTAAGCAAGTTTCAAAAACATCTGCTTACATTATTTACATATTATAGGTTTGTTTATTTTTAATATTTCCTTTCGAGCCATTCTTAGTTGCTGTAGTTTATATTTGTAATCTCGAAAATACAAATAAAATAAATGGTTTGAAGACATAAATAGAAAAGACTAACCCACTACATACATATTTATTCTGGAAGAAGTAAACATAATTATATGACGATATACCAGTAACAAATATTAGCCTTTAATGTCATCGTGATTTAGGAAGATTAGGAGAACTTGACTGTATCTGTAGCCGTACCGAGTTATTCACTATAATATATTAGCTCTATCACTACATGTGTAGCAGGACCGGTCTATTTAACCTTGTTACTGTCAAGGATATTCACTCAAATGCTTCCTGCGTTTCGCTGAAACGATCACAGTGAATCATAGTCCGTCGTGTGATTCGCTTTTAATGTTATGAAAATAAATATTTTGTTTATAGTGGAGCCGAAATTCCAATGCGAGTGCGTTAAACTGTTGAAAGTGCATGTAACTTGTTATTTCGGGACTTGTGTTCATTAGTGTCAGTGCTGCAGTGGTGGGACATCGATTGCTCTTTTGTAAGTAGGTTAACATGAGGATACAACGTGCTATGGATAACGGCACAGACACGTACACGGAAAAGTCCGTGGCCAACGATTCCTCTTATGGCAAAGGCGACCGATATACCGCGGCACCAAACGAGTAAGTTAATACCAACCTTGAAACCATTACTATGAAGTTTATACTTTATTATTTACTAGCTTTTGCCCGCGGCTTCGCTCGCGTTAATTTAGAATTTGACAATCAATTCGGGTTGTACTCTGCTTGTAATAATATAATTCAAGACACGTGGCGCCATCTATTATCATAAGAACGTTATTGTTGTTTTCCACGGGAACAGTAAATTTTTCGGGATGAAAGGTAGCCCATGTCCGTTTCTGTACACCTGACTGTATAGGCAAAATTTCAGAATGATCGGTTCAATGGTTTAGGCGTGAAAAGGTAACAAACAAACACACTCATTTTCGCTTTTATAATATTATAGTTAGGATTACGACATAATAAATCAACTCGCGTGAACAAGAAAAATCGAGTAATCGTGTTCTAATATTAGCTATTAGATAAAAAATATGTGGGTGTTGGTACTAAAATTATTTTGTTTGTGCGTTTATTTTAAAACATGCAAAATGTTATAGTATCTCAAACGAATACTAAAACTGACGCTGCATGTTTACGTCCAATGAGTCGGAACGTACTTACAACTTGGTTGATACACTAATAAAAAATCTATGAATACCGTGTTATAACGTAGTACCTAGGTAGGTACCTACTATCAAATTAAATCTACACCTAGCGTGGGATATTGAGACTCCATAAATCTATAAAACGATTTTTACTACGTTATGATAGACATTTTACTACTGTGATAATGAAAATTGGATTTTGGTATGAAGATGATAAATGTGACATGTGGTGTCCAGTAGGAGATAGTGTTAATTAATAATACTGTAGTATTGAGCCTGTCATTAGCATGGGTTATTATTACCTGAGTACCCCGATCCCCGAAGCCCCCCCCCGTCACGGAGGACAAGATTTATTTTTATCTTGATAAACTCAATTAAAAGTCAGTTTAGCTTCAAAGTACCGTCTGCAGATGATATGTTAAATATAATTTTATTACTTTCTAAAATTATAATACTTAACTTTAAAGATCACTAGAAATTGTTACGGTAAATATTATAATAATAATTACAGAATACCTAGAGCAATCACAGGTTTTTAATTATTATCACAATAGTTCCTTCTTGAATACAGCTATTCTATTGTTTATTATAAGTATTACAACATTTACAACTGGTTGGGCTCGGATCAATTATTTGCAACCCTTCTCTGTGCTGTGCTTCTTGAATTTGAAATAATTATTGTTGTCATATAATTGTAAAATATATTTGTTAAGTATGATTTGATAATATTGTAACATTTATTTTGATATACTTTATTCAAACTGTAATTAAATTTTAAATAAACTACTTTCGTCTTATGTATTTCAAACACATACATTTAAGCTGTTTTTATGTTGACCATACAACTTGAAAACAATAGAAAAAGAAATGTAGTCATATTTATTGTATTCGGGGTTCTCCGGGACGGGGGCCTCGGAGATCGGGGTACTCGAGGAATAACCCATTAGCATAGTCATTGTTATGGTTGCACTTTTGTTATTGAGTTTTGGCACATTATTTGAACAGACTTAAACAATTCTTGGTGAATGTGCGACGACTCATATGAGGCTAAAGTCTTACTTGTAAGTATAATGTACTGCGACGACCTTTATGCTGCATAATATGTTCGATAGCATGATAATTTCGTTTAGTCATTTTAAAAATAATTAGGTTTTAGATCAGTTTGCAGCTTTTTAGGGCCCGGTCACACTACCTTGGGTGATGTTTGTTTATAGTCAATTAGTCAGCCATCTAATGTCATTGACTTATCTAATGTGAATTATCTTTTCGTGTTCTGCTGATTTTCACTAGTTTATTACTAGGTCTCACGATTAATGTGATTAGAACTGTCTGTCAGCTATTACAGTATTATACATTCGTTGTGGACCTTGCCTTTGATATGTTTATAATGCACACCGTACTAAAACGACATACTACTCTTGATTATAACCCGGAACTTACTAACACTAAGCGACGGAAAGATATCGTTTGTACTACACAGTCTCAATCTAAGTATATTTTTACCAATAGGTTTTTCGCATTTTTAGGTCCATTTCTTTACATATAATAATATACACAAAATAATTGCGATTTATGACAAAATTTATGCTAAGCAATTAGTTCAACAATATTTACAAACCTTGAACTACTATCAAACTGAAAATTTGATGACTGTTGTTCCATAAGTGTTACGCAATAGAATAGCTCTTTTAGTTTTACCCTAGTACTGGCACCCCTTATAAATTACCTTTACGATGTAACATAAGCTCTGTATCCATTTGTACCAATTTAAGTTAAATAAATGATTATTATTATTATTATTATAATTAACGTGTTGCTAATTTTTCAAAAAAATCTAAGATTAAAATATTTACATATTAGGTATAATGTTATCTGATATCTAAATGTCAATGTTGGCAATGACATTTCATTGCCAGCATTGTCATCTATCTATTTATAATATAACGTTATCTTATTGCTACATATATTAATCTGTGATCTTATCGTGCATGGTAGCTGCATACTTATATTGATATTTGTATTTGTCATATTAAAGTGGTCCGTTCGTAATTTATATAAGTATGTCGGAGCGTCAAGAAAATAATCATTGGAATGTAATTTATTTCTGTAATTGGAGTTGAATAAAGCGCCATCTATTGGTTTGTTTCGGAACGACAAGCGTAAGCTTGAGTGAGGTCGCCATAGAGCCAATGTGTCAGTTAAAGTGACAGTTAAAACTGTCAGTGTCATATTAACGTTATATAGGCGCCGGATACTCGTGCGCGGGCACATTCAGTTGACGAACTCGCTGCGTTACGGATCAAATCAGAGATAATCACAATCATACGCTACATGTCAACCTAATAAACGTGTTAAAATGAGCCAATTGGCAATTTATAGCTTTCTTTGTCGTTCGTATGTTTGTATTTCAGTAAACGTAATTACAATGACATGCCATTTATGTTGTTTGGTAACTCCATTGTTCACCCGAATTGCATGAAACTTTTATTCTATGTCATTATTATAAGGAAAATTTTATTACTTGGTAACGTTAGTCACTTCCTCTAGTAGCTTCGATAAGTTTCCAGACTAAGCAAAAATGGTAGATAAGAACGATATTATTTTTACGAAAACATTTATATTAACATGCGACATGCGCAAGACGTTAAATGTGTACCAAGCATAAACATTTTTGACAATCTCGCTAAAATTATTATGTAGACAAAATATAATATATTAATGTTTCTGGAAAGACTCAGTAGTTTCACGCAGTCTTGGCATGGTATCGGTACTGGAATTTCTTCACTAGTAAGGTGCGTGTTTATTCGAAGCTAATCTGTAGGCGTGTATGTCAAAATTTAATACATGTACGTGTGCATTATGTTAATAATTAAAATGGACATCAAACTAGAGCCAATGGCAGCGTTAGTTTTGGATTATCTTTAGAATGTATTATAAGTTTTCATGCGCTGGGACATATACTAATCTCGAAATACATAAGCGCATATTTGTTGTGACAAGGCGCCGTATGATTTAGTTAACTGTACTGAAGTTTGAAATATCTCAGCCAGATATAAATACACCCGAAATGAATTGCAAAAAAATAAACTTGCAACAAGGCCAAATTATTTACACGTTCTTTCTTACACATAAACGAAACTGCTCGAGAGCAGTTTGTGGATTTTGTTTATTTGCCAAATATAGCTAAAATATAATCAATGAAATAAATAAAATATAAATATAATAAGTTTAATAATAATAAGATTTATTTTTTTCCACCAAACATAATTTTACAATTTCGCACAAGTGTGATATTTCAACTAGGTAGCAAAGAAAATATAACAAGTAGCGTATTATGAGGGGTGGACAGGAGCCTAAACTATGGAAACCCTGTATTTCAGGTCTCCTAATATATGTTTATAATTTCGTAATGGACAAGTAAATTGTCATTATTAGTAGATTAAATTACGGTATTCATTAATTGTGTTATAAAGAATTTAGATTAGATGTATCTATCAATATGAATTCGATCGTTTTTAAATATATCTAATCTTATCTAGAATAGTACCTAACAAAAGTGCCATACAATTTGAAATATTAGCATGATCTTTAGATTTGTCTAATATAATCCCTTTGGTGATGTCGGCTTTCAATTGATTATTGATATTGATTATACCTTCGATCAAATATACTATGATCGATGGATTATACCGATAATGGTACATACTTCTTCTGTCATATTGTTAATTTGAATATAGTATGTACATTATTATCAGTGATAGTCAGTTGTCGTTCTAGGGCTGACGTAATCCTTATCTTCATACTTGAGGTTCTTGGAACAATGAACGGATGCAATGGTTGTGTGTTTGCGTTAGTTAGCTCTGCTTATAGTTCAAATTGCTGACGAGAAAAAGCTAGACTGATTGCTATATCTAAAATTGCCGACGTGCAAATTGATACCGTTTTCAAGGAATATGTTTCGTCTGCAATGTTAGCACTTTTAGGTACGCAGAATTACTAAGGGCACATTTTCAAGGGTATTGTTCCAATAAGTATAATTATTATTATTACTGAAGTTTGACGGTCGGTTACCGCTATTCTAACTTATTCAAAGGAAGTTTCAAAACATTAAAATTAAACTACTATATACGGATTTTATCGCGTTGTTTATTTGACATTTTATTACAACATTTTGAAAACTGTTGCACTACTGTTACTACTAAACTTAACTAATTTAACTTAAGTGTTATTTAAATGGTTAGCATAGTATTGGTATTTTTGTGACCAGAAAAATATAATCTGTGAGCAGAAATAGCTAATTGATCAGCAACTCATGGCCAGCAAACTTTAAAGAGATCAAACTAAGTCGACGGAGCCCCGCCTCGCGGGGCTCCTAATTTTGGGTGGGTTAAAAAAAGGAACCTAACATAACCTAACACTTCCGAGACGGAATGCAGTGATTTGAGGCGTCTAGATGCTTGTTATGCTGTGCAATATTTGCTGACAAATTAGTATTTTTGATGATCATTATATTTAATCCCATTTAACTTTGAGCTCATTCTGCGTAAATAGAAACACCCATGATTAAATTATGTTCAGGTACTTTGAAATAACTACACTGGAACATTGAGACAACTACCATCTTAGTCTCCCCGTGACCATGGCTGCCGAAAAGCAACCGAAACGTCGGGGAAAGTGTAAACACAAATTTAATATAAATAGTATAGTAATAGTTTTAATAGTTTCAATAATTTAATTAGCTTAAAAATTAGTAAATTTTAGTAGTAATAGTAGTGTAACAGTTTTCAAAATTTTGTAATAAAGTGTCAAATAAACAACGCGATAAAATCCGTATATAGTAGGTTAATTTCAATAAATAACATTCGCGTAAACAGAAGACAATATTAAGTTTCAAAACATTCTTAGTAGACTTTATATGGTCCATTCTCAGATATTGCGAAACTAGGAGATCTTTCTTCACCCCACCATTTTCTTGCTCGCAACCTACGCCCAAAGATTGGTAAATATGGCAATCTACTCGTAGATTTAGGTTTTAGTAGATTGTAGAATCAATGACAAATATATTACTGTTATTTTATAATCATTAACTGGCTCACTGGCTCATGGGATAAGTACCTATGCGCTAATGTTTGTATACGCATGTGAGGTCCCGGGATATTACGGTTTTTGTAAGGAAGAACGCTGGAGGAGTCCTATAGACGTAAATAGACCACATAGTTAAAATGTTGATCCCACATATGGACGAGCATTAATATATTATATGGGAACAAAGTTTTAGCTGTCGAAATTGGGCGTAATCCTCTTTTACACTTTCTTGTGTATGTTTTCTAGGAAGTCTACTAATTAAGTAGTATATACAAGTGATAAATTCGAAAGTATCTAACTGCTTGTTACATTTTCATGATAAAAAAGCTAAAACTATTTTGACAAATTTCGGTATGAACAGCTTGCAACGATATGACATATTTTATTGCGGAGTTACAAGCAACATTATTATATAAAATATCACCATGCATGTCCATTTAGCCTATTTCAAGTTTTAGAGAAAGTATAGCATTTATATTTTGCCACGTATGGTAACATAATTTTCATGTAAAATAGGCGCTGCGTATTTACATTTAATTTCATTTCTTAATTTTATTTTATTACATAAGCCTTCGATATTGTAATAATTACCAATATCAAAACATATACCAAAGACGAGAACCCGAGCTCACGATTGGTACTTTCAGAGTTACCACATCTGGCTAAAGATATTATTTAAAACAATTGTAGATAATGTTGCTATATACAGTTTCTTCATTAACCAATATTGTCTGATCTACTGATTCACATTTAAGAAATTTCTGTTCATA
Organism: Catocala sponsa; assembly: GCA_963564715.1. Taxonomy (NCBI): domain Eukaryota; kingdom Metazoa; phylum Arthropoda; class Insecta; order Lepidoptera; family Erebidae; genus Catocala; species Catocala sponsa. The sequence continues at coordinate 14,920,305 of OY751338.1, read as the reverse complement.
CTGTTACGATAACATTGTGTTCTTAAGTTATTATACATACTTGTGTAAATTTGTCCTGGCTGTATACTCAGCGCTAAATATTTACAATTGCTAAATTTTGCGTTAATACATTTGTAAATAATCGTTCAGTAACATATTATATGTTTTAATCAATACGTTTAATTACCGTTCGACCTCAACAGGCGATGTTTTTGTTTAAACATATGATTGCATTGGCAATGACGACCTTTTTGTTTGTTTCAGAATTTTTGTAAACAGATCGTTACATTTAGAAAATGTTAAGTTTTACGGATTTGATATGGACTACACTTTGGCTGGTAAATAATCAACTTTATATTTGCTCGAGTAAATATTAAAATGATTCATTGTTAATATGATTTTCACGTCTTCTTTTTATTCTAGAATATAAATCGCCACACTATGAAACGTTAGGATTTAATTTAACTAAAGAACGATTGGTACGCAAAGGCTATCCAAAGGAAATATTAGAATTCGAGTATGATCCCTCATTCCCAGTGAGGTAAGCACATATTAACTCGTATTAAAATCAGCAATTAAATCTTATATCATCCTCTTTGTTTAACGTGAAAATTTTTCTTTGCAGAGGTCTTTGGTTCGACACATTATACGGCAATTTATTAAAGGTCGACGCTTACGGTAATATTTTAGTATGCGTCCACGGATTTGAATTCCTCAAACAGTGAGTACACTCTTTTTATTATTCATGAATGTATCTCATTTATTATTCGTTTGTTTTGTATCGTATAACACGGAACAACTTCTACGGTTTTTTGCACTGTGTTAATCATACACGTTGTATCTACCTATATAGGTACCTATAGTTACGTAATACTCGGGACTAATGGCAGACGGATGATGTCAGTTAGATCAAAACATATTTATTTATTAGACTACTTCAGCAGCGTGTATATTTAATATTCATGTTTATTATCTAAATCTATTTTTATCTATCTATTTTTGTAACCCGTTATCAGTGTTTTATTTTAAATCGCGGTCTCCGTAACATTATAGAAGTAATAAATTCGATGTTTATCAACGATCTTACTGAAATATGACAATATAAATAAGATTTAGTTTCCTGTGCGGATTGATGTAATGTATATTTTTGTTTCAGTTCACAGGTATACGAATTGTATCCCAATAAGTTTTTGCAATTAGACGAGTCTAGAGTATATGTGTTGAACACATTATTCAACTTGCCTGAGACGTATCTCATAGCTTGTTTGATAGACTTCTTCACTAACTCGCCACAGTACACAAGGTAAGATAAACCTACTGAACGTCTCATTAGTTTTGTCGAAATGTTTATTAGGATTGCTCTGTCCTCACTTCTTAAAATTAATGGACAATTTAAGGGCTAATGCGATCATAAATTATCCAGTGTGAAAATACCCTACTAAGTGCATTATTTATTTCTACGTCAGCTACGTATGCAGTACGATGAAAGAATATTTGTATTTTTTTAAACCTAAACTTGAACTAATGTGCCGATAACTCGGTAATAGCTCTCCTTTTGAAAGCGATTGGAGCAATAGACGTGAGAACATAGTTATAAATGCATTGCACAATTTGTTCTAGCGGTGACCTACAAATGCTCTACTTACTTATACATTGGTACATATACTGGTTAGAGAAGCAAACATGTAGCCTTTCATTGACTAGAAATGTTATGTATTTTCGTTTTATTCTTATAATATTTCGTTACAGGGATAAGACTGGGGTCAGAGCCGGCGATCTTGCGATGTCATTCAAGTCAATATTTCAAGATGTTAGAAATTCCGTCGACTACATCCACATTCACGGTGACCTTAAGAGCAAGACTACCGAAGATATGGAATTATATCTAAGTAAAGACGAAAGACTACCCACGGTTTTGTCTAGGATAAGAGAGAGCGGCGCTAAGGTCTTCTTATTGACGAACAGCGACTACAACTTCACTGATAAAATAATGACCTATCTGTTTGATATCCCTGACGACGTTAAAAACAAAAAGGTAATTTAATTTCATGCTGTTTTTGCTTGTTAAGAACTGTTCTAGGCTACGGTTGTAAGTCATAGGTAGCTGTGGTACTCAAAACTTTTACGTCTACATTGTTCTAAAGATACGGCACGAATCATTTTACATACCTACATCAATCACTTTGTCACTAAGACCCGTCAATTAACTGAAGTACTTAGTGTAAATTGTGCCATCACCACATACAGTTAATTGAGATTTTAACAGGTATTGTATTGGCAATCTGTCAAATTTACTTCTTAAATAAGCTTAGTGCTATTAATGTTAATTGATTAAATACCAAATAATTATAATTCCGAAATCCCTTAACTGAAAATTATCTTAGATAAGTTCTAAAAGGTATTAAAAAAGGGCGTGTTTAGTCAACTTCTATAATAGGGAATTTGTCAAATTTATTTCATAAGTAAGATATTTGTCTATGGTAAAATAAACCCTTAACAATTATTTAAATACTCAATCGTATCTAAAATAACTAACGAAAGAACTTTGACACATGGGGCGACAAATAATTTGTTTATATAAATATAAAACAAAGACTTTTAGTTGTTATTATGTATCTAGAAATAAATCATATTGAAACCGTAGTGCATCACTCTTAGGACGATGATTACAATTATGACATTTGAAAATTTAGAAGATGATAAGCTATTGAGCAGTTGAGCAGACATGTTTCTACTCTGCGCAGCTGACTGCCATTCTAGCCGCCAAATTCTAATGCCATAACCTATAATAATTTCATATTAATAATTTTTTTGACCTTTCATTTAACCTGAACTTAACTTGATCGTGTTACTGCAAACCTAAATATATCTGTTACTTGCGAATTCGTTCACATCTTATAATATTTTTCATCTAAGTATATCAGATCACTGATGTGAGGTATGAGGTGCGCCGATTATTATGGGTTCGTCCCCATACGGAACAAAAAATTATGTGATCCACAAATAGATGTTCTGAGTCTGGGCGTCTTTTCTGTCCTTTGTTTGAATGTTTATAAAGTTCCCTGCGTCACAGGAATAAATCCTAGTGCGGAATCCCAAAAGTATTTTTAAAAACAAACAAAATACAATCTTTCTCATTTATAATCATTTATAACATCAACACGGTTAATATAGGGTAAGTCTGGGGAGATGGGCGTACGGGAGAGATGGCCAGTTCAGTTATTTTCGAAACTAATGACTAGATGGCGCAGGCTTACACTCAGTTCCAAAGAGTAAAGTAATACATAGGGAAGTCAGTTCCATAGATTCTCAGTTCGGCCCTGTCAGTGGAGGGCACCAGCCGCACGCGCAATGTGATAGTGAATTTAAATCAAAAAGTAAGTAAAAATCAGTTTATTTATTTTTTTAAATACCATTTTTTTTAATGGGTTTATATCTTCCCTCGTGGTGAAAAAATTTCAATGGAAACTTGTGCTTTTTATGTTTTACTATGTTTGGTATGATCGTTGCGTTGTATTCTAACCTCAAAATTGTAATCAATTCCTACTCGTACATATTTTTATTGATATGGCCATCTCTCCCGGTCAATTTAGGAGAGATGGCCACATGCGGTCCGGTGGAGATGGCCATATTATTATTTTTGTTTTTGATGTTTAATTTAACCTTTCACTATTTTATTGCAGATGCTGAACGTCTACAAGAGAATAGCAGTTACAACGCGCGGTAACTGGACAGAAGAATCACTTACAGCGGTTATTTATTCTGTTAAAAATGGAAAAATGACGATCTACGCTGCATCAAAAAACTACGGCATTCCACGAAAAACATTGGAACGAAGAAACAAAAATGAAAATGATAAAAAAGGACCTATGGGACCATCAATACTTTGCGATTCAGACTTTGATACAGAAAATGAAAAAGACAGCTGTGCTGGATGTGAGAAAAATTATTATACTACTACCTACTACTGATAGAGGACTGGTTGCAACGTGTGATTTGTTTATTATGGGTTCATGAAAACTGTACTAAGTTTGACGATATGTTCTCAAAGTGTGGGCAGCGGAAAAAAAGAGAAGAGAAGCAGAAATATACAAAAAGAGTCAAGTAAAGTACTGACCATCATCCCCCTACTACTATGGCCATCTCACCCGGATATCTCGAGAGAGATGGCCAAACGAAAGTTATAGTTATGTTTTTTTTTTATAAATTAAAAGAGAACTTATTGATTACTTTGTGTTTTTTATCTTTAAATGATTAAAAACGGATTTAAAATAACATTTTCAGAAAAAATACGCCTTGTTTGATTTATATAGCGTCTATAAAAACTACGGCCATCTCCCTCGGACTTAACCCTAATTTGGAGACACGCTAAAAAAACGGTTGCGCTATGCAAAGTAAGGATACCTCCTTCTTTGCATAGCGCAACCGTTGTTTTCCATACGAGCCATATATTGTAATTTAATTTAATTCTTATGTATGTATGTTTTAATTTTCTAGACATATGAAAAGAACTGGAAGACTTATTTCGACTTCATAGTAGTAGACGCGAGGAAGCCATTGTTCTTCGGTGAAGGTACGACTTTACGTCAAGTAGACACGGCTACTGGTGCTCTCAAGATGGGACACCATGTCGGACCACTACATGAAGGCATTGTTTATTCAGGAGGTAATTATTACTATTGATAAGTCACTTGCATGTGTTAATGTGGAAATCATTGTTGTATAATTATTCATCTGCATTATTGTAATTTCACCTGTGAAAAGTCCCAGTTTTTGTATAGCTTCCGTTTTTACTGCTAATTGTTAGGTCTAAACTATGAAAATCATATGTGGTTTGTATTTATTTAGTATGCAAAGAAACGAGGCGACACTACGTCGCAACCACTAGGTACTTTTTTTGATATGCCTTTGGTATATCAAAAAAATACACTACAATATCTGTGACAAATCTTAGTATTTGTCACAGACATTGTAGTCGGAAGCTAGTATTAGTAGTTTGGCAATACTCACCCTAGTTACTTAAGTCATATTAACCAATTTATGTTTAAGTCACCTCGTCAAATAATTTTATAATATTTGGGCAAGAGATATCAATGAACCTTATTATTCGTTTTGTATTCTACGCATCAAATTCTGGAATTACGATTCTTTTGTGTATCTAATAGAACACGTATGATTCTAAAACAACCCAACTAGGTAAATAATATTAGGACAGTTTCAGAAATAGATGTATTCTATCAGATGAATTATTTATTATAATGTGCTTGGTTCACTAGACGACAAAACTCATAAGCCTCTCTTCAAAAATTAGTTTCCAGCAGAGATGTTGCATGTGCATTTTCGTTCGTGACTTGACATCGAACTGTGCTTCTATTTTTAAGAGCCTATTCCGAGGTGCCACCTCTGAATAACCTATTAACGATAGATATTTTTAGTATAAAATATGTTCGCAATGTTGACTATTGAAATATGTGCGTGTCATCTAATACTATGTAGTATGTGTCTAAACATCTAGTCACATGTATTTTAGATATGTTGATCTCTCTTGATCAGATGGTGGTACTGCCGCTATGAATATAAATTTGGAATATTTAATAATTTCATTGAACTTCAATATCGATATTCATAAAAATTACATAAAGGAAAATAGCTATAAATTTATATTTATCGAATTAAATCATGTCAGTCGCTTTTATTAGTGATTGCAGTAAGTCGTGAGTAAACAGATGTTGATGCCCATTTACCTGAAGTGATTTATTCCTAAATCGCTTACGATTCCGGGATGTAATGGAGTGGTTTATTAATAGCCGACACCACACTTTGAAGACGCCGTCTGTATATCCATCTATAGCTAATGACGTCTGATTTCGAGTATTCTGAACAGATTGGTCATTACATGGTTAAACTGTATCTGTGTTAGGTACCATGCAAACATTTTATCGGTACTTAACCTTTTAAAAATATTTAAATGTGCTCATTATGTTTTTGTCGAAATGTCTATAATCTGTCGACAATGTCTAATAAATATAATATCCTCTTTCCCCATACGCTTGTATTTATGGAGAAGGGCAAAATTGCCCTACTTTGTTTTTCGTGAAAACTAAATCTTTAAGCAAGTTAGAGAGCATTGTTTTTTTTTCTAGCTAGTGACAGAAACGAATAATATCTGTTTACTTAAGAATCGAATTGCAGAATTTAATCGAGTAATAATTTTCTTTCCACGGTTTATGTAATTATTTTGTACTAGCTTTTGCCCGCGGCTTCGCTCGCATTAATTTAGAATTTTGACAATCAATTCGGGTTGTACTCTGCTTGTAATAATATAATTCAATCATGATTCGAAAGACACGTGGCCCCATCTACTATCATAAGAACATTATTGTTGTTTCCCTCGGGAACAGTAATTTTTTTCGGGATGAAAGGTAGCGTATGTCCGTTTCTGTACACCTAACAATGTATATGCAAAATTTCAGAATGATCGGTTCAGTGGTTTAGGCGTGAAAAGGTAACAAACAAACAAACTCATTTTCGCTTTTATAATATTAGTTAGGATTAGGATAGGAAGTAACAAATTGAATAAGTACACAGTAAAACATACATTGTTTCGGTGACCAAACACTTAGTCGTTTTATTTACATGTTGATAACAAACTATTAAAACTTTCCTCCTATTACAAAAGCTTATGTAATAATTATTACGGTGACGATACGATTTAAAAACGTTTAATGACCTTAATTATATGTTTTCTGTTTAATTGCTTAACGTTATCAGCGCAGGAAAGTTTTGTTTCTTTCTGTCAATTGTGATAATTATTGAGTATGATGTGGAATTATTACCGATAAACAAATTGAATTATTTGAATCTTTAACCTAATGGAAAATTCGAAGCATTGATAAAATTAGAATACCTACATTATGCTTTGACAATAGTAATAATAATCATTTATTTTAGGCTGCATAGGCCCATAGATAAATACCTTACCCTAACATATTAACTTTCTTGATTACGTATTTAAATTATACTATCTTATGTAGATATTACCGCGATTTATTCTGTAACATTAGACACTTTGAGTATATAACTGTCTCAGTGGCGCAGTGTCATTGAATGAGATTGCGTATTGGTTTCGCGCCGAGTGTCGTGGATTCGAATCCCACACGGGCCAAATAATTGTGTGATCCAGAAATGGTTGTGCCGAGTCTGCGTGCTCTTTGTGTCCGTTGTTTGGATATTTGTAGTCGTAAGTCGCCTGCGATACACGAATTATACCTAGTGCAGTGGTAATTTTTAAAAAAAGATGAAATTATAGCAATGTAGTAGAATTCAATGAGTAAACTTAATGAATTCTTAGTTCTTACGAACCTAGCAGGATGTTCTCTGTTCATATGGGAAACATTCCACATGAAAGCCAGGTTAAGAGTGCCTTAACTTGACACGCGTGCATAAAGAATATAATCGGACCAAATGATGCAAGAGAGATATATCAAGACCGGAGGCATGTGGAAATTTGTAGTCGCAGCTTTCCCCTCCGGAAACAGGCGTCAGCCTACGTATGAAGGTAATAAATTATTTAACATAAATCTCTGAGGCCAATATGTACACACGGGTACACATCAAGTTAGACACTCTATACATATACGTATAACTACGCTACATACAACATAGAGAATTGTCGGAAAGGGACAGTGCACAGTGGTGTAGACTTATCACGATGCACTAGCGCGTGCGGCGACGCCCGCGGCCCGTTCAGCGTGAATGAGACAAAATAACAAAAATATAACGCACTCTCTCGCACGATTCGCAGCGTTCAATTTCTAATAGTTCAAAGTCCAAACAGTCTAGGTTGATGTATCGCTGTGTGTACATCCTATTTTATATAGTAGTACTAGCTTTTGCTCGCGACTTCGCTCGCGTAAAAGTTAGTTTAGGTCATGTTAGCCACAGTACTGTTTTAAAAAATAAAATATAGCTCATGTTACTCAGTGATAAATTGATAATAAAGAACTTTTAAAATCGGTTGAGTTGTTTTAGAATTAAATCCTTACAAACACTCAATCAAACAAAAAATCAAATCTTTCTACTTTATAATATGTATTAGTATAGACTAGCTTTTGCCCGCGGCTTTGTTCGCTCGGGAACAATAGATATTTTTTGGATGAAAGGTACCGTAAGTCCTTTTCTGTACCGAAATGTGTTTGCGAAATTTCATGATAAGCGTCTGAGTACCTAGTTGAGGCATCAAAGTTTAACAAACAAACTCGGATTCGCATTTATAATATTAGTTAGTATAACTAAAACTTTGTGAAGATTTTTAGATGAATACCGGATTTGTTATAAACTTTGCATTACTATCTGTAATAGTAAATGACCTGGATTTACACATAGGCCTTTTTATCCTGGTATACGCTCCGGTGCGATTTAGGTCTCAACTAACCTGGTAATAGTTTCGCTTTAGTTAATATATTTTTTTATTTGGTAATAGTTCTCATATTACCTAATTATTCGTTCAGCATGTATACAAAATTGCGTCCATACTTAGGAATGTCTGTTTGTTTATAATGCCTTCGTGGCGCAGCGGTAGTGAATGCGATGCTGTGCATGAGGTCTCGGGTTCGAATCCCGGGTCGAGCTAACAAAAGTTATTGGCTTTTTCTGTTAAGAAATCTCAATACGAGCCCGGAGTTAGGAAGTTGGCGGTGTTAGACCCCCCGTGCGTCGGAAAGCACGTAAAGCCGTTGATCCTGCGCCTGATCTCTCTCCGGTTGTGGTGGATTATTCGTCCCATCGGATCATGAGAGTGCACTTGTGTTTGCGCACACGCTTGTGCACTATAAAATCACCTGCGCAGATGGCCAGTCTCCGTTAAGATTGGCCGCCGTGACCGAAATTCGGTCTGGAGGACATTATAATGGTCCTATTGTATGTGAGTAATCTATACTAATTTATAAAGCTGAAGAGTTTGTTTGTGTGTCATTCAGATTGTTGGCATTACATTATGGGTTTATGATGGACCTTCTTAACGATTATCTTAATAAGAATAGGTATAATAGATATTCACCAATAAACACAAAACACTTCAATGTATTATTATAAAAATAAATATAACCGATAAGTTTGAAGTTCTGAGAGATGAGCATCTGCAAACGATACAATAAAATATATTACACCAGAAGATAATATTATTGAAGTTTAAGCTATCTAGATGTCACGATTGACGAATTTAAACGGGCGATGGCAGTTAATATGACTGTAGTCGTAGAAACTACGAATGCTATTACTGGTATCAGCCGCGCCACATGTTTTATTATTTCCTCTTTACATAAAATTAATTGCACATAACAGTGCACGCTGCAAATATGTCTGATTCAAATGTGTGTAATGCTGATGACTGATGTGTGACATCATTTGAGCACATTTTCCTTGTTTCGGGACCAATACTGCAGCATCACTGCATTTTATAAAACATAGTACCGATCCCGCCGCGCCGCCCGCGTCTAAACCAAAATAAAAAATAAACTAAATGACTAAACGGATTTTCATGCGGTTTTCACCAATAGACAGAATGATTCATGAGGAAGGTTTAGGTGTATAATTTGTTAAGATTTTGTTCTACCCGTGCGAAGCCGGGGAGAGTCGTTAGTATTATATAATGTTAATCCAGTGCCCATCATGCACCGCACATTATGATGTAATTAAATTTGCCAATATTCAAATAAGTTCTTAATCAACTTTATCATTGTTATATGTCTCCGAACTACCAACCACCTCTTGTGTAGATGCTATGATTAATTATTATTACAAACTTATATTAATGGTTATAAGTAAGATGCATCGGTTTCGCACTAGCCAAATATAAATTAGGAGCTTCGAAAACAAGTCAAAAGGTAAACTACCTACCTATTTAAAGACTTTATAATATGTTGTAATTTACTATCCAAATAATGTTGTGCTTTCTGTTGCTATAAAGTACACAAATATACTGCTAGAACGAGTGATAATTAATTTCTATTGTGAACATGGTTTCAAAATAAACCATATTGGAAATTGGTAGGTATCGACGTTTATGAAAATAGACAAATATTTATACTATGTTTATAATATACTTACATTACGTAATGGACATGGAAGAGAATATATGCGTCAGCATTGGCGTTTCAAAGTTAGGTATTATCTAAACAGCTATAAATGACCTACACAAAATCCTATTAATTTGAGTTAAAATCCTACATTCTTGGGCATGAGACTCCTTATATGCGCCAATGGGATTCTGTGGTGTAAACTATCTCAGAAGAATGCGATTACCTATTGTATAGATTTCGTGTTTCTGTGGTCAATTTTCAGTAACAGCAGACAGCAGTGTAGGTCGCAACAGCCCGGTAAATGGCAATAGTTTTGTTTCTCTCGTAGTAAGTACCTACTCTCTATTTATTGAAAGATTTATGGCTACGGTAGTTTTGAAGACTAACGATAGTTTTCTCTGTGCGGCTATGTAATGTAAGGCCAGTACATAATTTAAAGGAAAATACGAGATAAATTGGCCAATCCACTAAGCTATCTGAGTCTGACCTCCGAGATTGTTATTTCTTAAATCAACCAAGCATATACTGTTCCCGAACGAGCAAAGACGCGGGCAAAAAGCTAGTAATTAACTAATTTTAATTAAAAAAGAACCTTCGTTGGAAACTATTTTTCCGGTGATCAATATTTTCTGGACAGACTACTCCTATAATTTTTTTTAGTAAATCCTTTTGTAGTCCTCCATGGAGGAGATATGGACACGATTCTAAATATTTAGGTAAGAATTAACATGCTTTATAATTCCTTGTTATAGGTTCTTGCGACGTGTTCACACAAATGATTGGAGCAAAGGGTAAGGACGTGCTATACGTCGGTGACCACATATTCGGTGATATTCTCAAGTCCAAAAAGATCGGTGGATGGCGTACGTTCCTCATAGTACCGGAGTTAGTTCAGGAGTTGCATGTATGGACGGATAAGTGCACGCTGTTCGCACGGTTGCAACATTTGGACATTGAGCTCGGTGATTTGTACAAGTAAGTCAGTCGTACTAACCCTTTTTTACTTGAGCGATGAAGGGAATTCCTTCTAAGCGTATAGTCCACCTTACGGAAAGCACGCATTGCGTATATACACTAACTAGATTCTTATCGTCAAAAAAGGCATTCCCTGTATCTTTCTATACCAATTACCACTGCGATGAGTATATTTACACTTATATATAAGTGTAAATATACTCATCGCAGTGCATAAGCATAGAAAACTTTAGGTGTAACTAATAACCACAACTATTGTTATCCTACCGTGTCCAAAGAAGTTTCACATAATTTAATCAAGTCTTATTTATGGTTGCTACCAATTTGAGTTCTATGGTTTCTTATTATTCATCTACCTCTGCGTTGCGCAGAGGTAGTGAACAATACCCACTGGTGCTTGTGGTCTCAGTTTGGATTCCTGAGTGACGGAGTCTTGCAATATACGCGGTAGACGACGATCGGCCCTATTACGTGTTACTTATACTGATAGCTAGCGGAATGTGGATGAAATACCATAAGTATACAATCATTATTTACATCTCTGCCTTCCCGCAATATCACCGCATGCAAAAACAAATAGATGTTCCGAACCTAGGCGTTCTGTGTCTGTTGTTTGAACGTATGTAGAGTCCTATGCGACACAGGAATTACTCCTAGTGTTGGTAACGTTAACAAATAGTATAGAAGAGTGATGTCGTTCCAGAAACTTGGACTCGAGCACACAGGAAAAGCCGGACATCTCGCAGCTGCGCATGTCGATCCGCGACGTGACGCACAAGATGGACCTCTCCTACGGCATGCTGGGGTCGCTGTTCCGCTCTGGATCTAGGCAAACATTTTTCTCCTCACAGGTATGTTTATTATTGTTCATTTTCTTTACCGTATTTAGTATAGTAACACTACATATATACAGTACCTACTTTGGTTAAAGTGCTGCTTTGCCACTGCCAGTACAAAAAAGGGTACAAACATTTGTATGATCTACTAATAGTTGTTCAGTCTGGTATTAAGTGTTGTTATGAACGATTGGAACAGCCGATATGGGGATTCATTTCTATATATCAAGTCAGTGGTCTGCGGGTTACTTTAGCTTTCTTCCTTTATCTTTAAAAATACAACCCCTGAACTAGTAATTATTTATATAGGCATCGCTTGGGACTTTACAAACAACCATACTCGGAGTAATAATTTCTGGTTTACACAAATTCTTGTCCTGGTTAGGTTTTTAACCCCACAATATTCGGAGCAGTGGCAGTGGCGAGGCGAACGCTTAAACCACTACGCCATCTGTGTAGTCTCTTTTTATATAGGTATTTAATTTGATCTTGGCATCCATGTTAAGACGGCAATAGTTTATAGGTATTACGAAATTAAAGCAACGTTCGCATAGTTTACAACCATCTATATATATAAAGGAAGATGTCCTGACTGACTGACTGAGAGACAACGCACAGCCTAAACCGCTGGTCGTAGGAACTTGAAATTTGGAGAGCATGTGTGTTTTAATTAGTAGGGGTGTACTAAGAAAGGATTTTTTGAATTTCCTCTCCTAAGGGGGTGAAATAGGGAGTGAAGCTTATATGGAATTTGCACATTTCTGGACTTATAAGTATAAAAATAGGTATACAAGTTATTGATTATAATTGAAAATGACCAGTGAAGGTAAAATGGACAAAACTCCCCCTAAAAAGGTAAAATGGGGGGGGTAAAGTTTGTATGGAAATTTTCTCATTTCTGGATTTAGAAGTATGAAAATTGGTATATTGGGTCCTGATTACAAACAAAAATGAACTATGTAAGTGGAATGGACAAAAATCCCCCCTAGAGGAGTAAAATGGGGGGTAAAGTTTGTAACGAAATTTTCTCATTTCTGGACTTAGCAGTATGAAAATTGGTACATAAGTTTTCGATTACAATTGAAAAATATCTGTGTAGGTGAAATGGATAAAACTCTCCCCTAAAGGGGCGGAAGGGGGGATAAAGTTTGTATGAAAATTTTCTCACTTCTGGACGAGTACGACCCGAATTGATTGTCAAATTCTAAATTAACGCGAGCGAAGTCGCGAGCAAAAGCTAGTTGATATATAAAAACCCTAGATACACAATCCCGTACAAAACTTACACTTAAAACTGTCCTCAGTTGCTTATTAGTAGTTATATTAACTATATAGACCTTCATTAAGGCAAATTAAACCTTAACACCTTAACTTTAAGTTGAATATACAAGGCTATTTAAAAAAGGTAATAAAATTATACGAGCAGGGTTCGCGAGAATGAATGGAGTCGAATATTGTTTTTATAAATTTTAATGTATATTAATATTCTGACGTAATTATGTAAAGTTTATAAAATGCATGTGAATGTGTGTTTTTAACACATATTTGTTTTTACTTTTACCTTAATATATAATAGATAATTAATACGCACGTAAATTATATTACGAGTATGTTGCATTGCTGTTCATATATTTGGTTGCCCGACTTTGAAATTATACGTGTTTGAACATTACGCGACTGATTGTACATACAAATTAAAGTAACATAAAACGATAAAACGAGAGAGAAAATTAACATTTCAAACTTGAAAGATAGGACATAATAAGATTAATTTCCTTGAAATAAATTGAGTTTATTGTATAATCTTCTTTTTGACGGATTTAAATTTTTTTCGTATCTTTCTTTGTTATATTATAATGTAATCTTATCTTGATATATCTCTCGATAATAGATTTAATAGTATTATTTACATGATTGTTGTTTGTTAATATGGCACTTTGAAGAATATAAGCTGACTCCCAAAAATTATGATAAGTGTTGTTGTTGCTGTGCTTGCTTGTGATCGTTGCTGTGCTAATACGGATATCCATTTTGCACATCGCACGGGATCTCGAAAGAAAGCTGAAATCCAACATAAGTATGTAGATACATTTTATAAATATCCCACTATAAGGATACCGTAAAGATCATTTCAAAAAAATATAAAGCGAATACTATTATTGTACGGTTTCGTACACTTGATAGTTGTTGTAGTTTGGTGAGTGCGGAGAAAAGAGAAAAGACACAAGTTGTACTAAATAGTCAAGTATAATCACGTATAGGTTACGATAACACGAGTTAGGTTTTGGCTTTTCGTCTCTCTAATGTCTGTACGTCGCGACGGTAAAGTTAGAACTGAGTTGCTTTTATAATAATATAATTTCTGTTGATTAAGTAAATGACGCGCGCCCGACAGGTCGCGTTGTCAGCAAAATGCAATGTAGGTACAGTTTAATGAGACTGTACAATTATGGTTTGTAATAAAACAAGTCTAGTAATAAATAATATATACAATCGCATTATCATTTTAAATCAAATAAAATATATTTATTTTTAAAAAGTAACAGCGTCTCTATTAATGTTAGAACAGAGTCAACATATAACCCGGACTAATCAAGTAGAAATACAATAGTATGATTAATGCGTTTAGTAAGTGTTCATTTAAATGAGCCGTGTTATATGGTCGCTCTTTGTTACGAAATAAACAGAAAAAAATATTTTACGTTGATTCCTTGACGCAATAATCAGTATTATAATATAATTATAATAATAACATTATTACTTACCGAAAATATGAAACACCGTCCTTTTTTAGTGTCCTGGAAGTGTGATTTTACAAGTTTTAAACGAGCTATGCGACATGTTTACTCTCTGAGCGATCGAACGGTACTAAATTAAATGAGCACCCAAATGTTCAAGTGGGTGCTCATTTGGTGAGGACGTTTTTTGACGCTGATTGTGTATCTAGGTTTTTATACATCAATGTTTACAACCCATTTATGATCTTGGTTAATTCGCTAACATTTTTTATAAACTGGTTCGTCGCGTTCTTGGATATCTTGAAATATAATTATCTCTACTCAAATATAAGTTTATTTAAAGTCTGTAATTAGCAGTGATCTCAGTCGGTGATAAATGAGTCAAGGACCCCAAACGTACGTGAACGTATCTTCTAGGTACATACTGTTTTGTTTAGTTTCGTCTATTTATCGTCCTTTCTTGTGGTGCAATATATTTATACGTACCGAATACCATAAAAATTTCATTTTGCCACACGGGCGTACCTAATTGAGTTATCAACAAGTAAACTTACCTATTTCGTAAATAACAAAGCTGTTTAAAAAACAAATCTGACGTGAACCATTCAGCGCACAGGCTAAAATGGTACTGGGTGGATTGTCTGTAAAATGTCAGCTATAGGCAGGAACAACCACATAGAGTATAGAGAATTCCTTACCGACAACGGGGTAAGACCGAGCGATGGCGAGATGCACGGGGGCCGTACCATAATAACTTAAAGCGTTGTTATTGCATGCTGGAGAACGAGACTATACTCTCTGTAACTCTCGTTTATTCTCGTGCGTGATAATGATAACTATTAGAACGGCCCCTGGCCGGCCCTTACCCCACGCAACTATATCTTCAAATTAATAAAATTCAAGTGACTGTCTGTAAAGTAAAAATTTAATTTTAAATTTGCCTTTTACTAAATGCATATGAAAGTATATACGGCACTTATATAAAAAAATAACAATTATTAAATGTTTGCCTGTCTGTCTATCAGTTTGTTCCGGCTAATCTCTGAAACGGCCGGACTATTTTTGACGGGACTTTAACTGGTAGATAGCTGATGTTATAAGAAGTACTTTTAATTTTGAAAAATAGGGAACCGCGACAAAAAATCCACGCGGATGAAGTCGCGGGTAAGAGCTAGTAAAAGATTGTAACAGATAGTGATAAGTTGACATGAGTAAGTGGAGTTTCGCCCTTTTACTGAGAGAATAAATAGACTCATTATTAGTTATCAATGAGCACAATTACTGTCATTGTCTAGGCGACAACGGATGTGATAATTTTAATTTCCTTTCCTGCATCTATGTCATAAACATATAACAATTCTGGTTTCTAATAATATATGATGTTGTGTGAACGTAAAAAGTAAAAAGTAAGTAAGTAGGCTTTTGGACATAGGTATATGCGCGACCGAAATAAAAAAAGTTAGCTAAGAACTATTATTCCATAATTGTTCAGATAGATCGAACTTAATTCACATAGCTCATCATTTGATTGTCGTATTTGTATTACCAAATGGAAGTTCTTTAAAATTATAGAACAATAGGTAGGTGTTATTTGTGATCGTTACAAAAAACAAATAAAAATGGGTGCTTTCATATTATCCTTTTCAAATAATTCCGCTTTGATACAATATAGGAATATTTCTCTCTACCTTAATATATGGGTTAGTGATCCGTAAGCGAGGTGCTTTATTAGTGCGTTGTGTTGCGTCGTCGCAACGGATCAACGCATTGTATGCCACATCTGCGCTGCGACGTAGTGCGTGACGTGGAAAGGGTGACGCACGCTCTGATTTGTCTTCATTCCACAATGGATCGGAACACTGTCCGTCGTCGCACCGGAGCTCCGACAACGCAGCGCAGCACCCTGGCTCCCCGGTTCGTTTCTCATCCGTCCATCCGTTAAAACATCGCGTGCGACGACGCAACGCATTAATGTGGCATGTCATAAAAAATATATGCAAAACGACGCAGCGTCGACGCAACGGACTAATGAGGCATCACACTAAGTTGTATTCGTTCGTTTTGACTACAGTCTGTTGCGCACAATGCTTTACCAACTTTACATTGTCAAGGGCGGCTGCGTTCTTAGCTTATAAAGTACTCGTGTTATCAATAATTTCGAATACATTGGTACACAGTGTTAGATCGAGGCAGATTTTTGGATGGAGCGAGATCATTATGGCGCCTCGCTTTCTTGCTACTATTTTTATTTTCTTATTACTTGCCAACGGGGTGTGGTAAGCGGGGCATTTGGTAGTTGGCGTCGGAAGCAGCCGGATTGTTTTCCCTATGTTAGGTCCTGGTTGTAGACACAACAGTAATATTAATTGTTCCCTTAAAAATCCTTACTAAATGCGAATGTAAGTTTGTTTGTTACGCTTTCACGTCATTCACTAGTCGAATGAACTTCATGAAATTTCGCATACACGTTGACAGGAGTACATAATAAAAGGACATAGGGTACCATTCATTCAGTTTTTTTTTGCCATAACCTACATTAACGCGAGCGAAGCCGCGGTAAAAACTAGTGTCGTATAATGAATCTGTAAGTTAATGATGCATGTTTGTCTGTTTGCAGGTGGTTAGGTACGCAGACCTGTACGCGGCGTCGTTCCTGAACCTTATGTACTACCCGTTCTGCTATATGTTCCGCGCGCCGGCGATGCTCATGCCACACGAGTCGACGGTCGCGCACGAACAGCGGTTCACAGTCGACACGCCCACCATCGATAGGTAAGCATACTCATCTACCATAGTAACATCTTATCTAAAACAGTAAATATATAACTTTCAATAGGAATATTGGTTAAAAAGTAAGGACCAAATTACTATTATTTTAAATTTCGGTACGTTTAAAAGTATTACGCTATTTCACTTGCACGCCTGTATTTAAATAGCGTTCTTTTTATCATTATTAGACAATTACCTGTTAA
This sequence comes from Catocala sponsa, assembly GCA_963564715.1. Lineage (NCBI taxonomy): Eukaryota > Metazoa > Arthropoda > Insecta > Lepidoptera > Erebidae > Catocala > Catocala sponsa. The sequence goes on along the minus strand of OY751338.1, from coordinate 14,902,726 downwards.
GCCAAATGTAAAATATGTACAAAATGCAAAGGGGTTAAAAATATTGTATTTTAATTTTAAGGCATGCAACCATTTCAATAAAATAATAAAAGAGAGAGTATTGTAATCGCCTCTTTGAAAATCAAATCTAAATGTTTATTGTGTATCAAACCATTACAAAACGATATTATAGGCGGAAAAATCCACCCCAAAAAGTAATTAATAATACTTGTGTTGGGGTTGCCTAGCAACGCCCTTAGGTATAGGTTAGTGTCGATATTGTGAGCCACAACTTAAGAGCCTTTAAACAAAATCACTCGGCTTTTATGACGTTATTGTCATTACTTACATCACCATACAAATTAATTCCAACGCAAATTGATTCCCCAGTATTAAGTCTCAAGTGATGACAAATACGGCCCCTGGGTAAATTGCTCTAGCTCTGAGTTAGGACAACTAGAAATGGAGGTGCAATATAAAGCATATTTTTATTACATCTCAGAACTAGTATCTGTAATGACGTTATAATTAAAAAATATGAACAGACTTAAAAAACACTAAAAAGAAAGAAATACATATTATCTTTTTAGTCTTTACTAAGCTCCTAATGAAATCTAAGCAAGGGTCGCGTGTCGTTGCCAAGTTATTGAATAATATTATTAGGTATTTGTTTAGCAACGACTCCAAATTGGTTAGTAGCTTGGTAAATACAAAAAAAAAATATTTCTTTATATTTATTGTTTTTAAAGACGGTTTATATTTTTTATTAAAAGTTAGTAGTGTGGCTGAGAGTTAGAGCTTAGTGTGTATTCTTTGAGCAAATTAATATCCGTGGTATTAGACGACCAAAACACATAACTTTTAGCAGCTTAATGTAATTCACATTTACTGAGTTGGCAAACACTTGAAGGGCAATAAGAATTTAATAATATTGTTTTTACAGAACGAGACAAATGACACAGCGTGTTTACAGCGTCATGAGTTTAGGCGATGACACGTCTACAGAAACCTTCGAGAATGTGGAAGCCGGCAATGTCAAGGTAACACCAATTTCTTAAGAGAAATACTGTTGTAAATAAGTAGGTCAAAGTTTTTTAAGATGTGATGATTATTATACAAGTATTTTAATGCTTTAGAAGATTATAGCAACAAGTTAAGTAGTAAATATGTTTGAACTACGGAGTAGTGCGAGTAGCACGATGGAAGTGCCATTGTTCGAGCAAGTTACCCGTACGCTGAGATGATTGTAAGATGTGTCGCCACAAACGAGATGTGTAGGTGCAGAAAATAAAATCCACTGTTATCTACTCGTCTCAAGCGAGAGTGTTTATTGCACTAAATAATGTAAAAGTACATTTATAGTTAACGACCTTGCTGCCTGTTTAGCGAATGTGGCGTACGTACTAAGCCAAAAAGGAAAACAATCTAAATCTTGTGACAATGCTGTGTACCAACATAAAACGTCACAATAATAAGTGTAGGACCAGTATGTCTCTTCTGCAAGTGCAAGTATCTTTTAGCATATTGCTATGAAATCAAGTTCAAATTATATATAATTTATGTTGGATACCCATTCTATTTTTGATTAAATATTTACAAAGCCGGTCATATTTTGACACACGGCTTCCAGCTGTTTCACTTCTTTCATCTTCATCCTTGTTCCTTTTAAGACCTAACAAATGTGTACCTGTTATTTTTTTTGTAAAGTTTCATTTGAATCTCGGACAACTTCATATTATTATGTCAGGCTGTATTGTCCCACTGCAGGGCAAAGGCCTCTCTCGCTTTGCCACGTCTCCCTGTGACGCGGTAGTTTGTACCAATTGCACCAGTCTCTCCTGTAGCTTTCTAATTCGTCCTGCCATTGATGCCTCGGTCTACCACGTTGCTGTAGCATCCAACTGCCATTATCATCTGCATAACGTATTTTAAAATGTATTATATATTTATAATGATATTTATTTGGTGTGCAGGGAGTGGCATCGGTCCCGCACGTCCGGCCGGAGACACCGCGGCGCCTGACGCACACACACGACGAAGACTGCTCGGACGACGAAGACGTCGGCAAGACCACGCAAGCTAAATAAACGACACATTCTCCCCACGCACGGTCTTCTCATAATTATGCGGCTCGAAACGTGTAGCTGTACTGCTGTAGTCGTGTGCAGTGCGCAGTCCGCAGTGCGCAGTGGCGAGTGTAGAGTGTGCAGTGGGGAGTACGACAGCGGCGCTCGTTGGCCACGACTGCAGTCTGGCACTCAATGTATAATGACTATGAGTACGCGACATAAATATTGTATTTACAAGTTTCAAGAAGCATATTCCGCGACTGCGTTTTAGTTATTTACTTGTTAACCGTTATGTATTGTCGAATTACGGCGGCTATAGATTTTATAATTAATCGAAATATTACCATTGGCGAGATGAGAATATTTCACACAAATAAAAAAAATATATAACAGTAAATATAGTCATATACATATATCCATTACATGTTCCAAATCATAATTCAACGGCTTTCGTTACCTGTGTGTAGGCAGACATAATATAAATTATTATTATTACTTACCATTATTTTGAATACTTGTTTATTATTTTTAGGGTTCTATATTAAAATGTGATTAATATAATATACAACAATCTGAGGACTTTTATTTTATAACACAATTTTAGAATTAGACAATCTAATAAAGGTATAAATTCCAACAGAAACTAATTATTTTGTTGGATTTTATTAGATATTTTAGTTTATTAATGGCGTAAACGTTATTAAGAACATAAATCGTGATCGCAAATAATATAAGGTAAGAAATCAATACTGATTTAAAAGCAGATTGAATTAATATCGATATTAATGCATCTCTCCAATTGATTATCATTCTTAAATCGATCCTGATAATCATTCATCACTCAATTCACATATTGTTATGATGTTAGTTATTGCCTATACAAGATTTTTTATTGTAATAGCAATAGAAGTGATTCAATTTTTACATAATAATTAAAATGTAATAGAGCGCAATAAAATAATTTACTAAATCCCAACGTATTTTATTTACATTATAATAACAGATCTTCTAAATATTCTTCGAACTCTTCCTCACGAGATTTTTCCTCTGCTTCTGGTAAACCTGAACAAAAATAATATTGTAAATAATACGTTAAGGTACACACGGCTACACATCAAGTTAGACACCCTTTATATGTATAACTACGCTACATACAAAATAGAGAATTGTCGGAAGGGGACAGTGCATAGTGGTGTCGATGTAATGGTAAGGACAGAGCGTAACAAAAATATAACGCACTCTCGCACGCTTCGCAGCGTTCAACTTCAAATAGTTCAAACTCCAAACAGTCTAGGTCGATGCGTCGCTGTGTGTACCCTATCTTATCTTATGTGGGGGCCAGTCAGTGCAGACCGGCGACACTTCGACCCAGTAGGATCTTTTGTGTCGACGTTCTCCCAATAACGACTGCCATAGATGTTCATGGCAGCCGGGACCAACGGCTTAACGTGCTTTCCGAGGCACGGAGCAGGCGATAATTGTCAATCAATACGCACATAATTTCGAAAAGTCATATAACTTCCGAAAGTTACGAGGTGCGCGACGTGGGTTCGAACCCGAGACCCTCTGCATTGCAGTCTGTTGGTCTCCCCACTGAGCTATCGCTGCTCATGTGTACCCTAACACCGACGAGCATGCACGTAGAATGGAATGAATTACATCGGGAATATGCTAGAATGCTTGTAAGTGGAAATGCATTGTCTCTATTTACCTTGCCCAATAGGTGTGGGGATGTATAGTGCCTTATTAATTATATCCTCTATAGGATTATGCACTTAGTTCTTTCGATAATTAACTACAGTCATTAACTATAGCTGTTTTTATAAATTCTTTTGATAGTAACTTTAAATTTATTTAAGGTCATCGTTGTTATGTTGAAGTATTTATTTATATTAAACTAGCTTTTGCTCGCGGCTTCGCTCGCGTTAATTTAGAATTTGACAATCAATTCGGGTCGTACTCGTCCAGAAGTGAGAAAATTTTCATACAAACTTTATACCCCTTCCGCCCCTTTAGGGGAGAGTTTTATCCATTTCACCTACACAGATATTTTTCAATTGTAATCGAAAATTTATGTACCAATTTTCATACTGCTAAGTCCAGGAATGAGAAAATTTCGTTACAAACTTTACCCCTCTAGGGGGAAGTTTTTTCCATTCCACTTACATAGTTCATTTTTGTTTGTAATCAGGACCCAATATACCAATTTTCATACTTCTAAATCCAGAAATGAGAAAATTTCCATACAAACTTTACCCCCCTATTTTACCTTTTTAGGGGGAGTTTTGTCGATTTTACCTACACAGGTCATTTTCAATTATAATCAATAACTTGTATACCTATTTTTATACTTATAAGTCCAGAAATGAGCAAATTCCATATAAACTTAATCCCCCCTATTTCACCCCCTTAGGGGTGGAATTTCAAAAAATCCTTTCTTAGTACACCCCTACAAATTAAAACACACATTCTCCAAATTTCAAGTTCCTACGACCAGCGGTTTAGGCTGTGCGTTGTCTCTAAGTCAGTCAGTCAGGACATCTTCCTTTATATATATATATTAAAAAATCTAACATTGTAAATGTTCAAATTAGTTGAAGAAGAAATAGATCGTAGTCGCCGGACACGAATATACCTACCCTATTTAAATAAATATACATTTTCCGTACTGTCCCCACCGATATACTTACGCAACCTAATGCAGTCAAACGTCTGTTAGAACTTAGTATAGCTTCTAATTCTAACATTTGATTCTAATCGGTCAGTCGGTTAAGCAATTTTCCATGTTTCTCGATCTATTGTAAATTTTTCAATTCTCTATGTACATTAATAGGTATTAACATTCAATTCTTATTCAAATAACAATAATTATTTATTTTATTAGTTACATCAAACCAATCGACAGTCGAATGTGGGTTCGTAAAATATTGTTTGGTAACAGTCAGCTAGTTTTAACATATTTGGTATAGCCAAATATGTTAAAACTAGCTGACCCGCGCAACTTCCTCTGCATCGCCTAAGATAATTTTACCGGTTTTTGCAACATTTTTCATTAATGCTCCCTCCTATTGGTCGTAGCGTGATGTTATTAAAAACATAAATGCCTATAGCCTTCCTCGATAAATGGGCTATCCAATACTAAAAGAATTTTTCAATTCGAACCAGTAGTTCCTGAGATTAGCGCGTTCAAACAAACAAACGCGCTACGACGCTACGACCAATAAGAGCGGAGCACCAATGAAAAATATTCCAAAAACGGGGTAAATTCTCTTATGTGAAGCAGACGAAGTTGTGCGGGTCAGGTGGGTAGTTAGTATAGATATATGTAGTATAGTATGGTATTTCTACACCGTAAAATATGGCTTGATTGAATGCTACTCATTCAATCAAGCCATATTTTACGGAGTACATGTTAACTTTCATGAAGAATTGAAAAAGGGTCGTTACAATGCAATCTATATAATAATTATATTTTGATTGTAATAATCGATAGGCACGTTTTTTTATACATATTATAAGGTATTTTTTGAGTTACTTCCTGCAAGGAAGGAATAATGGCTGTGTTGCGGAGGACGCTACAACCATTCAAACCAACGACAGAAACAAATATTCATGATCACACAATGTATTGTCGTGGGTACAAATCGAACTCACAACACTCGGCATTCTGGCTTCATATTCAGGTACCTACCTACTTAGTACAATATTTGTAACAAAGCGAATATGAAAAATATACGCAGGTTTGTGGTAAATGAATAATGTATAGCTTATGCTTGTAACTTATACACTTGTTTAAAGTGCGCTATGCGATGCGCATTACTTGACTGATTTTCTATTCGAAGCTTTCTCTAATAAGTAAATAATATTGTCTTCAATCTGATGAGAACCATTTAATAGTAGTGGCAGTAGTAATGGTAGAACTAATTCCATTAGGCATTCTTATACTTAGAGCTTGCAACGCTAATTGTGGATACCTGGCAAACAATATATTTTAGGCGAACTAAGGAGATATCTGGAACTGGTCGTTTATACTGAGTGTATGTAATAACTTAGTTGGTACGTGGTTAAATTCGTAATTCACGGCGGCCAATCTTGACGGAGACTGGCCATCTGCACAGGAGATATTATAGTGCACAAGTAAGTATGTGCGCAAACACAAGAGCACTCTGTTCCCTAACCCTCATGATCCAGTGGGACGGTTAATCCGACACGACCGGAGAGAAATCAGGCGCAGAACCAAAGTCTTTACGTGCTTTCCGAGGCACGGGGGTGTCTATCAACGCCAACGTCCTAACTCCGGGCTCGTATAATATAACCCGAGACCTCATGCACAGCAGTCGTATTGACTACCGCTGGGCCACGGAGGCAGTTATAATACAAGTTAGTCTAAAAGCATACAAACCTTGTTTCCATAGAGAGTCTTCATTGGTGCCTGCTGCTATATCTTCAGAAGTAGAAGGTTCTACAGGCTGTTCAGGTGTCTTAGGACTATGTTCATTGGCACTTTCCTCGTCATCTATATCTCTATCTTTCTTCTTTGACCTTTTCGTTTTTTTCTGACTCTTCTTCAATCTTTTGATTTCTCGCTTCTTTGATTTGTAGTTTAACTTATCCGAACATTCTGGACACAGACCTGAGAAATCAAATTAAGACAATGTTGGTATCATTACTTAATGAGACGTAATGACTGTGTAATAAGGCGAGTACTCAGCGCCAACGTAACCTAGTACTTCTAACACGGGCTAAAGCCCTCCCCTGTAGCGGCCCGTGTAACGAGACCCAATTGGCGTAATTACGACACGTCCGGATCACAACGTGTTTGCGACTGCTTACTGATACGAGTTGTCACTAGTATTTAGGTACTACGAAGAGTGATTTTCTGTATCAGTTATGGTTTGATCCAGAAATTCACCTATAAACTCAGTCTATTTTATTTTTCTTAAGGCACATTTAACTTTTATTGCATTGAGCGTTTGGGATACCAACATTATATAGTTATAAGAAACGATAAAAGAATTATTGGTGAAATTACTTAATTAAGTATAAATGTAATGGACCGTTTCAACCACTAAACTTGAATAATATGATTACAGCTAACTTAACATGTTTGAAACGTTGCAAATAAGCAGTTAAAACCATTCAACGATACTAAAGATATCAAGATATTCGGCTATCTATAAATAGGTAGGTACCTATTTTACTACTGATTTGTGAAATCGTCAAGTGTAATTTTTTTTGTATTTTATAAATATTATGATGAGTATCCAAGCAGATTTTAGTTCATATTATTATTTTATGGAAAACGTCGATTTGTAAGTTAATATATCGTTGCACTAGTCTCCGCTAGAAAATATAGAAAAAAAGCAAACACGTAGGTAACTACCATTTTACAAAAAACTAAATTATAGAATAATATACCAAATGCTTCTTAAGAATCTGGTGTCAACTCGAGCATTTGGCATACCTAGTTGTTACGTGCGAATTTAATATGCATTTCTTTGGAGACAGACGAGATTAATTTCTCGTTTTAATAGGCATTAAGCACGAATACATTCAAGCGAGCAGTCAGCGTGCTTACTTTTCTTTTTGTTTTAGTGGGGTATGACTATTTAAGTACAATATTGAAATATTGCTTAATAAAATATCTCGAGTTCGATCCCAAGGCACGAATCTCTGACTTTAAGTTATATGCGTATTAAAATAGTGAATTATTATCGTTCGCTGTAAACTGAGTGGTGAAGGAAAACGTCAACATAAGTACATTACTCTCTAACTCGACGGCCTTTATGATCCCGTGGCGTTGCCGCTCTCTGAGGCCGATCGTCAGTACTTGGGTTCAGTTATCCGATCGGGCAGTCTTCTTGGGTTTTATATACAATGGATTTATAGCTAAAAAAATTTGTAGAAGCACGCTATATAGAAATATTCTCAAGAGACGGAAATAGACTTACCTACGAGGGGAGGTCTAAAAGCTCGCGGAATGACAGGGAAGGATAATGAAATGAAACATTAAACTATTTTTCCTTTGCAATGTATTCTCCCTTAACCCTAATACATTTATTAGATCTGTCAAATAACTTATTAATAACGTCAAAAAAGAAGATTTGTCTTGGGCGTCTAAATAGGCCGAAATTACCGACTCCACTTCATCATCGTCGCAAAATTTTTTCCACGCAGTTCTTTCTTAATTTTTTTCCAAAATGATCGCTTGGGGCCAGGTCTAGGCTGTAGGGTGGGTGGCGCAGTTTTTCAAAACCGCACCGGTGAATGGCAGTCGTCGCAAAATGGCTTGTGTGCACGGACATTTTTCTCCATAGTGGCTAGTTTCTTCCCGATTGACTTGTTTACTCGTTGAAAACTCAAAAGCTAATGACCCGATTAGGCTGAAACTCGGTATATATACTAACAATGAATCACTCAATTAGCGCCTACATGGATAAGTAATCTCACCCTCGCCAACCCCGCCATTCCGCGAACTTTTGGACCTCCCCTCGTAAGTCGTATCTACTCCCTATTATGCAGAACTTAATACATACATGTCTATCTGGCTAAATGTGAGGTATAATACTGCTCTGCCTGCGGTTCAGGGATATACGAGATACATCATTGTACAACATTTTAAGATACAATAAAATTAGAAGTAGCTTAAAGTTAAGTAGACTGCAAGATTTATAATAAACTAGCTGTTACCTGGGACTTCCTCCGCGTAGATTTTAACTAAAAAGTGTTTGTCCCCGCGGAGCACTATTTTTTTATAAAATCAAGGTAGCCTAAGTTACTCCTTATAACATCAGCTATCTGCCAGTGCAAGTCCCGTCAAAATCGTTTCAACCGTTTCGGAGATTACCCGGAACAAACAGACAGACGGACAAACAAAAATTTATGTTTTCGTATAGGTACTTTATATACTTTCATATGCATTAGATAAAAAGCTGTTATTTTGACATTACAAACAGACACTTCAATTTTATTTATTTGTATAGATGATGATTCATGAATCTGTCAATCCCAAGTTATGATCATTCCATTCTTGTATCAAAGCAATAAATACAATTGCCGCTTAAGATTAAGCGGCAATGGCTGTCTCCCGCGATTTGACCCACGTTTATAATTTTTGTTCCGCGCCCGCGCGGCTCGTACTGTGATGTTATATAGCTGTTACTTTTGAATAAAGTAGCTTTCCAATAGAGATTTCTTTTTGGATTTATTCATTACAAACAGAAATACAAAATGTAAGCTAACATAAGTACTTATACATTTGTCACATCGTTTTTAGTAGGTGGTGGCTGATTAGATTTAAGACGTGTCTTGTATACTCGTAGGTATAACTAAATTGAACTAAGAAAGAATTGCCAACATTTATAAATATCTACAGTGCAAGACATTATTATAAATGATATTATGTTTATATAATAATATTAACAATGCATGATTAGACGATAGGTATAACGAGAAGTCCCTTTTGTGGTTTCTCCAGTTTCCTGTAGAGATGCGATTTCTCTATAAATCTGGACTAAATACGTACATTCACAGCTATCGTGAATTCACAGAGAGGCAAAAGCCTAAGCCGTTTATTTAATTACTAGCTTTTGCCCGCGGCTTCGCTCGCGTTAATTTAGAATTTGACAATCAATTCGGGTTGTACTCTGCTTGTAATAATTATAATTAAATCATGATTCGAAAGACACGTGGCGCCATCTATTATCATAAGAACGTTATTATTGTTTTCCTCGGGCACAGTAATTTTTTTTCGTGATGAAAGGTAGCCTATGTCCGTTTCTGTACACCTGTCAACGTATATGCAAAATTTCAGGATGATCGGTTCAGTGGTTTAGGCGTGAAAAGGTAACAAACAAACAAACAAACAAACTCATTTTCGCTTTTATAATATTAAATTAGGAAGTTAGGATTAGGATTAAATTACGACGCATATTTAACTTGATGGATAACAGCGCAAAATAATTATAGGTAGGTAGTTTATGCACCTATAGGTACTTTTCTTATAGGTGTATACGTCTTAACATAATTATTATAACACCGTTTTATATTATGCATTCTTGTTACTTATCTAACGATTATATTGATAATATTACCTATAAATATAGGTACCTATTAATTATTATCTAGTAATATCACATACAGCATAATAACAATAATAAAAAATATCATCCCTGTATAAAACTGTCCCACCGCTGGGCACGGGCCTCTTCGCGTGAGAAGGGTTAGGCCGTAGTCCACCACGCTGGCCCAGTGCGGGTTGGCAGACTTTACATAGGTAGGTATCTTCGAGAACATTATGGAGGCAAACTCAGACATGCAGTTTTCCTTACGATGTTTTCCTTCGCCGTTAAAGCGAGCGATAACATACTTTATTACGCACTTAACTTCGAAAAGTCAGAAGTGCGTGCGTTAGGATCGAAGTCGTTACCTCTGCGCGGCAGTGCAACGGCAACGGTCTGCCACTAGGCTATCGCATCAATACCATTTATATTATCCTTAGGTACTAATATTATAAATGTAAATTTGTGAGTTAGTTTGTTTGTTTGTTACGTTTTCACGCCTTAACTACGCGACTAATCAACATGAAATTTTGCATACCTACCTACACGTTTTCGGGGGTATAGAATAAGACATAGGGTACCTTTCATCCAGAAAAAAAGCACTGTTACAAACTTAACCAACATTTACGCAAGCGAAGCCGCGAACCGCGCAAAATCTAGTAATATTATAAATTCAAAAGTACGAGTAACTCTGTCAGTCCGTCTGTTACCGTTTCACGGCTAAACCACTTAACCGATTTAGATGAAATTTGGTAGAGATATAGTTTACAACCTGGGGAAGGATATAGGTTACTTATTATTAGTGATGTAGGTACCACACAGGCGGATCGGCGCGCAAAGGCCAGTTAATAATATATTGTCCGCCTGAGAGCGAGACTCGTTTTAATACAATATATAAAAGTAAGCCGTAAGCAGTGCAGACTGCAGTAGAGTATTATATTATCTGTGGAAGTAGTAACAAAAAGATTCTGCTAGTCTAGAAATAAATCCCGTATCGTGGCAGACTACAAACATTTTAAGAACAAGCACAAGAACATCCAGGCTCGAAATAATTATCTGTTGATTAGGTACATAAATGTACCTACATACATAGGTACATATGTCCTATGAGGGGATTGAACTCCCAACACTTGGCGCGGCAAGTTTGTTCATGATTCTCTTGCAATATTAATGTATAAATTCTTATTGAACTATCTGGTATATAAGAATTTAGATGCCGCAGTGGGTCGAGTGGTAAGCCAGTGAGCCATACCTACGTAGCGGTTACGATACCCAAATTTATTTAAATTAAATCTTTTATTGCACTGAGTCTGAATAGCTATTTATTTTGTTTGATGCTTCAATATTTGTGGTCCTTAGGACTATCCCAAAGGCGGGTGTAGTTATACTACAGAGACTTTTTTTAAATAATTGTCTCTAACAATTTTATATTTGACTCACGTAATTTCACTAGAGCATTTTTCTTCTCGTTATCTTCTATATAAGCGAAGTTCACCTCCCAGGATTTGAGATCTTGATCAGTGTTGCACACCTTATTACCGCATAGGAACTGACCTTTGCCGAGCACAACTTCTTTTTCGATGCGCCATCTTAGTGCAACCTAGTGTAAGAGATATTTACAATTTATTTACCGTAAATTGCAAAAAAAACGTTAACGGGCACAGTAACGATGTAATCTGCAGATTATCAGAGAGAATCAATAAGATAGACTATTTATAATTATTAACTTGATGTTTATAATTGCTAGGTAGGTAATACATTAATTTTTTTGTAGGTAAGGGATTTTTTGATATTGTTACTGGTCAAAATTCGATCGTAATATTTTGACAGTTATTTTTTTTTTTTTCTGCATCTCTCCTTCGCTATATTACCTATATACTTTTGATTATGCCAAATATAACACGCCACAGTGCGCACGATATGTTTAAAAAGGGGTACCTACCTACAAAGTTTTCTCTTCACGTATTTATAAATGTGTATGCCTTTGTTCTTTATTGCGTTTGTGTTACGTAGGTGTGCGTCCTGTATAAAGATTTAATTCGGTTCCCCTAAATCATAAGTTCAAAACTTATACCTATCCGACGTTTATATTATATAAGTAAGAATTTAGACGAACTTGTATTGTTTGCGTAGTATACATCCATGGTTCTTACCACGTAGTATATAGGAAACCTATTATATGTAGACATCGATTGATCGATGTATGTAGATACTTAATTGGTACTAGGATAAATTTGGTAGGTCCGTACCTACTACCTATTCACCAAAAAACCATTGTCACTTGATGCTCGTGTTTTCTATATTGATCGCTAGGTCATAGTTTGGAAGACAACCCGAAAATTACAAATAAAGTAGGCGTGCCTACTTCTAAGTATATTCGTACTTAGAACGTTTTAAGTAAGTACCTTCGTACAGGTTCAGTCTGGACTGAACATGTACGAAGATACTTAACAAAATTCTTGCTTAGGTAAAGACTCCTAAGCAAATATCTAAAAGGCCGCTGTTTCAATCTATAGTACCTACCTACTCTAAAGAGCTTTTAGTTTCTATATTTTTCTAGAGTACCTATATCCAATTTTCTAGCCTAAGTATATGGCTAGAAAGATAATCAGCAGTCCTGTACCTATACTTTTCTCAATTGTATAAATAAAATGACTTAAGCATAGTTACACCAAGGCAGGGTACAAAGTACAAGTTTTAATTTACATTCTAAATTACGTTCCCTATATTATTATAACGTCTGTAACGACTATTTATGTTACGCGACGAAAGGGATATTTGCATTCCGATAAGTTTTATTTTATATAAAAACAAACTATAAGTACTGTGATGCGTGAGACGAGCGTGCCTTTTTGTCATTGATTTTGTGGCACAAATGGGGATCGGCTGCGGCACAAATGGCCAGATGTGCGTTACTGTGTGTCGATGCGGGTGAATGTATACGAGCTATATTTAGCTTACAGAAAGGCAGCACGGCCTTTGTTGCACTCCCCAGTATTACACACAAAGGAAGGTCTCGCAGGCAAAAAAGGCAATTGAGTTACAAGGGACCGTCCCCAATCTCAGGCTTGTTAAAACTAGGGGAGAACCTTAACGTACGATTTCAATGTGACCTTTATAATATCCGTTCGTATAATTTAGTTCGGAATATTTGTTACCTACTTATTATTACATAGTTACAGAGAGTATTCATATAATATGTATTTAAGGAACGATGACGAGGCTTTTTCAGAATTAGCACAGCCTAGTCGACAGGAGATAGCTACAGTAGTTTTAAACTTACTTTGTTTTCTTTATATCTGCTCAAATCACAAATGCAATACTCTTTAAAGAGTTTGTCATAATATTTTTTTGCGAGTTGTTTCTCCCAAGTATCGGCCACATCGTCTTCCTCCCATAGGAACTTGTAGTTTTCCCTTATAATATCGAGGTCAGTCCTGTCTCTGGACGTATCTCGTCTCAAGTGTCCCGTGGAACCTTTCGTATTTAAACAATACACATTAACTAAGTATTTATGCAACTCATAGGGATTAAGATTACGCAACCTCGAGGACATCGCTAGAGCAACCTAGAACAAAGGGAAAAGATTTATTTAAAAAAAAAACATTATATGCAACAAACAACTCTTTAATAAAATCGCAATTATTATTACACATTTCCATAAAATATTTTATTTTATATTCAAACGGATCTTAATCTAATTGTCATGATGAGTTTTAACAAGGTGCATTTTTGATAAATAGAAAATTGCAATAAACAGTATTAATAAATAATTGTTTTTGTGCACAAGTTAATACCTACTCTGAATATTATCGTCAGTCTTGTAGATTTTGCGTTTTATTACATTTGGCTCAATATCTTTTCTTAAATCTACAAACAAGTCATGCAAAGTTAAATATCTAAAATTAAATATAATAAATATATTAAAATATGATTATTGTCTATTTTATATTTCATAAATCTAGACAATGTTTTAAGGCATTATTATACAACCAGTTCATGAAAAAAGTGGCACAAAAGTTTTTATTTTATAAGACTTTGGTTTTATAGCCAATTACAAAATATGACAATACATAATCTTTGGGATTTTCATTCTTAATAACTTATAACAAGGGTAGCACCCTTGCATAAACAATAGTTACACTAATTTACTAATGTTCCTCAACAGTTACAAATAAATATATATGCACTGTTAAACATTTGTGATGATGTTCATACAAAACATTAAAGTTTAATAAACCTTATCTTATACTTGTTCAGTGTCTTAATTATACAAAGTTTAGGAGACCATTAAGAAGGAAATGTTGTGACATCCTATAATTCAACCACATTTATGGAAGTAACTTACCGGTTACTTCATGTATTAATTTACTATTTCTATTAACACTAATATTTAAATTATTTGGTATACTCATAATTATAACATTATAAAGAATAGGCACATTAAAATGTTATTGCTTTGGTTACAACACAGTACAGTAATAAAATCACTAGAAATACTTATCTAAAATTTGGCAAAAGTTCACTTTATAACTGGTAGTTTAGTACCTCATAGTATAGCTTTACAAAAATATATATACTTGTGACATATCATTAGGAAGGCCTCTTATTGAATAGTAGACATCTTTTCCCTATCTAATGTAAACATTACAATAAGGCTATCTGAACCTTTGGACATTCAACCAACATAAATATCCACATATTAAAATATCACTATCATATCTAAAAGGCATCATTGGTTGAGATATGTGTGACCTTATTGTAAAGCACCTGCAAAGACATTTTCCTAATATACTAAATATCCCAAACATGCATTTGAAAATCATATAAATAATATCCTTGAAAGCAAATACAGCAGCACACAGGAGTGTGTCAACACTCACATAAACACAGAAACACACCATAATGACTAAAATATGAACTAGATCATGATAGCTTTAAATTTAGTATAAACAATGTAAAAGTTCTATTCTTAACAAACATACAACTAATTTTTTGGCAATAAGAGAATCAGAAATCATAGCTTGTTGAAAATGTTATACCACAGAGCTTTTGGCAACAGACTTGTTCTTTGACTTCAACAGCTTGATCATTTTGATATTAAAATGCAATTCGATTGCATGATATATTATGACATTGTTCACAGTTCCTTATTCTCATTCAGTTCTGACATAGTATATGTTGGTTACCCATGTGTCTTCTCATGTTTCTTCATATTATCAGAGCGGGTGAAGGCTTTGTCACATACACCACAGTAGTAGGACTTCTGTTTCGTATGCACTGTCATGTGACGGGATAGTTCACTTTTTGTTACAAATTTCTTTTCACAGACTGTGCAGGCATGTTTACGCACATTAAGATGAAATTTCATGTGTATTGAAAGTGAGCTAGATTGTGAGAATGCCTTATGGCAAAGTTCACAAACAAATGGTCGCTCACCTGTATGTTTGCGTAAATGATTCATGAATCCTGTTTTTGTATAGTCTTTTTGACAAAGATGACAAAAGCTTGACTTAGACTCCAACATACCAGGAAAGTGACTACTTAGGTGTTTTCTTAGATCCCAGTAGCTCGGAAATTTTTCTGAGCAGACATGACAAGGGTATTTCTTTTCTTCGGTGGGCTTAGCACTGCATTTGTGTGAGGCAAGTAAATGTTCATTGGAAAATATTTGGTTACATTGGTTGCAAGTATGACTAGCCTCAGAGTCAGTTGACAAAGTGACCTCCAAGTAGTTTTCAATAGACATAACATTCCCATTCGAGCTGTCCGCATCGTCGATATGGATTTGTGTCATTCGCTCTTTTGGCGAAATATCTTTGGTATCCATTTTCTCAACATATTCTCTGTAATCTAAAGCATCTTTACCTGAATTGTTATTGTCTGGTTCTACGAGACGTAAAACTGGTGATTCACTTTGTTCCCTATCTGGCGACGTAGTTTTTTCGTTGTCAGAATGATCGGGTCTGGAGGACACATTATTATCAGACTCCCAATCATTTTCGACTATTTCTACGTCTGAATCAGAGTCTTCAGCGCTCGAAACAGTATTATTGACTAAGTGAAATCCGATATCATCAAATCGTAGTACATTTGAAGGAAGTTTAACCCCGACGATAGCCTGAATCGCCTGCCATGAAAGCTCCTGGGGGTTGTTCTGCATATTAGATCGCACTACTCTAACCTACAAACGAGTATACATAAATTACTGAATTGATAAACTTTTAAGCTAGTTAGAATAAAATATAGAAATATATAGTATAAACTTTACCTTAAATGTACACGATCAACAATATTTTTATAATAATTATTCAGATGACACCTTTGATTTCTACATCTAAAAATATTATGCTATGCACAGATGCATTACAATCTGTACGGAGTTTATGCACATACTCTATGGTTATAATACTACATAAAAAATTATACTCTGTTTATTATGGTCATAAATATTTGGGATATTTGGATGCATTACTTTTTACTACTGGGCAAATCAGTTTTTGAAAGGTGTTTACGACGATTAACTTGAATGTCATCTTTATAAAGATGTGTACAAAACAAAGTTTCATTTAAAATGTCTACATTTAAAATATTGTCTTATTATTGTATTCATTATATCTTTATTAAAATATACATAAAAAATCTTCTGCTGAAATATTAGATTTTAACTATGAAATCGCTGTTTATGTTCTACATCTAATTTCGTAGATTTTATACAATATGCAGAGGTTACTTTGAAAATTAAATAAATATGTGTAAACTTTGATCAAATATACCATCATGCATGGTATATTTGATCGATGTGTGTAGATAATCACAGTTTTTACTTTTAGTATCATGACAGAAAATGAATTGAAACCATAGAGTTTCATGGTTTTGACGTATAGCACATTCGAAATTAGTGCTTACCGTGCAGTGAGTTGTAATTACTACGTAGTAATAATAGTTCAATGTTCCCGTGGGTCTTGTTACAATAACAAACACTTAATACGATAATAATAATAATATTCTATCACATACACACAACACCAACTAGCCCAAACTAAGCAGAGCTTTGTACTATGGGTACTAGACAATGCATAAACATACATAATTATATAAAAACAAGATACTGCCAACTGCATACTTCTTACCATGGGATATGGCTAAACTTGCATCACTTCAGTTAGTTACCATTAATTTACTAAGTGAAGAAATTGTAAGTATGGTGTCTAAAACTAATATGGGACAATGTCATCTTTATCTTATTAACAAAATTTGTTTTACATCAGGGTCTTTTTTATATATGTCAATGTTGAATTTATTTTGTGGCGCGAAATGGTAAATTTTAGAAGTATCTGTCAGCAGTGTCAGCTTTGACAGCGAACTTGGCGATACCTAACAACCTTCCAACCCCAGACCAGACCCAGACCCCTACCAACCTACTTGGGCGACCGCGATAGGCGCGATACAATATTTGGATATAACTTGCAAACAACTGTAAAAGTGTAAACTAAAGTGAATTTTAAGTTTTATATGTCAAAATACGCACACATATTTATTTTCATAAGCTTGTGCCTCACTGAATATTGTATGTATATGTAATATTTCAGTTGTAAATATTACATTCGTGTTGTAAAATGGCAAAGTCGTTAAAAGAATTATTACAAGATTTTATCAAGTCTAATGACAATTTCAAGAATTTCTATAATAGCTCAGATGTGCCGTCTATTTGCAAAACAGAGCCATGTATGCTCGGTGTCGATGAAGCTGGACGAGGACCTGTTTTAGGTAATTATATAATTTTAATATATTGGAACTATAACTGTAGGTATTGAGTTCCTCATGAGCTAGGATAATATATTTTCTATAGGGAGATATATTTTCGTGCATAAATGTAACGCATATCCGTCATTCTGTGGCGTGGAAACTGGATATCAATTTAGTTTAAATGCATTGTGTCCTGTCATTATATTACCGAAAAGGTAAGTTTATTTTTACTTAGGTTTTAGATGCCACATAGCAATAGGGGGCAAGGCTATTATTGCTCACCAGATAATTTTTTTGACAGAAACTGTCAATAACACTGTCTGACTGGGAAATCGAACCCAAGACCTCATGAACAGAAGTCACATACACTCCTTTGCCACTAAGGCAGCACATTCATATTTATTGTCTAATATTTCACTTACTATTTTCCAGGCCCCATGGTATATGGAATAGCTTATTGTCCAGTGAATCAAACACAAATATTACACAACTTGGGCTGTGCAGATTCTAAAGCCTTAACAGAAGAAAAAAGAGATGATATTTTTACAAAAATGCTAACTAATGAAGAGTCTTTGAACAATGTTGGATGGGTTGCGGAAATTATTTCTCCTAATTATATATCCAATTCTATGTATAGAAGAGCAAAACATTCTTTAAATGAGGTGGGTAGTTTCAAGTGCAAACAGTCCATTATACCATTTCCAAGATGATAATAGATGTTC
Organism: Catocala sponsa; assembly: GCA_963564715.1. Taxonomy (NCBI): domain Eukaryota; kingdom Metazoa; phylum Arthropoda; class Insecta; order Lepidoptera; family Erebidae; genus Catocala; species Catocala sponsa. The sequence continues at coordinate 14,884,147 of OY751338.1, read as the reverse complement.
TTATGTTATTGAAAAAGACCTGGAAGAAAATAAACCACATTTGTGAAAGTGCTTTATTATTTAATAGGTATGCAGTGCGTTCATTTAGTAAAAAGTAGGATTACAAAATGATTGCAGTTCTATAAGTTATGAATAACATACATTTAACTGCACAGATTGTATAGTGGCTTAGGTGGTAGCCTAGCCACTGCGGTGCGCAGTGCAGTGTTGTGTGATTCAGAAATAGTTCTTTTGAGTTTGGGTGCTATTTGTGTCCATTGTTTGAATGTTATATGTTAAAGTCCACTGCAACACAGGAAATATATATATGCAAGACCTGTCAATTTAAAATATAAAACAAGAAGTCTCTTTCCAGGTTTTAGTTTTTAATAAAATCTGCATTTTTAATTACAGGTATCAATGAATTCAGCAATCAGCTTAATAAAAAAGGCAGCAGAGAGTGGAGCAAATATAACTGAAGTGTATGTAGACACAGTGGGCCCTCCAGAGAAGTATCAAGCAAAATTATCAGAGATATTTCCTAACTATAAAATAACTGTAGGTATATTATTTTAATCCTATTATTCAATATCTCACACTGCAATCTGGTCAATACATTAGGCAATATAATTTTTTTTTATAAGGCAGTTTGGTCATATTTTCCCATTTTAGTTAAGTAACTAATAACACAACAAATATTAATAGGGATAAGAAAACAAATAATTAATTTGGCATTCATAAAATACGATTCAACTAAATAAATACCTAAAATTAATTTTCCAACTTAAATATTTTTATTTGTTGCTTGTATTTTCAAATAAATATTACTATGACGTAGCTTTAGTTCTAGTATTTTGCATTTTATCCTATTTAAAAGGCTTATAAATTTCGAAGAATGTGCTGCTGTAGTTAGAGTCTAGTGGAATTTCCACCTAATTGGGATTTTCTCTTACTACAGCATGACTAAAATATTGCAACCAAACCTTTTGTTATCTTCCTGCATTGAGTTGGATCTTCGATTGCCCTGAGCAGGATGGCCAATGTGATCTTCCCAAGTGGCACTGTCAACACAGTAAACAATTTTTCAAAGGACTCGTGACACGCGAGTAACGTCCTTAGTGTTGTACCCGCCGCGATAGCAGCATTAAGCAGGCAGTGTAATCATTTGCCATCTTGATCATATAAAAAAGAAACATACTTTTCTGTAAGCCTCTTTAGTTTACCTGAAACTATGTTACTGACTTATTGTTACAGGTTGCGAAAAAGGCTGATTCAATATATCCTATAGTATCAGCTGCCAGTATTGTCGCTAAAGTGACAAGGGATCATGCTTTAAAAGTATGGAAGTTTCATGAAGGATTAGAAATGTCTCACACTGAATTTGGAAGTGGATATCCTGGTGGTGAGTTATAGTCTTCACAAGTCTAAGCAACTTCCAAATAGATCATCTTCAATTTAAGAGCCAAGCTCTTGTCCGTGGAGTCTCTTCCATAATTGTTATATTTCATTGTTTTAATTAGTCCGTAAGCCTTCTGTAAAACTAAATAAATAAATAAATGTCCTATCTTCAGCTAGCGCTTTGACTTCTTGATACAACGTAACTTTTACCTTTTCTTTCACTTGATCTTTGAACGTCCTCTTTGGCCTTCCTCTTCCCCTTCTGCCTTCTATTTATCCTTCCAAGATGTTTCTTATAAAAGTGTCATTTCGTATCAAGTGGTCCAATATTTTCCCTCTGTTCCTCCTGTTCTATATTGTTTTTAGAATATGTCTCTTTTCCTTTACGATATTTAGAACTTCCTCATTTGTTTTTCTTTCAGTCCAACTTATTCTTTCCATCCTACCCCAACATCACATTTTTTTTTTTGTGTCAATGTCCATGTCTCTGAGCCATACTGCTATACTCCAGATATAGGTTTTAATGAATCGTTTCTTGGTCTTAGTTGAAATATTTTTGGTCGTAAGTAGCTGTTTTTTGGAGTTAAATGCTCCTTTTGGCATTCCTATTCTTACCACTAAATCTGGAGTGCATCTGGAGTCACTGGTTATTAATGTTCCCAAGTATCTTAATAATTTTCAAATAGATAATGTTAATAAGTTATTAACATTATCTATTTGAAAATTATTTAGTTTTAAGAGTTCAATATTGATAGAAGGAAATTTAGATATGATCATTGTTTTGGTTTTAAAAACTATTTACTTTAATCCAATTTGTAGAAAACCTCGTCCATTCGGTTTAGTAAAATTTCTAGCTGTTCTCTACTTTCTGCTAAAGCAGCTATGTCATCTGAGTATCTTATAAAATGTATATTTTGGCCATTAATCTTTACTTCACCTTGTTCTTCTATAATTTCCTTTATTGCGCACTCTATAAAAATGTTAAAAATCAATGGGGACAGTGGACATCCCTGCCTAACGCCTTGTCTGATCTTTGCTCTTTCCCTTTCTACTCCTACTGCTATCACAGCTTCCTGGTCCTTGTAAAGTTCAAAAATTATTTTCCTATCCCTGTAATCCAACCCAACATTCTTCAAGACTTTCATCAATTCCTTCCAACTAACTTTATCAAAAGCCTTTTCTAGATATTTATTCCAAATAGATAGACCTGTAAAAATAGCAATTGTATCAACAATATGATTTCAAATTAGAGTGTTGTAGTTAAGTCATTGTATACACATATTTAGTATTATGAAGTGAAGTGTACTATTTTCAGATACATCTGTACATAAAAAGAACCCTGACCATGTTTTAATTTATGGAATATCTTAATAACATAACAAACATTTACTGCAAGTTCACAAAACTCATAGTTGTTAGTAAAACTTAGCCTAAGTGTTAGTAATTAATTATTTAATGATGAGTTGTTTTATTTCTAGATCCATTGACAAAGAAATTCATCAGAGACCAAATTGATAATGTGTTTGGATATCCAATGCTTGTGAGGTTTAGCTGGTCCACAGCTGAACTTATGCTACAAGAAAAGGCAGCAACATGTACATTTGAAGAAGTTGATGATCAAGGATCTACTAAAAAAGCAAACACAAAATCAATTAGTTCATTTTTTGCACCAAAGGCTAACGAAGCGAAATCAAGAAAACGACATAAATTTTTTGACGAGAGATATCTCACTATTAGCAATCCTTTTGAATAAAATCATAATTATTTTAATATCAGAATAAATGTTTTAAACAAGTGATATATTGTTTATTTTTTTTAATGCACACACAGGGTGTTTGTATCGAACAACTAACAAAACCGCATTTAAAATATGATAACTAGGCATCACAGCAGGAAAACTGAAAATCAACTGTACCATTATTAAATTGCTTATAAAAAATTAATAGTATTATCAGTTTTCCGAAAAATCTGTTTATTTCTCTTATATTTATTCAGTAAGGCGCCGATATAATAATTTTTTATTCATTTTGTAGAATGGAATGAGCTAAATCATTAATTCCCAAAGTGGTCCAGGGGTCCACAGGAGACTCGACGGGGGTCTACGTTGGCGTGACAAAGAAATGGAGGTTCACAAGTAAGCGGGGGTCCGCGAAGATCTATTTGCTTTCGATAGTGAAGAAGTAAAATGTTGGCTTGACTTCACCTTGTAAAAACTTGCATATTCTATATTCAGTATTTCGGTAGAGAATTACTAAAAAATAAAGTCAGCCCGCCTACCGTGGTAGGTTCAAGATTCAGCCCGAGAATTTCTTAAAACAAAAAAGAAAAGTTCAGGCCGTAGAGATTTGATCAAATTTTTTAATTGCCATGAACTTGTTTAGCTGCAGGGGGTCCACCGGAATCAGCTAAATTTTGAAAGTGGTCTATGAGAAAAAAAGTCTAGGAACCTCTGCTAAATGATCAATTATTTGCATCATCTCAGTATGTGCCATAGCATCATCTCTCTGTGGTCTTAGCATCATCTCAGTATGTGCCATAGTACATTATTAGCTCTTGTGATCTGTCTCCCTTATGCAGGAAGCATAGCAATTCTTTATTTTTTAAAGGTCAAAGCATTGATCTAGTGATTCTCTTGACATTGCATACGCCCAAAGGCTTATCGGTATACAGCAGAAACTGTCTTTAGGTTAACATTACTTATTAATTATATGGTAGTACATGGAAACCACGCCGGTGGACGACCAAAGTGATCGAAATGTTTGAAAGTGACGTGATATGTTCGTGTATGGATTTATAGATTTACTTATATAGCTATGTATCAGCCGGAATCATCACAAAAAGCCGTAAGTTCGTGACGAAACTGCCGTAATTCAAGATGTTATCGGTCTGTAGGTACCTACAGTTGGGTTCTTTAATTATGAAAATGCAAAAATAGTATGCAGAGTACTGCACATATGTAAACAAGCTGAAAATATATTTTAGTTCCGTTTCAACTTTGCAAGTGAAAATGACACGACTGCGCATTGCTGATCAGTAGAAATCGGCAACAATTTAAATACAATTTATGCTGTTGTCGTATTTTGTACCTACAACTGTATTTTGTCATGCCAGAGTCTGCCAACTCGGAACTGTTGGCAAAATATTTTTTTGTGTTGGGCATGTTAAGTAAGAAAGTTTCATGATATCATTATAAAATTCTCCAAATAAATCTTGAGGAGAAATATACTTATCTACATATACATGCTAAGCCAAAAGGCTGCACTTTTTCATAAGAGTAACAAACTCGATTGCGTCCTTGATCTAGTGACGTAAATATCATCAACAAAGAACATCGTGCATCCGATTCTTGCACCAATATTTTTTAAGGAAACCTCGTCAGCATCGCTATGTTTGAAATTTAACTAAAAATATAACAAAAATATATTGTTACGTTCTTGATACTTTTAGAGTAGAAGGGATATTTATAAAAGTAGTGATTGTTGAGGTTCGTAAGCTCTTGCAATTTGGAATATTTTGGTAATGGCTGCGCCAGATTAATTCACGTAGCGTCTCCTAGAAAAAACATTTTTAGGACCTTCATATGCAATTTTATAAACCCGCCGCTATCTACCTCTTGGTAGTAGGTATATTGATACTTTAAGAATTATCTACTCATAGATTTAATCAGTATAGAATTGTTCCCAATATCCTTTTGCTAGCGATAAGCTCACATCAATATGTACGCAAACAACACCTTCAATCATTAATTGATTACCACTCTTAACCAACATTGTGAGAATATTTTACTAAGTTCTACTGCCTGTACCCTGGTATGGACAAAAAGTTATAGGTAAGTATCTATAAAAAATGGTGATTCTTTGTCAGGAGATTAATATGATTGTGTTTGCTTCGATATCCCTTTTTGTTGCATGAATAGGTATATTAGAGAATATCTGATTCTGAGTAGTAAGGCATCTTCGTCGTCATAGAATCCATTGGGATAAAATCATTTCATAAATAATGCTCAAGTACGTATAGCTAAATTTGAATAAATATAGCAGTTATGTTATTTAGACTGGTAGGCCATAGCCAAAGAAATATGGGTAGGTACCTCCTTACGTAACGAACCATTTTTCTAACATGACCGATGAATGTGACGATAAAACTTTCTCAAACAAATTGTGGTCTATTAAAGATTTCTTTATGCGATGAAAGGTCCCGATGTTTAGGGAGGCTCATCCAACAAGGCGAACCGCCGGGGCGCGGGCGGTCTCTAACGCGTATTAGCATGCGGGCCGTGGCACACGCGCACCTACTTATCATGAGCAATGCGGAACGCATTGGGCTCACTCAGAGAATTTAATTGTGTTCCATTATCATATTTAGGTTCTTTTACGGTAAGTCAAAAGTGAAAACTGAATGGGCGTCCACGTCGCTTGTCATTCGTTAGCCGCGATCGATGGCGACAACTTCTTTCGCACAGTAGATAGAGGATTAGCTGCAACATGGCATTTAAACATTTTGCAATAATATTAGCATTTAGCGCGTGCGTTTCGGCAATTGTCGGTCCTAGCAACGGAACAAAGGCGTCTTCACAAAAAACAGATACGTATTTAGATGCATATTCTAAATCGCGAATAGAAGCAGAAAAGGCGAAACAAGGTGTCGTTATAATAACAGCTAAAGATGGTGAAAAAAAGATTTCCAACCGGGACGATAGCTACAATTCTGGATACGACTACACACCTTCGTTCTCAAGTGACAGTAGTTTCAGTTCCTCCGGATCATCTAGTTACTCGGAGCCCTCGGCATCCAATAGCTACCTGCCACCGTCTACGAGTTACGGATCACCTGTAAAGTTTGAATCAGAAATCACATATAACACTCCACCAAATACTTACGGTCCACCTGCCCAAACTTATGGCCCACCAGCTCATACGTATGGTCCTCCAGCTCATACATACGGCCCTCCTGCACAGACCTACGGCCCTCCTGCACAGACCTACGGGCCTCCTGCACAGACCTACGGGCCTCCGGCGCAAACATACGGTCCTCCAGTTCACAAGCCTCTTCCACCGCCACCAGCACCGATATATGGTCCGCCCTTGAAGCCATCCTATGGAGTCCCATACACAGCGCCAGCTTTGGGTTTCTTGGATAAACTTGCATTTAAACTTGATATTTTGACGATTGCCAAGTTGTTGTTGAAGTTGTTAATATTTAAGAAGCTTGTGACCATGCTCGCCGTCGTTTGTATGTTAATGGTGATACCTAAGCTTGTGTCATTTAAAAAAGATACACCCTCAAGTGGAACCGATGAAGATGAACGTAACTTTGGGAACAGCAAAGGTGAGTACTTAAATATTATTCTTATTATACGTCTTCGTGTGGACCATAAATATTAACTCCTATAGGTGTAATTTTATGATGAAAATAGAAGGCAAATGAGGTGCCTGGGTAGGTTACACAATATTGAAACAAAAACAATTAAATGGATTAAAATGTCCCTGATAGCTTTAAGCTTTGAGTGTACGGATGGCTCCATGGTTAAGTAGTTACCTCGCAACTACGCCGCGAGTGTTGTTGATTCGGTTTAAAATTGGTGTGTAAGCTATAAATTATTGTTCAGAGTGTGGGCGTTGTTTATGTTCTTTGTTTCAATGTTTATAAAGCCTCCGTTTCAACACAAGAAGTTTCATGGAGCGGAAGTATTTTAAAAAGTCCTTAATGGAGGTTTGCCTTTTTCTTTCACACTTTCATTTTTATGTTCTTATATTAATGTTTTAGCTATGTTGTATTAAATGTTGTAGACTTAGTTTAGTACCTACTATAGAAATAATATAATAATAATATTCTATCACATACACACAACACCATCTAGCCCAAACTAAGCAGAGCTTGTACTTTGGGTACTAGACAATGGATAAACATACATATATACTTTTTTTTTTGTAAATACATACATATTATACATAGAAACACCCAGACCAAGACAAACATCCATGTTCATGCACACAAATGTTTGACTTGTGCGGGAATCGAACCCACGACCTCAGGCGTGGTAGTCGGTTACACTAACCACTACGCCATCGAGGCCGACTCATATCGTAAGTATCGGTATACTTTTATCTAAAACCATTCGCGTATTTTAGGGAAGTCCTTACCCACTCACAATTGTCTGGTACCCCAGGATGCTAGTTCCTATGCCACAATTCTAGGATTTTATGTACGTTATTTTTGTGTAGGGCCCGAGACCCTCCTGCAAAAGACCGAAGTACACAAATGTTAAAACTTATAATTATTATAAATCCGAAAGTAACTAAGTATTCGTTATGTTTTAACAGCTCATCGTTGAACCAATTTGAATAAAATATGGTATGAAAAGTAAATGCTGATGGGAAAACGTCAGGCGAAACAATAATTCATAATAATACAGTTAGGTAGTTTATTATAAGAAAAGAAAATATACAAAATAAAAATTGTTATAATAATAATACACTTGCTAATTACTACAGATAAATCCGAATATTAGGAAAAAAAAGGTTTCGGTTAGGCTGCACTTGTCTTACACCAATAAACATTTTTTTTAACCCATTAAATCATCCTCGGTGGCGCAGCGGTCGTGTACTGCTGTGCGTCTCGGGTTAGATTCCCGGGTTCGGGTGTTATTGGTTTCTCTGTCAAGAAACTCTCATTAGCAGTACGGAACCTAAAATACGGAGAAATGTGGGCAAACTACTACACCTCTGCCTTCCTTTTCGGGGATACCGGCGTATGTCATAATAATATTTTAATACATAGATGATTTTTATAAGAATGCTATGTTTAAATAATAAGAACGTAACTAAATATAGGCATGTCATAATAAATATGACAAATACATGCATGTGATCGTTTAATATAAACCGTTTGGTTTTTGTGTTACAGAAGTGGAGTTGACATCAGTGCAGCAGTTGGTGGAGCGAGCTATCTCCGTGTACAGCAAACAACAACCGGGTTGTGGCGTCACATGCCGCGTGCGCAGGGTCATCGACGATATATACCAATTTCAACCATATTTCAGGTGCGTTATGGATCAAAATAGAAAATAAAAAGGCCAACACAATTTCATCTAAATTTGTAAACAAAACAGTATGTAAGCACTATCTATCTATCTATCTATATTAATTGGAGTAATGACTATTTCATTTGATATGACGATAAGGTCATAGTTATATGTTTTACATGCCTTAATTACGTCACTGGACGGACTGGACTTATATCTGTAGCTGAGAGATAAAGTATAGTCCAGTTTTTAAGGTCTTATTTTTTTACCACTTTCTTGAGTCCACATTTAAGAAGTCCTTAAATAAGTTTCTTAAATTGTCGACTTATTATTCTTTGTTTCTCAACTACAGATAAAAAGACCGTCAGTATTAGCAACCCACATATAAATGTAATCTTTCAAAACAAACTAAATTATTGACAATGTAGTGGAAATATCTATTTGTAAGACAAACAAAGGATATGATAAAATAAAGTAAAACTTTACCGGTATAACAATTAATTAAATAAGTAGTGGTAAATATGCAAAACAGAATTTTTCTTTACGAAAATATCTCTTAGACTACAGATACATAATATATAAATATATATTGTATGTATTCTTCTATTTTATAATAGAAGATATATTTTTCATCATGTTACCTACATATTGTTCATATAGAAGATTCATCATCCTCTTCTTTAATTTAAAAGTAGTTCGTAGTTCTTGTTGGTGGATGAATCACCACATGTATTATGTTTGTCTTCTGCGTTCCTTTTGACCTTTTAATAAAACCTCCCTTTTTCCTTAAGTTGTTGGACAAAGGTACCTACGTCTTGGTCATTCCCTTGCTCTCTTTCCTTTATTTTTTCCTTAAAAAATATCCGTCGTGTCGTATCAAATGGCCAATTAACTTTCCTCTCACCTTACATGGTTCTCAACAACGGAACTGTCGTTCCCTATTAATCATACGTATGTATTTATTATTGTTGTTCTTTCCATCCAGCTTATCCTTTCCATCCTTCTTCAACACTACATTTCAAATAATGCTAGCATTTCTCTGCCCCTTTTGTTTCATGTCCAAGATCCGTCCATACAAGGCTATACTTAGATATGTAGAAGATTTAAAGTCATTTTCTCTTTCTTTTTCAGGGAATCATCATAAAGTGATACTGAGACTGCTATACTATTAACGTCACGGTAATTATAATAAAGTGGTAGTACAGTAAGTAGGTGCCATTGAAATTAGTCTGAATGACGTCAACTCGTCAACGATATATTTATTATATTATTTATTTTAGTTATATTGTTATTTATGTAGTTCTAAGTAAATTAAACGTTTTGTTGTATTTATGTGTGTTCTATTTAAAGATAAATAAGTACTTGCGCTCCTTGGGGCCGACCTTCGCCCCGTTATGTCAAGTTTGAATCTGCGATTTTGATAGCACTGATCAAATTATGCCGCTAACGGAAATGCAGGGTAAAATATTAGGTACTTAATTAAATATATAGGGTGATTTTGCCTTCACGACTAACGATCTTGCACGCTAGTATCAGTAATATTATAGAGTTATTGCCTGCACAATAATTGCCTTATCGTTTGTTTAAATACTTGTTGCTGGAATTAACTTATTACAAATACAATTGATTTTTTGGTAGGTCTATTTTTCTTTCTTTGGGCTGTCTATTTATAAATTTTACCGGTATCATGGTTGCCCTAAAGATCACGATAATTTTATTCTATATAAAAGTGTTTAGGTAATGCATTGATTCTTTCTTACTTCTCGTGCATGGAAAACCTGTAGAACGTAAGTATTTTATATAAAGTGACAAACTATAGTGTTTAGTATGTATTATCGCTGACCGCGTTGTTTTGTTTGTAAAATCGGTACCAATCGTCAAAGTATTTGCTAATTCGTGACGTATTAAATATATTCACAGCCGCGAATCAGATTGGCATGTTGTCAGGAAAACATTAGGAATGCTGACCGCGTACCAATTTATTTGTTAAATTTATTGTGCAATTGCTATTTGGGTAAAATTCTACTTTCTCTGTATCTTCTAGTTTGGGATCAAAGATCGAGACCTCGAATGCCTTAACAATGCTACGCACGGTCCTGTACGACACTTACTGCATAGTAATGTAACTGTCAATACTAGTTGCATTGTTTGTTCAAGACAATTAAAGAAAATTAGGTGCCATTTGACTTGGAGTGATTGGTATGCGTAGGACATAGTGATCGAGTTGCCAGGTAGGGAAAGTGGTGATATGAAAGTTATGTTGTGTACAGACTTATGTAGCTTTATGCTACCTATTGTTTGATGTGTGGCATCGATTGAGGACATTGCTATCCGCCTTTGAAATAATAACTACTCCATTTTAGGCTCGTTGTACTTATCTTCTATTACCTACCTATATCCGGATACCTGACGACTATATTGTACTACATTGATATACCTATTATTTCATGTTGCGCAGGATATCGACGAGGGCGTATCACAGAAGCATCTGAGACGGCGTACGGGACATGTGCTTATATCTGTATTATATGTAGTGATTCACAAGTTATTACGCGTTTATTATGTTCTAAAGGAACCGTTAAGACCGTATTATCGTACCTAGGTTGGAGTTATGTGGCGCAGTTGTAGACGCGAAATTGTTTACTAAGGTCATTGAATCGTTGCGTTGTCAAATAAATAAAGTCGTGTTCTGATCAGACTCGACGATTGTTTTGGGTTGGTTAGGTATGCCGGCTAGTTTACTAAAACCATTTGTTCAAAATAGAACTTCTGAAATACACAATTTAATAAAAGAACATCCGTGGCGACATGTACCTATCTGGTAAACTCAATCCAGCTGATCTTATCACACGGGGCTTACGTTTAAATGCGCTACAGTCGTTACAGTTGTGGTAGGAAGGCCCACAGTTTTTACGAGATTTTAATTTTGAATTACCTAATTTGTCTAACAGTGTTTATTGTAATGATGACCTACCAGAATTAAAGTCAACAGTCGTATATTACATACGTCGCCAATCAAAAGACAGATAGTATTATATTTCCATTTTCTAGATTTTCTCAATACGTAAGAATGAAGCGGGCCATGGTTTATGTGTTGCGTTTCATATACAATGTTCGCAATAAAAGAAACAGACTCACGGGTTCGTTATCAGTTGATGAACTTAACAATGCTGAACTAACATTGACAATGTTAAGTCAGCAAGAAACTTTTCCTAAAATTTATGAATACTTACTCAAGTTTTATATTCTTTATTAATTTATAATCGGTGTAATATTCGGTAAACGATTAGCGAGGTTAAGCAACGTTGGGTGCGGTCAGTCTATAGATGGGTGACAGCTTAGTGGTATTTCATCTGAGCGTCTCCGTGCTGCGGAGGGCACGTAAAACGTCGGTCCCGGTTGTTGTCAAATTGACAGCAATCGTTAAGCCATGTCAGAGGCCTACGGGCGGCTTGAACAACTCTTGACAATAGGTTGGCCACTAACCACACGAAAAGAAGAAGAAGATTTATAATTAGATAGATCACAGAGGTGTATCCATGTCTTTTTTAACATGGGCACATACCATTTACGCGCTCCTCTCCGCGGGAAAAGGGTAACGGACTGGGTATGTTGGGCTCACCCGGTAAAGTCCCGTGTCCTGTCGAATAAACGTACCGCGGTGTGCCAACCGACTGCCTTAAATGGTAAGTGATTCGCTGGAACTAGAACTATTACTTAATGTAGCTCGAGTGACGAAGTACCTACAATAAGAATATCGCCAAATACGATGTGTCACTGCTGTGTGTGATGCCCAGAGCTTCAGAATGAGATATTGCGTTTGCAACAACAGATTTTGTGCACCCGATTAGTCTGGTGCACAAAATCTGTCAGACAGGAACCATTAGTGGTTCCTGTCTGTTGTGATAGCACTGCAAGGCGGATTTCTTTACAGGTGATAGTTTTTAACACACATGTTATGCTCCTGGTCTAAGTTACTACTTTACAGCTACATGTTCATAATTATGTTATAAGCTCGGTAGTACTTTTTTTGTATCTTCATTAGTAAAACTACGATAAGATAAAACACAGCGGATTCTCTGGCGACTCAAGCATCTCATCGCAACATCTTCAACTTTCACATTAATTTATTAGTAGGATTTCAACGGGATAAAATTATGTAATTGCATCATCCAAAGGTCGAAATTAGAAAATGTCTGTCTGCTTTTTCATTGCTTGCAGGACAACTAGAAAGGATACTATAGGTATAAGTGGTATAACCTGTAACGCGCCTCTCGGTCAAACATGGAACCACTTGTTCTGGCCATTTAAGTAAGTAACCAAAAGGTCCAAGGTCATAACCTAGTTATAACTTTATACCCAAATGCTGCTGTTGCTGCTTATGCTGTTCTTAGGTAAACCAATGCTTCGTCTCTTTGTATTCGCTTATGCTGATAAGTGATGACACAGTGGCTCCATTTTTAGTGATATATCTGATGTTGCAAGCGTGAGTAGACTAGAAAAAACGCTTGCCATCAGACGGGTCGCATGCTTCTTTGCTACCTACTATAATAATAGGTTGCACATTTAAATCAGTTTAATAATCGTACGTTTGTACAAAGCTATACTTTAAATATAATAGGTAAGTACCTTGAATTTAAGCTTTGTAAACACTTCTACAGTCTGTATAAAAACTCAATTTCCTATCCTGCTCTTGTTTGAATTTAAAGATTACTGATATACTTACGGACAGTATTAGAAAGCTCTGGGACTTTATCAGGACTAGACGCGACAATTGCTGAGAGACCCTAAAACACATTGTGTCAAATATCGTATAATATAACTCAATATCGTCATTATCGTCACTAACATTTCAAATTGTAGTCAGCCCAGCCGATAAATATTGTTTGTTAATTTCACATTTACTCTGGATTGGGGAACAAACATTTTAAAATGACATCATCAAATAATATAATTATGAAAACAACATAAGTTCGTAATTTTCCTGGGGATGTCCAAGTACTTTAATGACAGTTTGTCATTTGACAAAGTTACAATGAGGTCCTGGGATGTCCCGCTCTGTGGTCGCGGCTATATCTCTGCTATATCTATCTCTATCTCAGTAGATATGTTTTATGCGCCAAAATTTCTAAATTGTGTTCTGCTACTTTCGTAAAAAAGAATCCTTTGACACTTTGCCCGAATCGGAAACCGAATCCTACACATTATTAAGTTTGCACGTAGACATAAGCGCAATTTTGTGCTACGGGTTGATGAGGCAATTATGGTTAGCTTACCTACGTAGACTGATGTGCTGTAACAACACTTACAGTATATGTATAAGTCTACGGTCTGTTTGTAAAGTGCTACAGTATTTCTCCACATATGTATGTAAAAACAAAGATCTACCTATTTGAACTCATACAACATATTTGCTAAGTTAATATTCATTTTGAACCCGTCACATGTAATACATTACTAATGTATAATTTTAAATTGCTAATGCAAAGTAACCTCGCCGCGAGTCATGGTTTAACGAAACAACATAGCTTTACGCTTATAATTATAAGTACTTTTTCTTGTTATTCAGATTATATTCGCATGTAAACACAAGTAGGTGCGCTGTATCCCATGACAGTGAATAAAACATGGAAGTATTCTCACCGTTAAAAAATAGCTCCACGGAATCTACACAAAGTAGGCCGTCAGCAAGTAAATAAACTGTTAATAATAATAGCTATCTTGCCCTTGTGAATGGGGTAATGTCACTGTTGTAACGCTCATTTTTGAGTAGTTGACTTGAATAAGTAGCTGTGGTATCAATAATAAACTGTCTTTAGTACTAAGTACTGCTTCCATGTTTTATTTATGTGGAATAATCTAAAATCATGCAAAGTAAGAACCGCGTTGTTCACAACTGTATTCGAATATCATTCGAATGTCAATACGCGTATCTTTACTCGAAAGCTTAGGCCGGCCACAGACGTGTATCAGACTCACATTTCATCAACTATATTATGTAGTCATGCCGTAATAGGTGACAAGCCTACTGCCGTTTCTAGGCTTACGTTCTAACATCTGTGCATGACTAGAACACTCAGGATTTCATGAAAGATAACTTAATAGTTCTTCGTGCAACCTGTGAATCGAAATCGACCGCTCACTAAACTGCCGCCATTAAGTTACGTATGTGTATTCTGTGACAATATTATATGATTAACTGTGTACGACTTACAATATTCCAAATGGAAAGTGTGTTAACTATTTTGTCCTCTTTTGGTTTATATTTGCCTTGAAAACATATTTGGATGTAAGTGAGGAAATGCCTTTCTTCTCACATATAATTTGCTATTTCATAAAGAATATGTGTACCTACGTATATTCTGAGCTCTACTACAAGGAAGATAGCTGGAAATTACTTGTCAATTACGGAAGATGGATGACATCCAAACACATCTTATCAACAATATTAATTAAGAAATCACAAGCTGGAAAAACTAGATGTGTAGGTGCATCCTATTATCGAACTAGTCACTTGCATCTGCTTCTGAGTTATCTAGTTACATAAGTCTTTGCCCGTTATGTCAGAAGCGACGTCACAAAAAACATGCAGTTCCTAGAAATAGAACATGATGCCTAAATAACTCCCATATTTTTATCCTTATTTCAATTGCTGACTTACTGGCTTACTCAAGATTTTGTCCTCTGTTAATTCATGCCAATTTAAGCAATTGACATGTGCTCGAGAGGGCAATACACCAGCGCTACAGATTTGGATGTGGGATTTATTCTCGGGATAATGCAACGACAATACGATGTGAGAGGGGGGATTTATGCAGTCTGAGTTTAAGAATGTTTTACAGTGAGATTCTTTACAGTGAAGATGAAGACATTATTCCACATATTTAACCAGTCAAAACTTGAAATACCAGACATAATTAAAAACCTATTTTCTCTGGCCGCCGGTGTGCTGCTGCGACTCAATAGGTTAATAATATCTTTATAGTGATTAAGTATATGTCTAGTCTTCCAGGAATACCTAATCAATCTTAAGGACAATGTCGATGGAAACAGACACCCAGACGGGGTCATTGAACGTTGTCATAGAAAGTTTGTGAACCTGCCAAAACAAAGACGAAAGAAAGCCAAAAATATGTTAAACAAGAAATAGAAAATCATATGGAAATGCTACTTCCTCTGCGGATAAATAAAATGAATGAACTGTAGCTCTTCCTCAATCTGAATGTGGTGTTATCTATCTGTCTGTGACCGAGCATTTTCATTTATAAATATATATATTAAGTGGATAATAAACACGGTAACCTTGCAATTAATCAAGTGTTGACACGAGCGTCACACAATATCATCATTATAGCGTGGCCCAATTTAAAATACTTTATATTATTATTTCGCTAAATAACCGTTTGGTGGAATCATCGTTTGCAAACAAGTTATTGCTGTGGAGTTTAAACATCAGTACCAGTAGAACTAGTTGGTACGAATGGACGGTCGATAAGTGTATTTACATAAAAAGATACCTTGCTGCTTCTAACCTTGCCTTACTAGAACAGCGAATTATTAAATAAATATAATTGCATGTCTTGCCTGATGCGTCAAATATGTAGGAATATTATGAAATTTGTTGCCCAGTCAATTATCAATGTGCCGTGGAAAAAGGGCTTAAAGGGCTTAGAATAAAAAATATTTTCATGCGATTTAATTGTTTATAGAAGGTTAACCTTACGTTCCACAAACTGCAGATATTTACTTCGTCAGCTATTATGCCTGCATAAAACTTTGTACTTACCTACTGCTAATACCTATGTGTTGTTTCTACTATCGTTCGCATGCTACATGATGTACAATTATGTAATAGCGGTAGAGAGTATTTAACAAGGAATCCTTAGCTGCAATTTAATGTATAACCAAGGACATTTTGTTGTTGAAATTATACTTAATAGGGGCGGGGTCACAGTGGGGCACGAATGCGACAACGACATAGCGGTACGACAATGAACTTGGCGGAAGCCGATGTCACGCTTGCAGCGGCGAACAATGCCCCACGTAGTGTTACGACCACAGATAATGACAATTAACTATTCACACTGTTCAAAATTAGAACAAACCAGGTAAGCTAGCATTCTTTCTGCATTAAAATTTTACTTTCACAAAGCGATTTTATATAGAATGATGATTTAACTCCTTTATAAATAATTAACGTATGTACTATGTGTTATGTTTTGGTGTATTGTTCTGGACAGGTTCCTGCTGTAGTCTACAATCTGTTGTAGTCTAGGGATTTTATAGGTACTTACTGTTACAGAGAATTTCCTAAAATGAATTTCCATAACACATGGAACGATACAGAAATCGACACCGGGATCTCCCATTCGACTGCTGCCCTGAAACATAATAAATGCATCTCAAAAACACCTGCAGCTTATAATTATAATAGTTATACATCTGATCATAGAATGCATGACTAAATCTAGACGCTGATTACTATAAAATTCTCGCAATTATAAAGGAAATATAAACCTCAAAGTAATCATTAAGAAAATAAGTAGTGCATGTAAACCTACGACAACGAATGTGATGTAATGGTTGACAATAATGTAGAGTGCGGTGTATGGTGGATGCTCCATTTAACCCATTGTATCGGTGGCGGCAGGATGGGCCGGTCGGTGGATGTTGCTGGTTGAGTCAAGTGCAGGAGCATTCGCCTGGAACGTTCAGCGGCTCACTGTGGAGCCTGCACGTGGCTGAGCCACACGTGTGTGTTGACGCACCATAACATCGCCGTCGCCCTCACAGCGTCTTGTGTAAACTTACTCACCAGCAGTACGCAACAGTACACATTATCGATGTTAACGACGAGTGGGAAAAGCACCGACTTCAGTGATTATTGTGCTGTTTTATTGCAAGTTTTCTAACCGCCAGCGAACATACAGAAGTAAGTACCTAGCTATTGTTAAGCTTTGTATTTTACTCTCCTTTGTTTTTACTCTATAATGAATTAAATAAAACACGAATTGTACGACTGCGGCCTTGTATAGCGACCATTGACTTCTGCTCCCTACTTGTATATTTTAGATATATCTATGGTGTACTCCAAAAGACTGATTAGAATTTCGAAACGCGTAGGTAAGACCTACATATTCACTCAGTCGCTGAGAATAAAATTACGTAATGACGGATAACATTGTGCTGTTTGCTTTTACACAACACATTGTGTTTGGAGATTACAGATGAGCTGAGTCTCAAAAAGTAGCTTGGCAGTTTCAATTTTAGAATTCCAATGTTTGTATAACGTAGGTACTAGTGACGCGGCTCCTTAAACATTATTTATCTCTGTTTTCTCGTGCGATATTTTGTTATCTGTTATCAGTTTACCTTTAAGCATTGTTTGGTAAATTCGTAACTTTGTGCTGAACGCGACGTACACATTGTGACAACAGTTAATAAAACATCGATCACATGAGTACAATAAATGATTGAAATCCTTTCAATGGTAACAAGTAACAGATGTTCTGGCTAGTGACGCCCTAACAGTGGTATTTAATCTGAGTATGTGAGTACTATTTTTATACTAAATATATATGTATGACTCATCAGCCCATAGCATTACCTTACTAAATTCAACTAGGTATCGTATTACCTACATATAAAGGAAATTTATTTTTTATTTTCATAGTTGAGCGTATGACTAAAATGTAATGCCATAAAGGTGATGTGTAATTATTGTCTCTAGGTTTACGCTCTCAAAATCTAGAGATTCTATAGAGAAGAAAGTTTTCTTTAGTCACATGTGTTTTTGTTATAACTTCATATAAAAATAGTTTGTGTGACGCTTTGTGTAACTAGGCTACTAGAATATACGAGCACAATGACCCAGCTGAGTTTTGGCAGTCCGAAGCATAGGTATAATAAAAAACCATAGAAAATTCAGTGATCACCTTGAATTTATTGCTAGCAAATACATAATATATGTTGTTATCAGGAATTTTGTCGATAAAGTTTCGATAGTTTCGACGGTTATGGTACTTGATCTAATGACTGGGTGCCGGTGATAGGATGTAGAGGTTAGGCTACACGATTTCGGAAGGACGTTACTTGCCGTTGATGCTAGAAATCGCGGTTGGTACTTCCTTTAACATTAGATAGTAGTTATGTAGTTACTTTTGGCCCTGGTGTTACGAAAATTTTGATGCACGCCTTTTATAACAATTTTTTATTGCAAATTAGGCTCTGAGGTTATCTACACGAGTTGTAGATAAAGATATGGTTGACTCATAATCGTTTTAATTTTCTTTTTATCTTAAAAATCTCATGCCTATCTAGGACGCAAATTAAATGAACAATACATTATGATGACATTTCGTTATTGTTATGAATTATAGTGTAAAGTATTACAGATTATTAAAAGAATTAATAGATGGATTTCTTGCACTTTTTCAGATATTTATGTTTATAATACTCAAGCTTTACATAAATGCCAAAGAGATTGCCAAATAACATTAATATATTTTGATTGAGGTTAAATATATCATAAAAATGCCAGAGATAGGGCCCATGATGCGTGCGCTCGAGTTGCAAAGGCTGATAGAGGACAAAGTGGCCGAATGGCGTGAAAGGTCAGCTAGGGTCGCGGGAGCAACTGTAGCAGACTCTTATCAGCAGCCACTCAACTTCAAACGACACACACATAGACGCAAGAACCACGCTGAAATAAACAGATTTATCGCAAAGTACTCGAGGCCCACTAAGAGAGCGGACGAGCCCTACTCGGTAGCTCGCGACACGACCCGGCATACTCCACAACGTCCTCCGAGACCTAAAAAGCTCTTGTCTAGCCCAAAAGTGCACTCTAAAAGCGAGGACAACCTCACAGCCGTCGGTACCATGGAGATTCATCCGGAACCGAAGAGAGAAGAGAAAGCTTATTTCACATTGTCGAAGTACAATACTAAAAGTTGCGAAGATGTCACCGCCTTCATCGATATACACCACAACATGAAGAGCAAAAACTTCGAACAAAACAGCATTCTAAATTCAAAACCAATAGTGCCAATGAGGAGGCCACAGCTTCATAGCATCTGTGAAGGTGTCATTGACACATCAGAGTTTTCTGATAGTGGCATAGACACCGAAATCAGCGATAAAACTTTCACCACATCAACGCCTATCTCTAAAAGAAGAACGTGTCCTGCCGGTGGATCTGTGTCGGATTTCGTTTTTGAAAAGGTTTCTAAGAAATCTAACAGGGAATGTGAACTTAGAAAAGGTAGTTCTGAACCAAATATTCTTAGTGCGGATGCAGACAGTGCGAGTTCAGTGAATTTCAAAACTAAGACTATAGACTTTCGGAAACGGTGGAAAATGTTGAAACCTCCTTTCAAAAAAGGTGCATTCGATTGTTTACTTTTGTGGCGTACGAAGAAACCAAATACAACGGACAGCACACGTAGGTAAGTTGGTCACTGTTTTGTTAATAATTATTTAAATTTTTATGGTAAAGTGATGGTCAGAATTACTTATTGCTAATGTAATGATAAAATATGATGAAAATGCGAAGACTGTTTTTAGATTTAAACAAAAACGACGATGTTTAAATATACTTAGTTAGTATCACAGATATCAGTTATATACGGTTGGGGTATATTTAAAAGTTTAGGAATCGTGGTTAGATGTTATAATACCATTCTAGCTTTTATTGGCCTGGAATTTACGACTTAATGACTTATATATACTTCGTTATAAATATGTAAACGTGCAAGACTCAATGATAACTTATAATTATTGTTTTCTCTTGATCCGATAATGTCAAGTGTGTGATTCTAGATTACCAGGTCGATCGTCCACGAAACATGTGTTTAATGTTTATTATTACACGAGACTTTCGACTAATTGTTGTATACGTTATCTAATACTAATTGTGGTACCGAACAACAACTCAAGTATCTGAAAATGCTTGTAACGATGTAATTATATAGATAACTACTCAACAAATTATTTCATGAGTGCTATTAAACAGCTGATTGCTTGTTTCGATTTTGCCAATTCCGTTTGGTTTCTTATTGAATCGGAACTAAACTTTTTTAAAGTGAATATCAATCATCTAAGTTGCTCAAATATAGTCTTTATTATTTACTAGCTTTTGCCCGCAGCCTCACTCGGGAACGGTACTTTTTCCGGATGAAAACTACTCTACATTATATCCTTTTCTGTATCCTTGACGTGTATTTTAAATTGCATTATGATCGTTCGAGTAGTTAAGGCGTGAAAGCGTAACAAACATATAAACTCACATTCGCATTTATAATATTAGTTAGGATTCAAAGTAAAATAATATACATTTTTGCAGGTGGTTCTATTGAACATCTAACTTACTTTAACTAGGAAGTAAAACTATATGCATACATTCTTAAATCGTTGACAAACTATCCAATTTACCAAACATTTTGTTACACAATTTGTTTATCTATACCATCTATACAATTAAATAAAATTGAAGTGTCTGTTTGTAATGTC
Source organism: Catocala sponsa (assembly GCA_963564715.1). NCBI lineage: Eukaryota > Metazoa > Arthropoda > Insecta > Lepidoptera > Erebidae > Catocala > Catocala sponsa. The sequence continues at coordinate 14,863,236 of OY751338.1, read as the reverse complement.
AAAATAACAACTTTTTACTTACTGCATATGAAAGTTTATGCGACACTTATACCAAAAATACAATTTTTAAAATTTTTGTCTGGCTGTCTGTCGGTCTGTCTGTCTGTTTGTTCCGGCTAATTTCCGAAACGGCTGAACCGATTTTGACGGGACTTTCACTGGAAGATAGCTGATGTTATAAGGAGTAACTTAGGCTACTTTTATTTTATAAAAAATAAGGAATCCGCGAAAACAGAATTAAAGCCTATGGTAAACAAAAACAACATATAAATATTCGATTCAAATAGGGAAATGTGTATAAAATAATATTAATTTTAATATATATATACATCCAATATAAATACTAATCCTAACTCCTAACTAATATTATAAATGCGAAAATGAGTTTGTTTGTTTGTTAAGCTTTCACGCCTTAACTACTCAACCGATCAACATGAAATTTTGCATGTACACGTTGTCAGGGGTACAGAATAGGACATAGGGTACCTTTCATCCAGAAAAAATAACTGTTGCAAACCTAACCTAACCTACATTTATGCGAGCGAAACCGCGGGTAAAAAGTAGTCCTAAATAAATTAAAATCGACCCACAAAGTAGAAGAATGACATTAACTTTAGCATAGGTATTTCTATACGAGGAATACAAAAATATTAAGATTTTATAAACTTTGCGAACTGAACAAACACTTTTTAGTTAAATTCCACGCGGACGAAGTCGCGGGTAACGTCTAGTATACATATAATTTTGTTATCTCCTTCTGCTTTATTATTAGTCCCAAGCATATTGGGGTCGTCTTCCCAGTAACCAGATATTAGTATTTCCACGAATCGAATGCTGTCTTACTGATCGATATTTAAAGTTTATCGTTTTAAACTACGGCGGTCCCTCGGCGTCCAGACACAACTGTTTGTCAATTATGTCTGGTATTACAGCAATTCACAGATTAATTATTCTGAGTACATTTGTCGTTATTGATACCCTATATCGAATAGCAATTTTAATATCTCCGAAAGTATTTCATGTTCTTAAAGAGACAGACAAATATGCATGTGTAATTTAGTTAGAGCTAACCTATATCTGGATCTGAACAATATTGTTTCACTTCGTGATTGATTAATGTGGGCAATCGCAATACGACACGCACCGGTAGCCCGAAGATCGACCATAAAAACTAATTGATCTTGGAGCATAATCCATACTTAATAAACTCTAAATGATAGATAACTGTAGACACATACATACATTCGCTTTAACTGCCTAAAACACTAAACAGATTTTGATTGAAATTAGAGTGAGGATCGCTTAAAACCTAGGGCAAGCCATGTCTAGTAACAGTAACAGATGTTATAATATTATAACTGCAAACTGTATAAAGTATAAAAATATAATAATAACTATATTTATATTAGATTTTGCTCCCGGCTTCCCTCCCGTAAATGATAGGTAAGGTGAGTAAAGGTACCCTATGTCTTATTCTGTACCCGTGTATGCGAAATTTCATGATGTTCGGTTGAGTAGTTAAGGCATGAAAGTGCAACAAATAAACTCACATTTGCATTTATAATATTAGTTAGGATATACATATTATGTAGTCCTCTTCAACGGTTTCGAAAACGGCGACTCCAGAAATTATGGAACAACCCGCTGCTCGCAAGCCGCATGCGAGCCTTTGACTCCTCGGCTGCGGCTCTTTCACGAAATGTTTAGTGCAGGCACGGAATATTATTTATTATCTGGCTTTATAAGTATGATACCAATTTTTATTCAATTTACTGTTAGTTAAACTAAGACTTATTTGACAAAGGCAAGCTCGAGATTATTCTTTTAATCCTAATTATTTCCGTAATTATGTCTTCTGCTGAAGCAAAGCTTAAGATAAAAAATGGCTCTTTGTATAGATTTCAAGTGTGTATTATCTATATTTGGCTCTTTTGGTCGACAAGGCTGCCGACCACTGTCCTAGACCGAACTTGGTTTTAAATGTCCTACTACATGAGTTGGCCTGCAGAGTTGTATTTATATACACGTAGGAGGGTGTAGGTCTTTCTTTAAATATTTGGCGTTTTACGTCAATCGTTTGGAGATGGTTTTCCATTTTGAATAACATAATAACAACCAAACCGCTATTAATGTTTGATATGAAGATAGCTTGACCCTTGGGGCCTTCCCCTATGGATTAAGCGGTCGCCATAGTATCCTAATTTTGAGTTTATATAAAGCGTTGTTTGTTGGCTTTATTGATTTTTTGAGTAGTAGCGTCTCGCTGATTTGAGTATGAATGGGCCGGATCGACCGGGGAAGGACTACCCTTTCACAGAATATCAACGTGAAATAGCAGTATTCCTACTGTTGTGTTTCGTTCGGTGAGTGAGAGTGCCGGAGGCCCACTCACTCACTTTTCGCCTTGTCGCTACTTTTCCTTCCCACTTCCTTTCCTAAATGGTTGGCAACGCGCAAGTGATGCCTCTGGTGTTGCAGGCGTACGTTGACCACTTACCATCAGGTGGGTCGTATGCTTGTCTGCCAACATAGATGTATAAAAAAACAAAAATTTTCGAATGTCGTTCCTCAGACACAATGTTTATTTAATATCACATTAAACATCATTAAAAACAAAAAATTGTATAGAGTTATTTATAGTACCTAACTAGAAAAAGTATATTTATTACCTGGGTATTAGACTTTTTTAGACTGTCGATACCGTTCTAGGTAGAATATAACGGTATCGACTCTCCATTCCTCCGACCAAGTTTATTTACCACATAAAAAGCGGGAGAAGTTTTAGACACCGTGATGGTATTGGGCATTTTTAGTATTTTTTAAAAAGAAGACTGCTCTTTCTCTTATAATTATTCCTGTATCGCAAGGGACTTTAGAAACTTGCCAACAATGGACACAAAAAACATCCAGACTTGAAATAACTATTTGTGAATTACATACTTATATTTTTGTCCCGTGTGGGGATCGAACCTAGTACAACACTCGGCACAGAGGCAGTGTCGAGGCGACCACTTAAATCTCTACTCCATCGGTGCAATCTTGAATTGACTGATAGTAAAACTTAAAGGGCGCTGGATGCTGTCAATGACCTTTAGCATAGCTCTGCTGTTAGTTTACGTAGGTGTGAAAGAGATGCAGTCATTTCTGGGCAAATTATAAACATGATTCGAAATCAAACATACATAGTCATGGAGTATTTTTTTAAAGACAATGTCCGTTCTTGGGATATTTCCTGAGTCATGGGAGACTTTACAAACATAATTCTCTGTAGAATAGGGCGAGGAACGAAAGAGAATACATACGTAAAGCATATATGTTTGTGTGTTAGAAAAAGAAAAGGAAATGACACTAATAACTGCACCCGCACCGACTCTATCAGTAGTGTTGGGTCGTTGGTAAATCAATATATTATCATGTCACGACGACTTAAATATTTCTGTGATGATAAAATACAAGTAAAATACTATTTCTGAGATGTGCTGATATTAAAAGTATAATTAAGAGAGCTCGTAAAAGGCAGCTGGGTGAATCGACTTGTTTCTGTCATTGAGAAGAAAATTAATTTAAAAAAAAATCATCATATTTCTACACTATCACGTGTTATTCATAAAGAATCACTATTGTAGTTTTGTACTTGAAAGTATATTTTTGCAATTTGTAGGGTGAAGAATAGAAATTGATCTTAAAATGTGTCCCCTGAGTAACAAGTATTTTGTTAAATAAAATCTCGGTAAATTAATTTCTAAATCATAATGTCATTTCAATAAAAATACAAGGATGTTTATTTATTGCACAAAAAATCACATAGTTTTTGAGAAATTGTTATATATTATGATGTCTCTTCAGTCACCATTAATAAAAACATATATTACTTTTCTGTTTCTCATAAAAAAGATCTTTAAAGAAAAAATATGTTTAGGGTTTCTTCTCTCATTCATTTTCTAGCTAATTAGCTACAAAAATATATGTTTTTATGCGTTTCCATTAATTAAATGGAATAGTAATCACAACAATCGTTGGGACAGTTTGGTTTGACTTCGATTCATTTTCTGGTATATTATTGTTCCAGCTCTTTGGTAAAGTTTTCTATATTTTTCGCATTTCTGCCTGAGCTTTTCTATTTTCTCTTTTAGTTTTAAATTTTCTTTGTATAATTTTTAACGATTTCTTTTCACTATTTTCCTTCCTTTTCTACGTGGTGTATCATTTAGCAACGGTGGAATTATTGGCGAATCACGAGATGAATCGTTTATTTCTTACGAACGGCCATCAGTTCTACTATAAAAAATTTCAAGGTTATCCATTAATTACCGGACACCTGTATATAACATTATTTCATATTTATTAAATTTATTGTTGGCGTTGTTAATCGACTTGCTTTAGTTTGAATATACATAATTATGAAACACTAGGGACAGGCAAAAACCAAAAATAGTTGATTCACTCAGCTATTATTTTAAAGTTAGTTCGATCCAGAAATAAGATCCGGCCTCGCATGATTAGATCAATAATTTCATTTAATATTATTATTTTCTATACTTTTATATTATTTCCTAACTAGTTGCCCCCGCAGTTTTAACCACGTTTATGATTACAGCTCCGCTCTCGCTTGTAACGTGACGTTACATAGCCGATAATATAAATAATGTAATAGCCTGTAATAGGTATTAATCTATCATAATACCTAAGTACATTAAACTACAAAAGTCATGTATGAATAATTATATGTTTTTAATGTAATCTATTTGAGTAAATAAACTTGTACGTGTTATTAATCTAGAATCAGTTCTCAAAATGTATTTATTTTAAATTTACTTAATTGTTTTGTAGGAATATATATTATTATGTTTGCCATTTTAAAAATAATTTTATATTTTAGTACTAGGTACTTTTTAAAATGATTATCGCAATACGTTTTATTAATAAAATGTATTTAGTACATAACACATTAAATATTCATAATATATCGAATATATTTTGTATCTAACAGTCATCGATCTAATATATATGATCGAAGCTAACAGCATATTAATTCCGCTTCACTAGCGCCTCTCTCGGCAAATGATTAAATTAATATCCGTGATTTGAATCTAAGCATGCGTTGTGTATGCGTTGTATTACAATTGTTGTAACGAAACGTAATAGATGGCGTTATGTGTTAGTAACATATCGATTTGGATAAGTATTTTATTGCATGAATATTTGACAAGGATTTTATGATGTTTTTAATCTTTAATAATTTTATACATACAATTTGAAAATATAAAAACATGGGATTCTCTTTAAGTACTGAATACTTGTTAAGTTTAGACTACTAGCTAAATAATAGGAATGACCAAAAACGCATTTTACACTACCTGAATGGCGAATAAGCATGCTCGCCTGATATTAGAGACTCTGCTTATCCGCAAACAGCAAAAAGTTTACCTGTGATATTATGTATTGTAGAGCGAAGATACTGCCCCTGTTTAAGCCAAAGTCTAGGTTTATTTGCATTGTGCTGCCATATCTCTCATTTGCAAACAGATTCTATCTACTACCTAACCTTCATATTAAATTATGATTTACTTACACTAATTACAATCAAGTCAGTAAAAATATAGACATACATATGTATATTTATACTAAGAAAGAAAGAAAAGAGAAAATCATCTATTTTATTAAGAAAAAGATTTGATTTTTTATTTGTTTGTATGTTTGTTTGTAACGATTTAACTTAAAACGACTCAACCGATTTTAAAATTCTTTCACCGTTAGAAAGCTATATTATCAATTTATCACCGAGTAACATTAGACATTACGTTATTTAAAAAAACGTAGGTTAGGTAAGTATATTTATGTTAATAACAGTAGTTACTAACATAAATATACTTACCTAACCTACGTTTACACGCAAATTTACGCAAAAGCCTATATTATAAAGTTGTTGCATATTCGCATTTAACAACTGACTGATTGTATATAATTAAACTGCGCTTGATGAGTCTCCAAAGTGGCAAAATTAAAATCACCATTATCTAAAACATTACCATAGTTGGTGAGTAATCTCCCAACCTTGAATGTGGTCATCCATATAATCCGAGCAGGTACCTTTGTTACCGCGACGTTGTGTTGTGTAACATCAATGTGCGCACAATTACCAACTACTACGATGCCTTTACTCTTTGTAGTGACGCCGAACGAATTCAAGTTCCTAACACATCATTTTAAATTAAATTTAAGCTTCGTTATGTTTGTGTCTGTAAAACGCAAAAAGTAGTGGATGGCTGGACTTGGACATTTAAACAACTGACACCAAGAACGTCTATGGTGGAGATCGAACTCACAGCTTTTGGCGCAGTGGCCATTGGTAAGGGGCCGCAACTTAAAACACTACGCCCTCCATGCAGTCATATGTATGTTAGCAGTATATCAATAACGTTGTATTATTAAACATAAATTTCAAATATATTTATTTACATAGGAATAACACTAAAGGAACAATCATTATATTGCCTGGTGATCGACCGACGCTCGACAGCCATTTATGAATGTAATCAGTTACATACATACAATATCATATAGACCCTTAAATTTGTCTATGGGGTGGATTTACCCACTTAAATAAATGAACTAGAAATCATATAAAAATCAGGTATCGACTTATACTTTTTTATATACTTTACTTACTTAACATGGAAATTTGAAATTAGCCAATGGAACAGTAAAATGAACCTTAACAGAAAAAAAATGAATTTCCTAAAAGTATCTAATAAAGTTCCAGAAAATTAAATGAAAAATTAATGTCCATAAAAGGTATGACTGCAGTTAACAAAATTGATAATTATTACACGTAACGGTAGACATAATCATAAATTAAGACAACAAACATTCCTGAGATTTAATTTATCAATCAAAATACTGATCATTAAAAAATACATTAGGAACTTTTATTCATAATTTTGTGGTAGTTTTGACAATGTATTTACTTATAGTATGTATGTAGCATTTATTAATCGTCATATGAAGTAACTACAAGTAACTTTTCAATAATTCTATTCACTTCTTTAATATATGAAGATCCTTTTACCTGTCATTGTCAAACTATTAAACTCACGGTATGTTCCTTAATATAGACATATCGACACTCATAATAAAACAGAGACTCGTGTGAGTTTTATGGATTAAAAAATGTGAACTCCGTTGCAATTACTTAACACAAAAATAATATGATAATTTATAGTCACACAATAAGAGATCAAATTGCCTTACTTCCAAATTTCGAGCTAAGTCAAGTCATTAGTTAAATCATTTAGAGTGCGATATCTCTTTGTAACATACCTATAATTAAATTATTTATGGATTCCCCATCACACTGCCATTCCTTTGTTGTTATTGTCCTTAAAGATAAAGTCTAAAATAAGTCCTTATTTAAATGTACTGTCAATATTGCCACCCAATATCTATATTTTTCCCATTAGATATATGCATATAAATCTGGTATCTACAAATGATATCCTAATTCATGATAACGTCCTCCTTATTTACAAAATGTTTGTTGTTAATTTTGACTCATTGCTATGCGGAAAGCGTTATCTAGCAACAAATGGTCATGGACAGTAAATGTGTGCAGTGTTTGTAACGCGCGAACGCGCATGCACAGAAGAGACTCACACATAGTACGTACACTGATAAACATCTTGTTTGTCTCATGAAGCACTCTATTGTAACTTCTTCAACGCCTTGTTTTTTTAATCACACGAGCTATATGTAAACTTTAATATAAAACGAAGAAACGGATAGTAACTTCATATAAACGGACCACATCCTGTGAAAACAGGCTTGTCCATTACTAGGAAATGTCGGAATGAATTGTAACAAGTTATCTCATTTCCACGTTGACTGTTTACCGTTCAGCATAATAACAAGGTTCGAGCGATCCTTTAGGCATTCATCTTCACTTTTTGCCTATTTACACAGCACAACACGTCCTGTTTCCATCTTTAGGCTTGGGTGTCGTTATGAATGGCCAAACCCGTTTCGAAGATTGGTGTCTTCCCATAGAAATTGCTGATAATCGCACCGATTCAATGAAGATAACGAGATAGATTGATGCGTGGTTGTTATACTTGTTTATGTAAGAAAATCTGTGATTCATGATTCGTTCTTTTGAAATAATCTTTATTTATAGCGTGTATACAGGATTAAATTAAATAGTTACTTTTTAACGAGTACAGCAATCAGTTATATAGTGTTGGCAATTCAAAATATAGCCGTTAGCGCTACAATTAATTTATGAAACAATAGCACTGAACCTAATGCTTTTGGCGATAATAAAGGCATGCCAAGATACGACATTTGCACTCATCTAGATCGATCCAGATCCTAGTAACTATATCAGGATTTAGAATTGCACAGATTGCCTCTTGGTGTTTAAGTGATCGCCTTTTCACTGACGGTACTACGTGCTGTACGTTCGATCCGTACACAGAAAAAAATTGTGTGATATTTGAGACTTAGTCTATTCGAACCTTTGCCATTAGTTTGACGTTCTCATTCATTAATTTATACCTAGTGCGTGTGTAATTTCTGTTTCGTCGGAGTTGTCTTGGTTTCGTCGGGTTCGATCGCGTAAATATGTAGTACTTTTTGCTGGATTAAACGCAGGGTCCCCTGACAACGAGTGTGTGAAATTTTATGATGATCGTTCAAGTGGTTAACGCGTAAAAGCGTACCAAACAAACAAACTCACATTCGCATTTATAATATTAGTTAGGATTATATATTTAATATAGTAGATGCGACGAAAAACGCGAAAGAATGAAAATAAATCGACACCATATTAATATAAAATGTATATTTAATTATATGTAGAGACAACATTTCAGAGATAGAACAAAACGATATCTTCATTTAGAGCTGGACTTTTGTAGACTCGCAGCCAAAGAACCTTGTGTTGTCTTCTTGTGGTAGGTAAGCTTTGTTGGTCCCCTGAGGAGACGATAAGCTGTCAGCGCGGGGACCAATGATCTGACCTCTTGCGCATCCTAGACCTAGAAATAGATGATGCTACGCGCGAGCGACATTTCTGCTGGAAAGAAACAACAAACCCTGCAAGCGCCATTAAGCTATTTTTACCGCATCTTTTAGGTGTATTGTATGCTTGTTTGTAACCTTAGACAGCAGGTATGCAAAATATAATTATGCAAAATCATCGATTGATCTCCACCCTGGGCGAAGCGAAGGAGTATGACTTAATTATACGATAATAATCACACCCGCGTTCCTTGTCGTACTCTTTGCATCCTAAAGCCACGGTATTGCTGGTGATTGCTGTGACCCGTAAGACAAAATACCGCGATACATAGTCATTTAAAGTATATTATGATAATAGTTCTTTCGTCAGTGTGATCCATTATTTGATTTATTTATGTAACCCTTAACCTATTGCTGTTGAAGAAATAATTTATTTTATAGGTAATGCTAGTTTCCACCAGCGGCTCCATTATTCGATTAAAAATGCATTACCAAAGTATTAAGTATCCAGAATTTATTTGTGTGTCAAATTTCATTTAAATCTGTTTAGCAATTTATTTTATTAAGGTTTACCAACAGTTGTTACAGATATAATACAGATAGGAACATACAAGTATTTGTGTCTTAAATCTAACTGCACAACCAGTTGTAGGTAAACACCACTTGCAAAATGTTTACTGTATCAGCATCTATTACTTATATAATTTAATATAAGTACCTATATTAAATTATATAAATAATAGATGCTGATACAGTAAACATTTAAAACATTAAGTACACATAATATATAAGTATATATTATGTGTACTTAAATTCTAGATATGATATTATATACTTGATTACTATTTATCACATTTTTTAACACATTTGACATGTCTGACAAATGTCGATATTGTATCAGAATTGACGTCAGCCCCAGGTCGCTGTATTCGTTTATAAGTTTGCACATGCGGGATATTGGCGAATTAACACCAAACACTGTATGGCGAATAGGTGGAGCTAGGGGTGTTAATAGGTTTACGAGGTGGTCTACGGGGTACTCTAAAATTGAATTTATTCAATAATTGTGGGCAGTGAATGTTGCTATTAAGCAGTTTATACCTACGCGAATCTCAAATCCAATAGCTCCCTTCGGGCTTCCAGGGTATTCATTTTGTAGTAGCCTAGTTTATGGAGGAAGGAGAGATATTTAAATTACCTTCCCTTTGAGTACCCTAGATGTCGGATAAACATTTTTTGGACTCGTTCTATTCGTAGCGAGTGAGTCGCGTAGTGTGGTCTCCATACTACACTGCAGTATTCTAGGGTGCTTCTTATTAGGAGTAATTTAGTTTGTGGGCGTTGAAATACCTTTCCATTGCGAATGACAAATCCAAGCATACGCTGAGATCGACTGATTATGTTCTCAATATGTGGTATAAATGTGAGTTTAGCGTCCAAGATAACTCCCAGATCCCGTACTACATCTACTTCGCGTAAGGTCACTCCGTTTATTTTGTACGACGAATTTATTTTTTTGATTTTCCTGGTGAATTTTATGTGGTTATATTTCGAACTATTCAACGAGATTTTATTCTTATAACACCATAAAGACAATCGGTCGATATCTTCCTGCATTAATTAGGTTTACGTCCTGTTGAATTCTAATGACTTTTGAAATTTTTAAGTCGTCTGCAAAACATGGTAGTATTACGAATGCATGATGTTACGTACATTACGTATATACGTTGAAAGATACTGGGGTAATTGAGTTGCACACAAACTAATATCTCCAGAAACTGTCACCTTATCGTATTTGTAGGGTTATCTCGCTCTCTAATAGTAATAATGACCTGAACTGGGTTCATAACAAGCGCGTTATATTTTTAACGATGACTCAAATAATTAACAAACAGTTTCAACGTCAGCACATAATAAAAAGATGATTCAAAGTCAATGATAAAGTATTACCGGAGAACTAGTTACTGGTGTTTAAGCCTAAAATGGCTCTTCAATTATTCTAAGAAATGTACTGCAGAACAACAATGGCAACAATTCTGTCGAATGCAAATTATCTACCCACTCGAACAATATACACATAATGTTGCAGACAAATTACGAAGTCAGAGAATAGATAATTCTAATATATATCGCATAACGGCCGAAGATAAATAATTCCTCAAAAATATATTTTTGTCATTTTGCTAAGCAAATAATTATAATAGTTAGTGTTCTAAACAAATGACATTAGGGAAATGGTAACGTTATCTTTTTAATATCCATTTATGACTTGAATTCTCGGACGGCGCGTGGTGTAGGAACTTTGCCGGTAAGGGCAACGATTGTTGTGCAAGGCGAATTCCACGCGGGGATAATGTTTATGTGATTCACTGATAGTTGTTCTGAGCCCGGGTGTTGTTTGTCCGCGGTACAAGCAATATACCTAGTGTTGTAATTATCAAAAAGGAAAGAAAGAACGTCGACCAAACTTGTTAGGGAGTTCATCAAATCTCTGATTTTATCATCTCCCTCAGTTATATATGTAGCATACGGCAACTGAACAAATAAAGTGCAGGCTCATTGTTAGGCTATTGACATAAATATGTATCATTACGACTTCTATTCTTCAACTTATTTCTCGTCCTAACTATACTATTACGTATATTTCAGCTGGTCTCATTGTTGGTTCCGCTACAAGATATTTAGAACAATAGTATTTGGTTCCGCTCTATTGACAAAGCAATTTATTGACCTGTCTGCCAGGTGTAAAAGGTATTGCACTTTCTTCGACAAAATCGTCTTTTAAAGTTGTATATACGTTTCAGGGATAGTAAGGACAGAAAAAATAGCTAGTTAATATATTTGAATTCTTTGAACAATTGCAAGCAATGTATGCTAACATGAGAATCCAATAAATGACAATGCACTACAGGTACTTTTCGAAACGTCAGCACAAGGAAGCCTGGCGAAAACCTTCGTTCACCGGAATGTACATAATTGCAATTTGCTCTTACACCGGAATGTACATAATTGCAATCCGCACTTGGCTCTTGCTTGGACCATTGTGCGTAAGTAACCGACGCAAAATATTGTTCGGTTACTCATACCACCTCAGCTCCGTCCAGAAAGATAATAGGGGACCGATGTTGCGCAGTACCTCCTTCATCGTTTCTGGACTGTTTAGAAGTTTCGCCCGTGTGGTTGCTCGCGCTTTTACAATGTAGGAGTACGTGAGCCGGTGTCTTTTCGGTCTTCATGCAGCCTTTACATAAGGGACTGTCAGTAATGCCGATGTTGAATAGGTGTTTGTTGAGTGAGCAGTGGCCTGTTATTATACCCACTAGGTGGCGTAGGTTTTTCCTTGTGGAACGTAGCAGTTTGCGTGACAGATGTTTGTCTAAGGATGGAAGGGCTTTCTTCGTCTACATTCCTTTGTTTCTGTTCATTGTTTTTCGTGTAGTTTCGTGATTCTATCGCATAACCATGTTTTGAGTTGGCAGAAAGTTATCGGGACAATTGGTTCGGGTTCTACCATTTTGGTGTTCGATCCTCTCTTTGCCAGTTGATCTGCAGCATCATTGCCAGAAGAGTTGCTGTGGCCGCGTATCCACTGCAACGTTACCTGATTTTTTGTTGCAATGTTTTGCTTACGGTAATACTCCAGGATGAGTCCACTGTTAAAGCAGTTGCTCTTAAGAGCTTGTAGTACCGCGGCAATATCCAAGATAATGCGTATTGACTTATCGCTTATATCCCTTGATGTAACCGCTGTTGCAGCCCGGGTGATTCCAACACATTCTACCTGGAAGATAGTGTTAAGGCATTCCAGGGTCGTTGAGTAATTAATTTTTAGGTCGTGGGAGAAGACTCCGACTCCAGTTCTTGATTTCTTTTTTGGATCCATCCGTGTATATTCTCACTTCATGTATGCCAGAGGTATCTTTAGATTCTTCACGAAGTTGAATGTGGTATTTTTTGTCAAAGACAAAGGTTTTTGGGATGATAGGTATCACATGTCATACACAATGCACCTATAAAATAATACACTAGCTAAGTTACGCGCTTGTGACCATTGAATTCAGCGTAAAACGCGTAGGTAACGTAAGTTTCCCCGCAATTATTGCCGTATGACGAGTGGGAAATCCTATAACCAGTTTCTTATATTATATATATATATTTAAGTTAGCAACATTTAATAAATGATTTAAATAATAAATCCAGAAGGAATATGGGCTTAAAGAGATTTGGAAATCTATAGGTATCAGTTGTTGCTTTTATTCTAAAGCATAAAATTTTATTAATTTAGTAATGATGTTTTAAAAAATATATATAGGTACTTGATACGGGGAACGGCGATATCTCTACTTCACTTAGGATTTTGTTTAACTTGGCGTAGCTCGACTGCGGAAGTACCGACGGATTTCAGATGATCTTAAGCAAGCCATATGATGTGTATGCCTGCGGTGAGAAGGAGGTTTCCTTGTCAACGTTATGCTGTCAGTCAGGTGGCTACTGTGAGTTATACCCCGTCCGTTCACAACGACTCCTTTTTTGTTGTATTTGTAATACTTCGGGTGCCTACCGCCTACCAATAAACGGGTTCTATTAGCCCTGTGCTCCTTAACATATCCATTGATAATCTGTATAAAAACAGGGCTGGTGGAATGTTAATTGCTTTGGATTGTGTTTGCCCTACTTAGACTCTTAATTGCGCCCTTGTTCGAAAGGCATATTATTAATAAAAAACATGAAAATCACGGAATTCCATTCAATAAAGTGAAGCATTTTCTTAGGCTTAAGGTAGTTAAAGTTATGGATTTCATTATTCAGAAACTATAGTTATAGGACTAGAATTATTTCTAGTACGCAGATTTAGTCATCCTAGTCTAGAAACGTTTATCGAACTTCCCTTTTCTCAAAAACTGAACTCAATCGAGATGTACAATAATGCAACTAGGATAAATAACACAACCGTTTTGCTAAAAAATATATTATGTTCTTTTGAACACTGACAAGAACTCTATAGTTTTGATCACACCGACAATTAGTTTAGGTACTTATGTCCTAGTAGGTCCATAAATAATGTAGAAGAAAATTATTATAAACTAGATGTTCCCGCGGTTTCACCCGCGTTTATCGTTACTGCGCCGCCCCCGTGGGTTGTAGCGTGATGTTATATAACGTATAGCCTTCCTCGATAAATAGGCTATCCAACACTAAAAGAATTTTTCAAATCGAACCAGTAGTAATCACGCAGAATAAACATCGTTTGTACTATGTCTGTAATGGGTAATTATTTTGCTGCAATGTTATTTTAAAACTGCGATATCTCCTAAGATATTCATTGAAATCGAATGATGTAAAGGGCAATTTTGTTTTAAATTAAATATTTGTGATGAATAACGTATTTATTTGGATAAGGATTAATAGCATGTTTATAATAATACCTTCGCAAATAATGCATTATTTTAGAACAAATTTGGTTAGCATAAAAATGGTTATAGTGAGCCAACCTTAAAAGATAGATATATGCTGTCGTGGACTTTTTTTTAGAACTTTTAAAGGGGATCAATTCTGTCATACACGATTTTTGCGAAACTTTAACTGTTTACGCAGCGCACGCAGCGGAAGCTCTCAAAAGGAAAAAATACCCTCCGATTTTGAAACATTCTTCATTGGTGCTCAGCTCCTATTGATCTTAGCGTGATGATATATAGCCTATAGCCTTCCTCGATAAATGGGCTATCTAACACTGAAAGAATTTTTCAAATCGGACCAGTAGTTCCTGAGATTAGCGCATTCAAGCAAACAAACAAACAAACAAACATACAAACAAACAAACTCTTCAGCTTTATAATATTAGTGTAGATAAAAAGAGCGGCTCTAAACAGAAATGAGCTGGTAATTAGCCACACTAGGTAGACAAAGAACTCGACATGAGATTGATTTAAAACACGTCGTTTAATTAGTCTTTGAGAAAGTATATTAGCTATTTGCAAATTCAAGTATGTATTTCTATTAAGTTCCCCTGCAAAGTGTCTAATTATGCTTGTGCTGGCGTAGGCTCAGGCTGCTATTGGGACTCGTATCCACGATCTATCGATCGAAACCAAATGCTTTGAATTTAAAGCGATTGCCAATAGCAACATGCACAAGCAATAGGGTCAACTTAAATTACCTAAGAAGTAAAATGCTTAAGCATTATTAAAATGTAAATAAAATATGAGCCTTAAAATTAAGTATAACTGAAGAAGATAGCTGCCTATACCTTGTATGTTTTGAACGAATTAGTAAGTCAGTATAATAATAATTTTGAAGGTAGTTAGAACTACGGTTACTTGAATTAATTTTGCTTTAAATATCTACCAGCATATTACGTAAACAGCGATACAATAATTAGTTGATTCAATGCGGGGTTTTAAAATAAGTGATGATAATTATTGTATATTCCAGACTTAGTCATATTATTAAGTCACTTAACTGGTATTTTTAATAACCCCATTGTTTTGAGGGACTTTATTTATCACGTAATTATGATAAAGCAAAAAATGCTTAAGGAAACCTCTATATTATTATTTTGTTCTAATTAAGCAGTTATAGTAACGCTAGGTTCCGTAGTCATGGCAACTGAACAAGTTATTCTATATCAAGATAAAAGTACAACGGCTAACTATTCAGCAATAACACATTGAGCTAATTTAATTTTTTTACCAAAACAAGTTAAATTGATTTAATAACTTCATAAGCTATTTGCCTTTTGTCAGCATGTTTTTGTTATCTGATACGTTTAAGCAACCGACGCGACGTGAGAAATTCACTTAGCTATTTATTTAACAATGGAACCGACAAAAACCGTTTTCGTATAACAGTCTTGTATCTCTAAAAAACTAGAGCACGTAAACCATTGTCAAACAAAGCTTACAGACAGTACAATTCAGTCAGTCTCCGACACCTCGCGCTCAGGGTAGCCTGAAAATTGTTCTGTGCATATATGATACTCTATATTTTTTAACAGTGTTATGTTGGTGCAAAAATATTAAGTAAACAGTGCACAATAAATTGAAAGTGAATTATATTTTGCAAAGATGCACACAATAACGTTCGACGATTCTTGGAGTTTTGTGTACAAGAAGTTGCAACAAAATAATATTATCAGCAGGAAAAAGTAAGATATTATTTTAGTTAATATTTAATCGGGCGTTTTTTTTGACATTACCTTTGTGACGTATTACGCTTTAATAAACAGTCGTTGCTGTTATTATTCTTTTGGCAGATGTGTCTACAAGAAAAATTTGAAGATTCTGTTTTTAAGTTAGGCTTAATTAGATGATTGTTCATCGTCCGTCTTCAAAATTAATACTTATAGCTACTAAAACACAAAGATAAATAAAATAAAATTGATAGATTTACCTACGTACATAGTTAATTTCAAATGACTATGTAAGTATACCTATCTTGTAAATTTGTATTACGAAATATTTTAGTAAAAGTGCAAAACAAAGAATCTGACGCATACAAAAACAGAATATGATGGTGATATAACGAATAGCTTTTATTAATTTCGCTGTCGTTACGAAGATGAGTATTTTAGTTTTACTCCATAGTACATATCTAGCATATGAATAAATCTCGTCAAACTTGTAATACAGTGTACATATACCGTGATTATTTTAACCGCTACCTTTAGTAGGTATAAATAAACATTTTAGTTATAAATATCACAGGTATGAGGTAAATTAATGTTTAAAACGATCACGAGTAATGTTCTTATGTTACTCATAGTAGTTAGAGACCATAATACTTAGGTATTTGAATATAATTCATATTTTACAATATATTGTGTTTTGCAATGTATTTTTACCATAGAAATATAAAAAAGAGTTGTTAATAATTAATTAATAAAAAAGTGTTGTTGTACTTGTTTATTATATCTATGATTTTTACAAAGCGTCGCGCAATTTTTGCAACGTATCTATATTTTCTGTTTGGTTATAATAGCTATCTGTTGTTTTGTTAGTCCCTTTATCTAAGGAATTATAAATTCTGGCATAATTGACAAATATAGGTAATAGTAGTTAATTGTTGTCAATAACTATTATATTTATTTATTTATTATTATTAAAACTAGTAGATCAATACGAAAAATTAAATTATATGGCTTTTAAACATACTAGCCAAACAATCGTAAACAGAATGAAAAGAGATAAATCGATTTCTCCTTTGGCCATCTTTAATGCGGACACAGGCAGAGAAAACCTTAGAATTTGTATTATACCTATATTAACTCCTTCGACAATTAAACCTGAAAAAGGCTAATATTTGCCCACGTTAGAAGCTATTGCCATTGCAGATTTGATAAAATCAATTTCTTAAAACATAATAATATGAATCGTAAAATTGATCGTCGCTCTTGGATTAGGAAACAAAAACTTAGACTGTATAAAGACAGTTAAGCTTCATAAAAGGTACTTTCAACCAATTTGTCCCTGACCTCTTCGTAAACCAACTAGTAAATGTTATGGTTTCTGGCTCCTTGCCTGCTATTCTCTAACGGATCGATTGTACTCCGCGCCATAGTCTGCAAACTCTATGTGTATATCTGTGTCAGATGTCTTCTACATGATAACATGAGTACCTATATCCTAACTTAGTATTATTATAAATGCGAATGTGAGTTCATGAGTTGGTTCGTTTGTTACGCTTTCACGCCTTAACTACAAGACCGATCATCATGAAATTTCGTATACACGTTGTCAAGGGTACCGGAAACAACATAGGGTTGGTTACCTTTCATCCCGAAAAGTATTGTTCCCGAGGCATAGAAAATTAACATAGCCGACTTTTACGCGCGCGAAGCCGCGGGCTAAATCTAGTAGGTATATTATAATGATCATCATGCCATGATATTAACGATAACATGGGTGAACTGAGTAATACTAATACTGTGCAAACAAATAACGCTTATTCTTAAAGATCAAGTGGTCTTCACGTAAAATGTTAATGGGCTAAATAAGTCTTGCGTAGGAGATAATAGTCGCCGCGAATGAAATAATAGCGGTCATACTGTGTGGCTCTATGTTTCTGTATCTACATACTCATTTAGGTACTTATGTGGGTAAGAGCTGAATCGTGATTGCGAAAGTTCTTACAAGATCAGACAGATGGCGCTAGCTATCGTTGTTAATGTGACCGTATGTGTGAACTTCCGAAGGAACTTCTCTTTGTTTTTAATCAGCAACCGTAAACGATAAACATAATAAAACAGAATTTTCTTAATTACATTATCATTAACTTGTGTATATTCAATGAATTATTTTAATTATTTAGGTATTTACAATTAAAGCACGTCTTAAGAACTAATCGTAATTTTTCATAGCTTGTTTATGAACTTAGGTAGGTACTATTATTGCCAGTAAGATAATAATTAATATTGATATTCAAAAATATGAGTATCATATCTTTAGATTAAATCTGGCATTGTCTCGTTGGTTCTCTGGCATGTTTACGTGCGATCGTGAGGTAAAATATTCGAATTCAGAATGGTGCAGAATGTAATTGGAATTTTCGTTTAGGATTCTGAATAACACTGTGTCTAAACGTGTGCTCGGCAGACGGCAATATCTGCCCTGCTTATGTGGTAAAAAACCGTATCTGTCGAAATGTGGGTACGAAACACCTTCGCCAACCCCTTCAGGAACAAATAGACGTGATCATATGCAATTACTTACATCTAGTATATTGTTGAGTCACTCAATGATTACAAAGCTACCGGGGCTTAACGATGTGTCATTCCAGCGTACCACAATTTTAAGACATCCGCGTTGTTTACTTTATTTAACTGAGGGTTCTGAAGTCGGCAGCATATCATATATGTTTTTGTGTACGTATAGTGCCAACGTCTTCATGTATATCAGTTTGAACAAATTTGCTGTAGGTTTAACAAACAGCTAATAGCGCACGTACTGCAATTGATAACGTAGACTAAAATTATGTTAGGTTAGGTTAATATGTTCAAAATAGATTTCCCTTCTAGTCCAATAAACATCAAATGTGAACTCGAAGCCAATTCTCGTCATAAAATCTGTTCAAAATAGCGTTTAGATCCAGTCTGAGCGTTATACCTACCCATCACAAATTTTAAACCTTTACCCTAAATTAAAATAATAGTAGAATGTAAACATAAATTGC
This sequence comes from Catocala sponsa, assembly GCA_963564715.1. NCBI lineage: Eukaryota > Metazoa > Arthropoda > Insecta > Lepidoptera > Erebidae > Catocala > Catocala sponsa. The sequence continues at coordinate 14,844,054 of OY751338.1, read as the reverse complement.
ACTACAGTTCATAATGCACTAGCGCCGACTTCATGGGGGCTTTCTTCTTTATTTATTTTTTTACGTGGGCTACGCATTGGCCCATACCCCTCGCGGGGGTGGGCGGAGGTGTTATGTCGGACTCACCCGGGAAAAGATGGAGATATTCCGGTAAAACCGACTAAACCTACCACGGTGTTCCTTGTCACAATCTATGGCCGGGGCGCAGGAATCACTCGCGCATTCATCCTGCAGCGACTTTATGGGGCCTGAAGGTGCCAATATTATTATTGGAGTGGCCCTTCCAATATTTTATCCTAGTCCTTGGGTAATTGACACTAATTAGTGTATGAATAGTGATGATTTGTTTTCAAGAAACACACACTGAAAACTTAACTCCCAATATTTTTATACATTCGGCGCGGGCGCCTCTGCATATTTGGCGTTTATTATGCAAGGTTGGAAGTCTATTTTTAACATAATTTATTACGAAAATAGGCCCTCAGAGTATAACGTTCATAAGATAGGTACTATCGCGTAGGGTTAACAAGGCTAGTTAGTTCGTTGGTGGTGTGTTATCCGCAGCTAGCCTCACAATTGGGCCATTGTGTGTAAGTGACCGACGCAAAGGGTATTCGGTTACTCATACCATCTCAGCTCCATCTGAAAAGATAATAGAGGACCGATATTGTACTTTTTCCTTCGTTGTTTCTGGATTGTTCAGAAAGGGTACACAAGGTATCATATTAGGTAATATTAATATCTGATGCCACCGCTTGTGCATCAAATGGATCATAATTTGCACGCTGAAATGATATTATCTAACAATTATTTTTTTGTCTGTTGAGAATTACCTAAGGTTTTTGTTACTTCAGCCAGTCTATATCCGATTAGTTAGAATGTTATGAAACTTGTGACTGTCGTTATATCGAAATCAAAATCCATAATTTCAATTTGAAACTCTCTATTGCTTTTTACTTATAGTGTTGTTGAGGTTAGTTTTATTGTTATTCAAAACGTTTTATGTCGAGACTTCCTTTCCGTAGCATTACCTTTGTGTTGCCCAACAATAAATTACCTTAAGGCTTATGTAGTAACTTATTACTAATCTATGGCTCACACGATTTCGAAAACATGGACGTCTGAAGGGTTTATTAAGTAATCAAGGGTCATAAAATTTGTACTTAGTAAGTGATTACAACATTATAACCTTGACCGATAGCCGTTCTAGTTGTCTACGGCAGAAAAAGGGGCTCTCCACTATAGTTTTATTATGCATGACTCTGGCAGCCATTGCGTGCATAGTCTCATTTAAATATAGGATAATACGGACGACCGCTACAATGTCACTAGGTATGTCGTAACGGATCCGACAGTACATATCTACTTATTAACGATAGGGAATACGCTCGTTTTTATTAAATACACATTACTTCATCATGTAAATACTGTGGTATCTAAGAGAATGCTTTAAATCGAATAAGCATTATGGTTAGATGATTTGTGACCTAGATACGATGTCAGTGTTGTAAACTGGTCATTTGATCATCATTTTAATTGCATTTTGATCATGATCATCGGTACTTATGCAAAGGCTGCAAAAACAAATTATAAGAATATACTTAATTAACAGTACACAATTCTCTGGAAAGCATTTCCATCTTTGCTACCTCATCGCCTTTGTTATTTTCGGTGTCTATTATGTTATTGAAAATTGGTGATCAGTGATCAGTAGCCGAAATTTATTTTTATGCATCTATACATATATGCTATATGTTGACTTTAGTTGGGGATTAGTTCTTGTTTTTCTGCATTTATTTTGCTGTTTCATGTATTGTACCTATGTACCGTTGACGCTAATAGTTTCTGAATTTACTTGTACCAAACAAACCTATGGATTTAATTTTACCTAATTAATAAAAATGAAATTTTTAAATTATAAGTAGGTACAATTTACAAATTATACTCAGATTTCGGATAACTTACTGTTTTGATGTTCATATTTTTAGTCTTAATACCTATATGTGTATAAGTGACTAATTCAACACATGGCGTGTACCTATTAAGTTTGCATATTTTGTCTTTTCCTAGTAATTGTTACTTATAAGTGGGCGAGTGAAGTTGTAATACATGCCTGCCTAACCCCTAGAAGATCTAGGCGTGAGACAGTAGGTATATTAAGGTAAGTACTTTACTTAACATTGGCTTATTTTCAAACTTAACTTAGGTACATACATACACACTAGTGATGTGCCGGATAATTAAAAATGTAGATCCGCAGATACCGATACGGATACGGATCATTGGCGTCAAGATCCGCGGATACGGATACGGATCTTAACTTTCTTACTCAATCGGTGATCTTATAACTTTCTATAATAAATGTTACAAAGATTTAAACTCAATTGATCTCATTATAAAGATATTTTAATTAATATTTTATAATAACTTCCTATACTATAGTACTTAAGTGTTTAAACAAAATATATTAGATAGTTGATTTAGTTCCTTTAAGTGACGTGCAGTATTATATCGTATGTTAACTACGAGAAATGTTGATGCCAAATATTTTATTTTTAGAAATAAAAAATAGTTTGATTGTAATGCAATATCTAGTATTTGCTATCTAATCACCTACATATAGAATTGAATCTATGTATTAAAAATTAATAAAGTAAAAGATCCGTTAAAAATGTAACAGATAAGGATCTTTTTTCTCCCGCGGATATCCGCGGATATGGATACGGATATCCGGAACATCACTAATACACACAACAGTGGTCGTATTTATCGATAATCTTAATTATCGATAAATACGACCTTTATATAATTATATGAGTACCTATCATCAATTTATTTTATGCAAAAGTCGATTCCACATCACAGAGATAATCCGCTAACGAGGAGTCTTATACAACTAAATAGTTATGTAATACATACTATATCTAAATTCTATTGTACGTACCGGTTTAACGGGCCATCATAAAAATTCAAATGAATTATATCAGTTTTTCTTACAATCAATTTAGCTCATCTGAAGCTGATTTATGAATATCAATCGTTGACGTTTAATAAATATTAATAAGTAGGTACTGTCCAGGCGTGATTTTATATTAATATTTATAAACAACTAGCCCGTTGTGTCCTACTGGTATTCATTTCTTGTTTCTCGGCCTGTGATCGAGATTTAAACGGCTATGAGTAACATTTAATTTTATGTTCTAGCATTTAACTACCTGCTGTTACTAGACTACGAGTTTAAATCAGCGCATAAAAAAAACACACATTTGTGTGTTTTTGTCTATGCGCATTCATTTAAAAATTGTCATATCTACTAAACATACGGACGTGATGTCCACACAAACACTGGATCTAAATTACTAGCTACCTGCTTACATATATAGGTAATATTTATGCATATGTAATTACTAGACGTTCCCGCGGTTTCACCCGCGTTTATCGTTACTGCGCCTTCCCCGTGGGTTGTAGCGTGATGTTATATAGCCTATAGCCTTCCTCGATAAATAGGCTATCCAACACTAAAATAATTTTTCAAATCGAACGAGTAGTTCCTGAGATTAGCGCGTTCAAACAAACAAACAAACCAACTCTTCAGCTTTATTATATTAGTATAGATCTACAAAACTAAGCCTAGAGTTCTTGAAACTTTGTACAGACAGATACCAGATATGTTTGTGCAGTTTCAAGAACTCTATGTTCTAAAATCCTTGTATAGAGAGGAGTAAGAATAAATGTATCTATAATATTATACGTGTAGTCAGACGGTCGTATACAGTTAATGTATCTGTATAGGTAGTTATACTGTTGAGTTCGTGGACCGTAAAGCCTCCACGGTACCTCGAAAACGGACGTGACCTTGAACGCTCGAAATTTAGTGAACTTTGCGTCATCAACAGTTTGCTTAGATATATCCCACCATCACGTAACTAGAGCGATAATGTGTTGTCTAAGTTGATACGTTAATATCATCATCACATATTATTGTATGAGACAACGATCGCAAATATGGTCAGGTTCGCACTATAATGAATTCCACCCACATTCTAACTGGATCTAAGTAATTATAGGTATTTATTTCTTATACAGCGATATTTGCATGGTTCGATTGACTTAGTATTGTATTTTCTGTGAACACAATGGATATTGTTCTTTAGAAAATTTTATAACCCCAACAGAAACTAATTATCCAATACACTCTGGCACGCTCTAGCGAGCACGCGAACTTAATATTGAGCGTAGCTTCCTAATTTACATCATTTAATAAACATGCATATGAATTATATTATACTAGATGTGCCCCCGGTTTCACCCGCGTTTATGATTACTGCGCCGCCCCCGTGGGTCGTAGCGTGATTGCGTGATGTTATATAGCCTATTATATACCTTCCTCGATAAATAAGCTATCCAATCCAACAAAAAAATAATTTATCAATTCGAACCGGTAGTTCCTGAGATAAGCGCGTTCGAACAAACAAACAAACTCTCCAGCTTTATAATACATATTAGTATACGTGAGTACAGGCAGTGCACTTAAATAACTCGCACTGTACAAACAAGGATATTCTGTTACTAGATTTAACTGAACAATATCTATAAAATTTGAAGTAGGCACACCTACGTACAATATTCTAAGAAACATTAGCCATACCATTTTATATTAATTTATGCAGGTAAGTTTATACATAGGTATAGGTATAAGTAATCACTTTTTGTACTTTCGCGTTGCATGAGGCTGGCCGCATACATACGTTTTCCGAATTCGATTTCCTAACACGTAATCTCGATTCGGAATTCCGTGAGACTAGCGCACACGTTAGTTTTTTTTCATTCGGAATGTGTACAGTGTGTACTGTCAGTACGGATAGTGATAGCGTAGTGAACGCACGTCGATGGAGGACGATGATTTATTAGCAATTGCATTTCAATAGTAAACAATTATAACAATATTTAACAGTTATCAACAATAATAAAACAACATTAAATAAAACAAACATATTTAAACGAAATTATGTGAATAGTATGATCTATACCTCTTTAAATACCTGCTCCCAGGCCAAATCTATACTAATATAATAAAGCTGAAGAGTTTGTTTGTTTGTTTGAACGCGCTAATCTCAGGAACTACTGGTCCGAATTGAAAAATTCTTTTAGTGTTGGATAGCCTATTTATCGAGGAAGGCTATAGGCTATATAACATCCCGCTACGACCCAAGGGGGCGGCGCAGTAACGATAAACGCGGCTGAAACCGCGGGAACATCTAGTCTTTTATATCTCTGTTGTGGTAGTCCTTGTCATGTATATTCCACAAGCAAGGGTATTTTTCAATAGACAATATTAATGTTTCTACCTCACACATTATAATTATCGTTTACGTACGTACGATGCGCGCGGCGCGGGCGCGGTTCCGAATGAGAATTTCCGAACGTGTGCGTCGACACAAACAAAATGTATGCAAGGCATTGATGTATAAAAACCCTAGATACACAATCAGCGTCAAAAAACGTCCTCACCAAATGAGCACCCACTTGAACATTTGGGTGCTCACTTAATTTAGTACCGTTCGATCGCTCCGAGAGTAAACATGTCGCAGAGCTCGTTTAAAACTTGTAAAATCACACTTCCAGAACACTAAAAATAGGACGGTGTTTCATATTTTCGGTAACTAATAATGTTATTATTATAATACTGATTATTGCGTCAAGGAATCAACGTAAAATATTTTTTTTCTGTTTATTTCGTAACAAAGAGCGACCATATAACACGGCTCATTTAAATGAACACTTACTAAACGCATTAATCATACTATTGTATTTCTACTTGATTAGTCCGGGTTATACGTTGACTCTGTTCTAATATTAATAGAGACGCTGTTACTTTTTTTAAATAAATATGTTTTATTTGATTTAAAATGATAATGCGATTGTATATATTATTAATTACTAGACTTGTTTTATTACAAACCATAATAGTATCCGCTTAATATTTTTTTGAAATGATCTTTACGGTATCCTTATAGTGGGATATTTATAAAATGTATCTACATACTTATGTTGGATTTCAGCTTTCTTTGAAATCCCGTGCGATGTGCAAAATGGATATCCGTATTAGCACAGCAACGATCACAAGCAAGCACAGCAACAACAACACTTATCATAATTTTTGGGAGTAAGCTTATATTCTTCAAAGTGCCATATTAACAAACAACAATCATGTAAATAATACTATTAAATCTATTATCGAGAGATACCTATATCAAGATAAGATTGCATTATAATATAACAAAGAAAGATACGAAAAAAATTAAAATCCGCCAAAAAGTAAATTATACAATAAACTCAATTTATTTCAAGGAAATTAAAAATCTTATTATGTCGTATCTTTTCAAGTTTGAAATCTTAATTGTCTCTCTCGTTTTATCGTTTTATGTTACTTTAATTTGTATGTACAATCACTCGCGTAATGTTCAAACACGTATAATTTCAAAGTCGGGGAACCAAATATATGAACAGCAATGAAACATACTCGTAATATAATTCGTGTATATTAATTATCTATTACTGTTATATATTAAGGTAAAAGTAAAAACAAATATGTGTTTAAAACACACATTCACGTGCATTTTATAAACTCTACATAATTACGTCAGAATTCGTCTATTAACTTACATTACATTTTTTTTATTATAGTTGTGTTGAAGAAAGAACAAATTAATATTGCACAAAATTTGTAAAAACAGTATTCGACTCCATTCATTCGTGCAAACTCTGCTCGTAAAATTTTATTACCTTTTTTAGATAGCCTTGTATATTCAACTTAAAATTAAGGCGGTAAGGTTTAATTTGCATTAATGAAACTTTATATGGTTAATATAACTACCTATATGCAACTGAGGACAGTTTTAAGTGTAAGTTTTGTATGGGATTGTGTATCTAGGGTTTTTATATATCAATGATGCAAGGGCTGTATTCCGCATGACGTCATTAGGTTTTTTCCGAATGGTTTCTCCGAACGCACGGGTTTGCATTCGAAACGTACATACGGAATCTTTTCCGTTCGGAGAGAAAGCGGACGTGTGCGGCAGTTAGTGTATTTTATATTGATTCCATGCATTCGGAGCTCCGAATATAATAATAATAATATTCTACCACATACACACAACACCATCTAGCCCAAACTAAGCAGAGCTTGTACTATGGGTACTAGACAATGGATAAACATACATATATACTTAGTTTTTTGTAAATACATACATATTATACATAGAAACACCCAGACCAAGACAAACACCCATGTTCATGCACACAAATGTTTGACTTGTGCGGGAATCGAACCCGTGACCTCAGGCGTGGCAGTCGGTTACACTAACCACTACGAATATGGAAAACGAATTCGGAAATCGAATACGGAAAACGTATGTATGCGGCCAGACTGATGTATACAACGGGCACTGGCCGGAACGTCAAGCCTCTAAAAAGGGTATATGAATACTAAGCAATAAAGCATGATATTGATAACATAAATACCAGTTTTCCGCCATATAGGTATATAACTTTCATTTTAATATATTTTAGACAACTCTGTGTTTTTTCGGCTGAATGACGCTCCAAATGATGTCATCTTTCTGACTTATTCTGTGGCAACTGAATGTTTATGCGAATCGGTATTGATTATTGATTGTAATTATATAAGTAAGTGACTAATTATAGTTTGATAAAACGCAAACTATTACTGCTTACTGAACGATTCATGGTCAATAAGCCTTACAGTAGTGATTGGTGTCAGACCGTTACTACACAGTGTTGGATATCTTCGTGTTCTGTCTATTATTGTCTGTGAAATAAGGAGAAAACAAATACTACACGTACCTACATTCTAGCTATATTACGAAATTGTGGTTTTCAGAAATAGTTAGGTAGGCTACCTAATTAGTTACCTAAATGTTCTCAAAACATAATCTGTAGCCTTAATTCATTTGATGATTCAATGCTATAATTATAATTACAGAACAAATAATAATACTTGGGTAATTAGATATCTTGTGAAAATAACAGGACGCGATCATATAACTATTGTTTATAGAATGATTATTGTGACATTACAAAAGCACGTGTGTTACTGCAGAACATTTAGTTTGCACATTGCCGCGGCACGGAGTGCGCAGCACAACCGCTTGCTCGTATCCACCTTGAAACGTCTAGAATTACGTCAGTTTGGCTCTGCTGACTGTACTAACCGTAACCAAAACAATCGTTAACGTGTAACTTGTACCAACGTTCGTACAGTGTTTATAACTTGTAAGAAACAGAATACTATGCTAAACTATAATATTTTAAGACGACGTGAAATTTAGTGTGATATTAGTGTCAGTGAACTCAAATCGTTTGCTCTCCAGCCGTAAGCAACGCAGACCGGCGTACCACGGTATTTCCGATCTCTCGTCTTGTGTTTACGTCATTTTCTTTCAAACCATATGACTCGATTAGCTTTGTGATTCATTGTGTATACTGTGGGTATCTACATATTTTTATTTAAGTCTCAGTTACTAGCGATCTTTTGAGGTCAACATTGTGTTTTGTAAACTGTATATATATTTGTTGTGTTTAGTATAATTTAAAATAAAACATCACAATGGATGAAGAGTCGATGTGGAAAGGTTTTTACGAGAAGTTGCAACAACAAAAATCTATTGAAGAACAAGTGCATGATAGTAGGTAAGTAAGTTTTAAAAAGTTGTTTCACATAAGTATGGTTAGTGTATTTATATACCTATTTTTCTCAAGCCTTCAAATATTTCAATACCTCTTATCGCCTTTGAAACGTATAATTTTGTAAGTACACATTTTCTTGTAAGTTATGGGTTTTGATTTAATTTGTCTGGAGTAGGTAATCGGTTTCAGATAGTGGTTTATTGGGAGATATCAGAAGATCTTACTATAGGTAGGTACCTAAGTATTTTGAAATAAAGATAGAATAGTTAGGTATTTTATAAACGTAAGTGGCTAACATATGCTTAATTTTATTCATAATCGTCCCGTTTGGGGAACCCACAATATTCGACGTGATGGCACACGGGCACACCACATTGCCAACGAATCTACATTTATCATTGTAGATTTTATAGTTTACCTACTAGGCTACTACCTACCTATTAATAAAATAGCCACGTGTGAATGCATGGGTCTCATAACGCATTATTATTGCATGCGGGAGAACGAGACAAACCTATATGCTCAACGTATTAAGTAATAACTGTCTTCTTTGCACACATGAAAAAGGTAAGTACATAGGTACTTATAACTGGCTCTGCTGAGCAGTGCTCTTGTCGTTTTAATAATATTTTTATTTCGCAATGTAGATCAACTTACATTTTCGCTCGTTTTATATACCTAGTCGCCTTTGAAAGACTTGAGACCACTATTGATCAAAATTCAAAAGGGTAGTAGTAAATTCTAATAATCTATGTTTACGTTGTGTCTTTATGAATCTAACCTATCATTTCATGTATGCATAGCGTTTAAAAATATCAAATGTGATGGTAGCCCCAAAACTGTGTATTCGTATTAGTTAAAAAATATAGGTATAAGATTAAACATTACCTAATTCCCTTCATATAGGTAGGTACATATACATACAAAGATTCACGTCTATAATGTTCACAGAGAGTCTATCAACTCTATCTTGCTAACTATAGTTAATTATTAAGCACCGACCAATAGTTGGTGCTTAATAATTTTAATTAACTATAGTTCAAGTTGCATTATTGCAACATTATTAGGTAACAATGTGATTTACATAATATTGTCTTTTGTTTACGCGAATGTTATTCATTGAAATTAAACTACTATATACGGATTTTATCGCGTTGTTTATTTGACACTTTATTACAAAATTTTGAAAACTGTTACACTACTATTACTATAAAAGGAGGCCAAAACTACATATAAGCATGTAATTCTAAAGAACTTTAATTATATAAATTATAACAGTAAACATTAATATAAAGCCAACCTACCGTACAGCGCCATCTATTGAAATTTAATAAAACAATATTTCAGTGAAATGGATGAATACGTAAATTATTTTCAAAATCGATAAAAATTTTATTTTATATATATTTGTAAGCAACGTTATATTATTATTTGATTATATTTCATTGTATCCTGTTTTTATCGTACGCTAGCCTAACAAAAGTAATGCGATATCACTTTGATAACAGAAAATATTTTAACGTTAAACGGAACGCAAGTGTCAATGTTTGGTCGATAATAAAGTCATAGTACTCATAGTCCACAGATTACAGAGAGTCATAGTCACTCAACGACCAACGTGCAATACATAACACTATATTTAGTTCTGTACGCAGGGGGATATTGATCATTATTCAATTTGTATCGTACGTCTTATTTTATCTTAGTGGTTAATTTTCAACTTACATTCGTCGCGTAGTTGTTGCAATCTCAAGTTAGCGATAAAGTATCAAGGTGTTACGATAAAAATTTTATTGAACTTTTGAATACGTAATTTAAATCTAGTCTGCAGATATGGAATTGTTACGTACCAGTATATCCAGAAACTTCACTCAGTACAGACAAATGCACTTGCTTAAGAATAAAGCTTTTATTTACAACAAATGGGTGTCGGCACAGAGCAATGCTGTGTTCCCGGTGCTCAACCCGGCGGATGATTCTGTCATTGCCGAAGTGCCCGACATGGATGTGTGCGATGCTAAAAAGGCTATCCAAGTTGCTTCTGACGCTTTCAAGACATGGAGAGATGTCACAGCCAAGTCGCGTTCTCAGATTCTTCGGCGGTGGTACAATCTCTGTGAAGAGCATAGTGATCAACTGGCAGAGATATTAACGTTAGAATCTGGAAAGCCTTTGGTGGAATCAAAGGGTGAAATTGCCTATGGTCTCTCATTTTTGGAATGGTTTGCAGATTGTGCTCGTCACCTGAATGGAGAAATTATACCAAGCCCATGGCCAAACAAACAGATTTTACTTACAAGGCAGCCATTAGGAGTAGTATCTATTATTACTCCATGGAACTTCCCTTGTGCTATGATAACTAGGAAGGTGGGAGCTCTTATGGCAGCGGGATGCACTTGTGTAATAAAACCATCTGAGGACACACCTCTTTCAGCACTGGCTTTAGCTGAGTTAGCAGAAAAAGCAGGCGTTCCTGAAGGCGTTATCAACATTGTCACAACAAGCCGGAAAAATGCTGCTGCAGTTGGGACTGTAATGTGTGAAGATGATAATGTTCGGTGTATATCTTTTACGGGCTCCACTCAAGTTGGTAGCATATTGTATGGACAGGCAGCCAAAGGTATTAAAAGAGTAGCTCTTGAATTGGGTGGTAATGCTCCATTTATTGTTTTCCCAAGTGCGGATATTGAGCACACTGTGGAGCACGCAATGATTGCTAAATTCAGAAATAATGGTCAAACTTGTATTGGAGCGAATAGATTCCTTGTGCATGAAGATGTATTTGATAAATTTGTGAATCGATTCAAAGAAGTCATTTTAGAGAAATGCGTGTTAGGGTCCGGATTAAAGGAAGGTGTTACTTGTGGTCCCCTGATTAATATTATGCAAGCAACTAAAGTGTCTGGTTTAGTCGAAGAGGCTGTTAAGGAAGGTGCGAAAGTACTAATTGGTGGAGAGTTTGATAAAAATCTCGGCAATAAATTTTATAAGCCTACAATTCTGTTAGATATAAGACCTGATATGAAAATTTTTAATAATGAAATTTTTGGCCCCGTTGTACAAATATTGAAAATAAAGGATGAAAAGGAAGCACTTGAAATTGCAAATAATACTAAAAATGGTCTTGCTTCTTATGTATTCACAAAAGACCTTGCCCAGGCTTTTAGAATGTCCCAGAAGCTGGAGTTTGGCATGGTTGCCATCAATGATGGTTTAATGTCTGCTGCTGAGCCAGCTTTTGGTGGAGTTAAGACATCAGGCATTGGTAGAGAAGGCAGCTTGCATGGTGCTCTAGAATTCACAGATATAAAATATACTCTCATGTCTGGCTTGGATAAATAAATATATTAGAAGAATCTGATGTTAATTGTTTGAATTTTAAATATGCATATCTCAACTGTCATATTCCAATATATTGCCTTTATTAAGTAAGTGAAAATTGTAATGAGTAAGTCTTATTCTTGTCATGTAGTAGCTGATAATAAGTGATTATGTATCCTACTGTAAATTTATTTTGTATCCAAGTTGCATTTTATAAGGCTTTAGCCTGTAGATAAATATAATATTTTTTTTATAAGTGATTATGTATCCTACTGTAAATTTATTCTGTATCCAAGTTGCATTTTATAAGGCTTTAGCCTGTAGATAAATATAATAATTTTTTTTAGACAACTGATTGCAGAATAGTTTCTTTGCAAGTTTTGTATTTTTAGATATTGTTATTATTTCTTTTTGTAATTGTTGTGTCATATATTGCCTTTGGAATAAAACTAGTTTTAAAGAACAGTGTGTTACTCTTGTCAATCATTCCAAAAGATATTGAGACAATAATAGTTAACTAATTATAATAATGTGTCTTCCATCTTTATGTAGTGAGAGTTGTAATGTTTATAATTAAATAAATTATATTTAATTATAAAAATGTGTTTTTGTATTCCAAATCTACACTTAGATAAAAACCTATGAATGTACTATAAGTCTTTATAACAACTAGCTAGACCCATAGATCTTTTGAACTTTCGCAGTTAGATTAAATTTATGTAGAAAATATATCAAATATATGTAGAAAAATCGCGAAAAATTTGGTAATAGTGAAGAACTCTAAGGTACATTGTGCATTGGTAATACATAACAACAGTGTGCTTTTTTGCACGTATGAATTCAAATGACAAAGGGCCCTGCTAGGCAGACAACATTTTCTTGCTGAATTTCTCTTGTTCTGTTAAAGATTCCTGGTAATTGGTTGTATTGCGCTCGGAATACATAAAAATAATACATGAATCGAGAGGTACATTGGCACAAGATACGATCAGTATTATTTTTGTGTATTCCGAGCGCAATACAACCCGAGGGCCGTGCTGGATGGATGAGGCAATTTATTGTAATTTCTACCATAATAATTGAGGTACATTGGATCTTGTTAATAAATTCGTGAGGTACCTACATTGAACAAACAAAGCATAGCCATTAGTTTTTTCGGTCTAGCTCGTCGAGTGGCCCCACTAGATAGATACACATGTCATAAAAAGTGATGTTTAGTACACTCGCCTAGATAAATTATGAGATAAATCGATTTGGTATAATTATAGCACAATTTGGAATTAATATCTCATTATGTAAACAAAAACAAAACAACTGTGCAGTTATTATACAAGTATTTTGCTTATATATACTTGTCTAGCTCGATTTTAAATTATCGCATCGTCATCGTTTCGCGGTGTAAGTTAGAGCTTATGTTTGCGTCCGATCATGGCACTGGTTCGATTTTCAGATCGGGTAAAGTGTTATTAGGTTTGTCCATTTCGAATATCTGAATCATAGGTTAGAGAAATGCTGATAACTGTCGAAATTTGAGTGTAATAATGTAACATAAATAACGCCTTCGGGTATACTCAGGGACTAAAGGATACATAATAATACGTATTAATCACTATATTAAGTTTTGTCGAAAGGTCGAATCTTTGTGTTTAGGTATTTATAGTGTAGATAATCAGCGAATGAACATGTTTTTAACACAGTTGTATGAAATAATGCCTACACAGTTACACACATAGTTTCGCGATAAGCTAATCGTTGTAGCAAAAATATTTATGAACTCAAGAAAATGCTACGAATTAAAAGATAGGTTTTTAATCGAATTTATACAGTGCTTTTATTTTTTTACGTTTTCTACAGTCAGTAACACAATCATCACGGTGTGCCTAATAGGCTAGGCTGTTTTTATCTTACTGGAGCCTAATCTTAGTGGACATGTTGCTCTCACGGATTTATAAACGTAAATCCGCTAAACGTTACCGTTTTGTCTCTGCTGTGTGCGTGTGGAGGGCTTAATATTTACCATCTGTGGCATGAAAACAATTGAATTGTATATTATATGCCATATCATGATTGCGCAATTACCATTATAGTATTATGCGCCCAATAACGGTCGTTATCCGTGCACTGCCCTAACGCGGCTATTGATTGATACTCGAGCACATCAAAAGATAGCCACTGTACCTATCCATTAAGAGTTAAGACTTGTGGTCAGTATGACGGAACAATAGGTTTATGTCTATCATAAGTAGTCTAGGTTTGAGTATGATACAAAGTTAGAACTTAACCTAAATAAACACAGTCGCATACATTTTATTCGCCCTTAATAATACCTATAAGACCTAAGCGTCACAGACAAAATCAGTAATTATCGCATTAAACGTACTACATTTCGTGGTCTCATTAGATATATTTAAACTGTCTACGATAGAAGCAGGTATATGATAGTAATAGTAGGTACCGACCTAATTCGCCCACGTAACGTAACCATTTTTCCGTTCAGAGAAAGTAGGTAGATAAATATATACATATGTACGTACATACATAGTCTCCACCATTATCCCCGAAGGGGTAGGCAAACGTATATCTATAACATAAATATTTCTGCAACTATGGTTTTGGATCCCACGTATGACGTAATAGAGCGTGAGCCTATTGCCGTCTACCGGATACAATATCAGAGTTCGTGCTTTTATTATGAAATTTCTTAATAGAAAATCCTAATAATTCTTTGCCTATATTTTGTGATTCCTGGCTCCTGAGCCAGGGGTGATTTCTTATGCACAACAGTCGCATTTACTACCGCGACGCTGCAAAGGCAGTCAGTAGCGTAGAGATACATAACTATAATTCTAATCAAACTATTTTTTTTACAGAATACAAGAAGTAGATGACAGCTTCTTCGAAAAGTTTGGTTCTATATTGAAACAAGCTTCACAAAAAGCTGCACAAGAAGAATCTACACCATTGGCCCCGTTGAAAGAGGCTGAGGAACCGGATGCAGAGCAAAACTTGGGAAATGAGTTGCAGACTGAGAATAGAGGCATCCCGCGGGATACTGACAGTGGAAATGAAACTCTATTGGACACAGATTCCGAACCAGATGAGCATGACAAAATAGATCGCTATGTAGAAGCTGTCGGGTGGAACGTAAGTATTGATAACCTTCAATTAACAATTTTCTTTAAAAGTGGAAGTTCGGCCAGGTTTTCGTCTATACAAACGTATTCATCTGTTTTCTCCCTAAAGTATAATAAGCAATTTTAAGTTACTATTTAGTTCTATATTTGCCATGTTCGTATGAATTGCCTTGCCTTTTTTATAATGTTATTACTTATTACTAAAGGGAATTTAAAAACCTTAAAAAATACGAAATACGCTTGGTTATACAGTTGTTTTCAGGCTTTCATCAAACATATTTAACGAATAAAAAAGAAACATACACATAGAAATTTCCGACGTAAACCTCATTCGGTTTGAGTAAATTTATACTTTTGAGTTTTAAATTTGATTTTGGAGGAGGAAACAAAGGAATACGAGATGATGATTTTATCTATACTATACATAGGTATAATAATTAGTCTGAGCCGTAGTTATCTCATTAATATTTCGTTTTGAGTCCAGCATTTCCCCTTAATTATCCATATTTCTCTGCTTTTATATAGGTAAACCGAAATATACTCTGTTTTTTAAGGTTTTAAAGATAGTTTGAAAAGCTTTTGTAATATGAAGAAGGACGTAAACTGCATAAAAATACGAATACATTCGCGTGTAAAAGACAATGTATTGTAAAGATCTAGTTCTACTTACAATAGATATTTAAGTAATGATTATATGGTTACATACATTACCATGTTTTATAAACAATAAATTAAAATGTTATCTACTTGTCTACAAAATGGATGCCATAAGTCCTTGGTACTTATGACTACCTAATATTTTGAGGTGCAATATAAAAACCAGTATATACCTGCTCACTGGTTTCCTTAAATTTTCATTGATGACTATGATCGAATTTCGGCGATTGGGCTAACATAAATATCAAAGAAAAAATTGCCACGTACTCAAATGATAATGTTGACTCGAGATTTTAGTCTGGGTAGACTAGAACTTTACGATGAGGCAATGTTACTATTCGCCCATACTTGCTACCACTTTGCAGTCAGGCAATCAGAGTCCACCCGTTTCAAAGTTCTCTTGGTGAGGATCTCCACCAGACATACGGCCGAACTTTTGCAATGTCTTTGCAAAACGTTTGCTACAATGTTTTTGTCTTTTATGTCATTTACGACGGAATAATCAATATGGGGCGTATGTAGAAAAGCAAACGAAACGGTTGATTTTTATGAAATTGTCAACCAGTAATAGTAGCCACTGTAGTGGACTGGTTATCTGGATAGTTTACGTTTGCGTTCCACACTTGATAGTCCTATCGAACTTTGGCAAGTGGCTTTTAAACTTACCTACCAGATAACGCGTTTAATAATTCGCCATAAAGATAAATACATATAACGCTCCTAATTAAAGAAAACAATTTTGTATTGCTATGTACAAAGCGCGGCCTTATCGCTAACAGTAATTTCTCACAGTTAAAGTTACTTATATAGCACTGTTTAAACGGCACACAAAATGTGATAAACAAACATACTTATGCCAAGCTTGCAATAAGATAAGTGCATCTTGTTTCACAACATTAACTGGCCATTATTTATTTATACAAATCGACCTATATCGCGTAAGAGGTACACACGTTAAACGTTTCATCGCGGCGGAAATCGTCACAGTTATAGTTTAAGTGTTTATTCATATCCCAACTCAGACTCAGTCTGTGAGCTTTAATTGAACTAGACATTGGGCCATACCTATCATGTGAAAGTGTGTCGCGGTTAATTTTGGGCTGCTTTGAAACGTTGCAGTGACATTAACCCGAAGAATTTGCTATGATGGGCAATATTCCAAGGTGATGTCACGATTGCAACGGTCGCTATGTGAAACTGTTTTATTGTACTTTTATCTCAATTCCTTCATATAGATATATCAGAGTAGTTTCGATAAGTGCAACGTACATGCATAAATTTAAAACGTGTACGACATAAATTTGTTTGTTTGATTAGCCCGCACAAGGTCAACTTACGATTCCTACTGTTTGTTTGTTACGAACTCCTACGTATGTTGATTGTCGATACGCCTGGAGAATAAAATTATTCTGTATGCGTATATCACCAATTTGTCTAATATGATCTATTGTACTTATACAGTACGTCATGATCGACCAATTGATGTTGTGTAACATAGGTATTCCTACCCTCTGTGTAGATGTAATGTTGACTGTGTGAAGTCCGGCGCACAATGGTCGCAATACTCGACCGTGCTACTGGCACGTAGCCAGCACATTTTTTTTTACTTTTCACATCTTATTTTGTCAACTTCCTCATCAAGGTTGCTCTCAATGACCGCCGTCGTTAAGAATACGTCACTCCAATGTCATTCCACTTTTGTGATAATTGGGATTTCCTAGACGAACTATTTTTACCTATTTGATATAATTGTATAGGTGATATTTCAGTCATACTAACGATACCAATATCTAATTATAAATAAAGCTATACCTACGCATATTCCTATCTATGACTCTAAAATAGACTTTTGCTTTCGATCATCTAGATCTAGACAGTTATGCTTTTGATGCATAGTCTGGATATTCTCAAGATGCATTAAGGTAATCAGAGTTCACGTTGCGTTGCTCAGAAGCACTGCTAGTAATATCTTAGCATACAAAGAAATATTGTTCGCAATGGATCAAATAAGGTTTTAAAGTGCCTATGAACTGTTCTTGACCTGTTTAATGTTTGTTGAACCTACTCATTATTTCCTGTCTGAGATGTCATCGAATATATTGATCCAAGTATATTTTAAAGCTGTATTTCCGAGTATTCCAAATCAGCTAACACAAATGGCGATGTATAAAAATACGTATCTCTTTGAGTTACGTACTTGTGGCTACTGAAGTTCTATTATGTAAATAAATTAGCAATAATGTAAGAGAGTAGTTTCCGTTGCTGGCGAGCCCAAACACACGCGGTTAATAAAATAAATAAAACGATCAGCACGCGTGCCTGTTGCCCTGTTAACTAAGAACCTTGGCTTATGTTACTAAATACGGCTTCAAATTATAATAAACATCGGCAAAATTCTTAAATTATAAAGGCAGTTTTAAGTTTATGCGTTTACTGGCCACGACTGAGATAAGATGGTACCTAAATAAGACAGCTTAGGTGTTGTGTTCCTTTGGATAGAGAATAGCCGTAATACTAATTACCACTGTATAATTATGATAAACCATATCTACATTTACAACTATGACACAATAATGACGATCTTAGAAGACGACACTTGTGGGTTTCTAATCTGGAACTCGTAAAACTATATGGTTTGCATTAGATGCACCATCGTCAATAATGAAAATATCCATCTATCATTGATTTCTCATTATTAAAAACGCTATTGTAACAGACTTCCTTGTAATTTATTTGACTCAAGAGTTCTATATACATTTTATTTATTAGTATTATAAAAATTTATGATTCCATTAAACTTGTTGTAATTTGCTGTTGGGTAGTTATCCATCCCTGTTCAGAAAGGAAATGTAGTAATATATCACCGTTCTCCATTAGCAAATATGTTTATGAATGATGTAAATTCAATAGCTAGATCGTACAGTTACGTCAGCGGAGTACCCAATAAAAGCTTGAAGGTTTGAACTTAAAGCAATAGATATGTTTTATATTTCATTGAATAAGGATTTCGATTGAAATTAATAATCAGAAAAAAAATTGGTGGTGGATTCTGATAAACTATTTCTGGAGTAGGATATCTCGTGGAATCATAATTACCCAAAAATAAGACTCGAGACATCTCGAAGTCTCGAAATATTTTGGAGATTTTTTATTATTTAGTTTTGCTCTCGCATTCGTCTTCGTTGGCGGCGCTTTGCAAAAATAGAATTTGGCGGCAGTGCGGGTTCAATCCCTAGTCCCGGTCGGCCGGACTCCGCCAGTGCACCGGTAGCTTCCATCATATTCATTTCTCTTTCATCGAGTTCTTTTCATGTGCAACATAGTTCTTTATTACATTAGATCTTATATGAAAACAATGAATCTTGATGATGTTTTCTGTGGTTATAAATAAAGATGTGTTGTGTGGTGATTCTGTGAATATGTAAAAGCAAGTTAGTGAAAACTTTGTGAAAATGAATACAGGAACACTCCGGACTAAGTTCAGAGGCGTGAAGAAAGAAATGCTAGACAGACAAACTAGCATGCTGATACAATCTATGACCGTTAGTACATTATTTATTGCTTATGAACGTAGGTTGTTCTTAGTGAAGAGACTTAAGTTAATATTTCCGTTTTAAAACCCATAACTATAATTTGACGAGTTTTTACTTAATTATTTAATATGGTAATATTATTTAAAAGAAAGTAACAAATAAATTCGATGTTGCGAATTTTGTTAAATAAAAGTAGAATGTGTAGGTTGGCGAAAACATTTTTTTGAACCGCAGAAATATTCTTTCCGCACCTGAATCGGTAAGTGTATATTTAAAAAACCAAGTTTGAGTCACGAGTTCAGAGAATAACGACCTTTTTATAAAGTTCACTGGGTAATTAATCTGTCGCTCGATGAAACAAATACAAACCTAGTTATTTCGTATCCAACGGAGTGGTAAATCGAAAACACCACCAGCAGCAGCTTTCTATCAGATCGATAGGCTTCCCACGACGACGGCGCAGAAACCCAGCTATGTTAAGGGGGTCAGTATATACACGTAGAAACTCTTTCAACTATGACATTCGTAGTTTGTCCGGTTGGTTGCGTTGTCGGGCCGTTCCGGTGTTGTCGTTACCAGGACACCCCATCATTCAAAACTGCCGATGATTCATTCATTCGGCGGTGGTTTTAGCTGCAGTGCAGAGTTTATAGTGCAACTTAAGATTTTATTTAGGCGGCTGGTTTATGAAATTGCGATATTATTACGATTCTACGGTGAGTGTTTCGAGTAACTTGTGTGCGTCTACCTACATAAAAAGCATCGGTTGATTAGATAGTGGACGATCACAAACCACATAATTCGATAGATGTGTCGTGCTCCATGTTATGTTTTTGAGTGATTGTGCAGTGTTCAGTTAGTTATATGCTGCTTATAAAGTAGAATAGTGTGTGTAACTTTTTATCTTAAGTGGGTTGTTCTGGCTAAGCAATATAAGAGTTTATTAAGTCCAAACAGTTAGTTCACTTACCTATATTGTAAAGTGTTCACAAGCTAATTTACGTTGAGTTCTAGTTATTGCATTTTGTACCTAATTAGAAGTATAATTATCATATAAAATGGTGTTGTGTTTCTACATAAACATTAATAATATTAGTAAAATACTTATTGGTATAGAATATTTAAAGGTCTCTTAATTTAAATAATTTTATTACAATTATTACCTAATATAATGTTTAATAAATGGTAAGCGGTTACAACGGTGTCACCTATTTAAAAATAAACAAGTAGGGTAAATGACTGATTGTGTCATTAATTGTTCAATGCTGTTAGAATGGCAATAAAAATATTAATTATAGAAATATATGTAGGTACTTGAGATAACCACTTATATTCAACTTAAACTTCAATGATCTGAATTTCTTCTCCTTAGCCTTTATTATTCCCAAGTCACTTAGGTTCGGCTTTCTAGTCTAACCGGATTTGACTGGATATCAGTTTTTACACGGAGCGACTGCCACCTGAACTCCGCAACCCGAAGGCTAACGATACCCTAACGCTCGACCAGTATCAGGATATTAGAGGGCACTGACTTCCCAATAACGACTGCCATAGATGTTCATGGCAGCCGGGACCCCGAGGCACGTAGCAGGCGATAATTGTTAATAAATACGCACATAATTTCGAAAAGTCATAATAATATAACTTCCGAAAGTCAGAGGTGCGCGACGTGGGATCGAACCCTAGACCCTCTGCATTGCAGTCTGTTGGTCTCCCCACTGAGGTATCGCTGCTTTGAATTAAAGAATAAAATATAATAGTAAATATAGGTACAGTATTTATCTGTTTATATTATGTTCATTACATTCCAACGTTTATCCTTATAGTAGTGTTACAAAACTTTTAAACTTATCGTTTCACGAGTCGGTTTGCTGATACGGTTTATCCACATGCGGTATATAAAACGTATACTCTATTTAATTTGACGTAAAGGGTGGTAATTCGTAAAACCATAAAGCGTGAACGTAAGGTGCGCTTATCTATGTGCATTATAGAAGATCAGTGTGCTGTGTAAACGCATTAGTAGTAGTGATAAAACCTAATTTTAATCTGCATGGAAAATCATTTAAGATATAGGAACCGAGCTTCCCGTTGATACAGTGGTAACTATTCTATCCGTGATATCGGTAACCTACTAGTTGCAGTCCTTACTTTGCAGGTCAGTACTACCGTTCTGCAAAGGAGATTGACCATCTTTCTTAGGGCTACCGTTGCGCAGCATATATTTAAATATGGCAGCCAATATTAGATATATAAGAAAAGCTGTAACGTACCTACTTTCAAAACAAACTTTTGTGGGGTTCATTTTTGTTTTGTAATTTACTTTCTCGTTTTGAGATGAATTAAAAGTAAGTTTATACCTATGTTCAATTTATTTCCTGCTAAGGATATTGAGCTTAATTAATTAACCTGTCAAGAAGATACTTACAGTTACTGGGTGGATCCAAGATCGTAATATTCCAAGCATAATATTCGTTGCTGCCCTGACTTGATGACGGGGTAGCGAATGTGTTAAAAGAAAAGGAACAGTTCATACAGCGTGACATCTTTGGCAAAACCGTTATTATTATGTGATTTGCAGCACAGAACACGGACCGTAGTCGTAAAAACGTTCTATACACAATCCACAAGAACAACACAGACACAATAAAGGGTTCTAGTACTAGTACAAAACCGTGCAGGAATCCGGAGACTCAACTGAACATGAATTTAAGCAGTAAGGAACTTTCAGCACAATAATCTCAACGATTACCAATGTTTTTATTTTGAAACAAACCGTCGCAATCGTTCGGCTAAAAATAGTTTCAGTTTGAGCGTTGTCAGTTTGTCACTAAACTTATCAGTGTTGCCAACAAATATTTTAAAATTCCACTGCTTTTTTGTAAATTGAGTAAAATAAAGAACTGGATTTCATTTGTATTGTGAACGGACGTAATACGGTAAATACACACATCATTATTTATTATGCCATGAAATATGACAGAATTATTTAACGGTTGTATCAGTATCTGACATTATCTTTGATTCATCAAAATGAACTGGGTAAAAGTCGTACATTGGTAACACTGTAACGACATTTCAAAGTTGAATAAAAAGTCGAATAAATAACTAATTATGTACAAAATAAGTATCCTACATATGATTTTGATAAATTTTACTCATAGAAAGTATAAAAATGCGTTATGCTTTATACATAATTTATCATGACCATACTCTTTATTTAATCAAGAAACTGCATTGGGCAATGTCCTTTCAGTCTGTAAGCAAATTTGCATTCCAACTGACGGCCAGCATATATTTTCCCTCTCTTTATGTTTTCCCTTTTTCAGTCTTCATTGTATTCCATGATATTGCTTCGGGTATATTAGGAAAACACAATCAAGTTCTTAAGCGGTAACTAACAGTAACCATGAGGTGGGCACTTACACTAGCAAAAAATAAGACTGCTAATATATTCTATAGAAAATGTTTAAAATAGGTACATTGGTACATAGTTATATTATGGCACTTATGTTTATATACATAGGTCAATTTAAGTTCTGTTTTATACGTCCAGTTACGTAGGGCATGGTTGTACCCATATATTATGTGAATGATATGAAGTGACAAATAAGATTAACTAGGTCTTCATTTTCAGGTCGATGAACTTTATTTGGAAGTATTGTATGAGATACTACACAATGTCGGGGGATGTGACGTAGGCTACGAGGTGGGACAGGCAGCAATGCTGTCCTACGTGCAAGAAGCATTTAAAATAGCTAGCGACAAGCATACACAACTGCTCACACAAGCTGAAGCTAAAGAGCCTCCAGAGTTAATGTTGAACGTCGAAGTGGTTGAAGCTAAAGACATCGTTCCTAAGGATCCCAATGGCTTTAGTGATCCTTTCGTTACGATATACCTGATGTCAAACCCGACACACAGGTACAATACATCGGTGAAGTCTGGCACTCTTAATCCTCTTTGGGAGGAACATTTTTCCTTGTAAGTTCTTTGCGATAATTTATTTTTATCATAATCATTTCGCTTTTTAAGTGTGGTGTTTGCATATAACTGACTGAACACAGATGAGACACTGTGACGTTTTATCTTATACAAACAGTGAGAGTCATTTACCGAGAAACATTATAAATATATGCAGACAGACAAAAGAGAGGCGGAATGTGTTGAACGCCGGTGAGGTCATGTGTGAAGTAAATCTGCAGTTAAATACTAGCTCATTGCCAGCTAATTCGGATGCAATGAAGTCCCATAAAAATAACTGGGCTGTATATACAATATACATGTTCTGTCGAGCGGGCCATACGCGGCAAGCTTGAAGCAGCTATGACACAAACACATCTATACTATTAATTTATAAAGCTGAAGAGTTTGTTTGTTTAATATTATTTTGTGTTTAGGCGAATGTATTCATTGAAATTAAACTACTTTATACGGATTTTATCACGTTGTTTATATAACATTTTGGTTATATAACATTATAGTTGTAATAATGTGTTAAATAAACAACGCGATAAAATCCATATAAAGTAGTTTATTTTCAATGAGTTTGTTTGTTTGTTTGGTTGAACGCGCTAATCTCAGAAACTACTGGTTCGAATTGAAAAATTATTTTAGTGTTGGATAGTCCATTTATCGAGGAAGGATATAAACTATATAACATCATGCTACGACAAATAGGATCAAAGAAAAATGTTGCAAAAACGGGGAAAATTTTCTCATGTAACGCGGACGAAGTTGCGCGGGTCAGCTAGTTCTAATGATATATTATGTGAACCTATTGAATGCTTATACATAAGTGTGCGTGTTGTTTTATTGACCAAGCAAAGTAGGTATTATGTTGCGAATAATTGCATTTGAATATTATTCGATTGCAATTATGCCTGTGCCTACGAATTGTTGTTATGACGATTATGGTGCAACGTGGGCGATGTTTTGATAGTAACACTAGCTAGTGTAATAAAATGGTAGCAATTTTGACTGCACCGTTGACGTAGTAGTTTCAAAATAGCTAGCATAGCAGCGCCACTTCCATTACGCCGAGTGTTGTGGGTTCTAATCCCACACAGGACTACTGGTGAGAGCCACAAATGATTGTTCCGAGGCTGAGTGTTCTTGAGTCCGATGTTAGAATTTTTGTAAAGCCGTATTTTGTAAATCCGCAGTTCAATAATTCATTATTGAACTGCGGACTTACAAAATGCGGCAAAGTAGACTTCAGTCTACTTTAATGCCAAAATAAAAATTCATTCAGAACTAAAAAATTAAGACCATGGCGATAGCAACTGCTATTTTTTCATCTGCTTGAAACGTGAACGTTGGTCAGCGATGATCTGCTCAAGTTGTCCGTGTATGGCCGCCCTTATTAATTTCTAAATATATTTGTTTTACTACATACAACTTATAAACTATTACTGTAATATTTATTGTCGGAAGTCTATGACGTGGTTAAATTACAGTACAGCGCCATTAGAGTAAAAGTTAGCTATAAAAGATTTTATGGCTCCATTAGCAAGATGCGCGTAACAAGCCTTGTTCATGGCATATATTATAAATGAGATATTCGATGGTAATATGGGTAGTAGCATAAATATTGGTATGTTTTCAGACCTATGCCTGGCAGTGTTCAAGATGACACCCTTTGTTTGGAAGTGTGGTAAGTATGAAGCTATAAATACCACTTCATTCGCGTACTTGAAAGAAACCTTTGCGTATTCAATGGAATTCCTTAATTGCGTGACCATAACAATAAAAAAAAAAATACTAGGAAAGGTTAAAGCGCTATATTATTATATTGTAGGTCTTCTAGGGTCAGTGAACTGCTCGTAAATACCTTGTTTACGGTTTTGTTTATTGAAACAAACGCGTCATATTTTAGTAATATTATTTAGTAACCTGGTTTATTTATATGTAGTCATAAAAAAAAACGATTTCTCAAGATATTCGGAATGTTAACCTAAATAATAATAGCAATGATAATTATTTAAGCCTCCTTTAGTTATACCACAGGCTTCAAAAATGTATGTTTTGATGTTTTCAGGGATTTCGATCCTGCCGAGACAGTCAAAGAGAAAATGACAAAAATATTTGAAGTGAAAGGCGTGAAAGGTCTCCGGAAGTTGATGAAGGAGATAGCCATCACTGCTTCAACAGGCAAACATGATAATGAACTAATTGGAACTTCAAACATACCATTGAAGGTAATTAAAACAAACGATAATATCTTGTTTATGATGTCCCATTAACTACTGGAGTTGCGTAACGGACACTTTGTTCATAAGTAGGTATACCTATATAATTTTATGTTTATTATGCAGTAAAATATCAGTTTGTACAACTGTAAACTATAAACATATTGTAGATAAGCAATAAGTATTACTTGTAAAAATTGTGCTTACTATCGCCTACTAAGATATCCAATAAGACCTTTGTATATTACTTTAAAATTACCTCGTTATGGCTGTATGTTGTGATTATATTATCCTGGGCGTAATACCCGGATCGGACAAATTGTTATTGGAATTTTTAAGAGTCTCATTACTCGAAAGAATTCCGAAAGTTTGCCGAGTACCCGCACAAGTCAAACATTTATGTGCATGAACATGAATGTTTGTCTTGGTCTGGGTGTTTCTATGTATAATATGTATGCATTTACAAAAAAAAAAAAAATAGTATATATGTATGTTTATCCATTGTCTAGTACCCATAGTACAAGCTCTGCTTAGTTTGGGCTAGATGGTGTTGTGTGTATGTGGTAGAATATTATTATTATTATTATTATTATTAATGTTGCCTGCCACGTGGGACCTAAGACATAGTAAAATGTGGATGTAGACACCTCTGCTTATCTTCAGGGTATACAGACGAGAGAGTCCATATAAGATTTCAATAAAACTCTATATTAATATGTAATATTTTTGTTCTAGTCAATTCCCGCTAGCGGGATGACGATGTGGTTCAGTCTTACCAAGAAGAGCAAACTAAAAAGACAGGGCGATGTTAAGGTGCGTCTGAACTTCTCTGCGGAGAAGAACGCCCAGGTCGCGGCTCAGGAACATCGGCATCTGCTCCGGATCGTCCTCCTCCACGAGTTGGAGAACTCTAAGGTCAGTTTATTGCGTGCTTCCTCATTAAGTACCTAGTTAATGATTAGGCTCTCATTAACATAGACCTACCTACTTAGTACGTATGGCATGCATACAAATTATTCACTCCCTACGAGGACTAGTAGAACAGACCGTAACTGTTTCTTAGTCATTGATTAACATCAATACAATGAGACAATGTTTTTATCTATACATCTCTTACCAATGAACAAAAATAAAGCAATAAGATGATATTTTTAGATTTGTTATGGTTATTGCTTTAATAGTTTTCCTGTAATTAGAGAAAAATTATTCGACTAATTTTACTTTTTCGAATCTACCTACCTTAAACTAAATACTACTACTACTAAACCTACTTATCTAATTTTACAGTTTGAAATATCTTCTATAAGTTAAGCTTCCAACTAGGAATAATTCCTGTGTCGTGAAGGACATACTTTCAAATAATAGACTTAAAGAACACCCAAACTCAGAACGAGTACTACTATTTGTAGATCACACTTGACCCGTCGAACCCACACCACTCATCTTAGGGGCAGTGGCATAACGACCACTAAAACTATTATGTCATAATAATTTGTGCACTCAATAATTAATAGGTATAATCCTCTAATGATTGTTATAAGATTGAAACGTTGTAATATAAAATGTAAATTAGTGTTTAATGATAATGACAGAATTAATACTAAGATCTAGGTATCTAAAGACAGACTTAATTCTAGGAAAAATGTGTCTCATTATGTTGGATCTTCGTAGGTTAATCAGTTATGGATGTCGTAATAATCGCATTCAAGCAAACTCATGTGCACCTGTGTTGTTTATATTCGTTGAGAACCTGACTCATAGGTAGGATATTGTAATTACCAACGCAGTAAGTTATTGATATAGGTTTTATAGCCACTCTTATTCAACACACGAATTCTCTTCAAATCAAACATCATAAAAATATACGTTATCATACCACAAGCCATCTTGCTTTTACATTCGATTGAACCGAGTCTTACGTCAATGTTCTGTTTTATGTGTGTCTATCAGATCTACGTCAGAAACCGCAGTTCCAAAGTTTAAACTGTTTTAAGACATTTCCGACCGTAAAACTGTCTGTAGGTAAACATTTTCAGTTGTAGGTGTGCGAGTCACGGCATAAACATACTTCAAGGTCACCCTCTTATTTAGTCTCATAAAGATTATTATTTTGCATTATACCTACTAAGTATATGATATTTTTGCATATAAGTTTGGATGTCGCCTACTACTGTTTTGTGAACATTTGTTTTAGTATTGTGTATTTCTATTTAACATAGCGCAGACTCATTGACCTTGACGTTCATAATGAAGTCATATTATCTACCTTGTCATTTACGAATGCGTAACAATCAATTATTATAAAGGTGGTTAGGTATACCATGCTTAAATTAGACCCATATTTATCATTAGGTACTTCTGACAGGATTGTGCGCAAGTTCTTACGATGTGAATATTTATAGAAAAAAAAAAAGATATCTAGTAGGTATGCAAAATTCGACTGAAGTGCACACGTGAGACGTGACGTGCAAGAATTTCCTTTGGGATGTGAGACATAATTAAAAAACTATTCTGTCTCGTTGCCGGTGTGCCGTTGCAACTCAATACGTTAAAATATGTCTAGTTACAAATGTGGGTACGATATGCAGGTTGCGCCGTACTGGTGGTGCGGCAACTTCAGCGCGCCGGCTGAAGCGATCCTGACGCAGCACGCGGCGCAGAGCGGGCTGAGCCAGACCGACAACCACTTCGTGCAGTGGGCTGTCTACTGCGCCGTCACCGCCGACCACCCGCTCAGCTTCGCACTCTTCAACATTCTGCTGGACAAGATCACTAAACCGTTACAATCTGGTAACTAACTTTTTCATTTCACTTATATTTAAAATTCGCTCGCGTAAATGTAGGTTAGGTTAGTAAAAGTACCTTTTTTAGGATGAAAAGGACCTTATGTCCTTTTCTGTGTCCCTGATAATGAGTATGCGAGTTTTCATGATGATCGGTCGAGCAGTTAAGGCGTGAAAGCGTAACAAACAAATAAAACATGTTTTCCATGTCACCTGGATAGTTTCGCAATCTTGCTTTAAAACAACCAAAGAGTTGATACATCCGTATTAAGCTCTTAATGCTCAAAATATTGTATGTGGTATAAAGTATCGACTTTTATTTTCCTTTGTTTTGTAGAAGCTTCGTTGTTTTAAACTTTATTTTTACTACCTATTCCTTTTATGATTTTATTTTATTTATGTGTTTAATTTAAGTAAGTTTGTACGGCTACTTATATATGCCTTACTATGTATTCTGTGAATAACGTAGTCGATTACGCAGTTGTTAGTTTAAGATTACTACATATATTATGTATTACCTACTGTGTAATTGTTTGTTATTCCAAATAAAGAAAATAAAAATAAAAATAAAAAATAAACCAACTCACATTTGCATTTATAATATTAGTTAGGATGACGTACCTTCGTAGTAAGGAATAATGTGTTTCATTTCGGTTTGATATAGGTCTAGTAAATGAAGAGGACGTCAAGCTCTTTTGGGATGGCGCAAGGAAACTGCTACCAACCTGCTACAGTCACATTAGGAAACTAAGGAAAAAAACTGCAGGAGATAAAACTGTAATGAAGACTCTAAGAGAAGTCCTTAAAATTCTTTACAAACTATCCGTTTTGGATGTTCCCGATACTATAGATTTATTTCCAACAAATCTGTACGGTTGGTTGCGGGACGATAAGGGCAAGCTAACGATCCACGAGGTTCTACACCAGGCTGTGACACAAGGGGCCTCTGATTGGTTTGTCCATATATTAGACAATAACGAGTGCAAAGAAAATACAGAGGATACCAGACTCCAGCATTTGATCCGAGTGATACAATTGGTCCGATCAGATCTGCAAAGAGCGGTGGAATATTATGACCGCGTTTTTGTTGAGTAAGTATTGGAATATTAATGATAAAATAGTTTGTTCTAGCTAACACCTACGATTAGCTTATTCAACTGCAGTAATCGCTATTTTTAGCAGTGTATTAAATGATTATTATACCAATGGTAAATATAAATATTAATTATTGGTACATTTGTTACAGAGTAATGAGCTTCTCTTATTCGAAGGCTTTATACGGGTTATACGAAAGTAAGATTGCGTCATTAGTGGAGTCGGAGATAGTGGAAGTGTGCAAGAGTTTGAAGAGGTTGAGGTATAGTGAGGGTTCGTCGTCTACGATTAACCTGGCCGGCGGTATTAATGGCGTGACCGGACTCGGTTCAACATCAGTGAGTTCAGAACCTCTGACTATGGGGACAACATTGTTTGAACTTTATTTAACGCTACAAAGATTTCTAACGTGAGTATCGACTCTTTTATATTACTAAGATCCAATTCGTAATGTTAATACTGCATACGTTAATGATTCTATGTTGAAGGTTGCGAGCAAATTATTCAACAGAAAACTTTTTATACTTTGTTTGACATATTATTTCAAACACGCTAGTTGTTATTGTCGCTTTGATAATATGAATTATTGACCAGCACGCCACCTAATTGAAGTATAGGCG
Organism: Catocala sponsa; assembly: GCA_963564715.1. Classification (NCBI taxonomy): domain Eukaryota; kingdom Metazoa; phylum Arthropoda; class Insecta; order Lepidoptera; family Erebidae; genus Catocala; species Catocala sponsa. The sequence goes on along the minus strand of OY751338.1, from coordinate 14,814,011 downwards.
GTATAACGAAAACACATTGGGCAGTTTGAAACGAACTATACGTGTAATCGATTTCTCATTTGTCATGGTAAATATTTGTTTCATACAGCCACACAATACGAGTCAAACAATAGACGCAATGTGGCGTGTAAGTTAGGTAAATATTTAAATGTATGTGCCGGAGCTTGATATCGCCAGTGCCAGCTTCTCAATAGACTGTAGAGAATTGCTGCAATTACAATTTAATAATGCGTCCAACACTTTAACAAGATTAGGTGTTCTCAATTGTTATGTGCATAGTTTAACACATAGGTAGGTATGTCACTTAAAGTCCTTCGTAATAGGAATTATTGCCGTCTATCACGCACAGTTCCAGACTTAGTGCCACTATTAAGATTTTTTTGACAGAATTACTTATTAGGTACCTACTCTTTCTTGGGTATTTCATATAACCATGCAAATCTTTGATTAAAGCAATTATTTTCACTTCTGTTGTGCCATTGAAGCAGTCCGTAGTGTATTTATTTGACAGCAGTCAATTGTTAATGTTTTCGCGGTTACGAAAACCTTTTTTTTATTTGTCTATCGGCGTACGGCCGCCGGCGTCCAAACATAATGCATTGATGTCTCGATGTGGTTTAAGCTTATAGATTAAATCGTGTTAAGGTTCTATAGCCGGCTTTTAAGCTTTATGTATGATTGTAAAAGCGCATTTATTCAAACTTACGTTTCAGGTTGGGCCAAGGCTTAAACGAAACGGAATGGCAGTCGTACGCCATATCAAAATTCCACTCATGGTTCTTCGGCGGAGTGGCGCAGTGGCTCGACATCGCTGCATATAAAGCGCTCACACGTATCGAGAAGGCCGTGGACCTTGACGACTTGGTACCAGTGGACAACAACGTTAAGTACAGCAGTTCTGGCGTAGACACGTTGGCGATATTCTACCAAATTAAGATTTTCTGGCAACAACTGGCCTGGCCTGACGTAGAAGGCTGCTATACTTTTGTGGCCAAAATTATTGATGTAAGTGCAGACAATTGTATTTAGCTATTTGATTGTTGTATAGCACAGGATGTTACATTGATTCCAACTATATATCTATGCGATCCCAGGTACATACATGTGCTAACTTTTACGATTGTATAATAAATTGAACCTAATATGTACATATATATTCTGACGCCTACATCCCTGAGGATTCCCTCTGGGGTGTAGGTGTGAGTGCGCCTATCAAGACAGAAGCATATTACACCTATATTTCACCAGCTGTTTAGGAACGGGCGAGCCCATCGCCGTCTACTGAGCACCGTATCAGACTCAGTGCTGATATTAAATATTTCTTGACAGGAAAACGTAGTAACATTTTGCCTGAAAAACGAACCCGATTTCTTTATGCAAAACAAGCACAACAGCGTTGCCGTATATCTCAAATAATAATAAATACTAGGCAACAAACAAACATAAGACTTACGATACCAAAATAAATTCCAGGACATCTGTCGCTGCTGCGTATTTTACTCGGACAAGATGGCAAACCGCGTGGATAGTGAAGGGGTGGTGAGCACAGTGTTCGAGGAACGGTTCGAAGTGACGACCAAGTGGTGCGTTGCCATCAACAACATCGATTACGTGCGACAGAGCTTGGAGCCCTTCGTCGTGGAACTCGGCATGGAAGAGATCATACAGAAGATGTGTGAGGCAAGATCGCCCTTAGAAGCTCAAAGGTAAACAGTCCTTTACCTCAAAAGTTGTTAGTCCAATGGTATACGTTTGCAGGAGAGTCGCTTCATAAAAATATTGTGGAGCTATGATCTTTGCTAATTTCAACTTTATAACTGAACTAGCTTTTGCCCGCGGCTTCGCTCGCGTTAATTTAGAATTTGACAATCAATTCGGGTTGTACTCTGCTTGTATAATAATATAATTCAATCATGATTCGAAAGACACGTGGCGCCATCTATTATCATAAGAACGTTATTGCTGTCTTCCTCGGGAACAGTAATTACACCTGAAAACGTATATGCAAAATTTCAGGATGATCAGTTCAGTGGTGTAGGCGTGAAAAGGTAACAAACAAACAAACAAACAAACTAATTTTCGCTTTTATAATATTAGTTAGGATAACATAAAATTGTGTGGCAGACATCTTTAAAAAATATATGATAAGGTTACCATAATTTCACCTGTATTATTTCCCGGTTGATGACACATTACAGTTTTATGAAATCATTCGTGCTAAATCTTTGATTGCTATGGCCTTGGTGCTGTTAGTATTAAATATAGCTAACATAGGAAATTAGGTATATAAACGAAAAACATAGTGACAGGTCTAAAATTTATTATCTTGCATCCTTCCGATTCTTGGAAGTGTTCCTATGCAGCGTCATCATTTGTTTGAATCTAGTTACGTGGGTGTATGCAGGCATGCGTGAGGTATGTCATTTTTATGACGCATTACCTATATGTTTACTACTGTACGTCACCGGTTAGGTATTTCAGTATCTGTGTCCGTTCCGTATGATAAACATTTGTTTAGGATAGGGTAGGGTAGGATTTAGCTATGTATTAATTGGACGTACTTTCTGAAAAACGTTCAAACCCACACTCGGGTCAAAATCGAGTTATTATTAGCAAATTAGTCACGGAGTTACTATTTACTAGCTGGAAAAATTTGGTAGCTCTACTATCACTCTAAATATGAAATCATGACTTAGTAGCCCAACCCACATGTATGAAGAAGCAATACGGGATTGAACTTCAATCACGATTATCTCAAAATGTTAACTTTGTGGGTTGGAACGTTTTTCAGAAAGTACGTCCAATTATTTAAACGTTATTTTCTCTTAGCAGGGCTTGTATACATATAAAAAAACTACGTATTAAGGTCTGAATACTGCACGGATGACGTAGTGGTTTAAGTGATCAAATGACCACTGCCGCCGCGCCGACAGCTGTGGGTTCGATCCCCATACGGGACAAAAACTAGTGTGATCCACAAATAGTTGTCCTGAGTCTAGGTGATCTTTGTGTTCGTTGTTAGAATGTTTATAAAGTCCGCCTCGACAAAGGAATTAAAATTAGTGCAGGAGTTATATTTTAAAAAAGTATCATTAAATAAATTGATCACCTATTAAAATGATTGTTATATTTATTTTCAGATGTAAGGAGACTTTGCAAAATGTTGTCGCTAACGCAATAGATACAGTAAGAAATAAGATCGTGGACCTTTTAGAAATTATGATAAAAAAAGTACGTATCAACATTTTCATATGCGATTTTAGACTATATAAGAACGTTCACTCAAATTTTAACTTAAATGTCTTATCCTGTCTGAACTAAATGAATTAGTTTTTATTTCTTATTAGATATATTAATAATTTATTGGCTACTGTTTTCAGATGATGCCGTCAATTACACGCTTTCTAATAGAGGGTGCGGAGCTACTTCATCAGGATTGTTCGAGTATGGACCGCGTCATGCGGTACCTTGAAGCCAACCTCGACACCTTGTACCAACATCTAAACAACGAAAACTTCTCAAGGACCCTTGACATAGTGTGGGAGCAACTAGCTGAAGTGCTTTATGAGCTCATACAAGCCAACTTAGAGGTTGGTATTTCTATTCGTTTTATTAGATTTTTCTTACCAATTGAGCTGCTAACAGCTGTAAAAACGCATAATATTCTAACTCCTCAATTGGTTGTAGTTTTAAATTTAAAATAACCATATCTTCCTAACTACTAATTTAAATCATCTTTACTCAAATTACCAGTGAAAATATCCATATTTATAACTAATTTACTAATAAATGCCATTTCCGTAGATTTTTAGTAATATTGTTTTCACTGGGTACATAAAGGTTATAATATAACTTAGTTATCATGATACTAACCCATTATTAATTTTCGTTTGTAGAAAGAGAAAATCGCCACTCGTATTCGCTTGTTTAGGAGTAGATATATTGGAAAAAATAAAGTATCGCCCAACTATATTTATTTTCGGGTAAATTATATTGTATTTGTATCGCACGCTATTGCATTTTTTTTTAATTGTGTGCTCGCACTGCACAGTATATTGATTTGTAAAAGATTGAAAAGCTCAATAGGCGCGGATTTTGAGTTAAAATTTGTCAGAGGCTCAAGTCCCTCTAAGATTCAACATCAAAAATTATGTGCAAAACAAAACTCAAAAATTTTTTTGGGCTTGTCTTGTCCTTTCTCTGAGATCCGCGCCTGATACGGAACATATTATTTGTATTCAAAAATGCGTTTTAAGAGTGAGTAGGTGCTGAATTATTATTGTCTCCATTTACATTATAAGTTGATTAAATTAATTGTAGAATCATGAAAATGTTTAGAAAGTCATGACATTCGATATTTAGTTAGCCATTTATTTTGTTGCCATACTTTCATAGTTGTAGCCCAGATTAAGTAAAGTTATAAGTTGTAGTTGTTATGTTTATCTTTGAGTGCAAATACATAACCCAATTTGGTTTAGAAATAATCGTAAATTTTAAGGTTCTTTACCACATTAGGTTCACTGATTATACCTGCTACTGAGATTTATACGAATATAATTTACGAAAAAGAGACTTTGCGGCAAACTTTCTATAATGTCTGCAAGCTTTGTCGTTTCTCCATATTTGGGCCCAATAACCAACGTTTGTAATGAATCCAATACTAATTCGCATTAAACCTTGAAGATGAAGATGAATCAATAATTAATTTGTTGATCAAAGAAATCGGCAATATCTTTGTATCATTATTATTTTATTAGCTTTAGTAAAACTATATAGAATGGCCTTAACAAATATGTCGATCGGTTTACACAACCAAATTGGCGCGTGTATGAGGCGCTTAAAATGATTAGTGCTTAGAAATAATTATTTATAAGTTTTCTTGTTGTTGTTTGTTAGCACCGAAAGGCAAAGATAACTCGCTATCTCGACCCGAGGCGCTTGAGCAAAACAGCAGCCGCCAACTTAGACGCGGTAAAACATTAGATCATAGCAAGCACACTGTTTATGTTATTATTATGTTGCTGATACGACAAGGTTCACGGTATTCTATATACATTGCGAATTCTGTTTAATCTTCACTTAAAAAGACCTAAAAAATATTCTCAATGTATTTAAAATAACACGTGCCCTTTGGACTTGTCTTATATGTTCCGTGTATGGTGATTAGAAACTTGTGCTTAAGTCGTTAAATGTATTGCACTGACGATGTGCCCTGTCATTCATAGTTCTATGAACCATGTGCCCGTACATATGCCGTTTGTACGCTTCGAATAGCTTAGTCAAAACTTGTCTAGTGGTTTGTTTTGTCAAACTTCAAATATTTGTAAGTCTGCGTTATTTTTGCGATTGTGATCTTCGGTTCGTGGCATGTTTGCGATGTTGGAAGATTTAGACTACCTTAAGACCCATTCATAATGTTATAGGAATAAAAAAATAAATTAAGATTTATTCAGGATATTGTCCTATAGCAAAAAGCATTATGATGTAAGTAATGCTTTGATGACCTTACATTTTGCATCTATTAGATGCTTGCCTTTAGAATAGACGCTTACGTCATATTATTATATTATATTTAAATCTTGGTACATTTTAACTGTTTATGTTATATTTATTTGTATCTTTTTTACTTATGCTTTCATACAGCCAGGAAGAGGCAAATCTTCACGTCAATTAAGAATATATTTTTGTATCTTATATGTCAGAATAGGCTATTAAGCTCAGCAAAATGTACCTACTTCCTAATTATTGCTGCATGTCTTGCATGTAATTTTGAACATAAACTCATTTCTAAAATCATACATACAATATGCATGAAGGGTGATGGTTTAAACTTTGATAGCTTGTATTCTTAAAATTACTTATAATTAGCATCGTGGTGATGGAGAATATATTTACTATATCACGAATATAACGATACACTATTGAATCTCTACAATCAAAAATTTATTTGTATTTCCAATGTTTTCAGAAACGACGTCCACCATCATTCTTTTCAAATCTCCACGAATGTGTTCAAATAATGAAACGATCTTTCCGTCAAGATAGTAAGGATAACTCGTTTGACTCAGAAACACTAAAACGCGTGGAGTACCTACTAAAACTGCACGGAATGGAGACTAGAGAACTGATACATCAGTTCCACTTAGAAAGGTGGCAGGAACAACAAACTATTACGGAACCAAAGATGGGAATGTTGACTATGAGAGCGCAGTTTATTGATGATAATCTAAAAATAGAAATTATGAATGCTAGAAATTTGATGCCGACAGATTCTAACGGTGAGCTTATAAATATTATGAAGTGGGACTTAACCTACAATGTCTCATATAAAATCTTTATAAAAGTACCTCCTGATGTTTATCTTTGTTGAACTTGAACTTAAATAGTATGGTTTACGTTTTTCAGGTCTATGTGATTCGTACGTCCGAGTGGGATTGTTTCCAGAAGATGTTTTTGCTAACGTTACGAAGCCGAAAACACAAACTCACAATAAAAACCTCTTTCCTCTTTACGACGAAATGTTCCTTATGTAAGTAGAAACTAATTCAAATCAATAATAACAAGATGAAATAAATACCTGTCTATGAAGTAGTAGATAAATCACGTCAATCTATAAGGTCACAAAAATTCTCATACAGAAATTCAATGTCAGTAAACCACATATTGGAATTAGTTCAAGGAATAAAAATAGTATATTGGTAGGCCAAATAATGCATACAATTTGGCAGAGTGCCTTGATGTTGGAACGTTTATTTTTATTATTAAATGAGTACACGCAAGTGAGAGTATTGTAAGCAAATTATTCAAGTTCAGAGATAAATATTTTGTTAAGTCTTTGTTTAGAATTGCTCTAACAATTTTTTTCTTTTGTTAAGGCACATATCACAGAAGTTGTACATATCAAACTATATTGCTTTAGATAATTATGATCACGTATAGTTTATCAACTTATAGAAATTTATAACAAAATAAGATTTAGTAAGATAAGCTATTTGAGACCCCAAAAACACGTTGTTACAAATTTAGATGTCATTAGTAAATGGCTTATGTTTAACTTATCACCAGATATAGTAAAATAAAAGTAAAATATAACAGTCAAAAATAGTAAATGATCACCAAATTGCACAGCAAAATATATTTAAAGAGATCTTCGCGGGGCTCCTATTTTTGCGCGGGGCTCCTATTTTTGGGTGGGTTTAAGAAGGAACCTAACATAACCTAACCCTTGCGAGACGGGATGCAATGATTTAAGGCGTATAGGTGCTCGTTATGATATATTTTAGTAAGCATATTTTGCTGCGCAATTACTATTTTTGGTGGTCATTATATTTAATCCCTTAGTAAATCCATGATGACTGCATTTAACCTGTTAATTATTGGAATGCCAAACCTACTTAAAACCATTGTGTCTGGCACCGCCACTCGGTAATAGGCTATGGTTATTACGTTTTCACAACAATTCAATATCTTAATGTTCCAGTCCGCTGTCACCGGAGCAGCGTCGCACAACAGACGGGTTGATCCACCTGATGATCAAAGACAAGGACATGTTCAGCATGAGCAACACATTCGTGGGCGAGGCGTACGTGCACTTCAGCGAGGTGCCCGCCACGCTCGCGCCCATCAGCAGCCTGCCGCAGCAACACTTGCCGCTGTCCAGACCTACCAGCATCGGTTAGTAGTTCTAGCTTTGTCATCTTCTTGTTATCCGTTTGCCCAAATCTCTGGAGTATTCAGAAACAATGTGTTTAAAGCAAGTTTTCAGATATATTATTTTAAAATTGGGTACTATTTGCTGGGTACAAAAACATTGCTACTGTTGCGTCCATACGCATAGAGCCTAACCCTTGTTATAATGAGAAGAGGCCCATGCCTCTTCTCATTATAACAAGGGTTAGGCTCTACTCGCATCACGCGGGCTCAGTGCGGGTTGGTTGACTTCACACATCTCCGAAAGCATTATGTAGAACTCTCTGATATGTAGGTTTTCTCATGATAGTTAGCGTTCCTGCACACGATGCCGTCACCGCGCCGTCGCCGCGCCAACGCCGGACAATTACACTGTAGATACGAGTCGCGCGAAGCCCGCCACCGCGCCGCCGCCGCGCCGCCACCGCGCGCGTTCCCTTCCCTGTCTGTTTGATTCATTCCATTACCGGTCGTTACGTACGTGATCGTTCGTACGCGGCCGGTAATGGAATGAATCAAGCAGAGGGAAAGCGCGCGGAGGCGGCGCGGCGGAGGCGGCGCGGCGGCGGCACGGTGGCGGGCTTCGCGCGACTCGTATCTACAGTGTAATTGCGCGGCGTCGGCGCGGCGACGGCGCGGTGACGGCATCGTGTGCAGGAACGCTTAGTCTTAGGTAGTCTCAGTTAAAGCGAGTAATAATTTACTTATAATACGCACATAACTTCGAAAAGTCAGAGATGCTTGTCATGGGATCAAACTCGAGACTGCAACGCAGGGGGCGTGGCAGTCTAACGGTTATCCACTTGGCTATCACAGCGTGTTATATACAGTAGGTACATATTGTGTATCTTTCGTGACATTGAGCGTTGACAGCGGTACAACAGTTTTAATTATTTTGTAGTTATTAACGTTTCCATTGTAATTTTAATGTATCAAATATATTAATCTGATAAATGCGTAATATTATAATTTTTTTATAGATGGCGAAGCAATTAAAGCTCTAGAAACGAGACAAGGCGACAGGCAAGCACGCGACTTCATAAAGAAACAGAAAGCCAAGTTCCCAAGCACGAAGCAATTCTTCTCACTCGGCTGAGAAGTTATAATTAAACTTCCTAATATTAGATTAATATAATACAAGAGAATACAGTGATTTGGATAAATCCCAATGCGTGCATGGCAATGAACGAATGCAATACATGATTTATATTAGAAATATGTTTGTGCACTCATCACATTGTTTGTCAAATTGCAGATAACTTTCGGACTTTTTACATGTTGGGCACGTTGGCTATGGACCAAGCGTAGGCTGACCGTAAACGAACTTATACGAAGACTTTTACATATGCACAGTTATGTCATCCTTGATAGACCCACCAGTGTAAAACAATTCTAAGTTGTTTTCAGTGCTATGCTAAGTCAGTTTGATACCAGCATATATTGGATAGAAACTGTGTTATGTCAGTTCTCAAACAATTCCGTGTTAATATAAACATGTCATTGTTGAAGGATAGAGACAATAAATATTAGTAAAAAGTTAGTATCTGCACGTCGTGTGCTATATCCATCTCCGATGTGTTCTCCTCGACTGTAAATAGACGCTTGCTTTTAAACGCACATATAGAAGCTGTAGGCTGTGGTAATGAAGCTCCGGCAGCGTTACATCCTATATTATTTATATTTAAGTCCTATTTTAAACCTAAAAAAGTCCAATGTTAACTCTTGGGTTTATATAGGAATGAACTTATTCTTAAACTTCCACAAGTGTGTTTTGTATACTATAATACTCTTTACTTAATGTGGTTGATTCTGTTATCTGTGAGTAGAATGTCTGCCATTTTGTTTGTCTATGTTATGTGTAAATGTGTGATTATAGTATGTATGTATGGTGCCTCTTATTGATGATTGTCTGTTTTAAATTAACTCGGTAGATGGGATAGCGGAATGGCTGCCAATATAGATCAGCGTCTTCTCCAACTATTCTAGAGAGCGTGCTAATTTAAATAGACTCGGTATAATATTAAGTAAATATAACCATATTATGTAATAAAACTTATGTAATCGTATAGAGATGGTATTGTGAAAGCGTAACTTGTAATGTATTAGTACCTATTACAATAGAAATCCTGGCAATGTTATATATGAAGCTAACTTTTGAATATTTAAATAACATTTACGTAAGTATATAGTACTTACATATCAGAGGATTGTTCATAAAGAAATGTATTTTAAAGAAAGAAGTGCAATTGTCAGGCGTCAGGTATTAAATGTACCTACCTATATTTTTATATTTATTACGTATTCCATGTGTTGGCGCCAAAATTAGAGATGTTCCATTTTTGAATGCACTGAGTGTCTAGTATTGGACATATACTGAATAGTTACACTAATATACCAGTGTCAATAGCATTGAGACATGAATTTAGAATCTCTCGACTTTACAAGCTTCGCATCTGAAAATCCATAGGGACAATAAATTATGATATAATTGTAATAGGTAGATGTTTAATTACCCTTTAGATCTCAGCAAAAATCCTTATGCAATAAACTATCGATTTTTATGATTTTTGTTCTCAAATCGTAATTTATTGTTTCTACATTTTTATTTTTTGTTAACTTTTATTTTTAGTCAGTAGGTAATGAGCAATGTTCACTAGTTAGATGACTTTTTTGTAAATAAAAGTCGATATTAATAACAGCTGAAGTTAGTATAGGTACTTTTTATAGTGTTGAATAAATTTTATACAGGTTTAATGTAGAAACTTAGTAGACGGTGTATTCTGTGATAAAGAGACGTGCCTTATTTTTTATTCTCTATATTTATTCATCTAAAATTGTACCTATATTATTTCAGTCCAGTTTATTTATTTTGTTTACCGCCAATAAATACATTAATAAATACATAAAAAAATACTTTGTTTCTTTATTAACAGGTTGTAACAAAAACTTTGTTAGGCCTCCTTTTAAGTAAAGAGACACCTGTGTCAGAAAACCCTATTCTTCCAAAGTAATGCTACAACATATCTTTATTTTTATTGCCGAGGTTTATTTAAGATATAACATTCTTATGTCTCTGTTTATATTTATTTGCAAATAAAAATATTATTTACAACAGACTGTTTCATTATTACGCAACTGCCTAATTATTTTAAAATAGTTTTCAAAAGCAAAGATTGGAGTAAATGCATATAGGTTTTTGAAAGCATTTATACTACTCAAGTAGCAAAAGCATGAAAGCAGAGAGTGGTTACCATACCCTATAGTCGCTTGGAATATCGGGAGTACCACTGGTTATATTATGGCAACTCTAGAGAAATTGAATTTCAAATGTGACGGGCATTATAATAATAATAAATTATAGAACAATAATAATATACATATATAAAACTAAAATAAAAAACCAAATTTAAAAATTGACAATCGTCAGCAGGAGGTCAAACCAGAATCAAAATTGTCCGAATATTGAACTAGTAGATAAGTATGATAAGCAAAGTAGGAATGCGTAGTTAATGCGAGTTGTTTATGGCAAATTAATTACACAAGACGCCCGCCAGTAGCGGACGCGGCTCTCAAAGGTACGGTGTTATTGCTTCATGCATATAAAGTAATAACTGCTACAATCTCTGTGTACTATTTAGCGCGGGCCCACGGTACAGTACGGCACGTTATTTTATCGTTTCAAATCAGATCAAACCAAAATATCATTGTTCATTAAGGTCACAAAGCAACACTTATGAACGTCAAGGTTATCATAATATGAATTTATATTTGTTTACGTGTTGCCACGTTCAGCTAAGCTACGGCATAAAACCAATTATAAGAATGGGCTAGAAACTTACGGCCAATCTTTTTAATTTTATAATACTGCTTATTTTACTATTTATATTTGTAAAGAGCTACTACAGGCATTATACCTTTTGCCTACTACTAATTTGAAGATACTTAAGCAATTAAAATTAAAAATGAATCAATTTGTTTCATTTTAAGTGAAGTTATTTATGTTGTAGTTATATAATTGTCGGCCTCGATGGCGTAGTAGTTAGTGTAACTGACTGCCACGCCTGAGGTCGCGGGTTCGATTCCCGCACGAGTCAAACATTTGTGTGCATGAACATGGATGTTTGTCTCGGTCTGGGTGTTTCGATGTATAATATGTATGTATTTACAAAAAAAAAGTATATATGTATGTTTATCCATTGTCTAGTACCTATAGTACAGGCTCTGCTTAGTTTGGGCTAGATGGTGTTGTGTGTATGTGGTAGAATATTATTAATATTATTATATTATAATAATAATATTAGCCTTGTACATAAACTGTCCCACGGCTGGATATGGGCCTCTTCTCAGTGTAAAAAAAGGTGAGGTCATAGTCCACCACGCTAGCCCAGTGCGCTTTGGCAGACTTTACATATCTTTAAGAACATTATGGAGAACTCTTAGACATGCAGGTTTCCTCAGGATGGTTTCCTTCACGAAATATTAGAGCTAGCGATAATTAATTATTTAATATGATCATAACTTCGGCAAGTCGAAGGTGAGCCTTGGATTTTACAGGTACAAATCCTTTATTTGTTCTTATAGAAAAACGAAAGGCATTGACACATGTGGGTGGAAATAATTAATATATTTTTCGCCGTCCGTATCCACCAGCAAAAAACGAATAAGGTATAAGTTGAGACCTTTATTTTACAACTAATATTGAGATATTAGTTGTAATATAAAGGTTTTATAAGTATTACGATAGCAGATGTACCTATAAGAGGATTTCTTTATAAAATTTGATTAAAGTAAAGACGAAGTCTGAAGTATCTGAAGGCGCTATTCCACATAAACCCGCCACATATATAGCGTCTGTAACTCCCTGTGGTACCTATCTACTAACCACCTAAGCCTAAACCTCTTACGTAATAGAGAGCGATCATATTGTAGTTAACCATATGCAGTAACCGCGCTAGTTGATGTGTTTCCTGAGAGGAAATTCCAACAACACAATTGGGATAGGAAGGAAGGAAATCCTTCCTTCCCAGAAATTGACTATCACGGTCCACGGATCCGGTATATGACGAATGGAGCTTGAACTTGTGCTAGCACTCACAGTCGTGCCACTAGATTAAAGGCTAAGTTTAGGCGACAGCAACAATAGTTTTCTATTAATTTCTAGTTAACAAAAACTAGCTTTCGGACTGTAATTTAGCTTGCAAATTACAAGGATTTTTCGTAATCTCTTTAGCTAAGTTTCATTCTTTTAGAGCATTGGATCATTCTCGAAGCCACGAGCTTTACATCATATGTCCTATGCCTAATCCATTGAGTGTACGTAGTTTGTTTTTCTATTTTTATACTTCTGAGATAGTAGATATAACAGCTAATGATAAACGGCCTATGTCTATTTGCAATTCCGATGGTATTATGTAGGTACTAGCAAATTGCTTGTTTTTAACTCATTAGAATGTTTTAAATGTTTAATTTATTATTAGGCCACTTTAATGTTAAAGTATGTATATTAGACAATTTGATTAAATACTTTAAAAGCATAAACACTTTTAGACATTCGTATTTTTTACGAATACAACAGGTCTTAAATGCGATAGTAAATATTAAAAGGTATAAACGGCGGTAGGTATATAATAGTTATACCTTTGAATACTTAAAAGCATATTATTTTCCTTTATCAAAAATAACTTCTTTAACGCACGCGTTTTGCCTTCGTCATTTAAAAGTTAAATCCGTTGTGAACGTGTCACTCTACATTAAAATCAAATTAATTAAAATGTCACATAACAAAGGTGCGATCGCTCGTGACGGTCGGTGGTGGAAACGCGGCGTCGAATGAAACATCTCGGCGGACGGCGGCGGCGCCTTTCATGTTTCTCCCCTCGCTTTGATCGCGCCGCGCCGACAATCCGCTCGACTACTTATCGGTTCAGATTTATTGTGATTCGGAGGCTGTGGGCCGCAGGGAGTCGCGCACTCGCTACTGCTACACTCGCCCATTCGTACTCCGCTTACAAAGCTTATTCATGTGCGTAATATCATAAACAAAAGTGTTGCTGTTGTTTACATTGCCCAACTACTAGCGCATAAACCCCTTCATCTCGAGAATATGCACAGATTAACTTCATGTTCACATATTACGTATCTTTGAAACTATTATTGTAGCTGGCCTTTGTACTGCAGGTTGATAGTTTAATAACCATGCAGCATAATCGTTGGAGTATTTAAAAGAAGTTATTATAATTTTAACAGTCGTGTGCTTTAAACTTGTTTACTTTTACAGTCAGTTGTAAAGTAAAAGTTACTTTTTGTTTTAGGTTAGGATATCATCAGCATCCATTTTTAAAATTATCTCTGGTTTACGACATTAGACAGAATCTACATTAGACACATCTCACAGAATGTGGTGTAATGCATCTATTCAATATCTTCTATATTTAATATTTGTATACGGGCGTCGGTCTATGTATTTTTATTACAATGTAGCAATTATAGAAGTATGTTTACCACAACGATAATAATAGAATAAATATTATTAACATATCATAACTGGCTCGTTATCCCCAGTAAATAGAAAACAATCAATGAGGAAAACGGATAATTATTGTAAGTACCTAGTCCTTGAATCTGGTTTGTTTACAATCTTGATCAATAATGGTACTTGTACAAGTAAGCACTACAATAATTTTATTTCTTAACATGATCATTAGAATATCAATTAGATAATGTTCTTGGCTGTATATCTCAGCATTTTGTCGTAATATATTTACTAAGCGCTAAAAATGCGATCCAGTTTATCAATGCTCGTTCTACTTAATCTAGGTTGTATTGTAAAATGAATTACTTGTTACATTCAATAATAATAACTTTTTTTTAAAGAGAAGCCTAAGGACACACATACTCTTAAACCATATTTTATTTGATTTGGCAGTGCAATCATTAAAGTGGTGCGGCTATGATATGACAGTAGTTATCTACCATGGTTTCATGAAGTTATTAGAGAACTCATGTATTGTATCAATTCTTTGACACGGATCAATTACGAACGCTTAGGATAGGTAAATTAATTCCCAGATACCGTCAATTCAGTATTCTGTGCCTATAGTGACTGATACCAAATAAATTAAATAATAATCTTATAAAATATAACGAGCGTGTGTATATAAGAGGTACCTATGTATAAAAAACGAATTAGGATCCACTATTTAAAGGACCGAAAAAATATTATCATGATAACTGCTGTATTAGTTTCGGCAAACTCACTAATCGGTAATCGCTAATCGCTTTCTGATATGTTTACACAGCAAAACTTTTGTTCGACGATGATGATTTTAATCCGTATCATTCAAATATGCTTTCCTAAAGCTTACTTAGAATATACCTATACAAAGTAGTAGCCTAGCTATGTAACCTAACTATGTACCAAAAGAAAAAATTGCTAATTACAATAGCTAAAAACTACTTTCTAATATTATAAATGCAAATGTGAGTTTGTTTGTTTGTTACGCTTTAACGCCTTAATTACTTGACCGATCATCATTAAAGGGGAATGCCCATCTGAGGCCACGAGTGGACAAGAGGCTAGAGAAAAATACTTTCCAGTTGATTTTGTCGTAAAAAAATATGTATTTACTTTCATTCAAATTGACGCCACTGCAATTTACAAAAAATAGTTAAAAAGAGTTAAGTTTATTGAGCAAGATATGAGTCCAATATATCCCTCCTGCGCCTTTTCTAGATGATTTATTAATAGTATATGACAATGAAGAGAATATAGACGTTTAAAATAACAAATCTGTTTTTTTCCATACCCTATTAAGTATAACTGGATAAAAATATATTACAAATACTCCTCCTACCATAATTAAATAATAGAGCATTGAGAAAAGAGATTTTTTTGAATTATCTCGCAGCCAGACACATTTTCGTATACAAAATTAATCTCAATACATTTTTTTTATAGGTATTTCTAAAATAGTGGCGTCAATTTGAATATATTTTTTAGATATGTAATACTGTTAAGATCTTAAAACACCCATTTTTATAGTAATTTTTGATGTCCATCTGTGGCCTGAGACACTACGGAGAATAGGCATTCCCCTTTCGCACACATGTTGTTAGGGGTACAGAAAAGGACATGGAATACCTTTTATCCAGAAAAAAGTACTGTTGGGTTAGAAAATTATTGATTAAATCAACATTAACGCGAGCGAAGCTGCGGGTATAAACTAGTATATCTATTATAAGTTTTAAATCAATTCAGTAGCGAAGTGTACCGATCTTCGGCGTCACTTGGGATGACCACCACATTTTTTGCTCCCATCAGTGCGAACCCCGGTAGCGACAGAGCCTTTTGTAAAAAGTTCACCATTATTACTTCGTCCGTAAGGTGACTAGAGTTTATTACTTATTGCCATTGTATTGTTGATTGTTTGTCCACTGCGTACTGTGACTTACGGCCTCTTGACCTCTTATATCACAGTTATGGATGTATCTATTATTAGATTTACGCATGCTGTTGATAATTGTCCCTCGATTGGCGTTTATAGCTAGACGGTAACTTCTGCTACTCATACAAACTAAACAAAGGAATAACAAAGTCGCCTGATGGGCTTAAATTTAATATGTATCATATGGTTAACATATAAGTACCCGAAACCAACACAAGTTAAAATGAAGTACTCATGATAGTACCTATATATTTTGGCACTCTAACGAAGCAACGAAAGTATAAACTAAAGTTTGCTTTATTTTCTTGCACCTCTGGTCACGGGCAGAAATTAATATTCTTTTTGGAGCTAGATCAATGAGTAATCAGTTCAAGAGAAAAATGCAAACCACGTGCGAATATCACGATTCGTTTCATTACTAATTAAGGGGCTATGGTAACTAACATAGTTGTTTACAGAATAAACTTAGCTATAATTTTATCAGACAATTTAATAGTATTTGTGACCATTAACAGTTGTATACGATACTAATAATACAAACAAATTAAGAATGATATATGTATAGGTAAGTATATATTTTGGCAGTCTAACGAAACTAAACTACTTACTATTATTTACTACAAATATAGAATAACCGTTATTTTAAATTTGTAGTAAACCAAGTAGCTGTCGATTTAAAATTTTTCACGTCTATATTCTCGAAGAAGTAGACAAATACGTATTACCTACCCATATTTCTGTCGGTATGGTTTTACATTGCTCGAAATAAGAGCGAGCCGATTGCTCTTTTCAGGGGAACACAGTTCTGGAACTATGTCCCGTACTCCAAGTAGTTTTTGAGAATTTATTGTCAGATACTCCCAATAACACTTTGCCCGACCCGGTAGACGAACCCAAGTAGAACTTATGCATAGCAGTCGCAAACACTACTGCTGCAAATGTTTTGTTTGTTTGTCATGATTTAACTCAAAAACTACTAAACCGATTAAAAAAAATCTTTTACCATTAGAAAGCTATATTATCACCGAGTAACACAGGCTTTTTACTGTTACACCGAATCGAACCTAACCTACTTTTACGCGAGCGACGCCGCGAGGTAAAGCTAGTACCTATGAAATAAAATAAATAAAGATTCTACAATTGCAATTGCATTTAATGCAAAATTTATGTAACAAACGATAGCAATTATTAAAATGTTGGTACATTAGGCAAGTGAACCCTATTTTACATGCATTATTGGTTTAATTTTAAACGACCTCGATGGCGTAGTAGTTGGTGTAACCGACTGCCACGCCTGAGGTCGCGGGTTCGATTCCCGCACAAGTCAAACATGGATGTTTGTCTTGGTTTAGGTGTTTCTATGTATAATATGTCTCATTTATTTTTGTAGATAGGCCTACTTTTTACTTGCCGGTACCTTCTACTTCTAGAATACCAACAATATCTGTCTTATGAGCTTTTCTTATTTTTGTAGGTAGTCTTCCTCTTTTTCTTTTCCGGTACTACTTCTTGAGCTTCAGCTACAGTTTTTCTCAAAGCCCTGTCTCTATGGGTTTTTCTCGGAGGCTTTTATGTTACAATTTTTGTCAAGTCTGGAAGGTAAATGCTTCTTAATCTATTGTATTCAAAAATTGAGGATTCCTGCGCTTTAATACTTCCAAAGTCGACATTAATTAGATTGTTATCTCTCATTCACTAATACTGTCGTCAATGTACCTAACAGAAAATTACAACATCAATTTTTACAGAGGATTAATTTGAACTAATGTACGGCACTCACTGCCGCACTCAAAGTTTTTAAATTAATAAATGATTACTTAACCCATTATTTTTCTATAGAAATAGATTTATATAAAGATTATTCAAATTTTTATACCCATAATGACTGATACAATTTGCGTAAGTTAAATAAAACATGGTTTGTGTGTATACCTGCGATATCGCAGTAAGACCCAAGTGTTGCCTGGAAGAAAGTGGCCACCTTTCTGTGACGGACGAGAAGCGTGGAAGCCGCGGCGCGAGCAAGCCACCTCCGCCGGCCGCGGTTATGATAGTGTTCTTTCTCTCATGGCAATTTCGGGCAATTTAGTCTACTTAATACTTTGCGGGATTTTGGTACAACTTCTTAAGACATGTCCCATTCTTGCTTTTTCATTCCGTTGATTGACCATTTTACAAGTTACCTTTGAACATAATTATATATCTAGGTACCTATCTACACCTATTATTCCATTATATTATATTATACATATACAGGTACACTGATTTATTCACTGCAAATGTAACTTTGTAATCCTATATATTTATATGGGATTACAAAGTTATTTATATAGTTGGTGTATCTAGAAAACTGGACCAATATGCAAAATATTTTGGATTTTCCTTGATTTATACACTAAACACTAATTGTATTCTAAATTTGAAGCTTTTATATCTGCTAGAAGTGCCTGAGTTTTGATGATCGGTCAGTCAGTGAGTGAGTGACAAAATTAAGAAACTTTGACTAGTTATAATTCTTAAACTAGTGGTTCAAATTGAATGAAATTTGAAATATACTGTTTATACAATGTCTGCTTGGTTACTGTAAATTCAGGCTTATAGTTTTATCCACAACGAAGTTATAGGAGGTGGAAATTGGACTGAACTGTTTCGAGAAAAGTATGATACGGCCGGGCCGTGCCGCTTCTTTGCTCGACTTGGCGGGGGCACTGCCGTGCCTCCAGATGTATGTTTATTCATTGTACAAGCTCTGCTTAGTTTGGGCTAGATGGTGTTGTGAGTATGTGATAGAATATTAATAAAAATAAAAAAAACTTTCATTGGCGTTCTCCCATAATTAGTGATAGAGTTTTGTTTCTCGACATCACAGATGATTGAACCTCCAAACCGATGATTAAATGATATCGTTAGATTATTAGGTCGGCCGTGGATGAGAGGAGTATACAGTAGGTAGATTATCTAATCCAATCACTACTATATGCCTTTGTTTGTCTCTACCCAGATGAAGAGCCTTAGTTTTGTCTATAGATGGCAAAATGAATTCTAGTTATTAGTAATTTAAACTGTATTAATGATAGTTGTAAGACTATATCAAAAGTCCGTTGTTCTATTATATCAAACAGTAGCTTTTGCCCGCGGCTTCACTCGCGTTAAAGTAGTTTAGGTTAGGTTAGGTTATGTTAGTAAAAGTATCTTAAAAAATATAAGTATACAGTCTATGTTACTCGGTAATAATATAGCTTTCTAATGATAAAAATATTTTAAGAATCGGTTTGGTAGTTTTTGTTTGAAATCCTTTCATCATCATTTCCATATTATTAAGTATACATAGATATAGATTATATACCTCTATATATGTAAGTTAAAAGGGGTATAACTTGTCAGTCCCGCGGCTTAAGTTTGTGCTTACCTTTGCCAGCAAAACCAAAAACAAATTGTTGTGGCTTTTTCTGTTATGAAATTCTGAATAGTAATAGACGTTCCCCCTGTTACGTGGGACCCTTTGACATACCTAGCGAAATGATGGTGAAAATCTGCATACCCATTCGAAAATATGTAGGTACCTACGAATAGAGTAGTGGTTTAAATGGACGCCTTGCCACTGTCATTACGCCGAGTATTGTGGGTTCGATATTCTCATGAGAAAATAATTTATGTGATGAACACAAATGGTTGTACCGAGTTTTGATTTTCTTTGTGTTTGTTGTTTGAGTGTTTCTAAAGTTGCTCGCAACACAGGAATTATTCCTAGTTGTTGAGAATCTTTTGTAAAAGAAATCGTCTCTTTATTTTAGACACGCTATCACTTCAAGGATGATCAATCCATTATGTAACAAGTGAAGAGAGGGAATATAAAACAATAAATATTTCTTTATGTTTCTGCTACTAGACTAATCTAGTAAGTTCACGTGTAATATTTTAGTATTTCTTAATTTAATACTTATTTTAGGGTTATGTTGGAATGTGCACAATGGAATTCGAATTATGTTCGAATGTGTTGATAGAATAATAAACATTTTTTCTTTTTTTTTAAATACATCTCCCGCTCTAGGAATAACTCCTGTATCGCGGGGGACTTTACAAACATTCATACAACGGAAACATGGAATACCCAGACTCGGCACAACCATTTGGGGATCACACAAATTTTTGTCCCGTGTGGAATTCGAACCAACAACACTTGGCGAAGTGGCAGTGGTGAGCCAACCAGTTACACCACTACGCCATCCGTACATTCAAAAATATAATATAAGTACGTGCATTGCGTCCTTGACTTTGCAAAGTAGACATCATGTTACATACAATAGCAATTGACACAAGTTTTCAATCGTATTTGTAATTGACAAAAACAAATATCGCGAATGCGAACGTCGTCTATTGGTTTTTGTTTCAATATTGATCTATATTTGCCATTTCTTTCCTTATTACTGCAGGCAACAAAAGCCATCTAGAGCTGCTCTACTATGCTTTCTTTTAATCTTTGAGAATCTAGCAGTACAGACAAGTACTGCCTCGATGGCGTAGTGGTCAGTGTAACCGACTGCCACGCCTGAGGTTGCGGGTTCGATTCCCGCACAAGTCAAACATTTGTGTGCATGAACATCAATGTTTGTCTTGGTCTGGGTGTTTTGTGATAGATTATTATTATTATTATAAGTACACAATTCTAATGGTAAAGTAGATACTATATTTAACATATACGTTTTTGTGATTCGTCTGGTACAATTTGGGTATGTGAACGGTTGACCGTAGGAGCCTATCCAATTACTTATTACAAGAGTCTGAGGGCATACTAGTTTTACTTATTCAGTGTTTTGGTTTTTGCTTCAATTTAGGAGCTAACTACATGCGAGAGACGACTAAAGTTTTGTTGAATAACTAATAGGTAGCTTTTGACTCTCATTTTGAATTTTTATTGTTGTATTCAAGCTATACAATATTCCACAGTAATCAATGGAATAACACAGTTAGAATCCTTTTACTAAAATATCGTTACCCGGAGTAGTCTAAGGACACTAATAAACATCAGAATCTGTCAATAGATCACACATTTTTTGTTTCTTGCGGGCGATCCGATATTCATTTCAAAACTATTGACGAGGTTACTACCCCAATTACTGCGCCATCCGCCCAATCAAGGTATGCCTTACTTTCCACATATGTAGTAGATACAGCTTACTTTCCACATATGTAGTAGATACAGCTTACTCATAACGTTCACGTTGGTTACGTCCTAGTTCTGTCCAAATGTCTACAGAGAGCTTGTTATCTACCTGTAATACAAATATTCAAAACGGTCGTATATCTTCTGGTGCATTACTGTTGGCCTTATAAGTAAAACCAATTCCAATTTAGTTCCGTAACATATAGGTAGGGCATGAGGCAGTTTGCTCAACAACGTAAAGTGATTTTGGTTTAATCTTGTCGTCATTCGTTGCTCGGCTGCGTTGAAATTATGTAACAAGTACTGTAGATGAATATTATATACAATTTATATCATAAAGCAATTGGATTAAGTAAGTTTACGCTCCCAGTTTTACCCTTGAGGGAGTTTATTAAGTTTGCAACTTTTATCGCGAGTATGAAATATTATGCATTTGATTGTAGGGAAACAAGTTGAATACATTGCGTGCAGCATTATGTAAACACGTTGTTAATATGTAAATAAACTTACAGTCATGGCGTGTTTGTAGTAACACTATGTTATGTACTGGTTGTTACTTGAGACTTCGGTGTCGCTAATTAAAAAGTACCCCATTTGCTACCTACGTGCTCTACCTATGAAATTATATTTTTAATATAACAAAGATGGCAAAAAACTACATAGTCCGCTTGCTGGTTTCAATTGCTTGCAACACCGGCGCGGCGGCGGTAGCAAATCCGCTTAGTTAAAAGAAATAAAGATGGCATGAAAGACAAGGAATAGGACAGGTGTGTGAGCGTACAATACTTTTAATCACTAGAGGAAACGCAGTAAAAGTCTTACTAATTTCATTATTGTTATCTGTAGTGTATTATTTTCCATAGCGAGCCTGCTCGTTCGTAACCTCACCTAATAATGGGCAACGGCGCGGGCTTTTGCACTCAACATTTATTAACGCTATCATGTCAGAAACTTCTACGTCACTAGATGGACAGGTAATTTGGTCAAGGTTGTGAAAGCTGTTTAAATGTTGGATAAATTTAATCTATTGCTGCGGAAAACTTTTAAGTTAATCTACTCGTATTTGCAGCAGGGAATGTCATACGCCTGACAGGCCATATGTTTCTGGTGATTTTAATATCTTTTGGTTCGCCCTCTTTTAAATATATGTATGTATAAAGCTATTTATACATAACAATATTAAAATTTAGATTTAAATGGCTTATTAGCGTGTCGTATGGCGATTAAAGCGCCGCCTTTAAATCAAAGTATGTGTTTAACCTTTATTTAAATATACTTACTAAATGACGGTCCATAACATAGGGGTGACTGTGTAAATCGCTAGATCTGCGAATTTCATTAATGGTGGTAGTATTATAATCATAGATAGGTTATCTTTATCACATCCGTTTGTGTTCCGTGAAGTTGTTAGTCTTAGGCGTAATAAGCATCTATGACGGTCGGTATAGCCGGCATAATAACAATAGCCGTTTTCTGACACCTAATCTTACTATTAAAAATGGATGATCCTTTGGGTTGCGACTGCTTCTTCAACCGCTAAGAAGTGCAGTATGAGATCTCCAAGGAGATACTGTTAGATTAGAGTTGCCCTGAATTATGTAGAAATGAGAAACAGATAAACAAAAATCACAAATTTGATCTAGTTGGAGCGACAACATTTAATATAAGTATACTAAATCATGTTGGTTTAACTCAATCACACATAAGTAGATACGTATTTTCTGAATAAATACTCACGATAGGCTCGTAATAGATCTCAAGAAGCTTTGTCAGAGCTTTTGTGTGACTAGCTTAACATTTATCTGATGGCAACTATGTACAAACCCTTACAAATGCGAATATAACTATCCTTTGTCACATTTCCTAGCTGTGTGCAAAATTTTAACTTGTCTAGTACGAGTCTTTTGAGTAGCTTGGGAACTAGATAATAATAATACTAATAATATACTAATATTCCATCACATACACATCATCATCACACCATCTAGCCCAAACTAAGCAGAGCTTGTACTATGGGTACTAGTCAATGGATAAACATACATATATACTTTTTATTGTAAATACATACATATTATACATAGAAACACCCAGACCAAGACAAATATCCATGTTCATGCACACAAATGTTTGACTTGTGCGGGAATCGAACCCGCGACCTCAGGCGTGGCAGTCGGTTACACTAACCACTATGTGATTGATCATTCCAAGAAGAAATATTGTATTTACTTAATATTATTTTGCCTTAAATGGCCAAGGCCGAAGGAATTAATATCTTTGTCCAAATCACGTAAATATAGTTGCCTGTTATTTTAATTATGTAAATAATCTTGTGCTAGACAATTTCATTCGCCAGTAAAAAATATTTACGCTATGTAGCTTTTGTTACTATTTGCCGCTGGCGTCATATATCCGTTATTAAAAATAATTTGGTAGATATAAATTAGTTTTGTATTTGTAACAATTTCTGTATATTCAGAAATTTTACGTTGGCTTTCTTTATTGCCATGATAATAGATTTAGTAGCGTTTCTTATAAAGAATAATCTGCATTACTTTAAAAATAAGCAAATTTGGCGTCATGGCACTAGTATTGGTAATTTCAGTGTGCAAATGATAACTTGCCAGTCTTATACAGAGGTTTACTTCAGTTTCAATAAGTAATTTTAACTCTATTGGGTTTATGTAGCTATGCCCTGGGTTCTAGATGAGTTTATTCATTTTTACATTATAATTTTTATATTTTATTGTTTATTGTAGTAAAAGTCACATAATATTGGACATATTCATCGGTATTATTGTTTATGGTTGAATAGAGCTATGCGTATTAAAAACTTTAAACTGGTTAATTAGCAGTCTTCAACATCCAGATCCAGTAAGAATGCTATAAAAATACTTACCAGATATATTTTATTGGTTATAAATGTTCTAATGATTTAATAACAAGCAATATTAAAGGGCCGCAGAACGAAAAAAAGATTATGTTCATTGTTATGGAGAATGGGCTGTATAATGGTCCTTTATAATAAAAGCTCTTTTAAAAAGGCCGTCTCACTAAGTCTTTAATGGGATTGAATAATAAGCTATAAAGATTTTGAATGGTCTAACTAAATGGTATATTCTTTCCGCCCTGTTTGTGAGCGGCAGTAGCACGTAATTCTTTAGATGCCTGATTTACTATCCGGGATAGCTAGACCGTTGCCTTGGGAGCCGACTCGATAAAATAAGCTTAAATGGATTCGGGTCGTATATCAGAGTCGGCATCATAAAGGTGGGTACCAACTGTCAAATGGCTCATTGTGGCGGCTTGGCTTTATGATGGCATTTTTACAGGCAGGTACACGCTTTGAACGTCTGCCATGCCGCCCGCCAATTATATTCTACTTAACTCGGTGTCTACCTCCACTCGTATACTACGGACAATTTGCTTTCAAATAACACCTGCGACTCAAATCATGCGGTAAAACATTTATTGACATCGAGTTGATTGCAAACGCGGTTTACAAGTATAGTTAAAGTAACGATAAATAATACTATACTGCCGTGTTGAAGGCAGTAGTAAAAAGGTATGGGTCAGCTGAGTGAGTCGTAGTCACCCTATAAGGAGTTCTTAAAGTTGAATTAGTTGTGAGTTACCTCGGAAATAATCGCAGATTATACGGTTTAAATTCAATCACAAATTTGTAGAGGTCCTTTATAAATCTTTTTGAAATATGTCTTTACTCACACAGCTAATGTTGAGAACATATTATATTATTGCTGTTATATCGTATTTCTTTAGAGGTAATTAATTAATACACTAATTTATTATAATGAAATACACGTTTAATGAGACCAGCACACTGAGCACACAATTTAATAAATATGATCTATGGTCAAATAATATCTATACCATATATAACCATAGATTGCACAACTAAACACTTCAGGAAACTGCTGCCCTCAACTTAATATTTTAAATAACACCTGCCTTTATCATATTTTATTGGCACGGTGTCTTTTAATTATTCTGACAGTTATATTCGCAAACAACAAACGAAAAAAGTCATAAGTTCGATTTCTTAGAATGATTATCATAAATTAGTCCTCTATGTTCTTGCTTAACTTATTCGACATTGTTTGGGGTAAACTTTACATTACTCTTAAAGATTTTAGGTTTTGCTTCTGGTTTTTCTAATAGTCAAGATAATGTTTGAGTTTTCTTTTCGTGTAAATAACCTGTCATATCGTGTATATAAAATAATTATACTTACATTATATTTTAAAACACATCTCTCGCACTAGGTACCCGAGCGGGCTTCGCCCCTTCTGTTACCCGGGGGATTTTACAAACATTCAAAGAACGGACACAAAGAACTATTTGTAGATCACACAAAGTTTTGTCCCGTGTGGGATTCGAACTCACAACATTCGGCGCAGTGGTAGTGGCGAGGCGACCACTTAAACCACTACGCCATCTGTGTCTTACACTCTACCTATACTCACTTATTTTTTACTAGCTTCATAGTTCTCAGTTTTCCTACGCTGTTAGTTTCATATAATTGACAAAGATTATAATAAAATACTTTTTTAAGATAGGTAGATATTGCATTATCTTCCGTTAATCTTTATTAGCATATTTGTTTTAAGTTTACCAAAGGTCAACTAAAGAAAAAAGAAAACTAAAGCTTTAGTCTTTTAGTTAAACATGTTAAGTATCTTTTTTGTCGAAATGTATCGGTGTTTCATATTTATGTCTTATGTGGCGCACATATTTTGTCTCACAATTTTGACGTCGTAAATTACGTTTAACGATAATCAGAAAACGTGTAAAATTAAATTAGGTGCAAGAAGGCTGAAAGACCATTTTGTGTATGGTTTATCTGTGAAGGAGGAGGCGCGAGCCTCGGGCGCAGGGCCGGAGGGCGGTCGTTTTGTTCGGTGCCGATGCCGTTGACAGGTGGAGGGTAGCACAGGGCCCGCGGGGGAGGGGCGGCAGCCGCGCGGCGCCCGCGCAGCTCGCGTGGCCCTCTCGCCTGAGTCACGCGCGCCTCGTAATGCTTGCATAATAATAATGACGGATGCCGATCGCGCGGCGGCTCCTTTGATCTGCGGTGCGTTTGATCTCACCGCCGGAGCCGGTCCCGCCGCCCCTGCCGCACAAACGAGCCGCCCGCTCGCGTACTCGGTCGGGCGGCGCGCGGCGCTCAGAACTGGGCCCTTCGCGCCCTCGTTCTAAATAGAGGCTTTATTTTGTAAACAGCGGGAGCGCTACCGTGCAGCGGCCGGTGGCCGGGGCGCGCGGCCCGCGGCGCGCTCCGTGTCGCAGTGGTGCGCCTGCGCCCGCCAGTATGGGGTGTGCTCTGGCCCGTCGCCTGCGCCCGCGCCCGGTCCCCGGCCACGCCGAGCGATGAGGACGCGCCAGCGCGGCTCGCACCGCCGCTCCACGCACCATTGGATTGTTTGGACGCTCTGTGTACGCATTGCTTTATTATTTTGTGACGGCACCCACTTGTACAACGTAATTATTAACCTGTGATACTAAAAAGTGACGGCTTATAAATTACAACTGTGTGTATATTCAATATCATGAACAACAAAGTTTTATATAACAGGAGTGAGAATATGTTTTCATCTTTGTTAGACATATAACAAGTGAATTAGCAGTTTTATATAATTTAATATAAATTCGCATTCAGTAAGTAGTAGATATTACTCGCGACAACTTTACGACGGGTTATTTGTTTTTATGCCTCATAATACAAGGTGCCTATATTGGAAGTAAAGGTTACAATTTGCTCTTATATTAATTTACTTCTTGATATTAATATAATACAACTCCACAGCGTTGCAAAATATGATTGCTATTTCTTGATTCACTTGAGCACATGTGGATTAATCCTAAAGTATTAAAGGAGTCATTTGGCAGATGTATCTAAAACATAGTTTGAGTGCCAACACTCACATACCGACATTGTAATTAAATATTATAGCTTATAACTAACTACATTGTATTGTATCTAAATTTAATTCAGTTCGTCCAGCAGAAACATCCAGTTCGTGAAACTAGAACAGCAAGAAAGTTGTCTTTAGCAGCTAACATTTAATAAGCTTTTATCCTAATCGTACCCTTTTTGCTGACAATGGTAAAATTGAATGTAATGCAAGCTCTTTGAAAACATTACAGCCTTTCATTCCAGTAAAAAAAAATCCATTTAAAAGCCACTATAAACAGAAGTCTAGGGATAGGTACGTTTTGTAATCGTAACCAATAGTTTTGGAAACCTTTATAACATACTTATAAACTTTTGCCATGAGCGACGCTCTGTTAAGCGCTATCTTCTAGTATTGAAAATTAATGAATGATGATGATTATCGGTGATATCGGTGATTATAAATACAGATCAAATGAAATAATATCACGAATTTATAGCGATTTACTTGATAGTGTACAAATTAAAGCAACGAAAGTATAAACTAAAGTTTGCTGTATTTTCTTGCACCTCAGGTCACGGACAGAAATCTAGTAAACCGCGATAAAAACTACAAAATTAATATTATTTTTGAAGCTAGATCAATGAGTAATCAGTTCAAGAGAAAAATGCGAACCACGTGCGAATATCACGATTCGTTTCATCACTAATTAAGGGGCTATGGTAACTAACAACATATTTGTTTACAGAATATTATTAGCTGTAATTTTATCAGACATTTTAACAGTATTTTTGACTAGTAAGAGTTTTATACGATATTAATAATACAAACAAATAAATAACATAAATATTAATCGTTAAAAGAAATAATTGAAAAGTACTGAATTATCATCATTACCGAGCCTTTTGAAGAATCTTTGTTATCAGAACATAAGCGAGAAACAACATCATAACAAATATTTTCTTAGAAACAATGTTATAGAATATTCTTTCTTAGGGATACATTATTGAATATTTTTCTTAATTATAGTAACTTGATCTGTCTGTAATTGGTTCTTCTGGGAAACAAACGAGACTTTATGTACTTATTGATTTGTAAATAGGCAGTTTTTATTTTTTATATCACCAGAGGGCTTTGGTAGGTACCTAGTTTGTACTTACCTAAGCCCGGCTAATGGCTACCGTTTACTTACCATAGTGTATGTAAGTGTGTATTATTTCTTGAGCTATATTTTAATCTATAATGTAAACATCGCCACAATACACGCAGGAATAGGACGTCAGATAAGACGGCCAAGTATTAATGAATATTTTCAGCTAAATGTTTATATAAATAAAAAAAAATAATAGATTTCCCCTTGCTGACCTGTTGAAGACAATTCTGAAGTAATCCAGTAAGTGATTGCAAAAATGTCTCTATACCTTTTCCAATAAATCTATTGTAGCATGTAAGATACTTTCAAATATATATTATATATAATAAATCACACTCTCGTCTTGCAGAAAAAGTAATATTTTTTGTTTTCGTAGCTATTTTATACGAGAAATACATATGTATATATATATGTACTTATGTAGGTATACATTTTTAAGAGTTTTGTTTTTCATTAGCATACAGCGCGATATAGGTACATACATATATGTTTAATCTACTGTAATGCCGCTTTTGATATTAATCCGTTAATTAAAACTAATTTGCAGCATATCACAAGCATTAAGCAGTACCTATACGCTCTATAATAACGAAACATAAAAACGAATAAAAACAAATAGTGCGTTCTCCTGCTACAATGCATCAAGTAACAATCATTGTTCTACAACAATTAAATTTTAATTGACGTTTAACATTATACACAACATACGGGTTTCATGACACAAATAAAATATAATACTCGTAGTTATAACAAAATTTATATACTCACATTAAAAAAAAAATTTAACAATAAGTATTTACCCAACGATTTTTAAACATTATCATTACTTGATATTGTTTATTAGTAGGTAGTCGATAAAACAGAGAGAATAAACTTATGCGGGTTTTAAAATAATTATGGTCTGCCCATTGCCAATATTTATAGAGCTTAATGTACATAATTGTTATATTTAAAAGTCACGTAGTGCATTCGTTGCCTTACTTACTCGTACCTTACATAAAAATAAGTATATATTCGGCCGATAAGTTAATAGTCTACCGATGAATGCTATTATTGGCTATTAATAATTAAATATCCTCTTAATTAATGTATGTGTACAATTGACACAATTTTTTTCCTACATAATAAACTCCGAAGACGTTGATAGAACAGCCTGATTTGTCAGCACATGTCCGTGTAAAAAATGAAGACCGAAGCAGATAAAATTACGATATGAATTTATATATGTTACTGTATTAATTTTGTATAGGTTATTTTGTTCATTTGAAACGACCAACGTTAAAACGTAAAAAGATAAACGGTCGCGACAAAAAACATGGTAGCGTTTTCATTTTAACTATTAAACATCTTAGTACAGATTACAATTCTTATGTTCGGCCGCATTTTCTTTAACACGTTGTACTCGTATATCAGTTAATTTGATCATTAAACTGCTCTGCTGGACACAGGCCTTATTTATTTGCACGAAAACGCAGATCATCCGCATGTCATCCACACGAACCATCCCTCACTAGTCGTCGGTTCTTCTTGTCCAGTACCCACCTACCATATGTTTACTAATTTCTGGACTTTACTTTGGGATGTAGTACTTTAGCTTGTTTATTCTGCGAGCTTATCCTAAACTTTGCCATTTAAAGAAACTGCAAGCGAAGCTCGTTCCTTTGCTTACTGCAGGACTGTATATTTGTGGCTTGCCCTTCCAAGCTTGCTTACCGATTGCGAAAAGTTTTGAATCTTTATTTAGCTCAATGCTACGTGCGATTATGAGGCGACTGCGATCTCGTCACAAAGTCTTACAAATTTGTTGAGTTCATATATTCCTATCTAACAAAGACGATTAAGTTTATGTTTATTTCAAATATTCATATCCATTCATCCTTTAAGTAATTCAGCCGAAATAATATCCTCGTGTATGGCCGGTCTTGTCAGAGTTACCTATATACCTATTACTTACGAATTTTTGTCTCATAGTACGAGAAGATTGTTTAAAAACGATCCATAAGAATGCTATTTCAACAATCGGAGAGAATCACTGCCCTTCTCAGAAATAGAGCAAGCCACTGATACATTTATACGTTTAAGTTAAAATATTATTCGGATGTCTTTTCTTTTCACTGCTTTCAGACTTGTCTGCGTTTTTATAGCCTACACAACTGAGCTGGTATATTCTTCTTAGTTAGGTCTATTATAGGTTGCTAGGTATGGATGTCTACGTAGTCTGGAAGCCCGGGTATTCTTTGTTCTCTGTATCATAGCAGCATTATTATCGCGACCGCTACCGCGGCTAGAAATACCAACTGACGGAATCTAGGCGCCATTTATGACGGTATGCAAATTAAATTGTGTCGTATTAATGCAGTACTATCACAGCACCCAAGGTTTTATGTAAATTGGTAAAGAATAACATAAATATTATACATTAATTATAAAATCATAATATACCTATCTACTATACATACACGGTAGAGCATATTTGTTTATTTATTTTATTTTAAACCTATCCAAAAACTATGTCACTGACAGGATGGTCAGGGATTCTATGGCACTATTTGACACGGATTGTAGAGAGATTGATGCAATTATCTCAAACCTTAAAATTGACACTGCTACAGGCATGGATAATATACAGAGTCAAGTAATAAAAAGAGGAAGGGTCAGCTTAATACCACCACGTTCATATTCGTGTTTAATCTGTGTCTGGCAACTGGAATATTCCCAAACATTTTAAATAAGGCTCTTGTGCACTCTATCCATAAAAGCGGCGACAGAAACAGTGTTGGCAACTACAGACCGATATCAGTACTAGTGGTGGTATTAGGCTGACCCTTCCTCTTTTTATTACTTCACTCGGTATATTATCGATGCCTGTAGCAGTGTGTTCTCCAAAATACTCGAAAATTGAATAAATTCGAGACTCACTGCATATCTTCATAAGAACAATTTTATAGCCTCAAACCAATTTGGTTACATTAAAGGTCTACAGGGGATGCGACGATACTGTTAATGGAGACGGTCGCAAAAAATCTTGACAAAGCATCAAAAGTCCTAGGTATATTACTAGACTTGTCGAAGGTATTCGACACTGTCTCTGTATCCTTATTATTGCATAAACTGGAATGCATCGGGGTGCGGGGCATTGTGTTGGACATATTTCGTTCATACCTTAATAACCGTACCCAGTGCGTTAAGGTAGGTAACTACACCAGTGACCACAAATCTCTTCTAGTCGGCTTGCCGCAGGGTTCTGTTTTGTCTCCAGTCTTGGTGTATGTCAATAGCTTATGTACAAAATCTTTATCTAACTGTAAAATTGTTTCATACGCTGACGATACTGCTCTGATAGTGCATGGCAGTACGTGGGAGGAGACCCAAATTCATACAGAGCACGCACTTAGAGAGGTAATGATCTGGCTTAAAAATAACCTTCTCACGATAAATTTAAATAAAACCAGTTATATTACGTTCTCACCACCACCACACTTTAAACATTAAAGCACATACATGTCTCCAAGAACATACCTGCTCCTGCCCGATGTTGGTACGAACAGACACAGTAAAATATCTCGGTCTTATTATAGATAAAAATTTAACCTGGTCACCACATATTAATAAGCTAACAACTCGAATAAGAAAGCTTATTCCAATATTTAGGAAAATTAGGCGGTCAGCTGATTCAGATACCCTATTTTGTGTATATTATGCCCTAGTCCAGAGTATGCTCCAGTACTGTATTATTACGTGGGGTGGAGCAGGGACAACGATTACTTCCCCT
Organism: Catocala sponsa; assembly: GCA_963564715.1. NCBI lineage: Eukaryota > Metazoa > Arthropoda > Insecta > Lepidoptera > Erebidae > Catocala > Catocala sponsa. Next base: position 14,781,880 of record OY751338.1, on the reverse strand, counting down.
AGAACGGGCCCAAAGAGGTATTCTGAAGGTCATACTTGGTAAACCAAGACGCTACAGTACGGAGCTCCTCTATAGCGAGTGCCCTATACTCTCAGTAAGACAACTCTTTGTCAAGGGTTTGGTAATACGAAAGCACAAATGCACTACTTTTATACCGCTTGTAAAACGCAACAAAACCAAAATTTACTCGGTGGCCCCTCACAAAACCGCGCTCGCTCGGCGACAATACTATGTTCTTGGAAATTTCTTATACAATGCTGCCAATGCTGTGAATAACATCTACCCATTATCAATGGACAAACTCAAAACAGTTATAGTACGAGTACGTTGTCTGAATTGCTGAAAGGGCTTGACTATAAAACAACGGAAGAATTAGTAGATAACAAAAAACTTAAGTAGCTCTTACAGGATGCAAACATGCACACACACATAGGTACATACATACACACTCACTCTCTCTCACACACACACACACACACAGACATAAACCCACACAACTGTCGACTGTGGTAAATGGAAGCTCAGCATCGTACTTAGCTGTTTAATTTATTATTATACCTATAATTAATCTTCAAATCCTTACTAATATTATAAATTCGAAAGTAACTCTGTCTGTCTATCTGTCTATCTGTAACCTTTTCACGGCTAAACCACTCAACCAATTAACATAAAATTTGGTACAGATATAGTTTAAAAGTAGGTACCACGCGGGCGGAGCCGCGCGCAAAAGCTAGTATGTAATCATTTTTTCAATATGAAACGATTTGTATTAAGATGGACGACGCTGACGACTGTAACACAATTAATATTAGTACGATCGTCAACGGCAACCTCTTATTATAAGTTCAACTAATGGCTGGTTTTAATTATAATACAATAAGAGACAATTTGTAACACAAATTGAAAATAAAATAATATTATTATTATTTTTACAGACAGTATAATAAATAGCTGAACAATTAGGACATTTGTAAAGTACTTTATGAATTAAAAGTCCTTAATATTACTCTGTATTTTTGCACTATGATGTCTGTCTTTGAAGAATTACCGCTCTTAAAAAGACGACAGCCTTACCGATTTTCTTTATACAAAGCGGCAACTTCATGTTAACTCCTATTAGGTACTAACTAAAATACTTTTAATTAGTTTTCTTTAAAATTACATATCGGTTAAAATACTAGAACTATATGAGTATTAAGTTCTAATGTTGCGCATAATGGCATTATGTATGTACATGATATAGAAATACAATTGTGTACATATTGATACCTGTTCTATGTGGTCAAACAAACAAACAATTTTGTTCTAATATAATTAGAATGTAACTTTTTATTTCGCTAAATTGAACGAAGTTATATGAATACTCTGAATGTTTTATTGCATAAGTTTAGTTTTGTTTTATATAGTCGGATCCAAGTTTCGTTTGTTTGTTAGTGGTTGGAATGCCAAATCACCTCTAACTTTACAATGTGTGTGCGTTCACCCATAAACAACGCAAAATGAATAAATATCGATTATTAGAACTCGGGTTTAATTGCTAGGTCGGGCAAAGTGTTATTTTATCGAGTTATTCCTGAGAATTAAGAGATACTTAATTAATTGCAGTCTCAGTGCTGCATCAGTAACACGCAGTATGCAATGGTGTCCATTAATCGGGAATAGGCTCACGTACCGTCTACGTGGGGCTTAAAAACATACCTGATGGGTATCTAACAGATCTCTGCCTTTGGGGATATAGGCTTGAGAGTGTGTGTCTATTCTAAATCATTATAACAAAAATATTAGAATTAGCAGTCAGCTTAATGATAAAAAACATCTTGTATCCCCCCATGGTATTCTGCAAGATTGTATGTGTTATCTGACAATTCGTACGTCACACGCCTGATTTATATAATTATAATATAAAAATGTAGGCTTTATACTAAAATAACTTAGTCTCTACTAAGTACTAAGTCTGATTTTTATGTATAATATTATTTCAGTGACTGTTCTAATCCTAGTGGAAAGAACGATATGTAATGCCTTACAATGCTAAAAAAATAAAAAACTAGCTTAGTTACAAGCTTGCGTCTATGCATACGTCGTTTACATACATGGTCGTTGCCTACATATTACACATTTACTGTAAAAATGTTAGCTTTGTTAAAATGACTTACTTCGTGCCGCTCTGAGATCTTGTATTATGATGTTTTTATATGTATAACCACCACGTGATAGCTTACTAGATCACCGTTGGTCTGTCACACAGAGGTCTAGAGTTTGATCCCAAGCCACGCACCTCTCACTTTTCAAAGTCAAATGCTAGTTAAAAAATTTGGTTGTCTGTAAAGTCGGTTTACAGACGATAGTTTAACGTGACAACGTCATAACAAAATTTCTTTCCCGTAACGTTACAATGAGCGTAACGGGACAATGAGCGTAACGGGACAATGAGTCATCCTTTTTCGTGCGTGCAGCCGGCGTTCATCGATTTATTAGACGTTGTCACGTCAAAATTAATTACCGCTGGCTTTATAGAAAACATAATGAGGAAATCTGTATTTGCAAAATTTTTACATAATGTTCCGAAGATATGTAAAGTCTGCCAACTCGTATTGGCCCAGCGTGGTGGACTATGGCCTAGCCCTTCTCACACTGAAAAGAAGCCTATGCCCAGTAGTGGAACATAGTATTACAGGGCCGATATTATTGTATATATCGGACGATTAGTCCAATACTGTCACTATACAAAATTTAACAAAATCTTTTTTTAATGCTATTGTAGAACGTGAAATAGAATGTCGTCAATTTGAAGACACAATATTAATGCACAATAAAATATTTGCATAATAAAATAATGTAACTGTGCCAAATTTCTAGTTCATTACATTTCTAGTTCATATAAAGTCGTCTATTTCTTGCTCTCCTGAGGAGACACGCTTTAAATATATATAAAAACTAGCTTTTGCCCGCGGCTTCGCTCGCGTTAATTTAGAATTTGACAATCAATTCGGGTTGTACTCTGCTTGTAATAATATAATTAAATCATGATTCCAAAGACACATGGCGCCAGCTATTATCATAAGAACGTTTTTGTTTTTTTCCTCAGGGACAGTAATTTTTTTCGGGATGAAAGGTAGACTATGTCCGTTTCTGTACACCTGACAACGTATATACAAAATGTCAGGATGATCGGTTCAGTGGTTTAGGCGTGAAAAGGTAACCAACAAACAAACAAACTCATTTCCGCTTTTATAATATTAGTTAGGATTAGGATTATTTATGATATTAGGTCAGTTTTGGTATAAACGTGCGATATGTATAGCCTGGCGGACATGATTCTGCTCTATTCGGTAGATGGCGCACGACGGTGGCGTAAATCGGCCACAGGTAACCACTGCATTCATCTTTTCTCTTACTCTACCTAAATAATATTTATATAGATATGTGATAATATTATGTTATTATTGTTTGCCAGATTTTACCTTGTTTTACGCAAATAATTATAATAATGATTATTTATAGTAGTGATATATTGCCCAATATAAATTAAATGTTACAAAACAACAATGTTGAGCACCGCTTTCTACGGAATATACTAAAGAGAAGTTAAGGTATATCTCAGATACTATATAACCGATACTGACGAAACAAAGATAATTGCAATGTCTTGAGATACATACTATATTTTTGTAACCAAATTATCCTAAATAATTAGGCACTTCTGGCGTGACGCGTGAACATCAAACGCGTAAAGTAGTTTTCATAAAGTATAGATAGACGATGATAAATACTAAATTCAACTGAATAGATAGTTCTAAATCCCTTTACATTTGTTTGTTTTAACCGACTTCAAAAAAAGGAGGAGGTTCTCAATTTGACTGTATTTTTTATTTTATGTTTGTTACCTCAGAACTTTCGACTGGGTCAACCGATTTTGATGATTCTTTTTTTATTTGAAAGCTGGTGCTTCCCGTGTGGTCCCATTTAATTTTGATCAAGATTTGACCATTCGTTTTCGAGTTATCCTTAATAATGCGTATTTGGCTACATTGATGATGTTCTCATTTTTGGCAAGATTCACTAAAAACCGAGAAATAAACAAAATTTTAACAAAAAAGAAAACCGACTTCTAAAAAGAATATTCTAAAACTTAAAATGCACTATCTTATTTTATCTTATCTTATGTGGGGGCCAGTCAGTGCAGACCGGCGACACTTCGACCCAGTGGGATCTTTTGTGTCGACACTCTCCCAATAACGACTGCCATAGATGTTCATGGCAGCCGGGACCAACGGCTTAACGTGCTTTCCGAGGCACGTAGCAGGCGATAATTGTCAATCAATACGCACATAATTTCGAAAAGTCATATAACTTCCGAAAATCACAGGTGCGCGACGTGGGTTCGAACCCGAGACCCTCTGCATTGCAGTCTGTTGGTCTCCCCACTGAGCTATCGCTGCTCTAAAATGCACTAAAAAGTTAATAAATAATTGCATATTCTTGTGAATAATTAAATTACGTTATTTTTGGAATCGGTGTCAGCCGCCCGCGCCGCGTGCTGCGTCTATGTGTGTAATTGTGCATGCCAATGTTATAAGACATCTCATGTTTAATTAGTTACAAACCTACCTTGGCTGATACCGACTCCATTAATAACAATAATTTAATTATTCACAAGAATATACAATTATTTATTAACTTTTTAGTGCATTTTAAGTTTTAGAATATTCTTTTTTAAAGTCGGTTTTCATTTTTGTTAAAATTTTGTTTTTACTAATAAGTAGCAGGTTATGTTCAAAGTTGGTTCATATATACGGAAATATAATATATAAGGATTTTGAATCTATTATGTTATATTTATTAATGTGTGTAATGTGTATTATCAGGTGTTGCTGTGTGATGTGTGCGAGAGTGGAGTGCCGCCGGACAGCCTGCGCCTCGTGTGGCTTACGAACACCTCGCTCACTTGCAACGATGGAAGCCCCGCCGGGTAACTACTTATACAATTATAATTTCGTTATACTGCGAATAGGAGAGATACCTACTCGAGACACATGGGAGTTCAATAGGGGGCGACTCTAGTGCCTTCCATCGGGCACATTATCACAATCCGTCTTGCTACTGAAAATTGCCTAATGGAACCTTCTGTTCTGAGATCAGTAAGATTACTTAAATACTATAAACTATTGATTTTAGGACGTATACAAATATGAACTTGCGTAATCAGTTACGTATTACTAAAAATCTGTTTCTAATATGCCTTTTCTTTAAAATTCCAGGTATTATCTTCGGCGCGGCACCAACAACGAACACTGGGTTGTGTACCTTGAAGGTGGCGGCTACTGCTGGGACACAGCGTCGTGCAACGCGCGCTGGCGACGGCGGCCCGCGCTCATGTCGTCCACGCGTTGGCCGCGAGCTCGCCGCGCGCCCGCGCTTCTCTCCACAGACCCCACTGCCAACCCTCTCTGGCATGCCTCCAACCACGTGCTTTTGCCCTATTGCTCCAGTGACATGTGGGCCGGCACTAGAAGCATTCGTCACACCGGCACCGGTTTCCATTTTGCTGGTCGACTCATCGTACGTGCTGTGCTCTCCGACCTGCTGCAGTACGGACTTAAAGGGCGAATGTTGCTGGTGGGCTCGAGCGCTGGAGGCGCGGGGGTCATGCTTCACGCAGACGCTGCGCGTCGAACACTTCGATCCCACGGCGTTCGCGTCGCTGCCATCGCCGACTCCGGCTGGTTCCTCGACCGACCGTCGCGAGCGCGACGTGCTCCAGCAGCAACCGTGGCGAAGCTCGGCCACTCACTCTGGCGTGGCAGTCCACCGAATTCTTGTGTGCGAGATCATGCTACCGAACCTTGGCTGTGCTATTTCGGCTATCGTCTTTATCCACATATTCGCACGCCACTGTTTATATTTCAATATTTATTTGATTCAGCACAGTTAGCTGCTGAAGGAGTGCGGGCGCCTCGCACTCGGTCACAATGGGATGCTGTTCACCAAACAGGTGCTGCGTTGCGCGCAAGCCTAACTTCGGTACGCGCGGCATTTGCACCGGCGTGTTTAGCGCATGGAGCTTTGGCACGGCCAGAATGGCTGGCTATAAATGTTTCAGGAATAACACTTCCTCAAGCTATTGCCTGCTGGGAACAGAGGCTCGGCAGGAGACATACTCGAGGAGGATGTGCTCCTCGGAGGTTAGTGGAGCGATGTACCTGGCCACAGTGTAATGGCTCATGTCCCCGGCTGCGCGACCCACGTACGGGCGAGGAAGTGGCTCTGGCCGCGTTGTTGCAAAGCTTTGGATTGGACGTGCGCGGCGCGGCAGCTGCTATGGGACTCGACGCGCGACAGCTTTCTCGAATGAGTCGCGCCGAGCTACTACCGCTATTGGCACCGCATATGTGAAAAGTTAAATAGACTGCTTTTGTGCTGATGAGCACAGTGAATCTACCTCGTTTTTTGTTGCACAAGTACAAGTAATATTACATATAGATTTAGATATTATTTATTGTTTGTCGAACTCATTGTATTTATAAGTAAAGGGCTGGCACTCTTTGATTTGTGTTTTTTTTTAAACAAAGAGCAATGAAAATGCTGTATTTCTTTGGCACACATCTGTATTTTATTTACAATTTTTGTCGATCCTTTTAAAGGATCGATAGACTAGCTCGGAACTATCTACAAATTAAATAAGTATTTAATAAAAATATCTCACTACTTGTCCACTGGAGTGCTTTACGTATGGCAGTGTTAAGGCGGATATCCACTTTCAGTTGATAACTAGGTAAATTGCTCGGGTAAGTATAGCTGGCGCGGTCGCGGCAGTTCAGAGCGATTCTGACCGCGTGGCAGCCACGGCGAGCGGACCGCGACGGCGACGCGGTGACGGCGCGAGCCGGCTACGTGGAGTCCGCCACTTCGTAACCGACGATGATGATGTCATAAACGTGAAGCACGTTCCACGCTTATAAGTATGGATAAGTCAACTATATCGTTGCCCAGAAAGAAGTCTGTAGAGACAATGTTGGCTTGACTACGCCAGAGTGTGGCAAGGCGTGCAGAGACGTTGCGATTGACGTCGTCAGCGTTCTCCCGTAGAGAGCCGCGCAGGAATAAAATATCAAGGACGGTAGGTGTGGTCTGCGCCATCGCCGAGAAAAGCGGCGACCTCGCGTTAGCGGCCGGTGAAGCTGCAATCGCGCGGTCTAAGTACTGGAACAGCTCAGTTGGGCTGTTCGTGTTTGCCCATAAATGAGGTAGAATTGGCCATAACCAGTTGTTTTCTGGAAACAAGAATAAATTACTTAAAATACTGTTAAATTTGATTTGAATGCGAAACCACGCTGGTTGCTATTATCCAGATTTTGGATATATGTTAACATGTTCGCTTGAGAAAGTAATATTGTGCAGATTATGAGGTTCTTAATAAAGTCACTGCTATTAACTAACTGATCTGCAATCACTTATTAGTTATACATATAAAATACAGTTTAATTGTGCCTATATATAAACGTAAATCAGTAAAAATATTCTTTAATAATAGTTTTACTGATTTTAAAAAATAATCAGTAATTCCTAAATAATTTATGTGTAAATTATTTAGGAATATAATGCGTGCGTAGTTATAATATAACAGTTGAACCAACAGTAAGAGCATTGGCGCAAGCGAAGCTTATGCTATTCCGTACTGTATGTATGTACATCATTATTTTATCATAATAAACGTACTTATTTATTAATTCACAGCTGACTTAAAGGCATATTTTCATTCTATAATTCGCAATATACAGTTATACAACTGAAGTATTGAAGTATGTATATTAATAATATAATATCCATGTTCATGCACTCAAATGTTTGACTTGTGCGGAAATAGAACCCGCGACCTCATGCGTGGCAGTCGGTTACAATAACCACTACGCTAGAAACAACAAATATACTTTCTGAGTATTAAACATAACAAAGAATTTTCTAGAAGCTGGTAAATGGTTCAACAAGCTATTGGGCGCAGTCAAAAGTACCTATAGGTTTGTTGTTGCTAATTGTGCCCAAGGGGTTGTAGGCAAATCAAGTTGTTTTCGATATCAGTGTATACACTGCTGATAAGTGGTTAAATTAGCTATAAATACAAATTTGTTATTAATAATTTAATCTGTGCCCAATTTGTTTAAATATACTAGCTGGTTGGAAGACTTAATACTATTAAAGTATATCTATGTATATCTGTCATGACAACCAATTTTTGAATAATTTTTTAACAAGTTTTTCGTATTAGAAAATATTCAAATAACGTACACAAAGAACACTTAGAGTCAGAGCAAATATTTGTGAAAGTATGAAATCTTTTTGTACAAATTCTTGAAATTCCTGATTGTTTTTATATGGCAAATCGACTTTATACTCGTAAGTAGGTACATAAAATAAAATTATCCCCGGCGCCTAATCCTCCTTTCATATCTTTATTTGTTTGTTTGTTTTTCGTTTCATTTTGATCTAACTAACTACAATGCGCACTATTTACATTCAATTTATTAGTTATTGGTTGCTGTTACTTATATCGAGCAATAACCCAAGGAAGAATCTTAATGAACTATTTTGTTACCAATCATCTGAACTTACCTCCAACTATGGTATTATCAACGTAACTGAAAAGCAAACGTTTGTCAGCATTTATCAGCGTTTGCATTGTGGGGCCTTTAGTGCCGGTGCCAGTGGCGAAGTCTCTAGCAGGGGCCAGGTGAGGTCCGAGCTCCCTTTGAACGAGTCTCAGAAGGCCTGCGTGGACGGCACGACTGGGTGAACCATTGGCTTCATAGAAACCAAGTGGGAAATGATGAGCGTCTAGGAACACGACCTGAAAAAAATAAATAATAGTAAGCTGTTTGAAAAGAAAGAAAACCTAACTATTGTAAAAAAAATTACGTACCTCTTTCGTGTTGTCAAGGAATTGTTTTATCTCTCTAAGAAGAGGAACTAGTGGACGGACTCGTATCAAATTGTGATTAAGCCAATACCTGGAAATCGAATGAAAATTAAATTGCTGCGCAGACAATCCGCAATGGGCATGTCTAGGTGGTGAATCGATTTACACTAATTAAAACTTATGCAATAATGAACCAATCAATGCAGCCATGCGCGACCACTGATCGCCTGACCACGGTCGTATTGGTATTTGGACCAAAAGATTAATGACCATTGTTTACTAAAAACTGTTACATGATTTAAAAACCACTAGTTATGAAGTAAACGATTAAAGCATCCGTCAATTTCAAGTTCAATAATAATATTATACAGCTGGGTATGTTTTATAAAGTCATTGAAAGTTTATATGTCCGCTGATAACAACATGGTCAGTATTAAGAAGTTATGAATAGAATTAGTTATATAAACCATTGTTAGATTGTTCAAGATTAATTCTTTCAATCGTACCTGTCATCTTCGTTTTGATAATAATCGTAGTACGCAATTCTTAAGTCGAAGTATCTGATGCCGTGGACGAGTTGGGCCCAGATGGAGCGATCCTGGCACAGGACAAAAGTGTCGCGTTCTAATGTGCTTATCTCGGTGTCAAATCGCCAGGCTCCAGCGTTATGTGTGCCTGCTATCGCCAAATCACCAATCCGGAGGTTGTTGATTTTAGACCTGTAATTGATGATAGGTATCGTATTATTAACGAAGTGCGTACGCTAATAGAAACTGTGTAGTTAAAATTTACTTTTCTGATATGTAATAAGTGAGTAAAAAAGGGAAACTATTGAAGTATTGTTGAATGTAAGCAAATAAATGTTAACTACTCACGCAGTGTCTTCCATCCAAGTAGGTTGAATCTTTAAACAGTTGTAAGACTGTATTTCTTGTAAGTCTCCGGCTCCCACCCATGGCCATAAGCAATGGGGGCCCTTTGCTCCTGGGCCGGTTTCCCACTCAGCAGGTAGAGTCCCTCCGTCCAGTGATATATTGGTGATTAAGTAACCCTCAACAGAATTCACTTGGAACATAGCTAGGACGTTGTTCCACGACGTCGGTCTTTCATCGAAGAGCCCGATCTGCGGAAATAAATTACAGTGAAAGTATTGAAATTGCTTTCCAATGAGAAATTATAGACCATGGCTGTACGAATGAAGGAAGTAAAGCAATTAAACAGTGAAATAACACCCTTTTATTTCCCGTGCTCGCAGTTATTAACAACAGTTCAAACTAAGTAGCTCGCAATAATGAAACTGTTCTATCCGGAAATAGTGGCATTTATAACAATAAATGATATATAATTGTAACGATGGTTGTTCTGCAACCACTTGAACGTGATCTATGAACGTGCTTCCTGCGTTTACATTCATGTTCACGCAATCATTATATTTAATAATCATTCATCGGCAGGCGACAGTACAGTGACTACATTCCACTACACATGCTATACTATTTCGTAACGTAGTATTTGAAGAAGCACAATGAAAGATGACATGAATAAAAATGGCCAGTCGCTGGACTAAGTGTCACGTACCATTCACGGTTACTTACATAACACGTAACATGTAAGAACTGATTTCACATTACTAACCAAAACACGGTTTATATGACAAACTATAATAAATAAGATGACTCACTGTTACATCATAAAATAGTCGTATTTGTTACGGAATGACCAAATAAGGGTTGTTTGTAATAAAGGCGCCACAGACAGACAATAACATCAATAAAGAAAGTGTTGTGACTAACTCGCTTTTATTAGTACCAATTCAGTGAGTCAGATTAATCGCAATTTGTGGTATTAAGTGCAGCAACAAAAGCAGCAAGTGGACGGATACTACTGTCTTTTCAAATGTATACCCAGCTATATTTAATTTTTCAATGGAGAGTTGTTTATTTTAATGACAGTAGTTCATTATTGCGTTAATTCCCGTTACGAGATATTTAGTAGTTATGCTATTTGAATGATACCTTTTTCTTTGTGATAAGATTTTTAGAAAAATGTACTTTTCGAATTTTTAGGCTATTGAAAATAAAAATCACATTCTAATTATTTAGTAAATGTTTGGCGAATCTCAGATCATTTGGACATAACAACTTGGATCTACTTCACTACAAAGTGCATAGACGTCATATCCTTTTACTTATATCCTCAAAGCGGTAGATAGAGGCAATATTTGTCTAGCTAAGGTTCTAGGTCACACATAGTGGGGGACGAGCTGGAGCCTATTGCCGTCAAATGGGCACAATTTCAGTCTTCATGCTGGTAGTGAGAATTCTTGACAGAAAATTCCAATGTATTTAATTTATATTGTGATATACTTACTTGTCTAGGGACATTGGAACATCCATTAAAGTCCCAGTTCAGTTCAATGGCGTCTAGGAGACGGTTGTTGAGGGAGATCCTGATTTCAGGGGAGTGTACTGTTACCCAGACTCGGCCGCATGATGACCTCTCTAATACATGTTTCCCGGTGGCTGGAATATATAACATACATTTTGAAGAATTGTGTACAGGTTTTTTGTTAGTGACTGAGTTAGGTACTGTACAAGCAAGTTAGATTGTTTATATTACAACGAACATATAACACTAAGATCAAACGTAAGTTACGGAAGTATTTTCAGATGATTGGTAAGCCTAACTCTTGACGTATCTTAAATTTGGCGACGGCATGTCTTTTCATACATTTTATAAAAGTGCTCTAGTGGAAACGTCAATGAACAAAATGTATAGAAAGACAAAACGATACTCCAAAGTATTGAATTGTGCCAAGAGCTGCGAAAAGCTGTAAAATACACTACTAAAATAAAGTCAACTAATTTATTGTACATAGCTTATTTCAATTTGAATTTATAGAAAGAACTGTTATAGGATTAATAAAGGTATTCCGTATTCCTTATAATAGAATTGGGCCTGTATTATAGATTAGGGTAATTTAATTAACAGGAATAAATCGTCGTCGAATTGCAAAAGGCAGTGTCTTTATTCAGAGTTTAGATTCTACCGTAGTTTATACATTTAATTTACAAACAAAACCATGTGGAAGATTTTGTTCCCTGTGTTTCTGTAGTAAAAGATATACGTATAATCGTAATAATATAATTATATGTTTACTATTTATATGTTAATTACATAACATGTCGCTGTTAACCACGACTTAATTATATGTTAAAAGCTATATACAATACCCACTTATGCAATTAGCAATTTTGCAGAAGCATCGTTGCGAAACTGATATCATTTTTGGCCAACATTTTAAGTACATTTACTGTGAATTCGCAAATCTAATGGCATTTTTACCGTTGACTGCATTCAACGTAATATTCATGAATTCTACTCAATAAGCTTAGTTATTGCATAAATAGAATGGCCATTTGTTATTTGGTTTGTGGTTACTCCATTTCGAAATCAAATCACTACTGATTACACCAGAATATTTAGTTTGTTAAAATTAAATAGAATACATTGCTGCTAAATGCAAGCAAACATGTATATTTATTACAGACAACATGCAATGTACTGATAAATGATTATCCTTACGTTTTAGACCTCATCCGAATTAGTGTAGCTGACTAATAGCTACAAAAATGTATCTGTGTTTATATTTACATTGTTGGGGTTATTTGTTAGTAAGTATTTATAGACACGTTGACATATCGAGATATTAGTGTATGTTAAACGTATTGCGGTATATTTACAATGCCTAGTGCAACCAGTCACCTTATGTGCGGTTCGTGGAAACCGTACTTTACGTACATACACGTTTAAGAGTCCGTATAATGCGACTCGGTTTTATGAGCGATTCGGACACCGGCAGTGCCTTGTGCGGCACAAGTGAAACTGAAAATGTAATATGAATATTAAACTGTTGCACGTAAAATTCTTCATATGCAGCTGCGTATATCTTGTAATACAATGTGTGGAAGTTATGGCGATGTCGAATATTTCGGATATTGCTGACAATAAAAATATAATATACCTAGTATTTTTACAAGTACGTACATTGTAACCAATTCTTTATTTTGTATACGTGTGTTTGTCTAATATTAATGCATTGTCCACAAGTGCTGAAGACGTATTGTTTTAACGTATTGAGTCGCAGCAGCACACCGGTGGCCCGACATAATCCATTTTTAATTATGTCTGGTATTCTAAGCTTGACAGATTAATAGTAAATAACAGCGAGACACAATAGAGAGACTTCGTTTCCGCGTAAATCAATTAGTGTTAGAGATACATTATCGCATCGCACTGATTGATATTGTTTTTATGATTAGTTAGGGTAGGTCAAGCCATGCTTCACCTTGTCATCATATTATAATTATGTTATCGCGTCGCTAGTCATCGTTCACTTAGACATATGAATTACCATGTCATAACAAATGGAATTCATGTACCTATTCATGATGATACAAGATGGAAATCGGTTAATAAGGACAAAAACCCTGCTTCCGCCTTGTATTTGATGTGATCGTTTAGAGAGCTACAATTTATTTAGCAGACAGAAATCAATAATATTAAACTTGCCGATTTTGAAGATGTTGTGTTTGTTTGGATGCTTTAAAATGTATACCTCTGAAGTCGCATAAGACTACTGTAATACGCTATAAAAATATTGTTTGCCATTTTGATTGATTAATTGTCGATGGAAAAAATAATCTGATTGTTCATATTGTTATTATAAGTATAATTATGGCACCTAAATATTGCTTACTATCTTGATGCAATTATGTTTGTACATATATAATTCTATGCTAACTTGTTATTTCTAGCAAAATACAATATATACATAGTAAACTTATTTTGGAATTTGCCTTCAGGGTGTTGTAAAATGTGTTATTAACTGACATACATCGTAAACCCGAAACCAAATCTTATCTTGAGTTTCAGTTTCTAATAAATAGTTGTAGCTTCTTTAATTGCCTTCTATTTCCTCTTTCTTTATAAATGTGCAATCTAAAGAAAATTATTATTGGTAGTGTAGTGTTGTTTTCAGGTAAATTGCTTGAGGTCAATAATGTTTATAATAAAATTATTATCACTTTAATGGTCTAGAATAAATTGCTGTCGTGATCTAAAGCTTATCTAAGTGTTTTGTTATTATTATTATAATTAATGTATGCGACATTACACCTATCTAATAAAATATAGACAAACAGTTTTGTCTAGGACACGGTGGCCAGACACGGACCACCTACAATATCTATGTCTCATCTCTATGTATAAGATTATTCTCTCAAAATCATTGGGTTTTTATATATTTAATTAACCGCTTGAGCGGCAGCAGTTTGCCAGCGGCCAGACACAATAATAATTGGTTTTTAATTTTGTCTGGCATTCAAGCAGTTGACAGGCTAGAAAATAAGACAGTTGTAATTTTGTTTACAAATCTAAGAAATGAGTGCCTCTGTAGAGACTCAGTGCAACTGATATGTATGATATCTTGGGTTCGATTGTCGGATAGGGTAGAGATATTAGGATCCTTTTGTAAAAGTATTCTCCGCAGCAGCCTGGAGTCTAGAACTCTACCGTGGGATAGCTAAAACCATAGATTGAATGAAAAACCATAGATGGAATGGAATGAATGAAAAGTTGTTATACGACCATGCCTGCTACTACCTTGATACATATCCAAGATATTACATATATAGATATTATTTTAATAAATTTACTAATCTTTTAGTACTATTAAAAGCAAGTCGTGCAATGCAATTATTACATTTTACTTTATATAACAAATTAAAACTGAATATATCGTTTCCAATTAAAGTGCCCTGCCGGAGCGGAAAACAATGTAAAATTTATCTATATGTGGCACGGATACAAGTTCCAGGCAAACGTAAGTAACGCGATGCTAATGACATAATTGCACAGTGGATGTGTAACGAAGCATATTTAATTATGTGTTTAGTAAATCGTCCGCGTGTACCACCTTTTACGGATGCGACTTCTGTTATATAACTTTTTGCTTCACTCCGTGTTCAACTAAGGATTGATGCAATGAAAAATTGCGTAGTCTCAGTGTAACGAGTCGAGTAGTATTATCCACTGGCGCCGTAAATCGGTCAAGTGCGAATTCTAGACGTTTATTATATACTAGCTGTTACCTGCGACTTCGTTCGCGTAGATTTTAACTAAAAAGTGTTTGTCTCCGCGGAATACTATTTTTTATCTAAAATCAAAGTAGCCTAAGTTACTCCTTATAACATCAGCTATCTGCCAGTGAACGTTCCGTCAAAATCGGTTCAGCCGTTTCGGAGATTAGCTGGAACAAACAGACAGACAGACAGACAAAAATTTTAAAAATAGATGTTTTCGTATAGGTACCTTATATATTTTCATATGCATTAGATAAAAAGCTGTTGTTTTGACATTACAAACAGACACTTCAATTTTATTTATTTGTATAGATACATAAACATTGCGTATATAGCTAATAAGTAGGTACCCTGTCGGCACGTAATTATCTATTAAGAAATGTGTATGTTTTATAAAAGTATTTTCCATGGTATTCGTCATAATGACGTTTATTATAAATGTTCGTAATAATGATCG
Organism: Catocala sponsa; assembly: GCA_963564715.1. Classification (NCBI taxonomy): domain Eukaryota; kingdom Metazoa; phylum Arthropoda; class Insecta; order Lepidoptera; family Erebidae; genus Catocala; species Catocala sponsa. The sequence goes on along the minus strand of OY751338.1, from coordinate 14,766,366 downwards.
CAGTAACAAAAGACGTCTTGGAGCCACCTGTTTTGAACTGGCTATTATATTTTAGAGGTGTGGCTTATAATAGCAGGTACGCGTATAGAAGTAAGTACCCTGTTCGCACGTTATTATTTATTAAGAAATGTGTATTCGTTATAATATAAAAAAATTGTTCGCAGTTATGGTCGCAGTAACAAAAGATGTGGAGGCATCACCTCTTTTGATCTTGCTATTATATATTTAACTAGATGTGCCCGCGGTTTCACCCGCATTTATGATTACTGCGCCGTCTCCGTGGCGTGGGTCGTAGCGTGATGTTATATAGCCTATACCTTATATTATATCCAATACCTACTAAAATCATTTTTGAATTCGGACCAGTAGTTCCTGAGATTAGCGCGTTCAATTAACCAACCAAACAAACAAACAAAGTCTTCAGCTTTATAATATTAGTATAGATTAGGCGCGAGGTTTATTATAGCGATGGGCGATAAAAAAATTGAATTATTCGAATATTTTAGCAAATAGAAAACTTTGATAAAACAATCAATCAATATCAAAGTCTGACGCGGATCAGCCGCGTTAGACTTTGATGTTGATTGTTTATTTGATTGCGTTTGTTAGAAGGAAGACCTAAAACAGGATAATACTGTCGTCTAAGTTTATAGGAGACATCGTCAAGCTCGACTGATCGACTACGACCCATATTAAATCAGGCCATCATCAAATTAAAAGTTTGGAGTATTCGATTATGATTACTGTTGTACTCACTGACAATCGATCAACTACCGAATGCAGGATCATCCAATACCCTAATCTCCTTTTTCAAAAATATCGCTATAGTATATTACAGTTTGATTATAATTAATACGATTGTTAAATGTATGATAGCGAATAACCAACGTCGTCATTTTGTAATTACTCGTATGTTAATATATTCTAACACATTGTGTCGTTTTAATCGTTCTGGTTACTCTATAATTATTCTGATATATATCGATACAACGAGTAATGGCGCAGTGGTGAAGCGGATCCTACAGAGAACAAAACAAAAAGCAGTTTCTGAGTTTTATGTACCTACTTTGTGTACGAAGTTGTATTTGTGTTATAATGACTGCAATACAATAATAATATAATCTCTATATTTAGAGTTTGTAAACAAATTCTCTGACCAGTTATAGATAACGGTGATATGATTTGTCTTGCCACTGCCGCCGCGTCGTGTTGCGGGTACGAGTCCCTGTCCATAAATAGTTATTCCAAGTCCGAGGGTCCTTTGTGTCCGTTCTTTGAATGTTTTTAAATTCCTCTGCGACTCAGGAATTATTTCTATGCGGGAAAGACAATGTTAAGTTGCCCGTTAAAAACAAAGTTAAATTAAAAATGCATTTATTGTTTATCATATTATGCATAGAATAATTAATTACTATCAAAGTAATTGTGTTTATAAATGCATAGAATTAGGCTTTAATATATGTATACAATTAATTACAGTTGATTACGTCTATGATTTGATTGATTAATTAGTCACATATTAATTAGTCACAAATATAAATACGTAGTTTAGTCATATCGCATGTGCGATTAGAAAATTGAAATCTGGTCAAAACTGGTAGGTACTTAAAGTCGGTAGTAAGCGCCGCCCGGTTCAAGATCATGACAAGGGTTGCCACCTTTATTTTAAACGAATAGAGTATATTAACTATCTTAGATCAAAAAAATAAAGTATAAGTTCTGAAAATAAAGTTTTATTTGTTTACCGTGCATTTTTGTTAACATATTTTTATTGATGCTAGTGAGATCTAAGAAATATTTATTTGATTGATTTCCTTGATAGGAACGTCGTAACCTGGTTTTACAATATATGTCTACCTATATTAAGATAGATAAACAATTGCTTTTATTCAATTTAGGGAATCTTTATAGCGTAGCTTTAAGTAAACAATTTAAATAAAATCTGTAAAACTTGACATAGGTAAAATAAAGTATTTTCACGTAAGTAGTTATTTTCTTAATAAAGTAAAAAGTACATTTACTCGAAATAACGTACAATACTTTATTATAAATTACTGTTGGCAACCCTAATCATGACACAAATAAAATAAATATGTGAACTTGATAAGCCATCTGTTATAAACTCATTTCTGTAGTGATATTCTGCAAAAATCTCACCTCGACCTCTATTACCGCTTCGACAGTAACCTTAGTTTCTAATTATTTAGTATTGCCATGGTTGCTGTACAAAAAAGTCTAACTCGTCTGAGTAGTGATCTATTCAGTAGTGATGAATCCCAGAGCGTTTCTCAGAAGAATGTAACATCCACATTTGGCTAGCTATGTTTTAGATGTAACTTAATAGGGGCCTAGCTTATTGCTTTGTTAGACATTTTACAGACTTTGTGCTATTTCTTAGGATTACCTAAGAAGAAACCAAGAGCTTTTCCAAAAAAAAATACACCGTTTTCTATCCAGGGAAAATTAACCTGTCACCGGACCTACCAAGCAACCGTCTTTCAGTTATCCAAAATATCAGGAGAGTTTTTTTAACTAAGATACAGATCGTATCGATCTATTTTCAGGTTCATTGAGGGAATTCACAAAGGCTACATACTGGATATTAAGTTATTGTTAATATAATATATTTAAGATGTTTATTATATTACCGTTTTAAATGTTACATTTTAGTTATGTTACTATACTATCGCATTAGGTTAAGAACCTGTAATGATAGATAATAGTTATTGAAATAAATAAATAAATAAAATAAATAAAGATAATTTTTAAATATATGTATCTGTTCTGATTATGTTCTGTTTTCAAAAATATAACTCCCGCACTAGAAATAGTTCGTCAGTCAAGGAAGATTCTACAAAACATTCAAAGAATGAACACCAGAAATATACAGAATCGGATCAATCGTTTGTAGATTACACATGTTTTTGTCCCGTGCGGTATTCGAACTTACACCGCTCGGCGCAGTGGCCGTGGTGAGGCGCCACTTAAATTACTACGCCATCCGTGAAGTCAGATCATCTGATTGCCCTATAGCGTGTGAATGCCCAGGTGGTGGCAGCACCCTCATAGCCAGTTGCACTCACTGATAGGTAAACGATTAGCGAAGTTAAGCAACGTTGGGTGCGGTCACTCTATAGATGGATGACCGCTTAGTGGTATTTCATCTGAGCGTCTCCGTGCTTCGGAGGGCACGTAAAAAGTCAGTCCCGATTGCTGTCAAATTGACAGCAGTCGTAAGCCATGTCAGAGGCCTACGGGCGCCTTGAACAACTCTTGACAGCAGGTTGGCCACAAACAACACGAAAAAAAAGATGATGATACAACAACTTTACGATGTTTGTGTATAAATGAAGAGCTAGGTTAAGTTCTATCACACTTATTTTTTGTCAGCTTCGTTTAGCATCTACACCATTCAACCAGAATATTTAAACAGTATAATAAATGAGATTGTACCTCAAAAATAAAGGGTCAAGTGTAAAACTGGTAAGGATATGGTACTGGTAGCGATCATGCGTCCGATCTTACTCCAATTGTGACGAATTGCCGTCCCATTGGACTACGACAGTGAGGGATTTGAGGGAATACAGAGTCCACTTGTGGTTGTGTCCACTGCATCTATTGCGCTGACGGGTGGCTGCCGGCGCCGCCCGTGACAGAAACTTGGCCTGGAGTTCATTATCATATCAAAAAACAGGTGTGTTTAATTATCTATTTAATGTTTATTAAATAGATAATTAAATACACCTGTATTATATTAAGATATCTTATCAGAATTAGAACTAATAGGAGATTATAAGATTTTAATTCAAAATCTTATTCTTGTTGCTACGTCTCGTATGACCTGACTAAAATGTTAAAATTATAATCATAAGCAAATATCTAAAGCCAAAATTATCGCGACAATACCCGTATCGCATTATGTAAAGCATTCTGTTACTGTACTTAATTAATTTATCTAAATCTTGAATAATTAATATTTTTGATAAAATAATTCAGTGATAGAATCACGTCATCGCAAAGAAAATAAATCAGCTGTTCCTATCAGATTATTATTGATTACAATATATATACATGATAATGCTTAAATATACTGAATTATAAACAATTATTAGCTAGCGAGTACGTATTCATCTATGTATACTTTCTACTAATTTTATAAAGAGAAAAAATTTCCATATTTGTTTGTCTTTTTGTAAGGATTTAATTCACAAACGACTCAACCGATATTAAAAATTCATTCACCATTAGAAAGCTATTATCACCGAGTAACATAAGTTATACTTTATAAGAAAAAGTATTGCGTAACGTAGTATGGATGGCACAGTCAGAAGTACCCCATATCGGTAAGCGTGCATGAAGTATGCAATGAGGGCGAATGAAGAAGCGCTACAAATTAAAAACAAAAATATATGCTAGGTTTGTATCAAGTAGAAAACCGTAGTGTTAGCCTAACCTACACGTAAGTTTGTCTGCCGTACTTCGAAAGTTCATACACTGATACCCTGTTACCAGCTATTGTTCCTAATAATAAATATATATACAGATCTAAATGTGTTCAGTAATTCCAAAGAATCATTTTACCAGCCAAGCATTCGATGTCACAAAATATCGAATTTTGAACGCCAATGGACCTGACAAAGTCAAACAATGTTTTTAAATTCCTTGACAAGTACCTACTTAAATATGTCAACAACTTGTACATTAATTTATTGTCAAGTTCCATATAATCTATAAGGAAAAGGACAATGACATTACTGTTTTTTTATTTATCTAATCCTTGTTGGTTACGTTGTTGTATTTATTTATATTTTTTAATCTCGTCATATATGTTCATATACTGTGTTAAAGTAACTATGTAGTCAAATTCTAGCAACCAGACGGATACTTTTTATGATTATGGTTTTAAAATAACTTAACCAACCCAAGATTGCCACATTAGACGTTAGAACATGCGAAACTACAGACCCGGATATTGCGGGTTTGATACTCTGAATTGGCACGATATTATTGGGTGTTTCTTTTCTCAATGTTTTGGTGGCACAGCTAGTTACGGAAGGCAACCAACAGAAGAAACCAGGATTCCCTTAAAGTCAAAGTCAAAGCCATTCTTGGTCAATTGCCTGTCGTTATGTGTTTGCACCTACCAACACAGTCTTTACTCTCAGTATATAACGTGGAGAAAGACCTTTTTTACTAATTAATGAGTTAGTATACAAATTTAGTGGATACTCATTCGTCCCTAAACAACCTGCGGACCCTTAGTCCGCATGTCTTCCGTCCATATCTTTTGCGTTAATAGGGAATACGTCTTATAATATAAGCAGAAAATATCTTAATTATGCGTGGAATCCACTTATTAATCGAAGATAAGATGATTATGTTATGTAATTGGGTTTACCATCTTTTGGAATCTAGCTTTTAAATTGTTTGACAGATTAACGATAAGCTTTGATATAGTCGCTATATTATGCTATAAGAGTTTTACATTAATGGTAGTGTCAGAAAGTTAAACTATCAAATTGAAATGTTATATACTAGTTCAGTGTCAATGACAATTCATCAATGTGATGGCCTGATGCTGCAGACCGGATTAATAACACATGAGTGATCTCCTTAACGGTTGATGGTACACACTTCAGAATCATTCTGTTGTACAGTTTGTCAAACTCTTTTGTTAAAATCTTATAAAAGTCTGCTTACACATTATTTTTGAATGAAAGAACTCATCCAATTTCATGCATAGTCACCATTCACAATAACCTGACAAATTATTACACAGTTTAGAATGTCAAACTGAAATTGTGAATGCAAGAACATGATGCGATCCTATGCTTGAGGGATAAGCATACTGACGTATATGTTACAAAAATATATGTCTATAGCTAAACCCGGTCACACCTCAAATTAAATAACATCTACAACTATGACGACTATGTATTAACATTATAAATAAGTCCATTAAGAAGTTGTATGTTTTATCGCTATTTTCTTCATCGTGCTTAAAGTCTATTTGGTTTTAATGTTCAGAGCATTTTTGTGTTCTTCTTATTTTTGTTGCAAGAAGTTTATTAAGATACTGGCTATGGTAAAAATATTTCTTCAAAAATGTTCTTTTAGTGTTTATAATGTGTGTTTATTTATAATTCAAAGCAAAATGCTGATATTCTTTATTGTTTTATTTGTATAAAAGTTCGTCGTTAGGCATAATTACTGTGTCGCGTAGAGTTTATAAACATTAAAACGATGGACACAAAGAAAACTCAGACTCGGATCAACTATTTGTGGATCACACAAGTTTTTGTCCCGCGTGGCTAGGACTAACAACAGTCGGCGCAGTGGCAGTGATGGACAGACGAACTACTTAGCCATCAGTGCAGTGAATATACGTTTCTAATAATGTAATATTACTAATGAACGTGCTAAATAGATTATTTAAAAACTTATCTGCTTTTAATTTTCACATGACCTTACTGCCATAAATGGCCAAACGTTTCTGAATACATAGATTTATATAATTAGAACAATCATTATCTTGATGGACATTTGAAACATTGATTTGTATTAAGTATGCATTCTTTACTACAGTTTCGGCTAGTAGTCTTAGCACTCATGTTACTTATCGTCATCCATCTGAATTCAGAACGCGTCAAAGATAGCCTGACCTCGCAAATCGTGCTATGATCTCTGACCCAAAAGTAGATTTTTTTAAAGCAATTGTGTTTGTATCAAATTGTTTTTTTAAAGGTTGTGTATGCATCAAATCTTAATTACGTATATTCTAAGTAAAGAGTAAAATGATATATGATAGTTTATCATCTTTAGACGGATGTAACGCTAGGAAGACTATATAATATTACGTTGATTGAGTCTATATTATTACATAAATAAAGTAGGAAATAATTTAATGTCGCGTTATGTAATGCAAACTATTTGTAGTCTGTACCGATAAGAACTACATTTTGTTTTACGCTGACGTAATGACAGTTTAATGTTTTATGTATAAAGTCTACAGTTTTGTTTTGCTTTGACTGTCTATACTTTTTGGTAATTAGTTATCTTAATGTACATGGGTCTTTGTCAATAATATTAATTAACATAATATGATGACACAGCATCAAGTTTAAAGATCATCAAAGTGTGAGGCAGATGATAGCGAGATGTAACAAACATTTTACCAATTTTATAAAAGTACGAGCCTTTTATCGAACACGGTAATAGTGGTCCAATGAAATTTAATGAACCATAATTAAGTAGTGGTTTAAGTGGTCCCCTTGCCACTGCCATTGTGCCGAGTGTTGTGGGCGCGACCACACACGGGACTAAACTTTGTATGATCCACAAATGTTTGTTCTGAGTCCTGAGTGTAGACGTGCTTTGTGTCCGTTGTTAGAATGTTTGTAAAGTCTCCCGCGACACAGGAACAAAACAAAAAATTAAAACCTTATTGACAAAGTGTGTCCGGGACTATAGTTACACCATAGATTTATGCTGGTTATATAGTTGGGCAACAAGCAAATAGCCTATGAATATAAAGAACGTGGCCACAGGAGCCGGTTTCCCAACATTTGGGCGTATTGCGCTAAATATAGTAATAATGATACCTATCTCCTGGTAATCACTCAGTCCCGGTGCACAACACCAACAGGATAACATGGGGTCGAGCTATTTATAGAATTTATACCGCCAATATGTTCATCATTAGTTGTAGAGATCATTTACAGTAAAATGATAATATCATCGGATATTATTAATCTTACTTACACTTGAGTATCACGAACAAAGAAAAAAGCTTAATCAGATATTGATTAATTAAATTATTTTTAACTGTTCTTGACTTCACAATAAGATAATTTTGGCACGATATTATAAAATTGCAATGTTATTTTAAATGCAAGATTATGTTTTTATAATCTCTAGTTTATTGAATTGAGTGACATTAAACATCAATTTTTATAATGTAGAACTTAATTAAAACACTGGCGAAACACGTCTCATGTTATGAAAACATAAAACTCACGTGCTATAGACGCTCCAAGTGCAGTGACGGCGAGCGCAAGCACAGCGTACCACGACACAGCCATCTCACAGTGTGGCTCTCGCGCCACTAAACCTCGCGCAGATTTGGCGTTCTTTCGCTACAATGATTACTGCGCAGGAGACGTGCACCGATATCGAATACACCAACTAATGTATTTACTAAGCATACATTTGATCATACGTACGTCACCAAAATATTGTTGCACTTATAAACGCGTCAATGGATCATGCTGATAGTGATAACTGTCGAGGGGTTCTAAGTAACTGAAATAGTAGACTGTAATGATAGTGCGGGCTTCCGACAGTTCCCTCATTTCCGATCGGGTGTCGCGTGCGTCGGCAACGGAATATGTTGCGTTTTGCCCAGCACGTGCAGACTGCTCCCGGATGCCGCTGATCAAGTCACAAAACGATTTTTAAAACAGATTTGTTTCATTGATTGAATGCAATTCAGTACATTCTCTTTAGAATTCGGACTATGGAATTATACGTACAGTACAGCCTATACACAGTTGAATATTTAGTAGGCGTAGTATGCGTACTTACGAAGATACATAGTTAGATCTTGATATCATGGATGAATGAATGTGCGTCACGTTCGCGTTGTGTTCAATGTACATGCGATAATAAATTGCCGTAAGTTCCCCTATAACTCTTCCATTTAAAGTTAAATCACTTTGACCCGACAAGTCTTCAAACAAGCGTTGTGCCCGCATCTTTTAAACGTCATTAAAGAGTGCCAAAGAGGGCTCAAACAATTTTCATTCCACACAAAGTGATTAAAGTACAAAATCTTTGTCCTCAAACTTAGGGCAATACACAAGAGAACCTCAACTTTCTATAGGAAATCGGAAGTCATCTAAGTTCAGTGAGAAAATTTGAATTCAATCTATTTACGTAATAGTACCTAGTTACCGTTAAGTTAAATATGTGAATATAATCTTTGAATGATGACAATGATGATTGATGACAGTGACAGGATATCAATTTAATTAACAATTTAATCAATAATTGTGACGACACAAATCATTACACCACCTGCATTTAGCTACACGATACCAGGGGTTAAGATTAAGATAAGTATGGATAAACGACGATGTTGGTTTTTACCCACAATGTATATTATTCTGTTTTCTTTTTACCTACATGAATATTTGCCCCAGGCTTAGGAAAATAATAGTGGAATAAGATATTAATAAGTAACTTCCTATTGTCAAAAGTAAAGTTACAACAATGATAATTGCCATAACAACAAAAATATAGCAAATAGTATGTCTTATTTATATTGACGTCACGGACGGCGCGGATGGTTTAAACAGCCTTCATGCCATTGACTCTGCGCCGAGTGCTGTGGATTCGATACCCACACGTAATAAAAATATTTGTGATCCAGATATAGCGGATCCGACCCTGGGTGTTCTTTGTGTCCAAGTCCCCCGCGACACAGAATTTAATCCGAGTTATCTTTTAAAATTGAAATATGTAACTCACTTAATAATACGAATACCCACTCATAGGTTTAATTAAATTTTTAAAGTTTATCACAAAACATTATGAAATCCTATCGTAATATTTTACTGTAGACACTTAAAATCGGATAAAATACAATAATATTATAGAAATAAGTAGCATTAAGAAGCGAGCATAACATAATATATTATGTTATTGAATCCGATCACGAATAAACATTTCTACATGACGTTTTTCCTGCAATTTGTAGATTCCATTTAATTTTTATTTGCCTTCGCGTAATGAAATCGTAAAGCGCGATGTTATTTCTGCACACTGCACACATAGCTTCAATCATCGGATGCGGTATATGGGCTTATTTATTTATTTAATTTGCAGCAATATGCACAAATTGTTTACAATATTCAACGCAACTGCATATATCGTATTTAATTGACTATCATCACTCAAAGTTGATGTCATATGTAGTTCCATCGCAATATTTATATGTCGCATATACATCCATTGAATATTAAAGTGCCTACAACATTATAATAATATAACTTTTATTGTATTACTTAATTAGGCAATCGTCGTTTTGGCGAACAAAATACTCCAAACCAAAATAAAGAAATATATAATATAATTAATGTTATGTTCCATTATTTATTTTATCCTTTTGAAGCGGCAGAGTCTCAAACTAAGTCTAAGTTTAGGTACTTCGGCTTTTGACGTTAGCTTAAAAACTGTTACGGATCAAATGAAATATTATAGGAGCTTGTTAAATTGGTGCCTGACTCTAGCATCGGATAGCTGATTTGGTACAGAAACTATACTAATTTTAATTGAGCCCTGGTTGTGTGAAACTCGTAATAAAATATTGGATTCTAATATAGAGTAATACAATAAATAGAGTATGAAGTATACCCCTAACTAAAATTCAAACATGCATTTATTAAAAATAGGTTAATGTCGGCAGCTAAACCAGTGCTGGTATTATTTATTGTTGCGGTTTGTCATTTGATGCCACAGCTACTTAACTGTAGTGTAATTTTCTAAGCCATCACATTAATGATGCTGACAGCGACGGCCGACGAGCTTAAAGATGTTTCATCCTATGCATTGTCTTTGAAAACAACGTTGATAAAATCGGCCAAATTCTACCGTAGCCAATAAATGCAACTGTCGATGAAAAAGCTTGAGATTCAAGCATCAACATTGGTGAATTATTCTTCGTTATTCGTGACAACGCCTCGCCACATGTTGCAGAGTGGATTTTGCTAAAATTACAAGAATATTATTTGATAACTTTGCCACGTGGTAAGCGTTTACGTAAGCGATCGATCGACGATCGTGAAATCCCATATTTGACTCATGACTTAATTATTACTAACTTTTATTTATTACTAGATATAATTAATAAATAAAAATCAGTTCGCAGCGAGATCAAAGATATTTTTGTTACAATTTATACCTAAACCGTCAAAGATGGATGAAAAATGCAATGATAGTCAAGGCTCTCATCACATTGAAGCATTCTAAAATAGAAGATGGGAGACTGTTTTGCTTCAAGCAAGCGATAATTTACAATCTTACGTTTGAATCAATGAATGATATGTTAATAGTTGGTACTGTTTTCATAATTAACTCTCTTTTGTAATAATTATCAGCACTGTTTATAGACACGTTAGGTTGCAGGATTTTTTTTTACGAATAATTTCTTTGATAACAATAATTGTTTTGCGCTAGGTAAATCAATCATGATACGGAACAATAATACAGTAATTTAACTTGTATTTGACTGATTTATACACCATGTTGTTGAGTTATTCTATCGGAATTTGTTTAGCGCGTCAATTATATTCCGACATGACAATATTTGATTTCTAATAATATTTATTGCATTCGGCATACCACAACTATGCGACGAAAGATACCTAGATTTTAAGGCATTTTCCTTTTAATATTTCTACATCTATATATTTAACAAGTAAAATTACTGTATTATTGTTTCGTATCATTTACCTAGCACAAAAGAATGTTTGAGAACAGAACTACAAATGCTAATAAAAGCTGTAAGCTGTAACAAATCGCGTTTAGTAAATTCAATATACATATATTATTAGCGAGCGATTTAGGAGCCAATCTCATAAGCAAATCACTATATAATTTAGTATATTTACATATAAAGTATAATGACATCGATTCAGTTCTGAAGATTGTAGGTATAACTTTTAATATCAGCCACATATAATATAATACTACATATAAACACTTTTATTTGTGAACGTTACAGGCAGTTAGTTGAAAATGCTTAATTCTATACACCTTATAGTCCAAGAGCCCGTGACGATCAGACCTTTGTTATTTTATAAAACCTAAAGGTTTCTTTGTTATGCCCTTAATTCAGGTAAAAACGATTCCCGTCTATGAAGTTTGGATCACGGTTGCTTTGAAAGGTAACAGGTAGCAAAGGTGTATAAAATTGCACCTCAAATTCGTTAAAGTATAAAGCTTAGTTTTTAATTTTTTAGTTTAGAATAATATTAGAAATCACGTCGTCCATTGTCAGACACTTACTTCAGTTGCAGCCCCCTGTCAGACTACCTTAAATTATAATGTATTGTAATTATACTTTCGTCATAGTATAAAAGATGAATTTTATAATTATGTTACTTGAGGAACTATCAAAGATGTTTTCTCAGTAATCAGACAGCTTCGATGGTTATTACACCTTGTCAGACACATTAAAAGTCTGGCGTTTAAAATATATGCAATATCTTTTGACGCGGTGTACACCGACAACTCTAAAGCTTTTGATAAAATCTGTCATTAAATATTATCGCATAAGCTGGAGTATTTCAGTATACACGGTGACTTCCTTTATTGGCTGGACTCTTATCTACGGGATCGATGTCAAGCGGTAACTGTCAAAGGGTTTTGCTTTTCGTTTACGTCTGTGCCTGCCGTAGTTTTCCAGGAATATGTTAGGATTTATTCCTCATAGATTTTTAAACTTTGTGCGTTGCCAAAGTAGTTCACTTCGTATAATAGTGGATATTACTATATTACAATTTCTTAAGAAATGGTGGATCGAAAGATATCTTATAACTTTGTATGAAATGTAAGTCTTTTAGTATACTTCCCTTATCTTTTATAATATAAAATAAATTAAGGATGTTCTTGTTAAGGTGCCCGTAGAACGTCTCTCTTCAATGTAGCTTTATCAAAAACCAATTATGGCAAAAATCTATTCATGAAAATATCACGTCGAATATACGAGTATGTATAATGACTTATATTGATGAACATTATATATCCTTAAGTCTGCCGCCTCTCTCTCCTCATTTAAAATAAAGTGGCTCTCTGTTTGCCAAATAAAGTATAATAAAATAATGATAATATCAGCCCTGTATTAAACTTTTCTACTGCTGGGCACGGTCCTCTTCTCAGTGTGAGAAGGGTTAGTCCATAGTCCACCACGCAGGCCCCTTGCGGTTTGGCAGACTTCGTGAATATAATGGAGAACCCTTAAACATGCACGTTTCCTCACGATGTTTTACTTCACCGTTAAGGCGATTATTAACTTTTTATGTGATTAATTATTTAATACACACATAATTTAGAAAAGTCAGCGATGCGCAACTTGAGATCGAACTTGAGACCTCTACGTGATAGTCCAACGGACTCGTACTACGTAAATTTAGTAGTATTTTATATAAGTTTTACATTTTTCCTACCTTAATAATTCAATAAATTGCATCTTCTCACATTGAGAAGAAGCCCGTGCCCAGCGGTGGGACAGTTAAATACAGTGCTGGTATTATTATAAATGTAAGTGTATTTCAGAACATACTTTTAAGATGTGATCAATTGAATGAAGAAATTAAAAGTTAGCGGGATTTTATTTTATACGACACATGTATCACCGACATGGCTCTTTATTTTTACTTGATATTAATAGCTTGTGATCTTAATTCACGTTTTCATAGCTCTTAATTAAAATTAAGGTGCGCATGTATCTCCATTTATTTTGATTTGTGTCGTGTTCCTTTGTGACGTTTTGTCGTAGGTGCGGGATGAAAATAAAGCTGATATGAGACAAATAACTCGCGTAAATAAATATTATTTTATACCCACTTCATATATTTTATTTATTTAGTACAACGTGAATTATAAAGAAGTAAGCAATGTCAAAGGAATGAAATTTAACAGAAAATATATATCATGTGTCTGATAATTCTTACAGATAAGAATTCTTTGCTTCGTTATAAATTTAATAGCAGACATGTATTAGTACTGCCTCACGGTATAATGTGCCGTCGCGAATTGGGGGGTTTCAATTAATTATATTCTAGCTATATTATATAAGATATTTATTAAATAATTACTAATTGATTGTTCACGTGTTGATTGATTTTGATTGCCGACTTCGGCACCAAACTCCACAAGAGAAGTTAATTAAATAATGTTGACATTATGGAGTAATAGTACATGTACTCTATGTTCCCATTATGGTTCATTAGTAAGCCCCGTTTATCACCCCTTTGATCTGCTCTCAGCGTGGTTAATCCGCGGCTACGAAGGCATAGCGACATAACCTAGCTGCGTATTGTTGTGACAATAAGGCTAATAAATCACGGCTAGCGTCATCTATCCGCAATAATCAGCTCTGTATAAGTGAGTTATGTTTATAAGCAATAAATTTATTATAAGTCTGAGTTATTGTTTCCACTTAAAAAGAGAGATTTAAATAAATAATTTTTTATCAAGTACGGCAATTGATAATATGGTATGGTTTGGAATTGATATTATAGTATTTTTCTTGTTTATAATAAAATTAATTTAAATTTCATTTAGCTTGCTTTGATATAACTAACAGCTTCAGGCGTTATTTTTAATATATTGTAAGTACTTATAGTATTTTCGTATTTTAGGAGATATGAGAAGTTCTATTTTAGGTGAGATGGGATTTTGCTCAAACTGGAGCAGATCGGCCAGAAACTGCAAACGATTGTAGCCAAACAACCACGTGATATGTTCGAGGTGTGCGTAAAATTACCACACTTTTTAAGGACGCGCTGTGCGCTGTGTCATCATGCCGATGATATTGGGAGACTAGTTATGTTCGTTCCTTGCATTGCTATCATAGCAACTTAGATTTCACGTCAAAGCGGCAGTATTCTGTGGAGTCCACAGGCGCTTGGGCGGCGGCGGCGACTTGCCAGATGAAAACTACGGATTCATATTGATCTCTTAGGCATAATGGTTGCTATTGGGTCCTATGCTTACTTGCCAGCTTGATTTAAAATAATTAAACATTATAGTATTGTATTTGTCAAATAAGACACGTGCTAATTTGCTAAAGTATATATTTACACCCAAACGAATACTTCCAGATTATGACGTCTAGTTTCGTACAAGCACCACTATTAATTTATCAAATTAATTTAATGTGTTAGAAAATTAGTAATATTTGAATAATATTTATTATAATTAGCCATAATTTTAGTACTGTGCCATAATGAATGTTAAATCAATCAAATTAGAGCTAGATCTATATAAAATATGATGATAAGATGATTCAACTTTATGGACGATGTTGATAGCAATCTTATTCAAAATTCATAGAAAACTGACACATTTGGTATATTTATGAGCGATGTGATCTTATATATGAGTTGCAGCCTTCACAATCTTATTGAACCTCCTTTTCCATGTCTAAAAAGTTATCAATAGCGTTAATGGTTCGTTTTTGTTGTCGGCGATCCTCACTATTGTTCGACGAGGCGATAGATGGCGCTCTACTCGGGTTACGAAGCACTGGCTTTTGCAACTTGAAGAAATTCAACGAGGCTTTCAGTTCTTTAATAAATACTTCTTTGTGCGTTACCTGTGTGTATAAAGTATAATTAAATAAAATATACTTGCATACATATATACAAATGAAAACCATGAAATTAATAAACACGTAAGTATTTATTAATTCTATGATTTTGAAGTGTATATTGTCAATGTTGAAATTGATACAAATGACAAATTTGATACATGTTTTATATCTCTGTAATCACTTAATTGTCTATTTTCTTATTAAGAATTACAATATAACTGACCTGCTCTCGGACGACAATGTTGCGGACTTCATTCATAAATTCTAGCGCAGTTATGATCAGACCGAAACCCAGACCCGCTATTAATACAATAAACGCTCCAATTAAATTTTCCATTTCAAGATCGCCCTCCAAGTCATTTTCGTCCATTGCGTCCTGGAAACATTATGTACAACATTCAGAGTTTTACATCATCTTTTCACCAAAAATTTAAAGTAGAACATATACTTAGTTTGAAGACAATGAGAAATTATGATCTATATCCTACTATTGTAATAGATTATATAAGGGCAACAAAGATTACAATCGTGTCTAAACTCCTGAGCAAAAAGGGATGTTGAATTACATGCAAAATATAAAATTTGCATGTTCTTTCGATAAAAAACTGCAACGCATTGTATCGTAAATTCATGTTGTATACAATAGTTTTTTGTGGTTATCTCAGAACTGGTATCAGGCAAATGTAGATTCGTTTTCTTACTTCACAATTCTTTGCTCCATATTTATGGTGCCACCATTTGTTTTTTATTTCGTCAAGACGGGTCGATTCTTTCAGTTTTAAAATGGCTCGGTTTATATCTGTTCTAAACGGTGAATCTGCAAATCAAAAATTTGGTAATCAACGTAAAATTAAGAAACAAAGTCCTTCGCAGTTGTATCAAGAGAGGACCAAATCGCGTGAAAATCGCTCGACACCCTTAGACGCTTACACCGGTATTGACCCCTGCTGCTTTAAAGGTCTTTATGTCTATGTCGACTATTCAGGGGGCCCATCTAGTGAGTCGGGGAGTCACCGTCTGCCATTCCGATTTTGTACTGAAACAGTAGGTATATCAGGCAGACACCGTTTTTCAACTATAGTTTTATTTTACCAAACCATTAAACACTCATCCCCATAGACCAGAATAATTAGATTCCATATGTAGCAATAGTCTCCTACACCTGCTGCGACTAGTATCTCGGTAAGTGTCCTCATCTCACTTTGAACTAAAATTCTCGAAAGGGCTCTGCATGTTGGACCCATATCCCCGTGTAAGCCTCCCAAAGAGCCGGGTTTTTCCTAACGCAATTAGGAAAATACCCGTGAATGAGAAACAAATAATAATAAAATACTTTATTTCGTTATCAACGGTTAAAACACAAATATTGTACCTTTTGTAAACATTGTGGCCTTCCACAATAAATATACTCCATTAAGTAGTCCATTGATTTCACAGATAATTTGGAGTGATTGTTTCAGAAATTAGCACATTGAAACAAAAACAATTTCTTCAGGTTAGTTATAATAGTATTGACTTAAAATAAATAAAATACTTACTAGCGGGCATGGCAATACCGTAATCTTTACTGTCCAGTAGACCGCCAACCATTTTTAAATCACAGTTACGTTTTAATTTATATTCGATGGTGCAAGATTCCATGAAGAAAGCATACTTATTTCTACTTTTTAGAACTCGTTTTTCTCCTTCTTCATTTGAATTCATTAAAACCACGGGATTCGCCATCATAGATTCGTACATACGTTGATACATTTTGTCTTTGGATGACTAAAAATGATAATACATGCTATAAGAAACTCACTCATTTAGGAGAACGGATTAAAAGAAAAAATATGGTAAAACCACATAAATATTTCGGATATTTCTAGTGTAAAATGTAAATAAACAAAGAATCACTTAAATAAGTCAGGCTGTAAACAATAGTGGTCTAGGTTCTTTATAATAATAATTATTAATTACAAACTATGTACAAAGAAAAAAACGATTATCGAACAAATAATGACTGAATACGGTTTTATATTTTGAAATTTGATTTAATCATAGTACATTGTATACGGAGGGTGGACCACACATGCGCAGAGGGTATCGTAGTTATTACTTAATATCTGTCCTATCTTTTGTGCGTAGATGGTACGTTTGCGCTTCTATTTAGTATACATACTATTAAGTTCCGAACATAATATATTATGGCGTTTACTTTTTCCAAAGACCGTGTCTTGATATAATTACCTTTAGAAAATATAATCGCCTTAGTGTCTGTTCAGAATATAAGAGGTATATTAGATAAACAAAAGCGCTGCATTATAAGATTACCTTAAAAAATTCAAGAGTAGACCCTCCATTAATGGCACCGTACAGAATCTTAGTTTGTTTAGCCAAGTCATCGACACTGTTAATTGGTTCGTTTTCCAAGGCTGATGTCATGGAAGCTGACAGCTGAGCGATATATGTTTGACACACAATAACGGCGAAGAACCACCACATACCACAAACCCATCTAGTGCCAAAGGCTCTGGAAACAAGAATACATAACCACAAATTTTAATATCCGCATGTCGGCCCCGAGGTAAACCTAACAACGTAACTGCCTCCGTGGCGCAGTTCGAATGTTCGAACTTTCGAATCCCGGGTCGGGCCAACAAAGAGTTATTGGGTTTTACTATTAAGAAATCTCCATAGCAGCCCGCTTTAGGAAATTGGCGTTGTTCACGCCCGTGCCTCAGCAAGCACGTGAAGCCGTTGGGCTTGTGCTTGATACCGGTCGTGTCGGATTGCCGTTCTTTCGGATCATGGGTGTTAGGGAACAGAGAGTGCACTTGTGTTTGTGCACACACTTGTGCACTATAATATCTCCAGCGCAGACAGCCAGTCTCCGTTAAGATTGATCGCCGTGACCGAATTTCGATCTGGAGGATATTATAATTAAACCTGCTTTATTCAGCTTCATCAAATTCGGTTAAGCCGCGAAAATGTAGCTTGCAAAAAAGTGGCTTTTAGTATTGATATTGAATTTTCTTGTATACGTAAAACTAACTTGTCAGTGCCTAAATATACATTTTTGTAAACTTGCAAATAAAAATAGCGTAATTCTAATTTTCAAAGATGAAAGTACTAAAGCTAAATACACGTACTTTGGCAAAATATCGCATCCTTGCGTCATGATAGAACCCATCGTCAGCCAGGCGCAATTCTTAAAAGTCCATATGTTTTCTAATTCTTCTGGGTCTTTTTCACAGGGTTCTGGGTTTTCCCAATCAGCTGGAGATATTCTGAAATAACAGTTATAATTATTTATTACTATAATGTATTAGATATAAGTAAATGTAATAAACTCACTAACCCCATTGACGTTCATAAGTGTTACTTTGTGACCTAAGTGATTAAATGATTTTTGACTTTGACTTTGAAGTTTGTACTGCAGAAAAGTTAAGCGTTAGGTGAATTATAAACAGTTTTCTCTAGTAATAAAGGAACTGCGATCTGTTTTGTAAGACTGATTTCAAGGCTGTTGTAACATTTATTATATAGCCATTGAAACAGAATGCATACGGATGGCGTAGTGGGTTAAGTGGTAGCCCCGCTACTGCCACTGCGCCGAGTGTTGTGGGTTCGATGTGTACACGATACAAATATTTGTGTGATCAACAAACAGTTGCTCCGGGTCTGGATGTACTTTGTGTAAGTTGTTTGAGGCCGGGACTCCACCAAAGCGGAGATGTGTGCGGTGTGCTGTGTGCTGTGCGAGTAGAGATGTTCTTCAGCTCGGATGCGAGGCGTTGAGTGACATCGCTCACTGCACGCCGCTCACATCTCCGCTTCCATCGCGCCATACAAATATTACACATCTCCGCACAACGAACTCCACTGAAGCTGAGCGGAGAGGAGATGTGTCAATAACACAATTCTATTGGTTGTTTAAAAAACATCTCCTCTCCGCTCGTCTCGTCTCCGCTTTGGTGGAGTCCCGGCCTGAATGTTTGTAAAAGCCCCTCGCGCCCCTCAGCATGTACAGCTAAAGCGGAACAGGCCTTAAAAAAACTTGAAGTGTATTTCACCACAGCATGACACTGTTGTCCAGTAACACAGTTTTCATATTTATTTTTTTATAATAATAATAAATCTATTTATTTTTCTCACCACAATATTATACATGCTTTGCATCTCGGTTTAACATATTTAACAATTAGTTATTGTGGGGAGAGTGGTACTTAAGCTAGGCTCGAGGCCTGTCAGGATACCAGGTCTCCACCGCTTATGCATTTCATTTCATTATGTACATACTTTATAGTAAATGGCTGTAGTAAGAACTATTAATAAATGTAATAAATTATTGAATACAAATCCAGTTATTAAATCTACAATAAAATTAGTAACTACTAAATGAGTTTATGTGAATGTGTGTGTGTGAGGGTGTGTGGGTGTGTTTGTTTGTGTGTATGTAAATGTATGGAATATGTTACGTTATGTAAAATTTAAATAATTATAAAGTTTTCGGTGTCCTCGTTATTATGATTTTGGAGCCAAGTGGATTAGTATTTGATTGCAATTCGCCGTTATTACATTTGTTATAGAGGAACCCACCGAAATGGCTGAAAAACCGATTAGATCTTGAGATGCACTTGGGATTTGCACACTGGATTTTATCGCCTTTTACCACACGACAACGAAGGATTATAAGTTAATTGTTAATGCTGTTTTAACAGAGTATTTAAAATAAACATAATATCAAACATTATTTTATATGAATGTAGTGTATTTACCTGGCGCAGATAAAAAGTATAATAGACACAGCACAGTATGCAGTAGCTGTGTAGATCCAAACATCAATAGTGTACGGATAAAGGAAAGAGAACATACCAGGCGGTACTTTAACGTCCTTCGTAAATAAAATACTGATACCTAGAGTCATGAAAGGTACTGAAAAGTCTACGACTTTTTTACGTTCCTCCGTTATAGTTAAGTCACATACAGCTAAGTCAGCTTTCTGTAAGAAAATATTACATTCTTATTGTTTAACATTATGTAAGCTATTAAGCGATAACCTACCGGGAGACGGTTAGACTGTCACGCAGAGATCTCGAGTTCGATCCAAAGCACCTCTGGCTTTTTGAAGTTATGAGCGTATTAAATAGTTAATCATCGCTTGCTTTACCGGGGAAGGAAAACATCGCGATGAAACCTGCATGACTGAGAGTTAATCGTAATGTTCTTGAAGAAATGTGAAGTCTGCCAATCCGCGATGGGTAGCGTGGTGGACTATGACCTACCTCTTCTCATACTGAAAAATGGGCCGTGCTTAGCAGTGGGCCAGTTAATATACAGGGCTGATATTATTATAATATTTAACCATTAACTAACCAAACTCGCTGGTGCACTGGTAGCAACTACAACGGCTGCGCATGAAGGCTCGAGTTTGATACCCGTGTCGGAAAAAGTGTTGCTGGATTTTTCTATTCAGAAAATCTTAGTGGCACCACGGATTGTCCTCATTATGCCGTAATATATAGAAGTATAATGGAAGCAGCCCCGTTATGTCGGACCTATATTTTCTATTTAAGTGTATCGAATCGGAATGTTCCAGCAAGATGGTTGAAAATTGATTCCAGATTTCCAGGCTAGTTGTTCTAATGTAATGATCCTTGTTGAATGGACGAGTTTTTATGTAACACAGACTTTTTGGCTTGAAAGAGCTAGGTTTTATCTAAGATATTATTCAACCTGTCAGCAATCATATTAACATATTATAATTATACAAAACATTGTGTCTGGACGCCTGTGGCGACCATGAACAAATTAAGAAGGTTGATCGTCTCTTCTGATTATTGTCATCTTTAATCGTCTTATAAAAATACTTAAATTCATATAGTATAGTATAAGTAACAAATAAACTTCATTTCGTGTGAGAAGCGTCTTCTATAGAATAACCCGAAGGGACCTTTGGAATATAAGCGCGAGATTACTATTGGTAGAGTTTCATCGGCATTACACCATTTTGAATTTATAGGTCTCAAGTTATAGAGGGCTCCTTTTGGCGTCTATGAGGTACAGTTTGCGACATCATGTTGCCACTAAGAATTTTCGTAGCTGATTACCCCTATAACACTTAGTTCGACCCGGAAATCAAACCATGCGCGGTACTCACATTTCACCGTTGCGCAATGTATAAGTTATAAAATAATATTTGCATTTACTTATAAGCTTACAAGAATATGTTCATTACTAACCTTATCCAGTAAATCTCCAATTAACCCAGTCCATTTTTTGGTTACAGGGTCATACACTCCATATTTCTTGTCCTCATCGTATACGAATTCATAAGTATAATTAAAGTTTTCATCTCTTAATATGCGGAATATATCTCTTACTAAGTCGACAGAAAATCCTTCCCATTTACTATCAGCATCTTCATCTACACAATCATCATCTTCACACTCTACTTTCTCATAAAAGTATGGTTGAGCTCGTCGTGATATAACCTAGGTTGATATGAAACAAGGCTTAAATGTCTTATGTTTACGCGAGTGTTATACATTGAAATTAAACTACTTTATACGGATTTTATAGCGTTGTTTAATTTTAAAACATGGTGTTTTAAAAATTAAACAACGCTATAAAATCCGTTTTACAACTAACAACAATTTTGAAATTATAATTTACTACTGCATTACACTGTTATAAGTTACTAGTCTACTTCTATTTAAATTAATAAAATTATTCATTTCAAGATAACCACCATTTTAATCTCCCCGTGAACATGGCTGCTGAAAAGCAACTGAAACGTCAGGGAAACTGTAAACTTAAATAGTTTTAATCATTTAAATAGCTTAAATAGAATACACAGAACAGTAACTACATAGTAACACTGTTTACAGTAGTAGTTTAAAAGTTTCAAAATTATGTGAAGTGTTTTTAAAATAAACAACGCGGTAAAATCCGTATACTTAAAGTAGTTTAATTGCAAAGCTCAGACGACCAATTATTGTAATTAAATATGTTCAAACTAGAGTGCCGATTAAGTCTTACAAGCGTCATTTCTGAACTAAAATTTATGGTATTGACGATTATCCTTTATGATATTGATGACACTATGTAAGACGGATCAGATCTCGGATTTGAACAGTTTTATTACGAGAATTGACCATCAAACTGTGTACTACGAATTTTAAAGACTGTACTTACGATAAAATGTTTAGTAGACTGTGTATTTTTAAAATCTTCTTCCAAACTTGTTCTAGTGTCAATAATTCGTGATCCCGAGGCGGATTCCCATTTGCCGACAGTACGTCTTACATGCACATGTATCTCGTTCGCGTACAAAACATAATTGATTCTTTCACCTCGTTCGTTGAATTGTATATTGCCTGTAATACCTTCATACTTTGTCTGGAAACAAAATTTCCTTATTCGTAACACTAGACAACTTGGGCAACTCCTATCGCGGTATTTCTCGAGCGCTATGACTTGTCCTTCTTCAACTGAGGTTTAAAGAGAATATTATATTGCTAAAACCTACTAGCCGAGAAGCCATCCAGCAGCTAACTACTTATTAGACTTTACTACCAGGTAGGTCGCTGGCTCTGCCATAGATAAAATAATATAATGCATTATTCTAAAATATAAGCTACCTTTAAAATTTGATCCTGTAGTATAGCTCCATATGTCCAAGGCTCTTCTTCGGAGCCACACTCAAGTTCTGGAGGAGTAGACATGTAAGTTATGTTGCCAAGTGCCCTTACAATATGGTTCGCTACGTCATCCATGATCAGGGCTTCAGTCTGTTGAAATATAGCATTCGATTATTTAAATTAAAAGGGATTATCAGATTATCAATTATGGAATATTGAGCCAGCAAAAGCATTAAGCCTTTTTTTTATTGAATTATTTTAATCCATATAGGATCGTAATGGCGATTCCGGGTAATAAAAAATGAAAAAGGTCAAATAATCGATTAGTTCGCCCGAATAGGGGATGAAGGTGTATGCAAGATGCCTCTACTCGCATCTGTTTTTAATCCTGTATTTATAACCAAATCCGTTTAAATAGCGGCATTAAAAAATAATAGCCAAAGTCCAAATGGGACGCAAGATTATTGCTTTTATATTTTGATTTATGATAATATGTTCATACCGAAATACATGGTCTAAAGCAAAAGATGAGCTTTTGCCAACTTGAATACCGATACCCACCTCGAATTGTGCAACAGAAGTTAATGACATATCCCATTTTCCAACTCGGGGTGCTAAGGGATGCTTTCCGCCTTTGATAATATCGTAATTCGTGAGACTGAGCCACGTGGTGTTGGAGGGTAACTTCATAAGCTGTTCAGCTACAGTCGTTGTGTCTAACGAGACTATAATGTAGTGCTGGCAATATAAACAAATATTTTATTAGCAAGTTGTTTCTCTAGGTTTTTATTTGGAATCCTAGTAATTGCTCCCTTAAGGTATTATAACAGGTTCTTGATATTTCTATACGCTAAGTATGCATTGAAAGAAAATATTGTAATACAATATTTTCTTTCTTTCTAAATAGCGACAATGTAGTTCATGGCTCAATAGTACGTTAAATTTTGAATTCCTAAGTCGCCTTGCTTATTTCTTTATTTCTGGAATCACATTAAATGAAAAACTAATAGGAAACATATATAAAATTTATATAAATAAAACTTATCTCACCTCGATGGCGTAGTGGTGAGTGTAACCGACTGCCACGCCTGAGGTCGCGGGTTCGATTTCCGCACAAGTCAAATATTTGTGTGCATGAACATTGATGTTTGTCTTGGTCTGGGTGTTTCTATGTATAATATGTATGTATTTACAAAAAAAGTATATATGTATGTTTATCCATTGTCTAGTACCCATAGTACAAGCTCTGCTTAGTTTGGGCTAGATGGTGTTATGTGTATGTGATACAATATTATTATTATTCTACGTTATCCATGCAATGGAAAAACAATGATATAAACTAAGCATAAAATAGGTTACCTGGTAATTATTAACCAACTGCAGTTCCTCGGCTTCCTTCATATATTTTAGAATACGGTCGACGTGGCAATCCAAAATAATACGACTGTCTTGAAATTCCTTCAATTGTTTGAATATCTGAAATGATTGTATACAAATGGATATTAAAGTCAAATATGTTAATAGAATTCGATTCTTATGTGATCACTGATCAGTCTTATTTGTATACCAGAACTGTGAGTGCCTTTTAAAGTATTTTTAAAGTTATCACATTATATATCACAGTAGTGGCTGAATTTGGCTGTGTAAATACTAGGAACGAATGCCTGGCAAAGGTCAGGAAGTTTAAGAAAGAACGTACTGCCAATGACAAACTAAATACGCATACCATTGGCTTGGTTGGAAACAAACAGCCACTCTACGTAGACGACCACCTACCACCGGCTATGAAAAAACTATCGTATAATACCTGTCAACTTGTCAAGACCCTCAACTACGCATGTTGGTACTCAAACGGCAAGATCTTAGTGTGTAAAAGCGCAGCAGAGAAACCAATTTAAATAAAATCAGAAAAGTATCTTAGGCTAATTAAAATTAAAGCAACAATGACTATTTCACTTCATAGCATATCTTATACAGTTTGCACATTTTTTACCATTATTTTTGCATTTTCTATACATTTACTCAAATTATTACACGTATACATTCACTTACTCACACTCAACTACAATTACACTAAAAATTAACTACATATATGTTTAAGATCACTTGCCGCAACAACAATATTCACCCGTCTATATGCCGTAATTGTCTTACTTGCTATTTCGACAATACGATGATAGTTTCAGTTAATCGCTCCATATATTTACTTATTTGTGGGATAACAGTTTTTATTGTACTTATTATCTATAATTATCAACATCACTCATACTGCATAGTTACACAATTTGACGCAAATAAAATTCGATTGTATACAGAACATAAATAATGATTTAGATCAAATTGCTACAGCTCATTCGTCGATTTGTATGATAGAGGATTGCCGTAAATTATCTCGCTCACATAGAAGATCGTTAATCCTTCTTTGTCAAAATATCAGAAGCATTAATAGAAACTTTGATGGTTTACTTACAGTATTTGATAGAAGTGATGTCTTGTGGGATCTGATTGTTCTCACTGAATGCTGGCTGATAAACTCTCCCCGTATACCAACATGGTTACAACTCAGAAGTGACTCAAAAACATTCCTTACAGAATGAAGGTGTGGTGGTATATTTTAGCAACCATCTTCTTATTACCTCTTCCGAACCGATTTTGTTGGATGCAAATTGTTTATGTTTAACGATTAACAAAAACACGATAGTGACAGCGATCTATCGCCCGTCTGCTAATCAAAATGTGTCAATGTTCATTAGCTCCCTAAACGAACTTCTTTCATCTTACTCCTCTTTTAATAATGTCATTCTAATCGGTGATATCAATATTGATATTGCCGAAACAAATAGCGATCAACGCTCGTTAGAATACCTCAATATGGCTGCTTTCCACGGAATGTTACCGGCTCACACACTGTGCTTTCTGTTACGTAGCGAATACATCTATGCCATCAAAAACATACTTGTAAAAAAAACCAAGTCTCGCAACTCAGTTCTTCTACCGTAAAAAGTTGTGAGATCCATGTAAGACCAAGTGGATTAATTTATTCAGTCCCTAATTAAGGGACCTTCTGTCTTAAGTTATTACGTAATTAGCTAACCTAACAACATCTTATAGTGACCATATCAATATTTAAAATCTTTTATGTTTTAAATAAATAGATTGACTTGCCAATCGTTTATATTATATAAAATAATATATTATATTAAATTAGATTGTTTAGTGCGATAGTCTATTTAATACTTTACGGGATTTTGGTACAACTTCATAAGACATGTCCCATTCTTTCTTTTTCATTCCGTTGATTGACCATTTTACAAGTTAACTTTGAACATACACTAAGCAAAATTTTAAATTTGGCCATGAATGACCGAGTGTGGCTCCAGGCAACCCTACCAGTTCGCTTGGGTGGCCTCGGCGTTCGCAAAATTAGTGATGTCAGTTTACCGGCGTTCCTGTCTTCGGTCCACTGCACTGAAGAATTGACCAGGAAAATATTAGCTCCCACACTGGTTAATTCTGAAGTGTCGTGCAAGTCCGACGCAGTAAACGCTTGGTAAATGATCTATTCTCTCAGAGTCGGTGGGACGGGCCGCTCTGCAACATGGTGAGAGAACATCTCATAAACACATTTCTTAATGTTGCTGAGCGTGCCCGTTTATTGGCTGTGGGGGAGTGGGAATCGGGTCTTTGGCTCCAAGTACTCCCTTCGTCCAACATAGTGCCTATGTTAGACGAAGGGAGTACTTGGAGCCAAAGACCCGACATAGGCACTATGTTGGACGATACAACGTTCCGCATCGCTTCTTGCCTTCGTTTAGGTGCTCCATGTGTCTCTCCGCATCGATGTCACTGTGGGGAAGCCGTCGCTGGCCTTGGCCACCATGGCCTATCATGTAGTATGAGTCGTCGTAGCAATCTTAACGACATTATCCGTCGTGCTCTTGTCACCGCCGGCGTGCCAGCTCATCTCGAACCTAATGGTTTGGCACGTGACGATAGGAAGAGAACGGACGGTATGTCATTGATGCCTTGGAAGATGGGTAGGCCCTTGGTGTGGGACGCAACGTGTGTCGACACCCTTGCGCCATCACATCTTCCCAGCACGGCGGGTTGTGCTGGTGCTGCTGCTGCATCTGCGGAGACTCTCAAACGGCGCAAATACAAAAACCTGGTAGGGCAATTATGTTTTTGAGCAGTTTGGGGTCGAAACGCTAGGGTCATGGGATCCCAGTGCTCGTGCGCTCTATAGAGACATAGCAAAAAGGTTAATCGACGCTTCCCGTGACCAGAGGGTTGGCCTTTATTTTGCAGAAAGAATAAGCATTGCCATTCAACGTGGCAATGCTGCCAGTCTTCTGGGCACACTACCAATCGACTGTGATGCGGAGGAATATTATGACGCCTACTCGGATGAATTTTATGACTCCTTTCTGTTTTATAATATTTTAGGTATAAGTTATTTTTAATGAATTGTGGTTATATGTACATATTTGAAATCCTATAATAAAAAAGCGTAATCCTTTGAACATAATTATATATCTAGGTACCTATCTACACCTATTATTCCATTATATTATATTATACATCGGCACAAGTGTATCGAGATACGATTCTTGAGAATTGTGGTTAAGTATCTTGACAACATCATGTTCCATAACTAAGAATGGTCCTTTCAACAAGACTTAGCACCTGGTCATAAAGCTCGATCCACCCAAGCGTGGCTGGAAACGAACATTTCGGACTTCATCAGAGCTAAAGACTGGCCGTCATCTTGTATCGATT
The DNA here is from genome assembly GCA_963564715.1 of Catocala sponsa. Classification (NCBI taxonomy): domain Eukaryota; kingdom Metazoa; phylum Arthropoda; class Insecta; order Lepidoptera; family Erebidae; genus Catocala; species Catocala sponsa. The sequence continues at coordinate 14,738,586 of OY751338.1, read as the reverse complement.
TTAATCCGCTGGATTATGATTTATGGTCAGTTTTAGAGAGTATGGTATGATCTAAACGCCATGACAATTTGGAGTCCCTAAATCAATCCATAAGATTGGCAGTGAATAATTTTCCCATGGAGAGAGTGCGTGTTTCTATTGATAACTGGTCTCAAGGTTTAAAGGCCTGTATTTAAGCCAATTAAGATCATTTTGAATGAGCTTTAAATATTTTTAATGATGTTATATTAACGTACAAACTAATTCATATTACAGTAATAAATGTTTTATACAATAAAAAAAAAGATTTTTCTTTGTAACAATATTTATGGCAAGACTAGGTTTAATAATAATAATAATAATAATAATAATAATAATATTTATTCATTCAAACATCAGTACAATACATATACACATATTACATCAGTACACTTGGGCACTTAAAAGAAAAGCAATATATCTCTGGCCCCCACACTAGGATTCCCTGTGTCGTGGGGTCCAGTCCCTTCCGTTAGTTAAAAATAGATAAAAGAGAATGCATTTCTTGTGTATATTATTTTCTTGATGGCAAAAATTAAAACAAAAATATAATGAAAAAAAAGAATTAAAAACCAAAAATAGAAGCTAGTGAGTGTGTGTGTGTGTGTGTGTGAGTGTGTGTGTGCGTGTGCGTGTGCGTGTGCGTGTGCGTGTGATATTAAAAACCAATGTTTAAGAGGTTCTCGGTAAGGGCATAGTCTTTGAGAATTAGCCATTTCTGGATGGTGGGTTTAAGGCGGAATGATGTTAGGTTTATTATTGTATTATTATTTTTGAAGAATTTGTTGTATAGATAGGGTCCCATAAAAGTGTAAGATTGACGAGCAAAAACAGAACGAACTCTCGGTATATCCCACTTAAGAGTTCTGTAAGAGGTTCGCGCTATGGTTTTCGCAATTTTATGAAAGCGGAGAAGTACCGAGTTAATATAAAGCTGTCTCACGCGGAGGAGGTTACATTCTGTGTATAGTGTATTAGTAGAATAGCGCCAAGGTTTTTGAAACGCTATTTTTAAAATAGCTCGCTGAGCTCGTTCTAGCTTGAGAAGATATGTTTTTTTCCCCGCACCCCAAGCAATGATACAATAACCCAAGACAGATTGACAGAGACAGAAATATACGGTTCGAATAAGTTGCGGTTCTGCTACAGACCTAATTTTTTTAAATATGTGAGCTAACTTCCTTACACGTTTCGTAACTGCATCGATATGTGATTTCCACGAGAGATGTTCATCGATCATTATGCCTAAATATTTTATGCACGAAACTTGTTCAATAGTTGGGCATTGGCATTGCAATGAAGTTGGTTGCTTGACAGACTGACATGTGTGCAGTTTGACTTTTAGAGCTTGCTTAGGAGCAGACCTTTTGGATATACTTAAGGCTATGAGTTTTGTTTTACTTGCGTTAAGAGTTAGTAAATTGTTTTTCAGCCAGCTGGCAGTACCTTTAAGTCCCTCCTGGGCTACATCAACAACCTCTGTCCATGTCTTGGCATGGAAGATTAAAGCAGTATCATCTGCAAAAGTAAAAATATTAGCGTGTGGCAGTTTAAGTGAACAGAGATCGTTAATGTAGGTCAAGAAGAGAGTAGGACCCAAAACACTGCCTTGAGGCACGCCGTAAACAATGTCTGCATAATCGCTTGTGTGTTCTCCTATTCGCACTCGCTGTTTCCGTTCGCTAAGGTAAGATTGGAACCATTGTAGCGCTAGACCTCTAACCCCCAACAGTTCTAGTTTTTTTAGTAATATAGGTCGTGAGACAGTATCAAATGCTTTCGCCAGGTCCAGGAAAACACCAACACATTTTTGTCCGTCGTTAATTTTATCAGTTACAAAATCAGCAAGACCCGTGACGGCGTCTTCCGTGGACCGGGCAGAGCGAAATCCATATTGATTAGGAGCTAGAAGGTTATTTACCTCTAGATATTTAAGTAGTCTCATATTGACTACCTTCTCAATCACTTTCGACACCGTACTTAATAGTGAAATTGGCCTGTAGTTAGCAGGTTCCAGTGAATCACCTGCCTTGAAAATAGGTATTACCTCTGCAATTTTAATATTATTCGGAACTATTCCTGATGATAAACTAAGATTACATATATATGTCAGGGGCGTCGCAATCACATATTTGTTAAGCTTTAACATGTCATTACTGATGTTATCGTGTCCTGTAGCTTGACTGGATTTTAGCGTACCTATTATTTTGATAACTTCAATTTCATCTGTTGGTTGTAAAAATAGTGAATGGGGTGATTTATTTGAATTATAGGTAAGGCTTATATTGTTGCCTAATTCAGTTTCAGTTATTTCCAATCCATCTAAAACTGTCTCCGCCAAACGCTCACCAACAGTACTGAAGTAATTATTTACTGTATTTAGAGATTCGATGGCATCGTCTTTTAATTTTAATAATTGATCATTTTTATTTTCACATTTATTTAGATTACAGATTATTTTTAGAGAGTTCCATGTCTTTTTTAAGTTATTTTTATTTTCCTCTAGGAGGTTGTGTTCATATTTGATTTTTTGTTCATGTAATAAGTTAACGCAAATATTTCTGTAGGTCTTATATTTATTTTGTAATTCAAGATTGTTGCGATTTTTTCTAGCATCGATATGTAATTTGTCACGAATTCTAATTGATTTTAAAAGACCTGGCGTAATCCATTGTTTAACAATTATATTGGAGCTGCGAAAGTGTTGGGTAAATTTATTTTTCTCAATAAAGTTATTCACTTTAGAGATAAAATATTGTGTCGCCTCCGTAATATCGGTTATATCATATAGTCCCAACCAGTCAAAATTCTTTAGGTCTTCATGTAAGCTTTCATAGTTGATCTTAGTGGCTTGTTTTCTAGATTTTTCTTTGGAGGAATTTAAGCCAAGGCTACATAGTACGCTGCTATGATCTGTAACATCGGAATGACAAACAATAGTCGTAGACGGGTGAGAGGATTTGATTAGACAATGGTCTAAGCAATTTAGTTCTCGTGTTGGTATGTTATGCCCAGATACATAGCCATAATGAGCCATTAAGCTTAGGAACTCATCTGCTCGGTAATCAGTGGAATTCTCTTTAATATCAAGATTGATGTCACCTACTAAGACGCAGTGTTGGCTTTTACATTTCTTAATAATGTTTTCCAAAGAAGTTAGAAAATTGTTTATGTTTTGAAAAGATGGTGATCGATAAATCGCTATTATAGTATGAGTAGCAATATCTAATCGTAGACAGTTGGCATCATTAATGTCCGGTTCCGACACGCATACTTGTAAATCCGCTTTAGTGAATATCACTATTCCGTCACATTTATTTAAATATTTAGTTGAGTAAGAACATTTGTAACTGTCTAAGTGCAATCCATTAAATGATTCATCGAGCCAACATTCAGTTAACACAATAACATCTGGTTGAAATTGTAGACGATGTAAAAGTACGATTAGAAAGTTAAAGTTTTTATTTATACTTCGTATATTTTGCGAAAAAACTGTAAATTGTTTCGAAGTATCACCAAGGTGTTGTTTACACATATCAGGATTATGCAATTCTAAAGAATTAGTTAGTTTCATACTATCAATATCATCTAATAGTTTATTATTATCGAACATAGTGATAGATTAAATATTTAAAATGCATCACTACTCGGTATGTCGGTATATTAAAATAGAAGTAAATTAAGTATGTGGTATTTGTAAACATGAAGACTAAATAAAATTGTAAGCCATTGATTTGTGCACCTTTAACAGCAATGTGTGAACTATTTCTGATTAGTGACAATATACAGTTAAATATATTAATTGATATTAAGTAATTGGGTATGCACGCGGCTATATTTTGAGTGCGGGTAAATGTAGTGTTGTGATTGCGAGTGTATGTAGTAGGATTGTATGTTCTCAGATGTAGTGACTTGTGTTTTAGTATATGTAGTTGTGTATGTGTAGGTGTCTGGTAGCTACGTATTTTTATGTTACATTTTAGTTTAAATGCCTGTAAAAGAACTAAAGTTATAAAGGGGTGGCAAATAGACAGTATTATGATAAGTAAAATTAAACCTAGTCAATCTGACTTCTTCAAATTCACAAGCTGAGCTTCATTCTTGATCTGTATGTATTCTGAGCCCTCCTTCTTTTTTAAATACACATTGCCGTTCGATGTCCAGCAATATTTAAAGTTTTCTGATTTTGCAACATCTCTTGCGAGAAAGTGTAGCCGTCTTGATTTAGAAGTAAGTGATTCAGATAGAAAGAGGGCCGAAGTGTTATTTTCAATTCCCAGGTTAAGGATCTTCAGTTCCTTAGTTTTGTTGTAGTGCCTGGCGGTGCTCAGGAATTTAGTCTTTAACTGAGTATTCGAAAATTCCGCAATTACAGTGGTCTTTAAAGGATCCTTCTTGTTCGGCACACGGTAAACGTCACGTAAGTCCCCTGGGTAAAGAGTGATGTTTAAACATTTCGACAGCTCATTTATGTAGTTGAAGAGAATGTCTTTGTTTTCGTTTTGTACTCGAGGAATATATCTCAGTTCGATGCTTGTTTTTTTAATGTCCATGCATGAGATAATTGTTAAATATACATACGTACATACATAGATTCACGCCTGCTTCCCAGAGGGGTAGGCAGAGACTACGGATTTCTATTTGCTACGATCCTGACACACTTCTCTGGCTTCATTCACTTTCATCACATTCCTCATACACGCCCTTCGGTTCAAGGTGCTCTTAACCTGGCCTTTGTCCAGAACGCCTCCGATCTGATCGAGAGACATTCGCCTAGGTTTTCCTCTTGCGACTGTTCTATTCACTTGCTAAATATATAATTGTATGAATGATATAAATGCTAATGAATCAACAAAACAATCTATTGGGTTTTTTATTATGCAGTTCACACTAGTAGTAGCAGAGAGGTATGCCTACTATCACGTGGAATCTAAAACTATAGCTCACGACATATCATAATAGCAGATGTAATAAAACTCTATCTATTGTATTAACATTTCGAGTAAGGTTTATGGTATGATTGTATCGCCCAGTGTTTTCAATACCTACTGTTTACTTTGGATACATGTTCTTCATATCCTATTGAACTAAATCCTGATATTTTGAGAATGTTGGAGATATTGACATACTATATAAGTCACAATACGACCACGAAGCTGTATCTGACCTGGCCAAAGACTATTTCACAACAATTAGCCTAATCGACCGCACCTATTGCAATTCCGGCAGCATTATTTTACCGTAGATTCCTTATTTAAAATAAATAATAAGAGATAGAGAATAAGAGAACAATTACAGTAAGTTACCTTACGATTGTCGCCATTTGGATCCAGTTTATGAACAGAGATTCTTGATAGTTTTGAGACTTCAGCAATAATCTTTTGTATTCTCATCAATCCTAAAACAATTATAGATATTATTAATAAAAGTAACTGTGACTTAAATATTTGGCAATTTACTATTATACAACAGTCACTACAGTGTATCGACAGGGAATGCTGCTGCTGTGCTTTAGGTCGTAGGATGGATTTCAGGATCGGGCAAAGTGCTATTAGGATTTTTTGTTCAGAAATTTTTAGTAGTAGCATGGAGTCTTGAACCGTTCCCGTTCTTCGTTGAACGGCAATACGGCCTCCTATTACATGGGACCTAAACTTAGCAGGCGAAATTTTGGTGTAATAAATTTCTACGCATCCTTTTATATACTTTCTGGAATATAAGCGTGAGACTAGGTTTGTTTTTACATAGGCTCAGGCAGATGATGTAGTAGTGGTATGTAGATGTATTCAGTTACTTATTTAGTTCCTATGTAATAACCGATACGCATATTTTGTATTGGTATGCTCATGTAAAAGCTTTTTAAAAGAATACAGAGGAAAATGCAATAATGCTTAAAACAAAACAGACCTAACCATCTGTCACTTACGCCATAAGACCAACCAAGTATTCTCTTTTAATAAAAGCTTTTATATGTCAAATGAAGCCGTCAGCCAATAAAGGAAAGCTGAAGCCCTTGAGCTTCTGGCCAAGATATATAGGTAAGGTGTATTTCACAATGATGTAGAAATCTTATAAAAATTAAAAAAATATAAATATAAAAATTAAATAATAGTTAATTATCCGTAGCTTTAACTCTGAAAGGAAACATCGTGAGGAAACCTGCATGTCTGAGAGTATTCCATAATGTTCTCGAAGATATTTGAAGCCTGCCAACCCAAACTGGGCCAACATGGTGGACTATGGCTTAGCCCTTCTCACAATGAGAATATGGGTGATATTGTTATTTATTATATACATACCAAAGGTATCTTCATATAGTGCTGCAAAATTTTCCCATCGGTAGAACTTAACAAGTTTGCCATAAGCTAGTGCAATTTCTTCAGCATTGGGATAAAAATTTATAGAAATATGTTTATATTTAGGTTTGTTCTGGTCTTCATCATTTTTTTCTTCAGCAGGTGCTTCATTGTCTTCAGATGGTACGTCTTCTTCGTCCATTTCTAACTCCGGGTCCATAGGTTGCCAAGTAGCTTGTATATGCGGGACATTAGCTTTCGTACATTGATCTCGAATCGCTCCATCTGATATTGGATTTTGAGGGCCGAATATTGCAATTGGTCTTATCGACTTTTTTGAACACACTGGAATTGTAGGGGAAAATATAAAAATATATTTATAAATAAACATTATTAGTAAAATATTAAGTCACAGGCGACCATTGTCTTGATATTATTTTGTTAACTAGTTATAGCAGTCTGTTAAATAAGAAAAGCTTCAGTTTGTTGAGTTTGATCGCTGAGTGTGTTTGGGTGATGTAGAGGCACAAACCAAGAGGATTATTATTCTACGTATGTCTATGCATCTTTGTAACAGCTGTTATTTCATTGCGACACCAATTTTGGAAGGTATGGTATAACTGCTTTTTGGACATTTTTTTATACACGAGGAATAATTCCTGTATCGTGGGCGACAAATATTTAAACAATGTGTACTAAGAATACCCAAACTCGGAAGAACTATTTGTGGATCACACATTTTTTTGCCTCGAGCGAGGCAGTGGCAAGGCCGTTACTGAAATCATTACGGCTATCGTGAAACATTATTTTTACCTTATAACATTTATCACAAGGTTTATTAAAATACACATAGACTGCTTAGCAGCTTGTGGTAAATATTTTTTAGTTTTCATTCGGACGTTTGAAGTTCGAAATCCTTTGAGGACAATGTCACGTGCATTACTTCTTCAGACTATGTTTAATGTAGCCGTAAATTGCAGCTTGCGGTATTTCCTCTTGTGTTGGCACTCAAAATGAAGTCATACTTAACTTACATTCTCTCCATACTGAATAGCTGTCTGTTCTCAATGGCCTCAATATTATTGGATGTATTTGAACTTCTTTTAAATTAACACGGCGTAAGCTCTCGTTGAAGGCTTCTTGTTGAGTGACCGCTTCTCTGCTGAAGATACCCACTGTGGACATGGAAATAATAATCAAGTGTAATTAATTTTAAACATGCCGAGCTTGCGGCTTTTTTTGCTGTGGATTATGTATCTACCTATTGCCGCGCCAAGATGTTTCTTTTGACATAATGCATTGTAACTGTTACCGAATAACTCTAGATTACCGATCGTAACCAAATGTTATGATTGAAACCTGGCCAGATAACATATTATCAGCACACAAACGGACAAACAGATAGAGATTTGTATTTTATAATCCTGCCTAATATTATAAATGCGAATGTGAGTTTGTTACGCTTTCACGCCTTAATTACTCGACTGATCATCATAAAATTTGATCAGCATAATAGTCAGGGACATGTCCCTATGTCCTTTACATAGGGTACCTTTCATCCAGAAAAAGTATTGTTTCCGAGCGACAGTTAATAAAGAACATTAGGTTTTAAGAACAACGCCCAACTTACCTCCTAATTCAACATAATCTTGCAAATAGTAGTCCTGTAGTCTTGCATTCGACAATTTGGAGTATAAAGCGCAAAATAAAAGAACTCATATTTTAATTATTATAGGTGATTTACAGAATGTTTTATATTTTGCAGTTATAACTATATCTAATATAATAAACAGGAAGTGTAGCAAGTATCGGCATTCTTTAAATAACATTTTGATATTAAACATATTACTAATTATCTGTTCAGACTCAATATTCTGGTAATGAAAATGTTGGTAATGAAAACTTCAATGTTTTGGTAATGATATAATTAAAGGTAACTCAAATATTTCTAGATGTTACTCACCTAACTGGTATGAAATCTCATTAAACTCGGCATACTGGAACTGAGGCGTACATTCTTGAATACAAAACAAAAATACGAGAAAATACCACATGATGTCCAAAACTTTACTGAAAATTCATGACTGATATTATTAAATAAACTATTTCATTGTAAGTAGTGGGCACACCGCTTAGCGAACGAACGTCTGGTTTGCCGTTCTGAAATAAAATTAACTTTACACAGAATTACTAAGAAATAGAGGTGACAACAGTCTAGGAAACACGAGTGTGTCGCTTCATCATTATAAATCATGTATTCCTCTAGTCGTTCATGGAATAAGTACTTCTGCATGTATATACATACATATATGCTGTGCCGCATCTAAACTGAATAATGTTTGTGAATCATAGCAAAATAATTTCCCGGCATTTGATGTGATTCAGTAAACATGTGACGGTCGAGACGACGGCGGCCGCGGGCGCGATGGAACATCTCGCAATGGCTACTTACGCGACGCGACGGGCACACGACGTGGCCTAAAACTGTTTTCTAAAAATACTTCAGACTTTGTGGAGGCGGCCGTCGCGCCGCACTCACGTGGCCATCTAAACAAAATTTCATATTCACAAACCAAAAATTTCAACAATGATAACTTTGAAAGCTTTGTTAATTTTAACCGCAACAGTTTACATACAAAATAATCAAGCTTCCCGCACCGCTGCCATAGCCCCTATAGGTATGTTTCAATATGAATGTAAACCAAACAAAATACCGAACATAAACAAATATTATGCGTATATTTCCAGGGGGTCTATTCAACCGGTTAAGTTTGGGAAGCTCAGTGGAAGCGTATAGAAAAATTGTAAACAATAGCAGAACGTACCATGGTCGAACGTTATACGCAGAAGTGGTTGACAGCTATTCCACTTCGTTAGAATGTAAGTAGCACTATGTTAGTTTGTTTACACTTTAAGATATAGTATTTCTACGGGATAGGTTTTCTATGGGGGCGCCATCTGGCAGCGGGTTGTTCAGTCCACTGTTTTATTATATTTATAAGCCATAAACTTTCTTTAGGAAAGCTATAGTATATAAAACTGCACTTTTATTATATCGTTATGTAATTCGTAACGCAATGCATAATGGCTTTTGATTTTATTTTATTATTTATATTTTATTGTTGTTGTCATGGCATTTGTTATGTTCCAGTGTGCCCGCTTACATCGGATGGTAAAGGCTTAATAGCTTTGATAGATGCCCGCCCGACTGATGGTATCTGTGACACAGTTTGTCTTCTTTGTAATAGGCTGAATGTAAGTATTTATTAAATATTTGAATTTGCCTAATTTGCCCAATGTAGTAGCGCAGTGGCAGTAGCGTCGAACACGCAGATAGAACCATTAACGAGGTTTAATATTTACATTCCACACACATTGAAATTTACAAAAGAGACACCAAACCTTTTTTTTGACCAGTTCTTAACTACACATTTTGCATATGAAATGTGAACCAAAATGCTGGTTATAATCTACAAAATGTACATCCTGACTATTGTTATAAATTAGAGTTCTGTTTGTTTACTTGTTTATGTGTTTGTTTGTTACACTTTCATGCGTTACCTACTTGACTGATCGATATGAAATTTCGCATACAACTTGTCACAGAAAACGACATACCTTTTATCCAGAAAAAACAACTGGTCTTGCGCGAATCCGCGGCCAAATATTAGTAAACCATAAAACATAGATTTTCATAAATTGATTTATAATTATTTGTATATGAGAACAAAATGTTTTCATACGCAATCAGAAACAGGGGAGTCCGTGTGCGGACGAAGGGTGGCAAAACATCACTGACTGTCGAACAGAGCTAATTACACCAAGTGCCATAAATTAATGGACGTTGCACTTTTATGAACTTTGTGTATATAAAATTATATTATCATGTTACGTTATACGTTTAAACATATTTCAGATAGCACATTTGTCTACGGGATGGGAGCCAGCCGAAACTTTTGCTGAGGATTTATTTACATTTTACTATCATCCCACACCGAAATTAATCTCAACGGCTTTCGCAGCTCTTATCAAGGAATTACAGTGGGACAAATTCACAATTCTGTATGAAGACGAAAGCAGTAAGTATCTAACAAATTGTTTATTTAAATAATTAGCTGATGACGCAAAGGGGTTGAGTAGTGAATACGTCACTATGCCGAGCCACGTATTGTCAATTCGGTCCCCCATACAGCACAAAAATTGTATGATTTATAATTTTGTGAACCTGGGTGATCATCCTGTCCGTTGTTTAATTGTTTGTAAATACTCTCGCGATACAGGAATTATTCCCAGGAATTGTTATTTTTAAACTAAAGTTAAAAGTAAACTTAGAATATACTCCGATGTGTTATTTAAATGAATAATGTCATACTAATTTAATATATTAATTCCAGGTTTAATTCGACTTCAGGAGGTAATAAACTTATGGTCCGGCGAGGCAATTCTGTTCCGGAAACTAGATCCCGTAGAAGACAATCTTGAAACATTCAAGTATATACTTAACGTGGCACACATGAGCTATCACGTATTAGATTGCAACGTGCACAATATTCCCAAGTATATGGCGGAAATCATACAAGTGGATAATTATACAGAATACCAAGTGAGTTTTACAATTAATAAGCATTGATTCAGTCATTAGATTATGCTACTTCCAAACTAGCTTATACAATAACAATCGAAAAAACTAACAATATACTGGCGATAATAAAATCGAATCTTTCGACTATTTAAGTAAATAGACTTATTCGAATGCATTAATCATTGATGTTCATTAATTATTTGCGAATGTATAAAGCGTGATTTTTACCGCGGTACGAAGCCAAGAGATCATGAAAATATTGAGATCGGAGGACTGAGGTGCTTCTAAATAACTAAAAATGATAATCATCATTGCCTGCTACGTATGAAAATTTGTCACGATTGACTATTGTCTCTATCAAATCACGTTTTGAGTATTCGAATAGATTTCAAAATAATCAGTGACAACGAATATATTAACATGCGAATGCGGGATTCTATCGTAGCAGTTTTGCACATCGCTAGATAAATCAAAAACTTCAACTGGTGTCAGATATTTAGCCTGGAAAGTATTGACTGGCATTGAAAGCGGTTAGACTAGAATTCAATTGATTTCAGGCAATTATACAAGTCGGCTTTACTGTGCGTGTGCGTGTGCGTGTGCGTGTGTGTGTGTGTGTGTGTGTGCTTTATAAGGAACAATTGTGGCTATAATGAGCAAAAGTGAGCAGCTGATACTCACTTTTGCTTCAGGGAATGACACACCGAGCATAAGAGCAAAGTAAATGGTCTTGCAAAGTCTAGATTTGTATCGTAACAACTATTTGTGGATACTGGTGACATGCCATTATTGAATATGATATTGAATTATTGAATTATTGAATACTGTATCTGAGTAGGGCTGTAACCGCGCAATCATTTATAGAAATGTCTTTCTTTATTTCCAGAGCTTTATATTAACAAATCTCGATGCTTATGCGTATGACTTTAAAGATATGACGGACCTTATGGCCAACATTTCGACGCTTCATTTGACAGACACCTCCAACAACGCTCGTTGGATAGACATGGGTATGGACACTGCCAAACCATTACAGGTATGTTATTTTACCTTTTTAATAAACAACAATCGACGCGGTCGTAGGAATACCATCCATTGATGACGATTCATCATCATCTTCCTAAGCCTTGTCCTGTCATCTAGAGTCGGCTCTCCTTGTCTGCTTCTTCCATTGTTGCCGGGTTTGAGCAATTGAGGCACCCACTCCAAATTCCTGCATGTCCTTTTGGACTGTTGTCATCAATGGTACGTCATATGTACGTATCATTGATGACGATTAAAAAGCAAATTATAAAGCATACATAAAGGACTTGTTTAAATACTATTTAATGAAGGCCAATTTTCAATTAATGAAAATTATTTATTTCATCGTTCATATAAGCTTGACTAAAGTTTGCGAGCTCAATTCCCGGATCAGAATTTATTTTCCAGAATGCAGTTCGGGTCTATAAATGTACGCCTTAGACTGAAATTAGGTAAAACATGTGGTAAAATTAACATTGCACCAGGTATATTTCCTCCTTTCTTTCTGGGATATACTTGCGGCAGAATATATAAGGCGTACCGAATTAAAAAAAAAAAAAGTTTTAATTTCTTATGATATGATTTATCTACTGAACTCTGATTACAATTCGCCTAAACTAAACTCTTCAGAAGCATCCATCTGTGATACAATGTTGTGTGTTATTTCTAAATAATATACTTCATACTAATTTAAATATTTTATAGTTGGAGACTGCACTAGTAGCTGACGCTTTAAGTCACATAGAAAAAGCGATACGAAGCATGCTCTCGCAGCTTCAAGATGAGAGAGGCGTAGCTGAACCATCACCTCTATGCATGAAAACTGAAAAGGCAGAATACGAAGAACTTAAATGGGCATTGGGGAATGATTTTCGCGAAGCATTGTTAAGGGTAAATATATCATAAGTATGCTTTTATCTTTTGGTGTTGTAATATGAAGAATGACATAGCTTTAATTAGGTACTGTTATTTGACCAATATCAGCTCGGCTGGTATCGTTCCAACGCTGTACGGAATATCGCAATCCAATATTTGTTAGTGAGTAGTGACCCCGGATCGTTTGAAATGACGATTCATGTCATGTTTAACTCGCGTCTACAACGCACGAGTATCTGTTTCAGTCATGCAAGCTGCATACTATACTTATACAAAGCAGCAGGTATTTATACTGGTTGTAGGCACATTACAACTATATATACAAATATTTAATATTTTACTTAGTCATTTATTTCTGAATATATTTATAAATACTCTCATTATACATACATATTAATTATCATATTGATCAAATAAACAATCATTCTAAACACGCAATCGTAGTTTTCACTACAGTGGTTTTAAGGGTAATATAAAGAAATAGGAATATAAATTGGTGCCAATAAGTCCGAAATAAAATGATACTTAGAGGAAGGAAAATACACGAAAACTAAATGCTTTGCATGTTTTCTGGTGAAAATATAGCATGTATAGCTTTAAAATTAATATAATTATGTATCTTGTTACACATGTCTTTGAAGTTATGTGTGTAAATATTAAATTATTGCTGTTACACTTTAAAGAAATTTAAAAAAAAAATGTGATGTTCCTTTCAGCTGAGACACATTTTTTATTGGTGTTATATTCGTTTAGTATTGAAGTCAGTAGTCACAGTTATTTCCGTTGTTCATACCTTCTTTGTGTTATCAAAAAGGAAAGTTATCAAGTGTTTCTTGATTTTGATAACTTTTCTAAAATCGTAGAAGCTACTTGCGCTTACTAAAATATACTTGTTCCTCAGCATTTAACAAGCCGAATTTCAATGCGCTGCATAGACCACTGCATAGATATCACTTGCCTTACCTTTCACCTTATGAGTTTATTTAGTTTTTATAATACCTATGTATTTTTGTTGATTGATTGCTGGACGTCTTTACACCTAACATATTACAACGACAAGACCAGGTACCTAATCTTCTCAGTAGGTACTAGAGAATTCTAGTTTATATCAAACGCTCATATCATATTTTGATATGACTACAGATTTATAGCACGTCGATTTGCATGACAACGTTGTCAGCATGTGGAATATTTTAGGTCTAGTTCGACGCTGTTTTGATTTTATTCTAGATTGGTTTGTAGTTACACGTGATCCTAATTTATACTACTGGCTAGTTAACTAACATTTAATAGTTTAACTTTTAAACTGTTGTTAATTTGTATATCAATATAACTTTAAGAACCTTGTTACATTATAATTGATGACACACCGACGTCTAGATACAATAGTTTTCAATTATGTCTGGCATTCCAAAATTAACAGGTTAATGCAAAAATCTTATCTGAAATCTGAAATGCAAGTTCGGATTGCAAATAACAAAACAGAGTATGCAATCAATGATATTATAGTAGAATATATTTTTGTTAATTGTAGTAACGAATACTACTAGGATACAATGCGATTACAGGCCCTGAGTATCCACTTCTCCAGGATCTATTGCCGAAATAATCAAAGTATTTAAACGACTGAGAAATACTGATGACTATAATCAAATATATACCTGTGCCTTGTAGACAATAAGGACCGGGCCTTATGTGTGACCATAAAATTAACATAACCTATAAAATTTTAGTATGATATTTGGACATTTTCTCATATTATTTTCCTTATAGTGTGAACGTATTATATAATGACTATTTTGTGTTCAAGTGTTTTTTATAAGTACAAATCATTCTTATGTTCTTCTCCTAGACCAAAATATCAGGATTAACAGGCGATATAGATTTTGACGAAGATGGAACAAGAACAAATTTGAGACTAAAATACTCAAAATTGAATACAAATAGTGAATTTGTTTACGCTGGTGATTGGAATTCGAAAACAAACGTAATAACAATTATGAATATGATCGACGTTCGTTCCACTGCTGTCAAATCAAATTCAAAAATAAGGGTATGCATTTTTATTTTGTACTTTGTTACGACTAAATAAATTCAAATAACCCAGTATTTCGTGATAAAATTTAAAATATTTGCTTGATACATATTTCCTGCTGGACATAGGCCTCCCCCAAGGTTTTCCACACAGACCGGTCTTGGGCCACCCGCATCCAACCGCTTCCCGCGACCTTTACCAGGTCGTCGGTCCACCTTGTGGGAGGCCTACCCCTGCTGCGTGTTCCGGTGCGTGGCCTGTAATCGAAGTATATTCTATTTTGTTGTAACACTTTTCAGTTTATTAAATATCTTTGCTTCCAGGTGGTGACTAGAACAGAAAAACCATATTTTTATCAAGCTGAAGCTCCAAATGGTACAACATATTATAAAGGCTATGCCATTGACCTAGCCGATGCTTTAATTGCACGTATGAATAAAGACTATAATTTAAAGTTGGAGTATGAAATGTACCCCATCAGCAGTAATAGTTATGGCAATCCCATAACAGGTAGTAAGAAATGGGATGGTATAATCGGTGAAGTGATGGATCATGTAGGTTGTATTTATTTAGCAATAGCGATTTTACAGTGTGAGATATTGAATACGGTTAAAATATAAGCCTAATTTATTTTTGTTTGTTACATGTCTTGTAATAAGAAAATAGATTTAATGCATGAAATAACTGATTAGTATTGTTAACGGCACATTACATAGAAAACCTGAAATACATAAAATGTATTACAACATATTTATATAATTTAGGTTATATTAAGTACTATAAAATAAGCAGCGACAGCCTATTGAAGACCGTTGTACTCACTTCCACGCAGATTTGATCCCAAAGCACGCATATCTGGTTTTCCGAAGCTTTATATGCTGAGTAGAGTTCTTTATAATGTCCTCAAAGATATGTCAAATCTACCAACTCGCACAGGGCCAGCGGCGTGGTAGACTGGTCCAAC
This sequence comes from Catocala sponsa, assembly GCA_963564715.1. NCBI lineage: Eukaryota > Metazoa > Arthropoda > Insecta > Lepidoptera > Erebidae > Catocala > Catocala sponsa. Next base: position 14,722,792 of record OY751338.1, on the reverse strand, counting down.
GGTTCCCACTCTGATAAGAGGCCCATGCCAAGTAGTTGGACTGCTTATGTACAGCGCTGATATTATTATTAAGGGGTAGTAACTACTAAGCTTTTGCACGCGACTCTGACTTTGAATCGCGCTTGAAGTCGTTAAGACTGCGCCGAGCGTAATAAGACGCGGTTGGACTGAATGACTCGATATTCAAATCGGCGCGCGGCCGCCCTAGTAAAATTGTATGGAGGATTTGAAGTGCTTTTTTTAATAAATATGTATCTTTATTGTCAACCAATAACTTAAATATTTGGGAGGGATAAATTGTAATATAACTATTTATGTTTCGTTTAAGCTGTAAAATAGGATAGATTTCTACTGTTATAATCTAAAAATCACTTAATACGAGCTTACGTTTAAGCATTTTTTGTACAAATTTGCGTAATTTTGTAGGTGCAAATATTAATTATTTTTAGTTTTTAATACAGAGTAATTGTAAACACATTTATTGTTATGGTAAATGTATATTTTATATATGTTATGTATTAAACAAAAAGTGTCGATTTTATCAACTTAACTGTGACCGCCTGTTTTGGCATATTTCGCTCGGCGCAGTCTTAGTGCCTTTATTAATGGCTCGGGATAACCGAGATAATTATGAAAAACCCTTTAAATAGTTATTAGTGACTAATTACCTACTCACATGTCATATTTGATATTTTCCCTTCTTTTCCCGAGGGATAGAAAATTTACAACACCTACATCTACGCGAAGCCGCGGGGAACCCTTAGTTCTCCTAAACTGCGCTGTGGTATTTTAACTGTGGTTATTTAACGTGGTAACTATCAGTCTAGTGCAAGTACTGTACTCTATAATAATGTGTCAGCTGCAGTGCCGCATTCTGTTTTCTTTAAATTGTTCTTACCACATCGATGTATCCAATTACTGACAATCAGATGACAGAAACTGCAGCGTAAGTACCTACTATGTAGTGGCTTGATTAGTTTACCAAGACGTGAGGTCAAGGGCAACACTTACGTACATATATCAGGATATTTAGGTAATCATCATATTCTAAGGAACATAATTATAAACAGTTTTAATAAGTTCGGTATTATATTTCTATACATTTCAGAAAGCTGACCTGAGTATCTGTGACTTGACAATTACTTCAGAAAGAAACGCTGTAGTGGACTTCTCAATTCCATTCATGTCATTGGGCATTAGTATGCTGTTTAAGGAACCCGACGCTGAGGAACCAGACATGTTTTCGTTCCTGCGACCATTAGCTTTAGACGTCTGGCTGTACCTGGCCACTACATATATTATCGTCTCGTTTGTGTTACTTATCTGCGCTCGGTTAGTATTACAATATGATGCACTTATCTGAAAAGTAGTGCAAAGCTACATAAATCCTTACAACCTCTTAGCAGCTGCAGGGCTCAAGACGTCGTTCTCGAGACTTGAGATAAGTGGGTCGTACTGTACTTTACCAAGAAATAGTTTAATATAATTCAGTAAGAATAAAGTAGTTAGATTGATCGCGAGAATAAGCAACTAGTGCTAAACCTGGCCACGGCATTGTGGGTGAACATTTTAACCTTTTGAAGAGTCGTAACTATTTGTGATTAGAAATCCAAATAAAGCGCGTCCCGTTGATTGATGACCCTTTGATAATAATGTTAAAATAGGCCGATTAACACAATTTCATTAAGTGTTGATATGATCTATATATTTAGATCGCTGTATCCTCATGTAGTAAAAAAATATTGTTTCACAGAATGTGCCAAGACGATTGGGTGAATCCGCACCCTTGCAATCGAAATCCTGAGAATTTGGAGAATATATGGGATCTTTACAACTGTCTGTGGCTCACGATGGGTTCTATTATGACTCAAGGATGCGATATATTGCCTAGGTAAGCAGAAATTGTTTTTTAAACTAAAACAGCATTTTACAAATGATTGGTTCCACAATAGTGAGATTATTTACTTAAAATACTATCTATAAGTTTTTTTATTTATGTGCAAAATGTTCAAATTTTTAAGCAACGCTGTTGCTCAGGGTCCCGTCATTCAATATGTCATTGAACTCTTCGAACCTAAACAACTACCACCACACCACTTATGCTTTTAGCATATTGGTAGTGGCCGGTCACTAAAACGAAAGCGCTTATTTTACAGTTATTTTATTATTTATAGGCATTTTTTAATATGTGAAGCGTTGTTGAGTGGCACCTGCTAGATTTTTTTTTGACACAAACGGTTTTGTTGAAACAATTTCAATCTGGAATACTCACATATATGGCGTATCTGTCCAAAGAAAGGACTTTAAGAGGGTTCGTGAGATGTGGAAGCATTTATCACGTTACATGATACATCTTAGTCAGGCAGTATACATATTTATTGTGTTTTAAGGGTAATTTGAAGGCTTCTGTATTTTGTCGAATTAGTTCATTTTGACTGCACGAGACGAAGTTGACAGCTCCTGAGTTGTCATGGAGAACACTGAGATATACTTCGTATGGTAGTCAAACCTTTGCCCCTAGGCTCATCGCTATATAATTAAACAGCCAATAATATCCTAAGTAATATTATAAATGCGAATGTGAGTTTGTTCGTTTGTAAAGATTTCATGCCTTAACTACTCGACCAATTATCATGAAATTTCGATACATGTAAAAGACACGCAGTAAACGACATACAGTACCTTCATCCAGAAAAAGTACTGCTGGCGAGGGAATTCAGTAATTTAATGTTGTAGGGCGGCTGGCTCTCGATGGATCACAGGAATGTGGTGGTTTTTCGCTATGATCGTGACTGCTTCTTACACGGCTAATATGTCAACGTTCCTTAGTAACAGTCGTCGAAGTAGTGACATTAAAAGTGTAAAAGCCCTAGCTGAACAGAATGAAGTTTCTTACGGAACTGTTTATAATGGTTCTACCTATAAGTTTTTTGAGGTATGTATATGTTTATTATTTTGAGTTTTTGGAAAGTAATTAAATATTTATAAACTTTTAAAGACTTTAGAAGTATGCACTTTACCAAGTCCCGAATATGTGAAATGGTAATTTGGCAAATGTGCCAAATATTATTTTTTAAGACGTACGACCATGATTGAGCGGTTTGAAAAAGCGGACATAATTACTTATTAAAGTTGTATATATAATCGTAAATTGCGTAATCGACTTGCAGAAATCGAATGATTCAGTATATACAAAAATTTGGACTACCATGACCACGGCGAGGCCTTCAGCTTTCACTAAAGATAATTCGGAAGGCAAGAATCGTGTTATAAAGAGTAATGGAAAGTTCGCGTTTTTTATGGAATCTACCGCCATTGAATATTTTATCAATAGAGACTGTACACTGAAGATGGTTGGTAATAAATTGGATTCTAAAGAATACGGTATCGCTATGCACAAAAGTAAGTTAAAGCAATATTGTGATTTATGAACTCGTAGACAAATATTTAAAGTAATATGTATTTTTGTCGGCAGATTATCCACATAAAGGTATGGTGGACAGTGCTATTTTAAATCTACAAGAAAATGGAGAGCTTAATAAGTTAAAAACGAAGTGGTGGGAAGAAGAAGATGTAAAAGTCAAATGCGAGGTTTGATGATTTAATTATATATTTGTCTGTTGTAGATTAAGTATTGGTATTGGGTTAACTTTTTAATGACATTTATTTTTTAGAATAAAGCAGGTGAGGAAGATGATAGTCTGCAGATGTCTAACACTAGCGGTATATTTTTGGTGCTGGGTATGGGAGGTATCCTGGGACTTTTTGTTGCTGGTGCAGATTTCATGCTACACGCTCAACACATTAGTGTTAAGGAAAAGGTATATTTATATAATATAATTAATAGTACTTAAGCTACGTTTAACGATAGTGTATATCATTTATATTGTGGTGTATTGTGTGACTTGGAATACTGCAATCCATACCGTTTAAGCTGTCAAACATTATATTTGTGGCATAAATGGCATAGCATGGTTTAAAGTACTAACTTGTATATACGAATATAAGTCACTATTCCTTTAACAGTAATCAATCAAAGAGTGATTACTAGTTCGTACTGATGTTAATACGGTATTCTGTAGGTGACATTCTGCGAGGCGCTGGCGAGCGAGTGGCGAGCTTCTCTTAACCCCAGGCAACTGCACAAGCCAGCAGCACCACCGAGATCAGCTCCGCCTTCCACCGCAAGTCCTTCACCTTCCAGACGAGAGCGCTCGCAGTCTCGAGCCGTTTCTGTACTCAGGGCTGCAACGTCTTTCATTAACTTTGATGAGATTTATTGACAAGATTATTTTATCATAATCGGACCTCGTTATGCTTAACTGTACCAAAGCAATCAATATAATATAGATATATTGCAAAAAATGCATTATAAACATATTCGTAATGCAATGAATGTTTCTTTGTAGTTTATTATAGAAAGGTATATATTCAATAAGTTAAGTGGGTATCTTGAAATACTTTTAGATCAATTGGGGCGTTGGCATGTTTTAGCATAACTAGGTCCGATTGATTTGGCTTAACGGGCTGTATGACGTGTTTTCAATTTGGTTCGAATAATAATTTTAATATAAATACTTTAATATATATTTATATTATTCTTCCTGTTGCCGGTGGCACAATGATATATGTATACAAAAGTTAAATGTTAAATACATACGTTGTTTTATGTACAAATATGGTGTTCAGTTACCTCCACAGATACCTGGTTATGAAAATATATGTATACATTTATTTTAATAAAATATGTTTTAGAATATGCTCGATTTATTTGAAATTTGGAATATTAAGATGGAACAGATCCGCAGCAGAACGAAGCACAGAGGACGCTCTCGAGGGATGGTTTGAGCTCGAAGCAGACGAGGACGGTCTTGAATGCTTCACAGGCTTTTCTGTCTCCCAAAAGCTGATTGCAAATGCTAGTTCAGCCCAAAATGCTTCAGTTTGAGTCATCTGCAAAACAAATAAAATATAATTAAAGTGCATATATGTATTTATCAGAAGCAGACGAGGACAGTGTCGAATGCTTCACAGGCTTTTCTGTCTCCGAAAAGTTGATTGCAAAAGCTAGTTCAGCCCAGAATGCTTCAGATTGGGTCATCCATCTGTGAAACAAATAAAATATAATAAAAGTGCACACATGTCAATCCTAAGGTAATAAAATTATTAAAAAATCCAGTTGCATCATTTTATTGGTTTCGGCTAATTATCTAGTAGACGTTTCTTTGCGAATTATCTAGAAATTTGCAAATTTTCGCACCAGTGCACATGAAAATACACTTGACTACGTCCATTGGTAATGTTCATTGTGACGGACGAGTATTTTCTCAGTAATGGAAACATTTTAAATACGTATATTAGGAGGTACTTTACGTATTTAAATCTTAAACATTTAGAGGGTTTGTCTATTTCTGTATTTGTATATGAATATTATTCTATTAAGTCGCAGCGGCAGACCGCGTTGTTCGGACACAATAGATTATTATTATATTATTATAGATGTCTGATGTTCTTAGACTTTTACTGCGTTTTATAAGACTTTCGTACATACCTTCTGTTCGATAGCGACTTCTCTGACGTTCCAAAGGAATTCGAATATACCCATCGCAGCGGCAATACTGCAACCTACACCTAATACTACGAACACACCGCCGACGTTTTCAACCCCCAGTTCTGCAGCGCTTGCTCCCTCTTCACCAGCCTCTTCTGCCTAAAAATTTGATTAAATTAATATTACTTAAACACAAGTTTATATAAACGACATTTTTATTCTTTTTTAAAAAGACAACACGCCCACTAGTTATAGCTCCTGTACCGCGTGGAACTTTACAAACATTCAAACAACGGACATAAAAATCATCCAGACTCGGAACAACCATTTGTGGATCATACAAATTTTCGTTCCGAGTGGGATTCGAACCCACAACACTCGGCGCAATGGCAGTGGTGAGGCGACCATAAACTTGGCAATGTTAAAATAACTGTGAAGTTTTTGGCAAATTAAAGCATTATTTGGCAGTAATCTGTTGGCGAGGCGAATTTAATTGCATTATGCGTAAGACACAGTCACTAACAGAAATGTTTATTCCATTTTTAAAGCCTCATAAAAGTTATTCTTTATAATAATGTTCATTTAGTATTGCCAATGAATCAATAATTTAATTAAAAACTTACAACGCATGCTTCCTCCGGCGGCGCTTTCCACCAACGATTTTTAATTTCAACCAGTTTGCCACTTTCAGCCAATTTTAATAATGCATTGTCCACAGCCGTCCGATATGAAGATTCTAAAAATAAAATGAAGCAAACAAAAATATGAGTAACATCGTTTGCAATATTCATAACTTTGTATGAAAATATATTTCGTACAATTCTTTAGAACTAACTAATACCTAAAATATTATATAAAATATTTAAAAGAAAAGGAAATCCTGAAACTAAAATGAGACAGGTATAGTTTGGTAAATAATATTAAGAGGAATTAATTGTAACAGTAATAAAATTTTTGCCAATGCCTTTTACTTGACTAATAAAGTAAAAAGTTACGTACAGAATGTGAAAGATGAGTTTAATACACACCAAATGGCATAGCTATTCCGTAACCCTTGGAATCAAGTAAGCCTCCAACTTGCATCAGGTCGCAGTGCCTTTCCATTTGATATTCAATTGCGGTTGATTCCATAAAGAAAGCGTACTCTCTCTTGCCTTTTAAAACCCTGTCCAGTCCAACATCGTTGTTCTTAACGAATACAGAAGGGCGGGCTGACTCCATAGCACCCCACATTTTTTGATAAATAGATACGTTCGATTTCTGGCAAAACAATAATTATCAAATAATTCATGTACATATAAAATTTTAAAGCATTCACATTTGATTTTATGTTAAATAATCCGTAAATAATATGAATGCGATATGCATTGTCATATTGTTGATTTTGCGACGGATGAAAAGATTAATTTGCAATTATATCAAGCATTAACGAGTTTATAACACTTTATGTAAAAATCTGGTTCAGCCATACCAAGTTCTGTTCTTATATATTTAACAGGCTGAAAATTGGTACATTTTATTAAGATGTATTTGATTTATTAGGTTATACTATTTTACATAAGAAGGCTAAATGAGCTATTTGAACGGCAACATTCAAAATGCAAATGTTCTTACCTAACACACAAATTTTTTACTAGGCTGACTACCATTTTTATCTAAGATTTCTGATCTTAAACTGTTTATGTAATTTTATAATAATCCATGAGAAAGTTTTGGAAGTACTTTTTGTGTGCGCTTAGTTATTTCGTAACGCAATTAACATTTGAACGTACTATTGATTTATTTTTATAAATATAATATTAAAATATCTTCTTGTATTTCTTTTTTGTATGGTTTTAGAAAATATTCTACCTTAAAAAAAGCATACGTTGATCCACCTAATACCGTCCCATATTTGATTTTTGTTTGCATTGCCAGATCCTCAGCACTCTTGATTGAGTCATCCATTGCAGCATTAGTTAAGAAAGCTGCAAGGTTTGCAGTATAGGAAGAACACATAATCAGCCCAAAAAACCACCACATACCACATACCCAACGAGTTGAGTATCCCCTAAAATAAAAATGTTTCAGTAAGAAAGATTTATTTAGAGAAAAGACATTACAAATACATATAACTATACTTATACCCACTTTGGTAAAATATCAGAGCCTTGTGTCATGATTGAACCCATTGTGAGCCAACAAGAATTTTTAATGTGCCAAATGTTCTCCAATTCTTCGGGTGATTTGTCACAAGGATGCGGATTTTCCCAATCGTTTGGCGCAAGTCTAAAATCAGCGGTAAAAATGAATTTATAAGACGCCACATTTTTGTTATTGTATTCTATTTTTAGCATTGACCTACCGCGCTAAAATATGAAGTAATAATGAAACCAGTAAGTAAGATGCCGCCATATAGATCCATACATCCACAGAAAATGGTTTGAGAAATGAAAAGAGCTCTGGTTCAGGCGGCGTCGCTTTTAAATATAGAATACTAATGCCCAATGTCATAAAAGGTGTTGTAAAGTCAACTGAAGATCGCCGTTCATGAGTGATAGTCAAATCACAAATGGCTAAATCGGCTTTCTGAAAAATAAAATAAGGACAAGTTACTATATAAATACATCGCTACTTTATTTAATATATTACATTAAGACCTGAACACGAACCCTTTCTAATAGATGACCTATTAAACCATCCCATTTTTTCGTGTCTTTGTTATATGATCCGTACCCATTTCCAGGTACGATTTCGATTTCATAGTTCAAGTGTAAGGTTTCTTTTAATATTTCATGTATTAGATCTTTGGAATAGCCTTCATATCGGTCATTTCCCACTAAGGTTTGGCCTTCTTCAGGTACTATTTCGACCAAATAAGGTGCACCAATGCGTGAAACAACTTTGAAAGTCTTGTTTTGCCATTTTTCAGCCAATCGATCCGACACTTCTGACGCTGAACGCACGTATTCAAAACCAGTTTCGGGGTTCCATTTAGCAATACTATTAAACCCACTATTTGACAATTCCATGATTTCTACGTTAAAGTTTGTCCGTTCTCCTGTTGTGTTATCTATATTAATATCGTTTGTTATACCTACTATGGGATTCTGAAATTTTCAATATTATTACTTAGTTGAATAGAATTATATGATTGATTGAGCGACAGTATGATTTTGAAATAAATTGTGATTTATTACCGTTAATAAATGTTGTGTAAATTCTTCCCCAACTTCCCAGATATCCTCGGAACCACATTCGATTTCTTTTGCTTCTAATGCTGAAGAGTTTGGCGTTTCTTCAACTGCCTCAGTTATGAGTCGGGCAGCATCACTAGCCAGCGCAGCCTCCACCTTTAAAGCGAACGATAATGTAGCTCTCGTGTATGTATTTACTGCAGTAATTGTTCGAAGGATGGATTATAACCGTACATAAAAGAATTTAAAAAGCATGACCAAAGCATGCCCCGTTGTTGTAGTAGAAATAATAATTAAGCGTAGAAATGTAAGTCGTGTACAGTACAAAGAAATTTATCCATAGCTATTTGTCTGACAGCTTTACCTCCGTTTCACCCTGAAAGAATGCCTGTCTAAAGATATAGGAGATTATTGGATCGCTTATGAATTAATATATGATTTAAATAATTTTAGTTATTGAATAGTTTCAAAATTATCTATATGTGTAATTCAAATAAGCCGTAAAGTAGTTTAATTACATTCGCGTAAACGTAAGAAAATATTAGATTATAAATTACTAGCTTTTGCTCGCGGCTTCGCTCGCGTTAATTTAGAATTTGACAATCAATTCGGGTTGTACTCTGCTTGTAATAATATAATTGAATCATGATTCGAAAGATACGTGGCGCCATCTATTATCATAAGAACGTTATTGTTGTTTTCCTCGGAAACAGTAGTTTTTTTCGTGATGAAAGGTAGCCTATGTCCGTTTCTGTACACCTGACAACGTATATGCAAAATTTCAGGATGATCGGTTCAGTGGTTTAGGCATGAAAAGGTAACAAACAAACAAACTTTTATAATATTATATATAGTTAGGAAGTTAGGATTAACATAAACGATACATGACTTATTATTTTTTACGTTTGTGTGTGTTCAGTTCAGAAGTAGATAAATGGTATAAAGGTTGCAGCTTCTTACAGATATAATTTGTAAAATAAGTAGCATTGTAAAATTGGCGATTAAAAAGAGTGGCCGAGATTCTTGTCCGTTCTTCTTATTAGTTCTACGCTCTTGCTTTGCTGGATGTGGCAATAGATAAATGTAATTTCATAGCATAGTTTAATTACTGCCATTTTGTGTGTTTAGTATTACTTTGCAACCTAAATTAATAAAGTGTATTTTGATTTTAACTTACAGTGATTTCATGCGACTGTCGTGGAATTTTAACAGCAGATGAATCTTTAACTTTCCAGTCAGCTAAATAAGCTCTGGTTCTAGAATCAGAGTGGTCAAATATTCTTAAACACGTCACATTAGATAATCCGTAGCGTAATTCTTCAAGGTCTATGGTGTGGGCGTCCAATGACATCAAAACGTAACTCTGAAAATAAGATTTTGCTAAATTAGGAAATGTTCGTCGAATTTCAGAAGATCCGCTACTTATATGGTGGATATTTGGCAAGATTTGGTTGATTTGCTGGTTATTTGGTTTCATTCTGAGATATTATTCAATTCACTTTGCTTTTCATTTAGATAATGGAAATTGTCGATCTAAGCGGCGATAGCTCAGTGGGGAGACCAACAGCCTGCAATGCAAGTTTCTCGGGTTCGAACCCACGTCACGCACCTCTGACTTTCGGAAGTTATATGACTTTTCGAAATTATGTGCGTATTGATTAACAATTATCGTGTGCTCCATGCCTCGGAGAGCACGTTAAGCCGTCGGTCTCGGCTACCATGAACATCTTATGGCAGTCGTTATTAGGAAGTCAGTGCTCTCTAATATCCTGATATTAGAGAGCACTGACTAGACGACTAGAAAGTCGAACCCAAGTGACTTGAGAGTAATAAAAGCTAGGGAGAAGAAGAATGGAAATTGTCGTTCTATAAAAATGTGTCATTATTTTTAATTTGTGGCGCAGTGGTACCTACTGAATGTGACTGCTGTGCGTAAGGATCCGATTTTTGGACCGGGCAACGTATTATTGATATTTTCACTAGCAATGCGCCCAGTAGACGGTGATGGGCTGGCCACTTCATTGCGTGAGACAACTATAGCTGTTGAAATGTGGATGTTATACATCATTGCCTATACGATCCTACCTTCAGGGATATAAGTAATAGAATAGGCTGTGTATGTTATATATAGCTTAACGTTTATATTAGTATGTATTAAATATATTGTTATTAGAGTTCGAAAAACTCTTATACAACAGCTTTGTCCGTCCGTCGTCTGTTATACAACTTTCAACTGAAGAACCGTAAGAGCTAGAGACTCGTGGTCAGCATGATATGACTCAGCATAGTCGATATACCTCCGACCTTTGACCTTTGACCTCAAGGTCACGTGATACCATTTTTTCAACCTCTAAGATTTAGATACGGCAATTCATAGTTTTTCACTTGTTATACTTACAATATACATCGTGGTGACGTTAATATTAGATACACTAATTACATATTTTATGTAATTAGTGTATCTAATATTAACGTTAGTTGACGCTTTGCTATCATTAAATTATATTAAAACATAGCCTATGTAACTTAAAACTATATGCATTATATAAACAAATTTTACTTTTTTATGTTGTTAGTAACAATTGGTGCTTGTTAAAAATGTGTTTACCATATAATCTTCAAAAAACTTGACTTCATTAGCTTGTCGAAGATATTCCAATACTCTGTCCGCCGGACAATCTATTACGACTCGAGTTTCACCCGTGGACTTTAAGGATTTCAGTAATGGACGATTATCTTCACCGGGCGTCAGTCGTCGTACCAACCATTTTACCTCGGGATCCGAATGTTTTAATATTTCTTGCAATCTGATCAGACCTAAAACCGTTCACATTTAGTAAAAAAATCAATTGAGTTAAAAGTAACATTCTTTAGGTGAATATTATGTTACACACATAAAACCTATTTGTACCTAAGAATTAATAAGTTTATACGCGCGAGGTTTTTTTTATCTTTTTACTTGAACATCTGCACTAGGAATAATTCCTGAACGTGATTCAGGAATTATGCCTAGTGCGGATGTTCTGCAATTTTACACACATTTAAACCACGGACACAAAAAGCGGACACCTGGACTTAGAACAACCATTTGATAAATCACACAACTTTTTGTACCGTGTATGATTTGAATTCACAACACTCTGTGAATTGACAGCGGCGAGCCGACCACTTAAGCCAATACGTAATTCGAGCAGTCAAAATACTTACCATGATCATCATCATATAGCAAAGTGTACGATCTCCAATCGCTGTCTTTGATAAAAAGCGCAATCGCTTTAGATAGAGCCACTGCTTCCGGATATAAATTAATGCCAGGTGGGTTTGGCGGCTGCAGTCCTCGAACTGGGGGCGGTCGCCATACTGCCTGAAAATTAAAGTTTTCTCTTCAACCTAAGACGCACTGTCGCCTAGTTAATGAAAACATACGATTTGGTTCATGAATTCTCTACGACCCTCGTTATTTATGAGTTCGATTGAATACCTATTATAAAGGGTAATAATGAAGTTGCGGAAATGCTGAACCAACGGAACGAGGTTCATAAATAAATTTTGCTTTCATGCTGTCGTGTTTTCGGTTTGGTATGTGGTGCATCGGCTGTTGAGTGAAATATAGGATTAGTTTTGACAGGCGTTTCAACAATCGTATATGTCAAACGTACTTGTATGTGTGGTATTCTGGCAGCCCTACATTGCGCTTCCACAGCTGATGCGGAGACCGGGTCAGTGGGCCCGAATACTGCGATTACGCCCCCCGATATCAATTCACATGCTGCAAGCAAACAGAAATACGTCTGTTCAAAGGATTTTATTATGGTTTCAAAGAGACACGATAAATTCGTTCCGAATCGTTTTACTCGCAAAATTGTATTTATGAATAAAATAAGGAAAGTTTCGGTAATTGTTTTATAAATAACTCCATTATACAGTTTGTTTCAGAAGCAAAATGATAATAAATTATCCTGTTCTGAGTGGTATTCCAGAAAACGAAGCGAATGAAATATTTAAATATTTATCTATTAAAGATAAACTGACAATATGATTTAATCCCGTAAGTTAGTAAGAGAGGTTATAGCGTACCTAATATAATCTTATGAATTAATTATGGAGATTAATTATAATATAGATTATAAGCTACGTTAACTGTGTTTAAAAAACAAACATCATCTGGATCATATATTGCTGTCTTGTTATTGACAGTTTTCGTAGCAGGTATAATCTGTATACAACAGGTAAAACTACATACTATATAAAGAACAAAGCGGCTTGAAACTACTATTTTTGATGAGTATGGTGATTGAACCTATAACACTACGCGCAAATACGGCGGAGCATCGTTCGCGTATTCAAAAATAAATATTGACCAACCATTCCACACCTATTGTTATTGGAAAATGTTAAATCAACCACACAGTATTGTATGTTTAGTCTGTATTGAGCAAAATTAATCTGTAATAAATGGCATCAAATAATAATGTTGACCAATACAGTTTGTTTGCGACATACATTTCTATGGATGCATTAATTTTGTTGATCATGATGCGTAAATTATTTAATGTTTCCTTGTCATCGTTTGTTTAACGATGACACTGACGATTATATTTCAATCGGTTAGTTGTTTTAGTTGGAAATGCTAGTAGAAACAATACAGAAATATATTTGCTGTTTTGGTTTGGTTGATATGTATACAAAGTGATACATTTATACAAATACAACATGCCACCGATATTTGCAAATTTTACGTAATAATCTTGTAATTCTTTATTGTCGTTGTCCCACGTTGGGATTCACTTTAATTTAAAACAGACAGGCGCGAGACATAAATGAATAAAGTTTTATTACATCCTTACCCGCTTTAGAAGCAGTAAAACTATCCCCATATGGCGCATAAACAGCTTTCATAACAAAATGGTAATGGTCGCTCTCCATCGATGCCCTCGCGAGAGCAGACGAAAAAGCTACTTCTGTGACAGTGTTCGGAGGAAATATCGCTCCTACAAAAAGCAGTACAATTTATTATTTTAATTAGTATTCCGCTGCACTACATAAAGTTGGATGTCATAAACCAACTCACCGATGTTAACTGTCGTCTTCAAAGTTTCATATTTTCGAAATACCGCCTCGCTGTTCCCGAGAATTAATATAATTATCACAACCGTCACGTACACTCCTGCAAGAGCAATATTGTTGCGATGAACTTTGTTTTAATAATTACTACAAACAATTTATTCGCAAACCACTTTAAAACCGTGAGCTCGATTATTGATACACTTTTAAGCAAGTATAAAAGTAGGTACTCGCCCCAGTGTTGTAGCATTTTCGAGATGCGATTTTCTGGAATAAAAGTAGCGAATTGGAACAATGAGATTCAGCGTGGCACAGCTGTCGCATTACAAGTTTGCCCGGCGTCGCTAGGTGTTTATTCGACATATGGCAAACATCACATCGGGTTCCGGATACGGATACAGGGGGCTGGGGACTGTCGTGCCGCTACTGTGCACGCGTAGCGATCGCGTCGCTTGATACAACTCGCGAAACGTTTTGATGAATACATTATCACAGCTGTTTGGCCAACTGAATTCGGTAACTATTATTAGATATGGCTAACTAGAACACTAAAGTGCAGTGTCTGTGATTGAGGCTAAACGACAGGTGACTCTTGTTCGGTTGCAACATATGTATGTACAGTAAATCTGCCGATACTGAAACGCAGTTTTAGTTACCTATTAATAACTTTGCTCTGCTCATTAGCGAGCTTCTGTAGATACAGTGGTAAATGATATATTTTCATTCAAAGGGGATTCTGCAAAATGTTCATAACGCATGCACTATCTGTACTATGTTACAAAAAAAGTAAGTACTTCTGTTCTAAAACTTCTTACGATATCTGTTCTAAAAGGCGTATTTCTCAAAAATAATACAAATCGTCACTTACTTAAGCATTTGAATAATTAATAAGCACGTAAACCCATTATTACAAAATATAAATTAAAAGCTATCAAACTGGCGATCTTATTTCAGGCATAGGGTATCAATCTTTTAATATTTATGAAATGAAAATAATAAATCATCATTGGGGTCACCCAATACTGTCCTGTGTAACGATAGTTCAACTCCCGCGTCAAAATTTCAAATAAACTTAAAATTTTCGTAAAATTTAATATTCTACTTAGAGTTGGCTGCCTATGCTAGAAGATTAGTGCTGGTCGTAATATTCCGGATTAATTCATTACATTAATGTTAACTTTCTGTAGTTTGCAAATATATTCACAGTATGGAGTTTCTAATCATAATTAATGGATTTACTCTATTTTTGGCATCTTCTAACCACCCTGAAATAAAATTATTCATTTAATACACACAGTATGGAGTTACTATAAAGTCAAATCGATCCTGAAATATGTACGTATGAAAAATGATACTAACATTAATGTTTTCTAATTTACCAATTATAACAGATGTTTGGAATTAATTCGAAGACATCCTTGAGCATATTATTATTAAAAATAAAATTGTGCTGGTAATTTATTCTTTTAAATCATTAACTAGTATTTTCCCGTGATTATTGAGTATAATAATAATATCAGTCGTGTATATAAACTGTCCCAACATCGGGGACACGGGCCGCTTCTCAGTTTGAGAAGACATGTTACCATAGTATTGAAATATTCATCTTCTTCATAGTTAAGAGGTTTGCTCATGTCGATGGAATATACGTCATCTTTCTAGATCTTTGACCAAGACCATAACCACTCTATAAGATGTGACCTTTCCTGGAACCTAAATAGAAATAATTGGTATAAAAGGCGCTAAAATAACCTTAAATGTTACTAATTATATTGCACCAGACGTAGTGTCGTCCATAGTGTCAGATTGTAAGCAGGTGAGCTGAATGCGCCATGGTCACGCGAACGTTTGGCGATCTTCCAGTACCCCGATCCCTTGTCTCGGCTACCTGCTTTGACGTGAAAAATTGACTAGTTGTCAGCCACTGTTTGAAATATTTTAGTTATACTCTATTCTGCAATATGTCATCAAACGATGTTTGAAGTTAATATGTACAGTTTCGCAAAATCATACATACTTTTACACTATACTAGTTTTTACCCGTGACCTATCTATATTTTCATTGTTTTTTCTTATAATTATTGTTTCTATGTAAGAAGAAGCATATCTATATACATAATACTCGACTTCTAGATATTGTATCAAGATGAAACATGTACCATATTTTAAGTGAGATCTCTATAATACAACTATAAAAATTGCATTGAATTTTGTGCAGTAATTTTTGCTGATGATGCGCGGCATGCAGACGGAGATACAATAATGATAAAATAATTGCTTTGGTTTCTCTAGCTCACATAAAGCCCCTCATTTTTTTTTCTACAGTATCTTCTATCTGCAGACTTCGATCGGTTACAATTTTATTATAAATTTCAATTTTTTTTCTGTTTGTTCGATTTTTGAACTACAATTGGGACTTGTTTTGATCTTTACTATAGAATTATCTTGCAGTAAGTGAACGACATAGGGTACATTTAAAATTCGCGAAAGTGAACACGTTTTGCGGGTAGTCTTATGTATAAAAATTTAATATTTAAACGGCATCACTCTGGCTATTCTTTATGTCCTTTGTTTGAACTCTGAACAACTATTTGTGGATCATACAAATGTTTTTTTCGCATGGGGATCGAATCCTCAACACTTGGCTTAGGAGCAAAGGTTAGGCGCGACCCCTTAAAATATCTTGTGTCTAATAAAGCGTTTAGATGTATCTACTACTATTTTCATGTTATCGTGAACACATGTCTACGGAAGTCACAGGCACGTACATTGAAAGTGTTTTAGTTTAAGTAGGCTTTGTGAATAAAGTTATATAGTC
This sequence comes from Catocala sponsa, assembly GCA_963564715.1. Classification (NCBI taxonomy): domain Eukaryota; kingdom Metazoa; phylum Arthropoda; class Insecta; order Lepidoptera; family Erebidae; genus Catocala; species Catocala sponsa. Next base: position 14,706,183 of record OY751338.1, on the reverse strand, counting down.
AGTAAAACAACTTACTTCCTTTTTTGAAATTGTTTTTTTGTTTTTATTTTTTTATTTTGCTCGTCAAAATGACCACACACCACCTGATGGTAAGCAGTCGTGTGGTCTAAGAGCAGTGACCTCCACATCGGCCCCACAGTAGCCGAAGCGATGTTGAGGTCTCTACTTTGACGGCCTGAGAAGATGCTTTTTCACGCCCCGCTTAAAGAACCCAGGATTGAAGGAAGAAGGAAACACGTGCCTTGGCAGAGAATTCCATGCCTTGGTCGTTCGGCAGAGGTATGAGGACCCAAACTTTTTGGTACGCGCTCTAATCGAATTGTATGTTAAAATAATGTAAATACATCGTGCAATAAACAAAAGATAAGTTTATATCAACTATTTATATTTCTGTCTTAATATTTAAAGAAGCAAAGCAATAACTATACGGGTTGTGCTGCAGTTTTAGCACATATATCACTACTGCCATGTGCCGTGTGTTGTAGTTTCGATGCCCGTGTAAGCAATTTGTAATACAGGATTGGTTTATTTCGATTTATAGAACATGGGAGCATGTCCAAGAAACATAATATAATAATAATAATAATACCACATACACACAACACCATCTAGCCCAAACTAAGCAGAGCTTGTACTATGGGTACTAGACAATCGATAAACATACATAGATATATATTTTTTTGTAAATACTTTATATATTGAAATTAAACTACTATATACGGATTTTATATAAATAGAAACATTTTCATATTACTTTATATAAATAGAAACATCCAGACCAAGACAAACATCCATGTTCACGCACACAAATGTTTGACTTGCGCGGGAATCGAACCAGTGACTTCAAGCGTGGCAGTCGGTTACACTAAATACTACGCCATAGAGGCCGACATCCTATCCTAATCCTAATCCTAACTATCCTAAACCTAATCCTAATGCTGTCTTAATCCTAACTTCCTAACTAATATGATAAAAGCGAAAATGAGTTTGTTTGTTACCTTTTCACGCCCAAACCACTGAACCGATCATCCTGAAATTTTGCATATACTTTAACAGGTGTACAGAAACGGACATAGGCTACCTTCCATCCCGAAAAAAAATACTGTTCCCGAGGAAAACAATAATAACGTTCTTATGATAATAGATGGCGCCACGTGTCTTTCGAATCATGATTGAATTATATTAATACAAGCAGAGTACAACCCGAATTGATTTTCAAATTCTAAATTATTGCGAGCGAAGCCGCGGGCAAAAGCTAGTAAATCATACATGAAAGATACTCGAACAGGGGGCACTTGGTTTCTACCGGCCGGCGTACATCTGATCACTCGATCTCATGTGGATTGTAGTATTATAAGCGATTAATTCATTATATTATACCTACTATATTTTGCTCGGTTGTGCTCGCGTAACAGTAGGTTAGGTTAGTTAGATTAGTAACAGTATTTCTTAGTACTTTTTTCTGGATGAAAGTTGCCGTGTGTCCTTTTCTGTTCCCCTGACATACACGTTATGCGTAATTTCCTGATGATCGGTCGAGTAGTTAAGGCGTGAAAGTATAACAGACAAACAAACTCACATTCGCATAATTATATTAGTTAGGTTATTTATTTGATTTACATGTATATCAATGACGAAAATCACTATAGACTTTGGCAATAATTTATTATTACCCCGATTAAGTGTGTACTTTTACTTTTAAAGGTAGCGTCGCTCTTTGTAGCTCAAGATATCTTTATACTATATTGTATCAAAACCGATTCACATACTAGTAAAGTTTCTACTCTGCTTATAATAAAACATCTACTTACATAGAGTGACTATTACAAGAAGAATAAAATGAAAATTTACGACTGTTGTGCATGAGATCTCGGGTTTGATTTCCGGTTCGCGTAAACTGGGTTTATCTGGCAAGAGGAGGTTGCGGCACGGGGTCTGTAACTGTGCGCGGTAGATGGTAAAAGGCTCGCTTCCTGTTACAAGGTCCCACACCTTATGATGAAATAGCTGGTGAAAACGAAGTGTAATGTACCTACCTCTGGTCCCATCCCTTTGGGGATATAGTCCTGACACAATGTACGTCTACCATAATTAAAAAAAAAAATTATTTCCTTACTCGTATTATTAATGCGAATGTGAGATTGTTTGTTTGTATATTACAATTTCACGCCTAAACTACTCGACCGATTATCATGAAATTTCGTCTACCCGATGTCAGTGGAATAGAAAAAGACATAGGTACCTATCATCTAGAAAAACGTATTGTAGCATTACCTAACCTACATTTACAGGAGCAAAGCCGCGGGCAAAATCCTGTAATTGTGCAAAAATGAAACGTAATTAACCACAAGCAAAAATAAATATAATGAGATCTGAAAAAAGTTCCGTAAACCGTTGGAGATAATATTTCCACAGTTTTTGCCAAACGTATTACTAACGAATGTGGAGCGGCGCCATTAAAATTAATTGAAGAGATTAACTTGTGTCGTGGTGATAACTTTTTGCAATAGCGCTGTATTTTGTTTGTGACCAAAAATTAATTGTAAAATTAATTGATTTCAAGGAAAGTAGGTAAGAATGCTTCATTATTTTATGTGCAAGTGAGTACGTACGTTATAATATTAACCTTGTAAGGAACCTATCGCACTGATGGACACAGGCCTTTTCTCAGCGAGAGAAGGGCTAGGCCGTAGGTAATCCACCAATCTGGCCTAGTGTGGCTACGCAGATTCAGAATTTACATATCTTCGAAAATGTTATAGGGAACTCTCAGACATGCAGGTTTTCTCACGATGTTTGCCTTCGCCATTACAGCGAGCGATAATTTACTATTTAGTAGTTACATCTACTACAATTATAAAGCTGAAGAGTTTGTTTGTTTGTTTGAACGCGTTAATTTTAGGAACTATGGGTCCGAATTGAAAATTTATTTTAGTGTTGGATAGCTCATTTATGGAGGAAGACTATAGGCTATATAACACCACGCTACGACCCACGGGGGCGGCGCAGTAATTATAAACGCGGGTGAAACCGCGGGAAAATCTAGTAACTATATAAATTAAGAAGCGAGTGGCGTGAAAACTAGCTCGGTATCTATGTCATACAAGTCCAACGGTTCCTACATAAATAACCGCTATTTTGGCACACACAAAGTTTACACTCTAAAGAAAACTGACGAAGTATACTTTATACAGCAGCTTCTGAGGCACAATGACATTATAACAATTCAATTATTGAGCTTTAAATTCCATAGAAGTTTTAAACTACTCTTGTTTGAGGACAGCCTGAAGTCGTGCTTTGCGTCAGGGTGTGAACAGTTCCGAACTTTGCACTGACACCCTTTTATTTTACACACGAAGAGTTATCCGCCATTTGTGAAGGTTGCACTGTAATAATTAAGTTCCTAACTTTACGGTAGTAGAATTAACCGAATTTAATTATACTTTACTTTATTTTCGAAGGTAATTTACAATACTTTAGAATAACTAGTTTCTATAGTTCCATAGAAATATAACAGAAATATTTGTGCGGTTACTGTTCAAAATGGGACCAGACCAGGCGAAAAGAGTTTTAGTAACAAAGTCAAAGACACTAAAAGGAAAATATCGTGAGGAAAATATGTACAATTATGCTTTCCAGTGGTTATTTACTCCACGAGCTACGCTAATGTACTTGTGTTAGAAGTAGGTTGCTAATACAATAGGTGGGATTCGAACCCATACCCTCACAATCGTTAGTCTATCACCTATCGGTATAAATATACCAACATAAAGTTAACTCGCACTGGTTGAACGTGGTATTCTAGATTCAAATTGTGAAAGCAAGTTCATGCAAACCTTTATAATTTAAATTCAGAATACATCCACATGCTTGACTATCCGTTAACATAATTAAAGTTAATTACGTATAGTTAGAGATTCTGATTTCTTTAGCTGCGTAAATACCTTTATTCGATTTATTCGAAGTTAAGCGACTTTATACGCTGTTCGAGCCCGCTTACGTGTCTTACATACGAATCAGAAAATTTCCCCTTCTGTTCTTTTTCCCACCAAAGACAAATCACCACAGGCAAGTCGTTCGTTTCCAACAAACGATAAGGATTGTTTCATAAACATTGATATATGATTCGAATTAACTTTGACTGCAAAAGTGTGTAGAAAGGCATATTTGTACGAAAACATAAAGAATCTAGAAAGAGGATAGGATTATAGCCAATATATTTTCTATATTTTGATGATACAGACACAAAAATGTAAGAATAAGCACAAACAAAAAATAATTCGTTCTATCACAATAAACAAAAAACTTATTCGTTCTATTACAGTTGGATGCATATTGGATGTACTTTTATACTGCACATGGTTATAAACTATATAAAATACGTACATTTACATTGATATGCATAGAATTTAAATTCGAGAAGAGTGAAGTATATAGGTACCCGCCTAAGGAATATGAGGCTTTTGCCATTAATGATGTATAATGAATAATTGATAAATATGTCGGAACAGCAATATTATTAGTGGGACACTAGCGCCATCTAGTGACACAGAAAGGCATTAAGACGGAACGCCAGCGCCATCTAGCGGCGCTAGACGGAGTCTACGAGGCGGCGCGAGGAGCGGACAAAGCTCAGTCTTCGTGTTACCGTCGATCAGTGCACACCTCGTAGGAACTGTCTCGCGTTTCATAGTGATAATAAGTGCTCTTAGTGTGAAGTAGTTGTTAGTTGAATTCGAATACAAGTTTACAAGTTATCTGACTACCCACGTGCTTTGATCCTATAAAATGGCTGATAAGGACGGGATAAACGCTGCCACTCCGACAAATAAATGTTATCTTTAGAACTTTGCTTAAGAAATATCAATTTTATTGGAGAATAGACGGTGTATTTTTTGCTAAAGTTGATGCATTTTAAGGTTCAAGTTTGGTTAATGATAACTTGTTTCGAAATATATGAATTTGGTTTTCTAGTTTGAGTGATTTCAACGAGTTAAAATTATATTTAAATTATAAATACACACCAGTAAATATATTGTTTTTTAGGTATACGTAGAATCGCAAAATTTAATATGGAGCCCGTTTAATTTGTCAAGTCTTAGAATAGCAGAACAAAAATACCCATTAGCTTTTTATATGATGAACGCAGTGGATGCAAAAATATAAGTTTATATAGGTATGTAATTTAGGCATTTAATTACAAGTCTATACTCTTGAAAATTGCCATCTGAATTTGTATGTATCTAAACATCTACCGATACATAGTACCTGTTAAAAAGTCCAGTTTGTATTAACCAAAATATTTTAAACCTAATTTCGTGTGAAAATATAGCCACTTCTTAGTATAAAAAGGAGTTCGTCGCCGTTATGAACCAAATAAAACGCATAAAAGATTTCCCAGTTGAAGTCACCATCGCTCGTTTTTATATCGTACTGTCCAGCTTTCGTATTTACTTCTTTTCAATGCCTAGCCCAGATATTGTAGCATAAAATTTTATAGACTTGTGTAAACTCGGTCGTGCACAAAGTTGGAAAAGTGGTAATGGTACCTCGCAGAGGTTTCAGGGTTCCGCGACCGAGACACGCGAATTGTAAATGGGATATTATTTTCATGAAAATTTACTTGCAGATAGAAATTTGTGGTAATAACTGAAATTATTTTATAGGTTTTCAATTATCTTTAGGATAACCTTTCATTAATTGTTAAGTTGCGTAATGGGAATTTGTTATTCTCGTTTGAATCGAATTTAATATTATTTGAGTTTGTATATTTGTAGAGGCTAAAAAGGAGTTATTTACGGAACCAATACATAATTTATTGTATAGACAAGTCTTAAAGTGTTTACTAACAAAGTTGTGGGCTCACTAACTTAGTCTGGCTGGAAGGAGTCGTGAGAAAAGCTGCGCGCCGGCTGGCTGCAACTTAGAGCGTTTCTTAACAGCTTCATTACTGAGGGGAAACTTCTAACTCTTGCTGAAAACCTGATGAAAACTAGCCAGCTGAGGCTGCGCGCTTAGCTCTACTGGTAATTGAAACAACCCTCTCGGAAAATATTTTAAAACTTCAGAGCATATTGGTATAATGAATGTTGAAATAAAATAAATGTTACAGATTTTGTTGAGCTAACTTGTTGTTCTGTTTTTAAATTTTAGGTCAGAATAAATCGAATGGAAAGAGAACAAAGCAATGTAAACGAGAACCAAGTGATATTACAAAGCTAAAATAACAGCAGTGTATATTATACACATGTTTAGTCACGTTGGCTACAATATCATTAAACGAGGTACATGACGCTTTCATAATGTTATGTCTGTTATGTACATATGTGTGTAGCCTAGAGAAAGCAGCGTATACGCTTTTCTTCTATTTAGATTGTACTGCGTAAGCCTCAGTGAACACACCTCGCGAACAAATCACGTACCTATTTAAGTAGGTACAGAGGTGAGACAGAGAGTAGATTTTCTCTAGCATGTTTTTTTAAATGTCTACCTGATTTTAATAGTGCCAGGTCGTGCTATACTAGAGAAACGAATAAAGCTTAGTGCAATGCTTTAGTAAACCGTTTACGTCTACGGAACTGTGCAACTTTAGATTTTTACAATCCATACTGCAGTTAATCCGCTAGCACTTATTCTCGTAATAGGGATAAAAGCATAAAGTCTAGTTTCCATTATAGTTTTTAATTCAGTAAAAGTAGAGAGACTGTAATGTTCTGAATCTCTTATTTTATGCATTATGCAATGATGATATCAGTGAAATAAAACTGCGTGAACGTCTGTGTAAGTCATATACTAGACAACATGTGATTAGAAAGAGATGCGGCATGAAAGTGGATATAGTGACAAGAATAGAAAAGGGTATGTTAAGCTGGTTTGGGCATGTAGAAAGAATGGACGAGAAAAGTCTGACTAAGAAAGTTTATAAGGCTTGTGTGAATGGCAGACCTAGGCGAACGTTTCTTGATCAGATCGGAGTCGTTCTTAAGATTGAGATTAAGAGAGCACCTTAAACCAGCGAGCGTGCATGAGGAATGTGATGAAAGTGAATTAAGCCAGAGCAGTGTGTCAGGATCGTAGTAGTCTCTGCCTACCCCTCTGGGAAAGTACCTACTTATAAAACTTCTGGTAAAAAAGCATTGACAATATCGATTGTTATTATGTCAATATGTTAAAAAATTGCAAACATCAATTAACCATATCTACTATGTGCTTAACTAGTTGTTACTTACGGTTTCGCGCACTTTTCTTATATCTACCGCCATGTTTAAGCTATACCTACCAAACTTTCATTTAAATCTATTTAGCAGTTTGGGACATTTTACATTTTAGTTGTACCTAAATTAGTGGTATTATGTTTGCTAAATACAAATTGTATGTGGAAGAAATATTACGCAATTGACTTATCTAGCTAGTATTAGAATTTGAAGCTTCAAACGGATTTTATTGAAATTTCATAATGTCCTACTTATAATATCTGGTATTACTATAGCATCTCCGCGGCCGTCATGTTACCGCTGGTTGGCATTCAGCCAATGCCCGACAGGGTCCATGAGAGCTATCGAAATCTATCTCCGATGTACACCCACCTACCAATAAACCCTTACCTGTTGAATAATGGATGCTCCAATGTATTTATTCCTACTCTGAATGCTCCCCCGAGTCCAGTTTACCTACCTTATTTGAATCGCATTTAATGATGTTTACGACAATAAACTGCTTTAGGACCAAATTGCTCCCTGATTGCCAAATATTGAAACAAAGTCTCTGTCCCTTACTTTATTTCAATTTCTTACGGCAAATATAATTGGTACGTGCAAACCAAATTAAATACAGTTGCATTATTTTTATTCATCGTTACTTTGTGCAAGTTTTCGCCAAGTTTGTCTGATATGAAACGTGCAGTGAAGCGAAATCTCACTAAAGATATGTATATGGTTTTAGTAGTAACAAGTGAATGTAAAACAAAGCTTTTATTTTTTAGATGGTAAATCCCGCATTAGAATCGGTAGCCTCTCTACCGTTGAACTTTCCAGACTTGGAAACAACACAAAGAACATCTACTTTGGAAATGGTTGTGACAATTATTTTCTACATAATATATACGAATGGAACTAGTACTAGTACCATTTCTGTCACATTCGTAAAGTTATGCTACGTTTGACTCTGTTTTCAAGTAAGCTTGTTAAATTTATATCAACCAAAACTGTTGGCTAACGTTTACCAATCTTCAATCTCCTTGAGAGCTGCTATATGATTAATTTCTTTTCATTATGCTTCAATAAAGCGCATTCGCAAGATCATTTCTTTGTTCTAAGTAATAACGTCTTTAAACTGATTACAAGGAAGAAAAATAGCTGTCAGAGTTATAAGATTAAGTCATTTGCCGTTTTGCAAATGTGTTAGATGGAAAGTAGAGTAGACTCAAAGTTAATAAATTTCCCTAAACTTTTCAAGTGAAATTGATTAAGTGAATTAACATCACTTGAAAATAATCTCTTTATGTCAGGCTTCTATCTTTGTTCCGCGTTCCAGAAAAAGTAAGAATATTAAGATATCCATCTTACTTGAAGTTTGTCGTTTTAATAATTCATCTGCTTCAAATTGTTTATTATTGTTGTAATAACTTTGTATTTAAATTTTGTGTTGGCAAGTTTAGATACCTGGTTATGAATTATTGCTAAAATGTATACTTCGTAATTAAACTTTATATAATTAAGTAATGTTGAATTTGTTGTATACTTGAGTTTGTTTACAAGTTGTCATGTACAGGTTTCAAAATCCTTAATTGTTTTTAAATTTAAATTACATTTGGATATGGTAAGACATACACGAACTTGAGTTTGTGATTCAGTATTTCAGTTTCACATTAGTCAGTATACACTTGGCTGTATGACCTCTCTCACGATATATAATTCTTATTACAGCTAACATCACATACGCTTGTTGTATGTTATGTAGGTATTAAACCAGGCGGGTGCATAGCAATCAGCCACATGATGATCTGGCGGTTTAGTATTATTGGTACTGGTGGTATGCTTTACGATGATATGCCGCTTATGCCTACTGACACGAGTAAAATTAGAAAAAAAACGTGTACGCTTCTAAGCACAATGCTCTGGTTGTAGAAACTAATACACTTTAACTAAGTTTCTTTACCTTCCTTAGATCGAAACGTTTTAGTAACTTTCAAAATTCTAGGTCAACGTTAAGTACCCTATAGGTTTTAATGATCAACCAATGTGGCACCTCTACCTTTAATATCGGTAAGACATCCGAAAAGTGGAACGAACAAAGGACGGTTTTTGTTGTTCACAAAAAGGACAGGTCCACTAAAGATAGCGTCTAACTTACCCCATTAACTAGTGATAGAATAGTTCTAGATTCTAGAGCATCTAGTTAGTGGACTGCTTTGATAGTTCAAATAATTTGCCTTTAGTTGAGAGAGATATAATATTAGTTTAGGCGGTATCCCCAGAATTGGCGCCGGTGTATTTATAGTACCTAGTACGGTGCGCGCGGTCTAAGCACTCGAGTAATCGTCGCAAGTCTTAAGTATGAATACCTAAGCGCTTATTACACGCATACACATTTGCATCCCAGTTGGTTGCCGTACGTAACTCGAATCAACTCAATTTCCTAGCACTCAAACGGTTTCCCGCTCACGGGGGGCGGAGGGAAAGGCCCGAAGGGTGCACGTCTGGGGGGATTACTCATTTCCGTATCATAAAGCACTTGTGTTATGCAAATTTGTTTACGCTTTACAGTACACTGTATAAGGTAATAACACTTGGCTAACTGCTCTTGACGTACGTTATGAAGTAGGTAATTATAAATAAAATTAATTTGAAATGCAGTAAGACGCGCGACGTGTATATTTAAAACAAGTGAGTAACAGAAATGTATATTCGTGTAATTAAGATGACAATATGAATGACTTTAATATAATATATATAATTACGACCCAGGAGAATTATCAAAACTGGGGTATTATGATCATAATAACACATTTATAATGTAACGTTATTGATGGGATACTTTATTATGTGTAATTTGAGTGCAGCCTATTATTTTAATATGAAAACTGGCCGTTACTAAATAAGAAATTTATATGTATGGATAATTTTTAATAGATCAATAATTTATATAATATCAAATTTTTGTTATAAATAATAAAAACGCAACTCAAAGATCCGGTGGAATTCAATTTTAGAGTGAATCCTGTGTTTGTACATAGTTAATGTCAAACGTTAAGTTGTTTAATATCGCACAGCTCTAGGCAGCATTACCAGCGCCGACTGCATTATACATTATTATTCGAACGATATTTGAATACATTTAGGCACAATGCGATATCTAGTTATATATATTATCATATTATTGTTGTTATACATATCTAGTTTGCTTGGTCCAGGACGAAAGCACTTTCTATATACAGTGTTGTCGACACATTCGAATACATTTCGAATGAAATTATGCATTCTGCTACTTTTTAATATGCCCCACTACAGTGCGATTTCTTAGTAGTGTATACTCGTAGGCATAAGTCATTAGTTTCTGCCCGCTACGTCGAACGTGAATTTAATAGGGACGCGTTACCGGGATAAAAATATTCTATGTGCTATCCGGGACATGGTGTGTGCTACGGTTAATCCGAATTCGTTTAGAGGGTTGCGCGTGATTGAGTAAGAAACATCCAAATATCTTCATAAAATACCTAAAAACATCCAAATAGCTACCCGATCTAATTTTGCTAATAAATGAGGTTAGGTATTTGTTATATATTTGATTGCAGTAGTTACTATTTAAGTTTATGGTATCCTAAGAATGTCCTATATATAGAACAAAAAATTACATTTTATTTTTTAAACATTTTATGCCTTGTGTTAATAATAAATAATAATCATTTATGGGGCGAACATAACGATCCTTAAAAAGTTGCCGGGCTCACTTTATATACAATAGATGCTATTAAATGTTTCTGAGATACCGCCTCAGCATTGTAGTGCTAAAGCGGTTACGCTGACAGTCACGAGGCACCAATTTTCCTGCGGCGACAAACTTGTTCCTCGAGATTTGACTTTTTATGATTATTAATGCGACAAGTCGTTGTAAACTTTTCTTTTGTATATCTTTCATTTTCTCGAACCCTCTTGCATAACGTAATGCGAGTCACGAATAACTGTCAAAACGTGACGAAGCTTGTCACTATGGGACGCTAAAAATCACTTGGTTTTAACGGTAGATATATATTTTGACAACTATTCTCGACATACACATATAATATACTATGGTGGATCGGGCTAGGAAGGATCGCAACATCATTTTGGTTACGAGTACGTGTAGTTTATGGGATATAAAAGAAAATAGTTTACTTTATTCTCATGTGGCTTGCAAACATTGGAGGAATAAAGAACGATTATTTGTAAGGGTGTGGAATATAAGCTTGCAGATTTGTAGTTTCTATTCATGCATTCGTATCCGTGGTACAAATACGACTGATTGGTTGTTATACAATACATTACTCAGACCTCACTTTTGTATGTGTAAAGATTTGGATATCTTTTTAAACAGACTATTCTCGCACTAGACTTAATTCCTGTGTAGCAGCGGACTTCACAAATATTCAAGCAACGGATGCAATATACATTCTGAAAGAATAACTATTTCTGGATCACACAAATTTTTGCCCGAAATGGGATCGAACCCACAGCACTCGGTGCAGTGCCAGTGGCGAATCGACCACTTTACCCTATACGCCATCCGTGCAGTTAACACCAATAAAAAAATGTTGCTCACTCTAGTTAAAGTTTTTATAGTCGTCTCGCTACCACAATATCAAATTAAAAGTTACATGTATCTTTTGCATATTACTAATTGTATTGACTTAGTTCTGTTTCCTAGAGTATAGGCTGGACTACGAACTTCAACTTGCTGGGAATCTGGTTTATCTGTCTTCTTTAATTTTCCTTATTATATGCTATACTCATATTAATTGGTTTATGGTACTCTTAACCAGGCCTTTGTCCAAAATGTGGTCCGCAAGACTTCACCGTTTTGCATGTCTACAAAGCTCTTGATATATAGTCATCACTAGGATCGAATATAAATAAGGTTCCTGATTATGTTAGGGGAGGATTGCGCAACACCTATGGCGGGTGAAATTATAAAAAAAAAATATAAAGGTATTGTTTATGTTACATAAGGCAGACTCCTTTATAATATAGATATATATTATTCCTAAAGAATTAAGTCGTATAAAAGAGTATTTAAATTTAGTCGTATCGTCGAAATTTCATCTGTCAAACCATTCTCGTGGAATAATCGAGACTATTACTGGGTGATTAAAGAACATCTGCGGGCGGCCACGGTTTTGTATTTCTTTTAAAACCTCTTAATTTAATGGATTTAGGCTCTTAAATTCTCATTTAAATTACACTTTATTCGTTTTATGTTTTAGGGTGAAAACCTGCGCAGAGGAGGTATGACTTATAAAGTGCTTAATATATTTTATGACTGGGCGCAAAACATTTACCTACAAGCTTCCTCGTGCCGGATAGTTCGAGAGGTAAAAATAACATCGTATGACATTATTATATTTAAAAAAAAAACAAATCGGTAAGATCTGCTACACAAATATATCTACTGAAAAATTACTTTAAAACTGTGATCATAGTAAGTTCCACTGCGATTATTTTTATTACAACTAAATATATTGGTCCTTGGTCTATGCTTACCATTGATGCATCCACCATCCTAAGTAATAATGATTTTCTGAGATAACATAGTATATTTGCCATACGTAGATTTAGATATGTGTGAGTATGTAAATATTATTATTATTATTTTCAGCCTGTATTGTCCCACTGCAGGGCAAAGGCCTCCCTCTCACTTTTCCACGTATCCCTATTATGCGCTAGTTTGCGCCAGTTCCCCCTGTAGTTAATTAATTCGTCTTGCCATCGACGTTTTGGTCTACCACGTTGGCGTTTAGCACCGTCTGGGATCCAATCTGTGCTGATTTTAGCCCAAAGTTCCTGCGGCATACGGCAAACGTGTCCAGCCCAATCCTATTTGAGTTTGGCGGCTTTCTGGGTGACGACTGCGATTTGTGTTTTGAAGCGTAGTGTGGAGTTTTTAATGCGGTCCGTTAACCGTACCCCTAGGATACTACGCTCCATGGCTCGCTGGCAAACCTCTATCGCGGACCTCTGCTGACCAGGCATAATGTAAACATTAGTCATTAAAAAAAAAGAACTGCCAAGAAAACCAACCTAAGTGATTCTCATTCCCCTTTACTTCATAGTTTTTCTATTGTATACTTTATTTCAATACTTGTGCCAAAAATATTGCCAAAATCAGGCTGTCTTATCACTTTACAATCATAAATATTCAACGTAGTGTCTAGACAATACATCTACCCTTTTCAAGAATTCATAGAATATATTTTTCAATTAGTGCTTGTAAGCAGAACTAAGTCTCTCTTAGGAATATACATGTGTATAATATATATATATATATATATATATATATATATATATATATATATAGGTACATTACGGCTAATTGCCGAACTGCGGTTAGGTTTACGTTTCATGACTTTGCAAATATTCAAACAACGGACTACAAAAACAGCCAGACACATTACTAACACTATTTGTACAATACTACACTGGTAGCACTTAAGAACAATGACTACAAGTTTCTTGCAGTTGCTTTATTAACATTCATTTATGTTACTTTGTGGTTTAATATTTTTAATTTAGTATGACGGTGGGATGATACGGGCAATGTGTGGCTGCAATCTGTTCCAATCCATGCTGGCCATCTCGAAATCAATTTGGTGGCCACGTCAAACATAATCGTCTCACTGTATGTCCCGTATGGACATACGTACACACGCAAAATATTGCAGCAGAGTATGGATGATATTGCTGGCAACATTGAAGGCGACTTATATTGCAGCCACACATCGCAAAAAGATTATGATAAATTAGAAGCCACTTTAGTTTCTAAATTTAATAAGTGAATTTTAATGAATTATTTTCTTTTCGGTTTAATAGTCAACTGTGTACTAGTAGTTTAAAATATGCTATAAAACATAATTCGAGCATCCAGAAACGCTATTAAAGATAAATGGCGACATACCGAAGACAAAGGTCTCGCCTAAATATAAGGTCACTGAACAAGGACATTAGTCAACACCCGCCGACGTCGTCGAAGCTAAAGAAATAATATATCGTTTGGTATCGCCCATTCTCGAATATGTTTTTATTTTGTATGTTGCAAAACCCTTAACGATCGTATTTTCCTACCTAAGCTTTAAATAAGCCGTCTAGGTTTATGTATATCCCATATGTACGGAACTAATGATAATATAGTCTTTATTTTATATACCTAAGTTTTCTAGACAGTATATGTAGTTTATTAGTTTAATTTATTTCTATATTATTTAAGAAGTATCCCCGTGGCGCTGCGGTTATGAATGCAACTGCTGTGCATGAGTTGAAATTGATTTCCAGCTCCGATAAAGTTTTATTGGAATTTCCTGTCAATAAATTGTATCATAGGTTCCTATTTAGTGTATAGGTACACTAAAGGATTAAAGGTGATGTTGAATTTTTACTCGTCATTCATTAGAAAGTTCTGCAGAATTGAGTTTTTCGTCAGGAATTTATTAGTAGCAGTATGAGGTCGGCAACGTAGCCAAATAGATAGATAACAATAAACTTGGCTCCTGTTATGTGAGATCTAATTATATTTAGTGAAATATGAGTGTGGTATACCTAAAGAAATATTCGTGCCCATTAATAGTAATTTGTTCCACAAACAAATTATTCTAACAAGAAAACTATTTATTTATTTCACCATATAACCAACTATCTTTACAGGTGACTCTCCTAATGCAATAGTGGTGTAGTGATTAAAATAAAATATAGAAAACAAAAATAAACTTAATAAAAAAATAATAAATACAATAAAAACCCAAAATTAAATAAATTAATAACATCTAAATTCACAACAAAATTAAAATTCTTCAAAGCCAACAATACCAATCTTAACAAATAATAATAACCTATAATTAAGTATATGAGGTAATAAATAATATACACGTTGCGAGCTCACTCTTTGACGCACCAAATACATCCAATCTCTCGTATACATTATTTACAGTACTTATAGCACGCGTTAACGGGGTTTTAGCTAGCAAATTAGTTCTGGCTCTTGTCACTGCGAGCAGTCGTGGTATTAATGATACTATACAGGAAAGACATATTATATATATATATAAAATAGAACAAACTGTATCATGCACGTAACAAGACTTCCAAACGCCTCTATAATTACTTGCATGGAATAGTTACTAGTATTTTGATACATATTTGTCTAACTAAAAACTGGCTTTTCTTATTAAAAACGTGCTGTGAGCTGTCCACAAAACTTTCACTGTAAAATGATGGAACGGTAATAAGTTAGAAAACTACTCTAGGGACAATCTTTTAGAAAATAATTAAAAGTTTTTTTGAAAGCAAGTACTGGAATAAGCGTCGCAAAAATAAGAAAAAGTAGAATACTGGCGAGTTGTTAGCTGTGGTTGGTGTGGAGGCCCACTTCGGACTAAGGCAAGCCCCGACCATTTTCTGGTTAAAGAGAGTTTTTTTAGAGGCAAAAACGTTTACCATTCTATTAAAGCCTCCGTCTAAGATACCGGGCTTATCTGCTTCTAAAATTAGACGCAAGCGGAGGTTCTCACTTATTGAACCACTGTCTGTGGACCTTTGATGACGCACGCAATCGTAGAATATTAGTTTTTTTAATAATTAACAATAGTTATGTTGCCATGAAAATACTGCGATTTTTAACTAGATTTAAATAAAAATAAATATTTGAAGTTTTTTTAATTTTGTAATACTTTACTAATTTTCCAGCAAATTCCATATGAAACATCACTTGGTGTTATCTTCCTCAAACCTGGCTTTGATGATAATAACACATTAATATTGTAGTGATTTGATTGTAGATCTCACCATTATGATGTAGCAGTACAATTACAATAATTCATAGATTTCAAACTATACTACTAAAGATCCTCATCGATCTTTAGTATCAAGTTGAAATAATATACATAGAAGCATGCTTAAAGAACTATTCAATCCATAACAGTCTTAGTAAAGAATACTAACAATTACTTGACAAAACAACACAATTTTTATGCGAGTAAACTATATTTAACATCGAACAATTATTCAGTAAACACTGAACAAGCTTTGAAGCACTGTAAAGTTATTTCAGTCTAGTTTAAGTAAAACCAGTCCATTGCGGAGAATAAAACTTGTCTGTAACACGTACAATCGTGGAATTCTTTCAGTGCATGTTTGTTTTCATTTACAGTCGAACGCTTAACATAAAGGAAAAACAAACTGAAATAACGCAAGACTTACCGGCTTAATTTAATCTGCGCGTGGAAAAACAACGTCGTGTACAACTCCTAATTATTGTGCTAATGTTATGTCTGGGTAAACTGATGTGGATGTGTTAAGCTTGTAGCTTATAAGTAGCAATAGTACGTCATGGTGTGCCTAGCAGCAGTCAAGCTTATTGTATTTAGAGATAACAGAGCTCAGTATAATAAGGAAACGTCATAGTTCACCACACTTATCAATCGGTAGTTGTAAAACAAAACACATTTTGGATAATCCTTATTTATCGTCAGTGTTAGTATCGTACCACACTACTAGTAGGTTATAAGTTAACCATGAGCTAAACTTAAATGCACAAGCATTTCTAGCACTTCTAATACAAGTTAGAGATGCGACCATGTCGGTAGTTATTGGTAAGCGAAGCCACCACCTCTCGACCGCAAGTCTGAACCCTTAACAATTGAGCTATTGTCGCTTATAATAATAATACTTAGATAAATGTTATTCAGCACGCCGGTTCTTGTAATAAAACCTGTTTAAAATAGATTTCAGATCTAGTCATAAATATCACAAATGGTACTCTCATAAATTAAAATAAATGTCAAATGTGAACATAAATGCATTTCAGTTCACATACGAAGTCTATAAGGCTACATTAGAACTCTATTTTGATCATATTTTATAACGAGAATTGGCCTTTTGACCGGTGATAACTTCTAGTAGTATAAGAAGGGAGAAATTAAACTGTTTAATTAAATACCTTCTACGTAGTAGATGCAATAATGGAGGTGTTGTGTTGCGGGATAGGGAGGACTTTATGTATGTATGTATGTTTCTTATTGCTGCCAGACTGCAGCGACTTAATGTTGGACTATCTATCAATAAAAACGTATCTATAGGCTGCGGACGGTATCCTTGATGTTGATATGTTAACTTGAGTAAGTCAACACTTACTAGCAGTGAGATATGCATAACTGTCCGCATGGTGTAGTATAGTATTAATATAATACTAGGTTTTGCGCGCGGCTCCGCCCGCGCGGTACCTGCATCAATAAAAAGTAACCTATGTCCTTCCCCGGGTTTTAAACTATATCTGTACCAAATTGCATCTAAATCGGTTGATTGCTTTTGCAGTGAAAAGGTAACAGACAGACAAACAGACAGACAGATAGACAGACAGAGTTACTTTCGAATTTATAATATTAGTAAGGAAGTAAGGATAAGGAAGTAAGGATTTATGTGGTCGCCTCATTGCGCCAAGTGTTGTTGGTTTGAATACTAAACGGAAAAATTGTGTGATCCACAAATGGTTGTTCGAAGTATGAGTGTTCTTTATGTCCGTTGTTTGAATGTTTGTAAAGGCAACCGTGGCAGAGGATTTATAAATAAAGAACTTAGAAAAATAAAACGAAATGTATGTTCGTGTCAAAGTTTCTGACATCACTACTTATTATTTTTATTTATTATTTATTTTATTTATTTATTTTAGGAAAGCTTACAGTCTAATAATACATTTGATCAGTTACAATTAAGATACACATGTTGCTAATTACAAGCTTTCACATAATAATTAGTACACCACTTATATAACTACTCTGATTACCTATGAGTTAGTTATCGTATCTAGACAAATTGTAAAAACAAATCTGTTTTTTGTACTACTAAGACAAAGGCATTTACAATAATCACATAAGTAAAAAAAAATGGTTGCATGTCTTTAGACTGTTTTGTAATATAATAATTATTTGTATTCTCTTCGTTGATATTTTGCAAAGTGTACTAACATTGTTCCTATTTCTGAACCTCGGCAAGCTAAAGAGTAATCTAATAGAATACAAAGCCAACCGCTTTGTTAACCATTCAGTTTTAATGAAATTCAGGATTATTCTGGTTACGTAGTAGCAAGTCTACTTTCACAAAGATTTGTGTCTGAACAGTCGTTGAAAAAGAAAACTTTTTAAGACTTACTCTTCAGGCTTAAGGAAGTGACGATAATGAATCACCGGGGACAGGTAAATAAATTTTATTATTTACTTTCTCAGAAACGTAAACACAACTACGAAAGGTTTTAAATATAACAGATATTATAGGTACAACAGAGTTTATTCAATATTGTATTACTAGAACGCAGTTTCTCACTGCATTAGAATTTATTTTTATAAATAATATATTCTATATTATAGGTTTTATTTTTGCAAAAGTAATAACTGTTCCTGAAAATTATAGATCTAACTTTTAGAAGACATACAAAGAATTTACTATAAGTTATCATAGCCTTTGCGCATCTAGAAACAGGTGAACGGTGGCATGTCTATTTGTTTATTTTTTAGGTGCCCCTAGACAATTCGTTGAAATACATGAGGGCGATAAAACGTATCGTGGTATACCAAGACCTTTGATAACTAATGATCGACCCTCCGAACAAGCATTTAATAAATTTAGCTATAAGCTTTATTTTTATTAATTATTTTAATGCAAACAAAGTATGATTGAATTCCAAAGAAGATTGTTAGCACGGGTGACTAGCATTTTGCTATATTTACTAAGTCGGGTGTGAGGTGTTGTACAAATAATGAAAAATTATTCCATTATTTTTGGAGTAGTTTGACTGTGACTTTAGCTAACAGAGAATTAACATTACTCCAACGATAAGTAGTAATCTAGATACTAGCCAACCAACACGTTATAAGTGTTTTATTTCTATATGCAGAAGTAAATTCAAATATTTACTTCAAATTATCGCTCTACTGTGAACTGCAGATTACAGTGAAGGGTTTGAGTGAAATAAAGGCAATATTCAGCGTTCTCATGTTGAGAGGGCGTTTAGATGTATTCCATTAAGCCATGACCGCGGACCATTTATTATTGTTGCCGAATATGTTACTCCACCCTCTTTCCACTCTGGCATCGCACATTTGTAATTCTAATTGACGGTGTGAGATGTATAACATTTCATAATTACGCACGTGAGGCTTTTAGGAGATCTAACGATTTCATTATATGCATAGAAAAATGCTGCACTATATTTACTGCACGTAAAATTGGGATCTTTAAATAGATAGGCTCATAAAAACAAGGAGATTTGAAATATATGCCGAAACCTATCATAAGTTTTCCCATACCGGGCTGATACTCGCAGTGTTTGGTGCATTAGTATACCTAATTGCAATGCAGACTATATATATAGCTTTACAATATTGCGTTTGCCAATGTGATAAATAAAATCCAATGAACAATAACAATATGAATAATTGGTTTACACACATTTGTTTCGCAATGAAATAAATATAAGCTCAAACTTTATAAATCTAATAGCGTGATTATAATTTTATATCACTGATTTATAACTGTAAATTCACTGGTGATTTGAATATGAATAGGTAACTATTATACGTTTAAACATAATTGAATAAACCTCAGTAACATTACATTATATTATGTGTTCTTCCTTCATTGAATTAGTTATAGCATTGTAGTATTGTTGCTTATTTCCTTAAGCTGTTGAATATATGCAGATACCGGATAAGAGAGGCAGACTAAGTTTTTCTCTTAATGAGTTCTCGAAAACTTTAGGCATAAACTGCTCTTTTGACGAATTAATTTTGAAGTTTGACTTAATGGTGCTCCAGACAGACTTTTTCTATAAAGCCAAGGCGCATTATTACTTTTAATAATGGCGTTCAAAATATAAAGAAAGAGTCCGTGTTTTGTAAACACAAGCTTTGTTCGGGACGCATAACAAATAATTTATACTGCTTATTTGCTTTGAGTTGATAAAAATAACTGGTCATTTTATAGATATTTTTAAAGTATAATAATGCTTCTGTCCGTTACGATAACGCAATGTCAAGTTCTTCTGGCAAAAATTTTAATTAAATGTAAGTTATAAAGTTGTTGCATAAATGGAATAAACTTTTTCGTTGTTGACGCGGAGTGGCGCTGACCGCTTGGATTGAAGCCAGAGATACGAATTTTGCGTCCATTTTTATACTTTTGAACGATTCGGGGGCCGTGTAACTCTCGCACACCTATATCTGGAGCACCTACTGGCTCGGTAAGCGCGTGCTCAAACCACTTCTGAGGGTGAAATATGACTTTTATGAATGGACGAGTTTTGTGCGGTTTTAGGAAGCCCAAACCTTTTGATGTTTGTGTGCCATTCCTGCTTTTAGAGCACTTTAAAATTGTTTCCATTCCTATGATTTCGTATCATTATCAACTTACGTGTGTGCATCTATAGATCAAAAACTTTGCACGTAGGTTAGAGTAATAATTGGTAAAGTAATACCGCGGCTACCTTAAAATTTATATCGTTTAACAGTACAAAGTTTACGGCATTATCACATTAATTACATTTGTAGTAATATAATTTAATTTGGGTTCAGTTTAAGTCGTTTGCTGGCCGACGCGGTGGGCTTTTAGGTAGTTATGTTATGGGACGATTTTAATTACTTTAGTGCCTTGCACAGTTGTGATACACTTCATATATGGGGAAGTGAATTAAAATGATATAAACTGATAATTAGTAAATAAATATGTTATAATAATTTAGTGTTTAAAGGTCGCTGGTTTGTGCAATGACTATAATTTGACGTATAAAAGTTGAAAGAGATTATTCGTTACTCTTTCTTATTAGTTCAAACTTTTGTAGTTTTATGCAACAAGTCACCAAAATATATTGTCTTCGTCTTTTATCTACATGTTGAATATCCAAAAAAGGATTAGCACTCACTGCTAAAAGCAATGTTCTTAAATTAAAGATGTGGTTATAATTATACATAGCAACGTATGTGTATACTAAATAAGGTTAGAAGCGTACCCAAAAGTAAGTTAACGTAACCGATGCTTCCTAAAATTGTTTATATCTAAAATACTTCAGGAAAGTATCCGTATAGTATTTTGTGCACCGCGTGTAGTCCGAACGGTCTCATGAAATATAATTATATACACGTTTTTTGACGGTTGTTTTGTTTTTCATGTATTATGACAATTTATTTGTCAACGGCCTAACTACGACCACCCAAAATCAATAATTATAGAAACTAAATATCATGTAGCGAAAGCGAAAAAATTCGAAGTC
The DNA here is from genome assembly GCA_963564715.1 of Catocala sponsa. Classification (NCBI taxonomy): domain Eukaryota; kingdom Metazoa; phylum Arthropoda; class Insecta; order Lepidoptera; family Erebidae; genus Catocala; species Catocala sponsa. The sequence goes on along the minus strand of OY751338.1, from coordinate 14,684,685 downwards.
TATGCTAAATATATTGTGAATAAATCAAGTGCTAAAACGACTGATACTCATTCTATACGTAAGGATATTTTAGGTAATATTGTCTTCTGTTTACGCGAATGTTATTCATTGAAATTAAACTACTATATACTGATTTTATCGCGTTGTTTATTTGATACTTTATTACAAAAATTTTCAAAACTGTCACACTACTATTACTATTAAACTTTACTAATTTTTAAGCTAATTAAATTATTGAAACTATTAAAACTATTTATACTATTACTATACTATTGTATTATTTATATTTGTGTTTACACTTTCCCCGACGTTTCGGTTGCTTTTCAGCAGCCATGGTCACGGGGAAACTCTGATATAGACTGTAATAAAGTGTCAAATAAACAACGCGATAAAATCCGTATATAGTAGTTTAATTTCAATTATATTTTAAGTGTTTGATTTCTAGTAAGATTATTTATAGTATATCCATAGGCGAATATATTTTATATTCCATTTGGTAAGCAGTAGTTGCTGTTTCTGGACATGCTTCGTTATTGGAAACTGCATTTGTAACTCCAGGGACAACAAGAACTATTATTCTACCCTTTAGTTGGAACAAACGTGCTTGACGATTGCAATAATGGCGATATTAATCGAATTTAGTCTAGAATTATGAGGGTAATTCCAAATAATACAGGACTCTGCTAGTAATACCTAGAAGTAGGAAAATTATTACGAAATTAATACCATAGAACTAACAGAGCACGTGGTATTGATAGTTCAATCAAAGAGGGGTCAACTTGATCGAACTTAATGCAATATTACCCGTATTAAATCAGTGAAATGAAAACAAGTTGAAATGGCAACTTATACAGGGTTAACAGAAAAATCCATAATAATCTTTACCCGTCTCTTCTTTACATCATATTTGATAAATTTTGTAAAACCACTATTTACATAGCTTAATACTTTTGCTAAATATGTATATTATAATTAGTTAAAATTGCAAGCGTCTCGTGTCCCGCACAATGCCTCCCCCTCCGTTGTTTAAATTCGTCGCTGCTTTCATATGATTAGAGCAACCAATTTAAATATTTGCATTATCGTATGAAATAAACTATATAATGTATTATGAAAAGTGGTAGAACAAAAGTTACAACAATTTTTAACTTGTATAATTAAATTCGATTAATTTCAATGTAAGACGATGCGTTAGATCATATAAATTTTTTTAAAAAAAAAAGAATAAACGACTTCAAAACTATACATATAAGTACCAACTTAAACTAAAAAGGAAAAATAATTTTGAAGTCGATTATTGATCTTTTTAAATTTATTTTATTGTTCAATTTTTGGTAAGAAGTGCATTTTTAATCTTGATTGATCCTTATATAATTATAATATGGGTAGGCCTACTAAACGCGCCGCTCAAATGACAGCGTCGTTTGGAAGAAAGTAGATCTATATAGAGAATAGGGTAAGTATATATTTTGTTTCTTGTTGATTTTCTCAAAAAGCGCTATTTCAATTTCAATACAATTTATATGGGACCATCTCTGAAGTATGATGTACCAAATAAAAACAGAATCATCAAAATCGTTTCATAATTGGCGGAATGATCGCGTAACATACCTACATACAAAAAAACCATACAATTGAATTGAGAACCTCCTCCTGTTTTAAAGTCGATTAAAAATACACAAATACACAAATCAAATGATTGGAATATGTTTTCTAATACTTCAGCGTTATGCCATTTGTCGAACCAATCTTTATTTTATACTAGATTTTGCCCGCGGCTTCGCTCGCGTAAAAGTAGGTTTTTAAATAAAATATAGCCTATGTTACTCTGTGTTCATATAGCTTTCTAATGGTGAAAGAATTTTTTAAATTGAATTAGTAGATTTTTGGTTAAACCATTACAAACATACAATAAATCAAATCTTTCCTCTTTATAATATTAGCATAGATCAAGTAGTTGTCACTTATGTATCTATTAACACGCTGGCGAAGGCTACTTACTTAATGCTGAACAACCCACAAAGCATAAGTGGGAGTGTATGCATACATATTTATGCCATATTGTTTCACGTTTCAAGAGTATCAGTTATAGTTCCAGACTAGTGTCTCGAGGGATAACAAGCGAGTTTCATATCTTTCAGGAGCTACTTCGAATATGTGTATATACATTATACATAAAGGATGTTTTTTTATGGCAAAGACGTAAAAGATATTTCTTTATGACAAAGGAATAATATACATGGTATCGATATACAACTCAGTATAATAGTATGATGACTATGATTGACTATGAGGTCCGCAATGTTTGTTATAGAAAATTGCTTATGGCTATATTGATACCCAAAAGCAATTATAGATATCCGTGACTCAATAGGTTAATTGTAACCTTTTAAGTCGCAACAGCACATCGGTGGTCAGATACAATAGATTTTTAATAATGTCTCTTGACTTGACGGATTAATGTGATCGATAAATTTCTCGAAATTTTATGACATATGGACATTTAAAAATTTATTGTTTGATTTTGAACAAGTTCTATGAATTTTATTTATGTTAAGTCGATGTGAAACGATGAGAATTACAGGTATAATATTATTTAATATATATTTTATATAACTATATATATTTTGGACTAACCGTCCCCCGCGTTTTCACCCATGTTTATGATTACTATTCCGATTCCGTGACATATATCTTATGTTATCTTACATTACATCTTATAACGACTCTCTTATTTCCGGATAACGCAGCTTTCTAATGGTGAAATAATTATTAAAATCAGTTCAGTAGTCTTTGAATATATTAATTACAAACAAAATACAAATCTTCCCACTTTATAATATTAGTATAGATATAAAATATAGACCTAAAGCGAATGCCTGAGGGTCATCGAAATCAAAAACAACAATTATATTTAATAGTAGGTAGCCTTAGTATCCAGAATGAACATTAAACAACAACATTAACAAATCGGTCCATTAATGCCAACATTCACCTTATTTTCTTTCATCTTAAAAATATGTATATAAATAAATTATAAATAATTTTACGAATATCAAGTCAAACAAATTATTGTTTGACTTGATACTCGTAAAATTAATGGACCGAAAAATATTCGCTTTTGTATTCTTATTTGTAAATTTAAATTTTGATTTTACGTGCAATTAAGTACCTACATCATTTCAATTTGTTTCAAGTGTAAAAGAGAGCTTTTGATCTTTCACCCTTGTCTCTGTCTGTCTGAGAGAATAGGTATCTTATATAAATATTTGCTAACTGTGAATCGTAGCGAAATAAATAAGATCCTAATATTGTAAAATAGTACGCTCTTGACATTGCTTTTTAATTGCACTGTGTTTAAATATACTTTGTGTAGTACTTTTATGCTACTTGTAAGGTTTTGTGGTTACTAATTATAATTTCTATGTGTAAATGTAAAGGACTGTATATGAGATTAGTGTTCACCGATTTGAATCCTGCACAAAAACTTACCAACAAAGATTCCTTTTTGTAGGATAAGGTTGGTCATAAACTTCTATCTAAATATAAAGAGGTGTATTATATAGATCTGCCGTTATTAACAACCTAAAATTTTAGGGTACGCGACAATTTTCCTAAACAAAGAAATAAAGAAAAATTTACCTCTTTTGCCGATAAAAATCTCATGTCACCTCCCATAATATTTAAACTCAAAGCATTATAGTAGTCGTGAACAATGCATATATCCTGTTTGCTCGATTCAGTGAATCAACACATTGCGTGTAATGTTGCCATGTCCACTGTGTTACACATGCGTGACGGAACTGTTTGCTTGTTGCCACCCTCAACACGTCGATAATCCCGTCTTTGACAACAACCTATAATATAAGCGATTCACCTGCGATACGGTGTTTGTTTCAGTAAATTGTCAAAGAAGTTCACGGCTTGCTCGGCAAATTGTTTATGTGACAAACCAACGGCGGGGAAATCATTTACATAAACACTTGTACATAAGAAAAACATGGGAATAATAACAGTAAAATACAAGGAGTTGGTTCCACATTTTGTAAGCTACGTTTAAGTCACTAGTGAAACTATTTAGACGTTTAAATGCTACTACAGGAATTCTATCAGAAAAAGCTAAAAAAGCTTTGGCTTATTCAGCGTTGCTCACATTCCTGCCATTAAACAAACGAAGTAGTCTAAACTTTCGATATTAATATGAATATTGAACATTTTGGAGTATATGAAACTATTTTGTCGAGAAACCTCAGCGTACCGAGAATATTCACGAGAGGGTTCGGCTTTAATACGCCGATAAATAATGATGAACGTAGCTCAGCAAGGGTTACTTATGAACATTAATCTCCGAAGCCAAAGTGTGATGAATTGATTGATTCTGTCTTCACCAGTGGATAAACAACACACAACCACGAAATATCCTGATTAGTAGGGAACAGAAGCGTACTACCGATGGGATTAAGACCAGTTTACTTCGAGCTATGGAGGCTGTTTATTCTATCGTTTCGATGCCTAGATTGTAGCAAGCTTGAGAGGTCTATAGGACTGGTCAGGCCTTGCCACTGATGTTAGGTTTAGTAGCTGCGGTTTTAACGCTCATCCGTTCATTTGTTCCTATAGGTATATTAAGGGATAGAATACGTCTCTTCTTTTATTACGCTACCAGTTTTATCTGATTATATTTTATAGGACTTTCGCGTTACTACTTAATGTTATTTTTATACTTTTAAACATTAAAAGGAAATATTGCTTAAATCCTTTAATATTGTATTGAATGGTATATTATTGTGAGTGATGGGATATCCCCTTGCTTATCTATTGTTGGGTAGCAGCAACCCTTTCCTTTGACGTATTTTATGACTTTCGCGAGATGATAAGAAGCCTTTATATTTGTTACAAGACAGACGACAAAAATTAAATAAATCAACTAGCTTCAGTCCACTGCATCACTCGCGTCAATCCGATGGGGATGTCTCGGGGGCGATCAAGCCGTACAAAAATCCTGTGGTGGTCATAATAATATATGGTCTTTCTGTGCGTTAAGTTTAATTTAAAACCATTCTATGTTTTCCGTATGATTAAGTTACATACATTCAAACATATAAACATTCAAACATCCTCAAAACCTCTCTATTTATAATATGAGAAGGAAATTTTTATACAAAAAATATAATAATTGAAATTAAAACTACTTTATACGGATTTTGTCGCGTTGTGTATTTTAGAACACTTTATTACATAACTAGATGTTCCCGCGGTTTCACCCGTGTTTATCGCTACTGCGCCGCCCCTGTGGGTGCTAGCGTGATGTTATACAGCCTATAGCCTTCCTCGATAAATAGGCTATCCTGAGATTAGCGCGTTCAAACTAACAAACAAACAAACAAACTCTTCAGCTTTATAATATTAGTATAGATAACTGACCCGCGCAACTTCGCCTGCGAGGAGCTGAAACTTTCTTTGTAAAATCCACGAACCACATAAGAACTATTCAACAACATTTAATAAATATACCTACAGTGCTAATTTAAAATCACGCAGAATAAACCAGGAGAAACATCGTTTGTACTATGTCTGTAATGGGTAATTATTTTGCTGCGATGTTATTTTAAAACTGCTATATCTCCCAAGATATTCATTGAAATCGAATGATGTAAACGGCAATTTTGTTTTAAATTAAATACTTGTGATGAATAACGTATTTATTTGGATAAGGATTAATATAATGTTTATAAAAACACCTTCGCAAATAATGCATTATTTTAGAACAAATTTGGTTAGCATAGAAAAGGTTATAGTGAGCCAACCATAAAAGATAGACATATGCTGTCGCGGACTCTTTTTTAGAACTTTTAAAGGGGAACAATTCTGTCATACATTATTTTTGCGAAACTTTATCTGTTTACGCAGCGCACGCAGCGGAAGCCCTCATAAGGAAAAAAACTCTCCGACTTTGAAACATTTTTCATTAGTGCTCCGCTCCTATTGATCTTATTGTGATGATATATAGCCTATATAGCCTTCCTCGATAAATGGGCTATCTAACACTGAAAGAATTTTCCAAATCAGGCCAGTAGTTCCTGAGATTAGCGCGTTCAAGCAAACAAACAAACAAACAAACTCTTCAGCTTTATAATATTAGTATAGATTTTAAGTATTTAAGTGTTCTAAAATAAACAACGTGACAAAATCCGTATAAAGTAGTTTTAATTTGAATGTATACCTAACATTCGCGTAAACGTAAGACAATAAAATTATAATAATTTGGGACTCAATTTTGAAAAATTATTTTAGGAGTATCTTGTTAATAAGTACCTACATATAAATTTACGACTATGTAAGGAGTAAGGCTATTACGGCTAAAGTTTGCATTCGTACTGCTACTGAAAATTCTATATAACTTACTAATCCTAAACATTTTACTCGATCGGGGTACCTCGGTATCAGTTCTGTAAACTTTTGCTACACGGCAATGAGACAGCAGAATAAATAGTATATAACAAAAGAAAACTATCAATATAATTTAAAAACTATCGACGCAACTTTCATTTGCCGTAGGATTCCTTTGAAACTATTGCTATTAAGATGGTCATTACCGGACCCTAGACATCGAGCGCATAAACTATGACTGCACGGATGGCGCAATCGTTAAATTTATCTCCTTACTATTATTAATAGCCAGTTTCAATTATTCAGTGTGTGTTTTGGTGCCTAGGGATAAATAATTTTATGATCTGATATTTGATCCGTGTATCTCAAGCTATCCTATGAGTAAGTTGGTAAGTGTGTAACGTGACGATTGTTCCAACATTAATAAAATTTATAAAAAATATCACTCGTGTTTGAGATGTTATGTAAAGCATTTGACGGCTAGTAAACAACTTACAATTACTGTTAAAAACTTACAATTACGTTCTTAAATAACGAACTACAAGTCGTGATTAATTTGCAAATGATAACATTGATATTGCATTACTGAACATTTACATAACTAAGGAACAAAAGCGAGTTCAGAGGCATGTATTTTATAAGCCACCTTATTTGCAGATGCGATTTATAACATACTGCAAAGAAAAAACAACCGGGCGGTAATTTGCAATTCTTGAGTATTACATTGTATTCTAAACGACTGATCGGACATCCGACGTAAACGACTAATCTTGAATTTTAAAAGTGCGATTTTAAATGGATATGGATGCGATTAAAAAACAGATGTGTTGCAACTCGGTCTTCCGTATTATTTGGATACAGGAAAATAGACAAAAGTCAACTTTCTAATACCCCTTTCTTTTTCTAACGTAGTTTAAACACAAGTTAGAAAAGTAATAAAACGGAAAGGTTCGGCGTTTGCATTGGAACGTGTCGAAAACCCTTCGATACAACAAATAATATAATTTTGTTACCAGTGATTGCTATCTCTGAGCCTGCTACAGACCGCTAACAATGTAGAACATAATATTAGATGATGACATGCGTTATTATGCCCTGCTTTCCCATATTGTAATATTCGATAAAGGAGGTTACGCCTTGTAAAAATTTTATATGAATTTTAGACGAGCATAGTATATTGAATATTTATTTCGCCTCATCATTAGAAATATAAATATATTCTTACAAACTTTGAAAGTGAGGTGTAAAATTAATTTCAAGTGATAACAAAATAACTAATTCATGTAGATAAGGTAAAAAATGCGATTGAAAAGCTGTGAAATCGATACCTAGTCATTGCACTACCGATGTAAATCTTCACCTAGTTTATGATAGTTGAATTTATAAGTGTTTCGATATTTGCACCTTTAATTAATTCCAAGTCAATCCCGGGCTTGAATTCTAGGAAATAGACTTTGAAATTGTATTCGAGTGATGAAAATAGCCTTTTACATGAAACTTATACTATCGAAACTGATGTAATGAGAGTTTATTACAACTCAGCGTTACTATTTAGTTTAGACACCTAGTTAAAAACTTATACATATCGTGTAGTGATCCGTTTTTATTACAAAATCTGTACTAAATTTTGCTCCATTTTAGATACAGTTATACTCTAGTAATGAGACTTCAAGGATACTAAGTTTATGACGTATGGTAACTTGAACAGTATAACAGTCACTTAGCTTATGAATTGTAAGCCTCTTCGAAGTTGGTGGAATTACACTTGTCTTTACGACGACAGTATGTATATAAATGTTGAAACAAGTAGTCTTATTTAGATCAAAATAAATAAACACAATACGAGACTATTAAAAATTTAAAAAACATTTTTTTACCTTATTGATCGGCAGTTTAATCCTCTTATATGGAGATTAACAAATATTGAAATAACAGGCAATAATAACACTCATGCTTGGAAAATAAACAGCTTTAGCGATTATTTGTTAAAAAAATTCCAGATGTAAATTATTGTCTAGTACGGGATTGAATACAAATCTTTGCTTAATAAGCTAAGAACATACTTAATATACTAAGTAACGGGTCTTACTCGCGATGAAGTATTTGAAAGATAATAAATAGAACTTGCGTTCGGTCGAAACGTCGGGCAATCAATAGGCATTTATTACCTTTCAAATACTTCATCGCGAGTAAGACCAGTTACCTAGTATATTAAGTATGTGTACAAATCGTGAATGTCTAAATACGTTTATCACAAATCTTTGTGCATTGGTAATGCAGAATACGTGCATAGTCTCACGTCTATATCGCTGCAGGCTAATGGTGTATAACACCCACATTTCGTCAGCTGTGATTATCGGTAACGCCACTTAAACCGCGACATCTTGCGAAATCTTGCGAAATCCATAATACCAAAAATTACATTCTCATAGTTCTCAGCTATATATAAAATTAGAGGATCTTACGTAAGTTAATTAGCTAACGTATGTATTGTCATCTATTTGGTATCAATAAAAATATTATTATTATTATTATAACGCTTATTGTAATCGTTCATTGAAAGAACGTCGACTTCATTCAATGAATCAGTCGTTGATTTCTGTTATAAATATTTACCAATGAAAGACAGCCTGTTTGGTGTATTTGCTTTCTTAGTGTAATTATACTTCACTATTTATGAAATAATCAGGCTTGCCATATGATTTTACATAGTATATATCATACATATAGAAAATATATATTTTCTCTCAATGCTTGAAACACGTAGGTATGTGAAATTAAACTGAACACAAAATATATACATCCCAGAACCATTGTAAAGAATCCTTGTGTTCACGTCTTGTATCAGAATTCCCTCGGGACCTGTACGATATGTGAGAAAAGCGCACAGTGGCTTATTTTTATACAATCTGAGCGATACTGCATTTTGATTTTCAGTATGTTTACCTAACTATTTTTACCGGCGTCGTCAGAGACTCGAAGCTCGCAGCGTACTGGCGCGTGAGATTGTCCGTAGTATGGCGCTCCATTGTCAAAAGGTGAAAATGTATTTCGTTTGTAGACTGGCTTTGCTTTTGTAAGCCTAGGATTCAGTTCAGTACGCTTACCGATCTTTTATTCCATGAAATCGATTCAATATTTATCTGGCTAAGCTTGTGATATATATGGATTTTTATTGAATTTTGATTTGTTGCCATTTGGGGAAGTAACATCGTCCACCAAACCGTGGTACCTTTGTATAGAATTTCAATCTCACTTTTTAAATCGTAGACACGTAGCCTTGTATTGTTTTATTGCGGTGAGAAGGGTTTATTCAGATCCTTAAGGAGTCACTGTGCTGACAGCAGGGGTCCAGTGTCGTTGTCTGTCGCGTTGACATGCTTGACCTGATTCAGGGTGCTCTTTTGTCCCTTGTTTCGACATTATTAAACATTAGTACACACTTTTTACAAAGACTCTTCTCTCAATAATGTCAGTGCCTGTATCGTAGAATATTTTAAAGCAATGTAGCAATGGGTACAGAAAGTAAGCATCCTGTAAATAATTGTAATATATGTATATCAATTTATTTTGATGATATACATATAATACCAATAGGTAAATTGTTAGTCTGGCAACATTAGGCGCCTGGTTATTGGACTAAGTTATATTAATATAGAGATATAATCTGTGGCATTAGTTAACGCGGGAAAGCCACGACTAACAAATTGAGATTGTATGATATGGATATTTTTGCGTATTGATAATAATTAACCCGATATTGTTATTAACATTTTATTATTATTTTTCCGAGTTGTGTAGGATCGACCTTCAAGGGAGTAGTCGAATCTCTAAGCAAATTGATTATATAAATGTTTCATCCATGCGGGGTTCAAAGCCTCATTACTCATAGATTGGTAGTAACCGTATAAATCACTTTGCCATCCGTATACTCAAATGACTACAAACTTCAAACTTTACATTGCTTGCAAAGTACAGACAAAAAGCAAAATTAAAAGTCTATTCATATGGTAGCATTCCGTTAACCAGCATAAAAATCCTCAAATATCAACGTATATTTTATATTTGTGTGTGTAGTTCATTACATACGCCCCTATGTGTTGTTGATATAGCTGAGATAGAACACGAATATTCGCTTGCTCGTTTACTCAGCAAAAAACATTGATTTCAGACGTGTCGACACGGGCAAGCGTTAATCTATTGTAGATTACTGTAATGTGAATGTTTCTGACTACGTATTTACTTCGAATAATTCTTAAACAGACTTGGCAATGATTCAAAACTAAGAAACTAGTTTAATTCAAGCAACATTTTATCAAAGTCAGTTATCTAAGCGCTCGTACTCACTTGGTATTTTATCCTCTACCAAAGAACCATCATAAATATAATATTCTTTACAAATAAAAATAAAAATAGTTCATTAAAATAAGGTTTTATATCTTTCGTAATTATAAAGATAAAATAAATGAATCGTATTTTGAATTCATATTTCGAACATTTTGATTGTTTTCACATTCTCAGCGCGCGAAGAAAGGTAGCTTCACGTAATCAAATCGAGGATAATCCTTCGAAATTGTCTGTATGTGCCTGCAAATGGATGATAAAATTGTAATGAAAATTTCAGATCATTTGTTTGGCTTTGTGAAATTGCATGGGATAAAATAAATTTGAATGAAATATGTATTTATTTTAGACATGACGGTTTATCGGCTTTAATTTGGGCATATATGCTTACATATAAAATTATAGTCTACCGCCTACATCTCCGATATAGTAGGCAGACGTGTTTTGAGTTCACGTACGGCTGCTACTGAGAATTACGTAATAGAAAACCCTAATAACATATCGCTCGACCTGGGTATCAAAACCGAGATCTTATACCCAATCGCATTCACTATAGATTTTTACATCTTCAATTATTTATTAACTGAATAAGAATCAAGTCACCTATAAAGAGACATAACACATAGTACACAGAAATAAATAGATGCTAAATGTATTATAAATAAAATAGGTAGTTCGTCACAACTATATTGTACTGCTCTGGAATAGTAAAGCCGGCGTCAAATGGGTCACTATGCCTTGTGGTTACTTTATCCCCGTAATCTTGAGCTTAGTTCGGACATCTCGGTGTACTATCTTTAGTTGAGTAGCTAACAGTGACTTTAGGCAAGCAACAGAAACAACTATGAAACCTTCTCACTTTATAAATCTGTTACATGAGCCATTTTATTATATACTAGCTTTTGCCTACGGCTTTGCTCGCGTAAAAATGGGTTAGGTTACGTTAGTAACAGTATTTTTTTTTAATAATATCTAACCTATTACAACAATGTAGTCTGTCCGCTATCATAGCTAAGGAGCTGTTTGTGCTACTACGTACCTGGCTTACCAAAACCGCGTATCGCTTTCGCATTATTGCATAAAAACAATCGACACGCGGCTCCGCAAACTTCGATGACGCACTACAGTGTCGCGGCAATCTCATTATAATATAGCTTTCGTATGGTGAAAGAATAGTTAAAATCGGTTACGTAGTTTTTGGGTTAAATTCTTACAAACAAATAAACAAAAAATCAAATCTATAATATTAGTATAGCTATAGATTAGTATAGATATATCGACTGATTACACAGTGTAGCTATCGATATTCTAAGCCTATCGTTATATGAGAACGTAAACAAACACATACTCACCCCATTCATATACGTTAAGTCATGACTATCATGTTTATAGCCAAGACGGGTTAGACAGAGGTATGACCTCGTTCAACTAAGGTTCGCCTTTGACTAAAGGTCAAATAGAGGTAAGGGCGAGCCAATAATCGTTTATAGCACAATTCGAATACGGATCTCTCGATGAAACAGTTTTAAACCGAGATTCTTGTACATTTTGGCTGGTTCGATTTCAAGAAATACCAGTGTACGTTTTTTATTACTATAATGAATATAAACTAAATGAATATCTATCGTATATACATCATCTTAATTAATTTATGTGTAATTTATGCTTTCGATTACACGGATGGCATAGCAATATCTGGATATATGTATGGTTCCTCGTTGCCAGTAATTATTGTTGAGCGTCGTGTATTCGATCCCCATACGAGAAAAATGTAAGATTCATAAATAATTTTTCGAGTATGGATGGTCTTTTTTCGTTGTTTGTAAGGTTTGCCGCAACTACGTTTACAGAGATTGTTATAAGAATTTAATTTGAAAAGAAAAACTTACTTTGTTTAAATTCTTCAAAGCACTGAATACTAAAATGCCTTGAAGTTCTAATTTGTATGTATACATGTTGTCTCGTTTATGATACAGATTAGAATAATATGCTATTTATATAATTCCTATCAAAGGCGATGGTTTTGATAACAAAGCATTCAAAGTTAATAGATCGATTAAGAATTGACTACGTTAATTACCGCTACACGTACATTTAAAGGTATTTAATACGAGAAAATTAATTTCGACTGGCTTGTTTGAATATCACTTTAGTCATAATAAGCGAGGTCATTAAGATACTTAATAAGCTTTCTTTACAAAATAAATTTGTAATTATCGACCATAATGTATATATGCACATTTATACAGCATTATTAAATTTTCTTCATCATTGAAATTTATTGTTACAAAGTCGACTTGTTAAGAACATAAGCACCCTATACTGCATGCACACAGTGCCGTGTAGGTAATAATTAAAGGGATTTAGTAGAGAGCCTGCAGCTTCGACCCTTACCCGCCTTCTGACTTTAGTGATTATAAACGGTGCACAGCTTCGTAAAGGATTTTAAATTAAGCAATTTATATTAAACTTAGTTATACTAAATGCGATTAATAGTGTAGATAAAGCGCTCTTAAATAGTTTAAAAGTAGGATCAGTAAAGCCAATATTTGCCAATTATTATAGAGTACCTCTACCCCTCTGGGAAACAGGCGTGAATCTATGTATGTATGTATTATAGAGTAAACTTTATGCGAGTAGACGTTCTAAATAATTTGTGTACCCAGTTAATAGACTGCGGTGGCGTCGCTAACGAGTTGTCCCATCCTCATGTGAGTGAAACGTGGATCAGCGTCTTGCCAACTATAAATTAGCATGACCCTGCGGCTCGTATAACCGTATAGCCAATATGACACTCGCGACCTTTCCTTTGATAAATTATGCATATGTCACGCCTCGCGTCCTCGCATCATCGATGTTGTGACGGCTAAATAACCCACGCGACGTTCTCTGACACTCGCTAAAGGAAATTTACATAGAAGAGGAAAAGGGAATATGTTTATACTCCAATAAGTTTCTTTGAAGAAATGTTTTACGTTGTCTTCGTAAGTGTAGATGTTCTTACACATTGCAGGTGATAAAAACAAGTCCCAGTAGGAAATATACACATCTAGTCCCTGTTCGTGCCTTTGTATTACTTGTAAATGTTACACAAGAACCTAGAATAAACTACATGGGCTTTGTACAAGTACATTGCTTAAAATAAAGTATTTCGAAGCGAGTGTAACAGGCTTTTAGCTGTTCAATTAACCCTTGATATGAGCTATCATTACCTCCTTTGCTCATTGTAATGTAGTTCACTCACATAACAGTCTACGTCACATAACATTCTGCCCAAACTAAACCATACGTTGTAACTTCTACAATATATGCTTTTACTAAATGAAGTGAATTCACATCAAGATATATCACAATAACTGCAGTGCTATGAACACTCCGTTGATATTATAGAAACTATACCTATAGCTGGATAACAGTTTGCTAGACTGAAGCAGGATTTTTAATTGAGTTCAGGAAGAGCTCGAAGCGTATTTACAACTGAAAAATGTACGGGCAACGAGTTGCCTTAAAGGAGAACCTCTCTGTATATAATTATAAAGTGTCTGCTCGTAAAGTAAAATGAATGAATATTATAACGTGAATTATGATATGAGTCAATATATTCATGATGTGCTTCTTAGGGCTACATGTGTGAAGGAGGGACACTAAGGAACCAAAGAGATAACTGAAAATTTATTAATGTCAAAATGTTAGAATGCCAAATCTCTAACTTTATATTTTCAACTAGCTGTTACCTGCGACTTCGTCCGCGTAGATTTTAACTAAAAAGTGTTTGTCTCCGCGGAACCCTATTTTTTTTCTAAAATCAAAGCGTCCTAAGTTACTCCTTATGACATCAGTTATCTGCCAGTGAAAGTCCCGTCAAAATCGGTTCAGCCGTTTCGGAGATTAGCCGGAACAGACAGACAAAAATTTAAAAGATAGATGTTTTCCTATAGGTACCTTATATACTTTCATATGCATTAGATAAAAAGCTGTTTTTTTGACATTACAAACAGACACTTCAATTTTATTTATTTGTATATATGTATAAATGATTACATTAGGACTACTTTTATTAGAAAGTTCAGACAAACACTTTATTAGTATTAGTACAGTGCCTAAATTTAAAACGACAAATTTCAATCCACGTTGGGTTCCTTAAAATCGTTTTCAATGTTTTCTTAGGAAAAATTCCGTCATTATTTTAAGCCAAGCTCAATTTAACTCTTAAAACAAGTCCCTTGGGCGTATCCAAACAACCATTTGTAAACAGGCGGATCTTTTAAGCGGATCACAGCAGCGGCAACGACTAACATTTTAGTATAACTTTCTTCTTTATTTTCTTTATCTTTTAGTCGAATGAAAAACACGAATACAACTGTGCTGAACCAGAGGTATTATAAAAGTTATTGCTCAGTAACGATATCTGAGCGCCGATATCACATGTCTAAACTTGTCTGTGAGTAGAATGCTTTCCCCGGGGCGTTTTCTGTGCGTCGTCAATCTCGATGCCGACCCTCCGACTCGTCAAATCGTACAAACTTGTCTGATATTTTCTGCAATCATATCCCCGGGGTGTGACGTACTGACTGCGTGACACATTTTCGTGTCACTATTCTTTGTATTATGAAGCACTGGCTAGAATCAAGGATTAAAACTCGAAAAAAACAATGTTTTAAAAGAATAAACACAGAAATACATTTAAATAAATAGTAAACTACTACAGGTAGTAACTTTCGTTGCCCTGTTTAAATGATAATGGCATTGTAAGCAATTAGGAGTTAAGTGTTTGGTTTTGGCGCTCGAGTGTTTCGGTAAACTAGGTGGTCCAATATAGGATGTAGTAAGCGTCTATTTACTGAAGTAGATTTGTCTACAACCAACAACAATTGAAAACAACTTAAAATAACAAGAAGTAAATATCAATCCGGAAAATCACTTTGATAATTGTGGTCATCTAATCTACGAGTATATACTTTTAAGCTAACAAATATTCTGAGTTTAGGAACCCAGTTCTAAGCTTGGTGTGTTTAACAACTTAAATATTTTTCTTACACTTAACTTTATACTTATAAACTTAAATGATTTTTGTAAATATAATGCTATTAATATGAAGAAACGTTCGCCGAATGTTTCTCGATCAGATCGGAGGCGTTCTGGACAAAGGCCAGGTTAAGAGCTCCTTAAACCGACGGGCGTGTATGAGGACTGTGATGAAAGTGAAGCCAGAGAAGTGTGTCAGGATCGTAGCAAATGGAAATCCGTAGACTCTGTCTACCCCTTTGGGAAATAGGCGTGAATCTATGTATGTATGTATGTATGTAATATTAAGAGTAACATAATCTGCTTCATATCTAAATAAAAACATCAAATTAAATAAATTATAGCAGAAATAAATATCGGTTTTAATTTTAAATAACTATATAATATAACCCACTAGTATACAAAACGTAGGCGACAGGTAATCTGATTTATACGAATATATATAATCCTAAATACCTTGTTCGTTTATAATATTATACAGCGTATAACAGAAAGGTGCGGTCATATTTAAGTAAGTGTGACATAATATTTATAGCCCCTGTACAATGAAAAACCGCGACAAAAAAAATCCATATACATTATTTTCACTAAGATACAGCGTTTTCTTTTTATCGATTTATCAATATCACATATTCTAGTCGATACTTAAAGAACACAAACAGCCTACTCGCCTGCGGAATCGAAAAAAATAAATAATACCTAAATAAATAATAAATAATAAACTTCTTTATTGGCACAAATACACAAGTAGGTACATATTAGTAGAAAACAGTCTAGGTACAAAAATTCTTAATTATAATGTTCTGCTGGTACTTAAAATAGGATATATCCTGTGCTATAAGTACCAGCAACCTTCCAGTTTCACAGTTAAACTAGGTAAAAATCTACTGGTGATAATAGGAATGTAAACCTACTTACATTATTTAACTTTATGAAAAAGACAAAATATAAATCGAGAGCTTAAGCATTATTCGAGATTAAATAACAAAATAAAAATTCTTAAAGTAACATGCCTATAATTTTTGAAAATACATACGTACCTAACTTAGATATTTTTTTATATACTGATAGCTATTATAACTTAGCCTGTTACTTGATTCCGGCTTGACGTCGACTTCTTGGATATAAATTTGTTTGTAAACATATGTTTAAGAACAAACACTACACAGCGGTGGCGCAAAATTTTTATGCCTGTAATACAAACGTTTTCCTGGCTTTGTACAGCAACTACTTCAAATGTACTCCAAACACAATAAAAGTAAATTGAAATATAATTTTAAATTTCTAGATACCAGTGGTTTGTAAATAATGTGGTTTAATATTTGAAGGCATGCTTACATACACAGTACATTATGTGTTATTTGTTATTATTCGAGGTTTGCATAACTATTCCTACAATATATATATATATATTGTAGGAATAGTTATGCAAAAAAAAAATATATATATACAGGGTGTCCCAAAACTCAACGTCAAGCCGAAACGGGGTGACAGGATTGATCATAACCATCACGAGAAAAATCTGAAAAAAAATCTATCCCATGCAGTTTAAAAATTATGGGCATTTTAAGAAAAACCTAGAAATTTGATCAAACTGTACCATTTTTCGGTTATTGTGGTTATTCTTTTTTATTTTTGTTCATTTGAACTTTGGAAACGTAATCCTAAATAACATTTCTAGAATCCCAATAAAAAATAATGACACAATTGCCTCAAGTTTCCGAGAATTGAGACTATTTGTTAAACTACGAATTTAAAATTTTCAAGATTCGTCGACTTTGACAGGCCCTCCTATAAAAAAAATGTACTAGAGTGCCTTGGCAAGTGGCATTAAAAGTTGGCGCATTTAATCAGAATTCTAAAATGGTACAATACTTGTTAGTTCCATACAATAGAAAAGAGTAAAAAAATTAAAACCTCAAGTAACCCGATTTTTGCTATCTCATTTTACTCAGTTAAAATGTTTTTAATTCACACAAGCTCTAGGTAGGTTCTTAATTTTAAGACAAAATGATGAGAGAGATGGATAATGGGTATGTTCGCCATGAGTGAGCGAGACAGATAGTGACGCCACTTTTACCAAAGTGAAAAAAAGTTAGTAAAGTTAGTAAAATAATTAGGTTTGTTGGAATAAAAGTCAGATGATAGAGAAATAACGTTTTTTATTACAATAAATGTTCAAATTGTTTACCATCAGCCTCAATACAAGCCCTACATCTTCTTAAAAAAGATCTACTTATTAGTCGGGCATATCTTCGAGAGTTGATCGCCTCAGCTGCTTGAGAAATGCGTTCACGCAGGTCGGCTACGTTCTCAATGGGCTTTGAGTAAACTTTTTCTTTGAGAACTCCCCAATAGAAAAAATCCAGGGGATTTAAATCTGGTGAACGGGCGGGCCACGAGATAGTGCCCGAACGTCCAATCCACCTTCCCGGATATTCCTGGTCAAGGAAATCTCTTACTTGCACTGCGAAATGCGCTGGGCAGCCATCTTGTTGAAACCACATGTCGCGAAGATCTGCTAGTGGTACGTCCTCTAACAGGGTTGGTAAATCTTCTCTTAAAAAATGTAGGTAATTAGTTCCATTCAAGTTCTCAGGCAGTTCAATAGGCCCAATAATTTTACCGTTTAAAATTCCGGTCCACAGGTTTACTTTAAAACGATACTGGGATCTATCTTCTCGCATTAAATGTGGATTCTCCACATGCCACTCGTGATAATTGTGCAAGTTCATGTAACCATCTTTTTTAAATGTCGATTCATCTGACCAGAGAATTTTTTGGATGAATTGGGGATTCTCATTATGCCTCTGTAGCATTGTTCTACAAAAAGAAATCCTTTCCTGATAATCTCGAGGTAGAAGACTTTGAACTCGTTGTACGTGAAACGGATGCATTTCGGCTCTTTGTAAAATACGATGAGCAGTGCTTTTCGGTATTCCCGTTCTTTCTTCAAGTCACGTGCGACCTCTTGCAATACTTCTTCCTGGAAAGGAAACACAGGTCTACCTCCAGCCTGTATTTGATTCGGGAAATGGCCGCCCTCTGTGAGTGAACGGTGCACATTAACAAACACGCGGTGATCCGGGTAGCGCTCTAAATTTGGATATCTTTCACGATAAAGTCTAGCGGCAGCACTTGCGTTGCATCTGCATTCCCCATAAATGAGGTGCATGTTCGCATATTCTTGTGAAGTGTAGCGCGTAGGCATGGTAGATAAAAAGGATGCCAACACAAAAGTCCAGAGAGAAGCCAAAGTTGCCGGTATGTTATCAACAAGTCCAATTCACAAAGATTCAAGTCCAAAAAGAGAAGCCAAAGTTGTCAGTACTAAATCAACACAAGCGAATACGAACGTGCGCAGTAGACGAATGAGCGAAACGTACTAACTGGTTGGTGTCGGACTGGTAGCGTAGCCATTTGCTTGGCTGAAACTAGTGCGAATGAAACAGATAGATGCCATAGCATCTATCTGTTTCATTCGCACTCGTTTAAACGACGCATCTCCGTCTCAATGCGTGGCGTCACTATCTGTCTCGCTCACTCATGGCAAACATACCCATTATCCATCTCTCTCATCATTTTGCCTTAAAATTAAGAACCTACCTAGAGCTTGTGCGAATTAAAAACATTTTAACTGAGTAAAATCTGATAGCAAAAATCGGGTTACTTGAGGTTTTAATTTTTTTACTCTTTTCTATTGTATGGAACTAACAAGTATTGTACCATTTTAGAATTCTGATTAAATGCGCCAACTTTTAATGCTACTTGCCAAGGCACTCTAGTACATTTTTTTTATAGGAGGGCCTGTCAAAGTCGACGAATCTTGAAAATTTTAAATTCGTAGTTTAACAAATAGTCTCAATTCTCGGGAACTTAAGGCAATTGTGTCATTATTTTTTATTGGGATTCTAGAAATGTTATTTAGGATTACGTTTCTGAAGTTCAAATGAACAAAAATAAAAAATAATAACCACAATAACCGAAAAATGGTACAGTTTGATCAAATTTCTAGGTTTTTCTTAAAATGCCCATAATTTTCAAACTGCATGGGATAGATTTTTTTTCAGATTTTTCTCGTGATGGTTATGATCAATCCTGTCACCCCGTTTCGGCTTGACGTTGAGTTTTGGGACACCCTGTATATATATATATATATATATATATATATATATATATCATATCATATCATATCATATCATGGAGGAAATATGTGTCACTGTACTTAGCTGTAAGCGGTAACCACCACTTTTGGACTAAGCAGTGTTTTCATGGCACGCTCTCCCACATATGATAATACTATTAGATTCCTACGAAACAAAAATAAGACCTTTATCATATTTGAAACTAGAAGGTATATCGGCAAAATATGAAAGTACGATCAAATCCTTTGAGAGATACAGGCACAGCAGTTATGCTAAACTGTCTTCTTCACAAATCGTTATATCTCTTGTAATGTAAAATAGAAAATAATATTCCTATGCCTAAAATATGGATTCTTGTTGAAGTCGACAATAATACGGTGTGCCTATACGAGTGACTCGATAATAAATTATGACGTTAAATCGAAAGAAACGAGCACGAGGAAGGAAGCAAAACGTACAATTTCTGATGTACTCTCGTAAACATAAAAAATCACTGACAGGAAGGATTTTTCATTATAATGCGAATATAAGTACTCTGTTGTAAAAACCATTGATGTTTCTTTCCTAGCGCGTATTTTATTTATAAGAGTTATGCGTCAAAGATAAAGTGCTGATGTAAACAGAATTTAAGCCTATGTCTAAAATCGTTTGAAGCCTTTGTATATTTTTTGAAGACGTTCCTCGTTCTGGCAATAATCCTTGTATCTTCAGGAGACTTCACAAACATTTAAATAAAGAACCCTTAGAACATCCAGAGTCAGGTCAATTATTTCACAGGACACAATGTTTTGTCCCGTTTGAGGTTCGATCATAACACTCAGCATACCATTAACAGTGGCGAAGAAAACAGTGCCGTCATCCATTATTTGAATTTCCGACTTTTATTGTTAATTAAGTTGGTTCTTTGATCCGATTCCGATATATTACGTTTGCAATTTTAACCTGCACGTTTAATTTTACATAAGGTGTACATAGTTATACAACCTATAATAATAATTTGTGTGGTCTTGTTTTCAATTAGGTATCCATGTCACCTCCTTGTATCTGCTATTACGGTCAGTTATAAGTAGATACTGCTACTGACATACAAAAGTATACTTGTCCTAAAATATAGCTGACAAAATGTGTCTCTGTTCACCCGCATTATATCAACAATGTCTTTAGTTCCATACTTACGAAAATTATTCAACAGAAAATCCCTAAAAGTTTTATGGCTATTCACTGACATCTACCAGATACTCAGTTTCTCTCCTATCAATTATTAAGTGACAAATAAATATTATCCTACGGAAGCGGACCATACGCCCAAGATCGAACGATTAGATACGCTATCTCGCTACGCTACGCGATACCACTGAACTAATGTTTAACGTATATGTAGAGCCTCGCTGATTTCAGCATGAATGGCACGACCGGCTCGACCGAGGAAAGACTACCCTCTCACAGAATATCGACGTGAAATACCAGTATTCCTACTGTTGTGTTTCGTTCGGTAAGTGAGAGTACCGGAGGCCCAATCACCCCCTTTCCCCAATCCCGCTCCCTTTCCTTCCCACTTCCTTTCCTAAGGGGTCGGCAACGCGCAAGTGATGCCTCTGGTGTTACAGGCGTTCATAGGCTACGGTGACCACTTACCATCAGGTGGGCCGTATGCTTGTTTGCCACCTTAGTTGCACAAAAAAAAAAAAAAATATATATATATAGTCTCAAACCTGTATATTAAGTGCAAGGCAGAGATGTATTGTGAGGGGTGTTCTTTAATACAGTTGGCGAAATATGGGTGTATCATTTCGTCAACTACTACTAATACTAGGGGACGACACTGTTCCAGACTTTGTGCTGTTACTTACAAATGTTTGACAGAACTCAAGACCTCATGCACAGCAGTCGCATTCCTTACCGCTGCGCCACAGAGATAGTTGACATATGTACGTACATATAATACCTTGTCATATCGCTATCCGAGAACGTCGGCAATTATGAAAAATTATACATACATTCATGCGAGTTCCTCAGAGGCGTAGACCGAGTCTACGGATCTAACAGAATGCTGCTACGATTCTAACAAGAGCGTGAATGAAGCATAAGATATATTTCTTGCTCCATTAATTCGCACGAAAGTTTATAAGGCTAGTGTAAATGGAACAGTCGCAAGAGTAAAACCTAGGCGAACGTTTCTCGATCAGATCGGAGGCGTTCTGGACAGAGGTCTGGTTAAGAGCTCCTTGAACTGACGGGCGTGTATGAGGAATGTGATGAAAGTGAATGAAGCCAGAGAAGTGTGTCAGGATCGTAGCAAATGGAAATCCGTAGTCTCTGCCTACCCCTCTGGGAAACAGGCGTGAATCTATGTATGTATGTATGTATTAATTCGCATTACAGTCTTCATACATGTTTATCGGTTTAAGGTACTTAACACAATAAAAACTAGTAAAACCGGCTATTTGCAAAACATCTTCGATCTAGTCACCGAGCATTCGCCTAAGACATAATTTTTTTCAACAGTACTATTTATATTTGCCTACTTTTCTGGTATTTTATTGTATACAAACAACATATACCCATATGTTTTCATATACATTTTGACTAGAAAGAAATCACATGAAACATTATTCATTGTTAGATTTTCTCAAAGGTAATATCCATCCATCAATCGTAAATATTAAATATTTTGTAGGAGCGGGCTGCAGTGCGGTGCCAGAATTTTGCAACGATTTGCATTTAAAGTACCCTTCAGTGATAGCAGTTTGTGGAAAACGCGAACACCGCGCTACGCAGAGGATTTCGATCGCGCATAAAGATATAAATTATTTTTGTACAAACAACATAGGGATATTTACCACTTTGTTGTGTAACATACTCTTCCCATTTTGGATCAGTTACCGGATATATGGGGATGGAGATACTTTTATGTGTATTTCACATATAATTGTGCGAAAAATAATGTTTACTTTATGTGTGTTCGTTTCCTGGTAAACATATTTTAGACATTTTCCATAGATAACTATCTGAAACACTCACTTATAAGATACGCGAGAAATAGAAGTGATATATAGAACAGTATCACGATCAGCGAACTTGACTAGTTAGCAAAAACAAACTCATTTTGATTTGCAGTATTTATCGACCCACTGCCTTTTCCGTTTGTCGTCAATCATCCCAGTTTTGATTGGATTGCCAGTCGTGTCCGTTCTTTCCAATAGACTTTATCAGCTCACCTTATCATTGGCTCTCATATATTGCGTGAAAACACAGGCAACTCTAATGGACGCCACCTGCCGACCTATATAAATAATAAATATAAACTAGAGATCAACAAAATCTCAGTAAATTAATGTCGGAATGTAGCAGCGGTAATAAAATTCTTTAAATGTTGGGGTGTCATTAAAATGGTTTGTTTCAGTAGACATTCATCAAGCGGTAGTTTAATTAAAACGAAGGTCTTGCGGCAACAATTTTTGCTCAGACTGACCCAGCGGGTAACGATTACACGCCTCCCATTAATTTATGCTAAATGCTGGCCGCCATTACCCAGCCTTGTGTAAACATAATGCCCACCGATGCATTGAGGATAGAATTTAAATGTAAATTTGTACTTTTTTCATTCACGGCGTATTTGTACTTTTTTGGATGGTTTACAACGTTTGAGCGCTGCGATTCAAGGTTGAGTTTGAATTTAATTTTGTGCAGCTCACTTTTACGCGTCAGTGTTTTATAGAGATTCGCATACATATAAAAGTACATATAATATGTATTGTTTACATACATAAATTGATGCCTGTTTATTGAATTAGTTAGCAGAGACTTAGAGTCGAACTGTATAAAACAGTTTTACTTATGCGACTTTCTTGACACATGACTTTTGATTGAACCAATAAGATCATATTTCTATAGGTGGTAATCTGTTTAGTATATTAAAAACAGATCTAGAACGTTCACCAAGCTCATCAACTATTTTATACTGTGAAATGTGTAAAATATACAAACGCACCAGTTCGAATTTTCTATGTTATTTATAAGACTATAATGTTCGCTACAAGGTTAAAAGAAACCATCGCCAGTATGTTTTCTAGATTGTATTCTCGAATGTGCGATTTGTTTGCCTTCATATGGTTCTCTAACTCGTGGAGTTTCTAAAGGGTAGTGCTTAACCGATCAATATATTAAATGCCATTTAATTACGACCACAAATCAGACATAAGGGCTTGTTTCGTTTATGCGTCATACGCTGCGTAAAACGCATGCGGCAATCGTACTCCGTTTGCCACGTCTGCATCGCTTAAGCTGACACGCGTTATACGCTGAAATTGACGCTGTGTGGTAAAACCAAAGCGTGGCAATGCTTTATTGTATGAAATAAAATAGTATGCGGCAATCGCAATGCGTTAGACGCACTGTGTGATGTATAAACGAACCGAGAGTTTCACGCCTCCTGCCGCCGTGCTTCGGTCCAGAATTTTGTAAACTGTTTCAAACGCCGTTCCATGGGTCATGTGAGAGGTGGATTATTACTAAAACAGAACCGCCCGTTGTGTTAGTCCAGATAATCTAATGTTGTATCTTGAAAATAAATGAGTCATAATACTAAATGGGTAGGTACTTTTATTATCTATTGTTTGAATGTACCGTGAACCGTTGCACATACGAAGGTTTCCAATACAACACGTGAATTAGAACACAGAGGGGCTTTATAGTTCTCTCGAGGCAATAAAACGCATCAATGGCGACAATTCTTCGGTCGAATATCGATAAATTCCGAGCATTGGATGTCTGTACCACTGGTATAGACTTGATGGCAATAACAATTACATTACTATCCATTTATGATAATGTTCGACATTTTGCGCACATTCGGTCGTAGGCGGCTTTGTTTACCTGACGGGTTATGATAGTATCTGTAGGTATTAACTTCGCCGATTTGGTGTTATTGTTAGTCTTTAAATATAATATTGTTCGCATCACCGTCGACTGGTAGTGTGCCCAGAATACTGGCAGCATAGCCACGTTGAATGGCAATGCTTATTCTTTCCACGAAATAAAGACCAGCCAGGTCACGTTCCGTTCCGTTTTGAGCACAAACGGCTCTAATACACAATCTCCCACTAAGTTTCTTTTTTATAAGCTTTTAAAGTAATAATTGTATGTTACGCAACGTTTTAACAATGTAATACTTGTGAATACTATAAACTGAAGTTACAAAATAAGTGTCAAGTGAGTTATTGAGAAGGAGGAACATTGGTAATAATCTCACGCATACTATTCATTGTTACAATACAATACGTGTATCGCTGGGCTTTGACGAACGTGTAACCAACGTGTGACACTTGTTTGGAGATAAAATCTCCATAATACATACGTAATCTCAAAGGTATGTATCCAAAGGTGTCGACAAAGGTTAATCACACCCACTTTTTGCCAGGTATGGTTGTAGGTACCAGGTTATACGAGGCGGATCTAATGCCACCTATATAATATAATAATATCAGCCCTGTATTAAACTGTTCTACTGTTGGGCACGGGCCTCTTCTCCACCACGCTGGCTCAGTGCGTGTTGGCAGACATCACATATCTAAGATTAAGTAGAGGTCTTGCAGAACAAGAAGACATGCAGGTTTCCTCACGATGTTTTCCTTCACCGTTAAAGAGAGCGATAATTAACTTTTTAATAAGCACATAACTTCGAAAAGTCGGAGATGCGCTCCCTGAAATCGAATTCGAGACGTCTGCGTAGCAGTCCTACGGTCTCTTACTAGGTTATCGCTGCTTATAATGCCACTTACTGGTCACAGTTTCCAAAGCCGTGATGCCCTACCCGGAATCAAACCCAAAACCATACATAACATAGCAGTCTTATTCAATACGGCTGCGCCATCGAGGCAGGTGGCTACTGCCGGTAAATGGCTAATCGACTAATTAAATTACTACGTCATCAGATAAGGTACTACAACAGCTATTATGTCATAATATACATAGTATATCAATTACATTATATGTATGTTAATGTTTATAATAGTTACTGAAACAACTATGTACTAAATTACCGTTGATGTTGACTAGAGGGATGAAAGAATAGATCGAGTAGTTCATTAGCTAATTGGCAGTGGGTGTTAAATAATCAATATAGTTATAAAAATTGACTGGTTCTGACGCACTCACTGACTGATTCATCAACGCCCAGTCTAAACCTAGGGGTTTAGTCAAATTTCAGCTTCTTAGCTCAGTATTTAAAAGGCTGAAAATTTGCTGGATTTTTTTATTTTACATTGTCACCAGACAGGGAATAAATAGAATTTTCGCTTTAAGTTGCTTTGATATCATATTATGCTTTACATATTACTAGATACTTAAGTTTTGGCATATGAGCAGTAAATTATAATAATTGATTAGATTTTAACTTCGACTGAACTGATAACTATTAATTTTAAACTGATTTTAGACTTTTCAAATTCTTCAGGTCTAGGTTATAAACCCCTTAACAAATTAAGTCAAAGTGGACGGAGTCGCAGGTAAAGGCTAGTTTTACATATTATTGAACACGCACGTTGTACGTGAACAAAGCATACTTTATGTAATCGCTTCCTAACGGCGAGTTCCAAGTTTCATATCAGCTGTGATTTTACAGTCACTAAAAAGTTCCCCTAAAATCTCGTGAATAGGTTTGTTCAGGTCAGTGTGTCGCTGACGCGGCCAAATGTCTGCAGTACGTGTGTTAAATTTACGTTCAACGTGCGTTAAAGTTACGTACGTGAGATAGATTTACGATAGTTCGACGAGCCCGAAAGATTTGGAATCGCCGAAGCAATTTGGTCCGGGACCATCGGACACGTTTGCATCATCAAATAAGTTTACTTTGTCCTCGCGCTCTCTCGGAACAAGGGCTCTTTGGCGGCCGCCCCCACACGTTCTCACTTCCGTACGTGATTATTACTCGTATGCTAGTTCACATTCAATTTGCTGAGCTAACGAGACACCAGATTGTTTTGTATGGTAAACTCTGATTGTGCACGCTATTGTATTTAATATGAGACGTTTAGAAACACGTTAAAAGGAACGTCGCATCTTGGTCTTAGATATTATATCTTAGATGATAACATGATCCTGCTATCAATTACAGACGATAGCGTTATAAATTGCGAATCAAAGAGAGCCTATTAAGTGTAAGAGCAATATAAGATAATAAAAACATTACCTATAAAAAAATAAATTGCGTAGCACTCGTAGCAGGTGCTGCGAAGCGTGAACAACACCAGTCGCGCGCGTTACTATCAGCGCTTGGGGTTCCGTCCTAAAAAACCCTTTTCCTCTTTACCGTCTAACCGGATACCGGAAACCTCGTATTCAATGGTTTATCGTTGGAAATTGTGATTTGGAAAGCGTGCGAGTTTTACACCTCATTTTTTACAGTTCATGACACAAATGGCCTCGAGATAAAATAGCGATCATAGATGAATTGGCCTGAATTCGCTTTACTTTGCTTGCGTACAAGAGTCCACATATGACTTGAAAAATGAAGAGTTCCGTGAACCATGAGACAAATAAAACTGAGCAAATTAAATTTGCCTGTTTATATCTTTCAGTTTTGCGCGAATATGAATAATGTGGGGGCGAAATGCTTGTTTGTAAAATTACTTGGACGTGTTATGATGTCCACGTGTCGACGGGCGTGAATACAAAATGTTAATATAACTGACAAGCGACGTAAATGTACGTATGTTGTTAATACCAAGCGTGGGATGTGCGCTACCTATGTAGAGTAAACAGCCTTAAATACACAAGTTATCCGAGGCATGCACGCTCGCCTCCCGCCTGCCGCCCGCGCAAAACGACACGCCATTTTGTTTTGGCTAATTAACGTTGAATTGTCGCAGTCCCCTAGGGACCTTGTTAATGTACCTATGTTACACTTTTGGCTACCAACACTGACGGTACCAACCTACGTACTTTTAAGTATAGATTTATTAAAATTTGTTAAGGTAATATTTGTGTTTCGCATTAACTGTTTTCTTTGTGATTTTTTACATCGTTGTGGCTGTCATTTTTCCTACATGATGTTAAATTTTTTTGTGTTATCTTTTTTACTTTTAGTGGCAGACGACCCAGATATCCACCGGCAATATCTGTATACCCTTGGCATAGTAGCAATGCGTAGAAAACAGGAGCAAGCGGGTACACGGGAGTGGGTTGCAATAATGGCTAGTCTGCCCTTCAGCGGACCTCAGTTCTGTTTGGCGACTATAATAGATAGAATATTTGTACCAATTCGCGTAAGGCCAGCATTAAGTGGGCAGTCCATTAAATAGAGGAGGAAATATAGGACACAATCATTCGAAATTGTAATTGATTCTATATAGAATCAATTACAATACAAGAATACTGATATCAGTATTCTATAAGCTAACTAATGAATTAATAACTTATAAAATTAATTTAGCTTTACCCAAATCCAAACAGTTTATTGTAAAGTGCCATAAGGAAACTGAAATAAATTTTCCTTGTGGTGCAAAATACGTACAGAACCGTGTTACTTTTGTTCTTTGTACAAAATCTTTAAGCCCGATATACGACGTTATAAATCATTGTGCACACTAAGAAATCGCTCGAGATATATGTAAAATATTACCGAATTCTCCTTCAAAGTTAACATATTGGGCGGTAAGGGCATAGGGGGTCGCACACATTGTTACACAATTTCTCCATTGCCGTTTTGAGGGTAGGAATGACCGCATTACCTATGTGAGTATATGTAATAGAGCAGCCGTCACTGGCTGTAAAAAATTGCGAACATTTTGCTATTTGCCGTAATAAATGGCCTATTATACAAGGAAGAAATCATGTTTGTAAAAAGTTTCTAACAAAAAACTATTCGCAATGTTAGTTTTGGTCTCACATGTATTTTTATACATTAGATTACAAGTTCAGGCTCTCAAGCATGAATTTGATACTATTCTCAAGAATAACAAACTTCTCATGCGAGTAAGTTTTTGTGAAAGACTTGTGGTTCAGTTTTTGACAGCACAGTAGGACATTTTTCTTATTGATATTATAGTTTTACTTGGCGTTTTGTATTGTCATACTTTGTTAATGTAATCATCTTATTCAAAATTATACAGAGTGATTATAATTATGCATCATAGATTGATAAAGAATAAAATTAAGAGATTCGTTTGAAACAGTCAATGGTACAACATGGCCAAAGATATCAATTAGCCATAAAAAACATATATCGTAGAGTTTACGACGACTGTTACAAATATAGTGTGTACGGCAATAGGAAATACAATAATATTTTTGTGTGCAATAAAATATAAAAAACACTTCACGCTGGTGACAAAGCAATATTTGATAGGTGTTCCGGTTTACGAGCGGGAGCCTCGTATAAATTACGAACAAACATAACTCCGTATAGCTAGCTCGTATAAAAGTTATAAAACGGTCATGAACTTATTTACCTGCAATCTTATCTATTTATTCTGTTCTTAGTTTTATGTACACACCTCAATCATTAATTATCTTGTTTGTATATATTTTTATGAAGTCATAAAATATGAAGTGCTTATCCGCTATTACAGATTACGGTTATGCGTTTATGCTCCTGTTTAGACCTGTTACGTTGATACAACCGCGTCTGCGCGACAAATATCGAAAAATAAATAAAATATTTCATGATTTATTTAGATAATAGCAGTGACCACTAGTTCTTAAATAGAGATTCAAATCTAGAAATCTAGGCTAAGTTATGCACGGCTTTGATATACATATCTCTATCTAAATATATATATATATTTTGTTAGAATTTGTCTCACAGTCCAAAAGGACATGCAGGAATTTGGAGTGGGTGCCTCAATTGCTCAAAACCGGCAACAATGGAAGAAGCAGACAAGGAGAGCCGACCCCAGATGACGGGACAAGGCTTAGGAAGATGATGATGTCTCATACAAAGCACATTTTATATAAAATTTCTAATAGAGAATGGTGCCAATTCTGTTGTCACAAAATTCTCTAAGCTTAACTAAAAATCACTAAAATTTAGTTTAGTCCTCTCAAATGACATTTCGTATTCTGAAATTGTTAAAAGTGACAGGAATAAAAAAAAATAGTGATTTTTAGTTAAGTTTAGAGAATTTTGTGACAACAGAATTGGCACCAATATCGTGCGTTACAACTTAGAAGCTTTTATCTTTATTTTGAGTAAAACGGAACAGTAGAAAATAGCTATATTTGTTGTGAAAACATGACGAGTAATATACATTGGATAAATACAAATCATAAATATTGCGAATAATTACATCGGGGCTATATTAATAACAACACTGATGTTAATAAAACGATTTATTTATTTTAAACTCGGCAATGTAAACTTACAAAATATAATACAGACAGTGAACTTTGGTTATTGGCACATGTTGAGCCGCCTCGTTAAAGACGTTTAGATATCTGTTGCAAGTATATTACGTAGAGTATTAATGTCACCAAGATATAACGATAATCCTTAAGCTTCGTCTTACGACTAAACTTGAAACTTCGATCATTATTTCATTTTGCACAAACGTTTACGCCCAATCAGGTTAACGCAAAAATATCAATTTCTATTCAAACTTCATAGAGTTTAATACATTGTAATTGTCATAGCAAAAACAAGTGTTTAAAATTATGTAATGGTTGTAAATTTTACTAATTATATTTACTTTGGCAGTAGCTTTCGTCGGGATTATTTACAAACTTTATTTCAACTTGAAATATTAACATTTTTTTAAATCTATTTTAATGAAATGTCAATTTATTCTAATCGATTTATAATATAAAACATCGATATACCTACTAAGTATGTAACGTATATCTCAAGTTTGATCGATATAAAGGTATACAATAGTAAAAAAACATGGGTTAAAACCAACTTCGTTCTCGTCAAACGTGCACTTAGCACTCCACCGAAAAGGTACTTATAATAAATTGTAAATTTGGCACACAATCCTTTGGCAAGAGGTACGCTATAAATCATGAGTAGTTTACAAATGAATTGATCAAAACAATATCAGATATCGTAACATAGGGATGCTTACATTACAACAGCGCTTAGTCTATACAAATAAGATATGAATTTATTTACAATAATATATCGTAAACATCTACGCTACCATTCGAGTCGATAAACGATCCTTCGCTATTTTGAACATTCACAGTTGCCGGAGCATCGGCACACAGGTTTGAGGGGTCCAGTTAGAGCGTCCGCCTGCCACCCGCTACACGTCGCTGGGTGGCGAGGCGGGCTCCGGCCGCTAGTGGAGCTGACTTTTGGTGCTGAACCCGTAGTGCAAGTATGGCGAGCCGGCGCCATCGCGGGCTACGCCTGGCCCGCCGCCGGCACCGGCGCCACCACCGCCCGGGCACTTCAACGCAGACCGCAGCTCTGAAGCCATTTCAGAACACAGCGACGCCTGCATTCAGAGCCGTAGTTGAACAATGTGTCTCAGTATGACAAGAAACTAAGTATGTACCTAATAGAAAAAACTTACCTCTTCTTTCTGTAGTCCAAGCAGTAGTGAAAGCGTAAAGAGAAAATATTGCTTTATTCTGTGGTTTTGACAATAGTGACGCCAAATAAAAATACACTCATTGATAAAACAAATGTGGTCCAAGTAGCTTATTTCCAATATTACGTAAATCACAAAATGCGGTGAAAACAATAAAATCTCACCTACATCTTATAAAATAACAGTTAATAGTAAGTAATAAAATATTAGTTAATTAGCTTAATACCAAAAATCATAAATAACTTACGGAAAAATAAATGCACCAAATAAGTAAATGATCTAAAAGTAAACCTAGAACAAAAGATAAAAAAAATTGACAACTGATATATTTTTATGGTGGTCAATTAAATAAATCAGACTATACATATATTCATACCACCTAGACCGTTAAAAGCTTACGGTCCTCTTGATGGCAAGCCGTCAATATGGTAACCGTTTATCACCTGGCAAGCCTAGACTATAAATATTTGTAACATCAGGCGACTAACTCACTCGATGCCAACTTTGCAAAACCTAAAATGCACAGTGTTTTTTTATCATTCTAAGCAGTATCAGCATTAGATAATTAAACAAACAAATTCTACTGCAGGAAATATCTCAGCAGAAAAGTTAAAAAAAATCTTCTTTTACCTCTTGGTAAGATTGCAAAAAGTAGCCCTTGGCTAAACTTTAAAATAAAAATAATGCTTTTTAATACATGCCATTATATATGCGTATGTATACACAATAATACATTAAGTTATATAGCGACAATGACTCACTCGTTCATCGACAGCAACTTTGCGCGATTTCCAGACGAATTCGCAGACAGCAATAACACACGCGACGCCCATACCTCCCATTAGTACGACGAACACGCCGCCCACGTTCGCGAGCCCCAACTCATTCGCCGTCGACGACGACTTTGATGTCTCGTCCTGTTTCATTTAAACATTGTTCAATATATGAATGCGTGACTTCGATTGTCCCTATTCAAAATCGCTTCAACGGAGTTTTGTTTACAAAATTGCGAGGAAGCAAATTAATTAAATTCTTTTTTGGCATGAATTAATACACGTTTTAATGAAATGTTTTCTTTTACGCCCCGCGTTGTGTCACAGGAAATTAAAATTTGATAGGATTTATATAAATATAAATACAAAAGGTATTCATAATAGAATAAATTAATATCGACCCAAGGAATGAAATTAATATAGACATAGATGTGAAGATATACAAAAGAAATTCTAGCATTTAACAGTTTTATATCTCACAGAACACAAGACGAGTAGCTAACGACGTCGTTTTCCTTTTACTTACCCTACAAGATCCTCCGCCACGTTTCTCTTTCCACCATTTAGTTTTCAGAATGTGCAATTTTCCTTCCTCTTGCAGTTTCAAAACAGCGCCGCTTATAGCCGTTCGGTACGGAGAGTCTACAAAACAATTCGAGCGTTTAATATAGTCATGAATAGGCATTATAGTTTTCATAAAACGCCCTCATACTTTCATACCTATATAAATATTATACTTCCCCACACATCAGCGAAGCATGTTCATAAAAATTTATATTGGAGTAAAAGTAGCTATAATTTTGACGAAGCAGTTTTAAAAGGTTTTTGCATATTATGCAAAAAGCTTATTAGTAGTATTTTGTAATTTGCATCTACTATGCAACTATCAAGACTTTTACAGTGAGTTAACCCGTCAACTGTCGAGCGGACATACGTCTGTCAGCAAAAATGAGACATCAAAAAAAAAATCGACAAACGTATGTCCGCTGCACACTTGACTCGTTAATGAGTCAAGTGTCGAGCAGACATACATTTGTCCGTTTGTGTATTGTTTGCACAATGAATTTTTAATTATTTTTTACGTATTTCCCCTAGACGTTCAAGAAGTTAATAAAGTTTTAAATGACGTAATCCAGGTCCTATAAATAATATTCTTGTAACGTAATGTCATTTTATTCTAACAATTTTTAACTCCTTCGTTTTGTACTTACTAGGCGGCATAGCAATCCCGTATCCCTTAGAATCAAGCATGCCTCCGACTTGTGTGAGATCACAGTTCCTTTCTACCACGTATTCGATCGTAGTGGATTCCATGAGATAGGCATAAGCACCCTTTCCCCGAACCACTCTTTCTTCTCCCTCCTTGTTGCTAGTCGCAAATACTGATGGTCGTGCTGATTCCATAAAGGACCACATACGTTGATAAGTAGAAAAGTTTGAGTCCTGTCCAGAAGGAATGATTTCAAATATATAGTTTACGATGTTTAATATACATCTAATTTTACATTTTGATTCGTAGTCTAACACATGTGCGTTATTACTTCAACGTTTTGCGATCCTTTTTCAATTATCTTAGATAAACGAAGTCATTGTAGAGTTTTGAATTTTTACCGTTATTTTAAGTATAAAGTGACAAAGGCAAATGAAAAAAGTTATGAAATTGGTTTTATAACCCCTATTATTACTTAGACAATAGAATTCAATTTATTTCAACCGTATTCAAAAGGCTCAATCTAGTATGAAAGATCCGATTATAACGTTCGAAACGAAAATCTCCAGAACATTATGTGAACAACTTGAACAACATTGCTGTACACGATTACATTCCATAAATCCATGACATCACCTCTTAACGACAATTTCAGAAACGGTTTCATATTTATGAGATCCTTGTTGCCAAAACCAAATTCATAAGGTAAGTCCTTAACATACAACATGTTTATTCTGTAGGTAAACAAACACTCGGGCAAATATATTTCAGTCTATAAAGCTTTATAAATTGTGGTTTTGGTATTTACCAAACACAGATTGGAATAATTAGATCAAATGTATCTCATTAAAAGTCTTCGCAATCAGATAGCTGCGGCGAATAATAGGGTATCTTCAAATTTAAATAAGCGTTATTACTTTAGCTCTTTAATCAATTTATGAAGACTTGAAAAGCTTTTATTGCACTGTATACTTTCTAAAGTAATTTAAACGATTTTATTTCAAAACAAAGTTTTATCTTATGGATTCAATCTCTTCAACAAATTATCAGCCTATGGGTGAAAAACACTCATCACCACATATTTGTTTATTTATTTATTTAATGAAGTATTTCCAACAAAGGAAGATACAATAACATACATTATAAATCAATAATAAAGTTCTTAGCATGTATAGACTCTCAATTATAGGAAACTACATCTTGCAAATTATAATTACAACTAAACTAGTTAAAACTTAATTAAAGAAATAAACATGAAAAACATGTTGAATAAGAATGATATCTTTAGGACATGTCTGCATAAATTCAGATGAACTTACCCTGAAAAAGGCAGCAGTTGATCCACCCTTCAATGCCCCATACTTAATTTTCGTTTGCTTGGCTAGATCTTCGGCGCTTTCAATAGGGGAGTCCATACGTTCCACAGTAAGGAAGGCTGCTAAGTTAGCAGTGTACGATGATATCATGATCAGAGTGAAGAACCACCACATGCCAGCGACCATGCGAGTTGATACCGCTCTGGTGCAAACAATATTGAGTTAATAATAAATTAAAGACACTTTGCTGAACAAAGGAAAGGGACGTCCATTTATACGCTCCTTTTGTTTTCAGGCACAACGTAACCGGTAAATTATTGACCAACAAAGTTATTTCAAAAGATAAAGTACTTTCAGTGAGATTCCACTTGCAATATATAAGTACGTATAATTGGACATCTTTAATATTAAATCAACGTGTAATATGCAGTACGTGTGTGTATTATCTAAAATTAATTACAAAATAGACATTGATTTCACATGAGAATATTTTGAATTTAACACTAATTTAAACATACACAAAAAGTAACCAATTTATTGGAACATGGATGTGAAATCAATATCAAATATTCATAATTCTAACAAACTTTGATGCAGCAAGCTGTGGATACTGCACAAGCACAGAAGTTATGTCGGGTGCACAATCATATACGATGTCGTAACTAGTTGTTTATTTATCTACTAAATCAATGGTAGGTATTTAGCTAAGTACAGTGAAATGGAAACCAAGGCTAGTCGAAATTGCCGACACGTCTCTATTTAAATTGGACGCTCTAGACGACTACCGATGCTTGAAATTCACAAAGGGCTGTGGTCGCTTTGAAACTAATTAGTAAAAGGGAGTTCTTCATCCAAGCTCTGCAACTGAAGGCTACATTTCCGTTTTGTAATTACAGCAAGATTACTCTTCGAGTCAATTTTACCCATACTGATTTTATTAACTAGCGACCTCGCTTCGGTCCTAATTTTTGTCAATTCTAATCAATTCGGATAGAAAATGTCGATCTTCCGTGCCGCTGCGCTGTTGTTTCATTGTTGCGGAATTGTAACCATCAGAGGCGAAGAGTAGGGACTTACTTCGGCGCGATATCCGAACCTTGCTGCATCAAGGATCCGATAGTGAACCACAGCGAGTTCAACAGAGTGAACTGATTCTCCAGCACCGGCGGCTCGTCAAGACAGTTCCTGGGGCTGTCCCACTCGTACGGGCTGAACCTGCGCCCAAATACGGCCTGTCATTCATTTACAATGTGTCTGTTGATCGCTTGCCAACGTACTCTAGCGAATTTCAACAACCCGAGCTCACGCCAACAAAATAGTTGTACGAAATATATTTTGATGAATTATTTTATAAATAAAAGAATCAGAACATTGATTGCATTTTTGTTTATTTCTGTTTCATTACTATGCGTAATATTTTTAAGGTTTTTCTCAATACCGTTATTTAGGACATTGACTTCACAAACATAAGTGAAGGTTTAAAAAAATGCGAAAAAGAACGAAAAATTTAACACACTTCATTTATTTTATTAGTATATTTAACTAATCGAAAACTGACTGAGCCCAGAAATATAGCATAAACTTATCACAGGATTTTTAAAAACCTGCTGTAGTTGAGCGTGCTTTTTGAGTTAATTTTATGAATAAAATTTTTTGCGTGTAGCGTTGCAACGTATTCTGGCAGCCTTTTCTGGCTCTTATTACGTAATTTTTATTACAGGCCATCCTCGAACGTAACAAGACTGTAATTAGTTCAATATGGGCTAAAGTTACGTATTTCAAAGGAATGAGTGCCGGATTTGAAATTCACTTCCGAGTAAGTTGGCGAATGATTGAGCAACCCTCTCTTTTATGTTCTTCTTGTGGACTTCGCTGAGTTCACTATTTTTATCACCAGAAATGAAACGGGTGTTTCGAATACGAATCGAGTTTTTTTATTACAATTATTTCCTCCATAATATTTAAAACCCAGGTTTAATTTCATTTCCGGCTTGAAACTGCTGTTTGCAGTCTTAACTAATAAAAGTTAATGTTAGGGGTTCTGTAATATTATCTTACTTGGGCAAAAAATCACAGCTTTGCTGCATGAGAGATCCGATGGCAAACCACAAACAGTTTGCTAGAGAAAAAATATTTTCCATTTTCTCGCCTTCAGGTGAGTGCGTTTGATGCCATTCGTATGGAGTGAACCTATCGGATATCGGTAAATAAATATTTAGCAACCTAAATGAAGTCGGCACGTTTCCAACTGGTACTCTGCTATTCTTAAATATAAAGATCGAATCCAGGGCACACATTGTAAAATTATGCACAAACAAGGTCAAGTACTTTAAAAATGTGTCAACTCAATCAGGTAAAATACAAAGTATGGTGACCTATATCTATATAAATGATACTATATGTCTACGTAGACGTACCTTGCCAGTATGAAAAGCAGTACTGAAACGCCGAGATACGCGGTGGCCATATAAATCCACACGTCGAGGGAGAGAGGCGATAGGAAGGAGAACAAGTTCGGTGGTTGCTTAATGGGCTTGCGGTACAGCACCGAGATACCGAGATTCATGAACGGCATTGTGAAGTCAACCACTTGCTCCCTGTACAAACAAAAATTATACAGCGGATACCGTTAAAACAATGTGCGCTCACAAAAGGTCCCCCACAATATTGTAATGAGAAACAAACAATACAAGTACCCAGCAATATTCCTTAACTGATTTTATATCTGTTTTCGCAATCAGATTTAGATAAGTGAAGAGTAATTTTCAATCCATTGAGCAGGTATTAGGTGGGTTTATTTTCATTGTTACCTGTCGTAAGTAATGGTGAGATCAGCGATGGCGAGGTCGGCTCGTTGTTCCAACAATTCCCTTATCATGCCGTCCCACTCTTTAGTCTCACGGTTGTAGGACCCGTATCGACCGTCAGGCGCCAGCTTGAATGTATAATTGAAGCCCAGAATTTTAGATATCTCGTGAATTAGATCAATGGCGTATCCCTCGAATTGTGCGTTGCCCGTTAGCTTCTCGCTGGCCTCTCTCCTCATACAATACGGCGCACTCTAGGGAATTAGCAAGTAGATTTACATATGTAAATGTGTTAAAAAGAATTACTATATCAGTAAACAGTGTTTACATACTTGGGGAATACGTGAAATGAATTCGTAAACAGCGAGCGCTGAGAAAAGCTCGAGTGATTTTTTTATTTAAACACAGGTTTGCTGTCTTCTGTGTTTCTGCTTAGAGCTTTAAGTCATGAATACGGATATGTCTCGCATGAATGTTTTCTCTTAGGGAATATATTTTTACTGTGTGCCAGTCTACATAAATTTCCTCTTCGCTTCTCGAGAGAACATTCATATATATATGCGCGATACGCTAATTTTGCTTTTGTGGGCCTCGGGAGAGCAGTAAAATGTTTCCAGTGGATTAATGTCTATATCTTGAATGTTATTTATTGCTTACCAAAATGGTTGTAACGATGAGAGTTTTGTTCTGAAGTATTTCCACTATCTGTTTTTGGTTCTCGCCGTAAGATCTGGTATAGTTGACACCCTCGGAGGAATTCCAAGTACCGGCTTTTTGCAGTCCGTCCCTTGTTAATTCAATTATATCTAGAGTGAAATCGCTTCGGAATCCTTGATGGTCAAACTTTATCACTCCGGTTAAGCCTTTCATTTCAACCTGTTCATTGAATTAATGAGTTAAGCACTGTCCCAGTTACTTTAGTTATCACATTTTGACATCAGTTTCCTTAAGGCTAAGTAATAAAAAGAAATTAACGCTGAAGGGAAAAGGTATATAATATAGGGTGGGGATATATTAAAGTTTAATATTATGTTAGATATGTTAATAAATTTGTTATATAAATTTAGTAGTATGATATTACACATACACATGATTCAAAAGTATGTTATTTGTATATGACGAATGTACATCTTTATTATTAAAAATTTATAAATTATATACGTTAATACCTCGCCATGCTTATTAAAGCTAAAGCCAATTTTATTATCTATACCTACTAATATTATAAAGCTGAAGAGTTTGTTTGTTTGTTTGAACGCGCTAATCTCAGGAACTACGGGTTCGATTTGAAAAATTATTTTAGTATTGGATAGCCTGTTTATCGAGGAAGGCTATAGGCTACATAACATCACGCTACGACCCACGGGGGCGGTGTAGTAACGATAAACGCGGGTGAAACCGCGGGAACATCTATCAAATTATACTTGTAAAGTGATATTTTAATCATACTTAATTATTGAAATTATACGCTTGTGGGAAATGCGATTTCACTTTGTATAAATAATTCTAAGCTTCCATTAAATACAGTAGCGTTTATATATATTATTAAAATCTCATCTGCGCAACAAATTAAAATCTCAAATTACAAATCGGTATGACTACATTCAGTTTATAAATAAACAGTAAATCAGTACATGTAACACTGAGTGAGTCTATTAGCATTTACTGGGCGCTTTCCAGGTGCCATGCTGCTACTTCAAGCGTTTCTAAAAGAAAAGCTCACACCTTGTTAAATCCAAGAATCGAATGCGGGCCTCATGATCGGCCCTAAAAATAAGTGCAATCTTATACCACGGGATAAATGTGGTAATGAACTAGCGGCCGTTATATCTACGTGATATGTATAATTATATTTATTTAGGTGATATTCGAATACAGCTTTGCCCAACAAGGTACTTGCTTTGTATGGTCAAAACATGCAACGCACGAAATATCTATAGTGTTCAAGATATTTAAAATTAATTCAAATACCATTGTGCACGTCGCAATTAAAGAGTTATAAAGTGATAGAGTAATTAGAAGCATTAGCGTTACGGATTACTTCTTACACAACAAAATATTTATAAATAACGTCATTTCAAAACCCACAGGTATTTAATTAACAAGCCGCCACAGTATGTAATACAACAAGTAATGCATGACAAGCATGTCAACAGATGTTTATTATGAATGTTACAAGCTAGTACATTTTCTCATAAAGAGAGAAATACGACGCTTAAGTACACAGCGGTGTAGGAGCTAATCCGTCAAGTCTCACGTAGAGTATTTAATCCCACTATGTTGGCCGCAGCTTTGTTCAATGACCACCTACTACTTTTTTTATTACGGGGCTTTAGTGCATTTTATCGTACGGACGGTGTTTGTAAACAAACTTGTTTTTATGTACGAAACAGAAATTGTAGTTGCCAGTATCCTTTTAATGTTCTAGGCTATAAAGAAAATGAAAATATCACGTGGCTGTGTAACTTATACATTTACCTATGAAGGCAAATTTGGGGAGAGGATAGCTGAGGTGTAATCTACATCTGACAGATGATTTATTGCGGGTAGATTTACGTCTATTGAGCTATCTAACCAGATATGGCTTGTATACAAAATTTCGGGATTTTGGCTAATTTCATTTTGGATTTATATCTCGTAATAGGAGATTATCCCAAGGCGTGATAGAAATAGCGCTAGCAAGATGAACTGGATGCCTTTTATTCATCGAAACTCTAAACTGAGATCAGTGAAAGCGTATTGTAGGTCTTAGCTCATCAATAAAAATGGAGAACGCCAATTGAGAATATATGTAAATAAATAGAAAATAAAGTAGGTAAACTAAACATACTTACGATTTTCATGTAATTGATGAGACTGTAGCCGTGGGGCCACGTGTCCTCTGCCTCGCACGAAAGAGGCCTAACGTCGATTTGTTGCGACGTATCAAGATCATGTAACGCCTTTGCGAACAAATGTACCGCGTCGTACATTAGAGCCGTTTCCGTCTGTTTACCAAATGATTACTTCTTGTTAAAGATTTATATCAATAAAATATAAATAAGAACTCAATATATTGCACGAAAATGCTGCCTTAGGCAAATAAAATAAGTTGAAAGTATATTTTTGTATATCGGTACACTTGACTTATGAAATAGGTAGAGTTATGTACAGAAATAAGAAGCTTACCTTTATAAAGGTCATGTTTTCCTGTAAACAAACAATTAATTTCAATACGGCACTTGTATACTAATAACTTTACCATTATCCTCCATATAAATGGGTAATTACCTTCGCTGTGGTGTGTCCCAGTTGTAGTTTACGTCCTTTTCTCGCCTCGTCATAAACCCAATCCCGTACTACTCTCTGCACGTCGGCACGTTCAGGGTCAAGTAATCTTAATGCTGTAATGTTCGTCCCACCGTATTTAAACTCTTCTAAATCTACGCTATGAAGATCCTGTTAACAAGTTAAATGACGTGAACTCGATATAAGATTACGCTTAACTTTGCTATATAAAGCTTCAGAGCGTGACTTACCAGTGAAGTTATTAAGTAACTGTGGTAGTCAGACATCATTCCTATTTGTTGCGCTTGCTGAAGTACATCCCTTATACGTTCTGTGGCACAGTCGAGTACTATATGCGACTCCGCAGAGTTCTTTATTTGTTTCAGAAGAGGTCTGCAAGGTAACGTTAGTTTGAGTGCTTTGAAATTAGTATCAAATGTAAATTTAGAACATAAATTACCTGTAATCATGAGAATCTGGCAGTTGCCTCACAGATACAGGCAATTCCGAGGGCCCATGAGCTTTTAAAAGTTCTTGCAGACGAACCAGACCGTCACTGTTTTCATACACTATTGTGAATGATTTCCAACCCCAAGCTCTTACTAAATCCACATACGCCTAAAAATATGGAAACATTGTCATAATTTTGTACAACATAATTTGAATTTATGACTTAAACCACCTGAATGGATAATTTCGCAATAAACTTTCATTCCACTTAATCCTTTAAACAGTTGCAAAAGCTGGATAATTTTAAGCCACGAAGATTTACAAAGTACATAAAGCTGTTTTCATTTAATTCAATTTACTTATTTAAATCAGGTGACTAAAATGTTGGATCCAACTTTACGCTTCGACGCAGTGCCATACCACCAACACAAAATATTGTGTCTGTGGATGCATAAAGGAATGGACGATCGACCTAATTGCGGACGTCCAATCTTCCGCCTCGGCGGACAATTTCATTTTTATCTACCACAGAACCCACGATACAGGTGCGTTTAATAACCGTATCATTTCAGTATTCATTATAATTTTATTATCCGTATCTATTCGGTTTAGTATGATGACATTTTACGCCAAGGTCTTGGAATAAAACATGTGAAATTATTGTTGAGTTAGGACTAGTTATTTTAATTAGACAATGCTCGTTAATACAGGTCTCGAGGTTTGAGCTCACGTAACGACGGATTAAGTGATTAAGTTCTTCAATGAGATAAGTAAGTTTAATTAAGTTAAGCTTTGGACTCGTTTAACAAGGGCGCTTTAGTTATAATTCGTTGATAAAATACCTATAAATTTTTCGTCTGTTTAAAATGTTGGCTAAGTTAAAATCAGTAAAATATCGAGAACCTTTCCTACCTACTACCTACCTAGATAATATCAAATAGCAAATTTAAATAAAACATGTATACATATATATCTTATTTATACACAATTCACGTACTATATTTATAATGCGTTAAGATTTGCCAGTGCTAGCAGGATGGGCGCTCAATAGCTCACAACGATGATCTTGTTTAATGTACATTAATGTTCATAAATATTTATAGACAGATAACTTCGTTATACTAAAATGGTTACCGATATGTTTGCTTATGATTATAATCCGATTACAGAATCCACCACTACCTATACCTACTGATTGTATCAATATAGTTGACCTCCTGACCCGTAGTATAGTTCCAACGATCGATGGGATTATAATTATTCTTGTGTAGTGTGTATCTGCCGTTAAATAAATTAGATACGTTCTGGGATCTGTTAAGCAAGATTCTAACTCGTACCAAACAAATATAAGATTTGCAGGCCTTTTTATCGTAAGCAATTGTACCAATAACTTGTCTTGAAAGAATTTGGTGGGTGTAATAAAGTATTTTTACAGGCTTTAATTAGCTCAATAGATGCCAAATAATTTATATTTGGCACGTATTGAACTTTCTTGTAATACTTATTTACTTTCGAATTGAGATACGTGATACATATATCTGATGTGTGAGTATGTCATTGATACAATTACGCCTACAGTGGACTGATTTAGGCTGATTCAGTTCTTTATAAAAACGCATTAATTTAATGTCTTAGAACTTCTTCTTCTCCCTAGCCTTTATTATTCCCAAGTCACTTGGGGTCGGCTTTCTAGTCAAACCGGATTTGACTGGATATCAGGTTTTACACGGAGCCGCTGCCACCTGACCTCCGCAACCCAAAGGCTAGACCAGTGTCAGGATATTAGAGGGTACTGACTTCCCAATAACGACTGCCATAGATGTTCATGGCAGCCGGGACCGAGGCTTAACGTGCTCTCCGAGGCACGGAGCAGGCGATAATTGTCAATCAATACGCACATAATTTCGAAAAGTCAAATAACTTCCGAAAGTCAGAGGTGCGTGACGTGGGTTCGAACCCGAGACCCTCTGCATTGCAGTGTTGGTCTCCCTACTAAGCTATTTATTAGGGCTAAAGACCGTCGAGTCGAGTACGATTAAATAGTTAATTATTGCTCCCTTTATTGGTAAAAGGAGTCATCGTAAGGAAGCCTGCATGTCTGAGAATTCAACATAATGTTCTCGAAAATGTATGAAGTCTGCCAACCCGCACTGGGCCAGCGTGGTGGACACACTGG
The DNA here is from genome assembly GCA_963564715.1 of Catocala sponsa. Lineage (NCBI taxonomy): Eukaryota > Metazoa > Arthropoda > Insecta > Lepidoptera > Erebidae > Catocala > Catocala sponsa. Next base: position 14,641,251 of record OY751338.1, on the reverse strand, counting down.
CTCAGTGCGAGCCTAACCCTCCTCACGCTACGAAAAGGCCATGCCCAGCAGTGCGACAGTTTAATACAGGCACTGATATTATTATAAAGAAGTTTGTCTACTTTTGGTTAGAAGATAATACATTTTAAGGTTACTTATCAAATATTATTGTAATATACTGCAACGTAAAATTCTGACATGTTCCAGATTATACATTATTGTTTATATGAATGGCTTGTGAAAACAAGAATAATACTGCGGAGTTATATCGCTGTGTTGGAATGTTCAATTTCAACAAAACACTGTTGGAGCAGGATTAAATAGTTTGCCGGTTTCTCTAACCGCACTAAGAGTCACCCCTTCGGGAGAAGTTTTGTCGTCACCGACAAGGAAAACATTTTCAATGGCTACGCTTACCGCGATAGACTCGAGTAAGTCCCGCAAACCAACACCGCTTCTCACAATTAAGATAATTAATTAACAAAGTTTTCTGTGACAGACTCAATAAAGACCTAGATTGAGGGGTAGGACTCCTATTTAGACGTAAGTGTTTATTGTGTGTAAAGTCCTAGGGCTGTACTATAGTAGCGTATGCGAGGGCGAGACAAAGATATACATTTTTTATCGCGCTGTCTCCTTCTCTCGTATATAGTAATAATCCTAGAAGAGATGGTAGTTCGGCTCCAAGTCGCTTAAGACTTAAGAGCACGTATAATTTCAATTGTATTTTATAAATGAACGTAACATAAGCACATTAAGCATATGTATTATTCGATAATTACTCACCAATATTGTATCAGAATAACAAATTAGGTTTATAAATTTCGTCATTGTTTAGCGGTATAATTTTAGTTATAATAAATGGTTATTATAATTTCCAATGCCAAACATACATTTCCGTAATTTGATAATGACTCCACAACTAATGTGCAAATAATCTCCTTTGTGTGTGTTGGTTTATAATTAACAGGGTAGGTATTATAGGTGGAGTACAGTTTGTAACAGTAATTCAAATCCTCTGAGTGAGTAATAAATCAAGCGAAGTAGTTTAATACGATTTACATTCATGTAATTTGTTGTCAGATATTATGTGGTTTTATAACCTGTCAGATTTGTATTACTAGGATCGTAAATGTCATAAGCATTTCACCATTTTAGTTGTATAGTTAAGCTCGTAACGATCACAATTTATTGCATATTCACTCATCATAGACTTCTATTATTTAGTACATATAGATTAAGTTCATAACATGTTTGTTTATTATTTTCGCTGCAATTTGAACCAATCAATAAAGGATTTCTCGGCTTAAAGAAAATTATTGGCTTGCCGTCCATTTACATTATTTCCAATCAGGTTGGTTTTATATTGACAAAATAAAGCACTTACCCGGCTGAGCGCGGCGGGGTGTGGATAAAGGTTGACAAGACAGGATTCCCTCCGAGTGCGATAGTCCCATCTGGTCTCTAAATGAGGCAGTTCCATTGTGTCACAGATAGACTGGACATGGGACGCTGCTGGCGCCGACTGGGGGCCGAAGATGGCTGCCACGCCGCTTCTTAGTAAGTGACATACTGTAGAAAGAAAAAGAAGTTACGCAAAATGAAATATATATTTTTGCTATAGCTCGTAATTCATATTTACAAGCTAAGTATTGTGACTAGTGTATACACTATTATAAAACACATTGCATCACTTACACGTTATTGATTCGCAGAGGCTTTTCAATTGTGCGAATAGAAAATAGTAAAATCAATTAATAGTCGGTAAAAAGAACGAATATGCGTCTCAAGTAACTTTTGATAAAACATATGAAAAGAGCCTTTTCTACGACGAGGTTTAGTGATACAATCAGCTGCAGATATTATACGAAAAGCACCTGTGGTTTGTATACACGTTTCCATTAGATATCAGTATAATAGAGTTTGCTATTGAAGCGCATATCTAGCTTTCAATTAACTTCGAAACTGTAAGGCGGCACGCGCCGCTTAGTTTCGAAGGAGCTCCGGCGTCCGAAGAGATATCCTCCAACCGCGATAACAAACTTAACATCTTATTCAAATATTCCTCAACCAAGTAACCGTAATATAAACATCTTCATTTTCTTCTGTTTATGTGGGTAATCACAGAAGTATTCTAAGCGTCAAGTACAGTTTTCATTGTTAGTTATTATGACGGGGAAAGTCGTAGAAACTCACGTATTACATGTTACAAGGAAGGTTTAGCAGTAACAATATGTTGTAAAACATTGCACTAAAAGGCTTTTTCTTTTTATGGTGATTCTACTTATAAAGTTACCTACACTGTCCATTACTTAAGGGCAATAAACAAAGCTAGATCAAAATAAGTACGAAATACGGATATAAAAAACTTATAGCAAATTTTACATCATAAATTTTGGTTCTAGGGAAGTAAGTCTCTTCTAAGATTCTTAAAGAAACGAAACTGTCTTGTACAAATTTATGGTGAAGAAAATTTCGCATTCAATTTAACAAGAAGTAACAATATAATATTTATATTTTAATCTTACGAGATCCAAGGATATTTTTATATATAAAAAGTAAGTAGGTGTAGGGCGAAAATAAATTTTGTGGAAAACGTACTTTACAAAAATGTCATATAAATAGTAAGAAAAGTGGGTACGGCGGTCACGTTGTCATGGGTCGGACGTGACTGGAGGGGAAAAACTATTATATCACACACCGAGTTAAAAACTGATTTGTGTTCCTGCGAACAGGGATCGCCCGTGCGTTGTACGTACAAAATTTGTTACCTTACATTCACGAGGAATTTATTGCTTCTACTACATTAAAATTGCGTATTTTAGTGTAATTGTTGCGTATAAATATTATAAACCAATTTGTCATTTAGGAACTAGTATATGATTCATATTTTAGTTGGGCCTAACGGTTTATAAAATCTACAATTGAAGTTATGATGTTGCTTTAATTAATTGTACGTCGATAAGTGTTATGCTAAGATTATTGATTTTTACTTGTTGTATTTATCTGGCATACCGAGCAGCGATAGCTCAGTGGGGAGACCAACAGACTGCAATGCAGAGGGTCTCGGGTTCGAACCCACGTCGCGCACCTCTGACTTTTCGAAATTATGTGCGTATTGATTGACAATTTTCGCCTGCTCCGTGCCTCGGAGAGCACGTTAAGGCGTTGGTCGCGGCTGCCATGAACATCTATTAATAATTGGGAGAGTACTAATAGTAATTGGGAGAGTGTCGACACAAAAGATCCCACTGGGTCGAAGTGTCGCCGGTCTGCACTGACTGGCCCCCACATAAGATAAGATAAGATATCTGGCATACCAAGAGTAGAGAGCAAGTATTAAAATCGTGTCCTTTATTCGGAATGTATCTATACTAATATTATAAAGAGAAAACATATTTTTTTGTTTGTTTGCAAGGATTTAGCTCAAAAACTAAACATCCGACTTAAAAAATTCTGGCCCAGACTTTCCGGAATTTAAATATTTTAAAATTTCCGCTGTGTATTGGATTTCGAGAATTTATAAATCCTTGCGTCTAAAAGCTTGCGCATATTGCAATATAAACAGAAATAGTGAGATATTAGGCAAGTAAGATGATCAATTCAATAAAATAAGATTTTATATATGTATGAAAGAATAACTGTCTAGCTGTCTATGTGTTGATACGTTAGTCACACAGACTGACGTATTAATACATAGTTCAAACCGCAAGGTAGACTCTGTGTGTGATCTTTATTTAACCTACGCGTACACTAAGGAAGGGTGTAAAAATTCATCCCTTATGGCGGTGGATTACTGTGTTCAATGTTTGTATAATGTCAAATTCTGAAAAAGGTTATACTTATATTGAAACTAATTTAAATATTACAAAAAATATTTAGATGAGATTATTATAGTAAAATAACATAATTTAAATCATTGTGAAACTACTTAAAACATAAATATTAAACGAAAAAAACAAGTAGGTAACAACAGCTTGATGTAGCCAGATTTTAAATTGCGAATGACAATACAAACCTTATACTTTGAAACTATAACAAAAGTAAACAAAACAACGTTCAAACTTTACGAAATTGAAATTTGATGAAATGAAGTTTGACTTTCGACTGTGCATCGGAGCAAACCACTGCCTTTGGATAAGGCCATAGCCAAGCTATTAAATTACGTCAGCTTCATTGGAAGTCTGTGGTAATCATTGGACATATAAGCCGTGAAAAATGTTTCCAAACTTAATTTATTACTTCTTTCTCAACGTTTTAACCACTTGATTTATTTATTTATTAAACATGGGAAAACAAATAGTAGTATATTAGGGGGAAACATTGAATACATAACACAATTTATTCGTGTTTAGTTAATGGTTATTTTGCGTCTCAGTTACTTTTGACATGAATGGCAAAATTAATGTCATCTTTACCCACAGTTCGAATCACAGACTAAATACTAAGGCCTCTAGTAATTTCCTTAGCTTCGAATAACTTATGTGTGAACTGTATCAGGGAGCAACTATTGTGCTTGCCGATCAAAACTGAGAACTTCTCATTTCTCAAGAACGATAGTTTTTATTATAACTCTTTAGACATCTGACAGACAAGCTGGTGGCACGGTGTTAGTTAAAATGTGCTAGCTTAGCTATAAATAAACTACAAAGTAAGAAAGAGGACATTAAAACATCTTAAACTAAAATTTAATACTAAACCATAAATACATTGGCTATGTGCGTGTGGTTGTTGATGTAATAACGACTTGTCCTCATCTGATATGTGTAATGAACGAGCAGTTACATGTCTCAATGAATAGTCTAATGCTTTTCTTTATTATAAGGATTGGAACAATTATTTACTTTTATAAGTTATTGTATACATAGCAGTAAATAGCATTGAAAATAAACCTTTATATAGAAACAGCGTAAAGATTGGTTGAAAAAATGGCGGAGCTATTAATATTTTATTTGGTAATGCTAAAAAGCGGGGACGCAGTAGGATATCTCGCTATCTCCCTCGCAGGCCTGTATATATTAAATAGCGGTTAGTTCACTGTTTATATCGTGTATATCTTTCATTTGACAATTATCCCTCATACCAGATTTGAAAGGCTTCTACTAGTTTTTTGAGTACATTCGAAAATTTACATACAACATGCTTGTAAATGTGGTATGTAAATTCTATAAAACATTATCCTAACTACTCGTAAAATTATAAATGCGAAAGTGAGTTTGTTTGTTTGTTACGCTTTTACGCTTTAACTACTTTACCGATCATTATGAAATGCTGCATTAACGTTTTCAGGGGTACAGAAATGGACATACCTTTTATCCAAATAGAAAGTACAGTCCTCGAGGGATAGAAATTTAGTGACAAAATCTAGATTAACGCGAGTGAAGCCGCGGGCAAAATCTAGTTGTTGTATAAATAAATATAAATTAATCCAAAAAAGCATGATCCTGTATTTTACTCGTACATTTTTGCTGGAAGGGCTATATAGGTATGTTCATGTGGAACTTGATATTTTAAAATTAAGTATTCTTTACGTATGTGTGCTGCATCTTGACGAAACAAAATAGGTATTTTGTGTAGAGAACAACTTCATTCAGATATCATTCAATGCAAACGTCATCACTTGTATACACCCAGTTGCTTTTGTCACATAATATTAAAATATATAGAAAACTTAAGACTAAAATAATATAGTATTATAGATATGGAAAGCAAGATCTTTTCTAGCAGAATAAAAAAACTAGAAAGTGAATACAAGACATTAAAGCTATTCGTAAAGTTCAATTACCCAAGCAGAATTAAAGTCCACTTAGACACGAGTCCAGACTTTCTCTCGATCTTTTTGTTTTTCTTTCGATCCTAGACGTCTGGCAAAAGTATCCTATAGAAAAACTACTAATGACTTATTGCTATACTTTTGTATAAACAAGCAGGTCAGTTCTTGGGGCAAATAAATTATAATAATAAGTGAATGGGTTCACTTGTTTTCTGGCATTTCTGGAACGGCTGACTGACCTTTGATGAAATATCATCTGTTTTTTTAACACGCTTTTATTAACTTGGTTTGTAGGTATCTAGGTATGTGTCTATGTAATGGAATCTTTGAACGTGATTTTCATCCCTTTCAAACCGACGGATTGATTTGAAACTTTGCACACTTATCGAGGACCGATGACAATACAATAACTTAGAAAAAAAATTGATTAAAAAACTACAAAAACACGCTTTATTATAAAACCAAACTAAAAAGTAGAAAATAATTTTAATATAAAAAAGCGTGGGGTGCTTTCTAAGATATTTTGATAAACCACGCTTTTTTACATTAAAATTATTTTCTACTTTTTCATTTGGTTTTTTTAATAGAGCGTGTTTTTTAGTTTCTTAAACTATTATTTATATTACCTCAATACAACACATTAAAACATGTCAAAAGTCAAGAAATATTTCATAGTGATGTTATATTGTTTTATATCACAATATAAATTGTTAAGTATAATGTGGTTAAGAATAACATTTCTTCAATATTATATATTTACAACTATTTGAATACCTACTAATAATTTGAAGAGTAGAAGAGCATCAGTTAGGTACTACATTCTTCACGCACACTAAGCAACGCAAATAATAATAATAGTCGTAGAGTTCTAAAGGCCTAACTCTTTACTTCCTACACCGGTTATTTTCCTGGTATTGTAGGAGATCAGAGAAATAGAATGTAGCCTGTAACCTTCAAGTGTTACAGTGTGTTTGTTAGTAGGTATAGAAAAGCTCTTCAAAAATTTTAGTAATTATTTAATGTAGTTTGTATACCATATATGTATTTATGGTAATATTCATATTCAAAATGTTTATTGATGTCAACTGTCTTCATTAATCCATATCACAACACAATAACTTACGAGATGCGCATTGTCATCGTATGATCGCACTATACATTGTGGTCAGTTTCCACCCTCTTCTGTTAAGAGACATATAGATGAATGTCCATCTATCTTCATTAAATAAAGGGTGAGAGGGATATAAAGAAACTTGGGTGATATATTATGGTGGAAAGATTATGGCTTTGAAGCAGCGGCTGCTGAGCGATACCGTTGACGTTCGCACGTTAGCGACACACACTTTTCCTCCCTTTGACAGACTACTTTTTGTTCGTCAAAATTATTTTGCCTTCAATTTATTGTGAAGCGACATACATACAAAGTTAGAGAATTCGTAACGAGAGCCTCGTTTCGTTTTCGTGTTTGTACTTTGTAGACAGTAACTAATTACAATTGTGACAATGTTTTATAGAATTATTAGATTTGACCGCGGCTTCGCTCGCCTAAATGTAGATCAGGTTAGGTTAGGATAGTAATAATACTTGTTTCTGGATTAAAGACACCTTATGTCCAATTCTGTAACCCTGACAACGTGTAGGTATGCGAAATTTCATGATGATCGGTTAAGTACTCGTAGTTAAAGCAAAAGCGTTACAAACAAAATTACATTAGCATTTACAATATTAGTTAGAATTGTCTCCATGTTTGTTCCAGTAACACGAATTACGGAATTTAATGTGGCTTTCACAGTATTTTAACTAATATCATTGAGTTATACTGCAGATAACTATGATATATAGTTGTGATTCACGTAAATTACGTGACTGCTATTGCAACCGATGAGAGGTTATACAATGTATTAATCGCCTCATATCATATATAATTCTAACAAGGTTCTATGTTGCCACTTACCTCGTTTTGATGCATGAAAGCTATCTTGTGGTGATATCGTCTCTACTTGTGCCAATAGTTTTGCTCTCGGCAACACTGCTCGATCTGCATTTACTCGCTCTACCGCGTACCTGAAAGCTACTTCTTGCTTGTCATCTTCAGGATGAAATAGGCCACCTACGAAAAACATTGCATTAGTTAAATTAAATAAGATTGGTTGCAAAGCTTGGCTTGCCTTGAGGCGTCTGTAGTTTAATTATTTAAGTATAGGAAAACCGACTGTCTTACGTCTTCCGTCGCAAGTCCTAAAATACGATACAAAAAAATGAAAAATCGCTTATATAAGTACTGGGCTTGTTCTCAAATTTTACAAAATTACCCATTTCTCTTAATTCACTGCGTCAAATGTGAATAATACTAACTGTTACACAAATAAACTTAACGACTAACATACGCCTAGATTCTGTAGGCGTGTCACTTTAGCCCCTTGCATCTGAAAACAGGTACCTGTCTAAGATTCTACGACAATTTGAATACAGACTTCGGCAATTCGATATAATCGGATAAGTTTTTGTGTCAATATGTACGAACGAGGTAACTTTCCTGTTTATAACATTATTACGACATCAACAGCTCGTTCATTCTTATGATAATAGCATCTAGTCTAACTGGCGTAATCATATCAAATTATAATACGCCCCTAGATCAATAGGTACCTATAAAAAAAAACAACGGGTTGCACTCCGGGAGTGCCAGCAGAAGTGAAAACTTGAATATTAACGTTGTGCATTTTTGATATTTTGGAATGGTTAGGGAATAATTTTGCACGAATTGCTTTAATTATCAGTATAAAAGTGCTATCACTTATGTGGTAAAATACAATATTAATTTATTGCGCTATCGTACACAAACTTTAAGCAAGCTTCGCGAAAACTCGGAGTTCTGGACAGGGTGAGGCGGTTCTTCACGCCTGGGCAACTGTGCCTATTGTATAAGGCACAAGTGCGCCCTTGCGTGGACTACTGTTCTCATCTTTGGGATGGCTCCGCGCAGTACTTGCTGGACGCCTTTGACCGGTTACAGCGGCGGGCTGTCCGTATAATCGGAGATCCAGAGGTCACGAGTTCACTGGAACCTCTGCAACTCCGTAGGGACATTATCTCATTGGCATGTTTCTACAGAATATACCACGGGGAGTGCTCTGAAGAGTTATTCCACCTTATCCCGCCCTCCCCTTTCCTATCGAGAACAACGCGTGCTGGGCTCAGATGCCATCCTTACACGGTAGAGTCGATTAGAGCGCGTACCAACAAGTTTGGGTCCTCATACCTCTGCCGAACGACCAAGGCATGGAATTCTCTACCAAGGCACGTGTTTCCTTCTTCCTTCAATCCTGGGTCCTTTAAGCGGGGCGTGAAAAAGCACCTTCTCAGGGCGTCAAAGTAGAGACCTCAAAATCGCCTCGGCTGCTATGAGTGCGGTCTGGAGGCCACTGCTCTTAGATCACACGACTGCTTACCATCAGGTGGAGTGTGGCCATTTCGACGAGCAAAGTAAAAAAAATAAAAAAATAAACACTTGACAATTCTCCCTCCATCTTACGAATTTTCGATCAGGTCAAGCGAGTTTAAAATTTTTTACCCATCACAAAAAAAGTGCACAACGCCGCTAAAGAAGTTTTCACTTCAATAATTTTCAACTTATTCTCATAAAACAACACACCTACTCAGTTTATATAGCATCCTTTGTAATAACACATAGATCATAAAACGTGGGCGTCTACCTAAGGAGAATTCATTTTTATCTGTTGCTACATCGAAATGTTTGTATTGTAATTTTAGGTTTCAGTTTTTATTTTTCCTTTGTATTTAAATTAAATTGACTGTGTACCAGCCAATTTAATTCGAATACAAAGTTTTGATAACACAATCGTGTATTACAATACAAAATGTTAATAAAAGGAATGCCAAAAGCTATTAAGGTTCGGCTTGCGGCGTCCAATTATATATAGATCATTATTTTATTACAGATTATTGAAATTGTACCCGTTTGAACATAAATCATGGATAAGTTCAGGTTAAGCTTTAATGTATACGTTTTAATTAAGAAAGATTTCGTACTACACTGTGCTTGACTCGGTTCAGAGATATTAGAGAGCTCAACCTATCACTTGCTGTAAATGCTTTTCAGAGATGCAGGCTAATTTTAGCGTAAATTAGTCCGACTCGATACGATGTAGTAAATAGTCCATCAACATGATGCCTATAGAACCAAAGACTTTATGTAAGAGACAATTTGTCATCTACCAGGTGTATCTCGTTTTTAGAATCCGGATTGCCATTGGGAATTTTAATCCGCGTAATGCAATAACATGGAATATGAACTAATAAAAATTCTAATACTTAGCAATTATAATTATTAGCATCGTAAGTGCAAAGATTTCAGTATCTAGGCATATTTGCCGATAATTTCTGTATATAGGGATACAATCCGCTTTTGTAGAAGTATTACGTAGTACGTGTAGAAGTCTTAGGCATAAGGTACCAACAGCAAGTGCTTAAGAGACACATGCATGTAGGCGGCTACGGCAACCAATCGTAAAGTAGCCTAAATATGTTAAGCGTGACCAACGAAATGTTTTCTGTTAATATATTATCTGATCCACCTTAACAAATGTATGAGTGTGTTATACAAGCACCCGCATAGTTATACTCATAAATCATAATCGCAGTGAACTTAATAACCGATATACTTTGTCTTCCATAAGTGTTACTTTGTGCCCTAACTTTGACTATATTAAGACTTACCTATTCGGATAGTATCTGGCAGCGCTGATAGGTGCCCGAAGAATAGTATAAGAAATATTGCTTTAGCCCCTCTCATCCTGTAACAAAGAAAAAAAAATTGTTATTTTATGGACAAGACGTTATAAAGATAAGTTGAAAAATGACCAATAATGTCATCGTTGTTTGTAATATATAGAAACAATATTCTGCTTTATATAATGTATAGTTTTATTAAGCGTTAATAAGACCTTTTCTACAATACTTGATTTTTAGAATCATATATTGTTTACATCGTAAACCTTAACCTAATTTCCCAATGGAATTCTTGTGACGTTCACAAAGAAAAGTATTTCTTCGAAATTGGCTAAAAATAGAAATGGCTCGGCGATTACGCTGATCCCTGCGACAGGGTTAAGTAATCATTTTGTTAAATACATGTAGGCATTCGTTAAACGTAGTGAACCCTATCAGAGGAATGATTGGAACAGAACTTGAATATTATATCATCTATTACTTATATAATCCTTATGAGTTGTTAGTATATCAACCCCAAAAGTCATTACAGGGCGATGTGACGTCGTACAAAGGTCATGACAGTTTGTAAAGTTGCTAATGTAAGTGGAGTCACGTCTGTGTATAAAGCGAAATTGTTGTAGCACAACTTCATACACGCTGCAAGCAAACGAACTGTGAAGTATACATTAAATGTATTCCAACTCGACATTATTTTAATTAGCTTTCTCCGGGACAGGAATTCATAAGTACGGTTATTAGTATAAATGTACTTATGTTGTTTCGAAACTTTAATAATTCGCTATTGGATACAAGTCTCATCTACGAATGTGAAAAGCTGTTTTCTTGTTACAATCGGCGTAGGTAAATCCCTAGAGATGGAAAATAAAGAAAGGAAAATGTCACCGTTGACTAACACAAAGGTGTGCTTTAGTACATTTACAGATCGCCGAGAATAGTATTGAGTTTCAATGTGATAGCGGACGAGCTTTATAGGTTTGTAGGTATTTCTATTTTCAGGCTGAAAGCGACAGCCTTTTTTAGCCTGCAAAGTTAGACCGCGACCATTCTAAATTTATAGGTTGAAAAATAAAAGAAAGTAGAGAATATATCAACCAGCCTGTATTTAAAATACGTATGTATTGGCAATTGTTTATATCCAAGGCCAGTTGTGTCCGCTATATATTCTGCGTGTCACTAAAGAGATGAAAGTTGTAGTATTTGTCACAACAGAACCTTGCACCCTTATCAAACGCACGGACAACATTTTCATTAGTTTAAATCCGGTCCAACTAGAACGTGTAGATGGGTGCGTACCATGAGACAATGTGTCGCAGACATATGTACATACTACGTCTGTTATTAGTACGTGTTACTGTTCTCTAGAACCTGAATAGTTGTATCTAATACACAACTCATCGGGGTGTTAACAGCCTTTTAGGAGACGTCGCTTCCTTCCGCCAGTCCTTATTATACAACAACATGTCAGAGGCAACATACGACAGTAATACAACAATAGCGCAGGAATTATCCTTTTTGTTAGTTGAATTACTACTCGTCTCTTGTCTCGTAGTATTCACAAATATCTAACGTCTATTAATCATATCCCATTTAACAGTCGCACCGTTAAATGGGTAAATTATAAATGATGCCGAAAATGGCTTTGCTAATACTTATCTTCATCTCTTACAAAACATTAAGCTGACCTCTATTCATAATGAAATTATACTGCTGGGGTAGCGGTCATATTTAATTTGCAATTACCGCATGCAATAAAAGAAATTGCGTTTTAAAATGCATGTTAGTCTTTAACGATTTCTGTCGAACCTTACCATATCATTCGTTTTTAATTACATATTTAAAATACTTTTAAGCCAATCTTATGCAGTCATGAATAATTACATTTTGGTCAGCGATACCTTACAGTGAATTCTTTGCTTGAACCTTGCTCAGTCTTTATGGAGAAGTACTTTTATCCCCTGAAAAATACAACGATATAAATTTGTGTTGTGATGTGGCGGTAAGTATGGATTGCAGAGTATCCAGAACGTGCTGCGCCGTCCGTATGGGGATCAGTATTCTAATCCTATGTAGATCTTTGCGCTGGCACGGCAAAGGCTCCTCTTATTCTAAATGAGTGAGTGATACGTGTGATCGTGCAAGCGTCCTTAGGTAACATTCATTGCTTTCTATTAAGCAAAAAGGCATACCTAAAGCCCATATTACTATTCAGTGGATTCATTTTGTGATCGTTTGATCATGAAACTCCTTTCATTAATACGTGATATAACTCCTACCCATTAATCCGTTGTCTACTCTATTTTCAACTAATGTTACCTGGTGCCCTCTCACAGTGATATATTACTCAACTTTATATACCGATAGATAGCCATAAAACTCCTGTAGAGGGAAAGAGCTTCGCGAACAAAGCTTTCCTGCTTTGAGAACTCTGAGAAACAAATAAAAATCTCCACTTTGTAATACATAAGAGTAATAAAGTCTCTTATGGAACCCAGAACTTTTGTTATAAGGACGATAGGCTAGACCAAAGGCAAGGCAAAATAAAGCTAGAATACAATTTTCTCGTACAAAGAAAACACAGAGACAAAGTAATTTAAATATGTCAGAGTACGTGACGGAGGCTATATTTATCTTCAATTGGGTCTCATAATATGATTCGCTAATGCGTGACGTCAGGGCTGTCATATCCTAAAATGGAAACGAGATTTATAATAATACATTTCAGAACTAATGAGAAAAAACATGTAACCCTATACATGCCTTGAGTTTGGTATTTATATTGCAATTCTCTTTTGATTTTAGAATACTAACAGTCATGTTCTACCATCGTTTAAAATGATGTTCATTCATAAGAAAATGTTGTAACTAAAATTCTCACAAATATCATTTTTATCAATTACTATGTTGATTTTATCAACACAGTAATTACAAATATCACTTATCTAAATCTCTATCTTATAATATGTACTTTGATTCTGTTCTTTATAATAAATGCTTACTGATTACAAATTTTATGTCACATTTGGATATAATTAGGGCACAAACGGTTAGGTTTTGTTGTTTTGTATAATAAACACATATCAATAAGTTAAGCTACGCACCTGTAAAACTATTCAATGTCACATACACACTCACACACGTAACAACCGTGTTATGTATACATCGTCACCAATTAATTTACTACCACACAAATACACAATAACCATTCACTAACACCAATCACAGAAAACATTTTTACGATAATTCGTTGTCATACGCGATAATTATTTCGGCACGATTTTTCTAATAATTGTTGCTATTTGAGCAGAGTATTTGGCACGTTATTTGGTTTGGTTAATCGAATAGGTATCGATTTGTATTCGAGTGTAGTCGAGTTGTGTAGGCCGTTGAGCGTGCGGCGTCCGCCCGCGCGGGTGGCGTGGTTGAGCTGAGCCGCGGCCGAGCGCAGAAGCCTCACCGCGCCTGCGCGCCGACACCCTGCCTCCACTCACCCATCCACTTAGACTCTATACTATTTTCGAATATTTTAGAGCATCACACTTGAACTGTATTATTCTTAATATGAATTTTGATTTCCATGAATTAAAGCAGCCTATTAGGCTTAACATAACGCCTGAAAAATTTTGAAATTAGAAATGGAATTTATTCTTTTAAAACTGAATTAAACCCGTCACAAACGATTTTGAAAGCTAATATGCATTATTTTTTAAGTAAAGGAATTATATATTCAAAGCGATGGTTACGTTTGTGAAAAAAGTAAAGTAAACCAACTCACGAGATGGACGTCCGAGTCAGTGTCTCTCCTCGTACGCATCTCGTCGTCCGTTGAACTAGCGTCGAGGATTCGCATCGTCAACGCAAATTGTCTTTTCATTATTCACACCGCGATTATTTCGCCCTTTGATAGTAGACAATAAAAGTTTGTGCACAAGAATGAAAGCGCATGCTGTCAGGGAGAACTCAAAAATAGCGCGTCTATAGAAATCGAAAAGCCTTCTAATTTTAGTTTTTAATTTAATAATTTGCTTGAATTGTATACCAATTTTAAATGGGTTATTTTTAATAGGTGTAGTATATCTATTTATATATTATATTGAGTCATCATATTATCGCAGTCGTGGTTCTTACACAATGAAACGCTGAGATACTTTTTACACAACCAGTATATATTTCAGCAGAGTAACGTTCTAACTGACAGTTGTAACGAGAATGAATATTTGTTAATCTCCTACCTTATTTCTATATTTTTATCAATGTATCAAATGGAAAGTTAAATATCGATTAATTACATTTTAAGGAGTAAAATTAGTACAGTAACAAATAACAATGATAATTATTAATTATAGAAATAATCAAATGTAAATATGCAATTATAACATAACAATTAAAACAATATAATACGTCACAACCGTGTGCTACTATTGAGTACTTGATAACATATCATAAATATAGAAATAGGATAGCAATACCTGCATTATTACTAAATTGACGACACAGTCGAATCATTAACATTTACATCTTTGGCAAATGTCAGAACATTCTTAATTTTGATAAGCTACAAACACTTAAAATCTAATATCTTATTTTGTTCTAGTATTCCTTTTAGTTATCATAGGGTAGTAATTATTTTTCCACATATGATTACAAACAGCAAACATACTAAATATTTAACTGTGACCTGTTAACTAATAAGTTACAATTAACTACTTTACATAAATAATTACACACGCGATGTCGCGCACTAAGTAAGAGCAACTAGTTTTTCATTAATCTCACGCGTTGATTGTAGAGTACAGTGCTATCTAAGTCCCATATGTTTTTATTTCATTGTAGCTCGTTAGTCTTTACAATAATATTATATATTAAATCTTAACACAAATATGATAATGTGGTAACATATTCTGACGATGGCATGTCGTTAACTGCAATTAGCTTAAAGGGTGCCTCTAAGAATCTTATTTTCTAGTTTGTCTCGGTAATATAAGACGTTTATCCAGGATAGACAGCTTGTAGCATAAATGTGCTTGTATATATAAATCGTTAATAAATTTATGCGGAATTCTAGATGGTCTGTATGAAGTAGGAATTTATAAAACCCGATGGACAAAGGTCGTATCGCTGTCATTTCCATATTGGACTGCTGCCAATGGCGATAAGATTACCTACGATGTTTGCACTGAAAACATATAAAAAATTCTAAAAGTGGACAAAGCTTTCAAAGTTTATTAGGAGACAAAATCAGATTACGCCGTTACGACGTGACGAATTTATAAGGGTTTTATTATTAGATTTTCAGATAAAAGCGAAAACTTGACGATGTCTTATGTTGAGTATTTTTTTCCTAAAAGGGCGAAAAGTTGCGTAGGCAGATAATAAGTAGGTAAGATCGTTGCTGTTCACTGGTCCGGCAATCGTTTTTCTTATGTTTTCAATGTTCCAAATTGTATTTCTGAACAGCAATCTTCATTGTTCCCGAAATTGTAGCATTCCGATTCCGAAAACAATGTTAACTCATTTAGTAGACTTAAGTTGAAATAATAGATTTAAAACACATAAAGCATCTAAAGGAGGCTACGTGATCTTAATTTGAGTGATTATGATTCTTATAGTGTACGTGGGGTACGGTAAATCACTAGTTCAAAGAAAACATTTTTCTATTGAATTTTCAATGTTACCGTTGTAGAAATTATAGACCCCGATTATCCATTAAAACATTATTATATCTCTCATAATGTATATTACTGGCAGTTAGCTTTTTCAAAAAATGTCTATGTAAAAATTAATGAAACAATTGTTTGAAACTGACATGGTAAATTACGGTGCTATGTCAAGACTGGCGTGATTAAAAAAGTTACGACCCGTAAATATAACCACACCTTTTGTTACACGCGTAACAGAAAAGCCGTGTATAGAATCTAGCAAATCGTGAGAATATGTTTTCAGGGACGATTGAGACGGAGACTTTTCAATAGCATCCAGAGAGTATTAAACTTGTTCGACAAGTTGAGTACCTACCAATCTCACTCTGGCTCCTGTCCAAAAGATAAAAGTCAAGTCAACCGCAACAAACGTACACAGCATACCATTTTATCAATTTCCTCCCCACAGTCGATATTAATCACACGTATCAGAAATTAACTGTTCCAATTGAACCGAAACCGTTTGGAAATGCGTGCTCCATTAAGGTTAGTAAATTTATTTATATAGATATATTGTATAATAGAAAGTTAGTGCCATTTTCCGAAGAGAATCCAAATACAATACAACTTGAGAGTAAACTACATTGGTATTGGCATATACAAGTAGATATCACAGTAGTTTGCATGGGCACGATCCCCGCAGGTGGATATTGTACATAAATAACAATTGGAATTGTTCCACAACTCGGTTCTCATACCGCAAAGTTCTAGATTTGTTTATTTTTCTTTCATACAACTAAAGTTTGAGCGGCAAAGTTTCAAGCCTTTAAACAGCACAAAGGCTGTAGGAAGTATAGGAGTTATATTTCGAGAGAGGCACTAACGAGGCAGTGACTGTATTTCAAAGCGTACCAAGAAAGATACGTGGATGTTACGTTTTACTGTGATACTATTCACTGAACTAGTAATTCCTTGGCATAATCCGATCTTTACTATTATTGAGGGCACTCGATATTTGCTCTGTTATCGTCGAAGCCTTTTACTATATTACTTACCAAATGAAACTAGAATAGATATCATAGAGCAATCTCAATGAAGCGGGTAATAATACCTCTCGTGGGGCGGTTTTTTGTTTGGCAACATTGAGAACAGGCCGTAATCGACTGATAAACAACGTAAACAAAGAAGCATCTGTAGATTATATAATGTTAATTTTCTCTGTCTTACTTTTATAGAGAACTTGCCATCTTGCCTACAGCTTCGCTATCACGAATAGGTTGTAAATGTTTCGTTCCTGCTTATTAAGTATTATATAGGAGCAGAAATTTCATTTTTTATTTTACAGAAGATGTTAGAAACTATAAATAAAAAACTATTCACAAACCTCTTAAGCTTTGCTACTTTAGGATATTCAAGCGTTAGGAAACATTGAAACACTTTTAGTTGAATTTCCTGAACACATCTATAGAATGTTCTGGTATATAATACATATAATATCAGCCTTGTATATAAACTGTCGCACTGCTGGACGCGGGTCTCTTCTCTTTGTGAGAAGTGTTAGGCTGAAGTCTACCACGCAGAGCCAGTGCGGATGGGCAGATTTCACAATTCTTCGAAAACATTATGCAAAACTCTTAGACATACAGGTTACCTGACATGCTTTTCTTCACAGTAAAATCGAGCGGTTTTTAACTATTTAATACGTTTATATCTTTGAAAAGTCAAAGTGTATGTCTTGGGATCCAACTGAAGACTGGCAGACGTGGCAGTCCAATGATCTACTATTTTTACTATTTTTGTATGTTATTATATAAATGTATTTTATCAACTAGGTGGTATTTATGCATGTTACTCAAACATACATGCGTTACATGCATAAACGTGTAAAATAATAAGCAAAGGCTCATAAGGTAGTGCAGTTGTCGTCACTGAGCTTCTTTTAATGCAAACTTATACTCCACAAGGAGTTCGCAGTGGTCGCAAGTATAACAGGACAATTACTTTAACACTTTTCCAGCTAACTTTCTTCACACTAGTTATTTTCTTGCAAAGTTATAATTGCATTTATGATATGTTATACTGTTATTTGTTTGTGTATGTGTTTAAATATTGTACAACACACGCGTACAGTTAATTTCGAGAGATTATCTCAGTGGGCCATATCTAATAACGTGCTAACTCGTAAACAGGAACTGCACTGTGGTTTGTATTGTCTCCGAGGCCAAAGTTACGATCGCGCAATGCGCCTGCCTTTGTTTTGTGTTATATTTGCTTTTACTTTTTACAATATAGTCGGTCGGCAACCGCCGGTTTCTATACAGAGCGTAATCTAGATTCAGCCCGGCTTATGATAGTTTATGAGAGCCATCGCAGCCAGGATATCGTATTGCGTCATCATATTTAAACAAAAGTTATGCACATAATAGGAAATTCGATGTTAACCTGTATTTAATTTTGCTTTGCTGTTTACGTTGTTGTTATTGCAATAAAATATATGAAAATATTCACTAGCTACAAAACGAGTATCTAGTTGACATTGTACTTAGTTTTTTAATCAGAATAAAGTTTAAGAATGTTTAACGAACAGTTAGGTGATATCTTGGAGCAAGCTCAGGTTATATTAGGGTACTCGTCTAAACAAAAATGCGTCTATCAAGGATCTAAATTAATGCACTAATAGACGTATGGATGAATGCACTAATAGGCTATGTAAGTATTTCTTTTTAAATCTTCTCGATATTTATGACCTGTCCGTAGATAAGTCTTACTTACGGTGTAAATTATTCCTTTATGTATTTCAGGAGCCTTGTTCTCCACGAATAAATATACTGGTTTAGATTAAGCAATATTTGGAGAACAAAATCCTCAGATGGTGGCCAATAATTATTTGACGCGTAGACATTTTGGTAATCATGTACCTCGTAGCATATGTAGTACGTAGCGCTTACAACAAAAACGTAGACATCTGTAGACTCTTACACAAAACTAATTCAGTTTTCTCCTACGTAGAAATAAAAGTGTATGTATAATCCTTGTTAACTATCTATATCTATACAAAACGTTTGTTCTAATGTAATACTATGTACTCTAAATGCTTTAGTTCTTAAGTCAGTAAAAGTAGTTGTCTTGGGAGACATTCATGAGGACTGTTATTGGCATCCAAAATTGAAATAAACCATTAGGAGGGATAGTGGCTCTCGGTCAGGAATTCAATTACGTAATCCTTGTGTGAATACATATCAATGCCATCTTGGGATTGCTGGGGGCATTTATTTAACATATAATGCATGACTGACTGTGGTAATTAAAGTATGAAGATTTGATTAATCAGTGAAATATAATAATAATAATAATAGTATTGTTAGAGTCGAACAGTATCAACGGAAGTAGTGATGGGCGTGGCTAACCCCACCGCTACAACGTCATCGCAGATGGAACGACAGCGGCGCGCGCGCTACGGTCGCTCAGTTCGTTTCGGGCACGCGCAGCGTTCACTTGTTAGGCGGAGCTCTTGTCGGTTGACTGTAGAAATCGCTATATTCGTTGTTTAAATTATTTGAATAGTTTTATTTTGATTTAATTGTGATTAAATATAATCCTATTGTTTTACTGGTAGTTTTTTTTAAATAAAATATAATCCCATCGATAAAATCAGAAGTGGGATAGGACTTCGTTAGTCCTATCCGCTCTTGGTATTCCTGGCAATACAGTCAATTTTCAAGTGTCTGAAAAATGTCCGGTAGGCGTATAACTAGGAGTAGCGCGGGTAGGAGTGACACGACGGATCTCCGCGATCAACTTGAAGTGATTTTGGCTCGTCTAACTGCATTGGAAAACGTTACTAGTGTGAACGCTGCACGTGATACAGAGCCGCCGGTGTTGCCTCCTGCTTGTGCTGGCGCCGAGCATACGGTGGGTTCCGGCGCTGTGGTACCCGCGGGTGCCGCCGTGAGTGCTGTTTCTCCGCCGCCGGAGAGTCATACGAGCGCTGGCGCCGCGGTGGCCACAGCGTCAAACTTCGATGCTACGGACAGGATCATCGGAGCGTTAACTGCCTTGTCAAAAGTAAGATCAAACCATTTTTACATCTCTAACTTTGACCCGAGTGTGAACGATATCGATTCGTGGTGCGATGAAGTCGATAGGGCCCGCGACATAAATGGTTGGGATGATAATGAGTGTTTGTCTAGGATCGCTAACTGTCTCAAAGGTGACGCCAAGTCCTGGCTTAAAGAATGGGTAACAAATGATCGTAGCTGGATAAACTTCAAAATAGAATTTAAGCCCTTGTGTGCGAGACGAATCGATACCGCAAGCATCCTATACGATGTGATGAGCACGAACTCGGATCGTTATCCCACATACGCCGATTATGCGAGGCGTTCATTACTGCGTTTGAATATTGTCAAAGGTTTGAGCGACGAATTAATAGTTTCAATTATTATACGTGGCGTAACGGACCCTCAGATTCGTGCAGTTGCAACTAATTCAAAATTATTGCCAAAAGACTTAGTAGAATTCTTCTCTATTTATGTAAATTCAAAGCACTCCCATGATCCTGTGCGTGACGCGCGTGTCGATCAAAATCAGAGAAAACGGCCGTTTACCCGTAACAGTGGTTCTAGAGGCGTGAGATGTTATTCTTGTGGCAAATTAGGTCACCGATTAGATTCGTGTTCTAAACGTTCTAAAAACAATAATTCCGCAAATTCGGATAACGTAGACACACCTAGTACTTCATCTAGTAAACCTGGTAGTTATAGCGCACAAAAAACGTTGTGCTCCTTCTGCAAAAAACCAGGCCATGATATAACTGAATGCTTCGCTAAACAACGTTCCGAAGCACGTAAACAAAAAGTTAACTTTTGTCGCGAACTAACTGGAAGGTCGACTGATAACGACGTTGTGACTGCCGTCATACAGGGTGTGCCCACTGACGTGTTGATAGACAGTGGGTCTCGCGTCTCTTTGATATCCGCAACAATGGTTAGATATTTTAAGTGTCATCAAATACCTACTTATCAAGTTTTGCGAGGTATTGGTAGCCAAAATATAGAGTCCACTAGTTATGTCACTTTAGTTGCCGAATTTGATGATATATCGCTAGAAATAGATTTTCTCGTTGTACCCGCATCCTGTATGAATGTGCCCGTTATCATTGGAACGGATGTCTTAAATCGGGAAGGCGTCGCGTATATACGAGTTAATAAACAACAACGTTTGACACGTGTTGACAAGTCTACTCGCGTGAACAGTGTGTTTTATGTCCAGTTGGATGAGCAATTGTCTATCAGCACACCACTTGAGGGTGCTCAGCGCGAAAAACTTTTAGCTATCATAGCAGAGTTCAAAGACAATTTAATAATTGGTACTGCTGTGTCGACCGTCAATACCGGTAGCATGCACATCGAGCTGACAAGCAACACACCAGTTCACTACAGACCGTATAAACTTTCCCTCGACGAGAAGATTAGGGTGCGCGATATTATCAAGGATTTGTTGGAGAAAAATATAGTCCGGGAATCGGAGTCACCTTACGCTAGCCCTATTATCCTTGTCAAAAAGAAAGACGGCTCTGATCGCATGTGCGTGGACTACCGTGCATTAAATTCTATTACGGTAAGAGATCGTTATCCATTGCCTCTTATAGAAGATCATATTGACCAACTTGGCAAGCATAAATACTTCAGCTGTATTGACATGGCAACCGGATTTCATCAGATCCGGATTGATAACGACTCCATACCAAAAACCGGTTTCGTTACGCCCGAGGGGCATTATGAATACTTAAAAATGCCTTACGGGCTTACGAATGCTCCTATTGTATATCAGCGGATTATATCGACAACACTTAGATCCTTGATAGATTCGGGCAAGGTACTAGTATACGTAGATGACGTGTGCATACTGTCAAATTCGGTTGATGAGGCTCTCACAGATTTACGCGAAGTTATGTTGACGCTAACAGCTGCCGGATTTTCGGTTAATTTAAAGAAAAGCACATTTGTGGCTACAGAGGTAGAGTATTTGGGTCGTAAGATTAGTCAAGGTCAGGTTAGGCCGAGTGATAGAAAAGTGCAAGCCTTGGTCTGTTCACCTGTACCCACAAATGTGAAACAAGTTCGGCAGTTACTAGGACTGGCCGGTTACTTTCGCCGTTATATTGCCGGATACGCCTCTAAAACCGCGCCTATTGCTCGACTTACGCGCAGTGGAGTCCCGTTTGTGTGGACCGAGAAACAAGAGTCAGCCCGTAAATATTTAATTAATTGTATGACTAATGAGCCAGTTTTGGCTATATTTGACCCGAGCTTGCCCACGGAACTTCACACGGACGCGAGTTCCATTGGATACGGTGCCGTATTAATCCAGGAGCATCCCGACAAGAAGCGTCGCGTAATAGCGTACTTTAGTAAGACCACACAGGGTGCGGAGCCTCGTTACCACTCATACGAACTGGAAACCCTAGCAGTTATCAAAGCACTTCAACACTTTCGACAATACTTGATAGGAATCAAATTTAAAATAGTTACTGATTGTAACGCTCTTAAACTCACCGAACGCAAGAAGGACCTCCTTCCTCGCGTCGCGCGTTGGTGGATGTATATGCAGGATTTCCAGTTCACAATCGAATACCGTAAGGGTTCCCAAATGTCCCATGCTGATTATCTCAGCAGGAATCCTATTGACGTTCGTACTATTGATAAGCCAAAGAGCTGGGCACAGATAGCACAATCTGCTGATGAAGAGACTCGTATATTAATGGACAGGCTTAATAACAATGAAATCGACCAGTCTCGCTATATAGTACGTAACGATTTATTATATTACAAATATACCCCCACTGGTCAAGAACCTAGGTTTTTATGTTTCATACCTAAGGGACACAGGCTTAGCTTACTCCGTATATTTCATGATCAACATGATCACATTGGTTTTGATAAAACAATAGATTTAATACTAAGACATTTCTGGTTTCCCGGGCTACGAACTTTTGTTAAAAAGTACATAGGACATTGCCTGACATGTATTTCGTCAAAAAGAGTACCAAGAGCCCCACACCAACCAATATCATCATGGGTTAAACCAGATTCCCCTTTCAATACCATTCATGTAGATATCCTAGGTGTTCTCCCTGAATCAAACAGTTTTAAGTTTGTTTTCATTATTGTCGACGCTTATTCAAAATTCTGTTTACTATATGCAATTAACCGACAGGATTCTGACGAAGTGATCCGTGTTATGACGAATGCGCTCTCTTTATTTGGGGCACCTAAATTAATTGTATGTGACCGTGGTCGCGCCTTCGAAAGCAGTCCTTTTCGTAATTGGGCATCTAACATAGGCAGTGAAATCCACTTTATTACACCCGAAATGCACGGTGAAAACGGGCAGGTTGAGCGCTACTGCCGAACGGTATTAAACATGATAAGAGTTGAAGCCAATAATAAAAGGAACAGCTGGTCTGAGTCACTCTGGAGGATACAACTAGTTTTAAACTGCACCAAGCACAAGACAAATACGTCGCCGATGCAACTACTCATTGGTGTCGATGGAACGACGCCTGTTATAAGATCCCTTATACGAGACGTTGCCCTTGATAACCCAAGTCCAAATCGTGAGGCTCTAAGGGAATTAAGTCGACAAATGGCATCCGAACGTCTGGCAAGAAATAAGGAGACGCAAGACGCATATGTTAACAAACACCGAAAAGCCACCCGATGTTTTAAAGTGAACGACTTGGTATTTGTCGCTAAAGCTGCTCAGATCACTGGCAAATTGGATGCTGGTATGCGCGGCCCATACCGCGTCATAAAAGTGTTACCTCATAATCGCTATGAGTTGCAGTTGCTTGGAGGTTCCTATGGGAAGACAACACGTGCTGCCGCTGAATATATGGTGGCTTGGCGTGGCGAATGGTCGCCCGAGTCCTGCGCTGCATTCTTTCACAGTTAGTTGTACTGTTTTGTTTACATTTTGTTCGCGGGCATTACATGGTAACTAACTTGTTATTATGTAATGTCACGCATCATGACATGAATGTAACGTTAAGCTTAACTGTTTGATAATACCGATATGTTAACTGGGTCATATCGAGGTTCTGGTTGGCATGATAACTCAAGCCATGACCAACGTCTCTAGTGTAGCAGATATGTTAACTGGGTCATATCATGCTGATGCTTACATGTTAACTGGGTCATGTAAGTTGATAATACCGATATGTTAACTGGGTCATATCGTGGTTCGGATTGGCATGTTAACTGGGCCATGTCAACCTCACTATACTCTGACACAACACACACCGACATGATAACTTGTCCATGTCAGTTGACATAAATAACTTAGCTCAACAATTGACACTGCACAGATATACACCGGAATGCTACATAAACACATTGCTTGTAGACTAACTTGTTGTCATTAAATAGAATGCTTTATTTGATTGATTAACAACAGTCTACTGGTCTATTTACAGCTGATGATGACGATGAATCCGAAGTACATATGGGACCTTCCACGTCAGCTAGCGCAGCGCCTGGCCCCAACATACAGCAGGTGAACGTGGACGTTCACATGTCAGGAGAGGCCGTGTTAGAGTCGAACAGTATCAACGGAAGTAGTGATGGGCGTGGCTAACCCCTCCGCTACAACGTCATCGCAGATGGAACGACAGCGGCGCGCGCGCTACGGTCGCTCAGTTCGTTTCGGGCACGCGCAGCGTTCACTTGTTAGGCGGAGCTCTTGTCGGTTGACTGTAGAAATCGCTATATTCGTTGTTTAAATTATTTGAATAGTTTTATTTTGATTTAATTGTGATTAAATATAATCCTATTGTTTTACTGGTAGTTTTTTTTAAATAAAATATAATCCCATCGATAAAAGTATAGTATTTATAGTGAGTTGGCGAGTCACCGTCTGTCCATTCGATTGATGCTATTAGAGTATTCAGGGCAGACGCCGTTTTATCATCCAAAGTTACCAATATACCAGTCCATTAAACACCCATACCTATAGCCCATATATTAGAATCCATACGTAGCGATAGTCCTACGCCTCCTGCGGCTAGTGCCGCTGTAGGTGTTCCATCCCACCTTTGATTAAAACTCTCGAAGGGCCTCTTCACGTTGGACCCATGTCTCCGTGTAAGCCTCCCAAAGGGCCGGGTAATTTCCTAACGTATTAGGAATATACCCGTGAAAGAGAAACAAAATAATAATAATATACCTCTCTGGGACAGTCGTTATCTCGTCATGAGAGTAACGCAATATCGGAGGGCACAGTACACTAGCTTTTAAACTATCACCTTCGCCTTGTGATATAAACAAAAAATGTATCACCAGGTTAAGTAAAAGCGTACAAACCGCAGGGCAGCTTGTGGCGAGCTGAATGTGAGTGGCGACACTGCAGTCCTGAATGCCTCAGAGAGTCGGTTAGGGCCTCGTCCCCGGCTTGCCGTTACTGGTTGGCTGGGGTGGAACTCCAAGAGCGCTCAGAGGGACCGGTCAGAGGGAGGCCGCTAGAGTTATATGCTTGGGGTGGAAGTGTCATTTTCAAGGGCATAACTACGGGGAAACCCGCTCCGGGTCTCTGTTGTCACGAGACCCGTGATGGTGAAACCGGCGTCGCACCGCTCGACACCCCTAGCCGCTCACACCGGTGTTGCCCTCTGCTGCTTTTAAGGCCTGTATGTCTATGGCGACTATTTAGGGGGCCTATCTAGTGAGTCGGCGAGTCACCATCTGCCATTCCGACTTTGTACTGGGACAGTATATCAGGCAGACGCCGTTTTTTAACTATAGTTTGCATTTTACCAAACCATCAAACAGCCATCCTTATAGACTAGAATAATTAGATTCCATATGTAGCAATAGTGTCTTACGCCTGCCGTGGCTAGTGTCTCGGTAAGTGTCTCATCTCACTTTAAACTAAAACTCTCGAAGGGCCTCTGCATGTTGGACCCATTTATCTGTGTAAGCTTCCCAAAGGGCCAAGTATTTTCCTAACATATTAGGGAAATACCCGTGAAAGAGAAACAAATAATAATATCAGCCCTGTATTAAACTTTCTACTGTTGGGTACGGGCGTCTTCTCAGTGTGAGAAGGGCTAGGCCATAGTTTACCACGCTGGCCCAGTACAGGTTGGCAGACTTCACATATCTTCGAGAACATTATTGAGGACTCTGACATGCAGGTTTCCTCACGATGTTTTCCTTCACCGTTTTATGCTTTAGCAAGCGATAATGAACTATTTAATACGCACATAACTTCGAAAAATCAGAGATGCGCGCCTTCGGGATCGAACTCGAGACCTCTGCGTGGCAGTCCAACGGTAGTCCACTAGGCTATAGCTGCTGCGAGTAAAATACAAACAAACAAACAATCTAACTAGAAAGAGTGACATATATTTGTTTTACACATATTTATATATACATATAATTAGACTTGTATATGGCCCAAGGTTAGGTAGAGGTCAATAACCCCTTACATTTCACGTTCTATGTTTAGGTCTATGTATAGGGACTAGTCTATTGCCGTCGATCGAGTTCATTCACAGACTGTACTGCCACTAAATTTCTAATTAAAACCCTATGAACATTTTTTTCCTTCCAGGTTCCAGGCTTCCATACTTCTGCTTCCTGTAGGGGAAAGAGAGACGACGGATTTCAACATACCACGATACTGATGTAGATCTCTTACTTCATGGTGAGATACCAGGTTTTGTGTTATTCATTTTGACTAAAAGTTGTTGAGATTTAAGTTTACTTACTCAAGCAATCTATAGCAGGAGAGTTACAATTGTGGTAAGCATGACCAAGCCAAAATTTTTCAATTGTTTTCTAATATCAAGTTTCTACCAAAAAAGGCCAATAATATGCTACATATATATATTGTCGTAATATAGTTAAAGCCTTTCTAACATAAGGGATTCTCATAATATCAGATAAATTTTATGAAAATGGACAAAAAGGATCTTTTAAATAATATTTATAAAGCATGTCTTAACCTAATTACTCAAAAGATAAAACTAAGTAAATATAAAGAGCAGTACGAATCCAGGAACTGAGCTCGCTAGATGGCATTAAGCTCAGTCGGTACAGTTAAGTTAGCCCGCGGCGTGAGCTCTGAGCTTAGTAAGAGTTGCGCCTCCTATTTACCTTTGGAGGATATACATATATGTTTTGTTATGTAGTCAATGTTATATACAAATATATTATACAAATTATGTAAGTACTATATGTTGCCGGCGGCTCCACTCGCGTAAATGTAGGTTATGTCATTTTTCTATTATTTTTTATGGAAAAGATACTCTATGTACTTAATTGTATGTATTTGAAATTTTATGACAATCGGTCAAGTAGTTAAGATTTGAAACAAATAAACTCACATTGACATTTAAAATATTAGTTAGGATATTAAATAATTTGCATTGCTTAACTTTTACGCGAAACATTTGTGTTTACGCGACACATGCATATGGGTGGTCAGAAACTACGGATTTTCAATTGCCATTATGCTGGCATATAGTTCTTGCCAAGAAGCAAATTTAAAAAAGTAATCTTTAAGAAGCGACGTTGTATTCTTCAAAGTACCTAAATTATAAGGTTATTTTGGTTCTGTGTAATTTAGCTTTAGATACATACGTTCGTTCTGAATATCATTAAAACGTTTGACGCAAGCCTCTTTGAAGACATTATGTTTGCTATTTTGAGACTAAATAGACTATGTAATATCTCATACTAAAGATTTCAAGTCGTGTGAGCTTATAAATACTTTAATCTCTACACATATGATAGACATAATAGCACGAATCCCACCGAAGGGAGGCCGAACATATTATTTCCACATCTCTACGGTTATGTGTAGCTCCCATGTAATAGACGGGCTATTACTATATATCGGATACCAATCTAGACATCGAATAGCGATCCAGACATTCCTAACAGAAAATCGAATCATGATTTGTTTGATCGAACCTGAAATCTCATAGGAACAATCGTTATATAACATTGTAAACATCGTAATATTGAATTGTTTGTTAGTTATCATTTATCATAAATTGCATATCGAATATAAGAATCTGTGTGCAGAGCTAAGTAGAGAACACCAATGTTTTAGAGTAACTACTGCTATAAACACCTAAGTATTATATGTTTTTTCATCACGTCATACGAAAGCAAAGAAATGGCATTATATTTAATTTCGAGCAAATTACGGAAAATAATCAATAAAGTTAATATTCTATTTTTGTCGGTTCGTTTTATTTCTAAATAAATTTTATAATATTTTAAGTAATGCCGTGTTCAGGCTTTAGGCTGTACTAAATTTTGTCCGCGGGTACGCTAGGCGACAGTACTTTTTTCTGGGTGAAAATACACTATGTCTTTTTCTATACCCCTGACAACGTATATGATAAAATTTATGATGATCGGTCAAGTAATTAATACGTGAAAGCATAACAAAACCAACAAACTGACTAACATACGCATTTATAATATAAGAATACTATAACTAATTAGGATTAGGATAACATTTCATCAAAATAGTTCATATTCTTGGAATCTGCACAAACCGCAGTACATTTTAGTATCTTGCCTTAAAAAGTTTACAACCAATGTGGTTCCATATTTAAAAACTATTATATTTAAAAGTGTTAGAAGTGGACATCAATAATGCAATTGGAGGAGTTTAAATCTCCGATACCCTCATTCTCGATCGTAAATCTAAACTTTAACCATTGGCTACATAATATAAGTATGGATCATTTTTCACGTACAAATATAACCACACATAATTATATATTCTAAAGAAGAATAAGATAAATGAAGTTACGATATTTTGCAATAAATCTTTGAGGTTCTACGTGAGAAAATCTGCAGGCAGCAACTAGAAACTACATATAATATAAACTCAAAATGATATATGTTTTCCGGCTCTGCGTCCAAATTAAGATAGCAACGTTTCTCGGCAGGTCGGCAACAGTACAGTACACTCCATTTAACTGGAGAACGCCAGACCGTAATTGGCTTGTAATATTCAACGGTTCATTTGAATATTTTAAGCGTCCTATAGACTCATTTCAGTGTTGCAAAAATAATTATTGATCATCTCACGATCGCACAGAAACTAAGCAAAATACAAAAGTTAAACACAAACCCGACTTTGACTTTAAGCTTTAGAACAAAGTAATAACTAATTAAAATGTTAAAATAAATTACACAAATCAGGCTTTCAAATCTTTCTTTCTATAATTATACACGGAGTGTATTTATTTCGCAAATTTAATTAAACTTCTTCGTCATATTACCGTTAATAAATTATCTGGAAAACGAGATTTCAAAGAATTCCATGACGAGTTATTTTACTGTGGCGAACGGCTTTTTTCGCTCAGGTTTAGATAATAATGTCCAATTACACTTGAGTCATAATTAAGGTTTTAAGGGGATTACTTTCTCTCTACGTCATTGTATATTTATTTTGTGATGTTAGGATATATTAAATATATTTCAAACGCATAATTTTCAATAGTCATAAATGCAACTGCAATTAATATTAAACATTTTTGGCCCTCCGTCAAAAACTTAAGGCTCACACAATTTTTTGTCCGTAAAGGCATCGAAGGTGCCCAAAGGTGCCGTGACACTGGCGAGGCGACCATATAAACCACTACGCATTCGTGTAGAATGAATTTATATACTTTATTTCATTAGTTTCATTTCATCCAAAAGTCAGCACATAATCTCATACATATTAAGTAAAAATTAAACTAATTATCTACTTAAGCTTTTTCTGATCGACTTCATGCAATAAAATAATGGAAACCCATTTCCGTTTGCCTGCGAAGTATTTCATAAATTTAATTCTTGCTAGAATTTAAACAGATGCGGCTTGTAATGTCTGAGTACTGTTAGAATAGGCTTTCAAGTGCTTTCAATAATTCCCACAATATCTGCTGCCATTAACTGATAGCTCAATATTTAATCAGAGAGCTCTTCGTCCGGAGTACAGTAATTGCATTTGATTGCCTCGCTTGTTTGTTTTGAACTTTTTAGTACATCGGTTTTGGGTCGTGGTTGTACAAATTTGCGTATTATTACAAGTCACTAAATGTATTATTTGCATATAGATAGGTGTATTGTTTCTAAAAATACTTTCCATAATATTTATTCTAAAAAGCAAGGAAATAAAAGAAAATTCTCCTGTCTCTAAAATAAGGCACAATGTCAGAAAAATAATGACCTAATTCATATTGCTCAGCAGTTGCAGGGGAACAGAGTATATAATAGGCAAGCTTGCTCGGCGATGCGAATTTTAAGAGCATGGTTAAGCATTATATATTGAGGGGACCCACGTTGTATTACGTTGTATGAAATATATAATTCCTTGCTATTTAGAAACATCGTAAGGCTTGATGTTTGCACACAATTTCACTAATTTTATCATCAAAGTATATATTTTATGTTAAAGCCCGGTGTAAAGTAACAAACGGGGCTGTATTCGATAGTAAGACGTCATCAAACCGAGGGTGGTCTGATGGCAGACGCCCTAGATCCCTCGATTCCTACTTGGAAGTGCACATTGGGGTTATTAAGCGAGGCAACAAGATCAATAATGTATAATGTTCGATGGCGGCGAGCGTAATGTTGACCTTTTCAAACTTCCGGTGAGTTCGCCCCGGTGCCGCGGTGGTTTGTAAGATGAGGGTATTAGGCATCCGCCCTTCTGTTTAATTAATAGCGGCTTGACCCACGTCTAACTTTCGCTGCCTGTATTTAAGAGACTGTTATGTACGCAGGGTTGAAATAGTTACATTGTCTTTTTATATCAGCCGCTACTTGGATTACATTTTAGTCCGAGAACAAGCGAACTATTTTTTTTACATAATGTTCATGTTAGATAATTATTGTCAGCAGCTGACTTTATAACGTGGGATATAACCAAGCAGCACCAAGTAACTAATTGAATGTTGAAATTATCACACACTAATAAATCGAACAATTTTCTAAGTAAAAACGTGCGCGCCATATTTACCAAATAGCTCTGCACATAATACAATGCATGATTGTTAATGTGGTAATGAAGCTTAAGCCAGTTCTTCACGCCTCCAGCCACATTTAGTGCGTGTTCTTATTATGAAATG
Source organism: Catocala sponsa (assembly GCA_963564715.1). NCBI lineage: Eukaryota > Metazoa > Arthropoda > Insecta > Lepidoptera > Erebidae > Catocala > Catocala sponsa. The sequence goes on along the minus strand of OY751338.1, from coordinate 14,609,969 downwards.
GTGCTGGCGATTATGAGACCCAATAAAATACCCAGCGGTCCAATTATTAACGTTTATTTATACATAAGCATATGAGTTGAGAAGTTTCGCTCGTGTACAGTAAATAAAGTTTATGCATACGAAACGTCGTAAAGTCGTACATCAAGACAGCGAGCGACAATTTTCTCCGCTACATAAATTCGCTGAGTCTCTGAAAGTAGACAAGTTAATATGAGATTTCATATCAGACAGCGAAACAACGGTGCGTCGGGCTCAGCGCTAATGAATAAATAACACGCTTGTATGTCTACACTCGCTCGATCTCTCCTGGGCGTGCATTAACCGCTTTTTTCTTTGAATTGTACAAAAAAGTAAATAAAGCACCCATATTTGTAAAACATACCCTGTTTTGCAGCAATTAAAAATCAGCATTTATGCCGCGGGGAATACGTAAACACGAACTCGGTTTGATATATTTTGCTGTAATTTAATTAGCATCAAATGGGGCTTTAGCTTACAGTGATGCTCTGTTGAACGTTGAATGAAATGAATATGAAACATTTACGTACTGAAATCGGAAGTGGTGACGGTGCTCGTATAAAATGATAATTTAATCTGGGATCGTTTGAGCGCAACGTATCACGTATCGCTGTTTCAATAGGTGTGACATGTTTCAATAGTGGGAGCTCCAGTTAATTTGCTCGGGGTGTCAGCCGTGCTTGGACTAGACGTGAAGTGGGATTCATGTCACGTACTAAAGTCATGGCAATTTTTAAATTTCGGACGAGAGATGCAAAAGTTTTGATCTCAATCGTCAGATCTCAACAAGGTTATACTATCTTACTTTAAGTATTTATAGTTTCGATAGAATAAATTAAACACTCAACATTGGTCTACATAGCATCTAGGGCATAGAAATGCATACCTATAACCTTACGTAATACTTAACAAAGAACAGAAATAAATAAACATAAACTATGCTTAGCATCCTTCTTATGTAGCTCGATTTAATTGTGCCGTCTATAGCTTTGCCAGACAGACGGATCAAATCATTTAAAAACCATTAACCCGATTGGTAACGCTAATTTGAAAGCCAAAGTCTTTTTCATTTCGTTCCGTACACTTTGAACGTCAAAGAATTAGCAGACTACCTAAGTGGTATTTTAATCCGTTGTCAGCAGAAGGGTAGATAGTGTCTTAATATTTAAAAGTGGAAAAGAACTTTTCCTTTTAACAATCCATTATCGCGTACGAAGTAAAATGAAACGGACGTTTTATGAGTTGTCGTTTTAATGGTCTTTCAATGTTTCACAGTTACAAGCGTATCTACCTAACAGTTACTTTGTAACGTGTTTGGTCCTGGTTGATATAATGGCAAAGTTTTCTCATTACTCCTTTAGCGATTTTCTGAACTCATTTGCTTGTTTGACAGAAAGCTATCGGATAGTCCGACCTTATTTAGTCTACAAATTTTGCGTATCTCTGATATATTTAGAAGTAAGTTATATTTTTTCTTCAGATATTGAAATCTATTAGTAGAGGTTATTTGATACTGTAATATAAGAAAATTGGTTTTAAAGCAATGTCTTTTGTTGCAATTTTAAGGAGTAATGATTTGGCGTTGTAATCCTTTTTACTGCCATTTCAGTCTACCCACTCCTTAGATTTATTATAATATAGGTATTGGGGCGTATTAAAAAGGTGTACCGACGACTCGAAAAGGTGGCCGGGTGTGACTATATATAAAAAGATTAGAAACTTGGGTGCCGTGACGTATATAGGGAGTGGTTTATTTTTTATTTTATTTTTATATAAGGACTACTATTACACTAGAGATAATTGCTGTGTCGCGGGGGACTTTACTAACATTCAAACAACGGACACAAAGAAAATACAGACTCGGCACAACCATTTCTGGATCACACAATGTTTTGTCACGTGTAGGGTTCGAACATACTACTCGGCGCACTGGCAGTGGTGAAACAGCCAGTTGAACCTATGCGCCATCTATGTAGTTATTTTACGCCAGATTTTAACTACGGCTTCACTCGCGTAAATATAGTTCAAAAGATACCCTGTGTCCTTCTCTGTCCCCCTGTCCACGTGTATGCGAAATTTCATAATGTTTGGTCAAGTAGTTACGGCGCCGGCGCCGGCGTGAAAGCGTAACAAACAAACAATCCTAACTAATATGTGATTTACATATTAGTTAGGATTAGGTTTTTGAAAAGGTCAGTCGTTATTGTAGTTCTGTAAAAATATTTCTCTAAGAGTGCACTTACAAATCGGTTTTTAAACTGAACTAAACATAAATTCATAAAAATAAGACTAAGTTGTATGTTATTAAAGAATGAACTATAGCAAATTGTAAATCACAGAGTGTCTGTAAATATTAAGGAACTTGCAACTGTAACCGCGCAAAGATGCAAAGTTCCTTCAAGAATTATTATGCAGGAAATTAAGTTTTTCCGCTTTATAGTTCAAAATGGTGCAATAAGGGATTTAAGTAAATAGTATAGACTATTTATTTGAATTAATGCCTATACAAATTATATGCTACAGCTACACGTTGATTAATTAACATAATTATAATAGAATTTGTATAGGAATGAATTTGAATGAATATTTTATATTGTGTAACGCGAATGTTATTGAAATTATACTACTTTATACGGATTATACCACATTTTATTTCTTTAAAGCTATTATTAAATAATTTGAAACTCTTAAACAACTATTGTTAAAGTTACTGTTAACGTCTATTTAAGCTATTCAAATTATTAAAACTAATTAGATTTAATTTTACACTTTCTCTGACGTTTCGGTTGCTTTTTGGCAGCCATGTTCACGGGGAGACTGAATACATTCTTAACTATAAAATATATACTAACAAAAAGATAAAGAAGTATATTCTGAAGACTCCTCTCACACCAAAGCACCAATGCCCGTAAAAAAACTGTTAAAGATAGAGTGGCGTTCCGTCGGTCACGAGGGTTTGATTCCGGGTCGGATAGCTCTTCGCTATTGAGTTTTCTGTTAGAAAATTCTGTCATGACATGGGTCTTGTGTATGACATTTGCACAAGTACCTGGCCGGCAATAAGCATCAACGGTATTCGCCCCCTTTGCAAGGGTTCTAAATTATGGCTGACTGATTCTGTGTGTACCTACTAGTCCCCTATTTCACCTGCAATAAAATAATGTTAAAGAGTTCGACTATGTAATGTTTTAGGGAGTCTATACATATCTAGTATATACAATATGTATATATTATTATAAAATGTTTTATATATTTATATACAAGGTACTCGTATATAATATTAGATTTTGCCCGCGGCTACGTTCGCGTAAATGTAGGTTAGCTTAGATTAGTAAAAGTACTTTTTTTCTGGATAAAGGGTACCCTATATCCTTTTCTGTTCCCCTGATAACGGGTATGCGAAATTTCATGATGATCGGTCGAGTAGTTAAGGCGTGAAAGCGTAACAAATAAACTCACATTCGTATTTATAATATTAGTTAGGATAACCACAACAATATAGTTGAATTTTGCCCAATGTCATTTGTTCTGCGCAATTATCATTCTGTTTCAAGTCTAACATTTCATACACTTTGGCTTGTATCAGTGCATAATGTGCAAATCAAAAACTTTTAGTCATAAATTGTTAAAATTTAATTTATGTTTATTTTCGTGCTTACTTAGATTGTGTGCTTTAATTTAATATTGTAAATTGTTTATTTAGTTTTAACGGGTATATCTTAGTTAAAGCTTATTAAACTTTACTTTATTCGTTACTCAAATGTTGTTCATTTATTTATTATATTAGCAACATAGGCACATACTAACTTTATAAGCCTAGTAGGTACGCGTATTCATAATATTATATTTAGTAATAAAAATTAATTGCTTGCATTTAAAGATAGCTTTTATGCAATTGTATTAAATGTTATTATCAAATTTTATTCGCATTGAAAATTAAAAACTTCTACATTAACCGGGGTAATAATAGAATATTACTATGGTTGCTGCTAAAGTAAATTTTGAGTTGAAAATTAAATTTTATATAGAATAGCACGATTGCAGTGCATTGAATGTCGAGAGAATGTTGCAGTTTATCAGTGGAATGTAACAAACGCTAGCTGTTCAATCGAATGAAGCTCATAGCTAAAATTACGTAAGTAGGTACATTAACTTGTGAAGGGGCTCTTTTTTAGAAAGCGATTTTTCACTGGCAAATATATGTAGACTAAAAATAATCCAGACTCAAAACATTTATTTGTAGAACACGCACCCTTTGAATCGATTTCGCATACTTACTTGGCACGTCAGTAGTGATGAGGTGATACTGTGAAATGCTGCAAACTTTCGTAGGCAACTGGTGCCTATAAGGCGAACCACATGGTTTTTAACGCATGTATGAACTACCCTTTCTTATACCGAGAACAGACTAATATCTAGCAGTGGGACAGGTTTTAAACGTGGTTGGCACACTATTACATGATAACTATATTTTGCCCGCCGCTCCACTAGCGTAAATCTACATTTAGGCTAGTGGAGCGGCGGGCAATGTATAGTAAAGAAGAATAGATAACCTTCATTTTCTATTCTTCTTTACTCTGGATGTACCATACGTCCATTTCGGGTTAGTCCCATTCGCCACCCCTAGCATTGCCCCCTCCAGTGGCGAAAGGGACATTTTCCAAAAAAAAATATCCCATTCACCACCGAAAGGGGGCATGGCGAATATGACTAACCCAAAACAAATATCCCAATTGCCACTAGAGCCGTCACCCCCGGTGGCGAATGGTATATTTTTTTTGGAAAACGTCCCATTCGCTACTGGAGGGGGCAATGCTGTGGGTGGCGAATGGGACTAACCCTCTATTTCTGTACCCCTGACAACGTGTATGTTTTTATTTATTTATATTTTCTATTTTCTACCACATACACACAACACCATCTAGCCCAAACTAAGCAGAACTTGTACTATGGGTACTAGATAACGGATAAACATACATATTATACATTTTTTCTGTAAATACATACATATTATACATAGAAACACCCAGACCAAGACAAACATCCATGTTCATGCACACAAATGTTTGACTTGTGCGGGAATCGAACCCGCGACCTCAGGCGTGGCAGTCGGTTACAGTAACCACTACGCCATCATTATTTCATAATGATCATTAAGTAGTTAAGGCATGAAAGCGTTCACTACATCCTAATATTAGGATATAACAATTAGACCGGTGAGTAAAGAGTTAATTATTTAGTACTGAGATGCTTTTGGTACTGATTGCTCGATAAGGACTATGTGCAGCATCAACATAGTTGTCTCCATCTACTCAGTTATATATTTCCACAGCAGTACACAACAAGCCGCAGACGTGATATTGTAATATATTAAAGGACAAAGCTCTTAGTCGCAATAATGTTACATTTTATTGAGTACATAAAATGCGCACATTTTCAAGCATGACAATGAATGAAAGAACACAAAAATCAAAAGAGGAGCTAAGGGAATCCATTATCCCGGCATTGTGTTTAACATTAATGTCGGATGAAGGTGGATAATTTGTGGTACGGACGGAGCAAGATTATAATGAATAAAAAAATTATATTTACAGTGGCCGCGACAACGATTTATATTATAAAGACATTGTTGTTACCAAATTTATTTTGATTTATCATAAAGGTTATAAAGATAATCGGTATATAGCTGGATTGTATTGTGAGCTTACTCAAAATACCTTCATATATACAAGGATTACTTAAATAAATATTAAATTTTGGCGGCGTTACTATTCAGCCCGGGAAACCTGCCAGTCTGGTTTGCAATCTACAATTCCACTCTGTTGCGTAGCTATATACCAATATAAATTAGAGTATAATAAATATCCAGAGCATAGGCGTAATAAGCAGGCTTGAAAATTATATGCACCTTAATACTTCTTGATAGTAAAGAAAAACTATTTTGGCGACACAGATTTGCGCACCAATCGGTAATTCTGAACTACATTGACTGGTACTTTCTGAATATACAAGAGCGTGGTTTTATTGTTCCTATTCTGATAACAAACTTAACATAAGCACACATTTAAGCTTATAAAATAGTATTCATATGAATTTTAGGTAGATTCATAACAAATATTATTGCATATGATCGCAATTAAATAAAAGCAATTATTTCAACAAATTGTTACAAAACTGAAGGAGCAAAAGCGATACTGGTGAATTACCTCTGAACAATGTTGGTATTGTCAGACACGTATTCGAATAATTCATTTTAATGGCCACCTCGAGGATAGTGGAAGAGATATACGTCGTCTTAACAATAAATAATTTACCCGGTTCGTATTCAAAGAGTAAGAGTAAATAATACTTCTGATTTACTCTAAGTACAACATAGTAAGTGTTTGGTTTGATGAATGGAGCAAACACTCATAATAATAAAATATTGGTTATAGAACAAATAAAACTACCGGTTAAATTGATAGACAAGTAAAATCATATCATCTTACCTTTATATTGTATTCTATTCAATTTTATTCCGCGTAAGAAAGAAGGTAATGCCTATTTCAGATTATTTATAGCATATTAATATTTTTAGCCTCTATCGCAGTCTATCGTTTTCCTTGCAAATGTATTATACAATATACCTGTTACTTTGCTATACATGTTGTGTTGAAACTATTGCTTTTATTATATGCATATGAACATGACAGAGCGATAGGCCAAAGTCTGGATGTCGTGGCGCAAATTGGAAGAGGTCTACAAATAGCGTTGACTACAAAAGGCTTTTTATTTATTGTAAAGAAAATCGCCTCGCCTAAATATTGACTTGTAAAAGTTAGGTAGTTGTTTCACAAGAACAATGGCAAAACGCAACACCGATTAAAGCGTGTCGGACCGATGTTCCCATTAATCTGCTTGTTGATAGGGAGTTACGAGTCAACAGTGTCCTAGTCGCATTACGTTGACCAGTGGGTGTACCGAGCGATACGGGCCTGTTGATTGGAATATCGATTAAAGATACCCGAGTTTAAAGATAACTTGGTAGATAGTAGTAGAAATTTTATGGATTGAAAGAATACCGTAAAATAATAATAATAATTACTTAAAGCATTAAAAAGACATAATTGCCAATTAAACAGCGTTTACGAATACCAATTTAATTTTGCAAGAAACCCTATACTTATTTTCCATTTCCTAAAATCTACTTATTAAAATCTCTGTTATATATTTATTGGGAGGAAGCATGCCCAGATTGCTTTTCTTTGAGATTAAGGCACTTTATATCTTATGTATGCAGTTCATATGGATGAATCCAGCAATTTTAAAGGATTAATAGAACAAGCCTAGTTGGCAAGCGACGTGGCGGCAGTATTTATACGAAATGAATAAGCATAGCCAAAACGGGGTGTGGTATTGAGCCGGGATTGTGCCGTTGTCTGCAAGATAATTAATGTAGGCACAAAAACCAATACCTGTGAGAACTTATGCACACTATATTGTGTTTGGTAGGGACAACCAAAATAGGTATTGCGAAAGGGTCTTCCCCGAGTTCAAATGGAATCACTTGACATGTGGGTTGTTCGCGTCTGTTGAAGGCTCTTGTTTTTATTTCCATCAAAATTTATGCTAAACATCTGATATATTTGGGTTCAAACGATCAGCCCAGAGGCATTTGTATGTAAACCAGGACAACATCTGTCGTGCCTTTCAGTTGATCTTACCCTTTTGATTTATACATAAAGGTTTGCATTGTATTACTATTTTTAGTTCAGTTATTAAACTTGGAGCAGGGTTGTTGTTTATTCAGACAAATTTGGTTTATTCTTAACCTTAGACCTAACGAATTATTAACGCCTTTAAACTTTATCTGGGTTGAATGGAGCGTAATTTGCCAATAAATTAACTTTGTAGCTAACATTTTCAGGTAGCCTAACAAATTTTAGTTATGAGTCAGTCCTCAAATTAATAATTCAGATAGTTTCCCAGTTATCTTAATAATTAATGAATGAAATTATAGATAGTTATTCAATGTATACTTTTATTTATAGAAACTAGTCAGACAGACCTGAAGGGTTTGTCTGACTAGTTTAATGAATATGTATATTTTATAATATGAAAAGATTTTAATTACCTCTGATAATAAGGTTTATGGTTCGATTTTTGGAGTGGGTAAATTTATATTAGGATTTGCGTTAGAAGATTCGTCACATCGGCACAGACCCTGGTAGATGTCTAAAGCCGGCGAAATGTGGATATAATGCATCTTTGCAGATTCCTTGGAGGTTATACAACTAATATTTTAATAATATGTTCTTGGTGTATATATGTATATCAACACTAGATAATATTGTATTCATTTAATCAAGTGACTAAAACTTCAGTAGTTCTGTGCCAGCAAGATTTCTGAACGAATGGTAATAAACGCTAACATTTCGCTGGTCCAATATTACAAGGTTCTATGTTACATTTATGAAAAAAAAATAGTTATGAATATTGCATGGTTCCGTATGTCATTCCTTTTTGTTTAGACTAATATAGTAATAGATGGAAGCACTTACCACCTCACCATATTAAATCGCAAATAGTTCTAAGTTACTTTTTAAGTTATTTTTACTGATATTCAAATATTAAACCTCATTTCACCAAAGTTAAAAAAAAAATATATAGAACCTTTTAATAGTGAGCCAGCGATTTGTATGTGTTTAACAATAAGTACTAAGATTCGTAAGTCCTGTTTAAAACGAGTCTAAATAAACTTGATGTATGTATATCAGAAGTTTGTTAACCTATCAGCTTTACCGATACATGATAAAAGCATTATGTCTAGCCCCCATCCTCCGAGTACGTACTCTGACGCTGACAATGTGTGACAAGTATCACACTATAGTTACTAGTAAACCAGAGTTGGTACAACGTCAGGCATAATACTTCAGTACCAATTTTTACTATGTGAAAACATGAGACATTCTCGCGATACTCTGTTATGCTGGTCTTAAACTTCAATGAACATAAGTCAATAAATATTACTACAGTAATGGGTATGCGTTATATATTTTTTTTAATTTTTGAATAAAGTAAAACATAAGCCTACATAAAACTACACATATCTGAATAAGATTTTAGTTCAGACTATCGTGCTAGTGTCCTGCCTGTTGCAATATAATTACAATGCAGACACGGGTGCCATCTTATAGATATTATAGATCTATTGATTTTGCTCATCTTTCCCACTTGTAGCTGCGCTTGTAGCTGGGCCAGAATCTAGCAAAGCAAATATGTGTTCGGGCGAAAGGAAGATATTCCTGTTTCGGTTTCTATTTTTCGCCAAGGGCGTCGTTGTTTAGCCTAACCATGTCTATGTGTCGCCATTAAATGTTATCAGGTCAGACTCTGCCTCGTCTGACAGTAATTGCAATACTAAGTTATAAAGTTAACAATATTTTATTCCGTATATTTATAATTCTTCTGCCCTGTGTATTTCAGTGAACTCCACCTAAACGGTTGGTTCAATTTTGATAAAAAGAATTGTATGTGTTTGACTGGATCACTGGTTAGTTTAGATTCACAATTGGACACGGTAGATGGCACTAGTGTCGGGGTACGACCATGTCTACCGGGTCCGCTAGTTCCATATATTTGTCCTCAGATTGATTGATCTGTAGATAAAATCTACTATTTACCCACGAAACCTCACGCTATGCGAGGATAGTTCGTTTAATTATAAAAACTTGATGATATAAATAAAACTGCGTTCCAATATTTCAGCCAACTCAAAAACGAAGACACAAAGCGCTTTAAATTAATTGCCCACCTGCTATGCGTATGTCATAAACCATAAGACACAGATACCATACAAACTAACAAGATGTTCTCGAATGTTCTCAATTTGAATAGGGAATTGCGTCATGCGTTTCTAGCTTAGACAAGATCTTCGTAGAATTTGGAGGTCTAGAATATCGAGATTGAAGCGCCTCCTTAGATATTCAACGGAATTGCAACACCTGCTATGTTAGAAACATTACGTATCAGCTTGTAGACTAGAGTTTGTGATAGAGATGGCACGTACTCATTCATATAGTATGTACACCGATTGGCTTTGATTGTTTTATGAATGGAAGATTACTTTCTGTTTTCGCTGGTCTTCTAAAAGTATATCTTACATTAAAGGAAATAAAAATATACATTTTGGTACCTAAACCATTAATGAGATTCTCGTTATTTTCTACCGCAATAGATTTTTTATTATCTATGGTAATTTAAAAGCTTTCTATCCTATCAATTACTTTCCGCTCTTGCGGATTATTTGGTTATAAAACAAATAAGTTGATTTGCTATTAGAAGAATCAGCCTCTTATAACACACCGGCATGGAAGTAATAGCACTGTATGCGTTTTGATGGTTGAGTAAGAGATGCCAGCTGTCTACAGTCCATCCCTTAATGCTATGTTCAGTTTCACTTCCCAGAATCGTGAACCCTAGCAATGATAAACGAAAATGGAAGCGGTATTATATCGACGGTTGAAAGGCTGTTTGACTTAAGCGCCAGTTTTTGCAATAATGAGTTATTAAATATGTATATAAGTTCAACTAACTATAATACGTGTAATAGTATTAAGTCTTCCAACCGTGGATATAAATAAGAAAACAAATACAAATCATTTAATAAAAACTTTTACTGAATTTCTTCTTGAGCATAGAACTAACTGCGACTATGAGATTACATAAATAAGACATACTTGTACAATACATCAATTAAAGGCAGGCAGATAGTTTTCCATGTAGGAACTCTCGTGAGGATTGTGTTTAAGAATATATCCGAATAATATTTCCGATGCTTTATTGAGTATTAAGAAAGGACGTATAAACACAAATGTGTAATATTTATTACAATAAAATTTAATGCTTATGCCGTTGTTTGTTACGCAGCATCATAAAGTCAATTCTGTACCTTCAGTGAAAAGTGATATAACTTGAAAATCATGATTTTGAGATATTTAACGTTCAAGTTTAAAAAAATTCTTACTCTTTTTCTACTTCACTAAAATAGAAACTGATTAATTTCAGTGATAAACATTATCTTTGAGCATGTTTCAATGTAAGAAAAAATGCATTAATTTATGTATATAGTTTTTTTATTATTTAAAAATAAATCAAGTTGTACCAGTTAACACAACGAATATTAACGTCATTTTATGTGTCAATTAATTTAAAATTACATGAACCATTTTAAACGTCGTATATTGGTTTGGTGTTAAAAGATCTATGATTCGTATTTTTTTAGGTTTATACTTTAAGATCTTAATAAAACAAAAAGGTGTAAAATAAATATACTTCATTTTTACATTAAAAATTCAAATTTACATTACAACCAGAAATTTGTGAGGTAAATTGAATTTGAATCTTTATACACTTGTATTGTGTTTAAGATAAAATGTGAGTAATGATACAAACTGTTGTGTAATTTGGTACATTTTGAAAATACTAAAGTGTTTATTGATACAAGTTCCATACAGATAAAATAAAATTGTGAGAATTTTGTTAACTAGAAGCAATTTGTAAGTGGATTTTCATTTGAAAAAATAAAACAATATTTTATTGTTTATAAATAGCCGCCATAGTAAATTAAACTATCAAAATTAAACTTTTCTTAAAAGATAATGGGAGTCTTATAAAATCATGTATTATTTTTTGTATATACGTAATAAAGAAGCATATTCTATTAACTAATAAATCAGGTCATCAATTTTCAGACGCTGTACTGCTTATTATGCTTAAAATTTGTTCAATATTTTGTTTATCTTGATCCTCTTTTTCTATTGCGCTTAATTTCACTGCCATCCTCTGTCCATTCTCTATTCTCATTCCTCTTCCTCTATCATGCTTACTTTCCATTCTACTTAATCTAATTTCTGCATCAACACTTGCTTTTTTTCATTAGCTGCCCAAACTGATCGTCTGCTTTCATCACGCTTATTATTTTGTCCATTTTCTCTTCATCTTGATTCTCTTCCTCTATTATGGTTATTTTCTTCTATTTTATTATGATATTCTTCCACTATAACAATAATTAATTCTTGCATCCAGTTCATATCATTTTAATCTTATCGATTTAATTTCTTCACATTACATTCGTGCTCTTTTTTCGAAACGCTCCATAATTTTAATAATGCGAGTTTTCATTATTGTCTGAAGAATAAACGGTAATTAAATTATAAGTATACGAAATCAAATAAATGATACCGGTAATTGAAACTAAACTACTTTATATGGATTTTATCGCGTTGTTTATTTAACATTTACTATTAAAGTTAACTACATGTTAAGTTAATTAAATAAAATATTTATATTTGAGACTTTCAGTTTACACTTTCCCCGACGTTTCGGTTGCTTTTCAGCAGCCATGTTCACGGGGTGGCTAAGATGGTAGTTGTTTCAATGTTCTGAAGTGTAGTTTATTCAAAGTACCCGAACATAATTTTATTTAATCATTGGTGTTTCTGTTTACGCAGAACGAGCGTAATGTATCATGAAGTCTAGCTGTGTTTTGCTTCTTCTTGGGTTAGACTATTTGAATTACTGCATCCCAAGCTGGTACATACCTACCATCGTAACTATTCTTCTACTAATTATCCTGTTTTTGATTTCAATAGCCCCGCGAAGCATTCTTGGTAGGAATCGGTGTTCTTTTGAAAAATGTTCTTATCTTCATTGGTGGCTTGAAGTATGTGTTGGTTAAAGCTCTCTTCGTTGGTGTTTATTCAAATTTAAATTATTTTTATTAGTAAAAAACAGGTTTATAAAAAAAACTTACAAAAATTAACGCAAATATAGTGCATAGTGCTGTGTCCTGTCAATAAAATCGGTGTACAAAAATTAAAATTATAAAAACATAAATACACAAATAAAACAAATCTAAGCCTAAATTACATTTATAATACCAAAACTAAAGCATAACTTAAATAATTAACAAAACGTGTCATTTAGAAAGTCCTTGACAGAGCAGTAGCATTTTTCATACAATAAATTATTTAGCCTATTTTGTTTACTATCCGTCAAGTGCCAATTACCTTTACAAGATGCAGGGGCCAATAAAAGAGATTATGACGGTGGTCTCTCAAATGTTGGTCAAACTAAGAGAGGCATAGGCACCCGCATAAAAAAGAACAGCAATTCTTTGAAAGCAATACAAAAGAAATTAACGGAATATGTTTTAAATTAAATCAAGATAGAAATATATTTTTATGTATGTTTTAAAAATACAAAGAACATATTTATTCAATTTATAGTTAGTTAAAAATAAAGCCTGGTATTTGTTTTAATATTAAATATGAATTTGCCACTGACGAATGTATAACAAGAATGCTATCGCCGTAATTCATTGTTTAGGGTGCAGATAGAAAGCTATCCGGATAGATACTAAAGTTAAATAATCTACATATATGGTACATAAAATACCTCCTGAAAAGTGTAATAAATTAAGTTATGCATAAATAAACCATATTACAAGATATTAATCGTCGCAACAAATGCAACATAATTTGTGTAAAATGATATAAGTCAGTTACTTTACGCATCGATTTGCTGTAAAATGCACGACGCACCAGTTTGAATGCAGTCGTAAGTTTTACTTTTTTAACACTCACTCTTTCTAATTGCCAATATAAGCATCTTACTCTGCGCGAAGAAGTTGCGATTCAGTGGTTGCCGCTCTGTCGACAACTTACATACATATATCACACTACACTTATTTTATGGGTTATGTAACTTAAATTAAATTGATGATTTTTGATTTAAATGTATTTATATCATTAAACACTTTATCCAAAAGTGTGTTAGTATTGATACAGATTAAATCAGAATCATGTATCACAATGAATTAGATTTGAAAAAATAATGTAAATTAATATATTTAGAGTTGCAATATTATACACATTTTTTTCATAATTAAGTCTACCTTTTTATGATGTAAGTATAATTGTACCGGTTTTTACAAAGATGAATAGGAGTACTAATAAATGTTTATTAATATAAGTGTAATTATAACAGTTTGTACAAATTTACGTCTAAATATATAGATCGTGTATTAGGAGTTATTTATTTACATTGTTGTTGTTCAGTTCACTTTGATATTACTCGAAATGTATCATAATACACATTGATAAATGTAAAAAAACCTTAGTTAAAAAATTGTACATCAAAATTATCTTGTTCATTTTTCACCTTAGAGGGACGTCAATTAGGCCAAAAAATAGCTAATTTTTTACTGATTAACATAGTGTAAAAATATTAAAACTGATATAACTCAAGTTGTATCACTTTTCACTGAAGGTACAGAATTATCTTTAGTAATTTAAAGTATTTTATTACTTTTTATAAGTCATAGAATGATGCTCTAGTGGAGTAGTGTAGTGGTCAAGCGATCGCGAAGCTACGGTCGTCGCCGCGCTCGGTGTTGCGTGTTCGAATCACAGACGGAACGTTTGTGTGATCCATAAATGGTTGTTCTAAGTCTAGGTGTTAATTGTGTCCATTAATTGTATGTTTGTAAATTCGCCCGCGAAAAGAGCTTAAACATTAGTGCAGTTTTTTTAAAGAAATGAAAGTTTATGTACATAATGTTAGGTATATTTTTTATGCTGTCCTTCACACGGATATAGGTATTTGCCTTTAATGCCACTTGCCACTATTAAGTCTACTACGGACATAAGAATACCCAGACACGAAACCGCTATTTCTAGAACACACAAATTATTTTGCGATGTGGACATCAGGCCTACTACACTTGGCATGTTCTTGGCAGTAGCGATGTGGACATCAGGCCTACTACACATGGCATGTTCTTGGCAGTAGCGATGTGGACATCAGGCCTACTACACTTGGCATGTTCTTGGCAGTAGCGATGTGGAAATCAGGCCTACTACACTTGGCATGTTCTTGGCAGTAGCGATGTGGACATCAGGCCTACTACACTTGGCATGTTCTTGGCAGTAGCGATGTGTACATCAGGTCTACTACGCTTGGCATGTTCTTGGCAGTAGCGATCTGGAAATAAGGTCTACTACACTTGGCATGTTCTTAGCAGTAGCGATGTGGACATCAGGCCTACTACACTTGGCATGTTCTTGGCAGTAGCGATGTGGACATCAGGCCTACTACACTTGGCATGTTCTTGGCAGTAGCGATGTGGACATCAGGCCTACTACACTTGGCATGTTCTTAGCAGTAGCGATGTGGCCATTGAAACAACTTTTCCACTACTGCTCTATTAATCCATGTATCCTAATTTATCAGATGTATTTTGATAAATTCCTATAATTAAAATTTTACACGGATACATTAGAAACATCCATCAGGTTTTTTACCTACAGGTAGGTATTTCATTCTCGTTATAAAATATGTTCAAAAAAATTTAAATCTTGTTTAATAAACGTCAAATATCAACTGAGATACAATTTAAGTTATATTTAACATTCGTTTTAATTTTGTAGAATACCAATTCTAATATTTAGAAATCTGAGACTCGATCGGAACTTCGCTTTGAAGTTTTTAAGAGAATTGGTCCTCTGAAATCGGTGTACAAAACCTTTAAAACCATATCAATTAGTAAAAGGTTTTGTCAGAAGGAGACCTGATATTTTATGTTTGTCAGGATTACCCAATAACAGGTTTTACTGTAGGAACCTGAGATATGACCTTACAGGACATAAAAGTTATTGTTATTTTTGTATCATGATATCATACAAATAATGCATTCAACAAAAATAAAACTCATTTTCTTTCCTTGTTTTAAAATTTGCAGATTACACCGAGATCCCGAGATTTAAAAAATCCGTAATTTGGGATTACAGAAAAGGTTTGGGATTACCTTTCCTACTTTTATTGCAGCTCCCTAATTACAGTCCTTTATAAAGTCAATGTGTTTGTGATACTTTTATTTATGTATATTGTTTTGACCATTCTATACCTATAGAGACGTAAAACTAAGGTATATATACAGTGTAAGTCTTCATAAAGTGCACATATTATAAACGAAATTTTACCAAAAAGAAAACCGACTTCAAAAAAAGAATATTCTAAAACAAAAATGCACTAAAAGGTTAAAAAATAATTGGGTATTCTTGTGAATAATTAAATTATTGTTATTA
Source organism: Catocala sponsa (assembly GCA_963564715.1). Classification (NCBI taxonomy): domain Eukaryota; kingdom Metazoa; phylum Arthropoda; class Insecta; order Lepidoptera; family Erebidae; genus Catocala; species Catocala sponsa. The sequence continues at coordinate 14,593,824 of OY751338.1, read as the reverse complement.
ATTAAGTCGGTGTCAGCCAATGGAGGTTTGTAACCAAGTAGTTATAACATGAGATGTCTTACTATAATCATAACATAACATTGGCATGCACAATTTTTTTTATTTTTAATTTAACTAAGGTGGCAAACAAGCATACAAGCCCACCTGATGGTAAATGGTCACCGTAGCCTATGGACGCCTGCGACACCAGAGGCATCACTAGCGCGTTGCCGACCCTTTAGGAAAGGAAGTGGGAAGGAGAAGGAGCGGTAAGGGGGTAAGGGGGTGATTGGGCCTCCGGTACTCTCACTCACCGAACGAAACACAATAGTAGGAATACTGCTATTTCACGTCGATATTTTGTGAGAGGGTAGTCTTTCCCCAGTCGAGCCGGCCCATTCATGCTGAAACCAACGAGGCTCTTACACACATAGACGCAGCACGCGGCGCGGGCGGCTAACACCGACTCCAAAAATAACAATAATTTAACTATTCACAAGAATACGCAATTAGTTTTTAACTTTGTAGTGCATTTTTTGTTTTAGAATTATCGTTTCTGAAGCCGGTTTTCTTTTTTGTTAAAATTTTGTTTATTTCTCGATTTTTAGTGAATCTGAAGTTCGATAACTGATTTTATTTGTCTGAATATGGGTACCTACTAAACGCGCTGCTCATAATAATATGAGACGAGCGCCGTATAAATGAGACAAACAAAGAAAGGGAGAAATGCCTCTCTCAAAAAAGGAAATCTACCTCCAGGGCCATTTCAAAAGAGACTTGTGAAGAGCGCAAAAATAGGCTTTTGAAAATGCGGGCATACATGAAAAATGTTATATATTTATATCAATTTTGCCCATAGTGCATCTCATGATAATACCAAATATGATTGGGATGATATGTTTTATTCCGAGGTTCTGGTGCCTAATGACTTCAGCGTCATATTAAAAGTTGTATTATAGAAATAATGTTGTTATTAGCTTTTTGTGTATACCTTGTTGAGTTTACAAGTTACACGTAACTTCATACTATTAAATAATATCAATAACCAATTTGGAATTGTGTAATCAATACATATACATAATTATGTATGTGATTGTGGCAATCACGGCAGATTTGCAGTCATTTATCAAAGAATACCGTTGTATAAAACCGAAGATCTTCATCAGAACATCACCAAATTAGAATAGGGCTACCTCAAAATACTACGAAGGGCTTCCAAACCATCCTACACAGATGTTTATTTTGTTCTTGCCAAAAATGAGAACATCATAAATGTAGCCAAATACGCATTATTAAGGATAACTCGAAAAACATCGAATGGCCAGATCTTGATCAAAATTAAATGGAACCAAATGAAAAGCACCAGCTTTCAAATAAAAAAAGAATCATCAAAATCGGTTCATAAACGACGAAGTTATACGCTAAACACATAAAAAAATATGTATATGGTCGAATTGAGAAACCTCCTCCTTTTTTGAAGTCGGTTAAAAATAAGGAAGTATGATTAATTTTAACTACAAAAGCCATACTTAAAAAATTAAGAAAATAAATTGAGCACAGTTTTCCACGATTTTGATTATATAAACACGCCTAATGGTTTTTAATCATTATCGTTACACCGGTTTTTTACTGTGAAGAATAAACAATAAATTTTAAACGCGATATTGTTTTTTTATGTTTTTATTTTAGAAGTTTGGTTTTTGTCGATTAAATTAAATTTGTGCACATTATTAAGACCCACACTGTTTTAAATTAACACGTATATAAAATAAATACGTAAAGGAATATAAACAATCATTACAACTAATAAATCTAAATGAAATCATACAATGCATGTAAAAATATGTAAATTATCATTTTTATCGGATATACCTATATTTATACCGAAATAAATATAATTATATTTTTATAGATTTTACTTATACCATAATAAGTAGTAAAAAGAAATATAACATTTCGATGCGCCATATGTTTATAGCTACTCACGTAAATATTCAATACACAAACAACGTTGCGATATACATACAATGTGCTAATATTATGTCAGTCAACAGTAGTCCAATAAAACATGTTGGAACATTTGTTTATAGAAATTCTGTCGAATGTTTTTGGTAGCAGTTTGTATAGCACGTAATCTAGAATTCAGCGAATGCACGTCAATTTTAAGCTTAGCGCCCGAGCAGTACGGCGGTTACCAACAAAACCATTCCAATTTCTAAGTTTACGACCCGATCCGAACCCGCCCGTGCCAACTGAACAGCTTTTCGTTGGTGAAGTACTGCGACAGTCCACTAATTATATCGGTTGCTTCCCGAAAATACTACTAATCTTTTTAGTGAATTTCGCTTTAAGCTTCGTATAATTACTGTTATCTGTTGTCATGTCAGATTACAAGTCAAGCGAGACTTATAAACAAAAAGATGTCTTTAGTGATGGGAAGCCTGGACGATGTTAAGAATGACAACATGTGATTCAAATTAAGTTGCTTGTTTCAGACATTATTTAAAAATTGATATTATTTATTTCCATTTAGTAAAGTAAAAGTCCTTTTATATTATTTACAATATTTAAATATCTTTTATCATTTTAGCCAAACATTTGTTTGTTTATCTGTATTCAGTCACGTATTGCCTTTGCATTAGTCACAAAGTGTACGTGAATGCGCCCGCATAACATGCCACTGGCTGTATTATAGATTACTTGTATTAAATATTACTACGGAACCTGAATCGTCCCATTCGAGCATTCCATTAATATTACTAGCTATTTAATTATCTTTAGAGTTTTATAGTCAGTAATATATGATGTAATAGCTACAAGTACCTCAGTTGACAATCACGATTTGAGTTGTAAATTATGAGTATTGTAATTCAACGTTGATTTAAAAACAGTGGCTGTGAGTTTTTGTAAAGGTATCTTCTCATAAACCTCGTAGGCCTTGCCTAAACCTAGCAGCGAACCTAAATATCTCACCACAAAACATTTCCATTTATAAGTTTCTTTTGACCTAAATATGTCTTGCTTTAGCAGAACTTTATTTATTTCTTCCTTTAGCTCGCTTGTGGTTACTACCAGTCTTCCATCGAGAAAGTCTTAGCTTTATATTTAACTTAGTACATTAGCTTGATCGTGGTAAAGTGAGGTACACAAATATCGGGTATTTATTACACATGCTCTGAATAAACCGAATCCAAAGCGTACCGCGCCTGTGCCATTCTTTGGGGAATTAAGGAGAATACACAGTGTATATGTAAAATCCTCTCGCCCTCTGGGGCCAGTACCTAAAAGAAAAAATATAGACTGACGGTGAATATTTAGATACGTGTTATATGTGATACAACGTCGCCATCTGTGGAGTGGACAAAAAAGGTAGTTATAATAAAAGTGGCATCTCTCTTTCCTCTTTATATACATTACATAGATTTTTTTCTTTCTCACTGAACGTAATTGCAATCATCCAGCGCCATCTAGCAAACAGTTGCGGATATATTACGGTATGGTTCTTATCAAAGAATGGTTCGAGAGCGTTCCAATGTTGGCGAACCTTTAAGCTGTGGAAGGACTGAAGTGCTGTAGAATACAAAGCTCTTTCAAAAGATGTCGTACAGTACATAAAGTAACCTTGTTTCTAACTTTTTAAGTATGAAATTATGCGTTTTGTAATTGGAAGATTAATCGTATTGACTTGAATATAACCAAACATTATTTTTAATCAACTCTAAATATTACTACAAACTATTTACTATTCTAATATTATAAACAAAGGCATACGTGCATATTCAAAACGTATAATCAAAGCTTAAATTCAATGCATCTTTAGTTCTCGCAGATTATGGCTTGCCATGCAAATCGAGAGCGTCGTCTAAATATAGCCGTCCAGTTAGATATTAGAGCCAGTAGAATAGCATTCACAACTATTATAGTTAGGGCATCCGTTACCACAGAGACAATTAGGTCAAGTAATAACGTTTCATATTGTGGTGACTACCAAGTCGAATTATATTATGAAGAGTATTTACAATTTAACATTTAAAAAGTGAGTAAACACAAAGGTGTTATATTTTTGTGTCGAAGATGCTTCGAGATTTATTATTTAAATGGATAACAGTAATGTTATGTTTGCATCAAACTCACGGCGACAGAACTTTTGGTATGTAAGCACCATATAAATAAATTATTCGATTATGTTTGTCTGATAAAAATAATATATTTCGTTTTATTGGCTCAGGGGCCATTTTCGACGACGGCTCTTTTTTATTTGAAGCCGCATTCAACGTCGCTGTTACGGCGGCTTCCGAAGATCAAGAAAATCCATTTGTAGCGAGTGTTATAAAAACTCCACCTGGAGATATACTAGAAGCAGAAAATGCGATGTGCACACTATTGGAAGTATGACTTGAAATTCTACATTGGTAGGTTAGTTTTGCTACGAAAAATATAATTTATAAAACTGTTATTTTTTTAGAATAATGTGTTCGCAGTTTTTGGGCCAAATAATAAAGGGTCACTACAGCATATTCAGTCTATTGCAGACTTTCTAGAAATACCGCACATTATCACAGAACCTGTGGAGACACAAAATCGGAACTGGTCGGTAGTAAATTTATTTCCGCATCATATTGCATTTTCTCAGGTAATAATAAAATTAGGAACGTCATTACTGTGTTCCAAATTTCTGTTTACAAACATTATAAATCTATCATATCCAATATTGCAGATATTTGCCGATCTTATCGAATTAAGCGGTTGGACGGAATTTACGATAATTTATGAAGGTGCTGAATTGTTACCGTTTCTAGATAACATATTCAATATGCAAGATATAGATTCGGGCGAAAAAATGTTAATGAGTATAGTGCAGTTGCCTGATGGTGACGATTATAGGTGAGTATTGTATTTAAAAGTTAACTTGCTTGTTAGTATTTTATAATAATACATAATACATATGTATATTTGTGATAATAATCATATTGTGTATTACGCAGAAATTTGTGTTGTGTTTCTGTTTCTTTGTGTTAAGAAAGATAACTCCCGCATTAGAAATAAATACTGTGTCGCGGGGGACTTTACAAACATTTAAACAACCGAGATAAGGAACACCCAGACTCGAAACAACCATTTGTCGATTACACAAAGTTTTGTCCCGTGTGGGATTTGAACCCATGACACTCAGCGCAGTGGCAGTGGCCAGGCGAACACTTAAAACACTTCGCCATCCGGGCAGTCTTTGTAGTGTTTGGTTAGCAATTTTTGGTAAACAAAAAGATCTTCGTAACATAGAATATCATTATTACTTACAAAAATATTTAATTTATATTTTATTCTTCGGAACAATTATGTAAAGGCAAATTATAGATAATATACCTATAATTTGTATATATGTATTTATTTCTTGTTTTCAGATCACAACTGAAATTTATAAAAAAATCAGGCTCAGTGAATTATCTCATAAATTGTAGGAAAGATACACTCTCAACTGTATTGGATCAAGCCCAACAAGTTGGTATCATGTCTGATGAGCATAGTTATATCATAATGAATCCTGATTTCCAAACAATCGACATAGATTCATATAAACACGGTGGATCAAGCATAATAGGTAAAAAACAAATTACAATAATATTATATAAGTATATTAAGTATTCATATTTCTATGTAGCATCATGTCTATTTTCCCCGAAGAGTGGCGTAAGCTATGTTTTATATCTCACTTAATTGGGATAAGCCTACTGTACAACGGAGAGATTGACAGACTTCAGCTTTTTGAATTATGGCTACCGTGAAGGCTACTGAGGCTTTCTCAACAGAATACCAAAATAACCCAGGTATTGAGCCCGGGATCTTGCGGCCCATTGGAAACATAAGCGAAAACTTATGCTACGAGGCCAAAAGGTGCTTAGTTTTTCTAAGTTCTGATATCAATCACTTAAAAAGGAAACGTGTAAACATGTTGATCTGGCAAAATAAGAACATTGTTTCTCGTGTTCAGGAATTCGAATGTTCGATCCTAGCGATGAATCCATTCAAAACTTTGTCAAATCTGTAAATGAGAAAGTAGCTGAACTATCGGAAGGTAATATCGCAGAAGCAATAGAAGAAAATGCTCTTACTTTGGATTTAGCTTTGGTTTATGATGGAGTTATGTTATATGCAAGTGCCTTAAATTTAATGGCGCTCGAAGAAGGCGCGAATATCACCTGTGATGCAGAGGAAAGTTGGAGTTTTGGTTCCAGTATTGTTAACTATGTTAGAACTGTAAGTAATCATGCCTGTGTGTATTAATTTTCAATATAATTTGAACAGTAATTCATCAAAAATTTCTTACAACTATGTATATTGGACTTAGATCGTAGATTCGCCAGATGGCAGACGTATGTGTAATACGTTGGTAAACAACGTATGCATAACTGTCAGTTTACAAGTTATATCAGAAAAAAGTTGTCTTCTGTTTACGCGAATGTTATTCATTGAAATTAAACTACTATATAAATTTTGTAACAGTGTCAAATAAACAACGCGATAAAATCCGTATATAGTAGTTTAATTTCAGAAAAAAGTAACTCTATATTGCGTGGTATAAACTTTATATATTTTAATTTAGCTTAAATAAATTTTATAAAACTAAAAATAGTCCCTGTTTCAGCTGGAAATAGATGGTTTGACAGGCATGATAAAATTGGATGAAGATGGCTTTCGGTCGGAAGTAGAAATAGATGTCCTTGAAGTAAAAAATTATGGATTAGACAAGGTAAAAATAAAAGTTACACAAACTAAGCATCGAATAATAATAATAATAATAATATTGTATCACATACTTACATACAACACCATCTAGCCCAAACTAAGCAGAGCTTGTACTATGGGTACTAGACAATGGATAAACATACATATATACATTTTTTTTGTAAATACATACATATTATACATAGAAACACCCAGACCAAGACAAACATCCATATTCATGCACACAAATGTTTGACTTGTGCGGGAATCGAACCCGCGACCTCAGGCGTGGCAGTCGGTTACACTAACCACTACACCATCGAGGCCGTCAAGAATGTAAGATTATTTCTTAAATTTAGTAATTAATCAAATTTTTTATTCAGGTGGGTACTTGGACGTTAGAAGATGGTTTCACTGAGACTAGGGTTGAAGTTTTACCAGCAGAGGCAGAAGGATCTGAATCTATGAAAGGCAAACATTTCATCGTCCTAACTGCATTGGTACTTAATAAATAAAATGTATATTTTCAGTTATAATTAATTATATGAATGCGTATTTAATATGTGTTCATGTTTTCAGAGTGCTCCATACGGCATGCTTAAAGAATCTCTTAAAAAACTTGAGGGCAATGATCGATACGAAGGTTTTGGTATAGATATTATCGAAGAGCTTGCAAAAATGAATGAGTTTAATTACACGTTTGACATACAGGCCGATGGCGTTTACGGATCATATAATTCCAAAACTGGTAAATGGAACGGCATGATGGAGAAGATAATGGATGGTGTAACTATCATTAGACTTATTTTGGATGAATTTCACAAAATTTGTGACAAGCTTTTAGCTGGTATTAGAAACATTAATTTAAATAAAAGAAATACCTAACACATAATTTTAGAGTGTTTCTAAAATCTTTTTATGTTACAGAGAGCCGATTTCGCTATAACGGATTTGACAATAACAGCAGCTCGACAGAAAGCCGTTGATTTCACCAATCCTTTTATGAATTTAGGCATTACCATATTGTATAAGAAACCAACTAAACAACCTCCAGATTTGTTTTCTTTCATATCACCGTTTTCTTCAGGAGTGAGTAACATACAATTTTAAATTATTTTAATTTAAATTGTTTAAATAATTTTAATAATTTGTTTTAAATATCTTTACGTTGTAGGTCTGGACATGGCTTGCAGGAGCTTTTGTTGGTGTATCAGTTCTTCTGTTTATCTTAGGGCGAATAGCTCCAGAAGAATGGCAAAACCCGTATCCTTGTATTGAAGAACCAGAAACCTTGGACAATCAATTCACATTAGCCAATTCGTTCTGGTTTACTTTAGGAAGTGTGCTAACCCAAGGCTCTGAAATTGCACCTATGTAAATATTTTTTATTAAACATAAAAATCGGACACCTAATTTACTTTAAATAACATTATACTAATTATTTTATATTTATTTATAGTGCTGTATCGACACGTATGGCTGGAAGTATGTGGTGGTTCTTCACATTGATTATGGTATCATCATATACAGCAAATCTAGCGGCTTTTCTTACAGTTGAATCGAAGTTCTATGCTATTAAAAGCGTTAACGATCTGGCAAATAATCCCTACGGATTGACATATGGAGCTAAAAAAGGTGGTGCTACTTTTAGTTTCTTTAAGGTAATACAAATATTTTAAACGGATAAGTTTAATATCAAAGGTCATTTATGTTTTTACAAATTATTTATACGGCAATTATTAAAATTTACTTTGCAATTACAGGAATCTGACAACTTGCTATACCAGAAAATGTATCAATATATGGATGATCATCCTGAATATCAAACTGCCTCTAACGATGAAGGTTTGGAAAGGTGAAGTCTTACAGTTTTTGTAGAATTATTTTATACGCAGAATAAAAAGATACTACGAATGTAATGTTTTATTCCAGGGTGAAATCTGACGATGAAAACTATGCATTTTTAATGGAATCAACGTCAATCGAGTATATGGTAGAAAGAAATTGCGACGTAGCTCAAGTAGGCGGCTTATTAGATAGTAAGGGATATGGCATCGCTATGAAAAAAAGTAAGACCGTGAAGTAAATAAATAAATACTGTATTTATAGAGGATCATTTAATATATATATTTTTTTTATTCTTAATCATTCTTGTTTAACATATTTTTATAACTTAAGTATTTTAATTGTCTCATTTTTTTTCAAGAAGTAGTTGTTATATTTTATAGATTCTCCATATCGACAACCAATGAGTGAATCTATACTACAATTACAAGAGGAAGGCAAACTAACGAGAATGAAAGACAAATGGTGGAAAGAAAAGAGAGGTGGTGGTGCATGTACGGTGAGCTTTCCATTTTCTTATGCATACGAACATATTTTAAATTATTTAATAATTTTAATATTTTAAATTATTGTTATTGGATGTTTAAGTACAATAATTTTATTGCATCTTATAAGATATAAATATAGTACCTGTCAATTGTAGGCATGCCAGAGATTATTGAAAACATATTGCGTCTAGCCACCAGAGTGCCACTGCGGCTCAATATTTTAAATTGGTAGTGTTTAAATATCCGGACGGTAATACAAAATAATACAATCATATTTGCCAGTTACAAAGCGTTTCGGTTGAATGACGGCATTTTATTGTTAGAGGCGATTCCGTGGACCATTAACACGGTTTTATCGATTAGGATGACGATGCGGGTGGTGGTGAGGCTCAGCCGCTCGTCTTGGCGAACGTGGGCGGAGTCTTCATTGTGCTCGTCGCCGGCTCCGGTTTGGCTATCGTCTGCGCCTTTGTTGAGATGCTCATCGACGTATGGATGATATCACATAAGATGAAGGTATAAGCAGTTTAAGCTATAAGCATTATTAGTTGGCATTATGTCGACAACTTAAAAATAACTAGTGTTATTAAGCTTCATTGCGTTTTAAAAGACCCTAAGAACAGTAAATAAATGTAATAATAATAGCTCTACATACGACCAAACTTGGGCACATACCATCACAAACATTGGTGGCACGCGTGGTTCCATATAATTGGATGGTTGAACAGCCTTGCACCTATATAATATATGGAATATCGTACTAAGCTTAAAGTTCATTTATTAAAAAAATTATGGATAAGCATTAGCTGAACTGTGACTGTTAAATTATATTAAAAAACGCGCCAAATTTCAACAATGTTTTCTGTATATATTATGAGTGTGTATTCTTTTATGATTGTGTCTTTTCCTTTATCAGAAATGCATGATCCAGTGTGTCCCCGTCCTCCTACCAATATATAGTAGCTTGGAAAATTACTTCGTTGCATTTACATAGTATGAATGGTGAGTTTTTACCTCATAGGCTTAGTAGCATTTCATACTTTGCCCAGCCATTTTGTGAGTGTGGCGATTCATAGAATTATTTTCTATAATATGACCAAGTATTCAAATATAAGCATTAAGGAATCTGTACCAATTCCAGGTATCGTTCAGAGAAGAGCTAATAGCCGAATTAAAATTTATTCTGAGCTTTAGTGGAGATACAAAACCTGTCCGTCATCGGGAACCAACAGGAAGTGGCTCAGGCAATTCCAAAAAAGAAACTAAAGGAAGCAATGAGGCAGAGTCGCCAGAAGATGAAGAAAGTCTGGACCCAGCGCCAACGCCACGCTCTGAGAGGTCCATGCACTCTCATCATACTTTACATAGCAGGAGGCAGAGCAACGCTATACAAATGGCAAGAATGCGCAAGTACAGCCTACGAAGTGGTATATAAAAAAACTTGCATCCAATAAAAACTTATGTTGATAGCTTTACAGCCAGCTTTATAGGTATATTTACTCAATTATGCACTCATGAAATTTGATATATTTTCCTAATGATTGTGCAGGTTTACTGAGCGCTGTAACTACAAAACGTTATGCATTGCGTTGCCGAATAAATTATTCTTAATTGCTAATTACTAATGTTCCTCTTCTGTAGTTCATTATACTGCTTCGTCAATAATGTAAATATAGACATTACAAAAATATACGTTTATTACTTTACCCATGGTGATTATACACTACGGCTTAGCAATAAAGGGCTAGCACTGGAACTGTCTTTCTTTACTGTTGTGCAGTAGTTTAAAGAAAAGTGAAAGAAAATAGATTCTTCGCTATTTAGGCGTACATGCATCTAGGTCTACGCATCTATGCTACAAATCTGTTAGAGTAGCAACATGGTGACAACCCTTACTACATATTACTTTTTATACAACAAAGAAAATATAGTTATGGCCTTTCGTATGGTAAGCAGTTGCCGTGGCTTATGTACGCTTGCAATACATGGTCAGTAACGTGCGGGTGATACCCGCGTGTTGCCGCCCCTAGTCAAAAATATAATTATTAATACAGAAAAATCATACTACTACATCAAACTGTCGAAAATAATACTCGAATATACTGATGTAATATGCGATTTTTTCGATTGACAATGTCTAAGTAAAAAAACAATAAGTAAATTACTGATAATCCTAACTAATATTATAAATGCGAAAGTGAGTTTGTTTGTTTGTTACGCTTTCACGCCTTAACTACTCAACCGATTAACTTGAAATGTTGCATACACGTTATCAGGGGTACAGAATAGGACATAGGGTACCTTTCATCCAGAAAAAATATCTGTTGAAAACTTAACCTAACCTAATCTACATTTACGCGAGCGAAGCCGCGGTTGAAAACTAGTGACATATAAACTGTGAATGGAATTGTCTACCTTTACAGTAAAACACATTGAATAAGATAATTATATTGATGACCATCGACAACTGATCTCTCTTTTACTTAAATTTGAATCACCGATACTTTCGATCCCAAAATAATAAAAATATAATGACACGTATTTGAATCAAATCAAATAATTTATTAAATTTGCGAACATGAATTAAAAATCAACAAGGTAATCGTTTTTTAAGCACTTAACTTTTACCATGCCTTTGTTTAGAAGTGTCATGTTGAAGTTGCAGAAATTAACTATACGATGCAACATGAAGAGTTCTGTGTACTGTACTATGTTTAGCCAATTCTTGCCTTAGCTACCCTTGTTATGTTTGGTAAACACAAAAAAGTCTGACCATAAATCATACTTTGATACCTAATCTATGATTTTACTTGTATGCCTGCTAATATAGGCAATGTGGCTTATTTACTTAAAACTCTATTTGTAATATTAACACAAGCCATTATTTTCGGTCAGCATCAAATTTCTTGGCCCAGAAGCTTCTTAATACGTCAAATTGTTAATTAGTACATGAGTTGAGAAATGCGCGCTGTCTGTCTCCTACAATGTGTCTAACGTGAAGAGGGTGCGGTAATGAAGGCACTTGATTAAGGACACCACTACTCCAGGGGTCATTCCTTATAATTCGGAATAGTTGACAACAATGTTGGACGAAAACCTAGCGAAATTATGTTTATACTTGGACTAGATGTGAAAAGTTGCTGGGAAATTATGCAATCTGTAAACATCAAGAATACTGCAATTATATAGCTTCTATAGAATACTAGAACGAGGCTCCAATTTTTATATTAACGAATAAATTAAGAAATTGAAGATTGAGAAGAATTTACAAACACTTAGGCAAATACAAAAAACACACACGGACTCGAACCTAAGATAATTATGTGGATCATATTTTTTTTGTTCGGTGTGGAGTTCGAGCACAAAAGACATTTGTTTCGATATTGTTCCTCAAAATTTATTGCCCAGTACTTATGTGCCCTTTAATCGTTTAATACCTACTTTATTTTATTTCAATTAAAATCGTCTCAATATGTATTTGCATTACAAATTCTGATTAGCACTTCTAAATATTTACCCACATTTCGCACAATGTGTTGTTGACTGACGTATTTCGTAGGTGCCAATGTAATCACCTTTACACATAATTTGCTAGACTCCGTCCAACTATTGAAAATTTCAGAATATAAAACACCGCATAACAATTTGCTCGATCTGAATTGAACCTTGGAAATCACAAACATAAATGCACTCTGTTTTACAGAGTTTTGTGGCACTCATGTAACAATAACCAAACACTAAAGCGGTTGGGAGCGCAGAAGATTTTTGGAGACTCTTAAGCATATTGTATATTAAGTCAAGAATTGTGCTGTAACAATTTATGACGCGCTGCGATAACTACCTATAAATTTATAGGACACCGTCGAGCAATTTGTTAAGCTAATGGAACCACAGTGAAAGATTGTGGTCGCAAAGGTCGGTTTCCATTTCGCACCGGACACTGGAATAATGACCATATGTATCAAAACTATGTGCTTAATAACAACTTGTATAGTTTTATGGCAAAAATATCCTAATAACAAGCTGTCTTAGCAGTATTCTATCTTAAGTTTAATGTACGTCGTCATCTAAATAAACTACATGAAAAATGTTATAGAAAACATATTGAGCCACTCAACCGAAGTTTCTTGTTAGTACTTGGGTCACAATTATCGGTATTGGTCGAAAATGACCTCACTTTCCATTGTGTCTATAGCCGCGGTAGAACTGGAAATTTTAATTATCTTGCTTTAATACCCAATTATTATCATGATTTAACTTAACTTTTTGATAATAGGCAAGGCATTTTATAAATGAACTATGCCAAATTATTAAATGTTAACTATTTAGAATGAGATTTCCAAGTGTGCGTTGATAACTAAATTCGAAATGAAGGTAAAACGATCAAAATAGTTATAGGACTCTCGGGTTCAATAATAAGCACAATATCACACAATAAACAATAAGACATTCTTAAAAAACTGATTTATTTTTTGATTATTATCTATTAGTAAATTTATCTATTGGTACAATAGTGTAAAGTGTAAAAGGACCAGGAAAACGATTTCAAAAAAGATTTTATTGATTTTGCTGTGTTTTATTTTGCTTTCATCAAAATCCTCTCCAAGATCTCATTGTGTATTTTTATTGCTTATAAATTCAGATTAAGCACACATACAATTTACCCTCCATACTCTAAGCAATTACTATTAAGCTGACGTCACTTAATGTTGGTTGCATAAAATAATGGACGCCTTGTGTGAAGCACATTTATCTCTCAAGGCAATCAGCGTAAATAATACCAAAAATAAGGCGCTGACATAATTCAGAAAAATAAGAAGATAAAGGCAAAGATGACATAATGTTTGAACTGAACTAGGTAAGGGAATTAAATTATTAATTATTATCACTTGCTTTAACGGTGCAGGCAAACATTGTGAGGAAAGCTCCATGTCTGAAAGTTCTCCATAATGTTCTCGAAGATATGTGAAATTCGTCAAATCGCACTGAGGAGAGAAGAAGAGGCCCGTGCCCAGCAGAGGGACATTTCATATACAGAACTGATATAACGAAGGTTAAAAAAAGAAGTAGAGATAACAAATATTAATAATCAATTTATTTTAACATATCAACTGTGTAATAAAGTTCATAATAAATTAAAAACAATCAATCGTCAACAGATGAAAATATTTAAAATTGATTTATTAGTTGTATTCTCGTTTCTTCGCAAAAGCGACACTAAGGCTCCTAGAAGAATGCCTGGAGCTATGTGAGTGTTGTGTTCTTCGTGTATCTGTGGATCTCACCGACTTCAGAGACCTTACTTCATCATTCCCTTCAAGATTAGCCAAAGCCTCGACACTGCCATCTCCAGGCTTTGTCGGCCGTTTCACTGGTTTCACGTTACCGCTAAATTTTATAGCAAATTTCAGTTCTTCGATCAACTCGTATTTGAAGGTTGTCTGAAATAATATAATTGTGTATTTGTAAGTACCTATACATACATCCCAAACGGGTAGAACGAGGTGTATTAAAATTTTCGCTTTCCTATTTGCATCTACTAGATACAATTTCGAACTGCGGGCTGGTGCTGAGAATTTCTTACCAAGTTATTAAAATAACGCTGTCCGACCCGGGCATCGAACCAGAGCCCTCATGTAACAATCGCATTCACTAAGCTACTCTACGCCACCGAGGCAGTTGTTAAAAGTTTGTAAATATACTTACTAAAATTAATAAAATGAAATGATTAAGAAAATGTATTTATTGTCTATGGCATGAATTATTAATAAATAATCTATGGTAAATAGCTAACTTTAAATTAATTAAAAGCTACTTAGGACCTCATGTGGCATGTAATATGTGCGTATACGTCGCATTCTATAATCAAATGAATGTTCCAACATTGGACGCGACGCTCTACTCTTGACTAAATTCAATTTACAAGATTGTAATCATCAACATAGGTACTGAACGTATAAGTTAGATATCATGCAATATATCTTAAGTTTAATCACGTACAATAATAATATGACTACATTATAGAAGAAATTTCGAAACGCTAAGTTTGCAAATGTTGAGATATTATAATCAGTGTAGTCTTAGAAGCTAGTGCTCAAGAATTAATTATTTGTTAGAGCATCCTGGCAGTTAATAATCTATCAATTGCTAACTTAATTGAATAATAATTGATTTGGCCGCCTATCGGTCGCTGCTGCTTAAAAAGATAATTTGACTATGATCCTTGAATAATAGAAAATGCGGCAGCTAGGAGCAATCTTTTTAAGATATTAATACGAAGTAATATATGTTCCACGCAAACTATATGAAATGCGATTAAACATTTGCAATCAATAAATTGCAAAAGATTTATATCATAGATGATATGGTACTACGTTTAGATATGGTAACCTTTCTGGTCGTTCAGTTGTCATCTGACACACAGTGCCATCATTACCTACATCTGTATAATAAATACAGTAATATCTCCACAGTAATACTAATCCTAATCGTATCCTAATCCTAACTAATATTATAAAAGCGAAAATGAGTTTGTTTGTTTGTTACCTTTTCACGCGTAAACCACTGAACCGATCATCCTGAAATGTTGCATATACGTTGTCAGGTGTACAGAAACGGACATGGGCTACCTTTCATCCCGAAAAAATTACTGTTCCCGAGGAAAACAACAATAACTTTCATATGATAATAGATGGCGCCACGTGTCTTTCGAATCATGATTGAATTATATTATTACAAGCAGAGTACGACCCGAATTGATTGTCAAATTCTAAATTAACGCGAGCGAAGCCGCGGGCAAAAGCTAGTATATACATAAAAGTATTTAATTTATAATAAAAGGACCTGGTATTTAACGGATCGTTTGAAGACACCCCACATCATGTCCAATATCGATATAATCAATCCAAGTCCGCATCCCGCGCCGAGTACAACGAAAGCTCCTAACAAGTGCTTCATACCCAACTGTTTCTGTTCTTCGTCTCGATTTTCCTGAAAAACATTACATTAGATTTAGATAGTACTGTAGTAACCCTAGGGATGTATTACACCCATATTTTGTCAGCTATGATTTTGTGTCTCACGTAATAGAGGTTGAGCCTATTGTCATGTACATCTGTTCTGCTACTGAGAATATCTTGACAAAATAATTCAATAATACATTGTCCGAATTGAACCGGAGACATCATCTCATGTATAACAGCTGAATTCACTACCGCTGTGCGATCGAGGCAGTCAACATCTTAATGCCGTGTAAACTAGTAGGTATTTCTTCATAATTTAATTAGGTACTAAATAATAAAAAATCTAATTATACATCACTCGCGGAATCGCATTAGACCCGCTCACTTGCAAGCTCCGCTTTATATACTCTGAGTGGCTTCCACATTTAACCTATTCAGCTTGATTTCGATTTCCCCTTCGGCATTGTGTCTACTTTTTAATGCAATCCATCAGTAAGTAATATAGATTTGTCGGCCTCGGTGGCGTTGTGGTTAGTGTAACCGACTGCCACGCCTGAGGTCGCGGGTTCGATTCCCGCACAAGTCAAACATTTGTGTGCATGAACATGGATGTTTGTCTTGGTCTGGGTGTTTTTATGTATAATATGTATGTATTTACAAAAAAAAAAGTATATATGTATGTTTATCCATTGTCTAGTACCCATAGTACAAGCTCTGCTTAGTTTGGGCTAGATGGTGTTGTGTGTATGTGGTAGAATATTATTATTATTATTATTATTTCCAGTGGTTCTAAATGACTTTAAAGATTGAGATTTATTTTATAGTTCGACTTACAAAAACATAGTAAATGAATGACCCGGATGGATGGACGAATATGAACGCTGATTTAATTAAAGAATAAAGTAGTTATACTTACTCCACATTTTCCTCCACCTCGTTTTTCGTTCCACCAAATAGTTTTCAGTTTAGCAATAGCTCCATTCTCTTTAAGCTTAAGCAACGCGTCGTCTATAAATCTCTTGTACGGAGATTCTGAAAAGCAATACAAATATAAATTTTCTTTATTAGCGAAAATGTAATATAAAATATTTATTACATTAATATCCTTAAATAATTCTTGCTCTTAGACCTTCGGCCCATTTCTATAATTTCATTAATGTTAATAATAAACAATATTCAAATTATTCATACGTTTTTTCATGCCAATGCCATAACTTTTAGAGTCCAGTAGGCCGCCAACTTGAAGCAAGTCACAGTGTCTCTGCATGACATATTCTATAGACGTAGATTCCATAAAAAAGGCATATTGCTTCTCCTCGGCCCTAGGGACAAAACAGTTGAAATTGCCTATTATTCGGATTTTATCGCAGTTTATTTGAAAAACAGCTATTATATAATTATGAAACTACTTTTATCACATTACTCGGCACAATAACGAGGCGACATATGGAACATCTGGGTAGGCCAATAAAAACAACAATAATTTCACTACCCAATACAAACATACAATGTATAAAAATACTTAAAACAACCAACCAGGCTACTCCTTTATCGTTAATGTCAACGACCCAATTATTTTTCATCATATTTTCATACATCTTCTTATAAGTTGGACTTGTTGAGTCCTGTGAAAAAAACCAATACTTACAGCCTAAACCATAGTAGTCTAAACTAAATCAAAATGCAACAATCAGTTAGTAAACACGCTTATATGTATAATATTAAAATCTTTAGAGCACTCGTAGAAGTTTACGTTAAAATTTGTTAATCTTAAGATTCCGAGTTCAATTCCTACGTCAGTACTTTCAGTGAGTGAGCGTATTATTAGTTTGCCCTGGAATCTGTGACTGTCTTCAGCAACTTCTTTTATGCATAAATCTAAGTTATATTATAGAAAATAATATAGTTAGCTTAACTGAAAAACTGGCGATATTCACATCTTTGTTTGTCGCTAATATAGAACACTATAGCTTTTATATATGTATTTTCTATTTTATTATTATGCTAGCATGGCTCATTTACAGAAATAATAATAATAATTCCCCGCTGACTGAATTACTTAATCTTAGTCTGCGCAAACACAAATCTACTCTCTCTGAGATTTATTTGATAACAAAACCTATTTCTTTTTACTTAAATCGGTAAAGTAATTTCTGCGTGAACACGTGAAATCCAAACAAATATGTGTTTATAATTTTGGTAAAAAATGGATACCGCAAAAAATTGTATCGTAGATCCTTTAGATTTGGCTCCGTATGCAATTGATTTTAGATTGGCAAGTTCTTCTACGTTGTTAAAAGGAAGAACATTCTTCTCCACTGTGAGGAAGGCGACTAGGGTGCCTACGTATGAAGCTACCATGACCATTGTGAAGAACCACCAAATACTGGTGACCATACGCGGCGCAAGCGCACTGGAAGAGATAGGAGAAAGGAATATACATGATTTATTTCAATTAATATAAAATACACAACACATAAATTAAACATAAATACAAACTTAATAAATGTACATTGATAAATAGTTAATAATAAAATCCTATAATATAAAACATTAAATAAAGAACATTTTTGAAACATATTTAATTTGATTGGCAAGGTTTTATTATTTTTATAGGTCACTGCGATTGTGAATCGATTAACTACGATTTATGGATTAGCTTTAAAAGAAATAAATAAACTACTAGATTCATACATCGTGAATTACACAAAAGAAATGTTGTTGTTGCTAGTGAGCTTCTCAATTAATCTCACAATAGCAAAGAATTTCAGTTCTACTAAATATTGCCATCATCATTAGATACTTAATAATATTTAGGTATACAAATATGATCAAAATGTTGTTGAGCAAATCTCCGTACAATCGTTACACGTGATTTCTAATATACGAGATATATCCCCACATTCAATCAGCGTTATTACACAATGTAATTAGCTAAGAGGTTGGCACGCCACATTTATTTCTAGTGCTAATAACAACTATTATATGTACATATATCATTTATCTTTAAATAATAACATTATGTAACTTACATAGGTGCGATTTCGGACCCTTGTTGCATTACGGAACCAATAATAAGCCATACTGAGTTAGCAAAACTGAACTGGTTGGTCAATTCTTCAGGTTGTTCGATACAAGGCACTGGGTTCTGCCACTCCTTGTGTGATATTCGTCCGATGAAGATCAAAACTATGCCCAAGCAAAATTGTATCAACATCATGTAGTACCAAACCTGTTGCAAATAAATGTAATTTAATATATTTTATTACCACTATGTCGTTAATTATATAATTATTTATTATACACGTTACTATTTTGAACACCTTTTTATTAACAAAATTGATTTATTATTAATATGACTGGCTTTGTATAGTGGATCACATCTTATTGTTTGTCAAAATCAAACTTGTAAATAAGGAATTATTTTTATGTAAATTATATCTTGTCAAATATTCAGAATAAATTCGTTGCTTTTAGACCATTATGTATAATAAGCGTGTTAAAATTATATTACATAAATTCTATATTATTTTTTTTAAGCTTACAATTATTCAAGCTTATAATATATGAGAAAGAATACCATAATCTTAGCGCGCGGTTTCATGTAACAATATCAAGTTATCAAAACTATATTGTTGAAAGTTATACCTACCTCTTTCGAGAACACAGCCATGAAGGAGAACATCTCAGGTGGCTGCTTACTGGGCTGCTTGTATAAGATTCCGATACCGAGTGTCATGAACGGCGTCGAGAAATCGATTCCACTCTGTCTTTCTGCGGTCATCGTGAAGTCGCATATGGCGAGATCGGCTTTCTATAAAAGATGAATAGCGAGTTGCCTGATATTGTTAACGTAACTTGCGTGTTGGAATAAAAGCACTATGCTATTGCAAAAAAGCATTAATAGCAAAATAAACCACGTATGCTATTGCATACGTGGCTTATTTAGCTATTAATTATGCATTAAATCTTAATCGCCAACGAACGTGTCAGTCGCAACTTTAGGCTGTGTGTGCGTACCGAATTGTCTATCATTATGAAATATTAAGTAATACATATTGTGTCGCGTTATAAGCATCGTATTTTATGCGAACTTGTGTTGACCCTTGCTCACGAGTTGGTGTTAGGCCGGAAAGACCACGATATTCTAAATTTGTACAACTAAACACCAGAACTTCCCTTTATTTATAAAAGTCATTGGTACATTACCTCTTCTCTCAATAGTTTCACCATGCCAGACCATTCATGTGTCTTTTTACTTTTAGAACCATAATCGTTCTCAATTTGAAACTCGTAGTTGAATCCTAGCACTTCACTTAATTGATCAATCAAATCGATTGTAAAGCCTTCATAGCGATCATTGCCTTCCAAATACTTTGAAGATGCCTTAAGATAGGCATATGGAGCTGTCTAAAATAATTATGAACAATATAGTAAGAATCATATGAACACGTTTTTAGATACACATAAAATAAAAGTACATGGTTTTTATATCATTAAAAAAACAACAACGGAAATATGTCGTCATGAAATTTCTTTGCGCCGTTGTCGACTGGATAGTCTCTCGTATTCTCAACATTCTCATGGATAAGTATCCACGTATCCATGAGAATGTTAGCATTAATACGTCGAATGATAATAATCAGTTTTTGGATGAGAGTCTTAATATATAACATAAACTGCAAAGCTTAGACTACGTGACATCTCACGATATCTTATTCTAGAAAAAATCTTCTACAACAAGATATCGTGAACTTGTGACAGAAATTAGGAAATACGCGAGTAGGCGGTGCTACGTTTCTATACAATCCCAGTTTCAAATACTGAACTACTAATGAGAATTCCATTTCAGAAAATCACAGTAATCACAATATATTACTACACAAACTACAGTTTTGCAAGCGCTTACACTTACGTAACTGGATCAATGAAGTAGTCTAGTCGTGAGTGCTTATTACACTTAGAAATGAAACAAAAAAAGATACTGATGATCATTTCATTAATTTCTGAAATTAATATTTTTTGTAATATTGTTGTTTTTTATTCATTTATTGAACAGAAAGTTCACTTTGTTACATATATCTATGAAAGAAATAAAAGTTCACTATTAAGTTATCTATTTTTGGTTCTTCATAATTTAAAGAATGTATATGTTTATGCAAAATGAAAATTACTTACCGTTGAAATAAGTACTTTTAAGGTTTTATTCCTTAACACAGTTTCCTCTGTGATTTCTGCATCTAATCTCCCCGATCTTGTTATTGTCAACATTTTATCTACCCACTTTCCTATCTAAACAGAAAGATAATGTTTTAAATTATATCTAGCTTATTATGTACATATTATAATATATTCACATTACTCACCGTTTCATTTCCAGCGGGAGTTAGTTCTAATAATTGAAAAGCAATATCAGATCGTTGTCCGTAACTGTCAAATATTAAAGTACTTGTTATGCCTTCGACCCTGCTCTAAAGAAAAATAAATAAATAAGGGTACATTCATCCTACATCTTAGACGTCGTGTGAGTATATAGAGAAATAGTCATCATTAATTCAATATGTTACCTGACGATACGTATAAATATTTAAAAACTGGTTTTATATATTTAAAGCTGCAACGTACTGAGTCTCTATAACAAGAAAGCTGATTGAGCTGAAATGCTCTATACATATCAAATCACAGCTACGCTACAAAAAAAAATGTTCAGATAATCAATAATTCATTGTAGTCGTATAAATGTATATATATTATATTACCACTGATTTTTGAAGGAACTCTTAATTATTAAAGATAACAACAGTGATAGAACTTCTTCAGATATTCAAAATTAACCTAACAAGAAAGATTATAAATAAATATTGCTAAATGTAGAAAATTATTTGTACCCAACGAGTACAAAGAATCCTCTACATTTAGTTACTCACATTCACAGAGTACTACTACTCACAGTCTTCATAAAATTATGTACTGATGATCCGTATATCCAGGCATCGTAATTCTCACAACTCAGTGATTGAGCTTCCACATGTACTAACTTTAACTTATCCATGGCCATACTCAACAATTCAACAGCGTCATGTATGAGAAGCAATTCGATTTTTATGCTTTCTGGAGGTATAGCGCCTATTTCCTTCGATAAATCATCCGCAAAAGAAAACAGCATTTCGGCATCAGCAAGGTCTATTAAACGGAATCCTGGAAAATAAATTAACCCATGATTGTATGTTATACGTTTTATTTAAATGGCGGAATTTGAATGGCCTTCAGATCTTAAATTATTCCTATGTAAACTTTAAGTTCATACCAAATGACAGAAATATAAAACAACAAAAATTAAGTATAATTTTAAAGTTTTATGTACTGAATTGTAGTTTACTGTCTTTAACGTTACTATAGCTATAATTATATTATTATTGTGCTTAGTTATTAAATGTTTTTTTAAATACTATATTTTAACATATCATTATAGCATTTCTATCTTGCAGATTACTATCATTTTCTCATGTAATTATCTAATTATGTACATCGTCTCTGTGTGCCTAATAAATAGAACTTGACTTATGCAACAAATTAATGTGACAGCTTCTATGGAAATCAAATTACACCTAACAATATGTATTAATAGATACCACAAATGGAAAACTTATTTTTTGCTTCTAGTGAGATAATATAGTAGAACTCGTATCATACATATATTGTTCTATTATTACCGTAGACTTACCTGTCATATTAACGCCACCATATCTGTAGTTTTCCATATCTAAAGTAAAGAGATCAGGTGACAAGAAAATATACGAGTGTTCTTCCGCCATTAAGCCGACTTGCTGTGCGTGGAGCAACAATAACTCGAGGTTACTCGACGGACAATCCACTACGAAGTTCGTGTACCCGTTGTGCTTTGCGTCTATTAATACGTCTCTGGGGATTGCAGAAAGAAATTATTAAGATTAGTTGACAGGACACTCGAACACTTTATGAGAGAAGACATACTATATATTATGTGTGTATACATATATTTATAGTCCCAAGTAGTCAATAGTTATCGCAAAAATTGAATCCATTATGAGATTAGATTATTTTGAGTATGTAGGTATGTGTTCACACCTGTTTTAATCAGCGACTTTTACTTATTACATCCATATTTTGCCAGCTATGATTTTAAGTTCAATGAAATAGGCGGCGAAAGATTTGGTGTCTATCGGGCATAATTTTAGATTTCGAATGCTACACAGTTCTTTTTTATAGAAAAGCCTATTACTTCTATGCCGATAAAACTTCCATTTCCAGGTCAGGCAAAGTGTGCCTGACTCACGAATCGAAGCCTCATGTAATGCAGTTGCATTCACAACCGAAATACCACTTAGGCAGTAATTAGAGGAGACAGGTATTTTGGTATTTACTACCAATTATTGTTTTAATTTTAATAGAGAGCTACTGAGACCATACATTTATAAATTTTAGTTAAACGTTCAGCAGGTATTATACCAGCCAATTTAAGTAAAATCTATAAATATTTGCGGGGCGAGTCTATATACCTGGCCTATGACATAAACGATGGGATTGGATTGGATTATGAAGAAAATAGACCACATTTCATTTTAAGAACGCTTCTACGGTGCTATCTTTATAGTTTCACGAGTAGGTGGCATAAAGAACCAGTTATGTTTGAAAAATAAAAATTGTGCGCTGCAAGTTGGTGAAGATATTGGACATGCGTCGTACTCCCACACTTATCTTCTACAAAGAATTTGTTTCATGCTTTTAAGGACAAAGTAGTAACGCAATTGCAAAGAAATATGAATGCGGACAATACTATAATCGTATATTTAATGTTTATCAATTCGTTATCACTGATTATAATCAGTGATAACGAATTGATAAACATTATAATAATAACATTATAATAATACAAAAGATCTTCGAATTATAATTCGAAGATCTTTTGTATTACAGCCTCGAATAACAATGAGAATGTCTTTCTTATTTTTAAATCTGATCTGCCGTAATATTCCCTCGTACGGGAAACGGCAGACGGCAACAAACTTTTTTTTAGCTCGTATTCGACTAATACGTAGTCAAGTAAACAATTAATATCAAACGCGTTCAAATATTCTTCAAAGTTTCGTATGGTTTAATTTCTTCAAATATTTTAATCGTATACCTATATTAGAATAGCAAATGATAACTGGTTTCTGGTAATACCCTAATCGTAGGTCCTTTCCAGTCTCAAAAGCCAGGGACTAATTTCAATACAATGAAAAATTTCTTGAAATGCTCCTAGAAATTTTTCCTGTCGTAGATGTAGCGCGAATCATGTGCAAGCATTAGTTGCACAAGTGTGAGCAATGAATTATTTAGTTAATGCGCAGGTATAAAGGACGTGCTCTATATTTATCTTACGAATTGAGTTTCACATCGATTTAGAATTTAGCTTTGTCATCCTGCTAAATTGCTTTCAAGGACATTAAATTGCTCTGTAAATTCCACGTATCAAGTCTGCTTATATAAAGTTAAACTTTCACTTCCCAATGAATTAATTACTTTTAGTTCTATGGTTTATATAAGTATACTTAGTTTGAAAAAAGATTGGTTTGCATACTTAGTTTAGCACATTGACTACCTACCATGTAACAGACACAATAGAAAATGTATTGTTCGCGGTCATATAATGACCGGCACGAAAATTAAATAAACGTAATTCTTTGTTATGTGAAAACTCGCTAATTAGGCTGGTATTTGTTACCTGTAATCGTTACCACTGAGTTCTCTCACAGAGCCTGTATATGGGTAAGAATTATTGCCCATCTGCATCAAGTCACTCACACGCACCATACTATGGCCTTTAACATACAATATCGTGAAATTCCTCCATTCTTTTTCTATTAGTAGTTCTTGTAATGCCTGAAATTAAACAATTAGAAGAACAACAAATATAAATATCAAAATCAACTTACTTAAAAAATACTTTGGCGCTTTTATAATCCTCGTATCCCGGAGGTCTTTACGAATATTGAAATAATGGAACTAAGGAACATTCAAACCCCAAATAATTAATTATGTTTCACAAAAATTTATAATTTTAAGCAACCTTGTTGCATCAATCTTCTAGTGTATACAATAATGAACATTTGCATTGCAAACTTTGTAGACTATATTTTATAATGCACAAATACTATACTTTTTTATTAATATTTTATAAGACTACTCCCACTCTGTCAAGTCCTGTGTTGCGGGGGACATTATAATATATAATAAAGAATAGACACAGATTATACCTAACCTTATTTATGGATACCACAAATAAATTCTCGGTGTGGGTTTCGCACCCACAACACTAAGCGCGACGGCAACGGCAGGCGCCATCCGTGTAGTCTTTTTATATAAAATTAATTAATTTGTTGTTAGATACTGGCTGATTAAATAGAACTATATTATATTAAATTAACACAATGATTAATTACTATATTATAAGCTTCAGGACTAGGGAACATGTTCAGTAGCGTCCAGTTTTTACTATGTAGGTCATTATGTTGAATCGTGATGTGAGGAATCTCCAGCATGTCACATAGTGCTTGCACGTTTTCGCTAGCCCTTCCGCGAGTGCCATCTATGATCCCGATTACTTGCTCCTGGAATCATATAACATACCATATTCAGTGTATATCAATCTCAGAAAAAGCTGTTTAAAATAAAACGTGGGAAAAATAATATTATGTTCGTATAAAAATCTTGTAAATGAATCATAACAGTAAACCTAACATAAAAGTATTTTCTCATTAAATTATATTTGACCGCTTTATATAATAATATTTGTATAATAAGAACATGGCTTATAATATAGCGCATAATATAGAGCATTGTGGTTTCCAACAGTTTGTAGACCCTGTGAATACTGAAAAATAAAAATGCTGCTATCCAATGGTTTCTAAAACAGCACACAGATTGTTCCCATTCAGCACCCTAAGTAATAAATAAAATTGAAGAAAACTTTTTAAGCGGCGATAAAATAGTCAAAACTGTTGATAGAACGAAGCATTTCAATTTGTCTCTAAGATGAACACAAAGAAAGTTTGACATTTCGCAGTCAAAATAATGGAATTCCACCGAACCATGTGAAATAGGTGGGCGATGAAAAAATACAATTGAAGAAAAGTCATAAAAACTTGCGATATGAATACAGTCAGATCAATGAATATAAAAAATGGAGACAATGGGCAAAAAGAAAATTTTAAAAGAAACCCATATCAATAGCTAGATCACATTATTCTTCCACTAGAACGAATTCAAATTGAATTTGCGTGTCTGGATGAATTTACATAATTACCAATAATTGATATTTTTTGTTTTGTTTTGTTATATACTTATTTAATTATTAGGGAAATTTCAATAATGACCCAAATTGCATTCAGGAAGAAGATAATAATATAGTTAGATATGCTTCATGCGTCGGTTTAACCTACCTGAGCCAATTCGCAAACATAATTGCTTATTTCTATAATCTCTCCTTTCTTGGACACTTCCTTTATGGAAGTCTCGAAACCTTTTTTTGCAGCGCTTACATTTAGCGCTATTTTCATATCTTCAGACTCTTTGTAAAATATGCCACCTGAAATAAGAGAAACGAAAAATAAATTTAAGATCATCTTTCTAAAACTGATACACTTAACATCTAAAGTTCGCCTACTTTTAGACGACAATAAAATATCTACTGAACAATGCAAGAATTCGAATGCGTAAGCATTTTATGACTTGATACTTGACTATATTTAAAACTGCATTATGATGTAGGATGCAATACTTACTAATTTATTGTTATCCATTACATAGAATACATTAATAATTAATCTGTCAAGTCTTAGAATACCAGATAAAATTAAAAATCTATTGTGTCTGGGCATCGGTGTGCTGGTGCTATAGGTCAATAACCAGATATGAATAATATGCTTTTTAGGGGATTGATGATACTTAATCATCATTGATTAAGTCATCACTATTCTTATGTGATCATTTACATAAGAACAGTTTATCCAACTATGAAAAATGATTTAGCATTACCTAAGTGTCAGATAGATCAAATTAACTGCTTTGCTATAGTAGCTATAGTAAGCAAGCTAAGGACCTGCTGTATTTATTTGTAGTATGATAGGTATTTATACAGCGTACATAAGTAAGTAATAATTATATTCAGCTACCTGTGTAGCTTTTAATATTGATCAGGTTATGTGACAACGACCAGAAATTTAAACTTACCGATCTTATGACCCTCTGGTAGAACACATTGTGATGATAATACTAACACTATAGAAAGTAAAACGTACATGTTTGTATCATAAATACGACATTTCAAACAAACACTACAATCGAGTCACAACACTTCACTGGAACTTTTAAGACCACATTTCACATGATTACACGTAATTCAGGGGCGATAAAAGTTCACGAGTTTACGTATAACACTAACGTTGTAATTACATTGAACTTTATAGTTAATCGATGTTTTAAAACAGTGGCGTAATAAACGTTTAAAGTTTAGGCGGTGTCTCGGTAATGTGTTTAGATTGGTATTGGGACGGCAGCCGACGCGACGGAGCACGCGACACAGCGCGTCAGAAATAATCCCGCGCCTATATTTAGCACTGGTTTTCCACAAAACGACATACTTTATCTCAATACCGTCTGTCTCGGTCTGGAGCGACATCGCGAAATCCGATTTATCAACAAAAAATATCGTTGCTTTTGTACTTTAACTTTCGGATCTAATACCAAGTTACAAATCCAATTTTCTTAATACGCAAGTTAAATAAAATAGCAATAGAGGGCGAATAAAGGAAAATTCTATAGGTACGTGTTAGATGCAGTATTCGAAGGGCTTGTGGGCCCCGCTTGGTGAAGAGATCAATTTAAACAAATAGTCAAACTTATTGAATGAACGCTTACATAATATCTTCTATTGGAAGATTTGTCGATAAGTAATTGAACATTTTAAGAAAAAATGTAAGAAATTAATATTATGGGCCAAAATCCCGGACGAGAAAATACTAATATACATATACTATAGGTAAATAATACTACGATTAGAAAGTATGGCAACGCCTAGTATTTATTATGTTATGATAAGATTAGCAACTATCTATATCTAAATATAAAAAGTCCAATCAAATAATGGTATGCGTACCTTTTGAGTAATGGTAGCGTAAGCAATCTACCGTTAATTTACCAATTATACTGTTCAAATTTCAAAGCAACTTTATTCAACTGTAATAGTATTGCATTGATAATTTTGTTAGCGTTTGTAAGGCGCGGCGATAGTGAATGCGACTGCTATGCATGAAATCTCAGGTTGGATACCCAAATCAGGTAGGAGCAAGAGCTCCAATCCAAAGCAGTAGGAGTAGAGCCCATTGGTTACATGGTTGTGATCAACCATTTAACAGGGGTGAGCCTACGGCACTATTGCAATTTATCGTGCACTGTTCCAGCTGTAGCTTTAGACTTGACTTGAACTGCATAGATGGCGTAGTGGTTTAAATGGTTGCCTTGTAGCTGTCACTACGCTGAGTGTTATAGAACTAAAATGAGTGATCCACAAATAGTTGTTCCGACTCTGGGTGTTTTTCGCGTCCAATATTTTAATTGTTTACTAGTGTAGGAGCTAAAGCGAAATTTGGGTGAAATAAATAGTATATATACTAGATTTTACCCGCGACTTCGCTCGCGTAAATGAAGGTTAGGTTAGGTTAGGTTAGTAATATTAGTTAGGATTAATGGGCGAATCGTCACCTTCGTTTTCGGACAGGGTCGAAGCGACCCTGTACACAAATAAATTCAATGTGTGCGAATCGACACCTAGTAAATATTATTTTTAAGAAGGATCGATTTGCACAATTTTTGCGAATAGATTCGTGCGAATCGACTGGGTACTAAGCCGAAACGCGGATGAACTGTAGTTCACGTATGTATGTATATGAGTTCTAAATACTGTTACAAAAATCACACATTATATTATTTACGAGGCAGAAAAAGAATAAAAGAAACTAAATAAGTAATGTTTTAGTTGTTCTTAATAAACAAATGACAATTTTATAGGTTAACATGTTTTTATTTAGGTTATTGTACTCTGATATGTATTTTTAGTAGCCAGCAGCTGTGCTTCGGATATTGTCATAGATGAATTATTGTATACGTTGAAAGTTTTCATACACAAAATCTGCCAACGAGTAGGTACTGTAACTTGCAGTGTGTAACGCGCCTTCCCTTCTATATATTATGTATATTATATTACATTTGTAGCCTTTTAATTGACCCATTATACGTGGATCATCAGACCAAACCATTCATTTGTTATAAACCTCCAATATTGCATGGCGGATCTGCCAGTGCTGCGTATGTGGTTTTGAAATAATTGATTAACAAGATTTGATAAATATTTATCGAAATTTAGAATATGAAATTATATTATTGGCGAGCGACATTGTTTTGTCTGGTTGACAAGTTGGTGAACTCGTTGCATTGCGAGTTAATCTAATCTATTATGTTATTACTCTGTGTCTTACTAATCTATTTTTACTATAGTATACTATATATGTACATATTTAAATTAATTCCTTGAATGGACATAGGCTTCTTACAAAACACGGCACTTGACAATGTTTGTAAAGGTCCTCGCAACACAAAGACAAATTCCTTAGCGCGAAATTCGTTTCGATAAAATATTAGTGACAATACATAGATTTAATATCCTATTGTAGTAGTGTAATATCCACAAAGCGTTCAAAAGGCTCTAAATAAATATAACTCCCGCTATGTAAGTGTCATATAAGTTTTATGCCGCGTAATCTCTATGAAGCTATTTTTAATACATATATACATAATAATATATAATAACGAGATGTTCCCGCGGTTTCACCCGCGTTTATCGTTACTGCGCCGCCCACGTGGGTCGTAGCGTGATGTTATATAGCCTACAGCCTTCCTCGATAAATAGGCTATCCAACACTAAAATAATTTTTCAAATCGAACCAGTAGTTCCTGAGATTAGCACGTTCAAACAAACAAACTAACTCTTCAGCTTTATAATATTAGTATAGATATCAGCCCTGTATTATTCTGTTCTACTGCTGGGCACGGGCTTTGTCTCAGTGCGAGAAGGGTTACGACATAGTCCACCATGCTGGTTCAGTGCGGGTTGGCAGACTTTACATATCTTTGAGAACATTATAGAGAATTCTCAGACATGAAGGTTACCTCAGTATGTTTTCCGTCATCGTTAAAGCGAGCGATTTAATACGCATATAACTTTGAAAATTCAGAGATGTGCGCCTTGGGAACTCGAGACCTCTGCGTGGCAGTCCAACTCTACCACTAGGCTATCGCTGCTTAAATGAATACTTAGATTAAAATTAGGTCGATGTAGCCGCTTTTAACGTAAAATTGTTGGTCTTAGGCGCCGAACTATATTGTTCTATATTTCACAAAGATTGTTTAGTATGCACGGCTGTGTGAAGCTGGGCGTTGACTCATCGGACGCGACTCATGTGCTTAGGACAAATGCAAACTTGTGTAATAATCGCAATGATACTTCTGAAATGTTTTTTTTATTCGTTACTAAAGTATTGTATATTAAATATGTGCTTGTATTAAATATAAGCTTATCTGCTTCATATAAAAAGGATAGTCGCACTCATAGGCAAACACCTGTTTTCTACAGGGGTAAGCAGGGATTGCGGCTTTCACTCGGTTCAGTCAGCAACAAAAGTCGAAACAAACCTGCGAGATTTTGATTTCGCTCTATCAATATTCGTAGACATATTAGTTTTTTAAGCGGTAATAGTTAGAATATAGTTGCTGATTGTACAATCGTGGCATGTCTTAACAAATAAAGAAATATACTTACTTTATTACAAAGCTTTCTAGCTTTTAACAGTCATTATTTGAAAGCATGATAGTGTAACATACTGATAGGTCTTTAAATTATTCTTAATATAAAGACCTATCAGTACCTATGTTACACTATCATACTTCCAAATGATGACTGTTCAAAATAAAATAAAAAAATTTTGGTTTATTAACATATTGATTCGCAGGGGCATACTAGCGGCCAATATCAATGGTTTTTAATTATATCTGGTATTCCAAGACGTGACCGGTTAACATTATAATATATCCTAAAAGCAAAATTGAAAGTCGCTAATGTGATTTTGTCCTAAATAAACACCAAATGGAAATCTACAATGGTTCGATCGGTGTAGCCCAATAAAATGTTTATGAGCACGCTTTTGAAACTTCTGTTTATTACTGAGAGCCCATTAGTACTCGTATATATACTACAATATCTAACTAATCTGGAACAAAACCGTCATTAAATGCCTTTTAATTAAAATAAATTCGTATAGTTTGTACTCTAAATTGTTTTCGACTGTTTGTTCATTTCAGAATAAGCCATCTGAATATTATTTATTTGTTTAATTGTGAAATTTGAACACTGTTTTATTTTATAAAACTATTTTGAACTTTATTCGACTCTCATTTAATTAAAATGTATTTGTAATTTGTATGTACTTAAATTTTATTTACGATTTCTAGCCCTTCTTCCTTTCTTAGACTTTTATTTTATTTTAGGAAAACTTACAGCTAAATTAGTATCATAGACAGATTTGATACGAAAAAAGAAGGCCAATTAAAAGTTTTCACAGATAGCAGAATAAATAAGTGTAAATAATAGAAGAAGACATTTAAATAACAAGATAATAGCAAAAAATAGACACACATCTGGTTTTTACACAAAGAATTAGTTACACAACATTTTTTTGACTTGGCTATTACTATAAGTAAACAAGTCTATATCAACACTCTGGCATGCCGTGTTGAACATGCGACACGCTCGAATCAAAAATGAATTTTGCCTGTAGGTTGTACTAGCTGTTGGTGTATTGGTTTAAGATCAATTAAGAATAACAATTAAATTATTCAGTGGATATTGACTATCGGTTTGTATTAAGTAATGTGCACACACATGTCCAGTTGGATACGACACTTGATTCTACGGCTACTACAACTAAGTTTAGTCCATACGATCTAGATACGCCTGCGCCACTGACAGACGCTCGATGAAACGCTGCGTGTTCGGTCGAGCCTGTAGCGCAGAGAGCGCGATCTCGTGCAGATCCTTGCAGCGCGCGAGGGCGCGGCGGCCAGCGGCGCCAGTTCAGCACGCGCGGCCTCAAGTAATAGCGCCGCCGCGCGACAAACGTGGCTTTCGTCCCCGCAGCCCAGCCACACGCGCTCGTTCACGCTCACCAGATTGATATAGATGTCCAACACCTGTTCTAGTGACACGCCGATATTTAAAATTGTTCTAAACACCATGCCTTGATCAGCCTGTAACTTGCAGTTCATTATTTTTAGTTGACGAATAATGAAATACAATGGGAAATAATGTCCGGTGTTGGCGTATTCTCTGCCTAACGTGGTGAGCTTGCTGAGCACGGAGGCAAGGCGCTCGTCGGGGGTAGGGAGAGTGTTGGTATTTTGTATTTGGTCGGTAGCCATTTAATTAAATATTTTAATAAAGGAAATAAGAAATGATACCTTTTGTATGGAAGCTCAATTGGATATGTAAACAAGGCAGGCAATTGACTGAAGTGTCGGGCTCTTAACTTACGTCTGAGAAGTTATTATTATAACGCTTTATTGTATTTTGAGAGAAAATTTACCGCATAAATGAAAACACAAAGAGAAAGTGATATTTTATATACCGACGTTTTAATAAGCTATGATTGATTCGCAATTTATTTTAGTGCTAAATATACGATGACATAGTTGTAGTTAATGCAACTGCTAGGCGTGATGAAGTATTGAGTACGATTCCCGGACTAGACAAAGTACCTATTATTGGGTTTTGCTTGTCACTGATTTTGACAGGGTGTTAGATGACATATCCGCTTGGTGTTCATCTAACCTGGTTTAGTTTAATGCTAAGAAAACTTAGGTGTGCGCGTTCAGCTCAAAAAGAACCCTATTCTTTCCACTTCCCACTCCAAACGGGGTACCACACTGCCACTGCAGGATAGTCTTACCATCATAGGCATAGACATCCGCCACGACTTTAACTCTAGGGATTACATCGAGAGTGTAGTAACCACAACTGCACGCAAACTCGGGATTCTAAACAAGGTGCGGCGTTTCTTTACTCCTGAACAGCGGTATTTGCTGTACAAGGCCCAAGTCCGTAGCAGCATGGAGTACTATTCGCACCTTTGGAATGGTTCCGCTAAGTAGGTACTCACCACGTTAGGCAGAGAATACGCCAACACCGGACATTGTTTCCCATTGTATTTCATTATGCGTCAACTAAAAATAATGAACTGCAAGTTACAGGCTGATCAAGGCATGGTGTTTAGAACAATTTTAAATATCGGCGTGTCACTAGAACAGGTGTTGGACATCTATATCAAGCTGGTGAGCGTGAACGAGCGCGTGTGGCTGGGCGAGTAGGTACTCGATGCCTTAGATAAACTGCAGCGTCATGCCGTACGTATAATCGACAGCTAGGAGGTTACGAAGGACACCGAACCGCTACAGCGTCCCTTAGCGTATTCTATCGCCTCTATCATGGCGAATGCTCCGAAGAGTTATTTGACCTTCCTACTTCCTTTTGAGAACCACACGTGCCGGTCTTCGTAACCACGGATGGACGGTTAGTACAATCCCGTCTCGCACCAAAAGGTTCAGCAATTTCTTCTTACGCCGTACCATACAACTTTGGGATGGTCTTTCG
Organism: Catocala sponsa; assembly: GCA_963564715.1. Classification (NCBI taxonomy): domain Eukaryota; kingdom Metazoa; phylum Arthropoda; class Insecta; order Lepidoptera; family Erebidae; genus Catocala; species Catocala sponsa. The sequence continues at coordinate 14,560,048 of OY751338.1, read as the reverse complement.
GCACATGTGTTCCCTCCCTTCTATGACATTGGGTCCTTCAAACATAGTGGGAAGAAACATCAGGTCAGACCGGCTTGACACTAACGACGGCTAGAAGACATCTATCTTTTCCTCGCCGTCAATCTCTCTGGACTGTAATTGGGCTTTCCATCAGCTCCGTTACAATCACTTTGCAGTGTCACTATAAAAAAAAAAAAACAATTATTCTGAATAGCAGCATGTAGTGTGGCAATATGCGCGCTTCTATTACGCGGGACATAAACCATATCTAGAAAGCCTATTTTAGCCGAAAGACCTAAAATTATAGCGAAATGTGGGTATAATACACCTACACCTACCTGTGGGTGCCTATCTTTTCGAGAATAAAGGAGCAAACAGGGCTTGCTACTTAAAAAAAATCGGTATACAACCTAATAACGGTTTTGATCGAGCCGAGTTTCATGCGGAACGCGGCAGCAATTATAAACGTATTCCCATACCATGACTTACGAGGCTGTCTAAAATGACATTCAAGTATAGAAGCACCTAACTGTCATTAGTGAGATAGGTCCAGGAAATAAGATAAAAGTTGTGAAAACATTAAAACGCCACAGTTTCGCCAGAGCGGTCGGACACATTAGTGTATTAAGGTCAGAGAACGTAGCATCGCTGAGTGAACGACTTGCGTGGAACCTTTCAATTCAATTTCTCACAAGTGACCGTACCAATTTAAAAGAGGTTACTGCTTTTTCAAACTATCTTTTAGTGACCTTCTAATTTAAAAAAAATAAAAATTCAATAAGATTATTTTCTTAGCTAGCAGTAATATTCTTATATTGTCTTTCACTATAATAACAATAATAATATTCCATCACATGCACACAACACCATCTAGCCCAAACTAAGCAGAGCTTGTACTATGGGTACTAGACAATGGATAAACGGCTTATTCCCGTGCGCTCCAAATCTATTGTTGTCTAAAATTCATTTTTCCATACATTAATTACCAGGAGCTCTAAAGATTTTTATATGAAAATAATAAATAAAGCCACATTTACCAATTTCATTCCCTACAGCTCGAAAACATTCTCTAGGTACTTTGAGATTTTATTTCTAATAAAAAATTAATGTTATAATATTACATGTTTGAATTCTGCTAACCACACAGTTTGTATTGGAGCTGTCGGGAACACAGTAGTAAGTAGGTCTTTATTTAATTACTTATAATATAATTTGGAGCTCCTTGGAATAAATTTTTGGAGCCCTTGGGAACAATTTTACAAAATAACAATAATATTTTATTTTAGTCTTGGAGCGCTTGGGAGCAAAATAGCGGAGCGGGCGGGAATAAGCCGGATAAACATACATATATATATTATATACTTTTTTTGTAAATATGTATATACATAATTATAATACATAGAAACTATTTATATACATATTATACTATAAAATTGCCGTTTATGTCCTACATCTAATTTCGTCATTGCTATTCAAAATGTATAATGGTTATTTTGGAAACTCATTTTTATTTCGAGAACGATTTATATATATTAATTATAATGTGTATTAATAATAATTATCAATAAAATTTTATACAATTTGATTTTAAAGTTATATCACTTAGTGTCTGTCTGTATTCGTTGTTTCAATTCGCCATAATTACATGATGGTTGATGTTATTGTTGATTCAAGACGAACTATAGTCGCCTAAATAGAAGCATGAAAAAATAGAATACGGATTACCCGTAAAAAATATTAGTGAAATAGTTAGTATGAAAACCAAAACGTTACAGAATTTTTCATACAGAGCAGCAACTTCATATTTAAACCCCTATTATTAAAAACACGTTCAAAGTTATGTAGATAATAAAATAATATGAATATAAGTTTGGTTTCGAAAAATATATTTTGTAATATAAAGAAAATCGCGAACGTTGATAAAAACTACGTGCTCTGGCATATAGATGACATGATAGATAAATATATTTTTAATTAAAAAAAACGATGGCGCATTTTCAATATAAAATATGTAATAACGCTGTACGTATATGAAACACGAGTGCTTCTTATCAAAGAAAACCTTTTGCCACTTCCTTTTTATTAAAATCCTAAAGGAAAAGTTATGGTATCAATATTTATTTATTCTCACATACAATTATCATCACAGGTCTTAACCTAATACAATAGCGTAGTTCTAGTACTTGTATCTAGTTATCTATACATACAAATAAATAAACTTGAAGTGTCTGTTTGTAATGTCAAAATAACAGCTTTTTATCTAATGCATATGAAAGTATATAAGGTACCTATACGAAAACATATATTTTTAAAATTTTGTCTGTCTGTCTGTCTGGTTGTTCCGGCTAATCTCCGAAACGGCTGAACCGATTTTGACGGGACTTTCACTGGCAGGTAGCTGATGTTATAAGGAGTAACTTAGGCTACTTTGATTTTAGCAAAAAAATAGGGATACGCGGAGACAAACATTCTTTAGTTAAAATCTACGCGGACGAAGTCGCAGGTAACAGCTAGTATCTAATATAAATGCTATATTCTTATACTAATATAAGGAAATACGAACATTACAGCTACGCCTGGCCCAGCAGTTTACAATATGAAGAGATCAAAATAAATCATACAACTTAACTCAACTGTGAAAGCCGGTATAATAATGATTCATCTTTAATCCCTTCTTAAAAATAATAACGTTGTCGTGATGAAAAAAAGAAAATTAAAAAGCGTTAATGGCTCCCGAAAATCATTTCTATTACCGGTCAGGTGCTTTATATTGAGGCAATATTGACTTTAATTGCTCATGAATAATAATGACTTACCTATAAAGTTGAATTAAATTATAATAATTATAAAATGTAGGGGGGTATATTTTGGTAGCGTCAACTGATTTGGTGCTCTAAAATTGAGAGATGATTTCATTATGGCTGCTCTCAGATGGTCACTTTACCAACGTTGATACTATATTAACGGACACAAAAAAATCAGTCTGCGTGCAATCTGGTATATACCTTTTAGAATTAATATGTTTTTTTTTTTGATAACTGCTAGGGATTTTCACTTGCCAGCACAAACCCTGTACGGCTTATTCTGTAAGGTTACCAGTTTTCCATCTTATGTTGGCCTTTGGTATACTTTTTAGGACCTACGTAAAACAAGGTAAATCATGATAGAATCTTTATGCCATATAATGTATGACAATATTAATTCTATATTACTATAATCCATGGTGTAGATTCTATTACAAATACTACCAAACTCAGAGATATGAAATCAATCTTCTTTACTTACATAAATTACGTTTCCGAAATTTGAAAACGGTTCTTCAATTGAACTCTAAAAAGGGTTTTTCGATTCTACAATTTCTTAATATGCCTTGGGTCGAGAAAGTGGCGAACTGTGTACCTATCGAAGTACATTCGGATAGCTGTCGGCTGTTGATCTGTGCTCTTAGAATTTACACTATCTATCTATTTTTAGACTAGATTAATCTAAAGATAGATTCCTAAATACACATGTATATGTTCAGCATGTCAACAAATAAGTTCTCGTATGTTGAATGGGTACTAACCACCCACTAGACAGAGACAAATCGAGAGTGGTCTGAGGTCGCGAACCGCTAATCGATGCCATCGAAGATAGAGTGAGTCTGTAGTACATAGCTGTACATTATAATGCTTTCTAGCTATTCAATTCGTTATTTTATGGAATATCCTAATATTATAAATGCGAAAATGAGTTTGTTTGTTTGTTACGCTTTCACGCCTTAACTACTCAACCGATCAACATGCAATTTTGCATACACGTTGTCAGAGGTACAGAATAGGACATAGGGTACCTTTCATCCAGAAAAAATAACTGTTGCAAACCTAACCTAACCTAACCTACATTTACGCGAGCGAAGCCGCGGGTGAAACCTAGTATATACATAAATTTTCTTAGCTTAAAAATTATATTTGACCAAATTTCAACAAGCTAGTTTTTGTGTATTGACCGAGCTAATTTGAGTGTTTTGATTCTTAATTTCAGTCATTATTCAGTGTTTTAAATGGTTGTGTACTTGTTACTACATAGTATTGTGGCGAGTACTGCGAGTTTTATTCTGACATTAGAGTTTTAATTAATTACCCCGAGTCTGAGTGTTGTTTGCGCTTGTTGTTTCAATATTATATAAATCTCTCCGATGGTAGGAATGAGTGTTTTCTATTTGTAAACAAGCAAAACAGAAAAGCCATCTCGTGCTTTAAAACTACAAATGAAAAATTAAATCAGAATATTTAAAGTGCAAGCTGAGTGACATAATTATAACAAAAGCCACTCAACGCCAGGACGTTACAGCGACCGGGTGATCTACAGGTACCATCGTAATTAAGCCATTTCTGCGATACAACAAACGGTTACGTACAGACACTCTAGATATCAAGCAAATTGCTGTTTTGAAACAAGAACACTTGTATGTATGACACCTTTATTAGATGCTTACATATTGATCTGATGACTGTCTTGTGGGTTTTTGTGAACGGACGCGGTTAAATTTGCAGGTTGACAGTTGGAATACGAAATTACCAATAACATCCAAAAATTAAGAAGTTGGCGGTTTTTCATGGTGCTGCGTCTGCTCTCCTTATGGTTGCGACGGTAAGGGTGTTGAGAGTGAATTAATATGTAGACAGTGGACTTGTGCTCGCGCATACATTTTACATTCGTCCACTATAATATCTGCTGCAGATGAATAATATCCATCGATATTGACCACCGAGACCAAAATTCGCTTTAGAGGACATTATTTATCTGATAGTGATAATTATATAGAAAATAGTATCATTCGTTCTGTCAATATTGTAACGTACATTATTGACAGACATTCTTTGGGCTTCAATGTACTGTGTGCTCGTAATTTGTATGTCTCAAGTAAGGTCGTAAAGTCTAAATTCAATCTGTATTCTATCTTATCTACGCAGGGTTGATGACCTTGCGTGAATGGCTACTATACGACGTGAATTTAAATTTGTGTAATTCCGGCAATTATTGATAGAACTGAAACAACATTGTGTTAGTTTATGTTAGGTAAAATCTGTACATATTGCTCTTAAATTATTTAAGAACTAATGTATTGAATAAATCACAGCGGCGCACCAGCTTCAGACACACTATTGTGCTTGACTGCCAGTGTGGCTCATTTGAACTCTCGACTCATTTAAAAATTGTTGGTATATTATATGTTATCAATTAGGTACATATGTCTGGTATTCCAAAAATTTGTTAATGTTTATTTAAACGCCCAACTTAACTATTCGTAATTTATTTATTTTACTGAAAACCATTTTGGAGCCATTAACTTTGTGTGTGCCTTTGCAATATTCACGCGGGTTTATTAAAAGTCAAATTCTTGAAGTCAGATGAATAAAGGACTTATTTAGTTAATAACTCGAGGGTAGAAAATGTTCATTTCGTGCAAGATTGGGACACTTTTAACGTTTGTAAGAGAGCTTTTGCTTAGATATAGGACAGCTATTTTGTCTATAAACAAATCGAATGAATAAATAGTAAATGTAATTGCACCCAATTGTTCAATGAATACATACAAACATATCATTGGACGTGCAATTAATTGAAGCTAAAACTTTCCTTATTGTGCTTAATTATTGGAGGGGTGTTATTCTCATTAGTGATACCTATTATTACCTCCAATATTACTTGCACCAGCACCAAGAGAATCGTAGAGATAATAATTCCTATGAATGGTGTTGGTTGGATATTCATCTAACGATATCACTACCACCGGTACCAGAAAACCTGTTTAAAACGATTTTCTGCAAATGAAAGAAAGGTAGTTGAAGTGCAATTTGCGGATGTAGAAATGTAAGATTGCATTGAAAAAGCGGCTATAGGATTTTGCCTGATTATTTTCATGTAAGCTGCACACCCTAAAGGGTGTTTTATAGATTCAATCTTTTCGATGGCGTAGCGGTTAGTGTAACCGACTGCCACGCCTGAGGTCGCGGGTTCGATTCCCGCACAAGTCAAACATTTGTGTGCATGAACATGGATGTTTGTCTTGGTCTGGGTGTTTCTATATATAATATGTATGTATTTACAAAAAAAAAAAAAAAAAAAACTTAGTATATGTATGTTTATCCATTGTCTAGTACCCACAGTACAAGCTCTGCTTAGTTTGGGCTAGATGGTGTTGTGTGAATGTGGTAGAACTGTAATTTGACGCGACCGAAAAATATTTGAATCTGCATATTATTATGTTGTGAAAATCAATTATTTAAAATTGTAATAGGATTATTTTAATTATACATAAATAAGATCCAAGCTGTTATCGTAACAAGACTTTTCAATGGCTTCGCCGTAAAAACGTAACAAAAAGGTTTTTTACATTTATAGGATAAAGATAGTTTTATTACAATAATAATGTTGGACGTTCCCCTAGTCCGTGTGGCGTAATGCAATCGTGACAGCAAGAGGAGTCAACATGGCCGCCAGATCGCGTGCACAAACCACTCGCCAACACTTAGCTATAAAGAGGGCACCATAATATTAATTAAACTTTAACGGTTTATCGTTAATAACATGTAATATTTACGTTTTTTTTTGTTTGTAACACATGTTTACCTCAATATATTTCGAGTTCTATTCAAAACCTCATGTTAGAGGCGGTACTATTGCTATCGGATTGAAAGCCATGTTAAAAACATCGGGTTGCCGCGATTGGCAGTCGAATTTGTACGCATATGACAGCGGGTCAAAGACAGTCACGTGACTAGCGGATTTCCAAGTCTTAATACGTGATAAATGAAGTTGTCGAAAGCATTGTATGAAAAGTGTAAATCGATATTAGGGGTAAAGTATAAATCGGTTTATTATTTTATTAGTGGTTGCGCTGTATTTATAAGTATGCTACATAGCAATATTAATACCAGTGTGCTTAACTGAGAAATACATACCATGAAAGTTTATAAAATTTTACTTATTATTACGATGGCTACGAACTCATAGCATATACTACCTACTTCTAGAGGGAGGTCTCTAGTAAGAAGCTTTAATAAGAAATGTTCTGTGTCGGTTTTAATTGTAGTAATATGTAGAAGACTTATCAATTTATTTTGATAAGGATGTATAGAACACGTGCACTTGTCATATTTTAAACGGTTCAAGTGGGTCTGTGACAATCGTGGTAGCAACTATACAGGTGATACAAACCTGGCGCTAAAACAGAGTTTAATAAAAAATACTAATGAACTTTGCCCTATAAACCAGAGAAGTTTACCCGTGTCTTATTTACGTCATACTTAATAACTTTGGTTTAGCGGTTTTTTAAAACTCGATACCTTTTCCAAAAAGCATATTTTGACAAAGTAACATGGTTACATGCGCCGCGTCTGCCGTACGTCTCCCACCCCGCAGTATGTTGTTTGTTTTCGCTACTGCTTTCTTTTGCGACCGCTTGTAGTCTTAAGTTTTAGTTGTGCAATTATAATACTCGTATGTTCATACGAAAAAAGGACAAAAATAATAAACTTGGAAAGTGGTAAGACAGAAGTTGCTTAGTAAAATTTACACTTTATAATTTCACGGTTTAAAGGTTAATTTAACCTGTATTCTTAAAATGAAGATACTGCTTTTGCTTGATGCCTTTCTAAACTTGTCACTAATATTATTATTATTTACGTCTCTACTAAAAGCATTTCATGTTGGATTGTGTCTGTCTTAGCCTGTCTAAATATGTACTACATAGTCATGAAATATAGCCTCTTCACCGCTGAATAAATACTGTATACCAAACTAATATTGCTGCATAAAATAAAACTTACTTGTTGACCTTTCAAACGGTTTATACAAGCTTAGCTAGCCAACTAACAATTCTAGTTTAATTATTATTAATTTATTTAAAATAAAACTTACTTGTTGACCTCTCAAACGGTTTATACAAGCTTAGCTAGCCAACTAACAATTCTAGTTAAAGAAACAATTTTCAACGATATATTTTCAATAAAATTGCGTTGGGATCCCCAGGCGTCGTAAATTGTACCTGAATATGCGTACCCTAAAGATGTTTACTTTGGGCTGGTTTGGCACCTAAGAGAAATAACGTTGGACCAGTGGTCACAAATAGTGCATTTTACAACATGCTACTCTAAAATGTAAACTACAGTATGCAATAAACCGACAGTAAATAAAGACCAATGTTTTCCATTAATTGTAGTTTATGCCTATAAAGATTTTAGAGAGAAGAGAAGAGAAAATTCGCGGTCATATTCTTTATTTTTTAAATATAGACATATTTCGTGCTAAATCATAATTCCTATTGATTTGGTTTACAATATACCTACGTTTAAATTAATTTAACAACAAGAGACTTAACAGCCTCGCAAGTAAGCAATTTTAATATTTTTTAATATCGCAGATGTTATTTTATTGTTACCCTTCCAGTTGCCAGACATGCGATGAATATGAAAATGTGTTGCGAGACGCGATTTTCGATGAAGGCATAAACTTTACGAGGGCTTGCAAATATCAATAGTGCATCATGAGGGATAATCCATTTTAGTACACGATCATGCAAATCCAAGAGTGCGATAGATATAAATTGTTGATAAATAGAGTTCTTCACCTCAGACTTAGGTCCCGCAAAATAACAACATATAATTCATAAATCAATTTACAAATATTTTCGTAGATGGAATTTGAATTGGCTGTATTCTATCTTTTCTATATTTTATCTTCAACCGTAGTTCATAAATCATCTAAAAAGGTTTACTCTAGAAATAATAAAATACGCTGCGATGATATTGATAAACATTTTGATACAGGTATAGGGAAATAAATTAATCAGAAAGTATTATCAATTTATTTAAACAAGTATTTGATTGAAAGATATATCAGATTATCATTATTGTAACTTTTAAGAAGCAACTGAGAACAAATAATTAAATGACGATTAAAATACTTAATTATATAACGTAGGATTGTCTATAACTGCATTCATAAATTTTTACTAATAACATACAACCGTTACTAGTAATATAAAACATTAAACCTAATAATTCTAAGAGTGGTATTTAAAGAAATTAAGTCAGCTGAGTAATAATGCAACTTGAAAAATTATAGATAAAATGCAAAATAGGTACCTGCCGGAGCTTCCAACAAAATAATTAATGGACACCTAGAAATCTCGAGATTTCTTAGAGAAACTTGTTTGTTCTTTCAGAGGGTATTGCCCGGGTAGTCTAGAAGAGAAGAAATTTGATTTTTTCATTAACACCTGGGCACTTGATAAGTACTGGGCACTAACTTTGTAAGCTTTAAAGTTGAATTTCAATTACCAGATAAACTATTTCTAAGGAATTTATTTGAATGCATTATAGTTAAGTCATCTAACGATTTGAAAATCGATCTTTAAGTTCGGTAATTTACACAAACGATAAATGATAGAACGCTAACTAACATGCATTCTTTGCTGGATAAGACATTCTCGGGAGTCATCTCATTCCAAAAAAGCTTTCACCTTTGAAGAGTTCAAATAATTTACCTTTAACAGCTTACTTTAATACACGACCTCATTTGCTCAAATTTGCCATTTACGCTACGTGTCTATTACTAACTCCGAGCCTAAATAAAATATTTATATTCCGTCAAAATATATAACAACTCGTTGATCGTAAAGGGACGGACATTTGCCTACCCAATAATACTATTTATAAGCTTTGCATCAGTATAACAAGATTAGCTCAATAAAATTGGATATCTACTGTAATATGCTTTTAACATGTACATTAGAATATACCTAAAGAGTATATTTCAACCTAAACTGACTGATATTGTCATATCCTTTATACGCGTTGATTGGTCGTTAATCACTTGTAAGGCGCTAGTTATAGGCACGTTGCTACTAAGCTATCTATTAAATAATATTATAAATATTTTCACTTAAAAGTGAGACAAAACAGCATTACAAAATAAATCAAAAACTTTCTTTTTTTGACTACAAATTACATAGACATAGTTGCATTCCGGTTTTAACTTTCGTCACCTCTCTTAGAGAAACCAATTGCGTTAATTTATAGTTTCTTTTGGTAACTTAGTAACTGATTTTATATTACATCAGTAAATTTGTTATTCATATATCATCTTTTCAGTATTTCATTTTATGTTGTCATTCAATTCATCACTATTAAATGTTTCTGTACATATAATTACAAACATGAAATTACCTTTGCTGGTCAACCATAATAGCCTTTCTGCTTAATAAATATCGAAACCATGGAACTGTTATGCGATCAAGACTCAATATTAAAAGCAATAATTGCAAACCAAATAGGTTGTCTATACCAAAACGAAAAATAAAAATAATATAAATAATAAAAAAATGAAAAAAATACTTAAAAGCATGTAATAAACCTATGAATCTATGAAGGTTAACCAAGTGTGAAGTTCATATAGGTTGTTGACTATACATAGGAATACAGTCTATATTACTGCCTATTCTTTAAGCAATTTTCTTTTAAAAATCTCTCCCAATCGTTTCATTACTCTTTCCATTGCAAAAAGTGCAACATACTCTTTATGAGAGGAAAAGTGTGCAGTGTAAATTATCGTTAAATAATAATATTCTATACTGTAGTATCTAAAATACCAAAGCGTAAGATTTCTTTTTTTTATTTGAACTTGAAACTCACTTGAAACATGAAGACGGCAATGTTGCTTAACCTCGCAAAGTTGATCTTATATCACATCAAAACACGTGAACGTTCGTACGTATGTCATTTATCCTTTGGTGCCTCTGATGTTTGTGTCTAGACTTTACTGCAAGTCTTCAAAACAGATTTTGTCTAATGCTTCACTGAATTACTTTTAATGTTAGCCTTACGACTCGAAATGTGAACCGAAATTCGTTTTGTGACGCAATTGCGCAATTTGATCCTTTTCATTGTACAGAAAGTTTGGTAAACTTTACACCACTTGAATAGTAGCGATCGATCTGGAACAAATATTGTCTAATACTCGACCATACCCAAGCTCACTTCGTTTGAATTACTTTTTCTGAGAAAACAAGCTCTGAAAGGAGATAGTGCGTAACCTTAGAATAAGCGCTGACTTTTGATCTTGTTTTGATAGTCATAATGCATACTTTTAGAATTTGATAGAGTGCTTCACCTCTCTACGACTTTCATCTTTTGTGAAACCCTTTAAAATCTATAGCTTAGTTTACGATATCAGTTTGTGAGTCGCGTCAATCCACTTAAAATGCCATTAAATTTACGAGGATCGTGAAAACGAGGCAAGTATGTTATTCTGTTATATATTATTTTATCAACAGGAATCTGTCGAACGATATCATATACCATAAATATCGATTGGAATACGAACAAAAGAATTAATATAACAATATCACAGCATTGTTAAAATAACATACATATGTAACGTAATTCAGTTGCGAGAGTGCTGAAAGAAACTCAATGCTGTCAGTAAAGACCGCCGTTCGTGGGGTAATGAGTTTCTCCCAAAGGGTCGGCAATACGTGAGTAATATTTCTAGTTTTGCAATATCCGTATCTTCTCATGTATACTTCATAGCTGCCTTGGTGGTGCAGTAGTAGTAAATGCAACTGCTGTGCATGAGTTCTCAGGTTCAATTCACAGGTCGTTACAGTCGTTAATAGTATACAGCCGTATACAACCTATATTTTAGTCTTTGCCAATCCCGGGAAAAGAACAAGGTATCTCTAATTTGGATTATATAGACTTACCTATATATTATGTGACTGTATAATAAAATAGTGGTAAAAAGCTACTACATAGAAACATGTTCTCTTTTTACTCGGTAGCTTCCGACCAAACTGTATCCATAACATGCCTTTTTCCAAAAGTAGGTAATTTGGAATTTTAATGCAATATATTAAAATTCTCATAGCGTTGCTTATCTGTGGTTTTATCTAGGCTCCCGGCCTGAATACATCCTTGTCTACGCCCGGGATTTATCTAACATGTGACCTGATTCCTGCCAGTTTATTCTAATCATACACAACACTGATAATTTTTTTTAAGCTTATTTTGTATAAATGAAGATTCATTTACTTAGCACAAAAAATAATCACTTTTAATTTAATAGTTGTTAGTCATGGTTTTGGTCGCGCTCGTTAGGACTATGATTCAAGCTACCAAACTATGTATGATTCACGTACCAAATTTGATTAAAACCTTGCACTGGTTCTGACGTGATTTCGTAACTAATACCTAAACATCCAAACTTTCATATTTCTGATATTATTAGGATTAAGGAGATTCAGTTTTGATTATATTATATGCTATATTGTTCCTTAATATGTAATGTTAATGGTGTGTATATTAAATTCAAGTACAAATAAAATAAAATAAATATTATTAAGTTGTATAGTAAGCCAAAATATTCAAGTTATTCAATAATAATTTTAACAATACATTATGTAAGTGTGTCTTCCAAATAATCATTTGAGGATTCACACACACACACACACGCATACAGACATACACACATACACGATTTGTAAACAATATTGTTCTGTTTTAGTATCAGTGTCACATTCTATGAAAAACTAAAGTAATTTTATTAAAATACGGTATAGTATATATTTATTTGTGCCTAAATTTCACCATATATTCTATTTTTAATAAATTAAATGCTCTATCTATTAAATATTAAATAATATTAATATCTATTAAATGCTCTATTTTTATAACATACTAGGGTGACAATATATTTACCTCCATCTATATGAATGAATATTTTTGAGATCCTAGTAACTAACATACCGACATATATTTATAATTCCTTAGTTTAAAACAAAATGAAACTATGAATCAAAATATAAAAATTGTTCAAATTAAATGTAAGAAACTTAGATTTATAAACAACTAGCTGTGCCCCGCGGTGTTACCCGCGGTTTTTTAGAGAAAATATATTGTGTATTAACAGTAAAAATAATAACTATTCACATTTTTGGAAGCAAAATTATTTAAATTTGAGCATCGGAAAGATCAATTTACAAAATTTGATGACTGACAGAACGGGAGAGTTGATTATGCTGTCTTATATAATTGTGTTTTGCCGAGACAAAACACAATTATATAAGACAGCATAATCAACTCTCGTCGTGAAGAGCTAGAAATCATTTTACTGCAGCACATCCGATAAACAACATTGCGGGACTTATTGTTTTATTTTTTATTTTTTTTTATTGTGCTCGTCAAAATGATCACACTCCACCTGATGGTAAGCAGTCGTGTGGTCTAAGAGCAGTGGGCTCCACACCGCCCTCATAGTAGCCGAGGCGATGATGAGGTCTTTACTTTGACGGCCTGAAAAGGTGCTTTTTCACGCCCCGCTTAAAGGACCCAGGATTGAAGGAAGAAGGAAACACATGCCTTGGCAGAGAATTCCATGCCTTGGTCGTTCGGCAGAGGTATGAGGACCCAAACTTGTACGTGCTCTAATTTCTGCGTAAATAAAAAGATTTCTTGCTCTCGACACACGCGAGCAACCCACGTACAGTTGTCCGTGGGTGAAGCAGAGGGTGCCCAGGTGAATGCCGGCTACTTTTAGAGTTTGTCCTTGACTTTTATTTATCGTGATAGAGAAAGCCACTTTTAAAGGAAATTGTAGGCGTTTGAAGTAGAAGGGTAAGTTTGTGGGTATTATAGGGATTCTGGGTATCAATACCGTCTCTCCTTTGGCCCCTCCAGTAAGAATGGTGGCCTGGACGATGTGCCGTCTCAGCTCTGTGATGCGTAACCTAGTGCCGTTGCACAGTCTGGGCGCGTCCAGGCTACGCATCAGTATGACAGGCACACCAACTTTGAGTTTCAACTTGTGGGAGGGTACCCCTGACAGGTCCAGGGAATTTAAGAATTCTACAGGGTATATTATATCAGTTGTCATCACCGTGTCTATTGACATGTAGGTTCTCACCTCACCTGGAACTTGCTAATATTCTTGTATTAATTTTTCCTACCAATTCGTTTTTGGGCGCCATGATAGCTCTTTCTTTAATAAGGTTATCTTCCGATCTAACAAAATTGCTTAATAGGCTGTCAAAGTTATTTGGCCGTTAGTATCCGTCGGCATGCGACCTTCGCCGACCTCGAGAAGCGTTTGTGCGAAGAGTCCAGACTCGTAATCATTGAAGAGCTGGACCCTCATGTTAGTATTCAGCTGTAACCGCTCTACCTTAGCCCACAACGGCGAAGCCTTGAGACATGCGTTTATCTCGTCTGCCGCGGTACCTCGCTCGATAACCGGCAACGTCTGCCGGAAATCACCTGCCAGCAAGACGACCACTCCACCCATCAAGATTCGAGGGCCCCGAATGTCTTGCAAGCTGCAATCCAGTGCTTCAATCGCTCGCTTGTGCGACATTGTGCATTCGTCCCACACGATCAATTTGCACCATTGCAATAGAGCACCGCGACTACTACTTTTGCTGATGTTGCAAATGGGCGTTTCTTCACTTGCAAGGTTCAGCGGGAGCTTAAATACTGAGTGTGCGGTTCTGCCACCACTCAGCAAGGTTGCGGCTATTCCGGAGGACGCAACAGCCAGCGCAACCACTTTGTCTTTGCGCAACTGTGCCAGCAACAAGTTCAGTAAAACAGTTTTGCCGGTGCTCCCTGGTGCGTCCATAAAAATAGACCCCCTTGTCAGCTAGCTACGCGGTTTGTTATTAAATTGCAAATTTGCCTTTGCTCCGGTAGTAACAGGGGCTCTGTTTGGGTGACTTGAACCCCCAAAGCAACAGTATCATAACCAAACTCTTCTGTTCTTTATGGGGCAGGCATACTGAAATCGGGCAGTAATTTTCCAATCATTGCAAAAATTTTATCCTCGATAAGTTCAGCGCTTCGTTAAAAATTATGTCATCGTTGGTTAGTGTTATCCCTTGGTATCGGCGAGCAATGTCTTCTGACAAAGCGTTTTTATACTTGTCCCACAATTGCCGGGGGTTGGAGAGTCCGCAGGTGCTTATCGTAATCGCAAAGAGCTCTCTCAACGTAGACGCTGACCGGCACAACATGGCGTCCTCCATCGTTGCGTCCCAGTGGCCGTCGTCTTCAACCAGCCCCATCGCCTCACATGCTTCTCGGAAAGTGGCCTTTTCCTGCCCATCGACGATTTTGAGCGCTTGAAAACTGGTGGGGCCTCGGATTCTAGTCAGCAGCAACCGTACACAATAACACTCAAAGTGTGTTATGTGTACGGTATAAATTCTACTCAGGGCATCGGAGGCTTTCACACCAGGCCAACCGTCGACGGGTGCGCCCTGCACGCGACGTTTCCATTCTTTTTGTGACGCATTTCACGTGTAATACCTTGGCACTTCTACATAGAACAACGTCCGAGCAAACTCGTCTTCT
Source organism: Catocala sponsa (assembly GCA_963564715.1). Lineage (NCBI taxonomy): Eukaryota > Metazoa > Arthropoda > Insecta > Lepidoptera > Erebidae > Catocala > Catocala sponsa. The sequence continues at coordinate 14,544,659 of OY751338.1, read as the reverse complement.
TGGCACAGGCGGAAAATGGTAACTTTTTGGGGAGGGGGGCCAAAAAAAACATATATGACTTGGTACAGCCAACGAAGCTTGCTGAATCCTTAAGTATTTTATCACACCTAATAAGTATTGTGCATCTCCAGTAAAATCAATCATACTAAATTAAAGCAACAATTGGTGTGTCAAAGTACTATCTACATTTCACGATCCTCTGCTTACTCCTTATGGGAATTGGGCGTGATTTTAAGTATCGTGTTTTAATTTTCTATTTACAACAATTTTTTGAAAAAGTTATACACAAGGTTCCCCATACATTATCCGGGAATTCATTTTCATCGATTTTCCCATGGGAATAATATATTTTCCCGCAGTAAAACGTAGCCTATGTGTTAATCCAGGATGTCAGCTAACTCCATACCAAATTTTATTAAAATCGCTTCAGCCGTTTAGACGTGAAGAAGTAACAAACATACACACTCACACACTCACAAACTTTCGCCTTTATAATATTAGTGTGATAAACTGCACGGAAACGGATGGAACAATGTGCACTATATAATAATAACGGAGCTTTCATGTAAACAGTACGCTGGACAATACATATACGTCGGAGGACAAAGCGTATTTGTCAGGTCGTCCATTCCAGCGGCTGTCTAGCGAGGTGTCTACTTTAACGAGACTCCATTTCCACAATAACATCGGAATCGCCCGCCATTTTCTGAATTATTCAATAAAAATCGAATGTGAAATGACATTGAAACAAATCGCAATGTGTCGAGACAATGCACGAATTATAATAAAATATTGAAGTTTTTGCATGAGAACGAGCTGTCGTAGATCGAGAGAAAGGCGAAAATTAAAATCCTTTTTATTTCTGACCGCTGTCATATTGTCTCTCGTTAGATTGTTACACTAAAGTAATCAAAATATATTAAAAGTCTTATTTGGTATTTGTGAAAAGAATTGTAAGGGTTTAATTTAAATTTATGGTTTAATACGTTTATTTTCTCAAAACAAAATACCATGAGTCACTTACACTGAGAAATACAAGTTAAATTTAGTTATTATACATATGAAACGAGTATCAGAACGTATTCGGTATTTTTAGGGTTCCGTAAAGGAAAAAACTGTGTGCTGCCGGCAGACTACCGTGTGATCCCGCCAGAGTAGAATAGCACCACCCCATTTCTTCCCGTGGGTATCGTAGAAGGCGATTAAGGGACCATCGAGAGGTGGACAGTAGTGCCTCTTGCATAGACAACACAGTCCATATCAATAAACTGCGGTCACCAACCCGCCTACCCAGCGTGATGACTACGGGTAAAACCCCCCATGATGAGTCCCAAAAAGAAACGGCCCCCAGTTCCCGGCCGCCCTACTATTCCAGGTCACGGCAGCGGCCTTGGTTACGGTAGGGTAGGGAGTGCTAGGAATCCCCGGGCTACGGACGGCTGCCAACAATTGATCCTGGCTACATTTAATGGACGCAGTCTACGGCTGGACGAAAGCCTCCAGATCCTTGAAGTAGAATTAGAGAAGATACGATGGCATGTTCTCGGGTTATCGTAAGTTCGTAGAGAGGGAGAGGACACGGTAACCCTTGAGTCAGGCCATCTATTCTACTTCAGGGAAGGGAGATAACCAATCACTGTGTCTGGCGTTTGTGGACTACGAGAAGGCCTTCGACTCCATCGAAACCTGGGCTGTTCTGGAGTCTTTGCAGCGATGCCAAGTCGACTGGCGGTACGTGGAGGTGCTGAGAAGTCTCTACCAAATGGCGACGATGTCCGTCCAAGTGCAGAACCACCAAACAAGACCCACCCAGTTGCTCAGAGGTGTAACACAGGGTGACGTTATTTCCCCGAAACTCTTCGCTAATGCACTGGAGGATGTCTTCAAGACCCTGCGGTGGAATGGACTAGGCATCAATGTAAATGGTGAATATCTCACACACCTCCACTTTGCTGACGACATAGTTATAATGGCAGAATCGCTGCAAAACCTGCAGAAAATGCTGTCCGGTTGGAGCAGACGGGTTCTCGAATGGAGACCACGACTCGGCAAGCGTAGTGTAGGACGCCCTCCGGCCAGTGTGTCGCACCCTGGGGGAGGCTTATGTCCAGCAGTGGACTGCAATAGGCTGAAATGAAAAGGAAAAAACGGAACCCTCATAGGATCACTTTGTTGTCCGTCCGTTTGTCTGTCAAGACCCTTTATCTCGAGTTGAAACATCAAACTTCTAAGTTAAAGTAAAAAAGATACGGCTGTTTATGCCGCAAAAAACGTATATTTCGACACTCTCAAGGGAATAAAAATTTATAGGGTATAGTGACCTAAAACTTTGAAATTTGGCAAGTAATAGCCGTCTTATACTACAAGTATAGGAAAAAATCTGAAAAACTATACATTTGTTATTAAATCATAAAAAACGGGGTCTTTATGCAAGGGCCAACATTTTTTATAATATATACCTTACAAATTTGTATGGAACCCTCGGTGGGCGAGTCCGACTCGCTCTTGTCCGGTTTTTTTTTATTAACTAATTTAACGAATATTTTCTAATGTAGATCAAAACTAACTTTTGCGGCTTCGCTCACTCGGGCACAGTACCTTGTTCTGGTAGAAGCCCTATTTCGTTTCCACCGTACCGACAACTTGTATGCAAAATTTCTTGATGATCGGTCAGTTAATATGTGAAAGCGTAAGAATAATAACAAGCTCATATTCGCGTTATTTTATTTTATTTATTAGGAACTTTTGAACACAGTTCATGCCAGTTCCATCGTAAACTAAACTAAATTTAACTTACAATTTTAACGTACAAACTATAAGTGTTATAAAAACCCTACTTGTACAAGCAATTGTAATACTTAAGAATTAGCTAAGACAAATAATTCTAGCCTCACGGGACAAAAGCTTAGCTAGAAATATGTATGTTAAATGCTCCTAAGTCTAATTTGCTTACATTTATAATATTAGGATATGAATATAACACACATAATACATACATATGTACGATGTTTACTAGTGGTTGTCTAGTGGGCGGTATTCGACCGAATCATAATTAATTTAAAATTAGAATTTGTTTATTTGTAATTTGTAGCACTTCTTCATCGTATAAACTTGAACTATACCAAGTAAGGCTTGGGCTCCTAGGGGTTCAATGTTTTATCTTGACCTATTAATATACATATATATATATTTAGATACCTGTTTCTCCTATATTTAAATAATAAAATAAAATTAATTAAATGCTTTAGAATAATATGAATTTGTTAAACAATATTTGTGTTAGCTTCACTGTACATAGCTCTACGTATTTTTGACACGAAACTTAGTTTTGCAAAAGCACTCGACCATTTGTTTTACATTCAATTCTAAATGGAGCAGAATATTTCGGAACTAAATTATTTACAGACTTTAATTTTGTTTATCATCTTCTTGAACAACGGTGAAGACCTGTACTTCTAGTACTACGCAATAAAACAAGCTATTTTATTTAATGGCTGTACTTACCTTGACCGAATGGAAAATTCTTTTGTATTTGAAGTTGTACAATTGTGGCTTAATTCAGGTGAAGTACGGCTACGATCAATATGTTGACACAATAAGAGAAATCAGTAGGTGCTGCGATAGATAGTACTTACTTCATGTTGTTGTGTGTTCGCTACTTCTATTATTTTTTTAAAGACGTTATTAAATTCGTCATTTTTTATAGAACTGTCACAAACAAGCTTAAGTTGTTCAATGATAGCTGTTATAAAATACAAATATGCTTCTCACAAATCCTAAGCGATTTTATGCCTTTTCCACGGTATCGCAGTGGGAGTGAATGCGGATGCTGTGCGGCTTTAGGGTCAGTTCCCGGGTGAGGTAAAGTGTTATTGGTATTTTCCTGTTTATTCACAGTAGCAACACGGGGTCTGAAACTGTGATCCGTAGACAGCAATAGGTTTGCTCTCTATTACGTGAGACCTTAATGCATAGCTGAGGAAATTTGGGTGTAATACACCTCCATGTAAATAAACACGTATATATAGGCCTGAGACTTACCCATAAGTCTTTATATCGGAAATATAGCCGTGAATATTCGCTTTAGATCTATTCAATAGGTACTATGTCCATAGTACCTACAGAATATGTTCAGAACGAGAGAACTGATAGCAGTGTGTATATGCCTATGTTAAGCGTCAAGCTATAGAGCTTGACGCTTAACATAGGCATATACACATACCTACCTACTCAAGATAATCTAATCTCTTAATGAATTAAATTTTTACGGTAACTACTGACTTAATAGGCCGTTATCACGGCCTTGTTCACTTAATAAATGAGAGCGCTATAACCTGAATATCGTGGCATTAAAGTTTATGATATCGGTGTGAGTGAGATCGAGAAAACATTAGTTGTACATTATCTCCACACAATCCATTTCCGCACAACTGAACATACAAATAAACGTCACTGAACGAGGATAATGTATACCCGTATACAAATTCAGGCATTCAAGTGGCAATGTACATCGTGTAGAAAATAAAAAAAGAAAATATTATTAAGCTTTAAGTCGTTCGAAGAGCGTGAGCAATGAAACGAAAATGTTTTTATCGAACTATCATGTAAATTAGCCTTGAATATTTTCCTTAACCATTAACAACTTATTCCATTAACCAATAAAGTCTTAGTGAAAATAACAATTATTTTGTCGTGACAGCCACTAATTTAGTTATGAAATGCATAATAATATTTCTTTAACTACTCTCGCACAGGGAACCTTTCACGAACCGTAAACGAACACAAAAAACATCCAGACTGGCAACAACTGTTCATAGATCAAACATATTTTTGTCCTACTTGAAGATTGAACCTACAACACTAGGTGCACTAACAGTGGATCTACTTAAAATTACACAAATTTTCATTTCGTGTTAACAACACATAAACACATATGTATAACCGGATCGATTTAAAGTACAATATCAGGTGCAAAGAAACAAAAGCTATCAACAATAACGACCACGACAAAACGTTTATAAAAATACCGCACTCACACCAACGTGCCAACAATTCGTGTTTTGAATATTTGATTATGACTCTAACAATAATCACAATCACAATACCTAAGTCATGACAAATTTCCAACATTTGAATGTAGGACTTTCGAATCATGCGAAAAGTTTATTGGAGTGTAATTTAATTGTACACCTTGTCGATAATACCCACCTGTAAAGGTTGACGGAGTATAACAACTCTCTGTGATTTATATACGGTATCACGTTCGTATTAATAAACGAAAATTGAGTAGACTCATTTATAATGGACCGTAATAAATTGCCCACATATGATAATACAGTAATTTATCCTCATATGGAGGTGCAACCCAGAGTGTAGAGAAGTGTATATACGGGTGGCGTCAACAATGCACTATCATAAATCAATCTAAGTTTTAACCCGCAACCCAGATTACTCGGCTAATATTACAATGTTACTGAACAAATTAAACGACTTTATATAGTAAGGTAATCTGTTCGAGACGGCTAGATATAGTGACAGGAATTCAGATAGTTGTACTAAGATAGTTAATAATTTGAGTAAGAAAGTATGTAAAGCGATTGTGAATGAGATAGTTGGAAAGGAGAGATCTAGGAAAACGTACCTTGGCTACGTCGGAGACATTTTGAGAAAGGCAAGGCAGAAGAAAAAGAGTAACCTAAAACGATGCATGCAAGAAGAATATAAAGCAAATAAATGAAGCACGAGAGATATGCTAATATTTTAGCAAGCGGTCGTTCGTAATCGCTGCCTACGCGTCCGGGAAACAGGCGTGATATATCTTCTCCTCATCTTCAGAGATAGAAATAAAATATACGCAAGTATTTGTTACGCATTTGAGTTGCCTATAAGCAATCTGACAATACAGGTCGAGGTGCTATAAATTATACTCCTCAGTTCACCCACAAAGGTTGCCATGAAATTGGTTGGACAAGTTTATTGGCAACAATTTATATGACTCACTTTAGGCGTACGGTGAAAATACAGGAATATCAACGAAATTTTATATTGGTAAAATTTTGTGTATCTTAGGGTACCTAATATGAGTTTAGCTTTGCTTTATTAGAATCGTACGTCGGATTGTCTGTGTTTGTGATTGTTAATCTCCACAAAGGTTAAATAAATTGATTGTTACTGTTATAAATAACAATGTTAAGCATCTCGCAAGCTAAAAATATATTTTCTATTTTGTGTGGCTTTATCTCAATCAATAAAAAAATGTAACAAGAGTTTCATGTTTAATAAATAAAAGATATTTAACACATTATAAAATCATAATAGTACTGTGAAAATTTAAAGTTAGTAATATAACGTTTATGACAACTTCGATAGCCGTACATTAACTTTGATATTCAGTATGTTTATTCTCAAAACTAAAATTAATTAAATTCACTAAGAAAATTCCTGGTGCCTGTACCCAATTGAGAATATCCAAGACAATAATCGCTCGAATAACGTACTATTCTCAAGATAAGTGAGACGTTGACAACTAGTCCTTGATTACTATTATTGTACCTCTGAATCGTTACAGTAACGTGAAACATAATAGGTTCACTCAGAGCTTCGTACGGAACTAGAGCCAAATCGTTTCCACACAGGCTATTGATCCCAGATAGTGACAGAATGTAATATGCATGAACAACAGTTTGTGGTGTCTGTCGATACACAGAACAGATTGTACAATGCTTGTGTACAAACCTAACAATCACGTGGAACATTGTCTTACGTTTATATATTATGTGTGTTCATAAAATAGTAGGTAGGTGTATTTACAAGTAAATAGATACGCTTTGAGTAGGCGATGTTTTAGAAACTTTATACTTTGCTCTTTTCTGTTTATTTGGCAAAGTACCTACTTACATTATTCGTACTGAATACAAAACACATACGAGTACTTATAAAGAAGATAATAATTATTTAAGATTTCGACATTTGGTTATATATTTTGCTAACCTTAGTCTTGTATGTAAATTGCACATGACTCATTATCCCAGTGAAACTCTGGATTTTGTAAGGTATCTACAGCAAAAAATATTGACAATTCCCTCTATATCGACCTTGCGCCACTATAATATGATTATAATAATTGAAATAAATGAAATTTAAAGTAAATCATGGCTATACATCAATACTTGCAAGTCATTTTATATGAACGTCTGAAGATGAGATTGATTAAGCATTACTGGTGACCTATAACACAGGTTTTTACCTAGCTTAGGCACCAGTCCTCCACAATATTGTTTTGAGAAACTGTATTACTTACTAAGCATAATATTTGTAAATATCTGAAATATTGTGGTGAGAAAATAAACATATTTTATTATTATTATTATTACTGTGAAAGTCAAAAAACAGTCAGGATGTAGTTACGTCAGCATGAATATAGTTCATGATTACTGAAATTAGTTTACTTCACATTAGTTTAAAAGCTTGTAAGAAACACACATTCTACTCCCATCATACACAAAACATCACCATGTTTTTAATACAAAATGCAATTAATGTTAACATTTGGCGTTTATTTTAATATATGAGAGTAAGAGTTGTAATGTTTATAACACATAGTTAAAATAAAAATACTGCGAGAGTTGATCCTCAATATACTTTGATTGGTATATTCTTATCCAAATCACAAATGAAAGAAGGTTATATCGAGTGGCACCAAAAAAACATATATTTCATTATAATAAGAGAATATTATGTAGCCAGTTCTTCAGACACGTTGTAACTAATAATATGACGAACTTACTTCACTCTTTTTGCGTTATTTGTACCACTAACAGAGTAAACCAACCTTCACGATTGAAGAGGCACATTAAGAAGAAGAAGAACAGGGTACGCCGACCGAGCTACATTCTTCTCGCAAAATATTTCAAATGCAATCCATGTTCGCGAGTGGCAACTTAAGGGTTACTCGAAATACTACTTGCTTACTGCTTAACGAATGTTTGTGGGTAATGATAATTTGGCTACGTTACATTTGGTCGATGTGTACTTGTGGACATCACATAACGCGTATTGATGAACTGGAGCAAAACTTGTAACAAAAATTAGATATTATTTGCTCGTATTTCAAATTTCGAGTGCTCGTAACCAACACGTTTTACTCGATTTGTAATATAAATCTATACTGGTTTGGCTGCACATACGTACGCTGTGTATCAGAATAAATGCAAAAACAATACATACTACCGATATTTTTACGAATACTTCTTAAGCAACTATGAGTTTGGCTTGCAATGGATTTAATTTTAACACTCGTAAATAATGCTCGCTTACGAATGGGTGCGGTAAGATCGCACCTTTATTGGTACAGTTCTGAAACTGTACATTTTATTGCGGGTTGTTTCGGTATTTGTCTTTTTTGTAATATCCATTTTAATATGTATCGAATTATCAGACAAATGTATATTACATATATAAGAAGTACCTACAGCAAAAAACGACAATGAATGTTCATTGTCGTTTTTTGCTGTAATATACTTCTACTACTTGTCAGGTACAAAGAGTAGTATATCTAATAACCAATGTTCTAATACAACAAATGTATAAATTGCGCATTTGCTTTTTCGATATTTAGTATGTTAGTATGTAAAGATTATGTTTATTATCTGCGAAACTGATATTTCTCATGAAAAAGGTATATTTATCATAATGTTAAGTATAATCATAAATATTTGCAAAATTACTAATTAAAATGTTTCATTTGTATCCGTATCAGATAAATAAAATGATAAATAAATCACAAAACTTCACATTCCAGTTCAAGGAATACGTTATATCAACAAATAATAACATTTGATATCTGCAATATGTTCATTCGATTACCATAACTTAAGAGTATGAATCTGTCGATTGGAAACTCACGATAATTGTGAAACGATTTTAAAATAACAATGAATATGATTTGTACGAGCCGATCGCAATAAATATGCGAGGAAGTAGGTACGGTAGAAGGTGCTTGTACTGAATTTAAACCACAATTTCAACACTACTGGCATCCTTTTAAAAACACTAGTGAAGCTACGAACTGTTAGCGTTTTATAACTCTGTGTTGCGTAAATCAAACAACGAAACATAATTATTAACATATATTTTCGATTATCCCAAATACTTGCGAGGATGAGTAATATGTAATATATTGGATTGCGATAGCTCTATGGGGAGACCAACAGACTGCAATGCAAAGGATCTCGGGTTCAAACCCACGTCACGCACCTCTGACTTTCGGAAGTTATATGACTTTTCGAAATTATGTGCGTATTGATTGACAATTATCGCCTGCTCCGTGCCTCGGAGAGCACGTTAAGCCGTCGGTCCCGGCTGCCATGAACATCTATGGCAGTCGTTATTGGGAAGTCAGTGCCCTCTAATATCCTGACACTGGTCTAGCCTTAAGGTATCGTTAGCCTTCGGGTTGCGGAGGTCAGGTGGCAGCCGCTCCGTGTAAAAACTGATATCCAGTCAAATCCGGTTAGACTAGAAAGCCGACTACAAGTGACTTGGGAATAATAAAGGCTAGGAAGAAGATATTGGATTGTTATATTTATAAATGATTATTAAGTATACAATCTCTATGTCTTGACGGACTTAATAAACATTTAAACATAAAATCACACAAACCCACTCAACTCTCCTTTTTCTATTTTTTTTAACGTGGGTATTGACCCACGGTTATACCCGGTGTGCCTAAATTCGTCCGGGGAGAGATATGGTAAATGCATTGGCATTTACTCATATCTCTCCCTGGGAGAATTTAGGCAGACCGGGTATAACGGGCTAACCCGGGGAAAACCTACCACCGTGTGCCGACTCGCTGCTTTGAATGGCGGGTGGATCATTGGAAATGTAACTACATAAGCGATCCATCCAGCAATGTCCCAGCAATGCAGCATAAATGCCTGCGAACGACGACTCCGTGACGACTGTTTTGCAAAGACTACTTAGACCTAGAACAATTATCTATGACTCATTATATTATAGTTTTTGTAGATAGGTTGTAGCAAGTTTGCTCCGAAACCATAGCGTGAGGCATCCATGTGCAATTATTTTATTTTAATGGTCCAATAACAGGTGCAGTATTATAAACATAGCCTACTTAGATAATTTCAACGTTTGTCATAAAGTTTTTGCTGCGTGAACCGTTAGTGTTTTATTGGCTCCTAACTGCACATTACCAATTTTAGAATTCCACTTACCGGTAAGCTTTAACGTGTTAAATTTTCTTCTTGTTAGTTGTCCCGCAAATCTCCATTTGCAACCGTCGATAATACCTTACATAGAGCAGACATTACAAAGTTACAACGTTTAAATACTAAATAGAGATATTGGGAAAGGCGAGTATGTATATTTATTCAGCTTGGATTACTTTTAAAGGGATTTATAAGTAGAGGTCACACAACTTAGTTAACATATAGTATTCAATAAATATTAATGCTGGTAATTTACGATCATTTTTATTGAAGGGAACCTATAAAGACGATCATAAATATTACAGGATACCATACTTTATAAACAGATGATTTTATGAAAGGATTATACAACTTTGAAATGTAAATGTATCAGTTCAATGTATGAAGTGTAACTGTGACAATCATTAAGAAGCACTTATGACTTATGATCTTCAAAGTTCAAAATATCTTGTTAGTATTATTGTATTTTAGTTGTAAGTCTATCACCCTTCAGTTTAGATTAGTTGATTCTCTTCCATTTAGTGTTACTTAAGTTTTATTATTAATTATCTATATTCTGTTGTCTATACGTACCACGTAGGTCTATTATAAGATTTTTTTTTAATTTGTACGCGTTCGTCAGTAATTTATTCGCAATATGATGTTCAGAATAATTTTTATGAATGGTCTATGGTCCAAATACATATTTCTAATGTAACTATCCTGGAGATTATGTACAAAAAGAGGCTTTTTGTTATTTTTTGTTTATTTTTTGTCAATGGCAACCCCAGCAGCCTGTATCATAGAGCATTTGATTTTTATTTTTTCTTTTCCCCTGTTTCAAATGCATAGATTAAAATATAACTACAAGAAAGGTCTAATTATAAAAATGAATAATATTAATTAAATATAAATGTGCCATTCAAATGGCAAACAATGTAGATTTAGTTTTGCAATGAATAGGGCAACTTTCTAATTCGACGAACTAACGATGGATGAAGTTAAGCGTCATCTAGTTCATTATAAAAGGCTGGCCTTTTATTATGATGTTGTAAAATCTATCCCATATGTTTCACTTGAAGTTTGATTGAGTGACACATGTACCAAACGATATCCACGACTCTTGTTTTGTGTTCGTTTGTTTATTGTCTTTTACGGACGGGCGCTGCATTAATTCTGGGACAAGCAGCCATAATATACGACTTTATTAATGACTACGTCCATGTTTGTCTGTGTGATTGATAATAATACATACGTTATGACACTTGAATGTCTTTTATAAATACTCGCTAAATAGTTTAGATGATTTGAACTCCGTATCACCTTAACCCTTCATAGGTAACAATAAATCTGACGAGCTGGTAATTGATTATGACTAATGCCAAGTCGCGTTCAGCAACAAAAGGAATCCTATTAATTTTGTTCTGTACAAAGTTCTGATTGCTGATATTTATTACAATCTGTAAGTTATAATAAACTAATCATGAGAAGCAATTATATTACTTTCTTCATCTCGTCTGAATAGGTAGTGAATGTTAACTGTTTATATGGACAAGACACAATCTAAATCCTTTCATGTAATATCGTATTTAAAGGCACTTAATACTATTTTGACTCTTAACTGTATTCCTAGTGTTAATTTTTCTTAGTACTAATTCTCGTAATAAAATTCAAAATAGAATTTTGAATAGTCTTACCAACTACTAAACTAACTAGTCCTTTTTATTAAGAAGAAAATAATATATATATATATATATATAATTATTATGACACTGACATCAGAACTCTATTTTGAACATTTTTTATTTCGAGAAGGTACTTAACTACCTCTGTGGCCCAGCTGCATTAAACTACTGTGCAAGAGGTTTCTGTCGTTTTAGAATCTTGGGTCAGGCCAACAAAACGTTACTTCGTTTTACTGCCAAAAAATCTCAATAGCAGCCCAGAGTTGGACAGTTGGTGGTATTAGACACCCTCGTGACGCGGAAAGCACGTAAAGCTGTTGGTCCTGCGCCTGATCACTTACCAGTCATGTAAAATGCCATCCCATCGGATTATTAGAATGAGGGAATATAGAGTGCCCTTGTGTTTGCGAACACACTAATTCAACATAATATATCTTGCGTAGATGGCCAGTCTCCGTTAAGATTGGCTGCCATGACCGAAATTCGGTCTGGAGGACATTATTACAAGAATTGGATCTCTGTTACGCATCACAACCTTGATAAAATATTAAATTGACTTTAACCATACGCCTATTTCACACGTATAACATTTTAGTACCAGATTTACAACTTCACATGAATCTGAAAACCTCCGTGATCGGGCATAAATATTACTGATTCATGAATATGGAGTTTTACGAGTGCCTAACCCGTTGAAATTAGGACAAAATTGTAAATGATTCATGGAAAATTAAATCGCATCGCTTGATGTTGTGTATAGATTTTAATAGATACTAACGCTATCATTCCGCTACATTTAATTTGAATTAGAAAAGCTTCTTCACAGTGTTAACCTCCGCGAATTGTGTAAGTTTAATAGTTATACAAAGGATACCACTAATTTTGTTATTTGACGACTCATAACCAAAGTACCTACGCCAAGTGTTACTGAAGAATATTTAGACGATATTCTGACCCCGCTAGGCTTCATCGCTCCGCAATTGTATTACTACAGAAGAAATAAGTATATTTATTCACCAGATGCCATTATTTTATCAGCAGAAACATTAACTTCGTGTAATATTTCTCTATGTATTCTAAATATATTTGGATAAGCACTAATAGTGAGGGCCATTAGTTTCAGTCCTAATGTTCTGCGTCTAAAGCCAGGGGCCAATGTCCTCCAGATATATCCATACTAAACACTATTGCATCAAATGTATTATCTGCTCTCAAACCAGCCGCCAACAGTAAACACTGCATTTCCATTAATTAATAATTGCTGAACTGCTATTGCACCAGTTAGGTAACAGTTTAACGATATCTATGGGTGGAACGTGACTGGCGAACTCTGGATATGCTCCGATTTAAAATGGTCACAATAAACTGGAATTTCTGGACTACATTGGACACATCTTCTAAAGTCAGACTACGTACGACAAATTTATTCTAAAAACCTAATCATAGAAAAATGGGAATCTCATTTATTCTAAAAGAATAAGCGAATATAACATAGCTATATAATACCAGCTATAGAAATAATACACGTATTTAAAATCAGATAGATATAGTTTACGTTTGTACCTTGTTTGTTTGTATATTCGTAAATTATTATTAACCAACAACAATAATTTACTAAACATTCGGTTAAATCAACTGTTCCTAATATTAGTAACAAATTTTGAGTAGCATCACAAAATTCCTATTCTACTATACCAATGAAGAATGTTTTACACAGCTTGTAATAAATAGTTAATTTATAAACATAAAAAAAAAACATTTCTTTATCTTCTTATAATATTGTTTCAGAGAATTTTCAGCCTTATTGTACGTCGTTTGATGTTCGTTGGTCGTAAGTATTTTCATAGAAAATGATTAGTATTTTCTTTGACAGAATACCTAGTAAATAAATCTCTAATGCATTTTGTACTACCTACTTTACCTTATAGTTCTAGGTTTATGTACCAATATACACTACAAAAGCCATTCAACATGATTCTAATAAACGTTCGGCAATTACCTATTTGTATAACTTATGTCATCTGTCGAATGAGATACACGAATATCCTTACTAATATTATAAATGCGAAAATGAGTTTGTTTGTTTGTTACGCTTTCACGCCTTAACTACTCAACCGATCAACGTGAAATTTTGCATACACGTTGTCAGGGGTACAAATAGGACATAGGATACCTTTCATCCAGAAAAAATAACTGTTGCAAACCTAACCTCACCTAACCTACATTTACGCGAGCGAAGCCGCGGGTGAAAACTAATACATTATATTTGTACACAAAACTAATACGTTTAGATACTTCTAAACGTATAAATTTCAAATTCAATGAGTGTTCTAAAATCTTTTCTATAAATAATAATTATTATTTTATATTTTAATTCTACATGGCGTGAGCCTGAGAATGGCGATAACATTTTAATAAAGAAATTTGATTTATTTATTAAGGTATACTATATTTTGTAAAGACCAGTGTGTATGTATAGAATTGTTATCAAAAAGTTGCATTTATTGATATATCTTCAATACCTGAATGGGAATATTAATACAAGTGCAATTCTATAACGCCTTTAAGAATATACACGACTCAGTCATCCGTATCATTCTTAGTCGATGTTGTAATTAGATTCGTTTTTATAAATAGAAAAATACCTCAAGAGATACCTATATATTAGTTTTTCAAGCACACGTAACATAACAGAGCGGCTATTTAATTACGGCCAGCTGCAAAACCTCATCGCCCGATGAAACGTTACACTTTCCCGTTCATTAACTGACTTACTCTTATATTCCCAACATCGTGTTTCCTTATTTAGTCTTGTAAGTAGCTTCGATGTAATACCTTTAGGTGATTCTAGCTGAAGAGCTTCGCGAATGCACAACACTATTTATTTATTTAAAACACGAACGAATACAATCAGTGCAGTAGATAAATAATTCACATTCCATCTATTCGAACTATGTATATAGCATGCAATATTAAGAAAACAATATTTATTTATTTATTTATATATTGGCACACCAACAACTTTTAGGCGAAACATACAATTTGATACACATTTATATAAAGACTAAACAATCTGGCCTAAGAACTAATAACAGGTGTGAGACAACATTTCCAATTTACAAGTAGTAAGTTATTATTTCTTTACAAGTAGTTATCCTACAACACAACCATAACAAAAATAAATCCAAAAATAAAATTTGATATTGAATAATTGAAAACATGTATACAATTCGTTTTGTAACAATAAAGCAGCGTTGCATATAAAAAATAGACCCTGAAATGTCAGGTATGTGTTCTTTGTGTCCGTTGCCTGCATATAAAATGTAAAGCTTTATAGACTATAGAGCTGTCCCTGTTGCAAGTTTGATAGAAAACAAAAAGCATGGTAAAAAAGGCTTTTAATGCAAGCTTATTATTGAATGGACCTAATTTCAGATGTGAATTACATTATTATCAATGTAAATCTTTCGGTAAGTCAATATAACAATTTATGTAAGTAAATAACTTATATAATAATTTAGTCAAACCAGAAGGAGCTCATTGGAAATTATGTAAACGAGCCTGTAATCAAAATGCAAATAAATTACACTAGCAAAACTTGAGGGGTGTACAGCCCCTTAGTATAGAGTGGAATTAAGGTAAGTGTACATGTAGTGAGATGCGCTATCGCTATCAGTTGTACAGTCTTTATCAGAGACAGGCAGTGCGAGGCCGTCGTCGGCATGGGACACACGCGCGGACTGTCGCGCTCGCGAACTTACCGCATCGACATCGTACGTAAACGCGATCGTGAATTAAACTTTGTTTACATGGTAAGTAAAATATATTTCATTATGATTTAGTTTTTAAGCATTGTGCATTCCTATTGTAGTTTTTTAAAAATGAATTTGTTTCGGACGTCTTTCTGGTTTTTGTGACGAGGTGTTAAATCAACACTGTAATTAAAGCTAATATTTTTTGTTAATTAAAATTATATTTATTGTTATGGCTGTTCGCTGCGGAAACGCTGTAACAGCTAAGGTCTTAATTTTTCTAATCTCTGACCTTACATATATCAAAAACATTGTAAATTATTGATCAGATTATTGAGACCAGATGTGAGATTACAACAATCACCCAAGGAATATTTTAAATGATGATGATTAATTATTTAAAATTCAAATAGCTTGGTGCTTATTTTTGTGATATTAGTGGTAAAATAATAATTATTAACTGTGGTTAACAATTTTATCTATGCTATATACCTACACATAACATTATATTGTAAAAAGTGAATATTCATCAAGTAACAGAGATTATGTATATAGAAACATCGGTGGTGCTCTGTGAAAATAGACTCAATGGAAATGGTTACAATGTTTTCATCAGGGTTAATCTTTTGGAAAGCGGTCATAAATCTATTAAACAAAAAACATATTAGGCCTTAAAATGGGAAGCTTTTTATTAAATACAGAGATTATGAACCAGAATTACAGAATTATGATAATTTATAAATGAAATACGGAAACAATAGGGATCGGCTAATCTTACGGACTTCATCATGCGTTTATTATCTTTGTAAGCTTTTACAGAAAATGCAATGGAAAATATATTTTAGTAAGTTCAGGTAATACAATGTAAAAACAAACTTCATAAACAAGTCTCTTGTGTCCAATATTTAAATTGTAAATGTTTTTCTTTAGATTAAATGTAGTTTTAATGTGAATTTAATACAATAAGTAGCCTGTAATGTGTTTTGTAAAGACTTTAACTGAAGAATAAAATATAAAAAAAAGCCTTGTCTCGTTCGAAATACCATGTAGGCACTTGCACTTGCTTGTGATTCAATAATACTATTCTCGTAACATTGCTTTTGTCCATATTTATGGCACACATATTGACGATCCCTAAACATTATTATTTCCTATAGAGAGCAAAATAATAATTATAATATCAGCATTATCAGCTCTGTTTATGAACTGTCACCCTGTTGGGCACGGGTCCCTGTTCAGAATGTGAAAAGAATAGGCCATACCACGCTAACCAGTACTGATTGGCAAACACATTTCTTCACATACCTTTGAAGAAATTATGGTAACCCGTTAGACATGCGAGTTTCCTCGCAATGTTTTCTTCACCATTAAGACAAGCAATCATTAACTATTTATTATGACGAGTTATCATTCAATCAGCTATTTATTATGTTAGTAAGTGTTATGTGTAGTCGAAAGGCTATTGCACATAAGAATAGTATATAAGTTGTATATTTACCGAATAAAATAGTGGTAAGCCAAGAAATATAAATCTTTTGCTAAAATAATGGCTAACCGAAAATCTAAATCTTTATAAAAATAGTAATTTAAACTAGATTGCTTTAGTTATACTATTTAAATGTATAATGGTCCATAAAAGTACTTAAGTTCATACAAAGTTTATAATAGGCTATGAGAAGGTTTAATTAAACTTAGAATCTGTATTTTTTCGTTACAGACGCTCAATATCATACTTCTTTTTAATAGAGCTTAATCAGAATTATAAAGAATAATTTTCTTAAGACTTGCGCTAATAACTTTTTTATTCTTAGATATTAAGACAATACTAAGAAACCGTGCTTAAGTATTTTATTATTTTAGCTTAGTGTTTTAAATTTTATGATAATAATCTTATATTTTCTTTATGTGAACACTATTATTGTCTATCTACTTATTTGTTTAGTAGAATTTCATACAATACTGTCGTTGATCCTATGGCGGAAATGCGCTTGAAAATTAAATATTACGTTGAACTTAAAATCTTAGCCTTGAGTCAGTATAGGTATAACTACATATATACAGCATTAACCCATTCGCTGTCCCGTGATAGACAATAGAAAATCTATTGCTATGTATCATATGTGATTCATCGGACAGGGAACCTGTTAAGTACCAACCTGCCAATAATTTAATTTATACCCATATATATTTTTACTGTTTTGTAATATTCTGTCTCGCATATAGCCTTGATTAGGTATTTACCGGACTGATTAAGCGCAAATGAGACATGTTCGATACAGATACATATGTAAGATTTAAGACGTAGTTAAAGCAATTTTTAATACGTTGTGCCAAGAGCATTTATGATTACCAACTTGCACCGTATAGCAAGACTATAATACTGTCCACTCCCAATTACATGGGATAACTACTGCATGCTGGCGAAATGACAGTATAATATGCCTCTGTCTTACGATGCCGGGATATACAGATCCGTTAATTGTCAAAACAAAAAAGAAAAAAAGAAAGAAAGAAAAAAAAAGAAAGGCTAGGTTAAGAGCTCCTTGAACCGACGGGCGTGTATGAGGAATGTGATGAAAGTGAATGAAGCCAGAGAAGTGTGTCAGGATCGTAGCAAATGGAAATCCGTAGTCTCTGCCTACCCCTCTGGGAAACAGGCGTGAATCTATGTATGTATGTATGTACAAAAAAGAAAGGACACACTCACACATACACAAAGCCAATTTTCGATTGGAAAATTCAAAACATACATAGCTACTTGATCTATGTATGTTTTAATTTATATTTTTCAAATCACCCTACCAAACCTTCTATAGCCCTTTCTTCTATGCTTCTGTGCATGTTCTTCGAGGCCGTTATTGGTATACCTACGCATATTTATTATTGGAAACATTATATCGCATTTGTCTTACCATGCCGTTAATTGTTAAAAGAAAAGACACACACATATACAAAGCCAATATTCGATAGAAAAATTCAAACAAGTATATTATTTATATTTTAGCTTATAATTTTTCAACGTTCACCAAATTTTCCTTAGCCCTTTCTTCTATTCTTCTGCGACATGCTCTTCAAGGACGTAAAATTAGAATGCACAGGTTAACTATTCCAAACAATAATCTAAACTAATAAGATACTGATTATTTGACGGAAAATATGATACTTTTCTGTCTTGTTCTGATAGAACACATAAAAATTTACTTAGGTAGGTACGTAATATAAGTAACATTTTAGGCAAACGTGTTTTGTTACCAAGCATACCGTAGATTACGACCCTTAAAGAACCAACATTTTATTACACAATGTGTAATCTACATAATTATTTAACGTATTAGTATATTTCACCCATCCTTCATATGTAGGTTTAAGATATGTAGGCACATAGAAGGCTGGCCGCATTCCGGAAAGTGCGGGCTGTGGTGCCAGTAAGTCCTAGTATAACTCCACCACAAGTATGGCCGGCATTCGTGACCAACGCTGCTGCGTTTCCGATACATGTCATCTATTTTCTATTACGTCACACAAGACGTATAATTTCCGGATTTAAGTATATTCATACAGAAATAAATGCGTAATTTTACACTAGTTATATTATTAATTTTAAGAAGTAACGCTTAATGTTATTCACGCACAAACCTAGAACAGACTAAATAAGATCTTTAACTGCTAAGGAAAACTAAATAGGATAAAATAGTCGTTTACTTTAAGCAGGTCGTATTTATAATTGCCACAATCGTTGTAACGATCGGTCAATCGTCGTAGATTAGAGAGCATCTGTAAAATCCGTCCAACCTTTAAACTCAACTCAAATCGTTAATATTAGATATTAAATTAAACTATAAACTTGGCGACAAGCCTATTAATGATTCTAAAATTCATAATGCACGCAATCGAAGCCGCGGGCAACAAGCTAGTTACATTATGTTATATAACAGATCGACCGACATTTTAAAGTATTTAGTGACGGATATAAATGATTTAGAACTCATAACAAAAATATACTATTATGATTACGTTTAAAATGTTACCGCCATAAACAGGAATATACGAACATTTTCATAGCGACTATTTGCACGAGGCCAGTCTTGTATTAACGCTATGCCTCCCTGTGACATTTGTAAAGGTGAATATTTTTTGCCGTGGCCGCAAGTTATATAGATACGGAACAATGCACGCTCGGGAAAAATAAAACAATAATAAAGTTACGTACGTTTTGGTTGGCAATGATAAAATAAAACTTTAGTGCGTGGAAACTTCCGGAAAATTTTCGAAGCAAACGGGTACAACCGCGTGAAACTCAGTACTGTTCGTTGAATTTTAGATTCATTGTGACGTCACACTGCAAAAAGTTACTATCACAATAAAATGTTATCACTTGAGTACAGAGTTAGTGCAACTGGCGACACTGACAGCCGTGAGTGTAACAGAGACCGGAGTTTTGTCTAAGTACCAAAGTACTAAGAAAACGACATCGCTGCGACGCGCGTCGCTTAAAAACCTGCCGAGCGATCACACCACTTTTCCGCTTCCAGGAACCTTAAAACCTCTCTTTATATTCTGTACTAAAAGAACCTTAGTATATATTTTTTAACAAAGAAAGCAATTAATCAACTGCTCTTAAATTAGCTTTCAATTTTAGGAAGAAAATCACGTACAAAATAGCAGCTAAATCAGTTTGACATTTCTAAAATATTTAGGTATCATAAATAAGCAATTAAGAAATAAATAAAATATGTTCGGTCCCGCCGGTACCATCTGTTATACTTCACCACGTTATTTAGAATTTGAAAGAACATTGTGTACAATAAAATAGTTTTACGGTGCGAACAGATGGCTTAGTATCTAATATAAAAAGATTTAGTTTGAGATATTAGCCAGTTTTATGAAATGTGTTTAATTAACTTTGAAACACTAAGACAATTCCTAAAAAAAAAACTCGCGTCGATTTGTGTACCTAATGATACTTTTTAATTCTGAAGATAATGCTAAGAAACGGTGATGATAGTGGTTTTTATATATTTATTATATAATTTACCAATAGACCAACGTGCTAGTAAATTAGATATATATGTATATATTTGTTTTCTAAAGTTAAAAAATTATGAGCCTTTTTGTTTATTGTTCACCGCCTGAATACGCATACCATATTTTCACTTTACGTTCTGAGTTTAAGTCATACGCTTTGGAGAACATTTCAGTAGACAATCAGGATTCTACGATATTATTATCCACGGTTATCATTTACGTTACTTTTTTAAAAACTAAACCGTTTTCAATTTATACGAAAATAACGAAATTATTTTCGGGTTTAATGTGGCTAGAATAATAAATACACAGCTGGAACAGTGAACGCAAAAAATGCTTTGGGCCAAAAAATATTTGAATCAGTGTTTACGCCTGTAATGAACATTCTGTTAGCGGCAGACATTTATTGAACTGTTCATTATAACGCTAGCAAGTGGGTGTGAAATTCCCCTTGTAGTCAGCAGTTTTTAAGTCAATCAAAGGAATGTACTCTGACAGCGTTATAGCTTCAATTACAAACGATCGTCATCCAGTAATATATTTTTCAAGTCCTGTACAATATAGACATTCTAACAAAATTCTCTTTGAATAATGGACGACTAATTATGTACATTATATTCATAGCACTATAATTAATTTAGATTTTACTAAGTCTACGACTCGATAGGTCTCCTTCTTCTCAGGTTCGTACGAAAACAGACATCAGTTAAAGCAGAACACAGCCTTATAGATTCTGCTTTACTTATTCTGTAGGTACTGGTTCGCAAGTTTCTTTTTAATAACCACGTGATAGCTTGCTTAAATATTTGTTAAGTACGAAAATTACTGGGATCGCGTGCGTAATATGTATATTAGATACCGCAAACATATTTTATTTATTTTGATTTAATTTTTATAGGAAAACTTACAGCTAAACCAGAAGGTATGATAGAAAAACTTATAACATAAATAAGGCCAATTACAAGTTTTCACTTATAACCTAATATAACTATTCACTTATAAACTAACCAACATGCAACACAAATAAATATTAAATAAAATGGTCAACCGCGATTACTTCCATATTATTATACATATCCCATATTGATCTATATCATAGACTAGCTGACCGCCCCGTTTCTACGTAACCCTCATAAAGTGATGTTACACAGCCTATGTTACTCTTGGATAAAGTAGTTTTCTAATGGCGAAATAATTTTTAAAATCAGTATTTTAGTTTAAGCATTTTGACCACAAAATATATGTTTAAAATGCCATATCATTTATTTAGTTGTTTGCCAACAATTAGTACGCTTAAACTTGTTTAAAAATACTTGATATACTATCTGAGCTTACAATATCAAGCAGTAAACACAACATTCACAAACTAAACATGGATAGATAAGAAACAATATCTTGTAAGTAAATACATACAATATCATCAAAATAATTATATTCAGCTAATTAAGCTATGTCTGTTCACTTAGTTAAGGTAATTGACAAAGTTGCCAATAGAAGTTAGGTATTTATACAGTGTTGAAATCAAATAAAAATATAATTTTATACTAAAGTGCCTTTAACGCCATCTATCGAGTTAATTATGCATATTGTATGTACTCATTTACAAACCATTAACATTAACAGCTACCTACTTTATTATTATAATGGTAATTATAGAAATTCAATTAGTTATTTGACGGACTTGGGGCTTGAATCCAGAAAGAGAAGTGCCAAATATATTAATCTGGTGGGCAAATAGGTTATGAAGCCTGCAAAGTCTGGGAATTGGAGAATTAAAGCCTAAAACTCTTTTACGGTGAGGTGATCACTTTGTATAATATTTTAGGATAAAATATCCATACTTCATACCAAAAGCTTTGATCTTCAGAAATTTTATTTATTCGCCGTATGACATGTATAAACCGATTATAATGACAAATTGTCGAAGTCTACGTCGACTGTGGAAATTAATAAGGCTACAAGGTAAGTCAGCTGTCACGACAAATACATGACGTACCTATGAACGATAGACTCGCATGCCATATATTTGTGATTGACGTTTCACGTATGAAATACACAGGGGAGAGAGTTATGAGATAGAACTTCGATATAGCGATAAAGAAAAATAATCTTCTTTTGTAACAAGAGGTAAGAAGTAACATTACAATTTCATGTAATTACAACTTCTGATTATCGTCCTACATTGTTGTTACTGCACGGATGGCGCAGTGATTGAAGTGGTTTCCTTGTGTTTCCTTGCGCTTGTCCCTACTGCCATTATGCCAGTTGTTGTGTGATTAATACCCATATAAAACAAAATATGCCATCCAATATAGTGCTTCTAAAGACAAGGAGTTTTTGTGTTCGTAGTTACAATATCTGTAAAGTACACGACCCAGAGCACACTAGCGCGTGTGTTGTATGTATTTTCTTGAAAATCATCCTAGTAAATATCTATTACTATATAAGTATTAAATTTTTATGTAATTCTAACTAGTCCTTAATAAACTTTTATAAACGCGAATGTGAGTAGGTTTGTTTGTTTGATGAACAAATATTAATTACAAAACCTACATTAACGCAAGCGAAGCCGCAGGCAATAGCTAGTCTCTCATCAAACTCCATTAGGCAATTATTGTCAATATGTAGAATCTCTAATCATCATTGAAAACTGCGTTGAGGCGCATCATGTAGAGTGAAATCTGTTAATTCCAAGTCAAAGCAAAACGGTTTATACAATTAGCCTCAGCAATTTTCTCGACTAAATAACTTTGGAATTACTTTTACGTAGTTGATTGTTCCTTTTTAGGTTTGAATCTTATCATACGCTCAATAAAAGAGTAGAAAATAAATTTAGGTATTTAGTTGGTAGTTTAAATAAGATATTATTTAGGTATATTAATTTATAAAACCAGAAAAGCAAAAATTTATTGCAAATGTTTAAAATTTTAAAACAATATTTAATCAGTTTTTAATTCAATTAAAATAAAAAAGGAAATTTTATTTTAGAAAGCATTAGACACCTATTACATTTATTTAAAGCAAGCTACCTACTGCTTTCTCAAACAAAAAGAGCGATAAAAGAATAAACAAATTAAACCACTATCAAATTCGCACTGTTGATGACGTAAAAATTGCTTAATGCGATAAAATCTATCGATTGCTCAATTTCTTTAAGCTATTGTGCTTATTTTACAATGTAAAGTTTTCCCCTGTAGCCACAGAAAAGATAAAATACCATAAAATGCATAAAAAAACCATAAATTAACATACATGACGTATTGAATTTTGTCTAACATTTCATAGCAATTTCTGCAAAATTCATCAACATTTTCGCTTACAGACTAGTGATCCTTTTATACCGAAAACAAGATTTTAATTAAACGCAACATTTTAATTGAAAACGACCAAAGCTATTCCTATGCAATCGATTTTCGATGTACTTAACTGACACGTGATATTCCTATATGATACACGCGTACATTATGGTAAATAATTAAATTACTCCAGCCGGAAATCATTATAAATTCCAGCCGCAACTAGCGTAGTGTTGAAGCATAATGTCATTCTATAACAATAGAGCTAGTATGAGAAATTTTCAACAGAAAGCGTCGGGTGCTGTGCCCGTGGCGAGTGTTCAGAGTCATGTAATTACGCAGCCTGCGCTCACAATAGCAATGCAATGTGAATTCTACAGTGCACAATCATACGTAATACCCGTGAAATGGTAAAAACAAATGCATTCATACTTTTCAATATATATTTAGCATATGAAATTTAAAAAGCGCTTCTTATTGACCATTAGTTTTGTTTGACTTGCCTCTAAGACGTAAATTAATAAGTTACATGCAAAATAAATGTTGGATAATATGCCCTCTCTATAAAAGTACGCAAACTATCTTTAAGGTTGCATTACCCTAATGAATGTGAGGAAAAATAACACTGTTTTAGGTATTTGAGGCAGGCTAACAAAATTTTGTTCTATGATCCACTTGGTAACAAAAAGGTAGCCTACAGTAGATTTTATAGTTTCAGCTTAAAACAAAACATCTACGGGTCACACATCGATCGATGCGAGTCTCGATAACAATAGATAAACTCGGCGCTTAGGATTCTCTCTCGGAGCACCTACCCTCAGTTTTGCTGACTATGTGCTCATTCATTTAATTTTACAGGTGAATGCTTTATGAAATGAGCAAATGATTTTAGAAAATCTTTATTGAACAGCTATTTCAAACATTTAGACGCACTTTTTAGAGGTGATTGTTCTTTGAACTGAAGAAGTAGACCGATAATTTTTCTATTTAAATTGTTTGAAATTTGTTATCGAAAACTAAAAAAGAATACATGTTTAATTATTGTATTGTTATTGGTAATTCCGTGCAGAGTTGTAGGTTATTTGAATTGAACGTTTCCATAACATTCATACGTAATTACATACATACCTACGAGTACAAACATATCAAGCTAATGAAAACTTGTTAAAACCAACATTTTGTGTTTTGTAAACGTAATATTCATTCTGTAAAAACGAATATGATATTACTATAATTAAATTCAAATAGGTGTTCGTCTGTGGTGGTTTTATGTGGTATATTAAAATATTTGCTTAGATAACGACTATTATTACCGCTATCAAGGCCAGTGAAGTAATTGGAATATATTAAAAGCGCTGTTCATATTAATTTATTATTGAATTGTAGCTAGATAGCTTTATTGCGAATTTTTCCGCGAATCTAGTTCGTTGTCCGTAGGAAACACATTTGTGGCAGCCTGCCCACACATACTGTTCTACAAAGCTGTATGCACTTCAGTTTTAACAACTTCATATGACGAAGTATTTTAATATCAATATGTGGCACTATGAACTTTACAGTGTCACAGTAGAAACACAGATAATTAAATAGCAGCGTGCGGTGGAACTAATGTGAATCTTTGTGTATATTCAATAACGGTCGCTTTGTTTTGAATTTTGTTGAGCATTTAAATAATTTATCATAATCAAATAATAAACGTGATGTAGTATCATTCTTGAAAAGTTATGTAGTAGTACGTCACATCTACAACACACCAATTGTGTTTAAGTCCTACGTAAAAAGAGACCAGGCTTTTTGCTAACTAGGTACTAATACTCTCTATAATTTTCCTTTAATTAGCTGTCGCGAAGTAATATTTTTATTATTATTAAGCTTTCCTTTTTATATTTACTTTAAAAGAAATCCAAGTAACCTTATAACCTAAACTAGCTTTCACGTAGTTTCTTTGCTTTTTATTATAATCATAATTAATTATTGATTATTCACATTTACAAGTAGTTTAAAAACTGCAACACGACTATGTAAAAAAGGGATCTAAAGAGGTCGAAACAAGAAAATAATTCAGATAGAAATCCAGAAATGCATAGGTACACAAATGGTCAAGGTAGAGCCGTGGTCGCACTTACTGTATACCTGCTATGATTATGTGGGTGCCAGGAACACCTCCATTAAACAGACAGGGTTTTACATAGTCGTTATAGTTTTTAAAACTTTATTTTTATATTTAATACTTTTTCGTAAAATTTATTTAGCCTATGTCATCCGGGCCATTATTACGAATCTATTGACACCTCATTCATTAAAATCGGTTCAGTAACATGATACAAACATACATACACAGACTGCTAAAATCATTACCCATCCTTTTGGTTTCGCCGTAGTCGGGTAATAAAGATAACCGAGATTTTTCTCTTAAAGGCATCATGCCGTTACCTCATGAATACTAAATCAGTTGCCTAAAAGTTGCAGTTTAGTTAAAATATGGTGACAAGATGCAACACGTAGAACCTTAACATATAAAGGTGGTTGTGCCAATCAGGTCGAGAACATAACACTCTCCTATTGTATGGCATGAAAGGCAATATGTTCGCGCAAATTTATAGTAAAATAAAACAACGTGACTGCCTAGACTGGTAATTTCTTACTAAAGTAAACTATACTATTTTAGTTGAGTACGCCAATTCTTTACGTGTGAGTCACATAAAGGATACTTTTTAATGACATCGCCCGCACTTCTGTTAGTTCCCGTGTCACGGGTGACTTAACAAACATTCAAACAATGACCAAAGAACTTCCAGATTCGCTATAACCATTCAAATCAAATCAAAATCAAAAATAAATTTATTCAAATTAGGTTACAAGGTAACACTTATGAATGTCAAAGTTACACTAATTTTTTTCTGTGAATTTACATTTACTGCCACGTTCAGCAAAGCAAGGGTGTAGGGCGCACGAGAAGAACGGGCAAGAAACTCATGGCCACTCTTTTTAATCACCAAGTTTACAATAAAATTTTGTTTACAAATCATAACTGTAAGGTGCTGCAACCATTTCTCCATGAATTACTACTGAACATACTCAAGCATTTAATAAAATTTGATGGTAGCCTCTAAAGCAGCAGTATGGTAAACAGGAGCATCCACTTACATGTACATACATAATCAAGACAAGGCATGATTGTAGTCCGTAGTTTAATCTAACTGTTTAACTATTTGTGAATCACACAATTTTTTATCATCTAACCCACAAGACACGGAGCCGCGGCAGTGGTTAGGCGACCACTTGTACCACTACGCCATCCGAGCAGTCGACTTATTAGTGTGAGCATAAGTGTGGCCGATCAAAAAATCACAGTCAAATCGGGTAAAAAATGACAACAGCATTTTTTGTATGAAGTTCTTAGTGGCAGTAAAGTGCTGATATATCTTTATGCAGAATATAATGTCTATTTTAGCGAGGCATACAAACGTATTTAATGCTGTGTTACCTTACCTTACACAGCATTAAAAATAAAAATAAAACATGTAAAATTTAGACATTTGTACTCACGTTCATTGAGAGCACCTATATCAATAAATAAAGGTAGACATTATTTATATTCTAAATATATGAGCCCATAAAACATTATTTTGCCTTACCACGGGGTGACCTTTGCAATTCAAAGGGAATGTGAGCTTGTTTCCGGATAAAAATGATATAAATATTCTGTTACTTAAAATACTTGAGCACAAAAGGATTATGTACATATTGTATGGTATTTACCTAGTGTTCGATAATACAGACACACCCACACAAAATTTACCCGATAAATCGTTAGTTTTTAAAGAACCCTAGGGTTTTCTGAGAATCTATGGTATATTCATACCAACCTGAAAAATGAAACTTATTTAGCCGCGAAATGGTAATGTAACAACTCGGCATAAAACTAACTTGATGGAAGTACCATTGACGTGATAAGTACGTTATCCAGTGTCACCAAACAAATATTGAAAATACCAAAATAGGAAGGAACAGCTTTTTATAAATATCGAGTAAATATGCTCTTATCTTATATCAATATATACCTATAATACTAGCTTTTGCCCGCGGCTTCGCTCGCGTTAATTAAGAATTTGACGATAAATTCGGGTTGTACTCTGCTTGTATAATAATATAATTCAATCATGATTCGAAAGACACGTGGCGCCATCTACTATCAGTAGAACGTTATTGTTGTTTTCCTCGGGAACAGTAATTTTTTCGGGATGAAAGGTAGCCTATGTCTGTTTCTGTACACCTGACAATGTATATGCAAAATTTCAGGATGATCGGTTCAGTGGTTTAGGCGTGAAAATGTAACAAACAAACAAACTCATTTTCGCTTTTATAATATTATTAGTTAGGATTAGGATTAAGCTTGTCATTGTTTTACTATTAACTAACTATAGATAGCTATCTATAGTTAGTTAATAGTTATACTTTATATATTGATTGATGACTTTAATGCCTTATAGATGGTATCCACCTATGCTATTTTCATGTCAACCGACTTGTACAAGGCTGATGAAATAACCAGCTCTTAGGCTCGCGTGTTAGAGACACGGAAGACACATACATATGATTTATTGCAATCTATAATAATAATTATATGAGTAATTGTTGTCAGTGTCATCTTGGCCGCGGCAAAAGTCCTGGCGTCGGAACATTCGGGAGTGGATCAGCGTCACGTGTTTTGAGGAGCTGTACTATCTTGCCAGGGATAAAGATACATTTTCACGGCTATTGTCCAACCTCAAGTGATTGAACAAGAAAACATGCATACGTACATTGGCGGCATGAAAAAAACTTATACCTAAAAATAATCCCTTTATCAGTGCGAAATTTACTTTATTGTATAAAATAAATTTTTTAGAAGTCTCTTTCTTCGTCCAATTACCACGAATAATTTAATTAACATGTTTATTGTTTGTTTATAGGCAATGGCCCTTTTGCAATCCAAAAATAAGCTACTTAGGTTTGTAAAGGTTGGCTTTTGTATGATTACTGCTTAATAAATTGCTGTTTATATGTGAGTTTACATTCAAATATGTCTATTTTTATATAGAGTAATATAAGACTATATTTATATTGAGGAGACAATATTGATGTCATAATTACTTAAGATTTTTGTACGATTAGATTACTTGTGAGAATATTCTAGGGCCTAATATATTTATATTCAAACATTCACATATGTTTTAAGAAATCGCTCGCTATGCTCACAATTCAAAAGTAATACCTGCATCTTAGGGTATTTCACAAACATTACACAATCCGTCCAAAGATTGAGTATTCTTCTACCCTCCGGTTCTAATATAATATGTATGTGTACGAAAAATATTATTTATACATTTTAGACTTTAAGCTTACACTGATTTCATATTTATCATGAATGTAAAATGTAATAATAATTTGTAGTATAATATTATGTTTAGGAATATGCAACGAAGTGGTGTATGTTGCAGTGTTGTGCATTTATTTTACTTAATTAAATAAATCTGTTTACAAGACTTTTCGCCGAAATAGTAACAATAATAGTGATTTATTTATCGATTGGTAAAATATAGTCTTTAGCTCTGCGACTATTTATATATAAACACAATCTCATTGGGTCCACATAGAACGTACTCACGAAGAGGATAGGCTGGAAATACGTAGTCAGTGGAGATCGTCATCAATATTTGAGTAAGTCAGTTAATAAAGTGTAACCATCAATCATCCCGTCAGCTCGTCTAACCTTTGAACATTAGTTGTACCCCTTTTGATTGGAGACATCAAATGGTTTTTCATTCATAAAACCTTGTACTGATATTATATATTTAGTTACATATTTAGTTACACTAAAATACAAACCCATTACACTTGGGAATAAAAAGGCTGAGGCAAATAATACAACTTACATCAAATTACGTTGATACAAAATTCCGCCAGATAAAGGACACAAAGGGTTGTAGAAAAATGGTTTGGCTTGATAACGTCAAGAAGTGGACACGAGCTACGAGGGCAAGCCACATACACAACCCATCGCGCACGAAATAAATATTTTAAATATAAAACTGTTGCCCATCCTGCATTTGTTAAGCTATTAAAGAGAATAAGAATAATTCTAAATGGCATGACATATTTTTCATTTCAAGTATCTCAATTATTTAAACTACTTTGTACGTTGACTGTAATTATACCAAAATTAATGTAGTTTTTGAAAATTTGTCTGTTACCACATAATTAACACGTAAACTGTAAAACAAATTTGCATTTGCATACAGATAGACTATGCCGTGTATTAACATGAAATACTTTTTATACCGGAATGCATTCACGTTTGATTCACGCGGGCGAAGTCACGGACAGGAACTAATAGGGATATACATGAATCGAAATTTGTATTTAAAAATTGTTCCATGGCCTCTTCAAACTATCGATCTATATTTTACTTGTGTCATGAACTACAATCCGATGGTTTATAACTGTTACTATTGTCAAATAATATCGAAAGTTTTAATAGCCAACGACACATACGTTTCAAAGGCTGTTTACATCCATAACCGTTGAGGAACGAACATGTCACAGTTCTGTACGAAAACACTCATTCTTACATATAACAATAACACATCGACCGTCTCGAATGGCTATAATAGGAATTCGACTCAAATAAAACTTTCACAATTAGTTTAGTGGAATTCAATATAAAGTTAGGGTCTGAGCGTCACAGTTGAATACTGAAATCTTAAAATACTTTGAAAGCGATCATTCCGTAGTTAATCGGGTTAAAAAAAGCCCTTTCGTCTGGGTATTAGCAGTAAGATTCATCTTGAATCTTCTAATTATGCAAGTTTCTCATTAATTTTCTTGTAGACTGTAAAAAGAGGCTTTTTACTAGAGGAGTGCCGTACTATCGTTCGTTTAGTTTCTAGATAAAAAATATAGTGATACAATCTGTGACTGGGGGATCTTTAAGTTATACAAATGGTAAAACCGAAATCACGATAGAGATATATCCAAAGACGCGAAGCCCCGGTACGCCACTCAATACAATCCTGTCGAGTTGGCAGCCATTCTTTTACGTCACAGTCAATAAAAGATTTGATTTTATTGTTTTGTCTTTTTAAGAACTTAATATCCTGATGGCAGAATTGGCGCAGTGATATATACTGCTTGTCTCGATTCTCTACGAGACAAATATATTTAGTAATCCACACATGCTTCTCATAAATTGTTTATATTAATCTCACTAATGTTTGTTAAGCCTTTTGGGACAGAGATGGTACCAAATTAAAAACATACATTTTGAAAGCGAAGTAGGCTCATACAACGGCTTTACTAGTGTTTGTCTATATCTTCGCTAAGTTAAACTAGCCTGGCAAATATAACGGATAATAGACTCAGACCATAATTGTTTAAAACCTGTGGTATTAAGCTAAGTTGTATTTAATTTTGATGTTCAGTGTGTCAAGTAACATAGTTAATAGATATTATTGTCTTCTGTTTACGCGAATATTATTCATTGAAATTAAACTACTAATTTAATTAAATTTTATACTAAATTAAATAATTTAATTAAAAATTAGTAAAGTTTAATAGTGATTATAGTAGTGTAACAGTTTTTCAAAATTTTGTAATAAAGTGTCAAATAAACAACGCGATAAAATCCGTATATAGTAGTTTAATTTCAATAGTTAATAGAATTCTTTACTACGTTGTTAGTATAATTAAACTGTAGAGTCTAGTAGCATGCGATGGCGGTGTCATGACGTTGATTAGATCAGCTCGTTTCATGTAACCGAGTTCGAATTCAACTAGGATACCCAGCTAAGCTTAGTCGAGCTTGATAGTCAGGCTTTTCACTAAACGGTGATGACAAAGCTTGTGACGAAGCCTACGAATGCAATTATCAACCAACTCTGTGATACGTATTGATTTTTTTTATACAGGACAATGTGCATAGAACAGTACTACAAATGAAGTTTCTAACCCATTTATTCTTCTATATTCATATTTATACCAACTACATGGCATAATATAATAATAAATACATTATATCTTAACCGACACGATACAATTTAGTTGTATACTTTATATTTCTACGTAACTTTGTAAACAGTAAATTCAGTAAACTTCTCATTAATTACTATACTTAGACGTTCATAAGTGTTTTTCAAACCTAATAGAATAAATAATTTCGACTTGTTGCCTTTAACTTCACTTAACTTTTAACTAAGAAATTACTTACAAATTGGGCTATCTCTAAAACTTAATTTCGTAGCATTTATACAGTCTACTATCAATATGCATGAAAGAATACTTAATAGCACTTTATACGATCAGCGTTTGAAACCCGGATCTCAGGCTTGGTAGTCCAACCAACCAAAGGCTTAATAGTACAAGTGTTACCAACGATGCTCTTTGAAGTACACTAACTTCTATAAATGTCGCAAGGTAATGGCATAATATAATTTATATCATCGAGTCACCAATTTAATACAACTTATTTTCCTTAAGAATTTATAATTATAAACAAGCAGCGAAAACTGGTGGGCCTAAACATAATAAATTCTGAAGTTTACACCGACTAACTTATTTAACCTTCGTGTACAAGATCGGTACATCATTACTTATTTCGATTTTGGCTAAGTTGCCATAAGTAATTTATAGACATAATAGAAGTCGAGAGCCGAGATAAATTGCTCTTTATTTAGCCTTGAACTTTTGCCACAGCTCGTAATGAGACTCTTGTTGACAATATATCACATTATAAACGCGATAAAATTAAAATTAAATAAATAACGCACATGCAGTAAAAAGGGGTTAGAAGTATATTGACCTAAGTATTTTTTTAAATTTAATTTTTAACTTATTTATCTGGTTTTTGATTTCAAGCTAGATAATTATGTCTAGCTTGAAATCAAAAACCAGATAAATAAGTCGAGGCCGATTATATCATTAGATAAATATAAATTTCTTTTAATTCAGATCTAGGACTTACACAAATTAACAAAATCCCTTACGTTCTTAACATTAGGAACTTTTTTTTAGAGACATACAGAATACGTAAATCTGTCTGTTCGACTTTTAAGAATATATTTTCTACACGTACCAATCCTGTCTATAATTAATAAAATTTCAAGCCTTTTATTAAAAGCTATGCTTCGCCATGACATTAACTATCACACACACACAGACACACAACACCATCTAGCCTAAACTAAGCAGAGCTTGTACTATGGATATTAGACAATGGATAAACATACATAATATACAAGGTTGATTAAACAGTGAGGCTTTAATTCTATCTACATATAGTATGTACCACATACAAGCTCTACACCAAATTTCAGTTCAATAAGAGCAGTAGTTTAGTCACAGGATAGATTTTTAGTTTTTGCTCAATTGCAACGGATTGCATCTGCCCTAACAGCTGACCGAGAGTCTAAGCATAGGTATGCACCTTAAAGCGACAAAAATGTAGGAGACTTGGCCCTCTGATACTTAGTATACATTATTACAGTAGCCAACAATCACGCCAAAGTGAGTCTTAATCTTAGCTCAATAAGAACGAAAACACAAGCATAACATTAGTTTGTAACACAAACAAGAATACAATAAATTAAACCCGTGAGAACAATGAAACAATGAAAGTCAACAGATGTTTATAAAATATGGTGTTTGCGTATTAAATTGATTTAATTTGTTTGAAAAAAGTGATTTTCTATTTTTATCTTTATCGAGTTTCAATGTCCATAGATCAAAGCAACCTTGTATGCTTTTTTTTGTAAATACTTACATTCTATACATAGAAACACCCAGACCAAGACAAACATGTTCATGCATACAAATGTTTGACTCGTGCGAGAATCGAACCCGCGACCTCAGGCGTGGCAGTAGGCTACACTAACCACTACGCCATCGAGGCCGATAGTCTAATAACTAACTAACTAATAGTAATTTCTCTATATCGGCGATCAACGTGCTTTCAAATACGATTCTTTTTTAATTTAGCTATTTTATCCAAATTAATTTTGCCTAAATTTTGAAATAATTTATCTAAACGTAATATGTCCTCTCGACAGTAATTAACTGCAGAAGAAGTGGGCGCTAAAATATCAGTAAAATGAAACCTCCAGTAGTTATCCCACGCAGACATCTCACAGACTTCATAATTATTAAGAAACTAACAAATGCATTCACTTGCTTTGATTAAATTACTTTTTCAGTTCAGAAAATTGTAGTTTTAAAGAAGCAAAGTAAATTAATTGATTGCAGAAGCTTTTTATTAGCTCAAGGGCTTTTTACAATTGCATCAAGAACTTGTTTTCTTTGAAACAAACAAGAGAAAATTACGGTGTTGAACAACATTGACATAACCTTAATTTTTGTTTACACAGAATCTCACGCAATTTTCTTGATTCATCCGAGTGTCGCTCTGTTTGGAACAAAGTCACGTTGCAATCGCAAGGGATTTTGACATAATTGGAAGAGATGAAGCCCAATTTATATACCTAATTACTTTACTTAAACTATAGTCTAAATTATATGTCTAAAAAATCGAAAATTAAGATATTGTTTATGAATGTATGTTTACGTATTTGAAATTGAATATCATTATCGAACATCAAAATATATTTATGAAACGTGACTTCAAAGACCTTTTTAAACATTCCAAAGTTGCCAAGAGCTCGTGCAACATTAAGGCAATGAATCCACAATGAGGCTGGCAGTTGTCCTAAATCGTAATTTGAATATCAGAATTAATCAAAGTCCGAATGTCATTGTGGAAAACGTCTCGATTTACCTAAATAATAAATAGTCCTTTCTCTAGCGCTGAATTGCCAGCGATTTCACTACTATCACTGTTTCCACTTTACTGAACACGTGATGGATGATTTAATTACTCATAGTGAATTATGAAAAAAGTTGATTAACATAGTTGGCAGCTCTATTTTCCCGCTGTTCTCGTAAAGCAGTTAACTTTTATGAGCACCAGATTTAATCCTAAGCGTCATGTTACGTTGTGACGGCCACACAAATTAACAAAGGATTAATTTTGCCGTAGTATAATAAAGCATTACGAGCTGTGGACATTGTGGCCCACAGTGTACATAGATTCATGACACCACATTGTATCTGGCTAAGCTACGAGGAACTTAATAGTCGAGTAATTGACTAATGTTTTAGTAATTTCTAAAGAACGTTATAAGACTAAGGCCAGCCAAATTACATGTTTTTGCAGTAAGAAACATTCTGGATTAAGAAGTTAAGTCATGGTGGTAGTCAGGTGAGCAGGAGCCTCTGCAAGCAACCTACTTTAGACATTTTAGGCTACTATAGTCGTTATAATGTATATGCGTGAGCTCGTATATCGTTTATAGATTGATTGTTTCTTATATAATCTATACTAATATTATAAAAAGAGATATGTTACAAGAGTGGATTAATTTAAAATTATGAGCCCAGCTGTAAAATTAAACAGTTCAAAATCTCGAAACATATTTCAAAATTAATTTTACGATGCTATTCAAAAACACAGAAGAAAATAGGTTATTGTTCGCCTATTATATGTAAAGATGTTTAATCGCCTATGATAAACCAAACACAGCAGCCGGTGTTGACCAACAAGCGTGAAAACGATTGGCGTGTATTTTCTCCTTAAGCTTTGATTGGATATTTCAACAGTTTATTTTACTCAACAAATATGTTTCATAAACATATTTTAGGCTGGCTGACCCTCGCAACTTCGTCTGCTTCACGTACAATTTACCACGTTTATGCAACATTTTTCATTGATGCTCCGCTCCTATTAGCGTAGCGTGATGTTATGTAGTCTATAGCCTTCCTCGATAAATGGGCTATACATCAATAAAAGATTTTTCAATTCGAACCAGTAGTTCCTGAGATTAGCGCGTTCAACCAAACTAACAAACTCTTCACCTTTATAATATTGGTATAGATAAAAGCTGTACAATATACCTTTACTTAGTGTCAGTTTTTGATATTGTAATAAAAAACTTAGAAGCAAATTTTTCCTCACAGGTAAAAGTATTTTAAAGCCATACTACACTTTGAATTCATAGTCCAGACACATTATCATACACCAAGCAGTTTCGAGCGTTTACTATAAAAAGCACTGATAGAAGCGTCTCTAGGGATCACCAAAAAGAATGGATTTGAAATTCAATTGTCTGCCAAAGTGAGAGCAACAAAAGAATCCGCGCATGTAATTACCGACTATGAATGGCGAACAGAATGGGATGACGTCTGAAAAGTTCGGCGTTCCCTTCTTATTATTGTGTTAGTTCACGTTCAATTTCCAGGTTTTCTTACTGCGTTCCTTTTAAATTCTCACGTAAAAATGTTTATTTGTTTGTTTATGTTGAATGATTCTGTAAAATACTACATTGTTTGGTTACTTTATTTACTCACGTTTTCTACATACGTAGTATACATTGTATATATACTACATTAATACATAGCAGCCTAAGCTGTATTCTAAAATAAAGTACTAACTATACAGAGGCGTAAATAAATAAATTATTGTATTAAATTATGTTTAGTAAATAGTTTAGTAAGTTTTAATATAAGTAGAAAATATGCCGCTACAAAATTCTGCCTGAAGTTTTTACCGCAAACTATTGCCGATTTATTGAAAATTCTCCAAACTTCAAATATATACAGAAGCTTAAAAAACCGCGACAGAAGCTGTTACTGAAGCTTCAGAACTTTTCAACTCGAAAGATATATTAACTTTTAAAAGCAGAATTTCTAAACGCTCATTTAATTATAAAATGCTTGGTTTTTATTGAGCTTACTAATCAAAGTACCATCGGCATCTGTGGAAGACATTAAAGAGACTCATTAGGACATAAATATATCACAGCATCTGGGACTGAATCAGCAATAAAAGTTCAAGATTTAAGCACGCACTGAGAATTCGAATCAACGTCTGTTTGTCAGATCGCTATCGAAATTGTTGCTTTTAATTGCTTGGTAAAAGTCCGAAGATCTATTGTTTTTGGCAATCACTGACCCTAAAGTTTATTGCTGATTTTTTTTTTGCAATCAGACTTACTATATTATGATATCAAACTTATTTTTTCTATGCTGGACTTAACTAACTTATGTCTCTTTCAATATTTGCTTACTTAATAGAAGATGATGTGATACACAAATACACGTATAAACTTTAACATAACAAAATAAAATATAAATTAAGGTTTATATTATATTATCCTTTTGATGAGTCTGCACACATTTATTTAAATTCGAACATTAGCTTTTTTGTATAGTTTTATATTTTATTGATTTATGAAGAGTGGATCTCCTAACAAAGGTCTTGTTAAAAAGGAGTACCCAACACACACTAATTATATCCATCCATCCAATGATTAAGTAATATGCACTTGTCGGTGTAGCAAATACCATCTCATTTAATTATGATGATTAGTTACTTATAACCTAAGAACATGCGTCATAGATTAAAAATAATTTTTGATTAAAAAAATATTTGATATCACTTCTTGTGATGCCTCTCTATTCTAAAGATTAGTTTAGCTGAGTATATTTAATATGTTGAAGGTTGAATAATTTTAATTTTATCTTTTCTAAATAAACGTTATCGAAAATCGTAAACTGTTATTATACGTATTCAGAATCAAATGCTGTAATGATGTGTTAATTCTCGATTTCCTATATTAGAACGAAATATCTTTTATGGTGACATACTAAACTTAGTAATAAGTTAAATACGAAACGACGCGGCGACGGTTGAAGATGGAGAATCTTTTAAGGTTATGGATTTTGACGATACACATACACAGTTCATGGGATCAATCAAACGCTCAATCGATAAATATCAGCGAAAAAATGTAGGTACATACTTATTAATATTAGTTTATAAGCAAAAGTAATTAATACGAAGATACAAATATACTTTTGATATCAAAAAACCAAAATTTGTGTGGTAACGTTGAAGGTAAAAAGTGCCGTCATAATTAGTGCATACAGAAAAAATTTGTTTGTATCTTCATAGAATCGGTCTTATTGAATAACGTATTAATAATTATATCAAGAGAGAGAGAGAAATCTGTTAGTTCTAATGCAGTAATATATAAAAGGGGAATTAATAATATATTACTTAGATAAAAATCTGTTTTCGTTACAGAAAGATTAACAGAAAATATAAATTTAAAAGACTGCGTATAAAAAATTTCCATCCTACTACCAATACATAATATATCAATGTCAAAATTATTTATTTTAAATACATACATATATAGTCTAAGGCTTATATTCCCAAAGAGGTAGGCAAAGAAATCTTACACCCATATTACGCCAGGTTTGGTTTAGGGCTGACATAATAAATTTCTTGTTAGAAATGCCAATAATACTTTGCCTAACTTGATAATCGAACCCGAGACCTCATGCACAGCACTACCGAGGTTTATAAAATATTAGGTACATACATATTATGTACATAATTTTTTTCTTCCTTATAAAAAAACAACTGCCTCACTAGGAGTAATTCCTCTATCGCGGGCAAATCGCGGGGGACTTTACAAATATTCAAACAACGAACACAAAAAACATACCATAAAGGGTGCGTTCTACTTAGCGTTCACGGCGCCCAAGATGCTCCTTTAGCCGTTCCACATGACGACTGTGATCGTTTTGATCGCGGCGAAAACGTCACTCATGACGTCATGACTTACGCTCACGCAAAGCTCACGACGACCCATTCCGAGAGGTGGGTCGACGTGGGCATTGAGAAAATTAGCGCCATTTTTTTAAATATTAAGTAACCAAGATGGCGACTACGATTTGAATGAAACGATGAATACTTAAATAAGTAAAAATTTTATAGTCTACAGTGTTTCAGTTGTCAGTCTTTTGAATTCTTCATCAGAGTAACGATCAATTACATTATGTAAATCGTAAATACGTGGTCTAAGTTTACGTTTTTCACGGTTTTTAGAATAGTATTCTACTCTTCATCTGAACTGGATTAACTAGTACTTTCTGGAGCATTATTGCGACGCACTACCAAATATCCTACTGTTGCAGTAAAATACATTTTGAATATATTTGAATTTACAATTAATTCAATACTGCACAAAATTACGAAATACTAGATTTTGCCCGCGGTTTCTTCGCTCACGCTAATGTAGATTTATGTTAAAATAGATTTTTAGTACTCTAAATGTTATTCCGATGAATAAACAATAATACTGTAAAGTTTCATCAAAATCCGTTCAGTAGTTTTTGCGTGAAAAAGTAACAAACATCCATCCATCCTCACAAACTATCACATTTATAATATCAGTAGGAAGTAGGATATTAAATATATTTTTTTAATATAAATCCAATTAACCAATAACTACCTATAAGAGTTTATTAGTCAGACTTACAAATTGTAAGTAACCTCTTTAAGGATTCGCTGTTTTTTTCTAATTCGCCATTTGCATTATTTATGTCAACGCTCAAAACACTCCATTATCCGTTCCACTCGACTTTAAAATTGTAACGCTCGGAAGCAAGTGTAACGGGAAAGCCGTGGTCGTGAGCGTGAGTGTCGTGAACAGTAAGTGGAATGCACCCAAAGTCTCATCCCTGATTATACTAAAAAGCATAACAAATGCATAGTACATTGCCAGGGGTACCCACTGAATATTATATCATCCTCTTAAGCATCATTAATCACCTGGATTACTATAGACACACAAATGTTTAACAATAACGAATCTCTTACAGCTATCGGCCTATTGCTTTCAATGTCCAAAATCTCCGTATTTGCATAATATTTACAAAATGTGTGTATATTGCGTTGGAATATTTAGCGAGCTTGTATTATTTACCATATTAAACGTTTTTAGACTTTCGCGACTTGTACAGTATATACTTAAAATAATATTAGACAACGACTCTTAATCGCAATTCCTTATTTAAAGGTAATAAATACCTATTTATCGCCCGACTTTTCGACCGACTTGTATCGATCGTGGTCACGGGTTAACCGTCAACCCGTAGATATTTATTACCTTTTAATAATGAATCACGATTCTTGTCTAATTTCATATTAAGTATACTCACCGTAATATAAAACGTAAGCTCAGCAAATTTTGTATCTTGAGATATAACTTACTTGTACAATAAGATGGCCAATTTGCTATCTGAACATATGTCACTGCCTACAAATTTTAGACGTCTTGAAAGTTAACCCAAAGATTAAGTCATCTCTAACATTTTATTACACATAGCGTTCTAACAGAAAATTTTATTGTTACAGAGTGTGTCGGCGTCGTGAAGAGTGAAATATAAACATTACCTACACAAAAAGGAATTCTTTCAAAAATGAGACCGCCTAATGATCTTCCTGACAATGACGTTGCGCCGCTCTGATAGCTTACCCACACGTCTAAGGGTACTACCTGTTCCCTCCGACCCCGAGGCCCGGCTTACCGAAAAAATACCCGATTCCAGCACTGTCCCAGATTTCAGTGACACGACCGCTCGCGAGGAAGTTATCGCTACTTGGAAATCCCTTCACACAGATGTTAAGAAAATAAAAAATGGTTTCGCACCAAAAAGCGAACAAGAGAATTCTGTTGAGGAAAAAAGCGGTTCCGTTACTGAAAGTTTCATTCCTACTTATACGCACCATAATAGAGATGGCCGGAAAAGAATATCTTATGATAAGCGACGGATCGATATCTCACATCGTAGAGGCAATCGATGTCCACCAGTACATCATGATACGGGCCAAGTCGAGTGTGGGACAAACTCGGCACATCGTCGGCGATCTCTGTTACAGCGCCTTTTGTCTTGGAGAACTCCTGAGTGTGACTGTCGTGAACGTTTTACACCAAAGCTTCAACCAGCGCCGTCAATACGACCTGAGGATTTACTGTGCACATGCGGTGTTAGTAATAATCGAAATAATATTCCGAATAAATACATCAAAAACACAGAGCGAGGTCGCTCTAAAAGTGTAGGATATGAAGCAGCACGTGAAGTGGCTCAGTTTCGGCGGTTAGTGAAGTGTTTGTATTTAATGTAATTTCTAAGTAGGAGTTGTCTATTGGGCTAGTGAATACCAATAGACGAGTCCTGTTTAGCTGGATATTTAAAGTGTTGTGACACGTTAGGTGTGCGAGTGCCGGAGCAACAGTGGGCGTAGAGACCGCGGCTGCGCTGCGCGCGCGAGCCGCGCTCACGCTCGCCCGCCGCTACTACCCTGAGGGCGGGTGGGGTTGGACCATTACCGTGGTTGGCACTATTGTTCAAATACTATCGCACGGCCTGCAGCTCGGAGGAGGCACTGGCGCCATAGCCTGTACAGCCGCCATTAAATATCGAGTCTCTCCTCTGTACACACATGGTAAGTTACATTTTTATTATATTTTCTAAGTTCCCGTTTCACCAAAGGTTTGTTTTCTAAAACATAGTTAAATGTCGTAACATTTCCTTCTGCGCCTGTTACAAAGCATGTCCACGTTTATTACGGAATATAAAAATATTACATAATAAAAGGAATTTATGAAACCAACATTGTGGTAACGCTCGCCACGGTTCCATTTTCAAGAGTTTATATTCTAAGTTATATTTTGCAAAAGATAAAACTGTATGGT
Organism: Catocala sponsa; assembly: GCA_963564715.1. Taxonomy (NCBI): domain Eukaryota; kingdom Metazoa; phylum Arthropoda; class Insecta; order Lepidoptera; family Erebidae; genus Catocala; species Catocala sponsa. Next base: position 14,503,057 of record OY751338.1, on the reverse strand, counting down.
CACTCGAAGATAAATTGTTAAAAATATGATAGATGTATCGCTAAATGTAGTAGATCGAACGGTTACCATTCAGTAAGCGTCCACCATCTTTGATTAATATCCAGGCGAGTATTCACGACAAAATGATTCATGATTTGAGTTTTCGTACATAATCTGACTATAAACGTAATTATTGTTATAGTGAAAAATATATTACACTTTATTATTTAGTGTAAAAGGTACACGTCAAAATTCAAGCAAGTAGGTAACTCTTACTTACCAATACATACTACATAAGATGTTTAGAGATGGCTCTCAGAGTCTCTATTCTTGATGAGATAGATACGTCTCCAACTTAAATCTACAGCAAGTACAGACAGTGATGTGATCAGAATTAAGCGTTACTTTCTATTGCACATAACACGCTCCAGTATACCATAATATATTATGGTTACATTGTTTCGCAAACGCAACTTGGCACTTTCCTCATTCGGTGGATATAGGTACCCTTGCCACCATAAGCGTATTTGCATGAGTAATTAATTCGGATACAACCTTCAACTATCAACCCTGAAGTTTATGTAATTCGCGATAACACCTGATTTCTTACTGCTGTATGCCAATATTACTATATTGTATAACAAGCGGAGTTTATAAACAGGCCCAAAGCACATGAATAATTTAATTTGAAAAGAGAACTATATAATTAATCATTTATAAAAATGGCAAATATTAAAAATGAGTAATTATATTTTTGTTTGCGCTTCATGGCGTTGCATTAAGAAAAGCCTCATAAAGCAATGTTCTGTAAATGCTGCTGGCACAAAAAAGTTTTTAATGACAAATTGCGTGAAATAGGTGAACCCTCTGAAGAGGATCCTATTTACAAAATATCTTTTTCATGATAACATTGTGTCCTTTTTCTTTGTGGGCTATTACATTAGTGCCTGAAAAATTGCTGAGAAAATATACAAGGCTTTTACAACAACTTAGTAATAGGTAAGAAATTGATTTAAAGTCTTATTTGTCTTAAAATTGAGGGTGTAATTTTGGCTGAGGACAAGTCTTTGTCAGCCAAATTATTATTGATTATATTTTGCGCAGCACTCTTGTTTCCTATTACTCTTAAAAAGTGATTGATAATCAATACTGTTATCCAATAAATAAGGCACCGAACTTGCGATCAACCGGCTGCGATTTGAATCCCATATTCAAATTGAAGTTCAAATATTTTATGTTATCAAATAAATTGAAGTGATAATTTTATTTAAACATGTAAAAAAAATTTAAAATGTAGTAGCACCAAACAGAAAGTGAACAAATATGAAAAAAGTTACTTTACGGAGTAAAGCTTTTATGAGCTTTTAAGAAGCAAACAAGAAATAGTACAGCACTACCGAAGTGCATCCATTCTTAACATTTTAGCTTAGCTGAAAGAACTAACTACGAATACTTAAAATAAAAAAGATATATAGAAAAAAACTATATAAGTATGTTAATCCATTGTCTAGTATCCATAGTACAAGCTCTGCTTAGTTTGGGCTAGATGGTGTTGTGTGTATGTGGTAGAAAATTATTATTATTATTATTATATAGATATACTACATTCAATTTATGTACATATGTATATATTGAAAACAATATGTTCAAGCGTCATAACATATTGTATACTATCTTTTGCGTGCGGCTCCGCCCGCGTGGTACTTACATCAATAAAAAGTAGCCTATGTCCTTTCCCAGGTTTTAAACTATATCTGTACCAAATTTCATCTAAATCGGTTGAGTGGTTTAGCCGTGAAAAGGTAACAGACAGACAGACAGATTTACTTTCGAATTTATAATATTAGTAAGGAAGTAAGGATTATTGTATCATTGTACGATCTATAAGCACCAATGACGTAAGTACTGTTGTTTAGGAAGCAGGCTATATTCTGTTCAGTCGGAATCCGTAATAGAGCGGCAACCACATAGATCGATTAATAATTGTTGACCAACGTTACCACTGTCAGTACCACAGTTGAAAGACATATCCGAATAAAGTCACTACCCTGGCTCACAGAACAATGTCATTACTCTTGACTGTAGTTGGAAATGAGTACTCTCTATATATTCTGTGATGTGGCTTTAGAATACTTTTGAGTTGCGCCGCTTAAACGGCAATCGGTCGGTGGATTGTATTCAGTCGAACTTATAGGTCATTCCAAAGTTTCAGATAGCAAATTGAATAGGTCCATACGATTTTGGTATCGAATGATCGATAATAATAACTCAAATAATTGCCCGTATATGAATCAACCCAACACAATTACAAACAATTTTGAGATTAGAAACAACACTCAGCGCTGTGGTAGCGGCGAGACGACGGCTAGCCCGCTGCACCACTAGCACTTAAAATATTAGGACGAAATCTAAGAATATAATTTTCTATACAGCGAGTGTTTGATTCCCACCAAGGCAGTTACATAAAACCGCGATCAAAGATTAATGAAGTGAGGGCTAATTTATCATGTAACGATTCTTAACCCTCACAAAAGTTGGGCGGGATCGTGACGGCTTCAGCCGCTGATCTTATCGCGTCACGTCGCTTCGGTGATAGGAAGATAAACGCTAATGCCTAAGACGCTAAAACTCATTAGTAATTTGCGCTAAAGTGTTAATCAAACACGTGAAAAGTTTACACTGGCAAATTGTGATAATATAAACAAATTGTTGAATAATATATGAATGTTGTAATGAATTTAGTTGTTATATCGTACCCCTAATTTGCTAGGATTTATTGTAAAATTATAGTTAAAAGATTTTAGTTTATTAAGTCTTAATTATAATTAAAGAAACAAATCTGGTTTAAAAACTTTATTATAATAGGTATATATTTTTCGCAGTGCAAAAGGTTAAATATTTTAAAAAAATATAATATTATATTTAATCTGTCGGCTGTCCGTTCAGGAGTCATCATTAGATAAGCAAATGTTATAAATATGCTGCTTGTCACTTTGTCATAATTTTATTATTGACCAGTTATTACTTAGGTTTGCATGACATGTAATGAAAATATATGTAAAACATCCGGCCGTCAGACCCGCGAAACAAAATTTTTAATGATAGGAGTTTTAGTTTAGAAGTGACTATAAACCGTTCAAAAGCTACATAATCTGGTGGTTCTATAATGTACCTATGTTTATTTTGTTATGAATATTGATTTTATCACAAAAGAGCACTAATCCGAGGCACAAATAAAACGTCATAAAATAGTATTATGGATAAGTCGCATTTCAGCTGCTACTTCATATATAAGTAATCCATATAATCTTTTCATTTGATGGTTGACTTTTGTGTGCTCTTTAATCACGAGATAGGAGGTTGTTTAGACCGCGATCACGAATACATCAAAACAAACACTCACGAATTGATATCGACTTTGTTTGCCCGTGGTTCAGAGCATTAATACGAACTTTGTGGAAATGGAAGTGAAATAAAAACAAAGTGTTTATCCCGAGGAGGTCATTTCGCGCAAGGTCTATGTAATTGTGGGAGAACGATTATGTTGGCTTAGGATTTGATATTTATTACTGTTCATATCGACTCGTACAAGTTCCATCATTATCTTTGTTTCTACTTTGGTGATAATGTCGATGTAATATTGGAAAATAATGTAACGCTGTTTTGAATGTAATCGTTTACTTTATACTTTAGACAATATTTTTTGAATTACCTAGATGGCACGTAATATTGCAAGATGGTATCCGGTTACCATAACCTATGATCTTTATTATTCTTCTTTAAGAAAGACTTGTCTCGCACCAGGATAAACCATGTGTCGCAGGGAACTTTACAAATATTTATACAACAGATTGAAATGCCACCTGGACTCGAAATAATCATTTGTAGATCATTCAAATTTATATCATACTAGCTGTTACCTGCGACTTCGTCCGCGTAGATTTTAACTAAAAAGTGTTTGTCTCCGCGGAACCCTATTTTTTTCCTAAAATCAAAGTAGCCTATATTACTCGTTATAACATCAGCTATCTGCTAGTGAAAGTCACGTCAAAATTGGTTCAGCCGTTTCGGAGATTAGCCGGAACAAACAGACAGACAGACAGACAAATTATAAAAATAGATGTTTTCGTATAGGTACCTTATATACTTTCATATGCACTAATGCATATGAAAGTATATAAGGTCTATATCTAAATAAAAAGCTGTTATTTTGACATTACAAACAGACACTTCAATTTTATTTATTTGTATAGATGTATAGATGTGAGATTCAAACCCTTAACACTAGGCGTAGTGGCAGTGGCGATGCGATCAATTAAACTACTTCGTCATCCGTACAGTTAATGTGAATGCTTCCAAGACCTCAGTCGCACATAAGTGAAATCAAACAAGAAGGCGCTGTGATGCAAGCGGAAAAGTGAACAATAAACATATTTGTCCCCTAGTGGCACAACAGTGCCCTACTTACTGCAGAAACTTAGCTCAAGGTTACAAGGTTACAATCTTTTGTGCGGTAGGTAGTGGTAGGTGCTACTTAATGAAAGGTTCAGCCAGACCGCTGCAGTTAAAACAAAACCCTAGGTTCAAACGAAGATCTCGCCCTCTTTTAAATCGTTTTTGTTGACAGTTATCGTCATGTATATGTATATTATCCCAATATTTATAAGTACGTATAAGAATATTACCTAGATGCGTATTTTTTTGTAGATTTACGTAACACCTTCATTTCGCTGTGGTTATAAGTCCAACGTAATAGGGATGAGCATTGCCTTGTATACTATAGTTTTGGACGCCAAAATAATTATTTTTAAAGATACAGATCGGTGAAATTGAAAGATTTATAATGAAAATTTAGCTATGGATGCGAAAAAATACCTTATAGATGCATATGAAATTATTGTTCTAGTGAAAACATTAGCTTTAGGGTAATCGTTTATTGTGTTGAAACCTGTATATTTCCTCTCTTATTCTTGATCTTTCTTTGTTTTATTATTTGCTATAAAGAATATAACAAAGCTTTCTTATATTATAGGCCTTTCGTAGGAAATTGAATTAGGTAACCATTTAAGTAAAGAAGAAATATAATTTGCGTCATATTCACGACCCGCCTATTAAGAGTAGAATTTAAAAAAAAATATTGGTACAAAAATGTATACATTTAATATAAATTAAACTAGCTAATTATTATTATTCTAATATTGAGAGTGAATAGGTCGCGGTGGTCCTGTGGCCTGGCTGCCGCGCTCATCCGATTTAACCCTGTTAGGTTTTTCTTTTGGGGTCATATGAAACAACGGGTGAATTTTGAACCGGTTTATACTAAAGAAGAGTTATGGGAGCGATTTTCATTTGCAACTGCAACCAGTTGCAAATGAAATCCGCGAAAATATAATATAGTAAAAAGGGTTACTAAACAAGTCGCTCTTAGAGAAATCGCGTGTTTGTTAAATCGTAGCGATCACTTCGAGCATCTAATGTAATTTACTTTTATTTTGTAATAATATTAATAAATGCGTATTTGATTTAGAAATTGCTATGTTTTATTTAAATAATTAGGCAGATATTATTAATTAAATTTAGAAGGGTTCAGAACCCCCCCATTAAGGTCAAAGAGAGCTCAGTTTGGACAACAATTCTACAGTTAGTGAAAATCAATTTGTAATTCTGATACTGGGGTGTAGAACAACTCAAAAACTAACAATAAAGCAAATAAAGAACAAATTTTTTATATCAAAGTTGTCGTATTATTTTAGAAAATGTTAAAATAATGTATGAAATTGTGTTTAAAATTTCTCTTTTATGAGTCATAACAAAAGTAACTTGCATTACATAATATGGCCGTTAAGTTTCTTTTTTTATTGTGTATGCTGTCAATTTTTGGACAACAGTATGTGTCTGTGTGACCCCTGGGTCACAATCACAACATTAAACCTGTTTAATGTTGTGATTGTTAGATTACTTATATGTCTAAATACATAAGGCAAATGTTAAAATTGCCCCATCTTTGGGGTTTTGGAGTTCGACCCTCTAAATGGAATGTTTTATCATTAAAGTTAGATGTACTTACCGTCCTTAAAATTAACATACAGCGGTGACAAACTAAAATTGGTTTAACACATTTCGTCTGTAGATTAATAAAAAACAAGCAAAAGAGAGAAATCCATAGTCTAAGTAAGTATTGCACGTACGTACTACGTATAGTTAACGGATGGCACGTATAGAACACAGTATAATCATCAAGATTATCCTCTAGCCTGCGTACCCACCTAAAAAAGGCGACTTGATTTGTATTCATCCTATATTTTGGCGTGGACTATGTATCATCGCGTGGGCTCGGGCATTTTCGCAATAAGAGCAGGTGCGGCAGTAGTATAATCATTCGCATAATATTATGTGCCACATAGAAGTGTAGGTAACATAAATTTTACTGACCTTTGCAATGCGCTATGTTTGATACGATCAGAAAACGCTGAAATACTATCTTGCCAGCGACTCTATCTAAATTTCCAGGGCAACAACTAAGCCCCGGGTCTATATGTATAGATATTTTTAGGGATTGGTAAACATTTTCCTTTAGCCTATCATTTATAGAATTTTGTATTCTATCATTTGTAATATTTTAGTTTTACTTTGCTTCTTCGACATTTATGATACAACTACTCTCCTCTGTCTTTTTACACATATTTATGATTGCTATTCCACTCTCGTGGCTTGTAGCGTTATATTATAAAATTTGGTTATCAAATGCAAAAGCAACTTACATTTCCCACCAATAATTGTTGAGATTGGCGCGTTGGAACAAAAAGGCAAACAAACTCTTTAGCTCTATTATAATAGAGCTAAAGAGTTTGTTTTGTATTAAATAGTTTTTATTTAAGTTTACATTTTATTAGTATTTGTTCAAATAACTATATTCTTTTAACGGTATTTTCAATCAATTTGTATGCTTTTTGTTCAACACGAGATAGTGCAGGATACAAGGAAGCAGAAAATAAAAGTAAAACCATGACCAAATACGGAAATAACTGTTCTAAATTTTTATGTTTTAAGTTCTTTCTATTAGTGTTTTTATGTGTTATCGTAGTCCGTAGAACTTCGATGTTTGCATAGTGTATCTATTCGCTCTGACTTAGCCTTGCTAAACAGTATGAAGAAGTTTTTATTCGTTGTAATATTAAGAACTTCTTGGTCCGAATATTATGTGTTTCTGAATGGACATGGATACGTAAGAATAAGTATTTTATTTGTAACAAAAGAACTTTGTTCCTTTTCAAATATCTGTTTGATAGAGATATGTTTACACGCCTAAATTCACACGGATACCTACCGTCCAATGCCAAATGCTAACGATGATTTATAGATTCAAGACATGAGCTCACATATTATGTAAGTTGCTTCGTATAGAATTTGTCCGTAATGTATTAACACGGTTAGGTCGCATTATAACTGTGTTACGTCGGACGTTAGTACAGGAATAGAATGCTAATGTCAATCAAAGTTTTGACTAGACCCCATTTTGTATCGGTCTTGGAATTAATTAAAGTATGCGTAACTGCCAGACATAAACTGTCACATTTACAAGTCGTTTAATTTTGGTTGCCTAAAATACAATTTTCGAATATTTATTTACATTGTGAATAGTAATCGTGTCTACTAATTGTAAGATAAAATATTAAAACTAAATTTTACTAATAGTATACCACATCTGATTTCCTTATTAGATGTTACTACATCATCGAATATTTTAAAATTACGTTATGTCTAACATATGCAACGAAAAGAAAATAAAAAACATTGAGCCTAAATTTACCTTCAGTGACCACTTCTAATATGTTTACAGTATCAACAAGAACATTACGGTTTCCCCGTAAATTAACTTCAAGATATTTTCTAGTCCAGATTTTAGATGCACTACATGTCTTTGCCACTACACATCACCTAAATACACACCAGCCTTTACTCGCACTGTCTGTCTGTAACATAAATACTAAGCACTCCGCCCGCGCTACTTACAGCAAGGCTGCACCACATGTCGCTATTGACCTCCTAGGAAACACTTGAGAATGCGTTTCCTAGTTCAAAACGCAAGTTGCTAAAATGGATTAAAGTAATCGCAGCTGGGTAACGTTATAACTTCTAGGGATAACCCATTTTATTTTGTATGGTTATCATTCCGTGACAAAATTCGTGAAAAGTAGTTTATTTTCAACTAGCTGTGACCCGCGACTTCGTCCGCGTGGAATTTAACAGAAAAACTATAATAAAAGTAGCCTAAGCCTACTCCTTATAACATCAGCTATCTGCCAGTGAAAGTTCCGTCAAAATTGGTTCAACCGTTTGAGAGCTAGAACAAACAGACAGACAGACGGAAAAATTTAAAATAAATGTTTTTTCATATAAGTACCTTATTACATTCATATGCATTTAGTAAAAAACTGTTATTTTGACATTATAGACACTTCAATTTCTATTTATTTGTATAAATATATACATTGTCTGATGTAAGAAATACTCACGGCTTATTTGTCACCTTTTATTTTCATATACCAACGTGTCCGAAATATAAATTTACTTTAAAAAGCTTAACAAAATAAATACAAGAGTAGTCAACTGTCATAAACCGTTATTAAAAAGTAAACTAACATAAAATGCATAAGAAAATACATGGTTTAATTTCAAAAATAATTTATTATTTAATATTGTCTTCTGTTTAGGCGAATGTTATTCATTGAAATTAAACTACTATATACGGATTTTATCGCGTTGTTTATTTGACACTATTACAAAATTTTTAAAAACTGTTACACTACTATAATCACTATTAAACTTTACAAATTTTTTAAGCTAATTAAAGTATTGAAACTATTTATATTATACTATTTAGATTTATTTTTACACATTCCCCGACGTTTCGGTTGCTTTTCAGCAGACATGGTCACGGGGAGACTAAGATGGTAGTTGTCTCAATGTTCCAGTGTAGTTATTTCAAAGTACCCGAACATAATTTAATCATGGGTGTTTCTATTTACGCAGAATGAGCTCAAAGTATCATGAAGTCTAGCTGTGGTTTGCTTCTTCTTGAGTTTAACTATTTGAATTACTGGATCCCAAGCTGGTGGTACATTCCAACCATCTTCTCTATTGAAATTAGGATGTTTCTTGATTTCAATAGCCTCGCGAAGCATCCTTGGTAGGAATCGGTGTTCTTTAGCGAGCATCTGTGGTTTGTTAAATCTCAGGTAGTGGTTGGTCCCCTGTTGCACATGTTCACACACAGCAGACTTCAACGAGCGTTGGTGTTTTACATCAGCTATGTGTTCTTTTATGCGGGTGCCTATGCTTCTCTTGGTTTGACCAATGTATGAGAGTCCGCAGTCACAATCTATTTTATAGACCCCTGCATCTTGTAAAGGTTAACAGTTTTTAAAAATTTTGTAATAGTGTCAAATAAACAACGCGATAAAATCCGTATATAGTAGTTTAATTTATTATTTAATTAAAGTTGAAGACATTCTGGCGTGCCTTACTTATGAATGTCACTGGCAGATCACGTTCACAATAAAATCGTCGACCATAAACATACATACGTTTAGTTCATTGGGAATTTCCAGACCACTCGCGTAAGTCCCGCTGCTGGGAATATCAGAACGAAAACTAGCCTATGTGTTAATCCAGCTATCTACATACCAAGTTCCATCGCAATCAGTTTAGCAGTTTTTGCGTGAAAGAGTAACAGCCATCCATCTATCCATCCATTCATCCTTACAAACTTTCACATTTACAATATTAGTACGACTAGATTTTTTCCGCGGCTCGTGTGCTCGCACTTGAGTTAATCTAGATTCTGTCAATAAATTTATATCCCTCGGGTACAGTACGTATTTTCTAGATTAGTGTTCTTTTGTGTATGTGAAATTTTATGATGCTCGGTCGAGTAGTTAAGGCGTGAAAGCGTAACAAACAAACAAAATCACATTCGCATTTATAATATACTAGATGACCCGACAGTCGTTGTCCTGTCAATCTATACAGAAATACATTTCACGTAATTAATTCAATATCAAAACGAAATCAATATATTTTCATATAAAAATACTATTATTTTTTGACATTCCCTGCGGATTTTTCGCAAATTTTCATTCATACAAACACAACAAAAGAACAGCCGATTCGGTCGAGCCGCTCTTAAGTAATGATCCGTCATTCATACATGTGGCAATTGATTTTTATTTATAAAGAAGTTAGAAAATCTTGATACAACACATGTCATATGTAAAAACTGCAACTATAAAATAAGATGTATAATATATTGTTCATATTAAATCTAATATATCACATGTATGCGATTTATAAGCGTATAAATCAAAGACTCAATATCGTCGTATTCGCTTGCCTATATTAAGAACGTGAGATGAGTTTTTACTTACTCGCACCAAATGTTGGAACACTTGATACCAATTTTGATAGTGTAGGGATCCCCTGTCTTGAATAATCTAGAACCTTAATCTACTTCACTCGAGTTATTGGCATACTTACGAAGTAGGCAGTTCGTGATGACAGCAGTTTCGGGATAATAGCATGAACACTTGTAATATTTTCCTCCAAACCAAAGGGATCATTTTATAAAAGTGGCTAATAGAATTTCAGTTATACCTATATAACGTATTAATTATTAAAGCATTAGGCTTTTCAATTTTATAAGTATGTAAAGTTCAGAAGTGTAACATCATATTAACCTAATAAGTCGCAGCAGCACTCCGGCGGCCAGACACAATAGAGTTTCAATTATGTCTTGAATTCCAAAATTGACAGTTTTAGTATTGTAGTTGTAGTAGTATATTAAGTTATCCTCAATATATGTATAACCTATTCCTGTTGTCGTCGTAGTGTTCAATAATTCACCATCGTTTTACTATATCAGTTTCATGTAGCTTCGTACGTTATATGTTACTATAAGATAGACAAACTGTACCTATTTTGGATTGGGAATAAATATAATGACTATTAAAAATACTATTTGCACAGCAAATATTGCACAGCATAACGAGCACCTATACGCCTCAAATCACTGCATTCCGTCTCGGAAGGGTTAGGTTATGTTAGGTTCCTTCTTAAACCCACTCAAAAATAGGAGCCCCGCGAAGCGTTTTATATTAGTATTTTTGGTAAGCATATTTTGCTGTGCAGTTACATAATACCCTTTTGTTTTAATAAAGATTATTATTATTATGGAATGATCATGTCTATGTTAATATTATAAAGAGGAAAGATTTGATTATTTTGTTTGTTTGTAAAAATTTACCTCAAAAACGACTCAACCGATTTTAAACATTATTTTACCACTAGATAGCTATATTATCACAGAGTAACAAAGGCTTTATTTAATTTAAAAAAGAACTGTTACTAACATAACATAACCTAACCTACTTTTACGCGAGCGAAGCCGCGAGCAAAAGCTATTATTAATCTCATATATTTATTTTAATATATTTACACTGTTATTGAAAATTATTTTATGTTGTTATAATAACTAACGTATTAGCAGAACTTTGAATACTTTCTTTTACGAGATCACGATAGGATAAGAGTCTATTTTCGCAGATAGCATAAATTAAGTCTCTTTTCTGTACCCTCAATGACAATAATATTCAATACGCCAAAACCATGTTAAGTGGCACTTACTAAGTTTTATTTCCACGAGAATTAACATTACATAGCCAACTAACGAAACAGTTGCCAAAAGATTACGCTGAGCTTCCATTCGTATGTAGCTCTAGGATTCTATCACGTCCAAAAGGCCATTTACCTCGAACGTGCCAAAAAAGTAGTGCCAATAATCGTTTAAATATTACCAGGATTGACCGCAGTTTCATTACGTTCGCATAATATTAGATATTCATAAGGAAGCTAATGAGAAATTGAACAAGGAATATTAATATGAAAAAAGAATATCATTAAAAACCAGGCACGGCGCTGTTAAAGGGAAAGATCTGTAAGAAACGGAGGAAAGGGTGTGAGCTGTTTCTTAATCGACGCGTTCGTAGGTGACAACGTCTGGTTGCAATTTAGATATAAAATTGAATCCTATTTATAGGTAACCTTGGTGGGCTGAAGGTTTAATGTACTTAACTCGCTGATAGATTAAATTAGCATAGCTTTGTATATATTGAAGTTAATGGTACAGGCAGCAACATAAGTATCTGAACATTTAACAAATTTGTAAACGTATTTTACGAATTATAAAGCCTAATTATGTTTATTTTTCTTTTAACTGTTACTGCTAAAAAAACTGTTAGCTTTATTTGAAAATAGAGTCGATTGAAATCTCGCAAGTGTGTATCGACTCGTATTGCAGACTATATACACTTACATACACGTTTTAAGAACGATAGATTATTCTTTAAGATATGTCTATTAGCTTATAGCTATTAGCCGCATAGCACAGCATCGCTAATAATAATCTCATTCTTGAAACTTATAAAGAATATTGGTTAGAAATACACGAATTATATCCTGAACTATATTAATAAATAATCAAATATTTTAATTGTTTGTCTCGATGCGTTATTTAACCGCAAATAATGGAAGCTATAATGAGCGCATTCTCGGTGAGGGTTGATCAATAAACGTAATAATTAATAACAACCTATACATGTAGAGAATTTCAATTAAAAATTAATTTAACATACTGCGCCGACCTAAATATCTTGGCATAATGTTAGTAAAATACGATGCTTTAAAAAATTTGGTGATTTCAACAACAGACACATTCGTTTTTTGTGTAGATGTCGTCATAAATTTGATTTATTCGTTTGGTGAACTAGTTTCCTGATTAGTTATGTAATCAAAATTATATATTGTTGAATTCTAAAACATAAATCAAATGTAAATTAAAAATATATAATAATAAATACCCTTGTCCAATTTAAAGAATATATTTTTAAAGATATCATTTATTTTATTAATAAAATCTTTGACTATCTATTACTTACAGTTTTCTAATAGTAAAACCCAACAACCCACATCTGATTTGGAAAAGAAACCGATGACCTCATGAAAATAAATTTATGCTCTGTAGCATATGTTTTCTAGGTCCTGTTACTTTCGAGGCATTTTAAATCATAACGTTTTCCTTCGTGAACATTGATAAAGTGGCCCAGACAATTGCTTTATAAATAACTTAAAATAAATAACATAATTCCCACATCTCCTGGATCTTTCACAATTTCAGACATACTTGACACTAAATAAAGTAAATGCCATTTCTCAGGAGTCTAAAATTAGTATGTGGTGTATTTATAAAGTCTCGACTATCTAGACATCTTGGTGCTATGAACTTGTACGCTGTTGTGACGTACTCGTTATTTTTAGATCATATTGTTATCCACAAATTGATCTCGGATTATATTAACGTAACGATGAAATGGCGTTAACGGCCTGAAATTTATTGAACGCTAAGTACGTAATAAGTTGTCACTATAAATAGGCTACCTAGTTGGTGCCGTGGCACAAGTTTGTGGCCGATTGTGGGTAACGTGTTCGAAGACTAGGTTGGTTAAGTGGTAATGAGTTACTCGTCACAGTGGATAATAACACTAGTGACTGCGTCTACTGTTCTGGGGTCTCGAATTCGATTTCCGGGTCGGGCAGTGTAATTGGATTTTTCTGTCAAGAATTATAAATAGCAGCACAAAATCTGTGATTTTTCTCAGTAGAAGATAATAGGCTCACAACCTTTTACGTTGGACTTCAAAAACATCAGGCGAAATTAGAGTGCTCTACACATTTTTCTTCCCCAGTAAGCACATATAAGCGTATGGCAAATTTAAAAAAGCTAAGTATCTTCAGCGACGTATTATCAGTAATAGACCTGTACGAGAAATTTCTTAATTTTGTTTACTAAAACATACAACATGTGCGTGATTGACAAATCAACAATCCATAAAAACTTTGAAAATATGTGTATGTATATCTCAATGTCAAACTTGTAATTAGACCCGGTTAAGTCGTATACTTAACTGCTCCATATAGGATAGTTAAATTACCTTAAACTTGGTTTCTATATGAAACTTTTTAGTGTTCCACTGCCAAGCGATTCATATTTTTATCGTAATTACTTGACTTGGTTTTGTTGAAGTATATACAAACATTGCAACCTATAAAATACGTAACTAAATGCCTTTAGAACTTATTCAAAGACAAAAACTTTTCATTAGTATAAGTCATCTAAAGATAATATATAGCCTCTTTACAAAATGTTATTATTTATCCATAGCTGGTATTTCGGTTTGTTGATTCATTGCTAAGCGTAACAAAACTTTGCTCGAATATTGCGCAAATAGATAAGTTTAAAACAATGATTCTGCAATATTTGGATGATCGATGAGCTTCTAATGGAAACTTTCATCCTCTAGATGCTTTCAATATCTGATATTCATTGATACGCTGAAATTTGATAGGATCAATATTCTCTAAATTTATTTATCGGCCTTCAAAGCGGCCATCATAAATTAAAATTGCTTCAGATGCTGTTGAAATGTAAAGAATGTTCGACCTTGTGTTGTTTGGTGTGGAGTTTTCCTTGTTATTGTGGTCTACGATTTAGGCGCCGCGCGTCGCGTGTGTCTTTGACTCTTGAGGGATGAACCAAAATAGGGCAACAGTAGAACAAAGACGTCCTTAAAGAAATTATCTTTCCTTCCTGTCACTTCATCGTACCTTATTGAGCGACAACCTTGACTCAAACTATGTCAAATACTACGTGTCACGTATGTTGACGTGAAGAACTTGATAACAAGAATTACAACTCTAGATAAAGCTAATCGTCACATGCTTTTACTTTTTGAGGACTTGTATAGTTATCAACATAAGTACACTTATGAGATTTTGATCTTTTCAAATAATACCATAATATGTTACTGTTTTATAACAGTAATAGCTAAAAGTGCATTGATTTAATCACAGTTCAAAAGCACAGAATAAATTAGGACTTTTATTTCATAAAATACTTTGACGTATGAACATATATATATGTTCATATGCTTCTGAATCCTAAGTTTTTACATGTGTTTAGGTAAAAACTTAAGGTTAGGGGAGGATACAAATGACCTAAGATTACTTAAGTCGAGAAAAAACTCCTATAACTGGCTGTAACGACTTTCATAAATTGCAGGCTGGATCAACGGCTTAGCGTACTCTCAGAGGTGAGAATAAAAATTTATGAACACATTTTCATTTGAAATTTATTTTTACATTAGTGTATAACAGTAAACATTAAGGGCCACTGAATTAAGTAAAATTAGGTATTGAACTATTCTAAATAAAAATAGAACTACGTGTATTAAAATAACAAACTAAGCTGTTAATGGCGCTACAGCAGTGAGCGCAAACAGAGATACTAATATGCGATGCCGGCTTAAGTAAGCACGTAGAAGCAAAAAGTCAGTCCTCAGAGTTGGTATTGAATAGAAACATCTTTCTACCCATGTTGAGTGAGGTTAAGAACTACGAATAAATAAATCCAGTACACCTAACGTAACGTACAAATTCCAGCTGCTAAATAAACAAATAAAAAAGGCGTGCACCACTAACGTATGGACTGTTATGATTTGGTACTGTGTAATATCTCCAAAAGAGTAACCTTTGACACAACTGTCATTTCACTGATTCAGTTTCAGGCTCGGGCGCACGTTATTGTACGTCTCAATTTATTAAATCAAATAGTTTTTAATGTACGACTACAATATATTATCTACCGGAATCTTGATTTGTGAATGTTTAACTTCAACTTAGTGCAAGTATACATCAGGCAATCAGCTAAGCGCATTAACAAAGTCAGCTGAAGGATCTTAGTTTCACGGCATTTACAAGTTGTTTTTGCACCCGGCTGCACTAAGTTAGAATTACTCTGCATTTAGATTCAAACGTACAGTCAAGGAAAGCTTTTTAAGTACCTAGTATTAGTATCATGCGCATACATACCCGCCTGTTTCTTAATCGCCCGATAGGCAGAGAGACGCTTTTCCAGTACTACTAATGGATACCATTTACTTAATTAAGTCTCACGGCATTTTCTTTGCACGTTTTACAAACCTTTCTTAAAATATGTGTGCCATGTTTTACATTTGCCAATTATCGCAATCATAACTGCCTATGCAGTTTTATATGTCCTATTTCATTTCCACACGATTCAATCATAGCTTTATTTATACTTGTTGTTATGGAAATATTTTTAAAATACTAAAATCCGTATCTATGAATCAGAATGTACTTCTGATTCGGATATTTGAGTGGATGACTCGGATAGTTGATTGCTTTTGGCAACGCTAACCGAAAATATCGTATTATACGAATGAATAAAACAAAGAGGATTTTTGAAGAATAAATCCGATATACTACAAGACCAATATATTCTAAGTGGCATATCCGAGTTTTACATACATGATTGTTACCCAAAGAAAGCAGTCGCGAAGTAGCTGGCTGTAGATACTTATAAACATTTTTTTTTCTTGTTTGATAGCACGTAAGTCGTGTAGACGAAATATAAATGATAACAATACCTTTAACTTTGAATATCTACAGACAATAATATATAAACAATTCGGCATATCTAGTTACGAGGAGACTTACAATAAATATAACAAGGAGCCTAAATTAGAATTTATATTTATTGAAATTAAACTACTATATACGAATGTACCACCAGCTTGGGATCCAGTAATTCAAATAGTCAAACCCAAGAAGAAGCAAACCACAGCTAGACTTCATGATACTTTGAGCTCATTCTGCGTAAATAGAAACACCCATGATTAAATTATGTTCGGGTACTTTGAAATAACTACACTGGAACATTGAGACAACTGCCATCTTAGTCTCCCCGTGACCATGGCTGCTGAAAAGCAACCGAAACGTCGGTGAAAGTGTAAACACAAATATAAATAGTATAATAATATAGTAATAGTATAAATAGTTTTAATAGTTTCAATAATTTAATTAGCTTAAACATTAGTAAAGTTTAATAGTAATAGTAGTGTAACAGTTTTCAAAAATTTTGTAATAAAGTGCCAAATAAACAACGCGATAAAATCCGTATATAGTAGTTTAATTTCAATGAATAACATTCGCGTAAACAGAAGACAATACTAAGACAATATTAGAAAGTATACTTCATTAAAGTGTAACCTAATAAATATAGAATTAAATAAAGAGAAGACACTATTTCAATATCCATTACATGTTTGTATAAGTGTACTTGGAAAATAGACAGCGTGCTCTTTCAACTGTGAGGAGAAATTGGGTCACCGTGCACAACCTGAGTCGCGACGATATTGTTATACAAATACTTACATATTTAAAAGAAACTTCTAGTTAAGTATAAAAACAATAACATGCCTCTTCTTTTGTATCGCACCATCGCTGAAGGGATACACGTCATGTTCTTTTTGTATTCCGTTCGTAATTTTTCCTGTAACCAGCTCGCAGCGGTGCAAACTGTGGCACATTGTACATTATTCGTCCGTGTTGTGCTAACAATAACAAATTTGTCATATTGTATGGTAATTCCAAGTGTTACGGATTATGTTTTTAGAACAATTTTGTCATGAAAAATAGACACCTTAAGATTCTTTTTATTATTCTTAAAGACGAGTCCATTACGAATATATCCGGTATCGTGGGGATCTTTACAATCATTCACACAACTGACACAAAAAATACCCACAACATTGTGGATCTCAACATTTTTTGCACCGTGTGGGGATCGAACCCACAACACTTGATACTGTGGCAATGGCGAGGCGTCCACTTAATACTGGTATGTCTACAGTTAAGTCTTTGGTTAATTATGATGTAGGGTTGTGTGATATGATGATATATGAATGTGATAATAGCTCAATGGTTAAATAAAATATTGGGCATAAGTACGTATGGAGTCAACAGCTTCAATACTCAAGTATTGAACTCATTTAACTTACAATTAAATATCCAGTAATAAAACAAATTATTTATTGTCAGCTGCAGTGTTATCAATCAAAAGTTTCCGTAACGAAACAGCGAAAAACATGGCACCTCCTTTATGTATGTTTTTGTACGCATAGCAGTAGACCTTTTATCATGTACTTAACCCAATATCTGTGGCTCCATTAGGCTTCTTAGTCAGATTGAAAGATGGAAATAAATGAATTGATGCCAAATCGAATATTTCGTTATGAGAAAGGAATTGTTTTCGTCAAGCGGTTTCAAAATAGATTTTACGCTTTCAGTTTTATGAGGAAAACTTAATTTTACTGATAAATGAAACTACAAATTTAAAAGCCATACTGTTACCGCAGTAAGCAATTTATGGTAACACAATATTGTAAATGGAGAGATCAAGATTAAATAGATTATAAATTGTTATAAAATTAATATTGTTCAGAGAACAAAGCTCAAATAAATGACTTTAATTTACTCAATTATTTAAATTTTAACAGGTCCAACATTTATCAGGGGAACAAAAGTATGAAATTGAATCCATAGGCGCCGCCTTTAATTGACTAAAATTAAATAAATGTAATCAAATTTGTTGGGTTTTAATGTAATTTAATCTGTATTTTACTTAATGGTAGGTAGCTATAGCTTCATTTCGTTTTTACGTCTTCGTAATTCGAAGAATTTAAAGAATAATTTAAATTGTTTACTGAGTACAATCTGTAAATAAACAGAATGAAATTGAAGTAGAATAACCTAACTACGTGCCTGACACGACGTGTTTTCGATGCTTTTTTGTCAACTTCTTCCTTAGACATCTTTAAAATGAAATGTTCTACCTCAGTAATATTTTTATGTTATTTCTCCCTTATCTATACTAATATTATAAACCTGATGAGTTTGTTTGTTTGAACGCGCTAATCTCAGGAAATACTGGTTCGTTTTGAAAATTTTTTTTAGTGTTGGATAGTCTATTTATCGAGGAAGGCTATAGGCTATATAACATCACGCTACGACCCACGGGGGCGGTGCAGTAACGATAAACGCGGGTGAAACTGCGGGAACATCTAGGCAAGTAATATAATGACAAATATGGTAATTTTGTTCATAGTTTGTATTATTATTAAAGCTACATGAGAGTATTTTTATAAAGTAAATTTAGGTGTGTAAAGTAACAACAGATCGACTTACAAGATTTGTTTGCATGTAGGTATAGACATTTAGACAAACTGATGAACAAATATATATACTTACTCAATTAGATTTAGTCCCCGGCTTCGCTCGCGATAATCTGGATTTTGACAATAAATTTATATCCCTCGCGAACAATACTTTTTCTGGATTGTGAAAGCATACTAAACAAACAAATACACATTCGCATTTATAATATTAGTTAGTTGCCTTCGGGAATATGGTTGATGTTATTTTTCTTAACCTAAACTGTCCCATTGTTGTGCAAAGGTCTCCCCTACATTTCATTTTATTGATGTTATACCACATTCATTTAAATCACTTTATAATGAAATACCATGATAAATTGTGTTTATTTTTCATGAAACACAGCCATTATGACTGTATGTAGCACCGTGCTCGGCAAATTTTCTCAGCAGATCTCTCGGGATATGAAACGTGTAGACAATAAAAAGAAACGAGTACCTTGAAATAAGGCGCATATCCAATGTTGACATATATATCTATACCATAGAGAAAGAGCTATAGTGCGATCATGCATGCAACAGCAATAATTTTTGCACTGCGATTTGCCATCATAGAGTATAAGATGTACACTAAACGCACCCTAACTAATATTATAAATGCGAATGTGAGTTTGTTTGTTTGTTTCGCTTTCACGCCTTAACAACTCGACCGACCATCATGAAATTTCGTAAATGTACACGTTGTTAGGGCAACAAAAAAGAAACTAAGGTACCTTTCACCCAGGATTCAGTACTGTTACTAATCTAACCTAACCTACATTTACGCGAATAAAGCCGCGGGCTAAATCTAGTGGATAATAAAGTCTATGCCTAATAAATATTTTATAACTATCACAATAATAATTATCGCAACTGTTTCAAAAATTTCAAATAATAATAATAATGTCCTCCAGACCGAATTTCGGTCACGGCGGCCAAACTTAACGGAGACTGGCTATCTGCGCAGGAGATATTATAGTGCACAAGCGCAAACACAAATGCACTCTCTGTTCCCTAACTCTCAAGATCCGATGGGACGATAATCCGACACGACCGGAGAGAGATCTGGTGCAGGACAAACGGCTTTACGTCCTTTCCGAGGCACGGGGTTACTAACACCGCCAACTTCCTAACTCCGGGCTGCTATTAAGATTTCTTGACAGTAATACGCAATAACTTTTTGTTGGTCTGACCCGGGATTCCAACCCGAGACCCCATGCACAGCAATCGTATTCACTACCGCTGGGCCACGGAGGCAGTCAGTAATTGACGCGTGTTTGGCATTAAAAAATCAAGCAAAAGACTGACGCGCCATATAAGAGAAGATTCAATGCTTTGTTTCAGTCTTCATACTAAGTTTCTATATATCCTTGCACTTTACCTACTGTAACCATATCTTTATTTAGAGGCACTTAATCTAAGGTCTACAGTGTCTACACTTAAAACAATATTTGAATATATTAAATGAAAATTCAAAATAGTTTCCTACCTGACATTTAACGAGTCAATGTAATACCCATCTCTAAAAGCGCCCGGGTTTATAAGCTTATACGTTAGAAAATTCATTTGAAAACGAACGAATTTTCCTCTTTTAAGCTGGAATTAAGTTAAACCTACTAGTAAAAATTGGCTTTGTCTGAATCGATATACTGTAACCTAATCTAGGCATTTCCAGGTATAGCGTTTTAGAAATAGCGTTATCAAGTACGTGTCCCCACGTTAGTATGTAGTAACCATGGCTTAGTCTTACACACATCTACGTACTCCATTGCAAAAGCGAGTTTGAGCTGAAAACTCAATTATTTGGAAAGTAAAATAAAGATTTACTCCTAGTGCGAATTCGGCAATATACATATGTACATACATAGCCTACTTACGCCTAGAGGTAGGCCTCTGCGTACTTATAATGTGTAAGTATTGTGTGTACACCCATATTTCGCCAACTATGGTTATTTGTCGCAAGGGGAAGGCCTATGGACGTCTACTAGCAGTGTCAGAACTCATGGCGCAACGGAGAATTTAAAAGATAAAAAAATCCGATCTCTCCACGAACCAAAAATCAAACTCATGCACAAAATTCGCTTTAACTGTCGCTTTCCCACCGAGGCCGCTGCCAATACAAGTATTGTGAAAGCTTTTATCAGAACTTCGAAACATAGTTGGGATTGTTCATTGTAATATAAATGGATCCTATTGAAATACCAGCTTACAGTCGTCAGTAGAATGTTGCCACGAACAGTGCATGTTTCTTTAGCTTATTATTCTGTGCCCTTCTATCATTTTCCTTTTTAAATATTAGTCTTGTTTACAACGATTATCACCGCTGGGCGCGGCTCCATTTCAGTATAAAAATTGACTACATTGGCCTAGTAATATAATTATGCAATAATGACAAAATCTCTATTACAGGATATAATGATGATGATGACTGATTCTATAATATTATTGAATATAACTACCAATTAATATAAGTATAAAGGTACTCGTTTTAATAGCATAGCATAATAAAATCGTTTGAGATACCACTCAAAACACATCAAACTCAAGTCACATCACTTGAAGTCTATATGAACTAACCCATTTCTTAACTGATTGTCCCATAAAAGATCACATGACGGGACTCGGAAATAAGTTTTCGGGTCATATACACGAAAACGTACTTGATATGTTATATGCAATGAAATTATATTCAATTGTATACCAATTGAATATAATTCTCATAGTTTTTATATCTTCTGAACGCTATTGAAACGAGCATATCCATACTAATGTTATCAATGCGAATGTGAGTTTGTTTGTTACGCTTTCACGCCTTAACTACTTGACCGATCATCGTGAAATTTCGGATGCATGTTGTCAGAGCTACAGAAAATAATATAGGAACTCATATATATCCATATAAAATGTGCCCGAACGAGCGAAGCCACGGCAAAAGCTAATACCAAATATTTTTATGTGATAATAGCTTTAGTCCGCGGCTTCCCTCTTGTAAAAGTAGGTTATATTATCTTAGTAACAGTACTTTTTAAAAATAAAATATAGCTTATGTTACTCGGGGATAATATAGCTTTCTAATGGTGAAAGAATTTTTAAAACCGGTTAAGTAGTTTTTGAATTAAATCCTTACAAACAAACAAACACACAAATAATCAAATCTTTCCTCTTTATAATATTACTATAGACACAGATAATATAATGCTATAGTATAGACGTGACGCACACCTGGTCCAGTGCTGGAATGTAAACCTAACACATATTTAGCTTTGGGTTCCTTCACGATATTTCGCTTTAAAATCAGTGTGAATAAACTATTTAATACTCCCATGACTTTAAAGCTCAGAAGTGCATGGCGTTGGGTCAAACTCCAATCTTCTGCGTAGCAGTCGAACGGTCTACTCCTAGACTATCGTTACCGTTGTTGTACAGCTTACTTATTTCTAACTAGCTTTTGCCCGCGGCTTCGCTTGGGAACAGCGTTTTTTTGAGTGAAAGGTACCCTATGTCATTTTTGGTGCTCCTGTGAAGATTTTACATAGAATACACATATCTGGCGAATGCTTTTATGATACGTGTAATGTATGTGCGTACTTTAATATAAGATTTACCGCGAAGTTTTCCTTTATAGCTAAAGATATCCCAGTATATAGTTTATGATATATATAGTATATACCAACCAGTACGCGTTAGTTCTATAATATAATGAAACTGGTAATCTCGTTAAGTTGGAGACTGACAATACCGAGAATTACATTTTCAGATAAAATATTCTTATATTTAGTAACGTAACTTAAACAAACTATAATCCTGGGTCGTCTGTAAGATAGACATCTTACAGACGACCCAGAATAATAACTATAACCAAATAATTAGGTATAGATCTAAAGAATTTAATTCCTAAAAAAGGAAACTTCCATGAGAAGAATAATGGGTCTTTCGTCGATTCACACCACGGTGTGAATCGCATAAGGACCCATTTTGAATTAGTCGTTTCGCACCATGGTGTGAAACGATGAATGCTTTTTTTGTACTTCATCGATCCGAACCAATGTCATTTTACTACTATTGAACAGTCTCGCATAAAAGTGTTAGTACACCAATTTATTTTTATTTATTAATCCACTACTAAGCAATCGCTTTGGGTATTCAAATTATGTTTCATGCTTAGATGCAATTAAAAAAAAAACAGTTCTTTGGTTACTAAATATTAATAATAAAATTAAAAATATATATATATTTATATATGTTTATAATTATTATTATTATTATTATTTTCTTTTTTTTAATATATATTTCTTTTATATGATTAAAGATAATCAATATTTTGTCATGGGTCTAAAAGAAACTAAGACGACATTAAACATTGTTTTTTACAACTGCTTGTTTCAATAAACGTTTTCTACCCGTCAGTACCTAGAAAGTACATTTAAAAAATAAAAATGGTCGTGGTTCGAATCGACGAAGTCAAAAATAGGTCTTCGTACAAAAAAGCATTCTAAGTACAAAAAAGCATTCACCGTTTCACACCATGGTGCGAAACGACTAATTCAAAATGGGTCCTTCTGCGATTCACACCGTGGTGCGAACAACCCGTGGTGCGAATCAACGAAAGACCCAGAATAATCACTACATATTATAAAATAAAGTCCCCCGCCGCGTCTGTCTGTCTGTCTGTCCAACAACAACTGAACCGATTTTCATGCGGTTTTCACCAATAGACAGAATGATTCATGAGGAAGGTTTAGATTTATAATTTGTTAAGGCTACCCGTGCATAGCCGGGGCGGGTCACTAGTGAAACATAAATAAACATTATTTCCTGTAATGTAAGTAAGTACTTAATCAATATAATTTGTTATTACAGCTAGTACGCACACTGTGATCATTTCGACTTAAATAATATTATTCAAGGATATTCTGAAAAATCTTGCACCAACAAAATACGGCCAAATCAATGATATTAAACACCTACGCCTATTTAAAATAATATCAGCCTCGTGCTGGGCTGCTGACCTGTCAAAATTACAAATAATTTTTTTCGAGTTAGGTTTCAAGGTAACAAAAGATACACACATTTTTCTGTGAATTTACATTTACTGTCACGTTCAGCAAAGCAAGGGTGTAGGGCTCATGAGAAGAACGGGCAAGAAACTCATGGCCACTCTTTTTAATCGCAAAGTTTACAATAAAATTTTGTTTACAAATCATAACTGTAAGGTGCTGCAACCATTTCTCCTCAGTATGTAAAAGGTTACGTATGTAATGTATGATATGTAAACGGTTAGACTTAAGCAATATTTCACTACGATGCAGCGATGGCCCAGTACAGGCTGACAGACCTTACACATTTTCGAGAACAATAGAATGGACTCTCAGACATGCAGGTTCCATAAAGTTATTTTTATTTACCACTAGCTTTTGCCCGCGGCTTCGCTCGCGTTAATTTAGAATTTGACAATCAATTCGGGTTGTACTCTGCTTGTAATATATAATAATATAATTCAATCATGATTGGAAAGACACGTGGCGCCATGTATTATCATAAGAACGTTATTATTATTTTCCTCGGGAACAGTAATTGTTTTCGTGATGGAAGGTAGCCTATGTCCGTTTCTGTGCACCTGACAACGTATATGCAAAATTTCAGGATGATCGGTTCAGTGGTTTGGGCGTGAAAAGGTAACAAACAAACAAACAAACTCATTTTCGCTTTTATAATATTAGTTAGGATTAGGATTAACGCGAGCGACTATTAACTATTATATAAATAACCGATTCTTATACTTTGTTATTAATTTATTACATGTGTGAATGTACAAAAGTGAAATTTAAATATTTTATTAATTAAAATAAATTTATATGTATATGTAAGAAAACTTTCAACTAAATAACTCATCTAAATATAATTACTTATTTCAGATGAAACTGTAATCAGTGTTAGGTTAATGGAGCTTTATAAAACAAACCACAAAAGAAGCCGTCTAAATGGATGATACGCTACATTTCACATCACAATCGGTAAATTTGCTTAATGTATTATGTAATGATGGATTTGTTTCCTTTATATTGGCTAACATTAAGATTTTAGCTTTTATTTTTACTCTAGACGGAATAAGAATAAGTTTGATTAAACAACAAAATTAATATTTGGCTTTATAACATGGGCTATATCGAATTTTAGACAAGGGGACCGGGCATAATGCTTTTTTTACTGCCTTGTCTATTATGCGGTTATGTTACTGTTTAAATTATTTATTTCTCTAAGATTTATAACAAGATTACAAAGTAAACTTATTATACAATAAAATTAATGAGTACCAAGTATCACAAATACTTTGTTTTTATATTAAAACTAACTTTTGCCCGCGGCTTCGCTCGCGTTAATTTAGAATTTGACAATCAATTCGGGTTGTACTCTGCTTGTAATAATATAATTCAATCATGATTCGAAAGACACGTGGCGCCATCTATTATCATAAGAACGTTATTGTTGTTTTCCTCGGGAACAGTAATTTTTTTCGGGATGAAAAGTAGCCTATGTCCATTTCTGTACACCTGACAACGTATATGCAAAATTTCAGTATGATCGGTTCAGTGGCTTAGGCGTGTTTAGGTAATAAACAAACAAACAAACAAACTCATTTTCGCTTTTATAATATTAGTCAGGAAGTTAGGATAGTTAGGAAGTTAGGATTAGGATTAGGATGTAGGTCGATTAGAATATTTACAAGCGTCGCTTTACTGTATCTTTGTATTGGCCGCGCTGCTGTTTACTTATATTATACTAGCTTTTGCGCGCGGCTCCGCCCGCGTGGTGCCTACATCAATAAAAAGTAGCCTATGTCCTTCCCCAGATTATAAACTATATCTGTACCAAATTTCATCTATATCAGTTGAGTGGTTTAGCCGTGAAAAGGTAACAGACACACAGACAGATAGACTGACAGAGCTACTTTCGAATTTATAATATTAAAGTAGGGATAACGTCTATTGTCTCAATAAAATAAATATTATCATCCCGATCTACATATCGATCCTGCAAGGCTTAAACTTGCGATAGATAAGACATCAATCAAACTAACGATTGAAAGGGTTAGGCAAAATCTACCAATGGGAATATTAACAGGAAATAGCTACCCACTCCAATCACAAGAATTCGGCTTCCTATTCACAATATTTTAAAAAATCTATGACCACCGTCACCAAGTTTCACTTGATATCGGGTGCCTTTCCAACCACAAATTACACGCAAATGATAAGTGGTCGCGGGAGTATGTATGTAAGTGGCAATAAATCCGTTCTTTCTCCTTATCAAAGTTAGATCCTACATGACAAACACACCCATAAGATGTTTTTGAAGATTAACGTTGTTCCAAGGACCCTTTTTACCCTTTTAGAAAGTATGCCTTATCATACTTTAACACAAAATTACAATGGTTTACGTACTAATAACACAAGCGCAATATTTAATAAAAAATCTCGTTACCGTTTTAAGATTACGTACACTTCTAATGGCTCAAAATAGCACGGGGTAAAATCGTTCACGTGTTCAAGTTAAAATATCTCTCCGGTGAATCTCGTGCTCCCTATAAATTACACTTTGAAAGTCACAATTAATCCCCGTTTTGAATGTGAACTAATTCTCCGTCGTGCATGATGTTTGAATTGGATACGCCAGTGTGTTCATGTGATAAGTAGAATGAATACAGATGCAGGATGCGTCACTTTACTAAATGACGACACTAAAAGATTTCTTTTATTTATGAATGTTTACCGACATTCGTCTTTCTTTGCTAATGTTGCCTTTCCATCCATCTTCCACCTACACCTCGTACCGATGTATGGTAGGTAATTTGTTTAACAAACACATGCCTTATCCACACAATAACAATTACCATTCATTTATAAAAGTCAGGGTTGTGTCTAGCATTTTTATTGTAGCCTACCTATAAATCATATAATATTTAATAACCAAAGTAGTTACCTACTTTCATTCTGAAAGTGTTTATTTGGTAAGCAACATCTCTATCTATTCTAATATTATAAAGAGGAAAGATTAGTATTTTTGTTTGTTTGTATTTCTGTTAGTAATGAATGACCGGAATCGAGCCGATATTAAAATTCACTATTAAAAAATCCAGAAGGAACATAGGCTACATAGCATCGTGATGTTATATAGCCTTTGTTCCTTCTGAACTTTTTTGATAACTGTTCCGAAGCCAAGGAAGCGGAACAGTTATCATACACGTGGGTGAAACCGCGCGGAACAGCTAGTTATTTTATAATTCCATTATATCTTGCGTTGCCTGTACAGGCAAAATGGCAAATATATAATATATTATTTAGCTTATTGCTAACGAAAAATAATCTTATCCTTGTCATAATCACACAAAAGCGTCAAATTATGATACACAATATCTGTATAAGCATTAGTATTAAACGAAACTGCGATTCTCGATGACAATGACAAATGCGAAGCTTTGTTATGTTATTAATAGATAATCCGTCAAAATAAAAAATACATCGATAAGCTTTTGACACAGCACCGCATTGCTTTGACAAACGCATATTAATGCATTTCTGATGTACACTTTTGCATGTCAAAGGTTAAAAAACCATATTTGAAATGTGTTGCTATACTTCTGTTTGTTATGTGCGTGTTAAATAGTTAATTATCGATTGCTTTAACGGTGAAGGAAAACTTCGTGCGGAAACCTGCATGTATGAGAATACTCCATAATGCTCTCAAAAATATGTGGAGTCTACCAACCCACACTGGGTCAGCGTGGTGGACTATGGCCTCATCCTTCTCATACTGAGAATAGGCCTATGCCCAGCAGTGGGGTAGCCTATATACAGGGCTGGTATTATTATAAATATACTTTTCTTCGCTGTGTACTCCTAATGTAGCAATTCATTAAACAAGCCGCCTGATGATTACCACAGCTTACGAATAACCAGCGCGTTATCAGCAGAAGCATTATCTCATTATACAGAAAGTAAAATAACGAAAGGCGTTCCCTTAAAGCGGTTATTATACATCATTAATAGATGCAAATGAACATATTTGCATAGAAAAATAAACATGAAAAAATGCAAGCATGAAAAATAAATTAAATGTAAAACTAATTAAAAAGTCATTTTAATTAAAAATTCATAACTAAGAAAAAAGCGATGTTGCCGTTTTGCATTGGTACTTTTGTGCGTATGCAAAGAGTCTTTTTCGTGTCTGTTTATAATTTTTTATTGAATATTTTTGAAGTTATTAAAATAAAATATTTTTTGTTCCTTATGGGAACATTTTTTTTAGGATCTACGCACGCTAATATTGCCAGCTTAAGGGAACGCCTTTCGTTAGTTAACGTACTGTATATATAGGAATAAAAAATGTAGTGCTCTGCTGGCAACTCAAGGGACAGTGATTACAGAGCTTACAGAGCAGCAGTACTTCGTTAGGGAACATAATACCGATTTGGAATTAGTATTTTTCTGTAAGGCTTCAACTAGACATATACCTGTATCTTATGAAAATTGCAAATACCCTTGTGTTGCATCTATATGCGGACGTCACAAAACGTTGTGATTTGCTCATGCAGGCCCAGCAATGCTCTAGTTATATTGTTGATGCAACCGCTCATATAACAAGCACTTCGATCAGAGGGATTGCGAAAAGCCTACAACTTATTTTTGGCTTAACTCATCTATCCATTAAATGTTTAGAAGGATGGCATACACACACGTAATAATACTAGACTACAACAAAATGGTCCTAGGTATTGTCAGGAACCGCTATATGAAATAACTGTCCTCGTTAATAACACCTTTTCGAACGAAAATACTTGATGGCGAAAAACCCAAATGAAAGACTGCGGCAGGAGCTAAGAACTAAGGTGATTGAGGTACCTACATCCCGCACTAATCTACAGAAATTTGCTCTAACGGTCAGGGTTTTAAATATTCTAAACTAGTTTTTTCCCGCTTTTTCTTTCCTCTTTATAATATTAGTATTGATGAGGTTTCCCATCGTTTAGATATTTATATTTGAGAAGGTGGCACTGAAATATCTTTAGTTAAACTAACTTATAAATGTGAGTTTATTGTTCTTTGTTGCTGTATTGCTGTCCTGGGTCTGTAAACTGTAATAACAATGAGTGCTGGATAAATAAATAAATAAAAAATACTTATTATTAAATAATTTGATTTGTGATCGTAAATGTTCGCGGTGTAATGTTCGCCTGAATGACTAGCCAAAATTGATGGATGGTCCGATCTCGATTAACTCACACCTCTAATGTGGGTAATAGCAATGATGGAGCAGATATGAATGTTCATTTACCAATCTGTCTGTCCATCACTATATACAATTGCTTTGAATTTGTTATTCATGGCAATACGTTGAAATGATAATAAATTGACGCTTTCCTGTAATTAAAGGCTGATATAGTGTTTTCACTTGCAGCTGCCCACTGCCGGCTAGTTTTTTACACATCAATTGTGTGTATAAAACTGGCCTGTGTGACTATTGGCGATCGTCGTAACTAAAAAGCAAAAGGTTAAGGAATATGTAAAATATTTATACTTTATTTGCACTTGGTAGATAAGTTTTATATTTCCAGTATAGACCCAACCAACTTATCATGTCATAGATCATTAAAAAAATAGCGCGATATAGGCACTATACCGGTATCTTGTGATTAAAAACAAAATATACATTTATAGAACAGAGCAATCATGGTATAAAGGCAAACAAATTCACAACAATTTCAGCAAAATTTGAAACCTAAATATTTATATGAACAAACATTAGGGTTCTCAATCTAAGTCCTAAATTATCACCTCTAAATGCAAAACCATAAATTCATTCCGCTCGCGTATTCTAATAAATAAATTATGAACTATTGTGGCCAAACACAAACGGAAAACAACATTCAGCGGAGCTGATGATTCATTCATTTAGAATACCATTGAAAAACAAACTCGACAAAAAATAATTCTGGTTTCAAAAATAAATTTCGTTTTGTTGAACTGTTTCAGCGATTAATTGATTAGTTATATTTTTAAATATGAGTTAGGTTAGGTTGTTTGGTTATATTTTTAAATATACGTGAGGTAACTGAGTATAAACTGTATTTATTTACTCGAGTGTTAAATTGAGTGGTGGTTACGTCGCAGTGATTGGCATTTGATTGGTTTTATTTGTGGTAAATATTTCGTGCATATTTTCTGGATGAAACGCGTACTTATATGAAAGCACTGTGTATATTTTACGCAAGTATTTTTATTATTTGAAATCAACAAAGAGAGAGAGCAGAGTTATTGGAATAGTAAGTTATCTTCATAATTAATATTATAATAATTAAATATATCATATTTATCAATTGCCTTATTAATCACATATTCAGATCTTTTACTACAGATTCTGAATTATGTGATTAAGGATAGTCAATTTGAAGCACTAACATTACCATAAATCTGCTAACACCATAAAATATATTTAATAAAACAACATTCAATTCTAATAGAAAATACCTAACACGTAAACTAATGTAATGAAAATAAGATTTACGTTGCTTTTCGCCAAAGACATATATGTAAATACAAATCGGAACAGCCTTTTGCTGAATTTGTTAAAATAAACGAGTGAAAAATCGTATGTCGTGAGCCACGTTCATAGTGACCGTACAAGCCTTTAAGGCCTCTATAAATTACGAGCCTAACCTACGTCAATTTTCTTCTTGACCCTGTGGATACAGCATTATATAAATATACAAGCCACACGCTTGTGAAGAATATGTCAAGTACACACCCGATAAAAGATGAGCTTATTATTTTATTAGGGTGAACGTGCACACATGTTAGGTACTATATGCGCTGCGCAGAAAGAAAGGATAAACGCCAAAAGCACCCAACGAGTGTTTACTACTAAGGCGACTAACAATGCTACTGTCTGCTTAATCTCGGTCACCATAAGTTATAGAAGCTTGCACCAGGATATCTCGTACAAACTTTTATAAAACAAGTAGCTGGTCTGCTAGCGAGGAGCGTAGCACCATCTTAAAGAGTCTGGAAACGTTATGCATTGTAGCAACCAATACAAGTTGCTGGGCTGCGACCTTTCTAATGACGATACTCCAGTTTAACCATAATCCAATGGTAAAAGAGAGATCTCGCTGGACGCTACATCATTTCAAATATTTAATTTAATTTTAAAACTGTGATAGTAACGACATTGATTCTTATTGGTCGTCTATGGAAGCAGAAATCTTAAAATTTCTAACTGGTCTAAAACATCACACTTAAGCTGAGTCAGATAGTTCGGGAATGTACGATCTGAAATTCAACATATTTTTTTAGCATTACTATACAACACGTTATGTACACAAAGCAACGTATGTAGACAAATTTTGGCACCTGTCGCCTCGTTTTCCAAACGAATATTCAGTGCATGATGGCCTTCAATAAAAATTGTTTTAGTTCGCAATATCTCAAAAATCGGCACTTGTTAACTATTCACACCGCAGATAGACAATATACATAGGACTTTATATGAAGAATGCCACATAAATTGTGTGCGGCACCAACTGGCAATTGCGTTTGCGGAACAGGGTAGTACATCTTTAACTTTAAATACGACCACAAAATATTCAGTCCAGTACCTTTGATAATAAATAAACTTTGCTTATTTATTTTTAACATCTACTAAAATAAAGCCAGCACGCAGCTAGCTGACGACAGTAATTTCCCTCACCTACAGATAAATACGACTATATCCTAGCCTTAGGGAATCACAGTCACGCGACGTCTCCTAGGACCGCTAGGAATTCATGCCCCCTAAATATTGTTTGTACCTATCCACGTTATGTCTCAAGAGTCTTTAGATTTTCTGATTTGACTTAGACGCGTTAATAGGTATATTGAGTCTGAGTATAAACACTTTTCTTACTTTAATTACTTTAAAATTGCCCATCAAAACTGCTTTTTAAAAATGACGTTGATTTTTGGGAATTATAATGCTATCGGATAAAATATGAATTGATGTTAAATGTATGTAATTCTGTTATTATGTGTTGCTAATAAAATAGTTTGTTCTAAACATTAAATATGACATAATATTTAACTGAATTAATAACATATTATACAAAAGGGAAATATTTATTGAAAACTATATTTCTGAATGCAATTGCAAATCAAAGTCATATACGTTACTGAACGTTTCAGTACCAACAAATTAATAAATTTGCAATATATACAATTTCGGTTAGAAATTCCAATAAACGCTAGGACACGCTGCGTCTATACATTTATTACTATAGACACAAGCCAGTCAACTGTACTCGTTCTCGTGCTGAGTATACTGAACAAAAGCTTTCTATCCACAAAAAGTGTAGCATACAGTTTGTGTAGATATCATTACCTTCCAGGGTACCTTATACATACATGCGAGGCTACTAATTGATGGATAAAAAGTGAATCGGAACGCTGCCTGCCTGCATTTTCCCGAAAGGACCGGGCTTATTTTATACAAGCCAACGCAAATTTTCTATCCAATTTGCCGTACCCATGACAATTTCATTGAACTTATTTATATGTACTAATATTATAAAGAGGAAAGATTTTTATTGTGTTATTAATGTTTACAATCAATAAACTAATACTAGTGCATCGATTGTAATATTTCTTGTTCCAATAGAAAGTTACTTTATCCAGAAGTAAAATAGATCAAATAAAATCATGCTACGAGCCTCAGGAGTAAAGCAATAATCATAGTCAAAATCAAATTCAGAAATCTTTACTTCTATAAAAATGTTTTAATATTTTAGTCAAGTTATTTTAAAACATTATTAATAATAATATTAACAGGATATAAAAAAAAACGTT
Organism: Catocala sponsa; assembly: GCA_963564715.1. NCBI lineage: Eukaryota > Metazoa > Arthropoda > Insecta > Lepidoptera > Erebidae > Catocala > Catocala sponsa. Next base: position 14,470,041 of record OY751338.1, on the reverse strand, counting down.
AAAAATAAAGCCGCCACTATTAATGAGTTTTTATTGTATGTGTTTCTATTATTTATATCGCTATTCTTATAATGCAAATGAATATTCTGGTACACATAAGTTAGATTTTCATATACCTATATACTGGGTGTAAGGGACGGTGTACCGAAAACTGAAATAGTAGATTCAGACCATTATTCTGAGTTTAAAATCGTTGGAATTTTTTTACACAATTACAATTGTTTTACTGCAATTTTTCATTTTTCTGACTGTGAATCATAACATAATAAAATGCCACATTTTTCTACAATACAGCAATGTAATTAAATGGTCGTGATTTAAATAGATCAGCTGTTTTTATGCGCGCGGTATGTCGAGTGCGTTGTATCGGTAGCAATCCATTGCGTACCGCGTAATAATGTTAATCTACATAACATTTTAATTTTGCGTTTTTTTAATAATTGAAGTTTATGTCGTGTTAAGTACTTATAGAAAGACGTCTTGCTAAAGTTTTCGGTACGCCGTCCCTTACACCCAGTATATTGGCTGGCTACTGTTAATAATTATATATTTATTTATCTGTATTTCTTTCTTAATAAATCTTTTGTAACATGTCATAAACGTGGGTGGAACCTCAGGAGACAACTAGTGACTTATTATATAACGATGTGATAGGTATCGAAAATATAGATGTGGTCAGCAACTTTTAAGTTATTATGACTGTTAAAACGTAGAACTAATTTTAATTAGATCTATATTTAATAGATTAGAATATTCGTATCTTACTTAAAGGTGTGTTCTACCCGTACAGATCGTTAGGCACCAGGCAGCGATATAAATGCGAGTTATAATTGAGATGTTCTCAAAGGGCTTAGGCAATTTTGAAGGTCTTGTTTACTAAACCAAGATTACAATAACATCTTCAGCAGAAACTAACAAACAGCACTTCACATTGAAATTCAAAGGTCTGAAGGTAATTTTCATTGAATAAATCTTCTATAAGTACATTCCTGTAGTTGTCTTAGTATTGGATTTTATTTTATTGATATTACTATCTATATATTTTATGAAATATTATGAATCTATTTCCATTATATACTTCTTACAATATTGAACCCAAAAATTATTTAAACTGAAACTGAGTTGTTCAAAATTTCAATTCAAACAAAATGACGATCGGAACCAGCATAAAAGAAATTGCGTGCTCCAATAAAATTTTACATTGCATTATGATAATAATGCTCTGTTGAATAAATAATAAACGATTTTATCTCATTGCTTAGCTTGTTTTCCAGTTGATAAACACAATAAAGTTATTTGATAAGGCGACATAAAGTTTACGTGAGCAGCAACTGAGGTAAAATCCGTGAACTTCGCAATCCTTCGAGTGAACTCGCGTGAATCAAAACTCATAGGGTTAAATGCAATAGTATAGAGGTATCTCTTCTCTTGTAACGGACTACTAAATTTACCAAACAGAAGAAAAGCAAAGAGTTTTCTCTATTACGGACTAGATTTTGCTCGCGGCTTCACTCATGTTAATGTAGATTTTGTCAATAAATTTATTTACCTCAGGAATACCATCTTTCGTAGATAAAATCTCTATGTCCTTTTCTGTAGGCCCCTTACAATGTGTATGCAAAATTTCATGGTCATCATGATCGGTCGAGTAGTTAAGGCGTGAAAGCGTAACAAACAAACTCACATTCGCATTTATAATATACAGTTAGGCTTTTATAAAGTTATTTAATGTCGCGCAATCATTTCAAATGATTCTATTATAAACCCTGAATAAATAAAAATAATGAATGAATAAATAAAAAAATTAATGATCATGATGATCGGTCGAATAGTTGAGGCGTGAAAGCGTAATAAACAAAAAACTCACATTCGCATTTATAATATTTGTTAGGATTGCCATTGCCAATTACGAAACTATAAGCATAAAGGAATGTTCACGTACCGCTCTGTGATCAGAATTTTACATTTGTTCACGAGCTGTGGAGCACTGAATCTTGAAAGAATTGTAGAACTTAAGTATCTTGCAAACTCGAGGCTTTATTATAACTGCAGTTCGATAAGGTACTTTTCTTATACATAACTATGAATATGATAAGTATCATCAATTAATTATCTTGATGCAGTACACCGCAGAAAATAGGCGTGTCCTAATTTACGACAATGTCTGCATGCGTTATACTTTTGTATAAGCATAATTGAGCTTGTTTATCATATTTTTATGCATTTATGGGGATAAAAATGAAAGAAAACATTATGATAATACATGCATGTCTGAGAGTTCTCTCTCTACAATGTTTTCGAAATTATGTGTAGTCTGCCAACCTTCTCACATTGAGAAGAGGTCCGTACCCAGCAGTGGGACAGTTAAATACAGGGCTGATATTATTATATAACGGGATAAAAAAGCAAATTGAAGATTGACTTAATTGCCGCCATGCACTGTAGGACATACAATCGTGTCGCCTCTCCCAAGTCGTGCCAGACACCCGAACTTCTGCTTGCCACAACTAGTCTATAACCTAACCTAGCTGCCGGTCCATCAGGCCGGAAGGCAAACAACCTTGCGTTTACCAATTTGCGATATATATGCTTGTACAAGCATGAACTGATCTTCACAGTCAAGCTATTACATACCGTGAGAGTAATATTGTCTTTCAAACTTCGTTTAAAGAAGGAGAATTACATTGCTTCAGGCACAGATGGAAAAACCTTTCACTCGTCAAGGAATTACGCAATGATAAATTGTCAACATACTTAATCGAGCCTGTTTCTGCTTTCATTCTTGATTAAAATCAATTACCGTTGATGAGTACCTCGTAAAGAAAATGATGTTTGTTGGCTGAGTACTTTCGTACAATCGACAAAGATAATAAATTGCTGCAATAATAAACTATATTGCTGGTCTAACAGGCTATTATTTCTGACAAAATTATAAATATTACGACTATATCCACTACAAGAATAAAAGGAAAAAAAGAACTTACTACTATGGGTAGATAGTAATAGATTTGCAGAAATATTCAGAAAATTGCATCTGAAGCTTTTCCATAGGCCTCAGCTAATGATTATTTATTCTATTAAACCAGGTTATCAGGCTACCCCAAACACTGGGTTTTCTCAAAATTATCCCTACCAATTATTTCAAGTGCTTCTTCAAGAAGGACATAATAAAGTTACTGTAGATTCGAAACGCATGATATCTTTGGTATTAATACGTTCACTTGAACCGCTTACCATCAAACGGGCTATACACTTATATGCTACCTTCATGGTATAAAGAAAATCCTTACAATTACTTCTTTCTTTTACTTCTTCTTTTCGTGTGGTTAGTGGCCAACCTGTTGTCACGAGTTGTTCAAGCCGCCCGTAGGCCTCTGACATGGCTTAACGACTGCGTCAAGTTGACAAAAACTGGGACCGAATTTTTACGTGCCCTCCGAAGCACGGAGACGCTCAGATGAAATACCACTAAGCGGTCACCCATCTATAGACTGACCGCACCCGACGTTGCTTATCCTCGCTAATCGTTTACCGATCAGTGAGTGAAACTGGCTATGAGCGCCTCAACAATTATACTAAAACTACAAAAAGCCTTTTCTTCGACATAAACGTAAAACTAAATACAATGTCTCAGAAATGAACAATGTCCGCCACTGAAATTAATAATCCTGATTAAATGTCGTACATAAGTGTTCATATAAACCTCGCTAAAGAGCGCTGGAGTTTGAACAGGCTAAATCATTTTCTAAAGTGCATCACCGCGTCACATGTTAAAAATTGTTTCAGTATTTCCCAACTTATAAAGTCGTTTATGTTCAGACCGCAAAGTTTGGTGCAACCACTTTTCATTACAGACAAGTTTAATACTTTAAAGAAAACATAGATAGGATTTGTAAGAAGAAAAGACGGAAAGTACAAAAAGCTTTTTTGTAGTATAATTTTTTTATGCTCGCAGAAGTTCAATAAAACAGATCAAATGCAAATCGGACACGAAGGATTAAATAGGTACTTTGAAATTATACATCCTGGTTTTTTATTTGTTGTTATAGCGGCAATAGAAATATACACTCTATGAAAATTTCAAGACTCTGCTTATGACGGTTCATGAGATACGGCCCGCTAACAGACCGACGGACGTTGGCGACCTTCGGGTACGGAACCATAAATATCAGCATAGCTCTTTCTCTAGTTAAGCAGAAAGTTCTCACAAAAAACAACATGTGCGTGGTATTTATTTGTCTTTCGTTTAAATTCGTGATTCATAATTAAAATGGTTTGTTAATATTAATCTAATTTGTTTAATAGTAATAACATAATTACAATTTTATTTAGTCAGCGAAATAGGTACAAACATTAAAAGCATAAAAAACCGTTTATAATGAAAAATCATAACAAGGAAAGCCGAAAAGACGGACTTCATTATTCAGACATTTGCTTTATTTTTTAAAAGCATACTAATTTTGCGTAAGTACTCTTTAGTTGCTCATAAAAGTTTAGCGTTTATCGAAACAAAGAAACGTTTAGTTTTTAAATATTTTTGTAGCTGCTCGTATTTTAATACTGCCTCGGTGTCAAAGCAGTATTGAATGTGGCCGCTTTTCATGAGATTGCAGGTTTGATTCCCGGGTCAGGTAAAGTGTTATTGGATTTATCCGTCAAGAAAGTCTTAATAACAGCACGGTGTCTGTAACTGGGGTCTTTCGTCGATTCGCACCATGGTGCGAATCACCGAAAAACTATATTTGACTTCGTTGATTCGAACCAATGTTATTTTACTACTATTGAACAGTCTCGCATAAAAGTGTTAGTACACCAATTTATTTTTATTTATTAATCCACTACTAAGCTATCGCTTTGGGGATTCAAACTATGTTTCATGCTTAGATGCAATTTAAAAAAACGATTATTTGGTTACTAAATAATAAATAATAATAATAATTTAAAAAAAAAAGTATATATGTTTATAATTATTATTATTATTATTTTCTTTTTTTAATAATATATATTTCTTTTATATGATTAAAGATAATCAATATTTTGTCGTCTGACTAAAAGAAACTAAGACGACATTAAACATTGTTTTTACAATTGCTTGTTTCAATAAACGTTTTCTACCCGTCAGTACCTATAAAGTACATCTAAAAAATAGAAATGGTCGTGGTTCGAATCGACGAAGTCAAAAATAGTTCTTCGGCGATTCGCACCATGGTGCGAATCGACGAAGTACAAAAAAAGCATTCACCGTTTAACACCATGGTGCGAAACGACTAATTCAAAATGGGTCCTTCTGCGATTCACACCGTGGTGCGAACAACCCGTGGTGTGAATCGACGAAAGACCCGTAACTGTGCTCAGTCAACGACAACAGGCTCACCTAACGGGCGAGTGTGTTTTCACTAGTTATTAGGTGCTATATTTTATCACACACATTTACAATGTAGGTGTAATACAAATGCCTACTCTTTTGGACATATAGGCGAGAGATTACGTATGCTTTAAAGCTCCGAAAAAATTTGCAAGTATGATTGTCAACTATTTTAATTCTTTTGTTAATACTAACTTCAGCATGCAAGTTTTATTAGCAAGGCACGATAATTACATGCCAAACATTATCTCACGTAATAAATATTCCACCAAAAAAGCTGATGCAATAATTCTTTTATTTTATGACTTCAAAGTTGATCCTGTAATCCATAATATCGTTTGTTTTGACGGGTTGGGCCTGGTTGTATTCCTCTTAGCACTTAGATATTATATAGCATGACATAGATGTGTTACGCATATAATATACCTTAAATTCGCAAATGGTTAGGTAAAAGTGCATACCCACCCATATTTTGACTTCAGATACACAATACACTTAAAAAGATTGACAAAAATAAAGGCTCTAGTCCTGATGGGCTGTCTCCTCTTTTTTTACAAAAAGTCTCGGATAACATCTATTTTCCCCTCCAGATCATCCTTACTAATATTATAAATGCGAAAGTAACTCTGTCTGTCTGTCGGTCGGTCTGTCTGTCTGTCTGTTACCTTTTCACGCTCAATCCGCTGAACCGATTTAGATGAAATTTGGAATGGAGATAACCTGAGACCCTGGGCAAGACATAGGCTATATAACATCACGCTACGGATCACGGGAGCGGAGCAGTAACCATAAATACCACTGACGCGGGTGAGACCGCGGGCACAGCTAGTATTTAATAAATGTTTGAGTGAAGGTACTTTCTCTGACATTTGGAAGCGTGCATTTATTACAGCAGTATACAAAAGCGGTAATAAAAATAATATTCAAAATTATCGTCCTATCTCTATTCTGTCCGCCTTGTCGAAGCTTTCCGAGAGTCTTGTACATAAAGAGTTATATTCTCACATACATTAACTCATCATACGTGAACAGTTAAACACCATGGGTTTGTTAAACGTCGTTCTACTGTTACCAACCTCATGCTGTTTAATAATAATCTTTTCGAAAACATGGACGCTCGTATTCAAGTAGATGTAGTATAGGTACACTGATTTTTGAAAGGCTATTGACGAGGTGGACCGTAAACTACTATTAGATAAAATAGCATATATTATAACGGCATTCGTGGTAATTTAATCAGATGGTTCGCATCCTACATTTTTAATAGAACTCGGAAAGTCGTCGTCAACGGCTTTGAAGCTGATTCATTAGTTGTCTGTTCCGGTGTCCCACAGGGTTCAATTTTAACTCTTCATTTTGTTTAGTAATGTCAAAATACTTCCCAAACTCCCAATTCTTAATGTATGCCGACTACATTAAAATCTACAAGTCGTGCAAAAGTACTCAAGATTGTTTGTTTTTGCAGGAGGATCTTGATAAACTTACTGTTCTTTAAATAAACTTTAGCTTAGCTTACCAAAATGTAAAACAATATCATTCACTAAAAACAAAAACTTTCTATTATACGACTACACTTTATATGGCGCCAGTTTAGAAAAAGTAAATTTTATCCGTGATTTGGGGGTCACACTTGATTCCATATTACACTTTGATATTCACATCGACAATATATTTAATAAAGCATGCTGTACCGTTTCGTATAATATTGCGGTCCTCTAATGATTTTAAACGACCATATGCGTTTTTAATTGTTTAAAACACTCATTCGTTCCCAATTATTAGAGTACGCAGTCCAGATCTGGAATCCTCTTTACGATAAATATGTAAAAAGACTTGAAATTATTCAGAAAAAGTTTTTACGAACAACACAATTTAATATAATGCCGACTTCTTAAATTATCATAATATACGCAACTACTGTGCAAAACCAACTTTTGAGCCTGGAATTTAGACGAAAATTACTTGCATCCACAATGTTGTACAGTTTATGTAACAATAGGTTTGACTGCCCCGAAATCACTAATCAATTAAGTTACATTGTAGCTAGAATCGTATTGCGACGAGAGGCGCGCGTGCCCCGGCTATTCTACACTGCAAAGTGCCAACGCCGGCACACGGGCGCCTTTCGTCGCCTTGTTGAAACGTATAACACACACCTTATAGCATTATATATTATTTGCACTCCCGTATTCAAAATTTCGTAAACAAGCTATTGAATTGTTAAAATAATTATTGCTAGATTTGCCCTTTCTCAATTATCGCGCGTCTTTATTTTATTTTTTTCCTTTTTTTTAATATTTTTCGCGTACATTGGTGTGGGTTACACAGTAACTCTTTTCTTTACATATATAAAATATTTGCATTACATTTAATGTATAACTGTTTTGTTTCCCAATAAAGTAAATAAATAAATAACTAATGTTAGGAACATGCGCTATAAGGATAGAGCTTTATGCAAAGAAAACATTATTCGGAATAGTAAAAATAATAATTTTCGCCATTGTTCACTCCGAGGCGCAGCACGTTACGTTCTACGTGTTTCATTGTACAAAAATGAGTGGCATTCTCTGAGAATTTCTCAAAAGCGTACAATATTTCAGCAGCGGGTTTCCGTCGGCCCGTAATCATCGCTCTTTTTCTGACTTCTCTCTTATTATTTCATAACTGCATTCAATGCTCACGGTTTTATACCAAATGAAAAAGGACCCTATTGTAGTTTGTATTGTCCTAGCTGTCTATCGTAGGAGCCTATTAAATTTTACGTTGGCATTATAATATGTTTCATTCGACTTTTCAAATATTTGGTAAAGGATTCCAAGCTATACAATTTGAAAAGTTAAATCAATTATTCTTATCATTAGCTCTATTGATAGATTATCTCTGATAAGTTATTTTCTCTATTAATTTATTATAAAACAACTTTACTTTGTTAGTATAAAAATCTCCGTTTGAAGTACCTAAAATATATGCTAAAGGTATTTTTCTCAGCAATACCTGTATAACTCAACGCACAAACGCATTTTAATAACCCATTTTGTATGGCAATTAATTTATTCCGTTAATGTCAAACTTAATCAAACTATGAAGACCGTGAACACACTGTATCGAAAATTATTTTACCCTACACCTTGTCAACTTAACTACCTTTACCGTCTACCATGCATACATTATGGAAACTGTATTTCGCTGCACTCTCGATAGTAATATTATCGGAAGCAATCATCTAACAAACTAGTTAGTGCCAACGATCTAGTGTATCTAAATGGAACAATCTAAAATTACTATTGTTTAACAGTATAAAGGAGTATTTTAATAAAAGTTGCACAATATTCACAGATAACTAGATATCAGGTGTTTGCGGCAAATCCCATAGCCATTTATTCGGCTTAGTTTCACCCGAGGGCTTTTTCAAACAAGAATCCGAGCGGAATACTCGAACTTTTATTCCATTCAGTTATTTGAGGAGAGAGAACATGCCCCTTTAGAAGCATAAATGGTGTTTGTACAGTTACTAAATAACCCAGACGTCTGCAATTCATCAAGTGCTAGCAGTTTATCAATGTTTCCGGCATGAGCATTCAAAGTGACTGCTTTGATTTTACACGCGAAATAACACTTATTAAAGAAGTTTCTGAAACCAATTCTATATGTTCTAGTTATAGCAACATGCGACGTTCATATAACACGGCAAAATTAAATTCTAGGCTCTCGTAATTACACATATCCTCCAGTCAGAAATAACGTCAGATATTAATATTAAATCAACGACAGAAAAATCATTTCGAAGTAAATTTCTTAATCAAATCTCAGTCTAAAATGAATCGCCAAAGAGTATTTTACCGAAAATACTGTAAAACCAAGTGTAACCAAGCGACACTTAATAACATCCTAAACCCAAGAAGTGGCCTCATTCATTATCAAAAAGTTTTAAGGACATTGTTCTTTTATTTTACTTGTACAAGCGTTCGTCCAGAGAAAACATCGTATATACTTTAACAGACCTTAATTCGATTGAAAAACAACGCAGGAACGTGACAAGATTAATCAAGTTGAATTTGGAAGGTGGCAATTCTATCCGAAACGTTGGACACGGGACAATGTAAAAGACTACAAAGTCGCTATGAATGTTTTCTCTCTGGAAGTGAATGCACTAAGTTTGTGTAAGTCGGTGGATAGGTATAGTGCACTGTAGATGATGAGGCTATTCGTTCCAGTGCTCCCAGTTCTGCACCGAGAGACTTGACCTGTGCTGCAGACAGCCACGTTTGAAGTGACGTCAATTATTTTATTTTTTCAGTGCAGTACATTTAATACTCTTTTATCAGGTATTGATAAAAAGGTGTTTAATATTAAAAAGGATACCTATACGAATTTAGGTAACAGTGTATTTTTAATTTCTAGTCGCTTTACAAGTTAGATATCTTTTTAGTCATGTAATTCTAATTACCATATGATATTAGGGTACCATTGAGCTGACAATCCCATAATAGAACTAGAAACTGAGAAACGGAACCTCTAATTACTTAATAGTCGTTTAATATTCTCAATAGTCTTATGCTGATAGTACTCGACACGAAATGAATATTCCTAACTTATATTACAAATGTGAGTGTGAGTTTGCGCGCCTCCACGCCCTAACGACTCGGCTGATTATTATGAAATTTCGCTAGAAGCAATATATATACATTCTTCGTGTCGAGCTCCATCTACTGGGCATGTATGCTAAATAAATAAGGCATTGAATTCAATGTTACAAGTACTGTCATTTCACGTGGACTGTTTTTATAAACGATCAAAGCAGAATAAATTCATAATATTATAACATCTCTCTGAAGCGTTAGGTAGACAATGTGGGTGTAACAGACGTATTTTACACCCACTCTTATTTATACCTGAATTGATCCTATCACGAATGGAATAGTGTCTAACAACAATTTTAACACAACATTAAATCATATCAATGTAACGCCAAAACATATCTGGATTCAACTTGTGAGGTTCAGAGACCAAATTCTTGTAATAAATAACGTTGAAAATAGAATCCCAATTTAGTATTATAATTATCATATGTGAACCGAAATGCAATTTAAGTTCATGATTGGTTACATAGAATAAATAATCAAACACACACTAAATAAACACGAGACAAAAGATTTTGTGATCCACAAATAGTTGTATCGGTCTAGGTGTGCTGTGTGTCAGTTGTCTCAGTGTTTGTAAAGTCTCCCGCAGACGGAAATTAATTCAATCACAGCAGTGATAAAAAAGAACAAAAATATTATATCATAATAACTCCCTGTTGTTGTATAATTTCTTCACTCAACTTGATTGGTGGACCAAAAACTGACATCCCTTTGTAACGTGAACCATGTAAAGTCTGACAACTGATTGAAATGATTGATTGACAACTGATTGAACCTAAGAATATCATTATCCCTTTGGCTTATGGAGGTCAAATAGAAAAACTGATTCGCAGCGGTAGGTGGTTAGGAGCGACATATTGCAAATTGGATAACACTATCCTAATCCTAACTAATATTATAAATACGAATGTGAATTGTTTTTTTTTACTTTTTTTCTTAACTTTGTTGTTGTATCACTAGTGACGAAGCGAACGATAATAAAGTTAGAATATGGCATCATTACTTCTAGAATCGCGCTATTGACGGCCTCGATGGCGTAGTGGTGAGTGTAACCGACTGCCACGCCTGAGGTCGCGGAATCGGTTCGATTCCCGCACAAGTCAAACATTTGTGCGCATGAACATGGATGTTTGTCTTGGTCTGGGTGTTTCTATGTATAATATGTATGCATTTACAAAAAACAAAAAGGTATATATGTATGTTTATCCATTGTCTAGTACCCATATTACAAGCTCTGCTTAGTTTGGGCTAGATGGTGTTGTGTGTATGTGGTAGAATATTATTATTATTATTATTGAAGTTTTGCACGATTAATTACTCCAGCTTCAGAATCTCCTGAGCCTCTCTTTGTGCTGTAGGAACATCACAACTAATGCCTGCATAACTTCTGTACACGCGTATAGCTTAAGACATTATAAAATAATCCAAAATATTTACGAAGGCATGAATTACGATTTATTATACTAAGAACGTATTACATCCGAAATCGCTTAGGAATAAAAAAGCTAAACTTGCTAAGGAATAATTAGTAAATTTTATTTACCAAAGTATTCTTACAACAATAAACGCATATGTGTTTGGCAAAAACTATATATTACACTAGCTTTTGCTATCTGCTCGCGTAAAAGTAGGTAAGGTTATGTAAGTACTTTTTTTAAACTTAATATAGCCTATGTAACTCGATGACAACATAGCTTTCTAATGGTAAAATTATATTTAAAATCAAACAAGCAAAATATCAAATCTATCCTCTTTATAATATTAATATAGATACTTATCTATATTAATATTATAAAGAGGATAGATTTGATATTTTGCTTGTTTGATTGCACTTGCAATAACTTACTCTATAATAGAAATATGTAATTTTAAAACAGTTGTCTTATATATTTGATAACATAGCATCCAATCACATATTTTTAAAGAGGGGAAGACCTGGTGACCTGTAATACAGGCCAAAAGCCTAGCTTAGGCACCAGTCTCCCACCGTATAAATTCCATTATTGTAAGTGTTTTATTCATTGTAATTGCTGTGATATTGTGGTGAGAAAATAAATATTATTATTATTTGTATTATTATTATAGCAGGTCTAAATATTAAAGTGGTCCGCAAAAACAAAAGGCCTCTGTGCACTAAATTATTAGACCTTTACAATTTGTATTTATTGTAGGTACCTACAATTCATATTTCATCCGTGTATTGTCTTGCTATTTCGACCGTCCCGGTCCTAAATCATTACCTCGTTACGCTCATGCATCACGCCTAAAATTATATGCTAGAAAAAGCAGGCAGAGTTTTGCCATAGTCACAAATCACTACATATATTCAGTGAAAGGGATAGCCTTTCTTTAAATACATTTACTAGACTAAAGATATTTCTGTATAGAAAAGACTTGCAAAACATTGAAAGAAAAAAAGCCAACAATGAATACGCGGTCCCTAAACAAATGAAGATTTATAGAAATCACGATGTATTATTTTCATTCGGAACTACAACTCGTGATTTTAGGTATATGAGGTAGGCAGTGTCGGTAAAGTCGAAATGTAAACGTATTGATTCATTTAGATCACAATGTAATAGCTACATAAGAACGTTAAGGTAGGGTAGTTAAGGAGTTTACTAAAATCACTAAAGTTAATGTAAATTGCTAGATTCAGGTCAAGGTGTCGCATCCATTATCCTACCTAATATTATAAAAGCGAAAGTGAGTTTGTTTGTATGTTATGCTTTTAAGCCTTAACTACTCGACCTATCATCATGAAAGGGAATAACTACTTTCGGCTTTGCGTGGACAAATTGCTCAGTAAAAAATCTATTTACAAATAATTATAATTAATTAATTAAAAAATATTAAATAATACCTCGTTGCAGGAAATATTTCGGTAAAAAAGAACGCATAAATAAATATTTAAACTGATAACAATCATAGGCACCGCCATTTTTCTTCTTTTGCGCTCCTTTCTGGGTTAGCATATAAATAAACGTGCATTTTTAATAAGATACTTGTTTTTCTTAACATGTTCTTCTTTATTACATAAATAAGGTATCGTTTTTATAATAAATATAGATACTATTCAATCAATGAAATGCTCATTTTCAGTCAATTATAAGTGACAATATTGCAATATTATGTATATCAAGAAAAGGCATATTTTAACAACTTGCTGCAGCTTTATTATTATATTTAGCTTGTTTTGGGTATAAGATATTAAAAAAGCAATGCATTTATTACTATAATTAATGTCCACGCCAAGCCGAAGCACCCTAACAAACTGAGAAATTCCCTTTCGCATACATATTGTCAGGGGTACAGAAAAGGGTACCTTTCATCCAGAAAAAGTACTATCCCGAACGAAACTGCGCTCAAAATATAGTACTATATAATATGGTCACACCTTAATCCTAACTTAATATTATAAAAGCGAAAATGAGTTTGTTTGTTAGTTTGTTACATTTTCACGCCTAAACCAATGAACTGATCATTCTGAAATTTTGCATATACGTTGTCAGGTGTACAGAAACGGACATAGGCTACTTTTCATCCCAAAAAAAATTACTGTTCCCGAGGAAATCAACAATAACGTTCTTATGATAATAGATGGCGCCACGTGTGTTTCGAATCATGATTGAATTATATTATTACAAGTAGAGTACAACCCGAATTGATTGTCAAATTCAAAATAACGCGAGCGAAGCCGCGGGCAAAAGCTAGTAAATCTATAAAAACAACAAACTGTAAGTACTTGGTTGGTAATTTTAATGGAATGGAACAATTCATGTTCCTTAATCATATTAAGTAATTTATTATACAGAAAGTAGCATGGTGTGAGGGCGCAAACATGTTCCCTCTGTAACAAATGCAAAGGCAATTCGTGACTGAATGTTGTTGAACAAAATTTACATTAAAATATTAGCTACAAAAAAAAAGAAATATACATTAACATAAAAACAATTACAGAGTACCTTTACATTAGCATTACATAAACGTCTTATATAATAATAATATTCTATCACATACACACATACACACAACACTATCTAGCCCAAACTAAGCAGAGCTTGTATTATGGGTACTAGACAATGGATAAACATACATATATACTTTGTTTTTGTAAATACATGCATATTATACATAGAAACACCCAGAACAAGACAAACATCCATGTTCATGCACACAAATGTTTGACTTGTACGGGAATCGAACCCGCGACCTCAGGCGTAGCAGTCGGTTACACTAACCACTACGCCATCGAGGCCGTCTAATATAATAGATACAGTGTGCTCGCAATGCCATCAGCCGCCAGGGGTGGAGGGACATCGCTCGACGTGCGGCAAATGTCGTCAGTGCGCCGCAATACTGTCCATCAATGATAGCCACGACCACTCTGACAAGAGTGCCTGGCTAAGAAGAAGATAATAGATACAAATGTTTAAATCCTGCATGAAACACGCACACAATTTCATTTAAGTAATTATTACTTTAATCATTAAAATATCCCTTCGGTATTAGCTGTACCTAATTTAACAGAACTTTGGATAGGATTTACGGTAAATTTATGATATCAATGAGTAGTTCAATAACACGTTTGGAAGATAGAAAGATTAAAGATAGAACTAGATGTTCCCGCGGTTTCACCCGCGTTTATCATTACTGCGCCGCCCCCGTGGGTCGTAGCGTGATGTTATATAGGCTATAGCCTTCCGCGATAAATAGGCTATCCAACACTAAAAGAATTTTTCAAATCGAACCACTAGTAATCACGCAGAATAAACCAGGAAAAATATCGTTTGTACTATGTCTGTAATGGGTAATTATTTTGCTGCGATGTTATTTTAAAACTGCGATATATCCTAAGATATTCATTGAAATCGAATGATGTAAAGGGCAATTTTGTTTTAAATTAAATACTTGTGATGAATAACGTATTTATTTGGATAAGGATTAATATCATGTTTATAAAAATGTCTTCGCAAATAATGCATTATTTTAGAACAAATTTCGTTAGCATAAAAATGGTTATAGTGAACCAATCTTAAAAGATAGACATATGCTGTCGCGGACTTTTTTTTAGAACTTTTAAAGGGGAACAATTCTGTCATACATATTTTTTGCGAAACTTTAACTGTTTACGCGCGCACGCAGCAAAAGCTCTCAAAAGGAAAAAATACCCTCCGATTTTGAAACATTCTTCATTGGTGCTCCGCTCCTATTGATCTTAGCGTGATAATATATAGCCTATAGCCTTCCTCGACATATGTGCTATCAAACACTGAAAGAATTTTTCAAATCGGACCAGTATTTCCTGAGATTAGCGCGTTCAGCAAACAAACAAACAAACTCTTCAGCTTTATAATATTAGTATAGATGATTTATATATATATTTTTTTATTTATAGATAATTTTTTTCACTGGCTTACCGTCATAAAGTAGTGAACAAAAAATTACATTCGTAATCCTTAATAATAATTGGGGTTAAAGTATGAAATTGCCGATTTGTACTGAAAAATTTAAAATATTTTTTTCTAAAATGTACCTTATTTATTTAATCGAAATATTTACCCTCATTATCTATATATTGCTGCCATCTAAACGAAAGTTCATTTATGCCGTTACGATAGAACTCCGGGGATCTAGATTCGACAAACTGTGTGAAAGCATTTTGTACTGCCTCCTGGGAATAAAAAATTTTATCACGTCGAAAATTGTCCAAATTACGAAAAAAATTATATTCCATTGGAGTAAGGTCTGGTGAATACGGAGGATGACGTATGGTTTCTAACTGCAGCTCCTGTAGAGTTACAACGGTTTCTCGTGCAGTGTGAGGTCTTGCGTTATCATGGAGCAATAATGGTGAAGATCGATTCACGAGTCGGGGCTGTTTCACTGCCAGTTTCGCCATCATTGTTCGAAGTTCGGCACAGTAAACATCTGCTGTTATTGCTTGACCAGACCTGAGAAAGCTATAGTGAACAACACCATGAAGAGACCACCAAACAGTTACCTTTACCTTTTTATTAGTAAGCTTAATATTAATAATAAATAGCCTAATATTATAAATATGAACGTGAGTTTCTTTGTTACGCTTTCACTCCTTAACTACTCGACTAAACACATACACGTTGTTGAGAAAAATCTTTCATCCAGAATAAAAGTACTGTGCCCTAAGGATAAACATTTATTGTCAAAATCTAAGTTACCACGAGCAGGCTGCGGGTACAATCGAGTAATTACTGTTATTGTTAGTATAAATTTTGGTACAAAAGAAAACATGTATCACAGACTTCAGCCTAAAAGCGTAGCCAAAAATGATAAAGATAAACAGTTTAACCTAATCAAACATACCCTTATTCTATGCGAAATCACATTATCCAGCGACGAAGCCTCGGCAATGAGGAGACTTAGAAATAATTGTGCCTCTCGTAAAACCTTGTTATAGTGACACTGCCAACGGAGGGTAACACAAATAAATTTCCTCCTTCAGTAAAAATATGAAGGCACTTACCTCTTACAGACAATACTAGTGCGAGTGGAACAGTGTCGTGTATAAATAATCCGTATACCTGTCTAAGTGCGGATATGAATTATACCCGCTTGCTTTTGTATTCATGATATTGGCTGTCTGCGTAGGAAGGGTATTACCTTTATTTTGGCGTAGTGGATACATAATGCTTCTGTATCAGCTCGGAAGCTGCAACAGAGTTCCTATATATCTACACACACAGAAGTACAATCAGATTAGCCAAAATAATAAGGTGGATAGAGCATATATTGGCTTGGCACCTCCATGTAAATCTGGGACTTGGAGTAGCCCAGCTAGGAAAATGCCTCCACTTTATAGAACATTCCACACAGTCAACGTGGTGTTATGTTCCTGTTGTGTGTTTGTCCGGCGCGCGGCGTTGAGTAGGCCTTGCAAGTTGTGTGCTGTTAATACACTACTGATGCCACAGTTACTAGTGATGGTCGTCAATTGGATTTACAGCGACAATTTTTATTGGATTGTCAATGCGCGAGACCCGACCATAGTAAACGAACATATAGGCTACGACGAGCTCACCAGCAGGCTTGTAAATTTGTTTACGTTTGGTAGTATAAAACAAAAGGTAAATTCACAAATACATTAACAAAGGAACAATACAGTATGATTACTGAGGCCTCAATATCGATATATTAGTAGGCCCAAAGTAACTTTTCCTAAGAACCCTCATTAAAGTTTGAGGTCAGCTCTTTGTAAATCCGACATTATCCGGTTAAACAGTATAAATTTAAGATCGATTTCAAAATCTCTCATGTAGGTATCTACTCCACATACAATTGTAGGAGGTATATACTGAAATCATGTGAGTTTAATCATGAACTGATCAATTACTCTACAACATTTTATAGAAACAAGTATGTATAGATTTTGTTTTCTGCACCTAATTATGAGTTTCCAGGTTTTACGCGGGACTTAAAAATATAGTTGGCGAAATATAGTTTTAATATATCTCTACCGACCTATGTATACACATATGGCTCTATTTATACAGGTATGGTTGGATGCATCACCTTATACTTCATTAGCCTTAGAAAACATTACTTATCGAAAAGATAGTTTAAGAATTGATATTTTTCTTTAAGCGCACACAAAAATCTTACACAAATGTTATGATACTATCGTAACATTTCATGTCAATCGCAATCACTTTGATACTTTGTTATTTTTTACTGACAGTTTTTGGCTGATCTCGGACGTTTTATTTACATTCTCGGAGCGTATTCATGTTATATCAGCCTTGTTTTATAAACTGTCGCACAGCTGGGCACGAGCCTCCTCTCGGAATGTAAAAAGCCTTATTACATATAGTTAATTAATATCACCTGTTCTTTTTGGTTATTGATATTTACAAAACTATCGGCAAAAAAGATAGTCCTTTAGATTATGAATTAATTAAATATATCATGATACAATTGTAAATGTTTAATCAGAATTTAATGGAATACAATATACGACTTCAGTAATTTGTTACAATTGCCAAGAATTAGATACATATTGCATATAATAATAATATTCTATCACATACACACAACACCATCTAGCCCAAACTAAGCAGAGCTCGTACTATGGGTACTAGATAATTGATAAACATACACATATACTTTTTTTTGTAAATACTTACATTTTATACGTAGAAACACCCAGATCAAGACAAACACCCATATCCATGCACACAAATGTTTGACTTGTGCGGGAATCGAACCAATATAATTTCTGCAAAATGTATTCACCACATTTATTTAGTGTCACATTCAGATTAGTTCTTTCTGGAGTGAACGTTATTATTTAAATTTTAATTTTACTAGATAGATACCTATATAATACTATACTAGTCTCGTGAAAACAGATAAGATAATTATTTGAGACAGATGTGAGCCACGCCCACAGCTTTATGCTTTGCCTTTGTGTACCTAAAAATAGCGTCGATTCGCCATCGACCATTTTGCAAAACCAAACGGGCAATAACTTTCCGATGACATCTCACCACAATTATATGGGGAAAACTGTGACAAGATATTTTTATAAAAATCGTTTAAAATATCTTTAGCACCTAAAGCAGCACAAATTAATATGGAGTGGTCTTCAACGTTTGATGAATTGGGTTGCTGCCGCCTGCTTTTTTTAATGACACGAAAAATCACTTTGAATGCTACTAAAACAATGATATAATTTTTTTAAGGAAGTTCCTTCTCATCGTTCATTTTGTATGTATCGCGGGCGACTTTACAAATGTTTATATAAAGCACGTAAAGAACCTAAATGAGAAACAACAATTTCTAGATAATACTTTGATTCATGGAAATTGAACCCACAACAGCGCACAGGCAGTAGCGAGACGACTATCTAATACACTTTGTAATACACCAGCTGTGCTGACAATTTGAATATAGACTGCATAGATTATAGACAAGAGGACGTAAAATTAAAAAGCCGAAAAAAAATTCGTCTTAATATTGTCTATGTTTTCTTCATAGACATTTAATGACTAGTTTTTTAAAAGTTTCTTAGAGTTTATAAAAATAATTTTAGGATGTTTTCGCATCGATGCAATTCCTTTGTCCGTTAATGTTTGTATGCTTAAAAAATTCCCTTTAGCTCGTTGACGTTAATTCCAAAAGACTCAGAGTGGAGCAATGCACACGAACTCTCCTTAATGGAAGGATTTAATGGATATTTGACTTATTGAAATAAACAGCACTTTGATTGGTATAGTGAGTAAGTAACAAAGGTATTTTAAAGTGAAGGCATTTTTATTTGCTTATTATTATTTTAAGAAGTTAAAAATAGCTTTGTATCTCATACATAATAATTTCATTATTTCATTATGAAAAAAAGAAATGATGAAATGATGAAATAATGAAAG
This sequence comes from Catocala sponsa, assembly GCA_963564715.1. NCBI lineage: Eukaryota > Metazoa > Arthropoda > Insecta > Lepidoptera > Erebidae > Catocala > Catocala sponsa. The sequence goes on along the minus strand of OY751338.1, from coordinate 14,450,629 downwards.
CATTGAAAAGCATGAAATCAGGAAAGGCTGGTGGGTATGATAGGATTACAGTCGAAATGCTGACAGCTGGACAGGGTCTTATAGCAACTCAGTTGTGCCGCCTTTTTAACTTGTGCTGGAATACCGGCCGTGTACCAAGTGATTGGTGCAAGGCCGTCCTTTTATACCGTCCTAATATACTTTCCGTACCTTTATACAAGGGAAAAGGCTCACAGCAAGAGTGCAAAAGCTATAGAGGCATTAGCTTGCTCAGCGTCGTCGGTAAATTGTATGCAAAAGTGTTAATTGAAAGGATTGTGAAAGTAACCGACAAGAAAATATGGGATGCACAAACGGGATTTCGAAAGGGTATGGGATGTACGGATCAGGTCTTTTCCTTACGGAGCATAGCCGAAAAAGTTTTGGCCAAAGGTCAAAAGGTCTATTGCGCATTCGTGGATCTGGAAAAGGCTTATGATAAAGTGGTGAGGAATGAACTTTGGTCGGCATTGTCCATGTATGGAGTGAATAGCAACCTCACGCGAGCTCTGAAATCTCTTTATGATGATTCCAGAGCTTGTGTTAGGATAAATGGGACCTACACAGAGTGGTTTAGCATCGATAAAGGTGTTAGACAAGGATGTGTAGCGTCACCTTGGCTGTTTAACCTATACATGGACAATTGTTTGAAAGATTTAAAAGATTGTGAATGGGGATTAAGAATGAATGAGTTACTTGTCAAATGTCTTCTTTATGCCGATGACCAAGTAATACTTGCGTCATCGGCGGAAGAGTTGCAGGCGATGGTAACTATTATGCATGGTGCTTTTGAGAGTAAAGGAATGAAAATAAATGTAAGCAAGACGAAAGTAATGGTATTTGAAAAGGAAGAGTGCGTGACGATGTGTAATATTATGATTGATGGAGAAAAAGTGGAGCAAGTGAAAGAGTTTGTATATTTGGGTACTTTGTTTACAAGGGATGGTAAACATGACGGAGATATTGAAAGGAGAACGATTGCTGGCAACAAAGTGAATGGAGCCCTACGCGCTTTTATGAACAGTCGAAATGTATCCGAAAAGGCACGTTTGGCTGTTCATAGAGGACTATTAGTGCCCACACTTATGTATGGAAGTGAAAGTTGGGTATGGCAAAAGAAGCATGAGAGCAGAATAAATGCTGTAGAAATGAGAGCGTTGAGAAGCACATGTGGTGTGACTCTGAAAGATAGAATAAGAAATAGTGTGATTAGAGAGAGATGCGGCATGAAAGTGGATATAGTTACAAGAATAGAAAAGGGTATGTTAAGCTGGTTTGGACATGTAGAACGTTTCTCGACCAGATCGGAGGCGTCCTGGACAAAGGCCAGGTTAAGAGCTCCTTGAACCGACGGGCGTGTATGAGGAATGTGATGAAAGTGAATGAAGCCAGAGAAGTGTGTCAGGATCGTAGCAAATGGAAATCCGTAGTCTCTGCCTACCCCTCTGGGAAACAGGCGTGAATCTATGTATGTATGTATGTACATAATAATATACGTAATTGCCAAACGAAAATTTTAATTAAGTAGCGAGTTCACTGAAATTGTAGCTCGTAACAAAAAATGTGTGTATGTGTGTGTGTTTATGGATCTCTAACAAAAACTCTTAAAATCACATTCTTATTTAATATTATGTAAAAGAAAATATATAATTTGAACTAGTGTCAGAAGTGTAAATATAAATTAAAACTAACTATTAACCAAAACAATAAGTAATTGACGAATAAGAAAATTATATTTAAAAATAAAGAAAATTTATAGTTACGGTATTTTTTAACAAAATAATGAAAAAACTAGGTACACTAAGTACCTATATTTTGCAAAGAAATAGACTTTCAAAAATTTATCGTAATCATTTTTTATTTATTATTTTACTTGAAGCTGTGAGTACTAATGCACTATTTACCTTATAACCCTCAAATCCTTACTTAATATTATAAATTCGAAAGTAACTCTGTCTGTCTGTCTGTTACCTTTTCACGGCTAAACCACTCAACCGATTTAGATGAAATTTGGTACAGATATAGTTTAAAACCTGGGGAAGGACATAGGCTACTTTTTATTGAGGTAGGTACCACGCGGGCGGAGCCGCGCGCAAAAGCTGGTTAGAAATATAAAGACACGGGATACCTTTAATTAAGCTTAAATAAGAAAAATTCCCACTACTGTTATCGTCTAAGTTTTAATAAAATAACTCTGTCTTCTTTTAAAATCTCAATATCGAATCCATCTTTAGTGACGTTTAAATACGTTTTATATATTATTATTGACTAATAATAATTTACATTATTAGAACAGGAATCAAATGAGATAAACAGAGAGAGCTTTCATGTAGAAATAATTTATGTAGGCGGTCTCGAACACTTCGGCTATTCAGTTGTGGTTTGTGTGAGGGTTGGTAGCAACGTTGTGCACTTGGACTGTGTTAGGATAAGCCAGTAGACCACCTTAGCCACAGGGACGACAGCCCAAATTACGACCTTTCAGAAAATTCAGATGATGACCTTTTTGGTTTGCTCATTACTTCAGAAAGAGACGGCGCGTCATAGAAATTATAATATTATTATAATTTCTATAACGCGCCGTCTCTTTTTTCTCTCTCTCTTTACAATAATAATAATACATGGGTATACATTTTTTTTCAGTCTAAAATAATATTATACTACAACAAATTATAATTATCCTAAATCTGGTACATGTTTTACTTATACTTTAATCGGCCGACATTGTGCATTGTAATTTAATTTCAAGGTCTAAGTTTTATTAAGCGATTGCCTGAACTATTTTCTCTACTTACAAAAAAATATATGCCACGTAATAATTATTAGGGTTTAGGTCAACGTGCATAAACTTAAAATAAATATGTAAATTGATACAATAAAAATAACTTAGATTACATATTATTACAAATTAACGTAAATATGACGTAAGGCTATTTTACAACTATAAGCAAATTCTCTGTATCGGAGCAGGTCAGTGTTTGCAGGTGTTTGGTAACAATAACATTACATTGTTTATAACTTAGACTATATATATCTAAAATTCTATTTAATCTATTATATAAAAGTGGTTCTAGGAATAAGAAGAATTTATTTACAAAGGCATGTTTGGCATGAAGCTTAGTACATACTAAATCTTTTCGTCTCTTGTCTGGAGGAAGTGGTCTGAATGAAGTAGTGCATGTTGTTAAAGCACGGTGTGCAGAATAAGCAACTGGCGAACAGTTAGGATATTAGTGGATTGGTACATCTCATAGGTAGGAAACATGAAAGGTCGAAATGTCGCCACTTTTAGAATAGCTCGTTGAGCTCGTTTCTGTAGCAATAAGATCGTTTTCGATGTTCCACCCCATGAGGTAATGCAGTAAGATAATATGATTGACTGACATAGTGACAGGTATACTTGTCTTAGTAATTTAAAGTTAGCGGCTCCACGTATGCTTTAAACATAAATATTAACTTTCTTACTCTCTTACATAATAAATTAATAATTCAATGTAATTGCGAAAATTTAGATTAGCGTCAAGCGTTATGCCGAGGTATTTTATAAAGTGTGTTGATTTTAAAGTAGGACAAGTGCATGCAGCGTCAGCGTGTGAAAGACATTTATTATTGTGAGAAAATAATATGTTGCTAGGTGAATCATGTGGGTTGTTGCGCATTGAGAAGTGAATATATTTTGTTTTCTGGGTAGTTAGAGATAGTACATTATCAAAAAGCCATTTACTAACTGTATTAAAGCCATGCTGAGCGAGTGTAGTCACTTCAGTCCGAGTTTTGCCCGTAAATACTAGGCCTGTATCATTTGCATAACACACTATGATACCATTTTGGAGTTTTAAGTTGCATAGGTCATTTATGTAGATCAGGAACAGCTTAACTCCAAGTATACTGCCTTGAGGAACCCCAAAAGGAGCATTGGGGATATCTGAGCTAAAGCATTTACCAATTTTTACGCATTCATATTTCTGAGATAGTCTGTAAATAATTCTAATTGTGTACCTCTTATTCCCACATATTCAAGTTTTTTAGTAATATAGGAACTGAAACAAAGTCAAAAGCTTTGGCAAGGTCTAAAAAGATCCCAATAGCATGCATCCCGTTTTCCATGTTAGCCACTACGTGATCAGTCAACATGAGAACTGCTTGACTTGTTAATCTTTGGGGTCTAAAACCGAGCTGCCTGTCTGAAAGTATATTGTTAGACTCTAAATATTTTACTAATCTGTTATTTATTATTTTTCTAAAACTTTAGACAACGTTGGCAAAATTGAAATCGGCCCTTAATTATTTACACATTTTTTGTCGCCAGATTTGTGCACTAGGATAATAATAGCTTTTTCAAAGACTTAGGAAATATCACTTAAGACAAACAAATTTAGAAAAATATGCGTTAAAGGAGGTGCAAGGAAGTGCTTAAACCTTTTGACCATGGTCGTAGGTATATTATCCCATCCTACCGCATAAGTGTCCTTCAGACCCGTTATTACTTGGACCACTTCATGAACATCAGTATCTAATAAAACAATAGATTTAAGACTTGAGGACGGTGATATAATGGAGGTATGATGTGATGAAATATTGCTCTGAGATGTAATTTTTTCACTTAGTACCTACATTATACTGACATTAGCGAAAAAGTGATTAACTTTATTCAACGCCAGAGTTAATTTTGATTCTGATTGAAGCAGATCTACAGCTGGTTCTTGAGGTTTTGTGATATAAGAGCAAGATTATCGTCTAAGAGCTTCGTTCTTCGCTAGGGGTACCTACCAATAGCCTTAGAATGTACAGCGAGAATATAATAAGGTATAAGCATCCCTAAATCGGAAACTGCGTTATATTGGACATGTCAACATCGTTTGTTAAAAACCAATCCTACTCGATTAAGCGTCTACTTACATTACATGTAATAGCTTTTGTCATATCATATACTTAAGCAACATAATACGACTTATGCTGTGTCTATATCCATACAGTACAAATCAAAAACCAAACCACGACTTATTTCTACTAAAAGCGTAGATTATAAGCATCACTTACTTAAATCATTTATCGGCAACAGTAGCTCTATAATGAAAAACTCCAAGGAAAGTGCCTATATATTGCAATAGCTACTAGTCCTATCTGTTTCTAGCCACTTTTGTAATATCATATGAAAGAGAATTCATTTTTATTTGTTTAATAAAACGCCATCTATGTAACAAGAAAGTCAATCTAGAATGAAATGTTTCGTGACAAAACTTTCTTTTCTGGCAACGTTCGAAGTTCTTTGAATTAGTGGTTAGAGAAAATAAACATAGATGGCAGTGCTACAAGGTTTCTTGCTACATTTAATAACATCCCAAAAGATGGCTGGCTTGTACTCATTTTAGACGTTTTATATCATATCATATTATAATAAGATTTTAGTTTAATTAAAAAGATAATGGAATGATATTTAAATAGACTTACACCTATTTCCCGATTGGGCAGGCAGGGACTACAAAATTTCGGTAGCTACTATCGATTCTTGCATATTTCCATTGTATATAGGTATATAAGCTTCTACACTCACTCTCATTAAATAATTCCTTCTGCGATCCTACGAGCTGGTCAGAGAGCCTATTAAAACACGGAACTTACTGATTTGACCAAAAATTAAGGAAATCTCTTCGCGAGGTTAGGTAATTTAATTCAATTGAAAGCTTAATTGAAATAAATATTTATAGGATCCGTACTTTCTAATCATCCTATTAATAGTTACGACGGATCACAAAACACTTCGCAAGTTATCTAAGGCAACATTAATCATATTATGTAGGTATGCACAACTTAAGCAATCATTCACATTTGTTTTCCTTAGATAACGATGCCTACTACTGAAGTCTGCGCCTAAACAACACATAAATAAATAAATACGTTACTTATAAGATTACTGTGATTAGGAAATCAGTAGAACTAAATAGAAACCAGTGATCGCAGAACTTGAAAAATCGCTTTGTCTATAATAGACATTGAGTTAATTAAAAAAGCCATTTTATACGTGTTCGGTACTTTTTGTTCTTATAATTACACTCATAACGCATACTGGCTGATTTAACGCCACAACACCGTTACTTACTGCTTAATAGTTAGTAATCCTAACAAATACTTATAAACATAACAATCTTTCGACTTACGCACGGACCCCAGGTCCTGATACAATAGGTACTTTATTTATTGTGTCACAATTCCACCTAATTGATTTATAAAACCTACATTTAATTAAATTTTGAAATTTTTTAAATGTAACTTTTAAAGAAAAGAATAGATAAGAATTAACATACATATGGTACATGCATAGTACTAAGTCTGTATATGGATGTAAGTGTTATGTCTTCTTACGCATGTATGTACGTCCATCACCAGACCTCCCAAAGTTTTATCACAATTGGATGAATGGCATAAGGACACATTATGTTACACACAAACAGACATTTATTTATGTAATAATACTATAAAGCTGCAGATTTGTTCGTTTGTTTGAACGCGCTAATCTCAGGAACTACTGGTTCGATTTGAAAAATTATTTTAATGTTGGATAGCCTATTTATCGAGGAAGGCTATAGACTTAATACATTTATCCATTGGCAACGTGTAGGTATCAAGGTCTAAAGGTTCATAGTCATGTTACACATTATTAAAGAATCATTTATGCCAAATAAATATTGACGCTCAACTGTCATACTGGACTGAATTGCTCGTTTTAAAATCTTCTTGTTTTAAAAAGAACACTCCCGCACTAGAACAAATTCGTTTAAGTGGGGGACTTTACAAACACTCGAAACACGGACACAAACATTATCCAAACTCGGAATGACTATTTACGGATCACACTTTTTGTGCCGTGTGGCGATCGAACCCACAATACTCAGCACGACTGCAGTGGCGAGGCGACCACTTTACCCACTACGCCATCCGTGCAGTCAAATACAGTTTTGTATTACAGAGAAATACCTATACATTACATTTATTGTGTTCCGTGATATGCAGCTAAGAATATCAACAATACCTCTCTATTGCATATTATTGTAGTTCTTTGACAAATATAAGTAAGTGCTGCACTGTAGTATCTTATATTGCATTAGTAACAAATTTTTTGACTACTTAGTTAGTATCTAGAGTAACTGCCTCCGTGGCGCAGCGGTAGTGAATGTGACTACTGTGCATGGGGTCTTGGGTTCGAATCCCGGGTCGAGCCAACAAAAAGTTATTAGATTTTTCTGTTAAGAAATCTCAATAGCAGCCCGGAGTTCGGAAGTTGGCGGTGTTAGACACCCTCGTACCTCGGAAATCACGTAAAGCCGTTGGTTCTGCGCCCGATCTCTCTCCGGTCGTATCGGATTACAATCCCATCGGATCATGAGAGTTAGGGAACAGAGAGTGCACTTGTGTTTGCGTACACACTTGTGCACTATAATATCTCCTGCGCAGATGGCCAGTCTCCGTTAAGACTGGCCGCCGCCGCCGTGGCCGAAATTCGTTCGGAAGGACATTATTATTATTAGTATCTAGCAGTTTACATGAAGTCTACATATAAAAATAATAGATAGGTATGTAGTTGGACTCACATGCAGAGGTTTCGAGTTCAATTCCAAGGCACGCCTCTTTTACTTTTTGAAGTTATATGCGGATTAAATAGGTTTTCTGCATTAACGGTGAAGGAAAACATTGTGAGGAAATCTACAGGACTTCATAGACATGTACGTTTTCTTTACATGGGCATCCATAATGTTGTCGAGTATATGTGAAGTTTGCCAACCCGCACTGGGCCAGTGTGGTGGACTTTGGTCTAACCCTCGTCACACTGAAAAAAGGCCCACGTTATTAGTTATATCATGTACTTTATATAAGTGTAATCGAAACGAATAATCAATCATAATGCTAATCCTAACTAATATTATAAAAGCGAAAATGAGTTTGTTTGTTTGTTACCTTTTCACGCCTAAACCACTGAACCGATCATTCTGAAATTTTGCATATACGTTGTCAGGTGTACAGAAACCGACATAGGCTACTTTTAATCCCGAAAAAAATTACTGTTCCCGAGGACAAACAATAACGTTCTTATGATAATAGATGGCGCCAAGTGTCTTTCGAATCATGATTGAATTATATTATTACAAGCAAAGTACAACCCGAATTGATTGTCAAATTCTAAATTAACGCGAGCAAAGCCGGGGGCAAAAGCTAGTTAAATTATATGCGAATCCTCATGGTAAATTAGTAGAAATATTGGTAAGTGAGCATTCATTTACCAATATTTCTACAAATTTACAATGTCCCAGTCTACGTACAGCTCATGACGCCATAATGCTACTGAGCATACCTCAGATCTCCACAGCAGTCGCATCGCATCGGTCCGCCACCGGGACAGCCGTTTGTTAGTGACATTAATTTAGCGACTCAAACGCTATACTGAATGACTGACTGAACAGAAAATAAACCGGTTGATGCTAGGCTACTAAAAATAAAAGGACAATGAAGTTGCAAGTAAAAGCTAATTACAGGCATAAATAATAATTGGGCCTAGTATTCTTTAATAAACGAATATATTATTATATTCATACTAGCTTTTGCCCGCGGCTTCGCTAGCGTTAATGTAGATTTTGTCAATAAATTTATATCCCTCGGGAACCAAACTTTTTTTTGGATGAAAGGTACCCTATGTTCTTTTCTGTATCCCTGACAACATGTATGCAAAATTTTATGATGATGATCTGTCAAGTAGTGAAAGCGTAACAAACAAACTCACATTTGCATTTGTAATATTAGTAAGGATAGGTAATAATAGTCACCTCGTGCTATAGAACAGCAAAATAAGATTTACTATTTGCCAGAAATATTATTTTTAAAACAAGCAATAGACATACATATATTCTTTTAGGTCGCTTGCAAAATCAGGAACTTCACTCGCGTGTTGCCAACCCTACGGAATTAACGATGGCATGAATGGAGAGGAATGGGTTTCAAAAGACATGAACGTGGGAAGGGTAGGTACGTAAGCCTTAGTCCGCACAGACGTCCATTCAATGAATCAGTGGTGGGTTTCGTGATTAGTCTCGGTGTCTTACGGCGAAGTACGTTTCTCCCACGTAAGACACGACGGTATTTCATTTTCTAGATGTTTTAAAGTAGAGTTGCATATTATGTAGTGTTAAAGGCAAACATTTTATGACATGAAACAAAAGGCAAATCCCGACTTATGATAAATGTAGAACTGGCATCTGTATACTCCTAACAGAAAGTAGATTATTAATTTATTTATATAAACACAACACACTACATGTGCCAATGCAATGAGATAATTACCTTGCAAAAAGTTCGCGCAAGAAGCCAAAAGATGCGAGTTTAAACATTGATTAAAGCACAAAGTTATTATCATCCACAGGTTTACAGCAAACTAACAAATCTTAGTATGGAATCAAGAATATTTGAGCGTCCATTGTCTACATAAAAGAAAAACAACAATAATGACCTATTTATAACTGTGTTTATGCAACTGGCAAATCAAGAATCCTTTTACTTTTCTTTAATTCCCAGTACTAAAAACGTATATCGATATAACGACAGATTTACGTAAAAATCTGGTTACTAACAAATCGATTAGATAACTATATACTTCCATGTGTACAGTTTTCCATAAAAAACTGGCTACCTATTAATCTCACCAAAAAATCATAAATAAGGAAACAATAAAAAGCTACAAAAAGCAATATTTAGACAGTAAGTTAGTCGCGAGCCACAACATACTCCGGCACTTGGCCACTTGGACTTGAATAAATTTTAATAGGGAGCTAGGGACCAAAATACACTAGTTTTCTCGCATAGTGATTTATTGTTTGGGCGGTTATTTATCAAATAAGCAAGGCGAACCGTCGCGTCGCGTCGGAGTAGGGCGACGACCGCGCCCTCCGCGTTTTTAATACATTTTTTCCTAGTTTCTGTGTTGTCAGCGAGATAACGAGCGGCTTGGATATGTAATGCGCTTCTTTTAACATAATTTGTTGTATGCACGCTCATTTCTTTTTGTCTTTACTTACTTCTCAAAGTGACGTAACGACGAGAATCTTCGGGAGTTTGGTAGTTATTTGGTGCTGAATTCAGCATTTCTTTACGACTGAGAACCATTCTAAAGATAGTTGTGCGGTATCGCGCGTTTTATTGTTTCACATTTTATTGTTATAGGACACCTGATAATGTTAGTGTAAAATTTGAATAGAAATGAACACAGTTATATGAATAGTTGCTTATTCAAATATATTTTATTCATAAACGTTTTGTTTGAGTGACTTATCTAGAGTTCGTTGCTTAACAAACTTAAGCTATTTATCAAGACTTGGCTAAATACCTATTATCAAACTTTTAATTGAGAAAAAATATATTATGTTTGAATCATGATGCGACTTTTCCTGTGAAATGAAACGTGTGGATTTTATAGATTAACTAGATGTTCCCGCGGTTTCACCCGCGTTTATCGTTACTGCGCCGCCCCCGTGGGTCGTAGCGTGATGTTATATAGCCTTTAGCCTTCCTCGATAAATAGGCTATCCAACACTAAAAGAATTTTTCAAATCGAACCAGTAGTAATCACGCAGAATAAACCAGGAGAAACATCGTTTGTACTATGTCTGTAATGGGTAATTATTTTGCTGCGATGTTATTTTAAAACTGCTATATCTCCTAAGATATTCATTGAAATCGAATGATGTAAAGGGCAATTTTGTTTTAAATTAAATACTTGTGATGAATAACGTATTTATTTGGATAAGGATTAATATCATGTTTATAAAAATACCTTCGCAAATAATGCTTTATTTTAGAACAAATTTGATTAGCATAAAAATGCATAAAAATGGTTATAGTGAGCCAACCTTAAAAGATAGACATATGCTGTCGCGGACTTTTTTTTAGAACTTTTAAAGGGAAACAATTCTGTCATACATGATTTTTGCGAAACTTTAACTGTTTACGCAGCGCACGCAGCGGAAGCTCTCAAAAGGAAAAAATACTCTCCGATTTTGAAACATTCTTCATTGGTGCTCCGCTCCTATTGATCTTAGCGTGATGATATATAGCCTATATCCTTCCTCGATAAATGGGCTATCTAACACTGAAAGAATTTTTCAAATCGGGCCAGTAGTTCCTGAGATTAGTGCGTTCAAGTAAACAAACAAACAAACAAACTCTTCAGCTTTATAATATTAGTATAGATTAACAGGTTAACTTTATTAATCTACAAAGTCACTTTACAAAAAGCTAAATCTCGTAATTAAAACTGTTCAAAATAGAGTTCTGATCTAGTTATATTAACTTCAAATGTAAATTGAAATGTGTAATGTTTACACTAGATGTTCTCGCAGTTTCACCCGCGTTTCTCGTTACTGCGCCGCCCCCGTGGGTCGTAGCGTGATGTTATATAGCCTATAACCTTCCTCGATAAATACGCTATCCAACACTACAATAATTTTCAAATCGAATCAGTAGTTCCTGAGATTAGCGCGTTCAAACAAACAAACAAGCTCTTCAGCTTTATAATATTAGTAAAGATACCTAATAGTTAATTTTAATTTAGATGAATATCATTTGTGATATTGAGATTAGATCGGTACTCCATTTTAAACAGTTTTGATAATTATTAGCTCTCTGTTTAAAGCAACGTACGTGACCGAGTATGTCCGTATTTTTTATTATCAGAACAATTATTGATAGTATGTCATTGTGTAACATCGTATAATATTTAGGTGTGTACACTCTCGTTACGTTATTCGTGTTTACATAAGAACATCGAACCAGATAAATTATTAGCATACAGGCCATTGTAAACATTGAATGACATTTAAATGGCGTGTCCAACCTATTGTGTAGCTAAACTACTTGTATCCGACATAAAGGTAACAAAAAGGTTTACACCTGTAACAAAACACGCGAATATATGGTACGTATAAGTTTTGTACTGAACATTCCTAAACTGATTGCCAGAAGATATCGCTCAAAGCGATAACGCGTTGTGAGTTTATGTTTTGTTGTGTTATAAAGAATTATCTAATTTTATTTATATCTACACAAAAGGTAAATTTAATAATTTCTTTGTTGACGAAATCGAAGGTAATGTCAAACGTGACATTCATTCTAGTAATGAATTTAAAAATTTGACATCGCAATCTTTATTCATGCTACCAGTCCAAGAAGACGACGTAATACGGGTAACAAACAGTCTGAAAAACACTAATACCGTCGGTTATGACGGCATCTCTACAAAAGTAATAAAATTCGTCATTAAAGTAATAGCTCCTATATTGGTGCATATTTATAATTTAAGCATAACAGATGGAATATACCCTGAGAGATTAAAACATACAATTATCAAACCTCTTTATAAAAAGGAAGATAAATTTGAATTAAAAAACTACAGACCTATAGCTAAAATTCCTATATTCTCTAAGGTTTTCGAGAAACTAATTTATAGATCTATATATGCATATTTTAACAAATATAAACTATTTTGTACTGAACAGAAAGGATTCCGCCAAAAAATTACAATAAATATGGCTATTTTTTAATTCATGTCTAGTGTTATGGATTCTATCGATAGAAAAATACCTGTTTGTGCTCTTTACACTGACATGACCAAAGCGTTCGATTTCGTAGACCATAAAATTTTATTAAATAAACTTCAGGGATATGGCATAAGAGGTAACATTCTACAACTTCTAGAATCGTACTTGAGCAACCGGACGCAATGTACAGAAATTTCTTGATTATGTCTAAAAACCAAACAAGAAATAATTTATACATCTGAACCAAGGGGATTAAAATATGGTGTGCCACAAGGTAGTGTCCTGGGCCCGCTACTCTTTTTGATATATATAAATGATCTTCCAAAATCTGTCTGTCATTACATGGTTCTATTGGCAGACGATAGTACAGCAATAATAAAAAATTCAGATTCTAGTAATCTTAATAGTTACAAAACTGACATAAATAATTGCCTATTCGACATTATTAGCTGGCTCGATAGGTATAATTTGCAAATTAACCTAAAAAAGACAAATGTAATGCATTTTCACCAAAGAAGTAAAATACCAAAATTTGATATTACTTTCAATGGATATGAAATAGAAGAGACAAAAGTAGTGAAATTTCTTGGTATAACCATTGACGATCAACTCACCTGGAAGCCCCATATAGCAGAATTATGTAAAAAACTAAGTAAAACAGCGTATGCCCTTTCACAACTTTCCAGAAAAGTAAACCAGAAATCTCTCATAACTGCATACCACGGTCTAGTGGCGTCTTTACTAAGGTATGGCATAATATTTTGGGGTCAGTCAACAGACAGAGAACTAGTATTCAGAATGCAAAAAGGTGTATCAGGTCAATGTTTGGTTTAAAAGTTACAGACAGCTGCTTACTTCAAAAGCCTCAAATTGTTAACTTTACCAGCGCTGTACATAATGGAAACAGCTGTTTTTATAAAAACGAATTTAATACTCTTTAAAAAAGTATCAGATGTGAAAATAGGTCCAATACGTGCTCAATATAAAGAACAGTTGTGTAATGTACAGTGCAAGACAGCTCTAATGCAAAAGAGTGTTTTTGGTATAGCTCCAAAGGTATACAACAAAATACCTAATGAAATAAAAACCTTGCCTTTAACTAAGTTTAAAAAGTATATTTTTAATTTAATTTGCTATGTATTTGTCATGTAATTTTGAATTTGTTTCTTGACATTGACGATATTTTTATTTTTATATTCTCTTTTGTGATACTAACCCATTTAAATTTGTATGTCTCAATGACAGAACATAGAGGACAGATAATTTGTAACATCTTTGTATTAACCTATCTTTCTACAAATAAATGATTTCTGATTCTGATTCTGATTCTGAAACTTGATATTCTTAACGAAGGCAAATATCACGATACAATTACGGCAAATATAAAAATGATATTCAATATGAGCTAGAGAACGGCGGATTCCTTGCTTAATCTAGGAACATTCTGTTAAGGAAAATAAAATATTTTTCTAGACAAAATGATCCTAAATCCCTTTATACTAAATCGCAACCATGGGCATGATTATAAGCATAAACAGGCCTAGCTGTTTTATAGCCAAGCTACGTTAATCCGGAAACACATTTTGTCAGCTTTAAGCCTATTACAGAACACAATTCTAAATTCAGTAGTGCATAAATTGTATGCGAGCAACGCAATCCAGGAATTAAAACTAGGTTCATTAGTTACGCGTACGCTACAAGCGAGACAAACATAGCAATACTGAATACATGTATGAAACAATCCAAAAAGCGTCATGTAGTTTAATAGCTCTGTATACTTTGTGATTGCAGCGCGAAAACTGTAACAAAAAATTTAAAGCTGCAATACGTGAACATCGGTGTCATATGATACAAATCTAAACTACAGTTTTTTATGAAGCTAAATACAAAGCTGGCGCAAAGTAATTGGTAGTTTGCCGAGGAGGTCGTGTTGTAAAACAGAACATTTGACTGTAACCGGAGGCTCTGATTGTCAATCTGGCGAATAACATAAACTACGTACGACAACCGAAAAAGAATGAACATTGATTTTTTTATTTGTATTTACTGTAAGTCTCTAGTGTAGACATTTTAAACATCCTTAATGATAATATCAATATGAATGTCTAAAATAATGATGAATACATTAGACATCCATGTTGATACAGAACAAAACTTTAGTTAAATGTTTTTTATAAATATCTTTCATAATTCTAAATAGTATACGAGTACTTTGCACTTAGTATTTTTGACTGTATACAAGAGGGAACTCTTCAAACACAGGCATTGAACTAAACAAAAGAGAGCCGTAGTTACATCACTATGTAATAATCGAAAATAAAGTCTTTGTTTTATATTTTGTTTTTTTGTTACGATTCGAACCAAAACTTTCCAATCATATTGAATCGATTAAAAAAGTTTATGTTTTGATCATAATTATGATTATAAATACTTTATTAAACATAAAATATATTAAAAGACATTTGTGCCTAATCTCAAGAGCTTAATTTTCTTTATTTATTTTGTTTTGTTACCTAAAAACAAATTCAAAACAAGATCACATTTCACAACTTTGACTTCAATTTTACTTTGTACCAATCCAAACTTTTCCAAGTCGTTACAAACTTAGAATACACATTTTTTCACGCAGACACAATCACTGCACTGTAATAAGTTTAAGGCCATTTTGTAATCAATAAATTGCTAACTTTATTTTTATAGAGAACTTGTTATTATTACATAAAAAGTTGAAAATACGACATAATCAAAATTTTATAGTGGCAATACTTTCAAACTTTTAAAAGTCATATTGAGCAGGGCATTTTACCCTTGACTCGTGATGTTTATATCTTTAGTCTTACTAATTCCTTTTAAAAATTTAAAAATAAAAAAATCGTCTGTACTGTCACATGTTTGACGACTTTTTATGACTCTTATCACAGTTACTATTGGTCAAAAATAAATAAATTGTTATTTTTAGAGTTGTTTTTATTGGTTTTGTTGTGGCCAACAAGATTACATAACAATGTGAAAAATGTGAATAAGCGTGTTCGAGGAATGTAACCAAATAAGTGTACAAGCCTTGCAACGCTATGATCACCTGGGGGCGCCACTATCATAGGGGCGGACCGTAAAAATGTTTACGCCGTTTAATTAATGTCTTTGGAGTGCCGAATGCCGGTAGGATAAACTTCGAGACACTTGTTAGCCAGTGAACTAATGTAATTAAGACTGTTGTCAAACTGATGGACGGAATCGGTAAATAATAAAATTTATACAAAATAGCTGTCTAATTCTTAAAATAAATTACGAATTCCAATACTCTATACTTAGATAGCTACTACCCACTCACTAACAAAACAACCGTCAACATTTCAGATAATTCTAAAAATAACCGACAGATTAAAGTCGAGAAGCCTCAAATTTAACGTCCTTAAATATTCTACATCTCAAACTATTGAGACAGCTAAAATATATTCCAACACGTATTTTAAACGCTTAATATTTTTCTGATTTCGCTTAGCTAGTACGTACTCTAAAGAATCTCTATTTTAAGCAATAGACAGTAAAACGAATGTCTAACATTTTTTAATATACTTACATGTAATGGGAGGGTTGAGGGAGAAATCAAATATGACACTGTATAGGTGTTTATGTGCTCTTGACGCGGATTTACAAACAACAGTACAGTACAAATGTAGTATCAGTTTCGTTGGTTCAGTGCCAATATTTGCCGTCGGGTTTACTGCCGATCATTGGGATACTAGCTACCTAGTCTAATCAGGTAGGATTATAGTAGTATAGGATTTTCTGATAGTACATTCTAAGTAGCAACACAATTTCTGGCATAATGCCCGATAAAGAAATCCAACATAATACTACGGCTCTATTATGTAGGATTTAAACATACCATATGCGCGCCTTAGGTTCAAACTCGAGAGGATTCCGGCGACTGGGACCGCAATTAACTCGGACCGCGGTCCCAGTTGCCGGATCCATTAAATTTTAATATTTTTCTTCCGGCAACTGGGACCACCCATAAATAAATACAAAAATCTATTGTTCAAGCCAAAAACAGTACAGTCAAAAATCAAAAATATCATTGGCTTGAACAATAGATTTTTGTATTTATTTATGGGTGGTACCAGTTGCCGGAAGAAAAATATTAAAATTAAATGGACCCGGCAACTGGGACCGCGGTCCGAGTTAA
This sequence comes from Catocala sponsa, assembly GCA_963564715.1. Lineage (NCBI taxonomy): Eukaryota > Metazoa > Arthropoda > Insecta > Lepidoptera > Erebidae > Catocala > Catocala sponsa. The sequence goes on along the minus strand of OY751338.1, from coordinate 14,433,844 downwards.
TTGCGGTCCCAGTCGCCGGAATCCTCGAACTCGAGACCTACGCGTGGCGTTCCGACGGTTGCCCAGTAGGCTGTCGCTGCTATACATATATTTATATTTTGAGTATATCGTTCTAGAATTTAGGTATGTTTATGAGTATTACGACCTAATTGTGCAGTTTCATTAAAAATACTGTTGAGCCGCGCTTGTAGGTATATTATCTATTTGCGCTCATCTATTCAACACCAAAATTAAAAATCATATTCATATAAGTACACAAACATGACATTACGAATATTTAAACTTCACTGGCTTTTACATAGTATTGTTAAATATTATATTGAAAGCGAAATGTATACCATAATGTAATACCAAGCCCGCGTAAAATTTATTAAGTAATTATTTTGTGATATAGTAATAATAGATACAGTATATAACAGATATGTTAGGAAATAAGCGTTCGAATCCTACCAATATTCAACCCACTCCTAACCCAAGCATATTTGCTAGAGGAATCAGCAAAAATACTAGCAATTTGCAAACCAATCTACAAGTAATTATATCTACTTTATAAAAAAAGAACAATAAGTCCTTATAATATTGTAGATTATTATTTCTTCCTGAAGTAAAAAATATTTTTTATGTCTTGGTAACATATTATTATGATAAACTTATTATTTCTAGTTCATTGTTTTATAGCCACCTACGGCACTAATAATAAAAATCGTATAATGTCGTGATCGTAAAGTTTACCGCGATTTATCGAACATAAAAACTATATACAGGTCGATAATATCTTACTGTCTTCTATTAACATATCTTGAGTTAGATCGGAAAGCGTTTTAGAAATGTCGAATGGTAAGCCAGGACCACACGTGCGATTGACTCAAAATGTCAAGATACCACATCAGAGTACTATTGCTATTAGCTGAGGGCTAATTGACTGGCATTGTGTAGAGGTTTAAATGGTCGCCGCGTCATGGCCGCATCGGTGAGTGTTGTGGGTTTGAATCGGCCAAATGAATTAATTTGTGATATCGACAAATAGCTGTTCTGAGCCTGGTGTTCTTTCGTTTCGTTCGACCGTTTTTTGAATGTTTGTAAAGGCCCCCGCGACACAGGAATTATATTAGTATTTAGTGCGGAGTTGTATATAAAATAAGATAAATAATATATAAATTCTCGTAATAAAATCTGTTCGAAATAAAAGTTCGATGCTGTTTATCAAACGTCAAATTTGAACTAAAATGCAACATACATAACATGTTATAGTCGGCCTCTATGGCGTAGTGGTTAGTGTAACCGACTGCCACGCCTGAGGTCACGGGTTCGATTCCCGCGCAAGTCAAACATATGTGTGCATGAACATGAATGTTTGTCTTGGTCTGGGTGTTTCTATGTATAAATATGTATGCATTTACAAAAAAAAAGTATATATGTAGGTATGTTTATCTATTGTCACCCATAGTACAAGCTCTGCTTAGTTTGGGCTAGATGGTGTAGTGTGTATGTGATAGAATATTATTATATATTATGTTTACATCTGACATTTATATTAATTTAGGAGAATACCATTTGTGATTTTTATGTCACTGATTCTAGATCGAAACTCTATTTTAATCAGTGTTATTACCTAAATTGGCAGCCCTCTGATCAATCTTAAAAAAGGTTATCCGTTTTGAAGATTAATGAGAGTACTGATAAAACTGATAAAAATAAAGTCCCGATCAAGTCACGAGTACTAATGATAACATTTGCCCGCGGCTTCGCTCGTGTAGATATAGGCTAGTTTAGTAACAGTACTTGTTATTTTCTGGATGAAAGATACCTTATATCGTTTTCTGTTCCCCTGATAACTTGTATGCGAAATTTCATAATGATCAGTCGAGTAGTTAAAGCGTGAAAGTGTAACAAACAAACTCACATTTGCATTAATAAATTACAAGCTTCTGCGCGCGGGTTCGCCCGCGTGGTACTTACATGAATAAAAAGTAGCCTATGTCCTTCCCCAGGTTTTAAACTATATCTGTACCAAATTTCATCTAAATTCGTTGCGTGGCTTAGCCGTGAAAAGGTAACACACAGACAGACAGACAAATAGACATACAGAGTTACTTTCGAATTTATAATATTAAGAAAGGATAATATTAAGTAAGGATGTAATCTTTAGTACGCTTGCACCTAGTTATTATCATTAGTACTGCCTCGGTAGCGCAGTAGGAGCTAATGCCACTTTTGTATATCAGATCTCTGGTTCGTCCTACAAAGTATTATTGGGTTTGTCTATCCAGATATTAGATATAAGCAGCAACTCGGAATCTGGACCTGTCTTAGGTGAACGGCAGTAGGCTCGTTTTCTTGAGAGTTGATTGACAAAATGTAGGTCTGTAATATTAATATTGCTTCGGGTATATAGCCGTGTGAAGTGAAGATGAATGCATGTATGTATACCATTACACCTGAATGACTCTAAAGGATTAAGCAGAGGTGTATCCAACTCATATCGTCAGCGTTAGACCTTACTTATTACTTTTTTTTAAGAGTACTATCGTTCTTCCATCGTTCAAGATCGTATTCTTACTTTCTTTGGACATATTACACGTCGAGAGGACACGTCTGTAGAGCGACTCGTGGTTCAGTGCAAAATTGAGGGCACAAAGGCGCGCGGTAGACCACCAATGCGCTGGACCGACCAAGTCAAAACTGCACTAAATGGTCCACTCCACGAATGCACAAGGCAAGCAACAGTACGAGAGGAATGGCGGCGAATTGTGAAGCTTGCCATCACCCTTGTCATGACGACCACGACCACTGCCAAGAGTTTGACGACAGAGAAGAAGAACTATCTATTTGTGTTTGAAATTACTAATATTCTTGTTAACTAGCCTAGCTAGAATGCTTGTATTAGGAGTGGATTCACGTCGGTAGTGCAATGGGTGGGATTCGAACCCGCGACCTCTCGATCGCAAGTCCTTTGGGCTACCATCGCTTCATTCATTTACGCAATGAGTCCTTGCCAATACTGTATTGTTCAAGATTACGGCTGGCAGACAGTCGAACAGTAAAACAAAAACCCTTTTGCGTAACATTCAAGGCTAGAATTCAGACCGAAAACAATTAATACAAGATCTTGCCATAAGAGAGTGTGAAAAGCAGGATTTAAATTTTACGGAAGGGGCAGTGTGTCAAGTTGGAATCGCATACCAAAGCCATTTGTATTGTAACCGGTTTGGTTGCAATAAGGTACCTATTTGATTTGAACTTTTGGTCATACTTTTTTTAATTTAATGTCCTATATTTTGTGCCATTTCATTTCGTTTTACTTATAAGTAGTTAGATCTATTAATATAATATAGTTGTAAATTATAATTGTTGCTTTTGTGCATGTAAATACCTAATAGAAAATAAATATTCATACCATATTAACTTTTGGTTAGTAAGCTTACGTACATTCATAGGATCACGTCTATATCCCCGAAGGAGAACACTGAGTATGGTTTTAGGTCACACTTTATAGAGGGCAAGCCTATTGCCGTTTACTAGACATAGTTCTAAATTATTGTCATAAAAACCTGATAACACTCCTTCGTAGGACAAAATGTTATTAAGGTCACCAAATGTATAGCAGTCGCGCCACTGAGGCAGCCTAGTGGTAATTACCGGTTAATTAAATATAATAAGGTCTTTACTTATTTTGCAAATAATTTGACCCCGTTCACAAGAAGGATTTTTAATACCATTTCCTATTGCTTTTAAAACAAAAAATAATAAAAAATATCTTTATTGTCTCTGATAAATACAAACGTGTTACACATTACAATTTTGATTTGCTAGAACATTGTTGTTGTATTTTATTTAAACATACTGATACTGGTCCTCCAAACTAGGCGATTGCCAATTCAATATAAGCAACTACACTACTTGGCTAACCCTCTTACCGGCAAATGCTGTAATATGAATTGCGTTACAAAATCGACTTTTACTTCTTCTTCTTATCGTGTCGATAGCAACAATTTTTAGATGATTTTAGCCCACTGGCAACGCCAATCGTATTAGGCATTGCTTGGTATATTTCATGAAGCGTGCACCATTCTGGGCTCGTGGGGCACGTCAGCAAATGACCCATTGTCTGTGGGGATAGACTTTTACTAAAATAGATATTAAAAGTCCCTTTCTATACCAGCAACTGTCTCATTAACTTATTGATCAAGTGAAAATAAGTAAGCACGATTCAAGGTCCAAAGAATTTAGATGCTAGAGAACTAACATACACAGTTAAGAAAAGATTTATAGTTATATCAGGCGCTTAGTCGATGAAGCGTATTGATAAATTATTTGGACCTAATATATACGAGCTTGGAAGTATGAAATCTCTTTAGTTCTTTTGTGTTAGCACCTAAATATAATGAGAAATTCTCAATGAACAATTGTTCTGGTCATATTTCTTTCCACTCCATTTAATTGTTTTATGTTATTCGCATATTTTTGAAAGATATTACAGAAAATAAATACTTGAGGATGATGATGAATTATAATATTCGTGCTTTAGGTATATAAGTATGCCACATACATTATCACGCCTATTTTCTCGAAGGAATAGGCAGAAGCATGTTCCAGTCGCATTCCTCCATCTTTAGTTAATAGTTAAACGTCCCCATAGCAGTGGCCTATCGCCGTCGATCAGACATCATTTCAGACTCCATGCTACTTCAGTTATTATATTGTGCGAAAAACCCAATGACACTTTGATCTACTCGGAAATTGAATTCGAGAACACTGCACCAACGCGACAGAATATCATATCATAATCATAAATCTGTAGGTGATCTGAAGACCATCCAGACAAATTTATCAGCGAGGTTAAGCAATATTGACACGGCCAAAAGCTTAAATCAGCGACTATTTTACTAAGAAATGTCCTACAAATCCCTACCTAATAATACCTGGGATAGTTAAGTCATACTAATACAGACATACGTCATCTTAAGAGCAGCGATAGCTCAGTGGGGAGACCAACAGACTGCAATGCAGAGGGTCTCGGGTTCGAACCCACGTCACGCACCTCTGACTTTCGGAAGTTATATGGCTTTTCGAAATTATGTGCGTATTGATTGACAATTATCGCCTGCTCCGTGCCTCGGAGAGCACGTTAAGCCGTCGGTCCCGGCTGCCATAAACATCTATGGCAGTCGTTATTGGGAGAGTGTCGACACAAAAGATCCCACTGGGTCGAAGTGTCGCCGGTCTGTACTGACTGGCCCCCACATAAGATAAGATAAGATGGTAAGTCATACAAATACTGAGGCTTAATAATGCGTTATATGTATGTGCACAAGAAGATACGTTGCAGCTAATTAAGAAAGTTATCCATAGGTAGCCATTATTTAATAATAAAAAAACAGAGAACCTGCCTTTCCTTACAATATTTTTCTTAACTGTAATTATATAAACCGAACTGTACGTAGCGAAAGCTGATAATAATTGTAAGTAATATTCTTTATAGTGACCTTTTTTATCTTTTAATGTAAATAACAAGTTGAAGAATCAAGCGGGCATAATTAAAATTAAGTGAGTAAGTATGTAGAGACGTTTCGAGCACGCATACAAATGAACTGATAAACTCATTACTTTAATAAGATTGGCGATCGGCTGCACAGAATTAATTGGTGCCTGTTTAAAATAAAAATATTGATCGATGAAACTGTTACTTACACTGATGCCCACTGATTAAAGTTAAATGGTGAAATAAAATATACAAAGAACGTAAATTATGTGTGTAGGTAACATCAACCATCTGTCCATTACCTTGGTAAAATATGAATATAGCTATCACGGATTTTTGACATCACGGTTTGTATTGAGTCTTTAGCTAAGAAAATCCCAGTTATGTATGCACAAAGTCGGTGAAGTTAATTTTTTTTCATACAAACAATTTTATCAGTTTTAAATGGAGACTCGGGGATATATTACAAGATATAAAAAAATATTTACAATCACCTTGAAATAATGGCGAATTAACAAAACGAATCCAAAAATACACTAAGATACACAGACTGTATAAAAACTAATTTAGGTGGATTATTAATGTATTACTAATAGTCTACATTAGTTAATTTATATAACAATTTCTATTTTAATCGTTACTCGAAATAAATATTAATTATCGATAGGTATATCTTTTGTATTACGAAATTAGGAATTTCGAAATCAGATGTAAAGGAAAATGAAAATTTTATAGGCAGTAACCATAGACTTAGAATAATAATATTTCCTCTACAAATAACCACATTTTAATAAATACATTTAGTATCAACATGTTATGTGATATATTGCTACAGACCTGCTACAATTAAAACCATCTTAATCGGTCTGTGAGACCAATTACTGAAGCCAATAGGAATTGAAAAAGCAAAAAGTCTTTGGATCCTTCTGTGTTCTGTTATCTTCTTCATAGGATTAAGTAGAAACTGGTCGGATTGATCATGATCTCCTTTTACCATCATATCACTCAACATCGTAGCCGAGTTCACTAGTTTTACACGAAAACGTTTCCATCGATATATTTTTAGTGCCTAATAGCATTCCTCACTGCCTTTTAACCTCAAAGCATTAACAAAGTCCATGAGCGGCAATTCTAACACCAGGTGAGCAGCTAACTCGTCTCTCCGTTTGTCTACAATACAGTTAATAACGGCGGAAAATTACTTAACAATTAAGTTTCATCTGTTTGACCTTTTGATTAATGAAAACCGTAATGAAAATCTTAAATATTATTTATTACATTTGTTAACAAACAGTCAATCCTAAATCTATATCTATATCTATACTAATCTATATTTATACTTAATAAATAAAATTAATGTGTCTGTTTGTAATGTCAAAATAACAGCTTTTTATCTAATGCATATGAAAGTATATAAGGTACCTATACGAAAACATCTATTTTTTAAATGTTTGTCTGTCTGTCTGTTTGTTCCGGCTAATCTCCGAAACGGCTGAACCGATTTTGACGGGATTTTCACTGGCAGATAGCTGATGTTATAAGGACTAACTTAGGCTACTTTGATTTTAGAAAAATATAGGGTTTCGCGGAGACAAACACTTATTAGTTAAAATCTACGCGGACGAAGTCGCAGGTAACAGCTAGTTATATTATAAATGCGAATGTCAGTTTGTTTGTTTGTTACGCTTTTACGCCTTGACTACTCCACCGATCATCATGAAATTTTGCATACACGCTGTCAGAAAAAAGAACATCTTTCATTCAGAAAAATAGTACTGTTACAGGGGGACGGTAATTTATGAGCAAAATCTACATCAACGCGAGCAAAGCCACGGACAAAATCTAGTCTCATAATAATACCATCATATAACTGGTTTTCTGAGATTCAAATAATGCTTTTTCCCTAGATTGCACTTATTGTTGTTTAGTGCAAATCAGAGTAAGTATGAAACACTGACGTGACGGTAAAAACTAGCATCTCTAACAGCGGCGTTGGTGGTGTAATGGTCAGCATAGTTGCCTTCCAAGCAGTTGATCCGGGTTCGATTCCCGGCCAACGCACACTTTTTGCTTTTAGTTTTAATATAACTGTGTATTTTATTATTTTTCTTGTCGCTTGTAAGCAACTTACAACATTTTTGACAGGTATCATAGGTATATATATATAATATACATATATTACAATAAGATAATCACATATTTAATAATTATTCTTCATACATTTTATAAGTTATTAAGATAACCAAATGTTTTATCGGTATATTTGTTTATACATATAGTTTGTTGTGGTCATAAATATAAGTATAATAGATATTCTGTATATCTACATATACATTTTTTTAGTTATCGACGACCTACAACAAAAATGGGAGTTTGCCACATAATATGTGATGAGATCGATTCTTTTATCATTCGCCGCTAGAGGCGCCATTACACAATGTATTGCAAAATGTTTATCGATACATTGACAGACATCCTAGTCGACAACAATGATAAATACTTATAGTGGGCATAAACTATAAACTCATTACTAATATTACAAATGCGAACGTGAGTTTGCTATTTACGCTTTTTAATTAAAATAGCAAATTCTTTAAGGCGACCTTATATTTGAATGTTTTGGTTTCGAATTTCGTTGATTCTTTTAAAGCATTCTTTAGGGTTCCATACCAAAATTGTAACAACGGAACTCGCTTATGATAACGTTGTCAGTCCGTCCGTCTGTCATGGCTACTCATCTCAGTAACTTATAATGCTATTAATTGTCGGCCTCGGTGGCGTAGTGGTTAGTGTAACCGACTGCCACGCCTGAGGTCGCGGGTTCGATTCCCGCACAAGTAAAACATTTGTGTGCATGAACATGGATGTTTATCTTGGTCTGGGTGTTTCTATGTATAATATGTATGTATTTACAAAAAAAAAAGTATATATGTATGTTTATCCATTGTCTAGTACCCATAGTACAAGCTCTGCTTAGTTTGGGCTAGATGGTGTTGTGTGTATGTGATAGAATATTATTATTATTATTATTATTATTGACTTGAAATTTGGAATAGACATAAATAATGTTTGTTCTACTTAAATGCAGAGTGACTGCACAGATAGTGTAACTGACTGTTGTGGCTTCGAATCCAGCACGAGACGAAAGTTAGTTTTGTGTGGTTCAGAAATGATTATTTCGTGTCTGGGTATTTAATGAAATTAAGTATTAAATTATGCAAAATTATAAACAATATACCATCGTTTGCATTGGTCAGTGTTTAATGCAAGCAAGCCCATTGATACCGATTTAACTATAACATACATAAACAACATTTTAACAAAAAAGAAAACTAACTTCAAAAAATAATATTCTAAAACTTAAAATGCACTAAAAAGTTAATAAATAATTGCATATTCTTGTGAATAAATAAATTATTGTTATTAATGGAGTCGGTGTCAACCAAGGTAGGTTTGTAACTAATTAAACATGAGATGTCTTACTATAATCATAACATAACATTGGCATGCACAATTACACACATAGACGCAGCACGCGGCGTGGGTGGCTGACACCGACTCCAAAAATAACAATAATTTAATTATTCACATGAATATGCAATTATTTATTAACTTTTTAGTGCATTTTAAGTTTAAAATATTCTTTTTTGAAGTCGGTTTTCTTTTTTGTTAAAATTTTGTTTATTTCTCGGTTTTAGTGTACCTTGCCAAAAATGAGAACATCATCAATGTAGTCAAATACGCATTATTAAGGATAACTTGGAAACGAATGATCAAATCATGATCAAAATTAAATGGGACCTCACGGGAAGCACCAGCTTTCAAATAAAAAAAGAATCATCAAAATCGGCTCACCCAGTCGAAAGTTATGAGGTAACAAACATTAAAAAAATACAGACGAATTGAGTACGTCCTCCTTTTTTTGAAGTCGGTTATAAACGATCAACACGATAAAAGTCCGTATAAAGTAGTTTAATTTCAAAGAATTGATAATTATGTAATGTAAAGCAAGGAATCCAAAACTCCTTTATATTTAACTACAGAACAAAATAAATAGCTTAAATTCCAAGTAATGACCAAAAATATGTACACTTACATTGTATAACCAAATAAAATGGAATAAATGTATTCAGTGCCAATCTGCTTACTGTACAATCTCCACACTCTGACAATGGGTCATTACAGGGTGAGTAATAGATATATGTTACAGTTCACATATCGTAAACACGGATATTGTCGTAAAACTACCCCACATACGTCTTGTTCGATGTAATATACTCTTTTATAGCGGTTGTGTTATCAAAACAAGGGGTAAATCTGCTTAACCGAGATTACAAGTCAATTGTTTCGTTATTATCCTTTTTCGAACGATTTCCCTAAAGAGTTCGCGTTAAACCTATCGGTACAAACTTAACCCAAGTTTGCCGTACTTATTGTTAAGTAATAAAAGTACCAATACAAAGTAAGCTTTTACGTATGACTGCCTCGAGTGGCTTGTTGGAGATGTGGCATGAGTACTAGACGTGGTTTCGGGTTACACTGCCTGGCCAAACAAAGTATTATTGGGTTTTTGCTTAACCTATTGAATAGATTTTTAATTAAGTCTGGTATTCTAAGACTTGGCAGATTAAAAAAATCTTTGTATAGTAAATGTTTTACTCCGTCTTAAGGAGTAGAGTATTTAAAACACTATATTTCGTTTTCTCTCTTTATCTCTCATTATATTATTCAACCAACCACACCTCATAGTAGTTCATAGCATATTACAAATGTAACCAAATAAAATGATGCTTAAATGAATTCATTTGAATTACATATTTCGTACGTACGAGGGTTCTTTAATATAAGTTAGAGTTTAAACACGTGAATAATATCACGATATTGAAATAAGTTATCTATTTACCAACATTAATTGGCCCCGTATAAAACAATTAAAATGAATGTATTGTACACTATCTCACGCCTATACCTATTACCAAAGAATAGACAAAGGTGTATCATACCCACATTTCGCCAGGTGTGGTTTTAGATCGATCATGACGGTACTTGAGAGCAAATGACATCCTTAACTTGAAGCTGGCAATCCAAAAGGAAGACTAAGGACAGCCATTTTCTTTATCCAGATTCTTTTAAAATACGTATGATGCTAGTATAATCCAAATATAGAACATTTCTTTTATAAAAAGTACTCACTTATTCCTTTACTAAGACTGGATTTGGTAAAGATAAAGATATATTTATTTGCTTCACACGTGTTTAATTTACAGGAAATGCATTATATAACACTTGAATAGGTAGGTTGTGTATCAAAATGTTTTGCCATAGACGACGTACAAATATAATTGATTATAAATTACATATTAACCATATATAAAAAAACAGTAATAAAATTTAATTTGGTATTTTTCTTGCTATGCCAATTAATGTAATTTTTATTGATATAGGTACTTACTTGGTATGGTATACTTGCCTTACCTTATCAACAAAAATACCTTTACCTATTATAAATGTTACGCGCAAGCTTTATATGAAAGTGGTATTATTTAGCGATAGCAAAAAAATATTGTTATTGTTACCTATATAAACATATTGTTTTTCATTCCTTCGATAACAAGCAATTATTTTGTTTAATCTGCTCGCCGTTAATGGCCGACGAACTCTGATTGAGTGATAATTGCTTCTCACGGTATAATTAAATCATTTGAACTGTTCACTCGTATTCAAATATAGATAAAACAACTATAGTCCATAAATCAACGTTTAATTAATTCCTAACGCCGTTATCATTGAAACTTTATTTGGCGTAATAATAAAACGCGTCCCGCGGGCGTACTGATCGGTTCGATGAACTCTCCCGTAGCTATCATTTATCCTTACTTTCCCTCCGATACTGGATACCGTTAGAGATATTTGTTATGTGTTTAGTTCAACCTAATGGCACTATTGCCGAATTTCTCTTAACTGCAAAGAGGGTTACGATATTCGAACCCACTTTAAGAGGACTTCGTATTTTTTTCGAAGACGCAGACTACAATTAATCATACATCTGGTAATGTTTACGGCTCCACTTTATTACGCAATAAAACTGTACAAATTACTTATCACAGACAATGATAAAAAATATAGGTACGTCATTTACATAAATATCACCATGTAATAAAAATAAAATAAACAAAAAACAAGCTCAACTTTGGCTGTGGCTTTTAAAGACCTTTCCAAACACCGAATTAAACAGGGTTACGCCAATTTAGGTCCAGTTTTTTAAACCTGTTTATGAGACATGTCAAACAAAAATAATCACAGGTTAATTTTCATGAATATTATCACCATTTATCTAGCATGTGCGTGTGGTCACAAGATTATTATCAATGTGTAATACTCGCAACATGTAGTTTTTAAAACGTGTATTTGAAGTTCCAGTAGCTCACTCCCATTTATAAAGAAGTCAAATACCTATCTAATCAAATCTTTGAGTAAGGATATGATAAGGTTGCTACTGTAAATAAGTTAAAAATAAGAACGTAGAACGCGTATTTAAAATATTTTCCATTGCATTTCGCCACTATTTAATTACACACCTTATCTCGAAGGGCCTATTCACGTTGGACGAGTGTTTTCTAATATAGTATATTAGAAAAATACCTGTGATAAGAGAAACATAATATGTCTATCATACAAATTGTGCCAATACTTAACGAAATATATTTTAAAAAATATGAAAAATAAGCGTCGTGCTGTATTAGATAGGCCTTGTGCACTTAACTTTAAACTACAAAGTAAACTTAAAGCTAGTGCTAATAAAAGTAATTGTGACACCGTTTAACTTAACATAATAATTATGTTAATAAGCTTGCAAGTAAGGCTTGTGACTGTTGCCGTTATGATACCTTAACGATAATTTGCAAAACGCCAATAAAATTATATAATAAATATTTACAAAGTTTCTATGAAAATACAGTTATTTTAATAACTTTTGTAACAATCTCTAAAACTTATAGAAATCTTCTAATTCAGTCTCACTGAAATAACCACGAATATTCAGCAACCCTATAATTTGTAAAGTGACGTAAAGCCTTGAAAAAAGACACAAACATTTTGTCAGTGGACAAAGAAGATTAATTGTTTTATTCTGTGTAAAATAAAATAAATATACATATTAATGGTGTTACTATACGAGATAGAAGCGCGTCCTCTCTGAGATTGTCTCTATGGTATCAATTTAATAAATAAAATGCCGAGACACCGTGCAGTTGAAAAAATATTTTATTGGCGGCACGTGCTATTGAATAAACTCATGCATTCCTTCATTAAATGAACGGACAACTTGGCTGTCGATGATAAAGATCAGTTCGCACATCAATGTCGTTTTTGGTTGCGCTCTTGAATTTCATACAAACGCATTTGGCTCTAATTTATTTTCGTTCTACAGGCGACACATGAACCAGTATGACAAAAGATGTTATATGTCTCCGATCAAGTTCGTAACTACTGCCGTCTAACAGAAACTAATTAATTCAGATTTAGTATACAATATTTTATTACATTGTTAGAGTAATCTATTCACAATTATATTTTGCCGCTAATTAGTACAGGTGCCTGAAAGAATTTTATTAATCAATTAATATTAACATTTCATTGTTTACGTTTTAATATTTAATGATGATTTTTTATTTGCTTACTTACTTATTTCGCTGGCTTCTATGTAACCTTTTTCTGCTGCCGCACTAGGAATTATCTCTGTCTCGCGGTTGACTTTACAAACATTTAAACAACGGACACAAAACAATCAGACCGAGAACAACTATTTGTGGACTGTTTGCTCCTTATCGAACCCACAATACCTGGCGCGGGGTCAGTGGCAAGGCGACTACTTAAACCACTACGCAATCCCTAGAGTCACAATGTCATCTGCTGCTAACTATAATTTAAAAAATAAGGTAAACTTTATAATATACCTATACATGGGTTCGCAAAAGTCCAAGTCCAGCACAAAAGTTGTAGGAGTTATTTAGAATTCTCTTCGGAGACACGATATTCATAGATACGTGCGGCTGGTGGTATTCTCCAATAAGTTATAATAGAAAGATATCTATCCCAAGGAATGACCTAAGAATGCCCTAAAGCTAATAGGCATTCTACTATAATCGCTACAACTATAAAGGAATAACTTATTACACATATAATTAAAAAATAAAAGGATTTTTATAATTAACAGAAAGAGCACCTTTCACTCGGAAAAAAGTACTGTTCCCGAGTGAGTTATTAACAAAATCTATATTAACGCAAGCAAATCCGCGGCCAAAAACTAGTAAATATTAAGTAAAAATACATATAAAGATAACGCCTAATACGAAAGTAAAATAAATACTGGGCCGATGATGCCTAAATTATTATAAAAAATAATAGAACCTTTCAAAATCTATAAAATAATATTTGTTTAATGTAGAAAACTGATTGTATATTTATTACAGGCATAAATCTTCTGTCATCTCGAATTATCACTTGACCCTCTGCTATGCTTTATTTATAATGTGCCCGTCGTTTTAGGATCCCAGAACTTGTTTCGCTTTATTGTTTTATGAAGTTCGGAAGATGGACGGTGACCTTGAGAATACCGCAACATCAACTAAGGATTGAATTGAGAGAATAAGCGAGATAGTGAGCTAATTGGAACGAATTATATCCGAACACTGAGTATAGCTGCGTCTGCATGTAAAAGAGAGAATTAGGTTACATAAGCAAACAGTGAAGAAGTATGGATTGTATTGTACATATTGTAAAAATATATGTACCAGTCTTTTTTATCGATATCGCATGAAAACAATGTATATAAATTATACAAAGACCTTTGCTTGTTTGCTGCCAAGTGAAATTAAGAAAACAATAGTGTGGGTTTTTTATACTCCATTGAAAAATTGTACTAGGATGATTAGGCAGATAGAAGGTTGACTAAGAAAGTATAAGGCAAATGTGTTAAGAAAAAAAGCTAAAGACCTAGGCGAACTTTCGATTCAATCAGACATATTTCGGAGAAAAGGCACCAACCATAACCCTAACAAGCATTAAGAATCATGATCATGCAAAAGTAATGTAACTGAATAAACAAAGAGACAAATGGAAATCCATAATCTCTACTTACACCTTCTGGAAACAGGCGTACCTACATTTAAAAGTGCATGAATTAATTAGTACCTAATCAATAAATATACCTAAGCAACCCTATAATTCGAGCATGTTAAACATTTTTACATGTTACTTGATATTTGTTCATTGCTAGGGTTTTCTGAACCGAATATACCGGATGAACGGATAAAACTCAGTGATTCATATACAAATTCTTCTATTTGACTAGATTTCCTTCAAACTAATGCTCAATGGATATTGCTCGAGTTTATCATAATGACTTCGATTCTGTTATTCTTCGCCCTGTTGCGGATCTCAATAAATAAAATGCACTTTTGATATTTTATTTACTTTACGACAAACCACCAATATATTATTATACTAGCTTTTCCCGCAGCTTCGCTCGCGTAAAAATAGGTTAGGTTTAGTTATGTTAATAGACTGATTAGTTTTTAACTTAAATTCTTACAAACAAACAAACATACCTACAAAAATCAAATATCTTATAATAATCTTTCCACTTTATAATATTAGTATTATACTATAAAACTTAAATATATATAAATATTCTATTGTTTACGAAAGATCATGGAGGTAAAGCAGATGTGTTGGCGAAATTAATTAAAACACATTATTAATTAGGTATTAGGCTCCTAATTACCAAATCGACTGTTAAATCTTTGAAGATAATTAGGAGTTGAATCCAAACTCACAAAACAGTTTGATCCGCGTGCTTTTTATCCAGATTAATGTAGTCGCCTTAGTAATATCGCGCTTGATTACTATGCAATGTACAGTTTTCTATAGTAACTATACTTTAAGCCACAGAGTAACAGAAGTAAACCCACTCACATACTTTTATTATTCACTAGCGCACGAGTAAAGCTTAATATTTAATTTCAAATGTTGAAGAAATCGTTTCTATATACCTACCTATATATTTTTGACTTAATCTTTAACCGAGCCAATACTAAGTAGATTTTCCCTTAAATCATGTCAAAAATAAACGAAGGTTTATTGAATGGAGTTAGCTGAGGCATCAATGAGTAAATGAAGATTGAAATAGGGACTATGTAGATATTCTTAACAAAAATACATAATACTAGATTTTGCCCGTAGCAATGGGTTAGGTTTTGTTAGTAGCAGTATTTTTTTCTGGGCAAAAGGTACCCTTTGTCCTTTTCTGTTCTCCTGAAAACGTTTATGCGAAATTTCATGATGATCGGACAAGTAGTTTCGGCGTGAACATGTACAAACAAATTCACAGTCGCATTTATAATATTAAGTTAGGATTTGTAGAACAATATTTATATTTAGACATATTTTTCTACAAACACTATTCGGCAGTTTCCAATATTCAATATTGGAATCAGCAGCCTTTGTATTGTAATGATCATCTTCTTTTTAAGCCGTTTATCTGGGTTGTATGTTCGTATTTATCAACAAACGTACATTTCTCGCTTATGCATTTAGAGAAAATTCGCAGCTAACTTTACACTTACCTAAAGTCGTTCCGTTTTACTGTTTTCGTAGCATCTCAAGAATAACATAAAAGCGATTGCACCTTTGTGTTTAAATCTGGGACAAACACAAAGTATACATTTAGTTCCATCTTAATACCCGACCCGGGTTGAGCTAAAGCTTTGAAACTCGAAACGGACTCGACAGGTCGGTGCAGCAACTCGCAGCAATAAAATAGCATTGCAAGAGGGCATCCGACGGTAAAATCGTACGATTGCATCCAGTCTAACTCTCGATTTTCAAACAAACTTCTAATAAGAAAAGTTGCAATGAAATAAGCTTATGAGAATATTTCCTGAAGCTCCTTCTCCTTAATATTTACTTCGTTTATTAAAGTCGTTAAGAGAACTCGAATCATATTTGGAGAAAAGTAATTTTGACAAAGATCAAGTTACTAAAAGCTTGTAAGTAACAATTTATGTGACTGCCTCTGACTCTCAAGAAAGTACTACAATACAAGCAAATACTTGGTTCAAAGATACGAAGAAAATAATATAAATATGAGAACGTTCATCACTGCATAAAGAGCTTGTTTTTCGTGTTCTGCTCGCTTATCAGAAATCAAGCGACAGCTCAGTCAATCACTCTATTAAATGGCACGTGTAAAAAACATATCTAAGAAGCCAGAAAAAAAAACACAGTAACATTAAAAGCATGAAGGTGCTCGAATATTACAGATAACAAGATGATAATGTCTTAATGGAGTTTGACTACTTGACATACAGAATAAACACGCAACTCAGAGCAAGAGGGCAGGCCATTTAATTTGAAATGAATGTAACAGGCTGCACACTTTTCACCTGATACTGTTGCTCCAAAATCAAGAACAGTTTTCGAAAGTGAAGGTAAGTTGTGTGTTCAGAAATTGAAACCGGCCGCTCCCTTTAGTGACCTTTGAATGCCGTTAATAACACTAAGTGATTACACGCAATGGTACATCGAAGCACTGACAATTGTTTCGAGATCAGCTGTGCTATTCTGTAAAAGTTTTCATCGCGAACTTCAATGTCACTTCTACTGTAACCTAACGTATAATACTATGTTTACGACAGAAAACTACTTTTCACTGCGGATTTAGAAGTTAGTTAAAAGATGAAATTTTACTCTTAGTAAGATTATATTATTATTCCTTGTTTCTTTATCGGATAAGTCGAAGATAGCCTAAGAGTAAAATACTTATTATTACAGATTATGAAAAACATTTGCAGAAGGCAATTTAGTAGGAAATATAATACTTGTATACTGCCTCGGAGGCGCAGCAGTAGTGAATATGACTACTGTGCACAAAGTTTAGGGTTCAGCTCCCGGATCGGAGTCACATCGAGGATACATGTGTGACCAAGATTGACAACATTAACGCGAAAATATCGTCTTATACCTACGTAGGTAACTGCTTCAATTAGGTACTTAATATATTCATATTGAAGTGAATATATTTATTGAGATATAGTTTTAAATAAGGTATTCAAGTCAAGGATTTTACACTTAAAAAAGATCTACATTTTATCTTTTTACTCTATAAATTTTCATAAAATCAACTTTATTTGAACTAAATCAAGACCTAGTTAACTCTCAACATTTCAGAAGTTCGTAACTGTCCGCATTCCAAAAACTTTCCCCTGTCGGAACTCAATCAAGATTAAGGATAGAAAGACGTGAAACATCACCCGCAAATAATTTAACTTTAAAACAGACAGATAATTTTAAGAATTACCGTTTATTATCCATGGCGCCTTCGTAACTAGCTTTCGTCTCCGCAAAAATTATTCCCGGGTCATAGCCGTCAGTTTATGGCAAACAAATAAAAAGGAACAATGTCTATCAGATAACCGTTGAAGAGTGTAATAAAAGTGCCATTAGCTTTCGCCTAATTTATGTATGAAAGCCACATGGCTAAGCACTTCTGACTTATGAATTTGACCGTATATTACGTCCATATCGGCGATAAACACACCTGTAAAAGATAAGAAGCCTGTCATATCAGACAAGTGGAACAGACATGGAACAACTTATATGAAAACGAAGATACGTAACGAAATGTTCCTTATATAGAAGCACTAGATTTTACCCGCGGCTTCGCATGCGTAAATTTAGGTTGGGTATACGATTTTCTGGTTAAAAGGTACCTTATGCCTTTTCTGTTCTCCTGACAATGTATATGCCAAATTTCATGATGATCGGTCGAGGTGTTAAGGCGTGACAGCGTAATAAATAAACAAACTAACTCACATTAGCGTTTATAATATAAGTTAGTATATTCTTCTAGTTACTAGCAGACTAATAAGTGGATGTAATTATCAGTAAGTTTGAAGTAGCGTGTTATGCCCTAGGTATCTTATGTTTTGATTATCATCGATGGCGCAGTGGTTATGAATACGGCTGCTGTACATGAGGTCCCCAGTTCGATGTCCGGATTGGGCAAATGTTATTATTTTTTCTGCCAAGTATTTCTTAATAGCAGCATACAGTCTGGTACTGTCCCTCGTAGACCGTACCAAAACCGCCCGTAGGCCTATTGACAAGCCAGCTCCTTATATGGGGTTATAGGAACAAGTATTTGTATTCTTTTTTTTATGAGGGTGTAATGCGCCAACTACGTGTCTTAACTATTCTGAAACACAGGCTTGAGACTATGTACCTATATATTATAGATAGATAGAAGATATGTAGATACATACTACAGAATTATTATTGCAATAAAACAACAAAAATCATTACACAGTATCTATCACTATCTTATTGATTTCACATGAATAAACAACCTGTGTAAACAAACTTCAAAACCTTAAACGGTTACAATTAAATATAAAATACCACTCTTTATTTAAATACCCATTTATATTAAAGATACGCATCACAGAGAACAGGTAATGAAGTGGATAAGGAATATAATTATAAGTTATTTCAGACGTTAAATGATGCGAAAATCAATTGAGGTATACAAGCAAGAAGTTGTGGTGACAAAACAATTAATCATCGTGCATTATAGCGATAATCTTATACAAATATGGCCACTGAGGATAATCAACAGCGTATACAATAAATTTCACAACAGAATTACGATTTATAAATCATAAACGATCCTTGACATGGATACGGAGGGAAGACTGATGGTGGCTGGTGCGTGTGCTTCATTACTCCAAGCTTACGTACATATACTGTTTAGCTTTTCCCTTTATTTAGTAGAGAAACGACGGTCTGCATTTTAGAACTTTCGGTGTGACGCAAATGGCTGCTTTAAATCGGAACGGGCAAAGGTCATGGCTTTTATTGATGTCCTATAGTCTAGTTATCTAGTATCATATGCAACTTGCGAAAGTGAGGTTATAGGTTCAATCACCATTCGTTGCACTATTGACGTGACTCTACACCTGATGTAACCTGATACTATTGCTTAGCTTGGCTAAAAAGGGTTTAATCGTGTATTAATCCTAACTAATATTATAAATGCGAATGTGAGTCTGTTAGTTTATTTATTTGTATGTTACGCTTTCACGTCTTAATTACTCGACCGATCGTCATGAAATTTTGCATACAAGTTGTCAGGAGTACAAAACACCGCATAGGGTAATTTTAATCAAGAAAGAAAAATACTTACTGTTCTCGAGGTATAGCAATTTATTGACGAAATCTAGATTAACGCGTGCGAAACCACGGGCTAAATATAGTAGTTTATAAACTGAAGATCTGGTAATAATTAAAACAAAGATAAGTAAAGCGTAGCCTTGAGATTCCAATGAGATTTATAAATATTACATAAATCTCTCCCTTATTAATTGCAAAAAGGTTTTAAATTTGCGATACTTTACTAGAGTGTATCATGTTAATATCAAATATGTATGAGTACCTACGTATGTAGATATAATTATTCGATATATGTGTATACATAGAGGGAAAGCTAAAATAAAACTGCAACATATTATCTAAGAGATCTATGTCTGTGTACAAGTCTTATATCCCTATAGAAACGAGACTATGCAATGCCGATGTACGAAATGCATTATACCGTGTAAAAGAGAATCATTTTACCGCTGCCCTACAATAATGTACCTACTCAAGATAACTCAAGGGCTCACGTTCACACCAGTGTACCGAGAAGTGTTTGATGTACTAAAAGTAGGTACTCTACTGTCACGCTCGCTGTTCGATTGATATGCTGTAAGTAACAATCAAACCGACTATGGTATCTACTAAACCAATTCAGCAGAATCTTTACAAAAAATTGTCAGTAATATCCTATCACATATAATATACTATAATCTATCACATATATGTATTAATGAGTTTATTAGATATATGTATATTTTTGAGAAGTACGTACGAGTATATAATATACAATTTTTCTGCACGGATGGCGTAGCGGATTAAGTGGCCGCCTCAACAATGTCACTCCAAAAAAATGGTGTGATCCACAAATATGTACTTCTTCCGAACCTGATTATTCTTTGTCTCCGTTGCTAAAATGTTTCTTAAGTTTTCCGAGATGCAGGGTCACATGATTTACTCCTAGTCCGGAAGTAGTATTTTAAATAAATTATACCTACAAAATATGTCTAGACAAAGGTATTTAAGTCTAAATGAGAGTATAATCCATTATTTATAATGAATATCAATCAATATGATGCAGGCTATTTATCTACAATCTATTTATAGCCATAAACCCGGCGTACCCAACCCCAATGATTAGCAAAAATACATTTATTTTTGGATCAAAAAGTAAATACCAGCAGCTGTGTTAAATGAAATCACATCAGTCCACCGACATAGCCGCCATTTTACACGGTTTTGAACTTTTGACACCGGCGTTTCGCTTCATTAACTACCATCAATCTTTCCAAGCGAGCACGTCCCACATCGCGGCATCGCCGTTGATGCGACAGCCCGATAGTTATATGTGTTATAATCAACGTACATTTACACAACATACGACTTTACCGATAAGAACCCAGTGAGCGAAAATCTAAATAAAACCTATAACGTAACTTTCCTGGCGGATACGAATCAGCTCCGTCAGACCCGTTAAAATATATGTGCCTAATCCGACCCATTAGTCTATCTAATCTGCGCTCGACGTCCTCGTATAGAAAAGAAATAAAATGTTTGACTTAGTGCTGTACCTACCAACATACCTAACCAAACACAATTACATACTGAATATGAAGCACAAACAATGATGGCAGATAGTACGAATTTGTCGTTTCTTGCCAAGACTTTTGTTTGTTCTGCGCGCCTTTTTAACTAAAACTATACACGTAATATATAACTGAATTCTGATTATTCATTAAAATAAGTTGATGAAATCGTTTATACCTGCTCGCAATAAGTAGAATAAAGGTAATACAAATATTAATATAGTACAAATATTAATAATATAGTAATTTTAATACTAATGAGAGTACCCTGATATAAGTATCAGGGTATTAATAATCTAATGGTTGATCTATGGATCACCCATCAGGTGTTTAATTTTAAGTAAACCAACATGGAATGTACACAGTGGTGTAAGGGGCTTATTCCAATCAAACTTCACTGAGTTGCATGCAGTTATGAATACCACTTCCAGACTTTGCAGCTACTGAGAATGACGGACAAGGTCAATATCACGTGAAAATGGAAACAAATATCACAGGATCTACAAACGCTTTAACACTTACGCTCTTCAACCAGGCAGAGAGATTTTCTTATTCCTCATGAAATGTACACATAAACAAAGTACTGAGAATTCCATTATCCGATGTAAAACATAAGATAGTAATAAATTCAAAAACGTACACACAAAGTGTTTATTGTGTTCAGTATCGACCACGCGTGTGTTTAGCAATAAGATTAATTGTTCGCGCCCGTATACATTGTAAGATGCCCCTTCGGTGAATTATTATAAGGCTGCATAAGCAATATTTTACTCGCGGGACGTTTACTTCTCCCCTAAAATATGGAGACATGTATCTTGCCTGTCAATAAATGCACTCAATACAAACAGTATAAATCTCAAAACCTAAATGTAGTTATAAACATCAAGTGAAGTACTTGAGTGTATAAGTCATTGATGAAATTATCAAAGTTATGATATTATGAGTAAAGTAACGGAATCAATTCACCCCCGGAAGACTTATCGAGAACTTGTTTTTCTGTTCATGTTCCGCTAAATGAAAAACAAGGCAAATTCTAATAAATTATGCTCATTTCCACATCCCACTTATTTTCATAGAGTAATATAGACAAGTCATTGACAACAAAACAAAAAT
Organism: Catocala sponsa; assembly: GCA_963564715.1. Lineage (NCBI taxonomy): Eukaryota > Metazoa > Arthropoda > Insecta > Lepidoptera > Erebidae > Catocala > Catocala sponsa. The sequence goes on along the minus strand of OY751338.1, from coordinate 14,411,473 downwards.
GTTGAAAATGGTGCTAACTTAGGAATATTAAATAGCATTTACGTAAAATAACAACCCATAAAATGTATCTTTGTAAAAATAGATACTGAATAAGCAGAACAAATAAGTCGCGCCTACAATCTATAATAAATCTTTTGTAAGCCTATGTTTTAAGAAAAAACAACAATAACATGATGTTATTGAGATTATTTATTCATTAATTACTTCTTAAGTACATAAAGTCTGGTATGCATACAAGGCTAGGCACCAAATTATTGCAACGTCTTGCATATACTACATTTAAAAAATACTCCAACTTCTTTATTTGAGTCTAATATATCTAAACATAATTATCGTAGGACTCAGGTGGGCATAACTTTCTTACCGAAATTATCTTAGTTTCATGTCATTTAACTAGCTGCATTTCACGGATTACTTTGAGGTGAGCACGCAACTCTGTTCAATTAGTAAGTTCATAAGTAATCCCCGGCTATACCTCATAAATCTCTATAAGGAAACTTTTCTATAAGGTACTAGCATTGTTAACTTTTATTCGTGGCTTTGTTCGGCTGTCACGAAGACCTTCTCGCATCGTTTTATTAGCTGAATTCTGGCAAACTTTACTTTATGATTGTCTGTAGTTTTGTTTGCATATTATAAATGTATAGTTTCTTATCTTTTTAGAAATTATGGTTGGTAGTAATAAAACCAACCATAATTTCCAATTCCAATTATAATATAATTAAGTAGTTATAAGTAGACAAGCGGTTGACAACTACAAGTACTCTCGGTAATTCACTTGGCTATGGTATTAAATGTTCATACCAGGTAAAAGTACACAACCTCTCAAGTCATTTAACTATTGAGCTATGGCGCCGGCGCCGCTGTAACTTCATTGATTAATTTGATTATACGCTAATACGTCAGCCATTGCTAAAGGAATTGATTACTTGACCCACAGATAAGTTATGCCAAATTTGAAGGTTCTTTGTGTCCATTGTTGCCAGTTATACCAAAGCTTCCAATTCGTTTTATTTCTTTCACTTAAAAATAGTAGTTTCTAGAAATATCTTCAGCACTCTAGGAACTTGAACAGGAATTAATGTTCCCCGAATAAGTTGAAGCTGACCAATTCTCGGTAGCAGTTCTACAAACAGCCACCACCCATACAAATTGTTCCAGGCAAGAAAGTCACAGATATTAATTGCACTCTTCCGTTCGCTGCTTCTGCACAGAATTTTATAACTCACTAATTAATTTAAGTCAGAAAAGAAGATACTTCGGTCTTGCTTTAACAAGTACCGAAATTAGTTTCTGTATCTTTACTTAATGCTCAGACTGTTTGCACGTCACGAAAACTCTTTAAAATGCGCTATCTCAAATTATAATCCGTACCAAGGGCGAAGAAACATTTACAACTTGTATAATTTGGCACAATTTACATAATAAAAATAAATTTAGAATTCACTAGTTACTGTCTGCGACTTTGTCCACGTGAATCCCACTTGCTTTATTTTACTTTTATAAAACTACTACTTACTCTCGCACTTGGAATAATACCTATGTCGCAGGGTTCTTAATAAACATTTAAAAAACGGACATAAAGAATGTTTGGCCCACGTGGGACTTGAACCCGCTATACTTGGCTATTGGCAATGGCGAGGCCACCACTTAAACCACTACGCCGTCGTTGCAGGTCCATTTACACACCACATCCTGAGTTATAAACTGTTTATGCTTCTGTAGCTGTATTAATCCAAGTCATTGTCTATCTGAATGCTAAATTACATCCAAATCCGTTCAACATTTTATGCATAACGGAATAATAAACATCCAAACATATTTACAAACTTTCGCATTATAGATAATATTAGTACGTACTAAATACATATTTCTACTTTTACGTAAATATTATATACCTAGAGATTATAAAGAAATTTAATGTCGCGCAATCGTTTCAAACGATTCTATTATAGACCCTAAATAACGATGAGACGGTTTATGAAAAAATGGTCCTTTTTATGAAACTAAATCTTTAGTAGAATAGATAATATTTAACGTTTATTACAAAGTTAAAAAGTGGTGACGTCGTTTTTCAAATGTCACAAGTAAGAAAACGCTGAGCTAGGTAGATTAAAAAGAAAAAAAAAAGGTAGCTTGTTTTTTCTTCCGTATGGGGATGGAATCTATCTATACTATAACAGGGCTCTGTATACATTCAAAACATTTATTGCATAATATATTTTGTTCGGTTAATGGTGTGGTGTACAAAGAGCAATAGCTTTAAGTTCAACAAAAAATGTAGTCCATGTTTCTTGCCATTTCGAGTGTTAGCAACTTCGTAGCAGTAGTGAATGCTATTGTTGCAAGTACATGATGTTTAGAGTTCAATTCCCGAGCCGAGCAAAGTTTTATTGAGTTTTTCTATCAAGAAATTGTCATAGCAGCACGGAGTCTGTAAGTGTCCTGGCAGATGACAATAGGGTCGCTGGTAAAATGTGGATGTAATGTATTACACACACAGAGATCTCTGTATTCCCCTTTGGTTATAGGCCTGTGACTATGAAGATATGATGCATAGTTTGTGCTACGTAGCCTTCAAACAAAAGCTAGTTCAAAATAATAACGCGCATTGTTGCTAGATTACACAATCTATAAAGTCGAACATTCAACAAACAAAATACTATACAAATATATACATTTGTATAGTATATATAGCTATGATTGAAGGATTACATCGAAGAGTACACAGGTTCATTTATCAATAGCAACATAAATCAGGGAGGTGTTTCGTCCGTACCTCGTAAACCTTCGCACTATGGACTGTATGAGGTATGTTGATCGTACTTGCAGCCTGTCGCCTCGATATATTATTCCCTATCGAATATTCATGCTATATTGGCGTTTCATTAAATCTGTGTAAGAAAATATCGAGCTTTACCATTATGGTTAATATTCAATACGTTTTGGTCAGAGCTAAGTGATTTTTTATTGAGAACGCCATTGTAAAACATTTTGTTAATTACATTGGAGGAAAATGAAAACTTGCCTTGGTGGCGGTAGTGTAAGTAACTGCTATGCATGAGGGCCCGGGTTTGATACCCAAGACAGGCAAAGTGTTAATAGATTTTTTTGTCCAGATATTCTCAGTAATTTGCAGCAATGAAGTGTGCCCAGTAAACGGCAATAGACTCGACTCCTATTGTCGAAATGTGGGTACCCGTCTCCCTAGTCGAAGATATAAACGTGAGCTATGTATGCAAAAATAAATATGGCTTTTATTAATTTTACGATTAAATTAATTAGCCTGAGCATACTTTATGCTTTAATAAATAAAAATTGTTGATTTAGAAAACTAGAATCCACTCGAACAGGCGTGATACGTCAAGGTTATTAACACTAAAATAACAAACAACTTAATTTAGTCAGACATGCGACCTCAATAGTGTAATGCCATAGCATCACATATCACATCTACTACTAAAGCCTATTCTCATTTTGATTTGAAATAAAAGCAATATGTAATGGATATCAAACGATTTCATTTAAAGCTAAAATATTGCCGTTAATATATACATCGTAACCAAAAAAAAAATGTTGTATATTCCAATTTAATCAATTGTACACAATGTATGAGAGGGGTTCGCGCGTGTAGTCAAAATTTAATAAAAGGGACACTGCTCACATATTCGCGTCTAAAATCTCTTTTTTTAAATTCCACACGCGTGTGCGACAAATTTAGCTTTATTACTATAGCCGAGGATGCGATTTTGTGGATCACCCCTTACAATGTTATTACTATACTTAAATGTTATTGAAATGCTTTGATCCCGACACGGGGCGTTGCAGTCCGTTAAATAAGATTACTACACGAGTGCGACTATGGCAGTTAGTTTCCAAACCAGACGTTTTGGGCAAATAATATGTTCTAGGATATTGATGGGCAAGCGACAGCTTCGTTGGATGAAGTATATATAGAATAGCACTTTTATTGCTATTCTATATATACTTCATCCAATATTTGTATAAGAGTGTCAACTTCAGACTTGATGCATTCCACCTCTCTTAACGATGTCATCTGCCCATTAGTGGCCACCCAGGTGGTCAACAGGAAGATCCAAATTTATTAAAAATCATTAACGTCGCCATTTATGGACCTCATAATTACTAGCGCATATATCTACTTTTTATTATGCAAGTCCAAATACGTTAGTGTTTTTATCGTTCATTTATTGAAAAGAAAAAACAAATGTCACAAAGTTAGCCTTATTTTGTAGGCAGCCAACAGAAGTAAATATCATAAATCTGTACAGGCCCGTCACAACACTATCGTCGGCCCGGGACAGCCCTCCGGCAAATGTGTGACGTCACCAGCCTCCGCTTCCGACCATGATTTGTAATTGCCGATAAATTCACAAAGTACAATTTTTAGTCTCGTAAATAACGTAAAAATTTCGAGTACCGACCATTTAAAATCATTTTAACATACGAATTAGTTAACGAGAAACAATTCGTCATCAATTTTCCAAAGCAATTAAGGCAGGCCGCAATTATATTGCGTGTATAATAATTTCGTGCGAACGTTTACATTTTATTTTTAAAGGCCACCCTAAAATTCGATTATTGAAATAAGTTACCCATTCATAACTTAATTTAAGATCTTATTGTTCTTCAGGCTATACGTAATTGCAGACAGAGATAATATATGGCCTTCACAACAGATCACCGCGCCGCTTCAGCCTTCTGGTTTTGAGGAAATATTTAAACTTAATTTTAAATATAATAAATTAACACATGCAACACTGCAAGCTTTTGGAAAATTATATAGAAAATTAGGTCTTACTGAATATATTTTTATTTTTTGCAGAACAAGTAAATGGATTGTCACGACAATTACTCAGACTAAATCCCCGAATTAAATAGAGATGTGTCCCAACATTACGACGAAAAATGGCGTCCAATTTTCGTCACCGCGCATTTCTTTGCTAATGAAACTGTTGTTATTTGTTTCAGCAAATGTCTTTGTCTTCTGCTGATGTTTGCTTCAACTTAACAATGCAATTCGTTTGCTGCTACGTTTTTCTCAAATCTCGACAAATATAAATACGTAAAGATCACTGAAAATCCCAGTCTAATTCTTGATAGAAGATTGTCACAACTTAAACTAATACAATCTTTTACTTATAGTGTTAGTTTTGTTAAATATATAGTTTACTTAAATAGTATTTATGAAGATTGCCTACAACACAATTTCAAATCACGTTTATTGAAATATTTAGAATTGGAATCCTGTGTTGAATAGAAATCCTCTTATTATTGTATGTTACAAATTTAAAATGAAATAAAATCTTAGAACTCCACTCTTTTCTCTATTTACAGAGAAAACCACTCGATGGAATTTGTTTCAAAGTTTAGCGAGTAAATTTACCACATTTACGACAGTCAGTGGCAGTATTGAGATTACAAGCTCTATTTATGAACATTCAGAGAAATCTGCTCTTTATAAAATATTACCAGATTCTAATAACTTTATTATCGAAATTAAACTACTATATACGGATTTTATCGCGTTGTTTATTTGACACTTTATTACAACATTTTGAAAACTGTTACACTACTATAATCACTATTAAACTTTACAAATTTTTAAGCTAATTAAATTATTGAAACTATTAAAACTATTTATACTATTACTATACTATTTATATTTATGTTTACACTTTCCCCGATAAAATCCGTATATAGTAGTTTAATTTGAATAAATAACATTTGAGTAAACAGAAAACTTTATTATCCTTTGATCTGGTGTATGTTACGAGCAAGTATGCTAATGAAAATAGTATATAATATAATAGATTGCTTAAATGTCGATACTATGCTTAAAACTATAAAAAATCTTAAAACTGTAAAAAATAACTAAGTCCATAATACTTGAAACTTTTATTTTTAAATACCTCACAGCAACTTCAAATCTTATCCTCAGAATTCTGGGCAACATCGTGTAAATAGTTATAGATAGTTAAGGTGCTCTCCGTCTTTTATTACATTAACTTTTATGAAATTATTCTATCAATGGACGAATAGGGTTAACAAAACTCTTTAACCAAAGTTTCAATAATTAAAATTAACAACTTTTGTTCCATGACATCCAATTACGTTTTAACTTTATTTTATACCTTCATGAAATAGTTTTATTACACTCAAGCATTTTTTGTAAGTGTTAACCCTCGATTAGCGTCTAACGTTACAGATAGATAGGGGCAACTAGTAGAGTAGTTGTTTATATATTGGTTTGGGCATTTAGAGAGAGCGATGGCAATATATGTATAAGGCAACTATGACTGAGATAGCCGGAAGAGGTCAACTAAGGTGTTCGTTGACTGGATAGAGATGTTCTATAGAAATTCCGGAACTGTAGAGGGTGAAGAAAATGAATGAAGACGAAAGGCATGGGTAATAAATATCAAGTTCCTAAAACTGGAAATCAATAGTCTCTTCCTATCCACCCGGGATACTGGCGTAAATTCTTTTGCGAATATATATGTTTTTTTACTTTGTGATATCTACATCTGATATTATCTATGTAATACGTTAGAAAGCCTGTCTCTGCTGGACGTCCATAATCTCTTGTCTTGTTAACACCAGTGATAACGGTGATTTAAAAGCTAATATTTAAATCGTATAATCCAATAGGCACGCGGCTGCTGATCTTTTAGATCAACATTTTAAATAACTACATGCACACACACATAGACGCGCGCTTATATCCCGAAGAGATGTATTACGTCCAAATTGCAGCAGCAACATTTTTTCAGTCCCACGTATGTGAGGGCGAGCGTATTACCAATTACTGGACACTAGACACTTCTAGACTTTGTAAAAGTATTAAAATATTTTTAATTTGAAGAATAGCGCACGCAAATAAATTTTAACTTATAACGCCATTTTTTCTAAGATTATTATAACTTTAATATTTTATAGTTCTGCGATAAGTATATTCGTTCCATCTTATATCCAAGATTACCAATTGGTACAAGATCTAAAAAATTAAAAGGATGAACAGATATTATGCAAACATAGGCTATAAATTACATACATTACGTGCGGCACCTTATTATTTGTATTCATCCACAATCGATCCTGCCACTAGCCGCAAATATGCAATCCATTAAACGCACTATTCTTGTTTACACCAAACTGCTTCAATATGTGGAATGAATATTATTTTCATGTTGTGTAAGTGAAATTCCAAACTCTTGACACACGGCTACTCATTGTAATAATGACAAAGTTATTTGACAACGAATAAAAAGATTGTTTTAACCATTTGGCAAGTAGCGTCCGGATGTTGGGTGACTGTAATCTTTCTTTTGAAATATAATAATACGTCCGCCACCTGTCCCTTAGTTATTTTCATACGCGGGTGGTCATAAAATGTTATGAAACAGACATCAGTTAAGTATTTTATACAACGGCAAAGTGTCAGATCACTTATTCTGTGTAAAAAATATACTTACACAATAAAAACTAATATAGTAATAATAGTCCACTGCTGGACATAGCCCTCCCCCAAAGAGCGCCATAGCGCCCTGTCTTCAGCTTGCCGCATCCAGCATCTGCCTGCAGTCTTTCGCAAATCGTCATCCCACCTGGTCGGAGGGCGTCCTACACTACGTCCAGCAGTGGACTATTATAGCCTGATGATGATGATGATGATAGTAATAATTGAAAAATGACATTAAAAATCGACGTTGGCTGTATCCACAAGATATGTGAAGCATTTCAAGTTTAACTCGAAGATATTATGCCAGCTTATAGGCATTTTATTTTTGTAAAATACAACACTGCCCTAGGATAAATTCTTGTGACGCGGTGAACTTTACAAACATTTAAACAACGGGCGCAAAGAACAGCCAGACTCAGAACAACAAAGTGGATGGCACAAATTTTTGTCCGATGTGGGGATCGAAACCACAACACTCGGCGCAGTGCAGCCGCGAAGCAATCCCTTAAACTACTACGCCATCCGTGCAGATGATACCCACTTAGGTATCTCACGTCATAAATCAAGAAAATCACAGCTGCTGCTATCAATACCTTCCTAATTTTCGTAGCTGTACGTTTAAGATATTTAAGAAATCTAACTCAGATTCACTAATCTATGGCATCTTATTCCAGAATGAAGATTTATCTTCAAGTTTGTTTGATTCTTTGTATGTTTTAGATTCATGCAACACATATTCGTGCAGTTTTGACGCTAATTGGATTTTGTACAGCTTGGTAGTTCACGCACACACGGATAACACAGATGTTAAACGTTCGAATTCTACATGCAACAATTATTTGTGTGATTCGCAAATGATAATTCTGAGTATAGATGTCCCTTGTGTCATTGAATTGAATGTTGGTTAAGTCTCCGAGACACAGGGCTTAAAACCTAGCGCCTAACCGCGGGACCTAATAGAACAAACTAATTCCGTTTAGACGTCAACTAAGCAGATCACTATGCATTGTAAATCGATTGACTTACATTTCATTGTGTTCTACATAAATGACATCACACCGGAACCGTAAGTACTCGCGGACGATGTTGTAGTATTTTAATATATTAAGTAGGTTATATTTTAAAAGATAATGACATAACATCGTAAACATTCAAGGAATATTTGATTATTCTAATTCTTTGGATATAATATGGACTTTTAACTCTGAGACACATTCGTTTGTATCCAGAGACGTAGAAAATATAAACTAATTAATCTCCTTATAACACCACTGTTTGTTTGACATTCTGTCAAAGCTTTACTCGTACTTATTTCATATCACAACAAAATCTTTCAATGATCTGAATTTCAACATACGAGTATCTCCAAACTACTTAGCTTACGCTACCAAACTCGTGACTTCAATCTATTTAAAGCCGGTGTATGTAGCAGCACTTCGAAAAATTTCGTTTCCGTGTGTGTAAATATTTGGGCAGACGAATGTTTGTCATCGTGTACGGAAGAAAATATTCAACATATTGAAATAGTTGACAAAGAATTTCAATATAATCTTGGTAACCAACACCGTGTCATGTTAAACAATATTATGATTTATTTCTCTATACTACTAAAAACATCATACCATTCGTGTTCTGTAGGTTCTAAGGCTTTTATGTAATCCTACAAGCCCTCGACACATTCACAACCGTACGCACGATTAATCCGTGAAGTGAAGTAACATTTCCACAATAATGTTCATTGATAGGTGACTATTTATATTCCTGCTATGGAGAATTTTTACCATAATTTACCATAAGTAAGCATGCCGTTTGATATTAACATTAGACATTTAGTGTAACGATCTGGGTATCTTGATTCTGTAATAGTGGATAAAAACAAGAATCTACTGATATTAGCAGTAAAAAAATGGCAATTTGTTAAGTGGTAAATTATTCCCGTACGAATTTACTCTTTACAAACATTACTCAGATCGATATTGAGAAAATGGTAGCGACCAAGCAAATCGGCTGAAAATTCGCTGTTAATATTCGAACGCACGATCCTAATAGGTATGCATTTTCGGTTCATTTCGAAAATTTGTAACGGCCGAAGCGCTGCACAAGCCTTACGAAATAACTAACAAGGCAGATTATGGGTGAGGATTTAATAGGCAGGTCATGTTACCATAAATTTTACTTTCATGTCATATTCATCGGATGGTTGAAGATTTCGAGACAGGTCCAAGCTCAGAACGCTCAAATGGTTAAATATCGTGGAGCAAGACTAAAGGCTGTTGATGTGAAGAGAAAGCTGGCAATAGTTAAGACTAGACAAATATAAAAAATAAAATAAATAAAAAATAAAATAGACAAATATATGTACTTAACCAGGCCAGGGCCCATTTACAGCATAATGACGACCAATGATTGTTCCTCATCCGAGAACTATAAATATGTGTCAAATACTGGTCACAGATGAATTCTACATAGCAGAGCAGTAAACTATTTAAAAATAAAAACTAAAGTAATACCAAATAGAAAATTTTACGTAGGTGTACCATAATAAAACGTAGACCAAATAGTTTACACGATATACAAAATGTTGAACACTTGGTCCTAGATAGAATCGGCAGAGAAAATTCTATGATAAAGTACTTCTACGTGGTTCAGCACTGTAAACAGTTGGAGGGGTAACTCAGGAGCGGTAAAGGAATTTAAATTTCAAAAATACTTACTCTAATATTCAGATAAATAATTACATATTTATTCGCCCACGAAGCATAATTGTTATTTAATGTTTCTAAACAAAGATCTATTTAAAAATATATTTAAATATATCAAACAAGGGAATTGATAGATAGTATTTGGACCAACCCTTTCTAAAAATAAACAATACTAAAACCATTATACAAAACAGTAAATATTAAAGCAGTTTTATCTACCATATTTATAAAAAGAAACAGTACAGTAATCGTCACGAAATGAACCTAGTTATCTTTATATATTTCTCTTCGTTAAATTATCTGTTTTACATATAATTATGACAGAATGCCTTACACATCGTTTATTTATTATTGCTAGTATCCACGTACAATGACAGCTTTAAATACTTGCAGGCTAGGTTTGACATTTGATTTGGTTTGGTTCCAAATGCTTTAAGTGTTTCTCTTGCTAGATTAAAACTCATAATTAAATCGCCTTTGACTAAAGATTAATGATTTTTAATTTTAGTCTGTTCAGCGTAACAGAAGCTAAATATGTATGTTATTTTCACAAAATTAAATTATCTTAATCTTGTTTCACGACGGAAATAAGTACTTTATAACGCGCAAGTTAATTATAACTCTAGAACTTTTGACTAACGACAATCGATTTTTTAATTTATATTTTGACACGATATGAATCACTGTAAATGGTAGATTATCAACTATAAATGTATATGGAGGCCTTCTTATAATAGACATTACAATGATTTGTTTATAGTGGCGCAATTTTATAATTTACTACATTTTGTTTGCGGCTTCGGTCGCCTACATGTAGGTTATGTCAATTTTCTAACCCTCGAGTACAGTCCTTTTATCTGGATGAAAGGTGCCCTAGGTCCTTTTCACGTTGTCTGAGAAACATCCCAGACAACGTGTATGCAAAATGTCATGATGATCGGTCGAGTAGTTAAAGCGTAAAAGTGTAACAAACAAACTCACATGCGCATTTATAATATTAGTTCGTTCGTTTTGAAAGATACAACAAGACTAAATGAATATAATTTATGACTAAGTAAATACGATTAATGGTTAATTGGCAATTGCCATAAATACTGTTACAAGTATATAGCATCTAATAATGAAATATCGTAACCTCGCTCTTCTTCTTGTTATTCTTATTGCAATCGTAATTTATATTTCCGGTCCTTTTTAACACATAACTCAATTAATTAAAGATTTTAATCGGCTGTTTTGTAAGGTTTGTATGTCTTGCATAAACTTATTTCTAACGACATTTTCTCGATGAACCTGTACTTATTCTTAATGTAATACATCAGGAATATAAAAGCTTGTTTGAGTATTTTGGCATATGGCATTATGATTGGGCAAATAAATAGTTATGAAATGACAACATGATTAACAATTAAATCTAATATTGATAAGTGCGTAATAAATGCGATAAATCTTAAGGAACACATATGTGTTCCTTAAGATTTAACGTACTTTTTCTGCTGTTTTCTCTAGTAAAAATAATATTTCTTCCAATTGCGAATGATAACAATGTCCTTCGTAGTTGTGTGACTTTTACTTAACGTTTCTTGTGAGACAATACTGACAAATATAGTATTAAGTAAAAAAAATAACACGACCTTAACATTTGACGACCTTTATTTATAATTTGCCGTAAATATAAAATAAAAGCAGCCCTGTATTAAACTGTTCCACTACTGGGCACGGGCCTCTTCTCAATGTGAGAAGGGTTAGGCCATAACATACGTAAAAAAATATTTTATTAATTTAACCTTGTATAATATACACTAAACTAAACAATAAACAACATGGTATCTCTTTTTATTTTATAACTAATTATCAAAGTAAACTATAATTATGAAGTTATTACTTACTCTTAGCCTTTTATAAAAAAAATTGCTAGGATTGTAATTAGCACATCACTTAAAATTCGAAAATTGGGCCTCTTAATAAACTTTATTTATACCTTTTGCTTTCGATCACAAGTTCAAAATACTTGGTTTATCAGAATGAATACAATATTTACATACGTATACATAAAATGTGCCGCAAACGATAAGTAGTAAGTGCTTAATAAAAGTTATCCGAAGTCAACAAAATCGTATTCAAATAGCAATACATATCGCTAATATCCTAAAGTTGGACTAGAATATTGTGTAGGCACCAGAACTAACTACATTTACTACCGCAATGATACTACTCGATTGTTTTACGATTATAGCCTAATTTATTGGAAGCTCACGTTGTTATACACCTAATAACTGTGTTATTTCTTTTAAATAGTACTTTGTATTCAAAGAAGTTTAAGTCGGAAGCACGAGTATCGAACGTTTACTTATCTAATCTCCATACATAGCGTATTATTGGAGCTAATAAGAGAGAATATCGTGTGTTGGAACGTTGCGAAACCGTAATAGTACGTAATTGTATCGGACACGTAGCTTGGCAGGTAAGTGAGGTAATTCAACCAATAGTAGGAGTTAACAGGGTGCCAAGTTGCGAGGTTTTATTGTGGCAAGTCGCGCCGGGTCGGGTAATAGTTGTGAATTTGTGGTAGGGTTGACACATAGCATTGCATAGGTGCATCCTGATTAAGATAATTGGTAATATTATTAAATGAAACGCTGATGTTTGGTTAATAAATATATAAAGTAAAAAGGTTTCAAAAGAAAAAGTTGTAAATATTTTTAATATTTTTTAAACTGTTAAAAATGTTTGCCCCTCTTTTAGTCTTCAGGTTCTTAAATTTATATTTATTTGAGGAATTTGTTGTGTTTCTAACAATAATATAAACATATGGTTGATATAATATGCAGCAGCCCTAATCGTGCACCGTACCGCGTATCACACCGGTCGTCGAATGTGGAGCACGCGGCGAGCCAGCGGCGATGCCTCCGACAAAAAATCAGTGTAAGCTGTACACGAAGGCGCTGCGGTCGCGCGCTCGGTCCCGCCAGCCAGTCGGCATCACACGTCCGCGACACAACCTAACGCACAACTTAACTGCTCCGACAAACTTACTCGCAACTTTCAAGCGTTTTCGCCGCTCACAGATCCCTATCCTCCACTCGTTTCTCACGTTGCCCAAGTACTCCAGTGGAAATCTAAAGTGAAAAGTGTCATATTGTTAGATGGTGTGTAAGTTAACAACATATGGCCGTGGCCCGAGGTCCGGTCGTTAGGCTGCGATCGGTCGTGCCGCCTCGCCGATAGAATCACGACAAGCAAGCACGTGTGTGCCGTGCCTATTGCGTCTGGAGGCTCACCATTCACTTCACCTATTTTGTCATCTTACACTTGTATTGAACTGTTTTCAATTTCGAAAGTATCAATAGAAACTACATTAGTCAGCTAGCCTGATTAGGAATCTAACACACTTAGATTGAACGTATGTACACGATCGGCAATACATACAAACCACTTAGACATGATTTTAATATGTTATGAACATTGTGAGTCATATCTAATAATTCTGTTTAAGAGTGGTTTGTTAAATCTGTTACCTATTATTTGGAAATCTGACTAATATATCTAATTGAACGTAATATAATAGGTCGATTTTTTATTTTCCAAAATCAGAGCAATTTCACGCTTTAAAAAATTCGTCGTGACCATTTGAAAGACAGTAAACATTTTATTTTAGACCTAATTTGATTTATTTGTAAAATGTCGAATCAATCTAGGCGCATGTGCTTCTTAAATAAATCTACCAGTGTAATTCAAAATATTTTAAAATCTTTCTCAGTTAGGCTGTTCATCAACATAAAACAATTTATTCAGAAATACTTACATTTTATTTCAGAACACTTTATTTCCGTTCTATCGAATTCTTTTAAATTAGATTAATTGCTTTAACGGTCCTTTGACGTTAATTTTCCAAGAGAACGAACGCCGAAGCTTTTATTTACGCCTTACATGCATTGGGAATTTTTATTGCCGTCTGAACTTTCCTTCCTAAGCAAGTCATTTACATTAATTCATTGTGGAATCCGTCTACTCGGTGCTAAGGTTTTACATTATATTATACAAGTTTTAATGTTATTCTGTTATCGATCCTGAAGGTTTCACTGAGATTGACGTGCCCAGAATTTTGGAGTCACAAAAGACCAAGTCCGTCTGTATTTTTACATCTAGAATTTTATCTTAAAGTGGCTCGCTAATTCAATAATGCAATAGAAATTCCAAATTACGTTAAAGTTTACGAGTAATGAACATACCAACATAAATCAAAGGCGAAACCAAAACTTGTTTAGCAAGCGTTTATATAGTTACTTACTTAAGACTGATTAAATATTACTAGGTCAATTAATTTCCGTTCTCATCACATGATGTGTATTTAAGGCAATATCAAAATATTTTATACTTGAGAACAATCACGAGCTCTGACGAAATTACATATTGCGTCCGATAAAAAGAAATTAAAAATAAAAGAAAGAGGTGAAAGAAATACTGGGCACCAAACGACGGCTGAGGAAATAATTAGCAGACGAAGTTTTGATCCGTCCCACTACAAAGGACTCGCAGGTAATTAGTTACTTTAGAACATGCGCCGCTCAGCTTCCTCAGAACAAAAATATTGAGACATCGACCCGATGATGCAATTCCACTTAAAATCTTTAACGTTTTATTTACTTTCAATACATTTCTTAATTATTAGAAGACTTCAATCAAACTCTGCTCAGGGAATTTGTTTGATTAAAATTTCTAAGAAAGCTCGATGGTAACATTAGTGAAGAGAACGTATTAAGAATTTACGAGACAACGTACGTAACTCATACTGTTATTATAAAGCTGCCTTATCAGAGGACTTATAGTTCCTATATTATAATAGTTTGCATGAAATCCACGAGAGTAAAGTCCCAAGAGATGTTACTTTAATTATAAACTTAGACAAGTTAGTTAGCGCATTTGTACACTAAATGGCAACTTCAGTCAATATCATTTGGTATTGTTTTATTGTAATAATCCTCTAATAAATTTGTAACTCTATATCTAGTATAGTATAGTATGATCACATAACTAATATATATAATTGATGATCTGTAGGTATCTATAATTAAGATATGGTTATAATAACTAGTTAGCGTTATTTATTGTTGTATAGCTACGGATGAGATTTTCATTGGTAATATGAAAGACGATCAGGTACAAAGACTAAATTAACCATGGTTACAACAAATTTTGAAGTAAATATAAAGCACATACCATTAGATCTAATAGGAAGACAACCCGCATGTAATGCTATCCCTGCAAGTTTATTGTATGTATTGAGAATTATGTTTCGAACTCCGCAGAGAATATACCAATAACATAGATATAAAGAGCAATTTAAAAATTAGATATGCACCAGTTTGAAAAAAAAAATATTTTATAGTTCTATAGGTACCTACTTTGGATCCATTTTAACCTCCGTTTTATTTTATTTATCTAAACTTTATACATAGATTTATATCATAAACTAGCTGACCCGCGCAACTTCGTCTGCGTCATATAAGACAATTTCATTACTGCTTTGCCCCTATTGGACGTAGCGTGATGTTAGGCCTATAGCCTTCCTCGATAAATAGGCTATCCAACACTAAAATAATTTTTCAATTCGAACTAGTAGTTCAAACTCTTCAGCTTTATAATATTAGTATAGATATACATAGTACTACAAAAATTACTTAAAAAAGACGCTTATATATAAAAGAACTTAGCGTTCCCAAGCCTGTTTTGCTCTGACATTTCTTATAAAGCACTAATACCGAGGATGCTATACAAAATGTAGCACGTTATACAACTTATACTAGTTTACGCATGAATCAACAATGTAGACAATATACTTCTACAGACAATATAAGAGTTCAATGTAATGATGTAATAGTACAAGATTCGCTAAGCAGATTTCTTTTTTCATACAAAGAATGGAGGTTCACGCAATATAAGAAGTGTATCAGCACTAGTCGAATTCAATATTAACTCCCTAGGTAAAAAAAGAAACCTATTTTACTATTTCTTTACTGTAGCGTAACAATAGGCAATTGCTTGTTTTCAAACATCTATAAGAATTTAGTAAGCTTCATATTAAAGCGACTTTACTACACCTTTTTTACATAATCATCTACCTTTTTGCAGGATCCAATACTTAAATCTCTATACAAGATTTCATCAAAATTAGACCAATGATTATATGAAAATATAACGCACAGACAGTATGAGCATTTATCATATTAATTTGGATTACAATGAAAACAACAAAAAATTGTCATGCTTTGTACATTTAAAATATTCAACGCCATTCCGGTTACAAATGACTACAAACAATACATTTTCGATCGTGTCTGCTACATGGCATCAACGTGGTAAATAAACATATGAGCTTTCATTAAAGCATTTTACTACAATATTTATTTATTATTCTTTATTTCTTAAAAAAGAAAACTTCCGCACTAGGAGTAGTTCCCTGTGTTATAAACATTCAAACAACGGACACAAAAGCACACCCAGACTCGAAACAACCATTTGTGGATCACACAAACTTTTGTCCCGTCCGTGTGGGATTCGAACCCACAACACTCAGCTCAGTGGCAGCGAAGAGGCGGCCGCTTAAACCACTTCGCCATCCGTACAGTCAAATCAATATTAAAATACGATAAATAAACATAATAGGCGTAATTTTATGTACCATAAATAAACGTTATAAGCGTAATTACCTCGATATTTATGATTGAACAATTGTATTGTCGATAAACAATATTTAGTACATAATTAATTAATAAATAATCGTTTTATTTAAAAACATATTGTAAACAGTTGGCGCTAGAAAACAGTTGACGTTGTTTTGTTGCCAGATTCTTCTCACGTGAGCTCTAGTACTATTGTGTTTCAAGACGGTTTTAATTTCTTTATGACAAACAATTATTGACTCCTGTTTATGGAAATTAGCAATAAAGCTTAATACTGCGAATAAAGGGAAAAGCAATGATATAGCTTTAAATATGTATATATCGGAGAACGAAGTCAAAATGTTGAAAAGTAAATGAGAAGCGCCTTATCCACGGGGTGCACTAAAAGGTGTCAACTTGCTTTCAATTATCAAGTTTATATATTTTAGAGCCCAAATTTCTCTAGCTGTAGCTTCAAGAATCAAATTGATTTATTACAAAAAGGCTCCCTATAGGTACAACCTACGTATCTGAAATTACGGTCTTATTTTAGGGCCGTAATCAGATAAATAATTTAACCAAGCTAAAAATTAATTCTTATCGTGAGAGATACAATCCTTGTGGATTTACAAATTGAAATTGGTATCGAATACTTTTAAGACTTTAAGATAACTTTAAGAACTTGTTCTTTTTTATTATTATTTATAAATAAACATGTTTTGCAAATATCCGATGTAAGTAGTGACACTTGTCATTTTATATCAACATTTCGTTCTAAACAACAAAATTATAAGAAAATAAGTAGGTATTGTATTATTTATTTTTATACTATCTTCAAAGTTGCTACTCAATACCATTAGTATTTACTAAATGCTTATTCTATGTAAAAATAATTAGATTTTAAGACTATATTTTATCAATAAGAACCGATAGTAACCATTAGGTTTATCGACCGTGCTATAAAATAATGCCTATCTTACGGGTGCCTGATATATTCTGGATATGTGTGTCTGTGTATAGACATATCCAGAACATAAATATTTAAGATGTCCACTTAAACTGTTGCGCCAATACAATTTATTTATTTCGATTTCTTATAAATATTATTATTATTGATTCGTTGTATCAACGAACGTATCCTTCTCCTTTTCCAAACCGAAACATTTAAGTTCTGTTCTCCCAATTACTTTTTCGTGAAGTTTCGACCCAGAGTAAAACTTTTCCATACGCGGGATAGTCATGAATAGACAATTTCAAATATTTCCGATCACGTACAATCCGTCTTTGGGCCCACGCCAAATGTCGCCGATAATTTTGAATACATACCAAGCTGAGTGACTTGCTTTGTTACGTTTCTGCTTACTTTCGTCGGGAACTTTAAATAAACCATCTTCGAAGCTCTCATTTTATATTATATTCAAATTTTATATTTATGTAAGTCTATTCAATAGCTTCGCCTGATACAGTAGATTGCTAATTCGGATTAGAATTTCTCTTACTGCACTATTAAAATGCAACCCTACTTCTAGAAATAGCCGTTAGCCTAGTTGTAGAAAATTATATTCCTAGTGCCACCCACGTTACAAGTAATTCGTAGAAAATATATTATGATATCATCTCCAATAAATAAGCAAAAGAAGCTACCATGTTTAAAATTTCATCAAAGGAATCACAATTTATAATCATGTATAACTGCAAATGTACTCAATACATTACGTACTTAGCGTTAATTAAACCTGTATCGTGAAAATGTTAAATACCTACATCGTTAAAGATTTTAATTTACACAACGTCAGCGGCGATTCTCACGATTAAAAATAAACGATGCTAAGAACAAAACGATTAAAATACTTAAAACTATTTCCAATAGTCTTTCATTCTGAACTTTTTACCGACATCTCTGATTTAATAAGATATTTTTGCATGAAAATACGCTCAGACTACGTAAGTTATAAGCAGTGATCGGAATAGGTAGAGCTATTTAGGTGCATTGACCGCAAACATTGATGTTAATATGGATATTCCACGGGATTCCGACTGATACTACGGGATTTTATTGAAAAATGATGTGAATGACGAAATTTTGTCATATAAATTCGCTTCACTAACATCAACCGATGTCGAACACTCGTTTTCCACATATAATTGGGTGTTAGATGTAAAAAGAAAAAATAATGGTGATTTATTTTAACTCTGGTCATACTCAGTCTTCTAGTGAAACTGAAGACAAACCAGACCAATGACATTTTTTGTTTAAATAAGTGAATTATTGTTGAAGCGTATTGATTATTTTAATTGAGATTTTATTGTAAATACATACATACATACATAGATTCACGCCTGTTTCCCAGAGGGGTAGGCAGAGACTACGGATTTCCATTTGCTACGATCCTGACACACTTCTCTGGCTTCATTCACTTTCATCACATTCCTCATACACGCCTGTCGGTTCAAGGAGCTCTTAACCTGGCCTTTGTCCATACACATTGTTCTATTTGATAATGTTTTGATTTTCTGAAGAACAAATAATTTGTATGGTAATATGTTTTTGTACAACTTCAGAATAAAAATGTTTAAATGATTGTTGATTCTTATAATAATTCATAATAATAATAATTCATTTATTCGTATGCGAATATGAGTATACATTTGCAGATGTTATGGCTAGTACATTTACAGGTTCTCCACATTCCACCATTAGGCATGCAAGATCGAGTACTTATTAGTTGAAGTTCACGTGAAATATAATCAAAAACAATCCAAATATTAATTAATTAAATGTTACGTAAAAAATATATGTGGTTTAATGAATCAAGTTTATCTATTTATTATACTATCCTTAATCCCGTCTTTCTTATATTTACCCGTCAGAAAGGAAGTGTAATCTTTCATTAGTCCCGAAGGCGAGAATAGTTTTTTTATGATTTTACCTACTACTTAAAAACCAATTCCCGGGACTCGGGGAATATCCATAAAATTCTAACCTATGGCAAGTACATAAAACAGCTCTACCTATTCCGATCTCTGGTTATAAGGTATTGTCGGTGCTCTACAATTCAGATCCATTCGCGATGTAAGTGATATACTGTGTGTATACCGTCACTACTATAAAGAAACACTAATAATGATCATCGCAAATGGCATGTAATAAATGTACCATTGTATTTACAGCTTACTCTGCCACTTTTAACTCTTGTTGTGATGTACCGTAATCTGTCTATATTGAAGATCGATCGCTCGATATAAATATAAAACAATTTATGTATCACGCAGTCGTCAATACAATTTATGTGTTACGAAGTCGTCAAACTAATCGCCGTTTGACAGAAATATTTGTGAGCCACGAACTGGAAAACTTAAACTAAGTCATAATTTTCAACTACTTACTTTATATTACCATTCATTTTCTCGCGTTTTATGTCGCAAAATTTTATTACTTTTATTATCTTCAGTGAAACGACTCAGATTTCCGAAGATATATCTTATGCTGAAAAATATTAGTGGCAGTGTCGCAATCATTTAAGGGAATTTTATAATCGCATCGAATGAATCGTTTTCTTCGTCGAATTGACACAAAAACATGATAATAAAACACGTATGATTTAATCATCCCTCGGTTGTGTGCACCGTGGGATGTCGCCGAACGCGCGACGACTCGGCCCTCCTTTAACGGCTAGCGTTCGCCAAATAAATTGTCCGAATGTGCAGTTTTATCTGGCAGATTATGAAGATGTAATAAATACGCGTAACGTTTCGAAAATAATGTATAGCTGAATTTGGTCGCGTTGCTCGTTGTAATAACATGGCATTAATCGTATGTCTAGAGGGTGAATAATGTTGCAGCATCAAACTTTGGACGTTTAAAAGCTCTGTGATTGATGGAGCCGCGCGGATTGTTATGAACTTGCCCGCGGATAGTCACATGCGTGAGAGTGAACAATAATTGTTAATCGAGGCAGGAAGTACATTATACTTTTTATGTTGTCGAGATTAGGTGTAATTTGTAATAAGTAAAATAATACCTTTTCAGGAGACAAATTACACGATTTCTCTCTTTTATTAAATGTAAGATAATATTATATATAAACAGCATAATGTTAAGGTTTCTTAAGCTTGATCTATCTTACAAAAACCGAACAGAGCCTAGCACAAGCGGCGCCATTCTATCTGCGTCCTAAAGTATGTACCTACATACGTATAACGAAATTAAATCAAACACTATCTTTAAATTCTTTTGTATTAATAATGTACTCCAGACCGAATTTCGGCCACGGCGGCCAGTCTTAACGGAGACTGGTCAACTGCGCAGGAGATATTATAGTGCACAAGTGCGTGCGCAAACACAAGTGCACTCTCTGTTCCCTAACTCTCACGACCCAATGGAACGGTAATCCGACTCGACCGGAGAGAGATCAGGCGCAGGACCAACGGCTTTACGTGCTTTCCGAGGCACGGGGGTGTCTAACACCGCCAACTTCCTAACTCCGGGCTGCTATTGAGATTTCTTAACTGAAAAACCCAATAACTTTTTGTTGGCCCGACCCGGGATTCGAATCCGAGACCTCATGCACAGCAGTCGCATTCACTACCGCTGCGCCACGGCGGCAGTTTTCAGTCTTTTGTATTACTCACGTACTGTTAACCAGATAGGCGTGTCGAGCGCTCGAGGCGTATTCTAAGCGAGGCGAAATCTATCTACTTGTACTGTTTACCTACTCTTCAGATATCCCAATGATGCAAACGTATTCCACCGGCCACAAATGAGCTGTCATTAGTCCACAGCTGATTGTCGCCGTCGACCGGTTGCAATTCAATCGATTTTATAAACGATTTTATCGAACACGGTTAAGACTCATCCGTACTTATTTTAAAGAACATGCGAAAGACACTGTATTTTCTATCATTTTAATTTTTAATCTTTCTTGATAGTTTTCTGCGAATTCTACATAGATGAAATATTGAATTTGCATTATGTAAGCAGTATGAATCTCCAAGTAATAAGTTCGAGGAGAAAATATTAATTCTGTGACCCTAAATGCGAACAACATAGCGCGGTACGAATAAATGATTTATTAGTACTTAAATCCGCGAAGAAGGTAGTACGATCAGGCGCCATCATTCAAGTAATTCTCATTTATTAGAGCTGGCATGACAGACAATCTTTTTATACCGAATACATTACCAAAACTCGATTAATATTGTTATCGAGAATGTCGCATAAAAATTGATTCATGAATCGAACAATCTAAGTAGCTATTTTTGTATCCATGTTTTGGTGACGATATTGAATCTTGAAACAATAAATGGAGAAAACAATACAAGATAGACAGCAAATAATTTTCAAAAATTTTGCGTAACATGCGCAATGAGACGGTTATTGACAATATCTGAAAGATAGAATGAAGATGCTCTTCGAAAATAAATAGGGAATAATTAATGGAAATGGATAACCATAACGTAGATAAATATCTCACAGTGGAAGTACCATCGAATAACGTTAGTGTCAAGTCAGCTAGTCGGACAGTGCGAGCTGGCGACCTAGATGCATGAGTTACGCTCCCAGAGAATCTCCCCACAATCCACGCCTGATACGATAACCCGCCACGCCAACCACGTTGCGTGGCGTATGACATATGAATATTGACAATCAGAAGCACTCTACTGGAATCTATTTTGCATCATATACTTACGAAGCTTTAGTCTTTTAAATGTGCAGTGCTATTACTGCAGGGCACTTTTTGGTATAATCTTTATCTTTATTTATATAATTCTACTGTACGTGTGTATGTCACTGAACTCCTCCTAAACGGCTGGACCGATTTTGATGAAACTTTTTGTGTGTGTTCAAGTGGATTCGAAAATGGTTTAGATGTTTTTTTTTCCCTGTGTACAGGACAACGTCTGTCGGGACAGCTAGTATATATGTATAAATCTTCTGTGCGTGTGTTTGTAATTAAACTCCTCCTAAACGGCTGGACCGATTTTGATGAACTTTTTTGTATGTGTTCAAGTGGATTCGAGAATTGCTTAGATTTGGTTTTATTTGGTTTTAAATTTTTTTTCGTGTTTACGGGACTACGTCTGTCGGGACAGCTAGTTAGTATATAAATAAAAAGCACATGAAATAATATCAGATATCTTTATAGCGGAAACGTGTGTGCTTTGGCTATATTGCAATTATTGTGTTTGAGATTTATTACCATTAATTATGGCGTAAAACATTACTATGACTGCACGAAATGGAGGTCGAATGCTCACTATGACATCTGTGAGTATCTAAACATATACTAAAGTAAAAAATGTATTAGTATTTAAATAATGACTATCTTATTATCGAACGTAAACAATAATTTACTTTTATTGTAACAGAAAGCGGTCATCTAGCCAACATTGACCATAAGGTGTCGATCCGACCACGCGGAAAGAAAGTACCTGAATTCTTAATATTTGTTAAGTGCCTTGAATGACTTCTTCACCAGGGAGTTGTCTGTCGAAAACTAATTTAGTCGTAAAAAACAGTGACGGTAGAAAATAAATTATATCAGTAGAAACCATTTACATCGCGAAAACCACACTATTCGTAACAGCCAGTTATCTAATTTTTTACAATATATAACATTTTACACTTATACCTTTTATTTTATACCAAGATAGATCCTCAATCAGAAACCTGACGCGGCTAAAACAAGCAGATCTATCACTTTGTCCAACATTAACAGAAGAAGAGCCATTAACGCTGCAATAGATACTTACTGCAGTATTAATGTGGCAGTAAAGTTTATCCATCCACAAACCCTACAACATAATGTCACTCGTTAGATGCTAGATATCTTTAATTAACACAAGGATAAAGCGAAATACCAACCACATGCAAATAGATATACATAGGTACCTACACAATAATAAGGTAAATTTTAACACCCGAAATTACAAATTATTTATTATCAAATAGATTTTGCCCGCGGCTTCAGTCGCATTAATGTAGGTTCTATCCCTCTGAAACAGTACTTTTACAGAATGAAACGTACCCTATATCCTTTTCTGAACCCTTGACAACGTGTACGCAAAATTTCATGATGATCGGTCGAGTAATGAAGGCGTGAAAGAGTAACAAACAAATTTACAATATTATATAATACTAGCTATTGCCCGCGGCTTCGCTCGCGTTAATTTAGAATTTGATAATCAATTCGGGTTATACTCTGCTGGTAGTAATATAATTTAATCATGATTCAAAAGACACGTGGCGCCATCTATCATCATAAGAACGTTATTGTTGTTTTCCTCGGGAACAGTTTTTTGTTCGGGATAAATGGTAGCTTATGTCCGTTTCTGTACACCTGTCAACGTATATGCAATATTTCAGGATGATCGGTTCAGTGGTTTAGGCATGAAAAGGTAACAAACAAACAAACTCATTTTCGCTTTTATAATATTAGTTAGGATTAGTTAGGATTAGGAAATTAGAATTAGGAAGTTAGGATTAGGATAGGATAATATAATATAATATTCTACCACATACACACAACATCATCTAGCTCTAACTAAGCACAGCTTGTACTATGGGTACTAGACAATGGATAAACATACATTATATACCTTTTCTTTTGTAAATACATACATATTAAACATAGAAACACTCAGACCAAGACAAACATCCATGTTTATGCACAAAAATGTTTGACTTTTGCGGGAATCGAACCCGCAACCTCAGGCGTGGCAGTCAGTTACACTAACCACTACGCTATCGAGGCCAACATTAGTTAGGTTTAGGATTTATTTCTTAAGAGCTTACGTCATGTGGCCTGTGTCGAGTGGCAACGTCGCGTCGTAAATAAATGCCATATTTTGAGGTTCCTAAATGCTAGGTATTAATTTATTTGGGCTTTATTTCCAACATGATTTATTACACTCTAGATTAAGGTAGAAATTATGTATTAGATTGAATATAATTTATATCTTAATCTTTTACTATGTAAATAATGGTTAATATGCATAGTAGAAAGACTACAAATATACTAGATTTTTGCTCGCATAAGTGACGTTATGTAAATTTTCTATCTATAGGGAATGATACTTTTACGATATCGTGTATGCGCCATTGCATGTCAAGCAGTTTAGGCGTAAAATCGAAACAAACGAACTCAGAATCGCAATTATAATATTCGTTAGGAAGCCATTACTCTATAGATGAAGGTATATTTACCTTCATCTATAGAGTGTTTTTGTGACTTGTTGTAATGTCAATGCCATACATCAAGCTTCAGAGTACTATAATTGACTGATACTTTAAAGACAATGAACAGATGTTTGGACATGTATTGTGGTGATTGTCAAAATAAGAATAATGTCGGTTGTAAGTCAATACAGAGGCAAGGACTTACTGAAAAGCCACGCAGTGCTTCTATTTTATTTAACACTTAAGCGCCACGTGTACATCTTATTACACACCCTAGTCCAACTCTCACAGGCCAGTGTATATCTGGTAATACACATGTTTTATTTGAAAAAATATCCGTAACTCCTAAACTATATAACATTTCTATACCTCAAATACACCAAACGTTTTGTGAGGGCCAGGGCTACAAAGTCGCCATACAAAATTTTCGGGGCACGGTATATATACACTGATACACTGGCCTCTGAAGTTGACTACTCCAGGTATATAATAATATTCTACCACATACACACAACACCATCTAGCCCAAACTAAGCAGAGCTTGTACTATGGGTACTAGACAATGGATAAACATACATATATACTTTTTTTTTTGTAAATACATACATATTATACATAGAAACACCCAGACCAAGACAAACATCCATGTTCATGCACACAAATGTTTGACTTGTGCGGGAATCGAACCCGCGACCTCAGGCGTGGCAGTCGGTTACACTAACCACTACGCAATCGAGGCCGTCAAAAAACTGGCCTGTGAGAGTTGCACTAGGGTGTATATTGTATATTTTGATTATTCGGTTGGTGAAGCCGGCCGCGGCGCCGGCGCCGCTGCTAATCATTTGGTGACAGTACCAGTAACCGTTTACCATCAGGCACGGACGCATGCATGTTTGCCACCTCATTGTATAAAAAGCAACAACCTTCAATGTTTATATTCAAATAAGTTTCGATTAAATTCCATTAATAGTTTTCCATTGAAACCTCTTTAAACAATTACTTGTAAATTGTATTTGTGAATTGAAAATTGCGTGTTATGATAAAGTAGTAGGTACTGTATTTAAATATGTGCATACATTCTGTCAACGACATATATTAAACCATAAGCCGTACATTAATTTTATTTGTTTTATTTATTCTAACAAAAGATCTATATTAAACAATAACCAGATATTAATTATTTTGCAATGACATGAATATTTTATTAGACGCAGTGCACATACGTTACTAAGATGGCAAGAAGCTTGGGAGCTAAGAATTTTAACTTTAAAGTATAGGATTAAGATCTACAATTACTTAATATTTTTATTCCTTATCAGTCGGCAAAGGCTTATCTTATTCTATACAGAAATATTATCGTCATAAGATATATTTGCAATGATTATCGAGCGACTTATTGCAGTTACTTTACGCACTCTGTCTTACTTAAGTAATCTTTTGATATAAGTAAAGTCTAAAGCATATAAATATCGAATACACATTAAAAGGCCAAGCAATGATACACAAACGGGCACTGATGTAATAGTCCCATTTGAAAATCCGGTTTCCAAATCAATGAAGATTAACTATCGAATCTTATAGGCCAATTGAATGTAAATGAATAAGTAATTTCATAAAATTACACACCTAAATAAGTGCGTAAATACGTTTATACGGAGACTCGTGTAATTATAACGGTTTTTACTCACTTCTGTTTGTACGTAGTAGAAATAACATTAATGCATATCTCAACTCAAAAATCTAAGTAAGGAGATAATAAATCTGAAAATATAAAGACTCGTCAGCAAAGCGGTCTCATCAATGTCGTGTAATCTGTACCCACTTTGCTTGACATCGGTGTATATAACATACTACTAAATTCTACTAAAATTCTACTAAATCCTTATTATTTCATCTCCTTTACATTATTATTCAGTAATTATTTATTTAAAATTATTGTTATAAGCTTTAGATTTATATAGTCAGTAATATATGGCATAATGGCTGCAACACCTTCTTGATATGAGTTGTAAAATACTGAAATTATATTTAATTGGCGATATTAAAGAGTGGCGATGAGTTTCTTGCAGGTTTCTTTTCATAGGCTCAACCCTTAGCCTGAACCTAGCAACTAACCTAAATGTAGCTTCAGTAACTTAGTAAACTCACTAACCTATATATTTTGACGTTCATAAGTGTTACTTTGTGACCTAAATGAATAAATGATTTTGACTTTGACTTTACTTGATTGTCGTAAAATTTTAGACGGTACTTAGTATGGCGTATAAATGTTAGTAATATCTATATGTAAGTATTTATTATATCTAGTCAGCGACACGAGCCGATTAACATTTGGTATATTTTGCACTGTTGTTATTTTTCACATACTTCAAAAATATATTTCATTTAATAACGATACGTAACCAGGCCGTGAAGGATCACATGTATAGGTTTTGCAACTTGGGCTTCTATACCTATATTTTATAACACAAGAATACAACAAGAATTTCTCAAAAGATATCCATTAGTGAAGGGTACCGCTGTTTGTGTTAGAGTATTTTAATAAAGCTTAACAGACCGTCGGAACGAATTCACGTTTAGAATTTCTATAAAACCAATTTATATTCTGCTTTAAATCTGAACATCGATCAGTAAAGCAATCCACATTTGTAATCCACGACTCACCACACAGACGTATATAGTCGAGTAGGTAGACATCATAAATCGTCCTTTTGCGCTATGAAAAGGTATGCCCACGCGGTCTTATATTTTATGCTCGTACTACACCGTGTTGCTCAATACTTTGCTTCGATTTTACTATTTCGACGCATTCTTAAAGCTTTCAAACTGTAAATACCATTCCTTTGAAAATACTTTTTCTTTCTCTTTTGTATTTACGTCACTTCTGTTTGATATGTATATTATATTCTCAATAAATTTTAAGTACTTCTCTCAAACAATGCTTTCTTGCAGACCAAAATGTCGAGCCATGTATTAACACGTACATTCGTACATACCACAAGCTCGGACCATTATTTATTTAACATTAAAAGTTAGTCAACACAAGCATCAAGCGTATTAAGAAATACATTTTAGAAAGGAACTTTTAACATAAACATGTATCAAATGCTTAGTCACAGTTCTTTTAATCGAAGCTAGACGTTTTCATCTTACGAAATTAATGTCACCAAAGAGTTTGACATAATTCATAGAGTTGGTAACACCGTAAACCAAACTTCCCTTCTTTTGTTCCAAATAATATATTCTATTGAAATGGTTTGGAAGGAATTATGTGGATGTAAAAGTGACATTTATGAGCGCTCGAATAGTCGCGTTAATTAACTAAATAGTTCATTAATATGTCACCGCGATGAGGTACAAATTTGTAACAATCACACCGACATTATTTATGGCCTATTAATTATTTATAAACACACCATCTTCATAAGTTACACCATTGAATAGATAATAAACAGATGTAAAATATCGCTAGATTATACCAAACATCCAGTTTAAAGTAATTAACTCGTTGTGAATTATAATCACGTCAAATTTTGTTTGTGGAGAGATACTTAAGCACAACATCGCTATAACTCATTTATGCAACAACAATATAGGATGATTAATATATCCACAAGAAAACATATTCAACATTTATTAAATTGAAAACGACTCGTTATCAGAAATTAATTTCAAAATTCCGAAACAAAAAAACGGTGATGAAAATGTCTGGACAGATCGCTTAATAAGGGCCCGTAACGAAACAAGGAGTAATCAAAAACAAGTGAAGTGCTG
The DNA here is from genome assembly GCA_963564715.1 of Catocala sponsa. NCBI lineage: Eukaryota > Metazoa > Arthropoda > Insecta > Lepidoptera > Erebidae > Catocala > Catocala sponsa. Next base: position 14,382,676 of record OY751338.1, on the reverse strand, counting down.
TTAGTGCTCATAAAAAGCTCTTTAAACTGTCCCAGGCTTCATAACTGACGTCCTCTTAAAGGCCAAAAATTTCACAATTGCTTCCATTTCAAGAAAGTATTCAGATTTCATTTGTTGCGAAACAACAAAACATGCAATGTTACATTTTATTTTTAATCATAATTGAACGAAATTAGCAACAATATAAACAATACCTATGCACCTGTCCTAGATGCAAAGGTGCTGTCACTAGCAGTATCAAATAGCCAATGACATTACGACAATCTTTTAGAACGTCTCCGTTCTAGTCTTGCATATAAATTAAACAATTTTGCGGTAATGTAAACCTCAGAACCTATTCCAATGATAATGAAATAAAAGTCTATTTTTGCAATCGTCAGTTAGAGTAAACCCAGTAGGCAATCTACATAAACTGGATTTAGAATTCTTTCAAATTTATTATGCGTCTCATTCAGATCGGCCGTGGCAAAGGCCGTTGTTCCCGAAGATTTATAATCGAAATTTTATTAAGGATTTATTTAAAAAGCACCAATTTCATGACAGTTTAGAGGAATTATCACGCAATTAAAACAAATCCGTAATGGGAACAAAGGGAAGTTTGGCTCATAAAATATTTGTACCGAAATAGATGTAGTGACGTAAGCATATAGAGTATGGACAAAAGCAATACAATTTGCAGACCCCAGGTGGGCCATCACTCCATTACAAGCGAGTAACAAGGCCTCTCTGCTGTAAATACAGTGCCAGTACATACATGTATTGATATTTAATAGAACAATACGTTATCGTATAGCTCCGGCAAAATCCACTTATATCGTGGCAGTTACTATATTCTCATTCCCTATCTTATAAATAAGTTCATAATCTGTTACATGAGGTGATATTTAAGTTAAAATAAGACTATATTGTATTGATTATACAGAATGGCCAGATAGAAGATTGACATCCAAATAAAAAAATTAGGTTCCTCGTATCGTGGAATATCCGAATCACCCCCGTGTATGTTCCGCGATTTCTCATAGTTTTCGAGATGATATTTTTTTCTGAATTTTTGAGATTTCTCGACATGACCAACTTGAAAAAATTCTTAAAAAAAAGTATTAGACTTTTTCAAGAATTATTTTTTAAACTGAATTTTCATGAGTCATTCTTTTATGCATAAAATAATCTGCTTCATGACTGTGGTGAAAGTTATGAAAATGTTGATCTAAAGTAAAAAAAATTAGGTATGTGAATTATGACTTCAATTTTCAACTGTAAATTAAAAATCTAAATAGGTGACTTAATGGTTCCTAAACAGGCCTTAAAAATGTGACAGACTCTCAGCGGTCATAATCATAAAAAAAAATGTACTAAAAGCGGCTACTTTGGCTATAATCGGCCTTTAAAGACAGCGAAGTGGAAAATACTTAAAATTAATCCCCTGATAAAAAATATTTTTTGGTTAATTAGTTTGTTTAGGAACCATTAAGTTACCTATTTAGATTTTTAACTTACAGTTGAAATTTGAAGTCATAATTTACATAACCCAAATTTTTTACTTTAGATCAACATTTTCATAACTTTCATCACAGTCACGAAGCTGATTATTTTATGCATAAAAGAACGACTCGTGAAAATTCAGTTACAAACAAAAATCTCGAAAATGCCTTTTACTTTTTTTTTAATTTTTTAAGTTGGTCAGATCGAGAAATCTCAAAAATTCTGAAAAAAATTAATAACTGGTAATCTATGAGAAATCGCGGTACATATTATATGGGGGTGATTCGGATAATCCACGATACGAGCAACCTATATTTTTTATTTAGACGTCGATCTTCCGGCTACCCTGTATATATAACCTAGTATAATACAAAATACGTTGTAAGAAATGTCGAGAGGTTTGAAGGTCATCCATGTGAAAATTGTTAACCCCCGTCAGGAAATATAACGAGTTCTTGTTTTACGAGTTTGTTTATCCGTATACTCTATTGTCGTTGTGTATATTATACGTAATACATCAATAACTCAGGGATACATTGTGCTTACCCAAAGTCAGATAACGGGTTTACCTATATTTAATTATGAGACTAAATACAAAATGTTAGGTGTCTAGTCCGGCTTCTTGAATACTCAAACGGAGTACTTACGTTCTAATGAAATATGTAGGTAGCCTTTTGCTCAAATTGGTAAAACGCCGACGGAAGCAGCGACGCACGTGAAAAATAAGGTATAACTGTCCTCGTAACTCAAAATAAGTGTTCCAAAACATCATGATCAAAAACAACGGTGTAAGAGTAAATACTTAGTTTCACCCCGCCATCGTAATGTTTGGTAATAAATTGCGAAGAACAAACAAAACGCCCTTATCTAATCCGCCGGTGGCGCAAATCTTGGCCACAGTCGAAGCCTATCAACTATCTTTTCACAGTTTCCACGCCATTTAACCAACCATGACTGTAACGTGACGTGTTATTACACAGAACATTATCTCCATGTTATATTTAGTGGTACAATAAACCTATGGGATAGGCTTCATATTTTTTAAAGTGTTACTTTGATCTTGTCTCGGTTTTATATTCTTACTATAACAAGAAAACTATTTTGTGGATTGGGGGCCGTACCATTATCCCTTATAAATTTTTGTTCATGATTAATATTTGTTTTTATTATTCCATACGAGAGTATGGGACAAAGCTAGACATTGTGTTAATTACTTTGTTTGTCCCTCATATCCAACGAAGCCAAATATGTTAAAGTAATACAGAAGCTAACATATGTACTACTAAGAATATTGGGTTCGGGTTAACCCGATGTCGCTAAAGTTATGGCAAGCATTTGTTATACGAAGATAGTAATTTTCTAAGACCTCGTTGTCACAAATCTTTGGTCAGAATATTTTAAAGAACTACTCACTACTTACGACTGTCCATGTTCTTCATAAGACATGAGACATGACACATTTACGATCATAATTAATAATCAATCTAATACAAACACTAAAGATTAAGGATTTAAAATTGACACGACCATGCTACACCTAAATGTAAAGATATTTTGTTACATTAATTAAATCTCGACCTTTAATTGACTCATACTTTCTAATGTACAGCATAAGTGTGGCAACATCACTTTGCGATGGATTAAACTGCGTGGATGCCACACCGATATAGGCGCATCCAAGAACAATGTGAAGAAAACGTACTCTCTGCCGCAGACATGAATCGATAATAACTCAAAAACGTCTTATCTTGAAAATATATTATCTTAAATGTCTTTCTTTTATCTTTAAAACTGATTTATCTTGATGTTTCTTTAGAGTCAAAATCATCAGCTACTTTACCCAGGTGTATCTGATTACCCACCATTAATTGCATTATTGAACATTCAATTTTAAATTTAATATTGAGTAAATTAATTACTCATTTATAATTTCGGTTTGTTACCCAATTGGTTGTGATTTCAACGGACTTTTTTTATAAACCTTTATAAATACTGTTTTATTATGACTTTCTCTGTCTCACACTGTCAGCATATCGTTAAAACCTTCTATAACTTTATTTTACAACTTTTATATCTAGTTTTTAACAACAGTAATAAATTGTCAGCAAAAAAATATCTTGCTACTTCAATATTCAGTGCCACGTAAATCTTTTGTAGTGTTGTTTCTGCGAACATAAAAGTAGAATAAATTATATGTCACAATTTAAAAAGTTTTAATGAATGTCTGTTGTCATTCATTGATCTTACCTACTAATTTAATACTTATGGCCAAACCTTTAGTTTGTATAGAATTTTGATGTTCCATACTGGAAAGATTAGTGACCAAACTGCTTCCAACTATTATTATCTAATATTTACAAACACAAACGTTACCGCGACACATATTTCAGGATCTAATTCGATACGATTGTTCATTCCGTAGATTTTATTGCCACGTCGTCTACACAAAGACAAAACCTCGTAAATAAAGTGAGCCTTATCAGTTTTGTGATTTTCGGCAAATCGGCTTCTCGTCAGAATGGTGATCCTCTAGACAATAGTCCACAGAAAGAGAGAAAAACAAAGATGGCCCAAGTACACTTTTTGTTGCCAAAACCTTGCTTGGGTTAGGCATTAAGTGTGCCTTGAGCGCTCAATCTTATTAATTTTATATATTTCCGCCAAAGGTTACACATATTTTGTATACTATAGTGTTAAATAAAGTGATGTACGAACGGACATGAAAGAACGGAGCGGTGTAAGTGCGGAGCGGCGGTGATGCACGCGCACAATGCGCGCGCGCATTGATGGAAGAGTCATGGTCGTCGGGCGGCGCGCCGCTGCTGCGCACCCGGTCGCTGCCGCTGGTGCTGGAAGCTGCAAGTGGCGGAGCGCCCACGCGCCAAACCAAGCTCGACCCGCGACAGCTACTCACCCTCACGAGACACTACTACCCCGAAGGAGGTTGGGGTTGGGGCGTGGCAGCTGCGGGTACTCTCGCGCAGATCCTTGCCCACGGCCTGCACCAGGCCGCCGGTGTACTCGCCGTAGAGACCGTCAAACGGTTTGGGCCCGAAGTCCGCATGCAAGCAGGTATATTATATAAAGTGTGTAAATATATCATTATCGTGTTCTGAAAATTAAAAAACAATCTAAAAATTAGTTTATAATTTGAATCTGAATGGTTAACGAGACTGGTTAGATAACAGTTGGTTAGATTGTGATCGAAACTGATTTACGAGATATACTGCCTAAGTCTCCAGAGACTATTAAGTAACTTGGTGACTAATTGACACATGACTGTCACTATTCGAAACTTAATTGTTTCACTTCTACACCGCGTAATGAGTTAATGATTATTTTAGCTTGATACTGTAGGTAATCTTGACGATTTAATCTTCTAATCAAGTTTTATAAGAACTAATGATAAAACATGTTACATACTTGTGACAAAAATATAATATAATTTTATTTAATGACAACCATATTTAGAAGTAATAGTTGAAATCTAAATATGATATTGCCCAATCTGTTCGGCAAATTGTTTAGTGCATTAACCGTATATAAATATTCTTATACTTTAAGCGTAAGAAGGGGTTTGACCTTTCAAAATGCAAGCTAAGATGGATTTTACCCATATTATATCAATTTCTTGGACTGCCTACATCCTGTCTGTCTCATATCTAATAAATCTTTCGATTCTGTTCCAATATATCTCTGGAACAATGATATATCGCAAAGGTCAAAGCGGTAACGATGTCCATGTGAAAAATAAACGCAGGTTTTTTATCTTTTCCCGAATCATATAATAGGATAAGGCGCAACAACTGTTTCATTCTAACGATATATTTGTATGTCATGGATAGGTTTCAACTTACGTCATCGATTTCATTAGGTATATTTATCAATCCGTATCGTAACAAACTTACTATCAAAATGTTTCGGTGTCTATCGTAGTGTTGCATATGTTCTATGAAAACAAAAACTATACAAACAGCGTGATACCTAATAGGACCTATTAAGATTTTGCTCAAACTAGAACAGATTGACTACGGAAGCTCTACAGAAGTTCATAGCCAAACTACTTTGAGTTGTGCTCCCGTGGTGAGAAGTATTTTCAGGGCCCTTACGAATGTGTCCGTGAAAATATTAATATTTTTATGCCATCGCAGTAACAAGACGTAGAAGACCTAATATTCCACGTCTTTTCACTGTGATGACATTAAGAATGATAAACATTTTTATTTATTAATTACTAAAAATAAACTGGGAATAGTTATTAATTTGCCGTTGATATACATACTGAAATAAGATCATTTTGACTTTAGTATAACATTGTAGATATTTTCTAAGAGTGGACACAAACGTGTGTATCGGTCACTGGGTTGTCAGGGTATATTTGTTTGTTCGGGGGCAATAGCTCATGTTTCTGTCAACAAATATATTTTACTGCGGACAACTTGCTTTATTTGCTGACTGTCTTTTATGTCACCATGTATTTATTGGATTACCTACGTGATCAAGCTGAAATACATACATGTACCATATTGTTTACCAGAAAAAAGTTAATTACAAATTTAATATTATGTTTAAGGTTATTCGTGCTAGTTGTTAAGGCATAAGTCGGACAATGAAATATCGAAATTTGGTCGGTTTTAATGGTTATAGTCTTTAAAGTTATCCTAAAATGATTTGCAGTGATAACCTGAAAATAACCCATTACTAATAAAGAAGGTAAATCGAAAACTTTTAAAATTTAAAATTCATCTTAGAAATTACAATCCAATCCAGGGATTGGATTGTAATTTATTATTTATTTTCTTATTCTTATTTATACACTTTACCAGGGTAAAGTGTATAAATAAGAATAAGAAAATAAATAACTTACTAAACTACTTGTGTGTTTATCAATTTAATAAAAACAATTAGAATGGATACTAATATCATAAATCATAAACCAGAAGAGTTTGTTCAATGCGCTAATCTCAGAAACTACTAGTACGATTTGAAATTGAATAAAATTCTTAGTTCAGAGTTTCTTTATCGAGAATGTTTATAGTTCACGATAGTCTACTATCTTGGCTTGGCCTTTTCTACCATCTAAATAAACAAGACAATAGACAAGTCAAAAGGTATTTCAGCGAAACGCTCCTTCCTCGCAAGCATACCGACCTTTCGTATTCAGAATTCTTAGCGTCGGATCCGATGCAACAACTTACATCTATCCGCACCGTACACTCGCTTGTTGCATTTCGATGAGTTCAACAGATTTAGTTTAGGCGCTATTTGTCCGTTATAATGTGATACTGTGAGCCATCTCTTTCATAGCCATTTTTTGATAATAAACCATATAGTTCAATGTAATAAACATCATCATCCGTACGTGTTTCCATTATAAAAACACGCGCGCAAGATCTTCGGACTTTGGTTACCAGTAAAACTGAAACAAAAAAGCAGTCATTAGATTAGTAATAATTTACGGTCTAAGTAGAAATCATATAACATTTTAGTAGTATATTTATAAATTGTATATTAACAGTTAACTTCTTTTAAAGACGGCCTACAAAGATCAACCTTATGGTATTCTAAAGAATCATCTGTCGTTCGTCATTGCATTGATTTTCTATTTATAAGTGGTTTTATGATATTATTTGTTCAGTTTTATCCATTTAATCGAGAACACCAAAATTCGTTCTTGATATATTTATTATATTGCACAAACAATGAAACTGATATGTATTATACTTTATCGATTTGGACGCCATCCAATCCCACATACCTTATAAGTTAGGACAGTAAGATCGTTATGCACCAGGGAATAGTTTGCATACAGAAAGAATCGCTGACATTTTAATGCTATTCGCCTTATCTAAACTATTAAAAAAGTAACACAGGAAAAGTTAAAATGGCCGTTGGCGTTCATTATATTCTGTTTCGACTACAGAAATGTACAATCATTGGCGTAATTTGCTTACCTATAGATACAGTTTATTGCCAAAACATTCGATGTAGTTCAACGCTCTTACACTCTCGTAGACGCTTTTACGATTCCCCATGTGCAAATATTTTTGTCTAAGAATATAAACACACTCGAGTGAATCAGGTCTCTCAAACTTTGACAACATGCAGATCATTTTACTTGGAAGAAAAATGACAGCATATTTCATAGGCATGTGCTTTATTGTCGCAATTTGTTATCAGGTAGGTGAGTAGATATAATCATATCAATATATAAATTGGATACCTACACAACATGACTAGAAAAACAATGCAAATGTTACATGCTATGCGTTTTCTAATTCTATTTAAATGTATGAGAAAATTCACTTAACAAACTCGCACGGAGTGTAGAAATGGATTTATTTAAAATCTTAAAGTAAAATCACAACTGCGAGTACTTTCTTTTGGAGACTGTTAGTCAAGCAGAAAATTTGCGAATGTAGCGATATGAATGCATCATATTCAGTCTAAGATGTGAAGCTTTACTTTGCTCTTACGTTACAATTAGACTTTTACAGTATTTAAACACATTTGTTTTTATTAATAAGAATTTGAAAGGCGGTTGCCCTTTTTACATGAAACTATATTTAATAAGAAGTTTATTTAACTAATGATTACATGGGTGTAGGTACTTGGTAAAATTAACAAATAGTAATTCCTGGGCAACGTAGGAGTTTTCCACTCTGAGTATTTCTATTAATTATTAATAATATTTATCCAACTCTTAGATGTTGAATCCCCCCGTAAATGAATAAATTTTGCAATTTATATTCTAATTCGTATAACTATTTCATACTAAACAGTTTCGTGGAATAAATAGAAACGAATGCTTTTAGTTTTAAACCATCTTCATCTCCAACCAACCAGCGCCCGGTAACAAATATTAGTAGAACAAAGACGTAAACTAGTCATAAATAAAGGCAACAATATGGTAAACATAATTTTCGACAAAGCTTTTACTCGCTTTATGGGTTCACTATAATCCTTCAGCAGAATTAGACAAGCTACATTACAATTTCCTGTATAAAGAGCTATTCTTGCAACAGAAGGGCCTCGTAAAAATAATAGTCGATAAATACAGATAATGTGCAAAGGATCATCAAGAATCGATTACCCTCTGAAATCGAGCACTTCGTTATCTTTATATCTGATGGCTGATACCCACTATGTTTTGCGTTTATGGCTGAACATATAGATTTAGTAGTTATATTACTGAATTTATCGTCTCTAAATATTTCATCTTTTGTGTATAATTTAAATAAAATATGAATTGCTAAGTTGAAATTGTTTCTTTAACCGACTCGTGTTTGTGTTAATAGTTTTAACGATATAAATTTATCAGTTTCTTTACATAGAACTTTGTTTTAATACACATTCATTTACCAGCATTATTTCCGGTGTAGCTTTAACTAATTGATTTAGATTTTTGATTGCTTTATTTAAATATTCAAAGATATTGAGACAACATGTTTTGTTTTAAAATGTGTATCAGAACCTGTCAACCATAATCTAACTAACAACCATAAACTAACACTTTCAACTTAAAAAATACCACTCTGCTGCAGTATCGTTCACTAATAAATATATAAACTTAATGCAATGTATAACACACATAGCTTAGCTAGGTAAGACTCGAGCCAAACTTTATAGAAAATGATTTCGTAGCATATCTTAGTTTGGCAGGAGGGTGGATGTCACAACTGTCAATCATTGGCAATCATTTATTAGGATCGAGGCGAGGCGCGAGGCAGTTTGATACGTGTCTGTGTACACCGACCTCATAGCACATTTATCATCTCAAACGACGTCTAATATGTTTCAGTTCGTTGACAGATACCATGATAACGACGACGCGTTTCGCGGGATGACGAGCGTTTATAATCTGAATGTTTTTATCCTAGTATCATTTTTATGATTGTTATTTATTATAAACTAGATTTTCCCCGCGGTTTCGCTCGCGTTAATGGTTAGGTTAGTAAAAGTACGTTTTTCTGGATGAAAGACTATGTCCTTTTGTTGTTTTTTTTTTTGTGGTCCCCTGAAAACGTGTATGCGAAATTTAACAAACTTACATTCGTATAATTATATATTAGGTTAGGATTTTCTTAGAATGAAAATAAAATAAAATCCTACTGATATATACACAAATTAAGATTTGTATCTTTACATGTAGTCGACATATTTCAAAATAGTGATCCGAACTTTGACAAAATTTAAGCCAAAAGTTACTCTGTAGTTCCATATTTATAGGGACGATAGCATCAAAGAATAAGGTAAAGCAAAGTCATACTTGTACCATAACAACTCTGATTTAATGTATAAATATTTTTGGTACTTTGAAGGGTGAGAGAATATAACACGCGTATAAAAGAATTTTTAACTTAAAGTTACCAGTCTACAGTTGCATTCGGTAGGTTTCATTGATTTAAAATGTAATCAAAAAGTTCTCTCATAAGACAACAATCTTATTTTTAAAATACCTTTGGTGGCATATTATGACCTGGTGGTTAGCTCTGCCTTCTAGCATTATGATTTTGAGCAACAATATATAATTAACATAAAGTATCATATTTTTAAATAGCTCTTTCTTTTAATTAGCTACCTTGAATTATTATCCAATAAGAGCCATCGTGCTTATCTGTGCATTGCTGCTAAAGTGAGGTATTCCTTAAGTTATCATAATTATAAACGATGTGTATTGATACACAGCGATACGTCATACAAAGTTAATTGATCCAAAAGATAGCATAATATCGTCGGACAAGTACTTTATTGAAGCCTTGTTGCACTTTTCTTAGGAAGAGATTTTATATTAAAGCACGCCACGGCATTCCTCGCGTTGCCAGGCTATAATTTCAGAGCATATATGTCGAATATAGACTAAGCGGTGATTACATATTATTGCGCTGTTATTCACTCGAAAGGATTCTGACAAGCATTTTTGAATATTCATCGGCCTCCTAGACTATTAGTTCTGCTACTACCACACATGCATATTGCCGCAAACTTCAAATTATGTTTTCAAAGGTGTGAGCTTTGTACCGTGCAGCTACGGCAGTTTTCTCTCAACATTAAAGTTATTTTATGCGGAAACGGGATAATATCCGGATGAGAGCCAAAATTAGATATATTTATGTACCTATACGTATGGGTGTACAATTTTTCGACCTCTAAGGCTACCTGTTCCATAAATTAGTAACAAGGAATGGCCCTTAATACCAAGTTAAATGAATTGATAACTATTAAGTTCCTGCTGATATGCGTGCTTCGTCCTTTTGGCTTCTTCGATATATCGCTTGATTAACGTATTGTCCTTTCATGACTCAGGCAAAATGGTCAATACTGTTATTATTTTTGGTATACTGCCTTACTTACCCACCTTTTAGCATTAAGTCGTTCTCGTTCTCCCAAGCCTTTATTATTCCCAAGTCACTTGGGGTCAGCTTTCTAGTCTAACCGGATTTGACTGGATATCAGTTTTTACACGGAGCGACTGCCATCTGGTCTCCGCAACCCGAAGGCTAACGATACCCTAAGGCTAGACCAGTGTCAAGATATTAGAGGGCACTGACTTCCCAATAACGACTGCCATAGATGTTCAGTGCAGCCGGGACCGGCGGCTTAACGTTCTCTTTTCGAACCCGATACCCTCTGCATTGCAGTCTGTTGTCTCCCCACTGAGCTATCGCTGCTTTTTTAAGTAAAGCTTTAAGTAAAGCAGTTTAATAAATCAAGGATATGAATTAGACTACTTCAAATTGGTAACTCATTTAAATCAATAACATATATAACAAACAATATTAGTAGTAAATATTTAGTCACACATCGGATTTATATTTTTTGCGAGGTCTACCTACGCTGAAACGTAGTCAATACCATCCTAAATGCCAGACATTAAATATTCTAATCTAGTAGTATTTTAGTAAACTGAAATCATTGACTTGCTAGTTTTATAGAAATCTCCATGATGATATACTTGATGTTAGGGAGCATCGCAATGATTTTTGCGAATGTTTATACAATACATCAAAAATATCTAAATATTCTACAATTATTGTCATGTTCAAAAACTCTAATAAAGTAAGAAAGATACTCTAGGATCGTAGCAAGCGGCCAGCCATACTCTCTGCATACGCCTACATGAAACTGGTGTACGCATTTGTGTAAAACTCCTAAAGCGTATTTATCTATTAGTTCTTGATGATTAAGCCGCTTCACTCCTGAACTAAACATATATACTGTTACTATAATCTCAAACTATTTCTATTAGCATACAATTTCGTCATACGCTTTTAAGATAACGTTTTCTAAGCCAATATTGTCGCAAAACAACATTTACGTTGTCTGGAAAGCTGTAAAACACACTTAATATGAAAGTGCGCCTGGAAAATATGGCAGATGTCAGCGTTGTGTGTTTCATCTCATAGTTTAAAGTTTCCGCTGTGTTGTTAACTGCTGTAATCTGTGAAATAACTAGAACAAGCTGCTCTCTGTTTACATATTATGTCTAAGTATATGACGAGTACTAATATTAACGAGACGGTAGACGGAAAATAGAAAGAGTATAAATCTTTCTACCTTGGCGTATTATTATATACATACGCATATGGATTATTTATTATAGTTTTTGTATGGTACACAATTTTTTTTTTTAATTTACCAAAAATATACCACTAACTTTTAAAGTTGTAAAATTATGTAGGTATTTGGAAGAGGATTTTTTTTACATTTGTTTTTCGGTGGGAATTAAGCGGATGAAGCCGCAGACAGAAACTTGTTATAAAATATAAACTTTGTGAAGATGTTTGATGCTTGCAACTCAATAACGCTTTACCCGTTAAATGGATTTATATAAATGTTGGTGCATAGTTAAACCATAACATAGGTGATTACATAGAATCTATACATATAATAAAATCGTAGGAAAGTCAAAACTGTACATTGAATATATTTTTTAAAGAATACTTTGGGCGTGATCTACAATCGATATCGAAGCCAAAAATATAGTTTTTAAAATTTTTTTCTGTTTGTCTGTTTGTCCGTTTGTCTGTATGTATGTCCGGGCTAAACTCAAAAAGTACTGCATGGATTTACTTCAAATTTTGCATGAATATGACTAACAGGTCGGGTCAACATATAGGCTACATATTATCACGCTATCACCTACGGGGGAGGAGCTGTGAATCTTTATTTTTCTTACGCATTCTGTGACAGCGTGTAATCTAACGACGCATATTTAAATGTTGTTTTTGAGTAAGCCATGCTATTATCTAGCTTTACACTATAAAAACTACGCCATTTAAGTAACTTGGGCAGAGAAATATAGTTGAGTTCGGCGGCGACAAACACTTTTTAGTTAAAATCTACGCGGACAAAGTCGCAGGTAACAGCTAGTACTTAATATCCCGAAGGATTCACTCAGAAACAGAGACTAGCATCCTTAGACATTTGTGATAATATTTAGAGTAATATTAGCACGAATATCTTGGCGCTCGTAAGATCCTAAGTTTAACTCTCAGATCCTAAAAAGCTCAATAAACATTTATTGTCAACTAAGGTGGTAAACAAGCATACGGTCCACTTGATGGTAAGTGGTCACCGTAGCCTATGGACGCCTGCAACACCAGAGGCATCACTTGCGCGTTGCCGACCCTTTAGGAAAGGACGTGGGAAGGAAAGGGAGCGGGATGGGGGAAAGGGGGTGATTGGGCCTCCGGTACTCTCACTCACCGAACGAAACACAACAGTAGGACTACTGTTATTCCACGTCGATATTCTGTGAGAGGGTAGTCTTCCCCGGTCGAGCCGGCCCATTCATGCTGAAATCAGCGAGGCTCTACTACTACAGCAGTAGCAAAATGTTCCTGTAAATTAGCTCCCCTCTAATTAAGCGGCCATGGCCCTTTAGCTGTGCCTTATAAAACTGTACTCAGTCGTAACAATATATTGAGTTACCTACGTAAAAAAATCTCAGCACCGCTCATCTTTGCTTATGAAATCCGGTCCTTATTAACTCAGCTTGGTACACCAGACTGTTTACCTACAATTTATTCGCGATCGATCATTGCATATTAAAAACCCAAGTTCACACTGCTATGTTTTACATCGTACATTAATGTCTATGAGTCACAAAAACTACAAGTACGAATAAAATCACTATAATTATAAGCTGCTTTGATTGAATGATTGCTGAGAATTATTATTTCATAGTGTCTGATATCATGTCTCGCGGTCGCTACAACTGAGTAATTACTTCGAAAGGATATTGGAGTATCGATTATAAGAAAAGTTTTTATAAGTATCCGAAAATATGTGATCGAAGTAATTGAGTTAGTTTTTCGATTTCATTTTATTGCTGCATCACACATTAGGCAGCCGATAGTGTCTGATATGAGTCAAAATAAGTTAGAAACAGACAATTTGCCAGATTTTTATAAGGTTGAGGGAGAGCAATTTCTCTTTATCTCTTTGATTGAGACGGGCGACCAAACGACACCGAATTGCTTTATAATGTTCCAGTGCGTTGTTGAAGTATAACTAATACTAAATTTTACCACCGACGAACCATCGGTGCTACAGTCATTCATAGCCAATGTTCTGTTTATTCCTAGTAAGACAGGCAAACCGCCGCATACCGTAGTGTAAACAGGAAAGGCTGGACTGCCCTATAGTCGCAATGCAAATCTTCTTGATCCCTGGTATCAATTAAATCCATTAGAAACCAGCAATTAAAAACGTAACAAACAGCCGCCGTTTTATTCGTATACTATCTGTCCTGGATTTATCCCTACGTTATGTACTCTATATTTTTTATTCCTACTACTATTATTACTACGCTTCCATGGCTCATAGCTCATAGCCTATGTTACTTCTGAACAAAAAAGTTTTATAATGGTGAAAGATTTTTAAAATCGGTCTAGTTGTTTTTGAGTTTATTGATTACAAAAATACAAAACTTTCCTTGTTAAAATTCGTAAAGGTAATTAACGGCGAAGCGATAGTGTATGCAACGTGCATGTATTGGAACGCGGATTGGATTCTCGGGCCAGACAAAGTATAATTACGGACTACATATGTCTGGGCACCTATTACGTGGGACTTAAACTATAGCTGACGAAATTAAGGACTCCTCTGCCCACTGTCATAAAAGCAAATCTTCAAGGTAGAAAATTCACTTAGAACACGATTATTTGCAAAATACGAAAAAATAAGCCCGGTTCTAGCCGTCTACTTTTTAACATTGAGTGATTCATTGTTACTTAAAATAACTTTTATTATAACATACAACACAAATCAATTAACTTTAAAATCATATCGATGTTGAGTCACCAAAAAAGATAATTCAATTCAAGAGACATTTACCGAATGCGTAGAAATAAAGCTGCGTTCAAACTAAAGAACAAAACGAGACCGGGGCGACACGAATCAGTCATCAATCTGTGTGGATCTAGACTAAACGTCGTCTAGTAGATTTATACATCAGATGTGTGGCCAATGGGTAACGTTCCTTGTTAAAATGTCGACGAACCTGGCGACTGTCGTCGTCCCTAAAGTTTTTCAATAGAAATGTATGTTAGACATCTCTCCTCCGCACCAAATCACTACAGTACACTCAGAGCTTGCATTATTTTACGAATAGCTCTCAAGTTTCTCTCCACAGAGAGCGCTTGATAGCATTGTATGATTAGTGTTCTCTAGCTACGAGACAATCTGTCTTTATTGAATGTACAGTTTTCATTTTGATTTCATTTACTTACTGGCGGGAATTCTTGAAAGACAAGGGCCGTATGTTTTTAATGAAGATCACAAATGATAGTAATACAATGCTTTGTTTATTCGCATAATATACCAATGTGAAAATTATTTTAAAGTTTATTGATAGGTATTTAAAGTTAAATAAAAACGTTGGTTCTGTAGCAGTTACGGTTGCGACCAAGTGTGAGATTTTGGTTTCAAGCTTCGACGCGGGAAGTGTTTTTGGGGTTTTGACGTTACACGCTTTCAGTAGCACAGAGTCTAGGTATGTGTCCGGATGGCAACAGGCACGATTCCTATTACATGGCATCAGTAACATAGCTGTTTTCATTTTTTCTTTAAAGCTAGGCCTCCCACACTTTCGGGATAAATCCTGCGTTACGGACACAAAAAACACCCAGACTCAGAAAATTATTTGTGAATCACACAATTTTTTATCACGTATGGGGATCGAACGCATAACACTGGGCGCAGTGCAGTGGCGAGGCTCTGAACTTAGACCACTACGCGATCCGTGCAGTTTGTGTGTGGATGTAATATATCTCTCCCTACCCTTTCGAGTATATGTGGGCCTGAGACTATGTACACATTTATTATGTACATAGTTGTTATATTACCGATATAAAAATATTTGATTTTCATTGTTGATGCTCTTTTCTGATCGTTCAAGTCATTTGCATAAAATATCAATACAAATATTTGACACATACTTGAACGACCGGCAACTAACATAGTACTTAAAAAGTCATAACCAAATAGAATCAGTCCAAACGATGCAGTTGAACTTGATAGAAATTTATACTTCTTCTCGTAATGGCGGCCAAGAACTTAAAGTTTAAAGTAAGTTGTCCGTTCAGTAGAATTTCCGCTTAACTAGAAATTGAATTGTATAAATTTTACTTATGCATTGAATTCAACCTAAAATGAACACCAAATCTCTCATAATTAACCAGAATACGCACTACCTACTTCATTACGCTGCCCCAGTGTGTCACTGACAAAATTATGTCATTTAATTATTTTAATGACACAAAAAGCATCATAAGCGCACTTATCCATCGTTTCAAGCCTTTTAAATTATGGCAGATGGCTGACAACGTTGTTAATGAACATCTCCCCAGAGCGATAATCATTTAGTTTAATGGACTACTTAAATAATAAAAAGCCTTATATGTCAATAATTTCCATTTAACTAACGTGTCAAGTCTCATATAAAGTGTAGTCATTGTCGTAGCACTTATGCTAGGGATGTCGACGTCCTTATATGAGTTAAATGAAACATTTGAAGACTTTTCGCGAGATTTTTTTGTAATTTCGTGTAAACGAGGAAACTCAGTTAATTATGTTAAAATGTTTCAAATTACGCGTGAATGTAACGGCTTATCCATATAAAGACAAACAATGCACGCGTTTTTGCCACGAGTTTTGAGGTAACAGACCGTATCTTGTGTAAAAGGAATAGAGCCATATTTAAAAAAATAGTACTAGGTATTTTATGTTGTAACTACTTACTTACCTTTCTTTATAAAAATATAAAGACAGATGGTACATGTTCTATGTCTCGTACTTTAATCGATATATGATTTTAAGATATTTTCTTAGCTTTAGTTACTAAATTCCTGGTCACTTCAGCAAAAATAACTATAGCACTATAGCTTGTTTCAAGCTATAAACACCATTAGGAGGGTTTCTTAAACGCAGCACATGTTACTACGTTTGACCTTCTTGTTCATTGTAAGCAAGAATTAAATGACATAAAACGGTTTACCTAATAAATATTACAATTATATCATATCATAGTTATAATATCATTTACTTTACTATTTACAAAATAACTGAATACCTTTTGCTTAAGCAAAGTAAAGCTAAAACATTGTTAGCATTTAAATAAAAAAAAAAACAGAATAATACAAATTCTTTTGTTACAAAACTTAATTAAAAGTAACAAACAAAATATGTTTTATTCACTAGTCCGTTACCTTTTGAATAATTACGATTCAAATAAATATCGATGAGGCGGTTCAACAACAAAGACCACAAAAAAACGCACATAACATTATGTCAAATTATTTAAACAGTCGCTTGACACGTATAAAGGTGTTTCATAAATACATAATTTGGTGATCAATCGTGGCTACATCTCGTATTCGGCAGCCCTGAAAGATCTGCGCGTTCATACAAGGCAAACGGAACGCCCGCACGCGAGTCTTTACGACGTCGGATAACAATAAACATCTCGAGCTTTTTGTAGCTGTCCGCTACTTGGTAAGCAAAAACGTGGCCAGCGCGGCGCGGCGTAGACAGCTTAAGCTCTCAACTTTAACTATTGAGTTTATAGACAATGTTGTGAATACAACAAAATTGATTTAAGTGGGGTTTTATTGAGTCAGACTGTAAAGATAAACTTCGACTCAGTGGTCAGCTTTTCAGTTGAATTGTATTTCATTTATAATAGGTCCATTTATTACTATTGTCGTGTTCTTATTTTAAAATGAGTAAGAGTAAGAGTGAGGAGGTCTTTGCGGAAACGGGGCAGAGCCGGACTCCGCGCCCAGCTTCCATACTACAATTCGTCGCATAGCCCTTCTTTCTTCCAGCTAACTTGCTACCTCGCATATATTACCTTCTTCAATACACCTTTTAAATTTGGTAGAAATATGCATTCAGTTGCCTAAACCTCCTCACTCATGGCGTAGCTAACGTCTATGTCCTACATCTTTCGTGGTATCTATACAAAATGCAATGGTTATTTTAAAACTCATTTATATTTTTAGAATAGACTATATAGGTATTTATATTATTGCCTTTGCCCGAGTCCGAACCTTGATTGAGTGGTTAAAACAAATGCTACCTGTTAAGTCTATATAGTTATACCAGACATTAATAAAAACCTATTGTGTCTGTCTACCGGTGTGCCGCTGCGATTCAATAGGTTAAAACAAATTGAATGCTAAATGAGACCAAACTAGTAGTCTTCATATCTTTACTATATAGGTTTCAGATATTCGTATTCATTAAAAGGTAGGATTTTAAAGCATTTTGTTAACTATTCCGTAATTGCCCATGTTATGTTACAGGATGTCTGGGTGCGTTATCAGCGGGGGTGGCGCTAGCGCTGTCACCAGTGACAGTCGCGCTGTGTGTGCGCAAGTCCACGCGTGTCACAGCCGTCGTGGGCGGCCTAGTGGCGGCCCTCGGCTGCCTCTTCACCTCATTCGCCACGCAGTTCCACCAGCTATTCTTCAGCTATGGTTTGTATCATATATAATAATAGCTGTATGTAACTATCCCTCTGATGGACACGTGTCTTCTATTATTGTGAGAAAGGTTAAGCCAAAATCCACTACGCTGACCCATATTCGAAAATATAATGGAGAACGCTGAGATATACAGATTTCCTCACGATGTTTGCCTTCACCATTCAAGCGAGCATTCATAAACTGTTTAATACTCATATAGATTTGTAAAATCGAAGGTGAGAGCATTAGCATTGAACCCTCTGCGTGGCAGACCAATGGCTTGCCACTAGGCTAACGTTACTTTTTTTTGTATTATGTACTAGACTAATAATTTGCCCTGATTACATATCAGGACAAATTGTGCTAAGCACAGATAGTTCCAAAACTCATTTATTTCGAAAGTGCCCTGATTACAGCTGATAATATTATTAAAGTATTTTATGCATATTTTACACCACGTTATATCAGTGAGAATTTATCTCATACCTACTTCTGAGGCAAATATTTTAATTAAGTTAGTATGTTGAAATAATATCTAATAATATGGAAAAGTTTAAAAGGATGTCTGCAGCATTCGTAAACGATAGCATTAAAACAAAATAAATAATATTGAAACGTTAATGCACCTGAAAACGCAATACGCGCTCTTTCTGACAACTCAATTTATTTCATCAGATTCATATCCGAAACTCGTTTTAGTGAACTTCAAAGGTATCCGCTAATTGGAGCTCTGTGCAAGTGTCTCGTATAAATACACGTATATCGGCATAACTGTACCGCCCAAAATAGATCCTTACTTGTATAATGTCGTTTCGCGGATTACATGGTTGCACATATAAATCTTAGTAGATATAAACAGCTTTATCAAATTTAGCAAATGGCTTAGAGGAATAAATATGACGTAGATAATATCGTTATCTCAATTTAGAAAATTTCAAGTTGCAGTTTCAATATAAATAATTCTGGAATATAATTCAACGAAACGTACTTGAGTTTTATGGATTGGCTGTTAGACTATTACCGAATGAGCTTAGGATCAATTCGGATCAACTTGATTTATTTTTATACGATATTTTTGTAAAATGCGAGCATTGAGTGCGCTTAACGTCGCATCTTCGAGTGCTAAAATGTTTCATAAAATGTATATTTGAGCAAAGTGCGCTGCGTGCATGCAGTGTAAGCTAGTTCTATCTTCAAGCATAACGCGTTGACGCCCGGCAGAAAGCAGATTTGCATTTAAATTGGGACGCTCCCCGCCCAACACTGTGGACGCTACTATGCAATGTGCAACCAACTTGCGAAGCCAAAGCCATTCAAAAACTAAATTATGTGCTCTCAGAAAACAGCACATCATATAATTTTTTTATTAAATATCCTATTATAATATGACACAAGTGAGGACTTGTGTCATATTATAACAGGATATTTTGTTATCGATAGTTTATACAAGCAGCAACGGGTTACGAAACCAAAAGAAGGTTAGGACTGAAGCACAAATACTAGTTGTAACATTGTCGATTCAGTCGCTTTTTGGAAGCTTGATAGAGCAACTTCGCTCTAAGCCCCCTGACTATTAACATTGATGATCAGCGACTTAGTCGCTTTTTACTTACGTTTCACCCGCATTCGTATACCATCAGCAACGATTTAAATAGAATTCTAGTTTATAACTTTATAAAAAGATCTTTACTTAGTTTTTCTGATTTATTTCTCTAGACGATAAAAAATACGACTACAGATCGCAGAGAGTGAAGACTAGGTACGTGCTCCTGTAGACTTACGACTGACTTGTAATATCAAAACGAAATGTTTAGCGTTCATACAGCTTAATTGCACGCAGATCATTAATATGTTTATATTTCGTTTAATGTTTATGAATAAAACAGAAAAATATAACCTACTCATACGTTTTCCTGTAAAAATTATTGAACATCTGTTTGCTTTTGTTTGTAAAGTAGAACATTTTATTTACGTCTTAGATAAGTTATCAAACAAACTTATCATGAAAGTACTTAGCTACTTATGTTAAAAACCTTGTCGATATACATTAAAGCCATTACAGGTATTTATACATGTTATTAAGGTCCGTACCTTAATTAAAAGTTGTAATAAATATTACACTGTTTTTAAGGTGGGGTAATAAGTTGTAGGTAATAAATACCTATTACCTACCTAACATTCGAAATTTATGTGTTTACCATACGGATGTGGACACATACCCTACGTAAACCAGAGTAGCCGATGTTGACATGTCCGGACGAATCCGGATGTTCTATCAACCTCCTCGAGGTTTAATTACATAACACGTACCTATCAGCCATTTTGTTTTTCGTTAATTATCATATAGCAAGTGATATTAAGCTACCTACTGATAGGTAATTGATGTTTATGTCGTAAAAACGACAATTTGAATAAATATTATTATACGGCGATTATTTTATTCTTTAAGTAGGTACTTAATATTATCTTTAAAGCCCTCTGCTTGGTCGTTTTAATGTTTTTTTTATGCATATACCAAATTTTAAGTGAGTTGATTTTCCGTGATCGAGTACTTATAATAGAAAAAAAGGGAAAGGATTTTTCTTCCTACCGACGACGGTTTGGAATGTCTAAGAACACAGCCTGTGGTTCTTCAAGAAAAGGTTTTTGTAAAGTTGACCAAGTCCGAGTGATACAAACGAGTGATGTGTACGTGATATATTCGAATGAGGAGTAGCCTTAAGACATGTGCCAAGCGAAGGGTAACGTGTGTCCATAGGCTACGGTGCCTACATACCAAAAAGCACGCTGTACGTTTAATTACTACAAAAAAATGACAGGAATGTGCAAACAAATATTTATTGCATATTATTTCGAGGATTCCGGCAACTGGGACCGCAATTTACTCGGACCGCGGTCCCAGTTGCCGGATCCATTTAATTTTAATATTTTTCTTCCGTTAACTGGGACCACCCATAAATAAATACAAAAATCTATTGTTCAAGCCAATGATATTTTTGGTTTTTGACTGTACTGCTTTTGGCTTGAACAATAGATTTTTGTATTTATTTATGGGTGGTCCCAGTTGCCGGAAGAAAAATATTAAAATTAAATGGATCCGGCAACTGGGACCGCGGTCCAAGTTAATTGCGGTCCCAGTCGCCGGAATCCTCTTTATTTGCATGCCGTATTACACAAAAATCTCATAATAAAACATCGTTTCGTTTGGTATAGACAGGGGCTGATTAAAAGGCTTAGATGACCTGGGCAACGAAGAAGACCTCTAAATACGAAATAATTCCCAAAACCACTTAATATTATACTGATTCGTAATCTGGCTTACGGTCGTACATCGAGACTTTAAAAACGATATTTTAAAGGCGATTATTAGAAACATTGGCAGCACAAATAAATAAGATTTATCGGGTTGTATTCAATACATAAAGAACAGTTCTAGGATTTACCGATAGTCCCATTCCATGAAAAGAAAATAGAGAACTAAGTGCAAGTGCCACAGTCCAATGCAGCTTTTATTCGAACAAAGATCGTCTGCTGAATAAACATGACTGCAATGTCCAACGCTATTGGACACTTAACACATAACCCGAAATAAAAAGTATAACGATGTATTATTTATCAGTTCCAGGTTTTGAAAGAGAAACATATAAATTGGATGTATTCTGTAACGTCTAACTACCAGCACTATACCGTGATCATTATAGTGATAGGTTTGATGTTTATTTATTTATTTAATATGGCAAAAGGCAAAACAAAACATACCTAGTCGGTATATGTATAAAACTTAAAGGCAATAAAACAGCTTTGGTCTAAACTATGTGTACACATCATGAAGTAACATTAAGATCGTAAGTAATCATTTTTAAATTTATTAGAGATAAGCATACAATAAGTACACTTACTTATGTAAAGTACAATAGGTAACAATAATATAAGTAGGTATATACCTAATGCATATTGTCAATACTATGAAAATCAAGACAAAATATGCCTATATACAGAATTTTTAAATTGTGTGATATTATAATTAACTAGATTTTGCACGCGGCATCGCTCACGTAAAAGTAGTTTAAGTTAGTTTATGTTAGTAACAGTATGTTTTTTTTTAATAAAATATTAGTTACTTAATATCATCAAAAAACAAAAAGCAATAACAACTACAAGTTGGCAAACTAGCATGGACCGCCTGATGATAATCGGCTACCGAAACTTATATGCGCTTGCGTCAACAGGAGTGTGTGTAGACACACTAATGCGTTACCCACCCTTTAAAAAGGAATGACTGTGCTATTTTGCACCTGGCATCTTACCTAACTGCTCACCTATTTCACAAGGAGCCTGCATTTTCTTATTCTTACCGTAGGAACAGGATACATGGTTGTTAGGCTGAGATCTTCTGTAGCGCAGTGGTAGGGATTCTACTTCACTGGTCGGGCTGCTGTAGTTAGAGTAAAATCTGTGTAATAATAACAGACTAAGTCGAATATATATGTATTACATAAAATCCCAATTTAATCCTACTTGCTACTATTACCTACATCCAATATACATTATATTCAATTCTTTCCTCTCATTTAACTCTATGTAGTTATGTAGATGCAACCGCCGAGTCCCCGACACATTCATAACGTGGGAATAGATTTAAAAAGTCATTTGTCGTATGTCATATGATGGCTCCCCCTGTGAATCCTAATAAGCGGTGATATCCTGAACGGTCGATGTACCTACTCACAGCTTCTCCATTTGCAAACTGCATATGCATACATATATTGTAAATGATATTTAAATCAACAGACATGAACAAAGGAGCTTTCCAAAATGTTATTTTCCGACGATGTATATTTTAATTTAGGTTTTAAATATGACAATGTATACTTTTACATCGACTTATGTTTACTTAAGCCATGGTTACATAGATACATATATACTTATACACCTGTATATAAACCGGGTTGTGCCAAACACGGCCCCCAATAATTATATTAGATGCTTGGATATTTCAAAATTACTGACCGCTTGTTAGAAAAGTCAGACGTTAATATATGGGTGTTGTAAACACAAATTGTCAAGGACTAATATAAATTATTATATTTTGTGAAATTATATTTTGTGAAATTATTATATTTTGTGAAATTATTATATTTTGTGAAATTATATTTTGTGAAATTATTATATTTTGTGAAATTATTATATTTTGTGAAATTATATTTTGTGAAATTATTATATTTTGTGAAATTATTATATTTTGTGAAATTATATTTTGTGAAATTATTATATTTTGTGAAATTATATTTTGTGAAATTATTATATTTTGTGAAATTATTATATTTTGTGAAATTATATTTTGTGAAATTATTATATTTTGTGAAATTATTATATTTTGTGAAATTATATTTTGTGAAATTATTATATTTTGTGAAATTATATTTTGTGAAATTATTATATTTTGTGAAATTATATTTTGTGAAATTATTATATTTTGTGAAATTATTATATTTTGTGAAATTATATTTTGTGAAATTATTATATTTTGTGAAATTATATTTTGTGAAATTATTATATTTTGTGAAATCAAGGAATTCGGCATTATTCGTGGTAACATACGTTTGTATACTTCGGTAATCTATAGACGGCAGTAGTCTGGCGAAGCCTATGTCGTTAAATGAATTCACCATAATGTGCCTAAACTTAAAGATATGATATCATCAGTAATTTGTAATAATATGTAATCTAAGTTATTTTTATTGTATCAATATACATATTTATTTTAAGTTTATGCACATTGATCTAAACCGAAACCCTAATATAACTTGGCATATATTTTTTTGTAAGTAGAGAAATAGTCTGAAACACAGGTCTAAACCTACTTCAGGTTATCACTTAATAAAACCTAGAGCTTCAAATTAAATTAGAATGCACAATGTCGGCCGATTAAAGTATAAGTAAAACATGTACCAGATTAAGGATAATTATAATTTACTAGTTTTCACCCGCGGCTTCGCTCGCGTAAATGTAGGTTAGGTTAGGTTAGGTTTGCAACAGTTCTTTTTTCTGAATGAAAGGTACCCTATGTCCTATTCTGAATCCCTGACAACGTGTACGCAAAATTTCATGTTGATCGGTTGAGTAGTTAAGGCGTGAAAGCGTAACAAACAAACAAACAAACTCATTTTCGCATTTATAATATTAGTAAGGATTGTACTTAGTATAATATTATTTTAGGCTAGTGACAAAAATGTATACTCATGTATTATTATTATTGAATAAATTATTAAAATTATTTTTATTTTAAAACAATGTCTAAAGCGTTTAAGTTTACACTGACATTATACAATACGACTGAGATAAACTTACTAGACTTCAGAAGAGTAAGATTTAGACAATGCCGATTATTTGCTTGTTTTATATTCGAAACTTAATTAGCACATTTAACGATTAACAATGTTTCAATAGCCTATGCATTCTTTCTTACAATCAAGGAATTGCCTATCTGGACGACATGACTAAACAGTAGAATGGCCGTTTTAGTTTCCCAAAGGAATTATAACGGCCATTCTGACGTTAAATCGGAACACAAATTTATTTGGCGACTAAAATAATCATAATAATATTATTATCAATCCAGAATCAGAGCCAACATTTTGTAAGAAATTACAACTGACACATGACCCAGCTAGCAATAAACAAAACTGCCAACCAACTCTGCGATATTTGTTAGTTAATATTTCATGTATTGCTTCAGGGACGGTGGTAGGAGTAGGCGTTGGCTTGACAAGAGACTGTTCCACACTGATGGTGGCGCAATACTTCAAACGCAGACGGGAACTCGTCGAGATATTCATCGTCAGTGGCAGCGGGTTGGGCATAGCTGTTATGTCTACCTTCATCAAAGGCGCTATCAGGTAATTGGACATTTTACAAAAAAGTATCGCATATATTTTCCAAGACACCAATTTGCCAATAATTTAACATCTTTTACTTTCCAGAGCCATCGGTTGGAGACTCGGGTTGCAAGCTGTGACGGGTGTCATATTTGTAACATTCATATTAGGCACTTTTTATCGATCGGCATCTTTATACCACCCACAGAGAAGGGCAATATTGCATCTCAAAAACCAGAATAAGATCAAACGGAAGATGAAGGACAGGAACAAAACTGATGATCGACAGCCTTTTTTCGATTTTTCTACGTTGAAGTCGAAAACAGTGAGGATCTTGCTCATGTCAACTGGGATATCAGCGTTTGGCATCAATACGCCTATATTTTATCTGGCTTATCACGCAGAAGAAGAAGGTATTGAATAAATCCTAACCTTTCGTTTTTATATTATATTGTATTTTTATATTGTAAGTTTCTGTCAAGCTTGTGAAGTTATTAGGACCCAACCCTACGTTAGAACCTCCTCATATTCTGACAGTATCTTCATATGCCAAAAGGCCGATTAGTATATGCAAATACCAGCATTTTATATTCAATGTGGCACTAAGCATGCCTTTAGTGTAGGTACTGCGTAGGTACTCTATTAAGACTTGCCGCAATATACATTTAAAAGACAACATTTAAAAGAATTCAACTTTTCCAGGCTTAGGCGATACGGTAGAGCTCCTACAAGCGTACCTTGGTTTAGCATGGGCAGTAGGATGTGCTGCATTCGGATTGTTAGTGCGTCAAAATTCGGCCGAATGTCGAATTGCACGGCAATACCTCACGCAAGCAGCAGTCTTCGTGTGCGCCATATGCACCATGGCACTGACTGCAGTGGAGGGGTCGTACAGAGGATACGTGATGTTCGCTTGGGTCTACGGTAAGTATAAGTACCTACATTGTATTTGTATTAGGTAAGAGTATCTAGTTGACAATTTCTAGCGAGCCGTAGGACACACACTGGACTGTTACTATTTAACACTTAAACAAAACAAGAATAATTCATTTATATCACACTAGAGGATGCCCGCAGCTTCGCCCGCACATGTTTTTTTATTTATCTATTTCTGCCCAATCCCGTGGGAATTTCGGAAAATTCCTTCTTAGTGCACCCCTACAGTACCCAAGGAACATACATGTCAAATTTCAGCTTCTTGCGCCCAATAGTTTCGGCTGTGCGTTGTCTGTCAGTCACTCAGTAACAGAAGAGTTTTATATATATAAATTAATGCAAAGCATCACCAATTTTGGTAATATCTCATTTAACGCCCTCTGTGAATAACGCTTATAGCCAAAAAACAGACTTTCACATAATATTTCGTACTAAGTAGGGATTATCTTAATATATTATCATATAAATTACGTGTCACGTTGTTTGTCCGCTATGGACTCCTAAACTACTGAACCGATTTTGATCAAACCTCGTAACCATCTGTAATTTGGTCCAACAAGATAGGATAGTTTTTTTAAACGGGCAAAAATTATCTAATTTGAAACAGACGAAGTTGCGCGGGACAGCTAGTCATATTATAAAGTCCGGTCTCCACTAAAGGAGCCGCTGCTTTGAGACGCAGTGTTACAAGTAGCCGAGGCTGACCATATTTTGAACCAAATAAAATAGCCGCACAAGGGCAAACCATTCAGTGTCGGTTATATGTCCGCGCTTAGAAGTGACTTAGTGTGAGCCATGGGCGCAGTGGACACGGTTACGTACTTAGTTCTCAATACGCGGCAAATTGAATATCGCAGGCTTTCGGCGAGCTAGTTCCGTCTGAATGCAGCTTTTTGCGTAGGTAACTATACCTAAAACCTACAACCTACATCAATAAATTTGATTAGATAAGTGTTTACCTTAAAAAACTCAACAATACAGCTGATACCTATTGAAAAATGTAGTAATGTACCTACTTGTAAGAAGGTAAATCAAAACTGTCAACAAAGGCATAATATTTACGTATCATATACCTACTTAGGTAGAAAGTTCTTTTAACAAACAAGTTATATTAAACTTATAATTTAGGATTGCCTGCTGTCAAATAGACAACAATATAAGTAATTCTGCTTATATAACGCACGGCTTTTAAATTTTGAATTGGACATAGGTTAATTTACTGATGCGATTCTCTTTTTAAAGAGAATACTTGCACGTTTCATGTCTTATAAAAGCTGATCGAGTCGTTCGTGGCGTCACAGAAATAACCTCAAAGAACAGAAATAGGCCGTTTTGTTCTAACTTACTTTACTAATAGATATTATAATAATTATATGTTCCAGGTATATTCTGCGGTGGATACCACTACTCGCTGAAGATGTACACATACGAGAGAGTGCGGTCGCGGAACTTCGCACGGACGTGGGGCTTCGTGCAGTGTTCACAGGCTGTGCCCATCGCTATAGGCGTGCCACTCTCAGGTATCCGCTGCTTTTCCAGCATTAATATGCAAAGGCACGAACTAATGCTTAAGTACTACCTATTTACAAAAACTGGGTATTTATTAGTCAGTAAATAAACCATCAATGGGCGACAAAAATCGTGAATACATAACGGTTCCTTTTATAATATTTTGTGATTTCATTTGGTGCAATAAAATATGACAATGTAATAGTAACGATTGAATTTAAGAAGGTATACAGAAACTATAGGTACGTAAATGATTTATTTTAAATTCTTGCCTTTTGGTGTCAGTCATAGGTATACCTACCTACTACACGATTGTGCAGTTAGTGAAGTCCTAAGTAAAGGCGACTATTGCTGATTCAAATATATCATGGCAATCTGTGCCTTGGCGACCATAAGAAGTTCTTTGTCACACCTTCCTTAAATTATTATTCAGATATAACGAAAGAGGAAGCAAACACGTGTGCTAGATGGTAAGACTTCGATATTTTAGGAACCTACTTTACCTCCAGCAGAACCTTAGACGCCGAAATTTCATACATAACAACGTTTTTTCTACTGTGTTAGGTTAACACCTTAACCTAGTCCGTATTGTTCTGGATAATGTAATATAATTGGTATTCTTATAGGTAGGTACTTATGATTCTTAAGACGAGGAGTCTTTTATAGCAGAACATACTTAATATGATTATTATTTTATATCCTCTCACACAATAACCTTATCTTTATTTGATAAACTTTCAGGTTACATAAACGTGGGTTGTGGTGGCAAGGCCGGCTACTACTTCAGCTCAACGTGTTCTCTCATCGGCTCCCTGTCCCTCTTCTGTATAGATCTTCATAAGCGCAGTGTAGCGCATAAACACACCAAGTACGTACTTTAACACACCAAGTACGTACGTACGGTTAATAAATTTGTAGGACAGTTGGGTACCTACGTACCCAACTGTCCTACAAATTTATTAACCAATAGGGCTCTGTTATACGTATAATTTTAAAAGTTATAAGTACGTGTTTTTATAAGTAGGTAGGTACGTAAATATGTACAACAGTTTAGCTAGCCAAATGTGGTTGTACCTAATACCTGTAACTTTGCGTAACAACTCCTGAGATATAGGTACCTAGACATTAGAATAGACTCATGCCTATTTAACCGAATTGGTCGGCTACGGAGAATTCCTCGAGACAACCCAGTAACATTTTGCACGGCGCTCGCATTTACTACCGCTGCGCAGCCAAAGCAGTGATTTTTTAAAATGGGTACCCACTTACTCACTACAAAATATTGATTTTACTGTTACCAGTCTTATACAATTAACATTAGTTAATTACCTACTTAAAATCTAACAGCAAGAAATAGCGTGCCAGCCACCTAATTATTGTCATAAAGATCCTAGTAAATATCTACCTTAGCACTGGTTTACTTGATGACCAACTAGCTAAATGTCTGACATTTGTACAGCCTTCGGTTATTAGTAGGTAAATAATTTTAGAGTTCGGTGGCCTAACTTAACCATTAAAGAGCAGATATTTAATCACAACTTGTTTTGCTGCAGAGAAAACGGTGGCACAGCAACATGTGAGTCGACGTGCGAGCCGACGCGGCGCAGTCACAGCCGCGATCGCGAGCCGCGCGCTGCTACCGGTGCTGCCACCGCCTTAGGTAGTTGCTTCTTAATAAGTTTAATAACTAATACATAATGTATATAAACTATCCCACATCTGAGCACATGCCACTTCTTAATTTGACAAGGGTTAGGGCAGTCTACCACGTAGACAGTACCAGTCTAGTGCGGGCTGGCCAACTTGACATGTCTTCGAGAACATTATGTAGAACTCTCAGATTGTGGTTTCTCGCGATGTATTCCTTCGCCATTAAAGCAAGTGATAATTAACTAACTAATAGGTACTCACATAACTTCAAAAAGTCAGCATTGACATCGGACACGAGACCTCTGCGTGGCAATCCAACGGTCTCCCACTAGGCTATACACTGCTTACCTACTTTTATTATTAGTTAAGTAAAATAAAATTTTAATTTTGGATAATATAGGTATTTCCAGAATTGGCACTAACGTCAAGTTCCCAAAATGAGCAAAACAGCATACAGTGTTAATGCTGTTTACACCCGAAAGTACAGTAGTATAAAAGACGCGGCGGACGCGACTGTTACTGTACCACGAGCTTTCTGCAGACCCGCGGCGAGTACCTACTTTGACTCTGATGGCTTTTCTGGAAATGACCTCAAATTAGGATTTGAGGTCTTTAGCCGTAGGTAATCCCTTGTAAGGAGGCCTTTAAAAACTACTAAGATATCGCAAAATTACACTTGACATGATATTAATATAATTAAACAGTTCTAGGAGCAGAATTAGTAGTCCCCGGCCGAGCTGGCCGCGATCTCCTGTTGGACAGCATACGTCCTGGCAGCCTTGGCTCCCCGCCACCCAACGTGCCGCCGGAGCTGACCTGCATCAGTGAGGAAGGCGGCCTCGACCTCGACTTAGATCTAGATATACCTGAGCACCTTCTCGAGGACTTAGACTGTGGGGGTGATTGTATCACTAGTTGTAATAAGGTACGTTTGAGTTAGTAGCACCTTGAAGCGCCAGAGCACGTATCAATGTTCAGACCAGCTAGACTCTCAATGCATATACCTACACCTAGGTATGTACCTAGTCAAAAATGGAGCGATATCACACTTACGCCCCTTTATTTGCTTCTAATATATACCTACATTTATTTTTCGTACCACCGAGAGGACACAGGCGCCTTGGGGGACTTGGCGCCTGGGGATGCCCCCTGTTGTACAGGCCCTCTTTACCTTATTTTTCGTGGTATTACTCGAATGATTAATGGTCATATTCATCAATTATACTGACCCATGTGTCGTGAACAAGAACGAAGGGGGTGTATTATTCTAAACTTTTTATTGATATTCTCTTAGCAGCAAAATCCAATGACACTACACGAATTCAGTTTCAATACGTATAGTGGTTTTTGAAGAACAATAATTACTTCGAAACTCTCGTCTCAACTTCAAGAACAATAATTACTTTGAAACTCTCGTCTCATTAGGTACATACCTATAGAACATTGTGCTGGATCGGCTTATTCTTTGAGTAGGTACCTACCTACTGATTAAAAGCCAGTTGGTCCTTCAAAGCAATATTATGAGTTCGTGTCATTCCAGGTTTAGCATAAGTGTCATAATGACCTGGAACGAAATATCTATTCAGAGATATTAGCAGAATAAGTATAAATCATAAATCAGTAATAAATTATAGAAATCGGTGTAAAAGTCTAGCGAAGTTAAACGTATCAGCTACTTTATGGTGCAACTGAAAAATTATCATAGTCAATATTAACATAATAAATAACGCTTTATAATTTCAGGTGGAAAACTATTTAATGTTAAGCGAATACGAGAACAACCTTATAGCCGAACTGCCGAATCTGAACGAGCGGCGGGGCCGTCGCTGGTCCATCGTAGTGGCCAACTCTTCGCCACAAGCCTCTACTATCCCTGAACACGATTCACCAGAAATACACGACAAAAACTCCATCAAGTGGAAGAAAAAGTGCCATAACCCAAATAATAGACTGATTACAGTGATCAACGAAGCGTCACTATAAACTGCTAGTGAAATAATGTTCAGACAATAAATAGAAAGTAACTAGTGTACGACCTATTTAACCTCATTAATTTATTTGATGTGTGTGAATAGTAGCGTTTGTGTATTATTCAAAGTAATTTATTAAATTATTATTACAAATCGTATACCTGTTATTACTTCCCCTCTTTCTTTTCTGTCTCGATATTTCCACTTCAAATACCAGATCAGGGTATTTAATTTGGCAATTTAATCATATCTAAATCACACAATGAAAAAGCATTGTGACTGAACGCCGGCAGCTGTACGACGATTTAGGAAATAAGCTTTTTTATCAAATACATGTGTGCGTTACCGCAGCAAAATGTTGAAAAATTTTGTGCTTTAGAGAGGTGAGAGTATGGCAAATAATTAGTCCATCGTGAAGAGTAATTTGTTCACTAATAGCAAAATTTGTTCAAGTGGTAGTTTTAAAGTTATTCGAGAAAAACACATTTAGCTGCGGTAACGTTTGAAACGTTACCCCAGCAAGCGTTTTATAATCGTTTTAGCCCGGAATTAAATGCATGAATAGATAGCTTTTATTGCGTATTAAATGTTTGTGAACAGCAAAATTTGTGTGTCTTGTGGATTAAAAGTTATTTAAGATTTTGCTGCGGTAACGTTTTGGGATTGTCCAGATCTCAAAAACGGCTCAACGTAGAAGTTTTAAAAAAATACCAATAATAGAGCTTAATTTGTTCAAAATTGTTCAAACATTAGTTTTTGATTTGTTTGATAAACACCAATGTAATTAAATAGTGCCGAAATTCAGAAAGAAACGGATTTGCAAGTAAACCATAACACTTACAATCAAATAAAAAGCTGTATCATATACCCTTGGTACACCTTTATAACAACAGTAAATTTAGTTTACGTAACTCTACGCAATATGAAGATACCTACGATATAATAGAAATTTAATTACATTTTATATGGTCAGATTTAAATGATCGAATACGCAGTTCCCATAAAACAAGGAAACATGGAATACCTTGAACAAATTAAAATGTTCCATCAATAAACAATCCTGTTAATTTCAGCTTTAAATTACGACTATTATAAAAGTTATATCAACAAAAAGAATGTGTCGGCAATTCTTCTATAAGCCGACCAAATTATAAAGGCTACGTAAAAGCGACCCCACCATAGTCAAAGTCAAGTCAAAGTCAAAAATCATTTATTCATTAAGGTCACTATTTAAGCGAGGGTTTGAATGAACAAACCCTCGCTTAAATAAATGAAAGAAAAAAAAAAAAAAAAAAAAAGGTCACAAACATACATAAGTGTAACCATCTTAAATGAGCATTATAATATGTTTCTTTCGTTAGTACAGTCGCGAACAAAGAAGTTCTGTGGTTGGTCAGGTTAGTAAAAAATAAATAATTAAATGAGCATAATTAAAAATGTTTATTAAAAATCAGTCTTACACAAATTATGTTAATTACCTTACCTAATTATTTAAATGTTTAGGATAAAATCACAGATAAGTTGAGTAATTTTTTAGGGTCCCGACCCGTTCGCCTACTGGACTTTACCACTGGTGGGTGGAGGGGTAATTCACGATTACCCCTCCACCCACTATGTTAGTGTGAACCGAAGTTATTGATTAATTTAAAAAAATTATAAATTCCAAGATTTATTTTGCTTTCATAACATTGATGTATAAAAACCCTAGATACACAATCAGCGTCAAAAAACGTCCTCACCAAATGTTCAAGTGGGTGCTCATTTAATTTAGTACCGTTCGATCGCTCCGAGAGTAAACATGTCGCAGAGCTCGTTTAAAACTTGTAAAATCACACTTCCAGGGCACTAAAAACGTCTATGTTTCATACTTTTGGTAAGTAATAATGTTATTATTATAATACTGATTATTGCGTCAAGGAATCAACGTAATTTTCTGTTTATTTCGTAACAAAGAGCGACCATATAACACGGCTCATTTAAATGAACACTTACTAAACGCATTAATTATGATATTGTATTTCTAATTGATTAGTCCAGGTTATATGTTGACTCTATTCTAATATTAATAGAGACGCTGTTACTTTTTTAAAATAAATATATTTTATTTGATTTAAAATGATAATGCGATTGTATGTATTATTTATTACCAGACTTGTTTTATTACAAACCATAATAGTACTCGCTTAATATTTTTTTGAAATGATCTTTATGGTATCCTTATAGTGGGATATTTATAAAATGTATCTACATACTTATGTTGGATTTCAGCTTTCTTTGAAATCCCGTGCGATGTGCAAAATGGATATCCGTCATAGCACAGCAACGATCACAAGCAAGCACAGCAACAACAATACTTATCATAATTTTTGGGAGTCAGCTTATATTCTTCAAAGTGCCATATTAACAGACAACAATCATGTAAATAATACTATTAAATTTATTATCGAGAGATATATCAAGATAAGATTGCATTATAATATAACAAAGAAAGAAACGAAAAAAATTAAAATCCGTCAAATAGAAGATTATACAATAAACACAATTTATTTGAAGGAAATTAAAAATCTTATTATGTCGTATCTTTTCAAGTTAGAAATCTTAATTTTCTCTCTCGTTTTATCGTTTTATGTTACTTTAATTTGTATGTACAATCAGTCGCGTAATGTTCAAACACGTATAATTTCAAAGTCGGACAACCAAATATATGAACAGCAATGAAACATACTCGTAATATAATTTACGTGCGTATTAATTATCTATTATATATTAAGGTAAAAGTAAAAACAAATATGTGTTAAAACACAATTTCACATGCATTTATAAACTCTACATAATTACGTCAGAATATTAATATACATTAAAATTTATAAAAACAATATTCGACTCCATTCATTCTCGCGAACCCTGCTTGTAAAATTGTATTACCTTTTTGACATAGCCTTGTATATTCAACTTAAAGTTAAGGTGTTAAAGTTTTAATTTGCCTTAATGAAGGTTAATATAGTTAATATAACTACTTATAAGCAACTGAGGACAGTTTTAAGTGTAAGTTTTGTACGGGATTGTGTATCTAGGGTTTTTATATATCAATGTTTCATAATAATAAAAATAACCGCTCCGGACCCGTGGTACAACTGCGATGTTCAACTGGTTGTACCACGGGGAAGGTAAGTTACCCATGGCTACTAGTATAGTATTATATTATCTGTGCCCATGGCTCAACAGCTGTTGTAACATTATTTTTTTTTTTGCTATTTATGATTATGACCCGTAGTACAACGGTGGGATTATGTCCAACTAGTTGTACCACGGGGATAGGTACCTAAAATGAGTTAGAAAAGAAATTGTGTAAAACAAAGGAACGTGTCTACAAAACAAATGACTATCAGAAAATGATCAGCCATCGGTAGTACTTACAAAAACAGGTGCATGTGATTTTCGACCTTATTGACATTACTCAGAATTTATCATTTTAATAACTTTTTAATGTCAGAAAGCAAGAAAATACAAAAAGAAATGTCTGTCATGAATTGTCAATAAGGTCGAAAATCACATGCACCTGTTTTTTGTAAGCACTACCGATGGCTGATCCCCCTATCACCATTCAGATCCAAAAAGCGCACATTTCGAAGCTTCTTGCGTGTAACTTCTACCCGGTAAAAAGTAAGTATGACAATACATAATTATCATGATGCTCACGACAAAAGTTTGAACCGTGGTGGTGCTCCTATGTAGGTACTATTTTTTTTTTAGTAAAGTAAGTAACATTGTTTTGTAACAGATGTTACCGTGAGGGAAAACCTTGAAACTTGCAAATTCAGTTTTCTAATTGAACTAAAAAACTATTCGCAATTCTTTTTTTAATTATTCTAAATATTATTTACTGAGATGAGATAATTACCTTGTTAATGTTACTTTGGTTTTGAATAGTTATAAACCATAAAATTATATAATACTCATAACTAACATGATTGTAATTTATAAAATACCAAACTAGTAGAAATATTTATCGAATATTTATAAAATCGACTGCACGAATTACGATATTCTACTTGACTGTACAAAACATCGGATACTAACCTGCTAATTAGCAAAGTTTGCCCTTTTGTATGGTGCGGTCGCTTTTACGTAGCCTTTATAATTTGGTCGGCTTATAGAAGAATTGCCGACACATTCTTTTTGTTGATATAACTTTTATAATAGTCGTAATTTAAAGCTGAAATTAACAGGATTGTTTATTGATGGAACATTTTAATTTGTTCAAGGTATTCCATGTTTCCTTGTTTTATGGGAACTGCGTATTCGATCATTTAAATCTGACCATATAAAATGTAATTAAATTTCTATTATATCGTACGTATCTTCATATTGCGTAGAGTTACGTAAACTAAATTTACTATCGTCATAAAGGTGTACCAAGGGTACATGATACAGCTTTTTATTTGATTGTAAGTGTTATGGTTTACTTGCAAATCCGTTTCTTTCTGAATTTCGGCACCATTTAATTACATTGGTGTTTATCAAACAAATCAAAAACTAATGTTTGAACAATTTTGAACAAATTAAGGTCTATTATTAGTATTTTTTTCAAACTTCTACGTTGAGCCGTTTTTGAGATCTGGACAATCCCAAAACGTTACCGCAGCAAATTCTTAAATAACTTTTGAACCACAAGACACAAATTTTGCTGTTCACAAACATTTAATACGCAATAAAAGCTATCTATTCATGCATTTAATTCCGGGCTAAAAGGATTTAAAAAAAAAGTTTTGCTGGGGTAACGTTTCAAACATTATCCCAGCAAAATGTGTTTTTCTCGAATAACTTTAAAACTACCACTTGAACAAATTTTGCTATTAGTGAACAAATTACTCTTCACGATGGACTAATTGTTTGCCATACTCTCACCTCTCTAAAGCACAAAATTTTTCAACATTTTGCTGCGGTAACGCACACCAAATATGTACATACTTGTAAAAAAGTATGTAATGTACTCTACACCATTACTAAATCAGAAACTATTTATAAAACATTACAATATCCAAAATGCTTGGCATTCCTTCTAAAATAGGTTGGTCACTGAAATATTATGAACATCTCGCGACCTATGCTTAATTTAGAGAATACAATTGACATGTAAAAGTCAGCAAAGTAGTAAAGGCTTTTTAAATGATGTAACTTACTAATTGTATTGTACAGTCAGCAACATAGCTAAACACTGAACATTTATTTTCAAACAATTTAGGAACCTTCTGTTTTTATCCTGTGATTAAACCAACTATACATATATAAAAAATAAAATGATGTAATTTTTAAAGATACGAGGTAATTAAAATTTATCTTGTCTGCGTATCCAAGTGTGAATCGACTTATTTTGCTGACTGTACATATAGGTACTTACTCACAAGTAATAACAATAATAATATATATGAACAGGTGTGTCGGCATAATAAAGTACCTACGAAAGAGCTATCAAAACTAATCCTTTCATACTTATTGATCGAAGCTTTCATAGATATAATTTACCTACTTAGGTTTAGCGATGGTAACTTATAGTTGGACACGGGAGACTCGACATGTTTCTTGTCACGCCAAGGTAAAAATGGCATGACAAAAAAATGGGAGGTTCAATTCGTAAGCGGGTGTCCACAACGTCACCTATCAATGTAGGCAGATAACATTTTAAGAAGCTCAGCGACTGTTACTTGTAAAAACTTGCATATTCCATATTCAGTACCAGTGGTCACCCCGTAGAGATTTGATAATTTTTTTAATTGCATGAACTTGTTCACTAAATTTTGAAAGTGGTCTATGACAAAAAAAGTCTAGGACCTCTGCTTTAGACCTTTGTTACTATCGCGGTAAATATCTATAGGTAGTATAAGGGTGGGTAGGGACTACAAAATAAAAACACTCAATACAATGTAATTAAATATAATATTGACATTTCGTAATATATAAATGAATACTGCACCAAAAATACAAAGGAACACAATAATTATTATTAATTATTACCGTTGTGGAACCACAATATCTTCTAAGAACTGGGCGAAACAGCGCATCGCTTGCAGCAGGGCAGCGAGAAGTATCGAGAGAGATAAGCTGAGCAACTTCTGGTTCTCGGTGTTAACAATTTCGTTGTTCACAACAGGAACTAAACTTTGGCTGGATTCTACACTAGGTATACTTGAATAATCACAATCAACATTACAATCTTTTGTACCGACAACCTTTCTTTCACTTTTAGATTTTGACAATGCACAAACATCATCGACATCACATGTCAGATCTATTACAATAAAATCTGAAACTCTTTTATCTATAATCAGATCATCAGAATCTGTCAGGTGAGACCTGGCATCATCTTTATTAATAAAAACACTTACATGATTAACGGCTTTCGAACAACTTGGAATCTCATTCCTGTGCTCAGCACAATGAGGTTCAATACTTAGGCACTTTGTTATTACTTCTTGTTTATCGTTTACAATTGAACTTAAATGTTTACTTATGTTATCGTTAATGATAGGACTTAAATTAAGTTTCAAGGAGTCATCGGTTTCTTCAGAAGACATACCACTGTCGTTATCTTCGATAGTATCTAAGTCATCTTGATCTTCGTGTTTATTTATTTCTTTGACAGCGACGACTTTTATTTTCGTGTTGCCGAAGCTTCCGTAAGAAGGCGAGTTCGGAGCTCCGGCAATCGTTTGTGAAAGTACCGTGCCCGTGTCGGGCACGGCCTCGGGTCAGGAGACCTTGGCACAACTGATGCTACCCTTTATGACGATTGTACTAGAGGTTGATTCTTGGGCCCCAAATATGCTATCCACGTCAGACAGTGTTGCATTGTTCAAAGAACAGGCATCATCAAGTAACAGTTCCGAACGTAAACCCTGAAATACCAACAACTTTTTAGTACTATTAAGGATAAATCTAAATATACTGATAATAATTAGAACAGTACATTTCATTACCTCTGCAAAATATACATATTCCTTTTCAAAAGTCAGTATAAACACACAAAATATTGCTGCTAATACGTTGCTACAAAGAGTTGTGACCACGAAACAGAAGTAGATCCCGCTGGAACCACCTAAAAGAAACGACATATCCATAAATGATCTATACTAATCATATTTTAAATGTAAGGCATAGTGGCGGCAGCGGCATGGTAGTCGCCTTGCCATTGCTACTGCGTCGAGTACGGTGTGTTCGAAGCCCACACTAGAAAAAAAAAGTGCTTTCAATAATTGCCCCGGGTCTGGTTCTGGGTATTTTTTGAGTCGGTTGTTTGAAAAAAGAGGAGATTTGTATTTTTTTAACAATTTTAAAATGATGATGTAACAATTATAATGTGAAGCATTCTTTCACCATTAGAAAATTAATTTATCAAGAAATAACATAGCCTATAGAACATCAGGCTACGAGCCGCGGGAGTGGAGCAGTCATCATAAGCGTGGATGAGACCGTGGGGCAGCTACTTCTAAAAAAATATACTAACTGAGCATTGGTAAACATCCAATGGTTATTTACTTTAAAATATACAGATTTGCACAAATCACGCGAATGCACACAGCATAATTATTTTTCCCTTGACTTAAGCTATTCTTGTGAGTCATCTAGACCGCCTTCGTACTTAATGGATGTGCGGTAACAGATCTACCTAACGCATCATTGCTTTAGTCTGCCTATTTAGAGCATGCGTAAGAGTAGAATGACTGAAGGCGATTTATTCGGAATTGTATATCGCAACATCAATTTATTTATCGCATATCCTTATTAACAGAGTCGTATCTGCAAATTGCCTACTCAGTTTCACTAACCTTAATGTGTTCAAAATGAGCTATTTCTAGATCCTTGTTAATAGAAATCGACGTTAAGTGGGTATGTCATCGCTAAGTAGGAGAGGATCGTAACAACTTACCAAACTTTAGCATTATTATGAATTTGTTACAATATTACCATTATTTATATGACAAAGCTTACTTTCGTAATTCTAGTCTGAGCTGTAGCGTATGCGACTGTACATAAGGTCTTGGTTTCGTTTCCCAGGTCAAGCAGTTTTATAGGATTTTCTGGCAAAAAATACTCGATAGCAGCATGCATATTGGAACTGTGCCCAATAAACGTGCGCTCTAAAACCATATCTAGTAAAATGTAGATGTCCTCCTGTCTACAAGTATGTATTCGAATAACAAAAACATTGCAAACTTTTATTCGAATAATCGCACATGCCTAGTATTTATTAGCGCCTGCTTATTTAAATTTAAAATTAGTAACTATACTATAGCACAATCGAAACAAAATTATAAAAACATATCACTACATAAGTACATAATATATAAAAAAATATTTCCAAATAAATGCATAAACTTACTCATGGGCAAAAACGATGTCACCATGCCGAATATCGCCATTACAACCAAAATAAGGAAGCTCAGATTGGCAAGACATTGCCGAAGCACTGTTAACTTTTTGTCATAATAAAGAGTCGAAATATATGTTGTGATAATGCACTGAAACACATAAAACACATAGGTCAGCATATATGCAAATCTAATCGAAAAAACAACATGATGGTCGACGAATTATTCGATTCCAATCGGTAGATTGATTAAATGCACAACAGTTACATCACATTATCATTAGACGATCTCACTAGATGTAGAATTTGGAGCCTCTGAATGACTTTTTTACTTAGGGTAATTAAGTCATCCCGCTGTAAAGAATTCGACAACGTCTAGAAGCAAAATCAAGGATGTCAACGACCACTTTATAAAGATAAAGTAGTGTACTAGTAACGTGCTTGTAGTAGCAAATTGAAAGTCATCGTTTGTTAAAAGTAAAATTAAATATCCAGTCGTTTAAATATAAATAATAATTAGGTAGTTATTAAAAATCTCTTTTATTTGTCTCCAACATTCGTCTATGACGTCCTTTAGAGTAATTAAAGACAGCACATGGCTGCGCAATGCTTTTTGCTTGAAATTTTTCTACTCCGTTCAAGGTGATTGATTCACTACTATATAATATAATGTAAACCCTGAATATAAACTCTTCCCAGGCCTCTTCTCAGGGTGCGAAGGGTGGTAGGTTATAGCCTACATAATCTACCACGCTAGTCCATTGCGCGTTGGCAGACTTCACATATCTTTGAAAACATTATGGAGAACACTTACACATGCAGGATTTCTCACGATGTTTTCCTTCACCATTAAAGCAAACAATAATTAATTATTATTTAACACGCACATAACTTTAAAAAGTCAGAGGTGCGTGCCTTGGGATCGATCTCAAGATCTCTGCATGGCAGTTTAGAGGACTCCTGTTAGGCTATCGCTAGTTTTTAAAAATATCAATACTAGGTATACATGTAAGAAAAGAACATAGTTCGTCATACATTTTCCGGAGTTTTGTAAACAATATTAGTGTTAATGTGTAAGCAGTTGACCCATTTTTGGTATAATGTATGCATATATTGAACCCAGTGCTAGCGGGTCACGAACAATATGACATAGTTAGTTTTTTATATAATAAATGTAACAGAAAACAGTTACTTACTTTTACGATTATTACACACATATATTAAAAGTAGGTATTTCACTACGTACTTTCTTATTTAGTTTGTGTTGTAGATAAAATATTTGAGCCGCTTCGTCGGACAAGCATATCAAACATTCGAACATGCTTCCGCATATTATATTTAATTATTAATTTACTACGTGTAGGGATTCCCTTGTGGGATCGGAGACAGAGGAAATATTCAATTGAAATTTGTGTCAATTACAACAGTGAATGCGTGACTGATCACATCATGCTTATATATTTACGTCATCGTAGGAAATGAGGCAATTTGGCTATTTAGCGTTAATGCATGCTCTCTCTCTATCTTGAGCTGGAATGTCATTACTGACGATTGCGGTCGCTAATAGTCACGACAACTAATGCACGCTACGTTACGTTTATAATAGCTACTCTTCCTAATTTTGGCGTCATCAGTACGTTTTACCGAAATTCTCATGGGACTGCCCATGAGAATTTCGGTAAAACATACCTACTACAACTTTTATACTAGTCGTAGTGTATGACTAGTACACACAGCGACACATCAACCTAGACTGTTTGGACTTTCAACTATTAGAAGTTAAACACCGCGAATCGAGCGAGAGAGTACGTTATATTTTTGTTATTTCGTCTCATTCACGCTGAACGGGACACAGCGTTCTATCCAAGTACCATACATGTATCATATCGTATATGAATATTATTTACTGAGCAGTTCAGCTCAGCGCTAATATTATAATTTAGTTTGATTTTCGATTTGTGGTAGCGTCCGAGCGTTAATACATCTATCACCTATTATCCAAGCCTGAATTCGCGGGTTTGATTCCCGTACAAGTCAAACATTTGTATGCATGGTCATGGATGATTGTCTTGATCTTGGTGTTTCTATGTATCATTTATTTATTTTATTTATTTGTAGCTATTAATCTATCATTACAGGTACCCTAATGCGATAAGTATAGCAACATAACTAAAATCTAACATTTAAAAACAGTAATATAATAAAATATCTTAAATCTATTAACAATAACTTCATATCCAGCACCTAGCCTTGAATTCGCTCAACGAACATGAAAATATATCGATACGATCTGATACTCTATTGAACGCACGCAGCGCCTGCGTCAACGCAGTAAGGGATTAGTGTGCGCGTGCGCGACAAAAAATCTGTAATACGTATATAATTATGTATGTGCGAATACCTGAGAAAATGTAGATTGATAGTCCACGCTGACAATAATTATAATGCGCCATAACTTATTTTTAATTTTTATTATTGCCTAATTTGAATTTAATTTAATTTAATTATTGTTTATTTTAATTGGTTTATTTTGCTATAACTTTAATTGGAAATTTATAAAATATTTAATTTTGATTTTTAATGTATAATTGTATTGTATTCTTTTTTTTATATTTATCTTATATAATATTTTCTTTTCTTAACCTAGCTGCCCTTTAATTGTAAATTATTTTCTTCAAATGGTGCACTCAACCATAACCAGATTTCAAATTAACATGTTATTTATATCACTATTATTATTCGTATTTGTAATTTGTAATATGTAGTTATGCTTATTCAATAAATAAGTAAATTTATTTACAAAAACAGTATAGTTATTATAATTATGAATACTATTACTGGTGCAAATAATATGAAATAATAAAAAGAGCCTTTAAGAGTAAAAATAGTAAGATTTACATTTACTTTAATAAAAATGTTGAAGCATTAAGTTTAGTAAGCGATAAAAATGTATTTCATTATTTCCTTTCATAATTTTGCATTGGGAAATATAAAAAAAAAATTAACACATTCATTAAATCAAAAAACCTTGTAGTCATTTTGATATACGTTTCGATTTACCTATTATTTTATTTGCCGATCTTTACCGTCAAACTGCTCAAAGTAAATAACTGTGCACCGTAATTGGTTGACACCACGATAGTCCCTTTCGAACAATTCACTATTTTGTATATAGCGTAGTTATGCGTATATAGGCTGTCTAACTTCATGTGTAACTGTGTACCTACAAAAGGTACAATTTTCATTTACAAAAGTCTAAGAAACATCTCCCGCCAAAAAATTATACAATAATTTCTAAATATCTACATAAATCTTAGAAAGTCTCACGAGAATAATATAATAATTTTTAAAAGTGAGAAGATACTCAAAACTGAATTAGCATAGCTGCCTTATATATATTTATCAGCCATGCAAGCATTTGTATGAATAAGTTAAAGAAATTATGATGAAGACCCAAACAATACTTCTCAAAAAATAAATGCTAAAGATAATATTAAAATGTTTATAAAGAAAACATTTAAAACACCTATAATTACCTACTGAAAGTACGAGACAAAAATCATGTTAGAGAATACAGTTACTTAGTTACTTCAATTTTAATTAAACTGAATATTTAAAATTTCTACATACCTGCATCCATATGTATAAAGTGCCAAAGCCACATATAAAAATATTCAATGCCGTGAGGCAATGATTATCCACCTGCAAATAATTTCATAAGTTACTTATAAACATTAGTGAGATACACTTCATGCCTATGAATTTTGCATCACTTATATTAGTCCCTTATGAAACCCCCTGTATGAATAATATACTCATTTACATTATAATGTTAGAGATGATCACAGATATTTGTATTGTTAAAATTGGTAATTAGAATAGATTATTTTTATATTAGTTATGGTGAGGCAGATGATTACACACATTATTATATAAACATATGTATACATTTACATATTATAGTAGGTACACATACCATTAGCTTCTTTGAGTACTTTAAACAATTTCTGAAAATAATCTTTTTGTTGGTGCTTGAAAGTAAAATAATAGATCTTTTACAGAAATTATCAAAGAACATAACCACATCAGTATCTTATATGCAAAACAGTCTAATTTATAAAAAAAATCCTTACTAAAGCCTTATATTATTCAATAGTTATACTTGGCCAGTCTAACAAATGTTTTGTAAATATGATAATTTATAAACAATATGTAAACCAAAATAATTTACAGCTTCTATATTAGACAAGTTACCCTTTTTATAAACAACACTTTTTGGGAAATATTATTACGACAACTTAATTCGCTTCATAATAATGTTATGAATAAGACTACTACACTATTGAATAACAATACATCCTGCAGTTTATATAGTATAGTAATAACATATACTCTATTGTCTAAGCCTCTAAGACTATAGGCCATTTCTTCTTAACCTGAAGAACTTACCTTAAACAGGAAAAGAAGGAAATACACCAGGAAGCCCAGAGAGAAGAATGAGGCTGAAAAGGAAGCTATCCTATTTGCAAATGAGGTTACATTTGGATTTGTTGTTAATGAACCGAGTATATGTATTTGCTGGTATCTGTCATATATAATTTTGCCAGCTGCAAAAAGAGACATTGTTAGCACAAAAATATTAGTAGCAAACAAGCACTGGATTATCATATCATATCAAACAGTTATAATTAAATAAATAAACTTTAAATTGAACTTTGAATACAACAACAGCAACTAGTTTAAATTATCTACAATAATCCAATGCATATAAAATGTTGGACCTAGATTATGAATTATTTATAGTATACAATGAAGGTATTGTACCAGTTCAATTGTGATTTAGCATTAATAGATTCAAAAGAAATTATAATTA
Organism: Catocala sponsa; assembly: GCA_963564715.1. NCBI lineage: Eukaryota > Metazoa > Arthropoda > Insecta > Lepidoptera > Erebidae > Catocala > Catocala sponsa. Next base: position 14,338,037 of record OY751338.1, on the reverse strand, counting down.
AAATAATCAAATATAAAGATGCAAACATTATTTAATGCTAAATAACAAATTCAGATTATCAAATGCATAAGTTATAATGGTTATATTACTAAACATGTATACTTATAAAACCTTTGATACTGTTAATAATGTTATAAAAGTAAAATCATTCACACATATTGATAGTAATGAGATTTCAATAAATAAAAAAACACATGACAATAAGTTTACTCAACATAATTATCACAAGCCATAAAATAAAATGAGTGAAGTAAGTAATTACTTCACTATTACTATGTAATGTATAGCAACAACTAAAATTACAGTTATCATTGCACTTAGAGCATAGAGTTTCAACACTTAGTTTATATAATAGACATAAATCCCTCTCACCTATTGCTCCGCTGGCTATGTACAAAAAAGCAAGGCCAGTATCCAAAGAATTTGACTCTTGCGAAACTTGGAAACAAAGACTGGAAAGAAAGGAAAACAATTGCCTTACTTTTATTATTAAAAAAAAACCGCCACATTCCTAATAAAAGTGAAAGTAGTGAAGAATGCAATTTCTTAAGGTTTATGTTTTTGAGTATATTGTATGCTAAACCATTGTGTATAGAATTTTAAAATCTGAATGGCAGAAACGTACCAATTACGGTTTTTATGTTTTATCTTGGCGAATTGGCAAATATTATACACACAAAACAAAAAAAACAAATGTTCCATTTAATATATTTAGGATACAGTACAGTACTTACGATACAATATATGTAGATGTTAAAATAATTAGCCCACACTTAAATATCAACATATTATGCTAACAAAATAAATTATAACGAAGACAATAACAGTAACTACAGCAATTGGTTTATTTTATAAAGATAATTTGACATTTCAAATTTGACGTTGGCTAAAAAAAACATTTCACAGATTTTATTTTCTGTTTGTAACCAAGTCTTTTAAGAAAAATATCTAAAGTGACTAGACCTGCCTTCACACTTCACAGACCTGTGAGATGCTTTAGATCATTTTACACATAATTTTATACAAGATCAGTTATATATATTTTCGCAGATATTCAAAAATTTTAACTTTTATTTATAATTATGTTGTGTAGTACATATTATGTGAATTGTTAATGAACCGGTAAAGAAATGAAACGATACATACGTATTTTGCACTAATAATATAAAAAATTAATGCGTGTTTTGTTCTGCCTAAGGCAGTGGTCCGACCGCCGACGATGAACGAGAAACGAGTAGAACTAGAAACTATAAACGTGTTGACGATCAGCGAGAAGCGAGTGTGTAGTTTCGATAGTTTTGTCGCCGAGCTATTAAGCGAGTGTGCAAGTGCGACGAGCGATTACTCTCGCCACTCGCCCGCGGTCGCTCAGGCCTGTACAAACATGCGCGCGCGACCACAAAGGAGATATGCAACAAACCCATACAACTTCGGCCTCGCATGGACAAAAATAAAACTGTATGTTTTACGAAGAACTATTAGTATTCTATAACCTTGTGTAATTTCAACATGCTATCTAGTTGGGTTTCAGATATATAAGGCATCCAAAATGAACAGATTTGCTTCGGTGATACTTTGGCACAAAGCAATTTTTTCAAAATGAATTTATTAATTATACTTGTTTCTGTCTAAAAACCTAGAATAAGTTTATATAGCTGGTTTACAGAGCTCACTAGGCTAAAACTAGTTACCTTGCTGAACTCAGGTAGCCAGTGCTCGCTCTGTAAAGCAAGCGCCCTTAACGGGCGCTTGCTTTACAGAGCAATAACTATAGTTACTATTCATTTATTATTAAAGCTTAATTAATAGTCCAAGAAACAAAGGCTAAAGTAAACACTAGTATATTTTGGTATTAGTTTATTAGTCTCCAACCACTACATTGCCCTCATTATGACTAAACATACTATCGAGTTGTGGTGCAGGAGGTGCTACATTATTTTGAAACCTTGCCCAACATAAATAACATATAATGGACATTATATAATTACGTGCACAGCAGCCTACTGTTCTTCTGCCTACTATGCAGTTACAGTAATGCTGTTATCAATTAAAATGTACACATAGTATATTTTACGGCTTACATGTCCGGATTGTATTTTGCCTCCTAAAATCCAGGCATTTGTACTTTATAGCTCTCTCATAACATTGTCACATCACGAATGATAAATGACAATGAACTATGAAGATCGAGTGCCCAACGAAAAGTGTTGCCACTACCACATATAGAATAATGCCATTACATTGAATCGGTCAATCTATTGATTAGTAAAATAAATCACAACATTAATAAATTGATACTATTACATCCCTGTTTAATCTACGTAATATGTGGAGTTTTTACTAACACAAGTAATATTATTACTTGTGTTAGTAAAAACTTAATTTAATATAAACACTTCTTATAAAAAACACCTTTTGTTCAACACTGGCAATGTTGTCCCAAGCCACAATGGTTTACTGAATCAATAAAATGTAAAAAAAAATTAAATCCTTTTTCCCGCTAGGTTCGGTTAAAAGAAAACGATGGCGACATATAAAATATTATGAGACATTTTTACAATAAATTATATTCTTGTCCACTACGGCCGTAATTTGCATACCTCCTTTTGCATCCAAAATCATCTTCCTTTCCCTCTCATTTTCTTCCGTTTTTTCAGAGTTGCCGCTGCCACTACACAAACACTATCGTAAAATACATCATCGTCGTCGTCTGAACTGGACAATAAGGAGAGTTGCAATGATTTATTGATATCCATACGTCTACTTTCAAAGCCACACTGTTTAGAAATGATCATGAAAAGAAATGATCAAGCGAGCGAGCATCGCTTAACGACTATCACTGAGCGAGTTTATTTTTAAAAGGTCCTGTCGCTCAGTGACAAAACTAGTAAAGCGAGTCGTCGCCGGCAGTGTGAACAGTCAGAGAGCAACTTTTAATATATGCATCTCTTTTGTTTACACGGAATGTATATTCATTGTGTGTTTCTTGAGAGAGAAAATCGCCGATAGTTAGTCGTTTTCTCGCCGGGGCGCGGCTGGCGGTCGGACCACTGCATAAGTAAAGGAAGCTGAACACTATCCATATGCTGCAGAAATGTCAAGAAATATGCCAACAACGTGCTTGTCCTGAGAGAACGCGAGGCGAACATCAGAGGTAAAGGTGCCAGGGGAGGAATCACGAAGGTGGTCAAGAGCTAGGGTAAGTTCATGCAAAGTGAAAGGGTCATTCATTCAGTCAGAGAAAATAGAAGCTGAAATAAGATCAGGTGGAGAAAGGCAGTCGAGTTCAGGGACAAATGGAGGAGCTAGTCTATAATGGAAATCATGAAGTAAGAAGTTGGGATCGTTCTTGGTGACATTCAGATCTTGGTAACTTCTGCGATATGACTTAACCCTTTTCCACACCGAGGAAAGAGGAGAGCAAGGGGAAAGGCATTCGCAGAATTTACGCCAACCAATGGATTTCTTTCTAGAGAGGAGTCTGGAAGTGCGGGCAGCGGTTTGTTTGTAGGCAATGAAATCTGACATATCCAGGGATATTATAAATCTGTTTTCCGCCTCCCTAAGCAACCGGGCGCTCTCAGAACATTGAGCATCCCATCAAGAAGGAGAAGGAAGCGGGTAGTGGGTTTTACTGGATAGATGATCGAGCAGATTCCAATATGACAGAAATAAACTGATCATATAAGAGAAGGAAGTTGTATCGGTTGCATTGGGGGAATGAATCAATTTCTATGTCTAAAAGAGCAGAGAATTGTTCCCAATTAGCTTGTGCTAACCGGTACTTAAGGAGAGGTTGATAAGGTTTGGGAGGAGGGATAGTAGAAGGACAGAAATAAGAAATAAAGATAGGGAAGTAATCGCTGCCAAACGAATTTGGAAGACCGACCAGGAAATAAGTGAAAATAAAGAGGGAGAAGAAAAGGAAAGGTCTGGGACACTAATATTTTGGGATGGAGATACTCTGCGAGTGGCAGATCCATCGTTCAAAATATAAAGGTTGATGTCATCCGAAAGGTCCAATAAAGAAGAAGAGCAAGAATCATTATAGTGGGCACCCCAAAGAGTATGTCGACAATTAAAATCACCAAGAATGATTAATGGAGCAGGGACAGAAGAAAGGATGGAACGTAATTCGAAAATTATATTAGGATTAGGATGAGGGATGTATATAGACACAAAAGACAAATTTGCAGCCCTAGCAACTACAATGTAAAAGCCAGTATTGTGATCTGGTATAGGTATTTGGGAAAACTTGATGCATTAGTAGAGTAGCACCTGCCCTACCATCATCCCTGTCATCGCGGAGACACGAGAAGCCCGAAATCCTAAAATGAGATTCAGGCCTGCCCGCCTGAGCCATGTCTCCGAGACAGCAAAGACATACGGTTTATAGCGATTCACTAGATAGATAACATCTTGTTTATTACGACGGATGCTTCTACAGTTCCATTGAAGGACCTGCAGAGCCATTGGATGAGTTGTTACGAGAGAGGACAGAAAGTAATTGTTCGACAAGACATTGTTCGGTAGGGAATCTGAGAATTTGGATAACATGTTAATAAGGGAACAGAGCAGGAGCTCAACGAGGTTATCGTTGGGAATAACAAGAGGAGTGGTTTCAGTGGGGGAAGGAAGAGCACAGCCATTAAGCTGAGGAAAAGAAGGACAAGAAAAATTCTTTGTGAGAAGCCCTGTCATAGGACTTGCCTAAGACAGGCTGGGACCGGGGAGGAAGAAACACAGGCTTCCTATAAAAGGTAATAGGTGTGGTAAAACAAGGGGTCAATTAGGTTTTATGAGGGGAAGTAGAGGGAGACTGGATTCAGACTGCAATTTCAGAAAAAAAACGCTTAGGTAGGGGATATCGTGCTGAAGCTTTCAGGTAACTGATGTTTTGTTCAGACATGACCATCTTAATAGATTTCTGGTGGACATGCTCAGGGCATTTGGGATGTATAACCTTGTGGGTGGGTACCCACAAGGCTATACGTGGGGGTCCACGGCAAAGAAAGCATGTAGGATTTGAAGCCTGAGAAGGGCAGCTATCTCCACTGTGCTTTTGGGAGTAGATGTAGCAGCGAGGCTGGGACCTACATTGTTTGGCAATATGTCCAAACCTGCAGCAGTTGCGACACTGAATTGTTGGTAGCTGTAAGTTGTAACAGGCATTATAGCGATATACCTTTTTAGGTAGGAATTATCCCAGAAAAGTAACACCATTGAATTGGACGGGATCCAATTCTCGGTATCATCCCTCCGAGACTTAATGTTAAGCCTTCTAGCCCTAATTACCTCACTACAATTTCCAACAGTGGAAATACCATCCAAAAGGTCTGATAGAGACCAGTCCGTAGGGATATCCCTAACTACTCCCATGCGTAAAACCTGGCATTTTGGTATGTATGCCTCATAACTATTGCAGAAATTCGTTGGCACTCACAGCTGATTTAAATTCTCTTGATATCTTGTTGCGACCAAGATTTTTTATACCACCTTATTTTTTATAACTGAAACATTCCTTTTATGAAGGAATTGGGCAAACTTCAACATTTTGAATGAATACCCTGCAGAGGGGTCTGGTTCTGCTCTAGAAACACACAGTAAATGGGCCCTTGTCAGTTGCCGAAAATTTGACTTTACTATTAATTTCGAATCCAGGCTTCGTGAATACGGATTGGATTGATTCTGCCGGAGAACGGGCTTTTTAGAATCAATCTCGACCGCCAGATCGACATCAGCAGGTCTTTTTGAGGAACTAGGTTTATCAAGAGGCAAACCTCCGCTCCCGTCCGGGAGCTCCTCCATACCTACTTGATTCCCAAAGGGATTAAGCAGATATTGATGCTTCCAAACGAAACGACAAAAGAATAAACAGAGGATTATCTTATAAGATTAAGCTACCACCGAGATAACACAACACACACAAGTTAACAGTTACAAATAAAAACAATACGCATGAAATAAAGATAACCTATAAGTAACTGACCAAAGAGTAAAGTAATACATAGGGAAAAGAGAGAGCCCTCTTAGGGTCAATTTCAGCCAACCCTATTTGAAATAGCGACATCTGGACTTTTGGCCCCGAACTAATCCTTCTATACATAGCTATAGCTATTCCGTATTCTGTGCCAATAGCTATTTATATTGTTTTGCATTGCAATTACTGTAATCCAGGATTCGTATTTAAATTGTTTTGTATCAATCGTATTTTTGTAACATAAATATGCAAATAAAAATTGGGCGTTATTAAATTATAACAAGTAGAATGTTACAAAAATAGATCCAAACAAAACAATTTAAATACAATAAGTATAGGGTGCATATCGTAGTATAAGAATAAAACAACAACAAATAACATTTTATTATGTTTATTAAAATATAACTGTGCAGCAAACTCTAGGTTCTCAGTGAAATGCGCAGCATCTCAACATTTTTGTTGTTGGAAAAACCGCACAATACTAAACACCAAAAGCGTCTCTATCGCACACTCACAACAATTTTCGATAGGAAGATTAATGGTAAAAGTTTAGAAACGTGCCTATTCGATAGGAGGTAACGGTGGCGGTGGGAGGGTGGGGAGGGGGAAGAGTAACTAATCCCCGCCTCCCCCTCCCGCCGGAGCCCTATAATTACCGAGAAAAATGTACTTTTATTTTTAAATTTTTATTAAGTCATATATTGATAAATAACTCAAAAATCTATGATAAGTCTATATTATACAATATCTTGAGAATGCATCTTCTCCGGCACTGCAGGATGTGGGCCTCTTCGCCCTAGCGTAACAAAGCACTGGCCCATGCGCTCACCTAAGCAGCCTCGGCTTGCTGGTCGCCTGCGGCGACCAGCCTCGGCCGCTTAGGCTCGCTTGTGCCTATACTTTGTTACTGCGGGCGGAGGCTGCACCCCTTCCGTGCCTCCGGGCTCTAAAAAACACTCTAGGGGTAGGGCAAAAAGTACCACGTGAAGTCGGGGTAAACTAATTCGGGTCTGTCACAGATTTTAATATTTACCTTTATTGTATTTCCTTTTTCCGAATTTAGAGGCTCATTTTTATTTTACAAAAATGTCAATTATTTTTTATTATTTCTCTTAATCACTTTCACCGAAATATTAAATAAAAATATGACTTTGGAATAAATATCTATAATAATAACTTTAATTTATAATAATTTTGACACTGAATTGCATCCTTCTACTTCCCTAAGTAGAAAGGAACGTAATTCTGTATAAATGACTTATTCATAACCTCAAAAAACGCAATATGAATTTCTTATTTTTTTTTAAATGATTGGTCTCCGGCAAGAAAAAATTACTGCTTGTGGCTCAGAAAACTCTCTAGTATCAAGTACTACCCTTAGATTCTGCCAAAGGAACGTAATTATGTGTAAATGACTTATTCATAACCTCAAAAAACGCAATATGAATTTCTTATTTTTTTTAAAATGAGTGGTCTCCGGCAAGAAAAAATTACTGCTTGTGGCTCAGAAAACTCTCTAGTATCACGTACTACCCTTAGATTCTGCCCAACGAATAGGCACGTTTCTAAACCCAACCCAGATTAATTAACACAAGGTGGAGGAACACAGGGCTCGACTCAACGCACTTACATAAGACCTTCACAGCCGAAAAATATACAATATAGGATGAAAAACTACAAACGTGCGCACTAGCCATATGCAGTCGCCATATTGTGACTGACTTACAAATCCAATGTTTGAATCGTAGTCTTTAACCCACACATTTACTAATTTGTATTTTATGAAATTTTATGATAAAAACAATTAAAATGAGAATAAAATATGGACCTAGATAAATTAAATATATAAAAGTATAGATAGGTAAGAACTGAAACTAAATAATAAATTAAAATTTGTTTAAGCGCCAAGTGATTGATTTACAACACAAGTACGGGGCCAAAAACACACATGTCAATCCTATCTTTGTATAGAGGAAAGGTATTGGGCAGTGTCCCCCCCTGCAACTGACACTCTCAACCAAGCGTCAGATCAGACCAGAATCCCCCCATTCGCTTAGGGCCACTTGCACAACAACTCACTAAATACGTTTAGCACTAAATACATTTAAAACATCGTGGCATCTCAGTCACCTTCACACGGATGACTGCGACAGCACGATGTTTTAAATGTATTTAGTGCTAAACGTATTTAGTGAGTTGTTGTGCAAGTGGCCCTTATTATTATACTAACAAGGGTACCAAAGTGGCAGCATCGCAACAGTAATGTAATGTCCCGGGTTGCCAATTTGTGGGGAATTCCCCGAACCACGGGGAATCTCAAGTAGGTTAGGGATTATTGGGGATTGGCATTATGCGGAGAAAATGCGGGGATTTTGAAATCTTCGTGTTTTTTAATACATATTATAAATTGTAACAAATATAAAAATTAATAAAGAAATAATACTTTGGCAGCACCTAGCTATTGTGAATATTAAAAATGGTGAATAATATTCGCAAACATAAAAATTATGATGTTTTTGTTGCTCATGCTGCCATTTTCAAATGCATTGGTCGAACGTAAATTTAGGGAGCTTAAAAATTAAAATACAGAAATCCACTGTCGCCTAAATACAGATACTGTAATATCTTTAATGGCAGCAAGAGACGGGAATAAAAAATTTGGCGGCAGTCTCAAGTTTAACCCTTTGAGCAAAATGGTTGCAACAAAAATGTATATGGAAAAAGTGTAACGGTACAAAACGTAAAAATAATAATAAAAAATAGTTAAAACGTTTTTCATTGTTAAAAATGATATTGAGGGGAATTTGTGGGGAATCACCAGATTTTTGTCCCCAAATTTGGGGAATTTTATTTGGATTTTTGGGGAACTATGTACATTGGCATTAGCAACCCTGGTACAGTCAGATGTCAAATAAATTAAAATACTGCGCGAAAGGCGGGCTTTCAACAACAATCGGCAAATTGTTTGTTATTTTGCTTTGTATAATAAAGAAATTAAACTAAAGGTTATTGCTATTGAAGATATGTCTTCACTACAGCCTATTCACGCTTTAAGTTTAGGTAAGAATAAAATCATAATAATTTAAATTTCACTCGCTTGTGTACCTACATTTTTAATTTAATATAAGTGTATCAATATTTTAGACAAGTTTCACAACAATAGGGTTTGTCGGCATGCAGATTTTCTTTTCTATGCACAAACCCTAAAAGACTATCAACTTCTTATGTAGATTGATACACTAATATAAACTTTATGGTCAAAAGACCCACGAGATATAGGGGTCATCAGCTCACATGCATTTTAAATGGCAAAATATTGACTTGTAACTTGGTGTGCAGACACCTTGGGGTCATACCTCGGTCGAGTTTGAATATGGGGCCTGTGGGTCAAATGACCCCCGAGATATAGGGGTCACAAGGCCACATGTATTTTAAATGGAAAATATTGACTTGTAACTTGGTGTGCAGACACCTTGGGGTCATACCTCGGTCGAGTTTGAATATGGGCCCTGTGGGTCAAAAGACCCTCGAGATATAGGGGTCATTTCTTTTCATTACTTTTACATTTAAGACAGAGGTTGAATCCTGGGCTTTTACAACCATCTCGTTAATATGCAGTTAACCTATTGAGTACTGGCGGCTAGACACAATCATCATCATCTCAGCCGAAAGACATCCACTGCTGGACATAGGCCTCCCCCAAGATTTTCCACACAGATCGGTCTTGAGCCACCCGCACCCAACCGCTTCCCGCGACCTTTACAAGTTCGTCGGTCCAACTTGTGCGTCTTCCGGTGCTTGGCTGCCACTCCAGAACCTATCTGCCCTAGCGGCCATCGGTTCCGTGTACTATGTCCCCTGCCCACTGCCACTTCAGCTCGGTTATCCGGAGAGCTAGGTTGGCAACTTTAGTTTTCCTGCGGATCTCCTGATTTGTGATTCGATCTCACAGGGAAATCCCGAGCATAGCTCTCTCTATCGCCCTCTGAGTGACTTGTGCCTTCAGATAAGGCACATAGTGAGCGACCACGTCTCGGACCCGTATGTCAACACTGGCCAAAGACTTTTGTCTTGAGACATTGCGGTATATTGGACGCGAAGATATGTCGTAACTTCCCGAACGCTGCCCGATCGAGTTAGATTCGACGATTGACCTCTTTTGATTGATCTCTTTTCTCGATTGACGAGTATGACGGAATTGAAATGCTTCCGTAAAACTTTCAGAAACTCAGTCGTAATTCCGTCATCACACAGCGCCTTGTTGTTTTCTAGCTGTTTAAGGGCCATGCTAATCTTGTGCAGGCTAACGTCTGGGATATTTTCGGTATAGTGTCGGGTTAATCCACCTCTAGGGTCTGTTGCTGGAGTGGTTGTATATAGCTGACCATAAAACATCTCGATCTCGTTGGATGATACTATTCTGCCATTCTCCGTCTTCAGCTTAGACAGCTGGCTCTGCCCAATAGACAGATCTTTCGCTAACACTTTGGAACCTTTATGCTGCTCATTCGCCTCACGAACACAATTTATATTGTATTTGCGAAGGTCGCGAGTCAAGAATTTAGAGATCTGTCTATTGCTTTGTGTTTATTAGGGCAATCCTTAATTGCCTGGGTAACTAAGACCTTTAAATGTTTAAAAAATATAAAATAAATTGCTTTTGCCCGTGACATTATTTAAACCTCTGTGAATAAACAAATAAACAATGCCTCTTCTGACATCCATTCACGATTATATAGTGTGCATTCAACTAAAAAAAATACTAATATAATTTAAAATGATGAATGCCTTATTTAAGAAAAGCTTAAATTAACTTGATTCCTTAAAATAACCTCAGCCTTTTTTAGAAATTTAACCTAGAACCCAACTACAACTAGAGCCTGAAAAAGTTTTAGGGCTTGTCCTACCACCTCCAGATAGCATTTATCTATAAAATAAAAGTCTCGCCATCTCTTCTTTAACCTAACATGAGTGAAACAGCATGTGATTTATCTTTCGGATAACTTTTACTTGTTAGTTGTAGGACTGGCCATAAGACTTCCCTAGTTTTAAATAAAGATTAAGTCTTAAAAATATACATGTGTAGCCTTTTTAAAAATTTGAGCCTAATCATCATCGGCTGCTATGAGGGCGGTGTGGAGGCCACTGCTCTTAGACCACACGACTGCTTACCATCAGGTAGAGTGTGGTCATTTTGATGAGCAAAATAAAAAGAAATTAAAAAAAATAATCATGGAACTTATTAAAATTATTAATTCCTCGAATGCCTTTTTAGTGAGCCGCGCCCTAAAAAGGACTTGGAGGCTTTAAATTTTGGACTAAAACTTAAGATGTCTGCATTGCAGTCTTACAGTATCCCACTAGGCTATTGCTGCTTTTGTCTTATATTTATGTGTACCCATATAGCAATATACTGTTCAAAAATATTTTACCTTTAAAAAGTAAGAGTTGCCTAATTATAGACATCATAAAGGCAAATGTATATTTATATTTGAATTATGTGATAATTATATAAGTTTAAATTATAAAAGGTAGGTTGGTCATCAATATGTCTGAGACTTCAAGGTTTAAAAATACAAACACATAAGTACAAGAATAATTTATTATTTATTTTATTTTTACAGATTCAGTTCAACAACAAGCTTTTGTCAAATACTACAACTCTCTACCTGAGGTAAGTAGTTTTTAAGTTAAGCACTTAAATTGTGCTGTCTTGCATAATAATATTCTCTTGAGCTGCAGTGTAATTTTATTATATAATATACTCTTGTATATAGCATAGCTGAATAAGTGAAAATATGCTAAATGATGTATTATATTAGCCTCGATTGTTTTTCATAATCAATATTTAGATTCTTGTCATCTATTATATTGTCATATATATATATTATCCATAGTAATAATAATAATAATATTCTATCACATACACACAACACCATCTAGCCCAAACTAAGCAGAACTTGTACTATGGGTACTAGACAATGGATAAACATACATATATACTTTTTTTTTGTAAATACATACATATTATACATATAAACACCCAGACCAAGACAAACATCCATGTTCATGCACACAAATGTTTGACTTGTGCGGGAATCGAACCTCAGGCGTGGCAGTCGGTTACACTAACCACTATGCCATCGAAGCCAACAAAAATAAATCTTATTTCATGAATATTAATAGATAAGTCTGACAATTTTTAAATGTTGTTACTTATTTAGATACTATCACATTCTTCAAACATAATATCATAGTAGATGCTTTCTTAATTTTAAATTATTATTGTCTCTAGATGTATATACATTTAGTATTTAATACATTATTCAGACATATTATACTAAATAAATTTTGATGACAAACCTTGTAGTCAAAATTAATTTTATTTATTTATTTAGGGATAACAAACAGCAGCGTATTAAACATTACTATCATAGTACTTAGTAACTAAATGTACAAAATACGCCACCCACGGCATTATCCACAGATTACCATTGAGAAATGTTGTCTACTAATAAAGACAGCTTACATAGATAATAATAATATATATATCAGTAATTATAACAAATATCATAAGTATTTTAATTTTTTAATACAAATAAATTAATTGAACTATATAATATGTGTTGCAAAGAACATGTAATGGTGAATGGTATGGTAATAAGTACCTGCATGAACCAAAAAGGGTATGTTTTTTTATTGTCATAGTTCCCTTTGCCATGAAGATACACAATTTGTGTCATGGTTTATTAGGCTTGAATGCCAATATTTGTGATGAGCTTCTTTAATTTTTTACTGATGATGTGACAGCAGCACCTTTAAGATTCAATACTTATGATAATTTAAATAAGCTCTTCTCGGATGAGGAAGTCACTTACAACATCTTTTTGTTTAAAAGATGACTTGACATAAAATGTCACAGGGTTACAATACTTAATATAAGATCACACCTTATTATAACACCTATATATTTCTCGTTTTTAGGGAGCTTTGTCACTTAGTGATAATGTCTCCCTGTTACTCCTATAATGTCAATCAATTACTACTAAACCATGACACTACTTTATTTTTGGCACCAGAAAATTTATTTCCCACAGACTTCCAAAAACCAGCATTTTCAGTTACTGGCTCTACATGAGACTCTGTTAAAGTCATTTGTGAACTTGCGGGTGAATTTGCCTGCGTATTGTTGTATACAGTTTGCATCACTGGGGCTTCATTTATTCTCGCGAATGCTTGACGCTGTAAATTATTTCTTGGAGAGTCCGGTTTTTCATGCAGTTTATCCACCTGTTCCAAGTTTTGAGGTTTGTCACTGTGTTGTTTCTCACTTTGTTGTTCTATGTGTTCTTCCTGCAATTTAAAATCTTGAATATTATCATGATTATGACTAAATCCTTGCAAGTCAGTTTGGTCGAACGATTGAATTTCCTGCCCAATATTATGTGCACTTTCTATTTCAAAGGTATTTATATTCTGCTGTTGTAGATTTTCGTCCTGCTGCCCGACGTTTCTTACTTGTTCTTGACTAAATTGATTCTGTTGCTCTAAATTTGTATTTTGCTGGTCAAATTCATGTGCACTATTTTGTACATAAGATAAATCCTGTTCTTGTAGGAAAACATTATTTTTTTCAAACTCATTGATGTTTTGTTGTTCTTGAGTATTAGTTTTATGCTCAAAATCTTGCTCAATGCTATCCCAAGTCATTCCTTTGAGGTTTAATGTTTCAGTATCTTGTACATTTTGTTGTTCAAAGGTATTTGAAAGCTGTTGCTCGAGGTTTTCATTCTGTTGTACAAACTTCGGAAACATGTCTTGTTTTATGTTTATATGCTGTTCTAAGTTTACATTTTCTTGTTCGATATTTGGCATATTTTGCCACTGAAGGTAATGATTTTGTTGTTCTATTTTGTCATGTTGCTGACTGATTTGTTCAAAATTTTCTGCAGACTGTTGAGTTAAAATTACATTTTGTTGTTCCACATTTTCCTCTTGGTTTTTTAAATAATTTTGGTTATCATGTGTTAGTGTTTCGATGTTATTGTATCCATGTTTATTCTGTTTTTGTTGGTCTATGAAGCCGTTTTTGTTATGGTTCTTTAATGTACCAGTCAAATTCTTATCTTCTTGTGCCTTTTGTGCTTCTATGCTTAATACAGTTAAGTCACTATTAGATGTCTTATTATTGTTGTAAACATTTTGCTGTAATTCATTGTCATTTTTATCTGGTTTATTTAGTATAACAGTGGTGCTATGTAAGTCCTGTGGACCAATATCTCCACGACCTATGTCTTGCGGTCTCTCTGGCACTTCACTATTTTCTAATTCCTTGTCTTTTGGTGTGATTGCGCTTGTCATCGGTTTTGTATGCGTTTGTGGCAACACAGTTTGATACTCGGGTTGAGTGGTCATTTTATTTTCTTGGTCGGTGCTAGTTTCTGTTTGGATATCTTTTGGAATTTCGCTTATAAATTCCTTGGGCGTTGTCGATTGCAATGGCTGAAATTCTAGTGCAGGTATTATTTTGGTGTCATTCGAGTCAGTTAAGTTAAATTTGTTTTCTTTTTGGTAAGTTTCATCACGTCTTAGATGTTGCGTATCTGTAAATAACGATTCTTTTTCTATATTATCCAACTTCCCCCAAAAGCTGACCAAAGGTACATGTGGTGAATCAATTTGAAAGTTAACTGGTGTGTCGCTGTTTGAATGCGAGTTCCAGCTCTGGATTCCATAATTTTCTGCGCTTGCTTGGTATGTATTTTGATTTGGAAACATAGGATGGCTATAAACCGATGGGTTGGCAAATCCGTTACTGTACCCGTAATTCTTATTGTTGTTATTATCAAAAGCAAAAGTACCGTCACTTTGCCCTAAGTTATCACCAAATTGTCCCAATGAAGGTTCCATGTCATAGTTATTCTTTTGATCGTCTGATTCTTGTTCTCTATTAATCTGTTGATCCAGATCTCCATTATTCCTTATCTGGTGCCAATAAAATTCATTACTTTCAGTCTTATGATCGACGTTTAATTTATTTTGTTCAGTTGTTACCTTAGCTACATTCGAATCAACTAAGTCAAATTTATCCCACGGACTTTCGATTGTATGAAGTAGCTCAACATATTCCTTTCCTGTTTGTGAATGTAAATCTGGTGTGTTGGCTCCCAGTTGTTGTTCTTTTTGTGGCTGTTGATCGTTGTGTTGGCTTTGATTAATTACTTGGGTGGCGAAATCTTGATCATGTTCTCCCAGAAAGTCTGAATTAAAAATATTTGTTATTTTCTATTATGATAGTCCACAATGATCCATAATCTTAGGACGTTAGTTACCAGAAATGTATAGTTATGATTGTGTTATTTCTAACTATTACATATTATCAACCAAATTATTACAGTAATACACATAATAAACCGACACCATATAGTTAGGGCTAATATAAATGTATTGACATATTGATATTGATTAATAATTGAAAGACTTATCTAGAAATATAGTATGTATTTCATTAATACATTGTTATATGCATGGTAGTACAATAGATAAAGATGACAAGATATAACAGCAGTTCTTTAGTATTATTATTTTAAACCCTTTGTTAGTTACACAATTTTACTTTAACATGTAGTGAGTTCTTCTTGTTAATATTATCAAAGATTACCACTTACTTTGACTTTGTTGTCCAAAATTTTCTATATTATCATTTGTATGTTGTTGTTGTTGTGTAATATCTCCCAATTTGTCCCAAGTTTGATGGTGTTCAGACTGTTGTCCTAAATCGCTTTTTTGCCCCAAATTGCTTGTCGATTGCTGTCCTAAATCTTCTAAATTTTCCCACTGGCTTTGGGATTGCTGTCCAACATTTTGCTGATCATAATCGCTTTGGGACTGCTGTCCAAAATCTTGTAAATTATCCCATTTATTTTGAGACTGTTGTCCAACATTTTGCTGATCCCAATCACCCTGTGACTGGTCTAAATCTGCCAAATTCAGCCAAGTATTTTGTACTTGCTGACCTAACTCTAGACCACCAAAACTATCTTCACTTTGTTGTGTCATATCTTCAGCATCGGTGTTGTAAGAACGAGCCACGCGTATGTGACTATTTTCGTCACAATCCGCTAGATCCTGGCCGTAGTGAGACCCAGCGTGGTAAGCCGCAGATCCCTGGTTTTTAGTTGCAGAAGTTAGTCTTTGAGATGATTGGCCATCGTAATATCCGCTAGATGCTGGTTTGATGATGTATGGATCACCTTGACGTTCCCAAGATTTATGATATGAATAAGAAGATTGATAGCTTTTTGGTTTTGTATTCAAATCCTCAACTTGACTATTTAAGTCTGAATGAGAGCCTGCATTATATCCCGTTTGAGCATTTAAGTTGGAAGCTGATGAGATTCCATGATATCTAGAATCTGTATTATAAGCATTCAAAGAATCTGCTGAAACACCGTGATTGCGTGCGTTGTATCCGGTCTGAGTGTACGCGTTTGAATTTGACGACTCGCCGTTTTGCTGTGCATTATAGTTAGACTGGTACCTGGACTGGCTGGACGTTGATTTAACACCATTGTATCTACCAGAAGCCGAACTTAAATGGGCATTTTGAGTATTAGCTCCTCTGCTATCGTATTGATTACTAACTCTACGAGCCTCGCTGTCCTCGTACAATTCACTATTTAGAGGAATAGAGCTTTCGGTCGGCGTTGTTAAAGTAATAGTCGCTGGAATAGTGTCATGTTTCTCCCATTTTTTGTGATACCTGTAAGATGATTCATAGTGCTTGGCCTCAGGTCTGTTAACAGAACCTTGATTGTTCTCACTCAATGTTTCAGTTTCACTGTTAAGTGCGTTTTGGTCAAAAGCGGATGATCCATGTGTCGTGCCATAGGTTTGTGCTGCCACTGGTATCGCTACTCTCCCTCCAGGCGTTATAACAATTCTCACAGGTGTAGCAGTTATCAGCCTGCTTCGAACGTTTGATCCATAGCTAGAATGTGGATTGACATTACTACCGTCGTATGCGGTACGTTCTTGGAAACCCGAGTTCGATTGATAGCCTGAACTGTGACTTGCTTGCTGTCCATAATCATACAGGTTACTTGTTTGTGTATTATCTAGCAGCTGTAGTTCGTCAGTTTGTGTCTGCGTATCATGTACTCTTTGGTACCCACTGGACCTCGAACCGCCGGTATTTTGAGAACTGCTTGAATAAGCGGCCCTGTTACGCGCAGATGACGATTGGCTCAGTGATGAACTTGATTGTGAATGTGAGTTATCGAAAGAAGTACCCTCATGAAAGTTGCGACCAGCGAGGTTGCTAAGGTCATAATGACCTGATCCATAAGTACCTCTAGAGTTAGCGGCACTATAGACGCTTCCAGTCTTCGTTTGAGCTCCATCACCTAGTTCTCCTTCAACTTGTCTCACTAGTCCACTCATTTGATTTTGAGCCAATGAATCCATATTATGGGCACGTTCATAGTTTCCACCCATATTGCCCCTCTGAGCACCATAAAATCCTGATTTACTACCATCATCTGAAGAGCTTCTTGAGAATTGGAAATCTTCTTTTTCTTTGTATAACTCAGGCCTAGCCACGGCTAATGCCAATACCGTGGTAAAGACAAGAAAACGCTTCATTTTGTCGTATTAGCCCAATCTGAAATAAAAGTTATAAATAGTTTTTATTTTCTATAATATAAAATGAATACGATATAGCATAGAAAACTATATCCATGCCACAAAAGTTGGCAGGCAATTAACTTTATGTGTGTGTCCTTGCGATGAGTTGGGTTTTCAGAGGCTATTGGAGAATTGTTAATAGGACCAGGGCAGACGCAGTTACCCTGGTAACTAGAAGAGCCACACTGATGCTTGAATATGCCACCGTGCTGTTGCACGGTCGCAAATTATAGCTTATTATTATTATACCTTTTAATAACAATTAATATAATAATAATAAGCTATAATTTGCGAAAACCGAATGCTTGCGCTAGTTAAAATCAATTTTGTACGTTGCATCATAATAGAAATATTATTACAATAAAACATATCACACACGCTATGACGTGTTGAGATGCGAGACGTGCAACTTTTATATAGTGTGATAATTAAAAAGTTAAATTAAGAGTAAGCTCACACATCAGATAAAGAACGATAGTGAACCATTTTCAATTCGAGTAAATGTCATAATAATAGGGGTTAAAGTATGAAGTTGCCGTTGTAATAGATACTTTGAATGGACATAAAACCTTCATGGTGTGAGATTTTCGAGTGAAACTTTTTTCACATGATACCTATAAGATTTTTCTTATAAAAAATGTGCAACATTCGATTGTCGACTTTCAATTGTTTTTTTTATTTAACTTAGTCGGGAAAGATGGATAGGTACTTCGAAAAGCTGAGTCATTTTTTAATACGAGTTCCGACGCGGAGCTAACGCGGTAGAAACGACTCGCAATATCAACGCTGCGTTTGGAGAAGGGACTGCTAATGAACGCACCGTGCGTTTTTGGTTTAAACGCTTTCGTAATGGAAACTTCGACTTGAAGAACGAACCACGTGGAAGACACAAGTGAATAACGCTGAATTAAAGGAGATGGTGGAAGCCGATCTGAGTCAAACAACCCAGAAATTAGCGGCATGGTTTAACGTTACCCTACCTACAATATTGGCCCATTTGCATCAAATCAATAGGATAAAAAAATATGAAAAATAGGTGCCTCATGATTTGACTGATCTGCAAAAAGAAATGCATGTTGAAACTTATGTTGCCTTGTTCAATCGGTATAAAAATGAAGGAATATTGGGTCGAATTGTGACATGTGACGAAAAGTGGATTCTTTACGATAACCGTGACAATGGCTGACCCCAGGTCAAACGCCGCAACAATGCCCTAAAGCAAAGCTTACAAATAAAAAGGTAATGGTAACTGTTTGGTGGTCTCTTCATGGCGTTACTCACTATAGCTTTCTCAGGTCTGGTCAAACAATAACAGCAGATGTTTACTGTGTCAAACTTCGAACAATCATGGCTAAAATTGGCAGTAAAACAGACCCGACCCGTGAATCGATCTTCAACGTTATTGCTCCATGATAACGCAAGACCTCACACTGCACGAGAAACCGTAACTCTACAGGAGCTGCAGTTAGAAACAATACGTCATCCTCCGTACTCGCCAGACCTTGCTCCAACGGACTACCATTTTTATTGTGATTTGGGCAATTTTCTACGTGATAAAAAATTTTCTTCCCAGGAGGCAGTACAAAATGCTTTCACACAGTTTGTTGAATCTAGATCCCCGGAGTTCTATCGTAAAGGCATAATGAACTTCCGTTTAGATGGCAGCAATGTATGGATAATGAGGGTATATATTTCGATTAAATAAATATGGTACATCTTAGAAAAAAAACGAGTTTAAATTTTTCAGTACAAATCGTCAATTTCATATTTTAACCCCTAATACTATATTTATAATTAAGACATCATGTTGGAATTGTGTGACAGATAATAACATAACGTCCAGAAATGTGACCATATTCAAACATATATGGTAGATTAGCTGCGCCCGCGGTTTCACCAGCTTTTATGACAACTGCGCTGCCCCGTGGGTCGTAGCGTGATGTTATATACCCTATAACTTTTCTCAATAAATAGACTACACAGTGCTAAAAGATTTTAAATTGGACTGGTAGTTACTGAGATTAGCTCGTTTAAACAAACAAACAAACTCTTCTTCAGCTTTATTATTACAGTATAGATACGGTTTAACTATGGTCACATTTATAAATAGGCACATCTATGATTTAAAACTTTTCATCATTTTTTTACAATAATTTTATTATCTGTAATTATCACCATAATTACAGATAATTATAGTACATATATATATACATACATAATGTATCGGATGATTTTACAAGCGTGCGAAGGTGGCTAAATCCAAAACTGATTATAAAACAGTAAAAATATTCAAAGGAATCTTGACGCCGATGTTGATTAAAATTGAAATCATCATTCACTTTCTTAGCCAGAAATAACACCTATTTATTGTAACAAAAATATCACATCATGTATTATTTGGGAAACTAACCAATAGCGTCGCTATAAGAATCGAAGTCTGCCTAATACAATAATATAAAAATAAAAATAAAACAGTCCCGTTATAGTAATTTTCATTAAAACCGGCTCCATGACTTCTTTAAGTATTTTCGCTATTTCTTATAGTTTCAACTATAGCCATTCACGTTCACTTGGAAAACGAATCATGTGTAGTAGGTATCTATCAAAAACATTTTAATTAATTCACAACAAATTGTATGGACTAATACTGCTCATATTATTATACTCCCAACATTTCAATGTATGGAATGAAAAAGTAAGACGATACACAAATTTTACCACTATGCACTATATAAAAATATGCTTACCAATTATAAATAAAGGCACTTTTACTTAATTAAATATATTAAACTTCACTTCGCGCGCTGCGTGTGTCGTATACTGACATTGGCTGATCAGGACGCGCCAATTTATTGAGCTTTAATTTTCTATCTGACGAAAGATAACCTCATGACCGCGTATATGAGTGATATTTTATTCTCAGAACTCGGGCGTGCAAAATATAATACTTAGAACGTTATAACTCCGAAAACCTTGATTTACATATTGTATAGAGTATGATCACATACCTATTTATATTAGTGATTGTCAAGTTGCAAGTTTGTGTGCTTTGAGTGATTCAGTGACAATGATTTCATTCATAACTACTACTCACTGACTGCAGTGTGTATGCGTCTAAGTAACTCATAATGCTATTGTTCGTCTTCTGTTATGATTATCAAGTAAATAGATAATACAAAATATACACTGTCATCATGACTAAGGACTACCAAAACAAAAAGAATTGCGTGTTTACTATAATTTTCTTGTATATTCTTTTTCGCCAAAATATCAACTCTGATTCCTGAACCAGATATTTTTAGGAGTTTTGCAAATATTCAAGCAACGGATCGAAAGTACTGGATCATACATAGTTACATACATATTTTTATTCAAACCTCAAATCTCACATTGCGCGCTGGCGAGTGGAGAGGCGAATACTTAAGCCACTGCGCCATCTGGGCAGTTAAATCTATATATTTAGTAAGTTTACTAAATGACTAATATTTGGATGAACTACTGATTTGTGTACCTATACTACTAATTATTTGTAAATTAGTAGTATTCAAGTTTACATGTTCGTTCGTTACTCTAACGGTATTCCAGGTCGGATAGAATCTGTTCGACAGTCTGGTTATAAGCTCTGTGCCTCCCCGTGAGGAAGCGGTATACGTAAGAGCAGGTCCACGTAAAAAACGTAAGGTGTAATCGTTTAAATGATAACGGACCGGTAAAATGATCAGTAATTAACGGCATGAACTTTTGTACTGTCTCGTAAATGGAAATAAAATTCCGTATCAGCTATGTTTTACAGTCTTAATAGGGATATTACGACTTTGAAACATAGTTGACAAAATATACATACAAGTTCCGGGTGTAGTGGTGCGATTTTATGTTATATAAAATTGCCAACAGTAATAATAATAATTATATGAACAGTATATGTAGGGAAAGTATTTTTTACTTGATTGCAGTTGTTGGCAGCATCTTAAAGTCTAGAATATGTGTAAATTAATTAGTTATTATGATTTACGTCTATTGTTTAGGCACGCAAACATGTCGATTCCGAGTACATACGAGTAGATGACCTTTCGCATGTCTGCTATCTTCGACATACCGAATACGCTCATATACCATTTCACGGAATAATAGATAACACATAATAAAAAATAATGTTGTCCACTGCACTGAATTTAATATTTTTAAAATCCGGCATTGTTGAAGTGTTTTGTTTTTTAACTACTACCGCTCTTCGAGTGAATTTTGCGTCGCGGAGGACTTTATAAACATTTACAAACAACAACAACAACGGTCTCTAAGCACATTAGGACTCGGAAAACTATTTGTGGATCACTCATATTTTTTGTTCCGTGTAACATCCCTGGCCAGTACCACTACGATCTAATGATCGAACCCTCGGCGTAGTGGTACTGGCCAGGGATGTTGCGAATATGTGCATCCGCATCCGCAATTGCGGAGCTTACGCATCGTTTTGGAAATCTGCATCCGCATCCGCATAATCAACGCGGATGTTAATGCGGATCCAGATATAGCATAGCTTACAATAAGAAAGAAATCAGTTGTTCAGTAGTATGTGTTTAATTTATGAACCTTCGCAAAACAGGCTTGAACCTGCGAAGGCGGTGATATTAAATAACATAAACAATTTTCATCAACATTCGCATGCGCAATTGCGGAGCTTCCGCATTGATTTAGACATCCGCATGCGCAAATGTGAGTCTCAAAAATCCGTATCCCCATCCGCGGATGTCAAGAAATCTGCATTCGCAACATGCCTGGTACTGGCAGTTGCGAGACGACCACTTAAAACACTATGCCACCTGTGCTTTGTTGGCATACGTGCATTCTTATATTACTTTTATAAACATTCTATCATAAATAATTTTATGTAATTTTACGCTGTTTTTTTAATAATAATAATAATTTATTTCTTAATTTACAAGACAGAAGACATTACATGTTTAAAATAGTAGTGCATGTTATTCTTAAAAAGTTGTTGTTTTGTACATGTCTTAAGTAAATACAAAAAAACACATTTCCACATTTACATAGGCATTTCTGAGAACTTTTCTATAACAAATATATACAAACAAATATAACACGTGCAAACTAATACAATTATTTACGTATAGATAGATTTATTAGACTAGACATATTCTTATTCAATAAGAATAGGCTTATATCAGAGAATATTAGATATTATTGACAAGAAATTTGGTCGCTAAATAATCAACTTATTACGGATGTGCCAACTTACTCATTACTTGATAACTTGGCAAAACTGTCCCTTCTCACACGGCGATATTATATTTAAAATAGCATTTGGCATTATACTAGTAGACCTATGATTTACTAATTTCGACATGAAAATTAATTGTCGGCCTGGATGGCGTAGTGCTTAGTGTAACCGACTGGCCTGAGGTCGCGGATTCGATTCCCGCACAAGTCAAACATTTGTGTGCATGAATATGGATGTTTGTCTTGGTCTGGGTGCTTCTATGTATAATATGTATGTATTTATGTTTATCCACTGTCTAGTACCCATAAGCTCTGCTCGCGTAAAACTAGGTTAGGTTAGAAACATAGATACTTTTTAAAATAAAATATGGCCTATGTCACTCGGTGATAATATAGCTATATAGAGGAGAAAGAATTTTTAAAATCGGTTTACTTACTACAAACAAACAAAAAATCTAGTCATTCCTCTTTATAATATTAGTATAGATTACCTAATAAACGTATTTAACAAGTGCTCCTTTAGTTAGATCAACATCAAACAACAAAATTAAAGATTGATGTAACTTACGTACTTAATTGTAAAAAGCTCCGTCATTTTATTATAGTAGTAGTCGTAGCACACAGTATTGTACTAGTATACAGATAAAGACTTAAAATCCGATGAATACAAAAATTATCCTGGATAGAAAACTAGGTGATTGATAACAGCACAGAATAAGCAAGGGAAAATAGAATAAAAACAAAACACCAAAGGAACAGATGAGAGCCAGGATTTTA
Organism: Catocala sponsa; assembly: GCA_963564715.1. Lineage (NCBI taxonomy): Eukaryota > Metazoa > Arthropoda > Insecta > Lepidoptera > Erebidae > Catocala > Catocala sponsa. Next base: position 14,314,357 of record OY751338.1, on the reverse strand, counting down.
AATGTTACGCCGAGGTATGTTAGACACTACTGCTCTAAAGAATATCTACTAAAATATTCAGTCAGTACTTACATGATCTATCCGATAGCTGTCAGACGATTTAACTAACAAAACTATGCACTCACCCATCACGCGTACGGTTCTGTATATGTTTGTGTCTCTAAATGATTTGTCACAGTATAGGTACTTACCTCGAAAGACTACGTAATACATACTTACGTTACGTTACGTCTTTCAATATTACATCTATGACCTCACTAGAACTTATTGAAGATGTTGATAATTCACTAAACACTACGAGTTACAGGATAGAGAATGTTGACCTTTGTGTAAAATACTTGTGTCGATGTGATTTCAAGATTCTAACATTTAATATTGGAACATCTCACGCAATTTAGATAGCCTTATAGTTAGTGACTATAAAGATAACTGGATTAGAGTTTGACCTAATAGTTCTAACAGAATGTTGGATAGGGATTAAACACATTAATTCCTACAATGGATGGCTATCTTAAGTTTGCTTCCAATAAATTCATAAATCAATCGGGAGGGGTTGTGGTATATGTACGAAATTGCTGGTGCCCTGTGGTAAGTGAACCTAACCTTTTTGATGCAAACTGCTTGCAGGCTCCATTCCTGGCTTTATCACTCTGCTACGTATACATAGATTTTTGCGGCTTGGGTAGGCTCTACTGCATCCCATCATTCTGGAAAGAGCCCAGCGCGCTGTTCTGAAAACTGCTGAGAAAGCCTATCCATTTCCTTACGACTTTTTTATTTAAAGAAACTGAATTACTAAGTGTAAAAAAGCTTTTTATGCAAAAATAGCACTTTTAACTTATAAGTTAGTTCTTACCTCTAGTAACTACGAGAACATGATCAGGAAACGGGTTTTCAAACTTCCTATCATTAAGACAAATATTGCTTTTGCCAGGCGGTTCTGTGCCTTTATGAAGCCTATACATATTTATAATAAAATGAACAGGTTATTGCCTTTAGCCAACATATCGATGTGCGATGCTAAAATAGCTGTAAGAAAAAAATACTTACATGCTTTTTAAAAAGACTTTAATTTGATTGCATTTATTTCTTGTTTTTGTGTATAAAATTTGTTGATAATAATAATTCTAATAGTTGCATGTTTATTTTTCTGATTTGTTTATATTATTATTTAAATATTGTCATTTACCCATATTGGCAAATTGTAATTTAAAGCTTTTCTGCGTGACAGGCTTTGCCTAGTGCAGGACGCTTTGCAAAATCTGACATAACAGGTTCTTTTACAGCAATATTTCATTTTTGATAAGCTGTCACTTATTATAAGAACTTGTAATATATATTATGTACTTATTGGCAATAAAATTTATTATTATTATTATTACTTATTTATTATTACATACTTCATGTGATGTAAGCCTATTTCTAATGCAATGGCTGTGTAAAAGGGACTTTCTTAAGCAAGCGCCTTGCACTCAGCTGAGGAATCAGTGAGTAGATCATGGCTATTGGCCCAGCAAGCGCAGGGACTTCTTAACTTTGATTGCACGGATGGCGTAGTGATTTAAGTGGTTGCCTAACCGCTGCTACTGCGGCGAGTGTTGTGGGTTCGATTCCCATTTGTGGATCACACAAATCCCCACAGGACAAAATTTGTGTGATCCACAAATGGTTATTCTGAGTCTGGGTGTTCTTTTTTCCGTTGTTTGAATGGTTGTCTCATGTCGCCCGCGACACAGGAATTATTCCTAGTGCAGGTGTTGACGTTTTTAAAAATAAAAGAGAAACGACTTCGACGTTGCTAACATTGGTTATGGGTACCACTGATTCTTATTGAAAAGCCCGATGTTACTTTTACCAACCAGGATATCGAAGTTGTGTGCTTCTTCATAATTTCTGCTCCGCGCCCGTGGTTCGTAGCGTTATGTAATATACCTAGCGTAAAACCTTCCTCAAGAAAGGGGTTATAAACGCAAAAATACTTGTCAAATACGACGAGTAGGTACATCCAGAGATTCGCGCGTTTAAACAAAAAAATACAGACTCGTCAGCTTTATTATATTATTTTATCGATTGCGAGTTTATAAGTATTTAAAGCCGTAGGCAAGCACTAGTGTCAATGTTAAATTTAATAAATAATCTTGATATATGACATTGTTCTAATTAAAAAATAGGACATCATCTGTAGAGGAAAAAGTATTGACACACATAATAAATATTCTCGACAATACTTCACTCAATAATATAATTAATTGTTTATTTTTCTGATATAATCTGTTAGCTGGTAAAATAATTATATTGTTTTTATCAATATTTTTCTAGGGAATACGGACGAACGTCAGAGCCACATGCTTTTATTTTTTTGTAATTTGGCGCGGCATCTTTACAAAATCACGTACTTATAGGAACTATAGCTATGGGTCGGTGTCCTAGTTTACACATATTTAAAAGAATAGGAATAGGAGGTGCACAACACTTGCGGAGTATCACATCGAGTGTGAGCAGGTTTTGCCACCTTGTCACCTCTTTCTGTCCACCAAAAATAAACATAACTTTTGTCTTTAGTTCTTTTATCCTAAACCGTTTTATTACAGTGTACTGCATCTTTTATATAGTATAATTGTATACTTATTATAAGGTAACCAATCGTGCAAGATAGTGCAGTGGTTTAAAGTTACCAGTCGCCCTTTGTCGCTGCACAGTATATCGGGCTTTCTTTATGTTCCTTATTTTAATTATTATTGTTGTTTATGATGTTCGCCAAGACACCAAATGAGAAGTATTTTTGGTCTTTAATGCTGATAGGTGCAGACCGTTATTAATAACTTTTAAACTTTCGCTTTGCGTGATAAATAGACATTATATAATACTTTACTATAATTACCGTGATCATGCATAGTTTTCACCTTTAGGTACTTCACGTTTCGACCAGGTTGCACCGGCCGTGGTCGTATATAGACCGTCGTTGCCAATGGTACGATGATAAGGTGGTGAATACAAAAGCCTGCTTTCATATTTCTGCCTATTCCTTCAGGCTACGCAGACACCAGATATTGTGCCTTGCTATAAAGCTGACATGTCATATCATATTATTCTTTATGGATGGTCCATAGCAAAGAACAAAACTTATTGACACAGCTCGGAGAATAAGTAAGTTTAACTTTTATAGGCCAGCCCATGTCATAGTACCGATGGCTGTTGAAGCTATCGAGTCTTGGAGTAGAGACCGCGATTTGGAAAACTTTATGTAGAATCTCGCAGGCACTGGCAACTGGATGTTCTGGCGCAAATCGGCAGCTGTGGTAGTACCTAGTAGCAGTGGACTACAACAATCTGATTCAATAGTGATTTGTCTCCAAAACGTCTTTAATTTTAATAGATATCGTTTTTCAAGGCGCCTACCTGCCCCAATTACATATTATAATGATGAATAATTAATGTTATTTTTTTCCCCAGAAACCAGCTACGACAGTAAGAATTTTTGACCGCAATGACTACTACAGTGTTCACGGCACTGACGCAACGACTGCCGCAAGGGAGGTGTTTTCCTCCATATCGAACATCAAAAAGATGGGCCTTGAACCGAATCGACTTGACTACCTTGTGCTATCGAAAGGGAACTTTGAAATTCTCATCAAAAAGCTTTTATTAGTAAGTGAATTTAATTACTCTGTTTTGTTAGCCTGGCGGGTTAAGTGTAATATATATTTTTATAAAGACTTCTTAAGAGCAAGGCGTACCATTTGCCTACACTTACGAATATTTTTTTAATTGTGATCGGTAAACGGACATACGTTTGTACCCCACTAAATCGTATCTAAGTCCTAAAGACAGCTTGCGTACCGTGGGTGTAATATAAGACTAGATATCTCTCTTGCTATATTAACTCTGATTTCAATAAGTAGTTGTTGGTGTCCAAAACTTTGAAAAGGCTCTATACAGTATTTAATTAAAGAGACAGTTTTCCATTTTGGCTAAGGACTACTAGGTTTATTAATCCAATCTAAATATTCGTTAAGATCTGTATGCATCTAGTGCATCTTTTGACCAAATACGAATCCTGGTGTTTGTTTCACAGCGGTGGCGCAATAGAAGTGTATGCGCCTGCTTAGTCGGACAAACAAAAAGTTATTAGAATTTTCTGCCAAAAAATTGTCCATAGTTAAGCAGTAGGTGGTGTTGCACACCCTCGTGTCTCGAAAACGATATAAACCCGTCGGTTCTGCGCTTGTCTCTCCCCGGTCGTATCGGATTGCCATCCAATAGGATTATGAGAAAGAGATTGCATTTATATTTGCGCACACACTTTTGCACTATAATATATCCTGCGCAGATGGCCAGTCTCCGTCAAGGTTGGCCGCCGTGATCGAAATTCGGTTTCGAGCTTAATTAAAGTGGCGATCCAGAATAAATATTAAAATACTTGAATTATTGTGTGCATTATGTTCAGTGTCAAATACTCAATAGATAATATAAAAGAACATTGAACTATGTGTCATGACGATATAGAAATGATAAGGTCAGTGCTGTTACTACGTATTCGTGATATAGCACCTACTTACACATGAATTGGTTTATAAATAAATGGGACAAAGTTTTAACTATTTTTAAACATAGTTTACATTCGCTTCGCACTAGGAATAATTTCTCTGTCGCGTACAATCATTCTGACACTGGACACAAAGCACACCTAGACTCGAAACAATTATTTATCACACAATTATTTGTCCTCGAATCGAAAATAATCAAACCCACAATACTGCGCGCAATGGTAATGGTGAGGCGACCACTTAGGCCCGTTCCTATATTAAAGAAATTAGTCTAGTTTTACCTACGGATAGTTAATAGGTATTATTAACACATGTTCTATGAAAAATATGCTAATACTTAACTGTACGTAGCTAAAACGACTGGAGCAGTAGTTTATGGCCGAACCAGGCCTTAAACTACTACACCATCCGTTAAGTAAGTAATACTATAACAACTTATACTTATGATCAACATAACTCATAACCCTATTAATTTTTATCTTTATTTTTTATAAGGGATTTTTGTACAAAATGATGACAATGAAAAGTTGATAAAAACTTCTAAAACTGTTTTTGCAAATAAACGATTTTTATTTATTCATTATATTTATTTATTTACAATGTCAAGCCTATCGTACCTTATTCTAAAAAAGAAACAACTACTATAACAATAGCTTAGGCTAATATGAATAATATTCTAGCTATACAGCTAGAATATTATTAATATTAGCCTAAGCTATTGTTGTAGTAGTTGTTTCTTTTGTTATCAGATTTAGTTCAGCTAGAATATACTAAGAAACATATCGACATCGTATAAATTTAATTTAAATTTATTTATAAAATGGGCTCTGTTATCAGCATAACTGACACATTCCATTAGTAGATGGTATACATCATCATTTTTATTGCACACGTCACAATTAGGCGAGTTCACCTGCTTCTACCAGGAATGTGTCCGGAACGCAATCTACACGCGATCACGATTTGCTTTCGATTTAATTTGATGTAGCAATCCACACTCATAACTCTTATGATAGTTTAAACCTTTGTTTTAGCTAAATACTATATAATATAAAAGGCAGTAAGACAACTTTGTCTCGTGTACGGTTTAACAACTCGCCTCATGCATGGGCGGTGTCACAATGATTTGATGACTAACTATTACGCCATTCTAGCATTCGGTATATAATTGTTTTATTCGTCGTCTACGTCATCAATACATATAATAAATATTAAGTATATAAATCCGTTCGGTAAAAATTTGCCACATTGATTTCATACAGCAAGTGTTATTTTATTTATTGCAATACGATACTTATTTGTCTATTACAAAGGTCTTAAGAATACTGCTAATAACTAGCATGTATTTTGTAAAGGGTTTTTCAATAAGAGCGGATAGATGTTGAAATGAAATAAAACAAGCTGTGTGTGAGGTATTACCAGAATTCTTTTGTTTGAAAGGCTCGTATATGCCTTTTAGTGTGGAATATGACATCGTTCAAATCCTCGCCTCGGCTTCTTACAGTGGCATGGATCCGAGTGGTCCAATTTTCAATTACTCTGCCGCATAGATCCGGCTGAATTTGAGCGATGGCCTGTGTTATGTTCACCTTTAGGACATCGATCGATTACGGTTTATTCGCATAGAGCTGTGACTTTAAGAAACCCCACAGTGTCCAGTTATTTGTACACCTAGCTATGGTATAATAATTTTCACAAGTTACTTTAATAGCAATAAGTTACGAGAGCAGCGCATCCCAAGGCATGCACTTCTGACTTTCCGAAGTTAAAATATTAAATAGATAATTATCGCTTGCTGTGGATGGTGAAATAAAACATCGCGAAGAAACCTTACTTAAACCTTTTTGTTGCACATCATGAAGATCTATCAGCCGTTCCGAAACTATGTGAAGTCTGCCAACCCGCACTGCGCCAGCGTCGTGGACAATGGCTTAACCCTTCTCACACTGAGAAGAGTAGGTACAGGTTTAGGTACCTAGCAGTGCGATATACGGGTGTGATATACAGAGCTGATATTATTGTTTATATACTGTAACAAAATTCAGAAAAGTCAACAGTTTAGCTTTAATAGTTTGCTTATGTCTTGCTTAATCTTGAAGGAATCCGGCTGGATTGGAAGTGTATTTAACTTGCAAAGGATTAGGCTAAATAAACTCCTGATGCTTGCCGTTATTGAGGGGTTACAGAATTCACTTAGCGACCTTTAAGCTGTTAGCTTAGAGACTGGTCACCTGTATGCTTTAGGCCGTCATTGACCCAATGTTTGCAAGATCTGCAGTTCACATAAGATAAGATCTCTGGTTTGGCGTATATAGTACAGTAGACGGGTACTTAAGTTCAATTGCCTTCACAGTAACATAAAATCGATTTGAATACCCCGAGTTAACAAAATGCCTATCAAATTAATTTCTTCAGAGAACCGTTGGCTGTTATGAAGTAAAGAGACTTAAGTCATGATAATATTATTAAACGAAATCTGTACGACACAAACTATTTCAAGCGCGTCATAAAACGTGACCTTAAACTTTATCACGGATATCACACAACAAAATTGTTTATCACTAGTTGTTCGCGGTGTATACGTAAACATGGATCATCTTAAACACATTTAATTGTGTTGATAAGGATATTATAAATAACCAGCATTATTTCTCGCAATTAGATATAATTTAAATACTACTAAATATTAATATCATTGATTTTGCGATTTTTGCTTTGTAAGAACAGAAGTTGTCTATAAAAGTCGTATAGGAGTTATAGTCATTACTATTTCAAAGACCACAAGCCTGGAAGGGTGACCGCAAACCTCTGCGCCATCCATCCAACAAATTTTTATAGGGATTAAATATAATGATCATCAAAAATACTAACTGGTCAGCAAATATTGCACAGCATAACGAGCATCTATACGCTTCAAATCACTGCATTCTCGGAAGTGTTAGGTTATGTTAGGTTCCATTTTTTAAACCCACCCAAAAATAGAAGCACCGCGAAGCGGGGCTCCGTCGACATAGATTGATCTCTTTAAAGTTTGCTGGCCATGAGTTGCTGATCAATTAGCTATTTCAGCTTACAGATTATATTTTTCTGCTCACAAAAATACCAATACTATGTTAACCACTACCATTTAAATAACACCCGTTTTTATGTAATAGACAAAATATATTTCATAAAAAAGCGGCGATCGCATAGTGGATTGCAACGCAGCGCTCTCGAAATCGATCCCAGGACGCGCATCTCTGACTTTTCGAAGTTATGTGCGTATTAAAAAGCTCGCTTTAACGGTGAATGGAAATATCGTGAGGTAACCTGCATGTTTGAGTGTTTTCAATAATGTTCTCAAAGATATGTGAAGTGCAAACTCACATTGGGCCAGCGTGGTGGACTATGGGCCTAACCTTTTTCACACAGAGAAAAGGCCCGTGCCCAGCAGTGGGACAATTTAATACATGGCTGATATTATTTATTTCAGGTGAGACGGTATCGAGTCGAGATATACGTGGCCGAGGGTTCAGTGAAAGGCTCCGATTGGTTCCTGAAATACAAAGGTTCGCCCGGATACCTGTCGCAGTTAGAAGAGATCCTTGGCGAGGGATTGGGTTCCTCTGACGATAATACTCCATGCTTGATAGCCGTCAACATCAAAACCGATGCAGTTACGAAAGTGAGTAACGTTATATATTCTCTATCCCGCTCTTTTCCTCGATCGACGTCACGTGATCAGGTCACGTGATGTTGCTTTCCTACCGTTGAATGATAGAAATGCACGCCTACGGAGTCTAGTGCTAACGTGACCTTTAGCGCACGAGTTAAAGATAACCTCTATAAGATGACGCTTACGATCTAAATTTGTTCGCTGATTACTTGATTACTATTGAATGCATTTCCTGGTTGGTAAAATGTAGGGTGCCAACGCGAAACCTTTTGCGATAAAGAGGTCCTGAAGTCATTCATCTCGTTCACGAGGTCCTAAAGTACCACAAAAACCGGCCAAATGCGAGTCGGACTCGCGCACGAAGGGTTCCGTACCATTAGAATAGAATAGAATCTTTATTTGCTAGAAATGTAGGTATTACAATTTTATTTATCATTATCAAAAAAAATCACGTTTGTTGTATGGGAGCCCCCCTTAAATATATGTTTTATTTAATTGTTAATTTTTAAAGTGAATATATAACTAAATATTCTGTAAATATTTCAAGCGTCTACCTGTTGTCGTTATCAATATCGAGCAAAAACGAGCAAAAAAGTCACGTTTGTTTTATGGGAGCCCCCTTAAATATTTATTTTATTCTGTTTTTTAGTGTTTGTTCTTATAGCGGCAGCAGAAATACATCATCTGTGAAAATGTCAACTGTCTAACTATCACGGTTCATGAGATACAGCCTGGTGACAGACGGATAGACAGACGGACAGCGGAGTCTTAGTAATAGGGTCCCGTTTTACACTTTGGGTACGGAATCCTAAAAATCGCACAGCTCGGGTCAGGCAATAGATTTATATAGTAGATCATTTTCCATAAGAACTGAATACTGATAATTTTCTCGTCAGAGTCAGGCAGGACTTGGGAACCAGATTGAGGTAAATTGGTTCGCCTGTTATGTGCGATCCAATACCCCATACGTAGCCAGTGAAATGTGGATGTAATGCACTTTTGTACAAGCAGCGATAGCCTAGTGGGTGATCGTTAGACTGCCATGCAGAGGTCTCGAGTTCGATCCGAAGACACGCATCTCTGACATTATGTATATATCACTCGTTTTAACTGTGAAGTAAAACATCGTGAGGAAATCTGCAGTCTGTAAGTTCTTGATAATGTTCTCGATTATATGTGAAGTCTGCCAACCCGGACTAGGCTAGCGTGGTAGACTATGGTGTACTGATACTGTATGCTATGTTGATGTTCTGTTTATTGCAGGGTCGTCTCCTAGGCGTAGCATGCGTCACCGCAGGTGACTACCAAATGTCAGTGACAGAGTTCACTGATGACGATTTACTCACCGAACTGGAAACTATCGTAGTGCAAATGGCGCCTTCTGAATGTCTCGTGCCTAACAGCGACCACGATGACGTAAGTTTACATATTCATACATATTTGTGTGTATTTTGTTATGATTTATGTAATCCTTTGCATTGTGTATTATGCTTGTTTGATTAACACATTTTTTTAAAGAAATACTTTCTTATGAATAATTTTTGTAAACTAAGTTTATGTTGTATAGCTTATAATAAAAATAGCCGAGCTTTTTATAAACTGCAAATGTGCTTGTTTTCTCGTGTTATGACCATATTTCACGTAAGTGCGCTTTGGCAGACTTTATATGCCTTCTAGATTATTATAGAGAAGTTAATTTTTTTAAATGCCCTGATGATGTCTTGCGTCACTTTTAAAGCTAGCGTATAAGTCTGTAATGAATAAAATATTTGTTCAATAATATTTTGTCCGGGTATTCTTAAGGGAAACTTGGCACATTAATTTCTGGCTCCTTTTACCACTAAGCTTTGATTGCGGAATGAATCATGCAGGCTCGAGTCGTAGATAGCGAGAGATATTATGCCTGCTTTAAAAATTACTAGCTCAAAATAGGCTGTAACGATTATGTATTAAACATTGCGATCCACATACTGATAATCGATCGACTAAGTTAATCGTTGATTGACTATGTATTTAATCGCAGATTCGACTCTATGTCTGTTATATACTAGTTCTACAAGTTGAAATATAACCATAGTATTTGTACCTACATTCCAGTATAAAGCACTTAAAAAAGTGATGGAACGCACTAACGTCACAGTGACCAAGTTGAAAAAGAGTGAATTTTCCACTGAAGGCCTCATACAAGATCTGAACCGTCTGCTAAAGTTTAAAGAGAATCAGCAACAGGATGCTAATGCTTTTCCTGAAACGAGGAAAGAGGTTGCTATGACCAGTTTAGCGGCAGCCATCAAATACGCCGCTTTATTAAATGATAACACTAATTTCGGAAGGTTTGTATAAGTTCTCAGTCGTATATATCTAATTAGATTTTATCGATTATAGTCAGGCGTACTATCCTAACTAATTCCTAACTAATAATATAATAATGTCCTCCAGACCGAATTTCGGTCACGGCGGCCAATCTTAATGGAGACTGGCCAACTACGCAGGAGATATTATAGTACACAAGCGTGTGCGCAAACACAAGTGCACTCTCTGTTCCCTAACCCTCAAGATCCGATGGGACGGTAATCCGACACGACCGGAGAGAAATCAGGCGCAGGACCAACGGCTTTACGTGCTTTCCGGGGCACGGGGGTGTCTAACACCGCCATCTTCCTAACTCCGGGCTGCTATTGAGATTTCTTAACAGGAAATCCCAATAACTTTTTGTTGGCCCGACCCGGGATTCGAACCCGAGACCTCATGCACAGCAGTCGCATTCACTACCGCTGCGCCACGGAGGCAGACCTTTTTAACCTAACCTAACTAATATTATAAATGCGAATGTGAGTTTGTTTGTTTCTTTGTTTGTTACGCTTTCACGCCTTAACTACTTGACTGATCATCATGAAATTTAGCATACACATTGTCAGGGCTACAGAGAAAGATAATATATCATCCAGAAAATAGTGCCTTACCCGAGGGATTAAAATTTATTGATTAAATCTACATTACCGCGGAAAACTTAAGTATCAAATAAATTATCATACATCCAATCTTTATGCATTTAAGGTTTTTAAATGTAATTAATTAATTTGTACCCTCTATAGACACATAGATTAGAGTAAAAGTGTCTTATAAATGGAATGAAATTATATTTGCTGTTCTTTTAATTGCAATTTATGCATCGAAAATTTTTGACCCAATATTTACATAGTAAAATGGTGACAAATATACATAAGAATCCCATCTTTAATACACTTTCACCTTAATCTATTATTAATATATAAAAAAGCCATCATAAATTAGTTAAATTTAGAATAATCGTCATGACCATAATGCACAACGTTGCCATTCTGGACAAGCTACATGGCATAAACACTCTAACAAATAGAAGGATATGAATTATTTCTACTAGGTTAGGTAGCGATAATTTATATCCTTCTGTTAATTCTAGAGAATACTGCGTTCAAATAAAAGCAAACAAACTCTTCATGTCTCTTATATTAGTATAATTATGTATTGTATTACAGGTTCCGCCTAGCCACCATCCAAGCCGATTGTTTCTTACATCTGGATTCAGCTGCGATATCTGCTATCAACATATTCCCAGAGCTGGGAGACACATCAAATGCCCCATCTCGCAGCTTGTATGGGTTACTCGATAGATGTCGCACGCAACAGGGGAAACGGTACGTACAATATGTTATTATTTTCGACGCGATAGGCAGCAATACTAATTTTTGTTGTGTATCTGGCAGATGGAAAAAACAGGCAAATTACTGCACGGATGAGGTGATGGCTTAAGTGGTTCCTCGCTATTGCCACTGCGCTGAATGGTTTTGACCCCTACACCGTACACGACACAAAAAATTTGTGATTCACAAATATTTGTTCCGAATCTGAGGGTACTTTGTGTTTGTAAAGCTCCCCGCGACATAGGAATTACTCAAAGTACAAGAGATGACTTTATAAATCTTTATCTACCGCACTCAAAGACAACTAATGAATAGAGATATTAAATTTAGTTCATACTTAATATTAACTAAAAAATTTACTTGACTTTTAATATTAAGTATCTTTGAATATAGGCAATTAGTCAACTATATCACAGCCCCTCTAAAGATGAGGCAATATCTATTTGTCAGTTAGGCGCAATACCAGACGACTAGTCGCTAAATTAATGTTTTAACAAAACTCAATAATATTTTCTTGACCCGTAAATCAAGCCTTTTCGAGTACATTAGTGTAAGATTACAGTCTATTGAAAAACCAATAGCGCTTACAACAACGTGGCATTCAATCCTAGTGGTTAAAACAATCAGTTTTCTTTAGGTTTCTTTGTTACCACGGTCTATCGACAGTAAAATAATAAATAGGATAGTTGATTGTTTGATTTTGTACATTGTTTTTATACATGATCAAATAGTAATCAAAGGAAATCTTTTTGTGCAAATAGTATCAAAACTGGTTTCAAAATAAGCTAGTAATTAACGTTTTAAATCACCAGATTTAAAACGTTAATTACTAGCTTAGCTATAACCATATAAGAAAAAGTGAGAGTGTAGATGGGAGGGAGATTGATTTCACTCGAGCAGCTATATTTTTATAGCGGTTATGTCACAGTTTGTATAATGCATGATTTTTTTGTAATTTGACTATTACCACAAGATTTGAAACGCTTGTCTTAATTATTTTTGATTAGATTTGACAAATTCTTTGTATTTTGGAGTTTGGGTAATGTAACTTTATAACTTAAATAATATAAAAATGTGTGTCAACTACTACCGTAATATGTAGCCCAAATAAAAATTATATGTATTCGGTTTTCAGACTTCTAGCTCAGTGGCTTCGACAACCTCTTCGCGACATAAACTTGATAAACGAACGCCTGGATGTGGTCGAGTTGTTAATGAGTAACTCACAGCTGCGGTTACAACTGCACGAAGACCATCTGAGGCGCATACCGGACCTACAAGCTCTGGCCAGGAGGCTGACCAGGAAGAAGGCTAACTTACATGATTGTTATAGAATATATCAGGTAATCCTAACTAATATTATAAAAGCGAATGTGCATTTGTTACTCTTTCACGCCTTATCTACTGGATCGATCATCACGAAATTTCGCATAGACGTTGTCAGAGTTACAGAAAAGGACAACACAAGGAGGGTCAGGTTTCATCCAAAAAATAGTACTAGTAAAGGCTCTCGAAGCATAGAAAAAAATTGATTAACGCGAGCGAAGTAACGCGTTTATATATCATTCTTTTGTACGTGTATATATAACTTGACTCCTCAACGGCTGGGCCGATTTTGATATACCTACCTATATTTTTATGTGTTTTTAAGTGGATCAATGGGTGGTTTATGTTTAGTTTTTATTTACAATTGGATCCGATAAACCCAAGTGCGCTCTATATTTCTTTAGTCTCACAGTCCGATAGGACGGCAATTCGACACGTCCGGAGAAAGATCAGGCGCAGAACCCAACGGCTTCCGTGCGTTAGAAGGCACGGGTGTGCAACACCGCCAACTTGCTAACTCCGGGCTGCTATTAAGAATTCAGAATGATTAAAACTGAAAACCAAAAATAACATTTTGATAGCCTGACCCGTGATTCGAAATCAAGACCTAATGCATAGCAGTCGCATACACTGCAGTTGCGCCACCGAGGCAATCACCCAATAAAACAGTATGTAACTCTATAAACGGTTAATAACTTACTAACAATTGCAGGCTATCAACAGACTGCCATCGTTACTGCAATGCTTAGCTGAAGCAGAGAACGCGACGGTACATTCGTCCCTCACCGAACCGATATCTGAGCTCAATGAAGATCTCGGCAAGTTCCAACAGATGATCGAAACCACTATGGATATGGATGCTGTTGATAGAGGTCATTTTACTTTTCTTTAATTTAAAAATATAGCCAAGCTCTTTCGCTTTCTTGTGTTATCAATCCCTCATTACCAAGGACGGCATAGTGGTAGTAGTCTAAGCCTTTAAAAATAAATACTGAGTATGATCGCGGTAATACTGACTACGTAGTGTAAATGGTCGCCTCGCCTCGGTCTGCCACTGCGCCGAGTGTAGCGGGTTCGATCCTCTCCATTATGGAGAAGCATGTTATAATTACCAATTTAATATAATTTTTAAGATGCCTTCATATGCAATTAATTTGAATAAAGTTTGTACCTTTTTTAAAATTTAAATACCTACTTGCAATTTACAAATTACTTTTATATTTAGAAATCTAATAAACTGAAATTCCGTGGTTTTCAGGAGATTTTCTCGTGAAACCCTCATTCGACGAACAGCTTCAAAACTTAAGTGAACAATTAGAGGAACTGCAATCATCGGCTGAGAAGGAACTAAGTAAAGCTGCGAGAGATCTTGGTCTTGACGCCGGCAAGACTATCAAGTTAGAGAGTAACCCGCAGAACGGATTTTATTTTAGGTAAAGTACACAGATTTTACTTAACTTTATTTAATAATAATATCAGCCCTCTAATAAACTATCCCACTGCTGGGCACGGACCTCTTCTCAGTGTGAGAAGGGTAAGGCCATAGTCCACCACGCTGGCCCAATGCGGGTTGGCAGACTTCACATATCTTCGAAAACATTATTGAGAACTATTAGACATGCAGGATTCCTCACGATGTTTTCCTTCACCGTTAGAGCAAGCGATAATTAATTATTTAATACGCACATAACTTCGAAACGATCTATACTAACTAGGGATCGAACTCAAGACCTCTGCGTGGCAGTCCCACGGTCTCCCACTAGGCTATCGCTGCTACTACTACTTACTTTATTTACTTAGAATAAAATACATCGTAAGTTCTATTTAAATATAAATATTCCATTGTACGTAAATGTAGCAATAACAATATAATAATAACTACTAAGTAAGGCTTATCATTAGGTTAGAGTTACACAAACGACTGATAATTAATCGTAGATGGCGCCACTGTAAACATTGTTTAAACATTTATGATATTAACTTGAAATAATTTATTACGTAACAGTATTTAAACAGGTATGGCAGCAAACAAATAATTAAAACAGAAAAATAGTTTCATTTTGGTGCGAAATTGCGATCGACGGTTCTTGCATTGGCTTTCAAAGTCAAAGTCAAAGTGTTTATTGCGAACTAAGTGTAGATACATAAGGTGTTTAGTAAAATTATAGTGCTTAGAACTTAGTGCCTTTTACAAGCATTGCAATATTATTATAATAAACGAATATTTAAAAATTATTTTCTACTAACAATTATAATTAATATTACTACTTACATCTAAACCATATAATATTATAAGTTTATACAAAGTCTGTTATTTTATTATTGCACAATATAATTACATACATACGCTTACAAATCAAATAAATTTCTAACATCACAATTATGTTTTTCTTTATTAAATGTTTATTTATTATATTTAGCTTATTTATTATATTGTTTTTATAGGGTCTTAGTCGAGGTTGCGGATCGTCATCGCATTTATTTAGGTGTTTATGTTCAGTGTTTTATTAATTTTTATTTATTTTCTAAGAATTCTGTAATTGAATAATGGCATTCATTAAATAGGTTCTGATTTGCTTGTTGAATGAAGGTAGGGTAATGGCATCTTTTATAGTTTTAGGCAACTTATTGTATATTTTTACTGCCATGTAGTAAGGACTTTCATTTAACATCTTTATTCGGGATGGTGGTAAGTGTAGTCTATCTTTATTGCGAGTGTTTATATCGTGGACATCATGTTTTGTAGAGAAGGTATGGATGTTTTTATACACAAAGGTACAAATATCAAGTATATATATTGAGGCGAGTGTTAGTATATTTAGTTTTACAAAACATGGTTTGCAACTCTGTGTATTATCTATTTCTGCAAGAATTCGAATACATTTCTTTTGAATAATGAATAATTCCTCCACGTTTACGCTATTGCCCCACAGCATGATGCCGTATCGTAACCATGAGTATGCGTATGCGTAGTACGCGGATAAAGCTGTTTCTAAGTTAGTGCTGTGTTTGATTTGGAAGAGAGCATATGTAAAACTTGACAATTTAGATTTTATCTGTTCAATGTGGGCCTTCCAGTTGATATGTGTGTCTATGTTTATTACTAATAATCTAAACGAATTAACTTCTTCTAAAACTGTATTTGCATGAATAATGTTTATATCGAGGGGAGGTTTCTTGTGTGATCTGAACTGCATGAGTTTTGTTTTATTTGAGTTTATTTCCAGGTTATGATCGGCAAGCCACTGTGTAATAGTTTGGAGTGTTTCTTGGATTAGATGATTGTAATTTTGTATGTTGTCACATTTTATTAAAACAGAGACGTCATCTGCAAATAGTACGGGAAGCGAGATTGTTGGGTCTAATATTTTTGGCAAGTCGTTAATATATATTAGAAACAATACACACCCTAGTACACTTCCTTGAGGGATGGAATGAGTTAGCTGTCTCGCTTGTGACCGCACGGATTTAATTTCTTTTTTATTACTGTCAAAATGTTCAATTTGGGTTATTTGCGTTCTATTATTTAAATACGATCTAAACCATTCATACGCCGTTCCACGTATACCGCAACCGTAGATCTTCGTTAAAAGTATGTCATAAAGAACATTGTCAACCTTGAACCTTGTTTTTTGTCGTTAATATGTTGCAGTGACGTTTGTACGTATTTGTATACTGCTAGTGTAGTTGATTTTGATTTCCTAAACCCATTCTGGCTATCATCCAGTATGTTGTACTTCTCTAGAAATGTGTACAGGCGGTTACACATGGCTTTTTCAAACACTTTAGCGAAAGTCGGTAGTAAAGCTATGGGTCTATAATTATTTGGAGTTAAAACATCCCCTTTTTTGTGTATAGGTTTCAAGAAGATTTTAAGTAAATGTGGGAATTGACCGTCGCCAAAGATTTGGTTGATTAACAGTGTTAATGGGATAGATAGCTCAGTTGCACATTGCTTTAATAATATAGGTGGGATACTATCTATTCCGCAGCTATGTTTATTTTTAATTATTTGAATTATTTTGACTATTTCTATTTGATCTACTGGCCGTAAGTATAGAGAGCATAAGGGGGGGTTTACAACTGGCTGTCCGGTCGGCTTGGTGGAGTTGGGTTTATTTTGGTCTTGTCCTATAGTCGCAAAGTAATCATTAAACAAATTGCATATTTTTGTTGTACATTTAATTAGAGTATTATCAATTTTTAATGTTAGATTTTCCCTTTTATTCATTGTCATTTTACCAGTTTTTGTGTTGATAATTTTCCACATTGTTTTTACTTTGTTGTCGGAATTTTCCATTAGTCTAGAATATTCTAGCTTTTTTGAATTTTTATTGTTGATTTTAAGGTTTTTGAATATTTTTTGTAGTATGTTTTTACAATATTATTTTTGTCTGTTTCGTTTAATATAGTTCTAAGGGATCGTTTATGTTGACATGATTTATAAGTCGCTTTAAACTTTGAGTGACATAGTAAATCTAGAAAGAAGAGCCTAAATAACAAGAAAATAATTTTAGTTTTATATAATTATGGGTAATGGACTTACCATTTTAATAAGGATAGTTAATCGTATGCATACGGTTATATAGTTATCTATCATTACATATAGGGTACCAGATTTTGCCCGCGGCTTCGCTCGCGTTAATCGAGATTTGACATTAAATTTCTATTCCTCGGGAATTTTTCTAGGTGAAAGGTAACCTATGTCCTTTTCTGTATCTATAGACAGCGAGTATGCGAAACATGATGTTTGGTCGAGTAGTTAAAGCGTGAAAGCGTAACAAGCAAAGACACATTCGCATTTATTAGTTAGGATAGCTCTCTGGAGACCAGGAGAGCATACGAGCAAATAGTAACAGCGTGTAAAGTCATTCGCGATAGAATGGATTCACCCGATCTGCTTTGTGGGTTGTCTTGGCTCTTTATTTCCAACAACTATTGTAGCAGCCGAAAGCACAAGTTGTTAGCTGCCCTTACATGCCATACTGTTGCGGGAGCTTAATCGCTGCTACCAAGCACAGCTATTGTGCTTAACGGTCTCCTGGATTCAGACGCAGTTATTGCTCTTTTTGGATGGATAGGCAATGATTTTGTAAGCTTGTTTGAAGCTTGATGAGAAAGATGTACAATCGGATTTGTTTCTTATCAGTGCTGTAGATATTTTTATTATATCCTTATGTTTAGTTAGTATTATTAGCTTGATGGGGCACTTACTAAAAAATGTGACCTTGACATAGCAAGTAAAACGTAGTATCACCGATCTGGTCGCTTTTAAGAATCTCGATACAGCTAGTGAAAGCATCATCATCATCATCATAATCTCAGCAGAAAAACGTCTACTGCTGGACATAGGCCTCCCCCAACCGCTTCCTGCGACCTTTACCAGGTCGTCGGTCCACCTTGTAGGAGGCCTACCCCTGCTCCGTCTTCCAGTGCGTGGCCGCCACTCCAGAAACTTTCTACCCCAACGGCCATCGGTTCTGCGCGATATGTGCCCTGCCCACTGCCACTTCAGCTTGGCTATCCAAAGAGCTATGTCGACAACTTTAGTTTTCCTGCGGATCTCCTCATTTTTGATTCGATCCCGCAGGGAAACCCCGAGCATAGCTGTCTCCATCGCCCTCTTAGTGACTTTGAGCCTTCTGATAAGGTCCATAGTGAGCGACCACGTCTCTGATCCGTATGTCAACACTGGCAACACACACTGGTCAAAGATTTTTGTCTTGAGACACTGCGGTGTATTGGACACGAAGATATGTCGTAGCTTCCCGAACGCTGCATTCTATTAGTATCCTAACTAATATTATAAATGCGAAAATGGGTTTGTTTGTTTGCACACTGGTCAAAGATTTTTGTCTTGAGACACTGCGGTGTATTGGACACGAAGATATGTCGTAGCTTCCCGAACGCTGCATTCTATTAGTATCCTAACTAATATTATAAATGCGAAAATGGGTTTGTTTGTTTGTTACGTTTTCACCCCTTAACTACTCAACCGATCAACATGAAATTTTGCATACACGCTGTCAGGGGTACAGAATAGGACATAGGATACCTTTCACCCAGAAAAAATAACTGTTACAAACCTAACCTAACCTAACCTACATTTACGCGAGCGAAGTCGTGGGCGAAAACTAGTAAACGATATAGCCGCTTTTGAGAATCTCGATATATCAAGTAAAAGTAGTAACAGTTATCTGGTCTCCTTCGACCACCTCGGCTTAGCGAGTTAAAGCATACTGATAGTATCATCGAATCAGTCGCTTTTAAGAACCTTTATGTAGCGAGTAGCGAGAGTAAGAAAGCGCTCTTAGAATAAGCGATAAATTACATCACGATAATTATAATAAACTAGCTGACTGTCGAAGGCTAAGTCGTTGGGCTGTCAATCTGTACAAAAAATCATTTCACGTAATTAAATTCAATATCATAACGTCAATCAATCGAAAACACCATTTCAATTTACGAGATTGCCCGCGAATTTTTGTACACAAACCACAAAACTCCTGACAATTACAAACACCAAAAAAATAAACAGCCAAATCGGTCTAGCCGTTCTTAAGTGATGCTCCGTGATACATGGGGCAATTGATTTATATTTATATAGATAACGATAACTTTTGTATGTAATAACTAAAACAAAACCTAATCATCCTAGTTTATTTTTACAGAGTCACTTTAAAGGAAGAACAATCTCTTCGTGGAAACAAGAAGTATACTATTATAGATGCGATAAAGGGAGGAGTCAGATTCAAAACTAACGCGTTGGAGAACATTACAGATGAATATACCTCAACTAAGGCTTCATACGAGAAAGAACAGGATAAAGTTGTTGCTGAAATAGTCGGTATAGCTGGTAAGATGACATGTTATCATAAAAAAACTATCACAACGTTTTTGTTACATATTATATTGTTACGTGCTGGGTTCGACGGATAAGAATTCACAATATTACCGACCAAAACACGTTATATTCCAACACACAACCAAATTCAAAACTCAACAAACACTATACTACACTTTTCCACTGTAACCGCTTCAAACTCTGGGGCACTTTCGCCTCCGTTCGCCTCGATGAACACTTGACCGCTTACGATTGTAAACTGACTCGGCGAGCGCTGGCCTTGCCCTTTTATACGTGGTTAAAGCGTTTCTGGAGTTTTCTAGAAACGCCTTACCCGGTATGTGAAAAGTACGAAGATTCGAGAATGTTCCAGTGTTGTCTCTACTATTCGCGTACCTACTACGTAGTTCCGTAAGACGTCAATAGATGGCGCTGTAATAAATTATTAAGCGGAACTGCTGAGTCTTCCCCACAATACCGAGAGATGGCACTGGGTGTAACAATATGTAAATATTAAAAGAAAACTAAAAACGTATAATGAATGCCGATCTCATCGGCCCTGGTAAAATCCAAATGATTAAAACATGATCCCTATCCTAAATTCTCACTAATATTATAAATACGAATATAAATTTCTTTGTTTGTTTGTAATAAACACCTTAACTACACGACCGATCATCATAAAATCTCGCATACTACGTCGTGTCAGAGGTACAGAAAAGGACATAGGGCGGGTACCTTTCATCTACAAAAACTACTGTTACTTACATAACCTACATTTACGCGAGCGAAACCGTGGGCAACATCAGCAGGTACCCATCATTCCCACCTATATTATTCAATAAATATGCTACTGAACTTGCAATTTCTCTTATCTTATTTTAAAAATCCTGCACCGGTACCAAACCAGCAATCTTAAATGTCCATTTATTTCTCCGGTGTATAAAAGGGGCCCAACATTTAGTAAGCAATTATCGCCCTTTTTCTAAGCATTGTATTGTTGCCAAGAGTTTTGAAAGTATTGTTTATGAACAATTATATAATGCTTTAAAAATTACTTGCCTGTATTTCAACAAGATTTCAAAAAGGAAAGTCGGATTTACACGGATTACAGTAAGGCATTCGATTGAAGTGATCATGCGATCCTTAGAATTCGATTAGAAGGTGCGGGTAAAAGAGGTGACTTATGACTTATTACGATGGTTAAGTCGTTAAGTATTGGTTCAGTTGTAGTGTAATATTTTTGAAATTATGTTATAAAATTGTTAATAAACAACGCGATAAAATCCGTATAAAGTAGTCTATTAAACACTTGACCGTTATTTGAAGCTTACTAAATCGAGAGAGGCGCTAGTCGACTTCCGCCTTATTTTCGCTCTCTTTCGCTCTCCTCGTCGTTTCATATATATCTTTCTCTCTCGCACATCCGGTTTCCCACCAGGTGCCTCGGCCGAGCGTGTGTTCGGCGCGGCCATATTATTTTGTATTCATTGGCGTTAATTTGTCCGCCGCGAGCAGACATAGTCGGAACAACATTGCAAATTGAACTTATTAGAATTTAGTGTTTAGTGAATACGTTAAAAGTGATATTCAGTGCATTCCATAGGATAAATGCAGTAAGTCTAAATACCATAAAAATATTCGCATCTATGTTATGTGGGTAAAGAAATATTTATTCTAACGGTGTTACCGTTCGTCTTTACCTTAATACTATAGTATTGCTTATAATTATTTTATATTGAATTTATCCTTTTGCTCTTTAATCTTAGGAACTGTATTTTTATTATTTTGAACACCGCCCGAGATAGAAAATCTCAGACGGCCGCGGTATTCAAATTGTTAAGCGTTTGAATTTTGTATAGGATGGAGGCGAGTGATAATATTATTGAACCGGCTCCCGGGCCATCTGGGCTACAACCCAGAAGGCAGACTTCGCGCCGGGCAGCACAGGGTAATACGAGCTCGTCCTCTTCTAGTGATAGTAGTAGCTCTTCAACCTCGTCATTAGAGGGGTCACCTCGTAAAAAACATCGCCGCCGCCGGCACACGGAAAGGGGAGGCAAACATAATCGCCAAGCAATATACAATTTAAATTTGATATTGAAATTAAATTGAAAGAGCCTGCCGTGGCCAAAGCGCCCGAAGGTTACCTTAAGCGCTTACAAAACATCCAACACCTTGACAAAAGTGAATGGTCTGAGGTAAGGTATACAGAAGTGCAAAAGATATACAATCACATTCCTGGCTTTACTGGCCTAGAGGCCAACGAAGAAGTCAAACCTTATGATAATCTTCGCCACTTAACTTATGCCGATAAAGCTTATTGTGCTCTGACCTTTTGCGCACTTAAACAACGCGAGGTATTACAGAACAGTATGACTGATCTTATAACCTGGGCTCGTGACAAAGGTAGTTTAACACCTGATCAGTTGCATAGCAAAGTCACTGAGCTATTTTCAGATGGAGAATATCATAAGGTTTATACCGATATGCTTCAGCTCATTTGCGGCCACCGTGCTGAGACGATTCAAATGCGTAGAGACGGGATAATAAATTTTGTTTGTGACCCACTCATTAAGTCTGCGCTACGCAAAATCCCGCCGTCCAGTCAATATATATTTAATCCCGAGTCACTGACAACAATTTTGGAGAAAAGTGGAGGCGTCAAAAAGGCCTTTTTCCCTCCAAATAAAAGTAGCTACAAACCTGGTTCGCAATCAGGAGCTAAGAAAGCTACTCGCTACCCCTCGCAGGGGCCAGCAAATATTTGTGCATCCTCACAGGATGCCCATCACGCTTGTTGTTAATACAATACAATGCAACCATCTAGCCTCTTCAGGCCATAACCAGCCATAACCAGCCCCCGCAGTGCTGTAGACACAACCATCCCTCGCAGGGAGTAGGTTACAAAAACAAAGCTGTTCGTAGGTCAAATCACAACTTTCGTGGGCCCTTTCGTCAACATAGAAGTCAACAATGAGGGAATAAGCAAGCGGTCAGCAATAATAGAAAGCGGATGTCAGCCACCGATAATCATGGAGGAAGAAAAAGAGGAAGATACTGACTTACGGGACTTCAGGGCAGGCCAGCTAAAATATTATGTCAATCGATGGAGGAAACAGGGTGCGCCAAGTACACTGCTCCGAATAATAAAATATTATCGCATACCTTTTCTCAAAAAGCCTGCCATTCTTCTGCCCACTGCGCGAAGTCCATTCAAAACAAAGGAATCCAAGGAGATGTCCACAATCGTTTCACAAATGACAATGCAAGGGGTTTTGGAGGTAATTCCATGGTCCCCGAGTTTTGTATCGACCATGTTTCTAGTCCCCAAGGCCGATGGGACTTCCCGGCCAATTTTCAATCTGAAAATCTAAACAAATACGTTTACACAGAAACATTCAGGCTGATAAACGTTTTTCGTGTCCCCGACTTCCTTCAACCCAACGACTGGCTTTGCAAGGTGACCTCTCACAGGCCTACTTCAATTTACCAATAGCTCAGCCACACAGACGATTTCTGAGACTAATTTACCAAGGAAAACTATTGCAAATGACCTGCCTTCCGTTCGGTCGCAGTACAGCGCCCAAGGTGTTTGCAATCTTGACAAACTGAGTACATATCCAAATAGTGCTAGGCCATTTACGCAACTTGGGATGGCAGACGAATATCGAGAAATCGATTACATCTCCTTGCAAAAGCCTGATATTTCTTGGAATTCATTGGGACCCATGGCTAAACGAGAAATCACTGCCGCTCGAGAAATTGTCAAAATTCAAGAAAACGGCATTGGATTTATTGAACAAGGGCACAACGACTACAAAAGTACTACAAAGTTTGACAGGCCTCTTAAACTTTGCAAGTATTGCTGTGCCACAGGGCAGACTACACTTTCGAAACACGCTATTGTTTCTAAACAATTTGCTAAAAGAAGCCCATGTCGGCAATTACATACTACCGATAGAGGTTCAGGAAGATTTGAAATGATGGCTCCTGAATTGCCATCGGGCTTCCCTGATTCATTTTCCACCAGCGTCGTCTCACTTTTTAACCACGGACGCGTCATATATAGCATGGGGGGCACAGCTCGACGGCTACGCTCTTACAGGGCAGTGGACAAGGCAAGAACAGCATCTCCATTGCAACCAGAAGGAAATGCTTGCAATACTGAAGGTTGTAAAGGAAAACGGACCACGTTTAACCGCGTCAACAATACTCGTGCAGAGCGACAACAGGACTGTTGTAGCCTTTCTCAGAAACGAAGGGGGTACCAAATCTGCACCTCTAATGAGCCTAACAAAAAAGGTTTTTCATCTGTTGGACAAGTACTATATACACCTAAAAGTCCATCATATTCCGGGCAAATACAACAGCCATGGAGATGACCTATTCCGTCATCGACGACCACCAGAGTGGCATCTCTTACCCCAGTGTACAGAGAAGATATTCAAGAAATTCGGGGTGGCCATGGTAGATCTCTTCGCATCAAAAACGGCAAAGGTGGTAGTGAATTACGCATCACTGGACCAGAACGATGCGCAAGCAATATTTCACGATGCCTTCTCCCGAACCTGAATATACCCCCTAGCGTGGGTGTTTCCTCCACCCTATCTGGTCCCCAAGGTGCTAACTCACCTCAATTCAGCGACCGGCGTGTTCCTCTTGGTAGTTCCGAGGTGGGAGCAAGTATTTTGGAGAGCAGATCTAAAAGCACGGGCGTTAGCAGCGCCGTTTACAATCCAGGATCTTCCAGGATCTACTTCTTCACCTGATAGACACCGTGACCGGCCTCCCAACCCCCAGAGTTCAAGAAATGACACTAAAAATATGGAAATGTGGGGGTGGTCACAGGACCTGACAGAATGGAATGATGCTCAGTTACAACTCTTATAATCCTCTTGGCGTCCGTCTACCAAAAAGACATATAAATTAGCATGGAATAGATGGCTGGAATGGACTAAAAAACATAGTTTAGATGCCTTACATCCCACGGGTCAAGTCTTGGCTCGTTTTCTTGCAGATTTGTATATTATAGATGGTTTGGCATATAACACTATTCTGCTACATAAATCTGTTGTCTCCATCTTAGGTAATACTGATAATTCTGGTAAACTAAGTTCCGACGTTCTAGTTAATCATGTTCTAAAGTCTATCGCGTTAAAGAAACCGGTAGCATAAAAGCCTGCAGTTTGGAACATAGACAAACTAGCAGATTTTTTATGTAGTTATTCTGTAGATGAAAATAATGTTTTTGCTACCTGTAGACACACAGCAACCCTACTACTTCTCTGTTCCGGTAGGAGAGTTCATGATTTGACCTTATTAGCCGTAGACTCAAAACACCTTACTGAAGGTAATGGCTATCTGATACTTTGGCCCATATTTGGATCTAAAACAGATACCGCTAGCTACAGACAGTCTGGTTGGAGATTAACCTCTAATACTGACAACAAGAACTTGGATCCGTTATTCTAGGTAAAGCGTTCTATATCTGTACTTATGGAAAAACGTCAGTCGGGATGTTTTATTAATCTGTTTCTTAACATTAGAGGAAAACCTAGAGTTGCCTCTCGCACAGTAATCGCGGGATGGGTTAAATCCCTGTTAGCTGAGGCAGGAGTAGTAGCGTCAGCTGGGAGTTTACGATCAGCTGTGGCTTCCAAAAATTGGGCTGATAACCTCCCATTAGACGAGATCCTATCTCGAGGTAATTGGAGATCTCGAAGCAGATTCTCCCGCTATTACTGTAGAGAGGTAATGCCATCTAATAATAGTTGTGGTATTACTAGATTGTTTGATCCAACTAATTAACTTATCTTATTTCGTGGTTTCTTGACCTGATTATAAATATAGTAAAGCTCTGTTAATTTAGGCATAACTATAACGTTATTATTCATTAGTCTCATATCTTTACACATAAAAACACTGTATTAAAATATTTTAGGCACTTCTTAGTTAAACAAAGGCTAGAGAATACCTAGTACCTAATAAAGCTTTTTATTTGTGTGATTAATTCTTTAATATGTGCCCAGGCAATTGTGATTAAAAACGTATTTATACATGGCAATTTTTTATTCACGAATTATCCATAGTGTGTTTATACTTCTCCACGCACATCTGCTGTTGGCAATTACACTATTTATTCATTCACATTGGCGTCTTTTCCCACCAGGAGAGTCAAGTGTTTAATAGCAGTATTTTACCTGAAAATAAAACACATATTAAATACTTACCTTATTTGAAGCTTACATTTTAATTCTACCTGGTGAAGAATCTCGACTCAATGAATACAAAATAATATGGCCGCGCCGAACACACGTTCGGCCGAGGCACCTGGTGGGAAACCGGATGTGCGAGAGAGAAAGATAGATATGAAACGACGAGGAGAGCGAAAGAGAGCGAAAATAAGGCGGAAGTCGACTAGCGCCTCTCTCGATTTAGTAAGCTTCAAATAAGGTAGGTATTTAATATGTGTTTTATTTTCAGGTAAAACACTGCTAATTTCTATGTAAGATATGCGCGTACTATTACATATATTATATTATTGACTGCACGTATGGCGTAGTGGTTTCAGTAGTCGTCTTTAAGGGTTCGAATCCCACACGGGAAAAAATTTGTATGGTCCACAAATGGTTGTTCCGAGTTTGGGTGTACTTTATGTTCGTTGTTTGAATGTTTCTTAAGTCCTACGCGACGCAGGAACCATTACGAGCGTCGGAGATGACTTAAAAAATAAATATTAGATATTATGTAGATTTCAAACAAAATTAAAATCTACCATCATAAAAATATAATGAGTAACTAAGTTTAAAATACAAAAGAAACACATTGTCGATAGTTATAAATTCTATATGAATTTATAACTATCGACAATGTGTTTCTTTCTAATAAAATCATTTCATGTAATAAAATTGTTAATAAACAACGCGATAAAATCTGTATAAAGTAGTTTAAATTTAATATAAAACATTCGCGTAAAAATACGACAATATTATATTATCATTATTTTTGTTTTAGCGGGCTATTCAGAATGCCTGTTCTGTCTATCACACATCCTATCCCGGCTAGACGTACTGGTGTCGTTTGCGGTGAGCGCGTGCAGTGCGCCGGCGCCGTACTGCCGCCCCACCGTCTGCGACAACTTGGATGAGTTCGTGCTTAAGGAGCTCCGCCACCCATGCCTTGAGATACAGGAAGGCATTTCTTTCATACCAAATGATGTGGAGTTCCGACGAGGTAAGCTTTGATTAATTATTAACTGTAATAATATATACACCGTGTCTCAAGACTCTTAAGAAGCTGACGACCACGCATACTATACATCAATTTAAGTCATACTATACAAAAATTCTAGACAAAAGTATAAAAAAATAGACGCAAGTGGAAGGTGATCCAACGATCTGGTAAGGGTCGGTATTAGACGGGTCTGTGTGGAAAACCTTGGGTGAGCCCTATTCCATCAGTGGACGTCCATCGGCTGAGATGATGATGCAAAAAATATTGTTCGAAAACGACTTTGACTTTTAGGTAACCAAAACAAAACAATCTATTGCACGCAATGTATAGCGCGCAGCGCACACTGACACGCCACTATCCTTGTGTGCGTGCAAACCAAGATAACCTACATAAATAATAGGTAATTGTCTGCACAATTTTCTTAAACACTAAATATATTTTTGTGTGCGTAAACAGTAGGTAGGTCCTTACCTAATGCTGATCGACGCCGGCATCGTTAATAAACCGCTATAGAAATTGACGAGTTGTAGCTTGGATTGCCAATCTTCTACACGGATATATGTAGATGTGTGCCCAGCACAGCGTGTTTCGATGTACTCGCTTCAGGATCGGGTGTAACGGTAGTGACCCCGCCAAGACAAGCCAATCAAAGCGCAAGGGCACTATACATTTTCTCAAAGCGCTACGTCGTTTTTTGAACCCTCATAACTTAGGTTTGGATTATACCAGATAAACAAAATTCTTGGGATATGATGTCACTAGTAGACTTATTAAACATATAAAGTTTCAATTGCATCTTATACTTTAGATTTTATTGAGTTACTTCTTGGGGTGGGGCTCCAAAAAGTAATATCCTTAAGTTGGAAAGAGCTCAGAGAGCAGTATTAAAGGTATCTACTTTCCGTCTGTTACTCTATCCTACAGAAGACCTATACAAGTGTTGCAAAGTCCTCATCGTGAGGCAGCTATTTGTTTTGAACACTGTCGTTTTACAACACCAAGACACTCCTTATGAGATAATTACTAGGAGACGGAAGGACATAATATGCCGACCATTCAAATGCAACTTCTCTTTTACCAAACGATTTATTTGCTTTCAAGGACCTCGTCTATACAATAAAATTAACAAAACACATAATATCTATCCTTTGCACACAAACTCCCTTAAAAAACTCATTACCACATATTTACTGCAACGCTTATATCTTTAAATTTTACCACATCAAATGTTGTATGGGTTGGGACTGGTACTCTTAATACAAGTTACGACAACATAAACATATTTGTCAACTAATTATATATTGTGTAAACATGTGAATATGTATTTATGTTTATATAAGTGTTAATTGTGTTTATGCAAATAAATAAATTATTATTATTATATCTAGAAAGCTCTGATTTCGTCACTGACTCACTCACTAATGATCATCAAAATTTTCTATCGATATCGAACCAATATTAGTTACGAGATATAAAAACTATTTTGTCGAATTAATTAAAAAGTTATTTCTCTTTCTCTGACAATTGCAGCGCGGAGTAGTGCTTGTCACGGGCCGGAACAACGTTACGCACGCTTGCAATTACGAAACGCCCCAGCCACCGCGGTCGGTAGCTAGTGTTCCCTGAGAATTGCAGCGTGGAGTAGTGGTTGTCACGGTCTATTACAACTCTACGCATATTTGCTACAGGGTCGGGTTTGCTGCACATAGTGACGGGCGCTAACATGGGCGGCAAGTCGACATGGATGCGATCGTGCGGAGCCGCAGCCGTGCTGGCGCACGCTGGCGCGCCCGTGCCCGCCGCACGCGCCACCCTGCCGCGCCTTAGAGCCGTAGCCGCGCGCATCGGCGCCTGCGACGCCGAGGGCAAGGGGCACAGCACCTTCATGCGGGAGATGATCGACACTGCCGCTATACTCAGGGTAACCTAACCTAACTGCTCTACACAGCTAACCCAGTACTGCTGTACAATGCGGCGCCCATCGGCGCCTGCGACGCCGAGGGCAAGGGGCACAGCACCTTCATGCGGGAGATGATCGACACTGCCACTATACTCAGGGTAACATAACCTAACTACTCTACACAGCTCATCCCGTACTGCTGTACAATGCGGCGCGCATCGGCGCCTGCGACGCTGAGGGCCAGGGGCACAGCACCTTCATGCGGGAGATGATCGACACTGCCACTATACTCAGGGTAACATAACCTAACTACTCTACACAGCTCACCCAGTACTGCTGTACAAAGCGACGCGCATCGGCGCCTGCGACGCCGAGGGCCAGGGGCACAGCACCTTCATGCGGGAGATGATCGACACTGCCGCTATATTCAGGGTAACCTAACCTAACTACTCTACACAGCTCACCCAGTACTGCTGTACAAAGCGACGCGCATCGGCGCCTGCGACGCCGAGGGCAAGGGGCACAGCACCTTGCGGGAGATGATTGACACTGCCACTATACTCAGGGTAACCTAACGTAACTGCTCTACACAGCTCACCCAGTACTGCTGTACAAAGCGACGCGCATCGGCGCCTGCGACGCCGAGGGCAAGGGGCACAGCACCTTGCGGGAGATGATTGACACTGCCACTATACTCAGGGTAACCTAACGTAACTGCTCTACACAGCTCACCCAGTACTGCTGTACAAAGCGACGCGCATCGGCGCCTGCGACGCCGAGGGCAAGGGGCACAGCACCTTGCGGGAGATGATTGACACTGCCACTATACTCAGGGTAACCTAACGTAACTGCTCTACACAGCTCACCCAGTACTGCTGTACAAAGCGACGCGCATCGGCGCCTGCGACGCCGAGGGCAAGGGGCACAGCACCTTGCGGGAGATGATTGACACTGCCACTATACTCAGGGTAACCTAACGTAACTACTCTACACAGCTCACCCAGTACTGCTGTACAAAGCGACGCGCATCGGCGCCTGCGACGCCGAGGGCAAGGGGCACAGCACCTTGCGGGAGATGATTGACACTGCCACTATACTCAGGGTAACCTAACGTAACTGCTCTACACAGCTTACCCAGTACTGCTGTACAATGCGGCTCGCGTGCCCGCCGTGTATGCGCCTAATTTTAAACATAATACGATTTTAAATCGCAGGTAATGACTGTATGTAGCGAATCTACCAAGTACAGTTCTAGACTCTGTTGTGCTATTGTGATTTCAAGAAACTTAATAATAATTTGCCATAC
Organism: Catocala sponsa; assembly: GCA_963564715.1. Taxonomy (NCBI): domain Eukaryota; kingdom Metazoa; phylum Arthropoda; class Insecta; order Lepidoptera; family Erebidae; genus Catocala; species Catocala sponsa. The sequence goes on along the minus strand of OY751338.1, from coordinate 14,283,860 downwards.
TCTGGAATCCAGCTCAAGGTTTCATATATTAATAAGTGAACATCCAATCTGAAAATTAGCAATGCTGTCAATGTAATTCTATTTGAGACGTATCAATAAATTTTTTGTAACAAAATATATAATTAAATTAATATCTTCTTACAATTTTCCAATTAAAAAATAACAAAAAATTATAGCAGCTAGCCACTATTTTTTAATGGAGGATATATAATACTATTTATAACAAAATCTTGCCGACGCGATACTCATAAATAGTGTTCTTAGATTCAATGTTTTAAAATCGTATCAAAAATCTTTTTGCAGACCGCAACACCTGACTCGCTCGTTCTCATCGATGAATTAGGACGAGGAACATCGACATATGAAGGCTGCGGAATTGCTTGGGCTATAGCAGAGTAAGTATAAATACAAAGATATACCAAAACATCTACTGAGGTAGAATACGGTAGCATAATAACTAAGATAGTAAAACACGCGGCTAATGTAATTTTTCTAGTTCTTTGTTATTATTTCCAAGTGAACTTAGCCTAAGTTAAAATAACCTTAATACATCCTGTATATAAAACATTGATATCCAGGAGCATTATATAAATAAGATATTCCTTACAGAACAATATGGTTTTAGAAAGGGTCGCTCTACAATAAATGCATGTGTTACACTTTTAAAATGTATGTTTTTGTGTACTTCGGAACTTTCGGAAGATGCTATTTTGTGATCTCTCAAAAGCCTTTGACTGTGTTGAACATCAAACGATATTGTGAAAGTTCAGGCATTATGATTTCGGAATACTCTGCTGGACCTAGTTTATTCATATTTAAGTGGTAAGAACCAGTCACAATAGGCGTGCCACAGGGCCCAAGGTTCGGTGCCTTTCTGTACGAAGGGAGCATGTCATTGGCGAATAATAGCATATTTCACAACTACAATAATATGCTATTATTAGCCGATTACACATCTGACCCCTCAGTTAGAATTAAAAATAAAGTATATCAATTTAATAATAGGGAAAAAGTTTATATGGGTCTCCACTAGTGATGTTCCGGATATCCGCATCCGCGAATATTCGCGGGAGAAAAAAGATCCGTTTCCGTCACATTTTTGACGGATCTTTTACGGACCATTTACCTTATTAATTTTTAATACATAGATTCAATTATATATGTAGGTGATTATGTAGCAATAAAATACTATTATATTTCAATCAAACTATTTATTATTTCTAAAAATAAACAATTTGGCATCGACATTTATCGTAGTGAGTTAACATACGATACAATACTGCACGTAACTTAAAGGAACTAAATCAACTATCTAATATATGTTTAAACACTTACTATAGTATAGGAAGTTATTATAAAATAATAGCTTTTGCGCGCGGTTCCGCCCGCGTGGTACCTAGGTACATCAATAAAAAGTAGCCTATGTTCTTCCCCAGGTTTTAAAATATATCTGTACCAAATTTTATCTAAAAATCTTTGTAACATTTATTATAGAAAGTTATAAGATCAATTTTTTAACAAAAATTAATTCTTAAGGTCACGCTCACCGACACCGATTGAGTAAGAAAGTTAAGATCCGTATCCGTACCCGCAGATCTTGACGCCAATGATCCGTATCCGTATCTGCGGATCTACATTTTTAATTATCCGGCACATCACTAGTCTCCACATTGACATTCATAAATTGTCGGTATTAATCTTTCATTTGTTAATAAAAGATAGAAGAGAGAAGAAACAGAAGTCTTTTCCATCAAACACTTCTCATTCAAAGTTGGATGGAAATGTCGTGACAAAGCGACAAAAACATCAACATTAATTAAAATCAGCATCGAATACGTATAAAAAAGCAATTCAAAATAATCTTATATCTATACAAATAAATAAAATTGAAGTGTCTGTTTGTAATGTCAAAATAACAGCTTTTTATCTAATGCATATGAAAGTATATAAGGTACCTATACGAAAACATCTATTTTTAAAATTTCTGTCTGTTTGTTCCGGCTAATCTCCGAAACGGCTGAACCGATTTTGATGGGACTTTCACTGGCAGATAGCTGATGTTATAAGGAGTAACTTCGGCTACTTTGATTTTAGAAAAAAAATAGGGTTCCTCGGAGACAAACAAAAATTAAAATCTACGCGGACGAAGTCGCTGGTAACAGCTAGTCATATATAAAAATCCTAACTAATAAAGTTAAAATATTAAATTTACTTATTTTCCAGGGAGCTAGCGACTAAAAGTCAATGTTTCTGCCTGTTCGCGACACACTATCAAGAACTGACAAGGTTGGCGAGCGTACACCCGGGCGTGGTAGTTAACTCGCACGCAGAAGCGTCCGTCGTTAATGGCCAGTTGTTACTACTGCACCGCATCGCGCCCGGACCCGCATTACATTCCCTTGGGTTACATGTCGCTAAATTGGCTGATCTACCCGATTCTATTATTGAGGTAAGTAATCCTATAATTTGTCCTACCTACTAACCCTTACTCATATTATAAAGGGCAAGTCAGTAAAGACTAGTATTTAGCACAGCAAAAAAATACTAATTGCACACCAAAATATATTTAAAGAGATCAAACTAAGTCGACGGAGCCCCGCTTCGCGGGGCCCCTATTTTTGGGTGGGTTTAAGAAGGAACCTAACATAACCTAACCATTCCGAGACGGAATGCAGTGATTTGAGGCGTATAGGTGCTCGTTATGATATATTTTAGTAAGCATATTTTGCTGCGCAATTAGTATTTTTGGTGGTCATTATATTTAATCCCTATTATAAATGCGTACATGAGATTGTTTGTTTGTTATGCTTTCACGCCTTAATAACTCGACCGATTATCATGAAATTTCGCATACGCGTTGTCAGGAGTACAAAAAAGGAGCATACCTTCCATCCACAAAAAACTACTGTTCTCAAGCGAGCGAAGCCGCGGAGTAAAGCTAGTATGATATGTGTGAAAGTTAAGTTATTTGTAAATAATGTACAAATCAATCATCGGCAACTATTCTATTAACCACAATCTCACCGCGAGTTTTTTTTATTTGGCAGACCTCTTTTATCAGAGGACAATATATTTTGGTCGGAATTTTATGTGGTTGGTATAAGAGAACTGTAAGAGCTAAAACTGTACTAAGTGACGTAATGTGTTTTTTTGGATATCATTTATACAACCATAATACCATTTGATAAAATCAGATTGACTAATACTGAGCCGGAAAATTGCTACCTTTGAAAATGTTGGATAAATTTGATTTGACTATTTCGCTAAAAAGAAGCCTAAACGCTCAAGTTCACGATACCGTCGCCGCGCCGACATCGTTCGTCACCGTGTCTCTCACCTGTGTATACGTTCGCGACCGCTTCGTCCCCGCGCCGCCGCCGCGCCGACATCGCGCCGACATCGCGCCGACACCGCGCCGACACCGCGCCGCCACCGCGCCGCCATTCGCCAGTGTTTGATTTTACTTATTCCATTACCGGCCGCCACCGTATGCGATCGTATTACAGGATTATATATGTACAGGAGCCGTAATTGTTACAATATAAAGTAGTTTAAAACAGTTTAAAGTGTTATTAAACTAAACGAATCATGTAACTATTTTAAAACAATCAGCTGTAATGTTTTATGGGATGATAGATACATTGCTGTAATATTACTGACATTCATATAAAATAACCTTTCTTTGCAGTACGCAGAAGCGAAACAAGCGCAACTGGAAATTAATTTGTTCGATGTGGAAACAGCTGTGGAATCGCAAGAAACGACGGAGGGCCATAAACTAATAGTAGATTTCTTGCGCAAATGTAAACAAATCCAACAAGATAATGCATTCGACGAACTTATGATGAAGGAAATAGCAAAGCTTAAACAAGAATTGTTACAATCGAATAACAAATATGTAAAAGCTCTCATGGCTTGATTTTATTTTTGTGTCACAAATATATTTGTTTACTTTATACGGTGTTCCATTTTTATTTATATCATTATAACTTATTCAGTTTTGAATAAAGACTACATCCGCATTGAGAATAAACCCTGTGTCGCAGAGAGTTACAAACACTCAAACAACGGACACAAACAACAACCAGAAATGATACCAGTTCGCTTTAACCTATTGAGTTGCAGCGGCAACCCGGCGGCCAGAAACAATAGGTTTTTAATCATTTTTGGTATTCTTGACGTGATAGGTTATACTAATTGTAGGTATAGAGGGGACCTCCGAGTTTGCCTCTCCGAGTCTACCCAGAATTCGCCGAAGCGTCTTTAGATTATTCAACGACAGCCTAGCAATCGAGATTTGGTTACTATAGCCGCAATTATTATAAGTCGCCCGTTATATGACGATTATATTAAACATTCTAGTTACTCGCCTTAGGAAAGTTTCCAGATGCCAAAGAAAAGAAGGTTTCGACTTGTGATGTGTGGCGACATTTGCTCAACATTTTCGAAGAAAATGGCCTAGTCGATTATGACTAGCCAGGACATTTCAAAAAGTCAACTGTGGAAATGGGTTAGGTGTTGCAGCTTGTCAAACTCTTTGGTTACCGACTAGCTCTGCACGGTAGAAATCGAATCGAGTCGATCTAATTGACTACACGGATGGCGCAGTGGTTTAAGTGGTCACTTCGCAAAAATTTGTGTGATCCGCAAATAGTTGTTCCGAGTCTGAGCGTTCTTTGAGTCCGTTATTTGAATGTTTGTAAAGACCCTCGCGACAGAAAAATTATTCCTAGTGCGAGAGTTGACTTTTAAGAAAAAGAAAAAAATATAAATGATCATGCTACTATACTAATAAGTAATAACACCTGCTTGTACTCATAATCAAACCACGACCGACGATTACATCAGTACAATACCTGAAGGTGTCAGTTTTGATTTTAGCAGTCTTTTGCGCTGACTATTGGGTCAACTGAAGATCTTGACATGACCCGCAAAAATTGCGTTAAAGAACTTAGTCCTTTTAGCATTTTATCTAAAATTCATAGCGCTGGTATAAGGTTTCCCAGACCGAATTTCTGGCCTTCTGCGCAGAAATATTATAGAGAGCGTTGTCGGTCCGATGTAATATGCTAGCTCGCAACTTTGCACGTTGAATAGTGTTTTAAGAAACCTATTTTTCGGACACCGCATTTTTATTGAAATAACTGCTAGATATAATCATTTATATGCAAGATTTCGTATCCCCATTTAGATAGTATGAATAGTTTATGAAAAAAAGAATTTTAATCATAATATTTTCAGCCGAATATGTAGAAAATAAAATATATCTCTGAAACTATATACGCAAAAGCAATGTTAAGGACATTGATGGCGTCTTTAATGCTGTGTCTTTTAGAGTTTAAACGAATCTCATAGCTTTATTAGATTAATTTATGAACGCGTTTTTCTGTTTTTAGTTGTTTCTGTCGAGTATTTTGCCGTATTGGGAAACGTTATTTACACTTAAATTATTATCTTTGTTTCCCCAAACAACTACATAAATTACACGTCCCAATTCCATGGAATGTAGAAATGATTCCAGATTAACGGTTTTCGCTAGGGCTGTCACAATTTTATCCGGATTAACTTAATTTTTATTTGATTTTGATTATTGCAACAATAAATATTTTAAAATTTAACTCTCGTAACTACTAGGTACTTTTTAGGGGTAGTCACAATAAATAATGAACAGCTATTTTTGCTACAAGAAAAATATATCCGTGGCGCAGCGGTAGTGAATGCGACTGCTATGCATGAGGTCTCGGGTTCGAATCCCGGGTCGGGCCAACAAAAACGAATGGGGTTGTTCTGTTAAGAAATCTCAATACGAGCTCGGAGTTAGGAAGTTGGCGGTGTTAGACACCCCCGTGCTTCGGAAAGCACGTAAAGCCGTTGGTCCTGCGCCTGATCTCTCTCCGGTCGTGTCAGATTATCCGTCCCATCGGATTATGAGGGTTAGGGAACAGAGAGTGCACTTGTGTTTGCGCACATACTTGTGCACTATATCTCCTGCGCAGATGGCCAGTCTCCGTTAAGATTGACCACCGTGACCGAAAATTCGGTCTGGAGGACATTATTATATTATTTATCAACTAGAGTGAATTTGTTACTTATAAATGTGCATAGCATTTGCAGCTTCATGGTACAACATTGATAGGTACACAATTAACGGTTGTCCTGCAAATAAATATTCAATTTGAAATTTAACGGCTATTTATTATAACAGTTTTTACACGAGAATAGACAGTCACTGAAGAATAGAAATAACCCGTATATTTTTAGATGATTGATTTAACTTAAATCAGATCCGGATATAAATTAGGTATTATCTGAATGTGCAACAACTTAACGTCCTAAAATCGGGATGAAACTTAAAATGCTCGTAATTTCTAGATTCCATAGAATTGCGATGTGTGTCATATATATTTATATTATATTATTTATATTTTTTTATTTATTTATATACAGGGTGTAAGGGACGGTGTACCGAAAACGTTGCACAATCGTTTGTCCATAAGTACACAACTGAATGGAAATGTCAATTCAAAAATGAAACGTACGATTAAAGTTTTATGCTAGTACATTGTAATTTACACTACGCAATGTATCGCTACCAATGCAATGTGTCCGTCCGCGCTATCGTATCGCGCTTCCCGCGCACCAACGCTACGCGCGCTCACATTATCTGACGGAGCCCGGATCACCTATTTTAGTGATCTACTACAATAATAATTTAAACGTTGTGACTAATAATCGGATTGTACAATTTTATTATTGTACTTACAAAAAATTTTAATAAATTGAATAACGTCTTATAAAATTAATCTTATACGCACATTTCGTTAATGTTTGTGTAGGTAAAAACAGAAAGCCAAATGTGTTTATAAAATAAAAAGGTAGGGTGATTTACGATAAATTCTTTGAATTAACAGTAAATTGTAAAAGTAATTAAACCTTACAGATCTCGCGGGCCTTATAAGATATGGTTCAAAATGGCTGCCTCCAACTTGTTCACAAACTTGCGCACGATTGATTGTTTCGGCGTGAAGGCGAGGCATCATGGAGGGGTCTGCGATAATGTCAGCTTCTAACTTTACAAATGCTGCCGTTATACGATTTCGCATTTCGTCCGCAGTAGTGCACTGACGAACACTTTTTCCTTGATATAGCCCCACAAAAAAAAATCCAGCGGTGTTAAATCCAGTGAGCGGGCTGGCCACGAGTGAGGCCCGAATCGCCCAATCCATCTCCGAGGAAATGTGTCGTCAAGATATTGGCGCACTCTGAGCACGACATGCGGTGGCGCACCGTCGTGTTGAAACCAAATTTGAGGTAATTGAGCAAGCGGCAAATCTTCCATTTGATCCCATTCTGCGGCAAGGTCGGAACGTAACTCATCCAGGACAGTCAGGTCTTGCTGTAGAAAATCCAAGTATCGGGGTCCATTCAAGCGCTCCGGTAAAAAGTAAGGCCCTAAAATTTTTTTGTTATAGTTACCATACAATACGTTTACTGACCAACGCGTTTGGTGACCCGTTTGTTGGGATGCATGTGGATTACTTCGCGCCCAAACGTGCGAGTTACGTCGATTCCACATGCCATTCCGAGTAAACGTGGATTCGTCAGTCCAGATTATGTGGGATACAAAATTTGGATGTTGCCGCTGCTGATTCATCAACCACCTGCAGTATGCAATACGCCGAACTTGATCGCCAGGCACGAGAGCTTGCACTTTATGAATACGGTACGGCCGTTGTCGATCTCTGCGTAAAATTTTATGCACAGTCCAGTGCGATAGGCGAGTTCCGTGGTTACGGCGCAGAAGTTTAGCGGTGGTTCGCGTACCAAGGTGTGGATTACGGTGAACGGCATCGAGAATTCTCCGCTCAGTGGAAACTCTAATCGGCCTGCTGGAACCCTCCTGATGCGGTACTATGGGTAAATTATCCACAACTCGTTGATACGTACGAGAAATCACACGACTGTCCATAGGGTGTCGAGCGTCAGGATACCGCTGGATGTAAATGCGAAGCGCCAACGAAGCATTGCCTCGTGCCTCCCCGTATGCCATGAGCATTTGTCCATATTCACGTGCACTAAATGGCTGACTCATTATTTATTAGGTACAAACACAACTTTGTAGTTACACAAGAAAGTTATAAACAAAACAAAAACGTTAACAAAATGTTATGAACACAGTAAATAAACACAATTTAGTACACAAAATAGTTATAAACAAAATAAAAACTTAACAAAATGCAACGAAAATAGTAAACACTCGCGAATACGAGAGATTACGTCAAGTACTTCCGATTCCTGACAGTAGCGCGACCGAACTAAAGAATTCAAAAATAAATTTCTTTTGCAGTTGTAGTCATATTAGATAGGGATGAGATACATCTATCTAATTAAATAAATCCATAGTCGATAACTCTCATAAAATATTTTTATGAGAGTTATCGGCTATCGATTAATTTTATACTTATACATAGTAATAAACTGTTTATGGCTAATTCTATTAACAAATTTTTGTTACAGTTTTGTATTTTAACAGTTAAGTAAAGATTTACTAGATTACATTACATTGTATGAATCGCTGTGTACAAAAAGCTTTGTTTTAAAACAATTAGATGGTCTTTTACATTAATTATTATTAAAAGTGATTAAATAAACTCATACATGTACATTTACGATACGAAATATCAAAACAATTAATATTTTTTTACATTTAAAATGCAAATGGATATTGTAAAGTGATAGTAGTATAACATTTAATTACAGGCTACTTTAATCATTACAATCTTTTCAATCTACGTGACTAATTTAATAATAAATAGTGCTAACACGTTCATGTAACCTTTACTTTTAAAAGGAAAACAACTATTTTATTTATTAACCTATCCCGCTTTGTTTAATACACTTTTTTCGATATCGATCATTGACCATAGATCTTCCCTAGTTCAGTGGTAGTAGGTACGATGCGGGCGGGTTTTTACACAGCACACTATTGCCGGTGCGTAAAAAAACTTTTTTGCGTTGGTCATTGCCTTGTCCGCGCAAGATCAGCTGATTGGTTCAACTGTGTTTATTTTGTATGTTTGGATTACATAGCTGTTTTTCGGTATTATGTAGTTTTTATTGATATTATCTAGTATAATGGGTCGTTTACTCATTATGTAATCATAATCAGTTAGAAAAATGTGAAATTTTGAAAGAAAATTCGATAATTTTCCGGTGGAAAATTCCTACGTTTTCCAACTCAGAATGATGGTCCGAAGCTAGTATTTCAGTTTTCGGTGAACCGTCACTTACATCCTGTATATATATATTTCTTTTTTTTTCACTCTGTGGTTCTTTTTGCTGTATCTCCTTAGCAATAACAGAAGTGCACGTACGTAAGTATGTAAGTACGGTTGACGGTCCTTGAAGGAATGATCACCCGAATCGTGGATGAGAGACGCCTTGCCGCACGAAATCGCATCGCAGCAATTCGTGTCGCAGTTTTCTGCGTTGCGAATTCGCATCGCGCCGATTCGCAGTTTTGTGTACAAGGTACATGCTTGCCGGGGCACTGGAGCGTACAACACCGCCGATTTCCGGGCTACTACTGACAATTTATTGTCAGGAAAATCCAATAACTTATTTTTGGCCCAACCCAGGATTCAAACCCCAGACCTCATGTACAGCAGTCACATAGGTACACATAAATGCTTTCGTATGTTTGCCAAACTACTTGGCAGTATATGATTAGGTATAAATGAGACAAAGTTGTAGTATAGTCTAGTTATAATTATCCAAAGGTGCATCTTATATACTAACGACTACGTGTTGATCACGGATAGTAGAAACATTTAATAGATATTGAACGTGCGATAAAGATCATAAGATTGCGATGTAGATTGTAGATACAGCACAAAGATATTGTACTGTAACAGTACACCCCCCTTTAAAAAAAAAAAAAATATTATTATGGTAATAGTGTTTACAATATAAATTTGACCTAGACCTTACTAGTTATTTGCTGATGTATATAAATAATAATGCTATTGTACGCGGTGGAATTTGATGACGCCTGACCTAGACCTTACTAGTTATTTGCTGATGTATATAAATAATAATGCTATTGTACGCGGTGGAATTTGATGACGCCTGTTGTGGTGTGATTTGCTGACGTATGTAATTTTGACTTAGCTGTTGCACGAGTGTTTATTATTTTTTTCCGTTAAACTCTTCATTCTTCTGTCCAGTGTTTTCATTATGCCGTAAAGTAGGATCACGCCGATTGTTAAAATAATCTGTCCCATTGCAACATTTCTTGTCCACCGTAAGTCCTCCTGGATCAGGTTACGGAGTTTGTCCGCTTCGTTTTGATTGAGGCAACTGTCCGTATTGTATGTTATCTGGTCCTTAGAACTTTGATTTCCCATTTTAGATGTCTTGTTGTTACGAGTAGTTGTGAATTAATGGTATATGTTAAGATCTATGTTAATATATATACGAATAGCTTGCTTATATCAGCGATTTTTTATAGACGTACTACTGGCTTTACTTTACGTCCCGATCGTGTAGTGTACGTGTGTGAATGTCTGTAGAAATCCTTTGAATCTGGCACGTAGTTTGATTCGTCATTGATCATGAATGCTGGTTTCAATCTATCAATTGATATCACTGTCTCTTTATCCCTAATTCTAATGCAAAATGTTTTATCTGTTTTACTAATTACTGGGTAGGGTCCTTCATACGGCGGTGTCAGGGCTTTCTTAATTCTATCACACCGAACAAATACGTGTGAGCATTCTTTGAGTTCGGGATGCACAAATATAGCTTGGTTGTGGTTTTTTCTTTTCGGAATTGATGTCATTTGTGTGATGTCCTTTTGAATTTGTTTTACAAACTCTTCGTACGTTGATAACTGTGCTGCTGATGACTCAAAAAATCCTCCAGGGAGTCGTATTGGCGTTCCATATGTCATCTCTGCTGAACTATAACCTGTGTCTTCTCGCAAGCTACTCCGCAACCCGAGTAAAACTGTTGGAATTTCTTTTAACCAATTTTCGTTGGATTCTCTTGTCATTAACGCCACCTTTAAAGTTCTATGAAATCTCTCTATCATTCCATTGGATTGCGGATGATAAGGTGTTGTCCTAATTTTATGTATTCCCAAAAATTGTGAGAGTGACTCAAATATTCTTGATTCAAACTGTCGGCCTTGATCCGTAGTAATGCGCAATGGACATCCAAAACGAGTAATCCATCCTTCGAAAAGTGTCTTGGCTACTGTTTCTGCAGTTATATCTTCTACCGGAAATATTTCGGGCCATGACGTACAACGATCTATGATTGTGATTAAATATCTCTTCCCTTGTGAAATCGGAAGTGGTCCGACGATGTCAATATGTAAATGTTCAAAACGTTGCGCTGTCATAAATGTACCAGGAGGTGATATCGTATGTCGTTGTATTTTTGATTTTTGGCAGGCTATACATGATCTACACCAATTATTGATATCTTTGTTCATATACGGCCATAAATACCTTTGGGTTATCATTTTTCTCGTAGTTCTTTTTCCTGGATGGCTCATACCATGAATGGTATCGAAAATTTGTTTGCGAAATTGCTTTGGTAAGTAGGGGCGGCTTTTTCCAGTAGACGTGTCGCAGGTGATGTTTATTGTGGAACCCGGAAGCGTAATGTTTTTGAATTTTAATCTTTTATTGTCACGTAATTTACTTAGTTCATTATCTGTTGATTGACATTTTTTCAATTCAGCGTAATCGATAGGTGATGGCACGTATATTTCCTCTATTCGAGATAAGGCATCGGCGGTAATATTGTCACGTCCGCTTATGTGTTGAATGTTGGTACTGTATTGTGAAATGAAATCTAACTGCCGGACCCGTCGCGGTGTATCGTTTGATGATGGTTTTTGGGAGAATGCGTATGTCAAAGGTCGGTGATCCGTAAATATTGTAAATTCTCTTCCCTCGATTAATCTGTGAAAATGTTTGACGGCCATGTATATTCCTAACAGCTCTCTGTCAAACGTAGAATATTTTTGTTGAGTTTCGCTCAATTTTTGTGAAAAAAAACCTAATGGTTCCCAATTGCGTCCGGATTTTTGTTGTAAAACTCCACCAACGCAAGTAGCACTAGCGTCGGTCATGAGCGCTAGTGATGCGTTGCGGGAAGGATGCACTGTTAACACTGCGTTTTTCATGCTTTCCTTGCATTTTTCGTAAGCTTTGTCTGCTTCCGTTGTCCAAGGAACAGGTGAATTATCGTTCTTTTTTGAACCATGTAGATATTCGTTTAAAATTCTTTGATTTTCCGCTGCGCGTGGAATATTACTTCTGTAGAAATTGACCATGCCCAAAAATCGTCTTAATTCTTGAATTGTTTTCGGTTTGGGAAATTCCATGATTGCTTTGTAATTTTCTTCGGTAGGTTGTATTCCTTGGCTCGTTATATGATAACCTAAGAAATCTATTTCCCTTCTGAGAAATTCGCATTTTTCGAGATTAATGGTTATTCCATTCTCGTGTAAACGTTTGAAAACCGTTTCTAAATGCTGATAATGCAAATCTTCGTTGTCCGATGCGATGAGACAGTCGTCTACAAATATAAATACGAAGTTTAAATCTCTAAATAAGGAATCCATGAATCGTTGAAATGTTTGTGCCGCATTGCGTAATCCGAAAGGCATTCTTAAGTACTCAAAAAGTCCGAAAGGTGTGATGATGGCTGTTTTTTCTATATCTTTAACAGGAATACAGTGGTATGCTTTGCGTATATCTATCTTGCTTAGTATCTTCTTATTTTCTAATATGTATGTAAAGTCAGTTAATCTTGGTAGTGGGTATTTGTCCGGTACTGTCGTGCTATTGAGCATTCGATAGTCTCCGCACGGTCTCCATTCGCCATTTTTCTTTTTTACCATATGTAATGGGCTTGCCCATGGGCTATCTGACGGTCGGCAAATTCCGAGCTCTATCATATTTTGAAATTCCTTTTTGGCTATGTCGTATTTTTCTGGAGGTAATGGTCTTGCCCGAGCTGCGACGGGTGGTCCTGTAGTGATAATGTGGTGTTCAATCTTATGTTTGGGCGCATTGCGTAGAGAGGACTCTTTCGTGATGTCTTCGTATTTGTTTAAAAGTTGCGTAATACGTGAATTCGTTCCCACTGCGATAGTACGAATTGTTTGTTGTGTCGCTTTTTCTGAAGTTACATGCGTTGTCAGCTCTGTAACTTTGTCGATAAGTTTGCGACCTGCTATGTCGACTAATAGTTTATAGTGCTCTAGAAAATCTGCTCCAATTATTGGTTGTGTAACATCGGCGATTATAAAATTCCATTTATAACATCGTTGTAGTCCTAAATTCAAGGTAAGCGTCTTCTCGCCGTAAGTCCTAATTTTAGTCCCATTTGCAGCGTATAGTGTGTATTGTTCATTTTGTAAAATTGAATATCTCTGTTGCTTGCTAATGACTGAAATATTTGCGCCCGTGTCAATCAAAAACTTCATACCACTTTTTCGGTCGGTAATGGTGAGGCGATTGGATGGGTGGATTGCACAGAGTTTCGCCGTTGTCTGTGCTCTTATTCGTTTCCCTGGTTCCGTACGTAAGTCATTGGTTTCCAACCGCATGGTTTAATGCAGTTCCTTGCATATTTTCCGAATCTTTCGTGGTAGTAACAAAATCGATTTGCTCCTCTATAGTTTGTTCTCGGCCTCATAATCGGGAATTGTTGACGTTTCTTGAAATGATTGTGCGTGCTGGGTCGATAGCCATATTGACCTTGCTGAATTGCGTCAATATCTATCTGTAATTTTGCTAGCTGGGCTAAAATGCATGCTGTATTGTTGTCGTTTGAAGTGTCGTTGCTAACAGCTGATATTTCGGTTACTTTTGAATTCATTATTATTTTGTCTGCAATTTGGCTCAGTTTGTCAATTTCCATGTCTTCCGTAACTGCTAGAACCGTAGTAACTGATGTTGGTAAAAGCCTGAACCATAGTAGTTTAATTGTTTCGTCACTGATTTTTCCTCTCCCGAGGACTCGCATTTGACGTAATAACTGCGAAGGTTTTTGTTCACCGAGTTCTGTCTCTGATATTAATTTTTGAAACTGTCGCTGTTCTGTTTCTTCGTAACAATCAATTAAACGTTCCTTGATGTTTTTATATTTATCTGTAGTCGGTGGTGAAGTGATTAGGTCACTAACTTGTAGTATTTCTTCCTTGGATAATTTTGCTATTACTGTACAGTATTTGTATTCGTCTCCTTGCTTCTGTGGTGCTAATATGGCTTCTAGTTGCGTGAACCATAATCTTGGTTGGTCTTTCCAAAATTCCGGAATGCGAGATAAAACCGAGGTGCCAGCAGCTACTTCAAGTGTTCCTTGCTGATTTATGTTCGCCTTGCATGGTGATTGTGCCATGTTTCTTGCTGCGTATTCGTTCGTCGGGTCACCAATTTGCCAAACTACTTGGCAGTATATGATTAGGTATAAATGAGACAAAGTTGTAGTATAGTCTAGTTATAATTATCCAAAGGTGCATCTTATATACTAACGACTACGTGTTGATCACGGATAGTAGAAACATTTAATAGATATTGAACGTGCGATAAAGATCATAAGATTGCGATGTAGATTGTAGATACAGCACAAAGATATTGTACTGTAACAGTATGCACACGTGGAGTGTCCATTATTTGGAAGTCAGATGTTCTCTCCAGGGTATGGATTACTGTGATTTGGCAGGGCCATCTATTGTGTCTTGATATACTGTTCTCAAACTTGACAAGTTGTGACTGATCACCTCGAAATCCTCATGATTCATTAATTTGGAATAGTACATTAATGAAAAAATCTAATATTTTCCCCATACAATTTAATATACCGGACTCCTATGTTTGCATAAGGAGTACGGGTGCCGAAATGCTGACCATTGATTAATAAATAATTATAATAAATTTTTATTGCCAATAATATACAAGTCCTTATAATAAGTGACAGCTTATCAAAAATTAAATATTATTGTAAAAGAACCTGTTATGTCAGATTTGGCAAAGCCTGTCACGCAGAAAACTTTAAATTAGAATTTGCCAATATGGATAAATGACAATACTTAATTAATAATACAAACAAATCAGAAAAATAAACATGCAACTATTAGCATTAATACAATGAAATACAGCGATATTATCAACAAATTTTATATACAAAAACAAGAAATAAATGCAAAATTATATTTTAGTTAAAATAGCAAATATCAAATTAAATTCTTTAAAAAGCTCTCGGTGTCGTCGTAGGTCCAGGTAAGTATTTTTTCTTATAGCTACTTTAGCACCGTACATCGATATGTTGGCTAAAGGTAATAGTCTGCAAGGGCGGATCCACCGTTGTGGGCACTATGGGCATGCCCACAACCCTAATAGACTTGTGACGTCACACTTTTACGGTCTATTGAGATTGATAGGCTGATGATAATAAACGCTATACGACTCCTGAGACAGCGTCGAGATACCTATTTCCTCAATCTAGTGTCCCTATATTGGCTTACTGGCTACCTATTAGTAAAGAAGAAAAATAATAATTTATTGATTGTAATTGGTTTGGAATTTAATCGAAACTGTTTGACTATTTAATTGGACGAAATCGGGTCTGACTTCCTCCAATGATTATTTTCATTCCTAAGCCCAAAGTCCTGATGCGCGGAAGAAAGGAAATAATCAAATTCAAAAGTCGTTCATGAGTCATGATTGTTCATGAGCGAGTTCGTACTCCGACTCGCACTTGGCCGATTTTCGGGTGGCTGTGACCACAACCTTTTTTGAGGGCTGGATCCGCGCCTGATAGCCTGTTCATTTTATTATAAATATAAGACTTCATAAAGGCACAGAACCGCCTGGCAAAAGCAGTATTTATCTTAATGATAGAAAGTTTGAAAACCCGTTTCCTGATCATGTTCTGGTAGTTACTAGAGGTAAGAACTAACTTATGCGTTAAAAGTGTTATTTTATGTATAAAAAGCTTTCTTACACTTGAGTAATTCAGTTTCTTTAAATAAGTGAGTCGTAGGGAAACGCTTTCTCAGCATTGTTTTCAGAACAGCGCGCTGGCATTGATAATATATATATTGGTGTATTTATAGCGGCGCGGAACCCTATCATGTAAATATGACAGACCAGTGTGTTCCAGACCCCTGAGGGCCATCCACTCTAGCCTGTGTTTATCATTTCCATGTGCATTCAAAGCTGCCTTGACGGTGCTCTCAGAGAGTCCTACGAATGGCTTGGGTCCCACAAACAGTTGCTCCGAGCCCTTTCTGGCTAATGCATCAGCCTCCTCATTGCCCTGCAACCCTGCATGCCCCGGAACCCACACTAGTCTGACTGTGTTCTTCCTGCCAAGTTTGTGAAGGGCCTTAACACAGTTCAGGAGCAGTCCGGAGTCCACCCTACAGAAGTCCAGAGCCTTGAGACAGCTTGACTATCACTGAGAATATAAACAATCCTGTCAGTGACATTATTGTTAATATTCTCCTGAGCACAGGCAATTATAGCATAGATTTCCGCTTCGAAGACCGTTTCCTATTTGCCCATGCTTTGGCTCACCTTGCAGTCGTTGGCATAAATACCAGCGCCTGATTCTGTTTCCATTTTGGAACCATCAGTGTACCAGATGAGACAACCCTTGTCAGGGGATTGTAGACCTTCTCCATTCGTCCCTCGTGGAGACCTTTATTTTAAAATTCTTTTTGAATATGTGCATTGGTTGCATTTTGTCGCAAACCATGCTCATAATTCGCGCTTAAATTGCATTCACAGCTTTATTAACTGACCAGCACGGTAAGTCGGCCATATTATGTAAATTTTACGATAATTTATAGGTACTTAAATATATCACTGAAATATGGGTAGAGGCAAACAATAATTTGTTATAAAATTAAATGAGCAAATCAAATGTTTCTTACGCTTCTAGAACTTAAGATTATAACCATCACTAATTTAAGAAGTAATTTTACACTACCAATATAATATTATAAAATTGATTTTATTATTGTTTATACGTTTTCATATCTTATGATTTGTAAATTTAAAAACTTACAACTAGCACAAATGAAAGGAAACTAAATTGAAAATTACACCATAGTGCACTCAAACACAATCAATTATTATCCTCTTGAACTAAGGTTAAACAAATTTTTTTACCTACCCACATAATAAATAATTATTGCCAGGTCTAAAGATTTGTAATCGCGAGTCTATAATTCCGTGCTGCTAAATAGTTAACATTAGTCTGTGATGCTTTCCCGCCATTCGCTTAAGCGGTAGCTTTAGGTTGGTATTGGAATTGTATTTATTGTTTTTTTTATGGTGTACGACGCAAGCGAGCAGACGAATCTCTTGATGGAAGTATTTGTTGGTGAACCAACTACCTACTCAGCGGCACGGAATTTTAGTCAAGCGCTTAAACTCGCCCTAGTGATGTTCATCAACATCACTGGGGCTAACCGGGGCCTACAGCGCTACATTAGAAGACCGCACTGAGCAAATTAATAGTCTAAGGCTTTCTTTCTTGTCACAGTAAATTTTAACAATAAAGAGAGCCCTTTTTTACGTAAGGAAATGCTCCTGATGCATACCATTTCGCCACAAAGTGAGGCGAGATGGTTATGTCGGGCTCTTTCGAGAATTCAGACCTATCGACTAAAACCACCATGGTGTGCCAGATCGCCGTTTTGTATGGTGGGTGAGTCGCTGGAACTAAAACTACATTCATCAGCGACTAACCCAGCATTACCCAATGCAGAGATGTAGTGTCTGCGGGCGACGACTCCTGGACAACGACCGGGCACAACAGAGGGCGTCGCCCTGACTCGACTGAGGCTGGCGGGCGGGAGATCTCCATTCTCCCACCCGTGGCCTCACGGATCCGCTCCGCCGCCTCCTTCTGTGAGATGACGTCCTCGCAGAAGGATGCCACTGCTATCCACTTCCTCTCGCTGTCGACCATAGTTTTGATCATGGCCGGCAGCGAGAAGTCTTCTCCTACAACGCCCTGGAGTTCACGACGCTG
This sequence comes from Catocala sponsa, assembly GCA_963564715.1. Lineage (NCBI taxonomy): Eukaryota > Metazoa > Arthropoda > Insecta > Lepidoptera > Erebidae > Catocala > Catocala sponsa. The sequence goes on along the minus strand of OY751338.1, from coordinate 14,265,794 downwards.
CATCACCCAAGCAGAACATTGCTCGAGCGTGTGCTGCACCGTGTCCTCCTCACACTCGCAGTGGTGGTAGATCGGACTCAGTTCTCTCCTAGCGACCTTATGCAGGTATGTACTTGCCAAAGCAACCGTGCCCCAACAATACCTGCATTAAGCGGAAGGAACGGGTCCCATGCTGCCGCCCTACCTACCGCTCCAACACCGGCTGGAAGGCACATGAGAGCCTGATCCAATACTATGTGATGTTTCTTCGCTAAGTGGTGGTTCCTGTATAATTTTTTCTATTCTTTAAATAAAGCCTCTCAAAGTAGTAGGTACACTCGACCCGTGTCACGGGGGACTTACAGAGATACAATTAACGATCGGACCCAAAGTCACGCAGACTCAGAACAACCATTTGTGGATCCCAAGTAATAGTTGTTCGTGTGGGATTTGAACCCACAACTTGATTAAAGAAAAGCCTCCGATCCACTTTGATAGCATCCATATACATAAGCTTGCCCTAAGTAATCCTGCGTTGGTATTTAGGAATTATTGTTATGTTGTTAGCATGGAGAGTGGTTGTACTCTGTATTTAATTCTACACTGAAATTTACTCTTGCAGAGTTGACTCTTTTTACATTGTTGACAATGTACTATTTCGTAGTGTTACTGCTCGCATTGGATGCGTTTATTGACCACGTAACCGTCATGTGATATAGAAAAGTTCTTTAATCCTCTCAGACTATTTCATTTAAAGATATGGTATGAAAGTCTATGTTAACGGACATTCTCTACATTTAAACTTTCTTGAACAGAGAAATCTACAATAATAATATAAATGTAATAAGATCATTTATATATGCTATACCTACACAAAGAAGCAAAATTAAGGTCCAGATATTTTAAAATTTATCGTGATCAGTCAATTTTGTTCAGTCGATTTGACGTCTGGCTGTGCTGATTAATTCTGCACCGAGTATAATTATTTAAGTTCACGCAAGCCTAGACGTTTCTGCTGATCTACACATATTAGATTGTACCACCGTATAATTATTTAGCCGATTAAGTAATCAGCATTTGTCTCATGTTTTCGTCAAGTAAAACTTCACTACTTGATCTCTTGGTGGAGAAAACTATTTTTTAAATTTTAATCTTGCTTCTTAAAAGTTACCTATTGTGACGCTTGCTCCCCAAGGAATGACTGAAAAAAAATCTTTAAAAAAATAACATATTATGATTTAACAATTTTTATTAATAATGAAATAGTAATCACATATGAAAAACAAATTTTAATGCGACTTTTAAATGAATTCTCTTATACATTATTTATAGTGTAAGTCAAGACAATTATCCAGTGTGTTAAGTTGCACTAGTTGAAAATATTAATCACAGGTGAGAATGCACTTACTGAAACAATAATAATTTAAATGCGAATTCTTTAGCTAGCCGTCTCATAATAATATACATTATTTTTGTTGCATGTCAAAGAGCATTATTCCGTGGTTTGCGTTTAGTTGAACTAGTTCAAAATCCCTTAAGAATAACAGTCTAAATGCGTTTTTACTTAAATTCTTGTTATGCATTGCATGCACATGCTACAGATAAATAAAACTGTCTTGTAAAATGCTATCAGTAAATTAATTAAATATGTTGCAGTCAGTATTATCATCTCTCAATCTTTAATTTACATTTACATTATTATAATAAATTTACTCTGTTTATTATTTGACCCAGCACAATAAACAACACCGAAGAATATAATTTTGTTATTTGTGTAGATAGTAATTGTTGCATTCTAGTTTGTTCATTGTGCTGCTAGTTGTTATGTACACTTGTCGGTGGGACAAAATTATTAGGTACCTACAATATTTCACTCACATTATTCACATTATATGTCATATCAGACAACACACATTGATGGAAAAGCAAATATATACGACTACTGCCCAGGTTTACCAAATTACATACAATGCACATATTATAATTATCTATTTAGCTATTTTAGACTAGCCTTTCACATAAACCCAATATTAATGATACAGTTTTGTAAACATAAAGAAAAGTAACATCTTTAGAGAAATTAAATATAGAGATAACAGCAATAAAATTATATAGATCCTTTTCGGATTTTGTACATATGCCTTCCAAAAATGTGTAAGTCTCGAAGCATTTTTAAATAATTTAAAATCATTTCAACATCAAAAATTAATTTGTCTTATATATTACTACGTTGAGTTTTAAATTTGCCCCACCATTTTAAATTTATTAAATCACAGGGATAATCCTGGGCCACGTTTCCACGGCAAGAAATCTGTATTAGGTTCGAAAGATGTCATTGTATAAAAGGTTTCGGCAATACTGAACTATTGCTAATATAATACGCTAATATTATTTAAATGTGATAAATTAATTCTAAATTTTAACTAACAGAAGTAGGTCTTATGCTGTTGAAGGGTATGAGTCGATAGATGACGTAGGTCGACGTTGATCAATCGATGTGGTAGTTTTGGCTAATCAATCGATGCCAGTCCATCGGAAACCATTAATGATCCACGGTGGATCGAGAGTTGAATGATGGTGGATCGAATTGCTACGACGTAGGCAACTGTCGCGATAAAGCCTAAAAATATGTTCATCAATTGATCCACGACCCATAAAAACACACCGATTTGATGTAATAGGAATTCTCGAACAACAAATTTGGTCACCTATAAGACCTAATCGAATCTACCCTAGCTGTTACAACAGCATTCGTAGCTTCTTGCACTAGCGTGTTCCAACCCACAGCCTATGAGACTGTTACTTTGTAAGTTTTCTCGCTGCGGAAACGTGACCCTAAAGAACGTGGTTTCAGCACGCTTCTTTATTAGACCGTCCCTTAAGACTAGAATCGAGCTTGCGATTCGACAGCTCTTCTCAAGAGAAATACAATCGCACTGCACTCTGAAACGTCCTACGGCACATGGGGCACTTGTCCGCCGCCAATGCACACTTAGCACATGCCACAACATGTCCGCATGGCACGAAGCACACATTGCGCTCCTCAGCGTAGCAAATTTTACATAGTTTGGAGTCGTCTAAGGAGTTCTCTGGAGTATCCATTGTCGAACTAGGCTCGGGAGCTGGCGCTTCGGCCGCTACGTCCTTCTCCGCGTTGGTCGCGGGAATCACGCACGCCTCTGACATCACTTTTTGTACGTACTCTCGGCCTTTTACCAATTGAACATAGGCGCAGCGGTCAAACCAGCGCGCGTGTTGTTCCCATGGTACGTCGTCATTTTCCCAGTCCTTGAGGCCGCCGTCACAATAGAAGCATTTCGTTTTATCGCCCTGTCCGGTGTAGAAGAAACCGGCTTCGGCCAAGTCCTCGGGTTTCTGGCGCATGCATCGGGGCCAGTCCTGGAAGCTGCGCAGACGGGCGGCTTTAGAGGCGTATCGCGGGTGCACGGGCCCGGCCATGCGCGGCGGCGAGTCAGACGCCGCGCGGGACCCGCACTCGTCGCGGCCCGTGCTGTTGTCCGAGCCTGTCAGCCTTCGTACGAAGGGACATTGGGGCGCCCATCTCTGATGGTCCGTGGCAGGATCATCGCCTTCGACCCATTTCATTATCTCCACCTTACAGAAAGCGCAGCGCACTTCGTCTCCGCGACCGAGGTAGTAGAAACCGTTCCGGGCCAGCTGATCCGCTGAGAGGAAAGTGACGGGCCATTTTTCGAACGTTTTAATTCTTTCCTCCTCGCGGCGCATGTCAACAGTGTCGAAGCCGAAGGTGTCACGGTTGTCCGTTTTGTCGATAGAGAATGAGGAAGAAGATTGGGGCGTGGAAGGCGACGGCGTGGACGATGCAGAGGTAGCATCGTAGTTCGACGGCATCACCAGCGGCCCGATGAGGGGCCGAATCTTAGCACTCTTGAATAACGTTGACGCAGGGCCATTTGATGCCACTGAAAAAGAACACATTTGTTATTACATAACTAATAGGTTTGCAATTATTAATGCCCAAATCTCAGAAAATGTCAGTCTGATTTATCTTCGCATCAGATAGCCTCACTATTAAAAGTTGTTAAGGGCGATATAATATCAAAACTAGGACCAATGAAGTAGTAGCCTGTAACTGTCAAAATTGTACGAGTATAACAGCATGACAGTTAGCTGCGGGATATAGCTAGTAAACTAATCGAGGTCGATCGATGGTGGTCGAGCGAAACTGTCACGATATAGAGCGATTCTATCATCAACCAACCCAATCCGATTTGATTTACCTAGTAGGTACCTATAAGCCGTCAAACAAATCAATCATTGTTAATCGTCTGTTTATAAACACGCAGGGTTTAGTCGACAAATGTGTTTGTCATTCTTTATTGAGAACAAATACTTTATACTTATATAGGTACTTATATTTATTTAATATCAATTTATATACCCATCCTATACCGCCACCGTTAAGAGTAATAAAGAGAATACACATCCCAGACAAGATTATTAAATGGGTAGGTACTAGCTGCACCCGCGGTTTTGCTTGAATGGTTCATAACCTATGTTACCCTTCCTATCTTACTATTAGCGTAAGAATGTTTAGAATTAAATCAAATCAGTTATCAAACCAGACATTACAAACATTTTTTTACTTTTATAATTTTAATAATTAGGTAGGTACCTATTTGCCTATATGAAAAGCTACCCAGGATTTTATCATCAACAAGTTATATTAAGTTTAATTGGAAAGTGCTCATTATCAATGGACGACACATATTATGCTTGCTAAAATGGATAAATAACGAATATAAATTGAACATGGCTGCAGTCATATGTATAAGATAGCGGTGAGCGAGTGTGCGTTTAAAAACAGTTTCACATAACAACAAGTTCGCGGCCGTCGGGGCCGGCCCGGCTGGCTGCGTCATCGACATTCCGATGCCTGCAACCGCCTCCGCACCTCAGCCCTTACCCCGGACACTCAGTGCGCATGCACCTCATGACCACAATCGCTTTTCTAACCCCCAGCCAAACAAACCCTAAACAGATGATTGATTGCAAACATAACACCTAAATAGGTATGTATCTATGTGAAAGTATTTCAAAGGTAAAATTGGAAGAAATATTTTATAAACAATAATTTTAATTAAAACATTTGTTAAGTCATATCAAAAAGAGAGTATTTTCGTCAAATTAGACCTATAATATATCAGTTATAAAACGTAAGTTACTATTTACTCTTGACTTTAGATAAAAAGTAGCCAATATACAACATTTATTGTAGTACGAATAAATGTAATGTTGTTTCACAGAATTCAAAAACACAGAAGAATGTTTCACCAAAACAATAGGCCTCCAAAATAGCTAATGGCTGCCAAAGACACACGGATCGATATTTACCATTTCTGCGTGAAGACTCGATTAATATAGGCATTTTAGCAGCAAGACACGTTTACTTTTCATGTAACACTACATACACTCATTGCAAATAAACTTAAAGCTTTTAGCAATACTGTAACTGATTTATAATTGGAGAACGATGAAAGCGTTCGTGTGAGTACGAACATCGTTGGCTACACGTTCACTGTGCCGACTAGTGGTGACATCGTGGCACAACGACCACCCCAATGCGCAAGCGTAGTTACAAAAGAGGGTTCAAATTGTCGGATCGGAACCCTCCGCGGAATGGAGTACTGCCACTGTACACATGGGGCATAACGCCTGTAGGTCCGCCATTGAATAATCCAACCCGCACAGCTGTTACATTTCATAGACACAGCTGTAACTATTTACGCTAATTTTACATTTACAATAGTAGGTACTTGTAAATAAGTTCATTATAAAATAAAAGCAGAATTGGGTAGATTAGATAATCTTTTTACTTTACGAAATTAATCCTTTAGAAGTATACAAAAATTTTACATGTTCATGTTTCTAGCACCTGATGTAGTAATCAGTTCTATAATAATAAAACTATCATCCCTGTAAGTTAAAGTAATCATATTAAAATAGCCTTCCACAACATATACATCTTATTCCTTTCATAATAAGGTTGGTTTTCGCGCCAAAACTACATATTATATTTTATAATGTATGAGAAAAAAATAGTATTTAACTATAATCATATTAAATTTCCAATTATTGCAATATCTGGTCGCCCAAAATATTACTGATGAGGTGCTGATTTTACCATATTTTAGGGACTAATTTCTAACAACTAGCAACACTGGTAGTAAGTTCTCAATCAGGCTAGCGTCTGGGGCGACGTTGCCATGCCGTTCACAGCCGACCGGATTTCATTCATATTTGAGACGCGACGTTGCCGTCTTCAGCGGAAACCGCGACCACACAACGTAAAAAAGGGCCTGAGGAATGTGGCAGTAGTTTACTGATGGGCGGGTCTAATACAACACCAAATAAAAAGTAGACAAAAGTGGATTGGAATGCGGACCGTACTTAACGTTAGTAAAAGGCGTACAAACGATTCTACAATTATAATGTAAGGTTTAAAATTAGAAGTATGAAATACTTTTACAAAAATAAATCATTGTGTTTTTGTACATAAATCTATACTAATATTATAAAGCTGAAGAGTTTGTTTGTTTGTTTGCTTGAACGCGCTAATCTCAGGAACTACTGGTACGATTTGAAAAATTCTTTCAGTGTTAGATAGCCCATTTATCGAGGAAGGCTATATATCATCACGCTAAGATCAATAGGAGCTGAGCACCAATGAAGAATGTTTCAAAATCGGAGGGTATTTTTTCCTTTTGAGAGCTTCCGCTGCGTGCGCTGCGTAAACAGTTAAAGTTTCGCAAAAATCATGTATGACAGAATTGTTCCCATTTAAAAGTTCTAAAAAAAAGTCCGTGACAGCATATGTCTATCTTTTAAGGTTGGCTCACTATAACCATTTTTATGCTAACCAAATTTGTTCTAAAATAATGCATTATTTGCGAAGGTATTATTATAAACATGATATTAATCCTTATCCAAATAAATACGTTATTCATCACAAGTATTTAATTTAAAACAAAATTGCCCTTTACATGATTCGATTTCAATGAATATCTTAGGAGATATCGCAGTTTTAAAATAACATTGCAGCAAAATAATTACCCATTACAGACATAGTACAAACGATGTTTCTCCTGGTTTATTCTGCGTGATTACTACTGGTTCGATTTGAAAAATTATTTTAGTCTTGGATAGCCTATTTATCGAGGAAGGCTATAGGCTATATAACATCACGCTACGACCCACGGGGGCGGCGCAGTAATGATAAGCGCGGGTGAAACCGCGGGAACTTCTAGTATTTTATAAATGCAAGAGTTGAGGACTTAGGTATAAAGGCATTTAAATCGTTTAAAGTCCAGCTAAACTGATATTATCATGTGCAAAGTTCACGTCATTCGCCGCAAAAAGCAAATGAAATTCAGCATTGTGCCTTAAGAGAGCGGCGAGAGGCGGCGCCCGGCCGGGAGAGCAAGCGTGGGGAAGGGGACGGGGCCATGTTCTCATGCCTATGGGTGGTCGGCGCTCGGCTTTCGAATTCCAATGCCTCGCCTGTAGCGCCTACGCGCTAGACTGCTATCTATTTAGCTACATAAGTCTACGTTGTTTCAGTGCAGTTGAATAAAGCAATAATTTCTTCCAAATATAACGAAGACAATTCTAATATTAAACGTATCTCTATCTCTAAATGGGATGCATGAATGAATTTAATGCTTGTTGCCATAGCGTAGTTAAACAAACCGTGGCTTCACTCATCATAAAAGTAAGGAAAATAAACTAAAGGATAGCCCGGAATTGGTGTCAGCGGAAGAGAACATCCGCCAGATGGGGCACACACATATCAAAGAGTATATAATGTATGTAGCGGAACACTGATGTAAAAAATAAATCTTTTGTCTCTCAATCTTAAGCACCGAACGTACTGTTTGTTTCTGCCACGGGATTGACGTACAAGATTTATTTATTACCCTTACTATAACCTTAAATTGTTACTGGAGTCTATTTATATGTAAGTGCTTTGCAAAATATAACATGTCGCTAATTCGCACTCGTAAACCTGCTGCGTGCCACATAGTTACTAAAATTATGTACAATAATCTATGTAAATAAATATCGTATCTTACAGCAGTTAACTGATTATACTTGATATTTTTATAAATACATAATTTAACAAATAAATTATTTTAGAGATTAAACAATACAGAATGTAGATAGGATGTTTTACACATCCTATATACATTATGTATTGTTCTCTGAATTTATTGCCAAATCCGAGTATTCTTATTATTCTGTCTAGTTTAGCTATGGGCATGTACATAGGGGTGAGTAGGATTACTTCGGTTATGCGATAGGTAGGGATAAAACCCAACATATGGATCGGAATGTCGAAGTCTTAACGCCTTAAGCATAGGGCTACGGTAAAATTGTCTGGATAGTAAATAAGTAGCAGAAGTGGTGGTAGGTAATTAGGTACGTAGGTATAGAAAATATAAAATGAATTTCTAACATGATACCCAACGATTTTTTTCTTTCTTACCACCTTATGTTATTTACACTGGAAACACTACAACAAAAGTTGCTAACTACATAAAAAAATCGGCACTTGAAGTTACTAACGTTCGTAACAGATGGCGCTAGTAGTCGCTCTAAAGCAGTTAATAAAATGAAACAGTAATTAAAAGGAAAATGATTGGGTGCAATTCTATTACTGTTAAAGTACCTATAATAATACCACAGAAGGATAATGCCATATTTTTCCTTCCATGCTACAAACAAGACATACAATCTATGTACCTATTTTACAACATAATATTCCAAAATGACAGGACTAAACAATAACCAGTATCAGAGTAGTCATTGGAAATACCATATTTTACATACAAGGTTTACATAAAATTGTTTTATTTTATACTCATGTTTTATTAAAATAAGATAGTCATATTAGTAAACTTTCCATTGACATATAAGACCAATTGCTATAGCAATAAAAGCTAATGTATACTTACCAATTTGGTAACACTCCACAGCAAAGAGGCCCCAATGGGTAGAGGAAAATGAAACGGCAAGGCCACTAACAGCAGTGAGCAATAAAAAACAAGAACTACCTACTTTTCTGATTCTAAAGTATTAATTTAAATAAAGCACTATATATACATGTAATTAATGCACTAATCTAAATACTAAATAGAAGCTTTCACCCTGATAATTGTCCTTTTATATAAGTATCTTATCAGGTTTTATTGATTGTGTGAATAATGACAGTTTCTTAGAAGTATTGTTGTACTGATATAAATAGTTTTTGGAATTACACTTGTATAAGTGGCACTCACTTGTAATACATTATTTAGAATTTAAATTGTACTTATATACCTTACATATAGATGGCATTATAAGACTGCCAAATCAGACTACAGAAAACAAGGTAGGTACCTAAATCTGTTTCAAAAAATGTTATTGTATGATTACCATGATCACTTCTACATATTAATCTTCCACAATACAATAATTGGCATGAATGTAATTATATGAAAAATCTAAAATAACAGTGTTACAATTACAACCCAATTAAAAACATTGAATGCTTCACTACATACTAGATAGGATTTCATAAATATAACTACATAATACATATAATAAGGACTAGCACAAAATCTAAGGATGTAAATCAGAGCTGTAAATACAAAATATTAATGAGGAATTTATTTAGAGTATAGGCAAATATAACTATATGAAAGTAATTTGTATCTAATCATAAATAATGATACAAACAGAAAAGCAAAGGTTAGTGACACTATTCGAAGCATGAAAATGCCAACTCACGCTTAATAACATAAATAAACATAATATATATATGAATAAAATTAGGTACAAGACTACCAATCCAATAACAAGGATAAGTGACGTCGCTTTCGTCCCAAATCTAACAACATATGGTCGTGAAAAGGTTATGTAAGAAAATTTCATTTACCTTTCGCTATATCCATTTTTAATCCAGATTTTTTGGTTTTTACACAAGGTAGGGAACACGAAAACATTAATTCAATTGTTTTATGACTAGGTATCCACTAGTTTCCTAGTCTTCACTCTCACTTGTCAATCGAACACGGATAAACAAACAACACAACAGTCCTTCATGAGTGCGAAACTCGCTACTAACTAAACTAACGTAACGATGTGACGTACGCTCACAATCGATCGTGAGCCAGCCAACCACAGCAGAGATGGAACATGCGTCACTCGCCGACGTTCAGAAACTATTCATCGCACGCTACGGACTTTGTAACCAGTGTTGCTAGTTGAAAGATTATAGTACCCACTGTAGGGTGTTTATTAGTGTTATTTGATTTACAATGTGAATTTAAAAGGAACTACAAAAATCAACATCATCTTCGACTTGTATTTTTGAAACCTAGTTGGTTACGTAAGTAATACGTTAAAACGCATTATCTTTGTCAGCAGTAATTGCAAATATACATATATATATATATATATATATATATATATATATATATATATATATATATATATATATATATATATATATATATATATATATATATATGTATATTTGCAATATATTATATTATAATATATTATATTACCTGAAGGACCTCGCACTCGCATACTTTTCCATGTTAGCATCGTTCAATCTAAGTTAAAATATAAACCTGAAGGCACAAATGGTGTCGTTTAGTCCATCATTGTAAGGAGAATATTTTTTTATTAAGTGGTAACATTCGATATTCAATCAAATATTTATTATATTAAATTTGTAAGTACATATAGGTACTTAGTTTATTTTGAAGTTATCATGAAATTTGGTTAAAACGCTATTAATAAAAAATCTTTGTATGTACTTTATTAATGAATTTGATATAGGCAAAAATATTTTGATGGTATATATATCCTTAGGTAAGTAATTATTATATCAATCCAAGTAGGTATAATCTATACTAATATTATAAAGCTCAAGAGTTTGTTTGTTTGTTTGTTTGAATCTCTGGAACTACATGTTCGATTTGAAAAATTATTTTAGTGTTGTATAGCCTATTTATCGAGGAAGGCTATCAATACTAATATTATAAAGCTGTAGAGTTTGTTTGTTTGTTTATTTGAACGCGCTAATCTCTGGAACTATTGGTTCGATAAAAAAAAAATGTTGTGTTGGATAGCATAATTATCGAGGAAGCCTATATAACATCACGCTACGACCCACGGGGGCGGCGCAGTAACGATAAACGCGGGTGAAACCGCGGGAACATCTAGTGAAGTAATAAGTAGGTAGGTGATATCCGCGTACATTCAAGTAGAATAATTTACCTATGTAGGTAGGAACATATGCCACATTATGGTTGTAATATATAATTACCTTCTTTTGATGAACCAGGCTGTATATCTTGTTCAACTTTCTCGGACGTATTTTCTTGCAAATTTCCTGTCGAACCCGTATCCATGGTTCTTCTTTTAAACCAAACGTTTCCCTATTATTACTAACATTTTGTTTTAGTTCATTTAAAACAGAGACACATAAACCAAGCAGTTTTATATTTATTGACACACTCGTACACTCGCAACGAAATGACAATATTGGCAAATACTACCAGAGATAACAATGAAAATCACTTTCTTTTAATTCAAGGAGGTAGGTTGTATACCTACCTGTAAACGTGCACTAGCTATTATAGTATAATATGAACTATCGAGCAGTACAGTTGTCGCTCCAATGCTACAGGTAAACTAAGCCGAGATACGACGATAAACAGCATACCTACGTAAATAATACGTAATGTGTCCAATCATTAGCTCATACGTATTTCACGTCACTGTTCAATAAGATACTTCTACTATTGGATGCACCAGTGCATATTTTGATCTATGTAGATACCTACCTACATATAATATGAATCATCTATTAGGGAATGACTCTTCTCCTGGAGATCTGAATGGGCAGAGCAAGCTAAAGCCGTACCTATCCGTGGTCCGTAAAAGCTCCTGATAATACTTCTAATCTATACTAATATTATAAAGCTGAAGAGTTTGTTTGTTTGAACGCGCTAATCTCAGGAACTATTGGTTGGATTTGAAAAATTATATTATTGTTGGATAGCCTATTTATCGAGGAAGGCTACTATAGGCTATAAAACATCACGCTACGACCCACGGGGGCCGTGCAGCAACGCGAGTGAAACCGCGGGCACATCTATTGTTAATATGTGTAAATGTATAAATTAAAATTTAATACGGACAATAATTAGAAAAGGTGTACCTTGATAAACAAGTTTGAGGTCTATTAAAGAACTGTGGTTGAGGTAAGAAAAATAGGTCGTATTCTAGTATATAGGATTATTAAAAAGTGCGATTAAAAGAGAATATTATGCTTCGTTTTGCCTAGCAATTAATGTATTTTTTAACATTTTTACCATTTCAGAAAGAAACTTGGTAGGTAGGTAGCAACGATATTGTAGTAAATATCTACCACCTCATATAGCAGTGTTAATATAGTCTTACTTTACAGGAGAACTAGACAGAGCTATAGGTAGGTACTCTGCTAAAATTCTAAAGAGCGTATCAATATAGAATACATAATCTATTCCATAGCGATACGCCTCGCCCTGTAGAATTTTGACGCGGTTTTTAGGAACCACGAAATATAGGATTACTGGTATGTTTTACTACTATTTTATCTACCACTAACTACGAACATAGTATATTTGTTGATATACAATGCAGTTTTGTGATTTATCAGGGCGAAAGGTACATGTAGGTATAGCATAATGGCGGCTGTGGGTACAAAAAGTAGGTAAGTACCTAATATTTGACGTTGGCAGGTGCATCCGCAGCTTGCGCCTGCGCGGGCGGCGCGCGGCGTCAGCTCGTGGGCAGCTGCCGCCCCACGTGCTGCGCAGCTGTCGCCCTCATCCCTTACACCTCACCTCGGGTACACCCCCTGCATTCTTCCCTGAATTGAACAAAAAATCATCCAATTTAACCAGCCTTCAATATAGCCCGTCTCATTTGACATTACAAATGCAGCATTTTATGACACACCTAACTGCAATAAATTGTGTATTCAGTAAGTACATTAGTTAAAATTCATTAAATGAATTTGAGCTCGAGATACGAGATTGAGTCTCTGTAGAATAAGGGTAAAACATTGAAGGTCTGTCTGCGGCATCGGCTATGCGCCACAGACGCACGTTAGTAATAAATGCATATTTTAATGAATGAACCCGGCTCGACGAGAGTGGTGCCTACAGCGTTCACTTCGTGACTTAACAATGACCATAGAGTAAATGTTCACGGATACTCGCCACATAAATGTTAAAGTTGCCTACGTAGGTACATACCACACAGATATTTTAAACGATAATATTGTTAGAACATTTTATGTAAGTACATAAATGAACATGAAATTTGAAATAAAATTAATAAAATTAAATGAAATTAAATGAAATTAATTTATTAATATAGAATAACAATGCGCGATTGTTAGTAAAATATCGAAAGGTTCGATAAGTTTATTATCCAAATAACAACTACTTAACTTATAAATTATAATCCTTATGTAATTAAGGACCTCAAATCGGCCCTATCATGATTTCAGCAAAAAAACATTGTTCGCAATGAAATACGTACCTAACAACAAATTGTAATATTTTTATACGTATTACACAATAAATTCTTGGTTACGTTATTTTTATTTTTTATTTTTATTTATTTATTTACAGACATACAAGTATCTTTACAGGATTCACCCAAAGCGATATTGTAGCACTATTAAAATATATACTTATATATATTTGACATTATTTGATAATGTCTAATCTAGACACCATATCTACTACTTTTATAATTAGACAGTCCGACTACGTCACATAATTGTTATTTGGTAGTTTCCATCCTTCTAATGAAAGATAAACGAACATCATCTGTTGATTACATAACAATTAGTGAGTAACTAACGATTACAGTTTGTAAACAATTTATATAAGTGTATACCTACTTAACATTCTTATAGCGCCGAAGATCTTCCATGGATTTATCTAAATCTGAAATCATATACGGTTTGGAAATTAATATTACGAACTTTACCTAGGTACAATTATTTAAATAACGTAAATATCTTTAAGTGTTGTGTTCTACATATGTCTAAGAATTTATAATGATACTTACTTAATTCTTATGTCCGCGGCTTCGCTCGCTTGCGAACTGTACTTTCTTCTGGATGATAATTGTACCATATAATCCTTTTCTGCACCACTGACAACGTGTACTTATGTGAAATTTCATGATGATAAGGCCTGAAAGCGTAAGGCGTACATAGCACACTGCCAGAGTCCAGGCTGCGTTGCGGCACAAAAGAGGCGCGCTCGCTGCTACACGTCATGAGACGCTTGTGCTCTCGCCTCTTTTGTGCCGCAACGCAGCCTCAACTCTGGCAGTGTGCTATACGCCTAACAAACACAGAAATTAAATTATAAGCTAGAATTTTCGATATATGAATATATTACCTTCAATTTTCAACAACGTATAGGGTAAGTATATAATATGTATGATTTATTTTAATTTTTCAAGACAATCTGTAGTAGGTATATCCGTTGTGTAGGTAAGGAGGTATATTCTTAACAATGAATAATTATTACCTTCAATTTTCAATAACGTATTGGGTAAGTATAGGTTTATGTATGATTAATTTATATTTTTTTTTCAAGACATACTGTAGTAGGTAGGTATATCCGTTGTGTAAGAAGGTATGTTCTTAACAATAATTTTCCTGCTAAAGTTAAACATATAGGTATTTTTGCAAATTTTACCTCAGCAATATTAAACATGGGAAGTTTGTGCCGCTTCTGAAGTATGTTGTCATTGAGAGCGGGCGGGCTCAACGCAGAGCGGTCCAATAGCGGCTCGCAGCGTGGTATGCGGCCTGCTTTTCCCAGAACTCTTCGCTCCGTCCGTGCCGCAGCCCGCGGGACGGGATCAGTTGCACGAAGTACCCACCTAGCCCGCTGAACACAAGAATTGTGTGCTGATATGATAAACTACCATTTTTTATATCTGGCAATTGTTGACGATGATTTTAATCTCTGGAACTTTAAATAACTGTAAAAACGTCACATAACATTACGTCATAACAATGACAAAAGCTTGAAATAATTTAGTAAATAACTTAGTTATGTCACGGTATTAGTAACTTACCTGTACTTACAGAAACGGCAGAACATCATGAATACTCATTTTGGACGCTCGGCAGTTTTACGTTATGTTGTTGCCAGGTCATCGACATGACGCTACCCTTACCACATAAGAAATTTCAACTAAATAAAAATGCAAATTTGTCTTTTTTATTGGGATATAATGTACCTAGGTATGTAAATTACATGCTTTCTATCAAAACTTAAAAGCCAACATTCATTTACCAATATCGAATCGAGTCAACTATGCTGCGATATTACATTACCTAGTCAATTCATTTTAAATGAGAAAACGTTACGAAAACGCATCACAATGGATGTCTGTACAATGCACTATTTTTTCCTATCCAAATCCGTTACATTCCATTCCCCGGAGCCGCGAGTTGGGCACGGAGCTATCTCGACGAGATTTCGAAATTCCAAGAAAGGCAGAGCCTTATAAATTATCTCAAAAGCGCCGACGCGGCCCTGCAGCCAGAATGCTTTTTTTACACCACAGGTAGGCTGGCGCTAAGAAGGCAAAGGAATTTATAGTGTGTGCTGTCGAATTTGATACTTGAACTCCGAATAATGTTATTACTTGCGAGAGTTTCTTAATCTCAGCCTTTGTTTTCAATGTTACTTTAATAAAATTATATTACTTGATAACCAAACGTTGCTGTTGAATTGTAAAGTAATGACAAAAAACATACTTACTTAAGTCATTGTTTTGATATCAACGATACCTAATTGTCTACTTAATAAAATAAGTAAACATCAACATCGGGTTCAATTTATAGTTTGTTTTTAATTTGAAGCAGAGTGATTTAGAATGACAATGTGAGTGTGAAATATTATGAGTATCAAATCACTTACTGTCGTTCTGTAATTTGCTACATAATACCGTGTAAAAATGTGTGTGGTACGCGCGTCCTGCACGTTTCTTAGAAGATAGGACTGTTGCTATAGTCGAACACATTCTTTACACCACGCAACCTTGAGGGTCGTCTCTTCTAAATTATTTAATGGTTCTCATTGTCACATAACGCCTTGTACAGACTAAGGGTACAGTACAGACTAAATGTTTTCTGACATAACGGTAATTATTATACCTTATTTGGCGGGAAAACTGTCGTACCTGTCTTGCGTGGCAACACTATCATTTTTTTATCCTTGCAACCGGCTTTCTCATATCGGAATCCGATTGAAGTTTTAAGTACAGCTATATTTAATTAATACCTTGGTAAGCTTGTTAACATTTTGTGCACATGAATATTATGCTATCTGTCTCCAGAACAAATTTTAATTCATTTAACTTACTTATATTGATACATAATAATTATGATTATTAAGTACCTACTTACTTTTAATTGAAACAATAAATAGGTTTACCGTAAGGTACATCATAATTATTAAAAGTTGACTTCTTCGATATGCTTATGTACAAAACATTTTAGCTATGCTACGTTACAAGTCGCCAGATCTATGAAACAATGGCTCTTTATATAGCGACAAGCTATTTTGTTCCGTATAGACATAAGTCTAGAGTTTATATTTCATTAAGAAATCATAACGGATGGTGTGCATTGGAATTTGGGGCACAGAGCTGACTCAACGATCTAGTCCCTATCGCGAAGGTAGTTACTTAGTGGATTAAGAAAAAGCAACTATACGTTTATTTCTACTGGAATAGCTGTAGTTGGTAAGTATAATTATTACTCTTAATAAGCATATTAAGAGTATTTGCATGCATAACAATATAAATTGTTATGCATGCTGACCTGGTCTGGATGTAACTTAATAAACAATATCTTTAAAGAATTTTGGAATACGATCTATGGCAATTCATTGGTATCTATGGTTATATAATTAGGCTGGCGGGTTTTTGTACCTGTGTATTCCCTCATCGGTTAGCATATCGGTGAATGAATAGCCGCTATGAGCTGGATATTACTTTGAGGCAATAAAATCGTTCTAAAATAACAAGGTATGTCACCTGCGGCAACAAAGCTGGAACTTAAGTTTCGTGTGCAAGTTCTTTAGTTCGTGAGGCAAACAATATTGCAAACACAGCGTGTTTAGGTAGTATATCTTGCTATACAAGAAGAAAAACAGCCATGCAAAACAGTCTGGAAACTGACTTCAACGGAGTAAATTATAATATTTGTGTTATTTTGTGTTTTAATTCTTTTTAGTAGTATTTTTGTTGTTTTGGTTATATTTTTTAATTTATTATGTTTAAATGTACCGATACTTGTAAAGTGCTGTTGTGAACATATTATTGTATACTTATTGTGCATGCGGTGCTAATCTATAAGAGATTGTTACACTAGTCTTAGTACTTAAGTGAACTGTTTATTATAACGTTAATTGTAAACAATTGTTGGTTGGCCAATAAAGATAAATAAAATAAATACATTTAAATAAGAGTTATCAACTGGGATACGGATATTTCGTACCCGTTACATGGTTGTTACCGTCAATGGTGTCAGATAAACTTACTGTGATTTTTGTAGTTTTGTATTGAAGTGGCGGTAGCTCAATAGTTGAGATATTAGATAGCGACGGAGAGATAGTAGGGTTTGATCTCCTTCCGTTGCGCTTCCGACGTTAACCCTTACCGAACATAAACATATTGTCGGCCTCGATGGCGTAGTGGTTAGCGTAACCGATTGCCACGCCTGAGGTCGCGGGTTCGATTCTCGCACAAGTCAAACATTTGTGTGCATGAACATGGATGTTTGTCTTGGTCTGGGTGTTTCTATGTATAATATGTATGTATTTACAAAAAAAAGACTATATAAGTATGTTTATCCATTGTCTAGTACCCATAGTACAAGCTCTGCTTAGTTTGGGCTAGATGGTGTTGTGTGTATGTGATAGAATATTATTATTATTCTCTTTATTACTTATTTTCTCTAATAATTACATTTTTAAATATAAATATAAAAATTATATATATTTAAAAATATAAAAACTGAAATGACCCACCGATATCGGGTGCAGGGACCAAGCTATCGGTGGTTAGGGCTCCAGAGAAAGGAACCTCCGCACTATGCGCGCCGTGTCAAGCAATACTGCCTTCTGAATCGAGGACTTGACCTAGCTATCCAACGCGATGCTTTATAATAATAACATGCTTTATTATTATTATTTGTTTCTCTTTCACGGGTATATTCCTAATTCGTTAGGAAAATACCCGGCCCTTTGGAAGGCTTACACGGAGACATGGGTCCAACGTGAAGAGGCCCTTCGAGAGTTTTAATCAAAGGTGGGATGGAACACCTACAGCGGCACTAGCTGCAGCAGGCGTAGGACTATTGCTACGTATGGATTCTAATATATGGGCTATGGGTATGGGTGTTTGATGGACTGGTATATTGGTAACTATGGATGATAAAACGGCGTCTGCCCTGAATACTCTGATAGCATCAATCGAATGGACAGACGGTGACTCGCCAACTCACTAGATGGGCCCCCTAAATAGCCACTATAGGCATACAAGCCAGCAGCAGAGGGCAACACCGGTGCGAGCGGCTAGGGATGTCGAGCGGTGCGGCACCGGTTTCGCCATCACGGGTCTCGTGAAAACGGAGACCCGGAGCGGGTTTCCCCGTAATTATGCCCTTGAAAATGACACTTCCACCCCCAAGCATGTAGCTCTAGCGGCCCCCCTCTGACCGGCCGATCAAGGCAAGCCAGAGTTGAGAGTCCTACTGGCGCTCTTGAAGTTCCACCCCAGCCAACCAGTAACGGCAAACTGGGGACGAGGCCCTCACCGACTCTCTGAGGCATTCAAGACCGCAGTGTCGCCACTCACATTCAGCTCGCCACAAGCTGCCCTGCGGTTTGTGCGCTTTTATTTAACCTGGTGATACATTTTTTGTTTATATCACAAGGCGAAGGTGTTCGTTTAAAAGCTAGTATACTATGCCCTCCGGTATCGCGTTAGTCTCATAAAGCATGTTATTTGCTCGTCTTGTATTTTCTCTTTAATAACACCTAAAGGGGCTTACAAGAATACTTAGTAATAACTCCCGAATTATTGGTTTCAGTGGTCACTTCGCCATTATCACTGGGCTGTGTTGTGGGTGTGGTCCCCACACGGTACAGAAATGAGTATAATCCACAAATAGTTGCTCCACATCTGGGTGTCCTTTGTTTGAATGTTTGTAAAGTCTTCTGCGACACAGGATTTACACATACTGTGGAGAGTTCCTTTTAAAAAAATTATGATATAAGTATAACATACTTCATGTTAATACATACTTACTCCAACTCCATATTTTTTGGTTTGTAAGTCGTTTATAAGTTTCTTATCTTAATTATTTAAAATCATCAATCTTTCAGAGGACAAGTTGCATTCCCTCTTACGCTAACACCAACTACTAAAATAACCTAGTAGGTACTAAAATACGACCGAGTCATTTAGGTTTCTTAAAATTTCGGGAGTTAGTTGCTATTAAAAGCACACTGCGCCGGCGCTGTGGTATATAATCGCCTAAATTAGAAACACTCGTTATACCTACCTCAATTTCCTGGAAGTGACTAGTCGATAAACGTTCAATCGCCGCTGTATGTATCGATATGAACAATTAGTAATGTGGGTTTGTTTGTTACTGTGTTTGAAATATGAAACAAAATCGTGCAATATATCCCCATAGAATAAGTTAGAAGTATACCTAGTAGGTACACCCACATTTCAAAAATGTTTTTGGTTGACATAAAATGGTATACCTAAGATAAAAAGGCTTACTGTTTCTTTAAAGTTGTAGTCTATCATTTTAAAAGATGTGTAGCTCTCAAGTAAGCACTGAAAACTATAAACAAATAAAGTCGCTACAGCATTAGACGCTATTTTGTTTAAACATAAAACATAGGTAATCCGCACAGTCGGTCAATTTAGAGCGAAAACATGCTTTCGCCGCCAACCCTAAGCTGGTTCGAACTCAATCATATCAAGATATCGTTGATTTCATTCTAGACGCAGGCTCTTGATGTTTGCCGTAGTGAGGATATCTATAATTCATCTCGGCTAAGCTATAAATGGTGAAGGAGCACCGTGAGAAAACTAAACGTTTAATTATCTTTTGTAATCTTATATATCTACAAACACACCGCGACTTCTTCACGTTGAATTAATATTTTTGTTATGATGGTATGAAGACGTACCCGTGGCTATATTGTATTTTATATATTTGCCTCAGTTAGGTTTAGTGGTAACATAGAAATAAACATAGAGTAATTATGACATTTATTTCCTATCCAGCTGTACCAGCGAAATTTGGATGTAATTTTGGAATTACATGGAAATTATTCTTATTACTTACCCATCTGCAAATAATGTGATAATTTAGTCTATATGTTGACCAGCGATAGGGAATTATGCGTATATAATTTACCAGCATCTGACTAGTAGTTTTTGCGTGTGGCTCAGTGGCGTAGCGTAGTGGGGGCGGCAGGAGCGACCCGCCCGGGCGGCATTTTTAGGGGGGCGGTAAAATTTTACAATAAATAATAAATTAATAATATCTTGTAAATATTTAAACTATACAATACACAATATCGATGACTGTTCTTGCCAAAAAAGTTTTGAGATTTACTGTGTATATAGTATTTTAAATTGAAATACATAAACAAGAGGGTGGCAATGTTTTCATCCACCCGGGCGGCTGACACTCACCCTACGCCACGCGCCACTGGTGTAGCTTGAGTATACATACATACAGACTTGAGTATACTTTCTATAACGTATAATTCCTAGATTACGTAACAATTCATTTAAAAAAATAGACTGTGTACGTTTTTCACTTCGTTTAGAAGTTATTATATGTTCAAAATTGATACAGTCAAATACAGCTTAATATAAAAGAAGGTCTTAAAAAATATGTGTGCATCGATATTAGCAGAAATCTCTCCAAAAGGTTGTAAGTATATCTGCTAACTTATAGTCCAAGAACGCATGTTACAAAGACTATACAAGATTTACATACCTACTACTTTAACCCTTATAAAGATCGCTACAATGTACAGAGACGGTGTAACAAAAATGTCAACCATGACTGTCATAAGGAGGGCCTTACAAATTTAATACGCACAAACGGATAAGTTGTTTTTGTTTTTTGACCACACATATACAAAACTACACACAGACTCAATATTTATTCACACATCTAATTTGTAAGACTTTGTTCTTATACACTATGTCTTGTAAGTACACAAGCAAACATAATATTTATGTATTACTAATCAAGGCATCAGCATACATAATAATAAATTATCAGGTGTTAAGTATGTGTTCAGCCTCGTAAAATTGTAGCCTCGCTCGCTTGTAAGACGTTCTAGGCTATTTTCCATTTGTTTTTTTAAAGGAATAACGGTTATATTTGTCTTCACTACATATTATGAAACAAAGTCCCCCGCCGCGGCTGTCTGTCCGTTCGCAATAAACCCAAAAACTACTGAGTGGATTTTCAAGCCGTTTTCAGCAATAGAAAGAAAGAAAGAAAGAAAAACCGTTTATTTGCCACAGATACAGTTCAAAAAGGAAATACATACTTACAATATAACTTAACATTAATTACTTGAAACGTGCAATCTGTGGACAGATTGGTACGCACTCAGCATTGTTGCTATATTGTGGTCCATAGGGGATCCACAATAGAGCGCTGATTTTCAGTGCGGACCTTTAATAGATAGAGTGATTCATCAGGAAGGTGTATAATTTGTTAAGGTATTTTGCTACCCGTGGGGGGCGGGTTGCTAGTTATGTATAAGATCCTACCATCCAAATAATATCCTATCTTAACTTAATATTATAAATACGACTGTGAGTATGTTTATTTGTTTGTTACGCTGACACGCTACTACTATAGAAAAGGAGACGCGTATAGAAAAGGAGATAGGGTACCATCCAGAAAAAATGAAAGTTAGTAATGATAATATTGTCTGATGTTTACGCGAATGTGAATGTTATGTACATTGAAATTAAATAAACTTTAAGTATACGGATTTATTTTTTATTACATAATTTTGAAACTTTAAACTACTATTGTTAAACACTTTTACTAGTTACTGTTTACTTCAACTTAAGCTATTTAAATTATACTACTATTTAAATTTACTTTTACACTTTCCTCGACGTTTCGGTTGCTTTTCAGCAGCCATGGTCACGGGGAGACTAAGATGGTAGTTGTCTAATGTTCCAGTGTAGTTATTTCAAAGTACCGGAACATAATTTAATCATTGGTGTTTCTATTTACGCAGAACGAGCTCAAAGTATCATGAAGTCTAGCTGTGGTTTGCTTCTTGACTATTTGAATTATTGGATCCCAAGCTGGTGGTACATTCCAACCATCTTCTCTATTGAAATTAGGATGTTTTTTGATTTCAATAGCATTGCGAAGCATCCTTGGTAGGACGATTCCTACCAAGGATTTGATAAACCACAGATTCTCACTAAGGAAGATATCGGTCTTCTATCGAATCGAATCTGTGGTTTGTCAAATCTCAGGTAGTGGTTGGTCCCCTGTTGCAAATGTTCACATACAGCAGACTTCAACGAGCGTTGGTGTTTTACATCAGCTATGTGTTCTTTTATGCGGGTACCTATGCTTCTCTTGGTTTGACCAATGTATGAGAATCCGCAGTCACAATCTATTTTATAGACCCCTACATCTTGTAAAGGTAATTGGTACTTGACGGATGGTCAAAAATTGACTTATCTTCGTTGGCGGCTTGAAGTATGTGTTGATTGAAGCTCGTTTCAAGATCTAGCCAATGTTGTCAGTGACACCCCTTACATAAGACAGTATAGCAGGCTGGCGCTCGACTGTGGCTGGCTTTTCTTAGGATCTGTGACAGCGGCGCGGCTGTTGGAGCTTGTTGTCTTGCAGTACTTGCTTGACATGTTGAAACTCGGCGTCCAGGTGTTCCTTGTCAACAGTAACTAGTAAAAGTGTTTAACAATAGTAGTTTAAAGTTTTAAAATTATGTAATAATAGCGTTTTATAAAAAATAAACAACGTGATAAAATCCGTATAAAGTTTGTTTAATTTCAAAGTTAGTAATGATTTTTGCACGTTTGTTACTCAATAACGAGTAAACCGCTCAATAGATTTGAATGAAACTCGGCAGAGAGATAGACCATGTCTTAGATTAATACACAAGATGCTTTTTATCCCGGAAATGCGTACCATTGGATTCACGCGGGTGAAACCGTGGGCAGACACTAGTTTATGCTCTGACCGTAAATTTCACCTTTTAATTAAATTACTCCAGTTGTTTCGAAGTGTTAGGCCGAACCCTAAACCTCGCAGTAGGTAACAATAATAACATTAAATTGTAATCAGAGCTCAGCCCTTTTGTGGTTATCATGTGAGGTAAGACGTGAGTCACGAAAATTCTAATTATCAGGGGTCTAAAGTCACTTATGACGAATAATGTTTATAAATATAATGGAGTTGCATCATTACGCGATGACTTGACTTTAAAAACATCATAATTGAAGACATTGTCATTATTTGCATATTTTTTCTATTATCTAACTTGTTCCTTTTCCACTGACGCGACCGGTTTGAGCTTTTGGTCTTTGACATTATTGTGATTGTTAGGAAGAATTAAAATGATGATTGTTTAGATGTGATCTGGTTTCATTGTATAAGTAGTAAATTCAAGTTCTCATCAATGTCAGGCAGTATGTAGCGCAGTAAGTAGTTTCTCACCACAAAGCCCGCATCGGGACCCGATGGACTAGTCTCATTTCTTTTGTTATTTTCTGTAATGTTGTTCTCTTTTGTTTATCACAAGTAACGACTTTGTTTTATTATTACTTATGTATTTATGCTATCTACACTCAGTAAGTATAAATAAATAAATTAACTTCTATCTGTTTACCTAATAGGTTCGGATAATTAAACTGTATATTCGTAACAATAAGTAAGTTGACTTTGAAATTCATTCAGTGCACGCATACAAATGAATATTAGTTTCACTTAATGCATATTCTATCTACATTTATATCCCTAACCTGAAATATTTAATTTAAATCATTATCGTCATCACAAGCGTTGCCTACTATTTTATAAATGTAAGTAACTTTTAAACTATAGAAATAAACCTTATTTTCGCGTCCTGTATCATCATGGTTTTGTAGTTATTACATATTGATACTACACCGTCGATATATTCCTTTATTTATCTGTGCTACAGCCAAATACCGAGATAACTTTTCATTAATAAAACATGTATGTGCATTCATAATTCTGTATAATGAATTGACAAAGCAACAAAAACGATAATAATTATATGTGTATTATCTGCATTGTGTCGCTGTTCATTGTGTATTCGCATTTTTTTGTGTAATTATTCGACCTCTTTGTTCATTCACTGTAACAATTGTTTCCCATAGGCCATGACACGTCATGACGCGCGACGTGGTAATTTTATAGCCCTATTAGATTTCTATTCCTGGAGATTAATCATACGAGCATCTACATAGGCTGAATTTCATTATCATTTGAAATATAGAGCATTAGTAGTAGGAGCAAACAATCAAATCAGGAACCATGGATTTTTTAGAGTAAATTAATTGGTTTGTTTTTTATGGACAAAATACGATCTCAGATGGATGATTTCATTACAATATTTTATGGGTATAATATTGATGTCATCGGCCACTGATTTGTAGCTATGTTTTTTATTGATGTGGTAGAGCAGGTGTCCGTTTAATTTTTTATAATTTCCTTAGTAGGTATCTTCCCCATCACCTGTGTTAAAACTCTGAACTAGAGGAGTTCAAAGCTACTGCTTTGACCTGAATTGCTAGTAAAAAGCTTATAACTTTTGATATAACATTCTAACTTTTATTCTTAGGAGTTTAACAAAGACTTTATTTTGCTCACAACTATTGTTATTAGCTTATGATTTTGGGCAAACTTGCGACCCTGAAGTTAATGTCTTTATTCGGTACTATTATATTATTAGGTACCTACGTATTACTAACTAAGTATATATGCAAATACATTTAATTTTGTGTATCCAATTCAAATGGCTTGATTTAACTACGTAGATATATTATGTAAGCAAAAACTACATAATGTGTCTTTGATACCGTCTGTATAAGTAAGTACACAAGAATAAAAGTCTGCTGCGCAGTTTAGTGAGAAGCCACGCCGCCAACATTACTTCACGTTGGAGGTCGACTGCCCAGCATTGCCAAATTTAAACAGATGACGTCACCGGTTTATTAGGCACAACGTGGTTATTGCCTTGGGAACGTTCTTATACTTGTTTCGTAAGAATTCTTTGTATTGATGGACATAGTAGACCGGCAATGTATTAAAACATGACGAGGTAGTCTTAAGTATATAATAACTTGTATTCAACCAGTAAACATTAGATTATAAGACCATGTAAAACAGTCACGTCTCTTTCGACTCATCGGTCGATGTCTCCTTGGAAAACATAAAGAGCTGCTCAAGTTACTTAGCTTCTTTAAGTAGGAGGGCAATTAGTAGATATTTGATTCCACCACACATTCACAGTGTAAGGTATATTGTTATTTAAACATTTGCACATCTCGTTATACAAAATAAGACTACAGTTCACTAAGACGTGACCATATTTGCAGTATCTGCACGTTATTTCATAAAATCACTGTGGAACCGTCTTCAATTTAGGTTAGATACTATTAAGGTTCTCCAAACAAGTCTTCGTGTTGTGTAAGTTTGTGTTCTCGTGATCTAGAAATTAGAAATACTAAGCGTTACTTCATGTGTTTCATGATACTAATAGTACCAACACAGACCCGAAACTTCGGCATTTACGTTTCATGATTCTGTTACTGGTTCTTAAAGAAGTTCTGTTGCCCTGGATATTGAGACGACATGCAATATTTACTAGCTTTAATTAATACAACCATATCCTATACCGTTAAACGTCCGACAAAGGTGGATGTGACATATGTTGTTATTTAATGAACGTAATCAGCTGCTAGACCCAGTTTATTCTACAATAATGGTAGGAGCAGACAGCGTTAACGTACGCGAGGATCCCATTACACGTCGCTGGTTCTAGCACAATGAACATTGTTCAGCGTTCAAAGAAGAATGGCTTCACACTACACACTATATGACACAAGCGCATTGTGCTCGCGAAATGCACATGTCCATAGAAAGAGAATACAACACTGCTCCAAGTATCGTATGTATGAACCATAATATCTACTCTAAAAAATTTGTATACATATTGGCTTAATAAACTATAAACGTAATATTACTTGGAATTATCCAGCAGTACCCTACACTCACAAAGCAAACAAAGATGGATGTGTGAAAATACACAAAAATTTAAAGTTGATGTACATATACGGACATTAGCCATGTTTATAGTGCGTTGTAATTATTATTGTCATTTTTCCAATGTGTTGAGAATGACTTAAATTGGTCCCAATGTCATATCAATATAAGTGAAGATGTTGTTGGTCATTCGCTCATTATTATGTCTTTTCGACGTTTGTGTTAAGGCGGCGAAGAATGTAGATATGTAATTATATTTATGCTTGATTGATACTGTGATAGGGTTGACCAGCCAGTTGGCAATGCTCGCATTGGACAATTACATGTATAAAACAGCTCGGTTATATATTCAAGACTAAATGTTGCGTGACTACAGCGTCAATGCGAGGGCAGCAAAATGGCAAATAAGTTTAATTTTAAGTACTTACCCACTTGCTAGTTGCTCCTTAAATCGAATTGATAGTAAGTCTAGTTATATTTGTACTAAAATAAAAACGATTTGTTGGTAAACGATCATGCCATCTCGCATGCTACCGAAAGTTGCGCGTTGTGTGTTCTAGCCATTTTCCACCGTCTGATAATAATAAATGTAGGTAAGTAAGCTAGAAAAATCATATCACACTTACATTCGGTAGGTACTTTACATTGAAGGTGGCTTTAATAAAATTGATTTACTAATAGTGGAATTATTTGCTGTTGAATAAAAATGCTCCACTGTCTTCTCGACACATTTCCCATCGCTGTTATACAATACGAAAATTGGTGGTGCGAACGCTGATAACGATAGCATTATGAAGAAAAGAAGATATAGTAGATTACTTCTACGACGAAAATATTTACGAGTAAAGGAAGCTAGGACCATCTTTAATATTTTGATAATAGTGCGCCGTGGCACATTATGGGCGTAGCCATAGATATAATAACAACTCTTTTTTATATTTCTATGGGCGTAGCCGTAGTGATTTTGAACATTTAGATCAAATCAAATATATTTTACTAGATTTTGCCGCGGCTTCACTGGCGTAAATGTAGGTTAGGTTAAGGCGCTTATAGCCAGTTGCACTCACTGATCGGTAAACGATTAGCGAGGTTAAGTAATGTTGGGTACGGTCAGTCTATAGATGGGTGACTGCTTAGTGGTATTTCATCTGAGCGTCTTCGTGCTTCGGAGTGCACGTAAAAAGTTAGTCCCGGTTGTTATCAAATTGACAGCAGTCCTTAAGACATGTCAGAGACCTATAGGCGGCTTGAACAAGTCTTGACAACAGGTTGGCCATTAATCACACGAAAAGAAGAAGGTTAGGTTAGATTAGCAAAAGTATTTTTCTGAATAAAAGGTACGTTATGTCCTATTCTGTGTCGAGTAGTTAAGGCGTGAAAGCGTAACAAACAAACAAACTCACTATCGCATTTATAATATTAGTTAGGATTAGGACTAGTTTGGATACGCGGTCAAAATACTAGTAAATTATTTAAAACCCAATAAACAACAACTTTCTGTGAATTAAATAGTTGTACATTTTCTCAAAAATATTGCAATCCTCACGTTTTCAATATTTTTGAGGACGCATTGTGGATGCTGCAGATGCAACAAATGGTGTCGTAATGTAATTCAAAATATATGGTAATAATTTACTTTCAAGCACCTAATAACTTAGGTATTGATTCAAATTATTACGTTACTTTATGTGCAGCAAGAAAATGCTATGTGGGCTAATCAAAGCCCACGTTGCTCTCTTAAATAAGTGTTTCTTCAGGTACAATTCTGGGACGCCATAGATACTTTCTTTGCCATTTATTTAAAATATAAATCCATTTATTTAATATGTATTTTAAAGAGATAGTGCTCTGTCGCTTTCTTATCATAGTAGTATAGTTCAATGTAGTAGCTCTTCGTTTTACTGGGCGTATTTGAATCTTTGACGCCAAAATGTTTAGAACAGACTGCGATGAAAGATAACGACGTATTTAATAAACACAGATCAGGCCACACGTGACGTTCTGGTCACATCTTGGGGTAAATCTCAAAATACTAGTATAATACTCGTGACTCCTTAACAGCGTGTTTGATACTACGATAGCTCCAATACTTCTCACTAAATGTCATATATCTTTCAAGCGTCTGTTTGACTTGGTATCGACCAACGTACCACTTAAAACCTTAGCACGGTTCACCTGTTCCAATTAGAGAACTTCTTCTCTAACATAGAATGCTTTTTGCGTATGTGCGTGGAGGTTCTGTATCAAATTATCTGCTACGCAGCTAGCGAAGCGATATCACTTTTATCATTTTCAAACAAAGTTTAGAGAGACTATTACCGGTAGATCCCAGTTTCGTAAGGTCCACCCCTTAAATAGCTAAAGGCTACCATTTACCAACGAGTAAGCTACTGGTTTGTTTGCCATCAGATGCAATAAATGAAAAATGCGAGAGTAGAACCGCTCAATGAACTGATACTATTTGTTAGAGATCAAGCTATGTTTAATCCGTATATGCATACTGTACAGCAATTAAAATTACTGCAAAATCTAGATATATTTTATATCATTTGATATTGATATAGGAGCGTTAAAAAGAAAGAGCGGCCAATGTCTAGCAGTATTAGATACTGCTGGATACTAGCAGTCAGGCTGTAGATGATGAAAAAGTCAATTTCAGCACTTCCTTTTTTGGGATTGTCCGGAATTTTAACTTTATTATTATTGACATAATTATAGATTATATGTAGTTGTTCAGTGTATTTCTTTGATAATATTAATTTGAATGTTTTGTCTGTAAAAGTATTTAGAGTTTATCTATACAAATAAATAAAATTGAAGTGTCTGTTTGTAATGTCAAAATAACAGCTTTTTATCTAATGCATATGAAAGTATATAAGGTACCTATACGAAAACATCTATTTTTAAAATTTTTGTCTGTCTGTCTGTCTGTTTGTTCCGGCTAATCTCCGAAACGGCTGAACCGATTTTGACGGGACTTTCACTGGCAGATAGCTGATGTTATAAGGAGTAACATAGGCTACTTTGATTTTAGAAAAAAATAGGTTTTCGCGGAGACAAACATTTTTTAGTTAAAATCTACGCGGACGAAGTCGCAGGTAACAGCTAGTTTACTAATATAAAGCTAACCATACGAGAAAACATCCGTGATTACATATATTCGTATTGCTCATACAGCTTTCTATTTGGAGGAAACTAAGATGGTGGTGGTGGATAGCTTTCGCAAGTGATGGCGGCATCCGCACGTTGGGCCGCGCCGCGCGCCGTACGTTCGCATTGCGGTGCCGTTGCGGATAGAAAGCGTCGCGACCTCACTTTCACTTGTACCTACTAGCACAACCAGAGGATGAATAATACCATCCGCACATACACGAGGTCGAACACCTCTCTTTATTTATTAGAACACTATTCATATATGTGTGAAAAGTTGCAAGCACGGGTCTCGTGCCAACCTACTAAAATAGTACCTACACGAAGAAATTAAATATTATTTTGGAATTGGAATATGAATAATAAGTTCAAAGTAAGTTTGAACTGCCAGAAGGTAGCTATTTTTTACTTGCAAGTTGCATCAATCCTTTCTACTTGCACGGTATATTATATTTTGTCATACCAATAATGTCATGACAGATAAGAATACTTCAGTGGACGTGTCAAGTTATTGTAAACTTATAATTACCAAGAAATTATTTAAAACATAACATGAGCGGACGTGATCAGCCAAGAGGATATCATTCATCGGTCTCGTTGAGTCAATTTACTTCGTGTCAATTGATTTCCAATAACAGTATACAATTGAGACAGACGACGCATGCGGGGCCCGCTCAATTGTTTAATCAACAATCGACTGCAGCAATTTGTGACATCATTAACAGTTTATAAAATAAATACCATGTGAAATGTAAACGTTCACAGACACAAAGACGCACTAGGAGGTCCGAAACTTGACAATTTGAGCAGTAAAATTTCGCACGAGTAATTAAAACTCAATGCATTTTAAAGAATTAGCGATCCTAATAAAATTTACCACTCTTGGCGTGACAGTCAAAACACAAACTCTCAGAATCTTAAAGTAAATATTTGTTCGCTGTAGCCGCAACCGATTTAATTATTACGGTTTCAACACAAAAGAGTTTACATTTAGAGCAGCCGAACTACTTCAGCACGTTCTCTGTTTAGTAATACTTAGGCGCCCGTATTTTGATTACTTAATAATACAGGTATCAATAGATAATCTTGTGCGAAAAGGCTTTGGTAAAGTAAAATACTTGGAAAATTACAACTTGTATGAGACAGGATGCACGGTACAGTGGAGCGAGACGGTTGCGCGCAGTGGCACAGAATGTTCTTGAACATTTTAGATTATGTAAATACTACTAACAATTGCATTTCAAACCTTATACAGTAGTCCTAAAGAGGTAGAATTATTTGTACATCGTTGTCATTTACAACATTTGTTTACTAAAAGAGATAAAATTTTGAAGCCGTACTTTTCGAGAACGTTTCAATGCTTACACTCGATCGTAACTCGTAACCATAAGGCTTATTTTCGCTCACAGTTAAGATGGTTCTAAAGCTGTTCTCGAACTTTGGAGTTCAGTTCTATGAACCGCTTCCGCCGCTGCTCCTTCCGTCTCGGGTTGCTGGTTGCAGACATTCCTGAGGCGGACACCGGACCCGGCTTAAGAATGCTGACCAGACGGGGACGCGCTGATGGCATGATAGCTTAATGCGTCCTCGAACGACGTCGTCCTCGCTGCATTCCATGATGAACAAACAACGTAGTTCCACTGTTATTCGTGATTATTTACAGTTTCCGGGTAAATAGATATCAGCTGCGGTATATTGTTTGTCTAGTTAGTCTCGCCGAATACTCAATAACGTCATTATTTATTGACAGCATTTATCTAACAAATTATCAGTTATTTCTGTCGGGTCACGTCATAAAGTTTTTATCTATTTGTGTAAACCGTGAGAATGATTACGGGCTGCGGTCCCATGTCTTTGGTCCATTCATGATGCGCTTAATTCTCGGTCCCACGCACATTTGTGATCCATGTGTGACTACAGAATGCTCCTTACTCGCTTTTGGGATATTTAAACGCGTCTATAATGAAATTTTCTACTGCTTAAGATTTGAATATTGAGGCTGATAAATCGTTTTAAAATCAAATTTAATGAGTACAATATTGGTTAAATTGAGCAATTAAATTGGTTCAACATTTACTCAGTTATCGCTATCTGTTGTAAACGGTGTTACCATAGAGTATGTAATTTAAATAATGGCCGTTGATAACCTGAAGTAATTAGTGCTGTTATGCTCCAATTTGAAGCGGTCCCCACCACACACAGGTCTCTTTATAAAGATTGCTCAATGACAGACATTCACAAGTTATGGGAACATTTTTTCGGGAGCGTAACGGTTTTTGTATTATTTTTTGTCGCCTTTGACCGTGTGAAGGGACCTTCAATGGATGCATGTGAATGGGTCGCCCATTTACAAAAGATCTGTGATAATTCGTAATCCACCCTTATGCCGTGAGCTTCAACATGGCGTGAAAGGGGCAAGGGAGCTCTGCATATATTGGTGTAGTGTTAAGCGTCTTCAATGAGCTGTTTCTTTGAGAAACGTCTTTCTTTCATCGCATTGTTTGGTGTTTTCACATGGTGACGTTACTAAGAATTGTATAAGTAGTAAGAAATATAAGCTGTTTCCTTGAGAAACGTCTTTCTTTCATCGCATTGTATGGTGTTTTCACATGGTGACGTTACTAAGAAATGTATAAGTAGTAAAAAATATATAATTATATTCCTATAACATCTACACATGATAGCAATAATCATCGTAATTTCTGTCAAACTATTGCCGAATATAATTATATTTGTCAATCTATTGTTGTATACTTTGCATTCCTTTTATTGATATATATAAGAACAATGTCATATTATAAGATTTTTTAACAATGTTGTAAGTATATAAATACAGTTACGCTAACTGTCTATAATAAATAAATAAATAATGACGTAGCGCTACTCAAGTAACTACCTATATAATAGCTATTTGGTCTATTCATCAAAATACCTTTTCACTCATTAAGATAGTTAGCTACTTAGCTGGTAGAAATTCATTAGTTTAGTAAGTTTCTTTAAATCGTACTTAAAATGTTTATTAGGTAGGTACTTTTAAATGTGCTATTTAACAATGAATGGTTTGAACTCAAACGAGCGTCCAAAGCCAACATTGAAATCAATTCGATATTTAAAATCTAGTGAAGAGATGAGAAGTGTTTGATTTTATAACGTAGATTTAATGTAATATGAAAAACTGTGTAACGAATGAACCCTTTCCCTTTGCCGCGGAATGTTGGTCCGTCCGTCCTTCAAGCGATTATGGGACAACGACTCGGCCTAAATTACCATAACACGTTCAAACTCATTAAAAGTCAATTAGTTAATTGTTTAGAAGAACCAGGTTGTTTCAAATAATTATACTGCAATCACATTATATCCAACAAATAGTACATACATCACAATAAATGTATAAAGCAGTTAACCGAAAATGGGAAAATACCAATCTATGCTTGAACTACCCATAAGTAACATTTTTATTTGAAAGAAATAAAATAGTTATTATTTCATGATTGTAATCCGATAGAGTTGCAAAAGTAATAAAAAACCCTTATGCCAGTACTAAATGTACTAATATAGCAGATTAATACGAATATATTTTTATCCTCAACATACTGAGGAGATGAAAAAGGATTCAGGTCGCATCTTAGTCTTATTGAGCGCGTACTCTTATTATTATTAAAACTATTTCAAACAACAATACATAGTTATATAACAACTAGATTTCGCCCGCGACTTTGCTCGCGTTCGTGTAGATTTTGTGATTAAAGTTCTATCCCTCAGGAATAATAGTTTTCCTGGATAAAAGGTATCCTATCTCCTTTTCTGGATCCCTGACAATGTGTATGTGAAATTTCATGATGATCGGTCAAGTAGTTAAAGCGTGAAAGCGTAACAAACAAACTCATATTCGCATGTATAATATTAGTTAGGATGGCGTAGTCGTATTTCCGTGAAAATCCACTTTTCGCGAATTCGCTTTGACCTTTCGGCGGGCTTGGCATGCAGCGGCGCGCGGGGAGTATCGGTCGCGTTCTCACGGGAACTCGCGGTGATTGCACCGCATTACGCCCTGCACTGGGTCGCTACAACCGCCCGCACATACAGCTAACTAGCTGTGGACGAGCCTTTACAATGCTCAAAATGTAACAGGCAAAGTATCGGAATTATATCCAGTGTGTTGCCAAATTATTAGGGACAGTTACAAAATAATGGAGAATGACAAGATTCGTCTAGAATTAAAAAGCCTCCGACAGACATTGGTGATTGATAGTCGAAAATAATATGATTTTTGTGATATAAAAGGAAACTGTAGAACTTCACCGACGAAAAATTATTTTAAATGGTGATTTAATTTATTAACGACAATATCAACCAGTCCATAGCTACAAAGACAGAAATGTTGTCAGTATCAAAATCTTATATTAATTAATCACACGCAGAACACTTATTAGAATTTAAGTAACATGACGTAAATCGCCAATTGCAATATTATGTTTTATTTCATATTATGATTATTTTCTTTTTGTATTATCGTAAATACGATATTTGTTCACAATTGAATTCCGGCATAAGATTGGCATTTAGTATAGTTCGTATCATAATATTAAAACTGGCAACAATATTGAATTCTCTTTGTCAAAAATGTCAATTGTCAAACAGTTGCGACACTGCGTCTGCGACTAATGGCGACTTGATTTTGACATTTCCATCTTTGTATACGTTTTGAGTTTGTTTTTGTGCTATTATCTGCTATGCTTTTGGTCTCCGAATATTCTATAGTACCTTGGCTATTGACTTTGATTCTGTTCCAGATAATTCTGTTGACCTGGCTTGCTCTTACGGACATCTGAAGTTAAATCATGGTTCGCTGTATTAATTGTGGTGTAAATGTCTTTCCGATGCGACGACATTCGACATAGATGTATACTTAAATACAAGTTGTGTCCGCGGTTTCACCCGCGTTTATGATTCTTGCGCCGCCCCTGTGGGTCGTAGCATAATGTTATCTAGCCTATAAACTTTCTCTATTGTAATAAATTATTAGACGGAACTGCTGAGTCTGGTCTGCCCC
Organism: Catocala sponsa; assembly: GCA_963564715.1. Lineage (NCBI taxonomy): Eukaryota > Metazoa > Arthropoda > Insecta > Lepidoptera > Erebidae > Catocala > Catocala sponsa. The sequence continues at coordinate 14,231,151 of OY751338.1, read as the reverse complement.
CCTCTTAGACATGTTCGTCCCGAACATTGATGGATCCGTAGTAGCGTGCCAATCGATCGACATGAACGATCTTTGGTGTGCTTCGTGGTCCTTTCTAGATCTGGTAGGTGACGTCATTTATCTTAGTGACTATGCGATAGGGTCCATCCCATTTTGCCTGCAACTTAGGAGATTTTCCTTTGCTGCGTACCGGATTATGTAACCACACCAGCAATCCTTCCTCGAAGCCTTTGTTGTTCACCTTGCTGCGTGGGGATTCAGGTGGGATGCCAGTGATCAAGTCTGCAGGTAATCGTAGTTCTCTTCCGAAGTTATCAAAAACAGGTGTTACTAATGTGCTTTCGTGAACGGCACTTCGGTATGACAGGAGAAACGGTTGAATGTGTTTGTCCCAATCCCTTTGTTTGCTTTCTACAACTTTCGCCAGATATCTTTCCAGAGACTGGTTAAATCGTTCAACCATGCCGTCTGATTGCGGATGTTGAAAGCAGTCGTCCTCGTTTTATGGATACCCATCACACGACAAGTCTCCTTAAATACTTCAGACTCGAATTTCCGACCTTGGCCATTGTGGATCTCTAAGGAAATCCCGAAACGACAAAAGACTTTGTGGACTAGTTTGTCGGCCACCGTAGATGCCTTTTAATTAGGAATTGTAAATACTTCCGGCCACTTTGTGAAGTAATCCATGAACACCAAGAAGTACTTGTTCCCACTTTGGCTTTCAGGAAACGGTCCAGCAACATCTAATGCTATACTTTCCCACGGGGCTCCAACATTGTACACCTTTAATGCACCGCTACTGCGAGTGTGTGGTGCTTTTACAGCAGCCCAACTCGTGCATTTGTGGCACCATTCCTCAACGTCTTCTCAACAATGGATCCAATAAAATCGTTCCCAGATTTTAATTAGAGTTCTCTTAACTCCCATGTGACCTCTCGTACTCCCATTATGATAGAGTTGTAAAACTTCTGGTACCTTGAGCTTTGGCACGACCATTTGCAGGTGACATTTGTCACCTCGAGCATTCTGCCATTTCCGGCACAGAACTCCATCCTGGATGACCAAGCTTTCCCACTGTGCCCAATGACTCTTGGTGATAGAGCTCATTGCCGCAACTTCACCCCAGAGTTTGAAGCAGTTATAGTGGAAAAGTGTAGTATAGTGTTTGTTGTGTTTTGAATTTCATTGTGTGTTAGAATAAAACGTGTTTTAATCGGTAATATTGTTTACATTCTTATCCGTCGAAGCCAGCACGTAACAATAGGTACCTACTTACATTTCAACTGTATTTTATCACACAAATATAAAAATAACTTTATTTTAAATATTCCGAATCGTCGTTCACAACTTCGCGTCGCAAGAACGCTCCCACATTCCTTAAAAATTTGTAGAATATAAATATACCCTTTAACCCTCAACATCCACTTGAAATCTGAGTTATAGAGACACGGCGAAAGTAAATAATAAATTCCAGTAACAGTACTTACCACTTAAAATGACAGTCAAGTGCGCCCGAAGTAAGAAAAAATTAATAAATAATAAAAAATTCGGCTGCCCCTAATAATTTGGCAACCCATTGTATGTAGAACAAGAAAATCTTTAAATACATTCGCATATTAATATAACATCTCTTACGGCGTTATATATATTTTAATAGCTTTATTTTCAATCCAATTTCAGCAGTATGATTAGTATCTGTGCAGATATCATTCTTATTTAACATTTATTTCGCCATAACACATATTTTAATAGCTTTTATTCATTCAGCTTCGCCACTGGGAATAATTCATATGTCGCAGGAGACTTTACAAACATTTAAACAACGTATATAAAGAATATCCAGACTCGGAACAATTATTAAATTTGTCGTGCCTACATATTATTGTCCCGTGTGGGAATCGAACCCGCAACACTCGGTGCAGTGGTAATAGTGAGACGACCACTTAAACCAGTACGCCATCCGTGCAGGCAAAGTTATTGCGTTTCGGGTGCTGGTGGGGCTGTCGCGTTTTTGCAGCGCGTCTGGAATGTTTACGGATTCAAACGTCGATAGCTTTTCTGCCATCATGCGCAAGAGATGTACCTCTTTTCTGCGCAGCGTACGCGCCAGCCCCAACATCATCCTGAAAACGTTGACTGACCGGTGGGACTCTCCGATCCTGGAACGCTGGATACAACTGCACGCAGTCAAGTAGATGGCTTCTTTGGATCGGACAGTCTGAACCGGTCAGGTATTAGATGTATGTACCTACTACTAACACTAGATGTAAGTTCAACTGTTACTAACCTACTATGGAATGTTATTCTGAAAATAAATTATTATTATTATTATTATAGTACATTGTTAGTAATACATAGGTAATTATATCCTAAAACAATGTGGCAATCGTCCTGAACGACTACTTATATCGAATTCAAAATAAAAATCGAATAAATACATTCACAAAATCCACAATAATAATGAATAATGTAAAAGATTATTATTGTAGGTAAAGAAAGCAACTCATTTATTAACTACGAAATGCGTAGCCGTTTCATCTCGAATTAAAACGTCCGTCCTTTAAAATATTATTGATCGTAACCGTTCTACAAGAATACATTAATTGTAGTACTACAGTGAGTACGCGAGAAACAGAGTAGGTAGTACACATCGTAGTAAATATTTACTACGAAATGCGTAGCCGTAAATGGTCGTATTTCATTGTCCTTGGAGATAAAGAATAGCGTAAACAACACACTTATTGACTATTGTATCGAAATGACACACATTTGTAATAGGATTGTTTTTAATGGTTGACATAGAAACACAGGTTTATCTGAAGACATGATTTATGTTATCGGCTCTAGCTTATGAGTTCCTGATAGTGACTGGTATCCATGGAGACATCGACAAAGTGCGACATTGTTCCTGATTTTGTTTTATCATCATCACGTGAATATCTCTTGCCGATCAGAAGCCTTGCTAATAGTTTTCTAAATGCATTATAGCCAACAAATGCTCATAAAAATCACTGTGTGAGCGGTACCGGGCAGACCTTTTTACACCTGGTAATATTCTTCTATAGATATGTATGTATATCTGCTCATAGCCGGCAGAATCCTTTAACCCTAATAGCAGTCTCATGTAATCGCTTATATGTCTGAGTTTATGCTCCTCGACTTTCGATCAACAATAGCAACTAGATATCGGGTTACGTACAAAATCAAAGCTAAATGTTGCCCGCGTGACAATACGTAGATATACAGCTACATTTGTTTACTAACAAACGGAGAGAAAAGTTTTAAAACAGTTTTAAGTTCAACTTAATTACAACCATGGCACCTAGTAATAAAGTCACAAATTTTCAAAATATTGTCTAATGAAAAAATACTGTCTTACGAAAATTTGGCACATAAAACGAGCAAAGCAACAACATTTAGTGTGAAATCAACCTTAAGCAGCAACAAATAAAGTACTTTTGCCCGTTATTGCCTTGAGAGCTACATCGTTTTGTTTCGTTTATTTTTGTCATAAATGTTTGTGCGTGTGTTGGCGAGCCTTGGCCAAACATTTGTAGCGTATTTGTGGTTTAAAGTCGGTAATTTTTTTTAAAATTTTATATTATTTGTTAGTTTAAAGTTTAAAATATAACTTATTCTTCATGTAATTACCGAAAGTAAGATACTCCGGCCGTTAAATTGCTTTTTCGGACATTATTTTTGCAACTTTTGAATAAACACTGCGGCATTGTGAGACGTGTTTACATTGGCTGAGTTTCAAGCGAACAAACAAAATAAGAGCTCACGTCTCAAGTGCGCTGTTATTTACCGAGACGTATTTTTTGCGCCAACCCGATATCTAGTTGCTATTGTTGATCGAAGTCCTCGACATATACTTCATGTACCGTAACCAAATTGCAAATCGTCCACACCTGTAGTCTTGGAAGCATCATGGCTTCCTTGTTACTAATATTATTACAATGAACTGTATCTGTAAATCAGCATCAATGATTATTAGCATTACTGAGTTCACCGATGAGGTCGTTAATATACTTACAAGGTTGAATAAAAGAGCAAACGATATATTATATTCTTGCCGCACTGGAACTTGTACATGTCAGGCAGTACTACTGCCCACCTGACCTGGCTGGATTCACTGGGACGTTTTATGCGGCAGGAGGAGATAACCTCCTCACTTCTATTCAGCTTGTAATTATATTGAATTGGGTCAGAACAGGTGACGGTTGGTATCGACCAATATCTTAATATTGAAAAGATGTTTGCCGCCACACCTGTGCTCTTCAATCTGGCCCATATAGTGCCATGCAAGATTGAGTCAAAAACCGTGGACAAATCTAGAAATAACGTATATATTATAGGCTGCTGTGTCTCTCGTTCTCGTTTAAAATGAAGCATACCTAGGCATAATATTTTACCCTCTAGGGCATACGCCTAAATTTAGATTAAAGATTTCGTTCATTGTACAATTATGATTAAAAATAAAATTATGATTAAAATATCTGCCCAAGAAATATTGTTGATATATTATTTACCAATGAAATAATTTGGTGCTTGACCTAAATCTTACCTTCATCAGTCTTTCATTCAGGTCTCTTCGAAACCAAACCAATAACGTATTATTGGTTTGGTTTACAATAACCTTAACCGTTTTCCTATGTAGATGAATCACTTTATTCTTATCGTTTTATTATTTTGTTTTTTTTGTTTGTGTCAGATAAAATCATGTTTAAAAGTCAATTATTTGTAAGTTTACAACAATATATTTATTGTAAATTTCGATCCATATTTTAAATATAGCAAATAGTTGTAATTGTTGCCATTTTAAAACACTATTGATGACAAAGTGGCTGAAAATAACAATAACCTTTATGACTTTGTCAAAGTTACGAAAAAAATTGTAATAAAAATATATTGATGAGATAGAACATAAAAGGTCTGTAGTATTCAAAAGTTTACGTAATATCTATTGTGTGATATCGAAAGAATATCGACACAAAAGCTAAGATGCCGACTCCATCAAGGCACCGTTCATTGCTTCATAAATTCAGAGTTGTGCGACTTTTCCCATTGGAGCGCGCGACCGCGACTTGTTTCCAATCAACAATGGAATGCGTCGACTTTTTGGTCTGCGTCCGCGCAACTGCTCTCGCACACGGGAAGATCAAGTTTTTATCCACCCAGTGTTAACTCAATTGGAAACAAGGACCTTAGATTACCCTAACTGTTATTTTCTAAGTGCCTTTTTGTATTTGAGGCAATAAATTGTTACAGAGAATTGAAGCAGATGGTACTAACATTTGCTTGTTTAGTGTTTGTATTTTTGTCGACTAGCGACTTTTTGTCGACGTTAATTCTAATGGTAGTCCACCATTGTTACAAAACGTTTATATTTTATGCAGCATTCAACCGTCTCGTCTAGGCAGAGAGTTGACTTATCTTTTTTTTCTACAGAACTATTTATATTAATTACAGGCGAAGAAACTTAAAACGTCAAGCGCATCTTTAAATTGTTTTAATGTATATTATTGGTTTATAATGTATATAAGCCTTTTTATCTTAATTTTCTTACCGCTATTCCGTTACAGGATAAGCAGAATCTCCAGCGGTACAGTAACAAGGCATGTTAGTACCGCTCCGTGAGAAGACGAGCGGTCTAGCTGTTAGTGTCCAACGGTATTCACTCTAATGCCAAGCCTATAGGTAGGTGATTCAGCCCGACACCAAGTGTTCAATGCTTCACAACATTAGGTATGAATATAAAACATTTCCATGTAAAACCAACTGGCTAACATTTGCATATTTTGCATAACATAGAGCGAGTAATAGATGTGGGTAGAAATAATTTATATAATGATTTCATAGCCAGCAGTCGTTTCACATTGAACATGACTCTAAAGTTATTTTCTCACGCTGCAACGAAAATTATTCTGAGACTAGGCAACTGCCTACTCGCACCAATAAACAAAATCGAGCGCGCCTATCATGTGAAGTGTGTGTCTACGGCTTTATTTGGTTAACCTTATTAGCTGATTAGTTTTGCTTTTGCGACCTTCATAGGGTAGTAACCCATGTTGATTTTGTACATTATTTTCACAAAAGATCAAATAGCAATCAAAGTAAATCTTTTTGTGCAATCAGTATCAAAATGCGTTGCAAAATAAGGGAGTTATTAGTATCTTTAATTTGGATATAAGAAATAGTGGGTCTGTAGTGGATTAACGCGCTATCTCCCTCGGACAGCAGCGTTTAAATAGCGGTTACTTCACAGTTTGTATCGTGCATCCTTTTTCTGTCATTTGACATTTCCCCTACTGCCGTATTTCGCTTGTATCCTATTTATTTTTGATGGGAATTTAAAAGTTATTTTTATTTTTTAGTTAGGGTAACGTATTGCAAAATAACTTATCACTTGATGATAAAAATTAATCTGTTAGAAGGTCACGATAATTATATTATTTTCGGTTTGGTTTACATCTGCAAATTTTTTTGATGACCTACGAATTCTTGTTAATTGAATGGGAAATCCCCTAATGATCATATTCATGACGATATCCCGCAAATTGACACATTATCATTGAATAAAAACCTGTAAACGTTTGTAAACAACATTTAAATTATTACGCAATCTGCGTCATTCGTACGATAGAGTCATTTGTTTATTAAATATTTGAACATGACATATAGTCCATTGAAATGTTACATGAGCTTGCATTTTTTGGAGGACGCAATTTTATTTTTGGGACATGTGTGGGGGTTTATAGAAGCTTAACCCCAAGTTTGTGGGGTTGCCGCCCTTGTCCCCCGGCCGCCATCTTGGAAAAAGAGGTGCAAATACCTTTTACGCGATATCTCGGAAACTATGCGTCCTACATAAAATTCGTAACGACATAATTTGTAGCAAATCGCTTTACCTACAAATATGTTCATATAACTTTTTGCCCTAAATTTAAGTTATAAGCAAAAAAGTGAGAAAATTTCTATAAAAAATTTCTTTTTTTTTCTATAACTTTCTTTTTATACAAAAAAATATCTCAGACCAATCTTGTAGATAGACTTTTGAGGAAAATTTCTCTATGATTTTTTTAAATTTCAGTCTTTTAAAACGCTGTAACAGCGCTCCAAAGTTGACCGGGTTTGTCAATGCTCATGAGAATCCGGTCAAAACGAAATGTTTAACTTAGTTTTATGATCTTTTTTGCCTTTAATCGTTCAATGACCGTACGCTTCTCTGGAATGTAGTCTCCTTTAATGGATTTCATTAAATCCGTAAGTCGAAATTGGCACTCTTCACTATTCTCATGCAAGTAAGCAAAAACATCCTCCATAGCATTGTCAATGTTATTTTTGCGCTCATCATGTCTTATTTCGTCACCCCATTTTTCCCCACGAGTCTGTTGTTGTTTTTCGGGCATATTTTCAGACTACGGCAATATCCAATGACACTTTGTCCAACTCCGGATACAATTAACAGGCAAAAGCACCCACACATATTCTTGGACCAGAGAGCCCTATCTTTCAACGAAGCTATAAATTTATTGCGATATGAAGGTACTAGATCATACAATTTCTAATCAGATATCCAACGATTATGGACAGATTATTATCAATTGACTGTAGTTTATTAGAAATTTCGGGTATATTGGTTGTAGATACTAGTATTTTATGAGATAAGTTGAGCAATGGAATGCCGTACATTTGATACGCAATACGTTAATTGAAGGTTGCGCTCCCTGCAGATATTAGAATTACGTTATGACTCAGAGATCTCATTGTTCATGTTCGCCCACGTTTTGACTTGCATCTCTTCATTCTCATCCTAATCCTAATTTGCGAAAGTAAATTTGTTTGTTTGTTACGCTTTAACACCTCGACTCTCGACCCATCATCATGAAATTTCGCATACTTACACATTGTCAGGGATACAGAAATGAACATAGCGTACCTTCGATCCAGAACGAAATCCCTGTCATAGAAATTTATTGACAAAATCTACATTAATACGAGCGAGGCCACGGGTAAAATCTAGTACAGTTATATATTTAACCAGTAGGTAATCATCACTTTGTTTTTAAGAGCTTATCATATATTTTTGGTTGTCATATAGAGATTACACCAGACGGTTTGGAACACAAAAAATGTTGTATCTCTACATATTATATTATCCGCAAGTCAATAATCACGTATTTTGCCTACATTATAGTTACGTAAATATTTTTCGTATTTAGTTGTTTGTTTAATAGTTTGTAATTAAGTATCTAATTAGGAGCCATAAGTATGATAATATGTTTAATATGACCCAGATTACCATTTTTTTAATTATGTCAGTATATTCGGTAAACACCAAGATTTAATATATAACATTGTGACAAGATATTTGTATTTAGAAGCTTCTGCAATAATTTGATTGATGTCAACTATTCTTTGGTCTTAAACAATGTGATTTTAACATCATTTAATTACAATTTGTTTTATATCAATCTTATGAATATAATAGAAGATATTTAGATTAGACTGATTACCTCACATTTATTACTTTGTGCTTAAATTAAATCATCACTTTTACAGTAAGTGCCGTGTCGTGCTAATATGTAATTAAGTCATCGTTTTTACAGAAGGTGCCGTGTCGTGCTATATTATTACCTACGTAATTTAAAAAATGCTATTGGGAGCCGAATGACATAACTATACACAGAATACGACACCCATAGTTTGGTTAGAGTTCAAAACCTTTTAGAGATCATGTAGGTGTTAGACATGAATCATGACTTGCTTTATCTAAGTGAAGGAAAACATCTTAAGGAAATCTAACTAGTTAAGCCAGTTACCAAATATCTATATTTGCGAAGGTGTGGGAAGTCGATTAATCCTTAAAATGTCCATATAATAGGTTAACCTAGCCCGTTACTGACAAAAAACCCCCTAACCGGAGAGTGGCATAAACGGGCCCAGCAAATCAACCCTACTTTTGCAAACTCGTCCCAGACATGTTTACAAAAACAAGTTTAATTTGAACAAAAGAAGGAAATCATTTTACGTTTCTACAAATTGGTTTAGTCCTTGTGCAGGAATTAAAAACCTGCTACTTTAAAGAGATGTATAAACGAAATCGTCACCATGGTCTCTATCTAAACTTGGCACCACTAATAATTGACAGTTTGCAAGTATGTTGCGTCGATTGGCTACAGACTAATGCGCTGAGACTTGTCCAATGACTGTGTATTCGAGCAAATGTTTCTCGATATTAATGTGTGTAAACAAGAAAATTATGAAAAAGGGCCAGCCTCTGCTATTGTCAGTCGGTATGCAAGCGAAGGAATTTAATGTAGTGTTAGTAACATTGATTGTACATCATTATCTGGACCGACATTTGATTATTCGAGTTGTTATCATTACTGCACGCTTACTATCGTGGTAGCCGACCGACCGCTGCGCTGTGGTATCTGCGAACACGACCTACATCAAGCGTTTGCAGTTACTAACTGTTCAGTGACAATCCGTTTTGAAAATCAAGAAAGTATGAAAAGGTATGTTTCTCATTCCAAATCAATAACTATTCAATAAGTTATAATCATTCTGTCTCCAGTTTTAAGGAAAATATACGTTTCTTATTTCAAACAGCAATTATGCTATAACCATGCAGTCTTTAGTTTTTATTGCTATTAGAAAATGAAGGAAATTTATTATGAGTAAATCCTTTTTTTCATTTAAGTAGGTAATTGAGGTTACAGTTCCTCTAAATTGTTGAACTGTAATCAGAAATAACAAAGCCATACTTGTTTATAATACTGTTTAACAGAGTATCAATATAATAGCACCGTCATAGTTTCGAAAGTAACGGACCGTCCTCCTTATGTTTAGATTGCCACTGCCAAAAACTAGCCAAACCTTACAGAACGGTCGTCGACCTTCAACGGTCTCCGTATCTAGGAATCTATGATTCACACTAATGGGAACTGCTGACCATACCCGTTCATAATTTGACCAGTTATTTTCGTCATAAGACTTGAGCAACCTGGCAATAAGTTTCAAGACTTTCTGACCACAAGTTGACCGATTTCAAGCGCGTTTCTTGAGAAATATAATGTGTAAAGAAGCGATGAAAATTCCGTTCCATGAGACATTTAATATCCTGCCACCTGTATGCCTGCTGTAATGTCTGATTTACCACCAGTCAAACGTATGTTTACACAATTTTTATTGTTTTATATAATAAGATTGCGTGAAAAGGCAGCGATAGCTCAGTGGGGAGACCAACAGACTGCAATGCAGAGGGTCTTGGATTCGAACCCACGTCGCCCACCTCTGACTTTCGTAAATTACATGACTTTTCGAAGTTATGTGCGTATTGATTGACAATTATCGCCTGCTCCATGCCTCGGAGAGCACGTTAAGCCGTCGGTCCCGGCTGCCATGAACACCTATGGCTGTCGTTATTGGGAAGTCAGTGCCCTCTAATATCCTGACACTGGTCTAGACTTAGGGTATCGTTAGCCTTCGGGTTGCGGAGGTCAGATGGCAGTCGCTCCGTGTAAAAACTGATATCCAGACAAATCCGGTTAGACTAGAAAACCGACCCCAAGTGACTTGGGAATAATAAAGAAAGATTGCGTGATCTATTTCGCAGCAAAATAAAACGGAAAACACGTTTGCGTTTGATACGTCTACCTACATTTTTTATGTCCACTTCTTCAACAAAGCCTTGAGTTTGTCTAAACAAGTTATGAATGTTTAAATGCGTATTAGCAGTTGCAATTGAAATAATGGCCTACATTACTCCCACACAAGATCGACAGGTCCAATTCGGGAGTTGCATCAGGGCTACAGCTGTTTATTTTGGTCGCATGACTCGAGAAGGAATGACAGAGCCCCTGTATGAGATCACCAGTAGGCATTATCGACCAAGTGGCAAGTTAGATCGCATAAAACGATAATATATCTAAAAAAGGCCGCCAGGCACTTAACTTCTTATAATTTATGTTCTAAATCCAAACTGGTTTTGCCGACACTTATAAAACTCACTTCGATTTAGAATAAGTATTTAAAAATAAGTATCTCGCAGCTCTCCATACGACGTGTTTTACAAAGAAAATTATAACCGCTGTCTATAAGTTAAGAATAATCCCCCACTGATTATAAAAACAGACCACCGCACGGCGAGCATAGCACATTTTAAAACACACTCGTCGTCTAGTGCATTATCTGTTGTAGATAAGACAAACAATTTTTAAACGGCTTAAAGTTTTTTAATTTATTCTCAAATCTACTAGATTCCTAATGTAGTAGGCCTTTGTCAAACATATAAAATTTTATGTATTTGTTTTCCGAGACTATTTTAGCTAAAGTTTATGTTCTATTTCTTAGTAATCCTATTTCTAACCCATAGTTACCTAGAACGGATTCTATTAATAAGCACCAAAAATAATTGATAACTAGATTAAAAAGCATTTTTACAACAGTTCACGCGGGATCAGTCAGTTAAAATGTAGAGTTTATCTCAGGGGCCAACATCTGGATACAATCATGTCGAAACTTGTTCTTCACACGTGCAATTAGAGGGGGTCACACAAATAATATCGAATATTATTTAAACTTTTCGCCATCCATTATTCCCTCCCTAATATAGGGCCCGTACCAAATTACGTATTAATGTATTCAATCCAGTTTCTATTCATATGTAATTCTATGTTTTTGTAAGCTTTTTAGAGCAAGAACTGGGTCGCAGATGGGCGCTGGATTGAGAAATTTAAATAAAAGTATTAGTGTGATCTTCAAAACTGTATAAATGACGCAATGAATAATAATAACAATGATCAGTTGTAGACTCTTCACATAGGATAGTTTGGAAACGGTTTTATTTGAGAAAGTTGATACTTAATCCTAACTAATATTATAAATGCGAATGTGAGTTTGTTTGTTACGCTTACACACTTTAACTACTCGACCGATCACGCTGCAGGGAATAAAAAAAAAACCATAGGGTGCCTTTCATCCAGAAAAAAGTACTGTTACTAATCTAACCTTACCTATTTTTACGCGAGCGAAGCCGCGGGTAAAATCTTGTACTTTATAATAAAAGCATGTTACGTGATATGTAATAAATGGTATGATGTTTTGATGAGCATTGTTTTGGCATAATATTGGTTGAAAATGCGCGCGTGCGCACGATCCAACTATTGTCACTCACATCATTGACTATTGTTCCCCGTTCCGTGACACGACAAATAGCTAACTAACATACTAATTAGTTACCGCATAAGTACTTAAGTACCCAGGACGACGAAAGAATTTTTTTTTTAGAAGTAGAAATATTTATTTTCATAGAATGTAGGTTTACAACATAAAGTAATTACAACATAAAGTATTTTATAGAAGTAGTTCTTTAGTATTAGTTTCTTCTTTGTTCATCACTATACTGCCGTCATAAGGAAAAAGACGCATACCTACATATATAATTATGCCAAAAAAATATATTTTATACTAGCTTTTACCCGCGACTTCGTCCGCGTGGAATAGTTCCTTTGGGCAGCATTTTTAATTTTCAAGAATTTTTTTTTTGCATTTACGTGTTTCGCATATAAATGCTGTGGTTTACTGCAAATAGCTTATTTTAATACATTTTTATATTCTACGTTTTTGTTAAATATTTTGCGGGTTTGATACTCGTGAGCACGCCACATAGAGTTGCCCATGGAAAACACTATTAGTATCGTAATTGCTGCTTTTAGGGGAATCTGCACTCTTTTAAACTGAAATGGTAAATCGGTCGGAATTATCGGAATACGGAGAATTAAAACATTTTCTCCTTTTGCCATTCCAGTCATGATTATAGCTTTATAATATTGCGTCCTAGATGAATAATTTGTTGCCGTGTATCTACCATTACATAGCCTTGGTGCGTCAAGATTTCTCATTAACAGAACTGGAATACCATCTTTCAGCCTTAACTTATGGGAAGGCACTCCTAATAATTCTAAAGAGTTAAGAAACTCAATAATTATTACGGATACTGAACAAGTGTCCATAATATTGTCTACTGAGAGGTACACGACAACATCTCCCTCAACATGTAACATAATGTGTTCGATTAACTGATCTACTGTCTCATTTGTCGGCGCCAAAATTAACCTGTCACACAACCATTCTCGATTGTCCGTACTTATTTGTAGATCTGGATAGACATTATTATTTAAATCATCTGTGTTATGGACAATTTGACAGAATTCACGTCTTAGTGTATTCATGCCGTTACTTTCTGTTAGCATACAATCTTCTCCGACTTTTAGAACAGCAGCCGCATATTGCCTTGCGTGAGAATCGTTGTGTAGTTGTAGTCGCATACTTGTAGTCAGACAAAACTTTTTTACGTGTACCCATAATACAGACGCCTTTAAACAGATATTTATTTCATCTGCCCGTGTGCCTCTAGTATTAACCGGCAGGATTTGTCTAAAGTCTGGACCAACTAAAAGTACTACCATCCCATGGTAGCCTGGTAGCTCATGATATCTTTCATTGTGCGGTATAGTGCCTCGATTGCTCTTTTGTGGGACATTGCACATTCATCCCAAACCAACAGTTTACACTACTGCAACATTTTTCCGCGCTCACAGCTTTTGCTAATGTTACAGACTCCGTCATTATGTCACGCTGCGCCGACGCGCGACGCTGGCGAATCGTTCATCGTGTATGGCGCTTGGTGTGTCCCGCGCTCGCGAGACGTGACTAAGACGGCATTTTTACTAATTATAAATGTTTCCGATAAACATACGTACTGTAAAAATAGGCAGATTTGTTTGGGCTTCCATACGAGCTTTCGTCGCCTATTTCATCCCCATGTACGTCGAAATTTCAAAATCGCTGGAATAAATGTTTACTAATTGCCTTCTTATCAAGTGCCTAAATATAAAGTCTCATGGTTTTATCTTCGATAATTACGAATTCCCATACGAACTTTCATTCCTAATTTCAACCCCTCCATGCCCTTTTTTACAACAAAATGTAACCTACGTCCTTTCCCAAAGTGTAGTTCATCTTTGTACCAAATTTCAACAAAATCGGTTCAGTGGTTTAGGCGTGAAAGCGTAACAGACAGACAGACAGAGTCACTTTCGCATTTATAATATTAGTACGGATAAACATACTCAATTTAGAAATAAAAATTGTTCTTTTTCCTTATGACGGCAGTAGGTATAGTATAAACATTAAACTTCGATAGAACAGCTAATTAAAAAAACTTAATTAGCAATTTTCCTTGTAACATGAATATGTAAGAATATAATCATATGCATTAGACACAATTAATTGAACAGCTTCCAAGATTTTCTCCGATCGACCGTTAGTCGTTTATACTGAAGAACAAATAATTACTTAGCTGGTTGGTTTTAAAATTTGAAGACGTAGAAAAGCTGATGTAATAATCAACTTATTACCTAATGAATGTATATTCGAGGCAGAAATAAGGAAACTATATTTGAATTAATGCATTAATAAGTAATTGCAAGCGATAAATATGCTAATAGGTGGTTTCCATTCATCATCATTTACATCTAAAATCACATCACCACATTTCTGTGTATATGCTTATTCTCCATAGCACCTATCTTCTCAGTCCTATGTCAGTGATAACTGATAAGTCGTCAAAATAACGATGTCATCGGCCATCAAATTCCTTTGTCATGCAAAATACAAAATGTTCACAAGCAAAAATCGTATTAAAACGCATGTAATAATATTATCAGAATAACACATCGTAAGCAGCAAAAACCAAAGTATTCGCAACACACGCAGTCATTCATGTCTATTGCAACACCTTCAAGTTATTTAACATAGGTATAGCGAATTGCAAAACCAGTGAATGTCATTTTGCATGATGTATGTCCGAAATGATAGGAAAGGCATTAGCTTTAGTTACAGTGGTGTACCGATAGAACGGATGGTCCCATTCCACAGAACGATAACGGTACAATCCGCTGGCGCTCGCAAATAAGTATTCACCTACTAAGTTCCGGTGATCATATTATATTTGTTTCATTGTTATGGGGAATACCTTCAGTCATAAACTTTTTAGCTGTAGAAGTAGGAACACGTGCATATTGTGACTAACTTTACTTTTGATATTGTGGCGAAAAACAGTTTCGTCAGATGTCAAGTAAAATAGTAGGTATTTAGGACATTCTACTAACATTTATTAAATATTCGCATCCTTGGCTGGTCATTTTAGTAATTCCTATTGATAATCTTGAATAAATATTGATAGAAATATGAAGATCAGAGCTAGTATAGAGCATTGAAGGACCCGAATTTGTATTCTACAAAATGAAATTTGTTATTTATCTTAAAGGATTGTTGTTGCAGGTAATAGCAGGAACTTTACTGTAAAACAATAGAAAGTTCTTTTAATAAGCGCTATAATGATGTGACTTGAAAACCATGACGTCATCTATAAACAAACTTCTAAGGCAGCTTTGTGGTAGAAAATAAATTCTTCATCATGTTCTAGTTTTTCTGCAAGCAACTCAAATTGTAAATTGCTTCTTATGTTGTTAATTATAAAACATCTTGGAATTAATATTCCTTTGCTGTCATCTATATTTAATTGTGATCTCTAACATCTAAAACAGGTGAAGTTACTGAAGTTAGCAGAATTTAATAAAAAAGAAGTCGGTGTTGCCATAAGCGGTGTGTGCGAAACGTGCGACCGCAACATTCCCAGTGCTTAGGCGCAAACGATGCCACTTGTGGCGATCGGCGACAGACGCCCGTTTATGGCGAGGACGATCGCGAAGGAATGTAGTCTGCTCTTCGACTGCTTGTGACACATGTGAAAAGTGGACAGAGATCCGAAAACATGTCCTGAAGTCAAAACTCATCCTCTAGCACCTCAATGATTAACTAAGCCCGAATGATTTAAACTCCCAACAGATCACAGGTTTAGCACCTTGCTTCTCCTCAAACTTTATCTACTAGACGTAAGTAGACAATGAAAGTATTTTCCCATAAATTTTGTTTGATAGTAAGTACTTATAAACATTAACTTAAGCCTTTACAAAAGTGTATATAATACGATACTTATTTACGTGCATTTACATTTTGATGTGGGGAAAGTTGGTTCGCTGCAGTAAACGTTTGTGTTTCATTTACCATGTAGAGTATCTTCAAACACGATAAGTACACAAATGTTATTTTCCTTTACACTTTCAAAGGCTTAACTGAGGTTTATAACTTATGTTTTTAGGGCATGCTTATTTACATTGCTGCCTCTCATCACTTATACCAAATCTCAAAATGACTCGACAACCGCGAGAATGCGTGCTTGCCAACTACATACTTAAATGACACTCAAACTTATTTGTTTTAAATGCTTACGAAGCTTTAGGTATTCGTGCTGATTGCTAAACATCATCAACCATTAGTAATGTGTTATTACTTTGAGTATTTGGATTTGCTTCCAATATATCATGTTAGCTATAAATTGTACCATTAACAAGTGTAGTGAACTAGGAAGTTCTTTAGTGTACCAAGCCTTGTACGGGTCAATGCACAAAGATGCCGACGACCATCTAAGAGTGTATCAGGCCCACACAGTGCCCGCCGCCGGCTAACGGTGCCACGCTCAAATATTTTACCATTACACTGAGCATGAACTTACCCACCTAACTGTTAATAAATAGAAGTAAGCAGGTATGTAGCTACTTATGAAGCGTTTTATGAAATTGTTTTAATCTGATTGTTTCTAAAGGTATACAAATTTAGGTTCTTAAACGACGACAGAGTCCGGTTGCGGCATTTTGGTCACTCTCAAAGAACTAAGTGCCTGCAAACTCCGAGGCTTCGTGAACTTGTACATTGTGGACAACTGATGCGGGTAACGTCGAATCCTGTAGATTGAAACGTCGATACGATATGTGGACTGGACCCACTTCAATAAATCTACCCGTTTATCATAAACCTGCTCTCCACAATCTTGCGGTTACCTACGGCCGTGTATTCATCAAAAAAACTTCGCTTGTAATAACTTTTCTACTCCATAAACACTGTTACGTGGTTGTTTACGTATTGTGTTAAATAGTAACGGTTCCAAATTGGACGGCGCGTGCTGAAATGCGGCCAATCGATTCTGAACAAATATAGCTCCGACAACATAAGAGTACCTAGAATATTAGTGGCATGTTGGCAATCCTTCGCAATCTCAAATAGAAACTATTGCCATTCCCCTGTTGAGTCAGCCATCTATTTCAAAAGAGCTTTCGTCAATCCATCAGCAACCACTTACGATGTACCCATCCCGATGCAATCAAAGTTGATGTTATAATGTACAAGATAAATAAATCCATCGGGAGTATTCATCAATTACATGCCTTGGAATAAAAAAGGAGACTAAACTTAACGTAGCGTTCCACTAAACAGTCACACCGTAACACATGTTTTAAAATATTAATACACATAATGATTTCACAGTGATGTCATTTAGGTTTGTCATCACTATTTGTACTGTCGACGTCTGTCTGTGGGTGGGGGACAGCAGACATTTTGTTCACTTCATGTAATCTGCAATTGAAATGGCAACTGCAACGCGCGTTTTGATTTAAATAATGGCTGGTAATTGTCCTAACATGATGATGTTTGCCATCAGCTAGACTGTTTATTTATTCAGTTTGTTTTACAATGCATTTGACCACAAGTACTGTTTGTAGAATTCTATTGACTCATTATTAGGCAAGCGTTGTAGAATCCTTATTAAAAAATTGTTAGGCGTTTCGATTCGATTCTGACGTGTTTCAATAAAATATAATACACATTAAACTGAACAAAATATTGGGGCAGCAAGTCTGGTGTCAAGTGATATTATAGCCACTCACTTGAAGTCACTAGTCATGTCAGATCATCGGCATCGCTGCGTCGTGTTATCAATATTTTATTGAATAGACTGCACTTGCTTGTTATTGTAAGTATGTGAGTAAATGACAGCAATTTATTTCCCGTCTCAAGTCTCGCTCTCCGGAGGTCTGCGACACATTCATTGTACACTCATGCATCATGCTCAACATGTTTTGCTCTTTGCTAAATATTTTGTTTATGTCGCATCATGTTAAGGAGAGTATTCCGTAAATTTAAACGTTTACGTATTTTAAAAAATATCTTAAATCTATTTTTAATTTCCGTTTAACTCAAAGATAAACTATAAAAAAATTACATTATCACTAAAATATTTTTTTTATTGATAATGTAAATCACTTGGAATTCTTACGAAAACAGATTCTTCGCTACGGTAAAAATAGAGGAGATCGGGGGTTCGAATCTCCCCAGGGCCTCGCTGAACGTGTAGCATATCTTGTTACTTTTTGTTATTTTTATTAAAGAATTTAATAAAAATATATCTATTTTTATCTTACTTGAAATATTTCAAACAAAAATGCTACTCTAAATCACCTTATCTCATCATCATAAAGTAATGGTAAATGGTAAAAGTAATGGTAACGGTATTCAGGACGTACTGAATTTTTTTGTTATTTCTCGAAAACATTTGATGAAACTGTATTTATTTATAATATTTCCACAGATTTTTTACGGTCAAACAAGATTATTTTATCTGTAGTTAGGCCAACTTTGATTGGTAGTCTTACTATTGTGGAGCATTAAAGTTTCACGACTCGGATATTTTCTTTTTGTGCATGGTAACGTATACAAAACATTATGAATTTACTAGTAAACCGAATTTTGGAGTGATATTAATTTTTAAAATCCAATTCTACCCAACTGAATTTGTATTTGTAAGAAATAGCGGATGAATAGTGACGCTTTATTTATAATCTAATAAAATTTTGCGCGCTGTAAACATTTTGTTTTTGTTGTTACTAAGCACACAGTTAAAGTCATTATCGTTACATTTAATTGACTAAAGATTTCCGCGGGAAACAATTTTCTTTGTTTTCTTTTTTTGTATATTACTCGAAAATCAAAATAAACATGTAGCGTTAGTGATCAATGATATTATTGGTAATAAACTATTCACAAATTCAGTCTCACAGTCTTTCATTAGCTGGCTTTTACTTTACTCTAATATAATTTTCTTTACATTTTCCTTATTGTTATTCCGCGTACCTACCTGTACATGGCTGACTTGCCTTATCAAATTCAATATTATTTCTGATAATTATTATTGCTCATTGTTAGTAAGCAACAATACGAGCATTTCAGTATAATCGATAACAATGCTAGAACAATAGGAATGTTATCAACACACTATTGCAAAGAGAAATGTCGAACCGAGCATTGACCGCTGAGTAACACTTGCTGCGATAACCCTGCTTCGGCCGTATTGCTTTATTTCTGCTCTCCCTGGTGGTAAACATTTGTGCGTCATTCCCAGTGGTCTCAGATCCACAAATAAATAAACATGTGGCCTCTTCCAGTACTGTTTTACTTGCAATGAGAGTCCTCTTTATATATTGTAATAATTTTGAATCCTTTGACAGTTGTAACCTGACGTCCCGATGTCGTGATGTTTATTTTGTAACGGGTGTACAGAACAGAAAATATTTTTTTACAACATTGAGAGCTTTCCTTTGTTCGAAATTATGCAAAAACATGCGGGTTGACAGCGATCCCCCGGTTCGTTACACGTAAATACGCGTTATATTTGCAAGGATAACCCATAAGTGCGTATTTGCCTCAGTATGAAACAATGGCTGGTCGTGACTTACCTTATGACATGCAGTATGTCAAAGCAGTGGAGCATATGGATCGGCTCAAGACACTTCAGCAGTGTAAACACTGGATGTACAGCAAGTCATTTGCAAAACAAAGAGCCCAGAACGCGGCCGAAATAAAAATATTTACGCAGCCACTGCTGACTCAAGCACGGCTTTGTTTGGACGGAGGAATAACCTTTTTACAGGAAAATAAATTACTGTCAAATCACAAAAACAAAAAGACATGATTGTGAATAGCTTGATTTTACCCAAATTGGTCAAGACAAGAGGTTGATATATTTACATACCTGATTCAAAAGTATCTTAGTTATTATTAGCTCAAAAATATGGTACAATAGTTGCACAAAATTCGTAGCACATTAAACGAGAGCTACAATTGGCACTGGTTAGTATTTATTTGTATTTATAAAATTAAAACAGCCGCAGTTTTGCGTATAGCACACACATTCTTTACTCATGAGAGGTTTGGGTATTGTTCAAAAAAGTATTCGTAATTTTGCGCTACATAATATCACAATAGTAAAACTATGAGAACGGCCTGACTGTTCGAATAATATACGAAACTATCCTTTTAATATTGATTACCGTTTTGTTAACCCTTTAAACTAGTACTTACTAAAAAAATGTGCTGATGATAGGCATGCCATTTGACTAAACAATAGACAACAGCACACATGTAGTCCCGATTAGAAAGAGACTTCCATTATACACGCGGCAATTACCTAGATATCAGAATAAACAAGCACAGAAGGGATCAAAGTGTACAAACAGTTTTGAACCATAAATCGATATGAAAGAATGCGACAACTGTGACAACGCATAATATGTATAAACAGTATCTGTTTACATTGTTTACAATGAGCGACGGCGTCGGCACGCGAAGGCGACACGGGTCTCGCCGGACGTGAGGCATTAGTTTAATGAAATAACGACAATAATTTGCATCGGCTAACTCGCCAGTGACCACTGCCCAGTGCCCAGTAGCCGCACTCGCAAGTGACCGAGCGCCCGCGGCGTTATTCCATGAATGCTTTCAATGACTGCCACACAGCTATTTGGTTCATACTCAATGAACATGAATCTTAATTGAAGCGAAGCCAATGTGAATTGCTGATGAATGTTTGCTTTTGTGTTACCGTTATACTAACGTACATTCATTTGTTAGATACAATCTGCCATATTTAATAGAAGGAAGTCGGTTATAAAGAGGTACCTACCTAGTGTCTAGGCCAGAGGTTCCCAGACTTTGTTTCTCATAGACCACTTTAAAAATGTAGCTAGTTCCGGAACTAGCTAAATTGGATTGGATAATGGACCCCCTCTGACCTTCTTTTTTAGAAATTCTCGGACTCAAACTGTACCTAGCACGGTAGGCGAGCTGACCTGTTTTTTTTAGGTAAAACTCTACTGAAAAATCGAAAAACCTCTGGTACTGAATTTAAAATATGCAAATTTTTACAAGTAACAGTCGCTGAGCTTGTCGAATAGTCGGTGAAGTCAAAGCCAACATTTTTCTTCACTATCGAAAGCAAATAAATTTTCGTGGATCCCCGCTTACGATTTGTGCACCTCCATTTTTTTGTCACGCCAATGTAGACCCCCGTTGAGTCTTCCATGGACCCCTGGGGGTCCACCTGGACCACTTTGGGAACTAGTGGACTAGGCGATTGATTGATCATACATACTTACGCCTCTTGCCTGGAGATGCAGGTTATAACGGATTAACACTGGCAGAACTGGCTACTTCTTTGTTGCTTTTTTCAGCATGTGTCAAATGTCGATGGCTTGTCTTGGCGGGGTCACTGCCGTGCCCCCAGACTTTAAATGTCCTTTGTTGCTGTTGTTCACTTCCACTGATATCGCCATGATAAGATTTTTGCCTACTGTTGTGCACTCCAAGGGAGAGAGAGAACATTCGACAGTTAGACTTTATTAGCCTTTCTATAACATTGATTTGGGGACTATTGGAGGTCCATAACGGGCCATAGAAGGAATACTATACGCGAAAGTCAGCTTCTTATTTGCCAAGAAGGGTCTTTCTACATTTGATCGAGGAAACTTCAATGTCTAGACCACTGAATCACTACCTACTAGGGCTATCAGTACGAGCTATTGACGACCTATAAACGATACCAACAGAGAATTGAATCTGTTGTTATTGAAATAGATGCATTTTCTACAAACAATATCGAGCTGACCTGCAGGTCAAGTCTAAAGTTGTTTGTAGAAAAAACATAATGCGGCAATCTTAGCTTATGTCCGCGCGATACAGCTTAATGTTGATTGATGATCTGTTATTAACTGAAATTGTCTATAAATGGGGGGCGGTTCTGTCGTCACTATCAGAGCCGCAATAATTCTTTTAACACCTAAGGATGTTACATATATTATTTACTAGCTGTGCCCGCGGTCTCACCCGCGTCATTGGTATTTGTGGTTACTGCGCCGCTCCCGTGAGCCGTAGCGTGATATTATATAGCCTATGTCCTTCCCAGGGTTTCAGGCTATCTTCATTCCAAATTTCATCTAAATCGGTTCAGCGGATTGAGCGTCAAAAGGTAACAGACAGACAGACAAACAAACCGACAGACAGAGTTACTTTCGCATTTATAATATTAGTAAGGATAAGGATTAAGCATTAATTATGATACGATTTACTATCTCATAGTTCTCGTTACAAAGTTTGCCTTTACACTGCCAGAACAGAAAATTGGCGCCACGGTTATTATTAAAATAGTATAAATATATTTAATTTAATTTATATAGTTAATTCCTATAAATTAACACACTATGGGATGGGTGGACTATCCGAGTATCCGTATAGTTCAGCAGAACGTTTTAAAGTTACGGAGACAGGGGAATGTCTACTGTAAAATTATTTTGTATGCCATCCGAAAGTTAAAATAAATACTAATATTAGTAAGCTGCTGTGACGTAAGCAGTTACACACTTTGTCTTCGCAGGTCAACCACAAATATATGGCGCGTCGTTAATCTTCGCTTGCGCAAACACAAACGGACAATCCCCGATAATATGAAGGGCAAGTGTAATGAAACTTATTGTTACAATATTTTGATGCAAGATTGATTGCTGCAATGAGTTTATCTACCTCACTCATGCATTAAATTCACCATTGTCTACCTGCCTGACGCTAAATTACGTATTTTTATTTGAATGCAACCAAGAATAGGAAAGAATGCTAGAAAGATCTAAAGTTATCTACCGGGCTAAATACACTCGTGAGCTGAATAAACCTGGTAGTACTAGGTTTATTTTTGCTTACGAAAGTTCTAATCGACATCATCGCATCGGCTTGTCGAAAGCTTTTATTACGGCGTGTCGGTACCGGGGACACAATATTGCACGGGCCGTGATTATATCTTCTGAACCACTAAAAAAACTCTATAACTTGTGGCAGAAAATGAGCCAATTCTTTTTAGAGTTGGTTAAAACAACATTTTGTATTAAACGCGCAGTTTATAGGTAAGAAAATTTGCTGTAGACTTACCCCAGATAATGACGTCGGCATTTCTAAAAGCATTAGAGATCTTCATATCTATATTTCTAATGACATGCATTGCCGAAATTACTTACAAGCCACAATAGAGAGAAACTGTATATGATTGCCAAGTAGTGGATACCTTTTGACAAGTCGAAGATCCAGTTTCAGATGGATGTCTCGCCTGAATCCAAAGACAAACGACTTGTTGTATGTAAATAATCGGACACATCAAAGTAATTTTACCACAGTCCCACATAATTAAATAATTCATATTTCTAATCACAATATAAAATAAGTCAGATAACATAAGTGTAAATATTATATTATTATGTAATTAGGTTCAATCTACGACGGAATATAAGTATATATTTTCTACAATAGAACGTAGTCTACTTCAAATCATACACCTGCTGAATGCATATTATATATTATTATAATTATATCGTACGTCTTCACTTGAATTACATACTTAAAATGCAGTGCCATACTGTCACATGTATCTACCTATTCTCCGCCTGTGCTCCTATTATAACACTCATCTTTGAAGTACGTATCGATCTATTCTAGACTCGTTAATGTACCTATAGGTAAAGATAGTTGAAGCTTGTAGACTTCAGCCTTAGTTCGACCACATTAATCCAAATGTAAAGTTATTTAAATTGTTTAAATGTGTTGATAATTTCAATTATTACATAGGTTGCCTAAAGTATTCATCACTCGAATTAATTTGTATTCAATTACTTGTTTTCAAAAGAGTTCCATTGTTTTAAAAAGAGTGACTGCCGATTACAGGCTTTGCAATAATAACCAAAATATAATGAATGACCTTGTATAATATATTAACTGGACATGCTTTAACGACATTTTTGGTCTGTAATTTCGCCCGCACAGACAAGATGCGCGTATCGCAGTCACATGTCAATGTATATAATAAATAAACAAATCAATTAATCAATAAGAAAGAAGGAGAAATAACTCAAATACATATAGATAAGTCATTTATTGCCGATCCAAATTATCTATAGTAAGAGCCATAATGGGGTAAATAAATGTACTTAGTCAATAATAACAATAACGTTTATTTCTCGCCATAGTAACATAAAGAACATTTATAAACAATATACACATAAAAATATACTATGGGGGGTTGATACCTGAACTAGGATGGTTCCTGTATCTCATGTTACCAACCCTCCACTCCATATAAGGGGTCTTACATCTAATGTTAACAAACATTTACCATATCAGTCTTTATTCTTCATATATTTACATATTCAAAGAATTTATCTATTCTACATAATATAGTTAACTCATTTGACCTTTACAGAATCGAATACTTGGAACATAATCTCACCAACACTAACATGTCTGATGCAAACAATTCTTAGAAATACATATCTTTAAATTGTCATGGAGATGCGTCAAGATAAGGCCCGTTTAAGATGGATGATAAAGTATGATGATACCTAATCTTAGTGACACGCCTTGAAGATTGCATTATCGATGGCAGCTGACCCGCCAGAAGCCGATGTCACCGACTATTTATACACAGACAAGTTTTCCAACGTTTTATGTTATTGCCGCCATCAATAATAACTTTTAATAGCTAAGCTAAGAATCATTGAAGCGGTTATTAGCATGACCCTTGGGGTACGTATTATATACCGGAATTTCATAATAACTATGACTGAAATATCGACGTCCAAAACAACGAAATTCAAAATACCGAAAGTTTTAAATACCGATAGCCGTTTTATCGAAACATAAAATACCGATATCCAAATGCCTGAAAGGATGAAACCTCGAATGGACGAAATGATAATCATACGTATAATTCGGAAAAAAAGTAGTACGTTATTACAAAAAATATACCAAATTTTTATTCGTCAGTTTTATGGTAGAACTAATGGGAGTTTTGGTCGGAGCCCCGCTTCGCAGGGCTCTATTTCTGGGTGGGTTTACAAAAGAGAGCCTAGCACGACCTACCGCTTCCGAGTCGGAATCTTCGGGATTTTAAACTTCGGGATATGGATCTTCGGGATTTTAACCTTTCGGGCAAATGAACTTTCGGGATTTAAAACTTTCAGCCAAACAATCATTCGGCGTTTAATTTTTCGGGATTTCTGCCATAGGTATTTTAAAATACGGTCTTTTAAATTTCGGTATTGTAATACGTACCCGACCCTTGGATCTCAACCGTAGATAAATACATTTTTAATACCATTTAGACAAGGATCGTATTTAAGCTACCTGATGGTATATATTAATTCTTAAGGATGTATAACATATATTTGATTGCCATTGCTATTGCACCAAGTGTGATGTGTCTGATCCACAAAACATTGTGTGATACAATCAGTTCTTTTTTGTTGGCTCGGCTACATACAAATGGTACGTAATGCACATATTTTAAACTAGTTTTCACCCGCGGCTTCGCTCGCGTAAATGTAGGTTAGGTTAGGTTAGGTTTGCAACAGTTATTTTTTCTGGATGAAAGGTACCCTATGTCCTATTCTGTACCCCTGACAACGTGTATGCAAAATTTCATGTTGATCGGTTGAGTAGTTAAGACGTGAAAGCGTAACTAACAAACAAACAGACAAACTCACTTTCGCATTTATAATATTAGTTAGGATAATATACATATATAACTATATGTCTATTATATGGTAAGATTGACGAATCAGTTTTGATAGAAAACTAATTCGTGAACCGTCCCGGCTACACGAAAAAATACTAAACTGCATTTAATTTTCTCGTATTAATAAGCAAGAACACTAGTATAAGAGCCTAGACCTCCAGACCTGCGTCATTTCAGCACAGTTAAAAATTTTACAGTAAATGTGGAAAATGTAGGGTAATAACGTTTGCGTCTGGCTGGATTGAAAGTGAGGCAATACTTTTTTTGGTAGTGCTTATAGACATTTCTAATCTATCTGCCTATTTTTAAATAGTCTTACAATAGTCTCCAAGACAATATAAGTAAACTCAGGCTTACTACTATAAAGTCGGCTAAGCTATAGCATACAAAAAGTTAGGCTTAGTACTTAAAAAAGAAAATTGCTAATATGATATAGGCTCTTATTGCTCAACGTTTAGATGTCTGGATGTCTCCGCTGAAAATCGTATCAGTATATGGAATTGTGAAACTGTAAGGGTATAAATCGCAGGGATGGTGGTAGACACAAAATCCTAATCCTAACTAATATTATAAAAGCGAAAATGAGTTTGTTTGTTTGTTACGAAGAGGTAACAAACAAACAAACTCATTTTCGCTAAACCACTGAACCGATCATCCTGAAATTTTACATATACGTTGTCAGGTGTACAAAAACGGACATAGGCTACCTTTCATCCCGATAGAAATTACTGTTCCCGAGGAAAACAACAATAACTTTCTTATGATAATAGATGGCGCCACGTGTCTTTCGGATCATGGTTGAATTATATTATTACAAGCAGAGTAGGTACAACCCGAATTGATTGTCAAATTCTAAATTAACGCGAGCGAAGCCGCGGGCAAAAGCTAGTAGAAAATAAATTGTTGTGACATGTAGTTGCAATACACTTCCACTTAATCCTAGGTAGAAGTAATGTTTTTTCTATTAATGGATGACAATAAAATAAGAATGAAGATTTGAAAACAAACAACTGATTGATAGTCATTGACATGAATGAAAAACAAACTGTTTATTCGAACCAGTTATGAAATATGGAGGGATTTTTCATATCCTATCACGCTCCAAGCACATGCCGATAACACAGTGATAAGGCACCGTCAGCGAACATACCAGTATAGTCGATTGGCGCCGCGGCGGGGCTACGATATGACATCATAACATGACTGTTAGTTTCCGTAAGTAGGTATTTATCGAACAATTAACTGTTTATCCACAGTGATAAAAGATTCTTGGTAATTTGAACAGCCGGAAGACTAGAATCACTTGTAATGTAAGTAATGTCAAAAATTTCATGATAAAGAAGTCAGTTTAGCTATGAAAACGGAACAAAGACGAATATTATGCTTTTACGTTTATAGAATGGAGGCTGTGATTCGTAGCTTTGTGTGTGCCGATTTATTATCTCTAAAATTAAGTTTAAATCATAATAACATGACCAAATCTTTATAAAATTTAACGACTACAAATATATTTATTTTTGATATTTAGTGTTTAAGATAAGTCCAGCTAAAAATTGACCGCAATGCTGGTGGTAAATGTATTGTGGTTAAAATATAAAGATAGAGATATTCATAATACATTTAGAACGCACCTGTTTCGCGGCCGCTCTTACCATTATAAAGGAACTCTAGATCGCATTTCTTTTGCAATACCTACATTGTTTTGATTTACATCAAACGCACGCTAGGAAACGATTTATCTCGCTAACTAGTTTGATAAAGCACTTGGGCTATCTTTTCTTCTATTTCACTAGCAATTTCGGTTGCAAATTAGAAGTATTCTTGTTAACTCCTCTAGCGAAGCTTAAATTATGACTTTGTGAGAGTTTTCATGTCATTCGGTACATTGCAATGTGGCATTTAAACCCACGACCACTCGATCGCAAGTCCAATGTCTTAGAATAGTTTAAAATGTAAGGTATATAATATAATATAGTACTTAAATGCTTTACATGTTTTACAGAAGAGTAGTGCTGTAAGTAAGGATTTGCTCATGAAGCCGCGTTGAGCGCGGCTCTTCGAGTCTTCACGCAATTCTCAGTTCAAGCAAGCCGGCGCATGAGACGTGTCGGTGACTACGACAACCCGCAATGCTACGCTTCATTTAGGTATTAGGCTATCGTTTATCAAGTTTTATTATCTATTATCTCACCTACGTGTGATTGTGCTTAAGCCTTAATAAAATATGTTAATGATGATTAGCATTATACTATATAGTCATATTGTGCAATGATACTTATATTAAAATAATCACTAGCGTCATCTATCGGCATTGTTAGACATAACTCAGTAACAAAAATAAACATCAGCCCTACCATGAAACGTAAATGCCGAAGTTTTGGGCCATAATTATACTAAATCTTTTCATAAACGAGTCCTAACAACGGAGTAATGTCATATTGGAAAAAAGAAATCCAAACTGCATTGTAAGTTATTTTCGTTCGGCCCGAAGTTTCGGATAGACATTGTTTATTACAGTAGGTACTCATTAGATTTATGAAAATCTACATTTATGATAGTAAATGTAGATTTTCATAAATCTATTTACATTACTATTTACATTTAAGATCTTGCTGCCAATTGCTGTATTCGATACAAACCTAATTTTGGCTATTCTAGATTTAGCATTATAAATGTTATGCATATAATGACTTCAAGCAAGATTTCCTAGAAGCAAATCGGAGTCACTGCAAGGCACGTGCAAATCTCACATGCTACGCCGAAGGACACTTACGTAAGTTTAACTACGTTACACGTGTATAATGGTGTGTCACCATGCCATGATATTATGTAGGTGCACCAAAGTCCACTACAGGCAGTAGTTACGAGTAATTAAGAAAATTGATGTTTATAAAATGTTTCATCTATACGTATAATTAAATTGTATATCGTCGATGTCTGTACATAGGAGATATTTAATTAAATTAGAAAGATAATGTTAGGGGTTTTATAAGAGAGATAATCTGTATTCTGAGTAGAAAGCAAAACAATTATTTTTATAACTTTATATCTGTCTGTATGTTTGTACGCGCATCACGCTACAGCTACTGCACAATATTGTATAGGGTTTTCACAGTTGTATAGCTGGGATTCTAACTTAAAATGTAATAGGTACATGTCCTGTTTTATCTTAATACGCTGCCTAAAAGTCGAAAAATATAGATAGCTACCTACTTCCAGATTTCACGCGTACAATGTCGCAGGCAAAAACTAGTATTCAATGTTTTATATAGAATATATCTTGTGTATTCTTATTCACATTTGTTAAGGAATGTGAATTTCCTATGAAGATAAATGTAGCCCCATGTTGGGCGCCACTTTCACCAACCATTCCAATACGAATACTTTTTTAATTAATTTAGAAATGCAACTTTGTCCGTATTGGTATATCAAGTCTGAAAATAGCAGTTACTCACGTGGAGTGCTCTTGAACAAATAAAAAATATTTGCATATGTATGAGTGGTTGACGTATGTTTTGCGATAAAAGGGTTTATCGAGATAAGATAGCCGACAGCGGCGTTTAAGCATCTAGAGTATTAATTTAGCGCCTGTGTTATTGGGGCTTCATATCTCTACCTATTTTGAACGTCCTCGACGATATTAAAAGAGATACCGGCAATTTATAGTTTGCAACGAACTACTTACACTCATAGCTCGTATGTATGAAGGGGTATTTCATTATATTTACATTTTATTCTTCTTCATTTCATGTTTTTTGTTTTTGTAATAAGGGATATTAATCCCTTACTCTTCTGGCCAGCCATAGAACATTGCTAAAACAGTTCACACGCAGCTGTAATAAAAAAATATATAAATAATTAATACACGACTACCTCATCAAAATACACGTAATTTTCATAGGGTAGGGCCGCTAGAAGCTTAAAATATATATTTTTAAATGCTTAATCAATCATTAAGCATTTACGTTTACAAATACAATAGGGAATATTGCCCGTGGACATCCAGGCAAGGAGTTCGAAAAAATGGTTCAAGTAATATGTAAAGGTCACGTGATACCACGTGACTTTGAGGTGATAGGTCAAAGGTCATAGTCATTTCGAGGTATATGGTCTATGCTGAGTCGAATGGCGTTGACCGCGAGTCTCTAGCTCTTACGGTTCTTGAGTTGTAAGTTGTATAACAGACAGACGGACGGACAAAGCTGTTGTATAAGATTTTTTCGAACTCTAAAAAGGGCGAACGAAGTAACTGCATGGATGGCGCAGTAGTTTAAAAGGTCGCCTCGCCACTGCCACCGCGCTCAGTATTGCGAGTTCGTACCCCACACGGGACAAAAAATTTCTATGTACCACAAATAGTCATGAGCCTGGTTGTTCTTTATGTCGGTCATTTGAATGTTTGTAAAGCCTCCCGCGACACAAGATATTTGCCTACTGCAGGAGAGGTATTTAAAAAAAAAGTAACGATTCATTTAATTCAACAATACCAATAGGTTTTGTTCGAAAACCATACAATAATCGCTAATACATACCTCTATTATACAGGCCATGATTATTTTACATGTTTATCACTAACTTACATCTTTACCCGTATCATCAATTTTGCGATGACACAATCACTTTGAAGTAAAAGGGTGGACGAACCTCCTTCATTTTTTTCCTTCTTGTCACGTGGAAATCCTGTTGGTTACCTTAGAAACTAAATATCAACGTGATCAAAAAGCGTGACTGGTTTGCATGTACACATTGACGTTGTAAATAAATATTTATTACTTTATTTTGCACGTGGTTTCGCTTGCGTAAATGTAGGTTATGTTATGTTAGTAGCATTACTTTTTTCTAGATGAAAGCTATCCTATATACTTTTTTGTTCCCCTGACAACATGTATGCGATATATCATGATAATCGGTCGAGTAGTTAAGGCGTGAAAGCGTAACAAACAAACTCACATTCGACATTTATTATAATAGTTACCCGTGACTTCGTCCACGTGGAATTTCCTTTATTCGCGGCAACCAATTTTTCTCAAATAAAAATAGCCTATGTTACTCCTTATAACATCAGCTATCTATCAGTGAAAGTTTCGTCAAAATCAGTCCAGTCGTTTTGGAGATTAGCGGGAACAATTAGACAGACAGACAAAAATTATAAAAATTTATTTATTGGTATCCGTACCGCTTAAACTTTCATATGCATTTAGTAAAAACAAAAAGCTGTTATTTTGACATTACAAACAGACTCTCAATTTTATTTATTAGTTAGGATTATATTTTCCTACTGCTACGTGTACATGAAGACTAGCATGTTTTGATTAGGTATTTGCACCTTGCACTGCTATTGACTCATATAGGTAAGCTGGTTAGGTATAGTACTGTTCTCTATAAGTATAATAGTCACGTCGTCCCTAACCTGCAATAGCAGTATTCCTAGAATATTGCAACTAATTCATTTTAAGGGATTAGTACCTACTTGAACTAATGATATTTCGTTTAAAGATTTATAATATATATGATGCTAGTTTTGCCTGCGACTTCGCTGGACAACAGTACTTTTTTCTGGATTAGGTACCATATTTCCTTTTCTGTAATCCTGACAATGTGTAAGCGAAATCTCATGTTGATTGGTCGAGTAGTTAAGGTTTAAAAGTGTAACAAATAAACTCACATATTATTAAGGGTGCCAACATGTCTTGAATACAAAACTGTCTATGATATAAATAAGAATAGCTTCGATATTGGTTAACTGCAGTCACGTGACTTGTAGTACATAGTTTATAAACTATTTTGCCAATAATTTGCACAGAATACTAATAATTTTGTTGCAAATTTTGTCAAAATGGCACAACATTTTACACGTCTGATCTAGATTGCCACGTCATTCATTAAGCTTTAGGAGAACTTGGGAAAGGCGACCTAGATATTGGTGTACATTCTGAGTTCTGTTGTTTAACCTGTTACACATCTATACTAATATTATTAAGAGGAAAGATTAGATTTTTTGTTTGTTTGTTTGTTCGTTTGTTTGTAAGGGTTTAACTAAAAAACTATTCAACCAATTTAAAAAATCTTTCTCCTTTCGAAAGCTATATTATCACCAAGTAATATAGGCTATATTATACTCAAAAAAAGTACTGTTACATTTAACCTAACCTATTTTTACGTGAACGAAGCCGCGGGTAAATGCTTGTCGGTTATAAGTTTGAATGGTTTAGGAAGAAAAGTTAATGATTCTTGAAATAAATTGATATCGATGTGAATGGATGCGAACGAATTTTCGTTTGTTGTACCTACTATAAACTTTAAATGTGTCTCTTTAACACATAATATTATGAAGTATTATCAAATTTATTATATACTATATACTTTGCTCTCGTAAATAAAGATTTTGTCAATAAATTTATATTCTTCGGAAACAGTATTTTTTTCTGGATGGAATATTTATCTCCTTTACTGTACCGCTGACATCGTGTAAGTAAAATTGCATGATTATCCGTCGAGTAGTTAAGGCGTGAAAGCGTAACAAACAAACAAACTCACATTCGCATTTATAATATTAGGATATTATTCGATATTCTACATGATCTACATATATGTTTACGTCATATTTTAAATACATTTGCCTTAAAGATTCTATTTGCTATTGAAAAGTCCATTTACATTTGGTGTAGGGTCGCTAAATTATTTAAGTTTCCTTTTAAATACTTTAAACTTTACGACGGGATTACACAGGAAACGATTAACTAAATTTAGGACGCCATGTGCTATAGTTTTGGGCAACACCACTTTCGATAAAGAGTATTAAACAGGTGTACCTTATTAATAGAATTGAATACTGTTTTGCTGAATACGTTACGTTGAATATTCTAGAACCCTTTATTTTATATTTTAAATGAAGGTATCAGTAGCAAGCGCCTTTTCGAGAAACAATCCTTATTATAAAGGCTTAAAGAATCATCTATTTTAATTTTATTTTTGACTAGCTTGCCTGTGGCGTCGTTCAGGAACAGTATTTGTTTTCTGAATGAAGATACCATATATCCCTGACAACGTATGCGAAATTACATGATGATCGGTTATGTAGTGAAGGCGTAACAGCGTAACAAACAAACTTACATTCGCATTTATAGTACATAATTATAGTATAGTAGTATACGTTGATTATTTGGTCCTTTCTTATCATTCTTTTGGTTGGTACGCGCTCTAGTCGACTCTACTGTGTAAGGATGGCATCTGAGCCCAGCACGCGTTGTTCTGGATAGGAAAGGGGAGGGCGGGATAAGGTGGAATAACTCTTCAGAGCACTCCCAGTGGTATATTCTGTAGAAACATGCCAATGAGCCAATGTCCCTACGGATTCAATCTTTTTTAAATGATTATACATTTTACACGCGTTTTTGTTACCATCAACCTACCTATTTCTGTACTGAATATATTCTTACTATCCTTAGTAAAAAGAGAACGCTCATAAGAATATGATAAATGCAACTTCAAAAAAAAAAAATAACAGTTCCAATTTACACGATAAATTAGCTTGGTACCATATTTATCTTTGTAGGCAAAGTGCAGACCAAGAAGATATTTCAATGCATCAATTGAATTAAGATTTCAGGAAAGTCGTCTCCCAAAAAAGCTTTAGGGAGAACCTTTAATACATCCACCATCTGGACTTATGATTCATCAAGTTGCAAAAAATGTAATTACTGATAATAATTTACATACAACCAACAGCTAATAATTAACTTATT
Source organism: Catocala sponsa (assembly GCA_963564715.1). Lineage (NCBI taxonomy): Eukaryota > Metazoa > Arthropoda > Insecta > Lepidoptera > Erebidae > Catocala > Catocala sponsa. The sequence continues at coordinate 14,197,548 of OY751338.1, read as the reverse complement.
GAGTCGCAGGCCGCAGCGGAACACTGGCGGCCAGACACAATAGAATTTGGTAATAGGTTAGATTAATAATTTATTTTATACCTACCTTACTACTTACTGGAGTTTTCACTTGTGGTCGCAAATTACTAAGTGGAACTTTCAAAAAATTGTTATTTTCTTTTAAAATGAGTATTGAGGTTAAACACGTCAACCCACGTCGCGTCGAACTGAAGAAAATTCGTACGACGTAAGCGGCTACGTAAACGACTTAAATTCAGTCGTAGTCCAAATTAGGCGGACTCCTACACAGTTACCTTCTACGGCTACGATAAAGATGATAAAATAAAATAAGGACTGAATGGAAGTAATTACATGACCATATTATTTTTTAAACTTATGTAATCTCATAGCAATTGGAGAAGATGAAGGTGCAGTGTTTTGTTTATATTTTTATAGTCTTAATTATTTATTTATCTTTGTAAAACTGCAATTATATTGAACTCGACAGTATATTCTTTGTCATAGTGCCTAAATTGAATATCACTGTAATGGATAATCTATTTATTTATTTTATTTCCTACAATTTGAGTATTCATTTTATTATTTAGATATGTTGAAGACGATGTTAGGTTATTACGTAAGACGTCATCGTTCACTTCACACTTGCACACATATTTAAATATAGCCACTATTATGTACATGTAAATGATAAATCCTTTCTTAGTACATATCAACTACGTACTAGGTTTCGAGACTACCGCAAGCCGAGACACAGTTTCTTTCTTAATCTATTGCCTAGCCCCTTAGTTCTCAAAGTGGTCCAGGTAGACCCCCAGAGGTCTACGAAAAACTCGACGGGGGTTTACGTTGATGTGACAAGAAAATGGGGGTTTACAATTCGTAAGCGGGGGTCCGCGCAAAATTTATTTGCTTTCGATAGTGAAGAACTAAAATGTTGGCTTGACTTCACCTATTTTAATGTAGGCAGATAATATTTTAAGAATCTCAGCGACTGTTACTTGTAAAAACTTGCATATTCCATGCATATTGCATACTCGATGGCGTAGTGGTTAGTGTAACCGACTGCCACGCCTGAGGTCGCGGGTTCGATTTCCGCACAAGTCAAACATTTGTGTGCATGAACATGGGTGTTTGTCTTGGTCTGGGTGTTTCTATGTATAATATGTATGTATTTACAAAAAAATAAGTATATATGTATGTTTATCCATTGTCTAGTACCCATAGTACAAGCTCTGCTTAGTTTGGGCTAGATGGTGTTGTGTGTATGTTGTAGAATATTATTATTATTATTATTATATTCCGTATCCAGTGGTCATGAACCTACCGATTTTCCGGTAGAGAATAACTAATAAAAAAAACGTCAGCCCGCCTACCGTGGATAGGAGCAGACCCGAGAATTAAAAAAAAATAGGTTAGCCCGTACATATTTAATCAAATTTTTTAATTGCACGAACTAGCTGCAGGGGTCCACCAGAACCAGCAAAATTTTAAAAGTGGTCTATGAGAAAAAAAGTCTGGGAACCTCTGGCTAGCCTATCACAACTGGTCACCATGAGGCAGCTACTGCTTTGTCTCAATGTGAGCAGGGTTTGGTCGTAATGCAGCACGCTGGCCCAGTGCGGGTTGACAGCCTTCACTTATTTTCAAGGACGTTATCGAGGACTTTTAGACATGCAGGCTTCCTCACAATGTTTTCTTCACCCTTAACCGAAATCTACCATTACGATATTTTTAAAAATTTTAATATCGTATTTAGGTACTTGTATAAAATGCAAATGACTCAATTCAGACTGCTATATAGGTTACGTAAGTGTTTTAAATAATTATTATTGTGTAATTCTTTAGTGTTTACATCAAGGAAAAGAGAGTTATGTAATTGATAGGTACCTAGTAGTATTGCATAATATAATATGAAGTAGGTAGTTAGTGGAGTTTACAAAAGGATTCTTTATAGAAAATTAGCAAAAAATAAATAATGTAAATACTAATAAAATAAGCAATTGTTTACTGCATAAAATAAATACAGAAATGTATTAGGTTGACATTTTGCCCGCGGCTTCGCTCACGTAACTGTAAGTTAGGTTAGATTAGTAAAAGTAGTTTTTTCTAAACGAAAGGTATCTTATGGCCTTTTCTGTTCCCCTGACAACGTGTATGCGAACTTTCATGATCATCGGTCGAGTAGTTAAGGCGTGAAAGCGTAACAAACAAACTCACATTCGCATTTATAATACCGCCACGTGCAAAAGTATTAGGCACCCCTATTGTTTGTCTCTATCTCAACAATGAGCGCTCGGATAAGGGATTTATGGTCTTACTATTGCATCGGCGGCATTTTTAAACAAAAATAAAACAATAACATATATTTATGACACCCAGGTGCAGTTTAAAACAATGTTTTTACAAATTTGCAATTTTAAAGTTTACTCTTTTAGTGTGTTATCAGTGCTTGCAGTGAACAGACACATATCGTACGCAATTGTTGCTACCATATTCCTGAAGACTAATATTCATCGAGTTAATAATGCCTAAAAAAGCAGAACTTAGTGCAGAGCAGCGCCTAAAAATTAAAATTTTACATGAACAAGGCATGTCTCAAGTGAAAATAGCCCGAGAAGTGAAGTGCTCGCGTTGTGCAGTGCAATATGCACTAAATCGCTTCAAAGAGATCGGTACTCATGAGAATAGGCCAAGAACAGGCAGAAGAAAAATAACTACAGATCGTGAAGACCGATTGTTAATTAGGCAGTCTCTACAGGACCGTAAAAAAACTGCTTTGGAGCTCGCTGCAGCTTTATCTGAAGGAAAAAGCAGATCAGTGAGCGCTTGTACTGTGAGAAGAAGGCTTATTGCAGCTGGGTTAAAAGGTTGCAAGGCAAGAAAGAAGCCGTGGCTATCGGAGCACAACAAGAAAAATCGGTTGCAGTGGGCCCTCAGACATAGAGATTGGACAGTGGAGGATTGGTCCAACGTACTGTGGTCAGACGAATCTAACTTTGAGGTATTGTTATTTAATTTATGTATTATACCAAAACACATAGCCGTCTTTGAAATCACGTCCTGCGAGGGAAATATGCAATCTTGAATTAAGTTATTTTTTTGCTTGTTCCATAGGTGTTTGGAACACCCGGTGTTACTTACGTCAGGCGAAGGGTGGGCGAAGAACACAACCCAGATTGTGTAGTGCCCACTGTTAAACACGGTGGAGGCTCAATAATGATCTGGGGTTGCATGGCTGCCGATGGAGTGGGCGAAATGATGTTGTGTGAGGGGCGAATGAATAGCACCAAATACACAGAAGTTCTGGAAACAGCTCTAGCACCGTCTGTTACACAGATTTTTGGTGATACAAACACCGACGGCGTAAAATTCCAGCAGGACAACGCCACTTGCCACAAGTCAGCACACACTATGGCATGGATGGCTCAAAATGGAATAGATCTTTTGGACTGGCCGCCACAATCACCGGACCTCAATCCTATTGAACATATTTGGTCTATTTTGAAGAAAAATATCCGTAGACACTCGATAAGCAACAAGCAAACACTACTCGCCGCGTTAAAGCATGAGTGGCAAAAGATATCCCAAGAGGAATGTTTTAAGCTGGTAGAGTCAATGCCAAAAAGAGTGGCTGCTGTCATTAAATCCAAAGGTGGACCGACAAAATATTAATTATTTTATTAAAATAAATCTTAGTAATCATATGTTTTGTTTTCTTTACATTCCCTATGCTCAATCACCCTAAAACTGACATTACTATAGGGTGCCTAATACTTTTGCACGTGGCTGTATTAGTTAGGATTAAGACAGTTTCTGTAACAAATTTACTGAGCACCAATTCAGTTTAGATAATAAGAACAACAAAGATACTTAATGAAATACATAAATATAGGTTTTCTTATACGTTTCAACTAGAGAACTCGACAAGGTCCGGCTGATTCTAGCTCTCGAGGGCAAGGACGCTTCTAAACCGCAATACCTCGTTACATATTGCATATCCACCGGTATTAGGTATTCTACTGGAAATTACTTCGTAAATATAAACATAGGTACTGACATTAATTTTAAAAGAATACCGTTTTGTAAATTTTCGACGTTATATCAATATACCTAAGCAATAAGTATAGGTACTTAAAATTATCAGTAATATTGAAAAAATAGTGAAATTCGATACCAGGTTCTGTACTTTATTTCACTAGCTTTTGCCCACGGCTTTCTTCGCTCCGGAACAGAACTATTTTTCTGGATGAAAGCAAACCATATGTCCTGTTTTTACCCCTAACTACATGTATGCGAAATTTAATGATGATAGGTCAAGACGTAACAGAAAAACAAACATACATTCACATTTATAATATTAGTTAAGATACACGCAGTCATAGTTATGTCTTCGAAGGAGAATGCTTGCTAGTGAAACCTGTACGCAATATACCTAATACAAGGCTGTGACACTCTCACGTTTTAGCAGCTGTTCTACGTCGTCGTACGGAGCAATGCTATCACGTAGGATGAATAGCTGAAACAACTACTAGGCACATTTTCATAAGACTTTAGTTATGCCTGTTAGTAGCGCCTCAATCATATACCTTTACAATTTGGTCTGATGTGGTTAGTGAAAGATGATCTGAGGTTCGACAAGTTGATTTCATGATTTGTTGAAAGGGCTTATTCCCGCCCGCTCCGCTATTTTGTTCCCCAGTGCTCCAAAACTAAAATTAAATATTATTATTATTTTTTAAATCGTTCCCAAGGGCTCCAAAAGCTTATGTTAATTTATTTATTTAAAACCTCTGATCTCCATATGTTTATTCCCAAGAGCTCCAAATTATATTACAACATTAAATAAAGACCTACTTACCAGTGTGTTCCCGACAGCTCGTGGTAACGATTTTTATATTGAAGTATTGACTTGGAGCTGCTGGGAATAAAATCTCAAAGTACCTAGATAATGTTTTGGAGCTGTAGGGAACGAAATTGGTAAATGTGAGACGTTATTTTTTAATGATTCTGATTTTAATCCCACTGAGTATATACATATATGTCCGCGTTGTTTTACACATCAGCTGCGTGTCAAATCTGCCGAATTATAGTCAAATTGGGAATATGCTAATAGTTACGTTGATTAATAAAGATTAAATGACTAATACGAAGGTAAACTTTATATATCTATGTAAAACTTTGCTTAAAATGTTAATAAATAGTGAAAGCAGTAAATTATATTAGATTTGCAAAATATTCAAATTATATTTGTTTTAAAGTAGAAAAAAATAAGGTGGCATCGAAATTAAAATAATATAAAACATTCTGGCTGCATCTGACATAGGTAGCATCGATTTGTCTAACTTCTGATCTACTTATGAGTCCAACCTAAAGATTAATCGAAGAGAATTAGGTTAGGTTAGTTTAGGTACCCAAATGGAAGGAGTGAAAGTCTCCCCTCATCCTCATTTGTTCCTTGACAATTTTTGGAAAGGATTCGATCCATTTGCGGCTGTTTTCAATGGCTTGTCTCTATCTGTTTTTATCCATATATTTCACTAGAAGTTCCCGCGGTTTCACCCGCGTTTAGCATTACTGCACCGCCCTCGTGGTTCGTAGCGTGATGTTATATATAGCCTATAGCCTTCCTCGATAAATAGGCTATCCAACACTAAAACATTTTTTCAAATCGAACCAGTAGTTCCTGAGATTAGCGCGTTCAAACAAACAAACAAACTCTTCAGCTTTATAATATTAGTATAGATGGGGAGGCTCTTGATGGGTTTTTGAATTTATTGTTAACTAGCGTTTCACCCTGGCTTCACACGGGTAATAAAAAACCTTAACAGATTATACGCCTAAACCTTCCATATAAATCACTATACTATATTGGTGAAAACCACATGAAAATCCGTTCAGTAGGTTTTAAGTTTATCGCGAACAGACAGATAAACAGACGCGGCGGGGGATTTATAATATGTAGTGATATAATGGTCAACCAAGTTTAGTCCATAAATGATGTTGATGACGATTATTACCAGTCAGCTCTTAGGATAACATAATTATGGTTATCGATGCTAATATCGTTAGACTGCTACGAGGAGATCTCGAATCGGTTGGCATGGCACGTACGGCGAATAAAATGAAATGAAACGCACCTTTGACTGCAAGAAGTTATGTGCGTATTAAATAGTTAATTATCGCTCGCTTTATCGAGGTAGGAAAATTCGTAACCTGTATGTCAAATATTTCACCGTAATGTTCTCAACATCTTCGAGAAATATGGTGGACTATAACCTAACCCTTTCCATGCTGCGAATTAGTCGTGTGCCCAACAATGGAACGGTTGGTAATCAGTAATATATTAGCTATATAATAAATTATATCGGAATCTGCATATAAGAGATATTTAAATTAATATTAGGGACCTTAATAAGAGCTATAGAAGCCAAAATAATATTTTTTTTTATTTTTCTGTCTCTTTGTTTGTACGCGGATCACGTAGACACTATTGCACGAAATTGAATGCAGTTTTCACATTTATATTACTGCAAGTTGCAAGTTTCATCTTCATATGCCGCCAAGAAGATTTTTAAATTTTTTTTTTTGCCTTTGGCGGCAGACGAGCACGCGCCCCACCTGATGGGAAGTGGTAATCGCTGCTCATGGACTTCAAGCAGTTCATTCCAGAGCTTGCTCGAAAGCGTACTGTCTTAAATTTGAACGCTTCCAGGTGATATGGATGAACCCTGCTTCGTTGTCGAGTGGTATGGTGATAGAAAGGGGCCCATCGGCCCCTTTCTATCACCGTAGGTCCTCGACTCTTTCACGCGGAGTGCTCTGAAGAACTGTTTCATTTAGTACGGTACTAAATGAAACAGTTCTTCAGAGCACTCCGCGTGAAAGAGTCGAGGACCTATTATGCATGTAGATCAGCTTCTTACATGAAAAGAAAAAAGAATATAGGTAGGTACAAATTTCAAGCGTACGCATGTGCGGGAAAAAGCTAGTATTTTAATATAATCAATAATATGAATATTTTAACACATAATTGATCAACTCATCAATTCACAACGGCGTACTAACTAGTTATCTAAACGATAAATGCTCGCTTAAATAGTTGGAAAGAATTTAATAAACGTAATGAGTTTGCTCTCCGTGACACAGAAAATAAACGTGTCTACGTGCGGGCGCTGTTTACATTCACGTTAGTTAGTTTTACCTTAATTGTATCTAGGGCACATGTGGCTTATAATCGTCAAACATATACGCTCGTATTCGAGCACATTGTACGTGTAAATTTATAATTAAATACGTCTTGCCATTATGAAACTGAATTGTTGACGCAGTTGTATAAATTTGAGTGTAAGCACGACTGCCGTTCGTAACGAACTCACGATTCCTCGATCTGGATAAATGTTAAACCAAGAAATTCTGAGTATCAGTATAGGAACTGGAACAATGCTTAATACAAGGATTTGACTCAACGGACTTATGTGACCGAGTTATTGGTCATCACATTTTCGTAAAGTATTTTCTTTTTCTCTCGTCTAGTTTGTTTTAAACAACTGGCGATATGTTTGTGTTCTTTGATTTCTGACTGACATATGAAAAATACATAGGTGCCTTGGTGACTCAGCGATAGTGAATGCGACTGCTGTGCATGAGGACTCAGGTTCAAAGCGAAGGTCGAGCCAAGTGTTGTTGGGTTTTTCTGTCAAGGTATTCTTAATAGCAGCAAGGAGTCAGGTAGTTGGTGGTGTTGTATACTCCCAAAATTAAAATTTGCAAATAGCAGCAATAGCTCAGTGGGGAGACCAACATACTGCAATGCAGAGGGTCTCGGGTTCGAACCCACGTCGCGCACCTCTGACTTTCGGAAGTTATACGTCTTTTCGAAATTATACGTGCGTATTAATTGACAATTATCGCCTGCTCCGTGCCTCGAAGAGCACGTTAAGCCGTTGGTCCCGGCTTTCATGAACATCTATGGCACTCGTTATTGGGAGAGTGTCGACACAAAAGATCCCACTGGGTCGAAGTGTCGCCGGTCTGCACTGACTGGCCCCTACATAAGTTAAGATAAAAATTTGCAATGCATATAAATTTGCTGGACCTGCGCTTCAACTCTCGCCTGCCGTATGGGATTGCCGTCTCATCAGATTTTATCAGAGTTAGGGAATGGGGAGTGCACTTGTGTTTGCGTACCACACTTTTGCAATATAATATCTCCTACGCAGATGGCCAGTCTTCAATAAGAATCGGTAAAGTGACTAAGGAGTTGCTCGGGATATTTTGGAAATCCCAACCTTCTCCTTTTAACAAGAAAAATAAGCACCCCTTTCCTTGTTGCGTAAGCAGCACAGTCAGAGATACCTACATTATACATGTAGGTATCTCTGACTGTGCTGCTTACGCAACAAGTTACGGGTTCTCCCCATATGGAATGAAAAGGGATGACCCAATTTATGACGTCATTCCTAGATATTGCGCCTTGTTGTGTAGTTACACTACTCGATTCTATTATAGATTTAATTTTTGTTATACTACTTACAATTATAATTTATTTTCCTTTCTTGTACAGATTGTATTGTCATTTGCAACTCAACGTCGCAAAAGTATAGTACCCTTCAAACATATTGTAATGTGGCTTACCACAATTTTTAGATTACAATCAGTATGCCTATTAAAAATCGATTTGTCTTTCGATCCCATTATAAGTATTAATTCTACTTAATTAGTTTCCTTCAAAACGTTTTAACATTTGAGAAACAAGTACTTAATGGTTCTGCTCTGGTTTGTAAAGAAATACAATAATTTAGTGTCAAAATTTGGATAAGGCTGCTTCAAATACAAAACAACTGATGTTTATTCTTATGACAGACTCACGGAGTAGGACGTAAATAGGTCTACGCTGTATAATCCCGGCCGTTTGCCTTTTGTCCTTCCTTTATATGCTGGAAACATGAATAAGTGTAAAAAAACAAAGAAATCACATTATACCGCCAATAAATTGGATTCTGAATGTTCTAAATAAATAAATTATTTATTGTGATTTGTTTGGATATTTATTAAATGACGCTATCGCTTCACTTGAAAATCAGCACAGACAAAATAGAAATCGTATTATTATTTCATATGAATATGATAAACAAGTATTTCGTCATATTAAAGAGAAACTATGAGACAGTTTTTTTTATCACCATAGATTTAGAAACGGTATTTTATCTTGGCGCTATGCGGTGAGATAGTGCACAAGCATTCATTAAGCAGCCCAATCAAAACAGTACCAACCTATGGCTATAAAAGACTACTATTTAATAACATTATGCTGTGTTTCTGCAGTTCCTTTCTTAAGTAGAGTACCTAAAGGATTCCCTGTACTTTCTAAGGCCCGAGTAAAATGTCCTGATACGAGATGCATCCATAGGTTATCGTGTGATGTGATGGTCATCACAGTTTGTATGTATCTATGATCCCATAGAACACTTATAAAATAAAGGTCTACTACACTGTAACGCGAGATTTCTTCTCACCTTCTTCCAAGGTGCGTATCTCTGACTCTTTAAACTGATGTGCTTATTATATAGTTAATAATCACTTTTCTGGTAACTCCACAAAATGTTTACCATAATTTGTAAAGACTGCACTAGGTCAACGTGATAGGCAATCGCTTAACTGTTCTCTAGGACTATAATTATTATGGAGTATTGATTCAATGAGCATCACATTTGAATCAAAATGAGTAGAATAATTTAAGTTAATTTTATTAACCGTTATAGAAAACGCTGCCCTACAATGTATGTTGACATGATCCCTATGGATAGTATGATTCATTCATGAACGCTTTGTAGCTCAGTCTAATGAACATGAATCATCATTCATTCGAGCTGCATCGTCAGGCATATTTTTATCTCAACGGTTAATGGGAGTAAAAGTGGACAATATAACATTTACATACAGACATAGTGACATACACACCCTCTACCGAGCACATTTATAGACTTAATGCTGGTATTGAGAATTTTATAATAAACGCAATAATATCTTGCCAGCCCCGGGAATTGAAGCTGAGGTTTAACAAGGCAGTCAAGCTCATTGACTACCTTTATATAGTGTCCTACACGTCCTCTACCAGGCACATTTATAGTCTCGGTGTTGTCACTTAAACATTCGAAATAGAAAGACACAATAATATCTTGGTAGACTTGGGAATTGAACCTGGGAATTAATGAGGCAAGGTCATTCTCACAAAATTTTCGGTACTATTAAGAAGTCATTTTTAAACGTGACCGGTAATGGCCATTAACACAGAAAAATGTGAGCGTAATATTACGCTTTCTTATTTTCAATGATATACAGATGTAATTCTATGTCTAAATGTATGTATTAAAAGTAAATTAATACAAATTATGCACTAAGCAATAATATGCTTGTAGGTATATAAACGTATTAACGTGCCGCTTGATTACTTGATCGTGCGCCTAGTATGTACATGATATGATATCAGACAGCAATAATTTTAATTACTACCTTATAAGGAAAAGTCCGACAGGATTTCCGTAAATAATTTCTATAGCATTTACTCACCAGGATTTCCTGGCTCAAAGTCCAATAAACCAGATGGACCTTTGACGCATATGTATAAACAACACATTATGTACATACAATGTAGTACCGGTATGCCTTAAGTTTGCTTTGGTAAGCTCATCCATACAAATGAAATTGAGGAATAAGCTGCCACTGCGTTCTATAGTCCTTTAAAGTTCCTTTATCTTGTTAAAATTTTCTACCCATGGCTAGCTTGAATATCATAGGAACGCATACTAGCTAAAAAGTAATTCTATGTGGGTCATGTTTCATCCAAATCCGTTCAACAATTTATCGTGAAAGACAAAAGACATCAAAACATATTCCAAACCTTTATAGTATTAATACACTTAGAATACAGACACAATCATCCCAACATGAAATATTTAACTGCGGATCCAAACCTATTCATTAAATAACAAAATCTGATTCATATATAAAGTGATCACTAAAGCAATCATGTACTGCTGTGTTTCTAGAAACCTAATTGAAAAGCTGTTCGTCTCCTTTTATTTTCAACCCTTTTTCTCTTCAGTAACAGGTCAGCGATACAGATTCTATACCTTAGCTAATACGTCGGCGCGCTCATGATCTGTTTCATTAATACAATGCTGATACAACAATGCAGACAGGCTCATTTGTCACACAAGCTCGCGGCTTTCATTACCGTCTCTCCGCCGCGCGCCGGACCGTTGAGCTTTCATCTCGCCTCTGACTGATGACCTGATGGACATTTCAACGATTATCGGCTGTTCCCTTTGTTAGTTAAAGGTTCACTTCTCATATGTAACAATGAGGCGGCCGATCAAAGTCTTACCGACTTAAAATCACTTGGTTTTATACGACCTTTAGTTCGATTTTGAAGAAATTTTCAAAAGAGTTGACGGATGGGCGGTCGCGTTTTTAAAAAACCGCGTCTATAACTAGTTTTATTTTCCATACCGTCCATACTACCTAATATCACCTCCAGGTAGAAAATATGATATAGTATGTTGACGATAGCTAACCAGTGACATCATAATCATCAACGTTGACATAGATACCAACTAATCCAGCTGTTAGAACACTTATCCTCGACTTCTGAATTGAGAAAAATAGTTAATCTCAATTGATTATTCTGAAACATTTTTTATAGAATCGATTTCTTCAAACGTCTATCAACTAAGCATACTTAGGTATACGTTGTCTGTCAAGTCTTAATTAAAAATCTATTGTGCCACTGCGACTCAATAAGATAAGTAATAATGTTTAAATAACTACTGCAACATTATAACAGCAGAAACTTGAAACAGAAACAAACAAAAAACAAAACAAAAAAGTAATAGCAGAGTTTGAGTTGGTCTCATGGTTTTAACATATAATTTTTTTTTTTTATTTTTTTTTTTTTATTATTTTCCTCGTCAAAATGACCACACTCCACCTGATGGTAAGCAATTCAAAAGCCGCGGGTGAGCTCCATAAATGCAAATCTGTCACTGTCATGGTAGAACTACAGTACTAATTTGACTGCACGGATTGCGTAGAGTAAGTGATTGTCTCACTACTGCTACTCCGCCGAGTGTTGTGGGTTCGAATCCCACACGGGACAAAAATTTGTTTGATCCACAAATGGTTATTCTGAGTCTGGATGGTCTTTGTGTCCGTTGTTTGAATGTTTGTAAAGAGCCCCGCGACACAGGTATCATGCCAAGAGCGGGAGTTGTCTTAATTAAACACAAAACAAACATAGAATTTGAAAGAAAGAAAGAAGAAAGAAAAATGTTTTATTTGCATCTCCATATATACATAATTTTAAAAACAATATTAGATAATACAATTAACCCGAAAACGGTACATGGAGATCAAATTAGGCAACTGCGTCAGCTATTGTTGCAGTATAGACTGCAACGCTGGTATTCTCGCAGGCCTACTAACAATAATTTATTAATATAGATCAATGCATAAAAAAGTAAAACATATGAGATAAAAATAATAAATATAAATTTCGTCAAAACGTATGAAATTAGCTGGAAATAGAGGCTACTTTTTAAAACTGCGAATGCATTCGTAGGGAACTAGTAAATAATAACGTATTTAAACGCTAGATCTTCTATCAGGATGTAATACATCGATACAGAGGCATTGTTACAGTTCGTCGACCCACAGATTCTGTTACATTAATTGTTCGCGTTTGCGTGATGCAATGTCGGTTACTGACGTCAATGCTCACGCATTATAACGCACAACTTCTTGTTTACTGATCAACTCCAATCTTTGTTTACATATATTATGATGACATATTGGGAATAGAATATTACATTGCATTTAACAAGGTTTGGTAATATTGAATTACGCAATACTTATGCACTGAAATTAAATTCTACTATGCAACTTTTATTACTGTCTATTTTACGCCAATATTGACTATCCTGCTAATAAATTGTGAACAAATAATATATTTTTTAATAAGTTGTATAAAACCATTTCGCACTAAGAATAAAACCTGTGTCGCGGGGAATTCACAAACATACAAACAACGGACACAATTAACACCCAGACTCGGAACAAGTACATATTTGTGTAATACACAATTTCTTGTCGGATCCACAAAACATAGCGGCAAGCACAAGGCAACCACTTAAACCACTTTGCCACCCGTGCAGTTTTTTAATTAGTTGGACAAAATTCATTCAAATCAAATATTAAAAATACTAACATTACAAATGCTCTAACTAAATGCCCTAGAAAGCAATTTTTATTTGTTACATTTCATCAATTTTAGAACAAAACATACGTATTATTATTTCTATTGTTTAAATAAGGTAAACCATACATACATACACATCCTAAGTACATAGGAGTGTATCGCATAGTGCGTATTAGAGGCTCAAGACTGAACTGTAATGTTAGCAGCACATACAGAGCAACGACCAGTGTTTATTACAGAGCGGAAGCTCCTTTGACCCTTTGTTTATCAGCAGCGGAGCGGCGCGGCGGCGCGCGCGCAGCCAAGCCGGATATGCAGTGTTGCTGACGGAAATGCGTCGTCAGCGCACATCAATGGCCGCACTTGCAGTGCTGCGCGTTTAATTTAGGGTTGTCAGCTTTCTTAGAATTATATCACTTCTTATGCGTGTGATAGTGATAAAAATTTTTAATAATAATTTATTCAGTTTAAATAATAATACATATTATCTGTGATAAGTGATAATATAATGTAACATACATGCATATATAGGCTCATGCCTGAATCCCCAAAGAAGAAAGAAGACATATATTACAGTTACATTTTAGACCGCACGTATTTGGTTACGTAGGTATTAGTACTCTAATCTGCAATAGACTATTGACGTCTACCTGGCATAGATCTAAGATAAGATCTTCGTGCTGTTACTTAGAAAAGTCGTACTGAACCCAACTCCTCATGCATAGTAGCAGTTCAAATAAAGCGATAGCATACTATAATTTATAACGCACTTACCTTTATCCGCATCTATAAAAATGTACTTGTACTTTTACATCCCTCGTCTCACTAGCAGATATATGACTTCAACACAAGCATTAAATACGAAAATTAGGTATTGATGAATGAACGATCACGTTTATATATGTACCATAACGTATGTTTCGTGAGCAACCCACACAGAAACAAAAGATAGGCACGTTTTTTGCAATTATTCACTTCGATATTTTACATACGCTTGGCAATGTGTAAATACGTGAATTTTATTTAACTAATACTTTTTGTTTCTTCTACTTTCCCAAAGTATCTGTAAATCCTGTTATGGTTGGAAACAATTTAAGGCTGCTGTGGCGTAAAAAATCGTTTATCGTTTACGTTTGCAGAGGCAGCCCTAAACATTTTAATTTACTGTCAACGCGTAGTTCGTCACGACCCAAATATCGAGCGGTACTAACAAAACACAAATAGTGCACTTCACGACTGGCCCAGTATAGTAACAACCACTTGGGAGGTTTATTGAAACAATGTTTACTTATACACTATAGAATTACCTGAAATTGTTAAAGATGTAACATGAAGATTCATTGGGTTTACCACACTATCAATCCTATAAGTTTTGTTATAGAAATCCAAGTAACTATTAGCATTTTTTATTTGATGAAATAGCAGCTCTTTAATAGTTATAGCTCTAAGTACTTTAAACTATATAGTAAAGAAAGAAACAGTTGGTCCAACGTCAATGAGTAACGACATTATCAATGAATTTAATATGTGATGCTGCTTTTCCTTTATGCATTTTTTTCTCATAGAATTTACCTAATAGTTCTGAATACAGTACGAAACCTTGACTGCATGATTCGCCCCAAAGAGGGGGCACAACAAAGTCAACTAACCTAATCATATAGGTAACTAACATAGCGGCACAGAATTCTTAATAAAATGTGTTTTTATAAAACGACATGTAACATTGCCATACACTCAATTGGCCGTAGATTGTCGTCTAGACAATGGATCAATCTGTCTTGTAACTTTCCGCAGTCTCATAGCTTGTGAAACGTTCAAGCATCTGCTTATGAGTGCGACTTATATCCACTTCGTTGCGCAATTGCGATATATTTTACGACTACGCTCGCGGTATAAGATTTTCTACAGAATATTTTGTCACGGATAAAATGTCTGCATGACGAAGATTTTTATGCAATCAGCTTGATTTCATAACAACTACCTATTATAAGAACACACCAAAATATATATATATATACAACATGTAACATAATAAACGCACATCCTGAAAGTAGTTTGTTCAAAATCGGTTACTGAATCAATTCCAACAATTTTTAATATAGGTAATTTTTTATCTCTAAAATAATTAAAACGAATTAACTTATAGTCAACCATTTATTAAACAGCTGAAATAAACGAAAATGTATCATAATTCCAGGCAATAAGGTTTTTGATGCAATAAAGGCAATAATGTTAGATTTATTGTAATATACCCATACTATCCGCGCACAATAAGGAGAACTAATTCGTTAAATTAAAGTATTTAAGTACATAAAAGTAACATTTTAATGATTATATTATTATTATAATTTAATAATCTAATTGGGGTATTTGAGGTTGTGCGTTATATCTGTGACATGTTGTATTTACGGTCGAATTGAGAAACCTCCTCCTTTTTTGAAGTCGGTTAAAAAGTGGTAGAGCTCAAAACAACAGGCTAACAAAAGGCTTTTATCAAAATCAAGTGATTAGTACACAATAGCGATCGCAGGTGAATGACTGATACCAATATACGATCCCCATTACTTGGCTTTTATTACATCCGCAGGAAGTGTTCCGTTGATCCCTTTGTAGCTGTAGAAGTCGTCCACGTATGCATATAAATAAAGCTCTCACATTTAGTTATGCTTCAGCTTTTACACATATTATCAATGTTTACTGAGATACGTCTAAAATTAAAATGTAACTGCCACAAATTCAAATAGAATTTACTATTAAATTTAGAACTTTTGCTCTAAATTTGGAATGCTTCTGTTTTTGGAAATCGTGATAATACCACTATTTAGAAGCTCGCAGCCAAATAACGTTGAATCGTATTATTGTGGCGCATTTTCCAAAGTTCCAAATTGTCAAGGTGAAGCCGTATTGTCAAATGATACCAGCAGTAGTCGCTTATGATCCAAACAGCTGTATACTGATTTGCTAATGAATTAGTTACTTATAAATATTAAATTATATAACCTACTTCGTCCGGTAGATATAGTAATATAATTATTTAATTAAGTCGTTTCGAAAGTAGGTACCACATGTGCGGCTTTGCTCTAGTTTGTAAAGTTTAATAGCTTTTCATCTAAGGTAAGAAATGTAGTATGGTTGAGGTGGTGTACAGAATCTGACCATAAAATTTTTTTTGTGGTTCCTTTGTCCCAAATTTGTGATTTTAGTCATGGCAACACTGTTTGTAATATGCTCAGAGTTCGTGCAACTGGCAACTAGCAGGTGAAGTTTCATCATATAAGGCTTTAACACAATGACATAATCACATAGAATTTAGTTATTTTCCTATTGAAGTTGATATTTCCATGTATATCCGCGAATCGTGGAATTAACATTAGCCGCTAGTTTATCTTCCGTGGAAAGTATTTTATTCTCTTCTATGAAATATCGAATTAATATCCTCCGATTAACGTTTATTGCTGTACATGGGCTTTCTTATTAAAAAGCTATAATAATAACGCACGGTTATGACTATCTGCCACGATGGGCTATAATATAGCCAAGTAATTACAATATGACGTTTACGTCTGTCTGTCTGCCAATTAAGGTTTTATATAAAATGGCCTCTTATGTTGTAGGTCTTAAGAAAGCCTGATAAAAAAGGTAGGTGTTGACATTTCCTTATCCGAGACCACACGGAGAACATTTTATCGCTTTTATATTTAGTATAAATTCTAACGTTTACGGCCGATGTCCACAAAAGCTGTGGGGAAAAAAGTTTGGTTATAAAGATCACTTTTACAGCCTGTACGTTTTGTAATTTTGTCGGGGACCCCTTTTAGTGCCAGGAGGTCCTAGACTAGACCATAGGTACTGCAAGACAACATAAGTGACAACGAGGATACGTCGAATTTCTAAGTATAATCATGCTTATAAAAGCTAAGAATCTTAGTCGTCATGAATGCCGCAGACATAATAGTTATGTATATGAATGTATAGACCCGCAAAATCAAGACTTCACAATAAAATGGGTTAAGTGCAAACAGTTAAATATTAAAAAAGTATTAAACTGAACAACTTCGATAAAAGTAATCTTTACTTTGAAGAATGTCATGATTATTGTAAAAAGAATAAAAAAAGCAATAGTACAGCAAAATAGGTAAAACACGCCCCTTTTGTGTACTGTCACTTTTTATATCTAAATCTTTCTTTAATATATGCGACTCTGTATATTTAATGTTACTGGTATAATTTACATTGACTCTGATAACTAAGCAAAAGTTGACATTAGGGCTCGAGCACACATGTGGCCCGCCAGGGATTAACCACCCACGAATAAAGATGAACAAACACTTATTACGAGTACACCTTAACGTTACTCGGAATATTTGTACGTTGGTAACTACTTTATTTACACCTCAAACAATGTTGCCATCTAAGCTGCATGTTTATTTTTCGAAATGGAACAAATAGACGTTGAGATACTGACATTACTTTTGGAAAACTATTATTTATTCCGTAAAATGTATTTTATTATTTTTTTATAAAAATCTTTACTATTTGTTAAATAATTTTGGGTCTCGCTTTTATTTTTGGCTTTATATACGAAAATATAAAGTATGTATTGAAACATAAGACATGTGCTTACTTAAAAAAGCGACTGATTTTGCAAGTAGCTAGTATGTAGTAGTAATCCTTACTAATATTATAAATGCGAAAGTAACTGTCTGTCGGTCGGTCTGTCTGTCTGTCTGTCTGTCTGTTACCTTTTCACGCTCAATCAGCTGAACCGATTTAGATGAAATGAATTCGACACAAAAGATCCCACTGGGTCGAAGTGTCGCCGGTCTGCACTGACTGGCCCCCACACATAAGATAAGTGTAGTAGTCTAATCATAAAATTGATCACTTCATGATGTAGCCGACAATTTCATGAAATGGTTATATTTCATGGCCAGCTAAAACTGACCATATCTTTTAAAAATCAACATTTGACGATATGTCAGTCCAAGTTTATACACATAAAGTAGACAAGCTATTTAGGTACTTTATGAACATACTAAAAGTAACTTGTCGCCTGTCCCGTGAGAAGGTAGTTAGAGCCGAGTCCACTGTAGTGATAATTACTCCGCCACGAGCGGCGCAGGGCGGTTTCAATTAGTTCTCTTGCCGCCATTGATTACACACCGCGCCATTCATGCCTGTCGCGGGATATCATTCATCCCTGTCATCACACTCGCTCTTTGTATTAAACTAACAGATAGACTACGTCACGTGTAGGTATATTTACCAACGTATAATCATGAAACATCAGAAAGATATTAGAAAAGTTGTCGCGACAAATAATATTGTAGAGTAAGGCTGTCAGTATAACATACATGTTATTCACCGTGTTTTATTATGGGTTAAAGTTAGCTCATATGGAAATATGGATATTCAAGTATGGAAGTATGGCGACAGCATAAAAGTGCTAGACATATAAAAATCGCACAAATTTACACAGTCTCACGCCTATATCACATCATAGTATTTATGGTTTTTAAGTCGCATGAAACAGCGAGCGAGCTTACCAGACTACTAGTTTAGCTGTCCAGCAATTCCCAAATTTCTAGATCATAAGCCCCAATAAAGTTTGACCCGAGCCGAAAATCTAAACCAATCTAATGCTTAGCGCAGCAGTCGCTTTGTATACATATCAAAATAATGTCATAATGAACATATAAAATACTAGCTGTGCCCGCGGTCTTACCCGCGTTATTGGTATTTGTGATTACTGCGCCGCTCCCGTGAGCCGTAGCGTGATTTTATATAGCCTATGTCCTTCCCAGGGTCTCAGGCTATCTTCATTCCAAATTTCATCTAAATCAGTTCAGCGGATTGAGCGTGAAAAGGTAACAGACAGACAGACAGACAGACACACAAACCGACAGACAGTTACTTTCGCATTTATAATATTAGTAAGGATTACAATATAGTTGGAGCATAGTTTAAAGAACTGGTGCATATGAAATAGGAAATAAGTTAGAATTTATAATACAATATTTTTTTTATCTTGGGCTCATAATTTTCCTTTGATATAAATACGATCAAACAATCGAATCGTCGCGGTATGCAAGCCAATCCCATTTCATTTTTCAAACTAATTCAATGTTCTGTGAACTTCTGTGCTTAGAATAATAGTGGCTACAAAGACGTATGGCGCATAAAGCTGTGCTCTTTATATATTACTACATATATTTCGCCCGCAGGTTCGCGTAAGTGTACATAGAGTTAGTAGCAGTACTTTTTTCTGGATGAAAGGTAACCTATATATTTTTTTGTTCCCCTGACAACGTGTACGTATGTGAAATTCATGATGATCGGTCGAGTGGTTAAGGTGTGTAAGCGTACCAAACATACGAACAAACTCACATTCGCATTTATAATATTAGCTACGATTGCATGACATATTGGTAGTCGATACGCAGGCCAACCAGTGAGGTAATATATTTTCGAAATCAATCAGGTTCAACACAGGGTCTGGAATAACAGAATCTGGAACTGTGCCAGACGGAATGTAATATACCTACAACAATAAATACCAGGGAAACTCCGAGCATAGCTCTCTCCATAGCTCGCTGAGCGACTTTGAACTGGTGGACCAACCCTACCGTGAGTGTCCATGTCTCGGCTCCGTAGGTCATGACGGGTAGTACGCACTGATTGAAAACTTTCGTTTTCAAGCATTGCGGTATGGATTACTTTTATATTTTGTCCCCCACAAAATAGAAAAGTTATGTTCTTATCTACCCACTAATAAAACCGCGATTTTTGAAAAAGTTACTCCTGTTTTGTATTTCATCAGTTTAATCATAATTTGTAAGCATAGATATTTTCTGCTTACAGATTCTTTCATTCTGTAAGTTGCGTTTATAGATTGCACGTAATAAAGGGTTAACCTATAGGAGTACCGGGCACATTACAAGACTTACAGCGGTTACAGATAATATAATAAAAAACCCATTACACTTCTTCCGACCCGTGAATCGTATACAAGAAGATGTAAACTTTTGCTAAGAGACCAACAAGATAGTAGAAGTATATCCTAGTATTATATACCTATATCTTCTAAAATAATCCTACTAAAATAGAAAAGTTATGAAATAAAGATGTTTGGAACTTTGAACTGCTACTAAATCACGCGTAAACCGTTAAGGAGAGATGACACACTTATACATATATAGATCATGGCCCAGATTAATACATAGGATATTTTTTGTCCTAGTAATGCGTTTCCGACAGATTAATACGGTCAGAAATTATAGAAATTAAATATAGTTTTACACATTAGTTACATCACTGATATGCGTAAGTATGTGCTAACAATGAGACTCATTGTCAAGTCGACAATACTCTGAACGCAAGTACTGTAGGTTCTACGTATACCGAGTTTAATACCACTACTTTCTAAAACATGATTGCTAGAGGCCTTTACGACTTGTTTCACAGTGTCTTGAGCTATTTCCGCATGCTATAAAGTTAAAATACCTTAACGATTAGAACTTTAAGAGTAGGTTTGTTGTAAGAATAGGATTGTCGCAGCCAGCAGGACGGTTTTAATATGCCCGGTTATAGAAAGATTTACCAAAGCATTAAGCTTTGTCAACACTTACAAAATCGGTTACAATATTAGGTATTTTGTAAGCGTTGCTGTCTCTCTCTCTCTTAGGTCCCATAACAATGTTTGGATGAGATTGTGAGGTCTCAGATTCGATACTCGGATCGGCAATATTATTTGGACTGCCTAATTAAAATGCTTGGTAATAGTGCGCAGTCTGGAAACACGTACAATTGATGTCAATAAGTTTGCTTCTTGCCATTCTCACGTGGGACCTATACTAACACATAGCTGGCGTAATCTGGGTATCTTCTCTGACCAGGATTGTCAGTGTATATACAGGCGAAACACTATGGTAAAACTACATAAATTATATTTTATTCAGAATTATTACTGCTATGAATGCACAACTGCTTCATTTATCGAGAATCGATAAGAACTATTGATTCTTGTGTGGTCCTTGGTTTATTTGTAGGATGGGCAATATTTGATTAACTACTAGTAGTCTTCAGACTGAAACTGGAAAGTACATTTTTTTTTTTAAAAACATTCGAGCTGTCTATGAACCTTGTATCAGTTAGGACTTTTGAAACTACGTCAGATATAGAAAACACCTAGCAGTTTATGCAAATAGCCGTGCAGAGTCTAGACTCGGCTATTTTTGGTTTACACAAATGTTTGTCTCGTAAGAGGATCGAAATCAGTAGATTCAGCGCACTGACAGAGAAGAGGCGATGCTTAAAACTACTGCACCATCCATGCTGCATGGCAATAGGGTCTTCTTCTATAAGATGCATGCACCCAAACATCATGGAACACATTCAGGCAGTAAGACACACGTTATTTATACATATTATAATTATTACGTCACACGGTAACCTTTTTATATGAAACTTGTTACTCAGCAACAAAGTAAGTCTTCAGATTGTCCTTTATAACCATCTTATTGTATGGAGACCTCACGCTAAGACAAAAGTGCATTGTTATAGCAAGTCTTATCTCTTACTCGCATTTCCGCGTGGCCCGTCTCAAGGCGCACTTGTTCTAAAGCGAAGGGAACAGAAGGTCAGTAGGTAATACTCAGTATTAAATAAACTTTTAAATGAAAAGAAATAAACGTTATACCACACGGATATCTTTAGAATATTTTAAGTTGTTCTTTTGCGGTTAATACATACGAGGTATTTTAGTTAGTCACGTTTTCTTAAGACGTGATGAGAGAAAAACAGAGATTTAAGTTATATGAATATTATATACATAGATTATACCTAAATGAGTGTAAGATTCTACCTGAGAAACATAAAATTGCTTGGAAATGTACCTGATCCAGCGATCATCAAAATTTTTTTACTTATTTGATATAAGAAGCACAGTGTTACCAAAAACCATCCAATATTATAAACCAGCTTAAGGGTTTGGTAATTTTCCCAAAAACAAAATAGCCTAAGTTTATCTTCGGCATATAAATTATCTCTATATAAGAAATTATTTCGATCTGCTGCTGTAGCTCCGTAAAACAGGGAGAAACTAACAAACACACGTTTGTAATAAGGATACCGAAGCAAAAAGCCGTAACGATGAAGGTAAGAATAAAGATAATGAGGATAAGGAATATTTAAGTTCATCTCTAGCCTTTTCTAAATAGTATAAAACAAAGTCGCAATATTCCAGGTCGATGTGTTTGTCCGCTTAGTTCTTCTCAACTACGCAGCAAATTTAATGAAAAAATCGTAAATAAAATATTACATTACATGACCTACGGTGGCTAAAGTGGCTAGCTAGCTATAGGCATACATCAAAATGATGTAATAAAATATTGTAGATGTAAAAAGAAACTACAGAAAAGTCCGCGATGACATCTGTGTAATATGTCATCTCCTTTTCTTTTACTTTTCTGTAGACCTTTTCTAGATCTACATTTTTTTTACTCCTAATGTTGGCACACACAGTAAGAACATTTTTATCGTTTACATAAAAGTTAAATACATATTATGTTAGTGACGATGGACATTTAACGTAATTTAAAATTATCCTTTACATAATTTCATTTTAATGAATAGTTTAAAAGATATCGCGGATTAAAAATTACGCGCCACAAATATAATAAGTTGCTTGCATGAAGATATCCACGAAGTCGCCGCTAGTTTTAATATAAACTTAGATTAAATAAAACTCCGGAGTAAGGTTTTAAAAAAGTGTTTTCTTTACTATAATTTTAAATGCGAATGTGAGTTTGTTTGTTAATTTATTTGTTTGTTACGCTTTCACGTCTTAACTACTCGACCGATCAACATGAAATTTCACATACACGTTGTTTGAAGAGGACATTGGTTACCTTTAATTTAGAAAAAAGTACTTATTCCGGGAGAACAAAGCTGTCCACAAAAGCTAGTTTTCTATAAAGTATATAAGTAAACATTTTATAGGTATAAACAAAAATTTTAACAAAAAAGAAAACCGACTTCATTTAAGAATATTCTAAAACAGAAAATGCACTAAAAAGTTAAAAAGTAGTTGCGTATTCTTGTGTTTACAACTTACAATCAACATATTTTTCTACTAATGTACAATCTACAATGTAATGTAATGTACAATTTTTTGGTAAATAATTTATTATTATTATTATTATTAATCTATGCGTTTACCACGCAAGGAAGTAGGTACCCACTCAAACTTCACATCTAACGTAACACTTATTAAAATATTTATTTAGACTTCAGCCACAGATTACTAACTCAGCTAAGCAAAACAATTTTAATACATAGGTATATTATGTGTAGACCGCTTAAAAGACAATTCAAATTATTAAGATTATATAATGTACAATGTATAAATACAATTGTTCCTTATGGAGTCGGTGTCAAAAACTACCTACTGGTCAGATCTAGATCAAATTTAAATGGGACCAAAGGGAAAACACCAACTTTCAAATAAAAATTCTGAGGTAACACACATAAAAAAGAACAGTTGAATTGAGAACCTCCTCCTTTTTTTGAAGTTGGTTAAATAAATAGCAACCTCCAGTAGGCTGCTATTTTTTATAAAATGTGTATTATGTTCTGTTGTAAATGCGCTTATGTTGTGATTTTGCGATGAATTACGAGAGGTCATGACGGCAGGAGGATGTATGACGAGTTGTATTTGTCCTTTGCACTACAGCTATCAACGCAGCTTTACCGTTTTTCAAGGTCTACAACGGCTGCTGTCGTAAGCATCCATTGTCAATAGTAACCTCTTACTGGCAGGCGAATCCTAGGTAGACTAGCATGTTTTCTTTACTAAGTCGCAGTCTTAGAACCATAACAAATCGTAATTCTAAGGATTTATAAAACAATACTTTTGAATGCAAAAGAATCTATATTTTAATGCCTTATAGTCAGTGAAATTTACTCAAACACAGGCGAGAATTATTGTCAACCAAGCATTAAAAATAGTATTGGCAACAAATAGTACATAAATAAAAGAAGAGTTCCTATTAATACCACATTAAGGATGTCGTAATTGAAATCCATCCCTAATGCACCGAATGCATCTTGAATATCTTAACAGCTGTTAGATTGCTATAATTTATACACGGATTCTCAGCAAAAAGAAAACTGCGTCACTCCACCTGTCGTCTATGAGTATTGCTAGCGTCGCCGCGTCGATTTTATTGAACGTTTGACTTAGTTACACTATAGTCGAACCTTATTTCTTTCTTACAATACTGCAGATATTTATTGGAAATTCTCTTGATTGTTTCTTAAAAATCTGTTTGTTCTGAGCGTTACAATCGACGAATTTATGAATATTAACATGTTTATAATTATAATATTATGCGTCAATAAAAATGTAAGAGATAGGTACTTCAACGATGATTACTGAGTTTATTTTAACAAAATTTTATGAAATCGTATATTCATTTAATCTAATTTTATTGTTAACAAGCTATAGACCAGGGTCGATAATTTTTGAAACCAAAAAAGATAATAGTAGGATGAAACATATTGGAAAAGGAAGAGAATATAACAAAAATTAAAGGAAAAATAATTTACGGGCGGTCTGAGGTCGGGAAGTGGATGGGGGTGAAGGTGGGGGTAAGGGTAAAAAACGGTTTATATTTCCGGCACAACTACAAGTCCTATGGAAAAAAGATAAATAGCAAAGTTGTAGGTAATAAAAAGATCTACAACTTTTGTATTTACACTTTTTTCACATAACCTCAAAATGTATGTGAAAAATTTAAATAACCAAGTTTTTGGTTTTTTATTTTTATCTTTTGCAAAAAGATTATTTTTTTCTCAAAATTTGGTGAAAACTTACCTTTTTATGTCCCAAACACACAATTTTTTTTGATTTAAAACATTTATTTTGCGGCTTATTTTGACTTAACATCGAAAAAGCACCCTAATTTTCAATCAAAAATTCTCCCGTCAAAATATCTGCTTTTTTTAATAAGTCGGTAGGCTTTTTGTTCTTTGAAATCTCTATTTTCTGATGGTGTAAAAAAAATATATATTACTATGGTAAATTTTCTCAGAAAATGCAAAAAAAAAACGGTATAGGTTCGAATACGATTTTTTTTTAAATTATGTGCAATTTTGAGCTATTTATTAAAATTTACACTTTAATTACTCTAAAAACGTAACATTGCATGTTAATACAACATCTACTATAATTAATTAATTAATTCCGGAAATATTGCTAAAAACTATTTGCTGCACTGTGAAACTGGATGTTACAGTTTAAAATGTGGCTGCCGAAAACATAGTTTAAATGCATAAAATGCTCATGGTTCTGAAAAATGCTCCAACGTGGAAGAAAAAACCTACGAGGAAGTTAGTGATTCAGATGAAATTGTGGATGAAGAACCAATGCAGACTGGAAATAATATTGGAGACGAAGCGGTGATGGTCTTGAAGATTTCGAAGATTTACTAGAATCGGGAAGGTTTGTCGAATCTAACGATGAAGAAATGCCATCAAAGAGACAAAAACTAATGAATAAGTGATTAGAATTCAAGATAAGGTATTTATAAATAACAAGTTAAATGTATTTAAAAATATTATAATGAATAACGTAATCAATATAAAGTATCTAAATTCAACAGTACGATTTACATGTATATTTATACATATATTATGAGATTTTCTATGACATAAATGTAATTAGAATTTAATAAATCAACATTTTTACTGAAAAAAATTGCAGCACACATTTTTAGATGAAATCCCCTATTAAATCCTATCTTTAATATTTAGAACAACTATTTTCGCATATTTTTTGCAATCTTTATGTTTTATGGATTTGTAATTTTTTCTTTTAATTTTTGTTATAATCTCTTCCTTTTCCAATGGGTTTCATCCTACTATTATTTTTTTTTTTCATTTTTTACCATTTTCAAAGGCGTCGGCCCTGGTCTACTAAACCCGGCCACTTATTAGCTGTAGCTGTGGCGCAGTCTTATAATAGTTATTAGGGAAGTAGTTATAATTATTCTAGGAATATTTCCTATTCGCGTAGGAAACTTAGGCATAAAAGTATAAACAAATACTCTTATATAGACTCTTATATAAATACAACATTGTGTAAATATTACATCGTCTACTTTTGCAGATACTAGCATACAGCTAGCAGATATTTTTATGATTATATGTATATAATGATTTAGAAAAAAGAGTGTACTAGCTCTAAGCTTTTTTGTTTCTTCAAGCAACAAGATTGATGCTGTTTACGACAAATGTGACTAACATATAAACTTGTTTCTTTTATAATAATTGAAAGCTTCCTGTAATAGAGTAATGTGCATCTGTTTGTGTGTGTTCAACTACTTGTTTCTTTTATCTTATTTAAATAAATAACTTGCGCTTCGGTTACAGCTGGAAAAGAAGGGATTAATAGAACTTTGTGAGGAACATTCTCATAACGGTGCGAGGAGATACAGAAATTCCCAGTTTGGGCGCCATTTTATTTTTAATCCAACATATGCTTAAAACGCAAAAATGAGCACATGGCGTGATATGCAAATAACAGTAAACCAGTTCGTTGGATTCTTTTAGGATGAAGCATACAACAATATGTTCCCGGGATTGCAGATGTGACTGTAGGTTATTTATAGATTGATGCATCCTTGCTTAATTCTTAACTGATACATCGTCAACATTATATTCTAAGTATTGTTGGCAGTCTTTTACTAGCCTGTCATTGTTACGATCATAATACACCTAAGTAAGTAGACATTTATAGGACAATGCAATGTATGGTGAATCATACAGAAGTGTCGTGAAATATGTTTAAGATGGCTTTGTTCAAAATAATGACATCACTTGACATATTTATTTTTTCAGTTTGCTCTTACTGCCCCATTGCTAATAATATATTTAAGGAAGAACATGTGAGTTGGATGCATTCTAATAACCCGAGTCATCAGTATCACAACCGAGTGATCGCAGCTCATCTGCGGTAATGTTGCTTACTCTTTCCCGTCCTCTTATAACACTGGAGAATGTATCCTGGATACGTTGGGATCACCGTTCTGTCCATATCAGTCACCTAGCGGACTTGCATTACGTCGGTAGGATTTAATAGCCGTCCGGCTTTTGACGCAGCGGCTTGGCTTTGTTTCTTTGCCATTACTACTGCCATCTTATGGATCTGTATCCATATACATGAGGCAGGGACTCATCTGATGGATATGTCTGTACATATCCATCAGATGAGTCCCTGCCAACTAACAAGTAAGAACTATTTATTTCAAATCATGTTAAATTCATTTCTTGGATCAGTATTCAGTGTTGACTGAAGCCCACCTTTGTTCATGTTGTTTTATTTATGCAAAAATGTTTTCAAAAGCATTTCAAAGAAAAATGTATTCCATTGAATGGTTCAGCCAAGAATAATATTTTATTGCGTAAACAAATATTTTTGCCAATATGCTAGAATCATTCCATGACGTGGTTAGATCGTTTTCGTCTGTATATAGTATGACTGAATCCACATTCTTATTAATAGAATATTATCATTATTTATACATATTACTCATCTTGTCATACAAATACAATCTGTTGCATTTTAATAAGAGAAGACCAATTACGGTGTTCACATCTTAGATGTATAGGTCGTTCTGCTGCAAAAACGGTGACAGGACGACGACCATAAGTCAGAACTTTACATGAGTACCAGCAAAGTGAACAGTCATTTCCTTTAGTTAACTATATGACAAGGTACAGGAAGAGATAACCGTTTATGCACGATAATCAACTAAAAACTAAATCGAGTTTCCTAGAACTAATGATGAGTAACAACTTACTAATAATGTAGTGGGACAATGCGAATTGTTTAGTATAAAAACATATGGTCATGATAACCTAACATGTCGTGTCAATGGCGCCAGTGAGTACTTACTTCAAACGTGGCCATAGACAATGTTATATACATAATTATAGTTATAAAATTCCTTTGATATTACTCAACATACGTGAGGATAAAGCCAGTTATTTATGTCCAATACTTTATGGATAAAGATACGTACATTTTTTATAAAGAGGATACTGTGATGCTGGCAATAATTATTATCTGTAATTATCCTTAGTTTTTGTTTCATTCATACATTGATGCGGTTAGTGGCTTTTATATGTGTTTCTTTATTCGCTGTACCTAATTCAAAAGTAATTTATATTTATTCGCATATAAACTTATTATTCTTATATGTAGTTGCATCAGTATGATGAAGAAAATACTCGATGAACTACAAAACTGACTTTATCATTTTAAGACTAGTTTTGTAAAGATCTTAGTGTAAACATATATTTATGTAAGTAAAATATGGGGGGGGGGTATTTATGATGCTCATGACTAGGTAGTGGCTATATTATCGTGTAGCAGCAGCCAAAATACATATTTTTTTAAACTTACTAGTAATTCGGCTTGCAAATTACTAGTAACCATTCTTAACCCCTCCAACTAAGCTGGAATGCTTGTGTTAGAACTGTTAGAAGTGGGTTCACGTCGATAGTGTAGTAGGTGGCATGGAACCTCGACCTTACGAACGCAAGTCCAATATCCATGAGAATCAGTAGAGTAGCCTGAACACCTGTTAGCTCTTGCGGTCAGAGGTGTTCCATTCAAACTCTCGGCTCATACTTCTAGCTGTAATTACGCGGAGATTAGAATTTTATTATCACTCGCTTTAACGATGAAGGAAAACACGCTTAGGCAACATAAATGCATGAGAGTCCTCTGTAATATTCTCGATAGCAGCCATGTTGAAACTGCGAACCCAGACCTAATCAGCATAGCTTTATCTCTCAAATTTCGTATTAAAAGAAGTTTAAATTAAACTAGTGCCCATGTGACCTAATTTAATACTATTTTTAAGGTGTATACAGCGTGTAATATATATTAAGGTACATATGGATATAAGGAATTTTAAATTTTGATTGAGATAGGTATGTGAGTTTTCAGAACTCCTATACACCGGGCGAATTAGAATATTTTTTTACACCGGTTTTCTCTAAAAGGTTAACTCTTTTTCGAAAGAAAGAAGAAAATAGAATATTTTGGATCACGTCAAGAAACACAACATGAATTTAATACAGATAAGCATAATGAACAAATGACGAGAATTGAAAAAAAAATTAAGCTCATGTCTCATGACGTGATCAAAGTAGGAGTTAGTTCAGCATATTGTGTCAGCCGAATGCTTGAGACTGGTTTTCAAAACCAAATACCCTGCAATGGCGGGATCTACCACTCCAATAACTGTTCAAACAGTTTTAAGATCTATTTTCTTTTTTGGCTGATATTACTATTTATAATTTGTACGTTATGATCCTTAAATATGGCTATACCTTTGCATTACACATTGTATATTTATAAACGTCTTGTTATTCTAGCTCGGTGAAAGCTATAGTGCTCTTTGTGGTAGCAGTCGCTTGCAACACCACTGCTTGCAAGTTGCGGAAGCGATATCGACCGACTTCTCGTCTAGGTAGTAAATGCTCACTTCCATTAAATGAACTGAAACATGTACTTTGATTACATCATCAACGGATGTTAGCGCCATCTGTTCCAATTTTGTAATCACAAGCTTTTGCTATTGATACGCTTCTACGGTTTCACTTTGAAATCTTATGATAATATTTTTATCAAACCAGGTAAACTTACTTCCAGCTACCCACCCACCTTACAAAGCAGCGAGGTGGCACACCATGGCGGTTTTAGTCGGTAAGCATAACATCTCGAGAGAGCCCGTCATTCTCAACAGACTTTAATAGCACTCGGGGAATCCCCAGCTATAGTTGCGTAATGCATTTTCCTTAATAAATGAATTATGTAACTCGATACACCTCTTTCCACGACGTAGTAGATATTGATACCATTTTATCGGAAGTTTCTAATCTAAAGATAACTTGAAAATAATCTTTAAAAAATAATACAAATACAATATTAATCTCAATAACTACTAGGTTGATACCTAGTAGTTATAGAGATTAATATTGTTTAAAATATAATAATAATAAATCCAGTGTAATAAAACAAGCTAAAATTAGACCAGTGACTAACGGCGTCTAGATTCCAAGTCGTCTTCATTGAAACACTGCGGCCACATAAAATTGGATAGGGCTTTATTAAAAAGTCAAATTACTATTAAAATAATACTACTTTGCTGTTCGATGAAACAAAGACATAACATTGTTAAATTAATTTAATTGTTAATAAAATCCAAAATATGGCAGCATTGTTTTGCAACAGACAAGATATAGAACAGATCAATAATGCAGTTTTAAAAAGTAAAGTTGCCTTACCGTTGTACAAATATTTGTTTATTTGTCGGGATTTGTCACTTTTTACGTTGGTAACCCTAGATCGTAAACTGTAGCATTTTAAACATCGAAATTAATGTTAATGAAGTCAAGAGGTCGTGACTTGTAACATGTCGGCTAAAGTCCGTAAACGGACTGGACTAGTACATCCCTTGTGTTCGTAGGTACGTGGCTGTGAATCAGCGCGTGACTGCCTTGCCAGCCGCTTAGTGCGTGCGCCGAACACTACACATTGTTCCAACTAAAATACAATGGCTGATGTCATACAATAAAGCGATGCGTTTTAAGGGCGTGTAAGTATCATATCAAGACTTTTAAGTATAGTGTTTTATATGTGAAACTGTTAATATATTTGGCAATACTAAACCCATAGTTACTCCGAGCTCCATCTAAGTAGCTTAGCTTAAATGCTCTTCAGCAGTATAAAATGTTGACAAGTTATTTTAAGTTGTATTAGTTCCACTTGCCATCTTTCTGTCGTCGGCTAACTTGTACGCGCTAACAAGAAATAAAACAATGGAAACACTTAATTATACTTTAATTAACAACTAGTGGAGTTTGAAATGAGAGCCCATACAACTGGTTACTGATGCTGATGAAGAACTGAAGTATAAATGAAGAAAGTAGTGTTTATTTGTCCGCGGCGCGCGGCGCTATGGTGTCCTAAGCTAAGAGTCCTAAACTCCTGAAACACTACTTTCTGTTTAGAGTTTATTGGTATGGTAAAAGTAGTTAAATAAAAAATATAAGTTGCGTGTAATTATATAATATAATTAACACAAGATTTCAATAACTATCAACAAAAGTCACCTAAACTAAAACTATGCGAATTTAACAAAATATACTTGACTAATACTATAAATTGGTAAAATAAATGGTAAATGGTATAAATGGTTAATGGTTCTGGTTTGAGAAAGCGGTGTCTCAACGAGAATCGATCGCGAGCTGGTTAAAAGATTCAATAAAACTAAAACGCTGTTGAGCTAGCGATGTATTTATGCGCATTAGCTGAGTGTTCGATTTTACTCGAACAATAAAGAAACAAAGTAGGATATTTTAAGTAAATTCGCACAACAGCACATCAAATATAATGTACAAAATCAATACGGTATATAAATATTCTTTTCATTTTGTCGTTGCCTACATTCTCAAACTTATAACTAGCTAACTAGTAAATCGCATTCATTTCTCACACCTATACCTATATATCAAATTCAGAATAAAACAAAAGTCTACGCCACACTTCTGCTGTTTGTCTTATGACTCAATTTTGCGAAAACCTAACCCATATGAGGAAAAGCTAACAAATATAAAAGCTTTGCTACCTCTATATACTTACCAACATATATTAAGAGAGAGGTTTAATATTGTTCCTAACAATAAAAATAACAAATACCATATGGCCATATGGCATAGCTGACCACGGCAAACAGAACTTTACCTACCTACACGCTATGACTTGTAGCAAATGGCACTTATGTGCTCATTTGATAGCGCGGTTATCGAGTGACCCATTGTGACTCGCCGATAACGTAATGCAAACATATTTACCCTCATAACTAAAAGTCTAGTATATCACGAAGCAATGTTTGTTGTTCGTTCATGTTATCCATAAAAGCAGCAAAATAAATGCAATGTCATAGACACATGACCATTTTTATAATTACTTTCTCTTTACGCAGAAATAAGTAGTCTATATGAAATCTTCTATAGGTATGTATGCCTGGTAGAAAGTAGACTTGTAGCTATTAGATTATGCAAGAGGTATCGTAGATAACTGTTTTCTTCCCATGAAGGTCTAAAGATCTAAGTGTATAAATATTGATTGGTTGCTAATACAGTAAATAATTAAGCATTGCTTGTATATTAATTATTTCTAAGAACTGAAATCTAAATACATCTTATAAATAAGCGTTACTCTAAGTAGCAAGTAGCGACATCTATTGCCACTATGTAGACAATACCTAAGTAACTTAAGTGTGGGCCACGAAGCAGATCCCGTAACCACAGAGTACTAAATAGTTACTTCCTAACTATAACTATGTTGTGAGACGTGAGACTTCTATTTCCTTCAATATTTTTCGCGAACATTTTAAGTATGCTTCCACAAGCGTCGACTTTACAATAGCAAAGATATACATTTATATTTCATAAAGATCAAAAAGAAAAATACATAATACCGTGATGGTTTGTTAAATTTTTAGGTGGCAACATTGACTAATCTCAAATATAAAACACCCAATATTATATTCATGTCTTAGATATGATATGATAGATGAAAGTATGTATCTTTGGACTACTTTACATTTATTTATTTATTTATAATAAGGTACACTTACAGCAAGACATACAAATGTTATAAAAATATAAGCACTTACACTATGGATATAACCACACACATTATATAGGCAACATCAAAAGTAAACTTAAACTAAATGAAAATATGAAATAAAATTTTACATAAAAGTAAAAGTAAAAGAAGTAATAAAAGTGAAAAATGGAATAAATAAATTTGAAATGTGGGACGTAATGTAGGGGCAAATGCGGAACAAACCGTTTCAGGAAATCATTTCGAAATTTATTTTCTGACGTGTTAAATTATATCCAAGTCAAATTTCGCGTTAAAACAATTGTAGGTTCTGCAAATTGAGAATGTAGGCATTTGTTTTAGGAGTAGGTATTTAGACCTTATACGTAGGCAGTACTTTAGGGATTGCAGAAGTCATGCCAAGGGAACACAGATACGCCGCGGCCTATTATAATAAAAGTGGTAACAGTATCGGCAGTGAGACCTATTATAGGACAGAATAGCAAAATTTCAGAATTGCCAAATCCTGAAATTCTGTTCACACTTGCTATTGACTGAAACTTCCGAAGCCGACTTACGAAATAACAAATTGATTTTGTTTGTCATCTAAAATATCTAGTGAATTGTAAAAATCTGCACAGATGGTTTCGTACGGTGCACACAGGTGAAATTTACGCATTTTATGGCCAACATTAATAAAAATGAAGTTTCTCTTATTCAAAAGTAGTAACCTAAATTACCATCCAGGTATATGTATATACGCTATCTATTAGTGACTAACAAAACGTTTCACACTTTTTTTCTACTGAATGAACTCAAATATCATATACTTTGAGTTCATTCTGCGTAAATAGAAACACCCATGATTAAATTATGTTCGGGTACTTTGAAATAACTACACTGGAACATTGAGACAACTACCATCTTAGTCTCCCCGTGACCATGGCTGCTGAAAAGCAACCGAAACGTCGGGAAAGTGTAAAAATAAATCTAAATAGTATAATAGTATAGTAATAGTATAAATAGTTTTAATAGTTTCAATAATTTAATTAGCTTAAAAATTTGTAAAGTTTAATAGTGATTATAGTAGTGTAACAGTTTTTCAAAATTCTGTAATAGTGTCAAATAAACAACGCGATAAAATCCGTATATAGTAGTTTAATTTCAATCAGGAACTACTGGTCCAAATTGAAAAATTCTTTTAGTGTTGGATAGCCTATTTATCGAGGAAGGCTATAGGCTATATAACATCACGCTACGACCCAACGGGGCGGCGCAGTAACGATAAACGCGGCTGAAACCGCGGAAACATCTAGTCTTTTATATCTCTGTTGTGGTAGTCCTTGTCATGTATATTCCACAAGCAAGGGTATTTTTCATTAGACAATATTAATGTTTCTACCTCACACATTATAACTATCGTTTACGTACGTACGATGCGCGCAGCGCGGGCGCGGTTCCGAATGAGAATTTCCGAACGTGTGCGCCGACACAAACAAAATGTAGGCAAGGGCTGCATTCCGCATGACGTCATTAGGTTTTTTCCGAATGGTTTCGCCGAACGCACGGGTTTGTATTCGAAACGTACTATCGACTCCAGCGACGGATGACCACTCCTAAGGTTAAAATCGCATAGCAGGCCAACACTTGGTACCCGTACCCGTGACACGCCCCTTTCTTTGTTTGAGTTTTTTTACACTTTACATTTGTTTACTGATTCTAAGGCGATACAAACTCAACTGGTCAACATGTGCAAGCGAACATTTTTCTGAAATGGTCATCCGTCGCTGGAGCCGATAGTACATACGGAATTTTTTCCGTTCGGAGAGAAAGCGGACGTGTGCGGCAGTTAGTGTATTTTATATTGATTCCATGCATTCGGAGCTCCGAATATGGAAAACGAATTCGGAAATCGAATACAGACAACGTATGTATGCGGCCAGTCTTAAGTAGTCGCCTCGTCACTGCGACGTGGGTTGGGTTCGATCCACACGGGACAAAGTTTCTGTGATCCACAAATAATTGTACAGACCCTGGGTGTTCTTTAAAGCCGTTTATTTGAATGTTTACAAAACCCTGTCGTGAGTTGTTTTATAAATATAAAGAGAAAATAAATATATCATAAAACAATCAGCGAATCAGAAAATAAGGATTGCCTAAACAGAGAAAAATTGACAAAAAAAATATATATAGGTATATAAATATGTATTTTATTAAAGCTAGCATGAATGAAGTTAAAATCGAAAATTTTCATACATGGTCAATCATTAATGCCTTCATCAAGTAATGAGTTCTATCTGCTTAGGAAAAACATACACGGTAATGACGTATTTTTAAAATGTTAAGCGTACTGTAAAGTATGAATATACATAATATATACTCTAATGAATTGTAATTGCAATAATATATAAAATCTACCACAGTTTTAATCGATTAACATTGTTATTTAAATCTTATCTACTAGATTTGAATGTAACTGATCTCCTTCAAATGTACATACCGATACCGATGAGTTAACAAGAACTGATTTATTAATCGGAACCGCTACGTGATAATCTATTTACTTACTTATCATTTTTCAGATCCTAATCAGAATTATATGATAGGCACGTGGCATCGTATTGTATTTTTACCCATTAGACAAAAACAGTCTTCATTTTTTTAAATATACCACTACGTAGACTAAAGCCTGTATAATTCCGTAGGGCCACGACATCTACATTGCGACAGCTATAATTAGTTAAATTATTTCCCACGTAATATCTATCGCTGTGTCTATCGCTGCTACTAAGAATTTCCTAACCGAAAAACCCATTAATACTTTGCCCAACCCGGGGCCTCAAGATCACAAGCAAACACGAATGACAGATGTGTACAGCGCGCGAGACCAACGAGGCAGTCTGCAAGGTCTTTTTTAATTAAATCTCTGCTTTTTATTTGTTTATTTTATTAATAACGATATGCTTATTCATTTTTTTAAACTAATATAGGAATTATACCTATAAAATGAATGCAACCTTAATAACTTATTGATATCGACGATTTCTATATACCTAATCCAAATAGCAGTATTGAGTGACTATGAATATTAAAAGAGATCTGGAGGCAGTATCATAATATCCCAATTATTGTTACAGCAGTACTTAGAACTATAAAGCACTTTATAGAATGTATACATTCGTGTCTTTCTAATAATTCTCGGTGGTAAGTCCCAAGCAATAAACAGCACTACAGAATATAATAATTCCTCACCTGGACGTCGATCCTTTAAATGAATCAACTTGATGGTGATAGATATGTCCGCTAATCCTTAATTTGAAATGTCTCCGAGGTGCAATAGCTCCTAAAATGAATAAGCTAGTCATCACTCTTGGCGACCTGCCAGTCTAAATACAAATGCTACAAACAAATTCTGGTAGATCAAGCAAAGCAACGTTCAGTGTACCATATCTTAAGCAGTCGCCTCAGCAATCAGCACCAGGTTCAAACCGTAAGCAGTTGATTCTAAATTCAACAAATTAAAAAATAATTCCTATCGACCTGTTTCGTGGGTTAAATTATGGTAAATTAACCATTATGAACGGTAAAAGAAAACATCGTGTGGTAACCTACATGTCTGTGAGGTCTCCATAATATTCTCGAAGACATGTAAAGACTGCCAACCCGCACTGGACCAGCGTGGTTGAGTATGGCTTTGTCTCTTACTGAGAAGAGGCACGGGCCTTGCAGTGGGACAGACAATAATATAACCATTATGACATCATCACACATGCGTTGAAAACTTTTCAAGTGCTCTCAGAGTCTCAACAGTACCTACTACAAATTGCATAAATAGGGTTGTCTGGAACGATATCAAGTGCAAACACGCACGCATAGTCCAACTTTAATAAGGATTTTGATCGTATTGAACCGGTCATCTGTATCTTTGTAATTTGTATCGGCACTTAGTTTATAACACAATTTTTGGCGATATTCTTACCTCGGTTGAACCGTCAGATGAAGAAGAAGAATACAGAAATAAGGAGAAAATTGATGAGCAACATCGATCATCTTCGGTTTTTCTGGACAGAGCTGGTGGTATAACTGACCGTCTTCTTGTCGGCTATTTACCGATCTGAATTTGTTTGTTTCACCTTTACAATTCGGTAGGTAAACGCGTTTGATCAATAACGTTTTATCTCTCGAAAATATCTAAACATAAATAAATAACGATTTCAGTGTGCGTCTTATAAATTTTATTTTCTCATCAAACCGTGAGTAGGAATCCAATAAAAAAAAATTAATTAAAGGAAACACGGTCTAGGATATGAATCCAATACTTATTATCTAACATCAATCGAAATTGACGCAACCTAAAACATATTATAGCTTTCTACACAATCTTCTAATTAGGTATGTATAAACCTTTAAAACGTTTTCCTGTAATGTTTTGTTACTAACATTTTATATTTTATCATAAAACAAGTACTTCAGATTAAGTGCTTGTGTGCTAAGTGTCAATAGTGCTTTCTCAACTACTTTGATTAGATTGTCATAATTGGAGACTATAACTCACTCTTTATGTTACAACTTTCATCAGGAAATCATTGCTGTACTTAAAAAATCCTCAGTCTTAAGGATTTTCTAATCTATCTAATATATCTTAGCCTAAAGATCCAAACTTCAAATGCTTTTTTTAATAAAATTTCTATTTTAAGGGTCTTATTACCTTGGTACAAGATTTTTAAAGTATCAATGGCCTACATTTTACTCAACTAAACTATTCCGAGAGACTCTGCCTTGGAAACGACGAAGTTCAACGTAAGCGAGAGCCATGTAAATTCGTAATAAGGGCACGGACATTAAAACATGAACTTCAAGATTTCATGCAGCAGGTATCTCATTTGAAAAGAGATTGTGATATGGACGGTGTGCTGGCTCGGGAAAAACCAACATCTTAAAGAAAACTGGAACTAACGCTTTTATTATCTACATACTAACCTATCGATTGCATATAAAGGAAAGGCTTCCATAACATGTTTAATTCCTTTGCCCTACAGTCAGCATCACCCGAGTAATATCCCTATGAAGATATTGCAAGCGTGCATAGGCTGGACGACCGCTAACCGTCAGACGAGACGTAACCTTGTTTGCCATCATGGTAGGTTAACACCTCAGCGTGCCACAAATAAATACCTTGTCCTCCTATATTTCTTTACTTGATCCTATTAACGATAAGTAATCACGATCATAATAAAATTTGTCAGTCGTCATGATAAACCTTAATAATACGTATAAAGTTGCCGCATTTATTGTTATTAATGATTCTATCGGTGACACCTACACAGTTCAATTATATCGTGAGATAGAGGTAAAGCCAAGACCACACTGGATTTCTCAAGAAATTCGTACTCCAGATTTTTAAGCCACGACACTCGACTCTTTAACAGAACTCACGGCCTCATGTAGGTCACGGCGACGTGAGGTCAATTGCTTTGACCTAAATAGGATTCTTTTGTTCTATTTAATAGCAACGACCATCGCGTGGGATTCCAATGGTCGATAATTAGATTAGACGACCTTAATTTGTTTTTAAATCGATTATATAAATCGGTATCAACTAACTAACTGTTATAATAGCTTACACCTTAAAAATATATGACGCGCTAACAACCCATATCTTGGATTACTTATTTGTTTTTTATACCAGGTGTAAGAAACATGTGGTTTTCGTTTTATTTCATAATTAGCGGAATAGCGGTTTTTCCCTAATGCCTTAAGCAAACTAACTGGCAAAGCACATAATTATATTCTTCAGAAGATCACACCAAATAATATGTTGTTTTCCTGGTGTATATATGTATGGCTGCCAGACCTTAAAGACACATTGTGCTGTCTGTGGCGAGACCAGTGGGCTCGAGTTGACAGTGCAGTTACTTTTCGTTATCATGATCTGGAAGACGCTGTTGACAATTCCTGCTTTTGCAATCATCCCGAATAGTAACTGTTTACCAACATGTAAGCAAAAGCTAAATACAGGCGAACATATCGGTCGGCCTTTTTACAAGAATCTCGTTTCCAATTCTGTTTTTTTTTTCAGTAGTCTCTGTAGAAATTACCCAAAAGAACAAATATACAAATGTTTTACAGCTAAACAAGTGCCTATCATCAATGCTTGTCAATAGTTTTATACTGCTAATCAGTGGTGCTGGGCGGGTTTTGTAAGCGTATCCAAAGGACCAGTCCTCGTGATTAAAACTGTTCCAAATAGAGTTCCAATCTAATCTAATAAATAATAGTAATAATAGTATTCAGAAATTCAATATATTATGTTCAATTTAACTTATTCTAATTTAAGAGAATATTGTTTCTAATATTGACGAAACGGAGACTAGATCGAAACTCAGATTTTCTCAGTTTTAGTGCAAAGATTGGCCCAAAGGAACTTTTTAGTCATAATCACTACACATTAATTGAGATAATTATACTGAACCAGCGAGGGTGGTAAATACCCAATGCCATATACATATAGCTGAGTAGTCGTTCATGAACTTGTTGACTACATATACTATTTTAATGTACAGAAAGTACGTATATTGTTGATTTTTCATAAGTACATACCTATATTTAATGGGTTTATTCGATTTTACTTTTACAGTCAATTACACTTTGCCTTAACGTATTGATTATATAAATTCATTTTATGATTCAGATTTTTATTAAATATTGAGCTTAATTGACTGAAAGGTCCTTGTCTCAATACGATATAAATAATTAATAAAAAATGTACATATAAAACTACTTACACGTGACTTAGTGCCTATGTAAACGAAGTGAACCTTTTGTAGATACTTAGAGTAGGAACGAAAGGCGTAGTGCGCACAATGCGAGTGGGTCGCGACTTAAGACGGGCAGGCCAAGGAAGGAGTGGCATGACTCACGCGCTCCACGGTGGCGCCCACGCCTTTAAACTCAAATACTTTGAGACAGATGGAGCCATGTTACGTGATTCTATTGCTAAGGAATTCGTTATAATAGAAACCAATAATATTGATGTAGTTATGTGAACCTCAGCATTATAGACGATATTTCTAGAGCCAATTAATCGCATTGGTTTTATACATTTATCTCAAACAACATTAAACTGGTATCATCTGTAGGTACTAGGTACCTATGTTTCTGAGCGACTTCCACTGAAACTAGTTTTTATCAGTTTAGCATTCTTGTAATTGCGTCCTG
Source organism: Catocala sponsa (assembly GCA_963564715.1). Classification (NCBI taxonomy): domain Eukaryota; kingdom Metazoa; phylum Arthropoda; class Insecta; order Lepidoptera; family Erebidae; genus Catocala; species Catocala sponsa. Next base: position 14,157,391 of record OY751338.1, on the reverse strand, counting down.
CGGGACAAGTTATGGTGTTGTCACGCTAATTCATACTTGTGCAACGAGTCATCTCATAAACTGAGAGTATTAGTTTTCATTCTTAATTCAAAGACTGTTATGGTCGCCGGCGGCGCGGCGCCAGCGATTCGTTTCGCGCCCACTTCTCTATAATTCTAAAGCCACATAAAGTGAACGAACGACGACCTTGCATTCATAGTGATCTCTTTCCTAAAAAGCTTGGATAGGTACCTACACAATCTGTTAAATACAAATATAAATGTCAAATCATCAAATGCAGACTTGTCTTTGGAAATATCCATGTAGATAAATAACTATTTATACGATAATTTTTATCGCCATTCATTAACCTAATAAATGGCATCGGAATCAGAGAATGTACGACGTATTTTTAATTATTGTTTTTTAAACAATTTATTTTAATAATTGTGATTACAATCTAAAATTAAAAGCAGGAAAACTGCGTCGGAATATTTGATGACTAGGTACGTCGTAGTAAAGTACTTTGTTTTGTACCTGCTACTGTTTAGCAAAAAACGTGTCATACGTAGTTCGGTCCTACACTAGAAAATAATACATTTAACATAATTTTAAAAACATGAACCTACTTAAAAAGAAGCACAAGTTAACACCTTTGTTTTAGCACAATCAAATAAACAAGAAAGCCACAAAATTTGATGACTGTTCAAAAACAGGATCCCAACTGTCATCCTAAGTTGAAAATATAAAAAAGACAAACAAGCTGGTAAAAATTAATAGTATTAATTCAGGTTATGTGCGCGAGAGGGCGATACGACGCCACACTGCGCCGCGCATGCGCACGGCACGTGATCAAGCGCAGCAGCCTTGCAAGGACGTTGCGTCTATGCACCGGCAACTATCGTTAATTAATTCCACCTTCACGCTGACTCACTCGCTAACATCAGTGCTTATAATAAGTACCTACACCATGAAAACCTACGCCGATTACTACTACTTCAAATACATATTATTATACAGCGACATCTATTGTCAGTATATGAAAGTATTTATTGTTTTATTAATAAATTCAACGTTTCTGTCCGTTATGTTCTAACTTAACTCAGTGTGAAACAGCGATAGCCTAGTGAGGAGGCCGTTTGTCTGCCACGTAGAAGTCTCGACTTCGATTCTACGGCATGGTTACTAGTTTAGATTAAGAACACAAAAAATATTTTACACCAAAAGAATACATAAATTCGATTATCAAACACTTGTGTTCATAAGAATTTATACGATGTCAAAACTCACTTTGGTTCATATGAATATTAATATAATACAACGGAAACGTGGAGCGACAGCCTTGATTCCAAGAAATTAAGTTCGGAGAATATAGCAACGACTTTTCCGTAAGGTGTTCGATCCTTGAGGTCGAATTGATTCCAGTGACCCTACCGATGACTATTACGTACCTACTACAGTTTCTTTAAAATAACATCATAATGTATGCTTCTACTAAGCTTTTTAATACGAATAGTGGCAATATTGAGTGCTTAGAGATACTATTATTAAACTGTAACGGTCTGTCTAGTATTAACGTTATTTATAACTAGGCCAGACAAAGATAACGTTTTCCTGGTGGAAGCTCTATGGGAAATACGCGCCTGTTCAAGAACTTCTGCGAAATGTTGACTCAACTACACATGTACCATGCCCATACCGAATTACTTACCAATTGCTATGCAACTCTAGTTTCATATCCCTTTTAGTATTCAAAGGACATAACTTCTTCAGTTCATTTCCAATTACGATAGATCAGTGGAATGAAAATGTCCTATTGATTTATATTCGGTATGGGTGTAAAAGCAATAATGACGTCATTCTTACGTCATACTTTAGATAGCAGTAAAACATAATAATTATGCAAACTTGTTTAATTCCACGATTTCGCCTATAATCTAATCTAGGTATAACAGTTTTCCGTACAACTCGAAGAATATTCTTTTTTTTTTATTATTTTTTTTGCACGTCAAAATGACCACACTCCACCTGATGGTAAGCAGTCGTGTGATCTAAGAGCAGTGGCCTCCACACCACAGTGAAACCACAGTTCTAGTGAAAGTAGACATACTTATAAAGATTCCATAAGTAAGTACCTATATACCTAGGCACTCTGCTAATTATTGCAATAAAGTAGTCGAGCAAGCGGGTTATAGAACAAAAGCGGCGGTTAAATCGTAAGTTCTTTAAACCTGATCGTCAGCAGAAAAATTATTCTCATTAATATTATAACTGCGATTGTGAGTTTGTTTGTTAAGTTTTCGTGCCTTAACTACTCGACCCGTCATCATGGAATTTTATCAAGGGTTATCAAGGTACAAAAAGGGCACATAGTAACTTTCATCCAAAAAAAGTACTGTTCCCGAGAGATAGATAATAATAGGTAGGCCTCAACATTGCGACACTGTGCGTGAGACTTGCTACTTTAATTCCCGCTACAGAACATAAATTTGTAGGAACAGCTACTTATAGGTGATTTGCATACTCATATCGTCCACAAATAGTTGTTTCGTGTCTGCGTATGTCTTTTGTCCATTGTTTTATTATTTGTAATGGCGGACTTTACACCACGACGCAGGAATTACCCGAAGTGAGGAAAATGTAAATAACGTTATATTGATTGAGTATAGGTACATAATATAATGGTTATATAGAAAAGATGCATATCACTCGCAACGCCATCTAGCGAAGGACCAACAATACTTATTTACTGTATTATTTAGATACCAAATGTTGCAACTGTCTAATATGGCATTGTGCATTCCCTGCTAATATATAAAGCAGCCTCTCTATAGAAGTACTTTCCTCCACTGTTATTAATGACTAGAGATACTTCCACAGAAACGCTGCTATTTATACAATATATTATATTGATATACCTACTTAGCTAAATTATTAGCATTGTACCTATTGATTCTGCAGTGCGTTAAGTCGTATCAGTTTTCTTGGTTTTTAAAGGCTCAACAAGGTTTGAGTGGTATCTCTATTAGTAATAATAATGAATTCAGCCCTGCATGTAAACTGTCCCGCTGCTGGGCACCGTCCTCTTCTCAGTGTGCCACTGTCCAAGCTTGCAAAATTTACATATCATCGAGAATATCATGGAGAACTCACATATCCCAAGACTGCAGTAAGATTCTTAGGCAGTAATTTCTATGCAAAATGGACATGATGCATGACAGATTATTATTAGTACCTACTTAGGTACATTAAGGCAGAAATCAGGTCTTGATTACTAAGCTTCTAAGGAAAACAGCGAGGAAATGGGTAGTCTTTACACCACTGAGTAGCATAGTTTATAGAGCAGACAAACTAGGTCAAACTTTGTATAATTCGTTCCGATTAAAAAGCAGCAACTATATAGGTACAGCATATCTTCTTTTACCATAAGCAACGGCTTAGTTAAATCTTTGGCACTGCTTCTGTAAAGGCATGAAAACACAGCTAGGTATATCTATGAGCGGCGATACTATGAAAGACAATAGATAACAACAAACATTATTTACAAGTTGTGTTTTTAGGCCCAACGTAATAATATTGTAGCCTATTGTCGTGCTACTAAGAATTTCTTGACAGAAAAACCCAAGAATAGTTTGTGCGAATTGAACCCAAAACCACATATTCACCTCCTGTTGTCCTGTTCACCTGAAACTACTGACAAAGGTATTAGGCTAGGTTTATTTATTGAAGCAGTCATAGTGTTAAGTATATGCGTATTAACAATCGAGAACATACTTTATTTTATAGCACTGTACGTAATCATATTGTACACAATACGTTTTGATAAGTTATCATTGTTATCAACAAACACCTAGAAATAAACGATTGTACAGTCTACTCGTGATATACCAACCTATAACGCAAACACTACCAATAAGGGTGATTATGCAGTTTAAATGCAATAAACTGCATACTACCTAAGTACTCATATTATAGTTCACCTGCAGTAGGTAATAGATGCAGATACAGCAATCAAAACAAGATCAGAGCTGCCGCAAGAACTGACATAGACCTACACTTTTCAAACAGTTAGGTTGCAGTCTACCTGTCATTTTGTCGATTGCATTGTAGGTGTCATACACCTAAGGTGTAAATGGTTTCATCATGAATAGTCTGTCATTTAGTTATAAAGGAGCTTATAACAAACCCCTTTATCATGTAGGTTATTGTTATATATTATTATTAGTATCATGTAGGATATTGCTTTTTATAAAACTATTGGTGCCGAAAATTTACGAAATTGTTTGACACCAATTGTTTTATAATCGCACATGGCAATCACATTGGCTGATGTTAGCCAGTTACCGTAGCATTTGGTAGTTAGTATCATAAAAGAATTTTACACAGTGCCGAACCTTAAAAAAGGATTTATTGTGTTACTAACACAACAAATCCTTTTTTAAAAGGGTTTACTATTCTTGCTTGTAACTATTCACCGCAGAAACACAATACCTACAAGCTTGGCTGCGGTCTTCTCTTCTATAAGGTTAAGTTACTGCCTGCAGCCAAGCTCCTGTTCGAATGAAATCCCAAGTTTAAGCGTGGATCTCGCTGTGTCCTGCCTCACACTTACCACCTTAACCTAATAGGTGACTTGGAACTTGGACTACCACAACAGAGATCTCAAATTTGATCCTATGGCACACAACTCTGACTGTTCGAAATGATGTGCGAATTAAATAGTTAATTATCGCTGCTTGTAACAAAACTTGCATGACCAAAAGTTCTCCATAAGGATCTCAAAAATATGTGAAATCGGCAACTCGTTTCGGCGAAGCTGACAGCTCCGTACGCCCAGCGTTGTGTACTATGACCTAATCCTTTTCAATTCGAAAAAAATACCTCTGTCTATGTCCCGTGGTGTGGTGACCTATGTAGGTATTATAATTTACTAAAGGTCTTCTTAAGACAAAAATAATCCGAGACATAATGGAAGTATTTATCATGTAGTTACTACAGAAGTGTTACGTTACTCACTCATCCGACGCAGGTAAAATTGGATTCGTCAAAACAAATATCTACCTAAACCCCGACCTCTTAGAATTATTAGCCATAAAGAGTTCCATCCGTCCTTCATCGTAATCACTGCTGGATACTGCTATTTCGACGATTCCGGCGACTGGGACCGCAATTAACTCGGACCGCGATCCCAGTTGCCGGATCCATTTAATATTAATATTTTTCTTCCGGCAACTGGGACCACCCATAAATAAATACAAAAATCTATTGTTCTAGCCAAAAACAGTACAGTCAAACGAAGAAATGTTTAAAGTAATGCTTAAAGAAAACTCCTATGTCTAGGATAAGTAAATTATAAAATGATATTTTTGAATCAAGGAATTTTTTCTTTAATTATTAATTACTTTGTACATTTTTTCGTTCGACTGTACTGTTTTTGGCTTGAACAATAGATTTTTGTATTTATTTATGGGTGGTCCCAGTCGCCGGAAGAAAAATATTAATATTAAACGGATCCGGCAACTGGGACCGCGGTCCGAGTTAATTGCGGTCCCAGTCGCCGGAATCCTCCTATTTCGATGGTATCATGTGATGAGATGGTATCAAATTGATACGATGATTAGACAAAGGTAAAGTTTAGCTTCCTAGAATTGTTTTCACGATGAGTCATAATCATAAGTACACATATTAAAACAGTATAAAACAGCTTTGAAAAGAAAGCTACATTTAAACGACACAAAGGGGTATCTATAAAACAAAAAGCCGATGTAAAACAAGCTGTAAACTGCTTAGAAATGTGAATCAAGCCGTGAGGCATGCCTCGGTGGTGAATCAACGCGTCCATCGTTTGGAAGTGAAGGTGCGCGACTTTCGCATATTAATATTGTTCCAAATGCGTCGTGTCGTCGTATGGCGTCGTCTGCGCTATTTGCGTGCGAGCCGTCGCGCTATTCCCGGCCAGACGCCCGCCGCGGCGCCGGATCATGCATAGCGAACCCCTGAACACGCACTTCACCTTTATTCCAAAAAAACTCTCCTTTGATCTAACAAAACAAGCACTGATTTGCTCTGCAGCTCTGATTGTTCGAGCATCTGGATCCCTGATATATTTAATCGATGGTAATCAGTTTATATCGAAAAATGCTTACTTAGTTAGGAACTATAATGTGTCACAAATTGCGATGTTAGAATATTTGACTGCACGGATAGCACAGGAAGGAAGCGGTCGCTTCGCCGTTGTTCTCATGTTTGAATATTATAGGTTTGAATGTTTACACAGGTCATTATTTGCGTGATCCACATATAATTGTTCTGAATCTGGGCGCATTTTTTGTTTGTTAATGTATGTCTGTAAAATTCCCTACAACACAGGGTTTGATCACTAGACAAAGCCTAAAGAAAAATTATCTTTTTAAAAATATGACGTTGACCATAAGGCTGGCCGCATACATACGTTTTCCGTATTCGATTTCCGAATTCGTTTTCCATATTCGGAGCTCCGAATGCATGGAATCAATATAAAATACACTAACCGCCGCACACGTTAGCTTTTTTTCCGAACGGAAAGAATTCCGTAAGTACGTTTCGAATGCAAGCCCGTGCGTTCGGAGAAACCATTCATACCACAACAGAGATATAAAAGACTAGATGTTCCCGCGGTTTCAGCCGCGTTTATCGTTACTGCGCCGCCCCCTTGAGTCGTAGCGTGATATTATATAGCCCGTAGTCTTCGTCGATAAATAGGCTATCCAACACTAAAAGAATTTTCAAATCGAACCAGTAGTTCCTGAGATTAGTGTGTTCAAACAAACAAACTCTTCAGCTTTATTATATTAGTATAGATTTGGCCTGGGAGCAGGTATTTAAAGAGGTATGGTTCACACTATTCACATAATTTCGTTTAAATATGTTTGTTTTATTTAATGTTCTTTTATTAATTATTGCTGATAATTGTTAAATATTGTTATAATTGTTTACTATTGAAATGCAATTGCTAATATATCATCGTCTTCCATCGACGTGCGTTCACTACGCTATCACTAACCGTACTGACAGTATACATTCCGATTTCCGGATGAAGAAAACTAATGTGTGCGCTAGTCTCACGGAATTCCGAATCGAAGTTACATACGTGTTAGGAAAGCGAATACGGAAAACGTATGTATGCGGCCAGCCTAAGACGTTTAACTTTAAAATTTACGTAAGTCACTGCGACATTAAGATGTGTTTATTTTTACTTTAACCATAAACCTTCATAAAAATCAGGACAAGGCTATTTCTCTGATATTTAACTCACCAAACTGCCTTCACAAGATTGGTCAATGGTCAAAAATATTACTACTATATTACTCGGTTGTTTAACCTAACTAATATTAGGTATAGGTACATGCAAATGTGAGTTTGTTACGATTTCACGCCTTAATTACTCGACCGATCACCATGAAATTTCGTATTCACGTTGTCAGGGGTACAAAAAAGGATACAGGGTACTTTTCATCCAGAAAAAAGAAGTGTTCCCGAGGCATAAAAAATATTCACAAATCTACATTACAGATCGCGCTATCTACGATGGCCGGACTGAACATAGCGTCTCCGAATTGTTGCGCATGTACAGTCGCTAAGACGCGTAACGCCCCCGCCCCCTGTCACCAAAGAGACCTAAAACTTGTAATTGCGACGCCACTTCAGACCGGTCATCATACAGTGCGCGATCTGTAAGTTGGTAAAATCTAGTAAAAATATATTTGCATTCCGTCTAGTTAATATGTAGCTACATAGGTACTAAGTATATAATATATCGATCAATCGGATATCGCATGTCTATTCCAAATTTAATTTTAAGCCGTTCGTCGGTTCCATCATATTTCAATAACAAACGCCAAATTTTTACATTAATTGTTGTTCCGAGTCTAGATGTTCTATATGTTCGTTGTTTCAATGTTGCCGCCATAAAGAATTTAATCCTTGCGCTAAGCAAAATACCAAATAAGAATAATGTAATAACAGGATTTATTATCGCTTGCTTTAACGGTGAAGGTAAACACGCAATACAAAACCTGCATGTCTAAGAGTTTTCAATAATGTTCTTGAAGAAATGTGAAGTCTGCCAACCTGCACTGGGCGAGCGTGATGGACTATGGTCTAACCATTCTCACACTAAGAGGCCCGTGTCCAGCAGTGGGACAGTTAAATACAGGGCTGATATTATGTATATACTTATATAATAGGAATGACACCGGGTTTTCGTCTTTTCTAGTATTATTCATACACACAGTACAATAAACAACCATTAATAATAAAATACCACGTTTTTACATTACAATATTCAAACTTGCAACTAACAAAACAAACAACGTGCGTCGCACTGACCCTGAGATTGTCCACTGGCTGTGTCAGCATAAACCGGTTTTTTCAGTCTCGCCGCGTACGCGACAAGCGGCCAGTGGTCACGCACACATGTCCCGTATGCTTGTAGTAGTGCAATTGATTCGCGCGGTTGTATGAATACAACCTTATTACATTTAATTCAGCTTATACTTACTCTGTTTCGTTTGTCTACTCATGTGATTGCGCCGTGTTCAGAGTTTAATCTCCAAACGGGCCAAAAACCTGTGTGATCCAAAATAGATTGTCCTCGATCTGGGTGTTCTTTGTTTTCGTTTTTGTGTCACAGGAACGATTCCAAGTGCGGCAGTTAAACATAAAAAAGAAAAATCCCCTATTATAGCAGCGATAGCCTAGTGGGGGACCATTGGACTGCCACGTAGAGGACTCGAGTTCGATTCCAAGGCGCGAATCCCTGACTTTTCGATGTAATGTGCGTATTAAATAGTTAATTATCGCTTGCTTTAACGGTGAGGGAAAACATCGTGAGGAAATCTGCATGTCTGAGAGGTCCGCCATGTTCTCGAAGATATGTGAAATCTGCCAACCCGGAATGGGTCAACGTGGTGGACTATGGCCTAACCCTTCTCACACTGAGAAGAGGCCCGTGCCAAGCAGTGGAACAATTAATACAGGGCTGATACTATTATATTTATTACGTCGGACTAACCTGCGCGGATAAAAAGTAAGCACGCCTGTATATAATGTTCAAATTTACTTACATTTATTAGTAAGCTATTATTCCGCAGACACACCGCTTTTAGTTGTAAATTTGCAAAAGACGATTGATAGAAAAAATAAAATATGCATATAGCCGCCAAATATGGTTTTAAGCATATACATACTACAATAGAAATAAAATACAAGTCGCAGGTTTTAAACCAATGTATTTGAGTACCATGATGTTAAAAGGGAATCGCCTTACGATCTAAAACTACATACAACGTAACAATATTCATTACATAGGTATATTTGAAGTTATATATTACTAAGTCGATGGCTTACACATAGTAATTACGCCTGGCAGTGACTACAAAGGCCTAAGGTTTACCTAATACGACATGCAAAGTGAAATATCGCTGTGTAGGCACCATTACAACGGCTTGCTTTACACCAAAGTGCGTTTGTATGTAATAGAATATACTTGGCATACATTTGTAAGACTCCTTTGAATGTATTCGTTGTAAAGTTATATTACATTTTCAGACCATTTACTACATATAAAGGCATTACACATATTAGTCTTGTCACCAAAAACTTTATGAACTGAATGATGGCAGAAATCAACCATTCTGACGACCCTAATATTCTACGCCTGCACATTCAGCAGTAGTAGATACTCTCGCGATTCATCCAATCCATTAGTGTTCACGTCGAATACAAATTGGGATACCTATCGTGATGGGAATTGAATACGCAGCAATAGTAAATAGGTAAATACTCTCGCTATTTGCCAATTTTTCACATCCTGATATTTAGTCTTAGTTTTTTAGTTTCATGCCATTGCAACTAGCTGTTTCATGCCACTGAAACTAGTTGTTTCATGCCACTGAAACTAGTTGTTTCATGCCATTCAGTAAGACCAGGGGGTCGTATATGGTCGCATATACGAATTATTACGTTGTGATATTTTTGAACACATTAGTCTACTTGATGATCAGAAATAGGTACCTACATGTAAACCTAAACAAATGACATTGAATTAAACAACGTACTTTATACCTATACTAGGTAATCTAGGCTTGCTTGCTGGCAATATATGTCAATGTATTGCCAGCATTAATGCCTAGATTGAAAGAGTAGCAGCGTATAAATGTTGGTGTGAAGCAAGCCAATACTGTTGTAATATCAGATCATTTCATTTGGTCACTATAAACTACACACGTTACGTACTACTATATCGAGAAGGCAAAACGCTAGTAGACGAACGACAATAACTGCAGCCTTCTCATTTGTACCACCGCCTACACACAACTATACACTACACAATGTTCAATAAATTAACTGCAAATGCACAGAACAATGCATTTTTCAATTCATTGTTAACGCCATGAAATACTAAAACATTTCAGACGCCGTATTTGTCAACCACATAATATAAATAAAAAACAACTAATGTAGTCACAGGTATTTAAATTAGCTAATTAATTTACCGATCAAGGTTGACTTGCTTTTTATAAAAATAATCTGAACATGTACAAACTTGTTCAAGCAAATATTATTGTTTGTGTATCATATTCAATAAGAATATTTGATACACATTTCGTAGTTATACTACAAGTATTTAAGATTTAATTTAAACTTAGTTTAAAAAACAATAAAGTAAAAATAACAATCTTAATTGATTTAATTTTTACTTAATAGAATGATACCAATGGTTAACGAATTTTCATATAGCCAATATGTAATAAAAATATCGATGTTAAGGTTAGAAGACGATTAAATTTTAGACTAGTACCGACACCAAAAAAGAAACACACTTTAAGTGGCAACTAGGAATCTAGTGCATTGTTTCTTCTCAATGTGAGAACTGGATAAATAACGGACTTAATCAAAAGTGGCACAAAGTTGTGAACTCTCTTAAACAAATAAAAAAATATAGAGCGCGAGATTTAAATTATTACTATATTTTAAAAAGTACATAGGTTTAAATAATTTTTTAATATATTTTCTTTTTTTATTAAAGTGAGAATGATGTGTACTGGAGATTATCACTTATAATAAGGTTTTAATAGGAGTATATTATTTAATACTAGGAAAGGTGACAAGTTTATAATGAAATTATCACCGGCACCATACGCTTTTCAAATTAAGAATAAGTATATTAAAAAGGTGATGAAAGGAATATGGCCTCTACGATGATGTAATTGGTAAGGTGACTCACGAATATTTAACATTAATTTTATTCTAGTAAACTATTTCGACATCTATTCAAAATATTGCTTATTATGGTGTTCTTTTTTATCTTTAATAGGTATTAAATTTTTGTGCATTTTTGTTTCTTTTTTTGTATTTTAATGTATAATATTACCGCTGTTTTATAAAACCTAATCTAGTGTAAAGCATTGTTGTATATATTTAACCTGGTTGTATGCATGAATGTACTTTTGGCAATTGATACTGGGGCATAGCTGTTTGTATATAGTTTATTATATCTTACGGGTAAATAGTCGTGTGCTATCACTTAAGTATGTAAGCTGCGATCATAGCCGTAATACGTAAATACAACAAAATTGATATAAAAGTGGCTGCTTTTATGCTCAGTAATGTGAAGTTGGAGGCTATATTCGTGAGGTAACGAACTCCGTCGCTTGTAATCATCGCATGTCTTAGCACGTCTAGTGCAGCCCGTCAGTACAATACGCATGTGTTAGGGGTCATGTCGATATACCTCTTACACGTGCTTGGCTACGGCAATGCATTTTGTGTTTCATAGGAAAATGCATTTCGTTATAAAAACGAATAAGTATTTAGTGTCAGTAGCTCTAGGGCGATATAACTCAGCACCAGTGACAATAAGATAAAATTCTTGAATATTAGTTATTGCCGTTTCTGATGCCGAGTCGTTGCGATAATAATATATTATTACGTATTATAATGGCCAGTAAACTCGTGCGTTCGAATGCGTCCTAAACCGCGTCAAAAACAACTTACGAGCTGCAGCCGACAGCCACCAGAGGGCGAACTTAAAGAGATATACGAATTTGCCCGCCAGTCCCGCTACCGGCCGCGAAACGCGCCGTGATATTTTCTGTTCTTGGGTTGCTAATTGTTTTAATCAGTGTGTTTTTATGTATATTTCAATCATTAAATGTAATTACACCAGTTGATCGTGCTTAAACCCATAAAACATTACCCTGAGATTACGTATTTATCACTACAGTATTTATATTTCCTATCGACATGCTAATCTTGACAAACATGCCTCACTATTCGGATTTTAGCTGCCACGAACGTAGCCCCCACCTTTTTTTAATATTTATTATATTTCTCACTAGTTCGTCACTGTCTCGATTGACATGTATTTTATGATTAATTTATACATAATTTCACAAATCAAACCATACATCTAATGTAGGCCAATATTATAAGTTAGAAATGTACATAATATATCTATGAACTGAATCTAATCCATTAAATACTAGACGAGCTACACATCCACAACTAATTCATTGTTTAGACAAATAATGTTCTAATTTCTTCACTGAAGACCAGAGATGATGACTTGTCGATGGTTCACCCTGTAGAAGATCTGCAAAACAAAGAAAAGACTAAGTTATAACGACTTCATATAATAAAAATAATAAAAAGCTATAAATAGACGTATTTTACGGCTAATATGTAGTGGATAAGTGGTCGCCTCGCCGTGTTTTGCGCTCGTAGTTATTCTGAGTTTTGTGGGTCCATTGTTTCAATGTTTGTAAGTGACATAAAAATTATACCTAGTGAACTATTGGCCATTGAACTACATTACCACTAGAACGGCAAATACAAACATAAAATATGTTCCACGCACAGGCAGGGCGGCACGCGAGTCTTTTGTTCTGTAATCATAGAATAAAAATCAGATGCGCCATTCGCCGCAATTAGTTCTTGTGACGTGATGATGATGTTAAAATAAAAAGCTTCTCAATTTATATCATTTATATTATAATATACCCATTTGACTTTTATATACTAGCAATATGACTTTGCTGTACGTTCTTAAGTTAAATTATTATCTATAGGTAGTTAGTTACTATTATTCTATGATAGAAACTGTAGCACATGCACGCTAGCACTCTCACACATACTAACTCTCACCCTCACACACACACACACCCTCACACCAATTTTATTTCTAATTCAGAATATGCATAGGTAGTTTTTAAGTACATGTCCAAATAATCACCACTAAGACTAGTCCAGGAGGTGGGAGTCCGGTGATCTGTAACACAGGTTTTTACCTACTATAGACACCAGCCTGTCACAAAGGAATGAGAATTTTTTCAACATGTATTGTATTAGATAATAAGTACTTACCTTTGTGAAAGAGGAAATAAATATCTTTATTATTACTATTATATTATACTTAAAGTTATAGGTGCCCGAAGCTTTATTTAGTATTGACATTTTAAATGTTTATGCAATTGCAAAGTACATATTATGATGGCACAATTACATCAATGTACTTGATGACCATTTTATTTTTATTTAAATGGATATTTTCTAAAAATAGGAACCGAAATAAAATACTTATTAAATAAAAAAAAACATTTACTATTCCATTAAGTTCTTCAATATCTAGTCTATAATCGCAAGTTGAAGTAAGACAGAGCTATTGTGTCGACTGAGGTGCGGTGCGTGCACCGCAGTTGAGTGGAACATATTATAGGTATATTGTTCCGAGTTGCTGTTTTAGTACATATAGTTCAATGGCGAAAGCAGTACTCTGAATAAAAAAGATCGACATCCTTTTTTTGGTATTTCATTTCCGGACTCACTTCCACTACTAAGAATTTCTACAAAGAAAATCTGATAACACTTTGCTCGACCTAGGAATCGAACCTCATGCACAGCATCCGCATTCACTACTGTCGCGCCGCTGGGGCTACACTCCCTCTGATAGAAAATACTGCTGGGCCTACTGCTGGGCGTCATTCGGCGAGTGATAGTAACAGAGGTTCCGTAACCGCCTCGATCCTTCTTCTCTTCTTTTCCTGTTTCCTTCTTTACTTTTATTTTAGGTAATAACACGCGACTTATGGTCCTGGTGATGGAAGCGTACATAGGCTGCGGTAACAGTTTCCTCAGGCGGGACGTTCGCTAGTTTGTCACCAACAGCACGGCAGGAACACACGCTCACCTGTATGTGTGTGGTCAGGCAAGATAAGCCCGCACGAGTGCGCGCACGCTCGCGCGACACAGCGGGCATGCGTCTAGCGCCGCGCCGCAGCGCGAGCATGACACCAGGTGTCCGCACGGCAGGAACACCACGCTCACCTGTGTGCACACAGTCAATACCAATATACTACTGATATTCTTTTCTTGCCAAGCACAAAATCCTAAAGGGCCCTTCACACTAGCGTTTGTCCGGCGTAGACGTTTCATGAACGTATGCGGTGCGCATTATTTATTGTAATATTATAATCTCCTTCTCCTCAAACATCGTACTTATTCGAAAACAAGCCATTCAAATTACTAACGATTTATTATTCGAATACACTCGAACAACAATTGATTTATTATTCGAATCAAATCTTACTAAAATACCACTTTAAATTCTCTGCGCCACCCTTGCTTCATTGCTGAAGAATGTTTGTCGCATTTAAATTTTAAAAACAACCACACAATTTTAATATGAGATAGACAAAAGTACACACGACTTACCTCACAATCCATACAGACTTTACATAATCTAGCTTCCTTCAACTGTCTATTTTCTTCTTCTAAGGACAATTTCTTTTCTTCTGGCTTTGGCGTATCCTGTGATTCAGATCTCTCACTTTCACTGACTACGGGCTCACTAGGTGTATGAGTCGCAGTTGTAGTAGCCACTGTGTTTACGATAGGTTCGCTCGGTGCTGGTTGTGGTGATGGAACACGTACGAGCTCGGGTGATGGAGTTCTTGTGGTGTCCGAATTGGATCTCGCACTGTCGGGCCGGTCGTCCCACTGTCCCGAGGGTATTATACTGAAACGAAGTATTTTATTTTATTAGCATGGATGCTTTAAATCTGGGAAGTAATATATTTTATCATGTGACAAATGTAGAGCAAAAATTTTTCTTTTTTACAGTCATTATCCCACTGAAAGTTTTCAGAAAATAAAAAACGAAATGATATAGAAGCCTGTTAATATTTTTATTGCTTTTCGAAGTATTCTCTGTTCCTTTATAAGCACCGTCGCATGCGATGAAACCATTGACTAAAGCAGTCAGCCCACTCTTCTTTAGGAATCTCTTCCACGCCTTTTTCAAACCGCAGCCACGGCATCTTTAGGGTTCATAAAACGAATTCCTCTAAGTTTATCTTTTAATTTTGGAAATAAATAAAATTCACAAGGTGCCAGGTCGGTCACTGTAAGTAGGATGACTCACTAAGTCCACACCTTCGATAGACAAATATTCGATAGTCCGTTTGGCGGAGTAAGCTGGAGCGTTATCGTGGTGGAGGAGGATACTGCTGCTTGGGCGCTGCTGTCTACCATTTTCCAAGGCAATTGGTAAACAATGACTGACATACCAATCAGCAGTAACAGTCCTTTTATCTTCTAGGATAATTGTTGCGAAATGACCCGTCCGTCCAAAGAATGAGGCAATCCTCTTTTTTTGCTCTCGATTTCTGCCCTTCTTTACTTTTGTCAGCAACTCTTTGATGCACGACATATACTTTTTAAATTGCCGCTAGTTTGTAAAAACAAATGACATATGAATTCATTATAAATCTACAGAATGCCAAAGAGATCCCGATTCGAAATTTAAATAACTTTTTCCTTGGGCTTTCTTACTGGCCTATTCTAAAAACTTTCAGTGTGATCCACGTATAGTATTTTCTTTTGTCGATTTTCTGTTTTCGTAATAGTTCTCTATAACTCTGTATCATGAAGATATTACCCAAATTTTTCTAAAGTGAGAAATAGACACTTTAAATAATGGCGGCATCACATGTACTATCGACTCCAGCGACGGATGACCACTCCCAAGGTTAAAATCGCATAGCAGGCCAACACTTGGTACCCGTACCCGTGACACGCCCCTTTCTTTGTTTCAGTTTTTTTACACTTTACATTTGTTTACTGATTCTAAGGCGATACAAACTCAACTGGTCAACATGTGCAAGCGAAAATTTTTCTGAAATGGTCAACCGTCGCTGTAGCCGATAGTACCTACCCGTAATTGTCATAGGAGCAATGAAAATAACAGACATACATTGTTGCTTGTTTCATTTATTCTTATCAAATTCAAACACGTTTGATGGTTCCATTTGAATAAATATTAATGACAATTTGTATTTATCTTACTGTCGTTTCGTAGTGCAGGTACATACTAGACTACATTACGAGGGTTGCCTACCCAGATTTTTTATATGGTTACAACAGGCAAATAATAATCTGAGGTGACCCGCAGTCGGTTCGCTGCGATTTTCTCTTACAGTTCAGAAAAAAAATAATCACCTTTTAATGATCAGATAATGACAATAATAAAACCCAACAAAATATCATATTACATATTTTACCTTGCTTTTATTTGTAGAACTTTGTTATTGAAATTAGCCTGTATCGAGTGTTTGTAACCCCGTGCTGTCATACCTTGATCGTCGCCATCTTAAGTGGCAATCACAGATTGAAGCAAGGTTATTAGGTTAATGTCTACGTGACATGTATGGGTGTAGTACTTACCCAGAGCGTGGTGCGAAGTCTCTCAACGTTTCGGCGAGAATATCTCTCGCAAGCCGCTGTCTGCTGGGAGACACGCCCCACGGTTCTTCGTTTAGTTGTTCGTCTAGCACCGCATCGATTAATGCTTCGGATGAATTAAAAGGTATACCTGGGCAAAGAGGGAAAATAATACTGTATGGGTCACGAGTTCATTACCGTACATACCAACGGTGCCGACGCAGCACCTACGTCCAATACTAATATGCGTCATAAAGTATTTCGCAACACCTTTTGTATTGATAAGCTATTAACCAAGTAATAACGAGTACATTATTAACTAATAACTACAACACACTATCAAGGCAAGATAAGCCACCGTTGTTTACATTGTAATAATTTTAAACTAACTTAAGTAATTATGTTACCTTTTTTAATACGTTTGTAAATATATATTGGGTTAATTCGTTTTAAAATGAATAATGTAAATATTTGAAGCACAGAAATAAAAACACACCAATAAAAAAAATTTTAAAAAACACTTAAGTAATATACAGTGTCTAACTTTCGGCTATCTTTCTTTTACTCCACTACAACTCTATCAATACCATAAACTGTAAAGTGTGAAGGCTAACTGGCCCGAACAAATACTGAAGATGGCAACCATGACATTTCTATGGCATAGATATGTATATATAACTTTTACATAAAGTGTTCCAAAAGATTAGTTTATTTTCAAACATATTTATATTATATTTTAATCAAACTTTTAATGATATCACACCCAGCCAGTTTACAGAGATTGCAGAGAAAGCAATTTATCGTAAATAATCAGACGATGTCCGATCATATCGAGAAATATCAAGTGATTTGTGCCAACTAACAACCTAAATACTTGTTAAATCCATAGCTTATAATTACAGAAACTAACCAAACTAACCATTTATTCAAATATATATATTTTTTTATCGAAATTCATTCATTCGAATAAACATAATATTCGAATGATTCGAATCATCTTTGCACAATCGCTGAGAATTTGTTATAAGTGTTAAAAACAAAGTTTAGTCTAGTTTTTATATTGATGGATTGATTTGTATACATACCTGTGTTTCTAAGTCTACGTGTTATAGCTCTCCGCACTCGCGCGGCGTCTAGGCCAGCACCTAACGCTGCTAACGTTATACCACTCTCCATGCATTCCTCTACCTGAAATTGAAGTTAAATAATAACACTTAACATGATCTTGTATAAGTATTTATTAGTAGTATTGCTGAATGTAAGTGGTTGTAACAACTTACCTGACTTTCTGTGATAGGGAAATTGACACCAGGATTTCTTCGTCTCGCACTGAGACCACTTTCAGCTGAGAGCTGTAAAAGAAACAATGTCGTTTCATCAATACATTGTATTGAATTAGTTATTGTTATGTATCTACCTACTTATCTTAAAGTAATGACTAACTTACTACTAGTCATTACACGGAGCAACGTAATTTACTGAGAATTGACTAGATTAACACAACAAGCCAGTTATTAACTTTGACTGATCCAGGAATCTAACTATTGGTCATAAGCATAATCAACAACTATTTAAATTCATTAAAAAATATATATTCTTTTACACACACACATAATCTTTATTATGCATTACATTAAATACCTCACTTGATCAATAGGACTTCACATAAATGTTTAATACCTACATAATACTTCTATACCTCTACACGGCAAATATGACTAATATTTTTATAACATATCGCTTGCATTTGTATTTTTGTATGTCTAGATCACGTTTAAACAAATAAATCATTATTTGTCTAAACGTATGGAACATCCAAGCCTGTCCAAATAGTTCAATATTATGTAGCATGTGTACTAACACTCACCGTACGTTGCACCGAGGTTCTGTTCCGGCTAGCGTCGACGAACTCCTGTCCTTTCACGAGCAGCACGTACCCGCAGTGAGGGAACCAGTGCGCGTGCTCTGACCAAGGAGTATCACCCGCTTCCCATTTGCCAAGCCCACCGTCGCAGTAGAAACAGCGAACCTAGAAATTTTATTATTTTTATACTGACATATCCCGCACTAGGAATCTCTCCTGTGTCACGGATACTTTAGAAGTTTTAAAAGATTTTTCCAAATACAATCAGACTCAGAACAAATATGTTTGGACCGCATTTTTTCACACTCCATATTAACCTGCCCGCAAAACCTTCAGAATTGGCAGTTATAAAACCAGATAGTAAAAGAAAGCGGAGACAAGATATTTTTATTTATTTAACAGTGATCATACTAGCATCTCTTTAATCATTGCTATATCATACGCGAGAACGACACAAAACAATACGCTGTCTCCTTCTCCCACATACAATACTTATTTATTTAGCGTTGGCAATAGCCAATATTAAATTAATATAAATAATTTTCTTTGTCTTTGACTATTAGGTACATTATGGCTCTAGTTTCTTTTTAGCTGTCATACGCCACTCGTATTTTTAAGTAGCCAGTTATTTCCCGATTTCACCATATCGCCATATCAAAATTGCATCGAAATCGGTTAGACAATCTATACAAATAAATAAATTGAAGTGTCTGTTTGTAATGTCAAAATAACAACTTTTTAGTTTAGAAAGTGTATAAGGTACTTATATAAAAAAAAACATTTTTTAAATATTTGTCTGTCTGTCTCTTTTATCCTGCTAATCTCTGAAACTGCTGGAGCAATTTTGACGGGACTCACTGGCAGACAGCTGATGTTATAAGGAGTAACATAAGCTACTTTTAATTTAGACTTTTCTGTTAAATTCCACGCGGACGAAATCGCGAGTAACAGCTAGTTAGTCATAAAAACGTATCAAACATACAAAGCTAGTCGGATAATATACGTGTAGATGACTTGAGTTAATATTACTATGTAAGGTTAACAAATCGATTAGGAACTGACTATTACAGTTCACATGTACTTAGGTAGCTAGTTATTTGCGCAAACAAACCTTACCAAATGGACTAAGTATACTTTACGATAATCAGGGTCAAGCTATTGTTGATATTACTGAAACGTGTTATAGTCACTAGCTCATTTTAATTATTATGGATATTACTCTTAATTATCTGCGTGTGACTGCAATATTGACGGGTTTTGCTAGCTGCCAGAGCAGAACTAAATGTACATATAAACAAAACGACTCATTTCAGTATGAAGCAAGTAAGTACTGGCTATTTGATTATTACTCGCATAATTATCTTTATTTATTTATCTTTGGAAGACCAACAGCACATACAACTTTCGAAACAAACACAATAAGACACAAAAGGCCAATTACAGGTCTTTACGAATAAGTAATAAAATAATTAATCAGACATGTGAACATTAAGATTACATATTAACATTACATAATATTAAAACTAAACATCAATTAAAAGCTATGCTTAGAGAAAAAATTAAGACTAAGCACCCGTCTCAGTGGTTCCAGTTTACAGTTGAATATATCAACGTTACATTTTTTACATTTTTTGTTAAGTGAACTGCTCGCTCGCCACATAAACGCATTTTGCTGGTAATTGGCTGACACTAGAGGTAAATGAATCGGATTGTAATGTCTTGTAACTTTACCAGGCGCATTGAAAGCAATTTTGGACAAAAGATCCGGGCAGTCAACCCTGTCATTCAGTATGTTTAAAATATAAGTGATATCGGCTATTTCTCTACGTGTAACTAGAGGAAGCATGTGAAACTTAGCTTTATCAAGGTATATTTTTGTGATATCGGCTATTTCTCTACGTGTAACTAGAGGAAGCATGTGAAACTTAGCTTTATCAAGGTATATTGTTGTGATATCGGCTATTTGTCTACGTGTAACTAGAGGAAGCATGTGAAACTTAGCTTTATCAAGGTATATTGTTGTGATATCGGCTATTTGTCTACGTGTAACTAGAGGAAGCATGTGAAACTTAGCTTTATCAAGGTATATTGTTGTGATATCGGCTATTTCTCTACGTGTAACTAGAGGAAGCATGTGAAACTTAGCTTTATCAAGGTATATTGTTGTGATATCGGCTATTTCTCTACGTGTAACTAGAGGAAGCATGTGAAACTTAGCTTTATCAAGGTATATTGTTGTGATATCGGCTATTTCTCTACGTGTATCTAGAGGAAGCATGTGAAACTTAGCTTTATCAAGGTATATTGTTGTGATATCGGCTATTTCTCTACGTGTAACTAGAGGAAGCATGTGAAACTTAGCTTTATCAAGGTATATTGTTCTTCTATACGTGTATATGTCAGTGAATTTTTCCTAAATGGTTAGACCGATTTTGATGTAACTTTTGTATAGGTTTGGGTCCCTGGATGGTTTAGATTAACAACTGGACCCGATAGGTAGCGAAACGATCGCGAAAGTATAAAATCGATAAAAAATGTGTGATATACAGAAAGTTGATCCGATTTAGTGATGCGACTCGAGTCCAACTTTACCATTTGAGTTAATCAAGCCATTTTACGGTTTCACTCGAAAATCAGTAGTAAAACAGTAGTTCTCATATCAAAGACTTAGTACATTCGAGTCACATCCTGTCATGTCAAGCTTTAGAAATTATAAGTCAAAATCAAAAATCATTTATTCATTTAGGTTACAAAGTAACACTTATGAACGTCAAAGTATATAGGTTAGTGAGTTTACTATTTAATCAAGGTCATCTACAATAACAGTACAGCTGATGTTAAACTTTAATCCTCTAGTCAAACGTTTTATGTTGAAAGAAGGAGGTCCACTATCTCCCATTATTCAACAGTGTTCTCCAAAATAATTTGAATAGCTTGGCGGATATAAGGCAACAGAGGGGCATTGAGCGGCGACAGAAGACTAACATATCTTAGCTTCGCCGATAACATTGTTCTCTTTGCCTCCTCAGCACCAGAACGCGAGCTAATGCTTGAGGACGTCAGCTCCGCAAGTCTTCAAGATTGACTTCACATGAATCAAACAAAAACCAAGGTGCTGACAAACAGCACGAAACGTAGGGTCATGGTAGACGGACAGGTTATACAATATGTCGATGAGTACATTTACTTGGGCCAGATAGTATCTTTCAGTAGCAGACAGGATAAAGAGATTAACACACGAACCGATAACGCCTGGAAGATTCCGTGCGATGAGAGAGGTTTTGAAGGGTAATGATAATCCAATGTCACTAAAGCGGAAACTTATCGACAAGTGTATTTTTTTTTATACGACTATTGTGGTATACAAGCATACGGCCCACCTGATGGTAAGTGGTCACCGTAGCCTATGGACGCCTGCAACACCAGAGGCATCATTTGCGCGTTGCCGACCCTTTAGGAAAGGAAGTGGGAAGGAGAAGGAGCGGGAAGATGGAATGAGGGTGATTGGGCCTCCGGCACTCTCACTCACCGAACGAAACACAACAGTAGGAATACTGCTATTTCACGTCGATATTCTGTGAGAGGGTAGTGCTTCCCCGGTCGAGCCGGCCCATTCATGCTGAAATCAGCGAGGCTCTACTACTCGTATATTGCCTGTCCTGACCTACGGTGCCCAAACAAGGTCCCTGGCTGAGAATCAGAAGTCCAATTTGAAGTTTAGCCAAAGAGCTATGGAGCGTACCATTCTTGGAGTGAAAAGGACGGATCACGTCCGAAATACTACTCTGCGCTTCAAAACACGCATAGCTGATATATGTGTGAAATCCGCTAGGTTGACGTGGGACTGGGCCGGTCATGTCTGTCGCATGCACCCACAGAGGTGGACACCAATCGTCACTAATTAATATCCGCAAGGCAGTAGACGGCGACGGAGTAAACCAAAGCGGAGATGGCAGGACGACCTGGACACTTTTGAAAGGGATGGCGGGGGATGTCCACCGACAGAGAGATTTGGAAGTCCAAGGGAGAGGCTTTTGCCCAGCAATAGAACGTATTAAAAAGTTGATGGAAAAATCCTTTTTTAGTGTAGTAGTAACTCGAGTCACTCGAGTAAAATTGGAATAGAGTCGCATCACTAATCCGATCCTAACTGTTTTTGTCCGTGTATGAATGTTTATATTTAAAAACATTGTTGTTTTTGATATCGTTGTATATTGTAATGGCTTTTTGCCACATCCAATTGGTGAACCAAATAAATAAAAATAAAACATATTAGCCGCGGCAGTTCTTATTAGTGTGTGTAACCTGGTCGTCAGCGCCACGTACCACCTGGACTCAGCACGCGCGAGTTGTGTACCTGGTCGTCCGTGCCCGTGTGGTAGAAGCCGGCCTCGGCGAGCGCGGCGGGCGCCTGCGTGCGGTCGGCGGGCCAGCGCTGGAAGGTGGCGAGGCGCGCCGCCAGCGCCGCGTACTGCGGGTGGCGCGCGCCGCCGCTCACCACGCCCAGCGCGCGCCACGTGCCGCCCTGGCTCAGCACGCGCAAGTTGTGCTCCGCGCCAGACCTGCACGTTGGAAATTAAAATTGAAAAAGATTATATTTTCATTCATTCATTACGATTCTCTTATCACAGGCATTTTCTAACGTATTACATTAGAAAAACACCTGATCCTTTGGGAGCCTTACACGGAGACACGGCTCCAACGTGAAGAGGCCTTTCGAGAGTTTTAATGTTAGGTGGGATGGAACATCTACGACGGCACTAGTGCCGCAGTAGGCGTAGGACTATTGCTACGTATGGACCTGCCTCCTCGGCGTAGCGGTAGTGAATGCGACTGCTGTGCATGATGATGGTATCGGGTTCAAATCCTGGGTCGGAGCAACAAAAATTTTATTGGGGTATTTTTAGTAAGAAATCTCAATAACAGCCAGGAGTTAGCAGGAGTTAGGAAGTTGGCAATGTTAGACACCCCCCGTGCCTCGGAAAGGATGTAAAGCCGTTGGTCCTGCGCCTGACCTCTCTATGGTCGTGTCGGATTACAGTCTGATCGGATCATGAGAGTTAGGGAACAGAGAGTGCACTTGGTTTGCGCAAAAACTTGTGCACTATATCTCCTGTGCAGATGGCCAGCCTTCGTTAAGATTGGCCGCCGTAATTCAGTCTAGAGGACATTATTGACTACTATACCTACTGATAATCTCTTCTAGCTAGCGATGGGTCGTTGACGGTTATTTCGTTAACGTAACTTGACCGTTCATTTTCGTTTGTCAACTAGTAAATAACTTGTTAAAATCCTCAACTAGTTATCACGACAACTAATGAAAACCAGCATTGCAACACGTTGAACACGTTTAGTTTTTGGTCTTTAACTTCATAAACGGTTAACGTGTCTACGTACGAGACGTACTACGTTAAATTTTCACAACAATTTAATAAAGTTGGTAGGTATACATATTAGGGATTAAGGCTTTTCAAATATCTTTGAGCCTTAAGTTATAGTCTACAGCTAGTAAAGTTGCATTTCGTTAGAAAGCGAGTACTTATATTGTTTAGTGAAATTTCTAAACTAGTTAACAAAGACTACTTGATTTTTAGACGGTCAACGGTTGACACATTGAACAGCTTACGGTCAAACGTTGATTTTACTAGTTCTTTGATTCAAATACTCCTTGTATCCCTGCTTGTGACCACAGCAAGCGCACCCTGGCCGCACCATCAAGCCTTAGATCGCTATTATACCCGTGTTCTGTTCCATAAAACATATTGTTCGCCAATAAAAATAAAATACATTATACATACTAATTTTAATTAAAATTTGTATTAATATTCAAGTTGTCTACTTGCAATATTATGTGTGGATACAAAACTATCGGTAATTAAATTACAATGTGACCATCATATTTTTCAGCAAATATCATAATATTTAACTATGAAAGGTACAGTGCTCCTACAGATAAGACATGAATAATGAACATCCGTTCTTAATATTTAATTTTATTTTATTACTAGCTTTTGTCCGCGGCTTCGCTCGCGTCAAAGTAAGATAGGTCAGCAACAGTACTTCTTTTAAAAATAAAATATAGCCTATGTTACTCGGTGATAATAAAGCTTTCTAATGATGAAGAATTTTTAAAATCGGTTTCAAGTTTTTGAGTTAAATCATTACAAACAAACAAACATAAAAACAAACTAAATATCAAAATGTTCTCTTTATAATATTAATATAGACTAGATTTTACCCGCGCCTTTGCTCGCGTTAATGTCGATTTTCTCAATCAATTTATATCCCTTGGAAACTTTTTTTACCTTATGTTATTTTCCGTACCTCTGACAACGTGTACCTATGCATAATTTTATGATTATTGGTTGAGTAGTTAAGGCGTGAAAGCGTAACAAATAAACTCACATTCACATTTATATTATTAGTTAGGATACCTTCTTTAAACTATACGAAAATATACAAAATCAGTATTCATTAAAATCCGTAATATAAAACATTGACAACACTTACTTAAATTTTTTATGGCATTTACTATAACAATAAACACTATGAAGACCGACTTCATTTTTTGATTCACTGCAGTTATACATAGAAGGTATTTTAGAATACATCGTTTATTCATATAAGTAGCATGAACTTGAATGCTAAGTTTCCTATCTACAAGGCAGGACAAACAAATACTGACCGACTACGCCTTAACAACTTCCTAAGTCGGAACAATTTACTTCGTCTATTCAAAAACGTACGCCACCGATCGCTTCCGTATCGCTCTAGGTATAACTAACATAGATACAATAGGAGTGTGAATTTGTTAAACGACCGTCAAATTATTAAGTAGCAACGCAAATAGTTCATGTAGCGGGAGCAATATTAGAAACGTAAAGGTTTCTTTGTTTGATTTGTTTATTCATTGGTTATATTTAAAAAGGTGAGGTTTAATGTAATTAGATAACGTTAAGACTGAGTAGAGGGGTCACTAATCTGACGATGCGATTATACGCGAATAAATGCTAACTTTATTTGATTCGGTTAGTGTGAACCGAGGCTAAGGATGTATTGGACATTAAAGCACATGAGTAAAGAATCGGAACAGAGCCAAAGCTTAGTACAAACGCGCTATGATAGATACACTACTACAAGCATAAGACACCTGTGTGCGTGAGCACTGGCGACCCGTCGCGTACGTAAAAAAACCGTTTTATACAGCCTCTGGCCGAGGCTGTATAAAACGGTGTTTTGCTCAAGCGCAGGGCTCACGAAGGTGACCATCAGAATGGCCGGTCACTACCCATATTTTAAATCGAAATAATTATAGAAAGTTGCTACCTAGTTGCTCCTAGTTCCTTCCAGTTGCTACTAATCGTCATATTATTGCTACCTCCATTTTTTTAAAACTGGAGGACTTTTGAATGTGACGGGCCATTCTGACATCAGGATGGCTGGTCACCTATCCAGTGAGAATCAACTGCGCAAATTAACCGAGTTTTTTTTTTAACCAATAGTTGCTACTAGATTGCTACCTTTATATACATGGTTTTGGGACTCATAGCTTTTAAGGATAAAAAGTTATAATCAATTTACTAGTTTGATGCCTAAACGCCTGTAGAATTAAAAGAGCAAATTTGGAATCAAATACAAAACCGATATTTTATAAGCAGGCATACTCTGTACTCTACTAATCTAAGGCTATTTGTAAGAAGGCCAGGTCTAAATAGCGATGGCATGTATACCCTCATAGAGTTTTCAGTTGAAACCTAACATCTTGGGGGATAGGTATCGTTCAAGTATTACGTGAGCACCAATGTGCACGATGACGATACAACGCGTTTAAATTTCGTGTTACGTCACTTATAGGTACTTACAAAAGCGTGACGTCACAAGCCCCCACTCCCGAACTTTAATGCGTTATATCTTTGTCAATTTATATTGTTTTATTAAAACAATATTTTTTGCTGATCTAAAAGATGGACTAATTAGTATCACGTATTTTTAATTGGGGTGGGGAGGTCCTTGTTAAGCTTATTTGAGATGGTATACTATGTGATGGTAATTGCCTCCGGGGCGCAGCGGTGGTGAATGTGACTGCTGTGCATGAGGTCTCGGGTTCGAATCCCGGGTTGGGCCAACAAAAAGTTATTAGGTTTTTCTGATAAGAAATCCCAATAGCAGCCCGGATTTAGGAAGTTGGCCGTGTTAGACACTCCCGTGCCTCGGAAAGCACGTAAACCCGTTGGTCCTGTGCCTGATTTCTCTCCGGTCGTGTCGGATTACCGTCTCATCGGATCATGAGAGTTAGGGAACAGAGAGTGCACTTGTATTTGCGCACACATTTGTGCACTAAAATATCTCCTGCGCAGATGGCCAGTCTCCGTTAAGACTGGCCGCCGTGGCCGAAATTCGGTCTGGAGGACATTATTAGATGGTATATTATGCTTACTTTTTCTGACAAGGTGTGGAGGGGTAGAAGACGGGTAGTTAAGAATGCCTATAATGTTGCTTACATAATACTCGAACGGTCCACACAGTTCTCGGGTGGATACAGTCTAGCCCAGAACAGCAATGGGTTTACGATTGGTAAACAATTCCCTAATCTATACTAATATAATAAAGCTGAAGTTTGTTTGCTTGAACGCGCTAATCTCAGTCATAGCCAGTTGCACACACTGATCGGTAAACGAATAGCGAGATTAAGCAACGTTGGGTGCGGTCAGTCTATAGATGGGTGACCGCTTAGCGGTATTTTATCTGAGCGTTTCCGTGCTTCGGAGGGCACGTAAAAAGTCGGTCCCGGTTGTTGCCAAATTGACAGCAGTCGTTAAGCCATGTCAAAGGCCTACGGGTGGCTTGAACAACTCTTGACAACAGGTTGGCCACTAACCACACGAAAAAGAAGAATCTCAGGAACTACTGGTTCGATTTGAAAAAATATTTTATTGTTGGATAGCCTATTTATCGAGGAAGGCTATAGGCTATATTATAACATCACACTACGACCCACGAGGGCGGCGCAGTAACGATAAACGCAGGTGAAAGTAGTAGTTGAGCTAGAGCGGCTAAATAAGAATACTAAACATTGCGAAAACCACAAAGCTATTAGTTTTCAAAAATAG
The DNA here is from genome assembly GCA_963564715.1 of Catocala sponsa. Lineage (NCBI taxonomy): Eukaryota > Metazoa > Arthropoda > Insecta > Lepidoptera > Erebidae > Catocala > Catocala sponsa. The sequence goes on along the minus strand of OY751338.1, from coordinate 14,129,680 downwards.
TGTCGTGCGTGTCGTAGGTTCTGCCATGCCGTGAAAGGAAGCATTTGAAAATATATATTTTTATAGTTAAATCCATCAATTGGTATATATTCCAAAAAGGTCAATATTTACATATCTAAACTTTGTGCGCAGTTTGAATACATAACTAAGTTTGTTTATATTAGATAGTAGTTAATTTCTATAAACCTGCGCCTATTAGAGATCTTGTTTTATTTCTCCTGTAAACTTTACATAAACTCATATCAATTCTATTTTAAGCATTACAAACATCGGAGATAAGGGCACGAGCAAATCGCGAGACGTATTAGTAGAAAAGCTATTGGATAGTTTAAGAAGAGCAAAATTGCAATTTGGTTTACGAAGGTAGAGCGAAAAGGTCATATAATAGCTAGCTAGTTTTTGGTTCTCATTGTGAACTATTGTAATTTCGCATTAGGTAGTTCAAGTAGTGCAATACCTACTCGCTCGGAAATTTCCTTCTACATTACCTATCTATAGCTACAGTGCATACTCGTAGTCTAGTATTACTCGCTCTAGTTCTATTTAAATCCCTAAATATCCTTCTAATACTAAGTCATTCAGTAATAGAGTACTAGCTCAATTATCCGCCAATTAATAGCTCACGATCTAATCACGCCCTAAAGGTGTTATCAATATTTTTACGTTTGTCATCATGAGTTGTAAAATGGAATGCACAATTAAATGAACATAATATACATTATCATGCTCACACGTTTTCATGTGCAAACTTTTCTATACATAATAATAAGACCTTGTCATTCCAGTTTCAAATCCTACCTGCGCTCACGCATGATGGTACCAATAAGGCCCAATTCCTGCCTACAGCGAAATCAATGCCCTAAACCCAATGTTAAGTATTAGGAAGTTCTTAGGAAACACTGCGTCGCGTATTTCATCATGTATATGGGCGATAATCCTGTAGAAAATCCGTGCCGAACAAAAACATTCTAAGATTACCCTTGGGCTGTTTGATCAGGGTATAGAATCCAAAATATATAAAACATATCATACGATTGAGGGTGGCTATCTGTCTGCTGCGGCGATGTCTGCGCAGGGGGAGTGTTGTCCGGTGGAGTCGACAGCGGGGACATGGTCGTGGACTGTTGCGACGCCTCCAGTGACGCAGCATGCTCACACCGAGGGAAATACCTTTAGACAAAAACCACATTATACTTATCTTTTTAAAACAATATTTATCTTTCCAATCTCAAATCTCTATTCACTCACACATTTATCTATATTCGTAGAATAATATTTCATTGTTCTACCTAAAGTCTGTCTTAAGTCTTAATAGAATACAATAGTTAAGTAATTTTTTTGAGTGTTAATGGAATAGTCATGTCTATTTTGTATTTAATTATTTTACTTTAGGCTAATATAAAACCTATTAAGCTCAACTAGAGTCGTTATTTATTTACTAGATTTGAATTTATAGAAAAGGTCAAATAAGTGACGCAGGAATTCTAAGTAACACTAAAGGTTAAAGAAGGTCATCATGCCTATAAATTGCTCAGCATGTTTTAGCTTCTAGTGTGTACATCACAGAGCTCGGTTCGGCACGGCGAGTACAACAAATTGTAGCAGCAGGCCTGCGTGGCACGACTGCCACGGTGGCAGTCGTGCCACGCAGGCTAATTGCATACCTGCGCCTGACTATATAAAACTAAAGAGTCAGCAGTGTCTCTACACATACTTCTGACTAATGAAGTACTGATTTTCATATTCTATGCAATATATTTAAACAATCGATGTGAGTCAGCGACAACTAGACAGGTGATAATTACAAGTTTGTATGACGTTAGGTACTGCCTGTGATCGGGACCTGCCGTCATTCGGCATTAACCTTTCAATAGGGCAATTGCCTTTGTTTCATTTTGTACATTATTTTATATACAACTAACAATCAAAAGAAATCTTTATGTATAAACAGTTTTAAACCTGGTTGCAAAATAAGGGAATAGTTATTACTTTAAATTTGGATATAAGTAAGATGGAGTTGTAGTGAAGATGTCTCATAATCTCCCTCGAACAGGGGCGGTTAATTAGCGGTTACGTTACTTTATAGTTTGTATCGTGCAACTTTTTTCTGTCATTTGACAATTACCCGTACTAGATATCAAAACTTCTTTGTAATTTCAAGTTTGGATAAATAATATGACTTAAAAATAAAATAGAAAATAGTCAAGTGCCCTATCGTTGGAATCATCATCAGGCTAAAATAGTCTACTGCTGGACATATCGTTGGAATGCCAGCCATAATTAACCTATTATGTGTGATCGCCGGTGTGCCGAAATTAATAACAATATTAACCTATTAAATCGTAGTTCAATAATTTAATATTGTTATTACTTTCATCTTTAGTAACCGCGCGGCGCACAATATGCTGTGTGCTGTGGTCTAAACTTAACTTAATTTGAATAATTAATGGTATCAATCGACAATAAATGCAGTATATATTTCAATGATTACTATAGAAATTAGCTATGATATTGCGTCAATCCCACAACAATGGTCATACAATAATTTTCTACAATTTGATGCCATACCTATTTTGAAAATGGCTCCAGAGATAACATTACATAAAAAAAGTACTTACATTCTATGGACGTCTAGTGGAAAACCAATTGAGCCAAAGCGACTAAATGGGGCCAGTTCACCTCCACACCACGCACAACGTAAACGACCTTCACCAGCGTGGTAAAACCCAGCACTCACTAGGGCCTCTCTTGATACTGATGTGTCCTGCAAATAAATGCCACATTAAAATAAAACTAAGAAAAACTCATAAAAAAAATGTATGTACTATGTTGAACCATTGATTATTTTTGTAAAACAACAATCATACTAGGAAGAAGTCACGGGGGACTTTACGAACATTCAAACAACAGACATAAAGAACACCCAAACTCGGAACAAGCATTTGTAGGTCACACAAAGTTATGCCCCGTGTGGGATTAGAAACCACAACACTTGGTACAATGGCTGTGGTGAGGCGACCACTAGGCTAACCATGCAGTCAACAGTAAAGTACTGCGGTATCTACAATATTATGTTTAATTCTTTTTTGTCTATGTTTTTTAATATAAATACTAAAACAATTAATTGCTGTGCAAGAGATCTTTTGTTTTGTTTCATGGCCAGGCAGTGTTATTGAGTTTTTCTGTCAAGAAATCCTAATAACACAAATTAATTAATTTATTAATTACAATTCATTACCACAACACCCCCGCATAATGCATCTTAGACTGCCACCAATTCATTTCTAAAATGAAGAGCAACTGCTGCAACTGCCTATACGCAAATAAAAATATATCTTAAATAGAAATATATATTATGTATGAAACAGGCGTGAATCTATGTATGTATGTATGTATATGATGTATATTTGGACAATGTACTACAAGGCAAACCGAAAAGTCCCATAATACTTATTAACATAAACAAGTATGCAAATGATAAGCATGTAAATGTGTGTGTTTTAATGGACTATGTATGAATATAAAACCCCACTAATTGCCATAAATTCAGAAACACTTATGCATATCAATTCCGAAAATTAAACTTATAATCACCAGATCCACAAATAATGCTAATCCAGGATTGTCAACTAATGTTGTTTTTAACAACTTTCCTTAATGGTTTTTTACATTTGGCTTGGTATTTATTATTATTTGGCTATTTTAACTAGGCTGACAATATTAAGTGTGTATGTATATTATAAGGAAGCCCCTTAACACTCAATGACTAATCAATTCTTGGTAAAGTTGAGCAATGTATTAGGATTTCTCTACCAATACTATCAAATACTAGTTATATACAATTTATATCTATTATACATTTTATAGTATAACATTAAGATATTGATACATTTTAGTATAATAATTAGTATGTATTTAATCATATAATAAGTAAAATAAAGTTATAATCTATGAGATGAGTCAAATTGTTCTTACATCCCAATTAGCAAAAGACAGGAGTCGCAAAGCATCACTTTTATACATCTCATCTTCTTCAGTGGGTCCATAATCTTGTGCATTATCTACAGAATCAATGTGTCCATCATTAGGGACAGTTCTAGAAGATGGATTGTCAACAACTGGTGGACATTCTTGTCCCAGAACTAAAGGCACATTGCCCGACATACGCGGATTCACCACAAATGGGCAGTTGGGATCCAGTCGCCGATGTCTCCACATCACTTGGTCCCCGTAGTTCCAATGCGAAATTTTACCACCACAACTAAAGCACTGCACTTCGGTTCCATCACGGGTATAGAAAAATCCTGCTTTCGCTATCCTGATAGGATCTACAGGGGCATTAGCAGGCCAATTATAGAATGTATTAAGCCTATTAGACTCATAATTCATTATAAATAGTGTGAACACAACAACAACAGAAGTGACAATTCTAATAATATGCTACAAGTACAAGCCAGTCTATATTCTTACTGTTTATGTTTTGCGATTGAAATTAACAATTAAAATTATACCTAAAATATGTGACGAGTAACTAAATTATTAGTAACACCACAAAATAAATAACTTAGATCAAGAACACAGATCTACATATGACACAGAATAAACAGAGCGAAATCAATATTACACACAGATAAAGAATAAAATCAGACAGGAATGTATGTATTTTATGTACAATACAATTTGTATTACATGACATTGACATACGATTTTTTTTGCTTTGATCACAGGATGACAGGACATTATTAGCTTTGACACTGTGTTCCAATGTTACTAATACTCATAATGCAAATATCTAGAATACATAATTTAACATCAGTAACAGTAAACTTTGTAATTATATCATTTTATTTATCAATCTGATTAACATCAGATTGGTAAATAAATAAACTATTCAATTATGTATACCTACCTATTATTTTACTAAATATTACCTTTATGTTATTAATTATTATACTCTTTGGAGGAGGGCTATGTCCAGCAGTGGACTATTATAGCCTGATGATGATGATGATGATCATTATTATACTTACTTACAATACATAGGCATAGATATGTCATGTTATTAAGAGACTACTCATGTATTGTAAGAAATAATAATATAAATTGCAAGAAAACAAATAATAAAATCAATTTCGGAGCACCTAGATCCCGAAGATTCGTATCAGCTTTTTATATAAATTTTATCTATATTGATATAAACAAATATTGTACCCGGGCGGTCCGATATGTAAGCACTATTGCAAGAGAAATTAACTATCGTGTAGTAATCGGACTCATAGTTTTGTTTTGATCGCAGGTGAAAGTGTGTGTGTCCTGGATTTTAGAGAAATGGAAAAAGAGCAATATCGGTCGGTGAATCGATTATTGTTTTTGGATGAAAAATCGCGCATCGAAATCAAAGAGGGCTTGGATGCTGTGACTGAATACTTCAAAGTGTCGGTGAAAGCCACTTCTCAAACTTGTCTTTATTAGCTAGCTAAAGTAGAACTCCAAGACTGCCACAGGACTCTCAACTTTCCCTTGTCTTGGTCGGTCGGTCAGAAGACACTATTTTATATTTTGTGATTTCAATCACAAAAATATAATGTATTTTTACATACACATTTGAACTTGGTAATCGTTAAGCCCAAATCGTTCCTTTTTCTTTTAAAATTAACTTATTAATTTGTACACTATTTTGAAATTTTGTCTAATAATTTAATAATGGTGCCAATTCTGTTGTCACAAAATTCTCTAAACTTAACTAAAAATCACTAACATGTTGTTTAGTCCTGTCACTTTTAAAGATTTCAGAATACGAAATGTCGTTTATCATTATATTATTACATAAAATATCACAGTAATAAAATAATATATAATCAAATATAATATATATAAATAAATAAAAATAATATTATAATCTAAATAAATTATGACAAAAACATGGGTCATCGACATTATGGCTACATATGGTCAAAAATTTTGAGAAATGCTCAAAGATATTGTAGAATTTTTTGGACCAAAGATATTGGGTGCGTTCCACTTAGCGCTCACGACACACAAGCTAGGTTCATATTGCTGTGTCGGGGTGTGTTGGGGGTTGGGGCGCCTTCTGTTGTGTCACGGAGTGTTCATACTGATATGTTGTGTTGTGGCGCAATATGGCGCATTTTCAGATCATTCATCGTGTATGAGTTGTGATGTGAATACGTGTTTTAAAATGGAAACATCTGATAGGTACTGACAGTGATTTTGATGAAGATATTCAATTCCTGCTAATGGCGACTCTTCTTAAAAAAAAAGAAAAAGAAAAGGAGATATTGGGTTCATCCTATAAATCGCTTAAGAGAGACTAGAGGAGCATTTCACTGTCTCGTTCAAGAATTAGAAAGTGATAAAAATTGGTTATCTGTAAAGTCGGTTTACGGACGATAGTACGGACGTGACAACGTCATAACAAAACATTGATGAAAACGTTACAATGAGCGTAACGGGACAATGAGCGTAACGGGACAATGAGCGTAACGGGACAATGAGCGTAACGGGATAATGAGCGTAACGGGACAATGAGCGTAACGGGATAATGAGCGCAACGGGACAATGAGCGTAACGGGACAATGAGCGTAACGGGACAATGAGTCATCCTTTTTCATGCGTGCAGCCGGCGTTCATCGATTTATTAGACGTTGTCACGTCAAAAATTTGTTATAAACTAGAACGAACCAAAGAAATATAATATCTAGTTACGGAATGAACCGCATCCAGGGATGCGGTTCATTCCGTAACTAGATATTATTTACGTTACGTCCGTTACGCGTTGTAATGACAGATTCACATTGGAGTGGTGTATTGTGGTGCGGCAGATCCCCCACCACCTCTCTAGCGGAACCAAGCGTTGAGCGATTTTACCGCGACAGAACGCGCCACAACACAGCACAAACTACTAATGTGAATCTAGTCATAGATAATAAACGTAACCGATTGCATTCTGGCGCGCCCCAACACACCCCGACACGGCAATATGAACCTAGCTTTACGCTCAAGTCCACGGTTACAATTTGTAAGTCTGACCAATAAACTCTTATAGGTAGTTATTGGTTAACTGGATTTGTATTAAAAAAATATATTTAATATCCTACTTCCTACTAATATTATAAATGTGAAAGTTTGTGAGGATGGATGGATGTTTGTTACTCTTTCAGGCAAAAACTACTGAACGGATTTTGATGAAACTTTACAGTATTATTGTTTATTCATCGGAATAACACGTAGGCTACTAAAATATATATTTTAACATAAATCTACATTAAGGCGAGCGAAGCCGCGGGCAAAATCTAGTATTTCATACTTTTGTGGAGTATTTCATTAATTTACATTCAAATACAATCAAAATCTCTTTTACGGTGACCGCGACAGTTGGATATTTGGTTGAGCGTCGTAATAATGCTTTAGAAAGTACTAGTTCATCCAGTTCAGATGAAGAGTGGAATACCATAATACAAAATCATGATCGTGAAAAACGGAAACTTAGACCACGTAAGATAATGTAATTAATCGATACTCTGATGAAGAATTAACAAGTAATTTCAGAAAAATGTAGATTAAAATGTAGATTATAAAATGTTTACTTAATTAAGTATTCATCGTTTCATCAAAATCGCATCAAATAAAGTAATTTTGTCCCCATCTTTGTTACTTAATATTTTTAAAAATGGCGCTGTATGTCTCAACGCTCACGACGACCCACCTCTCAGTATGGGTCGTCGTGAGCTTTGTGTGAGCGTGAGTAATGACGTCATGAGTTACGTTTTCGCCGCGACCATAACGATCGTAGTAGTCATGTGGAACGGGTAAACGAGCATATTAGGCGTCGTGAACGCTAAGTGGAACACACCCATTGTTGGACAACACCGCCGACAATTTGACATTTGAGTTCTCTTGACAATTTATTTGACAAATGCCACAATTTCCGACTTCTGAGAACTGAGAGTTCCGTTCCGTTCCGACTGTTCCGAGCTTCGACTTAGGGTTTCATCCATCATCCACGTTGAAATTTGAATTTCGTCCTCATATCATACCGGTTGATTTAATTACTAAATAATACTGATTGTGTCCGAAATTATTATTCAGTTTACTCCTAATTAAACTTAGTACCTACAGGGTCTATGTAGGTATTTAGATTAATAAAACGTTTATATTTTATGAACTATGATAATTTACATATTTATATTTCTGTCGGTACTATGCGGCTTAGGCGTTGTTATTCATTTCTCTTTGGATAAAAAAGTTATATATAAAGACCTTAAAGGCAGGCATGTTGTAATAACTGGTGGATCCAGTGGGATAGGCAAAGCCGCAGCGATAGAAGCAGCCAGACTCGGAGGCAATGTAACGATCATAGGAAGAGATGTTTCAAAACTTACGGAAGCAGTACAGGAGATTAAAGCAGCCTGCTGTGATAAAATAAACCAAAAGATTCAACACGCCCCTTTGGACGTTACATCTGATTATAACGTCATTGAAGAATGTTTTTCATCTTTGGAAAAAAAAGTGGGTCCGATATTTATGTTAGTAAATTGCGCTGGAATGTGTATCTGCGGTCAATTTGAGAAAATGAAGATAGAGGCTATAAAACAAATGGTTGATTTGAATTATTTCGGTACTGCATATCCAACTCGTTATGTTTTGCCTGGAATGAAGGAGAGGAATGAAGGTTTAATAGTGTTTGTGAGCTCTGAAGCTGCACTTGTTGGTAAGTTGATCACTAACTCGATAATAATTATATTATTTATTTCTGAAGGATGGCATAAGTATTTTGTTATAACTTACCATCATCTTTTAAAACATTGTTATTGCATGTGTTTAAAACATTGTTATTGCATGACACAAAATGTTACAAAGAAATGTTTTAAGACATGTTTCCATTACTCATATTTCTAATATCTTAATTTATTATAGGTATCTATGGGTATAGTGCATATAGTGCAGGCAAATGGGCAGTCCGCGGATTAGCTGAATCTGTGAATATGGAACTGGTGGGCACTGGAGTAAGGCTCATGGTAGCATTCCCACCTGACACTGATACTCCTGGTCTTAAAACTGAGGACCTTACTAAACCTGAGGAGACCAAGCTTATATCTGGCTCTGCAGGATTACATTCCGCTGATGATGTTGGCAAACAGATGATACATGACTCTTTAGTAAGTTTGTCTTTTTTGTAGAATATATACATAATTATGACTGTATAAGCTTCTGCATCAATAATGTTATATGATGTAGAAACTTGTAGAGGTGTACACATAAAAAAGCATCTAGCTATAGAGCTACCAATTGAGTATATTTATTATGTATAGATGAATTATATTTAAGTATCTAGTTTTCTCTACATGATTATTTCTTTATGTAAATCCCATTCTTTAATTGTGTCAAATATTAATATAAATTTAGTGTAATAATAATAAATAAATCATAAGTATTATCCTTCTAATATATAATCCATACATACAAAATATTTATAATGGGAAAATCATGATGATATTTTACAGTTACTTTTAAGTTTTCCATTTAAGTACTATTTAAGTTTGTCTAAAATGCCCAGGGCTCTATCATTAAATTATTATTACAAATGAGAATTTGTGACTTGATTTTTAAAAACTTATTCTAGTGTAGGTTGTCTTTTGGATTTAAAGTATGAAAATCATTATCTACATTTTTGTTAAAAAAATCTGTTAAGGCTTGGCTAGCTAATTGCTTAGTAATAACTGCTTTATTAGTTGTGTACTCTGATACAAACTTGTAAGTCTACAACAATATTGCAGCTTGAGAATATCTGTACAAAGTTGTGTGTGATTTCATAACAATCATAGCTGCTTTTATTACACTAACCATGATTATGGACATAGTAACTTTTAGGTGTTTACATACGCCCGGTTCCCATATTCAAGAAACAAGTAATTTTAGCTATGGACAGTAAAATTTTGACATATTTTTCATAGAATGACCTTAGGTAGAATTACTTCTAATTCTGATTATCCTTAGGTAAAGTGACGTCTTTCTCAAATATAGGAACTGGGTCATAGTCTTTACAGATTTTGTTATAATAATGTTCATTGTATTTTTTTTCAGGTGGGCAAGACATACTCAGTGTACAGTCTGTCAGGCACTTTGCTAATAACTCTATTTGGTGGTTCTATAGAAAATGCTAAGCAAGCAGTCCTACAAATATTCACTATGGGAATACTCAGAACTGTAATGATAGGCATATTACTTTCTTTTCACAACATCGTCAGAGATAGCCTTAAAAAGAAAAACTCTGTGAAAAATAAGTAATGACTTTGAATGTTATTGTGAAGTGTTCATGTATTTTAAATATGAAAAAACTTGAATAATTTGTTACATTTCAAAATTGTTTATTTATGCAAAAGTAAACTAAGTATACATATGTTATGTTATAAAAGTATTAACAGCAATAAATAAATCAAGATATTATTATAAACAAGAAGTCATGAAGTACTTTTCATTAAATATATAAACTTAACTTTATCAGAAACTGGTGACAATTTTTTTAATTAGCAATCCATAAGTTAATTGTTTAAAGTATTAAGAGAAATCTTGAATGTAAGATAATAGAAGCACGTGTCCATGAGTCCCATGCCCCAAGTTGGCACCCAAATGTGATTGATTAGTTAGCAAAGACCTTAATCTTGTTAGAGGTTATTTATCTAGTTATTTTTTTTTAAAGTATTCACTATGTGTAGTTCAGTAATAGCCGGATAGCAAGACTTGACTAGACTGCCACATAAAACTGCCAAGTTTGAATTTTGTAAGATATTAAATAAATAAAATTTGTACACTATTACTCAGTAGGCAAAGTTCTTCATAAACTTCTAGAAGATATATGAAGTTTACTAAAATCACATTAGTAGTGCAGTGCTCCTTTTCATAGTGAGCAGTGCAGAGGACTGTGCCCAGCAGTGAGATAATTTATAAACAGAGCTGATATTAATATTTTTATACTGAGAACATATTTTATAATATGGCTTACTAATCATTTGATATAATATTATCTAAGAAGAAGCTAATTATTTGAAACTCACAGAATAGTATTAAGTTATGATATGTATTCTGTGCACACATATAACTACACTCTGGCTTTATACTGTACACTGTATACCTTGTTGCTTTTTGATTGTAACTAAATTTGTAAATAATAATTTTAGCTTATTTGGTAAGGGAATATCTGGCATGTGGACTCAGTGTCATTAATTTTGAAGTAGTAGTGGACCAATGGATTAAGCATCAGACTAAAAATCACGAGGCCGTGGGATCGATTCTAACCCATTGGGCTTACTTAAACTCCTATCACAAAAGTTAGCATTTAGCTCAGCTTAAAGGGTCACAAGACTTATTTTTAGAAAAATAATAACAACTCGGGAGAACTTATATTATAATTAGGTACTCAAGAATATTGTTAAATGCAATTTCAAGTACATTATTAGTTATATTTCTATAGTATAATAAATGCATTTAGAATAATTCTGTGTATCATTTACATGTACCTACTACATTGTACATGAATTCTGCTGATATAGTATCTTGAAGCCATAACCTACATAAGATTCATCAGATCTAAACCATACAACGATAGGACCCGCACTGTTATCTGAAACAATAAATTATATTAATTTAAACTAGTTTTTCAGACGCAGTTATTAGAGAATCGAATCTGGAACTAGACATACTGTTATAGACCACGATAGAATAGAGTTTGTAACGATAGATTATAGTAGGCTCGCCCGCACTTCATTGGTCGCGCCGGAAAGGGGAACGCCCATCTGAGGCCACGACTGGACAAGAGGCTAGAGAAAAAAATACTTTCCAGTTGACTGTGTTGTAAAAAAAGATTTATTTACTTTCATTCAAATTGACGCCACTGCAATTTACAAAAAATAGTTAAAAGAGTGAGTCTATTGGGCAAGATATGAGTCCCTTTTACGCTTTTTCTAGATGATTTGTTAATATATGACAATGAAGTGAATATAGACGTTTAAAATAACAAATGTGTTTTTTTTCATACCCTATTAAGTATAACTGGATAAAAATATATTACAAACACACCTATCATAATTAAATAATAGAGCATTGAGAAAAGAGATGTTTTTGAATTATCTTTATCTCACAGCCAGACACATTTTCGTATATATAGAAAAATAACCCCAATACATTTTTTTATAGGTACCTATTTCTAAAATAGTGGCGTCAATTTGAATATATTTTTAGATAATATGTAATACTGTTAAGATCTTAAAACACTCAATTTTTATAGTAATTTTTGATGTCCATCTTTGGCCTGAGACACTATGGAGAATAGGCATTCCCCTTTACATATAATTAGGGTTGCCATAGGCCCCGCCAGGATTACTTTCAAAGATCTGCATCTACACATACTATTAACTGACATAAAATATAGAATTATAGGTACATGTATGTATATTATGTAGATAAATGTGATGTTAAATTTAAATCCAGTAGGTAAGGGTGCTTGCACCCTGCTGCCGGCGCCCATGAGGGTTGCCAATAATATTTCGGCAAATTATGAGTATCTATACTAATAAAATATATATTTTAAGAACAGAATAAGATGCCTTATAATGGATTTAATGATGATAGAGGCAATCGAAGTTTTGAAGATTTTGTATCGACTTATGTATGTTGCTGTCTGTACCTGAATACGTGGACAAGAGGTACAACAATATAATAGGACGGTTGGCAACCCTAGGTGTAATACACTTGTGCCATACGGATAAACAGTTGCGATATTATATGATCTCACTAAAGGAAAGTAGGTATTCTAGGAGGTACCCAGTATTGAGTAATCTTGTTTCTTGAGGTATACCTTCATGTTAAGATGTAACTTATCGCTTTGGCACTTAAGTATATAGTTAGATACGTGTTAGTCACCATATTATGTGGTTTTCTAATTACGTCATTGTTTTGTTATATCCATTGCCACGGATATTATTTTGCCGACTTATTTATCAGATTTAAACGCAATAAGAATAGGTACCTGTTTGTGGGTTAAACTTCGCTATTATTCTTCAATAGGTACCTATTTGAAAAGTACCTGTATTGATCTGTAGTCAAAATCATCGTAAGGCCGATAAAAGTTAAAAGGTCCCGAATTTTCAAGTACCTACCTAAATTATTTTATTGAGCTTAGAGGAATTGGTAAATACATTTTTGTACCTAGTTACACATCCTTACGCTGTGGTTGCCCATGAGAGAACCTAACCAGAGACTTGCCACGCCGCGCCGCTTTCCTGCCATTATTTACTCTCATCAAAATTTTCATACATATACGCCGATTTCGGTTATTTTTAATCTGGCTTTTCTCTAGAATATGTCCAATCTTACACTCAGTTTGTCTAGGCATACACCTTTTGTCTAAAGAGAATAAGTATAAGTACGTACCAGTAATAGGTGCATTTATAGTAAAGTCCTGGAAAACGGAGCCATCGTTGAGACGATCGCCACATAGTCTCGTCGCAGCTATCAGCAACCAGTCATTCGGACAGTTCAAGATTTCCACTCCAGCTTGATTCGGGGGAATCACTGGCAATCCATCTAAATGGACAACAAGAATTCAAATTCTATATACATATTAACTTTCACCTGCGTATGAGGGATATGCAGAGTATGCAGAGGTTTAGTACACTCAGATCTCGCCAGCTTTTTTTAAGTATCATACAATATAGTGTTTCAAATATATTGTGTGTTGGTATAATAAACCTACATACTCTTTTTATCATCGAGGGTACCAGCCACTACACTATCTTGCTGATATCGTGGCATACGAGTGAATGGGGTTCAATAAGCAGGTTGGTAAAAGTGTACCTACTATATTTGAATATAAATCCAATTTATAGAAGAAGTAAGTACAATAGAATTATTTTTTAAATTTTAATTTCATCCGCGACCTATGAAATGCATTTTATTTCTAGTACAACAAGTTAACAATGTCAATAAAAAGGCGACAATAGTGCACAGTTTTACTAAACTGCTACACATTTTACAAGACGTAAGCACGTAGGAACTTAGTCTATGGCTATGTTAAAATATTTAATAACGTAGGTAAATATAACTTACTATATTTAGCAAGCCTGTCTAAGTGCAGCTCGTAGTCATAAAGGTGCTATTAGGCTAAGCCCGTTGTTGCAAACTCACCTATGTCGTAATTAAGTATCTGCATATAGCCAGCGTTGGTGTAAGTGATACTGCAGCTTTCTGGCGCACGCTCTATGCACATGGCATAATTGAGATTGTTCTGTAATGTTAATTATATACTTACTTAAGCAATTGTGCTCATTGAACCAGTATTCTTATTGTTTGGTGTGACCTAACAGTAGGTATTACTTATCTATGTCTAGGTATATCTATAAAGTACCTAAACATGAATAAAATGGAAAGTGTTTGCTTATAGTGTCGAGATAAATGGCTTTTTATTAGACTGAGCCTGTTATTTCTATATTACAAAAACCAAGCACTTTTTAGTCTGTAGGGGCCAGGCTTTGGAATAGCTGGTTACAACTCAATGACACTTCGTACTACATAATTATAAGGAACTATGCAAAGAGTGTTGAATATCTAAACAACTGTGTTTTTACAGCTCACGAAGTCCCAGGCAAAATTTAGTAGGTACCTTGATTATATGGAAAGTGGCGTTTTTCTACGCTCCCGTAAGCAAGCACGTCGCGTGCTATGTGGTACAGTCTAGGTTGATATGTCAACCTAGACGGTTTGGACTTTGAACTATTAGAAGTTGAACGCGGCGAATCGTGCGAGAGATCACTCTCTCGCACACTTGTGTTACGCTCTATCCTTACCATTACATCGACACCACTATGCTAAGCACAGTCCCTTTCCGACAATTCTCTATTGTGTATGTAGCATAGTTATGCGTATATAGGGTGTCTAACTTCATGTGTAGCCGTGTGTACGTATGTAATGTAAATATTGTAATTGATGAATGTATGTACAGCGTGTAACAAAAAGGTTTGGTCATATTTGAAGGCCGTATGATAAATCTGATTAATAACCTTTTGGCGCTATTCCCGGTTTAAACAAACATATTTTAATTTTATGACAATTTCAGACATTTTATTTATTTATTATTTAAACATCGAAAGAAACGTATTATATCACCATCCAAATTGCGTCTGGTCATTTACGTACACACACTGTTCACAGAGATCATCCGATAGATATGGCGATAAAAAGAAAATGCTATATCTTAGTGAACATAATGTAGGTATTTGGATTGTTTGTCGCAGTTTTCCATTGTACAGTGGCTATATTATGTGTCACTTACCTAAATATGACCACACCTTTCTGTTACACGCTCTACATTATTCAAAAATGCAATATAGGTACCTATTGATTTATGGATACCATCCCCCATCCGTGTCACTTATAAGAAGTCAACGTAAAATGTTAGGTACAAATCATGGTTCCTATCAAAGTCTTCACATGATGATGAATTATGGGTTATGGATTTCCTATATTAAGTACCTATTCCTATGTATTTCGTGCCTATATGTTATACATACGTTTAACCTTTTGACCGCCACGGACGTCCATTCACGTCAAATTAAACCGTGCTCACGACACCACCGACGGCACGGCACGTCGAAAATACGACTATATTACAGTTCAAAATAAACATAAAAAATATGTTTGTTTGTGTTCCTTTTACCTATTATTTAAAACTACATTAATCATCGTCTGGCGTAGGGGGCACGACGCTACTTTTATGCTGTGGCGGTCAAAAAGTTAAAGGATTGTATGTAACAAACCAGTACCTAATCTTCACAAATACATATCTCATTCGGTTTTATACTTACATAAATTAATACTATTTTTTATAGAATACTTACCAAATAACTAGGATTTCGAGCAATTCCTATATCAGACTTATCTCGATAATTGAACGACTCTAAGTATCCTTGAGCTTGTTTGTAATACTGCAAGCAGCCTGAAGGTGCTACTAATTCGTCTGATGACGTCAACTGTGTCACCTATAAAATAATAAATGCAGTTTACGACGCGAATTAATATGAAATGTGAATCAGTAAATAGCTGCAATTTTATTTACCTTGATGGAAAATAATCTGCTTTCTGATGAAGCAGTTTGAAACGTCAGATATATTGGTCCATCCACATCACCAACTTCGATGTATACTGTTAAAGCATAAAACAAAATATTAAGTAGGTATTATTACGGTAAGAATTCAATTAGAGTTAGCTATGTTTTTTTTGAATTAGTGCTTTACATCCCAGGTGATAAGGCTCGAAGGTAATGCTGTCTGTCGTGCGTATTACGTAACTACCAGCCAGATTAGATTAGTTTAGGCGTATTTCCTACATATATTACATATACCTACGTACATATTCTTATGACTATTTATCTCTGAAGTGTCAGATGTGTAGGACACTCATATTTCGCTAGCTAATGTTTTAAGTCCCGCGTAAAAAGAACAAGCACGGCGCGCGGCGCACGGATTGGGCGGGCGTATTGCGTCTATACAGTTTTAGACTCCGAGCTACTTAGAATTTCTTTTAAAAAATCCCAGTAACACTTTGTTCGGCAATCGAACTCGAGATATAATTTATGCGGTAATGAATGAGACTGTATTGCAAGGTTACCGAGGCAATTCCTATAAGAAAACCTCGTAAAATTTGCCCGAGTTAAGAATAGAACCTGGATTATTAATGGCAGCCGCGTATTGGACCAACGCAGCGGTGTAAAATAATGTAAAGCATAATTATATTAATATCTATAAAACAGTGAATAAGAAATATATATTTACAGATAATTTACTAACAGAAAAGCAAATAACAGTTTGCCTGACCCGGGGGCCGAATACGGAATTTTGTATAAATTCAGTCACAAGATAAAATCCCGATTAAAATTGGGTTGAACATCGCTATTATAGTACACGAATAATCTACATATCTATAAGTTGTTATAGGAAACAAAATTTCTGTACATTTAAATTAGAATTTTACCATGTTGGCCAGTATTAATACCACATAGTATTGGTATTAAGCTGTTAACGTTTTGTCCTGATACGATGAATTGATCGTCTTGACATACTCCATCTGTAGGCGGCAGTAACTGTAATTTAATAAATAGATGTCTAAGTGTTAGTACATAGACGGAGGTACCTAACCAACAAGTAAAGAAAAAAGTGGGAGTCGAGTCGTATCAAGACGTTAAAAAGAAAGCAGTTCAAGAATCTTTAACTCACCTCAAAAATATTGAAGTCTAGTCGGATCTGTATAACATCCTCTGACGATTTGTCCAAAGCGAAGGCACATGAGAGTCTTTCGCTAGTTGGGGAAGGAAAGTCTGGGTTGGTGAACCAGCCTATCTGTGCAGCAGACCGATTGTCGCACAGAAATTGAGCTGGAAGCATATAAAAGATGCGTAGCGTGGGTGTCAGCCGCCCGGGGCGGAAGAAAATTTTGCCCTCCACCTTATTTAAGTATTTTAAATTTAAAAGACTATAATATACAGTAATTCTAAAGAACTTTTCAGCAAGAACAGTCATCGTTATTATATATTGTAGGTACATCTATCAATTCCTCTCATTCGTCATGAAATGTTTGAAATATTTACAAGATATCTATATATTAATATGTAAAGCAATAATTTTGTACCTCTTTTTACCAAAATTGCGCGGACGGAGTATTATGGAATTTGGCACACTGAAGTTTATATGAAGGAGTGGCGAATCTTAATATTTTTATAAAATATGCATTAGATATACATTAAATTAATGAAAAAACATTACACGCACACAACCATGCACTTGATACTCGCAGTCGAATCGCGTTCGTAGTATTTCGGCATTGTTCGTCTGACGTCGTACAATTCTTCGTAACTATAGTTACATACCTTATTTATATGTAACTAGCTTTTACCCGCGGCTTCGCTCGCGTTAATTTAGAATTTGACAATCAATTTGGGTTGTACTCTGCTTGTAATAATATAATTCAATTATGATTCGAAAGACACATGGCGCCATCTATTATCATAAGAACGTTATTATTGTTTTCCTCGGGAACAGTAATTTTATTCGGGATGAAAGGTAGCCTATGTCCGTTTCTGTACACCTGTCAAAGTATATGCAAAATTTCAGGATGATCACACACCACTGGGGCAGAAAACGATTATTAATTTCTTGTTTGTTTAATATTAAATAAAAACAATTATAGCATTTTTTTTTTTCCACTTATTATTCCTGACATTATCCAGCCAGTGTAGGGTAAACCTAGGTGTGAACGGGTGCCGGTGCCGTCCCCTAGGCGGCGGATAGTGCATGAAGCATTTTGACTGGGTATAAAAAAAAAAAAACAAGAAACAAAGGTGAGAACGGGTAAACACTGAATACAAATTGAGTTTGATTGAAAGTTCGAACTTTACCCAATGATCTTGGGTAATACTAAGTAAACCCAGGTAAACCTAAGTTTACTTGTTCTTCTAGCATTACCTGTAACATATACATACTACCAGAATTTGCCCGCGGCTTCGCTCGCGTAAATGTAGGTTAGGTTAGGTAAGATCAGCAGCAGTGCTTTTTTTTGGATGAAAGATACCCTGTGTCCTTTTCTGTACCCCTGACAACGTGTAGGCGAAATTTCGGTAGATTAGTTCAGGCGTGAAAGCGTAACAATAATTCAAACTCGCATTCGCATTTATAATACTAGATTTGGCACGTGGTTTCGCTTGCATATATAAATACAAAATAACAGCAGTTTAAATAACTAAGAGGGAGGTAAATGAAGTAAACAAAAGTTTGATCACAATTTGCGATTTCTTATTTGAAACGTTTGTTCACATAATATTAATAATATCAGCCCTGTATTAAACTGTCCCACTGCTGGGCACGGGCCTCTTCTCACTATGAGAAGGATTACGTAATCCACCACGCTGTCCCACTGCAGGTTAGCAGACTTCACATATCTTCAAGAACATTATGTAGAACTCTCAGACATGCAGGTTTCCTCATGATGTTTTCCTTCACCGTTAAAGCAAGCGATAATTAACTATTTAATACGCACATAACTTCGAAAAGTCAGAGATGCGCGTTTGGGGATCGAACTCGAGACCTCTGCGTGGCAGTCCAACGGTTTCCCACTAGGCTATTCACATATATTCACAAATATTCTAATCGAAAATCTGCACATGTATGTAAACAAACGCGAGGTAGTCAGGCAAGATATCTTATCTACTAGAAGTATAAAAAAAAAAAAATTCCAACTTCTTCTTCTTCTAGCATTACCAGTAACGTATTACATACATATATACCACTAGCTTTTGCCCGCGGCTTCGCTCGCGTTAATTTAGAATTTGACAATCAATTCGGGTTGTACTCTGCTTTTAATAATATTTTCATACTGCTAAGTCCAGAAATGAGAAAATTTCGTTACAAACTTTACCTCTCGTTTTACCCCTCTAGGGGAGAGTTTTGTCCATTCCACTTACATAGATCATTTTTGTTTGTAATCAGGACCCAATATACCAATTTTCATACTTCTAAATCCAGAAATGAGAAAATTTCCATACACACTTTACCCCCCCATTTTATCTTTTTAGGGGGAGTTTTGTCCATTTTACCTACACAAGTCATTTTCAATTATAATCAATAACTTGTATACCTATTTTTATACTTATAAGTCCAGAAATGAGCAAATTCCATATAAACCTCACCCCCCTATTTCACCCCCTTAGCGGCGGAATTTCAAAAAATCCTTTCTTAGTACATCCCTACAAATTAAAACACACATGCTCTCCAAATTTCAAGTTCCTACGACCAGCGGTTTAGGCTGTGCGTTGTCTCTAAGTCAGTCAGTCAGGACATCTTCCTTTATATATACATATAGATAGATAGATAAAGAAAAAAAGAAAACAAAGTAGCAAGCTCACATCCTTTTGCAAAGGTTGGAGGCTTTGGATGTAAGAGAAGTTCACCTCAAAATATTCTGCGACTATCTTACTAACCGTAGCCAAAGAGTTAAAGTGCAAAACTAAGTTAGTGACGATGATGAGCTAGCTTTTGGTGTGCCACAAGGAAGTGTGCTTGGCCCGACGCTCTTTCTGTTTTATGTAAATAGCCTTTGTAAACTCTTTATTCCAAACTACAAAATACTTGCCTATGCAGATGATACAGTACTTTTAATAAGTGGACAGTCTTGGAGCAGCGCCATTCAGTCTGCTGAAACTGCGCTAAAAATTATGGCTTAACACTAATTTACTCACATTAAATGTGTCTAAAACTAAGTTCATTACTTTTACAGCTAACTCTGCATCTCAGCCAAAAATAATAAATATTAAAGCTCATAACTGCCAATCTATGTCTTCTGGCCCCTGTCTGTGTCCATTTATACAAACAGCTTCAGATGTTAGGTACCTGGGAGTAGAAATAGATTGTAGGTACTCTTAGCTGGGACAAGCACATAACCTTCACAACAGCTCGTATACGCAAATTGATATTTCCCCTGAAAAAACTTAGGCAAGTTATTGACATACCTCTCTTAAATACCATTTACTTAGCGTTGGTACAGTCTCTTATTACGTACGGTATAGTAGTTTGGGGAGGCACAAATAAGACCTCTATGATTCGCCTGAAGAGAGCCCAGCGGGCTTTCCTGAAGATGACTTTAAAACAATAAATAAACCCTATCGCCACCCCAGAATACAGGTATACAAAGACATTTCTGTTCTAACTGTCCGGCAGCTGTGTGTACCTACTTCAAGTTATTCTACGAAAGTACTGTTTACTCTCCTATGATCCTTCCCTAGTAAACAGCCGTCGTCGTAAATTTCACGTGTGCACTGTATCTTTAAATTGTGAATTAAATATTATGTAGGTACATTTTTTTATTTGTTTGAGATAGATTAACTCTGCTATGTTTTATGTGCAAATAAAGTTTATTATTATTATTATATTATTAGCTTAGGAATATCGTCAATGAAAGAGTATAGTTAAGTAAATAATATTTTGTTTGAAAAAGATAGGAAAGATATAAATGAAATGTGGTTGTAAGTGTAAAGTTATAGTCAACAAAAACTTATTAACGAGCAAACTTAGCATTTAAATCAATTATGGTCGAATTTTGACCCCTAGGCGACCGCTAGTAATTATTATTTATTGTGAAATTTTGCCGCCCCCTAAAAGTGCCGCCCAGGGCGAGCCTCCCCTGCCGCCCCCAATACGCTACGCCACAGATATAAAATTCATATACTTATGCAGTTATTACTGTGTCATAGAAACTTCCTAAAGATGTTACGTTTGTGAATACTTATCGAATAATCTATAACCTATTTATGCAATATTATGTCTATAATAACTATGTAGTTATCATAGTCATTAGGTATAATGCATACCAAATAAATGACTTGATTTGATTTCTGTAATAAATAAATATCTAGACCATGATGACACTTATGTCACAATATGATGCGCAAATAAATTCAATCAAAAATCAAAAAAAGAGATAATACATACTAACGCAGCAGGTGCCGTAGCCATCAGCACACGTCCCCATAGTTGAACCCGTGGCTTCACTGCACTCATATTCAGGTAGACACGTGCCTTCTAGGCCGCTACTGGACGTACAGGACACATGTTCAAACTCCACTACTTGGAACACTTCAAGGAATCGCGTTTTAGTTGTTTGTTTTGATCCCAACTGCTTCATCTGTTTTGGTCTAACTGCAGGACATCTTTTACGAATTTGTTTTCTTTTGGGCCGAGTGGTTTTTAATATATTTACATTATTCATCGTATTATTGTAACGTATGACGATAGCTCCAGATTCAATTGACGGTGGATTTTGATTTGTTTGGAGACTGGCATAAGGATACACTGCTGGTTCGAAATCATGGCGCTTAGTTTTCGTTTCTTTAGGTTGCATTAGGAGTAAAGGTGTAAATTGTTGTTCTTTACTCTGTATGTAATTTCTGTAATTGTCTGGCTTTGATGAATTAATATCAGAATCTCTTCTTTCGATCATCGTTGCGGAATACCAACGCTCGGCTTTGACCACTGCTATTGTAAAGAGCAGCAGAGTGAGATGTTTGTCAAAAGTACACATGTCCAAGTTAAATAATAGACAACAAGTCAGTAGTGTTTACTTGGAGAAATACACACAGAACTGCATTGCAGTTAATATGCGATGCACTTGGCTTGTCCCGGGACAGCGTGACGAATGTAATTATAGGCTAGAAATCGTTATGGTTTGATAAATTGCCCTCTTTGCTTAATAGCGGCATGCTAAACCTATCTAAGTACTTAATTTAATTTAATATTAAAGACTTGTAAGTATATAAAAATCTAACTTTCGCTGGCATGATAGGTAGTTTGTATAACATAGCCTATTTTACGCAGGGGCAGTGTGGCTTTCTATTAGTTACAGATTTTGGCGGAATGGTTTAGTTGTTCCGGAGATAACGTCTGCAACACACACATCTTTATAACACTAACTAGTATTGTAAAGATATGTTGTGTGACTAGTATCGATATTCGGACAATGTTGTAGTAGGTACATTAGAATCTGCATAGTTATCAGATAGTGTGGGTAGACAACAGACAATCTCGGCCGACGGATTTGGGTCACACAGCCAATTCGTAATGAATAAAAGACAAGGCGTGCCGCACCCTGTCTAACACGTGCTAAGTGCTGATATATGGAAATGGTATCAACTATTAGCGATATGGCTTGGTAGCGAATATTCAAGTCTTAAATGATAGATTTATTATACGCGGTGATTATGTTGTAATCGGCGTGGGCATACCTCTTTTTAACACGATTTTATTAATTTGATTTTTATATGAAAAGTGGTAGACAATCAGCATGATGTATCATAAATTCATAATGCCAAAATCAGTACGACTATTAGCCGTGCCTATTGGATATAATAGGTATTGGGTATTTAATATATTTTATATTATATTGTCTTCTGTTTACGCGAATGTTATTCATTGAAATTAAACTACTATATACGGATTTTATCGCGTTTAACAACGCGATAAAATCCGTATATAGTAGTTTAATTTCAATGATATTTTATATTACATTTTCCATATAAATTATAACCTAACTATATCGCCCACTATCTATTTCTCGTCTACAATAGAGGTGGCAAGCAGGCATAAGGCCCATCTAAAGCCGAGTGTCACCGTCAAAGGAAAGGAAATGAAAGATGGGAAGGAAAAGAAGACATGTATTGTGAAACTTTTGAAACATTACTTAGGTACCTACTAAGGAAAACACAAGCACTGCGGTTTCCTTGAACTAAGTAGGTACTTACCCGGTCAAAAAATTTTATTTGTAGTCATCTATTAAGTAAATTTAATTCAGCTGCTATGCCACTCAAATTATATTAGTCAACTAAGATTATTTATGCATATTATAGAACCGGTTCTAAATGTACTTAAGCTTTAAATTATATCAATTGAATTCTAAGAGCATACATCAATAAAATAGACAAATCTAGGGCAGCATACCAGCGTTATTATAAAATAAATAACTTCACATATGTGAGACTCGACGAACTTGTTCCACTTATGAGCGGACATTATTGTTATTATGTGGCACCCGTGTCATAGATTACTAACTAAGTAGTTGCAAGTCAACCCAGCCCTAAAATTTGCGAGTGTAATTTTCGCAATAATAATTAAAATTAGTCACTAATTTCGTCGCCGATTGGCGTCGATTAGGAAGCGACTCGGCAACACGGGCGACGATAAACACTATACGACGATAAGCTTTAAAAACTATGTGTAAATAAATTTGACTGCCTCAGTGGCATAGCGGTAGTGATGCTGTTGTATCCGAGATCTCAGGTTCGATTACCGGATTCGGCAAAATGTTATTTGCTTTTTCTGTTAAGAAATTCTTAATAGCAGTAGCGGTGTCTGGGATCATGCCCGATAGATGACAATAAACCTGCTCCCTATTACGTGGCACTTGAAATCATAGTAGACGAAGTGTTAGTGTAAAACACTTCTGTCTACCCATGTATCTAAATACAAGCGATAGGATTCCAATATAATAATTAATAACAGTTAAACCGAGAATTAATAATTAATAACAGTTAAACCGAGAATTAATAATTAATAACAGTTAAACCGTGACTGGATGGCGAAAACGGGAGATCGGGCCTTGTGGCGCACGCTGGGGGAGGCTTATGTCCAGCAGTGGACTGCAATAGGCTGAAATGAAACCGAGAACTTAGTGCGCAGCGGCAAAAGTAAAGAAATCTTACTTGGTCACGCACATTTACGATCAGAATACTCGCTAAAATAGTAAAATAAAACCAACGAGAAAATAACAAAAACAAATGATTGCTAGTTTATGATATTAATTTGTCTATACCTACATGACATAGTAGGTATCATAGTGTGGTGACTCCGCACAGACAAAGAAGTTCCGCCTACTTCCAACAGATGGCGCTACATACAATAAGCACAAATGATGTCATACAATCCTGGATCGCACAAGTAACATTTACACGACGAAGTATATAATTACAACCTTACCCGACATCAACCGTCGGGCCGCGGCCTGCCAGGCACGATCATTCAGCCTGATAGAAGGATCCTCCCTTTGTGTTGGAGACAAATCACACCCTGCTCCTCCACAATACCTTCCTAATTCTATCATCAAAAGATTTATTATTGCAGTTTGTTTCGCAAAGGTTTAATGATCAATCGGATTCCGTAGTAATCCTTGCTTTACTTATACTATAGGTACATAACATATTTTATGATACATAGAAATGATGGGCGAAAATTAATATAAAAAATACTTTTAAAACAAAGCTTTTATTTACGCCCTAAAAAGAAAAAAAAAATTGGTCACTTTTAATCTGGTACCGTTGCAAAGTTTTGGCGGGCTTAAATTTCTAAGGAGCATTATGGGTACGCCGACTTTGCCATGATAGGTAGGTACCCTCGGACCAATTATCACACAGTAGTCCGAGTAGGTACCACTACCAACTGCCGTGCAACTGCAGCTTATCTCAAACTTAATTGTCGCCTCGCCAGTCACCATAGTAGCCATTATTGCCATGGTTACCATAGAAAAACGGAAATTATAACAGCTGACTCGGATGTAAGTTAGGTTTTAAGCGCTTGGTTCCTTCTTGCGTCATACGTTGCGTTACACGCATTGCCGCGTACCATTATATTACACACTAGCTCTCCCTTACGGCTATATTTATGATAATTGCTCTCGCGAAGACCATAGCGTGAGAAGTAAGTAACATAGGCAAAGTAGCGTTCCACTGGCGAAAGAATTTTTAAAATCGGTCCTTTAGTTTTGGAGTGTACAAATACTATTTATATTATTAGGTTAGATGAAGCAACGGCTACACTGTGGTTTTTGCGTTGAAAGCTGCTTCAATCGCAGCTTGATATCTCAAGCTGACACACAAGATGCATCCGTCTTAAATATGTTAAACGGAGTCCGTCTTACGCATCGTATGACGCATAAACGAACCGACTGCTTTAGCAGAATCGCACAACAAACCATGAAACTTGCGTGGCACGCCCCTTCTACGGAGCGTGTGTTGGTTCCGTGCTCTGTATTAGGTATATCTTGAAGTCGTTCGAATTTTTTCAGGCAATTAATTATTAATCTTAATTTTTTTCTGCAATTTTCTTTTGACACTCGTTTTAATATGTATAAATTAAGGTTTTATTATTTGAATTTTGCTTATTTAAATTTGCGGCTGAAAGTTGAATCTAGACCTAATGTCATTAACCCTCACATACATTGCAGCAATTTTGTATAGTGGCAGTCTGCAATATATTTAAAAGGCGCGTTAAATCCACATATTAATCACTTTAACGATAATTTTATCATTATCATATTCTTGTATACATGAGCTGCAATTAAGTTGGTTAGTCGAGTAAAGCCAAGGTACACTTTCTGCAATTAACTAATCGACACACATATTGGATACCTTGACAGGCCTAAGTATGCTATTCTAACGTCGTATGAAATAGAGGGTAAACCTATAAAATATAACTACATAATAAGGTACTTATTGTTTTAATAATTGACAATTATAAACAAATGACGGAATGGCCGGCTGCATATTGTCCTTGCGTGTGCGCCGCGCCTGTTGAAACGAAACGCTTTTTCCAAAGCTCGCCGCGTACAATGAATGCTGTCATACATTATGCTGAGCCTTATCACACATATGCCCCTTCATTAGGTATACATGTTGACATACTAGGCTTACTATAAAAGGCTAACCTGCCGACTGATACGACATATTGGTTTAAGCTTCGAAGGGTTGAACACGAAATATGCTTTTCAAAGTAAGTTGTTAATTTAATATTCTAATATATTTTATAATCCATTTAGATATGTTAGTACAATATTTAGAATTGAACGCATGCGCAATAATTGACTGAGTATTAGACTTCTAAGTTGATGATAGTGTTATAGACATTTTTTGATTGTGGAAGTGTTATAGATATTTCCTTTTTTTTAAATGATGACACTATGCAAAATGAATAGGAAAACGGTGACAAATTGTACGTTAACCACGTAGCTACTTTAGTCGCACTCCGTTCAGGGTGATGGTAAATAAGGTAATTAAGGTAAGTGTAGTTATAACAAGTAACAATAAAAACCACGAATAATGCGTAAAATAACAATTTGTCAAGCACAACATATGATATGGATTTTAGTAAACAAAGAAACTAATCGGTTTATAATAACTATTAAAAAGTAGGTACTTTTATTCATATTACTTAATTAATGTGCATTTTTACAGATTTTCTTTTTAGCGTGCTTGGCGGCTGCTCAAGCCGGGCTTCTATCCCCCGTGGTTAGTTCGCCGTACGCCTATGGCGGATGGAACCCATACAGCAACTATCCCGCTCAACCAGCTGTTGCCACCCAGCACTCTAACATCCTTAGGTCTCCGTTCAACCTTGGCCAGGTTTGTATTTTAAACGTCATCTAAAATATCAGTAATGAACATAGACTCTCCTTTTTTGACGCAGAGCATAAAGTATTGATAATATCTCTTACTTGCATTGTATCTGAAGGCTTTATTTATCCAAGGAGGGAGCCCGCCCTAATCTGCAATGGCCTACATACATAAAATTTCCTTAGAATTTTGACTTTAAACCTAACATCTTGGGGAGAACCACGCACGTTGCACCTGGCTTACTTATAACGGCTTACATGGTGCAAGCAGTAATTAAGCACTCTAAAGACAAAAGACTTTGGTGTAACGGTTGTCATTCTCCGTAAATGGAAGAAGAGGTGGTTACCTCTTCTTCCATTTACGGAGAATGACTCATTTTTTGAAGGGTTGAATAATACATACCTACCCCTGATGTACTAACAAGCGTCCATAGACTGAAATCATCATCATCACCATCAGGAAAACCGTAGGTATGCTTATTTGCCGCCTTGGCTGTATTATGATAATCATTTCTTTTTATTTGTGATCAGGTATCAACCTACTCAAAAGCCATCGACACACCGTTCTCGAGTGTACGTAAGTCTGACGTGCGCGTGAGCAACCCTGGCGTGGCTGTGGCGCCTGCGTACGCGGGGCTAGCGTCACCTTACGTATCACACTTTGGCGTCGCCGCTCCTCTGGCTGCTCCTGTAGCTAAGGTATGCATAATTTAAGAAAAGAATGAAACATAGACAGCTTTTAAATATCCAGATAACGACCATTGCCTGGCTTATACAACCGGCATCAATTCAATATAATTCAAATTATTCATTTGTTTCAACATGATAGGTAGGTACATATTACAGGTGTCAAAATCAAATAGGTACATAGTTCACAGCATATTCTGTCCAATGGAACGTGCAATTGAGAAATGATGGACTACATAACAATACAACATAGATAAGTAGGTATACAAAAGATAATTATTAACACAAAAGGAAAGAAAGATTACAATTAAGTTTGGGATTTATCCTTAAAGTATTTCTTAATACCTTCCTACTATATAATAGTTCTTGATTAGTAAGAAGGCAAACAATTTCTTTTTAAACTGTGATATAGGCGATTCCTTATAGTAGGTATGGTTATAGATTTTAATAGCCATGCGACCATCGTCTAATCGATTCAGGTACTTCTAACTTAATTGTCGCCAATAGAAATTGTGAGATGTATTAAGTGCGCGATTCCTTCTAATTTCTATACCAGTTAATCTCAGGAAAATTTATAAGCATTGGCTTGTGCATAGGCACAGATAATATAATAAACTAGTAGTATAGGGCTAAGTCATACTAAAAAATTATTAGGTACCTACTAGCTGTCCCGACAGACGTTGTCCTGTACAAAAGAGAAAAAAAAAGCATATCTAAACTATCCTCGAATCCACTTGGACACACACAAAAAATTTCATTCAAATCGGTCCAGCCGTTTAGGAGGAGTTCACTGTCAACACACGTACAGAAGAATTATATATATAAAGATAATTAGCCTAGTATTTTATATACGCACGCGTTTATGTTACAATTAAATAGTATATAGTAGGTTTGTTATGTAGACAGTTAAAAGAGAGTAACAACGTTGTTTTAGACAAAGCTATGAGTAATAGCTATACGCTTATAGAGAATTCAAATGCTTTACATAATGATGTACCTATTAAATTTGGAAATGACAATGATTCTATCTCTTACTAGGTGGCTACAACCGCTGGACTTCTTGGAGTGGCTTATTCTCCAGCAGCTACAGTGTCTCACATGACCTACTCTAATGGACTCGGCCTCGCATACGGCTGGTAAAAATGAAACGATAAGTGTTAGTTTAATAATTGTAAATGCATAGAAAGAATCCTCTTAATTTATTACCTGTTAGCTGTTAACATTAATTATTTACCTACATTGTAATATTTTTATTAAAGTTATCAGTGTTTAAAATATGTTTTTATTTACTCTCGCTGAACTTACCTACAAATTATACGTTAACAAGTTCCAACTTACTAGGTAACCCTAGTGAGTTGGTAATTATTAGATTTATATGATTGAATAATATAATTGATACATATCTAACATAGGTATCAATCTGAGTTAATGTGCCTGTTATAAAAGATAATTTTGCTCGCTTTTAGTTTATTGGTATGGTCTTATACTAAGGGCTATAACTTGTTGTTCGTGGCCATTAGCGTTACCATGGCACTGGCATTTCAACTGAAATTATCATGAGATTATTGTTGCTGTAATTAAGAGACGTACCTAGGTAGGTACCTACTTATTGTGTAACTATCCAATTGAACTATCAAAGCCAGTGTTGTGATAATGGCAACGGTGCGGATCGTAAGCCTTTGTCTTATTCAAATTGTAGATATCAAAGAGTTTACAGTACTTATACGAGTCGTAACGATCATGTCACGCAACTACAAAAAATAGCTCATCAGCGATTACGATCAGATACGCTCATTAGAGGTACATATAAATAGAGTAGAGGTACACCAAGACGAT
This sequence comes from Catocala sponsa, assembly GCA_963564715.1. NCBI lineage: Eukaryota > Metazoa > Arthropoda > Insecta > Lepidoptera > Erebidae > Catocala > Catocala sponsa. Next base: position 14,100,166 of record OY751338.1, on the reverse strand, counting down.
CAATCATTAATGAGGCATCTAGATAATTATCAGTATCGCTACATTCATGATCTAAATTATGTCATGATCATAATATAATTATCTGCTCTTCATCCATGTTTCTGATATAAGCAGGTACTTGCCATTAGATGTAAGATTTTTAAATAAATAAATAGATTTATTTATGAATTTATAGCGTCATCTAATGTGCTATATTATGATTAATACAGATCGTTTCGACAACAACCTAGTAAGACTCAAATTGACTAAAAAACATAGAGAGCTACATAGCTAAAGGCTAAAGTCTTTGGTTTGTCCACAAGTCAGATCTTGCAACAGCTCCAAATGTGTTTTCCATAAACTAGCGAGATTAGAGTATTAAGTCAAGCTTTTGATTATATTCGTACAACTTCTCCGAATATTATTACTAGGTACCTACTCCATTTTAATACGCGCAATCTATGAAGGATTATAAAAGATGCTAATGCTGTAAACTGGATTATATCGCCGTAGGACTGAAAAATAACGGCTTATGTTTAACTTATCACCAGATCACAGACAATATAATACTATACCAGATATAGTAAAATATAACATCAAAAATAGTAAATTATCACCAAATTGCACAGCAAAATATATTTAAAGAGATCAAACTAAGTCGACGGCTTCTATTTTTGGGTGGGTTTAAGAAGGAACCTAACATAACCTAACTCTTCCGAGACGGAATGCAGTGATTTGAGGTCGTTATGATTTATTTTAGTAAGCATATTTTGCTGCGCAATTAGTATTTTTGGTGGTCATTATATATTTTAATCCCAAAAATAACTGTGTCGGTTGCTTAAATGGAGGTAGGTAAAGTTCCCTGCGAATTAAGGCCCGGATTTTATTGTTATATTTTAAGCCAAAGTAATCCGATTAAATAGCTAAGTTAATTGCAAAAAGATAAGATTTTAATAAAGATAAGTACATTTTTGTAAAATATAAAATAAAATCAAACATAATTTTAAAACACCTTGTGTTAATGTACAACCGAAGTAAATAAAAATGTTATACCTATTAAACAATACAATATTGAATAAAATGTACAAGGTAAGGCGTTTTATTGAGTATTATTAATTGTTATAAGCAGGAATACGTACAGTTTTGGACATTGTATAATTTATTTTGAATATTATAGTAGAAATTCTGTTCAAAAACCATATAATTGCTAAATAATCAGCTTACCTACGTCATGTAGTATCTGTCAAGTGTCAATGTCTGTCAAAGTGCACATCTGTCATTCTCATGATTTTGTTGTCTTAGAACTTGCCGTTTTATTCCACTTGCTAAGATACTAAACCTTTATGTAAAAATTACCTGTGTATTTAAATATAGATACGAGACAACACGTTTAATTAAGTCGTTAATACTTTTGGCCTAGATAGTTGCCGGTTGTTTATTCACGTCGTACACTTGTGTGCACATGAATTATTTGCTTCGTTAATCATACATTGGGTGAAGTAGTTCTTGAAACTGTTAGTCAGTGAGTAGAATTACAGCGAGTATGTCTGATAGCGGAGACAGTGACGTCGCGTGGACTTACTACAAGGATCGTCCAGAATGGCAGGATGTGACTCCAGTGGCCGAGGATGAAGGTCCAAACTTCGTCGTGGTTATTGCACATTCCGAAAAATGTAGGTACCATATACTAGACTACAAAAGTTAGATTAAAAATTACTAAGTTAATTTAAAATAATAAGAGAACTGTTATAGATTTTATGAATATGTTATCTTAACCTTCAATTTAGAAGGGCATACATGATCAATGTCAGACTATATTAGCCATAGTATTATTATTTATACTAAAGGAATAATTTTTAATGACATTTCTTCACCTTGCGGTACTTCAATTATTTATAGTACAAATAAGTCATAATAGTAGATATATATCTTTGTTACTTCTCATGTCAATACTTATTCCATTACAGTTGTGGATGTGTACGATTATTTCCGAGCGATCCTTCAAAATAATGAAAGGTCTGAGCGGGCACTGCACCTCACAAAAGATGCTGTTGAACTGAATCCAGCTAATTATACTGTGTGGCAATACAGGTCAGTTGAAAATAGTATACAGGTAACCTTTGTGTATTATTTTAACACTGAAATATAAATAACTGAAACAATGAGCTATAAATTTATAATGACTGGATGATAGCCAACTCTTAATTAGCACAAAATTGGTTCACCTCTTATCTAGCTTATTAGATTATAAACAACTTCAGCGCATTAAATAAAACACCTGTATAATGTTATAAATATATTGATTTCAGTTATATTAATTACTATAATTATGTGTTTTGTTAATTATTCTTTGTTTGTTCCCTATGGTTGATATGGGTGACCATGTTATTACTGCTCCAATCCTGTTGCTTGTAGCTTCATGTTATACTTCATATGGTACTTCTGCATAAAGTAGTTTACTAAAGCTGAAATAATTTTTAAATTGGTCTGTGGTTTGTTATTAGTTTATTCACCGTAAACAAACATACAAATAATTTTTCTTTATAATTATAGTGTAGATCAACAAACCTGTATATATCTATAGTTTGGGTATAATCTTAAATGTTACCTATAAAATATAAATAATTAAATGTTGAAACTCCAATTGGTGATATTTGACTAGTTGTGGGTGTTTACACCTGTTTCATGTATGGCTTATACATTTATTTGTTTTTACAGGAGGGATTTATTAAAGGCACTGGGTACTGATCTGAGATCTGAACTGGATTATGTAGAAGCTGTTATAAAGAATTCACCCAAAAATTATCAGGTACATTATCTTACTTTATTAAGAACTAGTTAATATCAAAATATGTATATCTACAAAAATGCCTATGATATTCTCCAATTTCAATTTACCTTTGTGCCAAATTCCATCAGAATTGTGTAATTCAGTTAAGATATGAAAACTTAGAAAAATAATAGCTAAATGTGGCCAATTATAAGTTTTCACATATACATAATTATATAACTTAACCTTTTGGAAACGGGGATGTGCAAGAGGTTCGATCTGCGTAGAAATGCCGATGGAACACGCAATCCGATTCTGTTCACAAACTCCATTATGTCAATTGACCCATTCATTATGCTGAACAAGAAATTCTGAATTAAAAGTACTCTTTCTGGGTAGTTAATTGGGTATTTAAGGTCTGAAAGTGTAACAAACAAATTCACATTTCCATTTATAATATTATATGAACTATTTAAAATATATAGTTATGTCCTAACTTTTTAATATTTGAAACATCTATTTTCAATTGATCCTCAGGTGTGGCATCATCGAAGAGTCTTAGTAGAGTGGCTTCAGGATCCTACTCAGGAATTGGAATTAACAAGAGATGCCCTCATGCAAGACCCCAAGAACTATCATGCTTGGCAACACAGACAATGGGCTATCAAAACTTTTGGGTATGTATAAAATTTGTATATATGTGTACATAATTATTGAAATGACAACTCAATTGGCCCATGATATCAATTTATTTTTATATTTGTAGTCAATTCTGAGGACTCGGTTTGGATTCTTAAGTGGGCTAAGTGATATTAGATTAATTTCATACAAGATTTTTAGTAGCAATCACATTTTTAAATTGGTTTGTGGATGTGTCGACATCTCCAAGTCTATTATTTATAAAACAATTTATAAGGCTCGCCTTTGAAGTGTGTCAGGATCGTAGCAAATGGAAACCCGTAGTCTCTGCCTACCCCTCTGGGAAACAGGCGTGAATCTATGTATGTATGTATAAGGCTCGCCTTATATTATGTGAGACCAAAAAAATTGCTGTTTATTTTTAACTAGATGTTCCCGCGGTTTCACCCGCGTTTATCGTTACTGCGCCGCCCCCGTGGGTCGTAGCATGATGTTATATAGCCTATAGCCTTCCTCGATAAATAGGCTATCCAACACTAAAATAATATTCCAAATCCGCGTGGAATATTTACTTTGGGCTTACGTTAACTTTAACCCGCGACTTCGTTATCATTATTTTGCTGCGATGTTATTTTAAAACTGCGATATCTCCTAAGATATTCTATGAAATCGAATGATGTAAAGGGCAATTTAGTTTTAAATTAAATACTTGTGATGAATAACGTATTTATTTGGATAAGGATTAATATCATGTTTATAAAAACACCTTCGCAAATAATGCATTATTTTAGAACAAATTTGGTTAGCATAAAAAAGTTATAGTGAGCCAACCTTAAAAGATAGACGTAATATGCTGTCGCGGACTTTTTTTTAGAACTTTTAAAGGGGAACAATTCTGTCATACATGATTTTTGCGAAACTAACTGTTTACGCAGCGCACGCAGCGGAAGCTCTCAAAAGGCAAAAAAACCTTCCGATTTTGAAACATTCTTCATTAATGCTTCGCTCCTATTGATCTTAGCGTGATGATATATAGCCTATAGGCTTCCTCGATAAATGGGCTATCTAACACTGAAAGAATTTTCAAATCGGACCAGTAGTTCCTGAAATTAGCGCGTTCAAGAAAGCAAACAAAAAAACAAACAAGCTCTTCAGCTTTGTAATATTAGTATAGACACAGACAATATAATACTATACTAGTAATTATATACAATTTTTATTGATTCCTGTAAAGCTTTGTTCAGCAGCTAGCTGTACAAACTGTGAAATAACGAGATATGTCTATAACATTCACTTCAAAACAAATTCGGCATGCAAGGTCAATTCGCGTTACTTACTTGAATCATCAGATCTTATCTGGAACTAAGTCAGAAACTGCTACTTTTGTTATTTACATATGTATACTAAACATAATATAAGGATTCAGTGAATAAGCCTGTTGATATCGCATCCACGACTGCCAGCTGTTTACTTAAAGATCAACCATAAGATCATTATCAAGCCATAAACCACATCTTTATTGTCTTTTCAGACTTTACGATCGAGAAATGGAATTCGTCGATAACCTTATCACAGAAGACGTGCGTAACAACTCAGCCTGGAACCAACGATACTTTATTGTCAACAATTATTTAGGCTGGTCGGATTTAAACGTTCAGAAGGAAATTTGTTACGCGTTAGAAAAGATTAAATTTATTAAGAACAACGAAAGTGCATGGAATTATTTAAGAGGGGTGTTATTACACGACAAAAGAGGGATCAGTGGGAATGCTGTAGTAGCTTCTTTCTGTGAAGAGCTTTATAAGAACAAATGTCGCTCGCCGTATCTGTTAGCGTTTATCATTGATGTTTGTGACGAAGCTATCAAGAAGGGAGAGTCCAGTTGTCTACACAACGCGACTAGGGCTGCCGAACTCTGCCAAGCGTTAGCGGGCAAGTACGACAAAATTCGAAGCAAGTATTGGAACTATTTGTTAAACAAATTTAAAAAGATTCAAGAGGAAGAACAAATTAATAAAGATGCGGCAGAAAATATGGATGAATGACGTTTTAACTTAAATTGATGTCTATATATTTTTACGAAAGTAATTAAAAACGATTTATTCTGTGGTGTTGCTGTGCTTAATTAATGAGTTCAAAATTTGTAACAACAAGATGAATGAGAATATAAGAATTCAAAAAGAAATAATTTTTATAATTTATATACAAACCTTATCCATCTTAAAAACACAAATAAAACTAAATGAGCTCACATACTTTATTTTATTCAGTGCTCGCTGCACGGATCCTGCTGGTAGCGATCAGCATAATAATAATAAATAGATCACTAATATTATGTCGTGTCAACCCTTTTTCTTTTTTTTTTTTTGTCGTGAGTGGAATGCTTTGACGCATACCTTTCCGCTGACAAGGGGAGCGGAGAGGTTATGTCGGGCTCACCCGGGAAAAGATGGAACGTCCCGGGTACTACCGACTAAACCCACCACGGTGTGCCAACTCGCTGCCTTGAATGGTGGGTGAGTCGCTGGAACTGAAACTACATCAGCGACCCACCCAGCAGTGTCCAACACAACACGGACGACGACCTCTGTGTGACACCCCGGCACGACAGAGGGCGTCACTCCGACTCAATGGCTAGCGGACGGAGAACCCCTTTCTCCCGCCCGCGGCCCTCGCTGTGGCGGCATCAGACGCGCATAGGCGCGCCTGCGCCGCCCGGTTCGCCGGCGGCGGTTCGGATCCGCAAAGATACTCTCCTCACGGATGCGCTGCGCCGCCTCCTTCTGCGAGATAACTTCCTCGCAGAAGGATGCGACCGCTATCCAGTTCCTCTCGCTGTCGACCATGGCTTCGATCACGGCCGCCAGCGAGAGGTCGACTCCCACAATGCCTACGAGTTCACGGCGCTGCACCGCCCAGGCAGGACATGCCTCGAGCGTGTGCTGCGCCGTGTCCTCAATACACCCGCAGTGGTGGCAGATGGGACTCGGTTCCCTCCTAGCGACCGTGTGCAGGTACTTGCCAAAACAACCGTGCCCTGACAACACCTGCACCAGTCGGAAGGAAAGAGTCCCTTGCTGCCGCCTTGCCCACCGCTCCAATACCGGCTGGAGGGCCTCAACGGTTCTGAATCCCGCTAAAGGCACCTCCAGCCGCGCCTTCCATTTTAGGAATACGCCCTGGCGGGCTCGGTTCCTTGTACCAGTTAAATCCTCTGGGAGGGGGCGAACACCTGTCTACTCCTATACCGACGACATCACTTCAAAGGTTTCGGCGAGCACTTCCGCTTCCAAGTCCCACGGGAGAGTTCCGGCCAAAGCGCAGGCTGCGTCGGCCGACACCGTGCGGTATCCGCGTATGACCCTGACCGCCATGACACTCTGGGGTCTCCGCAAGAGAGCCCTATACTGGGCGGTCAGGGAGCCCACCCACACCGGTGCGCCATAAAGTGCCATAGACCGAACAACCCCCGTGTAGAGCCGACGACAACCGATGCTGGGCCCGCCCAAGAGCGGACGCAGCACCGAGGAGCCTCGGAGCGAGACGGCTGAAGTGCTCGTCGAAACGCCAACGCCCTTCTAGTACCAGGCCCAAGTGCCTCATATGGGCCTGGAGTGGTACACGAACCGAGCCCACCACTATCGAGGCACCGCTGGGTGGCTTACGACGAGGCCCATGAAAAAGTAGGACCTCCGTTTTGGATAGAGCCACCCTCAAACCTAGTGCCTCGATACGCCCGACCACCTGAGAGACCCCCAGGGTGGCCAGGCGGGCTGCCTCCTCGAAGTTACCCCCTCGGGCTGTGACAAGAGTGTCGTCAGCATAGCTGATGACTTTCAGCCCGGGTGGTAGGACACCACGTAGAGTCCAGTCAAACCCGATGTCCCACAGGAGCGGACCAAGAACAGAGCCCTGCGGGACACCGCACGACATGGGCCACCGCCAAACTTCGCGACTAACTTCGAGGAGGACACTTCTTCCTCTTAGGTAGTCTGCCACCAGCTACTCCAGGTACAAGGGCACTCCGTGATATCGGAGCGCCTCCCGGATACAGCTGAATGGCAGACTATTAAAAGCGTTGGCGATGTCTAAAGACACCGCCAACAGCACGGCGCCACCTGCTACCGCCTCCTCGACCACGGCCTTTAGGCACATAACAGCCCCGACCGTCGAACGCCCCCGACGAAATCCAAACTGGGCGTCCGACAAGTCGGGTCCCATCGTACTCAAATGCTGGACGATGCGGGTAGCTAGGATCTTTTCTAGCATCTTCCCCACCTCGTCCAGCAGCACAATAGGCCTGTAAGCCGCGACCGATTCCGGAGGCCGACCAGGTTTGGCCGACCAGAGAGAATCCTTCTCAAATAGAGAAACTAAATTATGTAGAGTAGGTATGTACCTACTCGTATTAAATATATTTTTATTTAGTTTCATGTCATATCAAATATCTGATTTGTTGATTTTATTGTTTACAACAATTCAAAAGCAGCAAATAGCTTTTGAATTCTTACAAAGAGGATTCAGCTTTCTCTATTGTCTTACGTTCATGCGTAGGTATGTTATTAATTGAAATTAAGCTACTTTATACGTATGTTATCGCATTGTTTATTTAACACTTTATTACATAATTTTGATACTGTTACACTGCTACTATTAAAATTTACTACTTATTTAAGCTAATTCAATTAATACAACTATTTATATTCAAGTACACTTTCGCCGAAGTATCGGTTGCTTTTCAGCAGCCATGTAACACATACTTCAAGCCGCCAAAGAAGATAAGTCAATTTTTACTACCTTTACAAGATGCAGGGTCAATAAAATCGATTGTGAATGTGGACATTGGTCAATCCAAGGCAAGCATAGGCACCCGCATAAAACAACACATAGCTGATGTAAAACATTAAAACTAGATGAAGTCTGCTGTGTGTGAACATGCAACAAGGGATCAACCACTACCGGAGATTTGACAAACCACAGATACTCGCTAAAGAACACCGATTGCTACCAAGGATGCTTTGTGAGGCTATTGAAATTAAAAAAGCATCCTAATTTCAATAGAGAAGATGGTTGGAATGTGCAACCAGCTTGGGATCCAGTACCTAATTAAAATAGTCAAACCCGAGAAGAAGCAAAACAGTTAGACTTTTTGATATTTTGAGCTTATTCTGCATAAATAGAAACAACAATGAGTAAATTATGTTCGGGTACTTTGAAGTAACTATACTTCAGAACATTGAGAAAACTATCATCTTAGTCTTCCCGTGAACATGGCTGCTGAAAAGTAACCGAAACGTCGCTGAAAGTGAAAACTTAAATATAAATAGTTTTAATAATTTAAGTAGGTAGCTTAAACAGTAGTAACGTTTAATTGTAGTTAACAGTTTCAAAATTATGTAATAAAGTGTTTAATAAACAACTCAATAAAATCTGTAAAAAGTATATTGAATCGAAGTACGGACGAAGCGTTACTTGGCGGAACTCCATAGTAATAAAAACATATACCTACGAAGCGGAATACTGCAAGTTGGAGTAAGTACGCCCGGGTCTCACGTTATGGCTATCTCTATCCAGAGTTGTTCGGTATTGTCAACCTTTTTCTATTGCAATTGTTGGGGTGGGCAAAGTTTTCTGTAAGTAGTCCAACAATAACAAAAAATAAGGTATAATTTAGACGCCTGTTATTCAATTTACCTGTCTAGAAATTCTTAGTAACAGCATCGCTCGGCTTACGAGAGAATACCATAACTGGTGTAATCTGGTTGTAAATACACCTCTGCCTACTACTGGGCATATAAGTAGGTATATATTGTTTACTAGCTGTTACCTGCGACTTCGTTCGCGTAGATTTTAACTAAAAAGTGTTTGTCTCCGCGGAACCCTATTTTTTTCTAAAATCAATGTAGCCTAAGTTACTTCTTATAACATCAGCTATCTGTCAGTGAAAGTCCCGTTAAAATCGGTTCAGCCGTTTCGGATATTACCCGGAATAAACAGACAGACAAACAGACCGACAAAAATTTTAAAAATATATGTTTTCGTATAGGTACCTTATATACTTTTATATGCATTAGGTAAAATACTGTTATTTTGACATTACAAACAGACACTTGTATATCGGCGCAACAACAATAATTAATTAATTTATCATTAATAATTCTGTTTAATAATTTGATTGTGTTAAAACTAGTTCATAAGTAATTAATTAATGTATGATTATTACAGTGTAACTTGTGATTCACATAATTTAATACTTAACCTAAAAATTATACACGTGCTCGCTACTCTATAAATACGGCCGCACACAGTGCGCTCAGGCAGTCTTGCTTGAGTCGCCGAACAGTACGGAGCTCTGTAAATTAGCTGTTACGCTGTCAGTTGAATAAACGAAGCTTTCAACAAACCTTTGAAGTTTTACTTTGAAGATTGAAGATGAGTGATCACCATAACGATGATATTCGTGACGTCAGCTGTGCTGACGTCACACTTTTTAAAAACACTATGGAGCTTGGTCCTCCGTCATCAGAAGTGGGATCACAAGAGATCCCTGCTCTAGCCACTTCCTCAACAGCTCGTTTACCACCTGAGCAATTGGATTCAGCCGACACCGAGCGTCAGGAGCCTGTGCTGGTCACCAATACGCCAACGGAAGCCTTACTGCAATCAAGATCACACACCTATCTTGATCAAGGTATGCGGATGGATGGAATACCACCACAATTCCTTATGCAAATGATGGAGATGATGCATAAAATGTCAGAGCGTTTGTGTGCTACACCCAGTGAATCAAAAATAAGGATCAAAGACGTTTACTTGCCATCATTTGATCCAGATACACACGTCGGAGTACGGGAATGGTGTCAACATATAGATCAAGCCATTGAAGCGTATAAGCTGAGTGATTTTGACGTTCGCATGAAAGTATGTAGCCTATTGAAGGGGCGTGCAAAGATGTGAATCGATGATTGGATTGTCACCACCAGTACATGGGAAGAGTTGCGGAAGAACCTCATCACCACATTTGAACCGGAAAACAGATACTCCCGAGATATCTGTATGTTCCGAGAACATGTTTTCGATTCGTCGAAGGATATTGCAGAGTTCTTATCCCGTGCATGGATCCTATGGAGAAGGGTCACCAAGGACAAGCTGGGAGATGAACACGCTGTGGAAGCAGTGATTGGATGTGTTAATGACGAGCGTTTACGCATTGAATTATTGAATGTCAAGGCAACCACTGTTCCTGAATTGATTTCAGTGGCAACATCAATACGAAAGAAACGTTCTCATGGCAACTCAAGTTCCACAATACCTAACAAGCGTCCGCGATTTGTGGACAGTCAACAATCAACATCAAGCTGTCGCATATGTAAGAAGACGAATCATTCAACCAACGATTGCAAATTTAAACCTTCAGAGGCTAAATCCGACGCTAGTAACAAAGACACTAAAGCACAAACCATACTTACCTGTACCTACTGCAAGAAGCCAGGCCATACATATGAAACTTGCTTCAGACGGGAACGCTCAATGACTTCAAACGTCAACTATGTAGCAAGTAATAAGCTGGCTCCTATCTCCATCAAAATCGGAGAAAAGATATTGCAGGCTGTGTTCGATAGTGGGGCAGAATGCTCAATTATGAGAGAATCAGTCGCTACAAGTCTACCCGGCCAAAGGAGCCCAGCAGTCAACTATTTGAAAGGGATTGGACAATTTCCAGCATTATCGTTAACCAAACTTACAACCATATGCATTATAGATTCCATCAGTATTGAGCTGGAGTTCTACGTATTACCTGACTTGGAAATGTCAACAGATATCCTAGTGGGCATGAACTTGATTCATGATACCAATCTGAATATGATAATTACATCTAAAGGGACAAAGTTAGTTCACAACACACTTGTCAATTATGTGAGTACGAGTTCTCCTATTTTCAATAATTTGGATTGTGATCTGACTAGTGAAGATGAAATCACGCAACTACGTCGGCTTCTGAATAAATACGAGTATTTATTTATTCGCGGATACCCTAAAACTCGGGTCAACACTGGGGAGCTGGAGATCAGACTGAAAAACCCGGATAAATTCGTCGAGAGAAGACCATATCGTCTCAGTCCAGTGGAAAGGGAGAAGGTTCGTACCATAATTCAAGAATTATTGGAACATCATATCATACGTGAAAGCAAATCACCTTACTCGAGCCCTATGTGATGATCGACTCTGCGTAGACTTTCGGGAACTTAATTCAAACACACTACGCGATCATTACCCGCTCCCGTTGATTTCTGGTCAGATCGACCAGCTAGCAAATGGCCAATACTATACAAGCCTTGATATGGCGGCTGGTTTCCACCAGATTCCTATCGCCGAGACCTCGATAGAAAAGACCGCCTTCGTCACACCAGACGGGTTATACGAATACCTTACCATGCCATTTGGTTTAAGTAATGCTTGTTCTGTTTATCAGCGATGCATCAATAGAGCTCTGACGACATTGTTGGGAACAGCTGCGCAGGTCTATGTGGATGATGTGCTGAGCAAATGCACAGATTTTTCAGAAGGAATATCGCACCTGGAACGGATTCTCATAGCGTTACAAGATGCTGGATTTTCTATCAACGCTGACAAGTGCAGTTTTTTCAAACGATCCATCGAATACCTCGGAAATGTTGTTTCTGATGGAGAAGTACGACCAAGCCCACGTAAAGTGGAGGCTCTCGTGAAAGCTCCAATACCTAAGACTGTCAAGCAGGTGAGACAGTTTAATGGGCTGGCAGGATACTTCAGGAAGTATATTCCTGACTTTTCACGTATAATGCTACCATTGTACGAACTAACAAAACAAGGTGCAAAGTGGACATGGACAGACAAACACGAAAAAGCGCGTAACACAATCATCGAATGCTTAACGTCCGCCCCAGTACTAACATTATTCCAAGAAGAAGCACCCATACAACTGTATACGGACGCTAGCAGTCTTGGATATGGTGCAGTGCTTGTACAGGTAATTGACGGACGTCAACATGCAGTTGCCTTTATGAGTATGAGGACCACTGAAGCAGAAAGCCGCTACCACTCCTATGAATTGGAAACATTAGCAGTGGTACGTGCTATAAAACACTTTCGCCAGTACTTGTATGGCCGAAAATTCACGGTGATAACGGACTGCAATGCACTGAAAGCGTCAAAACACAAGAAGGATCTTTTACCGAGGATTCATCGTTGGTGGACATTTTTGCAAAACTACAACTTTGAAGTAGAGTATCGGAAGGGCGAACGCCTCCAACATGCTGACTTTTTCAGCAGGAACCCGACCGAGTTTGCAGTCAATGTGATGACAAGAGACTTGAACTGGCTCAAAATTGAACAGCGACGTGATTATGAACTACGACCTATAATAGATAGCCTTAGTGATAATAATCCGGTAGACAGCTATGTCTTGGAAGATAACGTCTTGAAGAAACAAGTTAATGATCCTGTTTTTGGTCAGCAGCTTAGCACAGTCGTTCCCAAGGCCTTCCAATGGAGTATTATCAATTCTTTTCACACCGCACTGAAGCATCCTGGCTGGGAAAAGACATTACAGAAAATCAGAGAAACTTATTGGTTCGACAAAATGAGTTCTACTATACGAAGATTTGTAGACAATTGCGTAATATGCCAAACATCTAAAGGAAGATCTGGTGCTATTCAAGCGCAATTACACCCAATACAAAAACCAATGGCTGCTTTCCAAGTTATTCATATGGATATAACTGGGAAGCTGGGCACTCCAGACGATCAGCAGTATGTCATAGTCACCGTTGACGCTTTTTCGAAATACGTTCTGCTCTACTTCTCCAGCAACAAGAACCCACACAGTACATTAGCTGCTTTGAAACGCACTGTGCATCTATTCGGTGCACCGATCCAAGTAATAGTCGATGGAGGGAGAGAGTTCCTTGGCGAGTTCAAAGATTATTGCAATCACATTGGAATAAATATTCACACCATAGCTCCAGGAGTTAGCCGAGCAAATGGTCAAGTAGAAAGTGTCGTTGCAACTCTCAAAAATGCATTGGTGATGATTAGAAACTACGAAGCAGAACAATGGCATACCGCGCTTGAGGAATTGCAACTAGCAATGAACTGCACAACTCATCGTGTTACTGGTGTTGCTCCATTGACACTTATTACGCAACGAAAGCACTGTGTACCTCCTGAGCTTCTCAGATTGGTAAATATTGACAATGAGACCATAGATATCGAAGCGCTTGCTCAACAAGTGCAACAAAAAATGTCCCATTCAAGCGAACAAGACAAACAAAGGTTCAATCTACGTAAAGCCAAAATCCATCATTTTCAACGAGGAGACTACGTGTTGATTAAAAATAACCCTCGTAATCAAACATCACTCGACCTTAAATTTAGTGAACCATATGAAGTTTTCAGAATCTTGGAAAATGATCGTTATTTGGTGAAGAAGGTGACCGGCAGAGGACGACCCCGCAAGGTTGCTCATGACCAGCTGCGCCGCGCTCCACAACTGGGTGAACAGTTAACCGTATCGGCGGGAAGTGTATCACCTGGCCATCAGGACTCGGCTACAATATCAATTGAGCCCCTCCCTACTACTTCACGAGACCCAACAGACCACGACCTACAGGGTGAAAGCAATTCATCAGAATAAAACTGTAAGTAACTTAAGTCAAATAATTCCAAATAACCCTACGAGAACCTTTAAAAAAATCTACGAGAACCTCCGAGAATCTACGAGAATCTACGAGACTTCTCCGAGAACCTCCGAGAACCTCCGAGAACCTCCGAGACCCTCTTAGACACTTCGAGAATCCTACGAGAATCTACTAACCTTTATAACACTGATACTACCAACCATATAAGGCATTGTGTGTTGGTATAACAACTAACATAACAGCAACACAAGTTGCTTACAGATATCCGACTCAAAAGAAAACAAATTTATTTTTGCAGAACTACAACAAGGCTGGTGCAGAGCGCGCACCGCCTGTCAGTATGGCCGTATCGGCGCAACAACAATAATTAATTAATTTATCATTAATAATTCTGTTTAATAATTTGATTGTGTTAAAACTAGTTCATAAGTAATTAATTACTGTATGATTATTACAGTGTAACTTGTGATTCACATAATTTAATACTTAACCTAAAAATTATACACGTGCTCGCTACTCTATAAATACGGCCGCACACAGTGCGCTCAGGCAGTCTTGCTTGAGTCGCCGAACAGTACGGAGCTCTGTAAATTAGCTGTTACGCTGTCAGTTGAATAAACGAAGCTTTCAACAAACCTTTGAAGTTTTAATTTGAAGATTGAAGATGAGTGATCACCATAACGATGATATTCGTGACGTCAGCTGTGCTGACGTCACACTTTTTAAAAACACTATGGAGCTTGGTCCTCCGTCATGTATGTTTAATTATATACCGATACGTGCTTTTTATACAGCATCTTAGATGATTATACATAGGTATACATACATCATACATTACATCGTAGTAAAACAATAATTGCATTACAAAGTTAAGTATATGTATTTGTAAAAACGTGATAATAGTGATATTCGTTAAGTAGTATTTGACATTGGGTCACATAGAGGGCACTTCTCTACAGGAGTTGTATCTTCAGCAGGAGCAGTGTTGTCTTTAGTTACCAAGGAATTCTTAGGTGCCGTAGGCTTGGTACCTTTAGCAAGTTTTGCGCAATGTTCATCACAGAGAGACATCTGATCTTTAAATTTTTCGCGGCACCGCGTCATGCTAAGATTCATATGAATATGGTCTCGAATCCCTCGTGCGACTACACCACAGTTGCAGTTTCTTTCCGGGTTAACAATATCGAGTAGTGTCGATGTTGCCGGCTTGCTCGCCTGCGGTATTTCAGCTTGATCGCTTACCTTGGAACCGAAATGACAGGTAGTATCAGACACAGTGATGGACAGCAATTTTAATATATCAGGACAATCCCGGCATGCGCAGTGGCTGCAGTCGCAAAAAGCCTATAATAATATCAAGTATTTTATGTCATGTTTGGAAAACATTTTTGAGGGTTTTCAGTCTAACATATAATGAATGTATTCATATATTGTAATATGCTTTATACCACCACAGGGGGCGAACAAGCTTGCAGCCAGCCTGATAGTAAGCTGTTGCCATAGATTATTCATGTGTGCGACCTTTTATTAAGCAGCCCACACCACAGTATTTTTATCTTTTACAAATTAGACAATTCCTGCACAAGTAATAATTCCTATCACGAGGGTAGCGTGCGAACATTGAAACAACCGACAAAGAACACTTTAAACATTTTTTTGTGGATCACATATATTTTAACTTAAAGCAATTAAGGCTGTCGATTGATAACACATAATTTGATATGTAGTAGAAGTAGCATTGGGGCAATAGGTACAAAACTGCGGAAGAAGCACAATGTATCAGCACCAGTGTTGCCATGCCTTCTGGCCTACTTAACTTTTGAACATCAAGGAATAGTTAGGTAAACTCGCCGCAATATAAAAAAGTACAAAAAGTATTTTTAATGGTATTAAAAATATTTTTTGTACGTGCCATACACTTATATGGTTATGGATATCTACCTATAATAAAAAAAAACAGGCGGGTAGTTGCAAAGAAAAGCTATTTTGGCGTTGCAGGTAGAAGTAGTGAATAACTCTTTGTTATATGAGTACCTACAGTATCTAAGTGTAGATAACTATTTGCACTTGTAAATCCAATCTGAATTACGATGTGTGGCGCGCATGAAGCGTGCGCAGAACGAGCTAACGTGTTAGTCTTTACTTTGCCTTTATTTTTGCGAGAATACTAGATTTTGGCCGCGGCTTCTTTCGCGTTAATGAAGGTTATGGTAATAAGTTTCTATGCCTCTAAAACAGTACTTTTGAAACCTGACCTTGACCTTGAATTTGAAATTTCATGATGATCGTCCGAGTAGTTACGGCGTGAAAGCTTAACAAACAAATAAACAAACTCACATTCGCATTAATGGTATTCGTTAGGATAGTTAGGATTATTCCTACGGATTATCTTTATATCTATTTAATATATATTTCTACCATAGATAACCTTAGCACAATATCTATTAGATGCTACAGGCGCCTTCCTACTGAGAATATATTCTATACTCAGCCTGTAATAACCTGATTACATGCAAATCTGATTAACATACCTTAGTAGTAAGTAGGGCAAGTACGTTTGTTGGTTTACTTTCGGGTTCTATAGTCTTTGGTATAACTTTGGGTATAGCTTTGTGTTTTTTATTCCTGGACGACTTTTTCGCGGGTGTAGAGCTAGTTCCGCAATGTTTGTGATATTGTGACATTATTCTGAATTATATTAAGCAGTAGTTATATACTCTGAATTCCATATTGGGTAATATAATGTTTGTGACTTATTTAAGCCTAAAATGGGTCATGGTGAGTCTTTTTATTGTTATAGTTAAAAGTGAGATATGTTTATTTACTTGCTCGACTTGTTCTCTACGAGAGATGACATTGCGTGCAAGGTGTAAAAAAGGAAAAAAATGTCATAAATATGATAGATGATAAATAAAGATGAAAATAATAGATTATCAATAGATACCATATAGGCTATTAATTTTCTCTTTGAATTTGTTTAATAATAGTATTTTGATCAAGTGGATACCAAGATACTTATATCTATTTAAGGCTGACGGGGCAAGGGCTGTAGGTACGCGTTGCTGCTGGTGATATGCTTCCGTACCTACTCTATATCGTCTCTAGAATAGGTGGACTATTGGTGTAATTCTTACAACTAGTCATCATATTTATTAAAATACCAATATAATAATTAAGTAGGTACATATATATATAGTCTCATTCTTGCACGAAGGTAGACCGAGAGTGTGAAGGTGAAAATCAAAGATTTTGCCAGCTTTGGTTTTAATGCCGATTGTCGTCCACACAGCATAGTTCTAAACTCCTTTACTTAGAATGCCTTGACAGAAAAATTCAATAACGCTTTGTCTGGCTCCGTAATAGAATCGAGTACGAATTTGCAAAACGCAAATGCTTAATACTACTAGACGTAAAAATCGTCATTTTCTCCGAATAACCTGAATGACCCAGTGATATCACAACCGTGAAGACCTCTTTAATTTCAGTAGGTAATGAGTAGGTAATCTAATCTGTATGTTTAAGATGCCGGAAGTACACGTAGGTAACATACGTTCGAGTAATCTGCATCTAGTCTGCGCTCTCGCATAGTACTTGAATAGTTGGGATCGTTCATGCGTATTAGTACGTCTTCGCTTGAGTCTTAGAGCACCCCTTGATAACGACGTGCGCGCTACTCTAAGTAGTTGACTAATCTAAAAGAGTTTGCATCCTGCTCCTAATGCACTTGTAGATGAAATTCGTGATACACGTGTACCATGTTTTATACGTAGATTGATAGAATCTTTGGATAAAGATCCTATGGTATCTGATAAATTTGGATACCTTATTATAAGAGAATAACAAGATATATAGGCTTGTATATTCAAGAGTAAGGATAAAGGTAAGTCAACTTAAGTCTAATTCTTAATTCTATTAAATTCTTCGTTGACTTGATCTGTTCTGAGTTTGTAAATAACCATTGTCTAGACCTTCTGATATTTTATTTTACAAGCTCCGTGTATATTAGATATTCTTCTGTTTACTACGTTCGAGGACGGTGTTTTTCGAAATACTAGACTCAAATTCTGCTTCTTATATTATTATCTTTTTCATGAGAAATGCTTATAAAATGAATCTAAATATATTATGAATAAGTACATACGAGGACGGCTTGTTATCGTTTCGCTTGTTTATATATCTGTGAGTTTCCCTGTACTTCCAGGGTTTTTCATTAAATACTCATAGAATTGCAAACATCATTAAAGTTCATTATAATTAATCAGCGAATAAAAGGAGAGGACCTCCGTTAGTGCCGTGAAGTGAAATCTTGTACTGGGCTTTAGGCGACTCAGGTCGGTTTGTGTAGTGTAAACCTATCTTAAGATACCTATTATCCAAAGAGGGAAGAATTTCTTATTAATCAAACCTCTTTAATAGCTTAAACGCTGCCTAATTTCTTGACAGTTTTGGAATCTGTTGTCATTGAAACGCCAAATCTAAGATTTCGATTTTAAATCACCAAATTAAAATCGTGCTTTTTCATAAGCCATTGGGAAATATTATATATTCAATATGTATATAATAAAAATGTAGAAGTTACTAGATATTCATTGAATAATAATGACTGTCTACAGGCATTTGATCATGTAATGGTTTACCTACCTCACCTAACTATAATATATGAATACCGACCTAACAGGAGCTACAGTTTTATACCTAAACCATGATTTCGAACACGAAAATACTAAGTGCAAAGAGTTCGCAACCAATTGAATTACGTCTTCTGAAACAGCAATTGGCGAATTTAAAATGTAGTAAACGAAATCATATCAAAGATGTTCATCCATCTCTAGAAGTAAAAAGAGAATTAGAAAGGACTTTGAAAGATGTAGAGTTACAAACTGAAGCTCTTTTCCCGTCTGATATCAATATTTTACACAAAATCAGGTATTACGAAACAAAATCTCTTTGTAAAGATGTTATTTGTTTCAATTGCTTATTCGGAAATAACCTCCCACGAAATGATGTTGTTAAAGTATTGAAAGATGAAGATTGCGCCACCGATGCTATTTTTAAATGCGATAAAAAAGCAGGTAGACGTCTCAAATCTTTAGAAAAAAGAACTTCAACAAGTAAAACTGTAGCGGAATTGACACAGTACTCCAGTTCAAGTCATTCCATCTATACATATCCAACTAATCAAAGTAAAAAAATCAGCTGCAAACTAAAAGTTAAGTTTACGGCATCAGATTCCTCAGTTGCCCCAGAAACGGATGAAAACAAACTAGACTTTAACCATTATCTATGCAATGAAGAGTTTATTAATTCTATCAGACCACCTTTATCTTGTAGCATGCAACGATTTATTGTGTAGGCAAATAATCGTATACATATTATGACAGTTCCTGCCATTATTTTTAGTTTATAATTTAAGATTTGCTGAATAAAATAAAAAATAATTTATGGCAATACACTGAATAAGCGTTCGATAATTTGTATGATTTTATTTGCGAAGACTTTATATTTTCTAAAACAACATTATATAAATAATAAAATGCGTTGTTAATATCTGGTTTTAGGGTTTTATTCGGGCATGGATCATCTGTAGCGATGTCAATGTAGGCCATGTTGTTTTGAATGTTGCTTATAGCGTCGTCGTTGCATGTTGCGCTTGCGATGGGTGTTCGCTGATATAAAGTGAGATGGGATATCGGATTAATATCTGAAATTACATAATCTAATAGAAGTCATATTCGACGCCCCGTTAATATATTTTGTTATTAAATTAAATTGTGTTTGCTCTTTATTGCGATGGAACATCTAGCCCCAGCCAGACTGGGTAAGTTGTTCTCTAGTTGAGATTATTTGTTCCAAGATAAGAATCACTGTAACACATCAATAATACAAATGTAATAAGCAATCTTAAATCCAATGTCACCTGGCATCAACATCTTATAATTAATTTAATTTACTAAAATACAAATTAAAGTTTTTATCATTCTTGTTTTGAACCTTTTTGACTTTAACTACTTTGCTATGCCGACTAGGTGTTTCGCGCATAAGCTTTTTAATTTAGTTTGCTCAAGTCACTGTTTATAGATACACTAGATTTTGCCCGTGGATCCGCTTGCATTAATGTAGATTTACCTCTCAAATCCCGGTGACGCTATATGGGGTCGAAGCGTTGGGACGTGTTTTGTTTGCCGTTTTTTTATTATAAGGCCTGTATTTAAAATATTGTGTTGCATATCAATGTTCTCAGAATGAACCCAGCTTTTCGAATTAATATTTATCAACTGAATAATATTTTTCTAAATATTTTTTTTGTCACGTCACGTGACGTCACATGACGTAACGTGACGTCTATGTTATTTGTTCCGCTGTTATCTGTAGTTTTTATAGGGCAAGTATGTAAGTATAATACATTATTGGAAAGCTTATTCTTTCTATTTTTAGACACAATAAAAACAATAGTGACTATTGTTATTGTTGTATAACAAACTGAAGCCCAAAATAACCTATTACCATTTCTCAGATTTCCCGCCTTTTTTGATATTTTATTTTTTTATTATTTTATTATATCGTATTTCAGATTTTAATCGCTATGATAGTGTTATTTATTAGTATTTCTATAAAATATGTAAAAAACACGCACAAGGCTACATCAGAATTTTTTTTAGAAATTTTTCCATATTTACTTTCTCCGCGCTCTAAAATGTACTCGTCACGCACTTTCAAATGCTAATATCTTATTTTTTTCTCACAGACATTATACATACTTTTTTTTTACTATAAAGAGTATTTAACTAGGAAATAGAAAAAGTAAAACATCTTATTAGACAAATCAATTAATCTATATAATAAAGATATAATAATATCATCTCATATTTCCAATTCGGTTACTTTAACCAGACGTATAAACTAAAATATACACGTAAATGCGATGATTCATAACACTTATCGTAGCTTACAATGTATACTTCTAAGAAACACAAGCTTTGTTATCATAACTTTGCGTTCTAAATTATAAACATCTGCCGACCCACTCGACTACCGCTCAAGTGTCCTTGAGTGCCCGGGCTGCGAGGGGCGCGGGGTTTGAGAGGTTTATCAATAAATTTCTATTACTCAAAGACAGTACTTTTTCTTTGTGAAAGTTACGCTATATTCTTTTCTGTGCCCTAACAAGGTGTATGCAACATTTCATGATGATAAGTTGAGTTGTTTGGGCGTGGAAGCGTAACAAATAAACTCACATTTACATGTATAATATTAGCTAAGATACACATTCTAAAATAAGAAAATGGTAAAAATACTGGTATCATTGGGGTCAGTTGTTTCGCAGAACAAGTACCTACACGAGGCATTGGTAGGTACCTACTTTACCCTATTTAACGGTTTTTAATTTATTTATACAAACACATAGATATTATACTATTGTAAATTGTAACAACGCTGTATCGGCGAAAATACTTTTACTTTTTTTTCGTAGCTAATGTATATCCTTAGTCTCTGCCTACCCCTCTGGGAAACAGGCGTGAATCTATGTATGTATGTACTTTTTAAAAATTATATTGAATTGATTATTTAGTAAATTTTAATTTTTAGATTTTTGCATATCCGTTTGTCTGTCTTTTTGTTCCGGATTTATAATCACTGAACTAATTTAGATGCAGTATTTATAATTTATACCCTATCTATATTTCATTTAAGTTTCGTGGGCTGGAGATATGATGCGTAGTGTGAACCATTTACAATTGTTTCATAGTTTACAATACGTTTTATAAGCGCACTAACTATCTGTTGTATGGGCGACGTATTAACCGAATGAATGGTCTCTGTTGTTATAATCGTTTATCCAATAAAAACATTGATAAATAGATTGGCAGTTGCTGAAGATATCCGTGATTTGGATATCGGTTGTTTTATACGATTAGCAAAGCCTCCGTACTACTTAGTAACCAAGAGAAATCGTAGTCGCATTGAATGATGAAGGTGAACTCGTCTCTCAAGTCGTCAGCGGGCAGTAGGCTTGAGAGGTGGTTCCTTTCTCTTTGGCCGTTAAAGTTACAATAACGTGCACCAATTATATTTATCACACATTGATAATGACCTCAGCGATGACGTACTTGTACTTGTACGCGCCCGTTTGACAATCTATAACGAAACGCCGACCGTTTGAAAGGCTCCAAACTGTGTTAAGGCGACGCGACGGAGCTTTGGTGTATCCGAGGATCATGAGTATCATAAGATCACGGATATGTTCAAAAGCAGCAATATCACACAGCATTATTTAACCAGTTATTACGATATTAGTATATAATTTATATTAATCATAGACTTACTAAAATACCTACTACTGAATCATGATGCTAACGCGATGTTAAAAGTAATCAATCATCATCCAACTATGGCTAATGTTCGATCGTAAACATATTGAACATCTAAGACCCGAGTCATATTTTCCTTAACTTCTAGGTCTGCCTACATAATTAATTTCAAAGTGCTTTACTTTAAGGTACATAGTTACTAAACAGACAGAATTAATTTACTAGCTTGATATTTTATAAACAGGAGAGCGCGTATATGCAAATTATTTAGTTACGGAGCGAATGATTTGGTGCTCGCTTTGCCTAGAAAGGTACCACCTTCTTATAGAACAAGGGAAAGAGTCAATACTGCGTTTAGTCCTGTAATTAAAAGTTGCAGAGGCTAACATCTCTTTCCTAAATAGAAAACACAGATAGTCTGTCTTTTTTCCATCCTATTTTTCTTTAGGCACCATGCGTCTTGAAACTCTGATATGGTAAGCAACAGTAAGTAACGATTTACCATCAAGGGGACCATATATATTCCTACGATATCTTTGCCGTATCCCACCTTTGTTAATGTATACTCAGTGTTAAAGAAAAGTATCGTTTAAAGGTCGCGTCGTGCACGTGCTAAATATCAGTCGGCTACGTTATGTTAAATATCTGCTCCGCATCCCCGCAAGCACCGAGCATCCCCTGACAATGCAGTTATAATCAGCAGGAGTGACGACTAAAGATGTGTATTATTTTTTATGGAGCTATGGAAAAGTGCAAATATGTTTGCAATTTATATGTGCTCTAATTACAAGCCCCAATTTCAAAAAAATGATATACTCTTGTACTGTAAGTAAAACAAGCGTACAAAGAATTATAATATTTATATTTTAATCTACGTGTATAATTTCAGGAATGATTTTTGAGCTTGTTTTGCCCACAATACTAAAGTGAAAATGGCCTTAAGTCTTTTAGACTTGGACCATTCAATTATCTCTTTAAGTTACCGTAGTTATAATCAAATTGAGTCGACCATGGACGCATATTGACTATGTAAATTAGTTCCTACAACTTAGTGGTCTTTAGTTAGTTATTGAATGAGAATACTAATAAACTAATTCTATCCACGGTTGAGTGGTTGTTTTTCAAAGCAAATCTGTTATTTCCCATTATTAAATTATGGACCGTCAACAAAATTGCCAACACAGAGAAAAGATCCTCAGGCAGGATCTATGTATTACTTTACTCTTTGGGCAGGATTAAGCGATCTTGTCTGACAGCCCGCGGTCCGATAGCAGTAGAATTCGGGACGATTGAAGTAGTATAGAACTCCGTTTTGTCAAGCTTCATATACTAATTGCAATGTTCGTAGGTATAGCTACGTATAACCATAGCGGAGCGTAGATATGTAGGCAGCAAGCGATCAAATAAAATGCAGAGCGAGAGGCGATAGTTTACTTGCAGTCACAAAGTATAAAACAGTAATGAATAATTAATTATACCAAAAATACACAGTTATTTATACCAATTGCTAAACACTATTTAATAATAATAACGGTTTACGCTTGACCGTTTATGCAAGTGTTGATGACGTCATGGTAGGTAATAAACGAGTCGAAGAAATGTGCGGGCGCTATGTTACTTTTACGCAGGTGTTGGCCACGTCATTGTAGACAGTAGATGAGTCGAACGAATGCGCGGGTGCCACGTTACTTTCGCGCAGGTGTTCATTACGTCGTTGTAGACGATAGATGAGTCATTGAGTCGTGCGAGTGAACTGGCCTACTCGCTACACGATGCTATGTAGCAGATTTATTGTAAAAGAAGTTTGCTACGACACACTATCATAATTCATATGTTATAACTGTTATAAGTCATAACAGCTGCCGAATTTATTTTTAATATGCTAATTCTAGTTTTTGTCTAAATTATATTTAATCTACCTACATAAAATAGTCACAAAATGATAGGCCACTTACGGCTAATTGGCAACAATTATTATAATTACAATCGACTTTATTCAGAAAGAAACGGCCCGATCTTTTTCTATAATAATAGATAAGCGTCCCGTCCATAATGATTATAAATAGCTGTGCGTATATGACTAGATATTGTGTACCAAAGAAGGATACTGTACGGCTTTACCTACTAGTTAGGGCATCATTACAATGTATTGAGGTCTATGGACTATAGATTAGACGGCTTTTGTACTCTTCTTGCTCTATTGTAATATCGTAGACGAGGTGCTTTAGGGCACATCATGTAGCTTATAAATATTATAATAATTCTAACTACATGGTTTGTTGAATGTAATGGGTTTCTTTGTTATATAGACACGCAATTTTCTATATTTATTTTCTAATAGAATGTTAGTCACGTTCGTGCTACGTCACTAATTACTCGTCGGCTTCTACTTACTCCAATTTTTTTGGTACAGTAAGTCGGTTGTGTTTTAGCTAATTACAATGATACTTTGGTCATGCGGCAAAAGTCAGCGCTTATGACTCTTAGAAAAGCCAAACACATTTAGATCGGAATCTAAGTGTTTTTGGCTTTTCTGTTAAGTGAGAGCCATGTGGCCTGTTCTCAGTAGCCATTTCGCACACGTGTCATATTTTAAGGCTTTTAAATGTAATAAATTTATCTAGGCTTTATTTTAGAAAATGTTTTCGATATTCTCTCTAGACTATGGTAAAAGTGTATCATGGATGGAATATAATTAGGTATATCTGTAGTCTTTTTGCTATGCACATTACGCATCTAAAATTTTCGAGCCATTATTTACATAGCACGTACATAGTTACGTAGTTTTTTTCGAGTTTATTTTAAATTAAACCCTAATGAATTAATTACTTTTAAAAACTTCATAATATGGCACTTATTTGCGACGTTGCTACTTAGAACAGAACAAAAGGCGTAAACGTTTTTAAGTAATATTATGATGTCTGGAAATGTAGTCGGTAAAGAGCAATAACTGACTACCAACAGGCAGCGTAGAGACAATTTGAAAGGTAAATGTATAATATGCTCGCTCTCATGTAAAACATAGCTGGCAAAACGCTTACTGGACAAGTGGATTGTTAATTGAGATTGTCTGAAGGCTGGCTGGGGTAATATAGATTCAGAAGAACGGGTGCAAATTGGGATAGGCAGTTCAGCAATGGGCAGCGTAATAATAGGCTTTTAGCACGGTAATACTATTATACAGTAACCTATCTTCATACAAACGGTCGGAACTCGAGTCATACCTACGCGACCCGGCGTCGGCATGCACTCGGCACGCAACCAGTCGCGAATGCGCCGCAGTGACGAACGGACGGTGTGTTGTTTTTTAAACAGTAACCGCGCGATTTCTTTTACCAAAAATAAGTACAAGTATAGCCTATTTATTATGACAAGTAGAATATATTGTGCTGTTTTTGGTTGCATGAATTCCTCAATAATGCACCCAGAGATAACTTCGTTTAGATTACTTGGAAACGCCTTCCTATAAAATGATTATACTTACTAGTAGGTAGGTACGTAATTTAAGTCTTTTTAAAGGATCTTTTTTCCTCCCGAAAAAGAAATACTTGGACTAATAAATAAAGTGAATAAGTAAGAAAAGTGATTGACACGAGTGAACAACATGCATTTTTATTGAACACTTCCTATTCCATTCACAAAATATTTTAATTGTTTAAATAAAATAAAAAATATTTACAATTACAAAAATAGATAGAAACTCAAAGTAGGCAGTTTTAATTAAAATGCTGTACGTGGGCACCCCTATCGCATGTTTACGTACCGCGCGGCTGTAGGCATTTATTTCAAAGATACGGACGAGTTACAATACTGTATATTTATGTACTGTGCTTTTAGAGTATGCAGTTTATACTTGTGTATAAACGTAGATCGATGCATGCAGTAGGTATAATTAAATGCAATACGGAAATGCTCAATAAATTTGGTGCAGGTTTACTTCATAACATTGTTAATTGTTATAATTTGGAGAAGTGCCAAATGACCGCAATCCATTTGAATTAGGTATTTGTTTCGGCGTATTGAGTTGTAAAACAATTTGGTTGAGCTTCCAATTACTAAAATATAATTATTTACAGTAAACTTTTAATTAATTTCAACCATTCTTGTTTTTGACATGTTGTTAGACATCGTGTCTATCGCCGATGGCCATTAGTGCTCCGATACTGACTTTCTGTAATAAATATTATTAATTCTATAGTAATTCAGAATGCGTGTACTTATAATTTACTGATTATAGAATTGGTATATATAATAAAATTCTAGCTATCTACTATGTAGATAGCAGCGATGGCCTAGTGAGTAGATTTTTGTACTAACACGCTGATCTCTCGAATTCGATTCCATGACACGCATTTCTGATTTTCAAGGTTATGTAGGTGAACAGTTGAATGGCCTTTGCTTTAACATATAAGGGAAATATCGTAAGAATACTTATCTCGATGAGATTTCTCCGTAAAACACCTATTTACAAAGACTTATGTTTGTTGGCCATCTTAATTTGCGCTTGCGATGGACGGACTTGGACGGAGATATTTTGGTAGAAACTTCTCAGTAGCTTGGAGCCCAATGCACTACAGTAGCCTTTTTTTTAACGTGGGGAATGCATTGACGCATACCTCTCCGCTGAAAAGGGGAGCGGAGAGGTTATGTCGGGCTCACCCGGGAAAAGATGGAACGTCCCGGGTACTACAGACTAAACATACCACGGTGTGCCAATT
Source organism: Catocala sponsa (assembly GCA_963564715.1). Lineage (NCBI taxonomy): Eukaryota > Metazoa > Arthropoda > Insecta > Lepidoptera > Erebidae > Catocala > Catocala sponsa. The sequence goes on along the minus strand of OY751338.1, from coordinate 14,073,072 downwards.
CGCTGCCTTGGATAGTGGGTCGCTGGAACTGAAACTATAACAGTGACCCAACAAGCAGTGTCCAACACAGGCAAGAAATGCCTGCGGGCGACGACTCCTGGGTGTCACCCCGGCAAGACAGAGGGCGTCACTCCGACTCAATGGCTGGCGGACGGGAGATCCCCGTTCTCCCGCCCGCGGCCTTCACTATGGTGGCATCAGCCACCCGGTTCGTCAGCGGCGGCTCGGATCCTTAAGGATACTCTCCTCACGGATCCGCTCCATAACCTTCTTCCGCGAGATAACGTCCTCGCAGAAGGATGCGACCGCTATTCAGTTCCTCTCGCTGTCGACCATGGCTTTTTTCACGGCCGGCAGCGAGAGGTCGATACCTTCGAGGCCTTTGAGTTCACGGCGCTGCACCGCCCAGGCAGGACATGCTTTGAGCGTATGCTGCGTCGATTCATCGATCAGATGGGACTCGGTTCTCTCCTAGCAACCGTGTGCAGGTAATTGCCAAAGCAACCGTGCCCTGGCAACACCCGCACCAGTTGGAAGGAAAGAGTCCCATGCTGCCGCCCTGCCCACCGCTCTAACACCGGCTGGAGAGCCTCAACGGTTCTGAATCCCGCTAAAGGCACCTCCAGCTGCGCCTTCCATTTCACGAATACGCCCTGGCGGGCTCGGTTCCTTTTACCAATTATTACCTCCGGGATGAACACCTGTCTCCTCCCATACCGACGACATCACTTTAAACGTTTCGGCGAGTAGTGGAATTCCGGCCAAAGCGCAGGCTGCGTCGGCCGACACCGTGCGGTATCCGCGTATGACCCTGACCGCCATGACTCTCTGCGGTCTCCGCAAGAGAGCCCTACTGGGTGGTCAGGGAGTCCACCCACACCGGTGTGCCGTAAAGCGCCATCGACCGAACAACCCCCGTGTAGAGCCGACGACAACAGACGCTGGGCCCACCCAAGTTTGGCAAGAGCCGTCCAAGAGCGGATGCAGAGTCGAGGAGCCTCGGAACGAGACGGCTTAAGTGCTCGTCGAAACGCCATCGCCCTTCTAGTACCAGGCACAAGTACCTCATATGGGCCTGGATAGGTACATGAACCGAGCAAACTGGCTGTCAACCAAAATATGAATTTTATACAGGCAACACGGGTTTACTTCATAAATATTTAAGTAAGATATTTATCCTTCTTATGACACAGCGTAGATGGAATATCTACGTATATAATTAATATTATTTATCTCTCATTGTATACTATAGCATACCAAGGCAATATGCGGCAGGTTTTTTTTTTATTTTTTTTATTTTGCTCGTCAAAATGACCACACTCCACCTGATGGTAAGCAGTCGTTTGGTCTAACAGGTTATAAACATAATTAGATTATACCAGTAACAGTACTCACTTGATGAATTGTTTATAAAGCATCCAATCACTAATTCTGTTGGATAATAATTTAATTGAAAGCTCATCTGAATTTCAAGTGGGTTGAGCCTTTGCGCATTTATTCCACTCAAGTGGAAATCATAAATAAATTTGGTTCAACTGCGGTTAACTATTGCAAATTATTGTATGTGTTTTTGTTTAGAGCGGTTACTGGAACTTTGGATTATAAATTATTAGTATTTTGTTAATTCGTCCAAATAAGCTAATATGCTTGTGCTAGGATGTTTTGCTCCAGCGATCCACCCTTCATACAAAGCAGCAAGTTGGCATACTGTGATGGTTTTAGTCGGTAGGCCCGAAGCCTCGGGAGTGCCCGACATAAGCCTCTTGCTTCCCCTTGTGGCGAGGGGTTCGTATTAGGAGCATTCCCCAACATAAAGCAAAAAAATAAAATCAAAACAGAAGCGCTAGCCCATCCGTTTTTATTTTAATTCGAATCGCTTATATTGTATCAATCAGAAGTATAAGTATTTAGTTAATCTATACTAATACATATTATAAAGCTGAAGAGTTTGTTTGTTTGTTTGCTTGAACGCGCTAATCTCAGGAACTACTGGTCCGATTTGAAAAATTCTTTCAGTGTTAGATAGCCCATTTATCGAGGAAGGCTATAGGCTTTATATCATCACGCTAAGATCAATAGGTGCGGAGCACCAATGAAGAATGTTTCAAAATCTGATATATTTTTTCCTTTCGAGAGCTTTCGTTGCGTGTGATAGATATTTACATAAATCATACTTATGTATATTATGAGGTATAGGTAAATTTAATAATAAAATGTGATTTTTGTAATATCCATATCAGTTATAAAAACGTTCTGTGTACGTTCTGTGTAATATTAAATAATTTCTAATAAATCACTTATTTAACTCATCATAACGGACATTTGAATAGATATATTAAATTAACATTACATTACATAATATTAGCTAATAAGTTAAGTAATTATAAATCATGTTATGATAGTCATTTCAGTTATAAAATTATTTTATGTAATATTAAATTGTTTCTAATGGAAGTGCCGTTATGACTCGTCCGGTCGTTCTAACAAATTTAAATAAAACGTAAAATAAACTAAGTTGTATGTTTAAATTAATATTAAAATTAAACACAATGTTTTGTAATAGTAAATACCGTTCTAACACTATTTTGTATACAATTAAATAGCTTTTAATGAAACACTGATTTGACTCGTTATCACAAATGTGAATCATCCGTTGTTTGTGAGTCGTTATAAAAGGAGAGAGCCAATGTTCTGTAGTTCAGTTGGTCCTCGGCAATCAAGCGTAACACATAAGGTACGATACCGTTCTAATTATATTATGGCTGGTGTAATTGTTAATCTTTTAAAGTTGGCTCACTATAACCATTTTTATGCTAACCAAATTTGTTCTAAAATGATGCATTATTTGCGAAGGTATTTTTATAAACATGATATCCCACCAAAAACATAAATGTAAAAAAGGAGAGCCAAGTTCAATACAAAAATTATGCTTGGCTGTGGGCTTCGCCGCAAAAAGAATGGAGATCTAAATGAGTGCTAAGTTCTATGCAAAATTAACGGATAAAGGAACAAATTAACATTATGAACAAGTATTAAACTCTATTTCTTTGCTTTATTGAATACCTATAACAATTGCTGTTATTTAAAAATGTGAGTTCTTAAAGTAGGTTACATTTGACTTGGCCAGTTTTCATTACATCAGTCATTTTATAAAGTTATATATATATATATATATATATATATATATATATGTCGGAGATGTATTGTTCTCTATGGTAACGTCAGTAGTGGTGGCGGGTTTAGTGGGCGTTATCTGGGTAATATGCGAGCACAAAACACAACGATGCCGGTTTTACACTATTTGTATTTAGAATAAACAGTATTTTCACTTCACAATAATGTCGGATGAAAAATAACAGTTAAGACCGAGCAGTGGATTCAGGGCACTGATCTTACTTCTTTTTACACAACTCACAATTCAACGTTCCGACTCGATCAGTCGCTATCGCTCAAATGTGTCTCAACAACTGTCGGCCCTCCTAAAGTAAAGATGGCGCCTCGACCCCACTCAAGCACGCGCTCTGCTCTGATTGGTCGTTACGTGAATTACAATATTCATAACTTTTATTAGATTAATAATGTTGATGAGCTATAGAATAATTTAACAAATTAAATTAAATTAAGAATTTTAAAAGTAATTAAGACGTAGACAATTTATATTGTGAATTATACGTGTAAATAACAATCAACCCGACTCATAGCTTCCTCCGACACGGCCGTCCTGACATATCACACGCCCTCGTGTGTTGTTGAAGACCGCACATCATCGTTATCTGCAGAAAAAAAAACGAAGAGATACTTGTGTATCGTTCGGCCACTCCTGACCTATTCCTGACCTACTGGAGGAGATCGTGTACATCTTATCTTCTGCGCAACAACTTCATTTTAGATATTTTCATTGAATAGGTGCTCTATAATGATAAGCCTTTCGCTACCGAATCTAATTCTTAATAGACTCCATACGACCATACCACATACTACATCAAGTCAGTAGTATCGAAACAGCCACCTTGCCGTTTATTGCGTTACACATTTTGAATTATTAACAATACCCATAGTACAAGCCCTGCTTAGTTTGGACTAGATGGTGTTGTGTGTATGTGGTAGAATATTATTATTAACATCTAAATGGCGACCTTGCCTCTTATTCTACTAATTTCACTTTTCAATGGCCACCTCGCCTTCAGTGGCCACCGCGCATTCAGTGGCCTCCTCGCCTACCATGAAGCACGACAACCAGACTTTTTTTTGTTAATGTCCTCACTTCAGTGGCCTCCTCGCCTACCATGAAGCGTGACAACCAGGCTTTTTTTTAATGTCGTCACTTCAGTGGCCTCCTCGCCTACCATGAAGCACGACAACCAGACTTTTTTTTAATGTCCTTACTTCAGTGGCCTCCTCGCCTACCATGAAGCATGACAACCAGACTTTTTTAATGTCCTTACTTCAGTGGCCTCCTCGCCTACCATGAAGCATGACAACCAGACTTTTTTAATGTCCTTACTTCAGTGGCCTCCTCGCCTACCATGAAGCATGACAACCAGACTTTTTTTTTAATGGCCACCTCGCGTTCAGTGGCCACCTTGCCTTTCGCAAAGCTAACTAAACCTTAACAACCACCATGTTGCTAGGATATCTTATAAAGAGACTATTCGCCACACACACACAGACACACTCCGATAGTTAATCATTTTAAACAAAGACATCTATAGCTATCAAAGTAAATGTAGTTTCTTGTCCTATGCCTGCTAATCAGTTAGCTACACTTTGCCTGGGCTGCGCCTGCATCGAAACAACATGGAAACTTCTCACCGGGCTTTATAAAACGTGATCCATAACTGGCTGCATTGTACAAACATCTACTCGACGGTCTACATGCTCCAAACTTGCATAGACTTCCTTTTTCGGGCAGTGCGTCGCGATGCGGTATTTCTTTTTGTTGCAGTATTATTATTCAACAGTGGCTTCTTCTGGAGTCCGACATCCTTAGCTTGTTGCGGCGCATTGTTAACACAATTGTAGCACTGTCTCGCTTAGCCAATTCGCGGCTTCCTTGTTTTTGTTAGAAAGCTGAACTAATTGAGCCTTGATGCCATCAAATCGCACATTGATCTGCAACGTCCCATTGTGCATCTGTGAACAAGAAATAATCTTGGAGTAAACTGTTAACCTCGGCCTACCTGATCAAATTGTGTTAAGGGAACTTTTTTTATTTATTTGCAACAGTTAAATGTCTTATCCTCTCAGTGAAGATCATTCGCAAAATCAAATGAACCAACGATCAAAAGATCTCGATCACATACAATGACATAACATGGCCTTTTCAACAGCTAGTGACCGCAGTCACCCATACCGCTATCGCCTCCCGCGATACGACCACCAACAAAAGTCTCCTCCGAGACCCACGTCATCGCTGCACCACCAGCTGCACATCGCCCCCTGAACAACTCACATCTGAGTTGCAGTTACGACTACAGACAAGTGCGTACAGTGCCACCAAGTAGCCATGGTATGTGTCTACGTACTCCCAATGGTACCTTCGCCAATGTTCTCAACATCGGATGCCCAATCACAGCAGTTTAATTTCGAAGGAACTTCACTTCAAGGCATATTTCTTATATGAACGCGAGCGTACTTGTAAGTTCAGTTGCCAGTAAGGGACTTCAAAGATAACGGCCTCCATCAAGCAATTTCACAATGTTAAATGGCTTACTCAGGATTCAACAGAGTTTGACTCGGTTTCTTTTTTCATTTTGAGTCAGAACTAGATCACCATTTGGAAATTTTATTAGTTTAGCTATATTACAGTCAAACCAAGTTCCTTGCCGCTTGTTCTCTCGTTTTCTAAATAGCTACTGCTACTTTAATATCGTTAATTACTGAAAGGTCCAGAGGTCGCGCTACATGTCTTATTAAAAGTTCAAGATGAGCTGCGATAGCTCAGTGGGGAGACCAACAGACTGCAATGCAGAGGGTCTCTGGTTCGAACCCACGTCGCGCACCTCTGACTGTCGGAAGTTATATAACTTTTCGAAATGATGTGCGTATTGATTGACAATTATCGCCTGCTCCGTGCCTCGGAGAGCACGTTAAGCCGTCGGTCCCGGCTGCCATGAACATCTATGGCAGTCGTTATTGGGAGAGAGTCGACACAAAAGATCCCACTGGGTCGAAGTGTCGCCGGTCTGCACTGACTGGCTCCCACATAAGATAAAATAAAAAGTTCAAGATGACTATCACTTGTCATGCGGTACACGCCCAGCTTATGCTAGCTCTAAACTTCACCTGCTGTAGCTCTAAACGCATCCTGCTACTATTTATCACGCCGTTTCTATATAAGATAGTACATAAGATAATACCATAAGATTTTTTTTTTACCAGGATTGACTGGAACTGTTAATATCTGAAACTAAAAATTCCTTTAGTATACTTTGTACGATTTGCATTAAGGCTGAGCCTATTAGATGGACGGTAGACAGTACGGTTCGAGTCTTATAGCCTATTTTCTTTATAAATCACCCTCTGTTACCAGAGTGCGGCGTAAGGCCTTGATATAATAATTCGAGAATCACTCAGTATCGCAACTAAAAACTATCAATAGCAATATTGCATTACTGTTTAAATTATACGACGAAAATACATTACACGTACCAATGTTCATTGGTTTTGTAAAAAAAAAGCAAAATGCTATTTATCGAATGAACTGTATAAACTGGAAGCCCACTACAATTTTTAAATTGTCGCGTTCAATTATTTCCTCGTAATATTTTAGATAATCGTCCGGTCAAGTTTGAAACAATATAAGAGTGCCTTAATCTGTAAATCACATAAAATTTGTTCTGTACCATTTACTACCTCCGTTATAAAAAGAAACAATTAAGTTATTATGCGATAAGGTACACTGAAAAAAATGCTAAAGTGCATTAATTACGCTAGGTATGTCCATACGCAACGTATTACAAACGCGGATGTGAATTTGTTTGTTATAGTTTCACTCCTCAATAACTCAACCGATCATTACAAAACATACATGATGTCAGGGGAACAGAAAAGTACAAAGGGCCTTGTAAGACTTTATCCAGGACTGTAACTAATATAACCTAACTCAACATAACCAACATTTATGCGAACGAAGACGCAGGCAAAATCTAGTGAAACAATAAAACAATTTATTAAATGCGTCAATAATAACGATTATGTAATCTTTGCCGTCATTTTTGCCACTGTTAGTCAGTCAGCTAAAGAAACTAAGCACCAAACAGACTCACAATCAAATTCGAAATTAAAGGCAAAGGAAAACCATCTGGCACAGTATTTCTATTAAGTACGCGATAGTCCACGCTTATACGATCACTACCTTTGCGCTTTTTGACTAATAGAACGGGACTCGCGAAAGTAACAACTAGGACCAATACTTGTAACAATTATTATTCGTTAATTTTAGTACGTACAACCTGCCTGTAATTTAAGCTTAATTGGCATGGACGATGTTGAGCGATAAGATCTGGATTGATTAGCCGAATAATCACACGCATTTTCCATTAACCATTTACAATGAAATTTAAGCTAAAACAACATTAACATTCGCATGTTGTCCGAGTAGACCTCGAAATCAACATTATGAAAAATAATTACCTACTGAAGGTACTTCACAAATAGTAACTAAGTTATTGTAATTGTAAATCCTTATTTTAAAATATCACGGCCTATTATAACCTCATGTTTTATAACATATTCGGGTAGAATATGGAACAAAATTGCAAGCTTATTCTTATTAAAAATAACCTCAATCAGAGTTCCTCGGTACAACAAATAGCGGAATTATCAATACCAATTATTTGAACAGAATTATCATAACGAGTGCGTTTAAATATGTCTGCTACAATTAATTAATAATTACACAAGAGAACATTCGGCCCCGGAATCGAAATAAAATGAAAACGACTCACCGGATTTTTGTAACTAACAGCACAGAGACCATCTCGCAGCTGTCCAAACGGCGCTCGCTTGTTGAGCTCGATCAATTGCATCATATTCCTTTGCTGCATCTCAAACGTAGTATACCAGTTAGAATGGAGTTCAGATCCCACTTCTGATGTCGGAGATGTATTGTTCTCTATGGCAACGTCAGTAGTGGTGGCGGGTTTAGTGGGCGTTATCTGGGTAATATGCGAGCACAAAACACAACGATGCCGGTTTTACACTATTTGTATTTAGAATAAACAGTATTTTCACTTCACAATAATGTCGAATGAAAAATAACAGTTAAGACCGAGCAGTGGATTCAGGGCACTGATCTTACTTCATTTTACACAACTCACAACTCAACGTACCGACTCGATCAGTCGCTATCGCTCAAATGTGTCTCAACAACTGTCGGCCCTCCTAAAGTAAAGATGGCGCCTCGACCCCACTCAAGCACGCGCTCTGCTCTGATTGGTCGTTACGTGAATTACAATATTCATAAATTTTATTAGATTAATAATGTTTATGAGCTATAGAATAATTTAACAAATCAAATTAAATGAAATTAAGAATTTTAAAAGTAATTAAGACGTAGACAATTTATATTGTGAATTATACGTGTAAGTAACAATCAACCCGACTCATAGCTTCCGCATATATATATGTGTCGGAGCGTTAAGAAAATAATAATCATTGGAATGTAATTTATTTCTGTAATTGAAGTTGACACATTCAGTGGACGAACTCGCTGCGTTACGGATCAAATCAGAGATAATCACAGTAAACCTTTATTGTTTTATTTCTCTTGTATTTGCCTATAATTAGTATACGTACGAAGTATAATACCACGCCTATATTTTGTTGCTACATCATGTAAAAAGCGAGTGTTGCCGTCCTTACTCTCCGACATCAGAAGTGGGATAGCGAGTTGACATCCAAACTCCCCGACATATATATATATATATATATATATATATATATATTTTAATTCTGATAAAAATTGGCCAAGTCAAATCTAACCTACTTTAAGATCTCACATTTTTAAATAACAGCAATTGTTATAGGTATCCAATAAAGCAAAGAAATAGAGTTTAATACTTATTCATAACAACAGTCATTTTATAAATATTACTTGTTCATCATTGAGTACTGATTTGATTTCGAGCGTACAAGTAACTGTACCTACGGTAGAAAGAGCGTTGAAAGCGTTACAGATCGATAAGGGACCAGGGTGTGATGTAGTCCTCCTATCTTCTGGAAGAGATGCGCTTCATCTATCTCGCTTCCTATAACGTATATTTATAATCGTTCTTTAGAGACGGGTATTTTCCCGGAGATATGGAGGAGGGCTAACATTGTTCCTATACATAAAAAAGGCTCACGCACTAAAGTAGAAAACTATAGAGGCATCTCCATCCTAAATACTGCGGGGAAGGTATTTGCAAAGTTTATTTACAACGTTGTATATTCTTACATAGAGAGTCACATACCCAACACACAACATGATTTTTTAAGACGACGATCTACGGTATCAAATCTAGCCTGTTTTACGGACTTTGTTCTCAAAAATACAGATAAGGGTGGGCAGGTGGATGTCATCTACACTGGTTTTGAAAAGGCGTTCGATCGTGTGGATCACGTCATCTTGCTTAACAAACTATTTCGACTGGGGATACGTGGCAATCTACTACGATGGATCCAATCATATCTGACCAACAGGTCCCAGGCTGTAGTTGTTGGAGGATATCGATCAAATTTCATTAAAATACCAAGTGGAGTTCCGCAAGGATCGCACTTAGGGCACTTTTACAATGCGTACTTGTTCGATCTCGCAGACTCCATAAAATTCTCAAAACATCTAATGTACGCCGATGACAAAAAAATATTCCATAAGATTAGCTGCCTTGATGATTGTGTAGAGCTTCAAAGAGATCTCAATAATTTACTTGATTATTATTCAAAAAATAGAATAACAGTCAACATTAATAAATGTCAAATGGTTAGTTATACACTAAAAAAAGAACCTTTTAATTATGATATCCCAATTAAAAAAGTAAATGCGGTCTGTGATCTAGGTGTATTATTTGATAACAAATTATCCTTCGGAGAACACATTGACTACATCGGGGCTAAAGCTTTTAAAAATCTTGGATTTGTCCTGAGATCTTGCCAAATGTTTAATACTATAGCAGCACTAAAAACCGTATATTTTTCTTATGTAAGCAGCACACTTGAGTATGCTTCTCCAATTTGGTCTCCTTTTTACCTCATATACATTAATCAACTTGAGCGCATACAAAAAAAAGTTTCTTAACCCTATTCTTGGCAAAAAAAAAAAAATATTATTTTCAAATAATTTTCAAATATGATGTTAATTATGAATCTAGGATTTAGGGAAAAATATATAAAAAAATTGCACATAACCAGATAATGAGATCCTTTATGTATCTTTGAAGATACATTGCCAGCTTAGTAAAAAACTTTGACCTTACTTGTAAGTGTCTTTAAGGATACGTTGCCAGGTTTGAGGAAATAAAATGCGCAAAATTTTCTTAATAATATATGTATAAAATTTGCATGTAGTAACAAGTATAGTTATAAAACCAAAATCAACTTACAGATTTATTAAAATAAAAAGAAAAAAATAAGTTATCGAAACATTTGAAGTGTACTGTGTAGCTTAAAATTAAATAATTACTTATCGGTATGGAATTTTACAAAACAATTTCTTTCCGGCTTAAAACACAAGCGTAACGAGCACTTGGCACACATTACCGTAGTTTGGCCCTTGACACAAAATTTACATCGCCCTTTCGACCCAAACATTGGAAAATGGCCGACCTTATCGTACCTTACATCCGGTGTAGGTCGTGGTGCTACAGGGGCCTGTATTATTTTCGACGGAGTTGGTCCAGAAACTTTATAGTTGTCGACCATATCTCCTCGGCCCTTTTTCAGGAGGCTCTGTGCTACTTGGTACCTGAACATTTTTAGAGGCATTGTCTTTCCCGCACTATGTCGTTTGTATAAAACCCAGCTATTATTTATGCAAATATCCAGGACTTGCGACACTAATGGCAAATACCATCGATGGCCTCTGAAGTCTGTTCTATACAGGGCGATCAACATGTCTGCTAAGTCTACGCCCCCCATATGGGCGTTATAATGTTTAATAATGTCCGGGCAGGGTACCGCTATTCTTCTTTTCGCAACTTTGTCATAACGTTGTATGGTACTAACAGGCTCAGCTGCCACATAACTACTAGCTGTGGTTACACATTTGTTGTCGTACCATTTGACGATACATAATTTATTTTTGTTACAGACAACTTGCGAATGAGAGCCTCTAGGTTTTTATTTCAGGGCTTTGTCTGTAAGTAAATATTTTTCCGCTCCTCGCAGTCTGTTAGACCTAATGGTACCTAAAGAAAATATGCCCATTTCTTCTCGTAAATAATTTACCAACTCTAAACTTGTAAAAAAATTATCAAAATATACCACAGAACAAGCACGGTCTGGTATACTTTTACATAGAGCCAGAACTACCTTAGCACCAAGACCAAAACTAGACTCCTCAGGCGTTAGCGAATCATACCGGAAAGTATCTTCACCACCATATACTATAAAGTCGTACACGAAACCAGATATGCCAGCTCGAACAAAAATTTTATAGCCCCATTTTTTTGGCTTGTTTTTAACATATTGTTTTCTATTGCCAGCTTTTTTACCCTTATATGGGACCATCATTTCATCAACACTAAATCTGGTTTCGTGTGGGACTTTCAAAAAGTTTTCACGTACTTTTTGTAACAAGGGCCTCACTTTAAAATAACGGTCACCATCGTCTAACAAATTATTATTAAAATGAATGTATCTCCTTATCAATTGAAATTTTTTAAGTGACATAATATCTGCAATGGGACTGTAGCGGAGCTCACGCGACCAATAATCTGTGTAAGCTGGTAAATCGACAATTCCCATAAGAAGGTTAATAGCTACGAAACATCTTATGTCTTCTTTAGTAAAATTTAGAGTTTTTCCTTTTTGTTGCACATAATACAGGTTAGATTGCTCGGTTATGTAATCAAAAATTTCGTCTGTAAAAAAATCTGTAAAATACTCGTAAGGAGTTTTGACTATTTCAGGTTGCGGAAGATTTTTATCTGAGATCTGGGCGAAATGTTTGAATTTATTTTTAGTCCACTGAAAATTTAGAGGCTTTTGCAAAATACGTTGGGGTGTGACTATTCTTGCAGTCCTTCCGGATGTTGTAAGTCTTCTTGGTCGGCAGTTAGAGGCAATTAATGGAGATGGTGGCAAAGAAAGGGGTGAAGGAGAGCCATTTTGCGTCAATGAAAATGGTAGTCGAGCTGGAAGCGGCTGAGGAGAAGGCAGCACAGGCGAAGGCAGCAAAGGTGACTGAGTAACAGCGTCTTGTACGTCTACTATTTCTTCATCAGATAGCAAATTCAAGTTTTCTATAGAAGAAGGCAAAGACGGTGCAGGGGAAGAATCGGAGTCAGTCACATGGTTATGGACATGACTCAAGCCAATTGAAATCTGCTGAAGTTCATCTTCGGATTCAGATTCATCGTCGTCTGATTTTTTGCGTGATTTTGGTACTAGAGCACAAATTCTTTTTGCTCTGGAAAAAGATGGTTGCGTCCCTCCCTGAAAAAAAAGCTCTCTCTCACACTCATGCCAAGCATACAATGCCCTTTCCCCAAGACACAGATAAAAAATAATACTAATAAAATCTTAGTGCATTAGCAATGTATCCTATAAGATACGCTAACCTTGTAAAAAGAATCTTAGTACACCTAGCAACGTATCTTGTAGGATACATTCAATTTATTTGTAAGTTTGCGAAGCCAAGCGTAATTATTTCTCCTGTTTAATTAGTTTCCAGCATAAGTACAACCATATGAAATATTATAACACCAATTCCTCATACAATTTTAAAAGAAAAACTATTAAAAATAATAAATTCTCACCTTCTTCCGCGGAATTGCACTCAACCGGTTCGCCATTTTGACAAGTTTTGAAAAAGTAGTTGACGTAAGCTGTCATTGTGTCACTAATGTGCGTTCAGAAACGTATACTTTAAAGAAAAATAAGTTAACGTTCCGTTTTACATGCATTATAAAAGAGGTGTATTTTTTTAAAAGATGATGTGTCTTACAAGACACGTTGTCAAGAAAAGGGTCATCTTAATTATCGATTCCGTAATCCTGCCTTGTCGTATCAACACAATTGTGAGAGGTACGATTTTCTTACTTTAAATGATAGGCGTAAACTAATAGATATGTGTGTCTTATATGATATACTAAACGGACATCTGAACTGTCCTGAATTGGTCTCGCAGGTTACATTTAATGCTCCAATACGTCGCACCCGTCAAACATAATTTTTACATGTTCCCCGACATTCAACCAACCGCGCTTGTAACTGTGTGCTCACCCGCTTTGCTCGCACCTATAACACTATATTCCAAGAGGTTGATCCCTTCTGCTGTTCTAAGAAATCTTTTAAATCACAATTAATAAAGATATTAAAAGATAGGCAACTACGCCCAACTTAATTTCATCTCCTGCTATTCTTATGTGTATGACCAGTGTGTTTATTTTTTATATTTCTAAACTCACAAAGTTTGTATTATATTCCATGTTTATATAAGAGGTTGTAAGTAGTGACCTTTATACGCTGAATTTGTTTAAGTATATTAAGTTATTTAGGGAAACCTGTTATTGGCCATATAAAATTGTACTATACTCGATTTGTTAAACAAACTGTATCGCTGTTGGTTTTCTTAATAAAAATAAATAAATAAATAATGTTATTTTGTTCCTAGAAATACATATTTGGATTTTGCATAGAACTTGGCACTCATTTAGATCTCCATTCTTTTTGCGGCGAAGCCCACAGCCAAGCATAATTTTTGTATTGAACTTGGTTCTCCTTTTTTACATTTATGATTTTGGTGGGATATCATTACTTTTTGTAAGGAAAACTTAGATTTACTTCTGTTCTGTGTACAATTATGTGGTGCCGCGCGCCGCCGATGACACACCGTTGGCCGGTTGTTTAGCGCGTATTACAAGTTTTTTGTATGAGGACATCACTTATTTTTTGATTTAACTTTATTTTTATATTTCTGTTATATAGCAAATATAATAATACATATATTGGGATAGTTTCAAATATCTGATATACTGTTCAAACGCTACAATATTTTTTTTTTGTATGGAGTACCCCTCTATTTTTTAACTTTTTTTTATTTTTAGATTTTTTCCTACGCTTACACACAATTACCGAGCTGGATTCCGAATTTCATCCTTCTAGGTCATCAGCAGGTTAGGTTTAGGTACACTATATGTCAGTCAGTGCTAAAATTTACGACTTTTTGACCTTCATATCTTTATAACCGTTTGACCTACCCTTATGAAATTTGGGCTTCTCGATGTCCTTATGGATATAATTAAACACACGTAGTTGTTTTAAGTGTTTACGTTAAAGAGGTTTTGAGTTATAGAAGGGTCAAAAGTGGCACCAAGTGGTTCGTGTAATATTACACTCGGCGCAGGCTAGCCAGTTCCTTTGCTTGAACTTGGCTTGACACGCTGCCGCGTGTCTAGATTAATCCTTATCCAAATAAATACGTTATTCATCACAAGTATTTAATTTAAAACAAAATTGCCCTTTGCATCATTCGATTTCAGTGAATATCTTGGGAGATATCGCAGTTTTAAAATAACTTCGCAGAAAAATAATTACCCATTACAGACATAAAAACGATGTTTCTCCTGGTTTATTCTGCGTGATTTTAAATTAGCACTGTAGGTATATTTATAAAATTTTGTTCAATGGTTCTTATGTGGTTCGTGGATTTAACAAAGAAAGTTTCAGCTTCTTTAAAATTGTATTATAGGTGCCTACGACCCACTCTCTCTCTTATGTGACGCAGGCGAAGTTGCGCGGGTCAGCTATCTATACTAATTATTATGAAGCTGAAGAGTTTGTTTATTTGTTTGTTGGTTTGAACGCGCTAATCTCAGGAACTACTCGTTCGATTTGAAAAATTATTTTAGTGTTGGATAGTCTATTTATCGAGGAAGGCTATAGGCTATATAACATCACGCTACGACCCACGGGGGCGGCGCAGTAACGATAAACGCGGGTGAAACCGCGGGAACATCTAGTGTAATATAAAATCACGCAGTTGCCGCTATCGAGACAATATTTAGGTATTTGTATACCTAATCGTTATTGAGGTTAAATTTACCTTTCATATTTGACAATAGTGACGATGACTGTAATCAAGATTTATGTATATATAGAAAATAGAAGAGGATGAGCTATCTTTGCAAAACACCAATGTATCTGTGGCTGTAGCCGGTATCTAATATTGCGTCTGTAACTTTGTAACGCTTTTACGCCTTAATAACTCCACCGATCATCATATTCGCAAACACTTTTTAACGTGAAAGGACAAACAGGACCTTTCATCCATAAAACGCGAGCGAAGTTACGGGAAAAAGCTATCAAATCTATCATAAAATAAAAGATCATCTTACCACAGCTTTCGTGCCTTTCATAAGTGCGCTTATTTCGCACCTGAGTTGCCTTTGAGCTGTCAATATGTCAAGCATCGCCAACATAACAACGAATAGATTGACCAGTTTCATGTAACTGAGGTACTTTAGTCAAATGGAAGAAGCCAATGGCATGGCTATAGTATGTTTCTTACGCACAATAAGTTGTAGGTACATAGAGGAAATTTCATTGCGCTGTGAAAATCCATTACGATTTTTCTTTGATTAGCTTTATTGATAAGTTTAATGTTTAGCAGAGCTGCTGAAGAAAATATAAATGTTTGTATATCCACGATAGTGTAAGCAGATGTGTACCATATAATATAGACAGATACGATTTAAGTTCACCGTAAAGATAAACCTATAGTAACTACAAAAGCGTTTTTAGGAATAATATTGATATTGAAGAACCGGCTTAGCCAATTTTTTCGGTTTAGTTAAAGTATGGCTCGCGCTTTGACTGTGTACCGAATAGATTGGTTGCTTATACGTATAGAACAGCTATCGTGAAGCTTCGCAGATATATTGTACGGGCAATACAAATAGACTAAAACTAACTTTACTTGAGCAAGTCAATTGAAGGCGATTGAATAGAGCTTCGGGTCAAAGTGTTTCGTCTAAGTGATGATATTAGTAATTTAACATTATTGCGAAGGTATCTTGAAGTGCTTTAAAGTTTCAAAAGCGGACACAATTCAAAGTTTGTACCAGCCGTTAAGGAGAACTTTGAGTATAATAATATTGTCAATTGTGATTTGTTCAGGCGTCGATAATAGGTAATTTGCCTATGATTGATTTTCATGTTATTATAATACGTTACAGCAAATAGCATCCATAAGTATAAGTGTTCTATGATAACAGAATCGCAATTAGTTGCAAAGTGAAGCAACATCATCATTCAGATTTTGAAAAATTTCAATACCTGATTGTAATATCATACTGTCTCCTTCACACGGCTTTACTTAAGTAGCGGTTATCTACTTTTTCTGCCATTTGATATTGATATAATACAACATGTAACATAATAAACGCACACCCTGAAAGTAGTTTGTTCAAAATCGGCTACTGAATCAATTCCAGCAATTTTTAATGTAGGTAATTTTTATTCCTAAAATAATTAAAACGTATTAAATAATTATAGTCACCTATTTATTAAACAGCTGAAATAAACGAAAATGTATCATAATTCAAGACAATAAGGTTTTTGATGCAATAACGGCAATAATGTTAGATTTATTGTAATATACCCATACTATGCGCGCACAATATGGAGAACTAATGCGTTAAATTAAAATATTTAAGTACATAAAAGTAACATTTTAATGGTTATACTATTATTACGATTTAATAATCTAATTGGGGTTTTTGTGATTGTTAACGCACAATCACAAAAACCCCAATTAGATTATTAAATCGTAATAATAGTATCTGTGACATGTTGTATAATTATATAATTTACTTTTGAGATTTTTTCATTTCAAGAAGTCTTTGGATTGTATATTTCTGTTTACACATATTTAAATAAAAAAATGTCTAAATTCGCTTTTTTAGCTTTAATAATACTTAACCGCTAGCGTGTCTTTATGAACATACCTTTCTAGTTTCTACTAAATTGTACCTATTGTGTGTGCTAATTAGAGACATCTCATGAGTTATGCGTGTAATCATGCATAACTCTCAGCTGCACACTGTGGCTTCTGTGGCTCTATATATATATATATATATATATATATATGTACTTACCTTGTGATGCACAAGTAATAAGTACCTATCCTTAGTGTTTGTTGTTTCAATATTTGTAATGTCCCTAGCAATGCAAACATTTACCGTAGATTTAAAAATATTAGAGTGTGTGATTTCTGACTTATGATACTCGTAGTCAGAAATCACTCACGCTAATATTCATTTTCATATTAATAATATAAGTTAAGAAACTAATATAATAAATATGAAAATGAGTTTGTTTATTACGCTTTCACGCCTTAACTACTCAACCTATCATCATGAAATTTTGCATACACGTTGATAGGAGTACAGAAAAGGACATATTATGGTAATGTTCATACAAAAAATGTACTATTGGCGAGGGATTGAAAATTGACATAACATTACCTAAACATAACATTTATGCTAGCAAAGCTGCGGGCAAAATCTAGTGGATGAATAATAACGTCGAACACTAATTGGTATGGTGCCTTAACGAACAACTATTTATAACAATATTATTATATACATGGTTCTTGTATAAATACTATGAGACGTGTAGAATACCCATTTATAAACTAGTCAATTTATTGGCTTTGCATAGCACTGAACGCATGTTTGCTATTCCGACAGGCATGGATATATTTGTACACGACATTTTCTTGGCTGTTGGAGCGAAAAAAATTCAATTTCCGCACATGGCTTTGAAATAGCGAGTGGCAAGCAGGCTGTAATCTGACTCGTCAATTTTAGCATTTTAAAAAAGCGATGGTGGTATTATGCGTGTTTGTCCATTTCTAAGTTAAAATATTATATATAGTTATTTTAAACAAACTAACTTATATCAACTAAAGTTTTTCTAAAAGATTAAGGGAAACTGTAGATATCATCGTGTCTGTATTTTTATAATCGTAATTGGTAACCTAAGGTTTAAGGTAAACACCTGGCCACGTTTAATCTCATGTCTCTTGAAAGAACCGGACTATAATAGTGTATAGTTTGATCTGCGTAAATGACGTTGCGCGTGAACTATAGTTTGGTAAAGTCGAGGGCATTACTTAGTGACATGTTTACTAGGTATAATTATATTATGTATTACTAGGTAGGTGTATAATATAATTATATAACACAGCATCTGAAGTGCCTGTAGAGCAGTCTCGGCTGTCATTTTCCATTGTGGGCGTGTAGATGGCGGATGTTTCGAAATAAACACACAGTTGCACTACATAGTTAATCTTCTATAATTTTAATTTATTACACTAACACACGAAATAAATCATAATGCTATGGATTAAACTAGCCAATAGGTTAGCATGTGTCCGCCTCGCGTAGGTACCAGCTGTCAATCTTTTTTTTTCTTTTTTTTTCATTTTCATTTTTTTTATTTTGCTCGTCAAAATGATCACACTCCACCTGATGGTAAGCAGTCGTGTGGTCTAAGAGCAGTGGCCTCCACACCGCCCCCACAGTAGCCGAGGCGATGTTGAGGTCTCTACTTTGACGGCCTGAGAAGATGCTTTTTCACGCCCCGCTTAAAGGACCCAGGATTGAAGGAAGAAGGAAACACGTGCCTTGGCAGAGAATTCCATGCCTTGGTCGTTCGGCAGAGGTATGAGGACCCAAACTTTTTGGTACGCGCTCTAATCGACTCTACCGTGTAAGGATGGCATCTGAGCCCAGCACGCGTTGTTCTGGATAGGAAAGGGGAGGGCGGGATAAGGTGGAATAACTCTTCAGAGCACTCCTCGTGGTATATTCTGTAGAAACATGCCAATGAGGCAATGCCCCTACGGAGTTGCAGAGGTTCCAGTGAACTCGTGACCTCTGGATCTCCGATGATACGGACAGCCCGCCACTGTAACCGGTCGAGAGCGTCCAGCAAGTACTGCGCGGAGCCATCCCAAAGATGAGAACAGAGTACTGTTGCGCCACTGTACAAGTGCGCCCTTGCGTGGAGTACCACGCAAGGGCGCACTTGTGCCTTATACAATAGGCACAGTTGCCCAGGCGTGAAGAACCGCCTCACCCTGTTCAGAACTCCAAAAATCGAATGACAAACTGTCACTACGCTTGGCGCTACCTACTACCATATACGGGGTTAACCGCTCTTATTTTTATTTCTAACATAATTATAGTACAATATAAATTAACGGCAATCGTATCGATTTAAATCTGAAACAAATTTATATTAGCTAAATCAATTATCATTTTAATCACTTATCCTTTTAAAATTAACAAAAATAATATTCAGTCAAACCGCGCTCCGTCACATATAACAAATTCTAGTAGTAGGTACCTATATTATGTTGGTAGTAAGTATATCCTACAATTATATGAAATTTAATAACCACGGTGATGATACAATAATTATTAAAAATAAAGGTGCAAATTGGAACTGGTTAATTAATTAATTAAGACACAGAAAAGAGTTCACGAGTAATTGGAGAGGTAAATATCTGCCTTGTAAATTTAAAACGAAAAAGCGGTATTGCGGCTCCGGGTAGTGCTGTGTCTGAATCCGATCTCATTATCGATACGGATATACCGATATAACGACTATTAAGTAAAAAGATATCCTAACTAATATTATAAATGCGAATGTGAGTTTATTTGTTACGCTTTCACGCTTTAACTACTCGACCGAACATCATGCAATTTCGTATAAACGTTAGGGTTATAACCTAACCTATATTTACGCGAGCGAAGCCGCGGGCAAATCTAGTAATTTAAAAAGAAATCCTATCTGCGCTTTCTAAATTCATATATACGTAGTAGGTTTGTAGCACGTAGAGCGTCGTAAGCAACATATCCAGACGATACGATTTCAATGAACAGAATAGAAAATTATCACGGTGAAAAGCTCTGGTAGCCCCGGCATATATAATTAAATTCTTTGACAATGACTGTACTCTCACGTAAGGACTCAATTTCATATTCCATATTTTATAATTAAATGCGTATTCGGCTGTCATGTGGCAAGTAATATTAATACTTAGAAGTGAATGTGGTCGTGTTTATAATGCAACTATTTGCTGATATTTATGGCGGTTCTGAATGAGTGTTACCGGTGCCAAACTTGTAGCACTCGGCGTGTCATTACAAACAAGTAGGTAACACCAAATAGTTACGTCTGTCATTAGTTATTATCGTACATTATAGGCCATAAAAATATCAGGATTGTTAGAGATTACAATCTAATATCAAGAACTGGCGATACTAGTTATTTAAAAGTTGAATGATCGCAATAAGTACTGCCTGCTACTTTACCTGGACTGGTTAGGCAATAGGCAATGTATATTTGCCATGATTATTGTTACAAGGAAAAAACATTTTTCTATTGAATAAAACATCTATTACTGTAATGTGTATTAGTTTATACATTAATATAATAACATTAAAAATATATGAAGATCATTCAAAATGATCTCCATTGGCTTTAATACAGTCCTTAAACGTTAAGGCCAGTTATCAATAGAAACACGAAATCTCTCCATTGGTCAATTCTTCATTGCCAATCTTATGGATTGTTTTAGGGACTCTAAATTATCATGGCGTTTAGGTCATGTCATATTCTTTAAAACCGAAGTCATAGTTCAGCGAATTAAGATCGAGACTAGATGACGGCCAGTCTTCAGCTCTGATAAAGTCCGAAACGTTAGTTTCCAACCGCGCTTGGGTGGATTGAGTTTTATGACCCGGTGCTGAGTCTTGCTGAAAGAATAATTCTTGGTTATGGAGCATGGTGTTGTTAAGAGGCCTAACAACCTTTTCAAGAATTGTATCTTGATACACTTGTGCCGATGTTTTCACACCTTTTTCACAAAAATATGGCTCAGTCACTCTTTGATAGCTAACACTCCACCAAACCATTACTGAAGTCGGATAATGTCCACGTTGTACCCTGCTGGCTAATTGGGAAGCTTCTATAGATTCTTCGAGCATAAACTCAGTCATTCTGCTTGTTAAAACATTGCTCAATAGTAAAAAAATTCTCGTCAGTAAGTAAAATTTTACTGTGACCTCCCTTTGCGTTCCGCTTAAGAAGTTGTTTTGATATTTATCAACCAATTCATTTTTAAATTATCAATTAAATGATGACCAGTGCGCCTCTTACAGGCTGCAAGACCTAAATCATCTTTTAAAATACGCGACATTTTATCCCGGTAAATTAATATAGCACCTAGAACAGATGCTATATTAATTTACCGGGATAAAATATTTTGCTTTCGGACAAGATTTCTTCGATTCTTTCCGTCATTGCTTTGATCCCTTTTTCGTACGAATACTACGTGGACGGCCAGATCTTTTTCTGTCACAAATATATTTCATTGTACCTATATAGCCCACAAACATTCAACTAATACCAAGTGGATGGATAGTTTTAAAAATTGCAATTGACTGCATACCTCTACTCCATTTTAATATCGCAGAAATATTTAACACTGATTGGCGCGAAAATGAGAAAGGACAATGAATGAATTGATAATTACAGATTCCAAATTCAAATGTAATGTTATTTTCTTTTTTTATTGAAACAATATATATGGTCAGACTAAGTATAATAAGTTCGCTGTAGTATAAGTATTGTTCAAAGTATAAAATGTATAAAATAAATCGTACTAGAACTAAAAAGTAAACAAAAGAGCAGTTTTTAGATAATGATCAATTTAGAGTACGAAACTCTTACGATAATATCTATTTCGATTCAGCAATGACGAAAATATTAAGGAATATTCGCTGTGGGCACTTATAGTAATTGGGCGTAGATAGATAGGCTTTTATATTCTTTGTTATTTTTAGGAACACAGTTTAAAAAGTACAGACTAGTTTTTTATAAAGATGATAATTTGATATTTTGGTCAATGAATGCGGCTGCTGTTCATGAGGTCTCGGGTTCAAATCATGGGCTGGTCAATTTATTATTGTCAAGGTATTCTTAGAATTCATTAGCACGGTGTCTGAAAATATATCCGGTGGACAGCTATACGCCGATACGGGTATATTTCGGACCGAGTGTTAATCTATTTATTACTGAATATCCGTCCCCTACGATTTCATTCCCGTTTATGATTAATGTTCCGCTCCTGCTTTTAGCGTGATGTTTATAGCCTATGTTACTTCTGGATGAAGTAGCTCTAAAGCCGAAAGATTTCTCTGAGATAAAGAGAAGACTGTAAAGAAGCAGGTCATGGAGGTTTGGCGTCGACTAAAAACTACGACTAAAATAAACTGATACGAGCATTATTTGCTCGTACATGCTCCCGAGGGAAGTTATAAAGTAAGTTTAGTAGTAGTTTAAATTATAAAAGTTTCTAAATAATTATATGCCGTAACATAATATTATAACGAGAATATATAAAAATCAGCAAACGTACGTACTAACTAAGAAGAAAGAGATTTTCATAGTGAAATGTACGCTGCGAGTACCTTTATACCTCTAGTAACAAATTTTACTTACCTAATCAACATTTAGTTGTAAACTTGCCCATTTGCGGATGGCACTTGGGTCGAATTAACTCGCGACACGGTTTGGTTACAAGAACTTTCGTATTAAGCGAGAATTGTTCTACATAGGATCCAATTAATCGGTTTTATTGCTAGTTGTTACCCGTAACTTCGTTTGCGTTTATTAAGAAGTATTTAAGCTATGTTCTACCT
Organism: Catocala sponsa; assembly: GCA_963564715.1. Classification (NCBI taxonomy): domain Eukaryota; kingdom Metazoa; phylum Arthropoda; class Insecta; order Lepidoptera; family Erebidae; genus Catocala; species Catocala sponsa. The sequence continues at coordinate 14,050,153 of OY751338.1, read as the reverse complement.
ATTAAAATTCCTCTATTACTTTTTAAACTAAGCCGCTATTTTGCATCGATCGAGATATGGACACAGACTAACATTGATTTTGATAAGATTATTAATATACATAACATATAAGAATATAATAAATATCTCTTATATTTATTATATTCTTATATGTTATAACGAATATACATTTAATTGTTCTAAATAAAATACATGTAATTAAAAGAAATATAGATGTGTTAAAAATAGAGGTTGCAAAAGCTAACGGTCGCTATGCAGCAGAACAAGGCACGATGTTTTTGAAACGTTTAAGGAAGAAAGCATAAAATTCTGCCTGTAGTTTGAAACCAATTCTCATAAGATTTTCACAAATAGGTTCGTTTGGACTGCAAAAACACAACATAAGCGAAAAATAAAATGTATCTTTTAGTTTTAATTGAGTTCCCAATCAAATCAAACCGATCAATACGATATTTTTGGTATAGAAAATGATATTAAGCTTTTTTATTACATATTTCTTTTAAGTATTAAATTATTTCTTTTTGTTTATGTGATTAGGATTGAGGCGCTCATAGCCAGTTGCACTCACTTATCGGTAAACGATTAGCGAGGTTAAGCAACGTTGGGTGCAGTCAGTCTATAGATGGGTGACCGCTTAGTGGTATTTCATCTGAGCGTCTCCGTGTTTCGGAGGGCACGTAAAAAGTCGGTCCCGGTTGTTGTCAAATTGATAGCAGTCGTTAAGCCATGTCAGAGGCCTACGGGCGGCTTGAACAACTCTTGATAACGGGTTGACCACTAACCACACGAAAAGAAGAAGAAGATGTGATTAGTACAGACTTAAAATAAGTAGTATGGATTCGATTGGTAGCTATGTTAAGATTCAAAGATAAATTTAATTTCTGCGTTTCGGAGTCTGATTTGGAGTAGGTACATCATTATCCATTATGAAAAAGTTTTTATTGTCAGTGACTTTTAGTTTACTAAGGTGCAAAACTTAACACTTTATTAATAAACCTAGCATTAAGAACACCAGTTTACCAGAAAAAATACTAGAATGTTATTAGCATGATAAGAATGTTAGGTGCTTTGGTTAGTTGCCTTTGCAGAACTTTTCAGACATAAACATTAATCATCAACAGTGGCCTACGGCATTTGCAATTTACATTTTGTAACTATTTTGCTGTTTTCTCTGATTCGCATAATTAGTTCATAATTTAATTCATTCAAAAAGTAGTGGAGTATTTTCGCTTTGAAATAAAAAAAGAAATATCTAAAGATTGAGTTATTAAGTACTATGTAGGTACTAATGGAGAAAGCCGAAGTAAATTTTTTACAACATGAGTTTGAGTGTATTTTGTCTAAATTAGTCAATCTGAGTCAGGCGATCACTGGAACACGCGTTTGAGAACAATATTAATTATGCAGTAGCGTAATATATACGTCGGCATTCTGAAATTTTGCACTCTAACGTGACGTTGCAATTGTCAGCTAAGAGACTAAGAGATCAGGCACTTTAATTCGTATTATAAAAGAATTACCTGAGATGTGTATACTATGTAGTACACATTAACTTAATTTATCGTTTAATCCGTTGCCGAGAAAAGGTTGAACTACTTACCTTTACTTACCCATTATTCAACTAAATAAGTTGAGTAGGTAGAGGTAGTTTATAAGTGATCTTTCTTTGAGAAGCTAGTTAGTAGTTTCGTTCCCTTTAAACATTAGAGATTGCTTTATAAGTTTAGCAAGTCTAGATAGACTTGATAAACTTATAAAGCTATCTCTAATATTTCATTGTAAATGCATCTGCATTTATGAATGCCTACATTCACATTTAGCTTTCTCTTAAAAACTATTTATTGTTCCTCCGTATTACATATCTTACACATCACTTATAACGACGAACTATAATGTCTGAACTTCTTACCGCTGGCGCCACTTTCAAACTGCGTGTAAATAAATCATTACTTAGCTTGTTCAATTTTGTTACACCTCAAATCCATATTCTGTACAAATATTGACGAATATGTGATCTTGTAAAACATCTTACGGTGACGGAGCTTTCGTGCTGTACACTCTATTGCCGTGATACGCCGCCATTTTATCCACTGCGTCAAATCTGTTCTTTATGACCTGGTCTGGTCCCCATCCCTTTTGCCTGACTACACTGAAGTACCGGATATACATAGTTAATGATTCGGATTGTATTATTTGCGGATATCCGACTTTTTCGGTTAAGATTATGTAGTGCTATAACTAATATGTAATAAAACTCCTGTATCATGCGTGTGGCTTAGATGTTAGTTCAATATACGTTCTGTTAGTACTTATTTATTAAGTCTGTTGATAGTTAAGTTACCTTTTTACCAAAGATCAACGTTTTTTAAATCTTTATTGCATAAATATTATTACAGTTGATGTTAAGGTTTGGTAAAGTATTATTGTTATATTTATAATTTCATAATACTTTGCCAAACTTTTAGATTTATAATAAATACTAGCTTCTGCTCGCGTAAAAGTAGGTAACGGCACTATTTATTTAAATAAAATATAGCAATTTTACTCGGTGATAATGTTACTAATGGTGAAAGAATTTTTATAACACAGATATTTTTCAAATTGTAATCCAAAACTTATGTACCTACTTTCATACTGCTAAGTCCAGAAATGAGAAAATTTCGTTACAAATCTTACCCCCCATTTTACCCCTCTAGGGGGGGAGGGGTTTTGTCCATTCCACTTAAATAGATCATTTTTATTTGTAATCAGGACCCAATATACCAATTTTCATACTTCTGAATCCAGAAATGAGAAAATTTCCATACAAACTTTACCCCCTCATTTTACCTTTTTAGGGGAAGTTTTGTCCATTTTACCTACACAGGTCATTTTCAATTATAATCAATAACTTGTATACCTATTTTTATACTTATAAGTCCAGAAATGAGCAAATTCCATATAAACTTCACCCTCCTATTTCACCCCCTTAGGGGTGGAATTTCAAAAAATCCTTTCTTAGTACACCTCTAAAAATTAAAACACATGCTCTCCAAATTTCAAGTTACTACGACCAGCGGTTTAGGCTGTGCGTTGTCTCTAAGTCAGTCAGTCAGGACATCTTCCTTTATGCATATATATAGATAGACTAGATGTTCCCGCGGTTTCACCCGCGTTTATCGTTACTGCGCCGCCCCCGTGGGTCGTAGCGTGATGTTATATAGCCTATAGCCTTCCTCGATAAATAGGCTATCCAACACTTAAAGAATTTTTCAAATCGAACCAGTAGTAATCACGCAGAATAAACCAGGAGAAACATCGTTTGTACTATGTCTGTAATGGGTAATTATTTTGCTGCGATGTTATTTTAAAACTGCTATATCTCCTAAGATATTCATTGAAATCGAATGATGTACAGGGCAATTTTGTTTTAAATTAAATACTTGTGATGAATAACGTATTTATTTGGAATTATATTAATATCATGTTTATAAAAATACCTTCGCAAATAATGCATTATTTTAGAACAAATTTCGTTAGCATAAAAATGGTTATAGTGAGCCAACCTTAAAAGATAGACATATGCTGTCGCGGACTTTTTTTTAGAACTTTTAAAGGGAAACAATTCTGTCATACATGATTTTAGCAAAACTTTAACTGTTTACGCAGCGCACGCAGCGGAAGCTCTCAAAAGGAAAAAATACTCTCCGATTTTGAAACATTCTTCATTGGTGCTCCGCTCCTATTGATCTTAGCGTGATGATATATAGCCTATAGCCTTCCTCGATAAATGGGCTATCTAACACTGAAAGAATTTTTCAAATCGGGCCAGTAGTTCCTGAGATGAGCGCGTTCAAGTAAACAAACAAACAAACAAACAAACTCTTCAGCTTTATAATATTAGTATAGATAATATTAGTATAGATTTTCGATTATGCTCTAGATTTTAGTCATTACACATTTAACAGAATAGCTTTAAACGTACTTGACGGAATGGCTTCTGGCAGAGTATAATATGTTAAAGTTTAAACAATAATATTCTATAATATAATAATATTCTACCACATACACACAACACCATCTAGCCCAAACTAAGCAGAGCTTGTACTATGGGTACTAGACAATGGATAAACATACATATATACTTTTTTTATTTGTAAATACATACTTATTATACATAGAAACACCCAGACCAAGACAAACATCCATGTTCATGCACACAAATGTTTGACTTGTGCGGGAATCGAACCCGCGACCTCAGCCGTGGCAGTCGGTTACACCAACCACTACGCCATAGAGGCCGACAATAGTTGCTGTTTTAGCATTGTTAAGTTCTGTGGACTATGTTTTAAGTACCACGTAATAGACTAACTGTTACTGAGAATTTAGTATCAGCAGTTGCCATTGGCACGTTGCTCGAACCGGGAATTAATCTTTGTTAATAAAATATTATTTGTTATGCAGAAATATTATGGTGGCTAGAACTATATTAAAGAAAAATCCATAGTTCTGTCTTACAATACGTACCGTATATTAAAAAGGGTCACGTGTGCATAACGCCCAAGAGGTAAACCGAGGTATAAGTACTTATATGTATACACCTACGTTTTCCCGATTATACTTTTAGGTTCTTGAGAATTTTCTAACGTCAAATTCCAATGGCTGACTCGGTCATCGAACCTGTGATCTAATTGCATGTAGCATAAATGCAAGCTTATGTCACAGGACTAATGACGGAGAACTATTTTGGCATATTGAGCTAAAATAAAAAATATAATTGTATTGAAATTAAACTACTATATACGGATTTTATCGCGTTGTTTATTTGACACTGTTACAAAATTTTTTGAAAAACTGTTACACTACTATAATCACTATTAAACTTTACAAATTTTTAAGCTAATTAAATTATTGAAACTATAAAAACTATTTATACTATTACTATACTATTATACTATTTAGATTTATTTTTACACTCGCCCCGTGACCATGGCTGCTGAAAAGCAACCGAAACGTCGGGGAAAGTGTAAAAATAAATCTAAATAGTATAATAGTATAGTAATAGTATAAATAGTTTTAATAGTTTCAATAATTTAATTAGCTTAAAAATTTGTAAAGTTTAATAGTGATTATAGTAGTGTAACAGTTTTTCAAAAAATTTTGTACCAGTGTCAAATAAACAACGCGATAAAATCCGTATATAGTAGTTTAATTTCAATGAATAACATTCGCGTAAACAGAAGACAATATAATATAATTGTAATAAAATAAAGGATTACTAATTAATTCTATGTATATTAGTTTACCAGTTAGCACAAATTTAAAGTAATTCTGCGTTTAATACTCTGTTGGTTATTGTAGTATTACGCAGAGATTACAATGATGGTTCCTTTTGGATTAAAATCAGTTTATTCTGTTCGATTACGTTGACTAATGAATTATATATAGTAAATTAAACCTCTACCACTAAATAAAATGAGCCTTAAATTGACACTAAAAATGAAATCGCTGGTAAAAAAAGTCTTAAAATCTTAATTATTTTAGTGACATCTACACCAAAAGTAAGAAACGCAGTATAACAGACATAAAATAGCGCTATTCTCGTAGAATACTCATCATTACCTACAATTTATGTTCGAAATATTTATAATTGTCTCTTTCTAAACAAGCGATCCGCCTCTTCAATGTACCTATAAAATACTTACGTTCTCTGCCTCATTTCTGGCGTTGCAGCAATTGCTACGCAATTTACATACATTTTATTTGTGAGTTGAACAATCGTTGAAGGCGGAAAGGAGAGCTTCCTCATGTTTATAAGTAGCATGCAATTGCTGAGTTCAGCTGGATAATAACCTCATTTGATTTATTGCATAATACAATATAATACAAATATCGTTTATTTCCTCCATCAACATTCTTAAGTGCGAAGTACAGGTATGCATTATTTGTTCAAGTAAATGAGCGTAATGTGTTGTGGAGGCTGGAGCCTGTACTAGGTTTAACCAGTGTTACAAGACTCCAGCCTCTTAATCAGACAGACAAGTTTACAATTTTCTTTGTTAAATATAACTACTTTTTAAAAGAAGAAACTGATTAAATGACTTACGGAAGTATCAATACACAGTTTAAACAGTAGAGAGTAACTTGAAATTTTGTATTCCTCATTCGTAAAGCAAGGTGTTGCGAAACTGTTCAGCTCAAATCGTACGGATAAGATACTTAAATCTTGTTTTCTTCACTCATTAAGGAAGAATGAAACTAGCTCTGTTCATATTATGAAATACCTTCTGATTAAGTTAAAGCTTGATGGAAGTACTGTCTAAATAAAGAATGAAATAAATGTTTCATCCCTTTGAATAAATCTCTTAAGGAGATGAAATGTGGAATGCTAAGTCTGCAATATGCATAGTAAAATCTTTATAATTTACGTGGCTTTAAGCTACTATTAAGTAGCCTGATATCACATGAAAATATTTTAAAATAAGTATTAAATGCATGTTTAGAGTTTAGACAGCACTCAAGGTACTTACATCACAGATACACACAGAACTGTGGGTGTAACCTTGTTTTCTATATTTTGTTATATTGTTGTCCGTGTTTTCTATATTTTGTTATATTGTTGTCCGTGTTTTCTATACAGTGTGACCCGCGTTAAAGTGCAACCCCGAAAATGGGTGAAATTAGATCGAAAACTATCGACGAAAATGGATCTAAAAAACTTCTAAAAAAAAAACTAATTTTTTTATACGCCACTGAACATTTGTTTCCCGAATTTTGACCTCTATGTACAAATAAATTTATTCCTCCCAAACTAGCTGGCCGATTTTGATGAAATAAACGACAAATCAATGCCAAGTATTTAGCGATGAGAATAAAACAAAAAAAAATACAAAAAATGGCTTTAAATACTTAATTTTTTTAAATACTTGTGAAAAAAGTCACTATTTTTCACTGTTTTTTTCAATCAACTCAAATTTCTATGAAATAAACCCCTACATCTTGATTTGTTTTATAATTTATTATTATTCTTGACTGTATTAGCTTTCAAAAAAAAAATAATCAAACATTGTATCTCTAAAAATACAGGAGTTACGAATTTTTAAAGTTCACTACTCAGAATGGGCAAATCCAGGTAGAGACCCTTTTTTTATTCCTTTGTTATACCGGTGGCCAGCTGCTATTGTATTTAATGCTTGGGGTGTATAACAAAACGAAATAAGCTTCCAATGAGCTTATTCCGTTTTAGTTGACAGTTGAAATAAAACAAAAATTAATCAAAAACAATGATTTATTATTAATTATTGTTGACTTAGATTATAATGTATTAGGTTTTCGAAATGTGCTCCGCGTTGTTGCAAACACATTGCCACGCGTAATGATATGTGTTGTGTGGCCCTCCGTATAAGTTGCGGTTCATTTTTCAATTCTTCAGCGCACCTCATGATGCGGTCATGAAGCTCAGCCTCTGAATTCACAGGTGCACTGTACACCTTTTGCTTCATGTGGCCCCATAGAAAGTAGTCGAGCGGCGTCAGATCAGGAGAGCGGGCTGGCCAGCCCACTGGGCCTTCGCGCCCAATCCAGCGATTGGCATAATTATTATTTAAAAATTCACGGACATTGCGCCCGTAGTGAGCAGGGCAGCCGTCCATTTGCAAGTACATGCCCTGTCTCGATGCCAGCGGCACATCCTCTAACAGACGGGGAAGCTCATCCCTTAATAAAGTTAGGAATCATTCCGAATTTAATGTCGCTGGTAAAATTACTGGTCCTATCAACATGTCGTCGAGTAGACCTGCCCAAACATTTATTGAAAATTGCACCTGGAATGACGAGGCCCTCTTCAGATGTGGATTATCATGTGTCCACTCGTGCAAATTCCTAGCGTTCGTGATGCCATTCCTGGTGAACTTCTACTCATCCATCCATAAAATCTTTTTTAAAAATTGTGGATTGCGACGAATTTGTCGTTGTAGCCAGATCGACATAACGCACCTTGATTGGAAATCCATATCCCCGTGCAAATCGTGGACTCTTTGATAATGATATGGATGTAGACCTTCTTTCTTCAAGATTCTCCACGCTGAGGCTTGTGATATGCCGTGGAGTAAAGCTAAACGCCTCGTACTAATAGTAGGAGTGGCAAAAATGGTACTTAAAACCGCTTCTTCTATCGCTGTGTCGATTACAATGGATTCTTGTTCACGTCTTGTGTGTTGTAATCCAAGTCCGATGTCGGAGAGCTTCCGATGAACTTCCTGGAAGTTCCTTGCCGACGGTGCAAGTCTGTTCGGAAATGCATTTACGTATGCCGATCGAGCGACTGTTGTGCGTCCACCATACATTCCATAATAATAATGGATGTCAGCGATTTCTCGCGGGGAGAATGCATTTAATCGCGGCATCTCAACCCAGCACAACCACGAAAACAGTCGAGTAACGTAACAAACAGTCAATAACAAAAACGTAACAAGTAGTCAATAACGAAAACTCAACGAAAAACTGTAACTTTAATGCGAGAACAACAGCTGACGTACAGCAGCAGCGATGTGATCGGAGCGGACTAGCGCGGGCGACTGCCGGACTGTACCAATACCCCTTCCCTTTTTCCCAAGCATTGAACACAATAGCAGCCGACCACTGGTATAACAAAGGAATAAAAAAAGGGTCTCTACCTGGATTTGCCCATTCTGAGTAGTGAACTTTAAAAATTCGTAACTCCTGTATTTTTAGAGATACAATGTTTGATTTTTTTTTTTGAAAGCTAATACAGTCAAGAATAATAATAAATTATAAAACAAATCAAGATGTAGGGGTTTATTTCATAGAAATTTGAGTTGATTGAAAAAAACAGTGAAAAATAGTGACTTTTTCACAAGTATTTAAAAAAATGAAGTATTTAAAGCCATTTTTTGTTGTTTTTTTTGTTTTATTCTCATCGCTAAATACTTGGCATTGATTTGTCGTTTATTTCATCAAAATCGGCCAGCTAGTTTGGGAGGAATAAATTTATTTGTACATAGAGGTCAAAATTCGGGAAACAAATGTTCAGTGGCGTATAAAAAAATTAGTTTTTTTTTAGAAGTTTTTTAGACCCATTTTCGTCGATAGTTTTCGATCTAATTTCACCCATTTTCGGGGTTGCACTTTAACGCGGGTCACACTGTATATTTTGTTATAAGCCTTGTTTATATTGTTGTTCCCAATATTCCCGAAGCGATACAAGCACGAATTTAGTTACAATAGTTAGAGACAACATTAAACTTTACGTTAGATTGTATATGTTACATTTTGGATTAGAGTCTAATGGTACCGCGCACTTAGCCGAGGCGTAATCCAGTTTTAGTACGTAAAGTGTAGGTATTGGTGCAGTGGTTTAGTGCCGTTAGGACATTTGAAAAGATTTGTGGCTTGAGGGCAGCAATTGGCAGGCTCGTTAATTGGCGTGTTTACTTCTATGCCCGATGTGTTTATTCAAATAAACTTAACCGGGGATGTTTTTTTATATAACTGATCTGTCCGTACTGATCATGATGGTCTTGGCTCTAATGAGCGGGACGGCCTAAACAAAGGATTTTTTTATGCTTGTGATATTTATTTATTTATTTATGTATTAGGAAGACCAACAGCTTTGAAATACATAGTAGTGAAAATAAATATGCAACAGAGAACCAATTATAGGTCTCCACGACTAACTCTTAAATAACAATGCGTGGACAGCAATTATTTTATCACCTAAACATCTAACATATGACAAATAAAGTAAAACTAATCAGCATTAAACCTTGTAAAAAAATCAAGACTGAGCATGCGCTTCACTGCATCCGGTTGAGTATTAAAAACATCAATGTCAAACTTTCTAGCTTGTTCGTTTAAAGTATCATCCGCTCGCCAGAGAAATTGTTAGTACTCATTTGCAAAATAATTGTATTGCAGGTTACAAAACAGAGAATATAATAATTACACGGATTCAATTTTATTGCAATTTGGTTTCAAATTAGTAGTTTCCTTTTAGCCTCAACTTCTCGTCCGTTGAGCAGCAAGTGCATTGAATCGGCTAAACTCTAGACAAAAACAAGATGCAGTACCTATTGCCGGTTATTTAAATATTAGTCTACCAAGAAACGAAACATCAATGGAATATTCCTAATTTTATTAAAATGATCTTACGCATGAAACAAATATATTAGATAGTGTAACCAGCGGCCCATATCTTACACATGCACGATTCCTGGTACTAGTTACTCCGTGGAAAACTCTAATTGAAACGCCCCTAACTTTGAAGACCGACCCTATAGAATAGTATGTTATAAAACAATAAAAAACATTGGAAAGAATTAAAAGAAGAAAGCTTTAAAACTAACTCTAATGATTGGTCTAAAACTGATTTAATAAATATACTTCGAAGATTTTTATTTTTTCATTGGATGTTACTGAAGTTAATAAGCCTTTTTTACCTATCAAAGATATTAACCCTCTATTTCGGTACTGACGGGATGACAGTAGTATTAATTTCTCTTAACGACTTGACCATACCGCTATTATTGTATGTGGATAATTTATAGTGTAAGTTTAACTTCATGAATTATATAGGTCTCAGTAATGCTACGCACGGGAATAGCGTTTATATTGTGTTGATGTTTAATTTTGTAATATTAACCCACAGGCGTCAGGGTCAAGCAGCAATAATACTGGAGACCGTTGGACTGTCACGAGAGGTCTCGAGTTCGATCCCAAGGCGCGCATCTCTGACTTTTCGAAGTTATGTGCGTATTAATTTTTTTTTATAATAATAATAATAAATAACCCCTCTGGGACAGTCGTTATCTCCTCATGAGACTAACGCGAAACCGGAGGGCATAGTATACTAGCTTTTATACTACCTTGTGATATAAACAAAAAATTTATTACCAGGGCAAATAAAAGCGCACAAACCGCAGGGCAGCTTGTGGCGAGCTGAATGTGAGTGGCGACACTGCGGTCCTGTATGCCTCAGAGAGTCGGTGAGGGCCTCGTCCTCAGCTTGCCATTACTAGTTGGCTGGGGTGGAACTTCAAGAGCGCCCGTAGCACTCTAAACTCTGGCTTGCCTTGATCGGCCGGTCAGAGGGGGCCGCTAGAGCTACATGCTTGGGGGTGGAAGTGTCATTTTCAAGGGCATAACTACGGGGAAACCCGCTCCGGGTCTCCGTTTTCACGAGAACCGTGATGGTGAAACCGGCGCCGCACCGCTCGACACTCCTAGCCGCTCGCACCGGTGTTGCCCCCTGCTGCTGGCTTGTATGCCTATCGTGGCTATTCAGGGGGCCCATCTAGTGAGTTGGCGAGTCACCGTCTGTCCATTCTATTTATGCTATTAGAGTATTCAGGGCAGACGCCGTTTTATCATCCATAGTTACCAATATACCAGTCCATCAAACACCCATACCCATAGCCCATATATTAGAATCCATACGTAGCAATAGTCCTACGCCTGCTGCGGCCAGTGCCGCTGTAGTTATTCCATCCCAACTTTGATTAAAACTCTCGAAGGGCATCTTCACGTTGGACCTATGTCTCCGTGTAAGCCTCCCAAAGGGCCGGGTATTTTCCTAACGTATTAGGAATATACCCGTGAAAGAGAAATATATAATAATAATAATGTTTATTTCACCACAGTATAACATTTGTACAAATTATTCTATATTTACGAGTACATAGATAAATAGTTAATTATGGCTCGCTTTAACGGTGAAGGAAAACATCGTGAGGAAACCTGCATGTCTGAAAGTTCTCCATAATGTTCTTAAAGATATGTGAAGTCTGCCAACCCACACTGGTCCAGCGTGGTGCACTATGGCCTAACCCTTCTCACACTGAGAAGAGGTCCGTGCCCAGCAGTGGGACAGTTTAATACAGGGCTAATATTATTAACCCACAGGAAATTGTACATTGAGTGAACGCGATTTAAACCATATACAAATCGATCATCAGAGTAATTGCAGTCAAAATGGTTATTTACTTATTTCATTTTGCCTTGTAAGTCGTCTTTTCTCGATTTCTGCCTCGATGGGATAGCGGTAATATATGTAACTGCCGTGCATGAGGCTTCGGGATCGATTGCCGGATCTGGTAATGTGTTATTGGTTATTGTATGACTTAATTTGTCTTTAGTTTATGTTCCTATTCTGTAGCACGGAATATGTAACTGTGTCTGGTAAATGGCGGTAGGCTCGCCCCTTACGTGCGCGTAATAGGGGGTAAGCTTAAGATCCCAACCTTAAAGTCTAGCTGGTGAAATATGGGTGCAATATACTCCTCACTACTTCTTTGAAGATATCGGCGTGAGACCACGTATGTATGCATGTGTTTAGTCGTAGCTTCTGAAAGGTTTATTAGTATGAAAATGATGCTAAGTAAACAGAGAGAGTTAGAGTTAAGGGGTTTCTAGTTCACTGGCACCTGTATTTACAAAGTTCTTCTGTCACGTTAGGTGCTATTGAACTTGCTTCATTATCAAATAGGTACTCAGCACTGACATTCCCGTGAAGGTAACTTTAGTATCTTACACTAAAAGTATTGAAATATTACTTGTGTGTACCCAAATAGTTTAATAATAAAATTTTAAAAAGCACTTCTTCACTACAGCAACATTAAATTCTTACCTAGCTAAACAATAGGATCTCATGTTTATTGTTAAAACATTTAAAAACGTTTCTTAGCTTGTTCACTGTTTTAATCGACACACCTAGAGCGAATTCTGCAATTTGCTATTTTTATTTTCGTACCTCGCTTTGTTTGATTCAGCAGCGATAGCTCAGTGGGGAGACCAACAGACTGCAATGCAGAGGGTCTCGGGTTCTAACCCACGTCGCGCACCTCTGATTTTCGGAAGTTATATGACTTTTCGAAATTATGTGCCTCGGAGAGCACGTTAGGCCGTCGGTCCCGGCTGCCATGAACACCTATGGCAGTTGTTATAGGGAAGTCAGTGCCCTCTAATATCCTGACACTGGTCTAGCCTTAGGGTATCGTTAGCTTTCGGGTTGCGGAGGTCAGATGGCAGTCGCTCCGTGTAAAAACTGATATCCAGTCAAATCCGGTTAGACTAGAAAGCCGACTCCAAATAACTTGGGAATAATAAAGGCTAGGGAGAAGAAGACCTCGCTTTGTTTGAAAAGGTTATGTAGTAGGTACATTCACAAAGAAAGTAATTGGAAGGAGTAGCTCGTGTGTTGCATACGGAGCCAATATAATGCAGTATATTACAAATTAGTTGAGCCTCGTGTATTAAACTTGCTCTTTGTGAAAGTAATAAGTTTTCCTCTAAACTGGTATTTTCTCTGAAACGAGTTTTACCTAATCATGGTTTTATATTACACAGAAATAGTATTAAAATATTGTTACTTAGAATATTAAGTAGTTATACTTACTTAGGTATATTACTCTATGAAATCCAGCGAGGTAACCGTCACCATGGCTGCTGAAAAGCAGCCGAAACGTCGGGGAAAGCTTAAACTTAAATATAAATAGTTTTAATAATTTAATTACCTTAAAAGTTAGTAAAGTTTAATAATAGTAGTAGTGTAACAGTTTCTAAATTATGTAATAAAGTGTCAAATTAACAACGCGATAAAATTCGTATATACCTAGGTATATACGAATTTTATCGCGTTGTTAATAAAAAGAGAGCACCAATAATGGTGCTCTCTTTTTTTTCAGAGGTCGCTAACAATTCTCAGTGTCGGGCAGGTTTTTGTTGTTGTTGGTCTATGTGATGTCACAGACTGACGATGATGTACTGCTCGAACGCAATTTTATCCACACTAGAGTAGGTCCCGAAACCTTGGATGTGAGACCTTTTTGCTTTTATGGAGTTTCAATTTGTTCTTTTTGCTTTTATGGAGTTTCAATTTGTTGGATTTATTTTAGAGTTCCGATTTTTAGAGTTTAGAGTTGAAGTTTGAAAAAAATGGATAAAGTTGTGAAGAATTGTTAGTATTATTAGGGGAGAGACATACAATATTATTATTATATATATATATAATATACCCCGTATATATTCTCTATTATATTATATTTTTTTCATATCTTTTCATAACACTAATAAACTATTAGTCTTGTAGAGTTAATATATATACTCTCATTTTTTTAAATAGCGAATAAGTGAGAAAACAGATAATTTGTAACCTAGCGATTTGCTGACGTTGCAGAAAATTTTTGTCGCCGAGAATTTTCTTGAGCTTGGAAGCAAAATTGAAAAACAAGCAAATTAGAGCTTGAGCTGGACTTGTGAAATTTTACGAAATTTACATACTAGTAACGATGCAAAAAAAATTGTTGCTGAGAATTTTCTTGAGCTTGGAGACAAAATTGAAAAACAAGCAAATTGTAGATCGAGCCAAACACTTGTTAATTTTTACGAAATTTACACACTAGTGATTTGCTGACGTGTGTAAAAAATGTTGTTGCTGAGAATTTTGTAGAGCTTGAAAGCAAAATTGAAAAACAAGCAAATTAGAGCTTGAGCTGACACTTGTAAAATTTTCAAGAATAGTGATTTGTTGACGTATGAAAAAAATTTTGTTGCTGAGAATTTTGTAGAGCTTCGAGCCAAAATTGAAATATGAGCAAATTAGAGCTTGAACTGGACTTGTGAATTTTTACGAACACGAATAGTGATGACTCTGTAGAAAAATTTTGTAGCTAAGAATTTACTATGGTTTTGAGCCAAAATTGAAATATGAGTAAATTGTAGCTCGCAACGACACTTGTAAAATTTTCACGAACTGACATGTGCACAAAAATTTTATTGCTGAGAATTTACTATGATTTGAGACCAAATTGAAATATAAGCAAATTGTAGCTCTACAAGACTTGTGAAATTTTTATGAAATGAAAAAAATAGACAAGCTCAAAAACACTTGAATTCAAGGGATTGTTCTAGGTTTAATGAAAGTATCAAAAAAATTGTTTTTAAAATTTATTACAAAAGTAAGTATACAATATTTTTTAACATTTAAACATGATAATTTTACAATATTTACTCTTATTCTGAAATTTATTAATACAATATTTTTTAACATTTAAACATGATAATTTTACGATAATTTTACAATATTTACTCTTATTATAGCCTAATCCTCATCATCATCATCCATGTTTTCACATTCCATATCTTCATCCTCTTCACTGCTAGCACCGCTAGCACAACTAGCATCGTCTTCATATACATCAGGCATTATAACATCTTCGTTTTCGTCATCTTCAGATTCATCTTTTTCCTCGTCCTCCTCCTCTTCATCGTCGTCAGTGAAATGTATTGAAGAGTTGTTACCGTCACATTTTACAGTATCCATCATTGCGTTAACTGTAGCTAGAGAGCCAATCATTTCAGTGACCTTTTCTTCGTTTGCATATACCTTTTCTTCATTTGTAGATTTTTCATCATCATCAATTTTGTTACTATTGCCAATTATTCGATCTACCAAGTTGTCTTCTGTATTTTCAACATTTATTGTAGATTTCAATTTGAATTCTGGTGCATCTTTCTTTTTATTTAATGTTGTTGTTTTAGTACTAGTGCTCGTACTTGGTTTACTAGTACTCGTAGTTGCAATTTCCAAATTGTTGGCTTCTCTCAACATTTGTTCATTTGGATTTATAGATACGTGTACATGTCCCAATTTCAACAAATCCAACACAAATGTGTTTTCCTTGATTGTTTCATTCAGTGGGTATTGCTTAGACATGAGATTCATGGAAGCAACTAGTCCATTGGCTGTGAAACCATTCTCTGCAGTCATCAAGTCATTCTTTGGCAACATTTGCTTGCACTTGGCGTATGCTTCAATGTGATGTACAAAGAATGATAGCGGCGCTGCAAGCTCACCATTCTCGCCAATTGCTAAATTTGGACTATTGAGCATACTGATTGTTTGCGATGCTGTCGTACGACCAACCAATGATTGTTTGCTAAATAGCAACTGTGGATGCACCAATTTCCCATCTCTGGTCCAAAACTTGTATTGTGACAAATCCTTGACAGCAGACACTATTCGCTTTTGACCGTGTAGATTTGACAATTTTGTTCCTACACCCAATCTATCTGTATAATGATAATGTATGGAAATCATCGACTTTTGATTGGTTGTGTTCTTCTGAAAGAATGAATCTATAATCTTTGGTCGGTCCAAGGGATCGTTCATTGATATCATGTAACGATATGTATTCTTTATAAAAGATTCGCAAATATTTATAGTACGACTCTTTTGAATGCGTACTTTTTGATCGGTGACCAAAACTCCAAAGATTATTTTACCATCAGCTTTTGCATTAACCGGTGTATAATCATAGACTCCGTTTGGTTTCAATGCACACGATTTGTTGCTAAATGACTTGTCTTCTGTATGTGCGTACACACGCAACAATAGAGTGACTGAAAACAACTTTAGTGGAGAGTTGCGATGAAACTTTCATCAATCACTATACCATCTTCTACAGTGTCACAGTTCAAGTTGTTCAGTGCCGTATACAAGAGTATTCGATTAGTGTTTGAATGCTCGTCCAAGTTCATTTTTAAACTTTCTGAATTTGTTTGTGCATTTGCATTTGTCGTACCAATTGTCGAGAGTTGGCTAACACTCCCGTTGCTTGAACTGCTACCCACACTGTTTGTACTTTTGCGTTTCTTCAACAATCGTACAGTTTCATCACCCTTAATTTCTGGCAGCACATTATAACTGTAGCGTTTGATATTATCCAAATAGGTGACGATTCTCTTGAAATGATCATCTGCATCGTGTACAAATAAGTCTCGATAGCACTGTCCATGCTCTTCACAAGTCTTTGCACCTAAAGCATACGGTGGTAACAATTCACGTCTACCACCAACTTTATCAAGATTGGCTCGAATCTTTTTGTCCAGTTTTTCAAAGTATACTTTTATAGTTTCTGGCATCTTTTTAAACTCTGGAACGTCTACGTACCGACCCCAATCATACTTGGCCAAGATATCACACTCGTCGAGTTCAGCAAAACGAGTATAATCACAATTGTACTTTTTAACGGCCAATATAAATTTTGTGGGATCGCTAAAACTCACATATTCATAATCTTCACAGCTCTCATTCTCTGTACCCAATCCAATATCGGTGGTCATTAGAGCGGAATTGGTAAATCCGATAGAGTGCACAAAAGAGTGTAAATCTGATCTACTCGATAGACTGCTACACGAACCCTTTATATTGTTTATCGATACGGTAGCTTTCGCCGGGGGCATGTGTAACGGCGCTCTATGAAAATTCATGGCAAACGAGGTATAGTCTGCAAAAGCAGTGTATCCATCAAAGGCATCTTTATAATTGTGTTGAGCTTCGTGTACACCAACAAACATTTTGTATTTTAGTGAATATTTAACTGGTAAATGACCCTCGTGATAAATGATCAAATACCTCTCCTCGTACACCATGGTGACCAAAATCATTTGACGTTTCATCTTGAGTTGAGTCTTTGGCGATACCCAATAATTGGTCGTCCATCCTTCAATAACTACACGCAAGTGATTCTTTTGAGACTTTTCTCTACTCGCATGCTTTTGTAGAAACCTTAAAACTCTGGCCAGAGTCACTGTAGGTGCTACCATCACAAATTGTGCCAATGCCATTGTTTCACCGGCATTTTTCATCTCCTTTACATTTAGAGGGCAAATAAAGTGCGAAGAGTCTTGAGGTACTTTGAGAGCGTTCGAGTTTTTAACTCCGTGATTAATGTGACGC
Organism: Catocala sponsa; assembly: GCA_963564715.1. Lineage (NCBI taxonomy): Eukaryota > Metazoa > Arthropoda > Insecta > Lepidoptera > Erebidae > Catocala > Catocala sponsa. The sequence goes on along the minus strand of OY751338.1, from coordinate 14,032,419 downwards.
TTTACTATACTCACAAGTTTATCAATCATTGACACTCTATGACCCTCCACAGTGAGATATGCAGTTTTAAACTCGTCATTTTTGATATAACTCACAGATTTTGATGATAGAGTATAAAACAAGTTGCCAGATACAAGAGTGCCCAATTTTGATGAATTCTGAGGGAGGGTACTCCATTTCTTGATGGCAGTCTCAAAGATGGATGTCGGTGTTATAATTGTCTTGTTGCACAAATCATCCAATGCTGGATAGTTGACAATGCTACATTCGAAAAAGTCAATATATTCATGTGCGTGTACATAATGCTCATTGTTGGTCAACTTGTTGATGGGAGACAATTTATTAATCTCGTTGAATATAGCCTCTTCGTTTGGCAATTCGGGTAAAACGTCTTCTTTGATTGAATACCCACGTACACCGCAACGTTTCTCCGTAGAGCGTTTGGTACTCGTCATTGTTACACGCTCCTTCATCAAGAGGGGTAATGGTGAGAATTGCACCAAATGTACAAGTGTAGAATTGACACCGTCCTCTTCCAAATCCATACTTATGTACCACTTGTAGACACACATGACCGCTACGCAAGTTGTTGGTGATGAACGCTGGTAAAATCTTTATACCTCCGGCGAGTATAAACGCACCAGCCTGGTGTATAAAATTGACATTTGGTCTCAAAAATAGATCAATGTTTGAGCCAATCATTATTGGTAATTGTTGATGTTTCACCAACACCTCTTCGTTTGAATATTTCAGTCGTACGCACGCAGCATACGATTTGCTGTACATGAGTAGCAATCGCATCACATCTTCGCTGTCGACACGTTGACCGTTCTCGGTGACATACTCCATGTAACACGGGCAGTCGTATAGAATCATTTTATCCATTTTCAAGTTAAACTCGGAAACCAAGGTGCTTGCGTAAAAATCCATTTTAAAAAACACGACTTTAATGTGTTGTGTTTCAATAGATACTGAATTTGAAATTGATTACACAACCATTATATAGTATGTGCCATGTTGTATTAGGTTTTTATTTTAGCAGTATAGGTACAAAATGATGATGAGTTGCAAGAGTATAACCAACGGGACTTCGGTCAAGTGTGTATTTCACAATATTGGAGTGAGATGCAACAACCAGTACAATCAGATTATTTGCAATGATCATCTCAAACTATTGTTTGGAGTAACACTATGCAAAGGACGCATAGTGACAGATTCAAACAGATCTAGAGCGAGGAATCTTACATATTTGGCTCCGGATGTTTATATGCAAAATGATTATCAAGTGTTTCCATTCCCTTTTAAAATTCAAGGAGGTCGAGTGTGCCGTCTACCCAACTTGGGAGATATGTACAACGAAATGTATTCATGGGTGTCTCGTTTGTCGCTAGACAATGAGCAGCACATGTGTCAATTGGCTCACATATTGACAAGTCTCTTTTCAGGTGCCCTAGTCACTGGATCTGTAGACTCTACATATCTACACCAACATCAGACGTACATGAACTTTGTGGCTAACAATGAGAGAGCGCTCAATACTAGATTCGCAAACACCACCGTGTTGGCTTATGATGGTGATACTTCGATAGCTATCGACATGAGTCTCATGCCTCCGATAATTAAAGCTCTCTTGTTCCATGCAGAGGCTACTAGCAACACACCTCCGGGTAGAGAGGATGCTACATCTACACCGTTTACATTAATGATAAACTTGAAGGAACGAGCCATCGTGTTGGCGAATTATGATATACCCGAGACACCCATGGCGTACTGGGACAGTAACAAGGGTACCACTCACGCTACAATGTTAACGTTTGCCGGTAACAGTACAGACGATCAAGCGCTCATGTATTCGCGTACTCTTGCCAACAGTGTTCAGTTCCGTTTGGAGAATACTATTGATTTGTGTAGTAGTTAAACAAAAGTCAAACAAAAAGTCTTGGTCTTGCATTCATTAAAAATATAAACGTTAATATTTTTTAATATTTTTTTAGAATAAAATATCCAAATAAAGTTGGAGTTTTTGTTTAGTTTGTTGAAACAAAAAATATATAAAAAAATATCCCTTGCGTGGAGTACTGTTCTCATCTTTGGGATGGCTCCGCGCAGTACTTGCTGGACGCTCTCGACCGGTTACAGCGGCGGGCTGTCCGTATCATCGGAGATCCAGAGGTCACGAGTTCACTGGAACCTCTGCAACTCCGTAGAGACATTGCCTCATTGGCATGTTTCTACAGAATATACCACGGGGAGTGCTCTGAAGAGTTATTCCACCTTATCCCGCCCTCCCCTTTCCTATCCAGAACAACGCGTGCTGGGCTCAGATGCCATCCTTACACGGTAGAGTCGATTAGAGCGCGTACCAAAAAGTTAGGGTCCTCATATCTCTGCCGAACGACCAAGGCATGGAATTCTCTGCCAAGGCACGTGTTTCCTTCTTCCTTCAATCCTGGGTTCTTTAAGCGGGGCGTGAAAAAGCATCTTCTCAGGCCGTCAAAGTAGAGACCTCAACATCGCCTCGGCTACTGTGGGGGCGATGTGGAGGCCACTGCTCTTAGACCACACGACTGCTTACCATCAGGTGGAGTGTGGTCATTTTGACGAGCAAAATAAAAAAAAAAAAAAAAAAAAAAAATTTGTACCATTGTTGATATCAATCGTTTTATGCACACTATACTATGTTTTACATTTAAACGGTACTGATGATGATCTATCTAATAAAGTGTGTAGTGGTTCTTCAATTGTAGATATTATTAGACCATCGCTAGAGTATGGTACAGAGAGATTTGATTGTTCAGAACGTCAAGTCTATTGTTCATCAAATTTGGATTGTGAGAATAAATGTCTCGTGTCCAACAAGATTTATAAATGCAAAAAAGGGGTATGTGAAGTTGATGATGGATTGGCTGAGGTTGCTCCATTGGAGGGTGTCGAATGTAATGCTGCAATGGGAATATTGACATTTCTTGTAGGTGATACTGCGTTGGGTAAATATTTGAGAGTTTGCAAGTCCATAGATCCCGGTATTGCTATATCTAATGATAAAAATTTAATGTGTAAAGGACATCATATTAAAGTGAATTATATTCAAAAATATCCCGAGATGAGAGATTGCAAGTGTACAAACCCTGTCATTATTCCAGGTACAAGAGCTAAACGTCGTCATATAGAATGTAACAACGTTCTACATGATTTACTTGTTTGATTTTTTTAAATAAATTTATTACAATTTTATGTTTTTAATAAAAAAATAATAAAAAAAATAATAAATACATTCAAATCTATATATTATCTACACATTACTCTACCACTACAACCACTACAACCACTACAACTCTCTCTCTACCACGCTCTACCAACCAGCATCTTTCAACACTTGTTCGAATGATTTGGTAGTCATATTACATACACCGCTCATTATAGGTAAGCGTCGAAACACAAATACATTACAGGCGGGCGCAAATTACTTTATTTTTTCAAGGACATCCTGATTATACACTATTAATGCGCACTTTTCATAATTACAATATTTCAAAGTGTCGCAAAGCTTCTTAAATGTATATTTGTGTAGTTTATCATCTAACCGGATACGTTTAAAGTCGCTCTTCTTGTTGCTGTAAATGTTTGATGGTACAATAATTGATTTTGTTGAACGTTTATCATATACACGTGCCACATAATACTCTGGGTAAAATTCCAATAGCAACAACTTGTCATATGTATCGCAAAGTGCTGTGTTTGTAATTTGTTGCGCAGTGCATTTGTTGATAAAATTCATTTTTCAAGATAACTAACTACTGTACGTGCTGTAATCGTGAACATGCCGTTTGACTTATGACCGTTAGCGAGTGTATGTTAGTTTTGCTTGGGTGGAAAGGATTTAGTTGTTGTCGAGAATCGGTGAGGTAACGTCGCGAGCAGCGCTCAGCTGATGTCATGTTATTTGATTTTGTGGAGTGTCGTTCTACTCAACTTGGTAGCGGTGCTACTCATATGTTTACTAAAATGTTTAAACACTTTGGCACGTTATCACATGGCCGTGCTACTACATCGCTCATTGTTGGCAGACCCCGTATATTTGGAAGCAGAAAAAGCTTGACGCTACCACTGGTAATGATGTTTATGCTAATATTTGGCGTGATCAACTGCCAAGAGGCATCACCTGAGCCTGCTGAGTTTGAACCTGTACCTGGTCCTGCTGAGACTACACCGACATCAACTGTTGAGACTACACCATCATCAACTACTGAATCGACTACACCGACATCAATTACCGACCCATCAACGACTCCTACTACTCCGACTACACCACCATCATCTCCAGAACCAGTATCATCAACTGCAACACCTACACCAACTACGGTAAATACTACAGCAGCTACGGTAAATACAACAACTGAAACACCTACATCACCAACTACGGTAAATGCTACATCTACATCAGTAAATACAACAGAAATAACATCAACTGAAACACCTACACCAACATCAGTAAATACAACAGATGCGACGCCATCGACGACATCACTGCCTCCGAATTCGACGACTACGTCAACAACAGAAGCAGCAACGCCATTTCCTATTCAGGATAACTCGACGAATACTGGTAGTAGTGATGGTGTGGTTAACATTACTGTCGATACCTCATCCATTACAATATCGTCTAGCACAACTGTCATGTCCGCACGTACATCAACCAAGAAACCACCGGTAGTGTTGCCGAACACTACACAGACCATCCTATTGCCCACTACTCGACCAACACCTACAACACCAGTACCACCTACGGCCATTATCATATCGTGTGACATTAAAGATTTCCAATGGCTGGACAGGAAAACTGCACAACTCCTATTGTTACACGGTCATGTTGATCGTCCACGTAAACGGTTTGTTAATTCGTTTGCAAGTTTTTTCGATGCACTAGTATCTCCGTTTAGTGTACCAGCATACAATCAATCACCAAAGATACCGTGCATCGAACTAGTTAGATCTGTGGCCGATGGTGATATTTCACCTTAATTATTAACTCTTGCAACAATATGCTGCGTTGGATCCGCTAAAAGTGTCGGAAAAGTACAAGCAGTCCTACTTGCCAGGAGGCTTTGGATATTTAGAGCAAGAGCTTCATTCAGTATGGGCTTCGACGAGTTCTTTTGACGGTGATGATACTGCTTCATACGAAGAGGAAATTGGAGGAATTGTCACAACGCCTAGAAACAATACACAAGTCACTCCGGGTGTATTTTTAAACGTGTGCATAAGTGAAAATTCGACTCCAAGTGAAAATTCAAGAGCAGGACATATCCAAGAGTACAAACCCTGTGATATTAATGATAATGTTAACAATAAGAATTATTACACTGGTGCTGCAATCAAGACGGAGAACATAGAACATGACAAGGAACATGACAATGTAGGTGCCATATACGAAGATATATCAGAGGATGAAGTGATCCGCAGTTGTAGTCGGTGCAGCGACATGAGCACAAGTAGTGATAGTAGCACTAGCAGTAGTAATAGTAGCGATAGCACTAGCAGTAGTAGTAGTGTAGATAGTATTAGTACGAGCATCTCTAGTTTAAGGATTAAAACCAGGAGTAATTCAAATAATAATAATAATGAAGAGAACGGCAACGTAAGAGGCAAAGGTATCGGTAAAGGGTCTAAAAGCATCAAACATATGAATGTACAAGAGTGTCAACCATGTCCAAGCAATGATTGCCAACCATCTCCATGCAATGATGATAATTTGAAGGATGTTGACATGGATCCGTGTATTTTCTCACCAATGCCTAGCTTTGATTTAAATTGTGACGTTGCCGTTCTCTTCATTATTATTATTATTTGAATTACTCCTGGTTTTAATCCTTAAACTAGAGATGCTCGTACTAATACTATCTACACTACTACTACTGCTAGTGCTACTATCACTACTTGTGCTCATGTCGCTGCACCGACTACAACTGCGGATCACCTCATCCTCTGATATATGTTCGTATATGGCACCTATATTGTCATGTTCCTTGTCATGTTCTATGTTCTCCGTCTTGATTGCAGCACCAGTGTAATAATTCTTGTTCTCCGTCTTGATTGCAGCACCAGTGTAATAATTCTTAATAATATCTACAATTGAAGAACCACTACACACTTTATTAGATAGATCATCATCAGTACCGTTTAAATGTAAAACATAGTATAGTGTGCATAAAACGATTGATATCAACAATGGTACAATATACATTTATATTTTTTTATATATTTTTTGTTTCAACAAACAACTAAACAAAAACTCCAACTTTATTTGGATATTTTATTCTAAAAAAATATTAAAAAATATTAACGTTTATATTTTTAATGAATGCAAGACCAAGACTTTTTGTTTGACTTTTGTTTAACTACTACACAAATCAATAGTATTCTCCAAACGGAACTGAACACTGTTGGCAAGAGTACGCGAATACATGAGCGCTTGATCGTCTGTACTGTTACCGGCAAACGTTAACATTGTAGCGTGAGTGGTACCCTTGTTACTGTCCCAGTACGCCATGGGTGTCTCGGGTATATCATAATTCGCCAACACGATGGCTCGTTCCTTCAAGTTTATCATTAATGTAAACGGTGTAGATGTAGCATCCTCTCTACCCGGAGGTGTGTTGCTAGTAGCCTCTGCATGGAACAAGAGAGCTTTAATTATCGGAGGCATGAGACTCATGTCGATAGCTATCGAAGTATCACCATCGTAAGCCAACACGGTGGTGTTTGCGAATCTAGTATTGAGCGCTCTCTCATTGTTAGCCACAAAGTTCATGTACGTCTGATGTTGGTGTAGATATGTAGAGTCTACAGATCCAGTGACTAGGGCACCTGAAAAGAGACTTGTCAATATGTGAGCCAATTGACACATGTGCTGCTCATTGTCTAGCGACAAACGAGACACCCATGAATACATTTCGTTGTACATATCTCCCAAGTTGGGTAGACGGCACACTCGACCTCCTTGAATTTTAAAAGGGAATGGAAACACTTTATAATCATTTTGCATATAAACATCCGGAGCCAAATATGTAAGATTCCTCGCTCTAGATCTGTTTGAATCTGTCACTATGCGTCCTTTGCATAGTGTTACTCCAAACAATAGTTTGAGATGATCATTGCAAATAATCTGATTGTACTGGTTGTTGCATCTCACTTCAATATTGTGAAATACACACTTGACCGAAGCCCCGTTGGTTATACTCTTGCAACTCATCATCATTTTGTACCTATACTGCTAAAATAAAAACCTAATACCACATGGCACATACTATATAATGGTTGTGTAATCAATTTCAAATTCAGTATCTATTGAAACACAACACATTAAAGTCGTGTTTTTTAAAATGGATTTTTACGCAAGCACCTTGGTTTCCGAGTTTAACTTGAAAATGGATAAAATGATTCTATACGACTGCCCGTGTTACATGGAGTATGTCACGGAGAACGGTCAACGTATCGACAGCGAAGGTGTGATGCGATTGCTACTCATGTACAGCAAATCGTATGCTGCGTGCGTACGACTGAAATATTCAAACGAAGAGGTGTTGGTGAAACATCAACAATTAGCAATAATGATTGGCTCAAACATTGATCTATTTTTGAGACCAAATGTCAATTTTATACACCAGGCTGGTGCGTTTATACTCGCCGGAGGTATAAAGATTTTACCAGCGTTCATCACCAACAACTTGCGTAGCGGTCATGTGTATCGACTAAAGGAGAAGGATGTCTACAAGTGGTACATAAGTATGGATTTGGAAGAGGACAGTGTCAATTCTACACTTGTACATTTGGTGCAATTCTCACCATTACCCCTCTTGATGAAGGAGCGTGTAACAATGACGAGTACCAAACGCTCTACGGAGAAACGTTGCGGTGTACGTGGGTATTCAATCAAAGAAGACGTTTTACCCGAATTGCCAAACGAAGAGGCTATATTCAACGAGATTAATAAATTGTCTCCCATCAACAAGTTGACCAACAATGAGCATTATGTACACGCACATGAATATATTGACTTTTTCGAATGTAGCATTGTCAACTATCCAGCATTGGATGATTTGTGCAACAAGACAATTATAACACCGACATCCATCTTTGAGACTGCCATCAAGAAATGGAGTACCCTCCCTCAGAATTCATCAAAATTGGGCACTCTTGTATCTGGCAACTTGTTTTATACTCTATCATCAAAATCTGTGAGCTATATCAAAAATGACGAGTTTAAAACTGCATATCTCACTGTGGAGGGTCATAGAGTGTCAATGATTGATAAACTTGTGAGTATAGTAAAGCGTCACATTAATCACGGAGTTAAAAACTCGAACGCTCTCAAACTACCTCAAGACTCTTCGCACTTTATTTGCCCTCTAAATGTAAAGGAGATGAAAAATGCCGGTGAAACAATGGCATTGGCACAATTTGTGATGGTAGCACCTATAGTGACTCTGGCCAGAGTTTTAAGGTTTCTACAAAAGCATGCGAGTAGAGAAAAGTCTCAAAAGAATCACTTGCGTGTAGTTATTGAAGGATGGATGACCAATTATTGGGTATCGCCAAAGACTCAACTCAAGATGAAACGTCAAATGATTTTGGTCACCATGGTGTACGAGGAGAGGTATTTGATCATTTATCACGAGGGTCATTTACCAGTTAAATATTCACTAAAATACAAAATGTTTGTTGGTGTACACGAAGCTAATGACCACCGATATTGGATTGGGTACAGAGAATGAGAGCTGTGAAGATTATGAATATGTGAGTTTTAGCGATCCCACAAAATTTATATTGGCCGTTAAAAAGTACAATTGTGATTATACTCGTTTTGCTGAACTCAACGAGTGTGATATCTTGGCCAAGTATGATTGGGGTCGGTACGTAGACGTTCCAGAGTTTAAAAAGATGCCAGAAACTATAAAAGTATACTTTGAAAAACTGGGCAAAAAGATTCGAGCCAATCTTGATAAAGTTGGTGGTAGACGTGAATTGTTACCACCGTATGCTTTAGGTGCAAAGACTTGTGAAGAGCATGGACAGTGCTATCGAGACTTGTTTGTACATGATGCAGATGATCATTTCAAGAGAATCGTCACCTATTTGGATAATATCAAACGCTACAGTTATAATGTGCTGCCAGAAATTAAGGGTGATGAAACTGTACGATTGTTGAAGAAACGCAAAAGTACAAACAGTGTGGGTAGCAGTTCAAGTAACGGGAGTGTTAGCCAACTCTCGACAATTGGTACGACAAATGCAAATGCACAAACAAATTCAGAAAGTTTAAAAATGAACTTGGACGAGCATTCTAACACTAATCGAATACTCTTGTATACGGCACTGAACAACTTGAACTGTGACACTGTAGAAGATGGTATAGTGATTGATGAAAAGTTTCATCGCAACTCTCCACTAAAGTTGTTTTCAGTCACTCTATTGTTGCGTGTGTACGCACATACAGAAGACAAGTCATTTAGCAACAAATCGTGTGCATTGAAACCAAACGGAGTCTATGATTATACACCGGTTAATGCAAAAGCTGATGGTAAAATAATCTTTGGAGTTTTGGTCACCGATCAAAAAGTACGCATTCAAAAGAGACGTACTATAAATATTTGCGAATCTTTTATAAAGAATACATATCGTTACATGATATCAATGAACGATCCCTTGGACCGACCAAAGATTATAGATTCATTCTTTCAGAAGAACACAACCAATCAAAAGTCGATGATTTCCATACATTATCATTATACAGATAGATTGGGTGAGGAACAAAATTGTCAAATCTACACGGTCAAAAGCGAATAGTGTCTGCTGTCAAGGATTTGTCACAATACAAGTTTTGGACCAGAGATGGGAAATTGGTGTATCCACAGTTGCTATTTAGCAAACAATCATTGGTTGGTCGTACGACAGCATCGCAAACAATCAGTATGCTCAATAGTCCAAATTTAGCAATTGGCGAGAATGGTGAGCTTGCAGCGCCGCTATCATTCTTTGTACATCAAATTGAAGCATACGCCAAGTGCAAGCAAATGTTGCCAAAGAATGACTTGATGACTGCAGAGAATGGTTTCACAGCCAATGGACTAGTTGCTTCCATGAATCTCATGTCTAAGCAATACCCACTGAATGAAACAATCAAGGAAAACACATTTGTGTTGGATTTGTTGAAATTGGGACATGTACACGTATCTATAAATCCAAATGAACAAATGTTGAGAGAAGCCAACAATTTGAAAATTGCAACTACGAGTACTAGTAAACCAAGTACGAGCACTAGTACTAAAACAACAACATTAAATAAAAAGAAAGATGCACCAGAATTCAAATTGAAATCTACAATAAATGTTGAAAATACAGAAGACAACTTGGTAGATCGAATAATTGGCAATTGTAACAAAATTGATGATGATGAAAAATCTACAAATGAAGAAAAGGTATATGCAAACGTAGAAAAGGTCACTGAAATGATTGGCTCTCTAGCTACAGTTAACGCAATGATGGATACTGTAAAATGTGACGGTAGCAGCTCAAACAACTCTTCAATACATTTCACTGACGACGATGAAGAGGAGGAGGACGAGGAAAAAGATGAATCTGAAGATGACGAAAACGAAGATGTTATAATGCCTGATGTATATGAAGACGATGCTAGCTGTGCTAGCGGTGCTAGCAGTGAAGAGGATGAAGATATGGAATGTGAAAACATGGATGATGATGATGAGGATTAGGCTATAATAAGAGTAAATATTGTAAAATAATCGTAAAATTATCATGTTTAAATGTTAAAAAATATTGTATTAATAAATTTTAGAATAAGAGTAAATATTGTAAAATTATCATGTTTAAATGTTAAAAAATATTGTATACTTACTTTTCTAATAAATTTTAAAAACAATTTTTTTGATACTTTCATTAAACCTAGAACAATCCCTTGAATTCAAGTGTTTTTGAGCTTGTCTATTTTTTTCATTTCATAAAAATTTCACAAGTCTTGTAGAGCTACAATTTGCTTATATTTCAATTTGGTCTCAAATCATAGTAAATTCTCAGCAATAAAATTTTTGTGCACATGTCAGCTCGTGAAAATTTTACAAGTGTCGTTGCGAGCTACAATTTAGTCATATTTCAATTTTGGCTCAAAACCATAGTAAATTCTCAGCTACAAAATTTTTCATCACTATTCGTGTTCGTAAAAATTCACAAGTCCAGTTCAAGCTCTAATTTGCTCATATTTCAATTTTGGCTCCAAGCTCTACAAAATTCTCAGCAACAAAATTTTTTTCATACGTCAACAAATCACTATTCTTGAAAATTTTACAAGTGTCAGCTCAAGCTCTAATTTGCTTGTTTTTCAATTTTGCTTCCAAGCTCTACAAAATTCTCAGCAACAAAATTTTTTACCGATACCTTTGCCTCTTACGTTGCCGTTCTCTTCATTATTATTATTATTTGAATTACTCCTGGTTTTAATCCTTAAACTAGAGATGCTCGTACTAATACTATCTACACTACTACTACTGCTAGTGCTACTATCACTACTTGTGCTCATGTCGCTGCACCGACTACAACTGCGGATCACCTCATCCTCTGATATATCTTCGTATATGGCACCTACATTGTCATGTTCCTTGTCATGTTCTATGTTCTCCGTCTTGATTGCAGCACCAGTGTAATAATTCTTATTGTTAACATTATCATTAATATCACAGGGTTTGTACTCTTGGATATGTCCTGCTCTTGAATTTTCACTTGGAGTCGAATTTTCACTTATGCACACGTTTAAAAATACACCCGGAGTGACTTGTGTATTGTTTCTAGGCGTTGTAACAATTCCTCCAATTTCCTCTTCGTATGAAGCAGCATCATCACCGTCAAAAGAACTCGTCGAAGCCCATACTGAATGAAGCTCTTGCTCTAAATATCCAAAGCCTCCTGGCAAGTAGGACTGCTTGTATTTTTCCGACACTTTTAGCGGATCCAACGCAGCATATTGTTGCAAGAGTTAATAATTAAGGTGAAATATCACCATCGGCCACAGATCTAACTAGTTCGATGCACGGTATCTTTGGTGATTGATTGTATGCTGGTACACTAAACGGAGATACTAGTGCATCGAAAAAACTTGCAAACGAATTAACAAACCGTTTACGTGGACGATCAACATGACCGTGTAACAATAGGAGTTGTGCAGTTTTCCTGTCCAGCCATTGGAAATCTTTAATGTCACACGATATGGTAATGGCCGTAGGTGGTACTGGTGTTGTAGGTGTTGGTCGAGTAGTGGGCAATAGGATGGTCTGTGTAGTGTTCGGCAACACTACCGGTGGTTTCTTGGTTGATGTACGTGCGGACATGACAGTTGTGCTAGACGATATTGTAATGGATGAGGTATCGACAGTAATGTTAACAACACCATCACTACTACCAGTATTCGACGAGTTATCCTGAATAGGAAATGGCGTTGCTGCTTCTGTTGTTGACGTAGTCGTCGAATTCGGAGGCAGTGATGTCTTCGATGGCGTCGCATCTGTTGTATTTACTGATGTTGGTGTAGGTGTTTCAGTTGATGTTATTTCTGTTGTATTTACTGATGTAGATGTAGCATTTACCGTAGTTGGTGATGTAGGTGTTTCAGTTGTTGTATTTACCGTAGCTGCTGTAGTATTTACCGTAGTTGGTGTAGGTGTTTCAGTTGATGATACTGGTTCTGGAGATGATGGTGGTGTAGTCGGAGTAGTAGGAGTCGTTGATGGTTCGGTAATTGATATCGGTGTAGTCGATTCGGTAGTTGATGATGGTGTAGTCTCAACAGTTGATGTCGGTGTAGTCTCAGCAGGACCAGGTACAGGCTCAGGCTCAGCAGGCTCAGGTGATGCCTCTTGGCAGTTGATCACGCCAAATATTAGCATAAACATCATTACCAGTGGTAGCGTCAAGCTTTTTCTGCTTCCAAATATACGGGGTCTTAAAGATTGGGCAGTCTTTAAGAAGCTATACGCGTATACTCGCAACATTAACAAAACATCAAACTCTATGTTTAAAATTTGCAAAAGCAAATAGTACGGATTTGATTCTAGAAACTTTTCATCCTTGTCCCGCTGACAATATTCGTAAATGTTTTTGCAATTTTCAAACGCTAGAGGTACAAGGGTTCGTAACAGTATAGCTTCAATATAATCTGTTTTAATTAGGTTAATTATTGGGTTGTTAGTAAATAATAGAGCATATTCGTCATTTCTAAGTAGGTGGTCACGACGATTATTTTCTGTGAGTAAATTTAAAATACAATTACACAAGTCAACTGTAAGTATGTTAGTTTTGGAGCATATCATAATTTTAAGGAATTTAATAAAAATTGTCTGGATATAATTAGTTAGCATTACGTTAATATACTCTACAATTTGCAAGGGCAAACCTTCAAAATTCATAATTTTGTACAAATCACAGGTGGGAATCTGAATGTGTACATTTTTCTTAAATAAATTTAAAACCTTATCAATATTTTGTTTTCTTATACGACTAGGAACTCTACAAATAGTGTTCATTTCAAATATTTTGCTATCCACAATGCCTTGAGCTCTGAAAAACTCTGTAATTGTAGCCTGTGAATTAACAAAATATTTGAATGAACGTAAAGAGGACAATGAAGACGAAGACGACGATGAAGACGCCGAAGGACGTTCACCCATAGGACCAGAGGTCTTTATACCCTTTTTGTGAACTTTCATCTTGAGTTGATGTACACTGGATTGGGGTTGTGTTTGTAGTAGATTTTTAAATATTTGATCTACCTGTTGCTGCATCTGTATTTGCATCTGTTCCTGTTGCTGTCTTATTTGTACCTGTAACTGGTCATGTAACTGTTGTACTATATTTTGTGGTACAACCGGTTGTTGTTGCTCTTGATTTTGATATGAGATCGCGGATGTCGATGGTTCTACACACTGAGACGACGAAGGTGGTAGACTTTGTTCAGGTGGGTAGTTCTGTTGCTCCTGCTCTTGCTGCTGTATTTGTTGAGCCTGTGGTTGTTTAGCATGATTATATTCCAGCGGGGTAACCGTCATATTGTAGTCGTCGTAGTTATGAATTATTGGATATTGTGCAAAAGATGCAGATACCGGTTCTTTTGGCAAGTCTGAACCTTTTACAATATCAATAGTGTCCAACAATGGATCTGTGGAGGACACAAAGACATGTTTATTAATCATTTGTCAAATGACGACATACAACTGACTAAAAATAGATACATTATAGTGTGCATGTGTGTTGAGTCACACCAATAGAGACAAGATAAGCATACAAGTGTACACTATTATTATATTAAAATAAAATAGTAAAATGCGATACTACTATTACAAAGAGAATTAAAGCAAATATATGTATATCAAACAAAGAACAATTGAACAAAGAACAAAGAGTTTGAAACATTAAATAATTGTGTGGTTAACTGCTCAACTGATCATCATGAAATTTCGCATATACGTTATCAGGGGAACAGAAAAGGACATAGGGTACCTTTCATCCAGAAAAAGTACTGTTACTAACTTCAGCTATCCTGACATATATTTACACAAGCGAAGCCGCGGGCAACATTTAGTTAATATAAATGTGATATTAGAATATAGTACTCTGTAAAAATATTTATACAAAGTGGTATTTAGCCTTTTATGGGCATACGAAAACAGCGTAGGTTTATTCATTCGAAACCGCAGGCGACGCAGTGTGGCTCGTTCACCAACATAACATGCAAAAAACAATTTCAAATAAATTAACATTAACGTCGCCAAGGGCAAAAAGATTGATTATAATAATTTTGTTACCATGTGTCAGGATCACCCATATTATTAATATGTACATACCCAAATTTAAACCACATGATTATTTTTATAATTTCTTTTCGTTATGCCCGTGGTACATTTTAATCAGTTAGATTGATTTTCATCAAATTCCTTTTTCCAATTTAATAGGGATGGTTCATAATCCATTACAATTTGATCTTTTTTTTAATAACGGCCAGTATTTAATTTTTCAAGCGTTTGAGCACTATGGAGCCACAACCAACCTACATATGCATATATATAAATGAATACATTTATTAGACCCACCGAACCACAAATATAGTATTCTTGGAAGCTAGTTAAACACTGCATATTTACAGACGAAGTATGATTTTAGTAGATATAGATGTGCCCGCGGTTTCACCCGCGTTTATCGTTACTGCGCTGCCCCCGTGGATTGTAGCGTGATGTTACATAGCCTATAGCCTTCCTTGATAAATAGGCCATCCAACACTAAAATAATTTTTCAAATCGAACCAGTAGTTCCTGAGATTAGCGCGTTCAAACAAACAAACAAACTCTTCAGCTTTATAATATCAGTATAGATAATAGAATATCACGTTTACGTAAGTTGAATAAAAATACAAATTAATATAATAGTCTTTAATAGATACCTATTTAAATAATTGTTTATTTTATTTCTATTTAGTGAGAACACAAATGGCTTAAATTGTTTTAATATTGTATGAACAAAATAACACTGTTATTAATAACAGAAATAAAATATCCTAATCCTAATCCTAACTAATATTATAAAAGCGAAAATGAGTGTTTGTTTGTTTGTTTGTTACCTTTTCACGCTTAAACCACTGCACGGATCATCCTGAAATTTTGCATATACGTTGTCATGTGTACAGAAACGGACATAGGTTACCTTTCATCCCGTTTCTTTCGAATCATGATTATTATACAAGCAGAGTACAACCCGAACTGATTGTCAAATTCTAAATTAACGCGAGTGAAGCCGCGGGCAAAAGGTAGTATTAGAATAAATATGACTCATATTTATCGTCAATTTAAAAAAAATCTGTATGGCAAAATGTGTTCTGTTCTATAGTTTTCACAAATAAGAAGTATACTTTTTTTGTTGTCCTTGCTGATCCTTGCTGATACTATAACTGCGAATGTAGGCTTGTTTATTAGTTTGTTCAATCAGATAAAAGACTTTCAAATTGTAAAACTTAAACGTAACTTGTAAAATGTAAACCGTCTTCAATAGCAATTATCTTCCTAGTCTTAACTAAGCTCGCGTAGCCAATTTCGAGTTATTGACAAACAGGAATCTAACCAGTTTGGACTCGGTGTCAAACAGCGAACAAATTTCAATTCAATTACTTTGACGCACAGACGCTTTGGATGCAATTACTATGTATGAGGTCTAGGGCTCGATTCCTGTATCGGGCAAATAATTATTGGATTTTTATGTGAATAAACTCTCAGTAGTAGCACGGCGCGCGGTCTGGAATTATGCCCATAGGTATATGGCGGTAGGCTCGCGCCCTATAACGTGGGATTAACCTACAGGTACTTGGCAATATCTGGATATATTCACCTCTGCCTACTGCCCTATCAAGAGTAGGTACAGGCTAGGCAAACTATGTGTGTTATATACACATAAACAACATTGTCAGTAGAAATTTTATTTTGCTATAACGACGTAGGTATATATGTCTAGAAGCATAGTCTATCTTTTACTATAGTTTATCAATAATAATAGTACATCTTCCAATCAATGTAACAAGTTTTTTAAAAGCGACTGTTGAGAACAATTTTATAAGAAAGTGCTTTAAAAGGTTTCGTACAGGGTCCTTTGTGGGCTCAATAGAGCTATTGTAAAAATAACAATTGTAAAAATCTCACGATAATTTAAGATTCGCTTGTTCGCCCTACAGGAATCTGGTCTCTGGATGTTGATTAGATTAAAACATGCTGAAAGAGCTGAATATTGTAATTTATAAAATGAGAGAATAAAACCAACTAGTGATCTTTTGTTTAATGGTTTTGGATATTATTTTTAACTAGGTCTGCTCGCTTCTGTATCCGCGTAGACTATAGGTCGGTTGCAAAATTATTTGAATAATACAATAATCATACCCATTGATGTATAAAATTGGTTCAACTGAATAGAATTAGGGTGCCTTAGATTTTAAGTTAAACAAAACTACTAAACTGTGAATATCGCATTAAAATGCTCAGTGGTTTTACGTGATGCCGCAATGGCAAAATAGGAAATTTATAAATGTAAAATCGATTTATTTAAATGTTCTTAAAAAACAACGTATAGACAGAGCCATAGAAGGGCCACGCGTAAAACAACAATTATTTTTGTAATGTACTGCTATCTGTCACCGTAGAGTGTACGACATACACTAAATTAATTAATTACGTTTACTTCTCATATATACAACTACTATACTATACTGATATTTGATTACGTAATAGCACATGCTATTTGGTAATAAAACATCAGTACGCCGAATATGTCTGTACGCCGAACTGTCAAGCATAGC
This sequence comes from Catocala sponsa, assembly GCA_963564715.1. Classification (NCBI taxonomy): domain Eukaryota; kingdom Metazoa; phylum Arthropoda; class Insecta; order Lepidoptera; family Erebidae; genus Catocala; species Catocala sponsa. Next base: position 14,015,024 of record OY751338.1, on the reverse strand, counting down.
ATATTACCTTTATTTGGTTGGTATTGTTTTTGACGTAATAAATTGTGAACTTTGGTGTAACATTTAATAAATATTCGTCATTTTGCAGTAAGACTATTTTTATCTGAAGCTATTCAGCTCAGTAGCATGTAATAAATTCCTTAAAAAACAACTCGCCGACTGCTGTTTTCATGAATTTCGGTTGGAAGCCAATGTGATATATGTATATGCCAAACGATTTAGAAGGCTGAATTCTAGACTGAAATTTCATATAATGTGTGAAAATATACGTAATATTTTCTAGTAGATTATTAGATAGTCATGTAATATCCGTGATGTTTTTATATGGATTCTTATCTTAATGTTTTTCCCGGTTCGTGTGTGTTATCCTTATATTAATGAGTTTTTATTCTCGGCTCACTTCTTATCACCAAATCTCGTGATCTATTACACTTAATGAACGTGATTGATCTAACATTATCCTTACAGCTTTATAACGCCGCTGGAGCAAATGTGACTACTTACTTTCAACATATCTGTCATTAGTTTACCTTTAGACTTACCTACGGGCTATGCCATAGTTCACGTCGTTGGCCCGATTTTAAATATGTGCAGTATGCCAACTTGCAATTAACATACTTCACATATATTCACTAACATTATGGACGATCATGCACGTTTCCACACGATGTTTTCCTTCACCGTTAAAGCAAGCGATAATAATTAACTATTAAATACGCACATAACTTCGCAATGTCAGAGCTTTGGGATCGAACTCAAATTCTCTGCGTAGCATTCCAATCCTGTGGCCATTTTATTTTGTGTGTCTTAGATGTTGGCCTCAGATGGCCTTGACAACTTTACGCGGACTATCGTGGGTAAGACTACCAACCCGTGCCTGTGATCACATTCACAATTGCCTTAGTTCCATCTTTTGTCTTTTACCCAACCCATGTAAGTACGTCTTACCCAATTCTTGTCACTATATATTATTTTACAACATAGTGCTCTCTTATTAAAGTTATCTCATTCTATCATTTGAAGGCACTGCACGTATACGTCTTAATGTTCTCATTTCTACTGCATTTATTCTACTTTCATGTTTCTTCTGCCGTGACCATTTTTTATTCCTAACATAATTGAACAGTCATGCATTTTTAGACAGGCTTCGGCGGTTCATCACCACAAACATTTGTTATAAATGTTATAAAAAATGCATTCGTATTTAATATATCATGATTAAATATTTTTCTTTAATTCCAAATTTTCATAAAGTTTTTATTCAATTTCTCAAAAAGGAGATGTAGCTTTGCCTAATTTGGACCTAATTAGTAGAGATTTGTGATTACAGCTAGCTTTTGTATAATCTAGCTTTGCAATTGAGCAGCCTCTGCTTGTCTTGTAGTCAAAGTTCTATTGTCGTCTCTGTAAGATCTGCTAACAAAGAAACAAAAGTATTCTAAATTAAATCTCTTTGTCTGTCTATTAAGCAAAATGTCAGGGTAAATTTGGCTCTCAATTGAAATATAAATTCGGTAATTGATATTTTTAATGAACTCTTTTTAGGGTGCCGTGGAAAAATGAAAAATCGAGTCTTTTATAATATAGTCTTGTTTCCTCGGTTCTTTCACAGTGTTATCTGAGACAAATGTGCCCTTTTATAAATAACATAAGAGGCAGTTCAATTGTCCTCTGGTCTAACTACAGCCGATTGCGCATGCCGGTTTTGCAGGCAATGTCAAACTGTCCTTTGTGAGCGGAGCGGCAATCTGAATATGCATTTCAGTAATAATATATATATAATATTTTAATAGGACTATTTGTCATTTACTTGGTGAAGGTACAAATGAGTTGGTTTAAACCACCCAGGGATTTCCGGGCGAACTTGTCGGCCTGCGCGAGGCCGAAGTTGAGTTAGCGGCTGCCCAAAAGGTGGCCGCCCGTGAAGAGAGGCTCGCGGCAGAGGAGGCTCGAGTTGTTGAGTGGGCGAGGAGAGTTAGGGACATCTCCGTATCCTCCGGCTCGAGACCAGCGTCCAGGGTGGACGTGGAGCTCGCCGTTGAAGAATTGCCTATGGAGCAACTCAACGAGCGGCTCAGATTGGCGGCGTCCTCAGTGAGGTCCATCGCTGGCCTGTCAAAGGGCCTCAAGGGCACATCTCAGAAACAGCTTAAAGAGGCTGTTTCTGTGATTCTCGATGTGGGCGAGGCCCTATCGAATAGGACTTCGTTGGGGGAGGAGGCCAAGCTGCGGGCCGCAAACAAGCGGCTCACGGACGAGGTCGCCTTCCTTAAACGTGGCCAGGAGGAGCTCCGAGCGGAGACTCAGAAACTCCGGGAGGAGCTCCTCAAAGTGAGTATTGCGGCGGCGCTTCCACCTGCCGCGCCGGTCCTGCCGCCGGCCGCGCCGGCCTCGGCCGCTGCGTCGGATGAACGGCTGGAGCGCGTGCTGAGGGAGGTCACCGGGCTCAGTGCGCGGTTCTCGGCCCTAGAGGGCAGAGTGTTGCGTCCTCCACTCGCGGCGGACACAAGGAGAGCCTCGACTGCGCCGGCCGCGCCTGCTGCCACATTCGCAGCGGTGGCGGCGGAACAGGGATCCGGTGCGTGGCCATCATTGGCGCCCAGAGCTTGCCAGGACAGGACTGTGCCTGGTCGGGCTCGGTCCGGCCGAGCCGCTGGGGCGAAGAGGGGAGGGAAGGAGCCTGCAAAAGCGGCAAAGGCGCCGCCCCCACCGCTGCCTCCGAAACATGTCACGGCTGCTCGGCCGGCCGCCGGAGCCACCGAGGGCGAATGGCAGGTAGCCGGGGCCAAGGAGGCAGAGGGGAGGAAGAGGCGAAAGCGGAACCGGGGCCGCAGACGCCGGGAGAAGCGGGCGGCCAAGGCGGCTGCCCAGTTGCGCGCTCCCCGCTCGACCGCCGTGGTAATGACCATGCAGCCCGGGGCGGAGCAGCGGGGCGTCACATACGCGGCCCTACTGACCAAAGCCAAGGCTGACATCAACCTTGGCGAGCTCGGCATCACTGGCATCCGGTGCAAACCCACGCTCACTGGGGCCAGACTACTGGAGGTGCCCGGCGCGGCCAGTGTCGAGGCCGCGGATGCTCTCGCTGCTAAGCTGAGGGCATCACTCGATGAGGCGGACGTCCGGGTCACCAGGCCAGTGAGATGCGTCGATCTCCGCGTCATGGGCCTGGATGACTCGGTCAGTGCCGAGGAGTTGGTGGACGCCGTAGCTAGGGCCGGAGACTGCCCACCGGAAACGGTGAGATCCGGGCCGATCAGGCCCGGACTAAACCAAATGGGAACGGCCGTCGTTACCTGTCCTGTAACGGCGGCCAAAAATATTGTAAATGGGGGGAAAAGACTCCTCGTCGGGTGGGTTTCGGCGCAGGTTAAGCTCCTGGAGCCGAGGGCCCTGAGATGCCACCGCTGCCTGGCGGAGGGGCACGTCGCAGCTCGGTGCACCGCGCAGGTAAACTGTGCCGGCCGGTGCTACCACTGCGGCCAAGAGGGCCACATAGCCAGGAGCTGCACGTCCGCTGCGCACTGCATCATCTGTGCGGCGGCGGGCCAGCCAGCCGAACATCGGGCTGGCAGTAGAGCCTGCGCCGCGCCCAAAAACAGCAAGGGCAAAGCGGCAGGCCCACCCGACGGGGAAGTCCCATTGGAAGCGGCCCCACTTGATGCCGCGTCCGAACCTGTGGGTGAAGCGGTAATGGAAATCAATTAATGGCTCCATGCCGCTTCCTCCAGGGAAATTTAAACCACTGCGCCAATGCTCAGGATTTGCTGCTCCAGAGTATGGCGCAGTGGCAAATAAACATCGCCGTGGTCGCCGAGCCGTACTTTGTCCCGCCCATGGGGGATTGGGTGGGAGACCTGTGCGGCTTGGTGGCCGTGATTGTTAGAGCTGGCGCCGGCACTCCGCTCCCTGAGAACATCATCAGAGGGTCGGGGTGTGCGGCGGTTTTCGTCGCCGGGATAGCCGTGGTGGGGGTTTATTTTTCACCCAACCGATCTCTCGCCGAGTTCGAGGTCTTCCTCGGAGACCTGGACGCAGTCGTCCGTCGTTTCCACCCTCACCCCGTTTTAGTCCTCGGGGACTTCAACGCCAAGTCTACGGCTTGGGGTTCCCCGTCTACGGACGCGAGGGGGGAGGTGTTGGAGGAGTGGGCCTTAACATCTGGCCTGCTCGTTCTCAACCGGGGCAATGCCCACACGTGCGTGCGTCAGCGGGGCGGTTCGATTGTGGACATTTCGTTCGCAAGCCCCGCTCGCTCGCCCCGCCCGCGTCGTGTTGTCGGCTGGCGTGTGGAACAGGAGGTGGAGACCTTGTCGGACCACCGGTACATTCGGTTCGACGTCTCCGCCCAGATCTCGAGTGCGCCGGCCCCTGTGGGCCCCGGTTGGGAAGGTCCGCGCTGGGCATTGAGTAAGCTCAATAGGGAGGCCCTCCTAGAGGCCTCTATCGTGCAGGCCTGGGCTTCTGTGCCCGACAGGCCTGCCGACGTAGAAGCAGAGGCTGATTGGTTTCGGGAGGGCTTGTCACAGTGCTGTGACGCGGCGATGCCCAGGGTGAAGTCGCGCCCTGCAAAGCGTCAGGTGTACTGGTGGTCAGCCGAGCTCGCGCAACTTAGGGGCGCGTGCATGGCTGCCCGGCGCCGGTATGCCAGACACCGACGTAGGCGTCGCCGCGACCAGTACGCGGCTACTAGAGAGGAGGAGCTGTACGAGGCGTACAGGGCGGCCAAGAAGACGTTGCAGCTGGGTATCCTGCGGGCAAAATCTTCCGCCCGCGAGGAGCTGCTGGCGACTCTGGATGCGGACCCATGGGGGCGTCCCTACCTTATGGTAAGGGGCAAACTACGCTCCTGGGCTCCCCCGCTGACCCAGAGTCTCCGGCCCCAGTTGCTGGAGGACGTGGTGGTCGCTCTGTTTCCCGAAAGGGGAGAGCACGAGCCTCCGCCTATGGCTGCGCCTCCTCCGGTGCCAGAAGCGGACCTGACGACGGACGACGATGTGCCCGAGGTAACCCGGGTGGAAATGAGGGTGGCGGTGCAGAGGCTGCAAGCCAAGCGCACCGCCCCGGGCCTAGACGGCATTTCAGGCCGTGCATGGGTCCTAGCCCTCAAGGCCCTCGAGCCCCGACTAAGGAGCCTGTTCAGCGCGTGTCTGGAGCGGGGCCAATTCCCGGACAGGTGGAAAACCGGGAGAATGGTCCTGCTCCGGAAAGAGGGGCGCCCGGCGGACAGTCCGTCCGCCTACCGGCCCATTGTGTTGCTCGACGAGGTCGGAAAGCTGCTTGAAAGAGTCGTGGCTGACCGCCTTGTCGGGCATCTGGTTGATGTGGGACCGGATCTGGCGGACAACCAGTTCGGTTTCCGTCGTGGGCGCTCCACGGTCGATGCGATCGCACGCGTGAAGGCTCTGGCGGAGGGAGCAGTCTCACGGGGAGAGGTGGTGTTGGCGGTGTCTCTCGACATCGCCAACGCGTTCAACACCTTGCCCTGGAACTGCATAAGGGAGGCACTGCTTTACCATCAGGTGCCGACCTACCTCCGTCGAATTGTCGGGGCGTACCTGACGGCGAGGGCCGTCGTATACCCGGGTTCGAGCGGGTGGTCTCGGCGGGAGATGTCGTGCGGTGTTCCACAGGGTTCGGTTCTCGGCCCGCTCCTGTGGAACATCGGATACGACTGGGTGCTGCGCGGTGTGCTCCTCCCCGGCGTAAGCGTAGTCTGCTACGCGGACGATACGCTCGTCCTCGCTCGGGGAGCGACGCACCGGCAGGCGGCTGTCCTGGCAACGGCAGGGGTCGCGCATGTCGTGGGGAGGATCCGGCGGTTGGGCCTTGAGGTGGCGCTGCACAAATCCGAGGCTCTATTCTTTTACGGGCCTCGGAACGCGCCGCCGGAGGGAGTCCACATCGTGGTGGGAGGCGTCCGCATCGGCGTCGAGAAATCGATGAGGTATCTGGGCCTCATCCTCGACGGCCGATGGGCCTTCGGAGAACACTTCCGAAGGTTGGCCCCTAAATTGATGGGCGCGGCCGCAGGGTTGTCGCGGCTGCTACCCAATCTGGGGGGGCCAAACGCCTCATGCAGGAGGCTCTTCATGGGGGTCGTGCGGGCGATGGCCCTATACGGGAGCCCCATCTGGGGGCATAACCTGACGGCACGTAACGCCGCCCTGCTGCGGAGGCCGCAGAGGGTGATGGCCGTCAGGGCCGCGAGGGGGTACCGTACGATCTCCTTTGAGGCGGCAAGCCTCCTGGCCGGATCACCGCCCTGGGACCTAGAGGCCAGACTTCTCGCGTCGCTCTACCAGTGGCGCGGGGAGGCTCTGGAACGGGGCTTTCAGCCGTTGCCGAGAGAGGTGGAGGCGCGGCGGTCGGAGCTCCGCAGCATCCTAAGGGCGGACTGGGGTGAACGGCTTGCGCGACCGAGTGCAGGGCACGCCGCAATAGCGGCGGTAAGTCCAATCTTGGAGGAGTGGCTGGAGCGGCGCCATGGCGCCCTGACCTTCCGGCTGACGCAGGTCCTCACCGGGCATGGATGCTTCGGGAGGTACTTGTGTCGTATAGGCCGGGAGGAGACGTCTTGTTGTCACCACTGCGGTGACGGCCCCGAGGATACGGCGCTGCACACACTCGTGGAGTGCCCAGCTTGGGAGGAGCAGCGCCGGTCGTTAACCGGGGCACTGGGTGTCCAGATCCTCTCGCTGCCTGACATGGTTCTGTCCATGGTCCGGAGCGAGGGTGCATGGGAGGCCGCCGTCGCCTTCTGCGAGGCAGTGATGTCTGCGAAGGAGGCGGCGGAACGGGAGAGGGAGCTGGTCTCTCCCCACCCAAACCGCAGGAGACGTCCAGGGCGCCGACGTAGGGCGTTCGCGGACCTCCAGCCACCCTAGGGGGCGGCCTGCGGGTGGTGGACTTGGGCAGTCTGCCGCCCGAGCAGCACAGGCCCGAGGGAGGGGCGTAAGCACCCCGCGCGCCCCCCTCAGTGGAGGGGAGGGCTGTACCATCTAGTCCTCCCCCAAACAGCTGGGGCCCGCCTACTCACGTGGCGGGCCAAGACTTGTCGGTGTCGCGGTGAATGCTAGCGTGAATCCCGTGGCACCGACGCCGGTACCTGAGGAACGTCGTCAGGGGTTTAGTGGGTATGGGGCCGGCCTCTCTGGCTCGAGTCCCACACACCCGCGCCCTGCCCCGGCGCGGACGGTGCGTAAAGGCATTCCCCTGACGTAAAAAAAAAAAAAAAAAAAAAAACCACCCAGGGATGATTCTTAAACACATACAAAAAATTATAAATTCGGTTTTGCCGTTTAGGAGAAGATCTATACAAACGTACATAATCCTAACTAGTATTATAAATGCGAATGTCAGTTTGTTTGTTTGTTACATTTTCACACCTTAACCAGTCAACCAATCATCATGAAAATTCGCATACAAGTTGTCAGCGGAACAGAATAGGACATAGGGTACCTTTCATCCAGAAAAAAATACTGTTACTAACGTAACATTTACGCAAGCGAAGCCGCGGGCAAAATCTAGTATTTATACACATTAAGATATTATTTCGAAAAATATCATAATAAGGAGCTAATAAATATCATAATAAATAACCGTTTTTGCTACAATAGTTCTATACCTATATAGAACTATTGTAGCATAAACGGTTATTTTATATTTCAATCTTGTACTATTAGGCACCTATCGTTGCCAAATATTTATATATCGAATTATGTTGCTTGTTTCGCAATCTTCTTACCAAGAAGGGGTCGCGATACAATCAATTTATTGTGATAAATTTAATTTATCAATTTATATTATGTCTGCCTTATTGTTCGTTCCATATTTACGTTGCGGTTTTGTTACAGATATATTATTTCCTGTTATCATATAACAAAGTTAATGTCCGGGTTAAACGACAGATCGTTTCTGGATAAGGAGAAGTGTATGCTTTACATTTCATTTATGTTTAAATAATATAAGCCAGTTAGCAATTTTGTTAAAATACACGAAATGGGATCATAGACTTCTATGATCCCGTTTCGTGTATTTTAACAAAATTGCTGTACAACTTAGTTCGGTATTATTGAATCCAGCGCATCGAAATTCGAACCTGTCACCTAACAATCGTTCTCACATAAGATGCTCTTGTACTTCTGCAGGGACAATTTTTATCGCGGAACCTCTATAAACATGAAACGGACATAGAACAACCAGACCCAAAGTAACTTGTAACTCGCACAAATTCTTGTCTCGCATGGAGATTGAGCCCAAAACAATCGTCACAAGGGCAGTGGCGACGCTGCACAGTAACAATTTTACTGACTACAGGATAAAATTCCCAATATTTAATATTCGTTTAGTGTAAATACTGAGATTTTCTTAAAATTTTCTAATTATTTTGGAATCCAACACATACACATATTACAGATAGGTATATTCTTGATGATTAATAGGCGATTCATAGGCAACTCATAATAGTTAGTAGCGACAACGCCCAGGTACGCGCTTACTATGCCTACCGCATACTTACAATATGATTCGTTTTACGTTTACGCACAATTTTTGAACACAGTTCACAACATGATACCTACATTTCACAGTCATGGGCGCTGTCAACTCATGCTGTCACACACATTCAATTATATTTCGAATGCAGTAGTGCACATCGCTGAATAAAATACTATTTATATAAAGTTGTTCATTAGTTCGCAGAAATACTGAATCTATACCAATATGATAAAGCTGAAAACATTGATTGTATTTTTGTTTGAACGCGCTAATATCCGTAACGGCTAGTCAGATTTGGAAATCTTTTCGCCTTTGATAGTCCAGTTCTTGACAGAAGTTATATTTATTTACTCATTATACGGCATAATGCGACAGATACTTTTTTGTAAAAATATAAATTAGTTCTTTTTTATGAGATTAAACAAGATGATATAAATAATATCATTGTGTTATGTCTATACTGTATGTATAGTTCTTATATGGAAATCCAATTTTACTAGCGGCCTTATCGAAATTCGGTTGTGAATATAGACCTTGATCCTCCATTACATCCTTTTCACGATTAAATGTTGAAAAAGTTTTCCTTAGTGCTTGCCTACATGAAGTATAAAGAGCTTGTGAAGTGAGTTTCGAGTAAGGTATTTATTAGTTCCGAGGCCTTGAGCTGAAAGACCGTTAGGTCTAGACTTCATCATTTGAGTTGAAATCATTCACCTAATCAGTTTTCTTCTGATATAAATTTCTTACATATGTATATCTGACATGTGTGTTTAATATCAGGTATTAAACATTACGCATATCGCACACATACACGTACACACTGTTCTATTATAATATGTCTGTCTCGGTGGCGCAGCAGTAATAAAAGCGACTGCTTTGCATAAGGTCTCAAATTCGATGCCCGATCGGACAAAGTGTCGTGGGGCTTATCTTTTATGAAAATTTTAGTATCAGCCTGGATTCTGTAAGTATGAAGGACCTTACTTACAATTTTTTATAGGTTTAGCAATTTAGGTCACAAATAATTTGACCCGTCCAGCTAAGTTGTGATGCTTGTATTAGGAATGGCTTCACGTCAGTAGCGCAATGGGTGGGATTCGAACGCGCAACTCTTCGATTGCACGTCTAATTCCTTATCCATTGGGCTACTGCCGTTTTTGTCATATTTTTTGGACAAAAAGCCGGGATTGTAGGGGTTCGTCAAAGGAAAGAGCTTTTAAAGCTGGAAAGCTGGTTGAAATGTCAATGCTTCACTCCGTAATATTATTCGGATATACGATAATACATAAATCAGTCTGCAAAATTCGGTGATCCGTACGAGATACGATTTGACAATTTTGCGTGGAGACGGATGTGCTATCGTATATTCTCAGTTCGATGACGATATGTGGTTAAATGTGAGCGAGTCATTCCGTATCAGATTGGACGCCATCGGCGTTGAACCCAGTTGATAGCCCAGGATATAAAAATCTGGCTTCTTGAAACAAACATTTCCGAGGTATGTATTACACTCCTATTTCGTTAAATATGTTTAGGCTCGATATATGGCGGCTCAAACTCTGTGTGCCCACTACAGACCAGTTTAAACAAAACTGGCCTGTGTTACTACTTAGTATTTAGATGAAAACTAAAAACTTTGTTCATAAGTGGAATATGTAGCCCTTGCACTGGCTGATTTAATAGCGCAGATTTGTAAAAGACAGCAGTTCGTTGAAATTTAATAACTACTTTTTCATTGTTATTTATTTCAATTAATTATTATTGTACGCTATACGAGTATACACGTACCTATATATAGTTACTATTACTCATTATTATTCCTATACTATTATAGTCTGCTAATGAGGTTTAGGGTTCAGAGTACGGAACGAAATCACGTTCGCTTAGAAGTGGCGCGTAGTGATAGGCAGCGTTATTTAGGTTTTCCTTTCGAGAATTTTCAGTAGCAATACGGAGTCTGGAAATGAACTCCGAAGATACAACAGGTTCCCTCCCTATTAAGTGGCACTTAAAATATGTAAAAGTTCCGCTTATCCCTTCGGGTATATACAGACACAGATCTATAATAATAATATAATAATATTCTACCACATACACACAACACCATCTAGCCCAAACTAAGCAGAGCTTGTACTATGGGTACTAGACAATGGATAAACATACATATATACTTTTTTTTTGTAAATACATACATATTATACATAGAAACATCCAGACCAAGACAAAACATCCATGTTCATGCACACAAATGTTTGACTTGTGCGGGAATCGAACCCGCGACCTCAGGCGTGGCAGTCGGTTACACTAACCACTACGCCATCGAGGCCGACATGTAATGTCTTTATAATAATTAATTCTTCTTAATATTAATTCAATCGTTAATTCTGAGTGGGTACATAGGTAGCTACAATAATGCTGAGTAAAGTGGGTGTTCCTATTGCCGTAAAATCTGCATGTGAAATGTTTGTGCTGTACATAGCAGCCCGCCGACAGTATTTGTGCGAAAAGTCGCGTGTTTTATTATGCAATTTGACTTTCAGTGGCGTAGTGGGCACCAAGCCATTACCAATGCGGCGCATGCAGCGGACACTTTCATAAATATTACTGCGACCTATATAAAACTGGTCTAAACCTGGGTGTCTGTGTATTAAGTGCATATCATATTAATCATATGACCATAGGCAGCTGAACAAAATGCAGAACGTTGAAGCACAGAATATCTAATCGAAACAATCTAATTGAGAAACTGATTTGCCTGTACCTATAGACAAATTTTATTTCGTTGTATCGTGCATTATGCTTGTGTTACCAGCGTTTATACACGACATACAAACTACATTCATGCATGAGGTATCACATATTATCCCCGTAAATAGGGAAAGATAGTAGGTATCCTAACTAATATTGGAAATGCATTTGCATTGTGTTTATTTGTTTGTTACGCTTTCACGCCTTAACTATTTGACTGATTGTTATGAAATTTAACATACACCTTGTCAGAGTAACAGAAAAGGATATAGGGCACCTTTCATCCAGAAAAAAGTACTTTTGATACCTTGAGCTAACCTATATTTTTGCGAAAGAAACCGAGGGCAAAATCTAGTTATCTACTCATATTTTGCTGTTGTGTTTGTAGTCCGACGGAGGTGAGCCTACTATCTCCCACCTAGCACTGCCAGATTCCGTTCTGCTACTGAGAATTACCTAAAAACTCAAATACTTTTTCTGACTTGGTTATCGAAACCTATAGGCCTAAGCGCAAATGTCACGTGGGAAAAACTAACAGAACTGTTAATAGTAATAATTCGTTTATTTATATAACAATTATTTAGATCGATGTTCCTGTGCTTGTATTATGTGCAAAACATAAAATGAATAGTTGTTACACCGGGTGTCGCCGTTAATTGCCAGAAAGGTTGTCTTATGATCCAATTAACTAAGCTAATGGAAAATTAATTGCTAGTAGAAACATACTTCAGTTCCCCGCAGGAACATTTTGGGACAATTTATTATACGATTCAAAGACCTATTTTAAATAAATGCTTCGAATTCTAATTAAACATTTCTTAAACGATAGCCGATTTTAAACAGACTTATTTTTAACTAGCTTTTGCTCGCGCCTTCGCTCGCGTAAAAGTATGTTAGGTTATGTTTGTAACAGTACAATTTTTAAATAAAATATAGCCTATGTTACTCGGTGATAAAATAGCTAATGGTGAAATAATTTTTAAAATCGGTTGAGTAGTTTTTGAATTAAATCCTTACAAACAAACATATATAATATTGTTAGAGGATTGAATAATGACAACCAAAAGTGACTATATAAGGCGATACGAACGCGTCAAACCGTCATTATTAGTCGAGACTTTGTGCGGAGCGGACCTCTTGTCAAATTGCGTTTGAATTCTAATATTGTGTTAAAGTTTTGAATGTTGATGTTGTGATAATTTATGTTAAGATTAAATTCAGTTTAGGTTAATCACCACGTGTATTTTTTTTTAAGTAAAACCACTTCTGTTTGCTTAAATCAGAAGTGGGATTGCTCACTACGTCCACTTAAAGCATTTTTGTTTTCGTTTACTTCGTTTGAGTGTCCGTGAAGTACAAGGTTGTGATTAATAATTCCTGGTAAGGTAATTTTTGTTACTCTGGTACCTCTTTGCATGTTTTATTGACTCGTATCTCCCAAAACGAGGAGGAAATGGGCCGATCTCGATCTCGTGACCGGCATTATTCTTCTACCCACCGCCCGAGCGGCAAACGCCCTGCTAGTAATCGTACGCGCAGTTCAAGTAGAGGATATACGCCTCCGGTAAGAAAACGGCATTTTACACGTAGTCGCAGCCGTAGCCATAGCCGCAGTGAACGTCATGATGTACATCACACGCGCCGTGATCATTATCGCAGTCACAGCCGCGATGGTAGCCGGAGTCGTGACTACCGTCGGAGTCGTAGCCGCGACCATTACCACCGTGACCGTAGTTACCGAAACGACAATCGTGAGTTTAGTGGTCATGAATCCTGGCACACTATCATGTCGCGTCTTCAGGCTTTGGAGTCGCAAGCATCTGCTCCGCATCTATCAGGCCAATTAGCCTCTGCTGAACCATCCTACGTTAATGGGACGGAGCAGATTGTCGAAGCCATTCAATCATTGAAATCGGTAAGTACACAACGACATATTGTATTACCGGTATACACCGACAGGTGAAGAGCCGAGGCTACTTTGCTTCATTCCTAAAGGTCACCGTTTGAGCCTCCTCCGAATCTTTCACGATGAACATAGCCACATAGGCGCAGATAAGGTAGTGGACCTAATATTAAGACATTTTTGGTTCCCTAGTCTTAGAAGATTCGTTACTAAATACATTTCCCATTGTTTAACATGTATCGCCCACAAACGTGTACCACGAGCACCCTTACAGCCTATCACATCCTGGGACAAATCTGAAGTTCCCTTTGAAACTTTACATGTAGATGTTCTAGGGCCTCTCCCTATGTCTAAGGGTTATAAGTTTGTCATGCTTGTGGTCGATGCATTTACAAAATACTGTGTACTGAAACCCATATGTCGCCAAGATTTCGATGAACTGAAACAAGTGTTTCAACATGTATTGTCATTGTTCGGTACTCCTAAATTAATTATATCAGATAGGGGACGCATGTTCGAATCAACGGGCTTCACTTCATGGATGAAGGTCCTTGGTGTACAGCTTCATTACATAACTCCTGAGATGCATCATGCAAATGGACAAGTGGAACGCTACATCCGTACAGTCCTGAATATGCTCCGCATTGCAGTGAACCATCGTAAGGCTGAGTGGGCCGAAGAACTGTGGCAATTACAGCTTATTCTAAACCTGACGAAGCAGAAAACCACGCAGACTTCTGCCCTGAATCTTTTGATTGGCCACGAAAGCGCAACTCCTGCGATCCGAATGTTAGTGCAAGATGTCGCTTTGAATTCGACAGATGGTAACCGGGATGCGAGACGAGAAATGCTTAGACAAAGGACGGCCGAACGGTTGAAAAAGAACCAGGGTCGTCAGGACACTATGGTCAATGAGCACCGGAAGCCTCCTCGTGTGTTTCAGCATGATGACATGGTGTTTGTTGTCAAGTATGCCCAATCTCAGGGTAAACTGGATCCTGGCATGCGGGGACCCTATAGGGTAGTGAAGACCCTTCCTAATCACCGATATGAATTAAAATTACTTACTGGATCATATGGAAAGTCTACTTATGCAGCTGCCCAGTTTATGATTCCATGGAAAGGTGAATGGACCCCGGAGACATGTGCAGTGTTTTTTGAAGGTGCGTATTCACCCTTTTGACCCGTCTTAAAGTGAAGATGGTACCTTGATTTGTTCTTTTAAAGCTTTTCGCGTTGCGAAGAGTCGTCGGGGGAGTACAACCTCCTTTCCCCTCGACGTTGAAGCTTTTCGCGTTGCGAAGAGTCATCGAGGGAGTACAACCTCCTTTTTCCTCGATGTGAAAGCTTTCCGCATGGAAAGTCACTGGAGGGTTTCATGCGCCTTGCCCCCTGGTGTAGATTTAGAATTTCCTCGGTAGGGGCCCATACCGAGGAACCTGTGTAATTTTTACATTAGAGTTGATGTGAAAGTTCATTTTTGTTTGCTTCTTTTAAGTACTTAACTTTTATAACAACCTCTAACAAACTAACCTTGTTTACCGGCGACATGGAGTCTAGAAATAACTTGAACGTTTATTTCAGATATCGATGACGATGTTAAAGACGAATGCTTGGATCCAAACCCAGGAATAATGGACTCCAATGAGGCTGGGCCATCCCCAGCACCTGACGAGACAACTGGACCTCAACCACGTTCGATGCCAATGCTCTCAGAACAAAAGGAAATCAACGAGGGTGTTATCGAAGTAGCGGCCCCATCACTGCAATCACTTCCCCGATTGATTTCTACATCCTCGGACGACGAAGACTAGGCCTGTCGGGACGCCAGGATGTCAGGAGAGGCCGTGTTAGAGGATTGAATAATGACAACCAAAAGTGACTATATAAGGCGATACGAACGCGTCAAACCGTCATTATTAGTCGAGACTTTGTGCGGAGCGGACCTCTTGTCAAATTGCGTTTGAATTCTAATATTGTGTTAAAGTTTTGAATGTTGATGTTGTGATAATTTATGTTAAGATTAAATTCAGTTTAGGTTAATCACCACGTGTATTTTTTTTTTAAGTAAAACCACTTCTGTTTGCTTAAAATATATATACAAACAAACGCAGAAAAAATTAAATCCTTGCTCTTTATAATACTAATATACATAGGTAGTATAGATTAATTTATTGAAAGGAATTAACATTTTGTACACCTCAAATATATTTAAAAACTTATAGGTAACTAGCTGTTACCTGCGACTTCGTCCGCGTAGATTTTAACTAAAAAGTGTTTGTCTCAGCGGAAACCTATATTTTTTCTAAAATCAAAGTAGCCTATGTTACTCCTTATAACATCAGCTATCTGCCAGTGACAATCCTGTCAAAATCGGTTCAGACGTTTCGGAGTTTAGCCGGAACAAACAGACAGACAGACAGACAAAAATTAAAAAAATATGTTTTCATATAGGTATCTTATATACTGTCATATGCATTAGATAAAAAGCTGTTATTTTGACATTACAAACAGACACTTCAATTTTATTTATTTGTATAGATAACAATTAAAACATTTATCTGTAGCGACACATGCATGTACATTGTGTTTCGCTGACATTAGAGAATGCAATTCATAATGTATGCGAGCTACACCAGGCGTCACCCGCCGCGCGCCGGGCACGATAGGTAGACTGATAGCTAGGCAGTCTGTATATAAGGCATTTGTAAATTGTAATGTTGGTATGAAATTAATAAATCAAACTATTTCGGTGATTAACCAGAACGCTTTCATTTAACTATCCCAAAGATATCAGAGACATTGGTAGATATCACATAATAGCAATAATTAGCAAATGGAAATCCGTAGTCTCTGCCTACCCCTCTGGGAAACAGGCGTGAATCTATGTACCTATGTATGTATGTATCGTTAATTGGTAAATATCCTTTTCTGTTTAGGTCGACTGATGACATGAAAAAGACTTGGTTGGACTTGATGCCGAAGGCGGAAATCCGGTCATATGGGAGAAGCGTAAGTGCAGCAATGAACTGCGAAAGGCTAATTAAAGGATCAAAGAAGTTCAGATTATTTCCGAGCTAGCAAGATTTTAATCGCACCCGGTACAGTTATTTGTGAAACCCACAGTCCTTACTAATATTATAAATTTGAAAGTATATGTTTGTCGATCTGACTATCTGTCTATTACCTATTCACGGCTAAACCACTCAACCGATTTGGATGAAATTTGATACAGGGGTAGTTAAAAGCTTGTGAAAGGCTACTTTTTATTGATGTAGGTACCACGCTGGCCGAGCCGCGCGTAAAAGCTAGTAAATAATATATTATTTTAGGGTAGTTTTTCGAAATTTCATTCTTCGACTGATTCATCTGCCCAAAATTTAATTTCACTTTCAGCTCTGTAATATATATTCATATGAAAAAAGGTATACCAAAGAACATATATTTGAATGAGGGACTCGTTTTTATAAAGCAGTTTTCAAGATATCGACGTTCAAATAATTTTAACCCAGATGAATCAAAATTTGTTACAGATGAATCGGAAACAGAAATGAAAACGAAAAACTTTATTACGAAAATAATCATATTTAAATAACTACAACTCTCTCTACTACTCTTTAAATCAATCAATTATCAGTGATCATATTACGGAAAAAATCTGGTGAATTCAACAATAGTTCTTGTAAAACACTTCTGAAACTCTAAAACAGTATATTCTTGTATTTTATGGGCAAGCGGGAATATTGTATTAAAACAAAAAATTTAACTTTTGCTAATTAATATTTGTAATACAATAAATTCTTTTAGGTACTAAAAAGTTATTATTCTTAATTGCTACAGTATATTATTCTCTCTGTTAAATTTTTCCGTGTACAACTCATTAGATATCTTTATTATACTTATTGACTTAGCTATAATCTTTCATAATTCAGAAATCACAGGAGTACAAACTTATTCTAATAATGGCACTTATGACATCAGTCTTAGTTAGGCAGTCTTAATATTAATTAGTATATTTTACGTATTATTATCACATTACTGTATTTATTACTAACAATAAAGTAACAAAAATTAAATCATTTGTCTGGATCTTTTCTAATTTTTCCATCCTTCTGCGTTCTGCGAGTCTCTTTTTCTCCTTCTTTTTATCTTCAGTTTGTGGCATTGTTGTGAACTGCGATATTAAAATAACAGAAATTAGAAAGAGGCTGACTTTTTATGATTGTTAATAAGGAAGATTAATGTCGAAAGTGCCATTTAATTAATAGCGATATCAATTTTATTACATTATTGTTAGTAATAAATACACTGACATGATAGTTAATTTTAAGTAATAATTATTAATTCTTAACTAAGACTAAGACATTTCAAAAGTGTCATATGTAGAATAAGTTTATACTACTGTGATTTTTTAATTATTTAAATTGTTATGCTAAGTAAATATAATAAATAAGACAATAACTACTGACTTGGACAAGGAGAATTACGCAAGAAAAGTGCTCCTTTCGTGCTAGAGAGGGGAGAACTAATTTATTTTATGATACATATGGTGTTTTGACCATACGAATCAGGCACAGATGAATCAGGATTTTGCGTACAATTATGCATAACTCATCGTACATACAGACTTTAGTATAGACATTTTTCTACACGAATCTATAACTTAAAAGCATCACTCGAAACACAGACTAAAGTTGTAATAACAATAAAATACATTTTATAAAGTAGGCATTGTAATCAGAATGCCATCTGAACCAAGCACAGATGAATCAGATATTTACCTTCGTAACACCGGGATCTAAGCCAGCCAGCCACACGTACTCCTTCTAGCTCGTCCGTTGCACGACTGGCTTCCCCCGCGCGGGAAGCCAGACTCTCATTATTATTACCCGATCAGGTATGGTCAAATGCAGCTTACGCCATATTAATCAGTATTACACGCCGGACACATCTTATTTACTTATTTATAAACACACTAAGGTATTTATAACTAATACATATTTTTTTTGTAAGAGGACTATTCATTTCCTTTCGATAATATAATAATTTATATTGATTTATCAAAGGGAAAATGCGACATCGAACATATCGTGCCGGAAAATGGCAGACGGACGCGTTATATGAATCAGAAGAACGAAGTTTAAATATTTTTATTTTGTACCTAGACTGCAATTATTCCAAAAATATCATTTGGCCCAGATACGGATAAAACTAAACTATACAAAAAAAAATTACAGTTCGTTTTGTTAGTTGGTTACAGAAATATACCAATAGAAATCGAAAATTTTGTCTCTGAAGAACTACCCTTTACTTAACAATGTTCGCAAACTAGCATTAAGCCGCCTTAAAGTAAGTGGTTATAATACCAGGGGTGTCAATCGCTCGTTCCTTGCCCTAAAGAAAAATGATTAAAGATGGAATGAAAAGATAGGAATGGCAGAAACGGGTTGGTATGTGTGCTTGCGGAACGATCCGACGAGTTCTTTGTGTTGAAGTTTCTTGAAAGAGTCGACATATGACAGAGCTCCATTTTTAGATTTTTATTGACGCAGTGGAGTTTAGTGCATGTTGTGCCTGAAGTCTCAGGTTCGATATCAGGGAAGATTTTGGGCTCTTCTGTCAAGAAATAATACTGTTTGTAACGAGTCTAAAACCATATCCAACTAGATGTGGGTGTACCAACCCTGCTTGCCCTTAAAGTATTTTCGATATATAGAACCTTACATTTAAAATATAGCTAAACAAATTTTGATTAGGAAGTATACAAGTAGTAGAGCCAAGCTGGTTACAGCAGGAATGGGCCGGCTCGACCGGGGAAGTACTACCCTCTCACAGAAAATCGACGTGAAACAACAGTGTTTCACTGCTGTGTTTCGTTCGGTGAATGAGAGCGCCGGAGGCCTAAGCATGTGGTGACGATTCTCGCAGCTTATGAGGGACCTGCAGAGTATCCGTCATCCGTATCCGAGTAGTCATTGTGTGGGTGGCGCGAGTCGACCCGGCGGCCAGGGAGAGCCGTAGAAACGGTGCTCTGCTGGCCGCCCGCGGTATAGTCCAGAGGTCCAACCGAGTCTAACCAACTAGGTTGGCTGCCTTATCATGCCGCGCATAATCTCGAGGTGGCTCGTCGTGCCGGATGGTGACCGGAGGGTGGGTCCCGGCGACCACTTTCGGGAGGGTACGGGGGTCCTTCCGTCCGTCGGACCGGCTATCGCCATACCATACAGTTATATGACAAAACTTGCTCTGCGCCTTGCCCCACTTTGCTGCGAAAATAGCCGCCTCTTTTTTTTCACGTTTCCCCTTCCTTTCACTCTATGGCAGTACGAACAAAGCATTGTCGTTCAACAGCAGCCAATCGCCGTAACCCCACTGCTGCTTCCTGTGTCGTGGAGTTTATTTACATCAGAGGACTCCACGCTAACCTTAATGCCGTCCATCACCACCTGGAGACGGCTCGGCCGGCAATGCTTTTTCTAACGGAGACACAAATACGCCGTCCTGCAGACACGAACTACCTGCAATATCCCGGCTACGTGCTAGAGGAGTGTTTCCTCGCGAAAGCCGGGGTATGCTTGTTTGTTAGGGCGGATATTTGCTGTCGCCGTCTACAATGCCTAGAGGACCCTTCCTTCTCTGTCCTTTGGGTACACGTAGATCATGGCTCTTTAAGCCAAATCTACATGTGCCTCTACCGATCCCATTCAGGAGACGCTGAGACAACTCGACTCTTCAATTACCTGAGTCAGGCGGCAGACGACGCGCAGGAGCGGTTTCCGAACGCTGAGTTGGTGTTCTTGGGAGATTTCAATGCCCACCATGAGACCTGGTTGGGTTCTCCCAAAACAGACCACGCGGGACGAACTGCCCATGCGTTCGCTCTCACGCATGACCTGTCTCAACTGGTACTCCAGCCCACCCGGATACCAGACATTGCAGGTCAGGCGCCCTCTCTGCTCGATCTGCTGCTGACGAGTAACCCGAACCGGTACAGTGTGTCGATTCGTGCTCCTCTGGGCACCTCAGACCACTGTCTGGTTTGTGCCACAGCTGTTGTTGTTACGCCTCCACGACCCGAGGAGGCGAGACGACGTCTGTGGCACTACTCGTCGGCGGACTGGGATGGAATGCGGGAGTACTTCGCATCCATCCCTTGGGCTCAACGCTGCTTTGAGAACAGGGATCCATCAGAGAGCGCTACTGCTGTCGCTGGTGAAATCATCCTGGGTATGGAATATTATATTCCATACAGTGATGTCACGAGCGGCGGCAGGAAAAGGCCCTGGTTCGGTCGTGAATGCGCTGATGCTGTTGAACGCAAACAGACAGCGTACCGCGCTTGGACCACGGCTTGCACTCTCCACGCCCCTAACGTGGATCACCTGAAGGCAGCGTTCAACCAAGCCACAAAGGTCTGCAAGAGGGCATACTTAAGAGCGGATGCCCAGCGCGTCGCACGGTTCGGCCAGGAACTCATGGCGCATCCTACGGGCAGTCGTAGCTATTGGCGTCTGGCCAAAGCCGTGCAGTCCAACTTCTGCCAGACCTTGCTGCCCCCTCTGAGGTATCCGAATGGATCACTGGCTCATCGGCCACAGGAGAAAGCAGATCTGCTTGCAAATCTCTTTGCGGCCAACTCCCGAATCGATGATTGCGGTTCACAGCCGCCTAACATTGCCAACTGCGGCTACACCATGCCTGATATATGTATCAGGCAACGAACCGTTCGTGTTGTCTCCCACGCTTACGCGCCTATACCGGACGTCTTACGCCGCAGGCATTGTGCCTGAGGCTTGGAAGGAGGCGAACGTTCAACCGATTCCCAAAAAGGGGGAACGTTCGAGCCAAGCAACTATCGACCCATAGCTATCACCTCGGTGCTCTCCAAGGTGTTTGAGCGGATTATAAACACCCAAATTGTCCGCTACCTGGAGGATCAATCGTTGATCAATGATCGCCAATACGGCTTTCGGTCTAAACGATCAACGGGTGATCTTCTAGCGTTCGTCACGCACCTCTGGGGTGAGGCTATGGACAAGCAGGGTGAGTCTTTGGCTATCAGCCTTGACATAGCCAAAGCTTTCGACAGAGTCTGGCACCGGTCTCTTCTTTCCAAGCTTCCGGCCTATGACTTGCCCCTCAACCGTGCACCTGGATTGCAAGTTTCCTGCAGAAGCGTCGTATTCGGGTCCTTTGCGACGGTCACGCTTCCAAATTTATGCAGGTCAATGCAGGAGTGCTTCAGGGGTCTGTCTTATCCCCTACGCTCTTTCTTCTGCATATCAATGATATGTTGAATCTCGGCAACATGTATTGTTATGCGGACGACAGTACCGTGCATAGGCGATATCTTGGACATCCTGGGGCCAAACAGGCTGAGGTTGAGGGCAAAAGGCAGAATCTTGTCGTTGAACTTGACCAGACCTTGGACCGCATCTATGAATGGGGTGCCAAGAACTTGGTCGAGTTCAACGCCAAGAAGACCCAGGCATGCGCGTTCTCAACAAAAAAGTCTCCGTTCCTTTCCCTCCCTTCTCTGAAGAACACTCCACTGGTGATACGTGACAGTCTCTCCATCTTGGGTATGGATCTTTGCCGCTCCCTTAATCAGAAAACCTATATCGAGAGCGTCATTAAGCAAGCTGCGCGAAAACTCGGAGTTCTGAACAGGGTGAGGCGGTTCTTCACGCCTGGGCAACTGTGCCTATTGTATAAGGCACAAGTGCGCCCTTGCGTGGAGTACTGTTCTCATCTTTGGGATGGCTCCGCGCAGTACTTGCTGGACGCTCTCGACCGGTTACAGCGGCGGGCTGTCCGTATCATCGGAGATCCAGAGGTCACGAGTTCACTGGAACCTCTGCAACTCCGTAGGGACATTGCCTCATTGGCATGTTTCTACAGAATATACCACGGGGAGTGCTCTGAAGAGTTATTCCACCTTATCCCGCCCTCCCCTTTCCTATCCAGAACAACGCGTGCTGGGCTCAGATGCCATCCTTACACGGTAGAGTCGATTAGAGCGCGTACCAAAAAGTTTGGGTCCTCAAAGTAGAGACCTCAACATCGCCTCGGCTACTGTGGGGGTGATGTGGAGGCCACTGCTCTTAGAGCACACGACTGCTTACCATCAGGTGGAGTGTGGTCATTTTGACGAGCAAAAAGAAAAAAAAAATAGGTTAAAATAAGAAAACATAATTCATCAATATAATAATTCATCATAAGAAAACATAAAACATAATTCATCCATGCAATCTGTGACAAATTGGTAAAAGCTCTTATTTAAAAAAAATGTATATTAAAAGGCTTTTCACCTTCAGTAGTGAATCTACTAAGCTTAATTAATAAACAATCTGTAAACATTTATAAACTTTCCGTAAGGTAGGCAACTTACACATTTAATACATTTTAATGAACATTTAATAAATGTTCTTCTTACGGTGTTATAAAGCTTCTTATAAGGTTCTATGAATAAGACCGGTAGTGTTTATGGTGGCAGTATCGTTCGAACACTTTATGTACTTGGCAGCTGTTAGAGACAACAAAGCTCGCTAACTGAAAACAATAAAGATATCTTTAATGTGCGTATTGGTTTAGTTCAGTACTTTCAAATCTTCTACATTTTAACACTTTTATATTGAATTAAAAGCGTTATTTATTTAAGCTTATTTTTATACTTTAGCTGTATTTAGTGTTTCTCCCTGGGTATGTCTTTGATTTTCTATAGTCAATCTCCGCATTTGCAATGAATCCTGTTTCGTAGGGGTCTTTACAAACATGCAAACGGACACAAAGAACAACCAGACTCGAATTTCAAATTGATTTACGATTATAATTTTTATATAAGTAGCTTGTAGTCTTTTGATTTTATTTCATAGCTGCAGTGCATTATTGACGCTATGCAAAGCGTCATACTCACCATCCAACTATATTCCCCAATTGTTTTATAGCTCAGCTTATGGCATATTACCAACGTAATCCTGGCCTAACTTGTTAATGTAGCGCTGTAAATTCCGGTATTTATGACAAGCCGGACGTTTTTAAAATGCATGATGGATTATCGTCCCAAACAAGAGTAGATTTATGAGGCTGATTTTATATGTGAGGTACTTTATCTCATAGTATGCAAGTCATCAAAGTATAGTCATTGTAGTACATATTAAACTACATGTTGACACTTAAAGAATTTTTCGTTTGTAGGTATCAGTAGTTTAAAGGTCTAGATATTCCCTTAATTAAATGTATTTTATATAAAACCATTTTTTAATAAGTATTATTAAATATATTTAATCATCATAAAATTTATGTATGTACAATAACATTAATTATGAATAAGACTAAAGCCTTTGCCGTAAAATCTAAATATCAGCCATGTTGAGTCTTATCAATGCCTGTTGCCTTTTTTTTTCAATTGCCATTTGTGGCAGACGAGCAAGTGGCCCACCTGCTGGAAAGTGGTAACCGCTGCTCATGGACTTCAGCAATTTAAGGACAAAGCAAAGCCGCTGCCTACCGTGAAAGAAAAACTCTTTTTAAACCTCGTTTGAAGAAGGACATTTCATATCTATATTCAAGAAACAAGTCGTTTTTGCTAGCATTGCCATTACATGTGTAAAATTCAGACAGTGCATTCCAGAGTTTTGTTTTATTCACGCGGATGCAACGACAAAGATTTAAGAAATGGTGGCAAGGCCAAAGATCCTAAAATCAACTAGTCCTTTGATTCAAGAAAGTAGTCGCACTCTTACAAAGAACCAGAAGAAATATCAAAGTGAACGTCATTTCGGTGCGTAATGAAATCAGAAAGGTATCTTGTTACGATGGACTAGTTGCGATAGTTAGAATAATTTTAAGTTAGCTTATTCCTTCTAGAGGAGACTGTGGTTTCAGCGTCTCAGTGTCTAGGTAAAGTAAGTTATCACGAACTAAATTACATCGTTGCTCTATTGACGTTTCTACTAAATATGTAGAATTAGATTAGAGTATCTAGAGATTTGGCGCAATTTGCTTGAGCTTAAGTAAATGAATATTTTTTATGACTATTCTTAGATTGTTAGAGCTAAATAAAAACCCTCTGTGGACACATTCAAACACACACAAAATAAATCATCAGTGTTGCCGGTCATAAAGGAGTTTACTACACACGTACAAAAGAATTATACATGCAAAGTCTTCTAATTTCTTTCTTAAAGAAAATCTTCAATGCAGTACGTACAGTAGCGACAGCCGACATCATGTACAAACGTGTCTGTAATAAGTGGCAACCACGAGGATTAATTATTCCTTATGTGGCTACTTCTACACTATGTAGAAACCAAAGTTAAATTTAGTACTAGATTATTCGTCATAGTTTGTATTATAACTTATAACATGCAACCTAAATATTTTCTTTTATTTTACATTGTAGTAGCGGCAGTCTATTAAGGGGAGCATTAGATTGACATGTGAGAGATTTCAAGTTCGGTTCCACGGAAACTACCCAACGAAAATCGTGTCAGTAAACCACTTCATAAGACAGTATACATAGGTGTAGACGGTGCCACGTTATGTCTTTAGATGTTATATTGAACTATTTATGTGGCCTTAAATACATAGCTTTTTTTTCTGGCTTTATCGTATATCTGTATAACACAAATCGGCTGTGCGCTCAAAACTTTTTAAAGAGTCGTGCAACAGTTTTTAAAGTCGAGATCTTCTGAACGCATCCAAAAACATTTTGCAGTTAATTTCTTTTAATAACTTGTTTGTTATTGGTTTTAAGGCGTAAACGAATTAATTATTGTGTGTATTACTCATAGGGGAATGTGTTATAAGTTTAAACGTAATGTCCTTACATAATTTTGCGGTTACAGCCAAAGCGCCAATGTGTAAATAGCTTGTAACCATACGACTTGGCACAACGGAATCTCCACTTAATACTGAGTTTTACCGCAAACTGAGACAGCCACCGGTCGAGAGAAGTTCGCTAGCTCCACAGAATATTGCAGCCACAAAACCTTGTGGAGTATTCCTGCAGTCAGTTATACCTAGGCTTCTTAACGATACGGTGTGTGCAGTCTTTGTCCCTTGACATGGAAACACAGCGCTTCTAAGAAACATAATACTTGTCATGTTCTTTTAAAAATTGTGTAATTATCATTGTGAAAATTTTTGTGAAGAAATTAAGTTAAATAAATTATTATTATTACCTGTATTATTAGCTACTTAGGTATTTTGTCAGCAACATAAATAGCTGAACTATGAATCAATAAAATCAATACTGTTTTATGAATTAAAATAGTTTAATTACTACTCCGCATTTATAAATTTACATTAAATTAATCCGTCCACTAACTAATTTATTGCTGCTGTAAAAATGGTCATAGGTTTTTTCTACGAATGATAGAATCATTCAAAATTTCGCAAAGGTTTCGTGACTTATGTCGCTGGCTTTACCAGACCACTGACTGACACTGGCTGACCGTACCACTTGTACAGTCAGCTGTACAAGTGTTATTCATGATATGATTAGTCGTCACATTTAACTTGAAACATTTAACTAAGCGCGCAACATATTTTTGTCATCTGTGGTCACAAATGTATGACAACATATTTTTGCTAAAATCATTTCATTTATTGCTTATAAGCAAGGTAAGACAAACATAATATTATTCGAATAATTTATATTATTTTAAGTAAGTGATATTAACCCTTTCCCTGTCCCGAAATAGACACAATAGAAAAACTATTGTTATGTTCATAATATGTGATACATTGGACAGGGAACCTGTTAATTTATAATATATTATTGTATTCTGTATTTCATTTCTTCATCCGCAGTTTTGATGATCTCATATATTTTGTATATAATGTCTGCGGTTTTCTTCATTCCAACCTGAAAAAGAAATACATTTTATTTGTAGTAAGTTAAATATTTTAAAAGGACTTAAAATGTATTAGCTTATTATAGTTATTAATGGTTTTCGGGTTTTAAAGTAATAAATACGAAACAAGTATCCTAGTGCAGAAAAAGTAGAAGTAATATTCTAATGTAACTTTTTTTTTATTTCTTGAGGGAATGCATTGGCGTCTACCCCTCCGCAGGTGCGGGCGAAGGGGTTATGCCGGACTCACCGGGGTAAAAGAAAGATGGTAATAATGATAATGGACCTCCCGGTAATACTGACTAATCCTACCACGGTGTTCCTCAACAAAACCGCAATCGGCGGGGCTGCGCGAATCACTTTCACATGCGATCGCGATCCCGCCGAATATTCTAATGTAAGTACCTACTTAACAATTGTTATATAAAAATATATTCCGAACTTTAATTTAGTCCACAAATTTATTTTAACTTCTGAAACTTCTGAAATTAATAACTTAATACTTACAACAATTTTGCCAGTGGTTTGCTTAATCGACTCCATATCAAAATCAGGTCGAGGCGCCGCATCGACTTTGTGCGTTAAACGTGCAAACACTACTATTGAAACCATAAACAATATCACCAACTTCATGTTGACCGATTGTTACGAACGCACGCTTTGACGCCGGCTACTTACTGACTGTGAAGACCAAAAGCAACAGCGCTATTTAAATACCATTCCTGGAGTGGCCTATAGATTTAGTGGCACATCAATAATATTATTTGTCTGATGACTCAGTAATATGTTTAATACTTGGTTTACCGCATTTACAGGATTTGTTATGTAACTAAATATTTAATAGACTATATTATGACAGTGTTTTCCTAAAGGAATACATACGTTACAAATAATTAAATGTTTTATTAATCACTAAACAGTCACACATTCATTTGATTTTTGGAATGGTACTGATATCTAAACTTTGTTTTTTTATGTTTAAACATTTGCAGCAGAGTTTTACAATATAGGTGTCAAACAATTCTGTTACAGTTCTGAGACCCAATTATTGTAATAAAAACCATTCAAAATGAAGCTTTGACTTAGTCGCAGTATCGTAAATATCACAAGAGGCTTTAACCTAAATTGAAAAAGAACCATCTGACGTAAACTTAAATAACCGCGAGATCAGTTAATTAAATTCGCCTTTGAAATATTGCGTGCAGGTAGTTTATTTTAATTAAATATGTTGTTGAGCAGTCAAGATTATATTTCCAAAAAACTTTATTGCAAGATAAACAGCTAGAAAACTTAATTTTATCGGTGTTCAATATAAATAAATAAGTATATAAAGCTGCATTGAAAGACTGCTTGTTAAGTACATTGCTATAATTAAATATATACCTATGGAGTCCACACGTGTTTATGTTTTAAGGATCTTTATCGATACTTCGGCAAGAGTGCAGACAAAGTAAGTATAGTATTAATAGTAGTAGTTAGTAGGTATAGCAGTATTATATATTTATATACTTATTTAGTGTTTACAAATTATCAGTAAACAATTTTATGCTTATATGCATAGTCGTAGAAATTTACAGGCGGCACCAAATCAGAAATATAATCTAAGAAGTATCCACTGTCATTTCGGCCGGGCCGCTTGATACCTACACATTCACACATAACTGTAATCGGCCGATAAGCCAGCAAGGCGTGATACATCATCATCATCTCAGCCGAGCGACGTCCACCGCTGGACACAGGCCTCCCAATTAAATTATAACGCGACACAACAGCAACATATTAACGTCATTTTATTACGTAAAAAATATGAAGAATTCCTCCGTAGTAAAGTCGGTTATTGATCGTTTTATATCACGAATATGTGTAATATATAATCACTAAAATAGATATTTTATTTCCTCACACATATACTCACGCTCTTGGCATATTACTAGTACAGTAAAGTTACTAGACCGTGTCCCTAAATTAAGTAGGTATATAATCTTAAGTAGTAAGTAGTCATCGCTCGCCTTAACGGCGAAGGAAACCACTGTGCGAAACCTGCATGTCTGAATGTTCTTCATAATATTCTCAAAGATATGTGAAGTCTGCCAACCTGCACTGGGCCAGCGTGGCCTAACTCTTCTCACACTGACAAGACGCTCATGCCCAGCAGTGGAACATTTTAATACTTAGTTAACTTTTTTTACTTATTATACATACATATAGTATATACTTATATCATCAAATATAACTAATAACTAAACTACTAGTTTCAAAAACATAATCTAAGGCCTGCAACTAAGAATCTTGTCTTAGTATTACTAATTTATTATATCTTTTACTGTATTTCTTCTTGGTATTGTTTCGTTCGTCCTGTCTCCTGTAATTGCTAACAAGTCAGCCAATGTATAGCAGACTGTTAGGTAACCTGTTGTTGTCATATACATCAGACCAATTACTTGTGTAGCGATAAGTTTCAATCCCATCCAAAACATAAATATGAAAAAAGGGACCAAATTCGGTATTAATAAACGACGCCCAAAGCTGTTAGCAAACAAAAAAATTTAGTTCTAAATGGGCGCCAAGTAGAATCGCACTTTTTCAAATAATAACTAGCAATGAAAACAATTATATAAATTTTACAACTTGACAAATTATAAATTACGTATTATTAAAAATTCTTATTAAGGTGACTTAACTGATTGACATTACTAATTATTTCCTTCGACATTAAAATTATAAATAAATAAATCGTTCTAATTAACTAGAATATAAAACAAAGCTATCTTATCACAGGAAGCTTCCTGTGATAAGATAGCTTTGTTTTATATTCTACTTTAAGCATTTGTACTCTAGAAACCCTCTTTTGCTTCGCACAGAGCAATCAAATTGTTCGATTGACCGCTTAAGTACCTACCTAAACGCGTTCCATTGAAATAAATGTCTAATTAAACGAATATAACTAGAAGTTTCTGAACCGCTGTAAGAAATTAAAGGCATCCAACGTGTACAGATTGCGCTCTGCCATACAGATTGCCATTATAAGTATCATCGACAGAACAATGTCCATACAAATACCATCCTTAATGGGAGATCATATAGTTCAAATTCTAATGCCAGTTAAAAGCTATAATCTGTGAGTACAATATTATTATGCAGTCCGTCCGAAACATTTGCTGAATACTGATTAGGCATGCCAAACGCGACGGCAGTTACACGACCTGAAATTCTTCCGTATATTAAAATATAAGAAATTCTTACTCGTACTAAATTATATGCATAATTATTCTTTTCTTCATTGCTTTTTTTTTATATACGCTTCTCATCAGAAAAATCGAAACACCTTGCAAGTTTATGTTTTGTAAGGATTATCAGAAAAATGTATATATTTAGGAATATATGTCAAATGTCGTTTAATAGTGAATAATATGAGGTTTTCAAATCATAATGTTAATGTTCTAAATACAAATTAAATGTTCATAGGTTTCGTATTTTGTTTTAGAAGTCATTTTTACCCTGTATGGAGTATGAAGGAAATTGATAAAACAACACACGTAAATGAAAAAAAAAGCTAAGAAACGTTTATTTAATAACTTGTATTCCCTCCCCGAGCTCTTATTACTGCTTCCATACGGTTCTTCATCGATCGGATGAGAGTCACGATCAAATGTTGTGGCATTCCATTCCATTCCTCTTGGATTGCATTTTGCAGCTAGCTAAGTGTTTCTGGGACAGGATCTCTTGCACGAATTCGTCTCTTTAATTCATCCCATAGATGTTCAATCGGATTCATGTCCGGGCTTTTTGCTAGCCATTCCATAATGGAGATACCTACTTCGGTAACAAAATCTCGTACGACGCTCGCGGTGTGAGCTCTAGCATTGTCGTGCATGAATATGAAACCATTGCCAATAAAATGTGCATAGGGCATCACGTGAAACTCAAGACACTGTTCGATGTACCCATGACTGTTTAGTGCAGGCAGACGTGGCCCAGACACAAAGACAAGCTCTGTTTTACCGTCGGCGCTGATTCCTCCCCAAACCGTCCACGAACCGCCACCACAGCTGACCTTTTCTTCAATGCAGCATTGTGCAAAGCGTTCTCTATCTCTTCTGTAGACCTTGTTCCTTCCGTCGTTACCATAGAGCATAATTTTACACTCATCAGAAAAGAGGACTTTGTTCCACTGGAGGTATGACCAATTTAGGTGTTCACGTGCAAAGTTAAGGCGCGCTCTTCGATGGTCTGCAGTTAATTTCGGCCCACTTGCTGGCTTATGCGGTACCAGTCCACGTTCCTTCAACCTTCTTCTAATTGTCGAGTCACTTACAGCCACCCTACGTACAACATGAAGCTGCTGCTGCAGTTGAAAAGTATTAAGGCGTCGATTTCGTAAAGAAGTTGTTACAATAAATCGATCATCTCGCTCAGAAGTGACCCGATTCCTGCCAGATCCTGATCGGCGCGTGAACAAACCAGTCTCCCGATAGCGTTTGTAGACTCTATGAACAGACGACAGGCTTAGATGGAATCTTTCAGCCACAACACGCTGACTAAGTCCAGAATCCAGCAATGCCACCACTTGGGCGGCTTCTGCGGGCGAAGTATCCATATGTTATAGAAAAAAAACTTTTTCAGACGTCCCAAAGTCATAGTACACATGCAGTATACAGAACACAGAACAAAAAGTTTTAAGATGAGCGCTAATTTTTAGTTTTCAAAGGTGAAATGTACTCCAACTCTAAACACATATTTGTCTCAAAACAGTGAATCATTTCATTTATAGGATAAACAAATGAAATTCTAATTTTGAATTTAGAATTTTCGCTTATCACTGTAATGGCCAAACTGCCAGCTATATACAATCATGTGATTTTTTTCATGGAATGAAAACTCTTTTGTGTTAAATTAGGACAGAAACCATAAAAACGGAAGTGTCTCGATTTTTCTGATGAGAAGTGTATATAATTATAATGGTAAGTGGTTAGTCGTACATAATTAACTCGACGTTTACTTGATTTTTGTTTCCATTACATTTCTCCAGTCACAAAACAGAAAAAAAGATCCCTGCTTATGCTTTAGGCTTTGCAGGTGACTTTAGCCCTAAATAAAATCAGTAAAATATTATAAAAGTACTTAAAAGTAGTTAAAATTTGATTGCTATGCCTATGCTACAAATACCTTTAGACAAGCAATAATAAAAATAATTTAGTTTAAGAATTTTGCTGACGATTACGTATGACTGTGTTAAAAAAAGTCTTTGTATAAAATATAAACCTTATTAGGTACATAAAAAATAAGGTCATTATTAAAAACCATAGACTAACAAAATTATTTATTTGGCGCCAATTTAATTTGGTAATGCCATTGATTTTGCATTTAATGCAAATAAATAATATCAGTATATAATTACTCTTAATTCTGCTCATATTATATTTATACGCTGCCGCTGTTTCAATTACCTAAGCAAAATGTTTAAGCCAGAAGAACAGCAAATAGAAATATGTTTACTGAAATCCAATTTGGAACAAATCGGCAATGATTTGGTTATGCAAGTACGTATTGCGTTTGAAAATATTTCTTACTAGATTTTGTCCGCGGCTTCGCCCGCGTAAATGTTATGTTGAGGTAAGGTTATGTCACTTTTCAATCCCTCGGAAGCAGTGTGTTTTCTGAATAAAAGCTACCCTATGTAAGGGGACATAGGGTAGCTTCTACGTTCGTAACGCAGGTTGCAGGCAGCAAAGGTGCTGCACTCCTGAAAACATGTATGTGAAATTTCATGATGATTCGTCGAGTAGCCAAGGCATGAAACTGTAACAAACAAACAAACACAAATTCTCATTTATAATATTAGTTAGGATATCTTCAGACTATTGCCAATGTTCCCCATTGCTTGGTTTAGGATACTTTTATGATAAATTTAAATCCGTTTAGTGATATTTCTGGGATTGAGTAACTAACTAAACTTTCTTACGTCACGTGCATGTCACACTTAAAGGTCTCTCTATGCAGATACACGTCTGTATCTTACCGAGGAGAAAAGCAGAGGTGAATTACAAGTATAACTCGCCAACTTACTTTAACCATCGCAAATGAAATAGGTACTGTGAAAGTCGGGTACATTTTCATATTGAATTTTCTAATAGAAAATTTAATAGCATTACCCGAAGATAGAAACTGGAACATTACGATTGCTAAAAAGCTTAAGCGTACACTTAGGTCACGGGAACATCAAGTCATTATCTCACATGTATAATGTTAGTAGAATGTATTTGATTTCACATAGGTATATTTATGTAAAGCACATAACCTATAAATATTTTCTAATAAAAAGACAATATTGTAAATTTGTTAGCTTGTAAAGATGTTTAAATGTTTTTAAGTCAATTCCGCGTAAGCCGTTAAATGGATATGTATGGTAATACAAATAGACCATGTTCTGAATTAGATATTATAGGTCTTTAATTTTATACCGATATGCTTACCTATATTATTAACATAGCCGAAGCTGCGACTACTAGTATTTAATAGTCAAAAGCATATTCCACTGTATCTGTTATAATCTTCTAAGGAAATTTTACTTTAGGTCATAAAATGCAACGTGTATTTTAGCTTTTACACAAGTTAGCACAAGTTAGCTGCATTCATCATAATTTTAGTTTATTTTTACATCATACAAAATATTAGTCGAGGTGCAAATATAAATTGTTATGCAACGGTGACTAAAACCGGTAGGCAGTAAAATCTATCTTATGCTTTTTACGTTGTTAATACTATTGCATTTCCATTCACATTCCCTGTCACGTTGCTTGCTTCGGCTCTCTCATATTTCTCTTATATCTCAAAACAGAAAATGCATTTAAGAAACAATATATAATATATAACCTCGTAGGTTGACCTATGTTGCTGTAAAAAATGTTTTTTATAATTGGTGTTCCTTTAGATAGTATTTTTTATCTTTTAGCGCTCCGCATTACCAGCGTTGGATGCAGAAAATGAGCAAAAATATCGCGAGACTACGACGGCGCTACGAGTTACCCGTTCATTGAACATTGAAATTGAACGACTGAAACTTGAAAACGGTATGAAAATGTAGCATTTTAAGTTTAAGCGAAAAAGGTAGTTTTAAGATGAAAATTAAAGAACGAAGAAGATATTCGTGAGGCGTATTTTATATAATCTATTCATTTTAAAAGACTATTCCAGCGCTTGGTTGATTACAGGGACGCGATAGCCTACTAAAAATTAAATAACCTGGTGGTAGATCGCTATGTAATCCTTGCACCATGTTGGCTTCGAACCCACAGCATTCGGTGCATTGTCGTGACTAGTTGATATCTTTAACCACTGCGCCATCTTTGGAATCGCGTTTCGTTAATTAAACACATAATATGCATGGCTAAACTTCTATAACGCTCAGAAAAATATTCAGTAAAACAATCTCCTGTACTAATAGTGAAAAGCAATTTGTAAACAACTCGGAAAGCACAAGAAATTTATCCATCACAGTATACGTGCAATAAATACTAGTAAGAATTAGAGTCCAGGTCAAGTTTCCTTTTTTATAATAGCCGGAAATTAAAGATTTTACATGCATTAGGGTAAGGATGCCGAATATGAGATACCATTTTTGTTTTCGGCCATTAAAAATAAATTATTGCACTAATGGCTATGCAAATTACAATATTCGATAGGGTTTTTAATTAATTTTATCTACGAAAGACTGTTTAGTGCTGAGTAAAATACATTTTTTATTATATCAGATAAATATTGGAAAATTCAGAAATTACGTCTCAGGCAAATGGTCTCTTATTATGAAATACTAAGGGTTGCTAATATGAGATAGCATCTCATATTAGGTTCTTTTGGGTTTGAGTATAGATTTAGAGAAAGAGGAAAGAAATTAAATTAAATTCTTTAATGGCGATATTTTTTAATCAACAACATCATACTTTTAAATTAAAAGGTCTAGTAACGACTATACATATGTACGTAACATATATATATACATATAGTGGCACTTATTAAACAGTATCAAACATAAACAAATATAAATAAAATCAAAAGTACCTACCTATTAATCTTATATGTCTAAACATAATGACATTTAGCCCATTTTTCTCCACTCCTGTCTTGTGAAAACCATCCGCTGCAGTATAGACATTCAACGTTACTTGATTTATCATCACTGCTGCTATCTGCAAGATCAGGTAAGACTTCATCCTCAGAGCTAGAACTAACTGGCTCTTTAGATCTCTTTTTCGTCGTAACTTTTTTAATACTTTTCTTGTTTGCTGTTTTTATTAGTCTCTTTAGAACCTTTCTTTTGCCCCTCTTTATTTTCCCTTTCAGTATTTTTATTTTAGGAGTCTATTAGCGAGTTTTTGTATCGAGAACCAGTAATAAAATTATGGAAGCTGCTCCAGTTCGGGTTTTCTTGGACGAATCGATCCTAGGTAGTCTAGGCACTGGCCTAACTGCAAAATATGAGACATGAGATGACGTGCTAGGCTCTGGATTTTCGTATAAGGCAGCGGGATTGGAGGAAGCTTCAGTCATGTTAGACGGATTTTCTCTCGAAGGAGTTACGTGACGTGTTTCCTCAGGATTTTTAGTTGATACCGCATGATCTGATAATCCTTTTACTCTTGCAGCAGAAACTGCTTCAGCTGTTCTAACTGATAAGCTAGAAAAAGTTTTTTAAATAAATAGTCGTATTTTATATATCCTAATATAAAATATATCATTTTAGGAACTCTACGTGTCTCATATTAGGAAAATGGAAATAATAGGCATTATTTCTTGGCAAAGCAAAGGCAACAAAACTGCAAATGCATCGTAAAATTAATCATAATTAAGACAATAACCGTTAATTGAAATCATTTAGTGTAATTATAAAGTGATAACTGATAACATTCCTTGTAAATATTTGATGACAAACATTTGGTTTTATGATTCCGTAAAAACCCACACGTACACAACCTAACTTCGTCTCGGACTGGGAAGACCTAACACACGTTTCGACCTGCTGCCACGCGGCTTCTAGGACAGTAGCGCCAAATGGCTGCGGCGATAAGTTTCGCCAAAACCTAACTATCTCATATTTGACGACTATCTCATATTCGACGACTGTCTCATATTCGGCATCCTTACCCTAATAAAAAATACACGGATCGATTTAAGAACGGCCCATTTATAAGTGGGTTAAAATAGTATCTAGATATATACTTAATAATATTTACCTTAAAGCCAGTCTTATAGCTAGCGAAATGTAGGTCGTTCAATAATACATCATAATATAATTGAAACACAGTATTGCCACCCTTTAGTCAGCACGCAAGTCTGTCCGTCGATTGAAATAGATAACTCGGTAGTGCCAACCCGCTCAGTGCGGGCATTATGAAGATAGCCATCGGATAAGAGAAATTAGAAATATGGTCTTGTGTCAGCAAACTTAAGACCAATTTGGACTTAACTTGTCAATTTATTTTATTAATTAAACGCTAAGAGAGCTGTATAATTTGTTATGAAAATAGTTTTTCTTCCATTTGCGATTTACGACAGTGAAGCTCAGGGTATGGCTACAGATTACAGATCAATACGGAATGTGGCTATAACGTCACACTTATAAGAGTCCACATGAGTGGATACTTAATAACGCATTTAATAGGATGCTGCAATTTATTGCTTTGCTGGCGTTGAGAGCGCGTCTTTCAACAGTAATGGTACACGATTTTGACATCAAAATATAATAATATTAAGTAGATATTCTTAATCAAAAAAATGTTTAATAACGTATTTTTTTAGTGGCGCTTGGGTTTATTCGCTAAGGAATCTGTCAAAGGTGTTTATGGGTTCTGTCGGAAAATGGCAATAGCAGTATAGAATAGGTTTATAATTTGATTTTGAAAATGGATAGGGTATTTTCGTGTAGGGGCCCGTCATTTCACACGGCGGGCGGGCGCGGCGGCGGGCCGAAACCTTGGCGGGGTCGCTATTGCATGTGAAAGTGATTCGCACCCCGCCGGCCGTTTGTGGTTATGTTGAGAAACATCGTAGTAGGTTTAGTAGGTATTACCGGGATGTCGCCATCTTTCCCCGGGTGAGTCCGATATGAGCTTTCCGTCGCCCCGCGGAGAGATATGCGTCAATGGATTCCCCCAGGTAAAAAAAAGATGTGACATAATTATTATTATGTAGAGTGCAGTGGTAACCACATTTAAACCTGACGTTTCGTACAAGTTGGAGTATATCGGATTCTCTGTAGGAGATTAGAGCAGAAGCACGACACAGGGTGGTTTGACCTTGAAATAAAAAGGGCGATGACATTTGGGTAAAACCAAATTTTAACCATGTTTAAAATGATATTTATACGACTGTATTGCCACGGGTTACATTAGCGAACCCCTTATTTACCCTTGTAGTGAATCATCAACCTTGCATCTTATAAAATAATTATACTCACGGGCCATACATAATTATGTAGGTTGCTCCTTGTAATCAACTACTCTGTTGCTTTGAAAATACACTTTTATATCTTAATTTTTACAATTCCTTATAAAATATAACATTTTATACGACACAAGTATATCATGTAGTGCTATTAGATTATGATTATGGCATCTTATTTTTCATAACACTAATACACTCGCTGTCTATTGCATGGGATCCAATAACTGGTAAAATATGAGGATAATAGGCCTTATCCGAACTTGTAAGGAAACGGTATGATATTTTTTAATAAAGAAATGATGCGCTGTTGTTTTTGCACAATTGCCTTTGCTCATTTAAGTAAAACACTGATTATAAAAGACATGCTGCGTAATCTGTTTCATGATTCATTTTATATATATATTTTTAATTTTCTCGGCATATAAAGTAGCACAAATTCTTTTAGCTGTCGCTGTTAAAAGATCAGGTTGCTCAGGGCTTTACTTTTTACTTTGCTACGTAAACAAAGAGTAAAAGAAAATACTTTTATTTATGGTTTCGTAAATAATGTAATATTTTTGTTAACCTTTCTGAATTTATCGTAAAAGTGGGTCCATTGAATTCGAGATTATTAGCTTTCAATAGCAAGCACGATCCATCGATAAAATTTGGTTACCGTCGCTTCTATAAAATTATAGTGTTTGTAGCGTTGTTAAATATAAAATTAAAATGTATGTAACAGCAGCGATAGACTAGTAGGAGACCGTTAGACTGCCACACAGGGGTCTCGGATCGTTCCAAGGCACTTTTGACTTTTTGTATTAAATAAAGTAATTGGCGCTCGTTTAAACGGCGAAAGATAATATTGTGATATACCTGCATGTCTGAGAGTTCTCCATAAATTTCTCGTAGACATTTGAAGTCTGCCAATCTGCTCTGGTCCAGTGAGCTAGTCTACAGTCTAATCTAGCAGTGGGACAGTGTATTTAAAAGTGGTATAATTAAATTCATATTTAAATATGTACTAAGGTTTAAGTGATCGTTATCTTAACTCTCATTACGGAAGCTATAAATAACCAAATACTTATACTATAAATAAATAATACATTCATACGCAGTATCTTACGTCACACTACTTTTTGCGGTAGTATTTCAGTTCCATGTATAGGAAGCCTTAAGCGGCTTACGTTTTTAACTCAGTACAGTAGGAGTTTTACAATTATACATACATACGTATACCTTATTTTCTTTCTCATTTTTACTTTGTATAGATTTATTTTTTATTTATTTATTTACAGACATACAAATATCTTTACAGGATTCACCCAAAGCGATATTGTAGCAATATTAAAAATTATTATAACAAATTATAAAAGAAGATATCTTTGTGAATTCACTCAGAGCACAGCAGAATATGTCCACGTCCAAGGCTATGAGATTAAGCGTGCGAAGTGCGCACGTCAAAGGCGCCTCACTCATGAGGTTGGTCCGACCGCGCGGTACTACTAGCAGCTGCGGCTGTCGCCGTCGCCACACGTACCTGTCCGGCACAAACAAACCCAACTGACCTAAAATTTCTGCATTGTGCACCTTCCTTCTCAAAATTTTAAACAAATAAATAATTAGTGCCAATTCCCTTCTAACCCTCAGTTCGTTGTATCCTACTATACCGAGAATAAATAAAGTAGGATACATTAAGGGGTAAAATGGAAATACACCATAATAACGTAAATATGAATATCTAATAAATCTATTTTGTACCCGGTCCAACATGAGACTATATTTAGTTTCATGCGGAGCCCGAATGACTGCGTTGCATTCTAGCTGGCTCCTAACCAATGCATTGTATAATGCTATAAGATATGTGTCGTCATCATGTCATCTGGATAAATAAGCCATAGACGTAACCGGCTTTGTACAACACAACGTTAGATAGGACTATATGACCCTACAAAATATCGCAGTTATATAAAGAAGGCTGAGACTTTATGTTTTATTCCAACTGTGCGAATAAAACATAACTGTGCGAAAAAAACCAGCTATCAACATATATCACACAGATTTAAATAAAAAGATACGCTCTAAAGAAATTGACTGCACGTATAGATTATTACAATGATTTAAGATCAGTTTAAGATGTTATTATTTATATATACAGTTTCAGAATGTTAAGTCTATGATTTGCTTATCTGAACGTAAGCTAAACATTTCTCAAACAAATGGCAAATGTCACGAACAATCCTCATGCACAGTACTTTGATAGAGAAGAATCCTCATATAAATATAATTTAACATCATTACAGTGCGTCTGACTGCAAAACGAATGCAATTAAAGCGACAAAGTGACGATATATCCAATAGCCTGCAGTGGGCTCGCGAGTCTCGCGGCGAACTAACTGAATTATTGAAGCAAGAAGAACAGGAAATAGAACTTTTAATGTAAGTTTAAAGCTGTTAGACTAGAAAGTTTTAGTCAGTGCCATTACTAGATAGTTTCAGTCAGAGTCTAATGTTCTCGTAGTAATATCTTACTTTAGCCGAGAAATAACTCCACTGAATTTATATGAGAAAACTTAGTCAGACTACAAATTAAAAATTAGTTTCTTTGCTTCTAAACTTAAAAGCTACAAGCTACTTGTAATCATTCTTGAACGTAAAACGATTTAAACTAACTATACTTCAAAAACATGCTTCTATATGGTGTGAATTATTATATGGTTTTAAATAGTATTGGTTTCGAGCATATTTTTTTGACTTATGATGATAGAATAGAAAAATGCTTTTATAAAGGATAAACATGATATCACGATCATCGGTTGCTTAGGATTTAGGCTGCTTATGCTATATTTTTCATTTTATTTTTAAGACAGTTTGATAGTATAGTTATTAGATTAATCTAAAAACCTAATTACTCACCGTCGTAATAATACTCGACATTGAGTGAAAATGGTGCCAATTCTGTTGTCACAAAATTCTCTAAGCTTAACTAAAAATCACTAAAATTTAGTTTCGTCCTCTCAAATGACATTTCGTATTCTGAAATCGTTAAAAATACCAGGACTAAAAAAATTTTAGTGATTTTTAGTTAAGTTTAGAGAATTTTGTGACAACAGAATTGGCATCAATGTTGTTATAAATAAAAATAAAAAGGACAACATTCAGCCGATACTAATATACTTTTATAACTACTAATATAATAAAATATAATTTATATTATAATTTTATGGTAAACAAGACGTAAATATTTACATTTTCTGTAAACTATCAAGATTGATAACTTCTAATTTCCTGTACCCATCAGTATCCATAATGATATAACTTGTTTATAAGTCCTCCTTTGCATAAAATTATGTAATGCAGTAAAATATTAAGTTTCTCTCTAATAGATTCAGCAGAACTAAGAACTTTTCGGATTTAAATATAGGTACTTAAAAATATATGAAATATTTAGGTAGTATTTTATTTAGGGAAATAATTAGGTGCTTTGGTTACAAACGATAAACTGAAAATTTCGAATATAAATGTAGAATCCCTTTAAATTATTATCTTTCATAATACTTAAAAGTCAAATCCAATTTAGCATAATAGGAACAAATTCCCTGGCCATTATCCACACTTGTACAACAGTAACCCTTTCCCTCAATCAAATTTTATGACTTGTACGAGATATTATCTTTGTATTTTGTTATAATGTCTGATCTCTGACAGAATAAAATTATTCCACTATGTTTGTGAATTGCTGCTCAAACACATCTGTACCTATACATTTTTGATACCAGTCATGTCAAATTGTTAAACAACTATCAACGAAAGTAAAAGCTTGTGTTTAAGTGTGGTATAGCGTCTTAGTGTCCGATGAACGATATTGACACTCGAAGAAACAGCCAATGTGTTGAATAAGCTTCACCCAATAACTAAGTCCTTAAAAACAGAGTTTAATCCAAATTGGTTATGTAATATAACAATAAAGTGTTACGCCACGCCAAAATAAGTAAAAGATAAAAATTGCGACAAGAAGTACCAGACATTTTGTAAATTAAGGATATTTTCTCAGCTTCACTTCAAAATTTATCAGGTACATTACGGCCTAAAATATCACAATACTTTTATATAACACGTTGAAAAGGTAAAAACATTTTCGCCTCTAGTAGCCGGTCTAGGTCGCGATAAGGCTCGTTGATTTCGAATATACCTGCACGCTATTTTAACAAATTCGATATCAGCAGGGTCGTTACGTCTTCTTGCTGTCATATATCATTTGTGATATTGCGCTGAAGTTAAACGAAACACATCAGTTTATCAAACCGGTTCTTAACTTTTATTACTACGTAGGTATTCTTTTTAACGGACTTTCGTATCCTTAAATGTTGGCCTGCAAACGACTTTAAACATTATTCTTGCGATATTCAATACATAATTCACGTTATATACATAAAGTTTATCTAAATTAACATAGGTACATAAGCATTTTACCTTCTAGCTTTTATAAAAGGATATATTTCGACTTGTGACAAATACTTGTTACGAGGAATTATCGGTTGTCAATGTTCGAGAGAACTGTAAAACTAATCCAATTTGGAAAGGAACGCGCACATAATATGACAAAATCAACAAGTACCTAACAAGAAAAAACGTGTATTTAACAACAAGATTATCTAAAATTACGCGCATTAGATCCATGTGGATCTAATGCGCGTAATTGTAGATAATCTTGTTGTTATTAAAAGCTCTTATGCCTAAAGTTAATTTTTTTGTAGGTTTAGTTAAAATATGTAGAATGATATATTTATGTTTATCGTTTTCACGCATGATTATACATCCATTGTATGTATAGCTTTTTGTCGTAAACATGTACCCAACGTATTGGCATGCCAATATTGTGAATAATACAATATGTAAAGCATATTGTTTTGCCAACATTTTGACAATTGAAGGGACTGTAATACAGACTTAAAGCGCCAGTCACTATGGTTGGGGTAGCGGGTCGAGGTTACACGAAATTGCGGCAAACAAATTGACTCGCCCGGTCTATGACCGGCGCGGTATGTTATCTGTCATGTATCCATCTTTACAACAATTTTAGTCCTGGTTTATAATTACTTCGGATCATAGTTATTTCACTTTGCATTCATGCATTACGCTCACATGGTTATGATAACTCTATCTCACTGTTACCTGTAGTTATATCTATAGCACTTTGACACATGATAACGCAAGCCGATAACATGTCTACGCGAAAAATACATAAGTATCAAATAGATTGGTATTTCGTAAATAGTATATATAAAGAATATATTTTAAGCATATTGTATGCTTTGGTAGAATGTAAATTATAAACGAGGAAATCGAAAATCCATGAAGCAGGACTTGAACCCACGATCTTAACATAATTTGTTAAAAAATACGCCTCTGGCTTCAAAATCTCAAGCAGTAGTAATAAATGTAGGTAAATATATTATAATATAGTCATACATTGCACGTGTGTTTGTACCTAACCATTAGGCGCCAGTTTCAATTCCCCGGCCTCCCGGGTGAAGCATTATAAGGTTTTGTATTAGCACAAAGTTTGATAATGTGTTCGGTAGACGACAATAGGCTAGGCGCTATTTACGTCTCACTAGAAATATAATGGACGAAATGTATTACACCTCCACCTGACCATTTAAGATACTTAGTTGGCAGTCGGTATATTTAAAAAATATAGGCGGCCTATGTAGATATGTTTAAATACATACAGATACATATAGCAATAGATAAATAATATCTATACAAATAAATAAAAGTCTGTATGTAAAGTCAAAATAACAGCTTTTTAGCACTATATATGCATATGAAAGTATATACGGTACATAAACAAAAATCAAATTATATACATATATAATGTGACACGCAGTACTTGTGGTATAATCGTAATATAAATCCACAGATAATAAAATACTATAAAACTAATACGTCAGTCGTCAACCAGTACAATAATATTCCTCTTTGTATTCGTTTAAATTGCAGTCGCCAGTACGAAGATTCATTGGAAGAAATATCAGACAGATTCAGAAAATCTCGTGGATTTTACGTAAGTTTTAAGTAAACATATAATATTAGTCTTGTTTATAAACTGTCCGTCTGCAGCTGGACTATGGCCTTACCCATAGTCCACCAGACTGCTGGCCCAGTACGGGTCGGCAAACTTCAAATATCTTTGAGAACATTATGGAGAACTTTAAGACATACAGGTTTTCTTATGATGTTTTCCTTCACAGTTAAAGCGAGCGATAATTAAGTATTTAATATATATATAAATTTACAGTCTCCCCATAGGTATATTAATATTTAATCTTAACTTATTTAAAAAGAATGAAGACAAAATAAATATCGAAACTGAAAAGGTCAACACGATGATTAAGGGACTCGAAGATGAACTAAGGAAGCGGCAAAGTATGACTGATGAACTAAAACGCCAACTTGACATGCTTCAGCCCGAAATACCGGCAGATCTCCCCACAATGCTGTCAGTACCCTACATTTTAGTAATTAATTTGCTATACTTATTTTGTCATGTTTGCAGCTCACCTCATTTTGTTTATCTACCCCAAAAACTCATTAAAAAAAATGTTTATGTTGCCACATTAATGTCGCGCTAACAAAGAAAAATGAAATCCCGTGTTCTCTACTACAATAATTAGACAATATTATAATACCTTTAGTTAAAAATTGTCTTGGGTTGCCAAAGTAATTGGTTAAAGTATATAAGAGATAAGCCATATTTCCAAATGAATTAGCGTTGGCTTTACAATGTAAACGTATTTGGCTGAAAATTACCTTTTCACTAACAGACTGCCATCAGACCTTGGCTACCTTAAAGTATGACGATATTCTAAAGTTAGAGTAGATATCAATTTGAGGATAGCTCCTTATATTAAGTAATAGCGATATTCACGAAAGGGGACCATTATTAAGTGCCGAGTGTTGAGCCACTGCGCCGAGTGTTGTAGGTTCGTGTTTCCCACGCGAGACAAAACTTGTGTGATCCACAAATAGTTGTCCCAGTCTGGGTGTTCTACGTGTCCGAATTTTTAATTTTTGTAAGCTCCAATATATGTATCATTCCTAGATTGTGAGTTGTCCTAATAAAATACAAAAATTAATAAATAAATTGCATGAAATTGCACAATGTGCTCATCTGTAGCCCGGGCTATTTTACTGCTGTATCCAATTTCTACTAGATCATCGTGACACTTAATTGTATTTGTAAACATGTACACTAATTCGTAATTCTGTACTCTATGGTTCTCAAAATCAATATATTATTATAGTTACGAAAGCTTCTAACGTCTATATGCACATGGAGTTACTA
Source organism: Catocala sponsa (assembly GCA_963564715.1). Classification (NCBI taxonomy): domain Eukaryota; kingdom Metazoa; phylum Arthropoda; class Insecta; order Lepidoptera; family Erebidae; genus Catocala; species Catocala sponsa. Next base: position 13,971,244 of record OY751338.1, on the reverse strand, counting down.
AACTTATAAACGAAACCTGCTACGAGATTTTTGATTGCGTTGCAGTAGTAATTTTGTCTGCTCCAGTAAAACTAATATATTGGTGCCAACATGATTTACTACGCAAACGTTATTTTTTAGCAAAAATCAGCTAATAAGTTGCAGTAACTTACCAACGTACGTGGAATACATAAAATAATTCCCTATATTGCCACAGAGGTGGCCGGTGGCGATACAGCGGCAGACCTAAAATATAGCCAGCGAAATTCCCTATGATGACCTAAAATATAGCTAGCGATTTCGCTGGCTATATTTTAGGTCATCATAGGGAAGCAGTCTACTGCATATATTGCCAAACAGCGCTTCTACTGTTAACCACCAATAACACTTTGCCCAACTCGGTTATCGAACCCGGAAGTTCTCGATCAGCCGCAAGTGTCAGCACAAGCTTATTAATAGCAGTTAAAGGCCACGTCTTTCGCATTTCTTATAAGTTATGACCGTCACAAGAGTCCCAACTTTTTCCATATCAAATCTTATGTAAATTTCAGCCATTATCATTTCATATCCGTTTAGCCATTTAGTAGATACTATTGGTATACGCTGTTTTATAACGAAATAGGATATTCAAATTTTATTGATTTGAGTAATATCTATTTATTGGAGCTGCCTGCATATATTCACTTAAATAGTAACAATAAATAACATGTTATGTTTCAGGGGAAAACTGGATTTAGATGTTAAAATAAAAGAGCTTACAGAAACTTGTGAGGCTTTACTACAAAAACGTAATTTAATTCGAAGAAAAATTTAATAAGTTCTTATGAAATAAATTAAATAATTTAAATAAGTACAATTACTTAATTTTAGAAGTGACTTTATGTTATCTTAATTCATTTTTACTTTAATTAAAGTTATAATTATAATTTAATAAGTAATAATAATAAAATTGGAATAAATGATTCTTACTGTCATTTTGGTGTTTTTTCTTACTAAGCAAACGAACGAAGAAGGAAAATCTTGGAGAATTTATAAAATTACTAGCCACGTACTTTAATAACATTGAGGTTGAACACATTATTTTCATTCGTACACTCTGTCGCATATTGTTTGGAGCAATGTAAGGAAGATAAGCTCTACCCATCAAAACGAAACACTTTTGGGTGTTTGTATAAAAATGCGAGTTTCCACGCGTTTGGTACATTTAACTTTATCTAAAGGAGAAAATCAACACGAGCGTACATAAAACCGAGAACACAAAACATAGTACGCTAAGCCTTTGAAAACTTGTGGAATGTAAAAAATATTATTCCGACGTATTAATAGAGCCATGTAGACTTATTACATTATTCGTATTTTCAATGAAAAAAAACCTTTATTCGAATCAGGCAAATGCTTCTTATATTTTTAGTTAAATTTATTTATTCTCGATCATTAGGCATATAATTATCTAGGTACGTACTTGCATTTACAGTTTTGCTTTTTATAATTACTTTATACACCACTTGTATAAAGCAATTAAGCAACACGTAAAGATGGTCTGTTTTCAAATATCAGAGGTATTTGCCCTTAGCGTAGGCTGCGGTACGCCCCACTAAAGCACGAAGATTTTCAGAAAGATCATAAAATGTTTCTGCCGTATCTGAAAGACACGAGTGTAGCAGAGCAAGCTATTTATTATCAGGCAGACAGATTGGTTTACAACCGTAGTCATATTCGCAGGAAATCAAATAAATCAACAATGAGTGACTGTTAGAAAACATATTCGCCCTGCATGATATCCTACGTTTGATTGTCGATTTTCTTTGAATAATAACGAATTATCGGAAGGTATTTACGCGCAATGCGACAAATATTTTTATAGTTAACGACTTGCCTGAATTTTGAGAAAGCAGATTTTATTGCGTATTCAAATATAAAAAGTCCAATAAATATAATATTAACAGGTTCCCTGTCCGACGATACATACATATGATACATAACAATAGATTTTCTATTGCAGCGAATGGGCTAAGATAAATAAAAATAAATTTGTGAATCTACTTATTTTAATTGAGTACTTACTGTTTATTCGAACTTACTATACATATGTTAAGATGCATTTTGAGTCTGGTGTTATTGATTGAAAAGTAGCAAAGTGCAGTGGGCGGTGGCTCGTGTCGCCACTCAGTTCCATTGTTGGCTGCAGTCCAGTTGTTAGTAGCCCGGCTCCTATTTCATCAGACGACGGACGCCGACCGCGTCTTTCATAACTTTTGATGTATGTCGCATGAACTTGATACAATATCTTTGTACTACGGCTGAAGACACCTTTTGTTTTTACAATAACCGTTTCAATATAGGAAGAACATATTTATGAGATATTTTTCTCGAGTATTATTTAGTTTTGCCTACTTTGTCATTCTATTATAATATGATCAATATGAGCTACAGTATTATTAGCGCACGTTCAGTTTTAAAAATAACAATTTATTTTTAATACAACAAATGCGACAAAGAAGCTTCGAGCTCATCAGAATAAAAAGTTATCCGCTTATCACTAGGCTAGCCATATGAGTGGTACAGGCACCTAGGGTATGGGCGCTTGTTCTTTCAAGTAAGATATACAGTTATCTCTTGTGCTTTATTAATCTTGCAAAAACCTAACTTTCTGCTGACAGTAAATTAGCAAAACGTTATTTCTTGTGTTGTGTTCCCGATAAAGGTTTCAGGACGCCCCTAAAATCTTTATCCGGAATATAACACAAGAAAACGTAACCATGTAAGTTTAACTTAGTTGCAATCTTCTGTTGATTGGAGTTACTTCTTTTGTCATGTACGGATAGGCTTAAACGACGATATTACTATGCCTTGTTATTTTTACTTTGCTTCTTTTGCTACTTTTACTTTTGTTGATAAATACGATAGTAACAAGGTTAATGTACAGATTATTGATATTTTCTGTCAATACTATCCAGGACGGATTACCTGCATCTAGTATGTAAAGTGATTGTTGCATTATACTGCATTTCATTTAAATGAGCTCTGATTATGTAATTAATGATAGGTCTGACCCCTTAAGGCGATATACACGTGATATTTTGTTAGTTTTTAATACAACATTGTGTGAGTTATGAAAGACAACATCCTAACTAATATTATAAATGCGAATGTGAGCTTGTTTGTTTGTTACGTTTTCACGTCTTAACTACTTGACAGAACATCATGAAATTTCGCATACACGTTGTAAGGATAACAGAAAAGGAAATAGATTTCCCGTGGAATGGAAGTTTATTGACAAAATCTATGAGCAAAGCTGCGGGCAAAATCTAATACGTTTATAATATTGGTTAGGTGTTATTCTCAACTACATTACATCTATTACATACCTACAATGTTTAAGCAAGTCTACAGTATTGTTAAATACGTTATCATTGTGCGTTAATAAGCATTTAATGTTTAATTAATTAATAAAATTATTTTCAAAACAGTACATACGAAACATTATTAATGAGTCGCGGCCGCAATTTGGTAATTGTGTGTTTGTGACTGCGAGAGATTGATAACTTTGACTGTCTGTACAAGCTATTGATGGTTCTTCAAGAAATTTACCCAGTAAATAAAATATAATCTACGTAAATTAAATGAATATAGAGGGAAATAATATGAGTTATTATGATAAATATCAATTTAAGGACACTTAACTAATATTATAAATGCGAATGTGTGTTGGTTTTTCACACTTTCAATCCTTAACTACTCGACCGATCTTTATGCAATTTCGCTTACACGTTGTCAGAGGTAGATACAGAAGAAGATATAGCATACCTTTCAGCCAGAAACAAGAACGAAGTCGCGGTTAAAAGCTAGTTGGTTAGTATGATAATATTTTTTTTACAAAGTAGACAACCATGTATTCATTTTAGAGAATTTGTCACAATAAGTTCTCTAAAACGATGACCTTGTTCCAAGTCTGGGTGTTCTTTGGGTCCATTGTTTGGATGGGTGTTAAGTCCTTTACGATACAGGAATTATATCTATGACGAGCAATAGCTATTTTAGTTTAGTTAATTATAAAGAATTAAGACCTAAACTATTAACAACCAGTAGAAGATGTAGATAACTCTGTGAGTTACATACTTACTAACTGTATGTATCTGTTTGTTTTGCCGGAATAAATGATTGTAGTAGAGTATAACGTCTGTTATCAGAGTCTGTTCATTTAAATGTATTAATGATTAGTTGTCCCAAAAACTGATTCTCATATACATAAGCAAAGTAATTAGCTAGTGTTGTAATAATAATAATTAATAGCACGAGGATTTTCCACTTTCAAATATATTATTAATCGTCTATTTATAGCTGCTAACCAACAAGGCAATTATTTACAACACAATAAGTTAACTTATTAATGTAATTTTGTGAGCACTATATTAGGAGGAAATTAGGTCTTCATTTGGTAGAAAACAGTTAAGTACAGACACCTTCTAAGAGTTGACAACTGCTTTACAAAATACAATGGTCAAACAATGGAGTGTTATTTGACCACTACACCGATCGACTTGGTTCCAGCACCTCATACCGTCAAGCTCGGTTTGAAGAATGTACGAAATTAACTAATATAATTATGTATATATTACAAATAGAATTTAAAATCCTATCAGCCGGACTTGACAGCTTTAATAGCATTACAAACCGATGGATTCCCGCCGTGCTTCAGCGGACTTATTTGTGAAACACACAGAAATTGTACAGTTTAGAATCGAACCCATAACATTTGACGCGTGGTGCGGTATTGCCCATCCATGCAGGTACTAACTAAATAGATATAAACCACCCCTTAGCTTCGTTGTATAAGATTCGAACGCCGGTGTTGCATTCGGAGCGCATTTATTGAAAAAATAGGTGCGAACACATCACTACTACAAAAAATTGCTGATGTAATCTTCACTGCACCAAGTCCTGCAACTTGCGTAAGTAAAATGACAACAGAAAACAGCAACAACTCTGTATTCGCTTTTGACATGACTTAAGGGTAAAAGGGAAAACTAACCTTGCCGTTTTACTTGTAACTTCTCCTGTGTTGATTCTCAGGCACGGAAATTAATATTTATAGTACTAAACTTTACACTATTAGAAGCTTGTATTCCCATTGTCATTGTAGACCTTACGTGTTAGATGATAAGTATATAGAATATTGAGATTGTTTATATTTTGTTTATATTTATTTACTTAATTGTCGTTTTTTGCCAGATTTATGATGTTAACGCTTTTGTTTCAAACACCTGCATAAAAGCTGATTTTTGAAACGACGTTATTACTTTTATTCAACCATATTATGTAATATGTATAAATATTTATTATGTTACTACACCAATGATGCCACTGGTTTAGTAAAATCATAATTATTATTTATTTAACTGAATTTCTTTACGAAAATTTTCACAATGTTTGTTTCGTAATTTTAGAAGTTCATGACTAGTATTATGTGTCGTTGACACCTGTACTAATGTGAACATTGTATCACAGTTCACAGGTGCCAAAATGAGAGAAGTCGGTCGGTTCCTTCATTCGATTATAAGTCAGAACAATGTTGCGATAGTTGCTATTATGAGAATGTATTTGCTTAACCTGGAATTATTAATAATTTTTTTTTTTTTTTTTACGTGGCGGAATGCATTGGCGCATACCCCTCCGCGGGGGCGGACGGAGGGGTTATGTCGGACTCGCCGGGGTAAAAGAAAGATGTTAAAACGATAAAATAGAACTCCCGGAATACCGAATAAACCTACCACGGTGTTCCTCGACAAACCACTATCGGCGGGGCCGCGCGAATCACTTTCACATGCGGTCGCAACCCCGCCGAGGTTTCGGCCCGCCGTATAAAACGCCAGGCCACTGCACAAAAGACCTGCCCAATGGTCACCTTTAAAAAGTCCTTACTGTCTCCCCCCCTAGAGGGGAGACGGACACGACACAGAGGCGCGCGTGGAAACACGCACGCCGCCTCTCGGACCTGGTGCTGAACGGATGGCGGACAGGCCCACAAAGCCCGCCAGGCAGGCCCTGTCAACTCTGTATGGGGCTAAGTTTATACCTACGGGGGCTGAATTTTATTATTTTTAAATATTGCAACACCAAAGTATCGACGGCTTAAAAATGTTTATATTTTAATTTAATTTATTACAAATACAATGTAAAACACTTGGAAATAATTATGAATTATATTTTTGATAATTAAACAATAGAGCAAAGTATCTTAATCGAAGTATAGAAGAGATAATTCATTATATAAATATTTACATTTAATTTCGTGTTATTTACTAGCAACACTAACAGACAAATGTCTGCCACCGCTTGCGCACCGTTTATCTTGTAATTTCGGTTGATTTTCGTTATTTAAACTAGTTTTGATTTCTCCTGCATTAAAAACGATGAGTCGAGCACCCTGTTACTCCGTTGTTTGGTGAAATCAAGTGTTATTTTGTGAGATATAGACTCAAGTTGTGAGAAAGTGACTCTTACATTGTTTTTGTTGTTTTACAATATGAGTTCCAATATATCACTCGGATATAGTATTTATGCACATGTACGGTCAAAGACAATAATCGAGTATTTATTTAATTATAGTAATTCATAGTAAGATTTGTATGTATTGCTTTATTCACAAAATCACAAATAAACCTTTTTTAATAAAGTTATGTACATATTTTATTGAACTATCTAAACTGTGTTTTTCGATTAAGTTTTTCTTTGAATACCTATGTGAACGCTGATTTTATTAATAACCAGATTTCTAAAGAATAACATAACAAATCTAAATCGGCATACACATTAACTTCAAAAACTCTTCGAAAAATACAGTGAATTTTGAACCCATAGTAATGACAAGCAAATAGATATACATACCATATAGCTATATATATACCTACACACCACGATTACGATTTACGATAGTTTTGTGTGGGCTGAATATAGATGGCGCAAGACGCTAAGGGAAAATTGTCTCACAAATTTTGTATGAAGTTGTCATTCTTCTCTCTGAGTATAAGTGTTCTGTGTCCCCAGGTCAAACCTCAGGGTGGCTGGAGGTCATCTAGCGCCCTCCGGCACCCGGTTCTGCGGTTGGGGAGAGGGTTTAAACGCTCCCTCTCCCGCTCCGCCGCCTCCTTGATGGAAATCACTTCCTCACAGAAGGAGGCGACGGCGTTCCACGACCTCTCACTCCGGACCATAGACTGAACTACGGCCGGGAGCGAGAGGGCAACCAATCCGACTGCCGCGATCAACTCACGGCGCTGCGATGCCCAGGCGGGGCAAACCGCCAAAGTGTGCAACGCCGTGTCCTAAACAACGTCGCGGCAGTCGCCGCAGTGGTGACAACCGGGCGTCTCTTGCCGGCGTATACGACACAGGAACCGGCCAAAACAACCATGGCCAGTCATTACCTGTGTCAGCCGGAAGGTGAGGGCGCCATGCCGCCTCTCCAGCCACTCCTCGAATACGGGACTTACCGCCGCGATTGCGGCGTGCCCGGGAATTATTAATAAGAAACAAGTATAGTTAAAATCGTTTATTTACTTTAAAGTTTATGCCTCGCTTTTGTTCATTTACTTGCTCTTGTAATTATTGTTTTCTTTTTTATGTGTGCAATAAAAATATTCATCAATAAAAGTATAATTAATGATAACACAGTGGCAAAGTGCTAACAAATTCATTTGTTTACTGAGGCCATTCAACAGGTATATCATTATAAAGGAATAGATATCTTATGTACAATTATTATGCTGTAACTATTTAAGTATTTACTTATTATATTTACAAATTATAACACTGAGACTAGGTTGAAACACTATTTGAAATAGATTTTATTACGAGAAATGGCCCTTTCACGTGATTAAGTATCTATACGAATAGAAATCAAAAGTAGTCGCAGAACTACGTATGCATAGTGCACAGTCATATATTTTCATCCTGCAATACATAGTACAGATACAATGTGATTGATGTCTGGCCATTCAACAGCCATGAAGGATCGGGGTCATTAACTCGGCCAGTCTCACTAGACTGATATCACAATACATTTGGCACAAGCTCAACAAAAATACAATCAAAATTTTACTTTGCAAGTTTTGAACTTAGTGTGCATAAAGAAAGTGAAAAATGATTTGACGAATAAACAATATTTGGCTTACATTCTTACATAATAAAATTACAATACAACATTTTGGAAGTTGTTGAAACTCAAATATTGTTCTTGGGTTTTCAAATCATTCATCCCTTCGGGCAATTTCGATGCTAGCTAAGTTTAGTTAAGTTAATGTCTGTTTTAAACCACAAAGTATATTTTTGTTACAATTATTATTTACTAGTTATAATAGGTTTAAAATATAAAGCTTTTTTTATGGGTGCATGTAGTAATTCTTCCTCTCTAGTGCTTTTTCTTGTGTTTCGGTTTGAAGAAGCTGGCGACGTCGTGCGCTGTATTCGCAATATTCAGAGCCCGGAAACCTTTGCCCTAAAACAACAATCCTTGTTTATTAAATCTTATAGACGTATAACAGCTTACAGGAAAAATAAAACAACAGGGAACTTAGATGACTAGTATGATTAGATTATAATTATTTTGACTATGGTGCTTTTAAAATGTCACTTGTCAAGTGTACGGGCTCGGCGCTATGATGTTGTATTAGATACCTACGTAACTCTTGGTGTTCGAGTTCGACTTCTACATAACCGGATATAACACTATTACTTGCATAAAAATACTCTAAAAAGCCAACACTTAAAACACTACATATACTTCAGAGCTTTTGCTAAAGTGTTAAAAAAATAATAAATCTAGCTCTCTTTGTCTATGAATGTTTTCGATATTCCTACACTATTTGTAGCTCAGACTAAATGAAAAACATAAATACCAGCTAAAATGTGCAGTAGTTCAGACCATACTCTAGTATTTAAAATCCAGAATTAATATCGTGTTTGATATTTGTTGAAACGAGATATAAGTATTAAAGCGTGAAAATAATATGAAAAGCCGAACTACAATAAGTCAATATTTCCAATTTTAAATATATGTCTTCTTAAAAATATCTTAAGTCGCTACAAATAATATAACAATAGATTATTAGACTGCTATACTTACAACTGCTCTCCCTGTTTTTCTAATAGCGTTGACTGGAATTTTCCCCGGAGCTGCGTCAGAAGTAGGTAACAGGAGTGCGACCAACACCATTACAATAATAAAAACTTTTGTCACCTTCATGGTTGTAACAGATTTACACAATGTTCACGGAAACAAAAACTGTAGTAAACACCAAAGATATTACTAAAGAATGATATCTTGTGAGAACTGACCAAGGCTTTTATACACAAAGAAAAAAAACCGGGACTTCACTCAGTCCTAGCTGTTCGTCGAATTTGTTCGTGTCATTAGGAATAACATATGTTTAGGTATTAAGTGAATCGTGATAATAACTGCGTGTCTCTTTACATGATCAGTATGTTATTATAAGAATTAATGATAAATACGCAATAAAACGATCGATAGCTATAATAATGCGCATAAAATGTAGCTAATTAGTATGTTTATATAATCTCAATCACGTGTATAGTTAGCCGTTGGGTATAGATGTTTCTTTACATTACACGTAGGTTAATGTTTTTCCCCTTCAGTATATCGCAGTAAAGCTTGTGTTATATCATCAAATACATACAATTTTCCCTCTTCGTTATTTAAACATTGTGAGAGAAGCCCAATTACTATTTACAATTTTTTTCTGATTTAGTTGCTGGTTTTAATTATACATCTAAAACAATTCTCGTTTATCAGTTACTAGGATATTGCCCCGGATTCACTCACGTAAATAAAAGTTATGTAAATTTTCTATCCCTTGGGAACTGTACTTTGTTCTGGATGATAAGTACTCTATGTCCTTTTTTTGTTGACAACGTGTATGCGGAATTTCATGATGTGTGTATGATCGGTGTAGTAATTAAGGCGTGAAAGCTTAACAAACAAACTCACATTCGCATTTATAATATTAGAAAGGATTAGATATAGATGTTTATTAGTGCATGAGGAAAGATATTATTTGATGTAAAACGTATTCTGAGATTATACTAGAATATTATTTATTTAATATCGATGTACTTGTAGAATCGGCGTTCCGTTGTTAAGAAAATTACACATCTGTTTCTTTCTAATCAAAGAACTTTGAAGTACGAGTATTTCTCTCGTATTTCATTTATACCTACTAAGTTTGTGATATTTATTTGTGAGTAAAAAACTACCATTTAGAAAGACATTAAAATGAATGTGACGTTACACATGTGTCATTTGTTATTTGCATGATGTCACGTCTGTGTGATGATTATGTTACTCACTTTAAAAGGACTGCCAAAAGATTCTGATCCTACGTGCCTGTACATCTGACACGTTTACTCATATACATTCGTGTAAAATGAAACTTGAACTTTAATGTGCAAGTGACACATTTACCAAACTATAAAAATTACAGATTATTTTGGCCTCCAGCCGTTTTAATTTTTTCGATGTTTAATTTCAAAATGATTTTTAACATATTTTAAGTACATAACTTAATATTATTACAATATACGAGCCTTTCGTAGAAACCTGTGTATTTTAATTCGTTTTTATTAACTTTGTTAGACAAACTTAGAATCATATTTTAAAATAAATGTAATCGAATACGCATAAATATTTAAGGTTATTTCACCGAATTTGTCAAAATCAAAACCAATTCAGTCAAAACACATGCCTTCTAGGAAGTAAAAATAGACAAAAATATAGATAATGGACGTACGTACCTACCAACCCGCTCGAGGGCGTCACTGATTGGGCAAACCTAATGAATTTATGATGTCATCTGTGCCTGGACAGGTGAGGTAGGAGTAGAACACCAATACTGCGGTTGGGTCAGCATGGAGGTCTTACCTGTAGAAGAAGTTAGAGTCGCATATCTAAGTATTTTGTATGTATAGTATACTAGCTGCGCACCGCGGTTTCACCCGCGTAAGTCCCGATACTGTGGAAATATCGTGATAAAGCCTATAAGTTAAACCAGGTATCCAGCTAGCTACATACCAAGTTTCATCACAATCGGTTCAGTAGTTTTTGCGTGAAAGAGCAACAAACATCTATCCAGCTATCTATCCATCCATCCTCACAAACTTTCACATTTATAATGTTAGGAGGATTGCAACTGGACAGACTAATCACAATAGCTTTCTCATCACACATTAAATTTAGATGGTCGAATTTATTATAAATAAGTCTAAGATTGTTCATGTCAAGTATTCTTGACATGAACATTCTTAGACAAAAGATATTTTAGATATTTTTTGGCCGAATACCTATTTAAGTAAATTCAAATGGAAGCACTTACTTTTTACAATTTGTTACGTGCAAAGGATCTGTGCATGAATTATAATAATATGAATATAATAATATCAGCCCTGTATTAAACTGTCCCACTGCTGGGCACGGGTCTCTTCTCAGTGTGGGAAGAGTTAGGATGCATTGAGAGCATTATTGAGAACTCTTAGACATGCAGGTTTCCTCACAATGTTTTTCCGTCAACGTTAAAGCAAGCGATAATTAACTATTTAATACGCACATAACTTCGAAAAGTCAGAGATGCGCGCCTTGGGTTCGAACTCGAGACCTCTGCGTGGTAGTCCAACGGTTTCCTACCAGAAGAAAAATAATAGATAGAATTAATAAAAAGGATATATTAAAAACAGCATTGCATCGCTGTTTAAACAAAATAAAGGAATTTTATTGAGTAGAGAACATTTGAATAAACCCAATAATTTGGTTATTTTCCTTTGTAAATATTTATATTATGATAATTATTTCAAGTTTAATTTTCTATTATATCAAGTGTGATATTATGAGTACTCATAATTATGCAGTTTGTGGTTTATTACCACAAATAATTCGTGCGTTTCGTTCGCTAGTGATTAATTCAGTTACGTAGTAAAATGTGGCATCCAACTGACGATATACCATACTAAATAACGACTTCTTGAACTCTTGACAACATCGGATTTATGTACGTCACAAAAGGCGTTTGATGAGTCATCTAAAGCGCTAAGTTTATTGATGCGTTAAAATAATATGCTCTATCAGGCTAAGTACACTAGCACTTAATTATGAGCGTTTGAGCATTTATATATAGGTAAGCACATATTTGAATACAACCGCATCTCTGAGTACCTATTGTTTATATAGCTTAAACAATAAATATTTTATTGTTGTATAATCTAACCGATAAAGTAGAAATGTTCTTTTTTATATCTTATATAAACATGATTTTGTATGTATGAAGTAAATGTATTTCTTATATATTACGTATCGTTCATTTCACGAGCGAATAAAATGTCCACAGGCAGTGTAGCTACCTAAAAAGTGACTCGGTGCAGTCAAAGCTTTAAAATAATTTCATAAAAGCATTCACGAGCCTAATTAAAATATATAGGTATAAAAAAAATGTACATGAGTTTTGTCATAGAGTGCAATGTTAAAGCTGCCTGCCTGCATGCCTGATTATGATAATGTACATATATCATAATAAAATAATCGTAAAACTGCGGATTGGCAATAGATTTAATAATTTTGTAAAATAAATCATATTTTGGTACCTTGTATAATGACAATCGTAGCAAAGTCTTTAAGTGATATACATAATAATATAATCATAAATATAATGTTTCACTGTATAGTGAAATTAATGTTATATTTTTATTTGTAGGTAGGTACTCGATGAGTAGGTACGTCGAGTGATTAGTCACTTGTTATTTCTATATTTTCAATTAGTCATACTCATTATTTTATAACTTTTTCACAAAATATTAAACTAATTGTTTATTATTATTGTTTTCAAAGCTAATGTTTTGAGAACTCGACGTGCCTACTCATCGAGTCATCGAGAAAAGGCAAATTATTCCGTATTACAATTCACTAATTGACTCATGTAATAGTTTTATAATTATTCATATACATATTTATTTGACTCATAAAGCACTGTATACTTATTATAAGACTAGCTTTTACTTGTGCCTCCGTCCGCTAGATGTTTAGTTATTAAGTCCTTCGAGTAATTAAGGTATTTCGAAATATCCTGAAAATGGTTACTGGTGATAATATTTTTCTACTTACCTACATACCAAATCTTAAATGATTGCAACTTTAATGTGACAATCCTATTTATATACATCATATGCATAACCTCTAAGCAAAATATCAGCTTACTAGGTTCAAGGATTTTGAATGGGCATTGATGAGTCAGTCAGGGCGTGACACAGGACTTCTCTATTATATGTACATTGATAGTTTCTGCCTACCCCTCTTGGAAACAGGCGTGAATCTATGTATGTATGTATGCATGATAGGGACCTGCTTATATCCACGGCACATGTTTGGCATTAGACTTAAGCTAACAAAGTGTTTGTCCAACTTACGTAAACCTTAAATCACATACCTGATATAATATCATGTCAGACACTATTAGAAAATTTTTGCTAGCATATAAACCCAATCACACTTTACCCGTCACGTTATTTCAACTCAGGGATCTCACGGTCAGCAAGATCGTTTAATAACACGTTTACGCTGTGAGACTATTTAAGCCACGGTAGAGACGGTCTACATTGATTTTTAGGGATGGATTGACTTTACTTTAAACAAACAGTTTGTATTTAAGATTGAAAACGCAATCTTCCATATAACGCGAATTAGGTATAATTATTTAGAAATATAGTATATTACGAAAGAAAGTAACCCATACATGGGTCACTTTCTTTTATATTTTTGCTTAAAAAATACAACGCCCGCATTAGGCATTAACGTATTATGTAATCATGTGTCGCGCTCGCGGGGGACTTTACAAATATTCAAACAACGGACACAACCAACAACCAGACTCGGAACAACCAGTTGTTGATCACACAAAGTTTTGGCCCATGTGGGATTCGAACCAGCTACTCTCAGCGCACTGGCAGTAGTCGCCATCCCTGCAGTCAAGAATTTTAAAATTTAACGATTCTATTTTGTTTTCACAATTTAATAATATGTTATAATATAACTGCTTCTTGATTTAAATAAAATTTACAAGTATTTTTTTTAGGTAGGTAAGTGGGATCAGTTAAGCATATACTAGCTTGATGGAAGCAATTATCGTAGGTAATCACCTATAAGCAACGCTAGTATAAGCATTCATGGGTCGCCGAGTCTGCAAAATAGAGTGACCGTATTGCCAGCGCTTGAAGTGCATACCATAGTCTCACAGTACAGCGTCTTCTTGAAAAACTCTATATATATTTGTAGAGACATACTTAATTATAATTATCCTCATATTAATGTTTTACTAGCTTTTTGCATGCGGCTACGCTCGCGTTAAAGTAGGTTAGGTTAGATTATGTTCGGCTTCCGGATGACACGTAATGCCTGTCCACAATTGTTTTGGCCAGTTTCTGTGTCGCATAGACCGGCAAAAGACGCCCGGATGTCATCACTGCGGCGACTGCCGTGATGTTGTTCAGGTCATGGCGCTGCACACTTTGGCGAATTGCACCGCCTGAGCATCGCAGCGCCGTGAGTTGCTCGCGGCAGTCGGATTGGTTGCTCTCTCACTCTCGGCCGTGGTTCAGTCTATGGTCTGGAGTGATAGATCGTGAAACGCCGTCGCCTCCTTCTGTGAGGAACTAATTTCCATGAAAGAGGCGGCGGAGCGGAAGAGGGAGCGCTCAAACCCTCTCCCCAACCGCAGAAACGGGCGCCGGAGGGCGCGAGATGACCTCCAGCCACCCTGAGGTTTGACCGGGTGGTGGGCCTCGTAGGCCTGCTCGCCACCCGATCAGCACCAGGTCCGAGAGGCGGTGTGCGTGTTCCCACGCGCGCCTCTGTGTCTTGTCGTCGTTCCCTCACAAGGGGACAGTAGAGGGAGTTTTTTTTAAGTAGTGGTCTGCCGTTTCACACGGCTGGCCGAAGCCTCGGTGGGGTCGCGATTGCATGTGAAAGCGACTCGCGCGACCCCGCCGTCTAACGTTATGTCGAGGTGTGGTGTATGTAATAGTACGTGTGTGTAATAGTATGTGTGTGTAATAGTATGTGTGTGTAATAGTATGTATGTGTGATAGGTATTAAGTAAATGTATTAATTATAAATATTCCAGTAATAAACGGGCTTTTATTGTATTCAGTTGTGTCTTTAATTTGATACCCATTAACACAATCTTCACATGGCGACCCTGCCAAGCGCAAGCGTGATGGTACCGCCACCTGCATGGGTGTAAAGTTACAGTGCATCGGAACGTGGGAACGCAAGTCAGCAAAATGATTGGAAATTTCCACTTAGTCGATGTGAATATTACACATCAAGTGTGCTCATGGGTATTACAAGTCGTCGATATTGGCAATTTAGAGAGTCAAAATTGGAAAAATGGGTACGAAATGTTCTAAGTGTGACTGCCAGTTCAAGGAGGCTGTGGTCAACCAACATGGTACGAATGTGGCTGACGTATCTACGCATGAATACACAAATACCATACTGTTTTCTACTTTGTTGGCTTTGTGTGGAGCTGCAATAGTATATTTGGCGTACAAGCAGTACCGAAAATGTGGCATTTTCGGTACTGCTTGTACGCCAAACACTTGTACGACGGGAACTGCGTGAGGACGCATTTCGCCGCATCCGAATGCGTTTATCTGGTAGCCGTGACGATAAGGAAGGCCAAGAAGAGTCGCCTCCAATTTGAAGTGTAAAAGTGCTGTGCGGTAGTGAGAAGTGCGTGTAAAATTTGCGTTACATGAAAAGCCCGGAGGACATAATTATATAAGTGATTAGTTTAGAAAAAATGGATATTTGGTAATTTCTTTATGCTTATCCATTATTAGTTTTGTCGTATTATTTTATTTTCTTTTCAATTTCTTTCTTATGGAGGAAATCAGTAGAGTTTATGATGATTTAAGAAATATTCAAGTGTGTCTAAGAAAACGAAGAGAAATACAGATTAATTATGTAACGAGTAAGATAATTAAGGCGAAAGAATTGTATGAAACGTATAAAATTTTAGTAATACAGTTTGATAAAAATTATAAGGTAGAATATACAGAGTGCATATTAGATGATTTATGTAACCAGATAGAATTAGTTTATAATAAAATTTTAACTTACGAGTGTAGTTCTAACTCATGTAATAGGGAGTCTTATCACAAGATTTTTACCATGGACAAGTTCGAGTTAAAAATGGCCGCTTCCATAATACCGGTTATGGACGGTAAAGAGGAAACGATAGAAAAAATTATTGATAGTATTGAGTTGTATGAAGGTTGTCTTCAAAAACTGGAATGTAAAACTTTACTTATAGCTTTTGTTTTAAAAACAAGACTTTCCAAGTCAGCTAAATTGAAACTTAAATCGAACTATACTTCTTGTGCTGATTTGATTAGTGATATGAAGCGTTATTTACTTACACGAAAATCATCAAATGCGCTTTTAACAAAACTAAATCGTATGTCACAAAATGAAATGACTATATCGCAATACGCCGGAAAAATTGAGGAATTATTCGTAGATCTCACCATCTCCCAGGCGAACTCGAATGAGTCAGCCTATGAGTTGTTGAGACCTATTAATGAGCAATTTGCGGTAAAAAAATTCGCCGACGGGTTGCGAGATAGACGTTTAAGCACTATAATTGCAGCTTGTGACTATCCCAACTTCAAGGACGCAGTGCGTGCAGCTCAGGATGAGGAATTGGCGCAGCCCTCGACCTCGAACGCTTTGTTTAACATGAGAGGTAAATACCATAATAGGACACCCTCCAGAGGACGTGCTTTTAGAGGAGCCCAGTGGTTTGGTCATAGGAACTACAACGTGTCTCAAGGTAAACAAAATTCATCTTATAATTATAACCCGCAAAGATTTCAGCATTCACGTGGTCATTTTGTTCGATCGAATTCGAATCGTCTTCGAGGTACTCATAGTAAGGGAAATTATCGCATATTTAATACTCAGCAAAGCGATGCAGTACAGACGCCGAATAACATAACTTCTGAACGAAATAATTTTTTTCGTGACTAATACAAATTATGTTTTTACTTTTGACACTAGTATAGGTTATATATTTTTAGAATATAGGAATTATAAGTATTCTTGGTTAATAGATACGGGTGCTTCTTTGTCTGCGATTACAAGACAGGCATTATTTGACTATGATATTATTTGTTATGAAAATATTACGATAACGGGTATAGGTGGAAATATTAATGCTATAGGATATGTATACTTAACTCTATGTACGCGTGACGGTGTGTTATTACGTCATAAATTCTTTGTGTTTGATAAATTACCGATAAAGTCAAATGGTATTTTAGGGTATGATTTTTTAAAACAATTTCAATCAGTTATAGATTTAGGAGTGCCGAAAGTTACATTTAAACATTCTGAAAACTCAAGTCAGTTAAAAATATACAATTCACCAAAAATGTCAGAATCATATCTTACAATTCCGGCACGCAGTGAATCGATACATTACATACAATTAAACAAAGAGGTTTTAGAAGATTGTGTCGTATGTCCACAGGACTTAGGGAATAATTTATTTTTGGCAGGATTGATAGTAACGCCAGTAAAAAATGTTATACCTATTCAGATACTTAATACAGGAACTGAAAGTGTTACCTTACCAAATTTTGAACCAGAGATACATTTATTAAGCGAATATAATAGTTGCAAGTTTGACAAATTAAATTCGGATTCCCACAGAGCGAAACAGTTGTTGACTTTGTTGAAATTAGATCACCTTCCTACACATTCTTATTAACATAAAACAATAGCTTCGATTTGTACCAAGTATGCAGATATATTTCATTTGCCTGGTGATAAGCTTACAGTTACGAATATATGTGAACAGTCTATTAGATTAAAACCTGACAGTAATCCAGTTTATACAAAACCCTATAGATTGCCAAAAAGTTTACAACCGGAGATAGAAAAACAAGTTTGGAATATGCTAGATGATGATATAATAGAGGAGTGTAGGAGTGAATGGTCGAGTCCTATTTTATTAGTACCTAAAAAGGTAACAAATGAATGTGGAAAGAAAAATTGGCGATTAGTAATCGACTACAGAAAGTTAAACGATAAAATTGAGGATCATAAATTCCCATTACCCAACATAACAGAAATTTTAGATTCTTTATCTGGTGCCGTTTATTTTTCTCATTTAGATTTAAGTTCTTCTTATTATCAAGTGACTTTGAGTAAAGATAGTCGTAAAGTTACTAGTTTCAGTACGAATATGGGTCAATATAAAATGAAACGTCTACCTATGGGTTTAAAAATTAGTCCGAGTTCTTTCTCACGGGTTATGACTCTTGCAATGACAGGATTAAATATGGAGAAGTGTTTAGTTTATTTGGATGACCTTGTAGTTTTTTCAAGGTCAGTGGACCTACATAACCGTAACCTAATTGATGTATTTGAAAGACTTCGCAAAGTTAATTTAAAATTGAACCCTGAAAAATGTAGCTTCTTACAAACTGAACTTTTATATTTAGGTCATGTAATTTCTAAAGATGGCGTTGCACCTGACCCTGAAAAAAATTAAGACAGTCCAAAATTACCCGGTTCCTAAAAATTCCGATGAAGTCAGACCATTTGTAGCTTTTTGTAATTACTATAGAAAATTCATACGTAAATTTGCAGAAATAACATTACCGTTAAATCACTTATGTAGAAAAAATTTTTCTTTTGAATGGTCATCACAATGTGAGAATAGTTTTCAAACTTTAAAGACAGCTTTGGCGTCGCCACCAATTTTAGATTATCCAGATTTTTCCGAGAACAATGAATTTATTTTACAGACTGATGCTTCAGGCACAGCAATTGGTGCAGTATTAAGTAAAAAAAATATGCGACCAATAGCTTATACTAGTAGACCTTTAAATAAGGCCGAAAAAAATTATCCAACTGTACAAAAGGAGTTTATTGCTATTGTTTGGGCGATTAAATATTTTAGGCCATACCTTTTTGGCAGAAAGTTTACAGTAATAACTGATCATAAACCATTAATTTATTTATTTGGGATGAAAGACCCATCAAGTAGACTTTTAAAATTTCGATTATTATTAGAAGAATATGACTTTGAAATTAAACATGTACGAGGTAAGGACAATGTGGTAGCAGATGCTTTGTCACGGATAATTAGTTCTAACGAATTAAAAAGTATTAACGAGAATATAGTGTCTGTAATGACTAGAGCACAAAAAAGAATGATTGAAAAGGAAACAGTGGTTCATCCTAGTATTGACATAGATAATCGGCCTGATCAACCGAGAGTCGTGGAAATATTAAGGATACCGGATGGTTCCGTAGAAATGTTATTAGTGAGTGGTGAAAGAATAAAAGAGCTCAAGAATAGAAGTAGAATATACGTAGAAGTAGATTGTTTTAGTTTAGATACGAATAAAAATATAATTTACATTAACCTTGACTTTAGATTACATTTTTCGCGAGACGAATTTGTGACAAAGTTAAGTGAATTTTGTAAACAAATAAATATTAAACAAATATGTCTAATAAAAATGATGATAATGAATTATTCATCAAAGGAGTAATTAAAGCAATAAAGGAAAAAGACATATGGACCGGTCCACATTTGTGTATATTGCGAGGAGTAAAGAGAATAAATACCGACGAGGACAAACAATTTATTATTAACGATTATCATCTACTCCCTACCAGTGGCCACGCAGGGATACGAAGAATGGTCAATAATATTAGACGTCGATATTACTGGCCTGAGATAGAAAAAGATGTAAAAGATTTTGTGCGTAAATGTGAAAAATGTCAATTAATGAAACATTCACGCAACATTAAAGAACCTATGGTTATAACTACTACTGCAACCGCAGCATTAGAAAAAATATATTTAGATTTAGTAGGACCCTTAGATCCTGACGTAGATAATAATACCTATATACTCACGTTGCAATGTGAGCTCAGTAAGTTCATTGAAGCTTACCCACTTAGAAATAAGGAATCTGTTAGTGTAGCTAGAGCTTTCGTTAATAATTTTATTTTAAGATTTGGCGTACCAACAACAATTGCTACTGATCGTGGTTCTGAGTTCATTTCAAGAACAATGAAAGAGGTAAGTAATATTTTAGGCATAGAAAAATTACACTCAACAGCATATCACCACGAGTCCATTGGATCTCTTGAAAACGCTCACAAACATTTAGGTTCATATTTAAGAATTCAATGCAATAATCACTCTGATACTTGGAGCCATTGGTTACCATTTTGGTGCTTTTCATACAACAATACCGTTCACAGTTCTACAAAGTATACACCGTTTGAGCTTGTTTTTGGTAAATATTGTGAATTGCCAAGTAGAATTAGTTCTATAGTACATCCTTTATATAATCCTGATAATTATAGCTTAGAGTTAAGATATAGGTTAGAGATAGCACTGAAAGATGCTCGAGAAAATTTGATAAAAACAAAACAATGTAGAAAAATGTTTTTGATAACAAATTACATACTGTACAATATAAGAAAGATGACTTAATTTTGGTTAAAAATGAAAATCGAGGAAAATTAGATCCTTTATATAAAGGACCATATAAAGTAATAGAGGATAAAGAACCAAATGTAATTGTATCAGTAAATGATAAACCAGAAATTATTCATAAGAATAGAACTAAGCCTTTTGTATCTTAGTTAAGTTTATATAAAAAAAATAATACATGTATTCTTTTTTTTGTATTTTTACCCCGGTGGTGTATGTAATAGTATGTGTGTGTAATAGTATGTATGTGTGATAAGTATTAAGTAAATGTATTAATTATAAGTATTCCAGTAATAAACGGGCTTTCATTGTATTCAGTTGTGTCTTTAATTTGATACCCATTAACACAATCTTCACAGAGGAACACCGTGGTAGATTCAGTCGGTATAACCGGGGTAAGCCCAGCATTACCTCGCCCCGCGGAGAGGTATGCATCAAAGCATTCCCCACGAAAAAAAAAGATTATTTTATTAATAGTACTTTTTTTAGTACTCGCTGATAATAGAGCTTTCTAAGTGGAAAATATTTTTTTAAATCTGTAGAATAGATTTTGAGTTAAATCGTTATAAACAAACATACAAATAAAGTAAAAACATCAAATCATTCCTTTTTATAATATTAGTACAGCTTAGATTCTAGCTTTTATCTGCGGATGTACTTTTTAGGTTTCCAAAGTCTATTTAAGTTCGACAACTAAGTATGAAGTACAAAAAATAAAATTTGATCCTATGATCCATTACGGCGGGCATACAGGATACGGCAATAATTGCATTTATTACACCAATACAAATACCACCAAAGGACTTAGGTCAGAATAGTTAGAATAGTATATGACTTTTGAGGAAAGTACAGATATAAAAATAAACTGACGCAATATCTGACAACAATAAAATATTGAGGAATGTAGACGTGAGCTAAGGCAATCAGCGCTCATATTATAACGCGAGCAACTATTCGTGATTTACTTAAGATAAGCCGGGTGTTTACCTAAACATTGCAATGCTGAAAATAACTCGTATGTTTACAGAATACAGACTTATGTTTAAAAAAACGGGTGGTAGAAATTGGCGCTTTAGAGACGCCCTCTCGCCGTCGTCAGGTGGACCATGCTTCGCGGCTGCAGCGGCACCATCAAGTTAAACGTTGTAAGATTTGTTGAGAATTTGAGAACTTTCATTACAAATAACGAGCCGTATAGTTAAATTACCTGCATAATGCAACTATTATACTTACGATTTACTTACACATGTAGCTACGTTTGGAATTACCATGTCAATGAACTACACATGGGAAGGTAATCCATGCTCTGATAGATATGAACCACATAACTGGTTTACGTCGTCATATGTATACGAGTAGTATATATTCTGAGATGAACTGGGTCTCTTTCTTGGATTAAATTCTGTTAGAATTAACATTAATTATAACTAAATCCATTTCATTTAGAATAACTGTCTATTGAGCTTATAAATTTGTCAGATATATATTTTTGGACTGAAGATTTTGTAATTTTTATAATTCCATACTACTATACTACTATTATTATAAATGTAAAAGTTTGTGAGGATGGAAGGATGTTTGTTATCCTTTCACGCAAAAACTACGAAACGGATTTTCATTAAAGTTTACAGTATTATTGTGTAAGCATTAGAATAACATGTAGGCTATAATTTATAACGACATTTAGTAAATTGGCCCAATTACAACAATAAGTGTCAAGTAAGTCAGAAAAATCCAGCTATCTGAGAGCTATTTCGGCGTGCGGTGCATAAACCGTTATAGGGTACCTGTCATTCAGGAAAAAACATAACCACGGACAAAATCTAGTACCTATGTTATAAGCAGCAGTTGCCTAATGTATAAGGCATTAATTAGATTTGTGATGAAGAAGTCTTAACTTTATATGCTATCTATTGCGCTTAAGTAATTGAATATACGAATGTATTGTTATGCTGGTACGCTCATACTGCAACTAAAAACTTTGATAAATTTAAATATTGGCATAAAGGTGACTTAAACGCTGAGTAAAGCTACTTTGGGCCATTTTGACATTATTCATAATTATAACAATACTAGCTTTTGCCCGCGGCTCCGCTCACGTAAATGTAGGTTAGTTTAGGTTAGGTTAGTAACATAACATTTTCTGGATTTAAGGTACTCTGTGTCCTATCCTGTACCCCCGAAAAAGTGCATGCGAAATTACATGACGATCGGTCGAGTATTTAAGGCGTAAAAGCGTAACAAACAAATAAACAAACAAAGGCACTTTCGCAGTTATAATATTAGTTAGGATTAATGCTACGCGATACTGGTCAAAATAGTTAAAATATAATTCCTTTTCATAAGTATACATTGAGAAAAGAAGAAGAGTGAAACATATAGAAACATGTTTAAAAAATAAAAGAAACCTAAGTATGAACAATTCAAAGAGAAATGTGGATTCAAAGCTAAAACAATAGCAAGACATGCCAAACCGCAGCAGCGACAATCCGAAACAACGGATTGCCCGGGAAATTTGCAATGAAGTGAAGTTTTCAATGAAGTGCAGTTTATAATAAAATTCGATATAAATATTTATTGTATAATGTAAAATGTAAAACGCACTTAAGCTTATAATTTATACTTTTGGTTATATTGTTACTAAAGTTATGCTATTACCGATATTTAGAGATATTATATTGTATCAGTATATTTAGGTCACATTACACAAATCAATAATACAAATATGAAACACATCTGTTAAAGTGATTTGGATGAATATGGGGCACAGATAGACTACGTGCATCCATCTAATTATCCTAGTATACGTCGGGATTTTAAAAGAAAATTTAGCCACGGTTAGAGCCTTGTTTATGATTTGCGCATACATGCATAGACTCAACAAAAAAATTATGTTTTATAGGTGAAAGCACTCTATTCCTTGATAGTCAGTAATTTAAAGTCGGCATAACAAAGCGAAACAAAAAGCAAGCAATAATAAACCTATTAGACACTACTGTGGTATAATATTACGCACTGTCACATAATAGGATAAACAACAAACAGATTTATTACGCACAATGTGGTAAACCACGTAATTAATCATTAAACAATAAGTATTTGCCCATTGCAGAAATATTGTTTGTCACCAAATCAATAATTATTTCAAATTTAGTACTTAAACAGAGGTTTTGCTATATATCTTTGCAGTTAGTTGTGCACGGTCGGGTAAATAGTCCGTTCTCAGTCGATATGAAGTTAATAGCTTTGTTTATGATGGTGTTAATAGCGATATTTCCGAATGTTACGGATGCAGCACCTCATCCTGATTTTAATATGGAGACGCTTAAGCAAACTACTGGAAGATTCGTTGTAAGTATTTAATAATAAAACCTCTTATAACTTAATTATTATTATATAATCTAGTAATATAGTGTTCACCTAATTTACTCCTTAAATGAGGTACACATATACAACAGAAAGCCTATTTAAATCTGGAGTTTATGTTTGAACTGAACTGCCCAAATAGGAGCAAATGAACCTGTTGTGTCCCTGCGACGAGTAGGGTCTGTAGCGGCCGAACGGAGTAACACGCTTAGTTGTGGCACGAGACTGGTAATCTTTGTTTTATGTGCTGGCAACACAGCAGTTCCTTTTTTCAAAGAATACGTGTTTGTATGTGTAATAGGCATGTGGGCCGTAGGCTACCGTAGCCACTAACCAGCGAACTGTACGTTGCTTAGAGAAATTGTATTTAATAAAAGAAGTTTAGTTGGAATTTTATATTTAAGTATTTGATTCAAAATTTGAATTTCTCGCCACTTTATCGGACAGATCCATCATTATCTTAAAATTATTTTTATATCTAAACCACTTTAGTTACTTTTTAAGTCGCAAGGGTAAAATTGAAGCAACGGCTTTTAAATATATATTTGTATTTTCAGCATGGACTCAAGACAGCGGCAGATCTTATAAATAGAATGTATAACGACATTATTAAAACTACAGACGACCAAATGAACACAATTAAAGAAAATAATATGTTAATGTAAATCCCAGCTGCGTCAATTATAAAGTTATTTCATCCAACCAACACTTGTGTTTCACTATCTCATTTGTCGTTTATTTGTCCAAATATATTGTTAAAAATCAATATTATTTAGTGTGCGATATTGTGGACAACCAGAAGTATACAAAAATAATTATTTTAGAAATAAAAGATAATATCCGTATAAATTACTAATATTAAATAATATAATTATGATGCTGTTCATTTTGACAGATGATTAATTAGGCTGTGAACGAAAACATCGCTTGTGGCAAAATAGGCCAATCCTAAAAATAACTTCTTAGATCAGAAACGAGATAAGTAACCCAGCTCATCACGATGGTATTCCAATTGCCGCGGTCTGCATGTAGATCTTTTTACGTTTTGATCAGCATTAAGCGCAACTATGTCGTGTTCTTTTCTTTTAAATTCGCCGGTTTTACATGTAGAAGCAAAGTCTTTTATATTTGATTAATACGGTACTAACGTTATACGGAGAAAATTTGCGAAAATATTGAAAATAATTTTGCCACATGATATACCTACTTAATTTGTTAACTTACGTTTTAATTATAATTTGATAAAACCTGTGACTAGATGGGCTTATTGAGGTTGATTAAGAGAATGTAAGAGTTCACACATAATTATGAATACACATCGATACGTGTTCTACGTGATCCAACAAATCTTTAGAGAATGCGAATGAAAGAGCACAGGTGCAACAAGCCTTACAATGTCCGCTTTTACAAAAACCCATGGGAAGTATTGGAATATTTTATTTGCAGCTGAGAACTCTGAATCCACGAGGTTTTCTTTAGAGGTGATTTTATTTGTTAGCATAATTCAAACAACGAGTAGAGACTACTGCAAACCGTCAGATTGCCTACAACAACTATAACAAATAACCAAATTAATTAAGTTAATTAATTAGCAAACCAAAAAAAAGGTATAATACTTACGTTAAATTTAACGAACTAATACCTAATTTACTGTAAAAGGTTAATAAATGTTCAATATTAAAAGAGTAAAAAATATAAAATTCAACTACTACTAATAGGATGCACAAACGACTGCTAGAATGCCCATTGCCATGTTGCACAGCAATACTAATTATATTTTCGTAATAGACCAACAGTCACAGGAAGCGTCGATCAGCATTTTTTTCTATTTCTATTCCTATAGAGAATACAGAGCTTGAGCTTACTCCCAAAGGCTCAAAATCGTCATCTCCAAGTATATGTTGCATTTGCGCCATATGAGAGTCTCCGGGAGCACCCGTCGCGGTGGTACAACCCCTGTGCTGGGAATATATGATGGCGTAAGGATGTCGACATAATACATCTCACACAAAAAGGCTGCCTATTTTCTATGGTATTAATAACATACTTACCATCCGGTCTTATCTTACGGTCACATGCCAGACCATGTTTAAGATGAACTACACTCTTGTTACATGAAAGACAGGCTATCGACGACTGCTATACAGTGAAATTGGTGCGGAGCACAGATGAAGTAACTACCTAAATAAAGACAACAAACGATGCGAAACGTTGTATCGTTCAACATAGTCCTTGCGTTGAACTAAAGAAGTGCGCTAAACAAGACTTTCCAAGTAAATTGATCTTATTTTTAGATTTTATATGAGAAAATATAATAGTCTCCGAAGAATTACGTCGGGTTCCAAAACCCTATTTTCCTTCATACTCACATCACATTTTTTATATAAAGGCGTGTGAAATAGAACGACAGATGTTTTTATGAATTGTGAGAGTAATTCACGAGCATGTCATGAACGAATTACATGTCATCTAAAGATAACTGGTAAAATGCGGGTATGAGATTAACACCAGTATATTTCTCAAGGGAAGACAGAGGTATTAAGTTACTTTTATTTACCTTAAAGTTATGTTTTTGGTCTAAGTAATCCTTCAATTACAGGTGACCACATGATGCGTAAAACATTTATATATATAACATTTTTATAATTTTATTGACATACAAATACCTAAATATACAAATTATTTACAAGAAATTTAAACTAAAGAGGATAAAAACAACATTATTAGAAAGCGTCATAATATTCCTTCACATTGATACTTTACTATTTATTTTATGGATCTCTTGTTTTGCAATGACAATAACAGTATGATACTCCTCGTGTAACAATAAATGCATGTACTTGTTGCATTACTGCTCAAGGAACACAAGACATTGCTTTGTTGTTGAGTTTTTTAATTGTAGAATATCAATGATCATTATATGTTTCAAATAATTAAACAAACGATAGTAACACCATATCAATAATTTACAATGACTATCAATAAGAGTAGCACCTAAGTAACTCGATGGAAACAAAATAATTTTCACAAACGTTTGGCTTCTTTTTTAGTGCTATACTTAGTAATGGATGAAATATAATAAATATATAGAAACGAAAAGATACAGAAGATGAATATGTATGTGCATTCTCCTTTATTTCCTGTTATTAAAATCTTGTGCAGATCTTGCTCATGATGTGGCATTTTAAACAAAACAACATAATGACGTTTTTGTAAAAGTATGTATTAAGAAAACTTTCTTAATAAATGTAATTTATTTTAAAATGATAAAACAATGATACAGCACTATCTCATTATATTAATAAAGTAAATATCGACCTTCAACGTTTGTAAAATCCCCCGCGACACAAGAATTATTTCTAGTGCGAAAAGTCTTAAAAAATGTCTGCACGCAGTCTCACTTTGACGACTTTTTCTCTTGAAGAAGTCGTCAAAGTGAGGCCGAGGCTTTGCATCGACATCGTGCGTGAATAGCACGAGCACCACAATTGATACCAGTTACAATATTACCTCCTTCACGTTGAGAGGATGTTACGGACTAACTGAAACATGAAGAACAAGAGCCCTTATACATACGAAAGCCCTTAACCATCATTATAGAAAATGATTTTTACATTTATTTTATGCCTAACTATCATATAATATTTAACAATACATTTCAATAGGTATCAGATAGCCTATTACAGGTCCTTACGTTTATCATTACATTAAAAAATACACACAATTTCTAAAAGAATTTTATAATAATTATTTTAATACATGTATACAATTACAATACAACTAGAGTATGCAGTACAGTATCTGACTATGAGATATATTTTTTTATTTATATTTATTTATATGTAAATTTTAAAAACCATAATTTAAATATTGCCATTTGTTCAAATCAAAAATATAATCACCGGTGCCGCGATGTTCCCTACGTTTGAATAAAAGGGAACCACGCTTTCTGGACGTTAAGTTGTCATTAATAATTTTGTTGTCAGTGTATAAACTTTTCCGTGCGGTCGAAGTACAGGGACGGCACATCTGTGATTTAAATCTTATGTAAATAAATTTAATTATATTTTAGGGGAAAGCTATCTCTTTGTATATGAATATTAATTTATTGATATAAATTGGTCAGTAAGATTGTTCATAGTAGCATCGTAGATTGAGAGCTCGTGCCAGATCGTCGCCATAAATCAATAGTTTATACTATTGCCATTTTAGCATCGAGGTATTTACGAAATCAATACGATTCCGGTTCACAGGTATTTTAGCTATGACAAAGTTACAGTTAAAAATTATTTATTCATTAAGGTCACAAAGTAACACTTATGAACGTCAAAGTTCGTGTGTAGGAGAGAACACTTACAAAAACAAATCAAACAATTTTTTAAGTTATTTATGCCAAGTAAAATGTTCAATATATAGTTTTGGTTTGCAAGAAAATACTTTCTATATCTGATCTTTAACCTGGGTTATAGAATAGCGGCAGAAAACTGATCCAACTACGAGTGGCGTCAAATTTAAAACTGCTGTGTTGGCTGCCCGTATGTGAGCTAAGTATGATATTCCACCCTATTAACTAGCGCAGTAGTATTACTATGCCTTTAAAGCACGTTTGCCCATCGACGTGAACAAATAAAATTCTGCTCTAAATAAAATACATAAGTCTCAGATCTTAACAAAAATTCCAAAAGAATCATGGCTGTGTGTTTATTGGTTAATATCCCCGAGACTGAAGGGCCTGACTTGTTAGAAATAAATACAGGTGTTGTTTTCTTAGATCATGATAATTGACACATTTATAAAGAGATAGGTCTTAAGTGACTTCGGGATTGCAAGCAACATTATCTTCTGAATAAATGTTATCGAAGTCATGAGTATATTTCGACAGCTGCAATCCACGGTGGCTGATTATGTCCAAATCACTGCAAACTACCTATATCCCATAGTTTTAGTCCTATTTAGGCTTAAGGAAAACCCAGTTAATGTACCGTCAACCTAAGCAGAGGACAAGTATTTTTTTTTAATTCGACACTTTCGTATTATTTTTAACAAAGTCAGCGTTGCGTGCTTCAATAAGCACGTAAAGCTGTCACAAACATCTAGTGCAGTCGAAGTTGAAGTTAGGATACGCTTATTCTCTGCATCTAGTTAAATGTCAGAACGTCATTATTTCTTTGAGCTGCGGAGATGAGAATCACTCCGTGGTAAAACTTATATCATGAGTATACTTGGAAATAAATATTTAGCTGAGGCAAACGAAGATTGCCTTCAGATAACAGAACGCGCGCAATTTCTACTATGACTTGATTTTAAGTTAAATTGTTATTTGAAGGTTATATAATTTATGTGCAGTTCAGGTTATTCATGCGAATTTTACAGGATGCGTACGAAATTAAAAAATGCTATTATATACGATCATATTAAACACTTCTTTTCTGTATATAATATCTATAAAAATAAAAATATCTGTATACTTTGTGTAAAGTTAGAGTACAATGTTTCGCCAAAATTACTTTTATTGACCGCACGCGAGCTACGTGTAGCCTGAAAACACGACACAACATGCGAGCCATAGTGTGTTCGTACATATATATAATTTAATATATAAGTGCTTGAAGAACAGGTTTTATAAATATTTCAATACCTGTATGAAACTTGTTCATGATATAACTATAACGAATTGTCGGCCTGTGGCGCCGGCGCCGCGTTGAGTCGTATAATTATTTATAAATACACTACTTTTCACCCGCGGCTTCGCTTGCGTAAATGTAGGTTAGGTTAAGATAGGTTTGCAACAGTTCTTTTTTCTGGATGAAAGGTACCCTATGTCCTATTCTGTACCCCTGACAACGTATATGCAAAATTTTATGTTGATCGGTTGAGTAGTTAATGCATGAAAGCGTAACAAACAAACAAACAAACTCATTTTCGCATTTATAATATTAGTAAGGATTTGCGGTTTTAAACTATTTGTACATTCGCAGTGTGGTAGCAACCGCTAACGTGCTGTTTAAAATTTTACCATTTAATTTTTCTATTATGTATCTCAAAGATATGTGAAGTCTGCACTGTCCCGCACTGTGCCAGAGTGGTAGACTATTTCCTAATCCTTCTCAGCATCCGTCCAGCAGTGGGACAGTTTAATACAGAGCTGATAATATTATTATATTATATAGTTATCCACTTATATAAAACATTATAAATAATAATAATATAAATAATAATATTCTACTACATACACACAACACCATCTCGCCCAAACTAAGCAGAGCTTGTAATATGGGTACTAGACTATGGTTAAACATACATATATACCTTTCTTTTTGTAAATACATACATATTATACATAGAAACACCCAGACCAGGACAAACATCCATGTTCATGCACACAAATGTTTGACTTGTGCGGGAATCGAACCCGCGACCTAAGGCGTGGCAGTCGGTTACACTAACTACTACGCCATCGAGGCCGTCAAATACTAATAATAATCGGATGGAAGGTTGATAACCATAATGATATGATAATGGAGTATGTGCCAATTTGTTTTATCATGAGCGAATAGAAATTTAACAGGCACGTACATATTATTATGAATAAGTAAGTAGTTCTTGAAAATAATGAATAAATAAATTCTAATACATACTAAACAAGTATGGAGGTTGTCGTACTGCAAGATCGTCCTATTCAGCATTATAAAAAAAAAAACATAATGCTGAATATTCACGACTGCTTATTTTCTGAATATTTTACACAACATGAAACAGACAGAGTTTTCACTTATACACTATACTCGACTTTACTTGGATTATAATCTATACTAATATCATAAAGCTGAAGAGTTTGTTTGAACGCGCTAATCTCAGGAACTAATGGTTTGATTTGAAAAATTATTTTAGTGTTGGATAGCCTATTTATCGAGGAAGGCTGTAGGCTATATAACATCACGCTACGACCCACGGGGGTGTCGCAGTAACGATGAACGCGAGTGAAATCGCGGGAACATCTAGTTTATTATAATTATTTGTATAGTGCGACAGCCCTAGAAAAGGGCAGAGTAGACCCGGATTAGTATAGTATTATATTATCTGTGACCCGGCGTTATCGTTAAGTTCTAGTTCTACTGAAAACCAGCCGGCAGGCAAGAACTGGGTCCGTAACTGGGGAGTAGGTAGTTTTATTAGAAAATAACCAACTGAACTGGTATAGAAAAAGTTCGGGTATTTATAATGCAATTATTGCTGATTTTCAATATTGCATTGACGTCAATTGGCGAAAACTGCAATTTAGCATTTTAGTATAGTATATAGGCATGAAGCACAACAACCAGTATATAGGGATGTATCAGTACATTATAAGCATACATATTAGTGTAATAAAGATAATCACGTTAGTTTTTTTTAATCAGTTTTCGTCGTATTTGTGGTTATAGATGTGAACTGTAGAAAGTGGTAAACAAAAATAGTCCTTCAAAAGTGGACATTTTTTTACCTCTCTGCTACAGAAATTATTTCACGCCTGTATCTCCGAAGATATCATTTGTTATGTGTGGTGTATTTGTGGCGCAACGGCTCATATCTAATGGTTTCAGGTTCGATTCCTAAGTGACCTAAAGTACTAAAGAGATTTTGTGTTCAGGCATTTTCAATAGCAGCAGGCAGTTTTAAATTGTGCCCAGTAATAACTGGAACGACCTATAAGATAGGTCGTAAATCATAGCTGGCAAAGTGCTGACTTAACACATCTCTGCCTACTTCTTCGAGGAAGATATACTTAGGCGTTAGATTTTGTATGAATTTAAGTTGTTTGTGTTAGTGCGTAAAATTCTAGTTTCACAGTAGGACAGCCTTTAATAATCAAGTAATAGACAGTAGATATCGGTAATATTTCTATTCTATGTCGATTAAATAACACTAACACTGGTCACAAGTATGATGGCGTAGTGGTCTAGGTGGTCGCTTCGCCACTGCCACTGCGCCGAGGGTTGTGGGTTCGAATTCCATACAGGACAAAAATTTGTGTGATCCACAAATGGTTGTGCCGAATCTGGATATTCTTTGTGTCTGTTGTTTGAATGTTTGTAAAGTCCCCCGCGACACAGGAATTATTCCTAGTGCGGCAGATGTATTTTAAATAAAAAATAATAAAAAAATGTTCTGAATCACCCGCATTACAAATACATAAAAATAATTCACATAGATTATTGCTACATTATATTTAATATATATACAAATATGACATAAAACGCAACACATTATCAACAGCAAACGGGAAACTGTGCCTTGCATGTGCCTTCTTAGCCTTTGTGAGCCTTATTTTTGACAGCTTTATAACCGTCGCGGATAGTGCCTGCAGCGTTGATTGCTCTGAAGCCAGTCTTCTGTAAAATTATTAAAAAAATATTTAGAAAGCCCCAGTTTCTGGACAACTATAACATAAGTGTGCTGTTATTGCGAAAATTCAAGCAACATTTATTGTACTATTTATAGTTTTCTTATTCTTGTAGTGTTATATTAGCAAACGTGTTTAGATTATAATTTTATTTTGTTAACATTTAAATAACTCATGTGGTTTTTACCTATACGTGATTGTTACACAATGTTGTTTTCTATAACTCTGTATCAAGTGTAAGTACGTAATGTTTCCACAATTGTGGTTGGTGAGTTTGATTAGCCTATTTCCTGCTTATTTTCTATCATGTAGACACTTTGAACGGATACTTATTACGCCGAGACTCTGAACAATTATTTATAATAAATGTTCTATCTGGGACTCCAACCCAAAACACTCGTCGAGACGACCGCTTACTCGCTACGCCAACAGTCAGTGACATAATTTCTGGTTTAAGACATATTTTATTTCTCATAAGAATGTACATACATTCATTTGTTTTAGAAACACAAGATTGACATAATTAATTGAAAGGTTTACAGCTAGACAAGTGCGATGTTATTTGATATTATGTATTATGGGTATATAATTTGATCACAACAATATTAAGATAGATACACTTACTATAGCAGAACCTTTACCCTTTGGCGCCGCGTCTGCCGCTCCGAGCAACATCATCACCGCGGCCAACGCCATCAGGAAGAAACTGAAGAATTGCATATTGAATATTATTTCTATTGTAAAAATAAACTTAACTATCTGATTGGAGTACAAGACGCAACTGATACTATTCTCTTCAATGCACGAAGTATTTATTTGGATCCGATATGATTGTAGAATAATAATGTAATGTTATAGGTTAGCAATAATGTAGAAATTGTACCTTGATTATTGATAAGTACCTAGTAGTGGCACATAAAAAAGTGTTCATATTGTTACCTACTTTAAGGAAAAATATGAGTCCAGGTACTAATTAAAGTAATATAAACACATATTGTGGTGAAACCCAGCTAATTACGATTTTATATTGTATACAAATATATATCTACTGACTCAGTGGCCCAGCAGTACTGGATGTTACATCCGTTACGGCTCTGCAGAGGTTTCGAGTTCGATCCCAACGCACGCGCTTCTGACGTTTTGAAGTTATTTGCGTATTAATTAGTTAATTATCGCTTGCTTTAACCGTGAAAGAAAACGTTTTGAGGATATCTGTATGTCTGAGAGTTCTCCATAATGTTCTCAAAGATAATTGATATAATTATAGTAACTTGTTAACAAAGGAACATAATCTATATTAATACATTATATAAACAGCACCACAATTATCATAATAATAACCCACTCATTATTAAATTTACAGACATAACAACGTACATTAAACAGTCCCAATATGTATATAGAAAATATAATAACATGACTGTAAATATTATTTTTAAGTAAAATTTAACAGTCTCACTATGGAACATTCTGTATATGCGTAATATGAACACTGACTTCATACAAAAGACAGCCAATGCGGTGACGTAAGCGATGCTTGGTTCAACATTCGTATTTTTTAATCTACCTTCAATATGTAAAAATCTAATATTACGCAGTGTATAAAATTTTTGTTCATTGAATTATAAGTTTGTAAGGTATTTTACTATTAGCTATGTCGAAGTCGATGAGATGATGCACGGTAAAACTCGAACGAGATTGTGTTTGCATCACAAAAACATAATTTAATTGTAACTTTTATTGCCTATGTAAAATAAAATAAAAAAAAATAAAAATAAGGGAAGTCTGCCAATACGCAATGGTGGAGAGTAGACTAACACTTCTCATATTAAATATAAACTGTCCCAGGCGCTCATAGCCAGTTGCACTCACTGATCGGTAAACGATTAGCGAGGTTAAGCAATGTTGGGTGCGGTCAGTCTATATATGGGTGACCGCTTAGTGGTATTTCATTTGAGCGTCTCAGTGCTTCGGAGGGCACGTAAAAAGTCGGTCCCGGGTGTTGTCAAATTGACAGCAGTCGTTAAGCCATGTCAGAGGCCTACGGGCGGCTTGAACAACTCTTGATAACAGGTTGGCCACTAACCACACGAAAAAGAAAGAATGGGTTTATATTTTATATGAATAGTCATAATTATATGAATATAAATAAAAGCGGCATCCCATTATGCTTTTTATGCTATTTATTTACTACTGGCTTATAAGTTGTATTAAAGTTAATGAATTGGGAAAAATCTGATTATTAAATATTTCTTTGAAGGTCAAAGATAGCAAGCTGAATCTATGAATAAAAATAAAAAACGTAACTCTATTTTATGTGGTCGATATTGTAACTAATTGCCCAATTACTTAAAGAATAATTTGCTATTGAATATAGCGATATTTAATAGCATACAATGTTGCGATATTGTATACTAAATTGTCTGATAGTTACAGTAAGTTATCCGACAATCAATTTTTGAGGATAATGGAGGTCAGTACATTTACGCTCTGCAGATATATCTGCTTTCTTAATAATAAATAATTTCTGCTCTGTTTATAGCTGTTTCACTACTGGGCCCGTTTTTTTTAGTATGGGAGGAGCTAAGCTATTAGTGCATCATGCTGGCACGATACGGGTTAGTAAGCTTTGAGAACATAATGGAGAACTCTCATATATGCAGATTTTGAAGACAGCAAGCGTTAATGGATTGTTTAATCCAAACATAATATCGAAACATCAGATTGGTGTTATTAGAATCTTTATAATGTCTTTGCCAAAATTTTATTTATTTGTATAAATTTAACATGTATTCAAGACATTGTAGACTTGCATACTGTTGTCTGTAGGCAATCTTTATTTGCCTTTATTTAAGAGAATACTGTAAGCTCGCTAGCCTAACTAGATGCGGTTTCACCTAATGCATTTCAGTATATAAAAATCATTGAATGATTGAACCATTTACCAAGAAACCATAACCAGGAAAAATATTTTATCGAGTGACAGTTTCTAAACGTTTCAATTCATACCATTGACAAATTGAAAAAAAAAATCTCACCTCGCTCATTTGCATGATGCACACTACTCGTGCAGGTGCGACATTATGCAAGATACTCGCGCTACGTACAAGATTTAATACTAGATGTCTGATTCTGATTATAATTAAACTAGATTTTGCCCACGGCTTCGCTACTGTTAATCTAGGTTTTGTACATAAATTTCGAACCCTAGGGGACAGTACTTTTTCAGTATGAAGGGTACCCTATGTCCCATTTTGTACCCCTGACAAAGTGTGTGCGAAATTTCATGATGATCGATCGAGTAGTTAAGGCGTGAAAACATAACAAACAAACAAACTCACATTCGCATTTACAATATCACCAGATTTTTAAAGAAAAAGAAAGATTCGGTGAGTGAAGGTACTTTTTCTGGATGAATGGTACCCTATGTTCTTTTTAGTTCAGCTTCAGCTCTTCCCCTGACAAAGTGTATGCAAAATTATATAATGATCGATCAAGTAGTTATGGTGTGAAAGCGTAACAAACAAACTCATATTCGCATTTATAATATTAAGTTAGGATTAGGATTTAGGATTGATGCTAAAATAGTACAGCGATCTTGTTTAAATTCGATTGGAATTATAATTACATTTTTAAGTAGATACAGTAACGAAACACTAAAGGAAAATATATTTTTGCAGTTAGTATGGAATAAAAAAATGCAAGCGTGTGAGCATACACAACAGGGAAAAGGAAATTGACAATGAATAAAAATGTTGTGCATTTATTCTTATTACTGTAAAATTTTTAATGTATAAGCAAGCACTAATGTAACAACTATTGGTTGTCCAAATAAATAAAGAGGAAGTGAGCACAAATATCGGGTACCTACCGAAGAATTGAGCAATCATCCATGTCAGAGGCCTACGGACAGCTTGAACAACTCTTGACAACAGGTTGGTCACTAACCACACGAAAAAGAAAAAGAAGAACCTACAATTTGATTGGAGTAATCATAGAATCATATGTATAATATATTTCCGATTTAAGAGAGTAGCGTTGAGTTTCTTGCAGGTCTCATAGGCTTAAAACCTTTTACCTGAACCAAGCAATAATGTAAATTCAGTAAAATGTAAAAACAATACCTAAAGGAGACCGACCACCTTGTATGGGACCCTGGCCTGGGCGTGAACAATTTTATATTGTAACTAGCTTCTACCCGCGACTTCGTCCGCGTGGAATAGTTACTTTGGGCTAACGCTAACTATAACCCGCGACTTCGTTATCATTATTTTGCTGCGATGTTATTTTAAAAATGCGATATCTCCTAAGATATTCATTGAAATCGAATGATGTACAGGGAAATTTTGTTTTAAATTAAATACTTGTGATGAATAACGTATTTATTTGGATAAGAATTAATATCATGTTTATAAAAACACCTTCGCAAATAATGCATTATTTTAGAACAAATTTGGTTAGCATAAAAAGGTTATAGTGAGCCAACCTTAAAAGATAGACATAATTATGCTGTCGCGGACTATTTTTTAGAACTTTTAAAGGGAAACAATTCTGTCATACATAATTTTTGCGAAACTTTAACTGTTTATGCAGCGCACGCAGCGGAAGCTTTCAATAGGGAAAAACCCTCCGATTTTGAAACATTTTTCATTGGTGCTCCGCTCCTATTGATCTTAGCGTGATGATATACTTATAGCCTATAGCCTTCCTCGATAAATGGACTATCTAACACTGAAATAATTTTTCAAATCGGACCAGTTGTTCCTGAGATTAACGCGTTCAAGCAAACAAACAAACTCTTCAGCTTTATAGTATTAGTATAGAATACTTAACTTTACAGCTATACTATAACATACTATAACTTAACAACTATATATATATAAATAAAAGAAGGAGAAACAAACTAATTATATTATTATCTAATACCTACTTTAAACTTATATCTAAAAACTAAGTATCT
Source organism: Catocala sponsa (assembly GCA_963564715.1). NCBI lineage: Eukaryota > Metazoa > Arthropoda > Insecta > Lepidoptera > Erebidae > Catocala > Catocala sponsa. The sequence continues at coordinate 13,933,977 of OY751338.1, read as the reverse complement.
ATGTATTTTTAAAATCTAAAGCGCGCTTATTCCGAGAAGAGTCAATAAGAACCTCGTCCGTTCGCATTAAGAGTGACAATGTTAGTGAAGTCGGCGCGTTTTTTTTATTTATTTTTTGTGTGCTATTTGTTGGCCTCAGATGGCCTTTACAACTTTACGCGGACTGTGGGTGAGCGCAGAAGGCTCCCAACCCGTAAAGAAGTCGGCGCGTTTTTTTTTTTTTTGTGTGTGTTGTTGGCCCCAGATGGTCTTCACGACTTTACGCGGACTGTGGGTGAGCGCAGAGGGCTCCTAACCCGTGAAGTCGGCGCGTTAGCACCCCCGCCTTTTTATAGATGCAGCGGATGGCCGTTTCGTGCGTTAAGCAAAAATCAACCGTATAGCCGTACCCATACTGGCGCGGCGAGATTTGGAAGTTTTATTTCATCTATATCTTGTGTGTTTATAAACCGATTTCTATAATTTTTTTTTAAAATAAAATAGATATTAAAGTGTACTTTTTGAATATGGGAGTTTGATAAAGATATATCTATGTGAAATACAATATATTTATGTATTTAATACACTTTGAAGAAATGCCTAACGATTAAACACGTTATTGTGGCTAATTTATAAAAGATAGATATATACTATTGAGGACTTTTTTGTAGATCTTTTGAAGACTACCCATCTTTGTAATACATACTTTTAGTGTATGATCAACGTATGCGAGGATAAGAGCTCGAAAGCGCATTTTCATCCGACGCTTCAAATTTATCGTCACTGCTTAGCTCCTATGTGTCTTAGCGTTATGTTACATAGCCTATAATCTGCCCAGGAGTATGGACTACAATCGTACCAAGATTGGTTAAAATCCCTTCAGTAGTTTTTGACCCATGCGTGCATATACAGACAGACAGACAGACAAAAAATTTACTGATTGCATTTTTGTCATCAGTATCGATCACCATTCATCCTCCAATATTAATTTTGAATATATATTCAATGTACAGAATTGACCTCTCTACAGTTTTATTATAAGTATAGATATATTTACATTATTAATTTTAAAACTAATTAATCTAATATATATTTACAAACGTATTAAAAAAGATAACATTATAATTACAAAATCACGAACAATTATAATACTAAATATTTAAAAAAACACTTTATATACTTTACATATTATTTTAAATACCTTACACACTTTACATTCTTTACATACTTTATTTACTTAATGTTTATTTATTTAAAAACAGTAATAAGTTGCATATACAGATATTATAAGTAGCAGACAATATTGTAGAACATATACTGTAGAATTAATCTAATACATGCAGTCTAGTACAATCGAACATTGTGGATGTCTACGCTAGGAAAACCTGTGTTGTAGGTTATCCACCACTTTGTATTGCAATTACAGATACGTATGTACACTTTTATGGTAGCCGGTTAGCAAATTGTATGGCATATTAGCAAATGATTACAAAATATTACTTAGTATAGTTTACTTACTAAATACTTAAGAAATAAGGAAAAAACTTATGATTACTGGTATGTATTTTATTTATATATTTATTTCTCATTAATAATGAATTACCCACTTATGTATGTCTATACAATCATTTTGGCGACACTAGCTAGCAAGCTAATGTACTAAAACCGCATATAAAGTTTGAATCATGTAACTGGTGGCAAAGGGATATACTTCTATGAAAACATAAACACTTATTACTTTTTCTCAACTGATAAGCTTTAGATGTATATGTATACGAGATTATGCCCGCGGCTTCCCTCGCGCAAATGTAATAAACAAAGAAGCAAACAAAACTCACATTCGCATTTAAAATATCAGTAAAGATATAAACAAATTTCTTTCTTTCTTTCTTTCATATGAAAACTTATTTTCAATACACGAGTACATACAAATACGTAGCGAAACCCTGCGTTTTTGGTAGACCCAAATTCAAAGGGATTCTGAATATTTATTTAACGGACCATTAAAATAATGTATTCTCATCCTTTCCACTTCATATAACATACCTTTATAAGCTTCAGCAAGGTAAACATCTCGAAATGAATTAAGTGTATATAACGTGAAATTATTTTTCTTGTAATTTTGCTTAAACGATATGGATACCAGTTCAATGTTGGTAAACCAATAAAAAAGCCACGCAGAGGTCTCGAGTTCGAACCCGAGGCCCGCATCTCTGACTTTTCGAAGTTATATGCGTATTAAATAGTTAATTATCGTTTGCTTTAACGGTGAAGGAAAATATCATGAGGAAACCTGCATAGCTGAGAGTTCTCCATAATTTTCTCGAAGATATGTTAAGTCTGCCAACCCGCACTACGCCAGCGTGGTGGACTATGGCCTAACCCTTCTCACAGTGAGAAGAGGACCGTACCCAGCAGTGGGACAGTTTAATACAGGGCTGATATTATTATAAACCAATATACGTTTTAGATAATCTCCTTGACATGGATATAAAACTAACTTAAAGTATTTTAGGAGATGCAAGATGTAATACAGATGTAAAACCTAGAGTATTTCATAGAGCTACCTACAGCTTAAGTCATACAACTCAATGGCTCTCAACCTAACATAGCGATACATGTCATAGTGTTTTTCAAAAAGACAAGGCGTAAATAAATTACACAACTTGTACTTACAAGTACTGTTGTAAGGCTGGGAGTCTTTTGCAAATGAAACGCGTTATGAGTTGACACAAGACTGACTTATTTAGCTCGATTGCACTTTATTATATTCTTATATACTACATACATTATAATATTATATTATGTATAACTACTACATCACACTGTAACAGCTAAGGAAGAATATAAATTAAAATCAAAACTTATTTAGGTCACAAAGTAACACTTAGGTGTGTACGTCAAAGGGGTAGGTAACTAAAGGAGACCGTCCATATTCGGCTTGCACGTGGACAATCGTCTAATAAACAAAGTAAAATATTAAAAGCTTTGTTTAAATATATATAATAAATATTGGTTGTCATCCAGTAGTATGAAATTGACGTATTTTATTTATATATTATATCAAAATAATACACCCAGCCTGGAAGCAATAAGGGAGTATTACTGCAACTGCATAGTCGGCCGAAGGACTGTTGGTTGCTGTGCTCACATAATGTCTGTAATATGGTACCTAAGCTGGGCAAGATATGAAAATGTCACTTTACCAGCCCAGTTTTTGGAAAATATTTTAATAACTTATGAAGGTACACATGAAAATAAATATTTTTTAAACAATGTGTTTTATTTTATTATTTAACGAACTTGATACTAAACTTCAAAGAATAATGTTATCTACTTAGTTTAGGTTACTCAAAATTAATATTGTTATCTATACTTATAATAAAACTGTAGAGAGGTCAATTCTGTACATTGAATATATGTTCAAAATTAATATTGGAGGATGAATGGTGATCGATACTGATGACAAAAATGCAATCAGTAAATTTTTTGTCTGTCTGTCTGTCCGTCTGTCTGTCTGTCTGTATATGCACGCATGGGTCAAAAACGACTGAAGGGATTTTAACCAATCTTGGTACGATTGTAGTCCATACTCCTGGGCAGATTATAGGCTATATAACATAACGCTAAGACACATAGGAGCTAAGCAGTGACGATAAATTTGAAGCAAGTCGGATGAAAATGCGCTTTCGAGCTCTTATCCTCGCATACGTTGATCATACACTAAAAGTATGTATTACAAAGATGGGTAGTCTTCAAAAGATCTACAAAAAAGTCCTCAATAGTATATATCTATCTTTTATAAATTAGCCACAATAACGTGTTTAATCGTTAGGCATTTCTTCAAAGTGTATTAAATACATAAATATATTGTATTTCACATAGATATATCTTTATCAAACTCCCATATTCAAAAAGTACACTTTAATATCTATTTTATTAATTTTTTTTTTATAGAAAACACACAAGATATAGATGAAATAAAACTTCCAAATCTCGCCGCGCCAGTGTGGGTACGGCTATACGGTTGATTTTTGTTTAACGCGCGAAACGGCCATCCGCTGCATCTATAAAAAGGCGGGGGCGCTCACGCGCCGACTTCACGGGTTAGGAGCCCTCTGCGCTCACCCACAGTCCGCGTAAAGTCGTGAAGGCCATCTGAGGCCAACAACTATAACACAACAAAAAAAAAAAAACGCGTCGACTTCTTTACGGGTTGGGAACCTTCTGCGCTCACCCACAGTCCGCGTAAAGTCGTAAAGGCCATCTGAGGCCAACAAATAGCACACAAAAAAAAAAAAAACGCGTCGACTTCACTCACATTGTCACTCTTAATGCGAACGGACGAGGTTCTTATTGACTCTTCTCGGAATAAGCGCGCTTTAGATTTTAAAAATACATAGATACGTAGTTTTTAGATATAAGTTTAAAGTAGGTATTAGATAATAATATAATTAGTTTGTTTCTCCTTCTTTTATTTATATATATAGTTGTTAAGTTATAGTATAGCTGTAAAGTTAAGTATTCTATACTAATACTATAAAGCTGAAGAGTTTGTTTGTTTGCTTGAACGCGCTAATCTCAGGAACGACTGGTCCGATTTGAAAAATTATTTCAGTGTTAGATAGTCCATTTATCGAGGAAGGCTATAGGCTATAAGTATATCATCACGCTAAGATCAATAGGAGCGGAGCACCAATGAAAAATGTTTCAAAATCGGAGGGTTTTTCCCTATTGAAAGCTTCCGCTGCGTGCGCTGCGTAAACAGTTAAAGTTTCGCAAAAATTATGTATGACAGAATTGTTTCCCTTTAAAAGTTCTAAAAAATAGTCCGCGACAGCATAATTATGTTTATCTTTTAAGGTTGGCTCACTATAACCTTTTTATGCTAACCAAATTTGTTCTAAAATAATGCATTATTTGCGAAGGTGTTTTTATAAACATGATATTAATTCTTATCCAAATAAATACGTTATTCATCACAAGTATTTAATTTAAAACAAAATTTCCCTGTACATCATTCGATTTCAATGAATATCTTAGGAGATATCGCAGTTTTAAAATAACATCGCAGCAAAATAATGATAACGAAGTCGCGGGTTATAGTTAGCGTTAGCCCAAAGTAACTATTCCACGTGGACGAAGTCGTGGGTAGAAGCTAGTTATAAATAATTTTATTCAATAATTTTAATGAAATATATTATATATTTATAAAGTATATAAAGTTAGCTTAATGACTGTCCACGGTTGTTTTGGCCAGTTCCTGTGTCGCTGACGTCCGGATGTCATCCCAGCGGCAACTGCCACGATGTTGTTGTGGACACGGCGCGCGGCGCTGCAAACATTAGCGGATTGCCCCGCTTGGGCTACGCAACGCTGAGAGTTAGTTGCGGCAGTCGGCACGGTTGCCCTTTAGCTCTCGGCGATGACTCAGTCCATGGTCCGGAGCGGGAGGTCTTGCACTGCCGTCATCTTCTTCTGTGAGGATGTTATTGCCATCAAGGAGGTGGCGGATCGTAAGAGAGAACGCTTAAACCCTCTCCGCAACCGCAGCCGTGAGTTTTTACCTGGGGGTGGTATGCTTCATAGGCCTACCGGCCACCAATTCAGTTCCAGATTCGAGAGGCGGCGTGCGTGTTTCCACGCGCGCCTGTGTCGTCCTCGGTGAGTCCGACATAACCTCTCCGTCGCCCCGCGGAAAGTTATGCGTCAATGCATTCTCCCCCAGGTAAAAAAAAGTGCATATATTCTTAAAGTTTAAAAAAACGGGCTACGTTCACATTCTGTTTGGCTACGTTCACATTCTGTTTGGCTTATTTAGCGTTTGCAATGCGAGGAAACGGGTTTAAATCGGTGAACCGACAGGTTCGTGTTTTTGACTCGATTGGGATTACTGTGTGTACGAAGTTAATTACAAATTATACTGGAGACAAATGAGAAATTCAGCTTACCAGGAATTTCTCTTTTGTATCTCACACTATGGATCTTGCCTCTATAATTTTACAACAAATCTCGATGTGAGTGTCGCTGCAATGATATTAATTGGGTCAAATCCTACGAGTGGGGATTGTGAAATGTATGTCACAACATAAAGGTTGTTTTTTAAATCCGCTTAAGTATATATAAAAGAGAAAGTGTATCTCTGCACGTTGTTTCCTGAGCTACAAATTTTAAATTACAATATTTGCCTTCAGATTTATCGATAATGAGATTTTCGCAGAAAACGTAAATTGCACCCTTAGGGACGTTTAGGATTACGTTAAAAACCACAAAATGAGAGTACCGGCAAAAGTCCAACTTCATTTTATTTTTCGCCTGTGCATTAAACTAAGCAGCATAATAATATAATTTGATTACCAACACGGTGGACAACATATCAATCCGATTATTTAGAATTAATTATAATGAACATTTGTAGACAATATTACACTTAAACTTAATAGTAGAGGTGGTCTAGTAGGTTATATATAGTAAATTTTAATCATTTTAATTTCAAATCGTTAGCTCTTATTTTACACAAATCCAGTCTCATAAATTTGCTTTATTATATGTATGTATTCTCACGTTTATTACATGTATTCACTTATTCCAAATACAATGTTAGATTAAGTCTTGAATATTGCTCGCTTACTTACGTCAAACTCTAATACAAATTTCCTTAATTGGAAACAGTAAAATTAAAGTAGAAACTGTTAATTCTGAACATCATAATATAATACAGATAAGTATTAGTGTAATACGTAGACGAAAAATTAAATCATTAATAAAGGTCTATGTGTAATATAATATAAACAACGTTTAATATAGAGATTACATGGAGCCTTTATTGTTTGCACCCTTTTGATTTTGTATACCTAATATAACTAATATTGATTTACTGATTTGATCAATAGCACTTTTATTTTACCATACTCAAATTAATAAAAAATAACGGGTGTTATTTAAATGGTTAGCACAGTATTGGTATTTTTGTGAGCAGAAAAATATAATCTGTCAGCAGAAATTGCTAATTGATCAGCAACTCATGGCCAGCAAACATTTCAAAGGAGCCCCGCTTGGCGGGGCTCCAATTTTTGGGTGGGTTTAAGAAGGAACCTAACATAGCCTAACCCTTCCGAGACGGAATGCAGTGATTTGAGGCGTAGCGGGGCTCCTTTGAAATGTTTGCTGGCCATGAGTTGCTGATCAATTAGCTATTTCTGCTCACAGATTATTTATGGTCCAAAAATAACTCGGATACCCATAATAAGTTTCTTCTTATTATGGTTTGTCACGATTTACTTATACACGTTACGTGTATATTGCGACATACGTTATTCTGTAATATTCTTATACTTATTATACAAACTTACAATATATTTAAAACTATAGTATAATCTTAATAAATACAATCCAATTCATATCAAACAATAAAAAATGTATAAACAAACAGACACGCAAACTTCTTTCAATATCTGTCAGGCAGAATGTGTTGGAATCATCAGTCTTGGGTTATCATTTAGTTTTTGTTTCATTTAAATCCGTTTATTCTATCGTAAGTTATTCTAATTTAAAATTTACATAAATTAGTTACACGTACGGATACTAGATGGCGCTGTGCGAAACATTTTTAGTTTAGATTGTCTACATTTCTTTACATATATTATATAGCTGTGCCATAATATATCTAAGCATACAAACTCTGCCATACCTACTATAATAAAATTCAAATAGCACTTTGTCTATACATTGATTAGGTATATATTTTCGCGAAATTTCAATTGGACTGTATCATAGCTTAGGTATACCTGATAAAGAAAGAAGAAAGAAAGAAGAAAGAAATATTTTATTTTAATGTAACATTGCAACATACAATCAAAACTATTTCATAACAAAAATGTGTAACAGTAATAATATAGTTAAAGAGAAAATTATAAATAATTTAAAATAAATAATAAAACTTATATACCAACATTATTATAAATAATATAGAATACACATAATATATATATGGATATAGAACACTTTTTTTGTAATTATTGTCTGTCTGTTTATTTGTTATTCTACAGATTAGATAATAGTTATATAATAGGAAGTTATACTATCACGCAAAAACCCGTAAATGCGGTTTTCGCCAATATGTTCTCTGAAGACCCGACCATAATCTTATATACTTAACAATTATCACGCAATCAGCTATGGCCGCCGAGCAGTGCCATTTTAAAGCATCTTGAATTTAAGCATCACACTAAATTTATCGTTGCGGGAAAGAGGCTCAGCATCTAGCTCCACCGAAACTCTTACTCAACGCGAAAACCGACTGAGGGTTGTAGGGAGCGACAGTCCTCATCCCGTGCCGCTAAAACACTTAGACAGCCCGAAGCACGACTAACAAGTGATCGGGATCGCCATACAGCATCTCAGACTTCGGTGACATTTACGCAACAAGAAATGCGGCTCACAGCTGACCGAGAGCGGCATGCGCAGTCTCGCGCTTCGGAGACATTTACTCAATACGAAACGCGACTGACGGCTGACCGAGAACGCCATACAGAGTCCCGCGCTTCTGAGACGCTTTCTCAGTGTGACGCTCAGCTCATGATGGTCAGAGAGCGCCACAGAGAGTCCCGGGCTTCAGAAACGATTACACAGCGTGAAATTCGAATAACGGCTGATCGAAAGTGTCACTCCAAATATTAAAAAAAAACATAAAGCCTGTATCACTCGGGATGATAATATATAAGGATATTATCATCCCGAGTGACACAGGTTGTCAGCCTCGATGGCGTAGTGGTTGGTGTAACCGACTGCCACGCATGAGATCGCGGGTTCGATTCCCGCACAAGTCAAACATTTGTGTGCATGAACATGGATGTTTGTCTTGGTCTGGCTGTTTCTATGTATAATATGTATGTATCTACAAAAAAAAAAGTATTTATGTATGTTTATCCATTGTCTAGTACCCATAGTACAAGCTCTGCTTAGTTTGGGCTAGATGGTGTTGTGTGAATGTGGTAGAATATTATATTATAATAATACCACACATCCAAATCTGTTCAGGCATTTATAAGTTATGGTGGAATAAGATACTTAATTAATTACACATACCTACATGGATCCTAAAACATTACACTCCTTTTTTGGACAATCGTGTAAAAATTATCGCGAGTACTTACCTACCGAAAGTCAGTGTGCTGCAAACAGTTGTAACAGTCGTTAAAGAATGAGATGAAAGGAAGAGCTAAGAATTGAAGCCGCGGGCACAGCTAATTTCTTTTCTAATACTTCTTCCTAACATTAAAAATGTGTTTCTTCAAGCGATCATCGTGTGACTTTGCATGCACGTTAAGAAAAGGACATTGTAGGTATACCGATTTCCATGCAGGCGAAGCCTCGGGTACAGCTAGTTTTATATAATTTGTTAACTCTGCACGTAACTAGATTTTTATTCAGAGTTTTACATTTGGTTACCCAACTAAGTTCCTAGAATGGTCCTTTCAGTAAGACTCAGTACCGGGTCATAAATCTCGATTCACCCGTGATTAGAAACGAACGTTTCAGACTTTATCAGAGCTAAAAACTGGCCGTCATCTAGTCCCGATCTTAAACCGCTGGATTATGATTTATGATCAGTTTTAGAGAGTATGGCATGTTCTTAACGCCATGATAACTTGGAGTCCCTAAAACAATCCATAAGATCGGCAGTGAAGAATTTTTCCATGGAGAGAGTGTGTTTCTATAGGCCTCATCGTTTAAATAACTGTATTAAAGCAAATGGAGATCATTTTGAATGGACATTAGTATATAGTAATATATAGTAAGTATTAGTATTATCTTTTAAAAATTATAAGTTTACTTGTAATACTGTGATCGTTTTACTTTTTACTATTATAAATAAATCGTGACAAGGTATCAGAGTTTAAACGAACACTAATGCTTTGATGATGTCAGTTGTATCCTTTTACTTTAACTAGTTTCCAGTGTTATTGTACAACCCCTATTTTGTCAAATAAAGATTTTTAATTTTGATTGTATACTAATAACATAAGGCAAAAGAGCGATAAATTTCCTCTAGGTATGTATGCATAGATATGTACATATTTCAAAAGGTACACGAAAGGTAGCCGTTCGCCCAAAAATAACATCGTTAAGAATCGTATCCCTATTGGTAACAGTTTTAAACGATGTTATTTTAAATCAAAGTCATCAAATTACTTCCTGGTTATTTACCAAGAGGTAATTTCATACAAATTGTCTTTCGTAAATATTGGCAATGTGTACATCCATTTTACGATAGGCATATTAAGTTGACGCCATTTTAAATTGGAATAATTAAAGTTATCGGTGTTTAAAATTTTGAGTGTGTTTAATACCTACAACAATTATTACCACCATGCATTTATAAAATTATTCAATAAGGTGAAAACTTATTTACGTTACTATGATTGAAAAAGATTATCGAGGTACCAGTAGGTATCTCGATGGTTAGGTGAAAATGCTTACTACAGGTTACGTAAATAGAGAGCGGATTCTAAAAAGTAGGACCAGCTGCACGGCAGACGTCAAAGTGATTTTATTTAAAGCGTTCTGTCAGTCATTCTATTCGAACGGCCTGTGGGTGTCATATACAAGCCGAGCCTACAACGTCCTGCGCGTACAATATAACAACGCCTTCAGGATGCTGTTGCGGCTGCCGCGGCGTTGTAGTGCATCGGGCATGTTTGCCGAAGCTCGCACAGATGGTTTTCACGCTATCATGCGTAAAAAAGCGGCTTCCTTACTACAGCGCTTGCGTAACACTCGGAACGGCATCCTGAAAATGATTGTTAACAGGCCAGACTGTCCTATACAACGGCACTGGGTGGAAATAGCTATAGGTACACATACATAGATCTCACACAACGTAGCGTAGAGGTACCTATAGTGCTACCACACGGTGCCTAGAGGTCGGCCTTACTAACACTACTAATATAGACTATAAGTACTTTCTGTTACTAACCCATTACTAAACAATCTATGGACTTTTTTTATGTAGGTACATACCAACATTAATGTCCGAAATAAATATATTTTATTTTATTTATTATTTGTGGTGATGATACTTACATAACTGATTTTAAACGATTTTATTTTTTAATAGACAGGAGGGTAGTCCGCTTAGATTTAAGTGCGAATTTTCAATTGATGCAGGAACCTGTTACCATTGGTAGCCGAGACAGGCAGGACCAATGCCACGGATAGGACAGGGTGTGCGGTAGCGGTGGTTTAATTGGGCATGTACCCGATTCGTCTATATTGCAATTAGGAAAACCTCCTGACACGACAATAACACCTGACTCTGTCCTCATAAAGTCAAAGGTAAAGGAAGTGAACTGCATCTGGGGATAGAAGAAATATTTTTGTGTTTTATGTCTTCTTTGTTTCCGTCGTTACAATGTTTGTCAAGCTTTCGGTACGCCGTCCCTTGTGAGATAGTTGTCTCAATATAAACAAATGTAGTCCACATAGTGTAGGGAATACGGGCGTTGGGAAGATTCTATCATAATTTCTTGTTTAATTTAATCTCGTTAAAATCTTTAACATTGTTTAGACGCTCCGTACTATTGCAGATTTGATTATAATAATTTGACCAAGGCTAACATTCTCCAAAAATATGTTGTATTATTAAATAGGCGAGGCAGTATGAATAAAAACGAGTGATTAATGTAAGAGCGACGTGCCAGAATTGCAGCAAGTGAAAATCCATAGACTCCAACTACTTTTCCGGGATACAGAAGCCTATGTTTGTATGTTTGCAGATTTGATAATAAAGGATATATTTTATTCTCGAATACAATAATATACTCTATAAATTTATAAGTTATAAGTCTTTGGGAAACAAACGAATACTTTCTTGAGAGGAAGTTCTTACACAAACACAAAAAGGAGAAGGAAACAGAAGGCTTTCATTGAAGTTTAATCTTTTGAAGGGCTTTGTTTCGTACTATCACGTGAATAACGAATCAGTAGGTGTCTACGTAAAGGGATTTCAAACTTTGAAACAAGCCACTGGAATCTGAGAGATAAAGGGTCTATGTTTATTTTTGATTGAAATATTTCAAAATCGTGCAGCTTATTTATTTGTTGTTTTAATACTAAAATATATTTTTTTCGCAACGAATTCCTTTAAATAACGATTGATTCAACATTAAAACTGCCGGCTAATGTACCTTTGGCTATGGTTATGACTCGAAGTAAAACAGTTATATAGGGTGCACCTTAAGTATCGTCGTACGTAGTTTGTAAAGCGTTTGCTTTTTTGCTTTTTCTTGTTTTTTTTTTAACAACTTATATGACAACGCCGACGCCTCCAGCCTGCCTAAAAACGGTTACCGCGTTTGTAAAGTAATCTTTTAATCAACTCTTTAAAACCCTTAAATTGAATTTACTTGGACTTTACAGAGTCAATAATGTACGACCGATACCTCTGATTTTGTTGAAGTCTTTGTTGTAGTATATGGTATGATACGGAAGTATGAAGAACTTAATTTATAAGCTTTTCATAAAACATGATTAGTAGTTTATTCTACAACTCGAACGTTCGTCGCAGGGTTGTTTTGTTGATTGAACTAGCTCGATTGAATTTATATCAAGTTGACTACAACAACTAATTTCGTTACATCGGAATAGAGACACATCTTATGAAACCGGATGTGATTTATACAATTGAATAATATTTGCTCAGCGTCCTCTTCTCGTCCTCGCCTCGTTGTCCTCAAAAGCGAATGTAAAGTAATTATTTCAATTTAAAGTGTAATTTTAATATAGTGTGCAAATATACCAATTTCTAGCAAACCTAATCAATTAAGGCTGAATTCACAATTTAACGGTCGATACCTACCCCAGAGAATCTTCTGATTAGAGAAATTCTGCTCTAATTACAGGATAGTGCGCTTTAATTTATACTATTGCTGGACATTGCAAGGTACCAAACTAATGAAAATGCCGCGTTATATTGTGAATCATATATTTAAATATTATCTCAATTTATATACAGGTATATTAGCGTAGTAGCGTAATTATCGCTTGCTTTAACGGTGATGGAAACCATCACGAGGAAACATGTATGTATTTTCGAAGATATGTGAAGTTTGCCGATTCGCACTGGGCCAGCGTGATGGACTATGGCCTAACTCTTCTCACACTGAAAAGAGGCACATGCTTAGCAGTGGGACAGTTTAATAAAGGCCTGATATTATAATATATTTTAGCGCACTAATATTGTTCTCTCTCCAACATGAATTTTGTTTCATAAAAATACAAGTGTAAATCTGTAGTAATTGTTGCTATTTTTGAATGACAACTGTTAGTTTTGACTAGTTTTATAGTTTACAATGGCGAACTCGTCATTATGAACTGACGATTTATTGTGAACGTAATGCTCGCTTAGCGTAGTTTATAATCTCATTAATTTTATCATAAAGTAATAGAAATAATATTTATTACCATAAAAATTACAAATAATATTAAATTATTCTGAATCAATTAAATTTTAAGCCTGTCTTGCGGGAAATTGTTGGATATGGCCGATTTATCCAAAAGGAATTTTTACATAGAGCGGTTTTGAACCGAATACAAAATTATAATAAAGGGAAAATTGAATGGTTCTGGAAATATAAAATAAAATAAAAAAGTATCGTGATTGACATAAAAAAAAAACCAAAGTACAATCAAAATTAAACAGTAAAAATAATAACATTAAACAAGATTACTAACGTAAATAGGGCAATCATTCTTAAGGCGGTATAAGTAACGGCTCTCATAATATTCTAGTTGCCTAAAGGTATATTTATATATTGTATGTATTTGTAGGTGACATAGTATATTTCATTATTAGTTTAGAGAAAACATGGCATTTTTTTAAAGCATTGTACTTTTATTACGCTTATTTATATGTCCTCAAAACGTCAAGTGCAAAGACCACACAAGGGCGTAGCCGGCGCGCTCATCTTCACCAACACCATGGCTTGTCAGCGACGATAAGCACGGCCCGTGCACCGACGAGCGCCAAGACGCCTGCTTTATAAAGACTTACTGTAAATCTACATTTACAAAATTAAATAAATAATTTATTTCCAAGACAGCGACGTAAGGAGTCATATTTTTTATCTGTCCTGAAAGTAACTCGTAACATATTCTGCGTGAAATTACATTTTTTACGAGCTTTGTCTTTGTTATGGTCGTCCGTACTTCCAACAAAGAAACCGCACGTGATGTCAAATCACCTTTATCCTGCTGATGACTGCATTAATCCTACCAAGATTGCAATAATTATGTTTAAAAAAGGCAAAGCCATAGCATCAAGGGACCATCGTGGTACAAAAGCGTAGTTGATTTTGTTTGATATTTTATACAATTTTATACGTAACAACATTTAAAAAGAAAACTTTTATTTATTACTTTCTTTGGGGCTTATTTGCATTTGCTTTTGACTTTTTCTAAGTGCATTACAGGTCGTTCGCGATGTCATTTGCATAAATCACAGTAGGTATCTATAATACATACATAGTGTGATCTACGCTCCGGCCCTTCTGTGTGGAATTAGATATAACATGCTTTGAATTTTAAGTTGATTGCCAAACTACCACATTATAAAAACCACGACTAATGCCTTTTTGTGATTCTAACATTTTCTCTGAGATAATATATATTAGACTCAGTTTCGATATTAATGCAATGTGTTGTAATCCTCAATACAGTAATTGCTGTGTCTGCTTCAAAAACCATGAAACACAAATTTATAAAAAATATATTAAAATATTCGCAAATGTTACCAAAAACCAGATATTCTCTGGCCTAATAATTGCTGGATATAAATGGTACGTTGATATCTTACTTAAGTTGATTAATATATAAGTATCGTCCTCCCGGTGCCTCGGTGGCCTAGCGGTCGTCAATACTGCGCATGCTGTCTCGAGTTTCCAATTTCTGGGTTTTTAAATTCTTGGTTGGACTATTATTGACTTTTTCTGTTAAGATGTTTTCAATAGCAACACGGAGCCTGAAATTGTGCTAAAACCCACCCACTATAAAATACTGGGTGTAAGGCACGGTGTACCGAAAACTGAAATACTAGATTCAGACCATTATTCTGAGTTAAAAATCGTTGGAATATTTTTCAACAATCACAATTCCTTTTCTGCAATTTTTCATTTTTCTGACTGTCACATTTTCTACAATACAGCAATGTAATTAAATGGTCGTGGTTTAAATAGATCAGCTGTTTTTATGCGCGCGGCACGCAGAGTTCTTTCGTCGTATATATTGGTAGCAATCCATTGCGTACCGCGTAATAATGTTAATCTACATGAGATTTAAATCTTGCGTTTTTTTATTAATTGAAGTTTGCGTCGTGATAAGTACTTATAGAAAGACGTCTTGCTAAAGTTTTCGGTACGCCGTCCCTTACACCCAGTCTAGTTCTAGATTTTGCCCGCTGCTTTGCTCGCGTTATTCTAGGTTTTGTCTGCTCCGCTCCTATTGGTCGTAGCGTGATGTTATGTAGCCTATAGCCTTTCTCGATAAATGGGATATCCAACACTAAAATAATGTTTTAATTCGAACTAGTAGTTCCTGAGAAAAGGTTGGTTATGTTTGATGCTACCGTGAAACTATTTGGTTAGTAGAATGATCCCTCTGTACGTTGAACAAAATGTTTTGACGCATTGTGCGAACTGTTCATATCTAAAATTAAAATCTGGGTGCTCTTAGTCGTACAGTGGGTACAACTACGGGGTCAATTACATACAGACATTTTTGACTTTGCATGTATGTTATAGAACATTTCCAACATATTTCATGCACATGTTATATAATAAATATCCACGATTACCATTTAAATAATATAATACTCATGTATTAAGTACTGTGTCGTAAGTCTTTTAAGTCTCATTATAATCTTTGTTAATGTTTTTGGTTTTAAAACTAGACAACTAAACTTCTTTTTTTAAATAACACATAAGAATCTGTACGTCATGTTCTGATTAGTGAAATTGAAGAGCTATATTGAACCTGTGTACTGCTTGACACATTGCATGTCATATAGCAGACACAGTAGAAAATATATTTCTACGCGGTCAAATATTAGCACATTCAACGCCGCGTCGCGCCGGACTCAAATCCTGCGCGGCGTTGAATGTGCTAATATTTTTTTTAGTATTTCGATTAAAATGCGGCTATGAGCACTGCCGCATTTTATCGAAACTCTGAAGAATTCATAAATTGCATTTGTTTTCAGAACAGACAGCACTAGGCAATTGCTTTAACTGACAAACACGTCACGTGAAACGAATGCTGCAGCGAAATATGTATTTCTAAAATTTTTAATATTTCAAATATCTAATTTCCTAAAAATAGGATATATGCACATATTCACTTAGAATCATACCTGACTTCAATTAAATAGGTACATGATACCTATATGATATTGTTATTACATATAAATCCAAGCATTCACTGACTATTTGTTAAAGGTTGTGTGTCTTTGTAATCAAATGTTGACTATGGATTTATTCCGTAATCGCCGGGAATTGCTTTATCATCTGATTTATATATCAGCCGTTTCAAGTATTCAATAAAATCGCATTTAAAACAGCGTATTAAGCGGATTGATTGTCGAAAATATACACATATTTGCCTTATATGTTCGTAATTGCCTTGTTAACTTATTTTAAGTAGTAGCTTTGATGGCTTATTATTTTCTTCGAGGTGCCCGTGTGCCGTTGGTTTGGGTTCATTTAACAGTGAAAGATGACATAAAACGCCGTAATATTTTTTATTAAATAATTAGTAGCCTAGCTGAACAAAGAGTGTACATTGTATTGAAGTATTGAACGTTGAATCACAAATAAAACAAAACATTGCTTAAATTTTTAGTAAAAGGTCCTTTATTGTAGATATTTTATTAGTAGATTTTAAATTTTTTATTAATTATATGTCTCATTTCATTAAATAGCTTTTTAGTTTCTTTTACATAATATCATCATCATCATCATCATCATCAGGCTATAATAGTCCACTGCTGGACATAGCCCTCCCCCAAAGAGCGCCATAGCGCCCTGTCTTCAGCTTGCCGCATCCAGCATCTGCCTGCAGTCTTTCGCAGATCGTCATCCCACCTGGTCGGATAACGATTATATTATTATATTATTATTATTACGTTAGTTACATAATATATCAAATAATAATAAAACCATGCAAGTGTATTAACATTTTTACGACATATGGTATTTAGGTTAAAAAACCAACCACAAGATTATGGACACCATCTAAATTATAGAAAACGTGTTATTATTTGTTAGAATATCATCCATAGTTATTATACAGTAAAACAGTTGACTACATTTTACTTACGATTTAAGAGATTCCTTTAATGGTAGAAAAACACCGAGTCAGAGACGCGGCGCTTCTAACATTTTATACAAACATGAGACTCTTTTGAAATGAGCTAGGCACCGTTTGTCTGTCGACAAGAATATTACCTTGATGTCTAGTTTCTACTACAGATAAAATAAATAATTTAGTACCTACCCACACATTCATAACCAAAAACACTAAATACTACGCGCCGCACTTCTGGTAGGTAGTTAATCACACGGTTTAATAATATTAGGGTCCAACCTGTTGACACTCTTTTGGTACTGAATCCAAAAACGGTTACTATCTTTATATTCGCGCCAACATGCACAGTGTACCTATTAGTACGAATGACATTTTATACGACAATGCGATTTTAAATTCCGAATCTGATCTTTTGTTAAAAAAATAAATCCTAACAAAAAGTCCTATAACACTTTGCTTATTAGTGATAAAAATATTCGGATTCAATCCAGTAAATTCATGACACAGCACGTATACAGGCCAACCCTTTTAAGGATCTATATGAAAACTGTGTGTGTATGTATAAAAATGGTTTAATTATACTAACTTTTTATGTGCTATCGTTCGTTGATTACATAAATAGGAACACTAGGATATAGTTAAGTGTTATGTGTATTGCCTCTTATTGTATAAAAAAAGTATAATTTGCACGTAGTTGTGTAGTTTGGCAACTTATGTGTCCAAAAGGGACCTTCATATTGGTGCTTTACGATGCGTTACATTTTCGTTTAATAATCTGTGAAATTGCTTTCGCCTTTTTATGTCGGTTCTCAATAACACAAATATTTATTACATACAAATAAAAACATGTTTCGGTAAAATGTTGTTACAGTATCCTTTTCACTTTACTGCACGGATAGCGTAGTGGTTTAAGTGGTCGCCTCGCCACTGACTCTGCGCTGAGTGTCGTGGGTTCGAATCCCACACGAGGCAAACATTTGTGTGATCCGCAAATGGTTGTCAGAGACTGGATGTTCTTTGTGTCCGTTGTTTGAACGTTTGTAAAATCGCCCCCGTAACTAGAATTATTCCTAATTTAGTTCCTAGTATCTTAGAGAAAAAAGGGCTCTAGCCATTTAAATGCTTTTATTTATGATAGAATTTTTAAAATAGTTTGACTTGGCATAGCGCATGTGAATGCGACTACTGACAACAAGTTTTATGATTGGATTACCAATTCTGGCATAATGTTATTGTGTTGTTTTTTTCTGTCATTAATGTAAGTGTCAGTAGCAGCAAGTAGTCTGAAACTGTGCCCTATAGATGGACCCCTATTGGCTCACCCCCTTATTTCGTGACCCTACCCCCTCGAAAACATCGAAAGTGTATTTTTTAAACAGCTTAACGTTACTAATACGATTTTTTTCATCGCAATACTAAAAACGTGTCCAAACTGGTATAATTTAGTCATGCGCCATCGAAAGCATCCAAACCATAGAAAATCGTAAATGAATCAAAGTTAACGTGGTAGCCCTTCATCATCATCAGTTGAAATGGCGGTAGGTGTACCTAACATACCTTCACACAACACAACAGCCGAGGAAGAATGATTCAGTGACAAAGTAATCACATACAAGCATTAGGGCATCATTTTCTGTAAAAACTTTGTTGCACACATAATAGCAAACAAATGCCACAGGATTAGCTTCAAAATGTTATAATGAAATTACGTTGAAAGTTGTCATTGATCATACAATTCTAGGTAACAATGACCCAATGTATAGATCAATCGTCACATAATACTCTTCCTGAATTCAGTTTGTTATATGCGTATTAGAAAACGATATCGAACGAATTCAATATCTTCTTTTTGCTTTTATATCTTCTTGATTACAATTTACTTTCTCAATGTAACTAAATTGGAAATTAATAAATTATAAAATATGGAATCTTTTCGGTATTTCGACCTAGATTAAAAATATTGTATTCTAGACTCACAGATATAGTTTGTGTAAAATACAGATTGTTTTGATCATCCCGTGATATGTTTTTGCGTATGATTTTTCTTGCACTCTGTCGATATGTCCTGAATTTGCTTGCTGGATCAGACAAAATGCTGTTGTATTATCTTTCCTGCAATTCCTAAAAAGATTATATTCTGTCTTAATTGTAGTATATCTTCTTTTGTATATAGGTATATAAATATTAATTGCTGTTCGTCAGTCTCGCTAAAACTCAAAACCAGCTTGACCAATATAGGTAAGTATTTCTTTTTTGTTTTGGGCACTTTAATACAGGGGTGGTTTAAAAATAAAAAGAATACGGAATCATAACGAAAAACTTAAATTTAAAATTGTACTTACTGAAAATCGTCTAACTGACATGCTCATACTATTTAGTGAATTTAGGTGCAGTTTGAGATTGTTTTATTTATACCGTCATTATTTCTAACCACAAATTTTAGCTTGCCATTATTAGCTTAAAATATTAGACGAGCTTCCTCACGTGCTAATCGCACTTATGACCAGCGAGTAGCAGATAATGATAACAGTCGTATTGGTATGTCCGAATTGCGTTTGAGAGTCGCAGCAAATTAAGTGGATGGAAGTGCCTTACAATGCAACAAGTTCGTGCTCATCAAATACAACAGTGAGCTTAACATATTGTTGTCGTGATTGAGACAGCCATCGTCGACAATTTTCATTCATATTGTTTGTTCAATTCTTCTCAATTTGTCAAACGGATGCTTTCGCTCGCACTTTGCTGAATACTCAAATGCCACTCGACTATATATGGTACGCACCATCGCAGTCGGTTCAGCGTCGGCTACACGGAGCACTAGTTGGACATCCTAATGCTTCAGTAAAGCACACCGAAAGCATACCACGAGCTCTGTTAAAAGTATATCAATAGTTACACTTCTTTGTTTGGCAATTGTCTGATTGCACGATTTTAAGTATTCATAAAACAACAATTCTAATTACGTTAATAATTTACGTATATATTGTTACGCTTGTATTCTTGAAGGGGTATACAGACTTAGTTAAATATGGATCTTAGGATCTACGAAATAGGAGGCAAGCTCTACCGGGAATAATTTTTGACTCTGTGTTACTATTGAATATTTCAGAAAGCACTTGCGTAACTAAGAAATTAAACATGGGACCTCTTTCACAGCAGTGACGTGCACTACTGATGCGAGACCGAAGTTGTTAAGTTAGTGAAACTATCGACCGTGAGTGATGCTGCTTGACTTGGGAACATGATAGTTGACAATTTAGCCAACGAAATGAAGCTCTGTGAGTGCGAAGTGTGCACACAGCTAACAATTTAAGAGGTACGGCTATAAGTTTCTCGTACGAACACGGTGCTAATTTATGAGAAACAGAACCCACATTTAACTAATAACTGTAGGTTAATCGCTATTTGTCTTTTATATTTCAGTTCCACGCGCCAATCTACTTACCGTAACTTTACAATATGAATAAAAGTAAGTACTGCTTAAAGCCAAAAATCATTTATTCATTTAGGTTACAAAGTAACACTTATGAACAAAATGCATATTGTTTATTTAACACTCGTAGCAGCTACAAAAATATTTTGCCATCGATTGCACGTGATCAGCTGATACAGATTTATTAGGCCAAAATGAAAATCTGTTAACGTATTCCATTATTTGACTTTAGTTTATTAGCTATCCATATTGGCACTTATTTTATCAATTAATTAATACAAACGATGTAAAGCTCGAAATATTATAATATCACGTTTTATTTATCAAACTCTCCAACCGAAATAGATAGACAGATTTATATCAAATATTGTATAAAATATAACAATGTCAACATCGTTTGGGAGTTTACTTTCAAAAGTAAACTCCCAATTAAACAAAATCATACCATACCCAGCTGATGAAATGTAATTCAGTGAGTAATAAAATTAAGTCTCAGTAAACGTGGAATAGCTATTTTCATTCGCGTCAAATTAATTGTGAATTAGATTAGAAGATTCGACTGGATAATGTCAAAGTTTTGATCGCTCGTTATTAACTTGATGAATTGCATTATTCAAATGAAAATCGCCTAAATTAACTAATAAGAAAGTTATGACAAGGTTTGTCAGAACAGTATCGACTGCTCTTAGCATGAATCAAAACTTTGATTTTTTTATAATGTTCGCATAAATCTGAAATTGAAACCTACTTTGATAATAAAATAATACAAGTACTAAATTGAAACTCTTACTAACTTATGTAATTATATCAAAAGTTTGTAAAATATTTCAAAATAATACATATGTGTTTCACGAAATATTTTCTAAGTTTCTGTTCAGTTATTACTGGAAGAAGGAGACTTATTTAGGTATAATTAATATCTCTTTTTGCTAGCTCGTCTTTTATAAACATAAAAGTATGAATATATATTATGTATTTGTGAATATATAAATAATAATTATCTACTTCCTACTATAATGAACACCGACAGTACAGAATCAAGTGCTTATCTCTGTGCCATGGCTGAAACGGGATTAATACCAGCTTTAAATGTTCCCACTAGAAAAAACGCGTGCCTTGATCATGTTTTCGTTAAAGGCCAAGTGGATGTGGAAACTATAGTCTGTCCTGCATCTATAACTGATCATGATATTGTAATGACGGGTCTAAATAACATATTTACGAGACCAATTATGCCTTCAAGATACAAGCTGCACTTTAATTACGACTCTATAACAGAAGAGTTAAGTAGCGTAGACTGGTCAAGGCTAAGTCACATTCAAAATGTGACCGAGCAACTAGATATATTTCAAAACATAATAAAAAAAACTACTCGATTCTAACTCGGAAATTAAGTTGATTAAGCATTCGAAAACAATTATCAAACCGTGGATGACACAAGGACTGCTGAGGTGCTCATGGGTACGAGATAAGCTTCATCTGGAGGTTAGAAGGAATCCTGGTAACGATATAAAATCAATTGTTTACACTAGATATCGAAACTTTTATATCAGTCTATTGCGCAAAATAAAGAATGCCTACGAAACAGACTTGCTGCAAAAATATAAAAACCATCCGCGAAAGCTTTGGCAAGCAATTAACGATATCACTCACAGAAAAAACGGCTCAAGCTCCAAAGCATCTCAGCTGATTACTAGAAATTCTTGCCCACAAGCTGCAGTGGATCGTTGCAACGAGTTTTTTTCCTCAGTGTCAACAGTGTTCCTTGTCAACAACATGCAGAAAAAATTTTACAACATCTAGGCTCAACACAACTTGAGCTGGCAAATAAGATTCGCAATTCTAGGTCACCCGGTAATTCTTTCTTTTTTGAACCAACAGATAATAGAGAAATAGAACACATTATCATGTCGCTTAAACACGACAGTGCACCAGGACTAGATGGCATAAACTGCTTGTTAATAAAAATGGCGAAGGATCATATAATTGAACCTCTAACGTCAATAATAAACCAAAGCCTATCAACAGGGATCGTGCCACAATACTGGAAGACCGCAGTCATTGTTCCAATCTATAAAGGAGGCGAAACCAACTTGCCGAGCAATTATCGGCCTATATCTTTGCTCCCGATATTTGCAAAGATATTAGAAAGGGTAGTAAATCAACGGCTTGTAAAAAATCTGGAAGTAAATAATATACTTACCCACAATCAATTTGGATTCCGAAAAGGCAAATCCACTGAAGATGCAGTGCTACTACTAACTGAAGAAATTGTTACTCATCTTGACAATAGGCGTGCATGTGTCGGAGTCTTTCTTGATATAGCAAAAGCCTTTGATTCTGTGGCCATTCCTATCTTATTGAGAAAATTAGAAAATATTGGAATACGAGGTATTGTACTGGACTGGTTTCGAAGTTATTTGACAGGGAGAAAACAACAAGTTAGAGTGGATTCCTTGCTTAGCAGCCCTAAACAAATTGATTTCGGAATACCACAAGGAAGTGTGCTTGGTCCGACGCTTTTCCTTCTGTATCTAAATGATTTGGCTTCATTACCACTAATCAACGCAAAAGTAATCTGCTATGCAGATGATACTGCAGTAATCTTCCATGACTCATCATGGAATAAATGTGTCCTGAAGGCAGAGCAAGGTATAGCCCTAGTAGCGGAATGGTTTAATAATAACCTTTTAACTTTAAATACAAATAAAACAAGGTTCGTCTGTTTCCATAAAACTAGTGCCTCATCTCCGGTATGCAGCCCAATCCTTAAAATTCATTCCTGTAAGTTAGACCTACATAATGTTCACACCGCCTGTGACTGTAGTGAAGTTCTAAGAACTAAATCTCTTAAATACCTCGGAGTAATCTTTGACGAGAAGCTAACCTTTAACGATCACATAGCTGCCCTTTCAGCAAGATGCAGAAAACTTATTTATGTGTTCAAAGAACTTCGTGATGTTGCTAATATAGAGCTTCTCAAAACAGTGTACATTTCACTCTGCCAATCAATACTAACGTATTGTCTCAGCGTTTGGGGAGGTGCTGCAACATCACATCTAATACAATTGGAGAGAGCTCAGAGATCAGTGCTTAAAGTTATGTTAAAAAAACCAATTAAATTTCCAACAGTTGAACTCCATAAAGCTGCTGGACTACTAAGTATACGACAGCTGTACATACTGAATGCAGTCACCAACACTCACAAGATGGTCCTGAATTCCCCTAGTTACAATAATATGTTAAATACGAGGGTCTTCAAGCTTCCTGTCACAAAATGTAAGACTACATTCGCCAAAAGATTTAAAAAATATTTGTTACCCTGTTTGTATAATAAAGTAGTAAAAAAATGTAATTTTAAGCACTGCTCTACTCGTGAAGTTTACTTTGAAGTTAAAAAGATTATGTCCACATTAAATTATTATGACACGGAACAACTCCTAAAAACTATTGCTTGCTTGATGAATCGCTTTGAGTATCCTACAGTTGTCTATACCATTACTTGAGCTCTTCTTACATACACAAATTTACACACATACACAATCACTCATACTCTGACACTCACACACATACACACTCATATTCAGTGTACTACTATTTATTATTTATTTCCATATTTTTATAATAGTTAAATTCTAGGCGTAAGTCAATCGTATTCATTGATAGCCACGACACAGGCTGCGCCTAGTGTGGCTATCATAGTAAATGTAACATCTGTGTAACCTTAACTGAAATAAAAATGCTTATAAAATGCTTATATAAACTTCTATTTCTCAGAAAATATAATACCTACAAAGACAAATCCGTAAAGCTATCAAGTATGTGTATATCCAGCACCAAAAATGTAACACACACCAACTGTAATTCAGCATCTATCCATTGTCAGAATGAATCGTATCGATGTGTCGCGAATGCGAATCGAAAGCTAAACATTCATCATAATGACTGACATTCGATTATGACTTTCGTACCGGAAAATACGTATTCTTTATGACGATTAGCTACAATATCGGTTTACGACATGCGTTTTGTTAGTTAGGGTTATAGAACATTTCTTGTGCATTAGTGCACTGTGTTTCAACCTCATAGTGCTCGAAAGAAGCACTAGGGTCTGTCGTATGTGGCTATTATGAGAGTTCATCTTGTCGCCGATAGCCAGGCGCGGGTGGTTCGTCAAAATATTATCAGGTCAATCCAGGGTTGATGTCAAGCGCCGTGCAAAATTGAATGTTACGTAGCTAGTGACCAACTTTGAGCAGAACTCTAAGCATAGTGCGGCGGCGAACTTCGGTGCGTTTGAGCCTTAGGGTATTTTTCATTCCCCATTGGTGCACTGAGGGTGATCATATTTAAGTGAGTAGAAATTTTACATAACTCAATCGCTACTCCTAGAGAAGATGGCCAATATTTTAGTACTACTATTTCAGTATACCGAAGTTTTTAACACATGGTGAGCATTTTCGATATTATACAACGTCACTTGTTCCAATGTTGCGAAGGAAATTATATGTATATTTGAATAGTAACAGTACATGCATGTTGGTCAAGACGTTAACAAATTTGTGGCGATGGTTCCAATCTAGTACCTTGAAATTAAGAATACTTGGACTGTGGCATCTAATTAATTGATATGTTTAAATTGTCTGATTCGTTGGTCTCGTATAGATAAGTAACTACGAAAAACTTTAATTTAACCTTATAAGTAATTGACGAAATATACATATGTAGATGTGTCACATCTCTTGCTATGTCTTTGTATATGTATGCTGATTACTGGAGATTAATGTTTCCATAAAATTTCATACGAAAATGAGCAAACAAGTATAAGTCCCGCTTGGTGGTCAACGTTTACCACAGTTCATGATCGCTTGCAGTACTATGGGCATCATCCGTGCATTATGCACCATAAGAAAAATATTATATTCTTTTTTTAGATTCGGGGTTTTTATTCTAAAGCATATTGTCAACTATATCGTGACTTATTCTAAAATATTCATTACTCTTGTTATAAGTAGCATCGATTAATAATATGCTAAACATTAAATAAAAAAGCATAATAAATACATATTTAGTCAATAATTATTATTAATGAATGTTACTGGGAAAGGAAAAGAATCTAAAGATAATGTTAGTTAGTTTTATTTAGAGTAACTGTCAGAATTAAATGGGCGCGATTACTATGTGATGACCGGGAGCTTTTAAAAATCGAGGGGTCAAATAAAAGATACTTCTAGTGTTACAGCTCTTACGTCAGCCAGTTTCCTTCTCTGGACGAGCCACCAAATAATTGGCAACAGCAGTCTATTCCAAACATAATTCTGCCATTTTACTAACTCAGTAGAGATCATTAATATTTTGGTTAGTAAACTTATTAAGTTTCTTTGCCGCAATATCGTTAGTATAACAAAAATGCTGAGTCAGCAGTGAGCAGTCTTAAAATGTGCATTTTATTACATTCGTACGTCTTCTTCGATTGAGCTATTGATATGTTTTTCTGTTAATAAATTAGTAGCAGTAGTAGTTCACAAGTGGTTTATTAAACTGTCATCGGCTTTTTACCTTTTACTATAAATATACTAAGTTGGCAACATGCGAGGGTCATAAATCTCTGCCTACAGCTTTTAATAAATTGTTTGATTTCTTATGATTTTGATGAAACGGCCAGATTGACCGATAACCTGTGAAAGGTAGCTGGGTCACACTGGATGCAGAAGGTGGAAGACCGGATGTTGTGGAGTAAATGGGAGAGGCCTATGTCCAGCAGTGGACTGCGGTGGGCTGATTGAATGATTGATTATGATTTTTAGTGTCAGGCTAATGATCTTTTATTTTGTGAGAATACTTGATCCAAATAACTTTGTTGTATGTTAATAAAGCGCATGAATGTTTTAACAGACAAATGAAAATTATAATTATATGAGACGGATTTCACCTCGCTCCTACGCAGTAATAGTTGGGCAAGATCTCAAGCAATGCTGCACAAATGGCTGAGTGATTTCAGTAGGGATCTCGGTATTGTAATAAGTAACGGTTATTAACGCGATCATGCATAATGTTTAATGCTTGACGTTTGTTAAAGTAAGTTGAAAGTTATCATCTCGGATAGATATATTGTAATATATCTAAACGGGACAAACAATTGTGTGATCTATAAATAATTGTTTCAAGTCTGGGAGTTCTTTGTGTCCGTTGCTTGAGTGTTTGTTAAGTCCCCAGTGACACATAATTATTTCTGGAACCCTAGTTGTATAAAGAAGGAGCTTTGCTAGAATTTGATAACTGTACTGTACTGTACGAGATGCCCCTTTGCTTGGGTATAACTGTGCTTAGTATTTTAAAGTAATATTATGATAATATAAGCTCTGTATTCAACTGATCCACTGCTGGGCCCAAGCCTATTCTCAGTGTGAGAAGGGTTAGGCCATAGTCTAACACGCTGGCCCAGTGCGGGTAGATAGATTTCACATATAAACTTTTTAAACTATCGCGATTTGTACGCATACTTAATATAATGCTATATAACGGGTCTTACTTGCGATAAAATATTTAAAAGGTAATAAATATCTATTGACTGCCCGACGTTTCGACCGACTTGCATCAATCGTGCTCGCGGGTTGACTAGTGTGAGCTCAGCGGCGCCAACGTGAAGTGCGGTTTTCGGCAACTACCCTCATTTGGTCATTATTATTAATATTGGTACTGTCGGTATTTCAACACACAACACTAACGTCGTCTACATATTGACGATATAAGTCACTGCCGTAACGTTTTCACTTGCTAATGACTGGATTCCAAGATGTAGAAAAACGGTACCCATCCTCCCGGTTGAAATTGCGATATTTCTTCGTTTTCAAAAATACAACAAATACCAAAAACAGGAAGCCAGGACTCTATTGAACTAGGGAGCGAGAATAAATTTTGACATATGGAGACAAAAATAGAAGGTAATTGATGGTTGCTATGGTGATTGAAAACGATGTTTACGTGATGTACATTCTACGTTGTACGTCATTATACGAACGTTGTCCTTTTTTAGTTATCGATTTGTGTCATGAAGCGTTTTGTAAGGCTTTCATATAGATGTTTATTACTTTACTGCGGAAGAAAGGTGATTTGAATAGTGTGAATGGAGAAAGTACTTAGAGAAAAATACAAGAGAAATATGGCATACAAAGGCAATTCGTAGTCTCTTTCTACTCCTTTCAGCAGTCTATACTGTCGCATTTCTCTGAAGTATGTATCTAAGGTATCTATTTTCTTTGATATTATATCTTTATACGAACCGGAGGACTGGGAGGATGTCGGTGTCGGTGCGACGAGAAATAAGTTATTTCTGACTCCACATCATTTATTATTTATTCTATAAATATATACCTATTCTAATAAATCAGTAATAACAACAGCTAACGGAAAGGAAATATTATAGATACAAAGGACAAGATATGGATATTTTTTATTTCAAGGGTTTTAATATTAGGTACATTTTAACTTTATCATTGCGCTTACAAAAATTTCATTACATTTACGTTTAATATTTATCGAAAAACATAAGTATTGCTTATTAGAACATCAAAAATAACAGCGATAAAATCTTTTTGACACCATTAAAATGTAATAAATGCTATTAAACTAAATTGCCGACAGAGCAAACATCTACATTTAAAATTACATTTAATACTAACCTAGTATGTTGTTAACCCATATAAACTTCCTTGGACTGTTACTTTGGTAGATACTAGTAACTACGTTTTGGCAACTACTTTCTTACAAAGTTTTAACAGATATTCTCTTTGGCAATGCACGTTGGTCCTTCACCAAACGTGACTCTACACGGTCAAATAGAAATATACCAACTATTTTGTATACTCTTTTACTCCTGTATCGAATGTAAGTGCTAGAATACAAAGCATTTCATTTGGTATTTAACGATTCAGAGAAAATATAAAATTCGATTTAGTACAGCGTTTACATACTACCATTGTGTTTGAGTGAGTTACGTCAATATTTTAATAAGAATGCCAGTTGACGTACTGTTGGACTTATATAAGTCGTATCACAACTGTAGTCAAACGTCGATACACGACACTTGATTATGAAATTTAACCACTGAATATCAGTAAACGGATTGCTTTCTACATTAATTATTCATAATATAATATAATATAATTTATGGTTATTTACAATAATATTTTTTTATAGATTCTATGTTTATTTACAAGCGTGGTGGGTAAAATAGAACGCCGTATATGGCGGTAAGCAATGGTGCGGTGAGTTGTGGAGGTGGTGCGGAGCAGTAGGCTCTGGGCTGCTGGTTGCAGGCGGCGACATCTTGTGCTAATACCCAAGCCATTCGTCGAAGCAGGGTGCTTGCCGCTACCGAGCACGAGCGACCCGCATTCGCCACGCAGGTTATGAAATCGTCTCGAGCGCTGTAATTAAAAGCTAAGTTTATTCAGAGTAGGTACAAACATAGCCAGTTTCTCTAGAATATCAATTTGAAAGATACATAACAGTAATAACCTAGTGGGAGACCCGTGGACTACCATGTAGAGGTCTCGAGCTCGATCCCAAGGCGCGTATCTCTTACTTTTCGAAGTTATATGCGTATTGTACAATATGTAGTTAATTATCATTCGTTTTAATATTGAAGAAAAATATCGTGAGGAAACCTGCATGTCTGTGAGTTCTGCATATTGTTATAAAGTGTGCCAACCCACAGTGAGATAGCGTCGTGGACTATAGTCTTACCCTTCTCTCACTGAGAAAAGGCCCGTGAGTCGGGTTGATGTTATTCGCACTTAGAAAATTATACCATAAAACTATCAAGATAAAGGAACAGTACTATCGAAGTGGCGGATCGTTAAGCTGCCAAGTCTAAGAATTCTAACGGCACGCCCCACTGACTTCTGCAAGTTATGTGTTTACCTCGAACAGCCGGAGTCAGACTAATGTTTAATTATCGCTCGCTTTATTGGCGAAGGGCAACCTACGGAGATAACCTGCATGTTTGAAAGTTGGCCGTTATATTCATGTGTGTTCCATAATTCTCATTCTAAGTTAACTTACGTAACTAATAAAACAGTAAACAGAGTTCATTTGTATATGCACTGTATAGCAAATATAAGCCAATGAAAGAGAAATGTTGAGTGTTAGAAAATAATATAATAACAGGTCTAAACTTAATTTTTGATTAACTGAACCATTATACAGACTAGTCAACAATACATATCTGCATGCGATCACGTCGTTTTATTAATTTTAATGGTCACACCATATTGTTATGATCTCGGATACTCGTAACAGATGTAGTGAATAAATTAATAGGTAGTATGATGAAACTTCAACACCTAATTAGATATTTGATTTAATGGCACATCACCAAATGAGACTTATGAACAATTAGCTGCTAGCTAGTCCGCTTTTAATGATAAAACTTTATTAAATACTAGATTTTGCCTGCAGCTTCGCCCGCGTAAATGTGTGTTACGTTAGGTTGTGTAAGTAACAGAACTTTTTGTGGATGAAAGGTACTTTATGTTTGTCTATGTATGCGAAATTTCATGATGGTCGGTCGAGTGGTTAAGGCGTGGAAGCGTAACAAACAAACTCACATTCGTATTTATAATATTAGTTAGGATGATGTTCATTAGCTCATAATCAAAATTATACAACGAAATATCAAGTTGAAAATGAAACGTTCATCAAATAATGTAGCAGAGAGACAAAAGATACTTCGAATTATGTTTCGGAGTTTAGCTAATTATTCAAATGTGAGAAGACACGAGACAAGCGGGACAGACGTCTGTGGTGTGACAACTTCAGGATATTCAACTGTGTCACGTATTTGATTAAGTGTAAAATTTTCCATAGCTATAATTACTTCGAAACAGAAAATTAATTCTCTTGTACTTAGGCCTAGAACGCACTAGCGGCTGGCCGCGATGCGGCGTGCCGTTGCGGCAGGCCGCACATCAATTTTTACATGAAACCGCATGATAACGACGCACTGATTTGCGGCCAGCCGTCAACCGCTCCGGTTGTTCTGGTTTATTTTTTCGACGATTTTTCTACGATAATATAAATAAATAACTGCCGCAACTTCTTCGACATCCATCATGTACAATATTTCTAGAAATACTGACGATTGCGGCAGACCGCAATAGAACCAAGACGATACGGTTATCCGAAATACGGCGTGTCGTTACGGCAGACCGTATATACTACAGCCTGCCGCAACGGCACGCCGCATCGCGGCCAGCCGCTAGTGCGTTCTAGGCCTTAGAGATACCTATATAAATGATATTTATAACTTGATGAGAATAAACAAGTACAAAAAGGTTTTTAGTATAATAGAAAGTTAAATCTCTACCTATAAAAAGTCCAGTCTAGCCAGCCCGTACGTAAAGTCTGTTAAAATATACAATAAACTTGAGAAAAATAGTAGTAGTAAAGAGAAAATATACGCATTTATAAACTAAACTTTTTAATAAATAATTGCCAGTACAATATAAACGAATTTCAGAACAATCGAACAAACGAATCGCACGACAAAGAAATCCAGATTAGGAATAATAATACAAAATACAAAGTGAGGAAATTATAAACTAATAGGTTATAATTTGCTCTCTCCTACTTCGCAGTGTCCGACAGGGTCCATAATGAACTGTCCAAATGTTCATCTAAGTATACATTATGGAATGCAAATAAAATATTGAATTGAATGCCTTGGAGCAGCGGTCTATGTATGAATATACATTAAATACTTTCATTGTGTCGATTGATTTCTTGCTTACGTTTGCGCTACCTATTCAAATTTCGATATTGCCGACAAAAAACACCTATAAGGGAAATACCTAAAAGGTATTTGACAAAAGACGATGCGTGAAAGCGTTCCCCCAACTCTTACACCGACCAACGGATTTGAAATATATCTCAATCAAAAAATCTTAGTAAGATAATAATTTTTTAGTATGGCGACATCTCTCAAAAGTGCGGGA
The DNA here is from genome assembly GCA_963564715.1 of Catocala sponsa. NCBI lineage: Eukaryota > Metazoa > Arthropoda > Insecta > Lepidoptera > Erebidae > Catocala > Catocala sponsa. The sequence goes on along the minus strand of OY751338.1, from coordinate 13,902,210 downwards.
TATAACGAGAAAATCATGTTTTAATATTATTATTTTTGGCACAAAATAACAGTTTGTGTTTCAAAGTATTAGACTTTGAAATACAAACATTGATTTTAATCCACCGGCAGAACTGCTCAAAAGTACAATAATTGATGATAATTAAATATTGTACAACGAATGGCCTATTTTCCATATTTTTAAAATAAATGTAGGTAACACAACAATTGGATTTACAATGTTGGGCATCGCACGGCGGCGTTCAGTGTATGTAGGTACTTATATAGTTTCATAATTTTATTTTAATTTTTGTAACGAATTGGAAGTAATAAATAAAATTATTTTTAATTTTCTTTCTATAGCTTATGAATTTTTAAGTTAAAACTAGTTGCTAGTCATTTAATAGATCCTTAAGAACCTACTAACACATACAAAAGATCTGTTGGAGGGGAGGGGGAGGGGGACGGGTCTCATACAAATTTAGATATCATCTTGGAAGTGACAAATGTAACGTACGTATTATGGATCAATTTGTTGAAATTGTTTTGTGTAGTGAGGCGTGAAACGAATAGATGGAGGAACTCTGCAAAGGAACGAAACACCTCGTTCTTGTGGCAAAGTCTGTGTTTTCATTTATCTAGCAGTTTTCAAGACTAAAGTGTATATGTTTTTGCACGGCAAGCATTATCTCTCTCTCTGTCTATATATATATATATATATTATATATTGAATACAGTAATAGCTAAATATTACAAAGAGCTTTAATATATACCGACGCTTTTAAACTCTTCATTGGTATTTAACAAATATTGTAGGCTTTTATGCAAACAGACCAAATATTTCTGTTCCGTTTTTCGTTTTTCTACGATAGGTACCGATAGCTATACATTGCATCAGCAGCATTGAAATCTATTGCAGCGTTCGTGGTATGTTGTAGTTTTTCCTATAATACATAATAATATATACTAGCGGTCGCCTAGTCGTCAAAATTCGACCATAATTTATTTAAATTTTAAGTTTGATCGTTATAAAGGTTTTATTGTCTATAATTTTACCCTTATTTCATTTCACTACATTTCATTTAGATTTCCCCAAGGCTATACAGGTTAATTTACCTATCTTTTTCAAACAAGTTATTATTTACTTAACTATACTCTTTCATTGATTCCTAAGCTTGCTACTTTGTTTTCTTTTTTCTTTATCACATGTAAATAACGTATAGGTAACCATAGTTACAAAGAATTGTACGACGTCAGACGAACAATGCCAAAATACTACGAACGCGATTAGACTGCGGGTGTCAAATGCATGGTTGTGTGCGTGTAGTGTTTTTTTAATAATTTAATGTATTTCTAATGCATATATTATAAATATATTAGGATTCGCCACTCCTTCTCCATATAAACTTTAACTGTGCCAATTTTCATAAAAAGAGGTACAAAGTTTTTGCTTCACGTATTAATATATAGATATAATAATATAGGTATAACTAAATATTTTGAATGATTTTGTCCATTACTTGTCAAATAAAATGAAGCTCAAATTATTGATTGAATTTGTCATTAAATTTGTCATAATTGTCTGTTAAGAAATTTCCAGTTTAATTGTAGCCTCTAAGGTGTTGGTGGAGGCTTAGCTGTTAGACCATTGACCGATAATTATCAGCTTAATAAACCTTTTTACACTTCACTACATATTATAAAACAAAGTCCCTTGCCGCGTCTGTTCGCGATAAACTCAAAAACTACTGAACGGATTTTCATGCGGTTTTCACCAATAGACAGAGTGATCCATGAGGTTTAGGTGTGTAATTTGTTAAGGTTTTGTACCAGCCGTGCGGAGCCAGGGCGGTTCGCTAGTACTTAATATAATGCTAGGGGTCATACTTGCGATAAAGTATTAAAGTCAGTCAACCCGTGACCATGATCGATGCAAGTCGGTCAAAACGTCGGGCAATCAATAGGTATTTATGACCTTTTAGTTAGACCCGTTACCTAGCATTATATCAGCATAATGTTTGAAATAGGTTATTATTTTCCAGTAATTATGGTGATTATTTTAGACTCAATGTTGCTTTTTCTTGCCTGAAATACAGGTTTGCCTAGTTCAGGCATAGGCCCTATACATAAAATTTTACTTAAGTAACACTATGTATTTGTTATTTTATCTTGACGACAGTTTATAAATAATTTTTTTATTTTTTTTTATTTTGCTCGTCAAAATGACCAAACTCCACCTGATGGTAAGCAGTCATGTGGTCTAAGAGCAGTGGCCTCCACACCGCCCTCATAGCAGCCGAGGCGATGTTGAGGTCTCTACTTTGACGGCCTGAGAAGGTGCTGTTTCACGCCCCGCTTAAAGGATTTTATTATCATAAGTTTTCATTATTATTATAAGTTTTCATTTTATTGCTCAGTCATCATCACACATGTCAACAACCTTGCAATTAACATTTTAGCGACTTAAGTGCTTTTTACTTTACTTTTGTGATGTTTACATAAAAATTTGTATTTTACAATATACAAACACGTCTTGACTTCTATGATACCGACATTTGTTTTCTAGCTTCCTAGAAATATTTTCTGAGTAAATAATCTCCTTCGGTGCACTCTTTTTCTTTTGCTATCGCTGTTTAAATCGGGCTGTAATGTTGTTTACTTTCAACAAGAATAAACAACAATGCTTAATTGCTAGGTTTATATATATAAGTCAGGTTTCCCAGAAAACATCTCATAACAAATACAAATCTAACCCATATTCAAGTTATCAAGAAAGTGTCAAAGAATCACCTCTGTTAGGACAATGATGAAACTTTGTTGTTTAGGGTCTAATATCACATCATAGCAAGATATGAGAATACAGCTATTGAATACACGTAACAATAGTCGTGAACAATGCGACATTATTGCAAAGGAATATTACGAGCAGTATAAAACAGTGTTTTGATGGACAATGAAAGTTGATATTAATATAGTGAGAACAAATAGATATACAGCTACTAATATTATTTATTAATTTGTTAATAATTGTTATTGGCCGTTTTGTAATATTTATTGAATCCAAAATCACCTACTAGAAGATAAAAGTGCTTACTAATAGTATGCCCGTTATTATAATACATAACATAAACTTATACCAGTATATCACCAAAGGGTTAGGCAGAAATGTATTTCACGCATACAGTTACCTTTGTAAGTCTCAGACCGAGCCTATTAATTGCCGTCAACCGGGCACATTGCCAGATTGCATCAAGATACCCAAAAACACTTTATATAACACGGCACTCGAATCCAGGACCATACAATCTTTCACGAGTAAGTGCTTATTTACTTATGCCAAGGGACCAACAACGCCAGTCATTATCATAACTATAAAGTTTTGATCAGTACCTGAAACATTATTTTTTAAGGGTGTCATGTTCATAGTATTATATAATAATGATGTATAAATCATTCTAATAGAAACATGTCGATTATATACTAGATTTATAGCTAAGATTACGTATAGAAATAGACTCATTCGTTTGAGAATTATAAAGCCATTTACAAACTTAGCCTCTTTATGTGTTAAGAATAAAACGATTTAAGCTTTGAAATGATACATGTAAACCACACACAACCTCAATTTTAGAGTATTTTTACACTATAGCGAAGCTGAGCGGAGAGAGGAAAAGTTAAGCTGTGAAAAGATGTTGGTATTTCCAGTGCATCCAGCATGAGCTGCTTTATTGTACTGCTTGACAGAAAATAGCCGCGATACGCTAAAGTCTTTTCCGCTTCTTAATGCAAATAATGTTTTTATTGAAGCTGAGCAAATGCGAAATCTGATTTTTATATAATAGTTGATGGGTCTATTCTTGTACTTTTCATCTCCTTTGCCTCGTCGTCGTTTACTGGAACCATATTCTTAGTGTGATGCCACTCAAATAGCTAAGCTGGCAGACAATAAGGTGACCTTAATCTTCTAATAGAGGCGAATTTAATATTGATAGTTTAACTCGAGTAGTTTTAGTTTGTAAAATAATATAAAATCGTGTAATAAAATATTTTAAATTCACACATTTTAACGAAAATATTCTATCTTATGAGTATGCAAGTATGTTTTATTTATTTTTAGGGTTCCGTAGCCAAATGGCAAAAAACGGAACCCTTATGGACTCGTCATGTCTGTCTGTCCGTCCGTATGTCACAGCCATTTTTTTCCGAAACTATAAGAACTATGCTGTTGAAACTTGGTATGTAGATGTATTCTGTAAATCGCATTAAGATTTTCACACAAAAGTAGAAAAAAAAAACGATAAGTTTTGGGGGTTCCCCAAACTTAGAACTGAAACTCAAACATTTTTTGGGGTATCTATGGATAGGTCTTCAAAAATGATATTGAGGTTTCTAATATATTTTTCTAAACTGAATAGTTTGCGCGAGAGACACTTCCAAAGTGGTAAAATGTGTGTCCCCCCTGTAACTTCTAAAATAAGAGAATGATAAAATAAAAAAAATATATGATGTACATTGCCATGTAAACTACCACCGAAAATTGGTTTGAACGAGATCTAGTAAGTGATTTTTTTTTAATACGTCATAAATCGTAAACCGCAATTTAGAATTAAAGTTACAACGAACTACAAGAACTTTTATATTATATTAATTGCTGCTACGGAACCCTTCATAGGCGAGTCCGACTCGCACTTGGCCGCTTTTTATTTCATACCACCACCGAGGTAAACCTGAGATCAATGAAGATATTTAGAATTCATATTCTTTCTCCCCTACATCCAGTCCATTTCAATCGGAAAGAATTCCAATTATGCCGGCAAATCGCGATATGCGATTGATCTTGATAAGTCAAATCAAATAAAATTCGTTTTAAAGAATATAATTAAATCTTATAAAGTTAAAAAGTCGGAGATCATGGTCTTTGAGGCCGGGGGCAGTAGGCATGATAATATTCAATAAAGAGGTGTTAAAAAGGGTATTTAAATTTTACTATGTTAGTCATATACTTACCCCCGACCTTGACATTAAACGAGAACAGAGAGCGTAAGTCCATAAGAGCGAACGTGCTGGCCCGCAGGTTTGCATGTTGTTCACCTAGTGTAAAATTAACCCTCTTTCGAGCCTATTGTACAAATTTTTACACGTGTAGCCTGTGGACTGGATATACTCAATGATCGTACAGCGCTCTTCGTGTTCAATATAACAATGCGTTTAAAGTGTTGGTAGGGCTGCCCCGCTTATGTAGCGCATCGGGTATTTTCGCGGATGCACAGGTATCATGGTTCTGCGCAATTATCCGTAGAAGTTGTGGATCCTTAGTGCGCAGGGTGCGGGCCATTTCAAATAGCATCCTAAGCATGATTGCACGTAGGTTTGATTGTATATACATAAATTGGTGTTGTGCCGTCTCACATGGAATGTAGTAATAACGGGCCGAATGTACCCTATGTCCTTTTCTGTTCCCGTGACAACGTGTGTGCGAAATTTCATGATGAGTGGTCGAGTAATTAACGCGTGAAATCGTAACAAACAAACAAACTTACATTTGTATTTATAATATTAGATGAAGCATTAAAATATAAGCTGAATATTGAACAATTAGTTAGAATATTTTATAAATTATTCGTAATTGTTATTCTGTATTTTGAACTATGATTTAATCAGCTATATTTTAACTACTATTGCTATAAAAGATAACATTGGTCATAATTTTGTATAATAGAGCAAATCAAAACGTTGTGTGTATCAGGGTCGTTGCGGATGCAGATTTTTTTTGTTTGATGTCCAAATCGATGCGGAAGCGCCGCAATTGTGGATGCGGATGCGAATATTCGTAACATCCCTGGTGTGCACCTAGGTACTTATGTTGCTGACTGTACTGAGATGTTATCTCATTTGAGCTGCTATATTCAGCTTTCCAGTAAGCCATGCATGCATGCCAGCATGACTCATGAAGTGGTCGCCTCGCCACTGCTACTGCGCCGGATGTTGTGGTGTGGTGGTGTGGGTTCGAATTCCACACGGGACACAAATGTGTGTGATCCACACTGATGGTTGTTCCATGTCTGGATATTCTATGCGTCCGTTGTTTGAATGTTTGTAAAGTTATTCCTAGTGAGGGAGAAAAATAATTCCTAAATAATATTCAAATCAAATCAAGACTACTGTTAAAATAAATATGTTATGAATGTTGTCATTAAAATATTCATTCACATTAAAATAATGTATATTCCTAAATAATAATCAAATTAAATCAAGGCTACTGTTAAAATAAATATGTTATGAATGTTGTCATTAAAATATTCATTCACATTAAAATATCCCTGACCAATTAAATTTTAATAAAATGTATTTTGTCTGTATATCTTAACTATATTAAAGCTTAAGAATGACGGTTATAAATGCAGAGCCATACAAAAACACTTTTAATAAATTGTTTTGTTCTATTCACCAAAATCAATCATTTTTTAGAAGTTTACCTATTGCCACAAACAGCAATCTGCAATGTATATGGTATAAAGGAGTTTCAAATGATAGAAAATAGGCTACATCATATGTATGTCTGCTGCTTAAGTTTACAAATCCGGAATGGCAGTATGTCCACCAAGCTCTTACACGCCTCTTCTGAGCTTTGACCACTATTTGCCGATCAATAGATCTGCCCTAGAAAATGACGCCATATCTTAGCAATAACGTTACGTGTGCACTATATCCAGATCGATTTCAATGACATTTCTATGCATGATGTTTAAATAAATTTAGTATACATTTTTCGCATACATTGCCAATTTTAACTTAAATCAAGATAAAGACAAAATTTTTAGGTCTTTATCTTGATTGAAGTTCAGTAATTAATTCTTTGCCCATTAAATTGATCATCATCATCTATTTATTTCTGAAATTCATTATATTAGTTTTAACTTCATTGATTGTGTTCGGGCTAGTTAGCCTTCACGCTTCACACTTACAGTTTATGGTATTGGTAGAGTTGTAATGAAGTACGAAAAGAAAGATAGCCGAAAGTTAGACACTGGTGCCAATTCTGTTGTCACAAAATTCTCTAAGCTTAACTAAAAATCACTAAAATTTAGTTTAGTCCTCTCAAAAGACATTTCGTATTCTGAAATCATTAAAAGTGATAGGACTAAAAAAAATTTTAGTGATTTTTAGTTAACTTTAGAGAATTTTGTGGCAACAGAATTGGCACCACCGTATATTACTTAAGTTAGTTTAAAATTATTACAATGTTACGGCCTCGATGGCGTAGTGGTTAGTGTAACCGACTGCCACGCCTGAGGTCGCGGGTTCGATTCCCGCACAAGTCAAACATTTGTGTGCATGAACATGGATGTTTGTCTTGGTCTGGGTGTTTCTATGTATAATATGTATGTATTTACAAAAAAAAGTATATATATGTATGTTTATTCATTCTCTAGTACGCATAGTACAAGCTCTGCTTAGTTTGGGCTAGATGGTGTTGTGTGTATGTGATAGAATAGTATATTATTATATATTATATTATTACAATGTAAACAACGGAGGCTTATCTTGCCTTGATAGTGTGTTGTAGTTATTAATTAATAATGTACTCGTTATTACTTGGTTAATCTATACATTGGTTGGTTGGTTAATCTCTAAATTGAAGTGTCTGTTTGTAATGTCAAAATAACAGCTTTTTGTTTAATGCATATGAAAGTATATAAGGTACCTATACGAAAAGGTCTATTTTGTAAATTTTTGTCTGTCTGTTGGCACCGTTGGTATGTAACTATGTACGGTAATGAACTCGTGACCCGTACAGATTGATTAATGAGTAATTTAATCCGATGAGCAGTTTTCGCGTGTTTGAGTCACAAATATCTTCACATTTATAATATTAATATGCAGTAAGATAACTTTTACGATAACATAATATATTAATTAATGTTTTAAGAATACTTGTCCGTCTTCGTATTTTATTGATATTAAACTAGGTTTTCACCGCGGCTTTGCTCGTGTTAATCTAGATTTTATCAATAAATTGCTATCACGCGAGAACAGTACCTTTTTCTTGATGAAATGTACCCTATGTCCTTTTATGTACCCCTGACAATGTATATACGATGCATTTCATGATTATCGGTCGAGTAGATAAAGCGTGAAAGCGTTACAAACAAAATAACTCACATTCGCATTTATAAAACATATAAGGATTAAAATATTTTATAAAAACAAAGTTTGTAAACAGCCAACGTAATTTCGTTTTAATGTGCTGTATATACTGTGAATGCTGTATTAACTCATAAGTTATATATATACCAGAACCTTAGTATCTAAGATTTTACTATAAATGTTATTTTTATTTTGTTGTTAATATGCTGTAAGTAAACCGAATAAAGAAACATATTATGTCTGACGTTGTATGCTTTCAGTGACGCTATGTATACCATATATTTAAATACTATAATAAACTGAAATCTCAATCTTTAAGAACTGTATGTTATCACAATTGATGCAATAAAGACATTATTCTTATTATTACACAATAAATCCGTATTTATAGTGCATAATTTATGGGTTATATCAGTCCAGCTCTAGTTATACACTCGCCTATGATTCTCAAAGCGTCGGACGTAATATAAAATCTTTTTGGTTGGATGTGAATTGGGATTTCCAATGAATAAAATAATAAGTTCAATGTCCAAGAGATAAGGTTCTTATCGCCTGTGGCAATCCATGTTTTTATAGGTGCGTGTTTTTGTAACATGAATCAAATGATCATCTTGTTTAATTTTCATATCTCTTTCTGCTCAAAATAATAATAACATGCTATAAAACACTAGCTTTTGATTGCGGCTTTGCTTACGTAAAAGAAGTTAGGCTATGTTAGAAACAGTACTTTTTAAAAATTAAATATAGCCCATGTTATTGGCTGATAATATAGCTTTCTAAGGGTAAAGGAATTTTTAAAATCGGTTTAGTAGTTTCTGAGTTAAAACCTTACAAACAAACAAAAAATGAAATCTTTCCTCTTTATAATATTAGTATAGACCTATTGCTGCTATAAATAATAATGACATGCTACAGCACTTTATAAAGCATTCTAATCCAGCAATAAAACTGTCAGCAGTCAAAATATCATTTATACCAGTAACGAATTGTAAATCCTCAATTTGTTATTTGAAGGAATCTATTTGTTTCTTGATTCTAACAAAACTACCGTCAAGTTTGCAATTAATGATTTGCCTTGTATGCCAAGAATTTAATTTTGAAGTTTAGCGAGAATAATTACCAGCATAATTCAGCGTTCTTGTTGAAGTACGTGAGTTGTTGTGCTCGATCAGTGTTCTCCCTCACAGCGACTTGTAACTCGTCGACACACCGAGTCCAGTCCGGAGATACTCGACCCCAACACGTTGGCTCTTTCAAAAACTCTGAACAAACAATACAAAGACTTTACACAAAAAAGAATGAAAAATGTATAAGATCTACTTTGTAATCAGGTTTCGTATTCAATAGAAAAGAAAACAATTATGATTCACCTTTGTGTCTTGAAAGCTTAGTTTGAAACATTCTTGTTAAAAAAAGAATGAATTGAAATTTACTGAGAATACATACATAATTATATTATAGATATTTGTTGGTATTTATTTTTTTTCTGGAAAAACTATTAACGATATAATACTCTATTATTATAATTTGAAAACATTTAAAATAACAGAAGCTCGGTACTATCGTTATTATCAAAACAACTATTTTATTATAGTAATTGAGTTACAAGCTCTCATTTATATTTGCCTAGATGATGTTCGTCAATATTTGTTTGTATATGCGTTAATGATCAAAACTGCTTATACACATGACATAATTTTTTGCATTATTTGGCTTCCTTGTATCTGTAGATGTACGAGCGGGATTATAATTAAAATTGAGTGTTTTCATTAAAGCCAGTAAATCATTGGTGATTGCGAATTAAATCTTATCGTCAGAGCACCGACTCCCTACAACGATAAGTCGGCTTGTTTTATTTCAACACATTGTGCCGTATTTTCTACGGCAATTTTCTTAAGACAAAAATATCTTAAGAGTCTGTTAGAATCCTTCGCATTTATTATTTGGCATTTAATTAAATAGCTAAATATTGTGAGCAAATCTATTTCGTATTGTTAATAATAAGAAACCTGTCAACCATTCATAACACTTATAGTAATTAAATTAACTTAAATTATTAAATGTCTTATTGTTTAAGACGAATCTAGTTTATTGTGTTGAGTTGTAATTTGGTCCAATGTAACGCACTTTCAAATAATAGTTTTATTAATCGCAAACTGAGCTATATATCTGCATACATAAATTACATTTTACCTCTGCGTAGAGCAGTGTCGTTTGTGCACAAGAATCGCATCAGTGCTCGTGCTCCGCCAATCTGCTGTTGAAGTAACTTCTGTCCATCCGTAGGTAAGCATCGTTTGATCCAGGCATCCATACATACCATGCCTGTTTGGTATGCCCTGGAACAAAAGTTTGTCATGTAAAGAGAGATAATTATGCAAACGTTAAAAGCAAATTGCTACATGAAATATCTGATAACTATTTATAGGTATTAATAGGTCCTTTATTTTATCAGATTTATACTAACTTTAACACAGTGATAAATAACAGTTAACATACCGAAATTTTTTATACATCTTGCATTATTTATAACTTAAGCTTTTACCCGCGGCTTCGCTTGCATTTTTCTGGATGAAAGTAGTCGTTTCTTAAATGCAAATATGCGAAATTCATATTCGCATTTATTATATTTGTTTGGCCTTTTTAAATGCTTAAGTGCATAAGTGTGTGTAAAGTAGTAGACATTGTTAGGCTGAATTCTAAATAAAGTTCTAAAAAGTTTAAATTAATTATTTTTCTAATTATTATACTATTATATATTGTCACCTAGAAAATTTTCTCCAACTTAATTAATGAAAATGAATTAACATTATTATTTTATTGAATTAGTAGTAAATGTTTATAAACTGACTGAACAAAAGTACACACTAGAATTTGCCTTCACTCTCTTCTCAGTCTAAGTCAATCTCCATTTTGTTAAGTTGGTACCTATATATGTACTACTAGATTTTGCCCGCGGCTTTGCTCGCGTAAGTTGTATGTAAAGGTAAGCTTATATTAATTTTCAATCCTTGCTGGATGAACGGTACCCTGTGTCCTTTTCTGTACCCTAACAACGTGCATGTGTTTCATGATGACTCGTTGAGTTGTTAAGGCGTGAAAGCGAAACACATTTGCATTTATAATATTAATTAGGATTCAACTCATTAGTGTAGTTTTCTATTAGTCCTAATACTGTTGCGAGAGATGCGTGGCTTTAGTTTCGACATAACTATTACCTAAACAGAAATCATTAATATGATACAATAACGAGCTTCGCGACGTAAAATGAAGAAAGTTTGCCTTTTATTGCCATGTGCGAGGGTTATATGTAATTGGAAAACTTTTAAGTCTCAATTCACAACAGCACGTTGGGCTATGTAAATATTGCTTGGGGCATTTTGACTTCGATTAGTTTGGTTAATATTTGATATGTCTGTATTATTACAGAATTTAGAAATTGGCTAAAATTATAACAACAAGCGCCTGCATCTTCTGGTATAAATATTCGTTGTTTACATTAAAATTGTGGTTGTTTACATCAGTAATAGTAAGATTTGAAGTCGTCTCTTACTTTCTCAACATTTAGATTGCGAGCTGGCACTTATTATTGTACTGCAAGTGAGGGTACATTTATAAGCTCTTGGCTTCACGCATCAGGGAACCTATCACCATAATATCATCAAAAATTGACATTGCATGAGCGAGAACGTGACACAGCTATACATTTTGTAACGCGTTGTTTTATTCTCATACATACAATCTCAATGCGTGACCGTTGTATGACGTAGTTTTTTGATTTTCCGCAGACAGAGGTAACTATGATAATCTGAATCAGCGAACCGAATTGGAAAACAGGCAAGAGTGAATGTATCCCTAAATACTCGAAATGTTTTTAGTAATTTTACGCTGTAGCTTTTTATAATATAATAGCTGTCCCATGCGGTTTCACCCGCGTTTATTACTGCTCCGTTTCCATGGCTCGTAACGTGATGTTACTTCTGGATAAAGTAGCTCTCTAATAGTAAAATAACTTTTAAAATCAGTCTAGCAATTAAGATTTTTCGCTAAAGACAAAAAAATATACATCAATATAAATCTTTTCTCTTTATAATATGAATATAAATATAAGGGGTATTATGAAGTTATTGCTTTACTGACTTTTATTATTTTATTTGTTTTGGCTCGAACGCTATAAGAATGACGATTCAATGTTCTGTATCGTCTCATATTTCGAATTTGGAAGTTGCGGTTTCGCTATTTTTGGATAGACGTAAGTTATCTGATGGCTTTGTAATTGGCAGCTGCTGTCTTCTCTTGGGAATGTCACGAGTGCTTACGCCATTACAACGCCCAAGATGAATGAGACTCCCGGTGCGACGCGGCCGATGGCGTCAACACAACAATGATAAATAGCCTCTATGGGATCGTCAAACTATGTATATATCTATAGCAAGATTAATTAAAACAATCCATAGTGTTCATTTTGAAAATTGTGGACTTGTTTTAATTATTGTGTACTTATGTTTTAAACAACAAATAAATTTGTGTTTTTTTGTGTCTCTGCTTTTTAAACTGTTTATTGTTAATTTTGTTATATTAAATGACCCTGTTTTGACGGATGCTTTATAAAATGATGTAGTGTTTACTATATATAAAGAGGTAAAAAAATGAGTTTAAAGCTGAACCCTGCCTTGCTTTGGTGTGGCTGTCTCTGATATCTTATAATTTCCTGTGCCCTAGAGAATTTCGGCATAAAAAGTATGTAAAGACACTCTTATATTTAAATGCAACGTTGTATACAATTCTTAAGTCAATCCATTTACTTCTTTTTGAGTTTTGCGGCCATAAACAACATAGCTTAATTTTGATATATAAAGAAATTTAAATCAACATCTATTTTTTATACTAAGATGTTGAACGAAATCGCGGTCGCTTATTGTCCGCAAATAATAGCTTCTTATTGCTATACGGCGTTTAAAATGTTAAACATAATTTACTATTCTTTCCTTTTTGAAGATTCTTTTATTTGGTTTATTTTTTGTATAAGCAAAGCTAATTACCTACATTCCTTTAATCTTGTTTAATGTTTATTCAACAAAATAAATTGTAAGCGGCACAACAATCAATGCGTTGATCCATTGACATATTGAATTGGGTCAAGCGAGGCTTGTGAAATACCCACTAACATGTTTACGGTTCGTTACTCGTGTCTTGATCCGTAATAGCCCTGCTTACGAGCACTTGCACTGGATTAAACACAGCCAGCTCTGTGGGCTGCCCATTACAAACGTAACATGACATTAGTCACGACGAAAACCGACAAAGTTTCCACGCACAAATCCCACATTTTCATTTTATTTTCATCTCTCTGTCGTACTATATATGTTGTTTTTAAACTTAAACTTTGACACGGGTCTACTTAATTTGGTGCTACGGACCCGTTCGTTAAATTTAGTTACTGAGTACTTTAAGTTGTAAATTTCAAAGCTTCATTTTACACAATATTATGTTTATTTTGTAACTAGAACCTGCTGTTAGTTCGTTATGAATATGACACACAATTCAATAAAAGTAATAACAGTTATTTTGCCATTACATCCTACTTAACTTGTTAAAATAGTTACCTAAGTAAGACGGTAGGAGGCTTTGTAACTTTTGTTTACTTTGTTTGAGGTTGATATCGGTTAATACTAATGGATTGCTTTTTTAATATCACTTATAGCTTGAATCCCGTATGTAATCGATTTGAATATTCTCTGAGGCAATACTTATAATGTTTAAGTATATGTGTTGTGTGTATCAGTATTATTTATAAAATATGATAAAAAGGATTTATTTTGATATCAAGTTCACAATATGAATCAAATTTCAATTTATTCCAATTATAAAATTAATTATTGGTATTTAAACGCATAACGAGTATAATATTAAAACATTCAAAGTGGCAAAAGAAAATGTTCCTGGAAAATTAAATTAAATTGTAAATTGTACTGTTAAAAATTATTCATAAATATATATAAAGTAATTATTTTTCTATTCTTAGCAGGAATCTCAAAGCTTTTAACCAAAATGATGTTATAATATTATTATTCTTATACGTTTATGAGAATGTTAGATACAGAAATTATATAACCTCAAGAGACTTTTTGCAGTTTATCTTGTTTACAATATTTTATTTATCCGGACACTTTAAATTCTTTTCAGATATAACTGTGAGGATGGAATCAATATTTTGATTAAATTAAATATAGCTGGTTTAGGCAGCGTCGTCAAATTCTTCAGCAATTTGTTTTTATAAATTATTGTCATATATTTTGTGCCATTCCTTTTTATAATGTTTTACTTAAAAGTAGTTAGGTTTGCTAATATTAGTTAAGTTGTATATAATTATTGTTGCTTTATTGCTAGTAAATAAAATACATTTTCGATATGATATCGTAGTTTTATCTATTGTCTAATTACACTTAAGTATGTTATTTTCCTATAATTAAAGTGAATGATATACTAACTGGCAATGAGCATCAAGTTCATATTTGTTCCGTGGCAGGCCGACGGGTGTCCGTGGAATTAAATCTACACACACTTTCAGATCGCCAGCGTCGCAGTTTTCTTCGCCCAACTGTGCCCCGCCACCACCTGCGGATAAATATTGTATTAGATATCACAACTAGATATTAGTGAAAGGAAACGAAATATCTGACGTTTCAATAAAAATACAGGGATCTAAACATATATATTTAATTTCGATATATTATGTGATGAAATAAACCTAATTTCAATTTTCGATGTTATAATCTTAAAAAAGAATATTTTATTTGTTATATTCCTTAACCATAATTTGTTATTTACTAGATTTTGCCCGCGGCTTCGCTCAGGATCCTCTCCGCGATTCTGTTACTAGCCTATCGCGCAGGATAGGTCAGTAACAGTACTTTTTTCTGGGTGAAAGGTACCCTATGTCCTATTCTGTACACTGGACATCGTCTATGCAAAATTTCATGATGATTGGTTAAGTACTAATGGCGTGAAAGGATAATCAAAAAACTCAGTTTCACTTTTTTTTTTTATTGCCTACGGTGGCATACGAGCCGACGGATCGCCTGATGGTAAGCGATTACCGCCGCCCATGGACACCCGCAACCCCAAAGGAGTTACAAGTACGTTGCCAGCCCTTTAAAAAGGAATGAAGGAGGGAAAGGACAAAGGAAAGGATAGGAAAAGGATCGGGGTCACTAGGCTTCCGGCTCTCTCACTCACCGATACGAAACGCAACAGTACGGGTACCGTTACTTCACGCCGGTATTCTGTGAGAGGGTAGTACTACCCCGGTCGATAATATTAGTTAGGATATACGCGGATGGATGCGGGTGGCCCAAGACCGGTCTGTGTGGAAAACCTTGGGGAGGCCTATGTCCAGCAGTGGCCGTCGTTCGGCTGAAATGATGAACTTGAATGAACTTGATTTCACATGACTGTTACGACTATCGGCTATTGCATGCTGTATTTCATAGACCCACACTTTAGAACAACTTAGGAAACTTAACTGTTTGCTGGACTATTTAAAATAATAAATCAGGCCTAAAATCTATGTACTTATGTGTGCCGATAACGTAATCATCTTACTTGCCTAAAGGGACTTTAAAGCCACTAGCCTTTAAACTCAATGTGGGGAAGCATTAAGGAGATTAAGAGAACACTGTTTATCGTGTTGTCATGGTCTTTATCCACATCAGTATTCTCGTGAATGTGTGTGCTAGACTAATGAAGTGTATTTGTGCTACAAATTGAATTGAATATAAGGAATCCCATTACAAGTAAGTTTTGTAACAACAAGCAGAATATGTGAAAATATTTTCTTAATTCTGTTATAATAATATAATATAATATTGTATCACATACACACAACACCATCTAGCCCAAACTAAGCAAAGCTTGTACTATGGCATGGGTACTAGACAATGGATAAACATACATATATAATGTTTTTTTTTTTTGGAAATACATACAAATTATACATAGAAACACCCAGACCAAGACAAACATCCATGTTCATGCACACAAATGTTTGACTTGTGCGGGAATCGAACCCGCGACCTCAGGCGTGGCAGTCGGTTACACTAACCACTACGCCATTGAGGCCGGCAAATTATAAGATTATACTTGTGGCATGCGGGTATGCATATTTTCTTAATTCTGTTATAAGATTATACCTGTGGCGTACGGGTGAAAAAGCGCATTTTAACTGTGTAAATGTGTTATACTGACCATCGTACTACCTAATATTATAAATGGAAATGTAAGTTGTTTATTTGTTACGCTTTTACGCCTTAACCCAACAACTTGTTGTTGTTGGGGGGAACAGAAAAGGACATAGGGTACCTTTCACCCAGAAAAAAGAACCGGTACTCACCTAACCTAATTCATTTACGCGAGTAAAGCCGCGGGAAAATCTATCATATTAATAAATCAGTGCCACAATGGTGGTGAACTGAAGTATGATAGGTTGTAGAGTGTAAATAACAGACTTGACATTATTATCTTAAGCAAGATAATGTATCTATTTATGATCTGACGCATATTGTCACGTGTACTTATCGCATGGTTATCTCATCTGTTCCAAGAAACTAGTCGAATTATATTAATAATCTTAGTTTTAGATAAAAACTAGCTTTTGCCCGCGACTTCATCTGGGTGGAATAAATACTTCGGGCAGCATTTAAAATTTTTTTGGATACAGTCCTTATACAGTACTTATAATATAATATTCTACCACATACACACAACACCATCTAGCCCAAACTAAGCAGAGCTTGTACTGTGGATACTAGACAATGGATAAACATACATATATAATTTTTTTTTTTTGTAAATACATACATATTATATATAGAAACACCCAGACCAAGACAAACATCCATGTTCATGCACACAAATGTTTGACTTGTGCGGGAATCGAACCCGCGACCTCAGGCGTGGCAGTCGGTTATACTAACCACTACGCCATCGAGGCCGACAAATATATAATATACTTATTTGGAAACACATACAAACTGCTGACGTAATTTTTATTTTTTCGACACATGTATCCGATAAATATACGTATAGTATTAACATAGACAGATTTGTCTGGATTTCCATAAGAATTTTCATCTCCTATTTCATCCGCATGTAGATCGAAATTTCAAAAACGCTGGAATAATGTTTATTTCGTTCTCATCAAATGCCTAAATAGAATTTAATGGTCTTATCTTCGATAATGACGAATCCCATACAAACTTTAATTCCTTATTTCTAGCCCTTCATGGCCTATTTTATAACAAAAGGTTCAAAATCCATGTCCTTTCTCAAGGTCTAGTCTATCTCTGTACCAAATTTCATCAAACTAGGTTCAGTTGTTTAGGCGTGAAAGCGTAACAGACAGACAGACAAAGTTACTTTCGCATTTATAATATTAGTTCCCTACTACTACTAGTAGGGATAATGGCAATAATAATTCTTTGGCTAAGCAACAGTGAGATCACGTTATAAGAATAACGATCTTACTCATTGTTGATTGGTTCAGGTACCTAATCCATTTATAAACAAATGTTAAATAACTCCCAACTTAGCTTCACTTAAACACATAAAGAAGGGTAAAGTAACTTTTAGAGATAGTAGGTATAATTATGTATACCTATTATATATAACTTATTAAATATGAATTAATCCTATTCTATTGTGAAACAGTGACTAGGCTGTGGCTAATATGTACTTTATCTAATACAGGCTATAATATTAAGTAATGTTTTTAAGTATCTCTATAAATAATACTAATATAATAATAAATAATAATGATAATGTTTATTGTCGCTCATAAAATTTTACAAAATGCTCTTATTTTAGATACATAAGTGAAATATAATATCAGTCTGTGCTGTGCAGGGCACGGGCCTCTTCTAAGTGTGAGATGTATCTACCTATATGAATAAAATAAACTACATTTATTAATATAAATAGTAGTAGTCCATTAGAGCAGCGATAGCTCAGTGGGGAGACCAACAGACTGCAATGCAGAGGGTCTCGGGTTCGAACCCACGTCGCGCACCTCTGACTTTTGGAAGTTTTATGACTTTTCGAAATTATGTGCGTATTGATTGACAATTATCGCCTGCTCCGTGCCTCGGAAAGC
Source organism: Catocala sponsa (assembly GCA_963564715.1). Classification (NCBI taxonomy): domain Eukaryota; kingdom Metazoa; phylum Arthropoda; class Insecta; order Lepidoptera; family Erebidae; genus Catocala; species Catocala sponsa. The sequence continues at coordinate 13,883,934 of OY751338.1, read as the reverse complement.
ACGTTAAGCCGTTGGTCGCGGCTGCCATGAACATCTATGGCAGTCGTTATTGGGAGAGTGTCGACACAAAAGATCCCACTGGGTCGAAGTGCCACCGGTCTACACTGACTGATAATACATAAGATAAGATAAGATAAGATAGTAGTCCATTGCCTTACATCTATCCAATGTAAAACACCATTACAGCGCCGTAAGACATCCTGTAATATAAGTTTTTAGGCTATTGCGATTTGTACACATACTTAATATAATGCTAGATAACGGGTCTTACTCGTGATAAAGTATTTAAAAGGTAATAAATACCTATTTATTACCTTTTAAATACTTTATCGCGAGTAAGACCCGTTATCTAGCACTACCCTGTAATATGTCGCTTACATAAATAAAACCACTCATTATGTGGCACTTATTGTATAAATATTTAAAACGAAACGTACACACGTAGCAAAGCCTGTCTAGCGTAAAATTCACCAAATATTTTACACCAAACCGAAGCTTTGAACTCGTAAAAAATTGACAAGGATTACTCTGTCGTATTTTCACACGGTTAGTCCCGCTATGGTATGGTCCCGGTATGGCACCCTCTTAAAATACCTATCAAAAAGTCCCGCTATGGTACCCTTCAGTTTTTGGTACTGTTGTAAAGAAAAGTTATACAATGCGTTAAGAAAAAAATAGTATTAATAAAAAATATCTTTTCTTAACTATTATAGTTAAGCAAGATAATATTTATTAATACTATTTTTTAAACAAATCACGCTCGGTAATTGTCGTTTCACTTCAGGTAGTTACCTGACCAACCGGTTTTTTCGTAAAACAATAGAGACGAGCCCTTCCTCGAATTCGTATCTAGCTCTTCCCTTTTGTATTTATGAAAATAGAGAGAGACAGTATTATTCCGGGTTTAGTTTGCTATTTGCAGCTGTACTTTTGCGATATGAGTAATTAGGATAGCTTGTTAGTTTATCTATTGCAATGTCTGGGTCAAGTAGTTCACGTGGTGTAAATTTAATAATTATTGACAGTCGACGCGGTGGAAAAACTTTATTACGTGCCGGACATAAATATATTAAACGCAGAGAAAATAAAAATTTAAGTACTTGGCATTGTGTAAATAGGAGAAATAGTATTAAATGTAGTGGATATATAACTATTGAGAATACCAATAATACAATAATTAAAGATTATAAACACAGTGATCAGTGCGTGCCACATTTTGAAGACAATGAAGTTCAAATGGCTATAAGTGAGTGCAAAAAAGAAGTAAATTCAAATTACGGATCAGTACAGAAAATTTTCGAAAAACACATGGGTAACTTAAAAGACAAAGGGTTACACCTTACAGGAAATGTTCCTGACTATAAAAAATTAAAAACAGTATTATACAGACACCGAAATAAGTCGTTGAACGTACCAAAAACACAATTTAAGAATGTGGAAGAAATTATAATACCAGAAGAATTTAATAAGTATGTATTGGCTGATTATTGTAATGAAGACTGTAATCGAATAATTATATTTTCCTCGACAGAAGTAAAGGAACATATAAAATGTGTAACGCATTACTTTGGTGATGGCACTTTCGACGGCTGCCCAAACCCATTCGAACAAGTTTATGTCATTCATGGAGACATGGGAAGCACTGAGTTATCCACGAATGTAGCACCATTATTTTATATTCTGTTAAAAAACAAAGAAGGGAAAACTTATGAAAAAGTTTTCGAATTGATTAAACAAACTTTGCCTGAATGGCGTCCATCGAAATTTACCTTCGATTATGAAATAGGAGTAATAAATGCAGCAGCGAAGATTTTTCCTGATATCAAAATAAATGGATGTAACGTACATTTTCAAAAGAACGTTATCAAAAAAGCGAAATCTTTAAATCTCATGGAACACGAAGAGTCCTCGAACCATGTTAAGCAATGCATAGGCTTGGCGTTTTTGCCAAAACAAGATATTGAAGACGGCTGGCTGCATATAATGGAAAATAGGTATAATATCTTGGTTACTTTCCAAAATGATGTTTGAGTACTTAACTCTAATTATATGGCAAAAAAAGTAAAGAACAACAATATCAGTAAGGACCTGTTAATTTCATTGCTTTACAAGTACGAACGTTTAATAAGTATTTTTTTCAGTTTCGACGATGAATCTATGACCAAATTCAATGACTATTTTGTCACTCAGTGGCTTGAATATCCAGACCTCATTTGGTGTTGCCATAATGAACGCCATAGAACAACTAACTTGGCGGAATCATGGAATGGCAGATTCAACAAAATTATTGGAAAAAATCCCAGTTTATTATTGTTTCTGCAAACAATTGGCAACGACACATGTCACTTTGATATAAAACAAGCCAAGTAAGTTGTATTTTTTAGACAATATTTTTAAGCAGATATAATATTTTTAAAAGCAGATATATATTTTTTTACATAATACGAGTACATAGAAGAATTTGAAAATGGATTTGATTTTATTTATTTTGGTAGATATTATTGGTTGTCGCCTTCTATTACAGACGGTTACTGAAAAAAATATAGCTTAACTTAAATAACTGATGATTTTTGTTATAGCTTTCGACTAAAAAGATCACCTATAAATTCAAGAAAAAGAACAAGTATAGAAATCGACCGCCAGATTCAAAAGCTAACAAAAAGTTACGAAAATAAAGCTATCTCCATTGGTGATTTTCTGATTAACATATCAAAGTCAATATTTCGATCAGAACATTTAAAAAAATAGTTTATTTTAATTTTGTTTTTAGCCTATTAAAATGTTTAATACTTTTTCTCGATGTTGATTATTTTTTGTAGTTTATGTTTACAATTTGCGCCTTTTTCTCCATGTTGATTATTTGTAATTAATATATTTGTCTAGTTGGTTGTTGATTATTTTTGTAGTTTATATAAATTTACAATTACTGCCTTTTTTCAATGTTGATTATTTGTAACTAATATTTATGTCTGGATGTTGTTTTTATTTGTAGTTTATAATATTTACAGTAATACTTTTCTGAGATGTGGATTTTTTATATTTTTTTTATTGTTGATTATTGGTAATTAATATTGTTGATTATTTTAAAAATTACATTGCAATTAATATTTCGTTTTACTGTTTGATATTTTTTTATAAATATTTTGAATTAATAAAAGACTGATTTAATATCGCAAACAGACGTTTTATTGATACACTCCTAAAAGTATTTATTTATAGATACACTTTTCTTTTCAGTTGTACCTTCTATTGTCTAACGTAGATCTAAAAGATAGGTACCATAGCGGGACTTTTTGATAGGTATTTTAAGAGGGTGCCATACCGGGACCATACCATAGCGGGACTAACCCTTTTCACAGCCTTTGCAAAACAAAGCTTGACGTAGACTTTGAACTTACAAAGAAGAAAGAGCGAAGCCTGAGTAATTCACATGTTACGAACAATTTCAAAGGTAATTGCGACAGCCAAAACAACTTTCTTATGAGCACCTCGCAAAATGATATAAAATCCAAACGTTTGTGATGTCAATCTCAGTAACAAGACAGATCATTACTGTAATTGTTACGAACTCGGCGTAATGACGTCTAACGCGACAGATTGCTGCTTGTTCTGCTTTTAGTGGCGGCTATCGATAATTCTAAAACGACGCCGGAATTGCTTGGTTTTTTACTCAGCCGATTATTTACTACTTACAGATTTCAATTCAAACAATCATTTGTCGTAAAAACTCTACTTTGCATTTATTAACTTTATTGTATAGACATAGATAGTTTTGGTCCGTTAGTATTACTTGTAATCTAAATAAATATGTATGTATACTAACCTTATAATATTAGTAAATTATAGGGTTTAGAATGTTTATAAACTGTCCCACACCTGGGCACGGGCCTCTAAACAATATGAAAAGGGTAAGGCCATAGCTCATCACCCTGCCACAGTGTGGGTTGGCAGGTTTTGAGAGCAGCGATAGCTCAGTGGGGAGGCCAACAGACTGCAATGCAGAGGGTCTCGGGTTCGAAACCACGTCGCGCACCTCTGACTTTCGGAAGTTATATGACTTTTCGAAATTATGTGCGTATTAATTGACAATTATCGCCTGCTCTGTGCCTCGGAAAGCACGTTAAGCCATTGGTCCCGGCTGCCATGAACATCTATGGCAGTCGTTATTGGGAGAGTGTCGACACAAAAGATCCCACTGGGTCGGATGTCACCGGTCTGAACTGACTGGCCCCCACATAAGATAAGATAAGATAGGTTGGCAGACTTCACACATCTTTAGTAGTACACATATGTAACTATTTAACAAGCACATAACTTTAAGAAAACCAGAGCTGCGTGTCATGAAATCAAACTCGAGCTCTGCATAGCAGTAACGGTCTCCCACAAGGCTATCGTTCTTGTATAAAAACCTAATTTCAACTAAAACTTGAATCTTTTCAAAACGACAAACCTGTATAAGTAGAAAATGCTAATTTGCGTCAGGTAAGACAGAACTTTGTTTTTGTTACGTTCTCTAAATCTCATCGTGAATACCTTTCGTGTTTTTCAAGAAAGGTTTGTCGGAACTTCGTAGAAATTAGTAGCTTAATATTCATTAATTTTATTACAGCTTGTTAGTATAGTACAAGATTAGGTTTATGTACCAAAGAGAAATAAGAACTTTTAATCCTGGTGTAAACACCAGGATTAAAAGTCCGGGTTTCAGCTTTTAGTAGAAGTCTAAATGCTTCCTCGTCAATCGAATCCTGACTAGCTAGGCTTCCGGGATATTTGTCTCTTGTTTCGTTCGTTGGTTTGACGTATTAATAATTTTGCTTTTCTAATTCATTCAACGAAAAGGTATTTTAAATACGTAGATGAGCGGTAGCATGATTGTGTCTAGGTTAGTAAGGCCCAGCTGCCATTATACAGTTAATTATGGCCTACCAAATATAGCGTAGCTTGACAGCTGTCTAACCGCAAAAGATAAGGCATAACACGCTAGTTATGTTTAGGTCTTGTCCAACCCGAAAATAGCATCTAAGACCTCACTATCAACGCAATTAAACCTACAAGACAGCCAGCATATCAAACAAATTCAACAAAATATTAAAATAGATATCGCTGTATTCAAAGTAAATCACATTAAAACATATTTAAACAGTACATGAATAACTAAGCTTTACGCGTACTTCAGATATTAAGACTTTGTGTTCAGTGAAAATGCAAATAACCATGTGCATGCAATCGTACGCAATTTAATTAAAATCAAACACCAAGTGTCAATATATGAAAAACCTTCAGTTCCATAGGTGTTTATTTATCAAAGTGGTGTACACGAAAATAGTACGGTACAAATATTGTCATAATAAATTGTAGAGCACTCGTGTTTACTGAAAAAATTAATACGTTAATGTGATGTATTTTCACAGCGGTACTTTTAAACGAGTAATGAAATAATATTGATATACAATTGTTGTAAAACAGCCTGCAATGTTGATTATGTTAGTCACAGTCATAACAAGACTTAATATTAATGAAAGATAAATATCATGTTTGTATTTCAATTAAGATGTTTTAAGTGTGCTTAGTGTAATGTTCTCGAAGACATGTGAAGTCTGCCAACCCGCACTAGGCCAGCGTGGTGGACTATGGCCTAACTCTTCTCATAGTGAGAAGAGGCCCGTGCCCAGCAGTGGGACAGGGCTGATATATTATTATTATATTTATAAGTGTGCTTGATCTGAGTAAAATGATTAAAGGTTTATTTGTATATGACGTTTTTAAAAGGCATTATTTTGTAGGATGTTGTTATATTATTGGATTATACCTATATTAAATATACAAGAAATTCTGTATATTAGTGCAGCGTCTGTATTTGTGCTCAGTAGACGGCAATAGGTTCGAACTTCATCACATGGCACCTAAACCCATAGCTAGCGATATGTCGATTTAAATACCTTTGCCTAACCTTTAGCGGATATAGGCGTGAGACTGTGTTTGTGCATCTACACCGGACTTAGGTGCATAGGTATAGATTTAATAATAAAAAAATTAAGAAGTAGACTCTTCTAAAATAAAATATCTCTTCTAAAGTAAAATATAATTACCATTTTACATATTTAAATGCTTGCTTTGCTAAATGTATAACTAAATGTATAACCAAAAAATTCTTAGGACACACAAATCAGTGCCGATTTTCTATTTATTTAACATGTAGATACTTCACAAAACAATATTGAGGAATACAAAACAGAATACGGAAATATTTTAATTTGCCTCCTAGGATTCTATCGGCAGGGTCTTTTTTAATTAAAATTCATAACAAAATAAACACACTCAAACACATTATGCTCTCTGCTCTGTAAGTAACATATGGCTCACGGGACACGTTTTATTTCCCGGCTGGAGACTCTATCTACACGTTTTAACGGCGTAGCATAAAGGCACGTATGAAAAAAAGAGCAAATAGGGGTGTAACATGCACCCAACGTGCCGCAACCGCGTAATATATAACATGCCCTATATTTTATAACGTGCGAGCAAAATCCTAACTAATATTATAAATACGAATGTGAGTTTGTTTGTTTGTTACACCTTGACGCCTTAACTAGTCGACCAATCGTTACGAAATCTCGCATACACGTTGTCACGGGAACAGAAAAGGAGTACCCTTCATCCAGAAAAGTAACCTATATTTAGGTGAGCGACGCCCACAAAATCTAATTTCAAATAAATATATAATCCGTATACAGCGTGTAATAGAAAGGTGTGGTCATATTTTAGGGCCGTAATGTATATCTAATAAATAAAATCTATGAGCGCTATCCCCGGACCAAAAAGATATTTTAATTTTATGACAATCTCGAATATTTTATTTATTTATCATCAAAACATCGAAACATACGAATTACATCACAATCCAAACTGCACCTGGTAATTTTCGGGTTCACCAAGAACAACCGAGTCAGCTATTAGTGTTGTTTAAGTATCGGCTAAAATAAATAGCATTGATAGTTCGATAAAAAAGAAAATGCTATATAAAAATAAATACTGATTTATTTGTCGCGGTTTTCATTTTACAGGGGATTATTATGTGACAATTAAATATGACCACACTTTTCTGTTACACGCTATATATTCTCGTTTTATGTGGGGTAGAGCACTATCCAAACTCTAATCAAACATGGCAGCCTGCCTGAGAAAACATACAATAGGATTTAAGCCAAATACTCATCTGTCGTATTTTTGCGGTGATCAGTGTCTAGAAAATTATGTATTGAAGGCATTGGACTGAGAGCAAAAGCACAGGTCTTACGTTGGCATTGTAGTAGCTTCTTTGCTTACACTGTCGGTAAGGCACTGGTTTCATTCTAGGTATTGTAAGTTTGTCGACAAGGACTTTTTCGGTCATATATTGCAATGTTAGTAAACTTCAGAAAGGTTTACTTAAATAGTGAACATATAGATTACTAGATTTCGCCGCCCACGCCTTTGCTTGCGTAAAGTTAGAGCTGAATGAGTAACAGTATTTTTTTCTGGATGAAAGGTACCCTATGTCCTTTTCTGTAACCGTGACAACGTGTATACGAAATTTATGATTATGGATCGAGTAGTTAAGGCGTGAAAGCGAAACAAACAAACAAAATCACATTCGCATTTATAATATTAGTTAGGATAAACGATATTCCTAAGTTTCGTAGTCTGTAAGGATGTATACAGTAGCATGCCTAGAGGCAATATTAGGCATAAATAAATCAATAAAAATACATTTCTAAGCATCTTCTAATACAATAAACACTATTTTAATATAGCTAGTAGTACTAGATTACAATTGTAATCTGTTCAATAAGCTAATAAGTGTCAAAATGTAGCTGCGCGACCAACTTTTGCTTTTGAGCTTAATATAAAATACCGTGATTGGGTGAATGTAAATCCGATACTCAAAGGCTAACGTTGCAGTAATATAAAGCATGCAAATTCGATCTACGGTCACATTGGAAGGTAGTGGATAAACAGAGTATATCCTAAAAGCAAAAGTAAATTCGGAGCTTATAACACAGAGAAACCCACAGAGCACGGAACCAAATAACGCTCGCTTCTAACGGCGCATAGAGATGCGCGGCTCGCATGTTCCATTTTCTGTACCTTTTTATATTTTGGTACTACACAGTGACACATCAACCTAGACTGTTTGGACTTTGTTGAACTATTAGAAGTTGAACGTTGCGATTCGTGCGAGAGATTGCGTTATATTTATGTTATTTTGTCTCATTCACGCTGAACGGGACTCGACGCTCTATTCTTACAATTACAACGACACCACTATGCACTGTCCCTTTCAGACATTTGTCTATTTTGTATGTAGCGTAGTTATGCGTATATAGGGTGTCTAACTTGATGTGTAGGCGTGTGTACTAAATATTATAAATTTTATATAAAATAATCGACATGATATATTATAAAATAAAGTTTGTGTATGTAAATGCTCTATCAATTGTGACATACTTTGTAAATAAGGGAAGCTTTCTACAGTCTTCATTAGAAATGACGATATTATGGTGAAATTTACAAAATTGCTAACAAGTACTAGGTCGTTATTAATTTGTTCAGTCGTGAGGTTTGAATAGGAAACCTATCGGTGGCAAATAGCTATATACTAACCGAAATGCTTTCCACGAAAAAGGGAATAGTCGAATAGTGTCAATAGCACCGAACTGTGTTAACAAACCTCGTGGCGGAGTTATAGCCAGAACAAAACAAAACCGTACGATTTTTGCCTCACGCCATTTCGGAGACTTTTCTTTTTTGGGTATGATGTGAATGTGGTATCAAATAATATAAAAAGCTTGTTAAAGGATTGAGAAATGAACACGTACTCGTGTAAGATACACAATATTGTTCTACTTTTGATGATTGACTAGTTTAATAACAGAAATCTTATTATACAAGTTTTAGATAAGTAGTTGTAAGTAAGTCTTAGTTTATGACCGCAACAGGCCTAAATTACGCCGACAGGCATGTCAAGTTTTAGAGTAACTTTAACGTAAGTATAATATATTCAGGCTACTTCTAAATATAACCTTAATTAAAGTAAAATATTAAATTTAACGGAGCCATTTAGTTTCGCTTAGATGTGGCAGTCATTTAAGTTTTGTAGATTTATAAATTCTTTAAAAAGAGACCTATTTTCAGTCAGTCTGTTGAGTTAATTATTCAGACCTTTTAACATTTTATATAAAACAGAAACGAGAGAAAATATTTCATAGGAAACAAATTAGTAGGTGAGCTTTTTACTCTTTAAATTTTATAATAAAGATTCAAGTTTATCGTTCTACAGCTTTAATATTCAATTTAATAAATACGAGTAATTGAGATTAAATAGTAAAATCGAAATTACTTCTAGCTACATAGAAAAGAGCCTGTTACATTAAAATGTTAAATAAATTTAATGCAATATTATGTTTTAGATAACTAAAAACGAGTATTATCGTAACCATGCTCAGTATTTACGTAGATACCTTTTTGAAAGGCCAAATTGCATTAGCCGTGGTTAAAAGCAGACAGGCGCACAGTGGTCCGGATTTCGAAATTAGTGGACTTAGGGATCAAAGTTGACCTATCACGTTGAATTGTTTTGCTTACTTGTTTTGATAATAGAAATAACTTTTGTTCCAGCATTTTTGCTATAAAGTACTTTTTCATACTAAAAAAAATACGCCGGCTGCACGCACGAAAAAGGATGACTCATTGTCCCGTTACACTCATTGTCCCGTTACGCCCATTGTCCCGTTACGCTCATTGTAACGTTACGATCGGAGTGTAAACTTAAATCTAAATGGTTTTAATAATTTAAATAGCTGCAATAGAAGTAAAAGTGTTTACCAGTTACTGTAATAAACGATGCGATAAAAGCCACATAGAGTAGTTTAATTTTCAATGTATAACATTCGTGTAAATGGAACACAACATTATGACAGACTAAGTTATATTTCTAATGCCTTCTTTATTCTTCACTACATGATAAACTCAATGATGATATCTGTACGCGATAAACTCAAAATCTACTGAAGGGATTTTCATGCAGTTTTCTACAATATACAGAGTGATTCACGAGGAAGGTTTGAGTGTATAATTCGTTAAGGTTTTATGTAAATTCGTAGAAATATGATGATAATTGTAGAAGTTATCGAAAAAAAACAAGCCGACTTTTTGAGTCGGGTAACGAATATAGACGGCTTCCACATCATCACGGACAATGATGCTCCTTTTATCTTCAAACACGGACGACTTCAAACGACTCACAGACTACGCGAGATATCCGTACCGAATAAATTCGACTCCGTGGACACGCACTTCAAACAATCACTGAGAAAACAGTAAAATTCTGTGATGACGGTAACAACGCTGCTGGACAAACTATAGTGACAAACCTTAATTCTCAGAGTTTGTCTGCTCACTCAGCGGATATTGAAACGTACACAGTGATATCAAGTCTGATTATTTGGTGTTGACTGAAACATGGATGCGTGACAATTGTGATCCAGTCTCAATCAATAATTATTAGTGTGTAACCCAGCAGAATAATCGATCGGATTCTGGTACAAAGGCAGCTGGTGGAGTAGCAATTTATCGAAAATTATCATCGACATCCACGGCCAAAGTTCTCCACGTTGAATTGTCGGACATAACTCGTCTCATCAAAAACACGGGCGACGTGTGCTTGGCTTAAATTACATGCTTCACTGCTGACACAACGTTTAAAATTGTACTTTGCGCAGTGTGTATTCATCCTGGAGCAAGTGTCTCAAACATTAGTGTATTGCTGCACAAAGCATTTTTTCCGTATGTGCACAACAGCCAGTATGTGCATCTGATCATGCAAGTTGATACCAATGTACCAATTCTTCTTTGTGGCGACTTCAACACAAACGTGAAAAATTATGAAACATTCTATAATTCATGAAAGATATGTACAATCTCGAATGCGCACCAGATGTTAATAAGTCAACAACGCTGAGAGGAACAACCATCGATTTGACTTTTTCGAGGCACATAAAACTTGAAACACTCCCATTCGTTTCCTACTTTTCCTATCATCGTCCTATCCTTAACAGAATAACACAGATTGGAAGAAGTTAAATAGCAAACATGTATAAAAGTTATAGTTAAAATAATCTGTTCGTTAAAGTATTAAATATAATATTTGAATTAATGAGTGCAAATAAAAGTAAATTTATCAATTAAATTGTAGATTTCATTTCACTCCTTCTTTGTATCCATACAAAATAGTGATATTTCAATAAAAATTATTCAATCTATATTAATATTGTAAAGCTGAAGAGTTTGTTTGTTTGTTTGCTTGAACGCGCTAATCTCAGGAACTACTGGTCCGATTTGAAAAATTATTTCAATGTTAGATAGCCCATTTATCGAGAAAGACTATAGGCTACATATCATCACGCTAAGATCAATAGGAGCGGAGCACTAATGAAGAATGTTTCAAAAACCGAGTTTTTTTTCCTTTTGAGTTTCCGCTGCGTGCGCTGCGTAAACAGTTAAAGTTTCGCAAAAATCATGTATGACAGAATTGTATCCCTTTAAAAGTTCTAAAAAAAAGTCACCGGCAGAATATGTCTATCTTTTAAGGTTGGCTCACTATAACCTTTTTTATGCTAACCAAATTTGTTCTAAAATAATGCATTATTTGCGAAGGTATCTTTTTAAACATGATATTAATTATTATCTAAATAAATACGTTATTCATCACAAGTATTTAATTTAAAACAAAATTGCCCTGTACATCATTCGATTTAAATAAATATCTTAGGAGATGTCGCAGTTTCAAAATAACATGGCAGCAAAATAATTAGCCATACAAACGATGTTTCTCCTGGTTTATACTGCGTGATTTTAAATTGGCACTATTGGTATATTTATAAAATTTTGTTCAATGGTTCTTATGTGGTTCGTGGATTTAACAAATAAAGTTTCAGCTCCTTTAAAATTGTATTATAGGTGCCTACGACCCACTCTCTCTCTTATGTGACGCAGACGAAGTTGCGCGGGTCAGCTATCTATACTAATATTATAAAGCTGGAGTTTGCTTGTTGGTTTGTTGGTTTGAACGCGCTTATCTCAGGAACTACTGAGTGGTTAAATGTATCACGTAGCAAGCAAATGGAATGCTGAATTTCTCCTTACCAATACATTTAAACTGCGATAATTTTCTCCGAAATTTGAAACTATAACGTGCACGATAATCTATAACGTTCCACAAAATACACAAAACTTCGTAGACGGTCTATATTTGCTCAAGATAAACAGGCTTACTCTAAACAGTCTATTTGAATACATTCTCAATGCTTTCATCCCTCTAATATAGCAGGGTGTAAACCCTCGGCTTATCCTTCCAATGATCTACCTAGGAGAAATATTGCCTTAGGATAAAGTTGTAAAAATGTTAAATTCGATTGAAGGTCCCGGAAAAACATGCATGGCATTGTAAATTGAATTTATACATCGTTTTTACAATACCAAAATATTCTCAGAATATATGACTGGTAGATAACACCTATGGCTAAAATAAATGTTCACATATTACATTACCGTGTATAAAATTTTATAATTATAAAATCCCTTTTGCCTCTACTTACCCTTACGTACTTCCCCTCGATCAAAACATGCAGTTACGTATTTCGCATGTTTGTTTTATAGATCATATCAACATTATCACGAGTCATTTAAGGATTACTTCTGAACATCTAAGCCACTCTCCGTACATTTTTATATTGTTGACTGCAAGGGCATATCAATCCATTACTCGTTATTGAAAATTAGAATCTTGTACGAAATGAAAGTATTTTATAATGAAACATATTGTATAGAACCTAACCTAACCTAACGAAGAAGTTAAAAGCAAAGACGGGCGCCATTTATGGTATATGGAATGACAGTTATTTTATAATTAGAAGTGTTGTTTGCTTAATAGTTCTATATATCGTCGTTTAAGATGCGATCCCTCGTAACTAACATTTTTTGGTAAAATAAGATTTTATGCAGAAAGATCCGAAATTCTGGTGTTACCTTGTAAATGCTTCCTGCATTATAATTCATTTTATTTTCAGTTCAAATTTGTAAAAAAAATAAAAGATATCTAATATACTTAGTTAACAAAGCAGTTTTTTGTCTCTCCTGGAAAGTTGCTTAGTTTGCATATACGAGGGGTCACATCTATTACGACGATATATAGAAAGGTTTATTGCTTCAGGCATTCTGTACTCTATAATTTATTACCAATTTTAAAGCGTATGGCGTAAAGCGTATTCAACATAGCAGATAAAGAATAATTGTCAATCGGGTAGCGAAGAAATACTGCGCCTTAGGGAACAATCACGCCTGCCAAATTGAAATTTTATAACACACGGGATACATTGTCAAAATTACATTTGCAGTACATACCATCACCTCTCCTGTGTATAATGTCACGTGAAACGAAGCTATAAAGCTTCGCCTCATATTACATAAAATAATTTATCTATTATATCAACTTAACAAAGCAATTTGTATTGTCTGGTTGTGTGCGACTGTGTGTGGCTTAAAATCAGATTTTATAACAAAATCATATAGCAGAAACTACGTATACATGTACATGAATATAGTTCTAAATAGCAAGATGGCAGACGAGCCTACGACCGATCTGATGGTTTATAGTTACCGTAGCGATGGCAACGGTAGAAGTAACACTTGTGTATTGCCAATCCTTCAAAAAAGGAATCGCTGTGCGTCCAGCTGAACTGTCACATAGCACATTGATATCGTACTAACGGCACACCGTCGCGTCTCCTTGAAAAACCTAGAAGCCATACCTCACTACCTCACTCCTCACTTACCTCACGTACTTCAGATTCATAACAGGTTATATGACTATAGTAATCCGTAGAGCAAAGGCACTTTCCCAGTAGACCTGCTCCAGTGTGAGTTATGTGTTCATATTTACACTATATTAGATAAATATCAAAGAAACCCAGCATTTAAATCGAGAACATGTAACAATCGATTCAGATAACAATACATTTTTTGTGGCTTCGTAAGGGAAATAAAATAGAGAAACGATGTTCTTCGACTATTGTAAAAAGTAAACCTGCATATTTATGTTCGGTTGCAATTTTTCATACAATGCATAGTTTATGCTGTGCGGCTCCAGCCCAGAGCAACAAGTATTTTATAGTTCCTTTGGAACAAGCTTATAAATACATATTAGTAGGTACACAAGAATACTCTAGTGACATAAGTAAAAATAACGTTTATATCACGAATAGCGTAGTGGTTTAAGAGGTCACCACGGCACTGATACTGCGCCGAGTGCTGTGGGTTTCACGCCCACACGAGACAAAAATGTATGTGTTCCACAAATAGTCCGAGTCTAGGTATTGTTTGTGTTCCCTGAAAGATCAATTTAAAGAAATAGGCATACTTACTGTTGCGTCGCAATATATATTTCCTAACATTATGTTTATTAAACATAACATTTACTTATATATAATAATCCATAACGTAAACACTAGAAATAAACATAAGTTAGTAAGCCCATATCATCGTTTACATAAAATTCACAATACATTTGCGGGTCTCGGTATACGTTTTTTTAATAAACTACCTATTAATATAATTTATTTACCATTTTTTAAATTTAAAAACGCCGTTAAAAACAACTTATTCGGAAGGGTTATTATTCAGTCAACGACTACTTAAATGACAAAACTCATGGAGCTAGTTGCTTGTTGCATACAGGATTCAATGATCTGTATTACTTATAAGTCAATTTAAGCCTTTGCATAGTCACGAAGTGTAAGTGTATCCGCCATCCTACTGTCTATTTTAGATTTATATTAAAAATATATCTTAGCTCAAATTATTTGATCTCTATAATATTGTTAAGTTATTATTGTTATTATCTTTAGTTTTTTATAGTCAGTAGTATATGGCATAATGGCTGTAACACCTTGTTAATCTGAGTTGTAAAATACTAAAATTATATTTAATGGACGTTTTAAAACAGTGGCCGTGAGTTTCTTGCAGGTATCTTCTCATAGGCTCAACCCTTTGCCTGAACCTAGCAACTAACCTAAATTTTATTTAGTATTATAATTATAAAAGTTATAAAGGTGGCTGGTGTGAAGCCTAGTACACATCAAAATTTTCAACCATCTCGTCGCGAAATACTTTGTGAAAAAAGGGCGTGATATAATTTTAGAACAGAAAAATTGTATCCTTCGAAATAAAATAAAGAACATTTTATTTAAGAATTCATCGGAATGTAAAACGTATAGACTTGATGATCCGGATATAATGCTAAATTTTAAATTTATAATGTTATGTTATTAAATAGTGTAATTGGCGCAAGTCGTTCTATTTGATGTAAATAAATAAATACATAAATAAATAATATAGGTACTTATACTAAATTGTACCTCACGTCTTTAGTGTGATATAATAATACTGATATTTTTAAAACATTTGTATGAATGTATATAAATATGTTCCGTATTTATAAAAATGGCAACGTTCACCTGGTTTTAATTGTCAATGTATGCTGGTTAAATATTAATGCCAAAATATTATATTATCGGTTTGCACTGGCCACTTGACTAAGAATCCGAAAGCAACAATAGCAATCTTCCATTTTTATGAGTAACTTTTTCATTTTAGTTCTAATTGTAAATAGTAATCGATAGGTTAAATTTATTTTGTAATAAAATATATTTTATTTGTGACTATATAATGTATGGAATATATATGATGTCACACTATATTGTTGTTAATCTGGCCTTATAATAAGTTTAACGATGTTACTTGTGTTTATAGGTCACCATAAATTTTCTCTCGTAAAAATGGTCAGTACATAGTATAAATACTTTATGAGATGTTCAGTAAGGAGTGACTTTACTTGGTCATAATAATTACATATTCTCCTTCAAAGCTCTCACAATTGCCGAGTACTTATTAACAAAATTTAAGTTTGAACTCCAATTATGTCATAAAATCCAATAATTATGTGTCTTTATAAAACATTAAGAAAATATATTAGTATCACAACAACTTATTTGACGATTTCCATTGGGCAGCCATTATAAAGCATTTTATCTGTTTATTTTAGTGGCAATATTAATCAATTATAAGCAAAATAGGAGCTACCTAAGCAATAAACATTGCCTAAGTACCAATTATTACGTCGTGAAATCCCGTTCGTAACCTAAATTTCTTCAAAAATACGTATTAGATTATGTATTTAGGAATATCCCGAAAAACCCGCTTTTACCAAAAGTAACAATCCCATTTATTTCCCTTCCCAAAGAGATTTTAAATACGTTTTTATACTTAAGCCTCTTATGGCATTATTATGTAAATTTTTACAAGTTAGACATCTCGGAGATGGCAATAAATACCGTCTCTGGAATTGAAGTAACTTCTGCATCGTTATGTCTAATTTTATTCTATGAAATAAGTAATGTCCTCCAGACCGAATTTCGGTCACGGCGGCCAATCTTAACGGAGACTGGCCATCTGCGCAGTTAATATTATAGTGCACAAGTATGTGCGCAAACATAAGTGTTTCCTAACGCTCATGATCCGATGGAACGGATAATCCGACACGACCAGAGATAAATAAGGCACAGGACCAACGGCTTTACGTGCTTTCCGAGGCACGAGCTTGGCTAACACCGCCAACTTCCTAACTCCGGGCTCGTATTGAGATTTCTTAATAGAAAAACCCAATACCTTTTTGTTGGCCCGATCCGGGATTCGAACCTGAGACCTCATGAACAGCAGTCGCATTCACTACAGCTGCGCCACGGAGGCAGTTAAATGAAATAAGTATAAGAATTATTTGATATTAGGTAACTTTTCTGATTTAGCACTGTATCTATTATAGACAGAGGCAAAAGTTATTATTATAATTTGATACAACAAACTTATCAAACTTAATTAACCAACTAAATAAACAATGATTCGTCGTACTTCGTAGCTTTTAGATTTGCGGTAAAGTTCTGACCTGAACCGTATCAAAATACATTTTCAGCCTTGAACTGTAGAAATCTTCGCGTAAACAATTGAACAGGAAAATGCTATTTTCTGTTATTTTTATTTAAAAATAAAAATATAATAATAAAAATATATGTAATAACATTACGGTGGTAAAAAAATATTTACAACTTTGATAATGGTAGTTTCAGTACGCATACTTTTCAGCTCGTACGACTTTTAATATCGTAAATGTCTTAAGGAAATTGACCTTAAAATTGTCTATGCGTTGATCTGATAACTAGTTTTCATAAATTATATTCTTTTCCAAATATCATAAGCTAAAACTAGAATCGCCGCGTAATCTAGTCTTAGCCAATACAATTCCAAAAGTAATTATGTTAGTGTCGAAACTATGAGGAATTGCAAAGAGTTTCTAATAAAAATATAATATCGTACACGCTTACAATACCAGTGATTATTACCGATGAATGGTACATGTTATACAGATTATGAAAGCCACTCCACTTCCACTACGGTGCCAGAGTTTCTTTAGCTCTATGCTTGCTGATTGAGATAAAAAATGCACAAACTAAACTATTGAATTCCTGTGGTAAGTGAACAGAACTATACGTAATCCTACCGACAAAGACAAATCTGATGCAAGTAATACTGCAGTTAGTCTCCTCTAGGTGTAAGTAGATATTTTAATGCCCTTCCTTTAACAATATTTCTTTCTTCAATTTACCATCTATCATGCGAGCCGCGTGTTTAATAAAAACACGCAATGATCTCTTCTAAGTGCTTTATAGAATCCCGATTATTATATGATACTAGATTTTGCCCGCGGCTCCGCTCGCGTTAATTTAGAATTTGACGATCAATTCGGGTTGTACTCTGCTTGTAATAATATAATTCAATCATGATTCGAAAGACAGGTTGCGCCATCTATTATCATAAGAACGTTATTGTTGTTTTCCTCGGGAACAATATTTTTTTTCGGGATGAAAGGTAGCCCATGTCCGTTTCTGTATACCTGACAATGTATATCCAAAATTTCAGAATGTTCGGTTCAGTGGTTAAGGCGTGAAAAGGTAACAAACAAACAAACTCATTTTCGCTTTTATAATATTAGTTAGGAGTTAGAAAGATAGGATTGGGATTAGGGTTAGGATAGGATTACAGGTAACACTCACGAGAATCCCAAAGCAATATAAACCTTGTCAACAGTTTTCGGCTTTAACAAACCAATATATTTTCCAATGAGGCCGATCCTCAGATAACTGTTAAATAAAAATAGGAATGAGTACGGTATGAAGTCTATAAATCCTAAAACCGTATAAAAAGAAAAGTTAAGTCTATAAAAGATTTTGTGCCTTGTATTTTTATTTAATAATATATTTAAAATCTGCTGGCCCTACGTGTTTCTCTGTATTAGTAAATTAAAGCTCATCGGATTATTTTATTATTTGCTTATACCAGAATTGTTCGCCAACACTGAATGTTTCATTAAGGAAATGAAATACATATTTTTGTGTGCATACAATGCTGCTTTTTGCGCACACATTATATCAGTTTTCACATATATTTTCCATAAGAATGAAGCTGTAAGGAAGTCTATTGTTAACCGAGTGAGTCTCCCAAGCGAGTACTTTATTCAGATTGCGGGCTAAATTTTAAATTAAATAGCTGTTGTGTAACTTGATATTTGTTGAAATATCCAATTCAATATGAAATAACCAGCATAGCAACGTTCAACAGGAGACTGATATTTGTGTGATACACGAGTAAATGTGACTATGGGATAAACAAAATGTAAGACTGCCATAATGGTATCGGTTTTTTGCTGTATTCATTAAATTGTTTTAATGAATACAGCAAAATATGTATTTTCTCAGGATTTGAAACCAGTAGATTATTTGTGGATGCTCTTAAAGTAAGTAGCTACAATTAATAAAAATAAGAATATTTTCTTTGCTCATTGAGCCTTCACAAAAAAATAACATCCGTCTTAGCGAATTCATTTTTGCAGCAATCTAGACTGTCTAGTTGTATATTTGTTTACCGTAGAAATGGGTTAAGCAAGATATACGACGTTAATATAATAATACATTTATGAAAGAAATGTGCGGTTAAATAATATCTAGACAAGGGTATACATTTTAATTTGATTGATAAGTAACATCCACATGATCCGTCACACCTCCATAGTTCACCGGGCTTATAAAGGTATTATATAACCAGAGCTCGCGTATTTTACCTATCTTTTATCGAACTCATATTCAAATGCCGAGTTGGGTTGCATTCTACTGATATTTCCTAGGACGTAACGCCAAAATGCAATCCAACCGAGTAGTAAAAATATTTGCGAAATATGAATACTATGAGTACAAGTAATTTATTCAGCATATCTACATTCGAAACGAGACTGAATGTAAATCCCGCAACATTAATCTTTATGCTTTAGCTATAAATACATATAATATTGTCTTATGTTTACGCGAATGTTTTACATTGCAATTAAACAAACTTAATACGGATTTTATCGCGTTGTTTATTTTTTATAAAACACTATTATTACGTAATTTTGAAACTTTAAACTATTATTGTTAAACACTTTTACTAGTTACTGTTTACTTCAACTTAAGCTATTTAAATTATACAACTATTTAGATTTAATTTTACACTTTCCTCGACGTTTCGGTTGCTTTTCAGCAGTCATGGTCACGGGGAGACTAAGATGGTAGTTGTCTCAATGTTCCAGTGTAGTTATTTCAAAGTAGGTACCCGAACATAATTTAATCATTGGTGGGTCTATTTACGCAGAATGAGGTCAAAGTATCATGAAGTCTAGCTTTGGTTTGCTTCTTCTTGGGTTTGACTATTTGAATTACTGGATCCCAAGCTGGTGGTACATTCCAACCATCTTCTCTATCGAAATTAGGATGTTTTCGCCTCGCAATGCATCCTTGGTAGGAATCGGTGTTCTTTAGCGAAAATCTGTGGTTTGTCAAATCTCAGGTAGTGGTTGAGAATCCACAGTCACAATCTATTTTATAGACCCCTGCATCTTGTACACTATTATACACTGGTCAAACCAAGAGAAGCATAGGCACCCGCATAAAAGAACACATAGCTGATGTAAAACACCAACGCTCGTTGAAGTCTGCTGTGTGTGAACATGTGCAACAGGGGACCAGCCACTACCTGAGATTTGACAAACCACAGATTCTCGCTAAAGAACACCGATTCCTACCAAGTTTGCCTCGCGAGGCTATTGAAATCAAAAAACATCCTAATTTCAATAGAGAAGATGGTTGGAATGTACCACCAGCTTGGGATCCAGCAATTCAAATAGTCATACCCAAGAAGAAGCAAACCACAACTAGGCTTGTTAGTGAAGTGTTTAACAATAGTAGTTTAAAGTTTCAAAATTATGTAATAATAGTGTTTTAAAAATAAACAACGCGATAAAATCCTTATAAAGTTTGTTTAATTTCAATATAAATATATATTCATATGTGTATAATGTTCCTTTAAAGTACACGTACGTAAACAACAAAGGTTTCTTCTTCCAACTTCGTGCACAAAAATACATTACAGCGAGCTCATTAAAATTAACAAGATGATGGCAAGTTAATCTTCTCTTAATAAATTAATTATAACTTAATTAAAGAAAGTTCTACAATCCTATTAAGAATATTTAATCCCTTACATGTATAAATACTGCTGCTTTAGGTTTTATAAGATTATGCATATCCTTGCCTTTTATGTTTGACTGTCGCTAAGCGAGCAAGTAATTTGCCTTTTATTTAATATGAATATTTATGTCAAGTTATCTATGTTCCAACTTGAGCGGTACAGCGGCTCTAAACATAAATAATTCATCAGGACATTTCCTTCACATATTTAGGCTTGCTCTTTGCTCCTCAATATTATCATTTCATAAACGTAAAATTAGGTATTTAATCACAAAAGAATTTAGTCATGAAGGAAATGGAAATAAAAGTGAATCTTTGAAGTATAATAATCATATTTGTAACTTCCAAAATTAAATAAATCGTTTCTTGTTTTAAAGTCAACTCGCAGTAAGACCTTATACAGAAGACAGCTATACTTTCCTTCAAACTTAGAAACTTTGGCGGTGAAAAATATTAAATAACTTTTATTAAATTCATCCCTTTTAATATGTTTTTTATTTACAATTTTGTATTCACCAGCTCCACTCAAGATTGGAGTGACCTATCAGAGCAAAGTGTGTTTGCGTTATATCTGCGGTGAATGGCGTTATCAAGAACATTTTAAGAAGCGACGTGCTTTCAACAGAATATTGCAATCGGTGCTTGAGTGTGCTACTGTACGTACGTAGCTGTCATTTTAATTAGAGTAGTCGGCTGTGCTTATTAAGAATCACTAACATTTTAGGCTATAAATTACTCTAATCTCGTTTACCTGTCAAGATAAGCTAGAATGCTTGTGTTAAGAGTGTGTTCATATCGGTATCGCAATGGGAGAGCGAGGAATGAATCAATAGAAAATGCATTACTAGTGATTAATGCATTTTCTATTGAGGTACTGCCGCTTCGACTATCTTGGTGAAATAAAATAGCACTCAGTACGGTTTATGTTAACAGATATGTTCTCTATCGTAGAGCTTAAAAAAAACATGGGTGATAGTATTTTTTCTAAGCTTTATTTACCGCAATTCTAGTTTATTTTCCATAAATCTGCGCAGCTCAACACAAATGACATCGTCTATAAGCAAATTCGAAATCTTATGGGACTACCGCGAATAAAATGTTACAGACATATTATACATAGAAGCACCCAGACCATCACAAACATCCATGTCCATGCAAACAAATGTTTGACATGTGCGGAAATCAAACCCGCAACCTCAGGCGTGGCAGTCGGATACACTAACCACTACGCCATTGAGGCCGCCAACAACATCAAACCATTTTCATCACAACTTGTTTCAGATTAATAAGTAATAGCTTTTTTATTAACCACAGCTATGTGTGCTGCCTATTTTATCACACACAATATTCTTTAATTTTGTTATTCTTTTAGCTACTATTTGTGTCTCTGCCTAATTCCTGCACCGTAAGGGACTTATCAAACAGTTAAAGAACGGACAAAAGTAACACCTAGACTCGGGACGACTATTTGTGGATCACAAAAATGTTTATTCCGTGTGGGATTGAAACCCACAACACTAGTAAGAGCGGCAAGGCGACCACGTAATTTACTACGCCATTCGCGCAGTTTACATTAATGGTGCAAGTAGCTAGCTCGACACCGCACTTGTTATGTATATGTAGCACTTGCCGACTACTTGCATTGTACACGGTTTACTTGCTGGCTCAGTGCATTAAAGCATATATTCACAAGATTCTGGTGAGGGTCTCATGCGAAATCGGCTCACACAGGTTACTTGTTCGATTTAGTTGACACAGCTAAATAGCCGTTTTGTATTGTGATAAGTAATATCGTATCTTTTATATTAAGTATTATAGTCGTTACCATCATCGTTATCGCTTATATATTACTGTTCAAGAAATTAATACGCTCGAGTAATTCGCGCATAGTTTGCGCGTGCCGTGCATCATGTGGGTAATTTGTGAGGTGAGCGCACGTCGGATAAAAAAGCGGCGGTCACTGGACCAATGAAAACGAAACTTGTTGTGGTAAAGGACACACACTATAAGTTATATAAAGTTATTAAGGTAGATAGTTTTCACTTTGTCGGATGACAAAGGGAAAACTATAGTAGCCGTAGTGGTTTAGCACTGCCTAATGTTTAAAATTTTTTATACCTATTTTAGCGAATCTGAGTTAGTAGCTTACTCATAAAAACCTAACAAATAGTCAGTCAGAGTTACGTATGCATTTAAAATATTAGTATAGGTAATGCAAATTGTATCGGCATGCGCAGCATGAAATTAGATATAAATTAAAATGTATTTCATTTATTTAACAAGCGACATTATGCTGATATCTGGACGCTGTTGTTGACATTTAATAACTGAGTTTCAAAAGAATTTATTTTTTAATTAAAGCAACTAATAATTATTTTTGAAACTCTTCGTATCAATTACGAAATAAAGATTTTCCTTCGAAATTAATATTTTTGTATAAACATTTGCTTTTGGTAAACAGGAAATTAAAATAGTCCAGAGACAGATAAATAATATTGGTCTTGAAAAGAGATCTAAATTTAAAATTGTTTGTTTAACAAAATTATGCCTACCGTCAAATATAGTAATTAAGCCTAACATCAAGGAATTTAAAAAAACAGGTGCTACCAAGTATAAATCGTGAGCAGCTTAGCTCAAGTGAGAACATTATTCCGATAATATTAAAAAAGATGAGAACATTATGTTTAGTCGATAGGATTCGGGACTTCCATCTTTCCCAGGTGAGCCCGACATACCCTCTCCGCTCCCCTATTTCCCGCGGAGAGACATTTAAAACACTTAATATATCTAATTATACCAACAGAATCTATTATTTCCATTAACGTTATAGATACAAAGGCAGTACAGTGCATTAAAACCGGTTTTTAAAGCATAAAGTGCAGAAGTTATCTTGCTTTGTTAAATCATGGTGCAATACTAGACGCAGAGGTCATCAGTTGGATCCCAAGGCACGCTCCGACTTTTCAAAGCTATGTGCGTATTAATTAGTTGATATTCGCCTGCTTTAACAGTCAATTAAAACATCGTCATCATCATCATAGAAAGCCTGCACGTCTGAGTGTCCTGAGAAATCTCCATAATATACTCGAACATATTATGTGAAGTCTGCCAACCCGCACTAGGTCAAGGTGGTAGATTATGACCTAGATCTTTCATACTGAAAAGAGGCCCTGCAGTGGGACAGTTTAAATACAGGCCTGATATTATTATATGATGTGCACACTCTATTTTTATATATTCTAAGCTTTATATACCCTGGTAGAATTTGTTCTACTTAATTAAGTCCTTAATTATCGTCCGGATCGATGTGAACACGTGATTGCACACGTCACAGGTAGGAGGTATGCAAATGTAATTTGACGCGGCATGTAGCGCCGCATATCGAGTCGACAGTACAAGTTTACAAATGACTTCAAACCAAAGTATTAATAGAAATAGAGCATCATCTACTCAGAATAAGTATAAAGTCAAATTATTATCGGTGGTTAATTTTCCATGTTTACTTTACCTACTAATGTAATAAATGTGATGAAAGTTTAAATGTGCGAAGTTCATTATATATTCAAACTCGAACTGTTAGGGCAGGGCAATCTTTTAAAAAATCCGGTCAGCTATGAAGTAAATTTATCTACAAAGAGGAAAATTCATATCCCAAAAACGTATAAATGATTAAATATTAACTTAATAACCCGTCTTAAATAGTATCACTGAGTGGCGGCTTAGCGATAGCCTATATCGAACCAGGGTACGTGTAAGTAAGGGTAAGTGAGTAAAATGTGCCTTGATTTTTATGATACTAAACGTATATTTACGTAAGTAAACTATTGCATCTGGTAAATATAATCTCGGTAGAACAAAGCATGACTAAAGAATGAAAGTGATAAAATGTACTATGAGAATAAAACAATGTTGGCCCCAATATGACCAGTCGAAATTAAAAATATTATTTCACGTTGATATTATACCCAACTTTTATCGATGAATAAGATACAATATGAAAGGCATAAAGGCATTCAATCCAATATAGTAAAATATTTCAGCATCCATTTATTTTCAATACAAAGATTAAATGGGAACATCCGAAAATAAATTTGTTTGATAAGTTTCATTTTATTGTTTTGAATAATGTTTTTGTGATAAATTGTTAATACAATTGTTAATACAAGGGTTAATACCCTGGCTCGTAGGATTTGCTGATTGGTATCGAAATAACTAAATGTCGAAAATATGTATATACACTTTTTATAGTTTACAGTTTTTAAAGATTAGGTACTTAGGTTTCAGCACAAGTCATACCTACATTTCCTCATAAGATAGGCCAAGGTAGTATTATATTATCTGTGGCCAAGGTGTATTACATACATCGATATAGCTCCAGCTATAATTATTATTGGTAGCATCTAGTTTGGAAATATCTCCCGTACATGAAAATAGGCGAGCCAAATGTTGCGTATAAAAATCGTCTACTGGTGATGTTGAAACAGAGAAACTCGATTATAGTCTAAATTCTATCTGTTTATGTAAACAAAACATATGTAATATGTAAAGTGTTATCTGTTTATCTAAACAAAACATACGTGCCTACGTAGTTTTAGAACTAGTAAGAGGAAATTATAGTTATTTCCTGTATGAGTCGCTGTTGTGCAAAGTTTCGGCGTCACCCGTTTCTCCAAACTGCGGTTGATAACATACCGCCATGCTATAATTGTATCTAATATTAGTCGGGATACGGGCAAACTATGTAACCTATACATCGTGACTAAACAGATATGCAATTTCAGTTTATGAAGTGGCATTGCATTGGTTTGGCTTTGAAATTATGTTGCCTGTATATATCAATATCACATTTTGATGAAACATTACATTCGGCTAGCTTTGATATTACGCTGTATAATAAACACGCATGCATATTTGGAATAGCAGTAGACTGCAACAGTTTAATTGGCTGATTTGATATTCCCATTCTATGAAAAACGTTTGTCCAACTACAAAACGAATTCTCATTTTTGTGTCACTTCGTAAACTATAGTGAGCCATATCCGAACAATTGAAAGTTAATGGGTTCACCCCGAATTTAGGCCAGTATGAATAAAGAAACTAGGTATTTATATATTTTATGGGTTATTCTTCTGAGGTAACATTATATTTATATTTTCTGGTCACTGTCAAAACTACACTGCCTTTTAGGAAGGTAACTCGCAGTAACGTAACAAATCGTACAAAAGCCCATAAAGTCTTTACATTTAAAATGGATTGGGATACTGAGGTGGCTCTACAACTACTCTATTGAATATAGGTTTACATTGCTGTGGTAAATGTATTGCTATATTTGGAACCTAATAAGTCAGAGCGTTTAATGGGAAAAGCTGGACAAAGAATAATATCTAATACTAAAATATGATTAATTATTTATAGGACTGATACATGTCTCACGAGTCTATAGATGCAGAACAAAATTGCAGCGACACAGAATGAAATACACAAGAGCAAATGATATCGTCATGTACAGTGTTTCAAGTCCACTGTAGACTGACAACTGATTCTGGAGTAATCATATTACATTCAACGACTGACCGCCACTTTGACTAAGTCGTTTGTCGCCCTAATAGGGTAACCCCACACGGTACCGTTCTCCTGCGTCTGTGGTTACCACTACACTACCTATTTCCACTTTAATTTGAGCCCAGAATATAGAACTACAATACATATAATCCATGTTCATATCTTTGCATACACCTATGTTTATACAGGAGAATGAACGCGTGTAATATTTAATCTTTGTTACTATTTTCTCTATTTATTAACTTCATAACTCAGAATCTTCAGTGCCCGTATCATCTTTATGCCGATGACTTAGAGCTATATGCTCAAGACACTGCGGATAATCTTCCTCAAGCTATTGCTAAAGTAAATGCTGATCTGGAAACAATTAGAAGCTGGTCTGGTAGGTTTGGATTATCTGTTAAGACCCGACTAAGTGTGAGTCAATCATAGTTGGCAGTCAACGATTGATAAACAGGCTGAACTCCAGTATTTTACCGCCTGTCGTATATGATGGGACACCTATTCTGTTTAGTCGTCCTGTAAAGGATCTGGGGTTGCTCATTGACTCCAATTTAAATTGGCAAGCTCAGGTTATTAGTGTCAGTCAGAGAGTAACCGGAACGCTACGCGCCTTGTATCGCCTAAAGAATTTTTACCCATCTAAGACAAAAATAATGCTTGTACAGACCTTGATATTTCCCTTAATTGACTATGGTGATGTGTGTTACTATGACCTGAATGCAGTATGACCGACTTTTAAATAACTGCATTCGATTTATTTATAATCTTTGTAAATATGACCATATGAGCCGCTTATAGATCCACTTTAAAATGGTTACCCATTCGTCAACGCCGTAGTTTGCCTACCCTTACAGTATTATTTTCTATTCTAACCTCACCAAATGCACCGACTTATTTAACCTGCCGTTTCCAATATCTATGTGCAAATCATGATAGAAATCTTAGTTCTTCCAATAACCTCCTTTTACTTTATCCCACATCTGGTTTTCTACATTCTTCCTTCTTCGTTCAGTCCGTTTTACTATGGAATGCGCTCCCTCATGAAGTCAGGATGTCCACAAACCGTTACACTTTCAAGATGAAAGTATCTACGTGCTCTTCTCCTTGACAGTTTATCAGATTCATCTCATCAATAATACGTATGTATGTATCTACCTATATATATTTGTATATATTTTATTTAGATTATATAGTATTTTTATTGGTATGTATATATTATGTAATATATCATTACTATTATGATATTCTTTAGTATATGTAAGTGTATATTTCATGCTAATGTATGCACCTGCTACTTTTTATCTCTGCATCACCCAATGGTTGACTGGTAGATAATGCCTGTGGAATTAAGTCCGCTGATGTACTATTTTGTGCATAAAGTTGTAAATAAATAATATTAGACATTTACTAGCGACCCGCCCTGGCTTCGTACAGGTAGTACAAAACCTTAACAAATTATACACCTTAACCTTCCTTATGAATCATACTGTTTATTGGTGAAAACCGCATGAAAATCCGTTCAGTAGTTTTTAAGTTTATCGCGAACAGACATGCCGACGCGGCGGGGGAGTTTGTTTTATAATATGTAGTGAAGTACCATACACGTATATATTTGTTACCCAATATATAAATGTCAAGCGAATAACATTGCTTAACCTATTAGCGAAGCAAAAATAAATAAAATCAGAGTTTTATCCATGTAGTTATAGTTTTTCTTTATTTTAGTAAATCAATCATTTGTCACCCTTTTCTGTCCGAGCTTTCACTTTCATACTATAGGTATGAAAGCAATTTTAGTCACTTGTTTCATAAAACTTTTTAAAGTTTCTTTTCCCTTATCGTGCTTCTATTTTTCTATCCAAACTTACTTAAAGAAGTTATCGTGTTGTATTAGTATCAAAAAGTTCGCTTTTTGCTTTTGTTTTCTTTTGTCACTCTTATAGTACCGATCCATTATAAGGACAATGGATTGGCACTGTAAACGTGGCATATAGCGCATTCATACAATTTAATTTCTTAATAAGTAAACCAGAGCTAAGAGCTACGCTATAATAATTTGCTTCGTTGTATCATTTAAATTACGAAGTTAGACGTCTTGTATAAAGCAAGAAGTAACCTCCCTTTCATTAGTAAGTTACCTAAAAGAAAACATATACATATATTTACTAGTATGAAATAACAGTAACATTACAAAATAGCATCGTTGGTGACAAAGTATGCTTTGCTTTTATGTATGCTTTCAATTCCCGCGGGTACAGGATTAGTTGGTGGCAGACGAATGCAGTACACTAAGTGATTTAATAATAATAAACATTAGAGACTGAGTTGTAATTTTGTAGATACGACTTAATTCTGCAAGTCTCAGAATGCTAAGTAGGCTTGGAGCTTATATTCAAGCCAATATACAAAAGACACGAGTCTTAAGAAGAACTTCAGTCTACAAGAAAACTTGGAGCATGACAACAAGAAGTCTAAAGTTTGGTTTGCTATATTACATTACATAATTTAAATTCATAATTAAATTAAATTCAAAACATAACACTTATTTGGCCATATGACGGTATATTGGTCTAATATTTTAGGCACTACCATTTATATTGTTAGTATTTATTATTATAAGAGTCATGTACGAAAGAGACCACAACGTATCTCACGCGCAAAAAGTATTTAGAGCGCATAAAAAGAATCGAGCTGAGGCATTCAAGAAGAAGTCTTACAGTCTTTTTGAAATTTGTCGATTCCTGGACAACGTCAGCCGGAAATAAATAGAACTCCAGGTGTTGAATTTTAAAGTCTTTTCTTACATGTAGTTAGTTAGTTTTACACTTCGCCAACGCTTACTGGTAATTAAAAAATATGGCTGAATCCTTCGTGTATCGCGTAGGTGCACGTCACTATTGCATTTAATGCTAGTGGGAGAAAGACTTTGTCTCACACCTTTTGAATTTTTAATCAAATTCAAAAGGTGTGAGACAAAGGGTAACACCAATTTTTGTACAAATTAGGATCAATTCCGTTTCCAACTACTCCCTATCTCTTCCGTGGTATTAAGTGACCAATTAAATTCCCCTTCTTTGTAATAAATCATTGAAAGCGGAAGGAAGTGCGGGTTTGAGTTGTCCAAAGACGATCAAAATATCTTTGGGATGCTTACAACCGCTAGATGTTTATGATAGTCATAATTCAAATGAACTTAATCAATACCAAGTTTGGCAATTAACGACCGCCGAACTTAGTTACCCATGTAAGCCTGTACTCCACACGAGTAATAGCTTTTATTTTATAGCTATGATATTATATTATCTTCAATGAGCCTAAACAATTTTAAACTTGATCAAAGCACCGGTGTCTTTATTATTTGAACTATGTAGGTCACTTGGCGCCTAACCTTTAAATCTAAATGCCACACATACTTGGAAACCGACCTCCACATGCTTGGGAAAAGGCTAGCGAAATTATAACGGGGTGGATATGCCAGCAATTACACAGTCCATTAAATTATTTTCCATTAATGGAGTACAAACGATGTTTACACAGTTATAATTGTGTTATACACGTATAAGATTGCTTTATTCTCACAAATACGTTTTGTTAGTGTTGTTTTATGTTTTGAATTACAATTTTATTAATTGACATGGAGTCACAGCTTTGTAAATGCGAAGGAGTAGGGTGAGTTGTTTTACATTTCTATTTAGCCAGTTACGTTTTTTGTTTGCCATGTAGTACGTGCGACACTATTACTGTTTACAGAGAACGTTATTACACCGCTAATGAACATTTTCTAACACAAAAAATCACCAAAGACCTGCGCATATTTCTGTTATGGGACCACTAGGTACTCTTCTGTTGATTTTTATTAAAATAATTAATATTGGCATCATTCACACATCTCTCGCTAATTCCTAATTATTATATAAATCAAAATTATACATAATATATTTTAGCAACAGAAAAAAAATCCATACATTGTACTGAGCTGCGAGGACAGCGAGCGGTACCTAGATACAGAAGCCGACATTCTATATCGGTGATTTACGCACCTCTGAATATAGACGGATAATTTTACACGCCTGGTTATGTATAAATAGTTTGAGTAGAGGTGGTTTTGTTGTATATGGCTACGTATTTGTAGCAACCATAGGTGGCAACATTGCCGGTTAACTTAAACTCGTAAATCAATCGACTTGCGTGATTAATGCTGCGTCACAACACTTCTCCATGTTTTATAAAGATACTTTAAATAAAACGATATGTGCAATTCTGCAAATTAAGTACAATAAATGAACGTCGAAAACAAAAGAGAATCCAGCACTATTACTAGTAAAATTGTTTTTCATTCACCAACAAACACATCTCATTCAGAATAGGCGTCGAAACGAGCGTTTGGTGCGAAATGGGTACGAGGAACAAGCGATTGAGCTCCTACAACAGTGTAACTCGCAGGCACCGCAAAAGCTGTTTGCTTTCAGTTACGGCTTTAGTTCACCGAGGTGAACATTTGGCATAGTCATTGATGTATTGCATGTGTTCCAATTTTTTGCGTAGCCCAAGCCCTTGCATGTATGGTAGTCATGTTTTGGACGCATTGCTTTCTGAATTCGAGAAAATAGTAATTCTTCCATTATGTTCAAATAAATGATTATATAAATTATAATTATTGTCCTTTAAATGGAAATAAAGCTACTTAAAAGTATAACTATAGCATTATTTTTAACCGACTTGAAAAAAAGGAGGAGGTACTCAATTCGTCTGTATTTTTTTTATGTTTTTTACCTCGTTACTTTCGACTGGGTGAACCGATTTTGATGACTCTTTTTTTATTTGAAAGCTGGTGCTTCCCGAGTGGTCCCATTTAATTTTAATCAAGATTTGACTATTCGTTTTCGAGTTATCTATATATTAATACGTGAAGCGAAAACTTTGGATCCCTTTTTACGAAAATTGGGCGGACGGAGAAGTATGAAATTTCACACACTTATACTTTATACAGAGAAGAAGAAACGAATGCTAATATTTTTTTTAATTATGCGTAAAAATACATTAAATTAATGAAAAAACACTACACGTACACAACCATGCATTTGACACACGCAGTCGAAGCGCGTAACTATGGTTACATAAATCGATATATAATGTTATATATCAGCAATATCTTACAGGCAAACTTTGGTCGAATTTCGAGCACTAGGCGATCGCTAGTACTTAATAATGCGTATTTGGCTACATTGATGATGTTCTCATATTTGGCAAGGTTCACTAAAAACCAAAAAATAAACAACATTTTAACAAAAAAGAAAACCGACTTCAAAAAAGAATATTCTATAACTTAAAATGCACTAAAAAGTTAATAAATAATTGCATATTCTTGTGAATAATTAAATTATTGTTATTATTGGAGTCGGTGTCAGCCAACGTAGGTTTGTAACTAATTAAACATGAGATGTCTTACTATAATCGTAACATAACATTGGCATGCACAATTACACACATAGACGCAGCACGCGGCGCGGGCGTCTGACACCGACTCCAAAAATAACAATAATTTAATTATTTACAAGAATATGCAATTATTTATTAACTTTTTAGTGCATTTTAAGTTATAGAATATTCCTTTTTGAAGTCGGTTTTCTTTTTTGTTAAAATTTTGTTTATTACAAATACGTAAGATCATAACGACGCGTACAATTGTATTCGGATAATATTCGAATGCAATTATTTGAATTCGTACCAATTACTACATTAGTGTGTATTGTGTTTTTGGCAATGCACCATGCACCGCGTACATAAACATTCCAATACAATTTGAACGCCTTATTACTTATACCTACAGGCTTTTTTAACTTTTCAGGCATTATATATATATCAATATAATACTTTAACAAATTATGTAAAAAGACGTGCTCGTTGGTACCGTGAAATAAATCTTCACTTAGGTTTGCGTGCGATAGTAATATCCCGGGTTTTAATGCCCGAGTCTGACAAAGTGTTATTGGGTATTCTGGTAGAAAATTATAAGTTAATGTAGTGTGGAGATGTACTCGTTATTCGTTACTCGTCGATGTCGACTGCAATAGACTTATCTCTGGTTACTTGGGTTCTATTCTATGTGATAGCTGTCGAAATATAGTTGTAATACAACTCTACCTTCCTTTTACAGGATGTACAGACATGGTAAACCAATGTATGTATGAATCGAGGCTAAAAAATATGAACGTTACCAAATATTGTCCCAATATTATTATTTATAGAATATGTTAAAATAATAAAATAAAAACAGTTTATTGCCATTAATCATTACATAACGAATTGAACAGCGGCCCCACACTAGGCATAGCCTGTCCTGTGGGTGCCAGGTACGATTTCCTTCCATTTTTAACAATTTTAGCTCGGGCGACGTGTCATATAAGACTAAAAAATATGGTTGTGTGTGTGCATACATGTGTGTGTGTGTGTGTGTGTTCGTGTGTGTGTGTGTGTGTGTATGTATGATGTGTTTATGATAGGCATACCATAAGATTTTCGGTGGAGTCATATGTCAAAGAAGTGAGCCATTTAGTGACTTTTAACTGCATCTCTTTCACTGAACACTGTTTTATCTTACATGCGTTAGCAGTTTTATTGTAAACAAATACGTCCTTAAAAGGGCTAAAGCGTTTGGCAAAGCTTGTGTTGACTGACGGGACTGGTAGTCTGTACACGCGACGTTTCAGAAGATTCGGATATTCTGTAGATCGAATTACTTTCTTGTGGGCACCGACAACTGTTTTCAGGATGAATAATTGGCGTACGTTTAACAGTAGGCTTTACTGGTGTAATGCTGTTGTTGGGTATCGAAAAGGTTTTCTATACATAGTTTTGATTACCGAACGCTGTGCCCTTTCCAATTGGAGCATTGTTGTTTTTAGAGCACTTCCCCAACAGGTGATGCAATATGTGATAAGAGACTGGGTCAGTGCCAAGTATACAGTTTTCAGAATGTTAATAGGTGCCGAAGAGCGCAATAATTTTAAAATATTTGCTGTCTTCCGAACTCTAGCTGATAATAAGTTTATGTGCGCTTTAAAATTTAAATTTTGATCCAACAGCACTCCAAGGTATTTTGTAGTCTCAGCTTTTATTAGTGTCTCACAATTACAAACCTGGTTCTGGTCTGAGCACTCGTGAAGTCGAATGGTACAACTAATTGTTGGGGCTGTTGTGTCATTAACATGTAACATTCCTTGCAGTTTCACAAGCTATAATATTTTAGTTTAGAGCCACTTTTAATAGCTCGGCTACTTGAACTAAACAAGCAAACTTTATATAGTCGCAATGGAATATACTTGGAATTGTAGCTCTCAGCTACAAACTGACATGCGATTTTTAACCCTAACACTTTTAAACGAAACTTTAATTAAAAGATAAAGGATCAACGTGACACACAACAAGAAACGTTAATAAACAATCGTACGACACTGAATAACTATCACTTTATGATGTCTATAATGTGTCCATCGAGTTTAAAATTCCATCATGAAAACGAGCCAGGCATTTCTTATTTATAATACCTTCATACTGGAATTCTTCGCGAGGCTTTTATCGCGCGGCACATATATCAATAAAGTAAAGTGTTATGTGTATAATTAAATTTTAACAAAGTGGTTCAATAGTTGAATCGTGAATATAAAAGATAACTTTTCTTTCGGGTTTGCGATAGTCTGGTGATATTATATCATACAGTAAAGATACAAGGAGTTCAATGTAGAACTATTAGATGATAATTCCGCGCTGTTAAAGTTTATTAGTACAACAGGAAAGATCGCGGCGCTTGGTGTGGACGTATGTTATTCAGTATAAACGCTGTAGTTGCGTTCAAAGAACACACGTCGCGTGTCGTTCGTGGACAGGTATCCGGTTGAATTCACTTCAAACTAGCTGGGCGATGAAATGGTTATGAGGTAATAGACATCAGAATGTAAAACGCTATATCTATTTTATACAGGTACATTACTAATTAACTATCTAAAGTACGAATATTGTTATGAAAATGTCTCTATTATTAGAAATTTTGTAATATTTACTTGACATCGTCTTTTATTTTAATTTCGATGGATTTAAATATTGTTTTTAAAATTGCCGTATAATATTACGAATGCTAATTTCAAACAAGTTATCATTACAGTTAAACCAATAGTTCAAATAATTTATTTTTTAATAATATAATTTAATTTAAAAAAAACAAGTAAACAAAATATGCAATGACTTGTATTACAAAAAAAAACTCAAGATATTATAACTTAATTATTCTAGTTGATGATGTCTTCAATAAACTTACTCAAACGATCATTACGAAAGCTCGTTGATGAAGATGTCTACTTGTTCTGTTTTCTTCTCACGTACGCTTGGCCCTCTTTATTGCGTTGCCCTCTAGGTATTATATAAAATTCTTTAACAAATACCTATTTGATATTTCTCGTTAGTAAAAGCATATACTGCAGTAGGTTGTCATTTCTAATCGGGTGTATATTGTCCGAGTCTGTCTGAGTTTACACTCGATAATTAAGCAGTGAAGTAAAAGCATAACAGACAAACAAACTCACTCATTAGTTAGGATATCATAGTCACAGTTATGCCGTGTTAGCGTTTATGCATAGTGCTTACCTTATTCAAAAAACTTTGCATGCTCATGAGTATATTATTCGCGTTGCCAGTCGAGTGAGACGCCATTTAGTATGTCGTATGCCGTATGTGCAAGTGAGACGGTAATAATATGGATCGCTAAACCGTGAATGGCAACCGTTAGTAGGTTATTATTATTATTATTGAATATTATATTTATATACATCATACTATTGCGCCAATTAATTTAATTTATATTTTATATATATTAATTATATACCTATGCTCATCAATTATAATTTATAAATATCTTACGTATGTATTTTTTTTTTTTGTGTTTGTAAAGTATTAAAGAGTAGCTGATGTACGTCCGGGCGTCACTTGGGGTTACCACATGTTATCAGGGTTGGGTTGAGGTATAAACCGCAAACCAAGAACAAACCTGAGTGGTAATCTCGTTTTTCATTATATATGTACTTACTTTTTTTTTTGCTGTGTTGCAATATTTGTATAAGAACGTGTACCTATATTTAAAAAAATAAAATACTTACTTACTTACTAAATGCTACTAAAGCCTGCAGTTAAGCACCTTGGATAGAGCTGCGTTTTGATACTTTTATGAATGAACAAACATTCGGGCTTCATGTTTTATAAATTTATATAAGTAGCTCATATTATGTTTAAATGCTATCAAAGTAATATATTGAGTTAGGTCCCAAAGTAACACTAATGAACATCAACGTCTATTAGTGAGTTTACTTAAGTTACCGAATTTACATTTAAGTTAGTTGCTAGGTTCAAGCAATTTAGATTTAGTACATATTTTATTTAAATTAAGCCCTTACATGGGATTGCCGATCTACTTTATATTATGTATATATGTTATGGTTGGATGCGGGTGGCCCAAGACCGATCTGTGTGGAAAACTTTGGGGAGGCCTATGTCCAGCAGTGGACGTCTTTTGGCTTACATGATGATGATGATGATGATATATGTTAAGTATCTTATCTACTACAGTGTAAATGTAATAGATAAAATACACATTATACAATACATTGAAACATGGAAAACCATTCGAAATTGAAATATTTGTATTTAGCATGTAGAATGTTTATGAAAGAATTTTGATAGAACAGCAATGACAGTCAGAATGAACACAATACGTAAAAAAATACCAATATTCTTAAACTGACTACCTCGGTGGCGCGTGGCGCATCGGGATTGTGTGCAAATGCTGTTTATGAGATCCGATCCCTGATTTAGGCATATGTTATTGGATTTTTCTGTCAATAAATTCGTAGAAGCACGGATTCTATACCTGTTCCTGATAAATGATAATAAGCTCGCAAGATTTTGAAATATAAAAAAATATACCTTTGGCTATACATAATATATAGGGGTGAGACCTACGTACATGTATATTCTTAAACAGCATTATCCTCAATGTTGTCTTGTGCTCATATATTTTAATGTTATATGCCATATTTAATATCAGATTCAATTATTCTGTAATTGTACTGCCGAACCAATTCGGACGCTCATCAATTTCGACTCGTCCAGTTATATTAAGTAGAATTATTTATGTCAATGACTTATTTTGAAGAGCCGAGTAAAATTACGAGTCGACCTTATACATCAATATACCTACATATGTATGTTTATCCTATCTTAATAATTATTATTGATTTGATTTGAAAAAATGTGTTTTGTGGGATTACTATATATAAGTATATTATAGGTACCCGGTTTACAGGTGTGTGTTTAAGAGTGTACTATGTATAATAGCAGAATTGTCTAGTAAGTAAATTTTAACTATCCATTCTAATACTATGAAGCGAAACTCTGTTTGTTTATTATCGTTTCACGTCTAAACGTCTGAATGGATCGTTATACAATTTGGTTAAAAGATAGAGTGTATCCTGAAGCTACACCTTATTATAAATTATAAATATAATTATCTTTTGTAGTGATTTAAAGGAAATTTGATATTATTTATTTTTAAATTTTATATTAATGGTCCTCTACGAGATTTCCTATTAGGACTCTACGAACCAAACTATTAGGAAATCTAGTAGCCATTACGTCGAGTATCGTTTGTAGGATGATATACACATATTACTATATAATTGATACTGATACAATTACAATGAATGATGTAAAATGCTCTTCGGCTCTCTGAATACAATTTCTACGTATTTTGTTAATACCAGTAATATAGCATATAAATCTTTTATGATTCGATATAGTTAAGTATAAATGGAAGCCTGCAATATATGTAAACATATTTATACCAGAAAGTCAAAAATTGTTTAATCAATCAATGGATTGCGACTGATTGGCTGAAGAATCAATTTTGCGAAGGCGATTCTAACTATCAACAAGTAAAGTGCTTTATCTATTAAGTTATTACTGCTTATTTATTTACTATTATTTTGTATTACAGATATTACACAAAATATATTTTAGTTGTTATATTATTTATATGGAGTTTTATATATCATTGCAAGACAAGACGGCATTAATAAATTTGTTGAGAAGAATTTCGCAGACATTTACAGATTCAGAGTGATTAATGAGATCGAGATGACTTAGACCGCCCCAATCATGCGTATTCCTACAAAGCTATGTCAATTAACGGTAATTCTATCAGATAAAGATAAGAATTTCAATCTATGTATTGGCCATATATATAGATTAAAATTCTTGTATTCTAGATAATGCTATAGGCATAATCCTATAGGCTATACTTATACCGATAGCAATATCTGTGCTCGATAAATGCAGAGATATGCGACGCGTCCAAATTGTGTATGCATTGGCATTATTTACCTTTAGTAATTATATCTTTGGCTATAATATAAGTAGCGGCTGCCTATATATTTATAATTTTCGGTAATGTAACAAAATATAATAATAATAATAATACCCATTCATCTATTATATACAATCACACAGCACACATCTCTCCACAAACAAATGACATTATTAGCCACGCCAGAATGAAATGGACAGACGAGATGAATGAAGACCTCATTAAATGTTATTTTGAAGTAACTGAAATAGAGACTAATAAAACTGCCTACCGAAAAAAACTACATGAATTATTCGTAGAAAGGCATCCGAGTCTGTCGAAACTCACTGAGCAGAGAATTGCCGATCAAAGAAGATTAATATTTAACAATTAGATATACATTGAAATTAAACTACTATATACGGATTTTATCGCGTTGTTAATTTGACACTATTACAAAATTTTGAAAAACTGTTACACTACTATAATCACTATTAAACTATACAAATTTTTAAGCTAATTAAATATTGAAACTATTAAAACTATTTATACTATTACTATACTATTATACTATTTAGATTTATTTTTACACTTTCCCCGACGTTTCGGTTGCTTTTCAGCGGCCATGGTCACGGGGAGACTAAGATGGTAGTTGTCTCAATGTTCCAGTGTAGTTATTTCAAAGTACCCGAACATAATTTAATCATGGGTGTTTCTATTTACGCAGAATGAACTCAAAGTATCATGAAGTCTAGCTGTGGTTTTCTTCTTCTTGGGTTTGACTAGTTGAATTACTGGATCCCAAGCTGGTGGTACATTCCAACCGTCTTCTCTATTGAAATTAGGATGTTTCTTAATTTCAATAGCCTCGCGAAGCATCCTTGGTAGGAATCGGTGTTCTTTAGCGAACATCTGTGGTTTGTCAAATCTCAGGTAGTGGTTGGTCCCCTGTTGCACATGTTCACACACAGCAGACTTCAACGAGCGTTGGTGTTTTACATCAGCTATGTGTTCTTTTATGCGGGTGCCTATGCTTCTCTTGGTTTGACCAATGTATGAGAGTCCGCAGTCGCAATCTATTTTATAGACCCCTGCATCTTGTAAAGGTAGTTGGCACTTGACGGATGGTAAAAATTGACTTATCTTCGTTGGCGGCTTGAAGTATGTGTTGATTGAAGCTCGCTTTAAGATGTAGCCAATCTTGTCAGTGACACCCTTTACATAAGGTAGTATAGCACACCCAGGATTTATAATTAATTTAATCAAATGGAGTTTGAAAACATCCCTGTAGATACTTTCATTCAAATCATCAAACGCACTCATAACTGGAAGGCACCGGGTACAGATAATATACATAATTATTGGTATAAGAAGTTCAGCAGTACACATCCATTCATCCACAACCACATTTGCAAATTCATTGAATCACCACACACTTTGCCAACATTCATTACACATGGAGTCACTTATATGTTACCGAAAGGCTCAGACACAAAAAATGCCGCAAATTACAGACCTATTACATGACTTCAAACTATATACAAGATTATCACAGGATGCATTAGCGAACTTATTTACAATCATTTAGAACAGTACAACATTTTAGCAGAACAACAAAAAGGTTGTAAGAAAAATAGCCAGGGCTGTAAAGAGCAGTTAACTATAGATGCAATAGTAATGAAACAAGCACAGACTACAAATAGGAATATACATACAATGTACATAGATTACAAAAAGGCATTCGATTCTGTTCCCCATAGTTGGTTAATTTTTGTATTAGAACATTATAAAACGCATCCCAGTCTCATTTCATTTTTAGGTGCAGCCGTGCTCAACTGGAAAACAAAATTAAGATTAATTGAAAACCCTTTATTTACTACTGGACTGATAAAAATTCAACGAGGCATATTTCAAGGAGATGCACTTAGCCCCCTATGGTTTTGTATAGCACTCAACCCATTGTCAGAACTACTTAATAATTACAATATAGGATATAAAATTAAATGTAATAATTAGTTTCACCTTCTTTCACACTTACTCTACATGGATGACATCAAAATTTATGCAGCAAACAACACCGAACTTACAAAACTAGCCGACACCACACAAACATTCTCGACGGATATCCGAATGCAATTTGGAGTTGATAAGTGCAAAATACACTCTATAACTCGAGGGTAAACTGAACACAATATATATACTCTTAATACAGGTGAACAAATAGAACCCATGAACGAACACAGCACTTACAAATATTTAGGTTTTCATCAATCCAAGCAAATTCAGCAAAAACAAACAAAATTAGAGTTAACTAAACAATTCAAAGTAAGACTAAACCAAATTTTAAGAACCCAGTTAAATTCTCGCAATATCATAAAGGCAATAAATACCTATGCAATACCTGTTCTCATCTATTCCTTCGGGATTATAAATTGGTCTCAAAGTGATTTAATTAAATTACAGGGCACAATCAACACACACATGACAGCCAACAGAAAACATCATCCCAGATCATGCGTACAGCGTCTCACACTGCCACGCCAAAGTGGAGGAAGAGGCCTCATCGACATATAAAACTTACACAATAACCTAATAGACAAATTACGCAAATACTTCTACTTCAAAGCTGAACAATCTCAACTTCACAAATACTTAACGAATGCAGATAAAAAACTAACCCCCCTTAACCTATTGAATAGAAATGTACAGCCAAAATTATTGAGCAAAGAGCAGAAAATAGTTTTGTGGTCCCAAAAGTCTCTGCACGGGAGACATCTCGCTGATCTCGGCCAAGAACACGTCGATAAAGAAGCGTCGAACGAATAGCTACGGCGCGGAGAGCTCTTTCCGGAGACGGAGGCTTTTGTGATCGCCATTCAGGATCAAGTAAAAGACACCCGAAATTACCAGAAACACATAACCCGTATACCTAACCTTCTCACTGACTTATGTAGACGTTGCCATAGTAGTTCTGAAACTATTCAACACATAACTGGTTCATGTAAATCCATAGTACAAACTGAGTATAAGCATAGACACGATCAAGTGGCAGCAATAGTCCATCAGAACATAGCCCACAAATATTCCTTTATTGAAAAAAAAAACTGACTATTACAAATATAAGCCCAGTACTGTTTTAGAGAATAATTCCTTTAAAATGTACTGGGATAGGATCATTATTACCGACAAAACTATACACTACAATAGACCAGACATAACTATACTAGACAAAACAAAAAAAACTGTTTTCATAATAGACATCGCAGTATGTAACACATATAATCTCCTCACTACGCATGCGGAAAAAATGTCGAAGTATGTTGATTTAGCTACCGAAATAAAAAGGCAATGGCAGGTAGACACTGTAAAAATCATACCTATTGTCATAATAATATCTACAACCGGCGTAGTCCCTAAGACACTTCGAAATAGCCTGAGCATACTTGACATGCCGAAATCTACAATCACACTCATACAAAAAGCCGTTCTTCTTAACACATGTCGCCTCACACTTAAATTTCTTGCATCATCTACTTCTTAACACTTTCCCCTCTAGCACACTTGGCTAAGGCCCGTGGGTCAGGTTTTTACCCCTTTTAAATGAAAGGGAGACCAAATGTAGGAGCCAGTTAGTTTTCCTACACTCGAAGATAACGAAACCGTACAACAAATAAAAAAAAAGATGCTCCATTAGCATGTAGTGTACGGATTAATCATCCATAGTTTACATTTCGGCAAATGTAATTTACTCTATAAAATGCTTATTCAATATTAGCAGTATAATATATTGTTAAAAATAGTCCTGATAAGATTTGAATAATTAAACATAAAGATAATAAAGATCCATAATTTCATCAATAAGAAATATTAGATGGAGAAGGTAAATCAATTAATGATCTATTAATAATTTTAAAAATAGGATTATTTTTTGTAAAAGAATAAAATTATTATTGTTATTTGTCATTTATATTTATTATATTTTTGATCGTAGAGTTCAATAAAAAATATTAGTAATTTTTACTACTACAATTAATGTAATAAATAAATAAATAATTAATATTAATATAATTATAAAAGTTTGATTATTATAAAGTTTACTTAAATTAATTTTATTTTCATTATTTAAGAATAATGAAATTGATATTAAGTTTAATATATCAGAATTAAATGAAAAATTTATTCAAAATAGATTATCTATAAATATTAATTGAATAAATAATAAAAAAAGAATAATAATAATTTTGAATTAAATGATGGTTTAAATAGTTCATTTGAAGCAATTCTTGAAACATAAATAAATAAAACTAAAAGTCCTCCTATAAAAGTTAAAAATAGAATATATGAAAATAGAATAGTTTTAATTAGTATTCCTGATAGTAAATATATTAATAAGGTTTGTATTAAAATTATTAATCCTATGGATAATGAATTATTAAAAAATATTATAAAAAATTATATAAAGGTAATTAAAGAAGATAATAAAATTTTTGTTATTTCAAATCAAGGAATAGTTTAAATAAAATAATAATTTTGGAGATTATTGATAAAGATATTCTTTTTCTTTGAAGTTTTAAAAGTATACTTAATTTTGGTTTACAAGACCAATGTTTTTTTTAAACTATAAAAACAAATGATAATTTTTATATGATTAATTTTTATTTTAATATTTATTGTAGGGAATATAGTTTTTGTTTTTAAACATAAACATTTATTGATTGTTTTATTAAGATTAGAATTTATTGTTTTAAGATTTTTTTTTTATTAATTTTTTAAATTTTATTGATTATGATATATATTTATTAATATTATTTTTAGTTTTTTCAGTATGTGAAGGGGCTTTAGGATTATCTATTTTAGTTTCTTTAATTCGAACTCATGGTAATGATTATTTTCAAGGGTATAATTTGTTATTATAATTGAATAA
The DNA here is from genome assembly GCA_963564715.1 of Catocala sponsa. Classification (NCBI taxonomy): domain Eukaryota; kingdom Metazoa; phylum Arthropoda; class Insecta; order Lepidoptera; family Erebidae; genus Catocala; species Catocala sponsa. Next base: position 13,841,351 of record OY751338.1, on the reverse strand, counting down.
ATAATAAAAAAATAATAATATTTATACTTCCTATTAGATTTAAAAAATATTATTTGAATGGTTCAAATAGTAAGAAATATGTGCGTGTACGTGTGCGTGTGCGTGTGCGTGTGCGTGTGCGTGTGTATGTGTGTGTAAGGGTGTTTGTGTGTGTTTGTGCGTGTGTGTGGGGGTGTGTCAATTCAGGAAATAATGTGTAAAAGATTTTCTGTCTCGTCGTAAACAAGGGATTTCAGCCAAGTTGTGACAACCTTTTTACAATTAAAGCGTGTGAGTGAATAAATGCTGATCTCTTTATTTATTTTATTATATAAGTATCCTCCTAGAAAACCAAAAAGTCTCGAGGAGAACGCTGTGTTCCACCGAACATTTAAAGTGTCACAAGTGTGATGCTTTCGACGCTTGTTTGTGAGAATAGTGGGGTCAAAAGTAAGCGTAGCATGCTGCTTTAGAACGATGCCTAAGACAAACAGTTGTCTCACTGTCAGGACATCAGTAAGCTGGTAAAGGTCTTTGGTAGGAAAAAGAAACGGCAAGGACCGACTAACCTTCAGGACCGCTCTTTGCGCTCTCTCTAATTTTATCAAGCTATTTTAACATGCCCCGCCCCACACAGTGATACAATAACCTATAACTGATTGGCATAGGGCCAAATAAATCATTTTGATGACCTGTGCGTCCGCTATATGCCGCAAATTTTTAAATATGTACATTAATTGCCGTGTTCTGGAGGAGAGTAGATCCAGGTGGTGATTGAAATTAAGGGAACCATCTAATACCACTCCCAGGTACTTAACGTTGGAGGCTACCTTGAGACGAGTACAAGAGCAAGGATGACTAAGTGAGCATGTATGATATATTATACCAAGGCATAAAAGTTGTTTTTCCAACGTTAAGAGTGAGTCCATTTCCTTTAAGCCATGTGGTCACCCTATTAAAACCTTGCTGTGCGTACGCAAAAGCATCATTCCACGAATCGCCATGAAATATTAATGCCGTATCATCAGCATATGTTACTATCCTTCCGTTCCTGAGAGGAAGATTGCACAAGTCATTTATGAAGGTGACAAAGAGCGTAGGTCCTAGAACGCTACCTTGGGGCACCCCGCAATCAACTGGCAAGTCATCGCTGACGATATCACCAACCCTGACTCTTTGATGCCGGTCAGTTAGATAATCTTTAAATAACTTAAGTTGGATGCCTCTAATTCCCATTTTTTCGAGTTTAGATAGTACACATAGTTTAGATAGTATATACACTCCTACTATCTACCTACCTATCTATATATTACCCATAAATGGATGGCATAAATAACGCGTCAAAATGGCAATTTTTTATTGAGGTATTCAAAGCTGATCCTTCAAAGGTGTAATTTGATTTTATGGAGGAAGGGCACGGATTTGCTGTTTAAAACAAAATCTGCCTTATTTGACACTAGCTGTCCTTCGCTGTTCCGCCCACGTTTATGATTACTGCAACACCCACGTGGCCAGTAGCCTGATGTTATATAGAATATGTTATTTTTGGAAAATAGCTATACAATAAAAAATTTAAAAAATTGGGCTATTTGTTTTTCAGTTTATATATTCTAGACAAATATATCAATCTTTCCTCTTTATAATACTACTGCTAGAAGTAAAGTAGTTCGCAACTACATAAACTGTGTGTTGCGTTAAATAAGAATCGTAGAAGTCCTTGGAGAGGTACTCTGCTGTCAGTATCTTCTAGTCCGTCGCGTCGGCAGCGTAGCGACTTCTGTTTTGCTGGGTCAGAAAACAATGTGTAGCCTACGGCAACTGCTGCTAAATTCTGTTTGAAACGAATGCTTGTTTACCAAGTTTCTTGTATAAAATATGTACATATATAGGCAGTCTTGCCCTTCTATCTTTAAACCGGTAGGTATCTACCTACACATCTATGTATAACATCCACGTTTCGCCAACTATGAGTTAAGGTGTAAGGTAAGGTAACCTAGGAAAGCCTATTTGCGCTGTGCCATAAAAGCATAAAATAATTATGTCTCAGATATTACCATTTGTGATTATAGTTATTTTGTTTTAATTCTCGAATATTGACCAGAATGACTATATTTATTGACAAAATGTTATGCCAAATTTTCTTAATATTATTATTTTGAAGTGCATGTATAGTTAACATTTTTGTTACACTTAGTAGCTAGAATATTATTTTTCTTTTTTGTCATCTCTCTATATGTTATATGTTGATTAAATTAATCAACAAATATAGTCAAAACTGAAATAATTTTTATGAGTTTGTCGTTTAATAAATAAGAATAGCACGTAAAACAAAATAGTCTTTAAATATAGGTATGTGTATATTATGATGACGGTGTTAAAAAGTAACTGCTATAGATACTAAAGAAGTTATTTGTGAATACCTTTCCAATTACACTATTCTGTTTTACCATTCAAAAGTTATCGATTTAAATAAATGCCACACGATAGGTACACTCTATGAAATAAAAGTCACGAATGAGCGAGTTTGATTTCCTGTTTTCGCTCCCGTAATACTTCTTGACACTTCAAGTACATACTATGTGGTGACGAGTCGGACCCAATTTTATATTTAAGTGCGAGCTGACACACAGGTCGCCGATACGAAAATTATAACATGGAATGTCAACACCGATGATTGAACTTTGTACATGGAATGTCTTGAAACACAGTCATAACCTAGTTCGGGCAATAAATAACTGAAACAAATATCGATAACTGTATTTTATATGTAATTGTAAAGCTAAGGCATATTTATAAATAAAAAATTACATATAAGAATTATAAAATTTGCGCTATATTACATTGGAAATAATATATCATTTGTATCAGCTATGAGAAATGCAAGTTACGAGCTGTTGATCACTTTGTGGACCCCGTAAAGCGTTAACCTTAAAAATGTAGACTGCTCGAATGACGTAGTGGTTTCGGTAGTCGCCTCGCTACGGCCGCTACGCTGAATGTTGTGGTTACCACAATAGTTGTTCCGAGAGTGTGGGTGTTCTTTGTGTCCGTTGTTTGAATTTTTGTAAAGTTTTCCAAGACACAGGGTTTAATAATAGTTAGGCGGTCGTTTTATATTAAATAGAGAAAAGAAAAACGAAAATGTTCGATATAAGAGAGATTTAAGAGCCAACAATTACTAATATTCTTGTTTTCACGGCGGTGCAATGGATGAGAGTCGAGCCTGCGACCTAGATCGCAATGTACATCTTTATCCACCGCCGCAATATCTTGGACAGGATTAACATATAATATGACCTGTTGCTGAATATAATTTCCTAATCCATCGGTAGTTTCTATAAAGCACCAATTCCATTCCTATCCGTCGGAATTTACTGGATGTCAAACTGAGAACGCAAAAGAATAACAACTAGTAGCCTATTTGGTGCCATAGTCGGGACGCTCGCTTTGTCGCCAAAAATAGATCTCAATAATAAAAGTAAGCGTTGCTCCATACAATATATGTAGGTACTTTATTTATAAAGCAGTTAAATGGAATATACGGGGCTTTGTGTAGAACAATCCTTGTTAACGTGACGACCGTTGCTTTGATTGATGACTATGCTCCTCAACAAAGAGTTTGATACACTGTGTTGAGGTACTGCGCTGGGCTATGGCGACGTGCTGAAGTATGGCCTAACCCTTTTTCATACTCAAAAGAAGTCCACCAATGATAGAGTATAAACTGTGCTAATATTGTATGGAATTCATATTTTTATACGATTCTTAAATTGAGAATAATTTATACGATCCGAATAGTAGTACATACATACATACATAGATTAGTATATTATTATTCCGTATAGTAGTAGTAGGCAAATAATATTTTTTTAATTACATAAATTCTCATTTAAATATTTTGCATGCTGTAAGGCGAAATTAAAAATGAATTGGCACACTGTATAATAATACCATTTTATACGTATGTATATCTATACCTATCAGAAAATAAATGATTTCTATTTCACTATAATTTAATATATTTCCTTGGTAACCATACAACCAAAGACGTTAAAAGCGTTTTTGCTTGTATTAATAGTAAATGTAATTAAATGTAAATTCTTGCGTTACTGTAATCACGCTATATAACTCTTCTTCGTAGCGTTTGCATTGGAATATATTTTGCAAGAGAGATCCTTGGGAAATAAATATGTATATTCTAAGTATTATTAAACGTTTACTCAGAATGGTAAGAGCATAAATATTTTATATCGTATATTCTATCATAGGTATTATCGTATTACACAATGATGCTGATCGTATAAGCACTACATTTTCATCGATTTGAATGTGATTAGATTTGTGAAATATGTTATCGTTCGTAGTTTCCATCGTGTAATGACTTATCACTAAAGTGCCATTTCCCTCATTTCTATCGGATTAAGATCCTTTGAAAAGGCACTTTGGAAAATAAAAATTATTTGGAATATGCTGGCTGTAGTCTGAATCAGAGATTTTATTTTATTTTTGGATATGGATACATTGAAACGCGGCATAGCCAACGTATGCAAGTACCAATAGAAAAATGTAAATTGAAATAAGCGTCTAATTTACTAAGATAAAGCAACTAACTTTCTGCTTCTTTAATCGTACTATTCACAAAAACAATAATTATAATTAAAAGCAATAAGTTGCTTTTCGCGGGATAAAGATTTTCTATACATCCCAAATTCACTGAGGCAAACCTAAAGAAATCAGAGGATCAACGTACAATTGAGGTAGTTCCCCACGTACTTAGAATATTTTTGCCGCGGACAATAAAATTAAATTAAAATCCAGCCAGTTCCACTGAAATTTCCGTAGATAATGGAACTGACAGGAAATTAAATACAGATAAACGTTTTGTAGGTAATTTATATTTCTCTATTGTTTATCACTAAACTGATTATTTATTTTATAGTTCCTATAAAATAAATAATCAATATAAGTAGATTCTGTTTTCATTTTTCTACTAATATTTATGCAGCTTACTTTAGTAAGTTGTCCAATTTTAAGAAGAGACCATCTAAAAATCTAAAATCTCGAAAGGTTTTTCTCATAGAACATTTTACTAATTAAAAATATGGACTTGAAATGCAGATAACCATATATTTATTCAGCAAGATTAACTGATCTAAATTGTAATGTAATAACGACGTTAATGATAGTTTAAGGAAATATCTTTGCACAAAAATAAGGCTTTAAAGTGAATAGAAACTTATTCAAAATATAGTGAAAATACAGTACTGTGTTAGATTTAGACCACTTCGACTTTGAAATATAATGCCACTATTTTCTTGTAGTTGTATCTAGAATATATGTAGGTACATAAGTTGCATCAGTTTGGTTTCTTGTACAACAAAGTTGCTATAGTTAGAGAATGATGCTTGATTTATTACGCAGCGAAACGTTAATAGTCGATTTCATTGGATTCATTTGCAGTATAAATACAAAAACTATGCTTTCGTCAAGGATTGCATTTTGCCTCTGTTGCCACGGTTTATCAGAGACGCAGGTTAGAATTTGCTTTATGGATAGTTTTTCCGTGTGTGTAGTTAAAATTGTGTAGCAGCGAACACACTTAAAATCAATATAAATTTACTATATACTGGCACACCTAGTTTAATATCTATAGTTGAGAGTATGTTTCAAATACAATTTAAAAGTTTTAGTTAGTAATAAAGTTAAGTCTAGAAAACTTCGGTAAAAGAAAGGTAAATGTACATACTGATTCAATTTATTCTTATGTCTTACAAAACTTGAAGCAGACTACGATTAAGAAGTTGATTCGCTTATTACATCGTATTTGTACTGACTGTTGTTCCTCCGAGAAACTTTTGCGAAAGAAAGTTGACGGCAAGGTAAGCTAGAATCATTATGGTAACTTTATCCAAAATGCTATAGCAGTAAACCCATTTTATGTTTAAGCTATAATTATATTACTGAATAAGGACAGTGACGCCTAAACTTAAGTTATAATACAGAAGATATGGCTTTTAAAAAACTCCGTAGGTGCTCATAGCCATTTGATGACTTGTTAATACTTTCATAATCGCGTTGTAGGTATACTGCCGTGCGAAGCTATATGCTGCAACTTTACTATGGGTTGTAGTTTAGCTCGATAAATAAGTACCTACTAGTCGTCTCAACGCTCAAGCGGGTGAGATTATAGACATATTGCTCATATCGAATTACTGAACAATTTTTTCAACATTTACTATTCAGTAATCCGGTTGGTAAAAAGACAAATAGTTGGTGTGGAGCACCAGTGATCGTTAGGTCCTGGGTCCAAATATAAACTTGTTTATGCTACAATGGTTATAACACTGTAATATATAAAATAGATCTTGAATGCAGTTAAGTATACACATAAATGGCATGGTATTACTGTAATTTATGATGCTTTTAAATTTATTGATCGCTTCAAATCAAATATGAATTCATGCGTTCAGATATAAAATCTTTTTATATAATTATTAATATATCTATTATCATGATTCAATAACAAAGTAAAAATATATATTATTCAAAAAATCTTTTACAGATCAAATCAAATCAGATATGGATGGTGGCGAACAACATTCAAAGAAATAATGACGGAAATAGAATCAATTAATGACAAGCGCTGTTAGTTTTATGGCAGCAATAAAGTTAACAAGAAATGGATTCATGTGTAGTATACACTAATGTGAATTGAAGCTTTTACTATCCTTCAATATAAATAATAATGCCGAAAACTCAAATCGCAAATTATGAGATGATATTTATTTATATACACATTCGATAATTATTATGTCTATAGATATTCGGATTAGGTTATACATATATTATTTGTGGAGGGGTTATATATTATTACAGTCTATTAATTAATAGTTTATTCGCAAAGCTTCGTTATATCTGGTGGTGTTTATTTGCTTATATTATTATATAATAGTTATTTGACCTGAATGCGAGCCTTTGGTATAGGAAGTTGCGAGCCGGTGTTCTTATTTACTTTAATAATTGTGATTATTTTGAGGCATCATCAATCTAGCGGTAGTGATCACACAGGTATTAATTTATAGATTCCCGGGTAGTGTAAATTGTTTTTGATTTCCCGTCAAGAAATCTTATTATCAATATGTAGTCTGGAACTACGCGACATTATACGATAGGCGACAATGTACTCGTCCCGTATTACGTGGGACCTTAAAAGCGACGAAATTTTAGCGTATGGCTTTAGACTATGATTTATGTATGATCATGTGAATTATTTTACAGTACAGCACAGCATACTGCGTTTTTTCGAACATTATCACGGTCTATTAAAGAATAGCTATGTCATGAACTGTAGCCGTCCAACGCTAGTAAACGCCCCAAAATAACTGAGTATTTTGTTATTTATACCAACCTCACAAAAATAACTGTTACGTTTTACTAGACCCTAGGCTGTACGTGGTCCAACAAGCAATTGGCAGGGTAACTTATCGTTAGTAGTGCCGTCCATAAGGTTAAAAGGTAAATAAATCTGGTCCTGTTGTGATTATGTTTGGAATACCTACAATACTCCGTATATTTTCCAAATAATTTGATAATAGTAGGCGTATTTCTTTTCTTTTATTAAAAGATTACTGTACTCTTTTTGTAAAGTCCTCTGCCCTAGAAATAAATACTGTGTCACAATGATTTTACAAACATTCAAACAACGGACACAACAATAACATGAAAAGAAGGAATAACTATTTTTTGTACCTACACAGAATTTTGTTCCGTATGGGTATCGAACCTACGACATTCGACGCAGTGGTGTGGTGACCACATAAACCACTACACTATCCGTGCAGTCGTATAGAATATTTATGTATTGTTAGGAATCAGAAGTGAAACATTTAAAAAAAATAATAGATGCACTTTCACCTGTAAATAATCATTGAGTTATTCAAGAAATGCATTAACATATAAAGTAAGAGATAATTGATAGCACCCAACAGCGATCACACAGCACGTCCGTTGTATTTTTTTATTTTACTTATTTGTTTTAGTGTTTTTGTTGTTGGCCTCAGATGACCTTCACAACTTTACGCGCACTATGGGTGAGCGCAGAAGGCACCCAACGTCCTAACCCGTTAAAAAGTAAACTAGAGAACCCCCAAGGGCGGAATGCCGCGTACCTCGGCTTGGGGCGTTGTCGGCAACGTAGATCTAGGGTGATCCACGGTAACGTTAAGGCGACGCGTATTCCGATCTCGGCGGCGAGGCGACACCGGGGACGACTTTGTATGATTGCGCGGGCCGTGTAGGCTTGTATTGTGTGAGTGTTGTCGTATAATCTATGGTCTAAAGTTAGCGAGTGCGTGAAAAAAGTGTGCATACTTACTAAGTACTTGACACAGCGCCCAGGGGTCGCCTTGATTGGCCCTAAAATCGTCCAGCACCGCGCACATTTCTGTGTAATTCGCGAGGTTGGCGAACCTACCCTCTTGAGCGAAGACGGCTCCGAACTCGTGGGATTGGTGTGCGCTCCAGGGTGAGGGACGCTGGGGGCTAAGGGTAGTGGACTGTACGGGGTGGGACGCTGAGTGGGAGCGAGCCGGTTGCGACGAAGCGCTTGGTTTAGTGCGCGCGGAGCTTTGGGGCAACCGCGGTAGTTAGCGGGGTTACGGAGCTGTCCACACAGGACATGTTTGTGGTTCCACGCAAAGCGTCCTGTCCTTAGAACGCTTGCACTCTGCGGTAGCGTGATCGCTTACGCATTTTACACATCGCGGTTAAGTGAAACAGTTAGGTACGCGCCGAGTGGCCGTATAGCTGGCACCGGTGGCACTGTGAAATGAATTCGTTTTTACGCGGGGGCTCGACAGTAATGCCAGACAGGGGGCATATACTGGTCAGTTTGAAGATCGCTTTCCCAGCGGCGGAGTGGTCCAGCGAGACGAGGTACATGTCGTATGGTTCGTGAGACCTACCTCGAACCATACGGTGCACTTCGTGCACGAGGTGGTTTTCCTAGGTCAAGGAAGCCTTGACCTCGGTTAACGACAATTCCTTAGGAACGCCGCGTATGACAACGCGTACAAGGCGATCCTCGGGTAGGGTGTATATGTGGAAGGAGATGGATTTCTCCTTCAGCACACGCGTCAGTGACATGTGGTCCTGTGGCGAGGACCTTGATGCCCTGTACCCCTACGTTAATCTTAAGTTATCTCTCTCTTTGATCCTATTTAGATCTAGATCTAGAATGCAACAATAGTGACAAGTAATAATTATATTTCATACGCTACTATGAGTGAAATCATTACTATCCACTTAATAGAATCAATCTTTAACAATCAAGTACGAGAGCTCTGGTACCCATAACACAAGTTGAATCTTACTTTGGGTACCAGTGTTCAACATCATACCAACATTGTACAAACTTTATAAGTGTATTTGATTTTGTTTCAACTGTATGTATCTTATGTGGCAATGAACTATTATAATGTTAAATTATACATAATACTAGCTGTCCCGACAGATGTTGTCCTGTACAAAAGAGAAAAAAAACGTGTCTAAACCATCCTCGAATCCACTTGAACACACACAAAAAAATTCATTCAAATCGGTCCAGCTGTTTAGGAGGAGTTCACTATCAACACATGTACAGAATAATTATATATATAATGATTATGTAACATTGAGCGACTACTACATCGATTATTAATCACCATAAATCTAACGAAATCTTCATCCTATATCTAATACTCTCAAGTGCAAAATACTTACTAGTTAGACAAGATGAATATCAGTTTCCAACAAAACGCTATCTGACTTCTGCGACCTAATGTTACGCCGGTGTTCAAAATAATTGAAGATTTTAAACACGTATGTAACATTACGCTATCGATAACAACAACTCTTTAAGAAGTTATATTTCGTTATTATATAATTAAAACTTTTGTTAATATGTGAGTAATTTAAATTGATATGTAAAGGAAATAACTAGGAAGAATACACAAAGTGACTGTGTTCACAATTGCTTAAATTTTTAGGTTAGGTAGTAGGTATCTGTATTCAATTGCCAAAGCTAGCAATATCGAATCTATAATATAAGCTTTTGCTCGCAGTAGAATAACTTGATACGCATACCGGGATGAAAGTAGGTATTCTAATTTTTAAGCAGAACATGGTTCATGTGTCAAATTTTATCCAAATCCACTATTTACATCATCATCATCATCATCAGGCTATAATAGTCCACTGCTGGACATAGCCCTCCTCCAAAGAGCGCCATAGCGCCCTGTCTTCAGCTTGCCGCATTATTATTGTTTACATATGATTGAGTAATAAACGTTCAAACATTTTGACAAACTTTCACATTGACATTAATGGAATTGACAATCGAATAATAGAAAATAAGAGATCCATCAAGACTGATAATGCCTATGAGAAAACTGCCTTGTCTCACAAAAATGTCATGACCGTTAAAATATATAACAGAATCCCAAAATGTATAAGAGAATCGCCAAATAGGAAATTCAAGAAAGCATTAAATGATTGGTTATTAGAGAAATAATTTGAGACACTATAATGATATTTTACTTGACATTATATACGTTTTTAGTTTTTCATTTTTTTATTTTGATTGTATTTAAATGAATTATTGACATTACATTCTAATCTTATTTTGACATGACTTTAAAAGATATACTTAATATTAGGACATTTGTATCACCTGAAAATTATTGATTTTTAAACTTTTTGTTGCTACACATTTTGAACAACTTACTACCATGTTTCATGCAAATAAATAATAATTTCATTTCATTTCATTTCAACGATCCATGGTCAAATCTGATCGTACTACTCTATACCTTATGTCTTAAAGACCAGAACGATACACAAATGTTTCTACTTTCTATCTAGTGAACACACGATTTCCTGATAGTAAACAGTATGATAAATCTAGCTTTAGTACAATAAGGTTACAAACTGCACCTTCGTAACCGCAGTGCCAAGGATAGATAGTTACGAACCGAGTTCTGGCAGTTATTGTCAAACTTTGTTATAATTAATAGTTATTACAAAGCTGAGATGTTCGGTGTGCAGCTAAAAAAAATTGTATAGCGTAATATTATACAGCGTGTAACAGAAAGGTATGGTCATATTTTAGGGCCCTAATGTATATCTGATAAATAACACATAATTGTTGCATGTCGTACATATGTATGTGTAAAAAAAATGTTTTATAACAATTTCAATAATTTTATTTATTTATCATTTACCCTTATACATCAAAACAAACCAATAGTGATGTAATACTATTAAAATTGCGCCTGAATACCCGACTCAGCTGTTAGTGTTGTTTAAGTATCCACTAGAATGTATGATAGTGATATGTCGATAAAAAATCCTATATCTTATGTATTGAAAATAATTTATACGGATTCATTTATCGTGGCTTTTTTATTGCACCGGTGCTATATTATGTGACACTTAAATATGACCACACTTTTCTGGTACACGCTGTATTTGTACGCATTTTATTATATGTGTGCATTTTATTGTGTGTCTGGCAAAAAACAGTAAACGGAAAGTCCTTGGCGCTTATAAATAATGGGTAATTATTTAACGAAATATTCGACAGTGATACGTTTATTACACTATAATAAGTATTTAAATTAAACTGCTCTATGCGGATTTTATCGTTTTGTTTATTCCAAAATCCGTATAAAGTATTTAATGTATACATTCAACATTCGCGTAAACGTAAGACAACGTATACGAGAAAAGATTAGATTTTTGTTTGTGTGTAAGGATCTAAATCAAAAACTACTTAACCGATTTTAAAAATACTTTTACTATTAGAAAACTATATTATCGCCGAGTAACATAGGATATATATTTTTTATTATTGCTATTAACTTATTAACCAAACCTTGCCTACTTTTACGTGGGCGAATCCGCGGGCAGAAGCTAATATTATGTAAAGGTTTTGTTTTAATATCATTTACTAGCTTGTGCCCGCGAATTCGTACGCCTGGCATTTAAAAATGGATACCTATCTATATTTTTCTCCCTTTGCGTTTAAGAAGAAGTTGATCTACACACGTAATAGGGTGAAAAAGCTTATGCTCTCGCCGACCCTCAAACTATTTCTTGTCACCCACGTCATACGTTTTCGAAGTGGTATTACAAATTTCTTACTATTAACACTCGACTTACAGGAGGCGTATCAAGATGAAACATGCACTAAGTAATTTTAATTTAAACCTCCAGCAATACATCTGTGTAAATCGCATTCAAGAATGCCGAAGTTTTTGCGTGATGCACGTATAAACATACAGACAGACAGACAAAATTTCTATCTCACATTGTTTTTCTTAAATATCATATAATAAAATTATAACTGGTCTATGACCATACATATAATATAATATGGACATAGACCAGTTATAATTTTATTATATGTATCATCTATACCTATAATTTTATTATATGCCAACTACGAAAATGGAAATCCGAAATCTCTGCCAACCCCTGTGCGAAAGTGAGCCTATGTATGTAAAAGTAATTGCTACCCACATTCTTGTAGTGTATAAAATAGCATGTAGCTCTATTCTTTCAGGTAATTCCGTGAAAATTTACAACCCATTAAACCTTTCCGCGCTTAGAAGTTAGGACTAAATAGCAAAGCAACTATTTTTGAACTCGAATGAACTTTAGCAGTAAATAAATTGTTTTCGATGGCATGTTGCTCTACTTCGAAAGGTGAAACAATAACAACAGGCCATTCCACTCGACCTGCATATTTTTTAACTTAATGCTCAAGAAAAAAAATAAAAATGTCACACCTTTTCTCGGCATTTCTCGGTAAACGCGGCGAAGGCGACAAATAACTGATGAAGCAGAAATTTCAACAACCTCAAGTAAATTTATGGAGATTGGTCTCCTGGGTTTTTATTTTAAAGTGTTTAGAGTTCATGATCAAATTCCAATCCCGCGGTTATTTTATAAGATGTCAAATAATAAGTTAAGGCTTAGGTAGTATAAAGATATGTTGTAACCTTAATCCGCCTCAAGGCTCTATATGTCCCAACATGTATTATATGAATTGTAATTATTATTGTATTTGTGTTTTTGCAATTATGTAACCTTTTTTAATACGTTTGTAAATATAATATATTCGATTAATTCGTTTTAAAATTAATAATGTAAATAAATTGTAAATAAATTATGTAGGTACTCATTAGGCAACTACATTACATTTAGTATATGATTGCATGTTGCAATTGTTTAAATTGCAGTCTAGCCACTGTCAGTCTGCAAAGAGTTATGAGTTCGACACGGGCTAAAAAGCGGTGTAATCCACGAGTAGTTGTTTCGATTTTAGGTGTTTTTTATATACGCTGTTTGAATGTTATTGTATGTATGTATTCTTTTGTTGTTAATATAATCTTATTTTATTAATATACTAGCCGTCACCTGCGACTTCGTCCGCGTAGATTTTAACTAAAAAGTATTGGTCTCCACGGAACCCTATTTTTTTTTCTAAAATCAAAGTAGCCTATGTTACTCCTTCTAACATCAGCTATCTGCCAGTGAAAGGCCAGTCAAAATCGATTCAGCCGTTTCGGAGATTAGCCGGGAACAGACAGACAAAAATTTAAAAAATAGATGTTTTCGTGTAGATACCTCATATACTGTCATATGCATTAGATAAAAAGCTGTTATTTTGACATTACAAACAGACACTTCAATTTTATTTATTTGTATAGAAGATGTACATATTTAAGATTAAATCGTGTATATAATTTCTGTTGAAATCACTATGACATTACCATTGATGCAAATGTACTAAAATTACATTCTGTTGACCTGGATGCCCTTAGAAATCTTAAAGAGTAATTTGTTCAGCGGTGACATAAATAGGTAAAAATAAATCTGACTGAACATGTTCACCAAGGTCACACTAAACATGATTTACATGGTAAAAATACTACAAAATTTAATTGTATGAGTATTTTAATTACTTTCAAAATTATGTATTGTGAGAGCACATATTACACACTCTTTGTAGGTATCCTTGAAAAAGCCAGCAAATATTATTGTATAAATAACCATTCACCTTTTTATCTTTAAGTGTAGTCGGGTAAAGATATAGGTGTGCGAGATAAGGCTGGTGCGAAAGTTACTAATAATTATTTATCTTGTAATTGGTAGTTAAAACTATCAAACCCTGAGACGTATTAATTAATAATTTATCAGCATTAAATTCTTATTATAGATGCTAAAGTAAACCTTGTTGTTTCATACGTTTTACAACTAAAGTGCTGAACTAATTTGGATGAAATTGGTTTTGGATATATAGCTTAGATATCAAGGAAAGACACCGCCTACTAAAAGTTGTTTGTAAAATATATTGAATATTTATACGATTATATATAATTTTCTTTATTACTCTGGGAGTGTTTTTTCCATAAATATCATTATTATTGACCAAATAAATGGGTTAAAGTATATTACCATACTTTAATTAATTATTATTCAAACGAAGAATGCACAAGTAACCTATAATTAGTCGTGAATATATAAAATCTATAGTATTTTATTTTGAGCACGGAGGCTCCCAATCTTCTTTATTTTTAACATACAAGTCATATGTCAGTGCTTTTATATTGTACTAAAATACTCCGATTCCCCTAAATTCTTGTTTATTTGGCGGCCTCAATTTAAAAACATTAATAGATCATCTGTGTCCCATAGTAACAGACAAACGCTTCAGACGCTACGATAGCGAAAGTTCTTTAATTGAAGAGTCTTGTTTATAGCTTTTTTGTTCCTAATGTTAAAGAACGCGACAGTGTCTAGTTTGATTATTAATCACATTTCTTTAACGCATTTTGTATATTTGTCTGCTTGATGTTCTTAGCTTTGTATAATAAACATATATTTACTTACCCGCAATAAATATAGCACTCAACATCAAGATGATCATTGCTAAATCTTCTAGTATGTACATTTAAAACTTCAGCGTTTATAACTTTTAATTTACAATTTTAAAGTTTAATATGTAAGCACAGAAAGCAGTCCAAGTTACCAATTTTTAAACTTTTAAACAAGACATATTTCAAAACAAGAACTAAAGTTAATTTGAAATGTTTAAGAATGTTATCGATAGCAACTGTTTGATACGTATTAGCTCCGCGTACGTTCGGAACGGGATCTCGCGCCAAACTGAACGGGAGACTGTGATCCTCCGCTGAGAAGAATCCTTTACACAGTTGTTAACATGGGAGTGAGGGACTGTTCACCGCGATAACGGGCCTCGTGCTTTGTTCTATACTTTTATGAGACAGCTTTTACAAAATTGAATCGAGCATTGTTTTAAACGTGATTGATGTTTTATTTACTTTGACAACGATATTTGAATTAGACGTTATTTAAATGTCATGTATGAAAATATCCTATCTGAATCAACACATTATTCGCATGTTTTCAATCGAATTATAGCAACTAATCTGTTACATACGTAATCTTCCTTCATTGTGTAAATAATTAAATACAATATCATTTTACAAATTCGCACTGTTTCATTAATTTATTAAGTAAATAACTTGAATGAAAATATTAATTTCATCCGTATTCAGAAGTTATGTAGCATATAATGTTTCTTTTGAGTAAATTACTTTTAATAATGATCCGAGGTTAGCTCTTTTTTACCAGTATATTAGAAAAATCGATGAACCGGTATTACGTTACTAAATTATTAAAAAAGTTTATATAACACAAACATTTAATTTGGGACTGGGGTCTAACTGAGACTGATTGATTAGGAAGTTTGTTTGAATTATTTTACCATCAATACCGCAAAGTAATTTTCTAATATAACATTTTCAATATCTCTAATATCACATTAAAGTTTATTTTCGATTATTCCCAAACAACCGTTTGTTTGAGCGAATAATCGAAAATAGACTTTATTAAACGAAAATACTTTTCCAATATAAATTTTATTACGTCATTAATTTAGATGTTTTTGGGCAAAGGACTATTCCGTGAGAGCAGACTATTATTCTTATTAAAATTGTTTTCATTTTAGTAATATTATAAAATCCATTAACTGAAATCCGAGCGTTATGTTTTCCTGATACGATTTCGATCAGTAATAATGTCGATTATTGGCAGGTACCTATAGGTAATGATAACAACATATTATGATTTTGTATTTTATACTACTTAGTCCAGTATACGGCCCAACTGATGGTTAGCAGTTCAGTGAGAATTGCTTAGCGCATCATTGACCCTTCAAAACAGTATGGGCTTCTGGACTAAAGTAGTGGAAAGTCGGGAATGGTTTCCCGTTATCTAAATACTCCACTCTAAGGCGTCATGTGGTTACCCATACGAGAGAAGTCTGTTGCGCATCCAATGCATAACGATCAACTAGCCCGACCTGTACCTAGTGCTTTTGGGTTGATGGTGTTCTCTTTTTATAATTGTCTCACTCCCTATTATGTAAGAGCTGAAATCATAGCTGACGAAATGTTGGTGTACCTAATTAACTTCTACTCCTTTGGGGATATAGGCGTGAGACCAAGTTTTTTTTTTTTTTTTTTCAAAGTCAAAGATCATTTATTCATTTAGGTCACAAAGTAACGCTTATGAACGTCAAAGTATATAGGTTAGTGAGTTTACTAAGTTACTGAAGCTACATTTAGGTTAGTTGCTAGGTTCAGGCAAAGGGTAGAGCCTATGAGAAGAGAATATTTATCTAATATTATTCTATGTAATATCCTTTTACTAAGCATTAATAAAAAGCTTGAAGTTATCTTCATTGATGTTATAATCGATGATAATAAAAAGGAAACATCTAAATACTGCTAGCTGACCCGTTCAATAAAAGTTCCATAAACGACATATAGTCATCACAATATCAATTCGAATTTAGACCTTTGACCGTAATAATACCTTAATAAAGCACGTGATATACACGGACGCTTAGAGTCTATAATATTATTTGTTCAAAGGCCTTTCCCCGAAACGCCAGACAATTGGAGGTTTCATGCTATAGTTGTGTACAACTAAACAAAGACTTTGGTTGTTGCGTCAAGGGTAATAAAACGAAGTATAGCGGAGTAATGAAATATTTTGAAGGCATACGCTGACGTCTCTCGGAAGTGCCTTCGTGCATGAGCGACGATGATGTGTACGATTACCTGAACACTCCATTTCTCTTCGGTTTATTACCTATCGCGATAATGCGACGTGACATTAAGAACATATAACAAAATTTTATACGCGTTTTTATTACTTTTCCGATATGTAAGCATAAGGTATTTGGGAACTTGTGTTCTGGTGACTGGTTTCTTAGTTATTCTTTTGGTTGCAGACAGCATATATATATATTGAAGAATCGAAGTATTCTGATACAGTACGTATGCCAGTATATCACAGTTTTCAACTGCCTTTGTAATTTTTTTTAATTATTTAAATAAGTGATTGTAAGTTGTGTACTTGCAAATCTACGAGTTAAATGAGAAATATAGTCAATACATCAAGCAATCATTAGCAAGTGGTACAAAACTGTCGTATACATATATGTCGGAACGGCAATACTGTTAGTTGGCACACTAGCGCCATCTAGTGACACAGAAAGGCATTAGACGGAACGCCAGCACGATCTAGCGGCGCTAGACGGAGTCTACGAGGCGGCGCGAGGAGCGGACAAAGCTCAGTCTTCGTGTTACCGTCGACCAGTGCACCCCTCGTAGGAACTTTCTCGCGTTTTATAGTGATAATAAGTGCTCTTAGTGTGAAGTAGTTGTTAGTTGAATTCGAACATAAGTTATCTGACTACCTACGTGTTTTCTATTGATTGAAACCAATATTTCCCACTGCACGCCCACGTGCTTTGATCCTATAAAATGGCTGATATGGACGGGATAAACGTTACCACTCCGACATATAAATATATGCTGATGTTTCTTGTTTGGATTATGCTGAGAAAGAATTAAATGTAATCTAAAGTTAAATTCAGATGTCATAAATATTATGAAATGGGCACATATAATGGTTGTACAAAATATCAACAAAACCAAATGCATGCAAATACGGTCACCGTATCTTATCTCATAATAATCTAATAATAATAATAATATTCTATCTATTAGCTTGTACTATGGGTACTAGACAATAGATAATATTATTAATACTTTTTTATGTAAATACATACATATTATACATAGAAACACCCAGACCAAGACAAACATCCATGTTCATGCACACAAATGTTTGACTTGTGCGGGAATCGAACCCGCGACCTCAGGCTTGGCAGTCAGTTACACTAACCACTACGCCATAGAGGCCGACATTAAGCGATCGCTGCGTATATAAGCCACAGCTATAAATGCCTCGACGATGATTTACACCAATAATTAAACAATTCTTAACAGCTTAATATTAAATATTTAAAATTGATCCGTCTCTAAATCATCTTTTATATTTAGTTTCTTCTGCGTATGTTTAGAGAAAATTTATTTCTTAAATTAAACGCGCCACGTCTGTAATATTTTGATATATTTATTCTTATTACCGAATGTGTGTGTAAAAGTGAGCGTAGTGAATGTTAAATGAATGAATCGGGAACTACATACGTATGCCAACAAACTTACAGTTTGGCAGAAGTCTTAATTGTTGTGTTGTACTCTAAATAAACACTATCGGTTTCTTTTCTGTCCTTTTTTGTCTAACAATACATTAAACTTCAAAAACTTAAATTATATTTTAAGCTTC
Organism: Catocala sponsa; assembly: GCA_963564715.1. Lineage (NCBI taxonomy): Eukaryota > Metazoa > Arthropoda > Insecta > Lepidoptera > Erebidae > Catocala > Catocala sponsa. The sequence continues at coordinate 13,822,604 of OY751338.1, read as the reverse complement.
ATATTAATTTTAAAAATCAACTCATCTGATCCAGACCACATTTTATACCTTCCTTATTAAGTTCCTTCGTGACACATACACATAAGGCTCTTGAAGCTGTCAGAAGATTAGGAGAAGTAATTTCAACGCACGAATTACATTTTGAATTTTTTGCTGCTGGGCTGGGCCTTTAAAATAGATAAGGCCAGCATAATCCATTGCATATATGTAAGATTTTATAAAACATGTGCTTTCTACTCACGATTTATTTGCTAGGGCCAAAGAACAAAAACATTCACTAAGCGAATAAAGACAACAAAACGCGTCTTGGTTTACTTTAAACATCAACATCGTGAAATTTGGTCTAAGAACACCTTGACACGTTGTGTCAAATGAAAAAGGACCACATAGCGAAATTCTTGTGGTAGCTACATCAAAATACAATAATATTAGAAGAATTAACAATGAACCGAAATTCGCTTCACATTTAGTAATGCCGAATATAAGGATTTTGTGTCGCATTTATTCGTGAGTAATAAAAGCCGAGCTTCATTTTTAGGGTTCCGTACCTCAAAAGGAAAAAACCGAATCCTTATAGGATCACTTTGTTGATCGTCTGTCTGTCTGTCAAGACCCTTTTTGTTCTTTTGAGGATGGCAACAGATATTTCCATTTCGCTGAACCCATACTTATCTTGAAAAGTAATGAAATAAAAACTATAGTCAATAATGCGACATAATCGAAACTGGTAGACAAGAATAATTCTGCTTCAACAAGTTGGACATAAACTTGACCGGTTAATTCTTATTATTGTTGGGTACGTATTACCAGATTACTAACAAAGCTTTTCTCGTATATTACGTACGTAGCGTCGTAGCACTCGAGCTACAATCTGTCTACGACTAAACTTTCATAAGCTACATACATAGGTAAAAAATATAAAATAAAAATCATTTATTACCAAAAGAACATACAATTTGTTGGTATCCAACGGCCCCACACTAGGCAAAGCCTGTCCTGTGGGTGCCTGTTTCGGTTCACAATGCCCGGTTTTAATATAAGTAGCTCGGTCGACATTTCATACATTTTACACTTCTGGGTAACATTTCATATTATTTAAAAACAAAATATTACTGTGATCAAATGATTTACACATAGGACAAAAATGAAAAATAAAAATTTACAAGATGAATACAAAATAAAAGGACTGGGTATCTTATAATAAGTGTTTAAGAATTAGGTACTATATGATAATAAATACATTATATGCAGTGAATATATATGTGTATGTATATGTATGTAGGTAAATATATTTGTGGGTGTGTGTATTCGTATGTAAGTGTTTATATGTGTAATAATATAAAAATAAAATAAAATAAAATAAAATAAAATATCAGCATAAATGAATCAAAAGTCTTTCAGTAGCATCATATGACAATGATAGTAGCCACCTCATGATTTTGAGCTTTGCTTCCGTAATCGAGCATCGTTTGATGTCACAGTAGTTTACTACTTTATTATATAAGTAGCGCTCTATAAAAGGACTGAAGCGCCTTGCGAATGACGTTTTGACTAAAGGTACATCAATTCGAAATACCCGTCGTTTCAGAAGTTTTGGATACGCAACGGACTTCATAACTATTAGATTGACGCATGAAATTAATATAAATAGTTGGCGTACGTTAAGCAGCTTACAATCGTTGTAAAGATCTTTCGTGGCGTATGTAAAAGGCTTTTTGAGCATAGTTTTAAGAACAGATCTTTGTGCTATTTCTATCTGTATCATGAAAGATTTTCCAGCGCTTCCCCAGGAACTGATACAGTATGTTATTATTGACTGGCATAACGCAAAGTATATTATTTTCAAAATATTTACTGGAGTTGATGATCGAAGTAGTCTTATAATATTTGCCGTTTTACGAACTCGATTTGACAAGAAGGAAATATGTGCCCTAAAGTTAAGATTTTGGTCTATCATTATACCTAAATACTTAATAGTTTGAGCTTTATTTAAGTTTCGACAGTCACAGAATTCCCCTGTCAGACACTTATGCAGTTTAATACTGAGCGTGGCGTTTGGGGCTGAGGCAGCAGTCTTATGGAAACAGATATAATGTGTTTTGTCGGCATTCAGAGTCAACAAGTTATTCTGAAGCCAGTTCACTATTTGCTTCATCCCTAGTTCAGCGTTGTGAAAGGCCTCCTTCCATGATGAACCATTGTAAATTATTACTGTGTCGTCTGCATAACAAATAATATCTTTATGAATGCCAACATGCATGTCATTCATGTAAATTATAAATAAAGTAGGCCCAAGGATACTGCCTTGCGGGACGCCAAAAGTTGTTGTGTGTAGGCCGCTGTCATAGTTATTTAATCTAACAGATTGAGTTCTTTCCAAGAGATAACTTTTGAACAATTCCAGTGCTATTCCTCTGATACCAAATTGCTTATCTAGCTTTTGCAATAGTATGGGAATCGACACGGTGTCAAAAGCTTTCGCTAAATCTAAGAATACACCTATACTGCACCTATTTCTATCAAGATATCCTGCGACTGTGGAGGTAAGTAAATGGACAGCTTCATCTGTGGATTTTCCTCTTCTAAACCCAAACTGCCTATCGGAGATAAGGTTATTGATTGCAATATATTTTGTCAGCCTGTTGTTAACAATTTTCTCTAGCAGTTTCGAAAAAGTAGTCAGAAGTGAGATGGGGCGATAACTATTAATCGAGTCGGTAGGGCCACCTTTATATATAGGAGTGACAGAGGCTCGTTTCCATTCCTTAGGAAAAATACCTAAAGCTAGACTCTGATTATATATTTCAGTGAGTGGTGGTATAATGCTGTCTTTTATTTGTTTCAGAAGAACATTTGTCAAACCGTCAACACCTGGTGCTTTATCATTTCGTAAAGAAAGTATAAGACTCTCCACCTCAGATACATCAGTAGGCTCCAGAAAGAAAGAGTGTGTTAATAGGTTATTGGTAACACTAGCTGCGAGGGTTTCTTCACTCTGTTGTAAATTCTGTAATATGTTGTTCGCCAGTTTTTGACCTACCGTTGAAAAATATGTATTGCAAATGTCTAATGAATTTTTGGGGCCTGAACTACCGTGGAGTGTTAAAAGTTCTGTAGGTTCTTTTTTGTTTTGGGAGAGGTGGCAAACACTTTTAATTGCCTTCCACATTGTTTTTGGGTTATTTGTATTACTAGTTATTGTTTTGTTTTCATACTCATTCTTCAATTTACGTATTAGGTTATTGCAGTAGTTTCTGTAACGAGTATAAATTGTACGTTTAAGTTGATCGTTAGGCGAGCTTAGTGATTTTAAATGCAGCCGATCTTTGTGCTGTATACAGCGTATTAGACCAGGTGTGATCCAGGGTTTGATACTGAATTTCGTGTGGCTTATTTTTACTTTGTGCGAGTGATTATTGATTATCTCCTGTAGTCTATTACAGAAGCTATGTACAACTTCATTAATATCAGAGTTTGCTAGAATTGGCGCCCAGTCCTCACTCGACAAGACATCGTTAATAGCCTTAATGTCCCGTTTAACGATAAACCGATCCAGATGCCTATTTGTCTGTTTATTTATAGATAGGCCTAAAATTACTAGATCATGATCAGTTATGTCCGAACTACATATTAAACCTACCACGTTTTTAACGGTGTTTATAAATATATGATCGAGGCATGCATCCCCTCTAGTTGGTTTTGTTATCGCCGGGAAGAGGCCATGTTCTGCTGTTAGACACATATACTCAATATCCTGGCTACTGCCACTCGCTAGTAGGTTAATGTTCATATCACCTGTAAGTACCAGTGTCTTTGATTTGTTTGAACATTCACTAAGCACGCAATCAAGGGAACTAAGGAAGTTACTAAGATTTTTAAATGACGGTGGGCGATATATTCCCAGAATCGTAATTGAATTAGGCAGATCTAGCCGCAAGCAATTTGCATCAGTAATACAGGGTTCGGAAACGCTAGCATTCAGGCAATCTTTCACGTAAACCACCACACCACTGTTTTGGTTAATAGTTTTTGCTGTACTATAACTAGTATACGACTGTATGCAAGGTAATACTGTAGACTCGTCAAGCCAACATTCGGTCAAGATTATAACATCAAATGCTATAGGGAATCTATATAGCGTCAGCTGGAAGTAATCAAAATTTTTGTTTAGGCTCCTTATGTTATAAGTTAATATTCTAAAATTGTAATTGTAAGTTTGTCCAATTGAAGGTATAATATAGCATTGCTTTCTTAGAATTTAATATCAGAAGCACCCAATAACACTTTGCCCGTGGGAATTGAACATTGAAAATTGAACGCGAGACCGTAGTAAGTAGAAAACCGTAGAAGTACAGCAGTCGTATTCACCACCGCTACGCCATAAAAGCCACTGATAATAAACTGTGTACAACTAACTATGTTGATCAGAAAATGTCCCTTAGGTAATTCTTTGTAATATATTTTACTCAATATACGTATATACAGTTAATATACAGTAATATTATATATCATCATCATCATCATCATCATCAGGCTATGATAGTCTACTCAATATATATTATATTGCCTGTAATTGAAATAAACGACGGATTTAGTTTGGCTAATATTATTGTTATGATTAATGTTAGTAAAATTTATTCACGTAGAGCCTTTAAGAACATGTTTAGTAATTCATTCTGTAAACATCATCATCATCATCAGGCTATAATAGTTCACTGCTGGACATAGCCCTAAAACATATTGTCCCCTAATTAAGAAAAGGTTTTAAGAGTTGACGCCTTTTCCCTGAGTTGTTGTAGGTTCGATCCCAGCCCGAGCAAATATTTTTAATCCGTAAATACTATTCGTTGCGTCCGTTTAAATGCTTGGCAAGTCTGCCGCGACACAAGATCTTCTGTTCCTAGTGCGAGAGTAGGATAGAGTGTAAGAGGATGTCATAGCTACCATTGCGAAACGCGTATTCATGATGAAACGTGTAGAAATAATAGACGCAAGAAGACTAACAGAAAAGGGATACAAAGCGAACGAGAATGAGCAGAAAGTGAAGCTATCGGCAGTCACTCTCTATTCACAATTCATCATAAAATCAATAATTGGTATCGATACTTAACCTTTCTGCCAAGGCTGACGACTAACGTAGTACACCAACATTGCGTTTACTCTGTGTAATAATAATAATAAATTTTTTATTCAATAAATAAATAAAAGTCTTTACAAAACACATTACAGGCTACTTATTGTATTAAATTCACATTAAAACTATATTTAATCTAAAGGAAAACATTTTACAATTAAAAATTGGACACAAAAAGTCTTGTTTATAGTCTGTTTTTACATTTTATTACCTGAACTAGGTCAGAGACCTGTGTTTCAGGCTGTTTCTAATATTACATGGTTATTCTATTGTTAATAAAGTAAGGGTCTACAAAAAATATACTAACGAGATGAGAGATTGAAACATTGCTTTGAGGTAGGTAGGTGATATTGACAACGTAACGTTCAAGGGAATTAAATCGAATACTCACTATTAAAATCGCATTTTGGCGTGTAAATAACTAAATTGTGGTATCTTCTTCGAATGTCAAATTTGGTGACGCAATAGGATCGAGTTTCACATTCTACATTAATTATTGTTACTACGAAATGAAATACGTGCGCATACAATCTGAGGACAATACAAAAAAAATACCTACATGGGTAGGCTACCTGAGGGTTTCTTTTTATATAATAATGTCAATAAAAATAGTAAGATAGTAAATAGTTTAGTTTACTATAACTTCTTGAACGTCTAGGGGAAATACGTAAAAAATAATTAAAAATTCATTGTGCAAACAATATACAAACGGACAAACACTTGACTCATTAACGAGTCAAGTGTGCAGCGGACATACATTTGTCGTTCTTTTTTTTTTGATGACTCATTTTTGCGGACAGCGTATGTCCGCTCGACAATTGACGGGTATTAAATAAGTTATAACATATAAATAATATTGTATGAATAAAAAATGTATGAAGAATGAAATCACTACGTATTACGTGCAAGAAATTACGTAATAAGTATCTACTTTCATCAAAACAATTAACTTACTAAAATTCATAATGAATAAGTAAGGTAAGCACTGAATATTTTTTGCTCTAATGAAAAGGTAATATGATAGACTTTTCAGTGGAGAAGTGGTCTTCATTCGATCGATGCTTCAACTGCAAATATAGGTAAGTAAGTTAAATAGACTATACCTATACTTCCAGGAAAAAGGCGCAAATCTGTATATGTATCGTTAAAAAAATACTTTAAGTAATTTACGAAATGCCTCTGTAACATAATTTCATATTATTTACGGTGACACTTAGAGCCTCGCAAGTAACCCTTTTTATCAAATTAAATTTATGTTACGGCTTACGGGATAGCTTACGCTTAAGACTTCTTATAGTAAGCAATAACGGGAAATATATTAAGTGTGAGCTACACTCAATATAACCTGAAGGTAATAAACTTTCTAGTTAGTTCTCTGCTTCACCATTTTCTTGATGCATGATAACATTTGTGAGTACAGTCAATTCTTTGGTACATATGATATATTTCACTTGAGTAGGCACATAATTAACATTGCGACACTGTCGCCGACCTGAAAATTAAGTGTGGGATGACATCAATTCCACATTCGGAGAAAACGCTATTCGGTTTTTGTCTCAGTATTAAATTCTGAGTAGCAACCACGAAGTTAGGTTTTGTATTGACACCGAGATACTTGCTCTTTACAAAGTTGAAACTTAAACATTGCTGGTAATATGTAAATACGATACCAATCTTTTAATAACTTCGAGAATTATATAAACTGATTTAATGAACCGCAATATTAAAAGAGCCAAATCAGACCACGATGTACTACTAATAGCATCAATCATCAATCAATAACTAAAAAAAAAATACTGGAAATACGGGGAATAACGGGCACTGGAAGGCTCGTGCCAATCATACAATAACTCGCGTGTGATCAAGAAGCAGAAGAGGTAGAATGCATCAGATCAATGTACAATTAGGTGCGCACCTTATCTGTGATCGTTTAACATGAACACCTACTAATGATATTACCTCGTGTCTTTTCTAGTTACCATTATGAAAACAATTAAATACCTATATATTATTTAAACGCGTACTGACGTATAGCAGGTGATTAAATCAGCACTCTGTATTATTAAACCCATGCTCAAGTACTGAGTGGTGCCTTTGAATGCTTAGCTTACTAACATGGACGCATTAAGCAGCCTAACTGCGTCTACCGAATCACATTATAACTAATATACAATGATACGTCTACAGTTTCATGACAAAGAGAATACCTACCTTGTAGATTAGTCTTTACATACTTAGACACTGTCATGAAAGCTCCTATTAATATCTTCTATTAATAGCTCCTATTAATTAAAACGTTTGGGAATTTGCCCTTATTTATGTTTGATCTCTATACTTTAACCACTTAATCCCGAAGTAATACGTTATTTGCCGTTATAACTCAAGTCACTCGAGTAAAATTGGAATCGAATCGCATCACTAATATAAAAGTGGATTAAATATAATGACCACCAAAAATACTAATTGCGCAGCAAAATATGCTTACTAAATATATTAATAGTTTTTGGAACGAATATTAAAGGACCGTAACTACTGACATAACAATTCCCGCAAGGCAAAGTACTAATGGCTTGCTGCTAGCGATTAATAACAGCTGACCCATATGCAAGTTTTGTTAGTCCATGACAATATTTATAAGTGTTGAATAAAAGTAGCGGTGGCCCAGAGGATAATGAAGCCATCGGCAATAGCCCAGGGGATAAGGCATCGGACTGCCGATTGAGATGTCATGTTTACTTAATAACCCCAATAAGTCCTTTAATACTACGTGACGACGGCGTGAGCCTACTCCGGACAGAATCACTTCAGCTTAGCTTGAGCACAGATAATATAATACTATACTAGTAGCTAGGTGACCGTTATATCCAATATACATAACAATAAGAATAACAGTAACCCTTTATACAAAATAAAGAACTAGTTTTTTGATACACACGAACTAACATTTAATAGCAAAAAGCAGTGCACGTTGCGGTTAGCACACAATAACACTGTCGTAAATGGGCCTCGCAGGGGATTAAACTGTACGTGAGATGCGCCCGCCGGCTGGGCATTACTAGAATGCATTCCATATAACGGACAAATAGGCATTCGCACCTCTGAGCCGTGGGAGCACGTAAAGCCCTCGGGCCAGGCTGTGAAGTGCTACCGCGATAGTCGGTATAGATAGTGACGATGTAGTCAAATAACCTAACAACGAATATGTTTTGAACATCGTTATTATGTCTGGATGTTGTATGCACTAGACAAGACAAGACAAGTTCAATTAATTCCAGTTTTTAGTCAAGCTTTGAAGCATAACTTTAAACGAGTCTTTAATCAGGAGTATGTTCAAATCGTACTAACAATAAGTGAATTACTTCATGTCAAAGTTATTTTAAAGTAAGTTTTTATTAAAAGGAAATATAAACTGTTACTCACCGCTGAACTATAAAGTTCAGCGGTGAGTAGCAGTTTATATTTCCTTACTTGAAGTGCATAATTATGTTTGCTCTTAATATTATGATGACGGATGAATATTTAAATTTAATTCTTTACAACTTTGAGGTAAAGCTAGTATTTTAAGCAATATATTTGTACAAGCGGTGACGAATGAGAAATTAACGCAAATATTGCAATTGATATAATTTGAACCTGCAAGGCCAATTTTCATAATAAAACTGCTTAAAATTAAACTTTAATCTTGTTCCTGTGTCATAAATATCACTAATATTGATTTCCTAAATTATAATAAACGTCAAAAGTGAATAGAAATAGTATTTTAGTTCACATTTAACGTGTAAATTATGATGTACATATATGTACCGCACGTTTTTATAACAAAATAAGATACCTATTGATGACTAGTTTTCCCCTGCGGCTTCGCTCGCGTTAATATAGTTTAGGTTAGATTCGGGCATTTCCATCAAGGAGGCGGCGGAGCGGGAGAGGGAGCGCTTAAACCCTCTCCCCAACCGCAGAACCGGGCGCCGGAGGGCGCGAGATGACCTCCAGCCACCCTGAGGTTTTTCCTGGGGATGGTGGGCTTCGTGGGCCTGCCCGCCACTCGATCAGCACCAGTTTCGAGAGGCGTAAGTAGGAATTAAATGTAGTCATGCCCGAAGGGTAGGTCTTGTTGTGTAGTGGCCTGCCGTTTCATACGGCGGGTCGCAACCTCGGCGTGGTAACGATGTGAAAGTGAGTCGTGCGTCCCCGTCGATTGCGGTTTTGTCGAGGAACACCGAGGTAGGTTTAGTCGGTATTACCGGTATATCCATTATCATCATTACCATGTTTCTCTGTCCCAGTGAGTCCGACATAACCCCTTTGCCCCCGCGAAGGGGTTATGTTGGAATCTAAAAAAAAACAGAAGAAATGGTTAGATTAGTAACAATATTTTTTTCGAGATTAAAGGTACCCTATGTCTTTTTCTGTTCCCCTGACAACGTGCAAGTGTGCGAAATTGCGTGATGATCGGTTTAGTAGTTAAGGCGCGAAAGCGTAACAAACAAACAAACTCACATGCGCATTTATAATAATAGTTAGGATTAGGATTTATAATATTAGTTAGGATAAACTGTAATACACTATTTGATTTTTTTGTACTTTAAGTAGCCTGCATACTTCTACTCTCATTGATAACGAATTTCATTAAAATTCATTAAACTTTTAGACGTAGGCACAGCCATAATAGATTTACTAAACAAGGAGAATTACTTACGCATTTAATTAAAGGATTATAATAATATTTGTTTAATAAATTATTATAATTATTTGTATTTGATAAACTATAACATTATCAGCTATAGATAAAACTCACCTGATTTTATTTTTAACTCGCCATCAGTACGGTAGAAAATTAATTTAATTCAATTATTTATTGTTACAAATGTTGCATACTGTGCCCAGGATTTCAAAGAAATGTCAGGAATTTAAATTGTTTGTAAAAAAAATATTTTATAGTAAGGCGAATAATTCTCATTTTATAAGGTTTTGGTAAAAAACAATAAAAAATGAAATATGTTTGTTTTGTTATGAAAGTGAATGAAGCCAGAGAAGTGTGTTAGGATCGTGCAAATGGAAATCCGTAGTCTTTGCCTACCCCTCTGGGAAACAGCCATGAATCTGTGTATGTATGTATATATGTACAATAAAAATATTAAGTCCCATTAGGTGCTTTCTATGTCTTTGCAAGAAGACTATAAAATATATAACATCTGTAATCATATTAATAAACAAACACAATTCTGTCTTTCTTGGCCGTATATAATGCCTAAAGTGAGATCTTTTAGAACCTAAACGCAAAATTTAACTATAATCTTAGAATGACTCACCGCCAGCATGTAAATCTACATATCCACCGCAGTAAGAAATTGTATACTCTGGCCAGATAAATATGTTGCAAATTTGACAGGTGTGGTTAGATGCCCAATATTTAATTTTATAGGCAGGACATATTTTGCTTCGCATTGGAAACGTCAGGGGTTATAATGACCCAGCATGACATAAGCCGTGTTAAAACAAACTTTTGTGTCTGTCCTATCTTTGATCTAGGTATGATTTATATTTGAGTATACATATTTATTTCACATAAAATAAAATATATTAGGTACGAAAATCTTACACCACCTTTTCACACTTTGCCTATGATTGACGTTTAATATTAAATTCAAGGTTTATTTTTGGTAAATTTGGTATTACAAATAATGTATATCACCAAAGTCGTATCAGATTAATGGATATTAAGTTTTGGAGTTCTATTTAATATTTATAAACTAAACAAAACAACCTTGTCGGCCTAGATGGCGTAGTGGTTAGTGTAACCAACTGCCACGCCTGAGGTCGCGGGTTCGATTCCCGCACAAGTCAAACATTTGTGTGTATGAACATGGATGTTTGTCTTGGTCTGGGTGTTTCTATGTATAATATGTATGTATTTACAAAAAAAAATGTATATATGTATGTTTATCCATTGTCTAGAACCCATAGTACAAGCTCTGCTTAGTTTGGGCTAGATGGTGTTTTGTGTACGTGGTAGAATATTATTATTATTATTATTCTCTTTATTACTTATTTTCTCTAATAATTACATTTTTAAATATAAATATAAAAATTACGTATATTTAAAAATATAAAAACTGAAATGACCCACCGATATCGGGTGCAGGGACCAAGCTATCGGTTGTTAGAGCTCCAGAGAAAGGAACCTCCGCACTATGCGCGCCGTGTCGAGCAATACTGCCTTCTGAATCGAGGACTTGACCCAGCTATTCAACGCGAGCCTCTTAAGATGGTGGTCGAGGCTCTTGGCAATTAACCCGTTTACCGAAACGACTATCGGTACAATGATCGCCGAGCCTACATCCCACATGTCGACAACCTCGCGAGCCAAGTCCAGATATTTAATTTGTTTATCTTTTTCAGCTTTCACGAGGTTCTCGTCATGAGGGATGGTGACATCGATGATCATTGCAAGGCGCTCTAATCGATCTATCACCACAATATCTGGCTTGTTAGCCACAACGGTTCTATCAGTGATGATAGATCGATCCCAGTACATAGTGACACGATCATTCTCGAGAACTGGATCGGGCACATACCTGTAGTACGGTATCTCTGAATCCACAAGATTGTACTTTATTATTAACCTTCGTAAAAAGCTTTAAAAATCTATCATTGAATATTGTGCATTTTTTTAAATTGATTTAACTAAGCTCTTCAAAGGGATGTTTTTACTTGCGAACGTTTTCCATTTGGCACTCAATGTTCGAAATTTCATTATCAGTGAACCAAAGAGTGTTGACAGGTAGCGAGGTTGAATAATGGCATTAAATGTTGCAAACATTCATTTCGACGGTGACCGCAACACCAGAATTATTCACTAATTGGTTTACAGTTTAATTCAGCGACAGATATAGCTTAAATTTTGAACTAAAGTATCTTAAACCAATAGATAGTACTTCGAAAGATGTTTACGTATTTAATACATATGGAGATAGCACGATAGGATATAGCACGGTATCCACTCTACTCTGAGATATAGATCAAACTGTGGCAACTCAACTGCGGTAATACTTTGGCCGTAAAGACTTTTCTAAGGCAGGATTACGTAATAACTTTGTTTGGATACGATTAGAGATATCTTATTATATATGATTAATCTAGTTTTGTACAGTGACTACGCTTCTTGAAAATGTATTGTGATGTTGGTGGTGGACTACTGTCATCTTTGTCCCAAATGGCCAGCGTTTCATTTTTGAGGGATTGACAATGGCCGAGAATACCTATAGGTTGCCCCTAGGAAATGGTAGTTATAATCAGACAGGCGATATGTGTATATACAAACTTGGTACAATAAATAGAAAGAATAGTTTTTAGAGTCTGATAGACATCATTTTATTTACCTCTATTCATTTTAAATATTTACCAGAATATTAAACATTTGTAATAAGTGGGAAATTTTATAGCCTTCAAAACGACGTCGTTCCATTGTAACTTTTTGAGGTGAAGGAAAAACAAACAACGTTTACACGTTTAATTAGGATTTAATTTTATGTTAATGCCTTCCTCAAACAGGCAAATTCAATTTAATGTACATCAGATATCTGCAAATAACATAATGTCAATTTATATCTAAACATTAGACAATAATCTTGGCATAATTATAACGTATAATTATGACAATAATCTAGACAAGACAAAGGTCTAGATTATTGTCAGTATTACATTCCTAGAATTCAGGTTTACTGGTTGATGTTAATTGGAGTGCCATTGTTCTCGATGTCAATAGTTGTTCGATGATGCGATTCTATATAATTTATTTATTCAAATCATTATTAAAAATATTTAATTAACTTTTAGTATCAATCCTAAATATATTAAATAGACGTACACATATGCGCATCCTATCCGCGAAGTACCTATCCTATTCCCTCTGACCCTCTTCTATGACGATGATAACAGGCTCCTGCATCTAAAATAGACATAATTATGTAGATTTATCCACTTAATCCTGGATGTTATTTTTAACACAATGATAGAGAAAACTATTCTGAAGCTTTAACCTAAGCTGTAACTCAATTCTACAACAGCTATTCTTTCATTTTATACTTACGACAAAACACCAATTATACCAACCTACATGTACAACAGTACATATCTCTCTAATCAATTGATCCATTTATGCTATGATTGTGACAAACAGTTAATTTAATAAAAGGGATTTTGCTGCCACAATAAAATACCTATAAACGTATTCCTTAATACGGAGGTATTCCGTCAACCAGCTGTCTTAATCAAATAACGTGTTTTACTTTAAACAATGCGGCTTACTCCAAACAGGATTGTAAGAGTGGAATGCAAGTGAGGAAAAATTGTTCTTATCTTCATACATATTTTCTCCCGGATTAAACACAATTGGTGCGTCAGCGGTGTTCGAAGCCAAACGCTGCGATAAGGTTTTAAATGTAAGCTTTAATATTAAAGATAATAAAAAACTAAAAATCCAGCTTACTTTTTCACAGAGTTATAATGACTGAAACAAAAGGTGTGCTATGGTTTCCATTTTGTTAAAATCTTTTGTTCTCTTTTATGAGATGTAATCTACTACAATCAATACCACCACTCAAAATTTAATATCACTGTGTCTTTCAAAGGTTATAATGACGGAGACGCTTAAACGACTTCGTTAGACACGTAAGATACCTATATTTAATCTTAGCCATAATCGACATGTCACTGATATTAAATTTTCTAGATTATAAGGCACTTTTTTAAGCTTACGTAATATGATAATGTTTCGAATATGATAATGCACATCAACGTTTATTTTGTCAAGTAATGGTTACTATGCCTTCCGTAAGCGACGGGCTAACAGTACATCAATACACTTCGGAACTCCATTATGTAAGCTATGTTCGCTTATGTAGTCCGACAGAAGATTAAATAAAAACATAGCTTTTTAAATTTAAATACAATCGTTGTCACCTTAAAAATTTAAACATTGAAAACCAATTTGAATTTCAAACTTCGTACGGATCATAAGGATAATGTTGTGCTTTAAAACAAGTTCGTCGGCCTGCGGAAACTCTTTTGTTTGCACCGAAACATTATACAGCTACCAACAAATTTGAGAAAGTTTTTTCATTACGAGGGTAAAGTACATAAATTTGCCTAAACCTGAAATGCTAAGTGGTAATAATTATGTCGAGTTTTGGACTTTGCATAAATTCCCACTACCCTAAAGTGCCATTCTTTCTTGGATTTTAATAAAAATCTTGTTTATGATAAACCACATAACTAACAACATTTTTACCTTTTTATATCCACCGAAATGGTGTTTAATTTTCTAAGCTTAATTAAAACGAATGAGGCGGAAGAGATGGCTCATATAACCTTATGCTGTAGGTACATTTATTTATTCAAACACACGTGATAGTCACTGTGTACAGTACAAAACCCCATTCACTTTGTGTGGTGTGGAATAAAAACGGGCGTGGATGAGTGAAATAGGGCTTTACTTTTTTCTGTAGCGTCATGCAACACCGGCTTTTATATTCATGATTTACTATGAGTTTTACAGATGAAATATGTCTAAATAAAATATGACTGTACAAATATTTAATACGTTGTGTATAGATTTTTTGTGAGGATAATCCGTATTACTGATTGGCGTCTATAGTACATTATTGGGAAATGTGAAAGCTGATTAATTTCTCTGCTTGAACAACGAATTAGAATTATAACTGTCGACAGTGGAGTCCCGTGTTCGTTTTCTATCAGACGGGGTGTTATTATTTTGGCAGACATTCTTAGTACGTATAACACGGTATGTTTAGGACCACGCGTGAAAAAGGCAAAAATTTAAGCCTAGCCCAGTGCCGTATTCCAAGCACATACTACTTTGTAACGAGAATTGCCTAACAGAAGAACCCAATGTCATTTAACCCGGCAATCGAGCCCAGTGCCTTACAATAGCCTATATGCATACGCGCTAACTTATTGTCACGGAACCAACGAGGCTGGTTTATTTATTATTATAACATAGAAATATATATGATAAAATATATAATATATAGCCCGCGAACCGTGGGATATAGGGCTGCGTGCATTTAATATACAGGATATACAGGCGTAAGCCTTCCTTTGATAAATGCAAAACATGATAATAAACACGTATCACTTATTGTATAATTACATTGTCTGCTCGTGTTATGATTAAAAGTTTTAAGGTTGTAGTCGCCACGCGCATTGTATTTTTGTTAAAATGAGGCATGGCACTCATAGCACTTTCTAGCAAGGCAAATCATGTTCTTAATATAGATGGATATTTTTGCTACATCACGGTATTGGCGTTCCATAACAGCGAATATACGCTGTAGTAATAACCAGTGTTACAATAGATTAAACATTTTCAAGATACGTAGTCATGCTGCGTTTTCTCCTAAGTAAAAGTCTTCATAAAAAAGAAGACACGCTCTTTCTTTGTTTCAATTATAATATCTATGTATTATTTTATACAATGGCTATATACAATGAATATAGCACTGACATACGCTGTGCGTAAAAGTTCAATAAAAGTAGAAAATAAATTACATATAAAGACATTACTACGTTTTGGCCTTTGTGTTGAAACACAGCGTCAATCGTAGCGTGAGACTCTTGCCAATTTGAGTGACGCAGTCACGGCAAACGGAATGCGTTTGCCACAACATGCGTTTTATGCACCGTATGACGTACTAACTAACCGAGTGCTTTAGAGTGTATTCTTTTAACTATCTTGTTGATATGCAGAAATAACAAATAGTCAGGGTTCGAACCATCTCCGTTTGACCGTGAAAAGTAACGAATAGATAAAGTTACAATCGCATTTATAAGATTATTATGGATTGTAATAAATAATATATTTTATCATCTGTTAATAATTTATCGCTTTTGTAAATAGAAGCAGAGAAAAATTTGGTGACGATAAAATTTGGCCGAAATTTATGATTTTCGGTAACTCCCATAATAAATTGGCTTGACGCCAAATATAATTGTTACGTTTCTATTGTCGCTGGTTACCATTGTAATATCACCCTTATTATTCGATTGTTCTGAAGATTTGAATACAGAGTTGTAGTAGGTACCTATTCGCACTTATATCGAAACATAAAATTTGTATTAGTTCTGCAGCATGAAGTTGAATCGATGCATTTCCTTCTACTATGATGAATACTAAATTTTGCCCGCAGCTTCGCTCGCGTAAATGTAGCGATTGTAAATTTTTTATCCCTCAGAAACAATACTTTTCTATAGAACGTATCCTATGTGCAGAAAGGTTCTAGAGTGGCGGCCACGCACCGGAACACGCAGCAGGGGTAGGCCCCCCACAAGGTGGACCGACGACCTGGTAAAGGTCGCGGGAAGCGGTTGGATGCGGGTGGCCCAAGACCGGTCTGTGTGGAAAACCTTGTGGGAGGCCTATGTCTAGCAGTGGACGTCTTTTGGCCGACATGATGATTATACTATGTCCTTTTGTGTACCCCTGACAACGTGATTACGAAATTTCGTGATAATCGGTCGAGTAGTTAAGACGTAAAAGCGTAGGCAACATACAAACTCAGATTAACATTTATAATATTAGCAAGGATTATGTTAATAATTTACAATTTAAATATATGTAATATAGACACATCTTCTTGTGACATCTCATCTCATGTCGACACGGAGAAATGGTAGGTAAGTAAACACTTTTTTCTGTAAGAAAGTAATGCGTTAGTTCACCACGTTAGTTCAGTGCGGGCTAGCAGGCTGTATACATCTTCGAAAACATTATGGAGAGCTCTTGACTTTAGGTAAGCAGGTTTTTCTACGATTAGTACGATACTACTAAGATAAGTCCGGCAAATCAATTAATTGTGCGTTGGGAGGGTAATAGATACCACTGCGAAGCAGTCCAATGGTTACTCTTATAGGATGTCATTGTTTCTTTATTGTATTTTTACAATAGTTATTAAAAAGAAAGCCTATTTCCATCAAATAAAGGCAGAAATCCTTTAGACAGTATTTAACAGTAATAATTGATTATTTTGAATATAGCATCAGGTAATATTTGATAACGTCTAACAATACTCTACCTTAAATGTGACATTGTGAATCTTCATACGCTCGTCTTAATCACGTTCGACTTTTTGTTTGAACAAAAAGCTCTCACAGTTAGGTACCTACTAGGGAAATGAATAGGACATTGGAAACTCCGCATTGCACCAGTTGTAATAGCAAGCGCCTATTGCCACGAGAAAACCAATGGAATGTATTGTCATCGGGATTTATGGAGTTGTCATTTTATGCGAAAGCCTTTTTGTTATTACGTATGGTATTGAAAGCATGGCATTCATTTGAAAGCGTCACGTTAGTAGTATGACCTACAGGATACACCAACATGATGTACCCTCTAGGACATGACGACGACGATGTGACGATGTAGTAAAATCTCTTTAATACAGCCCCTGGTGTATCATATTTTGCAATACTACAATCATATTCAACATTTTAATGTTTCTTTTTTATTAATAGTAAAAGGGCTTTGGATGAGATGAATTTGACACTGGTCAGCTATGTAGCATAATAAAATAGAGCATGAGTTCATAATTGATTTAAATAGATGTAGTCAGCCTGTTCCGGTATTTTCAAAACCAATACTAAACTGACTTCAGCCTTTGATGCCAGTTTCTGCATTACCGTCAACTACCACAAGGTTTCTAAAAAACAGATCAACTTAAAAATTTGTTAGCAAACGGCCAAAGGCATATCAACTGCTGTATTTAGCTAACTGAGTGAGCAACAATCAATTAAATCATTCGACATAAGTTTGATTTTAACATGTCATTAAAACCATGCGGTTGCCGCTTTCACCAAATACAGGGACATTTTGACGCCTTTTGTGACTCGCGCTCTGGATAGCCTAATACTGGACAGTACAGACAGACTAAAAACTGTATTACTAACTACTAATCTCTTGTAATTTAACAAAAAAATTAGTTATAAATGTATACTGAAGGTCATTTATTTTAACACTTATTAGTAGATAACGTCTTTGATGCCAGCATCAGAGATTGTTTGTAAAGGCCAACCTTTACAAACAATGCAATACCGGTCACGAAAAACAACATAATATATCATGTGCGGGTCTAACCCACAAAACTCGTTGCATTACTAATGGCGAGATGAGCACTTGAACTAAGCATAGTTCATGCAATCTCGGTATGCGTAGCGACGCATGCCGAGATTGTATTTCATAATTACCGTCATATATGGTCACACAAAACTAATTTTCTAAATTTCCCTATAATGTGACGTAGGTGACACGG
Source organism: Catocala sponsa (assembly GCA_963564715.1). NCBI lineage: Eukaryota > Metazoa > Arthropoda > Insecta > Lepidoptera > Erebidae > Catocala > Catocala sponsa. The sequence goes on along the minus strand of OY751338.1, from coordinate 13,804,142 downwards.
GTTTTTTGATATAAAACGGCCTGTGAGTTACGACAGCGTAGATATAATTACAAAAGATTACGGTTTATATAAGGTCCTCTCGAAATGCCGCTCTAATTTTTGAATAAGCATTTTGTGAGGACAGAACAGGTTGTGGAAATATTACACAATTAACAGTGTAATTAAAGTTTTTAGGGTTCCGTACCAAAATTAAATAAGCCTGGTTAGGTTTATTTCATTTTGGTACGAAACGCAGACGAACAAAATCTCACCACAAGGTTTTGCGGTGGGATTTTGTTCGTCTATCTATCACAGCTGCTCATATGCAATCACTAATGTTATAAGCTTTAAATTGGGACTAGTTATAAATAATGCTTGCCTAAATTCATACAGTTTATAACAAGTATTTTCTGTTCAATGCAGATCCAAAGGTGATATACAGATTTTAAGTGACACTCTTAGTACAAATGTATTTTTATTTTGTATTTTGCCCCGTAGTTTTCTATATGTGATGAAATTTTGACGAATATATACGAGTACCATACAGTCGGGGACTATTTTGCATAATCACAGCAATCGTATACACTACAACATGTTATTGTAAGTATTAATTAATATAATAAGCGTGTACGTTGTAAAATATAGAAATTCAGAGGAAAATTACAAATTTGCAAATAAATATGAGGACTAATTACTTTCATTGCAATTCAGAATAACCAATAACTGTTTATTAGTTATCGAAATTAATAAATTAATTTATTATTTGCGTAGTGTTACATTGTTTGTTTAATGTATATTAAAAACAAAATATACGTCCAATTTAACTAAATATTATGCTAAATGTGTGATATATTTCGAGCAACATTAAATTGAAGCGAATGTGATATTTAGAGAACATGTCTTTACCAGGGACGTTATTTATTTCAGCGGGTTAGTCTGGTCAACGCTGTGCCAAGATATGTCCGACCCATATTGTAATTTATTTCCAAAGAACATATTATTTGTCCACAAAATATAATATAGTCCAGAATTTATGAATGATTGTCACGTATATTATTATAGGATGGTCCAATATAGTTATATTTTAGGATTGTAAAGTATGGGTGATAAATAGCGCCGTGAATTTACTTTTTGGAAGCTCAAATATTATTTTTAATCAGTTAACATTGGTATAAATCTTTGTTTTAAACTCTGTTGCTTCTATGTCAAAAGTAAAGTAGCTTCTTAAGATTTTGTTTTCCTTGGTAATTTATGGATATTTAGGACAGACTCGGGCATGCAAACGCACTCTCAACAATTAATTCAAATTATCATATCTGTCTGATGGAAGTATGCTGAATCAGCACTTTGTCATGTCCATGATTTAAAATTATTTTTCTGTGGCAAACTATGACTATTTACACAATTTTCAGAGAATAACGTTAAAATATATTTATATTATATTTTTAAACATTGTCTAAGTGCTATGTACAAAGCTTTTGTAGAATATTTAACAAACAAAATAAATCTCAAAAGAAAACCGACGTCAAAACGCCAGTTTTTTAACATCAAGAGGCTTTTAAAGTGACCAGCTTTCATCCACGTTTTCATCTCAGTGTATGGATATTTTGTTTTATTTTGGATATTGTGTAACATTATTAAGATACTAGCTTTTACCCGCGGCTTCGCTCGCGATAAACGTATTAAAAAAAAGAAATATTTAAGACTACCTGGTAGGTAACTATATTGTACCTACCTATATATTGCGAATATTAAAATCTAGAGAATTAAAATTAATAACTATCCTACTTTACCTATATTAAATTATAATTACCTAATACATATACCAAAGTTAAGTATAATAATAAAAGAGAAAATGAAACACATACCTAAATGAAACTATTTATGATGAAAACTAATCTAAGCTAGGTACCTAATTAAATAAGAAAAATGCGTACGTGCTCTAAACTAATATCTACTAAAACATATACGAATAACTGATCCTACCTAACAGTCTTAGAAACAACCTACGTTACACATTATTAAATATACTACATATACCTTAAAATTAAATCTATATTACACCTTATAAAAATAAACCTAATAAGTAACCACTCTAAAGTCTACCGTACTGTCCTGAAATAAAAAGGTCGCGCTGAAAAGCACGGTTTAAAATTGCAAGCATACAATTTATAAAATGTCAATAAGAACGAACGCTCGCCGCTCGACACGTCCGTCCGCTTCAACAGTCAAAAAATGTATGGAGAGAGATGCTTTTTTTGTGCTAGTTGTTGGCCTCAGATGGCCTTTACAACTTTACGCGGAGGAGACGCCGTCCTTATATAGGCTTGCGATCCGTGGCATCGCGCGCCATGCTAGTGCCGCGAACGGTTCAAGCCAAATTCGATCTTCGGCCCTACATTTAGTTAGTGAACTGCGGTTGACATAAAGGGCGACAAAGTTATTATTTGCGGTTGGTACAGTAACAGTGTCTAGGGATTGAACCGCAAAATTTAAGTTTGTTTTTTATTGTATATACTTTTCCGGGATAAAAAGTACCCAATGTGGTGCCCAGGATATTAAAGTATAATAATACGAAGTTTCATCGTAATCGAACTGGTAGTTTTTGCGTAATGCTTGAACAAACAGACAGACAGACAAAGCGTTCGGTTTCGATCTAGTAACACCCCCTGCTATTTATTTTTTAATATTTTCAATGTACAGAATTTACACTTCTACAGATTTATTATATGTATAGATTAGCGCAGTGTAAAGTAGCATAATTACATTACTCTCTCAAAATAGCTAATAAGCTAGGCCAATTGCTTGTATTAAGTGTGGGTGTCACGTTAGTAATTGCTCAAACCTAATCAACAATGGATCGACCACCCGACCCACTCACAAGTTCGATGCAGGAGCTTCGAACCACCGCTTTGCACAAAAATTTAGGTATCTACAAAGTTAAATTGTGTTATTTTTAAAATGAAGAATTAAAGAACTTTTCCATATTTCACTATTAAAGGAACAAACCCAAAACGATGAGGCAGAGCTTAAACATTTAATCTTAGCAGTCTGTGTCGTTGTTTTGTTAAATTCAGCTATTTGTACACCCGCATCAAGAGTAGAAATTCTTTACAACACTTATCAGCCGCTCTTTCTCTCATATATTTCGATTTTTAATTTGATATCATGCTAAACGATATAAAAATTCTATCATCATTAAAGATACGTGATCTTTACCACGCTTCAGTTTGAACTCTCTCGTTTTTACTTAGCACATAAAAACGATTTTAAACATGCATAAATTGTGTAAAATGTACGATAAAATACAAAGCACCCAATGTTAAACGATTTTAACTTTAGTTATTATTTTTTAGCTGTCAGTGATTTGTGTAAAAATGAATTAATTGTATTGTGTTTGTATTTTATACTGGAACAATAAAGGTTTAGCAAGCAAGGTATTTTATGGCAGTAAAAGTTTTATTATTTGTTTATCTAGTCTTTGTATTTTTACTCAAATAAGTCAAATATTTTTTAACAATATGAATTTAACTTGCTGATTCAGTGAATTCAAAAATATTTTTAGAAAAATGTGATGTCGTGCGCGTCAGCTACCTATGCTGCGCAAAGCTGGATAACTTATATTAATATCGCAGACTGATTACATATAAAATACAATATCTTTATTTAATTGTTAAAAACAAGACGGGCGACACGTCCGATGCTTTTGGCCGCAAGACGTGGTATTCCGTCGCTTCCGCGGACAAGTACCAGCCGAGCGCACTAGTATTAAGTGTACGTAGTGAAGTTTAACTAACATAGTATTAAGGTCTATTTACTAACATCAAATCGGCCTCGATGGCGTAGTAGTTAATGTAACCGACTGCCACTCCTGAGGTCGCGGGTTCGATTCCCGCACAACTCAAACATTTGTGTGCATGAATATTAATGTTTGTCTTGGTCTAGGTGTTTCTATATAGGTATAATATGTTTTATGTATTTATAAAACAAGAAAAGTATATATGTATGTTTATCCATCGTCTAGTACCCATAGTACAAGCTCTGCTTAGTTTGGGCCAGATGGTGTTGTGTGTATGTATTATAAAATTTTATAATATATAAATTTAGATTAAGGTATTTATCTATGGGCCTATGCAGCCCGAAATAAATGAGTTGAAATGATTTGATATTAATGACTTATACCTCGTGAGCGATAAACATTGTGGATGATACCTCACTATTATTTAAATTAAAACGCCAAGAAACGGTTCTGGACGATGTAAACATTGCTATCTCGAAAGTAGTTCACTGGTTTGATGTTAACAGCCGTCGGTCCCGGCTGCCATGAACATCTATGGCAGTCGTTATTGGAAATTCAGTGCCTTCTAATATATTTTTATTTATTCAGAAAACTTACAGTTACTTATAGCTAATTACATAAATACTTTAACAACTAAAAACCATTTACACGTTTTCACATTTATACTTATTGTACTTGATCTTAAGATTATAAAGGATTTTTTATATTACACAATACATAACATTAAACATTAAACATACCTATCATTGAACCGATTCAAACCACTGGTTGGCAAGAACACTCCTATAACCTGAGGCACTTGTATTGAATAAGTCTAGACTATCTAAATTTGCTAAATTATTTATATAACTCGCAGTCCTTATAAAGAACGGGCCTTTTCTATAATTAGTAGTGGCGTGAGCAACATGCAGAGGATAGGGTACTCTTACCGATCTAGTAGGTACTCTTAATAGTAAGTTGCTGAGCAGACGGGGAGAGTCAATTTTAGATTGGGCTATCTTTACTAGAAATATTATATCCGCGATTTTTCTTCTTTCAAAGAGTGGAAGTAAGTGTTGCCGCTTACATCTCGCCTCATAGCTATCGTCATATGTCTTACACCTATATTGTAAGTATCTAGTAAATTTACGCTGTACTGTTTCCAGTCTTCCTATATGCACGTCGTCCTGTGGACTCCAAATTTGAGAGCAATATTCGAGGGTGCTGCGAACGTATGAGCAATACAAAACTTTGATGGCTTTTAAGCTTGAAAATTGAGAGCATGATCTCATGACAAAACCTAACGCTTTATTAGCTTTGTTAGCTACGTGATCAATATGTTTTTCATAAGTCAATTTGGCATCATGTATTACACCTAAGTCACGGATTTCATTGACTCGCTTAGTACTCCTTTTAAGGCATAGTTAAAGTCTTATGGATTAGGTTTACGAGAAAAGGTTATTGAGTAACATTTTAAGGTATTTATATCTAATCCATTAAGTTGGCAATAAATTTCGAATCTCTGGAGGTCCTGTTGTAACAGAAGGCAGTCGGATGGATATTCGATCTTTTTGTATACCTTCATGTCATCCGCGTACATCAAAAATTGCGAGTTAAGAAAACAGGACTTGACATCGTTAATAAATAGATTAAACAACAAAGGCCCAATCAAAGAACCCTGCATAACACCAGAAGGGACAATATGCCATATTGAGATTGATCCATTGACGACAACTGCTTGAGATCTGTTTTGTATATACAAACAAAACCATCTAAATAGGTTCCCGTGTATACCAGCACGTAAAAGTTTTTGAAAGAGCATTTTATGGTCAATACGATCAAAAGCTTTACTATAATCGGTGAAAATAGCGTCTATTTGGCCACCCGTTACCATATTAGAGGTCGTGAAGTCTATAAATGTTAATAAATTAGTGGTTGTTGATTTATTTTTGATAAATCCATGTTGTTCTGGTATAAAAAAATTATGTAAAGTGTTGAATACCTGAGTATAGACAATTCGTTCCAATAATTTAGCGAATATACATAGTTTCGATATCGGTCTGTAGTTCTTTACATCGCTTTTATCACCATTTTTATGTACGGGTGTAATAAACGCAGACTTCCAGATTCTAGGTACAGTACTTTCTTTAATTGAGCGTCGGTATAATAAGGTAAGGGGTTTAGTCAGTTGATCGGCACAGTTAACGATATATATGGGCGGAATGTGATCCGGCCCAGCTCCTTTTGCGAGGTCTACTGACTTCATCAACTTATGCACCATGTCAGGTTGTACAATTATATCACAAATTGTATAAGGGCATTGTAGTGATTCCCTATTGCTATCAAGTAAAGAAGTCTGATGTTGGTGAGAGGATGGGGATAGAAACGTTGACTGAAAATAAGTGGCGAAGATGTTACAAATCCCCTCATTAGTGTCGGCTGTAATGTCTTCATATGTAAGGCTAGAAGGGAGAGAGTTAAACCCTTTTTTATTGGATTTAATAAATCGCCAAAACGTTTTGGGATTTTCAGTTATAGACTTCTCTGCGTTTTCAATGAAGGCCCGATAACATTCGTCCTCTACGCGTTTTGCTCTTTTCCGCAGCAAACTAAAAGTAATATAGTCGCTTGTATTGCCATACGTACGGTACTTTCTAAGGAACTTATATTTTTCTTTAAGGATCTTTTTTAGACTAGCACTATACCATGGCGGGAATGACGAAGCAAAAACAGTTTTGTGGGGTATAAATTTATCCCTTAAATCATATATCCTGATACTGTTCTAATGATTATATATATATATATAATTCAGATAGCAGTCGCTTCATGTAAAAACTGATATCCAGTCAAATCCGGTTAGACTAGAAAGTCGACCACAAGTGACTTGGGAATATCACTCAAAACTAATAATCCAATTCTCACACAAAACTACAAAGAATATGAAAGAATCTTAAAAAAACTAGTTACAATCTCTAAAAAAATACATTATATAAATAAAATAAAAAAATCTGCTAATAAAGTAAAAACTATGTGGTCAATAATCAATGAACGCACAAATAAGAAACAAAAAAAGAAAATGTAATATACAATTAATAACAAATAATAGCAAAACATCAGACCCTAAAGTAGTAGCTAACATCTTTAACAATTTCTTTGCATCGATTGGTGAAAATACAACCCCTGCGCTAACACCCCAAGGTGCACCAGTGCTTCACTCGACAGAAAACACCATGTTCCTTAGCCCTGTAGAGCCCTATGAAGTAAATACCATACTCAAGGGCCTAAAAAACAAAAAGAGTCATGGTTTCGATTAATTACCACCTACCTTAATAAGACAATGTGCAAATGAACTAACTCTACCGTTTTATCTTCTGATAAATCAATCTTTTGAAGAGGGTGTCTTTCCGGATCTCTTAAAAAAAGCCATAATAAAACCTATTCACAAGAAAAACGCAAATACTGACCCCAGTAACTATTGCCCAATAGCTCTTTTACCGACGGCTTCAAAGATATTTGAAAAAGCCATGTGTAACCGCGTATACGCCTTCTGCGAAAAATACCAAATATTTAATGAATGTCAAAATGGTTTTCAAAAGAACCGATCTACTATTTTAGCGATATATAAATACATCCAAGAAGCATTGGATATAATAAATAACAAAAAATATGCCGTTGGCTTATTATTGGATATGACGAAGGCCTACGATAAAGTGCAATATAACTTACTATTAAATAAATTGCAAACAATAGGAATCCGTGGTATAGCTCATCAATGGTTTACATCATACCTTAAAAATAGAGAACACCAAGTAGAAATTGAATTCTTCAACTACCAAACGAAAGAAATACAAATATCTCGCTCAAATACTAAAATCATAAACGCCTCAATTCCCCAAGGAAGTGTAATAGGATGTCTTCTCTTGTTATTATATATTAACGACCTCCCCAAGATCATAGAAGGCCCGTGTGTTTTATTCGCAGACGATATTTCACTCTTATTATCATGTCAAAATAATCAAAACATTAATGGAAAAATTAACGAAACCCTCAAAAAAACAGTCACTTGGATGAAAGCACATAATCTAGAAATAAACTTAACTAAAATAATGTCGTTTCACCCCTATCAAAAAGCACCATTAGATATATCCTTTTCCTTTAATAGCCAAGCAATAGAAGTCGTGCCAGATTTCAATCTTCTCGGTGTAACAATAGATTGTCACATAAACTGGAAATCACACATCAAGAAAATAAAATTGAAAATTTCCAGATTTTCATACGCACTATATGAAATTAAAAATACAACAGATCTCCATACTGCCCTTGCCACTTACTACGCGTATGCCTACGCATGGTTAAGCTATGGCATCATATTATGGGGTAATAGTACAGACGCACCAACTCTTTTCATACAACAAAAGAAACTTGTCAGAATCCTAGTAAACATAAACAATACCGATAGTTGCAAACCCTATTTTCAGGAACACAAAATTCTAACCCTATCGTGCATCTATATTTTAGAAATCTGTAAATTTGTACACAAAAATCAACACCTTTTTACAACACGAGAAACAATACAACAAATATAACCTTCGCCATAAAAATAGACTTAACCTACCATCATCACACCTTAAAATGCACTCAAACAGCACTTACGTTATGTCAATTAAAATCTACAATAAATTACCTCAAACTATAAAAAACGAAAATAAATTTAATTCCTTTATAAATAAAGTAAAAAGTATCCTTTTAGAAAAATGTTATTACGATTTAAACGAATATTTTAATGACAAATTAATTTAATAATTATATCTCTCTTCCTCTCTCCTACTATTGCTGTGCCCGACAGGGTCCATGATTGTTCTCATATTTTTACTATACCACCTAAGTATATACATTGTGGAATGCAATAAATGAATGATTGATTGATTGATTGAATAATAAAGGCTAGAGAGAAGAGTCACATTAATCAAAGCCTAATACATACATAAATTTTCAAGTCTAATCAAAAATAAATTATATATAGTTAAGTGTTTCAAATCTGGTAGTAGGGTTAATTGTCAAATGGTAGGAAAAGGATGCACGATACAAACTGTGACGTAGCTACCGTTTAAATGCAGGGTGAAAATCATTAAAAATTACCATTTTGATAGCAAAATTTGTCCACACGCGATGTTTTATGATAAAATTATTTTTACTATATAAAAAGTACTTATTATAGTACTCTGATATATTGTCTAGCTACATTATACAGATTTATATATTCATTGCTAATAATAAACAAATAATATTCCTTTTTTTATTCAACTCGGATATTCTCCATACAAAATAATTTGTCCTCTTCACGGGCTGCGTCACAAAAATCATCTGAATAAATATATTAGCTATTATATTTAATTATTAGTGAACCGTTGTTAATTGCCATTAATTTTGGTAAAATTTATTTTATATTAATTATTTAAAATATTAAAATATTGGGTAGAAAATAATGTCCTTTATTTTGTTAATTTTTGTTATTCATTTTTGTAACAGTAAAATTTGGTATTAATCGGTAAGTGTAAAATGGCAACACTCGTACTATATCGAGCCAATCACATGCCAGAATGGAATATGAGTCAACCATTTTGTCCTCGAATAAGAAAATGAATGAGGCAAGTTTTTTTTGTCGGCGAGCAAAATTCCAATTTTAATTTGTCAGTTTTGTATTGTTTCAAACAACGCAGGTAAGTGAGCACTTATATATATTAATAACCTATTTAATTGATTAATTAAATAGGTTATTGCTGTCCTTTATTGAAATGCAAGGTGGTTTGAACTCATTGAGATTTCTGTTTGGCTTAACATATTTGAAGTTGCTTTCAAAGTATGGCGATTTTTCATTTTTGTTATGATTTGTCACACTTTTTGGTTACGTTACAAAAATGAAATACCAAAAATGAACTAAAGTCGCAATCACTGATTAAATAATGTTTGAAAAGGTTTAGTATAGAAGTTTCCTAATTTTGCCCATTTTTTCAAGTGTATAACGCTAATGAATGTTTTTGACAAATGTCTGTTAATTTATGTATTGTTGATTTGTTTTTTATTTGCTTTATAATCTGAGAATAATATTCTCAACATGACTATTCTCAGAACTAATAAGGTAATGTAAGATAATAACTGATATTACGTTGATCTCTTTTTATTATATCCAAAGAAAAAATAGGTTTGTAAGAGAAACAATGCTCCTTTTAACTTCTTTAACGTTTAGGGGAAATACTTAAAAAATATTTAAAAATTCATTGTGCAAACAATACACAAACGGACAAATATATGTGCGCTTGACACTTGACTCATTAACGAATCAAGTGTGCAGCAGACATACGTTTGTCGTTTTCATTTTTTGATGTCTCATTTTTGCGGACAGACATATGATGTCCGCTCGACAGTTGACGGGTTAATTAATAAAACAAATGATAAAAGAAATTAACCGTGTTTTATTGCGGAACACCTTATACGAAATCTATAAAACAATTAATAATAGTCAGATTATAATGCGCATTGTGAACAAGCCCTAATATTTTATTTTTGTTATTTTTTGTTACGCATTTCATTTTTGTTACATTTTCAATTTTTTTTTATTTTTGTCACAATGGTCATTTTAAATGATTTTCACCCTGCAGCATTTAAAGTATTAATTACTCTCTTATTTTGCAACCATTTTCGATACTGATTTCACAAAAGGATGATTGCTATTTACTCTTGTATTTAAAATAATGTACAGAATCAAACAGACAACAGTTCTTATACAAATTCCTTACAAATAACATTTAACTTACTGGTTACTTTGGATTATCTACCTTCAGAAGGTTTTAAACATGTCTCGTCATTTACATAAAATTGACTTGAACATTGTTTGGATTTCGTGACATAAACGATCTAAATATTTTTATATGAGTTTAATGTAAAGAAAAGACACAATATTAATAAATAGTCTTAAAGATCCTGAAGTCAATATGTAATCACTAAACATTGTATGATGCTAATTATCCCTTCTTCTGTCCGAAAAATCTAATATGTACTCTTTTCCAGAGTATTTTTGTATCATTCCATGGTGATAAACAGGATCACCTTAGATTAACCGCCAGTGTACCGTACCATTTTGTACTAACAAATGTTCATTTATTTTCGCCACTAAAATACATATTTTTCTTACAGATACTTTACTTACAGACATTTTGCTTTGGCATAGACTTTTGAAAGCGAACGTGAAGGTGAAAGGAAACGTTCAGTGAAACGGAAAACCTAGAAATAACTTTAGGTCTAATATTTCACTTCACGAACTTGTGTTTACTGTGTTATAATGGTACGCATTAAGTGTTACGATGGCCGAGTGTCTTATTTATACCTACTTGGTTTTCTTTTTGTTTACCATTCTTAAATCTATTTATTTTGGACAGTCTAAAATAGGAATGTATACGCCAGTTTTCGTATTAGTATATGTTACTAAAGTGCCGATCTAGTCTAATACGTCAAATGTGAACTGAAATGCAATTTATAGTTAATTATCACAAATAGTATTCTCATGTCGTTTTGTCGTTGTGTCGAAATCATGACGAATGATTTTTATAATAGGCGGCCTTAATTACACCACTATTTTAATTAGTTTATAGGCCAATATTCGCAATATTGGCTCTCTCTTTTTCACTTATACGGAGAGGAGATGAGAACCTCGAAAAGCTGATCGTAGTTGGGAACACGGAGGGCAAGAGAGCTCGAGGACGGTCCCCAACCAGATGGACCGATCAAGTAAAGCACTCATCTTCAAACAAACTCAACTCGGTGGTCAGAAGTGCCATGAACAGAAACCGATGGAGGCAAATCGTTCAATCCAACGATGATCACGATCCTCAGACATGAGAAACTGACCATAGAGAGTTTCACTTATGCCCATTAATATTGTAATCATCGTAAGTTTTGATTCTTGTATGATTCATGTATGTTATTTATCATGTCTTATAAGCGAGACGAATTTCAATTACGAGGTCGTTATTACTTTACCACATCTCCCTGAGTTTGAAAGACAAACAAAGACAGACTAACATGTTATAATACAAGAAGCCCGGAATGATAAAACGCTTGCTCGAGCTTGTTCTAATTTTAAGCTTCACGATATTTAACACCAGCCTCTCTTTACTCTACCTTACAAGCAATTTATGTCATAATTACTATTCATTTAGACATTAGAGACATGTGAGGTATCAATAAATCCTCATAACAGTTATTGTCTACATTTAATCCACGAGCGTGTGCAATATATCCGTGCTTAATTCATTATTGACAATCAGAATATATTCAATTTCATTCAATTTAATGTTTTCGTTGAATTTAAAACGAACGGATAATTTTGTTATTATGCGAGTATTATTCAGATATCCAATTTCACATTTATAATATTATTAGTTTCGGAACATACGTCTGTGCTAAGTTTATTTATTTTGTAGGAAGGTTTATAGTGAATGATATGGTTCTGCTGTTTTTCTCGAAAAATATACGTTTTAAAAAAAAAACATTCAGTGCAAGTAACAAAGTTTTTTGCATGAACAATAAGCTCTTAACTTGAACGCGGATATTGTACAGATGAGCCCTAGGTTATGGCCTGCGACTTCGCCTGCATTAATCCCTCAGAAACATATTAGCAGTATTATAGTATATTTTTTTAATCACATTTAAGTGCTTTTTCATATTTAAGCGCTCCTATACAGAGGTATCGATTTTATACAGATAAGCCTTGCGAACAGTCGACGGTCGTAACCAACAAGGATAGATTTTACCTACCTATATGTAACACTACAATTATACGTTAACGGGTACTTTTTCTAACGGCACCGCTCACCGCCTGTAGGGACTTCATTCTTACACGTTAGAACTAAAAATTTTGCGAATTGCACGGTTTCTCAGAAATATCCTTAGAGGAACACTTAAGAATACTAAATCCTTACTTAATATTATAAATTCGAAAGTAACTCTGTCTGTCTATCTGTCTGTCTGTCTGTCTGTCTGTCTGTCTGTTATCTTTTCACGGCTAAACCACTCAACCGATTTAGATGAAATTTGGTACAGATATAGTTTAAAACCTGGGAAAGGACATAGGCTACTTTTTATTCAAGTAGGTACCACGCGGGCGGAGCCGCGCGCAAAAGCTAGTTACTTATAAAGCGATGATTTTTGTATATGATTACAGTATGAATCGTATCTTAGAAAAGGACAATGTTCTGTTACAGGATCATATAAGTTATCTTACTATCTTAGTGGTATGAAAAGAAAACCTCATATTTTTATTTTTATTTTAAAAATGTATATGACATTGAATTTTGGAAGTGCTGTGCACACCTGTAAGTGACAAATTCACTCAGTATAATTATGTTTAATATTTAAGTATGTCGAGTGTATTAGTGAATAAGTCGTTGGAGTGCCATAATTAAATAAATAAATTAGCGTTGCTAGCAAATCCATGTTAAGATACGGCTAAGCTGAATTGTAGCGCCTAGTCCGCTGTTTCGCAAATGGCTACACTAACACGTCTGCAAAATTAAAAGCAATAAATTACCGACACCGCATAAAAGGAGTATCTGTATTGTCATTGTAGATCATTGGTTGTATTGCTGGCAGCCTTACTCGATATATTTACAGCAGAAACATAACGCGAGGTTTCTCGGATACGATCTTCCATAAATATATTATTTAGATCATCAGACCTTTATACAGAGTGTCACTGGCATGACCCTTTTCCTGTTTGAGAAAGGCTGGGCCATAGTTCATCATTATAGAGAACTCACAGACCTGCAGGGTTCCCCACAATGTTTTTAATCGTTGAAGCAATCGATCATTAGTTATTTAATACGCACATAACTTAGTCTAAGGAGAAGGCCTTGAAGTTTAACATGAAACCTCAGCGCGGCAGTCTAACAGTTATCTACTAAGGTTAGAGATATTTAACCTGAAAGGTTACACCAGCAAAACGCCTGTAATAGGTAAGGCACTTTTTAACATCTATATTGCCTAAGAGACTGAAAATGACTGGACTGGATATTTTAAAGCCAACTGTACATAAATACTGTATTATGAGTAGAGAAGAGCCACTCAAAACACATAATAATTAATAATAATTTTTATTTGTTTCTCTCTCACACAGAATGATTACAAAATCAGGTCTTAAATTAGGTTGTACATGATCGAGTAAGTGTAACTACGATGATTGATATTAATAACATTTAAAAGGTGAGATCTGTGTGAGAGACTGGTATCCGTACTAGGTGGGAAACCTGTATGACAGATGACCAGCCTCTCCTACCTCTAAACATGTAGTTGTTAATGTAGTTTGTATTATGTTGTGATATTATTTTAATTTGTGAGATGAGGAAGTATATCATTATTTGTGTTGTGTTTGTGTGTGTGTGTGTGTGTGCGTGTGTGTGTGTGTGTGCGTGTGTGTGTGTGTGTGTTTGTGTGTGTGTGTGTGTGTGTGTGTGTGTGTGTGTGTGTGTGTTATGTGTGTGTGTGTGTGTGTGTTATGTGTGTGTGTGTGTGTGTGTGAGTATGTGAAGGTAGTGTGTGTGCAAATATGAGTTTGAGGGTATATGTAAAGGCGTCTATATATGTGTATGTAGAAATAGAAAATGAATAAAGCTAACAGATTTGTCTATTTAATTGGTAGTGCTAAATTAATTGTGACCTTGAATATGAAATAACTATGATGGGATAAATAGTAGGTTTTCGGTTTCGTCATAATTAAGAGATTTTAGCCAATTTGAAATATTCTGTTTGCATTGATACTTAGTTAGGGAGTAAATATGTAATTTTTGATTTAGTTTATTATATAAGTACCGTCCGCGAAAACTGAAGAATTTGCGTGCAAATTCTGTGTGCCAACGATTGTCAGTTGAAGGACAAACCCTATACTTGAGACGTTTTTTAGTGGTGGAAGAGTCGTATGGAAGAAGAGAATGTTGTTTTAAAACAATATTTAAAATATATAGCTGGCGCACTGTAAGAACATCCGAGAGTTTATAAAGGTCAGTAGTAGGGTGTAAGAAAGGCAAAGAGTGGCTAACCTTCAATACTGCTCTTTGAGCTCTTTCAACTTTTATTAAATTAGTCTTACAGGCGCCACCCCATACTGAAATACAGTAGGATATGATGGGTTGGCATAACGAGGTATAGACCATTTTAATGATCTTCTTATCAGCTATGTGGCGCAAATTTTTAAAGATAAATATGAGTTTGCGAATTCTGGCTGAAAGAAGATCTATATGGTAGTTGAAACTTAAGGAACTATCCAATACGACACCGAGACATTTAATGTGGGTTGTACTTTTTAGGTGGTTACAAGCACAGGAGTGATACTCTAGGCAGGTATGGGCCACAATTACGTCATCATTAGGTAGGTTTGTTTGAGTATTTTTAATTGCGAAACAAATGTATTTGGTTTTGTCTACATTTAGCGTTAGTCCATTATTTCTGAGCCATAATGAGACTACATTGAAACCCAACTGTGCATAAGAAAAGGTATCACTCCAAGTATCTCCGTGAAATACTAGTGCAGTGTCGTCAGCGAAGGTTACGATTTTGCCGTTTTTTAGCTGTAAGTCACATAAATCATTTACGTACGTAAGAAAAAGCGTAGGGCCGAGTACGCTGCCCTGAGGCACTCCAAAAGCAATTCGCAGATCATTACTAGAGATATCACCGACTCTTACTCTTTGGTATCGATCACTTAGGTAGTCTGCGAACAATTTGTGTTGCACATCACGGATGCCCAGCTTTTCCAGTTTTTTCAATAGGAGTGGGACAGAGACTGTGTCAAATGCTTTTGCTAGGTCAAGAAATATTGCTATTACTTTTTTATTATTATCTAGATTGCACACAATATGATGAGTTAATTCATGCACAGCATCATTCGTTGAGGTACCTGCTCTGAAGCCAAATTGAGATCTAGATAAAAGGTTTTTGGTCTCGAGATAATCTATCAAACGTTTATTTAAAAGTTTTTCTACTAATTTAGAGAGGGTTGAGAGAATAGATATAGGTCTGTAGTTGTTGACACAGCCTCTGTCCCCACTCTTATATATAGGAATCACTTCGGCGAGTTTGAGTTCTTTCGGAAAAACTCCTGTATCAAACATAAGATTAAAGATATATGTTAGATGGGGCACTAATATTTGGTGATATCGCTTCAGAAAGGCTCCCGAGATATTGTCCCGTCCAGTGGAGTTTACCTTTTTAAGATCGAATATGTAGTTTCGAACCTCGGCTTCGGTAGTCGGAGTTAAGACAAAAGAAAAGGGACACTGGTTTATGGTCGACGCTTCAGGTACGAAGGAGGGGATTTTATCGGCTAAATTTTTACCCACCGATGCGAAAAAACTATTAATGTTGTTAATTGAAGATACTGGATTATTAGGTGTTATTAAATCTGTAGCTGAATATGATTTTGTGTTGTAGTGTGTAACGGTTTTTATAGTGTTCCACAAGGCCTTACTATTAGTTTTAGCTGAATTTTTTAGTTGCTCTTTTTCATAGTTTATTTTAATCTTTTTAAGTAGCGAATTACAAAAATTTCTGTATCTGCGGTAAGTCGTTTTTATTGTGTCGTTGTTAGGATTTTTCTTAGATTTAATATGCAATTTATCCCGATTTTTTATGCACCTTAAAAGACCAGTAGTCATCCAAGGCTTTTAAACACAAAAAGTTATAAAAGCAATAATCTGCACTACATTGGTTTAGTTATTGCTTTTAACACTTTATATACATATATTTTTGCTATAATTTGAGCTATATCCCAACTTGCAATACAATAATTATGTGATTTCGCAATATTTGTAGAACTAGTTACAAATATTGCGAAATTACATTACCTATTCAAACGGCTTTACAAGACCCAAACCAACTCTGTGTACGTTTCTAACCCACTTTAACCAGAACATTAATGAATTCCTTACTGTTTTTACTAAGCTCTTCATCCCTTATTTTACAAATAACCAAGTGGTTCAGGAGTGATTATAATTATACAGTCATTGCTTAAGGCTTAAGTGCCAAACACTTTAATAATTACTTGTCCAAATGGTCTCACAAATTAACTTTAGGGTTATCGTCTTGACCTACTCGCTAATGTTATAACAACTAGCAACATACTCTACTCAGGAGAGTAGGTATGTTACATAACAGAACTGTGTTCAAGGGCCACAATAGAATTCTTCATGCACACAACTACATACTATCCGTTTCTGGCAATAAAATCTGTAAAAGGAACAAATACGATTTTAAAAACTTTTGTCTCTTTCTATCGAGAGTATGTTAAGTTGTTATGTTAAATTCTATATGCTACTAGTACAACCACATATACAATCAGCTTCTGGCAGTAAACAGTAACAGTTATAAAAGTTACTGTTTTATATTTATCGCCACAGTACCTATATCCTTTCAAAAGTTTCAGTTTTCTAGAAATTTTTGTCTACCACAAGTTTTGTAATGTTCTTCAAAAGTCAATGTTTCGAATTTTATTTACACATTTTCAAGTAATAAGTAGTCGTAGAACAGTTTCATTGCCAACTTCAGGGCAAATTGTAAGTATAAGCTTATGTCATATTCTTTACTGTTAAAATAAAAATAGTTAGATAGTTACAATACAGCTTATACATATTTACTTATATTCAGTTTCTGTACTGCCCTTATATAACAAATCATACAATATGCGACGGATATAATTTATTACTTCAGAGTCAACGAGTCAAATAACAAAAACAAGTACATAAGTTTAGTCACTTACGCTACAAAGTGAATATATCAATAGGAAAATTCTATTTAGGGATTAAGTTTTGGCATAAAAATAGTGGGCTTACATTTGGAAGCTTTTGGAACGCAAACTAAAATGACTGTCCTGGCGCAGCACGAGTAAAACTGAGATATATTATATTTCAGCTATAGTTATACTTGTATTTTATAATTTAAAAGAATATATGGTTTCAAAAAATATAAATCATTTGTATAAGAAGAAGAAAAATAACTGATTCTAATATTGTTAAGTCCAAATTTCAATTATCACAACATAATCACAAAATAATATTTAGGCTATTTTACTTATCCTTTGAGGTAGCTGTATGAATACCGTTGAGATTTATATCCTATATCAACACGTGTTACCCTATCTAATTTAGTAGCCAGCATTAACACCATTGAAGACTTGTTTTTATTTAATAACAAAACATCGTTATACCCCATACTAAATTACAATAGATCAACAACCTTTCTAATTTAGTGGCCAGTATCAACTACCAGAATAGATTTATTTGTATATAGAACATCTTTGGAATGGACATATTAAATTAATAAGGTTATCTATATATTAATACGTGAAGCAAAAACTGTGTAGCCCTTTTTACGAAAATTGCGCGGACGAAGGAGTATGAAGTTTGTCACAGTTAAAGTTTATATTGAGAAGAAGCGGCGAATCTTAATATTTGTATAAAATATGCATTATAAATACATTAAATTAATGAAAAAACACTACACACATACAACCATGCATTTGAAACAAGCAGTCGAATCGCGTTCGTAATATTCGGCATTGTTCGACAGATATCGTAGAATTCTTGTAGTAGTAGAATTATAATATGTATGGTTACATACTATGTATGTGGAGTAGGTGACTAAGTGAAATGTGATTATCTTCTTCATTCTTCTTTTCGTGAGGTTAATGGCCAACCTGTTGTCAAGAGTTGTTCAAGCCGCCCGTAGGCCTCTGATATGGCTCAACGACTGCTGTCAATTTGACAACAACCGGGACCGACTTTTTACGTGCCCT
This sequence comes from Catocala sponsa, assembly GCA_963564715.1. Classification (NCBI taxonomy): domain Eukaryota; kingdom Metazoa; phylum Arthropoda; class Insecta; order Lepidoptera; family Erebidae; genus Catocala; species Catocala sponsa. Next base: position 13,785,546 of record OY751338.1, on the reverse strand, counting down.
CCGAAGCACAAAGACGCTCAGATTAAATACCACTAAGCAGTTACCCATCTATAAACTGACCGCACCCAACGTTAATCGTTTACCGATCAGTGAGTGCAACTGGGTATGAGCGCCTCAAATAATGATAATACCTTGTTATAAACAAAAACACATTAATCACGATTAAACTTAAAATTTAAATCAATTATAGTCGAATTTCGACCACTTGGCGATCGCTAGTTAGTTTAAATTTGTGTAGTAGTAGTCAATAACAAAGCACTCAACCATCTTCCACGTTATAGTTAAGCTACGGTAAGCTATTTATTTTTAGTGGTTTAACTTTTATGGGCACGGGATCAAAGGCTTAACAGACTGACCGTATTATGATATATTATCTCAGCATCACAGCGAGTGTCAACCGCATATAAGCATGTACTTCCCAAAGGGACGTAAAGCCTCAAACTGCTGGTACGAAACATACTCGCAGTTCAAATGACAAACACTATAATTATATAAAACCTCAGACAAAGCTCATTTCAATTAAGCATTAGTCCTACATTCACATACATGTGAATTCGGTATAATATAGTCTTGTAAATAATAGTTCAAGGTAATAAATCATCATTGAAGGTCGATGATGGAGCCTATTATGGGTTCTTCGTATATCTGGTGGATCTGAAGCATATATCAATATAGACGCTTGAAAACTGTAAATGGTTCTTACTATTATCGTACGTATTAATATGTAATTATATTAATACGCAAAAAGAAAATGTCGTACTACTTTTAAGCACATTACACGCAAGAAGGATTGTCAGGTCTGGCGTAGTTAAGATTTGTACGGAGAAAAAGTGCAGAAAGCCAAAATAAAATAGATTTTGTATAATATTGTCTTCTGTTTACGCGTTTAATTTCAATGAATAACATTTTATTCATTGAAATTAAACTACTATATACAGATTTTATCGCGTTGTTTATTTGACACTTTATTACAAAATTTTGAAAAACTGTTACACTACTATAATTACTATTAAACTTTACAAATGTAATTGAATTATTGAAACTATTAAAACTATGTTTACACTATCCCCGACGTAATAAAGTGAATTTTGTAACAAAGTGTCAAATAAACAACGCGATAAAATCCGTATATAGTAGTTTAATTTCAATAGATTTCGTATTTATTACAATTTTACTATATAACTAGCGATACAATAAATTTTATAAACTCGCAAGTTTGCGTTACGATAGCCTTACATCACAAACTGTAAGCTCACTTGTAAGCTCTCGTGCAATAGTGGTACTATCAACAAATTTTACAGGAGCCATTGACGTGAATTTCAATAAGCTAAGTTTGTTTACTACTAGTGGTCTAGAAATTTATTGGCAAGAGTGTGCTGTGAATAACTAAACGCTTCTGCTACTGTACTTATAGGTAGAATAATTATTATCATAGTATGGTAATTTAACTAAAATATGAAGCCAAGCATTATTAACATGAAAACCCCTATCCAAGTTTTTAATTAGAACACAAACTTATTGTGAGCAGCTATACTTTCGTCATAATTAATTTCGAAACTAAATACGCAACTATATAAATGTACCTTCTTGTATATATATATATATATATATATTAATAATATATAATATTAGCCCTGTATTAAACTATTCCATTGCTGGGCGCGGGCCTATTCTCAACTTTGAAAAGGGTTAGGACATAGTCCACCACGCTGGCTCAGTGCGGTTTGGCAGACTTTACATATCTTCGAAAACATTACGGTGAATGCTTAAACATGAAGGTTTCCTCACGATGTTTTTCTTCACTGATAAGGCAAGCGATAATTAACTATTATATGTAATATGATCAATCTCGAGACCTCTGCGTAGTAATCCAACGGTTTCCCACTAGGCTATCGCTGTTTATGGCGAACCTTCTTGTGGCGAAATTAAATTTAATAAATTGGTATAATAGAAATATTAGTAGCATAAGTAAATTATCAATGTAATTACATTTTAAAATAAATGCACAATTGGGTGAATTGAAACGTATTTATGCTAAATTAATTTATACAAGGGTGAACCTCCAGAGCGAATTTCAATATTATTATACTGATAGTTATCTTAAAACCCAAGTAATCTGTAGACGTATTGTAATCAATATTACTGTATCTACATAATGGTTCTCTATTGTGTTACCTAACTTTTTTATCCATAATCTGTGTGCCATAATTTTTGTCCTAATCGTCATTTGTTCGAATGATAACTTGCCTGAACTTAATGTCACATAATATCACATGCCATAAAATTGAAATCTCTAAATACAATATGCCCTATACTACCGGTCGACTGTGATGCGGAGGAATTTTATGACGTCTATTAGAGGGTTTTATTTTTATTTTTCTTTCTATTTTATAATATTTTAGGTATAAGTCATTTTTAAAGAATTGTGGTTATATTTACACTTATTACCATATGCCCTAAATTTGTTTGTCATAAATATTACAATCAATAATATACAAAAGACTTAAAACCGTTTTCAATAAAAGGTATACGTCCTTAATTCAAACTATTTAATGTTTATTTATTCTAATAATGTTTTTAAAACTAATTTGTATTACAAAACTTGACTTTTGTCACGGCGCCGGCGCTGCGGGTCTCCGGCGGTCCCACGCGTGCTTATCGTCGCTAACGGCTTTCGCTCACCACCGCAGCTTCGGCTTGCTGGCCGGCCAGCCTCCGCCGTGGCGGCTCGCTCGCAGCCTCCTGCTCCTCAGCCCGCGGGCCGCCTCGCCGTTACGCGCTTACGCGATTCTTAATTACATAATTACACTCTAGGGGTAGGCCAGACAAGACTGCGTGGAGTCGGATTCACGGCGATTCGTTTCTGTCACTACAACCTAATTTTTAGCAAATGTTAAGCACTAACATTTTTATTATAAATGAACATTCGGAATAATGCACATTATATAATACAATACTTAGGACATATAACTTTCTTTCATGCATAATTAGGAGATTCTATTATTATAGTTCTCGATATTAGTACAGAATAGTTTTCGAAGTAAAATTTTTGAACATTATGGTTACTGAAGTTTATAGCTAACGTGTTATGGATAATGATTGATGACAAACAATTTTAGGAGAAGAAAAGGAATACCCTACATAATATCTATTCATATAAATAAAGTCAAGGTGACTGCCTCGTTTTAATGGGATATTTATCATATCCTAAATTTTAGTCTGCCTTTAACTGCGGCTGATTTTTGGAATGGGTCATAATGCAATTTCGGCCAGAAGAAAACAATACAAGGATTTCATGTGTTACTATTAATTTTTACTTCACTATGCTCTGTTTATAATTTCTTATGAAGACAAGAGGCAACAACCAGCTGTACGTAATTGATTAACTCCGCAGGATATTGATATAAATAATGATTATATAGCATTATGGCATAAAAAGTGTATAAATGCAAAATTTAATTTTCGTTTAATTGCTGTCTATCTGTTTGGTCACCCAAAGATATGACACATCAAGTAAACTGCTTCTTCTCTTCTTTTAGTGTGGTTAGTGGCCAACCTGTTGTCAAGAGTTGTTCAAGCTCCCCGTAGGCCTCTTACATGGCTTAACGACTGCTGTCAATTTTCCAAAAACCGGGACTGAATTTTTACGTGCCCTCCGAAGCACGGAGATACGGGGTCGGTTTTGCAGCTGTGTATAACCGCAAATGATTATTACTATCTATATTTAGTAATATTAATTTTTGGTTTCAAATCGTTTCTTTCCACACACATGGGTTTTATTTACTTTACTCTTTGGGTTTTATGTATATTGCATGACTACGATATTGTAACCTAATTAATATTATAAATGCGAGTATGAATTGGTTTGTTACGCTTTCACGCCTGAACTACTCGACCAATCAATATGAAATTTCGTATACACGTTGCTACGCAGGCTTCAGTAAAGGACATGACATACATCCAGAAAAGAATTACTATTCCCGAGTGATAGAAATTCATTGATTAAATCTAAAATACCGAGCGAAGCCTGGAGCAAAATCTAGAATACATATACGTATAAGTAGCTCATGACTGTTTCCCGGAGAAGTGCATTTAGGAATTCCACTTGCTTCGATCCAGACTTATCGCTTTTGTTCTATTGATTCAAATTACATTATTCATATATACGTGCATACCACGTTAGTATATTTCAGCTATACATAGAAATTTCATATTTCGGGATTCTAGATATATTTAAAGGTAAATTCTCTAAAAACGTTATTTTGGAAAACCAGACGGCCGGCTAGTGAAATTAGGCAAAAGTAATGAATGGAAATGTATCAGATAGCAAAAAGGCCGACATAATGAGTTTTATATGAGGCATCTGGAGAAATAAACGGGATACAATGTGTACAGAAAGAAACTCAAACAGCCATTTAATGTAATGACAAAACTATATTTTGCGTTTAGTATCTAACCTATATAACCAATTGCGACAGTAACATTATGGAAAGGTTTTTCGGCAAGTGTAACTGTTGAGAACGAAATTTATTTGGTGTTTTTGATATAGGTAAACTAACTTTCTAAGGTAAGAAATTTTTAGCTATGTTTATTAATTTGACCACTGAATACCGACCGCATTAAACATCGACAATAAACAGACTTAAAAACTTAGCTGTAATCATAAACTTTTATCAAAATTGATTAGTTAATAATCAGTTTTGATAAAAGTATATTGTTTCTTATTTTACCTCATGTTTAAAACTAAACGCCATATAAGAATTTAGCAATTGAGTCGTAATTGCTTGCTTAACTTAACTGCAAAAATATCTGTTTGTTTTTGGTTGAAATAAAGAATAACATTTTGTGTTTACCATTTTTATGCGAACTTCTGCTAAAATAGAAAAATTTGTTTGCAAATCTTAAAAATGACCATAAATTAATGCAGGTTTAAAAGTATATTTAATTATACCTGCAAGTCAAAGAATACCGAAAGAAACTAAATTGTGGATATGTTAAAACTCATACACATAACATCTCTAAGAAATCCTTACATTAATTAATATTACACACACATCCACACAATACTTTTCATTACAAATACACAGTATGAGTAATCTATCTAGTCCCTTTACGTGTGTCGCTTTAACACTTAATGTAAACGTTTTCAATTTCACGCTTATACGAGCTCTCATAAAACTCATTGAAATTTCGTTCAGGCTGTCACGTTCATACAGTCTAGTCACGTCACCATTTTATTTCAATTTTAAAAGATTGGCGATGTCGGAGTATGTTCTTTTTGAACTATTAATGATGAGCTTTAAAGATAATAAACTGACAGACTGGCATATATTCGTAAATTTAATACAACCATAATAATGAGAAATATAATGTCATTATGATGTACGTAACAGCTTTCCAAGTAAAGTTGTTACTTGGAAATCTAACTTCCATCTTTTAAAATAATGGCTCATTTTTCTATTTTATTTATAGTGAAGAACATTTTAAATTTTTGTATCAGTTTTCTTGGACAAAATATGTGTTTAAAGGCAACAACAAAGCTTACAACAATAGTTCTAAGTTGCAAAAAGTAAATATAAAAGATAGCTAATCTAAACATGGTAAATATTCTTGTCAACAAACACGTATTGTGTTTAACAAAAGGCTTTCTATAAAATAAAGTAAATCAAAATTTATCCGAAGGAAGCTGCCAATTTAAACAAGGTAGCGATATTCTAGTCAAACGAAGCAAGCATGTCAGGCAAGAAAGATATTGGCAAAGTTATAAACAGAGTAAACAACAATGTAATTTTTGAAGTAAACACCTTCGTTCACCTGATAAAATGGTAAGCTTCTAATGTTTCGCAACAATTTTTTTTTTATATATATAGGGTGGCAAACAAGCCTACGGTCCACCTGACGGTAAGTGGTCACCGTGGGCTATGGACGCCTGCAACACCAGAGGCATCACTTGCGCGATCCTTTAGGAAAGAAAATAGGAAGAAGAAGGTGCGGAAAGGGAGAAAGAGGGTGGTTGGGCCTCCGGCACTCTCAAATCAATTGTAATCTATTTTTTTTACTCTTAGCATTAGTGAACAATCTTGTTAAATAATTTGATCCAAAAGTGTAAGATAATGAGTTAAAGCATTATGTAATACACCATTGAAGATCACATTACGTATAGCTCATATATACATATGTTCGAAATAACAAAGTATTACGTCCTGATTTCTTGTCCTTAATAGCGACTGATGGTTCTTGAACGAGGCCAAATCGGTCACGATTCGTTTTAAATATATTGCTAGAGAAGATTTATGGATAGGAGAATCTTTATCCTAGATAAACGCTGCATACTGGAATTGAATCAAATGGTATGGAACACAGTGAAACATTAATTTATTGAAGGTTTTTGCTATCTACATACTGAGCGAAGTCACCTTTGATTATGAGAGAAACGACTTGCATTTAAATCGGTATCACATGATTGTGACGGACATCAATATTCAGAGGAGACTGACATTGCTTTATTAAGTCAGATACGGCTACAGGTGGCGAATTGAAGCGACGGTCATCATCATCAATTCATCATAATGCCACGCTTAATGGCGGCCGGCGTCAGTTTGCTTTGCCTGCTAGTGTTACAATGCTGACACGCCTACACACAGTAATAGCATACACTATAAATTTGATACGAGTGTTTATGGGCATACATTCACGAGAATGGGTTTTTCACATAAAACATTTAAAATATTGCTATATGGTACTGCTACAGCAAAATTCCAAAAGTGGATCGCAAATCAAAACGGTTACATCGCGTACGTGGTTGCGTTCATGACCGAGCGAACGATTAGATGCTCAGTCGTTTTGTATGTAAATAACACATCCTGAAGTGATAAGTCACTAATGGTATAGCTTGTGATCACACTGCTGTACGCGTTCATTTTAAATATTATCCAATATCTAAACATTTCGGTTGCGTTTTCTAAATTCATACTCATAACCGCATTTCATAAGCTTTAGCTTTTGTTATAAAGACATGTCGCAAGGGTCATTGTAAAAATAATAAAATATATTCGATAGAAGAGATATTAGAATATTGATAATTATGTTAATTTATGTATTTGCCATATGTCCTATACTTAAATAAAATATTTGTTAGTGTGCAACTAAATTTGATCTGTAAAACCAATTGAAATAAATAACAGCACATAATTTTAGTGGTCAAACTATGGAAGGATTTCTACTTTGTAATTTCTTTTAAGAGGCATTGTGCTAGTCATGGGATAACTAGTAGTTGATGGACTTGATCTTGTTATGCGTCTCCTAGGTCGAGCGGCTAGTAATCCTTTGTACAAGCTTCCATACAACTGCCTACAATAATGTAATGTTTAGAATACATAGTCACTATAATATTACATACAGCGCGCAGCGGTAGATTACTCCAACATTTCGCAACTATGAATTTACGTCTGACGTAAAAGTAGCAAGTCTATTGTCATTTACTGGTCACAGTTCCAGAGCCCGTGTTACTACTGAGAATATCTTGACAGAAAAACCCAATAATATTTTGCCCTGTCTGGGAATCGAATCCAACTAACGGTTTTTAACCGAGGTAAATAAAATTGCAGTCGCATACACTACTGCTACGCCAGCGTCGACAGACAGGTACATCATCATCATCATCATCATCAGGCTATAATAGTCCACTGCTGGACATAGCCCTCCCCCAAAGAGCGCCATAGCGCCCTGTCTTCAGCTTGCCGCATCCAGCATCTGTACACTGACAGACAGGTACACTGTGTATAATATGTAATTTAATAAGCTTAGGTTCCCAGAGTACATTATATATTTTGTACTAATTGTGTAATTCGACCCTTTGCGATATACTGCCTTTCAGCATGTCATTGTTAACGATTGAACCTAGATTTCATCTGTTATCATACTGATATGTTATGTACATATAAGAATGTAAATTTTGACGTAGACAAGTATTATTTCACACCATAAATTCAGATCTTTTAGTATAATATAGAAACAGGAACAAGACGCCATTTTTTATTAGGATCAACATAGTAAATGGATTCCTAAAAACAATTAAAGACAAAAAATCGTAACATTCTCAATATAAAAGTTGATTTACACATTATCCTCACTATCTAAAAAAATAAAAATAGTTTTAAGTTTAAATTATATTTTGAATGAAATTAGGTTTTTTACTGCACTGATAGTGTCGTGACTTAATTGGTCTATATCCCTAGTGTTCTGGGTCCCCACACAGGATGAAAATTTGTGTGATCCACTCATAGTTCATTTGAGTTTGGTTTTTTTTTGTATCCGTAGTTTGAGTGTTTGTAAATGCCCCTGTGACACAAGATTTATTCTAAGAGTTACTAAAAACAGATAAAAATAGAAACAGGTGCACTTTTACCCGAGCCTTACGCTCAAGGTAAAAGTGATTTATATCTATTATCCGTCCCTGTAAACGAATCTTTGGGAGTAGTTGGGTGTGAATATAAATTAAACACAACTATTTGTCTTGTAAATGGCCTTACCCGTCGCGAAACGTAAACGACTACGCGTCCTTTCACAAAGTGCGATTTGTCAAGGTGTCTATAAATGTCGTTCGAAGCACACAGTTTATTTCATATAAACTTTATATTCTAGCTACGATTTTAAACATTTCATTGCCGTTTAATGTTTAAATACCTTATATTTGCAATATTACCAAGTCTTATATAGTTGTGTAAAATATAAACTTTGGTTGGAATACTTTCAATAGCAAAACCTAATGACATGTTGTCACCACAAGACTTTTCGAAGAGGGCGTATTAAATAGTTAATTATCGCTTGCTTTAACGGTGAAGGAAAACATCGTGAGGAAACCTGCATATCTGAGAGTTCTCCATAATGTTCTCGAAGATATGTGAAGGTTGCCGTCTCGCACTAGGCCAGCGTGGTGGACTATGGCCTAACCCTTCCCACAGTGAGAAGAGGCCCGTGCCCAGCAGTGGGACAGTTTAATACATGGCTGATATATTATAAATGGTACTTGACTCGGTAGTGTGACTAACATCATATTATTATGTAGCTGGGAAAATGTGACTCTAATATTACACCGCTGCCTAATCCTTTAGGTAAATACATATACAATGAGTTAGTGCATGAGTCTATGCATAATGTTCATTATTTTAAGTATTTTTTAGTTTTTCTTTCATTGAACACATTTATTTTCACACAACACCTATTTTTACAAACACACACGCACTTTCTTTTATTTTATTGTTTTAAGTAGTTTTCATTTAATTACTTTTACTTTAATATGATGTGAACTGTATACTACACTATTTGTGTAAAATAGTTTCTTTCACATTTTCTTCTAAAAATCAACTTAAATAGAATCCTTTTTTTTAAGGCTTGTGTAACAAAATTATTCCTCTCAATTGTAGTTACTGTAATTTTTTCGTCTTTCCTAATTTTACAATGTTTGTAAGACACGTTTAAATGGGACGTGAACCAACATTACCTCGGTTATTTATGATGACACCTTGATTCATGAACTGCCTTTGTTACCAGATTCATTACGGTTTACAGGACATTAACTAACAAGAACAAAATAAGATAATTAAATATGCATAATATTAAGACTGCTTCTTTCGTTCCGTGGCATAAGTTTTAGCTTTCGTAGGGTCAAAAAATTATTAAATACAGGTTAGTCATTCCAGACTTTACCTGTTCTGTGTTTTACAAACAAATAGACAAATCTTTTCATTTTATAATATAAGTATAAGCTTAAACCCTACATCATACTAACATATAACGGGTGATTAAATCGACAACCTGTATAAAATTAGATACAAATACATATATTAATAGCTTCATCTACCTGATACAAGAAGGACTTATAAATATGCTCTGTAAATATTTAAATATACCTCCACAAGGTCCCCGCTACATAATTTATGTCCTTTATTAAACATTATACGCGGGTTTCCTTTGTTAAATGATGCAATTAATTGAGGACACTTGGTTAAATACTCTCTAAGGATGGAAATTGGTTTCATCCTCGGTCCATTTAAGTATACAAAATGAAAAAGCTGCCCATACATAATATTATTGTATATAAGTTTGGCTGGAGTTGACATCCGGCACGGTACGCCCGGATGTAAAAGGTCTTCCTACACAACCCGACTGTTAGAACATCAAAAGATTCTATGACAATGAACGCTTTTATTATTTGACCTATATTGTTGTACCCGTATTGATAGTGTGTTGTTATGACAAAATAAACCTGAATTCTTTCAGTAGAAAATATTTATTTCAAACTTACTTGTTTATATTGTGTATTCATGTTTTTAAGATTATTTAACTTTCGACTAGGCAAGCTCGATTAGGCTAAAAGGCAATATCTTGTTCAGTAAAATTGTTAACCCAGTTTGTCGAGGTCGGGGATCCAAGTTCTGCTTCATGATTTGCTGTTTTTGTGATTAATAATTTGACATTAAAGCAAACTCTATAACAAATTAGCTACAGATATCTTCACATATAGTAACCTCAACCATTTTTGAAGTAGGTAGAACATTTGTGTCATTTGGAATAGCTTTATCATGCACAATGACGGCAATTCCACAACTTTTACTGAATGTCAAGGATAGTTCATTGTATAGATAGTTTTTATACATCAATAATAAGTTAACTTTCATTCATAAAATACTGTAACAAATTTGTTTCATATTCACCTACTTATGTCGCTGACTGCACTATATGTATGTGTACTTTATTTGTTGTATTGTATTTCTATGTAAAATACATTACAATAGACTAAGTACAACACTATCGTTAAATATATAATGACGATCTCTATGGACAGTAATGCTTACTTTACTGTTGAATTATTCTAATGATCTTACCTCATGCAATATTCCCAATTTGCAGGTTTCCTGTAACAATATGCAATATCTATGTAAAACATTAAAATTAAACTCTTTAGATTTAGGTATGTTTCAAATTGTATTAGCTACGCCTACTAGTAGGCACTGAAGCTAAGTTAGTTTATAAATTTATATTTAATAGTATTAAGAAAATTCGTTTGTAACTATATTGTGTGAATTTATGGGACTGGCATGAACCTTGATTGGTTAAAAGTAATAAATAAAGAAAAAAAGAATTAAAAAAATGCTATATAATATAATAGTTGTTGAACATCAATATTTCCTTTATTTTAATTTAAGATATAAATCTTCCGCATTAGAAATAAATCTAAATCCAGGGAAGATACAACATTCAAACAGTGGGCACAAGGAACACCTAGACTCAGAATAACTATTTATAGATCATACAAATGTTTATGTTGTGTGGGGATCGAACACATAACACTCGGCGTAGTGGTAATGGCACGACAGAAACCACTACAGCATCCGTGTAGAATTATCTCTGTTCTATATAAACGCTGTCTTCCATGCAAGTGGAACATGTCAAAGCGTAGGTATCCTATCTTATACAGGTGCCGGAAAAACAACCAGCGCTCGAGGCACACATCCTCTAAACATGTTTTAGCAGCGTGTGCGTCTTAGAAATGTTTCACTCCTCAGCCACAATGAATAAATACTATAATATACTACAAGTTCCTTTATTGCTAGAAACTACACTAATTAGTGCTATAAAGCTGTCATGGACACTGTAATTCAACGGCACTCACAAATTACTTCATGATAAGTTGGACACAATAAAACACACTAGAATCACATATAATATGTTATTACAGGTCTAAATTACTTATAACCTAACAACACAATAGAAAACGTTCAATATTTCACATGATCCCAAACAATTTATAACTAAGGTATTAAAGCAGGATCTATAACCGAACATAAATCTAAAAAGACAAAAGTCTACGTGGTATTATTCACAAAAAGGATAACCATTTAGTATCTTTCAGATTATAGAATCCAACCAACTAATAGCGAGTTGTAATACTTTGTACAATCCAATCTAAAACAATTTGAAGGGGCTATTGGAAACAAAATGACGCCTTAATTAAAGTACTGAAACTTATAAGCTTTCGAAACAGAATTATTTAATTTTAAAATTCAAGTAATTAACTTTTAAGACTTTATTATCTCTTTAAGAACGTAGTCGAGACGAACACAAACAGTCTTTTTAGGTTTACTGCTTTATTCCAAGCCACCGTAGTTCGTGAAAAGTGTCTCGAGCAAAAACTAACAGCCTTGGCTTAACAAATAGCACTTTTGCTTCGCTTCACTAAACTAAGATTCGAGAAAACTTTCAACCGCTTAGCAAAGCAAAGGAAGATTTGTCGACGCGGTAAATATGAATAAATATATTCGAGCGGTGCGACCTTTATATATTAAAGGTCGCACCGCTCGAAAACCTTACTGAAATGAATTATATATACCTAATAGTTAAATTAATATTAATATATTAATTTAACTATTTTTTTTTACTTGTATTATTATTAATTAATATTCAAATAGGAACTAGTATGCTTTTTAGTGTACTTTCATTAGCTCGACCACCTTATTTAATCGTCGTATTTGTCGTGAACATATAAGTGAAATAGAGAAATAATGAGGGATGAGATCATTTACATTTATTTACTGATAAAAAACTGAACTGAAACCCTATTAGTAGTAATTTAGGTATTATTTCTACCGAATTTACAAATATCAATCTTAATATTTTGGCAGACACGAAGCACATAATATTATAAATGTAAAAATATTACGGTCTAACAATGTAATACGCGAGCTGCGAATTAATTGTAGGTATAGAAATTGAAGACATTTGTTAACAGATTCATAATATACTGATGGCGTCTGACAAGATTTATTGTTTTTTTTTGTTTGTTTTCTTCTATGTTCTCGTACTTATTTTAAAATTTTAAAATGCAAGCTAATGTTAATTTATATTTAGGGTTTACATTTTTCAGGGTTTACAGGGATTATTTAAAAATATTCAGCTAAACAAATCGTCTATAACTTGACCACGCCAAGCGCTCATACATCAATGGTCATAAATTCACGTAACGACTGGTACCAACTGTCTCTACGCACGGGATCCAGTTATGTAAATTATTGTCACCTCTCTGGGGACTAATATAATCGCCTGTTCAGGTCTACATGCATATACTATTTTACTCGACTACAGCAAAGTTCATAGAAACAGAAAGAGCTATGAATCTTATAGATTATATATTGGTGTAGATTGTTTCCTTTCGTTTCGATCGATTCCTATAAAATTATTTGAAGTATAAATGGTTAGGTATTTGAGAAGTTAGGATAGACAGCGTTTGTTTATTGTTGTGCGTTTGTTTTATAATTAAATTTTACCTTAATATATGCCTTTCGAAAGTGATTAATTTTATTGGATTGGATTGGATTTAGCTTATCATCATAAAGTAGTTCTAACCTTCAGCTTCACTCATGTGTAATTAGGTACGTAAAAATAATTATTTCAAAAACACCTTGCATATCTTTGAGAGGTTAGCTTTTCAAGAAGAGAAGCAGGTATGGAAATATCGGTCTCTATACCTTTAGTTAAAAACAGTTTATATAAAATACTTATCTTCTAAGCTACTAAGATATTTATAGCTATATTAATTGATGTCATTGGACTCCAACTGAAATTGCTGTAACATATAAAAGGACAGGATGTCAGCCAGGACAAAATTACAAGAGTTCAATTTTGCTATTTAGCTATGGAACCCTAAAAAGGCTTGTATAAAGTGAAGGTAACATTGTAACTTGGCAACAGAACAAAAGAAAACGCTCTTTATATTCTTTAAATCCCAGTATAAAGCCTTGATAAGTGCGAGTCTTTTACTATGTTTTTTTTTATTAAGCATAGATCAACTGCATTTGGCTTACAGCCAGTCCGGCTTGTATTTTACTACCAAAGTTAGCATAAAGGACTTTTAAAATTGATTGTTGGTCTCCACAACTGCCGTTTATCTTAACTAAATTACGAATAATCATATTTTTTTAATAAAATAGAATCTAGGAATATATAATCTTGTACTGCGGTAAATTTTAACCGCATTTAAATAAAGGACATAATTAACACTCAGACTCGAGACAACTATTTCTTGACCACGAAATTTTTTGTCCTCTATGGGGATCAAATCTACAACACTCGGCGTAGTGATATTTACGAGGCGACCATTTAAACCACTACGCCATATGTGTAATACGTAACATAAACAAGAGTCTTGTCAAATTTATGGCATGTATAGTAATGATAATGAATAAGGTAAAAAATTAATACGATCTGTCTCTTGTAAAGTGGAATTTCGAATCCAGTACTCGCTAAAAAGAAAACATTTAAAATATCTATTTGTGTCTTTTTATTTATAGGTTAAATGTTACAGAATATTTTATTAGTATACAATCGTTTAACTTTGTCTCGTAAATCGGACACACACATACATGGTGTAGCGTAGCAAAAACCAAATCGTGGATTCATCACTATGAGCTGAGAATTGTTGAGGATTTTTTTACAGCTTCGCGATCTTTGAAGTAATAAATTTAAGATAACATGAGCTTTTTTAAACCATAATACTGCATTCTATGAAATAATGAGTACGAACGCTAAAACATCAGCACAAAACGGGTGTTTTGTGCTGATGTTTTAGCGTAAGACGACATAATTTAAATTTGTAATGTCGGCCTCGATGGCGTAGTGGTTAGTGTAACCGACTGCCACGCCTGAGGTCGCGGGTTCTATTCCCGCACAAGTCAAACATTTGTGTGCATGAACCTGAATGTTTGTCTTGGTCTGAGTGTTTCTATGTATGATATTTAAGTATTTACAAAAAAGAAAAAGTACATTTATATGTATGTTTATCCATTGTCTAGTACCCATAGTACAAGCTCTGCTTAGTTGGGGCTAGATGGTGTTGTGTGTATGTGACAGAATATTATAATTATGATAGAGTATTATAAAGTCGAAGTCAGCTAAAAGTACAATTTACTCAAAACTACAATGAGCTTCTTCTAACTTCAGCGTTTTTGTTCCCATTCATACTGTTCACTGCCAGACCACCACAAAATATTTTCAAGATTCGATAAATGCGAAGAAAAGTTTCCACTTCAAGATAATGTACCAAATTTGAATTACATTGTTCAAGGCACATTTCGAACACTGTATAGATTAGTAACCATTTGCTTTTTTGTTTTCTTAAAAGTCATCTCCCGCACTAGGCAATATTCCAGTATCGCGGGTGACTTTACAAACATTCAAACAACGGAACGGACACAAACAACATCCAGACTCGGAACAAACATTTGAGGATCATACAAATTTTTGTCCCGTGTGGGATTTGACCCCACAACACTCGACGCAGTGGCAGAGGCGAGGCGACCAGTTAATCTACTACAGCATCCGTGCAGTCAATTTAAATGAGTCACGGTTCAGTCAGTCTTATAATAAATTCTATCACAGGTTGAAGAAAACCTTTATCTATACTTAACAAGGATTTCTTAGAAAGCACTTTTGATTTGCCACACCATTTTGGCTTAATCCCCTTAAGGGATTACCTGTGGACGTACAAAACAAAAACAAACGAAGTATTTCTATATAAGTAGTACTTATTGAAAGAAGACATACTGACATTAGTTAATGTAAGAACAAATGGTTGGCTAGCTCTTGAACTTGACGTATCTTTAGATATATAATTCTTCTGTACGTGTGTTGACAGTGAACTCCTCCTAAACGGCTGGACCGATTTGAATGAAACTTTTTGTGTGTGTTCAAGTGGATTCGAGGATGGTTTAGACATGCTTCTTTTTATTTTTATTTTTTCTACTTTTTTGTACAGGACAACGTCTGTCGGGACAGCTAGTATCATATAAAATATATAACTATCCCAATAAACTTGGGTTTTATTTGCAAAGGTACTTGCTGATTCTTATAGCTGAGGAGTATGGTTAGTAAAAATGGTTAAAAAAAGTCAAAAAAAGTCAAAGTCAAAAAGTCAAAAATCATTTATTCATTTAGGTCACAAAGTAACACTTATGAACGTCAAATATTACAACATTTTATTATTATTTTAGTTATTCGTTGCCTATTAAGAAAATTATAGTCTTCAATTCTATAGTATTTAAATGACCCTGTTTGGCAGAACGGTTTTAAAAACCAAATTTAGAAAATAATATTTTCGAAAATGGGAATGTCTCAAAAAAAATAAGTACAAAGGTAGTCTTACATTTTTGATAAATGCGAAGCACTTAAATCTAGTTACATAGTATATTATTATATACGCGATTAATATAACTATGTATGTAATCAAATCCAGAAGGCATTATTCTATACCTTATTTTAAACAAAAGCTTTTAGTGTTACGTTTCAGCCATATTAAAAGTTAAATTATTATATTTACCAATGTAAACAACTTATGGATTGTTTACAGAAGGATTTGTTTTGTAAATAAACATTTTCTTATTAATTGATTACATTATTATTATGCTGTCCGCATTTATTTTATATAAGCTATAACAAAAGACAACTTAAGTTATGTATACAATATCTATTTTGGCTGCTGCATATTTTACAAATAATTTCAGCAACATTCTATGTACACATTAGTTTATTATTATTAACACCGATATTATGACAAAGAACAAATTATTATAACTAAAAAAAGACCCGACTGATGAAAAGATTGGCCGCTACTGAGACAAATACCAATGACGGCAGCCATAACAGATTATAAAAAAAAAGTTATTAAAATTACATAGCGTTCATCTTAAAACGACGAATAATTTATTTCTATTCGTTATGATGTTTGCTATTTATGAAGCTCCTAATATCATAAATAATATGGGAATGGTTTAATTAAATAATTGCGATCTTACTTCGTCAAGACAATTGGTTGCATTTTTTGCATGTAATTGTTCAAATAGTTGGCAGTAAAAGTTTATGAATATTCTAGAAACTATTACCATTTATATAAAATGACATAAAAAAAAATCAAGAATTCAAAATAAAGAATAAATGTTAGCTGAAGTTTTTAGAGAAGAGAGTTTGTTTTTCTTTATTGCCATTGACAAAAAAAGCAATTTAAACATGGCAACTTAAAATAGGAATCGTAGTTACCATTATACTATACGAGCAGCATTTTATATAAATACTTAATGTATTTGTATAAAATGCATATCTCATAAATAGGAATAATTATGCCAATTGCTATAAATATTCGAAATAAAATTGTTTATTTATGTACATATACTCACAAAATTATGGAAGTGCAGTCAATTTCACTTATGGACAGTCGATCGATTAAGCAGGATGACTCGCCAATAAGTCAGAAGCCTCTCAGCTTGTTAATTCTAGACTTTTTTTAAACGACCACACAATCAGTCTACGGAAAGAAGTACACAGACTTTATGCCAGTAATGACATTTATTTTATCAATTCGCTTTGTACGGCGTAATCTGTCATCTTCTGTAATGCAAGACATAACCGAAAACAAATGTGTCTGTCTGCCGGCGGGTTGCTGCCGAGATTTTGAAGCACATCTGAGTGTTCAACAGACACTTAAAGCTCGAAAAGTTCATATACATAACCACAAAACAGACTTCATGTCAAGATTATTACATTTCGACGTGATTCTTGACTGTCAAGTGAACCTAAAGAAAAAAAAGGTTCAAGCGTAACTTTTTTTTTTAAATCCTTGTCTATTCAAAATTTGTGATTTTATATTATTAAAATGGCCTTAGGCCCGTAGTAAAGTTAAGCCATGAGTTAAAGTGTGAAATATATTACGAGCTTAAGGCGACTTATAAAGTCTTGATAATTTACGCATAGCTGAAACAGGATCAAGAAGTGAAGAAATCTTAGCAATATCAGCCCTGTATATGAGTTATTCTACGGCTGGGTTTCTCAGTGTGAGAAGGGCCATAGTCTATCATGCGGGCCCTGCGAAGGTACATATCTTCAAGAACATTATGAAGACCACTCAGACATGCAGGTTTCAGGTCAAAGAGGTCAATTCGAAAAGTTAGAGGTGCGTACCTCGGACCTAAACTCGATACCTTTGCGTAGCAGGACAACGGTCTACTACTACTAGGCTAAGTTTTATAATGGAATTTACTTGTATACATATAAATTCCATTATGCAGTAGGCGTATAATGTTTAAAATTCACAATAATAATTAAACATTCGTACCATATTTTTAATTCACATGCTTATTTATACTTTGTGGCACTAACTTGTCCTACTAAGATATGTAGGTAATATCTTCTATATCTAGAAGCTTGTTATTAAGACGTTGTACGGTATAATATTTATGTGGTAGTAGTAATTTAAATAAAAATGTGGTAAAATATCAATATGTCTGCCGTTTCAATACAAAACTATTTTAATATAAGATAGTAACAATTGAATAATAAAATAAAGAATTATTTGAAGCCCAAAGCTTGCTGAAACAAGGATATTATATCAGGATTTTGAACATGGGCTCAGTGTTCATTCCACAGCAATAAATATTAGCTTATTTCAAATCCCAAGTAACAAAAAATTACGTAGCTCACAGATAGCAATTTCGAATCATAAATATACATAATATTAGATTACAGCACACTATGTGTGATATATACGATTTCGTGTTTAAGTTTAGTTAAATCGAAAGGTGTATTCTGAAACCCTGCACTTCATGCATACTCATATAACATAGATAGATCATAAAGTAGCTTTGATAATATCTTCCATATTTCTATAATAGCATAAGAGATGTACACATTTATATACAAGGTTAAGTACAACTCTGTTTAACATTGATAACCACACAAATGCGGTTTTTCCTAAAATTATTGAGAAACTTTTGCTATGTATAGGATCAGAAGTAAGTCGTTAATGGACTATTTTTTTCAATTCTTTAAATATATTTTTTAGCTTATAGTAGTAGTTAGACTCCTGTAAATAAAAAAGAAACTAGATTTATTCACCACGTAGAACAAGAACACTACCATCAGTATATTATCCTCTTACAAAAAGTCCATTTTCGCTCTTTTGGGTATACGAGTATTAAGGCTAAGGAAATTGATGCTTTAAGTAAGTGTAATGGTCGACGAGGCCGCACCCAGTATTGATGACGCCTCCGGGTAGGCTGAACTTGAGCTATTTTTAGTCGCTAGAAATACACCAGTATTGATAGTATGTATTTGGCAAAAAATTCCATAGTTTGATGAATTAGGATTAGGATTAAAAAGCTTAGGAATTTTAGGCACGAAGGCAATTCTAGGTGAAGGAAATGGTTCTAATCGAATTTAATTTTTCATAGCTTAGAAAGGACCTTGTAAAAACAGAAATATTTTTATAAGTATAAAATCATATAAAATAAAATTATGCAAATTTTATTTTACGACGTATTTTGTTGTACTATGCAGAATATCTGCAGAGTATAGGTATAACAAAATTAATTTTACTAAAAACATAAACAAAACACACAAAGAGTATTCTGAATTTTTATATATGTCATTGGGCTCTGTTTGCCTTTAATTCGCAAAGAACAATAATTTCGTGTTGTGTGTCATTATTTTATAGTGAAATATTTTCTGGACTCGCATTTCACAAACTGTTATTTATATTATCACAAAATAAAATACATTTCATTCACTTTGCTATCCTGTATCATACATTACTTTACGTTTGTTTAATTAATAATGATGAAACTCGTCCGTGGAAAAGCAACATCTACTTTTACCGAGCAATCTAAAAATAGTATCCAATATGAAAAGCGATTGATACTAAGTGCATTTAAAACTTGGTAAGTATGTATTATTCACAGTCAATGTTGGCTAAAACGAGCGAGCACATAATCTGCTTAAACCAATACCTTTTTTAAACGCAGAATTCCAAATATTACTTCTCATAATATATAAGCTATCCAATTTCATTAAGTTCTTAATCTTTCTAAGAGTGGATCTAAATTACAATGAGAAAAAGACTACGTAAGTTTCTTATTTCGTCTAGAAGCTTTATCGGTTATTGAATTGAATCTTCGTTGCTTGAGTGCAATCATGAATATTTTATTACATTTCTAGCATTTACTAAAAGTTTCGCAAACAACTGATTGCATTTCAGTCACTTATTATTTCGATTTATAAAGTAAAATAAAAGTTAATACGAAAATAGTTTGACCGTTTTAGTAAAGGTAAGCTTAGGTTAATGTCTTTTAAATCCCGGATTCGATCTTCGAATTGAGAGGCCCTAAGTACTTACCTTTAAGCTAAGCTTTAACTATATTTACTAAACGACAAGGTTGTTTCATATAAACTCGGCTGCGGATTTTATACGATCTAATCCTAGACGAAGAATACTGAATTTGTTCAGAAATATGTTACTTCTTGTTACTTGTTGTATATCTGTATTTTGAAAATAAATATTATTATTATTTGGAAACTGTTTTAATACTCGGCTAAAAGCCGGTGTTTTGATGACGGTTACGGGTTGACACCAAGTAGCCGCCGTCTAAGATATAGTATGATTATTATTATTCTTTTTTCACGTATTTAATAGTTAACCTAATGTCGAGTTTTCAAGCTGTCCGCTGTGTGTGTACTAGTCGTCAGGACGTTTAAGGCTCTTGGATCCCCATATCTTCTGTAATAACTGTTGATGACAGCAAAGCCAAACGGATATTTGTGCTCACCGAAGCACAAAAGGCATTTTACCGATTCTAGTATCCGTGTTGTTAACGGGAATTTCTTGACTGACCACCCAATAACATTACGTAAAGGTAAACTTAAATTATATTATAAGGCCCACGAGGCAATTATGATAGACTTTAATGCATTTTACTCAACTTATACGTATATGCTAACAAAATTGGTTAGGATGCTGTAAGTTTGTGTGTTAAGCTTTCCCGCCTTAACCACTCGACTGATAATCATAAAATTTCGCATTCATATTGTCAGGGGAACAGAAAGGACATAGGGTACCTATCATCCAAAAAAAGTACTGTTACTAAGTTAAACTTCATTTACGCGAGCGAAGCCGCGGGCAAAATCTAGTAATCTATATAAGTATTATGTACTTTAAATTAAAAAAATAATAAATGTTTTACTTTTTACTGCATAAGTTTTGTTTCAATATTCACTCCAAATTGTTGTCTATAAAATAAGTTTAGGGTTGTCTTGTCCGATATTTTAATCGAAGAGTGAAACAATAGAATGTGAACCTCTCGTGCGCGACAATAGACTGTATAGTTTGAACAATATATTTGCGAAATCAGTTTTGTTACAGTTGATTTAAATCGGAGTTAGATAATATAACTTTACAGCATTCAACAGATACAACAGATATATAATATTATACTGACTACAGATGACGTAGTGGTTTAAGTGGTCGCCTCGCCCACCGACTCTGGATATTCTTTGTGTCCGTTGTTTGAATGTTTGTAAGTCCCCCGCGATACAGGCATTATTCTGAGGACGGTAGTAGTGTTTATTGTTATTTCCAAAAAGGCATTAGCGCATAGCGCCTACATATCGCCTACTATATTATTAGCATTCTCAAGTTCCAAATTATCACAATTGAATATTTCCTAACGGAAAACCCAATGCCACTGTCACAATCAGCCTTAACTCAACACGCAAACTTATGCCACGAGAACATCGAGGTAGTTAAATAATAAAAAAAATAATTACACAAACACTATTATATAAAGTAAAACATAACGCAAGCTACAAAATGATATAAAAGCCGAAAAAGTAGTTTCAAGTACGTATCGTACGTATGTATATTCTCTGCACGCGTGCAGCCATTTTCTGTACAAAGTA
Source organism: Catocala sponsa (assembly GCA_963564715.1). Lineage (NCBI taxonomy): Eukaryota > Metazoa > Arthropoda > Insecta > Lepidoptera > Erebidae > Catocala > Catocala sponsa. Next base: position 13,763,772 of record OY751338.1, on the reverse strand, counting down.
GTTAGTTAGTGACTCAAAGCTAACATGACATTAGCATTATGATTGCCTAGCGACCAAAAAATGGTAACCGCTTACCTTAGCCTATTGATGCTAACTACACCATAAAAACATTTGCGCTTTGCCAAGGCTTTAAAAGTGAATTTGGTGTGCTGCCAGCGTAAGGTACAAATATTTCTGGTCTCTTATAGACAAACACAGCGTCTTTTTAAGGAGCCTGGAAATCCCGCTCACCGCAGGACATAACTCAAAGTTATTTAGCTACGATATTTCGTAGAGTGGAGGCTCGCTCCTGCTGTGACACACCCACGGATATTTAAGGGTCACCTCTCAAAATAAATAGTTCATAAATACCAAAAAGATATAAATTAATGTTGCTTTTATGAAACGAGAAAACTATCGATATAAATGTTTAACTGTTTAACCTCTTGTGAGACAGCTGGATGTTTACATTATCGCCCGTTATCGCCGCGTGCCACTTGAGATTTTGTTATTGTTAATTACCGGCCCACTCATAGCTCGTAGAATCAAAAAAATGGTACTACAGAATTTGTTATGATGTCAGCTACGTAGTAAAATATAAACAAGAGCTTTTTGCTGGCTCACATGCGAGCCCCTGGCACACTAGAGGTTAACGTATCTGAAAGGTAAGATTTCAATCTTAACATATTTAAGGTTTTTGGAATAGAGCTCAATATACATCAGACTAGGAAGACATTTGATTTTAATTTAAAAAGGTTGCATACTTTTCAAACGTTTAAAAGATTTCTAAATAACTTTATCCCGCAAATGTAAATACATTTATTTCAAGAATACTTAATCGACAGATGAGGTTCAATAAGAACGCAGCAGTTCTGAGCGAAGTGTAGAATTTTACGTTTGCTGCGTTCTTACTGCTTTATTTTTATACTGGTGGCAAACTAGCATAATGCACAACTGCATTTGAATGATATTTAAATGTATTAATAACATTATATTTAGGTACGTGCGCTTGGTCTTTGACTATCCAAAGTTGATATCGCATACACATCCGTATTGGAATATCATTCAAATGTAAATATGCACATCGCTGTGGTAAACTAGGGTACTCGTTTGAATGGTAGCAGAATGACTACAGTCCGCTACATAGTAAGGTAACAGGTGAAAGAAATATAATTTGAAATAAAGTAGTCGCTGCGTTGGCTACACACTGCATACAGTTCATTGATCAACTAACAATACAGTCACCACTTTAAGGAGCTTTGACAACTACGGAAACATAAAATAAAGTTATGTGTGTTAAGACACTTTCACTCCAGTTGCACCAAAGCAGGATTACAACGTCTATGCGTGCATTGTTCTTATATTTTTCATTATAGAGCCCAGTGTTATAACCATTCCTGTGTATTTCAGGCGTATTATTTACTGTGCCAATTCTTCCAGTTTTGTGCCAGTCGCATCTAGTGAGATCCTATCAACTTGTCGATGTCGAACGACTGCTGGCCTAGTGGCGAAGTCACTACTCTTGACCACCCCACTATGATTGCCTTGCTAAACCGTCAATCAACCGTTTTGTACTCTTTACCTGTGATAAAAAACGTACTGCACTTTTAATCAAAACCGGTCCTTACTGTTGCTCTCTTAAATGTTTATGTAGGATATATTATGGCCATATGCAGTAGCGAAATATAAAGTTGCTTTCAAATTTTCCTGTTTTACGTATGCCGAGCAAATTATTTGATACTGAATTTCGTTAATCTGCTACAGAATCAACCAAAACTAAATACAATAGCAAAACCAGTCCAAATATAGAAACACGATTTAAAGTTCAGTAATCATCACGAAGCTTCTTGGTGTCGTACCTATACACTACATCATATTAGTTTTAGTATACTGTAAAGATTGTTTGGTGCAGAATCACAATAGACTTATACCCGGTTTACATATGATTCATCAACGACATGTCAAAATCAAACTCATGTCAAGTGCTTTGATTAGCTATTGCTAATTAGATCAGCCAGTCTTAGTAGTTGACATACGTAATTTGACCGTCTGTTAACTGATATTTGTTTTGATGTGCCTTCCAGAAACCATGAAAATAAAAATAAAAAATAACTTAATTTCTAAAATAAATAAAAACCAACCGTTTAAATTTTGGTAAGCGCTGTTAATTTTATTGTAAGTTTATTATAATAATTGGATACCGAATTATTTATTTTTCATTAAAATAACTGCCTCATTAGCCTAGTGTTCGTAGTGTAAGCGCCTGGGTCTGCCAATCGTGAGGATATCTTGTGTGTGGGGGTCCAGTCAGTACAGACCGGCGACACTTCGACCCAGTGGGATCTTTTGTGTCACTGTCACACAATCGAGAGGATAACTATAGAATTTTGCCGAGCCTGTAAATTGGACCGGGGCAGAATTAATTCTTAAGACGAACATAGCCGCAAAGGCTTCTTTGTCAGAAAAGATCTAACTAAACCCAGAAAAGAACAAAGTCATTTAAAGAGTATAGTACAGTTCTGGTCCGTCGATCATTGGTGGTTCTTGAACGCACACGAAGTGGGCCGCGAAGCTATCATTAAATTAAAAGATTGCAAATAGAAAGAATGTAGTATTCTTGCTTTCAAATAATATATGTGTGTTGTATTTATAGATTATAACCTAATTATAACTTATACTATGGTCAAACAATTAGTGGCCTTCCAAAATATTTTTTTGTCATATGGTCCTTCATCACTAAAATGTAGGTTTTGTGAATAGATACTGCTCTATGTTAGTGACGACAAAACGCAGGCGATCTGCGTAGCTTTTCTGTTTGATTTCAATACAGCTTTCAGCTTATTGTCAGTGCAAGTCGTCGATATTGTCCATTAGTCCATTATATATAAGCCAAAGTTTCCAAATCTTGAGTGAAAACTACAAGATCACTGTCTTTCAACAAACATTTCCGCCAGTCAACATAGTAGTCAGATGCAAGTTCTTTATATTACCAGAAAGAACCGCATCGTTCATCTTTGCTTAAATAAAAGCTTGCTCAAATACGTCAGAATAAGCGAGTGTAATAAATCTGTAGTGATGCACGTTAAACGTTGTCGGGAAATGTTTATATCATATTGAAAGTTGTAGCGCTCAATAACCTTTCCAAGCGTAGAATCTTAACTTTAAATTGGTCAAGCGGAACGATCGTACGCCTTTCTCAACCAAAGAGCTTTTAAACAAAATAAGGGGTTGCATCGAAGAGTTTCCATCAGGTTTAAAAGCACTTTTCCTGTATTCAGTGGGCGTGACTACACGAGCTAGTAGGTCCATTATATTTAAACTTTTGTACTTCGATGCTTGTTGTTGCGAATATTCATTTTTTATTTTTAAACTGACTGAAAATTTCGTTGCTTTGTATTTTTATTTTTTGTTAGTCTCTAGTTGATTACCTATTACTTTCATGCTACGGTTTGGGATGTAAATATGTGAAATATTTTATAACCAATAAGACTGAGATAACTAGAGATATTTTTAATCCGTGATTTATGTAATTATGCAGAATGAGATTAAATTAATACCCCATGATTTCATTTCACGACGCTCGAAAGATTCCTTCCATTTTCCAATGCAATTCATAATGACCTGTTTTTAGTATGCTTTTCTTCGAAGAAAATCACACGCGAACCAGCTCTCTCTCTCACACATACAAAAGAAATAAACATCTATCGCTACTAATCTCCAAATGAATTTGTATCAACATGATTCTACTTGTAAAAGCTTTTTGTAAACTTTGTCCATGTCGAACGCAGTATAACCGCGCTACTGGTGAAATCGATCGGGCACCATGTATTATTCCTAGGTGAAAAGCACGTGCATTTCTCGAACAACTCTCAACCAATTAGTTCAGTACCTCCAACTTAATGAAATAGCGAACAATCAAACACCTATTAGTTACGTTATGTGCTATAAATCTAAGTATATACTTAACAATAGTAAAATAACAGATTTTTAAAATTGAAATAATTTTATAAATTTTTTTTTTTTATTACCTAAAAGTATTTAAAAAAATATATGTTTGTTCCCGTAACAAGCGTTTGCGCTTTCGCTTTACGCCAATCATATTTTCTGTTAGAAAATTCTTAGGACTTGCGCAAATCCTATAAAAAAGCGATAATGTAACGGCGACTAAAAACGAAACTAGATACCAAGTGCTAAGTAAGAAAACTAGAAAATGAGTGCATATTTATAATACATTTCTGCTTACCCCGTTAGGATAGAGATGAGTTTAAATACGAGTACATAAGTCTTACATTTCTATCGATGAATGCCATTTAATAATATTATGTCGGACATAAGAGAATACCAGAACATTTCTATATCGCTTTTTGAAGATCCGACTTGAAAACTGAATAAAATATTTCACCTTAAGTAGCTCGAATTTTATATGAAAATTTGAAATGTGAAGAAGCGGAACTAACTTTAATACAAAAGTAGTGTGGTAAAATTTTATGCTCCTTACATAAAACATTGTGATGAATAGCCGACAATAGCGGAGCGAAAATTTGATTTAAGGAGAACACGTAGTATAAGTACTCGCAAATTTAGAAGCTCTAAAATGTAAAGATAAACAAACGCTTTAATAATTTTTGAAACATTATTTCAATGTTTCCGTTTTTTATATTTCTTAAAAAGAGCTATATCTACTTTTTAATAAGAGTTAACCTGTATTTTTGCGCTAGTGACAAACAATGTAACAGCATTAAACATACTAAGAATTAAAAATTCTTGCATTACATCCCACTTTATCATTTGTTTTGCATACAGGAACAGAGAAACATGGACAGGTAGAGAATACAACTATGCATGAGGTTCTTGAATTAGAATGTGGGTGCAATACCTCATTGTGGGATATAGGCTTTGTGTGTATACAATCACGTACCATCCTGTGCAGAGACGTGTTCCTGCAACACAACGGGAGGATCATCCGACCAGACTGGGGGGCGATCGGGCCTGGCGGGCCGCGGGCCCGATTGCTGATGTCGGAAACTTGTATACTTAGTCGCTGTGTAACTTTTACTTATGCTATGTAGAATTGTACGGAGAACGTCATATTAAGCGCAAATTATGTACAGCGCCTTCTGTTGGATGTAGCAACCTCTTCGTCTGTGCGGAGTCACCACAATCCTAATAGCCAAGTTTTCTTTACTATAAATAGCTATGAAATTATTGTTTATCGAAAAGTTAGTTCACATTCAAAAATCGAACAAATTTAAACTTGTTCATGTAAATTGTTACAACAATCTGTTATGTTGAGATACATAGTTGTAATATTTCACATGAACAACTTTGAATTAGTTCCTCTTTCTCTGTTCCATAACTGAAACTTTTGTTTGTAAACATGTTCAATAAATCGGATAATATTGTATTTGAAAGCAACAAATATTAAACCGATTCTTCTCCGATCAATTTGCTGCATTTATGCGAAGTTCTTAATCATTTAGAACGCTAAATATTCTGTACACAACCTTTGAACGTTTTGAATACTTAGCTAAGTATACACTAAAATAGAGTTAGCTGATAGTTTAAGCAAGTTAGTAGGTACACCTGTCCAGTCAGACACTAACTAAATATTAGACTGTGCTGAAATAGAACGGTATCTGACCTAAAAGGAAAAGTTAGTTGCAAACTTCGTTGTGGAGCTTTCATCTACATTGATGTGGGTTTTGTTTACACAATAATTAAATTAAATGACAGTTAGTGTGCATTGGTATATGCTAATAACAAATCGAGTTACAAAATTCAAAATGAATACTTGGCTCAAGAGCAGCGATAGCTCTGTGGGGAGACCAACAGACTGCAATGCAGAGGGTCTCGGGTTCCAACCCACGTCGCGCACCTCTGACTTTCAGAAATTATAATTATGACTTTTCGAAATTATGTGCGTATTGATTGACAATTATCGCCAGCTCAGTGCTTCGGAAAGCACGTTAAGCCGTTGGTCCCGGCTGCCATGAACATCTATGGTAGTCGTTATTGGGAGAGTGTCGACACAAAAGATCTTACTGGGTCGAAGTGTCGCCGGTCTGCACTAACTAGCCCCCACATAAGATAGGATAAGATAGGTAGGTATAAGTTGTATCATATGTGTAGTACAGACATGTAAATCAGTATAGTGTAGTTATAAAATCAATATTATGGTAAGGTCCACTCTGACCGAACGATCTTTAGTTATTCAACTTGATTCGCGATTCGGCAATCGACTTCTTTATCATGGAACATTAGCCGATTGTTAGCATTAGGTAACCGTACAATAAAATGGCTGTATACCCTCTTCGTTCTGTGGAATCAAAGTAACAAATTCTAAGCATATCATTAGCACCACTGCCTTACAATGCGCAGAAAACATACATGACATAATGTCAGATGACTAGGAAACAGCATTAATTAAACCAGTCTAACTTCCTGTCGGATTAAATTCTGATAAAGATACAGCTAATAAAGTTTAGCAGCAATTATATCATACAACATCGCGAAAATTGAATGCCCGTGTAATGCAACTGCGCAAATGCTAATAGTTTCATTTGGGCGTTCAGGTTGTTTGTAATAACTGTCAACTAAGCTGAATTTATGCCGTCGTTTGCAAACACTTTTCCTGAAATACTAAAACTAGTTCTGGATGATTTAATTTGAATGAAATATTACACTGCAAAATACTTTCTCTCTGTAGTGATACATGAAAATATTTAATAATTAACATGGGTTCACCAGCCTGCTATGTATAAAAACATTTTTTTACTTAAACTGCCTCGATGGCGATGAGCTCACGGTTATGACGCTCGAGTCGAGGAAAGTATTATTGTGTTGTTCTGTCTAGAAATTCTCAGCAGCATCAAGGTGTCTGCAAATGTGTTCGGTACACGGCAATAAGCCCACTGTGCATGGCTTATAACATATTTGGTGAAATGTAGGTGCTCGGAGAAGTCGGTGTCAGACTATGTATGAATGTAAATATAAGGAGTTTATTTTATTAATATATTCGTTTCTGAGATAGGTCATAAGCTAATTCTAAGACTTAAAAGGTATCGCTTTTTAAAAATCTCTCACGTTTCACCTAAAACCTTGAGATATGAAATCCGGAATTTAAAAAGTATCGCAGTCATAAGTTAGAATTAGGATCTACATAAAATTATGCAAAATATCATCATAAAAAGAAAATAAGGATAAGATACCCTATAAAGTTGAAAATTATATAATATTTTCTCTTCCTTGAGCTTATAAGCTTACCTGAAAATTATATATTTATAAAAAATAATACTGTCATAGATTATATAAGTACATATTATTGCCATGGGCCCCCAAGACCCCAAGGCCTAAAAATTAAATCTATGTTATTAAGTTAGTATGGTGATTGTTGCGGATTTGCATTAATATAAAATATTTTCTTTTTGTTGAGAAAATCTGTTTTTATTTATTTCGAAATAAAATTAGATTTTCTAAAAAAAAAAACTATGCCAACGGTAGGGTAAGACGATAATAGAATATATTTGCCTGAATAGATAGACAAACATACAATTAACAGACAGAAAATATAACCTGACTCAAAACAATCAATTGTGGGTATCATTATTCCGCATGAAATTGGAACTCGCAACACTCAGTGCGACGGTAGCGGCGAGACGAACGCTTATCCATTGCGAAATTCTTATTTGCTATCCTTTCTGGCAAACAACTAACTTCAAACAATGTAAATAGTGACCTAATCTCTCTTTTTAATTACTCCGAAAACAAGAATGTTTCACAGGCCTTTTTCTAAAAGAGGATTTGTCCAATTAAAAGAATAAGTAAAAGTCGTTTCTAAAGTCAAAGTAAGTTATAAGTAAATGTGTGACCTTTTACTTTTCCGCTTGACATCTAAATAATTAGAGCCTCAGCTATGTTCGCTACACCGATACACAAATTATAGATAAGACTTAGGTTAAATAGACAAATTTCGACTGGTATAATGGCCCAGAGTTTGGTAAGCCCACATTGTGAATAAAAGTTTGGAATCTTCGTAAGCTGTTAAGATAACAATGGTTGTAAAGACAAGAGTTAGGCAGATCCTCCTAACTATGTGTGGGTATAAAAACAGGACACTCGCATTCGTGTCTAAGTCTCAAAACATACTATGACAGTAACTAAACACAAACACTATACACAGTTTAGTTATACCACAGCCTTACTGCCAATCTACACAGTTTGCAACATTATCACTGAAGTTGAAATATGAGTACAAACTACTACTACACTAAATACGCGGTTCCACAGTAGCTTTACGCCCTTTTTGCCCTACGATTACTCACGCTATTGTTTTAGTGCGGTCATTACTATACAATAATACCTATAAGCAATATCTATGTACATAACATACGTCAGAGGGAGACATAGGGCGGAGGTGAATAACACCTAAACTTCGTTAGCCATGATTTTATGTACCGCGTCTAATTTCATGACAGAAAAACCCAACAACACTTTGTGACCGGGAATCGAACCAGGGGCCTCATGCACAGTACAGCAGGTAGTGACTACGACTGTATTCACTACAAAAGGACAAATACTTCAACCTCTGACTAGAAAGCATAGTAACTGTGAGTATTAAGGAGTTATATTTACGATACAATAAAAGATTTCAAAATGTTTTGACTCAAAGTGCTTTTTTTTTCTGAGCCATGCCCATCTTGTTACAACAAATATGCCAGTGCACGAGTAATTCATAACAAAAATACTTACTTATAAAGATATCATCATCATCATCATCATGTCAGCCAAAAGACGTCCACTGCTGGACATAGACATAGACTTATAAAGATATAAATGCAACCAAATAAGAACCTACATCTGTATCTCGTTTGTACCATCTAACTCTAATAGCGGCTCAGCCCTTCCTCGTTAAATAATTACTAGTTTATAGCTCTCAATCTGTCCTCAGCCTAAAGCAGGATTTTCAGAAAGCGTGTTAATCTAAGATTAAATTTGAATGACATACATTTGCTTCCCGGCAGCACTGAGATGGCTTCACTTAACCCTTTTATTCGCAATTAAGGCCACAACCACAAAGAGAAAATTTGATATTCTTCTCTCCTTTCAGTGTTGGAAGCATTTCCTATTAAAGATTTTTGAGTTTATCTAGTACGGATTTCTGAGTATAGTTTTTTATCCAGTTTGCTTTTATTCTTGTAAACTATACAAATTGTAGGCCCTATGCGTCCAAGCCCGAAGAAAAATTTAAGGTATTTTATCTAAATACACAGTAGTGAATGAAGATTGTGATAAGCTTAATACATATAACTAAATAGTACCATGCAAGTAAATAAGGTAGAGGAATATTATATTAGCACAAGTAAAGGGAGTAAAGTTAAACCGCATTTTTTAATTAAAATTCTTTGTAGGAAAGGTCCTTGCCGAAAAATTCAAGCTTCTATTTTCAAACACGAATCTGTTATAACATTTTAAAGTTAAACTTTGTAGGTTTGCCATTGAAAGTCATCTGAAAGATGCTGTTTTAAACTAGGAACCGTTTTTATTACATAAAATAAGTAATAACATCGTATTTTAAAGAGTGTAGGTAAATATATTATGGCTTGTAGTGTATCAAGCTGAAATGGCTGAATGAGTGATCAATTATTGTCAAATGGAAATAGACTGCAAGAGCTCCCTGACCATTATTATTTGCAAATAGTTTATCTTGATCTTTTACGCCAGAATGCGTTTTTTGTCGTTGATTAATTATTTTAAGACCCTTACTTGAACCAAAATTTTTTGTGTTGGAGGTGTTGACTTATAAGTATTTTGTTTATACTTACTATTATATAATTACTGATATAACTTATGTAGAAATATAACCCGTAACAATTACATCTTGTTATTAAAAATATTAATTAATATATTTAAAAAGCTACTTTAAAATATTCTAATATATATTAATATCTTTAAAATATTTTATATAAATAGCTTTAGCTATATTTATTCTTAAAATAATTTTCATTTCAAGTAAATTTTATTTGTATAATAATTCAACGATTGCGTTTGGTCCTTAAATGTACATAGTTTTTATTATATTTCTTTTAAATATTACAATAGCAAATTATCAAATCAATATTTGAGCGTATAAATTGCTGCTAATTGCTGAGATATGCCGGCTACAAACATTAAGATATAATATATATTAGTAAGACCGTATCATATTTCTATAAGAGCAACTCTGTTATTTTTCTCTGAGGCAATAATATTTACTTCGCTGTAGTACACAGATAACAATTCGTATATTAGCAGAGTGAATATCATGATGATATTATTCGTAAAAATAATAATGACATCATCAATACCCAATTATTGATGACGTCATTATAATTTTTTGTTTTATTATTCATATTTTTGAAATTAAACAACTTTATACGGATTTTTGCCGGCTTTTTGACGTTTGCTTTTGCAGCCATGGTTACGAGGAGACTTTGCGTGTTCATGGCTACTGAAAAGCTACCAAAACGCTGGGGAATATGTAAATTTAAATCTAAATAGTATAAAATAAAATAATAATAGCTTAAATAAAAGTAAACAGTAATTGGTACAAGTGTGTAACAGTAGTAGTTTAGAGTTCCAAAATTATGTAATAGTGTTTTATAAAAATACTAGATGTTCCCGCGGTTTCACCCGCGTTTATCGTTACTGCGCCGCCCCCGTGGGTCGTAGCGTGATGTTATATAGCCTATAGCCTTCCTCGATAAATAGGCTATCCAACATTAAAAGAATTTTTCCAATCGAACCAGTAGTAATCATGCAGAATAAACCAGGAGAAACATCGTTTGTACTATGTCTGTAATGGGTAATTATTTTGCTGCATTGTTATTTTAAAACTGCGATATCTCCTAAGATATTCATTGAAATCGAATGATGTAAAGGGCAATTTGTTTTAAATTAAATACTTGTTACGAATAACGTATTTATTTGGATAAGGATTCATATCATGTTTATAATAATACCTTTGCAAATAATAGATTATTTTAGAACAAATTTGGTTAGCATAAAAATGGTTATAGTGAGCCAACCTTAAAAGATAGACATATGCTGCCGCAGACTTTTTTTTAGAACTTTTAAAGCGGAACAATTCTGTCATACATGATTTTTGCAAAACTTTAACTGTTTACGCAGCGCACGCAGCGGAAGCTCTCAAAAGGAAAAAATACCCTCTGATTTTGAAACATTCTTCACTGGTGCTCCGCTCCTATTGATCTTAGCGTGATGATATATAGCCTATAGCCTTCCTCGATAAATGGGCTATCTAACACTGAAAGAATTTTTCAAATCGGACCAGTAGTTCTTGAGATTAGCGCGTTCAAGCAAACAAACAAACAAACTCTTCAGCTTTATAATATTAGTATAGATAAACAACGCGTAAAAATCCGTATAAAGTTGTTTAATTTCAATGTATAACATTCGCGTAAACGTAAGACAATATTATTATTTGTTTCTCTTTCACGGGTATATTCCTAATACGTTAGTATTATTATGCATTAGTGAAAACGGGGCATCAATCCTTTTATTATCGTATTTAGAATTACCAATACAATAAGAAAATCTGTCAGCTTCTTAGTATGGAACCGATTTCTAAAAGCACAAATCTTTCTTTTAGGTAATATAATTTAAATAATAATCTATTTAATTGTGTCTTGTCACGTTTAATTTGATGGTATTGATGCAGGTTTGGAGTGTTTTCTGTCGGCACTACCTGTGGGTAGTGCCGACAGAAAACACTCCAAATGTAAATCATGTGCAGAATGTACACGAGCCATAATTGCAACAATACTTTAAAATATAAATACAACATTATGAGCTTATGCCGTGCAGTTTGTTAACTCCAAATCATATGCATCAGCGATAACGACGGCAGAAATATTTCTCGATACTGTTATTATATTCTTCCTAAATAAAGCTTTACCTTGTATATATTTAGAATTGTTACGTGCATATGCTTAGGCACATCATATATTATATAAGAAATGTGGAGTACGAAGCAGTATTTTATTTCACGACTGCGATCACCGCACTTAAACTATTCATAGTCTCATGATCTGAAATGTGCCTCAATCTTTGGCAATGTTAAGGGCGACATCCTTACTAATATTATAAATGCGAATGTCGAAAGTTTCTTTGATTGTAACACTGTCATGAAATTTCGCATATACGTTGTCACAGGGACAGAATAGACAAAATTTCATTCAGAAAATTAAAATATTTTATTGAAGGATAGAACATTTACATAACCTACATTTACGCGAATGGAGCCGCGGGCAAAAACTAGTAGAGTGTGATTGGTAATTTATAAATTATGTTTACTTACAGAATTGAAAACAAAACTATTAGATAGACATGAGGGAAGCTTACTATTATTAATTAAAAATAAGACCTATTTCATAGTTGACTTTTCCTCATCCATATACATATTATTACCTTATTATGGTACAAAATATTCTTGTGAAAATAATATGTTATAAATTGCTAGGTGGAATCATATTAAACATAAACATTGATAAATGATCGTAATGAATAATTCTCGGTATAAATATTACTGTTTTGTTAAACGATATCTACTTGAGATATGATGAATTACACCACACACATTAAAGATGTGTGTGGTGTAATTTGTTCAAGTACGAACAATATACAGAGTATTAATAAAAGTATTTTTAAATCTTCTTGTAGATACTTTACTAATTCAATATCTATAGCGACGAATTATAAATAAGTAGTTGTCCAATAAATGTGTCGGCATGTCTGACACAGCTTGGTAGTTTACATAAGATCCAATGAGTGTTACAAGTTTAATCCTAGCTAAGCTAAGCATGATTTGTTCGAGTTACAAATAGTTCTTATAAGACCCACTGCTGTGTGTTTATGTATTAATTTTAATATAAGATATCCACCAACGGTTTGTACTTTTTATTAGAAATAATTCACACTTCATAATGCATAGGCGGGCAGTCTTCATAAAAAAGGCAGACTCTGGTTTCACTCCGCTGATCGTAAGAAAGCATAAATCTAAATATGGATCACGAATTTTTCATTTATTTAATAGCATCTAATGTTACACCACTATGTTCTATCACAAAAATCATATCGTATACATTGCTACGTGAGGGAAGTACAAACCAAGAAACCAGATGTTAGCATTTATATTATTAAATTACCAAGCTGCTCTTATATATCTATAACACGTTCAACGATATCCTCGCTGCGGGCATTCAATATTATACTGAGTGTATTTTAAGTAGCCTAGATCACTCTCCGGCCCATAAACTATTTTTATGCACAAAATTACGCCGTTTCATTTCATTACTGCGTGAATGATAGCAAATCTAACAAACATTCCTACTACCTATATTAAAAGAATATGGAAATCAAGGCACTAAAAAGGCGCATGCAGCTAAAAAATATATACCGAAGTAATATACCGAAGCCTTTTATTATCAGTTCCTAAAACCTGTCTAGTCTCTCGAAACTTAAAAAGAACCGCCTATTCCAAAATGTTCTCCTCATTAGTTTCATAATAGAAAAGAAAGTAAAACATAACTTATTGCAGGTCTAGTGTTACTGTTTTATTGATATACGAATACAAGGGCTTTATAAGTACCATCTACATACGTAACACTGCTATGTCTGTATTTGTTGAAAAGTTACAACCCACGTTAATGAAACTGGTTCAGTATTAATAAGACATAATCCACGACGTAAAGTACTTGCATAATTCAAATAGGTAGATTAATTAGTATTATATAATAAGCACTTACCTACAGCTTCGCTTCTCACGTTCTAAAGATCTATCTTACAAGAATCGTGCAATAAGGTAGGTGATTCACATTTTTTTAATTATTTATGTATGTCTAATAGTTACATTGCTCAAACTCTAAATTGCAAAGAGTTTTGAAAATGTTACTCAAAACTAATAATGTACAAACGTTAAAATCTAATAGTAATTACTGAAAAAGGATGCACGATCAAGCTATGACGTAACCACTATATAAACACAACTGCGTTCAAATAGCGGTTACAGCACCACTTTTTACAAATATTAATAACTTCATGTTGCTCCATGAAAGAAGGATGGACAACAATATGACTTGAGGAAGTGCAAGACACTATCTCATTCATCAAATTTATGGCAGGAAGCAGGATTATTTGAACAATTCAAAGTTGGCCTTAACAGAATGCAATAAGGTTCCAAAAAATTATAACTGTCACCTTCAAAATATTTAATTCTTTTTGGTAGAGGAAAATATGTACGTCCTATTACTTATATTACACATAGGTACCAGTCGTCTTAAGACTTAGGCAAAAACGTATAAGATTTGCCTTATACATATATAATTGTAGAAAATCACCTATCTAAATGCGTTTTAAAAGTGAATGCGTCGGATGGGTATAATATGATTAGTACCTGTTTAAGATAATTATTATCTTGTGATGACGAATATAACTTTACATTTTATTAATAACTTCGCTCTCATGGATGTGATGTATGTACATATATGTCTTATATGAGAATAAATCTTTAAACTTTAAGGTACACATACCATCAGCTGTGTTATGTTCCACGTAATGAGGGCTTCAGCCAATGCCAGCTAAAGCATACATACTATGTTGCAGTAGCAACATTATTATTATTCTCTTGTTGATCATGTAGTATGCTTATTTAACCGCGGAAATAACCAATATTATATTATTGTGTTCCATTACGTTAAACGCAGTGTAAGTAAAATCCGTACATAGTACATAGGTTAAGTTTAACCCACGGACACTGTTGGTCACGGTAAACAATATTGGGATATCTTTTTTCTTTTAAAAGCAACCTCTGTATTAGTAAAACTCCTGTGTGGCGTGGGATTTCATAAGCATTTAAATAGCAGACACAAAGAAGACCTCGACTCGGTACGACTATTCGTGTTACACACAAATTATTGTCCCGTGAGGGATTCAAACCCAGCAACAACAACATTCGGCATAGCGGCAATGCCAAGGCCACCACTTAAACCACTACGTCATCCGTGCAGCCTTCTTTCAATCGCACAATTAAACTTACAGCGGTACTCTTGTCTCGCATTTCGTGCAACTTATTATCAAGAGCAAAATATAATTATTAAAATATATATAATATCAAAACAATTATATATACAATTAAACAGAAATGCCTGAACTATAAGAGATATAATAAAATAACCCATTCATGAAACAGCTATTTGTTTCCATCACGTTTGGAATTTTAGAGATATTATAAGATATCTCATCTTTGTAATAATGGCGCATATAATTTTACTTCAGTCATTAAATCTCGCCATAGTACAAGTAACAGAATATAACTACAAGAATATTATATGCCATTTCCATAATATAAGCAGACGTTGTATAAACTGGAAAAATAAAACTGAAAATACTGCCATAAAATATATTATTATGAATATTATAACGTTCGTTAATGTGTACCGTTCTAAATAATAAAATAAAAAATGTATGAGTTACATGAATATGTTTATTTACAGAGCACGCAGATCCATGTTCGTAAACAATTTTCTTATCGCAGTGTCGCAATGCGAAACGTCAATGTCTGTTTTTCCAACGTGTTTGTACAGGTTTGCTTATTTTTTGCTTTATTATAAATCCGTATAAAGCCTGGGCTATCCAGTAAAGCGTGAAATTAAATTCCGAAATAAATATTGTGAAGAACTGTACATATTGTATGTCATGTGATAAAAAAATTTATTGAAGGCAAAATCTCTTTTTATTTGCATGAGCAGTGCAGCGGATTTAATATTTTTAAATATTTAGTGCATATTTGACTTAATCACTTTCATTCTTTATTTTTATAAGTCTACAGTCATGACCGCGGCCAGTGGAACCAGGCTGAAATGTCAAGCCTTTCAAAAATACTGAATATGATCGCGTTAATCCCCATTTTCAGTGATCAACTTATTTCTAGTATATATATGTATGTAGGTATAAACATAGTAAACACTGTTAGATTTTTGAAATTTATTTGATTTAAATTGTTATCGCTCTATGCTCTAGCCCCGCCAACTCTGTGACACATGACCAACGGATTTTTTATCGGCGGGTTAGTCGACGGCTTGACATTAATGCAAGTAGGAAAATTTTATTAGCGCCATGTTACGGGCATGGAATCAGCAACTAAGCTTTAGCAGTCAGTTGCTGAAGATTATGGAAAGACATTGCACTAGTATTGACGGGTCTGAAGATCACGCCAACGCCGATATGACACCTAGTAGCACAGGCGATTGCTAAGCGCCGACATTACATTATCAAGTGAAGTCGCAGAGACCAAGTCGCTCGACTGTGTCGGCGAATCGATGCGTTCATTGTGTATAGCGCTTAAGATAACCTATAAATACTGACAGGCACGAGACGAGATGGCACAGTCTACCTTCAGGATTATGATGAGATCGCTGTGTACATAGATAAGATAAGCGTAAACCTGATTGATTCCTTGGCGTCTGTGCCGTATAGCAGTCATAGCACTTTTCGTCCATGTCCATGTCCTGTAAATTGTGTAGACTTGTTCAAAGATATTTATAGGTCAAGTCGATATACTAAAAAAAGTGTTAAACATAAAAAATACTTAGTTCACGCTTTTTATAACATCTATAAGGGCCAAAATAATTACTTAAATTTTTTCTTTTAGAACTTTTTTTGTCTGTTTGTACGCGTATCACGCACAAACTACGTTTTTGATAAG
This sequence comes from Catocala sponsa, assembly GCA_963564715.1. Taxonomy (NCBI): domain Eukaryota; kingdom Metazoa; phylum Arthropoda; class Insecta; order Lepidoptera; family Erebidae; genus Catocala; species Catocala sponsa. Next base: position 13,747,034 of record OY751338.1, on the reverse strand, counting down.
ATTCATAGATACAATATATTTTTATTGATAATAAAAGTATATGTATCTATGAATATATTTTATGTGCAGATCAGCTATATTTTACATAATATAAAAGAAAAATGTAGATAAGTACATACTTCCAAATTCCACGTGTACGAATTCGTGGACAAAAGCTAGTATGAAATAAATCTGCACTACATATAAACGTATAAGCATGAGCAAGTTATTAATATCTTAAAATATGGGTTTAATTTTAAACCACGTACGTATCGTCAAATATAGTAGCCGTACTTAAGTGCTTTTAATTAAAAACTGAATGAAGAAAAGTCTTGTTAAAACTACAAACTTACTCAGTTAACGTGTTTTTGTTACAACCACTTGCGTTTAATCTTGTTACTTAAGAAGAAAAAGTGTTTTTCTGAGTTTAATTTGAATTGTATAGAGAGTAAAAAGGGTATTTCTTTCGTTTTATTGTAGTTAGTAATTAATGTTTTTAATGTCATAAATAGAGTCATTTATTCAATAGCACTTAAGTATATAGATTGAGACTTCTAATGTAGGGACGTGACTTTTTAATTCGATATGGGAACCTTGGTACCATATCGACGAGCATAAAATATAAGCCGACAAAATAGGTATGTATGATTTTGATGCTCCAGTTTTCTACTTAGACTTACCTGGCGAAAATACTGAAACAATACTTTGCTCAGTTACTTGTTTTGGGTTAGAGGACTTCGACTAGGAGAATCGGCAGTTTGGCTGGTGAGGCGGCATGGCGCCCTCACCGTCCGGCTCACAAAGATAATACTGGCCACGGTTGTTTTGGCCAGTTCCAGTGGCGCATAGGCCGGCAGGAGACGCCCGGATCACTGGGGTGAAGAATCACAAGGGGACAGTAGGAAATATGTTTTTTTTTAAATGGGGTAAGTATATTCGTGTTGTGGCCTGCCGTTTCATATGACGGGCCGAAACCTTGGCGGAGTCGCGATTGCTTGTGAATGTAATTCGCGCGGCCCCGCCGACTCTGGTTATGTTGAGGAACACCGTGGTATATTTAGTCGGTATTACCGGGCTATCTTTTCCCTGATGAGTCCGACATAACCTCTCCGTCGAAAGAACGTCGTTCGTCGTCCCGCGAAGAGGTATGAGTCAATGCAAAAATAAAAGGAGAATCGACTGTTGGTCTCGCTAACTACGTGATAATCCCAAGACAGACTGCTCTTTGAAAGCGGGAGTAATGTATTAACACACCTGCGTTTACATACGTATTTACATATACATATATAATGCTAAAGAAACATACATGCTTCAAAACAAATTTTCCATCCAAATGGTTAAAAAGTACCTTACCTCTTAAATTCTCCAAAGAGTCAAATTTTATGAGATCATTGAGAATAAACAAACGGACACATAAAGTTAACATTTTATTTTGTAACTGTATATTTTTTAACTAATAAACTGAATTGCTGCCTTGGGGAATTTACACATATAAGCCATTTATCTATACTTATAATAAAACTGTAGAGAGGTCAATTCTGTACATTGAATATATATTCAAAATTAATATTGGAGGATGAATGGTAATCGATACTGATGACAAAAATGCAATCAGTAAATTTTTTGTCTGTCTGTCTGTCTGTATGTGCACGCATGGGTCAAAAACGACTGAAGGGATTTTAACCAAACTTGGTACGATTGTAGTCCATACTCCTGGGCAGGTTATAGGCTATATAATATAACGCTAAGACACATAGGAGTTGAGCAGTGACGATAAATTTGAAGCAAGTCGGACGAAAATGCGCTTTCAAGCTCTTATCCTCGCATACGTTGATCATACACCAAAAGTATGTATTACAAAGATGATGGTCTTCAAAAGATCTACAAAAAAGTCCTTAATAGTATATATCTATCTTTTATAAATTAGCCACAATAACGTGTTTAATCGTTAGGCATTTCTTCAAAGTGTATTAAAATACATAAATATATTGTATTTCACATAGATATATCTTTATCAAACTCCCATATTCAAAAAGTACACTTTAATATTTATATTATAAAAAAATATATAGGAATCGGTTTATAAACACACAAGATATAGATGAAATAAAACTTCCAAATCTCGCCGCGCCAGTATGGGTACGGCTATACGGTTGATTGTTGTTTAACGCGCGAAACGGCCATCCGCTGCATTTATAAAAAGCTGTAATCTGTGATAAAAAGGCGGGGGCACTCACGCGCCGACTTCACTCACATTTTGTTTGTTTGGTTGAACGCGGTAATCTAAGGAACTACGGGTAAAAATTAGAAAAATATTTCAGTGTTGAATAGCCCATTTATAGAGGAAGGCTATAGGCTATATAACATCACGCTACGACCAATAGGAGCGGTGCATAAATGAAAAATATTGCAAAAACTAGGAAAATTCTCTTATGTGAAGCAGACGAAGTTGCGCGGGTCAGCTAGTATATTATAAGAAGCCTTACGATGTTGCCAAGAGAACAGTTAGCGCCATTACCGTCATCTTGCAATTCGTTGTAAAAGATTTTGGCGGCAGTAACAGTACAATAGGAAGAGAGCTTTGTGAATTACATTTTTCTTGCAAAGTAAATAATGAATATAGTATTTTTATGACACCTCGAGCAATGCGAGATTGTTAATGACATTATCACAGCATCCCTTTACACGTTTAACTCAAGAATTGGTTAAAATGAAATTGTATTTAGTTCAATATATTAATCTTGCAAATCTTTGTTTGACTTATTTAAAGAAGGTCTGACTACATATTTACAATCCTAATTTCAGGTAAAAATAAATGCATGTAGTAGTAGTAATCAGTTTAATGACTGCTGAAACAGATTTGAATAGCTCAGAAGCCACGGATTCAAATAATTGTAAAACAGACAAATGTCCATGAAGATATTATTATTATGTTATAGTTATAGCATATATACATAAGGTTGCCTATTATAAAAGCTTAACCGACGCCGACGCTATGCTGTATTATTATTTAGTAAACCACCAAATTGTCTACAAAGTCAGACAGAGCCCAACAGCTAAGCATTTCCCAAGGTTGCCCGCTTTTTACTGTACATACATAATATTAGCAAAAAGGATGCAAATCCTATTACTATGATAGGATATAGCCATGCGTGGTTGTTTGAAAATCTTTCAAATTATTCAAATGTTCCACATATTCGAATAGAATAAGAAAATACTTATTTGCTTATACATGTTTATATATGTATGTTCATAGAATGTAAGGCTGTACGATGTTGCAGTTACTTCTTACATGTTTGCCTTAAAATTATGTACAAATATTCCTTATACAAAGGAAAAATTATAAAGCAATGAAAAATAACAATTTAAATTGACAATAAATTGAAATAAGGTATTCAGATAAAATCCTGTAGAAGTTTTGTTGCGTAAATATAAGGAATGGCGGTAGTATGCGGATAAGACGTCGAGAGTTTATGGGTCGTGACGTGAATACACTCGCTTTTACGTGGGGAAATGCTCCTGATACATACTCCCTCGCCACAAGGCGAAAGAGGTTATGTCAGGCTGTCCCGAGACTTACGGGCCTACCAACTAAAACCACCACGGTGCGTCACCTCGCTGCATTGTAAGGTGGGTGGGTTGCTGGAACTAGATCTACATCAGCGACCCAGCCAGCAGAGCCCAATGCAGAAAAGAGAACGTCTGCGAGTTACGACTAATACTGGGTGACGCCTCAGCACTACAGAGGCCGTTGTGAATGGACTCTTAGCACAAGCATATTACCTAAACTTAAGATGTTAACAAGAACACTAATAATTAGTAACACAATATTGCAAGTAATCTTTTCAAAATGAACTTTCGACCAAGAACGATACGAACTTATTACTCATCGCGGCCTTCTTGTAAATTATTGGTTATTTTATTATTAACTACCATGCAGAAAATGATTCTCCGCAATACTGCAGTTCTTGTGATATGTACACTGAGCTTTACATTATCACTTCTGTTTTTGGGTATGCCAAGTGACGAACTTTGTGCGACGTGTATTTGGAATATGTATGAAAGCACTCGATAGCACCCGGTATAATAAATTTGTTATTTCGGTCACGCACCATTTAAGCAATGAATTGATTTTCAAATTAAGTTGTGCATTTCGCTTTTCATTTCATTATAACTTGAATTGCAATCAAGCAAGCATTGACAGTGAAAGAATTGTGCATTTATGTAATCATTGAATATTTTCCAGTAACAATCGCACCTTGTAAGTGTAATTGTCGCAATAGACCATGCCACCTATGAGGTAAAGAGACCATCCAAGAAGATTGAGCCTGCTAATTACGATCCACCGTTTTCATATTTTCATCTTCACATGGCATTACATTAAGAATCCCGAAAAAAATTATATCTGCAGTCATTCTTAATATTCAAAAGTTACATATTCATATTTGAAAGAGTGTTAATTAGAGTAGTCCTGTAGAAAAGGGCTTTTGTAACTCGAGAGCTTTTACTATGCTAACTACTCGCCTATACCTACTACATAAGTTCACAAAGCCCAACTATATGATTAGTTCGTCAATACCTGCACACGTTCTATATACAACTTAGCGATTGCCAATTCCAAATCGTTAATGTAAATGTATGCAATATGCAAATCTAGATTATAACAGCATCAATAACTTGGTGCAATATTCAATAGGTATTTAGTATTACCTTCCGAAATATGTCGGATCGTACTTGAATATTATATATAAACCTGTCCACAAATATTGACCCACATGGAATGTATAAAGACACTCGCATACAAAATTTAATATTTAATAAGCGTTCTAACACTTCTCACTGTCTTAGGTCCGCAGCTTTGACAGAATAGTTATATATAAACGAATTCGTTATTAGGTATATTCAATAACATATTGGTAGGTATTTTTTGCTAGTAGGCTGAATATATTTTTAATCGTTGTTACATAGAGTTTCAGAAAATAAAGCAGGCACTACGCTATTGTAAATAATTCAAAATATCAATAAATCATATAAAACCAAAACAATGCTGTAAATCTCTGTTTAAAGTAATTCTCCCTGTTCTCGCCTCCCTCTTCGTTATTATTACCCCTTTTTTCTGATTTTATACCAAAGTGTAAAAATGTTACTATGCAACATTTTTCATTTCCTCCATGGATCCTTTACAATGGTCACTCGACATCGCTATACCGTTACAGTGTAATTAAAAGTAGCTTGCCTATTTAATGTTGTTACTTTAATGTTTCATAAAGAGTTTATGCTAATCAGCTTAACAATACAGCTCTGTTTTTAAATAAGCCAAGCATTTATTATACCACATTGTAATTACATTCGTTACATAATTTACAAATAATAAACAAACATAATAATACCTTATTTTGTGTTTATCTAACATTTAACGTATAGAAACTACGTGTCAATTGAACCAAAATGTGAACGTCTGCCTGCCTATGCACTGATGAGTCCGATAATATTGGAATGCGGTCTCTAACCAAATATCTGATGTTATGCTAATATTATTCTCTCAGGTCACTGCGCTATAATGATCGATTAAATGTAAATCAGTAAACGAAATCTAAGGATAACATAGAGTTTTGTTAAATATCAACATTTGAAGATTCTGTGCTAGTTAAATAGATATGGTATGCTTTGTGTAGTAACAATGAATTTTGGAGCTGACCTACCCTCCGATGCATTTCAGCTATGTTCATCAAACTAGCACACGAACATTTTCTACTTTGAGAAATGCCTGACGGCGTTTCGTGGATATTACAAAAATATGTTATACTAGTGTTATGCACGTTATAGATCTAGAGTCAAATGCACATGAATGTAGAATGTTTTAGAATGTCGATTAAATATAAATAAAAACGTCCATCTCTTCGATTTTTAATTTGATTGAGAAATATATTTCTTTTTGTTGATTCTATGTCAATCCTAACTAAGTCATAAAACCTTTATCACATCACAGGGCACGTACCTCTGTACATTGCATATACGCGGGATGATTTAGATATAGTAATTTTATGGCATTAACATTCTGTAATCATTTGAAATAACATAATATAAAATTTTAATAAGGAAGATAACTCACTTTTAGATAATATTATAGGCAAAGCATACACGAGGGTCATAGAATAGTAATATTTTGCCAGTTATCTCTTTAACTTAGTACTCATTACTAGTTGCCTTTATAATAGAAAATATACATTATACTTGATACTACCATTATTTTGTGTGCTTCTAAATTGGCTTGAAATTGTTCATTTATATTGTTTTCAGAGGCGAAGGTACGGCCGAACATTGTTACAATCTCCATAATAAATTCTAGAACAATGGAGATATATTACTGCAATGCAAGGACCCTGAATATTCGTTATAAATTGAGAGGGTAGGTATTCTAAAATCCGCGGCTGTAAAATATGACCTACATAAAAATGCACTTTCAACACCCGCAGCGTAAATGTAGTAACTAACTAAATGACCCAACTTTTACTAGGAAAGTGGTTTCAGTGACCGTAACAAGTAAGTTTTTCACTCCTGACTTATTCTCTCATAAGGATAACATATGAACACACAATCTTACTAGTGATAATATTTTAACGTATCATCGGTTTATCGAGCATAAAATATGCCATTTAAAACCTTTTCCACTGCGGCACTGTTCTAAAGGAGCCTTAAGCGTAATGCTAAAGGCTAAGAAAACAAACATATCATTTATAATTATTACTCCATAAAAAAAAATTTATAAATTACAATACTATTACTCATGTTTACATCAGTAACATTCAGTCGTTTCAGATAGCGGAATAAAAATGAAGTACAAAGATTAAGCGTTAAATCATACTAACCAAATTTTATCTAAATGATAATTGTTTTAACTTTTAGGGAATAGTCACCAAGATCGACAGTTACTGATGCCACTAACATAATTTATCCTGTAACCTATCATTGACACATGTTTGCTGATACATGTGAGTTTGATGATTGGAGTAAGAGTAGCTTCGTCAACAAAAAAGTCATTAGAAAAGTTATGCTCAATAATTGGCTAATTATAATTACTGGAACAAAGTACCGGCGATAGCCCACATCGTATAATAAGACAGTGAAGAGGCATTCTCATAGCAATTAATAATTATATAATAATTTATTTTTGATATTTATAATTATTTATTTATTTTAGTATAAATTCTTAGTTTTACATTTGCATCTTAACAATAACATAAAGTGCACTTATAGATATTTGCCCGAACTAGGTTAAACTTGTGTTTCGAGCGACAAAGTGCTTACATAATATTATCAGTATAAATAAATTTACATTATAATAATTTTTATAATAAACTAAAGATAAAAGTAAAAACAATTAAAATAAGTTTAGTTTTCTACTTTTTACACTATTGATTTCAACCTAGTTTTTCAAAATTAGATCTTCTCTATTTATCATTGAATAAAATGTAATTTAACAGACCAAACTAAATTGTTATTTAGAACTATTTGATTTATAAAAGTGATAAACAAATCCCAACTATGCTACTAAATAACGAAGTTAGTTTAGTGGCTTAAAAATTGTTCTTAAACTTCATATAGTAATAGAAGTTTAACGTCCTACATACTCGAACAATATTAAATTTAACAAGTGCACACCGCCGGATTGGCTTACCGCAAAGCTAATAAATTCTCTAAAGTTTCTACAACACCAGGATATTGTAAAACTTAAAGATTTAAGATGTTAATACACGAATATGCAAGAAATCTTTGCAAAATAGCTAAACAAAGTAAATTTACCACGAGTTTGAAGAAAACTCTAGTAAAATATTTTTCTTTCGGCTTCGTAATTGAGTCGTCAAAATGATTGATTAAACACTTCAAGACAATATGGTAAAATGTAGGCAATCATTTTTGTTATAATATTTTTAATATACTAACAAAACATCTATTGTATGAACCCATCTGTATAGCTACTCGTGTGTTTTATTTATTTTATAGACAGGCTGCTACGAAAAGGGTTTACGTCCAATAATCTTGCAACCGGATCCCGAATAGACATTGTGATGGATGATGTTTACAGTTACGGCTTTTTTAGGTTGGACGCTCTTAGCTAAGCGCACAATTTGCCGGCTAATTATGCTTTACGTTTATCGCTTAAAACTTGTGTCTAGTCATGAAAACCGCTGTGATTACGTACCTACCTACCGACCGCGTAATTTGAAAATCTTCATAAATATTTCGTCCACGTTTCACTATTTCTTACTGACTACCCTATCAATGTTCAGAACTTGGCAAATGTTTTCGTTGGTAAGAAATGATTAATGAGTGGTTTTATTCGTCTGAAGGGCGGTACCCAGATAAATCATGATATAGTATAAAAGGAAGTCAATACAGACGTGTTAGGTGACTTATAAAAGCAAAATAATGTAAGACTGCAGAAAGTTTCAGAAAACTTTATGAAAGGAAAAATTATGAGCCCGGATGAAAAAGACTTAATTTTTTAAGACCAAGGATAAATTATTAGTATCATTTTTCAGAAAAAAATATTATCACACTGCTGGTGACATGAAAAAGAATCCAAAGAGAATAATTAATTGCTTCACGGTTGAGTTCCTGTGTGAAGATTTAAATTCGTTGTAAGACTTTACCCAATTTGCCATTTTCAAAACACTACAGTCGGTTATTATCGAGATAGCAATCGTACGTCAATAGTTATGTTATCTTTTGGTAGGGTATATAAGTTGCAATATAGAATTAATCAATTCTTAGTTTTACGTAAATGTATAATTTCCATTAGTCACACAAAATAAGTCAGTTGAAGAGATGATATAGAGCATTATCAAAAAATTGCACAAATGTTTTGACATTTGTGTTTTTTAATAATGCTGTATTCCATCTGTTTGTCGATTTGAAGTTATACTAGAGCGAACTTAAATCTATACTAATATTATAAAGCTGAAGAGTTTGTTTGTTTGTTTGTTTGCTTGAACGCGCTAATCTCAGGAACTACCGGTCCGATTTGCAAAATTTTTTCAGTGTTAGATAGCCCATTTATCGAGGAAGGCTATAGGCTATATATCATCACGCTAAGATCAATAGGAGCTGAGCACCAATAAAGAATGTTTCAAAGTCGGAGGATATTTTTTCCTTTTGAGAGCTTCCGCTGCGTGCGCTGCGTAAACAGTTAAAGTTTCACAAAAATCATGTATCACAGAATTGTTCCCCTTTAAAATTTCTAAAAAAAAGTCCGCGACAGCATATGTCGATCTTTTAAGGTTGGCTCACTATAACCATTTTTATGCTAACGAAATTTGTTCTCAAATAATGCATTATTTGCGAAGGTATTATTATAAACATGATATTAATCCTTATCCAAATAAATACGTTATTCATCACAAGTATTTAATTTAAAACAAAATTGCCCTTTACATCATTCGATTTCAATGAATATCTTAGGAGATATCGCAGTTTTAAAATAACATTGCAGCAAAATAATTACCCATTACAGACATAGTACAAACGATGTTTCTCCTGGTTTATTCTGCGTGATTACTACTGGTTCGATTTGAAAAATTCTTTTAGTGTTGGATAGCCTATTTATCGAGGAAGGCTATAGGCTATATAACATCACGCTACGACCCACGGGGGCGGCGCAATAAACGCGGGTGAAACCGCGGGAACATCTAGTTTCATATAATTATAATAATTCAAATTGCTACAGAAAATAATATATTAATATATTCATTATTCCTTTAGTTTGAAGACCCAAGCTTTCGTTTAAATAAAATGAAGACAAATAGCAAGTTAAATACAACTTCAAATCCAAGGCTAACAAATTACAATGTTTTTACGAGTACCTACAACTTACTGGCGCCATCATGGCGTCCAGTATTTGTTTACTGAACCGCTGCTTCGTAAATATACTAATGACATTTCGATAGACGTGACAAGTGATAAGGCTTTTGAATTAAATAGTTTGGTTTCCATTACACGACCACTTACTGCATGTGTAAAAACAAAGATGTATCAGGGAAATCTCTCTTTTCACGATAATCTTAAATCTGGGTTTGGCTAAGTAACTTTAACACGTTTTTCACATAGAATCAATGCAGATTTACATTTTGGCCGGGATACAACTACTTTTCGCTATTGCACACTGCTATCCTCGTATTTTGTAAGTCTACGAAGCAAAACAACGACAATTACTTTCTTGCCAGAATTGAAATGGAGTAGAAAACGGGTGTTTATCCATTTTCTTCCCTGTTACACGACTGTGTAAGTTGTCTCACGAGATTTATTTATGTTCCAAACACAACAGTAAATTAATACTTAGCGGTTAAGGCTCAGTTGGGATTTAATTATATACACATACAGGTATACGCTCTCGCTTGTATATCCCGGAAGGAACAAATAGAATATGAAATTTTCACAACTATGTTAGGCTAGCAATGTTTTAATTTTCCACTTAATCTTTTACTTACGTTCCCTCTAAGGTGTGCCTATTGCCGTCTATCGGCACAAATTGAATTATAAAGATGCTTTAATGAAGAACAAATTCTTTATGAATTTTTGTTGACTATTTCGTTGGCAATACAAGTAATAGAATAAGTATCGCGAGACTAGGCCGCTAGTTCACGAGGTAGACCGATTTGCAGAAAGATAATAGGGCTACACTTACGCTCTTCATGTCTATGTTTCTTTCCTGTAGACTCTTTAGTGCTACAGAAAACAACTTAGCTTCTGCTGCGAAAGACTACGCCCACCCGTGTCTCAGAGTGTATGTACACTCATCTCTCATGTCTTGGCTGTCGGCATAAGTTTTAATTTAATAAATCTTAGAACAATAATAGACTGAGTTTTAGGCCCTCTTATTTTTTTCTAGAAATGAGACATCAATGTCGCTATTAAACAGAACACGAAGCGCCCGGATGCCGCTGAAGTCAGATATAACAATAAAACGAATATAGAAATTTACACGATTGTAGGTGTCAATTTCAGAGTAAGTACTTAAATGTATTAATCTAACTTAGTATTAGTAGCCAAATTGTGAATTACTTATTTAAATTAATATATACTGCGTAAAATTGCTGTCTACATACCTATTTAAATACTACATAACTACATAATTAGTAGATAGGTATATTATATCAGAGAACATTTTTAATTTTGTGACTACAATAATTATAACGCATTAAGTCTGTCTCTAAAAATATTTACTATAGGCGGAAGAATAAGTAAATAAATAAATATGCCTACAACTACTGCCTACAATCTACCTCAGCACGTGTCATCATGTCATTACCACAATAATGCAAGATAACTAACGTATTTTCGCTGTACGCCCGTTCAGATGCTTACGTCTTGTCTGAGGTGGTTGCGGTCAGCAACCGCTAGTGCAACTACGATTTGAATAGGACGCAGAAATGCTTCGTACTCGACAACAATAATACTTGAAAAGAAGGCGTCCGTATCAGTTTTATATAGCATAAACAAGTTAGATGATTTCTCTACAGATAAAGGGTCATTTGTGATATTTTAATTAATTTATACTTTAATTATAATATCAGCCATGTATATAAACTATCCCAATCTTCAGTCCGGGCCTCTTCTAAGTGTGATAAGAATAAGGTCATAGTTTACCACACTGGCCCAGTGCGGGTTGGCAGTTTTCACATATCCCGCTGGACTCTGCTTTTCAGACAAAATTTCGCTATTATTTAGGTTATCTAAACATGGAAAACTAAACAAAGCTCGTGTTCTTCGGGTTTACTGATTTCATTCTCTAGCGATCCAATTTAACTGCAGATCTAGTAAACTCTACTAAAAGCGCAAAGCAATGTAAATACATTGCTAACGTTGTGTGTATTTGTTCGAGGAAACCGTTGAAGAATGCTCAACTCTCGAGCGTCTAATTCGAAAACAACTGTTAGCTTTGCACACATACCACAGGCACATCACTGAGTCGAATACAAACATTCCTTAGGAAGAGAAGCTTCGAACGTTTTACACTTCGATTGTACATCAAAAACTCATTGCCATGTTTAATTCATTATTTGACGGTTTATGAAGATAGTTTGATAGTTCAAGCAGTAGCTTCATTTATTTTTTATATTTTCGAGACTTTATTTTGCTTAATAATAAATATACTTTATTTTGCTTAATAATACGTGAAACAAAGTATATTCTTGATAGCAGGGCCTGATACAATATCGTTGGCGTTCAAAATAATTAACAATTATAACTGATCTATGCAACTTAGTTATATTCACAGGCAAATTATTGATCTACACCATCGCCACTCACTTATGATGTCCACAAATCAGCTACTTTACAAACGTAATAACATAACCTAATAAACAATTTATCATCCATCCATACTCTGACGACTTTTTATGCACTGATGCTGGGACCTTAGACCCAGACTCACTAGTCTGGGTCTAATAAATTCTTGCGGTCTCCGCAAGAGAGTCCTGCACTGAGCGTTCAAATTTCGATTTAGCTTAGGACCCTTGACGACTAAACTTATATTCCCTAACACATTAATTTACGTGAATACACGTAGGTTATAATGAGAAACGGAGCATTAAGTGTCAACATGCTCTAGTAAACGTCAAAGTAATTACTAAGTTACAAAGCAGAAGAATATAATCAGAGCAAATTAAACGAAGACTTAGTTGCGAACTATATTCAAAGCAAAATAGATACTATTGGGTTGATTATAATCTTACTGATAAGAATTGCTGTCAAAGAAAAGCCAAGTCTCGTTAAATAACAAGCTTAAGGTTACAGGATAACTAAGGTCACTAAGGTCAAGTATATAGTGGCAATCAAAAACTTTTACAATTTGTATTCGTTTTTTATTATCGTGTCATTAATTATGTAAATCAACTAAAGTTAGTAATTTACAGAAAGTCTTTGTTCAATAAGAACCGTCGGTATGTCTTTGCTCTTTTGCTTATGTTGTGTTCCGAGCTATTATAATAAGTATTTCTTTAGAAAATCAGCTTCTTAGGAATTAACTTTAGTTTACTAAAAGTGCCAAACTATTAGACACTCAGAGCAATTTTAGTTTACTAATATAAGACGTGAAAATTTTCTTGGTTCAGAAATCATATTCTAGCTTAGGTATCTTAGTTGAATAGCTATTTCCACGTACAAGATTAAACAACTCTTGTAACAATAATTGCCTGATACATTTAACATTTCAGACGAGTTTAACTACTTATCTCATAAGTTCTCAAAAATACATCAATAAATAGGTACCGATTTATACTATCACAAAAATAACCGTTTTATACTTGGCTTTATCATAGTCAAATCCAATTATTTTTGTAGTGTTCTTATCTTCCAGTAATATACTTATAATAGAACTATGAGGGATAATAGAGATAATACTTATGTATATATATATAAGTACCTAATAGAAACTTTTTCTCTTATACATATTTCAGAGTCAACTTTTTTTATATTTCAAGGTAAGCTATTTGACGGGGAATACTAACAGGTAATTCAATCAAACAGTTCGTATTTAACACGTAACGGTTACATACATTATGGATATTCTACAATTCTGGTTTCTTGTAAATCTATATAGAAAAATGTAAGTAAAATCTTTGTTTAAATATGAAATGATATGGATCATTGGACTAATTAATTAAGTAATAACATTATTGGAAGGAACAAATATAAAATTTTATATAGTTGTCATAATTACATTTAATTACTCTTTGTCAATGAAACGAGGCGCTCATAGCCAGTTGCACTCACTGATCGGTAAACGATTAGCGAGGTTAAGCAACGTTGGGTGCGGCCAGTCTATAGATGGGTGACCGCTTAGTGGTATTTCATCTGAGCGTCTCCGTGCTTCGGAGGGCACGTAAAAAGTCGGTCCCGGTTGTTGTCAAATTGATAGCAGTCGTTAAGCCATGTCAGAGGCCTACGGGCGGCTTGAACAACTCTTGATAACAGGTTGACCACTAACCACACGAAAAGAAGAAGAAGAAGAAAAGAAGAAGAATGAAAAAAAACTGTTGACGTAACGACGTTGAAAACAATTTGCATCCTTCATTATCTACTCAATTAGAGTTAAAAAACTAGTACTGGAAGATACTCAACCGAAAGTTAAGATTATAGCAAAGATGACTAATCCCTGTACTGGTAACACACAAATAAATTTTATGACATTCCGAATCTTCTAAAATTCAGTGTAAGATGGGAGCGAACAAGTGCGAGTCAAGTGCTTTAAAAATTTCTACAGCTCTCGACAGTAACAATCCGGTCAAAAACACGATCTTAATTAAGTGTTTTATCGCATTGTTACTGAAGATGAAACGTGGGTTCCTTATAATGATGAAAGTAAACAAGAGTCCATGCAATGGCACCAGAAAGGTACAGACGTCCCAAAGAAGTTCAAAATCACTCCGTCTGCCAGAAAGACGTGGCTTCGTTAATGGGGCTACGGTGTTAGAGCTCAAGGGGAATTTTACTGATCAAGTACACAAAAAAGGTGAAACCATAAACACAGCATCCTACGCATCGACATTGCATAATTTACTAAATAAACTGACACGTGTTTCCAAGGCAGCTTGCGTGTTTGTGGTTTCAAAGACATCAACCACCCTTCCTACAGCGCAGACCTAGACCCAAGTGATTATGACTTGTTCCCTATTTTGAAAAAAAATACCTTCGTGGAAAACGATTTGCTAATCTAAGCTTAGTAGTATTTTCAATTAAAATAACGTTTTCTTTTTTAAGCCGATGCCGAGCATACGTTGAACGCCTTTCTATAAGCGGCAACTGCCGCTGGACATGGAAGTGTACTTTGGCAGAAGTTATCCCAAGGAAACTCAACAAAGCACAGAACATTATAAGAGTGTTCTGTGCCACAAAACCACTGTTTACGGTAATGGAGTATACCGCCCTTTTAGAAGTAACAAGAACGTATGCAAGTTATAGTATTGCGCACAAATATTATAGTCCAGGGTGAACATTTATAAACCAAAGCGGAGGAGTCACTATAAATAGCACTCGTTCGTGAATAAAAGGCATGGATTCGCTATTGAGCTACTGGCAGGTTACATTTTCTTCTTTCAGTAATAGTTAAAGTTTGAGCATTATATATGGGTGAATGTTCTCAAAGATATGTGAAGTCTACTTATCCGCACTGAACCAGCGCACTAACTTTTCTATTACATTAAGAGGAGGCATGTACCCAGCAGTATACAGGGTTGATATTATTACACATTGTAAATTATTTACTAAAAATATTGTCTTCTGTTTACGCGAATGTTATTCATTGAAATTAAACTACTATATACGGATTTTATCGCGTTGTTTATTTGACGCTTTATTACAAAATTTTAAAAACTGTTAACTACTATTACTACTAAACTTTACTAATTTTTAAGCTAATTAAATTATTGAAACTATTAAAACTTAGTACAAATAGTATAGTAATAGTTTTAATAGTTTCAATAATTTAATTAGCTTAAAAATTAGTAAGGTTTTATTTCGATTATTTACTAAATACTAGTACTGTACATTAAGTATATTAACTAAATTAACCGACTACATGTAATATTTATAATCTATACTAATATATAAAATATATTATAAAGGGGAAAGATTTGATATTTTGTTTGCTTGTTTGTAAGGATTTAATTTAAAAACTAGTATAAATCAAGCGATTTTGTAAAATTCTTTAGTCATTAGAAAGCTATATTATGACTGAGTAACATAGGATATACTTTTTTTTTTAAATCTACTGTTACTAACAGAACTTAACCAACATAACATACTTATACGCGAGCGAAGCCACGAGCAAAATCTAGTAATATAATAAATGCATGAGTAACTTTATCTATTAGTTATGCCTTCACATCTAAACCGTTGAAGAGATTATGTTAAAATTCCTGCGACTGTTGTCCAAAAGGTATACGATCTGCGATCCGGGGCAAGTGTCATTATGCTTTATCGTAAAAATACTCCATAGACAGCACAGAGTCTTGAACTCTGCTAAACGTCAACATACCTCCCTACAAAATGGGATTCAAAACCACAGCTGGCGAAATTTGGGTGGTAAATACACCTTTGCATAACCCTTCGAATTCGGAAAATTAGGAGTGAGACTATGTAAGTATTAAAAAATCCTGAGTTTGTGCAGATCTCTGATCCGACTCACACTTGGCCAGTTATTACTGTTATCCCAGCTATAGCAACTTGAATATTTATTTTATGCTTTTATGCTGGTAATCCTGGTCGTTCCGGCTATCCCTTTTTCTCGTTTAACCCGATCATTTTAACGACAAAACGCCGGTCATTTTATTTATCTCATTTATAAATACCAATGTAGATGACTATGTTGGTAACACACGATATCAACCTTAAAATATTATTTTTGGGTAGCATTATTGCCACTGTCCTTCCGAAGGTTTTATTTCAAACTGTTTAATAAAATAAATTAGCTTAGAAATATGTGATATAAAGTAATATCGCTATATAATTATGTATTCTGGTCAACATACTGGATATTCATTGAAATTAAACTACTATATACGGATTTTATCGCAGTGTTTATTTGACACTTTCTTACAATATTTTGAAAACTGTTACACTGCTATTATTATTAAACTTTACTAATATATAGTAATTTAATTTCAATGAATATCCAGTATGTTGACCAGAATACATAATTATATAAACAGAAGACAATAATAATATTATACTGGATATTCTTTCATTAAAATTTATCTATGGTTCCTATTAAGCTATTTATACAGGGTGTCCCAGAAGATGTGAATCAAATTGTAATGGGAGATTTCTTAAGTAAGTACCTTTCAAATGTGCTAAATAAAAAAAATAAAAAAAAATTTGTGTTGTTGGTCAAACGTACAAGATTTTCTTTGGTGCAAAAAAATACACCAAAATAATGCAGCGATTTCAAAACTACGTCAGTTTTTAAAACGTCGTTTGTAGTTTGACGAATCAATCATTCATAAATAATAATAGTGAAAAAAAACTAAAATTAGCCTTAAACGAAGCAGTACGTCTGAAAAAAGGACGTACTTTTTTAAAAAATTTGACCTTTCTATTTTATCCAAAAGTTATAACTTTTTATTTTTTTATTTAGCATATTAGAAAGGTCCTTGACCCAAGGAATTTTCCGCTACAATTTGATTCACATCTTCTGGGACATTCTGTACTTGGTTGGCCATACTAAAAACAAAAGCTCTATACACCATATCACAGATAGATAGTTTATTGAGAATTACCATTAGCCATCATTACAACATTGTATAACATACAAAAAAATAAAAGCAATAAGTAATTTATACATATGGCTTTTATTTTTTTTGTATGTTATACAATGTTGTGATGATAGGTAAATTGTATGTCACTGAAGTCGAATAAAAAGAAGCAATAAAAAAGTAGGTACATTATATCATTTACATACGTCAATTATTTTAGTGATATGAATGAGCCCCCTTATCGAAGTAAATAAGACCAATGAGTCCACTGACTTACCGGGCTTATTTACTTCAGTAACGGGGACCATTGTATAAAAACTAGAAATAAAGAACAATGTATAGCAAAATTCGCATTGCCGCTTACGTAACGTTTTACTTCGCGTCCATAGACTTAAACGAATCAGCAATAGAACTGGCCGGGAATATTGCAAAATTTTCTTGGTTGACATAGGTAACAGACAGCGCCGTAGCCGTGGCTAAATTGTCGACAGATTTAGTTTTTAAATATTTTTATTTTTAAACTTCTCCAGCTCTAGAAATGTTGCCGGTGTCGCAGGGGGCTTTACAAACATTCAAACAAGAGACACAAAGAACACCCATACTACTCGGAATAACCATTTATGGATCACATAAATTTTTATCCCGTGTGGGGATCGAACCTACAACACTCGGCGCAGCGGCAGCGATGAGGCAATCACTTAGGTAAACCACAACGCCATCCGTGCAATTGAATTGATATTGACACAAAGAAAAAGAATACAGTATTTAGTTTAATATTAAATTAAATCCTAACATGTAAATACATATTTGTACATATGTATAGGTCTAAGCTAAGCACTTGCCTTATAAGGAACATGTCGGTTTGGTAAACATAAATCACAAAAAGCGACCGTGCCGTAGACATATTTGTTCTAAATTACAAGCTAATGATGACATTACGGTGGCTAGCTGTTCAGGTTTGTTAAATTGTTCCTAGAATCGATCATGAGTGCTTACGTAACATTTGATAATGTCCAAAATGTTCAATGTTAAATCCGAAACTGTGCTCTAGAAGATAACATAATCACCATTATTTTCTATATATCCCACGAGATTATGAGATTTACTGCTTAGCTAAAACTTAAATTCATCTTTAGGACTTCTAATAACCCTAGGTCTTTGCAGGATTTCTTATCAGGATTCTTTCGAAATTATAACAATTTCTTGTTATTTTGTATGGAAGCGAGCCTATTGACAACAATGTGACACAGTGCCAGATTCCGTGTTGTAATTAAGAATATTTGACAGAAAACCCCAATAGCACTTTGCCCGACCCGGCTAACGAACCCGAAACCTTAGCAATCGTACTAACTACTTCGCCATCGAGGCAGTCGCAACATTAACAAATAAAAAACAACAAGATAATTAATACTTGTTACATTTACTTTAAATATAAATCCTAAGTAGGTACATAACCATTTCATAAACGTCGGGACTCAAAGTGAAGTATCAATTTGCTTATTAGCAGTAAACACTTGGACAGATATTGATAAACAAGATTTTCATTGATCGTCCTTAAAAGCAACCAAGTAAAAATGCTAACTAAATTATTTCAAATTAAATTTCCTTTAAATCTGAATAGCGAATTTCCCACTTCATTTATATAAAAAGGATATATAACTAAGATAAGTAGGATATCGGATCGCCGTTACTCAAATTTGGTTCGGAACCCTAATAATGAAACTTCGGCGAGAAAGAATGTGGAAGGTTCACATTTCCTATCGTACTCTTACAAAAGTAATCGAAAAATTTAATACGTTCGAAATGAACGTTCGAATATCTCAGAAATTTTAATTTGGTTCTTAAATTTGAGCTCGCTCTAAAATCCATTTTCAACCTACTTCAAAAAAAGGAGGAGGTTCTCAATTCGACTGTATGTTTATTGTACCGGACGGGCGAACTCGGGGCTTCGTTACTATATGATGATGGTTACAAAACAGCCGTCGAGTCGCTGACGTCCTGTACACGATGTGTAGACTGTACTATATGGCGATGACTGGTTACTATGTCGGAGGCTCTGAAAGGCGTGTTGTTGCGGGTTCGATGTGCGGGTCAGGATCAGGACTTTAAATGAATAGAAACAAGCTTCATAGTTCAGTTGGTTGAAGGCTTCTGGCTGGCTCCGTTTGGTTCTTGAGGCTTGAAGATGAGGTTTCTTGAGCACCTGCGGTCGATCGATACTGTACCGCTTAAGTACCTCTAATCTTTACCGTAACGAGAGCCGGCCAGAAACCTCGGTCCACAAGTTTATTTTTAATTATTTATGGTACACATCTCTGCTTATATCTACGGAACTATACTAGTTAGCGTGATGGTACAAAAACTTCCGCGTAGGGCACGATGAGACCTATCTATTGGTATCTGTTTTATCTATCGGAAATTAGGTCTAGATATAATTATTCTCGGTTTTAGGCTAAAAATCTATTTTGCTGTAACATTTATATCAGAAAAAGTGTAATAACTTTTTAACTATATTATGTAGGAATATGATTCCTTCAGTATGTTGTAGTGCTTTTATTAGTGTATAAAATAAAACACACAAGTAAAACCTTTTATTAAAAACTTAAGACCTAGGAACCCTAACATACCTAACTTGAGGTAAAAATGCATTTTATTGGCAATATTTATGCTTTAAGCATGATATTCTTTAAACTATATAAAAGAAACATAATATTATATTACTTACACTATTTATCTATACTTTTCAAGTCTATATATGACGTAATTCGGCACTATTATAACGATAAACTTTATACGTCACACTTATGTATTCACTCACGATAACACGATTAAAGTCAATATTAACGTTGTCGCGAACATCTCTCCCGCCGTGCAGTAGCGCGCAGACACGTCGGCTGGCTCGTAGCGTTGCTGCAGACAACCCGGTGAGCGACGTCACTTCGGCAAGGGCACCAGCTTCTTTGCAGGACGTCTCAGGACTCCCGCCGCTGTGCGCACGTCCACCGTACGCACCTGTCCGTCAGCACCGGGGTAGACGGCGATGACTCGGCCGCGCGGCCATGTGTTGCGTGGCAGCTGGCCGTCGGTGATGAGCACGGGGTCGCCGACCGCAAAGTTGAAGCTCGTCCCGTGGGGCTCCCGCCGGTGTTGGAGTTCAGGCAGGTACTCGCGCACCCAGCGACGCCAGAACAGGTCCGCTAGGATCTGCGCTCGCCGCCAGTGCCTTTTGCTGTCGATGTCGGCCTCGCTGAACTCGCCAAGGGAAGGGAGACGAGCAGATCCCCCGAACAGTATGTGGTTCGGGGTGATGGCTTCGTCGTCGTCGACGCTCACGGAGACGTGTGTGAGCGGCCGACTGTTGACTGTGTATTCGGCCTCACACAGCAGCGTCGCCAGAACTTCTTCGTGCGGGTGTCGGTCGTGAAGAACGGTGCAAAGTGTGGTCTTCACGCATCTGACGAGACGCTCCCAGGCGCCTCCCATGAAGGGCGCTGAGGGCGAGATGAAGCGCCATGCGATGCCACGACGACTCGCCTCTGCTCCTATTGCTTCTCTCATTTCTTTGTCGGCGCCATGCATGTTCGTACCGTTGTCCGAATATATTTCTGTGGGGCAGCCACGGCGTGCAGTAAACCTTCTCAGTGCTAAGATTGCGGAGTCAGCGCTGAGACTGGCGGCCACCTCTAGATGTACTGCTCGGGATGTGAGACACGTGAATAGCGCCACGTATCTCTTCTGATGCTGTCTTCCTACGGTCACGGAGAGCGGCCCGAAGTAGTCGAGGCCGGTATAGGTGAAAGGCCTCTGATGGTGAGCCAAACGCGCCCTGGTCAGGTCCCCAGTGGCCGGCTCCGGAGGTCGTGCCTTTCTGATGCGACACTGTTGACACTGTTGTACTATTTTCTTCGTCGTAGGCCGCAGGCGAAGAACCCAATAATGTTGGCGTATCTCGTTGATCACCAACTCTGTACCGCTGTGATGCAGGTTTCTGTGAGTCCAGTCTATATAAAGCTGTGTAATACAGTGATCGCCATCCAGGATTGGCGGTCTCTTTGTTTTCTCTGGAACGTTTTCTGTAGCTGTTATACGACTGCGCAGAGTGATCATACCGTTGTTCATCTCTACGGGTAACGAATATAGGCGGCTGTCTCGGGCGACACCCCTCCCGCGCCGCAGCTCCAGGAGGTAGGCGCCGAAGGAGTCCTCTTGTACCGCCTTCACGAGAAGGTCCTCGGCGCCGCGGGTGCGTTCTGCGGTGAGAAGCACGATGTTCCGGGAGCTGACAGCGGGGCGAGGTGCCGCGCTCCCCGAAGTGGTGGTCTTTGTGCTCGTCTTGCGCCAAACCGGATCCTTCTCTCGGGACTTTGCTGATCTCTTGTATAGAACTGGTCTCTTGTGTGTTCTACACAAATCTATAAACTGTAGATCTCTCGAGGTAGCGCGCAATAGGCGCTCCCATCTTGAAAATCTGTTGGGGTCGGGAATAGCTTCTAATATCTTTATCTGTGCTCTCCGGGACTCTGTTACTGTTGTTGTTCGCTCTTCGCTTGTATCCTCCGTGACGACAGGCTTTTCACTAGGCCAAAGGGACGAATCTTCTGACAGGAATGAAGGTCCGTTGTACCACGGGTGATGAGAGTCGAAGTCTTCAGGGACGTCTCTGGTAGCAACGTCGGCGACGTTCAGCTTCGTAGGTACCCAGCGCCAGTCATCTATCTTGCTGTATTCTTCTATTGTGGCCAGTCGATGCGCGACGAACGGCTTGTAAGCTCGGGGGCCTTTC
Organism: Catocala sponsa; assembly: GCA_963564715.1. Lineage (NCBI taxonomy): Eukaryota > Metazoa > Arthropoda > Insecta > Lepidoptera > Erebidae > Catocala > Catocala sponsa. The sequence continues at coordinate 13,725,020 of OY751338.1, read as the reverse complement.
CTTATCCATGCCAGCACTGTCTTGCTGTCTGTCCAGTATACTGTGGCCTCTTCTTCGCTGGGAAAGCTGTCCAGATAGTCGTCCATGTAGTGGTTCTGTACTATAGCTTCCACCGCTTCAGGACTCTCGTGCTGATATCTCCGAGCGTTCCAGTTCTTCGCGAAGATTGCCGTGCATGGTGAGCTCGCTGCGCCGAATATAATTGACTTCATGCGGAATTCTTGAGGTGCGCCCTCCCGCCGGTCACCTCTCCACAGGTAACGCAGTGCATCTCTATCTTCTGTTCTAACTTGCACCTGCATGAACATCTCGGATATGTCCGCTGAGACGGCGACGCGATGGCGACGGAATCTCATCATCACGCCTGGCAGCGACTGTAGCAGGTCTGGTCTTGTGAGGAGGTAATCGTTGAGTGACATCCCTTTTGTTTTCGCAGCGGCGTCGTGTACTATGCGCAGCTTCTCTGGCTTCATGGGGTTGTGGACATCGAAGTGAGGTAAGTACCAAGTCTTCCCGGGCGTAATTTCCCTTGGAGCTTCTTCTGCATATCCCTTTTCTATTAGCGAGTTCATCTGTTCTGTATATCTTGCTTTCAGCTCGATATTTCTATCTAATTTCTTCTCTATATTCGCAAGCCTCTTTGTTGCGTTTTCATAACTATCGGGCGTAACAAATTCTGTATTCTTCCAGAGAAGAGCCGTTTCTATATGTCCATCTTCTAACTGTTTCGTACTCTTCTCCAGAATTTCTTCGGCCTGTTTTGCCGGATCTGTCTTCGGACGACGTGGATTGATGATCAAGGATTCGAGCGCAAAATATTCTTTCAGCTGTGCGTCTATGTTTTCTTCTGTGTTTGACATTTTATGAACGAAGTGAACGCTGTGTCCTAGCGTTCGCGAGCGTGCGCCATGCAACACCCATCCAAGTTTTGTCAGTGATGCGACCGGTTGATTATCAGGACCTCTCTTGATATCACTTGCTATGAGAAGATGCCAGTTGTCTTGTCCGATAAGAATCTTCGGCACGCCAATGTCGTACACCAACTTGTCTTTGATGTCTTGCAAGTGTATGCAGTCCCTGAGATCTTCCTCAGTAACCTTTTGCGGCGTCAGGTGCAGCCCTGGAACTGTGTGCGCACATAGTGGCACTCGCTTGCCCTCAGTGTTTCTCATCGTGACGTCTATTCTTCTTGACTTCGGCATGTCTATAGAAGTGTCGCCGATAGCGCGTATCGTGAAAGGGTCTAGGCTTCCTTCTGCTCCAACTGCGTTGGCTATATCTTCATCTATGAGGGAGATCGTGGAACCATCGTCTAGTAGCGCGAACGTCGAAGCCTCTCCCGCCGGTCCGACAATCTGCACAGGAACTATCTTCAGGTAGGATTGGGGCTTCGCTGTTATACTCGAACTTACAACCACTTCACGTTTCTCAGTGTCAGCTTCTTGGGTTCTGTTTTTCTTCTCGTAATGCAGAAGCCGATTGTGTGTTGCGGTGCATCCCCCTATGTCGCACTTCCTTGACTTGCATAAATGTCCCTGGCGGCGTGAGCGCAGACATCTGAAGCACAGGCCGTGCTTCTTGGCCAGTTCCCATCTTCTATCAGCGTCGCCCGCTAGAAACTTCTGGCAGCTATACGGGTAGTGTCCCTCGCGTTCGCAAATCTTGCAGTACTGTGTGGTAACTGGGTACTTCTCGGTAGCTGTGTGGGTTCTCTGCACGACGCGACGCGTAGGCTGGCCATCAGTTATGTTCTCCGCTGGCGCGAAGGCACTGCAGTAGCGAGCGTATTTGGTGACGAAGTCGCTGAATCCGCTGAGGTCTGGCTTCGATTCATATTTTTCTGTGTAGGTCCGGTACCACTGTGCGCGTAGCGAGTTCGGTAGCTTCTCAGTCAGCACACGCAGGAGTTCCGCATTGATGAGGTAGTGTTCTTTCTTCAATGCTTGAAGTGTCACTACACTGCTTCTTATCTTGCTTGCGAATGTGCAGATGTCCTTCGGTGCTTCGCTACAGCGTGGCAGCGTCCTCAGCTTGTCTGTCTCCGCTTGGGCGATGCAGTCTGGTCTTCCGAATTGTAGTTCCAATTCCTTCATGATGTCGTCCGGTTTCGCATGTCCAATCAGTTCCGAACTGACAGTTTCGAGTGCTCTTCCCTTGAGACTTTTTCTCAATCTTGCTGTATTTTCCACGTCGTTGAAGTATCTTCTTGTGGTGTCGTATATCGCACGAAACGACAACCACTCTGTATGCGCCCCGCTGAACGTTGGTAGTGTCATGATGACCTTCGATACCGCTGGGTGTGGCGACGGTCCAGCGGTGTCCAGCGGCTTCCTGTCCACGAGCGCTGTTATGGCGGAGGTGAGTTCAGTGATGAATGGCTTCAGTGAATCTCCTCCCTGTTGATGAACGGCCTTTTTCTGTAAAGGGTCTTTGTTACAGTACAATATCTTTGTGCTGTATCTACAATCTACATCGCAATCTTATGATCTTTATCGCACGTTCAATATCTATTAAATGTTTCTACTATCCGTGATCAACACGTAGTCGTTAGTATATAAGATGCACCTTTGGATAATTATAACCAGACTATACTACAACTTTGTCTCATTTATACCTAATCATATACTGCCAAGAAGTTTGGCAAATTGGTGACCCCGACGAACGAATACGCAGCAAGAAACATGGCACAATCACCATGCAAGGCGAACATAAATCAGCAAGGAACACTTGAAGTAGCTGCTGGCACCTCGGTTTTATCTCGCATTCCGGAATTTTGGAAAGACCAACCAAGATTATGGTTCACGCAACTAGAAGCCATATTAGCACCACAGAAGCAAGGAGACGAATACAAATACTGTACAGTAATAGCAAAATTATCCAAGGAAGAAATACTACAAGTTAGTGACCTAATCACTTCACCACCGACTACAGATAAATATAAAAACATCAAGGAACGTTTAATTGATTGTTACGAAGAAACAGAACAGCGACAGTTTCAAAAATTAATATCAGAGACAGAACTCGGTGAACAAAAACCTTCGCAGTTATTACGTCAAATGCGAGTCCTCGGGAGAGGAAAAATCAGTGACGAAACAATTAAACTACTATGGTTCAGGCTTTTACCAACATCAGTTACTACGGTTCTAGCAGTTACGGAAGACATGGAAATTGACAAACTGAGCCAAATTGCAGACAAAATAATAATGAATTCAAAAGTAACCGAAATATCAGCTGTTAGCAACGACACTTCAAACGACAACAATACAGCATGCATTTTAGCCCAGCTAGCAAAATTACAGATAGATATTGACGCAATTCAGCAAGGTCAATATGGCTATCGACCCAGCACGCACAATCATTTCAAGAAACGTCAACAATTCCCGAGTATGAGGCCGAGAACAAACTATAGAGGAGCAAATCGATTTTGTTACTACCACGAAAGATTCGGAAAATATGCAAGGAACTGCATTAAACCATGCGGTTGGAAACCAATGACTTACGTACGGAACCAGGGAAACGAATAAGAGCACAGACAACGGCGAAACTCTGTGCAATCCACCCATCCAATCGCCTCACCATTACCGACCGAAAAAGTGGTATGAAGTTTTTGATTGACACGGGCGCAAATATTTCAGTCATTAGCAAGCAACAGAGATATTCAATTTTACAAAATGAACAATACACACTATACGCTGCAAATGGGACTAAAATTAGGACTTACGGCGAGAAGACGCTTACCTTGAATTTAGGACTACAACGATGTTATAAATGGAATTTTATAATCGCCGATGTTACACAACCAATAATTGGAGCAGATTTTCTAGAGCACTATAAACTATTAGTCGACATAGCAGGTCGCAAACTTATCGACAAAGTTACAGAGCTGACAACGCATGTAATTTCAGAAAAAGCGACACAACAAACAATTCGTACTATCGCAGTGGGAACGAATTCACGTATTACGCAACTTTTAAACAAATACGAAGACATCACGAAAGAGTCCTCTCTACGCAATGCGCCCAAACATAAGATTGAACACCACATTATCACTACAGGACCACCCGTCGCAGCTCGGGCAAGACCATTACCTCCAGAAAAATACGACATAGCCAAAAAGGAATTTCAAAATATGATAGAGCTCGGAATTTGCCGACCGTCAGATAGCCCATGGGCAAGCCCATTACATATGGTAAAAAAGAAAAATGGCGAATGGAGACCGTGCGGAGACTATCGAATGCTCAATAGCACGACAGTACCGGACAAATACCCACTACCAAGATTAACTGACTTTACATACATATTAGAAAATAAGAAGATACTAAGCAAGATAGATATACGCAAAGCATACCACTGTATTCCTGTTAAAGATATAGAAAAAACAGCCATCATCACACCTTTCGGACTTTTTGAGTACTTAAGAATGCCTTTCGGATTACGCAATGCGGCACAAACATTTCAACGATTCATGGATTCCTTATTTAGAGATTTAAACTTCGTATTTATATTTGTAGACGACTGTCTCATCGCATCGGACAACGAAGATTTGCATTATCAGCATTTAGAAACGGTTTTCAAACGTTTACACGAGAATGGAATAACCATTAATCTCGAAAAATGCGAATTTCTCAGAAGGGAAATAGATTTCTTAGGTTATCATATAACGAGCCAAGGAATACAACCTACCGAAGAAAATTACAAAGCAATCATGGAATTTCCCAAACCGAAAACAATTCAAGAATTAAGACGATTTTTGGGCATGGTCAATTTCTACAGAAGTAATATTCCACGCGCAGCGGAAAATCAAAGAATTTTAAACGAATATCTACATGGTTCAAAAAAGAACGATAATTCACCTGTTCCTTGGACAACGGAAGCAGACAAAGCTTACGAAAAATGCAAGGAAAGCATGAAAAACGCAGTGTTAACAGCGCATCCTTCCCGCAACGCATCACTAGCGCTCATGACCGACGCTAGTGCTACTTGCGTTGGTGGAGTTTTACAACAAAAATCCGGACACAATTGGGAACCATTAGGTTTTTTTTCACAAAAATTGAGCGAAACTCAACAAAAATATTCTACGTTTGACAGAGAGCTGTTAGGAATATACATGGCCGTCAAACATTTTCACAGATTAATCGAGGGAAGAGAATTTACAATATTTACGGATCACCGACCTTTGACATACGCATTCTCCCAAAAACCATCATCAAACGATACACCGCGACGGGTCCGGCAGTTAGATTTCATTTCACAATACAGTACCAACATTCAACACATAAGCGGACGTGACAATATTACCGCCGATGCCTTATCTCGAATAGAGGAAATATACGTGCCATCACCTATCGATTACGCCGAATTGGAAAAATGTCAATCAACAGATAATGAACTAAGTAAATTACGTGACAATAAAAGATTAAAATTCAAAAACATTACGCTTCCGGGTTCCACAATAAACATCACCTGCGACACGTCTACTGGAAAAAGCCGCCCCTAATTACCAAAGCAATTTCGCAAACAAATTTTCGATACCATTCATGGTATGAGCCATCCAGGAAAAAGAACTACGAGAAAAATGATAACCCAAAGGTATTTATGGCCGTATATGAACAAAGATATCAATAATTGGTGTAGATCATGTATAGCCTGCCAAAAATCAAAAATACAACGACATACGATATCACCTCCTGGTACATTTATGACAGCGCAACGTTTTGAACATTTACATATTGACATCGTCGGACCACTTCCGATTTCACAAGGGAAGAGATATTTAATCACAATCATAGATCGTTGTACGTCATGGCCCGAAATATTTCCGGTAGAAGATATAACTGCAGAAACAGTAGCCAAGACACTTTTCGAAGGATGGATTACTCGTTTTGGATGTCCATTGCGCATTACTACGGATCAAGGCCGACAGTTTGAATCAAGAATATTTGAGTCACTCTCACAATTTTTGGGAATACATAAAATTAGGACAACACCTTATCATCCGCAATCCAATGGAATGATAGAAAGATTTCATAGAACTTTAAAGGTGGCGTTAATGACAAGAGAATCCAACGAAAATTGGTTAAAAGAAATTCCAACAGTTTTACTCGGGTTGCGGAGTAGCTTGCGAGAAGACACAGGTTATAGTTCAGCAGAGATGACATATGGAACGCCAATACGACTCCCTGGAGGATTTTTTGAGTCATCAGCAGCACAGTTATCAACGTACGAAGAGTTTGTAAAACAAATTCAAAAGGACATCACACAAATGACATCAATTCCGAAAAGAAAAAACCACAACCAAGCTATATTTGTGCATCCCGAACTCAAAGAATGCTCACACGTATTTGTTCGGTGTGATAGAATTAAGAAAGCCCTGACACCGCCGTATGAAGGACCCTACCCAGTAATTAGTAAAACAGATAAAACATTTTGCATTAGAATTAGGGATAAAGAGACAGTGATATCAATTGATAGATTGAAACCAGCATTCATGATCAATGACGAATCAAACTACGTGCCAGATTCAAAGGATTTCTACAGACATTCACACACGTACACTACACGATCGGGACGTAAAGTAAAGCCAGTAGTACGTCTATAAAAAATCGCTGATATAAGCAAGCTATTCGTATATATATTAACATAGATCTTAACATATACCATTAATTCACAACTACTCGTAACAACAAGACATCTAAAATGGGAAATCAAAGTTCTAAGGACCAGATAACATACAATACGGACAGTTGCCTCAATCAAAACGAAGCGGACAAACTCCGTAACCTGATCCAGGAGGACTTACGGTGGACAAGAAATGTTGCAATGGGACAGATTATTTTAACAATCGGCGTGATCCTACTTTACGGCATAATGAAAACACTGGACAGAAGAATGAAGAGTTTAACGGAAAAAAATAATAAACACTCGTGCAACAGCTAAGTCAAAATTACATACGTCAGCAAATCACACCACAACAGGCGTCATCAAATTCCACCGCGTACAATAGCATTATTATTTATATACATCAGCAAATAACTAGTAAGGTCTAGGTCAAATTTATATTGTAAACACTATTACCATAATAATATTTTTTTTTTTTTTTAAAGCGGGGTGTACTGTTACAGTACAATATCTTTGTGCTGTATCTACAATCTACATCGCAATCTTATGATCTTTATCGCACATTCAATATCTATTAAATGTTTCTACTATCCGTGATCAACACGTAGTCGTTAGTATATAAGATGCACCTTTGGATAATTATAACCAGACTATACTACAACTTTGTCTCATTTATACCTAATCATATACTGCCAAGAAGTTTGGCAAAGTCTTCATCCTGTTTGTTGACGTCTTCAGCGTCCTGTAAGTTCTTGACAATTTTCGTGTCACTGTTGCCCCTCGGGGGCGCGGCGGCCGGCTGGTCGATTCCTCTTCCAATGTCGGCTTCTGTTTGCTGTGGGTTGACAGTTTTCATGTCACTATTGCCCTTCATGGGCGGTGCCGGCGGATCGGTTCCTCTTCCGATGTCGGCTTCTATATTTTCTATCTGCGGTTCCGGAGCCTCTTCTATCCACGATCGCACGTAGTCGTCCTTCGAACGGCCATCTTCTTCGTAGTCATCTGAATCCGCAGCATCTTCAGCCTTCTGTAGCGCCAACTGCGCCAACTGTAATTTGATCCTCAAAATTTCTTCACGCGCCTTCAACACGTTTCTATTCGATCGGTGTGTCATCACTGACCGCGCTGTTCGACGTCCCTCTTGCATTTTCTGTGCCTGTCTTGATGTATATTCAACATTGCTCGGTGCCACATTCGAACCCAAACTTTCTGCAGCCCGCAACGTCCGATTCGAATCTTCTTCCGCACGGCGAGCAGCCACCCGTTCACTTGATGCGGCGCGCAACGTAGACTCGGCGGCGACCGGAATGCGCGGCACTGTATCTGTACTTGTCGACGGTGACCGTGGCGCCATCTGGTGTCGGACGCACGGAGCTTCGGTGCGCGGGGGCGCGGGGCCGCTCGTCGACGGTCCTGCATCAGCGTCGATTGTCCATGCTTCAGGAGGTCTTCCCTTGGATCTTGTCACCGGCATCTTGAGTCTTCAGTTTTCAGGCGCGGGACGTCGACGGGACACGCTTTCAGGCCTCCTGTTCTATCCGGCTCGAAGGACCAACGAATGTACCGGACGGGCGAACTCGGGGCTTCGTTACTATATTATGATGGTTACAAAACAGCCGTCGAGTCGCTGACGTCCTGTACACGATGTGTACTATATGGCGATGACTGGTTACTATGTCGGAGGCTCTGAAAGGCGTGTTGTTGCGGGTTCGATGTGCGGGTCAGGATCAGGACTTTAAATGAATAGAAACAAGCTTCATAGTTCAGTTGGTTGAAGGCTTCTGGCTAGCTCCGTTTGGTTCTTGAGGCTTGAAGATGAGGTTTCTTGAGCACCTGCGGTCGATCGATACTGTACCGCTTAAGTACCTCTAATCTTTACCGTAACGAGAGCCGGCCAGAAACCTCGGTCCACAAGTTTATTTTTAATTATTTATGGTACACATCTCTGCTTATATCTACGGAACTATACTAGTTAGCGTGATGGTACAAAAACTGCCGCGTAGGGCACGATGAGACCTATCTATTGGTATCTGTTTTATCTATCGGAAATTAGGTCTAGATATAATTATTCTAGGTTTTAGGCTAAAAATCTATTTTGCTGTAACATTTATATCAGAAAAAGTGTAATAACTTTTTAACTATATTATGTAGGAATATTATTCCTTCAGTATGTTGTAGTGCTTTTATTAGTGTATAAAATAAAACACACAAGTAAAACCTTTTATTAAAACTTAAGACCTAGGAACCCTAACATACCTAACTTGAGGTAAAAATGCATTTTATTGGCAATATTTATGCTCTCAAACCCCGCGCCCCGCGCCGCCCGGGCACTCAAGGACACTTGAGCGTCAGTCGAGTGGGTCGGCAGATGTTTATAATTTAGAACGCAAAGTTATGATAACAAGGCTTGTGTTTCTTAGAAGTATACAATGTAAGCTACGATAAGTGTTATGAATCATCGCATTTACGTGTATATTTTAGTTTATACGTCTGGTTAAAGTAACCGAATTGGAAATATGAGATGATATTATTATATATTTATTATATAGATTAATTGATTTGTCTAATAAGATGTTTTACTTTTTCTATTTCCTAGTTAAATACTCTTTATAGTAAAAAAAAAGTATTTATAATGTCTGTGAGAAAAAAATAAGATATTAGCATTTGAAGTGCGTGACGAGTACATTTTAGAGCGCGGAGAAAGTAAATATTGAAAAATTTCTAAAAAAAATTCTGACCTAGCCTTGTGCGTGTTTTTCACGTATTTTATAGAAATACTAATAAATGACACTATCATAGTGATTTAAACCTGAAATACGATATAATAAAATAATCAAAAAAAAAAAAACAAAAAAGGCGGGAAATCTGAGAAATGGTAATAGGTTATTTTGGGCTTCAGTTTGTTATACAACAATAACAATAGTCACTATTGTTTTTATTGTGTCTAAAAATAGAAAGAATAAGCTTTCCAATAATGTATTATACTTACATACTTGCCCTATAAAAACTACAGATAACAGCGGAACAAATAACATAGACGAATGAACGTGTGGCGCAAAGTCACGTGACATGACAAAAAAATATTTAGAAAAATATTATTCAGTTGATAAATATTAATTCGAAAAGCTGGGTTCATTCTGAGAACATTGATATGCAACACAATATTTTAAATACAGGCCTTATAATAAAAAAACGGCAAACAAAACACGTCCCAACGCTTCGACCCCATATAGCGTCACCGGGGTTTGAGAGGTGCATGATATTCTTTAAACTATATAAAAGAAACATAATATTATATTACTTACACTATTTATCTATACTTTTCAAGTCTATATATGACGTAATTCGGCACTATTATAACGATAAACTTTATACGTCACACTTATGTATTCACTCACGATAACACGATTAAAGTCAATATTAACGTTGTCGCGAACATTTATTTTCTTTTTTTTAAGAGAAACATACTCATAATGTAAAGTTATAATCTTCCTGAAAGCATACGTACGTCCTCTTACGTAGCATTTCACCGTGGCGTGTCTTAGAAGCGATAATAAGTCAAGCCTAATCTTATTTTAAATATTATAGTTAAAAGTCTTCTACCAGTAGGATTTAAAACGAACAGACTAGTATTCGTTTTAAATCGTACTGGTAGGATTCTACGGCTTTAGCAATGTCACTTTGAGTGACAAAGTGTAAGTAGTAATTTGTTTAAAAGCCGATAAATTACAAAAGAATAAGATTTTCTTTTGTTGCCGGATAGGTTAAGCCCGGTATTTGGACTTGTACCAAAAGGTACCGCCTATTGCTTCCGAATACAGCCGTAAGTCTATATACGAGCATATATATGCTGCCATCCTCTAACTAGAAAAACGTTAGGTGATATGTACGCGACCAATTTCGATGGCTTAACATCTTAATAACCTTTGCGCAAACACATGCTAATCCCACTAGACCAATAAGGCAGTAACAGTCGATAAATGAAAATGTTCTACATAAGAATTTTATGTATGTATGTATGTAAAATCTATCGGACATTTTAAAGTCATGTAGGCGTAGATAGGTCGTTCTAGTTAGAGTTATGCCTACGATGCGGGAATTTGCATCGAGGGCGTAACCCGTAACCGCAGTCGCTGTGCACAGGAAATACGGGCATTAATCACACTATACACTGAAATTACGCTGCGTGCTTTCCGACAAACGACACTAAACTTAAATTGCACACAATAAAACGAATAGCAGTATTAAAGCTAACAACGAATATAAATGGCTGTCTATTTAAAAACTGCAACGTTAACAGCACAATTTAAATGATAAATTCTTGTGGATTTTTGTTATCACATACGACAAATGTTGCATTTTTAAGAACACTATTTATATGCATATGCAAAACGTACATTGAGAAGTGAAATCAGCTAGTATAGCACCAGGACTACATCCGATTTAAACTTTAGAGGAAAGACGAACAGAACTAGGTGTAATTCATACAACAACTCATGTCTGTAACCGCGAAAGGGTGAGCAGAGTTGTTTTATACCTACATTTTACTATATTTTTGTACCTAATTGGCAGCAAGTCTTTTCAATACATTCCCAGACTCGATCAGCATAGACTCTGGAAATGTGTCCAGGTAATCATGTCATTGATTTTTCTCCATATCATTTTAATCGGGAAATCGTAACAAGCCATTTGAGTCGGGCAAACTAATAATCAGGACCACACGGTAGCATAAAAACTATATTGGACACTATCCTTGACTAACACTGAGAATTTCCGAACAGAAAGACCCAACAACGGTTTTTTACTCTCTGAAATTAAACTCGAGTTATTAGAGTCTTAGTAGCCAAAATGCTACATCCAATAAGACAGGTAATCGAATATAAATCTCAGATAATTCAAATTCTTAGATAACATGGTACGAATATATATAAAATTGGTTTAGCATTCAAAGTAGAATAACATGGAAAACGTTCTACAAGAATTTTCTCTGCAAAATAAACAGAATTCTAACAATAGAACTACTTTACTAAACTGAAATATATGCTATACCAACATATACCAACTTTGGGCCAAGTACTCACAATTTATTTTTTTATACTCAATGGCCTTTATTCTTACTTCATAATAATATACAATGACTTGAATTGCCTACCCTGAGAGTTAAGTGGCCATGTTACCATTACTAAAGTGACGAGGGTCTTGATTCGATTACCGCATAAAAAGGCTAATTCTGGAGCGGCAGCCTGATGTTTAAGGTAACAAACTTGCGATAAAAATGTAGTAGCGTTCGATTTTAACCCATTACGCTACCGATTACTATGTGCAACCACATCCAACAAGGGTGGTTTTCAGAAATACTAGTAATCTGTAATCCAAATCTGCATCATCAATCATCAATCTTGATGCGCAGCTGTAGTGGATGCGACTACTGTGCAATAATAATAATAACTAGCAGTCGCCTAGTGCTCGAAATTCGACCAACTGATATACATATATTATGTCATGTTATTATACTCGTATATTGATATATGTAACCATAGTTACGCGCTTCGACTGCGTGTGTCAAATGCATGGTTGTGTGCGTGTAGTGTTTTTTCATTAATTTAATGTATTTATTATACATATTTTATATAAATATTAGCATTCGTCACTTCTTCTCTGTATAAACTATAAGTGTGCGAAATTTCATACTCCTCCGTCCGCCCAATTTTCGTAATAAGGGATCCAAAGTTTTCGCTTCACGTTTAATATATAGATAACAATTTTTATTTCTCAAGAAAATTGTACACTTAAGGATATATAAATTTACAGATTAGGCTACTTATGGATTCTTAGATACAGTAAAGACATCTGTGTCTAAACTAGATAATTAAATATCTGTATTTCAGACATCAGCGCGCTTCCCTAGTAATTTTATTAAAACTAGACACATTAAAACAAGCAGTGCACAATTTTCATTTTTAACATAAACGAAAAGAAGAAGGAAAATGATAAAATAAATAAATATGTCTCCGGTACTATTTTCGGCTCGGGCAAATTATTATTATTATATTATGAAATTAAATGTTGTGTAGAAGCACGAAGTCTGGCACTGCTTTTAGTACATGGCAATAGGCTTGTCCCATATTGCGTGGAACCTAGACACGTAGCTGAAATGTTGTGGTTACACCTTTGCGAGCACATTCGGGGATATAGACGTGAGACTAAGTACGTATGTAATTATTTTAAATAATATTTATTATGCTAAATCACTGTGGTATTAGAAACTGCTTTTTATATCTTCTCAAATACAACAATAAACGGCTGATATTATAGTCTGCATTCGATAAATGCCAGTATAGCAAACAGTGTACTTATTACTAAGAAAGTTTATAAGGCTAGTGTGAATGGAACAGTCGCAAGAGGAAAACCTAGGCGAACGTTTCTCGATCAGATCGGAGGCGTTCTGGACAAAGGCCAGGTTAAGAGCACCTTGAACCGACTGGCGTGTATGAGGAATGTGATGAAAGACAATGAAGCCAGAGAAGTGTATCAGGATCGTAGCAAATGGAAATCCGTAGTATCTGCATACCCCTCTGGGAAACAGGCGTGAATCTATGTATGTATGTATGTACTTATTATTCTGAAAACGCACTTACACCTTCTTTTTCCAGGTAGCTATCTATGAGGCTCGGCTTTTGTATTGTAAGTTACTATCACAATACCCTCCTAAATATAATAGGAGCATGATTTACTACCTGAAAATTGAATCGCGCCGACCTACGAACAAGGTGCTCGTGTTTAATAAACTATAGAGAAGAGGTCGACGGAGCGTTTTCATCGGGCATTTATTTTTATTATCGTTCCTGCAAATCATTTTTGAACCATCACAAAATTCTCTAGTAAATAATCTGCAGGTACATACATAGGTAATTTTAATTGTTGACTCATCTATAGTACATATTTCAGGAAATATTGAATTGATTACAATATGAGCTACGCCCGCGATGTCATAAGCGACAAACATTTTGATCAACTTATCTCAATTTATTACTAGAAACTACATCCAAATAAAGTAAGTACAGCAATAAGGAGCCCACAAACTTACAGACAAAACCTCAGTTTACGATTTTATTATTTGCATGGATATATATTGTGAAAATTCAATAATATTATATTTGTGTGGCTCTGCTCCCAAAACAATAAAACTTTTATTATTCTATTTCGCCAGCTTCCATATTTTAAACCTTTTATCATTTTCTTTTTAATAACGTTATAGGTATAAACCTATAATCTATATTTTTATAATATTCAATTAGACTAAATAGGTAATGTTCTAATTTCCTTTGTAATATAAAACCTGGTCTTAAAAATATTATGTTGCAAATTAATTACTGTTAATCCATCTAAATAAACCAACTTTATCGTTTTCATTAATAATGTATGATTGGCATTGACTCCTAGATAAGGATCGCTCTTGATCGCCAACATAGTATATAGTCTGAGCTTTCCGACTACGGCGAATTTTGGCAGTCTGGGTATGTATGTTTGTATGTTCCACCGCGGTAGCGCCTAAACTACTAAACCGATTTGAATGAAGAGGTGTCAATAGATTCGTAATAATGGCCCGAGTGACATAGGCTATATAAATTTGAAATTCGTCCTTTTTAGACCCCTTCTTGTACGTAGTGGGGTTATAGTTTTTAAACTTTATTATAGAAACGACAGGTGCTATTTACAGCCAATATGGTTACTATATCACGCAGCAAGGTTTTAATAACATAGAACTAGTACACTCATAAGTCAGGCTGCCACCGGCGCTATTTCTCACAGCTGACTCGCAATAAGCTGTAAAAGAGCGAATTACCTCATGTTACATCATACGTTCAGATATTTTTCTTCAAGCACACTGGGTGCATAATAAGCGTCAATTCATGTGCATACACGTGCTGCATTTTATCTTAGGAAACGTTATATCTTATCAAGCCCGTTTATCTCTGTAAGTAACTAAGGGTATAAGACGATATAAGGTTGGGACACACTTCATTAAATAAATACTATTAAAAAGAACCGGTACAATATTTAAATGCTGCTAGCAAGACCTTCCTAATAGGAAACCGAAATTTTCGTACAAAAACTCAGAAGCCCAGGCGTGACATTTTCTTTTACAGTTCATACGCGACCCTGTTTATATGCGCCTCACAATGCAACGTATCTGCGGTGGCAGGTGGTGACAGAAACAAGTAAATGAAAAATGGCGTAGATTTTAAGTTTTATCTAATGCCACGACACATGAACAGAAAGACAAACAAATGTTGTAATAACCATAATTTTCGACTGCGGATTTTGTAAACAATCGACCCCAGCTAGTTTTCAAAAGTATAATCAATGTATAAACAGTTTCATTACAGTTTTATTATAGTATGGATATAGGTAGGCTGGTAGATCACTCATCTCTGGCGGAAATTTACTTGTGCTCACTGTGAAAGCTTTTCACATCAATTTCTACTGTCTAGACCTATTTCACTTAAAGTTACTTTTATTATATGACGTGTGGGTACAAAATGAGGAATTATTGCTCAAGCTTTGACAACTTTGTGATAAATTGTGTTTCGTATAAGCCTAAATAAAGAATGTCTCTCACAGAATATCGACGTGAAATAGCAGTATTCCTACTGTTGTGTTGCGATCGGTGAGTGAGAGTGCCGGAGGCCCAATCACCCCCTTTTCCCCATCCCGCTGCGTCTCCTTCCCACTTCCTTTCCTAAAGGGTCGGCAACGCGCAAGTGATGCCTCTGGTGTCGCAGGCGTCCATAGGCTACGGTGTCCACTTACCATCAGGTAGGCCGTATGCTTGTTTGCCACCTACGTTATACTAAAAAAAAAAAAAAATGTAGGTATCAAATATCAGCAGCCGCGTAAAGCAAAACGATAGAAATTAATTAAAATTTCGTGTATTGAATTTCCTAGAGCTGGAAGTGTATTCTGCAATTTATTATAGGTGAATGCAAATACAATATTGTTTCCGAACAATACTTATTTATCCATACAAAAAGGACTCTATTTCTCGTTTATTCATTATTTGAAATATTTACGATAAAACTATTCACCTGAACAATTAATCCAAAGGGCGTGCAATACTATTTATCTGATACTGCGAAGGTATCCCTTGGTATTTGATACCGCTATCGCTGGTAGACATAAAATTATGTTTGTTTGTATTGGATATCAAATGTAGCGTTAGACGTAATATCCGACTATCGGGTAAAATTTCGACTAAATAGGGATAGACAGTGAGTGGTACTTAACGAGAAAACTATTATTGTTTTGTAATTCAATAGGCTTTCCAATTTGATTACAGCCATCAAACGTCATTAGCCGTTCCCAAAATCGACCTAATCATTTAATTATGCGACTCGCCAATCACATCGAGCAGTGCCACACGATTTAGCCGCCTCGCTCATAAAAATCAATGAGTCATGCTGCTGATCACTTTAAGTCTGAAATAAATGTTCCAATTTAAAAATGCAGGTGAAAAGCCAAGCTACGTGGCTACAATTCCTTATATATTTGCTACGAGACGTGCTACGCGATTTGAGTAGCTCTATGACTGTAGGTATAAACATTTAGTAGGTACGCTGTTAAACAATGTAAATATTGGGTTTGTTATAAGTAATGTCATTTAAACGAATATATCTTTTACCTTATTTTAACATATTATCAAGACTTAAATAAAGATAGAATAATTGAATTATTATAGTTACTTTAATAATATGCAATATACAGTTATATAGAATACAAAACAAATTGTGGGTTATAGCATTTCCGCTGTTCTAATTATAAATCAGTTATTCAATAACACAGAATATTCAATTACGCTAATTTACAAATGGATCTATCACATACAACACTAATCATAGAGAGAGACATTAATTAGTTTGTGATCCGAACCGCCCAGTACGTAATGACTGGCAATAAATTCCGCTTTCCTAAAACAGAACTAGCCCATACATCGTGAAATATGAGCTGGTTACCAATTCCATTGCAATACAGAGCGAGCATTAGTATGCATTCGACACCAGAAACATCTGCCCCTGAACAAGCATATCTGTATGATACTAGATAGGTAACAATCCCGAATTTATCATGAATAGTAAAGAGAATTTCGTTGTGTCTGTGAAGATAAAATTATATTACTTTATTATCATTTCAGTTCAAGAGAATTGAAAGTGGTAACACAGTTTAAAGATGTTCGAGTTTAGTTGTTCAAGAGCCTTCAGTTGAATATAAAACAACTTCAAGTTTAAGGGTTACGATCACGACACGATTTTAGTCGAAACGTACACCTTTTTCTTTGAAGATCTACCCGCTCCTTCGAACTATTATACTAGCTCTTAAGCGTGGCTTCGCCCGCGTAGTACCTACATCAATAAAAAATCTATGTCCTTTCCCAGATTTTAAACTACCTGTGTATGTATCAAATTTTATCCAAATCGGTTGAGTGGTTTAGCCGTGAATAGGTAACAGACAGACAGAGTTACTTTTAAATTTATAATATTAGTAAGGATTTATTTTATGCAACGCACCAGCAAACATTTCAGGCACTTACTCACAGACTAGGCTTGCGCCTGTATAATGGAGTTCAGCCTTGGTACATCGTCGCTGCATTAAATATGTGATTATGTGTGAGTATATGTATGTATGTGTATGTACGTGCGTGTGGGTGTCGTGTTTAGGTGTATATGGGAGATACTTTTTGTGCATGAGTATTTTCTTGCATTTTAATATAGCATAATTGCCCGCATCATATCGTATCTGGACTTCTTGAGGTTAAATTAACCACCCGACTCTAACGTCTGAACATATAACGGGTCTTGTATGGGTCGACTTGGTTGACATAGAAATTGAACGCGTAGACACCGGTTGACAACCAATATTATTAAGTTGAATGCTCGACGTCCTTTACTTAGCTTTGTAGAGACTTTTAGTAGGGTGAATAGTCCAAGTATATAGTTAAATAGACAGGTCGTGTGATAAAGGTTGTGTGCAAAGGCTTCAATAATAGCAAGCAACGGCGCACAGTAATAGAATAATAGTAAACTTAAAATGGCTTTACGTACTTGAGAATCATATTACGAAAAATACTCAAATTTATATTTATTTCGGCACTATGTTATATTAAACTGTACTGTTAACACTTAATTACTAATTATATAATTTTAAATGTTACTGAGCAACGGTACAATCAGTTATATAAGTATTGAATAACTTTGTTACAGTATTTTAATATTAAACTTCGGTACTCCCTTTCTTCTCCTAAAACTGTTTGTCCGAAAATCATTATCCATAACACGTTTTCTATAAACTTGAGTAACCATAATGTTCAGAAATTTGAAAATTTGTTTTACATAATTATCTTTACTTCTAAAACTATCCTACCATAATATCGAGTAGGTACTTTAATAATTTAATCTCCTAATTTTGCATGAAATAAAGTCATATGTCATTATTGTATTATAAAATGTGTATTATTCCGAATGTTCATTTATAATAAAATATAAATGAACAAAATAATATTATAATAAAACATTTGCTCAAAATTAGGCTTTAATGACAAACAAATCACTGTAAATCCGACTCCACGCAGTCTTTTCTGGCCTACCCCTAGAGTGTAATTTAGAATCGCGTAGGCGCGTAGGGGCGAGGCGACCCGCGGGCTGAGGAGCAGCAGGCTGCGAGCGAGCCGCCGCGGCTGAGGGATACAAGCTGAAGCTGCTGTGGCAAGCGAAAGCCGTCTGCGACAATTAGCACGCGTGACAAAAGCCACATTGCTTTTGCATCTTTACTATTTATGTATTGTATCTGTTGGATATGGTAAAAAAGCTTTATAATACTCATTTGTTTTAAAATCATTATTACGATAAATAAACATAATTTTAATTTAGGACTTATAACGTTTATTGAAAACGGTCTTAAGTCTTTTGTATATTATTCATTGCATATAATATTTATGACAAACAAATTTAGGGATCTTCTTATCTTGTATTTAGGGATTTCAATTTCCGGCAAGTTATCATTCGGACAAATGATGATTAGGATAAAATAAAAAATTAAGGCACTTAAATTATGGATAAAAAAGTTAGAAAAAACAATATACAGAGAATTGAAAATTCACTTAGATATAGTAAGGAATTGTAGAAAATAATTATTTATAACAGTTACTACAGTAAAACATGACGAATTATAATCTTTGTGTATGATCAAGCAATTAAAAATGTCTCGACGCTGAGGCCATTATACAATATTTTTCGATTATAATTCAATATCTATATATATTATTATGTTGATTTTTTTTAAATATTTAATACAATGAATACATCAGTTAGATCAAAACTCTAATATTAAAATGTGTTATACTATATCGACATAATACTTTTTCACTTTATATGAATATTACCTACTACTTATTTACTTTATAAAAATAATCTAAATACCTATTAATACATTAAAAATACTAGAATAAAAAATTAATTATTAGATCCATTACATTTTAATAATACGATCATCTTACAGATACGACAGCTGGTATTTACGACCGCATTTGAGCTATCAATCTTACTAAGTCATAAACGACTTAGAGTTTAATTAAATATAACATAATCTAGTCACATCTGGCGTATTCAAAAACGTAAAGTAATTAAATTAAGTTCTAAAATAAGCGTTGTAATGAATTAAGAGCAATTCATCAAGCGAATGTCTCTTGCAAGTGATACGCCTACAATATACGTTATGATTGATAGCCTTCATTACATCACAATCACAATTCGGAAATACAATACTACTACAGTAATAATCATAGTAATAAATTCACAAAATAATTTAGTCTGTCGTAACGGACGCTTATCTACTGAGCAAAGAATTATAGACATTCATTTTGATTTTGGTTTAGATTGAAAAATATTACAAAGTGCTAAGAAGCTACTTAATATAGTTATGTAATTGATTAAAATATCAATATTATCTTAAGCATTTATGTACACATATTGTGCAGGCATATTTATGTTTAAAGATCTTTATTAACTCAAAAGAACATACAGTCTACTTAATGAGCATAATAATTACATTATAAATACAAAGTATTATCAATTATGACAGTAGTGCGATCTGTTTGAAAAGTAATGGCTCCAAAAAAAGAGTATAATAAATAATGTAGCAGACGTTTTGTGAGACTTTGCTGCAATGATATCGATAATCGGCATTACGTCATATTTATGTTAATGCTTCGTAGCTGTCTGTAAGGGGAAAAAGCAAATATTTTTAATTACAATACATTATTTGGAATGGGCAGTTTACTGAAGAAGTGAATTCTGTTCCTCCGCAAATCGATTCTACGTGTTACTGTCGATTACCGAAACGTCCAAGGTCTTTACGCCACGATTTGGTATGATTGTCTCGATCTAATTATGTGTAATAACTGTAACTCAGTGTACCAAACTTTTCAAGCTTTTTTTCAAACTTTTTTCTATCTTTTACATTTTCACTGGTGCAGTTTGAATTTCTCTGTAGCTTGGTAACTTCGAAATGGGTGAAACGATTTAAATTCGGATTGTTTTAATTTAAATGTACTATAAGCGTTATATAGCGTATATAGCGTATTTGACGAAAATCTAGACAGCTATTTAAAAGATATGTTATTTCCCAAATAGATGCGTGAATTTTATACACATAATATAATGGCAACTATATACGTATATAATGTACGCTATTATACTTTTTGTAATTTACTCAGTTTTATACTTACATAAATTGGAAGCAATATTATTTAAAGTGTTAATGCGTAACAATTTAAAAGCAAGCTTTTGATCAAAAATTACATTTAATTAAAATTTTGAACTATATCCTTCGCTTTAGCGGGGACCTCTAAGTAAACATATTTTATTTCACAACAATAATAAAATACTAATATATTTTTACTTTTCAACAAATCGTTATGTACCTACGCGTGTGCAAGTATTTATTTTTATTTTTTTTGTATTTCAAAATGTAAAACCATAATATCAAACAGATAGATACAAATTTTGCACTATAAGCATAGCTCAGTAGTCCATCCAAGCAATAGAACTACAGAACAAAATATGATAGTTAAGTCTAGCAGTATAGGCACACACAACGAGTAAGTGGTTGACTCTTAAGCCAGTTGTTAAGTACGACTCGCACGATGGTTAACAAGGCTTGTATTCAACTCGAGAGACTTGACCTCACTGCGTCCAATTATATTAGTCCATTTTAAAATAGAAATTACACAATCTAAAACAATTCTTATGACAATTTTTTTTTTTTGTTCTAAGCACATAATTATTAGATGCCCGACTTATATTAACAGGGTATCTACTACTTAGGTCAAAAGAAGGTTAAAAGAGCGAAACATACAACCTACAAGAAAACATTTAGTTTTATAAAATCGAGTCTATCGTTTTAAAGCAAAAAGAGAATATCTTATTTGTTTTAACATTATCGAATAAACATTATTAATTATCTCGAGCAATCTTCTTTCATTACTTATTTAAATAACTGAAACTAACTGGAATATTGTATAAAACCATTATTGAGTGGTATTATAACTATATAATCTGAAGTTCGAACGTCGCTCTCAAAGTCATTCTATTTACCCATGCCTAACAATTTCTTGAAAGCTTTTCTGAATTCAATATTAAATATGGTATATATTAGAGGATTGACCGTTGAGTTAGCATACCCAAGCCATGTTATTATGTTAATAACTCTCATACTTGGACAGCATGAAGGACAGAATGGTAATATTATGTACATTAAAAAAAATGGCAGCCAGCAAACGACAAATACACCCATTATAATACCTAGCGTCCGCGCCGCTCGTCGCTCCTTTGATAGGGAGATTTTCTGTTTTTGCTCTATGAACTGATTAATGACATCTCCGCTTTTATTAACACTTGCCAACAAGGGCTTTTCCTGTTTCTTATGCCTGTCACTTAACTTCTTTAAAGAACCAACCATCTTTGTTTTATAGCTTCCACAACTACTCGGCGAAGTATCCGATTGAGCTTGATTAATATTCGATTCAATAGTCAGGCGGGCAACTGGATCGTTCAACAGAAGAAACGGAACAAAGAAGTTCTTCTTCATATCCATAAATGCTTTTCTCTGACACCGTTTTATACTTTCTCCACTGTCAGATTCATTATCAGATAAATCTTTGTTATCCTGACTTTCTTCTTGGCTTTCGACCATCAATGTTGGTTTTTCATTTTGCACACGAGTTACTGCCACTCGTTTTCTTAATCGTTGTCTTGCCGCGACATAGATTTTAATGTATACTATAGTCATAATGACAAGAGGAATGAAAAACGATCCGAGGGATGAATACACAACGTAGCCGGGTTCTGAGGTAAGCTGACAAGGCGTATCTGCTGTAAACTCATCTGGCCAATCATTCCATCCTAAGAGCGGTGGCGAGCTTATTATTAAAGATAAAGTCCAGACGCCAATAATCTGATAAACCACTCTTTTTAATGTCCTTATATTGGCGTAGTTTATGGGATCTGTTATAGCCCAATAACGGTCGAGTGCAATGGCACATAGGTTTAATATTGAAGAGGTGCACGACATAATGTCGCAAGTCAACCACATCTTGCACAGTTGTTTGCCCCAAAGCCATCGTCCTAAAGTCATGTACGCGACGTTTAAAGGCATTACCAACACAGCAACCGCTAAGTCAGCTGCCGCTAACGACACTATGAAAAAGTTTTGCACTATCCTCAGAGGCTTATAAGTGAAAACTCCAAGTATAACTAATATATTTCCAAAAATAGTTCCAGTAATAACTAAAAATAATATTAAAACAGATGTCAAAGCTTCCCACTCCGGAACTGCAATTTCAATCCCAAAGCTTGAATTATAGAAGAACTCGGCATAGTAACAGGTAGTACCCTCAGCAGATAAGTTCATAAATATTTCAATACTATTATTTAAAGTCATATTGTAAACAAAATGATAATCCACAGATATTATATTGTCGTACATAGTCTCGGTTGTCATAAGTATTAACAGTTGGAATAACGTAACGGTCTTCGAAAGTCACAAATTGCAGCAAAATGTTTGATTAACAATCTTAAACAAAAGCACCATAACAAATGTTTGCTTTAAAGTCACAGATTATTTTAATTCCGGCAAATGCATTAACCATAAAATCAGAAAACATTCTTTACTAACAAACGGTTCGTTGCAGACTGAGAATGACCTGGGATTTTAAAGTCGACCCACATAGCGGCGACACTTCTAAGTAAACTACATTCATAGTCAACAGCGTATAGCATATGTTTTCACAACAAAGATACACAAAGATTTGTCTGTGTGCAAATGTCAGCTATGCCTGAGGCAGTCTGAGAGCTTTCAGTCTATTTTTGTACTGCTGCCTACAAACACATCAATGGCTCGTATTGTTAACTTTTGTTTTCATGGTGGAAAGCTATACTAATTGCGTAGATACACGTGGCATTCGATAATTGTCTTCCAATTTATTGGATTCTATAAGTATAAAGGAAATCATTTACTCTCTTTTATTTAGTACGTTTGCATTTTAATAATGAATATGTATTATATATTAAGCTTAACTTAAGCGCATCTTTAAAGTCAATACAAATAGTTAAATATCAGTTGATGTAGCAATGACCATTTTGTGTAAATTATTATTTAATGCAAGGGTAGGATGGTTAATTAAATTTTACGTAATAATTTTTGTCATATCATGTGGTAATTAAAACGTTTACACACTACGCACACCTGTGTATCGTCAAAAGTAACCTAATTTACCTAGATTTCACTAGAAAAGATTTAAACTAAACTCTGTACCAAAGACCTCGTAACACAATGGAATCGAGTCTTTGACTGACTCGAGGATCGTTCCATTAAGTTCACCTGGATGATACCTAGATAAATATTTTTGTAATTATATCCCAGGTAAAATTATTCAACATATTGAGTACATCGACATTAGACAATCCTGTAACAAAAAATTGTTACGGGATTATGTAATAATAGATATAATAATAATAAAAGGAATTCTAACAAATATTGTAAATGCGAATGTGAGTTTGTTTGTTTATTTGTTACGCTTTCATGCATTAACTACTTGACCGATCATCCTGAAATTTCGCACATACGTCAGGGGTCAGAAAGGACATGTGTAGGTATCTTTTATCCAGAAAAAAGTAAAGTTACTAAAATAACCTACATTTATGCGAGCGAAGCTGCGGACAAAATCTAGTCTAATAATAAAAGTATTATTAACATTGTGGACATCAATCATTTACCTACAACAGGACATAAACCTTAAATTTGAAATAAAAACCAACCTAAAAATCAATTTAAAGTAAAAGAGACATGGATGATTCTTTACTAATTGACCTCGCTATTTTAAAATAAAACAATGTACCTACCTATGCAATTATTTATAACATAGTTCATTTTAAGTGTAAGATCAACGCCGACTTATGCCATGCACCTATATTACGTATAGGAAATGAATTTAAGGGGCCAACGAGTCACTGCAATCCAATGATTTCAATTAATTATTATACTTATGCTAGACATTCGTCAATAATATAATAGAATAATACATTTTTATTCACAATACCTTATACTCTCAAAGTCACAATCAATTACAGCGACCTATTGAATTCAGTTTATCTAAATTGGCATAAATTATAAATCGTTACACGTGAATTCATAACAACAAGTTAGAAACAAGACAAATTAAAGGTTGGTTGGAGGAAAACATAGATGTAGGTAAACATAAAGAAGAAAACATTCATGAAAAAAAAAGGGAATATAACAACGTTATTGCCGTGTATAACAAAGAGAAGTGCGATATAAAAACACCACGATATAATATAATGCACGGGCAACAAATAAAATATGCCTATATACTATGTCAATATATGGAGTAAGCAAACTTTCATCAATAAATCCCAGCTAGCAAGCCTATCGCAAACTTCTGGTAAATAATTCTCTTTTACCTACTGACATGTGATAGACCGTACCTGGAAATAATTTATATTTTAATTTCGATACCGAAAACCGACGAAATTTAACTTAGTGGTGCCTTGAGTAATATTATTAATGAGAAAATAAAGCTGTTTGTTACGTTTTCATGGCAATGTCTGGTCTGCGCCTCTATGGTAATACTTTAAAAGCCTGTTCTAAATTTGAATTCGTAATCGTAAAATATTACAATTTATTCTTATAAAGATGTATTTGGTATACCTACATCATTCAAAAAAGATCGGAGATTGAATAAAATGTTTAACTTAGCAGAAAACTGACCATTAAAAGGCTAATGTACTGTGCCCTCCAAAATTGCATTATAAGTTTATAACGTTATAACTCACGATAAGACAACCCTCAGAGCGTTTTGAAAATAAACTACTTTATACATAATATAAAAAAACACTATTCTCACAAAATTTTAAAACTAAACTAATATTGTTAAACGCTGTTACTAGTTACCGTTTACTTCTATTCAAACTATTGAAATTATAAATATTATTTATATTTATAATTTCAATTTTTATGTCGGCCTCGATGGCGTATTGGTTGATGTAACCGACTGCCGCGCCTGAGGTCGCGGGTTCGATTCCCGCACAAGTCAAACATTTGTGTGCATGAACATGGATGTTTGTCTTGGTCTGGGTGTTTCTATGTATAATATGTATGTATTGACAAAAAAAAAGTATATATGTATGTTTATCCATTGTCTATATTGTATGTTTATCCATTGTCCATTGTCATTGTATATATGTATGTTTACCCATAGTACAAGCTCTGCTTAGTTTGGGCTAGATGGTGTTGTGTGTATGTGGTAGAATATTATTATTATTATTATTTCTTTTTAATTTTACACTTCCACGGGGAGACTAGGATGTTGGTAGTCACAATGTCTTGAAGTGTAAGTAGTTATTTCAAAGAACCCGAACATAATTATTTCAAGGTAGGTAGGTACCCAACTGAACATAATTAAATTTTAATTATTGGTATCTAGTTCTATTTACGCAGAACGAGCTCAAAGTGCCATGATGTCTAGGTGTGTTTTGCTTCTTCTTGGGTTTACTATCCGAATTACCGGATCCCAAGCCAAATAAAATTAATTCCTAGAATATCTCAATAAAAACATACAATTTAATACGGTCTAAGAGGCAAATATTTCATTAGCTTTCTTAGATATGTAGGTAGGTACATACTTGTCAGTAAGAGTCCTAATAACCTTGAGCCACACTGTGTACCTAGAGCAAAAGGACCCATAGAAATAGGTACTTAAACGGAGAATCTCACCACCATCTTAAACAGTACCTACTGCAAGACAACAAGCTACAATGGCCACGCCGCTGTCAGAGATCCCCCTCTTTCAGCACCACATGAACATGGGTGCTGAAAAGCAACCGAAACGTCGAGGAAAGTGTAAAATTAAGATTTTAAATCTAAATAGTAGTAGTAATTTAAACAGCTTAAATTTAAGTGAACAGTAACTAGTAACAATGTTTAACAATAGTAATTTCGATTTCAAAATAATAATTATGTAATAACTAGATTTTGCCCGCGACTTCGCTCGCGTAAATGTAGGTTAGATTAGTAACAGTAGTTTTTTCTGGATAAAAGGTACCCTATGTCCTTTTCTGTTCCCCTGACAATGGGTATGCGAAATTTTGTGACGAACAGTCGTGTAGTTAAGGTGTGCAAGCGTAACAAACAAACAAACTCACATTCGCATTTTTAATATACCTAGGTACTTAGTGTACAACTAAAAAAAACGTGATAAAAGGCGCATAAAGCAGTTTAACCCCAGAGTGATAATATTTTATTAAAAGTTATGTAAATAAAAACCTTACATTTGAAATATTTTATACTGCCACGCAAAGGTAGATCTAGTTAATTATGTAGACTGTAGAGGAACGTGATGTGATGTCTCTCTAAAGTCTAAACTCTAACACAAAGGGCGAATCCTCTGACCAGGTTGGGTGATCATGCCTGACGGGCCGCGGCTCAACGGTTGATGTTAACTTGTAAATAAAGTAGCTCGTAGTGTAAACGTCGCTTGTGAGATTCAGGATTTGTATAGGATTATGTGTAATTCTGTATAGCGCCATCTCTTGTCATGTGTTGTAACTTCTTCGTCTGTGTAAAGTCGCTACAATTATCGCTCGCTTTAATGTTGAAGTAAAACACCATAATTAAACGCAGGTTTCCTCATGATATTTACAACGATCTTTATGGAGAACTATCAGACATGACACCTAAGAATTCTCCATAATAATTATGGTCGCCAAATATATGTGAAGTTTGCCTACCTACACTGTGCTAGCGTAGTGAAAAATAGCCTAACACTTCTAAGAAGCCCGCAGCTGGACAGTAGGTATATATAAAGGGCTGATAATATTATTACAGATAAACAAGATTTTATTTCTAATCTTATGGCATCTAGACTAGGCAAATAATTATGGCTGAAAATTTCCTTTTGTGTTTTATTAAAATTACTTTGGCTCTAAACAGAAGTTTTCCATAATGGCAGCTGTATAATTTAATAATAATAATGTCCTCCAGACCGAATTTCAGTCACGGCGGCCAATCTTAACGGAGACTGGCCATCTGCGCAGGAGATATTATAGTGCACAAGTATGTACGCAAACACAAGTGCACTCTCTGTTCCCTAACCCTCATGATCCCATGGGAGAGATAACCCGACACGACTGGAGAGAGATCAGGCGCAGGACCAACGGCTTTACGTGCTTTCCGAGGCACATGGGTGTCTAACACCGCCAACTTCCTAACTTCGGGCTCGTATTGATATTTCTTAACAGAAAAACTCAATACGTTTTTGTTGGCTTTTCCTATGCCCTTAAGCATAAAAAATGGTTTAGGTTAGGATACAACATACAACTAATACATAGTACTATTATAGTATTATATTATATACATCTACTAATAAATTTTTCAGAAGAAACAAAACGTTATTACTGATAGCTGTCAAAAAAGTTTAACAACAAGTGGCGCTTCTGTGCCCCATTTTCGCGTAGACAGAGATAGTTCATATAAATAACGCTATGGAGTAAAAGAGAAAACGATATATTATGATTCTTGATGATTCTCATGTGACGACATTGACGATATGACTACGCTGTGTTTGCTTTGCAGTATCTGCACCTTTACGTTAGCTGTCAAAATATTTAGCAGAGAGGAAACGCGAAGCAAGCGAATGGTGTTTCTATGAGTTTTTGAAACGTTTGTTATACAAATTATCAACAATAATAATAAACAAACTTGTCTACTGTTTCCCGAAGTGTCTTGTTCAAATGATAAGTGCAACATAATGGGATGTTTAACGTGGATCCGAGGTATGACGTCCAACCTTGTTGACTATTTTACGCTATTATTCGTAATTTTCAGAGTGTTAATAGCCTAACGAACTGGTTAATTACATTTTAGCGTTATCTTATAACATAAGTTTGCTGTTACAGTACTTGACTCTGACTATAATCTATCGTTCATATGACCTTTTCCTTGACTTAATGTTATTAAGGCTGGGTACGAAGGTATTTGTATTACGACACGGTATCGGTTACATATCGAGCATATTTGGCGAGAGAATAACATTATCTAAGTTAATATCGAGTGGTCGGCCTCCCTCGAAGCCGTGCCTCCCCTGAGATGTGCGACTATTTATAGCGTCCAGATACAACATTTTTAGTGATTACACATAACCTTACATATAAGTATATTACCTAGCATCGCATGTTTCTTCGTATACATTTATTTTATGTGTTGAGTAGCTACTAGAACATTCAGTACCTACAGAATATTACCACAGCTATAATATTGCTTATGGTATCTGTTAATAAACAATTATCAATATGAAACTAACAATGCTATTTTATATTTGCAGGATTCAAAATGTCATTTCCTTTTAAGGACAAAGAGCTAAACAAAATAGCAGCATTTTTTAATGTTTCAACATTTTTGCTGACTTGTGCTGCTCTTGTCCAGCCTAGTTGGTTTAGAATAAAAGGTCTGCATTGTATACAAAGTCTCTCCTTAACACAATTCTTCTCATTTGAAAATGAGATAACTATAACACAGGATACTGTGTATGACCCTAGTAATGGACCTGATTTTAATGGTAAGTTACCTTAAGTCATCTTTGTTACTATAAAAACTATTCAAAAAAATTTACTTACCTACACTTTATGAAAAAAAAAAAGTGCTGCATGCAAATAAGTTATTATGTTCTATGTTTTATTAATAGACTTAACACATAGCCTGTGTATGAACAAACTATAGAATTTTTCTGATGTCTGATATGATTCTACATAAAATGCTATGTTGACAAAATAGATTAATATCTATTTTGTCAGCTGTAGTTGATTAATTTTAGACTATAATTAGTCTAAAAATTAATCAACTAGTTGAGGCCTTGCTTTACAGACACTTAAAGCGTAGTTACTCTATTTTTTGTATAGGTATAAAGTTAATGCATATTCTATTTTAGATGGAAAACATGTTATTGTACATC
The DNA here is from genome assembly GCA_963564715.1 of Catocala sponsa. Classification (NCBI taxonomy): domain Eukaryota; kingdom Metazoa; phylum Arthropoda; class Insecta; order Lepidoptera; family Erebidae; genus Catocala; species Catocala sponsa. The sequence goes on along the minus strand of OY751338.1, from coordinate 13,695,826 downwards.
AAAATATCCAAACATCCTAACTAATATTATAAAAGCGAAAATGAGTTTGTTTGTTTGTTTGTTTGTTACCTTTTCACGCCTAAACCACTGAACCGATCATACTGAAATTTTGCATATACGTTGTCAGGTATACAAAAACGGACATAGGCTACCTTTCATCCCGAAAAAAATTACTGTTCCCGAGTAAAACAACAATAACGTTCTTATGATAATAGATGGCGCCACGTGTCTTTTGAATCATGACTGAATTATATTATTACAAGCAGAGTACAACCCGAATTGATTGTCAAATTCTAAATTAACGCAAGCGAAGCCGCGGGCAAAAGCTAGTAGTAAATAATAACAAATATAAGGCTGTGTCACCTATGTGTAACTTTGTCTATGGTTATTAATTTGTCTTATTAATTCTAATCTCAAGCTAATTGTTATTAATATTGGCATAGAATTGGAATGCTATACCAATATTCATAACATACATATGCATCATGCTAAAATGTTAAACAACACTGTAATTGTCAGCTTTCAAATCTTTACACTATTAATAATATAATTATAATGTATATTCATTCAAGTATGCTATTATCCTTCATATATTTACATAAGTATATGTTATTTTTACAGGATCGCCACCATGTGCCACTCCAGAGACAATATCATTGATGAGAGTTCTTATATTGTTATGTTTTATGGTGCTACTTTGTTCTTGCATTGGTACACTGATCAACCTAACTAGCTTGAATAGCAGAGCTATCAAAATGCTTCGCAGAAATGCTATTCCGAGCATAATGTGTGTGTTTTGGGTGATTGCAATAGTGGGAGTGTGTTACTATACAACTGTGGTGCTGGGCAACGAAAATAATAGTGATCCAAATACAATACAAGTGGATTATGAATATGGGTTTTATACTATAACAGGAGCAGGTGAGTAATGCATATTAAGAGTATTTCCTATTTTATTATTAGTATTAAAACATTTAGCCAATGTTTTCCCAGCGTTTTGCCATTTACAGGCCATTGTTTTAGTTTCCATGCTATGATTTGTTTATAACTGCCTGATACAATAACCCAATAATGCTGATTGTACCAGAATTGAAATGCCACTAACAGCTTTGAATAAACAGTCTTATTAGTTTTCCATCTTATTGATGATCTGTTCATGTTTATAGACTGTGGTTGATATTAAAATGGTGTTTGGATAAAGAAATTCAGACTTATTGTTGACCGTATCCACATGTGGATAACAACTGTAAACTAATACATAACAGATTTGATAATACATGAATCATTACAATGTGTGAACAAGCCTAATAAAATTAAGTCAATATCATACATAGGAGTCATACAGAAGGAAATACTTACACCATTCTAAAAAGGTGTTGGTGCATGATATATGAACTTAGTAATATGTAAAAGAGGAATGTGGCCCTAGTAATTACTAAGTATAATTATTGAATACTAGATTTGAATAATTTTGAAGTCACTTAGTATAACAACTATTCACTAGAATATGTAGGTAAGTTTCACTGTTATCAATTTAACATTGCTAGTAATAACACTATCCAATTTCATACCAGGGTATGCTATTTGACTTTTGTAGTTTGTACAGTGAGATCCTAGGTACAAGTCTCTGAGCAAGCATTGTTTTTTTGTATGTTCCTAAAAGGCAATTCTCAATGGCAGCGCAGAGTATGTGTACAGTAAATTATTAGGCTAGCTTAATAGCTAGTGAAATGTGATTGTAATAGGGTCTATGGCCTTTAGGAATATACAGGCATGAGTAAAAACTCAAAAGTGATTATTGTTAACCTACATACTTTTGTATGTAGGTTAACAATAATAACTAACTTTATTATACTTAAACCCATATTGTCATGCATATAAATACTACACACTTTTATACAGATAAACTAGTTTAACTAGTTGTTTATATAGTTACATCAATAATATTAATAAAATTATATTAATGTAAATCATTAATAGGATAACAAAGCAAATCTTTTAAAATTAAACCTTCATATTTCTTATACAGGCGAATGGGCATAATTGTATGACTGTTAGTCTACCTGCTCAATATGTCTGGTAATTAGGAGTTAATCAGTAATCATTTGTAACATTAGGAATAAGTTTTATGACGAAATCTATTGAGGTTTGCAATGAAAACAAGAACACTTAGACAGAACTAATTATTGTATACTATAAAATTACATAATTACTGTATTATATTGTCTTCAATTACATTGTTTAAACTTGCCACAGGCAATGTGAATCATCCTAATATTGAGCCCAATATAAATACAATAATGTTAATATCACATAATTATATAATAAAGTACTGTCTTATCATTATCAAGCATGTACAGATTACTGTACAAAATTTCTCTCTCTTTCGCGTCTCTATTCACGTACCTACATGTTACCATCGTTAGACTGCTATGATCCCCATCGGTTTATTCCGCATTCGACCCTCATGTTTCGTCCCGAATGTAAAAATCCGCATTCGCCCCAAAAATTGTTGCTTATATGCCCCGAAATTAAAATACATATTAATTTCTTAATGTAGTTCCTTTTTCGTTCTAAATTATGTTTCATTTTCTGCCCGTTTTTTTTCTGTGTAGAATTTTTGTTGTACCGTCGCGTCTGCCAAAAAATGTTTTACACTACCTCGTTGTTCTCGCGACAAAACTTTGGGCTTATGATTGCATGACATCACGAGCCCCACATTGAAAAGATTTAAAATAATTTTTAAACATGTTTTGTTTTGCTAATCATATGGTCAAAAATGTAGGACGAAAAAGGAATAATTAAAAAAGAGGGGCGAATGAGGAACTTTTTGGAATGTGGGACGTAATGTAGGGGCGAATGCGGAACAAACCTCCCCATCATAGTAGTCTAGCGACATAAACGGTTTATCATCAGAAAACATCATGTGCAGCTTTCATGCTACATTCACACAAATCATGCCTACTGTTTATTTTTTTCCTTTGCTACAAATACCGTCATTTCCATGTTCGGCACAGTATCTTAATGTGCTAATTTCCCAGACAATAAGAATCGATTGTTATTCTGCCAACTATGTATTGCCTTCAAATACTGGTACAGTTGTTCTATCTCACGACTGTGATTTGTCCCATTTGCGTAATATAACGCAACGCACTGCAGAAGCGACGGGTGTTGGTGTACAAACCTTACACAGAATATTAAAAGAAGAAAATGATGTTCCTAGCACTTGATCTTCAAAATTTCATTCTCCGATGAAAAATCGGAGAAAAAGAGAATAAAGTAGATGTTGATGGATTTACGGCTGATGTTGTTTAGAATACAATACAAGAATTCCATATTGCGCATAAACAAATTCCGACATTGACAAAATTACGGTCAGTCTTACATGATAAAATTGGATTCGATAGGGGCCTAGAAACGTTTCGATCTTTGTTAAAAAAATTGGGCTATCAATGGCGTAAAACCGACAACAATAAGAAAGTTTTAGTTGAACGGCATGGTATCCATATGTAGAGATTAAAATATATAAAAATATTGTTTACACTGATGAGAGTTACGTTCTGACAACACATGTTCGAAATAACGCCTATAATAACACTCGAAAAAATAAACAGTCTCCGTTTTTTAAAAAACTAAGTAAGTACAGGTACTCGGTTTATTTTACTACACGCTGGAACCAATGCCGGTTTTATTGATAACGCCTGTTTAGTCTACGAAGCTAATTCAGAAACCGGAGACTACCATTCAAATATGAGCTTTGAAAATGATGTCAAGTGGTTAAATGAAAAGTTGCTACCAAATTTACCAGAACGTTATGTGAAAGTATTAGATAACGCTTCGTATCATAATACACGCGCCGAAAAATTGCCAACATCAGCCTCTAATAAATCTGAGATGCAGCAATGGCTCATTGCTAAGGGCATATAGTTCGACTCAAATTTACGCAAAGTTGAGCTATATGATATCATAATAAAACATAAAAGCAATGTTAACCTACTACCTACAAAATCGATAACTACATCAAAAGTAGAGGTTTTGAAGTACTGCGCCTGCCTCCTTAACACCCTGAGCTAAATGCTATAGATAACATATGGGGGATTCTTAAAAACTATGTTGCGTTAAGAAACGTTGATCAAAATATGACGAATGTAGAAAATCTTATTCACGAAAGTATTGAAAATAAAGCTAAACCTCGCGCAATACATGCAATAGTGTGATTAAGAAGGAAGCTGAATACATGAAATACTTTGATACCGAGTCTGAATTTATCATTATCATCAATTTGCAAGATGACATGAAAGAGTCTGATCTTGATTCGAACTAATTTTTTAACACAAATTTTTACGTGTAAGTAAATAAATATTGAACACGAAAAATATTTTTCATTTAACTAAATGAAATACAAATCTAACTTCCTACTTATTATTTTTTCAATAACGATACGCTTGCTAACGCTACCTGCAGTTACGCATACAAGAGCGCGTGTCTATACACATCAGAACTACAACTTACAAGTATAGCTTACCCGCCCGCCGCCGTCGTGAGATAGAACTCATAGAACAACTGCAGTTTTTGTTGCTATAAGAGTCAATGCAACCCTTTGTTTGAGGCTATTGGAAATATTTCATGAAAACAAATGGTGTTCAACTTTATGCCGAGGTCAAAACAATGGTTTTGACAATGTTTATCTGTCTGTCTGTTACAGTACCTACTATAGACGAATCATTAAACTGTTCTAATGCAGTATTCACAGTTTAAGAATATAGGGTTCAACTTAAAATATTTGTTTGTTCTGTGTCACGTACAAGTTTTATTTTTATGATATACTAGCGATCCGCCGCGGCTTCGGACGAGTAGTACAAAACCTTAACAAATTATACACCTATACCCGTTTAGTAGGTTTTCAGTTTATCGCGAACAGACAGACAGACGCGGCGGGGGACTTTGTTTTATAATATGTAGCAAGTGACTATTGCCAGTAATTTTAGAACTTCTATTAATCTACCTACTAATATTACAAAGCTGAAGAGTTTGTTTTTTTGTTTGAACACGCTAATCTCAAGAACTACTGGTTCGATTTGAAAATTATTTTAGTGTTGGATAGCCTATTTACCGAGGAAGGCTATAGGCTATATATCATCACGCTACGACCAATAGCAGAGCAGCAATGAAAAATGTTGCAAAAACGGGGAAAATTCTCTTATATGAAGCAGACGAAGTTGCGCGGGACAGCTAGTTATGGTTATAAACTGCAGTGCCGATGCATTGTCGTTCTAATTATTCTTATTATTATTAATCATTTCGCAAACATTTATTTCTATTCATACATATAAAAATATGTTAGGTATATAAGTACCTATAAAGAATGAAATTTCAATAATGTGTGTTTTGTTATTGTTAAGCGCCACTATGCCCATTCTCTTTTCTGTAATATTTTACCGTAACTGTTTTATAGCAGGATAAAATAAGTTGGAATTATATAGGGTATTTCCTGTAGCACATTATTATATGGTAAACTTTAACGATGTATGTACCTAACTATTACATTACATAACAACAAATAGGTATACTTTTTGTCATTATATAAAGTTAAGCAGAAGATTTGTTCATATAAATTTGATTTCCTGGTCGGGCAAAGTGTTATTAGATATTTCTGTAAAATAATTACCAATATATTTTTTTTATAGGTAATTATTATCCAGCTCTCTGGTCCGCAATCCTCAAAACTTATAAGTTCACATGTGCAATCAATAATAATTAATATTTGTAGACCACCTAAAGGTGGTTTACTAAAATTACCTTTAAAGGCAAATGGAATTTTAGGGCTAGATTTTCTTTCTAAATATAATTGCAACATTGATTTGCCTTCTAATATTTTGACTATTTATTATAATGGTAACGTAGTTTGCGTACCGCTCTTGGAGAAACCAGACTTTAGAAATAATTTTGTTTTACCGGCTCGGAGTGAAACTATTCACTATGTTTATTTAGATACTGATGTGGATGATGATTGTGTTGTTAGCGCGAGAGAGATAGAGAATGATGTTTTTCTAGCTGGAGTTAGACCAAAATGTGGTAGAATACCGGTTAAAATACTTAATGTGAGGGACGAAGAAGTTAGTTTAGAAAATTTTGTAGCAGAAATTAATCTTTTACATGAGTATACTAGTTTTTCTTTTTCGAAATCCAAAGCTGATGTTAATAGAGCAGAAACTCTACTTTCATTATTAGAATTTAATCATTTAAACGCCGAAGAAAGAAGTTCTATTGAAATTATCTGTTCCAAATATTCAGATGTGTTCTTTTTGCCGGGAGATAAGCTGACTACAACAAATGTATACGAACAAGCAATCACACTAAAGCCGAATGTTAGTCCTATATATACTAAACCCTATAGGTTACCACAGTCAATGAAACCAGAAATTGATAGACAAATCAAACAAATGTAGAACGATGACATAATAGAAGAATCGACTAGTGAATGGTCTAGTCCGATACTTCTAGTTCCTAAAAAATCAGACGGTACGAAAAAGTGGCGTTTGGTCGTTGACTATAGGAACTTAACGATGTTATTGTTGACGACAAGTTTCCACTACCAAACATCACTGACATATTAGATTCCCTCTCTGGTTCTATATATTACTCCCATCTAGATTTAAACTAAGGCTATTACCAGGTCAGTTTAAGCCCTGAAAGCCGTAAATATACTACTTTCACTACTAGCACAGGCCAATACCATCTAACACGTCTCCCGATGGGACTTAAGACTGCCTGTAGTAACTTCAGTAGAGTCATGTCTATAGCTATATCTGGTCTGGCATACGAGAAGTGTTATATATATATGGATGATTTAGTTAGTTTTGGAGGTAAATCTCGTGATAATAATCATAATGCACACTAAATTATACACACAAACATACACACACGCACACGCTCACACACACTGACACACGCTCGCACAAATTTCATAAAACTTATTTGAAGTAGAATAAACACTCACAAAGCCAAGGGTTAGTGTCCAGGAGACCTGAAATACAGAGTTTCCCTGTTTAGGCTCCTGTCCACCTCTCATAATATGCTACTTGTTATATTTACTTTGCTACCTAGTTGAAATATTACACTTGTGCGAAATTGTAAAATTATGTTTGGTGAAAAATAAACTTAGTTTTATTTAAGTATTTATTTATTTTATTACACATAAACATGAAGCGGGTGCGCCTGTTTAACGGCCCCATAACTAATCCAAGTTAAGGTGTGCCAGCCTAATAGACACATAATTTTAGCGTGTTTTAATCTATTATTCAATACAACTGCTTCCTTAATTCTGCAGGTGCTCTGGCTTTATTAGCGTCTGCAGCTAACCTGTGGGGTGCTCCTTTATCTAGCGACGAGGATGTTCAAAGACGTAATTTAATGGAGGATTGGGATGGGTATGAAGCGCACAGCGTGGGGCCGACGCCTGCCGTACCAACTCTTCCGCCTTACACCCCGAGCGCAGACTACGTACCTACACTACATCCACCTTATGCGCCACCAGTTCTCGGCGCGCAACAATACTTTCCGTTTGACGACCTTTCGGTACTTCCACCGCCTCCTCCTTACTCACCTTGAGTTTCTAAACTGAATTCAATTTTCTTCTCGGTTCGCCCAAATATTGATGTATATTAAATTTAATTTTCAGTATTTATAATTTTTCGAGTCCTATGTTATGTTGAAAGATTAATTTAAGGCTTGTGAGTAGTTGTGAGACTTGGTGAAAATTCAAATGTTGATGAAGTTGATAACAAGGAAGGAAGTAATCTCAGATAAGTAAGTTCTATAAAGGGATCAACTATAGCAAGTCCAAAATAACAAGTGAATTGTCTGCGTCTATAGATCCACAAATAGGTTTATGCTTTCTTTATTATTTAAATATAATTTAATCTAAATGTGATGAATGTTTTAGAATGTTTAAGTAAATTTGAATAAATCAAATCTAACTCTAAAATGCCTAAAATCTTAAAGTGTATTGTTTGGTTTATGTATGTATATATTGTGGTTGTGAGTTAATTAATGACTACTGTTCACTTTCTACATGTGATTTGCCATTTTAGTGCCTATTCATGTCGTATTTCTCAAGATGCTTTAAAATAAAATAAATATAAATTTTGTTTATTTATAGCCTAATTAGGTGATACCTATAATTTTATAGAATAAGGGCAAACTAACTCATCATAATCATAAAAATTTAATAATATTTGATGAGAATTAAATATGTAATGACATTACATAGGTATTTAATTCTCCTTAACAATATAATTTGATTTTGTCATTTGTATTCAATATTAGATACACTATGACAAAACAAGTATTTTTTTTTGTTTACTCACTGTTATTATAAAGCACATCCCAGCTCATTGTGCATTCCATTTGACATGTATTATATTTCCATAACCGAACATATGCCCCTTATATAATTTGCTTTTATCTTTATTGCTCTCTTAATATCACTATGTCAGATTAAAACTATTTTCTATAATTACTGGGTCATTGTGTTACATCTGTTGTTACAGATGTCTGTACCTATAACTAATTAACTACTTAATTTGATTTAAATGACTTCCAAATATGAAATCAAAGCAATCCAATACTAAATGCCTTTAATGTTGATATGGCAATGATGCCCTTTATAAAATAGTGAAATATTGTTAAACTAGATATAAATATTAAACTAATATTTTTGCATTATGTTTTGCTTATAAAACTTTCGAATAGTTGAACTGTTACGTATTGTAAGTGCATGACTCCACAATAATTGTATTTAAATAAAGAGTAATCATGTGTTGAGAGATGTTTTATCCAAATGAAACAATAAAATGAGCTTCTTAGAATCTAGTGAATACAATTTGTGGTCATGTTATTGCAAGAGTAACTAGACAAAATGTACCTAAATTTAAAATGAACTATAATAGTAAATAGTAATGGTAGCAACCCTCTGTATAATATCCATGTTACCAAAAAATATAAGCATGTTATTAGTTTTATTGTTTGTTAATGTATTAATGTATAGAATCCTTATAGGGGTAAGAATAGTTATTCCTGGTATCAACTGGGAAGTTTATTTTTACATTTAAAACAAGAGTAAGATTTTATTTTTGTGTAAGACCAATATGCAATACATATCTATAAAATAAAATAGACTTTTCTTTTATAAATATCTATATTAAATTATATGTCTCCTTTGTTCCTGTATTAACATCTAATATGATACAAATGAAGCTGCTATACATAGCAAAATAACATTACAAGTACATAATACTTATCACTATCCTGATATACTAGTAAAATATTACTAAATTACATGAGCTTGGCCAATTGTCCATATTATAAATCAAACTACAGCAGACATTTTTCATAATCAATGTATGGAAATACTCTTTGGATAACTGGCTACTAAATTATATGAGATGATTATGATAGTCATGAATACAAAATGTGAAACATCTACAGACATTAAAAAGTATTTTATGAGAGTGAGAACAATATGGCAACTATTTGCCCAAAACCAAACTACTTGACCTCACTGCAATTAATTAATGTCAATATCAAATTGGCAAGCATTTATATATTTTTCACAAACTTTCTGTGTCCAAAAGCAATACAATCTTTATTTATTCATACAATATAATTAAAGGTCCTTTAATGCACTTAAATCAAAGTGAGGTTTAACACCTGTTCTGTCTACTGCATTCACTAGTCTACCTTGTTCTTTTGCAATTGGCATTTTTTGAATAAAATCATTAGACACTCCTTCACTTCCTATATTCGCATTGGAAAAGTTTCTTACCAACACATCACTCTGTGCTGATGGTAGATTTAAATATTTAACTCTCTCTTTTTCTAGATACCCAACTCTTTCTTTTAAGGTCAAATTTTCATCTTTAAGTACTTCAACCTGTAATACTAACTGTTCCACTAGAGAATGTAAGTTCTGATTTAAGATTTGCAATTCTTCTATGACAGTTTCTTGACCTTTCTCTGTCTTTTTACCATCTACAACATCCACTTTAATAACGGGTTCTTTCACAAGACCTTGATCACTATTTTTATTAAGTAATGTGTATAACAAAGAATCTGTCTCATTTATATTTCTATAAATAGCAGCTTGGACTTTAGAGTTGTCATTGATTTGGATATTGTATGTGGGATCTTTACTTAAGCCTTTGAGATTATCCATGGCTTTCTTCACTCGTTCATATTGTTCCTTTTTACTTTTGATGAGATCTTTCTGTTTTAAGTGGTAACTGTGTTGTAAAGTAATAGACTCTAGGGCAACAGATGACGTGGTTGATTTCATTGCGTCTAGAAGTAATTCTGCAGCATTGTGATGGCACTGCATCGCTTCATCGTATCTATTGTTAATGAGGTGCGCCTCAGCACGACGATGTTGTTGGTGAGCCTGGAAATGACAGTGACACGATTAACCCTTGTAAAAATGTATACACAGTAGCATAATCACTAGAGATATGTAATATTTACCAAATTAAGTGGATGTGATTCCATTTTTTTAAATAATATAAGAATTTAGCTGCTTTATCTATTTATTTACTATTCTTTTTGTCATGTGTCAATGTCATCATTGTCATCACAGTATTTTGGAATTTTGCTGTCAACTGTCAGGTGTATAGTCACTATACGTAAGTATTGCCACAGATTACTACATCTCAGCAATAAGCAGACATTGAGCAGCAGTCCATACATTGGATCAATGGCTGCTGCTAAGGTATAAGCATTAAATTTATACCTAATACGTAGGTACTTATTAAACTTGCCAGCATGCGTAAATCATCATTGCGTTCAAGTTGATTACGTTAAGCAAAAAATAGTTGATATAATTATTGTATTATATTTTATTTTCTACCATTAGGTTATAACTACTACGTACTAGAGTTGACATCTCAACTAAGTTTAGAGTGCATGCTTTCTAACTGACGTAGTAGCCAGGCGATTACAGGAACGACACGTTTGAGTGCAATGTTAATTATTAAGCTGTAACGTAATACACATAGTGCACATATTTTGATAAATATCTCCTGCTCTAGGAATAGTTCCTGTGGCGCGGGGGCGTTTAAACAACAGCCACAAAATCGCCCAGATTCAGAACAACTATTTCTGGACCATATATGTTTTTGTCCCGTATGGGGATCGAACTCACTACACTCGACGCAGTAGTAGTGGCTAGGTGACCATTTAAACCACTGCACAATCCGTGCACGTTTGCACATTTAAGTGTAAAATTGTAATATAGGTAGTCGACACTATATTAAAGTTTTACACATAAACGTGCAATCAAAAACATTATATGTCTGTGTGTTGCAATAATTACCTAAGGAAATTGAAGACCACGCCGCGCCGAAGATCTTGTTGAGATATTTATTTATTCTTGTCTGTAGTAAGTAGTTTATATTATCTCAGTGTTTTCTGCTACTTTTTTACGATGAAAGTTATATAAAAATAATGTTTTATAAAGGATATTTTTAGTTTCCTTTCTAGATCAATAGCTTGTGGTATTTTCTAGAGACACAGTTATTCATTATATTGGCCAGTAGGTACTTAGTGTCCCACGGTTACGTGTCATGTGTCGTTGACTAAAATGCACAAGACGCACGTGTGGCCTAGTTGCCTCAAGAGCGCCATGTGCATTTTAGTTACAATTAAGTAATAATAATAAAATCAGTCCTGTATTAAATTGTCTCACTGCTGGGCACGAGCCTCTTCTCAGTATGAGAAGAGTTAGGCCATAGTCCACCATGCTGGCGCAGTGCGGGTTGGCAGACTTCACATTATCTTCGAGAACATTATGGAGAACTCTCAGACATATAGGTTTCCTCACGATGTTTTTCCTTGAACGTTAAAGCGAGCGATAATTAAATCTATACTAATACTATAAAGCTGAAGAGTTTATTTGTTTGTTTGTTTGAACTCGCTAATCTCAGGAACTACTGGTTCGATTTGAAAAATTATTTTAGTGTTAAATAGCCTATTTATCGAGGCAGTCAATCTAAAACATCACGCTACGACCAATAGGAGCGGAGCATTAATGAAAAATGTTGCAAAATCCGGGAAGTTTACTCATTTTGAGAGGTTTCGTTGCGTGCGCTGCGTAAACGGTTAGTTACGCAAAAATTATGTATGACGTAATTGTTCCTCTTGAAAAGCTCTAAAAACAAAGTCCGCTGTGGCATATTATGTCTATCTTTTAAGGTTGACTGACTAAAACCTTTTGATTACCATAATCAAATGTGTTCTAAAATAATTCACTATTTGCGAAGGTGTTTTATAAACATGGTACCTACCTATTAATTTTTATTCAAATAAATATATACGTTATTCATTACAAGTATTAAATTTTTAACATAATTGTTTTACATCATTTGATATCAATGAATTTCTTAGAAGATATCACTGTTTTAAAATATTGCCGTAGCAAAATAATGATCAAGTACTGCGCGTGTATGTTTATTATGCGGAATGATAGTGCGAGGGCGGAGGTCGTGTGCGGGGAGTGAGGCCGGCTGGTGGGTAGCTTTGCGAGGTCTATAGCATGCCGCGCGACTCAGACGCGTAGTCGGCTCCATACGAAACGGTTGTAATCATCGAATTGCTTTTTTTGTATGTTTTTGCGATAGGTCATCGTTTAATTAATATTTTGAAGTTTTTCCCTTTGATTTCTAGATTTCTTTTCAATTATTTCTTAACTAAGTTCCTTAACTAGAAAGGTACTTACCATTTAACATAGATAAGTACATAGGTAATTCTTTATTTTTGTATTTTACTATTGGGTTTTAATTGGTCACTTATTTATCTTAGTACTAGGCATAATATATTAAGTAAATTGTTTTACTAATTTCTTTAACGTTTGATTTTGTTTTCCAATTTAATTCATATTTAAGTAGGTATAATTATTATCACCTAAATATTATTCACCATTTCTAGTAACCAAGCACGTAATTTATCTTTTAAGTTTTATATATATTTTTGTTATATGGTTAATGTAGGCACAATAATAAAGTTTCAGTTCCTTTAAAATTGTATTATAGGTGCCTACGACCCACTCTCTCTCTTATGTGACGCAGACGAAGTTGCGCGGGTCAGCTAGTATTTAATAAGCACACAACTTCGAGAAGTCAAGAGATAATTTTATTATTAATTTTAATTTAATACATTATTCTGTTTCTGGTATCATTTTCAAATATGTAAGTATAATATATTTTCAAGGTACCTACGTAATTAGATCGTAACTACATACGTCTAAATTCATTCCATAAATAAATATTTATCATCATGTTTTACCTACCTACCATTAAGCCACATGCTGTCACAAGATACGCTCTTTAATAAAACCATATAAATGTACAATTACATGAAATTAGTACCTAAATACTTATCAATTCCATCAAATGATTAAAAAAGGCTGAGGTAGCTCAGGTAAATAGCGACTATAATGACCGCAGAGCATAGAACGCGCTATGCGCTGCTAATACAGCCAGCATTATTGCCTTCTATTGTTTCTGAAAAAAGTCTTACCGTGGAATGGACAACTTCTAAACGTAGGACTGGAAAACCGTACCACTACATTTGTAGGACTATGTGGCCATTTGATGGTACAAATATTTATTAAGTTGCATACAAAAAATCAGCTTGTTATCAATAATTTTGATGACCTCGTTATTTGGACATAGTCGGAGTGTAGGACGCTCTAGTCATACCATCCGTTCTGTAGGAGAATTATTTTTTCGAGTTTATCGTCCAATTATTTCAATATTCGAAAAAAAATTTACCTACTGTTATTCAGACAATTTCGACACCCCACCGAATCAACATGTTTTATACTTGCTCTCTACATTAGCTACCTCAATCGAGAATTTTCAAAGTAAAAACTTGGGCGTCTTGTCGAATCGAAGCTGTTCACGAAGATTCAGCCTGTTATTACTCACTAAAAAAACAGGCGGTGGCTACTGGACTATAATGTCTTATCTATGAATGTACATAATATAAAACTGTTTGACAATTCTAACCGTCATCTTAACCTCATAAATATTTTTATTTATATTATTCTTTTTATAACCTTATTTAGGGGTTTCATTTTGGTTTTCTTAGTTTTGTTTTAACAGGGCAAGGGTTTATTTTATATAGTAAATAAAATTGCCATGGACAAACCAAAAACAAATAGTCATAAATTAACTCGATCTTGGTGTACAAAAACTGATCAAATATTGAAAGCGCCTCAAATGTCAACTGCCAAAAAAATACTCGCATACAAAATATTCTTGAGACCAATCCTAATATATGACTGGTTCGAAGGTCAGAACGATCAAGTGAAAGATCTAGAAGTTCAAGTTCTTAAACGCATATTTGGTCAATCAAATATAGAAAGTTTGTATAAAAAATATACTGATATAGATGTAACAAGGTATATGAAATTACAGGAGATACGATGGAAACGAGCAACTGGCTCACAAGTAGGTAATCTTCGAAAAATGTTTCATGGAATATTAAATGCAACTGATGATCCCTCACTGTATTTTACTACAGCTCAAGATAAACTAATGCACTGTTCTTGTGATCAGGGAAGTCCTAATATTATATTGACAGAATCTGATTCTACAGTGATACTAGACCCGAATATTGTAAGAAATCGTTCAGTTTCTAATGCGAAGTCGGCTACAACCACATTAAAAAACCGATCTAATACGACTGCAGTATCCCCAAACTCCGTTGTAAGAAGAAGTCGTCGTTTAGCAAAGCAGAACAAAATTTGCCGCAACAGGCTCTATAGAAGTATCACATAATGATTTAACTGTGTTCATCTAATATATCATCTCTAATTATTTTTATATTTAAAGATCTTATTTAAATTTTCCGATTATTTTTACAAAAGCGGTATTTACACATAGGCACATACACAAAAATAAATCTATAGAATAATAACAGAATATAGTCAGTTGTCCCACCGCCGGCGAAGAAGCGACTAACTATCGGCGATTTTCTCGCTTAAGAAACGTACTATAGATATACATTTCCTGTAAACAAAAGAGATGCATATATTAATAGTTGATCGCTGACTGGTCACACTGCCGGCGAGGCTTCGCTCCAGCAGTTTGTCGCTGAGCGACAAGAGCTATCAAAGATAATAGTCGCTCAGTGATACTTACTCAGTGATGCTCGCTTGCCGATCAGAACTCACGCCGAGAGACCAATCAGCGCTCATTTCTCTATAGCGCGGCTTTGAGAGTATACGTATTGTTATTTGTTATGGATATCGAACTTTCATTTGAACTCTCATTGTTGTCTAGTTACTTGTAACAAACTTTAGCAACGCACTTTTCTCGTTGGGCACATGTGTATCGCGCGTTCAGGTTTGCCAGGGGGGGGACACTGCCCAATATCTTTCCTATATCCAAAGATAGGACTGACATCTCTGTTTTTGGCCCCGTACTTGTGCTATAAATCAATCGCAGAAGATGGCGCTTAAACAAATTTTAATTTATTATTTAGTGTCAGTTCTTACCTATCTATACTTTTATATTTTTAATTTATCTAGAATCATATTTTATTCTCATTTTAATTGTTTTATCATAAAAATGTCATAAAATACAAATTAGTAAATATGTCGGTTAAAGACGATTCAAACATTGGATTTGTAAGACAGTCACAATATGGCGCCTGCATCTTGCCCGTGCGCACGTTTGTAGTTTTTCGTCCTATATTGTATATTTTTCGGCTGTGAAGGTCTTATGTAAGTGCGTTGAGTCGAGCTCTGTCTTCCTCCACCTTGTGTCAATTAATCTAACCATCGAAAACTGTTGTTATCAGTGTGCGATAGTGACGCTTTTAGTGTTTAGTGTGGTGCGGTTTTTCCAACTACAAAAATGCCGAGACGCTACGCATTTCACTGTGAACCTAGAGTCCGCTGCATAGTTATATTTTAATAAACATAAACATAATAAAATGTTATTTGTTGTTGTTTTATTCTTATACTACGATATGCACCAACTTATTGTATTTAAATTGTTTTGTTTGGATCTATTTTTGTAACATTCTACTTGTTCTATTTGCAATTTTTATGTTACAAAAATACGATGGATACAAAACAATTTAAATACGAATTCTGGATTATAAAATACATAATATAAATAGCTATAGGCACAGAATACGGAATAGCTATAGCTATGTATAGAAGGATTAGTTCGGGGCCAAAAGTTCAGATGTCGCTGTTTCAAATAGGGCTGGCTGAAATTGACCATAAGAGGGCTCTTTTCACTATGTATTACTTTACTCTTTGATGTTTGCGCAGGGACTGCCGACCGCGAGAGAGTGGCGCGAATTATCGCCCGTCACACTCGCACACTCGCTTAAAGTCAAGTGACAAAACTATCGGAACTACACACTCGCTTTCCGCTGCTCACCAACTCGTTTCTGGTTTCTAGCTCTACTCGCTTCTCGTTCATCGTCGGCGGTGGGACAAGTGCCATATTATTTCAGATCTATACTAACCACAACTAACTTAACGAGGCTCTGTCCTTCTTTTTTAATTAAAGGTGGAACTAAATATTTCGAGGCAAATTAAGCTTTACCGATCGATTTTTTATACATCCGATAGTAATTTATTATTTCGAGATTTGATTTTGTTTTAGTTACCACCTTGTCCCTAGCAATGCGACGACTATTGTGGGTGCATTGTATCTGGGCATGCAGTTTCCACGTTTATTAGGCATCCCTAATGAGTAATGCTAATGACATAGGGTTTGGTCCAACGTACGTATTGTCGTATTTATTATGATTGAAGAAACTATTTCTTACGCTCGTGTATAGTATGATCGCTGCTAAACCAAGGGTCATCTGGTGATTCTTTCCACATCGGTTCAACTGTTTACAACACGCTTAACTAATTAAGTCTAGAATAATTGTGTTACTTAATCAAGGCTCATCAATAACGTAAACCCAACTGGTTTACTAAACAATATTTACGACGATAATCCTTTACCTGACGTGTGTAACGCTGCGTGACCAATGTAAGATGATGAAAATAATTATTAAATCTATACTAATATTATAAAGCTGAAAAGTTTGTTTGATTGAACGCGCTAATCTCAGGAACTACTAGTTCGATTTGAAAAATTATTTTAATGTTGGATAGCCTATTTATCGAGGAAGGCTATATAACATCACGCTACGACCCACGGGGGCGGCGCAGTAATGATAAACGCGGGTGAAACCGCGGGAACATCTCAAACAAACAAACTCTTCAGCTTTATAATATTAGTATAGACTGTATATTACAAAATACAACATTGTAAATGAAATTTTCTGTCACCGGATCTGTTTTCTATTATTTGTCTATCAATATTCTTAAAAAAATATTCTCACATAATCTCACTATCTATACAACGTTACATTTTATAAGATAGCTTTCAGGTTTCTTGGTAGATACATGTAGGTGACATGCAAACTGATAAATGCAATAAACCAACCAACCAGTCTTTGGTTCTAAGAGTCAACTGTTCAACCTGGTACAACATCACCATCCTTCTTTTTAATGATTAATGACTGATTATGCTCTACATTATGTACTTCATTTTTAGACGTAGATGGATGCATGTTAATACGTGAAGATTGTTTTGATCGTCTGTTACACCTTACAGAAGGTTTATCCCACCAATGTACAAATCGCAATGCACTTTTTCGTTGTTTTCTTAACGCACTTTCTTCGTGCTTCAACAGGTCTGTCCACCGTAAGCGTTCATAGTTTACATAGTCCACAACATCGGTTGCCCGAAAACGTTTATAAACGGCCTTGAGGCAAGGCTTTAGTCTTTTAGGGTGTCGTTGTGGATATTTCGATTTATAAATTTCCACTAGAATTTCTGACTCGCAACGCAAGAGCTTTTTCGACTCGCAAGCGTTTAAGTCCCATAGCTCACAGGCATATGTAAGAATAGGTCTTATAAAGGCCTTGTAAATTTCAAACTTGGATTGAGAAGTCAAGTAGGGATTACACAGCAGCTTCCAGTGACGTTGAAACCATTGACGCGCGCATCGAATACGCTCTGCAATTTCAGGACCCATCTGTGCACGAGTTAAGCGTGGTATACCTATACTGTTACGCAATTTGTAATTTTGCATCGCAGATAAAATTATTTCACGTTTGATATCAAAAGGTCAGAACAATAACAACTGAGACTCGTATACAACTTCCAACTTTTAATTTTATATCTATCGCTTCGCATACCTATGATTCCGCATATGTGATATATTGTCAACAAGAAACTATGTAAAATTGCATATAAAAAATGATTTTGATGCGAACCATTGATATAATACGATTTTTTAGATATTCTTCTCTATGGAGTAAATGTCAAAAACCATAAAGAAGTGAGTGTAAAGTAGACTTGAACCTAAAGGTTTAGTCCATTGAATTAATAAGTACTTACGTACAAGTACCTACTTATCGAATTCATGCTAACAGAGCATGGCAGTTGAGCTCCGTACATTTCTTACACACAAACATAATATATACATTACTAGTTTTACCCCGCGATTTCATCCGCGTAAATCCCGTTCCCGTGGAAATATCGGGATAAAAAGTAGCGTATATGTGAGTCCAGGTTTCCAGCTATCTACATACTAAGATTCATCGCAATTGGTCCAGTAGTTTTTACGTGAAAGATTAACAAACATCCATACATCCATACAAACATTCGCGTTTATAATATTAGTAAGAATGTCTCTACGCGCGGCTTGTGATTTGGTTACTGGAGAATCTAAAGGAATCTAAATGTTTTTTTAAATTATTTAACCAAAAAATAATCCGAGTTTGTTCCATGGTCTATCATATCATATTTGTTTTAAAAACAAAACGCACTGCAACATGTAGGCCTTAAATTAGTAATGTTACCATGCTGGGTATGTTCGGGACTTAAATTAATTTTCTTATTAGTACACGAAAGAGTAAAGAACTGCTATACATACATTCTTCACGATGTTTTATCTTTACTATTTATTTACACATAAAATCTGAAAGGTTCCTTACATAACCAACTTTATTCTTCTGTACTCGTTGCCACTATAAGGTTAAAATCTTGGGTGAAGTAGTAAAATATAAGTACTCATTAATTCTACGCGCCTTACTCATAATTTGACAATAGAAATCCACATAATAATGTCCATCTGAAATCGTCAGTCGAAATAATTGATTGAAGTTCTAGTCCTGCACTTAACCCTACATATGCCAAAAGAATTTTACAAACATATAAGAACCTTATTGCACGTGCAATTTTGTCGATCGCCTCTTAAAACAGGTCAACATTTAATTAATAAAATTCTTAACCTTCTCCATCTATTAACAGATATTTACATATAATTTGTAGACAGCAGGCCTTTACTTAAAAAATTGCCTGTGGATAAAATTTTACGGGTCTCCACCTTCAAATTATGTAATTTTGTAGGGCAGTTTGTGGCCGCGCAAGATTTACTGTCAATAGATAGTGAGCCAGAGTGAGAAACTGACAGAAAGCAGTGGCCCAGAGCAGTTAACGACTCTTGGACGTTTAACTGCGAGCCCTTCCATCATATGCAATCCTTGACCATAGCACTCGGCACAAAAGGCAAGAAACTAAAGTGAATCACACTCACTCTGAATTGTCATCATAAGCTTCTTTTGATTGCATTTTGAACAGTTTCGTTGCGACATCCATTTTTCATATCTATTTTAGCAATCTGATTCAAGTATTTACGCGGGCGTCTCGCTTATTATGGAGAACTCTCGTACATGCAGATTTGCTCACGAGGTTTTTCTTCACTGTTTAACGGGCGATAATGAACTGTTTAATATGCACATAACTTCGAAAAGACAGAGATGCGCGCCTTGGGATCGAACTTGAGACCTCTGCATGGCAATCCAACAGTCTCCCACTAGGCTGCTTCTTATACTACAATAGTAACATATATACCAATAGTTGTAGAAGCTACCATTTATGTGTATTTGGATGTCGTCTAAGCTAAAAATTAGTATTTGTAGAGAAGACGGATAACTGTGTACAAGTATTGATCTAAAGATTGTTATATAGGTATATGAAAATTAAAACGGCAGCATTAAAATCCTTTTATAACTTTTACTAAGAACTCATTGCTTACTGTTTATTCTCTGCATCAATGTTATCGCATGTTTTGATGCTAATATTTTGCCATGTTATTCCACAAACCAATACCATAAACGCAACAACTAAGCATTATTTCGAAACTATAATGACTTCCTTTCAGTCATACTCACTGTTGCGTTGTAGTATTAGGATGAATTTCGGCGTTGTATTCGTTTTTACGTGGCGAATAGTATATGCAGCGAGCTCGCAATGTATAGTCACCGAAGTCAAGAGTCTTTTAGAGGGATGTGACCGGCTCAGTGGATTGAATGTGACCAGCGTAGGGGGCACCATTATAAACGATCACAATTGCGACGTACTTCTACCTAAACAAGTTTTCATAGAGGAGCCGCTGTTTCAATATCCTTTGGCTGATTCGGTATAAAACTTTATTTTTAATGTTTATTATTATGTTTACATACAATGTTCGTGAAAATTAAATCGTGTAACGTACATACAAGTAAAAGCAAGCATAACTGCAGGCCACGGATATTCAGGTCAAGCAAAACGTTGTTGGTCTTTATTTTGCTATCAGGGAAATCTCATTTGGAATTATGGTTGTGAAAATATGGGAACGAAACCTAATGAGATTAAGAACCGCGTTTGCTTGATTTTCCGATGCGCTTAAGCCGTAATTTTAGGTATATATTAATGATAACTATAATATGAAAATATACTGACAATATGTTTTTGAAACGAATGTAAATCATTGGAATCAAATATTTCGAAGAACGATACCAGACTAGGGTTTAGCAAATACATAATCAAAACAATCTTCAAATTATTTAAGAGGACAAAGGTCTCTACAATTCCCTCACATCAACCACAATCTGTTTTAACTGTGTATCCATTCATTTCCAGAAAAAGTTTTATACGCTTTTAATAGTGGATCCAGATGCGCCACCACAAATAGAGGGAGAGTTTTATCTGCACATGGTCAAGTCTAACATACCCGTAAGTTATAAGCAAGTTATAAGCGTTCAGTCAGCTTCACTATAAAGCAATTACTGCAATTAGAACATCGTTTATGCTATGACCTGGCTAAACCACAATAAAGATGACTTTAGTATGCTATCTTTCTATATGCGATAAAGGCTTTTTTACACTTCTTTTACAAATTAAGTAGGTACATAAATTATTGTATAGAACGTAAATTTAATGATAACGTAGAAAATGTGTAGAAAAATATCCATAAAGGCATGGAAAATATTAGGCATTTGATTTAATCTTATCTAACTAATGTAAGTCTGAAAAATAAAGCA
This sequence comes from Catocala sponsa, assembly GCA_963564715.1. NCBI lineage: Eukaryota > Metazoa > Arthropoda > Insecta > Lepidoptera > Erebidae > Catocala > Catocala sponsa. Next base: position 13,674,384 of record OY751338.1, on the reverse strand, counting down.
ATTCCTCGTATTAATTAAATTACTAAAGTAGGGATTAATATCCCTACTTTAGTCATTTAATTAATACGAGGAATTGCTTTATTTGTCTAATAACGCTTCCACTACATCTTCTAAAAAAATACTTGATCCTATTAGATAATAAAATTTTGCTTAATATAGGAATTTATTATTAGTATTCTTACGTATTTTACGTACAGTAGACAACTCGTCAATAGATATTCATACGAAATTATGAAAAATGAGTTTGCTTTACTAGATGTGGGAGAACTATTACATACCATAGCTCCTACTCGGCACGAACGGAAACGTAGTGAATAAGATAATAGAAAGAATTGTACTAGGCGTTTGTAGAATCAAGTTGTTGTAGTTAGTAAAGATCTATTAGTGTATGAATAACTATAATTAATATTAAAAGAATAAGCAACAAACGAAAATCAGTTAACTAACTTGAACTTTGATGAAACGTGCCTTTACCAAAATCATCTAAATGTAGATACGAAAGAGAGAAAAATGTGTAACCTGGATAAAAAATAGAGAAGAGATCTCAGTATGAAATTAGACGGTGAAGCTTATCACGATTGTCTGAAGCCATCACACATGCAATTTACTTATTAATATCTACAGTTATTAGGTAATTTGAGGTAAATTGATTGGCTCAGAAAAGTGAGGGACTTGTTTAATAAGAAAGATTTTTCCGCTAGAGCTTTTCAGATAACAATGAATTGAACTCGCATTTTAGGCATTTATATATACTACACTGAGTGATAACTACGTATCACATACCACGTAGAGAGATAATATTGAGTAATAAAAATATACATATAATTTAACTGTTTCTTCTTCTTCTATCTTTGAGTAATGTTATTAGTCACGCCTAATTGTATTAAATAATAAACAAAATAATAAACAAGCTGTTTTTCATTTCAGGGACTAGCTTTAAAAGCAAAAGAGAGCAGTAAAACTGTAGGAATAGATTATCGAGGTAAGTACTTTGCTTCCAACCCGTAGTTTTATAAACGTATGTAAAAACCGATAGTCAGTATTTAATGCATTGATATTGCAGGATACAAACCACCAACGCCACCTCGCGGTTCTGGTCAACACCGCTACATCTGCCTACTATACGAGCAAGCGGACGGTAACAACTTTCTACCCACGGTTCCTTCTACACGGCTTCGCTTCCCGCTCGCTAAATGGCTCGCCGGTAAAAACCTCTGCGGGCCAGTCGCTGGGATGGAATTCAAGACAGAATTCTAGATGTCGTTACTAGTCCCAATTGGACGTAATTCTTTAAAGAATAATAATGGATTAAATTTTAGCTAGCACCAGAACCTTATTAGTTAGATATAAATGTAGATAGCTAGTTAACAAGATTTAGTAATAAGTACTTAGGTACTGATAGTATTGGTTAATTAGTATGCAGCTAATTAAACTAGTGATATTTAAGATAATTTGCAACTGTGTATAGCCTAAAGTGAATAAAATTGCAATTAGGTACATTAAATATAATGATTACAAAGTTTGTTCTTTATTCGTTTCATTTTACTATTTATGTTTCATTTATAGGGTGCAAACGAATACGAATATATAAATACCCAAAGCCTTGATAATATACGTCTTTTGCGTTTAATATTATAGATATCTATTGAAAGAAATTACCATTATACTGTGGAATCCCCACATCAAAGATACACGAACATGGTAGACTGTAAACTTTCGTTGACAGGTGACTATCGTAGCGACTTATCAAGCGGTTAACCGGTACTTGGGAGTATCCTTCCTCGCAAGCATTCATACGAATGTTTTAATACAATCGTAGATTGTACGGATTCATTTCAACTTGTTTGTAACGATAAGTTGACATCATAGCGAGATGGCACGGCTACACGAATGAGGTGCGTTTTTCTTCCTTAATAGTATTTTAACACGTTCACTGTGCAGCTGTGATGAGAGAGACTACCCCATAAGTGCAAACGCAAATTGTAGACAATATGTTGCGTTAGGTATAAAAATGATATTTTTATAGCATTGTTTTTCATTTTGACGTGACAACGTCTAATAAATCGATGAACGCCGGTTGCACGCACGAAAAAGGATGACTCATTGTCCCGTTACGCTCATTGTAAAGTTTTCATCAATGTTTTGTTATGACGTTGTCACGTTAAACTATCGTCCGTAAACCGACTTTACAGACAACCAATTTTTTTATATCCCTTTCATATAAAAAATAATAGTTTTTATACACGTATAATCTCGTAAATTCATGCCCCACCCGTGTGGCATGCACGTATGATCTCGTAATTTCATGCCCCACCCGTGGGTCATGAACGTACGATGAACAACTCGATATGCCCCACCGGTGTGGCATGCACAGTGAACGTGCTAATAGCAGGCACCATGTTACTTTATAGAATTAGAATATTACAATTATATAGGTATTGAGACACATTAAGTTATAGAAATCTTTTATATACATTTGCGTTAAACAATTTCATTTTGACAAGGTTAATTTCTTTCAAATATAATGTATTTTTCAGATGTTCGGATGAAGACAATAAATTAAATAAAGTAAATTATAAGACGGCTACGGAACAATTTTGTGAGTGTATTTATTATGCTTTTCGTGAGATTTTATTCTTATGGTCGTCACGAACGACATTAGATATAACGAACTTATAAAATAAAGAATCTCATATGAAAAGAAGCCATAAAAACCAAATAACAGTAGGTTTACGTACCCTTAACAAAGTTTACGCTTCTAAACGTGTTTTGATAATAAGTAAATATCATAAAAACCTAAATGGTGATGGTTTAATATCTTTATCCATTAAATTATACTAAAACTAGATGAATATCGTGTAAATGTTTTATGGACTTGTATGAGGTCTACATTTATAATTGCAAATAAAGACCAAAGGTTAATTAAAATAACGTTTATAAGTTAGTATGCGTCTCTCTGTGCTAAAACACATTTCTTTTGTTTCATTTCAACCGACAAGTTGAAAAATAATGGCGGCACGAGCTCGGCGTCGGCGTAGGCTGCGCACGCGCACGCGACACTTCCCTCTCACCTCGCGGCCCACGCGGCTCCACCGTGCACCGCGCCTAATTTATATAAACAAATTATTTTCTCATCTCTAACTACTGGTTTTATTCAACGTGATTTATGTTTGATGAGCAGATGATATACAATTTGTAGATTTACTTGGGTGGTGTTCTTTTGGCGAAGGTACTTGCGGGTCACACAAAAATAATGTGCGTGTCACGTGATGTGACGGTTCTCGGAATAAGCACCATGACCCGGGTGGTCCCTTGCAGTTTTATAGTGGTACTTAATATGTCAATGTATTATAGCCGCCGTTGTTTTCGGACACTTTTATAAAGTATCACAAGGTATAATTGTATTTATAAAAGTAATTCAATTTAAACTAAGCGGCAGTATGTTTGCGTAAAAATATTGCTTCACTGCGAGGATAATTTTATTGAAATTTATTTTTATTTATTCGATTTGAAATAAAGTGTATGTTTGTTAGCTCGAAAATTATATGTTCTAATGGGAAAAGATATATTTCATGTTGTCAGATCAACATTAAATAAATATTTTATATACTCACCTATACCTACAACTACACATTGAAGTAATAAATATTCTAGCTAGGTATTATTACAATTAACACAGAAACCCCCGAACATATTGTTAATGTAGTATGTAATGTGTAATTACACCATACTAGTCATCTTTCTCTACAATGTTGTGAAATCTCATGGTGCTATGCTGTGCTGGCGCGCCCATTATACTTGATTCTTTTACCTATCCAACAAAAATCTTAGTATTAAAAATAGGATATTTTAAAGAATATTTCAAAAGTTCACTCTTAACCGGCCACTTGACAATTAACTCAGCAGATATTAGTAGAGCAAACCAGAAATTAGCTACTAGTGAAGCGCAGAATACTATATACAAAATAGTAGAATTAAGTTGGTACGTTGCTCTAACTTATAGTATTTGAGTATTATACTTTAAAACCCGTATATAAACGCATATGTAATGCGGTTATCACTTGATAATCAGATGATTACGTGTGCAGTTAACCCAATAGAATAACGATGGGCGATTATTTATCAATTAAAAGATAGTAGGTAATATAATATAATATTCTACCACATACACACAACACAATCTAGCCCAAACTAAGCAAAGCTTGTACTATGGGTACTAGACAATGGATAAACATACATATATACTTTTTTTTTGTAAATACATACATATTATAGATAGAAACACCCAGACCAAGACAAACATCTATGTTCATGCACAAAAATGTTTGCCTTGTGCGGGAATCGAACCCGCGACCTCAGGCGTGGCAGTCGGTTACACTAACGACTACGCCATCGAGGCCTACGTAGGTATTATTTGAATCTTCAAGAAAATGAAAATAATCGGCTCTGACGATAATTCGTAAGCATTAAACTATGATATTGATTAATTATTTGATTGTAATTAGCCCTATGACAATACGAATGCAATCATAAAATAAAACCTAAAAAGTAAATTACGTACTGCCAAGACTATCGATAAATAGATAGACGAAACATATGATATTCATTTGTTTATAACGAACTACTTTAAACATACTAAGCTAACGACAATAATTTACTACAATATTAAATTGTAAAGTAAGAACAGTTTTTAAAACAGTTGAATCCTATTTTTGCTTTTTGTATTGTCTACCTCTTTTCTTTAATAATATCCCGTTTCTCTTATAATATATCAAATACTCTAAACATTCCGCTGTTTTAATAAAAGGATACGGTATTATCAGAAAAACAATATTGAAGAGCGAAATCAAAAATAAACTCCAGACAATTCAGCTATTTATACTTATCAAATGCTATTTTAATTGGTCGTTATTTTCGTAAACTTCTATAAGAGGTACAGGTACGGGTAATATTAATGGCGCTATCTTTAATAAACAACCTCTTATGGAAATATATGACGGCTCGTAATAAAGGTTAAGAGTTCAGTAGGTACTACCTACATGCTTATTGATTGCCACAACAAGTGTTTATAAATAAATCCTTAAATTAGAAAAAAGTGGCGTTGAAAAATATTAGGTATATTTTATTTATTTTATAATATTAACAGATACGAAATATGAAACGAATACCAAAGACCTTTAAAATAACCTTAAAAGCTTTTAGTAACCTTTATAAAAAACCCAAAGTTTAGTATTATGGCTATTAAATTACAAACTCCTCATTAAATAATTAGGGATGTATAACTAATAATTATGGATGCAGTTACAATTGACGAATCCTATTCCTATATGCTACCAATCGAAATCTTATATTCTAAGCTTTTGGAGGATTATACTGGCTATATAATATATGTATATGACCCAATATATATATGGCTTTTCAAGACATTTATATTACACGCCCGGTCCTAACCGCAGTATTGGTAACCTATTCCGTTCCTTTTCTCTACTGACAGTTTGCTCCAATTATTGGCGGTACTAATACGCTTGGAGCTAATCAATGCTGTCCCCGAGTGGATCAGTACCACCAGTAACGACCTCTCTAACTGTTACAGTCGCCAAGCAACTGCGTATTCCGATTAAGCATAAAATAGCCATCAGGTGGGCCACTAGTTCCTCAGCCACCATAATAAATGTATATATGTAGATGCCGACTCTTAGATTACAAGTAAATTTGGGTCGCATTAGGTTCAAAACTAAAATATAATCGATATGATTACACCTTTGCGCAAGCTCGTTCTACAATACAACTAAATATTGTATGCCAACATGAAGTTGAAGGTAGCCGATGTCGTTACTCATCTCATCAGTTCTATAGTCTGATCTATGTAGCGGTAAGCACCGACACGTTACTAAACAAAAGAAACTAGCCCAGTATTATAAATAAATTCAATACCATAATAAAAGTATAACCTTTCCACTGACATGGATTAATACGGTGTGCTACTAGTATTTCTGGTCTTTCCAATGGATAATATATCAAGACTAGAAGTAAAACAATCACATTCGTATAATATATGTGTGGCAAAATAACATGACTTTAAAAACCTATAAACAAACTGACTTCTTAGAATGATCCCGTAACCAATCAATGTTGAATGAATGATTAATTCTGGTTAACCACAAAATGACACAAGGAAGGATCATTACATTACAGCTCGTGTTCTCAGAAGGGATTTGTAACAACTATATTGTTTTTATTCGTCAAATAGTGTCAGTTTGAAGGTCTAGCCTTAGTTGTATTTTGCAGGTACTGGTCATTAGATCACGATGACGTAATGTTCCAAAACGTAGCTCGAAGCATCCATTTACGTAGAGACAAGTTTGATATAAGCTTATAATAAGCATTTGCCTAATGCTATAATCGCTGTGATATAGAATATTTAATGATTTTAAATAATATCGTTATCTATTTAACAGTTGTAGAAGTTTACAGGATGTCTGATCTACATAATAAAATATAAATCGTGGATCCACGTGTAACCGTCTAAAATGTAATCTTAGCATAGGAACTTGCAAGTTAAAGGCAATAGGAAATTAAAACGAAAATAAAAGATAGCCTTAATGTATATTTAATTTTAAATCAACAAACCGTTGTATCAATCAGATAAATGTCTAAAACTATCACATTCAAGCGATATAATCGAACGAGGCGATAGGTATCATTCAGCGACGATATCACCGCGTGATAGGTTCAGTCAGGTTATCAAACTAATTAACAATTCCGTTGAAAGGTAAAAAAGAAACAAAATATCCGATAGATATCTAATGGTTGAGTTGTCATATCACGGATTCGAATGTCGCATCTTTTTTGACAGGAAGCTCGTCTATCGTAAATTAATCGACATGGCTCTCCAGAAACACCAAATTACTGAACCGGTTTGGCGTGTGCGCGGCCGGTGACCCGCCGGAAATACTTGCGTCGCAACACCCATAGAGAAACTCGCCACGTTTTTCTTAATATTCAAATGGACACCATTGCGTTGCGTGATTTCGAAGTTTGAACCCTCTATGTCATCGATACACGGTTTGGGAAACCACAGTTTTATTGTAAACTGTTGTGGTTTTAACTTTTGTAGCTTTAATAGCTTTAAATATTTTCTAAGAAAAGAATTATATTTTCGAATGTCATAAATCGTTATGAAAGTCACAATTCCCTAATGTTATTAATTATCGTGTGTACACATGCCGTGTTTAAGCACGTTTGTAGTCATTATCATAACGACTTAATACAACTGTTGAACGATGTAATTGCCGAAATTGACGTATACTTATCGATATTGTTGAGATAATATCCATGCAGGGTAGATGAACTAGTACCAAACCTGTTATATTTTTGTTGAAGCAATCGGTGCACTGGTGCTTTAAAGCATAATAATTGCTTGATTAGTACATTCATAAAACACAAATATGCTTAAAGTACTTTCAAATGATGCAGATATTAGGTACGAGTAGAGACATAAATGGCTCACAAAAAGATACTTCAAAGACTGAGCCATTATTGGGCAAATCCAGCCGTTTATAAGCAAAGCTGATATTACTATATTTGTTTCTCTATCATTGGTAAGTATTTTCTTGCAAGCAATTAATGTCAAGAAATACTCGGTCCTTTGGGAGTCTTGTAATTAGAAATGGGTCGGGTGTGCAGTATTTCTTAGAGAATTTAAGTCAGAAAATGAAGACAAACTCAGGTACCTACTGGCCGTGGCAAGACTGCTGGCGCTCACGGAACCAAATAAATCTGGACTATGGAGATGGGTGTTTTATATGCTAGTATAATGACAACTATGTATGCAAAAAGATATAATACGGTTTTAAAAAAAGTAGGTATTACTAGCTTATTTGGACTACGAATGACTAGTATTTTCAAGAACAATATTTCATATTACAGCACATTTCTGTCATCATATTACAACGAAATGATTATTTTACTTGGTATAGAAATGGTATAGTCAGTATATATATAGGGACATATCAATTGATAGTGCAGTTACATCAATTACAAGGTAATTATTGAGAAAACATACAATTACTATTATGACCAAGCACATTTAAATTACATGGTAAATTTATTTTTCTTATGGCTTGTTTCTATAATTATACTGTTAAAGGAAAACGATTCATCAGCTATACATATAATTGAGTTTATAATTAAATTAGCTACCTACAGTAATATTAGGAGTTAAAGTATGAAATTGCCGATTTATACTAAAATATTGAAACTCGTTTTTTTCTAAGGTGTACCATATTTATTTTATCGAAATATTTACCCTCATTATCTATACATTGCTGCCATCTAAACGGAAGTTCATTTATACCTTTACGATAGAACTCCGGAGATCTAGATTCGACAAACTGTGTGAAAGCATTTTGTACTGCCTCCTGGGAAGAAAATTTTTTATCACGTAGAAAATTGTCCAAATCACGAAAACAATAGTAGTCCGTTGGAGCAACATCTGGTGTGTACGGAGAATGATGTATGGTTGCTAACAGTAGCTTCTGTAGAGTTACAACGGTTTCTCGTACAGTGTGAGGTCTTGCGTTATCATGGAGCAATAATGGCGAAGATCGATTCACGAGTCGGGGCTGTTTCACTGCCAGTTTCGCCATCATTGTTCGAAGTTTGGCATAGTAAACATCTACTGTTATTGCTTGACCAGACTTGAGAAAGCTATAGTGAATAACACCATGAAGAGACCACCAAACAGTTACTATTACCTTTTTATTGGTAAACTTTGCTTTGGGGCACCGTTGCGGCGTTTGACCTAGGATCAGCCATTGCATTTTTCGCTTACGGTTTTCGTAAAGAATCCACTTTTCGTCACATGTCACAATTCGATCAAATATTCCTTCATTTCTGTACCGATTCAACAAGGCAACACAAGTTTCAACACGCATTTCTTTCTGCAGACCAGTCAAATTATGAGGCTCACATTTTTCTTTTTTTTCTTATTGATTTGATGTAAATGAGCCAATTTTGTACGCAGGGTAATGTTAAACAATGTCGCTAATTTCTGGGTAGTTTGACTCGGATCGGCTTCCATCATCTCCTTCAATTCAGCGTTATTCACCTGTATGGGCGGTCTTCCACGTGGTTCGTTCTTCAAGTCTAAGTTTCTATTACGAAAGCGTTTAAACCAAAAACGCACGGTGCGTTCATTAACAGTCTCCTCTCTAAACGCAGCGTATCATATTGCAAGCCGATTCTGCCGCGTTAGTTCTGCGTCGGAACTCGTATTCAAAAATGACTCGGATTTTCGAAGTATCCATTTTTTCCGTCTAAGCTGAATAAAAAAAAAACAATTGAAAGTCGAAATCGAATGTTGCACATTTTTTAAAAGAAGATTTTTAAGGTATCATGTGAAAAAAGTTTTACTCGAAAATCTCACACCATGAAGGTTTTATGTCAATTCAAAGTATCTATTACTATATAACGACAACTTCATACTTTAACCCCTATTACTTTTACATAGCTAAGTTGGCGAGTATAATGAATCAAGTCATATGTATACACAAAGTACGAATTGGTTATCTTAGTAGTAAATCATACATTTAATAGCGTACCCGACAACGGGTTAGATAAAGGTGTATCACACTCATATTTCGCCGGCTATGTTTAAGTTTCAACGTTACCATGGCAACAGACACGGATCTAAACTAGATGTGCTTTTGCCATTTTTCTGACAGATTGCACGATAAAATCAGTATTACTGTTATAATTTACAGATAAAGTAAGTAGTCGTTTTAAAAATCTTAATATGTAGACATCTACATATTATGATTTAAGAGGTTCTAGGTTCGATTCTGGATCTGGGTAAAATGCACATTTTACCCAGTTCCAGAATCGAACTTGAAACTACACGATCAACCTTTCTTGCTTATGTTTAAGCCGCTGGTCCCGCGCGATAATCTATTATTCGTTAGTTGCAATAATTCTTGCTATAACACCAGGTGTCTCGATCTTAGAAGATTTATAACTTCCACTTTTTCGACTTTTTATATTCTATGTTTAAATTATACCTAAACATAATAATTTATGGTTTGCATTTGTGTAGAAATGCATTTATTAAAAAGAGTATTCAATCATGCTTTCTAAATGCATTTAAATGTATGCACATTTGTGGATTCATCATTCAATTTGTACCAGTTTTAAGTTTAGTTAAGCTTTATTGATGTACTATAATAATGTATAGTATGGCTAATCGCTATACCTATGCTAATAGCAAAGGACAAAGAATATTGTGAAACAGAAGATTCTCTGTTCCTGCATCTTGGGATTGCCTACTCCAGCCATTGCAATAAAATGGTTGACAATATCGAACTCCTTTGATGGTCGACAGCCGTGTCATGAGAACCAGGCGAATTCCAAGTCTTTGTATTCCACTTTGTACACAAATATGTATTTTTACGCGTGTTTCGCTTCATCAGGACAAAGTTACATAGGTCAGCTTAGATAATCCAAAACCAAAAACAATCCTTATCAAAAAGTTGGAATATGATATACTTAATTATAAGCATCGAAGCATCATCAATAAACAAAAATTAGAAATTTTGCCTCGGAAGTAACGACGTGAATAATTTTATTAACGAACTCCTTATATAAATCAATGTTCATCTTAATAATTATGATTAGCTAAACATGCGCTTTCTTTTTTTTTAAAGCTAATTTTGAATATTGCTTTGAAATGCGTTTAATAATATCAAACGCAATTATGACTCCCTTGGTGGCACAGCAGTAGTGCATGCAAGTTCATGCAACTGCTGCGTAAAAGGTCTCAGGTTGGGTGCCCGCGTCAGGCAAGATGTTGATAATGATGATGATGATCTAGTACTGTCACTCTTTGAAGCAGTCTTCCTCCGCATCGCAGTCATGTACGTATGTATCCAACGAATGCTCGCTTACTTTTCTATACGAACCACTCTCAACGCTCCTTTAATAAATGATATCTACTAAGTTCCTGGCCATTGTTAACCAACACATTCCACCATTACATTCACTACGATGCAAGGCTTTCAGCGACCGCTTATGTGCACGCACGTACCTAACCATAGATAACTCCAACAAAACACAATGACACCGATGTAATATTTGCCAAACATTACCTTTCTTCCTAGAACATGCGATCATGACAGTACTGAAGTTGGTTTATTAGTAATGTAGACAAGCTTAACCTCAATAACGGACATTAAATGATGACGTATATTCAGAACAATATATGTAAGTACATCCAAATAAGATTACTATAGGTCGATAGTAATCTTTTATTTATTTATTTATTTATAAGGATCGCCAACAAATGATACACAACTCTTACACAATAAAAGATGTTTCAATAATACATGCCCTGTGCTCATTGTGTTATAGGAAACCACAACTAACACAGGAAATCTTATTTGGATATACATAATTACTTACTATACCTATTACTATTCTTCCTACGTAACTCAAAACAGAATATCAGATGGCCCATCGATATCTATTCGTCCCTGAAACTTGTAGCTCAACACTTGTGCGGTTTGCCTTCCCAAGATCGAGAACCACTTTGGTTGTCAGTCAAAGGTATTATGATACAAAGGTTGTCGTCGGGCTTACCTCACAAAAGCTGGCCCTGCGCTGAATTAACACGTGCACTATAAAGGCAAACACCATTATTTACGTGTCGCAAGTGCTGTTATTTGTGAAAAGCCAAAAGCTACGGCTTCCTTCCGGTCGCCCACACCCCGCCCACGCGTGGCCATCGCCCACGCCCCGATATAATATCAATCAATTCGACAAAATCCACTTCTATGATAATGCAATAAAGTTTGATGTTTTTAGTTTCTATTAATATGCATTGCATAAATTTAAATTGTAGGTATCTTTTATTTCTAATCTTGAAATATTATCTCTATCAGACTCTCTTTATTACATTTGCAAACCGATTTTACGATCTGAAATAAATGGCTATTTCTGTAATTACCAGTAAGCTTTAAAATCTATTGAGGTATTGAAATTTGAGGAACTCTAGTTTTATATTTTATATTAATCCTGTGTAGTCCCGAAAGACTAACCTATTGCGAATCTGCCAGATGTGTATCACACCCATATAAAGCTGAAGAGTTTGTTTGTTTGTTTGTTTGGTTCAACGCGCTAATCTCAGGAATTACTGGTTCGATTTGAGAAATTATTTTAGTATTAGAAAGCCCATTTATCGTGGAAGGCTATATAACATCACGCTACGACCAATAGGAGCGGAGTATCAATGAAAAATGTCGCAAAAACGGGGAGAATTCTCTTATATATGAAGCAGACGAAGTTGCGCGGGTCAGCTAGTCAAATATAAAGGGCAAGTTATAAAAGGCGAGCCCATTACCTACACCGGGCGTAATTTCAGACCTTTTACTCTCAAAGTGAAGAATTTCGTGACAGAAAATACCTACAGTATTATGCAAGTCGAATCGAAGAACTTACGATAGAGAGTTGTAGCACTTACATTTGCAAGAAAAGTAACGTAGTGGCTTATATTTATACTTACCCCGACTTCTCGAATACTTTTGTAAAAATTCATGGTTGTCACGACGTGATCACAGATGATGATATCCGTAGTCTTAGTTAAAATATTGATAACAAGCTCCCCTTAAATCACCTCTTAAGAATTCCAGAAACAATAACGATATCAAAACAAAATAGATTATTTATTTATTGTTCCAAGGTTTCCTTAACAAATATAATGATTACGGTAGACTCTGTCGTATTGACTCCTAAAAACAACAAACTCATTTGACGTCAAGTAAACAAAATTTGCTTTTGTATACAATGAACAAACAGTATGTAATATCTCTAAAACGCTCAAGTAAACATTATCAACGCGCGCTTTATTGTTAAATAAATAAGGCCAAGTGCGTTAGATAAAGTTACATTAAGAGAGTTTCTAATGCAGTCATCGCCAAATACAGCGCGGCCCGTTTCTCAACGACCGAGATAACTGCGCGTGCGACGTCATAGTTAAATCTGAACGAAGGCTAACTGGAGGCGTTAGTACCACAATTATATTAATTAATTATTTCCTTTCGAATTCGCTTGAATACATCAATAAACATACACTTTTATAGAACTGTATGGGGCGTGTGCCCGACCGGATGAAATACATTAAATAAATTAATGATCAGCAATCAATTACATTATATTATGCCCAGTAATAATGATGTAAAATAATATATGTTTATTGATAAATAATAAAATAAAAATGTCAACTTAATTATTAAGCTGGTGTGTTTATCTTCCAAGTCATTTTTTACATACAGTTTAGGAGGAGTACCTAAGTTCCTTATGTTATGTTAGACTTACAGAACTTGTCCTCTACGCACCGGATGATATCTTAGAGGGTCGACCTCTGGCATCTAATTAAAGGTTGGGATGCATAGTAACGCAACAGTTAGTGTGTCAGCGTGTGTTGACATTCTCTATTAGCAAGGTTGGATGCGGCGCGGCGGTCTGCAGCGGCGGCGGTGGCCGATCGGCCGTGACACGAAGCGCCGTGCGTACGCCACAAATTCGCCGTTCATTGATAAAAACTGCCGCCCACTCATGGCGCGGAGGCTCCATTCACCGGCGCCGCTGTTTGCGCAACGCGCATGCGTGGCCCTCCATTCGAAGTTTCAAGCCTCCCCGTGCCCCGCAAACCCGCCAAGACCTTCATTCGAAGCACTAAGTGGCTACCGCAGCGTTGTCGCTAGTTTACTGACAGACGCGAAATCTTTACGTGTAACATTCAGTAATTAAGGCTAGTCAAACACATGTTTTCAATTCCCATCACTTGATTTTAGGGGGACTGTTTATCTTATTACGTGAAACCTACATTTCGTAACTCTTGTTCTTACTAAAATATAAATAGAAATTGATTTAACATTCCCGGAATATGTGGGTAGGGTTTATACTTCGAATCAATATGTTCAAAGGCAATATATCAATATTCTAATACCCAAACTGGAACACAGTAAGTACTTATGTAGGTTTCCAGGTAACTCATTATAATATTCAGCAGGGTTGGAAATTTGTCGGCGTTGACCTCACAATATCGTTATTTGCCAGCTTTTACACTTTGATCTAAAAGACGACATAATATTTATTCTAACAATAACAATAATAATAAACTCTCTAAGGGTCGTTGCACATTGGGCATATGTCCCTGTGTAACACTCCCACGGGCTAGGTATTTTCTAACCCACATTGATATAAAAGTACACATATTAAGAGCAAAATAATAACGTTTTTATGATCTCTCGAGAATTTACCGCCTAGTATTATTATCTGACTAACGTTACTACGACATTTGAGGTCATCTTAAATATGACATGCATATCATAGTCCATTTCCATAAACATCTAGTAGCTTACTTGAATATCAAAGGTAGGTAGTATAATATAAACTTAATTTAAACGACGATTTTACATCGCAAACATTAAGTACACCATAAAAGGGTGAAGGGAATCTCAATTGAGATTATCGGTTTACATATCGTAATGTAATATCAGTGGTCACAGGCGCAAGTCACTTCGCTATCACATTAACGTCTTTGGGAGTTATGCGGAGACTATTAATTGATGTTGAATTTATGCGGATTTACCCGTACTTTTAATAAATAATCCCGCATTACAGGTTGAAGTCACCCGCACTAACTTAGGCGTCTGGAATCGGACGGTTAATGTAATGTCGCCCACTAGTTATTACATAAACGGACTGAAGTGAATATATTCTCAAAATTAGAGATCATTAATACATGTTTTGATATCGGTAATAGTTATCGATGAGCTTTAACGGTTATTGGTTTTAAGACTCTATTTAAATGTCGCCGAAGACACCATACGAGTAGATATTAACATAAGTGCATATAGCAGTATTTTGAACTGTAAAATGTGTATATTTTTATGTAAATAACGTTTATCTGGTAAATTATTGGTAATTAAAAGGTACATATGTATCGAATTGATGGTATTTTAGACGTACAAGGCAAATTATACCAATGGAACTCAGATTTGTTTGAGTTTTTAGGTCAAACACAATTACATGGCTTTATCTAGCACACAATCTATCCATTCCATGAAAATGCTAAAGTCTGTAAGTGTGGTAATATCCGGGTCCCAAAGCTGACATAAATTTCTCATACAATTAAAGGTACTTCAAACTTAGCTAATCACAACCATAATCTGAAATGGCATAAAGATTGAGATTTATATCTATTTTACAGACTTTTATTTATTTAAATTAATTTATACTATTTTATGATATCGCCAACGGAAGTTTATATAATAACAATAAAATTTATGACTCATATTCTGTCTTCTGTGCAAAAGCACCTTCATCGCTTCGATATCAAATTAAAATACATTAATTGGTTAAACAAGGTGATTATAATTGGAAAAACCCAATTCTATTAATGACATGCTTAAAAGCAGCCCACGTAATGTTTTATATTACTTCATATACATATTATTTTGCGAGATGTGAAGTAAATTACTTTGTCTATTCAATGGTAAACCAAAAGTTGGGGGGTGAAATCACCATATCTTGCTTAACATAAAAAATAATACTTATATTACAAAAAAATTGTTCGTGGAATAAAGATTAAACTAATATAGGCAAAGTTATCACAACGCGTGTGAATTAAATCATATAGCATCTGGCCTGTATATTTTAAATGGTTAGGCAGTCTATGCCTAGACGTAATATACTAATTTTGTTAAAACCCTGGCCAAGGCTATTGCTGCGGACCGGGTTCACTCTCAGGTTTCATGCTGTTACCGAGAATGGTCTAGGTTAACGGTTCAGTATATAAATTGATAAATTATTTATCTGAATCTTTTATAATCTATATTATGTATATTACTAATTGTATATGTAAAGGTTTTGATAGTCGTTATCATACATAAATACATTATCATACATAAGATAGTTTCACGGCTACATCCCTGAAAGTATAAGCAGAGCACTCACTTTTCGCCAGCTCCCATGTTCTATGGGCCGAGCCTATTTCCGTTTACCGGGTAGATTGGAAGCTCAGTGCTGCTATAAAGGTAGAAAAACACAATACGATTTGAGAATTCATGCACATCAGTCGTATGTTCCACCGCTGCACCACCGAGACAGTCATCTACTCTTATAATAAACATAACTTCTAAAATCGAATGGGAAAACTAGAACATTATTGCAAGATTATTACAACCGATTAGCAGGAGTCTTTTTTCGTTATGGTGGCAGAATTCGTAAGCGGGGATCTACGAAAATTTATTTGCTTTCAATAGTGAAGAACGAAAATGTTGGCTTGAGTTCACCTATCAACAACGTAAGCAGATAATATTTTAAGAAGCTTAGCGATTATTACTTGTAAAAACTTGCATATTCCATATTCAGTACCAGTGGTCTCGAACCTACCGATTTTTCAGTAGAGAATTAGTAAAAAAAGGAATATAGTAGAAATGTAACTGCAGGGGGTCCACCGGAACCAGCTAAATTTTGAAAGTGGTTTATGAGAAAAAAAGTCTGGGACCTCTGTTTTAATATATTTACCTCGTGTTCAAATGATTTGCCAATTTTATTTAAATATGTAGACAACACTCTAATTTCTTTAAGTGCAAGTTATCATGATCAAGGACACGACTCACCGCGACGTGCACAACAGTATTCGAAAATCATTCGAATACATTTTGGTGCATCACATGACGTTAAGTCGTCATCTACTTCTTTAACCTAGCTACTTCACAAACATATTATAGTCCTAAACGCGTGTGGTGTTATTCTTTTTGTCATTGTAAAACCTTATCCTGAAGAAAATACATTTTTATAATACCATTATAAAATGGAGAACTACTATATCAGCTTCATTATTTAAAAAATGTAGTTAATCACATACATTTGAAGCGACATAACTTACTTTATTTCTAATTAGAGACGTAATAACTCAATCCAAAGTCAAGTGACATTATGAAAAATGGTAAGTAGAGTGATCAACTAACGCGTAATAGGCGTACCCTAAATCCAGGTTAACGCACCTGAACCAGTTTGTAATTAAGAATACATTTAAATTCATTAAAAAGCATTAAAACTTTCCTCGGGCTGATACACATTCAATAAAGCGACACGCTAAGTGGCCCCACCAGTACCTAAGTAGCCGTACCTAATTATGTTGTGAGATCGCCGCTCGGCTACCCGACTCGACCGCAGCCCTAGCAAGGGCTCGTGTCACAAGACAAGATATAACTTTCGTCAATTAATACAAGCTTTTATTGACGTTTGACATTGCTGTTTCTATTTAAAAGGGAACATTTTAAAATCATATTACAATTTACAGATTATAAAAGACTAACATGGTAGCTTATACCGGTTAATAATTTGAGTTTAAAGTTGTACTAAATAGAAGAATATTATATTTAACTTAGAATTTATTTAGTTAATACTTACACCATGCTCTCTACAACTGCGGATATAACCAAAAACTTGTGCCAAATACTGTTTGTCACAGGTTGAACTAGATTACTATTCCATAAAGCTCTAAAATACTCAAACTGTAATTTAATCAACGTCCAATCCGTATCGTATATAGATTTTGCACGCAATTTGCAGTCTTGTATTAAATACTTTATTAAATAGCTTACTCTACAAGCATATTTCTTTATGAACGATATATTTACATTGATTTCTATAATATAATGATCACTTAAGACATATTAAACAAAAAAATTCATAATTTTTATTACTCCTAATAATCAACATGTATCACGGCATCATCATTTATCCATGGGTGACTAAATATTTTCTTCTCACAAAAAAAAAAGATTTTATTCCATCTTTTAGATTAGCGAAAAATATTGGACACGTATTTTTTCTTTTGTCCCACAAAAAAATAACAACACAGATACAACGCGTTTAAATTTCGTGTTACGTTACTGTTCGGTACCAATTTTACAAAAGCGTGACGTCATCGTCATAAGCCTCCACTCCCGAACTTTAATGCGTTATGTTATATCTTAGAAATTTTTTATTGTTTTGTTAAAACAAAAAATAGGTGTCCAATATATTTTGCTTATCTAAAAGATAGACTATAATACTTTTTTTATTACTACATTACTATTACTACATTACTATTTACTGAGAAGAAAATATTTAGTTAGAATCACTTACATCTTAACGCAAAATAATTACCGATATTTATACTAAAGTAGATGTGCCCGCGGTTTCACCCGCGTTTATGATTACTGCGCCTCCTCCGTGGGTCGTAGCGTGATGTTATATAGCCTATAGCCTTCTCGATAAATGAGCTATCCAACACAAAAATAATTTTTCAATTCGGACCAGTAGTTCCTGAGATTAGCGCGTTCAAAGAAACAAACAAACTCTTCAACTTTTATAATATTAGTATAGATTACTCATATTGAATCAAAAACTATATTTTATAACCTTATGATGTCTTTTAACTCTATTTGCTGAGCTTTGTCTTTATTTTTAGCTAAATAAATGCATAGACAAGACAGTTTGCTAACTTATTCAGTTTTGCACAGGACTTAAATTTAGCAAACCTTATTTCAATGTGTGCTGGTATTAAACGAAATATTTTAGATAACTACACAAATTTGTGTACAATTTGTACATTTACTCAAAGCTGATGGAACATACTATTAATAACGATTACCATTTATTATACTTACCTACGAGTTAAACTTTCAAGTACTATTTCTGACAAATATTTTGGTATTTTCTCTTTAGGGAATCTATATAATACTTATAAACCAATAATCTGACCATGCCTAATCAAGAATTAGAATCCATTTAAGTTGAACCATTAATTTTTATGTCGAATTTGCATTAAATTATTTAAATTAGCTCATATAAAAGTATTTCAGCATTAATTTTCGGTTTTATGTTTATGAGAATGGCAAATGAACCGCGTTAAAATTAAGTACCTATTCTCATTAACTAAAAGACATCATAATGGATTTTAAGACCATTGTGCTGGACGTGTTCTGTCGTTCCCCGTGTTGAAATGTTCTAGATGTGTCGATTAACATTTGAGATGACTAAGGCTCAATGTCACCTCAAGTGTCACGACTTAACTCGCAAGCTCTCGCGAATCGCCACTAGAAGGGGTCAAGGCAACATTTTGTTGATATTAAGGTTCAAGATAAAGTGATTGTCATCGGGGTCTTACAGTCAGGGTTATACGCAAACGACACTAGATATACTTACAACTATACAAAGTATATACCATTTATACTAGACAAACAGTTAGACGCGACTATTAATCTAACTTTAACGTCTCATTTAAAATTTCACGACTCAACATTCGAACGGGAAATCGTAGCTTAGTGCAATAAACTCTCGTGTATAGTATAGAATTAAAAGATATTACAGCTCGGCATAAGACACTAATGATAGTGAACTATATAACGAGCGTTATCGAAGGCAGGAAGTGAGAGGTTGATGGTGCAAATGAAAGACAATACTGTATTGGCAAATAATGCGTTTGTTTTGTTAGGCGCGTGCGAGCGGCGAGCGGAGGCGGCTGGCAAACTGGCATGAATGGAAGCGCGTGATTCACTGGGCCCATTCATAACCGACGAGAGGCGCGCGCGCATCGCACGCCACGAAAATCAATTCAATGCCACTTTATGCCATGCCATGCAATCTGCTTGCGAATTAACGAATCAAAACTAAGTGAATGGTTACTTCGCTATCAATGTAAGTGTATGCGCGTAAATTGCACTCATGCAATCTTTGCGAGCATTAATAGACCCTTTATAATATATTATTATCATTAATACTACCGATTATCATTAGGTATCGTTTTGTAGTTTACTTATTCTTTAACTATAATAAATTATTTATTTTAGTCATTTAAAATACAACCAACAAACTAGGCGACTTTGAATGTAGTCTTTAAAGTCTTGAACATCACGACCCGATAGCGAAGACTAGATAAATACATAGCTTACCCGAGGTTATAAAAAGCGGTCATCTGCACAAGAATTTCTAAATTATATATGATCAACTGCCAATATATTGGTAGAAAATTAGTATTTCGCTGAGTGTAAACGCTCTCTTGCGCGGTCAGTCCGCCTGTAGGCTCGTATATAAATACAGTTGGTTTGACTCGAAGGCAAAAGGTTATGAGATTTCAACCCATAGATTTGCTGATAGCATTTAACTGGACGGGTAATTGTTTGGTGAACGGGCTATTAATTTTATATAATGGGTTTAAGTCCACATTTAAGTTACCTAACGAAAATTATGGCTACGAAGCTCGATGTGAGACGCTATTGAACATTTTTAATACTGGACATAAAAAGGCTGAATGATTTATAGTTCAGTCTGGTGTTTGTATTGTTACGAGTACAAAATATATTATTATGTTTGTTTTCCTGTCTAACGTTATCCCACATTTAATCTCAAATATAATTCAGCCATGCCTCATGTCGTGAATAAATGTCTTATTTTATTAATTGTGACTTTTGTTTGTTTTATAAATGTGTTTTGTTTGTCACTTACTTGTTTAAAGTATTTTAAAAGGATACAATGAATGTTTTCTTGTTTAGATATGATACAGTCCTTAATAAATGCCGGCGGTGCATAAAATCCCTTTCTATACCATCCTCTCTTGCCTGTTGTTCATTACAAACAAAATATCTGTGTTATAAAAATTTTGTTTTGGCGAAGATTTGAGTTAGACAATATAATAAAATTATAAGATGTATCATTAACCTTGATAGAGCTCACTTATTATAAATGTTATGACATAAATCACAATAACTCGTTGTTAGACCGTTGGTATACCGAGTCTTATATTGTTTCTTTGAGTTGAATGAAGTGTAAGTGTGATTATCTGTTAGCGAAGTGTCAGTAGCACCATGGAGGCTGAAAATGTTGCCAGGAAGTGTCAATTAGTTGGCCTCTATTTCGTGAAAGCTAAAATGAAACTAGCAAAATATTGGTATAATACACCTATGGAAACTTTTACTCGTATAAACTCTACATCTTTATATATAGGTGTGAGTCTAGGTACCTATTTATAAGTAAATAATAATGAACCCAACTGTCTTTCAAAATGTACATTTGGTACATTTTCTCTGTTTTAAAATACTAAAGGAAAGAAACGTTTTCTTTTTTATAACTGTCAAATTACTTCATTCCGTTGTCATTCACACAAAATAGTGCAGTAAAATAAAGATGGGCACTAAATTTACTTTAACGACAAGCAAATGGTTCAATACGACTGTACTTAAAATCTTTTATTCCTTTTGTTTTCGATCGTTATTAAAAGTTATGCAGGGATATTAAAATCAGGTTAGTTTCAACACAATCAGTACTAATGTCGTTCTGTGTCTGTTATAATATCTAAGACGTTTGACTTCCATCCATGATTTTAATACTTCATTGTTTACTAACGTCAATGAATAAGACTTGTTTAGATTGTAATGGTAGGCACTTACAAGTAAAATATATTACACAATAAACTACAGGTGACTCCATAAAAGCGCACAAGTGTGACGATAAATGGAAATTGTATCAGATATGTGACCATACACTGGTATATTTACAACATACCATTTGCATGAAAAACAATCACACACCGCACAAATGGAAAATATCCCACAGAAATCAGCCTAACAAGGGCACCGTGTATAAGGCAGTTAAAGGAATCGGTAAACAATAAATAGCTTAACAAGGCGTTCCAATGTGTTTACAGTTTAAGTAGATAAGGGACTGCCAGGCTCTACTTAAAGTCGTTCGCAATGTAAACAAGATCTGATTAAGGCACTCGCCAATAATCTGGTTTATTATCACCTGTTGTACAAAATTCATATTTCATTGCACCAACCTAGTTACCTGCAATTATGAAATATTTTAACCATATAGAAACATGCGTGAACATATTTATTTTTATTGAAATATTTTCTATAAATAGCGCTTTCCTTAATCATCAAAGCCGATAAGGCTATTTAATTCTAATGAGTAAATTGATCGAAATCTTGTCTACACTTATTTTATAAAAATCTACATGGTGAGGTTATATTTTAAAATAATTACCTACCTATAACTATATAAAGAACATCAATAACTAGGTATTTTGAATATATTGTCGATCTATAGATATAATATTGGCATAATCTATCTATACGCTCCAAAAGCTCGTGCGTTTTAAAAACGTCGATAGCAGTTTTACCAACTAGAGTAACCTCGGATGGCCAAGTTCATATCTGTTTTCGGTCACGATCTCCACGAAGGCTAGCAACGCAATAAACACGCGTAATTTACATCGCATTATTGCCCACGTCTCTCAGTTCCTGCTTATTTAAAACTACCAAGTATTACCAACTAGGCAAAATTGGTTTACCGCCTATCTTACATCTGGTGTATAAACTGAGCCACTCCATAAAGAACTTGCTCTTGTCCTATGAGATGGTTATCAGCTAACTAGCTGTTGCTGTTTCGCGAAACGCCGCTCTAAACTGTGCCATCTTAATGCAATTTCTATTTGCGCACTTCTGTCTTAATATAGTTTAGTTCAGCATCGCTGTGCGTACTTATAATGCAGAAACTCATATATTAAGAGTACGTTATTAGACTGCAATCAACACAGGTCAAAGTTTTGATTTCATTGACTATTGGTCTGACAACACTTGTTGGGCTATTGATTTAAGATATCAGTAGTAGTTACTTAAATCTAACTGCCATATTTATACTATATAACATCACGCTACGACCCACGGGGGCGGCGCAGTAACTATAAACGCGGGCACATCTTGTATTCTAATAAGGGAAAAGAAAAAACATGAACAAGAAACGCTCGCGTATCCATGATTAGTGTCAAGTTCGCAACTGTCAAACAAAGTTTATCAGCTAGCGTAGCCTATATCGTGACGTCTCTCTCTATCTTTATCTCAAACAGCACAAGCAATCACCACTGATATGCAGTCGAACGACTGCTTTCAAACTGCTTTTGAATGTCACATTAGTACGCAGTTCGGCAGTTGCCAATGTATACACGACTCTTAGACAAGATATAGCGCAAATCTTTTTGAACCATCGTGAACTACTTTTGTGATATTAACAGAACTTGTCAGCTCTTTATCACTTTTATAGATTTTTGTTTTTACTGTAAATAACATTTCGTTGATTGTTATTTATGGGTCTGAGAAAGATTTGCTTCAGAATTTATTTTATTCTATTCCATCTATTACTTTTATGGCTACACTAGTATTAGTTCACTGTTTTGCCTGGTAATAAGTACAAAGTTATTAATTTTACAGATAATTGTAGAAAACCTGCTCTTATTAGGTAGGTAACTCCTAAGAATCTTCATGGTAATTTTATTTAACGTACATAACAATTTAATACAATTTTCTCATCTGTTTGTCAACCGATTTTAATATGTATTTGTTTTGTTTAGTAGCTATTGACGAGCAGAGTTTTAATAAAAAAGTTGAAACATTTAGTTTTATTTAATCTAAGTACATTTATATTATATAGATACATGACACTAATCATGGATACGCGAGCGTTTCTTGTTCATGTTTTCCTCTTTTCAATAATGATTATGGTCGAATTTTGATCGGCGAACGTAGTACCTGTATAAATATTTTGCCAATTGTAAAACAAAACGTGGATGGTGAATCACAATTTCTACCATCATCATATGAAATTTACTGCTGCACATGAGGTCTCAGAAAAATATTCCAGTTCAAATACGATAGTAAACATGCATGCATGAGGTCTTTGGTTCGATCTGAACTTAGTGTTTTCCTTCAAGTTTTCTCAGTAAAAGCAAGTTGCCTGGAAATGTGATTGTTGGGCAGCAATAGGGTCCCACATAACCTATTGTGTGGGGCTTTAAATCAAATTTGGCGAAATGTGGGTTTAATACACCTCACCTTCATAGTTCACCTGTATACACCTCAGCATACCCCTATAGTTAAAGGCGTGAGACCATGGATGAATAAAACTGGTATGTTTAGTGATATTATGTTTCGCGTTATTACAGGCATTTTTAACGGCATCATAGAGTAGCTACACTATAAGTAGACGTAATAGGCTTCGCCTTATAATCTGCAACGTAAACACAGCTGGCTAAGTGTAGCTACGATACTCCTATACCTAGCCTTTCATAAAAGTTCGTATTTATGCTTAAAATTTAAAATCTGAGTATACCAATAACTTAAAATTCATTCCGTGTTTGCATGTATTCTGTTTTACAGTTCTCGTTACGAAGTCATTACAGTTTTCTCAGTGTCGTTCACTAATATGGTTTGGAATGCATTCTCATGTTTACCTATTCCATGGTACTTTACATTCAAATATTTGCGATTTTCTAACTTGTTGACGGCGTTAGGCAACAGTCGCGTAACATTCCGTCTTGAATGAAAAGTGTGTCACTAGTTGTGTTGCATGAATTGTTATAAAACGGGTGTTGCGTACGCCCACCGTTGGGTTTGTGAATGGATCGTCGAGCGTCGTCGGGTAGCCGAACAGTGCCGCTCTGCACCGCTTGCAACAGCATTCGCCTACGTGCCGTTTGGAGGTCGCCAACTTTCATTCATAGGCACGACGGTCACATTTGCAACGTGAAAAATCTGCAATCTAATCGCGAACTCACTTTATGTAATGTTGGGTAACTGTTTCTTCTTGTCATGCAACTTCACATATACTTACAATATTTAATTAGTTGTATTTAAAGAGCGGAGTAGTAAGTGTCTTTGGAGTAATGATGTATGGAGTAGATAGTTAAAAAAACTGCGAAATATATTTAAATACCAAGAATTGTACTTGCTTCGATTGTTTATATTATTATGATGACTATATATTTACATATAAACAAACTTGACGTTTACATATACTTATTATGCTCATTGTCATGAGGCTGTATGCTTGTAGCATGAATAGAATATGCCCGCTAAGGCTTGTGCGTAATTATTCTGACAAACATTATAAGAACATTGCTTCCGCGAAGTACCTTAAAGATTCGCAATTTATTTTCTCAATAAACATATACTGTCTGTATTTATTCAAGTAAGTTTAGTATATTAGGGCATATTTTATTATATAGACACAACTTTTGAGGCATTAGCTCTCTAATATTGCTATAAGAACTATACAAAATATACAAAGCGGGAATATGAAAGGCTAAGAAACTTTGATAATATGTAGCCAAATTAAAATGTAGATCATGTCATATGGTTGTACATGAAACACTAAACTAAGATGGAAGTAACAGACAATGCCACATACATACAAACAATCTTTAAAGGTTTAACATTTTACTCAAACAACATTTTTGCAGTTTTAGTGCCTTTAAAATAATCAAAACGTCTTTCCAAATGAACATAAAATGTGTATTTCTAGTCAATAAAACCGTCCATATTAAATTCACATAATTATGAATTAATACAAAACTTTTACTAATGTAATTCGAATATGACAGCTACGAAATATCTATGATTGGCTGTCGCCAGAAATCGTTACTTATATTATAAATTGATATAAACCAACCATTGAAACGGGCATCTATTAAACGGTTTAAATCATCTAACCCGACAACTTTGGCTCGTCTATGGCGTCTAAAATATTCCCGTCGTTCATTGACACGTGCCAAACCTGTTTTCGGGCAAGTTTTTCTGAATGGTCGCTTCCTTTGTGAGAGTAAACATATTCAAATGTTGCGATTAATTCATAGCTAGATAGTGCCATGCTTTTATGAATGGAAGCCAAGCTGCAGGTGTGTGGGTGTGAGGTCGTGTACTATGCACGCGCACACATACATACACAGATTTGCATACTGGCCTAGGCGAGCCACGTGCTGCGTTCGTTTCGAGCACAGTTACCTCTTCAATATTCGAGAAGTTAATTTTAAATGTAAATGATATTTGAAAGTCAACAGTTTATAATGCACTAAGGAAATGAGATCTTTCAATGTTTGCAAACCGATCTCTTTCCGGGTGCGTGCTAGCAGAACCAACGGTTTACGGGGACCGTTCCCTAGTTCGTGCCCACACAATTCGTAACTAACTCACTAACTACTGTACTTAGTAACTAACTATTTCCTTAACTTTGATTCTTTTGATTATTTGACATACATTTTAAATAGAGCATATTTAATTCCATGCTCTTACCACCACTTCTAGAGTAATATAAAGGATGTTAGGCACACGGTTGGCCAAATGAAATAGAGATCTGGTTTGGGCTATTGCCAACGTGTTGGACTCAGGCAAATTAAATTTTGTCCACAGTTTCGGCGATATGACATTTTTAATTTTTAAAATAAAAGTTTGGAAATTTGGACTAAAACTGTAAAAATGTTAATCGAATATGAGTTTAGCTGTCATAATGATATTTTTTATTTTAGTTAATTATTGCTACATTTCATTAAAATTATTATTTCCTATACACATCTTGTAAAAAAATTATAACAGGCTGTCAAAGTTTCGGAAAGAGCTAAAAACAGAACAAAGTTCGACTTCGCATGATTAAAAAAATAATAAAATAATATTTAATTTGCCTGAGTCCAACACGTTGGCAATAGCCTAAACCAGATCTCTATTTCATTTGGACAACCGTGTGCCTAACATCCTGTATAATAGTAATAATAAAATGTCCGTATTCGAACATTTTTATACTCGTACTAAATAATTAATAAGCAATTGTGTTACCAAGAAAGTATTGCTTTAAATTGTTATGTAAGGAGATCTGTAGTTGCGTTCATACTGGGTGTACACTATTGAGTTTATACATGATTAAATATTGATACCAAGTGTAGAGGTAGTACCTAATATAATTTGCTGTTACAAATAACTAGCAACAGATTGGTCAATCTGGTTTCTATTTTTCATCATTTAGGTCATCTTAGGCCCATATTAGTTAACGTTACGCTACTTAACTATATTTAAATAGCAAGTCATAGCAGGTCAGTCCATTGCCGTTGATGTGGTAAGAATTAAAAAATCATAGTGGCAGTATAAAATCTGTATATCTTGATACAGAGAATTTAAAAAATGAGATAATAATACTTTGCCCGGATTGACAATCATCGAGCGAGACACGAGCTCCATTTAATCAAGCAACTGCTAAATTAATAATAAGGATTAATTATCGTTACAGATTTACTATCATTTAAATTATGTTAACAACAGTATCTATTTAAAACATACAACAAAAAAAACATTGTGACATCGGTCTAAAATACATTATCTTTTACTTTCACATAATCAAGGCAACTAATAATCTCTATTACGATAGTTACATTACGAAATTATACTAAGGTGCGAAAAAAGCCGTTCTAATTGGAACTACGGCTAGGTTGATAGTGCGATACTTTTTAATTTAATAAGAATAATGGAAACAGACTCATAAAATCGTAAGCAGGAATAATCCGCAACATTTCTATGTATCGGGATGTTGAGCAGGATCCTTTAATAGTTCGTTAGGCGAGTCATTAAAGAAGCGATCCGGCGCACTGAATGTACAATACGTTCAACACAATGAACGTTCATCCACAAGAACACCTTGTTAGCATGATTTATAGTAGATGCGCGATCTGCGAACATTTTCTATACTATCTTAGAATTATATAACTCTGACTTACTTATTTTGATATATTTGTTCCGTTAAAGCAATCAGAATTCAATACAAAACATTACTGCCACTCTATTTGTAACTATATAACAATAAAAATTAAATAAATGGTATTTTAAAGAACCATTGACTTTCACCTGTACAAATAAAATGACTTACCTGAAAAGAGCTAACCATCTTATGTCTATGTTGTTACCATCATATCTGCTTACGTTTACCGCGCTATCACTTTCCATTTTTACAGATGTTAGATATACAGCCAGCTAGAACTAGCCTTAATCTTTGATCTAGGCATTTTTTAACTAACAATTTAACACATTAAATCACTGTATTACTTATAATTAACAAAATTAATATTGAAGTATATTTTCTAAATTGAACTAGCGTTGAATACTATATAAAATATAAATCCAAAGTAATTTTCGGCAAATTATCAGCAATTTAGTTCGAGTGCGGTTGGTACTCGCTACATAGGAGTAAGAATATCGGTAAAGATGCCACAGAAAGCTTTTATTGGATCTTGGATAAAGTCAAAGTCAAAAATCTTTATTTCCATAAAAATGTGCAAACAATTCTTGGACACGTCAATTCACTTTTATTTTAAATAAAAAATAAATAGAAGGAAATAAAAATTTTACATTGAAAAAAACCTGTTCGAGGAGTAGAGCTTTCATGAGAAGAAGCAGGCAAGAAACACATGGCCACTCTTTTCAATCACCACTAGAATTTACCACATACCTAATACATCAAATCATGAAAGTTAAATGCAAATGCCCAATAATTAGATGTTATATTCATGTAACCCTGAAATAGACGTGGGGATTTAAATGACAAAACGCCAGCCGTCATTGATAGCTACACTCATTAAAATTTGTAATTGAAGTGTTGCATTAATGAAACAATAAACAAAAACGACTAATTAATATGCATGTATCTGTGATATACATCGAAAACAATAGATACAGCAGATAGCTGAAACTCAATAGACAAGATCGCGTGCTCGACTCAAGGGCTTTCGATGAGCAAGGCACAAGTCATTTCCGGCGCTCAGCATCTTGTCGAGTCGGCGTCGCGTCGCCAGTGTTGCAACAGAGAAGAATCGCTGCTAATAAATAATCGTCACTTTCATAAACACTGACTCACGTATAAACAAAACAAGGTTGCTGCTTCGTGTTGGCGTCTCAAAATCAACGTAATACATACTCCTTGCGCAACTTCTGGCCTCATCTCGGATTACTGAAATGTGGGTGATAATTAGTTGGCGCCTACTTTTTTGACGGCGTTTATGCAAGTGTGAATAGAATGTATCGATAATGACCGGTTCAAAGCCGATTAAACTCGAATTGGCAGGTGATACTTGAATGTCGAGGCGTTCAGAAATACAATAGTCGAACAGACAGTTAAAAATGTTTATTGACAAAACAGTGGTATTTTATTCGTTCTGTTTGAATAAACAAATCCAAATCTTTGAATGTATGAAGTGTTGTTGTCAAGAAATGCATCGCGACGTGGACATATCTAATTATGCAAATGCGTGTTGCTATTGTGTCAGTTGTCACTATGAGTCGGACATTTACAAGATATGCGTGTAGTGGCCACTCGAGCGGTCGGCCGGTCGGGCTGGCGCCAACCTCGAAAGCTAGAAAGAAGAAACCATCCCAATTTTTTCGTTTTCATCTTATTAGTAGGTTAAATTCGATATAAAATTTATTTATGCCAGTTTTATTATGTATTTATGCAAACCATAGACAAGCAGTGAACTGGACTTAATCGCAGTATCCAATCGTAATTGATTTCGTTATCGAAATTATAGATTTACTGTCATGTAAACTATGTCATACTGAACCATATTGCACTGTATTTCTTTAAGTAAACGCTGTAGACTAAAATAAACAAATCGCATCATAACATGTTCTATTAATTAAGTGATGCCACAATGTAGAAGCTCATTCTTAAAGCGAACACAAAACTTTACAGTTGCATAGAGCAGCATCGACAGCTACACGTTCTGCCATTCACTTCTCATTTTGACAGAAGTGTTTAATATTTCTAAAACAAACAAGTAATTTGTATAGTGTGTAGTAAGTAAGAAGGGCCGAGTAGTCATCGGTTGTGGGCGAGTAACGGGACGCGCGGCGCCAGTCGTTACTAGCCGCGTGCAATACAGCGCGAGCTGACAGTTGCACAGCTGACGCCGAACACAGCAGGGTGCGATGAGCTCCGCCAACCTTCGGAACAAACGGGAACTGTCTGGATAATAGCTCGCGATGAGCTAATGGAAAACCGGAATGTTACGTTAAGCTTAGAAAATAATTAGGTACAACTAGAATTAGTTTTGTTTCTTCTTTACACATAAATACACCAGAAGCTTTACATAAAGGTTTTACAGGAAACAAAGTCAAGACCCTTACAGTCTCACCTATAACTGTAAAAATAAAATTGGTACCATTATTTTTCAGGCTGGTTTCTCACCACTTTGACGAGCGGCAATGAATATTATTATATTAAGTGTAGAAGCGGCTATTGCTAATGTTGTATCAACTGATTCCTTAAGTTTTAAGACGAAGATTTTAATCCCAAACAGCCGTAATCAATACACATAATATAATCAGCTGCTTTTATGGCAAATTTGGTATACTTGTAGCGCCTATTCAAAGAGCCCTTCGAACGAGGATAGCTTAGTGGA
Organism: Catocala sponsa; assembly: GCA_963564715.1. Lineage (NCBI taxonomy): Eukaryota > Metazoa > Arthropoda > Insecta > Lepidoptera > Erebidae > Catocala > Catocala sponsa. The sequence goes on along the minus strand of OY751338.1, from coordinate 13,644,065 downwards.
GAGACTATTATAAGACTACCAAGTCCTTAAGCTCAAGCAAATTATCGCTTGAACGATGAGCAAACCTGGATGTCTGCAAGTTCTTTGTCAAGTTATCGAACATTATGGAAAGTTTTCTTGACATCCAGCTTCTCAGACGTGAAGTTTGCCAACATAAGTCAGCGTGGTAGACTATGCCCTAAGAGAGTGGCATCATACCAGAGACCACGTTAGACCCATTTTACATAATTATGTACACACGGCTACACATCAAGTTAGACACCCAATATACGCATAACAACGCTACATACACAATAGAAAATAATTTTCGGAAAGGGACAGTGCATAGCGGTTTCAACCGGAAATCTGCCTAACAGATTCTACGTAAACGTCCGCGTACCCAAGAATGGAAACTTTAAAATAATATTTATTTATATCAGGAAATAGCATTGTTGTAAGAAAAATAATTTCTTTTTACAATGCTATTGTAAGAAGTTATTAATAAATATATAAAGAATATGTAATTAGCCTATTAAATCATTATCTCTGTGTTGTGGGCGGTACTAAGACAAAACAACATTTTTAAATAGATGTCACCTTTTGATATAGATTTAAAATATCAAAATTTACGACCTTCACAAGTCTTAATTAATCGATATACTGGCAACAAAAGCCAAAACTTGTTCGAAGAACAACTTTTAAGAAGTCTCGCCAATCCTTCTCATCTTAAGTTAAATACCAACTATAGAAAATCATTCTACAAACACTGTAAAAATTGTATATAAAGCTATTGAAATTCAGAAACCTCTTCTAGAAAAATAATATGTACATACGCAGACCTAATATATCCGTAGAGGAGTAAGCACAGAGGTATTATACCCACATTTCACCAGGTATGTTTTAGGACAACGTGATAGGGATTGAGCTCATGCCGTCCAGCAGAAAAGGTTTCTGACCCCATGCTGAAAATTTTGAAAGAGACAAATCTAAACTAATTTTGACTGACCTGCGAATTAAAGTTAACTCATTACGGGCGAACACTAAAAAATAATTCAAAATTCAGTAAATAATTAAGTAATTTTTACGGGTCCATATTTTTTTACTTTTCGTTTTGTTTTATTTATAAGTGGTTTGTTAATATTAGTTAAGTTGTAAATTATGATTGTTGCTTTGTTTATGTAAATCCTTACTTCCTTATTAATATTATAAATTCGAAAGTAACTCTGTCTGTCTATCTGTCTGTCTGTCTGTCTGTTACCTTTTCACGGCTAAACCACTCAACCGATTTAGATGAAATTTGGCACAGATATAGTTTTAAACCTGGGGAAGGATATAGGCTACTTTTTATTGATGTAGGTACCACGCGGGCGGAGCCGCGCGCAAAAGCTAGTAATGAAAGAAACCAATAAACATTGAATCAAGAAAGTAAATTCAATACATCTCATTTTGTCACGCGACTAACATCACTTAAAGTCGGAGAGTACTTATACAAGACGCCATATATTATGTTTTATCTTACAAATAATTTGCTTACAATAATTGCGCCATCAAAGCGACTACCGTATTCCGCATCGCATGACGCAATAACATGAAATCGATTCCAGTGTGTGCTGTTGTTGTTGATAAATGGCGTGCGCCCACACCGCACCGTTCCGTTACGGATGAACCCATCATTCGAACATTGTGCTCTGTAATGGGTGATTATCAATATAGGTTATACTAATATCGTAGGCAGACCCGAGGTCAGGCTCTAATGCAAAGGGTTGTCTGTATGCTGCAAACAGTATTTTGTAATTCATACTACGTCAGGTATAAGTCATCTATAGCTTGCTTTTGCTCTACCTTAGTGTTCTTTTAACTACCAGATTATTTTTAACACATTGATATCCTTTTAAATTGATAATCTACTCATCAAACTAAACAACTTTAATTATAGAAACCTGAAATTGCAAACAGCAATAACCAGTTCATATTTGAACTGTGCAGATACCTACAGCACTTTCGTATCTACGAAATGGCTTTTCATTTTAATGTATAGGGTCTTGAAAGAATGGCTGAGGTAAAAATCATCTTATATACCATTTGGATGATATCGGCCACCAGATTTTTTGGAACTTAGGCGGTCGATAAAAGCAAAGAATGTGTAAGGATATACGTTTTTCATATATCAATATTGTACAATACAACAACTTCAATATTATCGTATAGTTGTGGTAATAAAAATACAAAAAAGATCTACAAGAGCCATCAAAGCTACTGTACTGTGTAATTGAGGGTAAATACACCACATATTTACAAGACTAACAAAAAAAGTTGAGTGAAAATTGGCACCTGACACGACATGTAGTATTGCGGCAAGAGTTCGTGTAATAAGCGGGGGCGTTACGTAAACAAAGAGTTGGGCGGACCTGCCACCGGGCGCCACCTCACCGCCCCTCCCCCCTTACGTCACTACCCCCTCCCTCGCCCACCACCTGCGCATGGGCACATTTTCGCAATCAACACGAAATTGGATAGCGAGAGCTGAACAGCCGAAGCTTTGGTGACGCGCCGCCTGGCGCCATCTAACATAAAAGAATAACCTTAATTAATATGTATGACTTTTAGTTATATTATTCTATAAGAAAACTGTATATTACGTCAAAATAATTTACTGTGTGTAATAGCATTTGCATTCTGAAGAATTTTAACACTTTATCAGCATGACTTCTTATGGTGTCCAAATCAAAACTTTTATTATAATAGGTATTAGCGTTATAACTTATAATATAACATAAATATTGTTTTAACTGTATATAACATACCGATGTCGGTCGTTGCAGTTGTAAAAAATTAAGAAATACCACACTTTGGCTTTCTACGAATGAATGTTTATGATTTTATCAGTACAGTACATAAGGTATCGTATCTAAAAGGAAGTGAAATTCGACGACGCACATGGTGTTAGGCTGAATGATCAGGATAACTTTCTTAGGTGTTATGATAAAAGGTGGTTCAATATCACAGTAAATTTAGAAGAAAAGCTTTTCACATGGCTACATTAGAAGGACTCTATATTTGATTATAATAAATTTAGGTATACAGGAGAACCTTACATAAACAAAATAGAAATTGCTATCATCATTATTTGCAGGTTTTTAAAAAACTATATTAAAAGATGATAAGAATTATTTGACCGCTTCAAATTTTAAGCAACTTTCACCAATTATAAATTCGAACATATGATTGTATTTTCTTTTAGCAAATAGGTATATTAAAGAATATCGTACATCAAGATCCGTCCGCATCCCTGAGGGATAATAATAATCCGGTTGGAACTTCGATTAATGCAAACTATAACAAAAATACAGGCTTATTTACAAACCAGTAGAAAGGTGCAAGGCGTGTCTAAGTAAATTAATAAGCGTCTTCATAGAAAATCCATCTACAGCAACATTTCTCTTTTGATTTAATTAGCAAGTAAACGGGCGTCAGTCATGCGAAGTCTTAGTAGCTTAGTCGTCCGAGCGACTGAACTGGCTACCATAAAAAGCGGCCAAAGGAAATTGAAGGGGCAAACATTAATGATTTACCTACATTTACATTTCACATTAACAAAAAATATTCTTTAAAAGTCGACGCTAACTCGGCGACCACATATGGCGTCGATTCGCCGCCACCTACTAATTGAGAGCGACACTAGACAAATATATCGCCTTTTATGGTCGCGGTGGGTATTAGCTACACTGATTGGTAAATAAACAGAATAAAGGATCGTAAGACGAGATGAATCAGCTCTCGATCGAGTCGTGATTAGAGGCGATTAGCATGCGCCCGCGTCTACCAAACGGCTCACGACACGTGGGAGGTAGGAGGGCCTGCTCAGCTATTGTCTTACAACGCGTTATAGCATTATAATAGCGCTGTATTGCACACTATTTATGTAAATCTATTTGAGAATTCAATTTGTCTATTATAATGTATTCATGAACGGATATTAGTATCTGTGAGACAAAGTGACTCTCGTCAACAACCTGTCAACCGGTGAGGGCATGTTCTCACTTTGATTTGTTACAGAATTAGGTAAAGGTGAGCAACAGTTACTGAAATACATTTATGTTTAAATCAGGACGTATATTTGCATGATTTGTTATTTATTAGCCATGTCAGTCACGATATTGCTTAAAGTAACAAGGAATCGTAAAATGAATAATTGTGTAACGCAGACACTGGAATACACTGCTTTTTAATGTTGTTTATATCCCACCGTGTGGTTACTGTAGTTTACTATTGTAAACTAAAACTACAACTAAAGCCTTGGTATTGCAAGGCTATCACTCGCGTGTAGCCCTTAAAAAAAGACGTATCTCAATGAGCAATATCTTAATGGTTCCTGACTGACACCTTAGTAGCAGCCCAAGAATCCTGAAAACTATACTAACTCCGGTCTACTACAGGTATTTCCCCAGCTGGAAAGCTCTAGTTTGAGGGAAAATCCCAGGTTGAAGCGTGGATGAATCCAGCTATGCTCCTAAAGGACACCTGAAAACTCTACCTACCAGTTTGGCTACTATCTTTCATAGGATAGAAGTCCTTACGTAATCAGGCTGCACCAGTTTTGAGCGGGATTGCACCATGCCCTAACTCTCTTATGGTCATTTGCCTACTATAAATAATCATAGGCCACCATATTTGGTACGAGGTTGCCATCAGTCAGAGTAACATCAAAGATATAACTAGAGTGTCTTATTCATTTAAGCGATTTTAACCTAATCCATACATATTTACATGGCGTGTTAAGTAGATATAAAAAAGACTAATGGCCAGTCCCACAACTAACAAGTAAAAAGGAAACTAACAAAAAAAACTGCATATCGAGCCAAGTCCAGTTCCACGGCAATTTAGAGGGTAAGGCTAAATTAGCTTCGAAAAAGCTTGGCGTACTCAACAGATCGAGATCTCCTCTAGTGTTGCGGGTGTCCATGGGTGGCGGTAATAGCTTACCATCAGGCGATCCATCTGCTCGTTTACACCCTATCCCATAAAAAAAACTTAATTGAGAATTATAAGGCTTGCATAAAAGAAGGCGATCGCAGCACAAGTAAAATGCATAAACTGAGTTAGCATAAAAGGCATTGTTTGAAAGGATATGGAGAGTCAGAAGCTTTGTTAAAGGTTGAGGGTGGCGGTTCTTTAGAGGATACTATCAGTCAACAAAGAACTGTATCTCTAACTTACCTTTTATCGCATTGGTTCGCCGCTCTATCAGATGCAAATGATTTTCTAAAAGTATGCACTTACAACTTCGCGATACAATTGGACAAACGTCCATCATATTACACGTATGTTCGGCCCAATTAAGGTGAACGCGGGAAGTTTTGTGGTCGACTTCGTTTGTGTACTAGGGTGATGTCAATAACACAAAACTGACCTTTCCAACAAGTGTATTTTCGATATTTTGACACATTATGATTTTTGCTTATATACTATCCTCGGAGAATCTTATCACCGCTATTCAGCGAGGTAAGGTGGGCACAGTTCCATCTAGTGGCAACAATACAACAACTTTTATATTAAAGTTCTATTTGACATAAATGTCATTGTCTAGTACCCATAGGACAAGCTCTGCCCAGTTTGGGCCAGATGGCGCGCATGTGGTAGAATATCTATATATTAATACGTGAAGCAAAAACTTTGTACCCCTTTTAACGAAAATTGCGCGCACGGAAGAGTATGAAAATTGGCACAGTTAAAGTTTATATGGAGAAGGAGGGGCGAATTCTAATATTTATATAAAATATGCATTAGAAATACATTAAATTAATGAATAAGCACTACACACACACACACACACACAACCATGCATTTGACACACGCACTCGAAGCGCGTAACTATGGTTACATATATCAATATATTACAATGACTAATTAATATATATCAGTAATATCTTAAGGCAAACTTTGGTCGAATTTCGAGCACTAGGCGACCGCTAGTTATTATTATTAGATATTAATGACGTTTATACACGTATTAGACCAAATTGGACGATTTTTGTCCAGAAACACCTCGTTATTGCTGCAGCTGAAATGGGCGAAATGAGACACATATATGTACATATTACTTTATCATTTAATTTTAGAATAAAATAAGTTTGTAGTGTGTAGTACTAATAGTTCAAGAAATCGATTTTAATGTACATTACGCTTTATTTTATGCGACACAAATTGCTAAAGTATGGGTGAAGTTATCTATGTCTTGTACTAATTGCAGGGGCGGCCGCACGATTACATCATTAAAATCTTTACGACTGATACTTTGAAACAACTATATGATATGCATATGTTTATTTGCATCAGAAATTAACTTAAGTTACCACCTTTGGTAGACATAATATATAATGAACTCTTACAAATGTTGTTGCACTTGTTCTTTTATAATATTATATGTTTTCGATAAGACGGTCTCCCCATCCGACTTACGATATACGGAACTTAAGTACGAAAGCGATAACACGGAGTCCTTTGTTACTACTTTGAGACTTGCGTTTAGCGACTGGCCAGCGAAATTATGTAAAATACTGATTTTAAGATAAAATGTTGTCCTATACATATTTACTTAAAAAAAATGCCAGTTGCCAGCAGCTTTCTTTACCGCGGCAGTGCCTACTCCTTCGCGTGTTTTTTGTTGTAAAGATTTTTGTATTATAAATTATTTTTGTATTATAAATTATTTATATAATCTTGGTATTCTTATGTGTTCTGTGCAATTAACTATAATTGCATCACTTAACTACTTCCATTGGTCTTATGTCAATACAATATAGTAAGTGATATTCTATACACAGTCTGAATTGTAAGATCGATGATTTAAATATTAAGCTATCATATACTATTCATAGCAATCATACTATAATTATAAAACAGCTTATAAAAGTTTTAGTTTCGTAACATCAATGGTTTGTTGTTATAAAATAAACGACTGTCTATTCCAATAATTAAATACATATATATGAAGGTAGACAGGTATAAGTGATAATGGAATTTATGCATGCAATTCAAGAAATGCAGGTGAGATGACGAGTTTAGGTCAAAGATCGACGAGGCTTCCATTTGTCTGGCTGCAGATACCCGAGCATCGGCGCTAACAGGTAACCAGCCTTATTGTTGCCTTGTCAGAGTAATATATGATGGGTGCGCACTGATATCATCTGGCATTCTGCTATTCTCGCGCTGATATCGAGTATTGAAAGCGATAAACGCATATATGAGTGCATTGAGAATGTTTGTGAGTTATCGGAGGGTACACACGAACCAAGGCCCGCGTCGCGCGTGCCCACCGCTGCCGCGCGTTTTATTGATGTCGGCGCCATCGACAACTTTCTCGTCTCTCGCAGACAATAACGCTCAAATTGGAAACCAAAATGATTTTTATAACTCGCGTCTACGCACTGTCGTAACAGACGGTTAGCTCGAACTCGATCGCCTATTACCTACACGTGAAATGTCATAAATTCCGACAACGGCGAGCCACTTAACGCAGGAGCGATACTCGGAGTTATTTCAACTGTTTGCCCGTTACAGCGTAGAGTAGGTACTTCTAACGAAGGCACCCAAAAAACGTTCCCACAGTCGTCGATCACCGCGGTAAAAAAACCAAGTGTCTACGAATTAACACGTCCGCGCGTTGTGTGTATGAAAACACTCGGTGGCCTCGCGAAGAGCCCTCATGGTGACGGAGAGCTGTCGCCGTGGCGCGCCTGCGCCGCCGGCCGCGCGGCGCGGCGCGCTCCTCCGCAACACGCCACTACAATCCTCGTCGCGTAACATAGTTGTTCGATGTCTTTAATTTACTTTAATTTGAAAAGCTCAACGTTACAAGTTTCGAGTGTTCTCAAGAATGATTGCTAGTCAGACGCCAGATGTTGTTTGTGCTTGTTAATCTTCAATGTTTACAATAAAAAGCGTACCTTCTTGTACGTGTATGTAAATGTTTTATTGCGTAGTCGAGTGTACTATATGCAGGTAGACTTAATTACTGGGACGGCGTGTCATCGTTACCGCGACAGTTACGCTGCGCCACTAATGCACTGTACAAACACGCAAGGTAGTGCGTGTGTGAAAACTCAGCCCTGTTCAGATCGGACGTACTCGTTAATGCACAAAGTAAACTATACTTAATCTTTCACTTTGTGCCGCTTAGAGAGAAATTAACAAAGAAATGCTACACAAACACTGGCTATGCTCAACGTATTAGCGAGTTCCTTTGCTGATTGCGGGAATTTACGAATCAGCTTATCTATTATTAATCGTGTTAATCGTGTTAGTATACCGTGCGAATGTAGTTGCCACTGATCTGATAGAAAATCTTGAAGAAGTAACTGACGCTTGAACTATGTTGACCGCCACTGTTATGGTTGTCGCACTTGACCGTCGCACTGCGGGGTAGGGCAAAGCTCACTCATAGAGACTAATCAAATAAATAGATATTGAAATGTCAATAGCTTCTCACACTTCAGACTCAGTGATATATGAATTATCCCATCGAACCGTAGTGTTATTTAATTCAACTCTTTGGCGATTGTTTATGACTGGCGATTTAGTATCTAAAATTAATAATTTTAGAGCCTACTACTTCGTTTGTGCGAGAGGATGCTTTTGAAAGTGCTCCAGAGCTTTCAATTATACTTTATAAGGTAATCTTAGGTAGATTAAGTTAAAGTGTTAGACAATTCAGAAGCACTTAGTTTATCAAGGTATTACGAACACAATCGATAGAATTTCTTACAGTTATTGTTTCAATTCATTTTGATTAGGTGGGTCAAGATGGTACTCGATACGATTTTTGCCATTGTCATACGAATTTTATTGGTTGACTTACAACTGTATATCATTGTCTACCACAGTTTAAGTGAGCTCTTCTCTACTAGTAACGTGAGTAGTGGCCGTTCAATTCCAGTAGACTCGAAAAGCTATTACAAATACATGGAAATGTTTATTAGCTCAAAAAGTAGTTGACGATAAATTAACTTAAACTCTTTGTACTCCTTGTGTTTCTCCGCTTCGGTGTGTTTGTGGAGAAGCCGTCGACAGTCTTGGTCAGCATGGCCTGTCATGCAGCAGGAGTGCTGGTCGCATATCACGACACGCCAACCTGAATAACATACTCCGTCGGGCTCTTGTCACCGCTGGCGTTCCGGCTCAGCTTGAACCACACGGCTTGGTACGCGACGATGGCAAGAGACCAGATGGTATGTCATTACCGCCATGGAAAAGGGGTAAAACTTTGGTATGGGATGCAACTTGTGTCGACACTCTATGCATGGTGGAAAGAATTCTATACATGGTGGCTCTCTAATATATGTATGTAACAATCTAAAATGTAAAGAACGTAAAGATATAGTAAATCTTTCTATCGAGCGCACTGTTGAACTATCCTGTGTGGAATTAGAGCAACATGTCATAGTTTGTGTATACCGACCACCGCAAAGTGATTTTAGTGTATTTGAAACCGTAATAGAGGATATTTTAAAACGCTTGAGTTCTAGTAATAGGCATATAGTAGTGTGTGGTGATTTTAATGTTAATTTACTTGAGCAGTCAGCTGTCTCTTTAAGACTTATTAGTTTATTTAGATCATTTAATTTACAGCATTTATTTTCTGAACCCACTAGGATCACTTCACATTCTGCTACCTGCTTAGATTATGTATTTTGCGACTGCCAATTTCTAAATAGGGCCATATTGAGTGAACTTACATCTGACCACTGTGGGCAAAAGGTAGTATTTCCTGTGAGTACAATTCATAAAGAGAATAAGGTCACATGTAGACCGATGACATCTAATCGCTTAAAGGAATTTAATGATAACATAAGTCTCAAAGTTGTCAATATGGACCTTTCTCTGGATAATCCAGACGAACTATATGAGTCTTTACTTAACATAATTACTTTAGAATATAATAATATTTTTAAATGTAAGACCTTTAGTCAGAATAATAGGATTAAGTTTTGTGACTGGGCAACATCTGGGATATATAAAAGTAGAGCAAAGCTATATGAATTATATGGTATGAAACAATACAATTTCGATCCAAATTTTATTCAATATGTTAAAAATTATTCAAAATTATTTAAAAAGACTTGTGCCACTGCCAAGTCCCTTTACCTAAAAACTAAAATTCAAAAATCTAATAATAAAATTAAAACTACATGGAACATTATTAACAATGAAACAGGTCGCAGCAAGGTGCGTGATAATAAATTTGAACTGAATATAAATAATAGCGTAATTTCAAATAATTTGGAAGTAGCCGATACATTCAATAACTACTTCGCAAAAATACCTTTAAACATAACTAGTACCCTTAGGTCTTGCCCAGCTCGAGCAGAATACTTAGTTAGGTGCAACGTGGAAGAGTGCAAGATACTATTTAGTTTTGAGCGTGTACATCCGTATGATATAATTAAAGTATTTAAGTCGCTTAATTCAAAAAAATCAGCTGACTTCTGGGGTATTTCGGTAAAATTAGTTGAAAGTATTATTGTTAATATAGCGCCACACCTAGCCGCAATATTCAATGGATGCATTGATGTGGGCATTTTTCCAAACTTAATGAAATGTAGTAAAATAATACCTTTATTTAAAAATGGTTGCAAAAGTGACCCCAGTAATTTTAGGCCGATTTCAATATTACCTGCTATTAGTAAAATATTTGAGAAGATTATATTACAGCAATTAGAGAGCCACTTCAGTGTAAACAATTTATTTCATGCAGATCAATATGGTTTTAGGAAGGGCCGTTCTACGATAGATGCGGGTGTTACGCTTTTAAAACATATATTCAGTGCCTGGGAGAATTCGCATGATGTCATTGGCGTATTCTGTGATCTCTCTAAAGCCTTTGACTGCGTTGACCATCAAACGCTGTTGCGAAAACTCAGGCATTATGGCATCCGAGATACTGCACTTGACCTAGTTGATTCCTACCTAAGCGATAGACTACAACACGTTGATATCAACGGAAGTAGATCTTCTGGATTACCAGTCACAATGGGCGTGCCACAGGGCTCGATTTTGGGACCCTTTCTGTTTTTAGTGTACGTAAATGATTTGCCGTTCTTTGTTCAGCATTTGTGTGACATTGTTTTATTCGCGGATGACACATCCCTTATTTTTAAGGTAGACCGAAAAGCACCAAATTTACGTGCTGTTAATGATTCACTCGCGGAAGTCCTGGACTGGTTTACGGCGAATATTTTACTACTTAACTCTACAAAAACTAAATGTATCAAGTTTACATTGCCAAACGTAAAGAGTCCTAACGTGAATATAATTTTAAATGATGAAATTATTACTTTAGTTCAATCAACAGTCTTTTTAGGATTAACTTTAGATCATAAAGTTCAGTGGGGCGCTCAAATATCGTGTCTTGTAGGGAAACTTAGCTCAGCCGCATACGCAATTCGGAAAGTAAGACAGCTGACTGATATAGATACTGCAAGACTAGTATATTTCAGTTACTTTCATAGTGTCATGTCCTACGGTATATTATTGTGGGGCAAGGCAGCTGATATTGAGACAATTTTTATTCTTCAAAAGCGTGCAGTACGTAGCATTTATAATTTAGGACCACGAGTTTCCCTGAAAGATCGATTTAAAGAAATTGGCATACTTACTGTTGCGTCGCAATATATATTTGCTAACATTATGTTTATTAAACATAACATTTACTTATATAATAAGAATAGTGATATCCATAACGTAAACACTAGAAATAAGCATAAGTTAGTAGGCCCATATCATCGTTTACATAAAGTTCACAATACATTTGCGGGACTCGGTATACGTTTTTTTAATAAATTACCTATTACTATAATTAATTTACCATTGTTTAAATTTAAAAACGCCGTTAAAAAACAACTTATTCGGAAGGGTTATTATTCAGTCAACGACTACTTAAATGACAAAAACTCATGGAGCTAGTTGCTTGTTGCATACAGGATTCAAAGATCTGTATTACTTATAAGTCAATTTAAGCCTTTGCATAGTCACAAAGTGTAAGTGTATGCGCCATCATGCCATCTTACTGTCTATTTTAGATTTATATTAAATAATATATCTTAGCTCAAATTATTTCCTCTCTATAATATTATTAAGTTATTATTGTTATTATCTTTAGTTTTTTATAGTCAGTAGTATATGGCATAATGGCTGTAACACCTTGTTAATCTGAGTTGTAAAATACTGAAATTATATTTAACTGGCGATTTAAAAGAGTGGCCGTGAGTTTCTTGCAGGTTTCTTCTCATAGGCTCTACCCTTTGCCTGAACCTAGCAACTAACCTAAATGTAGCTTCAGTAACTTAGTAAACTCACTAACCTATATACTTTGACGTTCATAAGTGTTACTTTGTGACCTAAATGAATAAATGATTTTTGACTTTGACTTTGACTTTGACTCTTGCGCCATCACATCTTTCTAGCACAGCGGATTGTGCTGGTGCTGCTGCTGCATCAGCGGAGACGCTCAAACGGCGCAAATATCAAAACCTTGTTGGTGAGTACATATTTGAACCGTTTGGTGTCGAAACGCTGGGGCCATGGGGTCCAAATGCTAGGTCTGTTTATAGAGACCTAGCTAAGTGGCTGATCGACGCTTCACGTGACCAGAGGGCTGGTATTTTCTTTGCACAAAGAATAAGTATTGCCATTCAACTTGGCAATGCTACCAGTCTTCTGGGCACGTTGCCAATTGATGACGATGCGGAGGAATATTATGACGCTTTTTAATTTTGTTGTTTTATTTTTCTCTTTAGTTAATATGACTTAAACTAACTAAAATATACTGTTACTGGTTTCCAAACTAGGCTGACGCCTGTATTTTGGGAGACAGCGCTCAGTCAAAGGATAGACATAATCAGGTACAATAGTAAACGTGGATTTTGACGATAAGTTATAAAGGGCCCTAGTGTATATAGCACTAAACACAATAAAAAAAAAACAATATCAGAAGGCAGCAACCATATGCTCTATAACGCCCAATGACTAGTACAATCCACGCACTTATTAAAGTTACTACTTTACAATAGGATTGACATTTGAATTCATAAGAAGCACGACATAATATCATGAATACCGTGCTTAACAGTTAAGGAAAACACTATCAAAACCGGTCAATCAATAAAAATATTAAAGATTTTAGAAGCCAAATATTGTTATTTGCATCTTAATTACTTTTTAAGACCGATTTTCAAATTTTGGTAACATAGACCTTAATTATAATTAAAAATTACATTAATTTCATCACGAGTCGTTTATTAATTATTATACGCCGCCATCAGGACTAGGTAGGTTCGAGTAATAATAAGTCGCGCAACATTTTGTCGCGAGCGTGGACAGCAGGCGACAATAAATCAGCATTTGCCGGTAGATGAACTGTTTAATTATTGATTTATTGTGCCACAGAGCTGCAGTGTTCAGGCCAAGGCGCCGAACTAATTGGTCCTAGCGAACGCTCGCGTGACACCGCCCTGTGCAGGAATTATTGAGACAAAATCGTCCAATATTGAACAAAACACGACCGTGCATGACTTCGTTACCTTTATCTAGGAGAAATATATTATGCTTTAGAATTATTTTTTCTTTTAATTCTGATTATTGAATTGGCTTTGTTAGAAACACAAAACCTCTACGTGAAGTTGTTTCCTGAAACTATGAGTAATTTAACATTTTCCCTTTCCTCGAGTATTTATTTATTTATTCATTTACATATAGCTAGTACAATAACAAGAAAGTGTAAAAATTGTCCAATCATTCTTATAAACCGCGTTGTCAGCATTAGTGGAGTCCTGGAGATATCTTTATATATCTTAATTTACGTCTTTACTCTGCGAAAGTAGGTAATTCTTAGTCCCTTTATGAGACTTCGACAGCCCTCGAAAATACTACTGAAATCAAATTTCAGAACATGTTCCGATTTTTGTTGACCTTTTAACTCAGTTGAGAAGTAATAAGTGATGCCTTACAGTCAAATTCCTTAACCATTTGAGAGTCATTATTATAAAATGTTACGTTCTTAGACTCAACTAACTTCACACGCGAATATTTTCAAACCTGTTAGTCAGTCGTGTGCAAGGATATTTGTTGGTCAAATGGTTCACTTCCGAAAGTGCCGTCATCTCGGCTTGTGTGTTTGACTAAACAGAAACTGGTCCAACAACACTAGTTGTTTCGCAGTGGACCATGTAGTGAACTCTACCGGACACTGCGCGTTGAACCGTACCTTACTGTGTCGCGAGAGCAAATAAGTCGTGAGACACTCGTCACTAGGAATGTGCACACTAAGCATGACCATCCAAAAAAGATTTAAAATATAAGCGTGTTATTTTTAAATACTCGCTTTGCATTGTTTGACTGTGTTCGGGGGTAAAGTCCGTACTTGTGGATTCCATTTTTAGGTCTTCGTCTAACCAAAGCAGTAGATACTCAGTAAATCATATAAAATGAGACTTAAATGCATTTTCATTCGACGACAAGTCATCATACAAGTGTATAATGATTAAAATCAGTCCTATTTTAAATATAGACCTATTTTGCGAGTGAAAAGGTAGATACAAACCTCAATATCTAAATGCGAGCATCCATACGTTCGGTAACTAAATATGCAAGTTTCTTAATATTTTCTTCATCACTAAAGCGATTGATAATTATGTACAGAACTTCGGAAAATACGAAATCATGGCATGCACTTTGGACTTTCAAGCGTGACAGTCTATTGACCTGCTAGACTGTACAAGCTCTTAATTTGCAAGTAATCAGGAAATGTAAACTTGTACTTTAATGCTGTTGCCATATAAACTAATGTAAATTAAGTTCTACGGCTTTAGTTATTATTTCCAGCGTCTAGGATCTTATATTCGAAGCTCCGTCGACAAACACGATCATCTCTCACAATCGCTTTCAGTGGAGCACTATCACAAAGTATACCAAAGGTATAGTCACAGAGACGAGCACGCACTCGCTCGTCGTTTCAATATTTTAGTAGCGACACAAGACAAACAGAACTCCTTTGTTGGAGGTCAGACGTGTGTGAAGAGAGTTTCCGTGTCACTCATGGACTTAGTTACACATTAGCAGACTTCACAGACAAATATTTTTTTGTTCTCCCATGATCACCATTAGCCGCTTGACAACTCTTAGTTTGTTGTTGTGACATTCCAAGTTTTGTTGGAAGTTTACTGATAGCCGTTGACGCAGTTAAGTACATCAGTTTTATTTTTATTTCCGTTTTTAATTTCGATCGCCACATCTTCCCAGTAGCTTAATGATACCTTCAAAAGATTCAATTTAGATGCCGCTCCCGTTTAAGAAATGTAACAATTTGTCGCTGAACGAGATAGATCACAGAAGGCTATAAAACTACAATCTATATCTATGCTATGCTTAAGTGACGATCCGCGGCCACTGAGATAAGCTATCGGCCGACACGCGGACATTATGAGTCGATTAACATCGCGATCTGGCTCACTTGCCGATAAACAAATATTTTGATTAGCCTACTCGCTACAAATTACATTTGATAGTATCTACTAAGGCGTCGCCGGTTTGCAACAAAATATCTGCACCTAAATTAATAGAACCTTTTATGTCCCACGACGATATCGAGGATCATGCGGAAAACGTCCTCCAATGTCACCATATCGCATTAATAGCAGATTGCGGGGTCTTAGGTTTGTACTAGTTTTATGTTCCCCCGATAACTCTGTATCTATAGGTAAGTTATAATGTTGATAATATCCTCCGGCGCAATAAAGAAACTTGAGCGTAAACAGCCAATAAATAGACATTAAATTATGTTACCACCAACTTATTATCATGTTTTGTGTTTTACAAGGCCATCAAGATAAAAGTCACGCAGATTAGTCGCGCAAACAAAACTCATACGATTGTATTTTAACTTTTTAATAGCTTGCTCCTATCTATTGTATCATCCTACAAGTATTTTATTGTCATACATTTTTATGTCTGCTAATATTTTTTTCGATTCCATCTATAGATATCTCAACCAATAAGTTATGTTATGCGAAATAATAATTGATATTTATGTTCAAAAATTATCTACATTTATATGATTATTTAACCAGCTGCAGATAATAAATTTCATTTCATCTGCTAGATATTTGTATTCTAGTACCTCGTTTATAATATTAACAATTTCGCATAGATAAGCCAAAGGATAAGCTCTTCTTGAAAAGCTGTTTCTATCTCAACACCATAAATAATTGATATTTTAATGTCACAAATGATCTGTATGTAACTATGAAATAGCTTTATCATATAAACGCCTTAATTAAAATATGTGTTTTAAACAAATATGTAGTTTATTCGGAGTGCATTGGTAGCAAAGTTGCTTACTTGTGGGATGCACGTTACGTTATTACAGATACGAGTAAATGAAGCACCGTGTTTTTCGAGCGAGTGCCGTGCCTAGCCCATAAGTTATCGTATGTAATAAAATTAAATGTAACACATTTCTCTTTTTCATGTAATCTTCATAATTTATACACATTTTTAGTTTGCGACGTGTATCGGCGCCTGCGGCTTCGTTCGGACGTGAGCCTGTTGCTCACTCCATAGGCTCCGACGCTACGTACACCGAACCAACTCGGACTGTGTATCGCTTTCGGAATATCATTACATGAACATAAATTTATTTTCGACGTCCACAGTTACTTATGCTTGTTTGCGTTGAGTATTGACTAACTTACGTTGATTACGATTGGAATCGTTTACGAAACGTATAGATGTTTATTTGCCTATCCACCAAATTTTATATGATATTACATCAAAAAGATGCATATATAATGTTAACAAAGTGTTCATCGGAATATGTAATAATAAGAAGGGCATAGTACTACAACTATGATTCGTTCAATCAACTTGCATAATAAAATAATTACTATTCATATAAACATAATTGATCGGTGTAGTAGCCGGCGCGGTCCAATTATGTACTCGTTTTGTCCTCTAATATCTGCCTACACGTAAATATACCGCGGGCACTCATCGTTGCGCAACTGAATATCGTTTAATATAATTACGTTGCCAGCTCTAAATGTCACTGAGTCAAGAGTCGCTGCCGCTGTACGCTTCCATTGATATATAATCGCATAAATTTATATCCAGTTATCAATATCACCGTACATTCATATCTAATTTGATTAATTGTACTCCTGTAAAAGTGCAACGTACCGCTAAAACGAACCGAAAGAACATAAAACGATTGAGAACCTTTTTCAATTCGTTATTGCGAAGACAATGATGGAGGCAAGGAAGCAATTTGTACAGATATCAAGTGAGCATTGAATGGGCGAAATCCATCAACAGTTAATGCTGTTACGTCCGGCGTGATTTATGCGCCGAGGGGCGCGTTGCGCACGCTTGTTCCCGGGAGGGATGCCGCAGAGTGAAAGGCAATAGAGCGCCTCCCGCGGCGGCGCGGGCGCGCGGCCGCTACTCGCGGCGCGTCGCGTCGCGTCGCTCCGTCAGGTGGCGCGCACAAATAATGCAATAAATACGCGCTTATCGCAAATCAGCTCGTCTCACCGAGGGGCGATTTATTCATGAGTCCCGCGCATATGCTTAACCCCGCTTACATTTATCATCGGCACGTAGCTCAGTCAATTAAATTAAACCGGACCATCGATGACAGCTCCGCACTAGATACGCTCCCTTCCCATACGACTGTTATTTATTATTATGTATCGTTCACGCATCGCGCCTCAGCGGGGTGGGTGAAACTCTAAGCGATATTGATACAAATTATTCTCGGACGATGTTAAACATAGGCCAAACACCATAACAGTCTATTTCCCGCCCTCGGCTCAACTGACTAACGGCAGAATGTAAACAAACGGAACATTTTTCTCCCATTTCTGTGTTAGCATCCATATGTAATGGCTTAATCAGATACTATGTATGTTAATACGTATTAGTTTTAAATGTTATCTACCTATTCGTTCTAATTTATCTATTAACTACACGATTTTAACTGTAAATCTTTGTAAGATGCACATCGAAATATCTATTTTTATTTATGTAAGTTTCAATCCACCTGTATGTAGTTATATAAATTTACTAGTTGTAAGTAGGTATGTGTCAGGCCCTGCTGTCTTTGATTAAGACTATCGATCAAATTTTCATTGCAGCAGTTCCACTAGCCGATCAATTCACTCATTATGGAGGTACGTCGCATTGCTATAATAGTAGATACAAAATATGCTTCTTGGTAATAGTGTGGCTAACAAATATTTTTTTAACAGTTGAACAGGATGAGGAATAGATATATTAAACACTATTAAGATTAAATTATATTTAACGTATAATACTATAAAAGGCTCTATTTGTGTAGCCACATATAATTATATAATTAATTGTATGACGCTTGACAATTCTAATTTAAAACAATGTATATCAAATAGACGAAATCGGGATGTCCTCGTTGGTACTTTGTTATTGCCGCGCCGACGACAAGGCTCCGCTTTTAACGCGCTAAACGTTTTATATGTTCATCACAACATTATCCTTTCGACACGGTAGCACTAATTGGATAAAACATCTAAACAAAAAACTTCTAAGAAACAAACACTTTAATAACACGGACGTTCGTAATTTTGAGGCGCAAAGGGAATTCCATTTAACATGTGAATTGGATGTGTCGGGTCGGCGCGAGAGCTGTCATTAGAGGGCGTTGCAGCGAGTTCGGCGCATGCGCAGCGGCCGGGCATCACAGGCTCGGACGACGCGACACCCGAAGGCACGGCGTCAACAGCCTCTGATTGATGGGCGGCCGAGCCTCGCATCCAATGATTGTTAGTGTTTAACTAACAGTTACGATTCAACAGATCTTGATTGATGGACTAATGATATAAAGTAAACACGCGGTCCCGTCGGTAGGTGTGTAACCACCGTCGCTCCAGGCTGACTAGTTTCCATCACTCAAGATTTGTTACCGACAGTTTCGATCGGTTTAATCAAAACTTGCTTTCAATCTTACTAAACATTCAATAGGTTAACTACAGTTTTATGTGATGTACATAATGTGTGTCAATAAGTCATAAATAACATTCATATGAATAGCCCGTGGCACTCTATTACATTGTAAATAAACACGGATTTAATTGTTTAATACTAGCTGACGCCCGTGGTTTTTCTAACCATTTATACATCTGTCTAATAATCTAAAGATAATATATAAATCTAAAAGTAACCTATATTTGCGCTTTTATTTTTTGCATATTATCGCTATATTTACTACTGTTGGCCTTATAGAAAGGCAAAACCAAATACATTTTCTCATTTACTATATAAGGTACCTAGTGACAGTTTTTAGGCTATTGAATACGAAATTAATACCAGATTGTCAAGCACGTACCTAACTTTACACGCTTTGGTACACTGGGCAATTAGCTGTAAATACTTTGTAATTAATACTCGTCAGTCTTCTTTAGACGTGTATTTCTATAGTTAATTTGTAGAGTATTGTATTATGTAGCGTGCTAACAATTATTTGATTGGTACGCGGTACGCCTGGCTATTTGTAAACGGTCGTCAATATGCCACCTTGCTATTAGCATAGCCATTTCCTCAATTAACTTACAACTTGACCATTGTAAAAGCAGTTCTACGAGACATATATGCAAATAAAATACAAAGCTAACAAAAGTAGATATTTAAAATTTAAACAAACTGTTATAAAATAGTTTATAACAGTTGTTGTACCCTACAATCATCCATTTCATTCTGCCAGATAAACCGTGTTTGTAAAATAATTACATAATTGTGTTTCAAACTATTAAACGTTTTGATGTTCTAGTGATATTCTTCGATACCGCATACATTACCTTATATTGTTTTAAAAATGAACCAATTACTATAAGACTACTCACTGCATTACTTTGTTTACCATTCTAAATCGTTAAAGCAGCGATCCGAAACAAAATAAAAAGTAAAAACCCTAATTTAAAACCCTGCTTCGATTGACAATCAAATAAAAATATAATAAAAGTAAAAACAATAGTACGATACTCCATTTTACGATAAAGAATATCGAATTGTGTGAAAGCAATTTGGAGAGCCACCATTCCAGATAATTCAGGCATTATGATGAAAAATTTTACACTTAACGATTATTTCCGGCTGCATTGACCCGCGAGGCCGCGGCCGCGCTCCTCCGCGAGGCTTTACACTTCGCTCTGGTCCATCACGTACATTTAATATTATAAGCTATTAGGCGCCTCGCCAGCCCTCCATTACTGTGTCCATATCATAATACGGAATTGTCTGTTCAACGTTTAGATTTTGTACTTTTTACTTTCATTGAGTGTAAAAGAAAAAGGCGGGACCGTCGGCGCCGGCCATTGTTCTCCGCGGCCATTCGTCGCACTTCATGCTATTCACATTCAAATTAAATGCCTTGTGTACAAAATTAATTTGTCTTTTGTCTTAGCTGAGGGCTGGACGAGCGCCGCTGACATGTCACTGCGCAGCAGGGCGCTCCGAACATGCCCCGGCCACGGGTACTGTCCATGACCAGACGCATAGATCTCAACTTCACTCTATTATTCTATTTATATTACCAACCCGAAGTCATTCTCACAAATATAAATCTTATTAAACTGTATTATATATGTGGTTATATTTCTAGCGTATTGCTTGATATTAATGTTTTTATTGTTAAAACTTGCTTAAAATTGCTGAAGAAAAGTTACAATAACAAAGACTAATGACACGTTAATTTGTCGCTACATATAATATAATATACTGTTCTTCGCCAACTAGGTCATGAATACGTTACTCGAATCGTATCAGAATATATTCAATGATTGATGAGCCTTCGTGATGTCAACGGTTAATTTAATATTATGCATCGCTCAGATGTAATTTCATTGTTTTATTGTGTTTCCATATCTGTAAATTGTAATACATTGTAAATCAACGTTCATGTTTGAGGAAAGAATGGCTTAAAAATATGTTCATCTTGTACATTTTCGTTTATTACGAAACATCGTTTTATATTGTGAGATCATTTCAACAACAAATAAGCCTGCCCAAAAAGAACAAGAGCGCACGCTTCATTCGTTGAGAGATAGCCGTGACGAAAACATTGCACCCCGCCTCACTAATAACATATATTTAGTTACGTATAATTAAAAACTCAAACATCGACAACTAACAAATCACGGACCACGCTGTCGAAATGAATCATTGAACTCAAATTAAGCTATTATTAAACAAAAGATAGATTATTAAAAATCACTACAGTATTCTACGTTCTACGAAATAACAATCACGAGTGAATCACAGCCACACCCGTGACGACTCACTTGTTCTATCTCGATATCTCGCTACGAAGGTGGCAAAACAAGTATGACTATCAGAACTCATAAATAACATAATGCAAGTGTAGCTAGCATTATACTGAGCTATGTTTGTGATAAATATGTCTGAGACGACACAGCGAGCGAGATCAAGTAGATATTCTATGTGTTCACAGTTCTTAATTAATATTCCATGACTTGGCACAACGCGACGTTGCTTCGGGAGATTTGTAACAAAAGAACTATCAATGTTCGATTATAGTGACTACTAATTCTTGCCGATTGTTAATGATCACTTGCATTCACATTAAACTTCGATAAAATTGTGAAATTATTATAGAGCGAAAAATATACATATCGGTCTTGACAAAGGGAAACGTAAATGTAATGCAATATTGCTAACAATTTCCATTACTGGACATTCAAAGGATGAATAAAATAAAGTAAAAAGCTGTAGACAATATCAGTACTTAAATTGGTATAGTTTTATTAGATTTTTGTCAACGGACAACCCAATAGATAAAGATTTGGATTTGCGAACGAGAACACGTGGGTTCAAATCTCACCCATTGCACTACCAACGGGAACCCTCTCATGATACAAGCATATTAACTTATATGTAAAGGTTAATAAAGACGTAAGTAAAATGGAAAAGGCCATATTACTATTAAGCTTTTAAAAACAAGGGGAGAATATACGTAGCGGTCTACAAGACAGTAAATTCTCTCCTTAATTACTAGCCTAATGAGCTTATTTAGTGATATATAGACTAGGTACATCACTGCCTTACCTGTCTACATAACTACGTGATATTATAATTTAAAAAATATTATATCGATTTATGCAGTGATGAAAAAAACTAGTCGATCAAATCATGCATCACCACACCAGACACCGTGTAATCGAAACGCCAATTAATTATCAGAAAAAGCATTGGGACGGATGATCTGTCGGCACTGCGTTAAAGTGAGCGGATATTGTATAGCTGGGCCAAAGTTTTGATGGTATCTTTTGAGCGCGTGCGTGAGTGAGTGGCGAATTCGCGGGTAATTAAATTTTGACGCATGCGCGTTGCCGCCGGCGCGGGCGCATCCGATACCATCGATGCATGTAATTGTAAACTGACGACAGACCCGATACCTAATGAATTAATATTCTGATCATGTCAATATTTTGGCCAGAAAATTGTAAGTTATATTACGATAAATTATATGGAAAATGGCCATTGCTTGCAAATCCTTTAAGTACCTATTTTTATGTTTCATAATGGGTCATAATGGATTGGTAATTTATGAACGTACGAGAAAATCTTGACCGTATAAAATCTAACAGGCGATTTCAAGCTTAACTCTTTGATTGAGCTTTGAAAAGAAATTCATATAATATCTGGCAATAAAATAATAAACCATCAAAGAAAGAAACATAAGCAGAGTCGTATGATTGTTGTTGGTAAAATGTGAAGAGTTAGGTAAGGACATTTCTCGGAACGTTGAGCGAGACAGTAAAGGACTCGCGTCGAGGCGACGTTACCTGGCCATCGAACGGCACTTGAAACCTGTCTCGATCAATCCACCTCTTGTTGCTCGTGTTAAATAAAAACCTCTCTTAAAATACCAACCGAATGAGCCCGTTGACACTTGTCATTCCGGTCCTCAATCCTTTATATTTGTCTTTGAAATGTGATGACAGTGGTACAAATTACGACTACAAATCTGTGCGTCGTTCATAACGCGCTATCTGACGCGTGTGATGGATGCGTGCGCGACGTTCGCTCCGCTCGGATCATTGCGCTGTAATTAATACGAGCGGTACAGACCAGGCCTATGGGAATTGCTGTCACTTTATGTCGTTTTCCGCTCCGTAAGGTAATGCATACAGAGTATTATCAAGAGTGTTTGTTGTTATTGGATACAATACAAAACAATTACCTTACTGCAATTTATTTGTAGGGACGTCGAGTGTCGCAGCCTTACCTATGTTATCTCTTTTTCATGCGTTCTAAACTAGTAAACATAATTTAAATATAACGAGTAAATCGTAAAACCCTTGTAGTAAATAGGGTCTCGTTGCGGCGCAGGCGCATGCCGCGGACGCGTGCTATTGTTGAGCGCAATTTACCGCCGCTTCAATCGCTGAAATATTTCGTGCAACGGGCATGTCCAATTGCTAACGAGCCGACTGCGACGCATAAATGAATAAGCACCTCATACATAGACCAAGTGATTGTACTTCAACATTACTGACCACTTCGAGAGATTTACAGTAAAACAACTGCCACGAACACGAAAATAATGTTTAAAATAGATTATAGTTATGATATTAATCATGCGAGTAATCACAAGAAAACCGTTTATTCCGGTTAACGTTAAAATAATTCTAATATTAGTTTAGTAGTTAATAAAAACATGATTTCGATAGCTCAATAAATATTCTAAATAATTACAAATTAATTTAATTATGTAAACTAATGTTTTTGATGGACCACAAAAAAGTCTGTATTATTTAGTTTATGCCTATTTGTACACCCTCGTATCTTTATTCTAATGCGTTCGCGCAGCATCAAGAGTGGGAATTAGCCGCACTTATCCCGTCTAATGGATCGGTGCACGTGTGTGCTGGCCATTGTGTTGCCCATATCAACCTGAGCCAGCGAGGGTTGGCTCTCGGACACATCAAAAATGTTTATAATATTCAGGTTCTTGAAAAAGTGAGCTAGATTTAGGTGCACCAACTACTGTACACATTTTGTAAGTTTTATAGTTCCATACATAGAAAAGTTAATTAAGAAAAAAATTATGTGTTCAGCTATCAAATAAGGTATTTTATAATAGACAATTACAATTAAAAATTGCTCAATATTATTAAATAATATTTGTATGTAGTCAAACTGTGCAAGCCATAGTAAAAACATTATAGCACATGTCCGAAGGTTTCCCATACGAGTTCTATTCCACGTAGCCTCGAGGCGCGAGCCGCACGCCCGTCATTCATTCTACATACGCACTTTGTTTAGCCAACATTAACTCAAGACAATTATCTTCACCGGCAATCTACGTCTGTGAACTTTCATAAAGCCTATCATTCTAAATTACTAGAGTCGACCTCTTCTGAAATACCATTAGTTTTTGATCAAAATATAATTCTCAGGCCGAATCGTTGCTTCCTTCCAAAATCAAATTATTGCCTTCAATTTTGCATATATGAACATTTGCCTCTTAACAATATAGGTACTTTAATCGTTATTTTGAACTTTACTTTAACTTAGAAAAGATAGATGCGTTGTCATTTCCTTATGTGCATACTATTCTTTACAGGCGGCGGCGGGATCGTTCCTCCAGAGTCCGTTTCACAATGAGTCCTAACGGAGTGCCCTCCGACCCGTCTTATAGGCCGGCTGGCACGTCAGATTCCATTACACTTGTCTGCTTTATTGTCTATAAAGCCTTAAGTGTCGATGATCTCTCGGCGACACATCGACCGATTCTTATTACATCATACTTTAGTGTACAAAGAACGAAATTACACATTTTTACACCGATTCTATCTTAAATGACTATTTCAAACATAACGCTACAATAAATTTAAACTCGAAACTTATCACGAAAGAATGGGTCATTTACGACATCGCGCTCCATTCATGGGCTAATAGTAAAATAATATAGCTGGTCGCCGACAAATATATTTTTGTAACAAAGACGTGTAAAATTTCTCAAACGTCAGATTTATACGGCAATCTCTGTCAGTATTTCAGTCGCTTCGACTATTTAGTCGAGTCGAGAACACGTGTGTGTAACCGAATCGCTTACAAAAGATTAAAAGGTGGTAATTTGACGTTGATTTAGGAAGAGCGAGACTGCTTTCATCGCACGGATTGTCTTACCCCAGATCGAGCGAGCCGTTTTGTCTATGGCCGACACTCAGTCCCTTTATAATGTTTAAATTTATTATTTAAGACGTTAATAAATTTTAAGAAAGTAACTGATTAGTTTTCATTTACTGTGAACAACGTCTTTGACACTGATCCCTGCAGTTACGGCGCAGAGCTTTATTTTCACATTAATTTTAAATGCACGGGATCGCTAATTCTTTATCAATTTGAAGAACGAACGGAAAAATTAACTGTTATAACAGCACATGTCTTTAATAATCGATGCTTTACTATTATGATCCTAAAGTACAAAAGGATAGACAATCATCATAATATGTAGAAAATCAACCATACTTATACGCTAAACATTGAAAATAGCGACTGTGCACAATAGCATTTCAAATACGAGTATATTCGAACTCATAGTTACGTTCTTCATATTGCAAAATGGGTAGCGTGATGTGCAAAACTGTATTCAAATGTTAACCGATTGCAATTAAACACATCGCTAATTATAAAATATTTGCTCTAATAATACTTATACTCATTGACAAATTGATTTATGCAACGAAAAGCCGATACTAGTATTGGATAGGTTCCGAATTGTAATATTAATAATTTAAGTTCTCAAATTTCAACATAATAATATTTGACATTTTATCGTATTTATGACATATAAATAAGCCAGTAGCAAACAGTGTCAGAGTTCTTAAGCTACCCAAAATATTGACTTAGCACGAGGTGTATTTATTATCGAATTTCATATCGAACCATATATTTATTCATGACAGTTGTAACCAACACAGCTGACTCGGATTCCGTAGACATGATGAGAGTTACTTCATAGAAATACTTTTTAATAAACAGTCCCACGGCTGGGCACGTTCACATTTAAGTATAATTAAATGTACAATTAAATGTATAATTTAATGTATGAATATGTTCTACCATGCTGGCTTGAGATAATTCACACATCTTCGAGGATTCCATAATCCGAGAAAATTCTCTGACAAGCAGGTTTTACTTACAATGTTCTTTCCTTTATCATTAAAGCGAGCGAATAACTATTTATAACGCATATAACTTTAAAGATGTGATGAATTGAGCTCTAGACCTCTTTGTGGCCATCCAAAAGCCTATTTAATAGACTATAGCCGTTCTTGTGCTTGCTGCTTACAATTAGAAAAACGACGTTATCAACTACTGTATACTGTATACTGGATCTACTCTTCGCAAATAAACATGTAATATTTGCGAAGAGTAGATCCACCACGCCCCTGAGGATTGCCTATTTCAATAGAGAAAAGTTGACAATAACAACTCCTCTGATGATGGACAGCGGCGTTGTGGGATTCAGGCGTACGACTAGTAGTATTCGGCTTTGAACACAAAATATGCGTCGACACGTGTTTCGCCTCTGCACGAGGCATCTTCAGGATAGTTGGACAACAAATACGCCTATTCGTTTGCAAACTATTAGACACCTATTTTGTAGGTGCGTGACTGGTGAGTTGGTTCCTATATTCGCAATTATTTTAGTACGATAGATTTCTTCCAAGTAACAACTAATTCGATTCTATATAATTAAACAAGTATTACGCCATAAACAGTGATGTTAAATTAACGCATAAAATATTTGATTATTCTTTTCTGCTTTTAATTATCATTTACGACACTCAAAAAATCATGCTTGACGAATAAAAAGGAAAAGTGAATATAATTAAAACGCCAATGTAAATACAAAAGTTATTTCCATCATAAAGAATTTTATCGTGTCTAAAGCTCAATTACTATCTTTTGTTGGAATAAACTCGTATTTTTATAAAATCGTGATTGCGTGCGCGTGCGGCGAGTGCAGCTGCGCTCGCGCCGGTGCGGTAGCGGGCGCGGCGCGCGGCGCATGCGCTGATGTCATCGGCTCAACTTAAATGTTATTTTCCGTCGCTCGCAGTCGCGTGGGTGCGGCAACCACTA
This sequence comes from Catocala sponsa, assembly GCA_963564715.1. Lineage (NCBI taxonomy): Eukaryota > Metazoa > Arthropoda > Insecta > Lepidoptera > Erebidae > Catocala > Catocala sponsa. The sequence continues at coordinate 13,616,888 of OY751338.1, read as the reverse complement.
TCGGCTGTGGTCATACCAAACCCACAAAATCTTTATTTTTGATATTACTTTTGTAAAGTGACTTTTATTAAATTTATCATTAGGTACCTACCGACGCCAAATCACCTGACATGATTTGAGAGGTTGGTTGGCAATGAATAAAAATACTACAAAAAATCTTATACATTTTTACTGTTATTGTAACAACATAAAATAAGTACTGGTCTTGGCTGAAGACCAATGTTATTTTGCCCCTTTAAGACATTTAGTCTGATGTTGGAACTTTGAATAAAATATAGTATTTTTTTTACTATTACTACAATTTCAATAACCTTTCTACTGGTAGTATCATACATCATCTTACTCATACATATAAGATAAAAGTATGTTATTCTATTCATTACCTTTGATACGACACAGATAATTAATTGGTCATATTGTTTTGGGCTCAGTGTAAGCACGGCACGCGCTAAAGTTATGAATGAAATAACGTTTTGCAAGAGCGGATGTTGCGAGGTTGCTTGTCGAATTAGGTTTAGAGCCTTATGAAGGCTTGATGAATGAACCGCCACTCCCCCCGCGCGTACCGCACACCCGCGACTATACTGTACTTTATTGTAAGATCAAGTGATAATAGTGCATTGCACCTCGATTTAGTAACATTGCTTTTCAGGTTTTAATAAATACGCTTATTATAGTTTTTTTAAGACAATAATATGTGTACTAGACAATGGTTATAAGAGCAGAGGATAAAAGAAAAGCTAGAAAATAATTAATACTTGTGTTAAAGATAGCCATTTAGGTTAGACATAGTAAAAAATCTACATACTAGCCTTTCCGAAATAACATGAGGTAGAAGTCTGAGAATGGTCGCATAATGCTGATGAGCTTACTATGCTATCCCTGGCTTAGTTCTAGCGGTATTAAAACAAAGAAATATCTATTATTAATGTAAAACTGCAAAGAATATGTGTTTATGGTTTTTAGAGTTTGGTAGCTTGCGGGTCAACTTAAAATGTAAGCTACTTTACGCAGAAGAACCAGTATTTTGCTGCATAGTGCGAACCGCGTAAATAACGTCAGCAGTTACCCACTACGTCATTTTTGTTACGATTTGTTTATATTATACTAGATTTTACTCACGGCGTCAAAGTATAAAATTTATGAATGTAGTAACAAGCTATTAGTTCAGAGCCTTATGGTCAATTGGATCCAATATCTATCCCATTCATCGAACTGTTCACAATAACCTTGTTTTATAGTACTTAATGTTGAGTAAAGGGATTTGTAACAATTTTAAGAAAATAAAACTACTAGCAAACCAAAAATAATACTAGAATACTTGTTAACCCTTCTAACTAAACTTACTGCTTGGTATAGGAGTCAATTCCGACGATAAAACTGGTGCGAATCTAACGTACACTTAACGTCTCGATCACAAATTCAATGTTTCCAACATTGTACTATATGCTTATGATTATATTAAGGCACTTCATATCCTACAACTGGACCGCTATATTTTACCTTCTCGTATTTGAGACGGACTTAACCAATTAGTAAGTACTATTCGGCATACAATCAAGAAGATTAAGTGACACGATTGACGACGAATATGAAGCTTCATAGCCTGGGGTGAACTATAAGCATAAGAAACTGCTTATTATAATCGAGAAGGTTCGAAAATTCCGTCTATCAATCAGCGTTCAAGTTGCAAAGGCAGGATATTTATTGAGTTGTTTCAATAATAAACTACATTTTGAACTATGTCGAATGGTAATATAGTAAAATAAATTTAAACCAACTCTGTTGATTATGACGTCGTGTAATATAAACTCGCTCTATATTATTAGGTTGGGCTTATATTAAAAAAACGTTTTTATATTGATATTACGTCATTTCATACCAACGATTCTTCTGCATTATGACACGTAACCACGTTTTCGTGGCATGCACAATCGACGTAATGACGACATTGACGAGTAACAATATTGATAATAGATATTACATATTTTTAAAGTGTATGTAACAAACAAATAAACACATATTTACGTCCGTATCTAAGCGATCTTCGTACATTTTTAAAGAAAGTTACAACTGCTTTGGGCCTGCTCCGATAGTGTATACTACTGCATGAAGTTTCTGTTTCGATTTTCGGTTTGGGCAAAGAGTTACTAAGTTTCTTTTGTAAATAAATTCTCAACAGCAGCACAGGGTCAGGTGTTGTGTCCAATAAACGGCGATTAAGAGTGTCCTTAAACCATAGCTGATGAAATGTGTGTATAGTACACGTATGCCCATCTCTTCAAGGATATAGGTGTGAGACTATGTACGTATATATGTATATAGATTTACGCAAACATTTTAGACCTTTATTAAAAAACTATTCCCCACATCAGGGCCAGGTATATTTAAATTTACTAGGGAGAGGCTTTACTCGTATTTTAAATTTAAACGTTTTTCTGTAACGACGGACAACCGGTATCTGCGATTGGTGCATCAACATCGCTCGAGGTCGCACCTAGCGGTAAAGCGTTTGATTTAAATATCGTTCATATTGTACCCATTTTATAATTCGGTATAACCAAGTTATTTTCTTTAGCAATACTTGGTACAAGCCATAGTGATGACCTCTTTAATGCAAACGTGTTATAATATTCCAGCTGTTATTGCCGATATTAAATAAATATGATAACACGTATGTATCTTGAGAACAAACTGTCACACATAGAAATTAACAATCTACATTTAATTTAATCCAAACCTATTTTAGCAACCTTTTTCTTTAAATTGTATAGTAATTTCTGTCGAACATGCAAATGTTTACATTAATATTTAGTTTAAATATTATGTGTTATCGCAGTATATATTATATAACCAATGGTAGATTTGAATAAATGGTTACCCCCACTGACAGCTACAATCGCTAGATTAATCAATTTTCGCTTTAGCAAAGTTTGGTATTAATGTCTTGGCTACAATTATGCCATATCGATCTATACTAGTTATGTCTTTGTTTCATTAAAACGCATCAGACATATACATACATATATTATCCATTAGTCTAGCTGTTTCTGTGGCATAATGTTATCGGATCTAACCACTGAAAGCTTTGATTAATTTTCAGACATCACTGTGAGCCACTGCGGTTTTATTATACTTATCGGCACAAACTAATTTCTAAGCTGAGTAGTCTGCTCGAACCAAAAACTGGCTTAAATAACTGTTGACACATTTGCCTTTGTCCACGGATATTCTCGGCTTTTGACACTACCTACCGAATAGCAACATTTATGTTGCAGTAGTTAAACCCGACCACATGCTGTGGCTTAACCTGATAATTACTATAAGAGAAGTAATGCACGTCCCCGTAGACGAAGAAATTAGAGATGAAAGTATATCAAATTAAAGATGAAAGTATATAAAATTAGAGATGAAAATATATAAAATTAGAGATGAAAGTATATAAAATACTCTAATTTCTTTATATTATAGTTTTGTGGCAACAGACCTACGAAAGCTATTTTTTTATTTATGAAGATTAATCATACAAAACTTAGTTAACCTGTTCTATTAAAAGAGATTGTGGGCTTAAACTCTTACAAGAAGTTGACGAAACCTTCTTGTTTAAAATGAAAGATAACTGTAGCTATTAAAAATGGAATAGCAATTGCGTAATACTGTTGGACAGCACACCCAATGCAAAGTTGCACTCGACAGCCGTTTATAAATGAGTTAAAGCTGTTCGCTTGTAAAACTTTATGACTTGTGTCTTAAATTAACGTGCTCATGGTAATAAATACAGATATAATTACACATCGTCCATAATTGCACAGCATTTATATCGATTACCGCAGTTAATTTGTTTAATATTGTCAATAATATCGATTATAGGTAAATTGATTTCGTCATTGGTTTTATGTGGCTCGTGGACTTGGGTAAATGTTTCATCATAATGATGAGCTTATGACATGCATGTATTATGCATATTCAAGTCTTTCTACGTCAAACTTTCATGCCTTACTATTGTTTATAATATGTTTAATTGTTTATATATTGTATTTGTAGTCAAATATCATATATGATAATATGATGACACAATGGTATGAGTGTCACCTCGCAATCAGTACAGTATTTAAAATTGAAAGTGTCTAACACTTTAAATTTTAAATACTGGTTCGATCTTGTTAACAGGTAAAAAAGTTATGTGAGACACATATAGTATACCTACAGTATTTTTTTATTGTTAAGAATTAAGGGATCATCCAAAAGAGATAAGTAAGTCTATCTATACTTAAAGCTTATGTATCAATATATTGAGGGGTTAGGATATAAATATAAACATTCGTTCATAAAACTAAAGTAAAAGACTATAAATGTAAATAATGAAAATATTTAAGATATACTTACATCACTATGAATTTCAAGCAATTTTTTATTGCCTTAATTTTCAAATAAAGCTGTAACGTTACAAGTTTAGAGCTTTATTTGAAAGGTAAACACACAAATACTTCACCAGTAAAAGTAAACCAGCCTGTGTAATAAAAACAATACATAATTACAAATACAAACTAGAGTTTGTATCGTGGTTAGGTACGTTTAGCAAATGGCTGCGATACTTGTAAGTGCATGGCTAACATACGTCCTTGCGCATTAATTACACGCCATCTAAATGTGGCGTGCCGCGCTCGAGTGTCAAAGTCAAGATTGACGCGCGTCAGTGGCCGAGTGAAATGTCGCAAACGCTTGCGCCGCCAGCCCACCCCTCTCAGGCTTAACATAAAACTTCAATTTGCATAATGCATACAGAATATGTAAACTTATCTGCGACACGCCCTTGCGAGTGACATGGCCTGAGGTGTGCCTGGATAACATTATTCTCGTTGCGACGATATCCAAGTCTAAATAGATCGCATTTGCAAAGCCTCATGTTGTGCGGATTTTATTAGCACCACAGATGCGATGCTCTGATATTATTTTTATACGAACAATTCGAATAGTCGTTTCTGTATTTATAGAGCCATTTTCGCTTCGAAAAAATGTTCTTATGTTCTATTTGTGACCATTTTATTGACATGATACTGTCGTAATGAACTTTTATTTTATATTTTACATGGCCGTTTAAGTGATAAATAAGTCGTGATAGTTGTCATAGAATATTGAACTTGGGTTTGAACTTTCTTTAGGCATTAACTTACTATTTTTACAGAATAGTAAAAATAGTAAGTTAATGCACAGCACAAAAATACTAATTGCGCAGCAAAAAAAGCTAATTGATCAGCAACTCATGGCCAGCAAACTTTAAAGAGATCAAACTAAGTCGACGGAGCCCCGCTTCGCGGGGCTCCTATTTTTTGGTGGCCTTAAAAAAGGAACCTAACATAACCTAACACTTCCGAGACGAAATGCAGTGATTTGAGGCGTATAAATGCTCGATATGCTGTGCAATATTTGCTGACCAATTAGTATTTTTGCTGATCATTATATTTAATCCCGAAATAAACATCGTGACATAATATATCTCACCTTGTTATAATATCTTCAAAGCCGGGTGGTATCGACCAATCTATATTTGGTTGACCACTGCTGAATTATGTCACTTATATTCTGAAACACTTTCGTGCTCATAACTTACATATCATAAGTACCTACTTGATATTATTGTAAAGTTAAGAATGAGAGGCCTATATTGTAGGTACGATGGAGTAATTGTATCTACCTGGTAGGTAAGCAACCGGTGACCACACTTGTACGTGTCTTTTTTGGCAGAACTTATGATACTCAGCGCAATAAAACGTGATTTCATTTGGCACACGACGGCAAATATTATCGACGTAAGGGATCGTTAAAGAGCGGCCATCCGTTCCTTATTAGCCTAACACGCGCCACGAGCCCTATTTCGAATGCAAATAAAATTACAAGGCTACCATAAAAAGTGTTTATTAAGACTTTATACGCGTTTAAAAATTCGTAAAGTCTTATTCAGAGCGAGCTGGGCCCACTCGGTCGAGTTCCGAAGTTTTAAAATTATAAAGTTACTGTCGTCTCGAACTCAGAATGAGACGTAAATGGGCATGTGTGCAAAAAGCGGATACGAGGCGAAATATCTTCTTTCACGACAGAATCCGATCATTGTTGCATAAAATGTGGGATTAAGGGGTGCATACCCTAGAAGGCGCGGCGAGGGCACCCACCGCGTGTAGCTCGAGCACCGCTCGTGTGCCCGCAGCCCGCGCCGCTCGGCCTCACCTGGTAATCGATTCATCTTTTATTGCCATTTGATGGCTGCAATATATCGCATATTGGTGTCTTCAGTGTGCATCCGGTCGCACCGCGTGACACGTACGCAAGCCTCACGTCTCGACAACAACATGCAACGGTTCGAACTTTTGAAATAGCTTTAACTGTACTTACTTAACTTATAACAACAGTACAAGTTCTATCAGTAGTAGTTTTCTAGGTTTAAATTCGCTGTCGGTGTCATCGCCTAAATAGTTATTCGATGTTACAGGTATGAATGAACCTTGCTCAAGGCAAAATCTGTGTTTTTACCATTTAACGTCACTATATATAATAAGTGACATTCAATGCATGAATTTGTTCAAATTAATTGATGTACGTTCAGAATAATTATGACACATATTTACACACAAAATATTACTTTTATAAACTTTATCGGTGCTATAAAATACTAATGCTGCTATAAAATATATATTTTTCACATTTTGTTTACCGAAGGGAAAATTAGTCATTCTCAAACACACTTGACGTTGTAGTCCACACAATATTACCGATTGTTTGTCGATAAACACTATAGTGGATGCAGGGTCAGGTTGAAATCTGATAGCTTTGATATAATTTAATCAATACAAAATATTATCGTTGTCAGCAGACGGAAGATATTAGACAAAATAATACAAAGTTAACATCCATCGCTATCAATTACAACTGGTTGAATTACTTGACCATGCAAAGAAGAACATGTAAACAACATTACTTTTGTATATAACAGATATAAAATGGTGTAATAGCCATCGTCGGCTATAATTTGTGGTGACTCAATTGAAAGGTCAGCTCGGCTAATACACATATTCATATCTGTTATCCGAGCGTCCTCTCTCCGAGACTTTCCAATTAAGCAATTTAGATACAAGACCCGGTTGTGACACGACGTTACACGAATGTAAAACAAGGGCTATCGGAATGATAATTCAGTGATGTAAATAACAATAAAGTTATCAGGGAAGGCAACGTCGCTATGGGTTTTGACAATAAAAAGCGTCGTGGTGTGCGTGGAGCGACCGAGCGGCCGCGACCCGCCGCGCGGAACTATTAGGAGCAATTTATGAGCGCCCTCTATACCGGCGCCGATTCTCTTCTTACCCACTATACTAACTCTAGTTTACGTTACATCTCTTTCTTATAAAAAATGTAAAAAAAGAATAGGAAGACTATACTCAGGTCTTTAGTTTTGGGATTTAAATGAAAGGCTACAAATTATAATGACTATGCAAATCTTTGAAAACATATAGTTAAATATTCATAAATATATAGAAATAGAAAACAAACAAATAATAAAAAACAAGCAAAATAAGTAGACATTGTTTTAAAGATAAATAGTACGAGTACCCTAAAAGCCAAGAAGGTAAACAGTGTTAATAAACTGCAATTATTTTATATTTATATTATTACTAGATGTGCCCCTTGGTTTCACCCGCGTTTATAGTTACTGCGGCGCCCCCGTGAGTCGTAGCGTGATGTTATGTAGCCTATAGCCTTTCTCGATAAATAGGCTATCCAACACTAAAAGAATTTTCAATTCGAACCAGTAGTTCCTGAGATTAGCGCGTTCAACCAAACAAACAAACTCTTCAGCTTTATAATATTAGTATAGATTATATACTCTTGATCATTCTAAAACGAAATCCTTTACTAATAGCCTATATAAAAAAGAGATGTAGTCAAGTTAAACGAGATGTAGCGAGGGGTACAACAGAATCAACGCCATTGTCTCCGACGATGCATTGCATCACGCGCTTGCGCCACTGATATCGCAGCCAAGTGCTTCATGCATACTCTTCTCTCACCTACAACCATATCCACCTCTTACAAATGCATGTTTTAACAAAATTCGGTGCCATTATACGATTAAAATATATTTTCAACCAAAAAAAGTTTTAAGCATTAGCTTTGAATACCGTTATACAAAGTGTTATAAAGATTATTTAATTTTGTCTGATAATTTGAAGGAGCAGCATGGTTTTGTTGACAGCTCTGTGCATGACCATGCCGCTCCTTATAATTAAGTACTGAGCATGAATGCGTAGCATAACACTGTGCTAGTTACTTTTGCTTTCTAGTGCGTGGATCATCTTACCAAACTTATTATTATGCAAATTTGGTTCTACAGACAAGCACGAGACAACTCATGTATCCGCGGACGTAGATATAATATTACAATATAGAAATACAATATAAAATATAGGAAAACACATGCAGTCACTTATCTGAGGTCTTCATACTTTTTTGTATATCATACTCATAAAATTTGACCATGACAAACATATACACGATTACGCCACCTTTTTATTGACATGTTTTGTAATTAGAGAATTGAACCCTTTTATTACGAACAATATGTTAGAACGACACAAAAACAATGTGCGTTGAAGTCTTTTGTTCGGACGAACGGCTCGCGAACTCGACCGGCTATAATAACCGCGAGTAACAACATAGCGCGAGCTGAATAAAGGCTGGCTACAATAAATCAATATTGACAAAATTAACATACAGTGTTAATTATGTTCAATTGTTTATTAACGTTTGGATTGCCGAGTGTAATCTATTGCCATTTAAATAACAGATGAACAATAATGGCGCAACAAGAAAGCATAGTGGACCGGTCTGAGGCTGCATTATTCGGAACCTGTTTGTGTTGCTCTAATTAACAATACACAAATCGTAGCTTGTATGCAAATGAGGCGGGAGTGAGCCGCGCCGCGCGCTCTACACAGCGCACATACACTTGAATATCATCGGCGATAACAAAGAAATGCCGATTTTTATTGGTCGAGGTCAATTTCAACTGTCACTTAACAGATTTTTCTGTTTCAAGTGCACATTGTCTTGAGACTTGATGTTTTAGCTCGTGTTTATTTGAAGACTTTTTGACAGGCTTTATAAATTAATGATATAAATTAATAGCCTTCCAAATTTTACCGAAGGCATTATACCAGGTTGTATATATTACATAGATCTCTATTTACCAATTCTCAGTTAGTAATATATTGCTTAAACTACGTGTATTATTTACCAGTATAATGTTGGCGTAAAAATTAATCATCTCTCTTATATCTTATATGAAAAAGTTTGTAAAGATATTTGTTACACATCATTTGTAAATCGTAAAATGGATTTGATTGCAGCTTGGCATACAAGTAGACCATATTCTAAATTAACACATATAATAATATAATACATTAATTCCGCTATGCGTGCATATTTTTATAAAAGACTAGTTTCTACTATCTAGGCTTTATATAGTTATCTGTAAGTGCCAAACGAATCCGTAGCTAATCAAAGAAACACGTACGCGTTATATAAGTATGATGTATGCATATTGGTAGCGATAAAATGAACACTGTGCAATCTGTCCGCTGTTTGCTTTCGTTTACATTGTACATTCAAACTACAACTAGCAATCCCTTTCATTCCCTTTGATCGCAGACTAACATTTACCGACTTAAATATTTGCGTTCATAGTATACTATATGATCACAAGTATTCTACGTCCCGATGTATTTCAATTTAAAACATTTCTTCTAAATCAGGAAAGCAGTCATGTTAATCAGTGCATTTACTTTTATTTTATCGGTGCATAACGCTAGCTCACATTATCCGCTAGTGAAATCCAAGTGACCAAGAGGTACGCGTCGACGTGTACGCAACCTTATCGTAAAATTGAATTAAAAAAGAGAGATAATAAAAGGGGATCGCGTCGTAATTCTGGCGCGCGACAACGCAGCACTTTTATTTGGAAGGCGCGCGTGTGGCGGGCGGGGGACGCGGGTGGACGACGCCTAATCGTGCGAGCTTTATTGTGTTCCACTTATAACCTTAGCATAACACCCTTGTGTTTTCATTCTCTTATAAAATCATGTGGTAATGCTTTCAATTGAGTATATTTATTATAAATTAGATTAATCTTGAGACTTTATTTGCAGTTTAATAAATGTCAACTTTGTATTACACTGATATGATGCGCAAGCTGAGTTGTAAGTAACAGTCCAAATTATTCGTCTTATACACTGTAGCTAGTTTGTAGAGAGGTCAGTTTGACTAAGTTTTTTTTTTGCCATCCTGTGTGCTGATCAACTGATTTATGCTAATTTGATTTTAGTTATTCTCTGCGTTCAAGTCCGCTGAACCAAATATTATACAATTGACTTCAGTCAAGTCTTAGAATACCACAGTTACCTAATTATAAATCTACTATGTCTGTGCTGTTGCGGCTCGATAGCTCAAATCGTTTAGGAGCAACGATAAAACTTACTTGATAACGTAATATTGTCTTCTGTTTTCGCGAATGTTATTCATGGAAATTAAACTACTTTATACGGATTTTATCGCGTTGTTTATTTGACACTTTATTGCATAATTTTGAAAACTGTTACACTACTACTACTACTATTAGAGTTTACTACGAAACGTCGGGGAAAGTGGAAACTTAAATATAAATAGTTTAAATAGATGTAATAATTTAATTAGCTTAAAAATTAGTAAAGTCTATTAGTAGTAGTAGTGTAACAGTTTTCAAAATTATGTAATATAGTGTTAAATAAACAACGCGATAAAATCCGTATAAAGTAGTTTAATTTCAATTACTTGATAACGATTTAACTAAACCTAATACAAGAATATAGACTAATGTTAATATAATGAGATAAACTAAAACGTTATTATTTTTTAATCATATTTATTTTTCTATAGCATCGTAGTCTGCTTCTACTTTAGAACTGAATTTTTAATAATACGTACGAAATTTATCGGATGCAGTAGGAGTTAACTGAGCTTTTAAAATGAAGCACATATTTTTATTTTCGTTGATATACTTTAATTTAAAACGAAATGAACCTAAATATTATTCGCGGGTCCAGTAAAGAGCGTGCTGCACATTATGGGCCGCGGTCCTCGGGGACAATCTTCTTTTATTTATATCCGCTGTGTAACATCTCGCACCTCTCGTCCGCTCAGCCACTCGAGACGCGAGCTCGCCGCTCCTTGCTCATAATACTAAGATCTTGACGCAACACTCCTTCATACAATCTACTATATGCCCAATTATTGACATTCATTTTATTCATATCATAGGCATCTATCATCTATATAATTCTGTAAAATTTTGTTAGATTCAAAGATATAGGTATGTACATATTTAATTTAAAATTTACCTGTAAATGATGTTAATGATAGGATTTCGTTAAATGTAAAGATTGCAACCTTACCTTTTCTTTCTCTTTAAATCAATCTTTAGTTATTATAACAAACAAATCTAAATATGTACCATATTAAAAAAAACTATAACTGCAAAATAGACCGCATACGTTCGTTTTTGTTTGAGAACAGTGTTACATTGTCTCATTGTATGAAGTTTTTATTGACACTATGACATAAGTGTGTAACATAATCAGAACACAAAAGTCAAAATATTTATTGTCTTTCTTCGTTTTACGATCAGCCGCAAAATATTTAAACAACGCTGCGACACGGTGTCGCAAATCTTTAAGTTATTTAAATTGTTTACTTTTATTTTCTTTGGGATTAAATTTATTTCTACCAAAATATTTGCTTTTTAAGTCCTTTGAGGCTCAGTATCAAAAATATGACGTTCGTCGTGAGTAATGCAATTTGTTAGCGCACATAAAATCTTACATTTATTATTTTTTATTTTTGTGGTAAAAGTGTTTTGTTAAATTTACTTAGCTTTCGTAATAGTCATTTTCAAATTAATGCAGTTTTTGTTTAAGTAATTATATATTGGACTTCGTTTTAAATCGTGAGAATTTCCAAATCATTATTTAATAAAAAAGACATGAATAGGATTTACGTTAAATGACAATATTTTTTTAATATCAGTATAACAAAGTCATCTATCGTTACAGTACGATGAATCATGTCGCCTTATAATTGTAGTATGTTCAGAGAACAAATAAGTTTTATATAAAACTTTCAGATCACAACCATCATTAAAATTATTGAATATGATCGATTTTGTCGTTGGAATAATAGCGAGTTTGTTGTTTAAATTATGATATCATACAACATTCATTTCCGGTTTATATCAATATGTATAAAGTGTCATATTCATAAATCATTTTGGTAGTATGAAACCTAATATTGACCACGCGTCTTGCATTCAGATGTGAGCGGGCCGCGGTTCGGCGCGCGGGACCTACCAGGTGCAACGCATCGCGGAGACAATATTTTTATTTTCATCGAGCGTAACATTGGAAGCGCATTTTTCAGGGTACGACGCAGCCGTCTGAGCTGACTTGTAATTTCAAGTGTTTACCCTGTGAGCGCAGCAGGGCGTCTCACAACAATGCCCATATCCTTTTCACATAAAATATATGAAAAGTCCGGCTACCAGCAAGCCACGGATCGACGGTCCGATACAGCCACTGCATTATACTCGCTAGCTGCCTACCGAGAACTTTTTATGAGGGATCAAATTGATTGGTTCGGTGATAATATCAGAGTTGTGCGTATTGTGCTCGAGAGCGCGGCTGGCCGCTGAGCCTTTAACACGTCGCGCCATCGGCTTCCGTTACCATCGATTACGTATGCAGCTATACTTCTCACACCTTTTAAGAGATGTAATTTAGAGATTCTAAGAGATTGTTGCTTGTAATAGATATGCACATTTTAATGCGGCGGTGAAAGGTTGTAAGCTCTCGGGTTTTCAAATAGTCGATCACTATAAATATTAGAGTATACCACCAACAGATTAGGTGCCCGCAAAGCAATACGGAGTAAGTTATAAGTTGTGGTGTTCGTAATGACTTTTTCATGGTTCCAACTGACCGTTAGGTATCACCATCGAAATTGAATCGAGTTTAAGATACAGTTTAAATTTATTGAGCGCTCGCAACGAATCATCTGCAGGCAGGTCGAGGCAGGACGTGCCCCGCGAGCGAGAAACACAAAACCACAAAGATAAAAATATATTACAAAATGAGGCCCACTTTGTGTTTTGAAATTACAATCAAATAAATTACTTTTTATTGCTCAATCTTGTTGGGTTTTATTAAGGTATCGGCGCTGAATGCGAGAGAATAAAACATGGCGGGTTTACGCGAGAGACACGATGTTTCCGTGCGCCTTGTAGCCGACAGATAAACGAAGGTGCTTTACATGGCCCTCGAGTTTTTGGAGATAAGCCATCACGACGTGTTCATGTCGACATGCGGACAATGAAGTAACACACGGTCACTTTCTCTCGACACTCTTTGCCTTCGGACACATCAGAAACATTGAAAATAATGCACGAATTTCTCGTAATAGCGCTTTACTTCACGAGAAAGTGGTGGTGTTACAGAAACCCTTCAAAATGTTAGAATACAATTCTTCTAAGAGATATTTATTATTTATAAATAATTGAATTGTTCACTATTAAGTTAGTGGACTACTAACTTAATAGTGAACAACAATGGAGAGGTAATATTTTAAACTTTTTAAATATAGGTACACAGTTGTCTAACGGTTGGGCTTTATCTACTGAACGGACACATATTTTTCGGGCTCGGAAAACTTTATTGATGTCAACAGATTACCCCATATTATAAGGCCATAACACAGAACGGAGGATACATATCCATGATATGTATATACCGCGGCATCAATACCAGCCACGCGCGTAATTTTGCTTAAGACATAAATTAATTTATGTACCTTGCCGCATAGACCGTCAATGTGGGTTTTCCAGTTACGATGTCTATCAATTGTGATAACTAAAAACTTTGCACTTTCTACCTCTTCAACTGTTTTATTTAAGTATTTTATCTGTAACTGGGGACGTTTGCTATTGTAACATTGAAACTGCATCATTTTCGTTTTACTTAATATTGAGGGTGGTGTCGTCAGCGTATAATATGCAGTTATGGGTGATTACATTGGGCATGTCATTTATGTAAAGTAGGAACAAGAAGGGTCCTAATATACTGCCTTGGGGAACTCCACAGGAGTTTCGACGATAGGGGAACCTGTATACGGTCTTTTCAGATGCGGTATGTCTGGATATCTCCACGCATTGTAGGCGGCAACTTAGGTAGCTTTCAAGCCATTTCAACGTATTTCCTCTTATACAATATCGATTTAGTTCATAAAGAAGTAGTTTATGGTTCACGAAGTCAAAAGCTTTTGACATATCCAAAAATATAGAAGATATAGGCGTCCTTTCGTTAAGACTGGAAGTAATAAATTTCGTAAAACTAAAACACGCAAGAGTTGTAGATTTGTTTCTTTTAAAACCAAACTGTTTCTCTTTTAGTATTTTGTAATTTGTTACAAAAGAGTACAGCTTATCGTACATGATTCTTTCAAATATCTTAGAAATAACAGGTATGAGAGTTATAGGTCGATAATTGTTCATATCACTTTTGTCTCCTTGTTTGTAAAGTGGTTTTACAATAGAACATTTTAGTCTTGTGGGGAATATACCTTGAACAAATGACACATACGCTTTATACGCAGGATCGGACGCCGGATCCTTACTTTAGTCTACTTTGTGGTGTAAAACTGTAGTTCAAAAGAATGCAAACAATGTAATCATGCAACATAAACTTCTCAAATATGTGTAAATATATTTATACTGTTAGTTTTAGCGATGATGATTGATAGTGTGCAGAACTTGAACTAAACACATTTAACCGCATGTATAAAATGCACACTAGAAATAAGGGACTTACATTTGAAGTGAAATAGTGGGTCATTCCGAAATATATGCAGAAATGAAAGATAAGTGTACATATTTCATAATTTTTAAATATATTTACACGTACTTATTCTTTTGCTATTAAAATTGATTCAATAACCATAGATGGCACGCTTGTCGAATAATTACTGTATTAGTGAGTTACACAATAATTATTTTAATCATGCCACAACATAAATGTTATCTGTCTAAAGTTATATTATATATTAAATTTATAAATGAAGAGTTGTTCCCTATAACTTCTCGTTAAGCCTGCTACATTTTGTAAGCGGTTACCATTAAACTTGTCTACGCAACACATCTCTCGTTGAGTGCAGACGACAGTCTAGATGTTACTTTCCAACTTCTAACTGGATGACAAACCGTTCTTCCAGTTTGAAAATATACAAATCAATAGCGAGACTGCGGAGACAAGAGAGCATATCGTGTTGATTAATGCTGATTGCTAAAGTGCGTCGACGCATGTATAAGTAATGTTACAGCCCACCACGGCGTTTCCGTCTCAACCGGTCCTAGAACAATGTGCCCAAACATTTACTTATTCACCATTCAATGTATGGAATCGCCCCCATGACTTAGTGGACAGCGACCCATAAGCACTATTACCGACGCATAATATACCTAATACAATTACGGCACATTCATCTTAGTATCGCTTTAGAAGATAATTGGCAATGATGCCAATGATATACTGGAAAGTTGAGACAATACTAAAGTACGGATCGACCATCTAGGAGGACCCTTAGCGCTTAGGTGAAATTTCTCACAGTTATTAGCAATTTAGTAAAGCATGTGCAGTGTAAGAAAGGTCCGGTTATGATGGTGCTGTGGAAGCGTGGAAATCTGCGCGAGAGCACAATGCGCCGCGTGTGTCCCTTGCCCAAGGAAACCCATTTATCATCGTCACCTAGCGACCCGCGACTTGTAATTGTGCGCCATATTGTTGCCTGAGTTATGGGCCCTGTGCGAGAATATAGTCTCTTCCGCTTAACCTGTGCATAAACATTTATTGAGACAGGTTTACTAAAATTAAAAACATAATTTTGTTCGATAGAGCAGAGTGTTAGTTATTTAGTCGATACATGTACGAAACACCTCGCAGTCCTTAACAAAAATAATACAAGTAGTTGTTTAATTGATTGTCCTACGATTACATTTAATTAATTCATATTGTGTGTCTTAGCATAACATATTAAACAGTTTTATTTCATTTCTCAGCAACAACATCAGTGGATTTTATTGAAAGCGTACCCCACGCAGCGCTACTAGACAAAAATCGCATTGGCTTCCCATATATTTCTCCTGTCAGCGTTCAAGGGACAATACGGTAAAGGATTGTAGAAAAGTGAGCATAAAACAGCGCGCACGCGAATCGGGTAGCGTCGATCGAGCGGAACATCAGCATTGTGACGGGAGCGCGCGCGGCGGGTGCGCATTGGGGGGAAGGGAAGGATGCGCGGGCGCACGATCGAGCCGCGATTTGTCGTTATTTGCGCACGCGGCTGCGACGCGTCGCGGACGCGCCGACTTATGACGGCCCTTATCCTCCATCGCGGGAGCCACTCCGCGCCTCTTGACATCCCTCTCCAGATTGTCGCCTACCTGTTGCTAGTATTTCTCACAGAAACAATGAGCCTTAAAGGTTTATTATGACAGCAAAACTGCACAATGCGTTTTAATGGTATTTCATTGGCTTCCAACTATAATTGAAAGCTAATTTTAAATGCTTAGGTACTAGTTGACTTATACCGTTAACTGCTGATAGATACATTTTATTACCCCTAGCCTCGGCGTAATTGAACAACAATGTAATGTTTAGATGTCTATCAATTGGTAGTTCTAAAGCAGCCAAGTCTATTTTATGAACGTTTAGAAATTGGTTTTGAGTGTCCATTAGAAGAGACACTTTTGTATAGTTAGCAAGTGGCGGAGTGACGAGTAATAGGTGCGTTGAGTCAGGCCGCGGCCGCCCGGAGCGGCCGACGAGCGGCTGTAGCCTATAATAATGCAGTACGACGACGCTATCAAAGCCGACGATCACAGCCGAAATCAATTTTAAACAAACTCTAGCCACCACCTACAATTATCATTGTACTGAACAATGCGTACCCACTAAATATCGCCGCAGTGTTAGAGGTCACCACGATCCATCGATAATGGACGGTTCTTTTTGGATCGCACGAGATACAATCGCGATGATTTGTTGATCCTACGCAAGCTTAAATATTGAAATTAACATTCATTTACGATTTTTATCTATCATACAAAGAATATGATGCGAATGAGATATTAATATAAGACAAAGCGATGTGAGTATTGGCTTTATTTTTTGTATTTGTTCATTTTAACTTTTATCCTCAGGCTATTTAAAGAATGTAATAAACAAGCAACTATCAAACAATTTTAAGAACTGCATGAAAAGAAAATAGTTGTTGACTCGAGGCGCTTAAAAAGCGTTGCTATTTTCAGTGGAACACTGAATTATGCCCTTTTTAATATTTATTTAAAGTTTAAGCAGACGTAGGAAAGTTGTAGAGGTGGCGGGAGCTGGGTGGTCCCGGCGGCGCCTGCCCGCGCATCTACAATCACACCGCCTTAGTTAACTCTAAATGCAAATAGAAAAGGTCACACTCGTTGTCGAGGAGAAAAACTATTCATTAAGCAAATACAACGCAATTTCAATTCCACATTGCTCTTAAACTTAAGCATCGTAAAGAAAATATTATCTATACAAACAAATGTTAAATTAATTGCCTCACGTACGCGTTTCCATCTTAATTAAGTTTATTTAAAATTTATTACGCATTGTGGAAACACTAGTACAGTACAAAAAGCAAAGGTAATTGATATATCGGCAGGCGAACGCACGGCAGCCGGGGGCCGTCCGCCACAGTAAAATTAAAATTGATGATCATGTAAACTTTATTAGTGGAGGCATAAAAATGTTGAAGTAAATCAAAGAGTGCGCTAGTATATTGCATGACACGCCGTGATCTAGTATCGGGACACCGTTAACACTTTATTGCCCTTCATACTTCTTGCACCATTCCGAGAAAGTAAATTACTCGTGGCGATCGTAAAAATAATGCCACATACGGTAATACGAGTAGGTACTTCAGCTTGTCGCTGTCAATTTTTATGACACACTCACTTGATATCGCAAGCTTAGTAAAGTGGCGATATTTTTTCTCTGACATCACGTCGGCTGCAAAAATCTATTGTAAATAAATAAACAATAAATCAAGAATATTTTTCACCTTTAAAATTATCGATGATCTTAAGAGTAGATACTGCTGATTATATGTTGAATATTTAAATAAAAATATACAAAAAAGAATAGTGAGTGAAATGTGAGTACTCGTTGGGAGTACGTATGTATTATTAAATTAAATTGCATTTCAACAAAATATTTACGAGAGTAGTAATTTTTCATGGACAGGACAGGCCCCGCAGCGAGCGGCGAACCTACTCAGGCGCGCCTCGCTTTGGACACAAACCACTAGCCTTACCATGCACCTCATTGCGCCACTCCGATAATAACTAACTCGCATTTCTGACAAATGAGATATTTATATAAAAAAATATTAAGCAGACTTTCAACCACTTAAGAATCGGACATAAATACGAAATAAACCTTAAAACTGCGTCAAATTTTATTACCATAAATATTCTGTTTTAATTTATAATAATAGATACTTAATGAAATTTATCCTGCAAATCTATCTGTTTCGAATAAATTAATGAGAAACAATAATATTCTTAAAGAGCCCCGTAGCAATATCACCGGTTACCAGTCACCAGAAACGCATAAAATAAAGCTTAGTTCGCATTGAGCCCATCGCTCAGTCGTTGCAGAGATTACTTCATGAAAGCTCACGAGACGATCGTTACCGGCCGCCGTCCGCAATCAATCCTTACTGCATAATTAAGACACTAAAATACGAAATTTATTCCTGAGATAACGTTTATCTTGAGATATGTATTAAATCGCTCAAGATACTTGTGCATCATTTGGTAATATTTAAAGAACATTTTAATTGATAAAAGGACATAAAATAAATACAAAAATAAATGATGAAGCCGGTTCGCATTTACGATTCTGAATTATGGGATTCAAGTTCCTACATTAAGGCATTTGTAACCTAGTTTAAATTACCAGTATTTATATTTAATGCAAATAGTTTCTTCGATTTATGGAGAACGCTTGCAAGCAATATTTCAATTATCTATTTAAGAATCATCATAATATCGAAACGATGTATCAGAGTGGTATGTATGCACAAACCACAAGTAGCCTTTGATAAATGTCTCCGGGATCGGCGAACACTACACCCGGAGGCTTGTGCGAAATAATTAAAACTACTTAAAATTCAAACAGAAAGTACCAGTAGCCTGTTTGCGGCTCATTTAGCGAGAGGAGGCCGGTCGGATGGCACTGACGACCATTACTCTCCCGGCCGATTGATATATTCTTCGTGGACATGCGATCGGCGACACGTCATTCCAGTGTTCACTGCGTCCGCGCCGACCCGCTACCGCTCGCTACTAGCTACTGCCTCTATATAAATAAACAAACCTTACAAAGTAATAAATATCGGGTCCGCCTCTAACAACGTATGTGACTATAAATCGGACACTTCTTTTATTGCTGCACATCTAGACCAATTAAAATTAAATCGTAATTGTCGATAACCGTCAATAAAATTGCTTTACCTCGATGTTCGCCAATAATGAATGTCAGTTCGATCAAATGAATTATTTATTAATAACTTTAAGATTTTTCTTTAATTAACAGCATAAATCAATATTAATTATAATTTTACGATATGAATTGAGGCTGTTTGTATTTTAAGGGGAGATCGTAACCACAAATCATGGCAGCTCTGCCTCCTGATCGGTGTCCGCGTCGTCTCATCCAGTAAGCGATCGAACGAATAAGTCGACGTCAGATTAAACACAAATATTTACATGTGTACAAAGGAAAAGAGATAAAAGTTTACCTTTTACAAGCAATTTGAGGTTATTTATTATTTGGTGTGGCACGACGCAGGCGCACTGCCGGCTGCGTTTTGGTGCAGCTTCTTTATACAGAAGCCATTATAAGTATCAGTTTCAGATCATAGATCATAAACGCATTTATAATGCGGAGGTCGGGATACGGGGGGTCCTGTCGCGTGAGGCACTGCGCTCATTGTTGACTTTTTATTGTCGCGCGTATGTCACAATTTTCGTGGACCTCACCAGAGATCGAGGCATAAATATCTATCACAGGAGTGTTCCGTTTCGGATCTATAAGTATTTATGTGAAGAGCTGGAATGTATTTAAATCATTGAAGTATTCTAATCTTTATTTTATGAATATCGTAAATTACATTTTGATTTTAATAACTTATTTACTGTTTGTGTAGGATACATGGTAATTAATCTTGATGATGTTATCGGAGCAAAAATTAATATTTTTCTGTTCTCAAAATATGTATTTACTAGGCTGATAATTCAATAACTATATGGTATATACAATAAAAACATAAAGGTTGATGTGGTATGTATTAGTGAACACAATATGGTCGAGGAGGATATCAGCTATTTGAACGTATCCAACTTTCAGCTAGCATCATACACTGCCAGACACAACAGGTATGGAGGATCTTGTATTTTAATACGTCATGGCCATAAGTATGTTCCACTTAATAAAATTTCGTCCTTGTCTATAATTAATACTATAGAATGTACTGCAATAGAATTGAGTAACCACAATAGCATTATCGTAACCATATATAGGCCACCTAAAACTGATCTTAAATTTGTGACTCATTTTTTTGACGTATTTGATAAAATTTTGGGCAAAATCTGTCTGAGAGGTAACAAAAAGGTAATTTTGTGTGGAGACTATAATATAGCCTTATTAAAAGATAACAAACTGACTAAGGAACTTTTACAATTGCTTCACTGCTATAATTTAAAATATGCTATAAAGACAGCAACAAGACTCGGCAGCTGTACCTGTATTGACAATATATTTTATAATCTTACTCACTGTCGAAGTTAAAATATAGAACTGGCGCTCTCAGACCACAAGGCACAGACCCTCAGCTTCTGTGTTAAGAAAATTAGTAGTATCCCATTCTGGTACATAATAAGAAGTGATTACTCAACTAAAAATATTATAAAATTTCAGAGTTGCCTTGCAGGTTTACATTTCAATGAGGTATATAGTACTAAGGATCCCGACTTAGCTTTTAAATTATTCTTAGAACATTACAAGCTATTCTATAATTTATGCTTTCCGGAAATAAAAATAAGAAGAACTCTACAAAAAAAGTCGAAGTGGATTTCACATGGTATCAAGTTGTGTAGTAAACGTAAGAGACAGTTGTTATGGCAGGCAAGGTTAACAAAGAACCCAAAACATAAAATGCAATACATCAACTACACAAAAAATTATAAAAAAATTATAAACTTAACGCAAAAGGTTCAAAATAACCATTAAATAAACACATCTTATAATAAATCTAAAGCTACTTGGCAAATAATTAAACAAAATAACACAAATTACACGACAGCAGAAATTGAACGAGTCAAGCACAATGACAAGTTAATCAGGGATCCTAAAATCATGGCTGAAACATTTAATTATTACTATGTAAGTTTTAGTTAAGAATAATCATTCAAATACTTATAAGTATTCGGTGACATCAAATAATCTCAATTCCATATTTCTATCTCCTGTTAATGATTCTGACATAATAAAAATAATCATGAACCTTAAAAACACCAATAGTGTCGGTATAGATGGAATAACGACAAAAGTAATTAAACAGACCTCACACATTATAGCCCCAGTCTTAAGTTACATTATCAACTTATCAATAGAATGTGGAGTCTTTCCTTCCCAATTAAAGACATCAATCATTAAACCAATATTTAAAAAAGGAGACAAAGATTTAATGGAAAATTACAGACCTATAGCCATAATACCTGTATTTGCTAAGATATTTGAAAAAGTAATTCATAAGCCTCTTTATGAATACTTTGAGAAACATAATATTTTGGCAAGTGAACAACATGGGTTCAGGAAAAATAAAAATATAAACATTGCAATTTATAATATGCTACACAAGGTTATGACTAATATTGATAAAAAAGTACCTGTCTCAGCCATGTACATGGATCTAAGTAAAGCCTTTGACTTTGTGGATCATAATATATTAATGAAAAAATTATATACATATGGTATTAGGGGTAATGCCTATGAATTAATGGCGTCATATCTTAATGACAGACAACAAGTAACACAAATTACTAAAATTGATACACAAATTACAGAAATTACATATATATCAAGTCCTAAGAGAATACTATATGGCGTGCCACAAGGTTCAGTTATGGGGCCACTCTCATTCCTGGTTTACATAAATGACATGCCAAGAGCTATCAATCAACCAACAATCCTATTTACGGATGACAGTACAATTATATTCGAGGGACATAAAATAAAAGACTACGAAACAGAAATTAATAACACTATGCATGACGTAGTAACTTGGTTACAAAATAATAATTTAAAACTTAAAATTAAGAAAACTAACATTATGCATTTTAAGCACAATAGGAATAAAAAATCTAATAATAATATTAATATAAATTTTGATGGACAGCAAATTGACGTACCACACACTACGAAATTTCTCGGAATTCATATTGACAATAATCTTACATTTAACACACAAATCTATGACATTATTAATAAAGTACTGAGATTTTCATATGCCCTTTACATGTTGAGTAAAAAAGTCAATAAAAAGCGGTTACATCTGCATACCATGGATATGTTGTATCAATATTAAAATATGAGGTTATTTTTTGGGGGAAACTCTACAGGCAAGGAACAGGTGTTCCTGGCGCAAAAGAGATGCATTAGGGCAATATGCCATCTACAAAAAACTGACTCTTGCAAATTTCATTTTATTAACTTGAAACTACTTACATTTCCTTCGATTTACATATATGAGGTTGCCATGTTTGTTAGGACTAACACTAATCTTTCATGAAAACAACAAGAAATCGCAAAAAACACGTTTATGCATAGTACCCTCTCGGACTGCTCTCTTACATAACAGTGTCTTTTGTATGGCTGTGAAGATATACAATAAGGTACCCACGGCAGTGAAAGAATCAGAAAATATTGCCACATTTAAAATCATACTTCGCGATTTTTTGATTAGTAAAGCCTATTATACCATAAATGATTTTCTAAATGATATAATATTGCTATTAAATAATAATATACGATTTTGTGACACAGACCAATTTCATTGACAATTAAACATTCTTTATTTATTATTGACAAATACACTAAATGGATTAAAAAGTATTGTAAAGGGTTGTTTTTAGACATATTTTGATCAGTTATTTATTTATTGTTATTTTAAATAATTAAGTGTAATATTTGCATGCCAGTTACGGTAAAATACAGTGGACTATTTTGCTTTATGTACCATCATCCCTAACCTGTATTTAGCAAATAATGAATTTTGATTTGATTTGGTATTTATATTATTTTTAAAAGCATTGGATATTTCAATTGAAATTTTCCTTTACTTTATTGAATGCCAAGGTGAATCCTTAATTTTAAATTCTACTAAGTATGTGCGCCATGGCCATTTTAATTTTTTTCTACCTTTTATTTTATACTAGATGTTCCCGCGGTTTCACCCGCGTTTATTGTTACTGCGCCGCCCCCGTGGGTCGTAGCGTGATGTTATATAGCCTATAGCCTTCCTCGACAAATAGGCTATCCAACACTAAAAGAATTTTTCAAATCGAACCAGTAGTAATCACGCAGAATAAACCAGGAGAAACATCGTTTGTACTATGTCTGTAATGGGTAATTATTTTGCTGCGATGTTATTTTAAAACTGCTATATCTCCTAAGATATTCATTGAAATCGAATGATGTAAAGGGCAATTTTGTTTTAAATTAAATACTTGTGATGAATAACGTATTTATTTGGATAAGGATTAATATCATGTTTATAAAAATACCTTCGCAAATAATGCATTATTTTAGAACAAATTTCGTTAGCATAAAAATGATAATAGTGAGCCAACCTTAAAAGATAGACATATGCTGTCGCGGACTTTTTTTTTGAACTTTTAAAGGGGAACAATTCTGTCATACATGATTTTTGCGAAACTTTAACTGTTTACGCAGCGCACGCAGCGGAAGCTCTCAAAAGGAAAAAATACTCCCCGATTTTGAAACATTCTTCATTGATGCTCCGCTCCTATTGATCTTAGCGTGATGATATATAGCCTATAGCCTTCCTCGATAAATAGGCTATCTAACACTGAAAGAATTTTTCAAATCGGGCCAGTAGTTCCTGAGATTAGCGCGTTCAAGTAAACAAACAAACAAACAAACAAACAAACTCTTCAGCTTTATAATATTAGTATAGATATTTATTTAATAATTTGGAGTCTTAAAACATACCATAAATAATGTCACACAAGTATAGGCAGAGCAGCCATGCTTCGCTAAGGTGTTAGATCCCACGTAACACAGGGCGAAAGCTTCAGACACCGTTCTGCTATTATACAATTATTTAAAGTGAAATTCCGTTTTTGTAATTAGCCTATATCTACTCCAAGTTTTTAGACAAATAAAAAGGTATGCTAATCATAGTTTTAACTACGTCATTAGTACTATTTTGTTCAAATATTTTCATTAATAATAAAGCTTGACTTCGTTCACTTGGAATTAGCACCGTTGTAAATAAAATGCACTTGGAAAAATTGCTTATTTCTTGCCCTAGGTTTCAAGCTTTCTCTTAACCAAATTATTTTTTCTGCTAAAACCTATGGATAACAGGTAGGTATGGATAATAATTAACTACCTCTTAGATTGGAATTAGCTTTATGGTTAAAATTTGTTTTTGTTAGACAACCAAATTTAATCGTTTCAACAGATGTATGCATATTACCTTAAATTTTTAACGACATTCATTCAGATCATAGATTTTTGCCGAGCACGCCACGTCCACCTGCCGCCGACTACTTACGAAACTCGCTCAATCGTGTAATAAAATGTTAATAAAGTGCGTAAATCAAGATAACGTCAATAGTTAAGAGTTCGACACAACGAAATAGTCGCAGCCGAGGTGAAGAAATTACTCCATGTATGTCGAGACATAACTCTCCCGGCTTTTCTCCGCATGCCACAATCTATGCCACACGAATTTCAATCTAAGGGCACTTTGTCGCTAGGCAAACTTTAAGCAGCTTAAATCTCACATTAAACTTCGAGAACAGATTTGATATAACATGATAATAATTAAAAGGATAATTTTAAAAGTAATAGTTATTAAGGTCTTAAATTTATTAGTGATAAATTAATTCCTAGCCCCGCAAACTAAGCTTAATTCTTGTTTTAGGAGTGTATTTACCGCGGTAATGCAGTAAACGCACCCGCGACACAACACGAATTAAAGGCGTTCATACAGTTAGATGATGCTCCAAAAAAATATAAACAGCTCACACAGATATATCACACGACCAAATACCTTATTAAACTCTCTTGCAAACCATCTAATCCAGTACGCAGCTAAAAGTCAGACAACAAACTATCAACTACAAACTCTCATCTCAGTACGAATTCACGTTAAGCCCAACCCTTAATTACCTCGCGTACCTTTTCACAATCAAAATATAAACATACATATCAATTCCAAAGAGTGAATTATTATTTTTATATTCCAATATTATCGTAGTTTTGTTAATTGCTCAAATCAAATCAATAAACTTAAAGCGACGGCCGGCACGTGCTTCGAATGCACATTTCCGGGGACGTTAACGATCGTAGAATATAACTGTACTCGCGGTTAAAATATTTTCTTGCTTAACCAAGTTAAATGACTAATATATGTGTCGTAAATACCATAAACCAGCTGAAAAAAAGTTTACAAAATCCCATTCATTAATGATACGGTATACATTGTATGGTGACATCGATGTTGTTTTTGTATAAATTTGTTCCACTATTGAGAAAAATGGATGAATGGCTACACCATTTTCTGAACTTTGAACACAGCTCAACCTGCTAACCAAGCCCTATGTAAATATTAAGAAAAATCTCTGGTCTTCTTCAGAGTATGGGTTAGTGTTCCATGATGTTACTTTTGGTCTTGTATAGTTGGCGATATCTACAAAGTTAGGGCTTTTCGTCACAACTGATAACACTGGACTGTAAAGTCTTTAGGATTGAATGAGTTTTTCATACTGGTGATTTCAGAATATTAGCGAATGGCTACGTGATTTCTTTCCTCTTAACTACAACAACCTTTGCCGTGATACACGACGTATTAAGCTCCATCGCCTATAATTTTAATATTAATCATAATTAGTGGAACCGCTTTGTAATGCTCAATTTGACCAGCAAAGAAACTGACGCAACATAAAGGATGCCACACACGATCGGCTTGTATCCAATAGCACCAATACATGGTTATAGTTATGGCGTATTAAAAACGGCGATGTTGGCCTACGACCGTGGCGCCTATCGCCTCGGCCGAGTGCGTCTAATGCAATTCGATGCGGGACTTTACTATCGAATATTATCCAATATTATAATATAAACCACACCTTTGCGTTAAGCAGCTATAATAGCCGTTGTGTATTTTAGGATGACTGTATGCAGTGTACACTAAAGTTTTCTCTTAATATTATAAATGTGTATGTGTGTAGTAAATAACGTAATAACGCCTATTATTCTGAAGGTTTAGACAGAGAAGTATTTTCGTCGTAATCATTTATGATTATGTGGTTTGTTTTTACCTGTTACAGGTTGTTATAGGTTTACTCGACTAAGGGCCAATTTTTCAATCGTCAGTAAATTTTTATAATAAACATGTCAGTTTGACATATTTTTTATACAAAACCTGTCAAAACGTCAAACATATATCCCAGGTAAAGTTATCCGCCAGTCAAAAGTTTGCTTGTCTGTGATTTTCTGCTGAACGACAGTAGGGTTGCACCAATTTTAAGCGACAATGTTGCAAAAAGATTTTAGCCTAACGAACTCAATAAGCTATAAAGCAAAGGTAACCTAAGCTGAAACTTAAAGTTAAAATAATAGCAGAGCGTTGGTACGAAAACCTAATTAATATCATAAAGGCGAATGTGAGTTTGTTAATTTGTTTGTTGTGTTGCTTTCACGCCCTAACTATTTCGCCGATTTATAAAGACATTTTGCATACACGTTGTCAGGGGAACAGAAAGGGACATAAGTTACCTTTCACCCAGAAAAAAGTACTGTCACTAATTAACCTACATTTACGCGAGCGAAGCCACAGGAAAAAACTAGTATTTTTATGAATGTACAATTGGCAGACCGAATTATATCAATCCATACTAAAGCAAAAAATTGTGTTTTTACTCAGTAAGCTTGTACATTACAATTGACAAATAAAAAACAAAAAAAGAAGAAACGTTTGCTCGTTACGAATTTGAAGTCACAAAATTCACTGAAAGGTTCCTAAACAGGCCACATCAAGATAGAATTCACCCAAGATTAAAGTAAATAGAGAATTTCTGAAAATGCTTCAGACAGTACAACAATGAAAATCTTGGTGACACGTGTATAAGTCATGTGCTCAAAAGCGATAAAAGCTTGTCTTTTTATCTATACAAATAAATAAAATTGAAGTGTCTGTTTGTAATGTCAAAATAACAGCTTTTTATCTAATGCATATGAAAGTATATAAGGTACCGATACAAAAACATCTATTTTTAAAATTTTTGTCTGTCTGTTTGTTCCGAGTAATCTCCGAAACGGCTGAACCGATTTTGACGGGACTTTCACTGGCAGATAGCTGATGTTATGAGGAGTAACTTAGGCTACTTTGATTTTAGAAAAAAATAGGGTTCCGCGGAGACAAACACTTTTTAGTTAAAATCTAAGCGGACGAAGTCGCAGGTAACAGCTAGTAAGTAATATGAGCCTACTGGTTAAGGTATCGAACTTGCAACCTAGAGGTCGAAGGTTCGATCAATAATGATAATACTACTGACGTGACCATACGTCTAACAGAAGGACTTACCTTAGCTGGAAGGTCCTAGTTATATAATACAAGCTATACACCAGCGCTTATTCATGAATAGATCTATATTTCACTATGAATAATCGTATCGTGTATCGTAGAGATCTTCATACATATTAAAATGACAAACACAACTTTTGTACCGTACGAGGATTGAAGCCACAACACTCGATGCCTCAGTAAAGTTGGGATGTCCACTTAAACGTCGCGTCCTCAGCCTTAAACTGAGTTAACCTTTTTTAAACTATACATACATACTATTGATATTTATCGCATCTTTTAAGATCTGTAGTTGTTCTCACAAAGATAGTATTTTATAAAGCTCGTCTAAACACTTTATTATGTACAGTGTTAGGACGACATTAACAACATAATATGTTAGCTTACTAAAGGCGCTGCAAATATTTGTGTCCATTAAGAGTGTTAAACGTCCAAGAAGAAATGTATGGTATAATAAATAACACCGGTTACAAAAATACATCACATTTAGCGCAAATAAGCATGTTTATTTAAATTATTTTCGTTTATAAATACGACTTTAGCACTAAGCATATATTCCTGTGTAATGGGGATTTTACAAACATCCAAACAACGGACACATAGACGCCAGACACGGAACATCTATTTGTGGATCATACAATTTTTTTGTCCTGTGTGGTAATCGAACCCATAATACTTGACAGTAGCAGTGGCAAGGCGTCCCCTCAAAACACTACGCCATCCGTGTTGTCAAAGATAGCCCAAATAAAAGCTCTCCTATCTAGCTTCGTTATCCTTTTAGAGTGACAATACTGTAAACCCTATTGTATTATTTCAATTGGTGAATAAAATAGTAATTTAAACATTGAGGTCGTGAGTAAATATGCACATACTCGTACATGTGCTTTGATTGATGTATATATTTGAATAACAGTCGGTATGTTCCTGACACCTCCGTCATAACGCGGACATGAATAAAAACAATGCACTTTATGTATAACTCTAATTATAAAGTATAATCGCTTTGCTTTATGGGTATATAGTGCACTTGACGGCTGTTTATTTTGTCAAGGCACTTCTTGACGTATTTTATAACTCAAGAATTCGCCTGCGTGTTATATTAACTTTAGACCGACTTCAAATAAGGAGAAAATTCTCAATCCTAATCGTATTTTTTTATGTATGTAAAAAAATTATCTAAGTTTGTTGTAAAATCCGAAAATATAACAGATAACATAATATTATTTTCGGATTTTACAACAAAATTAGACAATTTTTTTTAAGGAACTAGGTATTTGCGTTGTGTTTCTGTGTTCATTTTGCCATGATTTAGTTGTGTTTCGGAGAAAACAGTTTTACATGCGTCTTGAGATATTTTAATATGCGTACCTTGCATTATGCCTGCCTATTGCCAAGGTAACTTTTTAACAAAACATATAAACCAATTTTCAATACACTGAAAAGCAAAACGTTTTCTTATCTATACTACGCTAGCTCTCAATCGATTCTAACTAATTTAGAGTCGGTGCTAAATAAACAGCCAACAAAGATAATGAAACTAAATAAATGAAAAAAAATAATACTGTTTAATACCGACTCCACGTCATTGATTAGATTCGTTCGATAGGGTTGATATTATAATACTTTTGTGATAATGAAATCATAACAAATAACCAACATTTTTATAAAGTTGACGCCCTGTTAACTCCGCAAACGAACGGAAATAGTGATCATATATCATATGAAACGAATTGCATTTAAAATGTAATGTCCAATATTTAATGGACCTTATCTTAGAGGGCGTTGAGACAAAAGCACATGCTGAAATATATGATAAGTTAAATTAAAAATACGCAGTAGGTACTATCAAATTCCAAACTGGGCATAATTTAGACCTAAACGTCAATAAGACTTCAACGAATAACTTTTATTTATACGACCATTTTAATATGTAAAACCTTTTATCTTAATACATCCATTGATTAATTCATTGTATAAACCATTTTATTTTGGTTGTACATTAAACTTAGTCGAATAAAAGTCAGATAACAATCGAACACAGAGCATCAATAAAAATTTGATCCTCAATATTATTAAAAAAATAATATGTTAAATTTAAAACTTGCTTATCTTAGTTAGGCGCTTTATATCAATATACATACGTATTAAATCACCCATGAATTTAAAGTATTTTATTGTCATTTCGAAGTGAAAACAATATAAATGTATTTTATGTCGCAGCTGATTTATATTTTATAGGTGAGATGTGATTTATTATAGGACGATTTAATATAATCTTAAAGCTCGTGTTGGCGCGCCGTCCTCGGCCGCCTGTCATCGCGAGTGTCGTCCGTACTATCGGACTTATTGAAGTACGCCTTGTCTAGGCCCTTAAAAGCAAGCCTGACTTATTATCTCCGTATATGCATTCTTTTACAGTGAACACAGATCATATAATTGAAAGGGCATTTTGCTTTATATTTAAACTTAAAAATTATAGAAACACTCTGTCTTCTTCAAATTTTGCTATTAAGTATGCGATAGTAAAAAACACAAAAATAAAAGGTCTTTGATTCAATCCATCGCAGTAATTATTAATACAGCGTCATTGTAAATTCAGTTGTTTTTTATTATTTATACAACCAAGCTGGCAAACAAATAAAATTATGTAGCTTAAAAGTTATTATGTAGCTTATTTCAACATTCAAGATATTTCCGATGAGAAATAATCTAATATGATATTTTTTTTAGACTGCAGTTAAATCTGGAAAGTTTTTCGGCTTCTTGGGAAAGTACCTCTACAACAAAATAAATAAGAAATTACAAATTTATTCGCTTACACATTATAATTGTAAAAGGACTATCTCTTGCTGGCTAAAGTTCCCTAACTACGAGGAAACTGAAAATCTTTTGCATATCCCTCTTGATAGACTTTTGAAGTATGCACATATCCATCCAGCATCAACAAGCTAACAGATCTGCAGGCTTGCCAGCAAATTCTGATCCCAAGATAATCTGTTCCCATTGTCGTAGGGTTAGCACACACATAACACTTACATATACACCTACACACACGAATGCACGCACAAACACGAACCCTTGCACGCACGCATACACACACACACACACACTCACTCACACATACATAAACACACACATACACACACACACACACACACACACACACACGTGCACGTACACACTCCATATCTTATAGTCTACTCAATTACTCTCCTCACATATTAAAGGTAAAATATTGTAAAATCAGGTTACTCATATTCGAGCACTAACTTGTCTAGAGTCAGGAGAGGCTGGTAATCTGTCATACAGGTCTACCTAGTACAGATACCAGTCTCTCACACAGATTCACCCTTTTATAATTGTAACACCTAGCATATAACTTTCTGTGTTAGAGAGAAAAATAAACGATTTTTATTATTAACTAAAACTTCAGCTTAAGAAACTGATGATAAATGATGTGCAAATTAGATTTTCACCCAAACTAAAACGGTCATGGTCTATCAGCACCATGGTTAATAGTCTGATCGAAGATTTCAGAACTGATACGAAAAATATTTCAGTTAGTGTCTGGGAGGACTCCAGAGTAAGATATTACTAGCTACATAAATATTGTGAAAGCTTACAAGAAAATACTATTAATGCACTCGTCATTTCCATTTAATGTTATTAATTAAGACGATATTATTATTGTTTTCTCCGTTTGCCACTGTCTAGCCGAATTGCACCCGATTTACTGAGTTAATGGTCCTTTAGGAGGATTTACAACCGCTGAAATCCTTGAAGTCGTGCAACACTGCGGCACTAATGTCTTTGTAGTAACAGTTACAAACAAAATACATTAAGGCCAGGCTCACCTAGAGATGTGTTAAGCCCCTGTTACAATCAAATTGATATTGCAAACCACTCGTTCAGTTTTTTCATATCTTCATCAGCTTTAGAAAAGAAGTCGACCTCAATATGCTTAGCACCAAAAGAAACCCGAACCTTAAAAAAGGATTGCTATAGCATCACCACTGACCTGGCCTAAGAGGCTTCTAAAAGCCTAATCACCGTAAGAACCAATTAAAGATTTTGGCTAAGATCTTATGCACGACGAAGGTATTATCGTGGTCTGAGCGAAATTCCAGATTTCATTGGCTAATGTTAATAGGACTATAATACAGAATCTCATTCCAGTTCCCTATTCCAGTTGCCAAGAGTAGTGACAGATATTATAGTAGGGTGTTAACCTACGTACGTTCAAGACAAAAAGGCTCCTTAATGAAAAAACAATAAAAGCAAATATTTCTTACATCTATCAAACACATAAATATTACATGGAACACATAGCCTATCTCGGCATCAATATTACTGTTTTCATTCACTTTTTATCTTTATTGTTTCGAATTACATCCACTTTTCAATATTATGACAATATAATATTACGACACCATAAGAAATAAATAATATTTAAGATCATTCACGTATAGTAGTCAACAAAAATAAAATGGTGCATAAAGCCTATTTATAAATACGTTTTACATGAGTATACAAAGAAACGAATTCTATTATGAGGTATTCGTATTTACATTTAACTTTATTACTTCTAGCCATCTGTGTACCGCGAGTTAAATCTGAATAACGTGAAAGCTTTGTGATATTCACGTCTCGTAAGAATAGAATGCAGGAACGTATCGTCATCCAAGTATTATCACATAAAAGAGAATAAGTACTTGCATTAAAAGACGTTACGCCGACATTCCTATCTACGAGTTTCTCGTGTCGGCCGGTGCTGGCGTTTCAATTATTTGACGTATATGCGAATTAGTCGTTATCAGATGTAATAAAATGCAAGCATGTCCGGGCGGGACGGCTAGCGCGATGGGCCGCGATATCGGGCCTCGACGCTGGGTGGCCGCTACTTGTCTTACGATAAACTTATCTTTACAATCGATCCCTTCGATAAAAATAAAAACACCGATGCCTTTGGATGTCGAATGCTTGACGCGCTGCGAAGCAATAACGTTCGAATTTTATCGAAGTAGCTATCCGCATTTGCATCTCTATAGGACCCAATACATTTTGTTACCATATTATTAGCATTCCAGCGCCACTTATGTATTCACGTATTATAAAAATACAACGAACCATAAATAGGTGTCCGACATATCTACACCTTTGTTATTGAATATCGCCAACATTCTGGAGCAGCACATTGTGAGCTCGATACGAGGCAACTCACTGATCTTTATTTATGAATCACTAATTAATACTTTTATAACGTATAATATGCAAATTAATAACTTTGCTCATAATATTATTAAACACCCACATCAACAGTCCTATTTAGGAAAAAGCTTCACATTACTCAATTTAAGGAAGTTGAATAATTATGGCTGTTTTTAAGATAAACAGCGTGCCTAAAAGTTGTGGTCATGTCTTAAATTATCAGCTGTTGCAATATAATGCTACAAAGCCTTATACGAACAAATCTGGAAGCTGTAAGGAAATGTTCGAACTAGCTGAAGTTAATATTTCAACTCATCTTTCTGAAGAGTTGTAAGAAGTTCAGTGCAGTTAAGTTGAAGTGTAGGAAAATCGACACCGCAATATATATTATTATGACAATTTATTAAGGTGTCATTTTTAGAGCTTACTATATATTAGTATAGAATAAATTATACTATCTTTAAATACACTACACTTATCTGTTATGTGTTGTGTGTGAGCCCATCAATAGTGATTGAACAAGTAGGATTATTGTATCTTAAGAGCTATCAACGATGACGATACTGTATAATACCAGTGATTGAAAATCGAAGTAAGAGTTCATTGTCCCTAATCTCGGTGAGCACTCGATGTCATAGAGTAGATGTAAAATGTCGTGATTCAGTCGTAAACACACAGGTATAATGGCGTATTGTATGAATGGACACTAATGCTCGCTGTAGCGGACGATATGTCCCACATGTTAGACGAAGTGAGTGCTACGGGTCAACGGTTGCCCGACGCACGCGCATCGCAAATGTCAAGGCTCGATTGTCGCGAGAAATCAGTTAAGCGTGTTAGCAAGAACGCTACAGTCACCGCTTGCTTGTGTCACATAGTTCCATACCACCGTCAAAACATAACCACATAATAAAGCAGTACTACTCTTAAATAAAACTAGGTACTTCGTCACTAGAGAAAAATTACTACTTCGTGTGTGGGTACTATAAATTGTCGACAACAGTAAAAATAATTGAAAAGTTGTGTACCTAATTAAGTAACAAGGTAACCAAACTAATTATAAGATAACGTGACTGACTTAGTTTTGTATTTATACGGAGCTACAAACAAGCTTTTAATGCATGCACTGCTATACGCGCCCGTTTAAGTCTTTCATATCCACCGGCAAGTGGAACGAATGGTAATACGTTTAATATTTAACTCGCACAGAACTTTTAAGAGATTATATCTGGGCCTTAAGACGACCGATGTTGGTATAAGAAAATTAAATGTCAATAGCGAATAGCCGAAGCAGATAGTTTATTCACAGACACGTAGCATTGTTCGCAATTTGCACAGGGTCTGCATGTAGCTGAGTTACTCAATGGGCGAGACAAGAATGAATGAAGCAATCTCAACAGCAGTAAACGTAATTTATGCCGTTTCTCTTCCATAAACGACGTGGCTATTGAAGCAGCCGTTAAGGCGCAGGCACAGCTTCTGTTCGACAATTAGACTAAGCGCGCACAAAGCACGAAAAAGGCATGGTGTTATCAGCGCTCGGTAGTCAACTATCGCGGCACAATCTCACGAAAACGCCATTCCGAGCTGCACCTGTCATAAACGCGAGTTCAACGGCCCACGTTGCTTTCAATTAGTCACAAAATAGAACATTTTAACTAACGTTAGATAAGTAAACAAACGTGATCCTCGGGCTATTTGGTTATGGCGGGCTCTCATCAATAATGCTTCGGAGGCGATAATATCGCGGACGCGTGTCTCGCGTAGAGGAACCTCCAACACCGTTATTAACCTCGCGATAGTCATCGGGACTGAGAGATCATTTAGTGATACGCTTTATATTAAATTACTCGGTCGTGCGTTGATAAAATATTCCCGGTATTCTATTACCGAAAACGAGATAAGCGCAGCCAGCGGGTATCCACAAGCAACAACCACATACCTACGGCGTCTCCTTAATTTTAACAGAAAAGTAGGATGCCAAATAGGTCTAAAGTCAATTTATAGGTATGTCAGTAAGTGTTTACGATGAGAATGTTTATGTTAATGGATGCATTAAGACGTACGCCATGCGTCAAGTTGCGTGTCGATATGGAATCGAGCGTCGCATGTCGGGCGCGCGGCGAGCGCCTCCGAGGCGACACTTCCACGGTTTGTACCAGTTAATCCTCCACTCACAATGTTCACTTTTTACCGCAGACGTCTTCACGCGCCGTCACGTGTTATTTACTGTCACATTTAGTTCTTGTAACTATGTGTATACATCTTCATCACGTCCCGATTGGATGCGGACTGACAACCGATATTTATCTCCGACTGTCCAAATAATTTAATTCAAAACCATTTATCACATTATCGTTAAAGTCCGCACGGCTTTTAAGTTTTGATTCTTACTTTGCATTGGTATTGTTAACCCGACCCTTTAGACATGCAGCCCTTTATTAAACCAAGATAAGATAGGTAATTAATTAAGTAATACTTAGTCCTTAAAAAGTAGATAAATTAATTGATCCGGTGGCAGTCTGCAGTAATGTAATTGTGTGTGGGTAATTTTTTGGTCCCAAGTTCAATTCCTGATTCACGCAAAATGTTACTGAAATATTCTGTTAGGCGATTCTCAGTAGCAGCAGCCTGGCAACGTGTTCAGTAAACGGCTTGTTTGAACCTGAATCTAACTAATTGCATCGTGCAATCATTACTTTATCCTGTAACACAGTGGATATGCCTTTATAGTTTTTGATAGCAAGGCTATAATCTAGAACTGCCCTCACCAGGAGAATGTGTCGCACAGGACTACACAAACATTTAAAGAACGAACACAGATATGCTTCTATCTTTGGCCTATGCCAATCAAACCTACAACTCTTGGTGTATTGGCTGTGACGATGTGAACACTTAACCTTAACTTAATTGCACCATACATGCATTCTAATAATAATACTTAAAGAACGCAGGGTAGCTTGTGGTGTGCTAAATGTATGTGACGTCACTGCGGACCTGAATGCCTCCGAGATGCGATCAAGGCCTCATCTCCGGCTTGGCTTTATTCGCTGGGTGGGATGGAACTTCAAGTGCAAGCATGAGCCTCAACTCTGCCTAAGCGGTCAAAGAGACCTCGGTCAGAGGTTTGTCGCTGGTAGTTAAATTCGCATTTTAAAGTTCGTAACTAAAAGAAGACGTGCTCCGGGCCACCGTCTTAACAAGACTTGTGACGGTGATCCCAGCACTGCACTCGTGGCCACCGTTAGCCACTCACACCGGTATTCTGCTAATTTTATGGCAGACTTTGTATATCAGCGCAATGAGAGTCTATCTAGTGTGTTGGTTGGTTACCCTTTAACATTTGGTTCATATCTTTGTACTGTGACTGTGTATCTGGCAAATGCCCTTTTTTATCCATAGTTTACATTATACTAACCTATGGAACATCTATTTCCATATACCAGAATTATTAGTGTAAGGTTACGCTCTATGTTTAGCAATATAAATATAGCTAGAGACGAGACAATTTTGATTATAATAAATAATAATTTAAACAATATATAAAAAAGCAGCGATAGCCTAGTGGGAAACCGATGGACTGCCACGCAGAGGTCTCGAGTTCGATCCCGAGGCGCGCATCTCTGACTTTTCGAAGTTATGTGCGTATTAAATAATTAATTATCGCTCGCTTTCACGGTGAAGGAAAACATTGTGAGGAAACCTGCATGTCTGAGAGTTCTCCATAATGTTCTCGAATATATGTGAAGTCTGCCTATCCGCACTGGGCCAGCGTGGTGGACTATAGCCTCACACTGAGAAGAGGCTCGTGCCCAGCAGTGTGACAGTATAGTGACAGGTAAGCAGAGGGCTGATATTATTATAAATAATATACTCTTTTTTTTAATGTATAGGAGGCAAACGAGCAGACGGATCGCCTGTATACATACATAATCCCACGCCGTTGTCTCCAAAAGGGTAGGCAGAGGTATATATTATGTTCCACGTAACAGGGAGCAAGTCTATTGCTGTTTACCGTGGCACAGTTCCAGCCCTGCTGCAATTTTACTGAAAAATCCTATAAGGCTTCGCCTCTCCTGGGAATCAAACCCGAGACATCATGCACAGCCGTCGCGTACATTCACACAACGCCGTTGATAATGTAATGGTAAAGTTAATTTTTAATTATATATAATGTTAATAATGGAAAAAAGCTTCTTAATTGTCTTTTATTTTTGTTTATTGCTACATATTTCAATAGCCATTGATTTAACTTACAGCAAAAGTAATACTTACCTAAACTCAGCTGGTAACTAACTCGCAATAATGGTCAGTACGCGCGTTTGTGCACACAGCCTTACAAACATTGGTCAACTACAATTGCTAACTTGTTGCGATGTTTTAAATACCTGACGATCGTTGCAAGCTTTTTATGCCCATAGTAGGCACTTCTTTAAATATGGAAACTTATTAAGTTATTAACATTTCGCAAAGGATTTCCAGGCGTCGAAATTATTTGATTATTATTATACTGTTTATTGGCGGTGATTCTGACATTTTATAACTCTTACTTCACCACTATTGCGTCAGAAAAACTTACTTACCCAAGTTAAAAGATCAATTGCTTGATTGACGAACCAAATTTTAAAGTTTATTATGAACTAAATTTAAGTATGTTTTATACAAATTGGAGCAAATGCTGTAAAAATCTTTTATTATAGTTAGTAAAAGTAATACATGCTGTATTACTAATACTAAATCAACAAGACAATCAGAATGTCATCGTTAGAAATAAAAAACATATTTGACGATTAATGTGCCGTGGACATTGGAAATAAATTATATAAAAAAAATTTCAACTTTGATTTTACTTAAAAAATTCTCCATATATCGGAAATATGACATAATTACTATCTAATAAGCTTCATTAATACACTAAACGATAGAAAGACTTTCTTTAGCCATCGCTGTTATTTAGTCAGCTGCATAAAATTTCGAGTCAAGTTGAAAGTTCTACAATAAATATTTTCTCTGCAGATAAAACCGAAGCGAATATGCCAGCACCTTCTTGGTACGCTGATAATTTCTCGTTTCATTTCGCATGCCGGTGTTGTTTGTTATACTAACTGGGTTTATTTTTCACGCAAATGAACTGTTTATCGGCTAATACGAGCATTAAAGCCGCAGAATGCGGTCGGGGCCGGCTGCCGGCACTCGACTCACGCTATTTAGTAATTTAACAGTGTAATGAGCGTCTTTCACTGCTACACAAGTGCTCCACTCGGAAAATCGTCATTAAAATCTCGGACGACCCTCCAGTGACACTATACCGACTAATATTATACAGACAACCCGTTCTCAGAGCTAGTTAAAAACTCTATTAATTTATTATTTACGCTGACACTAACTGAGATACATTGTAAATGTTACGTACCTACACTATATGAATAATGGACACCTATACTAAGTCAATTTGTAGTGCGGCATCTTCGATATTATGTAGATGCACCATTAAATCAAATACAGTTAACTGACGTTTATTGCTTTTGCGCATTAAAATTCATGTAATCACTATCGAGACATAAAAATTAAACGGCATTAAAATTACTTCCATTAAGGTCTCATTAATTTCCTAATCTACGCTCTGGGGCATGTACCGGCATCAGATAGTGCATGATTTACAGGCAAGCAGTGGATAAGGAGGGCTGAGGGACGAACGGCACCACAAAAGCCTCGATGGACATAATTTACTTCTCCCCACAATACTTCTAATTAAGATCATTCGTGAGTCCAATGAAGCCAAGGACTATGTACTCACTGCACAAACTGGACGTTATAAATAACTCAAATCGTAACTCACGCCTTTTCCGAGGCGCACTAAATGAAGAAAAAGCCTACCGGGCTTCTTAAATTGTGGACTTTGACGTCATGGATTTAAGAATGAGAATGCAAAGAATTTAAACTAACATATGAGTCGAATATCAAAATGCGAGTTAAGTTCACGCCGGGTATTGTTACACAAACTAAATAAAGTAAAACAAACCACACTTATTTGTTCCTCCGGGGTAAGCAGACACAACTAAATCTTCTAGTAAAAGGCATTCAGAGCGTTGACTTATTATTATCTGTGTTCTGTTTAAAAGCGAGCCTCGTTGATGAGTGAATTTAAAACCTAGTAATGAATACTTGTTTACTAATGACTCGTCTGATATTTACCTGTTCCCGTTTTGAACTTTGTGATTTGTGATTAGGTTTTAGGATCTTTTTCATAAATATGGTTAATGCACGTTTGCTTAAGAAAATAATGCTACTTTGCCCTTTAATATACATAGAATCTGTAGTGGAACTGAGATAAAAGTTTTATGTAGTCTATATATTTTTACCCTATAAAGATTACACTACTTTGTCGTAGAAAACTTTTTTGAACTCTGATAACAATAAATGATCTCAAATATTATAATTAACTAGAAATCGGCAATTACCAAGTATTTGGTTTGCAAAAACTAGAATAAGTTTAAAGTTGTTACATCAAACTAATTAATTAAGTTCACATGTATTCAGATATACAAATACCTAGAACAAAGAGTTCATAATTATTTTTGGCTATAACAACAATGCCTTTAGTTAATTATATCTATTAAAAAAAATAACTTTATGTCATATTTCAATTGCTTTTTTAAGTATTTATATAATATAATATACATATTAATGTAATGAAAAACTATACAGCTTACCATTTAGGTATTAATTATTTCCATAGCACGATCATTTTATGCAGATAACTGCACTCCGCTTAATTCTGTAAGTTTAATTTATGGAAAATGATTGTAACGTTTACATATTTTTGTAATAATATTGGTTGTGCCGAGGTATTTAGTTCAATATGTAAGCAATTAACAGTACTATCTAGCCTGATTACTAAACTTGCCTGCACACTAAACACTTGTCATGTAAACCTTGCAATGTTCACCACCCTACAAAGGTTTGTCACGACAAGATAACAATTTATTGTAATTTGTTTTTCATTGCGCTTTTACATGGAGAACTATAGAAATTCGAGTATAATCTTTGTTCAAAAAATGCAATGAATTGTAAAATACGTTTAAAATCTTGTGACATCGAATGTTCGTAGTAACGTCTATGAAGCAAACATAAGGTGGCTTTATTATGACTAGAGTTACCATTCTAGTGTACGCTGTCACTCCTTACTGGGTACTTGTTGTAATGATGTCATTTGAATGAGGGTAGTTGTAAATTAGATTTGAATGCGCCGGTATGCAGGAGAATAACAAAAATATGTAAGTGGAGGCAGGTTTATTCTATACCTGTATAAAACTGGAAACTATTTTACTAGCTAGCTGAGCAGCTATGTCTAGCTCAATATGATTTTAACAGATAACATGTTTCCAAAATGTTGGAATCATATTGCGTAAATATGCGTAAGTAATTAATCTGAATTACATTTGGGTGTTATTTAAATGGTTAGCATAGTATTGGTATTTTTTTGAGCAGAAAAATATAATCTGTGAGCAGAAATAGCTAATTGATTCAGCAACTCATGGCCAGCAAACTTTAAAGAGATCAAAATAAGTTGACGGAAATATAATCTGTGAGCAGAAATAGCTAATTGATCAGCAACTCATGGCCAGCAAACTTTAAAGAGATCAAACTAAGTTGACGGGTCCTATTTTTGGGTGGGTTTAAAAAAGGAACCTAACATAACCTAACAATTCCGAGACGGAATGCAGTGATTTGAGGCGTATAGATGTTCGTTATGCTGTGCAGTATTTGCTGACCAATTAGTATTTTTGATGATCATTATATTTAATCCCATTACATTTTACCTTATACTGAAACAAGGCAAAATGTAATTCAGATTCATTACTTTAAATTTTGATTCATAGATGTTTGGTAAATCCTAATACTTGTGAACTGTCATTTATTAATGACTAGTTATTGCCCGCGGCTTCGCTCGCATTAATTTAGAATTTAACAATCAATTCGGGTTGTACTCTGCTTGTAATAATATAATTCAATCATGATTCAAAAGAAACGTGGCGCCATCTATTATCATAAGTACGTTTTTGTTGTTTTCCTCGGGAACAGTAATTTTTTTGGGGATGAAAGGTAGCCTATGTCCGTTTCTGTACACCTGACAACGTATATGCAAAATTTCAGGATGATCGGTTCAGTGGTTTAGGCGTGAAAAGGTAACAAACAAACAAACTCATTTTCGCTTTTATAATATTATAGTTAGGAAGTTAGGATAGTTAGGATAATAATAAATGGTATTTCATTACTGAATTAAAACGGGGCCATCAATTTCTATCTAGTCTTTGATTTAACACAAGTGTCGGCACATACAAGGCTTAATCTTACCAACCTGTACAAAGAAAAAGCAAAGTAAAGTTTTCAAATCTCAAATGAATACATTCTAGTATATTTTAATGAGCCACAATGACAGAATAAAATAAACTAGTTGAAGCAGGACGTGCGTTCTCGGACTGTCAAGAGAATCAATAGAGTACAATAAAATTGCTCCTTTCAATGCAACGTAGTTAGGTCTAAATGAGGTTTGAGTAATGCCGCGGGTACACGAAGGTCTCGCGTGGCAGCACGCATTATACTCCTCCAGTGCTAAGCTTCCACTGATTTGACTGCAATCAACGTCATAAACAACACAGCGCTTTAAGATAAAATTACCGTAACACAATACACGATACAAAATATTCGCCAATCGAAAGCTATCGTTACCGTTTATTTATAACCCTACCAGTGTTTGGCTCTAAATCATAAAATGCAGTTTCCATGATGTCTTGCGCGTAAACGTTGTTATTGACTGGTCTAGAGACCAGCAATTTATTTGCAAATTTTGTTGTTTGAAGTGATATATTTCAAACAATCGTTCATCAATCATTTTAATGTCAGACAATCAAGCCAATACGGTAGCTTAAAACACCGCATAC
Source organism: Catocala sponsa (assembly GCA_963564715.1). Taxonomy (NCBI): domain Eukaryota; kingdom Metazoa; phylum Arthropoda; class Insecta; order Lepidoptera; family Erebidae; genus Catocala; species Catocala sponsa. The sequence continues at coordinate 13,574,670 of OY751338.1, read as the reverse complement.
TGGAAATACATATTTCCTTAATAACGGGTATTAAAAAGCCCGTTGCAATGTTGGAGATAACACATAAACTTATTTATCGACATCGTGATTTTAATTTTAATATGAATTTCTAAAGCAGTAGACTAATTATAGATACCGAGATTAAATTTGTAATCATTATTTTTAAAGAATAAATTCTGTAGTCATCCGTTACGACGCCGACAAAGGGCGGTGCAGCGACCGCTACGTCAATTTATAATGCGATTAACAGAAAGAATGGCGATCCGACTGATTGCACGGATCCTTATGGTCTGGTCTTCACCAAAAATCCTCGCTCGGAATAATGACGGTCGCTTCCTTAATCGTCAAAGAATAAACCGCGCCGTGTGGTGCTTATTTATTGACTCTCATTTATTTCGCCGTATCGATTTCTTGACAGTAGTTCAAAATGTCTCAATTAATATTTAGCCTAAAGATAGTGGATAATGAGTCGTTTAATCTAGTACGCGTAAGCCGAGTGAGTCTGCTGAAGGTTATTAATATGATGAAGTGGGCTCATCCATCGCTGGTGAGCTGCCGGGGTCGGACCACCGCGGCGGCCATTCGAGCTCGCTCGACCGATCCAACTGTTATATCAATAATAACATTAATTGCTACGAGTCTTTTCATGAGATTTCACGTGAGAAGAGATTAACGCTTGCTTTTGGTTAATCCGAGGCGGTGAAATCCATCGGTGGGAACATGCCGCGATCAATTTCTAAAGCCTTTCGGTGAGACATTGATGGTCCCCAAAGCTTATTAGAGCAACAATATGGATTATTATTGACCTGTTTATTTTGATTTTATTTAATCTATCCAATTTGACTATTTTCTAATAAAACTATTTTGCGATAAAGGTTATCAACTTAAAATACCTATTGGTTAAATTTATCGATACTAATTTAATCGTATCGAATAAGTGCTACATATTACGTGAAGCGGACTATTGCATTACGAATAAAAAACACACCATAAAATTATATTTTGTGCTAGAGTGGCAATTATTATTATTATTTTGTTGAATGTCTTCAACAACGTACTTCAACACATTGTATGGCTGTTCGTATTTGTATAGTCAGTCAGAAGGCACACAGTCGTATCGATCGACATAATTCGTGTTTTATATGAACGTACTTATATCAATACATGTAATAATCATACGTAAACATGAAAAAGTACGAAGCCATTTAGAAGCGACGAAATCCTAAGCATTGACAAAATTAGGATGTCATAACAAGTTTCCCTCTACGGCAATACAGAATAAACACACAATAAGTGATGGAAGTGTGAGAGTCAAAAAAGATATTATCGACACGATTTAGAGTCGATCGAATACGGTTACGAGCGTTAGCTTTTCTCACTTCACTAATTTAGACGTTACCAAAGTAGCTCAACGTTAAATGGAGGATGAGCGGTTACACAGTAAATACGGTCAGTTTATATGGCCTGTAAACAGCGCGACGTGAACTGTACACAAGGTGATTTTTTATTTGTATAGTTGCTAGTTCTGGCTCAAATACCCGTGAGAAGGTGCTCGCCTCCCAGCGAGGCCGCGGTGGGACCGAGACGCGGACGGCTCGCACATCAGATCACAACCTCATAAGCTTGAATGACACCAGGGCTGTAATCACACCAATCAGCACATTGCTTACAGATTAACTAATTAATACTCTGTACGATCTGGTGTATGTGACTACCTATAAGCCTCTTCGTGACGTACTGATATCGATGACATTATTGATAAAGTGTACAGATATAAAGACCTTGACAAACAAGTATAATATTTAAAGCTTTGTGTCGAATGAAGCCATACTTAATATTTCACGCATTTATTGTCTTATTAGATAGAGTTTATATTTCCCTATAATGTTTGTTTACACAGCTTACGTATCCACGCAGGTTCAGAGGTCACGTAATTACAATGCAGGTTTAGTGCACTTATCTATGAGGTTGTGACGTCTGGCCAGTCGTTGCCACCATCAATTTAAGATTACGTGAAAATCCGACGAGTGAGAAATTTCCTGAGACCATAAGCGAATGTCATTTGAATATAAATTGTATCGGGCAGGGCCCGGCGTCGAGGGCCCGTGTACCTCTCATTGTGCGTATAACAAGATCAGTATCGACTTAATGACAATATATTGGTAATAAAATTAGATAGTCCATACCGTCATCTGAACGAACGTCACGGGCCGCGCCTCGGACGCCTCGACTCTCATATTTATTGCAAACTAACTAGAAACATTATCGAATGACGGCGACAATCTGCTCTCAATAGCCGGGAACATCTTGAACATTAACATTTGACTAAATTAAACCTTATTCCTTGAGGGCACGTCTTATATTGTTCGTGCGTTTTGTATGTCTAGAAAGCGCGCTTAAGTTTACGACACTGGTTCATAAGAAAGCTAAGTTATGGTATAAATATTATGACACTTTTATCTGTTAGTGCGTTTGAAAAGTAAATACGGTCGGCGTAAGGAGCGACGGGAGACGGTGTTTGCACGGTAACGCTCTCGGTAATGTCGCAGCATCCCCGTAATATATCGACATTTGATTGCAGATTATACACCGGGATTACAATAAAATCAAACAGTCATTTAGTACGTCGGATTATTATTTTTACACATACCGATAGCGTTATTATTGTGCTTGTTGAATTTTACTGTCAATAAATTGTTGTCGTATAGGTATGCTATAAAAAAATAATGCCGCGAGAGTCAAACAGCACGTGCGCGTAATGTATTTTATACACACGCGTATAGCAACATAAAAAAAATTAATGCTGCTGTAAGTCTAACTCATCATGATCCTAAAACTGTGTCGTTTGGCCGTTACATCAAAGAGATGTGTAAAAAGAATGCTCTCAATAATCTTACTAAAGTACGCGGAAGAAGAAAATTAGCGCCTTTTAAAAGCAGCGAGAAAAATGTAAATATAAATTCTCTATTCATTGAGAGCGATCTTGTAAAAAAATGTAAGAGATATTGCACACTTTGTTTCCCAGCAGAATTAAAATAAATCATTTTCATATTGGCGTTGAAAAAGCATTAACACGAATAATGCATTAACGTGTGTATCATGTATGTGTAAGATATGACATTTTAAAGAAGTCATATTGTGTAACGACGCACACAATCATTATTTAGTCTCGAGGCGGCAGTCACGGGATGTGCGGAGCTGCGCGGGCGCAGGCGCGGTGCAGTGTTTGCACTGTACCGAGCCGAGGTGAGCCAACACGCGATCATCTCTGATAGCGATCTAGAAGATTAACGGCCTAACTTGTGACACTGCCTTAATTACTCACACAATAATCCTTATCGATCGATTATAAAGTGGATTTCTGATAATGTTAGACACTATACATACATTACTTCATATTCTTAAGCTTATCTTTTTATGAAGCCTATATAGCGAGGTATAAAACAATAACTTGAATACTAATTACATTATTTAACCTTTTAGTTTCTGGCAGATTTTTGTAATACCTTGTATTACGCACCGTGAACTAAGTTTGAGCAATCGAAAGCGTCCTAAATAAAATAAATTGAACATCTGTAAAATCAATTAACAATACCCGTAGTTGTGTGAAAAGTAGTTTTTCAATTGAAACAATTAAGGTTACTCGAACAGTGAGAATAGGATTGTTCACACAAGCCGGATTCAACTTTATCACAATAATGTTATGAGCGACTTATCTTTTCATATCGAAATAGGTTGCTTCTGATAACGGATATTATTTTATTTCTAATATAAATGCAAGTTAAGAAAATCTTATATATGAAGCCCAAATACAGAGTTCACAAAAATAATCATGTAATTCCTGTTTTGTTTTTATAAAGTATTTCTCGGATTACCATCTTCTAACCAATTTGATAAATCACGTTAGTAAGTAAACATATAGGTGCAAGCATAATAAATGATCTTGAGAAAATCAGATCTCTAATTTAGAAATGTGTAAACAAATGGATACTTATGTAAAGGTAAGTTACAGTATAAATAAAGAGGCTGATAGACAGATGGCGAATGTCGGCGCTGGCTCTACTCGAACGTGTCTCGGCTTAGGGACGAGACGTGGCGCATTAACCACCCATCATCTGCTACTTAACGTAGATTCCACACCGAATGATCAATTTCAGCCGAAAGTTTTCATCCATTTATTCTAATTATGGAAGTCGTACCGTCCGTATCGACGGACCGATCTAGCGTTATCATTAACATTCATAAAAGCGTCGAATCCATTTAATTCATCAATTATTGTCTCAGAGAGTATACAGTTCTCCCGGCTGCCGTTAAAGAAGCAGACATCTGTAGTCGTATTTAAGGTTTATCTGGTTCATTAATCTGGTAGCAAGCGCGTGCTGATGTAGATTAATGGGGTGGCGCGGGCGCCGGCGATACCATCGTAGGATAGCATTTATTCCGGGACTGATGCGGATCTCGAGCGTCGAGGTGCCTCGGCCTGAACGCTGCGAGCGCACGCGACCCTGCGCGACGCGAAAGTATTGCGTTTCACTGAAACAAACACACTTTAAGTATCGCCAGCCGTTATAAAATTATGTTGGCACTAAACCGTAAGTAATTATTCGTGTCAAATTACACGAGTTGTTCCAAGATTAGGAAACTGTCGTTATAGATAATATATTTAACTAATAAAGATAATAAGTACGATACGAAACGTAAAAGTTTGACAGTAACTAATGGGAGACTTTAAAACGATTTTGTGTTTAGTATATGCTTATAAGTTTACTGTTAAAATTTTTAATTTAACAGTAAACCTATGAGATGTAATGATTTAAAATGGCCTTTGCCAGCTGTCACCGTCGACTGGCCATAGCAAGCTATCGAGTCCGGCGACACAATGCTCCCCTAAGGCGCAAGTTCATCTAAACCAGTGCCACGGGAACAAGAATCCAACATATTTATGAAACCACCATTAATTATCCAAATAATCGATCGCAGTCGTTAGGTGATTTATCTAGCGTCGATAAGATTTTAATGAAGTACTTTGATTGGGCGCACATGGACAGCGCAGACGTGGTTATCGGTGAACCGATAGCGTGCGCACCATTGCGTCCCTATACCTATCGACGTATTAAGTTATTAAATTAAAAATAAATTTCACGCATCGTACACACAATATTGAACTTTACGCTGCGACAAATTAGACGGTATTCCGAATGCAGATTCTAATTAACAAGGTGGATCATTCTGATTAGAAATTGGTAGATATCGGCACGTCGTTCATTGTGGAAACTACTCACGATACTACCGTGCGATAAGATAAATTGAGTTGGAAACTTTTTATTGATAACGTCGAGACGGCGGGTGGCGTGCGCGAGCTACAAAGACAGACACTCTTTAACGTCGATAATGCCTAAGCTTATGACATAGACGTCACGAAACAATGTCCGTGACAGAAAGATTAAAAAGTTAATAAGTGGCAATGAAATAGAGATTGTTTATTCAATTTGTTTTCCAAATAGATATCGCAGGAACAAAACGATAAGAGCAAAACAGTTACCAGTTACCGGTGAGTATTTGTGTTTTTATTTCAGTTGAAAAATTCGGTAAAAAGTGCACCAACAGAACAGACAATAGCGTTGCTAAGTATTTAAAACTATAAAATTAAATATGATGTGATATCGTAATAAAACATTTTTTTTTATTTATATTTTTTAAATCCCTGGCTATCGAGTGAAGTCGATCAAAACGTTGAAAAATAAATAGGTTTTTACCTTTAAATACCTATCACCGCAATAAAGACCCGTTGTCTATTATATATATTGTATTACTAGATTTTGCCCACGGCTTTGCTCGCGTTAATCTAGATTTTGTCAATACATTTATATCCCTCGGTAACAGTACGTACCTTTTTCTGTATGAAACGCACCCTATGTTCTTTGCTGTACTCCTGACAACGTGTATGTAAAAGCGTAACAAACAAATAAACTAACAAACAAACTCATATTCGCATTTATAATATTAGTTAAGATGTATACAAATCCAATAAGTTTAAAAACGTCAATTACTCTCTTAAACTATATATATTATATTAAAGCTCTTTTCCAAAAAATCCCAAGTCCTCACAAAGGTACAATATGTTTCGCCGAACTCCTTGTTAGATTATTTTCACAATTACAGCGCATTTTATCTTAAGTCTCAGTTGCGTGTGAATAATAATCAGGTATCGGGCCCCATAGCGTTAGATCTCGGGATTAATTAACGAAAAGTAACGTTAGTAGACCGTGTACAGACTAATGATCGAGAATAGGTTCATTTGCATTAAACAGACGAGGCTGGTCTTAATTACTGGGAAAATTACAAATTAAACAAAAATTAATGGGACACCGGATCGTTCGGGCCTCGGGGACCAGTTACACAATGCTAATAAAGACCTTATGTTTACATTAAATATTTTTACGTAATCTATTGATAGATCTCACTTTAGTGGCTCATGAATATTATTAGCTATTAATGCATAGTTAAGTAGAGTAAGAGCAATCATATGACGTTAATGTGAAGTAAAGAGAAAAATTACAAAATTAGTTAGTTGGATGGTTGGTGGTACAAAATATTTTGAATAAATTTTGGAAGTAATTTCAAACGTACAGAACTTTATTATACGTTAGTAGCTGGCATTCTTTTATGAATAGAGCTGTATAAAATATTATGTTTATATAAAAAGCAAATTAGACTCTCTAGAAATAAAACAATCTGTTTGCAAACATTGAAGATACATTTCAACATACACTACAAGGCGACAGGTTATAGCTTTATGTATTCAATTTCTTTCTCATGAGGAAGTAAATTACCCAAAGTGTATTTATGCTCGGTATCATATTAAATGTTTATAGAACCTATTTACTTAGTTAGAAAGCTTTAACTACTTATGATACGCGGCCTTTGATTTACTGTCTCTTCTTTTTAAATAATCAAATGATAATTAAGGATTTAGATTGTAGGTTACGTAACGTTGCATCATGGGCTTCTCCGCTGCATCTTTTGATAAAGTTTACAAAGAAACCTTTAATTTTAAGATGATTATTCTAATTATAACCTGTTTGATTGCAATACCACAGAATCTCTCTCCCATAGATGGCGTTCTCCTTAAAATGCCAAACTCGATATTGGTTTCCTATTGCTTCTTCCTCTCTCCACCCTGTCGCATCATTGTGGATAGGAAAGGTCCATATTGATTGAGATTACACCCTCTAATTTAACATATTTTGGTAATGGGATCAGAATTACGAATATTTGAAGTAGATACAAAACAAACAAAAAGGTTTACGGAAAAAAGATAAAAAAGATTTCGTACAAACTGGACCAGCCCGATTTGAAAAGTACCTCTCCTATAGAATATCGTAAACTACCAAGTTTATCTTGTGTTCCAGCGGTAAGTAGTGTTGACAGTCTTCATGAGGAGATGCAGCGCTGTCAGTAGGTGATTAGCAACCTGTGTCCTGTGCGCTAGCAGGACAACAAGTTCCTTTTTAAGTGTTGGCATTGCGCAAGTTTATTCTTAGTGTTCCTAACGTTAATAGACGACGATAGTGTATAGATCGATGGCGTAGTGGTTGGTGTAACCGACTGGCACGCATGAGGTCGCGGGTTCGATTCCCGCACAAGTCAAACATTTTTGTGCATGAACATGGGTGTTTGTCTTGGTCTGGGTGTTTCTATGTATAATATGTATGTATTTACAAAAAAAAGTATATATGTATGTTTATCCATTGTCTAGTACCCATAGTACAAGCTCTGCTTAGTTTGGGCTAGATGGTGTTGTGTGTATGTGGTAGAATATATTATTATTATTATTATTATAATAACTAGCTATCAGGTGGTTAAAAACTCTGCCCGAGCCGGGCGTCGAACAAAAGCGCGAACTTCTGTCGAAAGACCACCGAAGCATTCACTTTAAGATATATATATGCAGGTACATATCATCGTGTCAAGCGTTGTAAAAATAGATATTAAACCATTCACTGTCAAACATTCATAGCAATCTAACACTCAATTAAGCATTTGCATCTACGGCACAGAGCGCCAAAATAGGTAAAATATATTTATTCGTGTCGGCAAAACTATTATTTATTACACTGTATTGTGGTCAGAGCTAAAAACACATAAAACATAGATCGCCCGCTGGTAACCCAGCCCGATCGACTGCCTCTTAAGGACCGATGCAAATAGCTTATAACACTAAAGTATTCCGACCACTTTAGTTTACTTAAATCTAAACTAGTAGTTTATAAATAGAGAACCCAGTAAAACTGACATTGTAATGAATATGCCACTTTACGATACTAGATCGCCGCCTTTTTTACGTTTAATGTGTGTGTATATTAGAAAAGCGGACGATTTCCCATAATTTCCATAGCATTAAGTGATAGTATGAACAATTAGTTATGATAATTCTATTATTACGGCCTATGGTCACAAGCTACAAGTATCTACTGGTGTGAATACAACCACGCACAATTGATCCGTCGGATGACAAATCTATAAATCATCTTATCTTCACATTTAATCGGATTTATGTTCAGGAGTATTGGTTCTAAGCTATAAATTAATCATGTAGGCTGTCGCTAAAATATCGCTTTTCTAAGGTGAGGGCAGTGGCGGCGCAGGCGCATCGTATCGGCGATAGAACACGAGAGCGCAGGCGCGAGGCGCGCGCGCAACAATAAAACTACGTCAAGCGCCGGAGCGCGCGCTCGTCGTCATTTCCTGGCGACAAAATCTACCGATACCATCAAACTCCCATGTCCTTCGCAATACTCCGATATAAATCAACCGTAAAGTATGCTTTATTCAATACGAACCCTTTAAAGTTCATTTAAATAAGCTATCAACGCCGCGGCTGCACTTAATGAACACGAAACTCCAATAAAGCACAAGAAATAATAATAGCACACAACTAAAACCACTTTACCGACACATCTCATTTGAATAAAGTAAACTACCTACCTCCATTTCAATTCTGAAAAGTTACCTGCAATTAATTAAATGAGCATTTCTTAATTATCTATTAAAATAATAGTACTGTTTAATTGGAAACTTTTATACGGACACGCAAAATAATTAAGTGATCAATTAACTGTACACGACGATGTATATCCAGCAGCACTCTTATCTTCTTGCATCTACATTATTGTTCTAACATAGACTAAACATTAGTCCTTGGAAAAAGCTTTTGCGAAGTGCCTACGCGGTTCGGTTTTCTTCAGAAACTTGTGCTATAATGTACTTAAAATCCAATTTCGGAATTCAATCGCGGCTTTATAACTCAACGCATTGCAATTTTCGCAGTAAGCGTTTAATTTTCGTGCTTTATTTCACTTATTATGCGGCATAGGAATTAACAGTTTATTACGTGTCTGCACAAATTATTCTTTGGCTGTTTGTCTAGTATAATGCGTCGAGCAGTGGTGGTTGCGTGTCCACAGAATGTTTATTCATAATGATTGACGACTCATTCCACCTCTGGAGCCCACTAATTTTCTCATAACCTATGACTTCAATTAACACTTAGAGAAATATTTGTAAAGTCGTACTTAATTAGTAACTTTCGTTTTTATGGTTTTAAACGATTAGATAGACACTTTATCACAACACTTGTCTGCGAAGATAAGTGATCATCAAATAAAATTTTGATGATGAACATTTAATGAGTAGTTAACAAGAAGGTAATATGATTGTGAAGTCAACAGTTTCTTCAACTTATGAATTACACCAGCTGAGGACTAGTAGTGGTTCTAAGACACAATCAAAGAGTCAATTAAAAGAACATAGCCAAATTTGCTAAATATTTGGTACAGAAAAACAATAATTGTTTGGTAAATATGAGAGTAAAAGTTTTACATTCATAAATAACTCCAGTAACTTAAAATAAATTCTCGCTGATTGAATTTTTAAATTTTAATTTCAAAATTCATAACAAACGATGGGATTATTTTGTAATAATATGTGTTTATCTTCATTAATGAATTATAGTCTAAACGCCAACTACAACTATTTAAATTTACTAAGCAATCATGAAAAACCTTCTAAAATTACTACTACCACTTGATAAAAAAACACTGTATTGAGTTATAAAAGTGTAGTTGTTATAACAATATATGTTACGAAATCGATATACACAATACATACATACATATATACACTTCTGTGTGAGTATGTCCCCGAGGGGGTGGAACAAGGTATGTACTAATTTATCCCCACATTTTCTCAGCTACGTTTTAGGTCCTATTATAGGGAGCGCCTCTTGTCGTTAATCGGACACATATCCAAATGCCTTGCAGCTATTGAAGTTTTTTAATAGAAAAAGCCTATAGAACTACCTGACTGCAGAAACGCATACTTACGTCGCTAGACTAACGACACTACGTTTACAACTTCACTAATTATATATAGTCGATTCGAAGAATCCAAAGATAATTTACGATGGCATTGACCTATGTATCTGTAAGTCTACTATGAAAATGCATATCCTTAACTTCGGGCTGAACGAAAAATTTTAAAATGAAGTTCCTTAGTATCCTTCCTATCTTTTAAAATGACATAATACTATTATTTTACAACGAGTATTTAACGAAAGGGCTTAGGTTAATCAAGAGGTTACGTACCGAAATTAAGCACCATTTTTTTAATAAATGTGTTTCACGGTACGAGTAGTTGGCCCTAAACTTCGTAATTTACATTCATGCTAGGTCTACTGAATGGACAACAAATCCTAAATAATAAAAAGAACAAATGTTCGCTACTTATAACCGAAATACTCTCCATCTCTCTCTTACAACGCAACGTTTGGCAGTCTTGCACATAAACATGTAAACATGCACACAGCATGTTAATTTTTTTGCCGAGTCAGTATTATGTTAAAATCAATATGGTGTCCAAACTTTACTTTGAATAGAAGCCGCTGAAATGATACGGTGTGTACTGAGCATCTGAGTTATTATAGCGATTAGTTTAATGGTCGAGCATGGAGCCTGGTGGCTACGGCGGCCGTGTCCCTTGAAAGAGTTGTAGTTATTTGGATATAGTGCTTTCTTTTGTCCTCAGTTATATATGTATGTTCTGTTTGTTCGCTATATTTAGAATAAAGTTTATAGACACAAGTTTATCCTGATTGTAACCTATACAGTTGCAATGCAGGCGACTTGAAATGCACCCGGATCGCGAGATATTCTTGCATATTGTTCCATCTGCATTGTTTGTGCCTTGCTCTTCTTTTTTCTGTGTCCTAAATCTTGGCAGGGTTCTAGATTAATGCTATTTTCCAATGCTGGCCTTAAGCGGCCTGGACCCAAGATGTCTAGTTTAGCCACCAAATTTGCGTTCTGGCTAAAGGGTAAAATGGCCTTTCTTGTTCCCCCTTACTTTATGATAAGTAATCATATCAAGGGTGACACTTATCGATTCCTATATTGCGAGCCACTCTCGCACTCGTCTACCACAAACCAAACATATGTAATCCACAAGCGGTTAATATTTTGTAAATTAGTTATTTTTGTGATAATTGCTGCATATTTTGAAATATTTTAATACCTAGCTGTTATAATATGTTTAGGTTCCTCGACATTTCTCTTTGCTGTTTGTTCATACGGTTCCACAACACAGTTCTAGATACCTTGGTAAAATTTTTGACGTAAACCTCTAAAACACTGCTCAAGCTGAAATCCGAAACCAGGATGACGATAGACCATTTATTTCGATAAATCTGAAACAAGAAATTTATTTTATTAAAAATGTTATTTATATCTATTTAATTGTATGTCTATTTAGTTCAGCTTGACTTAATTGACTTAAATAGCCGCCGGTAGGATTCTAGAGTTATTAGCTAGACAGGGCTGTAGCAGCTAAATGAACACTGTAAGAACCATCATCAAAGTCATCATCATCACCCGTGCTAACGTTCACACCACTGAACTAATTAGAATAGTAAACGGCTAGACCAAAGTAAATATACATTCTACGGTATATTCATACAACATATTCCCACGCATCATCCTATAAACTACAACCATAACAGTTATTACATTTAACAAATAATCATTTAATCACAAGTAGTGTAGCAAGCGGTTTGTTAGTCTACTAATAATAAATTGTATGCAGCATAACATCGTGCTAACAAATAATAATATTACAAAATTATAACCGACATAAATGTTGGCTCTTAACGTAATATACGTAATATAATGACTGAAAAATACTCGTTTGTCTGCGAACTAATTATGTCAATAATAGAGTTGTTTATCGTCTCGCTCGATTGCCTACATCACACATAATTGCTTTGAAATATTTTCTCATGCAGCCGCCCAAAATGAAAATTTAATGTTTATATTAAACTATACTTATTTGTTGTTTATTTAAAATTACTTGCCAGTTATATTGCGTGGCCGCTACGTTGTATATGGACAACATTTGATTGGATATTTTAATTTGAGAACTGGTAATACATGAGTCAATTTTCTTATAATTAATAGGATTTTGGTAACAGAGTTTTCAATGTAACAAGTAATTAAATATATCCAAATTAAATATTGCATATAAATTGCATAGACAAGTGCCTTCTAACCTAGTTAATTTCAGAGTTAACAATGGTCTTGACATTGTTGGTATAGAGGGATCAAAAGTAATTCAATTAAATTGTCCCTGGGTGGGTTCGTTAGCGGCCGGCGCGCGCGCAGCATTGGCGCGGGCGCAGGCTCGGGCGGCGAGCGAGTGCGGCGGTAGCGCGCGCGGCCTGTCTCCCAGCGACACTAAATACTTATAAACGTTGTTGTATCGACTGAAAATCGATGCCGATTTGATTTTGCGGCCTTCATTAGGGATCCGGTTCTTCATTTCAATAAGCTATCGAGCCTTAATGATTCCGCGCAAACAACGCTCTTATACAGCATAATACCGTATTTAGGAAGCGGCCCTTTTGAACTCGCCTTGATGTTAGTCGGTTAACTTGTATGAATTTTATTCTGTTTCGTTTTGTTGGTATCATTAATTATGCATAAAATAAATGTTATACGCTGTTTATAAAGCGACAGTGTTTACGACTTTGTAACTACCTTTTCAATATAAAAAATGTTTTAAGTCGATCGTGCCAAGATACAACGTGCCATATTGTGAGTGTGTGTATTACCACCGGATTGGTATTCCTAAGTTGAATCGCAAAACCGCTTAAAGAACGCGAATGGCGTGCGCAGTTGCCCGTAGCGGAGAGATAGCCCCTATCCAGCCAATTAATATGCCTAATGCTAACATCATTATTACTAGGCACGGCGCACTTAACATACTATATCCATTTACATTTTGATTTGTGTAGAGCTGGGCTGCGATTAATCGGCGAGCAGCGTGCGCCGGCGCCGCTGATTTATAGCGAACGCGCGTTCGTTGGGGCCGCGCACGCCACGCCGCGGTCTACGTATGCTCTACACTCTCTTTCTATAATCAACACATACACACACGACTCCACCTTGTACATACACCGAGGAATAAATAATTACACACCATACTGTTGTCAAACTGAATTATATTTTATGTAGCTACCATTCCTATGCGTATTTTTTATCTTGCAGAATGTGCAAGCGATGTGCATTAGCTCGTTTGTAATCTGATAAGGTGTTCCATTTATCATAGTTACGTTTATATGAAATGAAATAAGTGGCTATAGTGCTAAAGATGGTTTATTTTGATCTAAACATGTGTCAGATCAGAGCTACTGTAGAGCCCAATTAATAAGGCAATAAATTAAGTAAGAATCGAATCCTAATGATTATATTTTCACGTAAATCTTCTATGAGTCAAAACTTGTAAATGTGCCCTAGTTATAAGATTTACAGAAATATTAGTAATCCATACATATACGAAAATTGTAAGTGATCGATGTCTTTACATACGAGATATTTAAGAAAAATATGTGATTGGTATTTATAGGAGCTATAGAAGCCAAAACAATTATATTTTGAACTTTGTTTGTTTGTATGTTTGGTCACGCATCACGCAAAAACTACAGCACGAATTGGAACTCGGTTTTTACAGTTGTATTGCTGTAGGCTTAACTTAAAATCTGGTGCATGTTTCAAAGAGTCTTAACAGCGTTTGGATTTCATCCTTAGAAATTCTTGCGATTTCAGTAACCAACGCGTCATTAGGTTACTTTTTGGGGCATTGGTTCGTTACAAGCTTGAAAGCAGTATATGTGTGTGGAATCCACATGAGAGCACATACGGTCTTATGCTTGAATAGGGTTCTGATAACTACCGTCGCCAGCGAAGGCACATGTTGTTTGCGGTACCATCATGTCGCACCGTAGCGCGCGCCAAGTCACCCATGCCGCGCTCGCTTTCTGCTCTCAACGCTCACCTGTACACCAATCCTGACTGTGACTTGTTTGCGGATGGATCGCAGAATATATTGTTAGAGTGTCAGCGATTTTGTGAGAAGAAGGGATGATTGTGTTTGTCTTAGTGATTACCCATATAATTATTTTTTTGGTTTATATCTTTGTTTTAAATTTTGTATTTGTGTTTAATGTATTCTTATCTTTAATTATTGTAATTGGTGTACAACCATTATCCTTACTAATATTATAAATTCGAAAGTAACTCTGTCCGTCTATCTATCTGTCTGTCTGTTACCTTTTCACGGCTAAACCACTCAACCGATTTAGATGAAATTTGGTACAGATATAGTTTAAAATCTGAGGAATACTTATTATTGATGTAGGTACCACGCAGGCGGAGTCGCGTGCAAAAGCTAGAAATTAAATAAATAAATAAATCTAGAGACACCGCCTAGAAGTCGACTATGACGTGTGTAGGTCAGTTATTTATTACATGCAAACAAAAAAAAACTTACATGAGTAAGTACTTCCAAATTTTACGCGTACGAAGTCGCGGGCAAAATCCAGTGACTGAATAAAAAAGCTTAAGATTTTGTTTAAAATAGATATTATTAAAAAAGTGATTTTCCATCTACTAAGTTAACTACCTTAGTACAGGCGCTGTTTGATTTTTAAGTATCTTGAGTGTCTTTTGAAAGCATATACTTGCCTTACTTGTATTACCTACTTATAATAGATACGACGAACTGGTATTAAATGGGTTCTACTAGGTAGGACTAGTAATAAATAGGTACTTTTTACCGTTGCTAATAACATTTTATAAGTCGAAGATATAGAAAGTATCTACCTTACGGGTTGGGAGCCATCTGCGCTCACCCACAGTTCACTTAAAGTTGTAAAGACCATCTGAGTTCAACATCTAAAACACAAAAAAGTATTTACCTCATGTTAGGTATTGAAACTGACTCAAACAGTACCTGTACTTTAACGGACTATGAGATAATAGGTAATTTAGGATTTAGACTTAACAACGCCAACGTAATTACAGCAACTTCACCCAACTACATAACGCGTATTCGCATGCTACTGCTCTTTACTTTAATCGCTCAATTATTTATGTATATTACTTCAATTTACACTTACAGCGGGTAATGAAAGTAATAACATACTATAATACTACCAACATAATGTATATCGCTCATAATGTAGTTATATTGAATTGTTTACCGGTGCCTGATTTCACACATTATTTTAATGTATTACAATCAAAATACTAAAAACGGATATGCATGGCAATAAATCTACTTTTAGAGTGCGTTCCCATTAACGCGGAGTGGAGAGGAGCGGACCGTGAACTGGTCAATCACAGTGCTCGATATCTCCACTCCGCATCAGTAGAAACAGTGCAAGTGGAACGGAGCGGAGCTGAGCGGATTTTCAAATAAAATATATGAACATATTATATATATACAGTATTGGGATCCTCGGCGTGGAAATCTCTAATAAAGTCCAGTTTGGGAGTCACTTGGAGGACAAAGCTAAATTAGCGAGTAAAAAGGTGAGTGTACTAAACAGAGCGAGGCAGTACTTCACACCAGGTCAACGTCTTGTACTTTACAAAGCACAGGACCGGCTGCACGTGGAGTACTGCTCACATCTCTGGGCAGGGGCCCCCAAATACCAGCTCGACCCACTTGACTCCCTACAAAGACGGGCAGTTCGAATCGTCGATGATCTCAATCTCACGGATAGATTGGAGTCGTTGGAGCAACGGAGAGACGTTGGGTCTCTCTGCGTGTTCTACCGACTCTTTCACGGGGAGTGCTCTGAAAAACTGTTTGATTTGGTACCAGCGACCCCTTTCTATCACCGTACCACTCAACAACGAAGCAGGGTTCATCCATATCACCTGGAAGCGTTCAATTCTAAGACGGTACGCTTTCAGCGATCATTTCTCCCACGTACGTGCAAGCTCTGGAATGAACTGCCAGCTTCGGTATTTCTCGAGCGCTATGATATGTCCTTCTTCAAACGAGGTTTAAAGAGAGTTCTTCTTTCACGGTAGGCAGCGGTTTTGCTGTGTCCTGACATTGCTGAAGTCCATGAGCAGCGGTTACCACTTTCCATCAGGTGGGCCACTTGCTCGTCTGCCACTAATGGCAATAAAAAAATAAAAAATATGAACATGCGGCCCCGAGCCGGTTAGAACGGAGCGGAGGGTAGCGGGACGGTGCGGCGCGGCGGCGGTGCGGCGGGTAGTATGGACTTGTCAGGAAAGGACTCGTGCGCTGCATTTTAGTTTAGTTAGCAATATTAAGTCACTTCACACGTCATCGACATAGTATGTGAATCGAAATGGATGAGAAACTAATCGAAAGTGTCAAAAAAAAACAACGGGTTGCACTCCTGGAGTGCCGGCAGAAGTGAAAACTTGAATATTAACGTGGTGCATTTTTGATATTTTGGAATGGTTAGGGAATAATTTTGCTTTAATTATCACAACGCCGCTAAAGAAGTTTCACTTAAAAAAATTCCATGTTTATGGGATACACGCCTGACAACATACAAATGCAATGAAACCAAAGATATGGCGTGCGAAATCATAGTGAAAGACACCGGATTACAAGATCATTGCAGCTCTGGTCTGCTCAGCTCCACTCCGCCCCGCTCCGCTTTGCTCCGCTCCGCTTCAATGGAAACCTTGCTACTTTTCACTGCTCTTCTCCACTCCACTTCGTCCAGCTCCGCGTCAGTGGAAACGCACCCTTACAGTGCTAATGTCGTTTTAGACTCAAGGTAAAGTATTAAAACATTATTGACATTGATCATCAGCATCATAATTATTTTGAACAAGTACCAAAATATACGCAACAGGATTAGTATGAACAATAGTATAAGGAAAAGTGTAAATAGCTTTTATAATTTAATAATTTTATAGCTTATATTGTATTAGAAGTTAACAGTAACTAGTAACAGTATTGCATGCAAAATGATGTAGGTAATAATAGTGTTTCAAAAATAAACAACGCGATAAAATCCGTACCTATAAAGTAGTTTAATTTCAAAAGCATGAAGGTTGTCACAATTTTAGGAAAGTAATAATAAGCTAGCTGCATTTAAAATAGTTGCACGGCATCGATTGAAATGTATAGGTTCGATAGCAGTGTCAAACAAAATATTTTTCTACTGGACGCATGAATGTGCGTTTTGTGCCTGTAATTAATTTTTAAAATACTATGAACTGCTTAGTGCGTGAATTAGTTTTGAAAATATATCCTAATTGACTAATTATAATTTATAATACGTAAGATAAAATTGGCATTACAATTACTAGAAATCATTAAAAATGTTGTTATGGCCCGTAAAATATACTAAGCTAAAGCGCTAAGTCTTGCATATTAAATTACCTTTAAGTAAATACCTTTAATGATCTTTACGTAGATTGACTCGTTCACTCACGTATAATTTTCTCCTTGGAAATGAGCACCTTGTGCTTCAACATATAATTTCAGTTTTTATTAACAAAAGGCGACTGTACCGCACAGAAACACGTTTCAAGTGTACCTAATGACAGCGATTAGTACCAATCGTATGTGCGCGCTCCATACCAGCGCCCCGCGTTCCGTAATGATTATTAATTAAGTTTCCGAAAAGAATGGAAATAATATAACTAATGTTACTTATCTAAACGACTATAGTACTCTAACTATGTATAGTATGTAAATATTATGTATGTAAGTATTTACAAAAAAAAATTATTGTATTTTTATCCATTGTCTAGTAGGTACCCATAGTACAAGCTCTGTTTAGTTTGGGCTAGATTGTGTTGTGTGTATGTGATAGAATAATATGATAGAATATTATAGAGATAAATATTTAGTGCATTAAATTGAATTCCATAAAAGTAAGCATATATGTTAACAGAAATAACTTCAACTTCTGAAATACTAACTAATATTATAAATGCGATTGTGAGTTGGTTTGTACACTTTCATGTCTTTACCTACTGTTCAACTGATCATCATGAAATTTTGCATACACGTTGTCAGCAGTGCAGAAAAGGACATAGGGTAGATATACTAGATATACCTTTCATCCAGGAAATAGATACTGTTCGCAAGGAATAGATATTTACTGACCAAATCTACATTAACACGAGCAAAGCCGTGAGAAAAAGCTAGTTATACATAAGTGACACGCTTAAATGATTGTCCTCGAACATTTTCTTCACTTGTTCGGTGCTTGTCTGTCATCGTGTCCAATACCTTTTATACATAAAGAATGAATTTATAAATAACTTCTAATATAAGTAGGTACCAACGACTATTATCATTTCTTTGTCGAAAACAATATTTTCAAATATAATATAAGGCAAACAACCCCGTCGAGTTTTGTAAGTCTATTCAAATATATTTCGTTCAGAAAATACCTCATTAGCATTGGACGTGACTTATGATTTATAAGCGCTAGCTTTAGTAGCATGACAGATATACACAAGCAGTTCAATCACCACTTGCATTACCCCGTGAACAGTGGCTGTAAAATGGTTTATTGTGCATCTAATTAAGAGCAGAGCAGCCTCTTCTAGCCTTAGTTATACTACTAAAACATTACTACCTTTAGCACTCATAAATATAATTACAGAATTGCTATTTTAAAAGCTCCCAAGACTATTTTGAAGTCGAAAAATGTAAAGAATAATAATAGGCTTTTAATATATTTAAGACCCATTAATCAAATTAGTTTTACACTTTAACTTTTGGCCCATGCCACGTCCTACTGAGAGTGATGCAACACTTATTATTAACCTGTAATTTCGCGATTCAGCATAGTGCCGAATGGCAATCGGCAACCATAGCTTGCTACAGTACCGAACCTGCAAAAAATATTACAATTCGACATGGACCACTGATCCTCTTGTTTATAGCTCATTGCCTCTTTAGGTAACTGTGAAAACACTACTAACCGCAAAAATACAGCGTAGTGATCTTATGTAGAATAACGATAGTTACTTCTCGAGCTATAAGCTCCAATTTTGAGTGATGATGTCGCACAGCAATACCTTAAAACAAGAAATCGAGAATATAATTTTAATATCAGGTCTATTTATAAACTGGATGAAGTCAAGATAAGCGCGTTAATATATTAACCTCATCTTTTAACATTCGACTAAAACTCGCCAGAGTGCAACCTTTGTTTTCATCTACTCCATTTCGTTTACGTTTAGTAGGTTAGTACTATAGAAATTCAGTATAGCCATTATGGTAATGAATGTCAGTCGATATCTAGTTCATATCTTGGATATCTCAATGCTGAATTACCTTTGTGAATATCATAGACTTGTATTTGAATGTTAAGAAGCTTGAACACTAAGGATTATTTATGTGTCAACAAACGATACTCCAAACATAAACCAACTACGGACAGGCAATTGTGAAATAAAAATAAATGTCCAGTAAAATAACTTGATAACGTACTACTTGTAAAATTAATAAACTAAACTGCACTTTAAAAGATAATACGCTAGCCGAGGGAAGTGGTCGGTAGAACATTTATGATATCTACTTAAGTTCACGCTGGGTATTTGCTGGAAGCAACATTAAATCAAATATCAGATGATCAGAGGCAGGTAAACGGTAGCAGTTATTTAGCAGGAACGGCGGCGGGAGTGCGCGCGCGCCGCCCACTTGCGTGATTTATCCGCCAGGGCTGTCGTTGGCTCGGATTTACTGTCCTGTTGAAATATCAGCAGATCCGTGACGAAATGTGCCTCGATTCTGTCTCGTAATCTACTATATACGACTGCCAAGTCTTTCACTTGTCACTTTGTCAGATGTCGACAACGCGAGGTTAACATAAACATTGCGCTTGGGTTTTTAGTTTTACATTCAGTTTCCTGAACTACAACTTACTCAAAGCTCTACTTTATTAACTACTGCTGTGTTATACTTATTATTTAATGAGTTGTGGCTCCAGTTTAAGTAATTAATTTGGCTGTAAACAAATCAAACAGTCGAAGATTTAAACTTCAATAATTTAGTTTTAGATTAATTTCAGTCTCGGTAGCCAACCATACGTATGTAGACAATAATTGCGTAAATTGACGACAACGCAGTAAAATTCGCAGTCACAATCATGAGAAATAAAACTAGAGCGGGCATTCGTGTCTCAGCCAGGTCGTACTGTCAGTCACTGCAAGTAAAGGTATATATATACGTATGTACGTACTGAGTTGATAGTTGGAAACAGTGCCTCCGATATTACCATACCCGTCGGTTTATGAGCCCTTGTAGTGTTTAGGCGCCCACTCGACTACTCCAGCTAACCATTTGAATTTATCATTCGTGTGGATTATTGCTTATTGGAACAACAACTGTCTCAGATATGCAAAGATAACACCAGATGGAACTGTGTTGCAATATGCGGACGGAAAAAACAATACACGACTGTTGAAATATCGCTTAGCGGCTTTGTTTTCGATACAGTACCTGTCAAAGTAAAGCGAGTTGCGACATTGGCCGACGTAAATCAAATGTTCACCTGATTTATTTAAAAGGAAAACCAAATAAAGGTTTTAACAATCAGATATAATCGACGATCAAAGATTTTACCGCCATATATAAACAAGAAATAAAATTTTAATTTCTTTCCATATATTTTCACTTAAATATCATAAAAGAGTATTAAAGCAACAAATGGTCGGCACGCAATCTTGAATCTCAAATAAGCTACATAACATCTTAAGCCATTATCTTTCAATAGTGTTGCGCGAGCGGTCGACTTATCTGGCAATTAAATCGACATTCAGAAGCCGATGTGGCTTTAATTCTGTGCATGCCACCGCCAAACACTTCACAATGACTCGGGTGCATGACAAATAACGTTTTGATTGGACACTCACCTACCAAACGCCGTCAAGATTGTGCATCTCCATAACACTATTTAATAAATTTACCATTTACCGTCTTTGGAACACCAAATTGCAAAAAAAACTGCACTCGTTCATGCTCATCCATAAAAAGTGAGCTCTATGATTCCTAAAAATATTCAATACTTTTCCAAAACAATTAAAGAAATATGAGTACCAGTTCATCTACTATGATAATTTCACTTAAATATCATGTCACGATGAAACAATTTATAAATAATTTGTCTCTCTATGAAAAGTCATTTCATACCAGTTTCAAACGGTCCTAAAGAGGTAATCTCGTATGATAATGGAGAACCGTTTAAGAGATTGATATAGTCATCTGCATCGTTATTACGTACCATAATGAACACGGTGTGATGAACTTTCATATCGGATCACTAGTCCCTGACATTTTGAATGGTTTGAGGTTACTCATCAATTATAACAACATTAATGTTACAATTCAGTAATAGAAGTACATTTGAGTAGTACAACGTGAGTGAACTGCGCAGTCACTTCATCGTTTTAGTTTACGATTAATATCGAATTTATTTACAGTATTAGTGTCAGATTGAAACTTATCGCTTCACATAACATAATGAATGAATGCATAGTAGATTTTAAATAACGATTTGTTTAAATACTTATAGACTTCCTACTACTACATTTACTTTTAAAATATTGCTAATCGTTTTGTGTTCGATTCTTGATCCAGTACGTCGCAAAGTAACAGTGATATGCGATACTGCCTGATTTTATCTGTACCGCAGAACTGACAATGACGTTAATGATAGGGACCGAATAGTTTTCATGGCGAATTAACACACTAAACGGCGCCGAGATCTGATCTGTCAAATAATCATTTAAGCAGCTTGTAATTATAGTGTTAGTCACAGCCAGACAAAGAACGAAAATAGGAAGTTTCGTTTACAGTTATGGGAAACGGTATGGTAAACAGCATCATCACACGTTTTAAGCCAGGCAGTAATGGCTTGTAAAATTTTTTGGGCAGTTATTGACCACCCATTGTGATCAGCTACACGATTTATTCAGAATTTATTTTAAAATGAATTTACATAGTTTTTGACCATTTGTAAATATTTTGAGGTCCTTTGATTTAAACATATGTATATATATTTGACTTAATTAAGCTCAGCAAGGCTGATTATAATATGGTGACCACACTACAGCTATTGCATGCGCTTATGATTGGGAAAAGCTAAGATGATAAAGAGCATTGGCAACCCGGAAATTCAGCGAAACCCTACGCTTTCGCTGTTTACAAGCCAGGATTACAATGGCAACTAAAAACCATATAATATCAGCCTTGTATTAAACTGTCCCACTGCTGGGAACGGGCCTCTTCTCAGTGTGAAAAGGATTAGACCATCTTCCACCATATTGGCCAAGTGCGGGTTGGTAAACTTCACGTATCTTCGAGAACATTATGTAGAACTCTCTGACATGCAGGTTTCTTCACTATGTTTTCCTTCACCGTTCAAGCAAGCGATAATCAACTATTTAATACGCACATAACTTCGAAAAGTCAGAGATGCGCGCTATAGGCTCAAACTCAAAATCTCTGCGTGGCAGTCCAACGGTTTCCCACTAGGCCATCGCTGCTTTAATATTAATCGTCAAAATAAAAAGCAATGCTAGAGAAAATAAATTCGCCAATACTAGAGAGCGGTGTTATATCCAGCCATATCGTAAGATACACTGTACTCATATATAATGTTAAGGATGGAAGCCGTACAAGTAAGTGGATAAATGTTTAATGTTCCTCATAAAACTATAGAAGCTATTCGTACGTAAATTATTGCAGAAGATACTGACATATCACTTTCATGTTAAAGCTCTACACCATTCGTTGATGCATGTTTTCTCGAAACATTGTCTTGTTCGTATACCATTCATTTCGATGAGCAACCGGGCGGCAGAGGGCGTGTAACCGGGGCAGGATTAGTAAATATTCATAGCGACAAAATGCTTTTCGTCGGCGACGCGCGGCCACCCGAAGCGCAAGTTATAGAGCTCTTTCAGTGACATGACGCGGCTCCATATATTCCTCCTCGAAGCCCAATCACAACTTGTCCCGCTGCCTCGGTGCACCAACCTTTTAATCGCACTCATTGCGCAACAAACCATTATGCAGCCAATTTTTACGGCTTTATCCCGAGACAGCTAATTTTCGTTCAATCTTTCGCGTAATAACTTAAAGCGTCGTGCTGGGCGAATCATGATTATTATGCGACGGCCCGGGTCCCCTCGAACAATATTCATGCGTTTAGTTAAGTCGTAGACCGGTACAACTTTTATAGCCGCTTATAAAGTTGCTTATGGTTGTGTTTCGTTATTGTTTTACCTTTAAATTCATCACCCGACATCGTAAAGTTTTAAACTGTTTTGTATCACATAAATTATTTAATACTTCAGTAGACATTTTTATTATTATTTTCATCGATAACTATAAAAGAGCTTGTTTTTTATGACACTTTGTAACACACACACGCATTCATATCCCTATGTTTTATTAGATATTTTCAAAGCAGCGCGCACAATATGAGGCAGAAACAGTCGTACTAGCAGAACACGGTCTCGGCCGAGGCTTTACTGGTAGTAGTGGAAGGTTTCCTCGCCTCGGGGATCTAATTTCGCCGTTCCCACAACAAATCGTAGAGTCAAAGTTCATCGCCTAATTGTACGGCGTTATCGACAGATCCAAACGCTTCGAGAGAGAATATTTATCAATAACATGTAATTAAAATTATTTAGTCTCGGCCAAGCGCGCTGCGTCCCCGAGGCGAATTATTACACATACGCCGCGAGAGGTCCGCGCCCGTCATTAGCCGGGACATTTTTATTCCTTTCTCTTTAATTTCCGTCAGTAGACATAAATGATGGCGCTAGTACCGCTGCAGCGCCGCAGGGACACACCTCGCCGCTCAATAACATTGGACAAACGCGCACCGACCGCTCGGCTTAGCCGCACTGCTCCACTACCCACTATTATAATGAGATTCGTTTGAATTGAGTTGTAATTACATTCACTTGTAGCCCACAAATGCTCTATTAACAAACTGCACCAATTTATGTAAACAAATTGAAACTAAGCTGGACACTGACTTTGAGTAACGTACCTACCTACTGCAAGCCTAATGCAAAGAAACTTCAAATTTTAAGATCACTTTCAAAGTTACTTAAGTAGGTATTGTAATTCATCATCTACATAGGCACTACAGCAAAGCGTTTCCGATAAATTGCTATTTTAACTATTTTAAAACTGAATTTACATAAATTACCAGTGAATGGAATATTTACATTAATATATATTATTAAAATGTAATTAACCTAAACTATCTTGACTATAATTAATAGTTGATAAACTAATTCCTCAATTGATGTAAATATGATCATACATGATTATATTCCATAATGAGTAGTTTAGTTTCAAAATCCTCTAAAATACTTTTCACCAAATAATGGTAAATCTCAAAAAACCATTTACAACACATAATATAAATGGACCCTTTTAGCGGTTTTTGCAACAAACTGCTACTTTTGTGAGCTGAGTAATTAGAATTTTAGTGGGTTTTGTTGAAAACTATCAGTACAATGCGATAGAAGCAACGAAGGAGCTTCATATTCAATCGGAACATTATTTTTGTTCTAATATCGTTTTGGCGGGTTTTGAAACTATACTCCTCATATATTCCACAATCTGTCAAAATACTTTTTTCTGGTTAACTGAATAATAGTTAAATAAATAAAACGTGCCAACAGGTCATAATAAAGATAAAGGCTCATGTTTAACACAAATACAAGATTAACGATAATATTTTCTTTTGTCATATATTAAATGAAATATGATTTTGAGAATAGATTTATTGTCGGTGAGATTTATGTGTAATAATTACTAAACTTGTTGGCATGTATTAAATTTTCTTCCTATTTATTAACACCTTTTTATATTTTATTCTTCACAGCTGTGACTTATTTTAGCACATTTCTAATAACGATGGACAAATGTACCGTATACAATCGTTAATGATATCGTACAATATACATGCTACCGAGCCTTTTTAATATAGATTTGAAGATAAATTATACATAGCAATAATTGTTCGGTTGTATTAGATACTTACGGCGGACCGTCATGACTTTCCAAGTACCGACACGAGCAGATAATCGTCCTCAAAGCTTCATACAATGGCTGAGTGCATTTACAGCTCCATTGTGAGCTACCATACTGCGAGATAGTATGGAGAGGTATCTGATAACACAGCACTAAGTGGTCCAACGATCACGGCGCACGTCCACTTGATGAATTATACAAACACCAATCAGTTAATTATTTTATTCACGTCGCTCAGCCAGCTATCTAGCTTTATGTTCTACATAATTGATATGTTAAGTCGATGGAACAATCGGCCCGTCATTCAGTAGATAGGGTGCGGGTTGACGCGAGACGACGCGCTTCGCTTGCCCTACAAACAAAAGGCTCTGCCGCTGCCTGTCCGGCTGTCGAACTACCTTGTGCTGCGACCGCGGTCCGACACAAAGAACCATTTTAACATAATACGACTGAGCCTATTCTTTTCACATCTATTGTAGCATAAACTAAATTATTGTCTCGTAAGCTCGTTGATAACAAGCTCTTACATTGGTAAGCCATGTCAAATACAGAACAAGTATAGTTACATTATTCAATAAATCAGATACATATTCACGTATGTTAAAGAGCGGCGCGCTGAAAAATTGTATATAGCAAATAAAAATGTAAGTGGAATACAAATGACGCGGTTGAGCACAACTAATAACACGAGCACGCGCTGACACCGGGCGCGCCGCCGCCACAGCATACATACCGCAACGGATTTATTCGTGTCCATAAGAAGCGGCAATTAAGTCGTTCCCTTTTAAAATGCCAAAGTCGGCCGACTTAGCTTATCGTCAATCCATAGGATTGAATTATTAGTAGCAATTAAAGACATCTCAAAATATGTGTTATCAATATTTTTAATACGGTAGCGCGTAGCTACTTATGCATTTAAATTTTATGTACGCGTGACCGATTTCATTATAAAAATATTCTCGAAGAGATAGTGGTAAATCTTAGTTGGGACGCCTTATGGAAAGAATTGATTCACCGTAAAACTATATCGGCCAGCTACTTAATTATGTATTTTTTTAAATGTCTACTTATATACTATATTGTATTTGTTAGGTATCGCGTATATCATTACATTTTCTATTGCTTGTAAATAATGATAAAATAAGAAAACGGCGGGATAATAGTGCGAGTACTATATCATATGTTTACCTCTAATACATAATATATAACATTTACTGCATGACACCCCACAAACAAAAACGGTGATTTGTAGGCAAGACCAAATACTAAACATAAATTCACATAATTATATCAAACATTCAATACTCATCAACATTAAAGCTCGTCTAATTGAGACATTTCTACTAAAACTCATGTCAAATTAGAATTTACATTTTAATAACTTAAAATTATTTGACTCATTTTCATAGTAGCTTTCTCTTGGTGGGTGACCAAATGTGTGGTCAATGTTCTATAGTACACATAGTACTATTCAAATACATTGCAAAATATTATTTTGTAAAATTATTCGCAATATGTTACGATGCTAGAAGAAGTGACACCGTACGACAGGCTATAACAGCATAATATAATTCTTCAGATCCATCTCTTCGCTTTACGTAAAGCGTTAAAAGTCAAAGAAAACTACGTTGGCGCAAATGGAGTGTCGCAGCACTCTATTTTCTAATCTTCATAAAGGCTTCAAAGTGTGTGACGGCATCGATATCAGTATAATGCGACGAATGTCCGAGCGAGCCGCGACGGGCCTATCGCACAGGAATGCGTGTACGATGAGGAATAAGTGTTGGATTAATAATTTGTAAATATTAAATATTCATGAGTCTCGAGAGCACGGGTCAAACATTCATTTTTATAAGAACCCGAGAACTGTACCCGCAATCATATTTATTAAGGAGATGCAGGTAATTATCATAACTGACTTAACGGAACAACTTTCGGCCTAATGGACGTAGGACAGCAACGTCGGTGGAGTTCAAATTTATTGTTATTAGTGAAAATCTCTGACGCAATTGGTTCATATTTACACTCTTCTACCGATCGCAGTAATCTGATCGCTATGATCTATTAATTTAATTTATTATAATTGAACTGTGTTATATGGAATGATCACAAAATTAAAAATGCAATTCGATCGAATTAAAATGCAGAGCTGTCTGGAATTAAACTTAATCCTTTTTGTACGGTTATAATTCTTATTATAATGTTTTAAAGCCAATTATCTATTTAATTGTAGAATTTTATAAAGGGCTTTAACTAAGTTTTTTTATCGATGTATGATAGTTCTTTCATCAATAAAAAACTTACTTAGTTAATCGTTAAAATTAGGCTGAAACATAACTTACAACTATAAAAATTCAAACGTATATTGTAAAATTATATTACATAAGAACATTTTGACGCCCAATTATTTATTGATTGGGATTCGGAAATAAATCTATCTAAAGTAAATTTTGTGCTGAAATTAGATTCACACCAATAATGAAATGAGTAGACGTCTAATCCACAACAGTTTTTGACCTTAAGTTAACACTTAAGCTGTTTGAGTTACAAATATCTAGGTACAAAGATGCGCAACATTATTATGTATCAAGCTAACAAGCTGTACAGCATACATACTACTTAAAAATAATACTACAATGTTCGATGATTGATAAGGATATCATAATTTGTTTTTGTGTATACTGTTACCTATTTAAAAATACTAGGATATTATGGTTTCAATTAAAATATTATACGCATTATTAAAAGCAGAGTTCAATGACATGAGACATACCAAACTTTTCTTAACAGACTGTAAAGCATCCAAGCGTAATAGCTACTTTAAACGAAAACCTATAAAAAGAACTAATTTTGCTATCTCTAAGCACGCTCACAAAAACAGTACTAACTTAAAATTAAGCCAAAGAAATATTTTTGAGTTAGTAACTATATAACCAATGAGAACTTTTCACATTTCACAACAAATTACATTTTCAAAGAATAAAATTATCAAAGAATAAATGTCATGTAACCAATTACGTGACATTTGATAAATTTATTCTTTGAATCACGAAAACCGAAAAACAAGTGCTATTTTTATTTTATATTGATATATATTCAAATAAATATCAATATAAAATAAAAGTAAAAATCGCACTTGTTTTTCGTAAAGTTAAACGTTAAAGCACTTGTTGATGTAACGCAGCTCCACGGCACTGCTGTACATCACATACAACATGATAGCGATTGTCGTTTCGTAATAATTTAAATAAATGCAATTACACTCGCAAATTAAACGTCCAACATTTTAAAATAAAACAAAATAAATCCCATACACATTTTACTTCGTTACAAAATCGAAAACAGGATGTACCGTACCTTGAAAGTATGTACTTGTTAATAATTATATAATAAATTAGGCAGATTTCACCACATCATAAAGTTTAAAATTACATGCTTCACGTGCCTTTGAAATACGTTAAACTTCATTATTGAGCTCATTAAAACGCAGTAAAATTTGATACTAGTATTTAATAAAAAAAACCTGGAGGTATAAAAATGCTTTATAAATATGAAAACCTTTGATCTTTGCATGATTAAACTTAAAATAGTAATTCACTTTATCAAGTGCTATCAGTAGGTATAATAATTTTAATAGAAGGTTAATAGATGTGGCCCGGTATCTAATACAACCTGTTTCCAGGCACAAGATAACGATCATTTAGAATAAAAACAATAATGCGATAATTAAAGCCATTCCAAATGTAAAATTGTTGTATGTATTTAAATTTATTGAATGGTGTTTCTTAAAATATAAAGTTATAAAGAAAACTGACAAAAATGCCGAGAAGAAACCTCTACTTATATTGGAACGCACATATTAATGTCATCGAAATATATTTTTAAGTTTCTTATGAGTTGTACAGTTGGTTGTTGGCAAACAGGCGTCTCTCGGCTTACAATGTAGGTATTTGCTTGAACGTTAACAAGTACTCGATCGACTCAATTACTGCACAAACCCGAGACCGTCATTGATTCTATAAAACTGTCACACGGTTACATGACAAGTAAATGCAGCGTTGATAGTTTGCGCTCGCGAGCTCTTGTTGTGGCCTAGACGCGTTGATACAGCTTAAACGTCAACATAAAATATTACTACATTAACTAAATATACATATATACTGATACATAATGTATGATTCATACGTAGATATTAACTACACTTTTATACGCATAAAAATTTAGGTAGTTAATAGGACGTAATTCTACCTAATATTATAAATGGGAATGTGAGTATGTTTTATGTTACGCTTTCACGCCTTAAATACTCACGCATTAAATAATTATCGTGAAATTTTGCATTCACGTTTTCAGGTCATAGAGGACATAGAGTATCATTCATCCAGAAAAAATTACTGGTGCCGAAAAATATAAATTTATTGACAAAATCTTTATTAACGCTAACTGAGCCGCGGGCAAAATCTATTAAATTATATCATATATTCTGATATTTATACCTGATAAAATTCTCATTGGGTGATAAACATATTTGTTAATACGCACTTGTTGACAGATTCTGTCGATCGATTTCCAAAAAAATAAATAGAAACGTAAAATAATATCAGTATCCACCACCGTTTAAATGATATAACAAACTTGACAAAATACTGTTGAAAACTTAAATTAAGAACTTGTCTGTTCACCAAATACGTATATAATTTTGGAAATTAATACTTAAATGATACGAGTTTTTAATAATAAAATACAATTTTTACAATGTTCGACAGGATATTAAGCAGACATATCATGGATTATCATTTGCAGTCATCTTAATATGTGTTGTTGGAGTATGTTTTATCAAAATTAATGTGTTAAGTTGTTTTTCTTGGGACGGGGTGTGGGCGGCGGCGGCGCGTGCCGGCCGAAGGCGGCCGCCATGCGAGGGCGCGCCCGCGCCGCGCCGGCCGCTCGGCACGGTAGCGGCCACCGCACCGCACCCGCGCCCGGTAGCGCTGTCACTTACACCACAAATTATCAACCTGAATAAACATATCACTACTAAACATCGAAAAGGATCAAATTAAACATTCAAATAAAATTCATGCAATGACACGCCGCTAGTTTAACTATATTACGATAATGAACCGTTAAAATAATATTTTCATAGTTATGACAGTTAAATTATGTGTAGACAGAATAAAAGGCTGTAAGAAAGCGCCATAAAAATACGAAGTCTCACTGCGTGGACATGTCGTAGACGATGCCGCGGAACATTTCCGTGGATGATATACCGAAGACGAGTGCGACAGGCGCAGGCACACCGGCGCGGCCGCGCGCCGTCCGGCGCCAGAGCTGCGCCCGCGCGGCGTTTCGTTGACTTATGGTCGTTGTAATGTATTGCAATACCTCTATCACTCATGAATATTTATTGAAAAAAATATATAGATTACAATATATAATGTCGTCGACACGGAGAATATGAGCGTGCCCAGCTCAATAAATATATCTCGATGAATGTAACATTTGAACGTTACATGCGTAATTATTCGAAGATTATAAAAATAAATAAAGCGGGCGTTGTAATAAGTACATTAGGGATGCCGTTAATGATGTCGAAAAACATTCAGGTTTGTATATACATACATATGTACTCGTATGTGGCTCCTATGAAATTGTGTATTGTGATTTTTGTGTGGCTTAGTAAACGCAAACTGCGCTAACAACAATATGAGCCCAGCAGCAGCGCAGTTTGGATCTAATGTCAGTAAGTGTTTATTTAATGCCCGGCGCCTGATACCATTATAAGTAATTTAAAAACATAACCGATATTTTTACTATTGATTAAAGCCCAAATTCTAAGCACTACTGCAGTCGTGCTTAGAATTAGAGCTTTCAGTTTGCCTTGGCTTTTCTAAGTCTAAGCTGTCACACACTGTGAACATTATTTAATTATGAAATAGTTAATCCATTATAACTATAAATGAAGCAAACGTATAAAAAATAACTTTTCGGTTACGCAAGCAATGGTCAAAATTCAAAACTATATTATTTGAAAATGTATATATCTCTCGAATGGATTCACTGAATACAATTTGAAGAAGATCAAGTATATTAGTCTCAGATGCACCGGCATCAGTGATAATACAATAGATCCCTTATTATAAACAACATTTTACGAGGGTTTATAGTAATAAAACTGATGAAAAATCACATGGGACGTTAACGTATTTTAAATTATGCTAAAACTCCCTAAACTAATCTCCATTAGCCGCTTTAATTTGAAATGCTCAAGACACGTATATTTTTGAGTCATAAAGTGCGTCTTGTTTGCGTTCAATTAATTTAAATCTAAAATAAAATGCTAGAGGCAATAAAAGAAAACGTATGTGTAATTTTTGTAATCTGTATCAAGTTGAGGCGAACTCGGAGTAACGCTCTCTGGCTTCCCGTGGTTAATAAAATACATTCAGGGTAGTCATTAAAAGTATATTTTATCGCGTTTTAAATATTTAGATATTCATCTGGTGAAAGTTATCTTAAATTTAGTTCATTACTACATATACGTGAGTCGTGAAACTAAATACGTCGCGGGACGTGTCGTCGCGCGCTACTAATGTTACTGATAACGAGCCATCCAGTGTTACCAGCCTGCAGGTGATCTTTTATATTAATAACATACAAATAAACAACGGCATTTTTATTCGGGATATAATTATCCCGCAAGCGCATGCCAATATTGGTTGCTAATATTGGTTTTGAAGCAGCGTTAGCAGCGACAGTGGGCAACCACTGGATTGCCACGCAGAGCTCTCAGGTTCGATCCAAAGGCGCGATCTCTGACTTTTCGAAGTTATATACGTATTAAATAGTTAATTATCACTCGCAGTAACGGTGAAGGAAAACATCGTGGAGAAGCCTGCATTTCTGAGAGTTCTCCATAATGTTCTCGAAGATATTATGTGAAGTCTGCCACAATGGACAAGGGCCCGCAGCGTGATGGGCTATGACCTAACCCTTCTCAGTCTGAGAAGAAGCTTGTGCTCAGAAGCGGGACAGTTTAATACAGGGCTGATATTATTCTATAGGTATTGGCTTTGTGGAACAAAACGAACTAGTGCAGCTGCATAATTTAGTCGTAATTATTTCTACATCAGTTATGCCAGTACCAGCACGAAGCAGCTGTGTCTAGCACCAGATGTCTCGCAATGCATCACTGTAGTTCCATGAACTTCTTATTTATAAATTATGACCAGAGTATTTGGAAATCACTCGAAGGAACTTTGAAGTAAATTATTTAGTAAAGAGAAAAATATAATTTTTCAAAATCTTGGTATAATTTTATTTACTTCTAATGTAGCAAGTTGGCTTGCATGTCAAAACGGTTAGTGGTAACCGTAGTATATAAGGTAGTAAAAAATATGATGGAACGGCACCAATCCAAATATCGTATACTTGGCAGGCAATTGAATTGGCGTAACGGATTGTATCTATGCTTCTCAACTAAATAAACGACATATACGGCCTACCGTCTGTGTCAATATTGCTGTGTGAGCCATTTGAATACAGTCCAACATTTGGTATCATCCGTGAATATACGAATACGCATCCATTTTATTCTACATTTTGCTTTAGTTCTTCCGAAAGTATTGATTCTGTGTACAAGTACTTGAGCTTTTCTCTCTTCTGTAGTTACTCTGCGTCCAAACAAAAGCATATTATCTAGCGGCATCGTCAGCAGTTAGTTCGACTGATCGAAATCCATGCTTCTCATCCTATTGGATATCATCGTCGACCACAGAGGGCGGCACACGCCAGCTGCCTAAGACACGTTCCATTGTCATCAACGAACAGTTGCTCTTATAGTTATTGCCTAATTTGTTGTATTTAAACAATTTTACACTCATTGTTTTAATTTATGGCTTGTTGTAAAATTCCAATTACATTTAAAGTTATGGCGAAAAGATAAGCTTATATTTTAACAATGTTATGCCTTCTTGAATCGTGACATAAAAGTTTGTATATGAACTGTATTCTATACGATTATCCAAATCGTTATTCAATTCCAACTTAATATTATAAATGCGAATGTGACTTTCTTTGTTTGTTTATTTGATTCTTATGCTTTCACGCCTTAACTACTTAGCTAACCATCATGAAATTTCGCGTACACGTTTTCAGGGGTACAAAAAAGGACACAAGGTACCTTCCAGAAAAAGTACTGTTTCCGAACGAGCAAATTGTAGGCAAAAGCTAATATTCAATGCAATACAAACTCTTTAGGGATGGGCGATTCAAATATAACACATATGTTTCCAAAGTGATTATAGCAGTTTAAATCTGATAGGTATTTACTACCTTAGCGTCATCTGTTAGTCAGTACGAATATTTTCGCCATTAATACAAGCGCGTCACGCTGTTAATTTCGTAAACATTGCATGTAATTAACTAATTCTGTGATCTATTTCTAAAATCTGCTATTAGTATTGAAAACGTAAACCACGTCATTCGCAAGCATTTCGAATAGATAGTAAGTGCATCTTGTACCTGGCGCCTAAAAAAATATGGGCAAGGCTGTCTTAATCTCATTTCAATTGGGAAAACAATATATTATACATACTAACATAGATGCTTATATAAATACCGAAGCAGATTGCTGTTGCTTTTGAAATTGACATCATCCGTTTTACATTACCTCAAGGCACTTAGTATTACAGAGAATCAGTAGCCTGGAGGATTGATTTAATTAAAATCAATTAGATTTGAAACTTTAATGTATTACAGGGTCCTATTGACAGGGTTTATCACTCAATCTACTTTCCGGTTGCACAAAGTCAGGTGTCAGCACGATATATGATTATTCTCTTTAGCCTCGAGCAATAAAATAACGGCTTTAGTTATTTAAGATCGCAATGACATAGAATAACAACAACTACTTCGTCTATCCTGTTGGTATCGTAGAGGCGCGATCTTATTTGTGTTCACCTGAGGAATTATTGTTGTGTTTTCAATCAGGTGGCAGGTATTAAGAAAGCAGTCTAACTGCAGAATTAAATGTAATCTGATATATCATATTTTACTTATAACAAATACAATTTATCAAAGAGATAAAACTAAATAAATGCAAATTGCGCAAACGTCTAATTATTTAAAATTCAATGGTAACCTGAGAACAGCCGGTTACCAAAACATGAGCATCGCCGAATGAAATAAAAAGTAAGTAAAACTGTCGAATATCGATTAAGAAACCGTGTCCCGGGTCTTAATGAGGTCGATACGTCTTCCCGTAGCCGGGGCACTGTGGACGCACATTATGAGATCAAGCGCAGGGTCAGACGAGACCGCTGAATTATTAATTTACAAGTATACTCAATTAAACACAATTAGGTACTTTAGCTCCTGTTAGATTACGGGATGCTACCATTTTGAGCATATTAATTGTTACTTTAATGGCCTAAGTTATAGGTACTGTCTTCTTATTTGTTTTAATTCTCACATAAAAATCCTCTAGACTGGAATTCCAATATCGATAGGCGCTGTTATATATAGAAATCACGCTACCACTATACTAAACTGTCTGTCTATCTTCGGGTCACACGAACCTTGTATGAAAAACCTCTACTAAGCTAAACCCTTGCGCTAGGCTAGGGTTAAATCAGCAAGGTGCGATTAAAGTAGTTATTATGAACCGTAGTTGGCTACAAATCTATTTTTCTACTTGAACACGTGTAGTTTCTCTGTAATTTTTCTTATATGCCTCTTACTACACATTATAAAACAATAAGCTGCAAACATAAATCGTTTCAAAGTAATATACAACAGCCTACTGCGTAAAATTCGTTGGCGCCTACTTTGGAAAGAGATCTCCGGTTTTTAAACAGCAGTTGGTAGTCGATAGCATCATATATCAAGTCGTCGAGCTATCTATCAGCGAACACGTGCATTGTTTGTAAACCACGAGGCGACTAGTTTTGTTGTGCTGGCGGTACTAATTGCGGATCAGACGGTGTTCACATAAATATAATCCGCCGTGAGCGGCTTCGCTCATTTGTACACGGCGGACGGTTGTCATGTACCCGTATTAATATCGATGAATAAGAAATTCGTTATGGATGGGCTACAAGGCTGGCCATTACTGCACCGATCTGCCGCTGACTCCGCGTGTTGGATGGCTACCATTCTATCCTGTCGTTACCCGTTTTTATCTACCTCTATTTATGTTGTGTCTTGTACAGTAATTATTCATTTCGTTTCATCGGGTGCTCGTTGTGAATGTGCTCACCACGCTGCTCTGACTGTTGATTTATCGGAATACATATTTTGAATGTGTGTATTCCCTATAGCTCGATATGCACGACATTACTTTAAGAAAAATATTCAACGTAATATTTTTCCTATCAACGCACATGTTTATTTAGTAGACTCTGGTCCTATTAAAGTAAAAGCGACGTTTATATTTTGCCGGTAACAATACGAATATATTTTTAAACTCATTGCAGATGCGTATTTTAAAAATGTTCATCTTATAAATAATTATGTCAGTAAATAAAATGCATGTCATCATTATATATTTTGGCCCAATTAAAACGAGACGTCAAATAAAACGAACGAAGATCATATAATTGTTAATTACGAAGTAATATACTATAAGTATATTGGCAACATGGAGCGGCGAGCGAGGCAAGGCGAGGTGAGGCGGCCGCGGGCGCGCGGTTGTTCGGCAATCGGACGATCGACAGTAGATCGTGTCGGTGGAGCGCACACCGCGCGGGGGGTCCGGCCGGACGATCCATCACGAACCGCCGAAACGCCGCCAAACTATACGATTATTATATTCAATAATCGATGAGCATTAAGTGAAATTAATTTTATTGGGTAATGGCGCGGGTCGTGACGGCGTGCGCGCAAACGAGCCGTATTAGTAGCGAGCACCGTGCGCTGCGCTTGCGCCGGCCCGCGTCGTGACCGCCGCGCATTGCTGCCAAATAATAATGCTCCAGTAATAAGGCGATTATAGTTCATTAAATTCTATACTTAATACATATACATTGTCGAAATTGCGCGTTTATTAACAAAATTATGCAAGAATACCACCGAGAATTCATTTATTTTTGGTATAGTTTAAATACCACAATCCCTAAAACATTTAAATAATTGTTGCTGTGTTTCTAAATAAATAAATATTCCTGCTCAATTGTAGTATCCTTTAAATCGCCTTCGCTTCGATAATATGAATCATAGCGTTTGTCAATAATGAAGCTTCCCACTGTTCAATAAAGCAAAAGTAGTGGCACACGCTGTTCGACTCTTAGAAGCTTACATCATTATGCAATGGAACCTGAGTATTAAAGATAATGGTGTTTCCATATTAGTGAGCGATTGTCCAACTTACCATAACCATAGGCTTGGCACGACACCATTTTGACCATACAATACCTTCGATAATAAATAATAAACACGTATAGTAAGAAAACAATCGAATCTTTTAACTAAGTGGAGGTGTTCGTCGAGTGCGACATAATAAATGGTGTGTTCCGGTTCATACATTCGGTCGTCGCTGAAGAAGGCAGCTCTTATCAAACAGAACAAATAACATAGAGAACAATGAAACGCTGTAGGTACACTCGTTCAGATCATCGGTTACGGATCCCTTTACATTCTTCGACCATTTAAACTCAAACTAAAACAATTTATATCAAAAGTATTAAAAGCTATCTGTTCCCTACAGTTGCACTGACATTTTCGATTCCTACTCCGCTCCTGTGACAACTAGTATAATTTTATGTAGCCTATGCTACTTTTGGAAAAGTAGCTTTGTAACGGTTAAGTAACTCTCAAAGTCGGTCAAATCATTTTTTGGTTTATTCATTACAGAAAAAAATACAAATCATCCCCTTTATAATACTAATATATGTAGATATGCTATGCATAATGTTGCCTAAATTAAATTTATCTTATGTATAATAAATTCTTATTTTTTAATTCCGCTTACCAAATAATAAAAACTACCAGTAAGAAAATGAATGGCACAACCGTTTTGGCTTTAAAAAGAATCTTATAAGCGTTAAGTATAGTGAGTATGAACTTTATATAAGAAATCCTTTTATTGTTCTCAGGTCGTGGTGTATAAAAAGCATTGTTGCCGATGACGCGAGCCATAAAGAGTGGCGGACGAGTGGCTCGCGTGTGGCCACCGTTACTGTCCCACAACAATACACCACTGATATAAAGAAAATATTATTTATTTAAATTCCTCAATAAAACGCAGCTGTCGTTATGTACCGCCATATTGTCAAGTAGGTTACATTACAAAAGGCTACATACACATTTTATCTACAGTTATTGTTATTTATAGCAATCGATACTTTTATGAAAGAAATAAAAGGAAAGTTCATCAACAATGTCGGCCTTTCGTATTGTGAACGATTTCCTAGTATCCTGACATGATATTTGAAATGTTGGTATATTTATCAATCTGACCAGTCCTATATTTATAGAATTATACATTTTATGAATTTCTTGCTTTTCTTTCTCGATCTCACTTTTTAAAGTACATGCGCTCTACCTAATATGCAATTCCTATAAATACTATTTAGGTAAACCTATTTTCCAAAGAACTTGGCAATAATAATAGACACAGAGAACATTTCGTCTGACTGACAAACAGCTGTGGATCATGTTCTTATTAGTCTCGCGCAGGGATCCAATCGGCAACACTCGACTCATTGGATGTATTAACAAACTAACATTTCCACATTACGTATCCTAATATTATAAATGTGAATGGAAGTTTGTTTGTTTGTTACGCTTTCACGCCTTATCTACACAGGCGTACATCATGAAATTATGCAGAAAAAAAAGAATGAAAAAGGGAAATTGCATACACGTTGTCAGGGGATAGAAAAGGATATAGAGTACCTTTCATCGAGAAAAAGTACTGTTCCCGAGGGATAGAAATGTATTGGTAAAATCTACAGTAACGCGAGCAAAGCCGCGAGCAAAAACTAGTAATGTATAAACACTA
Source organism: Catocala sponsa (assembly GCA_963564715.1). Taxonomy (NCBI): domain Eukaryota; kingdom Metazoa; phylum Arthropoda; class Insecta; order Lepidoptera; family Erebidae; genus Catocala; species Catocala sponsa. The sequence continues at coordinate 13,536,260 of OY751338.1, read as the reverse complement.
ATTACCTGACTCTCTGACCTTACTTGTATAACTCGTAGTACCAAACACCATCATACATAGAATTTTTTTTTCATAATATAAACTTCTATCACATAATACAACGCCATCTAGCCCAAACTAAGCAGAGCTTGTACTATGGGTACTAGACAATGGATAAACATACATATATACTTTTTTTTTGTAAATACATACATATTATACATAGAAACACCCAGACCAAGACAAACATCCATGTTCATGCACACAAATGTTTGACTTGTGCGGGAATCGAACCCGCGACCAAAGGCATGGCAGTCGGTTACACTAACCACTAAGTCATCAAGATCGTCAAAATAGGTATCTTCTATAGTACTGCGTACTGCGTAGAACATCAACATAGTTCAACAAACAATAATTAAAAATATTATTAATGACGTACGCCAGGTGTAGTTCCAACCAATATAAATCAGAGCAATGTACCGCCACACTCGGTAATGTTCTCAATTAATTAGCAACTTCAATGGAACCCGATCGCTATATACCTATTATTATGTTTACCCGACCAACAACAAACATCGGTACTGATATCAAACAATACATATACATAGAAAAACATATTTAAAATCCACAAAGATTTATTAAGAAAAAGTAAGAATAAATCTTATATGGCTAATAATATCAGACAAGCGTGGCAAATATTCGTACTTATTTTATTAATAAACATTTAAGAAGTTTTCTTATATATTGTATTTGTGAAACGTGCTGTCTGACAAAGGCGCCTTAAAATTCTTTATCCCGCTTTTTAACAATAAAACCATTCAGAGTGGGCTAGCTCCAGACAGAGTGGGAGAATTCTGATACGCGTTTTATTTTTAACAAAATCTTTGATAGCTTTTTACGAATAATCACCCACTCCCTAGAATTCCACATTTCTGAAACAAAAATATAACATAAGCCGATTTAAAACTTCGCCGTAGACCGATTGATAATCGAAAACCCTGTTCAAACAATTTAATAAAAAATATACGATATACAGACAGATTCCAAAAAAAGAATAAGTAGGTAGAAGCAAAATTATTATGAGTCAGATAGAAAATAACTTTTGATTCAACGTATTAATTCAATGACATAGGTATTTAATTAATTGAAAAATCGTATAAGGTAGTCTCTACTGGAACTAAATATAATTAATAGACTAATATTAGCTTTGAAGAAAATACAGTTATATCAATTCAGTTTGTTGTTTACGGTTTAAGTAGTTTTAGGAATGCCAGATAAAATGTAAGCTGCAAGAAGGGCATACTTACACGCTTTAGATTTCAGACAGAAATTACATTTTATTTAAATTTAAAATTCTAACTTAATATTATAAATGCGAATGTGAGTTTGTTTGTTTGTTACGCTTTCACGCCTTAACTACTCGACGAATCATCATGAAATTTGGCATACACATTGTTAGGGGTACAGTAAAGGACATGGGATAACTTTCATCCAGGAAAAAGTACTGTTGCCTAGAGATTAAAAATTGACATAAACCTTAACATTTACGCGAATAAAGACGTGGGCAAAGTCTAGTAATATATAAAGAGATTATGTTTTCTCATAACGTTGCTCTAATATTTACTTGAAAGTTTATACAAATCGTATATTAATTGTACACAACACAACTATTTCAGGACCGACAACGTTGCAGTATGCGTGCATTACGGTAAACTCTACAGCTACAACTCCATGTCTAATTTTGTAATACAAATTGTTTCATGTTTAACATAAAGCTTGGTTATAACTGTGACCTATCTAAGATACCAGCAACATTGCAAATCGCAGGCTACGGCTAGTAAATGAAACCGAATTCTATTAAATTCCATTAAGTATTATAATACTTGAAATTACAAAGATATAATCTACTGCTAATTGGATATAAATACGCTTCATATATGAAACGGATGTGATATTAGTTATCTGTAGTTGATAGAGCGATTACACTATAATGAAATAAATAATAATCGCGGGTACAGTTAGTAGGTTCGGTGGGACAGCCTTGCTTCGCTACTATTTATCAGACGCAATCAAACCTTGTCTCGATAGTTTGATTAACGTTTGTATGTTCTGCCAGTTCTGTTAGAATGTTGCCAGAGTCCATAGAAAAAAACAAATGCATATTGAAACAAATTTAACGCTAAACAATTAAAAAAATGGATCGTTACCAATTTTCTTAAATTTATTTTGTCTGCTTTAATTGTTCAAAAATAGAAAGATAGCCTCTATGGACGCTATATCAAAAAATTGTCAAGGAGTTTGAAGTACTACGTTATGTTAACATGATACGGGATATACAGACTTTGAACATGAAAGTGTGTGTGTGTGTGTGTGAGGGTGTGTGTGTGTGTGTGTGGTGTCTATCAAAACCAAAAGATGTTACGATTGAAAGACCCGCGGTCTGGCAGATTACAGTCAACAAATTGAATTCAGACATTTAAACAGTGATGGTCGTATAAATTCCAATAACGCGTTTCAGAATCTATTAAGCTGTCGTCAAACAGCAACCAAGCTCCCGCGCAATTTTAAGCTTATGGCAACACCATATAATAGTTGTTCGCATCATTACCATATTGTAACCATGCAACTTCATTTTTCCCGCCTTGTATTCTGTAAAAGGCTTGAATAAACCCGTGTCGTCCTTTTTTAACTTTATTAGAAGTTAATTTACATATCACTAACTGGTAACCGGCGAGTAATATATTATCTCTCATCAATCAGCATTTGACATGTTGTGTAATTATCATCTCTCAGTTTATGAAGAAACTGAGACGAGTACTGTTAGTGACAAATTTATTTACAAAATATATTTAAACGAATGACTTTATTCTTTGAGATATTATTATATTATAATATGATGTCAATAAAAAATTATTATTATTTTTAGAAATATAATAAATTAGACATGTAATAATATAGAATAACAAAAATTTATTGTATAATTATGTATTTTGCACGCCACATGTGACAGAATATGTTGTATATTTCTATAAAACGAACAATACTTGACCATATTCTTGCAAATTAAGTTATGATTTATGATTTACTGCTGAAAAGTAGCTTGCCTCAGAGTTTCATACAAGAATAAGTAATTTTTAAAACGTGCAATATTGTTATGAGTACAGCTCTTCTTCTCCCTAGCCTTTATTATTCCCAAGTCACTTGGGGTGGGCTTTCTAGTCTAATTGGATTTAACTAAATATCAGTTTTTGCACGGAGCGACTGCCATCTAACCTCCGCAACCCGAAGGCTAACGATACCCTAAGGCTTGACCAGTGTCAGGATATTAGAGGGCACTGACTTCCCAATAGGAACTGCCATAGATATTCATGGCAGCCGGGACCAACAGCTTAACGTGCTCTCCGAGGCACGGAGCAAGCAATAATTGTCAATCAATAAGCACATAATTTCGAAAAGTCATATAACTTCTGAAACTCAGAGGTGCGCGACGTGGGTTCGAACCCGAGACTCTCTGCATTGCAGTCTGTTGGTCTCCCTACTGAGCTATCGCGCTGATCGTACAGCTATTAATTTCAATATACAAATATGCTATAGGTTTGAAACCCAAAGATCTTACTCTAGACTTTACAATAGGTCTATGTTGGTGTTCAACAAACGTCGACACAACATGCATAAAAAACACCAAGTCTTGGGCTCCGTATAGTATGCAAGTTTTCCACACCTGCACGACTCTGTGCTTTGACCATAATACGGCGATCGTTTAAATCACACTACCTTCCATGCAACAATTTTACAATTACAGCCTTAACTAACAGAGATAATAAACTTTTAAACTTTATAGGTATAATTCGTTACGAAAATTTATGCGAACATGCTATTGTTTTCCTATAGATGCTTGATGTTTTGATCGGGTTGCACAGGCCGTGGTTGCACTCTGAAGTCAGCGGCTAATTCTGACATGATCAAAACGATAAGCACTTAAAGATAAACAAAAAAAAGCATGATCGCGTTAAATCTCACAGGGTATTATAACACTGAATTGTAATTGTAATCTTTAGTTGTACAAAAAATATTAAACTTTTGAGGATTTCAAAGCAATTGAAAGCAAAATTCTTTCGACAAATCTCAGGATTATATTAAGGTAGTTTTAGAATATATTTTAAAATATTATACACTTACTGCATGAGTGTACAGATGTTTATACCTAACGCGAAACATGTAATAACAACGTCGCACAGCGGGCACATGCAATCAAACGCTTGTCGCGGCCGTATTAATAGTGTCGCAGGACGCTATCAGATAGTTGCGACAGTCGCATGCCACAGTCGCGAGTCGCCCGGCCACTTCTCACAGGTTGGTCCCTGCCGTATAATTAGTGCAACAAAACTTTCATAACTTTGCACCGGCCCCGGCCCGGCCCGTCAAATAAGAATGAGAGATATTTCAGTCGTTTGTGTGCTGTCGCCTAATTACACGGTGCTGTTGTCGCTCTAATAGAATTTAATTGTAGTGTACGCTCTAACGCCGAGCCGTTCTCAACTCGTTTTGTAAAATTAATCTACTATTCTCTAAGCTCGTGAAAAAATACAACAACCGGGTTTAGTATTGGTAAACATAAATCTTCATAACTAAGCTTTTATTGGAAGTTTAATATATGCGAGCTCATGATGGTTGCAGTTTCATTTGAATAAGTACCATATTTATTTTCCCAAAATAATATGCGCTATGTCGCAGCTTCACCCGCGTGAATTTGATAGAAGTGCATACCGGGATAAAAATTATCCTATATACTTCAGGACATAGTCTATCTGTGTGATAGGTCTGTTCAAAAGCTAACTTTTGTATAATTGAGTAACAAACATTCAAGTATCTTTACAAAATTTTATATCTATAGGTAATAGTAGTAGGATTCGTTAAGGCATTAGGGCTACAGAGCCAAAGATTCCAAAGATATAGGCGTCCTCAAAGACATTCATATATGAAAGAAACAAAACCCTTCTTCAGGAGCAGTCGGCTTTTTACCCAACATTTATGAAGGGCTTATTAATCGTTTCGCAAGAATTTTGATTAAGATTAAGATTTACACACCTTCTTTATTAGATGGGATTGTTTAGCACTCAAATTATACGGAGATGTGCGAAACGAAAGGGTTTTTTATTTGAAATACATAATATACATATGTTCGCTCAATTTGTGCGAACAGATTCGTGCGAAACGACCAATAAGCCTTAGCAAGTTAAGCTGTACGATGTGCTTATAGACTTTGCATAGATTTTTATTTTTATTCTTCTTTGTAGTGTAGATTATCAAGCCGGTACTGCCTAAAATTTAATTTTTGAGTATAATATGTATCACATTTTATACTCTAAAAATTAATTTCATAATTACCTTTATACTCTTAAGTAAGTAGATCATATTTTTATAATCATGCAAACCAACATCGATGTTAGTTAGCACATATATTATTTTAAAACTAAAACCAACATGAAGTCGTTAGCCGTTCTCAATACATCATAACTGTCTGACCACACATATTGTGGTTACATTGAAAACAGTCAATGCATTTACTTATCTACGACACAATCAAGCAATGGCGGTCGATATCCTAAGAACGAGCGGGAGACATGTTTGCTGCCAACAAAAATATGTACGCAATTGCTCCAGTCTGATTAAATATCGTTATCGCGTTTATCAAAAGCTACTGCACTTACCAACAGATCAAAAACTGCTGAGTTAGAACATCCATCAATGTGAATAAGTGGAAATAGTAAGAGGTATCTTTAAGCCCATTACCACACAAAAAGTTAAGATAATACTCACAGGCAAGCTTTGCTACGCGTTTATTTAATTTTGTTCTGTTTATTTATAGTCACTTTTTCTTTCTAATGCGTAGCATTAGTTTACACTTATATTCGATTCATGGATCGCGCGATGTGTTATTGCGTTTTTCAGTTAATAAATTCTCAGTAGCAACGCGGAGTCCCACCATTTATATCGATTAGGTTAATTTGTGGTGTAGACAAATCAAGCAAAGTTTAAGTAACTGTATTACATTTTCTTTTATAGATTAGTCGCAGTTTCGCTAATGAAACGTTCGTGATGTACGTAAAAAAATCTCGAGGTTAAAGTTAGAGCGTAGCTTCAAGTGCAGTAGCGGCTTAAAAGCGCGAGTTTGGTCTGCGCGTCGTCCCGTTAATGCAGCACACGAGCCGAGCTTGTTACGTGCATTGTGCGGCGGCGGCCGCCCGATGATACATTATTTTTATAACAATAAATCGTTGTAAGTAAAGCACCGCTCGCTGCCCCGGTGGTCTGCCCCTAGTCGCCGCACGCTCGCTCATGATCTGCCGCTGACTTAAGACTACTCTAAAGATTTTACAACACGAACCGTCGATTAATCTCTTTAGTGAACATTTGTCCGTTTGATATTTTTCATTAAAATGTTGTGAAACACCTACAAAGTTTACGACTGGGAACGAAGCGTCTCTTAATTTTTTTATAACACCCTATCATTACCCAGATAACAGATGGAAAAAGCAATGGCTTTTCAATAGTTAATTTATTAGTTAACGAAGGTAGAGATACAATCTATCGTTGCATACATAAAGATAAATGCGATGAGACACGTTATAAGAGTATGGCAGAGCCAGTGGCCGAAGCTGTGATACCGATCGTAAAAATTAATAGTCCTTGACACGCAGCGATTCAATTTGCTTTTTAATTAGTCGGGAGGCACTGATATCGTACGTTACCGGAGATAATGGAGATAACCTGCTATGGGGAATCAATAATGCGATCTGCTGATACCTGCCGTTTAACTTTACTCTACCTGAATTTAAAGCAACAAGATTAACTACACATTTACATTTTTAACTTAAGTGTTACAATAATACGTAATGAATATTTATATCACTCTATGCGTTCGGTATTAAATCCCTATTTTCTATTAAGATAAAACTCGTATCAAAACACATATATTTTCTTAAATAAATTCTTTTAGTCACACCTCTTAGAATTTAACATCATCATCGTCTACTTTGTTCCAGGTATGGCGACATTAATTGGAGGACAGACCTTATTTTTTTATAAAAAATATATTTATATACTGATATTTCATGCCTATATCCCCGAAGGGACAAGCAGAGTGTTGTAAACCCACATATACAGACTCCGTGCTATTACTGAGGATTTCTTAACATAAAAACCCAATAACACTGCCGATCACGGGAATTGAACACAAGACCTCATGCACAGCAGTCGCATTCACTACCACTGCATCACCACGGCAGTCTCGATTTCGCGCGCACCTCAAAAGCATTCCAGCTATTGAGTCGTAGACTAGACTAATAATAAGAGTGAGAAAGTGAGACTATGAGTATTCGCCCGAATAGACTTACCAATGATTGGTGTTAACTGAATACTAGGTAGATATTCATGAAAAGAATGTTCATTAAACGTAAGGTATTACTCTCAGTCTTGGTATATTTTACCAATTTGTTTTAATAGGTTTTAGTTTTCGATCTCTTATTTGTTTTAGGGTACTTACCCTTTATCAAACCATTTTGTTCAGAACTCTGAAGAAAATGGTTTGATAAAGTTACATAATTATATATTTCCTGTACATGTACCTCTAGTGGTTATCGTGTCATAATACTAATATTTATATTTGTAAAATTGGTATTTTTGTCATTATAAATGTGTTAATGAGACTCTGTTTTACTCTATTTCCCAAAAACTTCTCGGGTAGAGAGAAGTACAATCATAGCTATGAAAGTTGCAGATTTATCGTAAAAAAAAAATACATCACATACACATTTGTTCCAATTTGCTTTTGCTTACTACCTTTTTTTGAAGCCAGCTGATAATATATGCAATGCAGTGGCAAGAGATCCATTTCACGACCTCTAAGGTTTTCGACGATCTCAAGTTCAATTTTTAAACAGAGTTTTTCATGAGGAACCACGACGAAACTAGAACGGATCCATTAGATCATGTTTATTCATAAAATTATAAATAAACCCGCAATACTCTTCAATATGTTTTATCTAAAAAAAGGTTCCCATTTTTTTGGGACTAAAATCATGAGTTAACCTTTTTATTTATCTGAAGCCTCTATGGCGTGCCATTTTTCCAAAGCAAAAGGCTTAGCAGATTCGATCTTAAAGTCACACAAAGCTCTTTAGCTAGCTGACAGTGCAATCATAGGTTTCCTTGCGATAAAGATATAAATTATAAAATCAATGTTACAGTATACAAGCCAACAAAAAACAACCTGACTGGATTAAAGTGCCACGTGTATAAAATTAGTAACACCAATACGATAAACATCTACAATATAATACTGATTTACGCACTACTAAGTTGTTTCAAAGGATTCCAAGGAGGCTTGAAAATATATACAGAGAAGGTTTATCGCTGTAAACAAATTGGTTTAATAGTATCTATTTAGTTATGCGCATATTAACAGTGGCTCGAATTGAATCGCGTTAGTTAATAGCTCACGACACGACACCGACGTCTGCTATATATTTAGTTTTATATTAATTTCTAAATTCATTTAAATTGGCTTATTACAAAGCGTCTTCTCACGCCTCCATGTCAAGTGATGTTAATAATTTTCTATTTATGTTCTTGATTACGATTATTTCTGTGAATAGCTCGTAATGTGCTGTAATAAATTTTCTATTTACTTACTCGGGTTTGTTATTTGCCGATGTGTTCATGTCAGGCAGAGGTGAGAGTGCTGAGTTATTGTTTTCATTTATTACTTTCATGGTCCCTCGTGTAGTATCATCCTATTTGTCTCTACGGAGCCGTGATTTAGTCTTATGGTTCTAAGATGTGCAAGCTGTTCTAATTCCTATTCTTTGTCCTGTTATTCATTTGGACTTACCTATATTTAGTCTTGTTCAAATCAAACATAGACAGTCTATTATAGCCTAAATGTTCTTGGTACGCTCAAGCTGTGTAAATATAAGGACAATTTTAAGAAAATTCTGTTATAGTATTTAAGAACGACGAATAAATATAACAATAACCTTTCTTTAATATTGTCTTACGTTTACGCGAATGTTATAAAGTTAAATTAAACTACTTTATATAATATTTATAGTATAACCTTTTCTCTTAATTATACTTATTTTTTATCTCCAGCCGATCCTCCAAAAAATGAAGCACAGTTCCCAATGTAAAATTACGTCACAGAAATGGTCTATTTCATTGTTCTATATAATAAAATATAGCCTATTAACAAGTTTTCAAACAACAGTTATTTTCACTTATTTTGTCAAAATGCTAGGAGTTACTTTAGTTGTCTTCATTATTTACAAGTATAGACTATACTAATACTTCTCCTAATAATTATAGATAGCTTACAACTGTTATTAGTACGCTTCATCAAATTACTATTACTTAAAGAACACAGATTAGTACCATATCGCTTTAAGTACTAATCATTAGTCTGCTAAACTATGAGTACAATAATAATATTTACTTACATATTTTGATCATTTGAACACATTAAATACATCTTTAAGTTCTTTGACGCAACAAACGCGCAAAGACCCGCCCAGGTGTTATTAAATAGTTAAATAGTTCATTCATTCTTTATTACAAACAAACATGTTATACATATTATTATTATGAGAAGGTATCTATAGTTTTCATTGCCCATTAATTCATTTTTACATCAACATTAATACGCAACACTAAATAAACATGAATTGAGAAAAAATACGGTGCCTGCCGTTAGATGTTCTCTTAATCAAACGTCAGATTTGGTCAATTTAGCTTTAATGATAGTGTTGCGTGCGTTAAGCTTGTTTGATTAATCGATGTGGTGTAGGATTCAAATTTAAGGAAAAATGGATGAGGCGGTAAGGTTCCAAATGTAAGTGTGTGCATGTGTGTATGGTTAGGGTGTGCGTGAGCGGCGCACGCGCGCACGGAAGCGCTATCGGCCGTCCATCGAGGCTTGATTTACGACACGCCATCTCACTACACACTTTTACGTTTTCATAAAATAAGAAAAAGAAAATCAAATAACACTGCCTACCGAGTTTTGGGATTTTTAAGTTTATAAAGCTTTCCTTTTCAATCGATGTTTCGTTATTCTTTTTTAACCTGGACGACAAAGAATTCTGTTTTTCACTTTTATTCGTACGAAAGCCCAAAACCCCCACACCTAATTTATTTCACCTGGCTTTTTGTATGAAAGCAACACTAAAGCATATATTCGGCAGCCAGGAAAATCCCGGTTTGCCCGACTTTTTTGCACCAGTACAAAATAGACCCTGACTCAAATATAGCTATATACCTGTACACATTATGTACTAACTGTACAAAAGATTTTATGAGAAAGAAGTTAAATAAACACACGTTTCATTGTGAATTATGGCTTATTAACTATTTTCCATTAAACAAGTGACAAAACGTTAAAAGTATTTTCTTTCTCAGTTTGGACGGTAAAACGTATATTTAAGTCACATTTACGTGCAAATTCCTTTAGATCATTATATATTTTTAACCATTGTTTCATAACAACTGATGTTTCAGACTCAATACCAACGAGTAAACAGGTTTTTCATCATAATTTATTTTTACAACATCTATTTTCATTCATTCTTTTCTTATTTTGTTTCGTCTAGAACAATGTTTGCTTATCCATTTTTAGCAATAGTGTCTATACATAGAACTTAGTTCATCAGTCCTTTACCAGATATAGCAATCTATAATCTATCATGACTTTACGAGACACAGACATGTAGGTATGGTAAACTTGTAACGTGGGTTTTATTTTAACAATACTTTATAAAAGCTTTACTTCACTTCTCTTACCATAATGAAATATAATGAAATAAAAACAAGATGATCAAGAAAATCATTTTCGATATTAATAAATGAAGAAATTAATAAATGCCAATAAAAACCGTAATTGTGCATCTTATTTTATTTATCCTACATCCCCACGAAATGAACAACTTTCTTTTTATAATAGCCTTTACAGGAAACACCTGCCTCACTGGAGGCCATTAAAGTATGTCTAAGTACTCCATGTCTGTAAAAGTCATAATATAGATAAAACCACTGCTCTTATTAAAGTTATTCAGATAATGTTACCAGTTCCACTGGCTCGAATCGAAGAATGATATATCTGCACACAATAAACCAGATTTCGTTATCTGTGGTAATAGTACAAAATCAATTTGTCATTGTTTATCATTATCCACTGAGTTAATGATACCCGCTCTGGTTTGCCCGCTATAAATCACAATAAGATTAAGGCCGACTGAAATACGAAAATCACCCAGGAAACATGTTAAAGTAAAATGATAATTCATTAGTATGTCATTGAGCGCGCGTACGCAAGCAGACGGAGCGGCGAGTAGAGAGGCCATTACACAGGATGACTGCGCGCGTGCCCGCGGACTCACACCCGCCAGTTGGCGCGCGGCCGCCCTGCTGCCCGCAGAACATCCGACACGTCGCCCTCGAAGGGTTCCTCGTTCAAACCTCAGAGGTCAAACTTAAGTGGTAACGCCAAGCTTGCCGTCGCCTTTAAATAGGAAACGACACGTTTATCCAATTAGAAATTCACCATATCTTTGTGATAGTTGAAGAGGAAATTTGAGCAATCAACTTGCAGAGCGCCTCGGCGTTCCTATCACAGTTTATTCAATTGAGCTCGTAATGAAGTTATGTGAGCTATGAACAGTATGAAATAAGCACGCCACGTTTAGAATGACCGAATATTTGTCTGGTGATTTACCACAAGTTTTATCACATTCTATCTAAATAAATTAATGTATAAAACTTAAATTTATTCATGGAAATATGTCCCATATTGACACCATTCATTTATTCAGTATTAATAATAATATTTAAATTACTATGAGAATATTTCAGAACTATGCAAGCTTTTGAATTCATGTCAATTCCAACATTTAAGGAGTTCATTTAAATCCAACCTTTAAGATGAAAAGATATGCAAAAGTTAGACCGCTGACAAGAGACTACAGTCAGGTAATAAGATAAGTATGACCTCAATACGGATTCCAGAACGAACTGGCCGTTGTAAAATACAGAGCATTCTAAATAATGTACAATATATAACAGGCGGAGTGCACAAAACGTGAACTGGGAACAAGTTGTTATTACAAGGTGTTGAACCTGGTTTTCTGATTTATTATTGAATGGTATTAGCAATGATCAATGTTGTTGTGAGGTGTCTCTTTGTTACAGGCATTATAACTACGGTAATTACGAAACGTACCGTTATAAATCGCACTCACTCTGAAACCTAACGTGACACGGAATCAATATATTTTACCTCTACATTAGAAAATTCTAGGAATTGTATGGTCAGATATCTTAACAACTCAAAGCTATCTGAATTTAACTTTATAATATGATATTATAGTGCCATAGTAAATCCAATTTGTAACTTAGTCGGTGACGCTACCATGGAACTAAAGCAACACGTTACATTCTAACTATACAGGCAGCTAAATAGTTTTTGAAATAATTCTTCTGTCAAGTTCGAATGAGTTGTGTCACCCTGGACTGCAATCGAGTCGAGAGCACTTAGTAGTGGCAAATATGAATGAGGAAGTGTTTTAGTGTTTCTCGGGCGTTGTTAAGTGTTGTTAGGAGTCGGCAGGCAAGTGTCGTGTGTCGGGCGCGTGGCTCCGTCGCCGACCGCGCGGCCGACGCCGAATGATACACCGAGTTAGCCGACCTCACTCACCGCAATGACCTCATTCATAAATCGTCATTTAAACTTATATTTAAAGAGCAAGGGTCTACAAACGAATATAGATTCTGCTTCAATTTGAGTTATGGTGTTCCCTGATTACCAAAGCTTCTACATTTCACAATGTTTAGTTTTATTTTTAGTTTTTGCTGTTGCACATAAGGCATGTACAGAAAAGAATATAATAAATATGACCGCATTTTTTGGAAAGGTTTTCCAGACACGAAAGGTATCTACTTATTAAATTCAGTCACAAAACAATATTAAATGATTATTCAAATGGAAATAGCCAAAATATTATATTAGATTATTGTCAAATAAGATTTTGGTTAGTTACATTTGCGTATCTACTCGTATCTGTAGCGAAGGAAACACTACGCTATAAAAGCATTTACTGAAGTAGACCGTTTCAATGGAATGTGGTTATATAATGAGGAAATCTAAGTGGATAATAAACATGGTATGTGACGCGTTATGACAATCGCGTGCCCGCGAGCCCGATCCGCTCCGTCATGCAACAACCACTCCAAATTAATATATCCTGGCTCGCGCCGTGATTCCTAATATTATATTTAGACGTGACACGCGCTCGTTTGTATCAATTGGTCCCGTCTGCTTCACTGATATACGGCCGACGCTACTTTAGAACAATGATGGCATAAATTGCGCTATTATGCGCTTTAGCACTGCCCCGCGACCCTGCGCGACTTCTGACTCTCTAATTGACAAATTAGCCTGCACTGATACGCTTGCATGCACAATCGACGATACAATCACGGGCCGGCCACGTTACCTACGGACAACAAATTGTCTCTGCCTACACTCGATCGCCGCTTACCCACTACTAATTTAATAAAACCAGAAGTTGTCAAACTGAGCAGGGAAGCAACTCGATAAATGAGCACACAAACGATTCTCATGTCGGGGACAAGCGATTACAATGCTCATTAATAACTTCTTGTGCGGCGCCGCCAACTTCACCAATACAAATCAGTCTAATGAGTGGATCCCATGAAAGCCTTTTAATTTCCCATTTGGTGCGGCCACCTCTGATATCGAGTGACTGTTATTAATATAGGGCCAGAGCCGGTCGCCGGTGGCGGCGCGGCGCACGGCGCTCCCGACAACCTCGATTACGTCCCGCCCGTACAGAGTATCGCAGACGCTCTCCGCGACTTATCTCTCACTATTAATTACGCTCAGATATTCACCGGACAAGTTTTAATGCAACTGCTTCATTTGTTGCACTAAGAGTGCCATATCGAGGACGTATTACGGATGATAACTTTGTATTAGCCTCGGCCGGTGTAGCGCGACTGCACCTAACAACAGGCCGCGTTTTGACACGTAATTTATAACCTATCACGTTGTTCGGTAGATGACTGATAGCTGTGAGCTGGCGTAAAATGCCCTCTTTACACTTAATACTGATAGTCATCTAGGTTTAAATCAGTTATTTTGTAAGAGCCTTGTGCTCACTGGCGGCCTCCAGTAGACGGCTGATGCAATTACGGTTTCTATTCATAAAAGAATTGGAATCAGATCAGGCGCAGCCGCGGGCCATGCCAGCAAGTGGTTAATAACACCCCACTAAGAATATTGACTGCTGTTGCAAATTGAACTAAACTAGTATCAGGCTCTGTTTAAATCGCTATTTATTTCATATTATTTATCGTTGTCCGATAGATACGTACACTTAATGTGAGGCTTTCAATGCCGTGATGTAGAGCGTCGTAAAAATACAAGTAATTTACGAACACGCTCGTGGTGTTTTATTTTAGTGGAAGATAGATTTCGGACCGTTATGTCTGCCATCATAATTCACGTAGATCATATATAGCCGGTAAACCAGTTCAGTGAAAAGAGAAACAAAATAGTAGTTTGCGGTGGCGCCTTGTAATTGCGGTTCACTCATCCAACACCATACAACACAACATTTGAGTTTTATAGTAGTCACTTATTATATTAAATAATAATGTCCCTGTGTTGAATGAAAAAGATAACTAGAAGTTACCAGTTTACAAAAAAAAGTACCTATAATATCTACTAAAACTTCTGAAAATAAGTAGTGCTAGACCGACGTTAACAACATATATACCATCGTCAGATTTCACTACAACCAAATTAATATCTACGATTTCAATTGATTAATTGCAATTGACAATTGAAACTGGACTTCTACACAACATCTGTATATCATGTACAAATAGATCATATCAATATCAGGGGTGTAGTTGCCGAATGCCTTTGAACCTCTTTGGAGTGTGGAATCTCGAATGATGCTTAAAGGTTTGTTTTAAATAACATTTAAGATTATCAGCGAAATGATTTATTATTTTACGATATAATATTTTAAGCCCAGTAATAAACAAAACACGAAACTGACTCAAGTAGGTGACTTAATTATTCCGTCATTCAGTAGTATTAAAATCAAATTGAATCGAATTTATTGACAGTCAAGATTAGTGTTATGTTTCCATTGCGTCACTTGGTAGGGACCAACGGCTTGGAATTTGAGATAGAAATTGAACGGGTAAATCAAAACCGCTATAACCCAATCGACATAAAATTACGAGCAGATATTTTCTAAAACAATAATTTATGTTCTAACTTGTAACCATCTCGTTAAAGATATTTGTAGCCTTTAAAATGTTTTCGCGATCTTATCACACTTTATCGAATTCGTATGTTAGACTACGCGAAGTTTATATGTTCAAAATGTTCATATATATTTAGATGCGTTATGGATCAAGCACAGAATTTCATGACAAAAATATCAATGATATTTTGCTTATGTAACGTGGAAGTCAAACCCGATACGTTAACGACACGGGCTTCCACTATTAGATCAAAAAAGCAGTCAAATTTCTATATTTCCAAACTTCTAAACAGATAACCATGAAGGATGCGATGATAACTATAAACACCGGTTTATAATCCAGAAGACATTTATTATGCCGTCACACAGATGATATCGCGGACGCTTAGAGTAGGCATCGGCAGTGGCCAGGTGTCACTTATCTCCCGACACGGCTGCACTGATGACGGAACAGCACTCTTGAAACTAGAGAAGAAATGAGGAATCTCTCGGATGGGCGTCGCTTGCCATAACTCAGGCCGATAACGCGCTGTCCAGTAAAACTGTTAACGACAAATAACGCAGATAACGTAACGGGCGCCTAAACGAGCCTATCTACCATTCGATAATATTTAATAATTATTTACATATATTTATCAGATGGATAGAGCGCGTGCGACGGCCAATGGCGTCATGTCACCGCGATAGTTTTCACAGTGATTTATTTTGGTGCTCAGTTACCACAACCACAAAGTTTATATGGAAATTATAAAATATGTTAATAAAATACATATCTCAGTAGTAAAATATAAGTACTATTGAGCTATCAAAATGTTATAATCTGATTTGTTTACTTTTTAGTTTAATTAGATATGGTCTGGGTACATTTATCTGATTTTTACGCGTAAATAATATGATATCATCCAATTTAGTGTTAGGAAGTTCATTATTTCATAAGCGTGCTCTTTTATTACTTTAAGTTATTTGGTTTACAATGTTTACACATGAATTCTAAAGATATGTTTTTCCTAAAGCTAAGTATAGGTACTAGTATAGTATTATATTATCTGTGGTATAGTAAAGGACGTACTTAATTTATTTATTACTTTTAATTTAGCCTAGAACATACATTTAATTATTTTATTTTTATTTATTTATTTTTATTTATTTATTTCACACACACACATAAAACTGTTATTACAGATACTTACTATCTAATGCAATAGCCTATCTACATAAATATAAAAAAAGAAACAAAATGGTAACTCAATATTAAACTAAAGTAAACAAATTACACAATAAGCGGACCGTGTGAATTCGTTCAGTGTACACGAAAAGAGATCCATTCTGTGAGCCAACGTGTTGAGCGCATGCAGCGCACGCGTGAGCGGTGCGCGCTACAGCAGGCATGTGCGCGCACGCGGCATTGCCAGCAGATCCGGCCGCCGCCTCCGGCCTACGTACTCGTTCGAGACGCACAGCTGAAGAACCTCCAAGACGTTCGAATTATGAATTTTTCCGCGCATTACTTTAAATAGGTAGACGGTGAGAGCGACCTCCCTTCTTACTTCGAACCTGTAAAACCCCAGAACAAATAAAGTAGGGTACAGGAACGGATAGCCTGGGTATATCCCATATTGCTTCCAATACACGAACCTAGCAATTTTGTTCTGGATACGTTCTAGCGTCAATCTGTACCTCTCCTCGTGTGGTGACTTACGCCATTGCACTCCAGGTGACTCTTTACGAGTGCCTGGTACAGTGCTTTCAAAGCTCTTATGTTTGTGAAGTTGTTTGCTTGGGGTAATATTAGTCCCAGATTGCGGTAAGCTTTCTTGCACACATCAGTGATATGCTGCCAAAACTGTAGATCAGCAGTGAAGCGTACACCTAAGACCCGTATCTCTGTCACACGCTGTACCGGCGCCCCGTCCGTAAGGTATTGTTAATGGTTCGGGATTCTTGCGCTACTGAAAGACAGCACGGAACACTTAGTCACATTAAAGTAAAAAGTCTATTTTTTAAGCTCCAACTTACTATTCTGTTTATATCTCGCTATAGTGTAGCGTGGTCTACGTTATGCTCAATTTTATGGCCCAGTTTTAAGTCATCCGTGAAAAGTAACGGCGTAGACTTGCTGGCTACCTTCGGTAAGTCGGTGACTGTCAAAATGAACAGAAAAGGTCCTAAATTACTCCCCTGACTTACCCTAGATCTTGGCGGATAGGGATCCAAAAGATGTCTGCCACAGTCGACATATTGACATCTGTCCCGAAATCAACAGGCGATGTTGATGTATGTTAATGTATGTGGGTTGCACCCCATACCTGCCAGCTTGGCTGGTAAGATTTCATTGTCGACTGTGTCGAACGCCTTTCGGAAATCAAAGTAAACGACATCCACCTGCAGCCCAGCATCCACCACGGGTACCAAATGTGTCATTAGATCCAGTAAGTTCCCAGTCGTCCCCCGCCCAGTCGGAACCCGTGCTGAGCGTCGGACAACTGAGCAGTCACCTGTGGATAAAGACAACCGTCTCTCTTCTTTTCGTGTGGTTAGTGGCCAACCTGTTGTAAAGAGTTGTTCAAGCCGCCCGTAAGCCTCTGACATGGCTTAACGACTGCTGCCAATTTGACAGCAACCGGGACCGACTTTTTACGTGCCCTTCGAAGATACCTTCGCCGGAGTACACAAGATTGCCACGAGTCTGTAGTCAGTGGGCGCTGACCCTCCACAGTCCTTCAGTACTGGCACCACACGAGTAAATTGCCAGTGCTCCGGGAACGTCGCAGTCTCGATACAGGTGTTAAACTAATGAAACAACGGCTCGACTAATATTGCCCCGCAATCCCTAAACACAAACGCCTAAGAACATGAGTACATCTATACATCAATCCTGAAACCAGTTAATTGATATTGTACAGGAAATTTATTTCCATAGGTATAAATTCTGTAAAATATTACGTCTAATCTATGGTAAAAATATCTAGAGAAACCGTAGACAGAGTATAAACTCCATCTACGAGCGACACTCAACTTATACAGGGAAAGAGCAAAGCTTGATAGTGGAAGTAAAATGCTGTTCATCCTATACTGATATAAACCTGTAAGAAGGTTATGACTGTAAATAAAAGACGTTTTTGAAAAAGTAACTGTAGTCGACGATTTAGAGAGGTGTGTACCTGATACAATATTATTTTTTGTCTATCGCAATAACCACTGAACGGATTTTAACGCTGTTTCAGTTTAATTGTTTAAACTTCATTTAAATATTTATATTTAATTTCATTTTACACTAAGCTATTTTACCAAATGCAAACAAATACTTGGTTTTTGTATATGTGATTGTTTTATTTGACAATTATAGTTTTCTGTCAATTTAAACAACATGTCCGAGAGCTTCATGCTTATATCTCAAGTTCTTCCTTTTTTTAAAGACGCTTATTAAATATATAACTTCGTGGACGGTCATAAGTTATATTTATTGGCAAAATCGAATTAATATGTTTAAAAATTACTGCTTATTATTTTTAATAGAACAATGAATACTTCATTTGGAAATTTAGATTTAAAATACTTCGCATGTAAATATTTACAAAATCCCGTGCAAAATAGTAGTAGCATATTAACCGACTAGCTTAGTATAGAAAGGGCATGTTTCTTTGTATTAAAATAGGTATACCGGGGTCCCAAAGAACATTAAACAACGAGTACAATATACATTCTGATCCGAAATATGGGCTTTACATTTTTGTCGCATACAGGGATTAACCCAATCAGCCAGTTATAACATTGATACTATTATTACAAACTGCCTGCGGTTATTTATCTTTTACTGTACTACAACATGAAACTACCGAATCATGCTTCTTGCCATCTACAAGATGATCTTAATACTTCCAATCGCTTAGTCACTTAGCAATTGTAAAAGAAACGTTACTTTAACGATTTTATTATATTAGATAGTTTCAATTTTTAATACATAGTGATGCATCCGGCTTCACCGTTACTTAGCTGCGTACAAGTCGGTATCATGTTTCTCTTGTGACGTACCAATGCTTAACTTAATAAGTATCAAAACATTAATGATTAAGGCGAACACGCTCCGCCACTGACGTTGTAATATCTCAACACTTGATAATATTGTACTGAGCAGGACAAGTCGATAAAAAAGCACAAGTATGCATTTGTACGAGTTAATAATAATACGTGCTTCTAGTAACCAATGATAAAGTGAACAGAAAAATATTGGACAAACATTATACATCGATAGATTAGATGTAACGCTTTTGTCAGTACTTTTACAATTCAATTTTTTTTTACTCGTTTGTATAGAGAATGAATTGACATTCGTAGTTTGGTTAACTCATTATTTGTTTTTCTGTTATGTTCGTACGTTAACCAAAGTCACGTGGTTTATTTTTATTAAATAATAGTGTTCTATCACAAAAGGTAAAGTAACCTTCAGTTGTTTGCTTATTGAGGATAATCGACATCAATTACGCGCTGAATACTGTAACAAAAGTAGTTGTCAACTACAGCATAACCAAATTAGTTAAAACTTATTGATAATCAGATTTGCCTAAACAATAATAACAAAAGACGAACGCTGAGTCGTGCCATGCTAATAAGGTGTAAAAAAGGTTATCGTTTTTTAAGGCCGTTTAGTTTACAAAATGAATTTTATACATATATAATTTCAAGAACAAATCATAAAAAGGCTGGCCCTTAAGTGGTATAATAGTTGTCACTAAAATTAGGCAATATGAAACTCAATACACCATTTATGATTGACCTTATCAAGACACGACCGCTTCAACTGTACCTTATTACATCGACTCGATCGACTTAATAGCCATGCTTTCTAAATCTAATAATATATTTTATAATTTATTAAGAACGACATTTTTGATCTGACATAAAATTTGAGAATGTATCATAATATATTTACTAGTGTCGATAATGACTGACATATCTATAAATAAAATAGTGATATTTATAAATATTATGCATATTGTCTATATATATTCATTTTAAACGAGATAGTAATATGAAAACAGTAATGATATTTCTTATTATGTGACGCAAATGGAATAAATGTACCAATTATAAAAAGTTTCTCCATTTCCACAAGGGCAGCTGAAACCAGACCAAAACCAGTCGGTAACTGAAATGCCACAATTGTTCGCACACGATGATACTTAAGTAGTAAATTATTTCAGTTCTCTTTATTATCCGCAGGGCACGTGCCCGGCGTATGCTCCAACGCAACTTGACTTGGATCAACTGTAGACCAACGACATTTGAAAAATGGTCATCTCGTCAATCACCAATGTTTCGTGTTTGGTCATTAGATGGACTGAACTCCATTTTATTATTGTTTCTAATTATATTACATTTGTTTTACAGGTATATTTTATTTTGCAGTATTTCAAGATTTCTATGTTTATAATAATATGTATACAGAAATGAAAATATCTAATTATGTACTGATTCTAAAGGTATACCAGTTGCTATCATTATGAGCTTAAACATTGCTAAATTATCAATTTTGATAAAATTTGGGAAACATCATTTATATACATATATCTATACTAATATTATAAAGCTGAAGAGTTTGTTTGTTTGTTTGTTTGTTTACTTGAACGCGCTAATCTCAGGAACTACTGGCCCGATTTGAAAAATTCTTTCAGTGTTAGATAGCCCATTTATCGAGGAAGGCTATAGGCTATATATCATCACGCTAATATCAATAGGAGCGGAGCACCAATGAAGAATGTTTCAAAATCGGAGAGTATTTTTTCCTTTTGAGAGCTTCCACTGCGTGCGCTGCGTAAACAGTTAAAGTTTCGCAAAAATCATGTATGACAGAATTGTTCCCCATTCAAAGTTCTAAAAAAAAGTCCGCGACAGCATATGTCTATCTTTTAAGGTTGGCTCACTATAACCATTTTTATGCTAACGAAATTTGTTCTAAAATAATGCATTATTTGCGAAGGTATTTTTATAAACATGATATTAATTCTTATCCAAATAAATACGTTATTCATCACAAGTATTTAATTTAAAACAAAATTGCCCTTTACATTATTCGATTTCAATGAATATCTTAGGAGATATAGCAGTTTTAAAATAACATCGCAGCAAAATAATTACCCATTACAGACATAGTACAAACGATGTTTCTCCTGGTTTATTCTGCGTGATTACTACTGGTTCGATTTGAAAAATTCTTTTAGTGTTGGATAGCCTATTTATCGAGGAAGGCTATAGGCTATATAACATCACGCTACGACCCACGGGGGCGGCGCAGTAACGATAAACGCGGGTGAAACCGCGGGAACATCTAGTAATACATAAATAGATTTTGCCGGCGGCTTCATTCGCGTAAATGTATATTAGATTAATAACAGTACTTTTTTCTGGACGAAAGTCCAGTCCTATGTCCTTTTCTATTCACCTGACAATGTGTATGCGAAATTTCGTTCGTGAAATTTCGCATGAATAATATTCGTTAGGATATGCATAGCTGCGCATTGTTGCCAACGAAGCGTTTACCGAAAAACGTATGGCTTTCAAGAGAGAACTAGAACTCATAAATTAAGTGTACTACTATACTAGTTCAAACTACTTAAAACAGAAAAGCAGCTGGTGACTATTATTCCGTCTTGTGACACATTCGTTAATATGATAATAATTTATGATCATCGCACCAGTATAACCTCAGATTATTCGATTTATGAGAACCAGTTCGAAATTAATATTTCTTGGAAACATAGGTCATATTCTCTTATTCATTTATTCTCTTATTCACTGTCAAGTTAATTTAAAATAATTTTCTTATTTTCCACTATAGTCATAGACAAGTTACTCAGAAAATATACCTTTTATATTTACTAATCACGGCGTGTCGACAGTGAACCTGGAATGATTTATTCTGGATATATAGGTTTCTAAGAACATGCTTTACACGTACGTAGTGCCCCGCTTAGTTATTTATTAAATCCCAGAATAATATACTATTTTAGATTTTTTGTTTCTAGTTGTTCGATGGAGGCTGTATCTTGAAGATTTACTCTCATGTAGATACGATAATGTTTTGTGTTTTGTTATTGTGGTTATATGTACTACGTTCTAGAGGAGACATCCTAAGTGATCTTTGTTCCACGAGTTAGGGTGAAATCACTCGAACTCAATTGGCCGATTATTTTGAATATACCATCATGTGTATTATGCTTCAACTTAAGTAGGTAATATAGCACTCAAACTATACGTTCCAGTTATCACCTGGCTGAGATTGAGTGATTTAGAGAGCACGCACTCTAACGCTATTAGAATATTGGGATAAGAAATTAAGTATACTACCGTCCAAAAGTTTGGAATCACCCTAATTTTCGTCGACAGAAAAACTATACCGCAATAAATCCATCAAAAAACGTATTGTTATTGGTGATTAGTATTTTTACGACCGTACTAACAATAACATTTAACAAAAACACTAATTTCTTATCAACTGTCCATTGTTTTCAAAAAAGAGCGACACACGTGTTCTATGGCCTCTCAAGTAGCGACACCGCCGTTTGAAGATTTCTTAGAATTGGCGCTTTTAAGCATTGTTGTAGTAATGAGTAGTGTCTAATCTTTGGAATATGGGTGTATTATTGCAAAAATTATCAGTTTAGAGTTCAGTGTGATTTGTGACGTTCATGTGATAGTTACAAAAGTTCGCAAGCTCATAAAATGGCAAAAAGGAAACAGATTTCGCTTGAACAGCGGAGTGCTATCTGTACTTTGAGCGAAGAAGGCTATTCTATGCGCCAAATCGCAGAAAAGGTCGGTGTTTCATACAAAGGTGTACATTATACTCTTGTACGAAAAAAGGCTACTGGAGGAAATCAAGACCGGAAGAGATCTGGACGTCCCAAATCTACGAAAAAGCAGGAAAATAACTACGTTGTGACGTTATCGAAACGAAATCGACGTTTAACTGCACCTCAAATTGCCGCTACTTTAAATGAAAGCCGAGAAAAGCCAGTTTCAATAATAACTGTAAAAAGGCGTTTGCTAGCTGCTGGTCTAAGAGGATGTGTAGCAGCCAAAAAACCCAGATTGACTAGTGTTCATAAAAGAAAAAGACTGGAGTGGGCCAAAACACATAAAAACTGGACGGTAGAAGACTGGAAAAAAGTCCTTTGGACGGATGAGTCCAAATTTCAAATTTTTGGATCTAATAGACGAGTTTTTGTGCGCCGATCAAAAGAGGAGCGGGCTTTAGAAGCGTGTACTGTGCAGACTGTTAAGCACGGCGGTGGTAGTGTGATGGTGAATTTTGTTTTTCAACAAGATAATGACCCTAAGCATTCATCCAAATTATGCCAGGAGTTCTTAGAGCAAAAACGAAGTGAAAAAGTTTTGCTAATTATGAAGTGGCCCTCACAATCGCCAGATTTGTCTCCGATTGAATTAGTATGGGATGAACTGGATAGAAAAGTGAAGAACCGGTGTCCATCGAGCTCAGAACAGTTATGGGAATATTTACAGAGCGAATGGAAGTCACTGGACTCCGAATACTTCAATAAATTAATCAAAAGAATGAGTAAAATTTGTGAACAAGTAATTAAGAACAAGGGTGGCCATTTTGACGAAGCCAAAATTTAACAAAGACTGTATATTTTTGTTATTATTTGTACTGATTATATTTAACTGAATGCTAATCTAAGGTTTGATTAAGATTTAAGTGTGATAAAGTATACTTTATACATATTATAGTCGTTTTAATTAAAATTACCCTAGTGATTCCAAACTTTTGGACGGTAGTGTATATGCATATATACCAAAATAAGCAATTAAGTAATTTATATTGTACCTTAGACTCAGTCAACTGAAAACATATAATTAGCTAAAAACTTAAACTGTAAGGTGATGCCTTTCACGTTTTCTGTAACTAAGGCATTGACGTAATTCCTTGTCACGTTGTGTAAGCTAAGCACTTTACTGTATCTTACATATTGTACAAGACTGTGTGAATTATAAAATCATTAATAAACGAGACTTACTAGAAAACAGACGTTTTACTTAATTACATCCAAAACCATGAAGCCAAACCAGCTACTACAAAACAACTATATATATAGTTCTTCTCATCGATTTCGATGACGGCGACTTTAGAAGTCATGGATCTTTTCTTTGGTGAGCTCTAATATGGCTTGCTAGACCGAACTTAGTCTTGAATGTCCTACGACAGCTGTGACAGTAGAGTTGGCCTGTGTTGTTGTACGTATAAGTGTAGGAGGGTTTAGGCCTTTCTTTAAGTATTTGGCGTTTTAAGTCAATCGTTTCGAGACGGTTTTTCTCAAACGTCTTAATATTATTAAAGATGGTAGATCGCCATGTTGACCTTTTTTTTTTTTTTTTTATTTTTTTGTTTTGCTCGTCAAAATGACCACACTCCACCTGATGGTAAGCAGTCGTGTGGTCTAAGAGCAGTGGCCTCCACATCGCCCCCACAGTAGCCGAGGCGATGTTGAGGTCTCTACTTTGACTTATTTGCAGCCAGCTTTTCCCAAGATGAAACGTCGATACCGCAAGCGTTTAGGTGACGCTTGAATACATCCTTATAGCGCAGATGCTGACCGCCGTGTTTCCTTTTACCATCTGCAATCTCAGAATAAAACAGAGCTTTTGGCAAACGGCGGTTATCCATGCGCAGAACATGTCCACACCATCTGAGCTGTCTCTGCATGAGAAGAGCTTGCATGCCATACATTCCGGAGCGACGCAGAACCTCAGAGTTAGATACACGGTCTTGCCATTTGATCTTGAGAATAGATCTTAAACATCTTAGGTGGTAAGTGTCAAGTTTTTTTATGTCCGGTTTGTAGAGGCACCATGTCTCTGCGCCGTATAAAAGGACAGGAATGATTAATGCCTTATAAACATTAAACTTCGTCTCCAGCTTGAGATCATGAGAGTTCCAGACACGATTATTGAGTCTTCCGAAATTGGCAGCGGCTTGAGCAATGCGCAATGGTATTTCCGAAGCTAAGGTGTTATCGTGGCGGATACTGCTTCCAAGATATTTGAAATGCGATACTTCCTGCAGCGGCTTTCCATTTAGAGTCACCGCTGTCGGATTAGACTCGCTTCTCCTCGGTGGTTGCTTAAGAATTTGGGTCTTGGAAGTGCTTATCACCAGGCCAAAACGTTGACAGGATTGGTGTAAAGCGTCCACGTAGCTTTGGAGACTCGCAATACTGTCAGACATAAGGCAAACGTCGTCAGCGTAGAGAATCTCTAGTATGGACCTCTTTTGGATTTTTGACTTTGCTCTGAACCTTGAGATATCAAAAACACCCTTGTCAGTTCTAATATTAAGCTGAATTTGGTTGTTGCAGCATTTCAAAGCGTCTCTTATAACTACTGAAAAGTAAATAGCAAAAAGTGTTGGTGCCATGACACAGCCCTGCTTTACTCCACTAGAAATGTGGATATCTTCCGAGAGTTTGTTTTCATGCTGAACCTGTGCTTTCATGCCAATATTAAAGTGGCGTATGAGGTTGACGAACTTCTTTGGATAGCCCCATTTCCGGAGAATAAGCCAAAGAGCCTCACGCGGGATTCTGTCAAAAGCTTTCTCCAAATCGACAAAGCACATATAGAGTGGCCGTTGATGTTCTAGACTTTTCTCCTGCAATTGTCTTACAACAGCGATGGCATCAATGGTTCCTCTGCCGGGACGGAAACCACATTGGCTTTCTGGAAGGTGTTGTTCCGCTAACTCACTGATGCGGGTGTTGAGAATGTGCGCAAGTATCTTACCGGCACTCGAAAGAAGTGATATGCCACGATAAGAGCTACAGTCAGAGACATCCCCTTTACCTTTGTACAACTTACAGATAACTGCATCCCTCCAGTCCTCGGGCACTCTTTCAGTATCCCACACTCTCAAGATGAATTGATATAACTTGTTCATAATATATTTGCCACTATATTTGTATATTTCAGCCGGAAGTTGATCGAAACCGGGTGCTTTTGAGTTTTTAAGACGTTTAATTGCGTTCACGAACTCTTCAAAACTGGGTGGGTGGTCTAAATGTTGACAGACTGGCAGTTGTTCAAGCGAGTTGATATATGACAGGTTAGTATTAGCCGTTTCAGGATTTAAGACATCGTTAAAATGTTCTGCCCATCGTTTTAATGCGGCATTTTTGTCAGTATAACAATTCTGTCTGTCTTTCGAGTACACTGCAGCTATTTTCCTGATACGTGGACCGAAGATTGTTCGAATGCCTTCGAAAAACTTGCCAGTTTGGTGAATATCAGCGTAATGTTGTACTTCAGCAGCTTTCTCTTTCCACCATTTGTCCTTTAATTCGCGAATCTTGGATCTAAGTTTGTGCCGCGCTTGCTCTCTACTGGGTGTATTTGCTGATCTCGGTCTCAGTGTCTGTCTGTACTCTTCAATCAGGGTATTGATGTTATTATCTGATGCGTCAAACCAGTCTTGGTTTTTCTTTTGTGGTTTGCCAATTGTATTCAAGGCACAGACATGAAGACGTTCTGCAAAAGATCGCCATTCGTCATCTATGGAAGAAAACTCACACGTCTGCAAATCACAAGCAGCTAGTTTCAAATCCAACTCAGCACCCAAAGGTGGTGACGCTATAAGTTTTGAAGAATTCAGTTTGGATGGAATTTTGTGAAGTGCTCTTCGTGGAAGTTTAAGATGCAGTTGCATTTTCGTTCTAATAAGACGATGATCAGTCCAGCCTAGCGCTCCACACAACACTCTCGTCAAAAACACGTCACGTAGGTCCCTTCGGTGCACAATAACGTAGTCTAGAAGATGCCAGTGCTTTGATCTAGGGTGCATCCACGAAGTCTTATGTTTATTGGCAAGGCGGAAATATGTGTTGGTGATGCTAAGGTCAAATTCGGCACACAAAGACAGAAGACGCAACCCATTGTTGTTACATTTGCCGACGCCATGCCTGCCAAGAACACCATTCCAGAGATCATAATCGGTACCGACACGTGCGTTAAAATCTCTCAACAATATGATTTTATCATGTTTTGGAATACCTACAAGAACCTAGCGAACTTGTTCGTAAAATGTCTCCTTAGACTCGTCTGGTGAAGGCAAGGTTGGAGCATAGGCACTTATTAGATGTATATATTTTTTGTTTGTGATTGGCAGGCGTAGAGTCATGAGGCGGTCATTGACACCCTTGGGTAGGTCACTCAGTTCTCTTGCCAAACCATTGCGGATAACAAAGCCCACGCCATTACCCGCTCTTTCACCAGAAGGACGTCCGCTCCAGTAATATGTGTAGCCACCGAGTTGTTCGCAAAGCTCTCCGCAATCGTGCAGATGTGTTTCACTAATCGCAGCTATATCGATTCCGTATCGATCCAACTCTCTTGCTATGAGAGCAGTTTTTCTCTCTGGACATAAGTTGCGGTCATTGTCCAGTAAGGTCCGTACATTCCAGGTGGCTATGCAGAGTGGTTTAGTTTTTATCTTTTGCTTATTTTCTATCTTTCGACCGCGTTTGTCGATGTCCAGGTGCCCGCGGTTAGGCGCCTAGATGATGGCCGAGACAGACTATGTTTGGGTCACCTTTTCTAGACTCCTCCTCTATGCAGAGGAAAGCAGAGCGATCCTAAATAGGGCTGCTTTGTCACCAGTCGTGCTGCCGAACCCAGAGTTCTGCCTCGTCAACTCCGAGAGCGACCACTCTCTTCTGGCCGCCTGCGTGCAGGGTGTCAGCTAAAGCCTTGGTACATCGTCACCTCAGCCTCACCGCCTTCACCCCATCGCCTCAGGACTTCTTATCTCAGATCCGGTATGAATATCTAGGGTCATCTGCGCGTGAACTTATTTATATTGGATAAGCGGTTGCGCTGGTGCTAATCCACTTCACTCGTCCCTATCTCTGTGGCCCAATGGACCGGTAAACCAGTACGATCGGCAGAGGTCGGAAAGCAGCGGGAAGGCCGTATGCCGCTAAATGGACTCTAACATACGCCCTTGAGGTTGCCCGCATTACCTTGCGGCATAGATAGTTTAAGGAAAGTATCAAATCGATGCAGACTTTTTAGTTTTTAACAGAAGTCATCCGATAGCTAATCTATAGATGCTCATAGATGTAGCCCCCTTCTCTAGGTTTAGCCCACTGACGTGGTTAACCGGGGTGTGACCGCTGTGACTACAGCTTCTTGGAGCCACTAAAGAAGAGATTATGGAGGTTAATAAAAAGACGGAACATTCCACTACACCCCAAAACAACTACCGTGACTGTCAAGCAATTTCAATCTTCATTGCGTCAAATGAAGTTGGGTTTTTAGTTAGGAACTCTTTTGAAGCAACGCAGTGTCTGTGGTTGTTACAATGTGTCTTCTTAGTCTTACAACATAAGGCACTAAAACATGAATAGCGTATAGTATAAACATCTCCCTATATCTTCGGCAATACACAAGAATAATGACTACGTTATGTCACAAAGTTATAATAATTTCTGAATAAGACGTACTAAAACAGATATCAAGTTAAAACGATGATCTCTCTCACCTAGATGAACTCTGTAGTTAACCCCGCTACGTCCATTTGAATGGCAGTGTATAGGATATAACTATCTAGTGCCATAATAGAGGCAAAATGATCAGAGTAGACATGGTATATTTAATAAAGATATGGGATAGATGATTGCGAACTGGTTGTGCAGTAATTTATATGTGAGACATCACTACTGCCATTGCAAATCGTACCTCATGCAAGAAATAAAAAAGTATCAACAAAGAAATGCCCTAAGCCTTTTTTGCATTCATTAATTCTATGAACTCCTGAAAAGTAATGTTATCTAATTTTAAGAATAAATTTATTTACCAGAATAAATGTGGTTCATTTATTGATACTTTTCTTTATTTGTAACTTGGCAATATTATTACTTATAAACACTAAATCTAATCATTTATCCCTGAGGTGTAGCCTTTGTAAATTTTACCTACAAAACTTCATATGTATTAAATATGCATTGTATGTCCAGGCAAATTATTAATTAAAATTTTGAAACATACAGACCAAGCGCCCGCGCCGATATTCGTCAAAGTAAAAAAATCACACATATTAACGCACAATACTTTTTGATCCATTCACATAAATAAAACTAGTCAAATTATTATATTATACCACATCATGTTAAGTAAGTAAACATCGCCTCCTTATCCTTAGGTACTGGTGCCAACATAAAAAATATCGCACTTCCTTTCAAATGGAACGTCGCGCGTCGCTTAGTTATCGATAAATAAGTACTTACACGACATCGGTATATTCACATCTCAATCAAGACTCGTTAAAGGAGGCTACAAATTACATTCCACTTCGCCAATTAATTTATGTTATTTATAGTGTGACGGTATCACAAAATGGCAGTGCGATCTAGACGGCCGATCGATGTCACTTTGACATATGTATTACGTGGATGATGTCAAGTGACACTTGCGACCAGCGCGGGCGCAGGCGCAGGCGGCGGCTTACGCAAAGCGATGGGCGCCACGCAATTAATGAATTCAGAGATCATTCATGTATGTTTTAGTGTTTCTACTTTGTGAGTATGTTGGTGTAGGTTAATTGTAAATAAAAAGTTTGTCAGTTTTAGTACGACATGCGGTACTACGACCGATGAATTGTGATTGATTATAACCATTACTACTAAAACCATATATTATAACATTTTGCATTTCAGTCAACTTGCTAATACGCGGCTGTATCAATCATTGGTGTTATTCACAGATTGCTGTTCCACTACCGAATATTTAAAACACGATTTGATGATCACATACAGTGGTGATGGACGACTATGAGTGGTGATGATGTTTTCCATATCGTACATCATGGATAACCTGGCCATCTTCTGTTTAGCTTTTCGACATAATTGCGTGATTCGCGATGGAACAGTGTATATTCGCATTGATATATTTTAATTACTACCAATCGCTTACATAATTATTAATGTTGTCAAAATTTTTATCGGTGATACTGCACATCGCTAAACTACACCTATGAGTTATTATATAGTGATACTAGTAGCAATTCACTGGCAGCAAATAGACTACACTGCAAAAATTAATAGTTAATGGACATCATCACATAATAATTTTAGAGTCCTGCAATGAAATTCCAGGGAGCCTATAAGTTGGACGCAAGCAATACAGTATCAATCGCGATGAAAATCTTTCGGAAAAATTATCATCAGGAATAGACTCCATAAGACGGAGTCAAACTTTATCTGAAAATTTTACTGCTTAGCTCTAATAAAGATAACATGAGCACATGAGCCCAAACACATGAGCTTGGTTACCTAACTTCCCCACCTACAGGTTGTAGATGTATTTTCTCTACATAATTATTATTTACTAGCTGACCCGCGCAACCTCGCCTTCTTCAAATAAGAGCATTTTCCCAGTTTTTGCAACATTTTTCATTGTTGCTCCGCTCCTATTGGTCGTAGTGTAATGATATATAGTTTATAGCCTTCCTCGATAAATGGGCTATCCAACACTACAATAAGTTTTCAATTTGAACCAGTTCCTGAGATTAGCGCGTTGAACCAAACAAACAAACAAACTCTTTAGCTTTATAATATTAGTATAGATGATTTCAACATGCTCTATTGGGTGTAGGAATGCTCAATCGAGACCCAGAAAGTGCGGTGGCAGAAAAGACATCATGCGTAAGATGTGAGTAGATCGCCGTAAAATTTGGTCCGATTCATAGTTAACTAAACAAAAATCAAAATAATATTGTTAAAAGATGAAATTCATAAGATGGCATGGTACCAAATTAATTAATTTAATTAATTTCAGCATAGCTAGATAAAATTGATTATATATGCACCAAATGATATAGCACCAAATTATGCTATAGCTTCATAACTATGAAATTCAAAATAAATGATGTCATAATCCCACTCTCTAATTACTATTATATATTAAATTTTTCTATTGGCAAATGATGGCTAATTGGTAAAAAATATGCAATAGTAATTAGAAAACTTATGTATAGAATTAGATTATTAATTTATTTTTAGTCAATCGAATCCTCTTGCAAAAAATACGTCTGACGCTTGACCGATTACTGGTACATCTTGTTTTTACCACCTGTGCGGTTATTTAATACTACAATGTTGCATAAATACTTGGACGCAGAACAACCTACTTCACACCACTACTATACACTACAACTTTAACGAGTTTCTTGTAAAACTTACCTAACGAGATAAGGATTTTCTAAGCTTTTTTGCTAACATATTGCTGAATACGATTTCCATGTTAAGCAAAGTTTATTGCATCTTTCTATCAGGACACTCACCAACAGTACAAAGTGTGACAGTGTGGTCGGTAGATTGAGTTAGTATTCTCATCCATTACGTAAGACTTTTTACTGCTGCTAAAGTGGTCCTACTGTCTAACCTAACCGAAATACAGACGTATGATATATTTATGTAGATGTTGAGGACAGCATCAATAAATTAAGATTAGTTAGAAAGGACGGAGGAAGGTCAAAACGTCGTTGCTTAAAAATTATCTACGGTTTATAGAGATCATCTTTTAGGTGATCTCTTTAAAAGTATGAAAATATGGTTTGTTAAATCTAGAAAAACACTTTTTAAGTTGTAAATACATAAAAGTAAACAATTTAATTCCGATGACAGCACAACTAACAGAAGGACTTAAATAAACGCTTTGTAACAACATGCAATAGACATAAATACTTCGGCTTTACAAAGTAATATACAAGTAAGGTCAGTATTGTACAAATTAATACCCTATACACAAGCATTGTCTCTATTATATATTTTAGAAATAATAATACTTGAAAGATATTATTTTCTTAAAACTTTAGAAACCATTGCAACCCAACCGAGTTAGTGTCAACACAAAAATATTACAACACAAGAACCACCCAATTCTAAACAGTAACGCACAGGTCCAAAGCCTATTCCAAGCCATTAAAGAGTATTTTCAGTGTTTGAAATCACAGGGCATGGTACTCCATGCTATTTTGCAAAAATTACTATTTTTCATACTTAAATTATTACAAATAATTAATTTATCTTTGTTTTTAACCCATTGAGTCTCAGTGGCACAACGGTGGTCAAACACAATATATTTTCAATTATATCTGGCATTCCAACAACTGTCAGGTTGTAGAGTTACCATGTTTTGAAACCGAACTAAAAAGAACAAAATCATTTCCAAACACGTGGTACGTATGCAATATAAATAAATAATATACTTATTAATATTCTACATGTGCCTCCTCACGTTGTCCAAAATTATTTTATTATCAATTATTTTATATATAATCGGTTTGAAAACGTGGAACTAATTGCATTATTATTTTATTTTTATTTTATTTTATTGTTTTCGGAATACCAACAGCTTAAATTACAAAAGATAATAACTTAGACAAATAACATCATAGCTATTGACAGGTAGGTATTCGCAAATAGAATTTAAATGTGTAAACCTTACAAAATATACAGGAAAAGTATTTATCCTATGAGTTTGTCGCACTTTTTGGATTGATTTTATTCTTTTATTTAACTTATTACTTTCTATAGACATCTTTAATATTGCATTTCCAATTTTCTTATATCTTGGGCTAGCTCAAAATCAGTATTTGTACCAAATAATCAAACACATAAACTATAAAAAGAAATTAATCAAAACGTGGCATTATACTCATACCACATCATCCAAGACACCTCTGTCTATCCCAGAAAGGGCAGGTGTAAAACACCCACTTTTCACCAACTATGATTTTATAAGTCCTACGTAATAGAGGGCAAGCCTATTTCGGCCGAACGCGACAATACCAAATGCCATACTGCTAATGAGATTTTCGTGACAGGAAAACCAAATAATACTTTATTTGCCATAACCGAAATGGGAATCGTACCCGAGGCCTTGAGGTCGGGGGTTCGATTCCCAGGTCGGTAAATACGACTGTCGTGTATGAGCACGGCCACTCGTACTTACTACTACTGCATCAACGAGACAGTCGCAGAAAAAATATGTAGGTACTCTAATTACTACTGTAACTCCTACTCAAATTTATATCACAAGGATGGGACTATACTATACAATACTAACCGCATTTTCACCATAATGTCGGCAATAGTAACCACGCAAAATGCCAAGTTCTCACTAGTGAAGTCCTTACCGGGACTAAGATAAGAGAGATAAACTGTCATTATATTAGAAATATATTGAAGGAGTCGGTAAAATAAATACCACTTTAGTAACTTCTTCTTCTTCACGATTCGATGGTAGGTACAATTATTTTAAATATGTCCTGCCCAATGTGTAGCCACGGCAATCGCATCAGCAGTTGCGTCCATCAAGCCCTCCATGGTGCACCTACACGGACAATTTGGGCATTTCAACAGACATGATGTGTCACTTTAATATATGGCAATCAATAAATTGAAACTGAAACCCATAACTATCTTATTACACCAAGAATATTATTCAGAGCATTGCTCTGACCAAAAGAACCAGTATATCGGTCAACAAACGAACTTCACTTTTCTTGCGACACTTATACCATATGATATCTGCTTAAATTGCAAATTCTATCATCTCAAATATATGTTAGGATTATGTAAAAGACGACACATAACAGGATCTGGTGGTCCTTGAATAAATATTTTATTGACTTAATATGCTCAGAACGGCTGCAAATTATGCAATAACTCTCACTAAAGCTTTATAAGGTAGCTTATGGTTTATAGGGATTTATACTGGAATCATATTATTATGTACCTTACGCATATCCCTCGTTGACAGCTCATATTTGCTATATATAAATATTGTAGGTTTAATATCACATTTATTTCCAGCTCAACTCTAGTCCCGTACAAATAGCTATGTTAATTTCTATTAAGTTAGAATAATATTAGAAATAACATTTTAAAATAATCTATATCAATAGCGCGAATCGTACATTGTGTGACAACTATCGCAGCAGAACGCTTGCGAGTTATCTACGCAAACGCAAAACCCGTCTGACGGCGGTACTACGAATGCGCGACCACTCGCACAGGTTTCACTTTTAAATATTCAACCCTCATTTTACTAGAAATCTCAATGTATGAAAGCATTCTCAAACGAAAAAGACGTGACTAAGCGCCAATGGTACGGCCGCCGACGACGGCCCTAGTGGTCACCACTCAGCCCGCTCTCACTTAATGTCATAAATAACTTTGTCAATCTGCTAACTTAATAGCATAATTTATCCGTCGCAGGACAACATAACGAGCAATGCCGATAATAAACCAGAAAAGCCATGAGGTGATAATAGCTGTCCGTAAATAATGATTCCTGATTGCTGGTCCACACCTCATCGGGCAGGTCGTCGGCAACTTGGCACCGTTGTGTTCGTATCGTCAGTTACGCGATTCCGATAATGTTCCGCCGGTGAAATATTACAATATCACCATAATCTGTATAACAAGAGCTGACCTCGAATACTGCTATAGGTACGTTTGGCTCACTAGAATGCAATCAGAGTCTAATTAACGCAGGCACTCGGACACGGCCACTATAGAGGATGTACCGATTAGAGCGGTTCGCCCATTAAGGAGAAACAATCACATCTCAAACAAGGAATAAGCAAGATTACTTCTAGCATGCATAACCTTAACTACCTCTGATTTACATAGAGCTTGATTATCAGCAATATTCATTTAGTTTAACAGAATATTAGAGTATTTATCTTTATGCATATGAATAGATTATGTTTGAACTATCATAAATAGCAGAAAATAAATCAATATATAAATTGGAGTTAGTCTCGCACAAGGTATCCTATATAACTAAAATTCACTTAAAATCGGTAGTCTTGTATCGAGTTAGAGGGCAAGTAGTAAACAAGACAGAAAATCCGTTATTCAGGTGTATTAGCGTGTCAGATTGAATGCAGGTGTGTCGGGCGGTGCGGTGGTCGGCGCGACGGCAGTGTGGCGTGGCAATGCGCCCGCGCCGCCTGCGGTAGCTGCCACGAGGCGACATCGGCCTCACTACACGGCTGCTGTGTCGATGTGTTCCTCGATAGCCCCCGCTCCACGGACCGCACCATTTATTCATGGTGCAATAAATTCAAATTACCGGATTAACAATAGTACGGATAGCATCTCCCGATACGACATTTGCCTACCGATATTGAAGACATACGCTACCTTTTGCTCCCGGCGTTATAAACATCTATGCACTTTTGCAATTAGTAATAATTGGTAACATGAAGCAAACTCAATAGTTTCAAGTATCTACAGTATAAAATGAGGAAAATCCTTCAGTTTAACAGCACACCGTAAATTGTAACGACGCGGGCGGAGTAATAATCTACGAGTAGATACGACTTATAATAGGGTTGTAAATTAAGTACACGCTCATATAAAGCGACGAATCTGGAACTAAGTGTAATTTTAATAAGCGCGATTTACACAAAAACGTTGCTATCAATAAACGTCTCGGAGGTAAGAGCTTGTCGTAAGCACGTGAGTGTTGTTGCGCTCGAGTTGGATATAGCGCAATGAAATCCTACACCGCGACGAATCGAACGCTGTCCTGTCGCGTTTGAAATTTCTGCAATATTTCGCCCTTTTCACGCAGATATACCCGGCCCGTGTCTAAACCGCCGGACATGAAACACAATATCGCCGAGTGAACTCCATAATTTATACGCACCGCACAGTTTCGCAGTGCAGATTATTACAATACGTGTAGCATTGAATTATCTGCGTTGTGTTTGATGGTATCAATAATTGCTGTTCTATCTGGATGGGAGAACATTCGTTCTGGTATCTATTATTGCGAGAGCACATTCCGGCGCTTATAAGTTTTCGGGCTGTTTACCTAAATAGATTTAAATGAATGCACGCGATTAGCGTACGCTTCTGACTGCGGCAGCGCATCTGCATATATCAGCACTCAGAGCATGAAAGCGCGGGAACTGGTTTCATGTGTCGCTACGTTTTAATTGGACCCTGATGGCATCGATTGACGTAACACCCATAAACTGAACGTTCTAAACGCAGTTGCTGACCAAATTACTCTATAACGCTATTTCATGTACTTTATTGTGGTGTCCATCTTGTTACACGTTCTAAGCTTACATTGTTAGTAGTAGGAATGCGAGCCTCTGTTCCGTCAGCCCGGTCTTGTGTATCAATTTCTATAAAAATGTTTATGTATTGAGAAAATTTTATTAAAATACCTGATCATGGAAATATGCTATTTAATACGTGTATATGTAAATTGAGGTATATTTTACATGACGTTGGTATCTTAAGTTTGTATAACATTTTCCCGCTGCGTTCGGCCCGCTGATCTGTGTCGGTCCGGGCTGAGAGCTAATCAATCTAGCGGACATGGTCGCATTGTGTTGCGACAGGCGGGCGACACTGCCGGCCGCGATCCATCCATCAAGAAACGTCCACTACACGCGATACCAGACAAGAGATTCACCACAGACCACGTTCAAATAAAGTTGTTTAATATGCAATGTTTATCAATTCACATCAAGAGTAATCTCTTAAGGGATAGACAGCGGTGTATGGTTAAGATCATATTTCGTTAGCTGTGTTTTAAAGACTCGCTTAATAGGTGGCGCGCTTGTCGCTGTGTACTGGTCACAATACGTTGTGCTGCCAAACGAAAAATGCCATTAAATTACCGTTTCCAACTCGAGAATCGAACCCAAGAATCTTCCGGAAACAAACGCTATCTTATTGCACGGGGCGAACGAGGCAGTTTGTTGTAAAGTGGTTATTTAAATATAAGTATAATCTAAATTATCTAAATTAACGCACTATGTGCAAAAAGTGTAATTTATTGAGACATATACCGTATACCGTTACAGAAAAACTAGGTATCTTATAGTTTTAGAAGACATTATCTCTGGGTTTACGAAAAACTAAATTATGATGGGGAACGTTGCATGTTGCATAATATATTATGTTTAAAGAATATAATGTGTTTAACAGTTTTTTATTTGTCATAAAATATATTTTTATTAAAACTCGGTAATGAAATTTGTTGAAAGCACAAATTTAATTTATATCACCGTTATTATTTTAAATTTATGGTTGAGAGCGTGTAAAATTTACGCTACCGCACTTGCCAAGGAATAGTCCCTTAACTCGATGAAACAATATATAAAATACAGCCGAAATAAAAACAATGATTTCGTCTTACATTTGCTGAAATTTTCCATGAAAAAATATCAGTCTTAATTTATCCTAGATGAAAACTTATAAAAATTTTACTTTATGGCGGCGTAATAACATAGCAATATTACCGCCCTAAAGACGGTTTCTAATTACCTATCTATTTAATTATTTACACACTAGTACGACACTTAACATAAGCTGCTCTACACAAACTATGTCAAATTTCTATCGTTAGTAAGGGAACCGCAAACAGATCAAATAATGGAAGCCGCCGTGAGGCAGGAAATAAATAATACATCCCGCTTTATGGTAGGCAATTATTGTAGCGCCTGTGGAAAATTAAAACACCAAGCATATGCTTTGCACCATTACAGCATACTACCGGTGACAACGGAAAACTTGCTTTGTCGGTTCATTTTGACATAGCCAAACAGTCGACTGGCGCTTCGTTTCTGGATCAAACTGAGAAAAATTTGATTCATCATGCGTAACGATATCCGAAAGAGTGCTCCAAGCTTTGCTATCATTCCTCAATACCATTTAAAACGAAAATGCTTCTGAGTGTCCCTGAGGTTCTGCGGTACCCGGCTTGAAACAAACCTCCATACCCAACGATCTAATCTGCAATATATGCTTAATTTCTACACATGTAAATCGCCCACAACAACGCCATAAATTAGATTATCTTTACCAAAACATATTCTCGATGGAGACTCCTTTTTCAGCGAAGTACAATGTGAAATTTGAATTTGATACGTTCACGTTTTAGACAAATTTATTAAATCGTAAACACATCGTAAATAATTTTATTTAATAATCTAGGAACTAGCGGCCAGTGCTTCATTGTTTAAATTATTGGTCGGGGCCTAGTATTTCTGATAAAAGACAAAGTAATGCATGCATTGATAAAATAATGCACTTTTTACGCATCTTCAAATTGTATAATCATATAATACAATCTGACAAGCATAAATTATGTTAAAACTACAAATGAAGTAATTTAATTTTGCTTATCCAATACTGAGACATTGTTGCAATCAATATTATTTTCCGCACAGTGTTGGCCACACAAGACAATATCTGTTGATAATATAATGAACTTATTATACGCATCTTCTAATTTTATTATCAATAATCTTATAATACAGTCAAATAACAATAAAGTGTTACAAGTGTTCAACACTTGCCCATCCAATTCCAAGACATTGTTGCAATCAATGTTACGAGGTGATTATTACCTAAAAATACTCAAACGACCACAACAGTTGGCTCTCATCCAAAACCAAATAATAGATATGCATAAAACGTTACTGTTTTCACGTGCTTTTACGAGTCATTTGGTTGTTTTCAGTACGACAGATGATACTAAACGCAATTTCGACAATATCAATGATATAATAAACACCAAATTCCACCATGCAAATCTTATACAAAGCAATTTGCTCAGAAATACAACGATAAATTAGGTTTGACAAATCTCATCAAGATTGATACGCAATAAATTGTAAGACTCGAAAAGGCCATTAATAACTGTGCCGTAAAACACGTTTTAATCAAAACATTTTATTGTTTTAATAATTTATTCAATAATATAATTCTTTTTTCTCACCATATAAAATCATCAGCGGTCGGGTGGCGCATCTTAATAACCTAATTAAATACATACCAAAGCAGACGCCCACATGTTATATGTAAAGGTCAAAAAAAGAAACATTACTCGTATAAAACGGCATTGGATTTTCATGGCATTACCAAGAGCCGCCTACATTTTCATAATATATAATAATATCAGCCCTGTATTAAACTGTCCCACTGCTGGGCACGGGTCTCTTCTCAGTGTGTGAAGGGTTAGGCCATAGTCCACCACGCTGGCCCAGTGCGGGTTGGCAGACTTCATATATCTTCGAGAAGATTATGGAGATCTCTTAGACATGCAGGTTTCCTTACGATGTTTTCTTTCACCGTGAAAGCGAGCGATAATTAACTATTTAATACGCACATAACTTCGAAAAGTCAGAGATGCGCGCCTTGGGATCGAATTCGAGACCTCTGCGTGGCAGTCCAACGATTTTCCACTAAAATTTAATTGACAATTAAACATTCTTTATTTATTATTGACAAACACACTAAATGGATTTAAAAGTATAGTAAAGGGTTGTTTTTATACATATTTTGATCAGTTATATATTTATTGTTATTTTAAATAATTAAGTGTAACATTTGCATGCCAGTTACGGTAAAATACAGTGGACTATTTTGCTTTATGTACCATCATCTCTAACCTGTATTTAGCAAATAAAGAATTT
The DNA here is from genome assembly GCA_963564715.1 of Catocala sponsa. Lineage (NCBI taxonomy): Eukaryota > Metazoa > Arthropoda > Insecta > Lepidoptera > Erebidae > Catocala > Catocala sponsa. The sequence continues at coordinate 13,496,411 of OY751338.1, read as the reverse complement.
TGATTTGATTTGATTTGAAAGTATGGAAAACCGTAAGCGACGCATCAATTTACCAAAGGATATATATTTAAGACATGTTTCATATTACAGTCAGAACAGTCCTATTCTCTAAATTATATTCTATCTACATAGGTAGAATATCATGTACTCCACAGGATTTCTTTAAAAATAGAACACAATGATGGGGATTATAGATGAAAGCACATCGATTTCTACAGACGAATGAAAATTTTCACTAATGACATATCTTAATGAGGCAGAGAAGTGGGTAAAAGTTGAAAGATGGCTGTGTAATTCGATCTATTTTTGTTTCTGTACGTGTTCCTGTTGTTTTGATACGCAATCTTTTATTGTTCTTGGAGTGTATTGGCCTTTTCTTGGATCAACAAGCTTAATGCTGAAATTAGACGCAGTGGTGACGTCATAATTGTTAGTAACCTTTCTAATTTTATCTATGGTGGAGGTATAATAGTTTGCGTTTCACATTTCTTTAAATAACAATATAGAACATCTATTTATAGGGGAATGTTTTGGTATATTTCGTTTATAGATAGATGCTATATCAACCGGGTTATTAAGTTTATTTAACGTACTCTGAGTTAATGAATAATCACTGCATATAATTTTTAACAGGTCATAATTTGAAAAATCTCATCACACTCAAAAAGGAAACTAAAGTTTCTTCAATTGAATTCAGAGAATGAGTAAAATTCAATTCAATGACTGAAATTGCCCTTATTCAAATCTGTGCTTTAAAAAAACATCTACCATAGATACCTATAGCTCGCCGTGCGTCCGTTTAGTTTATAGACGAGGTCTAGTACCCTATGTCGTCACGGCTAGGACCCACAGATTACCGCACTTTTGTATTTTCATCATATTGAAGGTGATGAGGACTCGTGGTAGCTTATTAAACGCTGCCTAGCGCAACTTAATAATTATTTCTTGATATTTTTACCTAATAGGATCATCTGACGTAGGTTGACATATTCCTGTATAACGTGGAACGATCGAACCTTATTAGGAAATCGCTTTCAACAAGCTATATCCAATTAAAAAATCTTAGTCATAGCATAGCTTATGCCGAATTCAACAGGTCAACAGGCTCTATTTGATATAACCAGCCAAAAAATAAACAAAGTATTTCACGAGTAATTACCTGGGAAATTACTTCCACCCTGCAGAAGCTTACCATCACCTCCGCTTACTTCAACGTGGACCTTAGATTTAGTAAAACATTGTTTAATATAAACCACGCCTCTTGCAATTCACATACATCCAGTCTATCAACAAGTTTATGACTATACCCATCGAAAATCGGAAATTACTAGCCAATATTATAAACAATAGTAAGTACACAAATATAGGTGTGAAACAAGTGTGTTGATACGTGACGTCGGAATATTCAGCCGGTGGTCGATGCTGCGAGCGATTTATGCATTGGCCACGATAATGGTCGTATTAATGGAAATTGACACCACGTTCGAGCGCTCGCCGCTCGCCTGGCTCGTGGGACCGACCGCACCATCGCCGCTTAAGGAAATATAATATTAACGCTCCAATCATGACATAATAATCTCGTCCTCACACGTTCAAACGACCTGTCTTTGGGTCTATCACAACCTTAAGCGACAATAATTAATTCGTCGACGGCATCAGCTTTCGGTTTCCCGTCATTTAATTATAATTTTAAGATGCGTTCATCATTATTTTATGACTTTTATATACTAGGATTCTATTACCGAATATAAACTGCCAATTAAAATAATATGAAGGTAATGAAATGTTTAAATACATAAGAAACGAAGATAGCCAAATATCTATTATTATACTTTCCATTAATTGCGCTGTTCAGTCATCTGAAAGTAGAACAGGAAAAGGAATCACGGGAATTAGATTATTGATGCTTGAATATCAGACGATGGAAGCCAGAGAAATCAAAGCATACATAATTGCGAAGGTTGGACTGATTCAATTTGTAAAGTTATTTAAAGTCGTTAGTCCTATTCTGGGTTTCCTTTAAGTGACCACATAACTCGCTATCTATGCTGGCTCTGTGTGCCTGTTGTTATTTCTATTATGGGGATCATTATAGCGTCGTGAGTTACGGCACCGTGTACGGACGAATAGCCCAACTGTCTCCCTTGCATTATTTATTGGCATATAATGGCTTCTAATGGGAGGCTATTGAATCTGCCACCTGCATATGTTTTATTTTTCGCGAGCCGCGCTGGGCGGGTCTCTCGTCCCGACTCAACGCATGTGAATATTCATAACACAAGGCACGGTCCGTCTGGTGATTTAATTGATACCTGGCCTGCATCGCATACAACTGCACGTATGGACAAACCGTAATTGCTCGTTAAGTCTCGATGGTTCCTTGATTTTATAAATAATAATAAAAGAATCATGAGCGCACGAGGATTAAAAGATTGCTGACAAACGATTCATACACGCCGTCCAGACCGGCCAGTTATTATTTTATAAAGAACCCGAAGGTACCGATAACATTATTCATGAGCCTAATGATAGAAAGTACGGACAATCGAAACAAAAATCATCACATTGTGAATATCGAGCGCGGCTGATGATGATATCGACGGACGTGAGCAACAAATAAGTACATATTCGAATTTATTTAGACCTTTCGTCGATAACACGCAGTATTCAGGTTCTTTTATTTGCAAAACACGAGAGACGCAAGTGCAATTTATTGATACGGTGTTCGATAACCAGTAGGTGCGTCCCACGCGGTGCGGGCACGGGCGCACGTCTCGGCGAACACAATGATCGCGAGCGCGCCCGACAACATTTACAAGTATTGCGCCCCTCGGAAGGAAATAGTGAAGCGGGCCATGCTAAATACACTCCATAAATATGGACGGTTATGGTGTCGTAAAAACAAAGTCAAGCTGCGCAGACAGCCTCCGAGGCTATAAAGAACAAGCGTCATCGCACCTCTACATACTTAAACGAATTCATTTATTACGTATGAATATTCTTCGTCAGTTCCACACTGCGTTAACTATAATTATTTTATAAAAATTTATGTTACGAATTTGAATATTATTATACATTATTTAAAAAGTATTTTTCCAAAACCGTGCTAGAGAATTCCAGTCGTGATTTGAATAATTGTACAGTACCTACTCGTACGTGCATATTTGGCATAAAATATAATTTTTTATAAATATTCAATTTAAATCATTCGAATATTGAAGTATTATACATCCTGTAAACAAAACAAACACAGCTATCTCATCAGTATAATATGCCCATAACGCCATAACAGACATCATATTAAAACGTATTATGAAAGTGACGGTTTAGACTTTATGAAGATTAAAAAAATAAAATGTATTTTCATCTGTTATGTTCGCTCAGAGCTTCCAAATACGCAACAGCCATGTTATGATTCACGCCGCTATTAATTGATTCTACATTAATAACCTATTCGTCACTTCAAACGGTTCTCTATCTGAATACGATATTTTATTAAACAAATACGACGCACGCTCACTATAATCATTTTACATATTATTAGTTTCAAAAGTAATCAAACTGTGGGAACATTTGTATTTAAAAGTTTATGAACTTGAAAACGAAAGAATATATTCATTTCTATGTCTATAAAATTATAAAATATTGTGTAGCTAAGATTTTATTAAATTCTCTTTATTAAAACTGAATAAATTGTACTTCTATTAGTTTTTAAGACTATTGGTTTTAAAATTGATAATAGGAAATAAATGTATAATCTCCATAATAACACTCAAGGAATGTTTATAGCTGCCATCGTATACGTAGTCAGGGTAATGTAGAGGTGACACGTTAACAGACAATACTCTAAACAACATATTACGTTACAGTGTTGAACTGTATTAATACTTTTAAAAATATAGCCTCTTAGAGAATTTGTTAAGTTGGATAAAATTGAGCGTATACACAACAGGTTTGATTTCCATTGATCGGATTAAGTGACCTTAGCTTTTATGGAACAAATTTTAAGAAATACCAAGCTAAACGAACCATTGAACTGCGCCTAGTGGATGGCAACAGACTCACTCGTATTATCTGGCATCTAACCATTGCACGAATTTATAACGAAGTCGAATTTGATGTGCAATCTTTGTAAACTACCTGAACATACAAACAAATTGCCACATGAAAAGTCAATGCTATGAACGACAAGTACTTACTACAACTTAATATAAATAATAATAATAAGATTTATTGTCATAAAATAAATTACAAATACAAAGTACAAAACATTACAACAACAGAAATTTGATTTAGTCTTCCATTATTATTTGGAATCGATATAATTCTCCGCACTAGTAGCCTAGGCTTAGCAGCCTGTAATGTAAAGATACTATTTACGTTTATAAGCTTTGATAGAAGTATGCAGGTACGTAGACACTACACTATAGCGTTAATTGGATAACAGACGATACAACATCTTAAAACTAACTGTATTACCTTCTCTTATATTTATTAATTTTTGGTTAATTCAATTTTTTTAGTATACACCATTGCAAATAGAATTAATTTATTAAAGTGATAGGAAACTGTAACCAATATTTGTATTGCTCGCACACATATCAAAATTATTAATTTCTTGTTTATGTGTACGTGAGTAATACGCTTCATTCGTTTAACATGTCGGTAGCAAAAATGTACACAGAAGAAAATTGGTCATGTTTCCGCTGACGAGAATACATCTTAATGTATATTAATTTGTAAACCAATATAGGTACGCTAACAGTGCTCACTTTCACCGAGCGGCGATGATGTTCACACGGTTTGTAAACTAAGATTATCTCTCTAGTAAGGTTTGTAAAATAAATGGTTACTATTTTGAACGATGAGAAAACCAAAAACAAATTAAGCGACATTTTGAGATGGCAAAGTATATTGACGTCGAAGTGTTTAGATACTCCTAAACACTTTGACGTCAATATACTTTGCCAATCTAAGTAACTTTAGCAATCCATTTCATATTTGCCCTGATATCCTCACAACCAAATTTTAACTATAGTCTCTGCCAATAACGCTATGTTACTCAATAAATAAGAATGAACTTTTTTATTTAAATGTACTTAATTGATAAACTGTGTTATTTAAATGTACTTCATTTATAAACTGCTGTTTGACCCATGACAAACTTCATTTTTGCATCTTCTAATTGAGTGGACTGATCACAAAGAAATATTAAAAGGTTTGTCATGATATGATGTCTGATTTTATGAAATAAACGGAAATACCACAAGTGTATTTACAGGTATTACTCGCAATACAGTTACGGTAATGTTTTTTAAATCGGCATTGACTGTATAGTATACATTCAAGCTAAGTTTTGCTTCGCACGATATGCATTACAAACCCCTAACCTTAATATAAGCATAGATTCTAGTCGTGGTTTCATTTCTCTGCTCTACTTTATGCACAGAACAAAACTTATCTAAGGTGACTTACGGTTGTCTTTTATCAAACGGAGAGACGTAAGCACGGTGTAGGTGTAAATAATAGAAATCTAAACGTTACATTTAAATTACTGCGATTAAAAATATGCCCACCATATAGAGAACAAGTAGGTCGTGACATTCGTTCGCGAAAGTCAGTCGCTTTGAATAGTATCTTCAGATCTTACCATAATTTAAAGGTTTTAATTATTATTATTTTTTTTTTTTGTAGATCTATTGATTATTTTTAGTCAGATGTATAGCATATTGAGCCAATTTATATATATTGATTTAAATATTAGTTTCTCATTTTAAAACGTTAACGAAATTTAATACCATGCCATATACTGTTTTGATTTCAGAACAGTACATGATATGGTATGAAATGTATGTATGGTATGTACACAAAAAAGATCGGATGACCGTTTTTGTAAAGGAATGTATGTAATAAAGATTGTTGCCATTATCTTTTTAGTCCTAGTATTAATTCGCCGCTTAATCTTATATCATACCTACACATAAAAAATCAGAAACCTCGGATATAACAATAGAATCGACTAGAAGTACGCCACCAAATGTTATTTATCTTTTATATTGTGACATTATACATCTCGTTTAGCAAATCCAAAAAAGATTACCTTTAAGAATTTTAATACGTATGATCGGCAACCCTATAAGTAAGTAATGGCGAATGGTGAGAGCGAGCATCGGAGTGGCTCCTCGGGCGCAATTATAACGCGCCCGCGGGCGTCTGTTTGTTACGCTAGCAGGACTTGGCGCCAACGCATTCGAACTGACCTATGACTCCAACCACACATATACCGCCAATGTTATGACTAGCATAAACACAACAAACATTTGCCCAGTATTTAGTGTGCCAATAAAGAGAATGTCTGTATCTGTACGACATAGTGTATGAGTTGATCGTAACGATCTCATAGTTAAATTGAGATGTTTGTCCGTTATACGCCCATGCCAAGTCACTGGATTTGTAGAATACACATAAGAATAATTATTGCAATGTAGGTACTGATATCAAAATACATTATGTTATATAAATAATATCACTTGTAGTATTAATCTTATATTTCTAACTAATATTACTAACGTGAAGCTTTACCTGTTGTTTTTTCATTCCAAGGGGACAACACAACGATCTGTTCTATACGCTGACAATTGAATTTATGGGTAATTATAATATAGAGTCAATAAAATAACAGAAATGATGACGACGCGGAGCTAGGTGGCGCCATGTGTCTCTTAAATCTTATTTCCGGTATGGCACGTAGGTAGGTGAGGCTGCGGATAACAGCTGGTCCGTCAGATTCAGCTCAGAGGTATACAATGTAGTACCTATACTAGTTTCTATTAGATGATTCAATTGTATTTTATAAAAACATATCGATATGTAGTAAATATTATTTTCATGATTTGATAAAGAAGACTATATATAATTATTATTAAAGTATGATATATCATATATTAAATAGATATAGACACTTGTGTCGAAAACTATAAAATATTAATTATGAACCTGTCAACAACTGTGCAGATAAAATAAGAGAATATATACGTTTAACCTCATTAAAACTGGAATTGATGTAAATTTTGATTAAAATTGTCATATTCAATTGATAATGAATTTATTCCATTGGGCTTTCTGGAAAATGAAATATATTTAAACATTTATATTATCTATTTAGATGCACATTATAAAATGAGATATAGTTTGCATTTCATGTTTGCTTGTCCAAAATTCAAGATATACAGTGATTGAAGTTAGTAGGTAACTGGTAGAGGTAGTACTTTGTTGAGGTTAAACGGCGATAGTCTAAAAGATTAAGGTATCAAAGGTAGTAAAATGTCTAGAAAACCGTCTGCCCATAGTGTGGAACTAACCGAAACTCGAGATGGACAATTACGCTACGGCAAGATATTTTTTATTAATGTACATAGATACTCTTAATAAAATTTATTTTTCTTTTCCTAATGAGAGTACGGGTATTTTAAATTAAAATTTATAGTATGAAAGCTTTCTGTTTATAAAAGTCAGTATGACCATTATAAAACGTTATTTAATAAAGTTAAATTATTTCCATCAAACTGAAGCAGAGGAATTCCTATTTGATGATAATTTAAAAACGCGTATTAGTTAAATTAAATCTTGTCGATAAATGAAAGAAGCGATCCGTTGATGGGTTGTTAACCAACCGCCGTTATTACATCATAAACTCCAATTTCGGACTAATTGAAAAAGGAAAAGCGGAACCCAGTCACAAATTACCGACACTATATCAAGTGTTAAACGGCACTTATCGACGCCGAAACGGCGAGAGATCATTCACGATGAAAAATACACAATTTGAGGCAATAAATCAATGTCATCAACTCGCGCTCGGTAGCGCTCCTCTGAATGTTTTATTTTATTATTTATTACTCGTAACGTAATTTCTGTGAGAGGAAGCGTTTAATTACACACCGATTACGCGTTTAAACGCAACTTGGATATGTGCCGAACTCATTCCAGCGGATTGCTCCAGAAACCGCTCGCACTCGCGGAGCACATCACTAATTACACGGTTTATACAAACATTATGAATGGTAATCTACTTCAAATAACTATACTTCTTAATAGTTTGATAGGAGATTTTGTCCTACTATAGTAAAGATATTCACTGTGAAGACAAATTTTGAAATCTGTCAAGCTGGATCTCGTCAGCTTGATTGGTCGTAGCCTTATCTCTCTCATTCAGATTCTAAACAAGACTATTTGTTCCAACGTATGTATAAGAAACAGTTTGTTGTTGTCTCGACCCGCGACGCAGGGTAGCGAAGCGCCGCACGCGTCCATAAGCTATTTGTATTCAATACAAGCACACTAATACGGCGCGCGATCTATCGGCAGCGAGGCAATTTATCTTGCCCAAGAATCGAACCCCAACCTTGCATTGCAACTACCGCACCGTATTTCCTGTTGCATGACACCAAATTGATTCTACAAACGGTAGGGAATGCAGATTGTTCTATTATTGTTTTGTTCTAAGGACGTGCACTGAATTTGTACCGAGAATGGGCGTAGCTGAGGACATTCTCGTTAATAGGTGTAAGGACTTGTTACTTACACTACTCTTTGCACTTAAACTTAGCTTCTTGGCTCTAAAAATCTTTTCTATGTAATGCGTATTAATTAAATTTATAACGATGTTTTTATTACTGTTGTGTACAACGTCACTTTTGATATTTTGAATGTTAGTCATTGCCTGAAATTGGAAACTTGTAACCAATAAACTAGATCAAATGAAGGTTAAACCGAAATAGAGACGCAGAGTTGATCAATTTTGTGGATACCTTATACGAAAACGACCATTTTGAACAACAGTAATATGAGGCATAGAGCAACAGACCGATTTTACAATATCTATGGTTGCGCCTAAAAATGAAGATCAATTTAAATAGTCTGATGACATTATACTTGAACCATGAGAACGATTATTTGAACCAATACCCTAATACCAGATTGCTAGCTTTTGCTCGTAGCGTTGCCCGTGTCAATGCCACAGGAACGCATACCGTGGTCTAAGCCATCGATAGTCTGTATGATAAGTTTATTTAGCGGCGATAGCCTAGTGGAAGACTGTTGGACTGTTACGCAGAGGTCTCAAGTTCGATCCCAAGGCGCACATATCTGACTTTGCGAAGTTGTATACCATAATGTATATAAATTACGTGTCGCGTTGTTTGTCCGCTATGGACTCCTAAACTACTGAACCGGTTTTGACCAAACTTCGTAACCATCTGTAATTAGGTCCAACTTAAAAGATAGGATAGGTTTTTTTTTAACGGGAAAAAATTGTCTACTTTGAAGCAGACGAAGTTGCGCGGGACAGCTAGCATTATATATAAATAGTTAATTATGGCTTACTTTAACGGTGCAGGAACACATCGTGAGGAAACCTGCATGTCTGAGAGTTCTCCACAATGTTCTCGAATATATTATTATGTGAAGTCTGCCAACCCGCACTGGGCCAGCGTGGTAGACTATGGCCTAACCCTTTTCAAAATAACATAAGTTTATTTTTTTTTACGTGGGGGATGCATTTACGCATACCCCTCCACGGGGACGGGCGGAGGGGTTATGTGGAACTCACCGGGGTAAAGAAAGATGTTGAAATGATGTCATTAGACCTCCCGGAATACCGACTAAACCTACCACGATGTTCCTCGATAAAACCGCAATCGGCGGGGCTGCGCGAATCACTTGCACATGCAGTCGCGACCCCGTCGAGGTTTCCGCCCGCCGTATAAAACGGCATTTATTCCAAGTCTGTCCAACCTTTCGCATGTTTGAGTAACAAACAACTAAATATCAGAAACGTTTACATTTCTAGTACTAATAAGATTCATGCCAGAGTTAGTTTTTTTGAAATATGTAGTTATGTAGTTTATTTGGAATGTAGTGTTTGAGGAGCATGAAAAGGAGTACCTAGACGAGAAGACAATGAAGAAGTGTTACTTATGGTTAATTAGGAAAGACAACAGTATTGTTAAACGATAGATAAAAGAAGAGGAAAGGACAATGGCGACTTTAGAATGAAAAATTGTTTGAAGGGGAGGCAAGGGAAATGTCACGTATTTTTACACAACAAGTGAAGGAAGTAATGAAAGTTAGAGCGTGTCATGAGGTTAAACAGAAAGCAGAAGATAGAGAGATGTAGAGATTGTTCTACGGACAATAGCCACGATATTTAATTAAAGAAGAATATCTAGGTAGTGATATATTAATAAATTCCAACTATTGAAGTTTGTATGAAGCCTACGATTTATACAATAATTAAATAAGTTTAATGAGCCATTAATAGTAGCTAGTACACAGAAAACATAATTTTAGGGCACTAATTAAGGTTTCTACAGTCGGAGGTTGCAATAAACACCAAATGAGCTTTACTTAAGATTTAATTAAAATTTGGAAATTACAATTATACTTTATAGATTACTAAACTAACATGATTACCATTCGAAGTATGAAATAATAATGTATTTAGAATTTTCCATTCCCGTTTCCCACAATCGAGTGATTGACGTCATGCGCCTAGGGTTTCGCTGACGGTGCTTCGTACGTCGGGAGCCTCGGGCTGCGTTGAGCGTGGAGACCGCTATCGATGCATTATTTGATAATACGATTAGGGTTCCGTAACACACTAGTAAACATTTTTACAGTTAAATTTAACAAACACATAAGTAAGAAATTAATTAAAACTTATATATGGAGCATTGGCTTATACACTTGTTAAACCTGGACCCTAACCAAAAGAGATCGGGCAATAGAGTAAGCTTTTGAAATGTAGTGTTGGCGACGAATGGAAAAGTTTCATGGACAGAAAAGTGACTAATGAAGAAATATTGAAAAGAGTAAATGGAAAGGGATAAATACTGGAACTTATAGAGAATAGAAGAGGAAACATGATTGGTCACTTACATAGACATGACAAATTTATTACCAATATTATGGAAGGAAAAATAGAGGCAAAGAGACAGAGGAAGACCAAGAAGAAAGATAAAGATACAGATCAACTGAAAGAAAAAGCAAATGTAGAGGCTTATCGAGAACTGAAGGATTTGGCATTGGACCAAGAAAGATAAAAGTTGCTATACCAATAAGTGCACAGCACTCAAATATTGGATGGATGATGGTGTAAATCTTGAGCTATTAGAAGTACTCTCTAGGTTTAAGCATAAAGCAGCCGACACGGCAATAATGATCTATCCTACGAATACATTGCGTTGTTGTCCAACTGATAAAGTAAGATTTTAATAGCTCACTTTGATATCTTGCACTAGTAGAATAGCGACGCCTCTTTGCGGACCAAGTGACAATACGAGTGGTACCCATATAGTGCCAATATTCATAGGCATTACACACATGGAATATTATATTAATAAAACAACTTCAAACATTATATTGTGTTACGTTTACGCGAATGTTATACGTTGAAATTTAACTACTTTATATGGCTTTATACTATTGGATATTATAACTATTCATACATTTATACAACTATTATTATATGTATACTAGCTTTTCGCCGCGACTTCGTACTTGTGGAATTTGGAAGTAGGTAACAATCTATATTTATGTATCTTAAAATGTAAAACGAAGCTGATCTACACTAATAATACTCGACTTCTAGGCTCTGTATCAAGATACAATATGCTCCAGAGTTTAACTAAAACCTCCAGAAATAATCAGAAACCGCATTTTGTGTAGTCGTTTTTAAGTCATTCGCGTATAACCATGGAGACAGACATAAATTCTAAAATCATTTTGCATGGCACTTCTAATAATGACCTCTTACATATTGGCACCTTATTTTTCTTAAATATTTATAACTGGGACTGTCTATACAGTCAGTCCCATATATAATGTTATTATATGTATATATGTAGATGACATAAGAAGAAAACACATAACGCGTTCAACGTCTCCGCAGTTGCCAGTGCGCATGTACCCGTCACAGTAATTGATAGTCGGATTTGCGGGTACCCGCGTGAATAATCATAACCACTACGGTGGTTAATTACCCTGCCTCTACAAGTAATTAACCGACCGCGTTATTCCGCCTATGCGAAGCATGTGAGGACAATATGGAGACACCAAGTACCAAATACTTGGGATTATTCCATTTACAATTCAAGAGAAAGCGCGTACTTGTCTCATTCGATTATAAATATTATGTTACACAGTGAAGGATACTCTTGATGATATATTGTGTCACTTATATTTAGTGAACGTGAATAAAACATGGAAGCCGTACTTTTATACTAACAGCAGTTTATTATTGACACCACAGCAAGATAACTATTAGCTGTTCCATGTCAATAACTTAAACGCATTGATATAATTATACGATACTATAGCCACATGGCTTAGTTTTATAAACCCTGCTGCCTAGTTTTAGTAGATGTCATGGTACCATTTTTCATGTTTTATTTCCGTTCACTACTTATACTATGTACCGTGCTTATAGTAATCGTACTTATACGGTTTAGCAACAAGAATTAGTATTGCTATTTAACGTAACAACCAAATTGGTTGCTCGAGAGGCTATTACTGACGGCCATATACAGAAATTCAATGATACCATTTATTTATGCTTATTATATGTCGTTTTTATAATAATTGCATCTTTATAACTATAACAGTCCTATTTACAAACAACAAACATTTTCACTGTTTGGCACAGGCAACTTTGTACTATAAGAAGGATTAGACCCCAGTCAACCACACTGGCCCAGTAGGAGTTAAAAGATTTCACACATCTTCGAGAAAATATGGAGTACCTACTCTTAAACATGTAGGTTGCCTCACGATAGTTTACTTCACTGTTAAAGCTAGCCATAATTAGTTATTTAATACGCACATAAATTCGAAAAGTCAAAGGTCTTGAGATCCAATTCGAGACTCTGCGTGGCGGTCCAACGGTTTCCTAACTAGGCCATCGCTGCTGTACCACACACACATCACATCTTTATATTTTCCAAATTTAATGATGACCTGTCTGTGACCAATAAGGCTACTGAAACGAATACTGCTGCCGTTTTGGTTAACTAGGAACCTCGTCCAACCGGTATTCTTGTAGTTCCTATTTACATGTCGATTTTACTCATTAGATGTCGTTAATCTACATATGGTAACCGAAGCTGATGACTTAATATGACGCACACTAAAGCCAAAAGGCTGACTCGTTTACTCATATCAATCAATGTACCTACATAAGTAGGAACCTACATAGTGAGCGTGCTTTATAATAATTGTATAAGACAAAATGAAGTGAGGAAATCCGTGGAAACCCAAAGCATTGGTCTACATGTCCAGAAAGAAGGGGTTCGGCTATTTGCCTGCTTGTACCATTGATATATGATTGATAAACAAATGTTTTGGTATTTAATTATTTATTCATATAATATGATACACAAATAGTGTTCAGCGTGACATATTGCCTGAGTTATTGTCTACCAGTCTTCCAAGTTTAATAATAATAAATCACCGATACCCGGCCCAACAATTTGTAAATGACTCCAATAATACTTGCGAAATTAAGGGCTACAGGTTATTCCATAGGGCATATCGACAGTAGCGCCTAGTGATCTTAATAGAAAACCACTACAGACTAAGATTCCAAAGATGCCAGATTTACGTCACTTTAAACTATTAAACATGTGAAAAAGTGTCGCTTAAAGCTAAAGGGTTTTTCAATAGGGACGCTCGAACTTTGACAGCGCATAGCGGCCATCTTGGTAAAGCGATAGCTGTCAAATTTGGCATGAATACATATTTAGTCGTGACATTTCACCATGGAACGCTACACGCTTCAACAACGCGTAGAAATTGTTAAAATTTATAACCAAATCAGTGCTTTATTCGCCTAACGTTCCGTGGTTTGCGTCCAATTTATGGCGTACATGGCTGTTCTGCAGAATCCACAATCCGGCGTTTAATAAAAAAATTTGAGACAATCGGGACGGTGATTCATGAAGCAGTTCCTGTACGTCAAAGAAACGCAAGATCGTTGGAAAATGTTGTTGCCGTTCGGGACAGTGTGTGAAATTGAGCCCCATTTATGCGAAGATGTCGTCCAAAATTGGTCCACCAGAATACAACATCTACAGCGGAGTCGCGGTGCCCATTTGGCTGAAATTATTTTCCATACATAATGTCATCGAATATCCATTAAAATATAATAAAAATTGTGGTAATATCACATAAACAGGTTATTTTAATTCATTTCAAAGTTCGAGCACTCTAAATGAATAACCCTGTAATTAGACACAACATTTCGCATATAGGAATTCTCTCTGTCAAAATAATGTGTAAGTATTTATTTGACGCCAAATATCTAACTTAAAACTGAATCTCTTTTCTTTTTGTCCATTCATATATGACTGCTTTACTTTATGATAGATTATATATATTTATTAAAACTTCTTCTAGCTGTATTGATACTTTAGATATGTTTTAAATACTTGTTCTGCCTAATATGTATGCTAATTAATTACGGTAATTACCTTAAAATAAACTACTTAAAGCGGTATCTCCTTAGACTAGACAAAGTACAACTCAGAAGTAAGTTTGTCCTAGTGAGTTCATTTAATTATGGAAACCCCACTGTCTCAGCTGATGTTCCACTCGGAATTAACGTTATTAATCTACTTTGTTAACTGCTAACGTAACCATTTTATGTTATATCTATACTTAATGAGCATCATAAAGACGACATTGTATGAGCACGAGCATGTTCAGATATTATTTAAAAGTATTGAATGTAATGTCGGTTAACTAGAAAGTTCTGGGAGCATTTAAGTAGGCGTATTGTAGGCCTACTTACACAACATTTTGATAACCTTTCAGAGTTGATTGTCTAAACGCCCCCGTACACTGCCTTATCATTATCTGCAGGCATTATCATGTAAAATGTTTTCATTCACAAATTAATTATTAAATTTGTATTTGGTAGTACCATCGAATTATTCGTCCGAGGCGGTTGTGTAGGCGGCACACGAAACTCAATAATATAACCTTAAAAGTACATGCGGACGAGAGTATTGGTCCAAAGCCTAAACAACAAGTTGCGGTGGTGGGTTAATCGAGCGGTGACGCTAACCTGCGCGCGCGCCGCTTCCATATAAGTCAATCTTCCTATTCGCCCCCGCACACACACTGCTCACAACTGACGGAACCACTAAATGACGCCCGATTTTCCGACTGTTGCCTTTTCGTTATGTTAATGACAAAAAATAATTATTAACATCGCAACACAGCGTGTTAAAGCTATTATGATTTATAAATACCGTTCTCATTATGTATTATAGCCGATTTTAAGCAAATTGCTCCCATATCTTATGAGTCCAAATGTAACTTCAGTAAACTCACTAACTAAAAAGACGTTCACGAATGTTACTTTGTAACCAAAATGAATAAATGACAATTGACAGCATTTGATTTTAACTTAGAGTAATTTGCTAACATATTTTAAAAGGAAGATCGTCATTAAAGCATTAATTTAAAATTAAAGAATAGTGAGGTAAGGCAAAGGAAAAGACTAACACTGTCTAATAATTCGATAAGTAAAAAAGTAATTTAGTAAAGAAGTTCAAAATAGTACAAATGTATACTTAGCTCAATACACAGCTGTCGTTACTGTTAGTAAACAAGATCAACACAAAGAATTTTATGAAAATATTCCTAACTGAACTGAACTGACAAAGAATATTCTTTGTCAGTTCAGTTCAATCGTCTTGCCAGCCTCCGCAGATATCTGCGGAGGCTGGCAAGACGACTTTTTGGTAACTTTAATGACCCTTGTTGCACAAGAGTTGAAATAGAAATGATTTCTTTTTAGATTTACAATTTATTTTCAGAAACAGTATAATGTTTGTCTAAGCAGCATTAGCACCGGCACAACATCCCGATTAGTGATAACCGCGGCGTACGAACATGGTTGTGATTTTTCCATTGCAAAAGCAAATGAAACTGAGGGATATATGGAGGACTCTGAGGCTCGAGCTTTGCAGACTGCCCCCATCACACCCAGGATTTATAAGAGGTTTGTAGATTATACTTTTACAATATTACCAACAGATAGTGTAAGTGTATTCCTAGAACATCTTAATTCCATTAATAACAACATCCAATTTACTATGGAATTAGAGGCAAATAATTCATTAGCTTTCTTAGATGTACTTGTCATCAGGAATCCTGATCATACTTTGAGCCACACTGTATAGGAAAAAGACCCATACAAATAGGTACTTAAACGGTGAATCTCACCACCATCCTAAACAGTTAGCTACCGTGGGAATGTCTTTGTTTCAGAGAGCCCACAGGATCTGTGACAAGAAACACCTGGACGCAGAGCTTCAACATTTCAAGCAAGTACTGCAAGACAACAAGCTCCAACAGCCGCGCCGCTGTCACAGATCCCGAGAAAAGCCAGGCACAGTCGAGCGCCAGCCTGTCATACTGCCTTATGTAAAGGTTGTCACTGACAAGATTGGCTACATCTTGAAGCGAGCTTCAATCAACACATACTTCAAGCCACCAACGAAGATAAGTCAGTTTTTACCGTCCGTCAAGTGCCAACTACCTTTACAAGATGCAGGGGTCTATAAAATAGATTGTGATTGCGGACTCTCATACATTAGTCAAACCAAGAGAAACTAAGGCACCCGCATAAAAGAACACATAGCTGATGTAAAACACCAACGCTCGTTGAAGTCTGCTGTGTGTGAACATGTGCAACAGGGGACCTACCTGAGATTTGACAAACCACAGATGCTCGCTAAAGAACACCGATTCCTACCAAGGATGCTTCGCGAGGCTATTGAAATCAAAAAAACATCCTAATTTCAATAGAGAAGATGGTTGGAATGTACCACCAGCTTGGGATCCAGTAATTCAAATAGTCAAACCCAAGAAGAAGCAAACCACAGCTAGACTTCATGATACTTTGAGCTCATTCTGCGTAAATAGAAACACCCATGATTAAATTATGTTCGGGTACTTTGAAATAACTACACTGGAACATTGAGACAACTGCCATCTTAGTCTCCCCGTGACCATGGCTGCTGAAAAGCAACCAAAACGTCGGGTAAAGTGTAAACACAAATATAAATAGTATAATAGTATAGTAATAGTATAAATAGTTTTAATAGGTTCAATAATTTAATTAGCTTAAAAATTAGTCAAGTTTAATAGTAATAGTAGTGTAACAGTTTTCAAAATTTTGTAATAAAGTGTCAAATAAACAACGCGATAAAATCCGTATATAGTAGTTTAATTTCAATGAAACTGAGGGATGTTTAGTGGTTGTTGATATTTAGTGGGAAACTGTTGACGTAAAGAAAGGCGGCACAAGAAATGCAACTTTGACTTTCACTAGGAAACCAAACGGCTAATCTAGCTGACAACTGAAAAGTATAGATAGGCGGTACCAACCCACTAATACTGGCACCTGCCAACAGTGATAGAAGGGAGGCTAAGGAACAACAATATCGCCGATTGCAAAATACGTGCAGCATCTATGACTAGAGAAGTCGGGGTCGCATATTCGAATCACCTGTATTGCAGCCGGACAGATTACAAACAGAATAACCCTTTAACTCTAATATTTTAATTCTTAAACAAAACTTACACCATAGTTAAAAAATATCTTATTTATACTGTAATGAACGCTTACAAACATATATTTTTAATTATAATAATATATGTGTATTTAGTCAAGTATCGAATTGCTTTTAAGAAATTTCCTCAAAAATACATGAAACTACATATTCATAATACTCGTTCTATTCTATCCACCGGAAAATTGTATGTCCAACCCTAACCTCACTAAAATAGCTGTATAAATATTACCATGTATGAATGCCTGAGGGAGTTGGTGTGGCCCACGCCTACTTTTGTAAACAAACTTTTCAATAAAACGTGAATTTAAAAATAATGGTTTTTGTAAGGATTCCTAAAAGTGTAATTTGAGAGAAAAGCTTTGATTAAGAATTACATCCTAAAAATTAATAGAGGCAAGTCTTGTTGGCCTTTACCAAATATTTAAAAATAAATAACAGAAAATCTATCTGTAATCCATTTAATTTTCTCTATATGAGACATCATATTCGTCTTGTGAAAGTTGAACACTTTGTTAAGCGGACTCGACAATACCAGTAACATCTAAATTATGTTACCTGACGTACAATATCCGTATACATTAATCTACCCTACATCCTCTTTTATGAAAGATACAAGGAACCAAGACACAATTATTTTTTAAATTATGTAAACTGTAACCCGTTTATTTTTAGGATGCGTAACTGTTGGATTCCGCGCGTCAACACCGTCATAGGCAAAGTTTATATTGACATTAACGAGACCGCTTGTGAAAATGTCACCGAGTTATATTTGTACCGTGTCAAACGTTTCCCGATATTTGTTTATCAGCCTTTATTATCTAAATAGGATGTTATGAAACAGACGGACGTCATCGTGTAAGGGAAATTGTATAGACAAGTGCGTCACCACGCCTCCGAAATGATGCCTGTGACATCTACATTGAGCACTTATCAAACGTTATTATGTAAAGATACGTTTTGCTGTACAAATAACTCTTAGCTAATCAAACCAGGTCCCACTGCGTGCGCCAATGAAGATCTGTTACGTAGCGAGTGCTATTCAATAGTTTACACTCCAACATGACCAATTGATAAAGTTAGGTCGAGATTAATACTTTTAAACGAGCACTTCAATATTGGCTATAATAGTTTGATACTTAGAAGACAGCGCCACCAAAATCACATTTCGTTTCTAAATTTAAGAAAACAGCATCTGAATAAACATTTTTATTTACATGTTTTTAAAACCATTTTCTTTTCCAGTCAAATGAGATAATTCTCTTAATTATGTATACTAACGTAGTGTAACTAAATAACAAATTTACTCAGAATCATTATAACTTTATGAATTTATTTATTGTCTTTAACAATAGGTACAGGTTTAGAAATCACTGTATCTATTATTTAATTTAAATTACAATCTTACTTTATGTTTTTACATGAAATTGTTATGGACATTGCGATATGTATTTGCTATACCTATACGCGGCTTTTAAAAAGTCGAAAATATTCTATTTTAGTATAATCTTTTCAGTTTCAGTGCTACGATTAGATTACCAAAATTATATAAAGTTTCCAACAAATTCATAACATACATACATACTTTAAAAAAGAACACGAATAAGTTCTAGTAAATATCGAAATCTACGTCATTGTTTGACAAGCAATAATATCCACAGCCCATACTAACATAGCACATGACATTTTTTGTTAAGTCATTATACCCTTTAAAGCTTATGAATTTAAAGATTATGCACTAAACTATAACTGTTAAGTATTATTATTTCACAAAATCTCGAAGTTTCCTATATACATAAACGTACATAATAAACGTTGTCACATATGCTTCTCGAGAACACCTGGATGAACTTAATACACAAGTTTGCACATACGCGTAAAGCTGGTTCGAACCCAGTAACTCGTTAATATAAAGATCAGCAACATAATTTTCCGGCAGATACAAGATTATTATCAACAAGAAGTTTGATAATGTAGGCATTAAACGGCCACAGTGACGATCCCCTTTTACGTAACTAACTTTATATAACTTTCATCACAGTCATGAAGCTGATTATTTTATGCATAAAAGAACGACTCATGAAAATTCAGTTCCAAAAAATATCTCGAAAAAGTCTTTTACTTCTTCTTAATAAATTTTTAAGTTGGTCAGGTCGAAAAATCTCAAAAATTCTGAAAAAAAATCATAACTCGAAAACTATAAGAAATCGCGGCACATACATGGGGGTGATTCGGATAGTCCACGATATGAGGAACCTATAGTTTTTATTTGGACGTCAATCTTTCGGCCATCCTGTATATAATTATGTATAAAGAAAACAAATGGCAGGTGTCGGCATAATGCTGACACCGCGATGTACGGGTGATTTGCCCGTACACGTTCCGTTTTAATCTATGGTATGTCATTGTGTTTTACATTGCAATTTAAAAGCTAGTAAAAAAGTCGGACTCGCGCACGAAGGGTTCCGTACTATTATCTATAAAAACGGCAAAAAAATCACGTTTGTTGTATGGGAGCCCCCTTAAATTTTATTTTATTCTGTTTTTTAGTATTTGTTGGTATAGCAGAAATACATCATCTGTGAAAATTTCAACTGTCTAACTATCACGGTCCAGATACAGCCTGATGACAGACGGGCAGACGGACGGACAGCGGAGTCTTAGTAATAGGGTCCCGTTTTACCCTTTGGGTACGGAACCCTAAAAAGAGTTCACATGTTTCTAAATATCAAATGTTTTATTCTTGTTGTATTCTTGTTTGTATTCTTGTTGTATAACTTGTCTTGTTGTATTTATTCTTGTTGTATTCTTGTTTGTATTCTTGTTGTATAACGTAATAATATATTTTTAAATAATCTGAATTTCTCAGTTCAGAAAGCCATTGAAAAGGGTTAAATACACGCACGTGATACATAAAACGAAACGTCTGGCTTTGGAATCATTATCATAAATGACAGCTTTCACTTTGATTGTTGTATATGTACTAAGATTTTGTTATTAATAGAATATTTTATAAGTAATTATCATCTATGTTGAAAGTGATTATTTGTTAGTATTATCTGAATATGTAATAATTACATATATAATTAGTGTCATGTAATATAAACGTATTATGAGGCGAAATAGTTTTCACATGAGTGTTTATATATTGCATTGTAGCTGTCTAGGCATACAACAAAATCGAATTAAAAACTACAAAAGTTGAGTATCACTCTCATTTTTTCCGTTTTAATGACTTTTATGTACCTAGTATAGTACCTAGCTTATACTAACACATGTCAAATCGTAACGTCAAAAAATCGAAAATAGGAAATAATAAATCCAATAATTATGATTTTCCGCCTTCAAAAAATTTATTTTCATTTTATGTGAGACGGTTGTAAGTAGAGAAACCGGTTAAGCCATATATTACATATGTACGCGATATTTGATTTTAATTTTATTTTCAGGTCAGAGGATGTATGGACTGTGACCGATGTTCTTTACAATATTAATTATTCTCTTATTTTGTAACTAACTTTGATACTGTTTGTACCAAATGATTTATTTGAATTGCTATTTGTTCTATTTGTTAATTGCTATTTGTTTACCAAATGATTGGTGCAAGGCCGTCATAGTACCTTTATACAAGGGAAAAGGCTCACAGCAAGAGTGCAAAAGCTATAGAAGCATTAGCTTGCTCAGCGTCGTCGCTAAATTGTATGCAAAAGTGTTAATTGAAAGAATTGTGAACGTAACCGACAAGAAAATATGGGATGCACAAACGGGATTTCGAAAGGGTATGGGATGTACGGATCGGGTCTTTTCCTTACGGAGCATAGCCGAAAAAGTTTTGGCCAAAGGTCAAAAGGTCTATTGCGCATTCGTGGACCTGGCAAAGGCTTATGATAAAGTGGTGAGGAATGAACTTTGGTTGGCATTGTCCATGTATGGAGTGAATAGCAACCTCACGCGAGCTCTAAAATCTCTTTATGATGATTCCAGAGCTTGTGTTAGGATAAATGGGACCTACACAGGATGGTTTAGCATCGAAAAAGGTGTTAGACAAGGATGTGTAGCGTCACCTTGGCTGTTTAACCTATACATGGACAATTGTTTAAAAGATTGTGAGTTACTTGTCAAATGTCTTCTTTATGCCGATGACCAAGTAATACTTGCGTCATCAGCGGAAGAGTTGCAGGCGATGGTAACTATTATGCATAGTGCTCTTGAGAGTAAAGGAATGAAAATAAATGTAAGCAAGACGAAAGTAATGGTATTTGAAAAGAAAGAGTGCGTGACGATGTGTAATATTATGATTGATGGAGAAAAAGTGGAGCAAGTGAAAGAGTTTGTATATTTGGGTACTTTGTTTACAAGGGATGGTAAACATGAGGGAGATATTGAAAGGAGAACGATTGCTAGCAACAAAGTGAATGGAGCTCTACGCGCTTTTATGAACAGTCGAAATGTATCCGAAAAGGCACGTTTGGCTGTTCATAGAGGACTATTAGTGCCCACACTTATGTATGGAAGTGAAAGTTGGGTATGGCAAAAGAAGCATGAGAGCAGAATAAATGCTGTAGAAATGAGAGCGTTGAGAAGCATAATAATATGTGGTGTGACTCTGAAAGATAGAATAAGAAATAGTGTGATTAGAGAGAGATGCGCCATGAAAGTGAATATAGTTACAAGAATAGAAAAGGGTATGTTAAGCTGGTTTGGACATGTAGAAAGAATGGACGAGGAAAGACTGACTAAGAAAGTTTATAACGCTAGTGTGAATGGAACAGTCGCAAGAGGAAAACCTAGGCGAACGTTTCTCGATCAGATCGGAGGCGTTCTGGACAAAGGCCAGGTTAAGAGCTCCTTGAACCGACGGGCGTGTATGAGGAATGTGATGAAAGTGAATGAAGCCAGAGAAGTGTGTCAGGATCGTAGCAAATGGAAATCCGTAGTCTCTGCCTACCCCTCTGGGAAACAGGCGTGAATCTATGTATGTATATATTTGTTCTTATGTGTAAAATACAAACAAAATCAAACATAGGCAATTACCTTATTCCGCGATACAGAGGCACGGTACTATGTTATGTTATATATCTGTATTAATTGATGTCATCGTTAATGTAGGCGTTGCGTACGTAATAGTGACTGCATATTGTATTTTGGAATTTCGCTGATGACGTCAAATGATATCCCACACGGCACACGTACTGATATAGAACAGAACTGTAACTGATATTGAAGATAAACGATGTGTTATAAAACTGTTCATGCTTATTCTTCGTACTTTATTGTTAGTTTACGCTTCAGGACAATGATCTAGTTTTATTTAGTCAGTCTTCCCGTGGCCAGTGGCTTGATGTAAGTTCAAAAGTAACATGCCTTATAACTTGTTATATTCAGTGTAGCTCTGGCATGTCTTCAGTGTGCCTTGGTGAGCTCATTCATGACATATTAAATTGAAAATAATCAGAATTAGACTTTATTTATTGTTTAAAAGAACAATAGTAAATAGTTGTTGCTAAAATGTATCCAAATCATGTATTACACCCACATTTAATTAACTATAATTTTAGGTACTACGTGATAGAGAGCATGCCTATTGCCATCTACCGGGCACAATTCCAGACACTTTGATGGTACCTACTAAGATTGTCTTAACAGAAAAACCTAATAACGCTTTGCCCGTCACGGGCAACTTACCCTGTCCTCATGCACAACAGTGGTATTCACTACCGCTGCGCCACCGAGACAGTCAAAATAATAAAAATCACGTAAAAAGTGCTTACACAAAATTGTTAACATGTGATTTTGCTATATGTATAGTTACCCGAGAACACATGCCTATAAGATCATTGTAAACAGCTTTTAAACGCACAGCTTTATATTTACAATTTTTCTCCCATCAAACATAAATACTTATAACTGATTACTTTACCCTTACTTCAAAGAAAAATTGATTTACGTCAGTGCAAACTTATTAGCTAGGCAGTAGCAGTCTCTTCACTTAAGTCGTTGTTCTTACTTTAATCACATATAGACATATTGAACCACTGGTTATATTTACGTACGTTGCGTCTATTTGTATTATGGTCTGCAGAATCTACTAAGATGGTAAACTGTGTGTAGTGTTAATACGGCACAAAACCTCTATCGCATAATTATCCCAGTCCTGATAATTAACACCGTGAGAGCGACGCGTTTAGTACTTCCCAAGATAGATAAGTTTTATTGGACAGAAAAGACCAGGGTTGGAGTACCCCACCCTTCACGTTGTGGACTAGCAGAATGTTCCATAGATTTTTGGAAGTCAATGAATTCGCACTTTAGCGTTCTATTTTTGCTATTTTGGTATGTAATCTTAATTGGAGGTCCGAATTAAATACCTCAATATCGCCCAGCGATTCTATCGATTTTAAATGGAGCACTGGCATTTAATTCTGTCCTTTACGAACTATTCTCAGAGATCCTTCACGCTATCTTAGTAATGGTCTCCCACTAGGCTATCGCGACTTATTATAGCCGGCATATATCTAATTCGAAGCTTAGAGAGCACTATAGTTTAAAACTTTAATTGATATAAAAGCTACATATTTAACTAAATAATAAATCATGAATGTTGATGACAAATTGTATCTTAGGCCCTTAGGCCATGTTGCGCAATACTTTGCGACCAGCGAAGCATTTGGTTGAGTTATGAAGGTAAGCTTGTGTAAGAACCGTGGGCGCCGGATGTGCGCAGGCTTTACTATTGCTATACGTTTTCACCATTACATTCACCCTAGTACAGCTGATAACGCCGTAGTAATGTAAACTTATATCGAGTTGAAATTATTAGAAACCGTTGTGTTACCTAGGGACCACGATCCTACATTTATCAGGACATGTCCGTAACTTGAATTTTTGGCCTTTTGTTATGAAATATTAGTTCAGCAGAGGGATATTTATTTGTGTGTACTTTAAGGCATGTAATAAAAACACATTTTTAGTTTTTAATTAGTATGCCTAAATCATCAGTTTTAAAGAAAAATAAAATGTCCCTAAACAGAGGCCTAAAGTCTAACGTAAATATTTGATAAAGAGGAAACTAAGTTAATAAAATAATAAATAAATTATAACTTCAAAACGCGGCCCTATTGTTAAAGAATAACGATTTGACCGCCCACAGTTAGTGTAGGCGCGTTTACTTTCAGAAATTACAGTTGATGACGGTAGATAATGTAAATGTCATCACAGGCCGCATGTAACACTTGAGAGAGACGTTTACTAATGTCTAGTATACGCCAAACTCAGGATCCGATAGAGGGCGCGTCGCAGCCCACAACGCGATCTCCCACACAGTGCACTTTGACATTTAGCCGTGGCTGGAGGATCAACAGGTGGTTGCCATGGCAACGCGCACACGTTCCATGACCTTTCCTTATTTTAGAGAGTACCTACCCATATATCCCTTCTCCCTAAATGGGTTATGTTAAAAGTCTTATGAGCCATCATGCACCCACGCTCAATACATGTTATAATATTTAATTTTACTGTGACTCCATAATTAAATAATGTAAAACGTCTAGCTTGTATGTCCATAAAGTTGCCGAAGATTCCGGAAAGTAAAAAGTTTTTATTAACCTTTACCGAAATTGGAGTAGGTGTAAGGTAGGTACACGTTTTGACATAATCCATCGCCTTTGTAGTATTATTTGTTAATATTGTTCTTTGCTTTTGTTTTCGTACATTCATTCATAATTAAATATCCACATAAAATGCCCACTATGTCAAAGGGTCATTGGATCTAAATAAAAATATAACTTTGTTTTGTAATCAGTTTTCATCATCTCATAGTCTCATCATTTCATTATTACATAGTACTAAAACAACCTATGAACATCTATTTATTTCTATCAGTTCTGCGATGAATCTACGTGTGCGGCATACATACGTCAAATACCAAAATCTCAAAAATAGCACATGGAGTAACGCTCTAGGTATCATTACGTAGATACGCCTATGACCAGGTATGTATTTTTAGAAGAAGCCAATGATTTATCCTAGCTACGTAACGTCCGAAGTATTTGGACCGGTGCATCGACGTCACGGGAGCGCGCGTGCCACCCGGCTAATTGTAGCATATCCAAAACGGTCTCCGGGATCCGTCACCCGGCGCGGCGGCGGCAGCGCGCGAGTAGCGTACGAAAGTGGATCGTGATTCAACGCGCAGAGAAAGTGGCGTGTGGCAGGAGTCGCCGCGGCTCGCGGCAGCAGGGTGCTCGACGTGACGCGCGCCGCGCGATCAGCCGCGGCGAGCCTCCGCGCCCACGCGCCGGCTGGCCGCGCTCGCGCCGCCCGCCGCATCGCCATCACTACACTTGTGCGCCCCGCGCTTTTCGCGCGCCTCCCTTCGCCGTCGCGACGCCGCGCCATTTTCTCGCGCACGTGGGCGACGCCGCCGGCAAGCGAGGACGCCCGGCTCGAACGCCATTAACGCGACCGTCGTGAATGAACGCCGACCTCGACCGGGTGGCTGGCGTCCATTGATAGGGCGCGCGGCGGACGACGACCGCGGCGCTCACGGGGGCGGCGTGCTGCACGCCCTCGCCGCTTCGCCTGTGCCTCAGTCGAGGATGTGGCGTTCTCGGCGCGACGACACAGTCCGCGTGCGAAACCTGTGTTCATTTATCAGTAGATGCTCGTGACCATACAGTGTAATTAAGATATTGGTGCAGTGTATTCATATTTTCCTAAACGTAATGTGCTGTGATCACGTCAATTCTGATAGAACTTAAGTTAGTTTAAGTAAGGGAGTAGAGTGGCGTATGCGCCGGTGCGGAGTTGAGGGTACGGGGGTTGGATGTGATCGGACGTGCGGGTGCGCCGCGCACAAGGTGGTGTGGATTGTGCAGTGCGGGAATGCGCTCGTGCGATGCTCTCGGTGATCGCGATGCGTCGGCCGGAGGACGAGGAGCTGGGAGGTCGCGGCGACGGCGACGAGTTCGTGGACATCTCACAGATGCAGCTGTTGGTCGAGGCGGGCCCAAGCGGGCTGCACTACGGAGGCCCGCCGCCGCCGCACGCGCAGCCCCAGCCGTACGCGCAGCCGCCCGCTCACCCCGCTACCACCACCGCGTCCGTCGACGACCTGTTCGCACTGTACTTCACACCCACTTCGCATGGTGAGCACATAACATCATCTTTTTATTGCTCTTTCTACTAAAATATAGACTATTACTGATACGTATATAAAAGCGGAACCGGTTCCGGTCAGATTTAAATAAATCGACGTCATGCCCGAACTTGTTTTCGTATTTGATAATGCGTTATGCTATGTTAAGCAAAAGTTTAACATATTCTTCAAGTTTATTTGCACATAATACAACTAAAGTGTGAAACTGCGTAGAAACTAAAAGTTACACGTACCTATTATATTAACTATACTGAAACTGTTTTAAAGTAAACAAACTACAAGTTGGTGCCTATAAAGTTAATTTCCAAGGTCCTTTAGTGACTAAAAGTTTATAAACTAGTTGAAGTAAACTTATGCCGTTGGTACACGGCGTGTGACAGAAAGGAGTGGTTATATTTAAAGGTCGTAACGAGAACTTTACGGACAATTGTATGAGATGAGATGTAAACATTAGAACGAAAATAAAACCTAAGTGAATATTTTATGTGATAATAAATAAATAAACAAACCCTTAAATAACTAATAGCTAAATTAGACATATCTATTTTAATTATTTCCTTTAAACGATCATATACGACACAAATACCTACACCATTTTCATCTCATCATCCTCCAGATTGATTAATTTCGTTAACTTATATCAGCTGTTCTTTCTGCAAAGATTTATGCAACTCTAAAGTTAATTTGATATTTTTTTATTAATGGGTACTTTTAGTAAATAAAAAAGCTTGTTTATCATCGAAATTATTGTTTATTTGTGTAGTTAATATTCCAAGTTTATCATTTACACGATTTGTATTACATTTACCTGTTCACTTGCTTATCTCTAATTAGATGTTAGATATATGAATGTTTTACACACAGGTCGACATCAATTAAACATTGAATAAAAGAAAGTTAAGGAGTTAAACTTATCACTCAATCTTGAATTTACATCATAATTTTCGTAGATTTTCTACAGTAAATCTTTACATCTACGAAAATGATTTTTACTACTAAAAGTAACGTACCGTTATTTAGGCACGATTATTTTGAAACTATATGTACTCACTAGTATATATACATACTGTACTTTTTACGTAACATACTGAAAACGCAATAATTAATAGAAGGACTGTTTCAAATTGAGAAAAGATTAACAACTGGTAACATCCAATTGACCCCTGTGTGACCCAACTAAAGTGTTGTTCATCAAATACTTTAATGAGGTCTTTGGCAACTACTGATTGATATTTTGTATAGACACACAAATTTTATAAGAGTTAATAAAAAGAAAACATTGTGCATTGTTAAAGTTTATAAGTGGAAGAGCTTATTTAGAAGATCCTTAATGTATGTTTCTTGCACGCATGTCTTGTCTTACGCCAAAACTCGTTGCTACAAATTTGAAAAGTTATAATAAAACGCTACGCAAAATTACACTACTGAAAACTAGTTTCTGCCCGCGGCTTCGCCGGCGTGAATCCTACGAGTAAGCATACCGGTATAAAAGTATTGTTATTTATTTTACGTTATTGTTGTGTTATTCCAGGATATGATCTATCTGTGTGTATTTTCAAGTTGCATTTAAATCCCTCCAGCTTACGCATGATTGAGTAACGAACATCAGCACATCACAAACTTTCATATTAATAATATAACTAGGATATTCATTAACAACTAATTTTTCCATTTAATCTGCACATTATTGGAATGCCAGACATAATTGAAAACATATCGTATAAGACCGCTGGTGTGTCGGTGCGTAGGTTAAAGGGTTTCGCGAAACAAAAACAAACTAATTTCCTTATTAGAACTTCATATAAAAATAATGAACTATGGGGCAGATAAATACATATTTTGTACGATATGTTCATAATTTGAGTTGGAATACAGCAAATCTTAGTCATAAGAGTGGAAGAGAATGTTATCAAATTCTCAATAACAAACAACTGTATTGTACATCTACGTACAAAATTGTATAATATATAAAATAACGGTACAAATAAATAAATATAACAACTTAACAGTTTGTACAAATGACTATAGCACGTGAACAAGAACAACATCAGTCTCTAATTGTATAATAATTAATAGTTAAGTGTCGCGAACATTGTCGGCAGTTATTTCGTAAACGTCAGCGCTCGGACGAGTTCGTAATAATTCGGATCAGCGTTCCGGCGCTGTTATCTGGACCGGACGGTGCTAATCGGCTGCGTCTGCGCAAGCACCGCTATCATGTTCACCCAACTAACCATAAACATTGCCATACGCTTGTTTTATATGCCCGTTTGTCTTATAAGTTGAATGTGAACCGAACTTCAGGCTTACAACTACAATTATTTCTCTTTTTATTATAAAAATTACAACACTAGGAGTAATTCCTGTGTCGCAGGAGACTTTAAAAACATTCAAACAACGGACACAAAGAACAACCAGACTCGGAACAACCATTTGTGGATCACACAATTTTTTGTCCCGTATCGAACCCACAACACTCGGCACGGCGGTAGTAGCGAAACAACCACTTAAACCACTACGCCATCTGTGCAGTCAAATACTGTCTATAGTCGACCACACATTGATACTAAATAAACCAATGTAGATCAAAAGTTTAAATAATAATATCGTCTTATAATTGATGCAAGCCAGTCTGTTTAAAGCGCGATTCAAAGCCGGTTTCGCAGTATTAATGTATACAATTTAACCGAAAGCACAACGCATAATGCTGTATCACCGTTATTTGGAGTCATACCTAATATAATCATCTACAGTACTAGATTTTACATGCAAGTATAATATTATAGCATTATACTTGTATGTAAAAACTATAGTGTAGGTCTATTTGTTCAATAAAGCTTTAACCATACTTACACAAGCACGTGGGATTCAACATAGTTTAGTACACGAAGAGGTCATGCAACGTAGCACGATGTAAATGCATTATGTGGTCGGCAACCTTGTCGTCCAAAAGAGCCAAATATAAACAATCCTCAACTGAAATCTATTCAAAGAGCCATTTTTTATAACTTAAGCTTTGCTTTAACAGGGAACATTACTACCGGAAAATAAGGATTGAAAGTACTCTCTTGAGCTTGCCTTTATCAAATAAGTCTTAGTTTGATTAACAGTAAATTAAATAAAATTTGGTATCATGGCTATAAGGCAAGATAATAAGTAATATTCCGTGCCCGCACTAAACATTTCATGGAAGAGCCACAGCCGAGGAGTCAACGAGCCGCATGCGGCTTGCGAGCCGCGGGTTGCCGACCACTGCTTTTACAATACACTATAGCTCCTATAGTATAGTGTATAATACCAAAAGACTTTACATTGTGACATAGATCCTATAAGACATCACATGGAACAAGTTCAGCATAGCGATGAAGTACATATTACGAACTACAATGATAGACATATATAGTCCTACGACCCTATATAATATAAGCACAGGTATATTACACCTATGTATACATTAGATCCTACGTAATAAAGGGCCAGCCTTCTGACGTTTACTGGGCAGGTTTACCAGAACACACCAGGCAGGGTGCCAAACTTGATACTGCTTTTGAGAATTTCGTGACAGAACAACCCAATAACACATTGCCTGACCCGAGAATTTAACCCCAGACCTCATGCACAACAGTGGCATTCAATACCACTGCACTAGCGACGCAATATAAATAGTTACAGGAATCATAAATTAGCTTTGGAATTAAAGAGTAAGTAGACTGATTAATTATAAAGAGAAAACTATTCTTTCAATACCTATTACAATTATTGAACACCAGCTGTTACCCGCAACTTCATCCGCGTGGATTTTAACTAAAAAGTATTTGTTCAGTTTGCAGAGTAAACGAAAACTTAATATTTCTGTATTTCTCGTATAGAAATACCTATGCTCAAATTAATGTGATTCTTCTACTTTGTGAGTCGGTTTTATTTTATTATATTGGATGTATATATGTGTGTGTTTATATATATACACATACACACACATATATACATCTGATTATATATATATATATATATATATATATATATATATATATATATATATATATATATATATATATTATATATTATTATTATTATTTTATAAATGATTCCCAATTTGAATCGGATGTTGTTCACTATTTCATAGGTTTTAATTTTTAGCTGCGGAACCCAAATTTCTTTCAAAATAAATGTAGCCTAAGTTACTCCTTATAATATTAGCGATCTGCCAGTGGAAAACAGACAGACCCACAGACAGACAGACAAAAATGTTATTATTTTTATTTTATTTATGTACTTTATATACTTTCATATGCATGAATTAAAAAGCTGTTATTTTGACATCACAAACAGACACTTCAATTTTATTTATTAGTATGTATGTATAATAATAATAATAACTTTATTTCCAAGAATATGGTGATATATAGGCTCTTAAATTAAATATTGTACAGCATATTCTGCCATTACAGGCGTGCAAATATAGTTTGTTCAGACAATCTATAATCAAATCAATCAAAATTAATTATTTATTACTTTCTTATTATTATCATGCAATTGTAGTAAATTACACCTAACATTTATTTATATTTTACAATTAAAATTTAGACAGTCATATTATTGTATTGATAATGTCCAAATTTAAAATGTCATAAATATTGAAAAATAATACAGGATTTCTTCTTCTAGTTTGATGTCACACAGTTATGCAATTCTATATAATTATTTATAGTATAAAAAACATACAACATTTTATATTAGGTAATTATATTATGTCATTATCATTGATGTCAAAAGGATATTATTGAGAGGTGAACATATAGAGAAAATACATAGAAAATAAATATAAAAACTTAGTATAATCATGCAAACATATTAAATTATTCATTTAATCAAATTATTATTTTGTCCTCTAAGTATTCATTAACGTGATAATATATTTTTTCCTGTAGTGTTTTGTATAGCTTTGTGCGAAATTGTTTGAATGGTAAGTTTTTAAGACTATCTGGAAGATTGTTGTATAATTTTATAGCCATACAATATGTGTTTCTTTTGAACAGTTCTAGTTTAATTTGAGGCTGTTTAAGCCTGCTTTTGTGTCTCGTCCGACTATTTTCCATATCTCCCAGTTTTTTAAATAGATGTGGATGTTTTTTTAACATAAATACAAATTTCATAGATATACAGGCATGGCAGTGGCTATATAGAGTATAGATATAGATGTATAGATATATAGATATATAGATGAACGGAAATTGTTCACTATTTCATTGGTTTTAATTTCTTGCCGCGGAACCCAATATTTTTCAAAATAAATGTAGCCTAAGTTACTTTTTATAATATCAACTATCTGCTAGTGAAAGTCCCGTCAAAATTGGTTCAGCTGTTTAAGAGATTAGCTGGAACAAACAGACAGACAGACAGACAGACAGACCGACAGACAACAATTTTTAAAATTGGTTTTTTGATATAAGTACCTTATATACTTTCATATGCATGAAGTAAAAAGCTGTTATGTTGACATTACAAACAGACACTTCAATTTTATTTATTTGTATTTGTATAGATGATGTATAGATATAGATGTATAGATTGGTAGACGGTGACTCACTGACTACCTGGATAGGCTATCCAAACGTCAAAAGCTTAGCTGCAAAGAACACCCCCAGCTGTGCAGCGCGGTTTCGCTATCATACACCTCATTTAATTAATCGACTACTAGAACGAATTTCTCCGCAGCGTCATCCCTGTTAAAGACAAACCCACATAGTGCTTTGATAGCTCTACCGCTGATTATCAAAGCAAGAGAGAGTTAAGACTCCTAGATGAGGCACCTTTAGATTTCTGTTCCAGCTCTGCAATTAAAAAGAAAAACTCATAGAATACTCAAACATCATTAAAGTTCATTATAATTATGCCCTCAATCATTAACTCGTATTAATAAATTAATATGAAATCGTATCGTGATGTTATTTAAAATGCGTGGAAGTTTTTGTATATAGTCCTTGACAGAAACTTTAAGTAAAAGCTTCCAATTCTACAACATGACCCCTCTTAGGCGGAATTCGATTTCATGTCGATTTAGATAAAAATCTTTTGGCCACAATCATCACGATTTTCTGTAATAAAGGACTTCCAGGTGAGGAATTTAGTCACATGTTTCTTGGCCATGTGTATGTATGTTTGAGCAGCGATAGCTCAGTGGGGAGACCAACAGACTGCAATGCAGAGGGTCTCGGGTTCGAACCCACGTCGCGCACCTCTAACTTTCGGAAGTTATATGACTTTTCGAAATTATGTGCGTATTTGATTGACAATTATCGCCTGCTCCGTGCCTCGGAAAGCACGTTAAGCCGTTGGTCCCGGCTGCCATGAACATCTATGGCAGTCGTTATTGGGAGAGTGTCGACACAAAAGATCCCACTGGATCGGAGTGTCGCCGGTCTGCACTGACTGGCCCCCACATAAGATAAGATGGGTATGTATGTTGAAATAGCTTCACACTTCAAAATTGAGACGAACACCACCATAGTCTCCCCGTATCTGTATCCACCATAAGTGCGTAAAAGCAGCCGAACGTCAGAAGAAAGTTTTAATACAAATATATAGTTCAATTTGTAATTATTTATAGAAACCGCTATAAGGCCGGGACTCCACCAAAGCGGAGACGAGACGAGCGGAGAGGAGATGTTTATTAAACAACCAATAGAATTGTGTTATTGACACATCTCCTCTCCGCTCAGCTTCAGTGGAGATCGCTGTGCGGAGATATTTGTATGGCGCGATGAAAGCGGAGATGTGAGCTGTGCGCGGACGACGCGCAGTGGAGACGAGAGATGTGAGCGGCGTGTAGTAAGCGATGTCACCCTCCCCCCTCTCGGCCGCCAGCAACCCGCAAAGCCTCGCACGCGCGCCGGCCTGCCATCTTGCTTGCTGAAAAGCATCTCTTCTCGCACAGCACACAGCACACCGCACACATCTCCGCTTTGGTGGAGTCCCCCGAGCTGAAAAACATCTGTTCTCGCACAGGACACAGCACACCGCACACATCTCTGCTTTGGTGGAGTCCCGGCCTAAAATCTACAATAAGTTATATGTGTATTCTCATAAACGTTAGACAATATTAGGTAACAAGTGTACTTGTTTTTGGAACTGCTCCATATTATTAAACATGTTACACATGTACACTTGTCTCATCCATAAAATAGACGATATATTACCTAGATATGCCTGTAAGGTATCTCTATCCTAGCAATTGAATTAGCTGCTTACGTAGACATTAATTAAATGAAATATATGTCGTAAATAATCTTTTATTTCAATTTATATGTTTTGTACACAATTACCTTAACGAACATCAACTAAAATAGAGCTAAAATAATCAAACATCTGCTCAAAAACGTGGCGTAAGATCTTTGAGCAAAGTAAATTGGGGTTATCTATGTCAGGCAATACTAACTAGGGATATGGAATCGGGAACTGTATGCATCGGATGGCGGTATATTCCCTAAATATACATATACAAAACTCATGAAATATTTGTGTTATAGATCTTTGAATATTTCTACATACAGTTCCAATAAGAAAGTGTGGTATTATGTTAAGTCTGTGCAACTAACGTAAAGCTTTCAACATTTTATAATTATCATAATGTTAATACAGAAAACAAAAATATGTCATCATAATGGCAGAAAAATGGATACTGGTAATCTCTCTTGAGCGCACTATAAGACTTATTTTAAATTTATAATACGTCGTGGACCCGTTAACTGTATTTGATCTTCTTCGTTTCTTCTTCTTTATTGGCAGCCATAAAATAAAATCCAACCGTGATAAAGATAATTGAACCAGATGAAGTGGTTCTTTTTGGATCCAAACAATTTAAAAGCCAAACAATTTGGTATTTATTCAGTCAAAGTTTATCCTAAGTAAACACCCTTAAAAAATCTGTCAACATTTAAAAAGCAATTTATTTTTTATACCGTATCAAAAACTATTCAATTATAATGTTTATAATAACTGCTAGCAGTTATTATAAACATTAAAGTAAATACGTCTAGATTTTGTAGATATCTGATTTCTATAATCGCTTTGTTTATTCGATAATTTGGCTATAAGATTATTTCAAAGGAAATCCAGATTTTATAACACCTGACAAAAATATTGTTTACACCTTTTATTATAAAGAAAGAATAATCGGTGTAAATCTTATAAAAAGGAATAACATAAACAGCTTATTTTGTTAGTTTCACAACGATTAAGACATACCTACAGTTACTGTTCAACTATCATCATCACTCAAATCACCCTCAATTAAGCAAAAAACGACAATCTTTATTTAATTATTATATTGCTCTTTATTTTAAAATATGGAATTTCCAATTCTTCTTAATTCCACCAACCAAGCATGCTAGCAAATGTTTGTACTAGGTGGGTTTATATCATACTACTAGCTGTTACCTGCGACTTCGTCCGCATATATTTTAACTAAAAAGTGTTTGTCTCCGCTGAACCTTATTTTTTTTCTAAAATCAAAATAGCCTAAGATACTCCTTATAACATCAGCTATCTGCCAATGTAAGTCCCGTCAAAATCGGTTCAGCCG
Source organism: Catocala sponsa (assembly GCA_963564715.1). Lineage (NCBI taxonomy): Eukaryota > Metazoa > Arthropoda > Insecta > Lepidoptera > Erebidae > Catocala > Catocala sponsa. The sequence continues at coordinate 13,461,034 of OY751338.1, read as the reverse complement.
TTTCGGAGATTAGCCGGAACAAACAGACAGACAGACAAAAATTTTAAAATAGATGTTTTCGTATAGGTACCGTATATACTTTCATATGCATTAGATAAAAATCTGTTATATTGACATTACAAACAAACACTTCAATTTTATTTATTTGTATAGATTGATATGATGAATGAATGAAAAATCTCAGAATTGCAAGCATGTTTAAGCACAAAATCAGAGGGACTGCATGGGTACTACCACAAAATAGATAATAAAGGTAACCTGTAATAACTATTCGGTTCGTACTGCCACTCCCGTCCAGTAGGCAGTATGCAACCAACAAGAAAATCTACTAAACAAATAAAGATTGATGGCAACTTTTATAACGGTTGCATTTATGGTTAAATTGTTTAATAAACAAGTTTTACCTAATAATCAATGAAAAATAAAACTACAAATACTAGTTTTCATTGTTGTGTCAATTGCGAATCTGAGGACTCCGATTATACCAATTGCAAGTGCACCCTAAATTGAGCATTATTGTTTAGTATTCAGCATCTCTTTTACTCAAAATAACCCTCACATGAACACGATAAGTCTCAATTAAATCAAAGTCCATCGCAAGTCTTCCATGTGGCCTAAGCCCGTGTGGTACCATATAGTATAACTAAATATATTCTTCAACAAGATGTGCAATATTAACGAACTGCTTACCTTACCATTTAACTCATCTGGGGTATTTAATTCGCACATAATTTACAACGAGGAGTATTCCAGGAGAGGAAAATATTATTTTAGTAGATATTTGTGAGTTATAAATGTTAAATTTAGAGTAAAAGCTTCAAAAATATTAATGAATTTAAATCATGAAGGTGGTTTTATATGGAACCGCCTTTAGCGCCCACTGCTATTCTCGAATTGAAAGCGAAACGCTAACAAATGTAAAATTTTTAGTATTATAAAGATAAAAAGGTATTATTTCTCCCGCGCATACTTACTTGCCCTAAAAATCTATATTTTCGGGTATAATAGGTACAAGTAAAATACGGGATTATCCAGAGTACAGTCTCGTTATGTAACAATATCAAAGAATACAAATTTAGAAACAACACTTGTAATTTTAAGCTGGTGTAAATTTACAATAGAGACGTCTCTGCTTAGGTAAAAGTGACATTGGTGCTCTCTCTGCTATCTAGACTAATATTATAAAGCTGAAGAGTTTATTTGTTAGTTTGGTTGAACGCGCTAATCTCAGGAACTAGTAGTTTGAATTGAAAAATGATTTTAGTGATGGATAGCCTATTTACCCAGGAAGGCTATATAACATCACACTACAACCCACGGGGGCGGCGCAGTAACGATGAACGCGGGTGAAACCGCGGGCACATGTAGTACGAGATAAAATGGTGACCGTTTTGTATAAACGATGGTCTGATCTCAATATGTGTGACCACCGCTGGTTAACAATGCATTCATATGCCAGCAGAAATGTAGGTTCATGTAAGCCTTATATTTAAAGCCGAGCAAAATTAATTGCATTTGTAAGCTAAAAAAATCAAGTTGATACTTTAATGGTTGGTACATACGTTAAAATATTTTGACAGTTCACATGTACTTTGAAAAGCTATTGACTAATGTGTATGGATATAAATTGATTACCACCAATTTTTACTCCGGAATCAGAAAATATTTAGGCACGTGATATTGATATTAAGAATAAAATATTTACTACAAAACTATACTTTAGAAACGCTCTTGCTTTTTATATTATTTTATTTGAATCAACAATCTATAGATAATAATTAAATTAACGATTATTTATATTTATTCATTATATCAATAAATACGACAGCCATAACTTAAACTAATATCTTAATAAAAAGTTGTAGTAGGTTAGCTCTGGAAAATATTATTATGTAACAAGGTAAACAAGGTAGAATAGAATTTCTTCCCCCAAACAGGTATACATATAATATAGTTTAATACATGTAAAAATGTTAAATTACGAATATAAAAACCGTTCTCATATTAGATGTCTTATCCTAAATAGATACATGCAACTGAATACCAATAAATAAATAATTTACACATTAATGAAAATTCTTTTATCGCTTAATTATAGCTCCATAGTTTTGTCTTTCTTTCCCAGTTATGTGGCCAACCTTAGTCCCGTAAATCGCTGTAGGATTAAGTTATATGTAGGTACATGAAAGTGTGCTAAAGACTTTACTACACCGATCAATCCAAAATGTACCTAAGTGCTAGTCAGTGAATCAATTTCCAACTTTCTCTATCCATTGCCGTATCCTTCAATTGAAGAGAAACAACTGAACAGCCTTGTTACGTAAACGTAAAACCATTTAATACGTCTAACAATCAAATAAGATTGTTCGGTATGCTGTGTTAAAGTGGTGGACAATAAGCTCGAATATCATTTGCAAGTAGCAACCGTCCTGCGAGCTATGAATTAATTTTTATACAAAACAGTTGCCAAATGAATATACAACCCGCCTGTTGGCAAGTGGTTACTGTAGTATGATATGATCGCTTGCGATGCCAGAGCCATTTCTCGTGCGTTGACGACTCTAGGGAGAAGAAATTAAAGACATGGTGAAAGAAAAGGAATGGACTAGAGTGGTATGTGAGCCTTCGAAACTATTTCTTGCCAGGAGAAACGCAGAAAGAATGTTATTATTATTGTGTGTGTGTATTAATTGTTGGCCTCAGATGGCCTTGACAACTACGCGGACTGTGGGTGAGCGCAGAAGGCTCCCAATCCGTGAAACAATGTTGGTATTTACAGCCTTTATATAAGAAAATTTCTCCGGGCGCACCGACTGATTCTTACCATTATCAACAAAGGCAAGCTCTTTCACTGTAAGACAGATGATAACTCAAATCATTTTTAAGGATGCATACATACGTTACTATGATTAGAAGTTATTTCGTACCAATACAGCTGTCCTAAAATCTACTCAATTATGGAACAGCTGAAGTTGAGAAAACGAATGTGAAGAGGTTATTGCATCACCACGGCATTATAAAACAGTTGCAAGCTGACAGAGCATACGACATTGAGATGGTGCTTAAAGTTGTCGAAAAGGTGCATTTCACAGGATGCATATGGTCTAGACATCCATCATTATAGTGTCGATTCATCACACGGAGTTTAGCTACAACGAACACAGTGCTACATTAGGCAATATATGTACATATATGCAATATAATTTGTTTAGATTTTTGAAACTTCTGTACATATTATACTTATTGTAATTCTCAGTAAGAAAGAAACCAACTAATATTATTAAAGCATGCACTATTTATATGAGATCTACGTAACTCTAAGTAAATAGAAACCTAGAGATTATTCATCTTTTTTTGTGCTCCGTGCCATCTTAAAATATTTGGTGAGTTTCTTTGGCCACTCTTGTAAATATATTTGAAAATACATCGTTAAGTTCGTGATTCACTACTTACACGTTGGCTACTGTTCAGGTTTCGTGATAGAATAGCAATCTCAAAAAGTACTGTCGACGCAACAGTCTATCTTTTGTCACATTGTCGAGATTATTGGCAGCTACTACTATCGGCACTCATAAACCTGTCACAATAGAGTGTTAACCTGGCTAAGTCATATACACATTTACTAAATAATATATACCTTGATTCTCTTATAATGTTGGGGATTTTGACACAACCACTTCTATAGAAAGCCGTATATTCCATTGAATTAATTATAAAATACAGTGCGCATTGGCATAAACAACAAACTAAGCGTATTATTTGATAGTTACAAACTAAAAGAGCATAACTATTACATATTCTAAAGTAAAGAAGCTTACACTCTTATACACACACTTCACTCTTTCTTATTGCTTTCGGAATGAAAAATAACAGTAATATAACCACCAATATTAAAAGGCCTTTAATGTTGTTTTCTAGCACGCGTTTTAAATTAAGACGATCTTTCAAAGACTTATGTACTTGCAATTTGATGTCCATTACTCGATTACCTGGTGGTAAGCATTCATTATAGGAATCGAGAGATTTAGTCTTACAAGTGATTGCATATTTCTAAGACTAAATGTCTCGGTTCCTGTAACAAAAAACGAGTCGTTTATATATACATATCTTTCATAGAATATGTGTAAAAATGTAACTGTTTGTAGCTAAACTCGTTTCTTGATATTTGAACCGGGACACACTTTTTAATCCTATGAAAATAGAGTCGTGGCAAGGCCAGCGTAAGAAACCGAAACCATTGGTATGTCTTGACTTAATATGATAGCGGACCTTATGTTGTTTGCGGTGAGTAGCGTAGTAGTAATTAAAAATTGACCATTTTTTTAATACACTTTGTACTGTAAATAAGATACCAATGGTTTGTATCCCTACGCTGGCAGTGCCTACAAAGATTTTTTTCTCGTAAGGTTAGAAACGTATGATACTCTTAGTATTGCAAGCGTTTATAGGTTACGATGAACCACTAAGTGGACATCGCTTTAAAGTGCCTAGAAACCATACTTGCAGGTACACAACACAAAGTTGTTTGATTGAAATCTTCTATGTGATGAGGGTAGTTCGCTAAAGGAGCTGCCCTAGTCTAAGCGAAATCTAAGAATTCGCTTAAACTGGGGCTTTAGTTTAAGTTGGGTTGTTACAGTGTTCTTTGGCAAGAAACCTGTACCCAGTATTGGACTAGTCTTTAACGAGCTCAGACAACATTTAAAAGAAATGCTTTTTTCAGAATTCTTTATATTCTTTGTAGACGATTTATTTATAAAGTCTTACGAGTCCAAATTATAAGTAATAACTTTAATAGATTATAGGACAAAACAGACATTTCTCATCGAATTACAAAAAAAGTATCTTATATATTATAGTTAGTAGCACCATAAAAAATATACCTAGAATATTACGACTGAATCGAAAAAAAGGCGTTGCTAATGAAACGCCTCCTCTGATTACTCACAGACAAATGATAAGGCGTATCATAAATTTTCCCCTGCATCAAAAAATAGACTCATATTCACCTACCTGAAACCTATATGGCTAGACAACCCAATCGATTTGAAGTATCGAGAAAAGATATACCTCTTTATATTTTTATACAAACTCAGACACGTCAACAGAGATCAAATAAATTATTTTCAACAACAATTCCAAATTTAGAATGTACCTGAGCTCAATTTAGTTTCAATACGAGGCAAAGTAATTTAGTTCATAAATGCCTCTAACTAAAATGGTAGGAGGCGGTTATTATATTGTAAAACCTCGTACCATACATTCATGACAAGTCCATTGCAAAAAATATACTTGGATAGGTACATTTTATGGAATACAGGATTACAGGCAAAATATTAATTCTAACAATAAAACTCTGTAAAAAGGAACTTTATTGTCGAGCACCCATACGTGGCGCCTATAACGATGTTATCACGTTCCACATAAGAGCTCCTTGTAATCCGTGCCGATGCTGTCAAAAAAGCGCATCCCACGCTTTTCGCGTCACATCGGAAGCGTCGGCTCGTCAGAGGTGCCCACATGAGGGCATTACACCTCTCTGGACGTTCCCAGATGTACGATAGGCGGTGCAGTCGCTTTGAGCGGCCGCGCGGTGCCACGGGGGCACGCACGTGCTTTTGTGACAGCCCGCGCCGTCTCACGTCATAATACATAAATTGACAATCTAGCCTTTACTAGACGATTGTGAGCTTCCATCCGCGCCTCTAAATGATACGCTTTGCGTCGCCGAAACGCCGCCAAAGATGAGACAGGTCAATGTTTGCCCAATAGCGGTGATTCATACTGATAACAACATGACGAAATTTTATAAAATAGAACGACTAAAATTACACAATACAAAATCGTTATATATAGTTAGTAAACAATGATAGGATGACAAATTGAACATGCAAATATTATTATTCTTTATGCATTATAAAATACAAGGATTGAAGTAAGTGCGGTTAAACTGCGGTCTTCCCTGAGTCACTACAGGTCTGAATGTGCAAACATCTATATTTATTCATTTTTGTTTATGTATCATTAACTCAATTACTGTTATTTTGACATTATTATCAAAACTATATTTTGTATCTAAATACAACACAAGGTAGCGAACAAAATATAATAAATTTCTTCAATTAATAAGCAAATTGTTGTATTTGTTTTATACCTATTATGTAGTAAATTGAGCTTATTAAGCAGCAGCTGTAGTTTCCTTAAAGAAGAAAGTGGATAGGTAGCATAAAACCTTTACTCAATACGTTTCACTGTTTATAATGGTATTGTAAAACTGTTGTTAGAAACATTGTCGTTTGTACAATTGCAATATAAAATCTATTGCAATTGTACAAGCAACGGCTGAGCTACAATTTTCCGCCCAGTCACCGCGTCCGCACCTGTGACCACTGATGGAGAACAATTGCTATCATTAGGGACCATCGCCGTGAGCCGAGCCCACACGATACATATTCAAACAGTGCACGACAATGCAAGTTTATTTTAAAGTCAATAAATTATCGCTAATGCCCAATTTGCGTCGGCCCGTTAACAATGCCCGTTCCCGCAATTACTTAAACTCGTGTAACTGCGTAGTTGCATACGATACGATCTCAGTTCGCCCGTCCAACGTCATTGTCTCAGTCGATACATGCTCCGCAATTACACTGTATCGATTACAGCTGACTCAGTTGACTTCCATTCGAACGATTGACTGCGACTATAAAACATTGTTTTTAGTAGTCGTAATTAGTGTTTCGATAAAACGATATCAGCCTTCTTTGTCGACAATCTACTTCAGGATCTCAAACATGTACATTTAAACGTGAGTAAGTAGGTTTAATGCTTTGAAAAAATGTCAGGTAAGGCACTGACTCACGCACTTATCTATATAAAATTCGTATCACGTGTAGCCAAACAGCTTCTGGAAATCATAAACGATGTAAAATTATACATGTCTGTTTGCAATCTACTTTATCATGGGCCGGAAGTTGACAATGGCAGATTTTTGTTTTAACCCAGTCATATAAATCTAGCTGGAGAGGTATATTCTACGACGATCTTCATAAAAATAATCAGAATACTGCATTAAAAGTAAAAAATAATAATGTACTTTACACAACACTATCTACAGCAGCCTAGCTACCCCATACTCTAAAAAGTGGTTAATGTAAGTAAGACAGTGAATATTTTTATTTCATGTATTTCAATCAAATATAACACATTCAAAATATTTTATAGCCAAACCGGAATTAATCAACAACTTGGCGAAGCTTCAGAATGCGATGCCTGAGTCGTTGCGAAATCCAACAAAAATGTACTTCAGTTTGAAGTTTGGCATTTATACAGTTTAGAAAATGTCGAATTCTTACAATATTTGCAGAATATCTCACCGCGAAAAACAACATAGGCACCGTCTGCCTGATTATAATCTTGTATGAAATTCTTGTGAGCGCGAGAATTGCGTCCCGGTTACGTGTCGTCATAAACTGAACTACTGGTATGTGATTATTCTTTGACAAAAATAACATAATGACCTGCCAAAATAGTTCTTTTATTCAAAGCACATAAAGGTGACGTACGGAACATGTACATACATATGATTGTGACTTACTACGCTAACTTAACATTATATTCGACAGATAGTGAGAATATATATTATCTATTAAAAGTTTTCATAGCTTACGACGCATTTTCGGCCTCTATGGCGTAGTGGTTAGTGTAACCGACTGCCACGCCTGAGGTCGCGGGTTCGATTCCCGCACAAGTCAAACATTTGTGTGCATGAACATGAATGTTTGTCTTGGTCTGGGTGTTTCTATGTATAATATGTATGTATTTACAAAAAAAAGTATATATGTATGTTTATCCATTGTCTAGTATCCATAGTACAAGCTCTGCTTAGTTTGGGCTAGATGGTGTTGTGTGTATGTGGTAGAATATTATTATTATTATTATTATTATTTTGATATCGTTGACGGTCCTCATATGAAATAGCAGTATTCCTCCCGTTGTGTTTCGTTCGGTGAGTGAGAGTGCCGGAGGCCCAATCACCCTCTTTTCCCCTTCCCGCTCCTTCTCCTTCCCACTTCCTTTCATAAAGGGTCGGCAACGCGCAAATGATGCATCTGGTGTTGCAGGCGTCCATAGGCTACGGTAACCACTTACCATCAAGTGGGCCATATGATTGTTTGCCACCTTAGAAGGATAAAAAAAAATTAAAAAATCTTGCCCGAAATATTGATCAGTTCATCATTGTAAAACGTATACGGTAACATGAAACGAATAATAAACCAAGTTTAAAAATTACAATCAAGTTTGTTTGTATTTTACCTAATGTCTTACTCTATTTTAATTTTTGCAAATTTAACCAGAAAATGCAGCAATACATAGGAGAAATCCTGTCTTAAAATCGAAAAGATATTTCTGACCTGAGGCTAAAAATCAGGCTTATAAAATATAAATATTTAGTGTATTTGATTATAGGAAAAATGAAATGTATACTTTATTAAAAATGCCATTAATGAGTAACAGTTCAGTTACAGATTTAGAACCAAGTACAATAAGAGAACGCTTATACTATAAATATATATCACAATAATCACGGTTACTATCGTAAAAATAATTTAAAGAACGTAGTGAAAGCGAGTCCAACGTATTCCTCAACGGTATTTTTTAGAAACTAGAAGACGACAGTTTAATGGTATCGGTGTTGTAAAGCTGGATGTGAGCCAATGTTTGACTAGTTTTAAGTTTTGTGCAATCGCCCTATTTTTCTAAACTAAAACAGTTGCACGCGACACGTTCTTGAAGAGCACGGGACGTCGTTTTCAATAATATTTAGCGCTGCCACGCAAGTGTGTCATCCTAAATTCAAAACACGCCGACTTACACGTAATATTATTCTCCTAAGTCGCTTTAGAAACATCTTCATCAATCAAGACAACGAAGTTCTATAAACCTAGCGTAAGTCCGACTCATCTGTTACTGTTATCTAAATGCTGTGGTTTGTGGCACTCACATCACTCACTAACTTTGCGGTCATACATAATTGACTGATACCTACCTACCACGACAACAGACGACTAATTAAACTCAAGACCTCCGAGATTCGCTTAATGTAGTAAAAACTAATTGTATCATCGGACGCGTGCCCTCGGCTTTGAGTCATCGTCTCACTTCCCAAAGGAAGATTAATGTAATAAACGGCTTAACAGAAAAAAAATGCGGATACTCTAATTGATGGGCAAGTGCAAGGCCCTGACCGCTGAGATGAATACTGGACAAATGAACCAGCACAATATTGCAGCCAATACTCTTAAGCGTTGTGACCTTGTCACGAGTAAATTATTGTAACGCCAAGTGCTATTTGCTTCCGCGAAATGACATATCATCAGTCTTAGAAACTCATTAAGAGCTGCAGAATGCTTTTGCAGACTTCCGTGTATTACAAAACACCGATCATGAATAACAAAAGTTGAACATACACTTCAACTATTATTATACGTACGTACCTATGTATGTACTTCATGTACTTGTATAATAAATGTTTATAATATTTGTCTTCTTCACATACTTTGTGGTTTGAGTGAATGTCGCATGTAATAAATATATTATATTATTTATTACATAAAATAAGAAATCTCTGTTTGAAAACAAAATCCTTTTCATATTTTACAATAACGCGGAAAATATTTTATTTGCGGTATACCTTATCTTGTTTCGTTCACATTTTACTTTTGTGTTCTCAAACAATCACCCGTTGAGTCTTTTATTAAGCTTGTTTCATCAATGAGTTTCTGTACACAATCGACACACCAACAACGATAGAAACAACAAAGAATGTTGTTGGATAATTTCAGGCTTAAGCTTTGTATTTAACTCTATTCTAACATAATACACGATACAATATTGAAAAAGTCAATAGAAATCATTACATTTCGTCTTAGAAACGGGTCAGGAAACGATTTGTAGATAAACGGTTTGGCAAAAGAACAATTTGCTGGTGAACGGTGTCTCATACCGACCGTAAATTGAAATCAATAAATTATTGTCAATTCCTAAAGTCCTTTACCCGACCTTCACGTATAGAAACAACATTAGTAAAGCTTTTTAGAATTGAAAAACCATGTCACATGTCGTCATGTCACACAAACTTTTAAATAATAGAATTAAATAAATGGCTGAAATAACAGTGACGTATGTACACCTATCATTTTTATTTCATAACTAGTTGTTGTTTAATATCGTCGCGTCGTTAATTTTCAGATTTCTATTGAAGTTTCTACATAGGTTTATTATTGCGAATGTAAGTTTGTTTGTTACACTTTCACGCCTTAACTACTCGACCGATCATCATGAAATTTCGCATACACGTAGTCAGGGGAACAGAAAAGAACATAGGGTACCTTTCGTCCAGAAATAGTCCTGTTACTAACCTAACATAACCTACATTTACGCGTGCGAAGCCGCGGGCAAAATCTAGTTTGTTATAAATAGTGCATAAAGTTTGATTAAAAAACAGTCGAGGTGTAATGTGCTAAACAGCTCTAAAAAACTAGAGTCAAGAAGTTTTGCACGGAACTAGCTGCCAGTAGGTAATTGTAATTGGTGACCGACATAAGTGAGTCAGACACAAGTGGCGTCCTATATCGTTGATTATTTACGGGTTGCAGCGCAACTCGTAATTGCGGTCAGGACCCCGCGCCACACGGCTCGTTTATCTAATTAGTGTCCCGGCGCGAGAGTCTGCGCGCACGTCTGCTGGCCACCGCGCGGGCGCGCGCGGCCACCAGCCGACGCGTGAGCAACCTCCGTTAATACGAGTTCAAGCTTTAACTAACATTGTAATGATTAAATGAGCCATAACTGATACGAACATTAACTCGTTACGAAAACATCTTTGATTAAAAACAAACAAACGTATTCCGTGCGCGTAAATTATTTATTAATGAATTATGTGTTTGGTGTGAGAATGTTTTTGATATTTTATTGTGTCGCATTTAGACTGCGACCTAATAACACAGCGCTTCATCTTAATAAATAATTTATTAAAGTTATATCCTAATAAATTTCACAAAATTATTTCGGTCGTCCATTTTGTCAATCGACTGTAGTCTGCTGACTTAGAAACGTAGTGTTTGCAAAACATATTTTGCTATGCTACACGTACTCAATACTCATACTTATATTTTTGGCTATTATTACATGATTTAGAATGATTATAAAACTATGGTATGTTATTTATAACTTGACAACGAAATCCATGCTCCATGTACCAGTCGGACGTCATATACTCGGCTTCTACGATCCTTAATTACAATTCCAAAAGCGTCTACAAGGCAGGTCAAGACCGGTCACTATCACCTCCTTGTGTTCCGACTTAATTGCTTTGCCCGATATAGCTCACCATTAATAAAATTTACATCATGACAAACAAACTAGTCACAGTTCTAGGTAAGTAATGACAGCTTAAAATAAAACCATTCTTGCGGTTTGCTTTTAGGTATCGGTATAACTAGATTTTGCCCGCGGCTTCGCTCGCGTGAATGTAGGTTTGGTAAGGTTAGTAACAGTACTTTTTTCTGGTAAAAAGTACCGCTTGACCTTTTCTGTTCCCCTAACAACGTACCTATGCGAAATTTTATGATGACCGGTGGAGTACCGTCAAGACTTGAAAGCGAAACAAACAAACCAACGCACATTCGCATTTATAATATTAGTTAGAATTGAAATATAATAATACTTTTTTTACTGCACTAACCAAAACATTTTAACGTTCATTAGTAGCACTCTGTGACCTTAATGAAATAGTGAATTTTGACTTTAAATATATTATATCAAGTCTATTTCTATTGTCCATTTGTACACATAGACTATATTCTTTATCTAAATGTATTCTTTAAAAGTTGACTGGCTTAACTGATCGAATTTTCTTCAGCGGTTTGTAAAGTTAGCAATGAACCGTGTTGAAGTAAATGTTAGGTAAAAAGTTTCAAATAATTTGTAAGTGTTGAAACTTAAATTAAAATTTGTTTTGAAATCTGTTACCCATTTTACGCTTTTACCTATACAATATAGTTTTTTATATATTACTTTATATATTCTGATAGACTACATATGTAGCTTTCTGTAATATTTCAAGTTCTTTTCTCTGTTTCATTCTAACGTTAATTTAACCTAACCATACTTGCAACATAGAAATATAACGCATACGAAGCTACTTACTTTATATACTTTCATAACTGTACCCGAAATGCACATCCAACGCAGTATACAACATAGAATTATTTGGTAGTGATCTTCAATAGAATAGTGTACTATGGCAATCAGACTGCTGTAGGTTGACCTACAAAATGTCTAATTATTTTGACAATGTTTACTGACCTGATTCAGATAAGCAGCTATCTCATGATGAATCCTACTTCATTAGAAACCTTAAGCATGATCTTATTAGGAATACATTTAAATGAGTTGTTAAAAGTCTCTTATTTCGTAAGTTGCAGGCGGCAACTTACGTTAAAGCTTGGCCACAATGACAGTATGATACTAAACAAGATATGTCGAATAAAAACACAATGATCTTACAAATTCACAGCCAGAAAACAAAACCAATAAGAAGAACTTTTCTGTTACTACTTTAAAAGTAACAAAGACGACTTGAGACATTCACCTATACTAACAGTTATGTATAAGAGCAACACAGGGTCCAGGCGTAGGCGGGATTGGCAAATTCAATTTAATCTTTACAAGTCAATTTTGTTCGGATTGCCTCTATGTCAACAAAAAATATGAATGCAGTAAAATGAGCCAAAGATATTCCTTAAGTCGCCGGCGGCGATGGTCTGTTAGTGTGTTGGCGGGAACAATGCTTCTAATCCGCGTCAGTTTCAAACTTGCAGACCTTACCTTGACTCCTACGCCACAACACCTTTTACTGAATAAAACCTTGTTCATGAGTCGCATAGATACGACTTCCACCTCATGTTATACGACAAACACTTTTGTTTTTCAATTTTCTGCCATCATTAAGTCAACTTGAAAGCCTACTAGTTAACTAACATCGTGTTCAATCAGCAGTTCATAGTTATTTCCATTATTAGTCACGTTAAGTTTTAACGTCTACAAGCCATACTTAACACTTATTTATTATTTATCAAAACAATTACTTACCAACATATAATTATGTATGTCACAACAGCGAAGTATACCTATATATAGCCTGAAAATAGCCACTGTGTGAAGTGTACAAATCAGGTGAGGTAAACAAAGTTACAACACAACTCCGTGTTAGTATTATTGACAGTTTTTGTTATGGTATTATTCATGAGGAATGGCCTCCGAGCTAATGAATGAATGGGCCATGCTCGCCGCGCGCGCCCGCCCACGGTAACTTCATTCATACGGAGCCCTGCGTGGTCGCCGACTTCTTCTCAATGTCGCTTGCAACGTTGCGCCTGTACGACGACCATATTCATACTCACAACTCCGACTCTACATTGTCTTTTTTCTCAACAAGTACATACATCCTAAAATCTTAAATGGAAATAATGTCCCAAATTCAATTTAATTTACTCACTTACTATAAATGTCAAAGGTTTCACCACCTCAAATTGTAATACAAAGAACATTCAACAGTATTTTTTCCTAAAAACAATAAATTTACTGTTCAACAGGTTACTTAAAAAGGTCAAAATCGATAAGAAATGGCAAAGTTGAGCATGAATAAGTGAGGTGCCAGCTGTAAGGCGTCGCCGCAAGAATCGGGATGAATGGTAGGGTGTGTAGGAGTGGCCCGTGGTGAGTGTGAGGCTGGGGGCGCGCGGCACGTGTTTCGTGGCCATGGTCACAGGATGACGTCCGACATTTAAAAGCGCATGCGCGGTACAAGGAAGCAGGTTCAAGGACGGTACATCGATCGGCTTTAGTGGCGGGCTGCCCGGTGCCACGGCCGGACGCCGCTCTTCACCAGATGTAGGAAATCAATGCCCGTGGCCACTGCCATTGCCAGGGCTACGCGGAAGGCCGCCTCTACCCATTGCAATAATACGGCTCATACTACGTCTGCCTACTTCATACAATTATTATTGTACTTACATTTTATATATTTAGCATGAAGAAAATTAGTGGCTCCTTATAAACTGTTTTACAATGTCTTACAATGTTATATATTGGTATTAATAATTTGGTTAAATCATTTATACCAATATATAAATAGAAGGTTACTATGGGTATAATATAATTTATTTTACAAAAAGTACTAACGTGTTTGAACATCGAACAATGGAGAATATCACTGCAACAAGAGTCCCAGAAATAAATACTAAAGACAGATGTATTTAAATAGCTACCTCAAGGAGAGTTAAATATAGGTACACCTTTACATAAACATAAAAGGAATAAATGATACATTGTAGTTTATGACAAGAGCCAGAGAGTGAGAGGCTCGTCAGCTTGTTCTTGGTATTCTTTGCGCGCCGGTTGATTGCGCGCGTAATCCGCCGTAAATAAGCGACGCGTGCGCACTTGATTACATTACTGCACAACACGCACATGGAAATCACACGAGTCGCGTGTGAAATAGAGATTAAATTAAACTTAATTATAATGTGACGACAAATTATAATATGTAATACAAATTCTTTGACACCTTAATTTCCCATAGCCGTAATTTTATTTTCATTTAAAATTTGTAAAATTAATAATTATATGTCCACGTCCCATAATAAAATATGGGACGTGGACATATAATTATAATATCAAAATAGGCAACTCACCTACCGATAAAATATTTAAGATGTTTACGCACTAATCAAATAGATTAGTAGAGCACAACACTATGAACTGAGATAAAGTATTATATTATATATATATATATATATATATATATATATATATATATATATATATATATATATATATATATATATATATATATATATATATATTATTTTGTAAAACATGAGTAACAAATAAGTAGGTACATGGTGGTCAGTAAAAATAGGATCTGCATGTTTTGCCACTTGTGGCGTACAAAATTTATATTTGAATGCACGAGACAACAAAGTTAAAAGTAATTAATTACATATATTTTGAGATGTTTGTAAGACGTGTATTATGGCAGTTCGTCAAATACCAATAGTAATATAAGTGAATAGCTAACAAAGGGAATCTCCAACGTCATATGTGTGCAAGTAGTAAGTTCACTGATTGCGAATGCAACTGTCGTGCGCGCGTGTCAAATCGCGCCGCGCCCACGCGCTGCGACGAGTGCGATGCACATCCCGACATCACTTACTATCTCGACTACGTCGTCGATATATGCATACAGGCTGTTATAAACAATTTCGGAAAGCATTTATATACTGTATAGCGCTAGATACTGTCTTCTATTCACTCAACAGTGACAATAATGCTCTATTTTTACCTAACAGAGAAGTAAGTAAGGTGTTTGACTCTCTTTGAGATCATGTCCATAATAATGTATGTGTCTGTCATGTACAAAATAATTCCGTTACCGCTTCAGAGCATACTCTGAATAGCCACAGGTTAATAATGTATGAAACAATAGCATCTAACCAAGTGAATATCAACAGCAACATTCCTCATAATACCATGTATTTATCCCAACATATATAAAACATAAGCTGTTGGACCGCCATAAATAAATAAATATTATGGAACCTATTTGATTTAAGCAGACAGAGTAGAATGCAAAATGTTAGTGTCGGTATTCTCAATAAGCTATTGTTATAACTGCAGTGTATAGTGTTCATTACGAACATTCCTCTTTCCTCCATTCGAGCTTATTATACTCGTGCTTGTTGAACGAGGTAGCATTTAAACTCTTGACCTTTCGATATACAGCCGACGCCTTACCGGCATTAAACTACGAGCCAGTTCACATTGTTATTGTCATATTTGTACAATAAAGTAAACGTTTCCCTCTTTAAATATGACATCAACCGCAAATTGCAGATTTTATTTCTGTGTGCCATTCATGGAGCTGCCACGATTTTACAGGAGTCGGTGGTGTGAGGCAAGTGGAAATACGGTGTACTGGGAAGGGGTGCCTCCCTATTTATGAATGAGGGCGTACGTCATTGATATCGACCGGCGGGAGGCAGCGCGGCCCCGCTAAGGTTACCACACAAGGGCAGGGTAGCGGTCGATCAACAGGTGGTCGCTTGACGCACACCGCTCAACATCCTACCGCAAATTTTTGTCACTTGTAGAATGACGTCATGGCCACTGATAACTAGCCATGTTAGCATTTCACCCGCTCACTTATCTCTATACTAGTGCTCATTAGTATGAGGCAATTACGTACACGGCTACTTCATTCATAAACACATCCCTACTATTAAATGTGCTATACTTCTAGGACTATGAATAAATCATATTACCAGAATCCATTTCCATTTCGAACAAACAGTAACGAAACAATAACAACAACAAATTGTGGCATAGGCAGACGACCAAACTTTTCATTGAATGACATTAGAGGAGAATTATCTTTGTTGACGGCTAAACCTACCATTTTATTTTCTAATAAATATTTGAGTACTGTTTAATGAAAATTTTAAAGGCTCTTTGCCTTTACAAGGAAATAAGATAATTATAGGATTGGTAGTCGATAATGATATGCCAATAGATTTGAACCGCCTACATTGTCATTAATTTACAATATATATTGTATATATTGTTTTAATTCTTTATAGTACATGTTAACGTCATTAACGATATATTTTTGATCGTGTAACTTTTGGACGGTTTGACTGATTTCGGCCATATTCATACGGTACAAATACACTCGATTTGTCGAAACTATTAATGGGCTATTTACAACAGGTAAGGTACATATCCTAGCCCCGCGTAAAAACAAAATAAATGCACATTCATTGAAACCTAAATAAATGAAATATTTAAATAGAGAGTGAATACTTGTATCTACATTGCCTTTATTTAGGTTTCAATTAGTCTACTTTTGTAAGCACACCTAACACTAAAAGGTCTGCTTTTAATCAAGTCACTTTGCTCTTACTTATTTTACACAGACAGTTTTACAGGCATCGAATTTATATGATTAGTTATCTTTAAGCTAGCTAGTCTTTTATAGAAGCTGAGTTTCGTGTATCTTAATAGTGATTCATAAACTTTATTGCGATAAAATAATATGAGAAGCATATAATCATCTTTAGATCAAACCAAATATGGTCGTGTATATTTTGAGTCCGGACTGATGTTACTGATTGTCAGGTTTGTAGTCAAAGTATAATAAATAATTATAAATTACAAATTGTAAAGTTTATTACTTTTCTATATTATTTCTATATCCATTTTTATATCTATCAATTAATTGCTGTTGGGTAATATCTATTTTTCGTCAGCTTTCTGCTAGCATCTACAATAGGAATAATAAGCAAGCCTTCAAACTTATTATGTTTGATAACTAACAGGCGGCTTCCAATAACCTATTTATATCACATTGCTAGTAAATCAAACTACAAATGGATTATTATGGAGACTAAGGGAGAAGAGAGTTTAAGGGGGTTAAGCTATTATTGTTATTACGTTGTGGTTGTGTTGTTGTATACATACGTATGTAATAGTAGAATTGGTTACACAGATTGAAATAGCGGCTGGCAACTGAGTAACTAGTAACTGAAACTGATATTGCAATACGAGCTAGTGCCGTTTTTAACCTTATTCTACAACTTTTTCTATGAAAGTTTTACTGAGAGCTCGTCGATTTCCACAACCCAAAGATTATTCTTACTATACAAAAAATATTAGAATTGTAGATCGCTAATAAGGCTAAAAATGTTTACGTAAGTACGTCTCGTTGCAAAAACGTTTGCACGTACTAAGGTAGCACTCAGTCTTCTTTGCGTATCGTTGGAAAACACTGTTAAATTTTATATTTGCCGCCCAGAAAGCAGCTACGCTAGCTGCGTTGTTAGAGGCAGCCATCAAATCCTTCTGCGTATAAATTGACGGGTATGCAGGGCACGATGTAAGATTTGTCTTGCACCGCACGCGCAAGCAAGATCGGCACCGTCTGAGAGTTTCCACCTAAACATGTTTTCTTTCCACCGACCGACCTAGGTTCGGAGTCTATTTAGCAACTTCCAGACTTACCATGGCAATTGATATCCAGATGGAAGGCTCTCAGCAGCTGACACGAAAGGTGTGTGTAAAGATATTTTTTCTCGTCACAGGTTGCATCTCACCTTTGATGGCTCCAGAGGCAGTGCATGGACACATTTAACAAGCACTCAGTTTAAATGTACGTACTCTTGGAGGTAAAATGGTGTGACGGTTAACCTAATGATAGGTCATACAGCTCAAATCAAACTACGGAAAATTTGGTGAACCTTGGAGATCGATCGACGTATCCGCCCTCGTCCCTCAAAAATCCAGTCTAACTCTTACCCGTGTAGTGCAAAGCTTTACAATAGTATGTATAGTTGTGTATACTCATATCTACTTATTCTGACGTAGGTATAACGCACGCATTAAGAATGACACAGCTGCGTGATGGGTTATGATATGATAACTGATCTAAGTACTCGAGCTATTTATCGGAAAATAAAATTGTGGCATAAGTAGCGTGCGTCACCCAGATAATTCCCGGTATGGGGTGGCGCAGCGAGGCCTGGGGAGGCAGACTGACGTCACACCCCTCCTACCCAGCTTTCGCGCTACTCGCTACTCTTTTCACAATTTCCAGACTTACCTTCACATTGAAAATGGGAAATGTAGAGGTGGATGAAATGATCGACCCTTTGGAAACAAAACGAATTATGTAGTTTATTTTAAGAGGAAGCTGATTTTTGACAACCGTTTTAAACAAAGCTGTTTTTGAATAGTATGACAAGTTAGTGTACAAATCATAACTAACTGGTACTCTTGAGAACCAATAAGAGACCTTCTTAGTTACTAATGTCAAAAGAAAATCATGATAGAACATTCAAGCAAATAGCTATAAATTGTTAATGCTTGCATCACAATTCCATTTCTATCGCCGCCGCAACTTTTAAAGAACGTATTTGTCATAATTAGGTACGTGCTAACAATATTTTAAAGACCGCCTACGATAAAACCTGGCAAATGATAATAAAGCACACCGCACGTAGGGACTACGTAAATGCGAACGAATTACGTCCAACCAGTGATTACATAGTTCTATATATGTAACGCGATAAACATTTAGGTCTTTAGATGGTGTCTGCATGTACGTCAGTGAGTGATGAATCTGCACGAGATTAGAGTTGTCGAGTGTTGATCGATGGAAGCGTAATTATAAGCATGAGTGCGATGTGATGCGGTAACCTCATCTAGACGTGACGAGCACCAACATTACGATCGCGTCACTGCACGCTATTTTAACACGTTATCGGTCAACGGGGGAAGGTGTACTCCGTGGGCGATCCGACCTACACTCGAACGCACTACTATTACATTTGCTACCTCAATTTCGTAACTCGCTTCGTACTCGGCTCATTCCGAAATCGATCCAAATCATCATAGAATCGTATTAACTCTTCGTCTCTCGTCTTTACCTGCAACGGCCCGCGCCGGCAGCTAGACACAATTGTTTTCAATTATGACAGACATTCTCGCAATTTACATAGGTATTACATTAATAACATTATGTTACCAAAATAGCACCATGATATTGTTACGCCATTCATGCAGATCGTGGCGCATTTATAGAGGGATTAGGGATTAGGGATCTAGATCAACTTAATTTTCAAAATATTCAAAGCTAGCTTATTTGCATTACAAATAAAGAAGAATTTTAGCCGATAGCTTATAGAAGCGCAACTACTTACTTAAATGCATATTTGCTCGTCATTCAAAGCCGGTGATTCATCAATAGCAGTAATGAAAGATAATGTAACAGATTGTATTTATAGATGCCGCAGTGGCATCGTCACCTAAATTGCATTTGCAACACAAGCTTATTATTAGACGCTGTGTTCACATATACTCGCCAAACGCCAGTAGTAGGTCAGTATTGTACCACTTTCTCACGAGTGTTTCCTCGATGTCACTGTGACAATGAGACGTTTACGAGGGCGTTAGAGCTATAGGCTACTGGACATCTGTATGTGGGCACATACTCCATCGACCTATCATATAAACATTATAAATCCGTAGCTACATCTGTTGTGTGTACAACAGTAAATATTTTCTCAAGCCATCAAAGATTGATTGTAGCGATTATATTATATGATAATGGCTACGAAATATAAACAATAAGTACTTGCTCTAATGGTAATGGTATGGCAATTTCATTAATCAAAGGTCAGCCAATCAAGGGTGCATTAGAGGAATTCTAAATTAGATACATATATATATAACAAAAAATATTAAAAAAACGCCAGAAAGAACAAGAACAGAATAATGTGACGAAATAAAGCACTCGACATAAAAAATATAAGCATTAAGTCATAACAGAGCATCAGTACGTCTATCCACTGTCCACTACTGTCCACCCACAGCGCAACGGTGGTCGAAGTAGCCGTCATAATATGATTGTTTATACATAATTGCTGTAAATCCCACAGAAGAAATGCAATCAACAGCTACACTTACTACGACATGTTATAACACTTCACAAGACGTACAATAAGAAGCTATCTTGTCATGGAAAGTAACATTTCGATTGCATCGTCAGACTGTTCGTCCTCCATTGTAAAACGTTTTACAAAACAACAGCTCTCAATTGTGCGAAATAACTAAATGCTTTCTAGAAAGATTGCAACCAATACTACCGTCTGAAAATATAGCTAATGTGATTTCGTTTACTTCTAAATACCAGGTATTCAACTAATACGAAATACTAGTGACGTATGTTCAATGTTTAACGGTCTCGGTCATATGACCGGCTTTTTACACAAACACTAAAACGTGAATAATAATCTAGAAGAAACAAATAGTAGCGGGATAGAAATAGACAGCGATATTGAAGCAACGATCAGAAATAGAACCCCGCCTCCGAAGTCCAAACCAAAAGCAGTCTTGTTAATTATAGAACGATTCCCGCAGGGACGTTTTCATCTCGTGATTCACCTGCTGAAAACTCGATTGTTCGCATTTTACGTCAATCGGTTTCGTGGTGTTTACGAGCGCGTGTGGCGCGACGACGGCGCAGGAGCGTCAGCTGACGGCCAGGAATAGCCCTGACATCGCGGCCACGCTATGCCGCTTGCGCCCGCGCACCCACAAATAGCGCGCTATAATTAGACGCCGGTGAAATCGTGGGTTTGTTATTTTTCTTTATCGTCTCCGTTACGCGATAATTGGGTTAGCGTGAACGACTGCATGTGGGCCCAATCGGGCGTCGGCGTGTCTCGGCCACTACCGCCACCACGCGCACTGCGCCGGCCATTGTCCTGCCACCGCACCGCATGAACGTGCCCGCACTCTCATGCAACTGCTCGCTTGACACTCATTATAGCTTTGACGAGACCTTCTTATGTAAATACACTTTTGGTTTTCCGACTTAAATTGTATCTATACGTGTTAGAAATAACTCTTTTAAGAAAAATATCGACGTGAAAACAACAAGAAAAAAATAAAAATGACTAAAGAACGATAGCAATTTATTCTGATCCGAGAAAAACTGTCTGAAGATTTCCACTGAATAATAATGAAAATATGCAGACGTCAAGACTAATTAGGTGACGAGTGACGGTTGAGTATCTGTATTATACCTACCTCACCTAAATTCCATTGTCTACGCGTTATAACAAAATATTGTGATGTTTTTCATCTCCAGGTCTAAATATATTTATTGTTTTGACCATATGTCTTGTAAACATTTTTATACGTGTGCCTTATATTTCGAGATAAAGAATAGAAATAGAACTAAACCTAAGATGTATACTTTTGTTAGTGTGAGAATAATATTTAGCCAAGGAAATTACACCTCATGAATAGTATAATACAAACGACACTTATAAATTAAGTAAATTTGGCAGCCTAGATAATTTTATTGAAATATATGCTCGCCAAGTCAATAACACGGCGAATCAGGAGGTCTATCGCCTTCACATCGCACCTAAATATCAGTGATCCATATATCAAAACAAGAAATTTCGCAAAATTCTCTCTCGAGACCCATTATACCCGAATGTTATTTCATAATACAGCATAAAATTATCAAGTTAATACAAAATAATTAGTTTAAAAGAAAATGTTAAAATCATATATTACAGCATGTTTCTCTTTTCTAAGTAAGCACAATAGCTTTAGCTATTCTGTACCTACTACATAAACAGTTTATAATTCATTGAATTCATGTTGCGATAATTTAATGCACACCCACCAGCTGTTTGCCTATTATTTGCACCTAGTCGCATTCATATATCGTCGCAGTCTATTTAACATTCACGTTCGACTCACTCAACATAATTTAAGCAATAACGTATCTATTTAGATACATTGTAACATATTAATTAAATATGTAACACAGACGCACAAATAATGAAGTCTACTCAGTTCACAAACAATACTTTAATTTAAAACCAAAAACAGTGATCTTTATATAACCATTAGGTACAAGGTTTTTAAAAAAATACATTATTTGTGACAAAAACAATTATCTAGCACGATTTTTCTGTACCAATAACACGTAAACTCAAGCGTCGGTTTTACCTTCAGCTATATAGAAAGCATAGCCTAGATATGTCTCTGTACACAATAGCAATGCCATAAGCAATATAAACATTTTGTTGACCAATACTTTAAAATTCAACACAAAGAGGAAAAATAGAGTTGATAAAAATAAGAGGCAAAATAATGAACTTCTTAGACGTTATAACTTCAGGTGAAACCGCGAATATAAGCTAGTCTTGCTATAAACACGTATAGCGATAAACAATATATTGTAGCGTTATATTTCCTTGATCTTGTGAGTGGTTCAGGTCACCGCCCACCCGTTAAACCTACACCTAACGACGGGTAATTACTCTTAACCACATGTTGATACAATCCACCAATTATATTATTATTTCATCAATATATACATCTATTACAGCTATACAGGATCCCATATTTTATACCAATTTAAACTTTATATATATTAGTTTAATTGAAATAGTTAATTGCCAATGATATGTTTTTATAGGAAGCTCTTTTTCAAACTTGCCGTTAAAGCAGGCTCGGCAGTTTTAACAAAGGTGCAAAATCTTGTTCCTAATCTAGGTGCGTTTAAATTTACTAATATGTATATCTATATATTTAACCTATATAATATACATGTATATTATGATGGCAATTTTAAATAAATTGTTAAAACATATTATACAAAATATTTATTTGACGTTTATACATACACTAATTTGTGTTTAATCACTTTGAGCAGTAGAATATATGTATGAGCACCACAATATGTAGATCAACTGAGCATAAACCCGTACTTATCTACGAAATCGAGATTTAAGCATCGCATTTTATAATAAATAACAATCATTATTCCGATGACAAAAACTCTATTTCAACTATTTGCATAGATAATAATAAAATTTTATGTGTTCAAGAACAGATTCCTAACTATTTTATTATTTAGGCTAATATATGTTAAATATTAAATGCATTGTAAATACCCAACGGCGAATATTCGAGCTCCCTGGAGCGTATTTTAATTTATTTTGTCGCTACCCAATATTTGTAGCACTGCTTTATGCCTATAAGACTCAATTTTATGTCAATTCAAATCAATAATAGTAAAAACATTTATTTATTAACAGTAACAATACATATAGATATAAAAACAGTAAGTTATATATCTCTATACAGCCAATAAATAAATACCCATTGTTCCTCATATTAATAAAAAATAAACTAGGTATCTACATATATTCTTTCCACGTTTTATTGTTTATGCTATCCCGTTCCAATGTCGCCTAATTCGTGTTTGCATGTATTATAAATTTTAAAACTTGGTATAAACCTTTATATAATTATCAGAATATTTTATAGTAGGTATGAGCAAAAAACCGTTACATTATAATTTAAAACGCAATATTATAATAATCTAAGTACTTAAATATTATAATAAATAAATATAATTAATAAAAAGTTACGTAGTATATTCGATTCGCTGAACTACAAATGTCCTGAACACAATATAGGTATAACCTAAACATAAGTCAATATTATATAACCTAATATGTTGTAGTAAAGACTCTACATCCCTATCAATCGACCAAAATACCAAAGTGAAAACTAATTTATGAAAGCCCATGTAACGTAAAAGTATAACACAAATTTGTACTGTAAGAAACATGTTACCTGAAATTTAGGGCATGTTCTAAAAGAGCTCCGAAGAAGAAGCGCTGATTGCTCATTTTAAGTTTTCTGTGAACAATAGCTTTCATCTCTATGTAAGTAGATAAACAGGAGGCACGCGTACCAAATGTCGGGGAGCAGGAGGAATACGGAGGCTCTGCGGCGGCGATGGGCGCTGGGGGGCGGCCGGGGGGGCGGCGCGGGCGGTGGGCGGCGTCGGGCGGTGACGTCAGCCTCGGGGGGGCAGCGCGCCTCGCGATTGGCGGAGCTGCGCGCGCCGCTACCGAATATGGGACCGCGGCTCCATTGATAAAACTGCGACGCGGGGTCGCGCGGCGCCAGTCCCCTTCGTACCGGCCAAGCGAGAGGCCGTTTTCACGCTGGCGTTGTTCGTAATTCCACTCGGCCCGTGGGCCGAGGAGCAGGTGGTGCCGGACGGGATGGGCACGGATGCGGAGCCCCCAACCGGCCCGCACCTGCTCTCCCTGGCCGACGTGAGCGCGCTGGGGTTCGACTGTGCGCTGAAGCCGGCACCGGTGCCGATGCCTGCCTCCGGCACGTCGACCGACCTCAACACGCCCGTCACCACTTCAGACCTGCCCGCCTTCTTCCCGACGCTGCTGGAACCACCGCCGATATCAGGTGCGAGTCCTCGCCGCATGCCGGCCGGTGTCCGCGCGCGCCTGCTCCCGCTGGAGACATACACACGCCGCGCCGACGGGATCCGTAGGCGGGACTCGCCCCCGCCGGCCGCCGACCGATAACGTTGTAAATAAACAATGCGGTCTCCTTCAACGTCGGCATGTCCTTCGATGCCCTTCGCGATTCGCAGTGATCTAATTTCGATAAAGCAGTAACCGCGACCCGCGACAGCCTTCAGCTCGGTACTACACATAGGAGCTCTCCCGACGCGCGACTCAAGTTACAGTGTCCATTGAAATGTTAAAGTGAAATGGAAAGTATAGCGGCCCGTGTCATATGGTCGGATCGATGCATGAAGCTGAATGGAGCTTTCCTTGTGTAACTACCCCTGCGCCGCTACCTACGTGGCTCAAATCGTGTCCATGCGTTATAAGTGTTCACAATTGTAACCTTTGGGATTTTGGTGATATCCGTATGGGTAAATATACCTAGGTTTATTATGTATTACAATTCTTAGTGAGTGTTCAGATATTTATATCTTCAATTTTTCATAGAATATGAAATTTCATAAAAATATTTATAGAATACTTAGATGCTCTGAATTTTAATATAGATTGAAAGCACATAAAATATTTTTTTTGGAATAGAATACGAGTAGAATGGTACAAAATATACACTGAAAGTGATTACTACTATTTTTTTAAATATGTGCTTGCCTATTGGATAATTCCAACCCATCCAGAATAGATATTTTTAAATTAGGACTTAGCATAAGGTGCAAAAGTTAATTATTTTCCTCGCACCTATTTAGATAGAGCTTACTAAAATTGACAATATTTAATCATTTTTATATTTTCAAATAAGCCTAGAAAGTGTGAAATTGAATATTTATTTATCTATACGGATATTAAAATTATTTTTCTTATTATTTAATCCCGAGCTTATAACATTAAACAAAATTCTAAATAAATAAAACAAGCGAGATAAAAGATGAAAATTAAATAATTTTATCCTAATTATATTATTTACGTACCTACGTATGTACACAGCTAATCCCAACGTGTACAATATGTTAAACAGATGTTTCTGATGGTGACGGTCAACGGTCATAATGATCGTTCGGTATTTGTGCAGATAGGCTATGGAGATACGCACTTATCGACTTCCGACGAACGTTATCGACGCCGCCGCGCTGCTGCCTTCCGCTCGCCTGTCTCTCTAAAACACCGCACAAATGATTGTAGTTATTCTAACACAGCATTGCATAATATATATATAATAATTGTCGTTAATAAGAAATAAAGAAATACTGAACTGAATTACAAAATTAAAAATATTAAATCGCGGTATCGATAAAAAACGCAAATACACATAATGTTACTTCGGCTCGTTATTTACGTACCTAATACCGTGCCCAAAGTCCGAAAACATTTATGCGAACACATTAAGCCAACGCATTTTGGCATTGTAAGGCGGATGAAATAAAATTATATTACGATTGCTTCACGCTTAATACATTAAAAAGTCTGATAAAATAAAAGTCTTAAATATTTATCATTGATTCGTAGACAATGGAAAATCTTTGGTAATATCTTATCGGTAAATACAAAGATATAAACGTGTCAAACTTTATTGTATTTATAAACATTTTTACTGCAATATTGTAACAATGAAATAAATAAATAAATATAAACAAAACAATTATAATAACTACGTAATATTTTGTTATAGGTACTCTACCAGGCGATGAATTATCTCTGGGATGTTCACCTCGACGGCATAAGCATGAAGCTTCGTTATCTCCGGGCGCGCGCGCAGAGGACGCAAGTAACGCGTCCAGCGCAAGCGCCTCCCTGTATGGCCCTCCTGCCGGCAGCGCCGGCAAGCGAGTGCCATCGCCGCCACTACAGTGGCTGCTGCCGCCGGGCCCAGGCCCTGGCAGTGTCGACAAATATTTCCAACAAGAATACGAGGAGCGCGTCGAGCTACTGCCTCCGGAGTGTCAGGCTTACTGTCCTCCGACACAGCCTTGCGCCCCGCCGCAACACTGTGAATATCGCCCGCCACCGCAGCCTCAGCCCCAACATTCGTGGGACACGCAACAATATGAAGCTGCACCACAGCCCACTCCCGGTCCTTCCGGTCTGCCAAAGCGAGAGCCGTACCCGAGCCCGGCCGGTCCCAGTGACAGGCCCGTGCAGCTCGCCGAGTACAACCCGTCCACGAGTAAGGGACATGAAATCCTTTCTCAAGTGTATCAACAGAGTGCACAGCCGCTTCGACTCGTGGCAGTCAAGCCTCGCAAGTACCCCAACAGGCCGAGCAAAACCCCCGTCCACGAGCGCCCCTACGCCTGCCCCGTGGAAGGTTGCGACCGCCGGTTTTCGCGATCGGACGAGTTGACGCGGCACATTCGCATTCACACAGGCCAAAAGCCGTTCCAGTGTCGAATATGTATGCGCTCCTTCAGCAGATCGGACCATCTGACGACGCACGTGCGGACGCACACGGGCGAGAAGCCGTTCGCGTGCGACGTGTGCGGGCGCAAGTTCGCGCGCTCGGACGAGAAGAAGCGGCACGCCAAGGTGCACCTGAAGCAGCGGCTGAAGCGCGAGCGCGGCGGCGGCGGGCCGGCGCACCACCACGAGCCGCACCCGCACGCCGCGCTCTAGCATCCGCTGACCGCCGCGGACGAGGGCTCGCCCGCCTATACGGAACACACCAGTAGTGATTCGTCCGCGGATAATTGAACTTTTTATACTTTCACGTTGAAATTATAGAATAATTTCATCGCTTAGGTGTAAATGAATTGTCTTTAACAAAGCTTTATTAACTCTACATTTGTAAATTCTCTGAAATTTATATATATATCTTTTTATACATATTTGTAATTACTACGGTAGGATTCGATCTGCTGGATGTATTTATTTAATTAGATAGGATAATTGAAAAAATGACTGGGAACAAACGTAGATATGCGATACGGCCTAAGTGTGCAGAGTACGTGTCGTTACGTTTCTTTGTGAGGAGCGGCCGCGCCGGCGCCGGCGCCCGCGCCGCGTGCGCGGCTCGGCGATGTTTAAGTCACTGTCGTCCTCGGCATAGTGTGAACACATATCTTTCTGTCCGACGATGGCAGTCCAGGTCTCAAGCACAGATATCGATTAGTTGAACGTGATGATTTTATTGAGTGTCCATACCAAGTCGATCTGTAAACTTATCTAGACTGAAACTGTCTCCCAGGTATATTATGGACTGTAACAACTAATTAATATCTATTATGACAAAACTAAAGGTAGGCCTGTGCCTAGGACTACCTACTTAAGTATTGTAGGTATATTTATTAATATTCTTATATTTGATGAAACTAACTTTAAACGTGAAACTGTGCCATTAATTTAACTTTATAACGTGCCACTGCAATTTTTATTTACATAATTATGTAATAAAATAAGTAGGTATAACACGACTGCTGAATAAGTGATAACTATAATTATTTCGTTATACTATATTTCTAGTCGAAGATAAAGTATAAACGTGAGGATATCGACTATTAGTTTGTGTTGATTTATAGAATAATATCTGCCATTACTAACAAGTATATTTACGTTTCGACAGCTGCTGTCACGACCTTCTCTTGCTCAAACGTTTAATTTAACTAAATTTGCTCAATACTGCTTCTTTTGTAGGAGATATATCTAATCTGTTACATTTCCACTAATGTTCTTGGTCCGCTCAGATCGCATCATGTTTTGCTCTCTCGTGTCTTGTTCAGTCATTTCACTATGACGTTTTCCCAGTGGCATATATTTTTATAGTGTACGTATTATTACATAGACTAATCTAGTAAAAGTTTAGCATGTAGCGTTTAAATTATGATCTCTTAATCATTAATAATTATTTTCAAGTGTAGCGAAGGCTCTTTATTTATAATACTCATAAGTTTCTGTATAGGTGTAATTACGTGTATGATTCTTTTATCGGATTTCAGTGTGATGGCGACGTTTACACTCTATCAATTGGTCGGTAGATCGTGTTAACTTACCAAATTATAGCTTACAAAAGCTAAATTGAACAGTAGCATACGATTTTGTACGAGTCAGAACCAGGGGGCATTACTGGTACCTACTAGGAATATTACCATTTGTCAAATGTTAGTATCAAGTTTATACGTAACGCAGTAATTAATGTTTAAATAAGCTTGAGAGACGTTGATTTTTGTCATATCTGACTACAAAATGATGCACAAAATAGTGATAACTACTTTGTCATTTACAGACTAATTGAAATCATATAATGTTTTCTATAAAATTGCCTTCGCAACTTATGATACTATTGTAGATAAATTGTAAATCACTAGTTCAGTGTAAAAATATTTTATTAAGAAACCTACTCATCATTTTGTTAGGATAGGAATAAATCAGGAAATAGAGCAGTCGTAACAAACCGAATCTGAAAATAGACTTAAATCGTCACCTATAAAGCAGTGATAGAAACTACAGGGTGGGCCTTTCAGTAACGTCGGTTATTATGAATTTAAGAAATCTGACAATAATTAACTCTTTCGCCTACAACCCACTAACTACAAATGGGAGCGGTTATTTCACCGTGAACAAGTTACCGCTTGGTCATACGTGAACCCATCACCACATTGCACCGTCAGTAGAGCACCGTTCCCAGTTGTTGAGTCGCTTTAAAGCCTCTGTAGAAAGACGTCGTGGGAGCACGCTCGACATCTGCATCCGCGTATCATATGAGTGCTGTACGAGTTTACAATGTTTTTACTGTTATAGAAGAGAGACAAAGTCTCCGATAGACAAGGCTAGAGTAGATAGGTATTAAAGAGTATTCATGTTAAACAATCGAGTGAAAATTGAAACGGAAAAGACTAAATTCTTACACATTTTACATAATGTTGCATCGCGTTAAAGTTATAGATATACGGTGTTTGTATTAGGTTACGAGTTACGACTTGCCCATTGTTGTTATCCGCCGCGCACGCCACGCCGTGGCGTGTGTCGCGCGGATCGGATAGTGGCGCGATTTCGCTTTGTTGAGAACCTCCATTGTTTTACTACTTACATTATGCGCAGCTCCGAGCTTTGGTGCCCCGCATCATCACAACATTTCACGTTAATACCTAGCTCTTAACGGTAAACTTTTAATCGAATACGATATCTAATTTCTATGGTGTTCACCTGATAGTAAATAGATACGAATTCTTTGTGAATTTTATGTATGAAGGTTATAATTTAAGCTATCTTGTATTTCACTTGAGTGAAAGATGTTGTTGATGTTCTAAAATATAGATAGGTTTAAGTAGGTATTGTTAAATCTCACTAATTTTTACTAAATTCTATTTAATTAAAATATTTGTAAATACACTCTAAATTTGAATTTAATGTGTATATAAGAGAAAAGAAATTTTTATTTAATGAAACCACCTAAGGTGCGAAAATACAAATTGTTGAAAATTTGAACTTGAAGTTTATGTTTAACATTTTATGCCTCTCACAAACCCACATGTTCCAGATATCAGGTTATTAAATTGAGTTACCAGATTTGTGTAAACTATTATACCAGTAAGTATGTATTAAGTATTATATTAATAGAGGTAATATGTACCATACCCACTTAGGTACAACCTGCCAAGTAAAAGATACGGAAAAGTAGAAGAGTTTATACTTAGATAAATAAAGGATAACTAAATATGACGAATTGTATATAAATATAAACTAAAATGAATTAGGTAAATTTGAGCTATCTTCGAGGATCACTGAGAAACTTTATTATGAGATTGAATACCATCTGTTGTAACTTGTAACACAAATATATCTAAAAGAGGACATAGTGGTGCCATCTAGAGTTTACAAACGGCAACAACAAGGCCATACCTCAAACTTTAAAACAAATGACGTAGCAGCGACTGACAGCGAGGTGACACTTGGTGATTTCAAACGATGTCGAGAGAGGGCACTTTAATAAATTTGCTAGAGGCGTAAAGTTATATGTATATATTACGGAAAAGCGAGCGCGCTTGTAAAAGAGGCGCTTAGACAAGCACGTCGCACAAATTCCATGCACTATTAGCTTTGCATTGCATGAGTCTACTACCCAGAAAATAATACGTTTATAAGAAGACATGTCTTAAAACTCACGGGCTCAACTACAACAAAGTATATAATATCAATTTCTGCATTATTTATTAGTTTATTACTAATACGTCTACCTACCTATAATCATTATTATGTTCCTAGATTGAAATAGGGAATAATATACATTAAATCTATGATAAGTAGCAGACCAGATGTCACTAGGACCCGAAAACACTGCGGCTCCTTAGAGATGTTACCTCGTTAGGCCCGGCGGCGGCGTCCACTATCGGTGGGCATCGGTGCGGCGCGGTACAGCTCGGGCGGCTTCGGGCGGCTTCGGGCGCCTGAGGGCTGCTTCAGGCTGCTTTGGACGGCTCCGGGCGCCTGAGAGCTGCCTCGGCAGTCGTAAGCATACCTAAAGACGCCGAGGCTGGTTTCGGGAAGCTTCGGCAAGCAGTTCGGGTAGCAGACACGTCGCAGAGCAGTCGTAACGTTACGTGAAAACAGTTGTGCGTGTGTATTTATAATGGTGGATTGGGACTTAGTTCTCATTGTTCATCTTACTGAAGAAAAAGAGAAACTTGGAGCCTTAAGGCAAAAAAGAAGATTTTGGGTGAATAAGTTTTGGAAGCAAAGATGTACTTTCAGTGAATTTCATAACTTGTTTAATGATTTACGATATGACGTTCGCAAATTTTACGATTAGGTACTATAGGATGAATTATGAAAATTTTGAAGCCTTGGTTGCTTTGCTCCGTCCTTACATAATGAAAAGACATCTACTTTCCATTTATGTATATCTGTTGAAGAAAGATTATCTGTGTGCTTAAGGTAAATAATCATGAAAAAATTTTATTCACCTTCAATTATTTATTCAGCTTTATTCATGAACATTTTTAATTCAGCTTATTGTCAGCTTGAATGAGCGCTTCTCCGTTTTTTTAGTTTTAGTTCTATCGATTACAATAAATGGCAGTATCAAACCATGTCAATGTTAGTGTATTGTATTATTAGTAATAAGTAGTAAAAATTAATATAAACTAGACACACTATTTCTTGGAGCTAGAACGCTCATTATTTTAATTGTAGATAATAATTATGCATGTATTAGCACAGGTAAAAATTAAATTTGTACATTCTTCTCATAATCATATTCACCATTTCCATTTTAATTATATTAATTGTAGATAATATGCATGTATTAGCACACGTAAAAAAGTAAATTGTAGATGCTTCTCATAATCATTATTCACCATTTTAATTTTTGTAGATAATATGCATGTTAGCAAAGGGGGGGACACTGCCCAATATCTTTCCTATAACCAAAGATAGGACTGACATCTGTGTTTTAGGCCCCGTACTTGTGCTGTAAATCAATCGCAGAAGATGGCGCTTAAACAAATTTTAAATTTATTATTTAGTGTCAGTTCTTACCTATCTATACTTTTATATTTTTAATTTATCTAGAATCATATTTTATTCTCATTTTAATTGTTTTATCATAAAAATGACATAAAATACAAATGAGTAAATATATTAGTTAAAGACTATGATTCAAACATTGGATTTGTAAGTCAGTCACAATATGGCGACTGCCATAGATTAGTATACCTGTGCGACTGCATCTTGCCCGTGCGCACGTTTGTAGTTTTTCGTCCTATGATGTATATTTTTCGGCTGTGAAGGTCTTATGTAAGTGCGTTGAGTCGAGCTCTGTGTTCCTCCACCTTGTGTCAATTAATCTTCCCATCGAAAACTGTTGTCATCAGTGTGCTATAGTTACGCTTTTAGTGTTTAGTGTTGTGCGGTTTTTCCAACTACAAAAATGCCGAGACGCTGCGCATTTCACTGTGAACCTAGAGTCCGCTGCACAATTATATTTTAATAAACATAAACATATTATAATGTTATTTGTTGTTGTTTTATTCTTATACTACGATATGCACCCTATACTTATTGTATTTAAATTGTTTTGTTTGGATCTATTTTTGTAACATTCGACTTGTTCTATTTGCATATTTTTTATGTTACAAAAATACGATTGATACAAAACAATTTAAATACGAATTCTGGATTAGTAATACATAATATAAATAGCTATAGGCACAGAATACGGAGTAGCTATAGCTATGTATAGAAGAATTAGTTCGGGGCCAAAAGTTCAGATGTCGCTGTTTCAAATAGGGTTGGCTGAAATTGACCTTAAGAGGGCTCTCTTTGCCCTATGTATTACTTTACTCTTTGGTCTGCCACGAAAATGCCACCCGAGCTACCCGAAGACAGCCTCGGCGTCCTTAGTCCTTAGGTATGCTTACGACTGCCGAGGTAGCCCGAAGCCGCCCGAAACAGCTCTCAGGCGCCCGAAACCGCCCGAAGCCGCCGTAAGGCGCCCGAGCTGTACCGAACCGCACCGATGCCCACCGATAGTGGGCGCCGGGCCTTAGCTGTCTTCTATCACTTACATTACATGGACTGTTTCGCAAAGGTTTCCTAACCATTTCCACCCTCGCTCTTGCCCTTAAGCGCATCCATAGGTACCTACCTACTATCGCGATGCCTCTTACCTGTGTTGTACGGTGAAAACCTTGAACGCATTGCCAGCGCACTAATTTGGAATCAGGTCGTTTAATATTATCTTAAGGTCGTCAAAGTGGGTTCTTGACTGCCAGTCATCTTTTGTAAGTATATGAATGGGATGGTGACCTTTACTATTAAAGTCAATTAACCTTACCAACGCGTAACGTTAAATATTTTTAGAAAATACAAGTAGCAAATTCCGGAGTAGATAATGTTGATATAGAAAACATTGAAGTGCATTACTTAGATATAGACATCGATTGACATCTATAATGTACTTACCTAAATGTATTTTCCAATAGCCTCCTAAGTCCTACTATCTTTTAAAAAGAACAATTTGCTCGACGGCATTAAGTCTCGACTTTTATCAGGTTACTGCAGTATAATGACCGAACGTCCTTTTTAACACACATATTAGTTTTTGGATTTTAATTCCGTGCCAATTTGTGAAAAATATTATACCAATGTCAAAACACAACGTCAGATCTATTTACCACTGAATTAGCCAATCAGGAAACAGTTGTTCATTCATTTGGCCAGTGTAGGAGTTCAAAAATGGAGCGTCACCAAACTACATGTAACTAAATTACTCACTTTTTCGCGTTATTTCTTTATAATTTGTGTTCATTTTACATTTAATATTAAAATATAGTTATGACCTTTATGTAAACATTAAAATTTTATCGCAACCCGAATTACTACTGTTGAAAAATACGACATAAATGTATTTGTTCTTTTCAAATTACTTTCGGTTATAACGAATAAAAGTACAATTTGTACTAGAAAGAGTACATTCGGTTCTTCTTCTTCTTCTTTAGCCTTAATCGACCAAATATTTGGTGTAGGTCTCCTTCAATCCTCTCCACTTTCCTCTGTCTTGAGCAATTAGGGTCCAGTTTTTGCCCGCCACTTTTTTGATGTCATCCTTCCATCTCATCTGCGGTCGCCCTCGAGGTCTTTTCTGGTCCCATGGTCTCCATTCTAACACTCTTTTACACCAAGAGTTTTGCTTCCTGGCTACATGACCAGCTCACTCCCACTTCAACTTTGCTACCCTTTTTACAACGTCTGATAGGTACTTTGCTCTGTTTACGAAGCCACGTATTGGTTTTTCTGTCCCTCAATGTCACACCCACCATTTTTCTTTCCATTGCCCTTTGCACTACTTGTAGTTTATACAGAATGGCTTTAATCGTAACCCAAGTACATTCGGTTATAAACCCATAGGTAATTTGTTCAACTGTTGTACTGATAAAAATCTGCATAACAGCTTATTGTCTTTACTTTTATTATTTAGAAATAATTGACAAAGAACTTTGGGATAGTCTAAACCAATCAGACTTTGAGGATGATGGCGATTCAGATTATTTTTCAAAGTACCCGCAAGAGAAAAGTAAAATATTTTTCTTCATTGTCGGGATCCGAAATCGAAGCATAAGGTACATCGCAGTCACTTCATCTGCAAACAGCCAAAGAAGACACTATTTGGGTACCTATGTTATATCTTTTGTAATGCAGGTGGTTTTCGTTGACGTGGACATGAGGTGAGAAGCTAATTATGAAAAGTTTGTTTTATATTAGACAGGATTCTAAGAGACTGCCGTGCCTTAGGAAAGTAACAAAAATTTTATATTGAAGAAATTATCATCCCATTTACAGGGGCCTGTACTATACGAAAGTATTGCACTGAAGAGCCCATCCCCACGGGCATTAAAGCTTTTATATTAGCAAATCCAAATGGACTTGTTTGTGACATTATTGTTTACCAAGGAAAGGAAACTTTTACAAATGAGAATATATTTCATTTAGGAGAAAAGATGGTCCTCCAATTAACCAAACGACTAGTACCAGCGCACTTAATATGTATCGATCAGCTATTTTACTACGATTAGATTGGCTGATGAACTCGCAAATAGAGGCTTTGAATGTACCGGAACAATATTATGAAGTAGGTAGTAGGTACAATTAAGAAGTGATTGGTAACATTCATGATGACAAGACTTTGACTAGAAAAGGAAGAGAGTTATGATGTATTGGTTTAGAATGATAGGGGATAGCTAAATGGATGATCAATAATCGGTATTACTTAATACTATCTACTATTGATACTGCTGATAACATTGATACTATTTCACGTCCAGAAGTTATGTGGAGTGGATTTAACAGACAGGTTACTGGCGGTATGTCCAAGTAGAGCACGGATACGTAAATTTATGGTTCATTTCGCATTAGCTGTCACCAATTCTTGGATAAAGTATAAGCACAATCAGTTACACAAAGGTAGGTCGTACGTATACGTCTTCACAAAATTGTTCAGATGCGAGAATTTAAAAGAATGATGCCGAAAGACCTTTTGAAGAGAATGTTTACAAAGACGAAAATAATTTACAGATAACTGATAGTCGAGAACCTGAGACCATCTTATTCGTTTAATACTTAATTATTGGTACAATGCCTACGGAGATTTGTAATAAAAGATGATTACTTATTTTGATTAAAAGGTGTGTTTTTGTTTGAGTTAAAGTTACCATTTTTCTTAGTCTTTAGACCCAAATTCCTTTGTAAATAACAAATTCCACCCTACCATTTTTGTTATTAAAACCCGATGTCCTACAAAAAGAACAAATTATAATGCATCAAAGTTCACGCTAAAATAATCTTTGAGTCTCTACAAATAACGTTTGTTCTAGCAAAATAATTATTTACACTTTGAACTTCAAAGC
Source organism: Catocala sponsa (assembly GCA_963564715.1). Taxonomy (NCBI): domain Eukaryota; kingdom Metazoa; phylum Arthropoda; class Insecta; order Lepidoptera; family Erebidae; genus Catocala; species Catocala sponsa. Next base: position 13,424,715 of record OY751338.1, on the reverse strand, counting down.
TCGTAAAGTGTCAGGACTTAAGCCCTTCTTCAAAATTGTCCTTTAAAAAGAACATTCAGCTAACTTTACAAGATTTAAAATTAAAATAGCGGACTTAGAAGGATAGCATTACCCGGTAAATAATTAAATCCATGAAACTATAGAAACCTATATACATTATTTTGAGCTTAATTAACTAAAGACAACTACAAAATAAACAAAAGTTTAACAAAAAAGAAAACCGACTTCAAGAAAGAATATTCTAAAACTTAAAATGCACTAAAAATTTAATAAATAATTGCATATTCTTGTGAATAATTAAATTATTGTTATTTTTGGAGTCGGTGTCAGCCGCCCGCGCCGCGTGCTGCGTCTATGTGTGTAATTGTGCATGCCAATGTTATGTTATGATTATAGTAAGACATCTCATGTTTAATTAGTTACAAACCTATCTTGGCTGACACCGACTCCAATAATAACAATAATTTAATTATTCACAAGAATATGCAATTATTTATTAACTTTTTAGTGCATTTTAAGTTTTAGAATATTCCATCTTGAAGTCGGTTTTCTTTTTTGTTAAAATTTTGTTTATTTCTCGGTTTTTAGTGAACCTTGCCAAATATGAGAACATATCAATATAGCCAAATACGCATTATTAAGGATAACTCGCAAAGGAATGGTCAAATCTTGATCAAAATTAAATGGGACCACACGGGAAGCACCAGCTTTCAAATAAAAAAGAATCATCAAAATCGGTTCACCCAGTCGAAAGTAACGAGGTAACAAACATAAAATAAAAAAATAAGAAAAATACAGACGAATTGAGTACCCCCCTTTTTTTGAAGTCGGTTAAAAAAGCAAGAAACAGAACAAGTGCACTAAAATAAAATGTTTGATTAATGCAGTGTTGCCATAAGAATATAATATATCCTTAAAAATGTTACCTATCTAGTCATAATTGTAAGGGCTACAAGTCTACAACCTTTTAAGGCTACAAGTCTATAACCTTTTAAGGCTACAAGTCTATAACCTTTTAAGGCTACGAATCTACAACCTTTTAAGGCTACAATTTTTAAGTAACTGTTGCTAATTCCACTATTTTAACTGCTATACTGTGCAGTTACAATCAAAACAGAAATTAGCACATAACTATACTTAAAAGGGCACAAATACGTCTCATAAATAATAATAAGTACTTTGTTTCTATAACATATTAATGACGTTTATAATAATATATAAACTTCGTGGTTGTTTTACTCATGGTACTTACAAAAGTTTACTAAGCAATTTCTTGAATTGGACCATGCAATAAAATTGTATTGTTAATCACCATAAAAAGGGTGTTTTGAATTATTAAATAGATATTGTGATTGTCATTGATTAGATTCTAAGCAAAATGTTAGGTCTTAGTATAAGAAAATGATATCATCTACTCTGTATTGTACTATTGGTCATAATTTAGTATAGAATAAGCTTCGATCAACAATAGCAACTAGATATCGGGTCACGTACAAAATCAAAGCTAAATGCTGTCCGCGTGACAATACCTATACAGCTACATTTGTTTACTAACAAACGGAGAGAAAAGTTTTAAAACAGTATTAAGTTCAACCTAATTACAACCATGGCACCTAGTAATAAAGTCACAAATCTTCAAAATAATATCTAATACTTACGATCATTCGTCACATAAAACGAGCAAAGCAATAAATTACTCCTGTCAGTTACAAATGAATAGACATAAGTTAAACAAAATTTAGTGTTTAAATCAACCTTAAGAGGCAACAAATAAAGTAATTTTGCCCGTTATTGCCTTGAGAGCTACATCGTTTTGTTTCGTTTATTTTTGTTATAAAAGTTTGTGCGTGTGTTGGCGAACCTTGGCCAAACATTTGTAGTAATATTGTTCAAAATTTGATATTATTTGTTAGTTTAAAGTTTAAAATATAACTTATTCTTCATGTAATTACCGCAAGTAAGATACTCCGGCCGTTACATTGCTTTTTCGGGCATTATTTTTGCAACTTTTGAATACACACTGCGGCATTGTGAGACGTGTTTACATTGGCTGAGTTTCAAGCGAACTAAACAAAATAAGAGCTCACGTCGCAAGTGCGCTGTTATTTACCGAGACGTATTTTTTGCGCCGACCTGATATCTAGTTGCTATTGTTGGTCGAAGAGAATACGCCTAGAAGTGACTCGTGATAAATGTTTTAAAAAGACACCTTTCGCACTATACGGAATAATTCCTGTATCGCAGTGGACAACATTTAAAAGGACGCAAAGCGCACCTTGACTCGTAACAAGTGTTTGTGAATGTTTGTACAGTGTGGGAATCGAACCCAAAAAGACTATTAGCAAGGCACAGTGCGGTCTAGGAAGGTCAGGTGACTTAAGAGACTATGGCGCCAGCAGTGTACCTAGTTATGTAAAAATTTAAAATCTGTACTAAGTGTAGACTTTGATTAGTTTAAAAATAAGCTATGTGTCTGTATTATATAATTACCTATATGATATAATGTTATCACTGACGTGTATAGGACAACGCTGGGTTAAGGTGTAAATATACTCAAAACGAAAACTAAACGAGTTGTGATATATTCCATGTAAAAACTATGAAACATAAATTTCAATAGGTACAAAACTTTAGAAATTATTTAGAAAATGTTAATTTTATAGATGTAAATGTTAGTCTAGACTTAATTAATGATAACAGACTGTAACGAACAAAGAAACAAATGTACCTATAACTTTAAGACAAGTTTTTTTTTTTATATTTTGTAACATACACTGGACAACAATATGGGGTCCATCTATACAAACTAATACGTAATCTGTGAAAATAAAACATAATCTGTGAAAGACCTTTTCTTTCTTAATTTACAAACAAAGATAGTCAAGTATACTTAACACTCATATTTCTAATTATACTGTATCTACTACACTACCTCGTGTATTAGTTACCAGTGTAAAAAGTTTTAATATGACTTTGTGCCCAGTGTAAGTTGTTCCATTTCAATATGTATTACATTATAAAGCAAATTCAACTATACAAATGTTTTACTAAGAATATTTATTATATTTTAATGTCTGCGTACGAGCGTAAAGCTTTCAATGAACCTCATTGTATATAAGCGTTATATACCTACATTTTTATGAATAAAAATGTATTATCAATTTAATTTTATATTACACATCCTTTTATAAACCTACCCATATTTGTAAACACACATCTAACGTACACGTCTATGTATAAAATATCAATACAAGGCGAACAAAGATAGATAATGTGTACTACATTCCAGATAAAGGGCTACACTCAATGGTACCTCAACTCGCTATTTAAACTACTACAGATTTAGTGCCGTTGGAATGATAAACAATAACTTCAAACCATTTCACACAGTAGGGTGAATAAAACTTTTACAAACCAACAAATAAATAATCACTGCTATATATGAAACTGAATATATTAAGCACCTAATTCACATCAGTCTTAGATTTTAAGCTATAGTCTGCTCACCTATTCGAAATAACGACAAAGGTAATCTAGACGTCTAAGAAAAATTACAAAAATAACACTAATATATAAAGAGCCAACCTGAAGCGGTCTTCTATCTCAACTTTTACTTTTATCTCTCTCTAGTCAAATATGCCAACATTGTAACTTCCTTTCTACCGAATGAGAAATAAAAAACAGGCATTTAATCACAAATATTGTTTAATAATTAATAATAGGTACTTTATATTTTAACAATATATTATCACCCCTGTAGTTCATCAGATAGAAAGCAAGGTACGTTCGCACCGATATGCCTGCTTTTATCCCGCCTCTCAGCTTCTATAAAATGTTATTAAGACGAAATTTCGAACTAAATAGAAATCCGTTCAATGGTTCCTAAGATATCCAAACAAAAATATATAAAAAAACATTCTAGAAACAATATTTAAACACACTGTCAACAACTGTAATATAAAAACTCTGTGTCCACACCGGGAAACATAAAACTAAAAGCGTAGAGCGCTCGTTTATCCTTATACAATTATACTCGAAGTAACCAAATGAAAAACGTACATCGATTAATTTTATTTGATTTTATCTAAAGAACCAATGTCACCATAGACTAGACCGCGTTTTTACAGTTAAATTTTTAACAAACAGCACAGAGTGTGCTATGTGGCCTCCTCGTAGTGTTCGTCGGCTTTGACAAGGTTGGGCTCGGACTCGGAGCGGCGCTTGAGCCCCTCGGCGTCCGGCGAGCGCGGGCGCTCCGCCGCCGCCGGCGCCGCGCCCACCTCGCCCGCCGCCGCCGCCTTTATGTCGGGCGCACTTCTGCTCACGTCCACCTTCACATACAACCGAATATTAATACTGTCATCCTTTTAGGTATAGAGCAATTAGAACGTGACCCTTCTTTAGGAAGATAGGTATACAACAATATTACAGTACCTAGGCATACATATATTTACCGTCATGAGTTTCTCGCATGTGGCAAGTACCCACACTGAACATTGACCAACATACTGAATAAAGCTTCTCATACAGACGGGAAGCTCGTGACCAGCAATCAGGCGCGTGCGCGCGTGCGCATACAAGCAAATAAGCACTGCATACCCTAGTCCGCTGGCCTATGTAAATCTATATAATCGAAATCTATTTATTAAATACTACAAGCTGAATAATAATAAAATATACAATATAAAATTTTAGATACAATAAGAGCTTGTACCACTGCCATCTATTGGTCCGTGAACGAACTACTAAACACTCTAAACAGTCGAAACACGTCTAAGTAAAGAAATAAAATGAGTAGCTACCACCGCGCCGCACCACTGAGGTGTCTGGAAGCAGAACTAATCGTGCTTATCGCCAGTACATTTTGAACTATTTAGAAGTCAATAGATTACGCTGTCTCTATGACAAATATTTTGCTTGTGTGTGTAAAATGCACGTGTGTGCTCGCCGACTGAAGGCAGTGCCTACAACGATAATACAACTAGTTTAAATAGTTGTCAAAAACATCATAATTGTAGTTTATTATAGGCCTATTATTTTAGCAATATAGCATCGTACGACATTTTTAATTATTTCACAGAGCTGTGAAGAGAATTTTGAGCGCGTATTTTATTTGATAACTAAATAATTAGTGAAATTACCGGAATTACGGTATATTATGGAAAATTATACTTGTGAGATCTGTGTTGGTAATGTGTTTAAAAAAAATTAAAAACAGGTGTTTTCTCGACGTTGTCTTTTGATGACAAAAGTAAAATAATTTCTCTTGGACGCTGTGTTCGCGATTTAGATCATAGAAAAGTCGCTGAATTGAATTTGTTAAGATATTTCATTTATTTATTGTACACAGATATATATACACACAAAAACATTTATAAATGAAACTAGTTTTCACCCGCGGCTTCGCTCACGTAATCGTAGGTTAGGTTAGGTTTGCAACAGTTCTTTTTTCTGGATGAAAGATACCCTATGTCCTATTCTGTACCCCTGACAACGTGTATGCAAAATTTCATGTTGATCGGTTGAGTAGTTAAGGCGTGAAAGCGTAACAAACAAACAAACTCATTTTCGCATTTATAGTATTAGTAAGGAGTAAGGATGTAGTGCCCTCGCAGAGGTTTCCGGTAGGGAGTGCATACCCTACCAGAAATCTTTGTGCACGCCCCTGCCAGCAATGGCAGTCTAAAGGGCGATGGTATACAATTATATCTCTTAAGGAAATAGTATCACTGATGCTGACTACTGCATTATGCAGTGAGCATATTATGCCGATTAATTTAGAAAGCATAATAGTTCAGACTGAATATCTAAGAGTCCACAACACGCATCAAGAGCTCAATATTGGCACCCTATTTCAATTGAATAACTATGTTACGAATGCACGATCATTCGTAACATAGTTATTTATGCCCTGACTGGCATTTCAGACAAGCGAATTTTGCTGTTTCACTCGGGTAGGACGCACGAGTGTCGCAAAGCGCGAAGTCAAAGTTGGATATAAACATGACTTCGATCACTTGAGGCATGAACTTAGCTGATAAAATTTGAGCTTTGTACAGTCAACGACATAAGTAGCTAAACATTAAAGAAATTTGTGACAGTATTTTATGAATGAAAAATGTCGCGTTCATCATTGATACTGTTATTAAAATGTATAAATTCGTCGTTGCACGATAACCTAACTACAATAATAATATATTTGGTGTTGATATGTTGTTTACCTACTTATATGTTGTATTGTGTGAATTTCAATATTATCCGCATTGTGTGCGCGATAAAGCTTTGAAGCTGTTATTATATCACACCTGATTTGGTTAGTAATCATTCGTAATTCCACGTCTAATTTGTTAGTATTTAGGTAAATTTATATTAATTTATGCAGGAGTGTATGCAACACCACCATTTAGTCTCTCGTATGTGTCTATAATATTAATGAGAAGTACCTTTGACGTTCAGAAGTATGTATTATTTTGTGGCCTAAATGAGTACATACTTTTTGACATTCATAATTTTAATAATTTTAATTGGTAACTAACTTTTATCACTTATAATTAGCAATTATTCCTTAGGTATTTTAACAATGAAAATTTATATGCCTTGCAAATTTTTTTTTTACTGTATACTATATTCTGCTTGCTCAACTGCGGAGATCGAATGATGGGTACAATTATAGCGCGATACGATATAATTGTAGCAGTGTCTATAACATTTCTAACTCTTTCGCTGCATTAAATCTAATTATTCATATAGGTAATTACTTGAAATACAATTACGCTACAACTGGACATCACTAAAAGGTCTATGGTAGGTCATGTCAATTAATCGTTTATTTAACTTTTCATTTTATTGGATTGGAATAGACTATAATTATTGTTCTATGTTAATATTGTGATTAAAATATAAATCCTTTCACAATTACTATTTATTATTGTGTATGATAAAGCAAACCAAAATTTCATGGATGTTTATTGACTTATGTCGCTGACTGTACACCTCTAGCTAACCCTTCACCAGGTTAAGACGTACTATGTTTTTTCTATTTACCATTTCTGATTCAAGGAAATCCCCGGATTCCTGCTTCACTTGTGTATTCATCTTGTCGTTGAGATAACAAACTCCATTGAGGTCGATCGCGCTGTTGGAGAATATCGCCGCGGCGCCGACGGACGCGTCCACCAGCGGCTCATTCTGTAATATATGTTATAGATAATGTTTATGCTATGTAATGCTACACAAAGGAACAAAAGCAGTATGAACGAGTACCTATATACCTACAGGATGTCCCGTAAAGAATGGATATCCGTGTACTATTGAGTGGAGGCAGTGAAGTTATACGTGGTGCTAGCCACACAAAGTTCATAAGAAGGAGCTCGGATGCTTCGCGGATGCGGTGCACGACGCGTCCGAATTTCTTAGGCCCTTCGTACACAAGCATACGCAAATCTTCGATACCCGACGATTTTGGTCTCTAAGCGACTACCCCAATACAAATTCATAGAGGTTCGTACACAGGTACAAATGTCGGCGAACCTCTATGAATTTGTATTGCGGTAGTCGCTTAGAGACCAAAATCGTCGGGTATCGAAGATTTGCATAGCCTTGTGTACGAAGGGCCTTAGTCTTAATTATTTTAAACTTGGTTCCTACCTACGTCGAAAAGCAGTTCAATAATAAACAAAAATCCTAAATCGGTGTACTAATAGTGTGTTTGTACTACAGAAGGCAGACAAATTAATTTAAGTAGATATTGAAAAGTTATTTTGGATTTGCTCACAATATTATTTCCAATAACACTGTATGACCCTATAATATAACCATTACACTCTAAATATCGTTAACGATTCTTAAGACTGCGCCGAGCGTAAGACAGATAATGACAGAGCATGTGCGGCGCATATTCAAATCGGCGCGCGGCCGCCAAAGTAAAATTGTATGGAGGATTTGAAGTACTTTTTTGATAAATATGTATCTTTATTGTCAACCAATAACTTAAATATTTGGGACGGACAAATTGTAATATAACTATATATGTTTCGTTTAAGCTGTAAAATAGGATGGATTTCTACTGTTATAATCTAAAAATCACGTACCTAACACGAGCTTACGTTTTTGCATTTTTGTGCAAATTTATGTAATTTTGTAGGCGAAAATATTAATTATTTTAAGTTTTTTATACGGAGTAATTGTAAACACATTAATTGTTATGGTAAATGTATATTTTATATTTGTATTAAACAAAAAGTTTTGATTTTATTCTCTTAACTGTGATCGCCTGTTTTGGCACATTTCGCTCGGCGCAGTCTTAATATTACTTATTAATCAAAGTGCACCAAACACAGGTAGCAGTACTGATATGCGCCATACTGTCCATGAACAGAACAGTACGCTATTGATATACTTAGGAACCCAGAAATTGTTGAAATGAGAAATCACGTGTTTAGTGTGTGTTTATACAGTTGGCTACATCTTCTACAAGCAAAGATCTTACTATTAATCTGTAGCTATCGATAGATTTGACACGTTTGATGCTCTCCATACATTTAAATTTAGTAACCGACTTTGCCACTGTAGGGTCTTGCAAAAATGTAACTGAGGTCATGCCGATGATCACATATAACATGACGTGATGTGCCGTTATAATGGGTCATTTTAAAATGACAAACGAAATGTTGCCATAATTAAACATCAAATAAATGTTGCAAGATTAATCAAAAATTGTGTTAGTAGGCAATCTAATGTTATGAACAAACAAATGTTAGTTACCAGGATTACATTCTCAGGGACAGTAAATTTCAACTGCACCGGTTTTTTCGGTGGTGGCATTTCGGCTTCTGGCGATTTGTGGATATACGAACTATCCTTTGAAGTTATATCTTTTTGCTCTCTGCAAAATTAAATGACAATGATAACAATATTAAAAAAATATTACATTTTAAAGCAATTAATTAATTCCTTCATACTTTTTTGGTGTCGGGTGATAGCTCTCGCTCTTATCCATTTGATGTTGCGTAATCAAATCACAAGCCTTTCCAAGAATAACAACGGAGACAAGTACTCTTACTGTTATCAAACATAAGTAGGCGATAAATATCAAAAATATTGCAGCAAACCTGAAAATGAAATTACAAACTTCTTAATAACGTTATTTAAACGATCTTAATTGGTAGGTTAGCTCAAGGATCATCGCTCAAATGTGAGATTAGCGATATCCTATAGTTGAGTGACGAACTATAAGCTAACCTAATCACAAAGTAATAATAATTGTTTGCACACAAAGTTACACCCAGTGTTATCCACTCGCAAACTAAATTCAATATTCTTTCAGATACTTAACTCAAAACACAATAAAATAGAGAGGCTTTTGTGTGTTTGTCACACTAATCTGCTACTAGCTGAACCAATTTGAATATTGTGATACATGGAAACAAGCTTGGATTTACAATTTAGTCGTTACATTTAAATTGTTTAACAAATAAAAAAACTACTAACCCATCAACTTTTACAGCATGAACCAACACTCTAGTAATGACAACTCCTAGTGGCAAAGGTATAAAGCCCATGCGGCGAGCCACCAGATCCGAATGGTCACTAAAGGCATATTTCTGTCGGGTTTGCGCGACGTCATAAGCCAAGCTCACTGTGTATTCTCTATACACACCATAGGGAATCTCATTGAACCTGTCAACATAAACATGCAGTTATAAGAGCTATAAGTAGCAGTCTAGTCGGAAACTGATGAACTGCCACGCATTTCTGACTTTTCGAAGTTAAATGCGTATTAAATAGTTAATTATTGCTTGCTTTAACGGTGAAGAAAAACATCGTGATAAAACCGTGTGCGTTACGATTGCATGTCTGAAAGTTCTCCATATTGTTCTCGAAGATATATTAAGACTGTCAACCCACAGTAGGCCAGCATGATGGGCCATGGCTTAACCATTCTCACACTGAGAAGAGGCCCGTACGGCGTACCTAGCACACTGGGGGACACTTTAAAACAAAGCTGGTATTATTATAAGAGCCAATCTTTTACACGTGGAAAGATGATGATGCAAGCCTAGAGCCTAGAGCATTAAGATATACATCATCTTGAAAGTGAACCAAAAGTCTTAGGTGATTGTTATTAATCACTTGATGTAATCATCAAGTGATTAATAACAATCACCTAAGACTTAATCTTACAAGGTAATAATTGGTCTTATTTCCAAAAAATAAGTATTAGTATAATACAAACAAGTGTACATATTGATTAATCACCAATACAAATCCACTTGATTACTTACATGGCTCAAGCATATATCTATACTAATATTATAAAGCTGAAGAGTTTGTTTGTTTGTTTGTTTATTTGCTTGTATATCATAATCCAGAGAGTTTTAGATTTAGATGTATAAGAACTAATAGACATGATTATGTATACAAACATAAAATGAGGTAACTCTAGACATCTTTTAAAACTCTATTACAAATTGGGTAACATCACCTGATAAATGCTTACCTAAGTTGAGTATTTGTGCTAGTATCTTACCTTGTAATAAAAGCATGCTTGACCCAGTCAATGATCACTTCAAATGTGAGGACAAGTACACAATCAGGTGCAAGTATCCAAAACCGCTCCTCCCTCCACATGTATTCCTTCATAGTCTGTAGCACCACTATGAACAGCAACACAGAAAGATGCAGCCGCTCTCTAACATCACTACATGATACTTGGAACAGATTATTCTTGTCAAATTTCTTGAATACACTGCCTTTTAATTCTACAAACTAAAATCAGATTTGATTAGTAAATATTTAAATTAAACTTGTTTTACAAAACATATTTGTAAAACAAGTTGTACATTTTATTTTGCACAGTAACACTTAATATGTAATGGTACTTACATTGTTTGACATCATAATAATCAGCAGACTCTTATTATTAGAATTGAAAGCAACATTGAGTGTTGTTGCTTGGAACAGTACTAACAAACTGTGGAGAACTGAATTATTTATTGAGGAATAAAATTGTTTTTGTATGTTTATTTTAAGAAGCATAATTTTAGAAGTTTCTATAACCATGCCAAATCAATGCCAATCACAAACAGTCTAAAGCTCTATTTCTATCCTTTGTAAGGTAATACAATAACACTGCCATTAAGGATAATGACTCTCTGTCTGGATATGCTTTATATTTCATACCCCTGAGATGGAAGTAAATAAATGTCAACATTTATTTTGCAATGACATTATGAATTTATGATATTTCATGAAAATCAAAAATATTTAAAGCTAAGATTATAGAAATCTTACTTTCTCTATCATAATTTACTGTGCTCAACAGAGTTCACAATATTAAAATAACTGTAGTTACCCCCTAAATTGTACATTGTGGAATGCAAAATTGAGTTTAAGATGAGATAAGTAAATTTAGTGGTAATTAAACTCCATGACAAGTATACCAGAATCATAGCAATACATCTCCATCTCTTAAAATTATTAACCTAATCATACTAAGAAATCAGCCTAATTAAACTATGATCTTTAAAATAGTAAAATAATATTTTATAAAGGATACACACATAGGTCATGGCAAATAGTAAATGGGGTATAACTCCCAAATGTTCTCTTCTTCTGTCACGAGGCTCTGTAGCGGTCCAGAACAATGCATCTATAGTGTCTTGACCAAATGCTGAGAACAACCTGTCACCCACTTCCAACATATTGTAAAAGATATATAACTTCATCACACTTTGACTTTTCACTAAATGGTACATCATATTTGTGTCTATGTAGCACATAAGAATACTACAGACTAATAAAATAAAACCTTTAAGCACATCACATGTTTCTGCTGGTTTTAATATACTTTTGTGAGAATTTGAATAAAACCTGAAATTGAAAGAAAGTTCAATTTAGTGTGTTATTTATCAAATTATACACTGCAGTCTTTAATACCATAAAATTTATCAGAAATGTTAAGATACACTGGAGAAGAGATCATTAAATATCTCAGTCAACTACTTAGAAGGGTAGAATTTCAAAGTTATTGATGATTGCTAAATATATAGCAGATTACACTTTAGAATGTTGTGACAAAACTTACCCAAAACATCTCCTAAATAGTCTGTTGAGAAAAGACCAGAATGCCATAATAAACCTCAATGGAAGAAATGTGTAAACAAACAGTAATGAATCTGCACATTGAAAAAATCCATAAGCCATAAACTTTTCCAATTCCTGAGGGATCTTTATAAAAGAATACACTTTTTCCCTTCTTGCTGAAAATCTTTCTTCATCATGTTCCAGTAAATAGCCTCGAGTCAGCTCGACGTGCAAAAAGGCAAACAAGGAAGCTGGTTTTTCCCCATCTAGAATTAAAATTGTATGAATTATTTACATGTAATGATATTGCTACTGCAGACAATGATAATAAACAAAGTATATTTATTTACCTTTACACTTCGTTTCCTTGGGACCTTTATCAAAACTTACATCGCCGGACGAATGTTGAGTATTGGTTATAGACTTGAAACGTAACCTTTTGGTTTGTTCTTGCGAATCTTCGTTTTTGATTATCATCTTGTCAAGATTTGTTTAAACCCAAACTATCAATAACAATCACATTTGTATTGATTTTGTCTTCATTAGATAAATTGCGGTAAAAAAGGCTTCGAAAATTTATTTATTGACAATTGACGGATTACTAGTGACAATAGTGACAGTAGTGACAAAATATTCAATCGTAATTTGACATCTGATATGTTTGACATGTTTGTTTGGTTTATATTATTTTTTGGTTTTTTGTAATAAGTTACCTTTTTTAATACGTTTGTAAATATATATTAGATTAATTCGTTTTAAAATTAATAATGTAAATATATTCTAAATCTAAGAATTTTGACATTAGATTGTCAATGCTCACTTATCTATCCCCAACTCGCTTGTGCGTGATAGCAACGCAAACGTAGAGTCCGTCTCACGAAAGAAGTCCTACGGCAATAAGTGGAACTAATTATGAGATCGAACATATTGTCATCGTTTGTCAATTGTCATGTTGAATGTGGCGCCGCATCTGCGAGACTTCTTTCATGAGACGGACTTTACCTAGGCATCTTAAAACTATTTAGGCATCTCAGAATATGAAAGCAGAAACTCTTCTCTCCAATTATATTACAATCAGCTCTGAGTAGGATTATCTGGGAACGGTATTGAGTTGCTTTCACGACTCCAGTTTGTTACCATAAAAATACTAACCGACTGAGGTTCTGCAATAATCGACTATTACCTTGATACTTCGTTCAGCTCTAATTGGCACGCTATCTCGTTCATTCACCATCATCAAGTTGAAATTCGTTGCATACGTTAGCGGATTTTACTAATTTTACTATTAATTTATCATATCAATGTGGTAGGAAATCATCTCTGCCAATAGTGTTTATATCTAGGAAGATTAATAAAGCACCAAGTTAGATAAATACCACAATTATGGCTTCGAGTGAAGGGCGAAGTGCTTCGTCAAACTTGCATCAGCAAGACCTAACCAAATTGGTAAGTTAAAATAATTTCATAAATACCGCTTATACAGCCGTTTCTCATTATATTCACTACAGTTTGCATATTCTAACAGCAATTTTCGTTTTTGTTAATACATATCGCTGATAACCTTTACATCTTATATTGACACATGCACCAAGTATATGAACTATGTAGTTAGATACCAGTATATTTTAGGATGTAGATATTTAATGAGATGCCTCTGTGTGACAGAAAAAACTTTGTAAATTTTAATGAATACATTTCTGTGGCATTATCTTATGTGTACAAGTTTATCTATATAATATTATTCAATTATTTTAATTAAATTGTAATTTATTTACAGGATGTTACCAAACTATCTGCCCTATCCCCTGAAGTAATATCAAGACAGGCAACAATTAATATTGGTACCATAGGTCATGTAGCCCATGGTAAATCAACTGTGGTAAAGGCCATTTCAGGAGTGCAGACTGTTAGATTCAAGAATGAACTGGAGAGGAATATTACCATCAAGTTAGGTAAGCTCTACTGTAATATATTTATTACTAAGCCATATTTGCCTAAGTTTAACTCATTAGGTATTGTTGTAGATGTATTCAAATACTTAATTACTTTTATTGCATCATATTTTCAAACTAAATATAGCTTACCAAAGCTTTAAGGTGTTCATAATAAATATTAACAAATAACATTGACAAATACTATCATTGGACTAACACACTTAAGCCTTTGAGCTTTATAAATAGTATAAAAAAACTAAGACTGTTGAGAAGGAGTAATATAAGACATTTGTTTGATTTGATTATTATTTTGCTTGGATACAATAATATTGTAATTTTTTTATTAGACCTGTTATACTAATGTACGTAAAGTAATCATATTGCTGATGCTGTAAATAATACTAGTAAATGCTATGCAATATACCATGTGAAAGTATAATGGACACCAAAGACCTAAATTGTTTAATGATCTTTTAAATTGATAAAGTATTTTAAATTAACTAAAACACATGGTATGTTGCAGAGCGCCTGTCCGACTCGGTTGTTAAAATGTATCGTGAAAGAACAAATGAAAAACATGAAAATACATTTTTTGAAAAGTTGAAAAGGTCAAAGAAGCGACATTTGTCCATTGATTCTGAAGATGAAGTAGCACCACCTGCATCTAAAAAACAAAGAAGAAATCAACGAAAATCAGAAGAATTTATCATAGAAAAGATACTTGATGTAAAATTTTTCGAAGGAAAAGAACATTTCTATATAAAGTGGAAAGGTTGGTCTGACACTGAAAATACCTGGGAACCAATTGAACATCTTGACAACTGTCCTGAAGTGCTAAAACAGTTTCTTGTCAATGAGGAACTCAAGTATTGTAAAGAGATTGAAAAACTAAAGGATGAAATATCTTTCGGGAATCTTTTAGGTCAAGAAAATCTGTTAAAAAGATTGGAAGAATTTGAAGAAAATGATATCATGAAATTAAAAGAAACCTTAATATTAAAATTGATCTCAATGATAATTTTGCCAGCAGATAATGAAGAATATGCAGTTAAATTGGTACAGGATGCAAGAGACATTTTACAGTTGTATGTTTTAACCCGAAAGAGATGTCAGCAATTAATGAAATTAAGAAATTGGGAAGAACATTTGAATCAGGTTGATAAGTCTAAAAAGCTTATTGTAGAAAATAATGTAGATTTGGCTGGTCCTCCTGAAAATTTCACTTATATTAATCAATGCATACCTGGTGCTGGTGTCACAATCCCAAGTGAACCACCTATTGGCTGTGAATGTACAGCTTGCAATTGTCGCTCGAAGACATGTTGTGGTATGCAAGCTGGCTTATTTGGTTATACTGCAAACAAAAGGCTCCGTGTTGCCCCTGGTACTCCAATTTATGAATGTAATAAAGCATGTAAATGTTCATCAGAATGTTGTAATCGTGTGGTACAAGGAGGCAGAAATATAAAATTAAGCATTTTCAGAACTGCAAATAGTTGTGGCTGGGGTGTTAAAACAGAACAAAAAATAAGGCAAGGGCAATTTCTTTGCCAGTATGTTGGAGAAGTTATAACATTTGAAGAAGCTGAAAAACGAGGAAGGGAATATGATGCTAATGGCCTTACATATTTATTTGATTTAGATTTTAATTCTGTAGAAAATCCATATGTTGTAGATGCAGCTCATCTGGGCAATGTTTCTCATTTCATTAATCATTCATGTGATCCCAATCTAGGAGTGTGGGCAGTTTGGGCTGACTGTCTTGATCCCAATCTACCTATGCTAGCTTTATTTGCGACGCGTGATATAGAAATGGGTGAGGAAATATGTTTTGATTACCTTCAAAGGTCTTCTGAAAATGATGAGGTCGAAACTAATAGCAGTATTGTAAGTAAAGAAAAAAGCATTGATGATGTTCCAAGTGGATCATCTTGTGATGATGATATTCCCAGTGGATCTGAAGCCACCACAGCCATCACTCCAGTCTCACCTGTTAAATCTCGATTTGAAATTCAGCAACAGAACAGAGCTATGCTCAGGAATCTTACTGAATGTAAATGTGGGGCATTGAAGTGTCGAAAATATCTTTTTTAAAACTATGTTATTTCATAACTAGCCAAAAAGACTCAGTAGCTGAGACTATTTTACATTTATATATGTACTTTACCAAACTTTACAATAAGTTGATACCAATTCAATGGAATTATGAACAAATTGTAAATCCTCAGTGATGAGAACTGACTTATCAGTTCACATAATCTTAATTCTTATTAGAATCTCAATAAATTGTCTTGTTACAACTTTTAAGATCCCTAAAAAGATAATGGAATAATATTGGGGAAAAATTGTATTATAATATAATAGTAAGTATATTATTTTTACCATGGTTTAATGTTGGTTCTTGTTATAAAATGCATAAATAATTCAATGCAATTCTTTCCAAAAGTTATTTGGTTTAATTATGTATATACATAAACAATTTTTGAATTGCAGTAGATATCCAATTAATATTGTGCAGTCATTTATAGGATCACATCACAAAATATTTAGATATAAAACTAGGAATATTATGAAAATTTATTGTGATAATGACAATAAATAAACATAATTATGTAAATCTATTAAAAAAATTAAATAGATATCCTCAAAATTTATTTGAACAGCCCCATGTGCCTTGTGTTCTTGTTGATAGATATATATTTAAAAGGTGTTCTTTACTGTGCCTTATGTAAATAATATGTTATGTTTTTATACCATATAACTTCAGTTACTATAGTATTATTTTAGAATTTCAAAAGAAAAATGCTAATTATTAAAATATAATTGCATTCACATATCTTAGGTGGCCTTATATGAGGCTGCAATTGGTATATATTATGTACTGTTATCATTTTATAAAGTACAACAAGCATTTGGTATGCTAGGTATTTTAAATTGACTTTGTATAATTCATAAAATAACTTTAACTTTAGTTGTATGTTTTAGAGTTATGTAGTTTTAAATTTGACATTTTTGTTAGAATCTAGTTTAATAAAAATGTTAATTGACAAATAATATGTAATATTGTTTCTCTTTGGATATAATTCCGTCTCCATTATACACTATATTTAGTTTGAAGTGTGTACTCCAAAGCTAAAAGATTCCAATCGAATGTATTGATTACAAGAAATCTAAATAAAGACCGTTAAATAAAAAAAAACACCCCCTGGGAAACAGGCGTGAATCTATGTATGTAAATAAAAAAAATCATAAGCTTACCTTTATGGAGTATATGTAACCAAATAAGTATAACTAGCATAAAAATATAACTAAAATAATAGATTCACTTCTTTACATACGCATTATAAGATTACATTCACAACTGCGGTGCGTGCAACGACGCGTCGCATAAATGACGCTGAATCCCAATTCATTGATATACCGAAACAATAAGTTTGCTGAATCTTATTGTTGCAAATAGATTAAGTATGTGTACAGAATGTGGCATACTGGTTTAAGTGAAGCAACCCTCACCACTGATGTGGGTTCGATACCCACACCAGACAGACAATTGTATGAGCCACAAATAGTTGTTGCGAGCCTGGAGTCTGAGTGTTCTTTGTGTCAATTGTATAAATGCTTGTGCCCCGCCATACACGAATAACTTCTAGTACAGGAGTGATCTTTAAAAGACAAAGCGATCTGATTTGTTCACACATATTATAAACCTGTATAATAACGGACTTGGGCGTCAATTATATCTAAATCCCAAGTAAATTAACAAATCTGTTAATTCAAATGGGATTTGGATTAAATTAGATTTTCTACAAATATTTTACTTTGTATCTTATAGGTATGATGTATAGAAGAACAAGAACTATATGTTTATGAGGGTAGTAAACAACTGATACAGCTAGACAAGCTCGTGGTCAGGGGGCACTGAGTGTGGAGCATTTAATATTATTTTGCTCAATAATTTTAAGGTTACGCCAATGCGAAAATCTACAAATGCGACAACCCTAAATGTGCACGGCCTACAAGCTTCATTTCGGGCGGTTCATCGAAAGATGACAACTTCCCGTGTCTGAGACCTGCGTGTAACGGCCGCTTCCAACTCGTACGTCACGTCAGCTTCGTCGACTGCCCTGGGCACGACATTCTTATGGCCACCATGCTTAACGGAGCCGCGGTCATGGATGCCGCATTGTTACTCATTGCAGGTATGAATTAACTTATATTATAATTACGATGATCCAAGAATATATCTAAGTTATATTCATCAAAATACTAAACAAAGAAGAGCTTGTTCATCAGTAAAGTATTCTCGCACGTTGAGTTATCTTCTCGATAATATTCCGAAAGCACATTCGTGAATTTAAACATTTTTGTCGTAAATCAAAATACATTTCTGTTACCTAAATTTCCCTTACGCATTATTTTGTGATGACTCCGTGGCGCAGCGGCAGTGAATACTACTGCTGTGCATGAGGTCTCAGGTTCAAATCCCGAGTCTGACCAGCAAAAAGATATTGGGCTTTTTTGCTAAGAAAACTCAATAGTAGCCCGGAGTTATGAAGTTGGCGGTGTTAGACATCCCCATGGTAAGCAAATATAACCGGCCCTGCGCCTGATCTCTCTCTCCGGTCAGTATTTGATTTGAGGTCCGGCACATCGAATCTTGAGTGTTATGGAACACTTGTGTTTGCGCACACATTTTTGCTCTATAATATTCCCTGCGCAGATAGCCAATCCCCTTAAAATTGGCCGCCGAGACCGAAATTCGACCTGAAAGATATTATTTATGTCATGATGATGTTTAACTGACTACCTACCTATCTATGAAACATTTAAATTAAATAGACTACTTGCTGCTTTCTTGTTATTTAAATACTTAATAAAATGTTTCTTTCTTCAGGCAATGAGTCTTGCCCCCAGCCACAGACTAGTGAACACTTGGCTGCTATCGAAATTATGAAATTAAAACATATACTCATATTGCAAAACAAGATAGACTTGGTGAAAGAAGGTCAGGCTAAGGAGCAACATGAACAAATTGTAAAATTCGTGCAGGGCACGGTTGCAGAGGGTGCACCTATTATACCCATATCTGCCCAGTTGAAGTATAATATTGAGGTAAATATTCAATATCGTAATTTTGCTCAAATTGTACAATTATTATACAATAGTGGATAAGACTTCCCATCTTAAGGGCTTTATTATTGTCGTCTACCGAGCACAGTTTGACGGCAATAATTTGGCCAAGACTCGTTGCATGCGTGGCGATAATTTTCTTGTCGCGAAATCTAATTATTATTGTCAATGAAAGGGAAATGTTTAGTGTTTGAGTAAACAGCATTTACACAAAACAGTAAGGTGTGTTCATATTATAAGATCGTGCTGAAACAGAAAAATATTTAAGAATGGTGATTCAGGGAATTTACCATTCAATTCACCTAACCAATGAGAATGGCTTTTGCTGATGCCTAAAAGCAAATATAGAATATATTATTTTTGTTGAAAATCCGTGTGACTCACAGTGCTACCGCACCTTACGCTTTTTTACATTACATGTACCGATAGAATGGGGTAACTTTGATCAATCAATAGGTAGAATCGGGATTAAACTATATTTTTCTTAAAATATGCGAGCAAAAAATATACAAAAATATGTAAATATCGGTTTTGTATGTACTGTCGATTTTTTTATAAAAATATTTATCTTTTTATTATTTTTCGAGAAAAATAATAAAATGTCAGTGATCAACTTTAAACTATGATCGGGGTTACATTGATAGCCCCATTTTTATTGCGGCGATCGAAAGTAACAAGTCTCCAAACATGAACAAAAATTACACAAAACTAGTAAGTATGTACTTACATATTTTATGTAATTTTTCGCAAATCGGCACGGATCCATCTACAACGATTGAACAAACGATGACAATGATATACAATGCTGCCAGCCGTAAAGGAAAGACTGAAAGGATGCGTTGAAAATTCGCACAATTTAAGTTTAAAACTAAAGCGAAGTTTTTATCAAAGTCACCCCGCAATTCAAAGTTCACCCCATTCTACAGTATATTGCTATTGTTTTGATTGCCTTAGTAAGTAATATTTTGGCATTAGAACCATTTTAATTGCAAATGTGATACAAGTTTTAGCTTACATATATTTTAATAGTAAGAAATGAATTCCCAGGTATTATGTGAATATATCACAAAGAAGATTCCTGTCCCGTTGAGAGACTTCACATCGCCACCTCGGATGATCGTTATTCGATCTTTTGACGTCAACAAGCCAGGTTGTGAAGTTGATGATCTTAGAGGCGGTGTCGCCGGTGGCTCAATCCTTCAGGGAGTGCTCACAGTTGGAATGGAAATCGAGGTAAATATTTATTTAAATAAAACACGGCTTAGAGCTCGTGATACATGATTGATGAATTTGATGATGCAAATTTTCACAAGCTTTAGAAATAATTTTACATTGAGTTATCATTTAGTTACTTGCAAATTATTTTATTATAAGGGGAAATGTATAATATCTTAGTATGTGTAAAACGATCTATTTTAGTATGTAAAAGTAGTACATATTCATATTTGTGTATAAATCTTAACTACTGTGCAAATATATTATTTTCTTTACTACCTAACTTATAATTGTATCGTATTTTATAATAGGTTCGACCTGGCCTCGTAAGCAAGGATGCTGATGGCAAACTGACGTGCCGTCCCATTTTCTCAAGGATCGTGTCACTGTTTGCGGAACAGAACGAACTTCAGTACGCCGTGCCCGGTGGTCTTATCGGCGTGGGCACAAAGATCGAGCCCACACTCTGTCGTGCTGATCGACTTGTGGGTCAGGTATGGAACTTATTCTATTGCTACTAACATATCTTTGTCTACTATATTATATAAGCCCTGGATATGAACTATCCCACTGCTTGACACGGGCCTTTTCTCTGTGTTAGAAGCGTCTGGCCATGGTCCATTACGCGGTCACGCTGGCCCAGTGTGGGTTAGCAGACTACACATATATTTATGAACATTAGAACGAACTTTATTTACCGTGAAAGCGAGCGATAATGAACTATTTAAATACACATAATTATAACTTTTAAGTGTCAGAGGTGCGTGCCTAAGAATCGATCGTGAGACCGCCGCATGGCAGTCCAAATGGTCTCCCTATTGACTATTGCTGCTTTTTGTGTACTATAAGCTAGTTGCTTTTTTTGGACTATATTCATTGCGTTCTCTTTAAAGGTAACTGCTCTTTGTCACAGGTCCTTGGCGCAGTCGGTGCTCTGCCCGGAATCTTCGTGAAGCTTGAAGTTTCGTACTATTTATTGAAGCGTTTACTGGGTGTGCGTACCGAAGGCGACAAGAAAGCGGCTAAAGTGCAAAAATTGACTAAAAACGAGGTATGTGAATTTATTACGTGCGTAAACAAACTACTTCTTTACCTATTGCACTAGTGAGCTCTGGTTGCAAATTTCGAAGCAATTTAGTAATTCTATGGCTATCTCAGCACAAAATATAGCCACAGTATTAGTAGTGTAAGGTTATTAATTTAAAATGAAATAATACTGGCAAATGTGGTATTTAGCTAACTCTTCACGGCATGTGTGATAGACTTCAACTAAAACAACCTATCATCACAAGACTGGGGTAAAATCATGTCGGGTACATTCAGCTAATGTTGCTATTGCTGGTTCTATACTCGCTTGTAAGTGGCGGAATAACTATTTAGCAAAGTATCTATATTCTTATGGCACGTTTACACGCTTGGCAAGCCTCGACAAGTGTTCACGAACACAAGCGTGTGAACGGTGTGTTCAGCTTCGATTGCGTGAGCTTGACGCCGATCCGTGCTGGTGTCGGTTTTTGAACACAGATCAAAGGAAGCTTGCGGCAAGCGCTTGCGACGTATTTTCACTTTGGTGCGTGCTTAATGTCGCTTAAGAGCTCGCGCCGAACGGGTGTTTCTACGCTGCGCTGTATACGACTGTGTATGACTGCCTCATTGGTCTAGTGGTCGCAAAGCGCGACTGCTGAACACCAGGTCCCAGGCTCGAATCCTGGGTTGGACGAAGTAATTAATTACAGGGTTTTCCCTTTTAGAATTACTCAGTAGCAGCCCGGAATCAGGAAGTTGGTGGTATTTACACCCACATGCTTCGGAAGGCACGTAAAGCCGTGGGTCCTGCGCCTGATCTCTCTCCGGTCGTGGCGGATTGTCATCCCATCGGAATATGAGAGTGGAGAACATAGAGTACACCTGTGTTTGTACACTTGTGCACTATAATCTATACTAATATTATAAAGCTGAAGAGTTTGTTTGTTTGAACGCGCTAATGTCAGGAACTACTGGTACGATTTGAAAAATTGTTTTAGTGTTGGATAACCTATTTATCGAGGAATGCAATAGGCTATATAACATCACGCTACGACCTAAGAAGGCTGCGCAGTAACGATAAACGCGGGTGAAACCGCGGGAACATCTAGTATACTATAATAACTCGGTTTAGATTGGTCATCGCCGCCGCGACGTAAGCGACATCGGTTAGGACGACATTAAAACTAAAATAAAGAAATAAATTTATTATATTCTAATGAAAATATATTCTACAACGCGTTTCTATAATAGTAGGAATTATAATACTTTTTAATAAAAATATGTCAAGCCAAACGCCATAGCTGACACAACTTCAGCCTCCACGTCTGTCATGCTTGCTTGTTCAAAACACACTAACGCACTCACAACCGTATAAATAGCATCCAAGCGTTTTTAAAGGCTTGGAGCTTGTGAACGTTTGCCAAGCCCCGGCAAGCGTGTAAACGTAGCATTAGATATCACAACACGCTTTTGATCAATGTAACTTCTTAAATTGAAATTACCGGGCTGCTATCTACGCTCTTATTTACTTCCTATATCATGGAAACTAGATCAGGTTCCTAAAGAAGTAGAGGTGCAAGCACGTGCAACAATATCCTTACTAATATTATAAATGCGAAAATGAGTATGTTTGTTTGTTACGCTTTAACGGCTTAACTACTCAACCGATCAACATGAAATTTTGCATACACGTTGTCAGGGGTACAGAATAGGACATAGGACCTTTCACCCAGAAAAATAACTGTTGCAAACTTAACCTACATTTACGCGAGCGAAGCCGCGGGTGAAAACTAGTAGTATATAACACGAAATATGAATGCAATTATTCTGGCACAACGCGATAAAAACAATCATGCTGGGCTCGATGGCGTAGTGGTTAGTGTAACCGACTGCCACGCCTGAGGTCGCGTGTTCGATTCCTGCACAAGTCAAACATTTGTTTGCATGAACATGGATGTTGTGTGTATGTGTAGAATATTATTATTATATCACTGGGTTATTCAACAAAAACAGATGGCAATAATTATCAGGCCGATGACAACCTCTACCAATTATTCCAATGCATTTATGAGCGTATGGCAAGGTCCTGGTAGGAAGTGGATCAATTTTTACAACAAGAGTAAGGCACTGACAAAAGTTATGAAATAATCCGCCCATCATATTCTGTGGGACTCGTAAACAATACACATACTCGTACTTAATCATTTCTAAAGTTACTTACTAGAATTAATTGCTGTTTATTTAAACGTTTCTGCCCTACATCATATTTGACGAACCAAGTAGGTATAGCATACAGAAAAGCTCCTTCAAGCTCGTGTCCATAATAATCATATTTTCTGGTCTTTATTAATGTTCTTTATTTTGTCGTTTTTATTTGCGGCATCCAGGACAGCTTAATTTACCGAAGACTTCATGAGTGACAAACCTCTGTTTTCCATGGTCACCACAGTAGAACCTAACCTAACACATATTTTATAGTGGTAGGAGTGCGGGTGAAATAGTTTAATAGACCTAAAATAGAAACTAGCTTAAACAGATTTGACAAACATATATCCAACTCCAAAGAATGAACCCAGTGGGCGGTAGCAGGATACAGACCTTGACCTGTTGTTTAACAATTGTTTGTCTGTCTGATAATTAACAACAATTATATAAATAAACTTACATCGCAAGTTTAATACAAATCTTAAAAGTAGCCCGAGTATCAAAGAATCTCAAACACATAAATCAGTAGATATTTATATATTTAACATTACAAGCTACCTGCTTTCTGATTTAGTTAACATCAATATCGCTCTTGTAACATACCTAGTAAGTTAGTTGGACGTGTGTTATCCGTACTTAGCCACACAATTGGGCCATTGTGCGTAAGTGACCGACGCGAAGTTGTTCGGTTACTCATACCACCTCAGCTCCGTCCAGAAAGACAATAGGGGACCGGTGTTGCGCAGTACTTCCTTCATCGTTGCTAGACTGTTTAGTAGTTTCGCCCGCTGGTTGCTCACGCTTGTGCAATGTAGCAGCATGTGAGCCGGTGTTTCCTCGGTCTCCATACAGCCTCTACATAAGGGGCTGTCAGTGATACCGATGTTGAATAGGTGTTTGTTGAGTGAGCAGTGGCCTGTTATTATACCTACTGGATGTCGCAGGTTTTTCCTTGAAGAACTTAGCAGTTTGCGTGACAGATGTATGTCTAAGGACGGAAGGGCTTCCTTTGTCTGTCTACATTCCCTTGTTTCTGTCCATTGTTTTTCGTGTAGTTTCGTGGTTCTGTCGCAAAACCATGTTTTGAGGTTGGCAGAAGGGTATCGGGACAATTGGTTCGGGTCCTACCATTTTAATGCTTGATCCTCTCTTTGCCAGTTGGTCTGCAGCGTCATTGCCATTGTAACATACCTATAAGGCAACACTAAGTACTTTGTTTACAATCTAATTACAAAAAGATACATGTTGCAATAGCCTATCTTCTACCTACATATCTATTTTTCTAGTCTACGCGAAGAAGTTATATATTGACGAAGTTATACTATTGAATAGAGACTTGCTTACCGTAGGACGCACAAGTCTGCGTATCAAGTCATCCAAAACTAGTTCCAATATAGGTACACATATTTCCTCTAGCTCTGACTGGAAAGATATATAAACTAAACATATTACGCTGTTTAAATATTCAAAACTTTTTCATGCAAAGAACTTACAAAAACGTCTTTTGTATAACAAATTTCTTTTGCTTCCAGGTGTTGCTGGTTAACATTGGTTCTTTGAGTACTGGTGGCAGAGTAATCGCTACTAAAGCTGATTTAGCGAAAATAGCTCTCACCAATCCCGTGTGCACAGAAATCGGAGAGAAAGTGGCTCTTAGCAGGAGAGTAGAAAACCATTGGAGGTAAGATTATTTATGTAAATCAAAGCATTTGTTTACAATTATATATTCAATTTATACACAAAGTATTTGAGTCCAAACATGAAGCGTATTCAGGCCGTATACATGGCGGTAGGATAAATTTATCGACTAATTCATCTACGTGATTTTTGACTGGCAGGCTTGAATTCGACGTGTCAATTGAAATTATACATGTGACCATTTCGGGCAAACTCTTCGACAAATAGAAAAATACAGATTTTACTTTTAGCATCAGCGAAGTTGCGACTGCATCGCCATGGAGTTAGAGTACGATCGCATCAAATTCGTGTTTGTTAGCAATTGCCATTGCGTAATTTTGTGCATTTAAGTATTCGTGTTGCAACGATTTTTACTTGCAAGTATATCGTTCATTTAGCGTGTTTTAGTTTCATTCAGGAAATACTATACCAGGAAAGACATTGTTATAAATTATAATCTTAAAACCCTGACCAAATGTCACAAAAATAGCTGCGACTAGTAATCAAAATTTATTATCGTTAGAACAAATAATCCTAGATCTTATCATTTTACATTATTTCGATCGCAAATAATTCGCTCATACTAAAATATACAGGCCTTAGCGTTGTAACTGTATCGAATTTGTGGGAAATGACTTGAGTCGCCGGTGCTGGAAGTAACAAGCATGCTATGACCGTAACTTTCTTTAAAGGCTTTTATATAAAAGATGAGTTTCTCGTACATGAGCGGCGAGAAAATTATATAGTAAGACAGTGGTCCGACCGCCGACGATGAACGAGAAACGAGTAGAACTAGAAACTATAAACGAGTTGACGATCAGCGGGAAGCGAGTGTGTAGTTTCGATAATTTTGTCGCCGGGCTATAAGCGAGTGTGCAAGTGCGACAAGTGATTACTCGCACCACTCGCCCGCGGTCACTCAGTCCTGTGCAAACCTGCGCGCGCGACCACAAATTTTGCATGCACAATCGTCTTTTTCCCTCTCATTTTCTTCCGTTTTTTCAGAGTTGCCGCCGCCACTACACAAACACTATTTTAAAATACATCATCATCGTCGTCGTCTGAACTAGACAACAATGAGAGTTGCAATGATTTGTTGATATCCATACGTCTACTTTCAAAGCCGCACTGTTTAGAAATGATCATGAAAAGAAATAATCAAGCGAGCGAGCATCGCTGAACGAGTATCGCTGAGCGAGTTTATTTTTGAAAACTCTTGTCGCTCAGCGACAAAACTAGTAAAGCGAGTCGTCGCCGGCAGTGTGAACAGTCAGAGAGCAACTTTTCATATATGCATCTCTTTCGTTTACACGGAATGTATTTTAATTGTGCGTTTCTTGAGAGAGAAAATCGCCGATAGTTATTCGTTTTCTCGCCGGCGCGGCGGTCGGACCACTGGGTAAAGCGAGGTCTCCGCTTTACTATTCTCATTACGAGTTAATTAAATGATGATCCGATACGGGACTCGCTTTTATGAAATAGTATTAGTAATGTTACGTGCTGGGTTCAACGGATGAGAATGTAGACAATATTACCGACTAAAACACGTTTTATTCTAGCACACAATTAAACTTAAAACACAACAAACACTATACTACACTTTTCCACTGTAACTGCTTCAAACTCCGTAGTATTTTCGCTTCGATGAATACTTGACCGCTTACGATTGTAAAAACTGAGTCGGCAAGCGTTAGCCTTGCCCCTTTTATACGCGGTCAAAGCGTTTCTGGAGTTTTCTAGAAACGCCATACCCGGTATGTAAACAGTACGAAGATTCGAGAATGTTCGAGTGTTATCTCTACTATTCGCGTACCTACTACGAAGTTCCGTAAGACCGAAGATGCGTGAATGTTTCAGTGTTATCTCTGCTATTCGCGTACCTACTACGTAGTTGCTTAAGACGTCAATAGATGGCGTTGTAATAAATTATTAGACGGAATGGCCGAGTCTGGGTGTAACAGTAATAATAAACAAGGCTCGAAGCAATCGCTCTGTTCTGATGTAGATAGACTCGAAGTAATAAAGCCGTGTGCGTTACCGCAGCAAAATGTTGTGCTTTAGAAAGGTGAGAGTATAACAAATAATTAGTTCATCGTGAAGAGTAATTTGTTCACTAATAGCAATAGGTATTTGTTCAAGTTGTAGTTGTAAAGTTATTCGAGAAAAACAGATTTTGCTGCAGTAATGTTTGAAACATTACCCTGGCAAAATATTTTTCATAAAATTGTTTCAGCCCAGAAATAAATGCATGAATAGATACCTTTTGTTGCGTATTAAATGTTTGTGCACAGCAAAATTTATGTATATTGTGGTTCTAAAATGATTTAAGATTTTGCTGGGATAACGTTTTGGGATTGCCTAGATCTCAAAAACGACTCAACATAGAAGTTTGAAAAAATACCAATAATAGACCTTATTTAGCTAGCTAGCTTTTTATTTGATTGTAAGTGTACTGGTTTACTTGCAAATTCGTTTCTTTCTGAATTTCGGCACCATTTAATTACATTGGTGTTTATCAAACAAATCAAAAACTAATGTTTGAACAAATTTGAACTAATTAAGGTCTATTATTAGTATTATTTCAAACTTCTGCGTTGAGCTGTTTTTGAGATCTGGGCAATCCCAAAACGTTTCCGCAGCAAAATCTTAAATAACTTTAGAACCACAACACACACACAAAGTTTGCTGTCCACAAACATATAATAAGCTATCTATTCATGCATTTATTTCTGGGCTAAAACGATTTTATGAAAAATATTTTGCCAGGGTAATGTTTCAAACATGACTGCAGCAAAATCTGATTTTCTCGAATATCTTTACAACTACAACTTGAACCAATTTTGCTATTAGTGAACAAATTACTCTTCACTATGAACTAATTATTTGTTATACTCTCCCCTCTCTAAAGCACAATATTTTGCTGCGATAACGCACACAATAAAGCCATAGCAGATATGTTATATTCAACTATCTGATTCAGGTGACTCCCCTCTCATTACCAACGATTGAAACATTGCACTACATTCCATCACATTTAATAAATAATTCTAATATATATAATGATAAGCACATTTTTAACAGTTTTGTTTTCTTGCAGGTTGATTGGCTGGGGTCAAATTCAAGGTGGAGAAACTATCGAACCAGCAAAGAACTAATGTTTTACATAAGTTACTTTTATACATTGAATTATTGTATGTATTTAATAAAAGAAAATATAAATGTAAATAAAATTATTATTATTTAATTTCATCATGACCTACAAAGTTCAATTAGAGAGAACCATTTCTGAGTAAACAATTTATTTGATTTCATTCAGTTTGTTTATGATAATATTTTAGGCCATGTATAT
Source organism: Catocala sponsa (assembly GCA_963564715.1). Classification (NCBI taxonomy): domain Eukaryota; kingdom Metazoa; phylum Arthropoda; class Insecta; order Lepidoptera; family Erebidae; genus Catocala; species Catocala sponsa. Next base: position 13,396,095 of record OY751338.1, on the reverse strand, counting down.
AAAAGTATTGATATCTTCGTCATCTCGTCGCATGTATTTGTGTTCGATGAGCCATTCCAGCTGCTCCTTGATCATCTTTTTGGAGGGCAAGAACATGTTCTTCAAGATTTCAACCAATTCACTCTATAAAACAATTATTATAAATTTAATATAAAATAAACACATTTTTCGACAATAAGGGCATAAAAGAATCCTTGCTCAAACAAGCAGGCAACTTGGAGGGATACCTGCATCCACCAGAAAATCTGGAGCTTTTTCTTTTGTTTTTATTATTTGATTAGTTACAGACTGCTCTCTGCAATTAGGCCAGTTATTTCTTGCATTTGCAAAGCAGCAAGTAATTGACTAGGATTACAATGCACAGTATCCCTAAGGCTGCAAGTGTAAATGCTAAGATACACACTTACCATAAGGTACAGTCAAAGACTTTTGCACCTGACTGTACATACACTTATTTGTGTGATCAATTGACTTTAACATTTGCATATTATGTTATGCAATATTAGCATGTCAAAGAATTTTGTTTGTGCAAGAAAGAATTAAATTTTAGTAATTGTTGAAATATTAATATTGACCATGAATGAAGACTATGACCAAAATGAGTAACATAGTTATGCCTGCCAATAGTTACCTGTAGTGCAGTATTAGAAATGCGCTTCCTCATTTTCAAAATTTTTATTATAGCTTCTTGAGTTCTTAATATCCTGAGCTGCACAATGGAATGGTTGTCTTCTATTTGAGATCTTTCTGTGCTTAACTGGAGTCTGCCAATCAAATTAATCTTTCCTCTACGTTGAGGCTTACCATTTTTGATAAGTGCAAATTCTTGACTGACCCAGAAAGTTGTATTTTCTGCAAAATCTTTAGGATTCTGGACTAATGGTTCATAAGACAATAACTGCCTTTTAAGTTTTGGAAAAGCAACAAGAGACCATAAGGTTCGTCTTAGTTCAGGGTCAGGCAATTCAGTGGCAAGTCTCAGGTTTTCATAACTTATCTTTTCCATTGGTCTTTGATTCCATGCAAACAAGACTGCCATTTGGAAAGTAGTCACATCTAAATCAAACCTACCCACAGAATTTGCAAAAGTTATGGTTCCATTGCTCATGTGATGATACCACTGCAGCTTACGTCCTGAATGTTTCTTCTTATAAAAGTCTTCAACTTCAGGTATGTAGTCTTCTAACTCTAATGGAAGGCTAACAGTTACTCTTTCAGATCCACGGGCCCATGCTCCAGCATTGAGTATTTTTATGTTGATCGCGTCATGGCGAGTCGTCTCAGCTCTAAACTGAGTATTGAGATCCTCACTAACTTTAATATCTTGAAACATTCGAGCCAGTTTATTCACATAGTCGGCAGGCATTCCCACCTCTCGCAGCCATTCAACCATATCCTCCTCTTTTTCACTATCTGCACTAGAATCTAATATTAATCTTCGAGTCAAGTGGGCCTTATGATACCTCATAAAAACATCTTTGTTTTCAATATACTTAAGAACTAACAGCACATCTTTTAACCGTGATTCAATCTGCTCACTAGTTAAACGTTTACTTAATGGTGTCTTTCGTAGTAACATATCACAATAATTAGCAAGTAGTTCAGGGCATTTACTCTCAGGAGCAGTGCCTTTACTGCCTCGCAAGAGTGCTGAAGATGGCAGCTCCAATTTAAAAACAGTTGTATCATTTACAACACATTTGTATGCTTTATCACGTGCTGTCAAAAACCTTGGGTCATCCATAAAGGCTTCTTTAGCTAAAGTGCTGAATCGCTTAAACAAGTCTAATAAGCGTTCCACATACTTTTCTGAATCTGTTGTAATGATATCTGCAGAGGCCACCATGTCAGCTAATCCAGCAGACACTATGTGTGCCTCCAAGTCCCTAAGTATGGGCGTTACTCCTTCAGGCACTCTATCAAGGAGGCGGAACATGAGTTGTAATTTGTCTGTTTCTCCGGCTTTAATTAAAGGTGCACTCTCAGCTAATAATGTGGGTAAGTGTTCTCCAATGAGCACTTTCTCACAACACTGAGTGAGTGCTGCTACACTGCCACTACCTGCCTCTAAATATCTATGAGCACGAGCTTCTTCTTCCTTTAATCGTTGATCAGCATATTTCATGTATGATTGAACCCCATTAGCCAACAATTGCTCATTAGCTTTCAGTTTATAAAACTCCTCTGTAGCTTGCATATAGGCAGCCTCAAAATTTTCTCTGTAGATTTGTAGCTTATCAACAGAATTGGAGCACAGATTAACTGGAAAGTAAAATAATAAAATTAAGATAATAAACTTACTTATGAAAGAAAGTAATATAATAGGTATTACTCACCATATGATTCTCTTACACCAATAACTAGCTGTGAATCAAATGATTCTCCATTTCGTTCTGCTTGCACAAGCTTCATAGCAGAATCTTGTAGCCTTTGCTTGATATCCATAAAAATACTTTGATTCCATGAATCTAACATGAGCTTCCTTACAAGACTATCTTCAATATTATTATTGTTGTTCTTCTTTTGAGTGCTTGATGCATTGGAGCTAGTCACCTTGCTCGTATTATTTATAGAATTCTCTAACTGCCGAAACGGTGTGGGTAAATAGTTGCATTGTGTGAAAAACTTGCCCCATTCTGCAATATAAGCCTTCAACAGAGCCTGGTCTTCTCGTTGTGCTAGCACGCGATTTTGGGCTTGTTTGATGTACATCATAATATCCTGCTGAAGCGCATCCCTTAACTTATATGCACCTCTTTCATCCCATAAGCATACAGAATGGACAGCTTCAAATAGGCCTTGCCATTCTGGTTGGGTTACAGTTTCCTGCTTGAGTAGCTTTAAGACTATTGGGCGCATAGAAGGCCATATAGCCTCAAAAGTAGCCTGTCCTTTATCCTGTAAAATGAAATAATTCACTAATATTATAGACTGTTCAATTGTACGACCACTAAATTATCATTTTTTTATTGAATTATAAATCACAAACTGCACCTTTAACATGGTAATCAAATTATATTTTCTTCACACAAATTCTCTTTTCATAATCAAATATATCTATGGATATATTTCAAGCTGATTAGTATTACAACGCAAGTTAGGTGTCTCGATATCGGTTGATTATCTTAATTCGACGTTCGACGTCAATCATCAATGGTCGTATTTCCACAGAACAATAATACCCTTACGTGCGTATTTCTGTGCCCGAGAAGCACAGAACACAAATAACGTAGCGGCCGAGAAGGAACGAGACATATCACGTCAATATTCAATAGTCGCGCAATAAACTTGAATAAACCCAACTAAAACATTGTCATACAAATCGACTATATAATACAATTGATTACAATTATATACATAGCATGTCCTAGCCTTCCTCAATTACTTTTATTAATCATGTTCATTAATAATTACGCAATCATAAAAAAATAGAATTTAAAATAATTCATCTGCTCCTCGCAATAAATGTTTCTACTTTCAGAGCTTCCTCTTATCATTCACTAGGCGAGATAGAGGCGGCTTATTCATATCGTCAACACGCATCGGTGCACTTCCACCAGCTAAGTGAGTTTATGATTGGGTGAGAAAACGTGGTAAATTAGAATAGTCTGAATAAAAGAGAAACAAGACAAAAACTCATGGAACTTTTAACTTATGGAGCGGCAGCGACCCGCCGCCCGCCACCGTCCACCTCCAGCAGATAGACCGATTTAGGTGTTGTGAACTGTTAGTCTGGTATTACAAAAATTTACAGATAATATTGACATTAATTAGTTAATTAGTTAACAAAAATTAGTTAACTAACTTTAATATTAATATTTATTTCATAACTTAATAAAAATAATTCAAAGCAGATATTTAATGACTTAATCATTTACACAAGTTATGAAGAAATAATTGGAATTATCTTTTCAAAGTAATACAATTATATGATGACAGTTAATCTTGTAGAAATGCAACGATTTTATAAAATTAAAAATGAATAAATAAATCATTAAAAACGAATAATTAAAAAAGATGTACGTATACATATTTTTATTTTCTAATCGTGTTTTGTTTTATTTTTAAATTATTATTTAATTTATATTTTTTATTGTTTTTAGAATTAATAATGTTCACTAGATTTACAGTCATATTTATTAATACTTGCTAATTTTAACAGATTTATATACATTCACTGATACTTACAATCAAAAAGTGAGGTTAACCTCAAATAAATATTAAAATCATGCTCACACGTGTTGAATTTATAAAACGAAATATATAATCACTCTCACTTTTCTTGTAAATTCACTTAAATTTGAATAAGTCTTTTTATTTTATCACTTTCAAATTAATATATTGTTATTCGTATTTCAAACCAAACTTCAAAACTAATATATTGTTGTTATTATTATAAATATATTACATTATATTCTTTACGTCACTATACTAAACTTTGATTAAAAAATCAACATGGCGCGTAACCGAAAAACGTGACGATTTTTTTTACACTGCTACAAAATTTCTCCCATACGTCGATAAAGAAGTTACACTTCAAAAACTATTAAATTTGAAAATTGCCACGCAAATCACCAAATAATGCCTTGCTCGAAGAAGCACCCATCTTAGATTTATGAGAGTCAAGATGGCGGGTGTACCTAAATGAATCGAGTAATAACATTTACCAAAAAAATTTACCTAAATTGTACTACTTAGTACCTCGGTTAAAAAAGATTGTACCTCCTTTAGAAGGAAACCACAGCTAAATTTAGATACAGCAGCCGTACTGAAGTCAATATGGCGGGTGTTCTATAGTATTCTATTATTTTATTAGTAATCGTTACATTACTAATAAAATATAATGACACCAAAAAAATGTACCTAAATTGTACAATTTAGTATCTCAGTTAAAAAAAACTGTATCTCCTTTAGAAGGAAACCACAGTTAAATTTAGATACAGCAGCCGTACTGAAGTCAATATGGCGGGTGTTCTATAGTATTCTATTATTTTATTAGTAATCGTTACATTACTAATAAAATATAATGACACCAAAAAAATTTACCCAAATTGTACTATTTAGTACCTCGGTAAAAAAAAACTGTACCTCCTTTAGAAGCAAACCACAGCTAAATTTAGGTACACCAGCCGTATTGACGTCAATATAGCGGGAGTTCTATAATATTTTATTATTTAACCATTTCTAATAAAATATACCTAATAACACCAAAAAAATGTACCTAAAAACACCTCAATTAATAACTGAATTCTGCCACCTGTGTTTTTACCATAGACTTAGTGGAGTATATACTAAATCTATGGTTTTTACTTTGGGCGCTTCTTCTACATTTTCACGTCACTAATCACACTTCAGTCACTAATTTTATTCATTGATCACACAGATGCTACACATATTGATCAGCTCAGATTAGCTGTCAACTGTCATAACAAAATAATTCATTGCTTCAGTCAGAAATCGTGATATTTAAATTTGTATCTGACTTTTTGAATGTTTCTGTTATATTGACATAAAATACATTTGATTAGGTACCTGCTTTGTTATTAATCAACAAACGCACTTAGATCTACACATCATGAGTGGTTTTGGGGAAATAAGTGAACCTTCATCACGATCTGCATGGGAAGACTGGGATGATGTTCTAATCAAGGAAACCTTTCCACAGTAAGTTGTTTAACGAATATAAATGTTTTCTTATAAATAATTGTATATTATACCTATTTCTCTACTCTTTTATAGATTATCTCTACAGGTCAAGACAGAAACGCCTGCTGAAATAGATACATTTTTAATTTTGGAAGGTAGATACTTTTATGATCTTGTCAAAGTTCAACACGAGTTGGAACACATTGATTCCATCCCAGAAGTCAATCTACATTTATACAAAGCTAAAGCAGAAAACAATTACATATGTGTAATTAAAGACTATGATTTGGTACAAAGCAGTGAGATTGTGGAATTGTTAAAAGACTATATCACCAAAAGCAAAGATGTCGTTGGTGTATTAACCAAACCGCTTGTTGAATATCAAGTAGCACAATTGGTAACTAAAGATTTTGTCATAAGGAGTCTATGTACAAGTAGTCAAATATCAAGGTGCATAAATTCTACTTATCGCAATTTAGAACAACCAAACATTATAGCAGGAGTTACAGCTGGAGGTATGGCTCTATTGTTTAATTTTTCATTGATTATTAAGTAGGTAATACATTATTGGGACAATTCTTTATGCTTGCCTGTTTGGTAATGAGTACTGGCCCATTAGTAATGTGGCAGTGGCCACTACTTATCAAATGTAAAGAAATATCAGTATTGTACTTATGGTTTTAGTTTTGTTTAACACGTTTACTAATAACATAAGTAAAATAGCACAATTATGTCCTTTTCTTAGCATTGATCTTGATTATCTAAAATAGTAATACCAGAAAAATAGGTTACTCTACCCTTGACATGTCTTGTTTTGTTTCATTATTAGGCTAGACGTTCCCGCGGTTTCTCCCGCGTTTATCGTTACTGCGCCGCGCCCTCGATAAATAGGCTATCCAACACTAAAAGAATTTTTCAAATCAAACCAGTAGTTCCTGTGATTAGCGCATTCAAACAAACAAACAAACTCTTCAGCTTTATAATATTAGTATAGATACAGCCTGTCATTGAATTGTGACCAATAATCAGTAATATCTAAACCTGTATATAAACAAATTTAGACACAGTGAAATTCCGCACAACAGTTGGTACATGCTTAGGAAATTGCCACAAATAAAATATACTCATTTCTTTTTGTTTCAGCCTTTTGCCTGAGAGAAATTGTGGATAAACCAGCCATAGTTCTGGTATGTTATATTGAGCATTTAGAAGAGCAGGGAGTTCAGGCACTACAGGACTTACTGGAAAAATACAAGATAATTCCACATGTGGAAAAAGTAAAAAGAAACAATTTGTTGAATTCAAATTTATATATTTGATTATTAAATATAATAAATCTACACTATTTTAAATGCATGTTTTATTTTTAACTTCAATTCAATATATAGTTTCTTACATAGGTACCTATTAATACATTGAACGCCGTGCCGGTCATAAATGACCGCGAACAATACATTTTCTATTGTGTCTGTTATATGGCAGTCAATGTGTTAAACATAATAATATTGTCCTTCAGACCAAAATTTGGTTGCCGCAGGCAATCTTAACAGAGGCTGGCCATCTCTGCAGGAGATATTACAGTGAGAAAATATGTATGCAAACACAACTGCACTCTATTACCTCACTCTCATTGTCTGACGGGGCATCAATCCAACAGGACACTTGAAAGACCACGAGCTTTACATGCTTTCCGGGGCGCAGGGGCATGTCGCACTGCTTACTTTTTAACTACAAGCTGCTATTGAGAATGTCTCGTCAAAAAAACCGAGACTGCTTGCGCAGGAGTTACTCACACTACCAGTGCGCCACGTAGGCAGTCTATACTAAAATAGGTAACTGTATCCAAAATATTACAGCCAACTCTCAAGACTCGCAAACGAACTGCGACCAAATACCCCTAAACGGTTTTCAGTAGTGACCTATCTACTGCGGCGTATGTACATATACGCACAGGCGACATATTATGAGTTTATGTGGAACCTGGAATCGAACGGAGCATCATACGTCTAGCCGAGCCGAAAACAACTTACAGACTAAGCGACGTACGAAGGTGCCACCTGTTTTTATACGCCCGCCGCGCCGTACGCACACACGCTCAAGGATTTCCAAGAATCGCAAGATTTCCCTCGTAGATTGTAGAATTTTGTTTACTTGTCGCTGATTGGTGCAAATGAATATTGTGCGCATTAGTGCTTCGATCAATAATACACTAGATGTCCGGTAAGCGCTTCAAAAACGAGCCGAAAAATAAGAGCACAAATACGGTTGTGCTCTTATTTCAAATTAGTATGATCCAATCAGAGCCAACGTTAAGAAGTCAAAACGCCGCAGTGTGCGTTCAAAAATTGTGCAAATAACCACCGTAACATCAAGATTTTGGAAAGAATATCTTTTTTTCGGCAAGTTTATATCATTAAGTATTTTTCATAAAGTAAAAACCTAATTAAATAGTAAATATGAATCAATTACCAAATATTATGATTGTTTGACCAACGTTTGTGACAACGCGCCAACTATTGTAAATTGTTATTACTATTTTTGGCACTTTGTAATTTAGACTTTAAAACATACGTATAAGATTAAAATTGTTTTGATGTGATTTGAGCAGCGATCAAAGGTCGTAAAAATTAATTGCTTTTTGTACATAGCTTTGTTAATGCAACGTTAAGTATTGGATTTAAGGTTGAATTTGCATTAATGTATATTTATTTCAACTAGAATTCCTAGAATTACTAGAAAACCTACACTCATAATTGGCGACAGTTTTAAAGAGGACTTTTGTATGGGATTGTGTATCTAGTCTATTATTGATCGAAGCATTAGTGCGAGCGTTACTTGTAAGAACAATAAATTGAATATAAGAAGGTTTAAAAGTTGTAAATATATTCTCAGTCGAATCAGTCTACGTCACAGTAAATATATAATATATTTACTGTGTCTACGTGTTTCACTATAACCCTTAGGCCTTGTCCGCACTGCGATATTTCACCGCGCCTAGCGCGCACTGCCTTGCGGTGGAACGCGGTGCGTTTATTCTACCGTGCAGTAGAATAAAGTTATCATGCGAACTCCAACTGTGGTGCATACACGTCATCGTTATGGACTACGATACAAGAGCTGCTATCTGTATATACCTATTTATTACTAGCTGTTACCCGCGACTTCGTCCGCGTAGATTTTAACTAAAAAGTGTTTGTTCAGTTCGCAAAGTTTACGAATACTCAATATTTCTGTTTTCCGCGTATAGAAATACCTATGCTAAAACTAATGTAATTCTTCTACTTTGTCTCGATTTTTTTTTTATATTGGACTTATATTCATGTCGGAGGAAGCTATGAGTCGGGTTGATTGTTATTTACACGTATAATTCACAATATAAATTGTCTAGGTTATAATTACTTTTAAAATTCTTAATTTAATTTGATTTATTAATCTAAATAAAAGTTATGAATATTGTAATTCACGTAACGACCAATCAGAGCAGAGCGCGTGCTTGAGTGGGGTCGAGGCGCCATCTTTATTTTAGGAAGGCCGACAGTTATTGAGACACATTTGAGCGATAGCGACTGATCGAGTCGGAACGTTGAGTTGTGAGTTGTGTAAAAAGAAGTAAGATCAGTGCCCTGAACCCACTGCTCGGTCTTAACTGTTATTTTTCATTCGACATTATTGTAAAGTGAAAATATTGTTTATTCTAAATAAAAATAGTGTAAAACCGGCATCGTTGTGTTTTGTGCTCGCATATTACCCAGATAACGCCCACTAAACCCGCAACCACTACTGACGTTGCCATAGAGAACAATACATCTCCGACATCAGAAGTGGGATCTGAACTCCATTCTCACTGGTATACTACGTTTGAGATGCAGCAAAAGAACATGATGCAATTGATCGAGCTCAACAAGCGAGCGCCGTGTGGACAGCTGCGAGATGGTCTCTGTGCTGTTAGTTACAAAAATCCGGTGAGTCGTTTTCATTTTATTTCGATTCCGGGGCCGAATGTTCTCTTGTGTACCTAATTATTAATTAATTGTAGCAGACATATTTAAACGCACTCGTTATGATAATTCTGTTCAAATAACTGGTATTGATAATTCTGCTATTTGTTGTACCGAGGAACTTTGATTGAGGTTATTTTTAATAAGAATAAGCTTGCAATTTTGTTCCATATTCTACCCGAATATGTTATAAAACATGAGGTTATAACAGACCGTGATATTTTAAAATAAGGATTTACAATTACAATAACTTAGTTACTATTTGTGAAGTACCTTCAGTAGGTAATTATTTTTCATAATGTTGATTTCGAGGTCTACTCGGACAACATGCGAATGTTAATGTTGTTGTAGCTTAAATTTCATCGTAAATGGTTAACGAAAAATGCGTGTGATTATTCGGCTAATCAATCCAGATCTTATCGTTCAACATCGTCCATGCCAATTAAGCTTAGATAACAGGCAGGTTGTACGTACTAAAATTACCGAATTATAATTGTTACAAGTTAGAAGTATTTGTCCTAGACTCCTAGTTGTTAGACTTTCGCGAGTCCAGTTCTATTAGTCAAAAAGCGCAACGTTAGTGATGGTATAAGCGTGGACTATCGCGTAATTAATAGAAATACTGTGCCAGATGGTTTTCCTTTGCCTTTAATTTCGAATTTGATTGTGAGTCTGTTTGGTGCTTAGTTTCTTTAGCTGACTGACTAACAATGGCAAAAATGACAGCAAAGAATAATCGTTATTATTGACGCTTTTAATAAATTGTTTTATTGTTTCACTAGATTTTGCCTGCGTCTTCGTTCGCGTAAATGTTGGTTATGTTGAGTTAGGTTATATTAGTTACAGTCCTGGATAAAGTCCTACAAGTTACAAGTCCCATTGTCCTTTTCTGTTCCCCTGACATCATGTATGTTTTGTGATGATCGGTTGAGTTGTTGAGGAGTGAAACTATAACAAATTCACATCCGCGTTTGTAATACGTTGCGTATGGACATACCTAGCGTAATTAATGCACTTAAGTTTAGCATTTTTTTTTCAGTGTACCTTATCGCATGATAACTTAATTGTTTCTTTTTATAACGGAGGTAGTAAATGGTACAGTACAAATTTTATGTGATTTACGGATTAAGGCACTCCTATATTGTTTCAAACTTGACCGACGATTGTCTAAAATATTACGAGGAAATGATTGAACGCGACAATTTAAAAATTGTAGTGGGCTATCAGTTTATACAGTTCATTCGATAAATAGCATTTTGTTTTTTTTTTTACAAAACCAATGAATGTTGATACGTGTAATGTATTTTCGTCGTAAATTTTAACAGTAATGCAATATTGCTATTGATAGTTTTTAGTTGCGATACTGAGTGATTCTCGAATTATTATATCAAGGCCTTACGCCGCACTCTGGTAACCGTGGGTGATTTAAAAAAGAAAAAGAATAGGCTATAAGACTCGAACCGTACTGTCGACCGTCCATCTAATAGGCTCAGCCTTAATGCAAATCGTGCAAAGTATTGGTACTAAAGGAATTTCTAGTTTCAGATATTAACAGTTTCAGTCAATCCTGGTATAAAAAAGCGAGATGGTACGGATGTCATGGTGATATAATAATATTATCGCGAACCGACTTGAATACTATCCCCGATAGATTTTCTCTTCCACTCTTAGCTGATCAGATATCACAACAATCAAAGGCAGATTTTTGCATTTGTCTATATGCTAGTAGCTATAATCAAATGCCTATTTTAGAACCCGATTGTATCAAACTCAAGGCTATATTAAGCCCGACAGGCAGTTAGTGGCAACTAAGGGATGCAGAATTTTAGTCCTTGTTTATACACAAACCTGATTTCAGTTATGAACCTATAGTACCACAAGCCTTTCGGTGGTCTGTCATTAACTATGTTCACAAGCTAGTAAAGCATCTTGGGTAGGAAAAGATGCCCGAAAGTCTGTGACTACTATTCTTTTAGTCACATAATAAATTTTTCCATAATGTTCTCGAAGATATGTGAAGTCTGCCAAACTTCACTAGGCCAGCGTGGCGGAATATGGCCTAACCCTTCTCACAGTGAGAAGAGGCCCGTGCCCAGCAGTGGGACAGTTTAATATAGGGCTGATATTATTATTATTATTTTTGCCTTTGCCTTTCTATGGGCTATTAAGGCCTAGAGGCGTACAGGACTAGTAAGGCTCTTAAGCTAAACGTTTCTTTTTGGTACTCAGTTGCGTATAGTCGCTGACTAAGGTCTATGTTCTGCCAGCAAACATTTTAGAATTTTGTGGGCCCAACTGTATTAACTTTCATTTGAATGCTACTGGTTAAAATGGTAACGCGCAGGTTACTTTAGAGGTAATACTATCTTATGTAGAAACGGCGTGATAAATACTAGCAGGATGCGTTTAGAGCTAAAGCAGGCGAAGTTTAGAGCTAGCATAAGCTGGATGTGTACTGCATGACAAGTGATAGTCATCTTGAACTTTTTATCTTATGTGGGAGCCAGTCAGTGCAGACCGGCGACACTTCAACCCAGTGGGATCTTTTGTGTCAACTCTCTCCCAATAACGACTGCCATAGATGTTCATGGCAGCCGGGACCGACGGCTTAACGTACTCTCCTAGACACGGAGCAGGCGATAATTGTCAATCAATACGCACATAATTTCGAAAAGTCATAATTTCCGAAAGTCAGAGGTGCGCGACGTGGGTTCGAACCAGAGACCCTCTGCATTGCAGTCTGTTGGTCTCCCCACTGAGCTATCGCAGCTCATCTTGAACTTTTAATAAGACATGTAGCGCGACCTCTGGACCTTTAAGTAATTAACGATATTAAAGTAGCAGTAGCTATTTAGAAAACGAGAGAACAAGCGGCAAGGAACTTGGTTTGACTGTAATATAGCTAAACTAATAAAATTCCCGAATGGTGACCTAGTTCTGACTCAAAATGAAAAAAAAACCGAGTCAAACTCTGTTGAATCCTGAGTATGCCATTTAACATTGTGAAATTGCTTGATGGAGGCCGTTATCTTTTGAAGTCCCTTACTGGCAACTGAACTTACAAGTACGCTCGCGTTCATATAAGAAATATGCCTTGAAGTGAAGTTCCTTCCGAATTAAACTGCTGTGATTGGGCATCCGATATTGAGGACATTGGCGAAGGTACCATTGGGAGTACGTAGACACATGCCATGGCTATTTGGTGGCGCTGTACGCACTTGTCTGTAGTCGTAACAGCAACTCAGATGTGAGTTGTTCAGGGGGCGATGTGCAGCTGGTGGTGCAGCGATGACGTGGGTCTCGGAGGAGACTTTTGGTGGTGGTCGTATCGCGGGAGGCGATAGCGGTATGGGTGACTGCGGTCACTACCTGTTGAAAAGGCCATGCATGTCATTGTATGTGATCGAGATAGGTTAACTTTTGATCGTTGGTTCATTTGATTTTGCGAATGATCTTCACTGAGAGGATGAGATATTTAACTGTTGCAAATAAATAAAGAAGTTCCCTTAGCACAATTTGATCAGGTAGGCCGAGGTTAACAGTTTACTCCAAGATTATTTCTTGTTCACAGATGCACTATGGGACGTTGCAGATCAATGTGCGATTTGATGTCATCAAGGCTCAATTAGTTCAGCTTTCTAACAAAAACAAGGAAGCCGCGAATTGGCTAAGCGAGACAGTGCTACAATTGTGTTAACAATGCGCCGCAACAACCTAAGGATGTCGGACTCCAGAACAAGCCACTATTGAATAACTAATACTGCAACAAAAAAAAAAATGCCGCATCGCGACGCACTGCCCGAAAAAGGGAGTCTATGCAAGTTTGGAGCATGTAGACCGTCGAGTAGATGTTTGTACAATGCAGCCAGTTATGGATCACGTTTTATAAAGCCCTGTGAGAAGTTTTCATTTTGTTTCGATGCAGGCGCAGCCCAGGCAAAGTGTAGCTAACTGATTAGCAGGCCTATGCCTATGACAAGAAACTAGATTTACTTTGATAGCTATAGATGTCTTTGTCTAAAATGATTAACTAATGGTGTGTGTGTGGCGAATAGTCTCTTTATAAGATATCCTAGCAACATGGTGGTTGTTAAGGTTTAGTTAAGCTTTGCGAAAGGCGAGGTGGCCACTGAAAGCAAGGTGGCCATTAAAAAAAAAGTGAAGTCAGTAGGCGAGGAGGCCACTGATGGCGAGGAGGCCATTAAAAAAAAGGGAAATCAGTAGGCGAGGAGGCCATTAAAAAAAAAGGGAATTCAGTAGGCGAGGAGGCCATTAAAAAAAAAGTGCATTCAATAGGCGAGGAGGCCACTGAAGGCGAGGTGGCCATTGAAAACTGAAATTAGTAGAATAATAGGCCATTTAGATGTTAATAATAATATTTTACCACATACACACACAACACCATGGTCCAAACTAAGCAGAGCTTGTACTATGGGTATTGTTAATAATTCAAACTTATGTATTTATGTTATTATTAGGTATATTATTATAAGTATTTATTTAAATTTCCATTTATTATGTTTCATATACATTTATCATTTAGGTATTCATTTATATGGTAGTAACATTTGGTTAATAGAAAGTGTTTTAATTTTTTTATAAATATACTGTCTTTAATTTCATTTTTTATTTGCGGGGGTAGCTTATTATATATTTTTACTGACATGACATGTGGACTAGATGAGTGCATTTTAAGACGGGAGCTTGGTAGGTTTAATCTATTTTTATGCCTTAGTCTCTGGTTTTTGTCTTCTCGTGTTGTATAGAAACTTTGGTAACTTCTAACAAACTTACATATTTCTAAAATGTATAGGCTAGGTAGCGTTAATATTTTGTGTTCTATAAAGTGTGGCTTACAGCTATCAGTATCTTCTATGTGTACAAGTATTCGTATAAGTTTCTTTTGAAGGGTAAAAAGTGATTGCGCCTCTGTGCTGTTTCCCCATAGGATAATGCCATAGCTGAGCCAAGCGTAAGCATAGGCGTAATAGGTGACGAGTGCGGTTTGGATATCTGTGGATTTTTTTACTTCGCGGAGAGCATATGAAAACTTAGCTAATTTTGATTTAATTTTATTTATATGAGATTTCCAATTTATATGGGTGTCTATGTTTAAGCCTAATAAGGTAAAGTTGCTAACTACTTCTAACTTTTGATCTTGGAACGCAAAATTTATATTTAATGGCGCTTTTTGAGGCGGATGGAAAGTTATCAATTTGGTTTTGGAATAGTTTATTTCTAAGTTATGTAGGTTCATCCAGGATTTTATATTGTTTAGGAGAGTATCGAGTTGGTTATTTAATTTTATATTGTTCCGGCATGATACCAATAGGGAGATGTCGTCCGCGAATAAAACGCAGGGACCGTGTGTATTTTTTGGCAAGTCATTAATATACAGCAGGAATAGTAGACATCCGATGACGCTACCCTGTGGGATGGAGGCGTTGATAATTTCCTTGTCAGAACGTATACTTTGGATTTCTTTGGTATCGTTATTAAAAAATTCAATTTCCACTGTGTGCTCTCGGTTTAATAAATAAGATGCGAACCATTCATTCATTCATCCATTCATTTAATAAAATGTTATATTTAACTTTGTCGTAGGCTTTAGTCATATCTAACAGTATACCTATTGCGTATTCCCTGTTGTTTAAAATATTAAGCGCTTCCTGTATGTATTTGTATACTGCTAGAGTAGTTGACCGACTTTTGCGAAAACCATTTTGAGCTTCATCAAATATTTTATATTTCTCACAGAAAGAGTAAACTCGTACGCACATGGCTTTTTCAAATATTTTTGAAGCTGTTGACAAGAGGGCTATAGGACGGTAGTTATTAGTCTTTCCTTGAATTTTTTTTATGGATAGGTTTGATAATAGCTTGTTTCAACATGTCGGGGAACGTTCCTTCTTCAAAGGATTGGTTTATTAACAGATAGAATGGAAGAGTCAGTACGTCTGCACACTGTTTGATTAGAAATGGTGGTAGTTCATCAATGCCGTAGCTCTTTTTATTTTTTAAGTTTTTAATCAGGTTGTATACTTCTTGAGGGTTTGCTGGTCGAGGGAACATGGTATTTTCGGTAGGTGTGATAACATTTGTACCGCGGGGTGTATCATTTCCTAAATGGCAGCTCCCCTGCCCGATAGACGCGAAAAAGCTATTAAAAGTGTTTGCAACTTGTGTGGGCTCAGAGATTGTAGTATTATTTATTTTTAACTGGATATTGCACTTTTCATTTTTAAATTTTTTATTAGTACGCTCTTGATTTTTTTATTTTATTTATATAATATATTTTTTTAGCTGTATTAACTATTGTTTTTAGTATTTTTTCATATTTTTTGTAGTATTTGGTCATAATAGGATTTTTACTTTTTAATGTTAGAATTTTTAAAAGTCTTTTATTTTTGCATGACTGTTTTATGCCTTTAGTTAGCCAGTGTTTTTTATATTTGTTTTTAAGTTTAATTTTACGTACCGGTATGCATAGGTTAAGTGTATTTATTAAGGTATTACTAAAATTATAGTTTTCGTTTATATTTTTATTTTTAAAAATTATATTGCTCCATTGTATTGATTTTAGTTCAGTTTTAAATTGCTGAATATTTCTATCGTTATACAGTCTTTTTTTTACATACCATGTTTGTTTAATTATTTTAGGTATTTTCATGTGTAGAACAGTTCCGATGTGGTCTGAGAAACCAAATTCTTCTATACTGGTGTGCGTGTTCCTATTATCGAAGTTAGTGAAAATTAAGCCTAGAAATGTTGATGAGGTCAGGGTTGTACGTGTAGGACTATTTATGTGTTGAGTATATTTAAATTCTAGCATTAGGTCTAAGAACTGACTTGTTTTCGAGTTTTTATCCAATATGTTTATGTTGAAGTCGCCGCCTATAATTACGCTTAGTTTAGAATATTTATTATTTATGTAGTTAAGTATTTTTTAATTTGGTAATAAAATAATTCTTCCTCTCTTCTATTCCAGTACATAGTAATAATTAATATCTTTTCTTTACATAATTCAACTGCGCATACTTCCAAAGCATATTCAATCGACATATTAGAGATATCACATCTCTGGACGCTTTCAATATGGTCACGTAATAAAATACATACGCCACCGCCTGGTCGGTTAGCACGACAAAAAGATGCAACAATATTATATCCATTAAAGTTTACAAGTTCTAATTTTTCTTGTGATAACCAGGTTTCAATTATACATATGACATCAAATTTTGAATTATCTTGGATGAAGCTATTTATTATATGTTGTTTATTATTAAGGCTTTGTATATTTTGGAATTGGATTCTAAATAAGTGTTCGTCTGTATGTACGAAAGGAATCGTTCTGGGTTCCTGTATGGTTGTCTGGTAGTTGTTGTCCTTGGCTGCATGATATTCCATGGTCATCTTGTGTTTGGGTTGATTCTAATTGTTGTGTTTGGTCCACTGTATTTGTTAATTTTCCGTCTATATATACACTCGCGTGCAAGTAAATCGACTCAAGCCTCAAGTGCGCATAAAAAGTGATATAACTTAAAAATGCCTTATTTTACCTCTATATAATGTTTTACATAATTAAAGCCTAGTAATTGAGCTTTAAAACTATGTAAGTTGCATGAAAATCGATTCAGTAGGTTAGTAAAAAAGGTGAATGTCAAAGATATTGTAAAAAATTTTGAAAATTCATACAATTTCACAGTATTGTTGGGTATAAATGAAATAAAATGTGCATAAGATAAAAAATTTATTCGTGTCAATATTTGGTGTTCCCTCCTCTAGCCCTGATCATTGCTCTCAAGCGATTCTTCATCGACCTTATCAACTTTTTAATTGATGATTGTGGTATTCGGCCCCACTCTTCTACCAACGCAGTCTTGAGCTCATTGATGTTTGTCGGAGCTGGATTCCTCGCCCTAACTTTACTTTTGAGCTCGTCCCATATGTGCTCAATGGGATTTAAATCGGGGCTGAGCGCTGGCCAATCCATAGTGTGAATTCCAACTTCACTCAGGAACTCACGTGTGGCCCGAGCAGTGTGACATCGGGCATTGTCATGCATCAAGATGAAATTATCCCCAATAAAGCCTTGATAAGGGACAACTTGATCCAGTAGAACATTTTCAATGTAACGATCACTGGTCAGACCTCCTCTCCGGCCTCCCCCAGGAACGAAAACAAGGTCCGTTTTTGCTTCTAAGGAAATTCCAGCCCACATCATGCAAGAACCGCCACCATATGCAACGGTTTCAACAAAGCAGCACTGTGAAAACCGTTCACCAGGACGCCGGTACACCCGACCTCTCCTGTCGCTGCCATGGAGACACATCCTCGTCTCATCTGTGAACAGGACCGACTGCCATTGCTCTATGCTCCAATCCAAGTGCTCTCGAGCAAAGTGAAGGCGTGCTTGACGGTGGGCTGTGGTCAACTTCGGGCCTGTAGCGGGTCTTTTCGGAGTAAGGTTAGCTTCCTTTAACCTTCTTCTAACTGTCCACTGACTGACAGTTACTCCGCGAACTTGACGTAGCTCCTGCTGCACTTCCACGCCGGTAAGGTGTCGATTTCGGAGAGAGGTCGAGACCAAAAACCGGTCGTCACGCTCCGAGGTGCACCGGCGTCGGCTGGTATTAGGCCGCCGAGTGAAGGCACCACTCTCTTGAAACCTCCTGTACACTCTCGAGACAGCAGACTGACTCATATTCAACCGACGAGCGACTTCTCGCTGGTTCAACCCTTCTTGCAACAGGGCAACGACTTGAGCGGCTTCTTCAGGTGTTGTATCCATAATTTTCTTCAAATGACGGCTTCAATTTGCAGAGATGTGTTCAGGTCAACGTCTAGTGAGCGACTAATAAGAAAAAACGATTACAGGGGGTTTTTATAGCGGGTTGTGTCGCGCAAGTTGTGTATAGAGCGCAGAGCAGTTTATGGGAGGTTGCGTTCAGTTGCATTCTAAGGACATGTGTTTATTTAAATTACTGAAATTATGCTACCATTTTAAAGCCTAATTACTAGGCTATAATTATGTAAACATTATATAGAGGTAAAATAAGGCATTTTTAAGTTATATCACTTTTTATGCGCACTTGAGCCTTGAGTCGATTTACTTGCACGCGAGTGTAGTTTATTATTTCTAATTATTGCATACTGGCCGTTTCTTCGGGCTCTAATCTTTTCTTCTCGCTCTCTAGTTATTTTCTGTTATATATTTCACCATTCTTTTACTTAATAATTCGATGACTAGTGGTCGATTTTTAGTGAAGCTTTTTCCAAGCCGATGTACACTTTCTATGTAGCCTGATAACTCCACATTTTGTATCTCTCTGAACAGGGTAATCAGTGTACTATATAACTCGCATTCTGGTTCTTTGTAGTAGTCTGCAAGCCCGTATAGTACCAACTTTTTGCGATTTCTTTCTGTATAATCGGTTTCAGGATAGTTAGATTTGGTTTTTAAATATAAAATTTCGCTTTTTAGTTGCTCGTTTTCCTTAATTATGTTTTCTATTTTTGTGTTAATTTGGTCTATTTCTATTTTTCGTTGTTCATTTAGTTTTGTTAGGGTGGTTGTTTCTTGTTTAATCTCTTCCTTTAGTTTTGAAATAACCTTTGATACTTCTAATTGGACTGTATTCTGTATTACAGCAATTAAAAATTTGTTATTTTCTTTTAGATGTAGTAATATTACTTTGCTATGAGTCGGGTTGATTGTTATTTACGCGTATAATTCACAATATAAATTGTCTACGTTTTAATTACTTTTAAAATTCTTAATTTAATTTGATTGGTTAAATTATTCTATAGCTCATAAACATTATTAATCTAATAAAAGTTATGAATATTGTAATTCACGTAACGACCAATCAGAGCAGAGGGCGTGCTTGAGTGGGGTCGAGGCGCCATCTTTACTTTAGGAAGGTCGACAGTTATTGATACACATTTGAGCGATAGCGACTGATCGAGTCGGAACGGTGAGTTCTGAGTTGTGTAAAAAGAAGTAAGATCAGTGCCCTGAACCCACTGCTCGGTCTTAACTGTTATTTTTCATTCGACATTATTGTGAAGTGAAAATATTGTTTATTCTAAATAAAAATAGTGTAAAACCGGCATCGTTGTGTTTTGTGCTCGCATATTACCCAGATAACGCCCACTAAACCCGCAACCACTACTGACGTTGCCATAGAGAACAATACTTCTCCGACATACATATATTAAAATTACATATTACTACACATATACATTTCCCTGTTTGTATCGGAAATTGTTCACTATTTCATAGGGTTTGATTTTTCGCCGCGGATTTTTCAAAAGTAAAAGTAGCCTACGTTATTCCTTAGATGATGTTGTTCCTTACTTTTTCAAAAGTAAAAGTAGCCTAAGTTACTCCTTAGAGAAATGAGCTATCTGCCAGGGAAAGTCCCGTCAAAATCGGTTCAGCCGTTTCGGAGATTAGCCGGAACAAACTAACAGACAGACAGACAAATATTTAAAAAAATAGATGTTTTGTTATAAGTACCTTATACACTTTCATATGCATTAGGTAAAAGCTGTTATTTTGAAATTACAAACAGACACTTCAATTTCATTTATTTTTTCTAAAATCGAAGTAGCCTAAGTTACTCCGTATAACATCAGCTATCTGCCAGTTAAAGTCCTCGGTTAAAAAAATTGTACCTCCTTTAGAAAGAAACCACAGCTAAATTTAGATACAGCAGCCGTACTGAAGTCAATATGGCGGGTGTTCTATAATGAGAGTCAAGATGGCGGGTGTACCATAATGAATCGAGTAATAACATTTACCAAAAAAATGTACCTAAATTGTACTATTTAGTACCTCGGTTAAAAAAATTGTACCTCCTTTAGAAGGAAACCACAGCTAAATGTAGGTAGAGCAGACGCACTGAAGTCAATATGGCGGGTGTTCTATAGTTTTTATTATTTTATTAGTAATCGTTACATTACTAATAAAATATAATGACACCAAAAAAATGTACCTAAATTATACTATTTAGTACCTCGGTTAAAAAAAAACTGTACCTCCTTTAGAAGGAAACCACAGCCAAATTTAGGTACAGCAGCCGTACTGAAGTCAATATGAAGTCAATATGGCGATTCTCGCAGCTTATGAGGGACCTGCAGAGCATCCGTAGAGTCATTGTGTGGGTGGCGCGAGTCGACCCGGCGGCCAGGGAGAGCCGTAGAAACGGTGCTCTGCTGGCCGCCCGCGGTATAGTCCCGAGGCCCAACCGAGTCTAACCAACTAGGTTGGCTGCCTTATCATGCCGCGCATAATCTCGAGGTGGCTCGTCGTGCCGGATGGTGACCGGAGGGTGGGTCCCGGCGACCACTTTGGGGAGGGTACGGGGGTCCTTCCGTCCGTCGGATCGGCTATCGCCATACCATACAGTTATATGACAAAACTTGCTCTGCGCCTTGCCCCACTTTGCTGCGAGAATAGCCGCCTCTTTTTTTCACGCTTCCCCTTCCTTTCACTCTATGGCAGTACGAACAAAGCATTGTCGTTCAACAGCAGCCAATCGCCGTAACCCCACTGCTGCTTCCTGTGTCGTGGAGTTTATTAACATCAGAGGACTCCACGCTAACCTTAATGCCGTCCATCACCACCTGGAGACGGCTCGGCCGGCAATGCTTTTTCTAACGGAGACACAAATACGCCGTCCTGCAGACACGAACTACCTGCAATATCCCGGCTACGTGCTAGAGGAGTGTTTCCTCGCGAAAGCCGGGGTATGCTTGTTTGTTAGGGCGGATATTTGCTGTCGCCGTCTACAATGCCTAGAGGACCCTTCCTTCTCTGTCCTTTGGGTACACGTAGATCATGGCTCTTTCAGCCAAATCTACATGTGCCTCTACCGATCCCATTCAGGAGACGCTGAGACAACTCGACTCTTCAATTACCTGAGTCAGGCGGCAGACGACGCGCAGGAGCGGTTTCCGAACGCTGAGTTGGTGTTCTTGGGAGATTTCAATGCCCACCATGAGACCTGGTTGGGTTCTCCCAAAACAGACCACGCGGAACGAACTGCCCATGCGTTCGCTCTCACGCATGACCTGTCTCAACTGGTACTCCAGCCCACCCGGATACCAGATATTGCAGGTCAGGCGCCCTCTCTGCTCGATCTGCTGCTGACGAGTAACCCGAACCGGTACAGTGTGTCGATTCGTGCTCCTTTGGGCACCTCAGACCACTGTCTGGTTTGTGCCACAGCTGTTGTTGTTACGCCCCCACGTCCCGAGGAGGCAAGACGACGACTGTGGCACTACTCGTCAGCAGACTGGGATGGAATGCGGGAATACTTCGCATCCATCCCTTGGGCTCAACGCTGCATTGAGAACAGGGATCCATCAGAGAGCGCTACTGCTGTCGCTGGTGAAATCATCCTGGGTATGGAATATTATATTCCATACAGTGATGTCACGAGCGGCGGCAGGAAAAGGCCCTGGTTCGGGCGTGAATGCGCCGATGCTGTTGAACGCAAACAGACAGCGTATCGCGCTTGGACCAGGGCTCGCACTCTCCACGACCCTAACGTGGATCACCTGAAGGCAGCGTTCAACCAAGCCACAAAGGTCTGCAAGAGGGCATACTTAAGAGCGGATGCCCAGCGCGTTGCACGGTTCGGCCAGGAACTAATGGCGCATCCTACGGGCAGTCGTAGCTATTGGCGCCTGGCCAAAGCCGTGCAGTCCAACTTCTGCCAGACCATGCTGCCCCCTCTGAGGTATCCGAATGGATCACTGGCTCATCGGCCGCAGGAGAAAGCAGATCTGCTTACAAATCTCTTTGCGGCCAACTCCCGAATCGATGACTGCGGTTCGCAGCCGCCTAACATTGCCAACTGCGGCTACACCATGCCTGATATATGTATCAGGCAACGAACCGTTCGTGCGATACTGCAGTCTCTCGATGTTCGGAAAGCCAGTGGACCTGACGGCATCCCAGCTGTGGTTCTTAAAAAATGTGCAGCGGAGTTGTCTCCCACACTTACGCGCCTATACCGGACGTCTTACGTCGCAGGCATTGTGCCTGAGGCTTAGAAGGAAGCGAACGTTCAACCGATTCCCAAAAAGGGGGACCGTTCCGAGCCAAGCAACTATCGACCCATAGCTATCACCTCGGTGCTTTCCAAGGTGTTCGAGCGGATTATAAACACCCAAATTGTCCGCTACCTGGAAGATCAATCGTTGATCAATGATCGCCAATACGGCTTTCGGTCTAAACGATCAACGGGTGATCTTCTAGCGTTCGTCACGCACCTCTGGGGTGAGGCTATGGACAAGCACGGCGAGTCTTTGGCTATCAGCCTTGACATAGCCAAAGCTTTCGACAGAGTCTGGCACCGGTCTCTTCTTTCCAAGCTGCCGGCCTATGGCTTGCCCCCTCAACTGTGCACCTGGATTGCAAGTTTCCTGCAGAAGCGTCGTATTCGGGTCCTTTGCGACGGTCGCGCTTCCAAATTTATGCAGGTCAATGCAGGAGTGCCTCAGGGTTCTGTCTTATCCCCTACGCTCTTTCTTCTGCATATCAATGATATGTTGAATCTCGGCAACATACATTGTTATGCGGACGACAGTACCGTGCATGGGCGATATCTCGGACATCCTGGGGCCAAACAGGCTGAGGTTGAGGGGAAAAGGCAGAATCTTGTCGTTGAACTTGACCGGACCTTGGACCGCATCTATGAATGGGGTGCCAAGAACTTGGTCGAGTTCAACGCCAAGAAGACCCAGGCATGCGCGTTCTCAACAAAAAAGTCTCCGTTCCTTCCCCTCCCTTCTCTGAAGAACACTCCACTGGTGATACGTGACAGTCTCTCCATCTTAGGTATGGATCTTTGCCGCTCCCTTAACCAGAAAACCTATATCGAGAGCGTCATTAAGCAAGCTTCGCGAAAACTCGGAGTTCTGAACAGGGTGAGGCGGTTCTTCACGCCTGGGCAACTGTGCCTATTGTATAAGGCACAAGTGCGCCCTTGCGTGGAGTACTGTTCTCATCTTTGGGATGGCTCCGCGCAGTACTTGCTGGACGCTCTCGACCGGTTACAGCGGCGGGCTGTCCGTATCATCGGAGATCCAGAGGTCACGAGTTCACTGGAACCTCTGCAACTCCGTAGAGACATTGCCTCATTGGCATGTTTCTACAGAATATACCGCGGGGAGTGCTCTGAAGAGTTATTCCACCTTATCCCGCCCTCCCCTTTCCTATCCAGAACAACGCGTGCTGGGCTCAGATGCCATCCTTACACGGTAGAGTCGATCAGAGCGCGTACCAAAAAGTTTGGGTCCTCATATCTCTGCCGAACGACCAAGGCATGGAATTCTCTGCCAAGGCACGTGTTTCCTTCTTCCTTCAATCCTGGGTTCTTTAAGCGGGGCGTGAAAAAGCATCTTCTCAGGCCGTCAAAGTAGAGACCTCAACATCGCCTCGGCTACTGTGGGGGCGATGTGGAGGCCACTGCTCTTAGACCACACGACTGCTTACCATCAGGTGGAGTGTGGTCATTTTGACGAGCAAAATAAAAAAAAAAAAAAAAGGGTGTTCTATAGTATTTTATTAGTAATCGTTACATCTATATCTATACTTATAATAAAACTGTAGAGAGGTCAATTCTGTACATTGAATATATATTCAAAATTAATATTGGAGGATGAATGGTGATCGATACTGATGACAAAAATGCAATCAGTAAATTTTTTGTCTGTCCGTCTGTCTGTCTGTCTGTCTGTATATGCACGCATGGGTCAAAAACTACTGAAGGGATTTTAACCAAATTTGGTACGATTGTAGTCCATACTCCTGGGCAGGTTATAGGCTATATAACATAACGCTAAGACACATAGGAGCTGAGCAGTGACGATAAATTTGAAGCAAGTCGGATGAAAATGCGCTTTCGAGCTCTTATCCTCGCATACGTTGATCATATACCAAAAGTATGTATTACAAAGATGATGGTCTTCAAAAGATCTACAAAAAAATCCTGAATAGTATATATCTATCTTTTATAAATTAGCCACAATAACGTGTTTAATCGTTAGGCATTTCTTCAAAGTGTATTAAATACATAAATATATATTGTATTTCACATAGATATATCTTTATCAAACTCCCATATACAAAAAGTACACTTTAATATCTACTTTATAAAAAAAAATTATAGAAATCGGTTTATAAACACACAAGATATAGATGAAATAAAACTTCCAAATCTCGCCGCGCCAGTATGGGTACGGCGATACGGTTGATTTTTGTTTAACGCGCGAAACGGCCATCCGCTGCATTTATAAAACGGCGGGGGCGCTCACGCGCCGACTTCACTCTCATTTTGTTTGTTTGGTTGGTTGAACGCGCTAATCTAAGGAACTACGGGTAAAAATTAGAAAAATATTTTAGTGTTGGATAGCCCATTTATAGAGGAAGGCTATAGGCTATATAACAACACGCTACGACCAATAACAGCGGAGCATAAATGAAAAATGTTGCAAAAACTAGGAAAATTCTCTTATGTGAAGCAGACGAAGTTGCGCGGGTCAGCTAGTACTTATAATAAAACTGTAGAGAGGTCAATTCTGTACATTGAATATATATTCAAAATTAATATTGGAGGATGAATAGTGATCGATACTGATGACAAAAATGCAATCAGTAAATTTTTTGTCTGTCCGTCTGTCTGTCTGTCTGTCTGTATATGCACGCATGGGTCAAAAACTACTGAAGGGATTTTAACCAAACTTGGTACGATTGTAGTCCATACTCCTGGGCAGGTTATAGGCTATATAACATAAGGCTAAGACAGGTAGGAGCTGAGGAGTGACGCTAAATTTGAAGCAAGTCGGATGAAAATGCGCTTTCGAGCTCTTATCCTCGCATACGTTGATCATACACCAAAAGTATGTATTACAAAGATGATGGTCTTCAAAAGATCTACAAAAAAATCCTGAATAGTATATATCTATCTTTTATAAATTAGCCACAATAACGTGTTTAATCGTTAGGCATTTCTTCAAAGTGTATTAAATACATAAATATATATTGTATTTCACATAGATATATCTTTATCAAACTCCCATATACAAAAAGTACACTTTAATATCTACTTTATAAAAAAAAATTATAGAAATCGGTTTATAAACACACAAGATATAGATGAAATAAAACTTCCAAATCTCGCCGCGCCAGTATGGGTACGGCGATACGGTTGATTTTTGTTTAACGCGCGAAACGGCCATCCGCTGCATTTATAAAACGGCGGGGGCGCTCACGCGCCGACTTCACTCTCATTTTGTTTGTTTGGTTGAACGCTCTAATCTAAGGAACTACGGGTAAAAATTAGAAAAATATTTCAGTGTTGGATAGTCCATTTATAGAGGAAGGCTATAGGCTATATAACATCACGCTACGACCAATAGGAGTGGAGCATAAATGAAAAATGTTGCAAAGACTAGGAAAATTCTCTTACGTGAAGCAGACGAAGTTGCGCGGGTCAGCTAGTTACTAATAAAATATAAAGACACCAAAAAAATTTACCTAAATTGTACTATTTAGTACGTCGGTTAAAAAAACTGTACCTCCTTTAGAAGGAAACCACAGCTAAATTTAGGTACAACAGCCGTACTGAAGTCAATATGGCGGGTGTTCTATAATATTTTATTATTTAACAATTTCTAATAACATATACCTAATAACACCAAAAAAATGTACCTAAGAACACCTCAATTTAAAAAAATACACACTAGATCAGTTCGTACTGAGAAATAAAACAACCGTGTCTTGTGTCTAAGCAAACACGATAATTATCATGAAATATTGATATAGTTACATATACATCTATATTTTACGGATATTTTTAATTACGTATTATATGAACACGAATAGAAGCCCCTAGGCGAGACCAACATTGCAGTCTCACATTCGAATCCTGGGCGCGCGCACCAATGACTTTTCGGATGTTCAAAATGTATGTGCTAATTTGTTAAATAATGATCGCTTGCTTCCGTGCCTCGGAGAGCACGTTAAGCCGTTGGTCCCGGCTGTCATGAACATCTTTGACAGGCTTTACGGGGAAGTCACTACCCTCAAATATCCTGACATTAGTCTATTCAACCGAATAACGTTTCACCTTCTGGCCAGTAGCGATAGCCTAGTTGGGAGACCGATAGACTGCCACGCAGTAGGTCTCGGGTTCGAACTCACGGCACGCACCTATGACTTTTCGAAGTTATGTGCGTACCTATTAAATTGTTAATTATCGCTTGCTTTAAACGGTGAAGGAAAACATCGTAAGGAAACCTGCATAGAGTTCTACATAATGTTCTCGAAAATATTTGAAGTCCGCTAACCCGCACTTGGCCAGCGTGGTGGACTATGGCCTAACCCCTGCACTGAGAAGAGACCCGTGTCCAGCAGTGCTGGTATTATTATTTATTATTATATATGCAAATATTTTCATGCTCAAGTCGCACTACCTATTATATTATCACTAGTTATTACTGATTACATAATCCCACTTTTTGTATCTAAAAGCAAACAAGAAAATAACATATTTTACACACAAGACTTTTGACAAAACTAATATATATATATTTACACGGTTAAGATCAGATTTGCATAAAGCTCATTTTCGAGAACATTATGTATAACTCTATGCAGGTTTCCTTACGATGTTTTCCTTCACCGTTTAAAGCAAGCGACAATTAACAATTTAATAGGTACGCACATAACTTCGAAAAGTCATAGGTGCGTGCCGTGAGTTCGAACCCGAAACTTACTGCGTGGCAGTCTATCGGTCTCCCGACTAGGCTATCGCTACTGGCCAGAAGGTGAAACGTCATTCGGTTGATTAGACTAATGTCAGGATATTTGAGGGTTCTGACTTCCCCGTAAAGCCTGTCAAAGATGTTCATGACAGCCGGGATCAACGGTTTAACGTGCTCTCCGAGGCACGTAAGCAGGCGATCATTATTTAACAAATTAGCACATAAATTTTGAACATTTGAAAAGTCATTGGTGCGCGCCCAGGATTCGAATGTGAGACTGCATTGCAGTCTGTTGGTCTCGCCTTGGGGCTTCTATTCGTGTTCATATAATTCGTAATTAAAAATATAGATGTATATGTAACTATATCAATATTTCATGATAATTATCGTGATTGCTTAGACACAAGACGGTTGTTTTATTTCTCAGTACGAACTGATCAAGTATGTATTTTTTTTAATTGAGGTGTTTTTAGGTACATTTTTTTGGTGTTATTAGGTATATTTTATTAGAAATGGTTAAATAATAAAATATTATAGAACTCTCGCTATATTGACGTCAATACGGCTGGTGTACCTAAATTTAGCTGTGCTTTGCTTCTAAAGGAGGTACAGTTTTTTTTAGCCGAGGTACTAAATAGTACAATTTGGGTACATTTTTTTGGTGTCATTATATTTTATTAGTAATGTAACGATTACTTACTAATAAAATAATAGAATACTATAGAACACCCGCCATATTGACTTCAGTACGGCTGCTGTATCTAAATTTAGCTGTGGTTTCCTTCTAAAGGAGGTACAATCTTTTTTAACCGAGGTACTAAGTAGTACAATTTAGGTAAATTTTTATGGTAAATGTTATTACTCGATTCATTAAGGTACACCCGCCATCTTGACTCTCATAAATCTAAGATGGGTGCTTCTTCGAGCAAAGCATTATTTGGTGATTAACGTGGCAATTTTCAAATTTAATAGTTTTTAAGAAATCGATTTGTATATCTAAAATATACGTAAAAGTACTTAATATTTTTATTAAAGAGGCACCTCAGAGAGCGATATACTTACAGACATAATCGAGTTATATTACAGAGATAATAGAGATAAAAAAATTGAGGCCACGCAAATCACAAAACATCCCACGAAAATGATATTTTCTAATTTAAAATACATATTACGCAGTCGTGGTTCTTGCACAATGAAACGCCGAGATACTTTTTACACAACCAGTATATATTTCAGCAGAGTAACGTTCTAACTGACAGTTGTAACGAGAATGAATATTTGTTAATCTCCTACCTTATTTATATATTTTTATCAATGTATCAAATGGAAAGTTAAATATCGATTAATTACATTTTAAGGTGTAAAATTAGTACAGTAACAAATAACAATGATAATTATTAATTATAGAAATAACCAAATGTAAATATGCAATTATAACATAACATTTAAAACAATATAATACGTCACAACCGTGTGCTACTCTTGAGTTCTTGATAACATACATTATTATTTTACGATACGATACCAGGTAAAAGAATAAGTAAGTAACTAACACAGAAATCATTTTCTAAAACATTTTATTTATATTAGAATCAGTCAAGCACTATTTATTCTTTGTTAAAGACATTACAAACATATTATAACACTTATATAATAATAAAAAATAACAATTTCTCTTATTACAATCAGTCATTTGTTAGGAACATAATCAGTTCCAATTATCACAATCATTTGCTTATATTACTAAAAATTCTTAAAAAATTTAATAATCGGAATTGTCCGAGTTTTCATCGGCTTCGTTGTTAAGACAGGAGATCAAAGCTCTAGTGCTACCATTACAAAACTCAAAGTTATTTCATTTGCATAGCCAATAATTGATTTGTGTGGGTCAAAACTACCATGTAAACCACGCAAATCACGACCACGAAAATCAAAATAAATACTTTTCTAAAATATATAAAAACCTTTTAAGCAAATAAACTGTGTTTTGATTATAAGTTACGTTACCTTATATTTGTTAGCTACAATATTTTATCCCATAAATAAATTCACAAACTCAGGAGAAAATTGCACCACGCAAATCAAAGTTTTGAGAAACCATACCCACGCAACGAGGTTCTTACCTTAATTTTTCGGCAACGCGACGCGTCGTCACACTACCATCTACCCGGCCGTCGAAACGCGACCATGGTGTGGTAACTACGAACAAATGTACGGGTACGTTTTTCGACACGCGCGCCTCTAGTAGCAGTATCATGAAATAATTGTCTTTAATTGTGTTACAATATAGTTTTCAATAGATGGCGATATTACAAAATTTTGCTGCGGTCGCGTCTACTTTAGTGTGGCAAAGTAAAAATCCAGTACGATATTTTCTTTTAGTCTACAACAACTTAAATCAATGAAGATGATAATTTGTATAAAGAATAGTCGGCCTCTATGGCGTAGTGGTTAGTGTAACCGACTGCCACGCCTGAGGTCGCGGGTTTGATTCCCGCACAAGTCAAACATTTGTGTGCATGAACATGAATGTTTGTCTTGGTCTGGGTGTTTCTATGTATAATATGTATGTATTTACAAAAAAAAACGTATATATGTTTGTCTAGTATCCATAGTACAAGCTCTGCTTAGTTTGGGCTAGATGGTGTTGTGTGTATGTGGTAGAATAGAATAGAATATAATATAATATAATATAATATATATAATATCTAAAATCTCAGTAATAATGCCATGTAAAAGTATAATAGAGTTAAACAGGTAATATCAATGCAGATTAAAATATTTAACTGAATAAGATTTAGTAGAAATAGTGAGATCATCTAACAACACTTTAATAATTTGTATAATCTATGGATTTTAACAAGAAAATTTTCGATGAATAAGCGTCACAAATTTTGTTAATTTCTTGTTTTCTGTGTTTTTGTGGTTTTTCTACAACCTAGTACAAGTTTGAGTTGAAATTAGTTCCTCCGGCCAGGCATCGAGAGTATCTAAAAACGCTAAAGGCTTCTATTTTGTGGTGAATTTGGTCAATTTTGTCACTATGACTCAAAGATCATGTTGTGTACCAGGATGTTTGGTGAAGCTTGGAGACGGTAATTATAATATTATTTTTTGTAATGTTATTGAAAATAGTACACAGTCATTTTAGCATAAATTTTAATGAATATACCAGCCATCAACAGCTTACAGTTAAAGCACACAAACAGATAGGTACTTCAGCCAAATTAATACAAATAATTTTTAACAGCTAATGTGGGTATGGTGGTATTCTGTACAATGTACAGTGTACTTTGAAATAGAAGCATATCAAATGATGTAAAATCCTGTATATATTTCATGATGTGTGTCTATGTTAACTGAGCAATAAAGAGACATTTATCTGTTACTTAGTATATTACCAACACCTGGGCTAATTTATTTAAGACTAGATGTTCCCGCGGTTTCACCCGCGTTTATCGTTACTGCGCCACCCCCGTGGGTCGTAGCGTGATGTTATATAGCCTATAGCCTTCCTCGATAAATGGGCTATCTAACACTGAAAGAATTTTGCAAATCGGGCCAGTAGTTCCTGAGATTAGCGCGTTCAAGTAAACAAACAAACAAACTCTTCAGCTTTATAATATTAGTATAGTATAGATACTAAATAGTCAGTTTAAATTATAAAAAGATTTTCTGTGGCTTTTTGATATCAGTATTACTGATATCAAAAAGATATTAAAACTATATCTAAGCACAAATTAAAATAAGTTTTCTTTACTTTTCAGATGAGCGGAGATGTGGCCTCAAGCATCTTGAGACAGACTGCTGAAGTACCTGTCGCTGAGTGCCCTTCAAGAAGTGCTGTACAAACTGGTGTAAAGATGTAAACCAAGTACTCACTGGTATGACCACTTTTTGGAACTGTGATTATGCTATTAAAGTCGCAGCGCATAATTATTGTATAACACAAGAGAAAATAAAAAATAATACACATTATATTTGTTTATTTTTTCATGTTCCTTATCCATATAATCCCATTTTGTAATTTGATTAATATGCTGCCTATATTTGTATGCATACAAATATAGGCAGCATATAAATTACTATAAAAATTCTAAAGGAATAATGCAGATGTCTATATATACGTATATACACTTACGTATGTATAGGTATAGGTTGCTTTGTTTGACGTCTTCAGTTTAGTTCATGATAGTGATACTTGGCGGCAGCACTTATGCAGACCTCGAGCGAGGCTAGAGTTACCCATCTATAACAGGTATACTAATCTATGAACGCGACAAGTTGTAACTTGTAACGGGAATTATCTGAATGACGCAACATCGGGCCACGTAGAGGGATGTGCAAGTGAATTTACAATGATCCACGCAAATCAGTAACTACCCCGGGACAGTTATTTTATTTTTTTCTAGATAATGTAAGTCTTTTAGAACTACGGTAAAATTTTTCATAGCATTGTCATCTTCTTAGGACTTAGTGTTTTTTTCTTGGTAAGCATGTACCGTTTAGTTTAAAATATATAATTGACTAAGTGACTAGATCGGGGTTTGGGACACTCCACGAAAAGCAAAGAATGGGGGTATTTGATTTTTTTTATGATATTAAATATAAAGATAATTGAATAATAATCAATAACCCAGTTAGAAGAGGATTAAAGGTTTACCCGAAAAAAAAGTGGCTCGCTGACTTTTCGATTTCTATTATTTTAAGGTGATACCGCTTGAAAAACGTATCTTGAAGAATGACCCAGATGTTTTCCAAAAAATCCAAGGCAGTTTCTGTGTTATTTGTAACACAAACAACTGTCAACGGCAAGTGGCGCGCATGGATTTGACACAAGTCGAGCGTCTATTGTTATCTCTTTTTATCACCCGAAATGCTTGCATTAGAATGACGAGTAGCGCTTATGGTAAAATAGTTCAACTTAAATATGATCCATCTATAGTTCTCTCGATTAATAGTTCTATTATACCGTATTATACATTATCTTTGGTTTTGCACCCTAGTTCTATTCTCTGTGGTAAGTGACTACTATAAACACTGGCAACATTTAATTTCAGGGCGAATAGCGATTGACGATTGTCTTTTGTTAGCTTCTTTTCAGTAGGCATGGAAATGATTGCTACATTTTATTCATTTTCATTCAATGAAATTATGAACTTTTTTCACAGTGATTTCACAGGTGAAATTTCACAGTCAATGATTTTTCATTCTCAGTCGCAGTAACTTCGCATTTGGTACAATTTGCTTCAGTATAAAATATGAATTATAGCATAAGACTACCTAATGAATTAAATATTATGATAGCTTGTTTTACATTCGTACCTTACAGTGCAATGCTCGTTTCTCATAAGTAGTAGTTCCAAATGAATGCACTCATTGTTCTAATTTAAATAATATTTATAGAATAATTATTACTACCTAACTTATATGCACTACAATTTTAAAGTAACATGAAGATTTATTTACACTAATAATAATTTCTTACGTACGAGTAACTAACAGTAATTCTAACTTCAATTAGAAAACTTAACGAACATCGTGTTCAAGTAACAGCAACACGTGCTGTAAAATTTAATTTCTTATAGAATCATAATGTAAACAAACACTGCGAAATTGCGTTCTGCTACTTTTTACTGCAGAGAAAAGCGAGCCTTATGTTATAAGAGTAAGGGCTATATTTGTATGTACTCTCGAACTAATCAAAGTCATACCTAATGGATCAATACGTCACCGCGCGAGGCGATGCGATGAGCCGGTAATAGATAAGAATTAACAAAATAGTATTTGTCTCTTTCTACCATGCACTGTAATCGTTCGCTAGGCGCCGCGATTACTCGATGCAACTGTATTCCTCAAGTTTAAGTAACCATTTTAGCAATCTGTGATTTCATACCGTGAGTGATTTTTAGCGGGCATAGTGAAGCGAAGTAGCAAGTGTGACTGATGAAAAATCATTTCATATGATTTTTCACTGTTAAAAGTGAAATGTTCCATGCCTACTTTTCAGAAGGCATTTTAATGTATTACCAGCCGACGGGCATAAGCCAGGTCCGTAGCTGGTAACCGTTAGGATTATATTGAAACACGTAGACTAATTTAACTGAGAATATATTTTCACTTTTTACGCCTTGTTATATACCATTTATTATTCATACAAGTAACGCTAGCACTTATGTGTACAATAATCATTTACACCAATCAGCGACAAGTAAACAAAATTCTAACATTTACGAAGAGCTCTTGAGCGTATGTGCGTGCGCATAAATATTGCCACTATAATAACAGATGGCCTCTTCACGCGTCACTAGTTCGTCGGTTGGTTTCGTCGCCGCTAGACGTATGATACTCCGTTCGATCGCCTTTGGGCGTCGCTTGGTTTTGGCGCGGCAGACGTATGATGCTCCATTCGATTCAATAATTAGAGAACAATAATAATATTCTATCACATACACACATCACCATCTAGCCCAAACTTAGCAGAGCGTGTACTATGAGTAGGTACTATGTCTAGTACCATATTATATTATGGATAAACATATTATATTATAGGGGTCTTCTGACACAAGTATTCATATAATTAAAAGAAGGCCTCTACAACGTTTGTGTTTTAAGTTTTTAACCTGTTTTAAGTATTTTATTATTATTATTTGTTCACGAGTATTTTCCTAACGTATTAATGTAACGGCCTTTTGGGAGGCTTACACGGAGACATGGGTCCAACACGAAGAGGCCCTTCGAGAGTTTTAGTCAAAGGTGGGATGGAACACCGACAGCGGCACTAGCCGCAGCAGGCGTAAGACTATTGCTATGTATGTATTCTAATATATAGGCTATGGGTACGGGTGTTTGGTGGACCGGTAGGTATATTGGTAACTATGGATGAAAAACGGCGTCTGCCCTGAATACTCAAATAGCATCAATGCAATGGGCAGACGGTGACTCGCCTACTCACTACATGGGTCCCCCCTAAATAGCCACCATAGGCACCGGTGCGAGCGGCTAGGGGTGTCGAGCGGTGCGGCGCCGGATTCACCATCATGGGTCTCGTGACAACGGAGACCCGGAAGAGTGGGTTTCCCCGTAGTTATGCCCTTGAAAATTACACTTCCATCCCCAAGCATATAGCACTAGCGGCCTCTCTCTGACCGACCAACCAAGGCAAGCCAGAGTTGAGAGTCCTACGGGCGCTCTTGAAGTTCCACCCCAGCTAACCAGTAACGGCAAGCCCTAATCAACCCTCTCAGGCATTCAGGACCGCAGTCTCGCCACTCACATTCGCCACAAGCTGCCCTGCGGTTTGTGCGCTTTTATTTAATCTAGTGATACATTTTTTGTTTATATCACAAAGTGAAGGTGATAGTTTAAAATTAGTGTACTATGTTCTCCGATATCGCGTTAGTCTCATGATGAGATAACGACTGTCCCAGAGGGGTATTATTATTATATTAATAAGATATTCTTTTAAATTTTAATGGGTATTTTCTACTTTAAATTGTGTTAGTATATACTACGCAACCCATAATTTTATTTGAAAAATAAGATGAAGCAAATTGGACATTGAAAGAACCTAATACCATAGACAAAGTACTGTAGTAATTTTAAAATATTGCTACCTAGGTAGGTACCTAATTTGGTTGTCAAGTCTGACTGAAGTGAATACTATATTTTCTGCAATTCTGGAGTTTTGTTAATTTATTGACTTGTTATCGCCTCTATATTCCAGTTCTTTAGACTTAGTCAAATATGTCTTCGTATAAAGTAAGTAAGCCAACATCTACAAGCATGATTTTATTTACCTTTTCCATATAAGATGGCAAATGTCAACAATCGAGACATATAAACATCTAATTTTATTTATATTGAGAGCTATTTCTACTTTGAATTTTGCGAAATGTGTGTGACAATGTGTGCATAACTTTTTAATTATTAGTCCGCGAATATACTATTATGACGATTATACTTGCAGCCTATTGATTCTAAAAGGGAGGAATTTAGAAGATACTTGGAAAGGGCCGGTGTTATGGATGCTCTAACTAAAGTACTTGTTAGTTTATATGAAGAACCGGATAAGCCGGAAGATGCCCTAGAATATGTTCGTAAACATTTGGGCACTGATGGTGGAGACGATGAATTGGAAGCTGCAAGAGCTCGCATAGCCGAACTTGAAGCAGAGAACGCACTACTGAAAGGCGAGGCTGCTCCGGCGGAAGGATAAAACTTTGCTCATAATTACTTATTGTTTACATTATAATACATGTTCAATTTAAAGATCTCTATTAATAATGATCTCAGATAAAAATATTCTTGTTAATTCTAGAGAAATATAACTTAGTGTTATGGTTACGTGAGAGTATTATTTTTGTTATAAGTATATCTGATTTGGCAGCGTAAGGAACGCTAAATAAATTTTTGTTCTAATTTTTATTGAATTCTTTTATTTATTGCCTATTATGTATCCCTGCTTTAAACTAAGGTTTGATAAAGGATTGTATTTTAACCCATTGAGTTGCAGCAGCACACCAGCAGCCAGCCACAGGGTTTTGATTGTCTGGTATTCTTGAGTAGGCTTGACAGGTTAACTCTTAGTACAGCCAGTTTAAACATTATTAATTTCTAGACTATGTATGTTGTTTAAGTGCAAACTTAGTGATCACAATTACATTATATTGCATTGTTTTGGAAGTGTGATGATATCAGAAGGAAAAATAAAACACTTGTTTTCTAATGTGTGACTGATTTAAATATAATTGTTATTTTTTCTACCGATACAGCAAATAACTATTTAAAATTAAACGGCAGCACTGATCAGTTCGGTGTACTTCTTAACTTTGCTGGCAACACTCATATCCACATACTTGTCACCAATTGAAATAACCATACCACCAATTAGTGCTGGATCAACTTTGGCAGTCAATTGCAGAGTTTCATTGGCCTTAAGGAATTTCTGAAATAAAAAGGATTTATTGAACATGTAGGTAATCTGAAAAATTGCAATTACTAAATATTACTTTCATAATTATCTTTATTTCTAGTTTTTTGAAAAGGTCGATTGTTATTGACTCACAAGTGCAACCTTTTACTCTACGGTCTTCACTACAACATTAATTGCTGAACTCTGACTATGATTTAAACATATAAAAAAACAGACCTTAAGAGCAGCTTCCAAGTTCTGTCTTTGGGCCTGGTCAAGGGGTTTGGCGGTGGTGACTTCACAGGTAACTTCACCACGGTGAGCAGCCATCATGATCTTGAAAGCATTGATGACAGCCTCAAGTTTGCCAAGACGGCCATTTTCGGCCAGCAAACATAGCAGGTTGCTTGTTGTGGGGGACATTTTAGTCTGAAATTATAAAAGTATTAATGTTTGGCATTTTGGAGAAGTATTGATTTATGTTTACAAAAGCTAATAAATAACTTTGGCATTTTATAAATGTCCATAGCCAGTATGCTGAAACACATTATTTATGTGAGAGACTATAGCTTATAGCTCTTTATTGCTCCTATGATGCCAGCAGATGAGAAGTTAATTAGACTCATACCTCCAATTAAATTGTTAAAAAATTCTTTAGCCTTTATCTTTGGTATTCAATTGTAGATAATATAAATAATATTTATATCATAATTGGGTGACAGCACCACACCAGGGACTGGTCGCAATTTTTTACAATTAATTTTGTCTGGCATGCCAACACTTGACAGTTTAAAATATAAACTTATTTCAGTATCATATAAATCAAAAATGTGTTTCTATTAATTTGGTGCCAAAGTTAAACCAAAACCTATCAATTTTATATTGATTATATCATATTTTATAAGAACATAAAACAAAAGATGTGTACTATTTATATGATAGTACTGTGATTGATTAGTCTCATAATTGAAATCAGGAAGGTCAACAATATTGATTTTATTACAATTAATATGGTTCACTAAGTAGAATTTACTGTTATTTGCAGATTCATTCATTCTGCTGACTTCTCAAGACGCAAAACAATTAAGCCAATATTTATTAATTAAGTTTCAAGTATCATTGTAGAATCAGTACATAATATATCGACGTATCTAAACCAAAAAATCAATAACCTACAAATTCCAGTTAGGTAAAATATAATGATTTGTAATTGGTACCTGAGTAGCAACATGCTTCAGAGCCTCAGATTTCAGGGTCCTCTTCAGAGTTGGATTTATAATGAATTCCTTGAGTTTAATATCGGTCTTCATTGATTGTTGGAACTTAGACAGTTCTTTTTCAACTGTGTCCAAGGTTTTATTTTTCGAAGCAGCAGAATAGAGAGCGGATGCGTATCTGCCTTCCAAACCAAAAACTTGTACAGGAGGCTTAACCATCTGCGCTGCAGCAGCCGACGTGCTCAGGGATCGCACCTACAAAAACATTACGTAACGTAATTCTTCAAATCAGCACGATAACATTAAATTACAGCATATATAAATAAATATTCACCAGCATATTTCCCTTTGTGAAAGACATGATGATACCAGAAGTAGGTGACGAATTAAAACAACTTTTACAAATGTATAGGCAATAGTAGGATCTCAATCAGTCGGTTCACTCGAGAGTCGAGCAACCGCACCTGCCAAAACGGTGCGAGTTTTGACAATAATTTGTAGGTATTGCTAGTTATAAAAAATCCTAGGCTCATAGGTGGAAGTAATAAAAGGATGAAGGACTTACATTTATTTAGAAGAAGACCAAACATTATATCACAATTACATAATATACAAATCCTATTTATATGTATACATATAAATAGGATTTGTATATTATGTAGTTGTGACACCTATAGGTGTCACTTTGACTCTTTTAGAAATACATTTATCATGCATCTAACCATTTAAAGGTTATGACAGGAATGCCTCAGTTTCATCATAGGATTTGTTTCGGAGAAATAATCGGACATTATTGTTACATAAAAAGTTTGATGAACCATATACCGCACATGTTAAATTTATTTTATTATATAGATAGGGGGCCAAGTAATAAGAGAAACACTTAGTAAAAGTTGTCCGCGGTTTAGGAACAAGGCAAATTTTGTCTTTTCGACGTTTTGTTAGCTTTTTGTATGAAGTGTTTCTGTGTTGTAAAAGGATTGTGTGTAATATAAATAACTGTCGCACATTAAGTACGTTACATATTTTTTACAATAAGTTAGTAGAGAACATAATCGTTCTACATCTTGCTACCTTAAGTATGGCCCTGTGTGCGATTTGCAATGGCATAAGTACCGTTTTGCGCCTAAAGAGGCCTAGATACAAGCAAAAATAAATAAAAGAAGGAAATTGAAGTTTGAATATTATTATCGATGAAACCACATGACCACAACGTTATCGATTAACTTCATTTAAAGTGGCAACTTCATATTTAAAATTTAAACCCATATTATTTATGAATTCCATGAATTAACATAGCATTGGTACATTCATTCTATGGTTATAATGAACTAGATGTTCCCGCGGTTTCACCCGCGTTTATCGTTACTGCGCCGCCCCCGTGGGTCGTAGCGTGATGTTCCGTGTACCGTTCGGTAAGGAGCCGACCATGACCAAGCGTCTGAGCCGCGCAGCATGGTATCTCGTAGTTTTCTGCCGGCCTTGCACATCATAAATGCGCGCGCAGTACAAACTTAATCATTATTTTGCTGCGTATGTTATTTTAAAACTGCGATATCTTCTAAGATATTCATTGAAATCGAATGATGTAAAGGGCAATTTTGTTTTAAATTAAATACTTGTGATGAATAATGCATTTATTTGGATAAGGATTAATATCATGTTTATAAAAATACCTTCGCAAATAATGCATTATTTTAGAACAAATTTGGTTAGTATAAAAAAGGTTATAGTGAGCCAACCTTAAAAGATAGACACATGCTGTCGCGGACTTTTTTTTAGAACTTTTTAAGGGGAACAATTCTCTCATACATGATTTTTGCGAAACTTTAACGGTTTACGCAGCGCACGCAGCGGAAGCTCTCAAAAGGAAAAAACCCTCCGATTTTGAAACATTCTTCATTAGTGCTTTGCTCCTATTGATCTTAGCGTGATGATATATAGCCTATAGCCTTCCTCGATAAATGGGCTATCTAACACTGAAAGAATTTTTCAAATCGGACCAGTAGTTCCTGAGATTAGCGCGTCCAAGCAAACAAACAAACAAACTCTTCAGCTTTATAATATTAGTATAGATTACATAATACATTTTGACATAAATAGATTTTTTGGTTTTACATTTTCGCAATGGTTTTCATTAATTAATTTTCATTTTTCACATTAATGTTGGCAACAATGATGTTTACTACTAGGTACTACTTTTACGTCATACTGGTTGCAAGGCATACGGCATACCAGAGCAGGGTTGCCAATTTATGGGGAATTCTCCAAACTGCGGGGAATCTCAAGTTGGTTGGGGATTTATTGGGGATTGGCTTTATGCGGGGAAAATGCAGGGATTTTAAAATCTTCCTGTTTTTTATTAAATCATATTAAAAATTGTAATAAATATAAAAATTAATAAAGAAAGAATACTTTGGCAGTATCTAGTAGCTACTGTGAATATTAAAAACGGTGAATAATGTTCGCAAACATAAAAATAATGACGTTCTTGTTGCTCATGCTGCCATTTTCAAAGGTCGAACGTAAATTTAGGGAACTTAGAAATTAAAATACAGAAATCCGCATTCGGCTAAATTTAGATACTGTAATATCTATAATGGCAGCAAGAGACAAGAGACGGGAATAAAAAATTTGGCGGCAGTGTCAAGTTTAACCCTTTGAGCAAAATGGTTGCAACAAATATGTATATAGGAAAAGTGTAACGGTACAAAACGTAAAAATAATAATAAAAAATAGTTAAAACGGTTTTCATTGTTTAAAACATTGATATATAAAACCCCTAGATACACAATCCCATACAAAACTTACACTTAAAACTGTCCTCAGTTGCTTATAGGTAGTTATATTAACTATATAAAGTTTCATTAATGCAAATTAAACCTTACCGCCTTAATTTTAAGTTGAATATACAAGGCTATCTAAAAAAGGTAATAAAGTTTTACGAACAGAGTTCGCATGAATGAATGGAGTCGAATACTGTTTTTACAAATTCTGTGCAATATTCTGTGCAATATTAATTTGTTCTTTCTTCAACACAACTATAATAAAAAAAAATGAATGTAAGTTAATATTCTGACGTAATTATGTAGAAATTATAAAATGCACGTGAATGTGTGTTTTAAACACATATTTTTTTTTACTTTTACCTTAATATATAACAGTAATAGATAATTAATACGCACGTAAATTATATTACGAGTATGTTTAATTGCTGTTCATATATTTGGTTCCCCGACTTTGAAATTATACGTGTTTGAACATTACGCGAGTGATTGTACATACAAATTAAAGTAACATAAAACGATTAAACGAGAGAGACAATTTAGATTTCAAACTTGAAAAGATACGACATAATAATATTTTTAATTTCCTTGAAATAAATTGAGTTTATTGTATAATTTTCTTTTTGACGGATTTTAATTTTTTTCGTATCTTTCTTTGTTATATTATAATGCAATCTTATCTTGATATATCTCTCGATAATAGATTTAATAGTATTATTTACACGAGTGTTGTTTGTTAATATGGCACTTTGAAGAATACAAGCTTACTCCCAAAAATTATAATAAGTGTTGTTGTTGCTGTGCTTGCTTGTGATTGTTGCTGTGCTATGAACGATATCCATTTTGCACATCGCACGGGATTTCAAAGAAAGCTGAAATCCAGCATAAGTATGTAGATACATTTTATAAATATCCCACTATAAGGATACCGTAAAGATCATTTAAAAAAAAAATTAAGCGGATACTATTATGGTTTGTAATAAAATAAGTCTAGTAATTAATAATATATACAATCGCATTATCATTTTAAATCAAATAAAACATATTTATTTTAAAAAAGTAACAGCGTCTCTATTAATATTAGAACAGAGTCAACGTATAACCCGGACTAATAAATATAAATAAATTCATTTATTTCTCCTCACAATTACAAGCTTAATTCAAGATATAACATATAATTAATTTGTCTAGTTAGTAATGCGAGGAGCTGGTGTCTGAGTTAGGCATAAAATGCCTGTATTACAGATCACGAGGTCCCCCACGGAAGAACAGATAGTTTTTATGAACAATGTTATTATATTAAATTACAATCTAATGTTATAGGTAAGGAGATTCAATACTAAAAACTTAAAGACATAATTATAATTTTGAAGGTAGAGTAATAAAAATAAAAACGAAGCTATAAACAAACAAGTAACAGAGCGCCTGCATCTGTGTGTATGTGTGTGTCTATGATAATGTATGTATGTACGTTAGTGTCTATGTCGTGTAATTGTGTAGTGTTGGGTGTCAGGTGTAGTGAGCCGATGAGTGCTTGTGGTGTGTGGTGTAAGTTATGAGCTTATGTCGTATACATTTAAATTTGGTTTGGGTGTAGTAGACTTTCTGTAAAACTATAATCCAAGTTTTGTAACCAGTTCAAGACCAAAGTCTTACATTTGGTTTTAGCTAATGGATATATTGTTAAGACCCGATTTAACTTATTGTATAGGTTCGAACCCTGGTAGCAGAAAAACCGATGTGGCATTTTAGTTTGAAAAGGCGATGCAGAGCAAACTTTATGTTTACGACGTTTGTTTCTAATTGTTTCAGGTTCATAAGTAGTTATGGAATGTTGTTTCATAACCGTTTTTAGGATGAAGAGCTGTCTCACAGTAAGTACCTTCCATCTTGAGTAGAGGTCAGTCGTTAGGTGATAAAAAGGTAGGAACAAGCTAACTTTTAGGAGAGCACTTTGTGCCCTCTCAATTTTTAAAAAGTGAGTTTTACATGTGCCACCCCATGTGGTGATACAATATTCAAGCTGAGACCGACAGAGAGCATAGTATACTGATTTTATAACATCTTTAGTGGCAGTGTTTCTTAAGGTTTTAAAAATTACTATTAGTCTACGCACTCTCGCTGAAAGATACTTAATATGCTCGTGAAATTTAAGATTTCTGTCAATAATTACTCCTAAATACTTGGTGAATTGCGTATTTTTAAGGTTAGGACACTGACAAGTTGTGTCATTTGTATTAGGGCACGAATGGGAGACAATGCCTAGAGAGGGATCCGGTTTGTCGTTGGCTTTAATGGAGAACGTTATATAGGTCGTTTTTTCTACGTTTAACGTAAGTAGATTCCTATTTAACCAATTTGTCACAGTATTCATGCCTATCTGAGCGTTGACAAAAGCTTCGTGCCAAGAGTTGCCAGTGAAAAGAAGAGCCGTATCGTCCGCAAATGCTACAGTTTTCGACTCCAGAACCCTTAGCTGACATATGCCATTTATGTAGACTAGGAACAGTGTGGGACCCAAAATACTGCCTTGCGGGACTCCAAAGGTCACTGGCACCTCCTCACTTGTTACGTTACCAACTTTTACACACTGTGTTCTGTCAGTTAGATAATCTTTGAAAAGTTTTAATTGAAGATCCCGGATGCCAAGGCTTTCGAGTTTCATTAGCAGAATAGGGACAGAGACTGTGTCGAAGGCCTTTGCTAAATCTAAGAAAATTCCAATGGTTTTCCTCTTTGAGTCTAGGTTGTTACCTATATAATTTGTTAGTTCTAACACAGCATCGGTGGTGGATCTATTGGCTCTAAAACCAAATTGTGCTTGTGACAGAAGGTTTTTATTTTCCAAGTAGTTAACCAGTCTTTTATTAATTATACGTTCTAAAATTTTTGATAGAGTAGGGAGAATTGAAATTGGCCTATAATTGTTGACACAGTCTCTGTCACCATTCTTATGTATCGGGCGAACTCTTGCTTTCTTATAGATCTTCGGCAACACACCGGTCGTGAGGGACAAGTTACAAATGTATGTTATAGGTAATGTTAGAATATCTTTATTTGATTTCAAGATGTTGCCAGATATCATATCAAGACCAACCGAACAGTCACTCTTTAAGCCCGCTATTAACGTCCTGATCTCATCTTCGTCCGTAGGGAGTAGACAAAAAGAATAGCTACATGAGTTGAAAGTGGTGGGTTCCATTTGCAGATTATTCTTAATGATTTTTTCTGCTAACGGTTTACCAACATTCGCAAAGTATTGGTTGATATTATTTGCTGAATTTTGGGGGTCATTGGTGTTTATAAGTTCACTCGGGCTGTCTTTGGGTTTAGTTAAGTAAGTTATCTCTTTGACAATTTTTCATATTTGTTTGCTATTTTTTCCTGCGTTTTGAAATTGTAGTTTCTCATAGTCTCTTTTAAGATTTTTTACCAAAGATGAACAAAAATTTCGATATCGTTTGTAAGTAGTTTTGTATATCTCATTGTCTGGGTGTTTCTTTACTTTTTTGTATAGATTATCACGGTTTTTAATGCACTTTAGAATGCCTGGGGTTATCCAAGGTTTTAGGATTTTTTTCCTGTTTGATATTTTGACTTCTTTAGTGTGCTTTTTAATAGCAGTATAAAGAATACTGTGGAAGAAATTAGCAGCCTCGTTGGCATTTCTTATTGAGTATAGTGGACTGAAGTCAACATTTTTAAGCTCTACATTTAAAAGGTTGTAATCTAAGTACTTAACAGTTTTGACAGGTTTTTGTTTAGGTAGACTAGCTATGTACAAAGCAACACTATTATGATCTGTGGTTGTTGTTTGGAGTATAAGACAACGAGCTGTTAGTTTAGTCTTCAGAAACGTGTGATCTAAACATGTTTTATTGTGCGTAGGTGATGTGTATGCAGGCAACATACCGTGGAATGCCAACATATCTAGATATGCAGAAAGATTGTTGTCAGTACTGTGTTCGGCAATGTTAATATTAATATCCCCCAATAATATGACATTTTGCTTAGATGAGTATTTTATTAATATTTGATTAAGGGATTGTAAAAAATTATCAATATTTCTATACCCGGGGGGCCTATAAATGGCCAAGGCTACTGTATCTTTATTTAAGGTAATCACAAGACAGTTTGCATCCTCCATCACAGGTTCTTCAATTGAAATAAACAAACTGTTTTTATAGTACACAACTACACCTTCATTCTGCGTGAG
Organism: Catocala sponsa; assembly: GCA_963564715.1. Lineage (NCBI taxonomy): Eukaryota > Metazoa > Arthropoda > Insecta > Lepidoptera > Erebidae > Catocala > Catocala sponsa. The sequence goes on along the minus strand of OY751338.1, from coordinate 13,351,537 downwards.
GTTGTTATTAGTAGCAAAACTGTCATATCCATCTAAAGAGGGTAAGTACGAGGTTGTAAGCAACCAGCATTCTGTCAAGACAATGCAGTCCCAATCCACCCCAGTACTGGTTATTATCGGTAATAATCCAGGTAAATTACATTTTACACTTCGAATATTTTGTTGAAATATTTTAAGACATTTTTTGGATTTTGGTAACAGATCAGAGCATTCCTCTGCATCACAAATAACAAAGTCAGAAACACTAAGAGAGTCTATTTCATTTTGCATATCAATTAACTCATTGAATTTCATTTAAGTAATAATTCAGGATGATCATATTTGTGGGTCAATTTGGCTATAGTATTATGTGCTGTTATATTTTTATGTAAAATGAGACGTATGAATTTCAATCTTGTTGAAAGGTTGCGAAAGACAATAAAAATAGCGTTAGGTACGACATAATATTTTAGAGATTGTATGATATTTTGGGCGCGTGGTTGTGTTATGTTAGTACTTTTTGATAGGATATGGTGTGGAGTATTAATGAATTGTATTGCAGTAGTTATTGTGTTACTTTTATGTATACAGTGTACGTGAATAAAGAGGGGATAGGCGCTTACTAAATTAATGATGTAAAAAATAATGCATGCAGTAGAAATGTAAACAAGTACTTCAGGAGGTAGAACTAGTCAGATATTTTTTTCCAGTTTTAGGAGATCTTCTTCGCTAAATATCCGTATACGGGCTTGGCGTTCATTGCGTTTTAAAAACACCTTGCCAAAAGAAGTCCAACAGTTCTCATAGTTGTATTTTAGCAAATAATCTGGTTATATAGTGTAGTCGTCTAATTGAAGCAGTAAGAGATTCAGCCACATATATTGGCTTTGCTGGTCCAATCATATTCAGATTAGTAGTGCTTAAGCGTTTTTCACGATTTGCCTTATTGTATGACCCAGTAGCCTTTAAAAACTGTTCTCTCTTTATGGCTGATGTGAAGTCTACGATTATTGGGCCTGTGGGTTTGTCTTTCAGCTTAAGACGAACTACGTCTCGAATATCAGATTTCAGGATTGGAACTTTAATGACGTTTCCAATCTTATTCGTTATCTCAACTAGCTGTTCCTTGTTCTCAGGTTCAGTGACTGGGACATTTCTTATTTCGATCATGGTAGACCGTGCATTTTTATCAGACCGTTCCATTTTCGCCTCCAAGGTCTTGATATGGCTCTTTAATGAACAGTTTTCCTGTTGAAGAGTTTTCAAGTCACTAAGCACGTCATCGTATTTCTCGGACAGCAACATCATTGATTTTTTTATTTCAGCGTTTTGGTTTGTTAGCTCTTTTAGAGACAATTCCAAGTTAGTAAATTTTGCATCTTGCTGTTTCTTTATTTCGTCCATTTTTGTCAACAAGTCGGACAATGAAATGTCTGCTGCACATAAAGGATCATTGAAGCGGCGTTTGTATCGCTTTGTGATATTCAAATCTATTTGCTGTTGACTTTCAGGTGTATAAAGCGCAGGATCCGATCCAAACTGGGTGGGAGAGGTAAGCTTTTTCGGAGAGGTACGTGAGATAGACATTGTATTTTATTACAGCTTTATGTGGTATTTATAGTGTACGTAAGTACAATAATTATGTTAGTACAATAATATTACGACTTAAACCACTAACGCAATATTTACCCGCCAATCGCTGTCGCTTTTGAACTGTGGCAAGCGTCAATGTGCATGTAGTGGTGAGGTGCCGTATGATGTCGCATGCGCAGCTCAGCTCAGGATAGTTGCGTCGACAGTTGTTGTCCTGCTCGTGCCGCTTCACTGCTTAGTTGCTATCTCCGTCAGCGGACTGCGCGCCTAGTACTTGTGTTAATATTTCACTGTTTCATTTTGGAAAAAATATTTAATATTTAAATAGAATTTTGATTAAGTGGACATGTCTAGACTCGTTCGAGATCCGGGAGGGAGAGGATAAATTGAGTTTATTGTATAATTTTCTTTTTGACGGATTTTAATTTTTTTCGTATCTTTCTTTGTTATATTATAATGCAATCTTATCTTGATATATCTCTCGATAATAGATTTAATAGTATTATTTACACGATTGTTGTTTGTTAATATGGCACTTTGAAGAATATAAGCTTACTCCCAAAAATTATAATAAGTGTTGTTGTTGCTGTGCTTGCTTGTGATCGTTGCTGTGCTATGAACGATATCCATTTTGCACATCGCACGGGATTTCAAAGAAAGCTGAAATCCAGCATAAGCATGTAGATACATTTTATAAATATCCCACTATAAGGATACCGTAAAGATCATTTTAAAAAAATATTAAGAGGATACTATTATGGTTTGTAATAACATAAGTCTAGTAATTAATAATATATACAATCGCATTATCATTTTAAATCAAATAAAACATATTTATTTTAAAAAAGTAACAGCGTCTCTATATTAGAACAGAGTCAACGTATAACCCGGACTAATCAAGTAGAAATACAATAGTATGATTAATGCATTTAGTAAGTGTTCATTTAAATGAGCCGTGTTATATGGTCGCTCTTTGTTACGAAATAAACAGAAAAAAAATATTTTACGTTGATTCCTTGACGCAATAATCAGTATTATAATATAATTATAATAATAACATTATTAGTTACCGAAAATATGAAACACCGTCCTTTTTTAGTGTCCTGGAAATGTGATTTTACAAGTTTTAAACGAGCTCTGCGACATGTTTACTCTCGGAGCGATCGAACGGTACTAAATTAAATGAGCACCCAAATGTTCAAGTGGGTGCTCATTTGGTGAGGACATTTTTTGATGCTGATTGTGTATCTAGGGTTTTTTACATAAATGGTTAAAAATGATATTGAAGGGAATTTGTAGGGAATCAGCAGATTTTTGTCCCCAAATTTGGGGAATTTTATTTGGAGTTTTGGGGAATTACGCATATTGGCATTGGCAATCCTGTAGCAGAGTATATTACTTTACTCTTTGGTATTATTGTTCTGTGGGCATACCTGTTTTATTACGAATACGAATTACCTACACAAATCACGCTCTAATTTAAACGTTTCGTTGACACGGAACACTTATTAAAACCATTCCCTTTTAGTTGTGTTCCCATTCATAAAAGCAGGATTAACTAGTGTGAAGTGTATCTATGTATCTAAACAATAATTTATAAGAATAGATTGTCGAGAACATTAATTTATATGTTTCAAGAGAACTAGGTAAATATGTCGCAGCAAGTTAACGCAAGTATTTCTAAATTACTAAACGGACAAGGCCTGGATGAAGCAGAATATAGTATTTGTGACTTTACAATTGCTGATCAAAATTCTGTTGCTGAATCTCAAGGTATTACACCTACCACTCCTTCAAATTTCAAACCGGTACTTGGAAACAACGTCACTTACGTCGTTGCTTGTGTGATGTTAAATGATTCCAATGAGGTGCTGATGATGCAAGAAGCAAAAGAGAGTTGTGCTGGCAAGTGGTACTTACCTGCAGGAAGAATGGAGAAAGATGAAACTATTGAACAGGCTGTAATGAGAGAGGTTCTAGAAGAGACAGGCCTTGAATGCATACCCACTAGTCTTTTGGTTGTAGAAACTGCAGGTGGTATATGGTACAGGTTTGTTATGACGGCTACGGTTGTTGGTGGTGAATTAAAAACACCTGCCAAAGCTGACAAGGAATCTCTACAAGCAAAATGGATTGGCAATCTACAAGAATTTTCCTTAAGATCAAATGATATATTACCTCTCATTGAAAAAGCTCAAGCCTTTAAGCTTAATAAAGGAACTAGTTCATGGCATGGGCATATATTGCCAGCACCAATTTCCCATATTAAAAATTTAATGAGGTTGATAGTTGTTATAAAGAAGAGGAGTACAAATAAATTACATGTGTTACTCAGTGAAAAAACTGCATTACATTACCCAACATGTGAAATTAATCCGGCAAAAAGTGTCCATTCAACATTAAGAAGATTTATGGTGGAGATGTTTGGGGCAGATGTAGGTCAGCATCGTCCATTGGGGCTGCTTAACCTGGAACATGATCCATCAGAAGATGGCTGCTGTTTTACCCTACTTGTAGCTTTTCGAGCGCCTCTTGAAGAAGTACCATTAATTGGGAAGTGTGTCTGGCAAGAATTGCCTAAAGAACTTGAAACAAGATTGATTTCATTATTAACAACAAAGAATTCCACAATAGATTTGCATGTGGTTCGTTAGATATTCTTTTACTAATTTCGAAAACAATGCATCATGTTTATATATGAATACTCATTTTTTATAAATCTAGTGATGTAATCCGTCCTTTTTTTGTATATATTTAATATTTAAAAGATATATTTTAGGGGTTGTAATTGTTTTTATCTTTAGTGTACCAATATAATGAAAATTTGTTGTTTTCTGGAAAGCAAACTAATATGTATAAACTCTTGCCTCATTAATATTCATGAACATTTGGACAATATTATTTTTTACTTGTACTATGAAAGCTGGATTTACAAATTTATTACTTTAAAATTAATTTAAACTTTTATATTTACTTAATGTAAAAAAAGTAGGGCCTCATCATCTATGAGGTGGTTACATTCAGATTTTTTTACCATACCACTTTAATATTTTATGAGAAAATGCTTATAGTAGGCAGTGTATATCTGCATTGTAAAGAATTGTAAGTCTAATACTTATAACATTGGGTAACTTAATTAATTCATTGATCATCCTCTGTGGAATAATCTATATTTCATACTATCCAAATGTAATCATTATAATATACATCTATTTGCAAAGACAAATTCACATGTGTATTAAACTAAGAAGTATTAATTACATAATAATATATTATATAGAGTTATGTTACTCAGTATTGTTTATTTTATAGTGTAATGATCTTTTATTATTAGGATTACGGGGACATTCCATGGTTTAACATAGTATTATTAACCATATAAAATTATAATATGTCATTTTATGGTACCTGTAACTGGTTAGACATAGATTGTTCTACCATAATAAGTTAGTAACTGGTTCATGGAGCTCTCCTCCATATAGACTTGGCATAATATATGTATATTTACCTTCACTTTCGACTGATAATGACTATGCATTTTGTGTAGGTGTTTAGTGTCCTAAGCAATCTAGATTAAAGCTTTTTCAAAGCCCAATGATCGGGGACAAAGATATAAAAATTTTTTTTATGGAAGATTCCTTATGTAATATCACAAAATGTTATTGGTTTGTTAATTTAAGTGAATACTAGTTATAGAATTTACAAATGATTTTAAATTTGTTTGTGTTATTTTAATGTATTTGGGAATTCTTCAAAAGAATACAAATCTTATAGTTTTTATCATATTATCTGTACTAATATTATAATGCTGAACAGTTTGTAAGTTTGTTTGTTTGAACGCGCTAATCTCAGGAACTAGGTAGTGGTTAGATTTGAAAAATTATTTTAGTATTTAATAGCCTATTTATCGAGAAAGGTTAGAGGCTATATAACATCACACTACGACTCACGGGGCAGCGCAGTAACGTTAATCGCGGGAACATCTAGTTATGTAATATTCCTATTTAATTGAGTAAGAATATATTCTGTAACTGATATAATACATTAATTGTAATATAACATTATCTAGAATTTGTTTTGTAATAAAGTGTTTTACAACAAATTTAGTCAATATCAATTTTATTATTTAGCTAAAGTTTATGACTGTTGATTGAAAAGTTGGTCATGATTTACCTTATTGACTTAATACAGAAACCTGCTGCTCTATTGGAAAAATATCTAAAGTAGATAATTATACAATATACAAGAGTACAGATGTATAGCCTAACTGACTTGTAATATTTTTTTACGTTGTCCAATTAGTGCTATTACTTAATATGACTCTCAAAGCAAAAATGATCAAGGGCTTTAATAATTTATAGGCAGTTGCCAACTTTTAAAAGGCTTTAGAATGTAGTCTAAAGTATTTTAGGATGGGCCTTATTGTACTACATTTTCTTTAAGTAGGTATTGTTTATCTTTAATGACAGATAATTTGTGTCAATTGTTATTATTATTGTTATTTTTTTACTAATAATCTGCTTCAATGTTTATTTACTAATAAATGTTTATTACTTAACAGTTTTTTTTTATTCTTGTTATTTTATGTGTAAGATGTCTGTACAACTTCTCTATATTCCTTTATTGTAAGAATAAAATTAAACCATTTTATAATATTTGATGATTTATTAAAGCGATACAAAAAAAACATTGCATTGACTAGAAAAACGAATATGTAACCTAATTATATTTAATAAGTCTAAAATCTGGAAATGCATTAAGATAATAGTAGTAATTGCAAATATTTCTACGGTTGAAATGTGCTATTTTAGCTGACTATACATATTATACAGCCCCCTAAGTAAATGTTGGTCCAAATGAATTGTCCTCAATAAAAAATTACCAACAACATTGTTTCTTTGAATAAGCAACTAAATACCATTTCAAATAGTTTCAATTATAAAAACAACACACTTTTTGTTTTTCATCTACATAATAAATACAGTAGCTAAAATCTAAAATGTAGTAAACTACTTTAATAATTTTATTAGTCTATGAGGTTGGTAATATAGTCTAACTCATTACTCATCTTTCAGTGGTGTATAAATCACAACTAAATGGTAAACAATTTAAATTGCCTGGTAGATAATTTATGTGTAACATTACAATTTGTTACCTGTTTGTGCATGATTATCTATTCATACTTCATGTAGCATACTTACAACACAATAATATTGAATAAATAAATGGGCTCAGTTATATAGTTCTTGAAATAACAAATCAAGTAACTTTTGTAATGTAGTAAACTTTACTACATCATAAGGAGTGATATCTTATTTGTATAATACTGTAATCGCTCAAAACCTTTTTTAGAAAACATTTTGAATTTGATGTCCTCTTTATTTGAAATTGACTGATGCTCACATTTTTATTTCTTGACTCTCATGAAATACCTATAAATTGAGGTGGGCTAAAATTATCACTAATATACCAGTCCATACCAGTAATATAGTTAATTTAATTGATAGCGCAGTGGTTGCGTCTATTAGTGCTTCAAGTGTTCTGGGTTTGAAATCTCAAATTCATGTATCCAAACACTTGATCCAAACCAAACATAGCTGTTGCTACTGCCACTAAACACATAAAATTTTGTCTGGCATGCAACTAAGTTAGTCTTACCCCCACCTTTTATACATAAATATTATGATCACCAGTTTCCTTATTGAGTTACAAAATAAAATGGTTATGATTCTAACTAGATGTTCTTATTCAGAAGCCAAACCATATTGCCAAGTTACAACAAATTTAATAGAAGTGATTCAACAGAATATTTAAAGTTACTGTAGAATCTTGTACAGCATTATTTGTTTAAAATGTATGTAGCTGATCTAAGTCTACAAATTCATCTTGTAATCATTTACATTTACCATTTTAAAACAAATAAGTAACCATTAAGAGAACAATACATTTTATAAATAGGTGACAATATTTTGTTTATTTGTGACACACACAAATCCCTTAAATAGTGACAGCATATAATGTTGTCATTATTATTATTCTTATTGTTTACACACATCCTACAGTGAGTATAAAAGTATGTGTGTCAGACATCAAAGCATAAGCAAGAAAGAGTAGGTATCTCAAGGGCTAAAAAGAGAGACAAAATTTAAATTAAAATTTTAAGGTGATATAATTATGAAAATAACAATGTTTAATAAACGTGTTGGATATCCATTAAAAACAAATGCCTCTCTTTTAATTTTAGTTGATGCTATTCCTCAGATTGTAATTGATTTTTAACCATTCATACAACACATACTTGTACATAAAAAGCATACTTTTTAAGAGAGCAAATAATTTTAATTCAACATGTTACAATATTTCTGTATAATGTAACAGCAACATATTTATTAAATAAATAATTTGACCACTTAGGGTTTTCTAATAGCAGAAACATAATATATCTGTTTATCTATTTACTAGCATTAGCAGTATTAAACAAAATCACAATTCTTATGAGTAAAATGGGCACAGCCTCTGTCACATCTGATGGATAAATACAATGAGTTATATTGTACCTAGGCACTGTGCATATGAAGCATCACTACATACCATTCAAATTGTATTAACCTTCTAATTGTATTCCTTGTATCCAAGCATTTAGATCAGCTGATCCAGGACATTCTAGAAAGCTTTCTTCTGGTTCCTCTGGTGCTAACAAGTGCCGTGCAGCTGATAGACCAGATAGGTAAGCTCCATGAGCTGTAGAGTAGAAGCTGCTGTGTGTGTGCTCTCCAGCAAAGAGCAAAACAGGCTGGAAAATGTAAAATGGGGATTCCAGTAAACAGCTCAGGACATTAATAGGTGAACATCATTGATTTAAATATCTTGCAGGACCCATTTTATAAAAACTATGCTACATACCTTTTTATCATGTACATTTCTGAACAGCGGTTGAGCTAAACTCTCAATATCACTTTGACTGGCTCCCACAGCCATAGCAGTATAGGATCCTCTTGTATATGGCTGTTTCTTCCAACTTGTGCTGTAAATTTATATTATAATGAATCAAGGCAATTGATACAACATAATAGTCTCAGTATTGTTTGAAATAAGATCAACTAACCAAATACACTTCTGTGGTTCTGGAACAAATGGATCATTTAAGAATTTACGTAATATTTTTGTGCAAGTAGTTGAAACTTCTTCATGAGATAATGATTCCATGTATTCAGCCTCTTTTCCAGACAGCCATCCTAATAGAAGAGTTTCTGATACTTTGCTAAATGAATAGATCTTTTTATACCATGAATCTGATATATCTTCAGGTGTAGAGGAACTCTCCCACAATAACATAATCTCTGTAATTTCTGGGTTCAAGAATGGTCTGTCATATTCTAAGAATATTTTATTTACAGTACTAAATAACAATCTTTCAAGTGATTCCACCTTGTATTGTGGCAATTTAGGTTCAAATAATGTATTAGCATTTTCTTTTAGAACACCAAGGGGTATTGTACATATCACATGATTGGCATAAAAAGATTGTCCATTATCACATACAACTTCAACATAATTAGGGAACTTTTTCTTTGGTTTTCGTGTAACATCTGCTATGGAGGTACCTTCACCAGGGTTAACAGTCTTATCAGATGAGGATGTTTTGGAAATGTCTTCAATCACTGTTTGATCAGAGTCCTCAGATTCTTCACCAACATCTTCCAGTGGTCTTAGTGAACTATGTTCATTAGAATCCCATACTATTTTACTCACTGCATGGCCCTTGAGTATTTTGTCAGGTGCAATATTTTTTGTCAATGGTTCTAAAATTGAGCTGTACCCTGTGGGTATCATGATGTTTCCACCTTGTAGTTCAGTATAACTACCCAATTCAAGGAGATCAATTTCGTCCATACTGTTACAACCAGTAATGCATGTCTCTCTTTTTAATAGACAATCAAATATGAGGCGCCGTAATTTCTTTTCTTCTGAAGATGGTAAGCGTTCCAAATAAATAGTTGCTTCCAAATTAATGTGCTCACCCACACTGTGTATATCTGGTGGTGGTAAATACTGACATAAGAAATACTCTTCACAGCGCCTTAAGAAGCAGACATACGCTTCGTGTATCTCGTGCAATACACCGAAAGGAACCTGCTTTCCATCTTCTGTAGCTGCTATAACCTTATGCGGTTTGGGTATGTTTATAATGTTTACAAGACTGTTTGCCATAGCTATTTCGAAAATTGGATTGCCTAAAACGCCATGTATCCAATTAGCTCCAAGTTCAACATTCTGATTTTTCATTGGTATGGAAATTATACGACCACCGATTCGTTTTCTAGCTTCTAAAATTATAAAGTCTTGCATGTCATTTTTCAGAAGATAATTGGCGGCGGACAATCCAGCCATGCCGGCGCCAATTATTAAGACGTTACACTTATTTGTATCACATTTTTTACTAGAATTTAGGTTTTCGTCACCCATAATATTAAAAATTGGATAATACTTGTATTATTTTGTCAGTATTGTCACTGCACTTGACGTTCAGCTGGTTACGACATCTTAGTCCTTCTAAAAATCAAAAAACGACTAATCGTAGTCTGTGGTCTGTGGACATACCGACATATTCAAATGTAGAGCAGCTAACAAATCTCTTTGAAATTATGTTTCGACTATAATATTGATAAATTAACTTTACATCAAAGTTGTATAATTTTAAGAATTAGGAAATATCTCAATACTTCATATACATATATAATATTGTAAATATATAATACAAATACAAGATGTTTAATAGGTAATAAAAAGAGAATTAATACCTTGTTAATACACAAATTTTAAAAAGTTGAGTTATTAAGCAATCGATATTTAAGTTAATCATTCTTTAAAATAATATATGCATTATTGTGATTACTAAAAATTCATAGGAAAATGGAAACAGGCGTGAATATATTATGTATGTATGTAAAAATCCATAGACAACATAGTAAATACGTACAAAAGTAATTGAAGACCACCTCTAATTCGCGGATTCTTTTCACTTCCGTCTAGACATTTCAAGCAAATTTATGTATGTCTCTTTCTTTCTATAGCATATTTTTGTATACTTCTCTCTCTAGTGACCTTTGAATTCGCTGAATAATAATAATAAAATCTTTGTTTACTTCGCTAGCTGAGCAGTGTTTTTGTTATTGTGGCTCCTTGTAAAATCGGATTTTCTTGAAGGATTGTTGTTATTCTTGTGATTAATACTTGTGATTGTATTACAAAATATTTGTGACATAAAATGATATATAACGTACTTGATTTCTTGAACCTATTGTGTGTCTAATTTCGATATCGAAAGTCATTGTGAATATTAAGTGCTTATGAATTCTGTTTAGGATTGTGTTTTGTTACAGTTATGTAATCGAAGAATGAGATATATTACTCTATTATTGTTAAAAACAAACAATATATTTATATTGTTATTTTTATGTAACGTGAGGAAATATTAAAGCAAATAAATAGACTCAACACGTGGGTATCGCTGTGAATAAATCGATAGAGACGTAAGACGCGTGCGCCAATCTCTATCAACAAGACTATTATACGTCAAGGTCACTGGTCACAAACACGTGCGATGTCTGATTCTATTTACACACATGACTTTCTTCTTGAGCCAGGTGTAGAGATAAAACAAGAATCGCCATCAGAGATAGGCACTATGTCTGCCTCCGTACCTATTCCACAGCGTCGTGTCGACCTGGGCGACTTCAATACTGATTTAGATCTGTGTCTTCAAGAAAATTTGGGTGGCTCTTACCACAATATGCCTACAATGCAGTACAACAAGTTAGCTTATGAAGCTGATAACTCATCTAAAGTGGAAAGCTTTAAAATGGATGATGATGATATTTTCCAAGTAGACAAAGCTGATTTAATACTTGGACCTACACTTGCTGAGTTAAATGCTAATCCAGACACATTGTTAGATGATTTAAATTTTGATGATCTGCTTTTGCCAGAAGAAAGTGGATATTGTGTCCAAATAGGAGGAGTGATGGGAGGTTCGCGACGCCCTAATACAATAGAGCCCAACAGCATGATGCCTGGCGATAGCCCTTGCAGTCCCTATAATAGAGCTCAACTTGCATTTTCTCCTGCAAGCCAACACAGTTCAGCATCTTCAAGTTTTGCTCAGCCAATGAACCAGTTGCCAGAACTTCTGCTCAGAATGGATGGTTACAGTGGTGAAATAGCTTTGGGTCAGTCTGTGCCAGCATCTACTGTATTACCACCTTACCCTACTAGTGTGAAACCTCAACATACTCAGCTTTCTTCTTCTGCACCAACAAATCTTACAATGGAACAGGTTCATACATTTAATTTTTATCTTTATATAATAAAAGTCTCATGTCTCTATATCCCAGGTATGATAGGCCGAGGTACTACTATGTTTTACGTTGGTTAAAATTGTGGATGTGCTTATTGCACTCTACTAGCCATATTGCCAAAGTCCATGTTGCACTATAAATTGTCTAACTGAAAAACCTAAACATAGGATTGATATTATTATGCAAATTTTTGGTATCTTGGTTTCAATAAGTCCCTGTGCAAGACAAACATTTGATTTCTATTAACTCTAATCAAAAAATTTTGATCTGTGTATGGGTTTCAATGCTTTTCTTCAATGATTATTTGTATCAATGTTTTTGAATCCTGGTTTATTCCTAGTGCCATGTCATAAAACTGTCACAGAGAACTTTGTGTATGGTCTATTAATTTTAGATGATTATATTGAGCTTAATAAGTTATAATACTAGACACATTTTTACGCAGATTTGGCAACGCAGAGAACCCCGTAAACATTTGCTGTCTACAAGTTCTCTGGCTGAAGCAGGGTCTGCATCATCTCTTTCTGGGGGACTGCTCAGTCCTGGTACTGTAGATTTCTCACAGGATGAAGATGAGCGTGATGTGGAGTCTGACGAAGATAGTGACAGATATGAAGATCTCTCATCTGATGGTAAGTTTAATACATACTATCTGATGTTTTATGTATTTATATAATTATTTAAAATAAGATATATATTTTATAGTTAAGGTAAATATATCTGGAACCTTACTTCAGTTGTTTAAACCATGACTATAACAAAATGGAGATATTTGTAAATATGATCATTATTATATTACAGAATCGAATGATGAGTCTGATAACAAACTTCGACATAGTTCCAAAAAGGAAAGATATTTTTGGCAATATAATGTCCAGGCTAAAGGACCCAAAGGTCAAAGGCTTATTTTGAAGAACAAATCCGAAGACCCTCACATTCTAAATTTGGTTACTGATCCTGTTTTTAGTCCCAGTTGCAGTGTAAGGGGAATTAAACATAGGTAAGTTATCAAGCATAAACACAATAATATACAGATTTTAATTTCTGTTTATTTTTAATTGGCATGCTATCATTAAGCTAATAACTTTTTTGTGTATGAAATTTGTTGATAATATTGTTGTATTTAATTATTTTAATTGTATTAATTCTAATAGTTGCATGTTTATTTTTCTGATTTTTTTGTATTATTATTTAAATATTGTCATTTATTCATATTGGCAAATTGTAATTTAAAGCTTTTCTTTTCCTGCATGACAGGCCTTGCCTAGTGCTTTGCAAAATCTGACATAACAGGTTCTTTTACAACAATATTTAATTTTTGATAAGCTGTCACTTATAAGAACTTGTTTAGTATGCACTTATTGGCAATAACATTTGTTATTATTATTATTAAACTAGCTGTTACCTGCGACTTCGTCCGCGTAGATTTTAACTAAAAAGTGTTTGTCGCCGCGGAACCCAACTATATTTCTCTGCCCAAGTTACTTAAATGGCGTAGTTTTTATAGTGTAAAGCTAGATAATAGCATGCCTTACTCAAAAACAACATTTAAATATGCGTCGTTAGATTACACGCTGTGACAGAATGCGTAAGAAAAATAAAGATTCACAGCTCCTCCCCCGTAGGTGATAGCGTGATAATATGTAGCCTATATGTTGACCCGACCTGTTAGTAATATTCATGCAAAATTTGAAGTAATTCCATGCAGTACTTTTTGAGTTTAGCCCGGACATACATACAGACAAACAGACAAAAATTCTAAAAACTATATTTTTGGCTTCGATATCGATTGTAGATCACGCCCCAAGTATTCTTTTAAAAAAATATTCAATGTACAGTTTTGACTTTCCTACGATTTTATTATATGTATAGATTTGAAATGTTGTGCAATATAACAGTAATATAAGGAAAATCTTTATTTCAACATTTTTGACCATTATTAGACCTTTTTAAACTACATAAGTCTAGTGGTAAATTATACTCATTTAACATTCAACAATCATTTATTTATACAGGGATTAAATATTGTATAAAATAAGTAATTGTAGCAAATGGAAATCCATAGTCTGTCATGTCCTCCTCAATGGAACATTTTTATTTTATTATTTTATTTCTTTGAGATAACAAACAATTGTGTAATAAAGCTTAATACTACTACATAGATCTTATAACAATTTAAGTAATTACACCATTATCAAGAAAATAAGCAAAGTACAAGCAGGGGCGTGCACAAAGATTTCTGGTAGGGTATGAACGCCCTACCCGAAACCTCTGCAAGGGCACTACATTTCATTTATAAATGTTTTTTTGTGTACATATATCTGTGTACAATAAATAAATGAACTATCTTACCAAATTCAATTCAGCGACTTTTCGACATGGCACCATTGATGATTGTGTGTGTGGCCACCATGAATATCCAAATAAGTGACTGATGTTGAGAACAAGTCACCTAAATGATATCCGTAAATTTTACACACGCAAGCAAAATATTTGTCATAGAGACAGCGTAATCTATTGACTTCTAAATAGTTCTATGTACTGGCGATAAGCACGATTAGTTCTGCTTCCAGACACCTCAGTGCGGCGGTAGCTACTCATTAATTTCTATGGTTTACTGTTAGTGTTTAGTAGTTCGCTCACGGACCAATAGATGGCAGTGGTACAAGCTCTTATTGTATCTGATAATTTTATATTGTATTTATTATTATTCAGCTTGTAGTATTTAATAAATAGATTTCGATTATATAAATTTACATAGGCCAGCGGACTAGGGTATGCAGTGCTTATTTGCTTGTATGAAGCGCACGCACCTGAGTACAAGTAACTAGGTGCAACATATTAAAAGGAATTTTAAAATAAAGGTCCCCACGAGGGACGAATGGAGACAAGGTCTACAATCCCCTGACAAGGGTTGTCTCAACTGGTACACTGATGGTTCCAAAATGGAAACAGGATCGGGCGCTGGTATCTATGCCAACGACTGTAAGGTGAGTCAAAGCATGGGCAAATATGCAACGGTCTTCCAAGCGGAAACTTATGCTATAATTGCCTGTCCTCAGGAGAATATCAACAGTGGTGTCACTGACAGGACTGGTTATATTCTCAGTGACAGTCAAGCTGCTCTCAAGGCTCTGGGACTCGTGTAGGGTGGACTCTAGACTGGTCCTGAACTGTGTTAAAATCCTCAACAAACTTGGCAGGAAGAACACAGTAAGACTGGTGTGGCTTCTGGGGCATGCAGAGTGAGATGATGTGAGTGGATGGCTCTTAGGGGTCTGGAACACTTCAAGAAATTCATTGCAAACGGAGCCACAGGCTTCACCCGGAAGTTCTGCGGGTATAGCAAGAGCCAAATGCGCCTGCTCACAGGAGCGTTCACTGGCCATTTTGGCAGCAACGACTTCCTATGCAGATTGAGATTGACACACGATTCGATCTGCAGAGCCTGTGGTGAACAGGACGAGTCCATATCGCTCCTACTGTGTGAATGCGACGCGTTGGCTGGACTTAGGATGGGTCTGATGGGATTGGCATATCCAAACCCTGAAGACTTCAGGCTTCTTCCTCTGAATTGTACACTGCAGCTAATGCAGTATATCCATAAGGAGATAACTAAGGGATAAATCTTGGGGCCGACACAAAAGATCCCACTGGGTCTAAGTGCCGCCGGTCTGTACAGACTGGACAGACACACAAGATAGGATAACTAGGTGCAAGCAAACCTTAGCAAACATAAAAAAATATTTTATGAAATTTACAACAGATAATAATAATAATCATTTATAAATGTAGGGTGTTGATATTTTATGTGGTATGTTCATGTTTTGCCATTTAATTGGCGTACAAATATTTTACAAGGCGATATTGAGCAAGATATTGAGTTTAATTTTAAAAATATGTTTTGCGAGTTTGATATCAAACTAAAGTTATTCATGAATATTAATTATATTGTGTAAGATACATTTTTAAATTGTGCAGGTGACAAAGCGAATATATCAGTTTCGGTAAAATTATCGTTATAGGAGCAAATAGTCTGAGTATAAGTATTACGAATACGTTGTAAGCGACTAGATATGCGAAGGTAAATTTAGTTTATGAGCTTATTACAATCAAATTTATTGTGACAAATTTTATAAAGGATCATCTGATCAAGATACATTCTCCTATGTTTAAGAGTTGACAGAGAGAATTTTTCTAGAAGAGTATGATACGATGACCACCTTTTTACTAAATTGTAATTTAGGTTTTGAAGATATTTATGTTGGACTGAATCAATTTGGTCACTGTATTTGTTATAAAGTGGATTCCAAACGCATATTCCAGTTGAGATCTAACGAGATACTTGTATAAAAGCAAATAAGTGGAAGCCTGCTTAAATGAGCAGCAGGTTCGACTCAGAAGACCGAATATCTGAAAACCCTTAGCCATGACGTGATCAACATGAGCGTCAAAATGCAATTTTGAATCAAAGAATATACCCAAGTCTTTAATAAGAGAGACTTTTTCTAAAAGAGTATTACAAAGCAAGTAACTGAATTGAACGATATTTTTTTTTTGTAAACGAGATTGATTTACATTTAGGTAATTTCAACTGCAGTTTATTGGCCAAGCAATAACTAGATAATCGATCCAGATCCTATTGTAATTTGACACAGTCATCAATGGTACTTACTTTACGGAATAATTTAAGGCCGTCTGCATACAGAAGAAGGTTACTGTTTGTAAAACACGCATTTATGAGCATTTCTATATTTTGCCAGTCTTTTAAAAATGCACAAATTATTTTTTTCCACTATAGTTGGACATTCTTTATGGCAACAAATAGTTGATTTAACTATTTATTATTTATTTACATGTAAATTAGTGTAATTTGCGGTATTTATTATAAAAACTTAAAAAACCTTACCAAGGTAATCTAAAACGTTCCTATTTTATTACTCTTTAGGTGTTTAATTTGGAACTATCAAATTCAGGTAATATTCTAAAATGATGAATTACTTACACATTTTGATGGATCTTATAAAAGTATTGCAAAAAAAGGAGATGAAAGTAATATAATCGTTTAAAAAAAGTCTCTTAATTTTTTTTTGTTACAGGCTAAAAATAGTTCAACAGTTTTAATTTCATTAAAAACATCTATAATTTGACCATTTTAGCTTACTTTTTATAAAATTTATAGTTTTCTTGAGTTCTACTAGCAGCAATATATTATTTATTATTATAGAAATACGATTTATTGCGAAAATTAAAATTTGTTTTTTTGGGACAGTAACAAAAAAGGAAGCTTTAGTAACAAAATGAAAAATATAAAGCTGTATCCGTGATGTCCATTTAAGTTACAGTTTTCACAAGATAGTTTTAATTTTATAATGAAATTCAGTTAGATCAAGGATTGAAAAGAATCGTAGCAAATATTTTGAAATATAACAAAAACTCAAAATAACAGGTTATGGCCCAATTTCATTTTTTCTGCCGGAGTAAGTGGTATTTTCTTGTACTGTCAAATAAACAGAGCCTTTTTGTTACTTACATATTCAACTTATACGTTACCACATCAAAGTAACAAAAGAAAAAGTAACGAATCTAGTTAATATTGTCTTCTGTTTACGCGAATGTTATTCATTGAAATTAAACTACTATATACGGATTTTATCGCGTTGTTTATTTGTCACTGTTACAAAATTTTTTGAAAAACTGTTACACTACTATAATCACTATTAAACTTCACAAATTTTTACGCTAATTAAATTATTGAAACTATTAAAACTATTTATACTATTATACTATTTAGATTTATTTTTTACACTTTCCCCGACGTTTCGGTTGCTTTTCAGCAGCCATGGTCACGGGGAGACTAAGATGGTAGTTGTCTCAATGTTCCAGTGTAGTTATTTCAAAGTACCCGAACATAATTTAATCATGGGTGTTTCTATTTACGCAGAATGAGCTCAAAGTATCATGAAGTCTAGCTGTGGTTTGCTTGTTCTTGGGTTTGACTATTTGAATTACTGGATCCCAAGCTGGTGGTACACTCCAACCATCTTCTCTATTGAAATTAGGATGTTTCTTGATTTCAATAGCCTCGCGAAGCATCCTTGGTAGGTGTTCTTTAGCGAGCATCTGTGGTTTGTCAAATCTCAGGTAGTGGTTGGTCCCCTGTTGCACATGTTCACACACAGCAGACTTCAACGAGCGTTGGTGTTTTACATCAGCTATGTGTTCTTTTATGCGGGTGCCTATGCTTCTCTTGGTTTGACCAATGTATGAGAGTCCGCAGTCACAATCTATTTTATAGACCCCTGCATCTTGTAAAGGTAGTTGGCACTTGACAGATGGTAAAAATTGACTTATCTTCGTTGGCGGCTTGAAGTATGTATTGATTGAAGCTCGCTTCAAGATGTAGCCAATCTTGTCAGTGACACCCTTCACATAAGGTAGTATAGCAGGCTGGCGCTCGACTGTGGCTGGCTTTTCTCGGGATCTGTGACAGCGGCGCGGCTGTTGGAGCTTGTTGTCTTGCAGTACTTGCTTGAACTTAAACAGCCGCTTTGCTTTGCTTGATTTTCAATAGAGAAGATGGTTGGAGTGTACCACCAGCTTGGGATCCAGTAATTCAAATAGTCAAACCCAAGAAGAAGCAAACCACAGCTAGACTTCATGATACTTTGAGCTCATTCTGCGTAAATAGAAACACCCATGATTAAATTATGTTCGGGTACTTTGAAATAACTACACTGGAACATTGAGACAACTACCATCTTAGTCTCCCCGTGACCATGGCTGCTGAAAAGCAACCGAAACGTCGGGGAAAGTGTAAAAAATAAATCTAAATAGTATAATAGTATAGTAATAGTATAAATAGTTTTAATAGTTTCAATAATTTAATTAGCTTAAAAATTTGTAAAGTTTAATAGTGATTATAGTAGTGTAACAGTTTTTCAAAAAATTTTGTAACAGTGTCAAATAAACAACGCGATAAAATCCGTATATAGTAGTTTAATTTCAACGAATCTAGTGTTTAGTTTTTTCAACACTGATAATTTAATGGTTAATGTTGATGTAACGTTTACTTTTGTGCAACAAATTTAAGATTGAATATTATGCTTACTTAATTTGACTAAAAAAGTATAAAATATTGTCAACTTACCGAGAAACAGTGGTAACAAAAGCGGGAACAAAATGCGTATGAAAAACTAAAACCGTCTACACCACACGCTAGGCCGCCTGAAAATGACTGTTCATTTATTTAATACTAGCTTTTACCCGCGGCTTCGCTCGCGTTAATTTAGAATTTGGCAATCAATTCGGGTTGTACTCTGCTTGTAATAATATAATTTAATCATGATTCGAAAGACACGTAGCGCCATCTATTATCATAAGAACGTTATTGTTGTTTTCCTCGGGAACAGTAATTTTTTTCGGGATGAAAGGTAGCCTATGTCCGTTTCTGTACACCTGACAACGTATATGCAAAATTTCAGGATGATCGGTTCAGTGGTTTAGGCGTGAAAAGGTAACAAACAAACAAACTCATTATCGCTTTTATAATATTAGTTAGGATTAGGAAGGATAGGATAGCGACACGAAATGACAAGTAAAGAGTTGCCATATAGAAATAACGATACTAAATTGGTAGCATTTCACTATAACACGCTTAAAATTGGTAACAAAAGGGGAAATTCGTTTGGGGAACCTTTTTTGGGACAAGATTAAACTTGTTTTATTTAAAATATAAATTATTTGTTTTAATATTTAAGTCATGCTGCGTAATCTCCTACAATTTAAAATAAATTGAGTGCAAAATCTTGGTATAGTTACCTAAATAAATATGAAATAATTGAGTTTGAAGTTACGAATTTTAAAATGGGACATGCAAATTTTCATGCATTGGCATGCAAGATGATTTTTATTTAAGCATTTTTTTAATGGAAAATCAATTCATAGACGATATTTAATTATTTTTTGTGGAAATTAAATGGTAAATTTGATTTTAATAAAACCATTTTAACGAAATAATAAATAAAACCCTTGAACTGCAAGCTTTTGGATTCTATTTTTTACATAAGATGTTAGCATGTTATTGTTTTTTATGTAACATGTTTTATTTTGTATATAACTTTGCAACTACGGACATAAACATAAAAGTTTAAAATGAAAACTGTCTTAAAATAAATAGCAGTAAAAAATTACTGACTAAAGTTTGTTAAAAAGTGAATGCTGTGACAAAAGACACATCATCACATAATAATATGTGTTCTTAAAATTCAGAAATATTAATAGTATCATTACTGTATAATGTATCAACCATATCACTATATAATTTTCCACCAAATCTTATTTAGTGGTATTTCTTTGTGATATAATGATAATCTGGACCAGTAAAGGTTGCAGTAAGCATTTAATCTCACTTTGATAGTGTCTCTCTTAAAAACTTCTCATGAATCACAAGCAGATTCAATTTTTGGTAGTTTAATATTAATAATTTTATTTTCTAGTGGCAAAGCTAGAAAAGGCGATGGTAATGATTTGACACCGAATCCAAGGAAATTGTATTTAATCGGCAAAGAGCTTGATAATTTGGGCAAAGTAATAAATGACATGATACCTGTAAGCGAATTGCCATTCAATATAAGACCTAAAACAAGGAAAGAAAAAAATAAACTGGCATCACGTGCCTGCAGGCTGAAGAAAAAAGCTCAACATGAAGCAAATAAACTAAAACTTCATGGTTTAGAGAATGAACATAGTAAGTATAGAATTGGATATCTTTTTAGGGTTCCATACCATTTATCATACTGAGTACCTATATGATCGAGAAACAAACATCAAATCATCTTCATAAACTTTCACATTAATAATTTTAGTAAGAAACTTACATTGAACTCATGTACCATAAAAATCTTCAAATTGAAGAGATAACATTTTAAACCCCATGGAAAAAAATGATTTGCTATTATCTTGTTTTGTTATTATATTGTATTATTCCTTTAGGGCGTCTCTTGAATGGTATACATCAGATGAAGCAAATACTGAGCAGCCGTATGACTAATTCACAGACCAATGTTGATTGGAACTCACACATCAAGAACATAGTAAATACAGCTACAGGTAATTATTATTGTTTACATTACTAAAAATCTCACTAAACTAATAAGAATTCAAATACTTGCAATTAATCTATGCTATTACTATAATAATGTTTATCTATTTACTTGTCACAGAAGTCAAAATAGGCGGCAAAACTTCCGAATTCGTTAATAAAGTATTGGACAATGTCAGATCAGGGC
Organism: Catocala sponsa; assembly: GCA_963564715.1. Classification (NCBI taxonomy): domain Eukaryota; kingdom Metazoa; phylum Arthropoda; class Insecta; order Lepidoptera; family Erebidae; genus Catocala; species Catocala sponsa. Next base: position 13,330,317 of record OY751338.1, on the reverse strand, counting down.
AACACAATGGTGGATTGACAGATCTATAAACATTACAACATACAGATGTGAGTAACAAAACGAAAGGCTGTTCTATGTACCTCCAAAGTTAATTAGAGAAAAGAGTTTATGTATATCATATGAAAGGTTAATTGTCCAAGACAATTTTATTTTTGTATGGTAACAAGAATAGATTTAGTCACTAGAAGCTTTACACGGCAACTTGGGGGACTATGTAATCCTCGTCTATTATTATTATTATTATGCCATAAATTAGGTGTCTGTGTCATGTGTAGTTTTTAAGTCTATTAAATTACAAATATTATAATAATATGCTTAGGATTCTAACATTTAATTAGTAAACACTGACAGCATTTAAATAATAATGTGGAATTTGAATGCTTACAGAGCTTACTAAAAGTAAGTAAATCTACACAAATAAATCACATGTGTGCCAAGTCCAAATTGACAGCTCATATCAAAATAATCATTATTTTGTTTACCAGGAATTGATTTAGTTTAAGTAAAACTAATCTATTTTGCTATCCATTCGTTATTCCTTTATTATAATATGTAATTCTAGTCGAGCATCATAATTAATAATTATATATAATATTTGTTAAGAGGTGGATAAGACATTCCTCACAAACAAAAGAATATTTGAGTAAAATACTTAACAATAACATAAATATTCAAATGTAAATATGTGCAATGAAATGATTTTAAATCATATATCTTTTGTTTTTTAAATGTCTTTAGCAATATTTTATGTGTTATATTATAACTGTTATAAGCTACATTTGAAATAAATAAATATATATATATATATATATATATATATATATATATATATACTACTCAAAACAAAATAAGGGCCACTAAGATTTTTTGCTGTACCATGAAAACAATAAAGACATTAAATTGTTTAACTTATGTAACTACAAAATAATGTTATTGGTTATAATATAGGCTAACAATTGTTTTAAAATAATGATCATGAATTGTTTTTTTAAGTTCATAATGAAATTAGCCATTTTGAATGAAAAACATGAACAAAAGAAATCACCGGCAAAAGACAAAATACTGTTCTTGTCACTTTTGTTTCTTCTTTTTAGTAACGAGTATGTCCTCCTCTCTTAGCAATACACTCCTGAAGCCTTGTATGCATACTCTGGATCAAATTCCTGACGTTTTCATCTGGAATCTCCTCCCAGGCACGTTTTAAAGCGTCAATCAGCTGCTGTTGGTTGTAGACCCCTTGCTCATTCTCTCTAACCCTTCGTTTCAATTGGTCCCACAATTGCTCGATTGGATTTAAATCTGGACTGTTAGGTGGCCATGGTAATACCTCAATATGAGACCCTTCTAGGACAGTTTGGGTCGATCGAGCTGTGTGTGCACGGGCATTGTCTTGCATCAGGATGAATCCAGGCCCCACTCGCTGTGCAAATGGGATCACTTGAGGCCTGATGACGTCCTCGAGGTAACGTTCTGCAGTTACGGTACCCGCATTTAAAATGGTGAGCTCGGTTTTACCGTGTAAACTAATCCCACCCCAAACCATTACGTTGGGACCACCGAAACGGTCAACTTCGTGGATGCAGGACTCCGAAAACCGCTCGCCGCGTTGTCTCCAAACCCTAACACGCCAATCATCATTAAAAAATTTTACTTTGCACTCGTCTGTAAAAAGCGCCTTGCCCCACTGATTAGTCCCCCAGTTCAAATACTGGCGGGAGAATCTTAATCGGTTTGCACGTTGAACCCTGGTCAGAGAAATTCGAACAACTCGTCGTCTTGACATTTGCTGGTCTTCGTGCAATCGATTACGTATAGTTTGATCACTAACACGGGTACCCGTTGTCAGCCGTAGGTGGTGTTGTGACTTACGGGCCGTTACTGTACGATCACGACGAGCACTTAGTTTGACGTACCGATCCTCGTGCGCCGTTGTTATACGAACTCTACCTGAACCGGGTCTCCTGGCAACACTGTCGATCTCTTGGAAGCGATTCCATACATTTTGGACAGTTCTTCGAGAAAAACCCAACTGCAAACCCACGTAACGCTGAGAACGCCCTTCTTGAATCATAGTTATGGCTCTGGTTGCTGTAGTTGTATCCATGTGCCTTCGTACTGGTGGCATGATTAACGCGAGATGATAAATGAATCAATTAAAATTGAAAAAGTAAAACTTTTTTCCTAAAATAACCGAAACAAGTTAAGAAGACAATCGAAGAAAAACATAAGAATAACATCCAATTTTTTTTTTTCTTGAAATGTTGGCCAATACTTTTCAAATTAGGAACACGAACACCAGCATAAAAGAGATCAAACACCAAAGAGTTCGTAATATCAATATAATGCTACTTACCAGTTACTTTCAGTTTACTAAAGTGCACTTAAATGTAAATAAACTAGTGGCCCTTATTTTGTTTTGAGTAGTATATATATATATATATATATATATATATATATACTACTCAAAACAAAATATATACTACTCAAAACAAAATAAGGGCCACTAGTTTATTTACATTTAAGTGCACTTTAGTAAACTGAAAGTAACTGGTAAGTAGCATTATATTGATATTACGAACTCTTTGGTGTTTGATCTCTTTTATGCTGGTGTTCGTGTTATATATATATATATATATATATATATATATATATATATATATATATATATATATATTACACATATATATACAATGTATTTCAATATGTGGGACAACCGTGATTTATATGTGTGTGAAATAATTTAAATACTTTCCTTAATACTTAAAATTTCTAAAGTTTATCATAATTATTTGATTACATTGGATATACAAATATATTATTATCATAAATATATCGATTTACGAAATTGTTAGTATAAACATTAGAGTATAAACTAGCACGTAAATATTACGGCACAATATATCTAGTTTTATAATAGATAAAACAGTAAGGCATGGCATAGCTATTTTGTATTATGGCTCTAGTTGCATATGTACGACTATGCAGCTTTACAGTTATTTTTACGTGGTGTCAGCAACAAGCCAAGTATTGCCCAACCCTCAAGAAATTAACATGGTCACACCTCTGCTTACCTTATTCAATATACTATAGTTATTACTTAGCTGAGTGGTAGGGATGCTTTTTCGACGGGTGAGTGTAACCGAGTCTTTTTATTCCATAACTGAAGTTTAATGTAATTCTAGATTTTTTATTGTATTCGACATAATATGACATATATAAGAAATTATTTCTGTTCATAATTATCTTTTTATAGCTATATGTTTATGTTGCTATAATAATAACATCTTCTATTTTTGAAAAATGTGTGTGTCGGGTGACTGTATGAGTACAATTATTACATTTGATATCATGTGTATTTTCAAAAACAATTCACTAATTTATTTTATCAATGAAACAAATAATATAATTGAAATGAATATACATATGTACCATTGTTTAAATATAATGTTTTGATTAGTATAATTTCAATATATTCTCGCATTTATGCTTTCAATAATTTTGTTAATGTTTCTGTTATCTTGAAAATGAAAAATCATATTTATTTTTGTAAAACATTATTATTACCTACTCTTAATTAAAAACGATCTGTGTGTAATGATAATGAGTGCAGTATATGTATACCCATACAAAAATAAATAAATGTTAAAAAGTATCTTATAATTGAAAATCATATCAATTAAAAATCAAATTATGAAATATTAGTTTCATATTATTATTTCGATATGTGAGTGTTCGACATGATCACAGAGTGTTGTTCGTATGAATTGGTAAGACTCACAGGTATTATCCAATGCTGGTTTGTGTAACTTGTAAAAATCTAATGTTTGGGCATGATCATTGGTATTTTGCTGAATATTTTATGCCTATATTTTATATATTAATATTATATTATTAAATGTGGATTAGGATTTCAAATATAGTATTTTTATATTTATTATTACATGTAAGCAATTAATAACAGCAGCTAATTGATGGTTTGTTATATTGTCATGTTTCTTAAAAGCTATCTGTTTTCTTTGAAAAGTATTTGACATGTATTTAAAAATCTATATTAATTCTATCAATTACTGGGAATATTTATCTACAAAAATTGAAACCGAAATTGGTTAAAATCTTTTTAACAATGAGACCTCAAAATCTTTGAGTGATATGTGTAAACCACCTTATTTTATATTGTTGTTATTAATACTTATATATCTAAGGATAAAAATCATTTTGGTAGTTAAAATATCTTGATGCTTCTACAGTGTTATAATGATAAGTACCTACATATGTAACTGCTTTTCTTTTTATGGTTATAAATGGATTATATGTTAATATTTGTTGAATTTAATATAGTTATAAATTTTCATTATTTTAAATTATGGTTGACTGACGATCACATACTATTTTTGTTTGCACTTTTTATATAATGATATCAAATTTATTAAAAAGGTCAAATTTTGAATACTTTATCTCAAATCTTTCGAAACTGCATTTGGCCAGATGATGACGCCACGACTTTTGGATAAATATCCTGACGTGTGTATTAGCCAGTGTTGGTAAACAATAATAATTATTAATTAGTTTAATTATATGTATATACCTCCACGTAAGCCTTTATTAATATTTGTGGTTCTGATATCGTCTCGAAATATAAAAATGATATAATAGTGGGAATCCATGTCGATTCCATTTCAAGATTATTTTATGTTATCTTTAAATAATATATTTTGTTACATAACAAACCAAACTCAAACTGGTCTGCGATCCAATAGGCTGTGGTTATTTGTAAATTCATAAGTTTTCTTATGTTACTTTTAATGATTTACTATATTATTAAATATTTTTAATTGATTGTAATTATGTTAATGTATTAATGTTGAATAAACTTTTATGATATTATGAAGTGTTATAAATCTAGTAGTTCTTAAACAGAATACCTAATCTAACAACAAACAACATTCTTAATGATAAAGCTTTTGTTGAACCACAAATAGTAGTAAATAAATTTAATGATTATTTTATAGATAAAATTGTACCTATGCCAGAATCTGGACAAAAACCTACTAAGTATATAGTAAACAATTTAAAATCAATGTTTTTAAATCCCAGTACATCAAACTATATTTTAAATATTATTAAAGACTTAAAAAACAAAAATAGTGTACGGTATGATGAAATTTCTACAAAAATAATAAAATCAGTGGGAGATTTAATATCTGAACATCTCAGTTACATTTTAAACCTATGTATTGGCCATGGTGTATTTCCTGAACAATTAAAAGTTTCTATTGTAAAGCCGTTACATAAAAAAGATAATAAGGAGCACATGCAAAATTATAGACCAATCTCACTTTTGCCAATTTTTTAAAAAATATTTGAGATATTCATATATTATAGAATTTATTCATATCTTGAAAACTACAATATTTTATGTAAAGAACAAAAAGGTTTTCGTAAAGAAAAGACCATAAATATGGCGATATACGATTTTTTATATAGTACTGATGAATATATACTTAGTTGTAAAATATCCTTGCATGCTGTGGTCTCCTGTAACTGAAGGAGTACACATTTAAAATTCTTATGTGCAATTTAACCGTGTAAATTAAAGTGTATATTCTTTGTTGGAGATCCTAATAAAAAATAAAATATTGATAAGAGAATACCTATCTGTGCCATTTATTGTGATATGACACAAGCATTTGATTACGTCGATCATAATATTTTACTAAAAAAGCTTGACGCCTATGGCCTAAGAGGTAATGTTTATAATTTGATAAAATCTTATTTATCAAATAGAAAACAGGTAATTGCAATAAAAAAGCTAAATCTCAAGACAAAAAGGGAAGATATATACCTATCTGGACAGCGTAGAATATCATTCGGTGTGCCCCAGGGCAGTGTATTAGGGCCTTTGTTGTTTATATTATATATAAACGACTTACGCAAAGCAATAAAACATCCCTTAACACTATTCGCTGATGACAGTACTGTAACAATAGCTTGTAATAAACCCGACTCATACGAATCTGATATTAATAACACACTCAGCTCAATAATTTTATGGTTAAATAATAAATAATTTGAAAATAAATCTCAACAAAACTCAAATAATGCACTTTTGTCAAAGACAACCTACTTGTTATAAAATTAATATTAAATATCAGAATAATAATATATGTGCTACAAATAATGCAAAATTCTTAGGATTGACGATTGATAACCAGCTAAATTGGAAAGATCATATAGAGGCTCTTTGCAAAAAAATCAGTAGTTCGTCCTATGCTCTTCATAAACTGAAACATATAGTCAACATGGAATCTCTACTAACTGCTTATCATGGCATTGTTGCATCCGTACTTAGATACGGAATATTTTTTTGGGGCAACTCTACACATAAGGAGATCGCATTTAAATTACAAAAGAGATGCATAAGGGCTATGTTTGGGCTTCAAGTAACTGACAGTTTTTTTTTTTCTTTTTTAATCTTTATTTAAAGGAACTTCGTCAACATTGACGATGTTGTCCTATAGAGAAGATAACAATTTTATATATAATCTTAAGACTATTACAAGTAAAAATAAATAAATGATTCCTCATGACAACATCCTCGCAAGATATATTGCACATAGGATGTTGGCTTCATCCGACAATGGAGCTGCCAAGGCACTGTTGCACAGTCCAACGTTGTAATTCTTAATCAACACCTGTCGTCGAAGAGACTCGTTCCGGACACACTCACACAACACATGTTGGATGTAACTGACAGTTGTAAACCTCACTTTATCAAACATAAAATTCTAACGCTTCCGTCTTTATATATATTTGAAGTCGCAATATTTGTTAAAACAAATCCTCATTTATTTCCCAGTCTATCCGATGTTGTTCTACGTAATAGGCGCAAAAATAATTTATGCATAAGAAGAGCTAAAACTACCCTCATGTGGAACAGTATATTCTGTTTAGCTCCAAAACTCTAATAAGCTACCGGAGGAATATAAACAATTAAATTTAAAACACTAGAAAAAAGCTAAATATTTTTTTGTATAATAAATGCTACTACTCTATCAAAGATTTTCTAAATGACACGTTTTGTTAAATTTTATACTTAGATTTTGTTTTTGTGTTTATGTTTTTCTTATAATATTTTTGTACGCCGATTGTATTGGCAAGACACAGTTTGTACTTTCATTTGTTTTTTCTAAGATCTTTTTTATAAACCTGTGTCTAACAAATAAAAATAATTTGAATTTGAATTTAAATAAATTCTGATTTCATCATCTGTTGCACTAGGTAGGTTCTATCTATCCTATCTCATTATTGTTAAGACTTCGAATAACTTGGGTTGTATATTACTAGCATTCTATAATAATAATAATAATAACGTTTTAATAAGAAAAACACTTAATCTAGTAAAGTACGCAGCAAAGGAAAACCTCTTAAGAGCATTAACGCCAAATCCACGGCGCCTAGTTTAGATAAATGCAATGCTTTCGCATTGACACTGACGCACGTGCAATTGTGTGCGTAGAGTTGGCGTGTTGTTTGGCAGTATAGTCAAGCTAAACCATTTTGATCCGTTCAACTCACAAGCGACGTTAGTTAGGCATCCTGTTGGATGGTAATATAAAAAAATGTACGTAATCAAAATATTAAAATTTTACCTTCAAATAAAATTTGTATTATGCTTCCATAGACGTCCGAAGTCCATTATGAGAGTACATCACTTCCTTCACCTCGCTTGGTCGCTAGATGTCGCTTACTTCCGCTTCCTAGACGCACCTACAGCGCCCTCTATCATTTCCGGTAAACAACTAAACTTCCTACCAAACACAAGCCGCCATCTTTGTCATTGTTCGGCTCATAATGGCCTAGCACCAGGAAGAAATTTCTGGGACTTCGGACGTCTATGGAAGCATAATACAAATTTTATTTGAAGGTAAAATTTTTATATTATGCGTTCCGTTTGACGTCCGAAGTCCATTATGAGAGAGTGTTTGTTATCTCCTGGTGGCTTGTATTTTTGGTAATATAGTAGATATTCAATTAAAACGCAACAATGTGATTGAACATAATAATATGTATAATGTAACTTAAATGTACATTGACTAAGGCGCGTATAAATCAACCTATTGCTATACAACTACTATTAATCAAGCTGAAAATACTGGGACAGTGATTTTTCTGCTGTTGTTACCCTATTAGAATTATTGATTTGTTTCAGGTAAAACTTTCTAAAAGTACCTTCATGTTGCCAATTTGCTTTAGCTAGGATATCATTAATATGATAATTTTCTACCCAATTTAAAGATGAGACCGCCGATCTACAACTTCCAGGTGATGCATGAATACCAACATCAGCTAAAAGACGCTTCATCCAACCACTAATCATCGCTGCCGTAGCTGGCCTTGTTGGGCTTTTAGTTGCTAAAAATAAATTAGTAATATTTCCCAGAGTTCCTTGTGTCATATTTACAAGAGTGCGTAACCAATATACGGCATCGATGCTTTTATCAGGAGCGGATAAAAAAGTCCAACTAGATTATTGATGAGTCAGTCTTCGACCCGAAGACAGGATGCAACGTAATAGAATCAGTGTTATCTATAAAATGCTGCCTATCAATATGCAAAAGAGTAAGATCATGTACTCTACGACCCGAAGATAACAATAAAATAGCCGCAGTGTGTCTGGATACTTGATATAAACTATTCAAATTAATTTTGCACGTTTTTAACGATCTAATCAAAATCCTTGCGTCCCAAATCGGTAATTTAGAAGGCGCAGGTTTTGCCAAGGAGATAGCTTTCAGTATGTGTTTTACAATTGGTTTAGCTGAAATTTTAACATCAGATATCGTTTCGCAAACGGATGCAATAACCGATTTATGAACGAGAATTGTTCGGTAAGAGAGACCATCCGTCAAAAATAAAAAACTGAGGTACCTACCTACATTTGATGGATCCGGCAAACGAAAATGTATGCTATTCTCTTGGCAAAATCACACCCATCTACTCCAAATAGGGGCATAAGTCTTTATAAGACAATAATTGCTTCTCCTGCTGCGTTCACGTATCTGTCAGGGCATCCCACCCGAAATGAGCCAGGCTTCCAGGTGTAACTTGCTGACTTGTGGCGGTGGTAGCATTGTCACTGTGTCCACCAGCGTCTTCTTTAGATCTCTGAGCTTCACGGGACGCTTCAGAGCACGGTTCTTCAGATCTGGCCTCCAAAAGGGCTTCTTCCACTTGGGTGCTACTAGGATGTACCGACCTGTGGCTGAATTTAGGTGATCCAGTACCCTGGGTATTAGGCTGGGCGGCGGGAACAGCCATGCAAGTCGGTAATGCCAGGATCTGCTGAACGCGTGGTGAAAGTAGGCGTTCGAGTCTGACAAGTCTAGCGTAACATAATTTGCTACGACATGAGTTGCCTGTGACGCGAACATGTCTAGGTCTGGTGTGCCCCATATCCTGAACAGTCTCGATGTTTCTTCGTCTGTTAGGTGCCACTCGGCGGCGGTGCGATTTCTTGACAGGTGATCGGCTTCGGTGTTGAATAGCCCTGGTAGGTAGTGAGGACGAAGCAAAATGTTGAGATGGTCCACAAGGTTCAGCAGCTGTTGGGTCAAATCGAGAAGTTGCCGTGATCGGGTTCCTTCTTCGTTTTTTCTGTAGGCCACGACTGTTTTGTTATTGCTCTGAAGAATCACTGACGAATTATATTATTATGACGATATAGCGGCTATCACAGCAAACATTTCCTTCAGATTGCAATGCCATTTTGTCTGATGTTGCTCCCACTGGCCTTTTATCATGTCGTTGTTCACAAGAGCCCCCCATTGAATGTCCGACGCGTCGGTGATGACGTGGTTCGTGGGCATTCTCTGGGGATGAATCGCTGTCATCTGAATGATATTCTCCAACCACCAGTTCAGTTCTGACTGTACCTCTTCTGGATACTGAATCTGCGATTGCGGGCACTTCCTGAGTTTGTTGCTGTGTCGCTGCTGTAATCGGCAATGCAACCTTCCTCGATGGGTGATGAAAGTTGCAAAGTTGAGATGACCTATTAGGCGTTGTGCCTGTTTTAGGTTCCAACTGCCGGCCGCAAGTCGTACTCGCAACATCTGACGAATTCGTTGTATCTTGTCTGAGGGTAGGGACTTCGTGTTGAATTTGGTGTCCCATGCCACTCCTAGAAAATCGATTGACTTCGTTGGTGTCGTTACCGATTTCTCCATATTGACCCAGAAACCCAAGCTGGCCAGAAACTGCATTGCGATTTCTACATGAGCTGTTAGCGTATTCCTGTCCTATGTACTATCAAATAATCGTCCAGATAAACCACTAACCGTAGTCCTTTCTTGCGAAGTACTTCTGCAGTCCAGCTCGTTACCGAGGCGAAAATCCGCGGCGCTGCTGCTAGGCCGAACGGCAGACACGTCATCTGTAGCAGCTGACCTTGATAGCTGATTCGGAGGAACCTTCTGTGTTGATCTTTTACTGGCAGGTGATAATAGGCCTGACTTAAATTCAGTTTCACCATCCAATCTCCTTGTTGTAGAAAATTGGGCACTTGGTGATAATGGAAGAGATGGAAATGCTTCGGCTTCATACACTGATTTAATGCCTTGAGATTGAATATGGTTCGACTTTTCCGTTGGATTTGGGGATTATGAATAGAGGCGAGATAAAGGACGGTGTTAGAGGGGCTGGCTCCATGACTTTTAACTGAATTTCGGTTGACATTAATTGTGATGTTAGGGTTTAATGCTTTGTTAAAACATCTTAAGTTGGGAAAACTAATGGCGGCGTCTTGTTGAATGGTATTCTGAGACCCGTTATTAACTTCCATATTGATCTGGGTGGATTGAAAAGAGCCCAAGTGTTTTGAAAGCGTCTCAGACAGCCGCCTGAAAATCCTGTAAAGTCATTTATTTATATATCCCGATCTTCTACCCTCTGTTTTATATTTTCTCCCCCCCCTTTTTCTAGCTAACGAGTTATTGGAATTAGATCGCTCGGATTCTTTGTTTTCGGCCTGTTTGGATTTATGATTAATATTGGGCCGACCTCGAAACGGCTTAGCGTTAGCAAACGAAGTCGAGGGTTCTGGCGATTTTGCCTGGGTGCGGGTAGAAGATGAGGTCTGCTTTTGTAAGTTATCTACACCACCAATTTTCTGTAAATATGTCGATAACTGGCCCGGATCAAACATGTACTCTCAAGAAGGAGGTATTTTACCTAGATCTTCTTTCATATATTTATCTTTTAATTTTTAACTATATCCCTACGGCGCAATTCTAACACTTCGGCTCGTTTCCCGCAAATTACCTGTAGTATGTCATGTGACAGTCTCATATTCAGACTCATTACCAAATAACTGGTTTAACTTTTCATAAATAGCGGACATTCCGGTTAATGCGTCCGCATTGGAATGTCCGCAGAGGCCGACCAATCAACAAGACTTTGCAAAGCCGAATTTACGGCTTCATTTTGGGCCAAGAATGCATTGGATAACGCTGCAAAACTACGTTCCATTTGAAACCAACGTAAAGGAGTTAAGGGATCCTCCAGACGTCGTAGCTCCTCATTCACTCTTAGTTCGGTAAAGGCTGGAAAGGCCACGTACTATTTCTGAACCTCTGTGTATTGAACCGCGTTCCAATCGGGCGAGTCAAATCTTTGCATAACCTTAATTTTGTCGACACGTGTTTGCTTTGCCTTGGGTACGGCCGGTTCTTTGATCGAAACGTTCAAATTCACGATACTACCCGCATCTAATTTAGGTGGACATAAAAACCGCTCACTGGATATTGGTAGCGAACTATCCAACAAATTCGATGTATGTGGCATGCTGTTGATATTAGATAAGGGCATATGCACGTTTGAAAGTGATACAGTTAAAATATTGTTCAAATGACTCACTAATTGCTGTGACAATAAGTCAAACCTTTCATCCAGATCCCGCGAACTGGACCGCTTTTAGCGTTTCCTTGGTGGTCCTTCTTGATCCGACGAGCAATCCGGTGAACTAACCTCACTTGTAAAAGTCTTTTCAGTAGGCGCGATAACCTCTTTATCACTCATATTTTACACTTAAGAGGTCAAGGTAACGGAAGACAAACTATACTGTTTGAAATTACTTTCTACTTAAATCTCGAAAGTTAATTAATTTAAAATTTGCGACAAAAAAAATTTAATCTTATATTCAAATTATATAGAATTTTTCGTAACGACCATGTGCTCGTTTCGAAAAACGACGCAACAATGACAAAGATGGCGGCTTGTGTTTGGTATGAAGTTTAGTTGTTTACCGGAAATGATAGAGGGCGCTGTAGGTGCGTCTAGGAAGCGGAAGTAAGCGACATCTAGCGACCAAGCGAGGTGAAGGAAGTGATGTACTCTCATAATGGACTTCAGACGTCAAACGGAACGCATAATAAATGATTATTATGTGTTTTTACATTAATATTATTTGCATGGGCTGAGCCGAAAACTGTTATTTACGAAAAATCTTTTTCCTTTTTTCAATAGTATAGCATCTGTTATAACCACCTGTATCACCTTCGTTTTTAGGAGCTTTCCTTCCCAATGTGTAGTAATAATAAAGTTGTATATAAAATAAAGTAGCTATTTTGGGCACTTATCAAGTGAAAATCAAAACAGACAATCTATAGATTCATGTTCATTACTCTTTTGCGCAAAAAATAATAAAACAAGTTATTTATCGTTAGTCCAGTAAGTTAAGAAAATAAAACACATAAATATCAAATATATTTTTTTATTAAATTTCGAGTTGTAAGGTAAAGATATCACGGTCGCACTATAACTGCACTCAACGCTAAAGTTCACTAGAGGTCACACGCGGAGCTCCAAGCAATACGTCCACTCCTGGAAGGGCCTCGCGGCGTACTGATTTGCAACGTTTTACGCGCGCGGTTTTATAGTTATTTTAAAATGAATCTCTTGAATAAAATTAAATTAAAAAAACCTAATGATGTGAAGGTTTTTGTTACAGAATATATTCTTCTATATACAAAATCTTTATTTTGAAAAAACAAGCAAGATTTATTGTAAAAATAATGATTTTAGCAGCAGCTTTTTGTCATAAATTTCCCTTTGATTATAGTATGATTGTTTACGTTTGGGTCTAAATTTAAAAAAATACTTTCTAGTTATTTTTGCTAAGGATCTGTACAATCATATAAAATAGTTTGTTTATAAAATTTACAAGTAATTTCGAATATGTGAAGCTTTAAAATTAGCTCAGTCAGGAAAAATAGAAAACACTGTTTGTTTATATGGCCATATGTCACAAATACTTTCATAATATACAAAATCCTCTCTTAGAAGTATAGAAAAAAATATTTTCTATAATAATATGTAATTCACAGTTTTGTAAGATATATTGTTACAGAGATGGCATGCTTTGAAAAGTACGCATTTTGTGTCAAGAGACCAAAATCGGCGTTAACGCTCTTAAGTTGCAGGCAAAATGGGATGGACCCTATCGTATAGTCACTAAAATGAATGACGTCACCTACCGGATCCAAAAAAGACCACGCGGCACACCAAAGATCGTTCATGTGGATCGATTGGCAAACTACTACGGATCCAACAATGTCCGGGACGAAACATGTCTAAAAAAAAAAAAGAGTGGGGCAGTGTTACACCCAGTGCCATCTCTCGGCATTGTGGGGGAAACTCGGCAGTTTCGTCTAATAATTTATTACAGCGCCATCTATTGACGTCTTACGGAACTACGTCGTAGGTACGCGAATATTTGAGATAATACTGGAACATTCTCGAATCTTCGTACTGTTTACATACCGGGTATGGCGTTTCTAGCTAAAACTCCAGAATCGCTTTAACCGCATATAAAAGCGCAAGGCTCGCCGAGTCAGTTTACAATCGTAAGTGATCAAGTATTCATCGAAGCGAACGGAAGCGATAATACCACAGAGTTTGAAGCAGTTGTAGTGGAATAGTGTTCAAGTAGTGTGTTGCGTGTTTTAAATTTAATTGTGTGTTAAAATAAAACGTGTTTTAGTGGGTAATATTGTTTACATTCTTATTCCTCGAACCCAGCACGTATATTATTATAAGTATATGTTACGTTAAGTGTGATTAATTGAAAATTATTAATAATTACCGAAGGACGAGGTAAAAGTAAGAAATTAATCACATTTATCAGTGATTATTAATAATTTAACCTCAGTACCTACAAGATACCTATATAATTTATAACATTATATATAATTTAATATGTAATATTATATGTTACATTATATATTACCTACATATAACATTATGTATTATTGTTTCAGAAAGAAAACTTCATATGAATACAGCGTCCGGTTTGATAATAATCTTAGGTATGCGACGATTTAGTAGTAAAAATAAACAGATTGGTTAAGCCGTACGTAGGTGAAAACAGTAGGTAGTTTAACGCATTATCAGCCGGCAGGCATAAACCAGATCTATAGCTGATAACCGTTAGGCCTCATTTACGGAGACGCGATCTGTCTTTATTTGAGGTATGTTAATTTTTGTTGCTACGCAGATTCCTAAGTAGAGAAGCTCGTTAGGTAAGTTGTTTTTTTGTCATCTGGATTGATATCGGCTAAGATTGTTATAGTACGAGATCCGGCTGCAAGATTGCTATATGAATCGAGTATGTAATAAAAATCTAATTTTTATGTATAATTATAAATACCTATGTGCCATTTTTGCCAAAGTGCCAATCAAAATGTGGCTGCTAGTATTTTTAATTAAAATATGATTAAATGACTTTCCAAACAAATTACGTTCACGTGTTTATAAAATAAACTATACCTAATCCACTGCACAGTAATATATGTACAGAACTTGAAAAGTTATGGTTGCCGTTGCGCACTCGGCCGCAATCTATTCGCAGCCAGGTTTAAAGAGGTCATACTTTGTTACATTTATACGTTCATGACGTATGTTCATCATTTATATCTTAAATTGAAGCAAATTTTTTTTTGTCCATGGCAAAATATGCCTGCCTATGTAAAAGTGATGAAAGTCAAGATGTCGGGTGTACCTTAATTAATCGAGTAATAACATTTACCAAAAAAATGTACCTAAATTGGACTATTTAGTACCTCGGTTAAAAAAATTGTACCTCCTTTAGAAGGAAACCACAGCTAAATTTAGATACACCCGCCATATTGACGTCAATATAGCGGGTGTTCTATAATATTTTGTTACGCCCCCACGACCCGAGGAGGCAAGACGACGACTGTGGCACTACTCGTCGGCAGACTGGGATGGAATGCGGGAGTACTTCGCATCCATCCCTTGGGCTCAACGCTGCTTTGAGAACAGGGATCCATCAGAGAGCGCTACTGCTGTCGCTGGTGAAATCACCCTGGGTATGGAATATTATATTCCATACAGTGATGTCACGAGCGGCGGCAGGAAAAGGCCCTGGTTCGGTCGTGAATGCGCTGATGCTGTTGAACGCAAACAGACAGCGTACCGCGCTTGGACCAGGGCTCGCACTCTCCACGACCCTAACGTGGATCACCTGAAGGCAGCGTTCAACCAAGCCACAAAGGTCTGCAAGAGGGCATACTTAAGAGCGGATGCCCAGCGCGTCGCACGGTTCGGTCAGGAACTCATGGCGCATCCTACGGGCAGTTGTAGCTATTGGCGCCTGGCCAAAGCCGTGCAGTCCAACTTCTGCCAGACCTTGCTGCCCCCTCTGAGGTATCCGAATGGATCACTGGCTCATCGGCCACAGGAGAAAGCAGATCTGCTTGCAAATCTCTTTGCGGCCAACTCCTGAATCGATGACTGCGGTTCGCAGCCGCCTAACATTGCCAACTGCGGCTACACCATGCCTGATATATGTATCAGGCAACGAACCGTTCGTGCGATACTGCAGTCTCTCGATGTTCGGAAAGCCAGTGGACCTGACGGTATCCCAGCTGTGGTCCTTAAAAAATGTGCAGCGGAGTTGTCTCCCACGCTTACGCGCCTATACCGGACGTCTTACACCGCAGGCATTTTGCCTGAGGCTTGGAAGGAGGCGAACGTTCAACCGATTCCCAAAAAGGGGGACCGTTCCGAGCCAAGCAACTATCGTCCCATAGCTATCACCTCGGTGCTCTCCAAGGTGTTCGAGCGGATTATAAACACCCAAATTGTCCGCTACCTGGAGGATCAATCGTTGATCAATGATCGCCAATACGGTTTTCGGTCTAAACGATCAACGGGTGATCTTCTAGCGTTCGTCACGCACCTCTGGGGTGAAGCTATGGACAAGCACGGCGAGTCTTTGGATATCAGCCTTGACCTAGCCAAAGCTTTCGACAGAGTCTGGCACCGGTCTCTTCTTTCCAAGCTTCCGGCCTATGGCTTGCCCCCTCAACTGTGCACCTGGATTGCAAGTTTCCTGCAGAGGCGTCGTATTCGGGTCCTTTGCGACGGTCGCGCTTCCAAATTTATGCAGGTCAATGCAGGAGTGCCTCAGGGTTCTGTCTTATCCCCTACGCTCTTTCTTCTGCACATCAATGATATGTTGAATCTCGGCAACATACATTGTTATGCGGATGACAGTACCGTGCATGGGCGATATCTCGGACATCCTGGGGCCAAACAGGCTGAGGTTGAGGGGAAAAGGCAGAATCTTGTCGTTGAACTTGACCAGACCTTGGACCGCATCTATGAATGGGGTGCCAAGAACTTGGTCGAGTTCAACGCCAAGAAGACCCAGGCATGCGCGTTCTCAACAAAAAAGACTCCGTTCCTTCCCCTCCCTTCTCTGAAGAACACTCCACTGGTGATACGTGACAGTCTCTCCATCTTAGGTATGGATCTTTCCCGCTCCCTTAATCAGAAAACCTATATCGAGAGCGTCATTAAGCAAGCTTCGCGAAAACTCGGATTTCTGAACATTGTGAGGCGGTTCTTCACGCCTGGGCAACTGTGCCTATTGTATAAGGCACAAGTGCGCCTTTGCGTGGAGTACTGTTCTCATCTTTGGGATGGCTCCGCGCAGTACTTGCTGGACGCTCTCGATCGGTTACAGCGGCGGGCTGTCCGTATCATCGGAGATCCAGAGGTCACGAGTTCACTGGAACCTCTGCAACTCCGTAGGGACATTGCCTCATTGGCATGTTTCTACAGAATATACCACGGGGAGTGCTCTGAAGAGTTATTCCACCTTATCCCGCCCTCCCCTTTCCTATCCAGAACAACGCGTGCTGGGCTCAGATGCCATCCTTACACGGTAGAGTCGATTAGAGCGCGTACCAAAAAGTTTGGGTCCTCATATCTCTGCCGAACGACCAAGGCATGGAATTCTCTGCCAAGGCACGTGTTTCCTTCTTCCTTCAATCCTGGGTTCTTTAAGCGGGGCGTGAAAAAGCATCTTCTCAGGCCGTCAAAGTAGAGACCTCAACATCGCCTCGGCTACTGTGGGGGCGATGTGGAGGCCACTGCTCTTAGACCACACGACTGCTTACCATCAGGTGGAGTGTGGTCATTTTGACGAGCAAAAAAAAAAAATAGCTATAGCTATGTATACAAGGATTAGTTCGGGGCCAAAAGTCGAGATGTCGCTATTTCAAATAGGGTTGGCTGAAATTGACCCTAAGAGGGCTCTCTTTTTCCTATGTATTACTTTACTTTTTGGACCGACACAAAAGATCCCACTGGGTCGAAGTGTCGCCGGTCTGCACTGACTGGCCCCCACACATAAGATAAGATACTCTTTGGACATTACTTTATGTTAATCAAAGCAATCTTCCAAAGATAAAAATAATAATAATTATTAGTTTTGTATTACTTCTGTATAAAAATTAAATTAACGATTAAAATAATCATTATATAATATACAGTGCCGGATTAACCACGTAGCAAGAGTAGCAATTGCTACGGGCCTCGCGCGAAAGGGGGCCCCGCATATTTAAGTCCACTCATCTCTACCTAAGCGTAATTTTTTAAATGAAACTTATTACTTAAGATCTGGTATATTGAATTAACTTGATGTCACAAAAACGTGAAATGTTACAACTTTTCCTACTGAGACAATCCACGTCAGACAATCGGTAACCGACTATTTCCTTGGCGTATATAAAACACCGAATTTCACACGCTAAACGCACAAGTTCTACAAAAAGTAGCTCGTATAAATGTGTAGAATTTCAGTCGGCCCAATAATCAACAAAAAGTCTGACATATGTAAGCACGCTTACCCGAAAGAATTTGCTACGGGCCCCGCACTTGCTTAATCCGGCACTGATAATATAGCAATGGTAAATTACTATTTCGATTAATTACCTGTCAACATATTCTAAGTAAAGGGAATATTTTCACGTTAATCTACTTGCTTGCAACTTCCATAACATAGTTTAGTCGTTTTCTTGTTTAATATTTTTAAACAAGAAAACGACTAAATTGTAATATTTAAACAACTGCACATCAACGCAACGTATTCGCACTGCTTTAGGTAGTCAAACTAGCGGTCGCCTAGTGCTCGAAATTCGACCAAAGTTTGCCTGTAAGATATTGCTGATATAATAATATATCTTGACATTATTATGTCATATATGTTACCATAGTTACGCGCTTCCACTGCGTGTGTTAAATGCATGGTTGTGTGCGTGTAGTGGTTTTTCATTAATTTAATGTATTTCTAATGCATATTTTATATAAATGTTAGCATTCGTCACTTCTTCTCTGTATAAACTTTGTGTGTGCGAAATTTCATACTCCTGCGTCCACTCAATTTTCGTAAAAAGGGATCCAAAGTTTTCGCTTCACGTATTAATATATAGATACTGGCAGCACGCCTAAGGCCTAGAGCGCACGGGTGACTCTTGTCACCGTGACATAAACGTTTTTGTCATTGTCACGTCACGTTTGCAAAGTGGAGGGCGCTAACGAAAGATGACAGTGACAAAACATTTTTTCAAAGTCAAAGTCAAATCTAGCGTCATTTGCCGATATGGATTTCGAAGAGATGGTCGTTGTCTGTGAACTCGTCAGACTTAGGAGAAAAAGAAAACGGAAAAATACTGGGTACACCCCCTTGGAGTGTCAGGCTATTAAGTGGAAAGTTCTATACTATGTTTTATAAACTTCGAGAACATCCAAGATTTTTTTTTAAATATTTCCGAATGAGTGTTACAAGTTTTGATGAGTTACTTCGCACATTATCAATATCATCTTCACGAATGGTTAGGTTTTGCGTAGATGATGCTGCCATTTTGCGTGCACCAAAGTCAATAGTCGTAAAACAAATGGCGGACGAACGACGCAGAGTGATAATTTTGTCACCCTTGCGCGCACTGCTATGAAAACTTAACGGCGCGGTTACAGTTTCGTCACGGGCTTGATCGCCGGTCGGCGTACAAAAATGTCACCCAGTTGTCACGTAACATGCGCGCATCTCCATACATATACACAGACTTGATAAGAGTGACTTAACAGTCACGGTGACAAGAGTCACCCGTGCGCTCTAGGCCTAACAAAAATCAGAATAGTCGAACAATACCGGCTTTTGTAAACGGGTCTCGCTCGCTAATAAAAAAATCTTTTATTAATTTTTGTCCGTTGAACACCTAACATCTATACATATAATAAAATCGTAGGAAAGTCAAAACTGTACATTGAATATTTTTTTAAAAGAATACTTGGGGCGTGATCTACAATCGATATCGAAGCCAAAAATATAGTTTTTAGAATTTTTGTCTGTTTGTCTGTATGTATGTCCGGGCTAAACTCAAAAAGTACTGCATGGATTTACTTCAAATTTTGCATGAATATTACTAACAGGTCGGGTCAACATATAGGCTGCATACTATCACCTACGGGGGAGGAGCTGTGAATCTTTATTTTTCTTACGCATTCTGTGACAGCGTGTAATCTAACGACGCATATTTAAATGTTGTCTTTGAGTAAGCCATGCTATTATCTAGCTTTACACTATAAAAACTACGCCATTTAAGTAACTTAGGCAGAGAAATATAGTTGGGTTCCGCGGCGACAAACACTTTTTAGTTAAAATCTACGCGGACGAAGTCGCAGGTAACAACTAGTACAAAATAAGTGTATTTTAGTGAATTTGTTTTTAATACTTTTGTCGTCGTAAAGTCATGATTTTGCCTTACGTGCGGTGGCCAGACACAACAGATTTTAATTATGTTTTGTATTTTAAGACTTGACAGGTAAATTATAAAAGCTGTAGGATTGTAGGATATATCATTCATAATATTAGAAACTAGCTTTTGCCCGCGGCTAAACTCGCGAATTTATAAAATGTGAATAAGAACGAACGCTCGCCGCTCGACACGTCTGTCCGCATAAACAGACAAAAAATGTACGAAAGGCGCGGGTTTTTCTTTTTTTGCTTGTTTTTGGCCAACTTTACGCGGACTGTAGGTGAGCGCAGAAGGCTCCCAACCCGCGCGGCCGGAGTCGCCGTCCTTATATGGACGTAGTTATGCAAAATGGATCCAACCCATATAGGCTTGCGATCCGTGGCGTTACGCGCCAACGGTCGCAAACGGTTCAAGCCAAATTCGACCTTCGGCCCTACATTTACAGCGCAACGTTAGTGAACTGCGGGTGACAAACTCATTATTTACGGTTGGTACAGTAACCGTGTCTCTAGGGATTGAACCGCAAAATAAGGTTGTTTTTTATTGTATATACTTTTCCGGGATAAAAGTACCCAGTGTGGTGCCCAGGATATACAAGTATAATAATACGAAGTTTCATCGTAATCGAACTGGTAGTTTTTGCGTGATGCTTGAACAAACAGACAGACAAACATTTTTTTAATCACATTTTTGGTTTCGGTTTCGATCTAGTACCACCCCCTGCTATTTATTTTTTTATATTTTCAATGTACAGAATTTACACTTCTACAGATTTATTATATATATATATATTTATAAGCGAAAACTTTGGATCCCTTTTTACGAAAATTGGGCGGACGGAGGAGTATGAAATTTCGCACACTTATAGTTTATATAGAGAGGAAGTGACGAATGCTAATATTCTTTTTAAATTATGCGTAAAAATACATTAAATTAATGAAAAAACACTACACGCACACAACCATGCATTTGACACACATAGTCGAAGCGCGTAACTATGGTTACAGATATCAATATGTAATGACATATATCAGTAATATCTTACAGGCAAACTTTGTTCGAATTTCGAGCACTAGGCGACCGCTAGTATGTATAGATAGGCCAACAAATCATAATAAATTCATAGTGTTAAATTTTTTATTAGTGCTTTGTGATAGTAGACAATTATTTTAAAGCTAATAATAATAGTCTTGAACAAGATAACGAAAATTAAATAAAGATTGCATTCAAAATACAAGCGTTACTGACAACTAAACACAATGTTGTTACAAATTGAATTTCTTCACTGAAATTAAATGCTTTTTTCTTAGCTTTATATTATTCCAAGTTCTTAACTAAAATACTTCTGTTTTATTGTTATCTCCTTACGCAAATTTAAGATTCATCATCGCTTCCTGCTGCGGCCTTTGGTTTAGGTCCACCTGCCCTCTTAGCCATAATAATTTGATCCACTTTGAGAATGGTTGTAGCAGCACCAACAGCATACTTGAGTCCCCAGTATTTTAATAGGTATAAATCCAAGATATTTTTCTCTTTCGCGTCACAAACTCCGTTATTTTCAGATTCTATATCATAGCCAACATTTTTGTTGCCCTCCTGCAATAAAATTGTATATTATATACCCATAAAATATCAAACTATTATAAAGACAAATGGACAAATAATCAAAACGTATTAAATTATAATTTTATATAAATAAATATTAATAAATAAAAAAAGTTAAGTCTTATTCCTGCCTGAAAATGGTTTTTACTACGAAATTCACATGAGTGAGTGGTTACCTTATGGGCCTTATAGATATTGTTGACTACTTCTGTGGCATTAGCTCCGGAATTGTCAGCCAGTGCTTTGGGGATACTCTCTAAAGCCACTGCAAATTTTCGTACTGCATACTGTTCTAGTCCTGGTAGAGTATCAGCATATTGTAAGAGCTGTTGCGCCAATTCAATTTCGGTTGCACCAGCACCAGGTACAAACCTGAAAACATATTAGATTAGTTATAAATAAAAAATAATACAAGCCTTGGCATATCTAATACTTGTTATAATGTGGCGTAAATGTTTTGTAGCGTGAATAAAATATTTAATTTTGAACATCAAGTAAAACAGTTTATTGGACTTTACCTTCCATCTCTAGCAATTCCTTTGAATGTGTTGACACCATCATCAATGGCCCTTTCAATGTCATCCATGTAGTTGTCAGTGGAGCCTCTGATAACAACTGTAGAAATGCGCGACTCTGTGGTCTCCATACGGAAGTAAACAATGCGGGTGTCTCCAACCTCTTCAACTCCAACAGAGTCACAGTAACCAAGTTCCTCTGCAGTGGGTGTTGTCAAACGAGGCAATACCTAAACCAAGATAATAAGGTATAATTTATATAACTGCAATATAAATGATGTATCAAGTGTATATATAATTTATATGACCTTTCATGAAATTATAAAAGGTATAAGAAATTATCTAATACGTACAGTAGCATTAACAGTTCTGGCAAGACGACGCAGATCAAACTTTGAATTAAGACGGACTGCCATGATACCAAATTTGTTTAAGAAATGCAGAGCCATGTCACCAAATTTAGCACCAGCCACCACAACTTTGACTCCACTATCAGCAATGTCCTTTATTTGCTTTTCAAGGAGTGATTCTTCACCCCTGCTAAAGTTAAGTAGTTCATCAGCAGATTTGATCAGAACTGTGCCTTTGGTCTCAGTTTGAGTGATATCAACTGGGCAGGAATACACAGCAACTTTGGCTTTTGTAGCTGAAGGGACATCTCCTTCAACTTCTCTCTTAAACACCATACCAGAAAGGACTTCTGATTGTAAGAGGCCTGATCCAAGAATCTGGAAAATTTGAGCAATATCATAAATAAAATTTGAATTAATAAATAATAATATACATGTTACACAAGAACACAAATTGAGATAATACAGCCATTTTTATGTTCTAATTTATAAATACTCCAAGAATCAATGTGAGAAACAGAAGTGATACATACCTTGCATATTCTTACATTATCTACATTGAATGTAGTCTTCTCAGGGAGAATAGCAACACATGCTTTAGTCACCAGTCCAGCAATGAAATCCTCATACCCATATTGTTTAGACATAATAGAGGGAATTATGCCTTTGGTTACAACTTCAACATTTTTGCAGTCTTTGATTTCTTCACAGACAAGGCTAGGAAGGATCTCAATACATTTTTCAAGAGCTTTTTCATAACCTTCAGCAATTTCACTGGGTGTGACACCTAAGCGCAGCAATTCTTCTGCAGCTTCTAGTAAGGCACCAGATAAAACAATGACAAAGTTGGTGCCATCACCAACTTCAGCATCTTGCATTTGACTGGCTAAGACCATCAACTTAGCAGCAGGATGTTCAACATCAAGTTCTCTGATGATAGTTCCAGCATCACTGGTCACAAACTGTTTGTCAATGTGATTTATTATCATCTTGTTCATACCATTTGGGCCATATGCAGAACGCACACTTTGAGCAAACTGTTTGCAGGCATTTATATTTCGATACACGGCTTCCTCCAGGCCAGAAAACATCTAAAAGAAACCAAATTTTATTTGTTATAACTTATTAATGTTACAAATCACGGATGAAACTAGATACATATACATACAATTTATTATTATAATAAATTTAATCTAAGTCATAATGGTGGTAGTAGCCTAGGTTTTTATTACTATATTATTATTATATGCCAGACTCTCATTTAAAAATGTATATACTCTTCATTTATTAATATTAAAAAATAACTGTATTGCTCTGACTGATTAAAATAAATATTTGTAGGCAAGAAGGATGATAAAATGTCTTATAAGTTATAATTAATGAAACCTAATCAAGATGTAAATAGTATATACTTTTATAGGTCTGTTTCTAATCTATAATAATAAATATTCTGAGAACACAAGAAACAAACTACAAATTCAAAGTACCTAATGCCTGTAAGAATATACTCTTACACGTATTCTAGAACATACATAAAAACAAGACTAACTAATTATTGTATGGTTAATATTACTTATTTTTAGCCTAAAGCTCTGCGTTTTATAGAAATTTGGACGATAAATGTAAAAATAATAAAAATATAGCCATTTTTAGAAACAGATGAAATGCACGGAGTGGTTGAACACATTGTTGGTTATAAACTAGTAAACTTACTCGTGCTCCTTCCTTTAACATTTGGGGTACACCCGGGGCTTTAGGTACGTGTAAGGCCATGGTTTTTACGGATTATAAGTCACTTTTTAATACAAAGAAATTATCTCTATTTCCTCGTGATTTTCAAGAATCCGGCAACACGGACTAGAACCAATTCAGGAATGAATGAATGAAAGAACGAATGACATAATGATTAATTCGACTCAGTGCTGCCAACTCAACTCCTATAATTTCGAGTCACTAGTCACTAGACTCAATATCAAAAGTCGCCAGTAAGTAGAAACCTTTATTTAACAGGAGCGTACTCAGGATTTTGTTCTGGGAGGTGGCATAAGAGGCTAGTGGCAGCTAGTTGCAAGTTAAATAAAAGCTTGTAAAATTCAAAATTTCAAGTAAAGATTGATAAGTTATCGACGATAACACACTAGTACGTAGTGCGTTGTTCTATAGTCAGTGAATTGTTACTATAGAGAGCCAGTGGTCGTGTTCAGGTTTACTAAATGATACTAAGCAGATGCTGAGGTTAGATTAGTATACCTTACTAAGTTACATGTATTCTGTTTGTGCACCTTAAATTTGGCGTGCATGTCGCTTTCTGTACCTATATCTATACATATAATAAAATCGTAGGAAAGTCAAAACTGTACATTGAATATTTTTTTAAAAGAATACTTGGGGCGTGATCTACAATCGATATCGAAGACAAAAATATAGTTTTTAGAATTTTTGTATGTTTGTCTGTTTGTCTGTATGTATGTCCGGGCTAAACTCAAAAAGTACTGCATGAATATTACTAACAGGTCGGGTCAACATATAGGCTCCATATTATCACGCTATCACCTACGGGGGAGGAGCTGTGAATCTTTATTTTTCTTACGCATTCTGTGACAGCGTGTAATCTAACGACGCATATTTAAATGTTGTTTCTGAGTAAGCCATGCTATTATCTAGCTTTACACTATAAAAACTACGCCATTCAAGTAACTTGGGCAGAGAAATATAGTTGGGTTCCGCGGCGACAAACACTTTTTAGTTAAAATCTACGCGGACGAAGTCGCAGGTAACAGCTAGTATATATATATATTTTTTTTTTGAAAGTATGGGCTAGGAAAGACTGACTAAGAAAGTTTATAAGGCTAGTGTGAATGAAACAGTCGCAAGAGGAAAACCTAGGCGAACGTTTCTCGATCAGATCGGAGGCGTTCTGGACAAAGGCCAGGTTAAGAGCTCCTTGAACCGACGGGCGTGTATGAGGAATGTGATGAAAGTGAATGAAGCCAGAGAAGTGTGTCAGGATCGCAGCAAATGGAAATCCGTAGTCTCTGCCTACCCCTCTGGGAAACAGGCGTGAATTTATGTATGTATGTATGTATATATAATTTTTTTTCAAACTTTTAATCAAAAAAAATATCTAAATCTTAAACTAGATGATTTACGAACGCTCTCAAAAAAATATTATTTAACAAGAGGGGGAGTTAAAAAAAAAATTGTAATTTAGATTTGAAAAAATTGGTTATATTTTAAATAGCTGAATTTACAGCAAATACATATAGTACATACGAATGCAACTTTCAAGCGCGTTTGCGTTTTCCATACATGTTTAGGTTCCAAATCCTCTAAAATACTTTTCACAAAATAATGGTAAATCTCAAAAAACCATTTAAAACATAATATAAATGGACTATTTTAGCGGTGTTTGCACCAAACTGCTACTATTGTGAGCTGATTTAATAGAATTTAAGTAGGTTTTGTTGAAAACTATCAGTGCTATGCGATAGAAGTAACGAAGGAGTTTCATATTCAATCGGAACATTATTTTTGTTCTGATATCGTTTTGGCGGGTTTTGAAACTATAGTCCTCATATCTCTTCGCACTGTATAATTCTGTGTCGAGACATTTTGTATTAAAATGTATTTATTACAAGCCCTAAAATTGTTTTGATTTGTACTCCAAAAGTCGTCAGATAAGTCGCTAAAACTTTTTTGTTGTCAAATCTTATTTTTTGTCGCTGAGACATAAACGAAAATAGACACTTGCGACAAAGTCGCTAAATTGGCAGCACTGCTTCGACAGGATGACACACTGTCTACGATGACACATGACGACTATGACCATAGACTAGTTTAAATTATCGGTAATAGACTGGAATCTTTGACATTTTAAGCGATTGCATCGCCGTCTATAAAACTAGCAAGCAACTCTGCAATTTCGTTTCGTTTAAAATGGCGATAGATGTCGCTAATTTTAGTATTAGCTGTGTTGATTTATTTAACTTATTAAGTATATAGTTTTGGTAATACAAATAAAACCATAGGATATACAATCACGAAAAATGTATTATTCACTATTTCACAATAAATAAACAAAGAACAGAATTTTTAAAGGTTTTGCCAAAATCACAACAATTGTATATCTGAATTCTTCAGTAAATGAGGTCCAAACTGCCAAACTGGAGGGCAGAGGGCATGGGTCGGAATCTTGCCTACATTCATTGATATATAAAAACCCTAGATACACAATCCCGTACAAAACTTACACTTAAAACTGTCCTCAGTTGCTTATAAGTAGTTATATTAACTATTTTAACCTTCATTAAGGCAAATTAAACCTTAACACCCTAACTTTAAGTTGAATATACAAGGCTATCTAAAAAAGGTAATAAAATTGTACGGGCAGGGTTCGCAAGAATGAATGGAGTCGAATAATATAATATTAATATAATATTCTATCACATACACACAACACCATCTAGCCCAAACTAAGCAGAGCTTGTACTATGGGTACTAGACAATGGATAAACATACATATATACTTTTTTTTTTGTAAATACATACATATTATACATAGAAACACCCAGACCAAGACAAACATCAATGTTCGTGCACACAAATGCTTGACTTGTGCGGGAATCGAACCCGCGACCTCAGGCGTGGCAGTCGGTTACACTAACCGCTACGCCATCGAGGCCGTATCAAATATTCTTTTTATAAATTTTAATGTATATTAATATTCTAACGTAATTATTATGTACAGTTTATAAAATGCATGTGAATGTGTGTTTTTAACACATATTTGTTTTTACTTTTACCTTAATATATAATAGATAATTAATACGCACGTAAATTATATTACGAGTATGTTTCATTGCTGTTCATATATTTGGTTGCCCGACTTTGAAATTATACGTGTTTGAACATTACGCGACTGATTGTACATACAAATTAAAGTAACATAAAACGATTAAACGAGAGAGACAATTAAGATTTCAAACTTGAAAAGATACGACATAATAAGATTTTTAATTTCCTTGAAATAAATTGAGTTTATTGTATAATCTTCTTTTTGACAGTTTTTTTTTTGTATATTTCTTTGTTATATTATAATGCAATCTTATCTTGATATATCTCTCGATAATAGATTTAATAGTATTATTTACATGATTGTTGTTTGTTAATATGGCACTTTGAAGAATATAAGCTTACTCCCAAAAATTATGATAAGTGTTGTTGTTGCTGTGCTTGCTTGTGATCGTTGCTGTGCTATGACGGATATCCATTTTGCACATCGCACGGGATTTCAAAGAAAGCTGAAATCCAACATAAGTATGTAGATACATTTTATAAATATCCCACTATAAGGATACCGTAAAGATAATTTCAAAAAAATATTAAGCGAATACTATTATGGTTTGTAATGAAACAAGTCTGGTAATAAATAATATATACAATTGCATTATCATTTTAAATCAAATAAATAATATTTATTTTTAAAACGTAACAGAGTCACTATTAATATTAGAACAGAGTCAACATATAACCCGGACTAATCAAGTAGAAATACAATAGTATGATTAATGCGTTTAGTAAGTGTTCATTTAAATGAGCCGTGTTATATGGACGCTCTTTGTTACGAAATAAACAGAAAAAAAATATTTTACGTTGATTCCTTGACCCAATAATCAGTATTATAATATAATTATAATAATAACACTATTAATTACCGAAAATATGAAACACCATCCTTTTTTAGTGTCCTGGAAGTGTGATTTTACAAGTTTTAAACGAGCTCTGCGACATGTTTACTCTCGGAATGATCGAACGGTACTAAATTAAATGAGCACCCAAATACCCAAATGTTCAAGTGGGTGCTCATTTGGTGAGGACGTTTTTTGACGCTGATTGTGTATCGAGGGTTTTTATACATCAATGCCTACATAGAAGGAAAACTTGGACACAGTCGCCCTCTTTTTTTAGACATGGAACTATTTTCGTTCGTTTCACAGCCATCCTACCAGTTAAATACCACACTACCTATTAGTAGAATTTAGCTTATGATATTGTCTTCTATTTACGCGAATGTTATTCATTGAAATTAATCTACTATATACGGATTTTATCACGTTGTTTATTTGATTTAAGACAGACCCTACAAACAAAATATTGAACAAAACCAAAAACATCATACATAAATACTCCGGAAAACTAGATCTAGACGTTAAACAATCAATACCAGTTTGCGTAAAACCTCCAAAGCTGTATGGGTTACCAAAAATACACAAGGAAAACGCTCCCCTACGTCCTATTGTGAGTCAGATCGACACACCAACTTACAGATTGGCTCAGCACGTAGCGAAGATACTCTCGCCACTCAGGGGCAATTCGAGAGCACATGTAAAGGATTCATACCATTTTGTGAGTGAGATTAAACACCTACGTCTCACAAACAATGAAGCAATGGTTAGTTTTGATGTACAGTCATTATTAACATGCATACCTGTACATGACTGTATTGAAATAACTAAAAGGAAGCTAATAGAGTACAATATGCCTGAGGAATATGCAGCACTACTTAAGCATTGCTTAACAACTGGCTATCTGTTGTGGGACAATAAATTCTACATACCAGTCGAGGGTCTGGCAATGGGCTCCCCAGTATCGCCTGTTGTTGCCGACATATATATGGAGGACTTTGAGGCTCGAGCTTTGCAGACTGCCCCCATCACACCCAGGATTTATAAGAGGTTTGTAGATGATACTTTTACAATATTACCAACAGATAGTGTAAGTGTATTCCTAGAACATCTTAATTCCATTAATAACAACATACACTTTACTATGGAATTAGAGGAAAATAATTCATTAGCTTTCTTAGATGTACTTGTCATCAGGAATCCTGATCATACTTTGAGCCACACTGTATATAGGAAAAAAAAAGACCCATACAAATAGGTACTTAAACGGTGAATCTCACCACCATCCTAAACAGTTAGCTACCGTGGGAATGTCTTTGTTTCAGAGAGCCCACGGGATCTGTGACAAGAAACATCTGGACGCCGAGCTTCAACATGTCAAGCAAGTACTGCAAGACAACAAGCTCCAACAGCCGCGCCGCTGTCACAGATCCCGAGTAAAGCCAGCCACAGTCGAGCGCCAGCCTGCTATACTACCTTATGTAAAGGGTGTCACTGACAAGATTACAAGATTGGCTACATCTTGAAGCGAGCTTCAATCAACACATACCTACTTCAAGCCGCCAACGAAGATAAGTCAATTTTTACCATCCGTCAAGTGCCAACTACCTTTACAAGATGCAGGGGTCTATAAAATAGATTGTGACTGCGGACTCTCATACATTGGTTAAACCAAGAGAAGCATAGGCACCCGCATAAAAGAACACATAGCTGATGTAAAACACCAACGCTCGTTGAAGTCTGCTGTGTATGAACATGTGCAACAGGGGACCAACCACTACCTGAGATTTGACAAACCACAGATGCTCGCTAAAGAACACCGATTCCTACCAAGGATGCTTCGCGAGGCTATTGAAATTAAGAAACATCCTAATTTCAATAGAGAAGATGGTTAGAATGTACCACCAGATTGGGATCCAGTAATTCAAATAGTCAAACCCAAGAAGAAGCAAACCACAGCTAGACTTCATGATACTTTGAGCTCATTCTGCGTAAATAGAAACACCCATGATTAAATTATGTTCGGGTACTTTGAAATGACTACACTGGAACATTGAGACAACTACCATCTTAGTCTCCCCGTGACCATGGCTGCTGAAAAGCAACCGAAACGTCGGGGAAAGTGTAAACATAAATATAAATAGTATAATAGTATAGTAATAGTATAAATAGTTTTAATAGTTTCAATAATTCAATTAGCTTAAAAAATTTGTATAGTTTAATAGTAATTATAGTAGTGTAACAGTTTTTCAAAATTTTGTAATAAAGTGTCAAATAAACAACGCGATAAAATCCGTATATAGTAGTTTAATTTTAGGTTATGAGTTCTGTGACTTACAAAATTCGATTCGATACTAGGAAAATTAGTAATGAGATAATAGAAGATGTAAGTCCTATATTTTATTTTAATACATTTTTATAACCACCACAATATATGTTTATACAATTTTTTTCTCGTATTGTAACTTGTAACCGAATGGTAGAAATATAGTTTTTCATAACGTCAATCTTCTTTCAATAGCTGTCATCACTAGGGATGTTCCGATACCCACAAGGTATCGATAGCTACTTATATAAGTAGTACTCAAATAATTTTTCGATACTACTCATATGAAAACCCCTAAAGTATCGATACTTACTCATATCGATAATATTTTTTTTGTGGGACTGATATAATAGGAAAATATGTGGGGAGTGGTTGATATTATATATATTTTTAACATTACACATAATAACACAACCACATATTTAATAAAAAAGATAGATTTGGTGGCGCCATGGTAACATTTGAAACCAAACACAAGCAGCAATGACATAAAATTAAATTACTCGATAACAATTAACAAAAAAGTGTTACTGAAATGCTAACAATATGGCGACGGCGTATCTCTCGAGTCGAGTGAGAAAGAGAGGAGAGAGGTCTCTCACTCATTAGGATGAGTTCAGAAATAAAATTGTAAAGCAACATTCGTTCAGTCTGTTTATTTTTTTCATTAGGATGCGTTCAGAAATAAAATTGTAAAGTAACATTCGTTCAGTCTGATTCGATTCGATACCAAGTACTTCTGTCTCGATACCGAGTAAGTATCGCAAGATTGATTCGATGCTAAAAGTAGTTGGTATCGAATCAAAAGTATCGAGTACTTACTCGTATTTACTAGTATCGGAACGACCCTAGTCATCACTCATCATACAAATTAAAGGTTACTGGTTTGTTTACATGCTCTTGCGCAATTATTTTTATGTTTCGCTGTATTTGCATTGTTTTCTGTGATATTCACGTCGAGTTGAGCATCAGTTCCTTCGAGTCTACTAGGAAATCAAGCATATTCACCGGTGTTGTGTCTTTTCACGTCAAGTTCGGTCTCCGTGTAAAGGAGTCTAGGCTCTCCAGTTTGGCAGTTTGGACCTTATTTACTGAAGAATTCAGTTATACAATGTTGTGATTCTGGCGAAACCTTTAAAAATTGTGTTCTTTGTTTATATATTGTGAAATATATAAACAAAGAATATATATAAAAATTTTGTTTTAGTTTAACTGATAGAATAACTGTGACGTATGTACTTACGAACGAAAATAGTTCCATGTCTAAAAAAAAGAGGGCGACTGTGTCGAAGTTGTCCTTCCATGTAGGCAAGATGCCGACCCCTGACTATGACGAGTAGCTGAGTTTTCTACAAAGATTGTTTTTTAGGAGGTACCTGGGGCAGGGGTACCTGGTACCTAACGGATATAAACTAAATATCGATGGTCATACGTTGACACCTCGTAACACTCATTTTTTAGCAAAATGAGTTATGCACATCAAAAAATTTGAAATTAAGCGCCAAATCTGCCCGTTGATAACTCATATCGCACAAAAAATGTCACGCGAACAATTTTTGCCAAAGTTGACAACTCACAATTAACGGGTATGAACTTGAATTCACTAGTGCGCGAGTTACGAGGTGTCAACGCAGAGTTAGGTAGTTCGCAATACACTGACAGAGTAAGATTACGCCGCAAGTTTTAATTGTTTAAAAATAGTATTATAATTGTGACTTTGAATACTTCAATTTATTTCCGAAAAGTGCATATTGGTATTTTTTATAATTTTACGAAAAACGCTCAAAAATAGCTCACAGTTTAAATTTTAAGCCATCAATCTTAATGTTATACTAATTAATGAGAATTATTGACTTATTTAATACTATTTTAGGTATATAATAGTAATCATAATGAAATGTATAGGTACTATTTGTATTAATTTGCAGGCACTGATTTATCTAAGTACTACCTACTCATTAATTGGCATAGGAATCGTATTTATCGACGCTTATTTTTAGGTATTTCGTCTATTATTGTTTATTAGCCAAGATCCATGGATAAAGTTTCAACATAAACAATAGTTTCAATATAAAGACAGGCAGATAAATATAAATAATTGCATAATTAGGTATTTAAATAGTTCTTTTGTTTTAGTGTTTCCTTATCATGGAGACAAATAGCGAAGAAGAGATTTTTAATCAAGTTGTAACCGGCTTGAAAGAACAAGGACTTGCTGTTAACGTTTCTCATAAAAGTAGGAGTGATTTTGTTTATGGAAGTCAATCACAAGAATCATGTCAAAAGTCGCCGAGCTTTTCCGAGTTACAGGTGTACACCTACGAGGTAAAAGAAAACAGAGAACTGTTACTTTTGACAGAAAATCATTCATCAGATCGACTAGAGAATGTTCCCCCGGAAGCACTTAGTGCCGAACGGAGCTGGCAAGATAATGGCGAGACAGATACTTTGACATGT
The DNA here is from genome assembly GCA_963564715.1 of Catocala sponsa. NCBI lineage: Eukaryota > Metazoa > Arthropoda > Insecta > Lepidoptera > Erebidae > Catocala > Catocala sponsa. The sequence goes on along the minus strand of OY751338.1, from coordinate 13,297,257 downwards.
CCATCACTTAATGTTTTAAACGAATGTACCAAATTCATCATTTTAAACCACCCTCAGCCACCTTTCAGCCCACGACATAACTCGGAAAATATTATCGAGGGTATTGTGGAAGTCATGTCAGAGTCAGTCATACGTGATTTAGAATCTCCTACAATTTTTAATTCATATGATTTGGACTTTGGAACTTCTCATGTTGTGGAGGAGGAAGCACAACGTGATACACTCTCCTACTCTTTTGAGCTCATATGATTTTAACTTAGAACCTAGGTCATCAACTTCTCGTGTAGTGCCCGAAAGCACGAGTGATGACTCTAATTATGATCCGGATCATACATCCTGCTCTTCTGAAGACGAGGATAGTAGTGTAAATAAAGAAAATAGGTACTGGAAGGAAGACAAAGAAAAGAAAAGGTTTAGCTGAATCAGAGATATGGAAAGCCTGTATGAATAAAAAGTTTAGAGAACATGGAAAAGACTACAGGTGGAGAAGGAACGAAAATTCATGTAATACGCATAATGCGCCACGAGCAGCAAGAACACTGAAAGAGACTTGTAGGTCTGCATTTTGTCGCTCGTCCAAAGAACGCCACTGTCACGAATTCACATCAGAATGTAGACAGACAGCGTTTGTTCGATCTATTTTGGAGTCTAAGTTGGGATAAAAAAAATGTTTGTAATTAATACTACTGACAAAGTACAAAATTTAAGGCCCAACGGAAAAAGTCACTGTTTCTATGATAATTTGCTGCACATGTAATTATTTCAATCTAATTAAGTAAATACAGTACATTTTTTTAAAACTGACATCTCTTAACACGTTATTAGTGAGAATTTTTAAATATTGTTTACTCGTAACTGATTGTATCATGATTATTTAAATAAAAACCTAAGTGGAAATTTTAAGTTTTAAATTATATCAATAAATAATTCGATTATCTGCCAACTACTTTTTTGTTTTATTTTATTACAAATTATTTTGGAATTTATACAGTTTTTCTCCCTCCTGGAAAATTTGACATATTGTAGTTACGTGTTGTCAACCTATGACCATCGATATATTATGACATTTTGTGCTTAGTTGTTGAGATAGGTAACTTTAGCTTGAGTGGTGAGTAATAATGTTACTATAATTAATTAAAAAAACATATCTATAATTAATTTCGTAAATAATAACGGGCGGTCCTTTTTATTGCCCCTTATTATTTACGACATCAGTTATTGTTATGTTATTTTTCTTAAATTAGTAAAATATTAAGATTCTGTCGGGTGGTTAACATATGACTATCTGAAACCATTTCACGAAAAAAATCGGTATATTAATTTCTTTAAAGATATAATTCTAATAAAAAAAATATAGTCAGCGTTATTCTATATCACTAGTAGAATGCGTGGTTAAAAGGAAATACACGATTTCAAAATCACTCTGTATATCATACTTCAATGCAAAGCTTTAATGCTTTCACCCGCCTGAAAATAACACAAATACATAAGATTTTCCTGCCCGACCCATTGGCTAATGGGCAGAAAGTCTTCTTGTATTTTGTGTGAATAAAGTTGAAATTAAATCTCTTTGGTTGAAAACGAATGCTTTTGATGTAACAATTCAAGAAACTTGGTGTAATTTGCAGGTTTAATATAATAAAGCTTATGTAGTGTCATTAATTATAGTCTACTCTCACTTAGGACATAAATGACATAGGTATACCTACGTTTTCAGCCTTAAAGATTATAATCATCTTTAATCGAACATTTTGTTAAAGATGCAGTTCGGTAATTTTTTTTAACGTTTCGAAAAGACGAGAACTATCGCTCTAGGAATAATTTGGGGGCCGTGGAGATTTTTACAAACATTCAAACAACGTAAAGAAAAAGTACACACAGTTTCGGGACATCTATTTGTGGATCATACAAAATTATTTGTCCCGTGTGGGACCGAACCTGCAACTCTCGGTGCCGTGACAATGTTAAGGCGACCACTACGACACCAGTGCAGTCCAACTATATCGATACCTATGTTACTTTCATAGTAATGGGCGCCGAACAATATAATCTGGCAGCTCCAGACTTTATTGTTTTTATTGACTGCGTAGGTGTTGACAATTTTAAACAGGGCAATAGACACGAAAAGAACTTACGTGACAGAGATTGTTATTATTCCGACAATTACACTTTAAGCTCGAGCTTTAAGCATATTGTAAAGGATTATGTTGAACCTATTTTGATTTGTGACGTAGGTACCTACCTACTAGGCATGGAAATGATTGCTACATTTCATTCATTTTCATTCAATGAAATGATGAATTTTTTCACAGTGATTTCACAGGTGAAATTTCACAGTCAATGATTTTTCATTCTCAGTCGCAGTAACTTTGCATTTGGTACAATTTGCTTCAGTATGAAATATGAATTATAGCATAAAACTACCTAATGAATTAAATATTATGATAGCTTGTTTTACATTCGTGCCTTACAGTGCAATGCTCGTTTCTCATAAGTTTTAGTTCCAAATCAATGCACTCATTGTTCTAATTTAAATAATATTTATAGAATAAATATAACTACCTAACTTATATGCACTACAATTTTAAAGTAACATGAAGATTTATTTACACTAATAATAATCTCTTACGTACGAGTAACTAACAGTAATTCTAACTTCAATTAGAAAACCTAACGAACGTCGTGTTCAAATAACAGCAACACGTGCTGTAAAATTTAATTTCTTATAGAATCATAATGTAAACAAACACTGCGAAATTGCGTCCTGCTACTTTTTACTGCAGAGAAAAGTGAGCCTTATGTTATAAGAGTAAGGGCTATATTTGTATGTACTCTCGAACTAATCAAAGTCATACCTAATGCATCAATACGTCACCACGCGAGGCGATGCGATGAGCCGGTAATAGATAAGAATTAACAAAATAATATGTGTCTCTTTCTACCATGCACTGTAATCGTTCGCTAGGCGCTGCGATTACTCGATGCAACTGTATTCCTCAAGTTTAAGTAACCATTTTAGCAATCTGTGATTTCATACCGTGAGTGATTTTTAGAGGGCATAGTGAAGCGAAGTAGCAAGTGTGACTGATGAAAAATCATTTCATATGATTTTTCACTGTTAAAAGTGAAATGTTCCATGCCTACTACTTACGTTTGAGTGTAGGTATATAAATGATTTGCCGTTTTTCGAACGGGATTTATGTGACATTGTTTTATTGATAGACATGTTTTATGGGTGATAAATCCCTTATTTTTGCAATAGACTGAAGAGCACCAAAACATTTGGTGATGTAGTCGCGCATATCCTGGGTGGGTACAAGCGAATCATTTACGAATTAACACAGACGTTGTCATTCATAGACGGCATCTTCCGAACTAGAAAATTTTCTGTCATATCGCATAATATCGCGGCACGACAGCGTCTTATAAACATCAATTAGAGCTCCGTAAAAAAAAAATCAGGCATTCTTATTTGCTAAAAAGCCAGTCAAACAATCAATGGATTAATATAATAATATAATATAATATTCTATTACATACACACAACACCATCTAGCCCAAACTAAGCAGAGCTTGTACTATGGGTACTAGACAATGGATAAACATACATATATACTTCTTTTTTTTTTTTTTAAATACGTACATATAAATGTTTGACTTGTGCGGGAATCGAACCCGCGACCTCAGGCGTGGCAGTCGGTTACACTAACCACTACGCCATCGAGCCGTCTAAGTCTAGTCGATTGATTACGTTATGTATAGGTAATTACTAAATAATTACTTTATTCACCTATAACTACATACTTATGCTCTTGCTACACTTGCACTTCAAAACTTGCATTGCCACGTTAAATGAAAATGGTCAAAGAATCACCATTTCCATTTAACGTGGCTATGCAAGTTTGAGCCAAGAAAAGTACAGTCTTTTAGACTCACAAAGCGTCGTCAATTGGCCGTTTAATCCAGCCGGATCTCATGAAGTAGCGTCTAATCGCTAAACGCCTCAAATATGTATTTACTAATTAAAGTAAGTAGGTACTGTATTTGCGCCCTTGAGCTTGCCGCAGCTGCAGCAGCGCTAACACAGTATATGCTTGGTAGAAAATGAGCATAAGGCTGCCCATTTACCATGGCATCAAAGACTTACCATCGAACTCTTCTCATCGTCGCGCCAGTTTTTTTAGGAACAACTTTAGACTACAAGGTTTAATAGATAGAGCGCTCAAATATCGTGGTTTCAGGGATATTAGATCCGTGAGCCTTGACGGAAAGCTTCGCTGATAGGTAGGTAAGTACATAGTAATTTCTTATTACCAATAATTAGATAAATTAGTTAATAAATTACGGTTATATTACCCAGATGACAGTGATTAAAGTAGTTTAAAGGCGATGAGCAGAATTAATCGATTGTAGTTTCATTAATATCTCAGAAGTAAATTAATGAATACTAGTAAACTCATTCTTACGTGTAATATCGGTAAATAGAGAATTAGTAGGTCCGCCGTTGCAGGCAGGGTAAGACTCAAATCGAGATGCCTCACCAAAAATAAATACCTCTAAAATATAAGGAGTTGTAGAAATAAAAATATGTTATTAATGGCTACTGTTTATTCAATTAAAATACATCACTCGAGAAGACTTTATTTGTTGAATTAATTTGGCAACATTTTTGCAAATTGCTTCTCTTAGAATATAAACATACATTAAATATACACATAAAAATACAACAAGCACATTTCAATAAGATTTGTCGGAAGGTAAGATAAGCTGACAGGTTTGCTATATAATATAAGTCATAATAGGATATCATATATTTCACATTTCAAATATAAACTTTTAATAGATAAAACTTTTTTTAAACTTAGTATGTAAGAGTCATAAGTACAGTCAGTAATAAAACAAAATGTTACTTATATAAGCAAGCAGAAAGCAAAATATTTTTATTTTAGGGAAATTCAATTTATGCGTACGACTAGTTTGTATTAGTAGTAGCAAAAAATTTTACCTAGTTTTTAGGAGTGCTTAGGTTACGTAGGTAACGACTCTTGTAGCAGACTGTTCGTTTTTGTTCCTTATTGTGTACAATGGTGGTATTTAAGTATAGTAGACAGAATAGTTACGCCATTGACTCTACTCCAATTTAAATTAAATCCTAGCGTTTTCCTAGCACTAACATCACAGGATGGTCCCCTAGTAAACTTTAACAAGTTCGAGTGATAAAGAATAAATGTAAAATAATACTGTTTGCCATTAAAATAAGGAATACAAATTATTCTAATTAAACACGATTATAGAAATAAACAATATGATGAAAGCCTCTCTCACGTGGTACCTATAGGGGACAGGGGACCGAGATAATATGTTGCACGACTCATTTTCGTTATTAAATAATAAAAAATATACATTTCTTTGTCACCAATTTATAGAAATTAATTAGTTTTAATATGATTTACCATACCTATTTTGGAATTTAGTATAATAAATATTTAGTTAAGTTTTTGTAAATTCATAAAAAGTATTCAAGTTTAGACTAAATATTATATAAAAAAGAACATACATATGTTCAGCGCAACAATTAAGTAAATAAAATTTACTAAACTAAAAATCTTAATAAAATAATATACATTTTAATTTATTAAATAATTGCGTATAATTTTAATATTTCGAGAATTAAAAAAATATATAAATACTTACTTAATTTACAATTGGAATTTAAATGTAAACCAAAATAATAATTGCCATTTGTTGCAGATATCTAGGACTTTACAGAAGTTTGAAGCTAACGACTCTCTGCTATAAAAGAGAGCATTTCTTTGAATTATGTGACAGCAACATAGATATTATAAACAGATTGTACTTGAAGCACAGAGTTTTAAAAACATACAACACTATGTTAAAGAAGTGTTGTATGGCTTTACAAATTGCAGTATGTGATGAGAAGGCTTTCTATAAGTACCCGGCTAATCTAAACAAAACAATATCATTATTTGTCTTTAAATACATATAGGTATGTAAGCAAAACCCACTAAAGTTTTCTAGCAGTCTCCTAATAATAAGTAATAAAATAAAAGCTCCTCTTTTCTTTACGTTTCGTATTTTAGTAAGTACTGAGATCAGTCACTAATTCAGAATGTGTTGGTTAACATTCTTATTTTAATTTTCGAAAATATTTAGATAACGCTCCAAAACGTTGGTCTCGCACGTGATCGGGATGGATTGATATTAGTATGAGAATCCGAAATAAAGTCATAAAAATCACAGAAAAAAGGAACATTATAAGTAAAGGCGGTATTGTTTGTTACCTCCACACTGATCGCGCACGAGAAATAAAATATATCTAGTAAATACATAAGTCTATAGTTAGTTAAATTCGATTATGGAATCCAATAATTAAAAACAGTCTTTCTAAATCCAAAAATAATATCTAAAGCTGCCTTTTTATGATAAATAGACTACCAGTTAGAGAAAGAAATAAGTACCTATACGTGTTAAGATTTTATCAGCTTTAGAGGTTATCAGACTTAGGTATATGGGGCTAGTATCCTTTGCTCTCACTATGCAATAACGAAATACGATTAAATGTTATCTTAAGAGAAAGGTAAATATTAAGTAACGCATAATCACATAACACAGGTACTATATGCACGGTGTTCGTGATTGAACAACCAATACCCTGCTCCATAAAGTAAATTTTATTTTAGAACATTGCATAGAAGTAGGGTTGCCAACCGGTCTGCTTTGTATAAAGTATTATAGCGTACTTCAGGTTTGCGTTTATATGCAAATGAAGTAATATTATATAGAATACTAAGATACTTACTTTTTGCTACATTAAAAGAATGTCAAAGATAGTGCCAAAAAAAATGTGTTTAATGAAAAAATAATTACGTTTGCCTTTTAAACTTTTCTATAAAATAGTAAATAAACCAAAAATATGGTGAAAACCCTACATACAAGATCGAAACAGTTTATGCTATTGCTTTACTTGGATAACCGATATGTGAAGTTCGTTTAACCGATGACAGTACGTAAGTAACCAGTTGATGGCGGGTATATCAGAAGAGGTTCTTGGGCGGCGGCACCGCGACCACTGCAGCGCCGGCACGCCCCGTGCTCAGTGGAGCCAGCTTACGCCAGCAATTTGACTCGGAGTCATACACTTCCACCACACATAAGTATTGAACTCCGTCGTAACCACCTACACATACAAAATTACTTAATAGATTTCTTTATAAAATATCATATAAATAAAATGTATTATCTACTCACCAACTGCGACAATCCTATCGCCTAGCAGACATGATCCTATAGCATCTCTCCCATACGAGAGACGTGCTAAAAGTACCCATGTGTCTGCTACCGGGTCATATCGCTCGACGCAACCCAAGCGTCCCCCAACAGTGTTAGCTGGAGCCTCATGGCCACCAAGGGCGTACAGAAAACCACCCGCGGCGCAAACCTGAACACAAATATCTTTAAATACTTTTTCTATCTACATGAAGTCTCGAGTTCTATTTTCTTTCAAGAACTATTTTGATACTGAAACTACATTACTGTCTCTAAGTATGTTGAATGAATGAGAATGTATTAAGGATTCTCTGAGTCAGTCATGGTACCTACCTATTATTTGTATAATATGACGAAAATATAAATTATTATTTTTCGTTACCATAATTACGAACTGTACATAAATATCTTGAAAACAGTTATATTTTTGAAAGAGGTTACTAAAAAGAAGTAGTTGGTGTTACTCACACTGACACCACCGCGGCGGCGCGTCATGGGCGCGCAGTTGGTCCAGTGGTTGGTGGCGGGGTCGTAGCACTCCACGGAGCGCAGGCACGCGCCGCCGTCGCGCCCGCCCACGGCGAACAGGCGGCCGCGCAACGCCGCCACGCCGCACGTGCTGCGCGCGCCCGCCATCGGCGCCACCATGGTCCACGTGCGCGAGCACGCGTCCCATCTGACGCACGGGTTCAATCAAACCATTGGTATACAGAACGAGATCAAATGATTTATGTAGATAAAAATTATCCTGCTATTTAGGACCTACTACCTATACTGATAACTGAGTAAATAAGATAATAGTTTCAAAAGAGAGAACTTGGCTAATGGCAAATATGAACGGAATCTGTCAAAGAATAAGAAAGACAATAACAGCTTAATGTGTATGTAAGGACTAAACAAAAGCAAATCCAGGCTCATAAAGAATGCTATAATGGCCATGGAATAGACGTCATCTGCAAACAGGAGTTAGTAAAAACGCTAATGTAAAAGTGTATGATTAATATGATTTAAGGTCGGATTACTCAGATTTTAACTATTCTTAGTAGCAGACGAGCAAGTAGCCCACCTCATTCTAATCAAGAACCGCCGCTCATAGACAGGTTTACACAATTAAAAAAAGGATCACTCCTTTTATACACTCCGTATGGAGCACAACCAAACTACTACCTTCTAAGTAAATACGAACATGCTAGTGTGCTCTTCAGCCGGAACCTCGGAACGCATTTCACAGATAAATGCTTACCGATTAAAATAAAAAAAAATTAAGTACTAGTCTTTTGAGGGTCATCAAATAATACAGGCCTGACATTAAAGGCGAAAAAGACACCAAAATCGCGGATAGCCTCTAACTGATGGCATAGAGTGAGGCATCGATGGCTCTAGAAGGCTGAGTGGTACACTCAAGCCCCTGTACCTACAGCCACTTGATTGTTTGCAATCCGGATAATCCTCCTACTGATATTTGTGCGCTGTTACAAAATACGAATTGAGCTTTTATTAAATTTAATTTAAGATAAAAATAACTAAGAGTGGTTTTTACCTTTCAACTGAATTCAAGTATATCCATCCATCGTGTCCTCCCACAGCATACACAGGTGAGTTTGGCCCCTCTCCTAGAACAGCCACTCCCAGTCCATGTCGATGTGTATTCATAGGCGCCAGCACGCTCCAGGTAAGCGACGATAAGTCAAAACATTCCACCTATATAAAAATACAATACAAAATTGCTTAATAATGAAAAAGTAATGTCATATGTATGTCATTAGCAGAATGATTATATTATTTATTTAATTATTTAGCAGAAGCCTTCTAACCCGAAAATAAATCAAGACAACGTCGACAACGATCCTTCAAGGGGCGGTCTACCACGGACTTCAGTCTATGACGTAGCCAAAGTGGAACGAAGATGTTTTTACGTTAGCGTAAAAACTTAGGGCTCAAAAAATCTAATGATTAAATGATAAATCCTATAGTTTAATCTTACACAGAGAGATAGACATAACTACGACTAGAGTTTCTATAAGCGGAAACATCGTATTACTAATTGTTATCTTGCCTAAACACATATGTAGAAGTAATTAATATCAGACATAGTTCGTATATTAAGTGTAGTGATTCGACCATAATCGTAATCGTTATACATATTGTATTATTTTCTGCAGACATAGATACAGTAATAATAAACATTACATCGCACCTTGATAATAAAAGTGGCTTTATGACTTTTAGGGGACACTGCCCAATACCTGTCCTCTATCCAAAGATAGGATTGACATCTGTGTTTTTGGCTCCGTACTTGTGCCGTAAATCAATCGCAGAAGATTTTAAGATAAGATAAGATAAAACTTTATTCATAGATAAATTTATCCTAGGTTTACAATGTGTTCCGTTTTAATATATGTACACGGCATGTTTAAAACAGATACAATCAGTACAGTTAAACATATTTACACTATTAAACATATTTGACTATATTTTAACTTGGAACATTAGCAAATTAATGTATAAATAAAAAGAAATATTCTGTTTAACTTCAACATATAAAATTGGCGGTAAACCGATAAAAAATATTTACCTTCCGTACTAGTCAAATGACTGTGTTACGGCAAGGTAGGAATTCTCGCTCTAGAAATACCAACTGCAAGTTAATTGAATAAGGACAGTTTTGTATTAATGATTGTAATATTTAAGCGAACAAAACATGTACGATATTCTACTAATGAGTTTGGTGTAAACAAGTAGTATATGGTAGTATATGTCAATGCAGACATGATCTAGTATTTATATGAATTTTGATGATCTAGTATTTATATGAATAGATATTAATCACAACGCTTAGTTAAAAACTTTAAACGGCCATACTGAAAAACTACTTTTTTGGATAACGCCACTTTTGTTTTAGAGGTGCGACATATTACACACATTATGCCATCTAAAGTAAACAAGTATAAATGCCACTAAATGCTGCCACAATTAGTAACAATTACCTATATTGTTTACAATTCCGTACTATGTTTGAACTTGTGCAAAAACACAATCACAGACTTAACCGCATTTTGGGATGGGGAGGCGGAGGTTATCAAAATGTTATCAGAAAATAGTAAATGAAAATGCATTTACTATTTTCTGCTTAAGATTTGTGGATGCAAAACGTACAAAAAGTAGGCATTCTTAAATTTATAACTGATGTACGATGATATATTGATACGGTGGACAGCTAAATTATTGAATCTCGGAAATCATTGTAATTACAAAAATTCATACCTTGTAAATTATAAGGGACACACATGGCATTTTTAAAATAACCATGTGCACATTTTAAAATAATTTAAACTCTTTATGTGCAATCGCCTCGCCATTGTAAAGTGAGTTTTAATATGCCTTTTGCTTACTGCTGTTTTAGAGATAGAACAGTTATGGTTTCCTGAATTATAATATAAGATTTTAAAGTGGATACCGTGTTTAAAGTTTTCAGTCCATCTCTGCCTCCCACAACAATAAGTTTGTTTTGCAACACTGCTACGCCAAACTGCAACCTTCTTGCCCCCATTCTCATAAATGGGGTCCACGTGTTTGTTCGAGGATCATACATCTCCATGTTACTGGCACCCTGAAAAGAATGAATCAATGAGTTAATCAATGAGTTATTTACAAAACATTATATAATTTAAAACTAAACAATGTGGTAAAATAAAAAGTAGATATAGAGTAGTTTAACTTCAATCTATCACATTTCCGAAAATGTAAGACAATATTATTATATAATTTTGCAAAATAACAGAACTATAATGTATTCGAATAGTTATCTCGGGCACGGTAATATTATCTCCGGCCCGGTATCCACCAAAGCTGAGAGGAGACGAGACGAAAGGAGAAGAGCTGGCAGGTTATTTCCACCAAAACGGAGAGCAGATGTGTAGCGGAGAGGAGATGTGAGCTGTGTGTAGCAGAGATATGAGCTGCGAGAGCTCGAAACCAGTCAATCGAATGACGCTTTCGGGTGTGCGAGGCGAGGGGAGAAGGCAGCGGGGAACCGGGCGCCGCCCGCTACACATATCGCAGCTCTACCGCGCCGCTTGCTCGCTCGCGGCACAAAAATCTATAGAAAAATGAGATATCTTTTCTCTCTTCTGCGCTTGATCCATTTCCACCGAAGCTAAGCGGAGAGGAGATGTGGAAATAACGAAATCTAATTGGTTTATTCAAAACACATCTCCTCTCTGCTTTGGTGGATACCGGCCCTATATATATATAACAGTATTCCATCTTCATACAAACGGTCGGAATGCGCCTCGAGGTCAGTATACACTCGGACCTCAGTAGTCGGTACACAATCAGTCGCGAATGCGCTCAATGCGCCGCAGTGATGAACGGACGGTTTTGTAAGCAGTAAGCGTGCGATTTGTGAATATTTGATCGAAATAAGTACAAGTACTTACATAATAATTATGGCAAAGTGCAATTGTAAACAAAAGTATTTTTAATAAAAAAAAATATCCGAATGCGGTTTTTTTATACTATTGAATTTAACAATAAAACTTTTCGTACGACTTAGTCGAGGCGTAAATATTTTTCAGTCTCAAATTTATAAGGGTGTTTTTTATTAAATCTACTAATCAAAAAACTCAACTAGAAAGAAAGTCAAGTAGATAGATGAAATTAAAATACTGTAGGTGAGCAGCCCTTTCGCGTGTTTACATACCGCTCGGCTGTAGGTAATTATTTCAAGGACAGGGCGATACAATATTGGTAAATAACAGTATAAAGACTAACAGTAGTAAGACGCCTTTGAACTCGCCGACAAAAAAAAAGCCGACCACGTCGCGTAAGGACATGGAAGGTAGGGTTGTCACAAGTAAAGTAAGTAGTTATTCATACAGTTATTTATTTTAGATCAAATATAATTTGACATATATAGTTCGTCGTTGACACATCTTTTGAAACATTGTTCAATTTACGATCTAGTCGCGATAACATTAAAATATCAGTTAATTTAGGAGAATACCATTTATGACATAAGTTTGACACTGACATTAGATCGAAACTGTATTTTGAACAAATATAATTACGAGGATTGGCCCTCAGCTTGCAGAGCCTATGTTATCGATATCAAGCTTTTTGCAGTTTATTAAGGCTATTTTCGTACAAACTTAGTTAAGTTAAAGCAATTGAAATCGCGGTCATTTTAAGGTTGGGTGACCCTGGGATCAGCTTGCAGAGCCAATGTTATCAATATCAAGATTTTTGCAGATTGATTAAGGCCATTTTCGTGCAAACTTAGTTAAGGTAAAGCAATTGACATCGCGGTCATTTTAAGGATGGGTGACCCTGGGATCAGCTTGCAGAGCCAATGTTATCAATATCAAGATTTTTGCAGATTTACTAAGGCCATTTTCGTGCAAACTTAGTTAAGGTAAAGCAATTGACATCGCGGTCATTTTATGGATGGGTGACCCTGGGATCAACTTACAGAGCCTATGTTTGGGGTTCTTAAGGGGGCCAAAATTATGATTATTTTTGAACTTGGACCCGCCGCGCCGTTACCAAGATACCTACACAATAGGTACTTAACTAGTAGGTATTTATTGCAAGGAATTAAAATCACATTTGATTCGAATATTTTCTTACGACGCATATAATTTTCTTACGTCCGCCATTCTGTTTACGTTGTTTATTGGGTTATTTAAAAAGTATATAATATTTTAATTACTTTATTCAGTGATTTGGCCAGACATGAGAAAATATTAAAACGTTAGTAGTTAAGTAGGTACTTTGTATTGTGAACTTAAAGAGTACCTACTCGTGGCAATTGGTGAAATCGCAAATCCTTATTTATGCGAGATGACGATTTACAATGTCTCACAGCACACGTCGTATGCATCATTTTAATTACTATTTATAAGCAAATAAATAAGTAACGAACAAAAAACAAGCACGCGCCAGCCCCCAAAAACATGTCCCGAATTACTGAACACGGCGACATACGTAGTTCGGGCTCGCTCTTCCCGCGTCTCGCCTCTTGCTCCCCGCACGATTGACCTGTCTAGACGCGTTCGTTAAACGACTGTATGCCTGTATGGATTATTACTTATTAGACTGTGACATTACCGTGTCCCAGGTGCGTACAATGCATGTTCTGCGCTTCTGTGTTTCAAAATTAATTTAAGCAGTTTAGGGTAGTGTCCGAACGAACTTACAGTTTGGGCCTAGTTTCGGCAAAAAACGAGTTTTGGCTTAGTTTTCGCCCAGTGATCGGAAATGTGGCGCACTGAGCTGCGAGCGACGAAGTGTCATTTTGCCGCGTCATAGTCATGTCATAACTTGTTTGTGTTTGCGCCGTGAACTTTACGGTAGTTTATTTTGTTTCCCGTGAGATTACGAGTGATTATACGATTATTACGAAACTGGGGAGTATTAGTTCGCTATTGATGTGATTTAGTTCATGATAGTTAATGAAAAAAATTCAATTTCTTTAAAGCGTAGGTTTTCGTACGTTACGTATCTATACTAATATTATATGGCTGAAGAGTTTGTTTGTTTGTTTGTTTACTTGAACGCGCTAATCTCAGGAACTACTGGTCCGATTTGAAAAATTATTTCAGTGTTAGATAGCCCATTTATCGAGGAAGGCTATAGGCTATATATCATCACGCTAAGATCAATAGGAGCGGAGCACCAATGAAGAATGTTTCAAAATCGGAGGGTATTTTTTCCTTTTGAGAGCTTCCGCTGCGTGCGCTGCGTAAACAGTTAAAGTTTCGCAAAATTCATGTATGACAGAATTGTTCCCCTTTAAAAGTTCTAAAAAAAAGTCCGTGACAGCATATGTCTATCTTTTAAGGTTGGCTCACTATAACCATTTTTATGCTAACCAAATTTGTTCTAAAATAATGCATTATTTGCGAAGGTATTTTTATAAACATGATATTAATCCTTATCCAAATAAATACGTTATTCATCACAAGTATTTAATTTAAAACAAAATTGCCCTTTACATCATTCGATTTCAATGAATATCTTAGGAGATATTGCAGTTTCAAAATAACATCGCAGCAAAATAATACCCATTACAGACATAGTACAAACGATGTTTCTCCTGGTTTATTCTGCGTGATTACTATTGGTTCGATTTGAAAAATTCTTTTAGTGTTGGATAGCCTATTTATCGAGGAAGGCTATAGGCTATATAACATCACGCTACGACCCACGGGGGCGGCGCAGTAACGATAAACGCGGGTGAAACCGCGGGAACATCTAGTTAACAATAAAGGTTAGACATCTATTTAAATGTTTTCGCTCAGTATAACTTTGTTGTTCATGCTTACTGATACCTATATACTATACCTATTACTTATCAGAGCCAAAGTAACAAATAATCGTACATATTTATTCTTACTAGGATTCAAGTCCATTTCTGTTTTTGAGAAAGGTTGCACTGAATTTGTTGCCAGCTTCACCGACAAGTGTTTCCAGTGAACAACTATTTAGTGCTGCTGGTCAAATTTATTAAGACGGAAGCTGAAATTTGCGAGGCGAAAATGATGATAAATTATTGTTTCCTACTTATAATATTAGATTATATTATTTAACTATAAATACTGATAATTATCGGGCCATTAAAATTGGTAATGATTGTAGCTCAATTAAACATTTAATGCTAACAGTTTTTTTGTCGAGAGAACTCTTTTTATTTTCATACCTTGAATATTACAACCACTAAACATGTTTAATGCAAACATTAAACATGTTTAGTGGTTGTACGTTTTAATTTTAATTTGATTGTAGTTTCGGAACAAGAGTTAGTTCATATACAAAATGACCAAAGTTTAGAAGATATTATTTTATTCTTAAGATGAGAGAGTATTGTTTGTTTTTAGTTTCTAAACATATAGGGTAGAAAGTATATTTTCTTTTTTTAGATTTGTTCCTTTTATTTTATGTTATTCGTAAATAATATTAAAAAGCGTACGTATATTTATTTGAAAAAGCTCCTTATTTTATAAAGCACAAATAATTTAGTTCAAATAAGGAGGTGATCAGTTTAGATATCAGAAACTGAATAATTTATATGTAATTTAAAAATAAAACTAATTGACTATTTGTTTTCCCACGAAAACATGAGCTTATATGGAAGTTTCGGTTTCGGTTTTGGGCGAAACTGAGACCAAAGTCGAAATTCGGTTTCGGTTTCGGCTGTAAAATCTAGTTTCGGTCGGACACTAGTTCAGGGTTTACTATAAACATATAAACATCAAATCTTTTACATTTATTATCTTTATAGTGTTGCTAGGTTTTATATAATAATTATAATAATAATAATAAATCATTTATTTCGGGCTGTATAGGCCCATAGATAAATAACTTAACCTAAATTTACATATTATAAACCTATCTTAGATTCCTCTATCTAAAGAAAGGCAGTAAGTACAGTAAGCAAAATAAGACATTAAACATTTGTGAGATTTAGAATGATTCTATCAGACATAGTAATAAGTAGGTATATCCAATTTTATAGCAATAATAGTAAGAGGGTAGCTAACTTAACAATAGGTAGAAATATGGAATAGTAATTACAATATGTTCTTTTTATTGAATAACTAGATGTTCCCGTGGTTTCACCCGCGTTTATCGTTACTGCGCCGCCCCCGTGGGTCGTAGCGTGGTGTTATATAGCCTTCCTCGATCAATAGGCTATTATGAGATTAGCGCGTTCAAACCAACAAACAAACAAACTCTTCAGCTTTATAATATTAGTTTAGATAGCTGACCCGCGCAACTTCGTCTGCGTCACATAAGAGAGAGAGAGTGGGTCGTAGGCACCTATAATACAATTTTAAAGGAGCTGAAACATTCTTTGTTATATCCACGAACCACATAAGAACCATTGAACAACATTTTATAAATATACCTACTGTGCTAATTTAAAATCACGCAGAATAATTATTTTGCTGCGATGTTGTTTTAGAACTGCGATATCTCCTAAGATATTCATTGAAATCGAATGATGTAAAGGGCAATTTTGTTTTAAATTAAATACTTGTGATGAATAACGTATTTATTTGGATAAGGATTAATATCATGTTTATAATAATACCTTCGCAAATAATGCATTATTTTAGAACAAATTTGGTTAGCATAAAAAAGGTTATAGTGAGCCAACCTTAAAAGATACGCCTATGCTGTCTCGGACTTTTTTTTAGAACTTTTAAAGGGGAACAATTCTGTCATACATGATTTTTGCGAAACTTTAACTGTTTACGCAGCGCACGCAGCGGAAGCTCTCAAAAGGAAAAAAAATCCTTCGGTTTTGAAACATTCTTCATTGGTGCTCCGCTCCTATTGATCTTAGCGTGATGATATATAGCCTTCCTCGATAAATGGGCTATCTAACACTGAAAGAATTTTTAAAATCGTACCAGTAGTTCCTGAGATTAGCGCGTTCAAGCAAACAAACAAACAAACTCTTCAGCTTTATAATATTAGTATAGATTGTTTAGCTACTTCTGTCATTGATTGTACCTTGAACTTGACTAAATAAAATAATTACCTTATATCCATCCATTCCTCCAATAGCTAGAAGTCGTCCAATAGTTGAAGTCCTGGGCCTAGTCCGGTGTGAGAAAAGGAGGGATCGTCTTTCAGGAAGAAGGTGCCATTTTACAGCCTCCATAATTAATGGTTGGCACTCTGGAACATTGCCACAGGCAAGCTCTACTTTATCTATTAAGTACTGAAAATAAAGATAAATGTTCTATTTAGTTAGTCATAAAAATGAGTTAGAATAACACAAATACTGTTGTAAAAATAAATTTTACCTCAGATGAAAGCAGAGGTAGTTTTATTAACTTAAGTAAAGTTGGCAAATGTTTTTCTCTGTTGTCACTGTCATTTTGGACCCATGTCATAAGACTTTCAAATACATTTTCTTCAGTAACCACATTGAGATCATCTGATTTCAACAAGCTTGCTAGTTGTTCATCTGTTAGATTAAGAAATTCTTGATGTTTCACCACCTGAATATTATGATTTTGTGAAAATATACATGTACTTATCACACAGAGGCAGCAATATATTTAATAAAGAAATTTAAGAGTAAAATTTTTATAATCTGATTGCTTAAAATAAATGGCAAATAAAAATATTTTAAACCTGCATAAAGTGTTGGTATGTGTATTTTAAAGCACTTTTGTGTAAATCCAAACAGGACTGTTGTTCAGCAAACAAAGCTATTCCCAGGCAGTTACAGGGGTCCAGCTGCTTATTTAAGAAAGCGCAACATGCTTTTGTAACAGAATTAAGCTGTAGCAAGCTTGCTGTTGAAAGGAGCACCTCAACTGTTTCCTCTCTCAGTTCTGCAAATTAAAAAATTATGTATAGCTCTTATCAATCTTTTAATATATAAAAAAGAAAAATAATAATGAATGCAAAGACACTAGCCTATTGTGCCAGTGTAACAGTAGTTGACAA
Source organism: Catocala sponsa (assembly GCA_963564715.1). NCBI lineage: Eukaryota > Metazoa > Arthropoda > Insecta > Lepidoptera > Erebidae > Catocala > Catocala sponsa. The sequence goes on along the minus strand of OY751338.1, from coordinate 13,279,503 downwards.
GATCCTGAAGTGCTTGTGCATCAACTCTCTCAAGTGTGATCTCTGTGGTTGACAACTGAGCTTCTTTCAGAGAGCCAGTGAACATTACGGCAAAGTACTCACTGCATGATGATAAAAGTATTTTGTGTGCTGGGATTCTGTTACAAACAAACATAATGTGTAGCCAGTGAATTAACAATAAAGTACTATGTCATATAAAACACTAATTACTATAACAGATAATTTAAACTCAAATAAATTAATAATTATTTATTTTATGGTTTTATGTATGCAAATAGCTTTAGAAAATAAAGTAATCGGTCTTTAAACAATGCTATAAGAGGTACAGAATTAGGTTGATCTACTATTATTAATATCAAAGATAGTTTAGGAATAATACAGAGACATAAAAGGAAAGTATTAAACATCTGCACAAACTTTTCTATGACACTACATACTGTACCTAATAAGGTTGCATCTGCTCCGGTCCAAGCATGCAGTAATATTCACATTACTATGCCTACCATACCTCTGATAACAGACTATGAAGTACACTGAGCTTTATGTGCTTTAAAATATGGCAAAAGCTCCGGTGAGGATGGAATAACAACGGAAATATATATATACGTTTACCCATAGTACAAGCTCTGCTTAGTTTGGGCTAGATGGTGTTGTGTATGTGATAGAATATTATTATTGTTATTATACTGGACTACTTTCATGTGGGTGTTCTATATCTCTGCCTTTCGAGGAGATAAAGGCAGCCTGTTTATGATATTTAAAATTATTTATTGATAATTCACACAATAAGAGCCTAATTTAGAAATTGTTTCTTACTAACATCATCAAAGTACAATAAAGTCTAAGTATGTTAAAAAAGATCCTTATTGAAAACACATCAAAACAATTACATACTTATATGATATATTAGTCTAAATCAGATTTAGTCTGCAAAATAAAAAATAAGCATCATATTAAGGCTTTATATTATTTACGACTTTAATTGTTGTGAAACATTTTGTGAAAGTTTTTGTAGAGTCAGGCCTCTGACCTGGAGGCTATATTTATATAAACTTAACGGTTAATGTAAATAAACAAACCTGCATCCTCCTGCAACGAGTGTTACATCGCACAATTTCTGCGACTGAAAATAGCTAAATATATTTTTCAATGCTGTGTCTGCATGGCCTTTATCACAAAAGAATTCTTCTGTACTCGAGACACTTGAAAGACTTAGCTGACTTAGCTCTCGAGGCAAACCTTCGTCAATTGAGTTCGTCGATAACAATATGCTGTCCTTAGAAGTCTCAGCTTTTTGAGAATCACAACCCGACATCGTTAATTACCTATTTACAGGAATAGTACAAGAACTCTACTTCTGAAATAGAAGCGATTCACAACAAAGCAACAAATGAAAACAAAGACATTTATTTTCTACTCTTTGACAAAGACACAAAGCAGATTTAAAAAAGTACTCTGTGAGACACACACACTGACTGAAAAGCAGGGTTGCCAATGCCAATGTACGTAATTCCCCAAAAATCCAAATTAAATTCCCCAAATTTGGGGACAAAAATCTGTTGATTCCCCACAAATTCCCCTAAATGTCATTTTAAACAATGAAAAACGTTTTAACTATTTTTTATTATTATTTTTACGTTTTGTACCGTTACACTTTTCCCGTATACATATTTGTTGCAACCATTTTGCTCAAAGGGTTAAACTTGACACTGCCGCCAAATATTAAGCTCTCTAAATTTACGTTCGACTAATGCATTTGAAAATGGCAGCATGAGCAACAAGAACGTCATAATTTTTATGTTTGCGAACATTATTCACCGTTTTTAATATTCATAGTAGCTACTAGGTGCTGCCAAAATATTCTTTCTTTATTAATTTTTATATTTATTACAATTTATAATATGTAATAATAAAAAACACGAAGATTTCAAAATCCCCTGCATTTTCCCCGCATAATTCCAATCCCCAATAAATCGTGTGCGTTACGATTGCTCCGCCAAGTTATACAAACAGAAAAACAACTTCGACAGAAAAAAATTCGAAATTTGTCAAAATCGAAGGAAACAAACTAAAAAGTCAAAGTAGAAATAAATAAGTTATAAGGGTTTACAGTTGGCCGCGCGAACGTAGCGTCCACGATTGCGCGGCCATGAAGATCTCAGCAACTGCTTGGGCTAGAGATCTAATTGTTTTTGTCAATTGAAGACTGAATTTGTCAAAAATTCTCGAAAAAAGAATTACAAGCTTTAGATCAATATTTTACGAATTATTCACCTTGGAAGTTATGGCCGCGCAATCGTGCACTTGTTGTTTCTTTATTGTTGATTAGGTATTTCTTTAAATTTTAAGACTTCATACAGTAAAACTGTTACAAGAACAAAGGTCTTAATTTGTCAAAACTAAAGAAAGCAATAAATAAAGCAAGAAAAACAGACGAAATCAGTCTAAAACAAAAAGTACGTGGCCGCGCAGTCGAAACGTTACTTCGTGGGTTGATATCTCATTAGCGATAACTGCTAGGATTGCGTTGTGAACATCCATTTATTCGACATATTAACCTCATTAGAATAACATATCGTTGTACCCTCTGAACAGTTTTCAACGCGTGTAATTTCAAAAATAATGTGATCTCAAACAATGTTCGTGCAGGCTAACCATAATTTCAATTTTATTTGGAAATATTTCTATCCTAAAAAATTGTATGTTTAAATAATTTTATATATTTATTCATCACAGTTTGCAAAATTAACAAACATAAAATTATAAAAAATCAACAAATAAAATAAGATTCTTCAAAATCCTTTATTTTAATGAAATATTTATTATTTGGAACAGGATTGAAATAAACAAAATTTTAACAAAAAAGAAAACCGACCTTAAAAAAATAATATTCTAAAACTTAAAATGCACTAAAACGTTAATAAACAATTGCATATTCTTGTGAATAATTAAATTATTGTTATTTTTGGAGTCGGTGTCAGCCGCCCGCGCCGCGTGCTGCGTTTATGTGTGTAATTGTGCATGCCAATGTTATGTTATGATTATAGTAAGACATCTCATGTTTAATTAGTTACAAACCTACCTTGGCTGACACCGACTCCAATAATAACAATAATTTAATTATTCACAAGAATATGCAATTATTTATTAACTTTTTAGTGCATTTTAAGTTTTAGATTATTCTTTTTCGAAGTCGGTTTTCTTTTTTGTTAAAATTTTGTTTATGTCTCGGTTTTTAGTAAACCTTGCCAAATATGAGAACATCATAAATGTAGCCAAATACGCATTATTAAGTATAACTCGAAAACGAATGGATGTTCACACCGCAATCCTAGCAGTTATCGCTAATGAGATATCAACCTACGAAGTAACGTTTCGACTGCGCGGCCATGTACTTTTTGTTTTGGACTGATTTCGTCTATTTTAGTAAACTTTGCTAGTATTTATTGCTATCGTTAGTTTTGACAAATTAAGACCTTTCTTCTTGTAAGAGTTTTACTGTATGAAGCCTTCAAATTTAAAGAAATAATCAACAATAAAGAAACAACAAGTGCACGATTGCGCGGCCATAACTTCCAAGGTGAATAATTCGTAAAATATTTATCTAAAGCTTGTAATTCTTTTTTCGAGAATTTTTGACAAATTCAGTCTTCAATTGACAAAAAGAATTAGATCTCTAACCCAAACAGTTGCTGAGATCTCCATGGCCGCGTAATCGTGGACGTTACGTTCGCGCGGCCAACTTTAAACCCTTATAACTTCTTTATTTCTACTTTGACAAATTTGTTGTTTGTTCCCTTCGATTTTGACAAATTTCGACATTTTTCTGGCGGAGTTGTTTTCTGTTTGTATAACTTGGCGGAGCAATCGTAACGCACACCAATAAATCCACAATCAATATTTGAGATTCCCCGCAGTTTGGGGAATTCCCCACAAATTGGCAACCCTGCTGAAAAGATAGGGTTGTGATTTGACAGTCAACTTTCTCCTTTATGCTGGTAATATTGTTTTTGGTGTACTAAATGAGGCAGACATTGTCGCAAAAGTGAATTGTTGTAAACAGTAAATCAGCAAATATTCAGCAAGTGACGATGTCTGATACCAAGTATTTCAATTAGGGCTTCCACAAAATTTACAGAAAAATTCCAGAAAGATTTTAACATGCATTTCATTTAAGATTCAGACATGTCTAAACTTAGAAATCGTTTCAATAATTGTCATATCTGTAACTATCTTATAACCTACATCATAATAAATACCCAATACTCTTGCAAAGTATATTCTATATTATAATACTATGAATACGTGGCTCAGCGGTAGTGGATGTGGTAGCTACTGCTGTGCATGAGGTCTCGGGTTTGAATTCCGAGTCCGGCCAACAAAAAGTTATTGGGTTTGCTGTTAAGAAATCTCAATACGAGCCCGGAGTTAGGAAGTGTGATAGACGGGTTGTCTATCACAGTTCCTAACTTCCTCGTGCCTGGAAAAGCACGTAAAACCGTTGGTCCTGCGCTTGATCTCTCTCCGGTCGTGTCGGATTATCCGTCCCATTATCCGTCCCATTGGATTTGGATCATAAGGGTTAGGGAACAGAAAGTGCACTTGTGCACTATAATATCTCCTGCGCAAATGGCCAGTCTCCGTTAAGATTGGCCGCCGTGACCAAAATTCGGTCTGGAGGACATTATGATCAAAAGGCAGAAATTCTATTTCTTAAATTCCTATAGGAGTCACGGACGTTGCTCAATTTATATTAAGAAAAGGCCTAATTCTGTGTCGAATAACAAAAATATACCTGAAGTCAAAACTGTTGGTGTATGTAGGTCCTACACCTACAGTTTAAGTTTTGACTTCAAAGATATTTCTGCAAAATTCCGGTTAGAGGCACTACTGTCCAACGTCGCTCACATTATTACTTATCAGATGACATTATGGTAAGTAAGAAAAGTAGGGATGTTAATAAAATATATAGAATTATTTTTTATCTTCCTATTCTTCATTCAGTTTTGGATTTGCAATATTACAGTGGTGGCTTGAAATAATAAGTACTTATGTACAACTTCATGCACATAGTAATTCCATCAGGCGGACCTCCATATCTGTACTTATAGTAATGTTATGTGCCAGCATAGTGGTTTACTTCGGCCGCACGACTGCTTTTGACGATTCTGTATTAATTGTAAGGTCGTTATTACGCATGTTATCACAAGCAAATTCCGTAAAATGCCTGTGGCATTTATATATGCCTACCCCACGGCCCAAAGTTCGATTAGTTTAGCGAGTTTTCATTAGCATCAACCTGTGTACATACTGGTTGACACTGACCTGCTTCTTTACTGAGCCGGACAGTTAAACCTAATGCATGCTCGTACTCCATGTAGCACATAGTTGGAATGCTGCGACTATTTCACAAATACAGTTGCGTACTGTTTCAACTGCTACGGCGACCTGGAGAGTTGCAAAATGTCCCAAACAATCAGTGGCTCTATATTCATGGTCTCTGATACCATGTACAAAAGTCAAAGTCAAAGTCAAAAATCATTTATTCATTTAGGTCACAAAGTAACGCCTATGAACGTCAAAGTATATAGGTTAGTGAGTTTACTAAGTTACTGAAGCTAAATTTAGGTTAGTTGCTAGGTTCAGGCAAAGGGTAGAGCCTATGAGAAGAAACCTGCAAGAAACTCACGGCCACTCTTTTAAATCGTCAGTTAAATATAATTTCAGTATTTTACAACTCAGATTAACAAGGTGTTACAGCCATTATGCCATATACTACTGACTATAAAAACTAAAGATAATAAAATAATAACTTAATAATATTATAGGGAGGAAATAATTTGAGCTAAGATATATTATTTAATATAAATCTAAAATAGACAGTAGGATGGCATGATGGCGCATACACTTACACTTTGTGACTATGCAAAGGCTTAAATTTACTTATAAGTAATACAGATCTTTGAATCCTGTATGCAACAAGCAACTAGCTCCATAAGTTTTTGTCATTTAAGTAGTCATTGACTGAATAATAACCCTTCCGAATAAGTTGTTTCTTAACGGCGTTTTTAAATTTAAACAATGGTAATTTAATTTTATTAATAGGTAATTTATTAAAAAAACGTATACCGAGTCCCGCAAATGTATTGTGAACTTTATGTAAACGATGATATGGGCCTACTAACTTATGCTTATTTCTAGTGTTTACGTTATGGATATCACTATTCTTATTATATAAGTAAATGTTATGTTTAATAAACATAATGTTAGCAAATATATATTGCGACGCAACAGTAAGTATGCCTATTTCTTTAAATCGATCTTTCAGGGAAACTCGTGGTCCTAAATTATAAATGCTACGTACTGCACGCTTTTGAAGAATAAAAATTGTCTCAATATCAGCTGCCTTGCCCCACAATAATATACCGTAGGACATGACACTATGAAAGTAACTGAAATATACTAGTCTTGCAGTATCTATATTAGTAAGCTGTCTTACTTTCCGAATTGCGTATGCGGCTGAGCTAAGTTTCCCTGCAAGACACGATATTTGAGCGCCCCACTGAACTTTATGATCTAAAGTTAATCCTAAAAAGACTGTAGATTGAACAAAAGTAATAATTTCATCATTTAAAATTATATTAACGTTAGGACTCTTTACGTTTGGCAATGTAAACTTGATACATTTAGTTTTTGTAGAGTTAAGTAGTAAATTATTCGTCGTAAACCAGTCCAGGACTTCCGCGAGTGAATCATTAACAGCACGTAAATTTAGTGCTTTTCGGTATACTTTAAAAATAAGGGATGTGTCATCCGCGAATAAAATAATGTCACACAAATCCTGAACAAAGAACGGCAAATCATTTACGTACACTAAAAACAGAAAGGGTCCCAAAATCGAGCCCTGTGGCACGCCCATTGTGACTGGTAATCCAGAAGATCTACTTCCGTTGATATCAACGTGTTGTAGTCTATCGCTTAGGTAGAAATCAACTAAGTCAAGTGCAGTATCTCGGATGCCATAATGCCTGAGTTTTCGCAACAGCGTTTGATGGTCAACGCAGTCAAAGGCTTTAGAGAGATCACAGAATACGCCAATGACATCTTGCGAATTCTCCCAGGCACTGAATATATGTTTTAAAAGCGTAACACCCGCATCTATCGTAGAACGGCCCTTCCTAAACCCATATTGATCTGCGTGAAATAAATTGTTTACACTGAAGTGGCTCTCTAATTGCTGTAATATAATCTTCTCAAATATTTTACTAATAGCAGGTAATATTGAAATCGACCTAAAATTACTGGGGTCACTTTTGCAACCATTTTTAAATAAAGGTATTATTTTACTACATTTCATTAAGTTTGGAAAAATGCCCACATCAATGCATCCGTTGAATATTGCAGCTAGGTGTGGCGCTATATTAACAATAATACTTTGAACTAATTTTACCGAAATACCCCAGAAATCAGCTGATTTTTTTTTATTAAGCGACTTAAATACTTTTATTATATCATACGGATGTACACGCTCAAAACTAAATAGTATCTTGCACTCTTCCACGTTGCCCCTAACCAAGTATTCTGCTCAAGCTGGGCAAGACCTAAGGGTACTAGTTATGTCTAAAGGTATTTTTGCGAAGTAGTTATTGAGTGTATCGGCTACTTCCAAATTATTTGAAATTACGCTATTATTTATATTCAGTTCAAATTTATTATCACGCACCTTGCTGCGACCTGTTTCATTGTTAATAATGTTCCATGTAGTTTTAATGTTATTATTAGATTTTTGAATTTTAGTTTTTAGGTAAAGGGACTTGGCAGTGGCACAAGTCTTTTTAAATAATTTTGAATAATTTTTAACATATTGAATGAAATTTGGATCGAAATTGTATTGTTTCATACCATATAATTCATATAGCTTTGCTCTACTTCTATATATCCCAGATGTTGCCCAGTCACAAAACTTAATCCTATTATTCTGACTAAAAGTCTTACATTTAAAAATATTATTATATTATATATAGTTCGTCTGGACTATCCAGAGAAAGGTCCATATTGACAACTTTGAGACTTATGTTATCATTAAATTCCTTTAAGCGATTAGATGTCATCGGTCTCCATGTGACCTTATTCTCTATATGAATTGTACTCACAGGAAATACTACCTTTTGCTCACAGTGGTCAGATGTAAGTTCACTCAATATGGCGCTATTTAGAAATTGGCAGTCGCAAAATACATTATCTAAGCAGATAGCAGAATGTGAAGTGATCCTAGTGGGTTCAGAAAATAAATGCTGTAAATTAAATGATCTAAATAAACTAATAAGTCTTAAAGAGACAGCTGACTGCTCAAGTAAATTAACATTAAAATCACCACACACTACTATATGCCTATTACTAGAACTCAAGCGTTTTAAAATATTCTCTATTACGGTTTCAAATACACTAAAATCACTTTGCGGTGGTCGGTATACACAAACTATGACATGTTGCTCTAATTCCACACAGGATAGTTCAACAGTGCGCTCGATAGAAAGATTTACTATATCTTTACCTTCTTTACATTTTAGATTGTTACATACATATATTAGAGAGCCACCATGTATAGAATTCTTTCTTACAAACGCACTTACAATTGAATAATATTCGTTATTAAATATTAATTGATTAGTTCTTAACCAGTGTTCCGTTATGCAACATATTTGAATATTATGTTGTTTAAAAAATAATTCTAATTCTAACTCCTTGCCGGATAGACCCTGAATATTCTGATGAATTAGTCTAATACTGTGTGTATGCCTATCCTTTGTCTCATCTAACAGTTTAAACTACTAGAAGTGTCAATATTTGAATTTGTAGTAGAAGTACTACTATGTCCTAAAACCTTAATTACCCTACTGGTACCTGAGTCGCTACATATTATATTAAATGCTAATAATTTATCAAGTTGCTTTTTATAAAAAGAAGATAGAAACATTGTATCTTTAGTCAATAAAAATTTACTAATAAACTTATTAGTGTCAAGAAATAAACTATAATTGTTATAACATGTACTGTAATAAAAAAGTAAATTAAGTTTTTCAATATTCCTATTTTGTTCATGTGTTAGTACATAGGAATATGGTAATGCACAAAGAATAAAGTTACACCCTACTTTATAATGTAATGATTCTATTACCTCTGTCAAATGGATTGCTTCTTTTTTAGTGACAGATAAGCTGTCACCATAAAGAAATATTACTGTTGAATCTGCATTTAATTTTGTAGTTTTTAACTTATCAATTATAGAACCTAACCTAGCCCCAGGGGAATAAATATTTATGCAAGGCGACTCTGTATGAGAATTAATTAGTCCACTAAAATCTACTCCTATTTGGTCAGAAAACATGAATATATTTTTGTTAATGTTATTCATCAAAGAAGACATCGTGCAATTGAACAAATCTACGAATGACAGGACGACATGTTTAAAGGATAGGCGTGGTGCACAAATTACTCGATTTCTGTAACCTATTGTTGTAGTTTTCTTTAGCGTTCTAAACTGAGTGCATTCTTTAAGCTGCGCTGGATACACGTGCTCCATATGCTCGTCACCATAATGTGCTTCCAAGACTTTGAAGTGAGTTAAGGACACATCGGATATTAAGATAAGATTACAAAAATTTTGAGAAATCTAGGAAATGCATATAGCAACATACATTTTTTAAATTTATATCTATCTGACCTGTATGTTTGTTCTTTATACTTGGGAATGGCGAACGGAACTTGGGAATGGTCGGACAAATATTAATATACAGCTGTCACTATTTCTTCAAAACTAAGATAGGTTTAATCTCAATTAATTAAATAGTAAAAGGGAAAGGGAAGGGAAGAAGATCTAGGAGAGGTAGCTGCCCTCCTCTTTATCTGGTTACGCCTATTATATTATCTAACTCAGCGATTGCAAACCTTTATTGACTACCGTGGCTTTAATGTGCCATCAAATAAACAAAATACAAATTTCGTTTTTCAATGAGGTTGTACATAGATTCGTTGGTTAATTACCGAACAATACTTAGTCAATTGCAGGCGTGCCGGCTTTTTTATGTCACGTGCCGTGCACTCCTGCTACTGGTTAGTCATTGAAAATAATACACGTCTATTGTTAAACTTTACTACTATATAAGCTATTTAATTTATTAAATCTATTTATATTTAAGTCTACACTTTCTCCGACGTTTCAGTTGCTTTTAAGCTGTCATGTTCACTTGGAGACTATTACCCTGTTCTCGATAACTAGCATCAAAAATGCCCAAGTTGCACGCAAAATCTTCTGCACAGGTTCCTTTGAAATGTTGTATAAATAACGCTATTTGCCATGGGGTGGTTAATAAAGTATAGAGTCTATGTACCAAAATTCTACTGCTGTCAATACCGCGGGTAGAGCTTGTTTATAATATTTCTAAGAATTGACTTTTTAACAATATAAATATCAGCTATGTTTAATAAATGTGTATAGAAAGGGTTAGGTTAACAGATTTTGAATAACTCTAACATGCAGTTTTCGGCGTGGCAGACCGACGTCTTCCCAATGAGTATCGCTTTTGGATTTTTGTTGATGTGAAATCTTTTTACGGTAACCCGCCACGAACGTTTTGTAAATATATTATTTCTTGCAGGTAAATTAATGTATAGTGATCCTAATTAATTGAATAAAAACGTGCACACCGGATCTCGTTAATGAGATATAGATAAGTATCTGTTTCAGTCTGTGTATAACAAATGATGCAGAGTTAATCTTGACCCCTAATGTTTATATAAATACGCATTTTCTAATTCTTTGATAGTAAATACGTGGATTTGTTCATACATATTACATAGTACCTACTCTCTGTTTTACTTATATAAATGTGGCGGTGGTGGAATGCAATCTCTATGCATTCCCTACATTTTGATTAATATAAAGATGTTTTCAGTTGGTGTAAGAAAATGTCACATCGACCTGTAGGCCTCATTTATGGAGACGCGAAGCGTCGCGCATCATGTGCGGCGGCGCGGACCGCACTGAATTCAAACATATTAATTATTATGGCGTTGTATGAGTGCGTTTATGGAGAAGCGATTTTACGCGCGTTTGCTTGAAATAGAGCGTGCGCCGCAGCGATGCCTGCCGCGTGCGGCGCAGCGATAGCCGCACCACAGTAATGTTATTAACAGTATTCTATCTTCATACAAACGGTCGAAACTTGAGTCAAACCTACGCGCCTCGGCGTTTTGGGTATGCGCTTGGTTCACAATCAGTCGTGAATGCGCCGCAATGACGAACGGACGGTGTGATTGTTTTGTAAGCAGTAAGCGTGCTACTTGTGATGATTTGATTTTATTGAACACTTTCTATTTCATTCACTACCAATTTCATTTTTTATAATATAATATAGATATAATATTTACAATCACTAAACTAGAAAGAAACTCAAGTAGGTAGATAAAATTAAAATACTGTAGGGGGGCAGCCCTAACGCGTGTCTACGAACCGCGCTGTTGTAGATAATTATTTCAAGGATAGGGCCGAGTTACAATATTGTATAGATATCATTACCGTGGCCGCACACTTGGGGACTCGCTGCGGGCGCAGCGGCGTGCATCGCGACGCGCGACGCCCCGCTTCTCCGTAAACAACATCGTATATTGCCTTAAGTTTGTGTTTACGCGTGTGATGATGCGTGCCGCTGCACGCGCCGCCGCTCTGTAAACGCAAAAAACGCTCGACCCGCCGCGCGACGCGACGCCCAACGCGCAGCGCAACGCCCCGCGTCTCCGTAAATGAGGCCTTAGTGTTTAAAATATTGACAGTATGTGTAATCATGAGTTTAATTAATTATACTTATTTGCATGATATGGTTGTAGAATTCACATACAGGCAGATTTTTTTAACTATTGTTACTTGATATGTGTTGAAACAAAACTCAACTAAACAATATAAATTCTTAAAATGGAGTAGGTCGGGAAAAATGGAGTAAGAAGATTATGAGAAGGACGGAAATTTTTGTCACACTAACTCGATGAGGATCCATCGTGCGGACAGACTATTGACGCCCCTGAAGACACGTAAAGAACTATTTCAATCCAACTGACGGCATTCTAAAAGTCAATTTATACCAGTAGTGACCTTGGCATGGAAGACCATGCCAGCCCTAATATTACCAGTCATTCAGTCACTTTTAAAGAAAGCGATAGTAGTGTAGTATCCAGGCCTAAAGCCTATTTTTAAGGGTTAAGTAGATTGCTTTAATGCATAAATCGAGTCTAGTGGTTGTGGGCTTCAAGCCCTTTAGACAAAAAAGGAATTATGGAAATGGGACGGAAATTGTTAGGGAGGACAGACTTAAGAATTTTGGGTAATGAGGTTACAAAAGCTTCACGCCACAAAGAAGACAATTACCTACCTAAATTACTCTACCATCTCTTATAGCAGTCTTATTAGTCTCTGACTTATTAGTCTCAGACGTGTTCAGTCTACACCCGTTGTTTAACAATATTCATACATAACTATCAATTCCAATGACGATCATTGCTTGCCAATCCAATATTTTTGTATTTATTAGAACCTTGTATATTTTTTATTTTGCTCGTCAAAATGACCACACTCCACCTGATGGTAAGCAGTCGTGTGGTCTAAGAGCAGTGGCCTCCACACCGCCCTCATAGCAGCCGAGGCGATGTTGAGGTCTCTACTTTGACGGCCTGAGAAGGTGCTTTTTCACGCCCCGCTTGAAGGACCCAGGATCGAAGGAAGAAGGAAACACGTGCCTTGGCAGAGAATTTCATGCCTTGGTCGTTCGGCAGAGGTATGAGGACCCAAACTCGTTGGTACGCGCTCTAAAATAAAAAATAAATTAGTTTCGAGGTTTACATTTTCCTTAGTGAAAACTTCATGCCATTTACACACTATAGTTGGCACATTAGCACATGAAATAAAACACATATTGTATCTGGCTGAGGCATTTAATAACATTTATTTTTGTTTTTCAATTTTTTTTCTTAATACAACATACATAGTAATTAACAATACATAATAAATAGTCCAAAAGTATATTACGCCTACAAAATAGCGTAGTCGTTATAAGATTATCGCCATATGAGTTGCTGTACATATCCTGCGAAATGTCAAGGCAACTCCATGACACGGTTGAAAAAGTGGGAATATTCTCAGAGAGAACGATAGTGGGAAGATATCATCGAGTCGAACCTCTCTGGAATGTGTACAGTTGTTTAGATAAACCGTCTTGCCAGCACTTGCGTCTCTGGTAGTTGATCACTGGTAAGTCGCATGAAGCGTCCATTCGTCAGCTGCACAAATTCTCTCGGAGGCTATTCCGTTTTTCATACAAGCTATGCGATGACAAGGACCTGAGCGGCCTGCCTGAGTGAGCACGAGCGTTGTCTGCCTCTCGGCCGTCAGTCGATGTGTCTGGTGACTGACGATGACTGCCTGACAGTAAGGTGAGTTAATTGTTGTAAATTCCAACGATTCAGTTCGTGCGATTAGAGATAGATAATGGTTTGTCTTTTGGCAAACACAACTCTATGAGAAAATATACATATGTTAATCTCTATCTAGTGGTAATCAATCAAATATGTATCTACAAAAATAGTTGCATTTTTAAACAATAATATTTTCAAGAAGAACGGCTGATGAAATTATGGGTTGTTTCGTCTCATGAAAATGGCGTAGGTAAACGCAGCAAAAGTTCTATGAAAATTTGTATGTGAAATCTATAATTGACCAAATAAAGAGCATTTCGTGTAATAATTATTCACTACAAGTGTTACATCTAAAAATATTGATCTTCAACAGTAAATATCGTCGAAGTACTTCTCCCCATTTGCGTTGTAGAGATATTTTAGGTAGGTATAGGTTATGAGAAATAGATATTACAATAATATCTAATTTGAACTGAGTTCGGAAGATTTAATGAGCATCATTTTTCCTTTTCAAAAGAGACGTAGTTAACTGTTTTCAGTCGCACGATACTGCGAATTGTATAAAAGTATCTAGAAACGATTTGTAAACGTTAGATATAAGTAGGCGTTCATTATATTTATTTGACAAGTTGTGCTCAAAGTACGTGCTTACATATATTGGAACAATTACTAGATATAAATATAATAAATGGTGGTGAGGGGTGCGCTGAAGGAATGGCGAAGACACATATGAGCGGTCGCAGTGACAGCGAGAAGCGGGCCGCCCCGCGCATCTAGGTAGGTACGCTGCAGCCCCGTTTACGAGTCACCATATAGAGACACTGGACTGGACAACGATTAGCATCTTCATTATTCTACGTACACATACAGGTATATATTCATAAAATTGACCAAAATTGATAACTGTTTCTAAAACAATAGGGCCGTAAGAACATAAATAGGAGCCGGTTATTGAACAATGCTAGGAATGATTAACTGCGAGTTAACTTTATCTAAAAGACATACAATAAACAAGGTAACCATTGAGATGTGCGCAAGCCTAAACAGTATCTAAACGCGCCCGTATTTGATACAGGCTAACATAATTCTGCCATAAGTATTATTATACGTACATAGTTATTAGTACATATATTAAATTAATAAGTAAATCACATTGATAATAGGTACATAGTCTATTCTCGAAATCTTGATTTGCATCTTAACCTATAAGTATTTAAAATATCACAATAAATTGCTGTGCACATACGAAACAGGCAAATTTGAGTGCAATTAGATTAATTTTTAAAGATAATTATTTTCTGTTCTAATTAAACGTGTATAAGTGAAACAATAAAAATTTAATTCACAAAACGTATAGTTACAATTATAATTTAGTAAATGCCGAATAGCCTTAGGGGTGAAATAATACTAATGAATGCTTTATCTCTAATTCGATAGTAACCCATAGTGGAACGTGTATTGAAATTTTCGGTGGGTAACTTATGATATGCAGCTTTAATAGAAATATAATAATTGTACTTCGAATTCATTGGCATATGTAATCACTTTATATTACAGTATTTATTCATACATTTGTTTTCAATTAAAATGTATTTTACTTTCAAATTGCTAATAGAATATAGATACTGTATCATACTGTTAATAAAATGAACACACACCACGTACACTGTTTAGTTCTGTATTACTTAAGCAAGTAATTATTTGTAGGTAGCTTACTGCAACTATGATTGAACGTAATTGCTATGGATTTATTGAATTGCTTTGTCCGTTGAGTTTATATTCAATTACTAGAAAGGGCTTTTAATATATCATTTCTATTGTCGCAGTATTCGTTTTTTACAATCAATTTAACCAGTGCAATCTGTAAAAGTGCTACGTAGTGCTACGATGTGCTACGCGAAGTTAATTTGTCAAATTGTACGAAATCACGATAAGTCTTAAGTGAGAGTGATCATCAAAGCAAGCACAAAAATAAACACCAAATTTATACGTTTTTTATGTAGTTTCTGAATATTATAAATACCGCTGAGTCTGTTGGCTCAAGAACAAACGTTCTAACAGACTACAGCGGTGTTTATTTGGATTTTAGGTTTCACTGAAATATTGTGTCATCGTGGCATAGCGTGTGTTTAAAGACGATTGCTTTGGTGTGCCTCCGGAGTCTCACATAAAACTTATCTTCGTTGCTGAAAGTTCACATCTATATTTATTTATATAATGTAATAATTTTCAGTATTAATAATAAATTTTCCTTAGAAATATAATAAAATAATGTTTAATTATTTCTAATTTGATACTTGCGACAAAATTGGTTAATCTAACAACTACCTACACACATAATATGAGGTGCTATAAATTATATATCGAAGGTTGATTCGTGCAGTATTTACTACTTATTCTACCAAACAACGTAGACGGACTCACTATGTGCTACCTCATACACATCACATAATATATTTGCTAGAGATTATAATATCTTTGTCTAATTTATCTACTTTACTTATAGTTCTATAACCTAATTTGAATAATTCAACAATAAATCACATACACAATGTAGTACAAGTGATCTATTTTAATGAGTTATGTCTCCTACACTAAGATAAGTATTTGTAGATGTGAACAATAGCATACGATCTGACGTGAAGATCGACGATATCTGACGTGAAGTGTCGAACTTATTTCGTTGTTAGAGCTGATAACCGCAAACATACGACACAGATATCAAATAGTTTCATCTTAAGTGGTTGTAAGGATCATCACTTGTACATCTTGACATACTTTTACGTTCATATTTTATCACCTGAAGTTATATGTTAGTGAGCTTAGCGTGTATGCACATTTTTTTTTGAACAGAACATTTTATGTTTATAAAATACCATTTCACGTAGTTTTGAAATGACAATAACAATTATTGTTTTATGCCAATGAATCCGAAATTCTCACATTTTTAGCAAGGTATCACTACTTGGTAACGTTACAATGCCTTAAGTCTCTAATAATAATAATTAACTTAACTAATAAAACTAATTTTAAGCAATAGGAACTTATCGATGACTAGAACATTAAACAAGAGTCGGAAGCGCCCCAGACTTGTTCGGCAAAAGACAATAACAATAAAATCTCAGTCAAAATACTAATGTTACACTAATCGTACTGCAAAATACCCGTAACTCATATGAACCAATAGCTTTAAAAAAATATAAAACAAACAATAATAACATCTAACATATAAATTGGTGGATTATTTTATAACAAGTACACAATATATAGCTGCCTCTAGTCGAGATTAATTTATGTTAATATACATAATGTTCTCACATCTTAGTAATTGTTTTGAAAATAATGTACATCATTATTGACAAACCAGGAAAAGTAATAGATAAGTAATTGTGCCAGCAGCCACTGTTCACGAGCGCTGTTCGATGTTCATACACTCCAGGCGCTGCGAACACTCGCTCCTAGGTTATAGGCCGACTAATTAAATAAATACAAAATAATTCATTATAGGTATCTATCTATATACAACATATTTTAGATTTCTCTTATTTACTTTACAACCCTCATTATAATAAGGAATGTCGTAACTTAATATATAGAGTAAATACATAAAGTGAATAAATATTGTAACAAATCGACAAACATTTACGTTTCGTCCAATGAAGAACTATTCTAAAATATTTATGTATATGTTCTACTGTCTAACAATGTTGACTACCAGTCTCACATTTTAGTTTAATAAGTGCTAGAAGTTATGAAATACATGGAAAATAAATGAGCTGCGGATAAGTTTAATTGGGACGAAACCAGATCGTATCACTGCTTTCCTTCCGTCACTCGACTCGACCGCGCACCAGCACGCGTCGTCTCTGTTGTCTTGTTTACGCAGTCGGAAACCTTACACTACACTTTAAGTGGTCATGTTTTGGCATGGCTGCACCACTACTTGATATGTTTCATTACGTTCAACGCATGTACGAGTTATTACTGGTTGCGCCCGAATACTATTCCTGGGAGTTCGCAGCTTTCACTGATCTCATATAAGCACGGGGACTGATCGATCGTATATATTGCATGAGGTCCGTGTAGCACTGGCGGGTATTGGATCACTAAAGGGTCAGGGTCCGGGAGGTGTGTCGATCTTAGCGGCCGCGCGCCCACCGCAAGAGCGCGTCGGCCAAAACATCCAAGTGGGCTTTTGTCTGCAAACAATACACAGAGTTAGGGTTTCCTTTCAAAGACGGGGTCGGTAACTATACATTACTTAACACAAACAAAATGGATAAAACTCTAATAAATGATGGTATAGTTAAATTAAATCAGTTATACAATTGAATTAAAAATGAAATACCGTTTTGTAGAACATGCAGGCTTGTCGATCCTCATCTTCGCCGCTAGGGCAGTCGATGAAGCCATCGCAAAGTACATGGTCATCAATGCAACGATAGCGCCCTTGCCGGTCGGGCGTGGGGCAAGCGAATCGCTCCATACCGTCTGCGGCAGGTGGACATTCTGGGAAAAAAGTACATAGTGAAAACAGTGAAGGCCTTGTACCTACTATAATGTGTTGTATAACAATACAAAACATTGTTAACTTTGAGTAGAGAATTGTTTTTATTAAACGCTTTGCATAGGTTCTAGTCAATGCTAATCGTTTAATCTTCTACGGTCTTACGGCTCGTTCACGACCTCGCCGCTGTGAGCGGCAGCTTAGCGCGGGGTGGCGAGCGGTAAGATCAAATGTATTAAAATGTTTGAAGCACGCCACGAGACGCCGCTCATAGCGAAAACGCGCGCGGTTTTCTCCGAGCGAATCGCTACAGCGGCGCGCAGTGTGGGGAGCGGCGGGAACAAAAGTACAAGCGAATGAGTGCGACGCCATTTTGCTTTATTTTTTATTCAGTTCGTGCACTCCTTCCCTCATATTAAGAATATATTCTTTTAAAAATATATTGCTTTCAAAACAGAGATTGGATAATTTAGATAACGCTATGATTTTGGGTAGATTCCGACTATCAAAATACTTCCACCTCGGCCGCTGCCGCTAACCGCTACTGAGGGTACGTGGCGTGCACAACGCTCCATCGGCGCTCGCCGCTAAGACCGAAGTCGTGACCGGGCCGTTAGGCTTTTTCTTAACGAGCATATATTAAATTAACTATTTAATTAGAATGGTTTTGCGACGAGTACTTTCAATAGTCGTAATGTATTTAACGTTTTGAGCTAAGCGGCCCGCTTGCAGCCAGACTGCTTTTCGAATATGTCTAGCCTCCCAACTGATTAATACAATTATAAATATATAGCAACTGATTTTAAGAATGCGTATCTCATTTCGGCGAACTCTGGTCGGATTATTTATATAAACACATAATAAAGCAAGACCGAAAAACATTTTACTGTCCTCTATATTAAGAAGATTTTCTTACGGTTAGTAAAATAGAAAGGTCTGTTCAACCTAGGTAAGCGTGAGTCTTGTGTAGGCCTCTATGACAGGTCACAAGCTATGACTTCGGCTCGTAACAAACATGCATGGCAGTGTTCTAGACGTTGTCAAAACAATTCATTTACAATGATGCGCATGAGATCAATGATTAAAAAAAATCTACTGTAGGTCTAATCATTAATAGCTTGACTTTTTTTAGATAGTGACTGTGACGTGGGTTATAATCTTGTGTTTAAAACACCTCATCACTATTCAGCTGTTAGGTATAAGGCTGGTTTTACAGTGACGCTTACCGTCTGCGCAGGTGGTAAGCGCGGCCCGTACCCGCGCGGACGACCAGTTCGAAACAATAAAATGAATTTAGTGCCGCGCGGTTTGCCACCTCGAATCATAGCCTCGAACAGCCGCGATAAGGCTTCTCTTGATTGTTTTATTATATAACCCATGGAAAAAAGGCAATGACGATGGCGTATACAAGTACATCCTTACAATGGCACTAGATTGCTGACGATCATTAAAACGCGCGGCCGAGTTGCAGTCAGCGCGGGCCATCCGCGCAGATTGGTTTTATTATGTAACGATCCAAGACACTCAAAGCTCGTGGTCCGCGATGCTAACGAACCGCGCTGGCGAAAGCGGCACTGTAAAACCAGCCTAATAGCATTATATCCTAGATAACGATCACGGAAGACACTACATGTCCAGTATGAAAGATCCAGCGAAATTAGACGATGCTGGAAAATGCTGCGCTAAAATGTTTCCATTAGTTTGTTTGATATCGATAAAAATTGTTAGGAATTTCGATATTTGTTTCTTTACATATCTAAATCTACAGGTATTCTTTTTCTTTAGGATATTAGATGATAAATGTTATTGGCATTTCCTTTATTGCTCAAAGGGTAGGGACGCGCTTTATAATAATAATATAATAAATAATATAATATTTTACCACATACATACAACACCATTTAGCCCAAACTAAGTAAAGCTTGTACAATGGATACTAGACAATGGATAAACATACATATATACTTCTTTTTTTGTAAATACGTACATATTATACATAGAAACACCCAGACCAAGACAAACATCCATGTTCATGCACACAAATGTTTGACTTGTGCGTATACTTTACTTCTCTTTTATAAAATGAGAATCAGTTAGTTATTCACTTCTCTCTTTTATTTGTCAATTGTTTATAAATAAGTATTTAATGAATACTGAAGTGAATTCAATCCAAAAATACTTTCTTCTCTAAAAACAATCTAAGTTGAAGTGCTCCGTGCAAAATGATTAGTAAAAAATAAATTCATACATATGTTTTTTTTAATTCTTGTTTTTTTTTGGAACTTTTACGCACAGCGTATGTCAGTTATACATAATTATGTTATTTTATTAAATAAGATTGCAATATAAGTAGAATATAATATGTTATGCGGTATATTTTGCTACACAGTGGCATTGTAATTTACCATATAACCTAATTTACATGATGATAGCCTATCTACATTCCAAAGACTTAAAGAAAATTGGTGTAATCTAAAAATGGTATATATTTATGAAATTGTAGTTTTTATTCTTTTATGTGGCACTCACTTAAATTTTTACCTAACAGTGCCCGTTTGCCAGCTAAAATATGCAAAAGGCACGTTAAATGACTACATTTGCAACTATTAGACTTAGATAGGTAATGGCAAATATTTTTTGACCAAATATAAAAATATAATGCAAAATAAATAGTACCGTTGCACTACTTTTTAAATTGAAATTTAATGTTTTAAACTGTCTTATAAACATGTTATTATGCATATGGCAATATTTATATTTAGATAGAAATACTTACTTCAAAACTTAGCAGGCTCCTATGCTTAATGTAACAAATAAATTCTGTCATGTACATTATGTTTACGCCGTCGATCGATACGATATTTCCAAAATATTGGACTAAGCCGAACGCTTAATAATTCTGATTGATTGTCAATCACTCTACGAAACGTCAATCGCACAAGTCAATGAAGAGATGATTTATTTTAATTGTTATTTGTGGTTAAAATGTAAATGGTCGCTCGTCGGCTTTATTTACTTTTATAGTGGTTTTAGATGGCACTCTAAATAAGTGTTCAGAGAGATGAGATCCAGGTTTTACTGTATAATCTATGAAATTGATTTTATATAATTTGTCTTCTACTACCGTAGCAATTTATTTCATAATAGAGCAACAGAAGGAAAATATGAATTGTTACACAAATGCTACCTCGGCTAATTGGCGTAACGACGAATGGGTGTTTATATTTCCGTATTGTCATTGTAAGTGACAAGGTTAAAGAAAGGAGGACATTAATAATAACATGTTGCTAAGAATTACCTCACTGCCATCATTTATTACTTGTTTTGCTTTACTTATTATCTTTTGGAATATATCACATATTTACTACAATTATATTAAAATGAAACTATTAAAGTAGTCAATTGTACGAGTATATTTATTATTTGCAGAATCTACTTTAATTTACATATTTTATGAAGTGTATGTTTACGAACTAACATAATCAAACCAAGCATCGACCAAATCTTGCGAAGTTAGATTAAGTTTCATATTAATTTAATTTTATTTCGTAATATGGCAAAATACTGCATGTTATTTATGTGACCTTTTCATAACGCGCTTTATAGACCCTAAATAAAAGGGTACATAAAATATAAATATGGTAACAAAGTAAGCACTTGTGAAGTCAACGAACGCGTTTGTCGCACAATGCATGAAATATAATAATATCATTCATTCTTGTTAACTTTGAGTAGAGCTTTTTACTCTCTCCCGAGAGGTTGTAAGTTTCGGTCAGTTAGTCGTACGATATCTTCAAACTCTGCGACTAAACTGGTTGCTCACTCCAACTACGCGACTGTGACGGCAGGCCACTCTATCGCGAGCGTCTATTTTTAGCGACGCCGGGGAAAGTGAGGCCCGTGGCTCGATTGCGCGCGCCCTCCATACACCTATCCTTAGCCTCTATCTATTCACTTTGCGGGGAGGTAGCGACGTCTTGTGCATTCGTAAGCAGCTATAGGTATCGTTCACGTGATCCAAGATTTAAGCTTTCATAAAATCTTTTTATCACTATCTCTTTATGGCGATATGACAGTATTTTTACTCTTGTTGATGTAGAAAAGCTAAATAAAACTTAATCAGCATAAACACATACCTCGCTTTTTCACGCATATTAATACTGAGAAAATTCATTAAAACATGGAAATGACTTCATATTTTTTGTTATAGTTTTTTTTATTATCGTATTTAATGCCGCGAAGTTGAGCAAAACAGGGCTTAACTACCACGATAACCTACTTTTGTCGGTTGGCTCTTACAAGTTGTGTGGGATAATAGGTAACTGATATACATATTTACCTTATACTAACAGCACAAAATCAAAATCAAATATCAAAAATAAATTTATTCAAGTTAACACAAGGTAACACTTATGAATGTCAAAGCAAATTTACATTTACTGCCAATATATAATATAATTTACTGTGTAGTAGTAATTTATGTTTTCATTAATATAGGTGTACAATCGCAACGCCCACAGTTTTGCAGTGATGGTGTTGTGATTTTAAAGCAGTAGTGGGCGAGAACATTACGCAATTTTCTAGAATTTGTTCAGTTCTTGGACAAATACATCGTATCCAATATAAGAATCTAGTTCAAGAAAAAGGTAAGGTATAAATTTTATATAACATCCGATCGTTCGACATAGGTACATATTTACAAAGTACATTACGTTGCAAATACCTATACGTACTTAGTGCATCTATTGGTGTGGAAAAATAGTAACATTATATTTTCGGCTAAGTCCATATAAAATAATTACATTTACGGTTAAATTAAATTTACGATGGCGTGTGGTGTGGCCACGATTATATTACCGTATAAGTTCCCGAGGTTGCCGTGAGGCGACTAAGGGATTATTATCAATTACGGGAGCTTGGGCAAAGGCGGCAGAGACCTTTATTCATATCAAAATATTAATTAACATACATGTTATCTTCTTGTAGAATGATAAACGGTATATACATGTGTAGAACATAAGTTTAGGTATTTTTAAAGGTGGCTGTATATCCAGGGGCGTGCACAAAGATTTCTGGTAGGGTATGCACGCCCTACCGGAAACCTCTGCGAGGGCACTATATTTCATTTATAAATGTTTTTGTGTGTATATATATCTGTGTACATGTACAATAAATAAATGAAATATCTTTCCAAATTCAATTCAGCGACTTTTCGACATGGCACCATTGATGATTGTGTGTGTGGCCACCATGAATATCCAAATAAGTGATTGATGTTGAGAACAAGTCACCTAAATGATATCCATTGTGGCCTTGTAGGTATTACAAGGCCACAATGGATACACAACACAGCGACACGCGAACACAGCGTCCAAGAGAAATATAACGTCGAGAAAACACCTGTTTTTAATTTATTTAAACACACATCACCAACACAGATCTCACAAGTATAATTTTCCATAGTATACAGTAATTCCGGTAATTTCACTAATTATTTAGTTATCAAATAAAAGACGCGCTCAAAATTCCCTTCACAGGTCTGTGAAATAATTAAAGATGGCGTACGATGCTATATTGCTAAAATAATAGGCCTATAATAAACAACAATTATGATGTTTTTGACAACTATTTAAACTAGTCGAATTATTCTTGTAGGCACTGCCTTCAGTCGGCGAGCACACGCGTGCATTTTACACATACAAGCAAAATATTTGTCATAGAGACAGCGTAATCTATTGACTTCTAAATTGTTCAAAATGTACTGGCGATAAGCACGATTAGTTCTGCTTCCAGACACCTCAGTGGTGCGGCGGTAGCTACTCATTAATTTTATTTGTTTACTGTTAGACGTGTTTAGACTGTTTAGTAGTTCGCTCACGGACCAATAGATGGCAGTGGTACAAGCTCTTATTGTATCTGATAATTTTATATTGTACTAGATGTTCCCGCGGTTTCACCCGCGTTTATCGTTACTGCGCCGCCCCCGTGGGTCGTAGCGTGATGTTATATAGCCTATAGCCTTCCTCGATAAATAGGCTATCCAACACTAAAAGAATTTTTCAAAACGAACCAGTAGTAATCACGCAGAATAAACCAGGAGAAACATCGTTTGTACTATGTCTGTAATGGATAATTATTTTGCTGCAATGTTATTTTAAAACTGCGATATCTCCTAAGATATTTATTGAAATCGAATGATGTAAAGAGCAATATTGTTTTAAATTAAATACTTGTGATGAATAACGTATTTATTTGAATAAGGATTAATATCATGTTTATAAAAATACCTTCGCAAATAAATCATTATTTTAGAACAAATTTCGTTAGCATAAAAATGGTTATAGTGAGCCAACCTTAAAAGATAGACATATGCTGTCGCGGACTTTTTTTTAGAACTTTTAAAAGGGAACAATTCTGTCATACATGATTTTTGCGAAACTTTAACTGTTTACGCAGCGCATGCAGCGGAAGCTCTCAAAAGGAAAAAATATCCTCCGATTTTGAAACATTCTTTATTGGTGCTCCGCTCCTATTGATCTTAGCGTGATGATATATAGCCTATAGCCTTTCTCGATAAATGGGCTATCTAACACTGAAAGAATTTTCAAATCGGACCAGCAGTTCCTGAGATTAGCGCGTTCAAGTAAACAAACAAACAAACTCTTCAGCTTTATAATATTAGTATAGATTTATTATTATTCAGCTTGTAGTATAATATAGATAAATTTATAATATAGGTAAATAGATTTCGATTATATAGATTTACATAGGCCAGCGGACTAGGGTATGCAGTGATTATTTGCTTGTATGAAGCGCACGCGCCTGTGTATATCCACATTATCGAGAACCTCACGGTCGTCGACCAGAGGATCAACGAGTCAGTTATGACTGTTATAGTTTCTAGGAAGTTATGTCCAGTCTTTACACTTGACTTTCTTGATTTGTATACATACCTAATCTATACTAATATTATAAAGCTGAAGAGTTTGTTTGTTTGTTTGTTTGTTTGTTTACTTGAACGCGCTAATCTCAGGAACTACTGACCCGATTTGAAAAATTCTTTCAGTGTTAGATAGCCCATTTATCGAGGAGGGCTATAGGCTATATATCATCACGCTAAAATCAATAGGAACGGAGCACCAATGAAGAATGTTTCAAAATCGGAGAGTATTTTTTCCTTTTGAGAGCTTCCGCTGCGTGCGCTGCGTAAACAGTTAAAGTTTCGCAAAAATCATGTATGACAGAATTGTTCCCCTTTAAAAGTTCTAAAAAAAAGTCCGCGACAGCATATGTCTATCTTTTAAGGTTGGCTCACTATAACCATTTTTATGCTAACGAAATTTGTTCTAAAATAATGCATTATTTGCGAAGGTATTTTTATAAACATGATATTAATCCTTATCCAAATAAATACGTTATTCATCACAAGTATTTAATTTAAAACAAAATTGCCCTTTACATCATTCGATTTC
This sequence comes from Catocala sponsa, assembly GCA_963564715.1. Classification (NCBI taxonomy): domain Eukaryota; kingdom Metazoa; phylum Arthropoda; class Insecta; order Lepidoptera; family Erebidae; genus Catocala; species Catocala sponsa. The sequence continues at coordinate 13,254,060 of OY751338.1, read as the reverse complement.
AATGAATATCTTAGGAGATATAGCAGTTTTAAAATAACATCGCAGCAAAATAATTACCCATTACAGACATAGTACAAACGATGTTTCTCCTGGTTTATTCTGCGTGATTACTACTGGTTCGATTTGAAAAATTCTTTTAGTGTTGGATAGCCTATTTATCGAGGAAGGCTATAGGCTATATAATATCACGCTACGAGCCACGGGGGCGGCGCAGTAACGATAAACGCGGGTGAAACCACGGGAACATCTAGCATAATATAACTGTAAATATCACGTGTCTGTACATTTTAGAATTTTGCAAAATAAATGATTTAGGGGGCTCAGAATAATTAACTAAACACATTTTAATCATTTTTAAAAAAGTCTGTCTGTCTGTTTGTTCTCGCATCACGCCTGAAGCACAAAGTTAATACAATAGACTCAGTAAGAACACTATAAAGAATATCCTCAAGTAACATTTAGTCTTTATTTCATTAAAATCGGTCTTCTCTATCAGAAGTTATGAGCATTTGAAGTTAAATTAAATTTTAATGTAGGCAATGTGATCGTACTGTACTAGATCCGCCGTAATGTTTTACAAATAAGGTTGAGATTTGCTTAAATTTTAGCTCATAGATTGTGATTACAGATCAGGATCGTATACAGAAAGCCAGTTATACGGATATAATATAAATTTCGTAATTTTTGTTATAATAATAAATAATAATTAATTCTAAGACAATGTTGAATGTTTACTAATTGACAATGACATCTCTAATTTGTTAGTAATATGTGTTTAGTACTAGACCCGACGTAATGATTTATACATATAGTAAGTAAGTAAGTAATTTTATTTTTCAAAATATAGGTACACAAAATACAGACAAATATATCACGATAGATGGCACTGTGCAAACGACGTCATTTTTTAAATCGTGATAGTAAGGTTTTACGCCTTTGTATGGCATGCTGGCTTTCAACAATCACTCTTTGTTCTAGAGATATAATGTAAATAAAAGTTGTAATCCGATTTCCTAAAATTTGTTTATTAGATTAATACAAAACCGAATCGGTATATGGAGATAATAATCGCTTCGATTTTGGTATTTTTTGGGCAATAGGAATATAAAACTCTAAATTGCACGTGTCTGTACATTTTAGAATATTGCGAAATAAATGAATTAAGGGGACTCAGAATAATTAACTGAACACATTTCAATCATTTTAGAAAAATCTGTGTGTCTGTTTGTTTATTACTTCATCACGCCTAAAGTACAAAGTTAATACGATAGACTCAGTAAGAACACTATAGAGAATATCCTCGGGTAACATTTAGTCTTTATTTCATTAAAATCGGTTTACTGTAAAATAGGAGACGGTACTTTTTAGCAGCGAGCAGAAAATAAGGTAATTTTATCAGATAGTTTATGTTGTATGGTTCCATCGTTGCAAATTTTAATTTCTTCAGTATATGGGTCACCTACAGATACAATAAACCAGACAGCTGCATGGCTATCGGGCACGCCACGATCGTGGCGGTAAGTCCCGTGTTTGAGGAGTGGCTGGAAAGGCGGCATGGCGCCCTCATCTTCCGGCTGACACAGGTAATGACTGGCCACGGTTGTTTTGGCCAGTTCCTGTGTCGTATAGGCCGGCAAGAGACGCCCGGTTGTCACCACTGTGGCGACTGCCGCGACGTTGTTGAGAACACGGCGCTGCACACTTTGGCGGTTTGCCCCACCTGGGCATCGCAGCGCCGTGAGTTGGTCGTGGCAGTCGGATTTGTTGCCCTCTCGCTCCCGGCCGTAGTCCAGTCTATGGTCCGGAGCGAGAGGTCGTGGAATGCCGTCACCTTGCCGAGGAAGTGATTTCCATCAAGGAGGCGGCAGAGTGGGAGAGGGTGCGTTTAAACCCCTGTCCCCAACCGCAGAGCCAGGCGCCGGAGGGCCCAAGACGACCTCCAGCCACCCTGAGGTCTGACCTGGGGGTGGCGGACTTTGTGGGCCTGCCCGCCATTCGTTCAGCACCAGGTCCGAGAAGCGGCGTGCGTGTTCACACGCGCGCCTCTGTGTCGTGTCCGTCTCCCCTCTAGGGGGAGGGGGAGGGGGAGGGGGACAGTAGGGATTTCTTTTAGTGGTAGGTCTTTTCGTATAGTGGCCTGCCGTTTCATAATATATAGCACAAGTAACAAAAAAAGCTGCAACTTACAACTTTGCCACCTCGAAACGACCAAGCAACAGCTATTAATTCTGAGATGCTAAGGCAAATTAACGGTGATAGTGTCGAATATACGTCTATTCACAATGACACAGCAGAAGACGACATTACTAACTATCCAGTAGAGTTTCTTAATTCTTGACGCGCATCTGGTCTTCCAGCCCATAAAATTTCTTTACAAGTGGGCGTTCCCATAATCTTGCTAAGAAATTTAAGTCCACCTAGGCTTTGTAACGCAACCAGACTTAAAGTAAAAATCTTGCAACGTAACTTAGTTGAAGCCGAAATTTTAACAGGATGTGGCGCCGGTGAAATAATTTTTATTCCGAGAAACCCCATCATACCAAATAATTATCTGTTCAGCTTTAAGCGCGTTCAATTCCCAGTAAGTTTATGTAATGCAATGACAATAAATAAAGCGCAAGGTCAGAGATTACACGTTGCAGGTGTAGATCTCAGTACGGGCTGTTTTACTCATGACTCATGGCCAACTCTATGTCGCATTGTCTCGCGTTAGCAATCCCCAAAATCTGTATGTGTACGTCCCCAATGGTTCCACATCTAACATCGTTTACACAGAAGTTCTGTCTTAAAACATATAACATTTTATACAAATTTTCACGCGGACGAAGTCGCGGGTACAGCTAGTATAATATAAGATAACGGCTCTTAATCGTGTTGGTAATTAGATACTAAAAGGTAATATATACCTACTAGATGTTCCCGCGGTTTCACCCGCGTTTATCGTTACTGCGCCGCCCCCGTGGGTCGTAGCGTGATGTTATATAGCCTATAACCTTCCTCGATAAATAGGCTATCCAACACTAAAAGAATTTTTCAAATCGAACCAGTAGTAATCACGCAGAATAAACCAGGAGAAACATCGTTTGTACTATGTCTGTAATGGGTAATTATTTTGCTGCGATGTTATTTTAAAACTGCTATATCTCCTAAGATATTCATTGAAATCGAATGATGTAAAGGGCAATTTTGTTTTAAATTAAATACTTGTGATGAATAACGTATTTATTTGGATAAGGATTAATATCATGTTTATAAAAATACCTTCGCAAATAATGCATTATTTTAGAACAAATTTCGTTAGCATAAAAATGGTTATAGTGAGCCAACCTTAAAAGATAGACATATACTGTCGCGGACTTTTTTTTAGAAATTTTAAAGGGGAATAATTCTGTCATACATGATTTTTGCGAAACTTTAACTGTTTACGCAGCGCACGCAGCGGAAGCTCTCAAAAGGAAAAAATACTCTCCGATTTTGAAACATTCTTCATTGGTGCTTCGCTCCTATTGATCTTAGCGTGATGATATATAGGCTATAGCCTTCCTCGATAAATAGGCTATCTAACACTGAAAGAATTTTTCAAATCGGACCAGTAGTTCCTGAGATTAGCGCGTTCAAGTAAACAAACAAACAAACAAACTCTTCAGCTTTATAATATTAGTATAGATTTATTTCCAGACTATCAACCGACTTCACATCGATCGTGATCACGGGTTACCTGATCTATTACTTTACTGTATTTGTTACTTTTAAATTTATTATTACCGCGGTTAAGTCCCGTTGCCTAAATATAAATGGTATATAAATCGTACTTAATATATCTAATATTAGACAACGGGTTTAATATTAAGTACCTACATGTAATGTTCAGTTATCTTGACAAGAAGAACGGACAAGTTATGTATTGCATCTCGATCAGGGTTAGTATAAAAGAGAAGAAAATTCATAGGTGTTTTGAATATATCTACATACGTGCTCACATTTAATATTTTAAATGAAATAAAGAATCATTACGTATTGTGACTCAGACATATAAATTTAGTGTATTATTTCAACCATTATGCTTATTTTAATGTAGTTTTATTTAAAACTTACCAACAACAGGTGAAGAGATTGCGTGGCTTGTATCCCTCACAGCGAGAAGCTACTAAATATTTTATATATCGATTCTGTAAACCAGTGCTATTTCAGACCTAACTAGATTCCTTATTTATTAAGTGCTTTACAGCGTGTAACTAAAAGGTGAGGTCGTACTGGAATCGTAACATATACTGTATACTATATCTCTCAATTGACTATTAGCCTACAATAGGAAAGAATTAATTTTAGAGTTGTGTTGTCCAGGAGCCCTAATAGTTTTTTAATAAACGTCAATATGTTACAGCCGTTTTAAATTAATGTACTATTTATTACTGTTGCTACTACATACACTGACACTGCAATAACTTTCTGACAAATAATAATTTCAATTTTTATGCTTATGTAAAGCTTTCCATGGGATGCTTGAAATGGTCTTTAAAAAAAACCTTTAGATACGTTTCGTAGGTAAAAGATCACTTTGCTTCTTCATTACACTTGCTGAAGGTGCTAAATAAACAGTCATATTGAACTATTATTTACAGCTTTATTTCCTACATAAGCAAGGAAAGCTCTCATAAGTGTCATTTCATCCAATAGTAGACCGTAGTTCCGTAAAAAGGGTACTTGTACGCGACTGTAAAAGTGAAGTTACGTGCTCGAGTGAAGTCAGCATCAAGTATTCAGAGCAATGGTAGATACAAGACGCCTCCAGGGTTTAAATATTCGTTGCCTTTCATATCTCGCATTTTTTAAATATTTGTCATTTATAACGCAGCGACAGCCTAGTGGGAAACCGTTGGACTGCCACGCAGAGGTCTCGAGTTCGAACCCAAGGCGCGCATCTCTGACTTTTCGAAGTTATATGCGTATTTAATAGTTAATTATCGCTTGCTTTAACGGTGACGGAAAACATCGTGAGGAAGCCTGAATGTTTGAGCGTTCTCCATAATTTTCTCGAAGATATGTGAAGTCTACCAACCCGCACTAGGTCAGCGTGGCGGAATATGGCCTAACCCTTCTCACATTGAGAAGAGGCCTGTGCCCAGCAGTGGGACAGTTTAATACAGGGCTTATATATTATATTATTATTATATTATATAAATAAATATTAGTTAACATATTTCGCATCCCTGAAGGCTCCTATATTATGTAGGTGTGGGGTATTTGCAATACAATACACGCCGTATATTTACCGGAGCAACGTATAACAAGATCTTGTGAATCTATATCGTATTACATGGATTCGTTTAAAACTGATTTGTAGACTAAGTATAAATAGATTCATCGTAAATGAAGAATAACATTTTAATACTATACTAAATACATTTTACTAGTCATTGTCACACGCAAATATATGAATTAAGAGTCAATCTAAAGTATTTGTTAACCTTTGTATAAATCTGTGTTTTGGACAGCCTCCTAAATTTTTTCAGCAAGACATATCCAAATGAAATTAATATGATTAGGTCCTCTGAGAATTCCATTGATGCGAACATAATTAATAATATTTAATAATAATAATATTCTACCACATACACACAACACCATCTAGCCCAAACTAAGCAGAGCTTGTACTATGGGTACTAGACAATGGATAAACATACATATTATATACTTTTTTTTTTGTAAATACCTACTTATTATACATAGAAACACCCAGACCAAGACAAACATCCATGTTCATGCACACAAATGTTTGACTTGTGCGGGAATCGAACCCGCGACCTTATGCGTGGCAGTCGGTTACACTAACCACTATGCCATCGAGGCCGACATAATTAGATATTGTAGTACACATTTTGATTCAAAATATTATATAAGCAAACAAAATTGAGAACGCCTGCTAGTAATTATCAAAAAGAAGTTGTTAAAGGCAATTAAACGTAATTGCTTCTGTTATAAAACAAAAAATAGTTATAGTTTTAGTGATTTTGTAACAGAAATGTATGGTAACGCGTGTTTGCCACGCATCCGTTGGCTTTATAGTATTTAAACGTTGAACAAAATATAATTGGATGCTCCTAATTGCTATTTGTGTTTTTGTTTTGAAAACCTAAAGAATTCAAAAATAAAACAGACGCCGATATAAAGAGAAAAGAAAGCTTGTTGAATGCTCGTTTAATTTATAAAATCTTTTGAAAATAAATAAATTAATCCGTAGCTCAGGCACAGCTGTTCTGATACATTCTACTTAGTTTTCCTCTTGGAGTCTAAATGGCTATCGATTGTCAGTAACAGCAGTTTATATAAACTCAATGCTCTGAGGCCATTCTACCAAGTGATCGTTAGTCTAAGTAAATATAGTTCAGTTCTTACCTATAACTGAGACAATATGATTAATATCGATAAAGTAGCCTCTCAGGACAGAGTGTAAACCTGCGCTAAGGATCTAACTTACTAACTGATAATCTAGAGGATTTGGTGATCATTTAAGTAGTTTAAAGGAGTCATTAACCTAACATCTATTGTATATTACGTTTATTACTGTCACTAATATTACATTAAAAGTTTATGTAAGAACATAATTATTATGTTTGCATACAGAGTTGGCGTACCCAAATATACAAAAAAAAGTAATTTTTACATAAAGTATTTATTATATTTTCTTTGTAGACGATGACGATGCATTTCTTGGGAATATTTTATGATTTATCAGATATACAAATATATTATACAAAAGCCAGTGGACTTCATAAATAATCTGTATGACATTAACATACTTATATACAAGTAATCCTGTGAAAAGTAACAACGCATGAGCACATCAGCCCGCACCATAAGTTATTTGATCTGAGCACTGTCATCCGATAGCCGTCGAGACAGCGAACCTAAGTATACGTCACACATAAAATGCTTACTTATACAAAGTGATAAAGATTACATAAAGAACCGCCAAGTTCGCACATACGTCAAGGGTGTGGGTGTTATCCCGTATTACTCACGATAGCGATCGCGGGAGAGTACGCAGCAGACATATCGGCGACGTCTACGTCATCGGTCGTTACCACGCTATTAAATGACTTTCATTCTTACACAAGCTATACAAATGTCCAAAACACATTTAGTTATGACTGGACTTTATTTAAGATGTTTTATGGTCTAATAAAACAACCTAAAGTCTAGTCTGAGGGTTAACCGTCTACCCAAGACCACAAAGACGAAGGATGATATAAAAAGTTCTTGTGAAATATATTTTTCATACAACTAATAGGTTGCACTCAAATATTGTGTGGTGCTGTGTATTTACTACTTCACTAAATGTGTAACAGTTATCAGTATTCCGCACAAGTTAACACCAAGAATCACGTGCTAACTCATATTTAAAGCTTCGCCCTCGAACTGCGGATGGATCCAAGTTAAACTTCACAGTAGTGACCGTTTTCATTTTATTTGTTTCGAGCTTTATGCACTAAAATGAAACCACTTCATCAAAATTAATATCTTTTGTTTTTAAAGGAAACTGTTCTTCAGTAACTTTAACGCCAGTGAACGTTTGACATGTTTATAAGCAATATATAAATAGAAAATACTTTATGAGTTGGCGAATGTAATAGAAAAGCAACAGAATGTCCTAAAACAACAAATATTAGATACAATTTCTTAGCTACTACTTGGTTTGAATCAATGAAACCGGGAATGCACCGCGAACAATATTTTTGCGTTCACGGTTGCGAATATCTTTTGAAACTGATTAATATTAACAAGAAGTCACAGTACGTGTCTCTATTCTTCAAAAGCTGCGCTCCAACTCTTCATTCTATCATTTCGCACATTCAAGTTTTAAGTCGGCAGACACAAGCAGGATAATCTGGCTTAGTGAGTATCTACTGTTAATACTTACATCGACGGGCATTAGCAGCGGCTTGTGAGTTGCTATGTAACTATGCTTAGCTGTTACGTGATTTCATTATTTCATTATGCACGGCTTTCTTGAATTAATCGTTGTCGTGGACGTACATTTAAAGCATTAGAGCATCGACTTTAGTACACGATATATGTTGTTATTATTTTAATTATTCTCATAATCATAAAAATTATGTTCTAAGAAATATTAATATTAATAAATAAAATATGTACGATTCTATCCCGGAGTTTAACTTTAAATTTATGGTTTATATTATTGAATTAAAACATCAAAACCAAAATGTGCTCTTATTATTTGGATGGTTTATATAACAGCTACAAGTTTACATTGGCAGTTTCAGTAAGTATATAATTCAATAGCTACGAAGATCTTTTCTATCTGTCTAAACCGCATACCTACCACATATTTGCGAGTTGCAATGTAAGTGAAATATATGGGTTTGACGAAAAAGTAAATATAATAAATGTGAGCTTCAACTAGGTACATAGTTTGCAACTCACAAAGTGTTTTTCGGTGACAAATAATACCAGCTCTGGAATCTGATAGTTTTATATATAAGATAACTCCAATGCAACGTTTACAATAAACCCTTTAATTCTTTAACTACATCGTAAGAACCGTCGTCAAACAAAATCTTATCTAAGAAAACAATGTTTTAGAGCGATTAAATTAATTAATTTTTATAGTTATGGTACATGTATTAGAAAAGGTTCCTCATATTTATGGATTCCGTTAATGATTTCCATGAACAAGGTATGGCAAATTTTATCACATTAGTGTTTTTTTAGAAAGAGAATAAATTATTTACTAAAATATTGTAACGACGGTAAAGAGATTTTGCTTTGTGGACTTGTGACTTTGTTTTAAAGAAAGAGGACGAATCCAATTGAAACTTAAGTGTCGTGGATAACTAAAATTAGTCCTTTAATATATCCTATGTGATTACAGCTCTATTAAAGCGCTAAGGTTTTCTAATTGAGACATAAACAGAGATTTTAAATATTAGAGTATTATACCTGGTTCGAGTAGTTGGAGTAGTTAGGCTTTAAAAATACAAGGTAACTCAATTTTATCATAGTTGGTAATTCTATTTTGTAGGTTGACACACCTGTGCCGCCATTAAAGTGGACCGCCGGGTAGCGACACGGCCGTACCACAGGAATAAATAACTTTACTTTGTTGGCCATCCTTTATACAAAGCAAGCAATAGCATTTCGTTACGGACTAACCAAATTCATAAATTCTTGTTGTCATTTCATCAAACTCAACATTCAACCAAGAAGGAAAGATATATATTTTATTTGCACACACAATACTTAACACATTAGAATAGCAATAATACCACGCAATAATTGTTAATTGTTTAAGTATAGAAATCATAAATTTTAATTTAAAAGTTTCAACGTTTACATTTGAATATCAATCAGCTTTAAAAGACACAAGAAAATATTACTTCAATAAAGTGTATTACAATATCTGCTGTTTAATAACAAATAAACTTTTTATAGTTCATAGGCTATGTACAATAATTATACATAAAATGTGATTGCACATTCTATTAATTGAAGAATGATTTATTATACTATATGTTAACATTATGAATGCTTTGTATACAACATTTGGTAGCAGCTTATCAATATATCCAATAAAGATACGCATGAGTTACTTATAATTATTATAGCCCTATATTATAGTGAAGCTACTAAAAACTTCATTATCGGCAGACCGTGGGTTGGAGCTTGATGAAATTTAGTGTGGAGGTTGCTCGAATTTAGGGTAAGGAAATAGGTACCTACTTTAAAATACTTATGAACAAAGTAACGCGCTAATGTTAGTTATCTCATGGTTGTATAATGAAACTCAATTGTCTAAAATATTATGTAATTATATTACCAAACTCACAGCAATTACACGGACTATTGAGAATGTCTTACTAAGTTGAATGCTAGTTCCTTACTGCTGAGCGATCTTTCGCCGAGAGAACGAGTTATTTTTCCCTTCCACAATAACCCCACTATTTAAAAATGATGGTTGGTTGTGTTGCCAGTTGAGTAAATAAAAACTCCCGAACAGAATTATTAACAAAAGTAAGAAATCATGACAGTTGTTTCTAAAATGTGTCCTTGTGCATTTTGAGTGGAAGATTCTGTTGTACATTATTTTGTGACGTTACGATTGAGCCGGTTCGCACAGGGAAGTACAAATATTGTTCTGGAAATCGGTGCAAGAGTAGTACTACTATTGCTGTATGTCATCCGGTAAGTAAGAGTTCTAGAGGACAAATCATATGCCTACCATTTTCATTGTTTTCCTTTCATACCATCTTATTACTATTCCCTAGAGTCGGTAACGGGGTATTGCAAGACATCACAGCTAATTGATTACGATCAGTTGAGCTTTAAGCTTATTTGCCACCATAGTTGTATTAAAAACCGCGATATGTCAGATCCTTATTATACTCGCATACAGCTATTACTGATTATGACACTGCATTTAGTTTATTTGATATAAGAAGACGCGTATTCAATCCCGCATCGAATGATTGACTGACACATGATTAGGAAACATAATTTGCAATAATTCCACTAGCATAACGGGTATACAGTGAGTATGAGTAGGTATGCTAATTTTATTTTAATTTTATATACAGTGTTAAGATGGCCTTTTGTTGATTTGTGAATTAAGTCTTAAAAATTATGTCGATATCGCCTCAGAAATAAAAGCTGACATATTATATTGTAGGGTTACTTCGCGCATTATCGATTAATCTCTGCATGTATTTAATTATATTCTTGTTGTTACTTGAACTATGAAAAATACATAGGTAAGATTTAAAGTAAGTATATTCTAAATGTGAACTAAGTCACGGGCTAAAGTTAGTCAGTAAATCTCTAGGACGTAGCTGAAATGTTCAAAATAATAAGGAAAAGGTAACGACTAGTTAAGATTGGCATGACAAGTGACGGAGTTCATATGTATTTTATAGATATATCATATCTATTATTATATATGTATACTGTATTCTTAAATATAGCCACACAAAATACCGATAAATGTCATATCATAAAACTAAATCTTGATATCTGCTATTCCCATTAACTTTCTATTTAAAATATTATATTGTTTTCTTTAGATATCGAGATATTATGAAAGGTTGTCAAATGTCACTCATACACTCTCTCATATCAGTTTACTCTAGTAAGTAATAACAAACACACTTATTTTAGTAGCGGCCATAAAAAATATTGAATTCCTGCGAATTTATTGTTACTAGCGGTCGCCTCGTGGTCGATTTATTCGATCATAATTGATTTAAATTTTAAGTTTGATGGTTATTAAGGTTTTATTGTCTAGAACTTATACCCTTATAATCACATTTCATTTAGATTTCAATCTATACAGATTAATTTACTTATCTTTTTCAAACAAATTATTATTTACTTAACTATACTTTTAATTGACGATATCCTAAGCTTGCTACTTTGTTTTTTTTCTTCATTCCATATAAACACGTAAATGTATTATAATATAAATAGTATATATCATTCCAATCCGCTCAAAGGTTGCCTGTAAGATATTGCTGGTATATGTAATTATATATTGATATATGTAACCATATTTGCGAAGAATAGTACTACATCAGCCGAACAATGCCGAAATACTATGAACACGATTCGACTGCGTGTGTCAAATGCATGGTTGTGTGCGTGTAGTGTTTTTTCATTAATTTAATGTATTTCTAATGCATATTTTATATAAATATTAGGATTCGCCCCTCCTTCTCAATATAAACTTTAACTGTGCCAAATTTCATACTCCTCCGTCCGCGAAATTTTCGTAAAAACGTAAACCGACTTCAAAAAAGAATATTCTAAAACTTAAAATGCACAAAAAGGTTAATAAATAATTGCATATTCTTGTGAATAATTAAATTATTGTTATTAATGGAGTCGGTGTCAGCCAAGGTAGGTTTGTAACTAATTAAATATGAGATGTCTTACTATAATCATAACATAACATTGGCATGCACAATTACACACATAGACGCAGCACGCGGTGCGGGCGGCTGACACCGACTCCAAAAATAAAAATAATTTAGTTATTCACAAGAATATGCAATTATTTATTAACTTTTTAGTGCATTTTAAATTTTAGAATATTCTTCTCTGAAGTCGGTTTTCTTTTTTGTTAAAATTTTGTTTATTTCTCGGTTTTTAGCGAACCTTGCCAAAAATGAGAACATCGTCAGTGTAGCCAAATACGCATTATTAAGGATAACACGAAAATGAATTGATCTTGATCAATATTAAATGGGACTACGCGCGAAGCACAAGCTTTCAAATAAAAAAATAATCATCAAAATCGGTTCACCCAGTCGAAAGTTATGAGGTAACAAACATAAAAAAAACAGACGAATTGAGTACCTCCTCCTTTTTTTGAAGTCGGTTAAAAAGGGGTACAAAGTTTTTGCTTCCCGTAATATATAGATTATTTGTAAAAATAACATAGCATTTTAATGTTACTGTTATGAGCTTGAATTTGTGTTATAGCTTTACAGTAGCTGAGTTATGACCAAGACTTACTACTCGAATGGGTGGGCGTCGAGCGGAGGTTGCAAGCCCATTAATCATACTACGATAGTTTATTACTTGAATGGGGTGTCGATATAGGACCGTTCAAAATAGCTCAATGGGGCGAGAGCAGGCCTGGCCCGCCGCGCCGCACGCCTAGTCTATTCTACTGTTATATTGTATTCTCCAGGTCAATTCAAATCCAAACGGCAACCTTTTCACTCCTTTTATTGTGTAAGTTTTTCTTTGGAATATTTGGCGCCGGGTTATATTTTTTTCAGCTATTTGAACTGAAAATATTTATCCAACCTACATTATAAATTGAATTATAAAGTTTTTAATATCTGTAGGTGGAGCTTGCGCGTAATTTGGACTAGAAACTTAGGGTAGGTGTTGTAGAGTTAAACATGGCTAAGACGAGCGTGAGCCACGTGTACCGCCTGCAGCGCTTGGTACACTTTAATACTATATAACTATTCAAAGTTTAATCTCTAAATCTAAAATGTTATGTAAATACGGTTGCATTATATCAACAAATCGCATCAACTTCCATCGTAGCATAGCATTTATTTATTAAGAGACATACATATATTGATCGATCGATATATTATTATCTACATCAATGAAGCTATCTAAGTCGTCGCCAAAATGATACCTACAGGAAATTGGTTTTATCACCACCTACATAGTGTGACGGCTCGTTACTGGAAGTAAATTCGTGTCATGATTAGGAAATTGAAATATGAGATGATTTCGGATAACATAATTTGATGTCTGTTTTCGTTTATTCATACGTTTCATCTTGTTTATATATTAAGTAAGAACGTTTGAGAAGGTAAAACTTGGGCAGCATTGCGTAAATAAGGTGTCTGAAATACCATCGATCGGCGAGCGTCGTACTAAATTATGTAGCTTCCTTACAGTCACTTGGGGATATTTATACCAGCATCGATGAGCGGGCTGATGGGTCATGTTAAAAACAGAAAGGTCAGTCTTATTTTAATCTACCTTTGTTATAATGTGTTATAGTTCATATACATAATTTATGAATATATTATCGTCATTATTTCAATTAGATAGACGGGTATTTCATATAATTATTAGGCTTTTGTATAACAACTTGCTACTAATTGACTGTATAAAAATACCGGTAGAATATTGTATAAAAATAGCTCAAGATATATTTAATATGTAATATGTTTAGCATAAATTAAAAGAGAAGTTAGACTTACGCCCAAAGAATACGTAAAGGAATGTTTTGTATTTGCTACTCGACGCGGCTCTTGATGTGTACACAATACATATAACATGTACTCGGGTATAAAAAGTGTATCAAGGATATTCAAAACCGTATGAAAACAAAAGTTTAATTTTAGATTTGTTGTCTTATATAGTTATTTTCTACCGTCTAGAACTTAAATAACTAATTCGATAATGGCTAGAATATCGATGCTGGTCTTGTGCGTCATTGGCAAAAAATCAATGATTTCGAATGTATTTACGTTAGTATGGGTTGTGGTTTGCTCTGTAAATGTTGATTGTAAGCACATACCTATTATAAAGACGACGCTATCATACTAAACATTAAATTATTATCATCAGTTTATAATAAGAGCTAAAGAATCCGACAATATATGTATGAATGCTATTTATAACCCGTATAAATGTCGTACTATGATTGAAAACCACTAAAAGAACCGATCGGAACACATCCAATTAAATTTGTTCTCTGTCAAGCGAAGACAGTAAAATGGTTCTATTTCGTGAACTTATGTGTTAATATTCATACATTATAGGGATAGAGTACTTAAGCTGACAGTGCAGTCGGTCGGCGCTGAGTCAAAGTTCGATGCCAAGAGTTGGAGATGCCAAACAATAGGCAATATGCCGTTGTAGCTTCGTCTCCGTGTTATAGTTCCGCCTATTGCAATGTCGAACTCCCGCGCCGGAAGTCGTTCGCGAGCGTGCAGCCGCGCCCGCCACCGCCTCGATACTCTCTATGCTCCACCATTCAATATAAATTACATCATTCATATCTGCTATTGCCTATTTACTATTGTCAAAACATTTGGGTCTGTTTCCAACTATAAGTCAAGTATTTAATAAATTTGCCGCCATTTATCAATAGCAGTGGTTATAATGAAAAGAGCATTGACAAGAAAAGTATTACTTGTCTTGTATCTAGGTAATAGATTGAAACTTTCGCGTTGTATGATATATATATATATATATATATATATGATATGACGTGTCCAGGTTACCTGCCGGCGGTGTAACCTGGTCGAAATATCAAGCATTAGCATTAAAAAGGTACATGCATGATCGCGTTACCACCCGTTACATATTATATATTGTATTTACTTCAACTACAAGTAAACTATTGTATAAATTTACCGATATGTATAATATATGTATAAATAGTAGGGGTTATAATGAAAATAACATCCAGTTACCTTCATCCATCAACAACCAGTTAGTACTTACTCGCTAGTAACTACCATACCCACTAATATGTGGGATATATAAGTTTTCAGTTAGAAATATGACTGCCTTGTTCATTCTGTGGCTAATGTAACATCGCACGCAAGCAACCGTGAGGCCGGGTTCGATTTCCGGGTCGGGGAAAATGTAATTGGATTTTCCTTTTTTGAAAATCTTAGTAGCGGAGCCTCGAAAAGTTCCCAGTAATAATGAATAGTCTTAACCTAAAACATAGACTGCGAAATGTGGATGTAAGTACATCCCTGCCTACCCCTGGGTATACAGGAGTGAGTCTACGCATGTGCTATGTATATGCTAGACAACGAGGTATGCTTATCACATGAACTCAGTTATGTAACCATAAAAAACGTACATAGTTAACTGAGATAAAAAATATTATTACTGACTTTAGTAAGTACTTGTATGGCTAACTTAATTACTACTCATACTGTATAGTATAATAGATACCTCGTCTAAGATAACGTTATAAAAGAGAACGATAAAGGTAAGACGAGACTAGATATGGTAAAAGTAACAAATACCTACATTTTAATTTTTAGTAACATAGCTGGTAGAAAATAAATTTGGCGAATTACAAAATATTTGTAACATTATATAATACATAACATTTTTATTTTTTGGTATGTTACATTGTTGAGGGATGGGCTTTTTGGATTTGGATTTCTAAATCTGAGTAATTTAGAAGTTAGTTCGTAGATATATTTCATAATAAATAAATAATTTATAGTCGTGTCGTATATTTTATTAATGCCTTAAGTAGTTAGTAATATTAATGGAAATAATGAACAACACGACACAATAATAATATTCCCTATCCATTACGACAAGTTTACAATTGAACATCTATGAGTTAGATTAGAATGTATGCACGTTATCTCGATTACACACAGTATAAAGATCGCGTACTCTACACAATCGTAAGAAGTTGAGCATATGGTCGTGGCGAGGAGAGAAACCGTACCCCTTCAGTGTCATACATAATTACTTTGCGTAAAGTTCTCTGAATAGTAAGTATACTGTTTCACTGGAGCAAGTAAATTTTAATTCACATGATTTACTACAATTACTTTTGCGAATTAAATTCTGGCTCTGTTGGTAAATGTAATTCAAAATATTAACGCGAAAGAGTTGTTACCATACAGGGACCGGGAGGTTTCCTCATAAATATCAATTACTTCATCGTCGCATGTTCGCATGCTCGTTATGAAATTAATTCTTTAGGATGACAGCAATAAAGTCTCACGTTTCACAGACGTTGTGTGTGGGCATGAACTAGCTTTCTGTTTTTAGACAAACTCTTTATTTTACATTATAGAGGTATTTATTAGTGCTTGACATTTTTATAGAAAATGGGTATAGCAATTGCTATAATTAATTAGTCTTTCTTTGTGTATAATTTACACATGGGTGTCTAATGACAATAATTTTATAGAATAAAAGATAAACAAGAAATATATATTATTGCCTTTAAAAGCTGTTTCGTTTAAGCTGAATTTCAAATAGAAGGTTCTTCTTTTCCCCTTTTTCTCTATCTATCGTAATGTATTATAAATGCGAATGTGAGTTTTTTTGTTTGTTACGCTTTCACGCCTTAACTACTCGACGAATCATCATGAAATTTCTCAAACAACGCGAAAATTCATTTCAGGGTTACAGAAAACGATGAAAGGTATCTTTCATGTAGAAAAAGTACTGTTTCCGAGGGATAGAAAATTGACATAACCTACATTTATTCGAGTGAAGCCGCGGATAAAATCTGGTTAGGGTATAAATTTAATATTCCATGAAGTAAAACTCCAAAATAATTTTTGTGATCTTAACATTTATTAATTAAGTTTTATTTGTCTAATTATTCTCTTTATGGTGGTATATACCAAGGATCATCTGACTAACATAAAACTATAAAATAAGTATGAGTAATGAGTACAGGAAATCTATTTCGAAAGTGGGAATATGGACTTGAAACTAAGCCGATATAGTGAATTTCACATTAGATAGATGTATTTATTACTAGTAGTAGGCAATTTCTCTCGAAGTTGTTGCTGTCTACTCGAAATTCCCACAAATAGCGAAGCAAACAAATAAAATAGCTATTTTACTGATATTGACATGCAACCAATTTAAAACGCGCTTACAATGTTTTCATTTAAATTAAAACATATCAGTGATGGGTAAAAACTAAATGTAATTGTAAAACTAACGATTTATCATAAATCAAAGAAATCACTTTTAGCTCATTAAAATTTTAAAGTTTTGGTGATCAACAGTAATTAAAAAAGTTGCTATTTATCACCTAAACTTTGAAATACTTAAACATGATCACACAATACTCTGAATAAGTGTCAATAATAGTTAGTATATAATATACAGAGTGTAACACTCTCATTAACTATAAATGTCAGGGATTCAATCTGTAAACAGTTGCTTGCTAATTTGTACAATGTATCTAAAAATTTTATATAATGCCAAAAAGAACATGTTTCTAAAGAAAATGTTGTTCTAAATCCTTCGGTTGGCGATCTTCCCATACAAGCCCGTTTAAAAAAACGCATTGTACGTTATCTATACTTGCTACAGCTAAAAGGTTAAGTAAAACATGCTAATAACGTAGTCGTAATTATAGAAAACAAAGTAAGGCAGACAGTCGTCGTGTGAGGAACTGGAAAGTTAAGTGTAAGTGGGCACTTGTTGTCGCATTCCTATTCCGGTTATGTGTAGGGCAGAAGAGTGAAGGTATTAGTGAGTGGCGAGCGGCGGGCGTCCGACCGCAATTTATGCTCTGACTGCGGCTGGCGCGAGGCCAGCCTCCCGCCGACACACTCGTTAGTCCCTGAAGCAGCCCACGATCTAATAGTTTTGTCGTCTTTCACTGACCATTTAATCTACTTGTTTATATTTGTTGCAACTGGAACTGGAACAGGTCGTTCCATGTTTACGTTTCGGTGTACCTACATACTTTCATTTGATTATTTTCGGATCTCTTTAGTAAATGATGAAATAGGTATTCTGATTACATTATTTACCATTACTTTTGTGCTATTATATAACGCGCGTGTGCTTGAAATAAATATCATTTAAATACGGCTACATGGAAAGCGTCGCTTGTTCTGGACTTATTCGTGACGCATTGTGTGATCTATTGGCGGCTGATTTGATCAAGGGTATATTATTTATTTTATGTAAGAAAAAATAATGAAGACGGGCGTTAACATATATCCTTAACGCGGTATTATCTTATTGTGTAAATGCTTATGACAACTATTACATTTGACAAAGAAATGCGCTTATTGTTGCTTTAGATACTATAAACATTTATGAGCATTGTTTCTAATAAATAATATTATTATCGTGTGCATTTGCCTTATATCAGAGTGGGCTAGGGAATATGTTAACATCGCCCTATAGAATTTAATATATTCTCGTAGAAGAGAAGCGCTACGAAAAGCTTGTAGCAAATCCCCTACGAAGTATCTACGAAGATGTATGCGCGCTAACATGTTACCTCACTAATAACTATTAAATATTGTACATTTATTTAGTTTGTAAAGTAAATAAATTGGTTTGTATTTAATTTTGTGATGAGAATATTTTTACGAAAAGTGATCCTGAAAAATATAATTGAAGTTATACAATACACTTTCATTTATTCACACAAAGTTGGTGCGTTTAATGGTATTATTAAAGAAACTTTATGAATGATTAAAGTGAATTAAGTGAGTGAAATGTAGATAAAGCTGCTTCGTAAATCTGGTTGACCCTCGTCAGTCAGCTTTGATCAACCATGCGACATAATGAATCAATATCCAAATAAACTAGCGTGTAAAATCCTTTTAATCCTTATTTGTTAACATATGAATAGTGAACTGTGCAACCGCTTTCTAGAAAGATCCTAATGGAAACGTTGTTAGTATCTATTGTAGTAGTTACGAAGGCTTAGTGCTACAGCTACGTATTAGTGAACTCGTGCAACAGTGCCGGGCTAAACGAAAATATGGTTTTGTGTGTATACTCAAAAAATATTACCGAATATAGTATAATAAAACAGTACAAACTAGCTAGGGCATGTCACGTTTACTTGATAAAGCGTAGACTGTGTTATTCTACCAGTGCTCAGTGATTAATGTTGTATAACATCTATGTATAGGCTACGTTGACGCTGCGCTGGTGCTACGAAACTGCTACGAAATTAGTTCAAATTATAACTGTATTAACATTCAATTATTGTGTTGTTTTGTTTTCAACCGTGGGAGAGCCACGCTTCGGCACGAATGGGCCGGCTCGACCGGAATGATACCACGGCCTCACAGAAAACCGGCGTGAAATAGCGCTTGCGTTGTGTTTCGACGAGTGAGTGAGGGTACCAGGGTAACTTTTACGATTGGATTTAGTCTGGGCTTTTGATAACATCATAAATGTTATGGTGCATGTAACCTATATATTTAGAATAATGTTTAAATTCAAACTTATTTAGTTTTGGTTAACAATATTTATAACACGGCAAGCTTGCCCGACATTTTTCTTATCCAATAAAAATCAATACCTGTCTTACATAAGTGTGGTATATGTGTGAGGTATTTTTAGTTAAGTTGAAGTTATATATTTAAAAACAAATAAATTGTTTATCATGGTAACGGTGCGAAGTGACGGTAAGCATGTTTATATAGATTGATGGCAGCAATAGGCTCCAATTTGTAGAGTGCTTGAGCTACGCCGCGGCTTTTAAATTATTCGGCTAATTGGGCAGATCGTACTGATTTTAGGCCGTACTGTAAGCCTTAATTAGGGTTTCAGGTGTAATCGTTAATCGTCAAATACGTCCAAGCCGTACTAAAAATAAACTTTATGGATGCGTGCGTGACGTTTCAAATACCTAAAACTGTACAAAATGGGGTCGTTTCCCTTTTGTCGCTATTCTTGTTAAATCTTGTTTTTACCGTTAGGTAAGTGGGTTACAGACCGAGTGCTTTAAGTGTGTAAATAACTTTAGATGTTATGTCACAAAGTTTGTGAAGGCAAACTGTTTTAGAATGTATACGAAATAGCCATCCTTAAATTTGTTGCATGTTTTATGCGAACCACATCTTGGTATCTACTTTTTACGCAACTTTTCTTACATATAAGGGAATATGTTACGTTTACAGTACAAGTAGAACGTATATTTATTTTACATCATAATCACTTATATAAACGTTCATCTGTCTACCCTCCTCTCAAAATTACGTTTTTACTTTATTATGGCCAAAATATTATAAGCCGTTTCCAAAGTACCAAAGCTTTTTATTACTGTTTAGCCAAATAAATAGCAGTGAAAACAAATTAATACACTATTTTATCTACCCGTTTCACACTTGAAAATTGAAAATTTTCATTTCATATGAACTGTTGAGGAATAAACAAAATTCAGTTGTCACTAAGCGCAACTGACAGGTCAGGTTACATTGAAAGCGCACTTGACAAAATTCAGTCGAGATCAAAGAGATGCACTTCACATATAGAGCTTTCCATCGAAATAAACATGAAGTGCTTTCAAAGTATTAAATGTACAGACTGTTTATAAAGCAGAGCAATACGCCCTCACCGTCTCTCATAAACCTTAAATATATTTCGTAAGTTTTATTTTTCATTCACTGTATTACCCACATTGCAGTTATGAGGAGACTACACAATTTAAAAAACATAAGTAAACTATATATAGAAGAAAACAAAGACGATTTAAAAATAGATGAAAAACTCTTATTACAAGGCACCGAGCACAAACTTTGCAAGCGAATCCATAAAAATAAGGAACTAGTTTATTACCTGGGGTCTGCTTAGCGGTATGAACGTTGTAAAGTGAGCGATCAAGTAAACAACATAATACTTCTTGTATAAAAATATCTACAGAGAGCTCACTTAGATGTTTTGAAGAAAATAGCAAAGATATCTTAGTAGAGCTTTTCTTTAGTAATATTGATATTGCTCACTTTTTGAAATATTCATCTTTGAATAAATACTTCATCTGGGCTTAATTTTGTAATGTAAATATTTTTAATACATATAATATTACTAGCCACATAGTAAAATTATATTGGCTTAATTTAGAAAAGAGGCCACTGAGCTTATGGCGTCATGTAAAGGGGAAATACGTGTTGGCATATTTATTTTTGCTTTAGAATTAGGACATAGCAAATTTAATAATACGATTGATCATGACGGACTTTACCAGCGAGAAAGGAATTTGGTTTTGTTAATGTTTGTTCTATCCATATTTCTAATTTCAATTTTGTAACAAATTGCCGTCGTCATATAACATTTAGAAATGAAAATTATACGAGTTAATTACTGAATTATCATTATTTGACCGATTTAACGAAATTCGTTATTTTAGAATTTTACATTTTTATACTTTAGATTTTTGACTTTACTGTTGTATCGCCCTCGGGTAAGAATATCATAAACTAATTCTCGATATACATACCTTATCAAGGAGTTTGATAGTTTAATATTTTACGAAAGGCATATCTTTAACCAGTATCCAGTAAAACGGATGTATGCAAAATATTAATAAGATTTATGTATATCTCTCCTTTCAGATTAATTGACTTCATGGGCGCTATAATTATGACAAGCAGAATGCTGCGAGTAGTGCAGTGAAGAATTTATTTTATAATTTGGTTTAAAATATCGTGTCTGTTCATCGATTACTTTCTTTCGGCGCCTTGTTTCTGCTTAAAGTTATTTAAACGTAATAGTGACATTAAGAAAATAATACATCGCTTACTTAGTACGGCAATAGTAGCATTGAATATAAAGTTTGCCCAACCAATTCTGACATGTTGGCACAGTAGGCCATGAACGACTGGTTTGATTACCCAAAGTGAATGTGGGCTGTGTACCGTTCACGATCAAATTGTGTTACGGTTATTGGGATAAATTAACCATCCAAGCAGAGTAATTGCAATACCTTGAGAGTGTCTCTTAAATCAAATGTTACTGCACAATGCTGCAATGATTTACATTTGCAAATCAAGAAAGGAAAATTACACTATATTAGAATATATATGGTGATTAGAGTCTTGTTTAAAGGCTTTAGATCTAAGCAGGATAAGGTTAAGTGTGTAGACGAAAAGTCTGCATAAGTTTGAAATGTATAAGTATAGATACCGTTTTTGCTTAGTTATGAAATAGTTTGAGATCTATTCAAAATGCGCCATGCGACTGACTCAACGCGATGTTATCTCCCAGAAACTTGTATAAACTTAAATATATATCTAAATGATAATATTTTGCTTAACACTTCTCGATGAAATTGAAGATGCTGCTTAGAAAATAAAATAAAATAGAATCGCCCCTAAAATAGAGCCTCATTGACATGCGGACAAGTACTTTGTTTAAGTATTGGCTTTGTTGCGTTTGCTACTTTCGAAGTTAAATAAGCTTCATGTTTTAACTTTTGTCTATTCTCTGAGGGTGAATAATATCATACAACGATCAGCCTTTGGAAAGATGAAATATGTTAGAGTTTATGAAACGTATTTTACGATTTAGCTAGTTACTGCAGTTATTATAGTGTGTGACGATTTCATGTCGAAGTTCGACGGGCTGGTAGACGGTGGCGGGCGGAGCGGGGCGGGGGCCGAGCACCTGCGCAGGATGCACCCGCGTGCAGTCGCCGCGCCAGCCAGTCTGGCGTCTACCAGCCGCCCTCGCAACCCCCGAACCTCGACGCACCCCCCGATTCTCCCCACGCTACGACTCCCACGCCCGCGTTTGTTTTCAACTTTGATTGATAATTTGTTATTGGAGTGCGTATAACGTTTCGAAAACACTACTACGTTTCACTCAACTGTAGGTAATCGTGATAGTATTACTGTTACAGAACTGACATATTCTGGCATGTTAAATATAGATGATGTTTACATCCTTTCACGCAGCCAACATCACGTATAATACTTTATTCGATAAAATATATATTCATGTACCAGACAAATATCGGCATTAATATCTATTTAAAATTAAAAGACTAATAAGTTCAGGGTTTATTATATTGTGTTTTTACCAAAACATAGATATCGATAACTCTGAATTACCGAAATAGTTAAGTCCTACTACTTACGTGTGTGGCAATCATTATACACGTATAATAATTACCAAAAGAAAGTCTCCTACTAAGTAATTATTGTTGGGGTTTATTAGGCATTAATCTGTTCACTTAATCCGTCTTAAGTGTACATAAGTACCGCGTCTTAGTTTAATTATATTTGAGTAATAGTATCTACTCGAGACAAGCATCTCGAGGGAGACATTTACCCGACACGGGATCGACCACACGTACATACAAAATTTTGAATTCGACTTATGGTAAATATAAGTGATTGCCGATGTTTTATGTTCTATACGTTATAGGCTATAAATCATAACTCCTTAACATAAAAAGTCAAACAAAACCGGTTATAGGACATTTCTTGAATATCTAATAATCACATTGATCATTCCATTTAAACGATACGATAGCTTTAGGATAGTCAGAGATAATTAAATGCTCTCATGGGCCTTGTAATAAAGCGTAATATGCAGAATTAAATGTAGTGAACAATACGTATAAAAGATGAAAAATTAATTAGGTTATTATATGGAGTGGGGGTAGAGTGACGTAGTTGACATGACGTCAGCTGGCTATTGCGCCATCATTGCCAAAAAACTGAGTCAATTTCTTAGAAAAAGATAATTATAACGTAGGCAGAATGTTTAATATCGTCAACATTATTTAAATTACCTGACAAATATTAGCCATGTATTTCATCGCGTTGCCATTTGCGTTCGGAAATAGGATTAAGATTGAGTGACAGACTTTACCAGTAATTTTAATAGCAAGCCAATATCGCCGGCGTTCTATTTCCCTGCATATTTATTGGGAAATACGCATAGACAGATTGCTTCATTGCGCCCGTAGCATAATTTTGCGCTTATGTTTGCATGCGATCTAAATGCCTGGGTTCGATACTCGGATTAGATAAAGTGTTATAGGGATTTTCGCGAAACGTGGGCGTAATACATTTCTGGGACCTTATTTTAACCCTTTCGGGATATAGGTTTATATAAATATGCATCAGTAATGTTATCCATTAATATTTAAACTTGACAAAACTGATCAAAAAGGCGGCTTTATCATAATTTATATTATTTTCAAAATAACATTTTGGGTGTTACATAAACATACAGCTATTTATTTAGTATTTGATAAAATTGCAAATAGGTATTTTTGTCAATGGATTTCTAAAATGAGAATAGTCATCAATCACTTAGATGGACAAATAGGTAAACAAACTTTGAAATCCTATAGAGCCGTAAAAAGATTAGTAACCTGGAAAAATATTACAGTCATGTATCATACTTAGTTAATGTTCCGGAGGTTAAGTAAAAACCCTGTGAGTTATGTGTAAAGCGGTGTTCTTACATATCGTTACACAATATATAGCTTAATGTTTTTTTAAAGAAACGGTGTTATGTATAAAAAGACATATTGCAGGTAACGGAGATTGGGTATAAAGATATTTGTTTAAATAGTCTCTACGACCTACATTGCACGGGAGGTGTCTAGGTGGTCGCCTCGCCATTACCACTATACCGAGTGTTGAGGGTTTAAATAGTTATTCCGAGTCTGGGTGTTCGTCATGTCTAACGTTTAAATGTTTGTAAAGTCCTCGGCGACGCAGGAATTATTCCTAGTGCGGGATTTGGCTTTTAAAAATAATATTGCATCTATTCCTTGATTCGAGTACCTGGCGACAGCCTTATAACCCTTATAAGGCTAATGACTGTTACGACTATCGTTGTTATGATCGCTGAGTCTACATACCACAATCATATCGATAATCTCGTAAGTCAAGATGTTCAAGTTGATTATCTCTCTCGAGATTCTCCCCTTTTGCGGGATGGTTAATATCAATAATCATTGCGCGACGCTCTGATCAGACCACAATGTCAAGTTTGTTGGCTACAACACGTCCTCCTGTCTGTGATGATAGTTTGATCCCAGTATAACGTGAAATAATAATTTTCGATGGCCGGCTCAGTAACATACGTAGCACTTCAACATGTATAAGTTTGTATTTCAGAGCAAGTTTCTAGTAAATAACCCTGGCTTCTTCTGTATGTTATGATTGTGCAAGTACTTATTTATTATTATTAGTTTTGTGTAGTTAATAATATATAATACAATACCTGCAACACCTAATTGTTACAAGTTGTAAAATCGAAATAATTGACTTTGACAAGCTATCTCCACGCCAAAAAATGCGTGCAGTGTAAATACAAATAGAATATAGAGCTAATAATTTTCAGATGACAAACAACGGTAAGATTTTATTAATTTCCAAGAAATAATAGCAACATTAACATATGATTAAGTATGAATTTGTTAGTGTTAATCCAATTTATTATATTCATAAGAGTGATATGTCGTCTTCAAAGTGACTCTTGTTGTAACGTTTGAATTAATGTGATATTATGAAGAAATAGAAGAATATTGGACGTTGTCTTTGACGTGGTGAGTAGTAGTTAACTTTATATAATAACAAACTGGCCAAGGATTTAGAAATTGTATATGACATTTCTATAGAAGAAACCTATTTTAGTTTATGTTTGAATTTACAACATCTAGAAATTGTTATCCAGGTATCATTTTAATTAGACAAGGACTTTACTATAAATGACCAAAGCAGTCTCTCTTGTTTTATAATGCACATCAAGTCTCACCTTTCGATATATCTGTAAATATAGTACAAAAATACGTATTTTCTTAGTCTTAGTTGTCTTTACCTGTATTTTTTTTTAAATCGTGTCTTTTATTTACATTAAACATAAAATGTTGACTATAACATGTATCAGAACCCTTCCTCTATAGGCTACTCAAGTTTATGATATAGCGTTCCCACTCACCAACCTTTTGGTATATAGTGAGAGCCGCTGTACCTTCCAGTGCCCGAAAGCACCTTCAGGGCCCAGTTATAGACAGGTCTTGTCCCCAAATCTCGACTCTCCACCCTAACCTCAGAGATCCGGTTCTCGTAAGCGAGCTACCTCGTGCCCAAGTGACACTACCTATTCTCCAGATAGGTGCCGGAACAATAAACCCACTCACCACTCGCAACTCAGGGAGTTGCTAACGAAAACCTCGCTGAAGCCGACGGAGTAGCCGCCTCCCATATCTCCAGTATGGTACCGGAGTTGTATAAGGCACGCTCACTTCCCGATGTACATCCATACGCCTACCCAAATTGGCCTACAAGCCGGATGTGGCCCGAGTCACTCTAGGTATGACTCTAACTTGCTAAGCACGCAATCACCCGAGGAGATGCGTTGTGGCAGCGAAACCGCGCTGCCACTTCGCTAAAGGACAACCCCATGCCTCGCGCGACCGACTGGTTCGCACTAGCCCCGCCTAATTCCCACGCTCGAGCGCCACGTGCTTGCCGAGCAACCAATGTGTCGTCCTCAGCGGCTAACCACATACCAATGCGAGTCCAACACCAATGTCAGGCACCGCGCACTCTAATCAGCGGTCGATAGAACACATCGACACACTTTCGAGGCGCAGGCTTCCTGATCCCCGCAGTACCCTGGTCCAAAGGGGGAGACCCGTAGTTCTACCCCCGAAACCATATCTACTCGGGTCCAGTAGATTGGGATGTATCAGTAAAGACGTGTGATGCAAAGCAATATGTAATATAATACAAGCAAAGGAAATATGTAAATGAATTAAAAATTATGAAACAGATCATCTTCGAACAAATGGCCATTTAATTATAACGCCTGATTTGTTATATTTAAACGTTTTTACACTAATTGTTTTATGGTTAGTTGGGAAAATTCCAATTACTTAGCTATTGTTAAAGTTATAGCGAGAGGTGCCGCTGCTAAGGTGTAATATTTTAACAATTATATGCTATCTTAAATCGTGACATAAAATGTATGTAGATTGTATTCAAAGCGTTATTGCATAATGTATGGATTTCTTTAGGGTTGGTTATTTTTTGTTTCTTTTTACATATAATAATAATAATAATAACTTTATTAGCATCTCAAGTTACATGTTGCAAAAAATAACGGTGAAACCACACTAGGCAGAGCCTGTATCGTGGCTATCAAACAAAAACGATTGCTCTAATAAAAGTAAAATAAAATAAATCTGCATTTATCATTCCCATGAGGTTGAAATACGAGTGTATTGTATGTATGTATATGAGTGTGAAGTGTATGAGTAAGTGTTTGAGAGAGTGTTATGTGTGATGTGAGTTATGTGTGTCGTGTATAGCGTTTGATGAGAGTGTTAAGCGTAATCCCTACACAACTGAGCGTAGCAATTGTTCCATCTGATAATAGTTCATGCCGGTGAGTATTTTCCTAATTTTAACTTTGGTTTCACGAGTCGTGTTATGCTGGAGCTGATATTTATTTGCAATTTTATTGTACAGGTATGGAAACATAAACTTCTGTGATCTTCTAGCAAAAGATGTTTTACATTTAGTGCTAGTGATTTTATAGACTCTTAGCCTCAGCATGTCATTGTAACTCACCGAATTTATGACTCGCTTATGAGTGGAGGTAATTGCATGCATTACATAGAGCCCTCGCACGCTAAGTAGATCAGCTTCTTTGTAAAGATCTATAGTTGGGAATCTAATAGGCTTCTTTAACATTACTTTAATAACTGATCTCTGTGCTCTTTCCAACAGTATGAGATGTGATGTCGAAGTTCCGCCCCAAACGCTAATACAATATGACAAGATAGATTGACACAAGGAGATATAAATAGCTTTAAGAAGTTTCATGCAAGCAACATCTCTTAGTTCCCTAGTTACATATATTAACTTTCTGGTTTTGGCTGAGAGTGCAGTGATATGTTCTTTATATGTAAGTTTTTCATCAATTATTACTCCGAGATATTTTATAGATTTTGCTCTTTGTAAATTACAGCATTGGCATTTGGTGTTCGGGGGCTGCGTTTGGCCGCATGTATGTATTTGAATATTTAATAGAGAAGAAGGTGAGGAAGCTGCAGTTTTTTGAAAACATAAGAACTTGGTCTTGTTGGTATTTAGTGTCAGTAAGTTATTGCTTAGCCATTTTGCGATTGAATTGACGCCCTGCTCAGCATTTCTAAAACAGTCTTTCCAGTTACTATCATGAAACACAACAGCCGTGTCATCTGCATAGCAAAGTATTTTTGCATTTTTCAGGGGTAAATTTGTCAAGCTGTTAATATATATTAGGAACAGAGTTGGTCCCAAAACGCTGCCCTGAGGCACTCCGAAAGATATTTCTTGTTTGGTACTGATCCAGGCGTTCAGCTTAACGCATTGCTTCCTTTCAGTCAAATAACTTTTGAACCATTCCAGTGCAACACCTTGAATTCCGATGGTTTCCAGTCTTCTCAGCAATATTGGAGTGGCCACAGTATCAAGTCTAAAAAGACTAAGATATTGAAAAAGAAGATATTGATTTATTTTATTTTTTATTATCTCTGCTACTGATTTCCTTTAATTTTGTTAGTTGCAGATGTATTTATTGTGCTTTTTATTTATTTATTTTAGGTACACAAAGTTAATTTGGTATCATCGTTAAATAGTTAAGAATATGAACAAAAAATATATGTAGTAACATGTAGTACAAATATTTTTGGTTTTGTACAAATTTTGGTACAAATATTTTTTGAATACCTAAACGGATCGAGCGCTTGGCTTTATCCCTAGAATATTTTCTATTTCTAATGACAGTGTTTTGAGAAGGAAGCATACATTGTCGTAATACAACAGTACAAACAAAACAATTAATTTATAATGAAAAAATAAATGTTTGATCGAAAAATACAATTAACTCCAGTCCTTCATATTATGTACTTTTAAGAATATTACGTTGTATAGTCGTACATTCTAAGTACACGAAGAGTAAGAGCAATGTTTAATATATTATGCCCTATTGAAATATTGTTGATTTTTATGCAATTAGGTATACAATATTTCGGGCTTTCTTATTGACAATATACTTATAAACGAACTTTTAGATCATTGTGTTCAACTTGTGTGAACATAAATTCATTGTATGATATAACTTCAAACAAACTTTCATAGTAAATCAAATTGACCTATTACGCTGCCTAATTCTACATATGATTTACAGGCAAATATCTATTGTTCCCATATTTTGGCAAGATGCCTTAGAGTTCTAAAGTACAAACCTGGTAAGGACTTCTCCAAATCTCAAACGGAGCTGAAACCTGGCTTATAACCAAATACTTGTACCGAAGGTCTTTAACGAAGCTGTAAGCCATAAGAGGAGGCAAATGGTAAATATATTTACATATTTGAGATTTTATACTCATACGATTATACAAGCTCTAGTTTGAATTAATTCGAGTCGTGTATAATATATGTACGTACTCTATGGGCGCGGCGATGGTGTCAACGAGCTATGCGACTACGTCTGGCACAAATGGTCTGACGAACTTTAAAAGGAAACATTTCTAATTATATCCGACTAGAATTCGCCGAACCAGTCAAGTTCGAGTAATCAACAGGCGCCTCTAAATAATCAATACTAATACTTTTTTAAAATATGCGAACTCAACCTCGTTACTGTTTTATAATAGTATACATAGATTGTTGATACACAAACGATTATCGATTATGTTCTCGTAGGTGTTTACGATGCTGACACGAGAGCTCTAGTATAGTGAGCATTCAACAATGAAAAGGTTACTGCAGTCGGTGTTCTTACGTGTTACATCCACGTAGAAACATACTGACATATGAGATGATTTAATCGAACCTCTTTGTGTATTTATGTAATTGTACTCATCAAATTATTATTTGCTTTCTGCATTGAGATTTACATGTTGAGAAAGACTCAAAGTCAACTTAAGCAATACTTGAACATTTTTTTGTTTCTATATCAAGTTTTTAAACTGTAATAAAATTTGACTAGGTATTTGAACATGATAATATTTAAGTAAATGCTCTGTTGAAAGAGGTTTGACGAAATGCGATTCTGTAAAAGTATTTAAGAAAACTCAGTTGAGATTTGCTACTTTCTTAATCCAGAAACCGGGGTTAACGACTGCATTAACTTGGTAGCATTCATTTACTTAGTTAAAAGTACGTAGTTAAAAGCGGTAGGTTTTGGTTTAAGTGCAAGAGTCTGCCAAAAAACCTAAATAATGACTTATGTATACGTATTATTCATCAAATAAAGAATTGGAAGTCATATCGATGATATAACTTCTAAAATATTATGTGTTATTTTCTTAATTATATAAATAATGATAAATGTGAAGATATTTTGTGATATTCGGTTATTAAAGCTTCAAGTTAACTCCTTTTTTATTTATATTTTTAACGTATAACATCAAAGAAATATCGATAAATCCTTTTAATAGCAATCCAGTATTTGGCAACTACAAGGTTTTTTTTCGCTATTGAGTCTCAAAGAAATATTGAGCTATGAAGCATTCGATTAAGTTCAACATGTTTCTAATATTGGTTCTAATATTCCTGTAATTGACATTGTAGTTATTAGTGGTAGCTACCTGTTTCCTCGATCTTGAAAGTATTCCGTGGTAGCCTGGGTACATTTGAATACAAGCAAATTTAACCAAAACATGGCAACGTATATTGTACGTGTACATTTCCTACAAATGGTTCAGAATCTTTTACGACATTTCGATTCGATTTCTCTATGACGACTTAAACCACTGAGTTGTGTGAACATGATTTAAATATATATTTAATTAATTTAAGCTGAGTAGTGACTTTATTATGTATTATCGTAAAATAAGATCTACTTACACTATTCTTTAAATCATATGTGTTAGCGTCGCGACGTCACGTTTATTTATGTTTAAACTTCAAACTCTCCATTCGGTTTTTATAAAGTTTTCTCATTCATATTGCATTTCGCAGAATCTACAATGTGAAATCTTTTTATTTCAAGGACGTTATTTGTGTTTTTATTGGCATTGAGACTCTGAGACTTATCTGAGATACTCGTATTTCAAAAAGTTATCAAATTTAGCCTTTTATATTTTCAATAACGTGACGTACGTCAGCTCTCATTTGGTATACGCTCTTCATACTCTTGCATATCACATTTATTTACGAGGATAATGTACGTTTCTTTCTTTCGTGTATATATTGCGTATTTTTTCACGCTAGGGCTTTGATTAAATTTTCATATATAAATATACATTTTAAATCGAAGTCATTATGTAACAATGACACTATTTAGAAATGGGATTAATTATAATGACCACCGAAAATGGTAATTGCGCAGCAAAATATGCTTATTAAAATATATCATAACGAGCACCTATACGCCTCAAATCACTGCATTCCGTCTCGGAAGGGTTAGGTTATGTTAGGTTCCTTCTAAATCCCACTCAAATATAGGAGCCCCGCAAAGCGGGGCTCCGTCGACTTAATTTGATCTCTTTAAATATATTTTGCTGTGCAATTTGATGATCATTTACTATTTTTTACTGTTATATTTTACTATATCTGGTGATAAGTTAAAGTAAGCCTTTAGAAATTGGTAAGCAAATAAAGTAAATCTTATAAAGTTCGTGATTTAGAACACGGGTATAACCTCAAAACCGTTAAGTGTTATGTTATTGTACATATAATGAAATGAAATGTATGTGTAATTACTTGAACAAAGTCAGTTATTACAAAATTAAAAATGGGTTTCCATTTTCAAACATTACTTCAGAAAATATCTTGAATTGAATCTTTATAGTCAATTCAATTAACTGTTAGGTATATATATTGCGTATGATGTAGTTCCACGTGTTCTCGTATAGGAGGTAAGTGCATGCTGTGTTATGCAAATGTCAGATGTTCAGCTTCAAATAACATCACTTACATTTACGGTCCAGCTCACACAGGTGTAATGAATACGTATACACTGATTGCATGTTACAGCCACTGACCAATTAAATGGCGAATCCATCCAATTTTCCTCCCTTTAACCGCAGATCCAAATTAATCTTTTATTTTGGTACAGGGATACTCGCTTTAATACCACTTAAAGGATAAGGGAGGGTTTCATTTTTAGCGAAACTTCTGCAATTTTTTACGCAGTAATTATTCTCATCGAAACTTAAGTCGTTACAGCACCTATAGTGACGAAAAGTAAGGGTTATTATAGCTCTGGAGTTATAAAATATTACTTATAATGCCTTCTACCAAGTTTGTTGACCTAAAAAGCAATAATGAGGTTTTTCAACACAATAACTATAATTATAGCGTTTGTACTGAAATAACGTAAGTCAGAACTGAATGAACGATAGGAGTAGCGGCCGATGTATCATTGTTCTAACAAGGACTACAGTTTTTAAAAGTAGATCTAACATTCTACAGAGTTCTAAAATATTTAAAGACATTGTAAGTGTCCAGAATTAATGATCCTGTTAGTTTTATTTTACAAGTTATCTGTGAAATAGTGGGATAGCAAATGCGATAACAATTGTTTTATAGTTTCGTAGCATACAAAAATTGTTATGTCACTACACCGCCCAACACAAAAACGTGTATTGGTTTTACGCTACGTATATTTTTGTGCCTTTTTATGTTCTATCTTATCGACGAACAGTGCCAGACAAGTTTGTTTACCTCGGTTTTTTGAATAGTTTTTAGTCATTTGCATTAAATGTTAAAATCACCACTATGGTGTAAAGATAAGATCAATAAATAACCTTTTTCCGTTAATATGAATAGCTAGCCAAAGATGTAATAAATTATTGTTATATGAATTGTTCTGATAGTAATGTATTATATGGTGATGGTGAAATTGTATTTATTTATACAATTTTTTGAAAAGATCAAGTACTTACACCATATAATAAGCTGATGCTATATGTGGCTACTTTTACATTATTTATAACAAAAAAACAGAAAACAGTTACTTAACAGATTTAATACATTTATCTGTGAATCATAAAGTTTTAGGTCCCAGGTGATGTATATGATGATGTTCGGTTGAGTAGGTAAGGCGTAAAGCGTTACAAGCAAACAAATAAACAATAAACTAACTTTTACATTTATAATATCAGTTAGGATTTTCATATAGGTACTCATATATAATCCTAACTAATATTATAGATGAAAAAGTGTTTGTTTGTTTATTTGTTTGCTTGTTACGATTTCACGCCTTACCTACTCGACCGACCATCGTGAAATATCGCACACACGTTGTCAGGGGAACAGAAAAGAACAAAGGGTACATTTCATCCAGATAAAAGTACTGTTACCAATTTTAACCTAACCTAACCTACATTTACACGAACGAAGTCGCGGGCAAATCTTGTTTACAATAATTTTATAATTTAATTATTAATTAAATTATATTAACCCACTATCAAACACGTAATCTTCGGTAAACACGGCATATATACAACATGTTAAAATGATATATTAGGAAGTAGATAAATTATATCGTGACATTTAACACGAAAATATTCAAGAATTAATAATTAGATAAATATTTGTTCTCTTTTGGTATACACTACAAACTCACTTTGTTGACCCTGATTGTAGGAAAGTAAAAGGTCAACCAATAAATACCAAAAGCTACTATTTTTAGATACTAGATGCACAAAATCACTGTATATAAACGTCAACATTAAACGTATTGTAAAGAGTGGAAGTTCTTGTGCAATTAAAGATGTTGGCGCGAAGCTTGGATATAATGTGTTCATTTTATAATATACTAGCTTTTGCCCGCGGCTTCGCTCGCGTTAATTTAGAATTTGACAATACCTCACTAAAATTTCTTAAATAGTTAATTGACTTTAAGTAAATGCAAATAATCAAATATGGACTGAAATTAATATTAGGTCCAGCGTATAGCAATTCTGGCGGTTTATATACCATACCATTTTCATATTAACGATTCAAAGGCAACTTTCATTTCACTCGGTAGGTTTGTATATTAAAACAATAATAAATTATACATTTGTATATGTTCTAATAAAACAGAAGGAATTTTATCACAATTACCTCTTTTGAGATGAAGTTAACATTTTCGTATATAGACAGATAACTGTTTGTGATGTACATCTAATTATTCATTGACACGCTCCCTGTCCGATGAACCACATATGGTACATAACAATTGATTTTCTATTGTGTCTATCACGGGACTGTGAATGGGTTAAGGCTGCAATGAGCAATTTTATACTTAGTGCAAGCCAATCTATTGTTAGGCACAGCGGAACACATGTTTGTTCGTTATTTCTTCTATTATGCTATGGTTTGTACGTTTCATCAAGAATCATCGATAATGAATATTTAAGAAATCTAAGGAAGTGTTTTATTTTTATAATAGTTTCTGCCTGTACCTTTGCCCGCCTTACTTCCACGGGAATGTATTACTGGAATCAATGTTAATCCAGGACATGTTTTAGCCGTACGGTAAGTTGCATTCAAATCCGTTGAGCCGTTTACGCCGGATCGACTAACAAACATCGAAATATCTTCGTAGTATTTTCCCGCACCGAGTGCTGCTGTGAAACAACCTGATATTTTTGTAAATCTTAAATCACGGGCCGTCCGTTTTGATCTATCCTAAGTCGAGGTTTTCACGGCTTAGCAACACAGAGTGAAATGGCTGTATTTTGAATTCAATTTCCAATTTCGGTTTACCTTGCGGTTTGTCAGACGGTTTTGATGTTTTAGGGATTCGTGGCCCTCTAAGAATTTTGCATAATTTCATTACACCCCTTAATATCACAATCCTTAATTTTGGTGAAATCGCAAGATTGTTTTGGTGTGACTAAGGATAAATGTGAAAGGAAAGCATAATGAAATGAATATTTGGCTAAACTCATAAAAAGAGACATTAAAATGTGCAAGAATTTTTATGATTTCGGTAAGGACTATAAAAAAGTTATCATGAATTGTAATAGCGGTTACGCGCTGCGTCCGTTTACAAAATAAGTTCAGTAATTGTCATAGTAACTACATTATTATTTTATTGCACGAACGACTCGGTGATTATATAATCACCTATCGAATACACTTTCAGTCACGCATGTTATACACTTGTATGATACACAGAGAGTTATTACTGTGTCGACGAGTTTTGTGTACCTATTGATTTTTATTATTTTATTTAGTTTATTACAAGATAATAAATGTTTAAAAAAATCATCCATCGTACTATTTTTGTTAGTTTCGTGTCAAATAAATTGCGGAACTAAATTGAAATACATCTAGTAGTAACGGTGAATGCTGATAATAAATTTAAATTAATGAGCCTTTCCTTGTGTCAATTCACAACTTTTAGATAGATAAACAAATCAGCTTGATAGGAAATCGTTCTCGTATCCGATACCCTTTTGACCTCAATATTTAGAGCAATCAATAATTTGATGAAATAATTAATTGATTTTATAAATGTCGGTACGAGTTTTCTGAATTGAAGTGTGTGATATGAAATTGAATCGATCGACAGCTAATATCAATTTAAACTAATAAATTAATTTCCAGGTCTGGTATTATATGTAGATTCGGATCGTATTTACTAATTGATTTTATTAAAAATGTTTTCGAATCTGCACTTTATAATTAGTTTTTATATTTCTAATTATAATAATATTTATACTTTTCATTGACTATATAATAGGATAACAGATAGGTATATAAAATCTTAAATCATTCATATGCTTAAAAAATGTTATTGAGCAAGTTGTATTTAAAACCAAAGATTTTTCGAAATTAACTTTTAAATAGGTATAGAACTTAATTAGGTTTATAATAATACTTTAGTATATAAGTATGAGCAACTTTAGTTTACTTATATGAGTAAATATTAGGCTTATTTACCTTTAACCACTATAAGAAGATATTTTTTATATTTGGGTAAACTTATATCTTATAGTTGATTAGAAACCAGTATAAAATGTATACAATATATATCAGCAAACAGCAAGCTAGCTAAACATTAATTCAATTGCAGTTGCATAATATTACATAACTCTAGTTGGACATATTTAAGTAATGTTATTTTAAATGCAGTTTGGTCCATCCGACTCGCCACAGAGCAATCTCGCAATCTTTTCAATGTATGTGGTTTCTATATGTTCGCGATCTGTATAAAGACTTCAAACGTAACCGTAACCCAATCGTTTATCTGTGTTTAGTGGCGAATGGAGAGGCTAACCTAGTAACCAGACAAACGGAAATGTGTTGCCACATTGCTTGTACGTAACTAGACTTATTACCGATAACTCTCACTAGTGGTGACATCTTGGAAATTGTGTTCTGCTTTCTGTCTCTCTCTCTCTAATAAATAATTCGTTGTAAATATACAAAGGAAAATTTAATAATACCTAAATCGACAAGCGTACGTAAAGAATGTGATGAGATAGAATGAAACAAGTGAGATATGCCAGACTTGTAGCTGGTCTAATTTCGTGGTATCTGTCTAGCTCTTATTCAGTCTAGCTATGCATGTACATGGTTAGACAGTAAATTACTAAAATGTTATCATAATATTTACTTAATGATTATTATAGTTTATTTATAAAATTTATATGCAGTAAAAATCTGATTTAAAATCAAGTGCAGCATAGATTACACGTATTATAAATACTAACACATGTAAGAATAATATTATAATTATAGTTTGTGATACATTATATATGTATGATATTGTATCCATTACCTACTATTAGCATAGATATGTAATAATGGTCGTGTTAGAAATAACAAAGCTTACACATAATGCCATAAGCTTTGAAAAACGAATACGAATAGTAGGTGGGTTCCGGTTTGTTTCTATTTATGAAAATTAAATATTTTGTTTATTAAAACCGGTAATATTCTTGGCCTATCTTGTCAAGCTTGAGCATGGAGTACTTATACGGGTTCAATGCTTTATTTCGTAAGATCCTGCTACATTTTTTTCGCCATTCTTTCATTTCGGCTGGAGAAAGATGCGATTAACCGTTAAAGACATCCGAATGTCATAGAAAAATATTACTTGTATCAGAAGCCAACAATTTTGTTTACTAGCAAACATTTAAATTGTATTACGAATGTTTTCTCTGAAATACAACGAATTATTAGAAAGATAGTTAAGGATCTATGATAAGAAAGTAAAGAATAAGAAACGGTTATCTCATTAATTAATTAGGATGATAATGTATATAATGCATTAATTATCGGGAAGCGATATAGATAAAGTATTCAACAATAGACTGGATACAAATTGCCGGCGCTGAATGTTAACTGAACCTTGGTATAATACAAGGACGCAAGGACACATTATACTATGCAATGCATGGTTAACAAAATAAAAACATGTTCAGTGCTTAACATTTACATTTTTTATTCAACAGTTTGTATATAAGACTAGAAGAGTAATTAAGTTTATAATATCATCTGCATAACGGTAAAGAACTTTGTAAGATACATCGCAGTTCACAGAAAAAGAGTGGGCAGCCTGTTAATCTTGTTCTTCGGTTCAAAGTAAGCGGAGCCGCACGAAAAGGCTTTTCTGATTCAATTTAACTATTCTGTTTAACTATAACGAGAATTAATATGATTTATATATAAAGGAGAAATCATTAGATAAGATGACCACGTAGCTAATATTAGCTTAATTCAACGTCGTTAACGTAAGCTTTTCCCAAGTGACTTGTGGTCGGCTACAGCCTAACATGATGCGGTTGATTAATGTAATGCTACTTACCACATAATCTCATCATTGGCTAGTAAATGACAGGTAGCTAATACTGATGGATCCAATTATGTGGGTTAAGATTTAAAATTAGTTACCTTATTATGTGGCGCTATTTTGATGATAAGGAATGTTATTATGAGCTCGTGACCACAGTAGAATCGAAACGCTAAGCATTATGCATGATCGCATTAATATATATATATATATATATATATATATATATATATATATATATATATATATCATGCAACGCGAAAGTTTAAAAGTTATTATGACCTTATAATGTCAACATAGCTCTATACTTATTTGGCTTGCTGGTTACCAGTCTTAAGAGGAGTAAGGTATTCATTGAAAGCTTTCGTAACTATAATAAAGTCGTGTGTCTGTAGACACGATCGACAACAAGGTAGACAGAGAGTCGCCACAGCGCAAACGATGTTTACACTACACATGTCGTACTAGGAATAGAAATATTTTCCATAGCAGTGCTGCTGCGAAATTGTAGGTCATGTTTGTACTTATCGTCATGCGCTTTTAGGATTTAGTTCGCGAATAGCAAAACGTTCTTCTTCTACTTTTGCGTGTTTCTGCAGAACTTTAAAATTTTATGATTCCAATGGAAAGTCCTCGGCAAAATAACATACTTTCTGAAAATATTTCAAAAAAATGTTTACTATCATAGTGGAAAAATTATATCCATAAGCTTAATAAAATTTTTAAACATGTATCTGTTATCACTCTTAAAAAGAATTAACATTTTAGATGTTTTAGATTATAATACTGAACGTACTATAATCTATGAATACCAATTATATTATCGTAGAAAAATACCTATTTATACTACACTAGGTTCCAATAATCACGTTGTGTGCTTAACTCACATTAATGTGATGTGAGTTAATCTCACAACGAGATAATTAGTAGATATTATGTCTTTAATAAAAATAATATTATGTTAAATTTGTTTACTATAAGTAGGTAAGCAAAATTAACAATATTTTTTATTTTATTTAAATTGGGCCAATATACGCACGTAGTTTTTGCGTGTAACAGTCAAACCTGAAAGGAAATATAGGTATTATAAGGCGTATTTTGCAATATTACAAGTTACTACTTCCAAAAAAATTATCTGATATTAGTGCGAGATTTCACTGCTCTAGATTGGCGAATGCCAACGTGATGATTTTGAAAGATAAGTTTTATAAATTATCTAACAGTGTCTTTAGTTCAAACTTAAATGTACCATGTACAATAAAAAGAAAATTAATTGTTCTAGTAAAGCTTACCACACGTCTCACACAAAAACAACTACCAGTTTTACTTATCATATTATTCTCAGAATAATAAATCTTTAAAAATGTTATTCTTTTTAATATTCCACTAATATTTAAATGGTTAAAGTTGGTTATTCAATTACGCGTAAACGTTAAACACCTTAGATGTAACTTGTACG
Source organism: Catocala sponsa (assembly GCA_963564715.1). Taxonomy (NCBI): domain Eukaryota; kingdom Metazoa; phylum Arthropoda; class Insecta; order Lepidoptera; family Erebidae; genus Catocala; species Catocala sponsa. Next base: position 13,214,870 of record OY751338.1, on the reverse strand, counting down.
GTCAGGTGCAAAACTCAAGTAGCAATTTAAAAAAGCGATGGAATTGCAACAAGTTGTACTTACGATCCTTTTCAATAAAATCATTGCACATATACACATAAACCCGCTTCACTTATTCTATCGCATGTACTAAATATGATTGTAGCTATTAATTTCAAGTAGATACGCAAGTGATGTTATAGTTACGTTGGTAATAGTGCGTTCTTAAACTTAACGCTTGTTGGTTCGATCCCCTGTAGAAGTGATAATCTTTCTGTATTTTTTTCTAATATTAGAAATATCGATATCTTGTTATTTTACGTCAAAACTTATTTAACATTTTCGGTAATCATATTTTGACATTGTTCTTTATACTTAGTAAAATAATGTTGTTATAAAATAAATAAAATTTTGTTTAGTTTAATTATAATTTGCATTATTTATTTATTAATTTAATAAAAACATAACGTGATTTTAGTAATTACTAATTTTAACGAATTCTGATAAATCCTAACTTCCTAAACCTAACTAATATTATAAAAGCGAAAATGAGTTTGTCAAGTGTACAGAAACGGACATAGGCTAGCTTTCATCCCGAAAAAATTACTGTTCCAGAGGAAAACAACAATAACGTTCTTATGATAATAGATGGCGCCACGCTTCTTTCTAATCATGATTGAATTATATTATTACAAGCACAGTACAACCCGAATTGATTGTCAAATTCTAAATTGACGCGAGCGAAGCTGCGGGCAAAAACGAGTTTATAATAATTTTTAGTTAAATTCCTAATAAAACACTAAATTTGGGTAATAAGTAGACAAAAATAACGTTTCTTTTTAGTAATAAAAAAAAACAAAAAGTGGAAGTAGGCCCGAGGATTTGAACCACCCTTATTAGGCGATTAACACACGGCACGGCGCACCGCCGCGGTAGACAGTGAAGCGGATCTCATGTCGCATTGGCCCCTACTAAATTCGTTGATGCCTAACACACGTACACCGCCCGACCGCGCGGTCGAGCGGTGCTCTTTCGCTTTACCGCCACTGCCTTCTGCGGCGGTGCGCGGTGCCGTGTGATAATCGCCTTATACTATCGTCTCGACTTGTTATCCGTTCCGCTATCGGAACATTTAAGCATAAATTTGAAACACGGACACTGTTGTTAAATATACGGAATAGTAGTAATTATAGGTATACAAGAACTCGGTTTTGTCTCGTGTTGCACACATGCGTAGGACGAACTTAACCTACTATCATTTACATTGAATACTGTTTCATTTTTGTGTTGAAACATCACACATACAAAGGTATTCGCTTGGAACTGTATGCGGTTACTTATTTTATGATGCTATTCGACTTTTGTCTTTGACCGTACACAGATAAATGATTTAAACTGGCACACAGATTGACATCATGGCCTGGATACATTATTTTATATCCCGATATGTGTTTTTGTGGCATTCTTGTGGACGAAGCCGCGGATAAAATCATTGCATAGGATTACACAGATTATGCCCACGGCTTGGCGAGCGTTAATGTCTTACAAGATTATGTCAATAAAATTTTATCCATCGTCCTCCGTCCTCGTCCTTTTCTGTACCCCTGAAAAAGTGAATGCAGAATTTCATGATGATCGGTTTAGTAGTTAAGGCATCAAAGCGTAACAAACAAACCAATTGACATTCACATTTATAATATTAGTTAGGATTTAACGACAAAATCACTAGGTGATAAAAAACATACCATACCACGAATAATGTTATAATAATTGAAACAATGGAGACAAGAATTGCAACAAATCTGTATATCATTTGATGTCCAATGCGGTATTAATCAGTGCCTTAAAATTAACGCAAAATCATATAATGAAAATTATTATTGCCTTAGTATATAGCTACAATATTGATTGTCCTCGAATGTCGTAAAAAGTATATAAGTAATGATATATAATGTACGTCTTTTCAATGAAAGGGCAGCAGCACCCACTTTGTATACATCTGTACTGTCAAACCAAGAGGCAAATGTATCGATTGAATTAATGATTGTCCCACAGAAATAACTACTATTTATTTCTGTGGATTGTCCACTGTAGTGACGTACTCAGTTAGACATTTACAGGTAATTGATTGACCGTGTCTTGGACTGCAATTAGTCTGTCTGCTCTAATATCTATACCTTATGTTCTTGGCGAATACTATATTAGCTTCGATTGGAAATCTTATTTAACTTTAGCACGTCCAAGTTATTCGTTTTGAATGTTATAATTAACTGCTCTCGTTGTTTTGAACTTGCTTCGGGTAATATAGTTTAGTGCCTCTTCAAGATAGAAACTGTTGTTTGTATTTAATGTTTCGCTCTGTATGAAAACTATTGTAATGAAAGGTACGTGCCGTAATAAGCCCTGACGTGGCAATTCTCTTCATTCATAATATAAGTCAATGTTAGATGTTAATAGAATACAGAACGATGACTAATAATAATGTATCATTTATTACATACAGATTATTACATTCTATATTAGGGTTATAATCTTGTTCTTTATCGTCTGCTTTACCAGGTAGCGAACATTGATACCTACAAGGTTAAAACAGCCATTTATGTGAATTTTACTAAATTTTGCCTCGATATTTTGCTTAAAATTTAACCTCTCTTTATTTCCCTCGGGTTTGTGATTTATCAATGTTCAGCTGCGAGCGTAGTGATTAAATCAAACACTTTTTGTTTATCTAGCGTCATGAGACTTATTTTTATAAGTGAGTTTCATGTTTATACGCTCCGTTTAAAAACGTGTTTTTAAACGGAAGCCGTGATCTATTTGTGTCACAAATGTCGACAACCATATCGTTAGAAGATGTATGTTATTGTTTTCGCCCTTTAATACTTGTTTGTATACTGCTGACCGCATATTGTTGTTTAGTTACGAATCTTTATCACACACGTCACTATTATTTTATATTTAGATCTAGATTTGTCTTGATGACTTTAGTTATATAATTTTTTTTATTGTGGATCTGACTGGCTTTCAATAATTTGCTTATAGGCACAACTGATAAGAAACACACCCACATAGCCATTATAATGAAAACCGAAACAAGTTGCGGTATTTAATCAAAGAAGTCGTTTGGCGGTCGGGTTAGTTTACCCGGAATTTGCCAAGTAATTATAACATGAACGAAACCATTCCATCATCGTATAATAAGAAGGGTAAAAGTATTATAACAGCTTTGTACCTACTCAGCAAAACTGGCACAAACAATTTTATGGTGTAGCAATACGTAATAAGTGTAGCTCGATAGGTCTACGTAAAAACATAATAATAGCTCATCCAATAGACTGGCTACTGCTGGGTAATCAAGCAAGCATTGCAAGTACCTTATATTCAAGTAGGCTTTCAAATGTTAAAATATTTTGTGTCATATCACATAATCTATTAAATTAATTCCAGCAAAACTCAAATATCTATAAACTGGTGAAAAATTTACCCATACATGTAATTGTGTTCTATTTAGGTATTGTTATATATTTGAAAAGTACCTACCTATGCAGGCATGGTGCTTGGAACGACGTATTTTAAACTACATAATCTTTACTGTTGCTAAATTCTTTACTGTAATTAAGTAATTTAGATTCAAAGGCGAGATTCACTATAATATCTTTAATCTTAATCTTTTGCATGATAAAGATTTAAATTACAAATACATGCACAACTTTCTCGCACGGGTTACACGTGGCCCGCATCATTTGATTACACGGAGCATGTTTTCTTTCAATAAAAATTCCAAGATAAATCTTTGCGAACTGCCAGCTTAACACAGAGTACAGAGCACATAACAAATATAACTATTTTAATTTTATAACTTAATTTTGTATACTGGAGTTATGTCATATATTTTTAATTTTATTATGACAAATGTTTATTTTAATAGACGGTAAGTTCCTGCCGTCATTGGTGCAAGGATATGCACATTTATGATAGTTGTGTTATATGTATGAATACTAGAGTATGGGTACATTTCTAAAACGGTGGCAGAACAGCTTTACATGCATTACATTATTCATAAAATTTGGTTTTCATACAAGCCTACGGCAGCAGCACACAGGTTGCGGGATCAGAGCTGCAAAAATATTTTCTCATATTCTATATGTTGGTACATATCGCGCTGACTTATGAGAGCGGAATATGGCCACATTCACTGAAGTAGCGGTTGCTCGAGTGTTGAGTGAGCATCCAAATTATTTACGCATTTTTTCCTACCTAGTGAGGAAAGTTGGCAGGGGAATGATTATTTAATGCAAAATGTCACGATTACACTGTAACACGAGCTCAGAATAGACATTTCAGCAACATTTTGTGAGAGTTTTGAAGGGTTTGAGTAAAACGAATTTACGACTACCTTAGCTATCGTTGGTTATTTTGTCTATTTAGACGCTGTAAAGTATCTAAATAATTAAATTATTTTCAAAACAGTCACTAAAATGCACTAAAACGATTTAAAAACGAAATTATGAACTCGGTAAGTTAAGAGCAATAAAACTGCCTGTTCTCGAGTATCAGGCGAGCACTAAAAGTATTTACAATAGAAACGGAATCAAAAGTTCCATCAGCGCAGCGATTTCTATCAGTTGAGCGCTTATTCAAGCTTTTGAAAGGCATCTTGTTTTAATGTCAAAGATTTTATCTAAGTTGGTGGCTGCAGCTTATTTCTAGCGATATTATCAGTTTATTAAACAAAAACACTTTGTTTATCGGAAAGTATAATTAAAGCAAGTATACATGCAACAAGATATTGTTTATTTATACTTAAAGTGGGCGGAAACCGTATTTAACATATTTTCTTTTTAATTTGCATGATAAAATCTTCTGTGTTATGCTCAGTCGCCTTTGTTAAGGAGCACAAAGCCAAGAGAACAAGGCAACGAAGGATTTCTATAAGCTACTGTCAAAAACGATGCCAGAAAAGATTGTAAGTATACATAATATACTTATCTACTAATCTGTTTTCTCGTTTTTCTTTATGTACTCCCGTTTTAGCATGACGGGACCATGATTTTTTAGTTTCATATATTTAATACAATTTCTAAAAAAGCCCCTTAATTTAAAGGAAATAGCTATTTCAGTTCTACTCGTTTGTCATTTACGTATCATTATTAGCCTTTACTTGTTCTTATACAGTATAAGAGAAGTTAGAGACTTTAACAAAAAACAACAAACGTTGGCGACGACCCTTAGGGAATATCTCAGTTTGCAATCGTCCATGTTTGTATTGCGGCATCCTATCGGTAGCTTGGAGGTTCTGTTTATTTTCATACTAAATGAATAATAATGTATATTATGTATACCCATTGAATAATAATGTATCTAATATTCCGCTTCAAAAACTGTATGGTATTTTTATATGAACGATTCGTATAAAAATACCAAAAATCAAATTATTTTATAAAAAAATTCTTTATATAATAGACACATGCGGTGATCGCTTCATTTACGTAGTTTGCTAAAGTCCTTTTGTTTTTTTAAGGAAATTGTAAGTTTTCAGCGTTTTGTATAATAAGATAATATTAATGTCGAATCAATACGTGAAAAGGACTATAAAATATCTTTGCATAAAGGTATGCCTTAGATAAATGCTAGTTTTGTTAGTTTGACGCTTCTAAACTAATAGTTACACATGAGATAAATAGTAAGCGCGAAGTAAGGTAAATAAGTTGCGCTTTTAAACGAGAAGCGGCTGACTTTATTGTTGCCGTCGTCTCTATATCTTGTCTAATCTGATGGAGAAAGGTCGCATAAAATCCAGTAAAAATGCTTAGTAAAAATGTAATTAAAATGATAGATCGATCGACCGGTAATTTACCAGAAAATAAACTTCTGGTAAATAAACTTGTAGAGTCGCAAAACAGTGGGTTTATTTGTTTCTAAAGTTAGAGAACAATAGGCAATTTAACGACGCTATAAATAAAAAATGTGCTGACTTTAGAGCTATTTCCATTATAAAATAATTATAACGATTATATTTACGACTACATACAACTCATCATGGCTATGATAATTCATTAAAACCTAATAGAACAGACACTTTTAAAATATAGTCAATCATATGTCTTTAATCGAATTAATACATATGTACCTATATATTTTTTTGAGCATAAATACTTTTGTCTTTTGTTTTAATATTTATATTGTTTTATTGCAGGTTTAGTGTAAACATTTATTACACATTTTGATAAAAATATGGTTAACCCTTTCGCTGTCCCGTGATAGACACAATTGAAAATCAATTGTTATGTATCATATGTGATTCATCGGACAGGGAACCTGTTAAAACACATATTGTTTTAAGCATATATTCCATACAATATTGAAAAATATTGACTTCTCGTTTGGAATACTCGTGTTTTAAATCAAGTCTAATTACACAGACTTTGCTCTATAATTGTTTTATAAAATTTGACATCTGTTATTTAAGCAAGTTTTATCTTAGGGAGTATAATGTCTATTTGGGGTTGAGTATTAGATAATTTATTCGGTATTAATAGCGCATGAGGAGATATTTGAATACGAAAACTATAATGAATATTGAACACCAGGAAAATCTATGTAGGTTCTGGAGCGAAATAAAGTTAATTTTGGTTTACCGTAGCGCAAATTACGGCAACGTTTACGTAGTTTGCCTATGTTCTTTACGCGAGCGATCGCCCCAATAAAGGACTTACAAATAAAACAATAGAACGCTCTTATTGTCGTTGAGGACGCCACCGTTGTATGTAACGGAAATTTTTCGGTTTACATTCTTAAAATGAATATTATTAATTGTACTTTTATGAGAAACATATTTCATTTACCATTTTCTGTAGATTTCAGCATTTTGTTGAAAACGACTGCAATATAAACGCTACTTCGCTGGACTACTGAATAGTCGAGCAGATTTCATATGTGCTTCGAATAACAGATTGGTGTGCACAGTGGAGTTCAACTGCAGTAATTTCTTGTCAGTTTTATCCGGCGAGCTCAAGTTAACATGCCTGCGGGGCTACGGCCACTAACAAGTGGTCGCGTGCAGGCACTCTAGCACGGAGCGCTCCAAGATTAACCACTTGCTTTTTAATTCTATTTAAAATGTTCTACATAATTGCTTTAGTAAATAATTAAATTTAACTTACAATAATTTGTGGGGTTAGGTGAATTGTTACTATTTGCCTATCAAATACTAGGCAGCGAGTTCTTGTAATAAAATATGTTTAAATAAAGTTCCAATGTAGTGTATTATACGTTAAATGCGAACTAAAGTGCAATTTATCTAAATAGTATTCGCGCAGATTAAATAAAACAATTTAATCTAGGAAAATACCATCAAAATAACCGTTGTACCTATTATGTAAAGAATAAGACTTAGGAAAAAGTCATCTACGCTGGCCTAATGGGGGTTGACAAACTTAACACTAAAAGCATTATGGAGGTTTCCTCAATATGTTTTCCTTCCCTGTGTTAAATCAAGCTATAATTAACTATTTAATACACACATAACTTCGAATAGTCAGAGGTGTGTTCTTTAGGGTCGAACTCGAGACTGTGCGTGGCAGTCTAATGCTCTTCAACTAGGCTATTACCAACGCACAAAATATTGTATTATATTATATGACAATAAACAAACTATTAATTTATTTTCCAATAATGTCTACTGTATGGCAATCCGTATTTATAATAAGCTTCCAGATGTTTTCAAATGCATTAATCTTAATAAATGTTTAAAAATAAATTGTTTCTATTTCTTATAGACAAGTGCTACTACTCAACTAAAGACTTCCTGAATTATATTTTTTTAAATGCTAATTCTAATTTTGACTTGTGTAATAATAATTTATAGTTAATGTATTTATATTCTACTGTTTTTGACATTCCTAAGTTGTAATGTAAATCTAATATAGTATATACAGATATATACAGAGGGACTCAACAATTATTATTCATAAACTGACAAATATTTGTACGCCAGAAATGACAGAGTATTATGGTCTATACTGTATCTGTAACATCACCGTAACAATATTCTGATAAATAAATGCATATTATTATTATTGTAACAAAAGAATTACGAAACATAATTATATGATAGTTGATATTGATAATTAAACTGCAATTTATATGCAGGTTTATTTAATGTTTCATTTGCACAGTGGTAAAGTAGTATTATTATCATCAAACAAGTATAATTATCAATTTGACAATAATTCATCTTGTATTAATACTGTTGATTTTAGTAAATTGGTCGGCGTGTGTGGTTCATGGAATAAGTCAATTGGTTATTTATAGAAACTAGCGGTCGCCTAGTGGTCGAAATTCGATCATAGTTAATTTAAATTTTAAGTTTGATAGTTATTAAGCTTTTATTGTCTAAAACTATACCCTTATAATCACATTTCATTTAGATTTCAATCTATACAGGTTAATTTACCTATAATTTCAATCAAATTATTATTTAACTATAGTCTTTAATTGACGATATTCCTAAGCGTGCTACTATGTTTTCTTTTTTCTTTATTACATATAAATACGTAAATATATTATAATATAAATAGTATATCGACTGTGAACTGGCAACCGGTCCTATCCCAATTTTCTGAAGATTTCACGTTTTAATAAAATTTTATACTATAGATACTATATTCCGCAGCGTTGCAATCAATCCCATGTCAGATACGTTTAAATTTGTTTAAACGTTTAATAAATACGTATTTTTATTTAATAAACCTTAAAATTATTTAAAAATCATTCCAATCCGCCCAAATATTGCCTCTAAGATATTGCTGATATATGTAATTATATATTTACAGATGTAACCATAGTTACGAAGAATAGTACTACATCAGCCGAACAATGCCGAAATACTACGAGCGCGATTCGACTGCGTGTGTCAACAAATGCATGGTTGTGTGCGTGTGTGTTTTTTGATTAATTTAATGTATTTCTAATGCATATTTTATATAAATATTAGGATTCGCTTCTCCTTCTCCAAATAAACTTTAACTGTGCCAAGTTTCATACTCCTCCGTCCACGCAATTTTCGGAAAAAGGGGTACCTACAAAGTTTTTGCTTCACGTATTAATATATAGATAACCATTATTCAATTTACTGGGGCATTGGTCGATGCTGCTATCTAAAATTGGTATGTAATTGCATGACAAAGGAGCAACTGAATAAATATCGAAACAACATAGAATAAAAATTATAAGAGCAACAAATGTAGACAGTACTTATGTTAGATAGTAGCGGATGGCAAAATGTAATAAAATCTGGGATTAGCGTTTATTCTTTCGCTTAACGGAAAAAAGGTTAAAGGATTTTTAAAATTAGCGTTAGAATCTTTATAAAAAAATAAATCTACAGAAAAACTTGCGTTATTTTGTAAGCAGTGTGACAGAGTTAAGCTTTAAGCCGAGGGTTGCTCCGAGACAGTGTTGTCACTTGAGATATGTAGACGTAGGTTGAGAGCAAACACATTTTGCTTTATCTTTATATTGTGTTGATTAAATAAAGATTATTAAAGATACTAAAGGCAATAAATCTCTAGCCTTAATACGTGTTGGACAGCAACGTGAAACAAGGGTCACGTGGGTTCCAAACAATTTTATTATAAAAGCTTAATAATAGTATGGTCTATGTATGCTTATTTCATGTGAAACTGGGTTCTGAGTTTACCTACAGTTTGGCGTGGTACCGCATACTATATGCTATAGTTTATATAAATAATAATAATATTAGCCTTGTACATACAAGGCTAATATTATTATTAAAACTATCCCGCTGCTGAGCACGCGCCCTTACTCAGTGTAAGTTAGGCCATAATCTACCACACGGGCCCAGTGCGGGTTGGCAGACTTTACATGACTTCGAGAACATTATAGAGAACTCTCGGACATGTAGGTTTCGTCACCATGTTTTCTTTTACCGTTAAAGCAATACGCACTTAACTAACGAAAACACATAGGTGTGTGGCTTGGAATCGAACTCGAGACGTCTCCCTCCCTCTCATGACAGTCAACAGTCTCACACTAGGCTATCACTGCTATAGCTTATAAGTTTACAAAAATATCTGATATGATTTCGAATAAAACCTGTGAATAAATTATAGCAATTTTTACCAACAACAATCTGTCCTAGCAGTAGATTCCTATTATAAAGGCTAAGCCATTTGTATCGTAATTACTAAGCTCCCTTTCTAGGCTATGATATCAATCCACTATGGTTTAACATTTTAATAAGGCTTACATAAAACTATGAGATCGTTTGTGATCGTTGCTTATACTAACTATCAATTCAATTTAAGTTGTACGATAGATTCACCGAGATTATACGGAGCTGTTATTCTATTAAGTAAAAGCTTAGAAGTAGACAATTTAAATGTTAATTTAAGATGGCAAAAGGCAAGGTAATTTAACTCCTGCGCGGCGTTAGTCGGTTTTTAGGCGCTTTGTCTTTTAGATGCGAAACACATGATTTTTAAAGGTTGGTATGTTTACTTATCTATTGCTCTACTTGTTACACAAGTTTATATATTTATATAATAATGCCTAAAAATGCCGTGCCTGCTTTATAATAATGATAATGTTAACCTACAATCTCATTTCTGTAAATAAATAAATTTATTAATATTATTATTATTATATAATAATCTCATAAAAAAACCTCTACCAAAAGTTGTCTCGTTTTGGATAAGCTATGCTGATGTTTACGTCAACATCTCATAAATATAACCGTATTATAATAAAACTAGCAGGTCAGCGCATTATATGGTTGCGATAAACTAGAACTTTTGGAACACATACGTTTCAACCTTACTTATTCATAGACGTATTTTTGCTATTAATATCTGCATGTTGTAAAATTGCACCACTCTATTCCTGGTAGTATTTAAATAGAAACTTGCTTACGGGCAGATACATTTTGCGGCAATCTATTAATACAGTTCATGTTGAACTTTATCAAATCACGGTTAAATTGTCTGGGATTGAGGAGGTGCTTCGAAATTCGGAAACTGGTTATATTTAACACGTGTAGTATATTTACAATATGTCAGAAAATAATGTGAATGAATTTAAGTCTTATTCGATTCGCAGTGGGCGAACTATTTCAAATACATCTATAGGTATTTTATACACGTTCCTTTAACCATTTTTGGTTAAATGAATTTCTTGAGCACTCAAACATTTTGACCAAATGTGTATTAACACTTTTCGTGCTTCGAATCAATGCATTCAACACTCAACACGTACGTACGTGTGAATATACTTTTGAAGGAAATCTCATTGTATATAACCAGATCTTATTGCCTTCCATTTAATATAAGTGACGATATGGCGTCAATGATTTCTTATAAATGTCTTTCTATACTGTCCTCTTTATTGACATTTTTGCTTTGCTTTACCAAGATATGTGGTGATGATCCTTCGCCTGTCGCAAGAAAAGTATACCATTTTATGGCCACGAAATTTCCATAAATTGGTATTTTATCAGACACTGCAATTGCAAGTTATACTTCTATAACAGCCGAAACCTCAAATAAAAATAAAGTTGCAGTTGTTCTCTATGGATAAATATTTCAGCAAGGTTTCCATTTATCCCGTTTATGAATTGTATTTCTCTCAGAACTTTAGTTTTCTCACTGCGAGTTAAACAGCAAGTCAATTCTACTTTCATATTTATAAAAATAATTACTTTTTTATTCTGTAGATATTGAAATCAGTTTGCAGCGGGTTTAACTTTCATCGTAAATTCAATGAAGCTTTTTAGTTACAATAAGTTGCTTGGAAAGTAGAAATGCTTATTGAGTGATTATTAGTTTTACTATTATAAGCAATTCTATTGTACTTATACTCGTATGATATTTACATGCCAAATATAGAATCAGTATATGGATGGATATCTAGCAAATTGAATAACGACAAACACTATAAACAGTATATCTGTTAATATTACCACGTCAGATTGCTTCGACATGTATTGTCAAGAAAATTGGGTTGAATCGGATTCGAATGTTCAAAACCTTTCGACCGAAACATTAGAGGAAGGTTATTTAATTCCATTTCCTTTGTGAAAATAATGAAGATTGATGTATCGGCGTTTGTATCTCTACTCACTATTGATTGCTTGTACATAAAATGTTACGACTATTGAAAACTATTGTGTTTGCGTCTAATTTCCTAGCTTTAGGTTAAATATCTGAAGATGAAATACTATCATTTACCGTAATTCAACATTCAGAGATTCACCTTAGGCTATAACAATATCGTAGTTTATTAATGGGTAATCAACCGACCTTAACTTTTAATCGAATAAAGTGCTATTATTACAATGGACTGTACGTAGTTAACATCGGCTAACGAACAAAATTGCATTTCAGATCCGTTTAAAAAGCTGTAGAAGCACTATGACGTCATTAAAGCTCGGGGAAATTACTAGTGATGATCAATTAGATATACTTAGTGAAAAGCTCACGGTATACGTGCTGTGCCGTGCTCTGTTTACTGGCTACGCTTTCCGGCTTGTGATGGACAACTAAAACGTGACTGTTGCCACTCCCCTACTATGATTGTTCATGCTAATCTCACAGACTGTCAATAATCGCCGCCATGACTCTCATCGTTTGCGTTTTGTTATTATTGCTACGACGAAAATACGATACCTGCGACGAAATAAGGAGTTTAATTTGCAAGTTTGTGACACATTTGATCGCATTGACATCGTTGAACTTTGATATATCAGCTAGTTTTGAAAGGACAGTGAACTACCCGTGTCATTGTAGCGCGGAGGTAAGCGCTTAACATTTTTACAAAAATATCGTGCTAGTGTGCATAAGCTACGGTTGTGAGAACGCTATCGAGTTGTAAGTGGGTGTGCGGGAACGTATGTGTGCGTGTGTGAATGGGCGAGGGTAGCAGGTAGCAAGGCGTCGGGGTAGTGCGCGGGTGAAGCGGGGTGCGGTATCGACGCGCACGCCGCGCCTGCGCCAAGCTACTCACCTGTTGCCGTGAGGCCATGGAAAGATACTCTTTCAAATTAATATGGACACCTGATACCGAAATAAAAGCAAAGTTTCAAGCCCAAGGAAACCATTGTTACTTAAAATTGTGTTTCATGAATGGCTTCTGCGAAAATACGAGTACAACGTGTTATGGTAATGTAACCTAGACTTACTATTGTCGCTTTTAATTTGTTACAGTTTGCAATTAATTTATTTTCGTTAATTTGATTGTGTATTCTATGTACGCGTAAGGTATGAACATGTACGTACATCATTCTTATCAACAAGCCTATATACCAACCACGTGTGAGATACGTCACACGTAGGCATGCTTTAGAAGTCATGTTTAGGACCCGTGACGGAATGTCTACATTTTTAAGCTTTTAAGAACACTATTAATAATTACGTACAAATCATTAGGCGTCAGCCTCAAACTAGGCTATGCCTGTATCTGTATTATCTTGTAGTTAATACATTGCACTTTATAACATTCAGTAATGATATAATGAGAAAATTGTATGGAAAAATTATTTAAAAAATTCTATATTTAAATTTTAACATTAATTTTATTTGTCTTTGGTGATTTATCATTAAAGAGTTAAGAAGTCGAGCGATTGTCAAATTATAAAAATAATACATTAAGACATGTACCTGAATTAATAATAATCTGCAAAGGCTATGAAAATTGTATCGATCACCTCGTTTAGCAGCGACAGGATTCTTATCTTACATTTATTTTTCGGTACGGACAAATTGTAATGTGCTGAATAATGATGTAATAAAACACAAAGCCCCGATATTTTCGTCTCAGACTCGTTTGGAAAGTTCGAAATAGCCGTATTTCTTCGAACCTTTATTTAGTATGTAACTATACCCAGAAACTTGTGTCATTCTTACTAACATCTACGAGAAGGATAAAACTTCTGCTTACTGTTCATACTTAGCTTCTACCATTGGTGGACTTATTCTACTTTATTTCTAGCGTAATTCGTACATTTATTGGTTAAAATCAATAAATATCCTTTTAAATGAGTAGGCACACCAAAACCTTTCTACTCACTATTCATTTAAAGTGAATCCTTTTTTATGAGCATATATACACTTATTTTCTCAGAAGGTTACGATGGTAACACATTGTTTAGTGTTATGGAAAGTTGGTGTTAGTTTTTGTACGAATGAATATACCTATATTGTGTTTGTGATGGAAGTGGTTGCCCGTGTTTTATGGCCTACGTGAAGTAAGCATTCATCTTAGTGAAATTGTGTTATATGTAATGGAAGATATATGGAACGTATTTCGAAGGTGTCGTCTGTCCTGCAGTAGGGACGAGCGCATTAAATATATAGGTACAGGCATACCTCGTTACGGCTAAATGGATTGATCGTAAAAAATGCCCGATGGAAATGGTAGTAGGTACTGTTAGGTGCTTTTAAATGATATAGCTTTATACGAACAAGGTCTGGGTGGCGTGGGCGTTTACAGCTTCTCTGAACTACAAGGGGGACCGCGCATGGAGGTTGGAGCATACCACAATATTCCGAGAAAAAGTTAATTCCATTTTATTTCAAAGCTGGCCAGCCATTGTCATAAAGTTACTTACTTTGTGTAATTAATAAAACTTACATTCATCGTACTTTAACTACACCGCAAAAATACATTATTTGACCGTGTTTTGCCACAGGAAAAATGTGCTCAGTGTTTCACTGAACACTTTTTAAAAGGAAAGGAATTTATAATTAGGCTATCCGAATGCCATAGTAGGATCAAATGAACTTGCTTAATTTTTGATACGTGTTAAAAATTAAGCAAGTTCATTTGATATAAAATTAAAATGCAGTATTATTACTTTAGATTACCATAGCGCAGCAGTACTAAATGCGACTGCTGTGTATGCAATACACCTTTGAGCACATAGATGTGAGACTATGTTGGTATGAAAATTCGGCTGATTTGGCATTGAACGCATCGGTCATTCAAACATATTTCTTTGGAATAGCCATATATTAACGAATAACGAATAGAAAACATTCTATGATATGGCTTTTATTGCCGGCCAGTATATTGCAGCCACACATTTAACAAAGAATGCCTATTTAAAAGCCCTCTTATTAGTAAGTCCTTGCTAAAGAAAGCGGGATAAGATCGACAGTCCTTAGACTTTACCTCCTTGCAGATAGTACTCAATAATCTCAATCATTTATACATGTCGCGGAGAACGTTACCTGATAAGAGCGAATCTACTTATATTAGTTTACGTCGAGCTTTAGGAAACGAATCGGTGATTACAGTTAGTGTAATAGACGTGCAACTGCGACATTGCTGAACCTTGATCTTTACCTTTAGTTTGATAAATTCTCGATCGTTTGACATCCGCAAGAAATATTATTTTGCAGCCCTTAGTCATAATTTGACGGCACACATCGCGGGGTGCTCAAATCACGACTGCGAGTGTATCACGTGTTGTGGGTTTAATCCGAAGTAGTTCCGAGTCTAGTTGAATTTTGTGCGTAAAGTCGTTATACAGAATTTTATTCTGGTGAGGCTGTCTTTTAGAAATACCCAAATCCAAAAATTTCAATTACTCTTAATACATTTTAGGGAATTAATTCTTTATCAAAGTTCCAACTGGGAACTGCACTTTCCAGAAGACTAGCTGAAAAATCTTGTGAAGTGAGTTCTTTAGGAGGTGACATGCTGTCAGCAGAGGGGCTTGTAATTTTGTCCGTTATGCCATAATATTAAGTGACTCGTTATAGCAAGACGTGCCAACCATGGCAAGTCTCTAGGCATCTATTAAAACGTATTATTTGTAGAGCTGTAGTTTATTCAAAAACTTAAGTAAACTCGTATATACACAAAATAATTGAATCTCATTCTCAAAGTGTGTTTGATTAAACAATTTAATTTAATAATAAGAAATTTGTGGTTAATATTAGAAATATAGACAGTAAGTAATTTAAATATTAGCGTAAAAATCTTGTGAAGCAAGTTCTTTAGGAGGTGACATGCTGTCAGCAGAGGGGCTTGTGATTTTGTCCGTTATGCCATAAGTGACTCGTTATTACAAGACTTGCCAACCATGGCAAGTCTCTAGGCATCTATTAAAACTTACTATTTGTAGAGCTGTAGTTTATTCAAAAACTTAAGTAAGTATATATACAAATTTATAATTGAATCTCATTCTCAAAGTGTGTTTGATTAAACAATTTAATTTAATAACAAGAAATTTGTGGTTAATATTAGAAATATAGACAGTAAGTAATTGTAATATTAGCGTCTATATTCTTGGTGCGCATAGTAAAACAATTACATAAAGTAAAAATTAATAATGTTAAGTGAAGGCATTTCGAGGGTAATAGTAGGTCCATTAAATTATTAACGTAATTATAGTTTTATTTTTTCGTGAGTCCTCATGTTAAAGATCGCAAGGTACAGTCATTAGAGTGAACATGACGAAACTTTAACCCGAGTTATGTAATATATAAGAATAGTTATTGTTTGAAGTGCGTGGTCCCTATCAGTTGCATGACACATGAGTTGCCTCTTGTTGGCTTAGATGATAGGATTACCTTGATATTGTAGATTTTGTTAAAGGTATGTTACTTTTACTAAAACATAAATCAGTTTTCCCATTGGAGTACTGTTTGATCATTGCTTTTACTCTTTTCTGCAAATGTATGCGAATGCTTCCATTTTGACTATACCACTGGAGATTAAACCCTTTTAAATAATTGAAGTATTATTTATTTAATACAGTTTATTTATACAAAAGGTTACAGATGTACCAACTTTCTAAAATATAGGTTTAAAATACAAGCAATTGTATGAAATTAAAAACATTCAAGTTTAAAACTTGATAGCAATAATTGTTATAAGATAAACCTAATATGATTTTTTTCTTTAATTCTTACCATAACACTTCGTGTCTTGAATTATCATTACAATTTTTAAGATTCTTAGCAAATTAACTTCCAAATTACCGGCATTATTGTCAACAGCTTTTGTAAGACTAAATGCCTGGGTTAGAAGCTGGCTCACGACGGTAGTGGCAGTCGAGCTCACGACTCAGAATCTCTCAATCGCAAGTCTAAGTGAACATTAGGCTACCGCCGCTAATTTCAATTAGGGTTCATCAATCATTCCTAACAGTTTAATTTGTTATGTCTTAATTTGAGGTATAGTGTAGTTTAACTATTATTTAATTGGATTTAGCTGTTTTGTGTTTACCCATAGAAATAATCTTTTAAGCTTTATAAGTCTGAAAAGCGTATTAAAGTTTTTGAAAGACGTAATATGTGATGTTAACCTCTTCGCGACAGCAGCTCGCAAGCAGCTAGACACAATTCGTTTTCAATTATGTCTGGCATTCCAGCAATTGACAGGTTAAGATTCGTTTGACGTGTAAGTAGATAGTTAAAGTTCAATAAGTGAAGCAGATAAAATTCGAAAGCATTTATTTATTTTTTTATAATATCTTTGCACTGCAGTGGGACAACAATTAAGCTAAAGTATTATGTCTTTAATTGACCTCTTTTTTTTAGTTCATTCATCTATTTTTTACACTGACGTTACACAGCTTATTTTAAGTATATACACCTTGTTGTGGTTGTGGCACAACCGCAGTTGCCAGTTGTGGCTTACATTTACAGAACGATCTAAAGTAATTGTCTTTCTGAGCAATGAAAACGTGTCTTTTTTCTGCTAGATTTTGAACAAGTTTAGAGGTTAAGGTTTAAGAAGTAGGAGGGAGGAGCAAAGAATGTAGCATGGAAACAAACGAGCCGTCATTCCTACACAAGACATTTAACCTGCCGCTGCCGGCGCGCTTGAGCAAACTCATTGCAACAACAGAGAATATTAATATGCTGTGTATATACGCTCTAAGGCAAACGTGCCTTAAGGGTAGGAAACGTAAAGCACGTGAATACACAAGTAATGGTAGATAATTAAAACAATATTCAATAAATAACATTGTACGGTCTCGTAAATAAATAATTCTATACTTTTTTAATTACTTTGTAATAAAGAACTCTCGTTTTATTTGATTCTTAGGAGCACATAGGAGTGTTGTATTTTACAAGGTTTCTAAAAATATCGTATTGTTTAATTGGAAGTCAATATTTGGTGACGGTACTATTGAGCCGGCTTGCTTGTAGTTGACCACCGTCGTATGCGGATGACGTATAACTAGTAACACTGTTACCGCGTTAGGCTCGGCAGGTAAACTTTGGAGTTAGAGTAAAGAAGTATGTGTATGTTACACATATTCCTTTATTTTCTTCCAATCTTTTATTATTTTTTCTAGGATTATCTAGGCGTGATTGTACATCTGGTATTGTAAGCGATTGTTGGCTACGATAACCGCTTACCGACAAACGGGGCGTATTCTCGTTTACCTTTGTGGTTTAAAGATAATGGATTTTAATTAATTAATGTTATACAATTGTAGGATTGCTCGAACACAGCATATAACATTAAAATGGGGTTATATATATCTATATAAAGCTTTTTTGGCTGTAAAACGTTAAATCTTAGCAATCATACAAAATGTGTGGTTTCTTATAAAACACCTTTACTAATTAAGCATTTTACTAAAATTGTAATATTTTTTTAGTATCACTATCGGGTTATCAGCTTTACAACATTCAGGTGTAAAAGTATAAGCTTCTTTTCTGCCCCAGATTGTGTTAAAACTTTTATATATATTATACTATTGTAAATAATTCTATTATTATGTATATGCTAGGTAAAAGTGTTATTTTTTTGCATTTAATATGTATTATCCTTAAGTAATGAACCTTGAGGGTTGGTTGGAGGTATGTTGTATATATGCACTGAGGCGGACGTATGTGCTCAGTGATGTTCCCATGCAAGATCTTCATGACGTAGGTATATGGTCTTGTGTGTTCCTTTCGCGAGTATCTGTTGTTTGATGGACAAGTTACGGTCTATTATGAAGCCTTGGTATCGTATTGAATTCATTTTATTAGGAGTGTCGTTGTGCCAGACAGCGAGAGAAATTTCTTGGGTAGAGGACAATTAACAGTTGCTTGTTTTTTTTTTGTTTAAGCTAGGGTTGACCAAGATAGGACTTAGATTGGCCGTTTTGAAATGGTTCGAAAATAATACCGAACTTAATAAAAGCTGAAAAGATATTGTTCATTATTGTAATAATATTATAAATGTGAAATTTGATCAAGTTATTTTGACGTTCGGATATTTATTACTTAAACACTCGTAAACCATTATTAAACGTATCTGGTAGATTTGGCATACGGATGAACCGACATGGTTTATCCGTGTGCCAAATCTACCAAATACGTGGACTTGTTAATAGGATACCTTTTATCCCAGTATACCTACGTACGCAATACCGCTGTCAGAAAGTAGTGTAATATATGTTCAGATTCGCTAGTTTTGAAATTCTGTTCGTGTCCTTAACACCCTCGCCAATAAAGAGGAGTAATTGGCGTATTCACGATGTCTATTACTCAACCGTGATTAATGGCTGCACTGAGAAGGTTAAACGCCTATGCTTTAAAGAAATCTCATGCGTAAATGGTGACATTTTGCTCAAGGCAAATTTACTAACGTGAGCCACTAATTTAGAAAATGTTGTATGTGCGGGTAATATCTGTTGGAAGTCAGTCTTATATTCGATAGATTAATATTTTATATGTTCTATAACAAAAGAGGTCATTTTTAATACGTACAATCGATTAATAATAGAAAGGAGGAAAGAAAGGTAACAACTTAAATGCACTATATTCATTTTAAAATTTCAGCTTTATAACGAGCTCGTTTAAAAAACGAAGATATATGAACTAGCTGGATTGGGAAATGAAAAGCTAACATCGTCCGGCGTACGTTTTGTTTCAATGTAAATAAAAGCCAAAAAAGAAAATACCGCGTGTTCATAATGAAACAAGGCATCCTAGAGTAGTAAGCTTAGTATAGAATTGCCAGGGACTATTTTTAAAGCATGTGTTTCCAGTGTTTTGGAATTAAGCTGCAGCCATTCCATCTGACGAGCTTTTTTAGTACAAACAACTAGCTAGAATGTAAATTTACTATTTTGTTCCAAATTTTCTCCGATACCAAAGTAGATGTTCTAGATGTTCTTCTTCTAATATTTATTTATAATCGTATTGTATTGTAATGTCTAAATATTGGAATACCTTTATAAAAGATATGCACAATGGCATATCTACGAGATATAGGGCGCAATGGAATCTTTACTTGAACCTGGATTTTCAATAAAAAGCTCGACATGAGTAGAACAGGAATAACAGAAGATTGCAGACAAACAATCTTGTATTTTAATCTGTGATGAGGTGTATTGAGTGCAATCAGTAGGAGGGTCAGAATAAACTTTGCGACAGGCGCTGGCAGCATAGCGGCTCCTTTTTTTAAGGGTTGGCAACGCAAGGCCATCTTGATATAAATATGTATTTCTATTTAGATAGAACTATCATAAACATTATTGTTAATTATAATGCTATTTTTATTGTTAATAATTATAATGCCATTTTTATTGTTAATAATTATGATGCTATTTTTTTCACCCACTGTACGAGATGAAGCGAAAGGTCACATAAATATTAAATTGTGTTAGTAGAACTAGGTAAATGCGTAAAAGTTCCATCGTTGAGTAAGTTAATGGCTGGAGATGCATGAAATGCATACTCTTTAAGTGTACAGGCACAAACGTTATTCACAGACAACGACGTAGATCGCAGATGTATAACCCAGTCGTCTTTGATTTAACTGAACACAAAAGCACTCGGTATAATTGTGAGTAACTTGAAAGTCCCGGACTAAATATAGACTTAACATCATATTACTGTCGGATCATCTCGTGTATTGTGTACCTACACAATACAAAATTTTGCAAAAACCTTTTTGCAAAATGAAACGTATGTGATTGTTGTGTGGATACTTTCGTTATTGTAAGTAGATAATTACTTTTAACTACCTTTCTCTTTTATCGGAATCGGTAACGAGAAAAAAATAGAGCCATTATAAGATAACTGAAAGTTGAGATTTGATATAAGTATATTTTGGGTTAAAATTGGAATGTTTACTTTAGCTAAAAATTGAATACTGTTGACAGATGATATATGTCACATAGTTATCTAATAAGTTTTAGGTGTTTAACCAGAACGATGGCGTCAAGCAATTCTAAATATCGTTTTAATATTAAAAACGTGTATTGTGGAAATGGCGAGCAAGCCTGAACTTTGTGGGGACGTTAAAGCTTTGTTTTCCTACGTAAATATTTTATTTTTCCTTTATCTTGCCATAAAGCTTTCGTCGCCAACCAAGCATGTAGGTAAGTGGCTATTCTAATATTAGATACTTCAGGTTTCGAGCGTTTTGTGTCTGTTTAAGAACTCCATAGCTTAATATTTAGTTGACGGATACGAATACGCGTACTTTTGATAAATGTTTTGAGATTTGTTCAGCTGGCTTAGTTTACTTTGTCCTTGAATTATTCTATCCCCTTCAATTCTTACAACATTATTCCCATTACGTTTAATTTGCCTACTATTTAACAGCAATTGTAGATCCCACGTAATAGGGGGCGAGTCTGTTGCCGTGTACCAGGCACAATACCCGACTCTGTTCTGCTACAAAGAATTTCATGACAAAAAATTTAATAACACTTTTTTGACTTCGGAATCAGACTCAATGTACAGCACTTGTAATACTAGTAATACGACTGCTGTACATTGAGTACTGTACATTCCCTACCGCTGCGCCATCGAGGCAGTCGAAATCTGGATATTTTTGGCTTATTATTCTTACATAAGTTCAGTTTTCTTTTATACTAATGAGCGTTGTAGTGGTCTCGGAAATGGATACTTAAGGGACCTGTTGCGCGCCATGGTATGACCTATTAACACTGTCTTTTCATTTTTAACCAGAACATCCGCATAATGAAGTCTAAAATTACTTTCCATATTTTAGATTTCCCACTTCTACTTAGTATACTAGTATGCAGAATTTTAATTAAGCTCTTTTCACAAGTTAGATAACGTAGGCAAAGTAACAAGGAAATTATTTGCACATGTCTATTTATGTGTAACGCATGCGCCTCTATACAATTCGTCCGATTAATCTAATGGTGAGCTGTAATGCTTACTAAAAGATTTTGACAGAAAATTTAAATTATTTAAATAAGTACACTTTGCAATGCAAGCAGTGCATTATTATATAAATAACTAGACTATAAACAGCTAGCTTTAAACCGAGTCTTTGCCTCATCGTGAAAATTACGACAATCTGTAGCTCGGTTAAAAAAGTCCACGTTTGTATTTTAACACGCTTTTATTAGTTTCACCTGTATGTTTGTTTGTTAGTTTGTTTGTAACCGACTCCTTTGGACTTGATTTTGACCCACTTCAAACGGTCAGATTTCAATTAAACGCTGTAGACTTATCGAGGACCGATGACAAAACAATAATTTGATAAGATTATCTCATTATCCTGATTAGGATCGTCAAGCTAATGATTTTCTCACAGATCCTTTGCGTGAGAGCGAGAGAGATAGAGCAAGCGCGTGGTCTGCGCATGCGTACCTTGCCGATTCGAGCACTCGGCTCGGAAAATTAATATTTCACATTAATATTTTATAATATAAAAAAAAATAGACAATAAATAATAGTTTTTTTTAATATTTTCTACTTTTTAGTTTGGTTTTTAAATAAAGCGTGTTATTTTTTGTTTTTAAACTATTATTTATTTTATAGTATTAATACATCATACATCCTGTATTCACGAAAATATTTATAGGATAGCTCGAGTTTAACATTTCAAATAAACGGCAGATACCTATATTTCTTTAAGAATTTTCATGAAATGCTAAACGTATTAAGTGTAAGATATGAAGCTGGTACTATAAATCACACACAATACGCCCCTGCATCTATCAGGTTTCTACATTACAGAAATCTTTTGTTTCTTGGATGATATTTTACGATAAACTAAAATGCTTTATGCATTGTACAGGATTCTGTAATCGGTTTAGACGAACAGGGGTTAGTTAAATGTAAAATCAAATTGACATGAAACGCAAATTGACATTTACACAAATTATCCTACCCTATTAGTATGATTTCAATATTTTTGGCGAATGCATAGCCGGCACCTGACATGTACTAACAATATAACCACTCGACAAGGTAATTAACACTGCTATTCGTACAAAGCTCGAGGACTTATCACGTATCATATACTCATTGTGTTACCCGATATAAACATTTTATAATTCTGCGTTCATTTTCAGAATTCATGCAATTTATGTTAACGTAATTTGGTGCGTCATTCGCAAAGGTTTTATACCTGCCGTTAAAAGACTGTTGAATAAAGATCTGACGAACATCAGTATTCAATCTATTTTGATGTTATAAACGAATATTGATATATACCAAAATAAAAGAAAAGCAGTCATCCTTGTTCTCAAAGAATCAAAGCGAAATGGATAAGGAAAGCATAGCTTATAGAGAATAAATACGAATTGAGAAATATACGACATTTGAACCACCTGTCTATTCATCAGGTGTCAAGAATAAATCTCTTGATCCTTTCCTTTCTGTGTGATTTCTATTGTAAAGCCCGTAATTAAATTTACGCAGATAAATAAATTTGGATGTAGAGCAACACCGTCACATTTCAAAATCAGAGAGGGTTTGCATACAATGATAATCTATTGTTGACCAGTTTGCATATCTGCCACAAATTAAGTGCACTGCGTATGTACTGATTTCCGACAATCCCGTGTAACGAGCGTGAATCGAGTGAATTATTTGCATGTTAACTTAGCTGGTGTTAAGCACTCATTGAGTGCGAGAGTGTTATGCACTTGTATTGTATAATGAGTGATGTGATCATTTGAATTCGGTAAAATTTTGTACTGAGCATACTTTCTTTTTTTAATGTGTATCTAATAAAAGCAAACAATTGATAGCAGACACTTGCAGTGGAAGCGTCGTTGGAAATTGAGTCGACCCCGATTAGGAGTAGAAAAAGAGTTTATCACAGTCCATTAGCTTTCGAAGGAACTCGTCTAGAATAAATCAATTTTGTTGCTGCGCGATAAGAGATTTTAGAATATAAGATTAGTGCATTTGATGAATGCTTAAATTTAAGAAGCATCAATTTATATATATATATATATATGAAAATGAGTTTGTTTGTTTGTTACCTTTTCACGCCTAAACCACTGAACCGATCATCCTGAAATTTTGCATGAAAGGTAGCCTATGTCCGTTTCTGTCACCTGTCAACGGTGACAGAAACGGACATAGGCTACCTTTCATCCCGAAAAAAATTACTGTTCCCAAAGAAAACAATAATAACGTTCTTATGATAATAGATGGCGCCATGTGTCTTTCGAATCATGATTGAATTATATTATTACAAGCAAAGTACAACCTGAATTGATTGTCGAATTCTAAATTAACGCGAGCGAAGCCGCGGGCAAATCCTAGTAATTTAATATACACCTGAGCAGTTGATCATTTGCAAATAAATGTAAGACTAAAAAAGAAATAATAATCTGGAAGTGATTGCTAAACTGATAGACTAATAATAAATAAATAAATTCTATGTATTTTTAGGACCATATTTATATAACAAGTTAAATAAAATATTAAATATATACAATGTTAGTTATAAAAAATGTAGTATCATGGTAATGGATTCCTAGGAAAATTAAATTATACGGACACAGAAAAACTGCTAGAAGTCTTAAAATGATATTGTAATTAACTTTAAAATTGTATATTACTTCCTGAACACCTTTAATCGCAGATGTACTTTCGACTGTAAATATTTGTATTAATTATGCGCTAGTGTAAAATAAAATTGTCAAGTGATGTCCTGAAACACAGGTTTATCCTAATTCAGGCAGGCTTAAACATAATCTTTTGAACTTCATTTATTTTGTATACACTATAAATTAACATAGCTTAAGAATTAATTTTAATTTAAGTTTAAATTATTTAACAATTATGTAATATGTATGATATAGTGTAAGGATGTATTTTATTTTTTCTGTCAATAAATAAATATTATATTATTATTATAATCAAGCTAAATGACTTGCCATTTCACGTAAAGTTCCGTAAATGTATAATATTCTTTTTTAAATTTATATCTAAGTGCTTATTCACTTTTACTGGTTTATCTATACGTTGAAACTCTTACTCTCATGTGAAATTCAAATTATCTTTATTTGTTTAAATATGGGTATAACAGTAATAGTACAGTTACATATGTTTTGTTTACAATTATTATATATTCCTCAAGATTTTGAATTGGTGGTGTGTAAAATTATATTATTGGATACATACATAGTATACATTTATTATAATCGGCGTGACAATGTCTTTGACTTACATTACGTTTAAATACATTGTTTATAATTGTCATCTTGACACTATTTCACAAACTAGGGCAAATATCTCCGCCCTAGGTACATAAAATCGCAGCCAAGCAACCTTATATTGTGTTCCTTGCTGAGTGTAGCTCCCAAGTTCTATGATAAGATGGTGAGCTTTCAGCTAGAGGCTAGTATGATCCTTGTCCTTGCGCCCGTAACACAACGATTCCTTTTATTTGAAGAGTTGGCAATGTGCAAGTGATAATCTTGGTGTGGCAAGCGCACGTAGGTTAAGGTAGCCGCTTTCCATCACGAGTGTCGAATGCTTGTTTCGGGCTTTAGTAGTATTGATAGAGAAATACTTCTTTTCCCTAGCCTTTATTATTCCCGTCACTTGGGGTCGGCTTTCTAGTCTAACCGGATTTGACTGGATATCAGTTTTTACACGGTGCGACTGCCATCTGCCCTCCGCAACCTGAAGGCTAACGATATCCTAAGGCTAGACCAGTGTCAGGATATTAGAGGGCACTGACTTCCCAATAACGACTGCCATAGAAGTTCATGGCAGCCGGGACCGACGGCTTAACGGGCTCTGCGAGGCACGTAGCAGGCGATAATTGTCAATCAATACGCACATAATTTTGAAAAGTCATATAACTTCCGAAAGTCAGAGATGCGCGACGTAGGTTCAAACCCGAGACCCTCTGCATTGCAGTCTGTTGGTCTCCCCACTGAGCTATCGCTGCTGTCGATATACGAGTTGGTACTCTATTTAATTTTATCTATCACATATTCATCTATTTTTTTTGTAAGAAGTTTCTACACCTGACAATGAACGTCGGATTTCATTAAATATGTTGTAACCTGCTATATTTTTAAGTAAGACCCACACGGCTAAGGTGATGACAGCAGTATCTAATTTAAAATATTAGCCTACGCAACGTAATTCATGAAAACTTTAATCTTATCTCTATGTGAATTTAAAAGCTTCTCGTAAGCTTAATATTTGGTATCCCTGGAATTAGATCCAGTTAGTACATATTAGAAACTCTAACACAGGTTAGTACTAAGTTAGATTTAAGATAATGTTGTCGATCTGCGTCATTTTAAATGCGGAACGTGAATACCTTTGACCTTTCAAACCTCAAAGAAGATAAGTACGCAAATCTAGTTTATTAAGTGTAGCAATATTAAAATAACTTTAACATAAGACTTTATTTATAAATGTATTCGATGATTATAACATGAATATTAATATTGTTACTCGCTGTATCATGTATCACGATGCTATTTTATGTTATTGTATAAGAAATCACATGAGAGAAAACAGTTATCTGGGCTCCCAGGTGTTCCATTGTCATTTTTATTGGATATCTTTGAAGAATGCGCTCTATGTCACTTTTACCAATAAAATGTTTGATATTTTTCAGGATGATTGGACTGCTACACTATTTTTAAAGGTATGAAAGATATAATCGTAGTGTTTAAAGGTTTCTGTTGTATTTGTAATCTTTGTCTTATCCTCTTGCTCCGTTGCTGCTAGATTTATATAAGACTATATTTGTCAGCACTACAATTGACGATTTATTTAAACTAATAAATTAAATATATTTATATTTTTCTTCTTATCTAAATGTAAGCTGTTTGGTTAATTTCTTGAATTAGTTCCCATAGTGTAAGAGAACATGAGAAAAGTTGTCTCTAAAATCAAACCAAATATTCAAATAATTTTTTTATTCGCGTTAATTTTAGTTTGTCTATTTACAGAAAGTTTTCCATGTGTTAGACTTCTCTAGTTATGATAATTAACTGTTGCTTACGCAGCACTATTTCAGATTCCGTGCAGCTATTAAGAGTTTCTTAAAAGAAAACTCATTAAATATCGCCCGCGCCTGTAAAAATCTCATTCACAAGAGGCATATAGGACTCATGATCAGTACATACTCGTAGCATAGTCCAAACGTATATTACTGTCCTTTACTGTAAGAAAATTGTGAAGGATATCTTATGATAAGTGTTGAGTTACCGTTAACGTATAAGAGTAGTTAACAGTCAACAGACTTTTTTAAAATTCGTCACATGCGTCGCTTTTGTTCGCATTTTAATGAGAAATCACTGTTTTTAGACTGTAACAGACTACTTTACCAAAGCTATATCGATATTTGTCATTGTTTCTTATCCGAATTCAGTTCTGATTTAAACTCGGTTTTACTACTTGCGCCCGAATCAAATCGTATATCGAATACCAATATTCACGTACGCTCCGTACAGAGACAATAGACTATCTCCATCTACCGACTATACCATAACGTTACGTTCCAATCTGATCCAATATTATCTGCACAGGCTTATCAGTATCATTACATGTAGAGTTTATACATAGATTTTGTAGTGGTTATGTAGTTTTTGTTTCGAACATTTGTTGAATAAATTGTTTTTTTTTTAAAAAGGCATCTTCCGCTCTATGATTAATTCCCGTATCGCGGGGGACTTGACAAACATTCAAACGACGGACACAAATAACATCCAGACTTTTGTGATTTGTGACAAATTTCTGTCCCGCCATGTGGGATTCGAACCCACAATACTCGGCGCATTGGCAGTGGCGCGGCGACCACATAAACCAATACGACATTCGTGCAGTACATTTCTAACGATAGAAGTTCGATTGATAAAATCAGGAGTAAAAATAAATTTAATCCTAATGACCTTTTTCCTACTTATTTTTTAATTTGAGTCACTGCACAATCGTGCGCTAGAATAAATATCAATGGTAGGATTTGGCGATACGGAAGAGATCGTACACATTTGACCAAAACTAGTCCGGGTTAAGTTCTATTCGAGGATTCGAAGCTACTGGAAATAAATCAGCTGATGATTTTGAATACAATAACAATAATCAGTTCTCTTTACTCTGTCTATAGTAATGTACATATATACATACACCTATTATTAGTAGAACCTATTTTTTGCAGAACAGTTGTATAGGTTTGCAATTGTAGCTAGAGATTGCAATCCAGCATGATTTTCCGGATGGTTTGGCTTTGGACTGGTAATTTGCTACTTTGCGTGATTGGTGCTTTGCGTCTATTAGTATATTTATTAATAATTTCACATTGGCATTATAATTAATAGGCCAATTTAAAAACTTTTAGTGTGCCAGTGGGACTTTATTGACTTTCTTTCTTTTCGTCACATTTAACGGTTAAGTTCATAGTACCTCATTACAAATAATGCTCATATATTGGCTAGTTAGTAACAATGCCAATCTAAAATAATTTAAACTCTGAACGAAATCTCTTTGGTAACCTAATGACGAAAATTAAACTCAGATGTCATTTGTTTTACCAAATTTGCGGCAATTTGAAAAGTACGTGTATGGCGGCTTGATGAATCTGACGAGAAAACATTTACATATGTTTTCTAAATTTTCTACGACTTTTGTGTAGTCGTGCGGTGGCTTTTATTATTCTAGCCACAGATAGATTAACTATTTTTATGGCTAATCTATCAAAGTAATACTGACAGTACATAAATCCATCCGTTGATAGAATATTAAATATAGTCATTAGTCAACACCAAATTACAGTAAAGTTCATGTTGAAACTTCTCTTGCCACTATTTACAAATGGTTTTATGAGTATAAATATCGTCCAGGCAATGTTAGTGATGGTCTGCGTTTGAGATGTCTTCCAACAACAAGTAAAGGCCAAGCAAATTTCGTGCGGCGCCAATAAATGCTGTTGAGAATGACCCACTTATAGTTTCGGGTAAGCTAAGGCATTAAGATGTGAAAGTATGACTTCCATTTCCAAAAATACGAAAATTACTATAAATTTACAATGAATTTGACTCGAATACTGTTTGACATTTTCACTGATGTACTTTGTATATTGTTATTAACACTAAAGCAAAAAGTAATCCTCATTGTATATGCTCGCATTTCATGTTTTGCCAAGTAAGTGAATAGAACGAGATGTCAATTAAAAGATGGTAGTAAAAATCGCAAACTGGTTTAGCTGTAAACAAACATATTTGCCTGTTGTTTTGGACAAAGCTAACAGCAACGTCTGCGAATCAGAATATCTATGCTTTGCAAATGCCTTGTTCATAAAACAAGGTATTTGCTAAAAATATGTTCATATGGACTAGGAAAACAACTCTAAAGGTTTAAGCAACACTAATGCGTTCTAAGGCAACCATGTACAATAAAAGGACTACTTACTTCGAAAAACAATAACATGATTTTTCTATTGTTCAGCAACAATACAACTTTTTAGTATTGTTAGGTTGGAGTTCTTGAATTAGTAAAAACTTTTAGCGCGTCCCACATATATCGGGCACTGGGAAAGCTACACTTTCTACCTACACTTCCAGGAAACAGTCAAATGTTTACGTATATCATTAAATGAAACGAGTTCTAAAGCTTTATTTACCAGTAATAAATCACTTGTCATATTCGTTAGCAACATTTTTTTATTACGGTTTTTAATTGGTGGCGCAGCTAACGAACCGCACGTTATAACCATCGTGGTGACAGCAGCAGAGCATACAATTCTGTTTTGAAGTAGCTTTTAGTATTATAAATACGATATTCTTCGGCTTAAAATATATTTTGTTATGAATATATTTAATTTGCTTTATCTAAACTAACTAATATTAAAACTTAGGTAGGCCGTTATTGCTAGACGGAGAAAGGACTTTAAACCATAAAGCTCAAATAATTTTAAATTTATCATCCCGAATATAAGTACATCTGTAAAAATAAGTAATTATGTGCAGCATAATCAATATTATACAATCCTATTATATTTATTATTTTAGAAGATAACTTGCATAACTGTCTTTGTCTAATTGGTTGGTGCTAGAAGTAGATAGCTAGATGCACTGTACCGCAGTACGTTGAACATCA
Source organism: Catocala sponsa (assembly GCA_963564715.1). Classification (NCBI taxonomy): domain Eukaryota; kingdom Metazoa; phylum Arthropoda; class Insecta; order Lepidoptera; family Erebidae; genus Catocala; species Catocala sponsa. The sequence goes on along the minus strand of OY751338.1, from coordinate 13,184,571 downwards.
AACTGTAATATAATGAGGTTAATCCCTAAGCGGCGCCGGCGCCGTAAAATATGATGTCCTTTAGCTGTTCTCCGCGACACAGGATGTGTTCCAAGTTCCACATTTGGAATAAATCATCTTGGAGAATAACAGTAAAAAAATGATTTAATAAATATTAAATACATTCTTAAAATTGTTCTTGATCTTGATCAATTGTTTTCAATTGTCGTAGCCACGAATTTCAAAGCTGTTATAGACAAATATTAACTACTAGAAACACCTTAAGAAACTCTAGTCTTCTAGTAGACTAGCCCATACCATAACCCTAAAATAAGGAATCGGGCAGTGTTCGTTAAAATATTGTCCTGTTATTATCGGGCGATATTTGTTGCTAATGTCTTTGGAAATATCTTATAGAATGTATGTACGTAAATTCTATAGTGGAAATCGTAATGGTACTCTAAAATGAGTAAATTTATTCTAGAAAGATATTTCCTTATAGAAAACGACTAATTACTCAATTCAATTAAGGCTTTTCTAAGCCAACAGACTCTGAATTAATATATTTAAATGGTTGAAATGTTTCTGTTTATGAGAACGGTAATAAAATAATAATTTGGCTTTTTAAGCCTGTTTACTGATTACTCCTCATTACCATCTCTAGAGCGTCAAAATTTACTTTGGTATCAAGTTTTATATTTCTTCATTGTATTGAGTTAAGTAGTGTAAACCTAAGCTAGCGAGACTTGGCGCAGATATCTAGTGTTTAATTAAGAGAAGCTCTCAACCAAATCTTAGTAAACATCTATTGATGTTTAAGATTCGGTTAAGAGCGTTCTATTGAAGGAAATGCCTCACTATCATGGTTGATTGAAAATCTCTATCAAACACTCAACAAACTGCTGTGAAAATAAAAAATAAGGAAGACCATGCGATTAAGAATAAATGCTTATAAATACTGATTTCATAATCGCATTTTTGAACTTTTACTTTTTCTTCTCTCGTGTGTTTTCCATAAGCGCCTAGGACTTTCCTTTCACTTTTTTTTGCCAGATACTCAACGGGGACAACCTTCGCACTAGGTATCGAACCCCGTATCTTTACTAACATTTCATTAATGGACATGAATTAAACTCAGCTAATCATGATAATTATCGGTGGATTACACAAATAATTGCCTCATATCAGGTTCGAACCCACAATAAACAGAGCGGCGCGGCGGCACCGGCGAGGCGACCGCTTGCCCTTTTCGTCCTCCAAGCAGTCTAATTAATGAATTGCTTAAGGTCTAAGATGTAATGTAATTGATTTCTAATTTTTAATGTGTTCATACAATGCAATAAATATTACACAGCAAGTAAATGTTTGAAGTTTTTTTAATCATTATGATGTAGTTTGTGCGCTGGGCTTGCCTCTGTGATGCAGCGGTAGTGTTATGATTATGGTATGGGATGGAACCCCTAATCACCCAATCCTTAAGAAATTCTGATTAGCAACGCGGAGTCTGGAACTGGAGGCAGTAGACGTCACGTACTACGCGTGTTGCCAACTTTGCAAAACCTTTTTATACCACATGCTGTATCTGCATTTAATGAAAACTGTGGCAGTGAGATTGCTCCACAAGTTAAGCGCTCGTTGGAGGGCAAGAGCAATTCATTAATAAAACAAATTAATATTGTACAGATCTAAGATAATTTTGTGGTTACTACATAACTATATTTTATTCTAACAATTAATTTGGCCTGTGCTGCTTTTGACAAAGTTATTTATAAGCTATATCTATTGAAACGTGGTTTATATCTTTAATAATTAAATGATAAACCACAGGAAGCATATTATTTATAGTAATATATAGATAGGCAGATGTAGAAGAAGGAACGAAGATTTTACCCTGCAATGAGACTAGGGCATAAATTAGGCTCATCATAATGATACTAGAAGGGATGGTTAAGTCTAAGGTGCATCATGATTTGTAGTCTGTCCCTAGTGTTGCTATGGGGCGGGGGTATGCGACGAGTACATAGTCCCATCCAACGCATAGCATATTATTATATACCATACATGCTACTTTTGGTGGAAGAATGTCGCTTACTGTCTGCATTAAATAACACATTTAGGATCTTTTTAATTCTAAAGCTGTATGTATTACTTTTTAATCGTATTTCGAATTATTCGATAAAAGTAAAAGTAATAAAAACATCTAATCTGTTTGTTTAATATCAATGCGGAGGAACTTGTCAGAAGTCACCAGTTTTAAATGTATATCTCATATATATATATATAATTATAAAGCTTGACATTATTATAAAGTTATTTACATCTTTTAACATTTCAAAAGGTCACTAACGCCGATAAGTGGGAAAGAAAAACTGGCACGGCTGAGTATTAGAAATGATATCAATCTAAAGTTGTCGAAGTTTTAAGAACTTCTTGACTATATTTAATCAGTACGTGATCTCCAATCTTTTGAATCTACGAACAATTCATGTTTTCCAAAAATTAAATGCAAAGACATTTTTCTGCTACTTATTTTATTACATTATCTTTTTTATTTCACGACTCTTTGCATACCTACAAGTAGCTTTTGAAATACGTTAGAAAGAGAAATGAAGTCATAATAAATAAAATGTCTACCTTGTTTACCTAAAACAAACCACTTAGCTCTTCGTAAATCGGGTACAATAATACAATTTAAGATTAGATGACCAAAAGGACACACAAAAACAGCAGTACAATTCAAAATTAGAATGGCTGAGTTTGTTACGAATGTTACGATGATATCGTTTTCTATATTTAGAATAAAAGTTTGCTGACGAGAAAAATAAATAGGACCGTGGGAATTAGTAAGAGTAGCACGTTCTAGGCTCGTACGTGGTGCCTCGCTTCTCAATCGAAGAGTGGTTACGTGTCCACCAGATCTGTTCGCACGCCGCTCACCGCTCACCTCGCACGCCTCGCACACTCTACGTGCCGCCCTCTATTCACCCCGTAATATATACCTACTTCAATTATCCGCTACAATATTCTAAACGTCCACGCTGAAAACGCTAATTTACGAAATACATTTATTACTTTTTTTCTAATTTAAACTAGCCTTAAGCTAAACAGCCTTTATTAATGTTGAATTAACTAACAAAATGTAGAGAACAATTCTTATTTTTGTTAAAGTCTCTCAGGGTCGATACAAAAATAGCGCTAGAGTTATAAAAATATTACGTTGCTGAAAGAGTTTGTAGGTATATATTTAATCATTTTAACGTTTTCATTTCAAAGAAAGCTCGGCTTCTGTAGTTTTCATAATTGGTTGTAAACATGCAAATTATAACAATGTGAAAATTAATAGGATTTACCTGGAAATATGGCAACTTTCTGTATAAACTTTTATTTGCGACGTAAATTTAACACGACGTAAGTAAATTAACTGTCCGAGAGTGGGCGCGTACAATATACGTAATCGATAAAGATTAATTTCTCCCAGTTGGACATTATCTACGGGCTTGCATCAGAAAGTAATTGAAATACTTTTAATGTCACACAAATTTAACTGATCTCTACAACAGTTTATTGCTAAGCTGATAATTTCACAGAATATTAGACCACGATAAAATACAACTTTTGTATTCTACGATTTGCACTTTGAAATAAATAAATTGGTATTAAGGGTATCTACATAGATTGTATATTATACATATATTAGAAAGTCGTGGAACTGCTTATAATTAGCATCGTTCAGCTTATAACACGTGTACGTTGCACGTATCTATGTACATTATGTCGAGTGTCGTCGACAGAGCATTGTCACCTGTCGGCCGGAATATGGAGATGGACAATGCGCTCGGGAATTGGACCTTACTTACCGCATCTATCTCTACTAGCATAAAGCGAAATTACCGCTCTCAGTTGTCGTAGATCTACCACCGATCAATCCATTAAGAGTTTCTGTGCCGTGTATGCATATATGGTTAAATAAAGCATAGCTTAGTCTGTGCAATTTTGATGTGATATAAAAGTGATGAGGAGATATTTAAAAAGGGTATCTGGGATGGCCAAAATATGGTATAGTTCTGACGTTAGCATTGCATTATATACCTAAAAATACACACATATTAGCAGAATCTAGGGATACCTTAATCCTAAATTATTTACTTATTGACTTTATAGTTTAAAATCTTTTTAGTTGCCATAAAAAGTTTATATAGAGATTGAAACCTCTTTTACTATATTTAAAAAATTTAAAGATGTAAATAAAAAACAAAAGAAAAACAAAATACGGCGGCAAAATTGTTAGTAATTCGTTACGACAAGGTAAATTAAAATTGTTTTCTTGATATTAATTAATGAAAAGGGATTAGATTGTTTTTCTTTTTTAATTTAACGTGCTGTGTGAACTTTAAGAGTCATGTGACGTCGTCATTTGAGTCGATATGAAATATTACGAGCCGTGGGCATGTTAGAAAATGGTGCTATTCAACGCGTCGTTGCTGGGCCCTACACACCAGCCAAGACGTGATATCAAGGTTGTGGTCACGTTATCGCAGTACTGGTGATATGGCTGAACGGCACACGGGTAGATATCGTGTTACTACGCAGAGACAGGATCGATTTCTCCAAATCAACGCCAGAAGACAACTCAATATTACACCGATGCAACTAGTACAAAGGCTCCATGAGGACCACCAGCTGCTGGTAAGCGACCAAACTGTGCGAAGGAGGTTGCATAAAGTTGGTCTTCATGCTCGAAGACCGCTGTGTTCCAGCATTGCGATGTGGCAATCGCGGTCGGCTGCTTTCGTGAGCATTTACCATGAAGTGACGGTCTTTGGTGCTGTTCACCGATGAGTACCGGTTAGGGTTTCATCCGGTTTCATGAAGAACATGAGTTTGGAGAACTCCAGGGAGAGGTAGCCGTCTACGGTACCTTCAGGAGGTCCATTCTTACCAAGGCGGGACAATTATGGTGTGGGCAGGAATTCGTATTGGCGGACGGACCCAGCTCGTTTGGATCCAAGGCAGCATGACTGCACAAAAATACCACGAGGAGGCAGTAGAGCCTGTTATTGTCCCATACAGAATCCAACTGAGCCAGGCATTTCTACTCATGCACGATAATGCTCTAAATTAATATTCATTCGGCCGCTCTCCCAGATCACAATATTCAAGATTTGGATTGGCCTGCACAGTCACCCGACTTAAATCCTATCGAGCATGCTTGGGACATGTTACAACGTAAAGCTTTGAGAGATTTTTCGCCAAATTTGACGACGGAACAACAATTTTACGAACACTTGCAAAGAACATGGTACCTCATACCGCAGCAAGACATTGATAATTTAATTTTAATCATGTACAATCGATGTCGATGTGTAATTAATGTAAGAGGTGGCAAATCTGATGATTAATAATCAGATTTAATAAGATTCTTTCAATTTTAATTAAAACTAGCTGTTACCTGCGACTTTGTCCGCGTAGATTTTAACTATAAAGTGTTTGTCTCCGCGGAACCCTATCCTTTTTCTAAAATCAAAGTAGCCTAAGTTACTCCTTATAACATCAGCTATCTGCCAGTGAAAGTCTCGTCAAAATCGGTTCAGCTGTTTCGGAGATTACCCGGAACAAACAGACAGACAGACAAAAATTTTAAAAATAGATGTTTTACGTATACCTTATATACTTTCATATGCATTAGATAAAAATATGTTATTTTGACATTACAAGCAGACACTTGAATTTTATTTATTTGTATAGATGTATAGATTAATAGTTTTATAAGAAGAAATGAAGTTTTTTACCATACTAATTTTCTACGGCTATTAGAAAATTAATATTTTTTTCAAGACAAAAAATCACGGTTTGTTTTTAATTTACGACCTTATTTTAAGACCTTAAAATAAACTATCACTCTTCCATTTACTATAATTATCAGAAAATTCTTCATAGACATTTAGATATTTGATGAAATATAAAATATCCTTAGATTCTGTTGATGTGTGTAATCCCACACTAAACCTGTCTCGAGCTGTGTTGAGGGTGATCACCGATATAATATATATCATTATTATAGCAAAACTGTCTTCTTTGGTCGCTAGAATGATGAGAACTCGTCCTTTTTTAACACTATTGCCTGTTTCTGAAATACTGTCATGTTATGTACTTACCAATTTGGGGTACGTCGTAAGGTCGGTTAGAGCGGGACGCTCTCAACATCATTTGGCTCGCAATCTCCGAGGGCAGTTGGTGCGGTGCTCGTTTGTTGTTGCGCGCGCGCCGGCGCTCCTTGTGCAGCGCGCCGGGCGGTAGGGGCGGGGGCTGTTGCTGCGTGTAGGCCTCGGAAGCCGGCTCAGGGTCGAAGAGCTCGTGGAGCGGGCGGGATCGCAGCTCGCGGCTGCTGCGCCACTCGGCGGGGTACCGGCGCGCGGGCTCGGCGGCCGAGCGCAGCGCCAGCGCCGCGAGGACGGTCGTCACGCAGCACACGCGCATGCTGAGCCACCTCCGCGCGCCCCGCGGCCCCCACCACACGGGCATCCCCTGCTACTAAGTACACACGAGCACAGGAGCACCCGCTGGGCGCATGCCCCACCACATTATTCGTCCTTTATCGTTGAATGAAGCCTTTTTCTTTTGCGCTTCAGTTCAGATGTCTTACTGATGTAATGTAGGTTCTTTTTTATTTAGAGTCTGAAACAAAATAAATTGTATTTTAGTACAAGGCAAAAAGAACTAAGTAAATGGGCTATATTTATAGTGTGGGACATATTCTAAAGTGGACCGCCGCGGCGCCGTTTATCTATGATATTGGATCATACATAAACGGCTAGTTCATACGGATAGTTAATTTAAAAAAAGAACATAACAATAACTGATGTCGTAAATAATCAGGGGAAATAAAAAGGATCGCCCGTTATTATTTACGACATTAATTATTGATATTTTATATTTTTTTTAATAAGTATAAAATTAAAATTGCCTTGGGTAGTTAACATAAATGACTATCTGAAACCATTTCACGGAAAAACGGTACATTAGTTTTTCCAAAAAAATAATTCTGATGATTGCAATAAGGTTCACTTTGCTGTTTAGGTGTTTTAAATGAAAATACGTATGTGTCGTTGCAAGTGTATTGAGCGACTAATCTGTTTGGCGAGGGGATGCTGGTAATATAATTAAACTAACATAATGAACCAACTGAAGGGATTCATTCACAACAAATTCTAATAAAAAAATATATAGTTAGGGTTATTCTATACTACCAGTAGAATGCGTGGTTAAAAGGAATTACACGATTTCAAAATCAACCTGTGTAGTGCTCAAATTATGTTTTGAATAGAGGCTTTTATTTAACCCAACAAATACGTAAGAAAAGTATGCGTTTGTTTATTACTATTTGCTAAATATTAGTTTGATATTGTAGCGGCTGCGTTGAGGCCAGTGCCGGATTAAGCAAGCGCGGGGCCCGTAGCAAATTCTTTCGGGTAAGAGTGCTTGCATACGTCAGACTTTTTGTAGAGCTGATTATTGGGCCGACTGAAATTTTACACATTTATACGAGCGACTTTTTGTAGAGCTGATTATTGGGCCGACTGAAATTTTACACATTTATACGAGCGACTTTTTGTACAACTTGTGCGTTTACCGTATGAAATTCGGTGTTTTATTTACGCCAAGGAAATAGTCAGTTACCGATTGTCTGACGTGGATTGTCTTAGTAGGAAAAGTTGTAATATTTCACTTTTTTGTGACGTCAAGTACCTAAATTCAATATACCACATCTTAAGTAATAAGTTTCACTCAAAAATTACGCTCAGGCAGAGATGAGTGGGTTTAAATATGCGGGGCCCCCTTTCGCGCGGGGCCCGTAGCAATTGCTACTCTTGCTACGTGGTTTATCCGGCACTGGATGAGGCTGAATTATAAAAAGGCACATTATACATAATAAATAATGCTGTAAAATCTAAGTAAAGTATATTCTTTGTGTTAACACAAACACACAAGCACCCTCTTTCCCACACATACACACACACACACATTCATACAAACACACACACACACACACTCGCAGACACGCGCGCATATCATCACAAACATGCACACACACTCACACACATTCTGCATATTATGTAGAATTTTATTATAGTATTTATATTATTATTTAGATATAAAGTATGTTTATGACTTACCGACATCAATAAAACTAAGTCATCCACTGTGTCTAGCGTAAATTTTTTTGACTGAGCACTGTCTCCTAAAATACAGGCTACAGCCTAGTTTGGGAAACAGGACCAGTACCATTTGTAAATATAAAACATCACTATTTTGTAATTACTTTGTTGGTAAGTAATTTTTTTTTTGTTCAAATAAACATTTTTATTTATTATTTATTATTCTGATTGTCATTTATGAGTATAAGAAATTAGATTCACTGACACGTCTTAAGGTTTTACGTACAAAAGGTTTGATTTCTGCAAATTGGGTTTAATACGAACAAAATGATTTGTAAGATAAACAATACCCAAGTTAACAAGATTGAGCTAACGTTCCAATAGTTACTGGGACGGAATATTGTTTTTGTACGGAAATGCCTTCTGTCGTTTTGATTGCCCTAACATTTTATTCTACTAAAATAGATTCATTCACTGTGAGTTAGTTATATGTAAATATAAACGATAACGTGACTCGAACAAGCTATATCTAGCAACGTTATTATATCCAGCCATTCATACTTGACGTTGCTGTTTTGAGCTGCACTTTTTGTAGAGATTACGGTTTGCTGATGATAGACGTATCAATAGAAGTATCTTGCATTTAATTGGATATATAGTGGAAATGAATCAATAGTGGGTTTATAGGATATTAGATCACGTCATCTATTGAATCATTCATGACGTAACCTAATGTATGATTCAATAAATATAATATACAAGACATCGTACGCAAAGTCTCACCAACGTTTAAAGTGCCTGGTCTACAGTAATAGGATACACATGCGGTCCGTAGACCCAACACGACATAGCGCCGTCATTACCGTTGCGTTGAGTTTACTGAAAATGTGGAAAGTTTTACAATAAAAACAAATTAACTGTAATCTAAGTGCGGCTTTTGCGTCTGTTCTACGGCAACTTTCCGTATGAAACTTTTCTTTAATCTTATTTATAAGGTTGACTAAGTAAGTAATAGCAAAGAAACCGTACTTAATGAATTACAAACAATGTATCAGATCGCTGAGCGCTACTCATAGAATAGAATTGTAAACTGAGGTTTTGTGAAGCTCACAATATAATGTGCAATCATATTTTCATCCAAGTTTTATTGAAGTTTAGGTTAGGATCTATTTCCAATATATGTTTAGTATTGGATACCTCTTGTTTCTAACAAGATCTAAAGGAACATTGATAGGGATAAGCAAAGTCGTCAGTATATTTTACAATTAATCAGTTTTTGACATAAAGGTATGGTCATAATTAAGGTATGGTCAAATAAGAATTTCTATGTTGATAAAGGTTCTCCCTTCGTTACAAGCACGATTTTGATTTCTAAAGAAAAAAGCAATTTAAGTTGAGAAATTATAATAAGATAACAAATTGTGGTAACCGGGTATTTAATTGGTTTTGACTATAACAATCGTCACTTACAACATTCTCTAGGTACATTGCATATAATGTTTTACTGGCGTATACTGAGACATAAGATAGTGAAATAAATTGACAATTAAGTCTTATGTGATCCGACGAGGATGTTTTCTGACAAGGTTATTTAATCTTATCGGTCAGATATTATTATGTATGACTATAGCTTGTTATAGTATATAGCAACATGTAAAGTGCAAGTCTGCATCCGGCCTTATTGCGACACTTGGAAACAGCCATGCACGCGGAGCGCCAAACTGCTGACACGCACAACGTGATGTGCAATGTTCGTCATAGGTACCTCATGCGACCGGATATCAATTTTACTTAATGTCTACATATTTTTATTATAACATTCTGTATCTAGCATCGATCGGAACCATTCGGTTAAATAAGTAATTATTATAACTCTGTAATTTCTATTGATTAAAGTTAGTATAAAATCATTTTGTTTTTTTTTGGGTCCTACGGCAGCGACTTACGTAATTGGCGCAGTCGGTAGGATACTCGAGGCGTCTCGAGCTAGCTAAATAGGGATATTCTCACATCGAATACCGTCACGCTAATTCGCTACCGCCATCGTGAGCGATCGCGTTCGCCGAGTATCCAGAAAGAAGAACCTGAGTTCCTGCCCGGAGGAGAAATCCAGACATCGATCCCAGAGATACCGAAATGCAGTTGATGTAAGTACACTTGTAATCGTTTCTATGTGTTGCTTTCAACTCCTTGTCCTTATTGTCCTTATAATTAGTTTAGGTTAGTTAGCTACCATTTTTTATCCTAGGCAAACTACTCCCAGAGGGCCTGCGCGCTCTAGATAGGCACGTAGGTTAAATATAGATTTAAATAGAAATATTAGTGGCGATTCAAATAGTACAAGTAGTAACTTTGAACGTTCATTTTTGTCATTGAATACAGAATCCATTACAATGGCAGATGCTGATTTGATTTATAAGACTTTGCGTCTAGTGCCAAGTTTTGATGGCAATCCTCATATTTTACCGAGATTTATACAGCTTTGTGATCAAATTGTATCTGAATATATTGTGGCCAACCCCGATAATCATTTAGCAAGGCTTTGCCTTATTAATGGTATCTTAAACAAGATAACCGGCCAGGCCGCGCAAATAATAAACTCTAATGGTATACCTGAAGATTGGGCTAGCATTAAAAAGTCCTTAATTAATAATTTTTCGGATCAAAGAGATGAGACTACGCTTTATAATGACCTCATGTTAGCTACACAAGGGAATAGTTCGCCTCAGGAGTTTTATGATCGTTGTGTTAGTTTATTTTGCACCATCATGACATACGTAACGTTGCACGAAACCATCGATACTACGATTGAAGCCAAGCGTACGTTATACAAAAAATTAACAATGCAGGCATTTGTTCGTGGTCTAAAGGAGCCTTTAGGCTCTTGCATACGTTGCATGCGTCCTGATAGTGTTGAGAAGGCTCTCGAATTCGTACAAGAGGAATTAAACGTAATTTATTTACAGAATCGTAGTGAACCGAGTAATGAACGAAAGTCACATAATAATTTACACAAACCATTACCAATTGCCTCTACTAGTAATAGTAATAATTCAATGCAAAAACAGTTTAATTTTCCTGTACGAAGCGGGCCTGTTAGCAATTTTCAGCCACCGCAACAGATATGGAAACCGAATATTTCTCAGAATAATCCAACAAATTTTAACAAACCTGTCCCGTATGGTGTAGGAATACCGTCGCGTACGCAACAAATGTTCCGCGCGCCACCACCTTCTTATAACCGTTTTAATAATAATTTTCAATTGCAACCGAGAAGCTTTCCACAAACGAATACAGGCCCTAAGCCTATGAGTGGCGTTAGTCATTACGTCGCAAAAGAAAAACCTTCGTTTGGACAAGTATCTGGTCATGATTGGCGTAAAAGCGGTAATCCGCCGCCATCTAACTACTTTAAGACTAAAGAAATGAATATTAATGAATGTGCAGATTATGGTCAAGAATATTATTATCCCGAATACTATAATGAGTCTGAGTATAATCCCTACGTTGATAGTATGGAATATTATAACTCACAGCATATTAGTAACGCGATTCAGGAAACCGATTATAATAGTTATGTTAATTATCAGCCGTCATACTATGACAATCTTCAGCCTGGACCTAGTTCGGAAAATGAACAGGATTTTCAGAAACGCGGGATACTAGACAAGTCAAAATAGAACTCAATCTTCAAACTCAACGACAGCTTCCTTATATTCAAATTCTGCAACCACCTTTAAAACTACTCATTGATACAGGAGCTAATCAATCTTTTATTAGTCCTAACGCTGTAGAAACATTTTACAATAACTTTCCTTTAAATATTGATCCGTTTGAAGTTACAAATGTTCATGCTACAACGCGAAATAATTATTCTATAACTGTCCCCACATTTGATGAATTTCAGGAATCTGAAAATATTAGATTATTCATTTATAATTTTCATGACTATTTTGATGGACTTATAGGGTTAGATTTGTTAGAGAAATGGGAGGCCAAAATTGATCTTAAAGACAAGTTATTAATAACGCGTAATTCTGCTAATCACATTTATATGTACATTTCACGAAACGTAAACTTGTATGAGGACGTTATACCTGCTAATTCCTCTAAAATACTTCGAGTACCGATTAATTTACATGATGGAGATGCATTCATTAATGAACAAATTATTTCAAAATGTATTATTAGAGATTGTTTAACTACAGTTAGGAATAATCGTGGGTTTTTAGAAGTGTGCAACCCCACTTCTCATGATTTAATATTTTCAATGGACCGCGCCGTCCAAGCAGAAACCTATAATATCGAGTGCACACGTACCGAACAACTACGTTGCGATTCCCAGTATGCGAAAAATGAGCAAATAACGGAACGCGCTACAAACGTTATATCCCGTCTACGTACAGATCACCTCAATGAGGAAGAGCGTATTAATTTAGAAAAATTATGTGGGAAATATGCCGATATATTTTACATAGAAGGGGAAGCTTTAACATTTACTAATAAAATTAAACATCGCATTCGGACTACAGATGATATACCCGTACATACTAAAAATTACCGATACCCGTACGTTCATAAAAATGAAGTAAAAGATCAGATAGACAAAATGTTAAGTCAAGGTATCATTAGACCATCGGAGTCTGCTTGGAGCTCTCCTATTTGGGTCGTACCAAAGAAAGCAGATGCGTCCGGCAAAACCAAATGGCGTCTCGTAATAGATTTTAGGAAACTGAATGAAAAAACGTATGACGATAAATATCCCATTCCCAACATTAATGACGTATTAGATAAATTAGGCAATTGCCAATACTTTACAACTCTAGATCTTGCAAGTGGCTTTTACCAGGTCGAAATGGACCCTATAGACATCCCCAAAACAGCATTTAATGTGGAAAATGGACATTACGAATTCTTACGTATGCCGATGGGTTTAAAAAATTCTCCGTCAACATTCCAACGTGTTATGGATAATGTCCTCAAGGACCTCCAGAACACTGTATGTCTAGTCTATTTGGATGACATAGTTGTATTCAGTACCTCGCTTCAGGAACACATAATCAACCTGGAAAAGGTCTTCAGGAAATTACGGGAATCTAACTTTAAAATCCAGTTATACAAATCCGAGTTCCTTAAGTTGGAAACGTCTTACTTGGGTCATGTTATAACTAGAGAAGGCATCAAGCCTAATCCAGACAAAATTATTGCCATCCAGAACTATCCCATTCCAACTACTCCTAAAGAAATAAAACAATTCCTTGGTCTAGTAGGGTACTATAGAAAATTTATACCGGATTTCGCACGTATTACTAAGCCATTAACACAATGTTTAAAGAGAGGTAGGAAGATTTCTTTTACTGCGGAATATACTGAAAGTTTTGAAAAGTGTAAAGCTCTTATAACTAATGATCCCATTCTGCAGTACCCCGATTTCACTAAAGATTTCATCTTAACAACAGATGCCTCGAATGTTGCATTAGGTGCCATTTTATCACAGGGAACGGTGGGTTCGGATAAACCTGTATGCTACGCATCTCGCACTCTAAATGAGAGTGAGGTAAACTATAGCACTATCGAAAAAGAACTCCTTGCGATAGTTTGGGCTACAAAATACTTCAGGCCGTATTTGTTTGGCAGGAAGTTTAAAATAATAACTGACCATAAACCACTTCAGTGGGTTATGAACTTAAAAGAGCCGAACTCCAGATTAACTAGATGGAAGTTAAAATTATCCGAGTACGATTTTACAGTTATTTATAAAAAGGGATCAAACAATACAAATGCCGATGCCCTTTCACGTATTTAGATTTATAACGAAGAAACATGTTCTATGGCCGTAAATTTATCTGAGCGTCCACCTTCAGTAGCAAATTCATCTACAGTTTCCGCCCACACTAGTCAAGAAAATCCTATTCTAGAAATCCCCATAGTTGACGAACCGTTAAATAAATTCCATAGACAGATTTGTATTAATGTAGTCGGAGATATTAAAAAGCGCCCCTCAGCATCCAAACCCTTTGAAACACATACTAAAACCACTGTGCAAGTATCTCGATCTAATTTAGAAGCCGATGTCATAAATGTTATTAAGGAATACGTTAATCCTAAGATTAAAACCGCTTTATTAATAAATCCCACTTTAGCTATGTACGATATCATACCCATCATACAAGATAAGTTCAAAAGTTCTTCAATGAATTTAGTCTTAACTAAAATAGAGTTAGAAAATGTCAAAGAATATCTGAGACAACAGGAGATCTTAAAACATTATCATGAAGGAAAGACAAACCATCGTGGCATAAATGAATGCTATTTAGCTCTCTCACGTCGGTATTATTGGCCGAAAATGAAAGACGAAGTAACAAAATTTATTAACAATTGTACCATTTGCGGCCAGGCAAAGTACGATCGCCATCCTATCAGGCAACGATTCAATATAGTTCCCCCTGCTAATAAGCCATTTGAGACTGTTCACATAGACTTATTAACAATTCAAACAGAAAAATACTTAACAATCGTTGACGTATTTTCCAAGTATGCGCAAGCGTATCATATACGTGATGGCACCGCTGTTAGTATTTTACAAGCTTTATTAAAATTCTGCACACATCATGGCCTGCCTTTAACTATCGTATCGGACAACGGTACCGAATTTTGTAACCAATTGTTTAATGAATTTGTTAATTTACATAAACTAACTCACCATAGAACGTTACCACACGCCCCTAACGATAATGGTATTGTGGAACGATTCCATTCAACGTTATTAGAACACTTGCGTATTCTTAAATTAACTCATAAAGGCGAAGATGTTATCAATCTGGTTCCCTATGCTATTCTAGCGTACAATAGTGCAATTCACAGTTTTACCAAATGTCGCCCCTTAGACATAATAACTGGATATTTCGATCCACGTGACCCTTTTGATATAGATCTAACTAAACATATCATGCAACAATATACACAGAATCACAGAGATCAGATGAAGTTAGTTTATGAATTGATAAATGAATCCTCCTTGACAGATCGTACTAAAATCATTGAAAACCGCAATAAAGATCGCGAACCTGAAGTTGAGTATCAACCTCAGCAACGTATTTTCGTCAATAATCCCTTAGCAGATCGTCAAAAAATAGCGCCTAAATATACTCAGGATACCGTATTAGCTAACCTACCTATTCATATATATACATCAAAAAAACGTAATCCCATAGCTAAAAGCCGTCTGAAGCGGATACCTAAAACCGCGCAATTGTTACAGGGTGCTACTGGTCCTGACTGCTCGTTTGATAGCAGCCCAGGAAATAAACCCGGAGATAACACTGGAAAGCCTGGATGATGGCCCAGGAATACTACCCTTTCGGCTTGGTGCAACAAAGCTGATAACACATTACCATACATTTTTACAGTATATTAAGATTGAAGAGATAGAGAGTAAGATTAGTTTATTAGGAAATGATTTATATAATTTTAGACAAAAACTAGATATAAATAATTATGCGATATATGAACTTCAAATAGATTATCTTTTAGGCAAATTATTAAGAGTAGAAAATCATTTAGAAACGTTAAAACCGGATCGTGTAAAGCGAGGTCTCATTGATGGTTTAGGTTCTATCATAAAAGGTGTTACAGGAAATTTAGATTATTCGGATGCAATTAAATACGATAATGCTATCAAAATCTTACAGGCAAACAACTTTAAAATTAGAGACGAGTTTAATAACCATATGAGTTTCAGCAGGAAATGGATGTCTCAACATTCTGATATTATCATGCAATTAGTAGCGAATCAAGTCAAAATTAACGAAACGTTAACATTACTGTTAGACAAGAATGCTTATAGTGATAGTAATCTTGTTAGATTTGCAAAATTTGGTCAATGTTTAACCATATTAACTGAAAATTTAGACGAGATATTAAATGAGTTGATTAGGATAGAAAATATTTTAGCATTTATTCATAGTTCTAGTTCTCATCATTCTATGGTCAATATCGATAGTTTACGTTACATGGTAAAGAAATTAGTTAGAATTTACGGTAATGATAAAGTGTTAGAATTAGAGCTTAGAGAATATTATGACATAATTAAGCCAGGTTATTACTATTCGGGCAACCAGATAGTAATAATATTTAAAATACCTATATTTGCAGTAGACAGTTATGATCTTTATAAGTTATCAATAGCTCCTAACAAATTTAGACAAGCCCTTATCCCTCCTTATCCGTTGATCGCAACTAATAGACAGGGTTATGTGTACATAGAGGCAGAATGCCCGAAGTATAGTCATTGGTATCTCTGCGAAAACAAGATGGACCACCAGTTGCGGCAACAGCCGGATTGTATCCAGAATCTCATCATTAACCAAGCCCTTGACGGAAGCTGTGAAGTAACAACCATATCTCTGGCAAGAATATCCATGGAGGAGCTGGTTGAGAAGCACTACATTATATCTTTCCCTAACGAGACAAGAATACACACGTTATGCGGACGCGAAGATTATAACGTTTTGAATGGGAGCTACCTGGTTACGATACCCGTTAACTGTTTCCTGTACACTACCGAATTTACTATTACAAATCTGAACGATCGTGTAGAAGGCCAACCCGTAAAGATAATGAAATTACATTATACAGAAGATATTAAGCCAGATACAGCTAGGATTCATCTCAAGTCAATTGATCTATCGAAACTACACGACACGCAATTCAGCATGATGTCGCAGCCTCCGTTACAACTGCAATCAGTACCAGTTGAATACATATATCATACAACTATTCCGTTGTATCTACTACTATCCAGTACACTTGCACTTGGAATATTCATCATTTGGAAACGATGCAAGACGTTTCAGTTGAGAGCAAAAAGAACTGAAGATAAAATCTACGAGGAACCCGCAGAATCCGAAACACCAAAGATACAGTCAGCAATATTTTCTCATTTCAAAGTTCAAAAATAATTGCTGATCTGACAATGTGCAATGTTCGTCATAGGTACCTCATGTGACCGGATATCAATTTTACTTAATGTCTACATATTTTTATTATAACATTCTGTATCTAGCATCGATCGGAACCATTCGGTTAAATAAGTAATTATTATAACTCTGTAATTTCTATTGATTAAAGTTAGTATAAAATCATTTTGGTTTTTTTGGGTCCTCCGGCAGCGACTTACGTAATTAGCTTAAAAATTATATCTTTATTTGGAAATTTAAAAAACATGAATGTGTAAGTCGGGATAACGATATTAGAACAATATTCGGCTTACATTACTATTTATTGTGTGCATCTTACGATTTGTAATTATAATTGCACCTTTTTGTTAGATCCTGTAAAATGGCAGCATTAAAATGATTGTAAGTTCCCAATGTGCCAAAGTTAATACTTAGGTACTACTGAGCCCTTGTTGATACGGGGCAATAACTGTGATCCACATATAGTTGTTTCAAGTCTTTGGAGTTCTTTGTGTCTGTTGGATCCATCTTTGTAAAGTCTCCCGCAATAAATAAATCTAATCTAATTTATTTATAGCGGGAGACTAGGTCTAGGACGAGACACTGACACGAGCGCCATTTAAAAAAATTAAGCTCAACTAAATAATATTGTATTATAATTAGACATTATTATAATAATTATAAACAAATGGTAGAATCAGTGACATTAATGATTGAACATTGAACAAAGATCAAAAAGTTTTAACGTAAGTAAATATTATTTAATTACAATATAAGTGTTTTTACTGAATATACCTATACATTGAAATAAAGGAGAAATAAGTGAAGCCATAGTCTCTAGCAGGTGGTTGATTTGTCAAGACTGGTGGTTGACCATGTACCATACTTATGAGTCCCGTGTAATGGTACCGCAATACTTTGTAGGATCAAAATACACATAAACACGCGTTGAACCATTTGGGTCACATATAAAAACAACACAACACAAACTTTTTATGAGGATCTTTATATGAAAGCATTATGGAATGAAAGAGCAACGAGAATTGTAAAAGGTAAACCAAATGGTTCAGGTGGATGGAAATAGATAAGAAGGAAATATCATGTAAAATAAAATAACTATGGGACAGACAAGAAAAGAAGTTACCGGCCAACGTTCTGTGGCAAGAGCAGAGATATTCTGGCAGAAGATGATTAAAAGTACTATAAACTCAATAAGGTGCGTGATGAATGTGATGAATGGAAAAATAGAGGTTCATCAGGTTTGTCACAAGTAATATTTATAGAATCTGCCTACTTTTGTGGAGAGCGGGTGGAAGTCAATCAAAAAGTTATTAAATACAGGCAATTAAGAAATAGCAATTTATACAACGATCACAGGATCCTACTATCCTGACAAATATTATAAATGCGAATGTGACTTTGTTTGTTTATTATGCTTTTACGCCTCAACTACTTGACCGATCATCATGAACTTTCGTTGTCAGGGGTACAGAAAAGGACATAGGCACATATAATAAAAAAATAGCATTATGTTACTAATCTAACGTAACCTACATTTACGCGTGTGAATCAGTCCGAAAATCTAGTAAACAATAAAATCAATAAATTAAGAAGCATCGTAGAGTAAGGGGTGTGTATCAAAGCGGGCAAGCTGCCGCACTGATGGTCGTGGGTTCGTCGTGTGTACCACAAATAATTGTTCGGTATTTGTTTGTCCGTTAAATATATATTTAAGTTCCCTGATATAAAGAGCTGCATCCCAAAAGCTATATATAAAAGTGAATAAATGAATGCCGGCGTACTATACTGTATCGACGATCTGGTAAATCAATTTGTATATAATATGTATTGTGACAAATAAATTAAACGCAATACTGTGTGTGTTCTGAAACTGCACTCATTCATTTCAATTACGAACACAGGTATTGTAACTTTAATGTTAATTATACATTTTAATTGTTTAGCGGAACTTTAGATTACAAAGTAAATATGAGCTATTTTGTATGTAATTGACTACGTGACTTTTACCGTAATTCATTTTCTCTTCAAAGAAGCATAATAAAATTGTTAGTGGCATGTATGTGGCCTGAGATAGATCGGAAATTGCATTCAGGTACCACATGCGTGGGTTTTAAATGTCAACTGTACAACGTTGCACCAAAACTAAATTCATCTAGTGATAAATACATCACTAAACTGAACACACAGCAGGCAAAGTGGTACTGTATGTGTGTATGTGTTTTGATCAAATCGAATGTCTACTTATTTAGCAATAAAATGTTTTCTATTTCATTCCCTAAAATTTACAAATAATGTTTTATTTGCCATCATAAATATCGAGTCATTACTAGCGACTGAATCACAACTTGTATCATATTATCGACGTTTGCCCGGTAATTATACAAACAACTTCCCGACATCAATCATCATCATACAGCCTACGGAGGCTGTGTATTGGAGGAACATCACACCTCATCCCTCTACATATTCATCGGAGCCATAGTGCCATTATCACGTAAAACAAGGATTAATGTACATTATTCACATGTCTAAAATGTTCTCAAGATTGTTAGATTAGATGGCAATTTGAATGAAATTAATTTCGGGTTAACGCACAAATACAATTTGTTCCAGTGAAACGTCTATCCATCAGCGGTAATTGTTACGTAACAATTACTTGGGTGGCAGCTGGCAACGAATGATCCACTGATCCTTAAGTATTTATTTACATTGCTTCGCTCATCTATTTTTACTTTATACTAATTACTAATTTAAATATAGAAATTATAAAAGTCTTATTAGGTCTTATTAAAATAAGAATATATTTATTTGACAAATCGCAAAGTCGTTTTGAAGATAATGTAAAAGAAGTAAAATTTTTACTGTCTAGGTTTAGTTGAGAAGAATACAATAAGCTTTGTTTGATAAATATATGCTGTATCGGGTTTTGCAAAATTATGATATTATAATTATATATGTATTAAACCTGCATTTATTTAGTCCTTATCTAAGGAAAAGTTGTTGTACTTCGTCTTGAATGGACTAATTTATTACCCTTCATGTATACAAAATACTCAGAAGAGTTTCGAAAGGCTAAACCATTAAGGGTCAGAGGGAAAAAGATGCTTCGAAAAGATTTATAGAAGGTTTCGGGAAGGTAAATCAAATTAGCCAACGTATTTGATTACTTACTCTAGCGTAAATTGTAGCGAATGTATACAAACCTAAATAGATGTCCAAATATTTAAATATTGGTTGGCTTGGCGAAGACTTTAGTAAACCAGCGAATTCGTAGAGATACTAAATTTGGGTTTAACGATTACTTTTCTTTTCTGGGTAGAAATGACTTTGGCGCGACTAGACCCAGCGATGTCTTTAGATCCTTCTTTAACAGGATACATTCTTTTAAGTTTGGTTGTAATAACATAAATGTAATTTTGTCTACGGGCTTTAATTATGTTCTAATCCATTGATAAAATATAGTATATGTACGATGCTAGGGTGAGGGTCAATAACATAATGCGCACATCGATAAAATTACTTAATTAAAATTTTATAAAAACTAAACACGCGATGGTATAAATATATATTTTAGAGTTTCTAATGCGAGAAGGTTGAATGCTATAAGGGCCGAAACCTGTGGCGTGGCTATATATATAAACGGGTGGTGCGCGGGGGGCCGTTGACGTCATCGCGAGGGTCGCGGGCGCCGAGGGCTCGGGCGGGGGTCGGCGGCGCGCCCTCCAATACGCACTTGCAAATTCGCACCTCCATGAATGAAGGAATTAAATTATCCTTAGACGCGCGCCGAATTTACACAAGCTTCACTTCTAACGCCAAATGCCTTTTTAATATGTTTTTTTTTGTTTTACGATTTCGTATGTTTATTGCCACCGTGACTCTTCTTTATCCATTCGACGCGAAAAATAACCTCTGGAAACAAAATCTCAGCAAACTTCAATTGTAACGATTGGTGTGACGTCCTTGGAACGATTAAAGGCGTCTAATATTCTCGGCACTTCAATTTGAAGCTATTGAAGGAGCTATATATAGAACATTCTAAGCATTGTGGTATTTTAAAGACCTGTAAGTGGAATAGTAGCATTAACAATTTTGATTGATGAACACCGTATTTATGCTACCAAAAATAATCTACTATTTACAGTTAATTATGTTTTCTACTCATTACAAAATTTTTATATTAATCTATCTAGCATTTTAAACTGTTTTTGTCTTATGTTGTAGTGTACCTTAAGTTAGAAGATTTGTGATCACTTTTAATTGTAACTTACACCTGTTTTGTTTTTATGCCTCTTGACTTATGTGATCGATCACAGTATTCAAGACAATATCAACCATTTCTTGCTCATGGGCAAGCTACAAAGCTTAGAGGCAATAATAATAATACGTACTCATAGATCATACGATGGGTGGCAGTGACGGATACTGACGGGCAACAGTACGCTTGTATTTAATAACGTAAGTTTTTACATATACATGGTATATTATGTAAAAACTTACGTTTGTGTAGTATTTTTTTTAGATAGGTAACAATTTAAATTCTTTGTATAGGATCCGGTTCTGGACGATGGATAGTATGCTATGTTATCATTTAGATAATGTAGTGTGGAGACACCTACTGAACCAAAAGAGCAAGAGAGATTAAGTACGAGTATCACGTGTTACCTGATAATAATTGTCTGCTACGATTGCCCTTCGGACGAACCTACCGACGCTGTTTATTGCGTGAGCACTGTTAAATTGGTAAGTTCCGTGTCCCCAGAATAATGCCACTTGATGTGGTTTCAATTCAATTATATGTAAGTATCATGCAACTCGCTGCTTAGACGCGCTACGGATAAAAAGCAGGCAAATAAATACAAAACTTTTATACTGAGGTAAAAATAAAAATGTTCGTGAAACTATATTTGGGCCTTAACTATATTTGTCAACTATAAATCCGTGCATTGATGACTTATACCCTAGTTCCTACGTTTAATAGTATTTACACTGTGTAGAGTTGACCGGCCTACTCCGTAGTCCCCGAAATAGCGACTAAAAGTTAGCGCCCTATACATAGATCCATCACTATCTGTGAATTGCCATTCAAAAGATTCACTTTTACTTTTAACTAAGGGCACTGACCTTGTCTGTGTAATATCTATATATTTTCAGCCTAATTTCAGAGACAAATCGCAAGCTGTTAATAATAGCATGCACCTTCATATGCGTCATCGCTTTAATTTATGTAAAATGCTTGACTATTCATACTAATATTATCAAAAATACGAAAGTAGCATCACGAATAAACCACTGATACGATTTTAATGAAATTTGACGTGAAGGTAGCTCGGGTCTTAAAGAATATAAAAAAGGCATTTAAGTTTCGTCGCCCGACTAAAGTGTTATGCAGTTAATTAAAGTGGGCAGCCATAATGTTTGAAAGTTCTCCATAATGTTCTTGAACGCTTGTGAACTCTCCCAACCCGTATTTTAGCTTGTTACGGACTAGAACTTCATAGTGAGAGGACGTGCGTGCCCAAGAGTTTAACAGTTTATAAACAAGACTGATCGTATTATTACACCACAAAGGCTGGTTGCAATAAAAGTAACTGTGATAGGCGACCCTGTTTTCTGGAGCCGTTCTTCCTGTCACATTCGCGGTATTTGATCCTACGTCTTCCCTTCTCCCCTTTATCATCAGATGCCAAAAATATATCTCTATCTACTGTTTCGGGCGTTTACTTTTAATATAAGTAAGTTAATATTTTCCTGCTTTTTGCATATACCAATTTGTTACGGATGGGCTGAATATTGGTTTTATCTCAATATTCGCCACATTTACCAAATATTACGAATATTTGGTAAACCTGCTAAATGTGCTTTGGCCAATAACCACCGATATTCGGCAAAGTGATTTAAACTTTTCAGTGTATTGCGCTGTGTATGCTCGAGCATAAATGATTATATGTTGTTTTTGGGGTAAGTAATTTATTATGTAACTGACCACAACCCACACACTTTCCTTAGACTGACCTAGATGTTTAGCTATAGAACTCAAGTATGCCGAATATGCTTATATGGTGAACCCAATGTTCGGTCGATCACTAAAATATATATCATATTTAAAAAAAGAAATGAGATGTATTAATAATAAATTTGCTTAATATTTTGTTTCCTGTTTTGTTTTTGTATTTACATTCAATGTTATAAGTTACAAAGGGCTAGGATGTTAAGAGGAATCACAATGTTCCATGAGCTTAAGTTAAGAGATTTTCCTGCGAAACCAACAGATAAGTACATAATTATATCTAAGTTAACATAAAAATATTTATTACATGTTCGAGTCAAACGAATTATTTAACGAAAGTGATTTTTTATCTATATTATCGCCGGCTGTTAATCTGATTGCGTTACAATTTCATTATGTTGAGTAAAACGTACACAAAGTTTTATACATTAATTAGTTGGTAAACTGCTGCTTTATTCAGGATCTTATCAAACAACAGTGCTCTGAGAGCTGATCATTTAATTATAATTAGGGACTGTGTCGTAAATTCTCATTTCATATTTGTTTTATGCTTTGTATAAAAATAAATGACACTATCGATGGTAATAACGTTGAAATTAAACTTTTTACAGATACTGATTTTATTATGGTTTATTTTTTTAATACACTATTATGTAATAAGTTTTATAAAATTAAATTAAATTCAACAGCCATCTTCACAGCGAGATTTAGGTCGTCTCAATGCCTTAACATACTTACGTTATTTCAAGTTATAATATGTTAACTTTTATTTGTTCATAATATAAATCTTTGACCTGGGGATGGTGGGCTTTGTGGGCCTGCCCGCCATCCGTTCAGCACCAGGTCCGAGAGGCGGCGTGCGTGTTCCCACGCGCGCCTCTATGTCGAGTTCGCCTCCCCTCTAGGCGACAGTTTTGTTGAGAAGTGCCCAAAGGTCTTATCGTATAGTGGCCTGCCGTTTCATACGGCGAGCCGAAACCTCGGCGGGGTCGCGACCGCATATACAAGTGATTCGCGCGGCCCCGCCGATTGCGGTTTTGTCGAGGAGCACCGTGGTAGGTTTAGTCGGTATTCCGGGAGGTCTAATATCATCATGTCAACATCTTTCTTTACCCCGGTGAGTCCGACATAACCCCTCCGCCCGCCCCCGCGGAGGGGCATGCGTCAATGCATACCGCCACGAAAAAGAAAAATATAAATCTTAGTGATTATCTTAGACTTGTTATATTGCTATTACGCAAGAAAGAAGAAAAACAACTATACGTTTGACCTTTTGTCACATTTTTATTCCCAATACTTTTTGCATCGATCGAGATGCATGCATGCATGCATGCATGACTTTGCATGTGATGGATACATATTGTATTCATGATTCTAAGTAAGTTTACAGAGAGTGGGTATATTTGCCATGTGAGGTAAAACATTTCTGATATTATCTTTATAAAATCAGAAATGTTTTACCTCACATTTACAACCTACTTTTAGGTATATCTGTACTAATATTATAAAGAAAAAAGATTTGTATTTTTTGTACCAAAATAAACTGTCACTCTTCTACTGACTCGATTTGAATAACTTTCGCCATTAGAAAGCTACTTTATCCAGAAAGTAACACAAGCATTGTAATATATCCCCTTCCCAATTTGTACTTGTTGTTGGTTGCAGTTGTAATATTATTGTACCTATAACTTTTTCACTAGTTTAGTTTTAATATTTACTCTTTTCAAAAATCTTGAAAACAATGAAACAATGTTCTAATTTGTATCCATTCAGGGTGGAAGACGCTGGCGACTGTGACTCTGTTTATACTAGTACAGTCGTCAACGCATTTCTCTAAGATTAAAAGATCATTGTTATGTGTATATATGAAAATTAAGAGAAAAATTATAAATATTGATTTGGTAAAATAAACTATTCTATTTTATTATATCACTCTATCAGCCACGAGAGCAGAGCAGTAATCATAAACGTGGGTGAACCCGTGGCGGAGAGCTAGTACAACATAAAATTATGTGAAACATTATTAAAATAACGTTAATCTTAAATAAAATTAAAGATGTTAACCATATTACATTTAAAATTTTGATTGCAATTTTACAAGCGATGTTTTACTATAATATAAAACACCTACACATCTTAAATTTGAAATGAAGTTTACTAACCCCTTTGATGTTGACAATTTATTCGACGGTTTTCAGTCATTCTAATTTGAATTATAAGTTAACTGCGAAAGCCTATCTGTATACTTGACACGCTTTTGGCCACTTTGTTATATCCAAGCTCGTTGAGTTGCACGGTCGACGAAAATAAAAATGGTTTATGTAACAGAATTCAAAACGGGCGTTTATTCAAATGCGTACAAAATGAACGATTGATAACAACATCATATAGTTGAGAGGGCCTACACGTAATTTTACGTACAAAATGCTGCGCGAATGCGTAGAACGTAACTGTCAAGATAAACATATATCGATCATATGAGTATAGGTCGCCTAACTTTTTTATGAAGGGCGCAAGCTTATCCTTTGGCGAGCCGAAGTTCACGATTTGTCTTAGTTACTCTTTTGTATTTTCTACGCATGAGTTTGTTGTACTGTATATATATTGAGTGTCCAACATTTTGCTTCAAGTATTGATGATTGATTATGACCGATAACCGAAGCGAATTGAAGAGGAAGATAATTATGATCATAGATTACCGTATTACCAAAAGAAATAATTTCAAAGTTTTACTTAATCTGGCCTATGACCAAACGGAAAACCTGCTAGAGGTACAAAAATAATAACACGCACGCCATATATACACATACATGTACACACACACTCACCCACCCGCTCACATTCATACACACAACCATACACGCACACAGACACACCTAACTCACAAACAAGATAATTAATACATACATTTCCATATAATTTCATTTGAACTTAGTGTTTATTTTGATTTTCTTACATGTTTTGAAGTTCATTATATATTTTTCTTTTTCTACTGTTGAATACAATTTTCCACTGTTTTTAGAGTACAACTTTTGCGTGGAATGGAAGCCTGGATATCCATAACAAAGGTTTTAACTAGCTTGGAAACCAGTCTCCCAATATCCTTTATTGACAACATTGTACTATTGTGTTTAATTGTGATATGGGAGAAAAATAAATTATATTATTATTATTATTATTATCGGTTAAACCGCCTACCTTTGTACTTGATAGATATAAACTATAAGCGTAAATTAATTTATCTTCTTTATCATACACATAGTTCAAGCATTTGCTAAAATATAAGAAGCTAATACTAAAAGATATCTAGGCCGTAAATAACGTTCCTTTTTAGACAACTGCTGCTCAGACATTATCGAGGACGTTTTAAGTACAAACAAACGATATAAATTAGGACAACCCGATGTACTTTATCTACAGATCTTTGATACTTCTATAACTATTCATTTTACTCGTTAAAAACTATAATAAATACAGTTAGACATACACAGTGCGATGACCTATTGTATTATATTTTTGTAATACCTAATTCGCTTCCATGACATGAATTATTAATACTGAAAGAGTATGATATTCTTTTGCTGAGCGTATGTATACGGTCAGTTACATAGAATACAATAAGTTGAATGTAAATGATACGCTGAGCTCCGCCAGCAGAAAGACCTTCAGTGTACTGCCAACCTACTTGGCAATCCTTTAGTTTATGCAAAACTTTAAGAAAGTAATACCATTAAAGCAACTTTTACTTAAACTCTTTAAACTGACCATTGTTCTCGGCGCCTGACACTTATGACAGAAGTGTTAAATATTCTGCAACAAAGCCAAGACTTTAAACGGTTACATACGTAACGGTTATATATATTGCGTAATTGACTCTAGGCTTACTTGTCACATGAAAATCTAATACCGCATTTGGGAAATGTATAGCACGGCATACCTGTTTCTCGTAAAGGGATTCCTTCCTGGGATTACAGGTGTGACGTTTATATTGCTGTATAAATATTTCACAAGATTTTAATACATATCCTAGAAGTAGGTTACTACCAGGTATTCTACAATCTATGTATTGATTTAAATCATGTTTATGAAGTTAATGGGTATATTTGGAGCTAAGGTGACTAAAATTAACTCAGTTCGTACCAAAATAATGAGTATACATGTTTATTATGCTTACACAATCACAGAAATGAGCGAGTGCGTAATAATCCAACAATCAGGCGAACAGCGACACATTATCACCCTTCATCATGTGCAATTGTTGCATTTGTGGAGCGTGCTTTATGCAAATGCTACAGGGATTTTAGTCGTTTTGTAAGATAAAACTACAAAATAAGATTTTTTAAGTAAGATTATATTACATTCACTCCAATTATACGTAAACAATGTGTTACATGCAGAATGCGGACGCTGCGGTAAGTAGATTATGCCCTATAATTATGGTTATATAATAGCTTGGATTTGCCATCGAGGAAGTCATTAAAAATTCGTCGCGTATGTCGACAGTCGTACTAGGAGAAAGAATTAAACTGATATAAATATATAATAATATGTAAATAGTGATGTAAAGTGGCCGACTCATCGGGCGGCGCGCCGGCCCGACGTATACATTGTGCCGCTAACCTAATTGGCGGCGATTCTTCTGAAAATGTAAATTTTATGACGATCATGTTCCCTGCTCATTTCATCCACATTCAGTAAGGTCTCTATCTACAATGTAATTAATTCTAAAGGTTATCTTCTCGCCGAAATTAGTTCCAAAATTAAGATCGTTAAGCGTTTGTATGTGCAAATATGTATATTCATCGTATAGATGGCGCGACATGAGGAATGTAGATATGAGAATGAATGAAAGGTGGCTTTGCCTTTGTTCTCGCATATTATCTAGTGTCGATCAGACGGGCTTGAATGATTGAGGGTGTGTGGGGTAAGATAGTTCGGGTTCGGTTGGGGAGGGAGAGTGGGCGCGCGGGTGTCGGTGCGTCAACCAGTGCTAGCTTTGTTTGCGTCCGTTCCAAACCGCAAAACACCCAGCACTCCGTCGCCACTATTCACTATCTATCCGTTTCACAGAATTTTCTTGTGATCTCGGGCTGTGCGATTTATTTAATAAATTTGCACACCCTTTGTTTCGCGGTACTCGATACGTCAGTATAATTATTATATTATCCTGTCTCTATCGTCGAGTCGATGGCCACATGTTATTATTATGACCGTTACTGTTAATGTAATTAAAATTATACTAGCAAAGCAATTAACTTTTGTGGCAGAGGATTTTGTGTAATTTGATTATTTAATTAAATTACTATTTATTAATAGTAAGTATTTATATTTTGATAACCATGTATGAAGCAGAACGTAATTAAAATAATTGAAAAAGATTTAATTTACTTTGAAATTATATTAATATCTCCAACATCTATATTTCTGTCGGCTTTTGTGAAAATGTAATAGTTTTAAGTTGAATAGTAGTTATTGAATATAATAAACTGTTTAACATCCGTATTTTATCCGTGCTTTTGATCTGTGATATCTATTTCCTCTTTCTTTAGAACAAGGAAAGAAAACTCACGACGTATGACGCAGAGGCATGATAGATCTATCAGCGCCAAAACCTTAACTCGGTTTATCTGACAAAACAGCAATAGTAATCGTCTCTAATTCGTGACCAGTATTTTTTGTCTCTTGAACGGACATCAAAGCTTCTCCATTTTGTGGGCCAGCGATGTGCGAGTAATACCCGTGATGCCGAACGTTTATGAATGTTTAACATGATTGTTTTGCTTATTTATTACGATGTATTTTCTATAAATAAGTGAGAATGAACCATACATTTAATAGGAAATCGTTAAAATTATAAAACTAAAATGAGAAATGATAAAATATTTACTTCTTTTTGTAAAATTTTATTTTATTTTTATTTTATTTTAACATTTTAGGAAAACTTACAGCTAAAATACATTATTAACATAATAACAATAAGGTGAAGGCCAATTAAAAGTTTTCACTGATATAAATGAAACGAATGTTTTCAAAGATAAAGTAAATTTCTTTTATATAACACACTCGACTACATTTTCCCGAAGGTTTTACTCGTGAATGACTGTTTTGTTAAACCGTACTTCAACGTAGGGATTTATTCAGAAGTGAGCACAGGAAAAAGTATCAGTAACAAGTTTGCGGGATTTGCACGATTGTAACTGTATCCACCCGTTTTTCGTTCACCGCTGTTGAATAAATACAGAAATGACGGGTGAAAGTTTTTAGTTCACGATTTATTGTGACAACCCTAGATGACTATAGTAGGATATATGCAGGAGCTTTTGTTTGCGCAAGCTTACACAACCACAAATCAAGTGGGAATGTGCCGGATTAAACGCTTACAGATCGTTGTTTGCGTGCATGCACATGTGTTTTGTGCCACACTTATAATTACGATCTAAAAACGAATCATTAATAAGGTACAGACTGATCTGCTTCCAGAAATGTTGTGTTTATGTTTTGATACAAATGCATAAACCATTAGATAGAAGACAAATAGGTAACTTAAAAAAATTACAATGGTTAGATTTGTAATATTTATAACTTTCGTTGAAAATGGATAGAAACTAGATTGGTAACATTTTAGTATAGGAATCTTTACAAATATGTCAATATTTGCTTTTCGTAACTATACCAATGTGTAGAATAATGATAAGGGCGCAATGGTTAAAATGATTGCCTCGCCACTGCGAGTGTTGTGGGTTCGATCAAATTGTTGTCCCAAATCTGGGTGAATAATACTTTACACACATACAATAATTTTTCATTTGTCTATTACAAAAAAAAGGAGAGATAATAATACGCTGACTGAATTCTAAGACATTTGTAATCTTTAGAAAGTTATTAGAGATTTAGTTTGCATTCCAGATTGCATGAAGTGCTTTACGAGATAGAACAATCTTTCTAAAGTACGGGAGCTGCTTAAAATAATAAAGTAGTTAAAAGTAAACTCAACAAGTTTCATTAACTAGTTTAGTACTTTATTCTGTTTTTGTTCTCTTACTTTACAGCTAAGTTTAAATTGTCTGCACAATTGTAAACTCAAAACCACATTTAATCGTGCAGTACATCTAAACGCAGCACAAACACGTTTTTAACTCACGTTAACGGATTTACGAGAATGTAATAAGAAAACCACAGTGTACTTAAATAACTGAAGACTACTAGAGTGCTTCTTGTATTGTAAAAAGCCAAATTGAATTTTCAGGTTGAGTAATGTAAAACCTCTATGTGTTTAACGAGCACAGCTGAATAACCTTTTGTTGGCAATTTAGGTATAGTAATAATAATAAGCTCATTTCGTACTGCGCTTTGTATGTCAGTGATTTGAGAGCGGTCATTTTGCGTGCATTGTGAAATCTCTGTTGCGTAGTTTTATTAACTTCAAGTCTAGTATTTGGCATTTCAGTATTGCTTCACAACTCTAACAAGATTACTACTGAATAATTACAACAGCTGACTTCGATTTTGATTCGTTACAATTAATTACATGACCAGAACTATTTGTCTCTTGAACTGACATCGAAGCGTCTCCATTTTGTGGGCCAGCGATGCGCGAGTAATACCCGTGATGCCGAACGTTTATGAATGTTTAACATGCTTATGATTTAATTATGATCAGTATGATTTGACATAATTTGATTTACATTGTTAGTTAATAATTGAGGTCGTCGTTAATATTTGAAAATGCTTTATTTATTATCGTAATTTGAAATGGTTTAATTGATCGTCTCGCTAGTATTTCGGGTTTGAACTTAACACGAGAAAATTAATCTAGAACGTGAAAAAGAATTTTCTTGTACAGGTATTTTCCGAGCTTGGTTGTTCTTTATGTCTGTTGTTTCAATGTATATAAAGATCCCCATGACACAGGGATTATCACTGATAAGATCTTAATAAATAGATATTACATATACAAATAACAGCTTCATTAAATAAAATATGTGAAAGCACCGACTCTTGATGAGAAACTAGAGTAAATATATTTAAAAAAAATTAATAGGTGTTTCTGCGTTAAGATAAGCGTGATCCTGAGATGTATTATGGAATTAGGTTTTTTGTTCGATTTTTTTTATAGATAGGTAAGTAAATGGTGAAAACTATATAGGTATATAGTTGTAAATATGTTAAGTATTATTTACAATTAATTTACGTGAAATAAATTATAATTATTTGTTATAAAAACAAGTCTCTAGAAGGCATAACAAAGCCATTTAGTTGATTTTATTACCTCAAGCTCAGTTCACGCTCGTCATTGGTTAGTAGAGGATAAAAATGTCCAGATAGATAATAAAACATGTTTTATATGGGTTGAACAAACACAAAAGATGCATTTTCTTAAGGTTATTTTTAGACGTTCTAATATTATAGCGAGTGTCTCTGACTGTAAGGCAATCAATGCTAACCCCGGTAACACTATTTCTTTAGAGGGGTGTAAAACTATTTTTAAAAACATTATTTTAATAATTCACAATGGCAACAAACATCAGCGCTATATTAAATAAAATGACGAAGGATCACTACTCTACACACATTTGTTCGTACGACACTAAGTTCTAGATCCGGGCTTTGCATTTGAAAGGCACATTTCGTACGACACTAAGTTCTAGACCCGGGCTTTGCATTCCAAAGGCACATTTCGTACGACACTAAGTTCTAGACCCGGGCTTTGCATTCCAAAGGCACATTTCGTACGACACTAAGTTCTAGACCCGGGCTTTGCATTCCAAAGGCACATTTCGTACGACACTAAGTTCTAGACCCGGGCTTTGCATTCCAAAGGCACATTTCGTATGACACTAAGTTCTAGACCCGGGCTTTGCATTCCAAAGGCACATTTCGTACGACACTAAGTACTAGACCCGGGCTTTGCATTCCAAAGATACATTTCAGCCAAAAATGTGTTCACATATTCAGCACTCAAGTTCTTCTCCTGTCGATCAATAAATTAATTTTATGTGGGCAGTTTGCTGCCCACATAAAATTAATTTATTAGAACTTAATAGAATTCCAACATAACTATATGACAAACATATAGTTATGTTGGAATTCTAATAAGTTTTCACTAGAAGATTTAACGTGGATCACACTGTTCAAAAGATTGCATTAAACTAAATAAAGGAATTATGATATACATAGCATACATACACTGGTTACTTTAATATGATTAAGCAAATGACATCAATATTTCGATAATAGTGTATTCTGGAATATTAATTATGTTTGCTAGTTTATTTGCATTTTAGTTAGAAATCCACTATTAAATATTATATATTAGGAAATTTCCAATACATGCATATCACGACATCTATAAACAATACGTTGTACAGATGCCAGTTCTATATAAGGACGAGTTACCGCAACCACTTATTATTTAAGAGATAACTCTCGAACTAAGCGTAATCCCTTTGTCTTGTGGCTACTTCACAATCATGAAAACGGCGGACAAAAAGATTATTCAGCTTCGGAACAACTATTTGTGCATGACAGATACATTCTTCATGTGTTCATTGAACCCTCAATGGAGCATTGATAATGGCGCGACGACGACTTAAACCATTGCCCTATACGTTCACTTAAATCAAAATAATCACTTTATAAAAATAGAATACAGGAATATATTAAAATACAAAATAACCAGTATGTCACGCACTATTAAGAGAATTCTATTTCCTGGCTTACGAAAACATATTTACCATTCGTTTCCCTCCCAGTTGACACATTGAACACGACAGTTGTCAGGCCAGTAAAGGAATTCTGAGGTCGGGATCAATCTGGAATATTATTTTTTCACAGCTTACGTCGTGTCCGCTTCAAGTGAAACTTGATCCTACGGGATACCTCATCACTATGTAGTAGTCACCTTTTTTATTTTTTATTCGTTTTAATATCGTTATTAGTCATTGATGACGCAGATGTTTTATATACTAAGTAAAATATCTCTTATTGTCAAATATGCGCTCAATCATTTTTCATTATAGGCAAAGATTGAAGGTGAAACTACGAGATACCCTACAAGATTAGAAGGTGATTAGATGAATATTTGGTATGATAAAGAATAACTCCACGTTTTGTACAAACTGGAAATTACTTTATTACTTACTAGATGTGCCCGCGGTTTCACCCGCGTTTATGATTACTGCGCCGGCCCCGTGGGACGTAGCGTAATGTTATATAGCCTATAGCCTTCCTCGATAAATGAGCTTTCCAACACTAAAATAGTTTTTCAATTCGGACCAAACTCTTCAGCTTTATAATATTAGTATAGATAATTACAGAAATTCAAAACACGGCTACGAAGAAGGTACATTGGATGCCAGATGCCCTTGGGAGTAACCAGAGACTACCACTACTTGTAATGATCCTCACGTTCCTGTTTTCCTCATTCATTAATTTGTGCGAGCTCATCAATCATACATTTACACTTTTATAGTATTCAATTATAAGATAATAATGATTGTTCTCAGCCAATAACTTAAAACTTCAGACTCCAAATTGTTTAGTCTGGCCAGCGCTTTGAGCGAAATGTCAATTATGGATAAATAAGCATCGCAACTATAAAGGAGACTTAATTATTTTGAATATTACTTACAGTAATGACTTTGATACAACAAGTTTGTTTTTATATTGTAAAGATATAGTTAAAACTTATCATATATTGTGTTATTATAATGCCAATCAAAATATTGTGGTACCTATATTATACTGATTTCAGCCCGCCAAGCATACAATAGAAATCGAGACCGTAGGCCGTGTCTAAACACATTTTCAGTCCTCTTTCTATCTTACTTTTTATTTAACTGCACGGCTATAGCTAGTTTTAACGTAATGTCTATAAATAGAAATTAGGGTCTAAAAGATCGTAGCCTAACAGCTTTTATTCATATATATCGTTATTTTACTTTTGGTAGCTATTTTATTCTTAATTTAACCCTAATCATTATTTACAGTATATAAATAATAGCTGCGATGTTAAAATTGGAGAACAAAATTGTTATTAAAGCTTGGATGCCGGTTGCAATAATCTAATGTAATAAAAACTAAAAGGCACAATTAAGTGGCTTGTAACTGAAACAAAATGTATTATAGTGGGCGCTGCGGGCAAGGACAAAACGTCTGTGCCCTGTGACCTGCTGTCAGATATATTTTGTGCAAATAACATTTTCTTATTTATAAGAAAGTCATCACAGGCCTTTGCATGTATTGTTGCAAGAGTATTCTAATTAATTAATTAATTGTAAATTTAAAAACATCTCAATAAAGAGATGTGGATTACTACAAATTTGTCATTTATAAATGAATGATTTTCATTCATTACATTTTTAAACAGATCACATGACGTTAAATGGCTCGCATGTTTGTGACGTCGTTATAGGACTGCTCGTAAATATTACAAAGTAATCTGTCACATGTACAAAATTTTTGATTGTAGGTAAAAAGACAAATAATCAGTATTTTAAACCAGTAATTATCGCACATTGCTGTGTAAAAAATTTTTTTGCAATTTAAAAAGGCTAGCTGTGCCTGTCGTATTTATTTTGGGTATGAGTGGTGACAAATTGTTAGGGCATGCCCTAATAGATAGGTAGAAAAACCCAATAATACTGAGCCTGAAGTCAAAATGTCTCTCGTTGGTCTTGTATCATACATTTACACATAGGTATGTATGCTTTCGATAATGATTTATGAAGGTCTGGTGTAATGTTATTGGATTTTTCTGTCAAGAAACTAGTAATAGCAGCACA
This sequence comes from Catocala sponsa, assembly GCA_963564715.1. Classification (NCBI taxonomy): domain Eukaryota; kingdom Metazoa; phylum Arthropoda; class Insecta; order Lepidoptera; family Erebidae; genus Catocala; species Catocala sponsa. Next base: position 13,149,665 of record OY751338.1, on the reverse strand, counting down.
TGACTGTATGCTCGTCCCGCACGTGGAGATAAAAATAAGCTTGTATAAGGGTGTTTCTCGAGTTATGCTTGTATATGGTCTTTCTATTTGTAAGAAACATTTATCTTCAGCAATTCAAATAGTTATAACTTGAAACAAATAAATATCTGTTACATTTCGATATAAGTACATTGTACAATCATTATTACGTAAATAGACATAGAATCACCGATGTCTGCCGCTGTTGTTAAAATAATTAATCTTTTTGGTAAAGCTCTAAACATCTGTTGAGCATTTTGTATGAAAAACAATGAACTTCTTAATATATTGAGATTGTATGTAATAATAATAATAATAATGTCCTCCAGAGCGATTTCGGTCACGGCGTATCTTAACGGAGACTGGCCATCTGTGTAGGAGATATTATAGTGCACAAGCGTGTGCGCAAACATAAGTGCACTCTCTGTTCCCTAACCCTCACGATTCGATGGGACGGTAATCTGACACGATCGGAGAGAGATCAGGCGCAGGACTAACGGCTTTACGAGCTTTCTGGGGCACGGGGGTGCCCAATACTGCCAACTTCCTAACTCCGGGCTGTTAATGAGATTTCTTAACAAAAAACCCAATAACTTTTTGTTGGCCCGACCCGGGATTCGAACCCGAGACCTCATGCAGAGCAGTCGCATTCACTACCGCTGCGCCACGGAGGCAGAGATGTATGTAGAAGCTCTACTAATAATAAATTTTAGGCGTAGGCCATAGTCTGCCGCGCTAAGCCCGTGCAGGACTTCACCTATCTTTGAGAACAGCATGTAGTACTTTTATATACGCAGATTGCTTCCTTAATTGACTTTTTAATACACATATAGCTTCGTAATTACAGAGGTGTAGGCTATGAGATCTCTATCAGTCCAATGGTCTTCCACTGGGCTATCACTGCTATTTATTAGCAGCATTAGTCATTGTTATTACACGAGCTAAGAGTAAGCTATTTTAAGGCGGGTACTCACTAGCAAGCTGTAACTGTAACCGAACATATACGTTACGAGGTTCTAATGTGTACGCGTGAAACGATCTTCACTCGCGACATTCATCGAGCGCCTTCACCGAGCGTACTCATCAAGCGAGCTGTAACAGATACAATAGCGAGGTGCTAGTGTGTACGAGAAGTCCACTTCACTGTGACCGTAACGACAAGCCGGATCTATGCACAGTGTTGGTTTGTAACGCCATGATATCGGACGACGTGTCTCTCGCTTGTACAGCATACATACTGATAGATGATTTACTCGATAATTATAAACGGCCACGTAGGTGGTGGATTCATCGAATGTATCTTGTAGTAATCTTTATCCTTTGGATTCAATAACACACTGTTTTCTTTGTAGGCATCTATCAACAAAAGATATTTATCTTTTGACCATTCACTCATGATAAAGAATAAACAATTAAAATCAAAGAAAATACTTCTTGGTTCGCAGCGTGTTACAACCTTCACTTTCGACGTCCACAAACGCCCTGCTAGCATCCTTCGATTCGCGGCAAAAACCGAAAATCGTCGGCTCACTGCGAGCCGCACGTGTTCCGCTCGTGGCAGGCTTGCGAATCACGTACACACTATGTTTTTAGGTTACAGTAACGTGCAACGGTTACAGTTACAAAATGTGTACCTGACCGTCATCGGCTCGCTGCGAGCACAGCGCGTTCCGCTCGCGAACTACGTATACACTATGATTTTTGGTAACTGTAACGTGCAACGGTTACAGTTACAGCTCGCTAGTGAGTACCCGCCTTTAAGTTATAAACCTCACTCTATAAGTAAGTGAAAACTTTGTCTTCTATTTACACGAATGCTATTCATTGAAATTAAACTACTATATACGGATTTTATCGCGTTGTTTATTTGACACTTTATTACAAATAATAATAGTATAGTAATAGTAGAAATAGTTTTAATAGTTTCAATAATTTAATTAGCTTAAAAATTAGTAAAGTTTAATAGTAATAGTAGAGTAACAGTTTTTCAAAATTTTGTAATAAAGTGTCAAATAAACAACGCGATAAAATCCGGATATAGTAGTTTAATTTCAATAAGTGAAAACTATTAACTTGTTAAGTTTTCATTAGAACACACAAGTTTTATGAGATGAGTGATACGTGTGAGTGTGTGTGATGAATATTATGAAGAGAAACTAGAATACATTAAGAATTTATTAGACAGACAGTGATTCCATTAGTTCATACACAGAATATTAATTCATTATACAGAGTGAATATTAGGTTAAGTCAATTAAATTTGGAAGTATATTTCCGGCGCTATCGCCTCATGTGTGTCGCGCGGCGCTGCACACTTTGTAGTGTTCATCAAACATTGGCTCGTTCCCATAGAATAACTTTGTTAGTCTACTACTCAGCGGCTTACATTGTGGCGGCACTTTTGCACCTCAATAAAGGCTCATTTTCAAGAACGTTACGTCGAAAGTAACTGCGCGTATCGCTTAAATTAGTTTAATAATTATGTTTGGTGGTAAAACGTGCAAGTACCTACACACCTAACATCATATAAAAATTGAACCCTTAATTTTGGGATCCCTAGTTTACTCGCTATATTCATTTTAATTTCTGTTGTTCAGTTTATGCACGTGATATAATAGTGCTAACAGATTACTCCGTTCACTGTCTGACACACAATAAAAACCTTTTAAGTTTCTTTGTTGAACAATAATCGAGTGAGAAAGAGGCACAATCAAACAAATATAAATATAAATAGCTGAAGAATATTTAATTTATTCCTGACTCATTTTATTTTACGAGATCCTAAAACGATATTACAATAGGGTGTGTGAGTTTTTAACGACCGCCACCGTCTCCAGAGGTTACGGCACTACAAAAACCAACTTAATAGAATGTAATTGAATCCGAACGCGTTTTGTCAAAGAACATTTTATTTTGTTACTTTTATTCAAAATCAGATATTCAAGACTTTTTTTCTCATAGACCACTTTTAAAATTTAGCTGGTTCCGGTGGACCCCCTGCAGCTGCATTTCTACCATATTCCTTGGCATTCATATTTATATTGGTGAAGAATCAAACAAGTTCAAGCAATTAAAATTCTTAGACCCCCGCTTACAAATTGTGAACCCCCATTTTTTTGTCACGCCAACGTAGACTCCCGTCGAATCTTCCGTGGACCCCTGGAGGTCTGGACCACTTTGTGAACTAATGTTCTAAATGAACGATGCGTAAGGGTTGAATTTGTATTATTAGATTTTACTGACATTGTTTACGTACACAGATCTTTTGGACTGAGCCCATGTAAGTACCTGTGTGTATCTATTATATTTATTCCCTATGGACGAACGGACACTCTCCTAACTGTAACCTATATTCGTAATGTTGTCACGCGATGTGTCATTGTCAAACATTACCTAAACCTTTACACGAAATGAATGTAAGTCATTTTGTTTAATAAATTGATATTTGGTAGTGGGTTACAGGTTCTCTAGTGTAAACTAGTGTTATATGAACGCCGTTATGTTGAAGCATACACATGATTACAAACTTCTACAAAAAAGCTAAAATATATTATCATATAATTATAATATGAATCCTGGAAAATCGGCACTTGTATTTAAGGTAGTTTGGTGTATACTCGAGTTTTAAGCTTTGGAGTATGTGACCTTATTGCTTCTTGGTATAATGGTGCCGACAGCCTTGATTTTGCCCGCGGCTTCGCTCGCGATAATCTAGATTTTCTCAATAAATTTCTATCCCTTGGAAACAGTAATTTTTTTCTGGATGAAAGGTAGGTGGCCTTTACTGTACCTTTGACAACGTGTATGCGAAATTTCTTGACGTTCTTTCGTGTAGTTAAAACGTGAACGCATAACTAACAAACAAACTCACTTTCGCATTTATAATATTAGTTTGGATTAAGATAACAGTTGGTTAGGTCATACAAAGCTGTTGCAAACTTTCTGCACATAGCCATGAGCGCTGACAATAATGCAAATAAATATAGTAAAACAAGAATTAAACCAGTACCTATTGCCAATTATACCCTGTCCAAATACTTGCATTGCATTGAATCCTCTAGGGGTGGAGTGTGTAATATCCATATTTTGACATATACGCGATAGACGGCGTCTCCGAACATAGTTGCAGTTTTAATGTAGCTCTTCAGAATGATCAGCCAAAAGAACCCAATAACTGTTTGTTATACTCTAGAATTCTATCCAGGACACCACGGGAGGCTATTGTGAGAGCTTTCTACGTTCAGCCCCTAAACCAACGCAGATAATAACTGAAATTATACCTTAATTTATTAGTTTGCGTGAATTAAAAGATTCGCCAATGGTCGTTATAATACACACATATACACACGCTCGCACGATTTCTAATGGATGCTAGTTACCGACAGGTTGCGGTTATCTTTGGTTTTCGGTGTAATACTGCACAAACTAATTTAGCCAACAAGCTTTTCATTTACATCTATACTAATAATATAAAGCTGAAGAGTTTGTTTGTTGGTTTGTTTGAACGCGCTAATCTCAGGAACTACTGGTTCGATTTGGAAAATTATTTTAGTGTTAGATAGCCTATTTATCGAGGAAGGATATAGACTATATGACATCACGTTACGACCCACAGCGGCGGCGCAGTAACGATAAACGCGGGTGAAACTGCGGGAACATCTAGTGTGTATATAAAATAACTTATACTGTTAATTCTGTCTGAGACAGACAAAACTCTGCTCTTTTTAGTACAATTTGAATTTAGAAAATAACAGCGGCCGTGACAAATGTACATTGACCGTACAAAAAGAAACATGACCGTTGGGTTATGGGCCTTGTTAGATTGGAATCCCTTGGCGCCCAACCCTGTAGTTACAACGGTCGTAGTGTATAGTTTTAGAACAAAGAATCAATATAACCGGCGAGTATTTTGCGAAGATCTGTCTCGCCATTAAAACAATAAAAACTAAAGCCACTGTGAGTAGAATAAAGCGGTATACAAGATTCAACACGAGGTGTGTATTTAGATTATTCTATCCAATAAGGGCGTCCCGAATCTGGGGATTAGCCGACATCGTTTAATTAATAAACGCAAATTTTGTATACTTACTTCCACTAATTATTAAAGTAAAACATGCGACGTGCTATGAAATTATTTTCCTCTTGTATAAAGACAAAGAATAGCTTGGTTTCTCGTTTCGTCTTGTTCAACGTCATGCTTTAGTGTTTTATGAGCTTGTTAAGATAGTGGGGACTTATTACCTGCAATAATAAAATAAACCATCTCATCACGAGACTAACATAGCACTTAAGTTTTAAACCCTTATAATACCTTTGATTTATTTGACTATTATGACTATTACTTGAAATTGGCGAAGAGAAAAGGGGATTTTTTGTTTATATTCTTTTTACAATTTTCAAGTAAAATATCAATAGTATTATTTTTAAATGATATTTTACTATGCATATGCTAATTTTGACATTTAACTTCACAAATATTTGTACGTCATTCAATATGGCAAACATGTGGAACAAAATTCATGTAACATCTTTCATGCATTTATATTTCTGTATGTATACACATGTTTACACAAATAAATTATTTTATCTTATCTTGCAAATATACTGCAAAGATATAGCCCATCTTAACGGTAAACTTGATTCAACAAATTACAACTTAATAAATATTAAACCAGGTATCTGTAAGTCGTTGCTTCTACATAGAAGGAAGTAATTCATACTAAATCACTGCGCTCCAGCGAGCTATCCTTAGGCCACCCTTCTTTCTGTTACCACCGGCTTTCAAATATTAGAAAACATAAGTGTGTGCTTTTTGCTAATGATGTGTCAGTAGTAATCCCTACTATATCCTTATCCTTACTTCCTTACTAATATATTATATTATAAATTCGAAAGTAACTTTGTCTGTCTATCTGTCTGTCTGTCTGCTACTTTTTCACGGCTAAACTACTCAACCGATTTAGATGAAATCTGGTACAGATGTAGTTTAAAACCTTGGGAAGGACATAGGCTACTTTTATTGATGTAGGTACCACGCGGGCGGAGCCGCGCGCAAAAGCTAGTAATATTATAAATGCGAAAGTAACTCTGTCTGTCTGTTACGCTTTCACGCCTAAACCACAGAACCGATTTCGATGAAATTTGGTACAGAGATAGACTTGACCTTGGGAAAGGACATAAGTTACCTTTTGTTGTAAAAAGGGGCATGAAGGGATTGAAATAAGGGATGCAAGTTTGTATGGGAGTTCGTCATTATCTCGCCTAAACCACAACCGATTTTGATTAAATTTGGTTCAAACATAGACTAGACCTTGGGAAAGGACATACGTTACCTTTTGTTGTAAAAAAGGGTATGAAGGGTTTGAAATAAGGGATGTCAGTTTGCATGGCAATTGTTCACTATCGCGCCTAAACCACTTAACCGATTTTGATGAAATTTGGTACAAAGATACACTAGACTTTGGAAAAAAGAAATTGGTCACCTTTTGTTGTAAAACATGGTATAAAGGGGTTGAAATAAGAGATGTAAGTTTGCATGGGAATTCGTCGTTATCGAAGATAAAACCATGAGACTTTGTATTTAGGCACTTGATAAGAAGTAAATAAGTAAAGTTGCCGCTATTTTAAAATTTGGGGTTGAAAACCTACATGAAATAGCAGGCGAAAGTTCGTGCGGAAGCCCTCTATTTTTACAAAACGTTTATATTCAGCAACATTGTTTAATTTATAAAAATGCCGCTTAATAAATATATACACGTAGCGCGAGTACTGGACACGCCAAGCGCCATACACAATGAAAGACGCGCCGGCGGCGGTGTAGCGCAGCGTAGTGAGGGAGTTTGTAACATTTGCAGAAATGTAAGGTGTTGGGTTTGGGATGAATGTACGATGTCCCACAAAAAAGCAGTCGAAGCACTATATCGCGCCATGAAAGATATCAAGAGCAACGAGGGTATCATGGGAGGGATGGTGGTACTTTTAGCTGGTGACTTTAGACAGGCCCTGCCGGTTAGTTTTGTCTGACTACAAATAAATATTCATGTACAACTACACAACGATTTTCACGCAGGGTAATATGCAGCTGCTCTTCTAAAAGTCGGAGAAAATTGTATGCTAGCAGACAGTAATGGCATGATTACACTAAGTGAATTCTGTCAAATTGTCGATAACACAGATGATTTAAATAATAATATCTATCCAGATCTACAAATAAGTATGGGCAATCGAGAATAGTTGTGTGACAGGTCAATTTCGGCGCCGACAAATGAGACAGTAGGCCAGATAAACGAACAAATTACGTCAGATGCTGTCTATTCTCAGTAGACAATGTTATGGACACTGAACAAGTGACATCGTACCCTATCATCTATCTGTATCTCAACTCTTTAGAATTATCAGGAGAGCCTTCCCATAAGTTAAGGCTGAAAGTTAATATTTCAGTTCTGTTAATGAGAAATCTTGACGCACCAAGGCTATGTAATGGTACGCCGGTACACGGCAACAAATTACTCACCTAGGACGCAATATTATAAAAGCTATAATCATGACTAGAATAGCAAACGGTGAATATCTTTTAATTCCCCGTATTTCGATAATTCTGACCGATTTGCCATTTCAGTTTAAAAGAGTGCAAATTCCACTAAAAGCAGCATTTACGATAATAATAAACAAAACTGTTTTCTGTTGGCAACTTTACGTGGCGTACTCACGAGTATCATACCCGCAAAATTTTTATGTTTTAGCAAAGGATGGGAAAACAAAAAACGTAGTTTATTAAAATGTATTAAATTAAGCTATTCACAGTAAACCACGGCATTAATATGTGAATTATTTGCAAAATAAGTTTATTCAAAAATTAAAAATGCTGCCCAAAGTAACTATTCCACGCGGTCGAAATCGCTGACAAAAGCTAGTAAGCCAGTAAATAAAACTTTAAATAACATAAATAAATATATGAATAAAATATTAACTGAATACATAATTAATTGTTAAATAGAAATGTATTTGACAGTAAATTTAATTTAAAATTTGCATTATAGCGGGAGCAGCGCCATATTTAAGTTGTTAATTCATCTTTAAAATGTTTAAGGCTTTAAACTTTGGTATCACTATTAAATTCTTGAAATGGGTTTTCTTCAAGAACAATCCAAGTTTGTTTAAAAAAGTATATCAAAACAATGAATGCCGTGAAAGGGATTCTTTTAGCAATTTCATTGGCGTAAACAGCAACGCAGTTAAAAAAACGACAAGTGCGTTTTTATTTAGGGAAAATAAACGAGGAGAATACACGAAGTTTAATAGTAGACTGCCTTTACCTATATGCATATACTTGGTACTGCTAAGCCGAATAATATACAACGCTATGCTACTAATTAGCTATAATATAACTCAAAATCATAAATGAATATTATTATGCGAAATAAACAACAGCAGAACCTCGTGAAGAGAAATTGCATACCATGGTTACATAGAACCTTTAAATAGCTAACAAATTATGGGATAGCACAGGTCTGCCTGTCTATGTCTTTACGGAACTGCAGGCGTAATAATAATCTGTTATTGAATCCGGTGTAGGCGGATAAAATAAATAATCTAGATTACATTTCAATTATTCTTCGTTCATGAAGTACTAATTAAAATTGATCTCATGTATACTATAATGTAATTAACATTGACACGCTTGTAAATATTTGAAATTGTAATATACAGTTTTGTAATAAACTGTTGCTGCAGTAAATACAATGGTAATTATTGTCCGATGTCATCGAAATATATACACTAGACAAGGAAGATCGACCGAAGATATACAACGCGTACCAGAAAACCGTAGTCATATTTAAAGAATCAACGTGCTCTTAAAAATAAAAAGTTATATCAGCCTACAATATTTTTCATACTGCCAAGGTGCCAACCAGACATATAGCCCGCCTAGATTTACTATGAACGTATGATATCACTCAATGTGGTACCAAAATATGGATAAGGTGTCTGACGACGGAATAGTATCCCTTTTTAAAGGCAACCCAAACTTGTTTGGCTGCAATCTTCCATGGAATAGAGGTCCAAATCTAATTGATTTCGTTTAAGCGCAATTCCAAGCTCCAGCGTGAATCCTGCTGTGTTCCATCACTTTTATTGAATTATCACGCGATTGTCGGGATTTATCTAATTCATGGGTTCCATTTAATAGCCTCTGACCGTAAGGTATGGTTATATTTTATGGTCATATAAGGCTGTTACTCTGGCTGCAGTACAACTCTCAAGTCATAGTTTTTAATATAGAATAATATTTTGAAGATGAAATGAAAATGATTTTAACCTGAAAAGATGATGTCGATACATAGCGTTTCTGAGCAGTTTATGATGTAAATTAATTGAATAAGTATTATTATATTCTGATAAATCTATCTAGAGTTTTTAAGTGTGTACGAACTGTTATATGGATTTCAATTTAGATTTTAGATACTTTTCACCAACACAAAACGATAAAACGTAAAAAATTGTATTTAGGGCAAATGAAATCTGTTATTTATAAGTTCCAAAAGTAGTGACATTGATAATTACAATTTTGCAGGCTCTGTATCGTATGATTAGTACTCCTGCTGCAAGGATGCAAAATGTTGCAAGGATCAAAAGATCTCCGGCTCCAAGTTTATTTATTTAGCTCAAATAGCACAAGAACATGTCTAGATATAATTTCAATTTCAAATATTGAACTTTCCAAAGATGTCTAAGACTAATATTTTCCTCTATTTATGTTCTCTGTTCTGAACTTGATATTACTTCTTAGCTCGTATTAAGAGGGTTTTAATTATGGTAATACCATCGTATAATCGGTCGTTACAGAGGTTTATGACAGCAGTCACGTTCATTAGTGGAAAATTAACGGGCTCATATTATGAGGATATCAATAACCTTGTCATTTTTAACTAAGAACTAATACATGGTTTAGTCAAAATAAAGTAGGACCTGAATTATATTAGTTTATGATTGCGGGTTTTATAGAATATTAAAGAAAACATTCAAATAAAATGAAGGATCCTTGAAATATGTTGTCTTAGAAACCTCTGTTGAATAGCGCCCAAGGTCGCACTAACAATAGCTACGTAAACCTTAGCTTGGCTGCCTTCGGCTAAGGCTCTGCTCGGCGAATTTTGTAAAAGTTGTAGTTGAATTGAATTGCCATTTCTACGGACTAACAGTAAGAGCGTTTCGTACATTGAGTAGATTTTCTATAAAGCACTTTCTCTTCTATTTTGAGGGCAATAAGGAAAAAGCGTTCGGTTCACAACGGCGGTTGCAGAGTAATATGAATTATATTTACCTTCTTTTGCTGCACAGATAGTTCCCTAAAACCTTTTACTTTATTAGTCATTTTTTACCATGTTATTATTATTATATACAACGTTTAATTTAAATGTGTGGTGGTATATATTATGTATAAGTATAATTACATAAAAAATCAGAGACTCTCTCACAAAAATAATTAGTAAATTTGAATTTGATGAGATAATGAATTTGTAATCTTTACAGAAAGATGTTGCTAAGTTGTCTAGACTTGCCTGCAAAATTCATAAAACATAGAAAACATCGCAAATAATTGTAATAACCATGATATGTACTAATAAAGAGTTTGTTGATAGGAAAGGACCAATTTAAAAATAATATAGCAATTTAGGATGTCATAACCTTTGACCATGTGCACGTTACGACTCTTATACACGACCACGCCCTTCTGGTATACACTGTATATAATATGTGTACTGCACTATGTTTTATTACGTAACTTGAATATTACAAAATTACTTTTTGGTTATAATCCTACTAATATCACAAGTGTAAAAGTTTTTGAAGATGTGAGTTTTTGGAGGTATGATCGGATTTGGATAAAACATGACACGCAGATTCATGTTCTGGCTTAACATATAAGTTACTTTTTATTTCTGTATGCGTTCCCGAAGGATTCAGGCGTGCAAAGTTGTTGCAGACATTAGTATAAAATAATAATAAAACAAAGTACTACGTACAGTTATATAAAATTTTATGTTTTTGGTTAAGATAATCTCATAATTATTATACTAGCGGTCGCCAAGTGGTCGAAATTCAACCATAATTGATTTAAATTTTAAGTTTGATCGTTATTATGGTTTTATTGTCTATAACTATACCCTTATAATCACATTTCATTTAGTCACTTACTCTACATACATATGTAACCATAGTTACGAAAAATTTTACGACATCAGACGACAAATGCCGAAATACTACGAACGCGATTCGACAGCTTGTGTCAAATGCATGGTTGTGTGCGTGTAGTGTTTTTTCATTAATTTAATGTATTTCTAATGCATATTTTATAAAAATATTAAGATTCGCCACTCCTTCTCCATATAAACTTTAACTATTCCAAATTTCATATTCCTCCGTCCGCGCAATTTTCGTAAAAAGGGATACAAAGTTTTTGCTTCACGTATTAATATACTAGCTGTGCCCGCGTTTATGGATACTGCACCGCCCCCGTGGATTGTAGCGTGATGTTATATAGCCTATAGCCTTCCTCGATAAATAGGCTATCCAACACAAAAATAATTATTAAATTCGAACCCGTAGTTCCTGAGATTAGCGCGTTCAAACAAACAAACTCTTCAGCTTTATAATATTGGTATAGATAGATATGACATGCCTTACTATATTCCATTTTCAATTTAAAAACCACTATGTAGTCATTAAAAAGAATCTAGAATTAGTTACAAAGTGACAGTTGTAAATCTTAAACTTAAATTTTAATAAGTTACGACCCGGTATCCAAGGCATAAAGCCTCAATAAGAAGAACAGCAATTTTGGCACCATTATACAAAATACCGAACACACTTAAATATTAAAACGATAAATCAAAGCTGAAAGAATTTACCCTCTAACGGTAAGGATAATATGAATAACAAATTGTTAAAGCGAAATTGAAATGTCCGTTACAATGATGATACCAAAGCCGACCAGTCATACAACTAACGTCCGTTCACGAGCATGACGTATGGATCCTTTAGCCCTAAGGTTTTACTAATAAATATTTTTTAGAATATGATATGTAGCAATATATTTAACAATTCTGTCCCCGTACAAATGTGTTTTTATGTAGTATGCTCGTATTTTGTTATTTCTCAGCACTAAAACTTTATGGAAGTAGCCATAGCAAAAGTTAAATGCTATGGGTCAATAGGTACAAATCCAGTGTTGGTATCTATGAAAGATGTTTTTTAAGTGAAGAGGACTTCTAATTTATAGTTCCTAAAGGTAAAGCTAAGAGATGATATATTTATTTTATTTATAGGTATTAATTGGTCGCGCTGCAGTAATGACTGCGAGGGCTGTATGTCAAGCCTCGGGTTCGATTCCCAGGTTGGGTTATCGGCACGAAGTCTATACCTATATCCAGTAGACAGTAATAGGCTCACCACTTATTACATAGGACGTTATATAGTAGCGGACTCCATTGTCTGTCCTTTAGGAGATTAGTAACCCCCGAAGATAATCCAAGTGATTGATTCTTCAAAAGCTTGTTTTACATATCTTTGCGACTGAGCCGATCCACACCAAATAAATAGATGAAAAATAATTGCAAATTCAATCTATAAAAGGCTCTGAAAAAAGTAATGACCAAAAAGATGAGACTCGCGCCGCGTAATCAAAGGAAAATGAAACCAAAGACTTTTTCATAATAAACCAAATTTTATTATTTGATTTTTCAAGCGAATTTTCATTAATGTAAAGAAACAGCACTCCCACTAAAAGCGTCGTGTAAAATATATATTATACTTTCCTTACCTTTCTATTTAACTAAACCTTAATTTAGTCACGACCTTTTCATTCGTCAAAAGACAAGTAAGTGTGGTATAAAATAGAAGGTAAAGTAAATAAATATCTCCTTTTACTATCTGGATATATATACGGTATCAAAGTCCATATTATACATATACCTACCTGGCTGTGGTATACGTATATCACATATATTAATAGATTTATTTGCTGAATCATACTGAAAGGAACGTTTTTTCTGAATGTTTGGGATATATTCGTTACGATTTGATTCTGGGTGATACGTCAGCATGTCACGGATAAACGAAATCAAATGGTCTCTCGGAAACTTAGTTCCAAACTAATGTTATTACGTAAATTACACCAATCACGTGTTATTACTCTCCTTTATTTTAGGCGAAGGTGACTTGTTTGTTATTCCTGTACTCGTATTTGAAATATGTATTTAGAGCTTATCCATAGAAGTACCTACCTTCTCGTAAATATTTACTATGATCTCTCTTTGGGTAAATGTTTATTTAAAATATATATTTTATTAAATAAACTCTATTTATATAAATACTTGCAATATAACGTGACTAAAGACTAGAGCAAGGCTTAGTTATAAAAATGAGTGCACCAGTTTAAACAAGGATATTTAATACATTGCTTAATGACTTTGAATATTCGACTACCGTCAAAAGCGGCAACTTTACCGCTGTTTTGGACGATAATTGGAATAAGATAAAAAATAATTAACTCTCATAAAAATTACGGATATCATCATGGTCGATGTGGCTTAGTGTTTGTTTTATATAGGTTTTAGATCAAAAGACCTCCTCAGATACAACTTTTATAGCCATTTTTATGGAGATGGTAAAGTAGACACACTTGTGATAACTTGACCATTTCGTCAGATTTTGTAGAAAATGTATAGACGCCTTGGACATTGGGTTAATACACTATTCCGATCCACTCAATGACATTGTTTATATACAAACTTAGAACAAAACTACTGCCTAAAATGGCAATACCAGAGATTTGGTAAAGTTGCCACGGGCATGCTATATTTCCGTACTTTCTTTGTAATGGTTAGGGTTAGCCTGTAAAGTGTATAGGGCCGCAGACAGATACACACGTCAAACTTATAACACATACCTTTTTGGACCAGAGGTTGAAAAAAATTAAGATGTAATTAATTTGTTTGAATGATGTTGAAACAATTGTAAACCAAATTTGGTGTAGGTATGATCACGATATCCCGTGCCGACTTGCATCGGAACTTGTCAATACTTGCTAACTACGGCCGACGCGCTCAAACAATCGATGTGCTTGTTATAATTTGTCTTTCTTTTACAGAAAACACATTGTTTTTGTTCGTTCAACATGTCAGTGAAATTACGCAGTTCTAAAAAGGATATATTTTTAATAGGTGACAAAACATTAAATAACGGGATCAAAACTTCCTTTTAATAGACAAGTCTGAGCAGTGTTATTTTACAACATTCGTCAAGTGAATTTAACTGTAAATTAAAGTGCAAATCTCAGTCTTCGCGAGTGTATTATATATTAGGCGAGTGTATTATATATCTAATGTATTTTGGCTGTGAAAGCACTTTATCAGGATTTGTGCTTTTTGAAGTCGATTAGGGCTTATAAAAAATCGATACAAACGTCTCGAAAGCAGCTTTACAGAAATTAAGCCGTCATCTATGGTATTTAACCGATGAAATAGCTGCCTCATCATTATTTGACGACGATGTGGACCAAGTAATTAAAATAAAACCGGACAAGTGCGAGTCGGACTCGCCCACCAAGGGTTCCATACAAATATGACACGGTTAACTCAATTCAAAATATGGACCTCCGTTTCTTGCATAAAGATCCTGTTTTTATGATTTAATTACAAATGTATAGTTTTCAGATTTTCCCCTGTACTTGTAGTATAAGACAGTATTTCTTGCCAAATTTTATAGTTCTAGGTCAACGGAAAATACCCTATAAATTTTGATTCCCTGAGAGTGTCAAAATATACGTTTTTTGCAGCATATACAGCCGTATCTTTTTTTTACGTAAACTTAGAAGTTTGATTTTTTTACAGCTTCAAGAGGCTGTAGTTTTGAGTATATAGTTTTAATTTCAACTCGATACCTCCACTCGTTCCTGAGATACAGGGTCTTGACAGACAGACGGACGGACGAACGGGCAGACGGACAACAAAGTGATCCTATAAGGGTTCCGTTTTTTCCTTTTAAGGTACGTAACCCTAAAAATGGTTGAAAATTTAACCAAAGAGAATTCATCAACCCATGGTAAACGCTACATCCCATCCAAAGAAGAACTCTGTGGTTCATTGTATGCTAAGTTTCATTAGTAAATATTGCTTCTTATACACTCCATTTTTTTTAAATTACTAATTATTTTAATTTTTTTAATTTAGATAAAAACATATACGGCTTCGTATCAGTCAAAAGTAAAGCGTTGTTCATCCGGTTTCAAATTGATGACAGTTTTCTGAACGAAGAACCGTCTTTATGGCCAAATAATGCTTTGTATCAAGATGCCAAAAAGAAGGTTTCAGCGCTGAAGGCAGTAAATGATACTGCTGAAAGAACGGTCAAGATAATGTAAGAATTTCATGGTTTAATTACAGTTGAAGAGGAACAAAAGCAATTTTTATTACGCTGCGTACACCGGAAGATTTACCCAGACTAAAAAACAAACCTTAAAAATAAATTTTCATAGAATAATGTTTTTTTATGTAAAATATTAAATAGTAATATGTTTTGGGTATATTAGTGTTTTATTTACTAAACAAACTCGAACTTCTAGAAATCTTCTATACCAACCCGGAACAAAAATTTATATTTTATGTTTGGTATCAAGTCGGCACGGGTTGTCATGATCCAATCGCAATAATATTTATTATTTAAGCTAATAAAGTCATTTAGAAAAAAAGAGGGTATGCGATTTTATCTTCGAGAAAAAAAAATCCTACCTTATTTCTTGGTACAGCCTTGTATATATTTCACCGGAATAATATAAGAACCGCCCGTTTATAGTGAAACGACATATTGTGCACTGATAATAACTATAATTATGCTTGCGTTCACATTATAATACATTAATAGTTTACGATGCAACAAGCACCATAGATTTTTACAACCTAGAAATTTCCTACGAAATAATTACAAACAGATCGAAGGTTTTGTTTCTGTTTTATTAAATAATAAAACAGAATTACGTGATTACAGAAATATGTAATCACTATAACGACTGAGTGCCTTATACCGTAAAAAAGAATGTCTATCATTGTTAATTTTAGATGTCGTTAACAATATTACACCAGTATACAATGTGATTAAATATAATGACCACCAAAAATACTAATTGCGCAGCAAAATATGCTTACTAAAATATATCATAACGAGCACCTATACGCCTCAAATCACTGCATTCCGTCTCGGAAGGGTTAGGTTATGTTAGGTTCCTTTCTAAACCCACCTAAAAATAGGAGCCCTATAAGCGGGGCTTCGTCGACTTATTTTGATCTCTTTAAATATATTTTGCTGTGCAATTTGGTGATCATTTACTATTTTTGACTGTTATATTTTACTATATCTGCCGATAAGTTAAACATAAGCCGTTTACAATATGCCTAGTTTTATTATAAACTGACAGTTCTTATAATATTGTCGGTATCAAATATAGGTAGAATAAAGTAATTTTCTCCAATTATTATAACCAGGAGCGCTACGTACGTGCATGCGTGCGCTATAAATTCTGAATGTCTGATGTTGACCACGTAAATTATTCCTGTACTACCACTCAGTTACAAAAATATTCAGGAAGACAACATGATAAATTCTAAACTCTGAAGGTCTGTTGATAATTGAAAATATTAAGTAACATCTAGTCTATTAAATATAATAAATAATTATAATCAATGTTACAGTACAATATCTTTGTGCTGTATCTACAATCTACATCGCAATCTTATGATCTTTATCGCACGTTCAATATCTATTAAATGTTTCTACTATCCGTGATCAACACGTAGTCGTTAGTATATAAGATGCACCTTTGGATAATTATAACTAGACTATACTACAACTTTGTCTCATTTATACCTAATCATATACTGCCAAGAAGTTTGGCAAATTGGTGACCCCGACGAACGAATACGCAGCAAGAAACATGGCACAATCACCATGCAAGGCGAACATAAATCAGCAAGGAACACTTGAAGTAGCTGCTGGCACCTCGGTTTTATCTCGCATTCCGGAATTTTGGAAAGACCAACCAAGATTATGGTTCACGCAACTAGAAGCCATATTAGCACCACAGAAGCAAGGAGACGAATACAAATACTGTACAGTAATAGCAAAATTATCCAAGGAAGAAATACTACAAGTTAGTGACCTAATCACTTCACCACCGACTACAGATAAATATAAAAACATCAAGGAACGTTTAATTGATTGTTACGAAGAAACAGAACAGCGACAGTTTCAAAAATTAATATCAGAGACAGAACTCGGTGAACAAAAACCTTCGCAGTTATTACGTCAAATGCGAGTCCTCGGGAGAGGAAAAATCAGTGACGAAACAATTAAACTACTATGGTTCAGGCTTTTACCAACATCAGTTACTACGGTTCTAGCAGTTACGGAAGACATGGAAATTGACAAACTGAGCCAAATTGCAGACAAAATAATAATGAATTCAAAAGTAACCGAAATATCAGCTGTTAGCAACGACACTTCAAACGACAACAATACAGCATGCATTTTAGCCCAGCTAGCAAAATTACAGATAGATATTGACGCAATTCAGCAAGGTCAATATGGCTATCGACCCAGCACGCACAATCATTTCAAGAAACGTCAACAATTCCCGATTATGAGGCCGAGAACAAACTATAGAGGAGCAAATCGATTTTGTTACTACCACGAAAGATTCGGAAAATATGCAAGGAACTGCATTAAACCATGCGGTTGGAAACCAATGACTTACGTACGGAACCAGGGAAACGAATAAGAGCACAGACAACGGCGAAACTCTGTGCAATCCACCCATCCAATCGCCTCACCATTACCGACCGAAAAAGTGGTATGAAGTTTTTGATTGACACGGGCGCAAATATTTCAGTCATTAGCAAGCAACAGAGATATTCAATTTTACAAAATGAACAATACACACTATACGCTGCAAATGGGACTAAAATTAGGACTTACGGCGAGAAGACGCTTACCTTGAATTTAGGACTACAACGATGTTATAAATGGAATTTTATAATCGCCGATGTTACACAACCAATAATTGGAGCAGATTTTCTAGAGCACTATAAACTATTAGTCGACATAGCAGGTCGCAAACTTATCGACAAAGTTACAGAGCTGACAACGCATGTAACTTCAGAAAAAGCGACACAACAAACAATTCGTACTATCGCAGTGGGAACGAATTCACGTATTACGCAACTTTTAAACAAATACGAAGACATCACGAAAGAGTCCTCTCTACGCAATGCGCCCAAACATAAGATTGAACACCACATTATCACTACAGGACCACCCGTCGCAGCTCGGGCAAGACCATTACCTCCAGAAAAATACGACATAGCCAAAAAGGAATTTCAAAATATGATAGAGCTCGGAATTTGCCGACCGTCAGATAGCCCATGGGCAAGCCCATTACATATGGTAAAAAAGAAAAATGGCGAATGGAGACCGTGCGGAGACTATCGAATGCTCAATAGCACGACAGTACCGGACAAATACCCACTACCAAGATTAACTGACTTTACATACATATTAGAAAATAAGAAGATACTAAGCAAGATAGATATACGCAAAGCATACCACTGTATTCCTGTTAAAGATATAGAAAAAACAGCCATCATCACACCTTTCGGACTTTTTGAGTACTTAAGAATGCCTTTCGGATTACGCAATGCGGCACAAACATTTCAACGATTCATGGATTCCTTATTTAGAGATTTAAACTTCGTATTTATATTTGTAGACGACTGTGTCATCGCATCGGACAACGAAGATTTGCATTATCAGCATTTAGAAACGGTTTTCAAACGTTTACACGAGAATGGAATAACCATTAATCTCGAAAAATGCGAATTTCTCAGAAGGGAAATAGATTTCTTAGGTTATCATATAACGAGCCAAGGAATACAACCTACCGAAGAAAATTACAAAGCAATCATGGAATTTCCCAAACCGAAAACAATTCAAGAATTAAGACGATTTTTGGGCATGGTCAATTTCTACAGAAGTAATATTCCACGCGCAGCGGAAAATCAAAGAATTTTAAACGAATATCTACATGGTTCAAAAAAGAACGATAATTCACCTGTTCCTTGGACAACGGAAGCAGACAAAGCTTACGAAAAATGCAAGGAAAGCATGAAAAACGCAGTGTTAACAGTGCATCCTTCCCGCAACGCATCACTAGCGCTCATGACCGACGCTAGTGCTACTTGCGTTGGTGGAGTTTTACAACAAAAATCCGGACGCAATTGGGAACCATTAGGTTTTTTTTCACAAAAATTGAGCGAAACTCAACAAAAATATTCTACGTTTGACAGAGAGCTGTTAGGAATATACATGGCCGTCAAACATTTTCACAGATTAATCGAGGGAAGAGAATTTACAATATTTACGGATCACCGACCTTTGACATACGCATTCTCCCAAAAACCATCATCAAACGATACACCGCGACGGGTCCGGCAGTTAGATTTCATTTCACAATACAGTACCAACATTCAACACATAAGCGGACGTGACAATATTACCGCCGATGCCTTATCTCGAATAGAGGAAATATACGTGCCATCACCCATCGATTACGCTGAATTGGAAAAATGTCAATCAACAGATAATGAACTAAGTAAATTACGTGACAATAAAAGATTAAAATTCAAAAACATTACGCTTCCGGGTTCCACAATAAACATCACCTGCGACACGTCTACTGGAAAAAGCCGCCCCTACTTACCAAAGCAATTTCGCAAACAAATTTTCGATACCATTCATGGTATGAGCCATCCAGGAAAAAGAACTACGAGAAAAATGATAACCCAAAGGTATTTATGGCCGTATATGAACAAAGATATCAATAATTGGTGTAGATCATGTATAGCCTGCCAAAAATCAAAAATACAACGACATACGATATCACCTCCTGGTACATTTATGACAGCGCAACGTTTTGAACATTTACATATTGACATCGTCGGACCACTTCCGATTTCACAAGGGAAGAGATATTTAATCACAATCATAGATCGTTGTACGTCATGGCCCGAAATATTTCCGGTAGACGATATAACTGCAGAAACAGTAGCCAAGACACTTTTCGAAGGATGGATTACTCGTTTTGGATGTCCATTGCGCATTACTACGGATCAAGGCCGACAGTTTGAATCAAGAATATTTGAGTCACTCTCACAATTTTTGGGAATACATAAAATTAGGACAACACCTTATCATCCGCAATCCAATGGAATGATAGAGAGATTTCATAGAACTTTAAAGGTGGCGTTAATGACAAGAGAATCCAACGAAAATTGGTTAAAAGAAATTCCAACAGTTTTACTCGGGTTGCGGAGTAGCTTGCGAGAAGACACAGGTTATAGTTCAGCAGAGATGACATATGGAACGCCAATACGACTCCCTGGAGGATTTTTTGAGTCATCAGCAGCACAGTTATCAACGTACGAAGAGTTTGTAAAACAAATTCAAAAGGACATCACACAAATGACATCAATTCCGAAAAGAAAAAACCACAACCAAGCTATATTTGTGCATCCCGAACTCAAAGAATGCTCACACGTATTTGTTCGGTGTGATAGAATTAAGAAAGCCCTGACACCGCCGTATGAAGGACCCTACCCAGTAATTAGTAAAACAGATAAAACATTTTGCATTAGAATTAGGGATAAAGAGACAGTGATATCAATTGATAGATTGAAACCAGCATTCATGATCAATGACGAATCAAACTACGTGCCAGATTCAAAGGATTTCTACAGGCATTCACACACGTACACTACACGATCGGGACGTAAAGTAAAGCCAGTAGTACGTCTATAAAAAATCGCTGATATAAGCAAGCTATTCGTATATATATTAACATAGATCTTAACATATACCATTAATTCACAACTACTCGTAACAACAAGACATCTAAAATGGGAAATCAAAGTTCTAAGGACCAGATAACATACAATACGGACAGTTGCCTCAATCAAAACGAAGCGGACAAACTCCGTAACCTGATCCAGGAGGACTTACGGTGGACAAGAAATGTTGCAATGGGACAGATTATTTTAACAATCGGCGTGATCCTACTTTACGGCATAATGAAAACACTGGACAGAAGAATGAAGAGTTTAACGGAAAAAAATAATAAACACTCGTGCAACAGCTAAGTCAAAATTACATACGTCAGCAAATCACACCACAACAGGCGTCATCAAATTCCACCGCGTACAATAGCATTATTATTTATATACATCAGCAAATAACTAGTAAGGTCTAGGTCAGGCGTCATCAAATTCCACCGCGTACAATAGCATTATTATTTATATACATCAGCAAATAACTAGTAAGGTCTAGGTCAAATTTATATTGTAAACACTATTACCATAATAATATTTTTTTTTTTTTAAAGGGGGGTGTACTGTTACAGTACAATATCTTTGTGCTGTATCTACAATCTACATCGCAATCTTATGATCTTTATCGCACGTTCAATATCTATTAAATGTTTCTACTATCCGTGATCAACACGTAGTCGTTAGTATATAAGATGCACCTTTGGATAATTATAACTAGACTATACTACAACTTTGTCTCATTTATACCTAATCATATACTGCCAAGAAGTTTGGCAAAATCAATATCAATTATCATAATTAATTAATAGTCTGCCAAATATTTTGGTTATTTTTGCTTGTTATGTTAATTGTTCTTTTCATTCAATCATTAGATCTGTTATTATATTTTCTCTTGTTCAGGCTAAAAATAACATAATAATGAGAGACAATTATACATTTTGAACGAATAAGGTACAACAGCAAAATTATAGTAGATATCTACGTTACGGATATAGAGATTTAATATATTTATTAAATAGTGACCTTAAGTATTACTTATACTTTTATGGTATAAAAAGAGAATGTGTGCTTCTATAAATTTATTTAAACCAGGTGATTTAAATTTATGTTATTTGTTTTAATAACAAATAGCATCAAATTTAAATTAGTGATTTAACACATAATCAAGTCAATGCTAACGTAATGAAGACATTAAAGAAACACTAAACTTCGTAATATTTACAAACAGCTTTTAAATGTATATATTAATACGTGAAGCAAAAACTTTGTACCGTTGTTTTTTTTACGAAAATTGCGCGGACGGAGGAGTATGGAATTTGGCACAGTTAAAGTTTATATGGAGAAGGAGTGGCGAATCCTAATATTTTTATAAAATATCCATTAGAAATACATTAAATTAATGAAAAAACGCTACACACACACAACCATGCATTTGACACACGCAGTCCAATCGCGTTCGTAGTATTTCGGCATTGTTCGTCTGATGTCGTAGAATTCTTCGCAACTAGGGTTACATATCTTAAGTACCGTGAAATGTGATTATAAGGGTATAGTTATAGACAATAAAACCTTAATGATGATCAAACTTAAAATTTAAATCAATTATGGTCGAATTTCGACCATTTAGCGACCGCTAGTAATAATAAATTTGCTTAAATGACAAAGACAGCAATTTTTTGCAATTAATTAGATTGCAAAGAATACTCGAGTACTGTGCGTGAGTTTACTCGTCAAGCGTTCTAGAAAATGATTTATTGTAATTTATTGCTTTGCTCAACATATATTATTCGATGAAAACTGGAGTTTGAAAATTGTTAGTGAATTGAGATAATAATAATAATATTCTATCTCATACACACAACACCATCTAGCCCAAACTAAGCAGAGCTTGTACTATGGGTACTAGACAATGGATAAACATACATATATATGTATATACTTTTTTTGTAAATACATACATATTATATATAGAAACACCCAGACCAAGACAAGCATCCATGTCCATCACAGATGTCCATGCACACAAATGTTTGACTTGTGCGGGAATCGAACCCGCGACCTCAATCGTGGCAGTCGGCTACACTAACTACTACGCCATCGAGGCCGCCTATACAGTCTATAGCCTTTGCGGTTGTGTTTGACTTTGCGCATTAGAGGTAAACTTCCCTCCCTATAATAAACAAAGTATGCCAGTAATGGATTAGAATAATGTGAAAACAACAAAACAGTAGCTTTTAATTCCTGTCTTCTGATACACAAAATCCTTAAAATATATACTAATATATTTTAAGGATTTTGTGTATCGCCGCTATGAGATAAGTTTGTTGTTCTGAGTGTCTTTATATTGCTTACAATGCATCTGTGAATACTTCTACACCGATTTAAATGCTTTGTCGCTTTAAAAACCTTAGTACTTCAACCTAAAATATCAGTTAGTATTATTTCATTGTAAGCCATGTGTAATTAATGTCATTATACATATTATATCATAAGCAAGTATTAAAAAGATTTTCGGGTTAGTTTTTAATATCGTAGACAGTGCTTCTAGTTTTTAGTCTTAACAAGTTATCTAGGTGGTTTTTAGTTATTTTACCAAACTACTTGAAACACCAGCATTATTGTGTCACAAGGGAATGTTAGAGAGTAACAACCAATTTCATGAAGAGCAATAAGTAGATTCTCAATGAGTCCACCATAAGGTAGATATTTGAACAGTAAAGATCCTTTCTTACCAATGTCATCTTACCTCTCAATCACACAATTAAATCGAAACTGCTTTTGATCTTCGCATCATCGGGCTCTACAGTCTCTCTACATTGTTAACGGGAGGCAAAAGCGCTCATACAATATTCCAGATCTCAATCGAGTGCTTTAACAAAAAGCTCGTTGTGTTACGTTTCGAGCGACAAAACAAGAGTTCCACGCGAATTCTGTCTAGTTCATGCGATGAATGAACTATTAGTTGTAGATAGAACATTGTATGTCAACTGTTCAAATCGTCGGACGGCCTTGATACGAGAAAACAATAGTATAATTTACTTATTAATTTTGGTCGATGGCTTGCATAGCATTGCAACATAATTATTATATTTTTCCCGTGTACGGTAATCCAGTGCTAATAACAAATGATAAATATTATTTTAAGAGTATATTTACTATACTTAGGTATATTATATTTATTTACATGTATATGTTTGTCTCACGTTTACACGAATGTTATTCTATTGAAATTAAACTGCTTTATACAGATTTAATCGCGTTGTTTATTATTAATGACTATGATTACATAATTTTAAGACTAATTAATATACTACTTCTCTTAAAACTTACTACTATTTAAGCTATTTAAATTATTAAACTATCTAGATTTGAGATTATTTTCTCCCAGACGTTTCGGTTGCCATTCAGAAGCCTCTCTCTTATTTTTGTTTTAAAATACTTATTTATTTATAAATGTTTTATCGTAGGTTCATTACAGGTTAAATGACATTTATTTTATATTTGATCACTGTTAATTTACGTAGTTTAATTGAAATACACGCAAGAATTAATATTTAAAAAGAAATATGACCGTACCTGAAAAATGAATATAAATTGCATCGTATGTATGCATCGCATATGAAGAATCGCTTAACAAATGTCACGCGCATGCATCAAAAAGCCTCGTCTGTGGCTAGAAACCATCCATTTTATTCTCTGATTGAATGCTTTGTCAGTGCGGTAACATGCGCAAAGCTTTTATGGCGTTAACATTTCACTTTTTATACTGGTAAGGTCAGCTATGCATCTAAATATTTCAGCGTAACTAGTTCTCCTGTAGAGTTTAGTTCATTTATCTTTTTTTATTTTGAGGTTGCATCCAACAAACGCATACCGCGCCGATCACATATTATAATAGAGTAAATACATTACCAAATACAAAATCGTAAATAGTGTAGTACTTATGATATAACGTATTAAAAAGCAAAAATTAAGCAACATAAATGAAGAAGCATGTTATAGCAAATAAAAATGTTGCGAAATTACACTAGCTTTTAGAAACTTTGGGTGACATAGAAGATGGCTAGATAACAATAAAATGTATGTTTAGTTTCGTTTAGCAGTAACTCAAGTTCGTCTTTATCCCTAAATCATCTTAGCAAATGTGAGATAAGGAGCCTAGTACTACGGTGACTGACTGTGTTCCTAAGCCACTCTGACCATGAAAAACGGAATCATTGGAAAATAATAACAGTAAAGTTATATTAGACAATCTCTAAGTATCAGCTGTTATCTATAAGATACATAGATGCTTTGACAACATGGTATTCATATAGCAAATTTGCCCAACTTAATATTAAAAAAATTAAGAACCTATTCCCAAATTAGACTAAAGACATACAGGTTTAGTGTAGCAATTTAATTGTTATAATATTATAATTATATAGCATCTATATACTGACAGCAGTATAATAAAATAACGTACTGGCATATCTATCAATATATTATTCCAAATATTTTATGTTAACATTTGTATATTTTATTTCGGTACGTATTTCGTTTAGGTAAATAAGTTGATTAGTGTCTTATAATAAAATATTTATAGAAAGACGTATTGGCACGTGTATCTTCATACCTACAGAAAGCTGTTTAACCTTATTATAATATAAGTGTGAAAGTTTAGAATTTGTTACTCAATTCTGTTATAATGAGATATGTAATATGAACCACGGGTAAGGCTTTACTGCATTTAAAGAAATATGAGTGAAGCTGCTAGTTGGTTAATAAAGAGGTTACTGTGGTCTTATTAGTTTAGCAATTACGAATTTTGCTCATAAAACTTGCGATTCAGTGAAAGTGAAATGCGCTGCTGTGACTTTATCTTTCCCAACCTCTGAATGAAAATCATAACGCATTTTTGTCACGTTTCTTCGTGTGCTCTACCCTCGCGTCTTCTCGACGTAAGTACAGATTATGTTATATACTTACATATATATCAGTATATATAGGATACAATCTTATGTTACTGACCAGTGCTAGACCAGTGCTACATATTTTACTTTCTAAACTAATCCAACGCATATGAAAACCATTAGACCACAAGTCGGCACTGCACGAATTGGAATTCGGAAAACCATTGTTTTGGTTTCAAATCCTTATTATCAAATTCAATAATATTTTCAATATACAGACACAGGTTAGTTACTGTTTTATGATAGTATACATTAACAATGTATGTCTGTACTGAGTACTTATTAAGGACGTTGTTATAGTCACAGCGGGGCCAAGCGCGCGATAATTAGCTGCGTGTTTCCTCCAGTCCTCTCACTCCTGGTCACTTGGGATGAGTTTGTTACAGAAACTCTATTAGACGCCGCTCACTAAGCCACGACAAGTAGTTGGCAGCCTGGCGCAAACGGTTCACTTCAGGCTATGTACAGCTTTTCAATTAATTTTAATTATCAATACCTCGGGTGCCTCGAGTACTAGTAGTATTAATGAAGGAACAAAGCACACCAGAATAGATAATAATTTACCAAATTTCCAGCTTGTGTCGTACACAAGTTATTTGCATTTCATTTTAACCGTGTGTACGATTAAACACGCATGTAATCTTTAATAGATCTTTAAATTCTGTACGCCAGTTTATTAGAGCTTGTGTCGCGCCGGCAATACGCACATAATGACAATAATTTTGAAACAATCGTGTTTTACGTACCATTTCAAAATAAAATTGCCTGCCGTTAAGGCTGTACGTGGCAATTACTCTGTTACATTTTTGTATCGATACAACCTTATTGAAATTGTAGTATATAACCATATTTACTAATATTTTAAAGAGCATGACTGACTGAACGCCATGCTTTAGCGTAGTTTTTATTATATATACATAATTCCTTTTACTCCAAAGTGAAGGTAAATGAACACCATGAATATGAGGATTCATTACGCTTAGGTCGACTATAGCCTAAATGTGGTGGTTGTGTGTGTGTGTGTGTGTGTGTGTGTGTGTGTGTGTGTGTGTGTGTGTGTGTGTGTGTGTGTGTGTGTGTGTGTGTGTGTGTGTGTGTGTGTGTGTGTGTGTGTTTGTTATAAACATTTCAATTTCTTAGTTATTTTTCACCCACAGTGAACAGACACTGCAGCAACACTTTTTGTTTTTAATTTAATTTACTTTTGCAGACACGTGGAAAATATTTTAACTAACGTATTTTCTAACAGGATTTTCAAAAGCTACACGAATTATGTGATAAGGATATATGCCACTGAACTGTAGTTCGCACCTGTATTCGCTTTGGCACAATAAAGTAGTCAACAACGTGGCTCACACAAAGAAATAAGTCCCTCTTGATAGAAATAGCAAATACGTGAAATATATGTAAATTCCCGTTTGGAGGAAAACACATCCCCCTCGAAAGTTCGTCGTTGTGTTAAATTAAACAAACTACGAGCCTCTGAGACGGTTCTTAACGGAGAAACCTAAACTTGACACTATATTTTCAAGTACCTATTTTAAGCGGGACGCGGAAGCCAAGCGTTACGCAACGTGAGGGATTCATTCAAATAAAGATATTTTTCACGTAATGGTCCCTCACAATTTTACTAAGTCAACCTGAAGTTGCCTGCTCGGAATAAAGTTAATGCTGCCTGGGAAATAAGGTGCCATCAAAATTTTAATGGAATATAATCATCTGAACTTGGTAAAGATATAATATATAATTTTTTATTACTTTTAAATATAAATTACTAGTTATCTTTTTGAGGTCAGATGATGTTCTTTTTCGGGATAATTTTAAATATAAAGTATATGCAGAATACGCGCGTTACTGCATTGCAATCAGCACACGCACTTCTGTTGTTAGTTATTATTGTTGATACATTCGAACATCACTGAAGGAGTATGAGCATTGAAATATGGAGCTTGGTTTCAAGTGTTCCTATAGGTGTCCATTCATGAAACATATCTCGTTTTGTAGGCCTTATAATGCTGATTCAAATAATACAAATATAATATCTCTACTTCGACGGATTTGTGTACAAAAGACTTAAGAATTTTATTGAATTAGGTTATCTTTTTTTTTATTTGGCAACTGTATATATTTTTCATTTTTCTCGAGATTTTTACTTGAGTTTGATGTAATTAATCATTTTCTAAATTAATAACCATAAATAAGGCAATGTATATGTGATTATCTATTGCGGATTGATGTTAATAGCTTTACTCAACGTAAAGATAGTAGACAAACGAGAAAACTAAAGATCACGAAAACACAAACTAACGAACTCAAGAGCGCGAAAGTCAGTGAAGTGAAAAATAAACAATTTGTTAGTGGCAGACTGACGGTTTCAGTGTTGCCAGTTATAATATCGATTTTCAATCATATTGAAAATCGATAATCGTTATTAAAAAACAAAATATCATGCATATTACTCGTAACTTAAAAAACTATTTATATCGTCTGTTTTAAAAAGAACACAAACTTATATTTTTGAAATAATTTAACTTTAATGATTTGTCTAAGAATATGATAGCTGTTTTTAAAATCAAGTCCATTAAATTAAATATATTTATAAATCGATTCTAAACGTTGTTTTTAATTTCTGGCAACTACGCCTGACTAACAATTGGCAGCTAGGTTACTACTGGATGTAATTAAAATACTTATTATATATATCTTTTTATTCCGTCGAAGTTATGATGTAATGATTTAGAAAGAAATATGATAATTTAAAAACTTGCTGTTTGGTATTTGTGCATATGGCGAATTTTAAGATGTTTCACATGAAAAAGAGACAGTTAGAAAAGAAGACCTAGATGCAACTTTTTTAGTATGCCTATGGTAACCATAAGCTCACAGCTCCTGGGTGTTTGTGCATTTAGGCGATTAACACACGGCATCGCGCACCGCCGCGGTAGGCGGTGAAGCGGATCTCATGTCGCATTGACCTCTACTAAATCCATTGATGTCGAACAGACGTACACCGCCCGACAGCACGGTCGAGCGGTGCTCTTTCGCTGTACCGCCACCGCCCTCCGCGGCGGTGCGCGGTGCCGTGTGATAATCGCCTTATATAGGTATATAGCTATATTAGCAATATATAAGCTTTGTTTTATAAGCAGTCGGACAATTATAAAAAAGTTACGCTTCCAACTTCACACAAGTACGCAGCGCCATCTAGCGCATCATCATGATTCGATTTTATTTTCGTATTAACCCAAAATATATTTGCCTCATTATTTATTTCGAAGTATTTTTACAGATTTCTTCTCTATCATCTCTCTATACTTGATAAAAAAAATGAATTCGTTTAGCTCTTGCTAAATAAATTTTCGCAGTAATGATATTTTTAAGGAAAATCTTGCTCTTTACTATATTCGTGTTCAGTTCACCGCTTTCGTTAGTAAAAAGTATAAGAGTATGAGGTTTTCACACCATACTATTTATAATGTATTAAGGTCAGGTCATACTTAATTTATGTTTAAGATTCCCACCTTCTTTGTTTCATTGATTATTTTTTATTTAAGTCTTTAAATATTTGTATCCATCGGTAAAGTTATATAAGCTGTATAAGTGACTGAAAATAAGCTCATTCAATCGTTATAAAAAATATATTTGATTAGAATTTATAGTGTAGGAAATCATCATTGAACCCCTCCGCTCTTAGCGGAGTGGTAAGCTATACCAGAATTGTAGTGACTAAAACTACACATGTGTTTCTTTGAATTTATAGTGTAGGAAATCATCATTGATCCCCTCCGCTCTTAGCGGAGCGGTAAGCTATACCAGAATTGTAGTGACTAAAACTACACATGTGTTTCTTTGCATATCAGGGCAACGACATTCCTTTTTGATTTCTCTGCGATCCCATCGGGCACCGATTCGCAATAAGCGCCGGAAGACTCTACTAGTAGTAGTGCTAAGCGAATGTTTTTGAATCAAATAGAGTGAATCGACGAAATCACGCGCTATTGTATATGAGTCTATGTATAAGTGATCTAGACCGAACTTATGACGCTTCAAGATATGCCGAAACATTACTAGACTTGCCGGCGCCATTAACGTAGCTCTAAATTACCACGGCTGCCAACATCGTTCTTTGTTAGATGTTATAACAGGTGTATATTCGTCGGTTTCACGGAACATGAGGCCTTTCTTGTGCAATTACATTTGTATATTTAATTTTATTTGAAGCAATTAAACTTATTAGAGATAATTATAGGTATGAGAGCGTCTGGGGCTATGTTCTCACCAGATGCAGTATTCTCTTGCACTGTTTTTCTGTAGTAGTATTCTATATGGAATTTACTTTTATTTAATTTGGTTATGCAAATAATAACTTTTCTACACTTTTTTAACGCTTGTGGCAACTTACGAAAGACTAACAAAATGTCAA
This sequence comes from Catocala sponsa, assembly GCA_963564715.1. NCBI lineage: Eukaryota > Metazoa > Arthropoda > Insecta > Lepidoptera > Erebidae > Catocala > Catocala sponsa. The sequence continues at coordinate 13,119,339 of OY751338.1, read as the reverse complement.
TCTCCGTGGTGAAATTAGAATTGATTACTTATTTCAAAAGATTTTTCAACAAATCTATCTTATTATTTCTTAACAAATCTGTGTAGGGTGTTTTATTCCACTTAGTTATAAACGACCTAATCAAGTAGAATATTAGAGAATTGTAGTTCTTATGTTATATAATTAACATCTACCTATTTTTTGGTGGCCCACATACATAAGAATAGTAATATCTCAGAGTGAGACAAAGTTTCATACCATCTGTAAGATAATTTACGAATAACTTGCTTTGTGTAGATGTCTACATACATGTCAATAAAAAATAAGTATTCATACAATTACTCCATGAAATCCTAGTGTACGACTGGTCCTTTTTTACATTGTTCATTTAAATTACCCTGTCAATTATTGAAAATCCCATTAACTTTTGTCCAACCAAGATATCAACCCTCATAAGGAAATCGCATTTAATTCAGCTGCTCCACTGAGACAAATAATTTTACAAATTGTAAGGAAAGCGAAGATAGCCGCGCAAATTATATTATTAGCTACGAAGACACTTTAAAGGTTGAATGGGGTCGTTGACCTCATTCATAAAAGATGAGGCTCGAGGTTTCTTGGGCATATTCTTAATGAACTAATTACACCAATATTTATTTTTAAATAAGGTAATATAAATTCACAAGTGATGTATAAAATGTATACTTAGCTGCTATATTTAATTGTATTTTAATGTTATTTGTTTTTATTGAAGAACAATAAATCTGAAATACTTTATTTTCAAATATCTTAATGCAGCTGAACAATTTCACATTTCTTTAATTTAAGCTTTAATGGCATTTTATTGCATAGGTAGCTTTTATCAGGTAATAATGGTACCTATCCAAATACAGGCAATATATGAACACTTGGTTACAGTTGAACTATAAAAATAAATGTTCTATTGGCCAATCGTTGGTCACACGTCGCTGCTTCGCGATTAAAATATATTCCTTGGAATCCTTGCCGGGACAGCTTGAATTGAAGTTGGAATAGACTCTAATCTCATTAGCTTTGGAGGAAAGATCTATTATCACGTAGCTAACACGTTGGAGAGTTACTTTTCTATGTACATCGCTGTTATAAAAACGACATTTCCATCCTATTCCTTTGGAGTAACTTTATACATTATATTATATTTGGTCTCATTTAATTAAAATGTAATATGGTATCATTTTATGTGGGTGTAATATACCAAGAGGCCGCTCGCTAGTCATTTAAATTATTACGTAAATGAAAAACGTGTCTACTATAATAGTTGCCCTTTCATAAGTTGAAACCACAACTCCATAATAACACGGGACAATATAATAATGGTAGTGTGAAGGAGTATATTTGGTGCTGCGGTTGGCCGACCCTTGGCCCATTCATTGTGTTACTTAACATGAATGAAACACTAACGAACCTTACTTTTAATTTCATTGCCTTATGTATGTAGCTATGACGTCATTCAGATATGCACGCATGTTTATTTAAACTTCTATGAAAATATTATGCATAACTTGATGTTTTAGAGATAGACGAAACTAAACATACATTTTTACGTCAGGGCAATTAAAATATTACCATAGATTATGTAAACGCAAGAATTCTTAACAAGCGATTACAGATTCGTAAATATATTTAAATAACTTGCTTGAGTAACTACAATAATATCAAAATAGGTCCATATGTGAATAATTCTATTGGCCTCTAAATATAACTTATTCATATTAAAAGATGAAATTCAAATGTATTCTTCCTAAATAACCATCTGCTAAAATATTACTAACTTGACCTAAAAAAGAAATAACAATTTGCCTGGGATAGAAAAATATGATGGCATATTTTATCATTCGTTGTTAACAAGCATTATGTATAATAATGTTCCGAATTAAATGACTACAAATTATTTATAGATTGAACAAAATAAGATTAACAATAGTCCTCTATTTTGATATCGTGGTGTCAAAATAATTCCTTGTAAGTATATCAAATCCAAGGGTGAATGGAAATAGAACTAGAATGAATGTAAAACAGTGTTCATTGAACAGGAAAACGTCTGGGCCCAAAAAAAATTAACCGAACTAGTAAATAACACATTTTGTTGTCTTGTGAAATTTGCTTATATACCGAAAATCATGGCCAGAGTTTAGATAAGCTTTACGTAAAGCTTGGCTGGGGAGCGGGCTGGACGTCATGCCTTTCATTTCACCGCTATCTCAGACACCAAAGGTATAGATAGCTGCGTTATTTTATGTTGAAATGCTATTGTATATACATTATACACCCATTTCTCAAAACGTGACACGCACATCTTAAAGTAATTAATCATTTTGGATGATCATTCATTGTAAAATTTGTACGCACCGCCAAACCACTCAGATGTATTTTACTTCTAGCTCTAAGGAAACAAATCGATTACAGTATTACTTAACAATACGCGCAATTCTTGTTAGGGACACTAAAATGTATATATTGATAATATTAAACGTAAAATTTCGTTAGATTCAATTTGTTTCCAAACGGAACACAAATCAATTCTTAGGGTTCGGTTGTTATTGAATATGTTCAACACCTGGGACTATGAGCGGAATTTTATTACGCCTATTTTTTGTATTCTTTTAAATTGAAGAGGTATTTCTCGTTCCGTGTTCGTCCATATTTTCTTGAATGACATATAGCCGATAAATAAATCAGTACATTTGTTGTATATTTTAGAGATCGTTACTTAATATGTACTGGCACTGTAATCCGATTTTGTAAGAGATTTATGTGTCCCTTGTAACTTTAGATAGCGGACGCCAATTTTTTGTCAAGTGCTTTTAACATTTTACCTGCTTGTCGTCTGTTTAATATATACATTTGACGTCATTGTATAACCAACATTTGATTTTCACCTTACTGTGTTGTAAATTTAATCACGGAGCTCCTCGGTAATTTTATTTGTGACGCGCATCCCAATTAAAGAATTTTCTTATAACGTTAAGGTATAAGGCCGTACTTGTTACCCGTGAACGCGGCTTGAAACTTGACCAATTTGTACCCAAAGAGGATTCGTCTTGAAGATTTTTAATTAACGAGAGTTCTTTAGAAATGTAAATTTTATATAATGTTCTTGGTGGCTCCTTATATCAAGTGCAAGACTTGATTTAAAGAGCCTCTTGGCCATTGCGTGACTTATTTCACGTAGATACGATTTAAAATATATTATATTAGTTGCAGCTTGTTCGGCTGTTTAAATAATTTCTTCTTTGCGTCGCTAAATAAAACCCATTATATCTCTAATATTAACGCCGGTTACCGATCATTATTTCTAAGTATCGTGCAAACAATAAGAAAAAATAATATTGCAAAAGAAATAAAAATAAGAGAAAGCCCTCTGCTTTTGTAGCTAATAAATCTATTTTATATAATAATGTAGTTCCACTAATGAGCAGGCATAAACGAAGCAACAAAATAAGCAAACACAAGAAAACTGATTGTTTGAAAGGCAACGTAAAGCACAAAAAGCGGTATAAACTTACTTGTTGTGATCCTTGTATGCGTCCTCGTGATGTTACGATCAGAAGCACAAAGTTAAACTTGGGCACCGAGCGAGTTTGTTGTGCCGGCGCGAGTGGCGCGTGTGGCGCGGCGGCGGCGCTGGGCCGGAGCCGGGGTAGCGCAGCGCACGAGGGGTGCGGGAGCGAGCTCGCGGGACGTGCGCCTGGCGCGAGGGCTAGCAGCTACTGGAGGCGGCGCGCCGCCGGCCAGCCGCGCAGCCCACCCGCCCACGGCTCGGTGCCTGCCGTCACGCCATTTGCCCCACAATCTTTATATCACATAATATCACACCAAATATTTTTTCACATAAAATCGCAAATTGGAATATAATATGATTTATATCTATCTAGTCGACTTCAATCGATGTATGACATATTTTTTGTGATTCCATGAGGCGTCGGTCCTCCAAGCGTCAAAGGTTGATGTTTACACAACATGTTCTATTTATATCGGTTTTGTCAATAAGCTGATTGTTTTCTGTTTATATTGGGTATGTATTAAAGGGCTGGGTTATGATATCTATGTATGTTCAAATCCTGATGACATAAATATGCATAAGTAGGTATATCATTACGGGACATATTCATATATTATGGCTACAATTTTTTTCAACTAAAATATAAGATGAAATTTATAACGTCTTGACTCAAATATTATGTAAATTTGACTAATATTTCGTCTATGCATACAAAAAACAAAACTATAAAGTAAAGTTTCTGTCTGCTTACGTGTGCTTGTACATGCTTATAATAAAATGGCTATTGAATATTGAAATAAGCTTATTAATATTCATTCTTATTATATTTCATTGCATTAAAAGCGAGTGACAAATTTAAAAATATGACCATTTTGAAATGCGTTCGTTTATGTAAATGATCTAATAACATGTTGGCGCGTATGAAATCGCGGACAAATGAAATTATATCATATTTACAACATTATATAATTTTATTATTCATCAAAAATCATGTATCATTAATATTATTTGGCGAAAGTCTTCGCGCAGGTGTATTGCATCAACACTAGTGATTACGTGTCATGCAATCGAAAATGAACTCATTGTCGTCGAGGCACAGTTTGTGTCGCTACTAAGAATTTCTTAAAAGGAATTTTCTGTAGCACATTGCCAAACTAACTCGAGAGGGAAAACGACAGAAATTACGGCAACGGCTAATGAGGCAGTGCATGGTATACATAACATACAAGCTTATGGCTATGGCTATATTCTATACTGACTTATATAATATAGCTATGTGAGTGCGTCACATTTTCGACTTGGAATGAGTAGTTAACTTTTGTGAAAGAAAAATGCGAGTTTTATGTTGGAGAATGAGTCACATGTTTGTGAGTCAAGTTAGTGGGATGGCGTGGTTGGAAACCTCAGCTTTATTGGTACATAACAATAAAATTTGCCTGTCATGGTGCTCTTCATTTCACCTCCCACAGCTTCGTCTATTATATATTGTTTATATATAATATGCGAGAAGCTATACTACTAGGTAGTCCAAATCGAATACTCAGCGACACAAATATTTGATAGAGTACGTAAGATTGGCTCTTTTGTAATTTAGTTTATTAAATCTTATCCAACAGCTGATATTTTAAGATTAACAACTCAGTTTCAGTTTTCCTTATTTTAAAGGTTAGCTATCTATATTTGTAATAACATTTATTAAAGGAATATTTCCATCGCTATAATGAGCTGCTCTACCATAACGTACAATCATAAATATACCACCAGATTTTAGTGGAAAAATATTTTCTGTGTTAAAACCTAACTTAGTGAACCGTCACAATACACACAAACTAGTGTTAGTGATTCAGTGGTTTGTAAGAAAAGGGCCTTTTTCAAGGAAAAAGGTAGATACTTTTCTTAGAAACCAATCACATCTTACTTAACAGAAATGAGTTTTATACTTCTTACTAGCTAAAGGAATCTCGACATTACCGGGTATACTTTATATTGGCTTCAGTATATATCGGCGGACAATAGATGACAGATAGCGAGATAGATATCGAAAATAAATGTTGCCCAAGTAAAATAGTTGCTAATAAAATTGTATTGTTACAGAATAAGTTATATTGCTTAGTATTTGATTTCCAATTACTTTAGCGTCATTATTCTAAAGCGTATCGGGTCGATTTATTGTCTAAGCAATTTCATCTTAAACCTTCACCTTGGACCAATATTCAGGTCATTCATTCAAGTCAAAGGGATCACGATATTCTAAAAGATAGTCGAGTGGTTAGGTTATTCATGGATGCTGTTTTCCCATATCAACTGCCTAAGAATTTTTGACAGCTGGGACGGACAGTTTACTGTGCATTGTGCGTGGCAGAGAGACTGTTTGAAATCGCCGATCCCTTTGAACTAAGATAACTATCATATTGCTGAGTTTCTCCAAATGCGCTCTTCACTTTTTGGTATTCTGTATATACATATGTAAGTATACACTTATAAGACATTTATCTATTCGATCTAATCCTCGTCTTTGCCAGTTTTCTTAATAATGAAATTATGTGGATCTGGAAAAATAATTATAGACCACGTCCAGGAAAATGAAATACATCGAAATAATACAGTAATTAAATCCTTTATTTTAGACAATACAATCGGAATATTTAAACATAAATCTTAAATGATAAACTTATTAGTTATTATTAGGGGTAATTATATACCGATTTATACTTAACGCTTAAGGCATCAAAGAGTGCAACACGTTTGCGTGACCAATCTCATTTATTTATTTATTTTTATATTAAATTACGCGCCAATACACTATTTAATCACACATAATATGGCCAAACTTAAAATATAGCATGCCCCGATACATTTTTCGTCGCATAATATAAAAACATTTTCGATTTGTTTGTATTTTTATTTTATTGTTTGGCTTTTAATGTTGTACGTCAATTCATGCCTATGTTATTAACAATTGAGGAGTTACTTTGTCAGAAGACAAGCTAACAAACTGCATCTCATAACTATCATAAAATGTGTGTGAGTCAGTAAACAATCCAGTTCCATTGATTCAGAGGAACTGTTTTATAGCTCAATTGCTATATTTGACTTAAACATAATAACAAGCAAAGCAAAAAGCAAGCTTGGCTAACAAGGCATCTAGCATAGAACATGACTGAGTTCAGACTCTAAATGCTCGGGGTTACAAAGTTCGTGAGCTCTGTTTTTTAATGATATTATAACGGATTGTAAGTGACGAGGGTGGTGGTTTGACGTTGCCTTGGTCTATCCGTGTGTGTAGGTTTACAGTACTCACAATGTGGTAAGGACCCATTCGTTCTAGCGGTGATTTTGACATCCAAAAATGACAACGATCTGTCAGTCTCCATGACATAAGTAAACCTAATTTTTGGGTGAATGGAATTAAGGTATTGTACATATTGTTCCACGTCCTGCTTAGTACCCTTAACAATGCTGAAGATATCATCAACATATCTTTTCCACAGTAGTATGGTCTTTGGGCCAAGGCTCAATGCCTTCCCTTCAAAATGTTCCATCCAGAGATTAGCAAGTACAGGGGCTACTGGACTTCTCATCGCAACGCCATCTATCCAGTATATATCTATTTATAGTGTTGTCGATAGGTCTTTTATAATTTTAACAAAATGGCGAGAATCTTTCACAAAGGATGGTATTTTCCCCACAAGTGGCTGCAATACTGATGCGACATGCTTCGCAAGGTCGTAAGTAGGTGAAAGCTATTTGACTTACGATTGGCTGACTTACGACGTCGTGCTTATGTACTTTAGGCAGGCCATATGATTTCGGTGATTGATGTGCCTTTGGCTTATACAGTTTATCGTACTCGTCTTCTGAACGTTTTCCTGGATCAAAGTGCGTATCTTACGTGTTACTCTAGCCGTTGTATTGTATGATACCGGTTTGTATACTTTTAAATCACACTCCAGCGATCGCCTTTTATTCAAGAGTAGCGCGAGAAGCTACTGAAATAAAAAAAACATAGAAATTTCAATAGGAAAGATTTTCAAATTATCCGCGACGTGGAACAACTTTGCTGTTTTGCACAGTCAGTGAATTATCACAGAATACGGACATGACGGCTAGCATACGTAATAGGGATACCGTGAGTGTAGTTTGTGACGATACATGGACAAATAAAAATATGCCAAAAGTGAGGATGAATCAAGATTCTTCTGCCTCGCAAACGGAAACATGACATCGCAGCACTAGTCAGCTTGTGACCACGGTCGGTGTCTTGGTCGAAACGTCAAGTATTGACAAGGTTGAAATACCTTACTAAAGATGAGTCGGAAAGTAACTCTTTATTTATTTTATATTTTTCGACAAGCTTTTTAGTAGAAACTAAAACACTTGGCGAAAAATATAAAATAAATAAAAAGTTAAAAAAATAGCCATACTTATAAAGGTCGTTATCAAATTAAGTCAAAAATGTGTTCAGAGCCTATATCCTTTTTGGATAAGTGTCTCACATATATTTCACTGTATCTTGTTATTATTATGGAAAGTAGAAATTAACCAAACTGCATTTTGGTGCTGCAAGCACGTTAAATACCTACGACGAAATAAATTCGACATATCTGAATTAAAAATATATTAAAGACATTCAATTTGAAAAGTCCTATCTGTTTTTAGTATTTTTAGTCTTATTTAGATAATAATTCGTCATTAAAAGTACCAAGTTGGAAAAGACAAACCAAGAACAAATTAATGCCGTAAAACAAACCAACGAAAATGTAAATACACTGCACAGTCTACACAAAGATATTCAAACTAGTATATTTCAATTTAGAGAGACTTCAATATTCGAATTGGCACATAACAAAACAATTTGAAGCTTACTGAGAGCAATTTTGTGTATGTAAATGAAGGCGAAAATCAACAAAAGTATGTTAATTTGTTATAAAAAATAAATGACTGTGGTAAAATCACTACCTAAACCCTTTTTATTAATGGATGTTGGTCTTGCCAGTTAAACGCTTTCAGGCAAATATAGATAGAAATGTATGCAATATTACATACATACGCTCGTTGCTAAACCTAGAAAAAGGAATATATGATATAATGCACGACAAAAAATGAGAGATGTAGCTATCTAAACCACCGAAACTTACCGGAAGAAGCGCAGTTACAGTGTTAAGACTCTTGCACCAGTTGCCTATAAAAAGGTGGAACTTCTCCGGCCAATAGCAAGACCTACTTGCTATTGACAATTATCATTAAACCTCAGGTATATTTTAGGTTTTAACCAGAACCTTTTTTACAAAACAACCTGGAAAATGTTCAAAACTCCTTCATAGTTTGTAAGGTATTTTACTATGCATTAATTGACGTAGTTATGTCGCAGTCGATGATATGATGCACGGTAAAACTCAAACGGGATTGTGTTTACATCACAAAAAAAAAATTATTGTAAATTTCCAAAATTTCATTATTTATATTGCGAATAAAAAAAATGGGGCTGTCTTTGGGGACTGCCGATAGAAGTGAAAACTTTAATCCTTGATCATAAACACTTCTTTATAAACTAAATTATAAACCAAAAATAATTCAAAAATGGAAAGCGTGCATTTGACACACGCAATTGAAGCGCGTAACTATGGTTACATACCTATATCCAAAGTCTATATCAATATATAATATATTCTACCACATACACACAACACCATCTAGCCCAAACTAAGCAGAGCTTGTACTATGGGTACTAGACAATGGATAAACATACATATATACTTTTTTTTTTGTAAATACATACATATTATACATATAAACACCCAGACCAAGACAAACACCCATGTTCATGCACACAAATGTTTGACTTGTGCGGGAATCGAACCCGCGACCTCATGCGTGGCAGTCGGTTACACCAACCACTACGCCATCGAGGCTGACAATATATAATGACATAATATATCAGCAATATTATTGGTCGAATTACGAGCACTAGGCGACCGCTAGTATTCTAAAATAATTCAAACATGGAAAGCGTGGAAGCGTGGCGATGACGCGAGTTCTATGATTTTTGTTCCCCAAGAAGTGCTCAACGCGCCTAAAGAAGTTTTAACTTCCAAAAAAAATAAAATTTCAAATTATTTTTATAGTCGTGATAATGTTTGTAAACGAGTAAAATAGAGAAAGCGGTTATTTTGACGCCTTGTGTCTGTTACCGCTTGTATAAAGAGCTGTGGTGTAAGTTCTAAAGTTCAAATGTAATTACAATTACATTTTGCAATCGCAGTATTCATGACGACGAGAGCTTTCACCCGTACAAGAACCAATGGTCTTATGTCTAGCGGTTTCAAAGGAATTGCCACCCACAGACGCTTAGTTCGTAGAATGACAAACTACAGCATGTGTTTTTCAAAAAGGTCATTCAAATCTCAGCTTGGTCGACCACGTGTGAGTAATATTCGTAGCGTTACACGTACTGTTAGTAAACGAAGACCGTAGCCTGTGAAAGGCTACGGTCTTCGTTTACTAACAGGCAGACTGTACACTGGTTTACCACATTCAAGGCATTAAAAACTCTCTCTACTTTTATACCACCATACATACTTATTTGGACTTATATTCTACGAAGAATGTGTGTTCACTCTTTTTAAATTTATTTCATGGCTGTCTTATACTACTAATACCTTCCAAAAGCAATAAAGTTTAAGGTTATTTGATATAGTACGTAAGGCTGCCTTTCCAACCGATGTGCGAGGCGAAGGCTATGCTTCGGAACTATATGTTATTTCCAGCAAAGCTAAATGGTGTATCGGATCAGGTAACATGTACCTACGACAAACAACCACTTAGAGCGAGACGCGTGTTTAGTATATCAGTGCTGGCCACCATATTCTTTGCCAGCATCCCTCGTTTTCATTACTTGAGTAAAATCATGTAAAGAAAATAGCTTCAAAACACTTTTCGACCAAAACCCACCTAAACTAAACTTTATTGTTAGTTTTTCCATAAAATAAACAATCCAATTAATAGGTATCAAACACAACCGTCGCTACGCATCCTTGCACATGTCTGGTGGAAGGGCACCCTAAGGCAGTAGTAGCGCTCGTTTTTTGGTAATAGATATTTATGATAAGTGTCTTTGTGAGTAAAATATTCGCATCGAACATCAAATGTGACTAAAGAGTTTCTCTGTTGGCTCGCTCTAATAGACAATGTTATATGTATTGGTAATACCATACTCGATCTTTTGATGCTTAGAAATAATTATATGTTCATAATTTAATTAAAGGATTTATTTTAAGCCTGGATCTGCTCTAAGCAATATCTCTTCTCTACAGAAGTTCGCACCTGAATTACGCTATATTCTAGTGCTTCATAAGAAAGCGCTATGTTGTCAGTAAGTAAACAACTCTTTGTTACTTGCGCTAGTAGATTAGTGACTCCTTTTCGTGAGGTCGCTAACACGCTTGGGATCATATTAATTGTTTAGCAAGAGTGCATAATCTACGGTAACTTATTAAGTTTGAATAAAAATACACGCGTTTTTTGTTAGTAACGCGTGTACAATAAGCATCAGTGGATAACTTTATGAGCTGTGTTGAGCTCATAAAGTTACCTACCGATGCTTCGGTGGTATACTGTTTAGTATTCCTACTTATTAATTCGCAGTTAATGTGTGTACTACGTTTAAGAATAAATAACGCCATTTACTTAAGTGTTCGTCGCCTTATATATTGCGAGCAATACTTGATTGGTTTTTAATCTGACGACTTTAATTTCGTACTTTTATCGTAATCCTTATTATTATTATAAATGCAAATGTAAGTTTATATCTGTTTCGCTTTCACGCCAGTAAATATGGAGTATGTAATATATGTATGTTATTAAAAGAAAAGTTTGATTGTAAACGATGACCATTTGTAAAATAAAACGAGGCCTCTATAGAACCTTAAAATTCTCTTTAGTAACTCTGTTTACCGCACTGCGAACAGTGTCAGGGGTTTTGTCTATTATAGTCTGAAAGTAGGACAGAAATTCAACACTCACTAAAACCGTCCTAATGATTTTTTCATGAAGGTTGGATCCACTATTGTGGATATATAAAATACTAATTTACACTTCAATATCTTAGCACTTTCAATTTGTATTTACAGTTTAACTCAGGTAAGTAAACAGTAAAATGGACGTAATCATTACATTACATAACCTTCTTGTTTGATTCGCGAATTGAAATGTGTGTTCATATAGTAATAATGCATTAACACCAAATAAAAACATTTTACAAACAAACTTCTGCCAAAAAGGTAGCACTTGAAATTATCATAAAAGCAGTAACCAAATAGTTTTATACGATATTCATTGGTTAGTAATAGTAATATTTTTATGCTAGTGAGCATTTTTTAAAGTTTGCTTTTGAAAAGGGGTTTGTATTATTTTATGTATGGTGCTATGTATTAGTAAGTCTATTGGACTCATCGATGCCTACCGCGTTCAGTAATCTTTAGTCTCATATTAGCCGGTGTTGCTAGGCGCGATGCATCATCATGGATATATAGATTAGCTAAAGAATATAAAATTATCTAAAATTGTTTCTTTGGTTTGCATAGATTTTTGTGGCGGCCCGTGAGACTACGGGCTCTGTGTCCGGGTCACGTAAAGGGTTTTCTGTTATGAATATTTTTTTCAGTATCAGCTCGATATCTGAAAATGTACGAGTGTATCTGACCCCTGCCTACACTTAGTAGTGTGCATACATATCGTAGCGAAATTTGAGTATATATACATTTAAGTACAAAATTATAATTTGTTCATTACTAAATGATTATTAATAGTGGGTAGGAGGAATATATAACTACAGACACTTTCGTGAACTTATAAGCCTAACTTAAGTTTAGACTTAAGTTAGTCTTAAAAGTCAAGTGGTTATGATAGAACTCTTAATATTTTCTTCTTTAGACTAAGCATAATATTATTATGATCGTTACTAATAGAAATCAAAATGTCAGGTTCCTATGTAGGCTGGTAAAACAGATTTTTTAGCTTTAGCTTTCGTGAAGTTTATGTCTCGTTCTGTAAATAGTTCGTAGGTGCTTAATTTTTTCTGTTTTATATAATTAATTTTTGTGTTATACCTGTATTGAACTTGGAGAACTACTTATGTGAAATCACTGTTTTGTGGTATATCCCTTCATATATATTGAATGTTGTATTCTTCTGGTATTTTCCATAGCTGTAAACGGCTGTGGCTTGCCCTTAGCTGCCTTGGGAATTAAGTATTAAGGATAAAATGCAAGAGTGATTCTTATCACCGTGACTATTAATCACGCTCATCAAACTAAGGACATAACCCTACGGTGCTATAACACATTGCATCAACAATGTTGTATAGCAAGTCGATGTGACGACGCTGTACAAAAAGTACGTCGTGCTTGGCATCGTACATTAACACAGATAAAGATAGATAGAGAGAGAGAGAGAGAGAATCTTGTTTCTTATGAGACAAGGACTAAACTTAAAAGTGTTTTGCTCTTGCGAGATTTTGTTTGTTAATTTTACCTCCTTCGTGGAATAAATAAAGCTGTATAGAATCAAAGATTCATTCAAATGTTATGTTAAAGGTCAGTACCTACTAAAGTATTTGTCAGCAGCACAAAGAACGTCCTGCCAGCTAGAAGTGGGCGTATGCAGCTTTATATTACTCTAAAGGAGACAGGCACATAATAATTTGTGGTATATTGCTTGCCAATTTGTCACAACACAACAGTCAACTAAAGCGCCTATAAAAAAACTATTACAGGTTTTTTAAGATACCTACATAGGGTATTATGCTATTCAAATAATGACAGGAGCTTTTGGCGATTGCAATCACGGGTTTAACCGTCAAAAATGTCTCCCATAATAATTTGTATAATAGGTTTATATACTATGTAATATACTATGCATGTAACTGGAATGTGTAATGTATAAATAGTTACAATAAAGATTTGGTAGTGTATTTTCTCCCGTTTTAATGAGTAAAATTAATTAGATAAATTAAAAATAATAATTTTAGCCCTGTATTAAGTTGTCCCACTGTTGGGCACTGGCCTTTTCTCAGTGTGAGAAGGGTTAGGTCATAAATTATATTCGTGAAATTATAAATTCGTAGGAATATAAATTTTTGGTGACATTTCCCTACATATCTGGCCATTCTATCAACATTTTTGAGATTTCTTAAATAGTTCCCTGTAGAAGTTGAAAATCTTTTACGTAACACAACACAGACATGAAAGGAGCGTACAAATAGCTAGAATTTTGTATCACTACTTTTTAACTTTTTGCTTTATTCGTTTTATTATTATCTGCTCGCGAAAAATTGTAAGTTTATTAAAACCTTTTCTAAAATAAATTAGTTATAATTATTCATAAAAATTATTTAATGAAGAGAAAGACAGCGAATAATTTTTGATAAAATAACGACTATTTTTACTCAACTAAAATTAGCCGTTATTATAAAATAAATGACTTAGCCAAACTTTGTATTTTCTTAGAAATATTTCAATTTTTAACGAAACATACATTGACGAAGCAAATAGGTCATTATTGATTAATAAAAATGCCAATTCCAGGATTGACCAGCCAGCGAACACTAATCTCAATAATCGAAGGCTAATCCTCCCAATTCCGCATTATTAACAATAATATGTCATTTAATAATAAGTCCTAATAATTATATTAATGGATACCTAACATGTAGCGAGTAAATTATATAAAATCTAAAGAATAAATAAAGTCATCAGTGGCTATTTAATTAAAACAAATACCAAACATACATATTTTATATTTTTATACAATATGTGAATGTGTGTTACATTTCACAAAATATTTGAGGAAGAGCCTTTGGTTGACCAGGTCAATCCCACGCAATATTTTATTTTGTGGCAGTCGAGCTTGCGGCCCATCTGATGGTGAGCGGTAATAATATAGACTTGGCTGTTTTCTTGACATCACAGAAAAGATGCCAAAAGAACAACAAAGCCGCCACCGGTGGGCGATCTGCCTGGTAAGCATAGCCTATGTACCTTAGTCTCTAAGTGACCATGGCTCCTAAAGAGCAATCGAAACATCGGTGAGAGTGTAAAAAAAAATTTTTTTTTTAATAGTTACTAATGGTTATTTAAATAATCTGCAATCAAAAACAAAAATAGTAGTATGATTTCAATATGTAACATTCGCGTAGGCAATAGGTATTATAAACATTTATGCTGAAACCAGCATGGCTGTAGGGCTTTGTTGGGTACTCCAAAATTATATCTATGATCAAACTATGTCTTAATGGGTACTGTACTATAAAACAAATTTATCGTATTATGACTGTCTGAAATGAATGAAAGCCTAAATTCTGTACATCTCGCGGATTTTATTGTAGAAGGCATACACATTGACCTTTAGACAATTAATTCATTTATTTTTTTATCGTATTCATTTTAATGCCGCTTGACCTGCGCTTTTAGTTTATTTATTTATAACTTTGAAATTAAACTACTATATGCGGATTTTATCGCGTTGTTTATTTGACACTTTATTACAAAATTTTGAAAACTGTTACACTACTATTACTATTAAACTTTACAAATTTTTAAGCTAATTAAATTATTGAAACTATTAAAACTATTTATACTATTACTATACTATTATACTATTTATATTTATTATTACACTTTCCCCGACGTTTGGGTTGCTTTTCAGCAGACATGGTCAAGGGAAGAGTAATAGTAGTGTAACAATTTTCAAAATTTTGTAATAAAGTGTCAAATAAACAACGCGATAAAATCCGTATATAGTAGTTTAATTTCAATGAATAACATTTGCCTAAACAGAAGACAATATTATTTATAACTTGTTCTGACATTTTGATATGTATGAAAAAAAGATGAAAACTAAAAGGGAAAATGTTTATTTTGTAACACAAGAAAATTATAAAAGTGCTTAACAAAACATAAAATTAGTGTAGCAGATTCAGGTAAATATTAAACGCGGTCCCCACACTAGGCAAGCCTGTATCGTGGGGTTCCATTTATGTGTGTAACAATATACATAATCTACTTTCCATATATATATATTGGCTGGCTACTGTTGACAAAATTCTAATCGTCAAAATGTAAACTGCTTAGATGTACCAGATATGCCACGTGCAAGATAGTTTAAATGGCCGCGATGATAGAATACCATCTTTATATATATAATTCTACTGTACGTGTATATGTCACTGAACTCCTCCTAAACGGCTGGACCGATTTTGATGAAACTTTTTGTGTGTGTTTAAGTGAATTCGAGAATGGTTTAAATATAATTTGTTTTTTCTCTTGTGTACAGGACAACGTCTGTCGGGACAGCTAGTATAATATATATAATAATAATAATGTCCCGATTGTACGACATTACACAGTCGAAATAGTCCTTTAATAAAATATTGAATTAACCTGACAGTATATATGAACGTTGATATGGAAATATTTCTGGACGTACGTTACGTGCGAACCTTCACCTATTTAGTATTTATTTACAATAGTAATACATGGGGCTCATTGCCATAGGCCTAAAGTAAAAGCTGTATAACTAGTATCCTCAAAATACAAATTATGTCGACGTTAATCTTTCTTGTGTACTTCACTTGTTTGAGAAGAAGAATAAGAATCGAATATATTTGGTCTATCCCCATTACAAAAGTAGATTGTTATAATCATACCAGTTAATTACTTTAAAGGTAGCAAGCATTTAAACTTATTATTAATTGTCATCCGCAAAAAGTACTGTACCATGTTTCGTTGTCGTTCGTGAGGTGCAATAAGTCTTTTTTCTTTAGCCTATTGTTATATCCCACTGATATGCGAAGGCTTTTAAATCCCTCTTTTGTAATACCCTGCCAGTCCCTTTTAAAGGAATTCACATCACAGTCAATCTGCACTATACTTTTATGTCAAACATGTAATCTAAAAGCAAGAACGAACCGAAGATTGAGCCAATTTACACCATCTTTCTGGGTTCTGTTACTCAAATGAGGTAAAAAGTTTTAAAGCTATATTTTACCATAGTATTTTTAGGGTTCCGTACCTCAAAAGAATAATCGGAACTCTTATAGGATCACTTTGTTGTCCGTCCGTCCGTCCGTCTGTTTGTCTGTCAAGACCCTTTATCTTGGGAACGCTCGGAGGTATCGAGTGAAATTAAAAACGATATACTCACTTGAGTACTTCTACAGTCTCTTGAAGCTATGAAAAAATCCAACATTTATGCCGCAAAAAACGTATATTTCGACACTCTCAAGAGAATCAAAATTTATAGGGTATTTTCCGTTCACCTAGAACTATGAAATTTGGCAAATAATACCGTCTTATACTACAAGTATAGGGAAAATCTGAAAACTATACATTTGTAATTAAATCATAAAAAACAGGGTCTTTATGCAAGGACAAAATTTTTATATAATATGTTCCTACAAATTTGTACGAAACCCTCGGTGGGCGAGTCCGACTCGCACTTGTCCGGTTTTTTCTTGTTTGGTGTTTTACAAGAAACGTAGTAACTATTATCTAATCTGTGCTAGAAGGTTTAAAATATATTAGCTCTGATATGCTATTCGATTTAGAAATAAGTATTATTTTAACATCTTTTATTTGGATGAGAAGAGTGTCATTTTTGTAAAACTTGAGAGCTACTATGTACTGATAAGAATAAAGATAACTGAATTCCAGCTATTTTTTTACATTCATATTATTAAAACCTCTTATAACATCTGCTGGATTACGTGTTGGATTTTCATGTTATAAAAATAAGCCTTGTTGCTTATTATACTTAATCCAATTAATAATATAATATTCTATCACATACACACAACACCATCTAGCCCAAACTAAGCAGAGCTTGTACTATGGGTACTAGACAATGGATATTTTTTTTTTTTTAATTTTTTTTTTATTGAATAGGTACAGTAACAGACTACAGACTAATACATACACACATAATGTTAAACAGTATACAATACTCAAATCTGGAGTCCAATTATAACTATACACATCATTTAGTTAGACAGAGAGAACATGTGAGTGAAGATTCGATATAAACAATCAGTAATGTTCATGCACTTATTATATAAACATAAAATAAATATTACAAAAGTTTTACATAGGTACTAGTTGATTATTTTTATTAAGGTTTCTGCTATCTTACTGTAGCTTACACTCTTCCAGTAAAAGTCTTTTAAATATACTTATATTGTTATAAAATATGTCAACCTGGGAACATACAGCATTATAGTGTTTGCACATTCGCGAAATTGGATTGTTCTGTGATACATTATTGTTGCTAATCGGTATACTAAATAATTGTGGGATGCGCACGGATCGCGTTGGTATTTTAAAATTCAGCTGGCCAACAAGTTGACAATCCAATGAGCCATTTACAATCTTGTGTAGAGTGAACATGTCACTCATCCACCTTCTCTTATCCAGGTTCAATATTTCAAACCTACGAAGTCGACTATCGTGATCTGGTAGTTTCCGCCTTAATCCAAACTTAGAGGATAGTGCTCTAATAAAGCGCCTCTGAATCGCCTCCATTCTATCTAAATGCGTCTTGTAAATGGGCGACCACACTGATGAACAGTACTCAACTATGCTTCTTACTAAACAGCAGTATAATGTTATTAGAGAGCTTGCTTGTTTAAACGGTCTAGCGTTTCGAAATATAAACGATAACATGCGGTTAGTCTTAGTGCAGATGTGGTCATAATGAGGTTTAAATGACATAGTCGTATCAAAAAGTACTCCCAAATCGCGCACCACCTTTACTCTTTCTATAGTGACCCCATCGATGTGGTAAGGAAAGTTAATTTGATTTTTATTTTTAGTAAATGTTATAACTTGACATTTGCTGATATTCAGTGACATCGAGTTTTCCACGCACCAATCAACAATTTTATTTAAATCTGATTGAAGACATTCACAATCATGGTAATCAGTAACCGATCTAAAGATTTTTATGTCATCTGCGTAAGCCAGACATTTACTATCTATTTTACCCAGTAAATCATTAATAAAAATTAGGAACAGTAGCGGTCCCAGATTAGATCCTTGTGGAACCCCGGATGTCGGAATAAAGGGGCCAGATTCATATCCACCTAGTGTTACAAGTTGCGTACGATTCAGTAGGTAAGAGGTAAGCCATCTGTACAGATCGCCATGTATACCAACATGTTGTGCCTTTGCAAGCAGCTTGAAGTGATCAACGCGATCAAACGCCTTTGAAAAGTCTGTATATATTGAGTCCACTTGCTGTTTTTGGTTAAATGATTCACATATATAAGTCGTATAGCAAAGAAGATTAGAATTTGTTGACCTACCCGTCATGAATCCGTGTTGTAGTGGACTTAATAAGTGTTTCAGATGGTTGTACACATGATCATATATATACCTCAAAAATTTTAGAGAAACAATTTAATATGCTAATTGGGCGGTAGTTTGAGACATCTTTCCTATCACCAGATTTGTATATGGGAGTAATTTTAGCAATCTTCCAAAGAGCAGGAAATGTGCCTTGCCGTATGGATTTGTCGAAAATAATAGAGAGTGGTTTAACCAACTCTGTAGCAGACAGCCGTATAAATATAGGTGGTATACCGTCAAAACCGCTACCCTTATTTAAATTTATACTTTGCAATTTTTTTTAAATATCATGTTTTGATATGGATAGACTACTAATAGAATAATTGGATGATTCAAATGCAGGTGTGTAGTTGTTCATTGTACTATTGGTATAAACTGAGGAGAAATAGTTTGCAAAGAGATTCACGATATCGACACCCGAGTCACTCTCTATATCTTGATAAAACATTATACTAGGATAACTATTCGTGATACGTTTACTCTTAGTGTAGCGCCAAAAAGCCTTAATATTCAGCTTGAAATCATTCTCTATTTGTTCTATATATGTTCTAAAGCATTGATGAGCGACCATTTTTGCTCGGGCCCTTAGTATAGAGAATGCATCGTAGTCTCTAGGATTGCCGTAACGCTTAAACCTAGAGTGCGCTTTTTGTTTGCATGAGAGCAGTTTAATTAGATTCTTGGTGAACCAGGCAGGGTAGTTATTATTTGAAAGTTTAGTCATTGGTGTATATTTTTCTATAATTGCATAAATTCTATCATAAAAGAAGTGCACAAAATCATCACATCGTAGAAGTAATGCTTGTTGTGACCAATCAATTTTAGAAATATCTCTTTTACAACTCTCGTAATCAGTTCGTCGAAAACATAGTTTTTCAATTGTGGTGTTATGTGGAAGACTAGAAACGGTTCGAAATGTTAGTTCAAAAGTGTGGGTGATGTGCGTCAGGACGACTAATAGGTAAAGTAGGTGTTATTTTGACTATATCTGGGCAATCAGTGACCGCAAGATCAAGTATTCTACCATTATGATTTACTATGTTGTTGAGTTGATATATAGTTGTTAATTGAAACAATTGACATAGAGCTTTTGATTTTTCACAATTGTAGTTTAATGGACATCTTGTTTCTTTTGACCATTTTATATCACCCAGATTAAAATCGCCTAGTATACAAATCATATAGCTAGATGTGTTATTGATTATATTGACACATTTGTTAAAAAAAGCGCTGACGATATTAATAGGTAGATAATCAGGTAAATAGGCTACACCCAAATTAATTCCTAGAGTCCCATTTAGTTTTATTTGTACCCATATATCCTCCAAATCATCCGTTTTTATGTAACACTTGAAGTTTTTTGGAATAAGCAACAAGTACACCCCCACCATGCCTCTTGTTAAATCGACAACGAAATGCTAAATCACGATCCCTGCGCAACACACAGTACCTGTCATCAAATAACTCTGATGATAATACAGAGTCGTCGAGCCAGGTTTCACATAAACATATTATATCGAAATTATTACACTGTATTGTGTTATATATATCTAAAACTTTGCTTTTTACACCTCTAATATTTTGATAGTATAGTGATAAATACATTATATTATTCATTTAAACACCCAAGATCAATTAACAAAAAATGCAATTACTGATACATATTTAAGGCATATACATATATACTTCTTTTTTTGTAAATAAATACATATTATACATTGAAACACCCAGACCAAGACAAACATCCATGTTCATGCACACAAATGTTTGACTTGTGCGGGAATCGAACCCGCAACCTCAGGCGTGACAGTCGGTTACACTATGGTTAGTGTAACCGACTGCCACGCCTTAGGGCAACGCCATCGATAACATAAAAATATTATTACTTACTTAAGTACGAAAGCGCACTGGTTCGTGCTTTCGTAAGTAATCTGTAAATTAATGTAGGCGTACGCATGACGTATTACCTACTTTATTACAATATTTTTTTTAAAAAATATTTTTATTTGTTATCCTCAAATAGTTGTTCTGAGTAGTGTCCTCCGGGACATAGGCACAGTTATCTTTTTTAAAAAGAAAATATATTTTCTTTATGCTAAATAATTACATTCACATCCAGTTGGAAAGGTTTTAAATTTTAAGAAGGAAGGATCACGAAGGCCTTATTTAGTAGCCTATTTATCCTCAGAGGATATGACGATCTATCATATATTATATAAACAGGACAAGATATTATGCATCTGTACGGCAAACGAAAAGCTTTCTGACTACTCTCTTAAATTGCAGAATAAAGATTAAATAGTGAAATAGATTAAATAATTAAATATTTATCATTATAATGAAACAAAACAGTGAATTTTGGAAATCCAGAGTAGAACATAGAATTCCAGGTAGCCTATATCCAGCGGTGGGATACAGGTTGATAACTACAATAATAGTATTGGCATTCGTCCTTTATATATTGTGATCATTAATCTCGAGCGAGATGGTAACTACAACTATGCTATCTATTTCATTCGTGAATCAGATATCCATGTTGTCTAATAATAAAGCCAACAGAACAGGAACGATCATAATCGTTCTTGTTTTAATTCTTACGGCACATAACGACTCACCATCAAGGAAGGCATTGGTTGGTCAACTATATACGATGTATTATTTTATACGGTGGATGTATAACCTATAAAAAGTTACTGCTACTCTTCCCCGAGGCATAAATTTGCGCGTAAGGGTTTGTCCACAACACCACGTCACGATGTCGTTAAAGTGGAACGATGCGGTGTCTCGGCGCGGCACGTTGACTTGACGTGACGTGCTAACGCACGGTATGGCAATGTCGCCGCGGAACGACGCGCCGGACGGTGCCGGAAACGGCACGTGGCTACTATGCAAAAGAGATGTATTATAGAAATTATTGATTCGGATTCATTGATATCACTTGTTGAAGAACGTCCAGTGCTCTATCTAGGACAGAACAATAGATGATTTTAAGGAAAAGCACTTAAAAACCGAAGGCTGGAAGGATGTTTGGCGAAATATTTGTAACGTTGTGTCATCGTGACGTGTGTTTTTACGACATAGTAACGTAAATTTTGCACGTCACGTCAACGTGTCGCGCCGCGACATCGCACCGTTCTACGTTAACAACATCGTGATGCAGTGTTGTGGACAAGCCCTTAGTTTAAGGCTAATCATTAGCGGAACGGGCAAAGTGCTATTGGGGTTTTCTATGAGAAAAATAAAAGTGCCCGACAGACGGCCATATGCTCGCCCCCATTACGTGGTATTTGAAACATATGTAGTTGTCAAAGTGTGGGTGTAATACAAGTCTGCCTACACCTTTGCAGTTATACAGGGGTAAAACTTTATATGTATGGCTGCATAATTTCCTTTTAATACCTTTACTTTCCTTTTTTACTTTACCCGGAGGAAATTGAATTTCTCTCCTTAATTGAGCTTTTAATAGAAACAATATTTGAGCGGACGGGCGAAACTAATCACGGGGAAGTAATTGAAAAAGGCTCGTTATTTTAAATTGTTTAACATTGTAATACGTCCTCATTGAGTACCTGTCATTTTATGTCTAGTTCATAGTAAAAGTAGCCAATCATTTTATAAAAAAATATTCTGGAAATAGATATGATTATTAATAACTATACACTTATACTTATTCGCGGTGGTCGATTGGTTCATGCAGATTTGTATAAGGAGATCATTAGTGATCCAACAAATAAGGCAGACAATAACTCGCATATTGTCCACATTTAATAACGGTTAAAGTTACTATTCAGGTAACAATAGTTTGCGTTTATTTGTTCCCAAGTGAGTCTGGCATTTGTTTTATCACAAGGATAGTTCGGAACTTAATAAATAATAAATATCATAAACAACCATTTTAATTGATTATGATATTTATCACATTTAAGAAACTTGCGAACTGCTGCTTATTTGAATTTTCTATCAAACAACACTTTAAGCATGCGATTTTGCGATTGGCATTTCATGAAAAAATGCCAGCTCACTTTCACGCTTCTGTATCAACGCAGCATCCTTAAATGATTTATTTTTGAAAAATCCTTGCTCAGCAGGCACCTACTTGGTTCGTAAGTTTGGGTTTTATATCTACTTAATTATAGTTTTCATTATAATTGCAATAAACAATGATGCAAGCGCACTTGAACATCCACGTCTGGTTTAATTGGGGATGGTATTACGATATTGATTAATACAAAAGTCACGTACACGTACAGTCATATCATCATATGCATACACATACAATGTATTCCTGTAGGAACCTAGAGTTATAAAGCTATGGAATAATTAATAAGACTATCCAAATTTTTATTCAAAATAATTCAAGTATCACAAAAAAACTGTGGAATGAGCTGTCGCCTGCGATATTTGCGGACCAATACGACCTTCAACACTTCAAGAAAAGAGCGTACTCCTTTTTAAAAGGCCGGCAACGTACTTGTAACTCCTCTGATGTTGCGGGTGTCCATGGGTGGCGGTAATCGCTTACCATCAGGCGATCCGTTTGCTCGTTTGCCCGCTAATCCATAAAAAAAAACGTATTCCCATGTATCTAAATATATATATGCCAGTAAAATCTAATTATATTGTTTATGTCTCTCATGCCTGAAATAAAATTGCAATGTGTGATTTTGTAAGCTGATACGTATGGCACATGACAAGCTCATATTCTTGTAAAACAGAGAGTGAATAAAATTTAACATTTTTAATACAAACATAATGAAAATGTCTACTCGGTTTTTTAATTTTATTTGTATCCTCCGCGTTCCATTCTCTCTGCTGTGATCTTTATCACAAACGTTGATAACGCTTGAGTAGACAAAGTTGGTAAAGCGTTTTATATAACCCAGATCAGCGTTACCATTCCTACTATAATGTAAGCCAGCGTTCAAGACTAAAATTATTATTATTAACATTTTATAGATATTTATTTGTACATTGATTATTTTACCATAAATCTTCATGTTTAAACAAAATGCAAAACCTATGAATCTGTTGTCAAAGCATAGTAACTATTTTATTTGCAAACGATATGTGTCCATCAGAAAAATAGAGGCTTTCGGACTTTTACTCCCCTGGTAAGAAAGTTAAACCGCCGCGCTGTTTGCGACCGCGGGTAGCAATTAACTTATTAAGGTTAAAGGTCACTACTGTATATAGAAATAGTGAGAGGCTTCTATACTAAGCTTTTAAGTAGATTTGTTTTTTAACCATAAAACCAATCTTTTCAAACTTTATTAAATTTTCAAATTATTATAGACTCGGTACAAGTCCATCGTTTGCTTGATGTATGTATATGTATATGTATATGTATATAGGTTATGAGCTATGTGCGTAGGCTGGCTAGTTGGCAGGGTGTGCTGTCGTGGGAGTACACTGTCGGGTAGAATAGAATTGGCACAAATCTTCTAAGCAAAGACTTTAATTATTGATTATTAACTTATTCCTTGTTAATGCTGATGGGTTAACATTGTGCTATGACTAAAGTGTTTAAGACTTTAGTCATAGCACAATTATATCATAACAGTCTGATACTCACCATACCATCTCTCTATCATGGTAAGAGCATAGGCTTCTTAATTTACTCACACTATTTTACGAATTTGAGCACTTATATGTGAATTATATGTATGTAGATTTCCGTGAAGTTCGATAAATTAAGAAACTTCTAAATACTTTTCGATTTATTTCCTTTCGCTGTATAATAAAGCATGTGGAACATGTACGTAAGTTTTACATTTTAGTGTACATAATGCAAGTTTTTACGTTAAGAATGTTTTCTTTTTATTTCTTGATTTATTTGCGGACTTTTGTAAAGTAATTATATGTCAGTCTCATTATAACACGACTAGGCTAAAGCATAACATAAAATATATTCACTAAGTACTTACATCTATACCTATACATTAATACTAATATTCCAAATGTGGATAGTTGACAATTTGCAAAACTTCATTGCTTTTTCAGAGATTGGATTACTCAGTATACTTTGTAGGTACTATACCAACATCCATATAATTAAGATTTAAATGTTTTTGATCATTTCTCTTTTACTGTTGTTTTTAACATATTCCATCAAAACAAGTCGAACATCTTCTCACATATTTCACAGTGATATAGCTGATCCAATTAGATGGTCAATTCTTTATATTCTTTTATGGAATGTGTCCCAACCGTAATCTGTTCCTTATTGTTACATTTTAACATTAGGAAACCAGGGTTTGCTGACTCCGTATATTCCGTTAGTGTTAGAATTTTCTCCTAAATGCTTTTCACTTATTATAACAAATATATTTAAATTTACATAATATTTCCGAAAGCTATGGTAAATTGTTTAAGCTTTCTCCCTCACTGAGAAGGCTGACCGATTAGCAAAAATAGCCGTACTATTTTTGCTAATCGGTCAGCCTTCTCATTATCCTGCACTCCTAAGTGCGACGGAACCCATTGCAACTTCAAGATTTTGTTCATAATATCTCTCTTAGTACTTCATAGGCTACCGAAACACCTCTGTATCCAGAGGCGCATTGAGCCAAGTTAAAAATAAACAAGGCAAGAATTTTATGCGATAGACAAACCATGGATACAATATAAAAAAACATTATTTAATATGTACAATTCAAGATTATCGTTGAAAAATTAACGTTATAAATAAACTATTAGACTGCTACAGATAAAATATTATTAGGTATTTCTGTTAAGATATTCTCTGTAGTGCCATAGAGTTTGGAACGTACATACATAAGTGGAGATACTACAATTTACCCGACGTTTCGGATGCTTTACAGCAGCCATCTTAGTCTCCCCGTGACCATAGCTGCTATAAAGCAACCGAAACGTCGGGGAAAAGTGTAAATATAAATAGTTTTAATTAATTTAAATAGCAAATAGTAGTAAAGTTTAATAATAGTAGTGTTAAAGTTCAAAATTATTTAATAAAATCGTTTTAAAATAAACAACGCGGCAAAATCCGTATAAAGCAGTTTAATTTCAATATATAACATTCGCGTAAACGTAAGCGTTAAAACAATATTAAGTATATTCTTATCGTATATTCAATGAGTAGTTACTATTTAAATAATTAGTACCTGTGTATATTGTATGTGGGGCTCATCTTCCTGTGAAGCCACGTTTACCTAAACTTAGCAAAGTCAGCTAGCGACCGATTTGTGCGAACACCGCCCAGAAGATCTATACAAGGCCGACATTGCCCCGGCACTTCACAGAGTTCGACCCTGACATAATATTCTACTTTAAAACGATGAAAATTGCAGAGATTATGAGCTCCTTGAATTAAGATGCTGCCCTATCCTTTATTCTTTTATAATACTTCTACTTAATATTTGCGCAATAGCAGACAACAGTGGGTACAATCAGCGACTTAAATAGAACATCGAATAAAGTTCTTAAACTGAAACTAGTTTTATAATTATTCATAAAAATAAATATTTTTTAATTATCTTTCTCTCATTAAATTAAGGGTAGTTAAGTGCGTATCAAGTAGTAGTCGTATTTAATGCTCGCTTTAACAATAAAAAAAATGCTTAAGAGTTCCTCATTATATGCCAAGATGAGTAAAGACTGCATAGGTGCACTGGACCAGCCTGTAGGAATAGCATGTCACGCAATTTTCATATTGAGAAGAAGTCTGAGCCGGGTAGTTGGGCAGTTTATCAATTAGGCTAATATTATCTTTATGACACACACAATCCGAAGGGGCAGCCAAAGTAGTACAGAGCTATGTTTCGTCAGCTATATTAATGGTCCTACGTACTAAGAGCCGCCTACCGGGTATAGTTTTAAACTCTGTGCTGTTACTGACAATTTCTCATCAGAAAACCCAATGACATTTTGATCAACCCGCTAATTTAATCCGAGACCTTACGCATAACAGTTATATTCGCTACCGCTGTGTCACCGAGGTATGGTCATGAATAATCAATAAATAAAAAATCTTTTGACGACTACTGTGTATAAAAATGAGAAATATCATTATATTGTATAAAAGAACAATTTTAAATCTTGCTATCTGTGTCGAGCTATAGCGCCGACTGTACTTAATTATATTTAACATGAACTCTGGCTTTCAAAGTCTTCATCAAACTGTGTTTTGATTATAATTACAATATTTCGTGGGCAGAACATACAACAACTGATTATAATATTGCTTATATTAACTCTCAATTACATGTAGCTTAACTAAAACCTTCATTTGATTTATTCATATTAAAGTGTAGACATTTTTAATATAAATACCTACCTGGCGTAATACCACCGGAGCTTATAAAATATTTATCTAATTAGCTAGTAATTATATATATCTCTAAATTTTTGTTAGATATTTTACTAAATATTTCAGTTACACTATAAAGCTCTATACACGTAGGTATACTGAACAATCGATATCACGATATCGACCATTTTAGAATAAATAGCGCATAACGAAATCGCTTATCAATTAATAGAGCAGCCGGTCCTTGCCGCAGCAGGTGCCCATGGTATCAGCAAGGAGGGCAATGATCCTCATTCCTTGAGCTACCAACACTTCTGTCTGCATGGTTGGAAAAACGCATAGTAGGTATATTTGCACCTAACAACTTATTTTATTTTAATCCTTTAATGCGCAGATACTTCTTCAGTCGAATTTATAAATGTTTGAACGTAGGTTTCGCTGTGTCCTGAAGCTTAAAAATCAGATAATTTCAATTATTACGAAAAATATTAATACTTTATTTAAACAAAAAGCTTTGAAAGATTTTAGAGAAAACTGATCTTTAAGTTTTAGGTACGATGAGTTTCTAAGTTTATAACTACATCCTCTTGACAGAGTTCTTAGGAAAGCCCTTGACAAAATATTATTCATTTTAATTATTTAGTAAGTCTAAGTGAGCATTTTAGAAGTCAGTTTTATTAATAGATTAGATTTTACTTATTAGTATTTGTATACGTTTCCGTCAATATTAAGCAGTGACTTTTAGAGATTATATTTGAGCTACTTTGCTTTATACAGTTCCGACGTTTGTAATACAAGTATTTTATTATAACTAAGTAAATGTCGAAAAATAGGATGTAGTTGAAGCGCAATAAACAAGCTTGGATAAACTAACAAGTGAAAACAATCTTTAAATTAACCTAAAGATTCGTTAAGACCTAAATATCAAATCTTTATCGACGCTTCTATGTATATATAAATATAATATATTAAAATACTGGATTGTTACTTCTGTTAAAATAAGCTTTTTACATTATTTTGGTGCAATATATTCTCAAACACATTTATTTTTGTGTTATTATTGTAATCAATACTTATTGCGTATCCGTATTTTGAATAGAATTTCAAATTATTTGGCGGCGCGATAGTGGGTAAAATTGTAAAATACAATAATCTTTCAGTCTAAATTTATTATAATAACATAATTTACGAACTCGTGACAGAATCAATATCTTCATAATCATGAGACATAGAAATAATTTATGCAAATTCATTAAATCGCCAACATTTTATTGTGTTTAATATTTCACAGTAATGATATTATGTATTTGTGAGAGAAGATGACTTATATAAGATATATGTACGTGGGTGTAACAACTGTTAGATATACGCATATTTATATGTACACGCATGTATATTCACCCTTCAACCCACAAAGGCGGGTGAAAGGGAAGGTGTACATGCGTTGTACCTATGTACATACATGCGTACGCGCAGTAGCTGCGTAAAAGAGGTTAGCCGCAATGAATGCCTAGGAAATTTCAATATCCGGTTCGTGTTTGAAAACTGGCACTATTCGAATATTGATCTATTCTTTGACGCCTCGTAGAAAACATTACGCCTCCTTTTCAGCGTACACATTATTAATCGCTTAAGTAGACCGAGGGCGTCATTGCAATTTTCATCTAGTGCACCGATAGCGCGAAAAGTAGCACTGCGTGTTTCGATGGATAA
The DNA here is from genome assembly GCA_963564715.1 of Catocala sponsa. NCBI lineage: Eukaryota > Metazoa > Arthropoda > Insecta > Lepidoptera > Erebidae > Catocala > Catocala sponsa. The sequence goes on along the minus strand of OY751338.1, from coordinate 13,090,442 downwards.
ACTGATCTAATTTAATTAAATGTGGTAGATACTGGCAATTAATAGTACTATATCTTTCTCTATAGTACATCCTACTACATATAATATGCTCGTTTGTATAACCTAATCGACATAATGTTCTCTATGGATCGTAATATAGCTGTTCACATTTTAACATGAAAAATGTCGCTACCTTTAAAAATGATAGACCTCATTTACTTTGAAGTTACAATTATATTGTAATAACTAAATAATGAACTAATTTGAAACTTGACCGTAATAATTATGTAACTTTAGTACCTACCGCCATGCGTGAGCAAATATCAGTATAATAAGCAACTCATTATATTTGGAGTGACGAAGTTTGGTTATTATCTGGATAAAATCTAAGCAAGTAAGAAGAAAATCATAAACTTTTCCTTATAATTAACTAATAAACGTAATTTAATTGTGTTCAAGGTGTATGAGTCATGTTTTACAATATCGTGATAAAACACTTAAAAATATGTACATTAATATATTATTATGAAAGCAATGTAATTTAAATCCGACATAAGCCTTTATATTTTGAACACTAAATTATAACTCGATAAATGCTTTATCGAAAAGTGACGTAAAGTAGTCAGTGGCCTTCTGACAGTGAGTGCAGTAGATACGCGTTATTTGCACCAGATAACCCCCTCCACAACGATCGCCCCTTGGAGGCAGGTAGTGCGAAACAGACCTTTCTCTCTTTGCGGACAGTGACACAGTGACCGTGTTAGCGGTGGAGGGCTCATGCCATGTACCACTGCAACGTCGTAGTGCCGTTAGTGGTCGCCGCGTACCTGGCAGCCGCGACGCTCGCGGCCACCGCGCCGCCGAGTGTGCGCAACGCCGAGCCAGACCTCACCTTCGCGGAGTCTGTCTACGCTAAATTGTCCGGAGCATGTGAGTGGATGTCCTTCAACTCTATAATTTATACATTGTTATAATTACTTATGCTAATTAATACGTTTACACTTTTGGGCCTTTATATGTTTTAAAAAGATTTATTCAATGTTACCTTTTATTGTTTCAGGTAGGGCGATCATGGACTTACGCTACAATTCGGTGAATGACCAAAATGACCTTCTAAAGACGATGAAGATTATACAACTGGATGGAAACATAGTAAGAGAATTTCCAATAAACGAGGCGTTTAAGGGGCTCACGAAACCTGCAATTTTTGATATAACTAAACAAACAAAAATTATTATACACGGATATAAGGATAATTCACAATCTGCGGTGCCGCTGGAATTGGCTCGAGCATACAACGATAAGAAAATGTTTAATGTGTTCCTAGTCGACGCTGAGGAGATGAACAAACAAGGATACATTTTATCTGCACACAATGCTCGCCTCATAGGCAAAAGGCTTGCAAATCTTTTAGCAAACCTCGAAAACTTTGGCGCTAACGCTGAAGATTTTCATTTGTTGGGAATAAGCCTTGGAGCACATGTCGCCGGTTGGGCCGGTAAGTATTTTCATCAGTATAAAGAACACAGCTTAGGACGAATAACTGGTTTGGATCCCGCAGGCCCGTGCTTTTCTTATGCATACAGCACACAGAGACTAGACAAGACGGATGCTGCTTATGTGGATGTAGTGCACTCAAACCGGTTAATACAAGGAGTCATCGAACCTTTGGGACATGCAGATTTTTATATTAATGGAGGAGGACCCAACCAACCGGGTTGCATAATGCCATCTTGCAGTCATCTTCGAGCGGCGCAAGTGTATACTGAAAGTATAATAACACCAAAATCTTTTGTGGCGATCCGGTGTCAAAGTTGGAAGCATTTCGAAGCAAATTCCTGCGAAAAAGATGAGTTCGCAGTATTGGGATATGGTTCATCGACAACGACTCGTGGATTTTATTATTTGCGAACTTCAGCCAACAGCCCATTCGGCCTCGGCATGGATGGAACAAAAATTGAACCTGTAAACGACAGTTGGCTAAGAAATTTAAATTTGCCTGAATTTAATCTGTGATTATTATAGTAAGTTATAGTTCAATTTCGTTATATTACGTAATAAAATGTTGCCATACATTAAGTACCTACGAAAATCTTTTATTTTATTCGTTATCTAGTGAACTGTCTGGGACTATTAATAATATTTCGAGTGACTGTTCTAGTGACGTCTTTCTCAAGTGTACTTAATTTTTTACGAGTGAGTGCTCTCCAATGTCAAGTAAAACAAAGAAGGATTACTTCACAGTTTTGTAAGTGTTTTACTTAACCATGACGAATGGAGTGTCGACTCCGCCGCCGCGGCTTTTGAAGTTCAGCTGTTGATTATTTATACGTCACTTAATTAGCAAACAATATGTATTGCCTATCATTTCGTTTTTAACTAAACTATAATTTGTTTTTGCGCGTGTGGCTAAGTGTCTCTTCAAGCCATTGACTTTGTACACAATCGTAGTTCCGATATTGCACAAGCGAACCAGGTGACGTGATTTACAACAATCACGTCATCTGGTTCGCTTGTAACTTTAACTAAAGCCCCTCGGCTCGCTTCATCATTGTGGGTCTTATATAACCCATTTGTCAATCAGGGCACTTTGGCGACATCTAGCAAAATGTTGTATTTCAAATGACTGAGAATCATCGGCATGAAATTATAACTTTCATATTTTGCAACGCAAAATTTGAGTTTCATATTACTTAATAGCTTTGCATTAGATAAATGCAAGCTGTAACAAAACTTAAATAAAGCCGAGATTTATTATATAATATACATGTTATATATATAAATAAAAATGCAAACTAATATAAAAGGTTAACGACCTTTTAAAACAGATTCGCTGCTATGATCTTTATAATAGTAGCATTATCATCCATCAGAATTGCATATCTCCTATCGTTGTAATGTTATTGTATTTAGTTTAGTATGTAGGTAACTTTAAAATATAAGTGTTGTATATGTTCGGCAATGCCAAATAGCATGCGGATATTGTACACATACAATAAGTAAATCAATTTAATTAGGATTGTTTTATTGTCCTTTGTCCAGCAGTGGACTCCGAAAGCCTTATTGCATGATGGAATAAATATGTGTTGTATTGTATTACTGTTTACACTTAATTACTGTTTTAGTATTTTCTCGTTTTAATAGTCTCATTAAAAATTATATTTTAGACATATGTAACATTTCTCTTTTGCTAGTCTTGGCCTTTATTGTTGTGTCTAATTTTTACATAAGTCTAAAATAGTTATTTAGAATTGTGCAAATATTAAGTCGAACGATGTAAATATCACCTTATATAAAAATGTAAATAATTTTGTTAATATGTTACAATAAAACTACTTCTGAGGAAACTAGTTGTTGACATTCAATCACCTATCAACGCGTTACGTGAACAAAAGTGGAGCAATCATTTCAAGTTCGAGCAGAGCGATAGCTGTGTGAAACGGAAACTACTTGTTACCGGCCAGAACAGCGGTGGCGTTGTCCACTAACGCAACACGCACACATAAACATACACTATTCACATGTACCACGCTAGTATGCATGTGTGTGTTGCACTGCCTTGAGAGCTGAACACGACTACAGTCTACAAGCTCTCAAATGTAATGTTGACACCGCGTACGGCATCTGTGTTTGATAGGAACAGGATATTCGCGAAACTAGATATAAAAATATTGAATGGTGGAAGTTTAAATCAGCGACTTGTTATATTCTGGGACAGTTCAGGAAATTTGGAATATCTGTAAGACTTCCTGTACATATTATTCGAAATTTTATAAGCACCTACTAAGGTCTTTCAAGGTAAAATATCTGTCAATTATGTTTTTCATTAACGGACGATAATATCTGCACTCAAGCATGCCTTGAATGTATTTTTAAAACCACTTTACTTGCTTTTCATTGATGTAAGGTTGAGATTGTTTTCGCTGTAAAATCGCATAACTATTCTGCATAATTTTATAGCAAGTTCAAAGAACTGATATGATTCTTCTCTAAAATTATTGTTTTAAATACCTTTCTTTATTAATTTTTGAAGACAATAGCTTTACTTGTAAGTAATAAAATCGTTTTAATTAATGGCAATAATTTAATTTAAATCTATTTTACTTTATGAAATAATTTTAAGCTTTTTAAGAAAAATGATTGTCAACATATTTACATTACGATACAATTCCTTCATAATGTTTTTTTTTACCAAGCAATATATTATGATACACTTAATAAAAAATTTGACATGCTGTTAAATAAATATACCTAACATATAAAAGTAGATCAAATCTTCTAAGAATCACAATCCCAGTCTTGACTTAAACTGAAACTAAATCTATATAACCTTCCTTAGCTAGCCTACAATACTACTAGAATATAAATAAATCATCTTTAGCATCTTAACATGGCTATAAACCATTTTAGCAAAGCAATGGAGTATAACAAGGTCTCAATCGGTCCAACCGTTCAAACGTTCCAAGACCACAAATATACACACCAGAGATTATATAATATGTGTTAATTATATTAGAAAAATCCTCGTTATGTCAACGTTGATATTCTATTTAGTCTTATGAATCCTTGTACACACAAATTAATCTGTTAAGTAAATGATACAACAGAACTTAAGGCTTATTCTAATTAAATTTACATAAAAGCTTCACGATATCCTCGAACTTTAAAGTAGAGATGTCACAACACCCACGTTCTGTCAGCCATTTTAATACATTGCGGAATAAAGAGTGATTCAGCTAGGTCTTTTCCTATGAAATTGCAATTTATTCCCTTTCGTGATAGATATAGAAAAGAAAACAAAAAATATACCTACATATATTTTTTATATGTAGGTATATTTGGGCATTTATTATGGGCAGATACTTTTATAAATGCACAAAAAGGGATGAATATCGTCAACAAATGGCTACATGAAAACGTCTTATCACTAAATATAGAAAAGACTAAGTTTATTACTTTTTCATTGAAAAGTCCAGACTTGCCGGATCCTTCACTTAAATTAGTATCGCATTCTTTTTGTCAATCCACAAATAACACAAATAACCTTTGTTCATGCCCCAATTTACAAGCCACATCGTCAATTAAGTATTTAGGTATAATGATTGACAATAAATTAAACTTCCAGAACCATATAGGCCTATTAACAACAAGGGTAAGAAAGCTCATGGTGATATTTAAAAACCTTCGACATGTTGCTGATAAATCAATATTGAAGACAGTGTATCTCGCCCTTTGTCAATCGCAAATAACGTACTGTATCACGTCTTGGGGAGGAGCCACAAAAACGCATCTCCTATATATAGAGCGTGCCCAAAGGGCAATCTTGAAACTAAGCGCTTTTTACCTTTTACTATCCCACAAGTGACCTGTACAAAAGCTGGGAAGTTCTAACGGTCCGCCAACTTTTTATATTACACACTGTAGTAAAGCAACATTGTATATTAAAATACGATCCGACAAAATCTTGTCACTTGCGTCGTAAGGATAGGGTGTGTACGAAACAATTAGTTAAAACCAGTTTCGCTCAACGCTTCTTCTACTACCAATCCTCACATTTGTATAATAAATTGAATAGAGTATTATCAATATACCCACAAACAAAATTAAAATGCAAAGCAGCTGTTATAAATTGGCTAAGAACATTGGACTATGATATGACAGAAAAGCTACTTCATTAAATAATATGTAACTATGAGTTGTTATCATCTAACCAATTTTTTATTTTACTACCTACTTATCAAAATTTATAAAAGGACATTATAAGGTTAAAGTGTTAAGTGTTTAAACAAATTATTTTTTTAATATTGCTGTTCTACACTTATGTAAGTTTTATAGGATATAAGTAGCTATTGGTTTCTCGTTGTTATTGTTATTTGTAAATCTGGGGTGGGGACCTGGTGATCTGTATTACAGGTATACTTATGCCTATCTCAGACACCAGCTTCTCACATAAATGAATTTGTACAAAATGTAAAAAAAATTGTTGAATTTTATCAATGTACACAACTACACACACATTATGTAACGAAATTTGTAGTCTTTATTATGTGAGAAGAAATAAAGCAATATTATTATTATTATATTATTTCGAGAATAGACCTCCGTGGCGCGGCGGTAGTGAATGCGACTGCCGTGCATGAGGTCTCGGGTTCGAATCCCGGGTCGGGCCAACAAAAAGTTACTGAGTTTTTCTGTTAAGAAATCTCAATACGAGCCCGGAGATAGGAAGTTGGCGGTGTTAGACACCCCCGTGCCTCGGAAAGCACGTAAAGCTGTTAGTCCTGCGCCTGATCTCTCTCCGGTCGTGTCGGATTATCCGTCCCATCGGATCATGAGGGTTAGGGAACACAGAGTGCACTTGTGTTTGCGCACACATTTGTGCACTATAATATTTCCTGCGCAGATGGCCAGTCTACGTTAAGATTGGCCGCCATGACCGAAATTCGGTCTGGAGGGCGTTATTTTTATATATTTTAGGAATTACATGTACATAAGTACATAGGTATATAATAATCTACGCAAATTAAGTTTTATGCAATGCTTCCTTTCCATTTGGATTCGCTGCTACATTTCGCCATAATTACCTACATGGTCGTTACTTAAATTTATGCAACTGTACCTACTTGTAAAATATCATAGAATTCGGATTAGCCATATAAAAAGTATTGATAACATAGTTTGTTTGAAAACACAATGTTACTACGTTTATATAAAACAACAATTGTATAGGTAAAGGCCCAATATTAATAAGACTAATAAAAAAATGTATAGTGTAAGAGAAATCTAAAAAAGTTTCAGATTTAACTAATGGCTATGGATTATTGAATACTATTAATAAATTTACATTAATTAATAATACACAAGTTTGATGTACCTACGAGAGGCAGCTGATAAGTTTTATTCACTATTATCTTTAGTAGGTATCCTGTAACGGTAAATATTTCCCCCACCTGAATATAGAACCGATGATCTTGTAATTGGCAATTACGCAAGCGAAGCAAAAAGGAAAAGCAAGCAAAGGCGCAAAGGTAAGGCACCTTTACGTTAGGCAAAAAATAAATATAAATATTAAGTAGCCAAACATCAGTCATTTAAAAATTAATTCCGCCATACCGAGCCAATGGCATGCTATAGAACCTCATTGTTAAAGATCCGCTCCAATTTAGACGTAAATAAAAAAGAAAATGAAAACGTTCCATTTGAGTAGTTCTTATAAAAGGTCCGCTTTTCGTTTTACTCAAACGTGCGGTTATTAAAACGACCATTTATATAACTTTGGTTTTTCAATTTCTTAACGTCGCCTCGCATAAAGCTACGTGTTGGAGAACAAAGTAATTGCACAGTACTGTGCAACAATAGGGTAAGCAAATATACAGCTGGGTTACTTTCTAAGTAACAGCACACATCTGCTCTTGAAGATAGATTTAATATTTTAGTAATAACTAAGTGTGCTTGCGTCTTCATTCATGAAGAATTTTCAGCTTATTATGGCCTAATTAAATAAAGTCTCGCCTATAATACAGTACATATCTATGTATTCTTTATTAGATTTTGCTCGCGGCTTCGCTTGCGTAAATGTAGGGTAGGTTAGATTAGTACCAGTACTTTTTTCTGGATGAAAAGTACCCTATGTCCTATTCTGTACCCGTGTCAAAGTGTATGCAAAATTTCATTATGATCGGCCGAGTATTTAAGGCGTGAAAGCGTAATTAACAAACAAACTTACTTTCGCATTTATAATATTAGTTAGGATTCTAGATAATTTTAATGTTGACTACCTTTAGTCCGCGCTTCGCTTAGGAACTTTGTTCGCTCGTTAGATGAAAGGTACCTTATAACCTTTTTATACCTCTAATAGCGTGTATGCAAAATTTCATCATGTTTGGTCAAGTAATTCAGACGTAAAAGCGTAACAAACATACGAACTCACAATCGAATTTATAATATTATAGTTAGGAAGTTCGGATTACATACAATTTTTATCATAGATCAAATTAATTGATTATTTAAAAGTACATTAGAATTGGCTTTGGTCTTAAGTACACATGTCAGCATAACTAAAAGAACAAGGCAGGATAGAATACTTATTAAAATTGTTCTGTAAATATATCCAACAATAAAATTAACATTGAGGTAATTTACACTTTGTATGTAAATATCTATTCCATTCTACCACGTTTTAAATTTAATTACAGTATTCGTCCACAAACTGCCTTAAAATGTTTGCTGGGGAAGGTGAACATCATTAATTGGTTTTGAATTCTAACAGAAGGGTGAATTGTTATCTTTTCTTTCATTAATTATGGTAATCATAATATTTCGTGTAGGCTAACAGAGGTTAGGAAGACAACCGTTTGTTCATAATGCAATTTAAAGTGACTATGATATTGGTAACCAATAATTAATTAGCGATGGATTGTCTGAACAAGTTTTTAAATTTTTTTAATGCAATTTAACAATATATGTATCATACAATATACAACTATACAAATTCTAAAAAATGATTTTAATATGTTATGTTATCAATTTCATTATTTTTTTGAGAAGATGGCATATCATAGATTTTATAAATAATTTTATGTTAAAATCATGATTGTTGTTGTTTACACAAATTTATAAGTCAAGTTTTAGTCTAGGTTTCAGCTTCACACCTTTCCGCTATTTGCTTTATAGTTGTCAGTGAGGCAAGAACAGAGTTTTCTTCAATACAAAATTTAACATGAATGTGTTTTTGAAAGAACAATTGGCATCTTCTATTTACAGGTATCCGAACACAAAAAAAAATGTTGTCTGTCTGCCGGTTTGTTGCAATATCAAACAGAAACAACTGATGCATTTTAGTATTCAATTTAAAATCTATATCGCAAATCTTCTCACTCCGTTCAATACAATAAGTGACACAATGCAGGACACATGCATTGTGTCCCTTATTGTATTGAACGGAGTGAGAAATGAATGGATGAAAGAATTAATGACAATCCATGTGTATGACACTCAGTCGAGCTGTCTAATGTTCGCTGGTAATGCCATATCCATAACGTATATTTATAATATAAAAGTGACTTTGTCCAACGATCTTGGAATTATCACAGCGATAGAAATCTCAATATATTCTTTAATAAGAAATATTTAACCTTATAGGTATCTATACTAATATTATAAAGAGAAAAGATTTGTTTATTTTTGATAAACTCCGAAACTACTAAACCGATTTTAATCATTTTTTACCAATAGAAATCTACTTTATTCTAAGGTCACGATACCAGCCACGGGAGCGGAGCAGTAAGCAGTAATCGTAAACACGGTGAACAGCTACTCAATACCAACTTTATAGACAACAAAGTGTGTGTTAATTACATTTATATAGCTAAATCGCTGGACAGATTTTAATAAAATTTGATAAGGACATATTTTGAGTCCTAAGGAGAAAATACTTTTATTAATATGCGAATAAAGGTAATAAACAATATTAATAATATACATATGTCGCAACTGCTACCTTGCACTGGGACAGCTGTGTACTGCGAAGACGCCTGTGCTCAACATTGACAGTATACGAACAGCTGGTATTAGGTATATTATATTCATATAAGTTCTCAAGACATCTGCTCCGACCATCGTCGACGCCGTAAGATAACCTTCTTACACCTGTCTAGTTTGTCCCGAAGTATAGGTTTGAGATCGTGATGTCCCGCGCGGGCTCAACAGAATTTCCCAATTGAAAAACCCGATGATAGTAACAGCATGCAGTCTGGAAATGTAAAAGCAATAGACTCACTCACCACTCATACGTAGGATCCAGAATATTGCTTATGAAATATGGGTGTTATATACCATGCCTACCCCTTTGGGGATATATAAGTGTGAGTTTATGTATGTAAGGTATCATGTTTAAATACATAGACGGCTGTGTCATTATAAGAAAAGAGATATTTATCACTGTGTAATCACTTAATCAGTCAATGAACAACAGCAATTTGTCCTTTGTCTACATGTTATCTGCTTGACAATTATAAACATAATACATATATACAAATATTGCACATAGTGTATGCAATGCTATCTCAATAAATTCCTGAGATATAACAAAATGAACATATCACATAGCTAAGTTTTGTGTACAGTCGGTTATCGTGAAACTATTGACACATTTTCGCATTACAGGTAGTAACAGATAAACCAGCCTTAGGCTGAAAATCGGACTATACAGTACGCCAAAGGTAGCGCCAGTCTAGACAATAAAGTGAAATCTAAAAAAACACAACTTAACGAAGACAAAATAAATATAAATATTTATCGACTCTCACCAAACTGCACAATTACAGCCGGCAAAAACCATTTAATTGCAATTTGAATATTAAGAAATAGATGGCAAGAAAATTCAGTATAGTGGAACAAATGTTTTCTACAGAATCAATTAAATGTCTGAATTGTTTTCATTAGTTTTAGGCTTCGACCAGTTGCAGTTTGTTAAGAAAAATATTCTCGTGTTATTTTGTAACAGTTGTTTCAACAGTATGAAAATTAGGCGACGACGACGGATGCAATTCACAAAACAAGAAATCACTACAAATTCGTATCTAGGTAATCGTGATTAATTAGTTCCAGAATATTTGGCGACGCAACGTTTAGCAGGCAATAAATTATTTGAACTAAATGTTTTGGATTCGTTATTTAAATAAGTTTTCGAATAGTGATTCCAATAATCAATCCTAAGGTCATCAATTTAATACAGTGTAACCTTGATATTACGAAACTGAAGGGAATTAGAAAATATTCATTATACCAAGTAATTCGCTACAATGAGGTTTGTTATATAGAGGTTAAGTTGGACTACGATTCGTTTTAAAAAGGTAAGAAACTTGTTTATTAACCTCAACATTACGTAGATACTCATCTCTGCTTACCCTGTTAAGCGAACGATTTCAACTAATAAATGAAACACATTTTAATGAAAACACTGTGTAAAGGTTATAAGTTGACAAAGTTCGTTAAATAGAGGTAAATAATACTTCCTATATACATATATTCTGCAATGATTGGAAATTCGTTATAAAGATGTTTTTGGATAAATGTATTCGTAATGTAAAGGTATATTTTGCTAATGCAAAATATACCTTTACATTATACTTTACATATGGTCCGACAAGCATATCCAAATTTAAATCATTTATTTGAAAAATAAGTGTACATACATAATGTATGTACATAGGTCTTAATATTTTATATTATCCTTAATCTACGCTACGTTAAAATAGTCTAGTCAGCGAACGTTCCGCTTAGACTTCTCGTTTTGACTAGTTTTATAATTACAGTGTAACCTTTATATAACGATTTCCTCGACAAAATTTTCGCAATCCCTTAGAACTGCCCGTAAGAGTTAATAATTCTTAATTAATTAAATTATTGAAAGCTTGATTAGCTTAAAAATTAGTAAAGTGTAATTGTAATAGTAGTGTAACAGTTTCTAAATTTTGTAATAAAGTGTCAAATAAACAACGCGATAAAATCCGTATATAGTAGTTTAATTTCAATGAATAACATTCGCGTAAACAGAAGACAATATTATGTAAACCATGGCTTAGTGTGATTTTCTCATAGTATGATAAAGTGATGTAATAGTAAAAATAAGCCCATACTAAAATTTGGTTCATCTCGTGAAAAAAGCATTTCTCGACGAAACTAAACTATATTATTTAAGATGTCGTGTTTACGTTTTCTACTGCTGCAAAATCAAATAGACAAATACTATAACAATAGGCTACTATAGCAATTTCCCTTCAAAACATTTAATTGTGTATATGGAATACACAATATATATTACAGTGTATATTACAGTATTTACATCTATAAACTCGTCTGCAATACCTAAATTAATGTAATTTTCTCAGTAAAATAACTGAGAAAATACATATTTTAAGCAAGAAAGTGTACTATGTGCTAAAGTTTGTTCGGGCCCACAAAACGAGATCCCTTCAATACATAATAAGAGGATTAGGTTAGCCCAGGCGAGTAGGTGTAACGACTGTTCCGAGCGTAACGAACTAATTGAGTGAAATAGATGGAACGAGTCTTCCACGAGTAATTAAATATTAACTTTAGGGTCCACATACAAATATCGTATGTCGGACCGAAGCTCCGGTCTTAATGACTGCGTGGCCGGGACTCAACATCTGCTAAAACTGTTATAATTAACGCCTGTTATTTATATATTACTTTGTAACACTTGCATATTCTCAGGCCATCGCTTAAGGATATGCAGATGTGTAAGTGAATGCAGAAGATTAGGGATTGCATACACATTTTCCCAGTCATGCTTTAGAGCGTTGCCGCCATGTGACCTGTTTCGAGTGACAATGTTACAAATAAGTGTCGTAAATTTGACGCACTTTTATGTTATAAAATAATGTTTAATTTTTAAAATGCTTTTCATAGTATTCTAAAGGCAAAGAAAAATGATAAATTATGTCACATTTTGTTGCAACCTTGCCGAAAAAAACAAGCCACATTGCGTAAAGGCTCTTAAGTCTCAAGTAATACGACCCATTCAAATCTTTTAGCAACAGGTAACATAATTATCTTTTGGCAACTAAGTTGACCCCATGCTGCTACAGAATATTCTCAACAAAAACTCAATTACACTTCGCTCTACCCAGGACGGGGCTCGCCTATGTATATGTATAGACAGTTACACCTGTAATTATGCTTACGTTACGTCTAAACTAAGCTGGCAGTATATATTATAGAGCATTGCGTTTCCTATTTGCATGCTAATCCTCAGAGTGCCAACAAACAGATTCTAGTAGCGGCTTCAACTATGTTAAATAAATTAGATATACAAACTCGTGTGGATGACAAAGTATTGTTATGGATTACATAGGTGGGAAGTATTGCGTATATTATTACTGTACAAGCACCACAATGAATATTATTAACCAACAGCACTGGTACAATGCCCAAAATGAGTCTATTGTGTTAACGCATAAATCATTCAATTCTTACTATAAGAGATTTTCTGTTGTTGTGCAATAAGTTACACAATATAATTGTATTATAATTTACTAGCTTTTGCCCGTGGTTTCGCTAGAAAACAGTCGTTTTCCTGAATAAAAGATCCTATGTCCTATTCCTAAGTGTGTCAGGATCGTAGCAAATGGAAATCCGTAGTCTCTGCCTACCCCTCTGGGAAACAGGCGTGAATCTATGTATGTATGTATGTCCTATTCGGTACCCCTGACATGGATGCGAAATTTTATGATAAGCGGTCGTATAGTTAAGGCGTGCACGCGTAACAAACAAACAAATTCACATTCGCATTTATATTAGTTAGGATTATCTAACTTTTCACTGTAGATTCGTACCTACATTGAATTTACCTACCATTGAATATTTAAGCAGTTGCATTCTTTCTAATCAGTACTTCGTCCTGAATTACATACATATATACATAGATTCACGGCTGTTTCCCAGAGGGGTAAGCAGAAACTACGGATTTCCATTTGCTACGATCCTGACACACTTACTTGACGTCCTGAATTAATAGGTGATATTCAACTAAAAAGAATCTCGAGAGCACTAGAGAACATTGTCATTGTAAAATGTTAGTACATTAAACGACTATCCAATACACCACAGTAAAGTTTCATCTGTTCTCAGGTGTTTGCAAGCACTTGTGTATCTAGACTTAAAATCTCTTTCGCGGTACTTCTAGGTCTAATAGATGAATTTATAATAGGCAAGTATATCTGATAACTCAAAACATGAACCAACATTGCATATTTTTGCATAAGACAGGTCCCGTGGTCATGCGATCCACAACTTGAATTATAAAATACTTACTTTTGCCCGCGGCTTCGCTTACGTAAAAGTAGGTTATTACGGCGACAGGCGCGGGCCGCCCTATTGAGGCGGTGAACGGAGGACCTGGCTCCACCGGTCCCGGGCCAGTGGACGGTGGACGCCATTCGCCCGGTCCTCCAGGGGTGTATAGGGCGGCGATTCGGGTCGCTGACCTTCCGACTGGTGCAGGTGCTTGCCGGGCATGGATGCTTCTGAAAGTATTTGCACCAGATCGCGAGACGGGAGGCGACCCCGGCCTGCCACGAGTGAGGGGCGCCGGAAAACACGGCGTCCCACACGCTTTCGGCCATAATAGGCGGGGATCTCTCCCTGCCGGGCGTGATCAACGCCATGCTCGGCGGCGAGAGGTCGTAGCAGGCGGTGGTCTCCTTCTGCGAGGCTGGAGAACAATCCCCTCGCTGATCCTCTCCGGCGCAGACGGACGGGAGCGAGGAGGAGGCGATTTGCCTGCCTTCTCGCTCCTGTATAGTGGGGTCACTGGTACAGAGTCGGGGGACTCTGTACCGGCTTGCACGGCCCCACACGTCTGGGGGGTGGTCTTGGTGAGCAAGGCCACCCCTCCACAGGCGCCGAGGTCCGGTTACCATCAGCCGGGCCAACCGCCGGGGCGGGATGGTGATTGCTAATGCGACCCCATCCCGCCCCACCCCGTCGGCGGAGGGACTGCTCACCCCAGGTTTTTAGTGTGTATACCGACCCCCTTCAGGGGCGGAGAGTCTCACATAACCCCCTCCCCTCCCGGGGGAGGGAGTATCCATAAAGGATTTTCCTGGGTAAAAAAAATAATTTAAAAAAATGTTAGTAACAGTACTTTTTGTTTTTAAATAACATATAGCCTATCTTACTCGGTCATACTATTGCTTTCTAATGGTGAAATATCTTTTAAAATTGTTTAATTCGTTTTTGAGAACAATCAAACAAAAAATAAAACATCAAATCTTTTCGCTTTATAATATTAGTATAGATATAGATATAGATATAATTCAATTGTGTGAATAACATAATGTATAAGTCAAGTCTGACAAGAATAGCCAGAGAGGTCTTCATGACAGTAACAAGCCAACATGAAAAATGTAATTAGAGTGTATGAAACAAAAAAGGAGTATCGCTATTGTAGCCAGTGACGATCTGTAGTCTGTGCCCACACCGGCACCGCTGTGAAACAGGCAGCCTATAAACTTGCATGCAATATATGTTGCCACACCGCTGTGAAACAGGCAGCCTATAAACTTGCATGCAATATATGTTGCCTATTTCTAAGTCGGTACTAAAAAATATATTGTCTTACGTTTAGGCGAATGTTACACATTCAATTATTAAAATAACACGATATAACCCATATATTTATTTATTTAATTTAATGAAAATATGTATATTGATTATGTATGTATTTAATTATTACGAAATATCCTAAATAGCATTACACTGCTGCAAAGCGCCCTTGAACACTTTACGTCATTAAACATATTTTTGAATGGTGCCGAGTGACACTGTAACGATAACCTTGTAGTTTAACCTTATATTAGGTTATACAAACAGAAATATTCCGCGGTAGCATGTCGCTTCGTTATCATTACCTTCCAAAAATACTTACATATTATTATATATATTATGTTCTAATTAAATGTGTAAGTGCAACAGAGTCGATGTAATTTGACGTATTTGCTATACCTATTATTTCGACATTACGTATCGGAGAAACCTTGGTTTATGACAATCAAAGTAGTAAAGATAATAGGCGACAATAAAATAAAGGAAATTTCTTAAAAATCTGGAACATAACACAAGGCTGAGTTTCAGTTTTAAGATACCGCGGATATATCCTTCATATCTCCACGGGATCTTAAACTGGAATTCAACTACGCAAGCATCTCCACTCTACTGATGAAAGCCTTGTTTTTCGTTCTAGGTCTATATTTTCAAGGTATATTAACGTAGTGTTATATTTCAAACGTTTATCTAGCTTATTCTATACTAATGGCAAATTCATGTAATTTAAACTCGAGATCCGATCTAGTCTAACTAAACATTTGACGTATTTTATGACAATACCATTTGTGATATTTTAGGCAATCTAGATAGGAACACGATTTTGCATAGATTTTATTACGCATATTGAAATTTTATAAGTTAAATTTGACCCACTTCGCGGCCATGTATATTATGTACATATAGCTAAAGTTGTTGGTATTTAATTGGATTGTAATGACATTTTGGATTCGTTTGTAAGACGTACAATTTAAAATCATCGTGTCATTGATCTACTCTGATGATGAAGATATGTGGTCATAGGAGTTGAGTTTAGACTCGTTTGTCTTATCTTAACATGTAGTCTGATCAAACATGATTTCCAGAGCCTGATGATAAAGCCGCTGGCTACAGACACGCCAAATCGATTACAGACGCGTTATATCATAATAAAGTAAAAGTGCATTTTGATTCGAAATTAACAAACTGTACAGACGGCGTAGTGGTTTGAGTGATCACCTCACTTCACTCGCCTCATACGAGTCATAGATTTGTGTGATCGACAAAGGGTTGTTCTGAGTCTGGTGTTCTTTATGTCCTTTGTTTGAATGTTTGTAAATTAGACGCGACACAGAAATTATTCCTAGTGCAAGCTATCTATTAAGTATGAGAAAGAAAAAAAGAATGAACTTAATAGTACCAACTTGACTTTTAAAATTTATATTATTATCTTATTAAATAGAAATGTATGTTATTATGTTTGATTACGTGTTATGAGTAACGCTTATTCCTACTTAATGAATCAGCACAATCAACATGCATTATATATGCGTCACTACGTATTGTGATTCGAAATGCCAAGCCATGTTTGCAGACTATTCAATTAATTTCAATAATTTATTCAATTCCAATCAGTTTGTGTGCAAAGTAGTTAGTAACTAAAACATTGTGGCAGGAAAATTTCATGCATCGAAACTGTGTCAATATAACTAAATATATAGGATGTTACAGTCAGTTGTAG
The DNA here is from genome assembly GCA_963564715.1 of Catocala sponsa. Classification (NCBI taxonomy): domain Eukaryota; kingdom Metazoa; phylum Arthropoda; class Insecta; order Lepidoptera; family Erebidae; genus Catocala; species Catocala sponsa. Next base: position 13,073,614 of record OY751338.1, on the reverse strand, counting down.
TTATTTTAAGGATGATAAACAGTTGCCAGCCTGAAATACTCTTGGAGAAATATTTCACTTTTGATAACTTTACCTTGCATTGGTAATTTTATTTTTAAGATACATCAATCATATCAAACCTCAAAAAAAGCGTAAAGAATACGATATTTTACGGTCTATTTGTTTGCTTTTAGTGTGCCCCATTGAACAAAACTAAAGTAACGTAAACATTAAAATAATAATTTACCATAAAAATATACAATTAATGTTATAGTAAAAAGCATTCTTATCGCTTATGTATATAAACCGACGAAAGCAGCATGTTTCCAAATATAACAGATGAGACATATTTTTAATTGCCATATTAAGGTCATCCGGTTAAAACATCATGAACGTAATTATTGTTGCTATAGGAAGTCCCCACCTCAAAATTACCTAACAAGAAGTTGAACCTTAGAGTATCCCCTTGGGATGCAGTTCGGCAGTCCCTCCATAGATAACGCCTTCAATTAAGTGTCAACCATAAGTATTTGAACTAATGGTGACCATAACACACTTAAGATAGTAAAGTTAGGAAGAGTTGGCTTCTTCGTAAAGAGGGCCGGGTGCGTCGGCTTCTGCGAAAAATCGATCCATGTGCAGTCTTAATTATATTTTATAAGCAACTATTAAAAAATAAATGTTCTAATTATGAAACCGTGATACACTGAGAGGCAACGTCATTGCCATTTATATACTTTTATATAATATACATTGAAATTGGAACCAGAAACTGTAGACAAAGAGCTCTTATTAACAAAACATAACCGTTTTCTTTTCTCTAAGCATTCAATTTGTCTCTGTTGGTACACAATCACATCAATTTCAATAATTCATTTCTAAATTGTTTTATTTCGACCTTTTGCGACAAAGTACGAGTTTGCATGAACATCCTCAGTATTTATTACATTAAATAAGCTCAAGTAAGTTTTCGGAAGTTATTATGGGAAAAATGGGCAAACGGTTTTCTATATTATAAATAAATATGATTTAATGATCGAAGTTTACGTTATTTATATGTATATGTTGAAATATGTACGATTGTGTAATGTGACCGCAACTGCCTGTTACATGTCCTCAGTATTTACACCAATGATGCTGTAAAATATGATTTCTTTTGCATCCGACATATTGTGTCGACTCTCGGATGTGAACACGTGCAGCGTTTCCAACCTGCGTAAGCAATATGGACCTACGTCATCGCTCATTTTCCATTTTTAAATGTAATTCATAAAATATATGTACAGGCTATAAAAAGTTTAAGAGCATTGTATATTCCCAGAATAAATGTTCTGAATTTTCTTTATTTTGATCACACGCTCCTAATTCAGAAATTTCTGCGGCTTTCTTTCTTGCTTATATAACCTCTCGATTATATAACCTGATAAATAACACTTTAGATATTATTCCTTATTATACTTAGAAACTAAAAAACAGCTGACAAACTGGCTAAACACTAAAAGCTACGATGACATCAAATTACTCCTCAAATCAATTCATTAATCAAGAAATAAGAAGCACCAAAACCCTAGCATTGTATAAAAAACATTTACTAGATTATGTCACAAAACATTATTTATTTACCATCTCTTACCTTAACGTAACTCAGACTGTATGTTATAGAACTCACTTAAATTATATAGTATATCAATATACGTGAACTGTACCAGTTCTTTTTGAGAATAAATACAGACGCATGCGCAGACACACACACACGCTCGCATGTACGTGAGTGTGTGTGTACACACACATACACATAGGCGCGAGCGTTTCCATCACAAATTTCACATTAAGTAAATCTTATATTGTTTTTATTTTAATATTTTGTAATAATTATTTATTGAATGAATATGAATATGATAAAACGATATAATTGTTACCATATAATCCACACATGAATTGAAATAAACTGCAAATAGAAGAGCGGCATACCCTAACACAAGCATACATATGTGTGTTTATAAGAAATTGAAATTATCAATTTATTTAGTATTATTATTTTTATTTAATGTGTGAAAAAAACCGATCAGATATTCGAAGTAAACATTAGTCCCTTCCTCTGTAAAAACCGATTCAACATCCTAGATGATACTAATCTAAACTACTTTAAATTCTCCAGTATTTCTGCCCTATAGTTGAATATTTAGAAAGAAATTGACGAAACAATAAAATAGGGATACTCTCTAAAGTTTAAGTTTTAATTAAAAGAAACAAGATCAGAGGCACCTTTCAAAGTGACATCTTATACTTATAATAAAACTGTAGAGAGGTCAATTCTGTACATTGAATATATATTCAAAATTAATATTGGAGGATGAATGGTGATCGATACTGATGACAAAAATGCAATCAGTAAATTTTTTGTCTGTCTGTCTGTCTGTCTGTATGTGCACGCATGGGTCAAAAACTACTGAAGGGATTTTAACCAAACTTGGTACGATTGCAGTCCATACTCCTGGGCAGGTTATAGCAGCAGCAGCAGGCAACATAACGCTAAGACACATAGGAGCTGAGCAGTGACGATAAATTTGAAGCAAGTCGGACGAAAATGCGCTTTCGAGCTCTTATCCTCGCATACGTTGATAATACACCAAAAGTATGTATTACAAAGATGATGGTCTTCAAAAGATCTACAAAAAAGTTCTTAATAGTATATATCTATCTTTTATAAATTAGCCATAATAACGTGGTTAATCGTTAGGCATTTCTTCAAAGTGTATTAAAATACATAAATATATTGTATTTCACATAGATATATCTTTATCAAACTCCCATATTCAGAAAGTACACTTTAATATTTATATTATTAAAAAAAATATAGGAATCGGCTTATAAACACACAAGATATAGATGAAATAAAACTTCCAAATCTCGCCGCGCCAGTATGGGTACGGCTATACGGTTGATTGTTGTTTAACGCGCGAAACGGCCATCCGCTGCATTTATAAAAAGGCGGGGGCGCTCACGCGCCGACTTCACTCACATTTTGTTTGTTTGGTTGAACGCGGTAATCTAAGGAACTGCGGGTAAAAAATAGAAAAATATTTCAGTGTTGGATAGCCCATTTATAGAGGAAGGCTATAGGCTATATAACATCACGCTACGACCAATAGGAGCGGAGCATAAATGAAAAATATTGCAAAAACTAGGAAAATTCTCTTACGTGAAGCAGACGAAGTTACGCGGATCAGCTAGTTTGTAATATATTTGTGAATGTTGCCAGATTCTTTACTTTAAATAATAAAAAATTAATAAGGCTACAAATTGTTTATGGCGCGTCGCTTCACGTAAAGTTTAGCGTACCACAGATTACGTACACACGGCTACACATAAAGTTAGACACCCTATAAACGCATAACTACACTACATACAAAATAGAGAATTGTCGGAAAGGGACTGTGTATAGCGGTGTCGATGTAATGGTAAGGATAGAGCGTCGCGTCCAATTCAGCGTGAATGAGACAAAATAACAAAAATATAATGCACTCTCTCGCAAGATTCGCAGCGTTCAACTTCTAATAGTTCAAAGTCTAAACAGTCTAGGTTGATGCGTCGCTGTGTGTACGAACAAAGGGAATTAAAATGTATCTGTTGATTAAACTTCATAACTCGTTGTGTCCAGTTGATCAGAAATATATGGAAAATTGCTAAAATCTGTATAAGATATGGTTATATTTAAGAGTTTTGAATACAATACAAGATTCGTTAATTAAATAAAATATTAAAAATGGATACCTATTATAATTAAAAATTGGAAAAAAGTGATGTGATATGTACCTGGATGAATATTGTCTTTATCACGAACGAATATCTATCAAATTTGGACTATAAATAACTGACCAAAAAGCTTAATAGAATTGAATCCATAAAAAATAATTATTCTTTGTATACCTATAATAATAATCTAAGTTATTAAATTTTTTATCATCAGCAATTATAAAAAAGTGCCTACGATGTGTTTGTTTAGCACATTTCGCGTAAGTTTACGTTTGCCGTCCCTGGCAACACAGATACTAATAGGGGTTTTATCGTAGCGCTTGCGACTGATAAGCTTAGTGATACATAGGTACTATACTTTAAGTGAATACAAAGTGAAATGCAATACTGTGACAACATTAAGAATACTGTATGAATTTTGCCTTGACAATTAGTATTACAGAGATTATTGCCTTCAAGTCACATACGCTGTTCATTGCCGATTAAAAATAAAAATCAAGTTAAACGGAAGCTCTTTAAATGGCTTGAGGGCAACTCCACTTTGAAAGCACTGCTAAAATAAACAATCAACTTAATAAAATAGACTCGCAAAAATTAGTTTCGTTCGTAGAAATGAATTTTCGTTGAAAACAAGTCGAAACCACCCACTCCCGCCTTTATTGTTATTTCGTTAATAATAAGTCGAAATTAATATAATGTGTTTATTGCATATAAAATATAACAATTTTACATTAAAATAACAATCTCGTAATTTAGCCCTTAAACCTTATTATTTTCCACAAAAGATAAAATTAATAACGAATGATATACACCGTCTATAAAACGGGCTGTTATTAAATTTTCTCTTACACCTACTGCTTTAGGCTGAGCGTTGATAATCTTGTTGATAGTATAAGCCCATGACTTTATAATGTGTTCTCTTAATAGCTCTGATTCATCTTCAATTTTGAAATTCAAAACAACTTGAGTAGATTAGCTATAAATCTCCTGAGAAATATGTTCTAAAGACTTTTCAATTATAGCAAATCATTTTAGTATAGATATTATATAAGTTAAATTCTTTAAACATACTTTAGAATTAATTCGTCATTATTTTATTTGAATACCTAATTGTTATGCTCGCCTAATTATTATTATGCTCTACACATATCAAATCAGGTTGAATGGTCCCACAGCTTCTAATAACCACGTGTTTAAAATCTCCGTGTATTGTCAGTGTAACTTTTAGCTATTCAGGGCTGGTAGCTTCTCTAATGAGGATGACATTTATACAACTAACTCATAATTTTGTGTCGCATAAATATAGGCATAGGTTGGTTACACGTGCCGAGGTAACGTTTAGTTGTTATTAACGCCTACGTGAGCTCTGCCCGCTATTACACTTGTCGCATCATTGCAAGTATTACGCCTGGTTTTGCTAAAGCTAAAGCGAGTTGACAGTCGGCTAACAAATTGTTATCACACGCGGTTGTCACTTGTGGGTATAATGAATATCATAGATATATTACTCACGACATTTAAATAAAACAAAATAGGCGTATTTTGCTTCCTCCATTCTCATTACATTCTATTCGCATCCTTGTCGGGTTAAGGTAGTCTTGACCTGGATTGAATCTAGAACATTTATTTGGACAGCTAACGTACGTATAGGCAAACGTGGATATACATATAGTTAAGTATTGGGAGGGAGAGAGAGACTGAAGTTTTTTGAAGACTTAACATCAAATCAATATCGAATATTTAATAAAAATAAAACGATAAGTAGAATTTCTATGAAATTTGAAAAGTAATGGCGACCAAATTGAACGGGAATTATTAGGAGCCAGATTTCTCTTTAAAAATATTATATTACGTTTTAGACGTGGGAATTATGACCTCTTCCTCCGGCTACACCCGCGCCTGCGCCTAAATATCACTTACATCTGTTCCATTTCCCACTTTCATTCAAATTTGTATATGTCTAAAAGGTCTTAAATACCTTTCTGAATTCCTGTAGTTTCATCTTTTTTTGCTGTTTAATACGTTCATAAGAACGCATGACTTCTGATATGTAAAGATGCAACAGGCTTTCATCTTATCGCCATTGCATTCTTTGACAGTCTTTAACGTGCAGGCAGTGCGATTGACTGCGTATAAATTTCGACGTCCATCAAGGATGGCGGTGCGAATACCACGCGCTATGAAAGATACCGTATTTTACGGTTTGCATTGATATAGTTCTCAGCATTGCTTCAAGCGCCGTCACACAATTAAATATACCGACGCCGGTGATGGTGTTAAATACTTGGAAAATTGCTTGACTTTGGGCTGTGTACTAAACGGTGTACTAAACGGTCAACAATAATCATGATTATTGTCTATAATAATAATACTATACGAGGCTGTTTTCAGTGTAAGAAGGGTTAGGCCATAGTCCACAGTCTTTTTTTTTTTACGTGGTGTAATGCATTGACGCACACCCCTCCGCGGGGGCGGGCGGAGGGGCTATGTCGGGCTCACCGGGGTAAAAGAGATGGTAATGATGATAAGAATGGTCTTACCGGTAATACCGACTAAACCTACCACGGTGTTCCTCGACAAAACCGCAATCGGCGGGGCCGCGCAAATCATTGTCGCATGCAGTCGCGACCCCGCCGAGGTTTCGGCCCGCCGTATGAAACGGCAGGCCACTATACGATAAGACCTACCCTCTGGTCACCACGACTTTTAAAATCCCTACTGTCTCCCCCTAGAGGGGAGACGGACACGAAACAGAGGCGCGCGTGGGAACACGCACGCTGCCTCTCGGACCTGGTGCTGATCGGATGGCGGGCAGGCCCACGAAGCCTGCCACCCCCAGGTCAAACCTCAGGGTGGCTGGAGGTCATCTCGCGCCCTCCGGCGCCCGGTTCTGCGGTTGGAGAGAGGGTTTGAGCGCTCCCACTCCCGCTCCGCCGCCTCCTTGACGGAAATTACTTCCTCACAGAAGGAGGCGACGGCGTTTCACGATCTCTCACTCCGGACCATGGACTGAACCACCGCCGGGAGCGAGAGGGCAACCATACCGACTGCCGCGATCAACTCACGGCGCTGCGATGCCCAGGCGGGGCAGTCCGCCAAAATGATAGTCCACACGCTGTCCCAATGCGGGTTGGCAGACTTCACATATAATTCATAATTCATTTATTCTTTTATATCTTCGAGAACATTATAAAGAACTCTCCAGACATTTTTTCTATTTTTGGATCATAATCGTGTCGTTCCTCGTTGAGATACCTAACCTAATCTTCATAGACTTGAGGCTAAATATTATACAACCTTTGCCTGTTGACCTTTAAGCATAATCTATATCTATACAAATAAATAAAATTGAAGTGTCTGTTTGTAATGTCAAAATAACAGCTTTTTATCTAATGCATATGAAAGTATATAAGGTACCTATACGAAAACATAAATTTTTTAAATTTTTGTCTTTCTGTCTGTCTGTTTGTTCCGGCTAATCTCCAAAACGGCTGAACCGATTTTGACGGGACTTTCATGGACAGATAGCTGATGTTATAAGGAGTAACTTAGAATACTTTGATTTTAGACAAAAATAGGGTTCCGTGGAGATAAACACTTTTTAGTTAAAATCTACGCGGACAAAGTCGCAGGTAACAGCTAGTAATAAATAAAAATATAGCTAAGCTACAAGACTGTTCTAAGGAAAACATTAAGAAGTTTATCAAATGTTTGGCTTCTCTGTCCTGGTTTGATATATTTTCGCGATAACTTTGTTTGTTCTATGATCTCTGCTTTCTAACACAGAGATAGAAAATCAATATATAGTCCTTTTAGGTAAACAAAGGGTATATGTAAGTCTAGGTATTATAAACGGCAAATTAAACATAACTTTTACAAACTATAGGACAAATGGCAAAATACTGTCGTTGCATTGCAAATAGATATCTCTCTATACTTATTAATATTATAAAGAGGAAGGATTTGAATTTTTGCTTGTTTGTTCGTTTGTAAGGATTTAATTAAAAACTATTTAACCGATTTTAAAACTTCTTTCACCATTAGAAAGCTATATCAGTGCCGGATTAACCACGTAGCAAGAGTAGCAATTGCTACGGGCCCCGCGCGAAAGGGGGCCCCGCATATTTAAACCCACTCATCACTGCCTGAGCGTAATTTTTTGAGTGAAACTTATTACTTAAGATGTGGTATATTGAATTTAGGTACTTGACGTCACAAAAACGTGAAATGTTACAACTTTTCCTACTAAGACAATCACGTCAGACAATCGGTAACTGACTATTTCCTTGGCGTAAATAAAACACCGAATTTCATACGGTAAACGCACAAGTTCTACAAAAAGTCGCTCGTATAAATGTGTAAAATTTCAGTCGGCCCAATAATCAGCTCTACAAAAAGTCTGACGTATGCAAGCACTCTTACCCGAAAGAATTTGCTACGGGCCCCGCGCTTGCTTAATCCGGCACTGAGCTATATATATTATCACCGAGCAACATAGGCCATATATTATTTAAAAATAAAAGGAATGTTACTAACATAGCCTAATCTACTTTTACGCGAGCCAAGCCGCAGCTAAAAGTTAGTAGTACTATATTCTGGTCTGTACTGACCTTCCAACGAAAACACAACATCCAACATTTATGTATGTATTACTCATGTTTTTACGAAATAAATTATTTCTCGGCTAACCGGAAAGAGAACTGAAGCCACGGGCAAGTGTACATCAGCAATAGGGTGTGATTGAGTTGTAAACAGAGTGGCTGTGTGTGTAACTGGATGTGAGTTTTCTGATTCACATTGTAGAAATTTCCTTACTATTCTACAGGTGTTGAGTATAACTGCTTTTTGTAGCAGGCAGTAGGTCTTAGGTGGCAGTTTTAAAGTTTTGAGTGATTGGTGTATTTGTTTTGGTATGACGTCTGTAGTAGAGAGAACAATAGGGACGATAGTTACTTTTTGCAGGTGCCAAAGGCGAGTAATTTCATCCTTTAATTCTATATATTTGCTTAGTTTTTCTGCAATTGTAGTTTGTAGGTTGTGTGTGTTTGGTACGGCAATGTATATTAAGTATCCTGTTTTAGTTGTCTTATTTATTAAGGTTATGTCTGGTCTATTGTAATGGATGGTTCGATCAGTAAGGATAGCTCGGTCATAATATAGTTTGGTAGCGGAATTCTCTAAAACAGTTTGAGGGCTATATTTATAATATGCTGTAGCTGATTCTATGAGTTTATATTGATGTGCAAGATTTTGGTGTATAATATTTGCTACTTGGTCATGTCTATATTTGTAGTCAGTTTGGACAAATGATTTGCAGGCTCCTGTGATGTGTTGGATTGTTTCTGGCATACTATTGCATCAACGGCAGGTGTCAGTTGTTAAGTTCTTGATTATATGCTTTCTATAGTTTTTGGTTTCGATTATCTGGTCCTGTATTGCAATCATAAATCCTTCGGTTTCTGGGAAAAGTTCGCCTCGGCTTAGCCACGCGTTCGACGCCTCTTTGTCGACATTTTGTTGGCATAAGTCCGTGCGATGTCTTCCATGCAGAGATTTTTGGTGCCATTCTGATAGTTTAGATTTTTCATCTGACAGCATTTCATTTTTTTTGTTTGGCGGTGTCCTTGAGGTTTAGTGGGGCTAATTTTTGATCCATTTGTGCTATTGACTCGTGGAGTGTAGATAATTGAGATTTGGCGAAGAAATATTGCCGGAGTATCGTTATTTGTTTGTTATGCAGATTTAAAATGTCTACGAGGCCTCTGCATCCTTCTTTCCTGGGCAATGACAATATTTGTAAACAAGATCTTGGGTGATGTTTGCGAAACCTGGTCATTGTAGTGTTTAATTTTCTCTGTAGGTTCTTGAGTTCGGTTTTGGTCCAATTTATTACTCCAAAAGAGTAAGTGAGTACTGGAATGACAAAAGTGTTGATTGCTTTAATTGTGTTTCTATAGTTAAGTTGTGTTTTCAATATTGTAAATTAATTAATTAATTTATTATTTGTTTCTCTTTCACGGGTATATTCCTAATACGTTAGGAAAATACCCGGCCCTTTGGGAGGCTTACACGCAGACATGGGTCCAACGTGAAGAGGCCCTTCGAGAGTTTTAATCAAAGGTGGGATGGAACACCTATAGTGGCACTAGCCGCAGCAGGCGTAGGACTATTGCTACGTATGGATTCTAATATATGGGCTATGGGTATGGGTGTTTGATGGACTGGTATATTGGTAACTATGGATGATAAAACGGCGTCTGCCCTGAATACTCTAATAGCATCGATCGAATGGACAGACGGTGACTCGCCAACTCACTAGATGGGCCCCCTAAATAGCCACTATAGGCATACAAGCCAGCAACAGAGGGCAACACCGGTGCGAGCGGCTAGGGATGTCGAGCGGTGCGGCGCCGGTTTCGCCATCACAGGTCTCGTGAAAACGGAGACCCGGAGCGGGTTTCTCCGTAGTTATGCCCTTGAAAATGACACTTCCACCCCCAAACATGTAGCTCTAGCGGCTCCCCTCTAACCGGCCTCTTTATTGTTATTATTATTATTATTATAACATGTTAAAAGAAAACACAAAATCTTGGCAACTTGGTAATCAATAAAAAATACAAACGATGTTGTTAACACTCACAATGGCTTAGAATCTATTATTAATAATCCAACAAGTTGTCCAAGCAAATCGTACTTTATACAGGGTGTCTGGTAATTAATGGATAACCTTGAAATGTCTTATAGTAGAATGGGCGTTCAGAAAAAAATATGAAAAGAAATCTATCCTAACTACTACCTGAGATATGGTTTTTTTTAATTACCTTATTTAACTTTTTTGTATACTACGACCATAAATGAATGAATTCCATTGGTTTTTTGTTATTTTATTATTAAACACTAATTATGCTAATAGATAGACAGTCACTATGACTATCTATTGCACTTTTTTAATATTCTTTTTAATATATTTTTTTAATATATTTTTAATATTTTTTTTCTGAGCGGCCATCAGTTCTACTAAAAGACATTTCAAGGTTATCCATTAATTACCAGACATCCTGTATATAATTTCCTCCAGACTGAATTTCGGTCACGGCGGCCAATCTTAACGGAGACCATCTGTGCAGGAGATATATAGTGCACTCTCTGTTCCCTAACCCTCATGATCCGATGGGACGGTAATCTGACACGACCGTAGAGAAATCAGGTGCAGGACCTACTTAATCAAGCTATCTTACTTGGAAGGCATGTTCCCTGAAAGAAGTAGTCTGTACTAAAGACTCTTTATAAAATCAAAAACAGTCCAATTACGTTAATATTTATTACAATATTTTCGTAGAAAATGCGCATTTTCGCCTCACTGACTCTGTACTAAGATTTTGTGTCATTACCAGATCTACTTTTAATGTCTTTGGTCATAACAGTGGAACAAAATGGTTTTCAAAAGGACAATTCAAAGAAATTACCGGAGTTCACTCGTAAATAGTAGAACAAATAATAATTGACAAACGGTTTCTTGTATCAGTGCTATTTTTTGTGATATACAAACCCTTTGATTTTGTTAATCATAGTACCATGGTCATTCATAAAGTCGAACGCTATGGAATTGGAGGATCAGTACTAAACTAGATCTTAAGTTACTACGCTAAACGTAGACAAAGTATAAAAATAGTGTTATTAAATTAATAAACTATATCTGTCGCAGATGAATTGTATGATATGCTGTTTTATAAAACCGCTAGCAATGTTACAAAGCAGTGCCGTTATGTAAAACAACTAAAGATAAAAGTCACTTTGGCATGTGAATGTTTGAGGTACAATTAAGTTAAAAAAATTTTACGAATATTTTAGAGATCTAAAAAAGATTTTAATTATTATAATTTTAATTCCTTTTTTATTTTGTATTGTGGCTTTTTTAGGCATCGGCTTGATAGGTTTTCTTTTCGGAAATTTTCAGTACCTTTAAGTCTGAAATGTGCTCGGTAAACAGCCATAAGTATGACCAAAAACATAGCTAGGAAAATGTAGGTTCAATTAATATACTTTCGGTGACATACATTAATATGTAGTAGTCTATGTATGTAGATTTAAAATCTTTCAACATATGTATTTTGAAGTAATAACTGTAACTAGATTTATAGCAATATCTTTTAGTACCCTATCGTCGCCTATATCAGTAAACCATACTTTCATATGTTGTTAGGTACAGTTTTATACCTTACTCGTAACCAGTATTATAAAACTTAACTACGAGTAGTACACGTGTCAGTACTCGCCACCATTACTTTATACAAGGTAACATTACTGGGTAATCTCTGGTATAGTAATCACATATAGAATATGGATATAAATTCTTATAAACCTTAATTACTTTATCTTGAATTATTACTGTGTCCTTTCTTTATAAAATTTTATGATTTTGCTCGCGGCTCCACTCGCGTAAATGTAGATCCCACCAAAAACATAAATGTGAAAAAGGAGAGCCAAGTTCAATACAAAAATTATACTTGGCTGTGGGCTTCGCCGCAAAAAGAATGGAGATCTAAATGAGTGCCAAGTTCTATGCAAAATCCAAATATGTATTTATAAGAACAAAATAACATTATGAACAAGTATTAAACTCTATTTGTTTGCTTTATTGGATACCTATAACAATTGCTGTTATTTAAAAATGTGAGATCTTAAAGTAGGTTAGATTTGACTTGGCCAGTTTTCATTACATCAGTCATTTTATAAAGTTATTCAACATATATATATATATTTTTTAATTCTGATAAAAACTGGCCAAGTTAAATTTAACTTACTTTAAGATCTCACATTTTTAAATAACAGCAATTGTTATAGGTATCCAATAAAGCAAAGAAATAGAGTTTAATACTTGTTCATAATGTTATTTTGTTCCTATAAATACATATTTGGATTTTGCATAGAACTTGGCACTCATTTAGATCTCCATTCTTTTTGCGGCGAAGCCCACAGCCAAGCATAATTTTTGTATTAAACTTGGCTCTCCTTTTTCACATTTATGTTTTTGGTGGCATATCATTACTTTTTGTAAAGAAAACTAGGCAGGTATTGAGATTTAATCTCACTGGAACTAGAACTGAGTGAGTGAGACAACGCTAAACGCGTGACAGTTGACAGCGGCAAACTTATAGCGAACGGGTTGTATAAAGTATTTATTTATTCATTGAATCTCATGTATGTACTTCACTTTTATACTGTTACTGGTTTAGGCACGAAGAACGTTTGTGGTTATAGTATGACAATCATTTAATTCATCGTTGAGAAAGAAGCAGGATGAACATAAATGTAATAAAACAATAAATAACTAAATCGGTATTCGTAAGCGGTGCCTATGTTTATATATTGCTCAGGAGCGCTTTTATGTAGATTTACTTCTGTTCTGTGTATAATTATGTGGTGCCGCGCGCCGCCGACGATACACCGTTGGCCGGTTGTTTAGCGCGTATTACAAGTTTTTTGTATGGGGACACCACTTATTTTTTGACTTAAGTTTATTTTTATATTTCTGTTATATAGCAAATATAATAATACATAATATATTGGGATAGTTTCAAATATCTGACTGTAACGGTTCCAACGCTACAATTAAAAATTTGTTTTTGTATGGCGACACCCCCCCCCCCCCTCCCCTATTTTAACTTTTTTATTTTTAGACTTTTCCTACGCTTACACATAATTACCGAGCTGGATACCAAATTTCATCCTTCTAGGTCATCTGGAAGTAGGTTAGGTTTAGGTACTATATGTCAGTCAGTCAGTGCTAAAATTTACGACTTTTTGACCTTCATATATTTATAACCGTTTGAGCTAGCTTCATGAAATTTGGGCTTCTAGATGTCCTTATGGATATAATTAAATACACGTAGTTTTATGTGTTTACGTTAAAGAGGTTTTGAGTTATAGAAGGGTCAAAAGTGGCACCAAGTGGTTCGTATAATATTACACTCGGCGCTGGCTAGCCAGTTCCTTTGCTTGAACTTGGCTTGACACGCTGCCGCGTGTCTAGATTAGGTTAGGTTAGTAACAGTTTCTTTTTTAGATGAACGGTACCCTACCTTACCCTATACTCTAAGAACATGTTTGCGAAATTTCATGATGATCGGTCGAGTAGTTCAATAGTGAAAGCGTAACAAACAAACAAAAAAAAAACAAACTCACAGTTATTATAATATTAGTTAGGATAAGGATTAGTAAAACATGTAATGATGTTTTTGCAGTTTTTGGGTGATCCATCTCGTGTAGTAGCAGGTTTTTTAAGTTCTACAACGTAGTGCTCTATGCTATTCTGTGATTCTACTGCCAATATGACACTTATATTGGTGACCTGCGTATCGGCGCCACGCCGTCGTCGTCCGTCATTCGCCACGAATTTTATTATTAATTTCGTTTCTATAAGCGCGGCGTATAATATGTGTAATCTGTGGTTTGAATGCACAATAATACAGAATTAACTTCAAATTTGAGTGCACATATAGTGCATTAGTGAAGTCATGTAAAGCTATCCTTAAAATCATCTTGGCACTAGCAATGCCTCGAATGTAATGGACCTAATTCTCGTACTTGAGTAGAATTTTGTGTGAACCACGGGATATTGTAACAAATTTAGTTATTATTTGTGTCGAAGGTTACAGTGTTGTCGACGTTGTCTAATGAGGGCTATCGCGCTTGAATTCACCACAAGAGGTGCTAGTGGATAGTAAGGTCTCTAAACGTCAAACTCTGTAGTCACGTCCACAGTAACCATAGAAACCGACAATGATTACCGCCAAATACAGCTTTTGACAGCGGCTGTGACAGGATTAACAGGACCTCACTCGCTAGTGGTGCTCACAAAGAGCACAAAAACAATAGCCCCCATTAGGAATACCTACATATTTGGAACAAATAGGTATCTTAAGTTTGATATACCTATTTTATCTGTTCTACTACTGCCGAACTAGGAATAATCCCTGTTTAATTCCTGTGTCATGAGTAGTCATGACTTTACAAACATTTAAACATAGTACACCTAGACTAAAAACAACTATTTTTTGTCCCGTGTGCGGTTCGTACTACAACACTCGGTGCAGTATCAGTAGCGAGGCGACCACTTTAACTACTACATATATGAAAGTAATGTAGACCATATTTAAGGAGGGCAACGAAGCTAGGAAGGAGGCGACAAACTCAACAAGAGAGCGTGACAGCAACCAAGAGTATCGTTTGAAGCTTAAGTAGTGTAAGCATGTTATATTTTTGTCGGTTAATTTACTTAGATTAAGTAATTAAACGTAATGTAATCTTAGTTAAAAGCATCCTTTTAAATTGTTGTTGGCGCAGACCAACCGCCGAACTTTTTACTTGGCATTATAAAAGCAATTCGAAGTAAACATAAGCAAGTCGCTGGCAGTAGGCGGCATACAAGTACACGTTTACGTACGCTTGCAACACTGGCATCAGTCGCGCGTTTCCACCAAACATGGAGAGGAAGGAAGCTCAGAAGAGGAGTAAGTACATTAAGAGGCTCGAGGAAATATAAGGATCTTTGTTGCTCTCACTCTCAGGATCAAACAGTGTAAAATAGCACTTCCTATTAAAATTGTCACTCCATGTACTATTTGAATAGGAAGTGCTGTTCTACATAAGCCGCGATGTAAGCCGTATATAGTAGATTAAACTCTAACCCTACCTAAACCCTGTCCATGTCATCCTGCAGAATATATTATATCAAGAATAGTTTATACGTTACAAAAGTGACATTTTACTATAGTAACTTAAAATATCTAACAAAATGTTGTCCATCAGTATTAACCTGTCAACGTTATATAATATTTATTACAAAAAATCAAAATTTACTATTGGCACGCTCTATAACTCATCAATTTAAATCATATAGTATTTCATCTAAAAAAGTTTGTGTAATACATAAAACACGAGTTAGTCCCCGCGGAGGTCGTGGACATTTATTATTATAATTTTCTGTTGTTTATAACGATACTAAATTTAATTTACGATTGACCCTTAAAAACGTCTCTGTTTAATTTTTATTACAAATCTCACAATTACATTTTCACCTTAATAATGATCTTCATTGAACTCTAAAAAGCTTTGAACTTGGAAATATGTACACACGGCTACACATCAAGTTAGACACCCTATATACGCATAACTACGCTACATATAAAATAGAGAATTGTCAGAAAGGGACAGTGCATAGTGGTTTCGAATGTTTCGATATAATGGTAAGGATAGAGCGTCGCATCCCGTTCAGCGTAAATGAGACAAAATAACAAATATATAACGCACTCTTTCGGACGATTCGCAGCGTTCAACTTCTAATAGTTCAAAGTCCAAACAGTCTTGGTAGATGTGTCACTGTGTGTACATTATTTTTAAATTATATATTATTATATCCAAGAATGTACATCCGTTCACACTTAATACTTAGTGCACAGGGCACTAGAGACATTTTAGTATACAGGCAATACAATCGTTTTTAGCTTTTTACTTACACTTTTGGCTACATTGTTGTGTACGAGTGCAAGTAAACAAAAACAATAAACTTTACAAACTGTTTAAGTACACATTGTAACAGACTGCGAAACTAACAAACCAAGCGAGTCTTACGCTGGGAGGCTAAAATGCAGCCGATAAAAAAACAGTTGTACACCCAAGTTTAAATTCAATCTTGCTTTTAACTAAAACAAAGTTAAATAAAAAGTAGCTGTTTCGTGTTCGAGCGAAGTTCTTATGATAATTGCACTCGCCACACAATGCTGTGAGTTTAAGCGGTGAATACGGACTTAACTACTAATGCAAATGCTGGGTACTATTCACCTCTGCGGTCCTAGAGGTCCGTTCCTACATGAGCTAGTTACGAGATGAAATTTCATTTGTAGTTGTTGAATTCAAAGCACGTGTGTTGGAATCCTCTGAAATTAAAGGCCGCCTTGCTCTGGACGGTAAATAACGGACAGATTTCTCATGGAGATGGCTGTACAAGTACTTGCAACTTAATCGAATCTAGAGAGAAAGGAGTATTAATCAGTCTTTCGTCGTAGGATAACGTGGTTGACGTCTCGTACATATGTTCCGTAGCTAGCTATCCTCAGGGAATTATTCAAGTTAATTAACAGTGCCAAATTTCATACTCCTCCGTCCACGCAATTTTTGTAAAAAAGGGTATAAAGTTTTTGCTTTACATAAAGCATTAAAGTGATTCGGGACCAACGTAAATCCGTACACTTTCTTAAAAACACAACACATCTTTTTACGTAGTCGATTCTGACGTCGAATAGTATGATTATTGGATCTAGAAACGTTGTATATACATAAGCGTAGGTAGCAGCGATCGGCATCCAATCTCGATATTGTGTAGTAACCCGCTGATGAGTGTGGAGTGAAAATTATTTTGGTGGTTCGGCGCCTGGCAACGTTTCAATCGGACGGCCGCGGATACAGTTTCGTGGTGTGTCGTACGTGTTCGATCCGGACTTTTCGCTACACTCTAGACGACACACTTACTCAAAATAATATTAGTGATTGTGAAACGCCGACAGTGAAATGTTTTGTTTATACATACAAGACAGATCTAGAGACTGGCGACCGGGTTACTACTGCTACTAACTTGCCATATTTTATTTTAATTGTGGTCTACATAACTAAAACGTTAACTATTATTGGTACTTAAATATAATTGTCATCGCAAGGTTCTGTTACTGCGTAATTGTTGCAATTTCAATTATTACAAATCGATACTGAGTTTACTCAAACAACATCAATCAGTACGGATTTCATGCTAAGTATTATTTTAGGTTGAACGTATACAGATCACTGGTTTGTGTCTAAAATATGGCGTACCTTTGATGTCAATAACTCGGTTTTAGGCGATGTTTACTCGCGAGTAGTGAAAAACTGTCCTGAAAGAAAAGTTTTATGAAATGCCTATGTTTTTGTTGAATATTCATATTATATACAAATAACAAAATTGAACTTAATGCCCGTAACCTTCGGCCATTTAATATTAGCCGTCCGAGTAGAAAATTAATTATCTCGTTTTGTAAGCAGAGTTGAACAAGGGAAAAGACGTCGGCCATAATAGCGACCTCTTCCGGCATTACAAAGCAACAGGCTGTTGATGCAATCAGTCAAATGGCTGCATGCGTCAGAACATAGACTGTGAACTCGTCATAGACACGGCTCGTCCGTTAGCACATCTGTAATTTTCTTCAAGGCAAAACGCTGAAATATCGCTATTAAATAATGTGTCGAGTTACATACTTTCGTACAGTCTTGTGCCTATCTCCCTAATGGGATAGTCAAAGGTGTATTATATCCACATTTCGCTTGCTATCGTTGTAGGACCCACGTAAAAGGGATGGAGTCTAATGCCGTCTGTCGGGCATGGTTCCAAACTTCATGCTGCTACTGAGAATTTCCTAACAGAAATCCCAAAAACACTTTATCTCATGTACAGCACTCGCATTCACTACCGCTGCGCCACCGAAGCAGTGTCCAATTAGAACAACCAAATGTATACCACATTTTATATGCGAGTTTTAATAGTTCCCCCATAAACAAACCCACTGATTTGTTACATTCTCTACAGATTTCAACACCCGATGCGTGTTATGTAGTGTGTGACGGCATTCCAAGTTACCTCGAACATTTATCATAGCAGTGACAACCAGAAAGTTCATAATGTGTCACTGTCAGAGCAATAACTATTTTAGTTATTCTTATTATGTTCTAAGAAAAGCTGACTCGCTTCTTTATATCACCGCCTCATTAGTTTTGGTCCAGCTCGAGTTCACGCTTACACTTACTACCGATTGTAAGTCTTAGGTTTGATTCTCGTGCATCTATTCGCAAGTTTTTGATACCAGCACGTATGCTGACCTCTGCTCATCATCCATTAAGTTGAACCTAAATACAACTGATAAGAATTCGGTAATTTATAGCGAATGGACGTACAGTGAACTATGTAAAATAGTTACAAAGAAAGCCTAACTATGCGTTTCTAGTACATATGTACATATTTATCCGACATATTTGAGGGAAATATGTATTACTAATAGCTAACTATTAATAAAACCTAAGAAGTAAACAGACAACACTGAAAAGAACCTACCATCTTATATGTAAAAAGGTAGAGCGAGTACAAGGGAATCCTAGCTTGGACCGCAGATTTCAGTCAATGCAGGATTACAAATGCAGCGGCCCTTCTAACTGGGCTCATCTACATAATTAACCTAGTGAGTCGTAGCGATACACCGGCGACCAGATACAATAGCTTTCCTATTATATCTGGTATTTCAAATGACCGATTATATATCTATTTAAATTATTTTTTGTACAAATTGTGTTTAAAATTAAGTTTGCTTCATTTAGTTATTTTAACCCAAATGTAGCTTAATATCAAGTAACGTATGTATAAGAACATCGATTAAATAGTTTGTATTATAACTGAACACCCAACATATTCATAAATTTGGTGTACAACAAGAATTACTATAAACATATGTATACTGCTTTCAGACTATATTCGTTATCGAATACAAAAAGAAAGAGATAAGTGGTTATGTGGTTCTCTAAAGAAGTGTTCATAAACTTGTCGGCCTCGATGGCGTAGTGGTTAGTGTAATCGACTGCCACGCCTGAGGTCGCGGGTTCGATTCCCGCACAAGTCAAACATTTGTGTGCATGAACATGAATATTTGTCTTGGTCTGGGTGTTTCTAAGTATAATATGTATGTATTTACAAAAATAAAGTAAAAGTATATATGTATGTTTATCCATTGTCTAGTACCCATAGTACAAGCTCTGCTTAGTTTGGGCTAGATGGTGTTGTGTGTATGTGGTAGAATATTATTATTATTACTATCAAACTGCTGGGCACGGCATAGTCCACTACGCTTATTCTGTGGGTTGGCAAACTTCACATATCTCTGAGAACATTATGGAGAACTCTCAGATATGCAGGTATTCTCGCAAAGTTTTTTTTTCACCATTAAAGCTGGCCGCATACATACGTTTTCCGTATTCGAATTCCTAACACGTAATCTCGATTCGGAATTCCGTGAGACTAGCGCACACGTTAGTTTTTCTTCATTCGGAATGTATACTGTCAGTACGGATAGTGATAGCGTAGTGAACGCACGTCGATGGAGGACGATGATTTATTAGCAATTGCATTTCAATAGTAAACAATTATAACAATATTTAACAGTTATCAACAATAATAAAACAACATTAAATAAAACAAACATATTTAAACGAAATTATCTGAATAGTGTGAACTATACCTCTTTAAATACCTGCTCCCAGGCCAAATCTATACTAATATAATAAAGCTGAAGAGTTTGTTTGTTTGTTTGAACGCGCTAATCTCAGGAACTACTGGTTCGATTTGAAAAATTATTTTAGTGTTGGATAGCCTATTTATCGAGGAAGGCTATAGGCTATATAACATCACGCTACGACCCAAGGGGGCGGCGCAGTAACGATAAACGCGGCTGAAACCGCGGGAACATCTAGCCTTTTATATCTCTTCGGTATTTTTCAATAGACAATATTAATGTTTCTGCCTCACACATTATAACTATCGTTTACGTACGTACGATGCGCGCGGCGCGGGCGCTGTTCCGAATGAGAATTTCCGAACGTGTGCGCCGACACAAACAAAATGTATGCAAGGGCTGCATTCCGCATGACGTCATTAGGTTTTTTCCGAATGGTTTCTCCGAACGCACGGGTTTGCATTCGAAACGTACATACGGAATCTTTTCCGTTCGAAAAAAAAGCGGACGTGGCGGCAGGTAGTGTATTTTATATTGATTCCATGCATTCGGAGCTCCGAATATGGAAAACGAGTTCGGAAATCGAATACGGAAAACGTATGTATGCGGCCAGCCTAAAGCGAGCTATAGTAATAAACTATTATACGCTCCTAACTTCGAAACGTGCTGTGCTGGTGCGTGCCGTGAAATCGAACTTGAGACTACTACATCGAAAGCGAACAGACTCTTACTGGACTGCTAATGAATAGCATCTTACTAAAAATGAGTTTATATTAAATTGTTTATCTTTAAGGGGAAATGTTCAAATATTTATCGCAATTAAATACATATTTACTCAACTAAAAGTCGTACGTGCCAAAAATAATGATAAGTGACTCACTTCTATTATTTTGAAATTGATAATCTTTATGGTCCTACCGAGGGTACTATAACACGCCTCTAAATACAAAGAACCAGATGCCATTCCGTTGATTACTAACGCGACAGTAATTAACAAATTAAAGTTGCCATCCTTGACTTAATAAAGCTACTAAATTATTATATTCCATTACAATGAATACTATAATACTTACCAAGTAAACAAATTAATTATCACACCGTTTATAAGCGTCGAGAAATATTCTTGACTTTTTATTGGGCAGCCAAGGTCTGTATAAACAAACAAGTTATAATATAATTGAAGGCAGAATTACGGATATCAGATATATTAATAATTACTTATTCAAGCAATGGATTATGTATATTAAAAACTAGCTGTGCCCGCGGTTTCACCCGCGTTTATGATTACTGCGCCGCTCCCGTAACTCGCAGCGTGATGTTTATAGCCTATAACCTTCCTCCGTCTAAACTGCCTCCATAGCGCAGCGGTAGTGAATGTGACTGCTGTGCATGATGTCTCGGGTTCGAATCCCGAGTCGGGCTAACAAAAACGTATTGGGTTTTTCTGTTAAGAAATCTCAATACGAGCCCGGAGTTAGGAAGTTGTTAAATACCCCCGTGCCTTGGAAAACACGTAAAGCCGTTGGTTCTGCGCCTCATCTCTCTCCGGTCGTGTCGGATTATCCGTCCCATCGGATCATGAGGGTTAGGGAACAGAGAGTGCACTTGTGTTTGCGCACATATCTACTTGTGCACTATATATCCTGCGCAGATGGCCAATCTCCGTTAAGATTGGCCGCCGTGACTGAAATTCGGTCTGAAGGACATTATTATTAGATATATTAACCTTCCTCGATAAATAGGCTATCCAACACTAAAAGAATTTTTCAATTCCAACCAGTAGTTCATTAGATTAGCACGTTCAAACAAACAAACTCTTCAGCTTGATAATATTATTATAGATAATATGAAACTACTCAACTCTTGAAATACCAGACATGGTTAAAATCTATTGTGTCGCCGGTGTGCCGCGGCCGCTGCGACTCGATAGGTTATACCAGACATGATTAAAATCTATTGTGTCGTCGGTGTACCGCTGCGACTCGATAGGTTATACCAGACATGATTAAAATCTATGGTGTCGCCGATGTACCGCTGCGACTCGATAGATTATACCAGACATGATTAAAATCTATTGTGTCGCCGGTGTGCCACTGCGACTCGATAAGTTATACCAGACATGATTAAAATGTATGGTGTCGCCGGTGTGTCACTGTGACTCGATAGGTTATACCAGACATGATTAAAATCTATGGTGTCTGGCCACCGTGCACCAGTGTCGCTGCTACTCGAATAATAAATTGTTAGTTTGCAATATTATAAATAGTTCGCAATACACAACTTGAGGATACAGTGCCGCAACTAATAACACACACACGCGTATACATATTCCGTACCTTTGATTAGAGCCTCATTTGCCGATCGCCACTGAACCGCATGTAAATCTCAAGCTTACTCTTGCATAACCTACTATTTGAATTGCAAATGCAAATTAAGCCTTCCTTTACCCTCTAGATGTCGATTCACTGAATCAGTTGTAGTAATATATTTTAAAATGTAATGCAAATGACTTTATTGAAATGAAATTGTTGAATAGAAAATTAGTGAATTCATAACATCGTTTCTTTATAGCATATATTATTTGATTATTGATTATTTCACAAATTGTATTACGTTATAGTGATTTACGTGGCCACTACACTATATTGGTAAAATTTGTGTGCTAGGTTCGACATAAAAGGTAAAAATAAATTTTCGATTTAATGACTGACTAACTGGTGTTTCCTATTTGAATGGTAGTAACGTTGACGACATAATTATTATCCGTTGTGCGATAGCCATCTCGTACAATTCGTAGATGTTCATGTAATATCGTAATTTATTATTTACCACATCCGACTGTGAGCCATTTTCATGACCATGATCAATATAAGGTAAGAATATAATGTTGGCGCAGGTGGTTCGCGTCTTAAGGCTATTCTTAGATGTGACTAGATGGAAAACTTAGGAAAATGCACGCTTAAGAAACCTTCAACGCGCCTGGCGTCGTAGGGAGTATATTTAACGCCCACGTGTTATAATACCAAGATACAACGAAAATGCATTCTGCTCGCATTCAATATGTATATCAAATTGCGTCTACAGCGGTCTAATACAAATTACTTTTTAAATAATCTAATATATCCTAAAAGTGTTTTTGTGATAGCTTCAATTCATATGTTTGGTTTGAAAATTGTCTTTTAGTTCAATTCTCTGGGTAAAAAAACTAGTTTTCTATTCCTGTGGCAATTGGCTGTCTAATATTTTTCCTTGATGAATGGTTATTTGATTAGATGTCAAAGTTGTAC
Organism: Catocala sponsa; assembly: GCA_963564715.1. Lineage (NCBI taxonomy): Eukaryota > Metazoa > Arthropoda > Insecta > Lepidoptera > Erebidae > Catocala > Catocala sponsa. The sequence continues at coordinate 13,050,288 of OY751338.1, read as the reverse complement.
CCTTAAGAAAAGAAAATTCAGTTCATTGGATTTATGTATTTATGTAAATACCGAAATCACACATCAAGTCTGTTTGGTTAGTCAATAACGAAGTTTTCTCATTGATATTTAGCTAGAACTTTGATGTTCACCACACCACTAATGCCCTGGTCTAAGCTATGATAAATAAGGTTCTATCACCCTATATATCAGGACCAAATTCTTTGGGATGGTTGGTTTTGGGTTCATGAAGTCCGTGTGGAAATGTGGGCCATAATGTCTTATTTTAGTTTTTTTATCTAGTTATTTTTTTATTCAATATCTTTTGAATATTAGTGTTTTTGAGGGCGTGTTATTAAAGAGTATATCTTCTTTAAAAATCCTAGAGTGGTAATTCAACAGCTGCAAAATCTCCTCATCGTTGTTATTAGCTATTTTTATTTTTTGAAGTATTCTTACACGTACTTTGTTTACGATAGATATTTTAGAGACTTCAAAAGCGTAATAAACTTGTGAAAACATTAAATCTCCACGCAAGCAAGTGTCTACGTCATGTCCTTGCGAGCATGTTTATAGCATTTCAATTGATTGTTCATAAGTAAAGTGTACAGCTGCATTGGATCAATTTCTGAGTAAGACTTACAATTCTGTATGAATCAAACGTTTTCATTGTGGTCTGTCGACCAAACTCATGTTATATCGGGTACTATTGAAAATATGTTTATCTTTCTTTTCAGACTCACTTTTATTTTAAAAGGGTAGTGAATTGACTTAGCTTAGATAAGCAAAAATTTGTGGTACGATATGTATTAAGAAGTACTGTAAAGTACTTTTTGTAAGAGTGTAATTTGAAAATTGATTACAACACATTAATCATATTGAGGTTATTTTAAAGTGTCTCTGTAACGAATATGATTTTAACTGTATCTATTTTCCATGACTATTTTATTTTAATACTAGTTTTCACTTGCAGCTTCGCTCGCGTAAATGTAGGTTAGGTTAGGTTAGGTTTGCAACAGTTCTTTTTTCTGGATGAAAGGTACCCTATGTCCTAATGTGTACCCCTGACAACGTGTATGCAAAATTTAATGTTGATCGGTTGAGTAGTTAAGGCGTGAAAGCGTAACAAAAAAAACAAACAAACAAACTCATTTTCGCATTTATTTATTTATTGACCATAAAACTTACGTCTATCTTTACAGCCAAGCCTAATGCGATAGAGTAGCTGAATTAGACTATCTTATATCTATATATATTTATAATATTAGTAAGGATTAATGTACTGAAATAAATCCATATATGTACTTAGTGAATGAAGCCAAAGAAGTGTGTCAGGATCGTAGCAAATGGAAATCCGTAGTCTCTGCCTACCCCTCTGGGAAACAGGCAGAATCTATGACTTATTTTTTCAGGAAGCAAATATTGTAATGTTTGGGTTTCTCTTTAATTAAATTTCCCATTCCAATCTTTATATATATACATCTTCTGTGCGTGTGTTTGTAATTAAACTCCTCCTTTTTTTTATTTTTTTTTATTTTTCGTGTGTACAGGACAACGTCTGTCGGGGCAGCTAGTTTATTTATATTTATTTATATAAAAACAAAATTATTTTTTATAATGCTTTGCTTACATTCGTAATACTAGATTTTAATATAAAAATATATGTTTAGAATGATCATTGCGGCAACTTTGTCATGCTTGTCAGGTTGCACTATAGATTTGCTTGACTAAAATCAGTTAGATGTCCAGAATGCTTCGTCTAGAGACTTTTGATACTGAATTTACATATACCTACTTTAGTGACCACTTATCTATTTTCGGTTGTTGATTTAACAATTTCGGTTGAATATATCAAACGTATAAATTAAGAGCAGGTTAAGTATTTGTGAGAGCAGCGATAGCTCAGTGGGGAGACCAACAGACTGCAATGCAGATGGTCTCGGGTTCGAACCCACGTCGCGCACCTCTGACTTTCGGAAGCTATATGACTTTTCGAAATTATGTGCGTATTGATTGACAATTATCGCCTGGTCCGTGCCTCGGAAAGCACGTTAAGCCGTTGGTCCCGGTTGCCATGAACATCTATGGCAGTCGTTCTTGGGAGAGTGTCGACACAAAAGATCCCACTGGGTCGAAGTGTCGGCGGTCTGCACTGACTGGCCCCCATATAAGATAAGATAAGATAAGTATTTGTGAAGATCATCTGTAATCATGATGATATACTCTAAAATAAGCACAAGGTGAGAAACAATACAGTCGTATGCATAATTTGCGCTCCAGCTAAGTGACCTTTACACAGCAATTTGTGCAACCGGCCTGATTCCCTTGTTACACAAAGTAAATACTAAAACAACGCAGTACTAACCTGACCTTTACCATTTTATCAATTTTCTTGTTTAACATTCCTAGCTTCACCCTATTCGTGTCACGATACAATGGCAATAGATGCACTAGATAATAATAAACATCTAACATTTAGCGGATGCTCGGCTGCATGGCACTGACTAAAGCTGCGTAGGCAGATCACAGGAGAGCGTTATGTACACATAGTATTAAATTGTTTTATGTTCAATCTGCGCATTTACGTGATTAATAGCATCCAAACGACATTATTTATTTTCCAAATCGTTGAAGTATTTTCACCGAAGCACATTATTTTCATTAACAAATAGACACTTGAAGGTTAAAAATATTTTGAAAGCAAACATTCATAATTGCACATTGCCGTTGATAATAAACACTTGGTTTCAGAAATAGCGTTTCAAAACATTGAACCCGTGAAAGAGAAACTTTCATACACAAATTTTATTTAAATCGTGTATATAAAAGTTTCTCCTTCGTTACATATACAAATATCTGGACGTCGAAGATTTAATGTTTCGATGTTTGCCAAAAAACATTCCACATTGGAGCATTGAGTAGGTATCTGACTTTACAATCTAGGCGAATATGTTGTAATAAATAATAATGCGCATGTGTTTAATTTTGGCGCATGCGCGTATGCGCCGGCGCGGCGCGTCTCTGCCGGTGAACAGTGAGTGATCGCGCCCGCCACGCGCCGCCCGCCCTAAACTCCGTCCAAACGCATGCGCCCGCGCCGCAGCGTACACACAATAACATCACCCTGCATTCCTTTACGTTTCGTATCAAAAGTACGTCAAATATTAAATACATATATCTATTTTTTATATTCTATAGTGCGTGTAGATTTACTTTAGACGTTATTTGTGGTTACATTAAGTAAATTCAAGTGATAATATTTATGCCGTCGGTGTTAGCAAATGTGTCGAATTAATTTAAAATATTTAAAACAAATAACATAGCCATATTAAATCTCATATAATAATTTTATATGAGATTTAATATGGATATTTTTATTGGTAGCAATTCGGTAGGTAACCTACAAAATTACCAAACCTTATCTACCAGCAACGTCAAATTAAATAATATCAATAAAATCAAAATATAAAGAAAAAATTACTATTAGTGGCTTGTAAAATTTAATTTATAAATAAATTGGAGTTTATACGACCTAACTTAGGATGCTAATTGTTCATGTTGATAAAAATATGAAAGTCTGCGTGTGTCGTACCCGTGATCGTACCAACCAACAAACCGTATATTGTAATCATCCGAATTGAAAAGAATTTAAACAAAAGACTGAAAATATAAAAGAAATGGTTGTCGAGGAAAATCATTTTAAAACTTATAAAGTCGTACAAACACATTGTATAAAGGAGTGTTTGAAAAACAAAGTGTAGGTTCAATACCTATAACATTTCTTCATACAGAATTCTCGAGAATGAGCAAAGAATGTAGCATTTAAGCTTTGGTTCAGATCGTCGACAAAGAATTTCAATAAACAAAGCCGGGGTCCTTGTTTCAATTAGGCAGTTGACTTTCTTTTATAAAAACTTTCAAAAGGAAACAATGTGCCTATTTATTGTAACAATTTCTTTTACACAACTTTGAAAGCAAGTACATTGAGAATATAAAAAATTCTTAACAAAATATTTTAAGAGACGACGTTTACACAAAACATTTTTCGACTTAATATAATTTTAAATCGGTTTACGATTTGATACCCCTTCAAGATAAATATTTATGATTTGGATCTGCGCCAATATTTTCATACGGTTATCGATATTTATTTCTAGTCAATATAGGTATTCAATAAAAAATAAATGTAGACACACAATCAAGTTTATTGTACATATCACAAAACCAGAAGACGAATGTTATATGCCTAATACGATTAGTATTCCTTATTGCAGTAATTACATTACAATTTAAGACATTTTAATTGAACTTCGAATACAAAGTAAAACAATATTTAAAACAAACCAAGCAAACCTATTCTAATACTAAAAATGTTGAACTCAAATATTTCGCAATTACGTTTTAGTAAAAAAAAACGATTGCTTAAAATATATCTTCACGTACATAAACTAGCTATGAGTAATAGGTACTAATAGTAGCGACGCCAAACTACTGTCGTTCAAAGAAAACAAACAAAATCGTGCATTTTCCGGGATAAAATTGCTAGCCTGTGTCAGTTTATGGCACATACCATCTCTATGCAAATCTGTCAATTCGTTGGTTCATTGCTACGAGAAAGAAGGACAACCCAACAAACCTACATATGCACTTCTAACATTAGTGAGCATATTGATAACTAAGTTGTTTATATAACCGTTTAATCGTATAATTAAATGGCTAAACACAACATAATTGCGGTAGTAATAGTTAGACGGTAACAATAATAAATTGAATTGTTTATATAAAATAAAAAATTACAATGGATAGATATTTAGCCGTGCACAATTTCAAACAAAAACAATAAAATTTATGTATTGTATTCTGCATGCATTCCACGGTACAATAAATCCGGAGTAATGGTTTTGTATCATTAAAAATAAATTGCTAGTAAAACCCTTCCCAATTTAGGGTTCCAGTTTCCTATAGGCACAGATAGCAATCGGATTGAATAATGTGACTTTAACATTTCGATGAGATTTTCAATTGATGACGCCTACGCGACGTCTATCAAAAATCATATAAATCTGGCACAGGCACGTTTTAGGTCGCCACACTGACCGTTTGCTTAAAAATAAACGCGTGTCCGCCCGCCCGGCCGATCGCAGATCGCCGGCTGCCGGTCGGAACGCACTCGACAGATTCGCGACATTTACACCGGCTGCACTTTCTATTTGTGACATCGCACCCGGGCTGCCTAGGGATATACATATATATCTTCAGTATTGATCAACATACGCAGGTTTCTTAAATACGCAGCCTGAAAGAATTTTAAAAGCTTTTAGTCGAATGTCCATATTTAAAATATTTGGTATTAATTGGATGAAGATATTTAATTAATATTATCGGTGTAGGAGTGTTAAACTGATCGAGTAACCATGGTTGCCGGCGATGTCACCCGCCGTGCCTCCATCACGGCGCCGTCAATGCACCGACGGCCATCAGCAAGGCGCGGTTCACTCATCAAGGGATCACAAACTACGTCACAGGTAAGTCGCCTTTCACCAATTCATCATAATTTAACAAGTTCCAAACTGAAATAATGATGTAGCTAAATAGCTAAGAGTTTCTAAGCTATAAACAGCTAAGAGTAGATTGGAAAACAATAAATAATATTAAACATTTGCTTGTATTTTTAAATGGAAATTTTATTTTAACACTAGTTTATTTATAAATACATAAATTAACCAACAACAATTTAGAAAAATGAAACAAAAGTAATGCCTAATTTGAATGATATATATTTTTTTATTTCGTACCGGAAGGAACAGTTGAGAAAACAAGCGCGACTACCCACTAAGTGCGACAATAAAGACGTAATATATTATCTATGCTATACTAATATCAGAAAGTTGACATTGATGGTTTCATTAAAGAGTTCAACACCTCTTCCACATTACATTTATAACATTTTTATGGTAAGACCTTTATAGTAAATCATAAAATAATAGTAAATATCTTATCGTGTCAATATCAAATATCACTGAAATGTTTAATACAAACGTTATTGGCTTTCTAAAGAATACCTAGACATGTTGTAGAATGCCCAAAGCTTTCAGGTAATGTAATGTATATTATTTATTGTACATTTCCCTAGTCATACTATATAAAATCTAACGTTCTGCTGGATCGGCACACGCGAAGCTTTAAAAAGGATGTGCTTCAATATTTTTTTAGTACGGCGGCATATATATTTTTCTTTTAGAACAGAGTATTTTATTTTGTTCCGAGAATAAAAGTATTGGAAAAGATGAATAGGTGATACACTATCCAGGTTTTAAAAACCCAAAGAACCAACCTCAGAAAGATATTGTTATTTATATGTTTTTAGCTTAACAATTGCGTGATATTGCCACATAAGCTTTTTTAAAGTTGGATCATTGTTGTAAGGTTGATTTTGAGTAAACATAAGATGTGTAATATAGTTCTTGCTTGTATTCCGTAGATCTAGGCCCAGTATGTAATATTTATCATATATTATATATATATAATATGTACACGATACTGTATAAGAAACTAGATCTTCAAACGATGCCTTAATTATAAAATTTACTAGTTACATACTCGTTATGTCCGACATACATCAATTTTAACAAAACTCGTTATGTCCGACATACATCAATTTTAAGTTTAGGATTTTAGTTATTTAATTATGCTTCCAATAAAGTATGACATTTATGTATCAAGAGTATCAACTCTATATATCAATATATGCTCGGTAAAACAACAGAAAGCCTGACGCTTCGTTTATGTGCGCTGTTTACTACACCACAAGGGAACCGAAACACACGACCCACGACCCCGTTGCGAGAGCAAAGGGAATGTAAATGTATGTTGATCGAGATTCAAATTTGCATATATAGATATATATGATCTAGGAAATCGTACGGCCTCTTGCTTTACCAGTAACTTTACTTGATATGAATATAATATAAATCAGATTGTTCCTGCGTAGCCCAGAGTGCTCAACTTCACGCGGAGTTTACCGCATAGCGACACGAGCCAAGCTTCGTGTGGCCTTATAAGCAATTATCCATGCAAATTAACGTAATTTATGAAAATAAACACGTGAAGTTAAGTTTGAAGATGTTCTTTGTGATTAAAGTCTGCATCACGAAAATATACACGTGATTTTACATAAACCTTGTTTAACTGACAATGCTCTTATTAAATTTCAGACGCTACATCTACAATTATACAAGTTTCTACCTACGTAACTAAGCTGTCTTAGATTTAATATTTTAATTATCAAGTTAAGGACAACATGAAATTGAAATTGTCGTTAGTGCTGTGAAAATAATAAAATAGACAAAAACATTAAACATTATAATGTAAAGCTATTCGTGTAATCATATTATGCCGCATGTTTAATATATTTTTATTCTTATATTCAGCATTCTTGAAGATTACAAAAACAAAACAAATAATTAATATTGTGTGATAAACATGTAATGTGCTTTTGTGTCGGTTGCTCATTGTGATATATTAACTAAAAGTACAATATATTTTTACTAGACTTGATATAGGTACGAATAAATTCCTACTACACTATTTTTATGCATTATGGGTGTTAATATACATAATTTTGTTTAATTACATTTACACTATGACAGATTTTTAAAAAGATGAGTCAAAATTATAACTACATTAAATTATAGCTTGTATATTCTTTCATGTTAATCGTTTGTCACAGTCAACGCCCGATCATTAGGGGCTTACGCATTACCAACATAAAAGAAAACATGTAGATTGATCGGGATCACAGGAAGCTCGCCCAAGACGTAAGCAATTTAAAGAGGTTTAATATGAGTGCTCAAACGATTTGCGTATGTAGTTAGAGAATTTTCATGTGTTCTATTTGCGACGATCATAAACACAATCTCTGAGACAAGTACGAAAACAAAAATTGTCTCTTTATTGCTCTTTGGACAAAAATAAAAGTGCGCAAACTTTAGAACGATTATACTGAATGACCTTTTGGTAAACACATAAAATAAAAGTAATATTTGTTTCATATCTTTATTTGAAATACGTGGGTGTTATTATGATAGTTCTCATTTTACAACATAATATGAGTTTACCGTATCACTGAGCATTTGAGCCCACGTTCAGTATTTCACGGATAGTTAGTTACAACTGAATTTGAGTTGTTATAAAACATATACTTAATTTATCTCTATCAACAGAGATATATCGTGAGAGATCGATTTTCAAGCAGGAGAAAGTATATTTGAGTAATCCTTGAACAAAAATTTTAGTACCTACACTTAGTTTGGATTGAAACCGGTAGACAGTATTTTTCTTCAACACTTTTTAAGTAGGATCAAACAGAACTAGCAAAATATGGAGTGTGAAGGATTTGCTAGAGGTGTCTACAGGTAATCCTTCAGGGATGTTTTGTAAAACAGACGTAATATAAGATATATTTTAGTGATGTATAATTAATTTGAAAATATGGTTTGAAAATAGGCCAAACCATATTTTCAAATTAATTACACATCACTAAAATATATCTTATTCTATATAATAAAAACATGACTCTGAAGTTAAGGTTGTAATAAAATGAGACGCCATACTTCTAAAATATTCGTAAATTCATAAAATGTGCTACCATTTTATTACATTTAAATTACCATGACAAGAAACAACTCTTTAAAACTATTGCTTGATGAATCGCTTTGAGTGTCCTACAGTTGCCTGTATCATTAGTTGAGCCCTACATACACAAACAAACACACACATACACACTCATACACAATCATTCACACACACACACACTTACACACACGCGCGCACACACCCACACACACACACACACACACACACACACACACTCATCTTCAGCGAACTATTTATTATATTATTTTCATATTTTTATAATAGTTAAGTCCTAGGCGTAAGTCAATCGTATTCTTGGATAGCCACGATACAGGCTGCTCCTAGTGTGGCTATCATAGTAAATGTAACAATTGTGTAACCTTATTGAAATAAATGCTTATTATTATTATTACTTACCCAAAACAAGGTTGATTTTCCAAAGCCGAATTACGGCAATAATATGACTTTTTCTTACTAAATTCAAATCCATGACATTTAATATATTGTAAAGTTCATTGCGTACAAGCTATGTAAATGTGTTTTAAAAGTATATATACAAATGTTACGTTTTCTACGAACACGTGCAATTAACTCAGAATAGTGGACGTATTGTCTAACGTATTTTTCAAAAACAATTTTTATACATACGTCTGTTTTCTTCTTTTTATTTATTTATTCTTAGGCACTCCAACAAAGGATATGCAATAATTACAAAAAGTGGTTCGATAATTTGTGCTCCTTCAATTACAGGAGAACACATCGTGAGTACATCATCATTTCACATCGTTTACAAAAAATGGTTATTATATGAAGTTAAACAGTTTGGTAAATTTACATTAATGCAAATACAAATTCAACAAAACACAGTTAAATTAAAAAGGAACACTGATAAAAAAAAATAATATAATGGAAATTTAACAAAAATAAATTCTAAATAAAAACAGAACATGAGGCAAAATATAGAAAATATAAACATATGTCTAAGAACTAATCCTTAACTGATCATACAGTTTCTTTTTGAATTTCTCTAATCCATTGCCGAAGACGTCTATATCTGCCGAAATGCCCGATACACGATTTTTAAAAGACTTAGTGACGGCAATTTAGATTAGTTAACACATGTGCGAGGAAGATATTGATTTAGGAATAAATGTATATTTTGTCTATTGACGAGATTAGTTCTCTTCCGAAATTTTGCATTATGTTTTTACCATATTTATATAGTACCGGTTATATTATAATTGCACTGACCTTAACCGATATTTTAGGGCATATGCAAATAATGCTTTTACATATAATACATATTTACATATCAAAAGTAACGCACTATACACCTGCTCTATATATACATAGATATGTATATAGCGGCCCGCCCCTTCTTCACTTTTAAAACAGAAAAACAACATTTTATATTTACTATGTATTTTATTATTTCACGAACTAATAATAAAATACATAATAAACATAAATAATAAAATAATAGAATATCTTATATCGAAACGTATTAGTATAGTTTCCACAAAATATGAGTGTTTAACACTTCTCAGAAAAAAATGGCCTGATATTATGAAAACATAGTTTTTGTTAAAAACGTATTTAGAGATACAGTATCATAAACTCATCACGCATCGTGTGTTCATTATTTATTTTACAGTTTTTGCAAGACACTCAAACGAGGTATTTTTTACAATCTCCCTTAAAAATCGTAGTCATACCATCAAAACTATTACTTTACTGCGTAAGTACACGCCAAATGGGCCGCAAAGTGGCATTCACTAAGTGACGTTATGTCAGCATATCGTTTATTACATTATATATACTGACCATCGCCCGACCGTAAGGCCCCGTCGTGTATACTGATGACGCAGCCTAGTAATGTAATTAGCATAATTTTCAACAATAACCAACATAGAAAACGATTAGCTGTATTTATACATACAATACATCTAAATTTCAAATTTGTTATTACTAATTCGAATATAATAATGAAAGCCTCGCTTATGTTTTCGCATGATCTTGAAATTTCCAAGTTCGAATCTTGAATTTGTCATTTTATTTATTATTTATTTATTTAATACTTTATGCACAAAATAGTACATTGGCTGACTTAATGCCACCGTTTTCTGTAAGGAAGTTCTTAATAGCAGCACGGTGTCTAAAATATGTGTCCAGTAAACGACAATATGGTCACTGCTGTCTGCCTTTTTACTGCTTTTTACTGACTTCAAAAAAAGGAGGAGGTATTCAATTCGTCTGTATTTTCTTTTTTTTGTTTGTTACATCGTTACTTTCGACTGGGTGAACCGATTTTCATGATTTTTTTTTTATTTGAAAGCTGGTGCTTCCCGTGCGGTCCCATTTAATTTTGATAAAGATTTGACCATTCCTTTTCGAGTTATACCTAATAATGCGTATTTGGCTACATTGATGATGTTCTCATATTTGGCAAGGTTCACTAAAAACCGAGAAATAAACAAAATTTTAACAAAAAAGAAAACCGACTTCTAATAAGAATATTCTAAAACTTAAAATGCACTAAAAAGTTAATAAATAATTGCATATTCTTGTGAATAATTAAATTATTGTTATTATTGGAGTCGGTGTCAGCCAAGGTAGGTTTGTAACTAATTAAACATGAGATGTCTTACTATAATCATAACATAACATTGGCATGCACAATTACACACATAGACGCAGCACGCGGCGCGGGCGGCTGACACCGACTCCAAAAATAACAATAATTTAATTATTCACAAGAATATGCAATTATTTACTAACTTTTTAGTGCATTTTAAGTTTTAGAATATTCTTATTTGAAGTCGCTTTTCTTATTTGTTAAAATTTTGTTTTTAACCTTAAACTACAAATTCTTTTAATTCGCAGGAGGTGCCATGGGACATAATCGATCGCTGCGCGCTCCCGATCGTGTTGTGCCATGCCTTGGCCGTGGTGCTATCCACGGTGCTCAACGCCATGCACTTGAGCTCAATATCCGTCTTCACGCTGTTCCTCTGGTTCTCTATCTCAGTCACAGGATCGTTGTGGTTCTACCATAATTTACAGGTAAGATATTTCAATTGCAGCCAAATAATCTTGCACAATTTGTAGGTACCTACTATACAAATGGTGTAAGATTATTTGGCTTTTTAAATGACATGACAGATACCAAAAAACATCACAATAACTCAATAACTGCCTTGTATGCATAGAATATTTTCGATGTACATTCTAAGTCTATGCTTGTATGAAAGATATCAAGTTCTTTAATGCCAGTGTTTGACAAAATCTTCATATAAAAAATACGATTACCCGGACACTGGACATTTCGCACTACGTGATCTGTCTTAATTTTCGCCACCATACCTGATCTACCACCTTTCGCATACAGTGTATCAAATCATAATTAGGTATATTACGTCACAAAATAACACTTATGAACGTCAAGGTTACACTTACTGAAAGTTACTATGATTTTACATTTAAATGTTGCCACGTACCTGTAGTTCACGTATCTCGGTACCTTAGGATTTATTCAGGTCGTCTATCTACCAGCTCGGAGAGCGTTTCATCTTTTGCTCTAATGGACATCGGTCCTAAGACAGATATGTCTGTCCTATTATCACTTCAGTCTGCTTATCCGATCGCCGTAACGCATTTTCTTTGTACGACAAAAATACAGTAATTCTATTATTATAACACACAACAATGCATCTTGCTACAATATTCACAGCTTTATTTATGAAATATAAAGAAGAAAAATATCTTTCTCGTTATCTGGTGAGTAGAGACACGCCCACATTCATTAAAAAGCACGTTTGCAAACAACTCACAAATTTATTAACAAATACGCGCACAAGCGTCAGGAGAAGTAATATGATTTGAAATTAACTTAATTCAAGTTTACAAAGTTTTGTCGTTTCTTATTTCGAGGCTCGTTTAGGCGGCTCTTTTCCAACGTACCGACGCCGAAACAATGTTTGTTTGCGAACTGGCACGAATTAGTATTAAAACGTGCAATAAATGTTCACACAGGCTATTACTTGCTAATTTTACGGTAGCTATAAACTGGTCCGAACCTAGGAGTGTGGTCGACACAAACGAAACGCAATCACTCACCACCCACTTGTTATTTTACACTTAGAGTTAACAATGAAAATATAAGTAAAAGAAAATGTTTAAAACAATATTTTCAGTGCTATATATTTTGAGAACCTATCAAATCACATTTTTCTACTTGCTTTATAATTCAAATATCTGAAATAAGAAAATACCCAAGAAAATAACATTGAAGCAGAACTTTAACTCAAAATATAATTAATAATTCACTTCTATAAAATCTTTAGAAATTACATAAACACACACACATAATTTACAAATATCATCGACACACACAGACATTGATTGGTATTCATAAGTTACAGCCTAAACATGATTAGAACTAGACTAGGGTTAATAAAGAAAACAATTTGATAAAAAAAAGAAGATCTCGAGTCAATCCTATTTTATTTCTGACTTGACTGCAGAAATATATAATAATAATATGTAGTCTAGACTCTACTCCTATCTATTCGACTGTGCGTAGATATAAAATACAGAATATATATTATTATGTTTAAAGTAGGCACATGCGACGCTTAAAGCTGAATGTCTATTAGCAATGTAAACATTGAACTCATCAGTACTCGAAGTTTAAATAAATTCCGATGTGTATTTTTTATTGTAATTCTCAAGGAAAAATATATTCTTGGCAGAAATATATTATATTATGTAAACACACTTCGAAAATAAAATCTCAAATAATTTATATATCGGCAAATGGAGTTCAAGAAGAATTATGGCTATTACCGTGGCAACTAAGTTTCGTAAAGCGTTCTTCGCAGTAAACTCTCCTCATATAAGGAAATTTGAAACGCAAAATGTTATAGAAAACAGCTGTAAGGCTGTATAACCTCATTAAACGCTGAATATTAATAATGTGCTTTTAATTCTCATGCATAACTTAAATACTCCCCTGTTTTTAGATAATTAGATGCTTGCTTATGATTACAGTAAGTAAAATAATTATAATATTATTATACAGCTTTAGGTCATATTTATTGCTTGTAACGGGCACACATTAAATAATGACGTTTACAAATAATCGCCTGATATGAAGGCATCGTTGTTTTATTAGGACTTTGCCTAACATAACCAGATGTCTCATCAGCATATTTCCAGTTTCACAGACATTCTCAATATCGGACAAAATACCAGGCGAATTCATATTAAGAATAGGTTTTACATTATGAAAAGCTATTTATTTTTAGTCTCGTTGGTCTCGTGGCATAAGTTTTGTTTATGTTCACAGATGAACTTAAGGTACTGGGTTCGAAGCCCGGCTCGGATAAAGCTAATAGGTACATAAATAATAAATTTTTCGGTTAGGAAATTCTAAGTAGCGTTCTAGCAATGTGGTCTGGGAACGTCAACAGCCTCACTCTCTATTACATGGGACTGAAAAACAGTCGACGAAATATGAGTGTAATAACACGCACACACACGTCTGCCTACCTCTTCGGGGATATACAAGCGACGTTCTATGTTTGTAAGTTTAAGTTTATTTTAGAGCAAAGTCACCTCCCGTGGGTTGGAATCACACATGAGACAATTATTTGTGCGATACACAAATTAATCTTCTTGTTCTGAACGTACTTTTCGTCTGTTTATTATATATTCAAGTCTCCCGCGACACAGTGCTTGATTCCAAGGGCAAGCGCGGAATTATTGCAATATATATATATTTCTCATTTGGGTTATCTATTATAAGTCCCTTAAATGCTAGCATACCGTACACTAAAGAGAGTTTTCCAATTCAAATGCTTTATAGAACGTGATCTTATATCTAAAACACACTCATTGTGCAGTATGCAATAAGCAAGCACTTTTGTTCGGTAGCGTAACGTAAACCTTCAGATAGCTAGTCTAAATCCAGGGTACAAGGACTTAACAATCACATTCAGACAGAAGGAACGTGTTAAGACTATTAATAGTTGTTCATAGTGAGTTAAAATTCATAGCGCATCGGATTAGAGAAATTTCCCTTAAGCAAGTCGTTAACACCCACACGGGCGCTTTTGTTGGTATCTAAATCGTACGACTACTCCCACTAGATAAAAGATTAAATGCCAAAACAACCTTAAGTGGGTATAGATTACACAGAACGCGTGCGTCACCAATATTCTGAACCAGAGCTAGATACGCGCGTTTGTGCACTCTAGGTATTATTAGTCCATGAATGTGTTGCCACTCGCTACGACCTATTTCAAATGGAAACGTCTTTGGCCTTCATTGAATACATTTTAGAATATGTATATAGAAACTAAAGCGAAAACGTAATTTTGTCTTGTCCAAATATAGAAGTAATCATTGAAATTAAACTACTATATACGGATTTTATCGCGTTGTTTATTTGACACTATTACAAAAAATTTTGAAAAACTGTTGCACTACTATAATCACTATTAAACTTTACAAATTTTTAAGCTAATTAAATTATTGAAACTATTAAAACTATTTATACTATTACTATACTATTATACTATTTAGATTTATTTTTACACTTTCCCCGACGTTTCGGTTGCTTTTCAGCAGCCATGGTCACGGGGAGACTAAGATGGTAGTTGTCTCAATGGTCCAGTGTCAAAAAAAATCCGTATATAGTAGTTTAATTTCAATGAATAACATTCGCGTAAACAGAAAACAATATTATATAGAAGTAATCATTAAAACGTTAAGGTCGAAGAACTTTACTGTAATATTATATTCATGATATTAAATTGAAATCAATGTTTCAAAGTTTATTAATGGTCTCTTTTTAATCACGGATATTATAAGTTTTTATAATAGTTGTTCGTAATAAAATCCTTTTGTATAGTTTAATTTAACTGTTGTCATTTTTGTTTTATTATAGAGGCTACCTACTAAATCAGACTGAACATATTCAAGAGTAGTTAAGAGGGCTACACGAATAATATAAATTACGTTTTCATAATACATAATATAACATTAAATTTTACTGATGTCGATTGAGCGAATAGTTGCTTTTTAAAGTTTTACTAAGCATAAAAAATACCGTAAGCAAAATACCTACTTACCTAGAAGATATTGATAGAACATCCACATACGTTCAACTACGTGCATATACTTGTACTTAATATGATAGAGAAACATAATAATTCAAACTAACAAAAGCAACAAATGAACAATATTTATAGCAAAATATAGTTATAAAAATAAGCGACAAATGATATGTATATTTGACAAGATGTGGCAATTTTGCCGTGGCACGTTACTTCACTTACATACGATTATACTTACACGCTGGGTGTTCAAAACATAATGAGTAAGATACATATACTGAGGCATGTGCAATAAACAATATATTGCGGTTTGGTTATTTATAAACTTTTATTTACTTGTATTAAACATTTTTAATTGTATATAATAATAATAATAATAATATTCTATATACACACAAAACCATCTAGCCCAAACTAAGCAGAGCTTGTACTATGGGTACTAGACAATGGATAAACATACACATATACTTATTTTTTTGTAAATACATACATATTATACATAGAAACACCCAGGCCAAGACAAATATCCATGTTTATACACACATATGTTTGACTTGTGCGGGAATCGAACCCGCGACCTCAGGCGTGGCAGTCGGTTACACTAACCACTACGTCATCGAGGACGGGAATTCATTAAAATGCAGGTATGTTACGATTAAAACTTTCCTCATGATGTCTAGCACAAGTTTCGATTCAACTCTATAATAACCCTATTCAACATTATTACGAAAGACGTCGACCTCTTTTTAATAAATATTCATTTAAGGTTTCCATTGATAAATTTTCTTTGAAGGGCGAGAGCTCGTTTTGGTTTAAATTTTATGCGGCTTAACTCTGTAAGATTTAAACCTCTCTATAAGGCTCCGTAGATCTGATCTCTCGTTTACCAAGCTTTTGTATTTTGACTGTGCCTCGCCCAAACGTGGCTTGACTCGCAAATCTGTCTTATCCGATTATACTCGTAACCCTTCTGTATTTTAAGTTTATTGTTACTTGCGGCACTTTACATAACATGTACTATGAAATCCTATATACATCTGATTAAAACTTACATTAAATGCCAGAAGACATATTGCGATCGAATCTCAATTAAGTTTACATATACTCGTATGTGTTTAATAATCTCGGCCTTACGTCAGTAAGATAAACAGCAGCAGGACACAATTGTTATGTAATATCTTTGTAACCACGTAAAAAATATAATTAAAAGTATTTCACGTGATTTTCGTATTAGCACCTTTTGCGTAATAAAGTCCATTACTTGATAGACCATAAATGTACTATCTTCAAATAATTTTAGACAGGTTTAGGGAAGTATTGCGATATTATAGACACAAGGGAATACGCCTTTGCTTTATTTTTTTTACGAATAAACATTTCGCAGATTACCTGAGCCGAGCAGAGCATTTGGAATCAGGTCGCAATCTCTCCTGGGGAAGATAGAATAACTCGATTTCTTATGGAATAAAAGTCAACTAAATTGTTTAACAATAATATGGCTCGGGTAATTGAAACTGTCTACAGTACATTCATTGAACGCATTATACTATCACTGAGATGGTTTATAGATATCATCTGTGAAGGTCGTAATCAACGCGCTCTAAGACATACCTATCACGGACCGTGATTTCATAGAATCAGATAAAGTGATCAAAACTCAAGACAAGTCAGCTTAAAACTTTAAGGGATCTTATGGAATGCTGCCATACTTGAGTACGTACAGTGTACAAGGATTAGTTTGCCTGTAGGTAAAGAACGTTCTTAATTTATCCTTCTGCGATTATCCGGATAATCACATGTTTTACTGTCCCATGCCTTTGTTATTTGATGTATGCACGGGCAAGGTGGTCAATGAAAGCTTTAGGAAGCTATCAATAAAGGTCCATGGTGAATCAGAAAGGCTAGAATAAATTATAATTATTATAATTCTTTATTATATGTGGATATTCCTAGACTCAATTCATATTTCCACAGTAAGAAGCAATAATAAATAACGTGTGGAAAGAAGCACATTAAGCTCAAATGGGTAACATAAGTTCGCTCGCGTTATAAAAGCACATCTTCACCTTATAAAATATATATTTTGAGATATTGTGTAATATTACCCTTAAAATGTCAGTGCGAATGTGTCGCATTATAAATTGCCAAGGAGATTGCAACAATTGTACCATTGTGCCAGCCTCCAGACTTGCGTCATCAATCCATTCGAAAGTCCGATTTAAAATAGGTTAATGGTCGTGTTTTTACTGAATAGACACTAGTAAATAAAATATTCATGGTGTTTTCTTACTAACTTCAAATATTTTTATGAGGAGATCTACATTTCAACTTTCGGTTTTATAAACTGCAAATGAATGAAAACAGAGCCAACTAGTAAGTTCGAAATTATTCTTTGTTTCTTTTATAGCCTCGTTTTTCTGTTAACTATAAACAATTTTCTAACTCAATATAAAACTTGGTTTTACTTAACGGAAAATGACGGTGTTAAGTTTTGTCGATATTTGAACTATGCCTATATATTTTATTAAATAGCCAACTCTTTCAACAAAACACGACTTGCTTGTAAAATGTTTATCTAACTAAAGTGTTCGACGTCTAACATTTGGTTTTATCTTAGTATATTTTCGCATCATTCAACGGCGTTTTCCTCGGGCTAAATTATGGCACAATATAAAGAACCTTCATTAATGCCATTTACTTAAACTCTTACTCAATATTATAGCATCGAGGGGGTGGGCACAGCGGGATCTTCGCATAAACCTGGGATTTCGCTTAAACTGGAGCAGCCCGGTTAAGGCAAGGTACTTCCCCCGCCGGACCCTGAAGACTTCATCTTAACAATCTTGTGCCGTGTACGCGCGGTGAGTAGGGTTGCCAAGTTGAGAGATGAAATCCATTAGCCTGATAGCGCAGCGATTTCAAAAGTCGGCAACGCATGATAGTTCTATTGCACGCGCCCGTAACTAAAAGTAGCACTAGAATCGTCGTAATAATCAAATATATGCAAACAAAAAATATGCGATTGGTGCGTGACTTTAGACACTGAGAAGACTACAAGATTAAGAATTAACGATTAGGCAACCCTGAAATAGTTAACCTCGAACATCACTGCGTCACGCGTACGAAGGTACTAACAAATGCTTGAATAAAATATTCATTCAGCTGTTATATAACGGACATCAATCAAGCTGTCGCCACCTATTTTCGACGAAAACTTAATTTCGTGACCCGCCCATTATATCTGATACAGCAAAACGTTCCTACTCCGATGAGATATAATTATTTTAGACATAACAACAATACTAGCGTGATTAAAGGGGTTCCAGGCGCGCGCCGTCCTGATAACCCTAAATGTACATAAAAGACAAAAGGAAACGTTTCGTGACCTTTGACATATTCATATTTGTATGTATTAAGTGTTTTTATTTCAATACAGTAATACCCCGAACTTACGCGACAGGTGGGACTGACCGATAACCGCGTAAGTCGAATTCGCGTAAGTCGGGGTATAATTAAGCATATAAATAAATATACATTATTTTTAATTGTCCGAAAGCTAAAGAAAGTAATAATTTAGATAAAAAATTCTGCCTATCCTAACTAATATTATAAATGCGAAAGACAGTTTGTTTGTTTGTTACGCTTGCACGCCTTTACTACTCGACCGATCATCATGACATTTCGCATACACGTTGTCAGGGTACAGAAAAAGACAAAGTACCGTTCCCGAGGGATAGAAATTTAACATTATCTACATTAAAGAGAGCGAAGCCGCAGGCAACCTCAGCGTTTTTATAAAATCTTAGATTATAAAATATAAAATTGCCAACTGAAATTCCTTCAATCATCTAACAAAGTAGTTTTGTCGACTCAAACATTTCTCTTTCTTCCAAATCAAGTAAATCTATTATCGACAATTGAGAGTATTGTGACGCTCTAATAAAAGACGAATCGACGAGATTTGAAATCGTGTAACGCCGGGTTCGCGTAATTCGGGGTAGCGTAAGTCGAGGTATTACTGTATTTCGTATCGCTATGTAGAACTAACAAGCTGATTTTACTTTATAAAATATAATTTAATCCTCAAATTACCCCAGCTGAGCTGAAGGGACATTTGTAGTTATTTATGTTCTCTAAACTTCGGTCTTATTACTAAAAGTTATTTTGAAGCGTCGTTTTACACTGTTTACGGTCTAGATTGTGTCTAGCGAGAAGCTACCTTTGATCACAAACATCTAAGGGGCAATTCTCATAACATAAAGTTCAAAATACATAGAGTTCCGATTTAGTCTCAGTGTCGTAGATATCACGAATGGCATTCTCCTTAACTAAAATAAACGTTTAATATGAACTTAAATTGCATTCAAGTTCACATTTGACTTTTATTAGACTAGATCAGCGCTTTATTTGAACATATTTTAATACCCCTTTAGTACGTTTTAATTAAAATACAATCTATCATTAACAGGTAACAGCTGCTGGCAAAGCAGTGCTGGTGACTGGATGTGACAACGTGTTGGGCAATGCTCTAGCGAGACGTTTGGATGACCTCGGCTACCATGTTTTTGCTGGATTCCAAAGTAAAGCTGGAAACATTGATGCTGACATGCTTAAAGAAGACTGCTCCGGAAGATTACACACTCTACAACTCGATATAACATCAGAAACTCAGGTATTCTATTACATTGACAGGACGATAAAACTTCATTCCCTATTTCTTTAAAATAACACCTATTTGAGCAAAGGTAAGGAGATAGTTTTAAAGAACATGCCTGATTTCAAGACAATTCACGTTTCTATCCGAATGTAAAGTGCCGATCTAGAGGCGCAACGTCATAAATCACATCATGGTAATTGCCTAAATTAAAATACAGTTCAAAAAGAAGCATAGATTGTATTCTTGTTCACATTCGACGTTAACTAGATCATAGGACTCTATCTTAAACAGTTTTTATTACGAGCATTCGCCTTTTTTGTGCTATCAACATTTATGTGAAACATTACATAAATGTAATATAGCTCTTTTATCTTTTTAATACTGTACAGCTCTTTCAGAAATACTGTTTTTAATATCTTAGAAATTGTTCATTAAACAACCATTGTAGGCTCATAGTCTGACCTATACCGTGATGTACAAGTACATCGCTAAAGTCTTTGTAAATTAATTTTGTACGTGTACCGCTCCAAGCAGACCCCAATTTAGGGATGTACTCGACTCTAAATTAATTCAGGTAGGCAACGAAAAAGAAAATGTTACAATCACGATGTCGTGAAGACCGCCTACGTTCCCTCAACATTAAAAACGATGTTCTTTTCTAAACGCGGTACAAATTTGCGTAATTTAGTGCACATTCGTTAACAATCTTTTCCTTTGTCTTGCCTCCCTATCGTATATACATAGCAACAATGTCTATATCACACAAGTACAAACATATTTACGATTCAAGGAACGTTTCTAACTTTGATAAGATTAATTGCCCAAATTTGGAGTAAAACAAACTTGCAATTTGTTATCAGTTGTGCTATGTTTGTGCCCAAATTAGATTTGCAAAAATATTTCCTAGAAAGAATTATATATATACGTGTACGTGGATAACAATATCATTACATTATCCGATATTAGTCAAGATATAAAGTAAAATACTAGTTACCTATTTTATGATTTATACTTTTATCATTGATTTACAACACGTTTGGCACAATTATGCCGGTTTTATAAATTTTAATGTTTATAAAATACAAGTTTTTAAACTGTTAATTTATATATAAAACATAAAAAAATAATTCGGTGTACAATAATTTCTAGAGCAGAGTTGATTTGTAACAACTTTTAATATATATGTGTCCCAATTTCGACGATACCTATTTACTACTACACGAACGAGATCTAGTGGCGAACTGGTGTAATGTTTTCAAAATGTATATTATTATCTCTTTTTGTTTAGATTCTCTCGGCGTCTTTGTACATCGTGGACCATTTACCAGAGGGCGCTCAGGGACTTTGGGCTATTGTAAACTGTGAATCGTGGTGTGCGCTCGGCGAACTAGAATGGGTGCCTTTCTCCGTGATCAAACGCGCGATGGATGTCAACCTCTTGGGTAAGCAATGCTACGGTGCTACGCCTTACGCTACGACACCAACCTAATGAAATGATGTCTCTATATACCGCTAGATGGCACCAGTAATACTCAAAATATAGTAGCAATTTTCATATCAACACGTACAATGTTTCAATAACATTAAATGTTTAGTCTAGTACCTACAATATTAGACTAACTTACTTTCATTTATCAAGTCAATTAAATTGTTGCTAATGACTGACGCAGTATCTTAACTATTACACAAACCCGACAAATATTTACAACAATATGTAGAATCACATATTTGCACACAGCGGTTAGTTTTGGATTAACAACATGTTCTAATTAATACATTGTTTACCCTCAATCTGTCTATTTCTGCTTCGAATGAATACTAATGTGACTAGTCTGTTCCAAATCGTGTGGCATCACGAACGTAAACTAGATTTATTACGCATTCATTTTAAAAGCCTAGCTGTCATATTAACGGCAAGTTCATTATCAAACAACACAGTTTAACTAAATAGCGAACTAATGAATTAAAACAACATTAATTTACGAAGAAACAAATTGATGCGTTATTGTGTCCCTTATTTACTAAATAGACAAATATTTATGTTTGTTTCAATTACTTTCTAACTAAATTTTAGCTCTTCACGTCGTGATAATAATTGATTAATACTCTGTAAGATACAGATCTATGCGGAATCTATGTGAATGGTGAATATATCTCACACCAACGGTTCGCCGATGACATCGTCATTATAGCAGAATCGCTGGAACAGCTTAGCGGGATGCTGCACAGCCTAAATGGAGCCTCGCGACGGGTTGGTCTCGGCATGAACTTGGATAAAACCAAGATCATGTTTAATTGACATGTTATGCCGAGGCCGATTTACGTCGATGGGTAGATGCTCGAAGTTGTTCAAGAGTATGTCTACCTTGGACAAGTGACTCGACTTGGTAGGAACAACTTCGAGAAAGAAATCGACAGAAGAATCCAATTGGGGTAGGCAGCGTTTCGTAAGCTTCGTCAGGTTTTCTCATCGCCTTTACCGCAATGCCTGAAGACCAAAGTCTGTGACCAGTGCGTCCTACCTGTTATGACCTACGGTGCCGAAACGTGGGCACTCACGGTCCAAAAATTTTAAGTCATCCAGCGGGCTATGGAGCGAGCTATGCTAGGAGCTTCTTTGAGGGATAAACTTAGAAATGAGGTTATCCGTCAAAGAACCTAGGTTACCGACATGGCTCACAGAATAAGCAAGCTGAAGTGGCAATGGGCTGGCCATAATATCTGTAGAGTGTAGAAGGACCGGTGGCCGTTGGAGCAAGCTAATCCTAGAGTGGAGAACGAGACTTGGTAAATGTAAGGTAGGACGGGCGTGATGACCTGAAAAAGGTAGCTGTGTCAGACTGGATGCAAAAGGTGGAAGACCGGATGTTGTGGCGTAAAATGGGAGAGGCCTATGTCCAGAAGTGGACTGCGGTGGGCTGATTGATTGATTGACCCTGTATCTTAACCACTGAATTAAAATTGATTATTTAAGATGAAAGTGGGCGAAGTGATATCTCTCTAGTTTGTAACTTTGATTTGTAGTGATTATTAACAATTTTGAATAAAATATTTAAAATTAGTCAAAAAGAACATAATTATTTATTTAAAAACATATTATTATTTTTTAAACTAGCGGTTCCCCAAGGCTTCATTTCATTTCGGCTGTGTTAGTCTCAAAACACAAACAATTTATTGTTCTGCGGCGCAGATTATTACTATAATATGTTTCAAAATAGTAACCCAAATAACCATTGTATTACAATAATGTTTTATACAAACAAACCTTCCAGAAGAAATTGCCTAAGTGCTAGAGAATTTCGCACCAAAATCCGTTGCGTACCTAGTTTAAAAGAACTGTCGCGAATAGTGATTGTCTTTTAAAGAAAAAATATTGATGTAATAAAGGTGACTCCGATATGTGACCCGGCTTCACGACTTGAGAATCTCGGGTCTCCTTGTCACATCTGCAGTATTCGTGTCTTACTCCTTTCACTCAGAAATAATTGAAAATAGGCTGCTTGTTTAATTAGGAAATGACACTCAAAGCTGACTTCGAGCGGTTAAGCAAGATAACCATATTTTAGCGCCAAATATTTACCCGAATTCTTTAAAAAACAGTTTATATTGAAACCCATTAGATTATTGCATGCAGTTGAAATACTTAACAAAAGCTCTTAAATAATAATGACGCCTGTGTTATAATTTCTACTCAATCCATATCCAGCACCTAGTCGTAAGGCTTATTTACGTAATAACAATTTCCTAAAGAGTGCTTTTTTAAGATGTTTGTGTTACTCGGCGAATAAAACAGAGATAGTAGTCATAAAGCAAGTGTCAACTTCCTTTATGCTATGTAAGAGGGCCTTTAGACTTTTAGTTATAGTGTATTGTATCTTATGAACAATACATGTCATATGGTATAACAATTAATTGATTTAATTGTACATTCTGCCTAATTTTACCGTTAACAAACTGTTATTTTATTATGATAGATTTATAATGGCGCAGGTTTAAAGTGGCGCCAGTGCAGGCATATTATTATAGAACAAATTTTATGTCATTATCTTCTTCTTTTTCATTTTTCTTCGTTCTGATTATCGCTATCTACGAGTATGTCGGTAATTAAATATGTGTCCCTGCCGTTACAGTCAGAATAAAAAATTCCAATAAGCATTATGTCATCTTTAAATATGGCAGGTCCTGCCCGCCTGGTGCAAGTGATGTTGCCGCTGGTCCGCCGTGCCCGTGGCCGTGTGGTGCTGGCGTCTTCGATCCTGACCCACGTAGCCGCGCCAGTACGTGGTGTCCATGCCGCATCACTCGCCGCCCTTGACGCCCTCGCCGCCTGCCTCCGCCGCGAACTTAAGCCTCGAGGAGTCGATGTCGTAAGTGGAACAAACACACACGTCACATATTAGCTTTGGAACATTGACAATAAACATAGAAATGTTTACACGGCAGTTAAATACAACGGTTGTTTGCTTTGTTAGTTAGTGTACGTTCCATATACTCTGAAAGCTAACTACTCTAGTATGAAACGTTGTTCAAACAACAATAGATTAATTTTTAAGCGCTTTTTCCATCCCTGACAGGTAATTTCAATTTTATTAGTGGTCATCACATTTTCTGTCATAATATGTACTTAAGTTATAATGACTGAACTTATTTAAAATACATGAAATATTAAGTCGCTAAAGCTGATGAAAACGACTATGTGATGGGCCAGGACGGACAAAGCAAGTACCGATTAACGGTATGATTAACTGGTATCCTTTGTCGTCTATTGCTATTATTAAAAGCCTTTAACAGTTAATGTCATTACTAGTCATTAGTATTAGGTGGATCACATGGTTGATGCAGTGGCGGTTTAGGTCACCGTTGCTAGTTTGTGTACACTAATAGCTGTTCCAATCCTGATGTTCCTTGTGTCAGTAGTTTGAATGTTTGTAAAGTTCTCTACGATACAGGATATGATTACATTATGATATTTATCTCATTCTTTTTATTTATTTTATTCATTTAAAAACTTCATGCACAAAACAATACATTGGCGGACTTAATGCCAAGAGCATTCTCTAGTCAACCGTACGGTGATGCAGAGATAAAAAGAAGTAGGTGCATACGCATACAATAGCATTATAAATATACATGTATTTAAACTAAAGAATAACACAAAAGTAATGACATTTGCATAATATATACATACCTAAATATATCATACAATTTAAATAAAATATATACATATAAATATATAGACGCCTACATACATACATACGTAACATATTACTGATGAGATGGAACAGATAAACTGTTAAGGAAGAGAGCACGTACTTTTAACTTGAAAGGTTTGTGGACATTCTGACTTCATGAGGGCGCGCATTCCAAAGTAAAACGGACTGGACGAAGAAGGAAGAATGTAGGAAACTAGATATATGGGAGCGACAAAGTAAGAGGAGGTTATTGGAAGAACGAAGATTTCTATCATGATTGGAACATAGGTATTGGAAAAGGCAGGTTACATAAGTGGGAGCATTTGGTGAGGTTAGAATAGAAAATAATATTGTAAGGGCACGCAAACTACGGCGTTGACGAATGGGTCACCATTTTAAAGTGGATCTATAAGATGAAATATGGTCATATTTACGAAGATTATAAATAAATCAAATGCAGTAATTTAGAAGTCGCTCATATTTATTGAGTAGATCTGCATACAGGTCATAATAACACACATCACCATAGTCAATAATTAAGAGAAAGCTCAATATCTGCACAATAATTATTTTCGTCTTAGATGGGAGAAAATTGTTTAGGCGATACAAGGCGCGTAGCATTCCGGTTACTCTCTAATCTGAGCTTGCCAATTTAAATTGGAGTTAATGAGCAAACCCAGATCCTTTACAGTAGGACTGAACGGTATACGTGTCCCATTATACACAACAGGCGGTAAATTACTGGAGTCCAGCCTGCTTATCAGTCGTTGACTTCCAACTAAAATTGACTGACACTTAGGCGGGTTAACAGACAATTCAAATCTGCAAGACCAGCTTCTAATTGCTTCAAGATCAGCATTTACTTTAGAAATGGCTTTAGATAGATTATCTGCAGTGTCTTGAGCATATAGCTGCAAGTCATCGGCATAAAGATGATACGAGCACTGAAGATTCTGAGTTATGAAGTTAATAAATAGAGAAAATAGTTTATCACTATGAAATGTACGCAGCAATGTGTAGATATAATATTATAAAATAAAAAAATACTAA
Organism: Catocala sponsa; assembly: GCA_963564715.1. Lineage (NCBI taxonomy): Eukaryota > Metazoa > Arthropoda > Insecta > Lepidoptera > Erebidae > Catocala > Catocala sponsa. Next base: position 13,023,658 of record OY751338.1, on the reverse strand, counting down.
AACATTCCTACCAAATTTTGGCCTTGTATTAATACAATTAATATAAACCCAAAAGTTTGGTTAAGGACTAGCAAATGAAGTGATTTAACATTCCTGAAACTTTTCTCTTATTCAAAGACTTAAAATAAATTGAAAAAGGAACTTACAATTAAATAACAAAGTCAAAATCATTCTATGTATAAGCTGATCACATACATTTGCTACTACACACGATTACATAAATGTTATTATTAGAACGATATCCAACTATAGTACGAACTGGGCATACCTTCTCGTAGCTGCATATTTGGAATTCCACTGGGAAACCAATATTATAAGCGAGCAATACATAAATATATATAGTATTAGACACTTGTTGCTACTTCAAGGACTAGATTTAATTACACATATGTTAATTTGTAAGATCGAAAACGCTCATTGAGCGAAAAACAGCTCAAATCGCGTAATAATCACTCCATTCACATTGCGAAATTGCTGTTATGGCTCTTATAAAACGCCCATGACGCGTTGCGACAAACACAGAATTCTCGCACTTGGAATAAATCCTGTGCCACGTAGGACTTTACGATCATTCAAACAACGGCACAAATAACACAAGATTTTGTAGATAACACAAATTATTGTCCCGCGTGAGATTGGAACCAACAACTCGGTGTAGCAGCAGCGACAATACATGTTATGCCCTGCTGCAAAGCTACTATTATGCGCTATGAATTTCCTGGATGATTAACCAAATTGCTAGTGAGTGAGTTGTAGATTGAGACCGAATCTTTAGCAGATCGCGACGCGTATAGCTGGTAAACGCCTGCAAGAGTGCTATAGTCAAGGTTCGCCAATATGTCAACACTATATGATAATTTGAAAATGACGGCAGGTTTAAAGTTTATATTTAAACAGGCACGTTCATGTGATCTGACCAAACAAAATATAAGAAAATGCCTATGTGTCAAGGTGTCCTTGTGGAACGTTGCTCTACAAACGTCGATGAAGTAGGCACGACGTACTTGCTATACTGAGCTGCTAAACAAGAGGCACGCTAACAATCTTTTTCCCGAACTTCCTCTAAATCTTAAATAATAATAATAAAACGTTTATTTCAGATTTTAAACCCATACATAATAAATAAGTAATGTCAAGGGAGTCAGCATTATAAAAACATTATATCACATACATATACATAATTATATCAAAATACATTTAATAAAAAAAACTAAGAAATAATTAGACAGAAATAATAAAATAAAATAAAAATTACTAAAATTAATTCATAAAATAAAATTACATAAATTTAGACTAGTCCTGTTATTATATGAGTCCACTTACATTGAATTGGACAGTCAAATCGAGAAGCAATCATTGTTAGGATGCTGTTGCTACTGTCTCTTAAACGCCTTAACAATGAAGTCACTTTTTTACGTCTTATGGCGTGATAGCCATCACTGTGAACTTCGCTTAAACTTTGTACCTATATTAATAAACGACGTATTCTTTAATAAAATTAAACTCCGAAAATCTACTATCTGTTTCTTTTCGGTATTGGTGATCCTCTATCATCTCCTGTTACTGAGACTGTCATATTAGAGCAAGAAAAAACTTACCTTCTTAGGTGCTCCTAAAGTATATTGTATGCAAGCCGAGAAAAGTCATTGGTCGACCTCAAAGTTTGAAGAAGTCGTGAAGAAGTGTTGGATAGATGTCATAGGGTGTCGAGGTTTTAATGGTCAGACCCTTAAGAACGCAAAAACTCAGGCAAATTAGAAGATTTAGCGGAACCTAGCGTAAGCGGGATTTGCACGGCAAGTAGAAGAGAAAATTATTTGTGTCAGTTGTTTATAAGTTGGTAAACTTTATAATATAAACATTGAAACAAATAATGGTCGCCATAGGAGCAATGCAGGAATAATAAATAAAAATGTTATGAAATTAAATTTAACCAATGTAAAACTATACATCATATAGAGTACGAATAGTCATGTTTAATACACGTCAACTGCCGTACGACTGCTCTACATTATCAGGGTTGAGTTTCAATAGGGTTGCTAAATATAAAATTGCCATAAAAATCTTGACATGACAATAAATTTCATCGATTACTACTTTTGCCACTATCGTCACTCATTTATAGCCCAACAGTCTCAGTCAGGTATAAGGAGCTTTTTATGTGGATAATTGAACATTTCTAAAAAGTATTATTCATAATAGCAATGTAGTATAACTTGATTAATAACGATTCTATAAACTATGGAGATATACAAAATGATTTATAAAATAATTATACATACGTAACGATGATTGCTCTTTTTGAGTTTTTTAACTAGGTACTGAATGTATTAAGCCATTAATAGGATACGATTTTTTTATGAAGCCCGAACAATAACTAGATAAGAAGCAGCACGAGCGTATCAATAAGTCATGCTTACTGTTCAGTTAATTGCACACCTATAGCATAACATTTATAGCGTTTATTTAAAACAGTCCGTTAATCGTACTCAGATATAAATATCATTACTGATGTTATATTTGTTCATTATCTCTAGTGATGTTCTAAATTTAGTCAATAATCTTACTATTATATTAAGTAAAAAAAGCATCCATCTAATCAACCGTTAACATAGCCATCACGATTATATCATTGGTTCCTCCTTGAACCTGGTTGAAGTTATTATACAGTCAAAATATTAGGTTAGCCATAATCAGGTTTGTTTTCAGTAAAGTCACAGTTAGATACACATAAAAACTGATTAAACATGCTTTTTCTCGATTACATTAATGCGATTTTTAGAATATTATCTATTGAAATATGACTCTTCTGTTATAATTTTAACTTTGGCAGTTAATTTCACAATGCCATAAAAAGAAAGAATTTTTAGATTAACTAAACTTCTCCATTTTCAGTATCTAACTTCTCAGGTAAATAACTTTTTCCTTAAGGAGACTATCTAAGTTGTCCTACGTTACGTATACAATTTTCACGAAATTTGTTTCGACAGTAAGCACTTGTGAAGGTACCGGCGCGACGCATTAATCTAATGATGTAATCTTTATACTAATGTGTCAAAACTACTGAGTGTTGTAATACAAGGAGTAATTCTTTAGCTATATATTATAATGTTAACAAAACCATCTTTAATTTTAAATAGATGTTGTCATTTATTATACTTTTGAAGACATAGAGAAGAAAGGAACATAAATAATATTGACACGCCAAACAATGTCAGCATTATTTATGTTAATAGGACATGCAAAGCTGTAGGTAGGTATTCGTTACATAAATGGTGTATAGTATTTCAATATAGTTAATTTAATTCAATTAACCTGTCAATTGTTTGAATGTCAAACATAATTGAAAACCTATTATGCCCGGCAGCTGGTGTGCTACTGCCACTCAATAGATTAATATAATAATAATTAACGAAGTCTGATCCTTTCATTGTACCGCTGTCTTAAGTCTACATTTTACAAGAGACGCAAATTACATTCTTCACCTTTTGAATTGCCAACCCTAGCCCGAACAGATGTTACTACGTTATTAACCTAATACGTTTTATGTCAAGAGGTCAGACCTGCAACAAAGGTGTTTTAATAATTCATCACTCGCGCCGCAATATCTCCTGAACTACGTGTTGCATAATTTTCGGTTCATTTGTTTGAAGTGTCTTCGTATTTGGCTTTGATGCATAATCCTATAGCAAACGGCTCTTAATATTGAATGTGCGATAAAATGCATATATAGACGCCATGCAGATGCAATCACCATGTTGTTATGCTAGGTTTTATGACTTTTATCCTATTGCATGTTTGTTGAAAATAACGCCAGTACAAAGGTGATATGTGATGTAAGCGATTTTCTGTTTTTATTTGCATTATAGTGTCGCAAAAGTCTATCGTAAGGATATAGTTGCGTATAGCGATATCTCTGAGATCACATACAAATAGAAACTCGCAAAGTCAAACCTAAATTAAAGTTTAACCTATTCGTTATAATTATATAAGAACGATTTGAGAATTTTCAATAAGATGAAGAATCTTTCCTGTAAATATATCGTGAAGTGCACACCCCATCCCTGTTTTTACCTTTTCTTTGATGTATTCTCTGCCCCATACCGTCCAATTCGACCTATGTACGATTTTCCCTTTGAGTAAAGTATTTCAAGCGATTAAATGTCACTAGAAGTGCTCTCAGTGTCGAGTATCGGGATAGAGATTATTTCTATGAATTGACTATCCACTTTGCTTCACTACGATTGTATTGTTTTTCCTTCTAAAGAAATAGTCGTTGACATACGTGATAAAAACATCGCATTTAATCATATATTTCTAATTCATTACGCTCAAAAACATTTATACAAAATTCTATTAAAGATTTAAATAATGAATGAATTTTGCACGACACACTGTTTATCGACAAAAATAATGTTTTTTAGTAACTCAATACATTAATTTTGATTACAGCCCATATTGTATTAGTAAATTACAACCTTAAGGGACGAGATTTAACCATAGCAACTTAAAACGATGACCACACTTTTGGTTACATATCTTTAATCATTTATGAGAACATTAACCTAGAATAAAACTAGGAACACGGTTTTATTTTGGTGTCGTTTCAGACTAGATCTTTGACGCACTGAATACACTTTTTCTGACGTCAAATGCAATATTTTATTTTCTGGAGAAAATGATTCACCGCTGGGGTATATATGTAGCAGACTAAAATTCAATGATGTAGCCAACTGGGCTTTTTATATAAATTGAAAATAACCCATACAATATTTTTAGGCAAACATCACCGTATATACCTGATTGGAGAATCAATTAGCACTAACACATGTTTACTTAAACGTTCTTTTGTCATTTTGTGAACCCGGACACCCACATCCGTATATTTTTCCTTTGAACATTTTAGGTAATATAACAATATCCTTGCAGGTTGGTTGATTTTCCTTCGTATATTGGGTGTAAGGGACGGTGTACCGAAAACTGAAATAGTAGATTCAGACCATTATTCTGAGTTAAAAATCGTTGAAAATTTTTTTACAATCACAATTCCTTTTCTGCAATTTTTCATTTTTCGGTCTGTCACATTTTTCTACAACACAGCAATATAATTAAATGGTCGTGATTTAAATAGATCAGCTGTTTTTATGCGCGCGGAACGCAGAGTTCATTCGTCCAGTGCGATGTATTGGTAGCAATCCATTGCGTACCGCGTAATAATGTTAATCTACATTACACTTAAATCTTGTGTTTTTTTGAAGTTTGCGTCGTGATAAGTACTTATAGAAAGACGTCTTGCTAAAGTTTTCGGTACATCGTCCCTTACACCCAGTACATACTTTACAATATTTACATAGAGTCATACTAAAACTTCTGGATACCAAACATAAAAATGACATTTATAATAACAATATTATGTACATATATTCCTAAAGATTGTAATGACTATAAATGACATGTTATAATGATTATAAATGAGATGTAAAATATCCAACAACGTGGACAAGATCTTCATATTACGTAACTCACCTATTTCATATGTATCCAAGTCCATGATGCGTAGGTAAGTATGCCCAGATCAATACGGATCGGATGGCAATGTGATGTATTAAAACTGTATACGTCCACAGGCCTGACTACATGCATTATACGAATAGTTGTGTGACTGATGAGTGTATTTCCAGAAATAATGCAGCGACGATAATGAGATTTGAATGGATTAAAATGCATAACAAACTTTGAGCTTTTTATAGGATTAAGAACAGCGATTATTTCGGAATTCGCTATGATGTTAAATTTATTGCAGACATAGGTAACTTTTAAATTTGGGCGCGTCTCATCTATATACTAATATTATAAAGCTGAAGAGTTTGTTTGTTTGTTTGTTTGAACGCGCTAATCTCAGGAACTACTGGTTCGAATTGCAAAATGCTTTTAGTGTTGGGTAGCCCATTAATCGAGGAAGGCTATTTAACATCATGCTACGACAAATAGGAGCGGAGCATCAATGAAAAATGTTGCAAAAACTGGGAAAATTATCTTATATGAAGCAGACGAAGTTGCGCGGGTCAGCTAGTCCTTATCCTCACTAATATTATAAATTCGAAAGTAACTCTGTCTGTCTCTCTGTCTGTCTGTTACCTTTTCACGGCTAAACCACTCAACCGATTTAGATGAAATATGGTACAGATATAGTTTAAAACCTGGGGAAGGACATAGGTTACTTTTTATTCATGTAGGTACCACGCGGCCGGAACCGCGCGCAAAAGCTAGTATCATATAAACTTGTTTGATATGTTATCATTTCAATAAGGTTGCCAATATATAACAAACGTGAGATATACCAACTGCTGATGTAATTCCATTAGATAATAATATAATAATAATATTCTACCACATACACACAACACCATCTATCCCAAACTAAGCAGAGCTTGTACTATGGGTAACTAGACAATGGATAAACATACATATATACTTTTTTTTTTGTAAATACGTACATATTATACATAGAAACATAGAAACACCCAGACCAAGACAAACATCAATGTTCATGCACACAAATGTTTGACTTGTGCGGGAAACGAACCCGCGACCTCAGGCGTGGCAGTCGGTTACACTAACCACTACGCCATCGAGGCCGTCAAAATATAGCCGTTCATTTCATCGAGAATTATTTAATATAAAAATTATTGGACCTGTAATATTTTAAAATATCTTTTGATAACATCATTAGGACTAACACTTCTTAGAATTAGAGTTCTGAGTAGTCCGACTCGAAAAGATTAGGTAAAAAGGCTAAGTATAAAATATAAATATAATTATATTTATTTCTAGGAATATGGTACATTTATGATCTTATATACTAGAAGTTGAGTTCATAGACAAAGGTGCCTTAGGCTTCGTGTTTTTTTATAACAATCCAGAAATAGAAGCTCCGTGAAGCGGAGCTCAAACGAAAAATCTTATTAGTTAATAATTAGTTGCTAGTTCAGTTTTATAACTTTTGAATGGTATGGTGGATGGTAAGGTAGGATTGTATATGTAATTTACATTATACTAATTAAAATAATATATTATAAATTGTACTTTTCTTTAATTAGGTATATTAACTGCTACATCAAATAAAATTATAGACTCAATTGTTATAACTTGTGAATATTGGAGTTTTTGTAATTGTATCATGTATTTACTTGTCCATTCGATTTACTTGCCTTTGCAACCAACCTAAAACTTATTTGATTAAACACTTTTTTTACAAAACCTTTAGATTCTAGAACAATAATTATATAAATTACAGCACTATACTTACTAAATGTAAATTCATTCGTTGCCAGGTGGTAGTAGCGGCTGGAGAGTACACAACCGGCAGCGCGTGGCTTTCCGAAGAGAAACTTCTGGAACAAGCCCGAGACATGTGGAAAAGACTTAGCGACGAACAAAAAGGCGCATACGGGGAAGACTACTTTGAACAAGCCCTGCGAAGCCTCGAGAAATATACCAAAAGCGCTGTGAGTAGCAAAGACGTGACTACGCTTAATTTGTTCGTATTTATAGCTTTATTCGTATCTTAAGGTACAAGGCGTCGTCGCCGCAAGATACGCCTCAATACGGAATACTAAATTAATGTACATTTACTTAACGTCCATTAGTATTTTAGTCATTCCTACATATAAACACTCGCTCGGAAAACAGTATCGTAAGAGGAGTACCGTGTAGCATTAGATATAGGTACATACTGTTTTTCCTTTTTAATAAATACCTAATCATGTTCAGTTGTAGTATTCGAACGCAATAAATAATTATTGCGGAACATTACCAACGCTACTGAATCTTAATGTTTATTAACATCAACAATAGATATATTATCAGCAGATGTTGCTTGGTAAATTATTGCGGGTGTAGAAATAAATGGCGCCGCTAATTTACGTTTATTTTAACAATATCAAAACCCGACATTTCAGTGGCCTAAACAACATCCATTAAGCTACCTACCTCTCTCGTAAGGTCAGCAACTCACAATATTAACTAAACATATTCAAAAGTAAACTTCTACCATTAATAACATTCTATTTTAAACTCGGTAGACGCCATTTTCAGTTACGTAATTAGACAGAACACTCATCTTGGCAAGATCATCGTAGCTATAATTAGATACCAAATGACGAACACAAAATACATATAAATCACTTTCTTTGGTAGACAGTATTACGCAAGAGCAACAGATTTATTCTAAGCGTGTAAAAATAAAAGAGCATTTATGTAGTGTAAATTTATGGTACATTAGTAGTGCAATCACGTTAGAGATAGGGTACGGTTACGATAACTAATGAGTTGTATTATTTTCCACTAGGACGCCGACCTGACCGCCGTTACACGTGCGCTGAGTGATGGAGTGACACGTACGTTCCCGCTCGCCCGCTACACCCCCGTCTCCCCTCGGGAGAAACTTAAGTCTTTGCTGGCTGAACACATGCCGCGCTCCCTTTACGAAGGCCTCTACACCGATTAAATGAAAAGCCTGCTCAACATATCACCTAATAAATATTACCTCGCCTTACGTTTTACTGGTTCTACATATTGCAACATGACCATCATTTTCAATTTACCCGACACAAAGTTCAAATATGAAACAGTGTGCAGTCTGCTGATCGTACCTACCATGAAAATGCGAATTCACTTTTCACTTTGAACTTTGTTTACGAACGACCACGAATAAAGATATTCCATTATTTCCATTCATGGTGGGTAAATATTTCATCAAATTAATTTTATTAAAGCTCAGAATATTTACTATAGGCTGACTGAGATTAAATGATTAATTAGTACCACGGGATTAAAAATTCTTCGGGAAGCATATCTACTAATGGTGATCATCTTACAAATTAGATGCCTATCCTCCGTGTAATATATAATTAATAGTTATCTTCATAATATACGTAACAGTGCTGGCGAGCGCCAAATAAACCTCATATGCAATGCACTCGAGTTACGTAAACGTGCAAGTTAAAAGCTGAACTGATCATTATGGCTAGCTCCGACCCACTTGGACACGTTTCGAAGGCATCGCTTTAATACAAAAAGTTTATCAGCTAGTAGACACTCCAATGCTAGCAAAATGCTACCATCAACGCTTGTAAAAAGCTTTTGTCATAGTTATCTAGATGTCAGCCAATATAACTATTGATGATACGATTTAGAAAAACCAAGACACCGTTTTCTTTTCGAAGCTATTTAATACATTTTGGGATTGTAGATTTGTATTACAAGTTAGTACCCCTATATTATATCTAATAAAAAGTTACCATTTACAATATAAGCTGTAATATAAAATTTTTATCATATACGAAAATGTCATTGTATTTTTAAACTTGATGAATAGATAAGTGACTATAATCTTAGTACTCAGGTCGGCTTGACCTGGTTATTTGTTGGCGCTCGATCAAAACTGTCAGGCGCGCATGTTACTGGTCCATTCTCGCATTTAATTTGTGGTTTTCCATCATTCAGTCTAAAAAGTATTGCATAGTGAGATTGGTAATAAACCTGTAGAAGCGCTTTTCAAACCACATTATACCTATATATTTGTGTTTACTAGTCGTTTATATACATAAGTGTAGATAGTTTGTAAAGTATTTGCATTACGTGTCGTGTATAGAGTATTGATTAAATGTACAATCGTGCTGAATTATTGTCGTTAGCCCTCATTATTTACTACAAATAAAACCTTCCAGGTGTATTGCTGTAGTTACATAATAAGCATATCATTTCGTCATTTATGTTTCAAATAAATTGCTTTAAATGTGTGTATCCGTGTTTTGTTAAAAATGCAGCTGGTACGTGGTCTACTATAAACACATTTTTGCTACTGCCTTCTGCATTTTTGAAGTGCATTTATATGCAGCGTACAGACAGATTAATCCATTACTATTTAGTGTAATTATAGTTTTATCATGTGTGAGATATTTTATAAAGTGTCTTTTTATTAAAATTAAATAATACAAAGTTGTTTTATTTTCGAGAGTCATTTATATTAAATCTAATTACATCGTACCGACAAAGTTAACGTGAATTGATGGTGGATGTTTGATTTAAAACATGAAATAAACCAAGCTATACATAGTATACAACATACTAAATATTTGAGTCAATAAATAATTCTGCTCAGTATGTGCCTGGGATTTCAGAGTAAGCCGAGCTCGATTTATATTTTAATAGTAATTTTCTACATCAATGTAGTAAAAGCAGTAATATCCACCTATTTCTCTCTTTACTCTTCAAATTCCAATTGCATGGCTTGGATAAACTCAGTATAACGGACTGAAGACACACTAATCCCAGAATTAATAAATAAATCTTATTATTTGAAATATGTATGTCATGTTACGAGAAACAGAAATTTCTGAAAATATCTTAACCGTTGGCTTTGATCATTTATAAAAAGATTAATTGAGTTTAAAAATAATTTAATTTGTCTGCCTAGTTGTCCTCATTTCTACGTGCTGATTCAAAATATCAAATCGTGACGTTCGTCTGTATGAGTATATTATTTCTTACCATATACGTAAATTACATTTGGTATATATCACGGTTCAAGTACACAAACAAAAAAATCCTTGGAAACAACTTGTGTATCATTGCATTATATAGAACAACGTCCCAAAGAAATATTGACTTCTTCTTAGATAACTTAAATAATGTCCAACTCGATTTTAAAACTTACCACCACACTATAATTATGGAGATACAAATATAAACATTAGCACAGATAGCAACGATTCACACTCCCAGCAATACCATGACTGCATCTCACGGGTTCTTGTCGGCTTACTCTTATCCCACTCGCCTAAATAATTGTATAGATCACATATTACTAAAAACTACCAAAAAAGCACCTTCCTTAATATTGGAAACCTCAATTACATACCACTCAGCAATACTACTAAACCTTGAGACGAAAAAGCCTAAATCCATCATAAATACAATTAAAAAATCAAACCTAAATCTCCCAAGTACCATTTCTGATATGGAAAACGGTGACTTCTCCATCATGTATACAATGAATGACCCTAACCATGCTATTGATAAACTTTTAGACATAATCTCACCAATATTAACAAAAAATACTACTCACAGAACAATACCATGCAAGCAAAGAATAATCAAGCCGTGGATAACCACTGGTCTGTTAAGATGCATAAGTAACAGGGACAAAATGAAAGACAAAATTATCATATTTACAATATCGCAATTTTCGCAACGGTTTATTAAAAAAGATAAACTTAGACTATGAGAAAAAGGAATTCCAAAAAGCCAAAATAACCCCAAGAAAATGTGGGAGGTAATTCGTGATGTAACCGGTACTAAACGGACACACTTGACTCCTAAGGAACTGTTGACAATAGATAACAGCCCCACCGAATCTGTAAACTCAATAAATACTTACTTTTTCAATGTAGGACAAAATTTATCAAATAAAGCTCCTCACACTTTTGTAAACAATAATACTTCTCAAGATATAAGTTCCAATCAGTTACCTATACCTCATACACAATGTAGAGGTAACTCAATGGTTATCTTGGTAACGGATGAAGATGAAGTCAGGACTATAATAAATAACCTCCGATTAGAAAGCGCCACCGGATGGGATGGCATCCCCCCAAAACTGCTAAAATGTGCTAACCATATTCTGGTTCCACCGATCACATATATATGCAACCTATCAATTTCTACAGGTATATTTCCTAAAGCACTAAAAAAAGCAATTGTACACAAATCAGGTGATAGAGACAGTGTCGCTAACTACCGCCCAATTTCTGTTCTCTCAGCTATTTCTAAAATTCTGGAAAGAATAATGTACAAACACCTGAACAACTATCTAACCAAATATGACCTTATTTCCCAAAACCAATTTGGTTTCAGACGTGGTCTTTCCACGGAAGACGCTGTGACGTCACTACTGGATTTTGTAGTTGACAAAATTGACAATAAATTTAAGTATCTAGGTATTTTCTTAGACTTATCCAAGGCATTTGACACTGTCTCTGTCCCATTACTTCGCTCTAAACTAGAAACAATTGGAGTACGAGGAATCGCTCATGCGCTATTTAAAGACTTCCTCACTGATAGGTTGCAGTGCCAAAATTATAGTATATGCTGATGACACAACAATTCTTTCTCCATGACTGGTCTTCGACTAAAGAGATTGCTGAAAAAGGTCTAAATAACGTCATGCTGTGGTTAGAACAAAACCAACTCACCCTAAATATCACAAAAACCAATTATATCACTTTTGGTCCCAGACTTTCAACCCTTCCCCAAGGGCGTCGCCAAGGGGGGCCAGGGATCCCCTCCTAGAGATTCTAAAAAAGTTGCCAAATGTAAAGCAACCAAAGTCCTAAGTCTTTGACTTGACTTACTTGATCGATCATTCTCGTACGTCGAAACTCGAATGAATTCACCAATTCCATTCCTAATATTCCGTACGCTCAACTACGCTCTGCTCTATGTTATGACACGGAAAAAGCGTTGAAAATTTTGATTGCTCTTCCGTGCTCGACGTGTACGGTAGAGCGATCGTTTAGCAGCCTTAGGAGATTAAAAACCTGGCTAAGAAGCACTATGGGTGAAAATCGCCTCAATGGTCTGGCCACGATGAGTGTGCACAGAAAACTTATTCTAAGATTCTTAAATTATTTAAACTTACAAGATTTTCATAATAAAGTGGTCGAAAAGTTTTCAATATACCCCAAAGATTATTGTTTAATTAACCTAATGAAAACAAGAATCTTTGTCGACCACTATAATATTAAACTCTGGTAATTACAAAAAAAATACACTGTATATTAAAATTCGAACCCCCAAATAATCTATTTATAAGTTTTATTTATTGTACAGTCAAGAACTCGTGAAGCTTTACACGTTGGACTCTGTACCTTTATTATTACAATCGCTGTAGATGTGCTCGTACTAAAAGTGAAAAGTTACATGTGCTCTCGACTTTACCTACAATTCATACTTTTCTCATTCTCCATATCAACTTGCCCTCCCTTGGGCCATCGGCTGGCGACGCCCTTGCCCTTCCCTCAATTGGCTCAATATCTGTGAAAGCGCATAACTGTACCAACCTTATGTCCAATTGTCAATGTGCGACATTGACAATTGGACATAAGGTTGGTATAGTTATGGGCTGTCAACAGAGCTTCAGTGATAAAGTACCTCGGTTTACCACTAGACGCATGTCTATCCTGGAAAATCCATATACAAACAGTGTCTGGACGAATTAGAAAGCTGACCTTTCTTTTTAAAAAATTAAGACAATCCGCCGATAACGACATCCTTAAAGTCGTTTACTCAGTACTGGGTGAATCAGTGCTAAGTTATTGTATTTCAGCTTGGGGAGGCGCCGGTAAGACCTACATGATACTGATAGAACGGGCTCGAAGAGCGGTTATAAAAGTTTTACTGAAAAAGCCCTTCAAATTTCCAACACGACAACTTTACAATGAATTTAAAACATTAACAGTCCGTCAACTATATACTCTTACACTTCAAATGTTAGTCCGACGATTAGAAGAAGACCTAAACCAGCTTGTCCCAAATTATACACAACCACATCTTTTGTTCAACGACACAACCTCTACCTAAGCACGCTCATTTACAATAAGTTAAACCAACAACTAAACATTCACAAATTGAACGCTCACAGATACAAGGAAAAAGTTAAACAATTTTTACTTATCTTAGATTACGATGAAACTGAAGCACTAGTTAAACCCCCATATACATAAATACACTCGTACAGTCGCATACATACTCACACATATACAAACATACATACAGACTTACACACGCAGACACAAACACAAATACACAGGCACTCTCACACTCTCCCACACACACACACACACACACACACACACACACGCACACGCACACGCACACGCACACGCACACGCACACGCACACGCACACGCACACGCACACGCACACGCACGCGCACGCGCACGCACACGCACACGCACACGCACACGCACACACACACACAGACGCTCACGCACACGCACACGCACACACACACACACAGACACACACACACACACACACACACACACACACACACACACACACACACACACACACACAGACGCACACATACAAAGTTTAAAACAGACACTAATTTGATTTTTTAATTAACTTATATGAAACGTTTTGGGTTCAACAAAGTTTGTAACATAATTTCGGACCAATGGCTGACCCTGATAACACAGGATTTATCTAGCTTCGGGGTCATTATTCATATAAACAAACAATGGAACTATGTTATATTTTTAATGTTTCAGATATTATGTATTGTTTTGGCAAATAAATTTTATTATTATTATTATTATTAAACAGAACTCGGGCAGCATTAACATGCCAGGTGTACACTCTCATACATATGTATATCGGCTTCACCCGTGCTGAATAATTCTGTAACTCATACTTTGTTTCCTAAAGCTATAAAGTTGTAGAATAGTTGTGATTGCTTTGTTTTTATCAATCGTACTAAATATTTAAAAAACACCGAACAAGTGCGAGTCGGACTCGCCCACCGAGGGTTCCGCACAAATTTGTTGGAACATATTAAAAAAATTTTTGTCCCTGCATAAAGACCCTGTGTTTTATGATTTAATTGCAAATGTATAGTTTTCAGATTGTTCCCTATATTTGTAGTATAAGACGGTATTACTTGCCAAATTTCATAGTTCTAGGTTAACGGAAAATACCCTATAAATTTTGATTCTCTTAAGAGTGTCGAAATATACGTTTCTTGCGGCATAAACGGCCGTATCTTTTTTTACGTTAACTTAGAAGTTTGATTTTTCACAGCTTCAAGAGACTGTAGACCTAAGTATATCGTTTTAATTTCAACTCGTACCTCCATGCGTTCCGAGATAAAGGGTCTTGACAGACAGACAGGCGGACGGACGGATGGACAACAAAGTGATCAGCCCTGTATGAAACTGTCCCACTGCTGGGCAAGGGCCTCTCCTCAGTGTAAGAAGGGTTAGGCCATAATCCACCACGCTGGTAGTACGGGTTGGCAGACTTCACATATCTTCGAGAGCATTATGGAGAACTCTCAGACACGCAGGTTTCCTCACGATGTTTTCCGTCACCGTTAAAACAAGCGATAATTAACTATTTAATACGCATATAACTTCGAAAAGTCAGAGATGCGCGCCTTGGGTTCGAACTCGAGACCTCTGTGTGGCAGACCAACATTTTTTCAAAAACGTTTTTTGAAAAAACGTTGGACGTACCTACCTAAAAAGCACTGGAGTTGAGCAATTATCTTCTAGAAATATAATTTAGGCAAACTACAAGGAAATCTCCAAGGATATTTAGGTGTGTCTTGTTCTATAAAATATTACTTAATATATTTTAATGATTAACATATTTATGAAGCACAAATACCAATCTAATTGTCATATATAGTCAGTAAAACCTATTATAACAAGTTTCAATGGTAGTTAACATAACAGAAAGTTAGAGTAATATTAAAATGAACTGTGTACGTGGAATAGAACCAAGTGCACAAGAAGATGGGCAAAACTTTCGGGTAAAGTAACATCATAACACGGAGTACGATTTTGCCAAAGCCAGTGGAAGTTCCCGAAAGTGCAGCATCAGTCGACTTATCGCTCCACCGCACCTACTCGCTGCCTGTTGACCCACTTCGATGTACTTTAATCATGTAATCAGATGTATATTTTTATACAAGTGGGTCTTCTATATCGATGTTGATAATTATTTAAAATATTATCATAATTATCATAATAATAATATCAACCATTTATTAAATTTTATCCCACTGCTAGACACGGGCCTCTTCTCAGTATGAGAAAAGTTAGGCCATAGTCCACCACACGGGTCCAGTGCGGAATGGCAGACTTCACATATGTTTGAGAACATTATGGAGAACTCTTAGACATGTAAGTGTCCTCAAGATGTTTTTCTTCACCGTTGAAAAAAACATTGCAGTATACAATATTTTTTAAATTTATTGCACAATAATAATTAAAGTACAAATGCTTATGATTAACTTGTAATCCTGGATAGCGTACTTATTTCTTAATGTATGAATTATATGTATTAAAAAATAACCCATAAAGTACCTTCATTTTTAGTTCAGGGAGAATTATCCAAATTTACTCAAGTCCCACCAAAACCGTGATATCAGCAGTTCGATAACCGAAACCCTCCTTGGTACCATCATGTTTAAACAAATACCTTTTGTATTATATAATGAATCTGCAGGCATAGCACAATGAGGATATGTATTTACCTTCACCTGCGTCAAGAACAGCATAACGAGTTACTTACTTGTTCTCCTTTAGATATTTTTCACAGCCATATATAAAAGAGATAGTACTGTTTCTTTCTTCCACTGCTAAGGGGACTGCGGTGTGTATTTGATGTTCGGGAGCGCAAACATACAACTTAACATGTAACTTAACTGATCACTCGGCATCGTCTCTTAACCATTCGTTACTGGAGTCTGAAACTCACATGTTGCTTTGAAAGAGCGAGGAAATGGGTCTTGCTTTTCGCCCAGTAAAGCCTAGTACTCGTGTCTTCTGATTATTACCTAATTATATTATGCCCACGAAGACTAGGTTGCTGCGAAGCAAGGAAACATAATTACAAGTACCTACTTTAGCACATAACATTCGGGTGTATACTAAATAATTATGACATCGTAGTGTGTTGCTTTCGACAAAGTTCACACATCTTCTAAGCGCGATGCTTGTGAGATGAAACGTGAATTTGAAAACGCTGAATGTAACTATTTTGTATATTTTCATTCTCGGTTTAAAAGCCGGTTGTGACATTTTTTACACACCTAACTACAACATTATAAAAAAACTAATTTATTTTTAAAAATTTAAAGTATCTAAGTTTTTCGGCACTTATAAAAGTTTAATGCGCATTATAAAAAAAACATAAAAAAACTGGACTAAAATTTAATAACATTTTATTAAAAGGTTCAGAATATTACAGCGATCACGCACGATAGATACTGCTACTCTACCTGCTTTATACATTTAATCTTGACGAGCGTTTTCTCCAACAAAGCAATATTTTGGTCTCTCCTCGCAAATTATTATTTTAGAAATAGTTACATGACGCATTGTACTATAGTCAGGCATTATATTAAACGCTGTAACAGCGTCGTCTTATGTCATCTACTTTGTCTTTCTTGTATATTTTGGTGATCAATTATTGTTTTTCTTAGTTTTCCGTCGTAACAGCTTATAATAGTTTTGATAAAACATGGTTTTCACCCAGTTACCACCCCGTTAGACAAGTATGAATTGCCAAAGTCTTGGTGTATTAGTGTCATATTTACACCTTTTTTCCAGTAGATATCTCTGATAGAACTATTAGCACTTATTATAGGTATTATTATTTTATATCTATAGAAATTAATGAGAAAGCAAATATGTATTTGCATTCGGAATATATATTTAAATCTCAGTAAATGATATTCAATATCATCTGGCACCAACCATCGTCTTTAAATAAGGTCTGGAAGTAATTGACCTCTTTGAAGAAACATTAGAGGTTAGCTGCCTATTTATTTTGCAAACTTATTACTAAACATTTTTTCAGTGTACAAATCAAACCACAGAGCCCTTTTACCAAGCGTTGACAGACTTTCAAAAACGAAATGAAGTCACTCTTCTATTTTTATCCTTTTGACTGGCGGATACCTCCACAAAGGAACCGAGCAAAGTAAATGATTAAATTTTAATATCAAAAACTACGATGATGGCTACGAGAATTGCGACGCAATGTTTAGCTAGGTATCTATAAAATCCGTTGTAAGTATTTACTATATTCGTTGTACTTAACGCTTGGATTGATTATATTACGATGTATGTATTTTATGGTAAAATTGATCGATGCGAAAGTATCCTTGAACTGGTTTTGTGGAGATAGTTTAAATACTATGTCAGCCTCGATGGCGTAGTGGTTAGTGTAACCGACTGCCACGCATGAGGTCGCGGGTTCGATTCCCGCACAAGTCAAACATTTGTGTGCATAAACATGGATGTTTGTCTTGGTCTGGGTGTTTCTATGTATAATATGTATGTATTTACAAAAAAAAAGTATATATGTATGTTTATCCATTATCTAGTACCCATAGTACAAGCTCTGCTTAATTTGGGCTAGATGGTGTTGTGTGTATGTGATAGAATATTATTATTATTATTATTACTAAGAAAGACACAAACTTCTAAAAAAACGTAACGTCTAAAATCGTGGACAATAGCTAGTAGTAGTAGTTTCAAAACAAAGATTAATGAATACTGACTGTCACCAGCAACCTAATTTGAAACTTCCTAAATAGTGTTACCTACATTTACTCGTACTAATGTTTCAGCCTGACAGTATCTAATATGTTGGTAACTTTACAAAGTAGCCAATTGAGTTTCTGGAATGAAAACATATTGCCATTTATATTAATCTCAATTTACTAATTTGGTCCGTATCGGTTTCCGATGCAACATAGCTTTTGTGGTGTGCTGGTACAAATTGTGCTACTTTGGTGCCCGTGGAAATCTGACTTGCGACCTCGACCTGAATACGAGCTATAAAGGTCATGTGAGCTGCAGCCAAAGGCATATGCACACAAAAGATACTTCTAGCTTCAATAAAGTTATACAGAAAGGAAGAAGAGACTTTTCTTTTACATATTCCATTACGTAACTGAAAAAGTTTTCAACGTCAGTAGCGTACAACAAAAAAGAGGATACCTAACAAACACAAAAAGCGCTTTCATATCTTTTATTTAGCCGATATTGACAGAGATACTGACGTCATAATATAAATAAACAGTACAAACAGCAATTCGCGGCTGCCGTGCAATTTCGTGTGGGCGAACCCATTTCCGATAGACCGCTCGAAAATATATCGCTGAAACTGAGACTATTTTTAATGGGAGATGAAACTATTTTTACAAATTATGAAACATCTTATTACGTAAAATATATTATATCATCGTACTTTGGCGCAAGAAGTGCACAGACAAAGTTCATGCAAAACTGGCCACGGCTACATATTATACTTCAGATTAATCGGTAAAAAATTGGTTAATCTATTACATATATATTTGTATATGTAATATATGAAGCTTGTTAATGTATAGCATTGTATATAGCCAGGGGTCGGAGCTTTAATGACATGGGTGTGACATAGGCGCTCAATCACCGACTGACTGATCATTAAAACCTTTCAATCATTGGTTCCAATACATCCAATAGGGCTAGTGCGTTAATAAGTTTTCCTGGAAACTTTGTTTTACTTGGCTCAATTAGGTACTGTCTGACATTTAAGATGATGGACATAGCAGGTAAGTGCTGCTATAGTAATACTAGTCGGACTTAAATATTTAAACCCATTTAACGTTAAATATTTAAGTCCGATTAGTATATACAGAAACATCAAAAACAAAAATATATTATAAATTTAAGCAATATTTTTCTTGGAAATAAATTATACGGTTTTTTGCGGTTTATTTTAATAAATAGCTAAAGGTATCGATTTTTAGAATAAATCGTAGGTATATCAACAATACTGTAATTTTTTACTATAATATGTATACTATCATATATTTCATATGTACCTCGATTAGGTAAAATAGAGAGCCATCCCTTTACATAATATTAATCACGTTATGGTAATATGTATTTTCAATAATCATATCACACTCGTCCTTGGTCATTTCAATCTTAACTTAATCACATGATCGTTGCAAAATGGTGAAACTGAAACAAATTCTTTTAACTATGACAATGTTATAGTTAGAAGAATTTGTCTAAGACTCTTCGCTGTGTGTTTATAAATTTTGTTGCCACAAATAATATGATTCAGTTTAAATTTAAATGTAGCACCAATGACCGTAAATTACAGCTAAGCTAGATATAGCTAAGTAACATGGAATATCTGAAATTAGATAATATGGAAATGAATATATGGAATTAAACAATTAGAATTTGAAATCATCAACAAAACAGTAATAATAAGCACTCCATCGTAAATAAAATAACTAAAGATCTTAAGTCATATTGCCCTATATAAGAAATACATAAAAGAAATGATATAAAACTATTCCAGACGTACTGCACTTAGATAATAAGATTAGATAGAGGAGCCGATATTATAAATCTCTTTCGTGTATGTTTATACAAATCCATCTTTCCAGTTCATATTCGGATATTTCAGGATCAAGTGATGAAATAAGTAAAACTCTATTTGAAGAGATAAAAAATAAATGTTTCAGACGCTTATGAAAGTACTGATCGTAATTCAAAATGCAAAAGAGCAACAGCCTTCGCATATTGTCTGAGTCTTTTATTTAATCGATCTTTAAAGTTGCAAGTGCCCTAGATAAAAGGAACAGCATTGTTCATATTTTTAATAATAAAGGTAATTCCTTTAAAATCAATTGCCGTGTTTTTCGAAGCATTCAATGCCTTATATATTCATTGTTCAGTTATTACGAATGATTATATACAGAAACCAAACTTTAGGACCGTCCACACCGTTTTAGAATGGAGCGATCTATACAAACCGATTTAGTCAAATAAGTTGGCTATGCTTGGGTAACCAAGTACATACATTAATCTACATTTTATCTGTCAAGATACAAAGTAAATGTAATACTTTGACTTTAGTAGCGCATTCGACAAAGTGAGTCATCCAGTCGTGAGAGATATGATACTCAGTGGTGTATTTGGGTTGTTGTTGAGGTCATTTATTTACTTCATAATATCTATTTCACCACTTTTAAATTTGCTGCTCTCAGTGGGTATGTATGCTAAATGAATTTCGAGCAAGTCAGGTGTGCCACAGGATTGCCGTCTGGGCCTAGTTTTATTCTTGTATTTGTAAACAACATCGCACATCAAATTAAACAATGCTATAGTTTGCTCTTTGAAATAAAATCAATAGGAAAATTAATTGCGAAGAAGGTAGTTACCTTATTCAGAGTAATTTACAGAATATCGTAACCTGGTGCATATTAAATGGCATAACTTTAAATGTACAAAGGTGCAAATCTATACTAACAATAATAAAGTTATAGAGTTTATTTGTGTTTTGTTTGAAAGCGCTTTTTACTGGAACTACCAGTCGAATTAGAAAAATAATTATATTTCATTTGATAGCTTATTCTTGAATAAATTAAAGGCTATATAACTTCACGCTACAACCTACGGAAGAGGATCAGTAATCGTAAACGTGGGTGGAATCGCTGAGTACAACTAATAGAAAAAATATATACTCATACTACAAAGCCACATAATAACAGCCTTTTTATATAAATAAACATTCGAGGTTTCAGACTCCAAACAACAAGTATCATTTTGTTTAATATCTATCATATTGTTTAATGCCATGTCCAATGCCAACGCTAAATAATTTTATTATGTCAGTTTTACATTGAACACATTTTATATAATCCATTCGCAAAGAGTGGAAACCATACATAACGGTTTCACTGAATACCTTACATACATACCTATAGCCAAAATATCACCCACGATTCTCCATATAAGCAACATTAAGAGCATTTTAAAATGAAATCTTTACTTGACCGTGACACGCTTACGATTTTGTATTTCTTTACAAAACGTTTAATCCTAACTTCCTAACTAATATTATAGAAGCGAAAATGAGTTTGTTTGTTTGTTACCTTTTCACGCCTAAACCACTGAACTGATCATTCTGAAATTTTGCATATACATTGTCAGGTGTACAGAAACGGACATAAGCTACCTTTCATCCCGAAAAAAATTACTGTGCCCGAGGAAAACAATAATAACTTTCTTATGATAATAGATTGCGCCACGTGTCTTTCGGATCATAATTGAATTATATTATTAATATTATACAAGCAGAGTACAACCCGAATTGATTGTCAAATTCTAAATTAACGCGAGCGGAGCCGCGAGCAAAAGCTAGTAATGTGCAATTTTTATCTGAAAAGCAGTTATTACCCGGAGTGTTTACGTCCCAGGTGGACGTCAAAGTTCCCCGTTTCAAATTACAGCACCCGGACATTGCTCTGATGTTCTTCTGATGCAGGTATCGTGTCGACGAGACTTTACATTACACCGCCGAGACCGCCTACCTCGCTCCGCGTACAAATAGCCATACGCTGTCACTGAAAAATATGACTCCGTTAAAGTTTTAGTACAACTGAATAAAATGTATCTCACGCGGTTTTGCAAACATTTTACTTAGTACATTTTGCAAGTGCTCACTCGTGACGTATTTTAATTGTACTACTCTGAATGTTATGTTATTTAAGTAGTTATTTATCATTTTACATTTTAACAAATGAATGGCATTGCAGCATGCAGTATTAAAAATTAAAAGATAGGATACCGGTTTGGAAAACAAATTGAGAGAGTTTCCGTTAACTGTGTATTTTGTAAGGCTTAATTAATTGAAAATGACATTATTAGAAACAGTATTTTGTTACATTTGTATATTGCTGCTTTGCTTTCACTTCAATATTGCTGCTTTCAGTTGCATTTCTTTCTACATCTACATCGGTTAAAGAACAAGAAAATTCTTCATAACGACTATAGAATTTTGTCGAAATGTGAACTAAACAAAAGTTTGATAATCAGACCAGATCAAACTACGACGATGTAGAACTTTTATATTCAATTTTACGAAACGTGGAAGAAATAGTTTTTATGCTACTTATGAATATAGGAAACTGCATATCTTAGAAGTGCCTAGGACATATGATTTAACCAATCAACAGCTTGCTGATATTTTAATACATATCATTACAAAAGGAACGTGACAAGGAATGTGATTAAATAATTTTTAGATATAGAACTTTTAGAAATTTTCATAGAATTATTGTTGCATTTATTGTTCTATTTAAATAAATAACGTCTTTTTAATAAACTAACTGAACAAATTAAAAGGAACCTGCGTTCTTTTAAAACATAGAATCACGTTCCCATCAATATAAAATAGTTTTTTTTTGTTAATTCTGTAATTCTCAGATGAAAGTTACGCTGTACGTACATGGATGCAGTGTTTGTGTCCCCAAGTTTATTATGGCCCAGTTCCTACATTCAAGAAACAAGTCGTTTTATTTACGGACAGTTAATTTCTGACACGTATTCTATGAAAAATGTGGCAAAATTAATTGTCCTTAGCTAAAATGACTCGTTTCTTGAATATAGGAATAGGCACGATTTAGGCCTATTCCTATATTCAAGCAACGAGTCATTTAGCTATCTTTGTCCGTGTTCAACGCCAGGTTACCAAATTATAAAACCATATCAGACCGTTCGATGGTTTTTATTTGATGGTGAAACAAACAGGCTCAAATGGCACAGCAGCCAAACGATCGTTTCGACGCTACTTCCGCCGCGATGACAATTATTTGTATTTTAGTCTACGTCTGAGAGTACTTTCTGTCTGTTATAAGTACGTTTGTAAAGTCCTCCGCGACCCAGAGTTTGTTGTTATCGATACATAAAGATAAAAATTGTACCAACCATGGTTTTGGATTCATGGCCTATTGTTGATGGCATTCAGATTTAAAAAAATATACGTATGAGACAAAGACATTAAAAATAAATATAATGTTATTCAAAAGTATATATATACTTGTCTTGTTTTCTTTAATGTACATAGTTTCCCTTAGTTACAGGATTAAGCAAAAAGTTCATAATAGTTATTATATATTCTCTTAGATGGCTTATATTCTGGTCTTAACCATGTCTTGCAAAGTTTCACGTTTAACTCTAGCACAACGACATGCGACACTGCTACTAATGACGCCATAAAAACACAAGATATTAATGTCAATTTCTTAGACCTCGCCAAATATTTAAGAGCGAGCTACGCTGTTTGCTCGTTATATAAATTGTATTATACCATCAAACAGTCCATTCGCAGAATTGGAATCCTGAATGATTTAAAATAGCATATTTATAGAACGTTGCTAAGCGTCGGCGCGCCGGCGTTTCGCTGTAGGTTTTACTTTAACAGTATCTAATAAAATGTATAGATAAGATTTCGTCATCGGTTTTCGATACAATATTACTATAAAATTGTCTGATGTTCTGTGGTCAATGCACTAATCATTTCGTACCTGATAAATATAAAAATTATAAGATAGGTACCTACAATGAAGAAAATGTATTTCACTCGTGTATACTATTTTTCAAGCTGATCGTTAAATAAACAATTGGCGGAACGTTTTGCAGCGATACTAGAAGCACGATAAGTACTTAAATCAAGTTAGTATTGATGTTTCATTCTAGAAAGAAATATATATTAATATAGCATTTAATTAGTTTGCAATGCTTTGTATCATATACGTTTATCTCTATATCGCCGATTCCGCTAAACAAAGGTAGATGATCTGGGGCCGAGACGTTTGCGTTAGAAATTAAAAAGCCTCAACCTGACAGAGTGTAAAAAGCTTTTACACAAGCAAGCAAATAATAAAAATTCAAATATCTATCAGTTCGTATTCAGACTTCCCTAAATAGTCGATCTTAATTAATTAAGTATACCTAATAACAACATTATTAATTAACAATAGTCGACCTCAATGAGTTAGTTAAAGTTTAATCATATCTACAATTTAATACAATAGATAGGTACAGCACCGTTATAATGTTACAATAGTATAGTGGATAGATAATTTTCACATAAGGAATATATTATGTACTTCAGTAGGATCTGATCTTTATTAAAATATAAGTATGCAATGTTTCTAGGGCTCTAGGCGCTATTTAGGTACAGCGTGCAAAAAGTCGCGTAATGCGTAAAAAATGTCGTCCTAGTTTATAACTAAAACGTTATTATAATAATTAAGCTAGTAGCTGTAACCCAGGCTTAAAAGTTCACTATTAATAAAAATTAAAAATGAATAGACAACGTAGTGCGATCTCGCGGGCAATGTATATTTAAACAATGCAGATGCGTCGTGTTGTGGACTCTTGTACATCTTCGCTCTTTAATAATGCAGATGTTAATACTACCCACTTGTTGCACCGTATGTTCAATACAGTTTAAAGTGTGCTATAATTCTACCTTTCAAGAAAGCATTGCGTACAAGAGTTTATATCACATTAGGTAAGAATAACAAAACCAATACAAGTTCACACGATGCCATAAGCCATACGGAATATTCATCCTCTTAAAATAAAGCCAATTATTTCTTCTTTTCTGCCAACGTGAAGGTCAAGGTTTATATGAAATTGGGCAAATTTTTCTCTTTCGTCGTGGAAGACTTTTTAAGTAGCTAGTCCGGCGTTTGAGGAAAACTCATTTTAGTGAACCAAATAACCGTTGAAAAGGTTTATCTATGTATATTTTATATACTTTAGGTAAAGGCAAAATAGTGAGGTTATATTTGGAGTTATCTTCATAATAAATATAAGAAGATGACCACTATGCAATATTAAAGACTTTACATGGATAAAAGCCAGATTTGGGTTACCTATTCTACTAAAAATAATAGATTCAAAGAATTTAAAATAGTATCTACCTAACGCCCACTGGAGCATCTTGAATTATTCATAGAGAGAATACCTCATATAAATACTTTAGGACCGCACTGTACCCATACCCGCAGGTGAAACTTATATCCATAGGAACAAGGTTACCTCGTATTGTTACAATTGACAACAATATAGCTCAACTGTTGGCAAGATTTTGCGGTATAATGGAAATATTCATATTTCATAACAATTAATAAACTATCCGCAGACCCTTTGTCATAAACGTGACCGGCAAGGTCAATTCGACGGACAGGATAATGTCGACTTTGGGACCACTAATTCAGGTCAACGAACTTCATACATCATGTAAATTGTGTACCTTAGATAGGCTTTTGAGCCCTTGTTCTTATAGCTATTAAAGATGTGTAAATAGTCTATGGGCTTGATATAATCATATAAATCTAATTGTGAATATTTTACGCAGATATACTTTGCTGTAACTATACCTACACAATATTATGTATTTAATCTACGGTATGTTTAACTTTTCTGTTTTGGTAATATATATGGTATAATATAACCAAATAATCATATTAAGAACACAAAATATCACGCCAACCGTGCAATCAGTTGGTCACTAAGTACCTACACTTACCTAGGTACTTTATTTCTATAATGTTTTAAATACCTATAGCCGTCTGAGAGATTAAAATAATATAAATCTAGACACGCGGCAGCGTGTCAAGCCAAGTTCAAGCAAAGGAACTGGCTAGCCAGCGCCGAGTGTAATATTACACGAACCACTTGGTGTCACTTTTGACCCTTCTATAACTCAAAACCTCTTTAACGTAAACACATAAAACTACATGTGTTTAATTATATCCATAAGGACATCTAGAAGCCCAAATTTCATGAAGCTAGCTCAAACGGTTATAAAGATATGAAGGTGAAAAATTCGTAGTATAATAATTTCGTAGTGTAATAGCACTGACTGACTGACTGACATATAGTACCTAAACCTAACCTACTTCCAGATGACCTAGAAGAATGAAATTTGGAATCCAGCTCGGTAATTGTGTGTAAGCGTAGGAAAAAATCTAAAAATAAAAAAGTTAAAAAATAGGGGGGGGCACCATACAAAAATAAATTTTATTTGTAGCGTTGGAACCGTTACAATCACATATTTGAAACTATCCCAATATAACATGTATTATTATGCTATATAACAGAAATATAAAAATAAAGTTAAGTCAAAAAATAAGTGGTGTCCCCATACAAAAAACTTGTAATACGCCCTAAACAACCGGCCAACGGTGTGTCGTTGGCGGCGCGCGGCACCACATAATTATACACAGAACATAAATAAATCTACATAAAAGCGCTCCCGAGCAACACATAAACTTAGGCTTACGAATACCGATTTAGTTATTTATTGTTTTATTTAAAGGTTAGATTTCACTTGGCCAGTTTTTATCAGAATTAATATATATATGTTGAATAATAACTTTATAAAATGACTGATGTAGTGAAAACTGGCTAAGTCAAATCTAACCTACTTTAAGATCTCACATTTTTAAATAACAGCAATTGTTATGTATTCAATAAAGCAAAGAAATAGAGTTTAATACTTGTTCATAATGTTATTTTGTTCCTATAAATACATATTTGGATTTTGCATAGAACTTGGCACTCATTTAGATCTCCATTCTTTTTGCGGCGAAGTCTACAGCCAAGCATAATTTTTGTATTGAACTTGGCTCTCCTTTTTTACATTTATGTTTTTGGTGGGAGGGATATTTATTTACCTACTCCTCATGAACTTATATAATTAAAGCATAATCACAATATCATATCTATATTATAGGTAATTTGCTAATGCTCGTAGCTTCGCTAAAAGTAGGTTAGGTTATAGCAGTACTTTTTTAAAATAAAATATAACCTATGTTACTCGGTGATAACATAGCTTTCTAATGGTGAAAGAATTTTTAATATCGGTTGAGTAGTTTTTGAGTTAAAACCTTACAAATAAACAAAAAGTATCAAATCTTTCATCTTTATAATATTAGTAGGTACTTAGATAGTAATGAAAAAAAGAAGTTGTCAAACATAATTGCATAAAGTGGCATGATACACAACACTTTGAAATTAAACTTTACTTACGAAGAAGAAGAAAGAAATATTCAATTAAATAATGAATTACATATCAATGTCATTATTTACAAGAACTTAGAGTATCTTATCTTGTGTGGGGGGCTAGTCAGTACAGACCGGCGACACTTCGACCCAGTGGGATCTTTTGTGTAGGCCCCAAGATTTATCCCTTAGCTAGATAGATCCTTATGAATGTACTGCATTAGCCGGAGTGTACAATTCAGAGGGAGAAGCCTGAAGTCTTCAGGATTTGGATATGCCAATCCCATTAGACCCATGATCAGTCCAGCCAACACGTCGCATTCACACAGTAGGTGCGATATGGATTCATTCTGTTCACCACAAGCTCTGCAGATCGAATTGTGTGCCAATCTCAATCTGCACAGGAAGTCGTTGGTGCCAAAATGGCCAGTGAACGCTCCTGTGAGCAGGCGCATTTGGTTCTTGCTATACCCGCAGAACTTCCGAATTAAGCCTGTGGCTCCGTTTGCAATGAATTTCTTGGAGTGTTCCATCCACTCTAGCCTGTGTTTATCATTGCCATGTGCATTCAAAACTGCCTTGACGGTGCTCTCAGAGAGTCCCACGAATGGCTCGGGGCCCACAAACAGTAGCTCCGAGCCGTTTCTGGCTAACTCATCAGCCTCCTGATTGCCCTGCACCCCTGCATGCCCCGGAACCCACACCAGTCTGACTGTGTTCTTCCTGCCAAGTTTGTTCAGGATCTTAATCTTATCCAGTCTGGAGTCCACCCTACACGAGTCCAGAGCCTTGAGAGCAGCTTGACTGTCACTGAGAATATACACAGTCCTGTCAGTGACACCACTGTTGATATTCTCCTGAGCAAAGGCAATTATAGCATAGGTTTCCGCTTGGAAGACCGTTGCGTATTTGCCCATGCTTTGGCTCAGGTAATACCAGGTCAGATACCAGCGCCTGATCCTGTTTCCATTTTGGAACCATCAGTGTACCAGTTGAGACAACCCTTTTCAGGGGATTGTAGACCTTGTCTCCATTCGTCCCTCATGGGGATCTTTATTTTAAAATTCTTTTTGAATATGTGCAATGGTTGCCTTTTGTCGCATCCCATCTTAGTATCCACCTGCTGGCTCCCCACCCACTATGGAGCCCTCAACGTTGGAGGTGCCTTGTTCAGGCACCAGGGCTACCAGCTAGGTATAGCGCCCCCAAGTGAGCTGCCCCCGAGACGTACAGCACTAATCACTTCACCCCAATCCACTGAGTTGGAGACCTCTTCACCCAAGGACACTCGCCTGGCAGCCGCATGAGCGGACACCGCAGCCGATTGATCGCAGCTGGCTAAAGTACGACCTCCCTTGTGAGAGGAAATCCGGACCAAAGGGGCGTGTTGCAGATCAGCAGCACCACCATCGCCACATCACCACTCAACCCCCAGGACTCCTTCATCCCTCCCTTCGGATCCCCGCGCACGGCACAAACACGCGGAAGGTCATTACTATCCATCGTCTGTCGTTCGACGATGGACCCGCCGGAACATAACCTCTCCATCCCAAGCAGTGATTGTCTGATGTTTTTACTTACGTCTATTTCAGAGGGAACTAGACCAATAATAGAGGGCAACCACGTGAAGAATTGCACAGCAGAAGACCATTGCACCTTACTCGTCTTGAAGAATCAAGTAAAGTAGGTTTGCATCTATATTAAACAAGCAGCCAATCCAGTGAAGCTAGAAAGCAGAAAAAGCAAGCTAGGCGATGCAACTATTAAAGCATAAACACAACCCCCTCTCCACCTCTCTCCCCCAAACTTACTTAGAGTACCAACTTAGAGTATCAATAATTATAATTAATCATAGAATAATGACTCTATTCAATGGAATTTACTCATGAAATATTGCATTCGATAAATAAGTGCGTAAGTACTTTGTTAGTTATCGCTTGCTCTAACATGTTCCTTTTTGCTTTGTATGCCAAACCGATTTCACTTCGCCTTTTAAATAGCTATTAGAATCCAATAGTACAGGTCATTAATTTCAAATTTATTTTTCAGTGAACACTAAAGTAATTATATTGATAAGCGTCCCTATCAATACGCATCTGACCGACACGCCTTTGCTTATCGGTTAGAAATTAACTTCAAAAGTAATAACTTATGCTTCTAGTGTCAGTACTAAGTAACGTAATTTTAAATATTATTACATTTTACTTACCGACATCTACATTACAAGCCTCATAAAGTTACCTCCGTTTATTGATAGACGAATCTCCTGAGCTGTAAGTTGCAAATTGCATTTTAGAACTAGGGGGGATGAGTAGTAGGGGAGACTATATTGATCCTCGCCCGTCGCGCCGCTCTGTGACCGAACGTGACCCCCACGACCGCCCTTGTGTACCTGGCCCTCTGGCTCTAATCGCTTGTTTATATTTTTACATTTAGGTAATACAGCCACTATAGGTGATTATTTAGGTATGAATAAAAATTGTTTCCATCACCACATTTAATAACCTGCACTTATGCCATCATTTATTATTTTAAATTATACATATATTTTTTTAAAGCATCAATTAAATATTTAGTTGGATCTAAACTCCGAAAACGTATACTTACAGGTATTCCTAGTCTATAACATAAGAAAATTGTGTTATGTCTGGTATTTATAAGAATTTCAAACCCAGTATTATTACAGTACCTACAAATTTTTTCTAATTTTATTAAAAACCTTTACTTCCTAATATAGCTACATAAAATTGCTCTCTAATTATATGTTTACCGATACATGTGGCTTAAGCAGACACGTTTTTGTCTTATTTTTTTACTAAAGATAAATACTTATCCAAATTTATTCTAAGCCAAAAGTACAAAATAGGTTATTAATATCTGCGAACTTAGATGCTTGTTGTCGAAATATTTTATTGATTTTTCAGGAAGATATTGACAAAGAAATCAGAGCTTTTTCGAAAATGCTTTATAATAACACGATTGTCCTACGTAAAACATAAAACTTTTTAGAATTACTTAATAATTTCATAATCCAGGTTCCTATGTATATAAAGTTAATAGATACTTTAATAGGTAGGCTTTTGAGCAAATCTACGACTTCGTTCTTCTTTTAAACTATTTCGTTTTCCTAAGGACGTTGTTGGTTAAAAAGAAGCAACCTACGATACGATACAGCTCCAGATTACATCTACAAATAATCTGGAGCTGTATCATATAGTAAGTAAGTATCAATTATTTTATGAATGAATATATCAGTATTCTGTTCGTAGTATTTAATTAAATTGAACTACTACTACTGAAAAATTGGCAATAAACATTATTTGTTATGGTACAGCATTTTAACTTATATAAAATTAAAACTTGCTTAATTATGTTTATCGACTTTTGCCGCTATTGTCACAGACTATACAGCGATTTATTTCGAAAAAAAAAACAGGCCTTCGCATTCATAATAATAGTACCTACCTATAGTATATTAGTTTTATGGCATACTTAAAACGGCTATATCACTTGCTAACCAAACATGTAAATCGCGATTTATACAATTTTATGGTTAAATTAAATTATGAAAATAAAACATTAGCTTATCGCATTTTGAAGCACCACAAAATAATTTATAAAATGCGCTAAACGCGCTATACGCTAAATTAAAGTCTAAGCCACCATAGAATGGTATGGTGCGTCATATCCCTTTCATACTATATGCCTACATTATAGATACAGATCCTAATTTCGATTTTAAATCCTATAAAGTGGTTAAATCTAGATAAAAATACTAACTCGTAATCATTAGTGTATGCTATCCCCTGATAGACTCTAGACTCCCCTGATAGGCTAGACCCTAGTGAGTGCCAGCATTTTTATCGTACATTGCTATTTGATTACTTACTATTCATTATTTTTTTAACTGTCTATGGATATTGTTTTTCTAATAGAGAAACATAACAAATCGAATCCTAATCCGCAGGTCTCATTTGAAATACCTACTGAATAAATATTCGCCCATTCTAACTGTTCAGAAAATTTCCTAGATGACTTTTCCTTCGATATTTTAGCATATTATATCTAGAAGTAAAAATACTAAATATATACATATTATGCACGTTCGCTTTGTTGTTAGGCGTGTACAGGCGGCTTGAGGAGTGTAGCTGCTGTTTATTAGATAGATATTTGTATCATGACAGGCGCTGTGGACGGCGAAACGAGACTACGGGAGTTACATTCAGGAGGTTGTAGCAGACAGTCGTTCATAGAAAATATTGTGCGGCGAATGGGTATTTGGGTAGCGTAAATGAGAATACCTATTTACGTTTTGTAAATTAAATTAGCTGATGTCTATAAAAGACTATTTTACCCTGGCAATATTTAATAAACGTCAAATCGACCACTTCGTGAAAAGCCAAAACTCGTCAATTTTTTTATGAGAGTTAAGGTAATCGTGTCTGATATAATATTTAACAAAAAGATTACTGTTTTGTATAAAACAAAAATCGGTTTAAAGTTATTGGGCTATTTAGTGCATAAACAGTAAATACATAACAATGGATCATGATATTAACAGGCCGTATAAAATTTGTGATGTGAATCGAGATAAAAAGAAAGGAATCGTCGCATCCTCACTGGAAGACCTCTTAGCAAAGGTGCCAGATAAATTAGGAATGCCGTCGGAGAATCTTACAGTTGTTTTAGAATCCGACGGCACTGAAGTCGATGACGAAGAATATTTCTCGACTCTGGATCCTGATACTTCTCTCATGATCTTACACGGTCATGAGAAATGGGCTCCAAATATGCCCAAATGTCAAGTGTCTTTGGACCAAACTGACGATGTTGCTTTGGGAGATAAAGGGCAGGTTGCAAGTTTGGTTGGTCGTCTACAACACAATCTATGTCACATCTCACTCCTAGGTGGTCAGGATTTGGAACTACTATCAGACATGGATCCTGACAGTCTTGCTGACATTGTAACAGACAGAGACAATAGAATAATTTTGGAACACATCAAGGAAGCTTCTGGAAGGTAAATAAATAAATATTATCTAAGATATTCTAGATGTTCACTTTGATCATTTTTCTTTGTTTATAAGACATTTTTACATACTTAAACAAAGAGCAGTATTATTAAATATTTTGGTCTTAACAAGATAAGTTATGAATACCTAAGACAAAGAATATTAATTGAAATATCATTATTATCAATATGTTTGTACACAGTATAAATACCTGTAATTACATGTATACAACATTTATTATAAATAATAATATTTGTATGGTTATCTTTTCATGTAAACAAATGCTTAACCTGTATAATTTTTTTGGAGTTATTAATTGAATCTGCAAATTTTATAAAACTCACATAGCTTTAACTATGCTTACCAAATTTTTATATGTGATTATCTAACTTATTTTAAATTTCTCATTACAGAATATTGTTAGAAAAGCGTCAAGCACAAGATGCAATGGAGTTGTTGAAACTGTACCATCAGAGTGTGGCAAATGGAACTGAAGATATCTCACCACCAAAGCAAGAGAGAGTAAAGGAATCTGTGTGAATTGTTTCAAAAACCCTATATATATCATTCATCATATCTTGATTCACAAAATACATGTAAATATATGTTTGCCTATTTAGATTTGCCTAAGGATATAACATGTTTTTTGTGTTTCTGTACACACTTTTATGCAATAGATTATTTTGAACTTAACTGGCTAAAGAAAAATATTTTAAATCATGAACTTAATTTTGTGCTGGTTTGTTATCTATCACTCTGGATATCTATAACTGGATCAAGGTATGATGGACACAGTATAATGTAACCCTCAATTTATTTTTAAGGGATGGTTCACCTCAAAAGTTTACAAAAAGAGCATTAAGTACTTTCTTGCTTGTATGCATGGTTATTACTTATTTTTCTAAAAGAGTGTAAGAAGTACTACATGTAGCATTAAATTGGTCATTGATGATAAACCAAATATTGAGGCCTTTTATAATATTATTTAGTTTAAATTTTATTTATAAGGGTTTTATAAAATAGTTTAGCAAAGATTTAGAAATATTTAGCACTTTATTTGTTTAATATTTTAGTTGAAATACGAACCCTTCAACATTGTATACTGTAATATCTTCCACTGATATTAAAACATAATATTGAGTAATGTATAAGCAGGTTATTAATAAATTGTAGACATTAGTGATAATACAACGCTAATCTTATGAATACGAGCTGAATTTGAAGATATGATAATGTCTTAAGAAGCATGTAAGTAATTGTATTTAAATGTTTATGTAAATAATTAGACTTAAATTATTGTAGTATGTAACAGTCAACTATTAGAATTATCTATATAATTATATTTGTTGTAATTTAAATTCCTTGGACTAGCAGTAAAGGCATTATCTGTTTATTGCCTTTGAATATGCTGACAGTCATATTAACTTAATTCTTATGATATAAACCTTTTTACATACTTATAATAACAAATCTGACAATAGGTATGCTAGAGCTAAGCATTTACAGTCTTTGTATATTATGTTACTTCATATTCCTTTGCATATTTTGTAAACTTTTGAGAGACAAATTGCCACATGGTTGATAATCAACATCAATTTAAAAGACTGATAGTTGGTAAATTTTTTTTTTTTATATAGTTTTACCCCTAGTGTAAGATTTATTCATTTAATTCCAAATTTGCTCAAACATTATACAAGATACTAAATAAGTTTTCCTATGTTTAATTCCACTGCCATACCTTTGATGGGAAACATTTGATCCTCAATATATAGTAGAGTGTAGGACTTTAGTATTGCATGAGGTGACAAACACTGACGTGAGTTACTTATATGGAATTGTAACATAATTGTTATTTGTTGGAAAGGGAGTATGATGGAAAGATAGGCTATACCAAAATGTTTTTGTGGTTCTAAGTAGAGTGGGGAGTTGAAGCCTAGAGCTTTTTATTTAAATTTGTGAGCACATTTCATTAATTGTAATCTCCTGATACTGTCTTAAATTGTTCTGTATCACCCTTGAGTTATTTCTTTTTATTACATTTCTATTGTTATAAGATAAATGTTTATGTTAGCTTACTAAATTGCTGCGCTAGATTATACGTAATATTTATAAATTATGTATTATAACATAGAGCACCCATTAAAATTACTATTATAGCTGGCAAGTTGTAGCTAGGTACCTTATACTACTGCACTTTAGTACATTTTAGACCATGGTGAAAATAAATAGACACTACATGTGATATCAGACAGTCTTGGTTTTTATAATTCTTTGTAAAATTAGCAAAACCTTAGAATGTAATATTTTTATAGTGATAAACAATAGTTCATATATGTTTTAAGGTATTGTTTCCCCAGTCTGACTGATGTTACTGTACAAATTTAAAGCTATGACAAAATCCTCATGGTTATCTCCACACTAATTAACCACTACATTTTAAATTATAAAATGTAATAATTAATGTTAGTAATCATTGTGCAAAATACCATGTACTCTTAATTATAAAATATATTACAATATTATAATCATAGTATTTCAGAGTTAACACCAAATAAAACACTGTATCTTAATTTGGTATATGTGATTTATGTATATATAATGTCGTAAATTAAAATATGCTAGTAGTATTCTGTCTAAACTTTGTGATATCTCACTTGAAACATTTGAAATTTGTATGATGTCAACTTAGTTTAAAATTATGTGGCTTGTAATATTTCAGGACACCAAATAAAACAGGACTAATAATTAGATGAATACCTCTGCCAAAATACAAGTGTCTGGTGTTTTTTGTGTAAACATTTGTGGAATTGGTAGCAGGCAACTATAATCCCTAATAGAGGAATTGGAATAAACTTTTACTGTGCACAAATAAAACAATTAAAAATTATGATGTTTGTTTTATTTTTTAGTGACAATGATTATAAATATAAGAGAAGATAATTAAATATATAACTTTATTTTAATAAAATCATTTATTTGACATCTCATATCAATATGCACTGCCAAACCGATAATTAAAATAGACAAATTAATATATGATACAATACAGGACTACTTTGTATAGACTTAATAATAATCAGAATTTTAAAGAACAGTGCAGGAACTTTTCTCGCGGAATGGATTTACTTTTTGACTGGAAAAGCCAACAAGAAGACAGTCTTCTTGTTCGTGTTCATTTATATACTTGATTATGTCGAGAACAGCTATAGAAACAGGAATTCTTTTAATCGAAGCCTCGCGTCGCAACTGTTCTGTAACAGCTCGCTGCTGTTGCAATGTTGACACCATCATATCCATAACGGCGGTATCTGATAGGCCTATGTTGAAAACAAAATGATACGCTTTGAGATATAAAACAGGGCGTAGCCGCACTAGGTACTCGGGAGGTTTTAACTGAAAATAGAAAACACATTACCTATAACGTCACAACAATAACATAGCTCTCGTGTAACAGCAAATGTATTGACACTTACAGCGGGTTGAAATTATATAGATATTGGACTAGTAGCAATTACGCGTAAGTTTCAGAAAAATCTTAGCAAATTATTGCAATGACAACCTTTCTCAATAATTTGACTCTTTAGTCATCATTCACTCTTTTTGTACCAAGCTGAGTATGAGGTTATTTAGAAATAATATCTCATACTGCAAGTTACTTTAGCCACATTATTCAATAGTATTATTTACATGTATTGTAAATGTTTATCACTTCTTGTACATAACAAGCTAAACTTATAAGTTAATAACCTTTTTACTGTAATAGGATAAAACAAAAAATAAGGGCTTTCAAAAAAGTGTTGTAAGGATAATCAGTTCGAGAAATAGAAAGCTTTCTCATGGAAAAACATAAAAAAATGTAAATATAAATTGTTAAAATAGCCCTCTTTTGCTATACGAAAGTAGCTAGTAAGCTCACAGTATAATAATTAATAACATAATGATATTACACTGTGCAAAAAAATCTATGCCGGTTAGTGAATTTTTCCAACTGCGTAGGCTGAGTTCATTTGACAGTTTACGAATACCAATACCTAATATGTATGTGGATTCCACTACAGCTTTGAATCTGCCCAAAAATTATGTCATACAAACACACGTCTTTCTATGTGTTCTATTAGTTCTATATGTGTTGCCCTCTGCTCCTGGATTGTATGCCTATGGTTGCTATTCAGGTGGCCCATCTAGTGAGTTGGCGATTCACCGTCTGCCCACCCGATTGATTCTATTAGAGTATTCAAGGCAGACACCGTTTTTCATCCATAGTTACCAATATACCGGTCCATCAAACACCCATACCCATAGCACATGTATATTAAAATACATACGTAGTAATAGCCCTACACCTGCTGCGGCTAGTGCCGCTGTAGGTGTTCCATCCCCCTTTGATTAAAATTCTCGAAGGGCCTCTTCACGTTGGACCTATATCTCCATGTAAGCCTCTCAAAAGGCCAGGTATTTTCCTAATTTAATATGTTAGAAAATACCTGTGGTAAGAGAAACATAATAATAAAATATCTGGATCTGGCGCACGAAATTGTCGACATGTGGGATGTGGATTCGATGATCATTGTACCGATAGTCGTATCAGTACATGGATTGATTGCCAAAAGTCTCGATCACCACTTGAAGAGGCTCGACGAGGCGACACGGCTAGATTACGTCTCTGATGCAAATTGCTTGACACGGCACGCATCGTGAAGAGGTTCCTCTCTCTGGAGCCCTAACCACCGGTAGCTTGGACTCAGTTCCCGATGCCGATGCCGATGGATCTTCCTTCCTCGTCTAGTCCGTTATATTATGAAATGCGCTCCCTCACGAAGTCAGGATGGCCACAAACCGTTACACTTTCAAGGTATACGTGCGTACTCTCCTCCTCGACAGTTAGCGTCGTAGCGTGATGTTATATAGCATACAACCTTCCTCGATAAATAGGCTATCCAACACTAAAATAATTTTTCAAATCGAACCAGTAGTAATCACGCAGAATAAACCAGGAGAAACATCGTTTGTACTGTCTGTAATGGGTAATTATTTTGCTGCGATGTTATTTTAAAACTGCTATATCTCCTAAGATATTCATTGAAATCGAATGATGTAAAGGGCAATTTTGTTTTAAATTAAATACTTGTGATGAATAACGTATTTATTTGGATAAGGATTAATATCATGTTTATAAAAATACCTTCGCAAATAATGCATTATTTTAGAACAAATTTTGTTAGCATAAAAATGGTTATAGTGAGCCAACCTTAAAAGATAGACATATGCTGTCGCGGACTTTTTTTTAGAACTTTTAAAGGGGGACAATTCTGTCATACATGATTTTTGCGAAACTTTAACTGTTTACGCAGCGCACGCAGCGGAAGCTCTCAAAAGGAAAAAATACTCTCCGATTTTGAAACATTCTTCATTGGTGCTCCGCTCCTATTGATCTTAGCGTGATGATATATAGCCTATAGCCTTCCTCGATAAATTGGCTATCTAACACTGAAAGAATTTTTCAAATCGGGCCTGTAGTTCCTGAGATTAGCGCGTTCAAGTAAACAAACAAACAAACAAACTCTTCAGCTTTATAATATTCTAGTATAGATTTATGTATATATATATGTATATGTATATACTTATGTATGTATGCATGTATCTTTATATATATAGATACATATATATAAAGATACATGCATAAATACATAAGTAACTGACTGTCACGTCTGAGGTCCCGTGTTCGATTCCCGCACAAGTCAAACATTTGTGTGCATGAACATGGATGTTTGTCTTGGTCTGGGTGTTTCTATGTATAATTTGAACGTATTTACAAAAAAAAAGTACATATGTATGTTTATCCAATATCTATCAGTCATAGTACAAGCTCTGCTTAGTTTGGGCTAGATGATGTTGTGTGTATGTAATAGAATATTACAAAAAAAAAAATTGTGTATATTTTATTTAGATTATATAATATGTTTATAGGTATGTATATATTATGTAATATATAATTTACTATTGTGATATACTTTAGTATATTTACATGTATGTTTCGCGTTACTTTATGCAGCGAAGTATGCACCTACTTCTTTTTATCTCTGCATCACCCTAAGGTCGACTGGTGGATAATGCCACTGGCATTAAATCCGCCATTCTACTATTCTGTGCATAAAGATTTAAAATAAAAATTAAAATATATAGATATAATATACCGCGTGACGTTTTTTACCGTCTTGAAAAAAATAGGGCGTGATAGGTAAATAGAGTAGAAGCCTCAGGCATAGTTATTTTATTTTATTATTTTTTTTTACTGACATAGTCTGAAATTAATCTACCATTGTACACTCCTTATGTATAATCTATTTTTCATATTAAAACATCTAAAAAGTAATCCGAAAAATAAAATGAAAATAATTCAAAATCGTAAACGTATTCACCCTAGTAACGCGCTAGGTACAAATTATGAATGATTTCGTTACCTATACCTACAAATAACATAATCTTCAAGTTCAAGTGCACTCGCTCTCGCCGCTCGCCGGCCGTCGCTAGCGCCGAACACCCGCTCCCACCCACCCTCTCCCGGTCGCCCGCCGCCCTTTTAAGTTTTAGTCGCATGCGATTAGGCAAATTGTGACGTCACGTGATCCATTCGCAATTTCGCATTGTTTACGTTGCCGCGCTCGTCACCGCGTCGGTCGCTCATTGTGATATCGTAAACTATAAACATGAATGAATACAATAACGTTGAGTATTTAGCATTGGTGCGGTGTTACATTCTGTCTGGTGAAAGCTTAGATAGTGCAAGGCGAATGTATGCAGAACCACAACATCTGCAATCTCTTCGCCGACAGAGTATTCCGAATCCACAAATTCCCAGCACTACTTTAATTTTAAATACAAATCAAAGGTTGCTCGACCATGGACAGTTCCGTATTCCAAGCCACGCTAGAGGTAGAGGCCGGCCACCTTTATCCAATCGTACGGAAAACGCAATATTAGAATATTTCGAACGTCACCCAAGAAGAAGCACTCGGCAAGCCGCTCGAAGATTTGGCGTAAGCCAATATGCGGTGTGGAAGCTGCTGAATTCGTTGAATATGCATCCATACCACTTCAACCGCGTGCAAGCGTTGCATGCGCCGGACCCTGGACCACGCATGGAGTTTTGTCGCTGGCTGCAGGGACATACTCACAGCAATATCTTGTGGAGTGATGAATCCATATTTACACGCGTCGGGATTTACAATGTACATAACGAGCACTGGTGGAGTTTTCAAAACCCTCATAAAATCAAGGAACATTCGCACCAAATTAGATTTAGTGTAAACGTATGGGCTGCAATCATAAATGACCAAATCATTGGTCCAATATGGATCGAAGGTCGCTTGACGGGAATAACGTATCTACAAATGATACGTTTAGTCATCGACACAATGTTAGAGGACGTTCCTGTAAGTTATTTACAAGGAATGTACTTCCAGCACGATGGCTGCCCAGCACATTACGAAAGATCGGTGCGCGAGTATCTAGACGCAGTTCAGTGGCAGGTGGATAAGTCGCCGCGATCCTGTGAACTGGCCGGCCAGATCACCAGACCTAACTCCCTTAGACTTTTATTTGTGGGCCGAGCTAAAACGGTTGGTGTACACTGAGGAAGCTCGCAGTGTTGGTGAATTATAACAGCGAATAATAGACGCTTTTGATATTTTAAAAAGTGATAGAGACACCCTTCTTAGTTTAAAAAACAATTTACAAAGACTAGGCTAGTTTGTGTTTAGAGAGAAACGGTGGACACTTCGAACAATTACTGCGATATCGCAAAAACGGTACATTTTAATTATTTTGTAATTATGTAATCAGTGTAATTTGTAAATAAGTTGATTTCAATCTTTTAAATACGCCTAGTATGTTGTAGTTTACGCGTTATACTCGTACCTACAAGCCTACTATTTTATTCATACTGAAATCATGACTAATGATTAGTTTAACTTGTAAAAACAACTACAGCATGGTAGAAGGTCCTAAGCCCTTAAATGTATGAAGGGAAGGTCGAAATCATCTCTAAAATGACAATTCGAAGTTAATAAAGCCGTTACGATAGAAATGCGTAGGTACCTAAGTAGTTACGCTATTTCGCTCGCACTCTTCATTCATGCGCGATACCTATTTAACAGATTGCTTTATTATTATGCACGCGCCATGTAGGGTGTATTCATTTTATGAATTTTTTTGGATTGTCGGATATTTCGTAATCAATATGCTAGAACACAAATACTATCGTCTATAGATTCTATTCCACTTACACAACAAACCATATTATTATCAAGACGGTAAAAAAAGTCACGCGGTATATATATATACATGTATGTATGTATATATATGTATGTATGTATGTATATATATACGTCGGAGATGTATTGTTCTCTATGGCAACGTCAGTAGTGGTTGCGGGTTTAGTGGGCGTTATCTGGGTAATATGCGAGCACAAAACACAACGATGCCGGTTTTACACTATTTGTATTTAGAATAAACAGTATTTTCACTTCACAATAATGTCGAATGAAAAATAACAGTTAAGACCGAGCAGTGGGTTCAGGGCACTGATCTTACTTTTTTTTACACAACTCACAACTCAACGTTCCGACTCGATCAGTCGCTATCGCTCAAATGTGTCTCAACAACTGTCGGCCCTCCTAAAGTAAAGATGGCGCCTCGACCCCACTCAAGCACGCGCTCTGCTCTGATTGGTCGTTACGTGAATTACAATATTCATAACTTTTATTAGATTAATAATGTTTATGAGCTATAGAATAACTTAACAAATCAAATTAAATTATATTAAGAATTTTAAAAGTAATTAAGACGTAGACAATTTATATTGTGAATTATACGTGTAAATAACAATCAACCCGACTCATAGCTTCCTCCGACATATATATGTGTATGTATCTATACTAATATTATAAAGCTGAAGAGTTTGTTTGTTTGTTTGTTTGTTTGTTTACTTGAACGCGCTAATCTCAGGAACAACTGACCCGATTTGAAAAATTATTTCTGTGTTAGATAGCCCATTTATCGAGGAAGGCTATAGGCTATATATCATCACGCTAAGATCAATAGGAGCGGAGCACCAATGAAGAATGTTTCAAAATCGGAGAGTATTTTTTCCTTTTGAGAGCTTCCGCTGCGTGCGCTGCGTAAACAGTTAAAGTTTCGCAAAAATCATGTATGACAGAATTGTTCCCCTTTAAAAGTTCTAAAAAAAAGTCTGCGATAGCATATGTCTATCTTTTAAGGTTGGGTCACTATAACCATTTTTATGCTAACAAAATTTGTTCTAAAATAATGCATTATTTGCGAAGGTATTTTTATAAACATGATATTAATCCTTATCCAAATAAATACGTTATTCATCACAAGTATTTAATTTAAAACAAAATTGCCCTTTACATCATTCGATTTCAATGAATATCTTAGGAGATATAACAGTTTTAAAATAACATCGCAGCAAAATAATTACCCATTACAGACATAGTACAAACGATGTTTCTCCTGGTTTATTCTGCGTGATTACTACTGGTTCGATTTGAAAAATTCTTTTAGTGTTGGATAGCCTATTTATCGAGGAAGGCTATAGGCTATATAACATCACGCTACGACCCACGGGAGCGGCGCAGTAACGATAAACGCGGGTGAAACCGCGGGAACATCTAGTATATATATATACCGCGTGACTCTTTTTACCGTCTTGATAATATATATATATATATATATATATATATTTACTTGAACGCGCTAATCTCAGGAACTACAGGCCCGATTTGAAAAATTCTTTCAGTGTTAGATAGCCCATTTATCGAGGAAGGCTATATATCATCACGCTAAGATCAATAGGAGCGGAGCACCAATGAAGAATGTTTCAAAATCGGAGAGTATTTTTTGCTTTTGAGAGCTTCCGCTGCGTGCGCTGCGTAAACAGTTAAAGTTTCGCAAAAATCATGTATGACAGAATTGTTCCCCTTTAAAAGTTCTAAAAAGAAGTCCGCGACAGCATATGTCTATCTTTTAAGGTTGGCTCACTATAACCATTTTTATGCTAACGAAATTTGTTCTAAAATAATGGATTATTTGCGAAGGTATTTTTATAAACATGATATTAATCCTTATCCAAATAAATACGTTATTCATCACAAGTATTTAATTTAAAACAAAATTGCCCTTCACATCATTCGATTTCAATGAATATCTTAGGAGATATAGCAGTTTTAAAATAACATCGCAGCAAAATAATTACCCATTACAGACATAGTACAAACGATGTTTCTCCTGGTTTATTCTGCGTGATTACTACTGGTTCGATTTGAAAAATTCTTTTAGTGTTGGATAGCCTATTTATCGAGGAAGGCTATATGCTATATAACATCACGCTACGACTCACGGGGTCGGCGCAGTAACGATAAACGCGGATGAAACCGCGGGAACTACTGGTCCGATTTTTCAAATCGGCCCAGTAGTTCCTGAGATTAGCGCGTTCAAGCAAACAAACAAACAAACTCTTCAGCTTTATAATATTAGTATAGATATAGATTTAAAATAAAATTATTATTGTAAAATCCTAACTTATAAAAGCGAAAATGAGTTTGTTTGTTTGTTTGTTACCTTTTCACGCCTAAACCACTGAACCGATCATCCTGAAATTTTGCATATACGTATACAGGTGTATAGAAACGGAGAAATGAAAAATTACTGTTCCCGAGGAAAACAATAATAAAGTTCTTATGATAATAGATGGCGCAACGTGTCTTTCGAATTATGATTGAATTATATTATCACAAGCAGAGTACAACCCGAATTTATTGTCAAATTCTAAATTAACGCGAGCAAAGCCGCGGGCAAAAGCTAGTTAGGTAATAAAGGTAATATTAATAATATCATTTGTTGCGTCAAGTATGTTACGGTAAGGTATTACAATTATTTTGTATCACATATTTGGCCAATATACAGCATGCAAGAATAAAGCTTTGTATACTTATACTTATCTTGTGTGTGGGGGCCAGTCTGTACTGACCAGTGACACTTCGACCCAGTGGGATCTTTTGTGTCAGCCCCAAGATTCATCCCTTAGCTATCTCCTTATGAATGTACTGC
The DNA here is from genome assembly GCA_963564715.1 of Catocala sponsa. Classification (NCBI taxonomy): domain Eukaryota; kingdom Metazoa; phylum Arthropoda; class Insecta; order Lepidoptera; family Erebidae; genus Catocala; species Catocala sponsa. The sequence goes on along the minus strand of OY751338.1, from coordinate 12,979,848 downwards.
ATTAGCTGCAGTGTACAATTCAGAGGGAGAAGCCTAAAGTCTTCAGGGTTTGGATATGCCAATCCCATCAGACCCATCCTAAGTCCAGCCAACGCGTCGCATTCACACAGTAAGTGCGATATGGACTCGTCCTGTTCACCACAGGCTCTGCAGATCGAGTCGTGTGTCAATCTCAATCTGCACAGGAAGTCTTTGGTGCCAAAATGGCCAGTGAACGCTCCTGTGAGCAGGCGCATTTGGCTCTTGCTATACCCGCAGAACCTCCGGGTGAAGCCTGTGGCTCCATTTGCAATGAATTTCTTGGAGTGTTCCAGACCCCTAAGGGCCATCCACTCTAGCCTGTGTTTTTCATTGCCGTGAGCATTCAAAGCTGCCTTTACGGTGCTCTCAGAGAGTCCCACGAATGGCTCGGGGCCCACAAACAGTTGCTCCGAGCCCTTTCTGGCTAATTCATCAGTTTCCTCATTACCCTGCACTCCTGCATGCCCTGGAACCCACACCAGTCTGACTGTGTTCTTCCTGCCTAGTTTGTTAAGGAGCTTAACACAGTTCAGGACCAGTCTGGAGTCCACCCTACACGAGCCCAGAGCCTTGAGAGCAGCTTGACTGTCACTGAGAATATACACAGTCCTGTCAGTGACACCGCTGTTGATATTCTCCTGAGCACAGGCAATTATAGCATAGGTTTCCGCTTGGAAGACCGATGCATATTTGCCCATGCTTTGGCTCACCTTACAGTCGTTGGCATAGATACCAGCGCCCGATCCTGTTTCCATTTTGGAACCATCAGTGAACCAGTTGAGACAACCCTTGTCAGGGGATTGTAAACCTTGCCTCCATTCGTCCCTCGTGGGGACCTTTATCTTAAAATTCTTTTTGAATATGTGCAATGGTTGCATTTTGTCGCGTCCCATGCTCATAATCCTTTTGAGATCCTTTGAGATCTCCAATTTTGTGTGTCGAGTTACCGGCATATTGACACTCCACAGCCCATGCACAGATAGCCTATGTAGCGCCTTTATCGCCTCTGACTCGACAACAATGTGTAGCGGCATTAGATCCAGCAGGATCTCTAACGCTGCCGTTGGCGTGGTCGGAAACGCCCCTGTTATAGCCATGCAGGCCAATCGCTGCACCTCCGACAGCGCGTTCCTGCATGTAGCTAGTTTGGTACTTGGCCACCAGACAATGCTTCCATACGTGAGTATGGGTCTTATCATCATCATGTATAGCCACTTGATGACCTTGGGCTTTAGCCCCCAGGTCTTCCCATAAGTAGATCGAATCATGCCAAAGACCCGCTGGGCCTTTACTATGACTTTGTCTACGTTAGTTTGCTATCTAAGGTTTCCACGTTAGTTTGCTATCTAAGGTCATGCCTAGATATTTCACCTCCGTGGACCATTGTAACTGCGTACCATACATGGAGAGAGTTCCCAACTCCGTGAGATCCCTCTTCCTAGTAAACGGCACGACAGTAGTTTTCCCTGGGTTGATCGATAAATGATTGCTGCTGCACCATTTTTCGACCATAATCAGGGCCTTCTGCATAAGACTAGATACCGTACTCGAAAACTTTCTATTTACGAGTATCACCAAGTCATCCGCATATCCGACCGTTAAGTACGGACCTTTGTTGAGTTGTTCTAGGAGTGAATTGACTACCAAGCACCATAAGAGTGGTGAGAGTACTCCACCCTGAGGGCAGCCCTTGGTTGTCGTAGCATACATTTCATCTCCTAACAACTCAGACCTTATGATTCTACCCCTGAGCATACAATCGATCCACCTGCAAATGGTTGGCTCTATGCCGTGATTTGCCGATGCCACACTAACGGCATCAAAGGTGGTCCGATCGAAGGCTCCTTCAATATCCAGGAATGCAGCAATGCATATTTCCCGGTTATCTAATGCATGTTCTGCCTTATTTACCACAAAATGTAGTGCCGTCTCAGTGGATTTTCCAGACTGGTAGGCACATTGTAGCCTGTGGAGAGGGAATTTCCATAACGCTCCCTCCCTGACATGTCTATCTACTAACTTCTCCAGGGCTTTCAGGAAGAACGACTCAAGACTGATAGGTCTGTATGCCTTGGCTTCTTCGTAGTCTGCTTTGCCCGGTTTCGGTATGTAGATGACTTTAACACGCCTCCATATCTTTGGAATATATCCAAATGCTATGCAGGCTCTGTATAATCTGCACAAATGCGTAACCAAGAGTGCAGCTCCCTGCTGTAGGATGATGGGATAAACCATGTCTGGACCAGGTGACTTGAAAGGTTGAAAACTATTTAGAGCCCAGCCGACCTTCCCTGCATCCACTACCTTCCTAGCAGTGTCCCAATCTGCTTTGGTTGTCCGACAGCTTCGTTCAACCAGGCTGATCGGGTCCTCCTGCTCCTTTTCTATTATCTTACAGTCCGGAAAGTGTGTGTTTAGCATAATTGCTAGTGTCTCCTTACCAGACTCTGTTCGCCGCCCATTGCCATCCTTAATGGTTGTCAATGGGTGTGCTCTGACAGTCGATAAAGCTTTGGAGAGCCTCATTCCTTCAGGAATCGTACTGATGTTTTCACAGTGTGCTCTCCAAGCCTTCCGTTTGGCTTTCCGCACAGCTTTGTTATAGTTGGTCAAAGAACGAGCGTAACCGCTGTAGTCCCTACTGGTCCTAGCATTGTTAAACGCTCGTCTGGCTTCTAGCCGCAGCTTGACCAACTCTGGCGTCCACCACGGTACCCTCTTGGGCCTAAGCTCCCTCTCAGGGCAGTTACTTGTCCAGGCCGTGTTCACAGTCTGGACCAATTTGTCTGCTGTAAACTCGATGTCTAATATAGAATTGAGCTTACCCTTAGAATCCTCCAAATCTACTCTGAGGTCACTCCTAAAGGAGTTCCAGTCCGTATTTCTGGGATTCCTTCTACGTACTGTAGGAGCCGGAACCAGCGTCCTGTACTTAAAGCATATGTAATTATGATCTGACAAGGTGATTTCATCAGACACATGCCACTCGACGATCTTAGTGTTAGCCCTGTTAGAGGCTAACGTGATGTCAATTACAATAAAGCTTTAAATATTACACTAAGTTTAAAATATACGACTGTTAATACTCTAAGTAGTTGTGCATATACTTCAATAAACGTTCCAAATTATAAAACTTGCGATTTTTTTTTTGTAAAACCTCGCCAACCGTCTAATAATATTCTTGTAACAATCAGCTACGTAATTCAATACAGAATTTTTGATAAGGTAGTTAGGTTATTGTATTTGGCAATGAGTTGTATATTAAGGGTGCAATATAATTAATAAAACGCGACTTTTCTAAATAATTCTAATTTAAAAATACATAAGCGACTGAGAAAATGTGAATTTTATTTGTCTTTGGAACTTTTGGAAGTTACATATGTATTGTCTTTGTCTATGGTTTTTACATATTTGGGGTTGTCCGATTGTTGTGCCGTGCGCCGTATGTGAAATAAATCTGTATTGCAAGTATTATTTCAAACATTTTTATTGTCAAACAAATCTCTATATATTCGAATTCTCATAAATATAATTGTTTTATTCATAATTTTAGGACACAAGGCAAAAATTCTTACAAAAAGTTAAAATGGAAGGCGATGGAACAGGCACTTCAAATTCCAAATCATATTCTGGAATACCTGAAGCCGTATTTGTAGTAAGCCATGGGATATGTTTCATTAATTAATTTTAGCATTTAGCATATTAATCATACTTACTGTCAGATAAATCTTGGTTATAAATAGTATAGCATATATGGCTGCAATGCTTAATCCAAAAATTAATTAATATCATTTTACCTCTAGAATGGTCTTATTTACATAATTTGATATAGTATTATCTAATTTGTAATAAAACATTTATTTACGAGTTATCAGCAGTACAAATTTATTTAGGTTAAGTAATGGTTTTTATTAGACTTATCCCAGAGTTATTAATTATTGCATATATATTGATATAGATATTAATATAATATTATACGCTAGGACAATGTTGATGAGTTTATGAGCAAACCTGAGAACTCTGGCGGTGTCGACAAAGTATTGAGGAATCTGGATGAACAACATGCTAAATACAAACACATGGAATTATCACTGGCTACAAAACGCAGGCGGTTGCGACAGCAAATACCTGATCTGGCAAGATCATTGGACATGATTGAGAAGCTGAAAATTCAAAAAGAGGACATGGAAACAAAGTTTCTTCTTAGTGATCAAGTATTTGTAAAGGTATTTACACTTCAGTCAAACATAATATTAAATCATTGTAAAGAGACTTCTTAGTAAATAATCCTATGTCCTTTAAGAGAGCTGGGTGTTCAGCCTTAGAAATATTAACACTTAAGTACAGTCAAAACTGAATATAACGTCATCATTTATAACGACGGATCAGTTATTACGACCGAATGGCAAGGTGCCGGCCGAATCCCTATACAAACAATTAAGTAATCATACCACCTATAACAACATTGGATACAGCGACACATCACTAAAACGTCGAAACTATAGATATTCATCGACTTTAGCAACCAACCGTTTTACTTCTTCCAGCAAAACAAAACAATACGAACAATTTAGTTATTAAAAATTTAACTTATTCCAATCTATGAAGGAATATTTTAAGCTGAGTACAGGTTATAAACACTTAGTATAAATGTATGTAAGTTTTTTCAGAATAAACATTTTTTTTTTCTTAATTTAACATACATACATATGAAAACATGAGCAACAACAACATAAGCATTACTTATTCCCATATTACATAAAGATACATATTTAAACATTCTAAACACACATAATAACAATTAATATGACCACATTTTTTTTATTTTGCTCGTCAATATGACCACACTCCACCTGATGGTAAGCAGTCGTGTGGTCTAAGAGCAGTGGCCTCCACACCGCCCTCATAGCAGTCGAGGCGATGTTGAGGTCTCTACTTTGACGGCCATACATACTTATAACGACCACATAAATTGCTTATAACAACTATCGGACATAACATCCAAAGTTATAGTCCCTTCAATATCGTTATATCCGGTTTTGACTGTGTAAGGATCTGTCATTATAAGTATAAATAAACAATATGTTGTTTTTTACTACTCAATTTATAGTATGCTATAAATTGAGTATACTTGCATTCCTATGTCACTAAATAGGAGACAGAATTCTTCAAACTCGAAAAATCATTTCTGAAACATAATATTATTTGCCTAAACATGTCCCCATGCAAGAAAATCATTTTGTGGGAACTTACTGATAAAAGGTGAAGCAATTAAATTACTGTGCCATTCAGGCAGTTGCCAATAATGACAAATGTATCTCAAAAAGTCAACATTGATGACACATTTTAATATATTTTATTACTTGTATTGAATATTGCAAATTTAAACAATGTCAATATATATAAGAATTATCTTGTATTAAGTCATGTTATATTTATCTTTTACAGGCAAATATTCCTCCGACAGATAAAGTATACTTGTGGCTTGGTGCAAATGTCATGCTAGAATATACTTTAGAAGATGCTGAAAGCCTGTTATCCTCCAATATGGTTACTGCAAAGAAAAACTTGGCTTGTGTAGAACATGATTTAGATTTCTTAAGGTACCTATTTAAAGTTATTATTTTAATTGTAATGTATGTTAATCGTCTTCATTGACTAGACATTAATTGCATTACATTTTTTATGCCTATTTCTGTGCTCAGAAATGGTCTAAAATAGACTTGAGTATCATAATGAATTACACATTAGTCTGTGGTCCTAACAGCACATATTAATATGTAATTCATCCAATTGCCATCAAGTTATTTGTTTTAATGATACTCAGTGTTTTCAGCTTGTGGGATTACTTTTAAGCTTTTTTTTATACTAATATTACTCCTAACTCATCTATTAAATATATAAACAAAGCCCAACTCTCAATACTGTAAAATGGGGTGGATAGGCACGATTTGTAATTTTGGATTTGATTATCTTTAATTACGTTTTTTGCATGAATAACACTTACATTATTTTCAAATGAGTCTAATTGTTTATTTTATCATTTTATAATAATTTGATTCGTTTTATTTGTGCATTTAGAAGTAAATTGACAAAATGTAAAGATTTCTATTCACCTGGAATATGGGGTGCATAGAATCGCAAGCGGAGTGAATAGTAAAATTTGCTAGAGTTGTTACAATCATCATTCCTGTAAACTTTTGTACTAGGATATAAATACTTCATGGCAGAAATGTCCTAAATAGGTAGAGATATATAATAAAAAGTACATAGGTATGTTTTTATTAAATTAAAAATATAAATCACTGACAGTTTCATTATTAGGCACATTGAACAGCATAACAATATTATTCAAATTTTTGTAATTATTCACTTTAAAATGTTACGAAATACACAAGATCTTTATTAAAATAATATTTGTCACTAGCAATGTACCTATTACCACAATTTTTAAAATCTATTTATCGAAAACTAAATGTGCGTAAATCACATACATACATATTAAATAAATGTTATTTAGTAATAAGAAAATCTAATTAGTGAGTTTTAATTTACAATTAGGCACATTAAACACTATAATATAAGTATTAGATACTTATATTATAGTGTTTATTTATATAGTAGTATTTTTTAGTATTTGTAACTTTGTTACTATAATATATTGAGCAGCGATAGCTCAGATCGAACCCACGTCGCGCACCTCCGACTTCCGCAAGTTATATGACTTTTCGAAATGATGTGCGTATTGATTGAAAATTATCGCCTGCTCCGTGCCTCGGAAAGAACGTTAAGCCGTTGGTCCCGGCTGCCATGAACATCTATGGCAGTCGTTATTGGGAGAGTGTCTACACAAAAGGTCGAAGTGTCGCCGGTCTGCACTGACTGGCCCCCACATAAGTTATGATAAGATGCTATAATATATTTAGAGATAGGTACTTTAATCTTTTTTGTAATTAGGAACTTGAAAATCTTACAAACTACGCTATTATATGAAAATATATTTTTCTTTCCTGATTGACATAAAAAGTAGGTATGTCTTAGTTTAAGTCATTGTAGGTTCATTAAATCTTTATAGATTTCGTTCTCATTTCTGTAATAAGACGGTCTTCTTAAGGGAATACGTTTTATACCACTTGTACTAGGTTTCGGTTCATCATCAATAACATGTTTTGTTTTTGTTATGTAAGAGTTTTTGGTTATTTGTTTACATTTATTGACGTGTTTTTTCTTAAAAAAGGTTTCATTAGAAATAATGTTAATTTTGTTCTTTTGTTTCTCTTAGTTTTCAATATTTCCAATCGTAATATCTGCTAAGACTTGAGCGCTTGTATTCAAATGTGAAAATCCAAGAGAGTATTCATTTTCTATTACAAATTCATCATCATAAACGAATGGCATTGCTTCTATGTCAAATTTGGCATAGTCTAAAGTGATATTTTCAAGTATTTTTCACTTTCTTCATAATTCACCGTGTTTACAGTCATTTTTACATTTTGATTCATTACTTTTTCTTTAGTGTCTTTTTCATTTTGTTTATTGAACTTTTTCCCTTTAAAAATAAAAATAAAAAACAGAAAAAGCCTAAAGGTTCTGAGATATCTAAAAAAGGCAAAGGAAAAGGGAAAATGTTCAATAAACAAAATGAAAAAGACACTAAAGAAAACGTAATGAATCAAAATGAAAAAATTACTGTCATTTTTTCATTTAGAACCTTTATTAGCCTTTTTCTGTTTTTTATTTTTTACATCTCTGTCTTCAGAATCAATATAATATCCAGTTTCATTTTCTTCATAATTTATCGCCTCTTCAGTATTTTTTCACTTTGATCCATTACATTCTCTTTAGTATTATTTTCATTTTGTTTATTAGACTTTTTTTCCTTCTCCCTTTCCTTTTATAGAGATCTCGGTACCTTTATTAGTCTCTTCTCGTTTTTATTTTTTATATCTCGGTCTTCAGAATCAACATGATCTTCAGTTCATCATAAACATTATTGTAAAGTCATGTTTGTGTTTATTGTATAGAAGGCTTAGTACAATCTCTGGGGTGGGCCCATGGTAGACTTCATGTGTAATGATCGTACGTTCTGCCAGTGCTTCTTGAGCAGAGACACGAGGAAGTTGATTGACAAGTGCACATTCTGCGCCAGCTTATCGGGAGTCATGTCAACATGACCAGCCGCCACAGATAGGCACAATACCTTCTTCATCTGGAACTTGATGGTCGCTTTGACTTCATACATCCTGTGTCATGGACTCCTGGTGGGAGAGGAGATCAGGGAACTTGCCAGCCTTGTTGAGACCGGGACCAAGCAGACGGGGGATCTGCTTGATGAGGGATTCTGACGGCAGGAAAGCATCATACTTCTTGACTAGTTTCTTGAGGGCCTCCGCGTCCATGCATGGTACACTCTGCGTTTTGGCTTCATCACAGTGCTGCTGGTCGCCCAACATACATACCTGCATCTTTGGCCTCGGGATGTACTTTAGCTTGACGGTGCCCGAGAAACGCTTGTCCTTCTGGGGGTCATAATTCTTGAGACCGATCTGGAGCTCGACTGTCTCCAAAAAGTTGCGTTTCTTGTCCTATGATGACTGGAGGACGGCATTGACGCACTCGTAGAGCGTATCACGCGATACTTTAGACGACATGATTAGAGTTGTCCTCCCTTCTCGTTGTCAACGAATTGAAAGGAATTAGAATTTTCACCTTCAGTTCTGTTCCCAACACTTCTTGCAGCAATTACATTTAACTTCCTTTTCCTTGTAGATTGCTTGGCGCTCATTGTTCCATACCGTAGCTCCTTAAGTAAGTCCAAAATTGTTTTTCCACTTCTTCTTCACAATCTTCAACAGGCAATCTGTTTAACACCTGGTTTTGATCGATAGGATTAATTCCTGTTTTTCTGAAACCAGCCAATATATTGCTTTTTGCGTTTTTTGTAATTCTTCCATAAGGATTTTTAAAAGTTTTGGAAAACATCTCTTTGGAACACAAGATTCTTTGTTACCATCTTTTTTCTTCCAATCTAGAAGAATATTACGCCATGCAGTTTTCATCTGTCGAAAGTAAACCACATCTAAGGGCTGTGTTAAATGAGTGCTATTAGATGGTAAAAACACGAAGTATATATTCTCTTCTTGGCACATTTGTATTACGTCGATCGATATTTTATGTGAGGACAGATTATCCCCGATTAAACATTTTTTTCTTCTTTTCCTCTGAAATAAGGCAGAATAATAGTTTTGATCCAGTCTTCAAAAATGTTGGCGTCGAACCACCCACTTAGAGAATGATTGTACCGTGTACCAGATGGCCCATTTTCAGTCCAAGTGTCGTAAAGGTTTTGGGCTTTGTAAACTACGTAGGGGGCAGTATGCCTCCAGCAGCTGTCGCAGAAATAATGATGGACACAGAAGCTTTCGAATGATTCATGACTCTTTCTGGTATTTTCTGCCGCGTTTAGCTAAAATTTTCTTTCGTCCTCGGTCATCACGTAAATTTGTCTCATCGTAATTAATTAAATTTTTGGGATCAATACCAGTTAAAGAGGTTTCTAATTCCTTAAAATAATCTTTGATAGTCTCAGGAGATACTGCTGCTCTGTTTCTTTTAATATTTTGGCAATTTCTCTGCGTGATTTCATTTTTATGATGCTTAAGATACCTAATTTAATTTAAGAACGAAGTCAGGACCGGGTAAGTAGTCTTTAAATTTTAAAACAGTTCTTCCTATGTTGTCTAGGTAATTTTTAATAAAATATCTAAAATCTAAAGAATCGAGAGGATAATCCCCCAATCAGCACAGATATTTATATACTTGATCATGTGTTTCTCCACCTACAATGAAAAAACTGTCTGCCCCTCTGTTTTTTCATGGTTTTAGTACAATGCCTGTATAAGACAGATTTATTAATACCATATTTATCAGCGACTGTTTTTAATGATACTGTTGATTTATTTTTTGTTCTTTGGTATTCGTGAATAGCTGCGTTGAGCACCTCCAATTTTTTGTACCGTTTGCCTCTAGGGTCAGACTTATATTGTCGCAGCAAGTTACCTACGAAAAAAGTACATGTCATTAACAAAAAGTACACATACCTACATAAAAACAACCCTACGACAATCCTTAATCCTTCTCTGTACCTCTGACAAAGTGTATCAGAAATTTCCTGATGATCGGTTGGATAGTTAAAGCGTGAAGGCGTAACAAACAAGCAAATTCACTTTCCAATTTATGATATTAAAAAGAAAAATATTATTCTTTCCAATTTATAACAAAACAAATTATTATTATTATTTGTTTTGCTGTGATTCAAAATCAAATTAAAAATAGATGTAAATAATATTTAAAATAACCCTAACGGCGTTATCTCTAATAACCCCCTTCGTGTTCCAATTACAGAGATCAATGGACAACCACAGAAGTAAATATGGCTAGAGTTTACAACTGGGATGTGAAGAGACGTCAAGCAGCAAAAGCATCCAGCTAATTATAACCCTAAATATATGTGCTGCAGAAATATATGATGTACATGCATTATATTTATAAATAAATGCACTAGGTTCTGTTTCTACTAAAAAATATTAAAATTAAACAGTAAAGTTTCTTCAATTTAGTTATTACATTATTTAGTAGTTTAATTTGTAACAAGTGTCACTAAAGTTATTACGTTATTTTCTATATACTATCACTGTTAACGCGCTTATTTTGAATAAAGTACTTTTTATCTTATACAGATATATTAATTTATTAAGTACAGAACATCACAGTTGCATATTATCTTTTTTATATTATGCCTAGTACTGTTTATACTTACAGAAAAATGTAAATAGATATTTAATTTGATGATATCAAAATGATTAAATCATGATTCGCTAAATAAACGCGGGTATTATTTTTGAACAATTATTTATTAATCTTGCTTATACATTTGGATATTTCAAAAGCCAACATTAAGATAATATAAAATGCTGTGTGTGATTTTTCTGGTCCACGGTAAGCGACCGAGCATTGTCCAAATAATTAAAGAAGTGGTTCATGTTCGGTAGTGCACTGCACGGGATCCCTCATGACCGTTAGCATCCGATACCTTAGCTGTTGGTATACTGCCATATTTTGATTTAACAGACTTGAAAAGGACTATTATGATTTTCCCCATTTGTATAAAAACCATTCTACGATTTTCTTTAGAAACTACACTACTTATTTTTACCTACTTGTTAAACGACTTCTCTCGGGTCGGGCTATGTTATGACTATTGTAACTAGGCAGATTGGGCAATATGTAATCTAACTAGTGATTACTAACTATGACTAGATATAGTAGTTAGTAATCAATGTAATCATAATAACTGATTACATGAAGACTGAAGTAATCGTAAAAAGTAGTTACACATTTTGATTACTAACTACAAATTGAACGTGATTACTTTTTATAACTACACACTTAATAAAATGTTGCTTATTAAAAAACAGCAAACGCGCGCCGCTCCCGACCAGTGGTACAACTGCGATGTGAATTAAGCTGGTTGTACCACGGGGAAGTAAAGTTACCCATATGGTTCAACTGTTGTAACATTTTTTTTTCAACGGTGGAATTATGTCCAACTAGTTGTACCCCGGGGATAGGTACCTAAAAGAAGTTGTCTACAAAATAAATAAACGTCTACAAACAAATGACTATCAGAAAGTGATCAGCCATCGATAGTGCTTACAACAAGTGAGAATCGGCAATGAATTGCAGTAAATCTTAGAGATCGAAAAAATGGTTCAAGTATGTACTTAATATGGTGTGCGTTACCCCAGCAAAATAATGTCGAAAATAGTAATATAAATGTTATAGATAATTAGTTGCCTAGATTCTGTAATTGTTGCGCACATTTTTAAATTTGTTGCACGTATAGTTTTTAGTTATTTCACAAAAACATTTCTTGCTGGGGTAACGTTAGTAACGTTACCGCAGCCAGACATTTTCTTTTTTAATGGGAATATTGAAATAAATATTAGCTATATAATTAGTTGTTTAGGCGAGGTAAATGTTGCAACTTATTTCGTATTTGTTCTTTCTTCGGCTGCGATGTTACTTGAGATCCTGCTCTGGAGTAACGCTTGTGCGTTTGCTGGATCTCTGAAACGGTTAAGCGGATTCTAATCATCTTTTGTCCATGACTTTGTTAAAATTAGTTATAATTAGGTGTCCAATAAAAAAACAAACTAATGGACCGTTTAAAGGTTATTTAATTACATATAAAAATGCTTCAATACGTCCTAACACTATGACTAAGAGCTGTAAAGCCTTACTTTAAACGTTATTTTGTACCTTGTAACTGCCTTAAAATGTATATGAAGTTTCATTAGTATCCTGTAAGTAATTAACAAATTATGATGAAATTTAGTTCTCCACGTTCACGGTCACAATGCGCGCGGAATTATTTAGCCACCGATAACCCTATATGTGGATATATAAACTAAATTTTATATCAATAATTAGTTGGTTAGTTCAGTTTTATACCTGTAAAATTTCAGCGTAATACATACAAGAATTAACGAGATATTAAAATAAAAGTCATTAGGAAGTGTAAGACTGTGGTAACCTGACCATGTTAAGGTGGTTACAAAAAAGCGACCGCGTAGTACATTATGCTATCTTTTTGAATATGTAGGATAGTGTTACAAGTTTAGTACAAATGTGTACTCAAGTGTTAAAAAAACTACATGTTTCATAAGTAAATTTTATTTACGGGTAAAATAATCACTTATGTAGAGATTTAAAAAAATTAATTAAACTTAAAAAACAATCACAGATAAGAAATACAGATAGCAATTCTGCTTTTATGGCATTTTTTCATTATTTTTTAAATGAATGATTTTAGTTGTAGTTTACACTTTTCTTTGAAAATATAAATTTAAAACAATCACAGATAATAATAGATATAGAATGAATGTTTTCAATTTGCACTATACCTGCCTATGCCTACTAATACCTACTTAAATCGTTTAAAAATCACAGATCAACAATCAAAACAATACTAAATAACATCACAATTTAGGAAAATGATACCTATATATGCCTTCTAATTACTACCTACATCGTTTAAAATTCGCAGATCAATGATAATATTAAATACCTAACATCACAATGTAGTAAAATGTTTACAGTAAGTCCTACTGTTTTATAGTCTAAATTCAAATATCACGAAATTTTTTGCTAGATGTATACAGATTAACATAATTAACTTAAATTATTTAAAAATCACAGATCAAAAATAATAAAATAAGGTAATATTAAACTACAGTCAAATATTTCACTACACACTTTGGCATTGTGAAACGTCACACTGCTAGCGGTCGTAAAGCGGCTGCGAGCAAAACTGTGCATACGGCTGATTTATGCCGACTTTAGTTGGCGCCGTTTATCAAGCGACGATCGTGCATCTATGGCATATTTGATCGATGGGCCAGTGCATAATATGTTCTGTTGTTTCTCCGGTAGTTTAAAATATTTGAAGTAAAGATACTGCTTAAGATCCCCGTAAAATATACCCGTGACATGTAAATACATTAAAAAGAAAAATAAATTATAATCGTTTTTATTCATTTGAAATAAACGTTACTATTATTATTAAAAATATCGTTTATCGATTAACGGTTGAATAAATTCAATCAATAACGCCACCTTAAGTAAGTATGTGCAATCGTGCACATAAGTAGCCGAAAAATAATAATAATGTTTAAAATAAATAATAATAATTAATAAATATTGTTATGTCTATAACAGTAAACGCGTCTGTACCGAACTTGTAAGGTGTATTATACTACACATTTTAGAAGATAGCATAAAGTACTACGCGGTCGCTTTTTTGTAACCACCTAAACATGGTCGGGTTACCACGGTCTTACACTTCCTAATGACTTTTATTTTAATATCTCGTTAATTCTTGTATGTATTACGCTGAAATTTTACAGGTATAAAACTGAACTAACCAACTAATTATTGATATAAAATTTAGTTTATATATCCACATATAGGGTTATCGGTGGCTAAATAATTCCGCGCGCATTGTGATCGTGAACGTGGAGAACTAAATTTCATCCTAATTTGTTAATTACTTACAGGATACTAATGAAACTTCATATACATTTGAAGGCAGTTACAAGCTACAAAATAACGTTTAAAGTAAGGCTTTACAGCTCTTAGTCATAGTGTTAGGACGTATTGAAGCGTTTTTATATGTAATTAAATAACCTTTAAACGGTGCATTATTTTGTTTTTTTTATTGGACAACTAATCTATACTTATAATAAAACTGTAGAGAGGTCAATTCTGTACATTGAATATATATTCAAAATTAATATTGGAGGATGAATGGTGATCGATACTGATGACAAAAATGCAATCAGTAAATTTTTTGTCTGTCTGTCTGTATGTGCACGCATGGGTCAAAAACTACTGAAGGGATTTTAACCAAACTTGGTACGATTGTAGTCCATACTCCTGGGCAGGTTATAGGCTATATAACATAACGCTAAGACACATAGGAGCTGAGCAGTGACGATAAATTTGAAGCAAGTCGGACGAAAATGCGCTTTCGAGCTCTTATCCTCGCATACGTTGATCATACACCAAAAGTATGTATTACAAAGATGATGGTCTTCAAAAGATCTACAAAAAAGTCCTTAATAGTATATATCTATCTTTTATAAATTAGCCACAATAACGTGTTTAATCGTTTGGCATTTCTTCAAAGTGTATTAAAATACATAAATATATTGTATTTCACATAGATATATCTTTATCAAACTCCCATATTCAAAAAGTACACTTTAATATTTATATTATAAAAAAATATATAGGAATCGGTTTATAAACACACAAGATATAGATGAAATAAAACTTCCAAATCTCGCCGCGCCAGTATGGGTACGGCTATACGGTTGATTGTTGTTTAACGCGCAAAACGGCCATCCGCTGCATTTATAAAAAGGCGGGAGCGCTCACGCGCCGACTTCACTCACATTTTGTTTGTTTGGTTGAACGCGGTAATCTAAGGAACTACGGGTAAAAATTAGAAAAATATTTCAGTGTTGGATAGCCCATTAATAGAGGAAGGCTATAGGCTATATAACATCACGCTACGACCAATAGGAGCGGAGCATAAATGAAAAATATTGCAAAAACTAGGAAAATTCTCTTATGTGAAGCAGACGAAGTTGCACGGGTCAGCTAGTTATAACTAATTTTAACGAAGTCATGGACAAAAGATGATTAGAATCCGCTTAACCGTTTCAGAGATCCAGCAAACGCACAAGCGTTACTCCAGCAGGATCTCAAATAACTTCGCAGCCGAAGAAAGAACAAATACGAAATAAGTTGCAACATTTACCTCGCCTAAACAACTAATTATATAGCTAATATTTATTTCAATATTCCCATTAAAAAAGAAAATGTCTGGCTGCGGTAACGTTACTAACGTTACCCCAGCAGGAAATGTTTTTGTGAAATACTTAACTAAAAAACTATACGTGCAACAAATTTAAAAATGTGCGCAACAATTACAGAAGCTAGGCAACTAATTATCTATAACATTTAAATGACTATTTTCGACATTATTTTGCTGGGGTAACGCACACCTTAATATGCAAGGGTCACGTGACCTTGAGGTCAAAGGTCATAGTCATTTCGGGGGTATATCGACTATGCTGAGTCGAATGGCGTTGACTGCGAATCTCTAGCTCTTACGGTTCTCGAGTTGAAAGTTGTATAACAGACAGACGGACGGACGGATAAAGCTGTTGTACCTACTTATAAGACATTTCTCGAACTCTAAAAAATAGGTGCATCCAATTTTCGACTTTATTGACAATTATTCATGACAGACATGTTTTTGGTATTTTCTTGCGTTCTGATATTAATACGTTAATGAAATGACAAATTCTGAGTAATGCACCTGTTTTTTGTTCCACCAGGTTCTTGCTGCGTCCGGGCTGCCTATATTGAAAAGGTACTTCAGTATGTCCCCGCTGAACTGAATTAGCATTTCCTAACGATAAACACGCATAACACGCGTAAATGCTGCTCCAATACGTCTCTAGAGGGTGATGTACTGCAGTAGGATTTCTAAATTAATACGCATTTAGATGTAGGTACTAGAAACCCTCATCCTATTCGTCAAGCTAGCGTGACGTATTGGCGTAGGATATGCGTTACCCGTCAAAGTTGACCCTACAAACTCAAAGAAATACCAATAACTTTGTGAGAGTCAAGATGGCGGGTGTACTTTAATCAATCGAGTAATAACATTTACCAAAAAAATGTACCTAAATTGTATTATTTAGTACCTCGGTTAAAAAAAAATGTACCTCCTTTAGAAGGAAACCACAGCTAAAGGAGATATGCATCAAACCCATACAACTTCGGCCTCGCATGGACAAAAATAAAACTGTATGTTTTACGAAGAATTATTAGTATTCTATAGCTTTGTGTAATTTCAACATGCTATCTAGTTGGGTTTCAGATATATAAGGCATAATATTGTCTTCTGTTTACGCGAATGTTATTCATTGAAATTAAACTACTATATACGGATTTTATCGCGTTGTTTATTTGACACTGTTACAAAATTTTTTGAAAAACTGTTACACTACTATAATCACTATTAAACTTTACAAATTTTTAAGCTAATTAAATTATTGAAACTATTTATACTATTACTATACTATTATACTGTTTAGATTTATTTTTACACTTTCCCCGACGTTTCGGTTGCTTTTCAGCAGCCATGGTCACGGGGAGACTAAGATGGTAGTTGTCTCAACGTTCCAGTGTAGTTATTTCAAAGTACCCGAACATAATTTAATCATGGGTGTTTCTATTTACGCAGAATGAGCTCAAAGTATCATGAAGTCTAGCTGTGGTTTGCTTCTTCTTGGGTTTGACTATTTGAATTACTGGATCCCAAGCTGGTGGTACACTCCAACCATCTTCTCTATTGAAATTAGGATGTTTCTTGATTTCAATAGCCTCGCGAAGCATCCTTGGTAGGAATCGGTGTTCTTTAGCGAGCATCTGTGGTTTGTCAAATCTCAGGTAGTGGTTGGTCCCCTGTTGCACATGTTCACACACAGCAGACTTCAACGAGCGTTGGTGTTTTACATCAGCTATGTGTTCTTTGCTTATGCTTCTCTTGGTTTGACCAATGTATGAGAGTCCGCAGTCACAATCTATTTTATAGACCCCTGCATCTTGTAAAGGTAGTTGGCACTTGACAGATGGTAAAAATTGACTTATCTTCGTTGGCGGCTTGAAGTATGTATTGATTGAAGCTCGCTTCAAGATGTAGCCAATCTTGTCAGTGACACCCTTCACATAAGGTAGTATAGCGGGCTGGCGCTCGACTGTGGCTGGCTTTTCTCGGGATCTGTGACAGCGGCGCGGCTGTTGGAGCTTGTTGTCTTGCAGTACTTGCTTGACATGTTGAAGCTCGGCGTCCAGGTGTTTCTTGTCACAGATCCCGTGGGCTCTCTGAAACAAAGACATTCCCACGGTAGCTAACTGTTTAGGATGGTGGTGAGATTCACCGTTTAAGTACCTATTTGTATGGGTCTTTTTCCTATATACAGTGTGGCTCAAAGTATGATCAGAATTCCTGATGACAAGGACATCTAAGAAAGCTAATGAATTATTTGCCTCTAATTCCATAGTAAATTGTATGTTGTTATTAAGGGAATTAAGATGTTCTAGGAATACACTTACACTATCTGTTGGTAATATTGTAAAAGTATCATCTACAAACCTCTTATAAATCCTGGGTGTGATGGGGGCAGTCTGCAAAGCTCGAGCCTCAAAGTCTTCCATATATATGTCGGCAACAACAGGCGATACTGGGGAGCCTAGTAATAGTATAAGTAGTAATAGTATAAATAGTTTTAATAGTTTCAATAATTTAATTAGCTTAAAAATTTGTAAAGTTTAATAGTGATCATAGTAGTGTAACAGTCTTTCAAAAAATTTTGTAACAGTGTTAAATAAACAACGCGATAAAATCCGTATATAGTAGTTTAATTTCAATATATAAGGCATCCAAAATGAACAGAATTGCTCCGGTGATACTTTGGCACAACGCAATTTTTTCAAAATGAATGTATTATTAATACTTGTTTCTGTCTAAAAACCTAGAATAAGTTTATATAGCTGGTTTACAGAGCTCACTAGGGTAAAACTAGTTACTTTACTGAGCTCAGGTAGCCAGTGCTCGCTCTGCAAGGCAAGCGCCTATCAAATAACTATAGTTACTATTAATTTATTGTTAAAGGTTAATTAATAGTCCAAGAAACAAAGGCTAAAGTAAACAATAGTATATTTTGGAATTAGTTTATTAGTCTCCAACCACTACATTATCTTCATTATGACTAAACATACTATCGAGGTGTGGTGCAGGGGATGCTACATTATTTTGAAACCTTGCCCAACATAAATACCATATGATGGACATTATACAGGGTGTAAGGGACGGTGTACCGAAAACGTTGCACAATCGTTTGTCCATAAGTACACAACTGAATGGAAATGTCAATTCAAAAATGAAAAGTACGATTAAAGTTTTATGCTAGTACATTGTAATTTACACTACGCAATGTATCGCTACCAATGCAATGTGTCCGTCCGCGCTATCGTATCGCGCTTCCCGCGCACCAACGCTACGCGCGCTCACATTATCTGACGGAGCCCGGATCACCTATTTTAGTGATCTACTACAATAATAATTTAAACGTTGTGACTAATAATCGGATTGTACAATTTTATTATTGTACTTACAAAAAATTTTAATAAATTGAATAACGTCTTATAAAATTAATCTTATACGCACATTTCGTTAATGACTATGGGTAAATTATCCAGTACTCGTTGATACGTACGAGAAATCACACGACTGTCCATAGGGTGACGAGCGTCAGGATACCGCTGGATGTAAATGCGAAGCGCCAACGAAGCATTGCCTCGTGCCTCCCCGTATGCCATTAGCATTTGTCCATATTCACGTGCACTAAATGGCTGACTCATTATTTATTAGGTACAAACACAACTTTGTAGTTACACAAAAAAGTTATAAACAAAACAAAAACGTTAACAAAATGTTATGAACACAGTAAATAAACACAATTTAGTACACAAAATAGTTATAAACAAAATAAAAAACTTAACAAAATGCAACGAAAATAGTAAGCACTCGCGAATACGAGAGATTACGTCAAGTACTTCCGATTCCTGACAGTAGCGCGACCGAACTAAAGAATTCAAAAATAAATTTCTTTTGCAGTTGTAGTCATATTAGATAGGGATGAGATACATCTATCTAATTAAATAAATCCATAGTCGATAACTCTCATAAAATATTTTTATGAGAGTTATCGGCTATCGATTAATTTTATACTTATACATAGTAATAAACTGTTTATGGCTAATTCTATTAACAAATTTTTGTTACAGTTTTGTATTTTAACAGTTAAGTAAAGATTTACTAGATTACATTACATTGTATGAATCGCTGTGTACAAAAAGCTTTGTTTTAAAACAATTAGATGGTCTTTTACATTAATTATTATTAAAAGTGATTAAATAAACTCATACATGTACATTTACGATACGAAATATCAAAACAATTAATATTTTTTTACATTTAAAATGCAAATGGGTATTGTAAAGTGATAGTAGTATAACATTTAATTACAGGCTACTTTAATCATTACAATCTTTTCAATCTACGTGACTAATTTAATAATAAATAGTGCTAACACGTTCATGTAACCTTTACTTTTAAAAGGAAAACAACTATATTATTTATTAACTTATCCCGCTTTGTTTAATACACTTTTTTTGATATCGATCATTGATCATAGATCTTCCCTAGTTCAGTGGTAGTAGGTACGATGCGGGCGGGTTTTTACACAGCACACTATTGCCGGTGCGTAAAAAAACTTTTTTGCGTTGGTCATTGCCTTGTCCGCGCAAGATCAGCTGATTGGTTCAACTGTGTTTATTTTGTATGTTTGGATTACATAGCTGTTTTTCGGTATTATGTAGTTTTTATTGATATTATCTAGTATAATGGGTCGTTTACTCATTATGTAATCATAATCAGTCAGAAAAATGTGAAATTTTGAAAGAAAATTCGATAATTTTCCGGTGGAAAATTCCTACGTTTTCCAACTCAGAATGATGGTCCGAAGCTAGTATTTCAGTTTTCGGTGAACCGTCACTTACACCCTGTATATGTGCACAGCAGCCTACTGTTCTTCTGCCTACTATGCAGTTACAGTAATACTGTTATCAATTAAAATGTACACATATGTAGTATACTTTACGGCTTACATGTCTGGATTGTATTTTCCCTCTTAAAATCCAGGCATTTG
Source organism: Catocala sponsa (assembly GCA_963564715.1). Classification (NCBI taxonomy): domain Eukaryota; kingdom Metazoa; phylum Arthropoda; class Insecta; order Lepidoptera; family Erebidae; genus Catocala; species Catocala sponsa. Next base: position 12,959,416 of record OY751338.1, on the reverse strand, counting down.
TACTTTATAACTCTCTCATAAGTTCATAACATTGTCACATCACGAATGATAAATGACAATGAAGATCGAGTGCCCAATAAAAAGTGTTGCCACTATCACATATTGAATAATGCCATTACATAGAATTGGTAAATCTATTGATTAGTAAAATAAATCACAACATTAATAAATTGATACTATTACATCCCTGTTTAATCCGCATAATATGTGGAGTTTTTACTAGCACAAGTAATATTATTACTTGTGTTAGTAAAAACTTAATTTAATATAAATTATAATGTTTCGTAATAATTTCACTTCTTATAAAAAATACCTTTTGTTCAACACTGGCAATGTTGTCCCAAGCCACAATGGTTTAATGAATCAATAAAATGTAAAAATAATTAAATCCTTTTTGCCGCTAGGTTCGGTTAAAAGAAAACGATGGCGACAAATAAAATATTATGAGACATTTTTACAATAAATTATATTCTGGCCGTAATTTGCATACCTCCTTTAGGTACACCCGCCGTATTGACGTCAATATGGCGGGTGTTCTATAATATTTTATTATTTAACCATTGAAATATGTTGCGATATCATTAAAACACAAGCTCGTTGTTGAGTCCTCGTTTATTGAATAATCCATAAAATCACATAAAACAATACAGGTAAGTTAGGTATGTGCTGTCTTAGCATATTCGATTGACGTCATCGGTAATATATGAAATTGGAATATATTAGTGTTGCACAATAGTTGCAAAGATTATAAAATAATAAGAACATTATTTTAAGTTTAATGCCTATACTTCACCATTACTAGGTAATAAAATTCAATAACACCAAAAAAATTTACCTAATGTAAACAAAAACACACACTTGATCTCTAGGTATAAGAAAGCACTTCAAAGAAAACAAAAAAATAAATTTGCCACTAGCGAAAAAACATTTTACAGACAATTGAAAGATAACAAACTTGATAATAGTATAATATTGTCTTCTGTTTACGCGAATGTTATTCATTGAAATTAAACTACTATATTATACGGATTTTATCGCGTTGTTTATTTGATACTTTATTACAAAATTTTGAAAACTGTTACACTACTATTACTATTAAAGACAACTGCCATCTTTCTATCCGTGACCATGGCTGCTGAAAAGCAAACGAAACGTCGGGGAAAGTGTAAACACAAATATAAATAGTATAATAGTATAAATAGTTTTAATAGTTTCAATAATTTAATTAGCTTAAAAATTAGTAAAGTTTAATAGTAATAGTAGTGTAACAGTTTTCAAAATTTTGTAATAAAGTGTCAAATAAACAACGCGATAAAATCCGTATATAGTAATTTAATTTCAATTGATAATAGTAATAGTAATAATATGGAAACAATAATAACTTAAGAACAAGTAGAAGAATTTTGGTCAGATATATGGGAAAAAGAAAGCCTTCATAATGAAAAAGCAGTTTGGATCGAAGAAAAAGAATTAAGGTGGTCAGAAATAGATGAAATGGGATTTAGTGGAATAGAGGAAGCTGATATTAAGACCCCACTAGACTTCATAACTGGAAATCGCCGAGTATTGATAAATTACATAACTTTTGGTTTAAATATTTACATACACTACACAAATCAATAGCGAACTATTTCACTGATATTATACTGAAAAAGCAAGCAATACCACTATTTTTAGCAAAAGGAATAACTTACATAATTCCTAAGAGCAAAAATACAAATGATCTATCACAGTACCGACCAATAACATGCCTTCCGACAATCTATAAAATTTTAACAGTTACAATTGCTAACAGAATTAATGTACATATTGAAGCTAACAGTAGGTATAATATCGGAGGAACAAAAAGGATGCAGGCGGAACCATATGGGATGTAAAGAGCAACTAGTAATAGATACTACTATACACAGACACGCGAACGCAAATAAAAGGAACTTGCATTGCACTTACATTGATTACCGTAAGGCATTCGATAGTATTCTACACAGTTGGTTACTAAAAATCTTAAATATTTATAAAATCAACCCATGTTTAGTACATTTTTTCAAAGATATTATGTCATTCTGGAAAACAAATATACACCTACGCAACACACATACTTCCATTATAACAAGAGAAATTCAGATCCGAAAAGGTATCTATCAAGGTGACTCGCTTAGCCCACTTTGGTTTTGCCTTACTCTCAACCCATTGTCTGCCATGATAAATAAACAGAACGTAGGATACCGACTAAAGTATAACACTTATGTAACGTCTATAGCACATCTGATATATATATACTTATATATATGGATGATATTAAACTCCACAGCAGCTCAGCAAAAAACATGAAGAAACTAATTGATACTACAGCTCTATTTAGTTAAGATATTAAAATGCAGCTTGGCCTTGATAAATGTAAGATTTTAAATATAAAAAAAGGAAAAATAATGGCAGGCGATTATGTAATAGAAGAAGGACAAACTATAACAGCTATGGAACCAGATGATTTATATAAATACCTCGGTTATTATCAATCAAAAGAATTAGATCACACAGCTATATAGAAGACACTCACTGAAGAATACAAAAATAGACTAATTAGAATCTGTAAAACGCAGCTCTCAGGCAAAAGACTCATTAAAGCAATTAATACCTATGCAATCCCCATGCTAACATTCTTATTTGGAATAGTTAAATGGACGAAGACCGATTTAAATAGCCTTGAAATAAATAAAAAACCCGTTTGATCTGGGGGTGGCGGGCTTTGTGGGCCTGCCCGCCATCCGTTCAGCACCAGGTCCGAGAGGCGGCGTGCGTGTTCCCACGCGCGCCTCTGTGTCGTGTCCGTCTCCCTTCTAGGGGGGACAGTAGGGAATATTTAGAGGTGACCAGTGGGTAGGTCTTTTCGACTAGTGGCCTGCCGTTTCATACGGCGAGCCGAAACCTCGGCGGGGTCGCGACTGCATGTGAAAGTGATTCGCGCGGCCCCGCCGATAGTGGTTTGTGGAGGAACACCATGGTAGGTTTAGTCGGTATTCCGGGAGGTACTTTATTCCCATTCCATCTTTCTTTTACCCCGGCGAGTCCGACATAACCCCTCCGCCAGCCCCCGCGGAGGGGTATGCGTCAATGCATTACACAACGTAAAAAAAAAAAAAAAGCCGTACAACACTTACAAGAAATAACTATTTGCACCCAAAATCAGCTATAGAACGAATGTTCCTTAGTCGCATAAAAGGTGGTAGCGTCCTCATAGACATAACTTGACTGTGGAAAAGCAAATAACTAATCTCAGATTATTCTTCTTTAATAAAGCAAACACAAGTGATTTACATAGAGCAATTGTTAGTAATGATTTTAAAAGTTACCCCTCTTAACTTAGCAGAAAGACCTTCTTTGTCAAGTTTAACAACTTACAAATAAGAAACCAACCGACCGATCCCGAAAAAGATAAGATGGAAAAATGGAAAGGTAGCGCCTTACCTTTCCATTTTTGGTGGCATGGTCGTCACCCCCACGATCTGCAACAATCGCACGTAGACTCACAAGCCTCAAACAGATAGCTCACGAGCGGCTATCTATTCCCGGAAACCGAGGGTTTTATCATAGTGATTCAGGACCTAGTAGTTAATACTAGAAATTACAGAAAATACATTATTAAAGATACTAATTTAACAGATGACAGATGTCGTAAGTGCTACAGGCAGCCTGAGACTATACAATACATTACAGGAGCATGCACAACCCTCACACAAATTGATTATACACATCGCCACAACCAAATAGTAAATATTATCCATCAAAAATTAGCAATTAAATATAAACTTATACAGGATACACATACTCCCTACTATAAATATAACCCGAATTCCGTATTAGAGAATAACAGCCACAAAATGTACTAAGACCGTGCCATACTCACCCACAAGACTATACATTTTATTTAATAAACCTGATATCACAATACACAACAAATCACAAAACACAGCACACATCATTGACATAGCAGTACCGAATACCCATAACCTCTTAAAAGCAATTACGGAGAAAATCAACAAATACACTGAATTGAAAGAAGAAATAACAAGGATCTGGATAGTTAGCAAAGTTTATATTGTGGCGATTGTTATATCCACCACCGGGGTAATCCCAAAATATTTACACCATAGTTTAAAATTGCTTGACCTAACACCAAATATGTATATTAATATTCAAAAGAGCTGCCTTTTTATTAAACACATGTAGAATAGTGCGAAAATTTATGCAGAGTGATGAAACCGAACTGCAAAATACAGAAAAAAACGATTATAATTATTATTATATCTTAGATGGCGGCTACTTGGTGTCAACCCGTAACCGTCATCAAAACACCGGCTTTTAGCCGAGTATTAAAACATTTTCCCAATAATAATAATCACTTTATTTGCTGAACAAAGGTTAATACAATGGTCTTACAATTTATTCAAATTAGAACTCTTGGTTCTGCTATGTAGACATGCAAACATTAATAAAACATACACATACTATATATACTTTACCTACAATCATAATTAATAAGGTAGGTACAGTTAATTAACAATAAGATAGCATAAATAGTAGTGGGTCATCAACAATTCCTAATAAAAATTATAGTAACAATGTCATCATTATAATAGTCATGCTAGTAAATTTTATTTAATAAAGTCAAGAAATAATATAAAAAGTAGTACCTAATCATAATAAAAAAGTCACAATAGTATTTTTCAATATGTCATATCGTCAATAATCATTATTTAAGAATTATCATAAATTATTTACTGATAGAAATTCAGTAATGGTATAATAACATTTATTTATCAGGAAATTATTAAGATGTTTTTTGAACATATTTGTATTCAGACTTGTTGATACTGTTTGGTAGTTTATTATTATATATTACAGGCGCCATACAAAAGATACTTTTGTGCATTAGGGCCGTACTGGCTTTTCGTATACGAAGCCTATTACAAGTATTGTTTCGCCTGTTTCGTATAACTTTATCCCCTAGCTTTTCGAATAGATCTGGATTAGACCTTACAAAGACAGCTGCTTCGTATATGTACAAGCAGGGCAGTGTTAAAATTTTGTATTTTATAAAATATGGTTTACAACTGTCTATGCATTTAAGTTTAAACATTGCTCTGATGCATCGTTTTTGTGCCTTGAATACGATGTCTTTGTTTGTTGAGGTGCCCCAGAATATTATGGCGTATCACAGTTTTGAGGCAGCTGTACCATGATAGGCCATAAGTAATGCGTCATCGCTTAGAATATGTGCGAAATTAAAGAGAGCATATGCAGTAATACTGTTTTTTTTACATAAATCTTCTGTATGACATTTCCAATTAATTTTGTTATCAATATTAACTCCTAAAAACTTTGTAGTGCCAACTTCGTTAATTTAATAGAATTATAGTTTATGTCAAGATTTATTACAGAGGGTCTTTGTGAGAATTGTATTAAGTTAGTTTTAGAAATATTTATCTTTAAATTATTATTGTCCATCCATTGTACCTATAATTTTTAATAATGTATAATTAATGTCATTTTCATATGTATTCCTATTTTTGCAATAAATAGCAACTGTGCTGACGTCCGCAAATAATGTTACTGGGTTGGGGGTTATTCTAGACAAATCATTTATATCTATATATTAATACGTGAAGCGAAAACTTTGGATCCCTTTTTACGAAAATTGTGGGGACGGAGGAGTATGAAATTTCGCACACTTATAGTTTATACAGAGAAGAAGTGACAAATGCTAATTTTTTTTTTTAATTATGCTTAACAATACATTAAATTAATGAAAAACACTACACGCACAGAACCATGCATTTGACACACGCAGTCAAAGCGCGTAACTATGGTTACATATATCAATATATAATGACATAAGTATATCAGCAATATCTTACAGGCAAATTTTGGTCGAATTTCGAGCACTAGGCGACCGCTAGGTCCGCTAGTATAGATTAAATAGCAATGGAGCTAAAACGGTGCCCTGTCCCACGCCATAACTTACAGTTTGGATGTGAGAATTTGAGAAATGTAAGATTCCAGGTTCTTGTTCCTATAATTTATATTTTTAAGCTCAGTAGGTATATTGTTTCCTATTGTCTAGGTAAGATTTTATTAAGTTTAATATATTGCCCCTTATGCCATACATATCTAGCTTTTCTATTAATATATTATGATCCACATAATCAAACGCCTGCGTCATATCCATATAGCAGAATATGGCGCAGACTGGTACCTTTTTCTCGACATTTGTTATTATTACATTTAAGAAATCGTATATTGCCCTGTTTATGCTCTTATTTTGTCGAAATCCTTTTTGTCCAGACGCTAGAATGTTCTCTTTTTCTATAAAACTATATAATTGCTTTATGTATTTCTCAAAAACTTTGAGAATATTGGTATGAGCGTAATTGGTCTATAGAATTCCATTTTTTCCGTATATATTACTTTACTCTTTGATTCTTTCCCTATCTTGTTTTTTAAAGAGCGGTTTGACGACAGATGTTTTAAGCCCATTATGGTATATGCCTGTACAGGTGCTTAGGTTAATAATTATTTTTTTTATTGTGCTCGTCAAAGTGGCTAATATGTTTTGATATCGCTTCACCGACAAATTCTATAACTTTAGTTGAAATACCTACCGTCATAACCTACACTACTAGTATATTTTAATGAGCTTATTATGGTTTTTACGTCGGACGGTATACATGGCTGCATAAATAGAGACCTACTTTGTCTGTCTATAAATTGTGTAACTTAGTTACCATAGTTAGGAACAGGTACAATCTTATTTATAAAATAATCATTAAAAACATATGTCTTGTGGGCTTGTAATAATTGTGTCATCATTAGTTCTAATTTTTGTAATCATGTCGTTTATTTGATTCTGATTTGATTTATTTATAATCTTCCATGTAGTTTTGGCAATATTCTGTGATGGTTTTATACTGTGAATATTTTGGGCACGCTGGGTTAACCCCTGGGTTAATTAGGTTAACCTAATAATATTTTTATACTTTGATGTATATTTTTTATAATTCAATTTAGGTATTAATTTTAGTAGGTTTCAGCCTGCATTTCCAAAGCAATTTTCTTTTATTCTTACTGGATAGTTTAAAGACAAAGATATCGAGAAGACAGCCATAATTACGCCAATGGGGTTATTTGATTTCCTGCGCATGTGCCCCGGTTTAAAAAACGCAGGACAAACATTTCAACGATACATTCAAGAAGTGCTACAAGGACTAGTTTTGGTCTATACATTTATAGACGACTTATTATAGCGTCTGAAAACGAAGCTCAACACCGAGAACACTTCCACACTGTGCTTAAGCGATTAGAAGACCATGGCATCACCATCAACCCCGCTAAGTGTAACTTGGGAAAAGCAGAAGTGTAATTTCTGGGCTACACAGCTGCACAGTAACAAAGGAAAGAATTAAACCGCCCGAACACAAAATTCAAGCCATCACAGAGTACCCCAAGCCCAAGACAATTAAGAAGCTACGCAGATTTCTTGGGATGATAAACTTTTATCGCTATCACATTCCCAACGCGGCAACTCTACAAACACCGCTAGATTCATATCTCCACAACATTAATAAAAAGATCAAATCGCAAATAACTTGAACCGACCAGGCAACACAAGCATTCGAGCAGTTTTTATGTAGCAACATCATAACCGCAGCTTTACTCGCTCACCCATCTCATCACGCCACATTCGACTTATTTTGCGACGCATCGGACAACGCAGCTGGCGCCGTACTACAACAGTACATAGATGAAATATGGCAGCCCCTAGTAGTAGGTGAGCCCAAGCAGGGATTTTGCGAGTTTCTCGAGCGCGTCAGAAAATCATATAGGGAGAACCTTGCACCCTGTAATGTACCAATACCATATATGAACCCCTAATAATGTGGGGTGCGCTGAGGGCAACCCGTCATATTAGTAACAAAAAATTGATCTTCAAAAAAACTCGAGCGCGTCAGATTAAGAAAAGGAAAAATTTCTGGTAAAATTTTAAATTTTGTAACATTCTACTTGTTCTAATTTAATATCGCCCAATTTTTATTTGCATATTTTTTATGTTACAAAAATACGATTAATACAAAACAATTTAAATACGAATCCTCGATTACAATAATTGAACAAATGCAACGTAATCCTTACTTCCTTACTAATATTATAAATTCGAAAGTAACTCTGTCTGTCTATCTGTCTGTCTGTTATCTTTTCACGGCTAAACCACTCAACCGATTTAGATGAAATTTGGTACAGATATAGTTTAAAACTTGGGGAAGGATATAGGCTACTTTTTATTGATGTAGGTACCACGCGGGCGGAGCCGCGCGCAAAAGCTAGTACATAATATAAATAGCTATAGGCACAGAATATGGAATAGCTATAGAAGGATTAGTTCGGGGCCAAAAGTACAGATGTTGCTGTTTTAAATAGGGTTGGCTGAAATTGACCATAAGAGGGCTCTCTTTTCCCTATGTATTACTTTACTCTTTGTAGTCTATGCTCAATTCAAAGAGTAAAGTAATACATAGGGAAGCTCAATTGCTCACATGACACATCGTGCCCCGTTAGGGTAGGTATATGTGTTCTGTGCAACTGCATCGTGCTCACTAGGCATGGATTGCTACATTTCATTCAATGAAATGATGAATTTTTTTCACAGTGATTTCACAGGTGAAATTTCACAGTCATTGATTTTTCATTCTCAGTCGCAGTAACTTTGCATTTGGTACAATTTGCTTCAGTATGAAATATGAATTATAGCATAAGACTACCTAATGAATTAAATATTATGATAGCTTGTTTTACATTCGTACCTTACAGTGCAATGCTCGTTTCTCATAAGTAGTAGTTCCAAATCAATGCACTTATTGTTCTAATTTACATAATATTTACAGAATAATTATTACTACCTAACTTATATACACTACAATTTTAAAGTAACTTGAAGATTTATTTACACTAATAATAATCTCGTTTACGTACGAGTAACTAACACTAATTTTAACTTCAATTAGAAAACCTAACGAACGTCGTGCTCAAGTAACAGCAACACATGCTGTAAAATTTAATTTCTTATAGAATCATAATGTAAACAAACACTGCGAAATTGCGTCCTGCTACTTTTTACTGCAGAGAAAAGCGAGCCTTATGTTATGAGAGTAAGGGCTATATTTGTATGTACTCTCGAACTAATCAAAGTCTTACCTAATGCATCAATACGTCATCACGCGAGGCGATGCGATGAGCCGGTAATAGATAAGAATTAACAAAATAATGTTTGTCTCTTTCTACCATGAACTGTAATCGTTCGCTAGGCACCGCGATTACTCGATGCAACTGTATTCCTCAAGTTTAAGTAACCATTTTAGCAATCTGTGATTTCATACCGTGAGTGATTTTTAGCGGGCATAGTAAAGCGAAGTAGCAAGTGTGACTGATGAAAAATCATTTCATATGATTTTTCACTGTTAAAAGTGAAATGTTCCATACCTAGTGCTCACATCCTTGATCCTACTCATCCTAGTCTATCAGGGGGGGGGGGGGGGGACACTGCCCAATACCATTCCTATAGCCAAAGATAGGACTGACATCTGTGTTTTTGGCCCCGTACTTGTGTTGTAAATCAAACACAGAAGATGGCGCTTAAACAAAAATTAATTTATTATTTAGTGTCAGTTTTTACCTATCTATACTTTTAATTTATCTAGAATCATATTTTATTCTCATTTTAATTATTTTATCATAAAAATGTCATAAAATACAAATTAGTAAATATATCGGTTAAAGACTATGATTCAAGCATTGGATTTGTAAGTCAGTCACAATATGGCGACTGCATCTTGCCCGTGCGCACGTTTGTAGTTTTTCGTCTTTAATGTATATTTTTCGGCTGTGAAGGTCTTATGTAAGTGCGTTGAGTCGAGCTCTGTGTTCCTCCACCTTGTGTCAATTAATCTTCCCATCGAAAACTGTTGTTATCAGTGTGCGATAGTGACGCTTTTAGTGTTTAGTGTTATGCGGTTTTTCCAACTACAAAAATGCCGAGACGCAGCGCATTTCACTGTGAACCTAGAGTCCGCTGCACAGTTATATTTTAATAAACATAAACATAATAAAATGTTATTTGTTGTTGTTTTATTCTTATACTACGATATGCACCCTATACTTATTGTATTTAAATTGTTTTGTTTGGATCTATTTTTGTAACATTCTACTTGTTCTATTTTGCATATTTTTTATGTTACAAAAATACGATTGATACAAAACAATTTAAATACGAATTCTGGATTAGTAATACATAATATAAATAGCTATAGGCACAGAATACGGAACAGCTATAGCTATGTATAGAAGGATTAGTTCGGGGCCAAAAGTTTAGATGTCGCTGTTTCAAATAGGGTTGGCGGAAATTGACCATAAGAGGGCTCTCTTTTCCCTATGTATTACTTTACTCTTTGTAGTCTATGCTCAATTCAAAGAGTAAAGTAATACATAGGGAAGCTCAATTGCTCACATCTGTCGTGTCAACTGACAACTTGTATCAGTCGTGTCAATGTTTTTTGTATTACGACAACGATATTGAAGAAATTAGGACATTCATATCTTGAAATAAAAATAATAACATTTACTAAATACACACCCATTGTGCTATTGGTCAAGTTGATCGTCAACTTCTAATTATAGATTTTACATAATGGCTCCGTCGTCAGATTGGGATGAAATTAAAAGACTAGCTGCAGATTTTCAAAAGGCGCAACTGAGTTCAACTTCGCAAAGGTATTGTAAAAGAAACATATGTTCGCTTCGATTTAAATAGCATTAGTACATAGTTTGCTAAGATAAAAGAATCGAAGAGACGGATAGACAAAGTAGCACTATGAGGGTTCTGTTCTTATTATTTTGATACGGAGCTTCGAGCTTCAAGTAAATAGCGTTAGTAGTTGCTGAGATAAGGAGAGGCAGACGGATAGACGGACTGACAGAACGATTTACTATGGTTCAGTTCTTAGTTCTTACCATTTTTAACTTGTACATCTTGTAAAGTTGCACACCATAAAATAATTGTATTCCATTTCTTATTCGATTGAATTGCGAACGTAATTTTTGTTTATTAAATAATTGTCTTTAATTAGCATTACGGATTCATGTCAGAGTTAGATAGCAAGTTCTATCACCTATATTTTAAGGTCACTACTTATAGGTAGTGACCTAGCTATAGGGTATACCTCAAATGAGACTCAACTATGATAATCACCGAGTTTGTTATTACAATAAAATCATATTGTATATGTCGACTAAAGGAAGTACACCTCAATCTCTATTTGTCCCTTTTTACCTAATTTTATATGGCTGTAGTAACTAGCTAGTAGTGTTTTGCTTTAATGACAGGGATAAAACTTTCATAATTAACTTGATAGGAAAATAAGATAAAATGCCTGAACTTCACATGGTGGTTTACAATAATGGGATTAAGACTATGAGACCAAAAGCATTTTTTATTGAAATACTACTTATTTTGCTACTACTATTTATATATAAAAGTAACAAATTTTAATTTTCAGATTGTCAGAGAGAAACTGTATAGAGATTGTTACAAAATTAATTGAGTTGAAATTAATTGATGTTATTTTTACTACCGATGGCAAAGAGTACTTAACTCCTCAACAACTTACTAAAGAAATAAAAGATGAGTTATATGTTCATGGTGGCCGCATCAATACTGTTGATCTTGCTAAAGAATTGAATGTTGATCTCAGTCAGATCAACAACTGTGTGGGAGACATTGTTAAAGGAAAGGAAGTGCAACTTGTTTCAGGCTACCTGATAGCTCATTATTATTTAGAAAAAGTTGCAAGAGAAATAAATGAGAAGCTGCACCTCCAAGGACAAATATCTGTTGGGGAGCTTACCCTACAATATGATTTACCTGCTGAATTGCTGCAGCACAATGTCTTAGAGAAGTATTTGGGTAAAATTATTATTGGAAAGCAAGATCCATCAGAACCTAGGACATTTTATACTGAAGAATATATTACAAGGACAAAGGCCAAAATTCGTGGAGCATTGATGGGTCTTCTGAAGCCAACTCCTGTAGCGGTTATAGTTAACCATTGCAACTTATCTGACCGTCTGTTCTTGTCACTGTTTGATCAAATAAATGCTCCAGGTGTTCTTACTGGACGTCAGGCTGGAGCTTTGTATGTGCCATCATGTTATACCAAGTCCCAAAATGATTGGGTGCTCAGTTTCTATAAGCAAAACAATTATTTAGAATATGATGCTTTGTCTCGTTTAGGCTTGTCTGATCCTAAAGGATATGTGAAGCGAATCTTGACAAATGAAGAGTTAACTTTTCTTAGCAGTTGTGTGATTGGTTCACAAATTAAGCAACAATTGGAAACTGCCCTTGAAGAATGTATTGCATCTAAGAGTTATTTAGATGTAGTATCTTTGTTGCCATCAGTTCTGACAGATACAGACATAGAAAATGTTCTTGATGACCTATTAAAGAAGTCAAAATCAACAATATTGTTTGATAACACAGGTGAGTTCATATGAGTACTATTTAGATTTTCACATTTGATGAAAGACCATTTTCTAGTTGCAACTGACATTTTCACTTAGCTATTGAGCAGTTATTGAGTGAAATTGGATAATAGGATTTAGCTTTATCTTAGTTTCATTCTAAAATGAATTTTATTAGCCACCTATAATGGGCAGATATATGGAAAAAAATTAGTGGTGATATAATCATAACACAGTGATAGAATAGCTACTCTTTGATCATTTAAAATCAACACAACTAACAATAACCTTAATAATTTAACATTTAAAATAATCAAATTACTTGTTCAGTTTTCAGCAATCATTACATTGACAATTTGAAGCAAGCCTGTGTGCCCTTGACCAAACACAAAGCTGAGGCACTTGTTAAATCTGGTAAATATCAACAGTTTCACTTAGAAAAACAAATAAATAAAGCAGCTGAATTTGCACAGACAAGCCATGTAGACCACAAAGCAGAGAGACGTGAGGAGCGTAGGCGAAAAGCAGCCTCTGGTAAAGGTGGTGGTGGCACTCAAGGGCGAGAAACTAAAACTAAGGCAGTTAAAAAACATGCTAGATCGAAACAAACTTCTCATGAATCTGACTCTGATGATGGTGCTGGTGCTACTAAGAAGGTCCAGAACCAATTAGAAATCATCTCTATTGAAGATGTTGAGAATATTATAAAAGAACCTCTTGAAAATGAGGGCTTAGAAGATTTGATTACAAAGGTTGCAGAACATCTTCATGGGTAAGCAAATCATTCGATTTAAGATAAAATAAAAACTATAACATTATGGAAATTGACCTGCCACTTATTTACATATTATGTCAATTATATATGTAAATAAGTGGCAATTACTTGATATATAATTTATATATACAAATGAAATAAAATAATACATTTTCTAACATGTTTTTCAGGAGTCTCAATGTACTAGGCTTGGCAATAGCTAAAGAAACAGCTGATAAACTCCTACAGGATGCTAGTCAGAATAGGAAGCAAACTCATACATCTGCACAAGACAAGATTAACATTGTAGTCAATGACATAAAACTGTATGAAAAGGGATTAAAGTCATTGCCTACTGATCAGCAACCACAGTTTATTAAATATCTGCTTAAGTCACTGGGTGGTGATATTCTTGCAGAGCTTTGCAAATATGCAGCGAACCAATGCAACCTATCAGTACAAGTAGATGTGTTGTCAGTTGAACAGAGAAATAAAATAATTCATGATTTACCAGATGAATTTAAAAAGCCATTACTTTCTTTAAATGCAACTCTCTCAGAACAAAACATGGAGGTGTTTTATCAAGCAGTTGATGTATGCTTATCTGAATTTGGTATGATTATAAAAAAAGTTGATAAGAAAAAAGACAAGTGAGTATATACCATTGTGCAATAAAATGTTGGATTATATTTTTGAATATTCTTACATATTATATGACAATTTTATGGAATTTATTTCAAACTTAAAATATTTCTTTAATGTAAGGATTAGTGTAGTATTTAAAAATCTTGTGTCTCTTTCCATAAAGGAGTAAAGTTGTAGACTGTGGTGCTGCTGATAATGTATTAACAGAAAAGCCCAATAACATTTTGCTTGGGAATTAAACCCAAGTCCTTACTGTGTCAATGAACAATTAATATAATGAAGAAAATAGTAGCAGATGTTTTTTTTTCTGGCAGGATCATATTGCAACATCATTAGTTACTTGAACTATGTATTTACATGTAATATGTTTGTAATTTTTCAGACTTCTCATCCTGAATCACAGGGAAAAGTTAATTTCTGAATTAGAAGTCTGTGAAGATCCAGCATTAAGTTTACATATAGCTGTGTTGGCCATTTTTACAATTGTTACTCAAAATATGCTTCATGCTTCTGGCAGACAAGTACCAATTATAATTTCTTATTTGAAAAGTCAACTGAAGGAAGAAGATTATGAGAGACTCCAGTTATGGCATGGTATGTTGTGTATTCTTTTTACTGTTTATGTCTATCAAAAGGAATGGTTGTCATTTGACTGCTAAAATTTTATCTACTTGTATAATACAGCTACTGCAGCTACTTATACAAGGTTGCTATGATCCATGGACATTAAAATAGACAGAGTATTCCATATGGGCTCAGTGTTAATTCGAAACGGTAAAAAACTTGATAAAGATAAAAATAGAAAATCACTTTTTCAAACAAATTATATCAATTTAATACGCAAACACCATCTATAAACATTTATACTAACCTGTGGTCACCTGCTTAACAAAACGGCAACGTCGCATTCTGTTGTCTTTCATTGTTTCATTGTTGTCACGGGTATCCCGGAACATTTGCGGCGGCAGAGCGGCAACGTCTCCCACATTTTTGTCGCTTTAAGGTGCATGACCTTAGATACCTATGTTTAGACTCTCGGTCAACTGTTAGGGCAGATACAACCTGTTGCAGTTTAGCAAAAACAAAAAATATATCCTGTGGCTAAACTACTGCTCCTATTGAGCTGAAATTTGGTGTAGAGCTTGTATGTGGTACATACCTGTAGATAGAAGTAAAGCCTCACTGTTTAATCAAGGTTGTATAACAGATACACACTATGTGTTATCTTCAGCATTTATTGATTATATGCAAGCAATGTAACTGCATTGACTCTTGTACTCTTTTGTGGTATAGGAAGCATAAGCTTCACTCACACTAACGCAGGATACACTAATTAAAAACAGGCATTATCTGTTTTGTTAAATCTTTATCTAAAGTTAAATCTTAACTGATAAATTCAACTGTAAAGCTTTATAAATTTACAATGATTATTTTTATTTACAGAATCAGTGTCAAAATATTTGACCTGCGCCGAGGATGAAAAAGATGCAATCGTAGAGAAACTATCTCAGGAATTGCCTGTCTTGAAAAATATGGTACAAGAAATAAAAAAATATAAGTAGTCATTTATGTATAATATTACTGTAAGCAAATTGGATTTCTAATTCCAACCAACTGGTGTTTTGCATAAGTAGTGCAAATATTTCGGAAGTGATTTTCGTGACTATCAGAATGGCCGGTCACTACCCATATTTTACATCGAAATAATTATAGAAAGTTGCTACATAGTTGCTACTAATCGTCATATAATTGCCACCCCCGTTTTTTTAAAAGTATACTAATTTTAAAGGATCAGGATGACATCAGGATGGCTGGTCACCTATCCAGTGAGAGCCAACTGCGCAAATGAATCGAGTTTTTTCTAACAATAGCTGCTACTAGATTGCTACCTTTATATACATGGTTTTCGGACTCATAGCTTTTAAGGATAAAAAGTTATTATCAATTTACTATTTCGATGCCTTAAACGCCTGTAGAATTAAAAAAGCAAAGTTGAAATTAAATACAAAACGGGTATTTTATGAGCAGGCGCTACCTAATAGAATTTATTTTTAAAGTTATATCTTATACATTTTGTAATTTATGTTTATAATATACTAGCTTCGTCTGCATCTCATGAGAGAATTTTCACCGTTTATGCAAAATTTTTATTGATGCTCCGCTACTATTGGTCGTACCGTGATGTTTTATGCCTTTCTCGATAAATAGGCTATCCCACATTAAAATAATTTTTCGATTCGAACCAGTAGTTCCTGAGATTAGCGTGTTCAACCAAACAAACAAACTCTTTAGCTTTATAATATTAGTATAGATTATTATACCGTGCAAAGCAGCTTAATACAATGACAAAATATCATTATGTAGTTGAATGTATAATGTAATACATTATAAACATAAATTGCAAAATGTATAATAGATAATTTTAAAATAAGTTCTTTGAGGTAGCACCTGCTTCTAAAATACCTGTTTTGTATTTGATTCCAAATTTGCTCTTTTAATTTTACAAGCGTTTAGGCATCAAAATAGTTTCCATCCTGATGTCAGAATGGTCCGTCACCTTTAAAAGTAATATACTTTAAAAAAAACGGAGGTAGCAATTATATGACGATTAGTAGCAACTAGGTAGCAACTTTCTACAATTATTTCGATTTAAAATATGGGTAGTGACCGGCAATTCTGATGGTCACTGATTTTCATATGCTAATTAAGTATATGTTATTTATTAGTATCAGAATCAATAATTATAAGTAAAATATGTACCTACCTAAGCTGTTAGTGGATATAGGAAAATATTCATCCTGTCTGCAATACGATAAAAAGAATCAACAGACCTCCTGATATGAAAAATAATACACTATACGACAACACAACAATCCTGCTTGGTTGGAATCTTTTCGAAGTTTAGTCCTCTTTGTGTTTAATTTACCTGGATTAACAGCTATGTGATATGGTTCATTGTAATATTATAATATATAAATATATTTCTTATTTTGTTATTTAAACATGTATAAATTATTTAATTTCATTTTGTAACCCTTGGTTGTACAGATGTACTATCTTGATATCTATTAGGTTGACAGACCGCCAGCTAAGATTGCTAGCATGCTAAATAAAAAGCACATTGATCGCTGTTTTGAGCTCATGTCTCCGCTTGAAAGTTAGTGTCCGTCAGCAGGATTAGCTCTTTCACTTTGATAAGTATTCTTTTCACGGCAAATTAATATAATAGAGGCGCAAGTTTTTCGGAATATTTAAGCAGTTTTTGCCGCGTATTTTGAAAAGTAGGGCAAGTCTATCAGACTTAAACATGGGATAACATTTCGCACACTATTCTCTGGCACCGTTAGCTATTATTTGGAAGAGCCCTGATTTGCTTAAACCGGCCTTCAATGGCAAAATAAAAATTATGAGTCTTGACAGAAAATGACAATAATACATTTCGGTCCGTTCGGATTATGATATGATATAGTAAGGATCCGGCTATCCGAAGGGCAGAATGGCAGAATCTTATATAAAATGTATCCACTAATCTCACCACACATGCTCGGTCCGGCCCGGTCAGCCCAATCAAGCCCGCTCAGTAAGCCTGGGAAAGCCAACCTCGCCAATTCGCCGGCTAGAATACGATCAGGTAAGAAAAGGGTGTGGTTTTATCTGTTAACGCCATAAATCGTCGCACACAAACAGGTTGCTGCTTGGGGAAATAGCGTTAGTGTGCGTCTACAGTGAATGCGCGGTGACTAGGGCCTGGGGCGAGCGCGACGGCGGGCGCGTGCGGGTGGCCACAGTGACCTGCGGGCTTTTGAAGCGCTAAGACGTATTTCAGGTGTTACAAACCATGGACGAGGATTTGGTATTTTTACTAGATAGTCCGATCCTGAGATGAGAGGTGTTGAACTCAAGATTTCGTTCCATAATTTTCTTGTTATTGTGCGATTACTGTGTTGTGGATGTTTACTTTGCCATATAGCTCGTTTGGATTGAATAGCACTTATGAATACTTCAGTATTAACCGCCATTTTACAAAAAAAAGTATTTTAGACGCGCATACGCCGAGCGACAAGACTGAACTAGTTTGATACTCCCGCCACCCGCGCATTAGTGTGTAGTGTGGCCATAACGCGCGGATAGGAACGTTTGAAAACTACGCGCGCTATCTCGCTCGGGTCTGTCGCACTAGGCGCCCGCCTTAGTCACTACACTATGGACGCAAACGGCGGTTTCATATGTTTGATACTTCGCGCCCGTTGTCGCAACCGCGCTAGGCTGCCAATGTGGACGCACACTAGGGCCTGGGGCGATCGCGACGGCGGCGAGCGCGTCCAGGTGGCCACAGTGACCTGCGGGCTGTTGAAGCGCTAAGACGTATTTCAGGTGTTACAAACCATGCCAACGTGGACTAGTGATGAAAGGACTCGAGGCTTTTAAACCTTTATAATAAAGACTAGCCTCGATTTTGAAGACTCGACTCCAAAAATACGACTTGAGGTTTTTTACTAATGTGAAAGAAATCGAGTCATTAGAAAAGAGTCGAATCAATAAAACGACTCGAGTTCATTACTAAGAGGTTCAAGGCTTAGTCACGAGTCTTTTAAGTAAAGAACTCTAGCCGTTTAACAGAGCGAGTCATTTAATATGAAACCATAATAACCACAAGTTTATGTACGAAGTATGCGACTTATATTTACGTTAGCAGCAGCGATAGCTCAGTGGGGAGACCAACAGACTGCAATGCAGAGGGTCTCGGGTTCGAACCCACGTCGCGCACCTCTGACTTTCGGAAGTTATATGACTTTTCGAAATTATGTGCGTATTGATTGACAATAATCGCCTGCTCCGTGCCTCGGAGAGCACGTTAAGCCGTCGGTCCCGGCTGCCATGAACATCTATGGCAGTCGTTATTGGGAGAGTGTCGACACAAAAGATCCCACTGGGTCGAAGTGTCGCCGGTCTGCACTGACTGGCCCCCACATAAGATAAGATAAGATATATTTACGTCAATCTTTTTTCAAAATACCCACGTAATAATGTTTTATCACATCTTACTTCATGCGTCAAGAGTTGGCGCCATAAAAGAGGTGTCCCTCACTGTTACATATTAACAATAAATATCAGTAATTTTATAAAGCAGAACATACCCACAATCATTGTAACATGTTGTTGACGCGTACCACAACTGACGACTTGGACGACTCACGAGCTGAGTTGTTTTCAAAAGGGTTCGAACCTTTTCGTTGCGCTTGAGTCGTTTAAAAACAGGAGTCTTTTTAAAACAAGAGAGTCTTAACATTGAACCTCGAGTCGTGAGTCGAAGACTCTTAAAAGGGTTAGGGTTCAGGGTTTATAGACTCGATTGAGTCGCAAACCGTCATAACCGAGTCGAATGCTTTTTAAAGACTTAAAAGCCTCGAGTCCTTTCATCACTAACGTGGACGCACACTTAGTCACTTAGTGTGCGTCCATATTGGCAGCCTAGCCCAGTTGCGACAACAGGCGCGAAGTATCAAACATGAAACCGTCGTTTGCGTCCATAGTGTAGTGACTAATAAGTGTGCGTCCACATTGGCAGCCTAGCGCGGTTGCGACAACGGGCGCGAAGTATCAAACATATGAAACCGCCGTTTGCGTCCATAGTGTAGTGACTAAGGCGGGCGCCTAGTGCGACAGACCCGAGCGAGATAGCGCGCGTAGTTTTCAAACGTTCCTATCCGCGCGTTATGGCCACACTACGGGCCTAGACAACAAGCGACCTAATGCGCGGGTGGCGGGTGTATCAAACTAGTTTAGTCTTGTCGCTTGGCGTATGCGCGTCTAAAATACTTTTTTTGTAAAATGGCGGTTAATACTGAACTATTCATAAGTGCTATTCAATCCAAACCAGCTATATGGCAAAGTAAACATCCACACCACAGTAATCGCACAATAATAAGAAAATTATGGAACGAAATCTTGTATTCAACACCTCCCATCTCAGGATCGGACTATCTAGTAAAAATACCAAATGCTCGTCCATGGTTTGTAACACCTGAAATTCGACTTAGCGCTACAACAGCCCGCAGGTCACTGTGGCCACCCGTACGCGCCCGCCGTCGCGCCCGCCTCAGGCCCTAGTCACCGCGCATTTACTGTGGAAGCACACCTAGTCACCGCGCATTCACTGTGGACGCACACTTAGTATATTAGTATGCTCTATAAGCTAGCGGAGGGCAATTGTCTGTCTCCTATGAACTAACTAAGTACCTTATATCCAGGACTAGCTGACCCCTGCAACTTCGTCTGCTACACATAAGAGAATTTTCCCCGTTTTTGCAACATTTTTCATTTATGCTCTGCTCCTATTGGTCGTATCGTGATTCGTGATGTTATATAGCCTATAGCCTGCCTCGATAAATGGGCTACCCAACACTGAAAGAATTTTTCAATTCGAACCAGTAGCTCCTGAGATTAGCGCGTTCAACCAACCAAACAAACAAACTCTTCAGCTTTATAATATTAGTATAGACTAATATAGATTTCAATTCTACCCGATAAGAATCTAACCGACCGGAAAAGTGTATGTAAGTACCTAAATAATAATTCTGTCTAACATTCCCCAGCCCGAGCATCGGACCTGAGGCCATAATATGAACTTTCTGCAGATATGGCAAATTGAAATGAGAAAAGATGATAGCGTTACGACTGCACGGATGGCGTTGTGGCGTATGTACATACGCACAAACAACATATTAGTTTATGAGGAACCTGGAATCGAACGGAGTATCATACGTTTCGCCGCGCTGAAACCAAGCGACGCGCGAAGGCGATCGAACGGAGCATCATACGTCTAGCCGCGACGACGCGGCGACGAAACCAACTGATGAATTAACGCGCACACGCTCAAGAACTCCTCGTAAAATTGTAGAATTGTGTTTACTTGTCGCTGATTGGTGTCAATGATTGTACATATTAGTGCTAGCGTTACTTGCATGAACAATAAATGGGATATAAGAAGGCTTAAAAATTGAAAATATATTCTCAGTTAAATCAGTCTACGTGTTTCAATATAACCCTAACGGTTACCAGCTACGGACCTGGTTTATGCCTGCCGGCTGATCTATAACCCTAACGGTTACCAGCTACGGACCTGGCTTATGCCTTATGCCCGCCGGCTGATAATGCGTTAAAGCGTCATACTTTTGGCACTGCCACAGTGCCGAGTGTTGTGTGTTCGACCCTACACGGGGTAAAAATTCTTTGCGTTTCGCTGAAGTCTGATCAATTATCAATTGATCATAGAACATAAATATTGATTTTTTTCTTGCAAGACGCACACGAACGACAATGAAAAAAATTGTGACATCGAAACGACGTTTCGTTTACCAAAGTTTTTAAGTTTATCTGAAACTAGCTGTGCCCGGGGTTTTACCCGCGTTTATTGTTACTGTGCCGCCCCCGTAGGTCGTAGCGTGATTTTATATAGCCTACAGCCTTCCTCGATAATTAAATTATCCAACACTAAAAGAATTTTTAAATTCGAACCAGTAGTTCCTGAGATTAGCGCGTTCAAACAAATAAACAAACAAACTCTTCAGCTTTATAATATTAGTATAATAGATGTATGCCAAATGAATTTTAAAACTAGTAATATATGAATTATGAATGTTAACCACTTTAGTATTAAGATTTAATAACGTTATGTAACATTAAGTTTTAGGTAAGCACTACTAAATCAATTGTGTCAATGCAACATTAACTTAAATCTAACTTGCTTAATTTGTGGTTTTATTTTAATTCCTTCAGATTTTATATAGTGGCATTCCTAATTAACACCTATAATATATGTCTACCTAATGAGGACACTAAGCAAATATTACAATCATTTACGAAATTGTCAATAAACGTTTTACATTAAGACTGCGCCGAGCGTAAGACAGATAATGACAGAGCTCGTGCGGCGCATATTCACATCGGCGCGCGGCCGCCATATTAAAATTGTATGGAGAATTTGAAGTGCTTTTTTGATAAATATGTATCTTTATTGTCAAGCAATAACTTAAATATTTGGGACGGACAAATTGTAATATAACTATTTATGTTTCGTTTAAGCTGTAAAATAGGATAGATTTCTATTGTTACCTATAATCTAAAAATCACGTAACACGAACTTACGTTTTTGTTTCTTTTTGTGCAAATTTACGTAATTTTGTAGGCGAAAATATTAATTATTTTAAGTTTTTTACACGGAGTAATTGTAAACACATTCATTGTTATGGTAAATGTATATTTTAGATTTGTATTAAACAAAAAATGTTGATTTTATTCACTTAACTGTGACCGCCTGTTATAGCATTTTTCGCTCGGCGTAGTTGTTACATTCTTGGCCCGCAGTACCCTAAACATTTTATTTAATGATTAATAATAATCGGCTGAATCTTCGTGAGTAACTCAATATTCACGATATGTCCAGCTATCATTATGCGAAAATTTTCGATAGTGGCAAAGAAAGTGCACACAGACGAGCAACATGTCAATTGGCTTATTTATTACAGTTCGTTTTCAGTTTGATCTTGGGATGGATAAAATTAGCTGTTGGTACAGTCAGCGTCAAATAGTTAGTGACACTCAGGGTATTCAAATAAATAGACGCAACCAAAAAGTCAATAATATCGGTACCTACAAACAAAGATTCCTTATTGTTGTCAACAATATAGACGCTCAAAAGGTCGAGACCTTTAAAATGTCATTCAGTCAAACCGCCATAAAAATGGTTACAGTCATCTCGCCAATGGTATCCAAGCATTCTAAGTGTTCAATAATATGGAACACATTATAGATTCGTCATGTCTGTCTGTCTGTCTGTCTGTCCGTCCGTATGTCACAGCCACTTTTTTCCGAAACTATAAGAACTATGCTGTTGAAACTTGGGAAGTAGATGTATCCTGTGAACCGCATTAAGATTTTCACACAAAAATAGAAAAAAACAATAAATTTTGGGGGTTCCCCATATTTAGAACTGAAACTCAAATTTTTTTTGTCATCTAACCCATCTATGGATAGGTCTTCAAAAATGATATTGAGGTTTCTAATATTATTTTTTTCTAAACTAAATAGTTTGCGCGAGAGACACTTCCAAAGTGTTAAAATGTGTCCCCCCCCCCTGTATCTTATCTTATCATCAGTGCAGACCGGCGACACTTCGACCCAGTGGGATCTTTTATGTCGAGACTCTCCCAATAACGACTGCCATAGATGTTCATGGCAGCTGGGACCGACTGCTTAACTTGCTCTCCGAGGCACGGAGCAGGCGATGATTGTCAATCAATACGCACATAATTTCTAAAAGTAATATAACTTCCGAAAGTCAGAGGTGCGCGACGAGGGTTCGAACCCGAGACCCTCTCCATTGCAGTCTGTTGGTCTCCCCACTGAGCTATCATGCCCCCCCCCCCCCCCTGTAACTTCTAATATAAGAAAATAATAAAACTAAAAAATATATATGATGTACATTACTATGTAAACTTCCACCGAAAATTGGTTTGAACGAGATCTAGTAAGTAGTTTTTTTTTAATACGTCATAAATTGTAGATCTAAATCTCATCATTTAGGTACCTAATTATAATGTTTACTTATCAATAATTTAATTTTTGTAAAAATACACTGTTATGCTTAGCTTTTGCAGATGATATAAAAATATTTAAACGCATATCCAATCAATGTGACTGCGAACTGCTTCAGGCAGATATGGATACGATAGTGAACTGGTGTGACAGCAATTTCATCTCGCTTAATACAAAAAAGTGTCAGGTCATTACGTTTACCAAAAATAAAAATAAATATATTATACTTTAATTACTTCATTAAAGATACTATTATTGAGAGAGTTACAGAGGTTCACGACTTGGGGGTGTTGTTTGATTCCGCGTTGTCTTTTAGACCTCACTATGACTATATATGCAGTAAGGCTAATCGTATGTTATCCTTTATGCTTCGAACCGTAAAACCATTTAAACAAACTAAGACCTTCATAGTTTTATTTTGCTCTTTGGTTAGAAGTATTGTAGAATACTGTCCCCCTGTATGGTCTTCAATTTATAATATACATATAGATCGGATAGAAGCCATACAAAGACGATTGGTGAGAGCTCTATGCTCAAAATATGGGCTCAGGCGAAAAATACCGGAATATAAAGACCGCATTAAAAAATTTTCCTTGACAACTTTAGTTAGTAGAAGATGGATGAGTGACTTGTGCACCTTACATAAAATCGTAAATGGTTCAATGGATGGTAACCTTCTTCAAAATTTTAACATTAAAATACCAACGCGGTCTGTGCGTATTCCACAATTGTTTAGTGTTCCTACAAGCAACAACAATGTACTTATCTCAGAATAACCCACTGTACAGAATGTGCAAAAACTATAATTCGATCTGCTCTCAAACAGATATTTTTCACGTGAAATTCAGTACATTTAAATATTTTCTGATGAACTATAACAAACTGTGACTTTTAGTGTAGGTGCCCAATCCTGTATATCTTTTGTTTTTATTTTTAAATTTATCATGTATCCTTTGTTTTTTATTTTAACTTTTTTGTTAGTTATTTAATAGTTTAAGCTTATGTAAACTTACATGACGTGTGTACTGTATATTGCAAATGTTGTGTACAAATGTAACTGGATGTCAGATTTACTCATTGTGTACTATTAAGACTATTATTTGTATATGCTAATCTGTTATCTGTTTTTGTACCTACTGAATAAAATAAAATAAAATAGATTAAAACATCGATCAAAGTTACAACGAACTACAAGAACTTTTATATTATGTTACTTGCTGCTACGGAACCCTTCATGGGCGAGTCCGACTCGCACTTGGCCGCTTTTTTTTAAATTCTCGGGACTGTACCTACCACGGTAGACGGGCTGACTTTCTTTGTTTTAGTAATTCTCTACCGAAAATGTGAAACCCCATTTTTTTGTCACGCCAACGTAGACCCCCGTCGAGTCTACAGTGGACCCCTGGGGTCCATCTGGACCACTTTGGGAACTAAGGTATTAAATAATACATAATCGCATTTGCTGATGAATTTAAAACCGCAGAGCGCCCCTAGTAATGAATAATATGGTATCTTTTTACTGATGTATGATTTTGATGAAACTTTACAGTATTATTGTTTATTTTTCGAAATAACTATTCTCCGGTCGTGACGGGTTCCCGTCCCATTGGATCATGAGAATTAACAATAAACCCTTACTAATATTATAAATGCGAATCTGACTTTGTATGTTTTTACGCTGTCATGCCTTAACTACTCGACCGATTATCTTGCGCATATTAATTGTCAGGGTACCTACAGAAAAGGACAAAGGATGCCTTTGATCCAAATAAAGTACTGTTCTTGAGGAATAACTAGTAAATAAGAAATAGAGTGCCTTCGTTTTACACATAGTAAAAACACAGTATAAAGACTAACAGTAGTATGACGCCTTTGACCTCGTAGAAAAAGCCGACAACGTCGCGTAAGGGCATGGAAGCTAGGGTTGTTACAAGTAAAGTAAGTAGTTATTCATACAGGTATCTATTTTAGGTCAACATTGCAACGGCTATGCTACATGGATATTGAAATGTAAATCACTTATTACAATAATCAACTATTATAAAAAACTGCATTTTGAACAAATATAATTACGAGGATTGGCCCTCAGCTTGCAGAGCCTATGTTATCGATGTCAAGTTTTTTGCGGATGGCTAAGGCCATTTTCGTGAAAACTTAGTTAAGGTAAAGCAATTGACATCGCGGTCATATTATAGATGGGGGACCCTGGGATCAGCTTGCAGAGCCAATGTTAACGATATTAAGCTTTTTGCAGTTTATTAAGGCTTTTTTCGTACAAACTTAGTTAAGGTAAAGCAATTGACATCGCGGTCATTTTAAGGATGGGTGACCCTGGGATCAGCTTGCAGAGCCAATGATATCAATATCAAGATTTTTGCAGATTTAGTAAGGCCATTTTCGTGCAAACTTAGTTAAGGTAAAGCAATTGACATCGCGGTCATTTTATGGATCGGTTACCGTGGGATCAACTTACAGAGCCTATGTTTGGGGTTCTTAAGGGGGCCAAAATTATGATTATTTTTGAGCTTGGACCCGCCGTTACCAAGTTACCTACATAATAGGTAGATACTTAACTAGTAGGTATTTATTGCATGGAATCACAAATGAAAATAAATGTTTAGTGTTCAAAGAAGGTAAACAAATTTAGAATACTAAATCAATCCTGGGATTAAAAAAGGCATATCCATATTAAGATGTCGTAGTAGCATATTTGATGTCATTTGGTACTTAAAAACTACCTATTCAGTTATTACTTATTAGACTGGTAAAACCGCTTTTGACATTGAGATACTACCTACTTCAATGTAAAAAGCGGTCGGTTAAAGGAGGAATGACTTTATTTTATTGTATGCTTATTAACAACATACTGTTGATGGTTAAAGAAATTCGCGATATACTTACTTTACGGTTAGCGATGCAACGATATATTGAGTATTCTATAATATCGACCCTAATAATATCGATATCTAACCATCATCGATACGATATTATCGTGTCGACAGAAATTATATATCGATATCGAACGATATATCGAATATTCGATAATATCGATCCTAAAATATCGACATTTTTATCGATATCTAACCATCATTGACACGGTATTCTCATATCGACAAGAAATTGAATATCGATATAGAAATATTTAAAATAATATTTGGTAATATTTATTATTTGCTTCCTATTTACCCACTTCTACTACTAACTTGAAAGTTCTGAATTATCGATAATATCGCATTGAAACTGTCGATATTATCGATCATTGATATTTTCAGGCCTTCGATATAAATATCGATATTTTCAGGCCTTTGATATAAATATCGATATTTATATCGATATTTTCGTCTCCTTGCAACCCTATCAACGGCGTAATTTTCTAAATGTCAGTATCACAGTAACACTTTAAAGGGTGCGTTCCACTTAGCGGTCGCGGCGAAAATGTCATTCATGACGTCATGACTCACGCTCACGCAAAGCTCACGACGACCCATCCCGAGAGGTGGGTCGTCGTGAGCGTTGAGAAAATTAGCGCCATTAAAAAAAATATAAAGTAACTAAGATGGCGACTACAAAAATATAACGTTATATGATGAAACGATGAATACTTAAATAAGTAAAAATTTTATAATCCACAGTGTTTCAGTTGTCAGTCTTTTGAATTCTTCATCAGAGTAATAATTAATTACATTATGTAAATCGTAAATACGTGGTCTAAGTTTAAGTTTTCACGATTTTGTAGATTGGTATTCTACTCTTCATCTAAACAGGATGAACTAGTACTTTCTGGAGCATTATTGCGACGTACTACCAAATATCCTACTCTTGCCGTAAAATACATTTTGAATATATTTGAATGTAAATTAAATTCTCCACAAAATTATGAAATACTAAGACTTTTTTTTATACAATTCAGTTGGCAAACAAGCATACGGCCGACCTGATGGTAAGTGGTCACCGTAGCCTATGGACGCCTGTTACACCAGATGCATCACTTGCGCGTTGCCGACCCTTTAGGAAGGAGAAGGAGTGGGAAGGGGGAAAGAGCTAAGAGGGTGATTGGGCCTCCGGCACTCTCACTCACCGGACGAAACACAACAGTAGGAAAACTGCTATTTCACGTCGATATTCTGTGACAGGGTAGTTCTTCCCCGGTCGAGCCGGCCCATTTATGCTGATATCAGTGAGGCTCTCTATCTTACCCGCGGCTTCGCTCGCGCTAATGTAAAATTATGTTAAAATAGATTTTTAGTAGCCTATATTCGATGAATAAACAATAATAATGTCGGCTTCGATGGCGTAGTGGTTAGTGTAACCGACTGCCACGCCTGAGGTCGCGGGTTCGATTCCCGCACAAGTCAAACATTTTGTGTGCATGAACATGGATGTTTGTCTTGGTCTGGGTGTTTCTATGTATAATATGTATGTATTTACAAAAATAAAGTACATATGTATGTTTATCCATTGTCTAGTACCCATAGTACAAGCTCTGCTTAGTTTGGGCTAGATTGTGTTGTGTGTATGTGATAGAATATTATTATTATTATTATACTCTTTATTTAAAACTTGTCAATACATTTTTTATTTTTAAATATACATAATATAAAAAATACATTTAAAAATATAAAATATATGGTACCCCCCCGGCATCGGGAACAGGGTCCAAGCTGCCGGTGGTTAGGATTCCAGAGATAGGAACCTCCTCACAATGCGTGCCGTATCTAATAGCACTGCCTTCTGCATCAAACCCTTGATCCAAGCACCTAACGCGAGCCTCTTTAGATGGTGATCGAGGCTCTTGGCTATTAGACCATTGACAGATATGACTATCGGCACAATGATTGCCGAATCCACATCCCACATGTCGACAACAGTCCTGTCTGTGATGATAGTTCGATCCCAGTACAACGTGACATGACCATTTTGGAGAACTGATTCAGCTACATACCTGTAGTACGGCACTTCAACATCTACAAGTTTGTATTTCAGAGCAAGTTGCTGGTAAATTATCCTGGCTACTTGGTTATGTCTGTGCAAGTACTAGCCGTTAGCAAGACGAGAACAACCGTAAACTATATGCCTGAGGGACTCACCAGATAGATGACATGCCCGACAGATGTCAACGGTACCATCCCTCAAGATATATCTCCGGTAGAGTTATTCGTCTTGATAACTTCGTCTGCAATCGCACAGACAAAACCTTCGGTTTCCCCAAATAGGTCACCGAAACGTAGCCAGTTCACGAAGGCTAACAGGTCTACATCGGCTCCATATAGAGCCTTGTAGAACCTGCCGTGAAGCTCCTTGCTCTGCCATACATCCCTGCGATCGTTAGTACTAAGTACTACAGGCTTACGCCAGTTCTCTTTAGCCAAACTGAGCGGGGTGAGTCCGGTGTCCACAGCAACTACATCCTGATGCATACCCACGTCTGCGCGAAGAAAGTATTCTCTGAGGTTGCACACCTCGCAGTTATGAAGGGCCTTTGCATTCAGGAAGCCTCGGCCCCCACATTTCCGCGGGATATACAACTTCATCACAGACGAACGTGGGTGATGCATACGGTATGCCGTCAAGAGTGTACGGACTCGCCGATCCAGAGCATCCACTTCAGTCTGAGTCCACTTAAGTATGCCAAAGGAGTACATGAGAACCGGCATGACCCAACCGTTATAAGCGCGCACCTTGTTGCCACCTGATAAAAGACTATTTAAAACTTTTTTTAGGCGACCACAGAAACGCTCCTGCAACGATTGCTTCATTGATACTTAACGCCTGTGACATACCCAAGTACTTGTAGGTATCGGTTACAAGAAGTGGTCGTAGGTTAATGGAATCCGAAAGTTGTGTTCCTTCGGATTCCATTATCCTTCCTTGCTTTACATGGATGACAGCACATTTATCCACAACCAAGTCCATACTAATAGACTTACTAAAAGTTTCAGTTACTTTGAGTAAATCCACCAGCTGTAAATCAGTGTGGGCAAACAACTTTAAGTCATCCATATACAGCAAGTGGGATATTACTCCACCACCTCTATGTAACCTGTAACCTAGCCCTGAACCCTCTAGTAATGTACTAAGAGGATTCAATGCTAAGCAGAACCAAAGAGGACTCAGGATGTCGCCCTGAAATATACCCCGCTCAATTTTTATCGGTTCGCCATTCCCAGGGATCTGTCGACATCCTGGATAGCTAAGAACCGTTTTCCATTGCCCCAACTCTAACACCCTCAAAGGCCATGTATGTGGCACCGAATCATACGCTTTCTTATAATCTATCCAACATGCCGCCAGATCTCTTCGTTTACGGCGAACCTGTTGGCTAATGGCCATATCAATGAGGAGGAGCTCCTTAGTGCCACGAGCCCCCCTCTTACATCCATTCTGAGAAGCTGACATTATTGAATTTGTATCAATATGTTTAGATATCTTGGCTCTCAAAATAGATGTAAGAAGCTTATAGATCGATGGCAAACATGTTATCGGTCTATAATTTCCGGGCTCGTTAGTACTACCTGTTTTATGGAGTAGGTGGGTTATTCCCATGGTCATAAAATCTGGTAACGACCCAGATTCTAGGGCAGATTGAAATTGAGTAACCAAGGTAGCATGTGAGCTACGCAGCCATTTCAGCTAGAAATTGTACAGTCCATCCGGTCCTGGCGATTTCCAATTCGATAAGGATCGGACCGCACTAATTACGTCCTGCCTATCAATGACCACGTTTTCCATTTCTGGAATTAGCTCATTTGCTCGCTTGACATCCCGCATCCATTCCCACTCAGTGTGGCCGACGGGCACCGACCAGATGTTCCTCCAAAACGTATTTGTAGCATCAGCATCTGGCAGCCCCACATCGGTCACACTTTGATCTGGCCGTTCCCAGGTTCTATATACCCACCCTTGGTCCCTTTGAAACGTGCGGTTAATGACATACCGGTCCACGCGTTTTTTGTATCTGCGCAGTCGGTTTGCCCATGCATAGACTTTCTGCTTCAGGAAGTCAATGCGCTCTGTGACCCGAGACACGTAGCCATGAGGACTGACCCCAGTCCCCAGAAAAGCCCGGCCCACATAGCGCAGTACCCTGGGCCGTGTATTCCCCTCCCTGAAGCAGATCAGCTTACCGATGAGTGTCCTTGCCTCAGCAATACGCCGTTCAATCCTGCACTGCCAGGCCGGGGCGACAGATGCAACTTGATGCCTGCTATACGACATGCCGCCACAGCAGCACAGTATCGCCGTATACGCCCATCGAATGAGTATCGGCGAGATTCTCGCTAATATCTAAATAATTAGATAATAGCGAGTCCAGGACACTCACCAATGCAATATTTTTTCTATGCATAGGTAACCGAGGCAGACGGGGCCGAATCGTAAATTGCATGTACCGGTATTCCTGAATCGCACTTTTCAAAGCATCCTTTACCTCATCATTGTATTGAATACTTACATTATTTGTCATGTCATCCACCTCCATGCCGGCACTATTGCCCGTCCGCGTCACACCAGGTGATAGCTGTGTAACTGCGGGTTGGATGCGAATGGCATGGCTCGTAGGCAAGTATTCTGAGTGTAGCCTATCAAGCACGGCATCATCCAACTGTCGACTACGTTGGATAACCCGCACTTGATCCGATAATCGCTGTGCTGAAACGTTGACGCTTGGTTCAAGAGCCTGAAACAGAACAAGCATGCGGCTACGATACGCAGTGAGGTTAGTTCCTCCCTCTGTAGCCCCAAAATATGCCCGCATGACGTTTTCATTAATGGTTTGACTCCATCGCATGCGGCGCACATCACCACCGGCAGCGGGGGCCCGATTCGAGGTCGGTGGGCCTCGGGGTCCCAAGCAGGTCGGTGGCCGGCCTCTTCCCTGCCGACGTACAGGTGTTGGTGACGAGGGCGGAGGGAAGTACTCGTCGCTGCTCGACGTCTCTGCAGTGTCCGGTGGCGCTGGTGCGTGTCCTGGTGACTGCGAGGCGGAGCTACGTGACGAGTCCGGGGATGGAAGGCGTGCTGCTGTAAGTGCTTTGGCCTTAGCCCTGGTCAACATCATAATTTATTTGCACATGTTATAACTGAAATAAACTGTTTTTGAATTTTCTCTTGTGACGTACCACACTTGTCACACATGTCATTTTGTAAAAATTATATTAAATACCAGATTTATTAAAGAGTTTTATCAAATATATATTTTTACTGCGATCTTAGACGTTTTATACTTATTTACATAAATTTTTGTTCCGAAATGTTGAAAATATATTTAAAATATTCATAAAATAAAGGACTTGATGTTGTTTGTCAGGGTTGCCAGTTTATTATTATTATTAATATTGTAAAGTTTCATCAAAATCGTTCAGTAGTTTTTGTTTGAAAAGTAACAAACATCCATCCATCCTCACAAACTTTCACGTTTATAATATTAGTAGGATATTAATATACTTAAATCCAGTTAACCAATAACTATTAGAGTTTATTGGTCAGACTTACAAATTATAACCTCTTTAAGGTTTCGCTTTCTAATTCGCCATTTGTATTATTTACGTCAACGCACGAAACACTCCATTATCCGTTCCACTTGAGTTTACAATTGTAACGCTCGGAAGCAAGTGGAATAGGAAAAGCCGTGGTCGTGAGCGTGAGTGTCGTGAGTGCTAAGTGGAACGCACCCAAAGTCAAACGCGATCAGTCAGTAGACGGTCGATCAGGGTTGCCAACCATAGGAGGTTCCTCGTACAAATACGAGATTTGCGGTATCCCGTACGAGGTACGAGGACACTATCAGCCTCGTACAGTCATGTACGAGATTTTGATATAGTGAAAATAATAACAATGATTTCACATTGCAGGCAACATTTTGTAGCATAAATGGGAGGCAATAGTACGCAGACAATTAAAAAATTTGATCAAATCTCTACGGGCTGACCTTTTTTTTTCTAGAATATCTCGGAACTGAACCTAGCACGGTAGGCGGGCTGACCTTTTTTTTTGTATTTTCTACCGAAGAATAGAATACGAGGTTTGAGATCCAAATTACAAGGTTTTTGTCTACTTCTGTACGAGAAATAAAGTTCTAAGGTTGGCAACCCTGCGGTAGACGGCAGTAGGGTTGCAAGGAGACAAGAATATTGATATTTATATCGAAGGCCTGAAAATATCGATATAAATATCAATTGCCTGAAAAGATCGACGATCGATAATATCGACAGTTTCAATGCGATATTATCAATAATTCAGTACTTTCAAGTTATTAGTAGAAGTGGGTAAATAAGAAGCAAAGATAGTAATTAAGTAATTACTATTAATAATAAATATTACCAAATATTATTTTAAATATTTTGATATCAATATTAAATTTCTTGTCGATATGATAATACCGTATCAATGATGGTTAGAAATCGATAAAAATATCGATAATTTAGGGTTGATATTATCGAATATTTGATATATCGTTCGATATTGATATTTAATTTATTGTCGATATGATAATATCGTATCGATTATAGTTAGGTATCGATAAAAATATCGATATTTGTAGGGTCGATATTATCGAATATTCGATATATCGTTGTATTGCTAGACGGCCAGCCAGACCGCAGACGCCAGACCAAACGCCAGACGGACGTCTGTCAAGTTGTCTAGGTTGTATTTTGTAAGCAAAGTTGTAGCAAGGCTATTGATAAATAGTTGTACGAAAATTGTACGAATTGAAATTGTTAAGTCAAACTATATCAATGATTATTTAGTTTGCATAGATGCCACACAGCTAGTGTAGTAGTGCGCTTTTTATGGTTACTATTAGATATAGCACCATGTGCTTGTGAAATAGATTATATTACAATACGGTCAATTTATGTAACTGCAAGATGGATCTAGAACCGAAAGAAAATTCGGATTTACTAAGAACAAGAAATAAAATTGAAACAAATGGTAACTTAAGTCATGAAGAGCTAAGTGGTCCTCCGGATGGTGGAGTTAGAGCATTCGCAGTTATGATTGCATCGTTCCTGACAAATGGCCTTTTATTTGGTGTAATAAATACCTACAGTTTGATATATGCTGTGCTCCTGAAGGATCTAAGTACTCAAAACATTTCTAACGCTGAAACTCGTGCTGGTAAGTTACTGAATATTGTACATACATTTTTAATTCAATAATATATAAATGCTTACACAGATGGTCAGTAGTTTTCGTCATTCGAAATTGCCGTATCGAATTACTATTGAGGCATTCTGTTATTTGATACCCATGTTATTCACCATTGTTAATTTAATACTGGCCATTTGAATGAAGTTAGGTTATTTTTCACTTAGGAGTTAGCATGATGTATTCTCTTCTATTTTAATTAACATCAAGAAAAGGGAAATCACATGTATATCTTATTTAAGTTATACATCATACATGTATGTTGTTATTTCTTTTTATAAAATCGGTTGAATTTTTTTTCTAAGTTAATTTATAGTAAAACAAACAGCAGCTTATTATAAGTTTGTTTAGTTATTTATATGAAGGATAATAATCTAGCTACTATTAAGCTTGGATGTCAACAGGGTGCAGAAGAAGGAAGGCAGATGATTCTAGACCATAAATACCTATTTAAAGTAGCACATGGTTACATATTAATCTTATGCACTTTACTTTTATCTTTAATATTGTTAGTAACTCTTTAATTATCCAGAAATCAGACACAATGGAAAATACATTGTGTCTGGACTCTAATGTGACTGTTGGCCAAGAGTTAATCTCGTATATTTTTCTATCTATAGGCTATGTCCAGCAGTAGACTATTATAGCCTGATGATGATGAGATGATTTTTCATACCTATATTTCACTTATGATTTAAGTATATTTAATGGCATTGTTGGAGCTCTAAAATCTCAATTATTTTTAAGAATTGTCTGTTTGTAAGCATTTGTGTGTGGTAGAGAACATTACTGTTATTTTATAAATAGATACTCAATGGTTATAAAATATGCACTCACTATCTTTCTATTAATTCTATCTGCTGCATATTCATATTCGTAAATTATGTCTATGCAAATGAGAACACTGTATGAACCACATGCCCAATATGATATTCCCTTATCAGAATAATTAATGTTTGTTTGGTCGGAGGACTATAAGAGTTATCTGAACACAGGCATGTACTTTATTAATATTGATACTAATTTGTTCTTTGTTCTGACTTGATGTATGTATTACAGTTTCACATTAGGTACAACAAGATTGATTAAAATTTATATTATCTACAAGTTTTATGCTTTTGCTACGTATATATTAATATATGTATGTATGTATATTTAATATGCAATAACAGTGCAACAACTAGGCAAGAGCGCCTTTAAGGATGAAAGCTTTAATACTACTTAATTTTCTTTATATATATTATTAATCGAAGGAGATGTTTCATTTTCGGCTATGAAATGTACTATCAGCTAAAAAGTAGCAAAAAATAATAATCGGGGAAAAATATTATTTCCTGAATTTAAGCGTTCATAAATCATATTGAAAACTGTACAAATTTTGATGTGATGATATGTGATGTACAAAATGTATGTTATACGCACAATGGCCCAATTGTGGGGCTAAGTGTGGATAACACATGTCCAACTAACTAACTAACTAACTGTACAAAAGTAGGTACTATATAATAATGTAAATAATATATAAACATATATGTCAACAATAAATATGTTTTAGAGTATAATTTATTCATTTCAACTATCATACACATCTTTTAAACAAACAATCAACATTAAAAATATATTCATTTAACATAATACTGATTTTGCAGGGTGCACTCCGAAACGAAACATTTTGTTTGTTTGACATTAACTGTCAATATCACATTGACTGATAATAAATATTCCAATGCTGAATTGGTGTTACACTCCTGAATTCATAAGTTTTCATTTAATCTTTAGAAGAATTATTAGTTCTTTGGTGAATATTATTTCAGCAAGAGTTCTTTTACTTCTGATAATTCTAGCATTCTAGGTTATGTATAAATGTCATCTACCAACTCGTCTGGTCATAGCAAAGAGTAAAATAATATATAGGGAAAAGAGAGCCCTCTTACGGGATAAAATTGCAAACCTATTCGACAGTACGCCATCTGCAAATTGGCCCTAAAGCTTATCACATACCTACATAGCTATAGCCACAGAGTATACAGTGTGAGTTTTCATAAAGTGCACATATGAAAATGAGTGAAACTAGACATTTTACCCGTCAATCTACGTAATAACACTACATCCCAGCCAAACACTGCTGAAGATTCGCCTCAACCAAGTATCCGGCAGGAATATAATGCATTTTGAAAGATAACGATGCATGATAGGGATGTCCCTATCACGCGTCCAAATCACTCAGACTAGGTAAGCGTAAGCGTCCTATACCTAATCAAATAACGGCTCTATGCTCCACCAAAAATACTGACGAAGAGTAGCCTCGTCCAAGTATTTCACGCAAGGGCACAATACCCTCGTAGTACTGATGATACTATTAGGAAGTGCAGGTGATCAAGTATAGAATCATTCCAACATTATAATTATCTACCTTTAGGTAAGAGAAAAAAGGACAACTGACATATAAACGCATCATTACCTAGGCAAAAATTCTGACGAAGGGTAGCCTCGCCTCCAAGTATTAAAGCAAAAGCACAATGCACTCTTAGAACTAAAAAAACACTCTCACCCTGACCAAGTATTTCTCAGATCCAATGTAAACGCTAATGTTTCAACCCTCGCGAGGGCAACCCTACGAACAAAGGTCTGCAATACTTAAGAGCGGATGCCCAGCGCGTCGCATGGTTCGGCCAGGAACTAATGGCGCATCCTACGGGCAGTCGTAGCTATTGGCGCCTGGCCAAAGCCGTGCAGTCCAACTTCTGCCAGACCATGCTGCCCCCTCTGAGGTATCCGAATGGATCACTGGCTCATCGGCCGCAGGAGAAAGCAGATCTGCTTGCAAATCTCTTTGCGGCCAACTCCCGAATCGATGACTGCGGTTCGCAGCCGCCTAACATTGCCAACTGCGGCTACACCATGCCTGATATATGTATCAGGCAACGAACCGTTCGTGCGATACTGCAGTCTCTCGATGTTCGGAAAGCCAGTAGACCTGACGGCATCCCAGCTGTGGTTCTTAAAAAATGTGCAGCGGAGTTGTCTCCCACACTTACGCGCCTATACCGGACGTCTTACGTCGCAGGCATTGTGCCTGAGGCTTGGAAGGAAGCGAACGTTCAACCGATTCCCAAAAAGGGGGACCGTTCCGAGCCAAGCAACTATCGACCCATAGCTATCACCTCGGTGCTTTCCAAGGTGTTCGAGCGGATTATAAACACCCAAATTGTCCGCTACCTGGAGGATCAATCGTTGATCAATGATCGCCAATACGGCTTTCGGTCTAAACGATCAACGGGTGATCTTCTAGCGTTCGTCACGCACCTCTGGGGTGAGGCTATGGACAAGCACGGCGAGTCTTTGGCTATCAGCCTTGACATAGCCAAAGATTTCGACAGAGTCTGGCACCGGTCTCTTCTTTCCAAGCTTCCGGCCTATGGCTTGCCCCCTCAACTGTGCACCTGGATTGCAAGTTTCCTGCAGAAGCGTCGTATTCGGGTCCTTTGCGACGGTCGCGCTTCCAAATTTATGCAGGTCAATGCAGGAGTGCCTCAGGGTTCTGTCTTATCCCCTACGCTCTTTCTTCTGCATATCAATGATATGTTGAATCTCGGCAACATACATTGTTATGCGGACGACAGTACCGTGCATGGGCGATATCTCGGACATCCTGGGGCCAAACAGGCTGAGGTTGAGGGGAAAAGGCAGAATCTTGTCGTTGAACTTGACCGGACCTTGGACCGCATCTATGAATGGGGTGCCAAGAACTTGGTCGAGTTCAACGCCAAGAAGACCCAGGCATGCGCGTTCTCAACAAAAAAGTCTCCGTTCCTTCCCCTCCCTTCTCTGAAGAACACTCCACTGGTGATACGTGACAGTCTCTCCATCTTAGGTATGGATCTTTGCCGCTCCCTTAATCAGAAAACCTATATCGAGAGCGTCATTAAGCAAGCTTCGCGAAAACTCGGAGTTCTGAACAGGGTGAGGCGGTTCTTCACGCCTGGGCAACTGTGCCTATTGTATAAGGCACAAGTGCGCCCTTGCGTGGAGTACTGTTCTCATCTTTGGGATGGCTCCGCGCAGTACTTGCTGGACGCTCTCGACCGGTTACAGCGGCGGGCTGTCCGTATCATCGGAGATCCAGAGGTCACGAGTTCACTGGAACCTCTGAAACTCCGTAGAGACATTGCCTCATTGGCATGTTTCTACAGAATATACCACGGGGAGTGCTCTGAAGAGTTATTACACCTTATCCCGCCCTCCCCTTTCCTATCCAGAACAACGCGTGCTGGGCTCAGATGCCATCCTTACACGGTAGAGTCGATTAGAGCGCGTACCAAAAAGTTTGGGTCCTCATATCTCTGCCGAACGACCAAGGCATGGAATTCTCTGCCAAGGCACGTGTTTCCTTCTTCCTTCAATCCTGGGTTCTTTAAGCGGGGCGTGAAAAAGCATCTTCTCAGGCCGTCAAAGTAGAGACCTCAACATCGCCTCGGCTACTGTGGGGGCGATGTGGAGGCCACTGCTCTTAGACCACACGACTGCTTACCATCAGGTGGAGTGTGGTCATTTTGATGAGCAAAATAAAAAAAAAAAAAAAAATCCTTCACATCAATTATGACCCGCATACCTTTAGATAAGTTTTTTTGTAGTGATGATACTCCTTTTACTGGTTTCCAGCACATTTTTTGAATATGCGTTGTATGAACATAACTTTCATCAGTGAATACAATATATCGGCCCTCATCGCGATATTTTTTTAATTGCCTTAAATATTGAAAGCGTAGCATTTGTATGTCGTGATTTTCAACTAGAGCTTTACGGTTGTCATTCATTTTCGACCATTCGTAGCCAGATTCTTTCAAAATGGTACGCAGAGTTTCTAAACAGCCATTAAAACCAATTCTTTCCGTTAATACCTGTTTAAGCTTCCTTAATGTTGGTACTTAATTGTTTAAATTCTGTATGAAATGTCGCTATCGTTCTTCGAAGGACACCCATATCAAAATCATCCAACTTGGACTTAGTACAATGCCTTTTCCGTTTCTTAGGAGATTTAAAAATATTTTCTAACGTATCGTTAGACGTACTAGCTTGTTTTTCTTCTTTCAAAATTCGCGTTATCGTGGATTCACTAAAACCAACGGCTTTGGCAGTTCGCCATCTAGCATCAGTTAGTTTATCAACTCCATTCTCCGCTTCATATTTCATTCGGTGGTAAACATTCGCAATTATTTCTTTTCCCTAAAAAAAAGATTACCTATTAAAGCTTACATTTATCTAAAATATTATATATATAAATAATTATAATTAAATAAAATATTACATAAATAATAAGTGATATTTTATATACCTGACTCCGAAGATGCTTTTTGGTGGACATGCTGACGGTACTTGTGCGATCGAATGAAGCGTGCACCTACTTTCGATTCTAACCGGCAACTGATTGACCAATTACAATAGTGTTCATATGTGTGTTGGGTACATATTTTAACCTTGCATGTATGCGTAAATACGAGGGAGGGGCGCGTCATTTTAAGTTGCACAAGCTCTACTAAAGTATTATACTTATGAGTTCGTTCACAGTTAAACAATTGAAATAAGTATCTATTAATTAACACGTTAAGCGCCACGTGTATATGTCATTATACACCCTAGTGCAACTGTCACAAGCCAGTGTATACCTGGAGTAGTCAACTTCAGAGGCCAGTGTATCAGTGAATATACACCGCACCGAACATTTTGTATGGCAACTTTGTAGCCCTGGCCCTCACAAATCGTTTGGTGTATTTGGGGCATAGAAATGTTATATAGTTGAGGAGTTACGGATTTTTTTCAAATAAAACATGTGTATAACCGGTTACATATTATAATATCTAAAGTATTCAAACTATTTTCAAGATAACTACGGCCAAAAGACCTACTGTTTAAAATACCTAAAGATCATTTCACAGATTTTTGTAATAACTAATGAACGAAATCTATAAAGGACAATTCACCTACGGTTTATTCAACTACAATTATTAATTACCCTAAGGTTGATTGAAGTAACGGACGATTCACCTACTGTTGATTTATCTATGGTCAATCAAAGAAAACACAAAATTTGTATTCTAATATTCGTTTTTATAAATTTCTTAATCAATTACACGGACTGTCGACACCGTCTTACTAAGTTGAATGCTCGTTCCTCACTGCTCACTGCTGAGCGATCTTTCGCCAAGAGTTACATTTTTCCTTCCACAATAACCCCACTATTTAAAAATGATGGTTGGCTGTGTTGCCAGTTGGGTAAATAAAAACTCTCGAACAGAATTATTAACAAAAATAAATCATGACAATCTTTTAGATTAATCTAAAAGATGGACTAAAAACCTTTTTTTAGTCATCATAACTATTGTAACAATTATAGAACAATGCGGCGCTTGTAGGCACTTGAATTTTAATTATAACATAGTGTTGCCCCTTGAAGTTGTCATCTTACCTGCCTGTAAGTTCATAGAAGGTAGGTATGTATTTTTGCATTTTAAAGTGTCCTACTGTCTATATGTATATGAATATGCAAAACAGTTCAGTACCTACCATATTCTTCTCTGTTTGTAAATTAATTTTCTGTTATGTTTTGTAGCTATCAACGAGTTTTATAATTATCAATAAGTTATTAGTGTTATTAGTTATTACCAATGAGTTAAATTCTTTTTAAATATTGGAAATATGCAAATTCATATATGATTATGGTTGAATTGCCAGACCACTGAGTGAACATAACTAGGAAAATGCACAAGCGAAATTTTGTATTCCTATTAAAAGTTCACTGCATAAGTTTATATTATGAATGAGTTCGAGTAGGTACTTTACACGTAATAACAAAAACTTGTACTTACTAGTTTTGTTTAGTTGTATACATATGTATTTGCTATTTTGCGCACCTAGATGAAAAGGCACTTGAATTGAATCAATCGCAATGTCCTTATGATATGAAAATTATTGTGCATGTTCACCTGCAGTGCATAAATATACTTATAGTAGGTACAGCTGATAGCATAGGCATAGTTAATAGGGCAGACTGTAATGATGTGGCGCCAGCGACAACGCACGTGGCGGCAGACGAATGGCGCGCGATGCGAAGCGGCGCGGGCGGCGGCGCCCGCTTCGAAGGCCACCACTTCATTGCGTTCAATTTCATCACTCTTTGACATTAGATATACCGTCAATACAATAATTTCTCGTTTGCCTAAATCAATAGGTACTGCGTACTAAGCCGATAACATAACGAAACCATCGAGAAATACGTTTGTCTTTATAGTAATCAAGTTGGCTTTGTATTTTGTTTATCAGTAAAAAGCATCAAACGCGACAGCCATATAAATATTTATATACCGAGGTACTTTCTTAATCAAATCTTATCCTTAACGATATCATACTAGATTGATAACATTTTGCTCATAATACATACGTATACACATACGTATTGTATGTAGGTAGCTATATAACGTGTGCGAAATAGGAGCGTAAATACAGCACTTTATCTACTATTTGTGTGGTCTCGTAGGACCTAAGACGGCTAATTGGGGTTCATGCGGTTTTCTGGCTTACGACTAAAAACTAGTCGCTGCATTGTAAAGGCGTTGCACGATTATCGTTTCGGCATCATACGCCGTTTTGTGACTAGTCGTACGTATGCCAGTTTACAGTAGCCTACAGCTACCAAAAATTATCTCATAAATAGGTACGTGCACGTCCGATTTGATATTGAAATGTTACACTTATGTATATTTTAAGCGGTATTAAGATTTTCTTAAACGAAAAAACCAGTCAATGATCTTTTGACATACGAGTCACTAGAGGCTCGGTGGCGCAGCTATAGTAAATGCGACTGCTGTGCACGAGATCTCAGTTTTGATTCCCAGATCGAGCAGATTTGTTGAATTTTATTTTTAAAAGAATTGTACGGAGTCTGGAACTGTATCCATATCAAAACCAAATTTGGCGAAATAGGGGTGTAATCCG
The DNA here is from genome assembly GCA_963564715.1 of Catocala sponsa. NCBI lineage: Eukaryota > Metazoa > Arthropoda > Insecta > Lepidoptera > Erebidae > Catocala > Catocala sponsa. The sequence continues at coordinate 12,917,715 of OY751338.1, read as the reverse complement.
AGAGGATTACAGGTGGATGAGAATCCACCCCTGCCTAACGTTTTGGCGATATAGGTGTGGGACTATGTATGTTATGGGGCTAACGAGACAATCTGATCACTATTATCGATTTAGATATTTGTTCGAAAATTACTTGTATCCATGGAAAACATTCGGAACAGAACTGTTATTGTTAGGTCATTCGGACAAGCCACGCCACCCGTCTGCCGACTATGTTCTTGAACCGCGTTATCAGTGATCTAATTTTAGTTTCACTGCGATTCATTTGAATGATTAAGTTTAAGTGTAAACAGCATAATAACCTTGCTCCAAGGTTTAAGTGGGGTAGATTGCTCGCTGAGCTGTCTTTTTGATACATTGTGTCTGTATTTAAAAGTCAGTACAGCGAGCAATCTACATAGTATGTACACGCATTATATGTATATACACATTTGGCCTCTGGCCACTTTGCCAATCTATCCCGATCTGATCCACTGGGTGAGTTCTTAGTAAAAACTAATAACCAACCTATTTACCGCGTAATTAAATGTGGGTCGCTATATTATTGAAGATCTACTTACTTAAAAATATTTGTACGGGTCCCTACAAATATTTGTAGGGACCCGTATCATAACGAAAAACCGGGACGGTATAGAGCGACATCCGGTGCCACATATTTTATAGGCACATCACTGGGAATATGTATGGTAATTGGTAATCATATATTTTTGATACACAAGAACGAGTATCTTAAAACTTCGCGAAGCTACACATTCTGCCTAGACACGGATGGCTGATTTTCATGCATCCGTGATAATAATATTATAGCTGTGCTTATTTAATTGACGGTATCAAACTATTCTTAACCCTAGAGTACTAACCTTATTTTTTAACCACTTAATACTAATAATCGCTTGGCAGGCTACTTCATAAATGATACAAGATTTTAGAATAATATATTTATTAAAATTTGAATTATATTTAACAAAATAACGTAAACGGATCTCCTTTCCTTAAATTTAATGGCACATTTTCCTTAAAATTATAATTTCAGTCTTAAAATCAACCTTAACTCTAACATTACCCTTGCTTAAACAGCCTTTAGAATAATAATAATAAAAAATAAATAAATCACATATAGCTTCCAATTTGTTATCTAAATTAAACAATGTTATTGTGTCTTATCACATAAAAATAAAAATACTATTCTAATTATAATATACTTGGCTTGAGAGTAAATTAAAATCAGACTATATTTGTTTATCACAATTACAGCAGTTTGGAGATCGATGTTCTAAGCAATAATTTTTGGTACACTTAGCACAGTAATAAACGCTCATCCTTCTTTTCTTGGTCGGGCAAAAGTTACACATACTTCGTTTGCCTTTTTTTATAGTTGGTTCTTCAATATTTTGAAGATCATCTTCAAGCTGGCACGTGGGTAAAAAAGTAGGATCGGCCACACTGTCGTCTGAATCGTAGTCCTCAACTTCTAATAAATCTTCGATTTCACTGTCCGAATCTTCGTTTTCTAAATAATTTGTTATTTGGTTCTCGTCCAGATTCATCTGGGAAACAAAATGACCAATTTTCAGTTTCATGAAACTTATAAATAAAGAGAAAATTGCAAAAAACTAAAAAACGGCATGTGTAAAAACTTACCTTTAACACTAATGATCGCCTTCCAGGCGATCGTGAGGTCAATAACTCGATACCTGAGTATTCCCCGCTGGACGCGCAATCGTTCTCCACCGCGTCGCTGGGTGTACTGTTTTGGCGCGAACGCACGCTACGATACATAAACGTAATTTGGAAATATTCTTAAAAAATCAACTTAACGCGGCCTCTCAGGCGATGGTTAGTACTCTAGGGTTAAAATCACACTGAATACCGATACCGTTAGATTCTGAGGTTACCGCACGGTCGCAAGCAAATAATATATACGGATAAGTTATTATACAATTGTATTTCTTTCAAATTATTTGCTTGACAAATTCAATTAAGTAGGTATTAATATATTTATAGAGGTTTGTACCAGAAATACGGAAGTATAAAAATTTTCGTCTTTTTTGGTGGGACACTCATCACTGAAAATAGATAAACTAAAACAGCAAATAATTCATGTCGTTTTAGTGTAGTCAGACTCGCGATACGGATGTATGGTGCCTTGGTGCGCGAGGCAACTCGCATTTGGCGAGTATTTTTAAACAGTTTCTGCCTACAAAGGTATCTCTAGACAATTGAAATTAAACTACTATATACGGATTTTATCGCGTTGTTTATTTGACACTTTATTACAAAATTTAGAAACTGTTACACTACTATTACCTTCGATCAAATATACCATAGATGCACATTCTCATACAAAAACCGCGGCAATATGTGGCACTGACCAGTACTACTTACTTATAAGCAGGGGTCGGAATAGGTAGAGTTTTTAAGTACCAAGTGACGTCAAATATGCTACTACGAAGTACTCGAACAAGCTCTGCTTAGTTTGGGCTAGATGGTGGTGTGTGTATGTGGTAGAATATTATTATTAATATAACGAGCCTCAATATAATGATTTCCTCGATTTAACAAATTTTTCGAAATCCCTTAGAACTGCCCGTAAGAGCTAATGCAAAATATACCTTTACATTACGAATACAGTCATTTATCCAAAAACCTCTTTATAACGAATTTCCAATCATTGCAGAATATACAGAGTGTACCAGAAGATGTGAATCAAATTGTAACGGGAGATTCCTTAAGTAAGGACCTTCCAAATGGGCTAAATAAAAAATTATGTTGTGTTGTTGGTCAAACGTACAAGATTTACTATGGTGCAAAAAAAAATTCACCAAAATAATGCAGCGATTTCAAAACTTAGTCAGTTTAAAAAAAAAATCATGTCTCGACAGGTTCAGACAGGAAAGTATTATTTACCTTTATTTAACGAATTTTGTCAACTTATAACCTTTACATAACGTATCCTATCTCTCTCTCAATTCCACAATAATTTATGTCTCGACAGGTTCAGACACGATAAATTTTTCGTAAGACAATCATTGTTGTTTGATGCAATTGATGCTAACTAATGTAAACGCTGTTGTTTGTCATTGTTGTTAGTTTTAAGTTGCAATGGCTGACCACAATTTATGACTTTTTCTCTTATCAAGAGAAACAAAATGGAGACTAAGCTATGATAACCACATTGTTGATTTTCTATGTTTAGGTATGTGCGAATATTATTTATTGATTGTGATTTCTATTTCATGATAGAAAACTGTGTAAACGTGTAATATATAAATAAACTGTTTTCAACAATACAGTGTTTTCATTAAAATGTGTTTCCATTTATTAGTTGAAATCGTTCGCTTTAACAGGGTAAGCAGATGAGTATCTACGTAATGTTGAGGTTAATAAACAAGTTTTCTTGCCTTGTTAAAACGAATCGTAGTCCAACCTAACCATATAGAGAACAAACCTCATTGTAGCGAATTACTTAGTAAGTATAACGAATATTTTCTAATTCCCTTTAGTTTCGTAATATCGAGACTACACTGTATTAATACGTGAAGCAAAAACTTTGTATCCCTTTTTACGAAAATTGCGCGGACGGAGGAGTATGAAATTTGGCACAGTTAAAGTTTATATGGAAAAGGCGTGGTGAATCCTAATATTTATATAAAACATGCATTAGAAATTATATATAATACGTACGTAAATATTTTATAAAATAAATAGTATATATCATTCCAATCCACCCAAAGGTTGCCTGTAGGATATTGTTGATAGGTAGGTATATGTAACCATAGTTACGAAGAGGTACGATATCAGCCGAATAATACCGAAATACAACGAACGCGATTCAACTGCTTGTGTCAAATGCATGGTTGTGTGCGTGTAGTGTTTTATATTAATTTAATGTATTTCTAATGTATGTAATAAAGAACGAAAATAAAAATAAAACAAAGTAGCAAGCTTAGGAATATCGTCAATTAAAGACTATAGTTAACCCATTTGTTGCGACACCCGTTTTCGTAAACTACTAGCTATGGCGGCGAACAAATATTTCGTGACACGCCTGGCGTGCCAAGCGCCATAGAAGTTGATGACACGCCTGGCGTGCCAAGCGCCATAGAAGTTGATGACACGCCTAGAGTGCCATCAGCTACGTGTAAAAAAAAATATCTTTATGCTTTTTTTTACTTGTTGAGACGTGATTCAGTTAGTGGACTTCAATCATCGGTCGTGAACGGAAGGATACGTTGTTTTGTGGTATATATAAAGCGGCTAACAAAGTGGTTTCAGCGAATGGAGGGTGAGTTATTTTTTCATACGCATGTTGTAAACCTTTTGTACTATTTTCTTGATTTGTTATAGTTAGGTTATAGGGGTCCGTCTGTCAAGACCCTTTTTTCAGGCACGCGTAAGGGTATTAAGTTAAAATTTATATCAAATAGCAGCATACGTATAGGAATAAATCTGGAAAACGTAAATATGTATTTTGATAACAAAAAAAGCGAATTTACTATCGACAAACAACATAAAGCTTTTTTGGGCTCATACTCTTCCAAGCAATATCAAACCTTAAATATATGAACATACGATACTTGATGGGTGCACTTGTGTTCTTGTAAAACGGCCTAAAGCGGTGCGCCGTCAAAGAATTACAAGAATTTGTTGTAGAATATTAATTATTATTTAGATTATGGATAAATACTGTAATATAAATGAAACAGGCTGGTTGACTGATTTATTAAAATAATATTTTTAAGAAATGTTACTAAAAAAAAATGTTGTTATTATTTCCTGATAGGACTACTATCAGAAAACCATTGCATGTTGATAGCCGTGATGCAGGCTATGCCTAGTGCAGCTATCATAGTTTAATTTAATATGTGTAAACACGACTGCATAATAAAGGTAATTGTTATTATTATTAAAAACATATTATATACTATATTTATATGTATTTGTGTTAGTGAATACCAATATATTTAGTGTCAATTAAACGAAGGCGAATTTTTTATTTTCACTATTTAAACTCTAATAGCCTAGTTAATAATATAATAACTTAATAAGTATATTTAAATACACTAAATCCCAGATAATATTGTACTTCTACAGGTTAAACTTGGTAGACGTATTGAAGAATTTCGAAGATTCAGAATTTCCGGTAATTTTAATTGCAATGCAACAAAAAAGGTTGTCATCTCCTGACATTTTCTAAATGGCATAATATCCAGAAACGAAGGCTTTGTGCATAATCTACTGGGATAATAACGAAAGTTGAACAAAACTTTTAAATATCGGAATTTGAGCACGCACAACGAATCATAACATGACACGACTCGCGTGTCACGCGCCACACAGTAAAATATTACATGGCACGCCTGTCGTATCATCCGCAACGAATCGGTTAAGTAAATAATCATTTGTTTGAAAAATATAGGTAAATTAACCTTTATCATCATTACCATCTTTCTTTTACCCCGGTGAGCCCGACATAGCCCCTTTGCCCGCCCCCGCGGAGGGGTATGCGCCAAAGAATTCCGCCACGTAAAAGGTAAATTAATGTGTATAGATCGAAATCTAAATTAAATGTGATTATAAGCGTATCGTTCTAAATAATAAAACCTTAATAACTATCAAACTTAAAATTTATATCAATGATGGTCGAATTTCGCCCACTAGGCGACCGCTAGTAATATTTTTACTCCAAACAGCAAAAGTGGAATGTATGTAAGTATGTATTTATCGTTGACTAGTTTTCACCCGCGGCTTCCCTCGCGTAAATGTAGGTTAGGTTGGGTTAGGTTTGCAACAGTTATTTTTTCTGAATGAAAGGTACCCTATGTCCTATTTTGTACCCCTGACAACGTGTATCCAAAATTTCATGTTGATTGGTTGAGTAATTAAGGCGTGAAAGCGTAACAAACAAACAAACTCATTTTCGCATTTATAATATTAGTTAGGATAGGATGTAGCATTTTTTATATAATATTCGTGTCGAATTGATTGGTTAAACTAGGGATATTATCAATGCAATAAAATAACGTTATTATATTGTAGTGCTACTGTGCTAGTGGTGGGTGAGACTAAAAGTCGTGTGTCACGTGATTCGTCCTGCGGTTGTGCGGTTGGTGAAGTGATGACCCGATTAGATTACGAGACATTGTGTGTCACTTGTCAACTTCAACGGTTCGTTATATTTAGATTTTTCGACTTCCACGTTGATTGATGAACACGTGCCTGGGATAATGTGTATCGTCTGGAATTGTGTTAACTGACGATAATTGCCCAATAACTATTCAAATATTGTTTGGAACTGTGTTAACCAACGACAATTATATTATTATTCAAATATTGTTCGTTTCTGATAATAATTTGTATTTCAAATATAATCACGAGGTATCCAATGACACTGAATAAGTGTAATTAGGGCAGTATTATAGCAGCAACACGTGGCTGTTTATCACTTCAATCTTTAAATAGGTAGGTATAATTTATATAAAATATACGAAATTAAAATAGCTAATATGTAAGTACATTCTTTTGTTTGCTTGTTTACTATAGTCTATTTGAATGCATTGTATGTTCAAAGTCATATCTATAGTAGGTACCTACATTTAAGAAGACAAACAACCATTGTACTGTTACGGTTCCTCTAGTTTACGGGCGCTTGCACCATCAGAGATACCTATGGCGCTCTGCCAATACCTCAAAAAATAAATCGATGAGTTGTCAGTGCAAATCGCATAAAGATCACCCAAAGAGTCTGGACACTAATTATAGCAGGAAAAGATATCTTAAGGTTGCTTGACTGCGATCTTCTTGAGGTTGTTTCAGTCGAGATTCTGTTGTGCCCTCTCTATATACATATAAAAATAAATCCCTGTGTCCCTTGGTCACGCCATAACTTTAGAGCATTTTAAAGATTTGTAATACTTTGTAAAAGGTTCTTACGGAAAGGAAAGTTAAGAAAATAATTTTTATAATATCTTTAATAATTTCAAAAAATTAAACGGCTAATTTAACCTCGTGAGTTTGACAGTTCGTCTTCTAAGACAAGACAACGTCTGTCGGGTCAGCTACTTTTATATAAAACTAGCTTTTGCCCGTGGCTTCGCTCGCGTTAATTTAGAATTTGACAGTCAATTCGGGTCGTACTCTGCTAGTAATAATATAATTTAACTAGATGTTCCCGCGGTTTCACCCGCGTTTATCGTTACTGCGCCGCCCCCGTGGGTCGTAGCGTGATGTTATAATATAGCCTATAGCCTTCCTCGATAAATAGGCTATTCAACACTAAAAGAATTTTTCAAATCGAACCAGTAGTTATCACGCAGAATAAACCAGGAGAAACATCGTTTGTACTATGTCTGCAATGGGTAATTATTTTGCTGCAATGTTATTTTAAAACTGCGATATCTCCTAAGATATTCATTGAAATCGAATGATGTAAAGGGCAATTTTGTTTTAAATTAAATACTTGTGATGAATAACGCATTTATTTGGATAAGGATTAATATCATGTTTATAATAATACCTTGGCAAATAATGCATTATTTTAGAACAAATTTGGTTAGCATAAAAATGGTTATAGTGAGTCAACCTTAAAAGATAGACATATGCTGCCGCGGACTTTTTTTTAGAACTTTTAAAGGGTAACAATTCTGTCATACATGATTTTTGCGAAACTTTAACTGTTTACGCAGCGCACGCAGCGGAAGCTCTCAAAAGGAAAAAATACCCTCCGATTTTGAAACATTCTTCATTGGTGCTCAGCTCCTATTGATCTTAGCGTGATGATATATAGCCTATAGCCTTGCTCGATAAATGGGCTATCTAACACTGAAAGAATTTTTCAATTCGGACTAGTAGTTCCTGAGATTAGCGCGTTCAAACAAACAAACAAACAAACTCTTCAGCTTTATAATATTAGTATAGATACGAGTTATTTAACACAGTGGTTGTTAATATTGATAATTATCAAACCATAAATTAATAGGTATTCTATGGTAAATCACTACATATTTTACAAGTCATTACAATTTACCTTAAGTTAAACGCTGATAGCACTAGATATTTCTAATAATATTTTGCATTGAATGTCAATAACAACTTGTAGCAGAGGAGATGGACATTTTTGCTTGTACACTGAGTGAATTCACAAGGATAACATTAATTACGTAATAAGTTTTAGAAAATAAGTTGTTATTATTAGGTTTGCTTCACTATTGCATTGGGTTTGCCTGTAATAATAGTAATTGAAAGTGATGATTATATAAATAAATAAACATTATAAATAATATTATAATACTTGGTTTGACCACGTAGATCCTGCTAAGTCAATGTCAATGTTTGTAATACCTACATATTACTGCCGTGTAAAAACATCTTTTACACATTTCTGTTTTATTTCAATAAATATATACAATGAGTTACTAGATTCTTATCAGTGACAATCGAATTTTGTTCGTTATCCGTGACTGTATTGCGCGCATGCGTGCGTTCGTGCGTAAGCGCTTGTTGCGTGATTAATATTTGTTGTTAGAATCGATTCTTGTTTAGTTTTACTTGTAAATGATTAACTGGTCGTGATTATCACGTGACCCCTTTGAATAATTATTATCTATATCTCATTCATTATCAGAGCTCATTTCAATCATTAATTCTGCATAATTAAGTACTTATACAGGATGTCCGGTAATTAATGGATAAACTTGAAATGTCTTATAGTAGAATGGGCGTTCAGAAAAAAAATGAAAAGAAATCTATCCTAACAGTAGTTAGGATAGATTTCTTTTCATTTCTCAAAAATTTCATCAAAAATCATATCTCAGGTAGTAACCTGAGATATGATTTTTCTTGTACACTACGACCATAAATTAATTAATTCCATCGGTTTTTTGTTGTTTTATTATTAAACACTAATTATGCTACTAGATCGACAGTCAAAAGTATGAACAGGTATTGTACTTTTTTATTTTTCCTGAACGTCCATCAGTTCTACTATAAAACATTTCAAGGTTATCCATTAATTACCGGATAGCCTGTATATTAATCCTCTAAAGTCGCAATAATTCCGTACTTCCTCAATCCTTTTAGAAAACGACAGTACTATTACAACTTAATATATTATTAAGTACGTACCTATCATTATAGAAAACCTCATATTGTCGAATTTGGAAAAGCTAGCATTTATATTAGCCTAGGTCCAACTTTTGCCCGCGACTTCGCTCGCGTTAATATAGATTTTGTCAATAAATTTGTATCCCTTGAATAGGTTTATTTTTTCTGAAAGAAGACTGCCGTATGCCCTTTTCTGTACTGGTGACAACGTATAGGTTAGTGATGTAACGAATGTCATATTTTGGACATTCGCGGATGCGAATGCGAATATCTGCTGTCAATATTCAGTTTTGGTTTAAATTTGGCGCCATTTGTCTATGGCTTGGTGACCTTGGCGGCAGTCCGGTTCGAACGAAGTGCGTTCCGTTTGTTTTTTGTTCCGAGAATAGCCGAGTTAATACGAACGCATCCGATTGAAGTGTCATTCCGCTCGCGCCGGTGTTTTCGTAAACAAAACAAGTGAATTTTGAGGTTACAGTGTAAATAGTGATTATAAACATGAGTAAATCAAATTTTAGTGAAATTATAATAATAATGTTTATAATAATAATAATGTTTATTTCATCTCCACAAATTACATCATGTTATACAGTTTATAGTTGACACGAACAATTGCCAGTAATTCGTAATTTGTGGGAGATCTGGAGTCTACACTAAGCCGAAGCCTGTACTATAGATCTCCAGGCCCCCCATTTCATAACATTGTATGGATTGTCAACATGTGGAAAGCGTACGTAAGAGTTGTGATTGTTGTGAATGAGTAAACAGGAACAAGTTTTAGTGTATAATAATGAAATATGGCACTTATTTTACATATTGCGATGCTGAACGAGCTAAATGCAAGCTTTGTAATAAGGAGTATTCAAGAAAAGGAAGGACTACAACTGCAATGAGAAATCATTCGAAAGCTTAGTTTATTTATTGTAGAAGTATTTGTTGATTATTATTTTCAGTTTTGTTCAAGAAGATAATTATAACATTAAAACTTCGGTAAAAATTCATAGAAGATTATTTTTGTTTGTTTACTGTTGCATTTAGTATATAGTTTTGTTTGTTAAATTCTAATGAAAATTTGATTGTTAAGCTTCATTGCCCAAAGTTAAATAAAATAAATGAATGATACCAAATGATAAAGAGAAGACTGATAATGTGATTACGAGGTTAAGTTACTTTTTATTACATTAAAAAACATAAGAAAATAATGGATTTTTTTCATTAACCAACCATTACATTGTGGGCCTCGATGGCGTAGTGGTTAGTGTAACCGACTGCCACGCCTGAGGTCGCGGGTTCGATTCCCGCACAGGTCAAACATTTGTGTGCATGAACATGAATGATTGTCTTGGGCTGGGTGTTTCTATGTATAATATATATGTATTTACAAAAAAAAGTATATATGTATGTTTATCCATTGTCTAGTACCCATAGTACAAGCTCTGCTTAGTTTGGGCTAGATGGTGTTGTGTGTATGTAGTAGAATATTATTATTATTTTTATTTTTATTACATCAAAAAAAAAATATATATTCGCAGTAATTTCGCGAATGCGAATGCGAATATTCGTTACATCACTAGTATAGGTACATATTGTTACGTGCTGGTTTCGAGGGATAAGAATGTAAACAATACTACCGACTAAAACACGTTTTATTCTAACACACAAACTTAAAACACAACACGCACTATACTACACTTTTCCACTATAACTAGCTTTAAACTCTGTAGTATTTTCGCTTCCGTTCGCTCCGATGTATTAAAAACTAATTAAAAATGAAAAATTGTTTATTATCATTTTCTTATATGCTATTTTATAATCAGTAGTTTCAAGTAAACATTACTTGTGTTAGGAGACCCCGCTTTTCACATTACAATAATAATATAATTGCACAAGTTTCACAAAATGTATACTTGACCGCTTACGATTGTAAACTGACTCGGCGAGCGCTGGCCTTCCCCTTTTATACGCGGTTATAGTAACGCCATACCCGGTATGTAAGCAGTACGAAGATTCGAGAATGTGCCAGCGTTCTCTCTATTCTTCGCGTATCGACAAGCTATGTAGTTCCGTAAGACGTCAATAGATGGCGCTGTAATAAATTATTAGAAGGAACTGCTGAGTCTTCCCCACAGTGCCGATAGATGGCACTGGCTGTAACAATATATGCGAAATTTCAAGATAATCGATCGAGTAGTCAAGGTAGTTTACTCAATATATATATGTATAGTATAGTAGTTAAGGCGTTAAACTCGACAAATAAACTATTTCGAATTCGCATTTTTTTTAATATTTCTTATTTTTTACTGTATTAGTTAGTATAATAATTTAATTGGTTTACTAATTTATTTAAAACTTGTGAGTATCAATCCGGGTCCGCTCTACCCAATTCTGTAAATTTCTATTTAATTTAATATTTGATATCCACCAGTCTTTCCGAGCCTTTCAAGCTTATTTTAATATTTTGGTTTTTATTATTATTCAACGTTTTGTCAGTCAGTGAATATTTTCCTTAATTTCTCTAACCAATGATTACGATTATTAATGCTAAAAGATTTTCTACCTTTACTAAGGTAGGTATGTGTATAAAATAATTGACATTACGACAAGGCTCTCAATCATGTCCTAGTTTCATATGATACGCTACGTGGATGCATTTCAAGGAAATGTGGCCGCGTTGTCCATTTCAAGATTTCTGTTACGATGGAATAATTGAAGACATTGCAAATTGTAGACAATTGCGTAAGTGCGTCAACTCGAACAAGATCAAATAGGATAATTATTCAATAATTTGCGTTAAGTGACAAATGTTAGATTCATTTAACCCGTTTTTCCGAAGGAATTAAAGCAATCATTAAAAGAGCAGAGTTCTTTTTAGGGTTCCGTAACAAAATTATAAAAACAAAACTCTTATAATATTATATCGATATGCGATAAAAATCTACAAAACACGTATCTTGTGAAGTTGAAAAGCATTATTTATAATTAAATACTATGAATTAAAGGAAATTGCAAAAGGCAGCTGTGGCCTGTGACAGACGAACGGACATAGGTAGGTATATAGGTAGTACCTATATGTTTCTTGAAAATAGGGCCCAAAAGGATAACAAAAAGTACAGTAACCAGTTAAGCGGCATAACGTATAAAAGGCTTCACTTACTCATAACCATTTTGTAAACCGAAAAAACAGACATAAGAGACCTTTGCTCCTTATTTTCGTAGTTTGTAAAGCGACATATGTATCTAAAATAATAAGAGGTTATTGAAGTCTATTTAGTTCAGTTTTCAAGAAATCAACAAATATCGATTACGTACAAGCTTCGTTACGCGATAGTTTCGAATACATGCATTACACGTAGTCAGATGCCAATAGAACCTTTCTGAATCTTTAATCTTGAATCTTCTGCTATTGTGTGTCATACTAGTTTGTTACTGATTATTTAATATTATGCAGCGTTACGTAAAATGCTAGGTAACGCCTAGTATTAGATGCATTCTATATTACAATTAAATGCGTCTTTTTTATTTCAGCTCTGGTGGGCAGCCTGGCCATGGGAACTACATTTTTACTATCGCCCCTGTCAGGCGTGTTGACCATGCTACTGGGGATTCGAATAACTGCAGTATTGGGTGGTTCTATCGCCACTATTGGCATGTTTCTATCGTCCTTTCTTGTCCACAATGTGGATGCTCTTTATTTCACATATGGCATTATGTACGGATCAGGGGCATCGCTTGCTTATACTCCATCTCTTGCTATCTTAGGTCACTATTTCAAAAAACATTTAAGTTTGGTAAACGGTGTTGTTACCATCGGTAGCTCTGTATTCACCGTCATCATGCCTCCACTTATGGAAGTTGTTATTAATCAATACGGTCTAGCTTGGTTGTTTAGACTGTTAGCACTGTTCGCCTTTTGCATGGCGCTGTGTGGCTTACTGTTTAAACCTATTCCAGTAATGATTATAAAACCACATAGAAAAGAAAAAGGGTTCAAGTCTCTGTTTTTTTCAATAGTAAACGTTCACATATGGAAAAATAAAAAGTATACGTTTTGGGCATTGTCGATGCCCGTTGCACTCTTTGGTTATTTCGTTCCATATGTCCATATCAAAACATTCATTACAGAGAATTTTAAAGATGTTAATGCAAATATACCGTTGCAATGCATAGCCTTAGGATCTGGTTTAGGAAGACTGCTCTTTGGTTGGATAGGCGATAGGCAAGGTATTGACAAAATTATAGTGCAGCAAATTGCCTTTTACGTGATTGGTCTGTCAACAATTATTATGCCGTTTGTGCGTATATTTGGAGTGGTGGTTGCAATGGCGTTATTCATGGGTATATTTGATGGCGCGTTCATTGCCTTAATTGGGCCAATCGCAATTGATCTCTGTGGCGCTGCTTATGCGGCTCAAGGAATTGGATGCATGTTAGGTTTAGCTGCCCCTGCGCTGTCTCTAGGGCCGCCGATGGCAGGGCACATTTATGTTCTCACACACTCTTATACGCTGCCTTTTATTATTGCTGGAATATCTCCATTAATCGGTGCAACTCTAATGTTCACTGTCCGTTACACTCCAGGTGCACTCAATCGCAATACTGCGAATGCAAACGGTGACTTACGCATTGGTGAGTATATATATTTATGCATTTTATGTAGGTAGAAAGAATTCGAGAGGAGTTTCAGGTTTAGGTTTAAAGAATTTATTCTCAAAAAAGACAATACAATCCACTTACATGAGAACAACTTATTTTAACATAAATAATACTATTTCATACAACGGTCGCCTAGAACATTTAAGTATTTAATGAAAGTTCAATAATTATCTTTTAAATGTGAAACGAGCGGTTGCTTTTTATATAATGAGATAATGTGGACTTAAATGAGCTAAATGTGTCAGCATTTCTTATATGAGAGGGCAGGCTGTTATATAGTTGAATGCCTTCAAAAGTGATGTTCTTTTTTCCATAATTGGTTCTTATTTTTGACAGAACAAGTAGACTTGCTCGACGAGTGCTTCGTTTATTTATATCAGATTTTTTAATAAATGACAGGTTTGTATGAATGGTTTTATCTTTGGGATTCGGCGTTTAGTCTCATTTGACAAGTAAGTATACTGGCCTAAGTGACAATTGAAAACTTAAAATATTTAGAGATGTGTCTAACATGATTTTGTTAGAAATTATGAATAAAGAGTTCTTTTAATTTTTTTTTCTGCTAATGTGGCAAACAAGCATACGGTCCACCTGATAGTAAGTGGTCACCGTAGCCTATGGACGACTGCAATACCAGAGGCATCACTAGCGCGTTGCCAACCCTTTAGGAAAAAAAGGAAGTGGGAAGGAGAAGGAGCGGGAAGGGGGAAAGAGGGTGATTGGGCCTCCGGCACTCTCACTCACCAGACGAAACACAACAGTAGGAACACTGCTGTTTCACGTCGATATTCTGTGAGAGGTACTTCCCCGGTCGAGCCGGCCCATTTATGCTGAAATCAGCAAGGCTCTACTACCTACCTGATTGCCGACGAAAATACAATAAGGGACATTTGAATGGAAAGACCTGAAATTTATCGTTCACTGAATATAGGGACGTTCTTGCTATAGTTACAGCTAATAATTATCTAAACTGATGAATCTGTAAAAAGATTATACTACAAACTGATTAACTGCCTTTTTCTTCGTCCCTCCGTTTATAATCGTTTACAATATCAGCGGAATAACTCATGATAATTGCATAACGGAGCTTGAAAATATTGCATATCTGTACTGAGAATTTTAATTACTAAAACTAATTAATTATTGCTAAGGTTGTCGGTGTTATAGCCAAATATATTTTCTTTTACAGAAAATTCACCGACGGGCTCGTTACTTAGAAATGGAGCACCGCATCGCCAAACGGCGTTATAACGGAGTTTAAATTTACGATTAAAAATAACTGCAGACTGCTAAAGTGACTCAAAACTAATGTAAGTTTGTCTACAAAATTATATATTTACATATATCTTAGTATCCTGAGACGCCGGCGCCGCGCCGGGAGTAAAACTATGAAGATATAATGTGAATGTGATCTGAACATTCTAAGAATAAGATTAATTATAAGACTTTTACTTTGGTACTTGAAAATTACGGAAAATTTGTAATAACGTAAAATATATTTATAATGGTAAATATGGTAATTTACCAGCTCTTTCATAATTCAATGAATCATGGTGCAAGTTATATAAATATGCAATTTATATATATTTATTTAAATAGTGCTGTTATTTTGCCTTTTAAACTTTGAGGCCTTGTTGTTATAATTACTCGTTGTGATTTGTAATGATGGTTAATTGCACACAATTAATCGACAACGGAATTTTATTTTCAACAATTATTTTTATCACTGACTTACCTATATCATATTTATACAGGTATATAAATAATTTAAAACCAATGATTAAAATAAGTCAATTTAAGACATGGTCAATTATAATATAATAATTTACTGCACAATGACGGTTTTTAGGTTGGTTTGAAGTATATATACAATGAGTGTAAGTTCTTTTATGAACGCTTATAGCATGCAGATTTCCGTTCTATGGCAAATGTGGATTATTTCTAAGTTTATCCCTTTTTAACATCAAATACTTATTCTGATAAATTTCATAATTACCAAAAAAACAATAACATGGTAATTGGTGCCGTACATGTTTTACGTTAGTGTATTTATAAAGTTACCAAATCATGTGCATTTTAAGGCGATTTAAACAACATAACATACAATGTACATTTATATAATTATAATTTTAATTTTATAATTTACATTCTGAAGTTCCTAGTGTAGTGTTATTTGTATGTAACAGCAGATTTTATCATTTGTTAAGGTGAAAATAGGATTAGCAAAGAGAGAGGTCTTAGAAAGCCTCACAATATTATTTTAAGGTTACTAGTTTATTTAGATTATATATATATATATATATATAAGTCCCTGCAAAAATGTGAAGTCATAATTTTAGACAATAAATATACCCATATTTAACTTAAACCCTTAATTATCTGCGTTATACTAAACTAATAATTATATTTGGAAAACTGAATTACCTAATATTGAAGAAGATATAATATATACTCGGAATCTTCTGTTATCAAATAAAATAAGTACCGTACTTATACATATTTTCCAGAAAGTAATAATAGGTATTAATAGAAATTATTAGTATATGCGCTTTCATTGAGAAATATATAAATTAATAAAATACAGTTCTGTGGTACTGCGCATATAATACAAGCCGACTAGTACCGCACTGTAGTTATAGAAAACTAATTGTCGTAAATCTGATAAATTCGTTGACAATATAACTATAAAATATTTATCAATGTTATTGTTATTGAATGTGTTTTAAGTATATACATATAACGCGTAGAACATCAAACTAAATAATTTTATCAAACAGCAGCCTACTACTTCTACTAGATTGTAGTACGCAATGTACGCATATTAAATAAACAAGAACGCATTTTATATATGCATACTTAATTTTATAAATGGGAATATTTTTTTTTTGATTATAATGATTTCTAGTGAATAACTAACCTACATTGAAATCCATTTTATTGTTCCATTGCAGGATATTTTTGCCTGACATGTTGCTTGTTTCGAAGTTTAATGCTATTATGGGTTAATTGTACAGTTTCTACTGTATTTAATAAGAAAAATATGAAGTATAGTAGCTATTGTATACGATTTTAATAAGGTATGTAGCGTGTAATGGGAACATGTTGTCATATTTTAGAATGGTAATCATTGCAACCCATAGTTAGCCAGGAAAACGCCGAATTAGTCCCAGGGTAAGTTAAACTGTTAAATGTATTAGAAGGGTGCGGTGGCTAGTGCGCTCACGTCAAATAGTTGTGTCAGCCGAAAACATACACTACACATAAACATATTTTTAAGAAGCTTTTAAATTATTTCATTTTAAGGAATTTATTGACACTTTCGGTTTTAAAAATTTACACCTGTTATCCCTGAAAATATCCAGAAATACTGTTTATTGGTTTTGTTGAGGTACATTAGGTACTTAAGGGTAGTAATGTGTGTAAGTTGTTCTATCTAAAAACACACACAGTACCTTCAAAATTAAAATTTCAATATATAATTTACAGCTGATCATGGTTACCATGTGAAAATCGCCGAACTTTAATAATTTCTTTCTCAATTTTAGGGTCTTACATTTTTTTAGACTCTATATTCCTTAAATATGACCACACTTTTGTTACACGCTATATACGGACATCATTGTAGGTAAAACATGATATAATCTAAAATGTATGTTTGTGAGTTCATATTATATTTATTCATTTTAACATTATTATAGTATTGTTAGTAATTAGCCTTACTTAGCTGTGACAGTGGTAAAAGTGACTGGGTTTTAACTTGCCGATTTTTAGATTATGTTTAGATTTAGATACCTAGCCATAATATTAATCACCTAAGTATACATTATTTTAGAAAATTTCATAACAGTTTATGTTTTTAAATATACTTGTGTCACGTGATATTAATTTCAAAAACAATTTGAACCTACTTGCTTTTTATACTTTTACTTTGGAGTTATAAAAGTGCGTTTTATTGATTAAAGTAATAAAAAATTTGTAGGCATTTTGCGGCGTGATAAAATCTATATATACATTATCTCTTCCAACACTCTTACCTAAAAATATATATTTACGTAATTTCGGGGCATCCTCAGAAATTCATAATAAAAGCGCGAATATAGAGTTACGTTACATATTATTATACATCTCATTGCCGTAGTTAATAAAATTTATGTCATATAGCGTCATGATTCGAATTATGTAGGTATCGACATACAAAACCTGTGATATTAAATCATAATCCTTGTTAGTATTAAGCTAAATACTATATTTATGAGTACCTACTAGTATTTTTGTAGGTGCGATGTTGCTGGATATGTATGTACCTAATTATTGAGAAAATATGTACTACTTACTAGAGTAGACAACAAACTTAAGTTTTGTTTAAAACGAGTTGCGTGCTCTCTGACACACTTAGTCATAGCCATACATTCATTTTGCACTTCAATGTGTCGTTGCTGTAAGCAGCAACGAACGACACATTTGAGTGCAAAATGAATTAAGCAATACCGCAATATACCTATGTAAGGACAGATTGTGAATATAAAATTTGCACTAAAACGTAAAAGCGCATAGCTTGACCTAAATGAGCTATAGAATATGCACTCTTATTCGTGTTGCAAATGATCTAGTTGAGTTATCTTTAATACGTAGTATACAAGGTTGATTAAACAGTGAGGCTTTATTTCTGTTTACTATAGTATGTACCACATTCAAGCTCTACACCAAATTTCAGTTCAATAGTAGCAGTAGTTTAGTATTTTTCTGTGGTAGTTAAATAAATTAAGGTCACTTATAGTTCTTATTGTTTAGAGGCTGAAATCTCAAAGTTAACTGAAACGATGTCGAATCTACATCGTTACTTGTGAAATTCGACAACAATTTTACAGCAATTATACAATCAGACCTTTCAAGGAATATATCCGACATGCTCTTCTATCCATTCTATTAGCTAACAAATAATTCGGTTTCTAATTACCCTACCTTCCGTTGGTGGCCGACTTATTGGTTATAGACAACACAGTAACCTTGTGGATAGAAAAATAAAACCGGACAAGTGCGAGTCGGACTCGCCCACTGAGGGTTCCGTACAAATTTGTAGGTACATATTATAAAAAAAAATTGTCTTTACATAGAGACCCTGTTTTTTATGATTTAATTACAAACGTATAGTTTTCAGTTTTTTACCTATACTTGTAGTATAAGACGGTATTACTTGCCAAATTTCATAGTTCTAGGTCAACGGAAAATACCATACCCTATAAATTTTGATTCCCTTGAGAGTGTCAAAATATACGTTTTTTGCTGCATAAACGGCCGTATCTTCTTTTTACGTTAACTTAGAAGTTTGATTTCTTCACAGCTTCAAGAGACTGTAGACCTGACTATATCTTTTAATTTCAACTCGATCCACGCGTTCTCGAGATAAAGGGTCTTGACAGACAGTCAGACAAACGGACGGACGGACAACGAAAGTGATCCTATAAGGGTTCGGTTTTTGCCTTTTTAGGTACGGAACCCTAATAAGGTCAATACTTGTCTGTTTAGTATGTAAATGTACATGGCTTAACACTACTTCAAACTCAAGAAGACAGCCAGGTACCTAATTCAATAGTAATAAACGTACTAACTATAATAATTTAAAGCCAAGTAAGTGGTAAGTCAGAATATCTGCTTATATTGACTAATTGGTTATATCCTGTACGAATATCAATCGAATTAAAAAATGTTAATTAAGCTTTCATATTTAGAAGTGGATGAACTTGAGTGGTCAAGATATCGATTACATTTGTTGTAAAATTGTTATCCTATCGATAAGGTTATTGACAAGTTACAGAATCTTAGGAATCTGTGCTAACTATTGTGTAGCTTATCTTGAGGCTAGTTAGCACAGATTCCTAAGTTTCCGTAACTTCTCAATAACCTTATCGTATAAGATATAAAGATAACAATATGATAAGTTGATAACCAGTCAATATATTTCAAAATTTATGAGGCATATAAATATATTATTTTGATATAAACTTGGTTCTATGGGCAAATAGGCGTTGATAATAATCACCACTTAAAACACTACCTGTAAATGAGATATATCTATTTATTTTTGGTAGGTAATAACTAGAAGGGTACCTATCTAAATAATATTATGTAGCAGATATCATATTTTATTTAAAAAAAACATAAATCTAATGCGCAATTTAGTTAAGCTTTAATATTATTTAACAAATAATTAATAGTTATAATTTAACAGACTTTAACCGAAGCCATTATTAAATTAATATCTATTATCTTCATGTTAGACACTGACAGTGTAGGTATTGAAGTTATCTGATTTTCATTATTAATACAGATGATTGTATCTGCAGCTAAGAGGTAAAACATCATAAGTCCACTTTTTAAGGACTTATTTTTGTTTACCACTTTCTATTCTACCACTATTTAGTGCACATTTAGGACTACAAGCCCGTAAAAACTCGAATTAAAAAAGTGGACTTATTATTCTTTACCTCTTAGCTAAATACATTGAAGATTATAATATTATTATACTAATGTAGAAATAACTGGATGTTGGATCCATCCATACATACATACCTACATACATACATACATACATAGATTCATGCCTGTTTCCGAAAGGGGTAGGCAAATATTGGATCCATACATGTAATACATACATAGTGTGACACGTGGAAGGTGTATTGTGTTTTTTGACTGGTCTTGCGATATGTATCTATCGATATAGACATTATGTACAGTGTGTTTTTACCTGGTTTTGATATGCAAATGCTCTCATTCAACGTTCAAATCAAATGATTGAAACCAATCTGTTGCGCTTTATTGAAAGCTACCATATTTTTAAACGATGCTCAGCCAAATGTGAGCAAATCGTAATCCTCAGAAAATAAATTATAGTTTTTATAGGTATGCTGTCATGTGAGCATGGACATAGTTAATTTCTTTTGTCTGTCTGGAACGCCCGTCCGTGTGTCACACATTTAGTTTATTTTTTTTGCAGCAACTAGTTAAATTATTAATGTATTTATAATTTTCATATTTTGTGATGATTGACCCTCTAAAATATTCTAGAGGTACGTAATTTAATATGGTGCAATACTTTCCTAGGTATTAATATTTTGATTATATTGATACGTTAACCGACTTAAAGCTCACTGTAGATAGGTAATTATATGTAGTTACATATTTCAAAGAAAACTAAAACAAAATGCTACTCAAAAAGAGCATAAAACAATTTATAATAATAATTTGTTAGAAAGCTCTATAGGAGAAGTGGATTGTTTTGATTTTGTACCTGCATTTATTTTTAGACTGCAAAATCCAGGTTTTACTGGATAATGAAAAACGTTATGTATAACTATGTATCTATACCATAACTGTGGCGATGTATGTCATAATAATTATAAATGTGTAATGTTAATCAAAATACTAAACA
Organism: Catocala sponsa; assembly: GCA_963564715.1. NCBI lineage: Eukaryota > Metazoa > Arthropoda > Insecta > Lepidoptera > Erebidae > Catocala > Catocala sponsa. The sequence goes on along the minus strand of OY751338.1, from coordinate 12,896,531 downwards.
AATATTTTAATTTAATAAGTTTCCTGATTTCTTTAATTGTTAATTCCTCGCAATATTTTGGTAACCATGCCAAAGTATATAATAATGAATACCAAAGTGTAAAGCCAGTTATATCCAGCACAAGGTCATACTTTTAGTACTGTTAACAATATAAAAATAATTATCTTCCCCCTTTATCGGGAAATTTATTTATGGAACTCTGTAAAGTTTATTTACTTATAGCGTATTATTTATATATTTATTCCTGAGGGTAGCTAAATTTGATAAAAATAAGGTGATTTGATCCTGACAATACATGTAGGTCTCGAAAATAACTGAGCTGTCGAGTTATTGCGACTCGAAAAAGGTAGATTTGAGTCTCTACATATATCAATTAATTAAAAAAATATTAGTTCCTAAACGCAATAGGCTACGCATTATTGCCGTTATATTTCTTCTTAATCTCAGGGCTAGTGGCAAATATAATATGAACTAATATACCTACTGGGTTATTAAGATACTTTAGTGCGAAGTTTATTTTTAAAGTACGCGCCACCATGTTTCTGTGGATAACTTAAAACATCCGTAATATTTTAGCCACTTGCATGTTTTTGTTCTGTGAGCGCCCGTCCAAGGGCAAGACGAAACCGAGCCGTATATGCCGACGGAATTCTGGGTTTCGTGATTTACTAATTGCAGTTCCGAATACAAATCATTCCTCCGAGTGTTCCTGATGGAAGTTCAGTTTTAGAGATTCACAATATTTGTCTTATATTTAAGTCGTTATAAATGTAGAGGCCAATTTGAATTTAACATTTTAATACTTATACTAAATACCTACCCCAGTAGCAACATGGCCACAGTACCCACATATACAAAAATATTTTTGTATAACTGAGCAACCTCATAATACACCACTATTTCTGTTATTCTGTTAATGCTATGCTATAGTTTCGTTGTAGTACTTGATTCTAAAAGTATTGCTTAGGGTAAAATACTTTTAGAATTTAAGTATTTAATAGTAATTATGTGTATTGTACTCTGTTTATTTGTATTTAGGCTCGTAGGTATTACTGTTGTGGTCACAAGTTGTGTTCCTCCTCGCATTAAGATTTATTTTTACTTAATTAAATTGATGTAATGTAACGCATTTGTGATTGACATAACACGACTTGTGTTTTAGAACATAAATTAATAAATTATGTAATTCAATGAATTTATAGTTATTCTTGAAGAGGATTTTATCTCAATATTTTTATTTTAAGAATGTCTAACATGTGAACTAAACACATTGTTACGTTCTAATTTTATTTTAATTTATAATAAAGATCATACAAATATTAATATTTGAAATATTTGGTTATTATTTTATTTATTTACCCAAACCTACAAATGCGATTGTTACTTTATTCATTCATGTGAGCTAGCGAAAGCTACGCGCTCGGAGGGATTCCGTAAGTCGGGGTGAATTTGCACCTAATTTAATTATGTTGCTTACTCGTAAATGTCGAATAAAATATGTTGTACATATATATAAAGAGATATATATATATATATATATTACATACATATATATAGATTAAAAGACTCTTATTAGTTGAAAGATTAGATATTTTAGACTGCTTTTAATAACTAATCGACAATGGTATATAATCAGGTACCTACATACATTTAAAAAAAATTAAATTTGGCCCTTTGGACGGGATATTTTGCGCCACTTTATAAAATCAACCTTACTGGGGCAATTATACCCCACATAGTAAACATTAAAACTTTTTTAAATTGTGCTAGTTATTCAGATTCGGAGCAAAGTATACCTAGCGGGCGCAAAATCACCCCAAGTTACCGGTACTCTGAGCCTACGCGATTGTTACTAAAAGAATTATAAGTGCATCGAAAAAGACCAATAAGCTTTTATCGTAGCCGTTGATAGATCGCAATACTAAAGGTATAATTCGAGTGTTACTGAGCTTACCAGGTGGGATTTGAGTATTGAAGATAGCTAAGTGAGTCAGCGGAACTCTTGGCGCATGAAATGCAGTAAGTGTAATGGAGCTATTGCTATTCTGATGACATGCGGTTTTCTGTAAGAGAGAGCCAACTCATCCTTACTGTCATTCGTTAGGAATACCTATCTTCTTAAATATGGTAATAGACCAACCATAATAAAATTTTGGGGGCAAACGCAGTTAATTTTTAAAGCTGAAATGCTCTATTAAATGTTTGTGTGAGTAGATAGGTATCTATTATTTGCATAATTTATTAAATTTGCTAGTGCTTGTAGATTACAAGAAACTTTTTGTTAGTAGATCTATTCATATTGTTTACTAAAGTATAAATTATGGACTCATTAGATGATGATAATTAATTGAATCGACATTAATTCTTGCATTGCATTGCACGTAATGAAATTTAAGTCAATGTTTAATTAATTGCATTGCTAACTTAGCTTAATATATGTATATGTGCATACATACAGGTAGTAATCCATCAAATGGTCCAGGATATGAACGTTCTATTACACATCATAGTGGTCGATGTATTCGTCCTTGTAATGTAATGAGTCTACGTGAAATCGCGAATTGTTCAAGTGGCTGATCTCTTAATGGATCGTAATAGAACATCGTCATGTACTAAAGTACTAACTAAATTAACATACCTAATTTTGGGAGACTCAAAGCTTAAAATCATCTTAAATTAATTATGCTTAATAATAATTCCTAATGAGATTAGGATTAAAAAAATGAGATTATGTATAACATGACTAAGATGTGAATTAGAAATAGGGATAATTATAATTGCCGATTTGTATTTATCATCATTGATATAATAAGACAGACGTAGATATTGCGTGAATCAAAATATATATTCGCCATTTAAAATATTCAACATCTACATTAAAAAAATTACGCTCACATTTGTGGCGTACCTATGTATATACGCACAACCAACATATAAATTTATTAGGAACCTGGAATCAAACGGAGCATTCTACGTCTAGCCGCGCCGATATCAAGCGACGCGCGAAGGCGATCGATCGGAGCATCATACGTCTAGTCGCGACGAAACCAACTGGCGAACTAGCGACGCCGAGTTGTCAATCCCTGGAACACGCCGATTGGCGTTTTCCGCACCAGAGTAAGAAAACTCAACATTTCTTGAACCAAAATATCTAAAAACTACTCATATCAGGTATTTCATTAGTAAATTCCAAACACATTTGTTGTTTTATTAATATAATATCTTTAAATTTGGGTAAAATATAAAACAACTATACATTGGTTTACTATTGGTGTACTTCCTATGTTTCAAATAGATCACAAAAGGTTGTCATTAAGGGATTCCACTCAGTTACTGTAACTGCTACGTCCGGCGTGCCCCAAGGTTTAATTTTAGGCCCACTTTTATTTATCTTATTCATTAATGACATAGGAGAGTGTTTCAGACACTCTAAGTTTTTGTTGTATTCAGACGATTTAAAAATATATAAATCAATTAAAAATTTAGGTATCTGACTGTAGTTTATGTAGGTGTGATATCGACCCTTTTTTGCTGTATCATCGTGTAAAACTAATGCTGGATTCCACGCACCTATTCCACGTATATGTAGAAAATGCAATGAGCTATTCACTAAACTGGATGTATTTAGTAGGCCTGCTAGTAAACTTCGCAATACATTAAAAAGAGCCATTGAAGATACTGAGTTAAAAATGTAAGAAACATTGTGTAAAATTCAAACTTTTACTTCATAATTTGTTTGATTTTTGCAAAATTGTCATATATTTATAATTATGTAAGCTGTGAATAACGGTGTGGGTTGCACATTTAATCAAACTTTATTTAAAATGTATTAGAAATAAGGACAAAATGTGTAACTGTTTGTTATTCCAAATAAATAAATAAAATAAATAAATACATTACGCCGATCGGCGTCCTCCGTATCTAGGTATGAAAAAATAAGACGCCGATCGGCGTCCGCCGCATTGAATGGGTTAATCATGCCAAATGGCTTGGTCATGAATTTTCGTACAATAAAATACCATTAAAAATAACTTTAACGCATCACCAGCCGACGGGCATAAGCCAGATCCGTAGCTGGTAACTGTTAGGGTTATATTAAAACACGTGGACTGATTCAACTGAGAATATATTTTCACTTTTTACGCCTTCTTATATCCCATTTATTGTTCATACTAGCTTCTGCCCGCGACTTCGTCCGCGTGGAATAGTTACTTTGGGCTAACGTTAACTATAACCCGCGACTTCGTTATCATTATTTTTCTGCGATGTTATTTTAAAACTGCGATATCTCCTAAGATATTCATTAAAATTGAATGATGTAAAGGGCAATTTTGTTTTAAATTAAATACTCGTGATGAATAACTATGATGAATGATGAATAACTGGGCAGGTTATAGGCTATAGCCTATAACCTGCCCAGGAGTATGGACTACAATCGTACCAAGTTTGGTTAAAATCCCTTCAGTAGTTTTTGACCCATGCGTGCATATACAGACAGACACACAGACAAAAAATTTACTGATTGCATTTTTGTCATCAGTATCGATCACCATTCATCCTCCAATATTAATTTTGAATATATATTCAATGTACAGAATTGACCTCTCTACAGTTTTATTATAAGTATAGACAAGTAACGCTAGCACTAATGTGTACAATAATTATTTACACCAATCAGCGACAAGTAAACAAAATTCTAACATTTACGAGGAGTTCTTGAGTGTGTGTGCGTGCGCATAAATACTGCCACTATAAAAACAGATGGCCTCTTCGCGCGTCGCATTAATTGTACTTTTCAAACTAAAAAGCTTTTTAAAGCATGTGTTTGTACTTGTTTTTATTAATATACGACTATATGTGTTTATTTTTCTAATTTCCTTTCCTACAACACGAAACGACGAACTGTTTAAATTACACATAATGATTTTTTCTACTATAGTCAATGTTTGCCGCTAAATATAATAAATAATAATCATTGTTTGTCTTGGTCTGGGTGTTTCTTTGTATAATATGTAGGTATTTACAAAAAAAAGTATATATGTATGTTTATCCATTGTCTAGTACCCATAGTACAAGCTCTGCTTAGTTTGGGCTAGATGGTGTTGTGTGTATGAGATAGAATATATTATTATATAATATACATGTTTATGAAATGAAAACATAAAATGGTTTGCAACCTCTGATAATATGCGGAGTTATCAAGTATATCAATTTTTATTCTTTAAAAAGGATGTTTATAAGATGAGAGAGCACAAAAGAAACATTTATCAAATAAAGACAAATTACTCACCATTTATATCCATAATCGAAAAAGGAAAACCGCAGATATTCCTCAAATTTCTTTCAACAAATCTTTGCGAATCTTATATGGCTAAATTAAATATATTAATAATATAATAAATTATTCTGCTCTCTAAAAACCGTCGTTATTGCAACAATTATGGTGCATTACTGGAGATTTCTCATGGATTTGAAATAAACAAATTCAAATTCATAACAAAATGCTGAAAACGCCGACTGGCGTCTTTTTTTTATTTCATCAAGTGCGGCTGACGCCGATCGGCGTTTACGTTAAATATGAGCCGATTCTGGCTAATGAAAGCGAAATTTGTTGCCGCATTGAATGGGTTAACAGACCTCGAGCTAAGTGAAGCACTGCTCCGATGGACAAGTTAATAATAATTTTAAGAAATCAATAAAAGCATTGGTTTGTGATAGGCACAATATAACATATGGTATTAAGTTTATAAGTATACAGATAGTCACTTATATTATATGATTTAGGGTAAAAAGATAGAAAGAAAGGCCGAGACCATTGCCGTTTACTGAATGCACATCATAATTATGTTCACATAACTACAATTATTCGACGAGCTACAATTTAATATTACTTGTTAGTTAAAACTTACAGTGAAGATAATTTTATATGCAAGCTACCATTGTAGAGTACCTACTTGGATCTATTTTCCAACAAGTTTCGGTCTTATGCAAGCGGTAAGCGTGTACCACAGTCTTATGCAGCCTATAGGCTGAGCAGGCAGTCTGCTATCAGAGTTGGAGTGGGTGTGCGACAAACTGCGTTGAGTGCTTCCAAACGAGTACACTCTCATTTGTACTTCTTCACGAGACGGTGAATTTGTTTTCTGCGTTACCCAACGGAGAGGTTTTGATAATCTGGACAATGTTAAAAAACGATCTACATCAATTTGACTGCACGGATGGCGTACTGGCTTAAGTGGTCGCCTCGCCACTTTCGCCACGCCGAGTGATGTGGATTCGGTCCGACCCCCACAAGAGGCAAAAAATTGTGTGATCCACGCTGTTCCGAGTCTATCTGGGTGTTCTTTGTACCCGTTGTGCGCATGTTTGTAAAGTCTGCCGCAACACAGAAAATATTCCTAGTGCGAGAGTTGTCTTTTTTAAATAGAAATAGACTTTAGTAACTTTCTGCGATGTTTTTTAACCACATAAACGCCGTGTTCATTTATCATAGCAATCCTTAAACCATGAGATATGCTTGCTGTTACATTGGTGAATAATCGGCAAAATCAAAATAATATGTATGACAAAGGCTCCTTAATTATATCTATGTTTGGAATTATAATACATATATCTTTATACATCTTTGTTTATAATAATAATAATAATAATCTTTATTGTAGCCATCAATAACACTATTATATAGAAGCACTGTCCCCTGAACTAAGTTATTAACCTGTATCTCAGGAGACAGTTCCTTCCCACATTACATGTTGACTTATAATGTTATGTTTACTGATACAGAAGATTACAACGAGAAAAAAAAAAGATTAAAGAAAATAAAACAAAAAGGTTACAAAGTTTTTAGTAAAATCATAAATAACTTTTTATTTACGGCTGGTTTGTCATTGTTGTTTTGTGTGTGTTTGTGTAGTGTGTTTGTAAGAGTATGTTTAAGAGTATGTGTGTGTTTGTGTGGTATGTGTATAAGAGTATGTGTGTGTGTGTGTGTATGTGTGTGAGTGTACGCGAGTGTGTGTGTGAGTACGTGTGTGAGTGTACTTATGTGAGTACGAGTGTGTACGTTGCAAACGTTGTTTCTAGTGAATTTATTTAAACATGATTAAATAAATTGATTTGCGACAAAAGATTCTACTTGGTCGTAGTCAATTGTTTTGAGATAACTTAACAGATACTTACTGTACATATGGTTATTCACTTTATGTGTATCTTTGTCACTTATTTTATTATATATACGGGGTGCAATATAGTCATAGTGCCGTTGTGCGAATCTGGATTTGGTGGGTGGTACTGGACATCGAAATTTTCTTTTGAGGGTTTTTGGTAAGTGAGGGATTGAAATGCGGTGGTACCTACGCAATGCTTGGAATATGTATAGTTTTCGGACAGTTAAAACTTCAGTAACCCTATATACTTCAGTTGTTGGGTGTCGAAATGGTAGAAACGACAAAACTTTTAAAACTGCTCGTTGTGCGCGTTCCAGCTCGATCATTATTGTTTTTGCTGCGCCACCCCAGGAAGAAATACAATAGTTAAGAAGACACTCACAGAGGGCTTTATATGTTTGTATAAGAAGTTTGGGAGATGCAACGTCTCTTAGTTGTTTAAATATATAGATGCTCTTTCGTAGTCTACTACTCAACTTAGAGATATGTTGATCCCAGCGTAAATTATCATCCACTGTTACTCCTAGGTATTTTACGAAAGTAGCTCTTGTCAGAAAGTCGCATCGACAGTTATTACGACGCTGATAATTCTGGTTGCAAGGAAAAGTGTGTATTTTTATATTAAATTTTGTATCTGGGCGAGTAACACTAGTCTTTGTGAAGCATAAGTAGTTTGTTTTAGTGGTGTTAAGTGTCAGGAGGTTGTGCTCTAGCCAATGAGTAACACTAGCGAGGCCTTCTTCGGTCACTTCTTTTACATGTCCCCATGTTCTACCGTGAAAAAGGATAACAGTGTCATCAGCGAACATTAAGATTTCTGCATTGACTAGGTCCAATGCCGCAAGATGGTTAATATACGTTAAGAAAAGAGTCGGACCAATCGTACTTCCTTGCGGAATACCGAAAGTGCACGCAGCACAGTTACTCATGTTGTTATCAACCCGCACCCTCTGATCCCGTCCTGTCAAATAGTCCCGCAACCATTGGTGGACATGGCCCCTTATGCCGATGCTATAAAGCTTAGATAAAAGAATGGGAATTGACACCGTATCAAATGCCTTTTTGAGGTCTAAAAATACTCCGATAACCTTATTCCCCGCATCAATTTGTCTTGTTATTGTTGATGTTAATTTTAGAACAGCATCGTTAGTAGAGATTTCTTTACGAAAACCAAACTGCTTGTCTGTTAATAACTTGTTTTTTTCGAAATAATTGACGAGCCTTCGGTTAACAAGTTTCTCCAGGACCTTCGACACGCAAGAAAGCAACGATATTGGTCTGTAGTTCGAAATAGTTTACTTGTTTCCGGATTTGTGTATGGGGGAGACAATCGCTCTTTTAATTCTCGTCGGAAAAACACCTTGTCCTAAGCTAAGGTTACAGAGATGGGTGATAGGTTCTACAAGAATTCTCCTTCCTGATATAATTAGCTTGCTAGTGATATTATCGTGTCCAGGTGCGCTATTTGGTTTGAGGGATGCTAAATATTAATAGTGCGCAAACTGAAGACCTTATTATAATTTTCATGAATAATGGCTGTTACACAGTAAGTAAGTACCTACACTAAGTTTGACAGTGTAAGCTCCCTCGTCGTCTGACGACTCAGTTCGCAGCAGAAGTCGATCAAGTTTAAGGTATAAACTCTGTATAAACGACACTTCAACCGAGCCGCCTTTGGTACACAGTAAGTTGGTAGTCAGCTAAGTAGGTATAGACGAGCCATTAGGACGGAAAGAGATGCCACTTTAGTTGCTCATCCAAAAACCGGAACTTGTTTTATTATTAGCAACACTTAGGTTTACCTAATTAAAAATATAAAGATTGTATTCTTTATGTTTCAAGAATTATTTTTGTACCTTCGTTTTGTTTGAACCTTCTACTCACGTAGGTATAGGTTGTTTAGATACCTACTACCTACTACAAGAGCTTAAAAGTTTCTTCCTAGGTTTACCTACATAATTTTCACCAAAAGTTGTACTTACTCAGAGAAATAATCCATGTCCTTCATAACGTCTGGTAGTTCTCGCTCATCAACATCCGGAATAATATAGCACAATCCAACCAGAATTATTGTAACAATCAGCTCCATTGTCATAAACGTTATTTCAGTCATAGGATGGAACAAGAAAAGAAGGTAGCTGATGATTGATCCTAATTGTCCCGTGGCATGGCAGCATCCGAAGACTGTCGCACGTATATTGATAGCAAAAAGCCGAGGTGTTATGTTGAGTATTATGGCATGTGCCACAAGTCCTGATGCTAATGCGACTGAAGACACGAAGGTATGTATTGTTCCCTGAAATTAGTTACTCAAATGTGGAAACTGTAGGTAATTTGTGGACTTGGATTGGACAAAAAAGTATAATCTCTAACTATACTTTTTTGACCAATCCAAGTCCAAATTTAATTTTATGCTAAGTAATTTATTGATGAAATAATGGCGTCTACTTATCCAAGATTAGAGTTATATTGTACCTTTACCTAGGTACTGTTGAGATATATTCTAAGAAAATAAATCGAAGAATTTGGTTTTATGTTAGAATATGATTTCCAAATAGGTATGCGTTAGTAGATATTTTAATTTAATTATATTTGCAACAACTATTTTGTAAAAGAGTAAGTAATTCAGGCTGAGCGGAGATTTCTTTGTACGACAATTATTGAGTTTTATGTTTAATAATAGCCATACATTATTTCAGATTTTCGTAATGTCTGCAAGATTACACGGAATTAAATGTACGGGCAGTAAGGGCTGTAATAATTAAGACCGAACACGATACTAGGAACGTAGGTAACTGTAGTAGGTGTTATACTTATAAGGTAATATCTATGCATAGGTACTTAGTCAAATAGGTACCTACACGGTTATATTTGCAACTTGAGTCTGGTTAATTATAGCAATGAGAAATTGCATTGCTATAATTAACAACTGTGGGTACCTACTTATAATCTTATAATTATAAATATTCTTACTTTTTCGAAAAACATGACAGCAGCAGTAAAAACGCCTGTGATCATAATATGAGCCAAGAGTAGATATCTTAGCGTCAGCTTCACGGATAAAAATATCGTCAGGCACGCAAGCACGATGATGAAACAAAACACTTTCAATAATAGATTATTGATAGTTTCTAGACTATACATTCGTACGTAAAGTGAACTCCAAAGGAAATAATATAATAGCCAAAATATTGTAGCCACTAAAATGATTACTCTAATGTTATATGTCGTTATAATTCCAACACAAGTAGTTGTTTCATCAAGTGAATTATATGCCTGGAATATGATAGACTATGGTTAAATAAATCGCTGAGTAAACAGTCACCAGTAAATAGTCACTAATAAGTATACTATACTTGCTTGGTAATTAACTGGTCTTATCTTGAAATTACTACAAAGTTTGATGCCATTAATTTTGGCAGCGTTTAGTAGATTTTTTTCAGCAGCAACTGTTTTCCTATTAAACAATAACCATTGCGGTGACTCTGGACTCCATCTAAAAATAATAAACATGTTTAACCTATTAAATCGCAGTGGCTCACTGATGGCCTATGGCTGATATTCTAAGACTTGACAAATTAATTGGTTTTATGACAAGTCTGTTAAAATAAATACTTTACTACTTGTACATAATATATAATTATTATATTACGTAATACAGTTTTTAATATTCAGGTGTAATCATGTACAAGGTATTCGTTATTACTTATTAAGTATACTCGTATAGTTATTAAGTACCTATTGACTGCACGGATGTCGTGGTTGGTCGCCTCGCCACTGCCACTACGCCGAGTGTTGTGGGTTCAAATCCCACACGGGACAAAAAATTGTGTGATCCTCAAATGATTGTTCCGAGTCTGGGTGTTCTTTGTGTCCGTTGTTTGAATATTTGTAAAGTCCCCCGTGACACAGGATTTATTCCTAGTGTTCTCGAGAGAAGTCTTTAAAAAAATAGAAATATGGAAGATATAAGTAGGTAATGCAGGCCATGGTAATATTCGTAAAATATATTTAAAACTAAGGGAGTTTATTTGACAGAATTTAAGTACAGTAAGTATGTACTAGATCAGAGGTTGCCAGACTTTTTTCTCATACACCTTTAAACATTTTGGTGGTTCCGGTGGACCTCATGCAGCGAAACAAGTTCATGCAAGTAAACAATTCTATTAAATCTCTACGAGCTGACCTTTTTTTTTAGTAATTCTCTACCGAAAAATCGAAAAACCATTAGTATGCAAGTTTTTACAAGTAACAGTCGCTAAGCTCGTCGAACAGTCGGTGAAGTCAAGCCAATATTTTAGTTCTTCACTATCGAAAGCAAATAAATTTTCGTGGACCTCCGCTTACCAATTGTGCACCTCCATTTTTTTGTCACGCCAACGTAGACCCCCGTCGGGTCTCCCGTGGACCCCTGGGGGTCCACCTGGACCACTTTGGGAACTAATGTACTAGATTATTAACCTACTGAATTAAAATTAGTGTGTGAATGCAATAGATATATTTTTGGTTTCTTTTCTTCTAATAAATCGTTTAGTAAAATTATGTTGGACTTAAATACATTGAAACAACGGACACAAAGAGCACGTAGGCTCAAAATAACGGTCTGTTGCTTACACGTTTGTATAAGCAGGTACGCAATTGTTTTAAGTATGGCTTTTAACCCGAAGCACTACGCTATCCGTGCAGTCTAAAGTCTAGCAAACTAGTTTAAACGTGACACTAGGTACTGATACCTACATATTAAATAAATTGTTTCAATATTATGTACTTATGTTGTTATAGTATCATACATAATGTATGCATGTTACATAAATGTGATTTAATTATATCTACTATGACGTGTGTGGGCAGAACCTCAGCATTTAATATTAACTAGCGGTCGCCTAGTGCTCGAAATTCGACCAAAGTTTGCCTGTAAGATATTGCTGTTATATGTCATTATATATTGATATATGTAACCATAGTTACGCGCTTCGACTGCGCGTGTCAAATGCATGGTTGTGTGCGTGTAGTGTTTTCTCATTACTTTAATGTATTTTACGCATAATTTAAAAAAAATATTAGCATTCGTCAATTCTTCTCTGTATAAACTATAAGTGTGCGAAATTTCATACTCCTCCGTCCGCCCAATTTTCGTAAAAAGGGATCCAAAGTTTTCGCTTCACGTATTAATATATAGATAGAAAAATATGTTTTTCGATAATCGAAATACCTTAGCAAGATTAAACAAAAACAGCTATATATACAGGCGATAAAACTGTAAGTTTCCCTGTTTGGTATACTGATGGCGAGCGGTATCATACATATCATGCTGAGCAGTCTTGGGAACATCGCTATCATAGACAGACAGGTACGCCATTTATTACTCGCTATTTCACATACTGCAAAAAACCAAAACCATTAATAGCCCGTTGGGCGGACCACCTAATTTAACCAAAGATAAAAAGTAAATGAGAGGGGCCGGCCATTAGGGTCCCATTGCGGTACGCCCCCGGCCGGCACGCACCCACAGTGAAAAATTTCTTATTCCGCTACGCCCCCGGCCGAGACGCTCCCATTATAAAACAACCGGAGAAGACACTTGAGCAAATATACTGTTGAAACAAAAGTGTTCTACAACAACATTTTTTAAACATATTTTTAAAGAGTATATTTAAAACTAATGTTACTAATTTTAAAGCTAATACATGATAGTAAAAACACTTCTGTTTTCAACAGTATTTGCTCAAGTGTCTTCGCCGGTTGTTTTACAATGGGAGCGTCTCGGCCGGGGGCATAGCGGAATAACAATTTTTGACTGTGGGTGCGTGCCGGCCGGGGGCGTACCGGAATGGGTCCCTAACGGTCGGACCCAAATGAGAGGGGTGCAGTATGTTCGTAAAACTGTTTTAGTAAACAACCTTACTAACCGGACCATGGTAAGAGGTTAGCTATCCATGGAAAATTTTCAAAATTGACAAAACTTTGCAACACTATGGTTATTAATACCGCATTTCTATTTGCAACTCTTCTAAAACTAGGTTTAAACTGGTTCGAATGTATCACAGAACTATAATAATATACATTTTACACGTATCCAACACGGATAAAGGCTGTGGGTGCGTGCGAATTATGGGAACATGAAGCTGATTTTAAGATTAGGTAGGTAGGTAGGTACTTATTGCGTTAACTTATCTTTAAATTTCTATATTATAACTACCATTTCAGTAAAAAATAAAACTAATAGAAAGTGCAAAGTCTGGTTTATTCCCATCCAGTAACACCCAAACGTGTAACAGTGTTACTCGTTGGGAATTTTTTTCCCAACAAGTAACACTGTTACTCGATGGGAATTTTTTTGTCCCAACGAGTAACACCCTAATTATTGGTGTTACTGGATGGGTATAAAAAGTTTCATCGAGTAACAGTGTTACACGATGGGAAAAGGCGCGGGTAAAGCATCCCATCGAGTAACACTATTTTTTTATACATTATTTCATCATATGTTACAATCTAGTAGTATTATTATGATTCTACTTAATCACAGTTTTGTATATAATAGGTTTGAAGATGTACCAGGACTACATAACATTATAGGAGATATTTTAGTAGACATAAAATATTTATTCGTTACGCAGAATATGGTCACACTTAGTTTTGTTTAAATAGCTATTCATAATTCCTCGAATAGATGACCTGTTGCACTCGGCAAAACCCACTTCGTACATGACGTCATTAGATTTAAAATCTGACTACTGGCAAATCAAGCTTAGAGAAGAGGATAAGGATAAAACAGCTTTCATTACACCCTTTGGAATTTATTTTAAAAGAATGCCATTTGGGTTACTTAATGCACCTGCTACCTTTTCGGCGTTTAATCGCTAGATTCAAAGTAACCCTGGAGCATGTTACCATGCTGGCATATCTAGATGACCTTATATTTATGTCCAGAACCTTTGATCAACATATCTCTAATTTGAGGGATATACTGCAAAGAATGAGAGAATATAACTTAGCCGTGAACAAAGAAAATGTAAATTTTGCCGCTCGTCCGTTAAATATTTGGGGCATTTTATAACGCCGAGGGTCTTGAAGCCTGATCCAGATAAGAGAAAAGCTATCTTAGACAGACCAAACCCCAAAAATCTTCAGCAATTAATATCCTTCTTGCAGATTTGCTCCTGGTATCGCCGATTTATTAATAATTTTTCAGCCATTGCCGCAGCCACTAACATAACTTACTAAGAAAAATGTTCCCTGGGAATGGAATCCAGAACAAGAAGAGGCGTACACGACTCTCAAACAAGAGTTAATAACCGCACCTGTTTTGCGGGAAGCAGATGACACTAAGCCTTTCGCATTAAAAAGTGATGCTAGTAACTACGCGCTTGGAGCAGCTCTGGTCCAGGAAATGAAAGAGGAGGCTCAGAAAGCCTATGTTAACCGACATCGGCGCACTCATCCCCAATATAAGCCAGGAGATTTAGTTCTTGCTAACTTACATCCTGTGAGTAAAGAAGGGCATAACTGCTAAATTCATACCTCGTAGAGATGGACCATATGTAATCGTAAAGCAACATGGTCCCGCTTCCTTTAAAGTAGCTTCTTTAGATACACCTGATATCCCATTCGGTCTTTGACTCTGACTCCTTTCAAGAATGACCATTCGACTACAGTCTCAGAGCCTGTGTGGCCTCTTAGAAGAAGAGGCCGACCAAGAAAACAAGTTGACGTCTCCACGTCAGTTTCAGAAGTGAAAAGAGGACGTGGACAACCTAAGAAACAATAAATTTCCAGTCCTTCTCGTCGAGACGTCTTCGAGGACTGAGGGGGAGAATGTAACACACCTACTGATTTAACCTTCTTCATACGTTAAAGTGTAACTAGTACGCCGTGTATCCACTAGATGGCGCTGTACTGATGACGTCAGCTAATTAGCTTCGTAGAATTAATTATTTTATGGAATCCAATCTGGAATGCATTCGGGATCGACGTCCTACTTTGAATTGATAATTGAGACTTCCTAGACATCGAAATAACCCTTTCGTCCTCCCGGGGAAAAAGGGTACCTATAGTGCACCTGTGTAGTAAGCTAGTTATATTTTTTTATAATGTATCGATATTGCGCCAAGTCTACCTATTAGTTATTTTTCCCTCCTGGGTATTTCATCGTTGTAACGAAACACCGTTACCCATCTTTATAACGCACAATTAAAATTGTACCTATTCCACCGTCTCGTATACAACATATTTGAAGATGTTGGTACTTGAATTACATAACGTTCTAGGAGATATTTCTTGTAGGTTTGTTGTTGTTGGAGCTCCAGACATAAAATCATCTCTTACAATGTTATGCAGGCCTAGTAATAACTAAAGTTAAGTCGAACCATCTGCGTGAAAACAAATGAACAAATCTATTAAAAAGATCTCCTATAATGTTATGTAGTCCTGGTACATCTTCAAATCTATCATATTATACAAAACTGATATATAATCAATTAATTATAATAATACTAATAGATTGGAACATACATATTATGATGAAATAATGTATAAAAAAATAGTGTTACTCGATGGGATACTTTACCCGCGCCTTTTCCCAACGAGTAACACTGTTACTCGATGAAACTTTTTATTCCCATCCAGTAAGACCAATACTTAGGGTGTTACTCGTTGGGAAAAAAATTCCCAACGAGTAACACTGTTACACGTTTGGGTGTTACTGGATGGGAATAAACCCGAAGTCTGGGCAGACGACCGATAATTCGAAGAACAACCCAACTTCAAACGGACAGTCTATAAAATATTGTTAACAAACAACTCTGCATAAGTATGCTCAACCGACATGACCTCTACAAGATCGTTTTTTATATCGTCAGGTCAATAAGCCTACATAACTTCACTCGTTTGACTTAGACGGCTGGAACGACCGCAGTAGCAACTTTCTTACCTATCTATTAATAAAATAATAACTACCGCAATACGAGACATTAGCAACTCGTTAGTAATGGTTTTTCGTAGGAAACCTTTGATATGGAGTCACTTAATAATCGTAAATATATATTTATTTACGCAAACTAACGGTGCTACTACTGCAATGTTATTATAAGTTTAACCTTTAGTCAGTGGCGTTGCGTGGGTGTCAGCCGCCCGAGGCGGAAGAAAATTTTACCGCCCTCTTATTTAGGTATTTCAATTTAAAAGGATATAAAATACAGTAATTCTAATGAACTTTTCGCCAAGAACATTAATTATTACTGTGTACCTATACCTACTTAGTCTGGCCATAAATACATACATACATAGATTCACGCCTGCTTCCCAAAGGGGTAGGCAGAGACTACGGATTTTCATTTGCTACGATCCTGATACACTTCTCGGGCTTCTTTAACTTTCATCACATTTCTCATACACGCTCGCCGGTTTCAGGTGCTCTTAACCTGGTCTTTGTCTAGAACGTCTCCGATCTGACCGAGACACGTTCGCCTAGGTCCCTTGCGACTGTTCCATTTACACTAGCCTTATAAACCTTCTTAGAAATAGAAATATTTATTTGCATAGAATGTAGGTTTAGTCAGTCTTTTCTCGTCCATTCTTTCTACATGCCCAAACCAGCTTATCATACCCTTTTCTATTCTTGTCACTATATCTACTTTCATGCCGCATCTCTCTAATTACTCTCATTTCGACAGCATTTATTCTGCTCTCATGCTTCCTTTGCCATAAATACTGTTACAATAAAAAAATAACAATATTACCTATGAATTTGGAATCTATCTTTCTTATATGAATATTCATTGTGTTTTCTCATTTTCGCCCCAATTGGTGAAATATTTTTGTGATATTAAATAGAGCGGGGTGATAAAGAGAACCGAATTGCCGTGATAGCATTACACGAAGTAGGTATGGAGCCAAATGCAATTTTTGAAACTACTGGAATAACAAGCGGATGGAAATTCCACGAATTCGACTAATAAGTCAAAATATGTTTGTGTACCGAGCTATTGATAGGTACAATAAAACCTCCTCTGTTTGTGACAGAAACAATCTGGCCGTCAACGTAGTATTCGTACGAAAAAGGCGATCATCGATGGAGCCATTCGACACTGAGAAAAGTTGAAGTTGAAGTTGAAGCAGTGAAAGAAAGAATTCGAAGAAATCCTGTCCGAAAGCAGAAGATTTTATCTCGGGAAATAAATATAGAACCATGTCGCGTATTTTAAAAGATGACTTAGAACTTGCAGCCTAGAAGAGACGCATTAGTCATTTATAAACTGATAATTTAAAAATGAATAGGGTGGTATAATCAAAACAACTTCATAAGCAAAGAGGGGTCACAGAAAAATTGTATTTACTGACGAGAGTTTTTTTTTACTATTGAGCAATGTTTTAACAAGCAGAATGACCGAGTTTATGCTCAAAGCTATATGTTTTGAGCATAAACTCGGCAGCGTCTCTATAGAAACTTCCCAATTAATTAGCCGAAAACAACATGGATATTATCCGAATTCAGTGATGGTTTGGTGGGGTGTTAGCTATCAAGCAGTGACTGAGCCATATTTTTGTGAAAAGGTGTCAACACATCCGCACAAGTGTATCAAGATACTATTCGATTTGAGAAGGTGATTAAGCCTCTATGTTCCTTAACGAAATGGTCTTTTCAGCAAGACTCAGCACCTGGGTCATAAAGCTTGATCTACCCACAAGTGGTTGGAAACGAACGTTTCGGACTTCATCAGAGCTGAAGACTGCGTCATCTAGTCCCGATCTTAATCCGCTGGATTATGATTAATGGTCAGTTTTAGAGAACATGGCATGCCCTAAATGCCATGGTAATTTGGAGTCCCTAAAACAATCCATAAGATGGGCAGTAAAGAATTTTCCCATGGAGAGAGAGAGTGCGTGTTTCTATTAATAAATGGCCTCAATGTTTAAAGGCCTGTGTAGCCAATGGAGATCATTTTGAATGGGCTTCATATATTTTTAATGATTATATAAATGTATAAACTAACAAACATTACTGTAATAAAAGGGGTGTTATTTAATTGGTTAGCATAGTATTGGTATTATTGTGAGCAGAAAAATATAATCTGTGAGCAGAAATAGCTAATTGATCAGCAACTCATGGCCAGCAAACCTTAAAGAGATCATACTAAGTCGACGGAGCCCCGCTTGGCGGGGCTCCTATTTTTGGGTGGGTTTAAAAAAAGGAACCTAACATAACCTAACACTTCCGAGACGGAATGCAGTTATTTGAGGCGTATAGATTCTCGTTATGCTGTGCAATATTTGCTGACCAATTAGTATTTTTGATGATCATTATATTTAATCCCTAATAAAAGTAATGGCCAAAAGATTAAAAAAAGATTTTCCCGTGTAACAATATTTATGGCAAGACTAGGTACTAGTACATCTACCCGTTCCTCTTGTTTGTCATTGAAATATTATTATTATATATTGTAAAATTTTGCCGCCCCTCTTAAAGGGCCGCCCGGGGCGGGCCGACCCTGCCGCCCCCACTACGCTACGCCACTGCCTTTAGTGCATCAACTTTTTTAACTGTAGCAAGCAATGAAAACTAGTTCATTGCCAATGTGTTTTTGACGGTCTCTGTGGTCTACGAAGGTCATAGTATATTTTACAGAATGTGAAAATTACATGTACGATTGTGATATTAACCACGGTTGCTATAGATTATAGACGCTTGATATAGATACTATTGGTATCTAACTCTATCAATGGTGCGATGCTGATTTAACAAGTGCAGTCGCCGTCCTGCCAGCATCAAGGACAAATATTTCTTGTTCTCCACTGGCACATTGCCAGTTTAAACAGCCTTTAATTCGTACCTAATACAGAAACACAATGCATGGTTATATGGCTGCTATCTACTGGACACCGATAATAGTTCTCCAGGCGCATCTTGAATAAAATGTTTACCCTACCTCTCTTATATTTTAAATTTGAATACATGTATCATTAATTAATTACGTAATAAACACCTCGAGTACCTAATTGTATCTATATACCTAGGTAGAGTCCCTCTTGTAGTTATTAGGTTAAAAGAATAAATGGAATGTTAGTAGGTATACCTATGTACATTATGAATAATATTTTTATTGCGAAAGTAAAGCCGTCTGTTTGTTATGTTTTCATGGCTCAACGGTTGAAATTATGTACCTATAGAGAACCTCGGCATGGGCTTAAAAACGTAACTGCAGTCGCGCATACCATCTCGTACAATATGTATGTCTTTACACCTAGATACAAGATTTCGCACACTTTATTTAGGTTCAGGTTAGGTTAGCTTATATAATGTGTATAATAAACCCTGTCCGATCCATTAAGGGCTTGTTTCTCACTTAAAACACATGCTAAGAAAAATAATAAAAAATATCTATATCATCGTAAAAAATCTTTATAATATTTTTAAGTACAGTATTGATCAGCATTTTTACCCTTAAATTACTGAAATTTCGCACAGTCTAACAACACTCCACTAAACTTGACAAAGACGCGGAGCGTGGCATACTTTTGGCGGCATTTTTCTAAGGCGTAGTAGGTATAGCGGCGCGGCATCGATGAACCTTTATGAACTTTAGTGTATATAGGTAATCTATTAACATATTATTTTAAATAAATTAAATTTACTGGGGTAATTTTTTTGATCGATTTATATAAAAAGGATGTCACTTACGGACCTACTCATAATAAGCTACTGTACAACACCTTTAAGGATCAGACAGAGATTATTATACACACTGTATAGCTGATACACCTGATGAATGATGATATAGCTCTGGAAACATAGTAGGAGACGAAATCGGTTAATGCGTTACTAGACATAAGTATATACTTAGGTAACTACCTAATAACTCCGAGAATACAAAGGCGTCTATACTTTGTGACTAAATATCACATGTTTGTGCAAATTATCCAGAAGTAGTACTTACTCATAAGCCATAACATACTTATTCTAAATTTATATTCGTACTCACTGTGGTTTTGCAACGAATATTAATATTTAATTTTATGGCACATCCATAACTAACTTGGTAGGTAAATAAAGGAAACGTGATAAAACAAATAACTGCTCAGTTTTATTATTAACGCAATTAATACACCTACTTATTGGAGCTTGTACACGTGGCAAGTAGACAACTTGCGCGGCTTTCACACACAATTTACTATTAGTTAAATGCACAGGTCACTTACGTCAGTAGTTTTCTCTACCTTATCGGTCAACTCGTCTAATCGATACAATACATACCTATCAATTGATAAGCTCCATCATGTGTCGCTTCTACACTTAATCAGTCGGGCACGATGTGTTTTATGTTACCATCTCACCGGCATTAATTGGTATCGATCAACTGCGCCTTATCCACCAAATAGCCTTGATTGATCGAGGTCGATCGGTTAGTTAGAGAAGCACCTTAAACCACGCAAGTGCCTTAACATACCTACGCATGTAACCTGCATCGTGTACAAGACCCATTAGAGTAGGTAAACGTAATACGCCTTTTTCCTCCATTGTTAATTGTTAGGTACGGATCTCATCTACATTTTGTTAGCTGCATTTAGATCCTAAATAATTAAAAGTGAACCTATTACTAAATAACTACCATGCACGGTTCTAGGATATGTAGCTACTGAGATTTTCATTACAATAGAATACCAGTACGACACAGGTATCTATCTCAGCACCGGTACCAATCCCAAAATTAAAACCAGCTCTGATATACGGCTGGTCCAACAAGACTTTTAAGAAAAGAAAGAAGACGAAACATGAAAACACAGATAAACAATATACAAAGAGTCTCAACAAAAAATATCAAAAGCTAAAGTCTTATCTAAATTCTCGACGTGATCATAATAGGACCTAGTTTATCTGATGCCAGACTCATTAGTAACGCCAGTTTTCAACGACGTCCTCTTACTATTTTACACTATTAAAATGCGTGTTCCATATCCCCAAGAGTTAGACAGAAGGCAATACGTAGTAGCTTTTATACCGCCTTCGTAATGTAAGTAGGACAAGTTGAATAGTAGTTGCGTGACAAGTACGTATGACAATGAGCAAATGATCGCCTCGGGGTATAATCAATAACAACATCAAGTACCTAATTAATAATGCAATGTTCTCTAAGAGCAGCTTTAAAACAAGTTCTTCTACTCATAAATTATCGTGATCTTACCAAGTATCAGTCCCATATACAGGTTGGCGCTCCCAAACAATGATTTCAAAAAAGCGATTAGTCGAAACCATCCTTCTGAATCACAGAATGTGATTACTAAGCCAAATATCAGTTCAGCGAACACATCTAAAATTATAGCGGTCCTTCTTCCAAAACTGAAACAGTTAATAGAATATTCTAATATTCTATGTATCACATACACACAACACCATCTAGCCCAAACTAAGCAGAGCTGGTACTATGGGTACTAGACAATGGATAAATATACATATATACTTTTTTTTTTGTAAATACATATATATTAGGTATACATAGAAACACCCAGACCAAGACAAACATCCATGTTCATTGTTCATGCACAGAAATGTTTGACTTGTGCGGGAATCGAACCTGCGGTCTCAGGCGTGGCAGTCGGTTACTAACCACTACGCCATCAAGTACCTAAATCTTTTAATAACTTTAAACTGATGATGACCATTATCGGTTTTCGGATAAAATAGGTATTAGTCTCAAGTAAATAAATTTTATGCATATTACTTCATTTAACATATTCAAAAGAATGGAATAGAGAGAAGTTTACTATTGTTTAGTAAAAGCATTAATAGCAAGTTGCGCGACTGAGTCGCGGGCAACAAATATATAGCACTATATGCAACAACAACAAATTATTAGCAGCGTGTGACGCATACGGCATAAGTATGTATTACGTTTGCGGCACCTACGCCCTGGAGACATGTATAGCATGGGCTTTGGCTAGCAGAAAATGCACGGCACACAATAACCACCAAGATATATATGTATATAGCACATAGAAACAGCATCGCATGGTACCATTTTTAATTAACTTCAGATAATATAATTAAGAGGAGGCCTTTGTCGGAAGACAAGTTGAGGAGTAACTACCGTTTGCCGAATTAAAATCAGTTACACGTGAATTAAAGTTTATATAGTATATTACTTAGTAAATTTGATAGTTGTAATGAGTTCCTAGACATACTTACAAAACCTTTTGTTATTTAAACTAAGATCAAGCATAAAGCCTTTTTATTTTATTTTATTAATATAATTATTAACACCGAATATGCCAGTTTTCATTTAAATTTTACCCTGATAATCATAAAGATATAAACTGAGAAAAGGATAGAGCCGATTTCTCTGAACGGTCAATCAAGACAAGTCTGAAATAAGAGTTCAGGCAACGCGAATGCAAATCGGAGACGATGTCTTGGTTAACTCTGAAGCTTTCGGGACTACAGTATCACCACCTACATTCAAGGATTTTTACAAAAATGCTTCTTAGACAATTCCTGTGTTATGTATGACCTTATGACACAGGAATTGCCTAAGAAGCGTACTATTGGTATATTATTTGTCTTCCAGTTTGTGTTAGTTACCCTAGTAATATTTTTTTGGTTCATTCATCACAAGATTAAGGTAATATCTGTTTAATAAAGCTCATATAATACGCCTTTCGAGATCGCGTTACTCTTATTGAAAGATAACACAGCGGAGAGGTTTACCTATTATATCGCACTTCTAGTAAATTTAAAATCATTGGGAAGCACCAGAAAAATATTCTCACGCATGTAATTAGATAATCTTTTAAAATAAGTAGTAATTAAACACAAGTAATTTACATAATGTCGGAAATATTTAAACACTAGGTACGTAATATTTGAATAATAATATAACTATTTTACATAAGAAGTTTTACATTGCAGTTTTTTTAATAAACTGCACCTTTCTAATAAAGACAACTTTTCACATAATTATGACATCACACTATCACACTAATATTATAAAGGCGAAAGTTTGTGAGTGTGTATGTTTGTTACTTCTTCACGTCTAAACGGCTGGAGCGATTTTAATAAAATTTGGTATGGAGTTAGCTGACGCCCTGGATTAACACATAAGCTACGTTTTACTGCGGGAAAATATTTTATTCCCATGGGAAAAGCGATGAAAATGAATTCGCGGATAACGTATGGGGAACTTTGTACATAACTTTTTCAAAAAATTGTTTTAAATAGAAAATTAAAACACGATACTTAAAATCACGCCCAATTCGCTTAAGGAGTGAGCAGAGGATCGTGAAATGTGATACTTTGACACACCAATTGTTGCTTTAATTTAGTATGATTCATTTTACTGGAGATGCACAATACTTATTTGATGTGATAAGATACTTAAGGATTCAGCAAGCTTCGTTGGCTGTACCAAGTCATATATGTGTTTTTTGGCCCTCCCAAAAAGATACCATTTTCCGCCTGTGCCAGGGAGACTAGTTTGCTCGGACGTTGTTCTATGTAGAAGTGCCAAGGTATTACACGTGGAATGCGTCACGAAAAGAATGGAAACGTCGCATGCAGGTCGCACCCGTCGACGGTTGGCCTGGTGTGAAAGCTTCAGATGCCCTGGGTAGAATTTATACCGTACACATAACACACTTTGAGTGTTATTGTATACGGTTGCTGCTGACTAGAATCCGAGGCCCCACCAGTTTTCAAGCGCTCAAAATCGTCGATGGGCAGGAAAAGGCCACTTTCCGAGAAGCATGTGAGGCGATGGGGCTGCTTGAAGACGACGGCCACTGGAACGCAACGATGGAGGACGCCATGTTGTGCCGGTCAGCGTCTACGTTGAGAGAGCTCTTTGCGATTACGATAAGCACCTGCGGACTCTCCAACCCCCGGCAATTGTGGGACAAGTATAAAAACGCTTTGTCAGAAGACATTGCTCGCCAAGGGATAACACTAGCCAACGATGACATAATTTTTAACGAAGTGCTGAAACTTATCGAGGATAAAATTTTTGCGATGGTTGGAAAATTACTACCCGATTTCAGTATGCCTGCCCCATAAAGAACGGAAGAGTTGTCTACTGATTTGGTCAGAGAACTTGATTATGATACTGTTGCTTTGGGGGTTCAAGTCACCCAAACAGAGCCCCTGTTACTACCGGAGCAAAGGCAAATTTTCAATTTAATAACAAACCGCGTAGGTAGCGGACAAGGGGGTCTTTTTGCTTGGACGCACTAGGGGGCACCGGCAAAACATTTTTACTGAACTTGCTGCTGGCACAGTTGCGCAAAGACAAAGTGGAGTCTCCCCGTGACCATGGCTGCTGAAAAGCAACCGAAACGTCGGAGAAAGTGTAAACATAAATATAAATAGTATAATAGTATAGTAATAGTATAATAGTTTTAATAGTTTCAATAATTCAATTAGCTTAAAAATTTGTAAGGTTTAATATTAATTCTAATTGTAGTAGTGTAATAGTTTTTCAAAATTTTGTAATAAAGTGTCAAATAAACAACGCGATAAAATCCGTATATAGTAGTTTAATTTCAATGAATAACATTCGCGTAAACAGAAGACAATATTATGTGAATAGTTATTATTTTTACTGTTAATACACAATTTATTTTTGCTAATAAACCGCGGGTAACACCGCGGGGCACAGCTAGTATCATTATATTTTTAATCATAAAAGCTTAGAATCGAAATAAAGCTTTCGACAAATTGGAACTGTAGCGAATCGGATTAGCTCTACCGGATGAACCATGACATGAATAAAATACAATAACTTAGCGATAACTAAAAAGTAAAAAAATATGAATAGGTAGTAGAAAATATTTTTGAAAACAAGCTTTTGCTTAAAGCTCTAAAAAGAATAAAATAAAGGAGATGGTTTCTCGTCCATACATCATTTGCCCCAGAATCAACAGCGAAGGAAAAATTATTTACGTGTTCTATAATACTCGAATATGCTCACGAAAACAACATTTTATGACGGACACTTCAGAAAATAGATTTGTTTAAAATTAAAACTAGAATTTTGAGGTTATTTCTCTTAAGCGGCGAGGGCATGCCGCATGCCGGCGCGCGGTTGACAAATTGTAGTATGCTTTATTATTCTTACCTGACTAATAACTTAAAAGTAATCCTACCAAAAGAATGGGAGGCCTATGTCCTGCAGTGGACTGCAGTGTGCTGAATTGACTTGTGGAGTTGTTGCGTAGCAGAAGGAGTAAGCCGAAATAAAATACTGTGGTAGGTATGCGACAACGAAGAGTTTATTCCGCACAAATTTTGGTACAGGAATGTACACAGCACAGATATCGATAGGCGTAAGCGTAGTAGCAAGGCAACTTAAGAATTACTACGATATTGTAATATATAAAGAAGCTCGCGTAAGCGCGGTCCATCGGCAGACATGCACGGGTTGCGCGTCGTGAGGTTTCGATTCGACTGCCGGCCTCCGGCGGCTGGCCGGCCTCGCCCGCGCCGAGCTCTGGGCTCTGGAATGTTCCAAGCTCCGCCCGTTCGCAGGAGCGAGACCATGCGCGTGAGCACGATGGCAAGTGAATATGAAATCTGGACTGTTTGTCCAGTTGTACAATGCTATATTTATGTATATAGTTTTATTAGGTATAGTAACAGATAGATTATTTATTATAAGTATTTATACTGCTTCAACAGTGGACTCATCTTGGAGTGTCACCGTGAGCTGTAAAGTATTGCAACAAAAAATTGGGTAACGTTGCAGTGAATACGCGGCCACAGCAACTCTTCTGGCAATGATGCTAAAGATCAACTGGCAAAGAGAGGATCGAACACCAAAATGGTAGGACCCGAACCAATTGTCCCGATACCCTTCTGCCAACTCAAAACATGGTTATGCGATAGAACTACGGAACTACACGAAAAACAGGTGACAGAAACAAAGGAATGTAGACAGACGAAGGAAGCCCTTCCATGCTTAGACAAACATCTGTTACGCAAACTGCTACGTTCCATAAGGAAAAACTTACGCCACTTAGTGGGTATAATAACAGGTCACTGCTCACTCAACAGGCACCTATTCAACATCGGCATCACTGATAGTCCCTTATGTAGAGGCTGCATGGAGACTGAGGAGACACCGGCTCACGTGCTCCTACATTGTAAAAGCGTGAGCAACCAACGGGCGAAATTTCTAAACAATCCAGAAACGATGAAGGAGGTACTGCGCAACATCGGTCCCCTATTATCTTTCTGGATGGAGCTGAGGTGGTATGAGTAACCGAACAATATTTGGCGTCGGTTACTTACGCGCAATGGCCCAATTGTGGAGCTAAGTGCGGATAACACACGTCCAACTAACTAAGTATTTATATAAACATAGTTATATACGATTCAGTTATACACATATTTAATTTAAATTATAGGTAATTTAACAATAATTAATTAACTACGCCACAGACTGATTAGTTGAATTTTACCATCGTGCTGAAAACATTGTTTTAAACTAATATAATTACTACGATTAAATAACTGTCTGTAGCTTATGTATGTGACTAGACAAGCATGGAGATTCTGTAAAATATTTACGTAGGTGCTTAAATATCAATTTTAACTAAAGTTGATGTTAAGAATATATACCTAAATAATAATAAAACAATGCATTGAGCGACGCTCGGTGTCGCCCAAGATGGCGGCATCTTCGAAGTTTTTTGTTCCGATAAATTAAATAAATAAGGAACGTAAAGTGTCCGTTTGATACGTAAAGCGGTAATAAGTATATTAAAATATAATATTTTTTATTTACATTAAATGCTTGTTGGTCTTGGGGCAAATAATAGCAATCTCCTTTAAATATAATGAAATCCATCAATCATCATCATCATTAATAAACTTTTTACTATTATTATTATCTTGCGTGTGGGGGCCAGTCAGTACAGACCGGCGACACTTCGACCCAGTGGGATCTTTTGTGTCGGCCCCGAGATTTATCCCTTAGCTATCTCCCTATGAATACTGCATCAGCCACAGGGAGAAGCCTGAAGTCTTCAGGGTTTGGATATGCCAATCTCATCGGACGATGGGTCTTTGTTTTAATTATTATTAAAGAAAGTACTTACGGATCAAAACGAGTCAGGCGTAGTATGAATAGCCAGTGTAAATACTTTTTTCGATTGTCAACAGGTGGCGGCATGAGCGATATAAATCCTACATCAGAGAGCGCTACGGCGCGACTGACCGACATCGCACGGCGCTGCTTTATTTATTAGTAATTTTAAAATATTATAGTGTCGATAATTATAATAACATAATTTAATTTTTTATTTACTGACTTTTGTTTTCTTGAACTCTATTTATGAATAGTGTTTCTTTTTTCAGTTATTTGAGCCTAAATATTAAATAAAAATGATGTTTTATTTTGTAAAATATAGGTTAGGGAAATATTATTTTTAGGTACTTAATGAATTAAAATAACTTTTCTATTCTATACAAATACAATAACAGTATTTTTCTTTTTCTATGTATTTTTCCACACGCCTTCGGTTCACTGTTGATTCGTAATTTCATTCCGAAATTCAGCCTTCCCCTATAATCTCAAAAATATGTGTTCAAAATAAACTTTTATTTTGATAGTTATTTAGGTACATTTTTAAATTTTCATTCGACACAAATACAATATAAAAATATGCTTAATACGTTACAGAAATTAGTTTTATACAAATTCTTGGCATTTAAGAGTAATTTAAGGTTAAAAAGCACGAATTTAGGTTTATTGTAATTTTTAAACGAAAACACTCAAATCAAGTTGCGACTAAAAATACTGGTTTGGTATGCGCTTCTAGTAGTTAGTCCATTAGTATAGAAAGATACACAGCATTGAGAATACTGACCCGCTAGAATAGCTTTAGTTTACATAGTTGGACAGTTAAGATGGTGTCTACTAATTTAGCGAAGGAAAGTTCATAAGTAAACACTGGCCCTAAAGAGGAGGCTGTATTTTTAGAATCATTATATTTTTACCGTACGAACATAATGTTGAGAGTTGGTATTTTTGGTTAACGGTGAAGTGATGGTATAATTAACTGATTATTATAAAATACACACATGAATGCCGTATTATTTTTGTTTAAATCCTACAATATAAGCCCATTAAGAGCTCATCAATAATATATGTAGAACGACAAAAATATTATTTTATCCTAAGCTCTTTTTACGTGGGGGAGTGCTTTGACGCATACCTCTCCGCGGGGCGACGGGGAGGTTATGTCGGGCTCACCGGGGGAAAGGTATCCCGGTAATACCGACTAAACCTACCACGGTGTTCCTCGACATAACCAGAGTCGGCGAGGACGCGCGAATAACTTTCACATGCAATCGCGACCCCGCCGAGGTTTCAGTCCGCCGCCGTATGAAACGGCAGGCCACTCACGAAAAGACACTTTGGTCACTTAACCCAACTGTCCCCTTGAAGGGGGACGGACAAACGATACAGAGGCGCGCGTGCGAACACGCACGCCGCCTCTCAGACCTGGTGCTGAATGGGTGTTGGACAGGCCCACGAAGCCCACCACCCCCAGGTAAAACCTCAGGGTGGTTGGACGTCGTCTCGCGCCCTCCGGCGCCCGGTTCTGCGGTTGGCAAGAGGGTTCAAGCGCTTCCTCTCCCGCTCCTCCGCCTCCTTGATAGAAATAACTTCCTCACAGAAAGAGGCGACGGATCCTAAGCTCTTGGATAACCTTCAATAATGATTAATTTCATGTAAACCAATATATCTACTTAGGTAGCCGTTAAGAAAATAAATGACTAATAACATTAAAGCTTTATTTTGACAACGATGATAGTACCTACTACTGATATTCTTACTCCGCTCACAGTATACACACACACACACACACTACACAACCAAGATAGGGTCAGTGACACTATTATTAAAGATAATGCACAATTAAAACAAATGTCACAAACAAGTTGGCAAGAAATAAATCAGAAGATATCAAAGAACTAGGCTTGATACTTTGTCGCTGATCTAGTTCCAAATCAAGTGACCCAGCCGCCACTCAAGGCAGTGAAGTAGACACCGTGGTAGGTTTATTTATTTATTTATTAACTTGGACATCCAGTATTTATTACATTAATGCTTATTCTAATAAAAGAATTTAGTTGGTAAGACCCATGATTTTCTATATTTTTTCGGGTATGCCCGACATACCCTCTCCGCTCCCCTTTTCCGGTGGCGAGGTGCAATTGCAATGGTACATGCGTAAATAGCATTCACGTACGTACCATATTGATGTATAATATTAATAATATAATTAATACTAAACAATAGTACTAAAGCTAGATAATAAGATCAATTGTATGAGCAGTGATTATGATAGGTTTAGGCTTAACGCAGTAAAAAAATCATAGCTAAAATAAATAATAGTTTTAAAAAACAAAAAACCACGCTTTATTTAAAAAACCAAACTTAAATGTAGAAAATATTTTTTTAACAATTCAAAATAAGAATAGAGTGATTAATAAAAGAAATCATTTTAATGTAAAAAAGCGTGGAGTGCTTTCTAAGATAATTATAATGAAATGGAATATCAATAACGTAAGCGCACCAAATAGCGTCATTATCAAAATATCTTAGAAAGAATCCCACGCTTTTTTACATTAAAATTGTTTCTTTTATTAATCATTCTATTCTTATTTCTCTTTGTGATATTTGGTTTAAATAAGAATATTATATTATATAAAATATAAATATTCATGTATTAACTTGATTATATTTGTGATATGAATAATATTAACAGTTGTTGTATTGATTGGAAATAAACGTATGCACGGTAACTGGTGGGGGCAACGCCTCGCTCCTTACAATTATCATTATTGTGTGATTTCTCGAGCAGAGCGGACGTTGTGACCACTGTGTGCTGTGTGTACCTAAATACTGTTTGTTAGGTATTATTTACCCATAAACGTGTGTGCATATCACACTCTTCTCTACTTTTTAGTTTGGTGTTTTAAATAAAGCGTGCCTTTATAGTTTTCTAAACTATTATTTTTTTCTATTTTTTATATTATAAAATATTCATGTGAAATATTAATTTTCCGATCCGAATGCTCGAATCGGAAAGGTACGCATGCGCAGACCACACGCTTGCGATATCTCTCTCGCTCTCACGCAAAGGATCTGTGAGACAATCATTAATCCTGACGATCCTAATCAGGATAATGAGATAATCTTATCAAATTATTGTATTGTTATCGGTAAATCTACAACGTTTAAATGAAATCTGACCGTTTGAAGTAGGTCAAAATCAAGTCCAAAGGAGTCGGTGACAAACTAACTAACAAACATACAGGTGAAGCTAATAAAAGCGTGTTAATGATTGTGCGTACCTAGTGATTTAAGTGATTGCCTCGTTACTGCCACTGCGCCGAGTGTTGTGGTTTCGGTACCCACACGGGACAAACAATTGTGTAATCCACAAATGGTTGTTCATACACTGGATGTTCTTTGTATCCGTTGGTCAAATGTTTGTAAAGAAGTCCCCTGCGGCGCAGGTATTGTTCTTAGTGCGGGAATTGCCTTTTTTTAAAAAAAAAGGCCAGCTATGCCTACCCTAATAAAATAATTCGCTTGATTTGCGATGACCCTTTAACTTTCTTATCTCATATACATAATTTGGATAAAAAATAAATAACTCTACGTAATCGCGTTATGTAAATGAAGAACAATAGTTTATCTTGTCTACCGCGATCAATTCTTTTGAGAACGTAGAAAAGTAGCACTACCACATAAAGTTAGTTAATAAGTAATAGTAATATGAAGTATTAACCAATGCAAACAGGCATTTCATAGCTTGATATTATTATAACCTTTGGCAGTAAGCGTAACTCTATTCTTAGATGAAATGACTAAATGCATTATAATAATAGTAATAAAGAACTTGAATACCTGTCAGACACCAATCCAAAAATGATGCAACCGAAGAACGAACCAAATCTGCTGATAATGGCAGTAGACAATAACTTCAATTTATCATCGCAAAATACAAGCCACTGAAAGAAAATTGAATCAATAAATAAATGGTACAATAACAGCTGTACTTTTATTACAACAAACAATCGTTTATAACATATACCTACTTAAAAGTATTTTCCTTAATATTATTAGTTATTACACTTATTGCTTATAAGATGCATACGTCCATTTTTCTTGAGAACAAAGTAGGTATATTATTATAATAAATGCATTAGCACGCCTTTCGACGCCTCAGTAACAGGTTCAGTAATCAAAACAAATAGAACTACAGCGTATTTGTAGTCATCACAGTAACTCGCATAGAGAAAATTCTACGATATATTTTCCACTGAATTTTAGCACGTACATACATGGCTGTCATACCTCGCTTTCTTTTTTACTTTAATCGCCAGGAATTACATATTTTAAGTGCACCTTTAAAACATAATCATCCAACTATATGTTCATTGTGCCCAAGAGGAAAGTATGTCTTTTTAACAAAATATAGGTATGAGAAAAGAAAAACAAGCCGAGCTACCTCATTATCTCTATGATAATTATTATGTTTATGATGTTTAGGTAATTAAAAATATATCTATTGATGGATATGAAATATATATCTTATCTAGGTCGGCAGAACAAAAGAATGCACTTTAATAATAGATATACCAACAGACAATGTAATGTCAATAAACTTCTTTATGCTAATAAGTAAATACAGTTGTATATTTTCTAATTCAAACGTCATGAGTAACTTACTAATTCTATCAGCACGTTCGATCCAATTTAACCGAAATCTCATATTACAAAAGGCCGCTTTAAAATTCTATGCAGATAAAATCCATTGAAGGTAACAATTGATGTGCCTACAAACTTATCTATATCTATTAATAGAATATCTTAAGTCAACATTTTTGTTAAGCAGATACTCCTTGACATAAAACTAAGATCAACTGATAATAAATAGCTATGTAATTAGTCAATAAAGATACCAACCGTCTTACTCAACCAAATAAACCAAAATAACTTAAAGGTCCATTTGTTACATTTCAAGCTTTCGGTCCCATTATTTTTGACTGTTACGAAACACAGACTTGAATTGAGAACTTCGAATTCGTTTGGAGAAATACAAAACACATCTGAGGAACGAAGCAGAAACATATCTTCTTGCTGATTGAAAATTGTGGGCACCATGAGTGCGGCCGAAACGAATGTCACAAGCCACTGCCAGGACCCGATTTTGCCCAAAACATCTGATGTCACATCTTCATACACAGTACCAATTCTATAACAAAATAATGATTCTCTTGATTTTAGTAGTATATGCCTTGTATGAACCTGATCTCAAAATAATAATTTACTTACATAGACATAATTATTGGATATGTCAATTATTATTTCAGCTGTATAGATTTTTTGGAATCTTTGAATTTACTTTTTAACAGGTGCTTTATTTAATACCCTATTGCTATTTAGGTCCAGATTGTAGGGTATATAAATCGATGCGTATTTAAGCTATAGGCAGCGTCAAGAATGTCAAGATATTCCTTGTAATGATTTACTGTACTTAATTCCAGAAGGCAAAATAAAATGTTTTATTGTAGTGCGTCCACCACCATGCTTTCATCATCGCGCCGCTTAAAGTAGGTACATATATCTAAAAGCCCTCTTTTCAGTGGAAACAACACATGTTTATATAGGGGCGATCTACTGGTTAGAGGTTATCGTTCTTTTTCAAGTTTCAGCGAAGAGGCCACTAGGTACTAGGTACTACGCTCTACTACTCTACCTACTTGTAATGTTGTGTTTTTTTATAACATCAAAGTAAAATTATGGTTTTAACATTAAAATCATTGCTGCTTGTTCAGCTATTACTAAATTGAAGATTTACGACACGCTTATATTATTTTATGCATTGTCTATGGCATTGCATAAAATAATTTAATATACCTTTTTAATGTACCCACCTACCCTATGAATTAAGTAATGAATTCTGGAAATCATACGGTAAATTTGATATTCACATAAGAATTCCTTTCTGTATTTAGATATGGACATGGAATATTGTTGATATTTTGAATATATAATATAAAACCTTAGTTCCCAAAGTGGTCCAGGTGGACCCCAGGGGTCCACGGGAGTCTCAACGGGGGTATACGTTGGCATGACAAAAAAATGGGGGTTCACAATTCATAACCGGGGATCCACGAAAACTTATTTGCTTTCGATAGTGAAGAACTAAAATGTTGGCTAGACTCCACCTATCCATGTAGGCAGATAATATTTTAAGACGCTCAGCGAGTGTTACCTGTAAAAACAAAAAAAAAAAGTTCAGCCCGCCTACCGTGGTAGGTTCAGTCCCAAGAATTCCAAACAAAAAGGTCAGCCCCTAGAGATTTGATAAAAAATTTTAATTGCATAATCTTGAACAGAAATGTAGCTGCAGGGGGTCCACCGGAACCAGCTACATTTTTTTTTAATGTGGTCTAAGAGAAATAGTCTGGGAACCTCTGATATAAAACAAACAAGATATCCTATAGGAAATGTATAATTCTTCTTCGCTTCTTCCAAAATTGAGAGTCAATGTTCGTTTAGCTAGAAACTTTATGATAGCAATTGTTTATCCTCACATAAAAGGTCCAAATTTTAAAATGGAATTTAATTGATTTTACAACTATACTTTAACTTATTCTAGACTAACATAATGATATAGATGGGAAAACTGTAATTGAGCTTTTAATTCATACTAAGATAAAATAGCAACAGAACTGGTTATTTCCTCGCTATTTAACGACATTATGTCAAATTTTTCCTCCTTGAACCGATACGTACCTACCTATTATCAAGCGTTACCAAGAAATATGAAGTCACGACTAATCCTTAAGCATGTAAATATTAATTGTTATAACTACTATATTATATGTATGTAGATGCGTAACTCGGTTAGTTATGCTCCTTAAATACTGTGCATCTTACATAAGGAAGTCACTGTTTACTATTTTAAGTTTTATCATAGTCTTATCAGCAATAAATTCGCACTAAGTTGGACATGTGATAATGATAACGGAAGTGTAAAATGTATTACATTTACATATACAGAGTATTTTAATGGCTGAGTTTATTGCGCAAGCATGTTAAAAATAATAACAAATAAGATTCTCGTATTGTATTTTTCCACTATTTAATGGAGGAGATCGAATTCGTATGTAAATAACTTATGTATGTGAAGAAGTAGGTATGTCTAGAAAGAGAGATGTAAAATTGTAATTATAATTTTACTCTAACAGTCCAATATATACCAATATATATATATATATATATATATATATATATATATATATATATATATATATATATATATATATATATATATATATATATATGTATATATATACCACGGACAGGATGATTAAACAATTGTGAGTAAGTGAAATACAAAGGTGGCATGGGCTTTGCGTTTTATAAATTAAGATTCGATCTGTGAAAACAAATAAGTTTTATTATAGTAACAGGTGCATTGAAATAGTTATTTAAAAATAAACTACAATATATCTATCCGACAACTTCGTATCCGCGGTGATCGTTCACTTTTGCTAATACCGCTACTTGCCATCGCAGTGAATCTTTGTAGTTCTGGATTACAGGAGCCTGGGGGCAATTATTTAGTGACGGTCAACGGAAACCGACGTGTTAATAAACTACCTACAGCTTACTGCGTTCCTCCCGTTGAGTAAGAGTTCCGAAGGCACACACTATATTTACCGTTTCTTTGATTTCAACCTATCTTTAAGTCTTTTACCCTAAAGCCAACAACGTAGGATTACCCTGGTATAGTAAGCCGGCAAGCTAGTATGGCTATGAAATAACAAACTGGAAGCATCTCCAAAAAAATATTGGAGATCTCCAAAAATATGTATGAATGTATAATAATTGATTTTCACGTAGAAATAATTTGCAGAATTGAAATTGGGCCAAATCCTTGAGATATGCTATTGTTTAAACACACACAAATAGTAATGTTAAGGTAAGATCAGACTTAGTACTAGGCTACTATAATGATGGATAATGCTGGCAGCTCACCATGACTGATCACATTAAAGTAATAGGGGTTAAAGTATGAAGTTGCCGTTGTATAATAATAGATACTTTGAATTGACATAAAACTTTCATGGTGTGAGATTTTCGAGTGAAACTTTTTCCACACGATACCTATAAGATTCTTCTTTTAAAAAATGTGCAACATTCGACTTTCGACTTTCAATTGTTTCTTTTATTCAGCTTAGACGGGAAAGACGAATACTTCGAAAATCTGAGTCATTTTTAATACGAGTTCGGACCCAGAATTAACGCGGCAGAAACGGCTTGCAATATCAACGCTGCGTTTGGAGAGGAGACTGCTAATGAACGCACCGTGCGTTTTTGGTTTAAACGCTTTCGTAATGGAAACTTTGACTTGAAGAACGAACCACGTGGAAGACTGCCCGCACAGGTGAATAACACTGAATTAACTGAAGGAGATGGTGGAAGCCAATCCGAGTCAAACTACCCAGGTATTAGCGGCATGGTTTAACGTTACCCTACCTACAATATTGGCTCATTTGCATCAAATAAATAAGATAAAAAAATATGAAAATAGGTGCCTCATGATTTGACTGATCTGCAGAAAGAAATGCGTGTTGAAACTTGTGTTGCCTTGTTGAATCGGTACAGAAATGAAGGAATATTGGATCGAATTTTCACATGTGGCGAAAAGTGGATTCTTTACGATAACCGTAAGCGAAAAATGCAATGACTGACTCCAGGTTAAACGCCGCAACAGTGCCCTAAAGCAAATCTTACCAATAAAAAGGTAATGGTAACTGTTTGGTGGTCTCTTCATGGTGTTATTCACTATAGATTTCTCAGGTCTGGTCAAACATTAACAGCAGAAGTTTACTGTGCCGAACTTTGAACAATGATGGCGAAACTGGCAGTGAAACAGCTCAAACAGCCCCGACTCGTGAATCGATCTTTACCATTATTGCTCCATGATAACGCAAGACCTCGTACTGCACGAGAAACAGTTGTAACTCTACAGGAGCTACAATTAGAAGCCATACGTCATCCTCTGTACTCGCCAGACCTTGTTCCGACGGACTACCAATTTTTTTTGTGATTTGGACAATTTTCTACGTGATAAAAAATTTCTTCCCAGGAGGCAGTACAAAATGCTTTCACACAGTTTGTCGAATATAGATCCCCGGAGTTCTATCGTAAAGGCATAAATGAACTTCCGTTTAGATGGCAGCAATGTATAGATAATGAGGGTAAATATTTCGATTAAATAAATATGGTACAACTTAGAAAAAAACGAGTTTCAGTTTTTCAGTACAAATCAGCAATTTTATACTTTAACCCCTAATACTGCCATATTGTGTATGGTTACATTATAAGAATATCATTGTGATTGTGTAACTCTGTTATACTATAGTAATCAGGATAAACTAGGTACTGCAAGTGAAGTCGATATTATGATCTTGCTATCTGCGGTTATTATATCAATTGTTTGTTCCATTTGTAACCGGCCACTGTAAACATGTGCGTATGTAGGTAATCGGCTACCTACTGATTCCACCGAGTTAACGTGTCTCATTTGTATCAAATAGTTAGTTTGCTCATATCATTAACCCCGTATGTTGTATTTAATTGACTTCTAGTTGTTTATTATTTTTATTAATAATAATATTCAGTAGAATGTGAGATTATGATTATATAGCAGGAAAATGTAACCGTTTTCATTTATCAATGAAGCAGAACGACTTCGTTTAGCACGGTGAGTGCAACTTGGAGTCGGATAGAGTGGCCGGTCGTCGGTGACGACGATCACCGAACTGGCAGGTATGGCCAATAGAGATAAGAGGTTAGGTTTTTTTCGCGCGATTGCGGTAACCGACCCGCGGACGGCGCCACGACACGACGATTGCCATCCATTCGCTCGTCCGCCGGCACGCACGCCTGGCGTTCGCCTGCACTACTCACGCCGCCGCGCGTTAGACATTACTCTCCCATCAATGGTGTTTGTGAATAGCGTTATAGAGTTTCAAACAACACTACCCCGGCGCTACTCAACACTATAACCATGGACAAGGATCACGCCTTAGAGGAAATGATGGGGAAGCTCGGTGAGTGGTTCGTTGTGTACTGTATTTAAAACATATGGATGCTTTACAACTTACATCATGTCGAACCCTTTAAAACGTTCTAAAAGTACATTCTTTTTATTTGTTTCGTACGAGCGAGCAGTGCAAGTAACGTTTATTGGCCTCGTTTTCGTTGCAACTGGTCAATCTTGTATTGACTGAGAAATGTGATCAGTGTTGTAACTTGTAAGCGTAAACCTTCATGTGACTGAGACGTAAAGTTTAATCGGCGCCGCGCTTTCCTTTCTAATTGATCACATCCTCAATGTCAGGCTTATCTTAGCACATAAATAGCACAGAACACCATCAGACTTAACACGTACTTACTTACGCATGTGGATTTTGGCTAGAGACAACATTGACATCAGTAGAGATCTTTGTAGGTATAAAACCGACATTTTTATTGAAATTTTTACCTACACCAATTAATTATATCTAAAACACTCACCATTATCCACCCCGCAACGTCTTATAATGACGTGATGTAACCATTTATCATAATATGCATCACTGTGATATGTGTTTGATATGTTGTCCCGGTTATCATCCTAATATTCGGCATTCTTATTCAGTCATACATTTTTGCGCTTGGTAAGTAGGTACCTACATGAAACTTATCCGTTATTCAAACGTCTTTTGGCATCGCAAACATTATGCGCATGTGAAACGAGTACCACAATATTTCGGTAATTGCCAGAAACACAAATATCGGTATGCATAAATGTCACGTTGGTATTTTCACAAAGATTGAAGGCGGCTAACAAGGTTTTCGGAAAAACGTAAACCGAATAGGAATTGTACGCGTCGTTTAATGGTTCAATGAATCAAATAGCTTTTTCATACTTCATACTTTGTAAGAATCTATTTATAGACACCCTTTCCTGGGATAAACAAACATCTATTAGTTACTTGAGTGCATGCATAATTTACCTACAAGTCAATAAATATATTGTGTGACTATTCTGAGTAAAAATATTGATTAATCGTCATACAACTACTCGATGTCAATAAACTCTAACCCTGAAAGTAATTTCATTCGCACATAGCTCTTAAATTCTAGACAATGTCTAGCTCTTAATTATGATTTTAGAGACGCCAAATCCAATTTTGATATTCGTATTGAAGTGTTTATCGTTTATTTAGGTCATGTCCACACAAAAGCTGCGTGTTTATAGACTTACGTACCAAATGCCAGAATTAGGACACTGCCTAAATAAACTCTATTATACATATGTGTGATTACAAATAAATATAAATGTCGCAACCTTTACTTACTATTGTTTTTATGAATTGCCAGTTCAAATTTAAATTTTGTAGTTACTTATGAAGTCAAATATTATATTGTTTTGATCCCATTATATTAAAATTCTGCTGTTAAATATAATAATATTTACAACAATTTATCACTTACTAAATGTAACAATTACTAAAACATTAATATTATCTCATAAATATTGGTTTGTTAATAATACGCTTAAGGTAACA
This sequence comes from Catocala sponsa, assembly GCA_963564715.1. Lineage (NCBI taxonomy): Eukaryota > Metazoa > Arthropoda > Insecta > Lepidoptera > Erebidae > Catocala > Catocala sponsa. The sequence continues at coordinate 12,857,729 of OY751338.1, read as the reverse complement.
ATGCTACTAAGTTGCTGTTAATTTGTAAAATACATGGCGTCGCGTGACACGGGTGACCCTGTCCTATACCGGGTACCTACGAATACTGCATTGTAGCTGCAGAACCATTTAACCATTACAGACAGATAACTTAAAAACACCTATAAATACGATAATGTGTGAATTCTATCGCAAATAAAGTAATTATTCTTATATATTTGACACATTATCTTCAGGTTTATTGATACCCTATTTTACATATCTACTTAATTAAGATTATTTTTACAGGTAATTTAATCAGTAGAAGTAGGTATTTAGCATGTTATTCGTAACCTTGGTTACCAAAATGCATAATAAGGCGTGCTAGCTCATATTATATTATGTTTCCGTATAAAGTACTCTGTGCTCATATGTGCACCACCGACCAGAATGGACGTCGCCACTTTTATATCGATAGGTACCTAACTGCGTGATCAATATAACAACATATTATAACAATACATCATTGCCATTCACACATAAAAATAAACTAAACACGCCTTATTTAATTATAATGAAAATTTGTTTCTGAAATTTCAAATTGAACGAAATAATTGTATGTTGCAGCGTGTATGCACTCGGATGAGTTACTCCGACTTTGTCGAAACATTTAGACACACACGCATAAACTGTTGATGTGATTTATATGTGGTGATTTTACTATAATTTCGTTATCCCAACGACAAAAGTCTAGGCCATTTTTGTTTAAGTTAGCTCGAATGCATATATACCAAGAATCCACTCTTGAAGCTTGTGTTGTATATGAGAGCGTATTTTTGACACTGTAAATTATCTTGTTGCTGTCACTTACTGCAAACACCTGGTTATGACGTCAACATGATGTCAATTCATCATCAACGAAAACAATGTGTAGGCGGAAGCATGGCGATAATCAGTCTAAAGAAAACAAGCCATCTCAGAAAGTTAGTAACAAGGCTAGTTGACACAATATGAGACATTATTTTGCGTTGTAATACATGGCTATTTTAAATTAATGATCTAACCATATTTAATATAATATCTGCGACAGACATTTGAATTGATCCATCGATGGAGAACTTATTCATTGATCTATCGCAGTTAAATGTTACTGACCATGTCTTGCAATTCTATTTTGAGAATCGGATTAGTAACAATTATTATGATGAAGATAGGCTTCTTGTAAGTACAAGATAAGATATGCGACAAAGTGATTATGTAACACATTTATCTGTGTAATTACATACTAATAAATCATTACATAATCGTTCTATTTACTACGTAATCAGTTATCTATGAGTCTCTAACATTTCTACATTCGTGATTTATCAATATTAACTCCACAACCTTTCGAAATGTTATCACTGGAATTAAATGATTAATTCTGCCGTTTTGATTATTTACTTGATCTGATAGATGTATTTCTAGGTACCAAAAATGTACGAAAAATACATAGTGATCTTGAAATGCCAACGAAAAAAAGAATAGACTAATAAATATTTTAAAATAAATCTGTACACCAAGGTTCGCGGACGCACAGTGTCAGCTGATCCGCGTAACACTGTCTACGTAGATACAAGCTCGGCAACATTGGAAACATTTTGGAGGTGTGTCAGACCACGTAAACAGTGATGTATCAAAGTAATGGGTAGGTTCAATATTAGCCACGTAAGATGGCTTCGTCAATATTGAACTTATCAATTATTGTATTCGCTAGGCACGTTCACCGAGATTACCAAAATACGTATGTTTATTGGAATTTCAAAACGTATCAATATGCAAATTACTTACTAGAAAACCCAGTATCTGAATTCTTGTTTGAATATTTTTACAATATAAGCTTAATTTATATATGTATCACTGTTTAATATTGACATTAAGGTATTCTACTGAATTATCGACACGATTTTTTACGTAAGATGACTATCTTGTGTATTATAATAATTTATGATATGCATCTGAGGTTACTTTAAATACAACGTACAAGTATTGTAAAGTGACGGACAGCCGTAATTCTATGCAATTAAGCAAGAATGTTTCCTTATTTACACATTAAACGAATTGTCTTCTTGCTTAACGCTAATGAATGCATTCCACTTTAAAACGTTTAGGTAAGTGTTCATGTAACTTGCTAGCTAATTTTAGTTTGTGTTTACATGAAGACATTAAACAGTTACGTATAATTGTTTTCTGTTTAACTTAACAAATAATATGTTTTTATTGCTCAATGCGGCTGTGGCTAAGAATAAATCTACGCGAGTGTCGCATAAGACAGTAAATATTCAATAGCTCAATGCAGGTCAAGCTCGCCCTTTCCTAAAGCGTATTTTATCGTATATTCTGTCATTTTTATATTTGCCTACTCTTATAGTTACGATTTGTAAGGACTGAAATCCATTTCTCAAAACAAAAGCTGTTAATAATATAGTTCCAACTTCCAATGTCGTTCCAAATGAATTATAACAATTTTACACGTGGTCATAAATTGAATTTCAGTTCACATTTGACGTTTATTACTAGATTACATCGGAAAACTATTTTGACCCCTTTTGGTACAATCATGGGCCTCTCTGATTGCACTCTATTTAGATGTGTTTATCTGGTAGCACGTTCCTTATATTCGTGTAATACAATGTGTTATGTTGTTAACCTGTTACAAATACCTGTTTACAAATCTTTGCCAATGAAAATTAGAATATAAACCCACGAGTTATGGGTACAATCCACAACGCTGTTAAGTATTAATTATTCATTTTCAAATCTCGTGTACATAGTAAATATTTTCACATTCGTTCTACGAGCATGACAGCGCACAGATATTGTTCTCAATGCGTTCCCATTTTAGATGTGCCACTTTTTCATGGGCTAAACGTCGTCATCGTGCTTATTACGTAGAATCAGAAGATATTTAATTAACGATAGATTTGAAAAAGTTTCATTATCGATAGACTACTTATTTGAAAAAGTTTTATTTTCATTGAAGGAATTATGGCTTTTATGTTAAGACTTCATAAAGTCAATAGGCACATAGGTACATAATGTTAACAATACGATGCAAGTTTTCTTATTAGCGGTTTTCTTACTTATTATATCTCAAGGAAATGAAAATTAATAAGGCTTAGTATTTCAGTGAAATGAACTCCCTAATAAAAAGTAATGTTTTGTTAGAAGCGTGTAAATTAGCGCAGATTGGCAACCAGCGGAGATTATTATATTCCGTAAAATATCAAATAACGTAAGTATGTATATATATTAACATGTGTTATGTAGGTATATAGTAAAATGAGTAGTATATCACACATGTGTTTCCTATTAGTTGACGTAAAATGACAATGAAACTATGTTAACCATCAAGTGTATATGATTTAGTATGTATAAGAATAGGTAGGTACATTATGTGTATATTTTACAAACAAATGTTTAAACTAAACATTTTAACTATTATTGTTGTCGTGTTTAATTTTATTCAAAAGGGAATATGTTCCGTTGAATGAGGGCAGTAAAGCATTTGAATGAAGTAAATAACCTTCTGAGAATGTGTTGTGTGACGTTTATTTTGGTCGTATTCCGAAATAAACATAGAGTATTAACACTATATATTCGAGGTTTGGTGGTATGTATGCATTTTTATTCATTTAAGTAGTTACTTATGAACACATAAACTGTTTATGAAAATATAAACTCTTGGACGTATCAACGAGTCGCAGTAATATGTGTGTAAGTAGTTCCAATAACGCATTGCGGGAATGTAGCTTCCACATTCTCTCATTGTGTATGACTGGAATGGTTTATTGGCGTAAACGATATTCTGCCGTTGACCTTCAGTTTACAAGTTACTTGGTATATGTATGTAACGTACAAGCGTACGTAATACGCTGCAGGTAATTATACTAATACTAGAAACATGATGACAAGAAGATAAGCGGCTGTGCTCAGTTTGCTCACCAACTGAGAAATTACGTTCTACTTTCACAACGACTATTTTGGACAAGCATGTCATGGATTTCATAGAAACTCTATCCGTTTTAATATTTAATATTTGCTAGAACGCATTCTGGTTGATTAGATTATTCCATTGACTTTTTCAACATCAAGATAATTATCCATTGAACCGTTACATACTGGTATGGAAATATTTTATATTAAACCGTCATAAAACTTTTATTGTAGTTCATGTTATCGGTCACACTGTGTTATCAACGTCTGCATCTGTGTCAATAGCCTATATATTATGTGTTGCGTTACGCGTCATCTTTCAGTTCTATACAACACTAATACTTGTTATCTAACACCATGTGTAAAATTGTGCTGCTCAAATAATTATAATATTACTAATAGTTTTCTGGCCACGGCGTTACTAGGCCATTATTTTCTTGATACGGTTATTATTTTGGGTTTCCGAAGATAAATGTCGTTTGTTTTTCAGATCGTACTCAATCTTATTAGTAAGCTTGCTTTACCTTAGGGTCAATATTTTTCAATCTTGTTTATAATATTATAATATACCCACCATTTATAGGTACATGTATAACAACCGGTTCAAACCGAATCTGTATTTCTCAGAACTGGAAAAGTACAAGCGCGTAAATGTGCACTAAATATTTCGATCACTGGTAAAATATTCAAATATTTTATACCTAATGCATTTATGATTAGTTATGATGCCTGAGATGGCAATCAATTATATCCTAATAAGTCATTTTTAAGTAGGTATGATGATGATCATCATGACATAAATTACTTATAATATGACAACAAATGTTTCTATAATATAATATAGTGATTAAGTTATTATTAAGTAAATGATAATAAATAATAATTTATAGGTACGTTAATTTGCTACGATTTTTTAAAAGATCACGTGTTGACGTTGTTCGTCAGTGCCTTATTGTTTTCAATAAAATCAAGTGTGTACGTAGGTAGAGACTTAAACGGTTGGGAATTAAATTATCCATGTCAGTGTCAGAGTATTTTATTCAATTAATTAATATATTCAGTTAATTAATATAATTGTTCAAACTACTTTGCACAGTTTAATTTATTGTAAAATAGATTAAACCTACATACAACATCACGCCGAATTTGTTAAAGGGTTAGATAGAGATGTGTCATTTGTATTTCGCCAGTTGTGTGGAAATATGACTAAAGAACTATTTTTATGTTATAACATATAAACACTTATCAATTAGAATAATTTAATTGAATATATAAGTTTGTTGAATTCTACCAATTTATTGTGTGAATTACCTAATTTCAATCAGCAAATAATTATTTTTATTTTGTACGCTTGTCAGCTTGTCAAAATGTGTAACGATGGCAGATTTTAATATTTTTTTAACAGACCTTAAAAAAGGAGGAGGTTCTCAATTCAACCGTATATCTTTTTTATCTCTTTTAACGTTTTAATTACTATTAAATAAAAATAGAATAGGTTTTAAAACATGTTAGTGGCTGGTCACCATGTTAAATTAGATAACTTTGTCATTGCAGTTAAGATTTCAAATTTGCTAAGCTTAGGGTAATATTGACAGCAGAAAATCTATATAAGACTAGATAGAGTTTTCTATAATATAATTATGTAGATCTATCTCATCTAGATAATTATATAATAAGCCTCTATGTAGTATATCTTTACTACATAGAGGCTAGAGGTTTATGGGTGTCATTTGGTATTATTAACAACAGTAACTAAAAATTTGGTGTTTAAAGCGTTAAGTTTATCAAGTTTTAGCGCAAAACTCGTCTCTATACATGACTGTCATCACATCACGTTCCAACCACGTAGGTAACACTTGGTGTTGAAGTAACAAAACGACCCCAGATCAAACGATATCATTAATTTGATTCAATTATATCATCACGCAGCTTAGATTATGTATTGATGATGGACATATCATAATTTATTTCGCATATATTATGCAAATATTGTATTTTCTGCCTTTTGAGTATTAATATCAAAATATGAATTTGTGGAATTAAGCGTAATTTTGTTAACTAATACCTATGTTATTAGTTATTAGTCTATAGGTTTGTCATTTGGAAAACGTGTTCGTCGTGTTAATTATAAACTTAGCACGTGATAAGATATTGGTGTTGGGGGGCGTGCGTCGGGCAGATCAAGCATAGGGCGGTAAGGTTATCTCAGGTCAACACCGATATCAGCACTGTATAAAACGAACGATATACATATATCGATATAACAATGCCTCTGTACTGTTTCACGTCATATGTTCGCTAACGTCGTCAATACTGAATTAGGCTCGGCGTTTTGTAAATAATATTTAAAATATTCTTTGCAAAATAAATTATAAAAGCAGTTGTACATTTTACGCATGTAAAATCATTATACCAGAAGAGTTACAGCTTTTGTAGCTAATGCATTTTAGTGTATGTAGGTGGTATAACAAAGAAAACTGCTGTAGAAAGCCATAATTTGTTTATATTAAGACTTAATTTGTTTATAGTGTATGTGGATCACAAAATATTGTTTATAATATACATAAATGTGAACAGGAAGGTCAATAACTGTAATATCTATTTCCTCAAAGATGTACTTGTAATATATGTTAAATACGTTCTGAATTAACTTATGCGTGTGAATTAAATAAACATCTGCTGTTAAGGAGTCTCAAACCAGTACACGACCTTGATCTTTACATTATTTACGGATATGTTTTAATTTAATATTATCTAAAACATGTTAACAATGACCTAAACTTATAACCATGGACTATTAAATAATCGCTTGTCGCTCGCTTGTCCTCCAAGGGTTTAAAGTTATCTATGAATTAACTAATTAATTAGATACATATAATATTTACGAACCGTCTTGATAACAGTTAGATACTGATGAAACTAATGTTGTGTGAGATACTAAAGAAGACGCATTTTATGTTTCACTTGGTAAAAATTATTTTGATATACTTATCTTATTATCTTATCTTATGTGGGGGCCAGTCAGTGCATACCGGCGACACTTCGACCCAGTGGGATCTTTTGTGCCATGAACATCTATGGCAGTCGTTTCTCCCAATAACGACTGCCATAGATGTTCATGGCAGCCGGGACCAACGGCTTAACGTGCTTTCCGAGGCACGGAGCAGGCGATAATTGTCAATCAATACGCACATAATTTCGAAAAGTCATATAACTTCCGAAAATCAGAGATGCGCGACGTGGGTTCGAACCCGAGACCCTCTGCATTGCAGTCTGTTGGTCTCCCCACTGAGCTATCGCTGCTCTCTTGATATACTTACTTACTTACTTACGAGCGTTTAAAGAAGATAATAATTGGTGATCTTGATCTGTGTAGGTATATTATACACACTGCTCACAGTATTCTAATGTTAACATAAAATATAAAAGATAAATATAGGTAATAGTTTGTAGCTTGCCATGACAAATCTAAACTATACGGATAGTGCAATGCTCAAGTGGTGTTATGTCGCGCCGAGTATTGTGACATCACACCGGACAACAATGTATGTGAGCCCACAAGTTTAGTTTAGTTGCCGAGTCTTATTCGTTACTGTGTGTATTTTTGTTTCAATATTTGGACAGCCCTCTGTGGTACATAAATCATTTATAGTGCGAGAGTGATCCTTTTTAAGAATATATAAGAATGAAATGAGACTTTTTACTATCACTTAGATTTAAAGAGCGATGTTACGCAAGAAAAAAGACTGTAACAAAGTGCCGTAAAGTGTAAATGATCCGTTATGTAATATAACTTTCAGACAATGCAAATACTGCGGTTGATTGAAAATTGAAATTGACATGCAAGTGCTGATCGACGTCCTTGTTTTTGCACTTAAGTGCTAATACCAAAGAAGTACAATACGATATAAAAGTCAGATCAGCACTTATAAGGACTGATTTAGACTTATAAGTGTCGTTTCCATGAACTAAAAGTACACTTACTTTTAAGTTGTAGGTATTGAATTATTTGTTTGTGTTTTTATTTGAGGTGGTTGTATAATTTGCTATTATTGTCGATTTCAGGAGACTTCGGGCGATACCAATGTTTCCAGTTCATCCTCCACATTCTCGCCGCCATGACGGCAGGCATGCACATGCTGTCTCTCGTGACAGTCGCTGCGGTACCTGAACATAGGTCAGTATTGTATATGAACGGCTTATTATGGGAAGACGGTATTAAGTCTGAGAAGATATTTGATTTGTCATTTATTTTGTTTCAATATCTGTATAATTGATAGACAATCAAATATCATCGCTTAGTTAATATCGACGATGATAAAGGTATATGAGGAGTTTGTATTACGATGCATGTGCATGGGTGATGAGCTGAGAATCCTAGATTTTGTGGAGGAGGATCAGATATATGTATTTATACTTGGGATCCGGTGCCACTACAACATTATGTCGTATTTAGTCCTACTGTATCATTTACTTATTCCTTTTTAGGTGCTCTTCAATATAAGTACTATTGGTGCGTATAGTTGGTGCGTATGGTATGGGTAACTTATATTTGCTTTTGGTTATACAGCGTGTACAGTTTTGCTTGTTCGGGAGAGGGCAGGAAGGTAACGGCTTTGGTGTTCGTTATTGTACATCAACAGTGATTTTATCGCGGCAGATACGCATCTGTCGATATAATGAACGTAAGTACATACTTTTGTAACATACTTGTCTCTTGGGTTGTGGTTTGCTATGTATGTCGCTTATTCTAATACCTATTATTTCAACATATTCCTTCTAGTATTAATACTATTAATGTACAGGTGACATAGATTGGTAATATATTATAATAACAACGTCTTGTAAGTACATATACTTGGGTCGTGATCACGCGAGCAGATCCGAAGTTAATCGTCTATATTTTGACTGATGACGATAGCCTTAATTCCTTAAAATGCCAAAATTTTTATCATCTGTTCCCAACTACCTACCATAGAATGTTAAAATATAATCTAAAAATGGAGTTAGTAACGATCCAAAGGTATATTATCTTAGTTTTCGTCGATAACCTTGTACTTCATGTACTTAGTTATCGTCACTTATATAACGTGTGCCTAAGTACACATCAGTATGAATTCACACGTTAGTACATATGCACACTTATTTAGTGTACGTCACTCGTGCTTTATTGCTGTTATTAGTAACTAGTAACACACCGCTTTGTAAATATCAAATGAGCATTATCTTCACTGCCCTTTAACAGGTTTAACAACATTTAATAGAAAGGAATGAAGTTATAAAACTGCGACTAACATGCACCTTGCATCGCACGGCACGAAATAACACACAAATAATACCAGAACAATAATTTATATTTTCAATTTTCAGATGTTTCCTGCAAGGAGTAGACAGTGAAAATCATACAGAGCCTTGGAATTCTTCACTTGTTCTTTCTGCCATTCCACTGAACGAGCACGGGAAATTAGAGAATTGTCGAATGTTTGGGGTTAATAACACTGTCGTAGACTGTGAGACTTGGGTTTATGATACACAATACTATACTTCTTCTCGCGGGATTGAATGGGACTTCGTGTGCGGGCGACGCTGGATGGGCGCGGCTGCTCAAACAGTTTATATGTTCGGCGTAATCGGTGGATCTCTGTTATTTGGACGCTTGTCTGACAAGGTAGGAAGAAAGAAAGCCTTCCTTTGGTCGGGCATATTTCAGCTTTTGCTGGGTACTTCTGTAGCGTTCACCACCGACTACTACAGTTTCATGGCTCTTCGATTCCTTTATGGTATCTTCGGATCAGGTTCATACATAGCAGGTTTTGTGTTGACAATGGAAATAGTTGGACCGAGTAAGCGTACTATATGTGGTGTTACGTTTCAAATCATGTTTGCCGTTGGAATAATGCTGCTGGCCGCTTGGGGATATTTAATAGACAACAGATTCTATTTGCAAATCTTTTATGCTTTACACGCAGTCGTTTTACTTCCTCACTGGTTCTTTATGGACGAATCTCCCAGGTGGCTGTGGGCGCAAGGTCGCGCCCGTGAGTCTGTCGCTATTATAGAAAAGGCTTTAAAGTTTAATGGATCTACAGAAACTATAGACACTCCCGCATTAGTATCGCATTGTAAAGCAACGTGCGCCAAGTATACAGACGAGCATTCTGCTGGCACCAGCGATTTATTTAAAACGCCAAAAATGCTAAGGAAAACCTTAATCATATGCGGTTGTTGGTTCGTCAATTCTGTCGTGTATTACGGACTCTCACTTAACACTGGCAAACTGAACGGAAACCCTTACTTCCTTATGTTTTTAATGGGAGTGGTGGAATTACCAGCTTATGTGATTATAGTATACTTTTTGGATCGTGTCGGCCACAGAGCGTTGATCAGTACCATGATGTTGCTCGGCGGGATTGCTTGTGTCGTCATTGTCGCTCTACCACACGGTACTACGGCGACCACTGGTGTTGTCATGATTGGAAAGCTCTTCATATCTGGCTCTTATTCGATCATTTACAAGTACTCGGCAGAACTCTTCCCAACGGTGGTGCGTAGTTCGGGAGTAGGCCTCGGTAGTATGTGCGCAAGTGTTTCGGGAGCTTTCACACCACTTATTAATCTGCTTGATACATTGAACCCTAAGATACCGACGATACTTTTCGGCTTTTTGGCTTTGTTATCTGGATTTTCCACATTTTTCTTGCCTGAAACTATTGGTAGAAGCTTACCTCAGTCACTAGAAGATGGCGAGAAGTTTGGCGTTGGTGATACGTGCTTCACGAACTGCAGCGGCCGACGAATGAGTAACGAATCTGTAGAGCTACCGGAGACAATGGTGCCTCTTGAAAATATGGAAAAGAAACCATGATAACATCGATAGATCAAAAAGAATGCCATTAATCAAAAGTCAAATATAGACACCTATCTACGTAAATATATTTAGTAGTTATCTATGATCAGATTGGACAGGTAGCACGACTTTAGTAAATAAGTTATCCCGCGCTAAAGCTATTCTTGTAGAACCTCTATACGTAAAACTTGCATTTTAATAAGTTTACTCAATTTCCTCTCTCACTTTGTTATACTTTTAGATAGGTATATTTATAAACGCTTAGATACTCGCTGTCTCTGAATACAATAAGTGTTTCTTATTTTTATAGGTACTATAATTGTTAGCAAAGAATTTAGTTATTAAGTATTTAGGTATGTAATTAGTAATTAGATTGCTACTGACTTTAAATTGTCTAGTCAAGAGTTAACACAAGCGTCTTGTGTTCGTTGGAGCAATTTTGCTTTAGACTGGATGATTAATGACATAATGACTAACAACTGCTAGTTATTATAATGTAAAACTAACATAATAAGAAGCAGTCAATATTAACATTAAAGTATAATATAACAACAAAACGACCAGTACAATTTAAGTTTAAACAATTGTAAGTTCTACATAAAATGTATCGAAATCGGAAACAGGAACAAATATTGCAATATTATGTATCAGGAACATCATATTTACATAAATTATTATTTTATAAATTAAAATATTTTACAGGGTAATGTCTAACCCAGTTAATAATCCCAGCCGTAGGAATATTATGATTATTTTACGTATAAGGTAAGGCTATGAATTAGTTATAAGCAGGGTTTGGAACATGGTCTTTTAAAACCAGTTTTGCACATTATGTAGGTATTTTTGACATACCTGCATTATGCATAATGAATATGACATAACTTAATAATCCGGCTTATCCCGCAAGCCTTACATAATAATCAGATATAGAACGAAGCGAGTATTGCCCTTATTCTTAGCTGATTCTCTACATCCGATATAAATAACATTGTAAAAATCGGATTATAAAAAGATTATTGATGGCTATTTCGACATTATAGCCACCAAAAATATAAAACATTTATTTATTTACTAAATCAGCATAGGTCAGATGGCTAAAGATGCCTTGAAAGGCAAAATCCGCTTAAATGCATTTATGAGGCTTTTACTGGGTGATTTTTAAAACCATATTTTAGCTATTTAAGACTGATCTTTGAAAAGACAACTAACTAACTAGTTCCAAATATATTCAATGGTTACTCACCCTAGGTAAATAAAACAGCTTTTTAATATAATTATAGGTGTACTCTTATTTACTCCTATGGGAAAACTTTTTCAGACTGATGTATAGACTTTTAACTTAATAGATTGCTAATTCATTAAAGTCACCCATTAGCCAATACATAGAGCCTTAACTAGGTGCATCTGCCTATTACATACATATATCAAGTGAAGTACCTACCTAGTTACCAAGCCCTGTTTGTAACCAACCAGTGACCTAATAATAAAGCTTGTAATGGATATGAGTTATAGAATAATATCACTTCGTATAAATCCTAGTCATTGTGGCTAATTAATTGACAGATATAGGTACACCTCTACTTATGAATAATTATAATGTATATTGACACACCGTTAAACATTTTACTGCCAGTCGATGCTCATTAAACATAATATGGTTAAACTGAGGTGATGTCTCGAAAGCATCTGCATAACTTATTTACAAACTACTCAAGTGACTAGGTAGGTATGTTTTATAAGCATTTAACAGTCATGTTATTTATAGTTGATAGTATAAAAGTTAGTGAATATAAAGTTGCTAAACTGTTCACAGGACTGACAAATATTACTTTAGGGTTTCGAAGCTACTCTGGCCTCCGGCTCCTCTGGCTATATATATATACGAAAAAGCAGTGATGACATGTACCTACCTACTTAATTCACTATTTTATCCCGCTCGCTCATTACTCCCAATTTCAACAGAGATATACCTATACATGTAGATCTAATGATGTAAATATATCTACGTCCCATAATAACAAAATGTTATTACGTAAAATTTAGGCAAGAGAACCCTATCGTCAACTATTCAAAACGTAATTGGCCGAGTTACTTATTATCTTCGTAATATCATTCGTAAATATACAAAATGTTGTCATAATAAGTAAAGCTAATCGATCTAACCACATGGCTTGCGCACGTTTGAGACATTATGCAAATCTAGTACTTACTTTAAACACGTCGGCACACTGGTCGCATGCCCATGAGGTTTCTATAAATAGACGGATTCAAATAGCTTTAGTCAGTTCCTTCACATTTTATTAGTTAAGTCGGTACACATTACACGACCCACGACCTGCCTGGAATAGAATGATGATTTACAAATATCAGTGTGATGTACATTCAGTACCTATTATGCTCGTATACACGGTTATTTTATAATTATGTAACTCAGATGATAATCAGTTATTTTAGTCAAGGAAGTATTATAAATTTATAATCGATACATATGTATTTAATAATATAACGAAACAGGTAATATTCGAAAATTCGCCAGGATATTGCTTTCAGCAGTAGCCAGTTATATTTTGCCACTGGGTTCTAAAGATATCGTACTCCATGTCAGTTTTGATTGAAAAATATGGCGAAATTTTGAAAAAATCATCAGCTTCCTTCCATAAGACTTATTCTCTCAAGACTGAACAGAAAGTGAAATGTGTTTACTATGAGTCTAATGATTAGTAAATAGGTAAATTTAGTTATTGTAAAAAAGTGAAGCAGTTTGTAATTTTTTATATCCTCATAAACATTGACTCTCAGTAAATTTTCGCGACATTTATAGGTACTTGCCTAATGATTAAATTATAATGCAAAATTATAAAATAGTCGTATTATATAAGTATATTTTTATTTATTGGAATTTTATATTTAGATATGTAATTAATTGCCTGCTTATGAAGATCATACGCGTATCGAAAATTGATTTGGTTGTTTTATACGCGTATGATACAGATTCAACGCTTTGTAATAATATTTTATGACACGCATATTATATACCTACCTAAGTATATTAATACGTATGCTTGTACCTTATATTGTTACAAAGAGATGCTGCATTATTTTTTTAAAATAATTGTGGCATTGACATTTTTCAGTAAAATTTTCAGTTCTACTTGCCAATTTTGTAGTCACCGCAGGCATAATAATACGGACTATGGATATCTTTTCATGATCCGATAAGTTATATTTACTAATTCTATTGACTTTCAATAGGTACCTACCTAATCATAAGAAATTAAGGTAAGAATGTAATTTAGCATAAGTGTCAAGTAGGTAAGTACATTTTTGTACACGCAGTTAATAAATATTTTATGACAGATTTGTGTTTCAATGTGTGAAATTACTTTAATGTTTTTACTGTTTTCAGTTTTATGCGAAGACTTAAGGATTCATTTATTTGTGTTCATCCAAAAAGCCTTGTTATCTGGATTTTCCACATTGATGAGTAATACCTACTGTATTGTAATAAATAATGTGAAGCGATCGATACATTTATAAGACCTGCTGTGAATAATGATGTAGTACATTTGCTTTAGCAAAGCGTTATTCTGTGAGATGCGGTAAGACATACCTATGAGATTGGGCATGAATACTTGCACGATTTTTTTATAATATTCATATTCTGATGATGATTGTAACATCATTCAGTAATTTCCAAGCCAGATGACAAGTAGTCATAACCTTACGGTACAATGCATCGGAAGATCACGCTAAAACCTACCTATAATAAAATTATGTTTTAATGATAATAGTCTGCCATCCGACTTTGTACTGAAGTATATCAGGCAGACGCCGTTTTTTATCCATAGTTTTCATTATACCAGCCCATCAAACAGCTATCACTATAGCCCAGATTTATTTCCATATGTAGCAATAGTCTGCTTCACTTGCCGCAGCTAGTGTCTTGGTAAGCATCATCAGCATAGGCATCTCACTCTAAACTAAAACTCTCGAAGGGCCTCTGCATGTTGGACCCATGTCCCCGTGTAAGGGCCGGGTTTTCTCTAACGCATTAGGAAAATACCCGTGACAGAGAAACACATAATAATAGATTTATTAGCCTGCAAATAATTTACAAGTGAGCTCTGCCTCTTGGACAAGGTTGTAAGTGTACTCTATATCCCAGGAAATAGTGCCTTCTCCACGACTTACGTCTAATACAATTATTTGGTCATTAAATAGAACAAGTTGTGATATAAAATCAAATATTATGAAGAAATTATAATTAATAGTTTAAAACAAACATATTTAAAAGTTAGCTTATTAGCAATTTACAATAGTTTATTAATGATAGAAATAATACTATATTTTAACTATTTATATTTATAATGTTTACACCTGTGACGAAAACATATGTATAGTATATTAAATAATCAGTACCTAATATAGTAGCACAATTGCAAGTTGGACATTATACAAATTGGGTTATGATTAAGTATGTAATAGAGTAATCATTTATTAGCATACAATCTAAACAGTAGGTACCTACTTAAAAAGTCCTGAACATAAAAGCAGGGGCCCAAGACTGCTATTACAATAGTGTCAAAATGGTCTATCATTGATTTCATAATTGTTGATTTTGACAAGTTTCGTAATCTACTAATATAATGGTGTCATTATGACTTTCCGATGGTCAACCACTGACCCTCCATTGAAAAAATGTCATAGAATGGTAATCTCGTACATAATAACAAATGAGTGACTGACGTATGCAGTAATCTGCTATTTTGACAGTTCCTTTGATCAAATTGCTTTTAACACAAAAATATGTAAAAATATATATACCTAAACGAAATCTGGCATGAATAAATGTTCAAATTTAGTAGTAGTTTTCAAAAATCACTTCTACTAACGGATGTTATAATAAAGGCAAAACAACATGTCATTCTGCCACAATCCTATTACGAGACCATTGACCGACCAATGATCGACCATTATGAACTTAGCAGATTACGAACTTTTATCAAAATGACAATGGAATTGCAGTTACGTAGTCGTACGTGTCAGAATGACGAATTTATAAAAATAGCAGACTTGGGCCCCTGACACAAATTACAACGCAAAGAAGACAGAAAGTAAGTAAAATGACAAATAAAAAGCAGAAAATGAGAATGTAACTAGATAGTGAGTGCCTTTATTGTAATATTTGTAGTTTCACGAGAGTTTGCCCAGGTGCAAGGCAATGTAAAAGGTGGACGCATTGTGGGTAGAAAGGCATGGACTATGACAATTAAGAATCAGATCATGCTTCTCTATGATGTGAGAACAATTTAAACATTTAGATTCACTCATATTTTATGTGTTCCTACCTGTCTGCTACAAAGGCCTGGAAAAGGTGTGCGAACCGACACCTAGAAAAAACATTAGGTAGGTATTTAAAAAGTGTCGTTTCAGTTTTGTGCAAAACGATCACTAAGGGCCGGCGCTCACTACCGGCACGGCAGTAATAAGTTATTTTGAATCTTATTTCAATGAATTTAGAATTTGTTACTTTCGATACCACGATGCCGCGAAATGACGCGACGCGCCACGGAATGCTGCGGCATGACGTGTCATGCCGTTTCATTCCACGGGTTGCCGCGGCGCGCCATTGCATCCCGCGAGACAAATGGGTCACTTTGAGTCGAGGAATTATGATTGCTAAGCTAGTTGAAATAAGGTTGAAACTTGTGTAGCGGTCATTTCGGTTAACGGCGGTCACGTCAGCCTTATCAAAAGGATAATCAGATCAAACTTCGCCATTTTTTATTGCAATATTTGCAATTTATTTTTATTAAAGTAATTGAAAATTGAAGTTAAATCCCAGTCAACCATAACGACACAATCAACTTCGAATCCGCGCGGAGCAAAACTGATTGATGCCAGAGTGGCTGGGCTTTCAGCATGATGCCACGGCATGCCACTGCATACTACGGAACGCCGCGGGATGCCGCAGCATAACCTGCCGTGTCATGCCGTGCCACGCCGTCAGTGAGCGCCGGCCCTAAGCCGCTATAAGGGCTGCCCATAGTAGATACTTCTACTGTACTACTACCTACTAGTAGAAACAAAGAGAAGCCTTTAAAGTACGCAGTTTGATTATATTTGAAGCAATTGAAGACTTAAGAGGATACACTGAAAAAATGCACTAACTTTCATCGATAGTATAGGACTATGAGAAGACCAATTAATCTAGAATTTTGATATAGGTAAATTGATGTCTTTAACTAGAATTTCCTAGTTCAAAAACACGATATTGTGATTTTGGCTCGAAAATAATTATTTTCGAAAACACCTCTGAAAAATGACTATTTTTGAAATTACAAGGAAGTTACACTATCATTATGTATATTAGTAATTTATGTATGTAATTTGCTAGCTCATTATTTCCATAACTAAAATTTTTAAATAATATTTTAAGATTTTAACAAACAATTTCTAAGCGCTCTCGATCATTGCGGGCGCATCGCAATTTTAGACCTTATGACCGCTCTTTAAGGATTGATACACAATGAGTGTCAATGAGTACGGGCGTCGCTTTTCCCGGTGTCCCCTTAATATTTATACAGCAAAAGCTAACTTATGCCATAAAAAATATTATTTTATTCTGTGTTAGCCCTTAAATACACCATATTTCCGATGTTCAGTCTTCTATATCCAATATATAGGTACCTACTACATACGGTGATCACGGGAAACTTTACTAAAAGGCAGTAACTGTCGGAAACATTATCATGAAGCAATTTTGTCTAATTCTGGATTCAAACCGCAACATTCATCATAGTGGCAGCATTAAACAATAATTATATGTAGTCATTTAAAGAAATTTTTGTTTTCATTATTTGCATTTCACATGCCTTCACTATAACCGATCTATCGTGTGTGGTCCCTAGAGAGCTGTTTTACGTTTGAACCAGTGAGTAGTAAGTAGGTCAATTTAATGCGGATTCATAATGGCATACCCTACTGTATTGCCTGTAAATAAAAACACGCTTATCATTTTGATAGATGACTACCGCATAGGAAATACTTGTAGAGCGTTGCTATGACGGCCTGTGCTTGGTTGTGCCCTTGGGACATTCAAAATCGATGATTAGTTACCTACTAACAGCTATCACTATATTTAGTGCTCGTTTAGATAGTTAGTTAGAAAATATAAGTTTTTATAACATACAACGACTATAAACATCGCAGTCTCAAACGCCATATTAGGTAGGTATTACTTACGAGCGACGCCGACGAGCCTAACAGCGCCTGTAGCAAAAATATTGATGAGCAATTCGAAATGCATGCGTGCCGTATGCTAGTTTGCCAACATTTTTTTAATAGAAAAATTATACTACGGGAGACTTAGAATTACACTAAACCGGCATAATTATCTTTCAATGAAAATTAATCATCTTTAAATGTTCTTTATAGATTTCTGTATTTATAGGTATATCCGTCAGCTGCGGCATTCCAGTTGTCAAATGATTGCTCACTTTCTTTCTTTCGATTTACTTGGCTTGGATTATGATTATCATGCAAATCAACATGGAATTTATTTAAGAAGTCACTTAATTTACTTTTAATTACTTTTTATATTAATAGTCATATTGGTATAGGTACAACTTTAATTTATTTGTTAATTAGGAAAGTATCTCGTCGTTTTATTTTATGCCAGGACACCGATATTAAAAATACCGTATTCAAGGGCAAATACCTACATAATTTTTGTCCTATGGCGATATGCCATTATGGGGTCATTCCACGTTTGGGTACCTAGTAGGTATTAGTGACGAGGTGACCGTTTAACCGGTTTGTAACGCGTATGTATAGTCTAGTCATACTTTGATTAAAAATATAGCTAACGCATTACCTATGAGCCAGCTGTATTTTTGTTAAAGTTCAAGAAGGCTATACAGAGGTAAATAATAAACATATAAACTATAATTTAACGTAGGTGTGTAGTATACCTACACAAATTTTTTGCCTGCTACGTAATAAAGTACGAGCACTTTGGTGCGTACCAGACGCATAATTGCTAACCGTGCTAACAGCGCGAATTCTACAACTGTGAATTTTCTAAGAAAATTACTTTGTCTAACCCGAATACAGGACCCTGCCATCGATCGCAAATATATCTATCAATATAAATAAACATTCAATTATTACATCTAAATGTTAGTTAAGTACTTAGCTGGCACTGCTACTGTACCTCCTATTTTATTCACGAAGCAGAGAGGTTCACATAATGAGATAATCAGTGTAAAATATTTCTAATTTTCAGATGCTGGGTCGATGGCGTCGATACCAACGAATCTACAGCTGATTGGAACTCTTCTGCAATATTGGCTGCTATCCCAAAAACCCTTTCCGGTGATCTACATAATTGTTTAATTTATGATACTAACAACCAAACTTTGACTTGTTCCAAGTGGGTATTCGATACAACATACAGATCATCCTCCCGAGCCATGGAATGGAATTTAGTTTGTGGCCAAAGATGGATGGGCGCATTGGCACAATCAGTTTATATGTTAGGTGTATTCACTGGAGCTGTGGTGCTCGGAGGTATGGCAGACAAGTACGGAAGAAAAACCATATTTTGCTGGTCCGCGGTGCTACAATTATTTTTTGGTGTATTGGTTGCTTTTATGCCTGAGTATTGGTCCTTTGTAGCTGTCAGATTTTTATATGGAATTTTTGGTTCGGCCGGTTCGTATATAACTGGTTTCGTTTTAACAATGGAAATAGTGGGAGCCACTAAGAGAACTGCTTGCGGTGTGGCTTTTCAAGCTGCATTTGCTGGTGGTATTATGTTAGTAGCAGGTTGGGGCGCTCTCATAGATGACAGGCAAATACTACAAGTAATATATGGACTTCATAGCCTTCTTCTCATTCCACATATTTGGATTATGGATGAATCACCTCGCTGGTTATGGGCTCAGGGCCGGTCTAAAGAGTCGGTAGATATAGTTGAGAAAGCCTTAAAATGTAATAAATCTGAAGAGACGTTAGACAGAGCTGAATTAGTTTCCCGAGGTAAAGCTAAAGCCTCGAAAGGTACTGATGAAGGTCCTTCTGCCAGTACCGGTGATCTATTTAAGACTCCCAATTTAAGAAACAAAACTCTTAATGTCTGTCTGTGCTGGTTTGCTAATTCTATAGCGTATTATGGGCTAACACTCAGTACAGGTAAACTTGAAGGGAACCCTTATTTGATTACAGCTATCTTAGGGTTTGTAGAACTTCCTAGTTACGCGGCTGTAATATATTTTCTTGATATTTGGGGTCGAAGGCCCCTAATTAGTTCTATGATGCTTGTGGGTGGAGCAGCATGTGTAATTGCAACCTTGCTTCCTGAAGGCAGTACGATATCTACGGGTATAGTAATTGCAGGAAAACTTTTTATAGCAGGTTCTTTTGCTATAATATATAACTACTCTGCAGAATTATTTCCTACAGTAGTACGCAACTCTGCACTCGGATTAGGTTCTATGTGCGCCAGGCTTTCAGGCGCATTAACTCCGTTAATTACATTATTAGATTCATTCAATCCTAAAATTCCAGCCATAACGTTTGGGGTGGTAGCTGTAGTTTCTGGATTTTTATGTATGTTTCTACCCGAGACAATGAATCAGCCGATGCCTCAATCTTTGGCCGATGGTGAACAATTCGGTAAAGGCGATACTTGCTTTGGCAGTTGTTTAGGTAAAAAACGCAATAGAACTTACTCCGAAGAAAATAAAGCCCCGGAGTCGATGTTACCTTTAGAAGATGCAAGTAGGAAAGTTTGATTGTGGTTGATTCAGAAAATGATAATTATTTTAAAATAGACAATATATTTTTGCATATGAAAAGCCAAATCATCGAACAAAATTTCGTCCTACTTGTTTTAAGTAATTAATAAGTATTTTATAAAGTTTTTATTTAGCTATAACCAAAATATCTATTTGTATAGCAAACTATCGTTTACCGCAAAGAATTAGTGTGAATAAATGTATAGTACCTAGTACCTACTGCTTAGCTTTAGTTTAGTTTGTAGTTACCTACAGACATTTTGTTATAGGTGTTTATCTTCGCAGTGCCTGAATTATTGATGTGAATATTGGTGCATATGAATCGTGATTGTGTTCGTTATTAATTGTAGTACAGAGACATTCGTATTATTTGTAAAAATGTATATACAATAAACTATATAGATATAATAATGTGCTTGTTTTATTGCTAAAGTACACAATATGAAAAGACGAATTTAAAACTCAATATAATTTTATATTTACACCAAACAATAATGAAAATCACAGTGAGATTAAAAACATCAATAGATGATACATCGATGTATGAACAATGAACATATGGTAGATAAGCATAGGTAAACATTGAAAATTCACAACTGGGCAAAAACCCTTTTACATCGAAGTTCCTGTACAAGGAAAAGTGGTGTTGGACACACATAGAACATTAGATACGATACAATCTTGACACGTCGACTTGCAAAAGTTCAACGTAACAACGGTGCGATGCGCCGGTCTTTCGACCAAATTGCATGAATTCTACTTCGAATGAACAGTCCCGAAACCTTTATTTACTGAATCCTCTATCCAATGCCGACTTAATTTTCAACAATCTCATAAATTAGTGCAATGAAATATTTATAAATAAACACTTTGTACTTACTTCAATGGAAGCTAGACAAAAGTAGCCAGTCAAATAAAAAGCTTTTAACAATTTTCATTAATAACTAGATGGTGTCCAAGAAGAAATAGATTAAGTACAAATTCGTCAGGCTGAAATATTTCTAGATGAATAATAATATGCGTTACATTAGCAATTATAAAAATGCAACAAACCCACTTGAAAAATGTTTGTTTACAAAATTGTTTGCATAAACTGTAAATGATATTAAACAACTTGACGGAATTGTATCAACAGTTAACAGTTAATATCTATTATTATTTTTATATATGATCGAAAAATGCGTTTCTAAGTACTAGAATTATTATTAACAACATTTGGTACGTATAAGTAAGATCTCACGTGATAATAATACAAAGATAAATAATTACAATTAAGGCCAAGACTGTATTTTCGGTCAATTGTTTTAAATAAGCGATGGTTGTGTGTATCAAGTTATAAAATCAAAATATTCTACAAGTAGGTATAATAATATTTCTAGTGTAGATAGGTACGTAGTCACCTAACAATAAAGTTCAATGATGATACCTGGACACTGCGTGTCGTGCATAACACATAAGTGTAAAATATATTCAATAATAAGTTCAGATATTTGATCAGTGTGCTGACTGATTTCATGAAAATATTCATTTGCAAATTACCCTTTTGAGAATGCAATATACATATACTATGTATTACAAGTGCGTATTTGATCAAATATTGAACGATGAGATTACAATATTTTAAGAATGTTGAGTTCGTCACTAATGAAATATTGTCAATAAAATGTTATTATCATATACTTACTTTAATAAATATAATAATAAAATGTAGATAATGTACCTAATAAGAAAGTTTTAAGAATTTGAAAACACAGTGACTGAGCTCTAAGAATCCTGTTGAAAGATCTTGTTTATGACAAATATTATATATTGTATGACAAAGGTACATTTTGGGTTAACTTGTAAATCACCATAGTTTGTTTTGCCGAGGCCCATTTCTAGCAATTTTATCTGTCCACCCACCTAAGACAAAACGTGGCGTACGATAAACTAAGTTCAATCTGTTTAATAAATATTACATTAGTCTACATGTTTTTGCTTCTACTACTAATGGCTCACCTAAACTTAGGTAAGCACGTATTAACTAGAAAATGCTTAGTTGGTTCATTTAAATTCTTTCTAATATCATGTGGCCCTTGCAAATAGTGCCGGTGCAGTGCCATATTTTTATTAAATAAATAGTTCTAAAAATAACAAAGGAACTTTTACAACGGTATCATTCGCGATACAATTACCACAAGCTTGCCAAGTCTCTACTTGTAAAATGTTTATAAAAACTACAACAATTTTAATTCTATTAATACATCATATTTAAGGGTTCATATTCAGATTTAAGACAAATATTCTCCATCTGAATGGTTCAATACTTCGTATCACCTACAAACAAAATCATGATGACTGTTGACCATATAAATAGAAGATAACGATCGCAAATTATGAAGTAGCTTAACCAAATTGTCAGGAATACAAAATTTGGATTGTTTGCAACAAAGAGTAAAATTCTATCAAGGCAGCATGCTGGGGCAGTACTTTCTTACTTTTTTTTACTTTTGGCTGATGTTAAGCCACAACGTTTGTGAACAAATTATAATGTTTATTCACCATGCTTGGTGAATAAACATTATAATTTGATACGGTCGATACGCAAATACTCCTAATGTCAGGCGCGATGGAAGTTACAGTTTGGATGGATTAAGTCTCTCGGAGACTCAACAAATATACAAACATAAATAAAATTTTCATTGATAGTTGAAAAGTAAAAGTTAAATGAATTGAAAGCAATTAGCCAAATTTTCGCAAGAATATTCTACCCCTGTTTGGTTGTGCTCTGCGACTATCTATGGTTTTGATGCATGATACAGACATGCCACATAAAGTTTATAAAAAAATGTTAAGTAATCCCTGTAACCACCCTGTAGTAGAAAAATAGCCAAGATACTTAATACAAAAATATTCTTACAAGCTGAAAAGTTACCAACTAAGCATCTATTATTAAAGTGTTACAATATCGCGATCATAAAACAAGAGTAAAGTCATGTAAATTTTCCTAAATAAATAATATGATATCCATTTATAACAAATCTGTTTCATGTTTAATTTTAATAATTATACTTTGACAAATTTTATTCTTGAAATTCGCTCGATGGTCACAATTTGCGACCTACTTATCTGATAAAGTTAAAACAAATTAAAGCTATAGATCTATGCATCTCACTCAAAAGGGAGTTTCATCATATAAGCAATCAGTACTCCTTGTTTGTTGTGTTGTATACAATTGCATTGAACCATCCAATATAGTTTGAGGTATGTACCCACTTGAACGACAAATTTAACATTTATTTAGACATATTATCACAAAATTCTATTTCTACAAATTTTATAATTTTATTTAGAAAAACAAGACGCTGTTTCATAAATGTTTAATTATTAAAAAAAAATTAAAAATGTTATAAAATAATGAGAATATATTTTTAAAGAGAACTTAAAATATGAAACAGGTCTTTCACATGATATACAACAAGAGTTACATCACAAAATAGGCTTAGACCATATTAATTTTTGGAAGAGAAAGATAGGTACACAGTAGAGGTGATCCTACATTATTTTATTACCCACACAATAAAAACATTAATAACATTTTTTAATTCTTGCCCATTAAGTACATCATACTATGTTGCTGCAATTTTAATATCAATTAGAAAATTATACTATGAAGAGCTTGTCAATATGTTTACTTATTAATGAATAAATTCATAGCCAGATTAAGGAGATTGGTAGGATCACGGAAAATGGTTAGTTTGAGAATACAATAAGATTGAAGATGTTCAAATGTAATAACATCATAATTTGATTGAGCAACCACCTTATATTTAGGGGTTAATATATTTTAGAAGGCTTGCTTTCTTGATATGTTTTCAACTATTGTCAATACTTTACATTCGGCCAAATAGATAACACAGTGTATTTATTGAATGTATTAAGTATGAACTGACAATGGTGAACAATATTAACTTGATGAAGTGTGAAGACAATGAGTAATGTAACTAGTGTTAATATAAGCAATTTTTAATTATCCCTTTGATAAAACATAGCACCAATTCAATTATGTGTAATTTCTGTTAAAATAAATACCCATTTTAACAAGCAATAGTACTATTACTCTAACTCTGTTAATGAATTTCAAAAGCCCAATTTGCTAGAGCTCATAATTAATTTGTCAGCCAACTCTTAGACGTGAAATGTCTTTAGCCCATCATGTCATAAAAATTGACATGTGACTGAATAAAAAGCATTCATGTTTACTACTCTAATTCATAAAGTCACTAGATTATTTAAAAAGGCATTTGTATCAATAATCCGGACAACGAGTATGAGGTATCTTGCTCAGGAGAGCAGCTTTTGTATCTGATGTCATAGCAGTATGTACTACTATAGCTGGCTGTGTGGGGGTCGGTGCATGAAGTTCATGGCTCTCACCTGGAGCCAAACTAGCCAATGCTGCCAAGAGATCATGGTTAACTAATGGTTCATTCTCTTCACGTGGTTCCCAACCTACCGGCGGACTCGACGGCGGAGAAATCAGAAATTGCTTGACAGGTGCAGGCGGTCTCAAATTTTTTAGCGAAACGGGCGTCACTGGTTGTGCAAAATAACAATTAATGCACGAATTATGAAATTGGTATTGATGGAGTTGCACACGTGCATTCGCCGCAGCTAGTGGGCTGTCATAATTAACGCGCAAACGTTTAAAACTGCGGAGCCACTGAAATGTAACATTATCTGAAAATGTGCGGAACAAATCTTCCATTCCTTTCTTTAACTTCTCGTCCCCGAACACGTCACTATGAATATTTGTCACGATTACAGATTTTGGCAAGTCGTCTAAATCATCAACTTCATCTTGCACATCGCTCTCTTGTTCTAAATTAGCAATATTAGGGTGAATGTTAGGCATGCCATCTTCTGCATTGATGTATACGTCGTCTTCCTGAAATGAATCTTCATCCTCCTTATGAGCCATAGTGCAGTATAGCTAACTATAAAACCTAACACGCACTTAAGTATTCATATACGTCGCACTAGAAATATTGATTCAAAAAAGCCAAATATCAATATGTAACGTACGGAATATTTATTTTTTACTAATCGATTTAATGTCTCTTTCAACTGTCAAGTAAATGTCAGCATGAGCCATGAGCCTAATTCTGTAAAATTATTACTTATTAGATTCTGGTGGAGTGATGTGGTTTACTTTAGCGTCGATTTACTAGTTGTTATGGTAGAGATGTATTTGGATATTGAAATGTCAATATTATTCCATTACTTACATACTACATTACAAAATCTTTTAAAATCATTTAAAAATATATCAGTAAAGTAAAACGATGCTTGTGTAAATTGGTTTGTGATGGAATTGGAATTGGCCAGTCACTTATTATAGTACTTTGAACAACGACAACAAAAATAATGCAGAATATCGACACCTTCGACATTTGAATTTGACGGCTCTTGACCTCGGTTCTCATCATCATTGGCTATTGAATTGTATGCTTTGAATCGAAGCTTCGATCAATAATACACTAGATGTCCGGTAAGCGCTTCAAAAACGAGCCGAAAAATAAGAGCACAAATACGGTTGTGGTCTTATTTCAAATTAGTATGATCCAATCATAGCCAACATTAAGACGTCAAAATGCCGCAGTGTGCTTTCAAAAATTGCAAATAACCACCGTAACACCGAGATTTTGGAAGGAATATCTTTTTTCGGTAAGTTTATATCATTAAGTATTTTTCATAAAGTAAAAACCTAATTAAATAGTAAATATGAATCAATTACCAAATATTATGATTGTTTGACCAACGTCTGCGACAACGCGCCAACTATTGTATTGTAAATTGTTATTACTATTTTTGGCACTTTGTAATTTAGACTTTAAAACATGCGTATAAGATTAAAATTGTTTTGATGTGATTTGAACAGCGAACAAAGGTCATAAAAATTAATTGCTTTTTGTACATAGCTTTGTGAATGCAACTTTAAGTATTGGATTTAAGGTTGAATTTGCATTAATGTATATTTATTTCAACTAGAATTCTTAGAATTACCTACACTCACAATTGGCGACAGTTTTAAAGAGGACTTTTGTATGGGATTGTGTATCTAGTCTAGTATTGATCGAAGATTGTATGGAATAAATAATTGAAAATTAATTCCATACAATTCGACTAGCCAAACACAGTGACCCGAGAGCAAATTTTATTCTCATTGAATCAAGAATATAATAATCTGATATTATCAAATTATATCCTTAGGTACCTATTTACTGTCGAATCGTCGTCGACCGGCGTCAGATCGTGTCGTCCGAATCGGGCCGATGAGAACGATATCATTATAACCTTTATACCCGCGTAGACCGTAGACACAAGACTTCTGTAGAACAATTTAAGCCGATTCTCCATCGAGAAATGTGGGGAGACCCTAATGAAATTTTATATTTTTTGATTTTTGCATGCTACCGGAATTTGTAACATAAAAATATGTGATACCTACATGATTCGAACAATCAAATAATTCATTCCCGATAGTAATGATTATATTGGTAAAGATAATAATAATTATGGTATAGCTTGGTAATATTGATAATAGTGCCTACAAAATATCACACTAATAAACTTTTGAAAATAATAATAATAATAATAATAATAATATTTATTCATTCAAACATCAGTACAATACATATACACATATTACATCAGTACACTTGGGCACTAAAAGAAAAGCAATATATCTCTGGCCCCCACACTAGGATTCCCTATGTTGTGGGGTCCAGTCCCTTCCGTTAGTTAAAAATAGATAAAAGAGAATGCATTTCTTGTGTATATTATTTTCTTGATGGCAAAAACTAAAACAAAAATATAATGAAAAAAAAAAGAATTAAAAACCAAAAATAGAAGCTAGTGAGTGTGTGTGTGTGTGTGTGTGTGTGTGTGTGTGTGTGTGTGTGTGTGTGTGTGTGCGTGTGCGTGTGCGTGTGCGAAAATAATAATTGAGATCTTTCTTAATTCGTTATAAACAGTAAAGCAGTTATATAAAAAGCTTTTGGAACTGAAATTAACTTAGGAGCTTATAAGGCATTTTATCAATAGAACCAAGAAATCTTTTTAATTTACACAGATAATAGTACCTATGTATAGGAATATTTAATTACAGGTTGTTAAAATTGATACATATTAGAGTAGGTGTGTTAAAAATATATTAATAGTCTGCATTCTAAGTTAGTGGCATTTACTACTAAATAGTTTTTTGCGCCTTCGCTCGCGTTAATGTAGATTTTCAATATTTTTATAGTACCTTTTTTTTCGCATACACAATAACAGTAATGTCAATGCGCAGGATGATTGACCAATTATTCAAAGCGTAAAACCGTAACAAACGAGTTAGTAGTAAGTTAGGATTAGGATGTCATACAACGGAAACAAGAACTAACCCAATGTTTTTAATGCTATAACCAACCTAAATCATGTGTCTAATCAAACTAAAAAGCGATAATTGTAGTGTTAAGGCGGAACCTTCCGCGCTCATCCATAGTCCAGTCCATGTAAAGTTTTCAAGGCCATTAGTGGCAAACTACCACGGTACCACCACTTACAAACAATAAATGTATTAGTATTGTATAGTACATCACTAGTGATTCATATTATAGTCTACCATGGTCTACTCTACCATTTATCTGAATTATCTGTGTCTCTGTCCACCATTCTATAGTATTCACAACACTAGTTTGAGTTCGTATAATGTTCATGATTGTTTTTGAATGTGTGCTTGTTTTGTCAACTTTTAGCATTCGTTAATGATAAAGTCAGGAAACCTTGATTTGGTATATTGTCGAAGGAGATACGTTATTGAGGAGTTAATTGATTTTTAATTAGATATTATGAAAATGGCGGGACTAGAGTCCATGGTTGTTGAAGAGGTTAAGCCTACGGAGAAGCCAGTCGATAGAGAGAAGGTAGGCTATTATCATTTTGAAACATTGGAATATGTTTGTATCTCGTCCTACAAACTTTAAGTTAAGTATGGCACAAAATGTTCCCCATAAAATTATGCTGAAACGTTAAAACCTAAGTGCTTTCAATCATGTATATTTTGTTTTCTTTGGTTTTTGATATATCAAATCACTTTTAGTACTATAAATACAATATGAATGAATCATATATATTTAAGCTACGTAATTTACGTAAAGAAAGATAATTACGTAGCTAAGTCAATTGTAATTTAAGTTTAAGTAAGTACCCTTTTAAATCACTTGTTTACAGACTTGCCCCTTATTACTACGAGTATTTTGTTCAACTGGGCGACACAATTCTCCAGGTGACTATGCAAGAGGGAATGTACCGCAGAATGAACTTCAAATATATACATGGATGGATGCAACACTGCGTGAACTGACTGGACTGGTCAAAGAA
Source organism: Catocala sponsa (assembly GCA_963564715.1). NCBI lineage: Eukaryota > Metazoa > Arthropoda > Insecta > Lepidoptera > Erebidae > Catocala > Catocala sponsa. The sequence goes on along the minus strand of OY751338.1, from coordinate 12,828,743 downwards.
GTTAATCCTGAAACAAGGCGTAAAGGCACATACTTTGACTTCGCTATTGTGTATCCTGATAACAGATCACCAACATACCGTATGAGAGAGATTGGGGTAACATGTTCTGGGCAGCGTGGAGGAGATGACAATAAAACATTAGGCCAAGTTAAATTCCAAATAGGAAATTATTTGGATATATCTATAACCCCACCAAATAGAATGCCACCACCTATGAGGCGTCCCCAAGGTTATATAAATAACCGTCCATATTGAGTATAGTTCAGTTTGTTTTCTAAGATTATAATATAAGTAATAAAGAAAATATAAACATGTTTGACTGTCTGTTACTAGCAAATCATATATTAATACAGCATTTGACATAGATATGAATGTTTTGACCTAATAGAAATGATTTCACTTTTTCGATAGGCAAAATTTCAACAAGGTTAAAAAAAATTATAAATATGTTTTATTTTAATATTTTTTAATAAGGTACCATCTTAGATTATAGTGTGGATGTGAGATTTTAACTTATTTCAAGTTTTTATGTTCGGGTGCAGGTTGGCTGGAAACTTCCAAGTTAGCCCTTGGTAGCAATTTTTTTCTAATATTTTGTTATGAGTTTACATTGCAGATCAATTGTTATCCTGACCTCAACATACATTTGTGTAAATTCATAAAACTATTTACATTGATGAGAAAATGTTATATTATTATATAAGACCCACAAAAGATGTGTATCATCATCGAAATATTGTAAAGGATGTGTGATTCAACAGGGAGTTCAAACTAAGAAATAAATAAAACCAATGTTTTGTAAAAGTATTCACATTTATTTCCATCTCTAACCATTCAAGGCACATGTAAAACCACCTGAAGCTCACATGATGTTATTTCAAAGATAACACTTACATGACGAGACTACAAAAATGTCCTTATTATTTAGATTCTTCCTACTAATAAATATAATTATACTGTATACTTATTGCTAATGATTCGCGGCTGATCTGAATGGCCTTTTGGACTTCTTACCCATGGCGGCGAGATCAATTGTGATACCATTAGGTAAAACAGCTTTGTTTCCTTGGTAGTCTACGAAACCTTTCTCATCTTGTTCTTCCTTGGCTTTATCGCAAGGGATACCAGTTTCATAATTGTATTCACGCTTCAGTCCATCAGGGTCGACGTACCCATATTTGCCCCGAGTGATGCAATCCACACCGATAAGTTCTTCCTTGAAAGATCCGTCGTCGTTTTCGAATCCCCAAGTAATACTGCCATCCTCATTCTCTTCCCTGTATTTACGAATAATTTGAGCTACAGGTTTCCTTTCTCTTTGATTGGATGGCGTGTATTTTTGCTGTGGTGCTTGTTTGACTGGGGCACGGTTGATGGGCTCCTGTGGCCTTGAATACTGTCTAACTGGTTGAATGGGTGCCTCGTCATCTTCAATAAATGGCTTTGGTTCCGGCCTGAAGATTGGTCTTGACGGTCTGCTCGAAAGAGGCTGAAGTCTGGCTGGTTGCTGTTTGTTGAGGGGTTCATTCCTTACAGGATTGAAGGGCTGTGGTGCCAACAGCGGCCTATATTGAGTCGGCTTTATGGGTTCTGGTTTGAGTGCAGATGGTGTCGACTGCGGGTATGGAGACGGGTTATAAACAATTGGAGGTTTGGGCTGTGAAGTAGTTGTGATATCATAATAGTCGTTTTGTGGCTCAGCAGTCGAAAATATGTTAGGCGAGAAGGCCGTTGGCGTATTGATTTCTAATTCATCTTCTGGTTCTTCAGTCACGGGCTTAGCTGGTTCATCGAGTGACTGTAGGCTTGGTCGTGGAGAAGCATCTACAGACTTAAAAGACGGTCTGGCGAGCCCCGGCCTTCTGATCCTAGCTGGTCCTGCTCCGATCGGAGCACCTTGATACCGACCCTGCCTGAACCCACTCTGTCTTGAACTGCCTACTGGAATTGCCCCCGGTATCTGCAGTCTAGGTGGCGCGGGCCCTTCATATTGGGCATAAACTGTGATGACACACAGCATACATATCTGGAATAGTAGAAAAGATAAATTAAATAACAATTTTTAACATATTGTTATGAGATACGAGTAATTAATAATGTCTGGTAAATTAAATGTTTTTAAGCTTAATTTGGTTAACGGAATGTACTACGCAACTACTAAACATGGCACACTTTCCAGTGGCGTGAACCTTCGTAAGTAACACGGTATGTACCTAACGCTTGGCTCCGTTTATCCGACTAATATAGATAGTACATATCACTTGCCTTAATATTATTCTATTGTGTGGTATACAAATGCCTATCTATGAATTTGATTATATTACACAACTCGGTACAATTTCTATATGTCCAGCATTCGTGGCAGCGATGATTATATTCAGATAGGTACTAAATTTTATGCATTGTGCGTAATATTGCATTACTATACACGTACTAAATAAAATTCTTAAATTGTGTTTATGTCTGACGTAACTTTTAAGAAAGTTACATTAAAGTTACATTGTTGTTCGAAAAATTTCCTGCGGATTATATTATTTAGGCAAATAAAACGGATGCTACTTTAGTAAACGTTTAGATGTAATTGCTGTTAATTCGCGCTGTTGTTTAAATTAAACTTTTCGATTGCATATCACTTAACCAAGGACGACAATTATCCATAGGCATTTTTGTAATTTTGTAGAAACTTAATTTGAGAAAATATGCAAATTTATAAAGTGGTTTCCTGTTGATGACTATAAGACGGGCATTGAGCATAAGAAAATAAAATCGTTACGTTTGTAATTGTGGGTTACTTGTACTAAAAAACAAGTAGCTGAGCTGTTCAATTGTAGAATCTGATATCCATTTGATATCCTTTTAGGCTTTATTCTTGATTGGCTAAAGGTTTTGTTTGGAAATGACAATATATATAATATGCGTATTGCGTAGTTCTTTATATAGGTACCTACAGCCTCGTAACACGCAGATTGTAATGGAAACATGTTAGGCTACGCTATTAAAGTTTCCTAATTAATTAATAATTGTACATTCTGTATAATATATATACCTAAATGGAAAAAGAGATTTAGAAGACAAAGTGGACCGCTTCGACTGCCTGACCATCGTTTTGGTTTCCGGCCACTAACGCCTGCTCTACTTAAAAATATCTAAGTACTCATTACAATTACCTACGTAATATGTATTTCTCTGTCATTAGTAACATATCTATTCCTATTTGTATTGTAATAAACAGATACCAGATCTAAATATTTTCTCTACAGTACACCGACCGATCTAGTCATAGCATACCACGAGGGCCAAATGCAGATCAGCAGGCTGTATATGTTTGAGAACGATAGACTGTTAGATCTTCCTAAGGTGTTTGCCTGTGCATGTGCAAGTGATTACGAAATACACCTTCAAGTTTGTACGGTATCTATTCTAAGTTGTGTCTCGTACTAATGAACTCTCACATAGCAGATAAAAAGTTTTTGTGCAGTTTGTGCTGCTTACATTCAGACAATACTTACATAAAACTAATCGATACAGATAAAACTAACTACAAAAAATAATTTATCTTGAACACCATTACGTAAATGTTTTTATTAGCTATTTATTTTATGTAACAGGTTATGGTTTATATTATTTATGTGTGTCAATCATCTACAATCATATCGTTATTGTGAAATTGTCAGGTACGTGGTAGTATGAGTGTTGAGACAGTTACTCGTTGTGAGTTGTGTACACTGTCGCAACATGCAAATGGCTGGACACCTACTCACTCTACTTTCCGAAATCGATGTACGTTGTTTTGCAATAAAAATATAGTTCGTGCAAACTTTTTATTCCCGCTCTTTGTTACTGGTATTTGTTTAGTACCAATAGCGTATGTAATATATTATTTTGAGAATACCGTCTAAACGTACATCATATTGTCAAGAATAATATAAAAGTACCAATGACGTCTTCGGTGTAATCTTTCAAAACTGCAAGGTTCTTTCAAAATTGACACAAATTCTAGTTATATCAAGAATTGTAATGAAAGCCTCTTACAGATAATTTTAAAGAATATTCTCTCTTTCTACACTGAATGCCATTTCATGACGTGCCGCCGCACTGAGCACTTTGTAGGTATGTACTACCTACAGATCACAGATATAAAAACCAGACCCGGAACACAGCAAGCTACGTAGGTAATAGCTTAAGCATCCACTTATATGTAAGATGTGTTGATTAAGTCAGTTTGCAGTTGCATCAGTCACCTGGATGACATTATCAGCAATTGCAAGACATTACTAGAAGCTATATAAACAGATAGGCAACTTTAAATAGCGTGAACATCTTTCAGTTAATTAATCAGACCCAAATGAGTAGTTTTTGCTAATATATAGTTTTTCGAGTATTCCCATTATAAGTAGGTACATATACTCTGATGAGTTGTTAGTACGATATTAGAAAGCTGCTGGACATTTATTTAACATTTAATGAGACTGTATATGCGTGATATCTCCATAGGCGATTAATTTAACTTTTAATATTGATAAACTCCTTTTCTTTTTAATATCTTATGGCAAGTAGATATACATCAGTTCCAGAATACATACTTATTGTTATTGGCACCTACCTACCACGTATAATGTTCATGACATAGCATTTGCAGGCAGGTAAAATAATCTATATCACAGATAATATAATACTATACCTACTAGTATCTATATTTAAATCACATACGGAGTGTATGTGGCTTAAATTATGTTACTTCGTCAGTTTATTGGCGTATTAACCAGTATAAGCTAACATAAGATAGAGTTACTATAATTGAGAATTGCACGTTACTATTATTTTTGTTAACTCACCAAATCAAAGTAATTTATTAGTTCAGTCTTTAATAATTTGAAATTGGTTAAATTTTAATAAAACCAAATCCAATGCCATTTTATTAATAAGTTCATATCGCATTAAAGAATATTCCAATGCAACCAAATTCAATTAATGATTCCAATAATGGTATACAGTAGTTAAATGTCTCAATTTGCCTGAAGCATTTTCAAATACAAATCTATAGATAATAATATCTGGTTGGTCTGTGGCACGATTAACCGACATATTAAAGAATGTTTAATGTCAGCGGGGTAAGGGCGGGAGTAGACAGATCTGAAAGTAGTAAGGACGCCCGGCGCTACTCGCGCTTCCGCCACTCAAGGTGAAACGTAGGAATGGCACACTAAGATAATACTAAATACCTAATTATTATTACGCTATTCATGAAATGTCAGGTTGCTCAAGACAATTCATATAAAATGTTATTAAACTTATAACGGCAGTTCACGGCTTTTTACCAGTGTTTAAAACTTTGATTGATATTTATTATCGCCGTAAAGCTTTCTTACACTTGTATTGCTTCAATGCAATGTCTAAATTAATTGGCACACATTAGGAAACTGATATATGTAGGTGCAAACACCCGTTAAATCTTCATTTGTTATGCTGTATTATGCGTCATTCGAACCGATGACGAAAGTGTTTAAAATATGTGACCTAGTATTACATCTACATGTCCTAGAATAATGGGTCTGAGGTGTACCCAATCAAATCTTTGTAAAAATGTTTACGTTGCGCTTTATTGGGGAGAACCAATTTGTTTACCGCAGTCTTCAATTCTGTAGATACTGTTACTAGTTTTAGGTCCCACGAGCGAGCCTATTTTGCCGTTTATTGGGCACAGTTACAGACAAGTGCTACTAATCGTTTTTGTTAAAAAATCCCATTACAATTTGTCTAACCCGGCAATCGTTGAGAAAACCTGAGATCTCATGCACGACAGTCGTATTTACTACCGCTGTGTCACCCAGGCAATCTGTATTGTTTATATAACTAAGTTATAATTTCTTTATATAACTTATAATTTTGAATAATAGTTTATGTAGGCGTATGTTTGAACTATTGTGTTTATGTAAGGTAGCGCGGGCGTGTGGACGCGTTGATGTCTTTTGTAAGAGACTGGTTCACTTGAAATGAAGATAGTTATTTATCGAAATGTGATTGGATAATAACTTGTTAATGTACAATTAACTTCGCATGTCTATGAGATCATATAACTTGGAGCATCGTAACCGTTATGCACTGGTGGACAATAATTAAAACGAGTCGTAAGAAGTGTTTGGCCGGCAAATACTTCCATAAACGAAACGCAAAACGTTTAAATCAAAATTTGTGCGCATTTCATTATTATTGAATCACACATAATATTTAGTTAAGAATGTAGTAATGTCATTGAATACGAAGAAAGTTATTGACGGGAAAAGTGATATTTTTATTGAATAGATACTGTTCCGAACCTGTGACTTGCTGTTTGAACGCGAAAGCTGAATAAAAACTGGATCTCGGTCACGTTTAATAGAAAAATCTTTCATGTGTATTTTAGATACGAGCTATTTAAGTTTCTTTTTTAATATTATATTAATAGGCCTTTCTATTAGTTTATAATTAAAACAATGAAACAGCGTGCGAGTATAAGTACATGTGGACTGTAATCAATAAATAGTAGGTATACTGACGATAATGAGCTAGGCGACAGTTTTACTAAGCACCTATATTTTGAAATACTTATTAAAAGAATGTTAGAACATTACATATTATATCGAATTATAGATGTTTACGACATAGAAATGATTTCACACACACACACACACAAGAATAATAAATTAACGATATAACGTGAGATGCTGAAAGACGAAAATGTTAAAGCTGAATAGCACTCCTAAAAATGTCAGAATAAAAAAAGGCATATTTGCACCGAATAATTGACTTATTTTTCCCTCTACCGCCTTTTCGCATACTGCCTAATGCTATATACCTAGTATATTTATTAAAGCCTTTGTTGTCGGATGAGAATCTTCTCCCTAGCCTTTATTATTCCCAAGTCACTTGGGGTCGGCTTTCTAGTCTAACCGGATTTGACTGGATATCAGTTTTTACACGGAGCGGCTGCCACCTGACCTCCACAACCCGAAGGCTAACGATAGATACCCTAAGGCTAGACCAGTGTCAGGATATTAGAGGGCACTGACTTCCCAATAACGACTGCCATAGATGTTCATGGCAGCCGGGACCGACGGCTTAATGTGCTCTCCGAGGCACGGAGCAGGCGGTAATTGTCAATCAATACGCACATAATTTCGAAAGGTCTTATAACTTCCAAAAGTCAGAGGTGCGCGAGGTGGGTTCGAACCCAAGACCCTCTGCATTGCAGTCTGTTGGTCTCCCCACTGAGCTATCGCTGCTGTTATATCGGATGAGAAGAACAAGTAAAAATGCGTTAAGGTGATCCTGTTTTAAATTAGTTGTGATACTACGCTTTAGTGGTCATGTAATTCTCACAGTACGTTAATGATCATTAGATGGCATTGATGGGCAACACCCTTGACGCTATAATATACGTATCAATTATATAGTTCCTAGGAAGTTGGTCCATTGCAGGTTTACGGAATACATAAAGGTGCGGTTTTAACTACCGGTTATAGTGTAGGTAATTGATAAAGTTCCCGCAAACGTAAATTACGTTTCATAATGTAGCCTTATATTTTGATTTTTGGAGATACAAATCCATACATGGTATCTTGCATTTTCATGTCAAGATTACTACTCTTTTATGTTTATACATAGATATTTTCAAATTAATCTCGAGGTTTCATCAACCTTCTTTGAGGTTTTATTTACGTTAATTTATGAGCCCGTGTTTTTATAAAGCATTTTTGTATTGTCGTTAATGTGTATTTAATAGAAAATATTTTTAAGTCAATTAAGGTTTTTATGGGTCTCCACGATCCGATTTTTATTTACGAACACACCATTTTTGTTGTTGTATATTGTCGTCTATAAATAGAACGAGAACCACCGGCGCAATAAGTGAGTTTTCAAATATGACTTTTTGTAGTGAACGGCTATAATTTAATATTTAGCTGCTGTTGAAACGGAGCAAGTTATGCGTATCCAAGTCTGTATCTACGTCCAGTGGCCAAGCCTATTAATAGCTGTGGGCCAGTGAAGCAACGTAACTACCGAGGCACTTGCCTAGGCACTTGTCCGTAAGACTTGCTTGCTTTACGTAATTGTAACATGACAACTAACTTGCCAAATTATGTGTTATTAACTGTGAACAATTAGTTCCGCCTTGTGAACTATTAAGGGCGCTTTTATTGGTGTGTTGTAAGGTTATAGAGCTACGGCTTGTACTTGCGGCAGCTCACTGCACTGACCTGTCAGCTCACGATCACCTTCAAGGTTGGTATGCGAAATCGATACTTCGAATGCTTGCTGTATGACCGACCTGGATTCGATACACTTTGATATTAATTTACTTGTATATTATTCATTGAAATGCAATCAAGAACTCGTTGTGACTAGATACTTCAGGTATGTAGTTAGATAATATATAATCATTTGTATATTCAACGTTTCACTTTCACAGTCGCGTGTCCTTACAGTATCTAAGTACGATAGATAACACTTATTTATAGTTTACTTCTTGTACGCTTTGTTCTCGCTGCTCTACTCAAGGCAAACACACTTTATTAATGTTTATTAAATTATAATATAAAGCTGGACCTTTCAGTTAAGGGCAATGTCACCGATATTTCCGCAGTTTTTAAATAAATTTAATTACTGTTAATTGGTATTTAAGCACAGGGAAGTTTTCATTAACAATTTAATAAAGCACCTTGAAAAGCTCTGGTAATATTTAAATATGACTTTATTTTAAAATTAAAAGCACTTTCGAAAATTGTTTTTATGAAAAGAGGAAATAATTTACAGCAGGAATGTAAATGATGTAACCGCCCTTGGCGAGGGCGCGTCACTGAGACTCACCAGCAGTGTTCGCATGATGGCTCCTGCACGTAGGCTCACGTCACTGTCACGCAGCGTACAACCAACAAATAAAGGAAACGCCTCCCGCGCAAGCTATATGAGGTCGCCCACTCTCGCCCTGCGCCCGACGCGACCACCATACCTTATTGCAAGGTGACCAACTGTGAACGCACACCCGCTCCGCACAATCCTAATCAAATACACCACTTTACAAATTGGCTGCGCTAGCCGCGAAGATACCGCTAAACGATCTAATTATTAAAAATCGATTGTTTTAGTTTTTGTATTCATGACGCGAATGGTAAACATTTTATTTAAATTCTCCATTATTTGTGATGTAACGTTATTTTTATTTAAATTTTTAATTGAAGCGTAGGTTTGCTATTATTGTTCTATAGTTCTACGAACCGGATCGTAACTGTGCCACTAGAGCTATTTAACGCCACAAATATATTAAATACCTTAGACAAGATACACACCTTGGGGCGCTTAAATTATCTAGGGACGTTATTAGTGTTGATCTCACTGATTGCTATCTATGTAACCCACATGACATCATACTGCATCTGTATCAAGGGACTAAGCAGACGTGTTCAATACTTACCTACATTGCACTAGCTGCAGATGTCTATTTCCAATGGGACAGGATAGGGATAGGACTCAGGTCTATTTTAAAGAATTGCCTGATAGTAAAGTCAGATAACACTGGCTGTACCAGGCATTGAAGCTAAAGTTTAGGAATACATGCACATGTACTGAGTAAACGAGATGTTTTGATCAAGGAAGTAATACGTGATAATATAAATAATATTTATTTTTCTAGAATTAATCTATTAGAGTTAAAATAATTAAATATAATGGACGAAGCTCTTATATAAATTGATAATAATGTCTTGTAGTATTTATTGTTATTTTTAATTCAAAAGATTATGTCAAGCTCATGATAGAAGACATAAGTATATGTTGCGAGCACACATGCTACTGCAATATAAAATTAAATCGCTATTTTATCGACTTTGTACTACGTTCCGGTTTTGCAATAAATTCATGACTATTGAACAAATTTGTTTTGTATGGAAAGAATAATGGGCTTGACATGACTTTTATCACGAAACTAGTCGTGTTTGTCTATTACTTTTTAGCAAGAAACTTTATCGATATTCTGGTTGAGCTCAATTTATTTAAAATCAACTGTTTATGCATGTTTATCTTTATTAATACTGTAGATACCAAAGTATGTGACATAATGTTTTATGGTACAGGGATTTGCGGTTGCTTTTTGTTTAGGCAAATTAAATCGCTGCTGTGGAATAGTTATTTATCCTTAGGTAGGGAATAAATAGGTGCATAAAATATTAAGAGGGATATTTTATTTTTTATTTAATGACCAAAAAAAAATTACAGTAAAAATACCATAGCTTAGACCACTCGCATAAACCACTAGGGTTCTGATGCAAGTGGGATTTTATATCATTACTAATATTATAAATTCGAAAGTAACTCTGTCTGTCTATCTGACTGTCTATCTGTCTGTCTGTCGACAGACATGTCTGTTACCTTTTCACGGCTAAACAACTCAACCGATTTAAATGAAATTTGGTACAGATATAGTTTAAAACCTGGGGAAGGACTTAGGCTACTTTTTATTTACGTAGGTACCACGCGGGTGGAGCCGCGCGCATAAGCTAGTGTGAAATAAATTAAAATTACAATGAATACTACAATAATTCACAATGACGGTACGAATTTATCAATGTTGTTTAAAACATATACATATTTTTAGTGTGTTTTTACACAGCTGCTTTTTGATATTTATTAACTATATCTTCAGGTAAACTATTTATGAAAAAAAGTATGTGTCGACATATTTTAGCCCCATTCAAATTATTCAATTTTGGTACAACATATTTTTTTTTAATTTGGCATCTGTCCAAATTACTGTTATGCATACAAAGTTGGTTTAAACGGCACATCTTGCAGATGGACAACTTTACTAGTATTTACGACTTAAAATTTCATTATCCTAGTCAAAAAGGCGCGTCTGTTATAGTTATGTGTAAACGTAGATATAGTTCACGACATCGTTGAAGGTTGTTTTACATCCGCTAGTCTGTAAGCTCGAGATATAATCATCATATTATTATACATACCTTCTACACGTTAAACTATACAAGCATGCATACTGACCATAACTGCATTATAATAACAGCTGATAATTTAGAAGAAAAATATAGTGGAGTATTTAGTTAGCAATGCTGACGCCATATTTTTATTACTTACTAGCTTTTGCGCGCGGCTCCGCCCGCGTGGTACCTACATCAATAAAAAGTAGCCTATGTCCTTCCCCAGGTTTTAAACTATATCTGTACCAAATTTAATCTAAATCGGTTGAGTAGTTTAGCCGTGAAAAGGTAACAGACAGACAGACAGACAGATAGACAGACAGAGTTACTTTCGAATTTATAGTATTAGTAAGGATTAAGAGTTACGATTCATTTAAATTTACACACTTGAGTGTGTATATGTAAATGAATCGTAACTCTTCTTCTTAGATTGATCTAATACTAGACAACGGGTCTTACCCGCGATTAAGTATTTAAAAGTAATAAAATAGAGTCAACCTGTGATCACGATCGAAGCAAGTCGGTTGAAACGTCGGGCAATCAATAGGTATTTATTTTATTACCTTTAAATAGGTACTTAATCGCGAGTAAGACCCGTTGTCTAGAATCTATATATTCATACGTAAAGCAAAAGCTTTGTACCCCTTTTTACGAAAATTGTGCGGACGGAGGAGTATAAAATTTGCCACAGTTAAAGTTTATATGGAGGAGGAGGGGCAAATTCTAATATTTTTGTAAAATATGCATTAGAAATACATTAAATTAATGAAAAAACACTACACGCACACAACCATGCATTTGACACACGCAGTCGAATCTCGTTCGTAGTATTTCGGTATTGTTCGTCTGACGTTATACAATTCTTTGTAACTATGGTTACCTATAGGTAACCATAGTTACAAGTTTTCTCTATTACAATAAATAGTACCTACCTTATTTATATGTAATAAAGAAAAAGGAAAACAAAGTAGCAAGCTTAGGCATTTTGGTTGAATTTTGACCACTAGGCGACCGCTAGTTATATTAAGTACTTATATATACAAATCGCGAAAGTCTGAAAACGTTAATTTACATACATATATCGTGGTAATAGTAATAATATGTATCATTTTATTTTTTAACTGTTATATTGTTAAAAATTGTCATGTACAATCATAGAAAGAGTATGTAACTTTACCATAGCTTTAGATATATTGTGTTTAGTGAAATAATCCCATAGCAAGGTCTTTTAAAATGTAACAAAATTGGTGTATGAAGAAATACTGCACAGTATTTCTTCATACACCAATTTTGTTACATTACCGCAACTATTCTAAGAATTTGCATATTACTTGATAGAACCTACAACCAGACAAATATTTACGTTACGTTATTTATTGAGGCTATTTATTATAATCTGTATGCGTAAATATTATTTGTATTCTTGGATGTATTAAATGTCACCAAAACGTCGTCGCAACCGAACATTGAAGTTGGCCTTATTACATCGGCATATTTTTCATGGGTTACTCTTCGAGGTTATTTCGTTTAAGATACATGTTCTGAATATATTTTCTACACATTACATTTGCTATCTTTCTAACAAAATACGTACGAAAAATATGACTTATTGGCTTTATAATTATCAATCTGCTAAGTGAGCTAGTATTTCATAATTATGCTCATGATAAAATTCGATGTTACTGCGTGTACTTGAGGCCAACCCAGACCATGAAGCTTGCAGGTTTTTAAGATTTAGTATTGAAATAAGAGCAGATATAAAATTTTAATATACCTTCTGGCTTGGGTTGATCATTTTAAGGAAACGCAGGCAACAACGCAGGTAAAGTTATGGTACATTCATACGCGATTTAGATTGTTGGTACTGTACTGTGTAATGTGATCTTGAACTTTGACTTACAACAAAAGTAAACTCATATTAAGAATCGTATCAAGAACATCTATATATACATATAATAAAATCGTAGGAAAGTCAAAACTGTACATTGAATATTTTTATAAAAGAATACTTGTGGCGTGATCTACAATCGATATCGAAGCCAAAAATATAGTGTTTAGAATTTTTGTCTGTTTGTCTGTATGTATGTTCGGGCTAAACACAAAAAGTACTGCATGGATTTACTTCAAATTTTGCATGAATATTACTAACAGGTCGGGTCAACATATAGGCTACATATTATCACGCTATCACCTTCGGGGGAGGAGCTGTGAATCTTTATTTTTCTTACGCATTCTGTGACAGCGTGTAATCTAACGACGCATATTTAATGTTGTTTTTGAGTAAGCCATGCTATTATCTAGCTTTACACTATAAAAACTACGCCATTTAAGTAACTTGGGCAGAGAAATATAATTGGGTTCCACGGCGATAAACACTTTTTAGTTAAAATCTACGCGGACGAAGTCACAGGTAACAGTTAGTCAAGAATAACGCTAATCATTGTATATAGAAAATGATTAGCTGTCAAAAAGGCAATTCGCAATATAATGTGTTCGAAATTGATCTATGATCTAAACGTTAGATATAAAATTAAATGCAATTTATTTTCACATTTGTAATTTAAGACAATACCATTATATGTGATATTTATAAGACTAAAATTAAATCGGAACTCTATTTTGAACATTTCTTATACAGATGAAATATTGGCCCAGAAACAGCTTAACGACTAAATTATTAAACATGTAAGTTAACAAAAAGCATTCATTATTTAAAGTATTTTAGGATGACAACAATATATTTACCAATATTACCCTCGTTGATAAGATGACCTTGAAGTACACTACTACGCCTATCTGTTATATGTAGCAGATCGACAAAAACCATTCCCTGAAACAGAACTCGTGTGAACGTCAACTAATTTCAATGAGCATTTTTTTGCGTATCTCCAGTATGTTTCTATACCAACAACAAGCTGTAGACAAAAGAAAGTAACTCTTGTTTATCTGAATCTCTCCATAATGTTCTTGGATCAGAAATGAAAATACTGGCATAATTATCTATATGTATGATGTGATGAAGGAGAGCGGTCATATTTGATATCAACGACTGGCTTGTTTATCACTAAAGTCAGTAGAAAACTCTTGTAAACTTCACTCAATGTCGCTCAATAATTTGTTTGACATATCGTATATTGCCATTTTCAGTTGTATATAAAGTACTCTGTGATTGCCAGTCAAGAGTGTTGTTTTTCACGGACGAATCTGGACTTATCAATATTCTTGAGGTTAAAGACGTTATTTATTTTGTATTTCTAAAAAGATATTCAAAGTATTGGTATGGGTTTGAATGCATTTTTATTTTGGCGTATTAAAAACAGTTGTTTTAAATGGGATTCATTAACTGTAGGTTAATATTCCATTTATGAGATCTATACGCAGTTACGTACTAAACAACTTTATATATTTCTGCTGCAGGCATAAAGCGTGTAATGTAAAGTTACGGTACAAAGAATGTTTAATATTCTTACACTATAGTTGTAATCGGATTAATCGTTAAGTGAGCCTGTTGAAATTAAACAATAATTACATATTTTACGAGACGCTCAATACACAAATGAAGTTATAGACTCGGTCAAAATCGATGTTTGTCTACTCTATTATGAACAATTACATTTAATATGTAATGTTAATGTGAGGTCGCTATCAGGTTTGAAAGTTCATTCAAATAAATATCTGCTTCTTGAGCATTGACTTTTGCATTTAGATATTGGAGCTCATAAAGATGTCTATAACGTATTAAGCACATCGTTTTAAATGGCCGTTTTATACATGTAGCAATGTCTGATGCCTAGACTACTGGTGACGACGGTGGCGTGCCAAAGAATTTGTAAACTTCGTCCTGCCTGAACTGTTAATGTAATTATCTAACATATCGGTTCAGTCTCGTCCCTGTTTGAGCTATTGTTTTGTTGTAATTCAATCTAAATGCTCGCAGCATGCGATATGTCAGGTGTGGCAATAGCCCAGGATTGTTACTTTTAATTTTAATGGTAGTGACCATGCCACACGTCATGAACGGCCTCGATGGCGTAGTGGTTAGTGTAACCAACTGCCACGCCTGAGGTCGCGGGTTCGATTCCCGCACAAGTCAAACATTTGTGTGCATGTACATGGATGTTTGTCTTGGTCAGGGTGTCTATGTATAATATGTACATATGTATTTACAAAAAAAAGTATTTATGTATGTTTATCCATTGTCTAGTACCCATAGTACAAGCTCTGCTTAGTTTGGGCTAGATGGTGTTGTGTGTATGTGATAAAATATTATTATTATTATATTCGACCTATGTATGACAATCAATTATCGCTAATATTGATGTAAGTATGTAATGCATGTATCCTAATTAAATATATGTGAAAGTAGTTTATCACGTCTAAAAGAAGCATTGAAAACTTTAAACAGACATAATTGAACCGAAGACAAAAGTTTTAGAGTTATTTCTTCCCTACAGCTACACGGAAGGGTTTGACTCTTGTTGGTGAATCTTCACACTTCTTTGTCCTTCATCTTCATCTGTTTATACGACACAACACGATATAGCAGGTAGGAGGAGATGAGAAAATGAACTTAAAATTAAATGTTTTTAGTTCTACTGATGAAGATGTATTGTTAGTATTAGTAGTAGAGTAAGGACTTGTGGTTTCCGATAATGTTATTCGTACTGTGGCGTGTGTCGGTATGTTACAGGATAATGCATTTGGGGTGTTACATCAGTGCGGTGTTTCACCGCACGCGTCGTAGTCGAGTCACGCAGGCGCACAGGAAAGTGTATCGGCAGCATCACAACACAAGCGAGTGAGAGTTACTTACTGCGGCCATAATAGTTCATTCCCCGCGCCGCGCGTCGCACGCCGTGCGCCGCCGGCTCGCGTCACCGAACACATCACAAGCTAGATTTGATTTTCCGAAGGTGGAAACGTGCGAAGAAAGCGCGATGTCTCAATTATTTTATAACATCCTAGTTGTGGATTGTTTTCGTCACTTCGTTGATGTAATGTTACAACACGATATACGAGTATATTGCTTTATCTTTAATCATATAATATGTGATTGAACTAGCCTTTGCCCGCGGCTTCGCTCGCGTAAATTTGGTTACGTTATGCTGGAAATAGTAGGTACGTTTAAAAATAAAATATAGCCTATGTTACTCAATGATGATAATATCGCTTGGTATCTAATGGTGATATCGAATTCTTACAGTCGGTTAAGTAATTTTTGAGTTAAATTCTTACAAACAATCAAAAAATCAAATCATTCCTCTTTATAATATTAGTATAGACTAATACTTATTTTAAATTATATATAGAGAACTTACACTGTCTGTCCAAGACAATCTGTGTAGTCTGCCTGGAACAATTATTTAAAATTGCTTTGTACATACATTATTAATTGGTTAATTAATTATATGTTATGTACAAGGTAATATTAATTAAACAATAACACAATAGTATTATATCTATAAAATTGAGACAATAAATGTAATGTCAATTGTAATGTATTTTATTGAGGTTTATGTTCTTTAACTAATGTCTTTGATTGACAATTAAAAAAAATTTATTGGTTAATGGACATATCACACAGATTCGTAACAACTCACTAGAAGTCACAACAAAGTTGTCACTTTATTAAACCATGGCGCTATCAGTTTTTACTTGAGTTTAATTTATATGTATTGCGCTATACTGTTGTGCATGCGACCCAGGTTCTATTCCCAGGTTGGATGCGGATTTTCTGTCAAGAAATAAATATAATTTACGGGCTCAGTAGCCCGTAAAATTATATTTAAAGCAATATATACAACAGATTTTCTTATCGAATTAAATTCGGGGTTTTGCTTAGCACTCTTGATTGTATGGCAGTGTTTCTGAGCTTCTCTGAGAAAATGGTGGTGCCAACTACTTTAGCCGTAGTTGTCTGTTGTCATGCAGTGATGCTAATAGGAGTGTAAGCTCTTGCGAGAAAGCTGAAAGCATAGCATGATGCAAATATCTTGACGTTTCGTAAACGTGATTTGAAGACCACCAGATGTTTTTGTGGGTAGAAAACCCATAAACTCTTATTTTCATCTTCAAAAGGTTTAGTAATTTTAGTAGTTTCTCTCTGAATTGGTGGTAAAAGGTGCCAAGCCAATATGATTCTTTGCCACCTTTGGTAAATTAACAAGTCAGTAAAATGTACTTGGTTGACATAAGTCAATGTTATTACTACAGAAAAATCATAGAAATCACTTAGAATGTACTAGCGAAAAAAATCTATGAGAAACATTTAGTTCACATCGAAGGCTGTAAAATTTTCATTTATGTATCAAGAAAGTCTACTCATTGCTAACAATGAACATACTAAGTACACATATAGTACAGTTAGTTTAAGAATTTAAACTCACTGTACACATACTCAGTATGTACGCTATAACAAAACTTGAGATGATTTTCTAACACATTCGTTGCGCCGTATGTTGAGTGAACTTTGTGTACAAGATTGCAATGCCCTACGTGTTGCAAAAATCATTATCTAGTGTAGAAGCTGTTTAAAATTCGGCCAATGTTTTAACCTTAACAAATACCTATTTCAGTTGGTTTTAAAACGTATATATTACGATGTGTTACAAATATTTTCTTTAAATAAGACTATTTAGATTTTCTTGCCACAATTACTTTACTGGTGAATACGCTTCTTACATGAACATAAACTCCATCTATGCTCCAGTGCCTGGGTAGGATGTAGTGGCTACGACTGTTATGTACAAGGTCTCTGGTTAGATACCTAGGTCGGGCATAGTGGTATTAGGCTTTTCTGTTAAAAAATTCTTTGTAGCAATAAGGAGAGGAGCTGTGCCCAGTAAACGGTACGGCTCACCCCTTATAACGTAAGACGTAAAACTGTACTAGGTGAAATCTGGGCGTTGTACACTTTGACATACTCTTGTGTTTTGTTATATTATATGTATGTATTTCCTAACTATGAAAAAAAGGTTTACAAAAAAGAAGTAGGCATGATTTATACATATTTCTTAAATTTTTAAGGTTCGCTGTTTTGTATGCTGTGTTAAAAACTCTAACTAATTTACAAACAAACTAATAACAGATACAAAGAACACTCAGACTCGGAACAACTATTTGGGGTTATACAATTTTGATCCTGTGTGGCATCGAACCCACAACACGGCGCTGTAGATGCGACGAACGACGACGACCATTTAACAACTACACTATCGGTGCATTTAATTAATATTTCTATATAAGATTGGCACACTGTGGCAGTTAGCCTTTGTGTAAATATAGTTAGTTTAGCCCATAACAATAAATGAGTCTAGAACTGCCTACAGCATTGTATTTATACGTAAACAAGTGTATTCTCAAGATTATAATTGTTTATGTATCGTAAAATTGTCACAGATTCTTAGTCAATATAATCCAATTCAATTACAAGTTGTTTTTACTTAGAAGTAAAATTATTTACTACTATCCTGTCTGCGACTCTGTGTGCGTCAACTAGTGATTGCCTGCAATATATTTTAGGATCACGCTCTGCCTTAAAATATCTTCGGTTTGCCGAACAGAATTAGATTTCACGTAGCTTAGATTTTAGATTAAACCTATGAAACCACATAACATAATTAGCGAGATGATGTAAGAGAAACTTTGAAGGATAGACGGACAAACAGAATTCTTAAAACAATTGCTATAGGATCTAGACGCTCTGATAGGCGATAGTTAATAGTCAATATCTATTCGTTTTTACAGGATATGGTCAACGTGCAGACACAGCTCACCCCTGACTCCTGAATCAGGCAAAGTGTTATTGGATTTTTCGGTCAAAACTATTTGAAATATACTGTGGTATGTGTGGTTCAAAACAGGTAACGCATTTATATTACACATACCAAAGTAAATATCAAATAAACAAAACGTGTCGTCTATCGTCGTCTGAAGCAAAAATATTGCAAACACTCAAAATATTATGGACAAAAATTCTCGGAGTATTCCGCATTCGGCACCAATTTTTTCGGCACCTATGGTTTCGGCACCTGAGCTATTCCACTTTCAGCACCAATAGGTATTTTTGCTTGGTGCCGAATGTGGAATAAAATACCTATTGGTGCTGAAAGTGGAATAGCTTAGGTGCCGAAACCATAGGTGCCGAAAAAATTGGTGCCGAAAGCGGAATACTCCAAATTCTCCGAGCATCTCACCATTTCCTTTTCGCCATGGATTGACCCCTTGGTACTTATCATCAATACGAAGGGTGGCTAGATTTTTAATGTGACAATATACTGCAGTAGTTACTAACCAAACACAATCTAGGCTTCCATTTCGAAAGGCGTAGTAATTGATAGACATAAAACCATAGACTTGACATAGTACGTGTCTAGTAGCTTGACATCATTTCAGTGGTGATTCCCAGTACCACTGACTGAGTTACCTGACGCTCAATAGGTAAGGCGCCCAGGCTCCGTTATCCGTCCTGTATCGCCTTTTTCAACAGCTCGTTTCTTATTCGACACGTATATTCTATTTGCCGCCACAATAGGACCTGCTTCGCGGTCATATTCATATCGGTTAAATGCTATGTATTGGTGTCACTGTACAACAGGTGAATGACCAGAGAAATTATTAACCGATCTGCACTACAATGTCACGCTGGATTAAAGATAGATAACTGCAATAACAATTTTCTGAAGTGATTGACGCTTAAGCAAGTTTTATGTTACCTTGAGGGTTCAATGAAATGAAAAGTTTAAATGTGTGGAGATTAGAATACAATGAATGTAAGATAAGATCTGTATAGAGACATGCTGTGCGTGTGCAGGTGGTGTCGATAATACTAAGATAAGCGTTTTTTACGCAAATTAAACGGATTTGGTATGGTATACTTTTATCTGTGATTCGTGTGCCATTGATTAAAGTAATTGTCTAAATTATTATTTAAGGTATCAATTTAGGTATTTTACTTGTGATGAATTACATCTACAGTATTAGGTACGCCGTAATTCGAAACTGTGTTAAATGAGTCTATAACTTTATTACCTACTAAACTATATTATCTGTGGCTAGCAAGGATATGATATATGGTAGATTATTATTTAACTAAGTAGGTACTTACATCCATTACAAATAAGACAATTTATTTTGTCGTCATCGTCAGTTTGAGTAGGCACTATGTATGTTGGTGGACTAGAATTCTGTTGAAAAGAGACGTGGTTGTCGTTAAGTAAGGCGTTTAAAATCAGTCTTTGAAGTGTCAACATTAGGCAGGCTCGCGGTGCATTTGCACGTTCAGTATGCGAGTCACGTCTCGGGTGACGGTTCGAGCTCGTCACCGTTACCGACATTTTGTAATGGCGACCAAGGGACCGCCCTAGACACAGGAGTCAATGTCCCGACTAATGCACCACACCTGGTAATTTGTGTGTGTGACCGCATGAAGCCCGCCGTGACCGCAGAACCAAATACGAATTCGAAGAGACGATTCTTCAGTATTGCGGTTGCGGCACTCTTTTGGCATAGATACAACTGTTATGTAATATCTATTCAATTGTATGTAGGTTGTATGTGTACTCAATGTATCGATTAGCTCAGATCTACCGTTGACTAATCATTGAATTTCATGATGCACATGTTTATTGGTCGCTTCACGATGTGAATTCGATACCGTCGATGAATAAATAATAGTTTGCTGTTTTATGTTAATTGAATAATTATATTTGATTAAGTTTAATAAAACAGACGTATCTTTTGAAACTAGGTGCTTTCTAGCTTAACTCACTGCAGTTTATATAGATAGCCTGTTTTCTATTTAACATGATCGTTACGACGGTTTCATTACATCTATAACCATAATTTGAGTATGGAATAACATTGATAAATATTAAGTACGAAAAACGACAGATGCTACATCACAGACATTTGTAAATTGTCGCGTGCATCGTGATAAAGTAAATGCTACAATTTAGTGATAGCTCTATTGTTAATTTACGCGAATAGCGTTTATGCTTGCCGGGTGTAATCCGCTGTTTTGAGGGCACTGGCATATTTTATATTTTCAATTATTGTGAACAACATGCTCTTCCTTTATAGTGGAAACATATAGAAAGTGTATATGGATTATTCTAGAAACTAAATTAAAAAAATTTGGCAAAATCTGCATAAGCGCAATTAACCTAGCCTACCAATCTAATAGCGATAGTTAGTCGCATAAATTTATTTAGAAGCGTGTAATTTAATTTTTGTTTATGCCAAAAGACACAGGTTCATCTGATACCTACACAATATACCTATATATTTCGTAGTTGTAGTTATACACCTCTTTATATTTAGTCTAAACAAATAGAATAGATTATAATCTATACTAATACTAGCTGTCCCGACAGACGTTGTCCTGTCTTCTAAACCATTCTCGAATCCACTTAAACACACACAAAAAGTTTCATCAAAATCGGTCCAGCCGTTTAGGAGTTCAGTGACATACACACGTACAGTAGAATTATATATATAAAGATTATAAAGTTGAAGAGATTGTTTGTTTTTTTGAAGTCGCTAATCTCAGGAACTACTGGTTCGATTTGAAAAATTATTTTAGTGTTGGATAGCCTATTTATCGAGGAAGTTTATAGGCTATATAACATCACGTTACTACCCATGGGGGCAAAGCAGTAACAATAAACGCGGGTAAAATCGCGGGAACATCTAGTAAATAATAAAGACATGTATTTGAAAACTTAAACATTAAAAGTAAGTAGAGTGCAGCGATTATAGATTTTTGATTGATTCACCTAAAGATTACCTGGCAACGGACTTATCAATATAACTGCCTATCTATTAAAGAACCGACATTAGCTAGGCGTCTATGTAGATATAGGAGATCAATATTATGGTATATGCGTGCTTTAAGTAGCTGATGGTAAGGTTAGTGCATGAAGAAAGTGATTTAATATTGATGTTTTAATACTTTCTCATTTTCTATTCATGAACTCATAAATACGAACATACATGTCTATAGGCGAGATACTGGTATATGCATCTTTCGTAAACTGTTTTTAAGTGCCACGTTACAGGCAGCGAGTCTGTTGCCATTTACTAGACACAGGTCCAGAATCCACATTGTAACCGAGTATTTCTTGACAGAAATATTCAAAAATACCTTGTTAGACCTGGGTATTGAACCTGAAACCTCGTTTATATCCCTCACAAACGCTAACACTGCGCAACAAAGGCATTTTTCTACGTTTTCGCCAAAGATCGGTGTCGATAGACGATAGTCAAAATGGTACTGGTGGGTAAAAAAACTGTCGATTAAAAAGAATTAGTTTATTTTCAACTGTTACAATATTTATAATATTTCATCGATTTAATTTAATATCAGAAGTAATACGAAAATGGATTCTTTCTCTGATAGAGTCAAAAATAGTATTACTTACATTGAATATTAAAATAAGTACAGAAGCCAAAATCTAAGGAAAATGACAATAATTGTGTATTTACATAGGCATAGTGTTACAATTTTACACTTCACTTTATTCATACTTAAGGACATTCTAATAAAGTTATTTCTATTTAAATCTAATTAATATATTAGGTACTTAGATTTCTTATTTTATGGATAATAAATAAACTAAATGGTAAGAAATACAGGTACAATGTTCTCTAAGGGTATTTAATACATAAGAACTGTACAATAAACACTAGACGCATGGTAAATACTGGTGGAATCATAACGCATTGAATGTCACATTTCTAAAAATAAAACTACAGAATAACTTATGTATGCGTTTGTCAATTATTATGCATACACACGTTTAATAGCCATTTGTGGCTCAGTTTAAGGGCTGCGCTTTATAAGCTATCGGTAACTAGGTACTGTGTTTCAATGCGTTATCATTCTAAGCGTGTCAATTTCTAAATTCTGATTAAATCTATACGAAAAATCTAGTCATACTTATATCTAAACATAAACATTACGCATCAAGCACTATATTCAGAGTTCATTTTAAAATACCAAAAAAACAATCACACTGTTTAAATATTATTAAAATTAACTATGTCCTTCTTATTAGAAAGATTTTTTTAATAAAGCGATCTAATGCACTGGAATTCTGACGTCAATTGCATGGTGCAGTTAAATTATTATGTTATTTTGAATGGAAGATGTTAACTAAAGAACACTGTTGTATTATCCTCCTAGTTATATGATGTTGTCATGGTCTTTGTGCTATACTCGAAATACTGACGCGTTCTACTATAATATCATCTAAAGTCTGGCTGAGTAGATCTAATTCGTAGAAAGAGATCAACTATAGTTTGGCATATGTTATAACTGTTATAAGCATGGCTTTTGCTTTTTGCCTGGATACATTAGCGCCTAAAGAAACCTTTTTAGGAATGTCTTTATCAGATCGAGTGTGTAATGCTATGAAAAAGATCTTATTTTTCGGAATTATTAATTCTTTTTACGCTGAATGTATTACTACCTACAAAATTATATATCTATTTAATGAGCATTCAAGAATGCTCAGTAAATACTTTTTTAACTAGTCAAAATATCTGTTAAAATATTAAGTAAGAATATACGTATAATGTGTTACTGTAACTTTGCGTTTCGCGAATTTGACTATTTAACATTTTCGTATAGGAGTACGTAATGCGCATAAATAATGATTACAAAATAATTTCGCTCTGTCTGTGTTTGGGTTACCAAACTGCATCACCCATATACATACATATTGTTAAGCAATTTGTCTAAATAAATAAAAGTAAATGTGATACATGCATAGGGCTTATGATGTATATAAATATCATGCGTAGGTACAATTATTTTGGCACGTTTGTTTTTTTGGCGCAAAAGTCCTCTTATATAAGGTTGCTTGGTTTGTCACTTTACGTTAGGCAGGTATTACGTCATATATATTAATGTTGATTGTTATGAAAGTTATATTAGGTATTTGTAAAAAGAATTAAACCGTTTGATAACTAGATATTACGGAATAATTTTCTTTATATCTATTTTCTAATAACGCATTTTCAATGTACCTACCTATTAATTATCTTCCAGTGTCATGTAGCTTGAGTTCGATACCTTATTTTGTATTAAGGCGGCTGTACATTGGGCCAAGGTAGTGGGCCAGCGTGTTGGGCCAACGTGTAGAGATCTACTTGGCGGTATGTTGATACCGCCAAGTAGATCTCTAAACGTTGGCCCAACACGCTGGCCCACTACCTTGGCCCAATGTGTACAGCCGCCTTTATGTTTTTAATATGTTTGCTGGTTTAACATACCTACTCTATGCATTTTGTCGTATGCAACGATTAAAGCGCAGAGAATTTAGATTAATTAATTCATATCCTTGACTTTAATTCGATGATACAAAGTAGGTACATACGACATGATTGGGAAATATTTGAAATATGACATAGTTAATGAATGTTGTGGTAGTAAATATTTTATATTGCTTTAATTATGATTTAATTTATTTTAGTATTGTAAATAGAATCATTGATCTTTACTAACTATAGGTACACCCACAACTCTAGTCTAGTCCGCTGGGATAAGACTTAAGTCTTGGGAAGAGACATTTAATAAGATTTTATTTAATAGCATTGTTTTAAGGGCCAATTCTTGTAATTAAATCTATTCAAAATGGAGTTCCAATCTAGTCGCAATGGTTTTCTCCTAAATTAAAATGGGATTAAATATAATGACCACCAAAAATACTAATTGCGCAGCAAAATATGCTTACTAAAATATATTATAACGAGCACCTATTCACCTCAAATCACTGCATTCCGTCTCGGAAGGGCTAGGTTATGTTAGGTTTCTTCTTAAACCCACCCAAAAATAGGAGCCGTCGACTTATTTTGATCTCTTTAAATATATTTTGCTGTGCAATTTGGTGATCATTCACTATTTTTGACTGTTATATTTTACTATAGGTATCTGGTGATAAGTTAAACATAAGCAAATTAAAATAAACGTCAAATCTACACTAATATTATAAAGCTGAAGAGTTTGTTTGTTTGTTTGAACGCGCTAATCTTAGGAACTACAGGTTCGATTTAAAAAAATATTTTAGTGTTCGATAGCCTATTTATCGAGGAAGGCTATAGGCTAACAATACACTACGACCCACGGGGGCGGTACAGTAACGATAAACGCGGGTGAAACCGCGGGAACATCTAGTGTAAATATAAAATGCATTAAAGTTTAAGTTTAGCGTTATTAGACTAGTTCGCCACTCTATTTTGAACAGTTTTATTACGACAATTGGCTCTGGTATTCAAGTTCTAATAACTTAAATAATAATTAGTTAGGGTCTAAAAGCTCCGTTCAATAGAGTAAAGCCCGTAATAATAAGCTGAACTTATCTCTAAATCGACCTTGACAGCATTCTTTGTGTCGTAAAAACTTGTAATTTTTGCTTACTCAAGATTGATTTCATAGCCTTTATGTAGATTAAAAATAAAATATCAATATATATCCTCTCATCGCGCCTGTCTTATCCATTAATTCTAGCGTATTACAAATAAATTATCTACAAATATCTATTATTTTAACTAGCTGGTGCCAGGGTCTGCAGCTACATTAACTTGGCATGATCACGTAGTTGTAGTCCTCCTTTTTCTCTGTCCTTCAAACATTACACCATAGATAGCCAAGTTTAAAGATAACAAAGAAACTGCTTATTGTATTTATAATAATTATAGTATTGATTGCTGTAACTATATATTACACAACACAGAAGTAATACGGTACCTAAGTTTTACTTCTTCGATATGTAGTTATTCCAACTTCACATGCATACATCTACTTATAATATAAATTAAATTCGAAAAATCTCACTATTTACTGTCCGTTGTACAAAGTTCTACAATCTACATTGGTAACTAACTGTTGAATATCACTTCACAACATGCTGCTAATGCCCTCTGTCGTCAGTGATAGTAAACGTACCGTTGTGACCAGAATTGCTCACGTATGATGCTCTGTAAACAAAATATTATGTTAGTATCAAGAAAATCGGTAGATGGCGCTTGTGAAAGTAGTAGCCAGTTTAAAATATAAAAATTGTACCTAAACATGTGTTGTATAGAGGCTAATTATTAAAGTAATTATTTTTCTCGGCAATGGGCTGGCTTCCATGCTAAGAGCCCAAAGATAGGGTGGATATGTTAAAAAGTTTATTGTTTAAATCACCAAAACCTTGTTTAATAACTCATTGCACTTTTCTAACACACCCTCTGTTATAGGTAGGTACATGATGTGTGGTGACAAGATTCTTCACCATTTAAACGAAACATTTATGGTTTTATGGTGAAGGGTTTCTAAGCTTATACTTATTTATTTTCCAGATGATGTAAAAAATTCGTCCTATATAAATCAACATGGTGAAGAAGGAATTTTCATGATTGAACTGTTTATTAACGTAATATTGCCTGTTACGATACGATATGTATTTTTAATTTTTAAAACATGTCGCAATTATTGGGCACTATTACAGTAAGTCAGACATAAACCGTGTAAATGTTGTAAGAGGTTCGTAGTAAAAACCGCAAGGATCTTATCAATATTTAATGGCAAACAAACCGCAAGGGACGGGACATGGCCAATTCACGCCTTGACGTCATTACTATTTCAGTGACGCTTTGAGACCCTGATTACTAATATATTATGATGACTACCTAACTCAGAACTATAAATTAGGTTTACGCGTAACTTTGATTTGCTTCTTTGAAAGGTGCATGCATCGGATTTCGGAATTATATTTTCTATTATTTATTTATCAAGTTGCCATAACTAGGATTGTGACATATGGTGTCTGCAGCATTGTAATTCTATCCAACGTTAATATTATTCTTGTTAATCCTTTTAACTGTGGCCATTCCCCTTGCTAACAAATAAATAGTTCAATCATCAAATTAAATGATCTATGGGCGCGCCTAATGTATGAATTGCTAGTGGGCCACTCTTTCTAAATCGCATGATTGAGCACTAGCAGTCGATTTACAGCAATGCTTATTTAGGTTTATTTATTTATATAGGTTGATACATTGTTAATATTATTTGGTTAAATATGCATTAGGACATTTTTAGACACCCGTTTTAGAATCTTGAGACATTAGAATTCTAAATTCAGTACCTACTGGTTTACAGACATTACTGCAAAAAATAACAATTACAGTTCACTTACACTGCGAAAATAACATTTATTTAAGTAAGCGTGCTTTGTGAAAACCGTAATCTAACACTTATAATAATGTGTAATTAACTAATTACGTTTTTCATTAATACATTTTTGGTTTTACATGCACTGAATGTTTGCTACTTTTATTTAGATGTATATAATATTGCCTAAACTTGCCATCTATACATATCTCACTGCTAGTCTTGTTGAAAGTTATACGTTAAGGTTAAATATTCTAAATATTTGCGATTTTTCACTGTGCATAATTATGATATCTTGCAAACTTGTCATTGTTATAAAATATGAGATACGTACTTTTTTGTTTCAGTGACGGGTGATTGTTCTGGCTGGCTGGTCTCGGGCAGCAGTAACACGATGCCGCCACCAACGGCCGCCAACACTGCGATGAATACCATTGGCACGTGCTCGTTAAATGCAGTCTGAAATTTGAAAATACATTTTGTTACAGATATACTGCAAGTAATGGAACACACTGATACCTTTATAATTAATGCGAATACAAGTTAATGCCGACGTGCAATACGTACGTACTGACAAATGCCGCGAGGCGCTCGACTGATCTGATGGTTACATATTTTGAAAAGCTCATAATCTGATATAGGCAGAATAATTATTACATCATGATGCATTCTACGGTAGGTCAAGGTCTCAATCATTTGTTTGATATTTTATAGGGCTTAATATAAAAACGAACTAATTAAAATATACTTTTAAAAATAATTATGGGTTATATAATTATGGGTAATGCTGACATTACCCATAATTATATAACCCATAATCTATATATCTGATATAGCGTTGGAAAAATAATTAACTTACCAGTCTCCATAAGTACGGTATGCATGCCAGAGCCAGTCCCGCAGCTAATTGACTTGCACCAACGCCCAAATTTCTGACCATTGTAGGGTACAACTCTACAGTAAATATTGGCAACATCATATTAGTAGAGCTAATGGCGAATTTCCCGATCATAAGGCAAGCGATCATAATCCATTGCTCGCTGAAAGCCATCGAAAATAATTCACTGGCAACACATGCAAGGCCGCATACGATCATACTGGTAAATATCGGAATTCGTCTTCCTGCCTTCAGTAGTATTGGGATACTTATAGCAATAGCCGGTATTTCAACCACCGCTAGGATTATAGATGTCAAGTGCAAGTTGGCTGCACCAAAGTTGCCAATGTTCAATAACAGACCGTAATACGCGATGGTCATTGCAAACCATGTCAAGAACAAGCAAATTGTTCGCTTTCTGAGAGCTCCTTTAAAAAGCATCATCACCCTAGGACCTTCTTCTGGGTTGTCCGATTTATATAACATTAGCAATTTGTCCATGTCCGCTGGCAATTCATGTCTATTAAATTTGGCAGCTTTTTCTAATATA
The DNA here is from genome assembly GCA_963564715.1 of Catocala sponsa. Taxonomy (NCBI): domain Eukaryota; kingdom Metazoa; phylum Arthropoda; class Insecta; order Lepidoptera; family Erebidae; genus Catocala; species Catocala sponsa. The sequence goes on along the minus strand of OY751338.1, from coordinate 12,800,187 downwards.
ACTTTCGCTTCCTGAGTTTTTCCCATACTTAATAACCACCTTGGTGATTCTGGCAAAACAAACCTGCAATATAATTTGTAACACTGTATTAGTCTTTAAATAGTTAACAGCAAACGATCAACTACAAGTCGTAAATATTATTTACTACCTAATGAATATAAATTTTCTATTCCGTTACATAGCTCACATAAAAATAACTACTGTTTACAAAGACACGTCTGGTTAATATTTATTAAGTCTACTGAAAATTACGTAATTTACATTCGAATTCAATCATAGTCAAAATTTACTGAAACGTAATGTATTTTCTAAGGAAAGCTGTTGTATCCTATAGATAACAATTCACATTCAATTATAAGAATGATAGTGGATAAAGATTCGACCAATGAAAGAAAGTTTAATTGGACTAAAATAATAATAATAATAATATAATATTCTACCACAATATACACACAACACCATCTAGCCCAAACTAAGCAGAGCTTGTACTATGGGTACTAGACAATGGATAAACATACTGACATACCTTTTTTTTGTAAATTTATACATATTATACATAGAAACACCCAGACCAAGACAAACATCCATGTTTATGCACAGAAATGTTTGACTTGTGCGGGAAATGAACTCGCGACCTCAGGCGTGGCAGTCGGTTACACTAACCACTACGCCATCGAGGCCGACGAAATGTATTTATATAAAACATAATTACCACATTATCAGCAGCAGGCATCCGGGAATCGAAAGGCTCAGTTGTAGATCGCGCCAGTTTGGCATGACGAGAGACAACACTGACACGGTGATGTACGCCAGCGGTAACCAAAAGAAGTTGCACACTCCAGCGATCGTTATCCATTTCCCACCGACCAGTTCCACAGACAATACAAAGGCTGCATATACCACTGATACGGAGACAAAGCCCATGACTAGTCGCACTATAAGGTACTGGATAAATGATCGGACCAAAAGTGACAGCATTGCAAGCGCGCTCTGAGCAACCATCATGCTCATTAATATCTTCTTGCGACCAAACCTGGAATAATAAATATGAGTTATTACTTTATTAGTGTTATTACTAACAGTACTACTACTGCAATCTTCTAAAAACATTTGAAAATTAGACTTATGGTCGATGGGTGTTAAAATATGGTAGGCATCGTAACTCACTTATCTGATATCCAGCCGCCTACGACACCGCCGACGCCGACTCCGATTAAGAACATGGATTCCGCCAAACTTGTGAGATATTCTTTATCACAAACTAAGTCCCATTCTGAAATGATTGTATTTCCAACTTCCGATCTGTTGTAGCCCCACTCCACACATGTGAGAAAGTTATCGATGAGAGGTGCTGTATGGTTAAGAATAGTTTCGACTGTGACATCAGCAGTCATTTGGCGAACTCTGCATGCGTTGCCGGAAGGTTGACTATAGCTAATCCAATCAGCTAAAGGTAGGCTTGATAAATTTTCCGGCTTTTCACACCAAAAGTTTGTTGATCTTGCCTGTATTAAAGAAAGTTTAGAGTGTAAATAGTCATATCCTATTATAATATGTATGTTGTTCTCTCTTCACCCCACTGACCACACACGTCTGAAGTAAAATCACCTACTAGGTACCATTTTCTTAGAGTTATCCCAAGCTCTCTTATAATTTTACCTTGTGATATATAACTTGATTTTGTTTTATTAAGTACTAGCTTTTGCGCGCGGCTCCGCCCGCGTAGTACCTACATCAATAAAAAGTAGCCTATGTCCTTCCCCAGGTTTTAAACTATATCTGTACCAAATTTCATCTAAATCGGTTGAGTGGTTTAGCCGTGAAAAGGTAACAGACAGACAGACAGATAGACAGACAGAGTTACTTTCGAATTTATAATATTAAGTAAGGAAGTAAGGATAATTGTTATTTCATGATTATATGAATATGTATATATTGTTAAATTATGCTATTAAGAGTAAGTATAGGATATTGTATAATATACCTAGGTATTATATATAATTATTGGGATGAGTTCTTCTAGTATATAATCCAATCGGACACATAAGTTATAAGATTAAGCTAATATAAGGCATATTAGCTTAATCTTATAATGTTTTATTATCAAACATTACGAATGGAATAGAGTCGTTGTGAAGGGAGAATTAAGTATAGATAGATATTCTTGTATGTATTTACGGGTACTTCCCTAATATCTGTTAAAACCTAACAAAACATCCGGCTCTTTTATGATATGCATCATACAAGAGCATACAGAGCAGCTTAGTACTTACTTAGCAGAGTAGTTTTAATTTAAAATGGGATTGGAGACCTACCGACCTTTTGGGGTATGCAGTCTCATACCCCACACATAATTACGAAAATTACGGATGAAAAACACCATCACGGTTGACTCATGTAAACGTAAATCCGGAAAGGTTTTTGAAAAGCTGATGTACGTACTGTATATCAGCTTTTCTCATACTTACCTCTTTTTTATACCTTTGTCTTATGTAATCGTACCGACTGTTTATTATGATTAACCATGACCAGATTTGAATAAACCCCAGTTTTGCATCCAGCGAATACCATCTTACCTCAGGTCTAAATGCGATAAGGCACCGATACTCTACAACTGGATCAGAAATCGGAATGTTCGATGGCTTTGACTGTCATATTGATTGTAAAAGATGACAGCAGTCTCCTACGGTTCGAGGCACGAAAGGTTGGCTTTGAACGTAAATAGTCACCTATCTATGAAAATGATAATGGCAACATTGTTCAACCTTGCGTATCGTTCGATCTGCGCAGTTGCCTCTGGGCGTCAGTAAAAATAAAATTATGATGTTACATCTGATTATCCACATTCTGTTATACCTACACATAAATGCATGTCCCTTGTAAAGAACGACCATGTTCTGTGGAACAAATAATCATTCACATTATACCGCGTACCTAATCGCAGGCTACGGAATTATGCAAAACTTAAACAGAAAATCTTGATTTTCTTGTAGGTAAAATATGTTTATGTAATACGACATCGTATCTTTTTATAGTCGGTGTTTCACGCCTCGTTAGAATCTTCTTACTTTAGCTAAGTGATAAGAATATAGTTTAAGGAAAACATTAATGCGCTCTTCAACAGAATCCAATATCAAATTTAATGTAGGTACTTGGTTTAAATACTTATTAGTTACCAACTTCCCCGTATCTTCGTAAAAGGCCAAACAGAGAGAGGTTATAGTGCAATAACACTTTGACCGACCGATGAATTAAACCTGGGACATAATCAACCGCATAATTATAAACATGTGCAAAATTATAGATTTTTTGTTTACGAGCATTAACCACTTTTAGTATTTAATTTAATGTTTAAGCACAACACAGTCTTACTTTCAAAATGGTGATGATGCATTAAAAAGGGTGTATATAGGTATGAGTTTCTTGCAAAGACTTAACCCTTTCCTGAGTCTAGGCTAGTCTAAGCAAATAAATTTAAATTCAGCATCTATATTAAACCTACTAACTACTAAACTTGGATGTCAATAAATTTATGTGACCTAACTGAATAAATGTTTTTAGTTTGATTTCAGGTTAAAAAATAAACAAATACTTACAGTAAACGTGGGCAGGTATATATGGAAGGTGCACGGCAATGAGAATAGCGACAGTAGGAACGTCATAAGCATCTGCCAGCGTCCATAGCTGCCGATCACGGTGGACACCACGTCAGGACCCTCGCCTTCCGCTGGTGATGCCGTCCGGCTCTTGTCTTTACCTCCCTGACTTGGGATAACTGAAAACAAAAAAAATATAATATATTAATATCAATATTGTACCTACAATAATTTATACGCAATAGCAATTAGCATTTAAAATAAATATTTTTGTGATAACAGTATTAAAAAATGATTATTACAAAAAGTTCTTGCAAGGTTACCGGTCGGTAAGAGGCACCACGGTCGGTAACCCACCAATGGTTTTCGTAACCTATGGACAGGTTATGATAACCACAGGCCGTAATAAGACATACCACCATAAAACAAAAGTATTTTGCCCGAGTATCTTATAAATAAATATCTCGTCTTTATTTTACGATATGTCTTATTATTCTATTAAATAAAGTAATTATTGATGTTATTCTATTTTTATCCTGGTAATTACCAAGCGACATAATTGTATTAGCAGGAAAAATCGTGTCATTAGAAAATCCTTAATTCTCAAGTACGATGTGGTAGATGTAGGTATATGATAATATTGTTCCTTTGAACTGATTAGCGGTAAGTAAAATTAGTTGTTTCTTTTGCGGTTACATTACTTCCAATGAAACGTATCAAGAAATAATCATCAACTTAGTAATTTAAAAAAAAATTATAGGTATACAATATTTTGTGATGAGTACCTACCTTATCTATTTCACTACTAACTAATATTAGGCAAGTTAAAATATGTATTTACTTAAATATCTATATACTGAATCAGAATATACATACTTCTGAAACAAATAATATTTAAATAACACTGATAATGGCCAATACGCATGATATAGATACTATTATAAAAATATAACGTATTGGAAATATTTTTATGAAACAACTTATAAACGTGTTAAAAATAACCGCTTCTAGATTACACATCTATCTATGTAATACGAAATCACATTTTGCTAGAGTCTAGATTAATTCCATTCAACTATGTATAAGGTGACTGGTGTCCCTGATCTGCTCCCTAAAGAGAACATTTCATTGGTATTGAGTGTTTGGAACAAATGCAACAAAATTATTTAAACTAGTTCAAGAAACGGGGTAAAATCTTATTTGTATTTACATTAATAAAATAAGAAAGTGACGGTAGACCACTAGCAAAGATTCTGGCAGTTATTCATTTACGTTTATTATACGAACTTATCAGTACAGGAACTAGTTCTACATAAGTTGGAACGTATTATATCTGATAATTGACTATCTATTACTCCAGTTTTTATGCTACTTACCTTTTTGGAGTAAAGCCAGTGCAAGGCAATTTATTTAAATGTCGGTGCACATTTGATAATATGTAATTAATAAACTGTCATCTGATGTGTATCCGTTTTCGTAAATCTATATCATTAAACTATTGCTGTAACACTAGCACATACACCCTCACACTTTTAATAGCATATTCTAAATATAGATATTTTCGTATTATAGATGTGGTATTTATGATTGCTTCGAACATTGTGCAGAGAAACCGTTCTACTTCCGACGAGTCAAGGTTTTACACAGGAGGTAGTCGAAGTTAACTAGAGGTTATCTATGTATATCGCTTAAGTAACCTACCTACATAGTTGTACATAAACAAAATAAAATTTTCTTTTTTTAATTAGATTGTTTTTAAAATTGTTCGTTATGCCTTCGCCATTTGGTATTTGCGTTTTTGTCGCCTATTTGCCATTAGGCAAATAATTTCGTCAAAATATATATTACGCAACGAAGTTTTGATGGTGCTATTATGAATCTCTTGGCGAAAGCATTAGGTATTTATTTTTCTAGTAAAAAGGACTGCCCAATGTTTTTCGGAATACCTACCTACTATATTAAATGCGGTCACTAATATAGTAAGAAGGTTTGTTAGATTATTAGGTAGGGTGTTAATACACAGACCAATAAATGAAGTTTTAAAAATAATTTAGCACCAGAAAGCAGATTCCTATAAATTACTAACATGCCTAAACATTAATTACGATCATAATTCTTGATGGTGTGTAAAACATGTCTGGACGCTTGTGTTCATGGAACTTAAAAATCAGTATAAGACGATTAATTAGTAAGTGACTGTCGCGTGCTGCAGTGCGACGCACCACGTGCTCCGGCCGGCGGCGGCTGCGCGGCGGCGCTCGGTGCTCGCGACCCGCAAGCACATCGCGCGCGCTCCACAATTAACGAACGACATGTGCGCTCACATTGGCGCCTTGACAATGATCTTCGCATCATTGCAACTCTAAGGAATGACCTAACACATAATCAATTCTAATTTGAGATTTATTTATATCTTTATTGATGATTTCCACAAACATACGTGCTACATGATATGAAATGTTTACCCGTATTGGTAATTTTTATTATGATTTGTACTGTTGACATCATAATGCGATTCCTTCATTTAAATTTATAGCGAAAACAATGTATATTTAAATTAATGTCTGGAGACTAACAATAAAAATCGTATTGTAGTTGGATACTAGTGAGACATACAGTCTCTCGCCTCTATAGTCTATCCCAAATTAAAGTATTATTAAATAGCTAAGTTATAATGTTATAATTATTATAAACAGGAATTCCTAATTGTATTTAGAAAAAAAAAACATTTAATTTTAATAATAATTGTGTTGTCGCGGAGGTCGTCACAAACATTCAAACAACGGGCTCAAAGAAGACAGACTCGGAACAGCTAACACACATATTTTAGTTCCGTGTAGGGGTTAAAACCAAAACACTCGGAAAAGCGGCATTTAAAAAAAAATATGACGCCTTGTCTCGTCATATCACTTAAATGAGAGAAACAAAATGCGTACTATTCCACACAGTTTAGGCGTTTAAAAGAAGTAATGCTACAAATGCAAATATATTTCGAACAGTATTAAAAATATATAGAATTGCACATATAATTTAAGACACAATTCTATAACGTATTTCGGCATAAATTATTAGAAATCAAAACGTTTATTATTATTATTTATATCATTTAAAATATAATGGTGTACCTATATTTTATTATTTGCTGCGAAGGCGTTTAATTCGTTACCTCTTTAGCCAAATGTCATTTGGCCATAAACCTGATGCTTGAACGAATAATTGTTAAATTATTATATAATTATATCAGTTGTTATTGATAGTGATGTATTTATTCGTGTTATTTCTATTCTATTCCCCAAAAACACAATTCCCGAACTAGTTATTAATTCTGTGTTGCAGGGGGCACGGTAGGCCGTTTGTTTCCTTCTAATAAGTTTAACGTAAAGTTAACTAAAAACTCGTCATGAGTTTACGTAAAACATCTTTATTAATGTGAATTTTATCAGTTTAACTTTGAAACGTACGTGAGTACGTTATTCGCCGAGGTTTATGTACGCCACGATTATTTTAGATGACGTTTTATCAGCTAAATGATATTCATGCGAAGAAAAATACTATGTATACGAATTCACCTTACAAATACATTCCACCAATCCAAAAAAACAAAGCGTTTTTTTTTACGAGAATTCTCGAGCTCGAAATTACTTAAAATCGCAATCGCAATTTTCGAGTACGAGAATAACTCACCTGTACTGATATTTTATACTATGTCATGGTTCACTACATGTAAACATGATCAATACATAAGATTTTTCCCAATAAAAAGTAGGATGAGCGTAAATGCATCAATAAAATGCGTTTATACTAGATTGTTGATATTAATTTATACAGTAAGTAACTAGGTAAATAATTAATGAATGCTAGTGAGGTCAGTACTTACCAAGTCAATTATTGTATCTACTTATGTATTTTTTATTATTAAGATTGAATATCATCTCAATGTTATTTCAATTTATACGGAATGAGAAGCAGTTGTAGTAACTTATTGCCGTTTATCATAGAGTTACTGTTACTGTATATATTGAAATGATAGAAGTGAGTATTCAGCATGGATATATACCATCGCAAGTATGTATACACTTAAGGTGTGTTATATTATAGGTAAGTATAACGAAAGCAGAATTATATTACGTTGTTGCCATGAATAGCGTACCGTGGTGTCTCTTAATATGATTCTGTTTGCTAGGAGTACATCGTGTCCGTCTTTAAAATATTAACTGGCTGCCTACGTATGTACGTACGTTTTTTAGCCATATAGCACAAATATGAAAATCTATATGCAGTTGAGAAACTGCTTGGCTGACAACGGACGAAACCGAATAAAGATGGGTCCTCCCGAAATTCTTCGCTTCTCATTTAACTTTTTAACACGGATCAGAGCTCAAAATTTGCATGTACTTAAAACTATTAATCAAGTTATTAAATTAAAAACTATAGTAATAAAAAAGATCGTGTGAAGGGTGAGAGGAGGTCCAAAGTTTGTACCATGGTCAAATTGTTTCATGGTGCTAACTTGAAACCACCTGAAAATATTTTAAATATTGAATGTATAATTGTATTATTAAATAGGGTTTTCAAACCGAAATGGGAAAGTTTATTTCCTCTTTAGAAAATCACATGTAGGCGAAGACATGGGTGTAAGCTTGTCTATCAGGCTAATAAATATAATGAGCATATAAAATACAGAGGCCTTGACTCATCCATTTCGGACAGAAGTGTTCAAGGTTTGTTTATGATTAGAGTAGGTATCCTCGCTAGGTTAATGCTCTAGGTTTTAAAGGATACATCAATTTCAGTGTTAGCTCTAACGTAACGTAAGATTGCGTGCGTAGTTTTACAACGCAAACTGGGGAGGTATCCGTTTAGACATTATTCTTCATCTCGTGGACAGCGTGCTGCATTCGGGGCCAAGGACGGAGGGCATATCGGTTACATTTAGCTCGCTTTGCATGGCTAACTTAGCACAACTAGCGAATTGCTTTGAATACAATAGTTTGTATGTAACTATTGCATTGTATGACTTAAAATACACTATATAACATGTGTCTATCCACCGATAACGTCGACCTCGTCCGAATGCGTTCAATCTAAGAATTAATTAATCGTATCTTATTTAGTGCTGCACGAAAGCTCCTGTATACGTTAGATTATATTGTGGCTGAAACGTTAACATTGGTATATAAGTGTATAGGTCGTAAAATTTGCTATTAATGTCTGATGGTCGTTCAGAAAACTATAGTAAGCAAGGAAGTCCAGTCACTTTGTTTGGCATGACTATGTGTCATTAATATCTTTATTTCAGTGACCTAGTAGAGATAGGAATAATATTATATTTTTATTGAAGGATATTATTTCCTTAACATCGTTTTAAGTTGAGGTTTCAAGTAATAAAACAAGTTCAATTATTCTGTCATGACTTCTTTGCTATAGTGGAATTACGAAATTGGGGAGATCGTGTAAATGCAAAAATGTTGTCAATATTTTAATTATCAAAGACATTTCTGTTTTAATAAATAATCATTATTCATCGATTACATTGGTCATTTAGATCTTGTACATAAAGCTGGCCCTAAGTATTGACGTAATTCTATTATTATTTTAAGGATTACAATATACAATGGAAAATAATGACGATAGATTTTTGGCACTGTCAATTTAATCCATTAGCTTAAATTGTCAACTATTAATATTGTACAAAGGTAGTAAAATGTCAACCATTTTCCTTTGGTGCCTTTAAGACTGAGATGAAAATTTGGCATCGTATAAGCTATGTTGATGCTCGGGACTGTTATCTAGTTAGGTACCATTAGTATGAACTGTCGGATCGCAGCACAGTACATATGCAATATCTAAGCGGATAGAGTTGCGAGGGGTTACTATTTCTAGTATTATATTACTGCTAGTGTTGCTTCAGGGTCATTACCATGTCATTATAAACAACGTGTTACCAACTGAATGAAATGTTTCCTTGACAAGTGCTTCCACACAGCGATTGAACATACTTTTAATGTCTTTGTACTTTCATAACGCACGTACTTTTCTGTATTTTATTTTAAATGTTAATAGATTGATTATATCGAATTATTATGATTAAGTATTTCTTTAGACTTCAGTGAATTACGAAAATGATGAATTAGCAATGTGGCTCCACCACATTGCATTAAACAAATTACTGACAAGCATGTCAATAATTTGTTAAATACTTCAACAGCAAGGCGTCAACCTTATTTTGATTTAATATCATTCGAAATAAACATCTGTTTCATCTGACAACAATCCATTAAAAATTAAAAATATGATGGCTTGCTGTTCCGCGCAGCCCCAGCGCTTATGTCAAATATACCGAATGTTAACTTCAAATTTCAATAGTATTCTGACATTTCGTTTATAATACAAATAATTTCAACAATTGTATGATAGCTACTGTAATAATAATTAAATTTGTGTATCTATAATATTGCACGCCGTCTTCGACGAGACACGCTGTACTGTACATAAACAACATCCTGTAACCATAACATTGTAAATAAAATTCCTATTAAAAAATAAAACTTATCGACGACATCAAATTAATTTATAAAATTCCTATTAAAAAATAAAACTTATCGACGACATCAAATTAATTTATAAAGACATACCTATTACTGAGAAATAATAATGATACCAAATCAAGCAAATCTATGATTAAATTTTTTTTTTACGGTGTCTGAAGTTAGAAAATAAATAGTTATTTAAAATGTCTGTCCTTTTCCGATATTACGCAAAATTATTTGAACCCATTTTGATCACAGTTAGTAGCTTGAGGTTGAATTTAAAATCCTGTTCGGTTCTACAAAACAGGAGGTATGATGCATAGCGTGATTTACGTAAATGACGTCACGGGCCAACTGTAATCTATGTGGACGAGGTCGCGGAAAATGGCTTGTAGGTACATTCAGCAACGTAAGTAGCTGAACAAGTATTTTATGAATTAGAAATTTGACTTATTAAGCTATTGCATAGCTTCTATCGCGGGCCTTGAGCGTGGAGACCGAATCCAGAAATGCCGTAACGAAAATAACCTAACACCCCCCACTCCGACCGGCACAGCGGTGATACTTTTTGAAGTTATACTTCTTTAGGCGCGTTATGAAAAAATGATGAGAGTGAAATTTTAAGATGCGCGCGCATTACTGTGACACAAATGCTACATGTTGAAGTTGGCCACAGAATAGAATTAAAAGTATATATTTTTTTAAATGACTATAAGTTAACTCATATACAGGCTAGTTGCAAAGTATCCAACGAAACGTTGTTATTTTCAAATTCGATAGAAATACCATTTAATATGAAATATATTATTCATATTATTTGAACAATATTAACTTCTCATTTATTTAATAAAAGAAAAAAAAATGTTTTCTTATCGGTCACCATGCTCAAAAAGTGTAACTTGAATTAATATCAAAGACAAAAAAAGAAAGGAAAAAAATACTGCATAAATAAAATAAATAAATAATTATAATCGCATAAGTTGATAAAAAATGCTATGCAATAGCTTTACCGCGGCAGTCTCCGAGTGCCACACCTTTTTTTTTTTATTCTGTATGAGTGAACTGTTTTATATCAACTACCTTTTAACTATTACTTTTGTAATAATTTTGAAAGACAGAAGCAACCAAATCTCTCAAGTGTATACCGACTCATGTCATTGACTGTACAACATAAAACGACATAAGTAGCTATTATGTAAATAATTTTATGCATGAATTGGCGTATTTGTTAAATATCTATTATGACAATGACCTGCTTTAAACTTTATATTTTCCCAAGTGCTGTTGCAATGTTTCTCAATGGTGAATTGTTTCAACGGGAACTGGCGGCTATTATTATTTTCTAAAGTGAATGAGGCGCGACGTGTAGACTAACGAATTCTCTTAGTGGTTTTTCAATGAATGTAAGTAGATGTTAAGTAAAAAATAAATTAATTTAATCACTATTTTGATGGGCCAGTTTCCTGGTGAACATTAAAAAAAGAATGTAATCTGTGACGGTTCCACTCTAGTCGTCGCTTCAATAATGTCGTAACCTAACTAGTGACCTGTTAAATTAAATTTACTGCTGTACGTAGGAGAAGTAAGATGAGTTCATGTGTAACGCGATAGGGCACTTCGTCATACTGCAATTTGCATTACATTTATATTCTTCTGGGAATATATTGTTATATCGCTATATTCGCAGAAGGCTTAAAGGCTTCTAATAGTTTATTTGATTTAATTTATATCCAAGCGGCCAATTCTCACAATATGAACAATTTAAAATAAAGTACCGATCATGGATAATAAACGTCAAATATGAACTGAAATGCAATTTATGTACATATTTGACTTTTATTTTAAGTTAGGAGAATACCATTAGGAGATATTTATGGCACTGAGATAAGAGATCGAAACCTATTTTAAACAGTTTTATTACGGGAATTTGGATCTCAGATCTCCACCTATCCTATTGTAACCTATGATTGTATATCATTGAAGAATCTAACCTGTTTACAACCGGTTGACGGCTGATGGGTCGCCATGAAGTTAATATGAGAGGATTGTTTTTAAGAAATTGTCGGCGCCTGATCAAGTTTACATAGTTCTTAGTTGTTTACAAAATACCAGCAACGATCTGTTCTGTAAAGTTTTGAAGAGATTTATAAAGTTAACTGAACGTAATCCCTAAAAGGTAACATAGCATCACACTTAAATAGTTCTACATCTAAATAGGTTTACACCAAAAGAGGCTATGTTACCTTTAAAGGCTGCATGCATGATTGAGATGTTATTTTTAGAAGTTTGAAGTCAACGTTAAATTGCTGGTTAGTTGTCAAGCTAATCGTTATAATTATTTTAAAGTGTATAATGAGGTCTGCGCTTCAGACATGCAACATAATTGCTGAACGAAAGTAAATAGGTAGTTGATCTATTGGAGGCAATAAAACAGACCACTTTAAACGATGGCGAATTTTGAACATTGAGCTTACCGGTGTCCGTACTCTATGAGATTTTCGTTCAAAGATAATTATCTAAAGTCTTAAGTATAATCGGTTGAATGTACTGTGCCATAATAACGTATATTTTATTATATTTACGCAGACAGACATTTCTATCTAGCAGTAGGTACAGACAATAGGAACACGGCAATCGTTGGCGACAATTCAATAGGTTTGCTTACTTGCGTAACAACCATTGTCTAGTTTGACATTACCATATCTACAAAAATGAACTACTTATATTAATTTTATGGTAATTGTTTAAAATAGCACAAATACATATTTTAAAAGAATAATGAGTAAGTGACGCAGTGATGACAGTATGAATCTAAATTTTGAATTTCAATAGAGAATTAAAATTTAAAACTTATCTCTGAATACCTACATAAATTAAGGATATAATTTTACCTTATTTTTCTGTTCTGTGGTTTTACCTTATTAATTATAGGCCTCTCCTTCTAAAGCTATCAAGTTGATTTACATCCAAGCTGATTCATCGTATGTTACCTATATATTGCGATAGAGCCAAAACTAATATTCTACCGAAGATGTATAGTCTAGAACTCGATACTTATATTTCAGATATGCTGAAGAAAATTGTGACTATAAACCTAAACTTATCAAGCGAATTTGCCTTGACTGTTTGAGTAGAATGCGTAAGTCCCGGGTTCGATTCCCGAATCGGGAAAGTGCTATCGGAATTTTTCGGCTATTATTAATAGCAGTGCGGAACGGAAAACCAGTAGACAGCAACAGGCTCGCCTTCAATTACGTAAAACCTAAAACATAACTAGCGAAATCTGCCTACGCCTTCAAGGCGTGAGAGGCATGTATGTATGTAACAAATTTTATAATAATTGTCGCAACCTTAATGAACATAATCAAACTAAATATATCCTCAATATCCAGTTTCAAAACATGATATTTTGAAATTGGAGCTCGTGGATTAGATTTATTTTAGTTTCGGGTGAGCGTTGTTTTAAATGTATTTCAACACAAAATAAACAATGTGACAAATATGACATGGACGCAAATATGATACTAGTAATGGGTTAGGCAATAGTAGATCTACCAAAGCCGAAGTAATTAATCATTGAATGAGAAACATATGCCGAAATAATAAGGATTACACATCAAAATAATATTTTTTGTTAAACTCTTAGAAAGGTATGACAATAGTCTAAATAAATGCGACAACTTTGTTAAATCTAAATCAAAAATTGTTAATTGTTGACCACATTGCCGTATTTGATTGCCATATCTGATTGGATTTCTCTGTCAGAAAATTCTTAGCAGAAGCACAAAATGTACGTGGTAGAATACAGGGTCGCAAAGTTTTACTTGGATTCTGGCAAGACATGGGTATGGATATACCTCTGCCGGAATTCCGTGAGATTTTGAGGGTTATATTAAATGTAACGTTACAGAATGAATTGTGAAAAGATATTTTGTAACTATAGGTGTATAATATTTAATCATGTACAAATTGCCCGAATCCATATCAAGGTTATGATTGTGATAGTATCTCTGCTGCTTTTTTACATTGTATGGCTAAACCGTTGAACCGATTGTTATGAAATTGTGAATACGTATGTAGATAGCTTGCACCCTGGGATAAGATATATTATTATTATACTATAAATAATTTATTACTAATGCTTAAGTATGTGCCTAGACTATGGCCTCATCCTTCTCATACTGAGAAAAGGCCCATGGCCAGCAATGGGACAGTTTATAAACGGGGCTTATATTATTACTAGATGTTCTCGCGGTTTCACCCGCGTTTATCGTTACTGCGCCGCCCCCGTGAGTCGTAGCGTGATATTATATAGTCTATAGCCTTCCTCGATAAATAGGCTATCCAACACTATTTTTCAAATCGATCCAGTAGTTTCTGAGATTAGCGCCTTCAAACAAACTAACAAATACACAAACAAACAAACAAACTCTTCAGCTTTATAATATTAGTATAGATTACGAATGCCATGCGAACAAAGTAGCGGGTAACAGAATGCTAAATATAAAATATACAAAACATTTAGTATGATTGTGTAGTTGCCACGATGCTAATAATTCGCATACTTTAGAGTTAGCTCATAGCTGCGGAGAGGCGACGCGGTCGTGTCTGCGTTGGGGGACTACTCCGGAAGCAAATGTACTCAATGAAACTGATTCGACGTGATCCTGCCACTCGGTCACTGTTCTGGTTACTCACTATTACTCACTCCGCTTATAAGTCTCGCATACTAGCATTACGCACTACTATTTTCTCAACAACATATTCCTGATGTGATTATCCATGCGGATGGAGTAATCGGAAACTGGTCACATTGCTAACTATTAGTGGCGAGTTCTGTTCTCGTACTCAACAAAACGAAACAAACGAAAACTAAGTAATTCTTAAATAGTTGTTGCGGACATGTGTTTCATTTGTATACGTTTGCTTAGTTTTATGAATGTCATGTCATAATCTCTCGCAATCTAACCATTAATCCCTAGTCTAAGAATCCAATTGTAATAAAGTAGCTAAATATATTTATCACTACAAATTATTAATAATGATATTAAACTACTGATAATACTGATATTAATTTATTCTGTTTATATCTCAGACAATTCTTTGGACGTTGTGTCGAAACATGATACTTTTGACGTAATCTTTAAAGCTGGTGTTACAAGGTCTCTGTTAAAACAAAACATAAGGACGAATAACAAACATCTATCCGATTTCAAGTTTTTGGTACTTTAAAGCGAAAGTATACCGGCCTCAATTGTACAAATTGAAATGAGAGTTGGCAATGGGCATGCCCTTAACCAATTCAGCGACGTGAACTTTTCGACCCTCCGGCCAGTTAACATTGAACTGACGGTGTCGATCCACACAATAACAACTGTCTGGCCCCTCCTGCCTACACTGGGATTTTGTTTCAAACACACTGAAACATTCGGTATTTTCAATATCCATGCAAGAACAACGGTAGCCAATTGCGAGTTCAAAAGCAAACATTAGGTAAGATCTTAGCTTTAGATTCACTACCTAAATAATTGCTGTGTACTGTTTAAGTTTTTAGGATTAAATTTAATGATAATACTATGCCATGTTTTTTATATTACACGGGATTAGCAGTGTGCCCAAACCCGATAGCATATTATCAGACATCATACAACGTGCCGCGTTAAAAATGTCCAAACCGCAAAAATAACTGTAGGTAACCCCTTATCCATATAAAATAATAACTAACGCCATAGACCAATTTTTGTAATGAAACTGTTTAAAATTAAGTTTTGATCTAAACTAATAAACTTAAAATGTAAACAGAAACGCAATTTATGCTTACATTTGATGTTAATTTTATTGAGGAGTATATCATTAATGATATAGGTAATTTTAGTCTTTTCGTGACTTTATGCAAAAACGCTATTAGAAAAATATATATCTTGGATGAGTTTGGTTCTAATATCATCATTTATGACAACGAGATTAGATCGGAACTCTATTTTGAACATTCTTTATTACAAGAATGGGCTTTCCAACGCATTTATATTGTATGCAACAGTCCATTTTGTCAGTGTGCATATAAGCTATGAAAATGTATCTCTTCATATAATAAAATCATAACGAGGCGTGTCTATAAATTAAAATAAATTTATACACGTTGTACTTAAGTAGTAACTGAGCCCAAAAATGTATTTAAATATATGTCTTGTTTTTATTTTGTGGTTAAAATGGCAGTTTATAAAAACATGTTCCTATGACACTGTCCGCGTTCATGTCCAACAGTCAAATTAAATTAATCTAAAAGGCATCGAATCATTATCATAAAGGTTCTAAAGACTGACAGGAACGAAAATAGTTTCTAATTTCTTATATTGACCGATCCAATGATTTTAATTAAATATTTTTTAGTTACATAAGTAGGTGTCACGTCTAAATGTTGTATCTACGTGGGTGGTAACTACCACTAACGAAAAAGGACAACGATATTGATATGTAAGATATACATATGTCTAGACTAAAGACATACGCGCAAACATTCAATAATATATACAAATAAACTGTTTTGTATATTAGATAAAATAATATAATCATATTGAATTAAATTTGAACTCAGATATTATATTTTCATTAAATAAATGTTTAAAACATCATACTAATTGTCTATCCTAATACTTAGCATCCTTGTGTGTATTTTAGTCATTATGAGGGTTTTGAGGCCCGCAAGTTTTAGAAATGACATTTCTACATTCTATGAATACAGATTAAAATAGAACCAGTTCTAAACATTGGTTTAAGCTTATTTCTAACATCACTGAAAAGTGACAAGACCACTTAGTAATTTAGTGAGCCATAATTGAAAAAGAAACGCACATACAGACAAAAAATATTTTATTATGATTTTATTTCATATAGGTATAGACCAAAGCATATCCAACATATTATTATGTAATCGCGCTAGAAACACATGTCATAAAATTAACAATTGAAAATAATTTGTAAGTTAGGAACAGTTAAGTATTGTTATTATCGACGCATTGCAGTAAAATTGTGCATGGTTCATTTTTATAATTATGTAAACAACTGAATAATCTATTACATGAACGTACAACCTATATGGCCTAGCTACGACTTATTACGATAATGGCTGTACAATTTACCATTGTATTAAAATTACATAAACGCTAACATAATATAGAGACATCATTTAACTACAAGTAGCTTGAAGATTCAATGGTCTAAGTAAACGTATAGACAGCGACACATCAACCTAGACTGTTTGGACTTTCAACTATTAGAAGTTAAACGCTGCGAATCGTGCGAGAGAGTGCGTTATATTTTTGTTATTTTGTGTCATTCACGTTGAACGGGACGCGACGCTCTATCCTTACTATTACATCGACACCACTATGCACGTTCCACAGTCCCTTTCCGACAATTCTCTATTTTGTATGTAGCGTAATTATGCGTATATAGGGTGTCTAACTTAATGTGTAGCCGTGTGTACATATTGTACTTAGATTTAGTTTATGTGCAATTTCGCATAATTTGAATAAACTCCGTTATTTGAGGAAACGTGATATCAAGGTCTTTATAAAACATTAAACTAATGGCGCGTTTACATTATTCGGTTAGACCGTATACGGCTGCAGCCCGTACTCTGTCACCAACTAATGTAAACGGGTATTCGGTTGGCCGTATTCGGTCACAGCCCGTATTCAACGACGAGAGCTTAAACCTAACGCGATCGCCGGATTCGGTGGCCGAACTAATGTAAACGCGCCATAAGGATGACACATGTATTTTTAAGTAAATTCAATGTTAAGTATATGATTACTATGATTCAATTGTGTCATCGTTTGTATGCCAAAGAAATAAAAAATATGTTTTATATAATTATTTTTACAATCATGAACATTATAAATTATTTAAGTACATGTAATGATTAATATGATTGTTCCTTATAGCAATTTTTAAAGAGCCTTGTTGACTCCTGATTCTTTGTGATTTAGTGCTTTATGAATAATAATAATAATAATAATATTCTACCACATACACACAACACCATCTAGCCCACACTAAGCAGAGCTTGTACTATGGGTACTAGACAATGGATGGATACATATATACTTTTTTTTTGTAAATACATACATATTATACATAGAAACACCCAGACCAAGACAAACATCTATGTTCATGCACACAAATGTTTGACTTGTGCGGAAATCGAACACGCGACCTCAGGCGTGGCAGTCGGTTACACTAACCACTACGCCATCGAGGCCGACAAGTAATATCGGTAGTAGTAGTATATAGTTTGTTATCTTTTAGTAATATACAAATATTACTAAAAGATTTAACTTATGTGATAGAAAAGTTATGTTTTGGTCGAGACCGAAACTTTAAGTAGGTAATATTTATATTATCAATCATCTATAGTAATATTATAAAGCTGAAGAGTTTGTTTGTTTGTTTGCTTGAACGCGCTAATCTCAGGAACTACTGGTCCGATTTGAAAAATTCTTTCAGTGTTAGATAGCCCATTTATCGAGGAAGGCTATAGGCTATATATCATCACGCTAAGATCAATAGGAGCTGAGCACCAATGAAGAATGTTTCAAAATCGGAGGGTATTTTTTCCTTTTGAGAGCTTCCGCTGCGTGCGCTGCTTAAACAGTTAAAGTTTCGCAAAAATCATGTATGACAGAATTGTTTCCCTTTAAAAGTTCTAAAAAAAGTCCGCGACAGCATATGTCTATCGTTTAAGGTTGGCTCACTATAACCATTTTTATGCTAACCAAATTTGTTCTAAAATAATGCATTATTTGCGAAGGTATTATTATAAACATGATATTAATCCTTATCCAAATAAATACGTTATTCATCACAAGTATTTAATTTAAAACAAAATTGTCCTGTACATCATTCGATTTCAATTAATATCTTAGGAGATATCGCAGTTTTAAAATAACATTGCAGCAAAATAATTACCCATTACAGACATAGTACAAACGATGTTTCTCCTGGTTTATTCTGCGTGATTACTACTGGTTCGATTTGAAAAATTCTTTTAGTGTTGGATAGCTTATTTATCGAGGAAGGCTATAGGTTATATAACATCACGCTACGACCCACGGGGGCGGCGTAGTAACGATAAACGCGGGTGAAACCGCGGGAACATCTAGTAATTAATAAACCAATCACAAAAGAGTTGATAGAATGCTACGTTCGTTCTCACTTTTATAATACTAAGCAAAGTTTATATTAATTATTCTCGCAATTGGATAAATTTTAGTTACATTGTAACCGAGAAATTATACCGAATTACTACACTTTTTATAATCAAGACCTATGTATGTCTCAGTAGAACGTAATTTTGGGGTATTTGATCTTATTTACTAGGTATAATCTGGCTTAATATTAACGTAAAATATAAAATGTTAATCTTGTGTAAAGTAGTCCAACAATGAACAATGGTAAATTGTAGTTATATTTTCAAAAGGTCGGCTTTATGTATTTTATATACCAATGAGGATTTAAATAACATTGCCTATCTATCTTTAAGACAAAACACATTGGTCAAAGTAATTTTCTATGACCACGCTACTTTTGTTTTACATACAATGTAAAAGTTAGTACTCTAACACAAAGCAACTGATTATATACTTATATTACTGATACAGTTTTATTACTCAACTAGTATTATTATGATACGTGCATGTTAGGTTTACACAACTAGGTATTTTAGGAATGGACCGGCACGTTACATTCTTGCGGTGATTTGTTGGTGTTTGTACACCGAATATTTACGTCTATTTTCAGTAAAATTACCGTAATAAATAAATAAGGTGCTTATGTACTTATTTGTTTTGGAACAATTTCTATTCTACGTATTTGGCTTCTTACTTGTTTGTTTTGGATGTATGCACGGCGACGCCGACGACGCCGTGAGCCGAAACGGGAGTTAACTATGCGGGCGGAAATAGGTGAAGGTTGGACATCTTTATAAACAATTTGTCTATGACAACTGCAGTCGAGCTAATACAATATATTCATTCTTCCTTCTACGGACAGTTTAGAGGGTCCATATATTATTTGAAGAGCAGTCGCTTACTCAATTCTATGAATAAGTGAGGATTATTTTTGATATAATTTTTAGAGCGTATTTAGCATAGCAGTATCTTTATTCTTATGCTCCATTTAAACCTGGAATTTACTCAAACTGTACTAGCTCGACTAAGTAAGTTTCTGGACTTAAAGGTAAGATCGCAGTTAAACTACCATATAGGTACATATTGTTATGTATGTTCCTGCTCTCAGGAGAATTCTAGGCTGCTTGAGGAGACAGAGTGCTGTCAGGACGGGGTCAAGTGTAGTCTTCGCCACTTATGCTGATAACATATCGAATCGTTTTTGGAAGGTTGGTAACTGTGGTTAACTACGTACATGTGTAAGGGTGCGATTTCATTGACGCGGAGCTGGGCGGAGTGTAGAGGAGCGGACCGTGAACTGGCCAATCACAGTGCTCGATATCTCCACTCCGCATCAGTGGAAACAGTGCAAGTGGAGCGGAGAGGAGCTGAGAGAATTTTCAAATAAAATATATAAACATGCGACCCCGAGCTGGACAGAACGGAGTCGAGCAGGCTGTGGTGCGGAGCGGAGCGCACGAAACGGAGGGTAGCGGGACGGCGCGGCGCGGCGGGTAGTGTAAACTTGTCAGGAAAGGACTCGTGCGCTGCATTTTAGTTTAGTTAGCCATATTACGTCACTTTTCACGTCATCGACATTGTATGTGAATCAAAATGGATGAGAAACTAATTGAAAGTGTCAAAAGTTTCCATGTTTATGGGATACACGACTGACAACATACAAATGCAATGAAACCAAAGATATGGCGTGGGAAATCATATTGAAAGACACTGTATTACAACATCATTGCAGCTCTGGTCTGCTCAGTTCCACTCCGCCCCGCTCCGCTATGCTCCGCTCCGCTTCAATGGAAACACTTGCTACTTTTCACTGCTCTTCTTCGTTCCACTCCGTCCAGTTCCGCGTCAGTGGAAACGCACCCTTAGCCCTCCTGATGCAAGCCCACGTAGGCTGCGTGACGGTAAGCGAGATTATATGCTTGTTTGCCATCCCAAAACACAAATTTTCTTTTTACATGACATCTTTATCACTACGAATAGTTCCTGTGCTACGAGGGACTATACAGATACTCAAATAACGGTTACAAAAGACACCCGATGTTGGAACAATTCTTTGTGATTTATACAATTCTTGTACCGTGTGGGAATCAAACCCACAACACCGTGGCAGTAGCAAGGAGACCACTAAGTCCTTAGCCATCCGAACAGTCCATTATATTTTTTTCCTCATGTTGATACTGAAAATGTTTTTAGCTTATAAGGCTCTCGTCATGTCCTTCATGTAGCGCAGAGAGCTTTAAAAACTATAAAACCACAGACATAAAAACCTTATTTTGAAATGGCCGCTACATCATGGCTGACTATTATGGTTTATTATAACAACTTACTAATGTTACAAGCTCCACTTTAAGCCGTTACACAACACATCGTAAATATCAAATGTAAAGTTATTAATAGAAAACCCTGACGGCTTATAATTGTTACTTATGACTTATGACTGATCTCGTAACATATTTTATAAGTAAGTGATTTAAAGCCCTGTAATTAAACGTGAGTACCGATGCTGCACAGATACATATATAAAACGCAATATAGTGCTATATATATCTACGTTTACGTACTACGTAGTTAACACATGCTAATACAAAAATATTATAATTATTGCCCACTAGCCTTTACCCGCGGCATTGTCCGCGTGAATTACAGTTGGCTCGTCACCGCCGCCGCGGCATCATTTAGGTAAATCGAACTATGCACCACATATCTGATTCTACTCAAAAAACTTAGATAAAGATCAAACATAGGTAAAATATAATTGTTAAGTTGAAAATCAAGGTATCAGATTGTTAAGTAAGTGAATATTAAGTAAGTATAGCTATTTATTTATTTAAGCCAGTATATGTACTACATTGTTACATTAGCAACTAAAACCTTCTTTAAGAAATATTATCATTTCTAAATATTCATTTCCTTTAATATTTAAAAGTATTTATAATTAATCGGTCATCTTTAAGCCCCCACGTCGCTGTTAAATTGTTTCCATTCTACCTGAGCAAAGTCGAAAGTATCCTAAACATAAGGGCTGATTATGTTCCGCTTACATATTGTAAGATTACAGATGGAAGAAGACTTATCGTCAATACTCTAAAAAAGAAATTAATGATCACCAATAAGGAAGTAACTTACGATCATGACATTAGTCAAATGACAGTCAAGGATCACATTTCTAGAACTTATTTCCTATTAAATTATCGAACCGTAAGCCTTGCTCGCGCCGGTTCTGAATGTTGTTCAAAGGACAACTACTATAATTGGCACAACCTAGACACAGAAGCTGGAACGCAGTGACCTTTCAACCATATCAAACAATTTTACAAATAAATATAATCTATACTAATATTCTAAAGCTGAAGAGTTTGTTTGTTAGTTTGAACGCGCTAATCTCAGGAACTACTGGTTCGAATTGCAAAATTCTTTTAGTGTTGGGTAGCCCATATATCGAGGAAGGCTATAGGCTATAAAACATCACGTTACGACTAATAGGAGCGGTGCAGTAATGAAAAATGTTGCAAAAACGGGTAAATTCTCTTAAGTGAAGCAGACGAAGTTGCGCGGGTCAGCTAGTTTATTATAACCACATAAATGGTTTGAAACTTATATTTCCTGTTTGTTGACCGAATATATTATTCAATTTAATATTAGTCATTTTTATAATCTAAAACCAGAGAAGGTCAATAGTAGATAAATATAAACTATAAGACATAAACAATTATCGTATATTACTTAATTGAAGGTCAATTATTGACCTTATACAAATAATATACATAAACTAAAATTCGCAATTTTGGAAAACTGTTGCAAGGTTGATAGTGACCTATTTTGTAAAATATTAATATCCGATAACAGTCACCTATTTTGACTTCAGTTTAGTCAATCTAATATAACTTTATTTAAATAACGTACGTAAAGACTCCACAATAAAAAACACTGAAAAGCTATGTCAAATTACATTTTTCTTTTGCTTTAAGCTACGATCAAGAAAGCCTTTTTTTAAATTTATCTTTTATTCTAAATAGGACAGAAATTCGTGAATAACTGAAGCTTATGATATCGAATGATAGTGAGGGACCTAAAACGGGCGCGCGTCATAGACACAAGTGTCTCAGCCTGAGGCCTCTCTGAATATCTGAGCAGCCTATGAAAGACGACGCTGAGCGACCCTGTTATTTATTCACAACCCTCTCCCGGGACACACGAATGCCTAAACGAGCTACTGAAGAAAAAGAATATGAAATATTAAAGAGGCCCTTTTTGATTGTATTGTAAATATTTCGATTCACTTAGTAAAGCAATACAAGTAAGAACACAAACAATGTCACTCAGTACGTTTGAACGTCTAAAAAACAATAAAGCGCTGTATCACCTTTTATTAATTTGTTAATAGTGATCGTATATCGCGTATCTACACTTATGTATTTGTAAAAAAGCGCCTTATTATTATTATCTACATACAAATTCAAATAATATGTTTTATGATTTGTAAAATTATATCTGCAAAAGTGAACAAGTAGCAATTTGGTGAACCCCTATAAGTCGACGTCATAGAAGCTGACAGAGAAAACGGCAGCGTGGTGAATTAGAAGCATTAACAAAGGACTAGCAGAATAAGTATTTCAGAGAATGGAAAGAATATGGTAGATATGGCAAGTAAGTTGTCTATACCTAATCCAGAAAACAGTGCTGTGGATCTAGCAGACACCTTTTCGATCAACGTTAACTCAAACAGAAATTCACATTTGTTCGACAAGAAATGAGAGTATAAATTATTGTTCTACTTATTATCTACGTGTGCATACAATTTTCTTGTATGTACTTGTAAGTTATATAGTGTAGCACCCATATAATATTATTCGCGACTTGATTATTTAATGTAAATATATTCTCAAATGTCGAGTTTAAATAAATACTTTAATTAGACACGATAGTTCCGTTTGTCTAATGTAATTTAAATATATTTTTTTGTTTAACTAATTACTATTTGTATAATGTAGATTAATATGCACATATATTTGATACGTGCATACATGCTAATTGCATAATATGCTTTGTTGTAATACAAATGTAAGTAAGTACAATAATTTGGCATGTGTAAGACAAAAACATGGAATCATAAGTATGTTAGGAAATAATTCTAACATTAAATATTACAAATATGTTAATGATCATACTTAATATTAACTAAATACTTAATATTTAAACTGTAGTAATATCAGTTACTATTTTTAAGACCACAATTTTTAAAAGATAGGATTGTTACTATTTACGCACACATATTAAATTGTAATACATATTTTGTTATGGAATAAAGCTAAATGTTTAGGTAGGTCGAGATAGAAAAGAACTATCTTACAATGGTTATAGTTTTATCGCAATCAAAATGTTACCTTATTACGGTGCAATAGCAGCAAGTGTTACGTGAATCAATTATGTAATGCGCTGTGACATGCATCTACTTTGTTTTGAACATGTGCCGTCGTCGCAATATCATAAGCTAGAATTTATTAAAGGAAAAAAAGGTCTTTTATTTAGCTTTTAAATTAACTTATCAAGTTCATGGATTTACCAATATGCACGTGTCCAAACCGATCAGGCCACCTTCTTTCTATTATTTCTATTACATACATGCCACAGTGGCATCCGAATGAGGGTTAGGTTGCAGGGTTAATCGAAGTTTTATAGGGTGTTTCTACCAAGAAATAGTAACAGCACGGAACTATGATCAGTATATTATATGGTCGTCTTAGGAGCCATATATACTGAGCAGACTGCAATGCAGTGGGTCCCGGGTTCGAACCCACGTCGCGCACCTCTGACTTTCGGAAATTATATAACTTTTCGAAATGATGTGCGTATTGATTGATAATTATCGCCTGCTCCGTGCCTCGGAGAGCACGTTAAGCCGTCGGTCCCGGCTGCCATGTACATCTATGGCAGTCGTTATAGGGAAGTCAGTGCCCTCTAATATATCCTGACACTGGTTTAGCCTTAGGGTATCGTTAGCCTTCGGGTTGCGGAGGTCAGATGGCAGTCGCTCCGTGTAAAAACTGATATCCAGTCAAATTCGGTTAGACTAGAATACTGACCCCAAGTGACTAATAATAAAGGCTAGGGAGAAGAAGAGTTCCGATCTGTGTACGCGAGATCCAAAATTACAGCTGGCGAACACCACTGGTGGTATCAAAGGGAATGAAGATTCCTCCTGACACCATTGGTGGGTTCATTTGGTGGTGTTACGGGTAAATGACGGAAATGAGGGCGTAATACACCACTATCTATCACTCATTAGGTATATGCGTGAGATTATATTTTTATAATGTACTAGCTGCCCGCGGTTTCGCTCGCGTAAAAGTAGGTTAGGTGAGTTTAGGTTATGTTAGTATCAATACTTTAAAAAATATATATAGCCTTTGTTACTCGGTGATAATATAGCTTTGATAAAATCGATTGAGCTATTTTTGATTTAAATCCTTACAAACGAAGAATCATGTCTTTTCTCTTTATAATATAAGTATAGATTACATAGTAACACATGCAATCTTCATTTGTGATAAACTAAACCCTGTTTGGTAATATTGATAGCATTTGTTTATGACCATTATGTTACCGTGATTTAATCATTTGTTAATAGGTTAACGAGCCTTGAATCTACCTTCAATGAATCAGATAATATTAGATGATTTCTAGATAACGATATTACTATGTGTATTAATTGATAAGCGTTTTAAACTATTGAAACACTTTTGCATGTTTTGTTCTATAATAATCAACCAGCAAATTAGGTACCTATCAGTTTGTAATCCCATAAATACAAATGAAGTGTAGGTTGGTAGAAACCTAATTTGTATTTATGTGGTAAAGTCATAGATTAATTATCGGTAGGTAAATGCAGAAACAACATCACAAGACGCAAATAGTTTGGTTCGTCCTTAAATAACACCTCTAGTATGTGTATATGTATAATTATTTATCTTATACAACATCTAAACTCGCACGCACAATAAATGTATTATTTTAATTATTTGCCGCTAAATAAATCAAAGCACACAAATAATTACGTTGTTTTGTCCTTAAGAATGTTGCTACTTGTTTTCACTAAAAATAGATACTGTACCTAAACTCCGGCTTTTTTTTTGTCTTGCATGAAGACCTAAATATATTTTAGGATGAAGTTTATTGAGTTGGCAGAAGCATATCGATGTGACAGTATCACGCGTTCGCAAGATTATTTTCCCCATGAGAAAATTAAGAAATGTGGTTACGGGCTCTCTGTTAAAAACTATATATTTTGCCTTAGCTCAGTCACTTCTCACCTACTGCATATCTGTTGGGGGTGGTACATTTAAAACCTATTTGCTTCGCCTTGAGAGGGCTCAAAGAGGTGTCTTAAAGGTTATGCTTCACAAACCATACCGCTACCCAACAACCCAGCTATATAGAGACATATCTGTACTTACTGTTCGACAACTGTGCGCGCTGAACATCATAGTACGTAAACACTCAACATTAACTTATGACCCGATGTTGATAGATCATAAACGTCGAAAATATCTTGTATGCCCACCTGTAGCTACTAAAACTACTCTGGCGAGCCGAAACTACAAAAGTCTCAGCTGCCACCTTTACAACACTATTAACAAATGCTGTAACATATATCCGCTACCAAAACTTAAATGTAAATGTGTTGTAAATAGTTATCTCCAAAAATTAACCTATGATGAGACTGAAAAACTCTTTGCAAAAAAGCTTGTTAACTGTACCACATATACACACACATACACACACACACACACACACACACACACACACACACACACACACACACACACACACACACACACACACACACACACACACACACACACACACACACACACACACACACATACATACATACACACACACCCTCTCACCCTTACACACACACATACACACAACACTATGTATAACTTGAAATAATTGCCTAATATATATTTATATAGTTTATCTTAGAAGATAGATGATTACCATAACTACCATAAATACCAGTAATGTTATTACGTTATTAGTAGTTTATCAACTTGTCAATGGTTAACCAATATTGTCACACGAATCTGTAAGAGGAAGGCGCCAGTGTCTGTAACAAACTTAATACTAGCACAGGCACTGACGTTCACTCTATCTTTAAAATACATAGCGTTGTACATAATGGTGCTTTTATATATTATGTGATTGAGATGGACAAACTGTATTTGGCTTTTGATAATAAATTATTATTATTATTATTTGTTTCTCTTTCACGGGTATATTCCTAATACGTTAGGAAAATACCCGGACCTTTGGGAGGCTTACACGGAGACATGGGTCCAATGTGAAGAGGCCCTTCCAGAGTTTTAATGAAAGGTGGGATGGAACACCTACAGCGGCACTAGCCGCAGTAGGCGTAGGACTATTGCTACGTAGGGATTCTAATATATGGGTGTTTGATGGACTGGTATATTGGTAACTATGGATGGTAAAACGGCGTCTGCCCTAAATACTCTAATAGCATCAATCGAATGGACAGACGGTGATTCGCCAACTCACTAGATGGGCCCCCTGAATAGCCACGATAGGCATACAAGCCAGCAGCAGAGGGCAACACCGGTGCGAGCGGCTAGGGGTGTCGAGCGGTGCGGCGCCGGTTTCACCATCACGGGTCTCGTGGAAACGGAGACCCGGAGCGGGTTTCCCCGTAGTTATGCCCTTGAAAATGACACTTCCACCCCCAAGCATGTAGCTCTAGCAGCCCCCCTCTGACCGGCCGATCAAGGCAAGCCAGAGTTGAGAGTCTTACGAGCGCTCTTGAAATTCCACTCCAGCCAACCAGTAACGGCAAGCTGGGGACGAGGCCCTCATCGACTCTCTGAGGCATTCAGGACCGCAGTGTCGCCACTCACATTCAGCTCGCCACAAGCTGCCCTGCGGTTTGTGCGCTTTTATTTAACCTGGTGATATATTTTTTGTTTGTATCACAAGGGGAAGGTGGTAGTTTAAAGCTAGTTATTATTATTATTATTATTCATTGTAATTAACGGTTGTAAGCGAATAAAAAACATCTTACTGATAATGAAATATGAAACGTTTCTTAATTTTATTAACATTTTACCAACTTTTTGTTTTGTCCGATAATCTAATCCGCGTGGATTCCAAATTGGGTAACTAGTTCTTAAAATAGAATAATACATTGCGTCGTTTGAAATAAAAGTTCGTATTCAGAAACTTATCGGGCAGTAGTATCCAATCCAATATTGCATTTAATAATATAATTATTATGTATGTGTATAATCAAAATAGTAATTGAATTGGTATAAGCTGACATCTCTTTTTTACAATTTCTAATGACCATTCTAAAGACTACGCTTTTATTTATAATATTCAGCCTTAAAATAATGTCATATTGTCTATACAAGTTATTAAATAATATTGTTGGTATGAACAAATAACAATAATAACTCCAGCATAGTGATTTATTTGGCCATCTTCAGGTGCGAAGCGGTTTAACAAAATCATTATATCGCATACTTACACAAGCCCTATGCGCTGTCGTTAAATATGCAGAATGTTAGTATAATTATCATATGTACATATTTTCAGTTCCAGCGAACTAGTTAGACACCAAAAAGTTTACAGAATAATAAATAGATACGTTGAACACAAGTATTAAAAAAACAGTAATGCATAAAGTATTTTTTTAACTAATAAAAAACAGCTTCTTTGTCATGTTACACAGTATGTGGTTATGTACCAGAAGGTTATTATACAGGCATCCTCACGCTCCACGCTGTAAAGTAAGGGATATATCATACAAGTATATAAGATATGTTGCTATCCGACAATAACAGAATATATGTGTGAGAATGAGTCTTTATTAAAAAATTGCGAATAGGGTAGTTGTATGTTGTCTGATAATGTTTTGTCTGATATTTCTTTTTCACACTGGTGTAAATAGCAATCAAAAGAAATCTTTTGTGCGAACATTATCAAATTGGTTGCAAAATAAGGAAGTTTTTTTTTTTTTTTTTTTTATGGTATTGGCGGCAAACGAGCACACGGATCGCCTGATGGTAAGCGATTACCGCCGCCCATAGACACCCGCAACACCAGAGGAGTCACAAGTGCGTTGCCGGCCTTTTAAATTGGCCCCCCCTCCCTTCCCTCATAAGAGGGAGGAGGGAAAGTTGGCCCTCCGGTACCCTCACTCACTCGACGAAACACAACGCAAGCGCTATTTCACGCCAGTTTTCTGTGAGGCCGTGGTATCACTCCGCTCGAGCCGGGCCATTCGTGCCGAAGCGTGGCTCTCCCACGGCACAGGAAGGAAGGAAGTAATTATTATTTTCAATTTGGATATATGAAGAAGAATCTATCTATATATGTATGAAGTGGGGATATTCGCTATGTCCTTTAGACACTGCTAAATAGCGGTTGCATCACAATTTTTATTGTACATCGTTTTCCTGTCATTAATTGATAATCACTTCTACCACTTTATTTAAAGCGCACCTGTGCTTGTACCATATTAATTTTAGAGTAGATGTAAAAATATATTTGTATTTTAAAGTTAAGATAGTGCAACTATTTGATCTTAGTAATAAAAAAATGTGTATCAACTACCATGGGCGTACAATTTAGATCGAGACATTAAAGACTGGTTCTTGTTTTAGTCTTAGATAATAATAATTATTGGTGGATGATTAATATTTATTTTTATTTAAAATAATTTTATCGTTATTATTAATGGTGAACAACATACATTTTTATTGGAATTGTTATTTGTAGAAGCGCTGTAACTTTTTGTACTACAAGGTGGCAAATGCCGGTTCGGTCCGCTTGAAGGTTAGCGGTTATCGTAGACCATTCCTTTCAATACTTGGGAGTATCACTCGTACTCGTACATCTACAGAAATGAGTTAAGCATGGTGTGAAAGGAAAGAAATTGGTAGGTTTTACGTACTGACCGAAATGTAGCAACAGTGCTTACTCCTTTTAAACAGCCGCGTTAGGTGATCGCGCGAAATCTGTGTAAATATAATTTTTTAGGGTTCCGTACCCGAAGGGTGCCAATGGGATGCCCTATTACTCAGTCCATCTTCGCTGTCCATCCGTCTGTATGTCAGCAGGCTACACTCTGTAAAATTTTTACGATTTATGAAATGTATCTCATAAACCGTAATAAGTGGAGAGTCAAAATTTTTACAGAGTGTGTATTTCTATTGACTCTTTAACAACAAATAATAAAATAAACATGATTCTTGTACGATGAGACGGAACCTTTCGTGTGCAAGCCCGACCAGCAGCTGACCGGCTTTTACGTTTTGAAAATATTCTAAATGTATAAAATAATAATAGTTTAGTGTCAATGTAAGTTGACAATAGAAGGTAATAGAATACCGAGGACGTATAGGTCTACTAACTATGGTATATTAAGGAAGTATACATATACTTCCTTCATATAGGATCTTTGTTATATATTTATTTGATCTGTCTTAAAGATTATTGATGATGTTAATTGACCTTATACCCTAATCACCATAATTATAAATATGTACTTACTTCTTTGATAACTAAATTACTTAATTTACTAATACATTAAATATATAGATATCTAATGATAAGCTGTTAGAATAGATTTCTATTTATAATTAATTATATAAGGAAAATGTATAGTCAAAGATATTTTTACAGGCATAGGCATTTAAACCAGTAGAACAAACAATAAGAATATAATTTACAAAATTATTAGATTCCGGTAAAATACTCACTGGATTTGCAGATGTTGGATAGCGAACTAATATTTGAGTGGTACCTACCATACATACTACATAAACTTACGCCTGAATTTCCCCGAAGTCTAGGTGTATAATTAGACCCATATTTCGCTAATTGTGTTTGTACCACGTAACCGAGGATGAGCCCAATTGCCTGGCATATGTTCCTACTCTCACTCTATGAATCGAAGCCTCATAATAATCGACCGCAAACATACACAAAAACTTATTAATTTACCACGGGACCAATAACTAACAACATAGCTCTCGGTATCTACAACTAGCTTGACATAAAAATGTATTACGTAATATAAAAGACATAAAAACATAAAAATTACTGTTATTTTCTGGAGGTATTTAAATTTTACGAGCATCAATATAATACAAGGACAGAACAAATGTATGTAGATAGTAAAGGTGCAATTCAGGCAAAGTGGTCGGATAGTGTACCTATTATTATTTGAAGTTGCGTCAATAATCGTCGAGTGAAGGGCGACACCTAGAAATTGCATGTTGCACTGCGTGACAGGTGAACGTATCTGAGCCTCACAATACCGATAACGGCAATAATGATCTGACAATACATCATTAATTATATCGTTTAATACTAATAAAATAATAATGTAATCCACAAATAGATTAGATCTCTATAAGACGTCCGACTAGTTTCGTAGTAGTAGTTAATACATTGTTATCTATACATCTATACAAATAAATAAAATTGAAGTATCTGTTTGTAATGTCAAAATAATAGCTTTTTATCTATAATGCATATGAAAGTATATATGGTACCTATACGAAAACATCTATTTGTTAAATTTTTGTGTGTGTGTCTGTTTGTTCCGGCTAATCTCCGAAACGGCTGAACCGATTTTGACGGGACTTTCACTGGCAGATAGCTGATGTTATAAGGAGTAACTTAGGGTACTTTGATTTTAGAAAAAAAAAATAGTGTTCCGCGAAGACAAACACTTTTTAGTTAAAATCTACGCGGACGAAGTCGCAGGTAACAGCTAGTAAAATATAGATAGCAAAAAAATTGGACATTAAAAATCTTTTTGAGACCGCATACACCAATAGTATCATGCCATATTAACAATTCTCAACTATTAATAGGTACTTATTTTTAAATACGTAAGTTTTTATTGGAATTTTAGGTTGTCAAGTTAGAGTATACCTATATTATTTATAAGAAATGTCAGTCATATTTTTTACATACACCGACATAAGGCTGCCTGTCCATTGAAGCGGAGCGAGGCAGCAGAGCGAAGAAACGGAGTAATATTAACCAGTAGGATTGCATACTGGAGCGAAGCGGAGAATTTATGCAATCCAATTGGTTAATATTTCTCCGTTTCTTCGCTACGCAGCCTCGCTCCGCTTCAATGGACAGGCAGCCTAATTTATCATTTGAGTTTGTCATTATGGTTTCACACGCAAAATTCGTCATCCAAACACACATACACAAAATTGTAAGACAGTAAGTTTACGCTATCACTAAGAAAGGTGTGCTTGCAAAGGTTTTTTACATAATTGCTTTGAAGTCGTCAACGTAGTTTTGTAAATCAATCTTAAGGAACCGGCAAGAGCGGTCTATGAAATTTTGCTTTGTATAAACTCCTGCAGAAATACAAGTACCTACACAGTATTGTATGACCATAAATGACACTACTCTCGCTAAGGGAGCAATTTTATTAAGTCTAGTGTTGCTCTTTTAATTAAGGTTGGTGAGCATTATTACCACTTAGGCCTTTGTTTATTATGTTCCTGGTGTATGATACAATGCAGGAAGGAAGTATTAAAAATAAGATTGTCTAGTACTGTCAACATCCTAGGTTGTTATAGCATAACAAATTATTATGTTACGACATCTCGTATTTTATACCCATGTGTCCGATAGCTGTGTTCATCGTGAAGAGAGACAAATTTGTATAGAAATAAACACTACTGTAATTATAATTCAACAATATTATTTACTAGTTTTCACCCGCGGCTTCGCTCGCATAAATGTAGGTTAGGTTAGGTTAGGTTTGCAACAGTTCTTTTTTCTGGATGAAAGTACCCTATGTCCTATTCTGTACCCCTTACAACGTGTATGCAAAATTTCATCTTGATCGGTTAAGTAGTTAAGGCGTGAAAGCGTAACAAACAAACTCATTTTCGCATTTATAATATTAGTAAGGATTTAAATAAATATTTGAGGTGTAGTTAAAAATAATAATTAAAGTAACTGTCATCAGAATACGTTAAATCTTCTATGGTTAACCAATTCATGGCCCGTATATTCATTGTTCGGGCACGCCACTGTCGTGGCGGTAAGACCCGTTTTTGAGGAGTGGCTAGAGAGACGGCATGGCGCCCTCACCTTCCGGCTGACACAGGTAATGACTGTTCACGGTTGCTTTGGCCAGTTCCTGTGTCGCATAGACCGGCAAGAGATGCCCGGTTGCCACCGCTGTGGCGACTGCCGCGACGTTGTTGAGGACTCGGCGCTGCACACTTTGGTGGACTGCCCCGCCTGGGCATCGCAACGCCGTGAGTTGATCGCGGCAGTCGGTATGGTTGCCCTCTCGCTCCCGGCCGCGGTTCAGTCCATGATCCGGAGTGAGAGATCGTGGAACGCTGTCGCCTCCTTCTGTGAGGAAGTAATTTCCGTCAAGGAGGCGGCGGAGTGGGAGAGACAGCGCTCAAACCCTCTGCCCAACCACAGAACCGGGCGCCCGCGCCGGAGGGCGCGAGATGACCTCCAGTCACCCTGAGGTTTAACCTGGGGGTGGAGGGCTTCGTGGGCCTGCCCGCCATCCGATCAGCACTAGGTCCGAGAGGCGGCGTGCGTGTTCCCACGCGCGCCTCTGTGTCGTGTCCGTCTCCCCTCTAGGAGGAGGACAGTAAGGATTTTAAAAGTAGTGGTGACCAAAGGGTAGGTCTGGCCTGCCATTTCAAACGGCGGGCCTAAACCTCGGCGGGGTCGCGACTGCATGTGAAAATGATTCGCACGGCCCCGCCGATTACGGTTTTGTCGAGGAACACCGCGGTAGGTTTAGTCGGTATTACCGGGAGGTCCATTCTTATCATCATTACCATCTCTCTTTTACCCCGATGAGTCCGACATAGTGTCTCCGCCCACCCCCGCGGAGGGGTATGCGTCAAAGCATTCGAACACGTAAAAAGAAATCGTATATTCATTGTTAGATATTTTGAAATCAAATTTTATGTAAATAACTTAGAATAATAACAATAAACTATTGAACGTAACAATAACGACAAGTCAAAACATTCGAGAAATAAATAAATCAATGCTGTATGCATCATAAAAAGAAATGCGTACGTGTCTTTTATAATATGTATCACCGTCAAGGGCGTCGCGCCACTCACTACGGTATCATTGAGACCGTTCAGTACTAGCGAGATTGCAGTATGAGATAATGTTTGTTTACATTGTCTGTTAGCTAGCTTTATAATCAACAAGAAGACACTCGGTTCTCTCGGTAATTCTCACAGTCTAGAAATATCCGGCTTACACTTACTTATTAAGGTGTTTTATATTCATACTGTAAACGTAAACTATATATTAACATTATTTATACATACATTTAACGCTACAACATCTTAGCATATGATAATAATGTGATGATAAGGCAATTTTATGTATCAGAAGATTTACGCATATCTAGTTATTTTTAGACAACTAAGGTGACAAACAAGCATACGGCCTGATGGTAAGTGGTCACCGTAGCCTATGGACGCCTGCGACACCAGAGGCAACACTTGCGCGTTGCCAACCCCTTAGGTAAGAAAGTGGGAAGGAGAAGGAGCGGGATGGGGGAAAGAGGGTTATTGGGCCTCCGGCACTCACACTCATCGAATGAAACACAACAGTAGGAATACTGCTATTTCACGTCGATATTCTGTGAGAGGGTAGTTCTTCCCCGGTCGAGCCCATTCATGGTGAAATCAGCGAGGCTCTACTAATCTTAAACTAATTTATTATACTTTTCTTAGTTTATTCGCAGTTTTACTCTATGTGTTAAACTAGGACGTTTTATTCAAATCGATATAATAGTTTCCTGATTGAGTAAAATATATCTTCACACTGCCAGATTTATAGTATTCGTAAGCTTTCATGCTTTTATCTTATGTAGACGCTTAAACTCATATGGGTGTATTACCTTATCGTTGACACAGCCTGTACAGTTTGTTTTCTTTGTTATGGAAACATTCATGAATTATTTAGCTTAGCCTAAAAATATGGAATGAGGAAAGAGGCTCTTTATTGCTGTGTTTATCTTTATTAAATCAAATCTCTATTTCATTTTAACGTGTTTGCAAAAGCAACAAATGTAAAAATAAGTTGAATTATACATAATTATATGATCCTTCATATGTGAGTTAATGCTGAGAAGTCGTGAACAATGTAAGCACGATTATTCAAATGAGTTTATTAAAGTAGGTCAGTATCGGTCGAACTAGACCCTTATTGGCATGGTCATCAAAACAGAACCTTGACTTTAAAAAAATCTCTTCGGAAGTGAGTACGGAAGTTGCGTGCTTCCGGCGTCGTAGAGTAAACGGTGCGTGTTTGTTTGTGTTGTCTGATCGTAATTGCAACCGGTTCTTGGATACCTGGTGCCATTGAATTATTGTCCTCTCGTGTTATAGTAACACTACGTGCTTTGAACTTTGATCGACTTAGAAGGAAACTGAATACCTCTTTATATAATTTTATTTTGGGTCTCGTAAATATCTTTAGTGTATAGTTAATTTTATAGTTTGTATTTCGTCAGAACGTTAATTGAGTATACCTATAGTTATTAAGGGTATCACTGTTTTGCAACACTCGTTGAAGGGCAATGCTCGTAATGGTAAAACTCGTATCGCCGAAGTTGTAGTCGTGTCTTTAATTATTTTTTTGTTTTCGGACTTACTTTTGGGACTGCATAGATGATAGATCTTAAAACCCATTATTATTGATCAAGAATAAAAGGTTTTCAAAATACACAGAGCAGGTATCAAAATAACTTACATTTCATATAATATATGTATATAATTAATCATCTGCACATAGATCTGCACGGTTTTGTAAATATCTTATTTTATTTTATACGATTATAAATCATTCTTAAGGTGTTTGTTTTAGTCTTTAGTCTTATCTTTATCTAAAGATTACAATAAACCGTGTTTACAAGCAGTCAGCAAATAATAAATATACTTTTATTATAGTACAATATACGGCTGAAATGTTGTAGGTATCTATTACTTCTTTCTGATATTAATCATATTAATCAGAAAGAAGTATTTTTATTAAAAGAAACTTAGTACTTTGGTAAGTTGGTCTAGTTATTAAAGTTTGACGTTATAACTATTGATTCAATAGATTGCTCTTAATATCCTGTAATCGATTACCAGGATTCGTGCAGGTAGGAAGTGTACCTAACTTATAACTTTTAGGCAATTCTCAGTAATAGCGACAAGTTTGGAACTATGCCTGGTGGTCGATAGTAAACACTCGGGACTAAAATATTATTATGTGCGTATTAAATAGTTAATTATCGCTCGCTTTAACTGTGAAGGAAAACATCGTGAGGAAACCTGCATGTCTAAGAGTTCTCCATAATGTACTGAAAGATATGTAAAGTCTGCCAATCCGCACCGGGCCAGTGTGGTGGACTATGGCCTAACCCTTCTCTAATATAATAATTATTATGAATAATTAAAAATATTTTATCTTTGGCATTTAAGTTAATATTATTATATCGTCAATTTAGTTTTAGTTTTGTTAAAAACTGTTCGAGTGCAAATTCATTTGAGTAAACCATGTCATGGTAGTGGCCGTCTGGAATGCTGAAATTACCAAAGACTAGCTAGATAAATGTACTCTTTAGTGAAAATACGACAGCATATAATATGCGTTTATTATACCAGAAATGTGTCGAATTTTAAATTACTGCAATTGTATTGAAGCGGATTCAACTAGTGTAACTCGTATATTAGTGTAAATTGGAATAAACTTTATTCTAGGCAAGACCAGGTTGTTAGTTGTTTTTTCAACTTTATACTTAATTAGGTTTTTTATCATTGTCATGTTGATTTTAGTTTTAAGTCATGTTATTTTCATGTCATTTTCATGTTGATTTTAGTTTTAATTAGATTTAAAAAACGTTTTCCCAGTTGTGTTTGGGTATATGTATCTATCATTTAAGCTTATAAATAGTAAGAAGTCATATCGTTTTATCGTTCAGAAGAAGTCTACCATAATGTAGCGTTGTTTTTCATATTTCACATTGTTTTGCTTATCCTAGGTAGGTACTAAGTGCCGAACAAAATTGCTACCGATTTATTACCTCTTGTCATTGTTCTAAAACGTTTCTTATTGGTGTAGAATCATCCATTGAAATTGGCTCAAATAAGGTTTTATTTTGCTTTTGTTTATTTTCCTGATATTTTCTTGTTTGGAAATTAAAGGTAAATATTGTATATTGTTTATTTTTATTTTAGTTACATTGTTTATCGTTATTAAGGCTGTAGCCTACAAAACTGAATGCATTATATATTATAGTTTTATCGCAGTAATCAGGTTTACTAAGGCTAATATTATCTAGATATTGTTTAACTAGAACGAGAAATATACATATATATATATATATATAGTAAGAATTGTAGAAAACTTACTATGTATTTTTATAGATCATGTTCTAAACTATAAAATATTTAACAAACACTTTAAAATTAAAAAAGGGTTTATCTTGTTTTCGCGCATGACATTTTACATCAACATCACTTTTATTAGTAACTATGTAATAGGTATAATATTATGTTTGTAGTATGTATAGGCTATATAGTAGCAGTTATATTTAGATGTTTCGCTGGTTATAGATTAGATACCTGGGTAGATGTTTAAAAATGAGATTCAATATTACCTGACAGAAAAATAACGAATACTTATTGAAAATAACGAATGAGCTACGAAATGTTATAAAATTTGTAAATACAAAATCATCAACAAATCATAGGCGTTGTATAATAATTGAAAAATAATCATGATGTCTTGAAAATTTGTAAATATGTATTACACAAATATCATAAACCTTGAAACACTAAAATCAGCTTTCACCTCAGAAAAAGTATTTAGTTTTCAGCCAGTGTCCAAAATTAGTTTTCATTTTACATTTCAACTACTGTAAATATTTACGGCTTTCATCCATCATATAAATGTAATGAATATTTTATCCGCATTGGGACTTTCACTTTGTTTGAAATGTAATAATAATTTGTGCACTTAGTTTATAAATTAAACACATTGATATATAAAAAATTAAACATTAGAAAAATCACGATAATTATCAATCAAATATTCATATAGAAGAACAATTAACGCGAAATGACTAACATTAATTCTGTAATGCTTATATAATGTGATACTTATTAAAATATAATTTAAAACCTACACCAAACAAAGGCAATTTACGACACAAAACCAATTATTATTGTTCATTGTTGCCATATTGCAAAACCTTCATAGGTTAAATTAGCCTCTAAGCAATGTACCGACTTGACAATCGCAATGAGTGTAAGTTGCAAAACATCCGAGAACGCAACAGTTTTACGGCATAAAACGCACGGGCAATCTAGGGCTGCCAATTTTATAAAATACAGTGTTTTTTATAATATTCGTTACCAATTGATCCGCTATATTAAACATACGTGTATATGTACTACTTTATATTATTCACTTTATTTAAATCTATCTATTTATATTGATTTATCTATACGTCTATTCTACGCGAAATAAATGATTATTATTATTATTATAAAATCCTTATTTACTGTGATTTATAAAATTATATATTTCATAATTTTTGAACAACATTTAAATCCCGTTAAATTTTTTGCCCAATTTTATTTAACAATATAACAAATTGTTGTTTCGCCTTGTGATGTCGGTACTTTTTTTTAGCAATATTGGAAAGCTACTCCTTATTCTTAGTCAGGCTAAACACGTGTGTCGGCTTCTTTATTGTTCAACGTCTTAAGTTGAAGCGGTCCGCCACGCTGGCTGCGGCGGCGGCGTCGCGGTTAGCCACAATTGCTTTTCAATTAAGTCTGGGATGCCAGCAATTGACAGATTACCAGTATATGGATACTCAGTATGCCGTATTTTGCGTAGCAAAGACGGTTAAGAAGCCTGGAGCATGTAGGTACCCTACGTGTTGAGCATTTGCCTCTAGTTGAGCGCATAGCACCAATAGTTAAAGTACAAGAGGAA
The DNA here is from genome assembly GCA_963564715.1 of Catocala sponsa. Classification (NCBI taxonomy): domain Eukaryota; kingdom Metazoa; phylum Arthropoda; class Insecta; order Lepidoptera; family Erebidae; genus Catocala; species Catocala sponsa. Next base: position 12,760,821 of record OY751338.1, on the reverse strand, counting down.
TTAAAATTTGAAGCCACTGATTATTTTAGATTAATTGTACGTCCAAACTTGCCACCGCGAACTAAACGGCTCGGCATCGACCCACCTTAATAATATAGCTACAAATTCGACATCAACCTATATCTTAAATAGATGAATAAGAATTAGCCACGACTGCGCGACCGTATTAAACATGATCACATTGACTCACGTGCTGTATTAAACTAAGACTAATAAATCATAACAAGCCAAGTCTACAAAAAATCACCTTGCAGACATATTAATGAGCATTTTGCGCGTTATACCTAATAATAGGCCTTTTGCAACAATGAGAATACATTGCATCAATTAGACTTAATTAATTTATCTCTTGACCATGTAATAAAGGTATATTTAGCAAAACAGAACAATTAACGTTTTTATTATTAACAACATTTAAATTAGTGCTTACATAATGTTCACAGCTTCCTTTCGCGCATCATTGTACTAGATAATGTGCGACTCCTTCGTGATTATCTAAAACGTTTTATTTTCAGAAGGAATGCTATAAATGTATTTGTAAGATGAATTAAAATTAGGTTGTATACGCATCAACCAATGGAATTATAGTCACATTAACTGCTTATTTTCTTTACTTTGTCACCATTTCATCTGAATGGGTCTCAGTGTGTATTAAAGGTGATTATTTTTATGTGTTTATACATATCCAAGTAGGTACTAATATTAATTTAATTAACAGCTTGCAAAGAAACGTAATCAAATCAAATTACTTGCCTCTGAGTCGAAAAGGATTGGATTCAGGAGAATATCGAATCTATTCACGTTGAGCTGTAAAAAAGCTGTGTCTTCAAGTAAAACATGGCTCTTGAACACGAAACTATAAAATATGTTCTTTTTCATGTACATTTGTTCGAGCTACACACAAAAACCACTGCGCAAATTTTTATAAGGGTTACCACAATCTGATAGCTTGATATTCAAATTAAATTTAAGTTATGATTATTTTCAGTAGAACTCAAAATATGAGGCATAGTATGTACAATACATGTTAATAAAGTTCGAACTGTGAGTTCCACGAGGACAAAGATCCGGGCAGAATCTAGTTTTAGTAAATATAAACTGTAATTTCAATACTTCATAATTATATTAAATTATATTTTATATAATGATCATTTCCTAATTATTTTTTATTAATTTAATTTCCTAATTATTTTTTTAAATTTTTATTTAGTCACTTAAGTATTTTTAATTAAAATATAGACAATAAGTTATTTCAGTGTTCTGGATTATTTTAATTTTCAAAGAAGTGTTCCTTCGCTAATATGGTAAGCATTTTGCTTCATTCTTCCTAAATGAAACAATTGAAAAGCAAATGAAGCAATAATTTCATTATTAAGTATTTACTTTGGGTACGTATGCTTATTGTTCTCCTATAAAATATTAAAAGTGTGTCGTCATAGCAACATCTAACTTTCTACCAAATTATTTCCTCTGGAATAATTTATAATAAATACATAATTCTTATTGTTAAAATGATTGTTTACCAACAAAGAGTTTGTGGGCCCGCAAACAGTGGTCTATAGAGGCGGTGCACACTGCACAGCTGCACAGTGCACATTGCTCACTGGTACTGTATTGTGGAATTGCGACGATGCATGCGAAGCGCTCTGATTGCACCCCGCGCTGTGATCAACGCACTCGCTCGACCGATAGATTAAAATGGCTACCACCAACGTTCACTGTCGGTATTCACTTCCATTTGTGTTAGTTATTTACCACCTTTGTTTTGTGAATTTATTAAATACTGTCTAGCAATACGCATTCTAGATTTTAGCATAGCCTTTTAAGTATTTTAGTATAGATGTAAAACAGAGTTTGCAGAACGAGAGAACACTACACTAACTAATTTTGTAAGCAATCGCAGCTCGAGATTTCTGCGTAAGTATATGAAAATTATCATTTGCCCAATGATGATTTTGAATAGAGCGAAATTTTATTGCGTTTGGAATGAAGGGATATAATATTTAAAAGACTTATCTTATAATTGACTAAGCAACACTTGTTTTTGTGAAATATGTATGTTATAAAATTAAGTAATAGTAATATAAATAGTACTTGATGTTTAAATGCTTTCATTATTTCGCCTTTAGTTGAATGATACATCACTATTTGAATACTTCGTTTCACTTAATTAATGTATATACACATTATAAAAAGGAAATGGTGTCACTATTTGTAATAAGTGCAGTACCGCCATAAATATATAGATATTGTAATGGAATGCCTATTAATTCGGAGATCTCATTAGAATTTTGGCGTACTGAGTTATTTGTAGTTTTGGTAAGTAGATATAGTACTAGATAAATATTGTCTTTTATTTGTAATTTATTTTAAGTAGAGATGTTAAATTATAAACACAGCTTCGATAAAATTTATACGTGGAGGTTGCAGCAGTCGCATAATACTAAAATTGATAGTGGCTACACATAGCGGCAATTTTGTAGCTATTTGTAATGTAAGTAACAATTAAATACTATATGTTTTAGCATTTACCTTAACGGTTATAAACTGATTGTTTTTCGGCTATAAATGAATTTTTTTTGGTAAACGACATTGTAAAGAATTACGAAAATATGAAAAATCAATAAGAGGATAAGTTATACTTAATTTGAAACCAAAATTGCTAGCAGGTAACAAATAAAACCAAAAAGCAGAAATTCTTGTTAGAACTAGTAGTCATGAGATATCAAGGTGTACCTACTGTCTGCGTGTAGTTTAATCACATATATTAAAATTTTAAAACTAAAACTGTTTTTCTATATCACATACATAATAAGTAATTATATCTTGGGACGGTGGTATCCTTTTAAGCATAAAATGATGTATTAGGATACTCCAAAACAACAAACCACACACTGGAAGTATTATGTCTATTGGTCATATTATTTTAATTCTCTTACAACAATTTCAAACGCCGAGCTTACTTATATTGCTGAACGAATTACTAATTTTATGCTAGTTTATATGCTTGATCATATAAATGCCTGCCTGATACATCATAAACATATATTTAACGTTAAATAATTATTTATCGTTAATTGATAAACAAGTTGAAGGAAAAGGCCAATTATTTCGGTAATGTTCTTTTAACTGCATTTCACATTACGTTGTCTTTGTTTGCGCATAGAAATTAATGGTTACCATTTTGAATAGTTTATTAGTTCAGCCCGACTAAGAAATATAGGTACTCTACAAACACGTTAACACCTTGACATTGACAAAATCATAAATATAAATGAAAACAAGATCCATTGAAATGTAGCATTTAGAATGCTGAAGGAAACTGAAAATAATTAAGACGGGTTAGAGGACGGTGTCGAGACAAATTACTTATCATAATGCAAATTTGCTAATACAGCCATAAGAGAAAATAAAGACTGTTCAGAATAGAGTTCCAAGCCAGTCTAACAAACGACAAATGTGTAATTTCTTTAACATTTATCCTTCATTTTTATTAAGACCAGATCGGCACGCTATTCTGGAATCTTTATTAATACAAGATATAAAGGTAGTTGCCAGGATACAATTAATATTATAACCCTTTTTCTAACTTGACACTATACTGACCATTGTATTTTCATGTAGTTAATTTAACCTGTATATGTAAAGTCGTAATGATCTGCTTTTGGATTAGAAAGGATAACAATTGTTTTGAAACTCAAAATATGTAGTTAAAAGCTTGTTTATACTAGTATAATCTTTTTCATTTTGATTTACATTTTTTTTTGTGGCCAACTTTTACACTAGCTTTAGCTGAGTATTCTGTAAAATTCTACAGTGCGTACAAGATCCCACTTCTTGGAAATAACTAATCTACTTTATGATCTCTTTTTTAGATTGATGAACATAGCCCATAAATTTCAGCTCTCTCTACCGAGTGGTCTATAAAGTGCCATGCCTGAAGGTTTAGAGTGAGAAATGTCGGACATGACTGTGTATTTACAGTAAACAAAACATTTTTTTTGCGCTGTCTTTACTATTAAATTTCAGCTCACAAGCTCATTAAAGTATATCTATAACCTATAACCTAGATTAAATTATTATAGAAATTGCCTATAATAATTTTATAAATAGATCCATCCGTGTTGCCAGTTATCTGTGAATTATGAAATAGCCGAAACTTAGTTTAGTTTTTGGTTTAATTATTATAATTAAAAAATTAATAAAAAAGCAGTGAGAATCACACCACGCGCCTTAGGCCTAGCGCGCACTGCCTTGCGTTTACTAACGCGTAATCTGTGAAGTATATAGTGTCATAGAAGTGCGCGCATTGCGGTGAAATAAACGCAATGGGTAAAGTCGTCGTTGGCCTCCCGCTGCAAATTTACGGTGAATCTACCGCACATATTTTTGTATCGGATAGAGATCTCAAGAAGTGACTCGCACTGCGGTGAAAAAAACGCACTGAGACACTCAGTCAGTTGCTGTTGGGACGCGACACAGATAATTATAATATGTCGTTACCTGGAGTTTCTCCAGTGATGGCGAAAATCTTTTTTGGATACGAACGTAGATCGTTATATCTTAAGAAAAAACAGGCTTTAAGGTCGTCAAGGGATGAACCCAATACCGTTTGCGTAGGTACCCTTTTTTACGCAATAATAAATACTAGCGGTCGCCTTTTTTTATGTGATAGGAGGTAAACGAGCAGACGGATCGCCTGATTGTAAACGATTAACGCCGCCGATAGACATCCGCAACACCAGAGAAGTTACAAATGCGTTGCCAGCCTTTTAAAAAGGAGCCTGGTGGTCAAAATTCGATAAAAATTCCTAAAATTGCTACTTTTTTTATTTTTTATTACATTTAAATAAGGTATAGGTAACCATAGTTACAAAGAATTGTACGACGTCAGACGAACAATGCCGAAATACTATGAACGCGATTCGACTGCATGTGTCAAATGCATGGATGTGTGCGTGTAGTGTTTTTCATTAACTTAATGTATTTCTAATGCATATTTTATAAAAATATTAGGATTCGCCCCTCCTTCTCCATACAAATTTCATACTCCTCCGTCCGCGCAATTTTCCTAAAAAGGGGTACAAAGTTTTTGCTTCACGTATTAATATATCGTCGGTATAATGGAAGAACTGAATAACTCAACATTTCAAGTTTCGAGATAATCGCGATTTACTGTTTTTTTGACACTTTTTTGACATCATTAACAAATGGAGAACAATTTTACCGTCGGCAATTTTATATGCTTTAAGCATGTTTGCTGTCGATTCTATGCTTAATCAAACTAATTTCTTTCATAAACCAAAAAAATTATAAATGTCAAAAACCAAGTTATGCAATGACCAAAAGATGCGGCACATTTTGGGGTTCACGAAAATGGTAAAATGTCAATTTGGCCGAAATCGGAGTTATTTAGTTCTTCCATTATAGGTACCGACGATATACAGATAGCAACTCTTGTATCGTAGTCCATAACGTTGACGTGTATGTACCACAGCTTGAGTTCGAATGACAAAATGAGCGTTTTTGTCGCTGCAGTGCGCGGCCCCGTGAATACGTTTATTCTACCGCACGGTAGAATAAACGCACCGCGTTCCACCGCAAGGCAGTGCGCGCTAGGCCTAAGGGTTGTCCGCCTCTCCGACCACAATAGAAAAATATTGACAATGCGGACACCGCTTTTGTTGGATTCACATTATGTTTCGAAACATGATTTTATATGATCGTATAAAGCTGTTGATTTGCAATTGACGAGTTCAGTATTGACATCTTTTTTCTATTGCAGTAGTTAGAGTAGGTAATCCAAGGATGCGAGGCGGGTACCACTTTGCACCATAATTAGTGTTATGTTTGTCTCGTCCATAGCCTACGAGAAACAAGATATATGTATTTATTACTTTCTCTGGAAATAATAATACTATTCAAAGTATATATAGTAGATAGTTATCATCTTCATTAATATGTTAACATTACTATATAACTGCATTTTCTTCATTACTTATAAATAGATATTAAGATTATCTAGTTTACGCAGCGCGGCGATTAGATTAAATGAAACTCGTAAATGAACAACTATGTTAATTAAATTTATCAAACATTGTTGTATATATATGTACATGCGTATAAATAAGAACGATCGTCGAGTGTATACTTTAATGTACATAATTTTGGTGGTCATGGACTATGGTGACTTTTTTAACAAATAATTCTTGTTGACATGTTTTACTTAAGTATATGTAATGTTTATTAATTACTATATTTTGCTCGCGGATTCGCTCGCCTTAATGTAGATTTATGTTATCCTGATTTATAAACAATTATGTTGTACCGTTTCATCAAAATCCGTACAGTAGTTTTTGAGTGAAAGAGTAACAAACATTCATCCATCCTCACATACTTTCATATTTATAATATTAGTAGAATATATTAGTGTAAGTTCTAAGAAAAATATTAGCTACCCCACCGAAACGATGCAGCTTCCAGGAAAAGAAGCCTTACCACTCATAAGCCCCGCTATGTAAAAAATATGTCGGTCCATTATTCTCTTGTTAGATGATAAAAGAATAACAAACTAACAAACCAAAAAACACACTAAGCATTTATATTAGTAAAGATGGGTAATTATCTAAAATGTGAATTCTCTAGAGTTCACATAAAGACAAGACGTCATAAATTACGATACCTACTATATTAGCACATGTAGGTATATAATTAAGATAGATTTTTAACTTTGGGACTTCTTAAGCTGATATGTATTATGTGCATGCTACGTTCCTTAACTATGTCCATCCCTCGCTTGAAAATGATGTATACAATCGTTTATGTAGCGTTTGATAACAGTGACATCTAACAGGCAATAGACTGTGTATGTAATATGAGACAAATAGCGATACCGAATGTAGTTTTATATTAATTTAATGAACGCAATAAATAGACTAGCGCTCTATACTATATTAGACTATTTGTATAGCACGCTTACAGGCTAATAGAAGTGCAATGAACAGCATGTCGTAAAATGTAGTTATATAAAATGTATTGCAGAAATCTAACAATACTATCGATCACGTATTTGAGCAATCAGTATTCAAACCAAACGTTTAACTGCAATATTCGTTTACAGATTGTGAAGTAAATGACAAGCCTAACTAATATTGTGAATGCGTACCTAAGTAGGATTGTTTTTTCGTTCTTTCTTTTTGTCTAATAGTAGTAATATTACGATATAGTGTTTTTTTTTATGCTAGCTCAAGGCAAGCATGTGGAAGTGGGAAGCAAAATGGGCTTACTATTATAAGTATATTAAACCAATCACAATTCGTGGTTGCGTATGCCATGGTAACCCATACTGGCGTAGAAATAATTATGTTAATCCAAGATAATATGATCTATCTGTGTATTAAGTTTCATCCAAATCGGTACAACGGTTTACGGGTGATTAAGTAATGAACGTCCAAACATCTTTACAAACATTTATATTTATAATATTAGTAGCATAATAGAATATTATAGATTATTACGTAGGTACTTGGATTATAAAAATAATTAATGTAAATACGACTTTTATTGCGTAAACTATTTACTGACTTATAGTGCATGCAACGTTGTAGATAGGTTACAGTATTATTTTAATTAACGTGTTTTATAATTTTACATTCAGTAAATTTCTATAATAATAACTAACTTAGTTATAAAATGGATATTAAAAACAGGGAAATTTAATAAATAATTTATACTGTAAGTATAAAGTATGCAAGACAGGCATTGATTTATTGTACATTATAGCATGTAAATCACGTTATTACTATAATATGTATTCTTTATTTTGTATGGAACTCGTTACTTGCATAATATGTGTAATTTTAAATAATTGCATGCTTATTATCATTCTTAACTAAATATATTTGGCATTATTTATTTATTTATAATAACCAAATCAAATAAACAAATCGATCATTGTATTCGACTCTCGTAAAATAATTTGCAGACATATTTCTCATCTTTGTAGTAAGTATAAATAAAGTTATCTTTAGTTGATTTAATCGAAAATAAAGCACCCTTATTTAAATAAATACTTACTCTTGAACAAACCCATCTTGAAGCACTTTCTCATAATGTCAGGAAATGTATTAACTCTGTTTATGTCGCCCATATATAATAAACACTTCAGTCAGTCAGTCTTTCAAATTTAAATGTCTTTGAATAAAATAATTAAAACAATATGACAAGTCCCGTAAATTACGAAAACTCGTGAAAATGATGTTAGGTATTGAACGCGAGCGTAGCCGGCACGCTACGATCTGATACTTTATCAGACTGATGAGTGGAGTGACGCGGGCGCAGCCGCCGAGCGACCGGCGCCCGCGCCACCCGTTCTCATTGCCACGCTCCGTATTCAATCACACACGAGGATTATCTTATTAATCTTCGAATTATTACTAACAAAAGATCCGCTATTTGTATGTAAACAAACATACGATATTAATTATATGGTTATTACGTTGCAGTTTAATTGGTATGGTACATATCGTTCTGCAAGCTTGTGTAAGAACGCACTTATAATCTATCATGGAAGCGTATGGTACATTCAATCTTTATTAATTGTATCATCACAAACAATAACAGCGCGTATTTATTCGATAAACTGATACTCGTGCATAGTCTGTAAACACATTGTAACAGTCACAATATTATCACTAAATCTGCAATTCATCTGTCTGTTTTTCAAAGTCTTTACGCCAATTAAAAATATTTATTGAGACAATTTGTACATAATGAGTATAATGACACTAAAAGGTAATTAAAATGATGTGTCAGTTGAATACATTCATAGAAGCTATAACTTAAATCTATAAAACATACCTGAAATGTCGAATCATATTAATAATTCAATTAACCTCACTATATCGTACCAGAATTATTCAACAAAAATATATTCCCTAATGGCTCTCGGTATATAGTATGTTCAAAGTTGATTACTTACTTATAATTGTATGCCATACAAGCTTGTGATGATAACTTTGAAGTACCTAACGTGGGGTGAGTCTTAGAATCTTTGAGAACTTTTCAATGGTACTGTAATAAAAAGTTCTTTAACATGTCATCCTCGGTTATGATAACTACTTTAAGTTAACCCTTTAGCTTATTGTATTTAAATAAAATATATAAGAATCGACTGAGCTAGCTATAAATCATATTATAATAGTAAAGTGTAGGGTTCAACTCACATTCGTAGAACGATGTGAGGATTATGTAAAGATGAATTAAAGTTTAAAACTTTGTGTTTTATTTGGAATGATAGGCTCTTAATTTACGAACTTTAATTTCTTAAGTTATGAATTTTAAATACCATCACGAGCATTTATGATAGTTTAATTTTATTTTTAACACTACGTTTCGCAATTTCTTAATGAATGATGGATAGATAATTTTATTTGCCATGTAATCCAAAAGCTTGCGACAGAAATACTTATTGTGGAAACGTTTTGAATATTCACCTAGCTTTGTTGAATTACATAGACTCGAGCGCAATGAAATTCTATAACGACAAAGTCAATGAAGGAAATAATTATTTATATGCGCACATTTATTAAGTTAGTATTTTTCTGTCTCTGTTATAGGATCAAATATTTTCCTTAAATTATGCTTTGTTATATTAATTAAAACTAACAAGTACTTATGTAATTAAATGCTTTTTGGGCCATATTAATATGGACAGTAAAGTCTGGCCTGTTTTCATTAATGCGACTAATTAGATATTTAAATAATTATATTCCAGGATTATAAGTAAAATGAAATAAAATGCTATCCATTTAGTGGTACATAGAATTAATAGTTACTTAACGAAATTAATATAAAGGGAGGATTATCATAAGTAGGTCTTCTTATGTACGCTAAAAAGTATGCAGAACTGATCGTGTTACAAGTTAATTCATGTTTCAGGTTCTCAGTTGCATTTATCATTGATCTACCGCAATTTCGTACAACCACTAAGGGCCAATTTCGTAAAAAAAAATAGTTCAACATTTAGATCAAAATTAAATCTTGCCGTATCCTTCTTCATCTTATTAAAATTTGTTAATTAGATGTTTTCAATGTGTATCGTCAATGTATTATTTGAAAGTCGTGCGTTTTAATGATAATTAACAATCTATGCAATGGCAACTAACTCTAACTAATGTAATTACTATAAAATTATATATTGAGATGATTAAACACAAGGTTATTCTTAACAAGCTTCTGGTCAGTATATAGTAGGAGATGATTCTTAGAGAAGTGAAGTATTTTTTCATAGTAGAACACAATATGTGTTGGCAAAGGGAAGTAAGGTAATCTGGAAGAGCGAACGAGGGGCATCGCAGTTATTTTTATTCTTGAATACCGTACTAGGCATAATTCCTGTATCGTGGGTTTAGCAGTAGAGAGTAGTGATAGCATCCTATTTCCGCCTCTGACGAATGTGCAACATGGTCACATTTGCAAACATTGAAAACGGATTGAATGTAGTTATAAATAAAACGGTTAAGTGTGTCAAAGAAATCTGCGTTCAAGCCATATTAGCACTTGCTTTATATATTATAGCTGACAATAGAAAAGTTAGCACGGATGTAGCCTTTATACTGGCAGGGATGAAATTCTTTAGACAATAGCGGTTTACTTTGATCATTATTTAGAAAGACAGAAATATTTCAAAATTATGTGCCTTGCTTCTCGAAAAGGCCTAATAGGCCTCATGCTTATTTTCTAAGACATGAAAGAGATTGTCTCTAACTTCCAATTTTAATTAGGTTTAATATACCATCACGACTTCTCCGCACTCTCGACTTTCATTGAACCACTTGTGCCTCCTCATCCAAGTGGAAGTAGCTACGCTATCTCACGACTAAGTAGACTGCTAAATGATTAATTATAGTCAGTTTTTAGACATATACAATAACTCACAAGGTCAATATAAAAACAATAAACTGTTTTCAAAAACAAAGAAATGGACCGCGAAGATTCTTCCTAAGTGATCCAGCGTTCGAACTCCACCAATACTAGTGATACGTTGTAATAAGCATTTAATCTTATTTAGTAAAAGTTAGTAATTAAGTAAAATTTTGCAAGATATGATTGTCCGTAATTGGTTGTAGATTTAGTTATAATCCCTCGGTATAATTAATAAAATGGTTTTATTGTTAATCTGTGGCCAAACTAAATAAAAATAAAATATTAAACTTATGTCACAACTAGTAATACGAAGTGCAGAATAGTATGACAGATTCGTTGGCCAGCATACCAGAACACTCAGAAAGTATTGCGAAAAATAGTTTTTATGTATGAGGCTGGCCAGTTATAATCTATTTTGAAAATTGATTATTTATATGTAAAAATAGGTACGCTCAAATTTCAGAATTTCGCTCCACATTTTTTGCGAGCTAATTTAAATTATCGTGTCTCATTGGAAAATGGATTTGCGCCGGGAACATTTTTGCGCTATGTTTTTTTACGATTTCAGGTGTCGCCTGAAACCGGACGAATCGTACGATAGACTTCAAATGGCATTAATGGATGAAGGCCTTTGGAAGGCAAGCGAGTGATAATTAACTGTTTAATACGCAATGTATAACTTCGAAAAGTCAGAGATGCGCGCCTTGAGATCGAACTCGAGACCTCTGCGTGCGTCCAACAACGGTCTCCCACTAGGCTATCGCTAGCTATAGTGCATAGGATATTAATGTCGTTTGTAATATGTCGGATCCAATTCTTGATCAATCTTGAATGATTTAGTTATTCTGGCAGTAGCCAGATTGTAGTAGATTGATCAAGATATACTTATCTAGTACGAGGTTCGGTTGTGTGCTTAACTAATAGCAATACGTATTTCCGATTATGAACCTTTGAAATATTATTGAAATATGTTTCTACCTAATCATTCCTTTTGACAGATGCCGGCACGGCCGAAGGTTAGGTGCTTGGCGATAATGGCACTAGTGACAATGTAATGTTAATCTATACTATTAATTTTCCCTTTCATGTCAAGTAAGACAAGGTGATGTCAGATTTAAAGAACACTTTTCCCGTTTCCTATAAAGATGCGCATTTCAATGTGTTTTCGCCTCTGCTAGAGGCTGTAGATTTATTTTAGTATTCCTACTTATCATAAAGATATTTGCCAAAGTTCTCAAATAGTTTACTTCTATTAACAATACGCCTGTCAAAATAACGTCCCTTTTTATCTCTAACAGGAAGGAGCGACATAGTAACACTTAGAATTATATTCGTTACGAAGTAAGAATTAATTACATTTAACAGTTAGGTATTCTAAAAGTAAAGATTTCACACAATTTAATATCTATGTCGTTTTGCACCCGTTGTAGGCGGCGGCGGCGTCCATCAGTGGCTTGAATGATCATAGCGCCACTACTATTTGTTATTATTACCACTTTCTTTTTTAAATTAATTATATCTAATTGAAAATTATAACTTCTGTAATACCGTCCTATTTCCCAAGATTAATTGAATGTAAATATCTCCTTGAATGTGGCGCGTGTACAAAAGCATTATCAAACCTTTTGCTTTAGCTTTTAAGTATAGATTTTTGTTCTTAGGTAATTTTATAAAGTAATGGATAGCAATGGATTGAGATAGTTCTATTACACAAATAATTGGCCTTAATTTTGTTGTCAGCGTGCCGTAATAAAATTTGTTTTAAATGGGGTTATTGGTGCCAATTCTGTTGTCACAAAATTCTCTAGACTTATCTAAAAATCACTAAAATTAGTTTAGTCCTGTCACTTTTAACGATTTCAGAATACGAAATGTCGTTTGACAGGACTAAACTAAATTTTAGTGATTTTTAGTTAAGTTCGCAGAATTTTGTGACAACAGAATTGGCACCACTATCCAGATTAATAAACACTAAACTTTAATTGAAATAGAATTTATGTTCGGATTTGATATATTATATTATAGTTTAGGAGCATAGCAATTGTGATATTTCATAGCAGGGCAGGCCAGCATTCTATATAAAACAGTTTTTATTACAAGCACCAGCCCTCTGATGGTCTTAGTTTTTAATTTCTGATTCAAATAATAAATACTTTGATTGATAGGGATTTAATCCGCATTTCCTTCAAAGGTTTAAAGCAAAGTTTAAACTATGAACAGAGTGTCACTTTACATTAAAGGTGAATTGGGACTATGGCAAATTTTAAATTAAGAAACGGGATAATATGTTTTTATAATGAAACGAGTCCGAACTGTAACGAGTTGACCAGCTCACGGCTCGCGCATGTATCATAATTCATAACATATCGTAGGTATATGGTTTGTTTAGAAGTTATGTGGGTGGAATTTTACGTCATCTTCTTTTATCATAAAAGGGATTTTGCGTATTGCTTAGAAGGCGAAAACACATTGAAAAGGGCATATTTATAGGAAACGGGAAAAGTGTTCTTTAAATCTGACATCACCTTGGATGTTAGATTTAAAGAACACTTTTTCCGTTTCCTATAAATATACGCCTTTCAATGTGTTTTCGCCTCTGCTAGAGGCTGTAGATTTATTTTAGTATTCCTACTTATCATAAAGATATTTGCCAAAGGTCTCAAATAGTTTACTTCCATTAACAATACGCCTGCCAAACTAACTTCGCTTTTTTATCTCTTTAAAACAGGAAGGAGCGACATAGTAACACTTTTAGAATTATATTCGTTACGAAGTAAAAATTTATTTAACAGTTAGGTATTCTAAAAGTAAAGATTTCACACAATTTAATATCTATGTCGTTTTGCACCCGTTGTAGGCGGCGGCGGCGTCCATCAGTGGCTTGAATGATCAAAGCGCCACTACTATTTGTTATTATTATCACTTTTTTTTAAATTAATTATATCTAATTGAAAATTATAACTCCTGTAATACCATCCTATTTCCCAAGATTAATTGAATGTAAATATCTCCTTGAATGCGGCGTGTGTACAAAAGCATTATCAAACCTTTTGCTGTAGGTAAGCATTGAGCCGATACTCTTTAACATATTTATTCTAAAAACGTGCCAAGGTTTATATTGTATTCAAAATAATTATCTCATTGCTTCCTGATAGATAACTATACTATTTCAATTATTCCTTAAATGGAGTTAATTCCAACTCGACACGAAAAATTATGTTAATTCTATGATTGCCGATACGTCAAACTTTTAAAATAATAATCATAATTATCCTGACTCGCACACATATTTCAATACTTGTTGGTGTCAATTATTAATGTAAAAGTAAAATATAAGATATACGTACTATGTTAATTCTATTGTATTTATCTCTTAGTAGGTGTCCGTTGATTACACCCTTGCTCCCGTAGCTCATAGCGTGCTGCGATATAAGCCATCACCTACCTCAAAAATGCAATCTTATGCATTGATACTAACTACACTTGTCTAATAATTTCAGAGATTAGCACGTTCTAACAAAAGAACAAACAAAGTCTTTAGCTGTTAAGTATAGATTTTTGTTCTTAAGTACTTTTATAAAGTAATGGATAGCAATGCATTGGGATAGTTCTATTACACATGAAAAAGCCTAGTGTTAGAATAATTAGCCTTGATTTTGTTGTCAACATGCCGTAATAAAATTTGTTTTAAATGGGGTTACTATCGAGATTAATAAACACTAAACTTTAATTGAAATAGAATTTATGTTCGGATTTGATATATTATATTATAGTTTAGTAGAATAGCAATTGTGATATTTCATAGCAGGGCAGGCCAGCATTCTATACAAAACAGTTTTTATTACAAGAACTAGCCTACTGATGGTCTTAATTTTTAATTTCTGATTCAAATAATAAATACTTTGATTGATAGGGATTTAAATCCGCAGTTCCTTCAATGGTTTAAACTATGAACAGAGTGTCACTTTACATTAAAGGTGAATTGGGACTATAGCCAATTTTTAATTAAGAAACGGGATATGTTTTTATAATGAAACGAGTCCGAACTGTAACGAGTTGACAAGCTCCACGGCTCGCGCATGTATCATAAATTCATAATATATCGTAGATATATATATGGTTTGTTTAGAAGTTATGTGGGTGGAATTTTATGTCATCTTCTTTTATTATCATAAAAGGGATTTTGCGTATTGCTTAGAAGGCTGTGTCAAGATGGTTAAGCAAATATAGCTTATGAGACGGGCAAATGCCTCATACTAATCATAATAATTGTGGTACATTATCAGTCTCGTATTTTTAGCTGTTTGTATTTATGTGGTTTTGTAAAGCAAGAATGTCCTTGGTTTGCTCGTTATTGACAAAAGTCCGTTTTGTGTCAACATTTTAAACAAAGATTGCGCTCCAAATTTTTGAGACTCTAGGTATCTATATACTTTCAGTGGACGACAAGGTTTTGACTCACCAATAACAGAGCATAACATAGCTTCACAGCTAAACTTCCTACTAAATTTACTTCTAACTTCCTCAAAGTAAGTCAGTAGTGTATAGTAGAGTGTACTTATATATTTCGCCTGCTGAGTATTGGATGCGGATGAGACAAGGCTATCGAAGTATGCCAGTTACTTCTAGAGTTTATGCTGCTACTAGAGAAATACTAGACAAATAGTTGTACAATGATTTCTGCCACTGGACCGTGATACGTAATTAGGGTTCGGTATTACGTCATAAGACCATCTACAAAGCTGGTAAAAGATCAAACGGGTCTATACAATGCTAATGATAATAATTGATTTAATCACCTGTACCTATTAGCAATAACTTTCTATTACAAGCTTTAGTTTAGTGAGTCAGCTAGAAAGAATTGCATAATATATTGATGGGTTGTGTTAAATACCTATCATTATTTAATAGGAATACATTAGGAATTACAATTTTGGAACTATAAATATCATAGTTTAGCCCTTATTTGACACAGACAGCATTCAGCTTAACATAGATACTATACCTCTTCCTCGCAAACTACGGAAACATACATCGCCAATATGGAAAAAGTAAGTACATAATATATTATACTTTTATTTTAGTTCAAGTTATATGTTGATTTAGTAATTATTTTTGTCAGTCTATAATTTATTGTTTACTTGTGTGTTTAAACATATTAATTCACCTTCTGCGTATTTTATGTTATTTACGTGGCTACTTATTTACCGATGTTTACATGAAGTTATTTATGACTGCTATTTTGTCACTTCGAGGGCATTTAGTTGGTCAATGTTTTCCGCGTATAGCTCGCAGGGTCTTTCAAAGCCGTCATAACTGAGCTCTTGGCATTGGTTTGGTTTGGATTATTGTTTCTATTGTAGCTGCTGCCCTTGGCTTTGCTTGCACGTTGAAATTTTATATACCTATACATAGTGAAATTTTAACGTAATGCCTCTACATTTATTATATTTATTGGAGTCTTTACAGCCATAAATAAAAGATGCAAATTAAAGGCTACGTTCTTGTTTATTCTTCCTTCCTTCAGCTATCGCCGGCTTCTTTATGCCACATGAATTTTAGTGAATACACTAAAATTCATGTGACATAAAGAAATTTCAAATAAGGAAACACGTTTCGCGAATAAGGATAGTTAGGGCTTTACATTAAGATTTCATTGTTGATCTACTTTACTGCCGATCTTGAGGTCCCGGGTTGAATGCCTGTATACATATTGTTTCAAATTGAGTTTATTAAGTATTCTATATGAACTATTTAGCTTCTCCTCTATTACATGTGACCTTAACAAAACATGACATTATTAGTGTAGGTACTATACCGCCGTCCAAGTATTCGGTAAAATATATACAGGCGTGATGAACGTTTGTCCCCGAAATCTACGTGTATAATAAAGTACGTGTTAAAACTAAAAGAAACGAAACTAAGTATTAATTACTCATATTATTTAATTTCAGATGATCCGTGGAATTATTCTATCTTTGATGGTAGTATTATCTCTACATGCCGTTTGCTCAAGAGCTGGTGTTACAAGAGACGTAACTGCTGATAATCTAATGGAGGAGGAATTTGTCGGACTGGAACCAAAAGCAAGACACCCACGAGAGATAATCTCTATTCTATCTGGCGTAAAAAACAAATTCAGTCACATTATTAGAGACATATTTAATAAGGCATGGCAAACTATGAGGTCCTTTTTGACGTTAACAACAAAAGGTCTGCTGAGGAATCTGGAGAACTTCTCGGTTTCGGACGTACTACGATTGGCAATAGACAGTTTCGTTGAAACGGACGTCGAGCCTGAACTGTACGTTGACACTGTTGTGGAACCAGTAGCCGTTGCACCTCTCCAAGTTGAACCGATGGAAGTGAAGGTCTATAGAAGCCCATATTCTTTAACTTCGCTCCTAAACCACTAAGATATTCAAGCTGCACTATGCACCCTAGTGAATTAGCAAGCTGCAAGTGTTGTACGTACATAGAATATAAAATAATAAATAAGATATCTTTATGTCAAATATATGACAAAATAAATGAATTTATAGAGCAAAACATATGTGTTTCAATATCAGCACGGCCCTTGAAAGTTGTTCCAAAATAACCAATTTGTCAGACTTTGAAATCTCTATAATACTTAATAATAACAATTTAAATATAAAATATTTCAGTATAATATTTTAGACTATTGTCGTGATAGTAAATATATTCTAGTATTTATTATCACGCCACAAGTTAACAATTTCCACTTAGCTGCTGTTAACTTGCTTCCGCTTACTGTGCTCCATCGACTAGGTAACTAGTTACTGAAGTTTTAAGAACAGAGAGCCAATACTCGTTATCATATCTATTAAAAATCTAGCTCTGACTTAGCATAATAAACCTCAAATGTGAAGTGAAATGCAATTTAAGTTCATATTTGAGATTTATTCTAAATAAGCATAAAAAAAATATATTTATGACTAGCTTCGTCCGCGTGAAATTATTTTAATCGCAAAAACCTTATTTAAAAAAATTAAGTAGCATAAGTTACTCCATATAAAATCAGCTATCTGCCAGTGAAAGTCCTATCAAAATCGGACCAACCGTTTCAGAGATTAGCCGGAGCAAACAGAGGGAGAAAATTTTTTAAAATTGTTTTTTATCATTACTGCCGTATATACTTTCATATGCATTTAGTAAAAAGCAGTTATTTTGACATTACAAACAGACACTTCAATTTTATTATTTGTATGTATATTGAGATTAGATACAGTTTTTTATCTTGAGAATTGGCTCTGTTTTATAAACGACATTTATTTGTTCGAAAGTATGCCATCGTCCTCGCTCGCAATTAGGGTGAAGTCATCTGTCTTTAGTAAGTATATTGTTCTCCTTTTTGTAACAACTATTCCCAAATTGAAACCATTAGCTATTTACAACAATTATTATAACGTCAAACAGGCACAGAAATGAGTATGGGTTGAAAAAGTGTACGAGGATGTCGTCAAATAACTACTATCACACAAGTATATTGCCGAAGCCTTAGGCAGAGATGTACCTATAACACCCAAATTACGTAAGATTTTTTCAAGTTTACTTGCAATCTGGGTTTCAAATTACTAGTATTATTGTTAACCCCTCCAGCTAAGCTTACAATGCTTGTGTTAGGAGTGGGTACACGTCGGTGCAATGCATGGGAGTCGAAGTCTGCGACGTCTCGATCGCTAGTCCAATGCCTTATCCATTGGACTACCGCCGGTTTAAGACTGGACTTAACTGGACGCAGTTAAAAACGACGTCGACAATAGGAAGAAGCAAAGCGCGACCAATTTTTAAAAATATTGCTCAATGTTTATATTTTCAAAGTAAAACAAATTTTAATACATCGTTTCATACTTGACCTTGTAGGGCGGGGTGAGCGGCTCTTACCCTGCCCGCTCCCGCGCCCGCACCCGGCGCGTGCGATCCTGTGCCAAAAGATTTCGTTTTGTTGTTGTAGGAAACCCCAATTGTACTTATACTGCGACGTTATCTCACTCTCAGACTATTATGAACTACTTAATATAATGCTAGATAACGGGTCTTACTCGCGATAATGTATTTAAAAGATAATAAATACCTACTGATTGTCCTACGTTTCGACCGACTTGAATCGATCGTGGTCACGGATAGATAAAAAAAAACGTTTATTACGAACTACCTTCCTATATTTAATTAAACGATAGTTAGCACGATTTACTTGATCGTCGCGTATTTCATCAAGCGACATGAACTTCACAACAGTCACAACTAGGGTTGCCAACCGTACTTTATAATAAAGTATTGTACTTAGGTTATTTCCAGTAAACGTAATTTATACTTTAGTAGGAAAATAAAGGACATGAAAATAATTAATTTTAACAATGTCAACTTATACAGGCTTTATTTAATTGTTAACTTAAAGCAACGCTATAGATTCCCTAAATTGAATAAAATCAACTGTTTATCTATCTTAATATAGACATATTTTGTAAAATCCGGTTACGACGTTCCTTGATAATAAATATTTGTTAGATTAAACTAACATCAACAAAAATATGGTAACAAAAAGGCAGGTTAAATAAGTAAGTATTCTGAGATAGTAAATATTCTCTATTCGTTCAAAATAAAGGTGGCAACCTTAATCACAACTGTGCGTAACTAGCTTTCAGCCCTTTGAAAGGTCAAGTTGCATCTAATGAGCAATTAATACCAGAAATTGCGTAAAAACCAAAATAACAAAGTGGTATAAACAACTAACAGGCTTTAATTTTATAGAATAATATTTAATTAATTTAGTAAAATATTGCTATGATTTACTTAAACTCCATTTCTATCGGCATGTCTATCGTAAGTTTGTAATTCAATTCAGAATAAGTAGATAGCACAGAGGTAATGATAATAAAACGCCGACGGCTGTGTTATACTGCCGCACAAGCAAACGAAATTTGACAATAGAAGTTAAGAGAACCGACTTTGAAAATAATGCTATGTAGTACACCAAATATACAACAAAACGTTTTGTTTAATACATTGACATTTGTTAAGCATACATATTTTTAATATTATATGTAATTTCTTATTAATTAGTATCAGTAATAAACAAATATTGAAGTAAACCAAAAGAAGGGTATGAAATAAAAACATCATGTATTTTGTAGACTTGTATAAACACAACAACGAGTCATCTAGCGCCCTATATGTAAAATAAAATGGTAGATCGATTACCTATGTGCAATGTAAAAAATACTCATTTAAAGATATCTTTAAATCATAAAATAAATGCATTTACTTTGATGTCCGTTAATTAAATATGTACAATTTTTATTTATAATAACATTTTATGTTCAATTTCTTTCGAATAAAACATGTTAAGTACCTACTTTGTTTTTTACAAAACAAAAACAAAACGCCTTCATTTATCAAGGTATTGTTAATTCTAAAATTTAATATGTCGTGTCTTGTGAAAAAGTAATAAGCAATTATAAATTGCGTGTTTATTTGATGTATATGTATATCGTATGTTAAATCGCATGTCAAATTTTACTGTAGCATTGTGCGCTTGTCATTAAAAGTATTAGATTTATGCAAATTAAATTATTATCGTTCAAGGCGAAATGATCATAGACAAACTGCCTCGTTATTTTCAAGCACATTCCTTTTTAATAATTAAAATAGGTATATAATTATATATAGGTGCACTATTAATTTAAGCAAGCTACAACTTGGTCAGCTCATACGAAGTTGAAGTGATGAACTGAGCTCCTTTAATAAATATTGGTCCTTTAATAGCTCTAAGTATATAAAGAGAGCTAAAAGGAGAGTGGGTAGGCTGTTGCCCCGCAGTGGGAGATATAATTATTACGGGCTTATATAATTATTAGTTTATTCATTATTATACTACTATCTGTTACCCGTCAATTTATAATTGTTACTTTATTTTTATTGACATTAGACAAGATGTACATACTATGTCGGTCCACATGCCCTAGTTTATATCCATGCTGGAAATTTCGATCTCGACCGTGAACGACCTTTCTGTAAACAAATGTGCAGTGCAATTATGATAGGGGTTATGGCTTGTTAACAGATAGTGTACGTAGAGTAGAGGCTAGAAAGAGTACTAAGAAAGTAGTCACAAAATTCTTATTTTTGGATATATTTATTTAGAAAACATGGCACGCTTATTTGATGGAATGTGGGTATATTGCTTCCTAACTGGGCAATCCGTTAAAATTATTACAAAGGTGCATAAAGCGTAATAATTATGAGTATTGCTGGGAGGATACTATAAATCATCTATTTATCGTTCGAGTTATTGTTAACACACCATACCGTGCACCATACTGATAAATACTTTGTGATTGCACATTTTAATGTCTGATGTGATCAATAAATAATTTATAACAGACCGTTATAAAACATAGGGACAGTATTATTTAATTAAAATAACTCTTACTTTTTGTAGTAATTGTGTTTTATTGCTATTTTTTTATCTATATCGGTCAAGGTAGAATTTTGCAATTCGATTTCATTTATGCTCAATTTACTAAGATATTTGAACGCCTAAGGTTATATTATGATTTGATTTAATATAGAAGAGAAATTGAGAAACAACATTTACAGATTTTATCGCGATTTAGTTTCTTTTGCAATTTTGATTAATCGTGTTTTTAGATTTATTTACTCTAGAGGTATAACTTTTGTATTCTTTTTTTATCTTGGTATATTTATTAATTATTTTGAGTTGCAGCAATAGCTTGGAACTGCGTTCAGTTAAGTCCAGTCTTAAAGCGGCGGTAGCCCAATGGATAAAGCATTGGACTTGCGATCGAGACGTCGCGGACTTACCGGAAATCACACCGGAATCTCATCCATTGCACCGTCGCGTCGTGAATTCACTCGTAACATAAGCATTTTAGCTTAGCCGGGGGGTTAACAAGAATACTAGTAATTTGAAAAGAACTGACGAAATTTGGGTGTAATACATCTCTGTCTTAGCCTTTGGCGATATAATTGTGTGATAGTAGACGACATCTTCGTACACTTTTCTTACCCATACCTATTTCTGCACCTGTTTAACGTATAATTATAAAAAGCTAATGGTTTCAATTTAGGCATAGTTGTTACAAAAAGAAGAACAATATACTAAAGACAGATAACCACCAAAGTCATAATAATTGCGAGCGAGAACGATGGCATATTTTCGAATAAATAAATGATGTTTATAAAACAGAAAACCAACTCAAGATAAAAGAACTATATTCTATTCTATTCTATCACATACACACTATATCGTCTAGCCCAAACTAAGTAGAGCTTGCGCTATGGGTACTCAATTGATAAACATACATACATATATACGTTTTTTTTTGTAAATACATACATATTATACATAAAAACACCCAGACCAAGACAAACATCCATGTTCATGCATACAAATGTTTGATTTGTGCGAGAATCGAACCCGCGACCTCGAGCGTGGCAGTTACAGTTCAGTAACACTAACCACTACGCCCCATCGCGGCCGACAAACAACAACTATATCTAGTTTTAATATATATATATACAAATAAATAAAATTGAAGTGTCTGTTTGTAATGTCAAAATAACAGCTTTTTACTAAATGCATTAAAACAACAAAAAATCAATTTTTAAAATTTTTGCCTCACTACTGTCTGTTTGCTCTGTCTAATCTCTGAAACGGTTGGTCCGATTTTGACGGGACTTTCACTAACAGATAGCTGATTTTATATGGAGTAACTTATGCTACTTTAATTTTTTTTAAATAATGTTTTTGCGATTAAAATAATTTCACGCAGACGAAGTCACGGCACAGCTAGTCATAAATATAATTATCTTTTATCCTCAATTAAAAGAAATCTCAAATATGAACTTAAGTTGCGTTTCACTTCACATTTGAGGTTTATTATGCTAAGTTAGAGTTAGATTTTTAATAGATATGATAACGAGTATTGGCTCTCTGTTCTTAAAACTTCAGTAACTAGTTACCTAGTCGATGGAGCACAGTAAGCGGAAGCAAGTTAACAGCAGCTAAGTGGAAGTTGTTAATTTGTGGCGTGATAATAAATACTAGAATATATTTATTATCACGACAATAGTCTAAAATATTATACTGAAATATTTTATATTTAAATTGTTATTATTAAGTGTTATAGTGATTTCAAAGTCTGACAAATTGGTTATTTTGGAACAACTTTCAAGGCCCGTGCTGATATTGATAAATATAAATGTTTTGCTCTATAAATTAATTTATTTTCTCATATTTTAGACATAAAGATATCTTATTTATTCTCTTTCCTTGCTTTCACAAAACTTAACTATCAAATCTTTTCTGATCAGGAGAATACAATACTGGCATGAAATATTTACTTATATGCGTATAAATAAAATAACACATTACATTTTAAAAAGCCATCCTTATTCCTTGTCTTGGAAAAATAAATAGCAATCTGTTAACTACAATTTGCTATTTATTCGTGCAAGGCGCTTGAACATTCCAGTTAGTCCATTTCAAAATGAATAAGTATTTTTATTTTATATTCATCTAATCCATTAGTTCCCAAACTGGTAGACCCCCAGTAGTCGGGTACTATGGCGTGACAAAACAAAAGAAAAATGTGTGTGTGTACCAGAGTACACAGGTAAGAAGTGAAACTTCTTTACGACATATCATTTTTTCATAACTTAATAAAAATAATACAAAGCAGATATTTAATGACTTAATCAATTACACAAGTTATGAATAAATAATTGGAATTATCTTTTCAAAGTAATACAATTATATGATGACAGTTAATCTTGTAGAAATGCAACGATTTTATAAAATTAAAAATGAATAAATAAATCATTAAAAACGAATAATTAAAAAAGATGTACGTATACATATTTTTATTTTCTAATCGTGTTTTGTTTTATTTTTAAATTATTATTTAATTTATATTTTTTATTGTTTTTAGAATTAATAATGTTCACTAGATTTACAGCCATATTTATTAATACTTGCTAATTTTAACAGATTTATATACATTCACTGATACTTACAATCAAAAAGTGAGGTTAACCTCAAATAAATATTAAAATCATGCTCATACGTGTTGAATTTATAAAACGAAATATATAATCACTCTCACTTTTCTTGTAAATTCACTTAAATTTGAATAAGTCTTTTTATTTTATCACTTTCAAATTAATATATTGTTATTCTTATTTCAAACCAAACTTCAAAACTAATATATTGTTGTTATTATTATAATATATTACATTATATTCTTTACGTCACTATACTAAACTTTGATAAAAAAAGCAACATGGCGCGTAACCGAAAAACGTGACTATTTTTTTTTACACTGCTTCAAAATTTCTCCCATACGTCGATAAAGAAGTTTCACTTCAAAAATTGAGGTTCACAATTCGTAAGCCCCTCGCTTAAAATTTATTTGCTTTCGATAGTGAAAAACTAAAATGTTGGCTTGACTTCACCGACTGTTCAACAAGCTCAGCGACTGTTTCTTGTAAAAACTTGCATATTCCATATTCAGTACCAGTGGTTTTCGATTTTTCGGTAGAGAATTATTTTAAAAAAAAGTTCAAATAAACAAAGATCAGGTCCACCGGAACCGGCTAAATTTTGAAACTGGTCTATGAGAAAAAAGTCTGGAAACCTCTGATCTAATCATTTTGAAATGGACTAACTGGAATGTTCAAGCGCCTTGCACGAATAAATAGCAAATACCTAGTAGTTAACAGATTGCTATATTTGTATGCGCCTGTCATATTTGTCTTTGCAATCTGTGACACGTGCACAATCTTTTATCTGTACCAGGCGTTTGTCTGTGGTCGTCTGGTGTATTATTAATTATTAAGCGAACTATTTGCTTAGAAGTACAAATAAAATGGACGAAGAAAATAATATTTTCAGAAGGCTATTATCTACAATTAGAATCTACATGATAACAAAGTTAAGGAGGAGATAACCATACAGCCGTGTGGAATGATATGCCAGATTTTTCCATCTTAAAAATACTCGTAACAATATGACGTATCCTAGTAGTTTTAGTTATGCAAATCATGTAGGTATAGGGCAATGGGGGCTCTGATTTTCGTTCGATCAATAAGTACCCGTTTTTGACGACAGATAGTGAATTTGATATTAACATCGTGTACTGTACATTGTGCTTAATTTGAGGTTATTTTATTGGCTTCTTTTTTTTAGAGCTGTTTGTATCTTTCATGTCTGATGTTTCTTGATAAAAAGGAAAAAGAGCAATACCGATCAGTAATTTGTTTTTTATTTTTGGGCGGGAAAACATGCGTTGAAATAAATGTGAAGTTGGATGCTGTTTATGGGGACCCTTCGCCGTCCATGACAACCATTAGATATTGGTTCAACGAGTTTAAGCGTGGTCGTACAACTGTTTTCACCGAGGAGCGGCCAGGACGCCCGTCAGATGTGGTTACCGTGGAAATCATCGAAAAGGTCCATGATATCATTCTCGCTGATTGCCGAACCAAAGTGCGCGAAGTACCTGAAGCCGTAGGCGTCTCGTATGGAACGGCAATCAAAATTTTAAGTGATAAAAAAGGTGTTAGAAAGGTGTCGGCGCGATGGGTGCCGTGATTGCTAACACTGGACAACAATTGGTTACGAGTAACAATGTCGAAGCAGTGTTTATACCGTTTTAAACAAAATCCGCAGGAGTTTTTACGTCGAGTTGTCACCGTTGATGAAACCTGGATACATTACTATACACCAGAGACCAAAAGATAATCTAAGCAATGGATTTTTCCGGGTGAATCTGCTCCGATGAAGGCAAAGACAGTACTCTCAGCCGGAAAAGTTATGGCCACAATATTTTGGGAATCTAAAGGAATAATCCTGATCGACTATTTACAGAAAGGAAGAACGATTACAGGACAGTACCACAGTGAATTATTAGATATATTCGAGACACGGCCCCATTTGTCCAAGAAAAAGGTGTTGTTTCACCATGACAATGCACCAGCACATTCATCTCTGATTGTGGCGTCAAAATTGCAGGACTTGCGCTACGAATTACTTCCGCACCCGCCCGACTTGGCACCCTGTGACTTTTTTCTATTCCCCAATATGAAAACCTGGCTAGGAGGAAAAAGATTCACATCAAATGAAGAGGTTATCGCGGCAACAGAAGCCTATTTTGCAGAGTTCAATAAAGATTATTTTTTGGAGGGGTTAAAGAATTGGGAGAGACGTTGGGAAAAGTGTACCTATTGATATTGATCGACCCTCGTATTCTATGGCTCCTGGTTAACGTACTGTAGCGACCACCGGGAGTCTTTAAATGAGTAGAAATCCTACCTCGGTTTTTGATCATTTCATTTTATCTTCAGGAGGCTTCTACGGCAATCTTCTCACATCCCGGGATGTGAGAAGATTGCCCGCCATAAAAACTGTACCTTTATTAGGTTTCTATAAACGTCAAGTATCTATTTTATCTTATTTGTCCATGCGGTGGAAAGTTTAATTCGCTCTCCAGGTCATACTCCCTACATATAAAATAACGTTGACTTGTTGCCTCGATGCTGCGTGAAAGAAGCACAAACTAACAAACCTACTTTCGCATTTAAAATATTTATAGGGATATACTCTGTGAGATGTATAAATAAACATGCACGTGGCTCTAGTCAAGCTCCAGTTGTTTAATGGCAATTTTGTATACACATGTATAAATAATAGAGACTGGGAGTTGTCAATCTGCCACGATGGAATAGTCTGACAGTTCAATACGGAGGCTTACCACAACTCATCGTGTATTGTGTACCGGGAATGGATGTCATATCGTAAGAATAAAGTTAGTCTCAACACAATGACTATTATTAGCTGCGTAACAAGTAACGGTGTAATTTTTGAAGACTATTATATTATTATGTTCACTGATCACTTACATATACATATCATTCTTATTCATTGAACCAACTCACCTTTGAGAACATTAAATAAGACATATAATACAGATTCAAAGAAACTGTTAAGATCGTAATTAGTCATGCTTTTATAAGTAGAACATAACGTTAAATTATTGCAAACAAAGTCGTCAATGACAGATCAGTTATAAGACTTATAAGACAATAAATTAACATTTCAGAACAGTATTCGCTGGCACATTTCCTACTTTTCCTGTCTTAGAGATGAAATTAATTCATGGCAGGTCACAAAACATAACATATCGTAGCGTCATAGACGCCTATTTCCAAAAAGTTTAAAGTCCCCTACATTTTTGTAGATGTAACTAATGGCGTGATAACCTGCATCGTGATCGGTCGGTTTATCACATACCTACATTTTACCAGGTACTAGGTTTAGGTTAGATTAGTCGTTTATACACCAATAAAACTTATTCAAACCTAGTTAACAATCCCCTAAAACAACACGTCGTTGAACAATACAACGCACAATTTATGGAAACATGCTTTATTATAGAGAAGCGCTTTTCAGTTGTCACAATGATCTTTTACGCACAGTCTTGATTTTGGTATGGCACGTCACCCAGATAGATTGAAAGCTGTCAAGTGGCAGCATGCACAGTGCGGTTTATTTAGCATACGATCACACAGATTTATGCAATATTATATTATGTGGTCAGGACCCTTAGTAATGCGGGACCGAGAAATTAGAATACAATAAAATCAGAAGATTCATACTGATCCCTTATTGACACTACAAAATATCCTTGATAAGAAACGCAAAATAAGTTATTTGGTGACGATCTTACTGTGAAATGTGGTTCTTAATTAATTTGGTTAAACTTAGCTAGAATTTTTTTTTCTAACTGCAAATACTTAATCAGATATTTTTAGTTTTCCCGCTTAGCTGTGTAAAAAAGTATGGTCACCGATATATTATATAATTGAGACGCCTTGAATATTTTATATAGCAATCCACATGCACGTCTCTTGAATAATACACAACGGGCGCTAGAGAATACACTGGCCGCACTAGAATTTTAGTCCCAGGTCGCCAAAAGTGCTAAAACTGGCCTTTTATTTATGATCAAAGGTTTTATAGTTCAACGGTTAAACTATTGGCATGAGCCAATAGTTCAACCGTTGAACTATAAAACCTTTGATTAAAAAAAAGAGAAATAAAAAAAAATACAATACATTTTTGTAATGGTGCGAAAGCCAGAAATTGGGCTAGGTAGTCATCTACCTATCTCTGCTGCCGAAGAAATTTAAAAATCCTAAGATATAAATGCATGATCAACATAAAATTTAGAGAATTTGGCAATGGGGTCTGCAGGAGTCTCGTTACTTCTATATTGAATCATATTCTTACAAAATTATTTTGTAAGGTAAATTTAGAGAGTGCTTCTGTACTGTTTCTCCAAAGGACGTTACAATAGCTTAATCAAGAGTAAGCATATGCGTTATTAGTTACGTAGTTGTTGATAGGTATATGGTCATTTTAACTTCCCGCAAAGCAAATGCTTTCATACGCTCTATATATTATCAGTACTTTTTCGATATCTTTGCCCTTTCCTTTTACATGTGCTTACCAATCAAGATAGGTTTCTATTAATATTCCGATCAAGATAAATTCCGTAACAACTTCCAATTGTATGTATGTAATTCAATATACTTAAATCGACTTGATAAATTATGGACTTGATAAAAGAGTCATTAATAAAAAAAAAAATGAAAGTAGTTCAATCTGTACCTATGTTGCGCACGTCTCGACTATTCCTTTAAATATGTCCATAACTTTCTATTACCATACGCGTAAGCCACACCGAAATGTCGATGATAATTAATATAATATTATGCAATAACAATACACATAAGGCAATTAACAAATATTGTGCAATCATATTTCAGCTTGGCTATTTTTTGTTAAATGTTGTAAATATATATACGTACCCCTAAATCGTCTATATTATTGCCCAATTAGGGTTATTAATTTATTATATATCTATAAACTACATGATAATAGGTTATTAAGTAATAGGTCCTCGACAATATAACTGGCATGTTCAAATTTATTTAAAAATCACATATATATTTAAAATTATACGGTATGTGACAAAAGCTACTAGCTATGTTAAAATTACTGAATTCATTAGTTATTTACATAAACAAAAGCAAGAATCATAATTTACAACATAACTAATATTAACAAACCTAACTACTGAGGAACAAAACATAGGACTGTAAAATTTAGTAAAAAAATGGCTGGTTTAGGCAGCGAGCGTCGTAATTTATTTAATTTAAATAATAATCAACCACATAGTTGTATAAAAGCGAATTAACCCTCAGTTTCTGAATTGCAAATAAAAACTTTGCATGCATTCATTTTACTTTGTGATCTAAATGATTTTACTCTGACTTTATACATAGAAATAACTAATTATGTTTTAAATCAGTGTTCATCAATCAATCAATCAGGTGATAGAGAGACAGCAGAATTTCTCAAGTCAATGCTGTGATATACAGTCGTAACTTAAACTCTCCAGTTTTAACTATTGTCAGTATACCACATGAGTCTATATAATCATATCTAGATGCAATGACAAGACATTGTGCCTGGGCGCCGGCAGGCGCCGGCGCCGCCGCCGGTAGCGTCCGAACGTCGAATTAGGAATTAAGCTGATAACTAATCAGTTTATAACAATTGTTAGAAAATATGTTGCATCAAATCCTTGGTATTTTGGCGGCTACATTGTTAAGGCAACCCTGTCATAATGTCTTTAAGTCCTGGTTTACATCGTTGATTTTTGCAGATAACTCTAGCCTGAGAATACAACTGCAAGACATCGGAATTTACTAATATTAGGTAGGCAAATTTGTTTTTCTACATATAAATGAAGTAGGAACAGATGGTCGGCTAAATACAACGCGCTAAAACTGACGCGCGACGAGCAAACGCATAAACACGTGCGGGGCGTGCCTACAAACGATGACAACTGGGCAAATCTGAATCCGAAATTCATCTACGCGTGCGTCTGTGTGAGCACGTCCGCGTCGCTTCGTATTGAGCTATTTGTTTTAGTTTTAATTGTATTACATTTTAATAAATGTAACGACCCCTTTCTGTAACACGGACATATTGTGGTGTTCTTATAATCTAAGTGACACGCTGCGATTGGTAGTTACACTTTATAAGTACCTACTACAAGACGAATACCTAAAATTAAGCTGAGTTCTGTTTCCCGTGTGACCGTTAATAATTCCCTAGCCTTCACACTTATAATAATAATTGGATGCCCTTGCTATCAATTATACCTTAAGTTCTGTAGCATTGAGTACTTTTCATTAGCATAATAGTCTATTGTGAAATTGTTTTCTATGCAGATAATGCAATTTAAATGAGGACTTTTGCACGAATCATACTGTGATAAAATACAATCCGATCAGTTTATATTCCAGTCACATTGAGCTTATGCTACGCAGTTTGTTTTTATATGTTTTGCATTCATTGCGTCGAGGAGGCAACGATAAGGTATCTATTCCGTTTTGTTTAGAAACGAAAATGCCGTGGAGTATCGTACGAAATGTTAATTGTGTCATTTTCACGGGTTAATTTAGACGGAGCGTTGTTAAGCGAGTCTATAGTTTCAAAACGGTAGTTACTTTTCAACAGTGTTAGAATTAAAGACGCCCACGCACCTCACATACAAATGAACCGCTCGTTACAACACCGCCTCCTGTCGACTAGATCTGTGCTCTAATGCAATGGAGTCCAACGCTTAGACTAATAATGAAACTTGCTTTACATGGTCCATTTAGCAAAGTGATTAGCCAAATTAGAAAAAAGAGATTAGTTAATTAGTAATACGACCAAAATATTCTGTGACGAAATAAAAGTTAGGAAGCCGGTAGATACAGACAACAATCAATTTGAGAGGATTCCGGCGACTGGGACCGCAATTAACTCGGACCGCGGTCCCAGTTGCCGGATCCATTTAATTTTAATATTTTTCTTCCCGCAACTGGGACCACCCATAAATAAAGACAAAAATCTATTGTTCAAGCCAATTATATTTTTGATTTTTGACTGTAGGTACTGTTTTTGGCTTGAACAATAGATTTTTTTTAGATTTGATACAAGAAGAGTAACAACTATTTTCAACCTATTTCAATAAAAAATTAATGCTTTTTTATTTTACTGCTTGCTTTAACCAATGCGTACCTATACCATTTATCTGAATGCGATGAAACTTTATTTAAATATTTATAGATACTGAAAATATAGCGGACATTAGCTGGTGTAATATATTATGTATATATCGCACATCGTTATTGTCTTGTTAATTTAACATGCTGACACTTGGCTAACAAACACCCACAAGGACACGACAAAGGGCGCTTAGACAAAAAGCGAAAATGTCGATCTTAGAATGCCTACTCTACAAAGGAAAAACAAAGTGAGGTGCTATAAAATATATTCCTATACCACATAACTCGTATTTACTAACTTTTTAATTAATGGGGGTAATAGTTTATGTTGTGGATTTACAAATTTTTTAAACACCTATACTCCAGTTCAAAAATAAATCTTTTAGCTTTGTAGAAAATAATATTATATCATTAACTAAAGCATAATTATTACAAAACAGACAGAATTCTATGACTCACTGAAAACGAAGAATAACTGTAAACGTGGGATTGTTTTATCAATTATATTTATTTACTAGCTGACCTGCGCAACTTCGTCTGCCTCACATAAGAGAATTTGCCACGTTTATGCAACATTTTTCATTGATGCTCCGCTTCTATTGGTCGTAGCGTGATGTTATAATAGCCTTCCTCGGTAAATGGGCTATCCAATACTAAAATAATTTTTCAATTCGATCCAGTAGTGTCTGAGATTAGCGCGTTCAACCAAACAAACTCTTCAGCTTTATAATATTAGTATAGATTTAGAAAACACCAATAATATCCAAACATGAATTGTAACAATCTAAATATGCCCATTTTATGACTAACGTCACAAATACAAGTATTTCCTTAACTTCGACCATGGAATAATTGGCACTGTGGTTTATTATTCAATAATAAATATTCGCTTAATACATTAATTGGAACCAAAACCTAATATCAATTTAAATATATAAGGTTCAATTTTAGTACAATATATCGTTATATACCTATTCTAAGAATTAATATTGAACAGAAACAAAATGATTTCAAACACTGTTTGTTTTTGCGGTAATTATCCTAATATTACCTGCTGTGACCACCTTATAATAACACGCTTAGGTAATTATAATTATTAATAGCTTATCATCACTTGAATATGTCCGTGAAGAGTAACGCAGAGGTAAACATTATTTTAACAAATTTTGGGTCTCATAACATCACGGAGAGCTTAGTCTTTAGTAAAATTCGTTTCTAATGCCACGTTGTGCCTAAGAATTTACGCTAATATAAAAAAGAGGTAACATTTGTTTGTATGTAAGTGTAACCTCTAAAACTATTGAATTGATACTGATAAAAATATTGCGCTAATACAAAGCTATAGCTATAGCACTATGCTAGCTTTTATGAACATTCAAATGTTCACTCGATAATCAAAAGGTTAAATAATAATTTTCAAGAATAATTGTATGCACATTTACTAATTAGGTAGTTTGTCATAATTAGTATTACACTTATTTTCCACGCAGAATTCCCCCAAGGGTACTTAAAGACGTATTTTATGAGACGACTAGATGTTCCCGCGGTTTCACCCGCGTTTATCGTTACTGCGCCGCCTCCGTGGGTCGTAGCGTGATGTTATATAGCCTATAGCCTTCCTCGATAAATAGGCTATCCAACACTAAAATAATTTTAAAATCGAACCTGTAGTAATCACGCAGAATAAACCAGGAGAAACATCGTTTGTACTATGTCTGTAATGGGTAATTATTTTGCTGCGATGTTATTTTAAAACTGCTATATCTCCTAAGATATTCATTGAAATCGAATGATGTATAGGGCAATTTTGTTTTAAATTAAATACTTGTGATGAATAACGTATTCATTTGGATAAGGATTAATATCATGTTTATAAAAATACCTTCGCAAATAATGCATTATTTTAGAACAAATTTCGTTAGCATAAAAATGGTTATAGTGAGCCAACCTTAAAAGATAGACATATGCTGTTGCGGACTTTTTTTAGAACTTTTAAAGGGGAACAATTCTGTCATACATGATTTTTGCAAAACTTTAACTGTTTACGCAGCGCACGCAGCGGAAGCTCTCAAAAGGAAAAAATACTCTCCGATTTTGAAACATTCTTCATTGGTGCTCCGCTCCTATTGATCTTAGCGTGATGATATATAGCCTATAGCCTTCCTCGATAAATAGGCTATCTAACACTGAAAGAATTTTTCAAATCGGACCAGTAGTTTCTGAGATTAGCGCGTTCAAGCAAACAAACAAACAAACTCTTCAGCTTTATAATATTAGTATAGATTATACACTAACGGCACGTCCCAACTTTGTTTGCTTGTTTAACGTGATATATAGCCTATTTTTATCTGGAATAATGTACGTTCTAAATAGTGAAAGAATTATTTAAATCGGACGTGCAGGTTCGGTGATTACCTCATATTATGTATAATAATAATAATAGAGTAAGAAGTAAACAACATACCTAAGTACGAAATAGCGGGGCTCATCTATAAAAATAATGTTTCGTAAAGATACATACGTCTTTACCCATTTGGATACAGAAATCAAATCTTACTTATTAGTTTACAAATATAAGTGCATACGATGGTCTTATTAAATCAGGCTTTTATTCTTCGATAAAATCCACTAAAGGAACAAGACATTGTATGCATATACAGAACATTTACTAACGCTAGAATAAGTTTAGACATTTGCAATGCGTTTTGTGATAATATTTTAGATATCCCACTGCCGAATGTCATTTTTCCTGATTCTAGCAATTTCTACCATTAGTGATTGTATGCCAGCCTGCGCTATTATTTTACTTTTAGTAACACATTTGTCTCGTTGGATCAGAGACTTTAGCTTTTCATATGTTATGGTACGCTCACTTTTGATGACAGATCTCCGATTAGTTTTATAGGGCGGTCGAAGTGTTATTAGGTTAGAAAAAGCAATTTTTTATATATGTCAACTTAAATAATTTCCGTGCTTGACAGGCTTTATACATTGCTATCATGTAGGTATGTATATATATATATATATCTATATATATATGTATGAATAATAAATAAATAAATAAATTGTATTTATTTCAGGAAATGACCCTATGTTTACTATGTTTACTCCGCTCTGCGATGCATTGTATAATCCCTACCTATATATTATATATTTTATATATCCTTATCCTTACTTTAATATTATAAATTCGAAAGTAACTCTGTCTGTCTATCTGTCTATCTGTTTGTTTGTCTGTCTGTTACCTTTTCACGGCTAAACCACTCGACCGATTTAGATGAAATTTGGTACAGATATAGTTTAATACCTGGGGAAGGACATAGGCTACTTTTTATTGATGTAGGTACCACGCGGGCGGAGCCGCGCGCAAAAGCTAGTAATATTATAAATGCGAAAGTAACTCTGTCTGTCGGTCTGTCTGTTACGCTTTCACGCCTAAACCACTAAACCGATTTTGATGAAATTTGGTACAGAGATAGACTAGACCCTAGGAAAGGACATAGGTTACCTTGTGTTGTATAAAAAGGGATAAGGGATTGAAATAAGTGATGAAACTCTGTATGGGAATTCGTCATTATCGCGCCTAAACCACAACCAATTTTAATGAAATTTTTTTTGTACAGAGTTAGACAAGACTTTGGGAAAGGACATAGTTTACCTTTTGTTTTTTTTAAATTTTAATTTTATTTTGCTCGTCAAAATGACCACACTCCACCTGATGGTAAGCAGTCGTGTGGTCTAAGAGCAGTGGCCTCCACACCGCCCCCACAGCAGCCGAGGCGATTTTGAGGTCTCTACTTTGACGGCCTGAGAAGATGCTTTTTCACGCCCCGCTTAAAGGACCCAAGATTGAAGGAAGAAGGAAACACGTGCCTTGGCAGAGAATTCCATGCCTTGGTCGTTCGGCAGAGGTATGACGACCCAAACTTTTTGGTACGCGCTCTAATCGACTCTACCGTGGAAGGATGGCATCTGAGCCCAGCACGCGTTGTTCTGGATAGGAAAGGGGAGGGCGGGATAAGGTAGAATAACTTTTCAGAGCACTCCCCGTGGTATATTCTGTATAAACATGCCAATGAGGCAATGTGTCTACGGAGTTGCAGAGGTTCCAGTGAACTCGTGACCTCTGGATCTCCGATGATACGGACAGCCCGCCGCTGTAACCGGTCGAGAGCGTCCAGCAAGTACTGCTCGGAGCCATCCCAAAGATGAGAACAGTACTCCACGCAAGGGCGCACTTGTGCCTTATACAATAGGCACAGTTGCCCAGGCGTGAAGAACCGCCTCACCCTGCTCAGAACTCCGAGTTTTCGCGAAGCTTGCTTAATGACGCTCTCGATGTAGGTTTTCTGATTAAGGGAGTGGCAAAGATCCTTAGATGGAGAGGCTGTCATGTATCACCAGTGGAGTGTTCTTCAGAGAAGGGAGGGCAAGGAACGGAGACTTTTTTGTTGAGAACGCGCATGCCTGGGTCTTCTTGGCGTTGAACTCGACCAAGTTCTTGGCACCCCATTCATAGATGCGATCCAAGGTCTGGTCAAGTTCAACGACAAGATTCTGCCTTTTTCCCTCAACCTCAGCCTGTTTGGCCCCAGGATGTCCGAGATATCGCCCATGCACGGTACTGTCGTCCGCATAACAATGTATGTTACCGAGATTCAACATATCATTGATATGCAGAAGAAAGAGCGTAGGGGATAAGACAGACCCCTGAGGCACTCCTGCATTGACCTGCATAAATTTGGAAGCGCGACCGTCGCAAAGGACCCGAATACGACGCTTCTGCAGGAAACTTGCAATCCAGGTGCACAGTTGAGGGGGCAAGCCATAGGCCGGAAGCTTGGAAAGAAGAGACCGTTGTAAAACAGGTCATGAAGGAGTTGAATTAAGGGATGAAAGTTTGTATGGGAATTCGTCATTATCGAAGATGAAACCATGAGACTTTGTATTTAGGCACTTGATAAGATGGCAATAAGTAAACATTTGTTCCAGCGATTTTGAAATTTCGTCGTACATGGGGATAAAATAGGCGACGAAAGTTCGTGTGGAAGCCCAAACAAATCTGTCTATTTTACAGTAGGTACGTATATTTATCGGAAACATTTATAATTAGTAAAAATGTCTTAATGTATATGTATACACGTCGCGCGAGCGCGGGACACGCCAAGCACCATACACAATGAACGACGCGCCGGCGCCGCCGGCGGCAGCGCGGCGCAGCGTGACGTAGTGAGTGACCGATTTGCCATTTCAATTTAAAAGAGTGCAGATTCCCCTAAAATCAGCAATTACGATAATAATAAACAAAATTGTTTTTCATGGGCATCTCTATGTGGCGTGCTCACGAGTATCAAACCCGCAAAATCTTAATGTTTCAGCATAAGATGGAAAAAAAAACGTAGAGTATACAAATGTATTAAAATAAGCTATTTACAGTAAACCACCGCATTTATATGCGAATCATTTGCAAAAAAGTTTCTTAACAAAATTAAAAATGCTGCCCCAAGTAACTATTCCACGCGAACGAAGTCGCGGGCAAAACCTAGTTTATAAATATTTCACATTGTTGCTAATAGTATAAGTACAGCTCATAATAAAACGTTGATGTTCATACGTCACTACAAGTAACTGGTCATTAAAGTTGAACCCGCACCTTTAATTAAATAAGTAATTCACAAGAATTTACATGTTAAACACTTAATTTGTCTATATTTTCTTAGTGGCATGCTTTATCTCAATATCGTTATTTAATTACATAATGTTTTAACAACTGGCTATCAGAGGTATTAAGTATGAATATTATAGTAATTCGTACAAAAATATACGAGTATCAACGCCATAACTACAGCCATAACTTAATGTCAATTTTGCCACTAGGTACCTACCAAGCTAATATAACTAAATATGTGTTTGGCATAGATAGTTATTCTGTACTTGCATTATATTGCCTTTGTGCATATATTTGCATATTTTTCAATTGGCAGTATTATTAGAATAACAGGCGATTTTTATAAAAAATTGCTAATTGTTTTCTATCTGTGTATTCTCTGTTAAATATGCACAAGTGTGATTTTTATTACATATTAAAAAAAAGTTTATTCTAATTTACCAATCGCGAGATCGGGGTTATGTTTTAGATTCGATTAAGTGCTATTCATATTTTATGTTAGGAATTCCACATATACTTCATCAATATCATTGATGATAGCAATCGAAGACTGTTACAGTTAAGTAATTCGTAGGTATTGGTGAGCATGGTGAGCTCATGTGGTATTGAACGGAGGGTCGGTAACGAAACATACGTAAATTCAATGTCACGCGCGTGCCTAGCAAACCTAAGACTTAAATTGTGCAATCAACCGAAGAGATACATGCAAGTGTAACATACCTTAGATAGGTCACAAACTGTAGTACATGTTATGAAACAAGTTGATATAAATAGATTGGATTAGATGACGATGACGAAATACACCACAACATATTTTTATTGTGTATTGTATAGAGTAAATATAAAGTATTTACAATACAACTGTATTGTAAGTAATTTTTATTTACTTATGACATTTATGTCATAAATCGTAAGAGCAGTAACTACTGCTCTTACGATGTATGACATAAATGTCATAAATGCTCTCTAAAGTCTATCTACTAAACAACTGGTATAAAAATACTAGTTTTAGAAGACAGACCCTAGAGAAGGCCGATTAGGCAAGAACTTCATCCTAAACAAGATCGCAGTCAAATAACCTTGTGTAGATATATATCGGTGTATATATATATATATAAACTTTATAAGTTTCCGTTCAAAGATGCCCTTCATAAGGATTCTAATAGTGTAACATAAAGTTGGATTGCACATTATTATATTCTGAGCTATAAGCCGCAATGGCACCAATTTTACATGGATAAACTATTACGCCACCAAAAAAACAAAGCTCCACGCCGTACGGTACTTTGATTTCGTCAGGTAGCCCATAAAGTCATGCTTAAGGTTAATCATGAATATAATATAGAAGCTTATAGAATTGTAGACCCTAGGTAAGATAATTACGATAAACATCTTTCTTTCATTCGGACTACAGTGAACTTATAGAAATATTATGTAAATTATGTAATTATGAACTTAAAGATATATTATGTAGATTAAATTTGCATAATATATCTTTTTAACCACGAATTTATAACGTTTCCTTGTCCTCTTAAATATCATAGAGATGATTATTGGGGGTTGTACTTTAGTAGATATTCTTATTGCGATGTATGTAGGAACTGTATCGATAATGATTTGACGTCTTCAAATACACCCGGAGCTCTTCAAGGTTCGACAACAGGATTCACAAAATTTATATTTGGCGGGCAGTCACTGGTTGAAACTGTCCTTAGCTATTATTCTGAGGTTAAATTGCTGATGACGTATCTCATTCTGGCGGACCACTCACAAAAATGCGGCAGTGCAGGGATATTACAATCTTCAATCAGTGGAAGCTTTTCTTAAATACCCCGGACCGGTAGGTAAGTATGTTATGCGACTGACTTGTCCCCGTGAAAGCTGCTATAATGAAATGTTTGTATATCGTAAACGTGACGGTTGCGGCCGTGTTTACTCCGTTCCTAAACCGATGGGAAGGGGCCGTTGTGGCAATGACAATTGACAATTCACTTGTAGAGCAATTTACGTTCAAGTTAACATTTACATAATATGACCTAGGGAAGACCTTAGCGCTTTATTTATGTCTTAGAATCGCGAGTCCTTGCGCAATCCAATCAAACAATCAATAGTATCACTATCAACATCATTACATGTTAGATCAGTATATGTTTAATTACGTTCAATAACAACAACACGAACAAAGACAAGAGCACTCCTGGAGGGCAAAAAAATCTTGTTTACCGTATCTAGTGGATTAAGAATTTGTATTATATAATATTATATTGTTGTAGTAAATCTGAGATCACACCATTTATGATAGTAAATATTAATTTTGTATCACCCATTGTATGAAACAATTGAATTGTCACAATAAAAATTATATAAAATATTGCTTTTTAAACCATTTGGATTATTATGTAGGTACCTATTGTGTTTTTATGCAGCGATAGCCTAATGGGAAACCGTTGGACTGCCACGTAGAGGTCTCGAGTTCGATCCCTCTGACTTTTCGAAGTTATGTGCGTATTAAATACTTAATCATTATCGCTTGCTTTAACGGTGAAGGGAAACATCGTGAGGAAAACTGCATGCCCAAGAGTTCTCAATAATGCTCTTAAAGATATGTGAAAATATCTGCCAACCCGCACTGGACTAGCGTGGTGGACTGTGGCCTAAGCCTTCTCAGTCTTCTCACACTGAGACAGAGGCTCGTGGCCCAGCAGTGGGACAGTTAGTAAGTAATACAGGACTGATATTATTATTATATATTGTCTTTTTAACTTAATACGTATATAATTGGGTGCTTATAACCCATTCATATGAAACGCATTGAATAGTTTGATCATGTAAATATATTTTATAAGTATCTATACAATAATGACAGTTGGCATAAAAATAATATTGGCATGCACTTAAAAATCTTAATTATGGTAACTGCCTGTTATGAAATAAAGATGATAAGCACATCTAACGTTTCTCTGTTAGCTTAGCTTGCTAAAAGCTGGCATTGGCAATGTTCGTGTGTATAACTGG
Source organism: Catocala sponsa (assembly GCA_963564715.1). NCBI lineage: Eukaryota > Metazoa > Arthropoda > Insecta > Lepidoptera > Erebidae > Catocala > Catocala sponsa. The sequence goes on along the minus strand of OY751338.1, from coordinate 12,721,043 downwards.
AATAAGAGTAAACAAATATATTATATCTGCTGCAACAAAATATCTTACGCATAAGGCCATTAATTTAATATGTACCTACTACGTTATACATCTTAACAAGATTGTTTGTAACACGCGTTGGAGTGCAAGCTACCTCACGCGTGTCGTTGCAATAATCAGCTAAGTGCTGATCATGTGTGTTACTTACAGCATAATAGATGTTCCTCTCGAAAAGTGCCACTCCAGTAATCGCCTGGCTCAGACTAAGTGAGTTAGAGGCAAGACAATTTAACAAGTATAACGAACAATTTAGTTGAATGTCTTCTCTAGTTCGTAGTACTTAATAAATGAATGCATAAAGCTTATAATTAAGAATATAAAGTTAAGTGCCTACTAAGCTAATATGTTTTTTATTTCTATAAGTTTAAAATAATCAAATTAAAGTCATATTAGACTTTTTTAAGACTTTACTAAGGAAGATACATCGAAAGGACGGACGAACTTGCAACCGACCAACCAAAACTAATGGAGAGGCTGAATGGGCTAAGATTAGGTATTTAAATTTATGAAAATTTACGTTCAAATATACCTACACATATCTACTTACACAATATACTAGGGAAAACTGCGATACTTGTGACATCGTTATCTACAGAAAAATAAGCTTACCGGCAAATGGAAATCTTACAAAACAGTACCTACGTTTATTCAAATTCGGGCTTTATTATAACCTAAAATATTAAGTATTCTTTCTGCCTATAGCATCGTTCCACCTTTCTTAAACATAAATTGTGGTAACGTACCCATAGTCGAAACCTGTTTACTAAGGCACACCTATATTTTAGGTTTTAATTTAGAACCGACAGGATTATGATTTCCACTTTAACGTTCCTTTTTAATCAGCAAAGAATCTTTATCGAAGCAATAAAACTTAGTTTCAATATTTAAATGTATTGTAGCTATTTACGATTAATATGATGTTCTGCTCGGTACTAAACATTTATTGTTATTATATAACAGCAGGTAATTAAGTTGAATGTGTATGTTAAATACTTGTTAAAATAAATTAGTACATATGATTTATTGGTAGTATATTAGAAGATAATAATCGTGAAGGTTCAAATTATTAGTATGTAATAGGTATCATAATTCATTAATTATTATTATAATGTTTGATGGACTTTATAGTACAGCTAAACAGATATTTTGTAACAAACCTTGAAGATAAAGATGATATAGTGAGCCATTGTTATGTTTTTTAATATTAATCGTATATATCTACTAAGTATATCTTTTGGTGTTACGCTAAGATGTGTCGCTTGAATGTATCGCCAGTATGTGTAACATGCAGTGTAATCTAATTTTAGTAACAGAATAGTAAATGTTACTTTCATAAATATATGAGTTTAGCGCTAAATATTTAGTCTTACTTAAACTAAGCCAGACTTAAGAAAAAGTTAAATTATATGTAAATCTATTTTGCTAGATTATATATATAACTAGCTGTTACCTGCGACTTCGTCCACGTAGATTTTAACTAAAAAGTGTTTGTCTCCGCGGAACCCTATTTTTTTTCTAAAATCAAAGTAGCTTATGTTACTCCTTATAACATCAGCTATCTGCCAGTGTCAAAGTCCCGTCAAAATCGCTTCAGCCGTTTCGGAAATTACCCGGAACAAACAGACAGACAGACAGACAAAAATTTTAAAAATAGATGTTTTCGTATAGGTTCCTTATATACATACTTTCATATTCATTAGATAAAAAGCTGTTATTTTGACATTACAAACATACACTTCAATTTTATTTATTTGTATAGATGTATGGATAATCAAGGTATTAAATCTTGTAACAAAATCGCCAATGTGATTATTCGATGACCTACAAATGAAACGCTGAGAAATTAATGACTTAATGGTCGTCAATATTTGATCAGCAAACACTAGCTTGAGTTGCATTTGCTAGTCTAACAAATCAATATGCTACGTAAAGAGGTAGGTCATAAATAACCTTCTTAATGTATGTTGTCCACGACGCGGATAATATGCGTAAGGTGAGGCTCTTGCGCGGATTAATACTTTATACACATATACTCAAGAGAGCCTATTCAAGTAATAAATTCCAACCTAATCTTAATCTCTTTAGTATCATAAATGGTATGCTCCTAAATTAAAATAAATGTCGCATGTGAACTTAAACTGTATTTCAGTTCACATCTGTCGTATATTTACTAGATCGGCACTGTTTTAAATATATTTGAGACTATTGGTGGACCAGCTCCTACTACTGGAGACCAGCAAATTACGTGCGTAACGCGCGGCAGCTATTTGCGTCGAGTACAGAAACCTTTATTTACAATTACCGAAGAACAATGAAATACAGCGGACTGTTTTTCTTTTGAATTTGTAATTATGTGTGATACTACTGAAATGTCCACACAAACTATCTGTAGATATTGAAGTAAACAATAGGTATATTGAATTTTATGACGTTGGGAAATAAAATAACGTAGTGTACAAATCTTGAAGCTGGTATTGCGCAATTATATCAAAACTTCTAACAGAATACATATTATACGTACACAATAATAAATAGCTACTTGGACGTAGACAAAATCAAACGTCATATTATTGGACCAATCTGCAAAACACAAACATTTATATATGCTATACATATTTTAGTAAAAGGCTGATTAGGGTGTAAAATCAAGTTACTGTAATTAAATAACCGATGGTACCCTTTTGTGTATGTTAATTTATTTGTAAGAGCACTCTTGGAATCCAAAAGAGGTACTTACCTATTCATATCCCAAAAACAGAATATCTAACTGTAATATGTTTACAAAACTAACGTTTAGTTGGCTACTGCTATTGATATATTATAATATATTCTATATACATATATTAATACGTGAAGAGCTTTGTAACTCTGTGAGCAGCGATAGCCAGGGAGACAAGGCACGCATGTCTAATTTTTTGAAATTATGTGCATTATATTTAATTAATTATTGATTGCTTTAACGGCAAAGAAAAATATCGTAAGGCAACTCGCATATCTAAGAGTTCTGCATAATGTTCTCGAAGAAATATAAAGTCTGCCAATCCGCACTGGACCAACAAAGTAGACTATGGCCTAGACCTTTTCACACTAAGAAGAAGACCGTAGCCAGCAGTGGAACCGTTTGTATACATACATGATAGTATATAGGTATTTGTAACTCTTGTGAAGGATATTGGGCGGACGTAGGAATTTGAGTTTTGATGTACTTATTTAAAGTTTATATGGAGGAGTCCAGAAAGCTATAATTTATAATAAATCCCTGTCATAAATGTTTCGCGTAAAGGTATAATCATAATTTTAGTGTCATCATTATTCTCAAAGTAAAATTTTGATAAGTGAGGGTCCGTCATTTATCATAATTATGTTGTAAATGACACGACTGTTAACACTTTTCTTATCGGAATCTTTAATCCTATATTTCATTTGTTTTTAAATGCGGAATCCTTTTATTCCTTTAAAAAGCAATTAACCCCGCACCTCACTACAGAGACCGAATAATAATATATTGCGGTTTCTTACTTAATAAATTAATAATGTATATATAATTTAATATACTTTATTAAGTAAGAAACCGCAACATATAACATTATAGTAATATAATGTATTGTATATGTATGTATTGTAGTAATACTATAATTTCTAAAGAACAAAGAAAGCATGGATTTAAAATAAACTGTAGGTATGGGACATACATATAATAAATGAAATGGCTCAAATCAAATCAAACAATACCTACCTTATGTCAATAGTTTTGCGCAGTGTTTGTGAGTTTGTTTAAGTAGTTTATACAGTGAATTCGATGACGGATATTAACTTTTTTCTTCATTAGTTATGTTATCAACTTATCACATAAGTTAGGAGTTGTCTTGTTGATAATAAAGATCTTTAAACCTAAACCTATTTATATTAACTGGATTTAATAACCTTAAGGATATCTCCATATACTTAGACATTATTAACAACCATTTTATTGCGATATCACTTTTACTTACTTTGCTTAATAATATCTTATTATCATATACCTATAAATGGGTCATTTAATAAATAAAAGCTTAGAAGTTTAATGTTGTACAAATCAGGAGCTTTTCTAAGAGATAATAACCCTAGATTATAATTTAGTAGAGGTCTCTTTAATTAAACTACGTGAATATATATTTTTAATAGTATCCATAAGTTAAATAAAAAAACCTAAAGGAATGTTGCATATTTCAAAGCATATCTAATTAGTATGTGATACTGATTATATTGCCTGTGACACAGGTTTACGCTAGTACAGGCACACCTTAATATTATTCCTTTACGATGTAACCTAAGCTCTGTATTCATTTGTACCAATTTAAGTTGAATAAATGATTATTATTTTTATAATTATTATTATTTGTTTCTCTTTCACGGATATTTCCCTAATACGTTAGGAAAATATCAGGCCCTTTGGGGAGGCTTATTATTATAATTATTATATTTTACTTTTTTAAATTTTTTATTTAGATACCTACTTACTCGAATTATAACGGCTGTTTATAGACATTAAAACAACGAACAATTTAAAACTAAATTAAACAGTTAAAGATATAACCACGTTGGACGGCGGGCGGGTTGGTTTATAGTGTAGGACTAATTAAAAGCTGCAAAATTCACCGTCGCGTCGACAAAATGGCAATATAGGTTAAAACTAGTTATTCTAACAAAACATGCCTCCTACTGTTTAACTAATTTAATGAATGAAACAGTTTGTACGCTTCTCAGATTATATACATTTCTGTATGTAAATGTTTCTGTCGGGATACTATAAGTACACTCGGATATCAGTCTCTTTAAACTTTTTGCTTACATTAATAGATAATATAATAATATTCTATCACATACACACAACACCATCTAGCCCAAACTAAGCAGAGCTTGTACTATGCGTACTAGACAATGGATAAACATACATATATATACGTTTTTTTTGTAAATACATACATATTATACATAGAAACACCCAGCCCAAGACAAACATCCATGTTCATGCACACAAATGTTTGACTTGTGCAGGAATCGAACCCGCGACCTCAGATTGTGACGAGTTTTTAGTTGTACTAGTGACATAGAGACAGTAACCATAAGAGCCTAATGATTGCCCTGGTAATGTAATTTCCTTCTTCCTTCGATCCTGTGTCCTTCAAGCGGGGCGTGAAAAACCCTCCACCTCCTTAGGCCGTTAAGGTAGAGATCTTGGCACCACTTCACATGTGGACGTGGAAGGGGGGGCTCTGCTCGTGAATTACATGCCTGCTTCCTTGGACACGACGTATTCTAATTCCTTTAATTCGTAGGTACCTAACTCCTTTGTTTGGCTTAGGCACTTTATTTACTTCAATTCAATTAGCCATACAAGTTTTTTTTTACTGCTAAGGTGGCAATCAAGCATACGGCCCACCTGATGGTAAGTGGTTACCGTAGCCTATGGACGCCTGCAAAACTAGAGGCATCATCTGCGCGTTGCCGACCCTTTAGCAAAGGAAGTGGGAAGGAGAAGGAGAAGGAACGGGAAAGGGGAAAGGTGGTGCTTGGGCCTCCGTCACTCTCACTCGCCGAACGAAACACAACAGTAGGTATATTTTTATTTTCTTTTCCTTTTAATAAGGTAAATTGGATTAGCGTTATGTACAATGGAGTATCATAATGACTTATTTAATTAACCATTATGTTATTTATCAATTTACATTAAAATTATCTTTAATAAACATCTCATTACCAATGAAGAAAATACAACAAAACATGAGGACATTTTGTACGAACAGGTGCAATTTAAAATCAGGGTCAATAGTTACTGTAGCCTAACTATCAGTTTACTTTTTTACAAAACGTAAAAAAGCAAATCCAAATCAAACGATCGAATAATTTAGAAAGATTTAAATCCATTTAATATTTGTATTTTATTCTAAATTTGCGTACGATTTCATTGTATAGGTATATACTCAGTGGCGTAGCGTAGTGAGGGCGGCAGGGGAGACCCGCCCCGTGCGGCACTTTTAGGGGGCGACAAAATTTCACAATAAATAATAATATCTTTTAAATACTTGAACCTTTTCATAACGAACGAGAGGAATGAGCAGACAAAATACGCAATAATGACGACTGATCATGACGAAAACTTGTTTAGAATTACTGTGTATTATAGTCTTTTAAATTGAAATCTATAGGTACTAATATTATAAAGCTGAAGAGTTTGTTTGTTTGTTTGGTTGAACGCGCTAATCTCAGGAATTACTGGTTCGAATTAAAAATTATTTTAGTGTTTCGAATAAAATGTCCTCAGAGTGATTTTAACCAAAATCTTTCCTTATTTAATAGTTATTGTGGTTTAGGTCCTTTACACTTTAAAATTCAAATATTTTTAGTGTAAGTCGTAAACATGCAGGAATTCTACATAAAATTACAGAATTATTGATAAGTATAAGAATAAATTTTTAACATAAATATTAGCTAGGTAAATATTAATTTGAGTCTCGGTGGCGAAGCGGCGAATGCAAATGAACTCTCCGGTTTGGTTCGATTCAGATTTCAGAGGAATACGTGGAACCTAAATCCATACCTGGCGAACTATGGGTGTCCAATTCACTTCTGCCTACCCTTTTGGACATATATGCTTGAGACTATGTATGTATGTATTATATACTACAAGCATTAATTGCTTGCACTTGTGTTTTCTATAGTATTGGTTTAATAGACAGCTTATAACTCTGATGTCATAGCCATAAGGCAACACTGCTACCATTTTGCATATTACCTAGCTAAATATACATTTTAAATAGAGATTGCTTTAATACCTTTTGTATTCGGAACTCTAACATTAAATAATGTTTCTAAAAATAAAGGGCTAAGCAACTCTCGCGCCTCGTGGTGTCCTTGGCATATTTTACATGACAATCAATTTATAGAAACCAGTTTCATAATTCTACACAATTTACAAAACATTTAGTGTTTAAAGATAGTTAAGACAATATATTATGTACATATCCAATTACGTTCTATCCGTGGTTTTATCGTTTTGCCCACTTAGTATGTAAAAATATATGGACTTACTATTTGCTGACGTAGCTTCTTGTAACATCTGACGATAATAAAACAACGGGTCTTACACGTATTTCTGTTGTTTTTTAAAGACACTTTTCGGCTATTAATTAATGTCCGTTATATTATTGTATTAGTGTGTGTTGTTATATTAGTGTAAGTGTATTCCTAGAACATCTTAATTCCATTAATAACAACATACAATTTACTATGAAATTAGAGGCAAATAATTCATTAGCTTTCTTAGATGTACTTGTCATCAGTAATCCTGATCATACTTTGAGCCACACTGTATATAGGAAAAAGACCCATACAAATAGATACTTAAACGGTGAATCTCAGCACCATCCTAAACAGTTAGCTACCGCGGGAATGTCTTTGTTCCAGAGAGCCCACGGGATCTGTGACAAGAAACACCTGGACGCCGAGCTTCAACATGTCAAGCAAGTACTGCAAGACAACAAGCTCCAACAGCCGCGACGCTGTCACAGATCCCGAGAAAAGCCAGCCACAGTCGAGCGCCAGCCTGCTATACTACCTTATGTAAAGGGTGTCACTGACAAGATTGGCTACATCTTGAAGCGAGCTTCAATCAACACATACTTCAAGCCGCCAACGAAGATAAGTAAATTTTTACCATCCGTCAAGTGCCAACTACCTTTACAAGATGCAGCGGCTTATAAAATAGATTGTGACTGCGGACTCTCATACATTAGTCAAACCAAGAGAAGCATAGGCACCCGCATAGAAGAACACGTAGCTGATGTAAAACACCAACGCTCGTTGAAGTCTGCTGTGTGTGAACATGTGCTACAGGGGACCAACCACTACCTGAGATTTGACAAACCACATATGCTCGCTAAAGAACACCGATTCCTACCAAGGATGCTTCGCGAGGCTATTGAAATCAAGAAACATCCTAATTTCAATAGAGAAAATGGTTGGAATGTACCATCAGCTTGGGATCCAGTAATTCAAATAGTCAAACCCAAGAAGAAGCAAACCACAGCTAGACTTCATGATACTTTGAGCTCATTCTGCGTAAATAGAAACACCCATGATTAAATTATGTTCGGATACTTTGAAATAACTGCACTGGAACATTGAGACAACTACCATCTTAGTCTCCCCGTAACCATGGCTGCTGAAAAGCAAACGAAACGTCGGGGAAAGTGTAATCATAAATATAAATAGTATAATAGTATAGTAATAGTATAAATAGTTTTAATAGTTTCAATAATTTAATTAGCTTAAAAATTAGTTAAGTTTAATAGTAATAGTACTGTAACAGTTTTTCAAAATTTTGTAATAAAGTTTCAAATAAACAACGCGATAAAATCCGTATATAGAAGTTTAATTTCAATTAATAACATTCGCGTAAACAGAAGACAATATTATGCGTTATATTTCCAAAACTTGAATATATTATTAATTAAGTTGTAATCGTGCATTACTCTATTATGTATATTTATACTTATTTCTTTAATAAGTCTAAATAACAACTTTCGAAATGAAATGTAATAACAAAATAACACAAATGAGTTCATAAAAATCATATCAGATTATTCGATCAAATGAACTTCGAAAGATGCAATAAGAGTTGATACAAAATACACACATTTATGTACATTAAAAAAGGCATATAAAGTAATTATAATGCAATATTAATTAAGTAATAAATTATATTTTAAAACCCTTTTGCCTTATTTAGATATATGAGATTGTAGTACCAATATTAAACCTATGTAACATTATGCAATGAATGTCCAAGGATCACCGACCATAAAGTAAGAAGGTTAAAAGATAGGTGATGTCGTGCTCACATTAGTATCATAAAGTGTTTGAGTGATAAAAACATTAAGATAATGTTAATGTGGTCAGTCCTCTATACATATTTTTATTTTTTATTTATTTTACCACATACACACAACACCATCTAGCCCAAACTAAGCAGAGTTTGTACTATGGGTACTAGACAATGGATAAACATACATATATATACTTTTTTTTTTGTAAATACATACATATTATACATAGAAACACCCAGACCAAGTCAAACATCCATGTTCATGCACACAAATGTTTGACTTGTGCGGGAATCGAACCCGCGACCTCAGGCGTGGCAGTCTGTTACACTAACCACTACGCCATAGAGGCCGACAATATTTATATAGTTTATGTGAATAACAGCATGCTTCGTTATGGTACATTGACAAAACCTGTGCCGAACTGTTTAGCATAGTAAATATTGACTAAAGTTTACGTCTGTCACACTTCTACTTAAAACGAGTAGTTAAACTTATTCATGGTACATGGAACGTCTAGTTATTTCCTTGTACGCATATATTTCTACAACCTAGAAGCTTATAAGTTGTTGTACTACTTACTTAGTTAAATAATATAATGTATAGGTAGCATAAAATCAGCCGTTTGGTCCCCGAATTAGACTAAATAAGAAGCGTATTATACCAACACTTCGGTAGATAATAAATATGTTATAGTAGTATATGTTTGTGGATTAAAAATTTTTTTGCTGTTTGGACAGTATTGAGAATTAAGCATTATTGACATGAGGATTTTCTTTCCTTATCTGCTAATAATATCCATATCGTATCATCGTTTAAGAAAATGTGATATCTTTAGAGTGCGAAACAGGCCGCTATTTCCAATTAAATGAGCTGGCTCGCCCCGGGATATAATACCATACTCCTACAGAAGCCGGTGCACGAGTACTGACATTGCCATTGCGTTTCGTCCGTTGAGTACCTAAGAGTTCTAAGCTCACATACCTAAATCTCCCATATTTTAATTACTTTGACAAGGGTCGGCAACGCGCGTGGGATAAGTTATTTTATTATAGTCACAAAAGTTTAGTGTTAGTTGGTTAGAGTTAGATATTAGATGATAAAGAATGGAGTGTGAATTATGTAATTAAAATATATTTCAGAACGTAACAAAAGGCTAATTTGCCTTTCATTTAACAATCTTGTCCAATGTGTTGAATCAGGAGGACATAGTATATCCGAGTGCTAAGTTTCTTCTAATTAAATAATAATAATAATAATAATATTCTACCCCACACACAACACCATCTAGCCCAAACTAAGCAGAGCTTGTACTATGGGTACTAGACAAGGGATAAACATACATATATACTTTTTTTTTGTAAATACATACATATTATACATAGAAACACCCAGACCAAGACAAACATCCATGTTCATGCACACAAATGTTTGACTTGTGCGGGAATCGAACCCGCGACCTCAGGCGTGGCAGTCGGTTACACTAACCACTACGCCATCGAGGCCGACAAATTTATTATTAAAATAATATTATATTAGTAGGAAAACAAATAAGGTATATTCTGGCAAGACAAAGCAAGCTACTCGTTTTAAGTTAGCCCAAAAGTCATGTTACGAGTTTTAGTTAGGGCGGCAAACTTTAACGCAAACTAGTCACCCGCGCAAATTATATTACAATGCGCAAGTGTGCAAATAAATGCACTCTCTACTACCTTATTCTTGTAGTCACTCTTGTACGATACAATAACTTAAAGAAATACACATATTATAGTTTCAGTAGAACATAACATAAACTGAATTTTCTTCAGAATGTCATCGACCTGGTCAAAGAACGTTCGCTTATGTACTCCTTCGGTCTGTCCTATTGACGTTTGCCTTATTATAACATACACCTTTTTTTAGTCAACCTTTTGTTGCTCTGAACAAGAAGCGAAGTAAATAATCGATCGCATGCACCTTCCCACTGACCAAGATGTGATTTTAATCTCCACATGAGATAAATATTATGTTGTGCTTAAATTAGGTGATCTTTCTATTTCATGTATTCATGTGAGTACGAGCAGTAGATGTATAAAAATAGTATTTTCTTCTTAAATTCTGTTTGACATTTTGAATCCCACGTCACAAAAGAGTAACGAGGTAAGAACTTTTAAACATGTTACGTCACTTTAAGATGTAGTCAAAGACACTAAACTCAATGAATCATCCTTTGATCGTTGGACGCAAATTCTGTACATACAATTGATAATTGTTTTAAATATACGATGTTATTGAACACATATGCATCACAAAGGTATAATAGCCACATAGCTTGTTTTATACCAGTTCGCGACTGGATATGTTGTTCTAACTCTACGTATGACATTTATTTTAAGAATGTCTTATAAACTTGTTAGAGATTTTGCACATTTGCATAACTATACGTAAATTATTATTTATGCATAAAAGAGAATTGTTTAACAACTATTTTCGGTATCATATAAATTTGAGATATTTTAACTATTTAACCGGTTTTATTGTGTGATTCCGTGATGGTTTGCTTTTTACTAAAACGACACAAGAAGTTATGAATGTTGCTGGTTGTAACATGTGAAGTATTTGCAAACATTAATTAAAAAAGCACGCACAACCAAATGTTGTATAACAGAAGTGTATGTATGCGGCGTTATTATGATTGCACGGTGAAAAAGAGTTCAACGGCCTCTTTCCGCGTGATATGAACTAATAATAGATATTTCTAGAAAAATAAAATGGAAATCCAACTAACTGATTGAATGTCTTACTGGCTAACATATCAATGCTTAAACCATAAGATATACAAAATTCGTCAACCAGATTACGGATTTAACAGGTGTAATAACAAGAAACAATGTAGAATAGTTCTATTAAGGTGATTAAAATAAAAAATCGGATGTATACCTACTACATTACCGTTTTAAATAGTATCCATCTTAAGGTATTAAAATGGAGGACCATACTTTACATTATAATAGAATTAATATGCGGTTTAAAGTAACCAAAAATCACGAATTAACTAAATTTATTTTAAAAATGTATAATTTATTGCAATTTACACATGCGAGCAATCATGCATGAGCAACAATACAAGAACCACTGACTGCCGTAAGCCAATCATTCATAAAATATCTGCTACCATTAATATTATTAATCTTATAATCTGCTTTGTCGTTTGAGAGAATACCTACTGTATTGTCAAACGCAAAGGATTATGATGTTTTGCAACTGGGCACTAAAGCAGCAAGATATCACCAATTCATTAATGATATCATGACATATCTAAGGATGGCATTATACGTTTTACATGGTATGCTTGAAGGATATGAACTATCCACTTGCAGACTTGCTAATTTTAATATTCAAGAACAGGAGGATACAAAACTGTTATATATTTTATTATACTAAAGATATTTTTAAAGAACAAATTGGGGTCGACGAGTCTTAACCTAATACAAAGATTTTTTAAATTTTTATTTGTCTTTTTATCGTTCTGTCTGTTTGTTTTAGCATCAAGCAAAAACCATGAGGCTTTTGACGCAATTTAGTGGTTTGGTCCTAAATGCAAAATATTCGTTTCATCTGACCCGTTCAGTACAGCCGAAGCTATAAGAATGTGGCTTATGGTATAGCCATACATGTGTAAATAGTATCACAACTATATTCCCGAAGAGATAAGCAGATAACACATCCACATTTCTCCAACTATGGTATTTTGTAATAAGGGCCGACCCTTTTGACCTTTACCGGGCACAGTACCAGACTCCATATTGCTACAGTGAGTATCTTAACAAAAAACACAATAATACTTTAGCCAGGAATCGCATTCACTTCAGCTGCGCTATAGAGTAGATTGATCACGTAAATTAAATTACTTGCTAACTGTAGATTAAGTAGACGATGTCGTGGGCAAATGCTACGAGTATTAAAGCAAGTCAATAAAACGTTTTCCCGCAAGACTGTATTAAACATACTTAATGACTACTTACATCCATGACTGACCATATAATATGGAGGTGCTAATTTAATATTAATAATACAATTTATATCTGCATTTTATGATTTTATCGTTTATCACATGCTATATATATTATATTTATGCATACCTACACATATAACAAACCAGTCTAAGCTGCGTAATCACTAATCACAGAGCATGGAACTTGTGCCTCATATGTCTACGCGAGTACGCGCCGGCGCCGCGCTGCTAGCGAGCTTGATTTAGTTCCGTGCTGTGTGTGCGTAATGACTCCGTGACATTGAAAATAAAGTGTGTAAGAAAACTGTGCGTGTTGTGGGTTCGATTCCTACACGTGACAGAAAATGTGTGATCCACAAATAGTTGTTCTTTAAGAACTGTCTTTTTAACAAATTGTTTACATAAGTTCACGCCTATATCTTCTGAGCTGTTTGTAGGTGTATTACACCTATATTTGGCCAGCTATATTGTGGCCCAACTTAGAGCTGCTATTGAGAATTCCTAGGCAAGAATTAACTGATATCTTTTTGTTGGCTTGATTCGATATGTAATCCCGATACTTCATGCAGAGCTGTCGCATTCAGTTCCGCTGCGCCATCGAGGCAGTTGTAAGAGATAGTAAGTTTGTAAGCTCATTAGCTCATTGATAGTTGAAAGGGGTTAAGTAAAGGGTCTAAGCTCTCCTGATAAAAAAGCCAATAACATTAGTCTTGCTGATATTCAATTGGGCTTACGTTTAAGTTGCTCATTAATACTAAGGATTCATTAGCCTATACTTCTTCATTACGGTACTTTACTTTAGTTCTGCTGGAAATGGGCCTCTCCTACTGCACGCCACTGATCGCTCAGCGGCGACTTTTATCCAGCTCTTAGCAACCACGTTACGAAGATCGCCGCTTTATCTATTCAGAGCTTCTACACTACGTTTGCTGATCTGCGATTGCCATTCATGAAAATATTTTCTCTTAAGAATATCGGTGTTGTAGCTATTATGACTAGCTCACTGCCACTTCACCTTACTAATCGGGTAGGCTATGAGATGATTTTAGTCGTCTGCTAGATCACTCTATTACGAATTTGATCTTTTAAAAGAAACGTCCTACATGTCCCTTTCTATAGCTTACTGCGCTACATTAAATTTGTGGACCACCCGACCAAAACTGACTATACTTCGTCTCCGTATGTCATAACAAGTATGACGCACTGAGGATTTAGATAACTGAAACGACTCATATATCAGTATATATTGCATATTACTATAAAGCAGCAGCGGAAAACAACGGGCAAAGCAGGACCTATCTGTATGTTGAAAAAAAGACCATCAACTGCTGAAGGTCTTATTTAATGTACTTGACGGTATTGACAAAGAAATGTTTTTTTGAAGTGAAAGCTTCTTTAGTGGCGTTGTGCACTTTTTTTGTGATGGGTAAAAAATGTTAAACTCGCGTTAGGACACGTGACCTGATCGAAAATTCGTAAGACGGAGGCAGAATTGTCACGTTTGTGTACGATAGCGCAATAAATGAATATTGTATTTTACCACATAAATTATAGTACTTTTCTACCGATAATTAAAGCAATTCGTGTAAAATTATTCCCTAACCATTACAAAATATCAAAAATGCACAACGTTAATATTCAAGTTTTCACTTCTGCCGGCACTCCCGCAGTGCAACCCGTTGTTTTCTTTCGTACCTTTATTAATAAATCATCGGATGCGTTCAGTCGTACTTCAAGTTACTTATAAATGTTAAAGAAGCTAAGATGAAGATCAACAAATGATAAACATAGATTGCACAATGCGTAGGTACTATAAATAAATGTAAGAGATGGTCTTAGTTTCATTAATGCTGAGACGTGTTTAATTCATAAACGCAGTGTATCAATAGCACAAATAATGTCCTACAGACCAAATTTAAGACACGGCGGCCAATCTTAAAAAAAACTAGCTATCTGCGCATGCGATATTTTAATGCACAAGTGCATGCGCATGCTAAATGTGCACTTTGTATTCCCTTATTCTCAAAATGACAAAGTGATCAGGCACGGAGGGCTAGCGTGTCCCGAGGAACGGGGACGATACGCCGCCAACTTTGTAACTCCATGGTGTTAGAGAGAATTACTTGACAATACAATTTTGTGGCTCTAATCCGAGATCAAAACCCGAGACTTCATGATTTGCAGAATTATCGAGATTATCCCTTCTATAGCCGATACCCTGCCAATAAAGGAAATAATCTCGGGAACTACAGCACCGATTGTAAAAATTCTTTCACTAGTAAAAAAACTATCCTATACACGAGTGGACAGTGTAGTACAAAATTAAATACGTATTCAATTTTGTTATAGATTTAATAAAAATGAATTATTTACTAAATGTAGGTTTATAGACATAAAAAATACTACATATAAATAAAAATACTTCTATATATTGCCATCCTTAGGGAAGATATTTTATTATTCACTTTGTCTTGTTATTTCAGAAGATAACTTTAAAAGGCTTTTTCTGGAGGTTTATTGTAGTTACTTTTGATTGCGTTTGTCTTTATAAGCATTTGCGTTCACTACTTTTTCATCTACATATTTAAAATAAGCGTAGATAAATTATACGTAAACATCTTACCTTTCATTATTTTTACATCATAATTCATAAGTTCATAACTTATACTCCATTCTATTTAAAACTAAGTTTTGTTGTTTATAGCTAAATGGTGTAATATATCAATTGTTAACCAAAAGTATAAGCTTCGTTTAAACAGGGGCGTTCGTAGCCGCCGTTCGTACGTTCGTATTTAAGGGGGGAGAGGGAGGAGGGCATCCTGGTAACGCACAAAATATATACGCAAGATATCAAACTTACGCAGAAAGAGTTCAACTTTGAAACAATACCAAGATACTACAATACAAATACATGTCTGCTGATTATCGATCTAATGATTTCGGTATCTGGAAAAGCGTTTGTTTGAATATAGCGCTAAAATATGTAAATCCTGAATGGATTTTAATGCGGTTTATGAGAGAAATACACATATATTATCACGTAGTCAGTATCTTTGAAACCTATTAACGTTGATACAAGCTATAAACTACTTAAAATAATTATTATCATTTTGTCTTTTGTATATTTAGTGTTTACGTTTTTTATATAACTAATACCGGTAAAAACTCTAGTACATTTTGGGTAAAAACCAACTTAGCTACGATAGTACACATTGAAGTAGGTTAATATTCTGATTATAGATAGAATACATTTAAATAATTGTAGCAGAATATGTTTACGGAAATTGAACATTTAGTTCAGACTGCTATAATACTACGTACACAATATCCTAATAAATAAAGTGATAGACTGACAGTTACTACGATTATTCTCATAAATAAAACGATAAACTGACAGCAAAATATCGCATGGGCATTCAAAATAACATATACAATTAAGTTATTAAAAGTAATTAAGTGCAAATCAAGAGTATTCTATTAAAGCACGTCTTAGAGGATTACCCAACATCAACTTTATATCAACAAATACATTAATCAGTTTGATTTATGTAGTACATTTTACTTAAAACAATATTGTTTATAATACAAATAAGCGATAACGGATAACCTGGAAAGCTTATTGAATCTAAGCAGCTATACATATAAACTTATTAGTACAAGTGGCAAAAATAATAGTGTTGTTTTGTGTTTATGCGAATTTTCATAAAATATATGGTAATTAAATTACGCTACATCTTTATATAATTTAATCTTATCAAAACTTTTCATTACACTTCCGACGCCTAGGTGCTTTGGATATACATATATTAGGACTAACTGCAGTGAATATCAGCACAACCATTCCAGACTTTACATTAGATCCTAACAAAACCTTCTAAATTACATTTACATAAAGAATATTGTAAATGCAAGTGACAATCTGAACGAAAGATATCAGTAATCTTCAACATGGTCATAAATGGTTATGCACTGTCATGAGATGTTGCATCTACCTATGCATTGTAGACGTTTTAATACTTGCTTTTCAATAACTGCAGGTGTTTATTATTTAAATATGTAACTAAGCTATGGCACTAGACAGCATTCATAGGATTCATAATTGGAAAGCTACCTTTACCATTCAACTTTTTTTTAGCTAAAAGTTAGGTATAAATTTTCGTTTTCGTAGTTTTCCTAACACAACACTAACACCTCTTTAATTTAGTTATGAATTAGTACCTACCTTCATTTTTGTAAAGCTTCGATTTAATGTGGGCTTATTAATGTCCTAGTCTTCTTCAAAGGTTAATGAAAACACTATATGGGTCTGTGTTTATGTCTGTTAGTGACAGGCAACTCCGGAACTACTGGACCGATTGACTTGTAACTTGGTGTGCAGACACCTTGGGGCCATACCTCGGTCGAGTTTGAATATGGGCCCTATGGGTCAAAAGACCTTCGAGATATAGGGTCACTAGGTCATATGAAGACGAAGAGGTCGAATCCTGGGTTTTTACACCCATCTCGTTTGATATGTAAAATAAAGTCAATTTCTTAATATTATCTATCATAAGGTCATACTTAATACTCACATTATAAATATTATACTGTTTGATTACGATGTAGTCGACCTATTTTTTTAAAAACAAAGATTACCACCAGACGCGGACCCAGCCCTCAAAAAAGTTTTGTGGTCACAACCACCCGAAAATCGGCCAAATGAGAGTCGGAGTACGAACTTGCTCATGAACAATCATCATGACTCATGAACGACTTTTGAATATGATTATTTCCTTTTTTCCACGCATCAGGACTTTGGCCTTAGGAATGAAAATAATCATTGGAGGAAGGCAGACCCGATTTCATCCAATTAATCTTTATTAATTGATTAAATTCCAAACCAATTACAATCAATAAATTATTATTTTTTCTTCTTTTCTAGTAGCCAGTAAGCCAATATAGGGACACTAGACTGAGTAAATAGGTATCTTGACGCTGTCTTAGGAGTCGTATAGCGTTTATTATCATCAGCCTATCAATCTCAATAGACCGTGAAAGTGTGACGTCACAAGTCTATTAGGGTTGTGGGCATGCCCATCGTGCCCACAACGGTGGATCCGCCCTTGATTACCACCTTCTTTTAAGGCATTGTTATTGCATGTACCAGAACAAGACAGCACATTATCGTTAGTCGCGCATGCAATATCATTTTTGAGCATGGTTGTACGATCCCAGGTTATTGATACTGCGATTTTAGGTTTGCTCTCATTGTAAAACATATTGATTTAAGCGTACCGATAATAAATACCTACACTGAGTATTGTTTGTTGCAATCACACGACTTTAAGGCTTGTATGCTATTAACCAACAATACCTAGTTCGATTGCAGGTGTTCTCATACTTTTGCGTGATTGTGTTTCTTTCGTTGTGATTTTGTTATTTTATTTACAATCAAGCTTGATAATGCTCAGTTTTTAGACAAATTTTTAATTGTGTATGGTAATAATGATGATGTGTGACGAGAGTGTGTGTAAAAATATTTATATAAAAATGTTGTCATCGGTAAAAATAAAAATATTTTATCTCAATACCCCCAACTTTTATTTAATTAAATTCCTTGATTGATCATTTAATGACATTACATACTATCATTTAAATATGGTTTTAAATATGGGCACTCGTGGCCAAAGTCACTATGGGTAGTGGGCATTCCCCTTTACTCAACAGATATTATACATGTGAGTGGAAATAATATTATAGCACAACATCTACAAAATATCTCAGACGAATTTGCTGAAACTGCTCGATTGTTAAGTACTATTGTTCATTTTTATTACTTCTATTACTTTTATACTTAATTAGTATACAATTCTAAAACTCTATTTCATATTTTCATTTAGTTTAAGTTTACTTTTAATGTTGCCTATATAATGTGAATTTTGTGTACACTTTTAATAGGCAAACATATATACCCACGGTTATATTCATAGTGTAAGTACTTATATTTGTAACATTATTATGTCTTGCTGTAAGTGTACCTTATTATTATAAATAAATAGGAGTATAAAATTGCTAACCCTAGTATTGAGTAATATTATGTTGTCTTTAAAAGAATGTGGAGAATATACATAGCTACATAGTTAAAAAAATTATCTAAAGCTGAAATTACTGTATAAATAAAATTGACTATAGATATTATGTTGTTTATGTGTCCGCTTGGTTTACATATATGTTAGAAACATTGGTTATGCTTAGGGGATGTTAGTATAGTACCATAGAGACAGCGAACGCGGCTAATGAATTCGGAGCTAGTCGTAAAACGTTAAAATCAGAGAGAAGATAAGAGCAGTATCATCTACATATGATGTTATGACTCTTCAAACCCGTTCAAAAATTTATAGAAAAGCCCAGAGACAAGGTGGCGAGATAGATTGGTGTGGGATATAGGGAAATGCTGGCATTTCCCTATATCCCACACCAATCTATATTGGCTCACTACTTGGCTCTGTCTTCAATATCATTGCAAATATCTGAACAGCTGCAATGATATTGAAGACAGAGCCAAGTGGTGAGGACAAAAAAGGAAGGGTGATTGAATCACCATGTAGGGATGAGTACAATATTTGAAAGGTCTCATAACTAAACCACTTCGTGTCATCACTATTGCCCAATCATGGTATACCTATATACACACATAACACAACAATATTTTATGTTTTATACAGTACTAGTTTTCACCCGCGGCTTCGCTCGCGTAAATGTAGGTTAGGTTAGGTTAGCGTAACAAACAAACAAACTCATTTTCGCATTTATAATATTAGTAAGGATTACGTGTAGAATTATTATAATTGAGTTTGAACCAGCCAGTAAAATGTTATCATGGCCTCTGTTCAAGATAAGAATAATATGAATGAGTAATAACAAATGTTGCTTTTATGACAGTGAGAAGACCATTATTCAATCACCGGATTAGCCTAAACTAGAAAAGTATATGAGAGTATTGCCTAATGCGGACTGATTTGCAATTCGTCATATAGATAGTTTACTTCAGAAATAACGAATCCTTACGTAAGATATGTAACGAACCGAAAAGCCCAGTAATACCCCATTCAGAAATAAAATCCGAAACCTCACGATCGGCCATAAATTAAACCACAAGACCAACAAGGCAGTATAAAGAAAATAATCAAATCCTACAAATACTTGGCTAATAACATATCCTGCTTCTCAGAGTCAACGAACAATTACTACGGTTAAAATTAAGTGTAAATTAAATTATTTTGGTTCAATTGTTGTCAGAAGAAGGTTTTTCAGTTACACAACCTTAAAACTCTACCCGTCAATTATACATAATATATTTATTATACATAGTTCCCTTATCTCTTCTTTCTTATATGGCTCAATCACTTAGGACTTGTATTACACATGAAATGTCGAACTATTCTCTTTATTATTATACCAAATAGATCTTTGTTTGTTTAGTGTACACATTTTTATATTGTTGCTATATTATTTTTGTGAAAATGAATATAGCAGGTGATCAGATATATTTTTTTGTGATTTTTAAGTGGTTTGTCGACCATTTTCAGACTTCTATACATATTATATTAAATCATAAACATATTTTCTCTTGTATGTTTGTGAAGGATAGTCTTTACAATGATTAAACTAATCTAGATCTCGGTTTTAGTGATGTATTAAAATAATCTTGAAATTATATTAATTGTATGTAAATAAAGCACTAAACCAAAAATTAACTTTGAAATTTTTTATGTGCGTTATGAGAGGCACAGTGCATTCATAATAATTAATTATCTATTAAATTTCTGATCTGTACGATCTGTACGTTACATGTGAAGTACTACCACAGTTACGTACACTGAATTTCATGTCAATTTGCTACGGGTGCTACGGCTACGCACGACCGCAAACGAACGAAATAAACAAAACTAGGGACAGTCGTCACTTAAAATTCATACATCTAACATACTAGGTGTCATTATCAAGATTCTTTCCGTAGGCACTCGATTAAATACACATACTTTCTTAATTACATCAACAACTAAAACCTTTTTTAGTATATATTATCAATTATATAAGTATTTCTTTACAATAAAATATACTTGTATACTTATATTTTTCGCCTATTAAAGTAATATAACATTTATAAAAACCTATTATGTTGCCTGCTTATTCGAGAAATGTAGAGCATTTATCACTAATGATGTTATCATGTATTACATAAATATGTACGTAACAACGTCAGAGACATATTACTTTGATGCTAAAATAAATTACTTACATTTCATACATATGTTAACAATATGGAATTCTACACAACGTATTCATAAAATTTGGATACCGATTTAACGGAAGTGTTCCGATGACGAAGGAGATCACTTAATATTATTATTCGATATACCGGTTTGCGTGTATATTGAATTTTAGACAATAATTTAAGATATGCGAATATTAAATTAAACAAATACCGGAAATTGTCGAATTTAAATTTGAAACTACGCTCGTGTTTTAGTTACACTCAGTTTTGTATTTATTTCCTTACAACATTCGTATTTATAAGAACTGGATCTTATACATCATTAGACTAAGAATCGGCAGCGATAGTGTTCGATACGCGGGTGTAGAGGGTAACAAACTAGAAACACTGCATGCTTCAACTTTTGCTTTTATTCTCAAGGACGTGTTTATTTACTTCCATCGCGTAAAGGTTCCGCTATAGAAGGTCTGTACTAGAGGCAAAACAAATGTGAATGTCGTGAAATAAACAGTCTAAGTGTTCAGCGTTGATTGAAGGATGTATTTGCCACTTTGAATAACACTTGACATATTTTAATTTTTGTTCAATAATGACTAGGCAGTTAATTGTTATGCGCGATTTACTACGTATGTCCATTAACCGGAACGGATGTTATTGAGACGTCACTCTATTGGTCAAAAACATTGACTGAAAGCTAAGAAATACAGACGTACTTGTCACTCGCTTATTGTCGGGTAGGAGCGACAGGCTGCGCGGCTTCTGCAGGAGCTCCTGCAACTCCGGCTGCACGTCCGCGGCACCGCTCTTCGACTTCATCGTAGTGTCTTTCACTTGCACTAGTGTCAGTTACTTCATAACAACTCTGTCGAGTGAAATAAACACTATCGGGAAATTTGTATTCAAGTCCAATGCTTCATCCGTGGAACGGAGGCGCATGACTGTGGAGTGCGTGCCGAGACAGTTCGCGTCTTTATGTCGGTGGCAAGCGGAGGAGCGGTGATCTGTCCGGCTCAGTCCGACGCGAGGGTACGAGCACAGAGTCGCGCCGCGACTGAGCTGAGCGCGGCCGGCATCCGGTCAAGGGTATACAGTAACACCGCGCGGAATCGCCGCCTCGGCCATTCAGCCTAACCGCCCGCGTCCCCGTCGCACGACCATGCCATACACTTTTACACTATGCCAAAATAAACACTTACGATCCGCTTATTGTCTATTACGTATTAAAAATTACGCTTAAGCGAATCTAGGCCTGTTTGCAATTTTTATCCCGGCATAAGAATTCTTAATTCTTAGTGAATGGCCCGGAACTAGTTTACTATCTGTTCGAAAATTAGCAAACATGTAGACAAATACCTATAGCTGTATATTAACATTGATGGCCTTAAATGTAAGTATTCATAATTAATCTAAGAATTATTAATAGAGCTGTGTATTAAATGAATATTGATAAGTTACTCAATCGATCTAAAACTTTGATTTGTAAGCTCTGACTTAGATAAACATTCATCAACAAAATTCAAATTAAAATACGTAGGTACTTATATATTATGAAATGCAATATGCATCCTAATCCTAACTAATATTATAAATGCGAATGTGAGTTTGTTTGTTACGTTTTCACGCCGTAACTACTCGACCGATTATCTTGAAATTAACATACCCATTGTAGGGGACATAGGGTACCTTTCATCCAGAAAAAAAACTGTTACTAATCTGACCTAACCTAACCCATATCAACGCGAGCGAAGCCGCGGGCAAAATCTAGTACTTAATAATTTCTTACTCAAACGTTTTAACAGTTAATTAGATTCTGTTCCATTCTATTGTTACTAGTTTCATTCTATTTTATCTGGTTGAAATGTATAAAGACATTTAATTAAGAATTTATAGTGCTTAATTAACACGGTTGAGTGTCAAATATCCATGCCGTAATGCATTTATCAAGAAATACAGTCATTCACTATATTTTTATTGTTTGGTTAATATTTGTTAAACATTTTGTCTTAGAAAAAGTCATACCTTCCTTATTATTTTATTTTATTTATTTTATTTTCGAATTTAGAAAACTTACAGCTAGTTAACAAGTATGTATATCTTTGACTAAGCTATGGCCAATTACAAGTTTTCACTTATAGTATTTTTATTAAAAAAATTGTGAAACGGCTACCTAAAACAATATTGATTGTAAATAAATTATTTTAAGTAGGAGGACAAAATAAGCACATAATAATTACAAAAAAAAGGAAAACACATACACACACTCATTACTAATCGATTTCTAGGAAGCATGTGAGAAAAAGTTATTGCACATAGTCTTTTTTAATTTGGTGACACTGGTGTTAAAAATATCAATGTCAACTCTCCGGCACGCTGAATTGAACGAACGACAAGCCCTGATCAAAAATGAATTTTGCCTGTAGGTACTCGGGCAGGCGGGGGTATATAAAAGGTTATGCCTTCGCAGCAGCACACGCAGACCAATTTTATTCGTCAACTCGGTTACATCCGTCGACCCATTCATAATGTTAAATAACAGAGATATATCGGCTATTTTCCTTCGCTCTTGTAGAGGCAGCAAGTGGAATTTTCTACATCGGCTGAAATAGCTAATGTAGTAAATCATAAGTGAAGTCATAAGTCACCGATTAACCATAATTTACTTATTTAAATAGATTTAAAAATTAAAGCACCCAAAATATTTTCACCTAAAATGTCTATACGATATCTACCTAAATATTGACACAATGGACTTATATAATATACTTTAGTTAGGCCAGGGTATTGTAAAAGGCTATATAATTGCGGAACCGGGCACCGGAAGTCGCGCGACGACCTCCAGCCACCATAAGGTGGCTGAGTGGTCGGCTTCGTGGGCCTGCCCACCATCCGAGCAGTTCTAGATCCGAGAGATGGCGTGCATGTTTTCACACGTGCCTCTCAGTCGTGTTGTCTTTGTAACCAAAGAGTGGAAAGTAGCATATTTTAGCTTGCATTTGGGTAGGGTAGTTTCGTGTAGAGACCCGTCGTTTCACACAGCTTGGCAGGCCGATACACGCGGAACGTTCCATCTTTCCTCGAGTGAGCTCAATATAACCTCTCCGCTACCCCGCAGAGAGATATGCGTAAATGCATTCCGCCAAGTGAAAAAGGGTATCGTAAAAGACAAAATTTTAATGTTGTAATGAAAATTGCCTACGAAATTCGCGGCAAATCAAAGGCAAAGCGCAATTATTTGTCTGATGTACGAACGATTGCTCTAAGTCTGTGTGTACACTTTGTGTCTGTTTTTTGTAAGTTTGTTAACTCCCCCGCGACAAAGGATAATGATACCAAGAATAGGCGAAGTCCTTTTTTTAATAAACAAACATATATCAAGTATTAATCATTGTTATAATAATAATAATATATATATATATATATATATATATATATATATATATATATATATATATACATACGGCATAGTATACTAGCTTTTAAACTACCACCTTGTGATATAAACAAAAAATGTATCACCAGGGTAAATAAAAGCGCACAAACCGCAGGGCAGCTTGTGGCGAGCTGAATGTGAGTGGCGACACTGCGGACCTGAATGCCTCAGAGAGTCGGTGAGGGCCTCGTCCTCAGCTTGCCGTTACTGGTTGGCTGGGGTGGAACTTCAAGAGCGCCCGTAGGACTCTCAACTCTGGCTTGCCTTGATCGGCCGGTCAGAGGGGGGCCGCTAGAGCTACATGCTTGGGAGTGGAAGTGTCATTTTCAAGGGCATAACTACAGGGAAACCCGCTCCGGGTCTCCGTTTTCACGAGAACCGTGATGGTGAAACCGGCGCCGCACCGCTCGACACTCCTAGCTGCTCGCAACGGTGTTGCTCTCTGCTGCTGGCTTGTATGCCTATCGTGGCTATTCAGGGGGCCCATCTAGTGAGTTGGCGAGTCACCGTCTGTCCATTCGATTGATGCTATTAGAGTATTCAGGGCAGACGTCGTTTTATCATCCATAGTTACCAATATACCAGTCCATCAAACACCCATACCCATAGCCCATATATTAGAATTCATACGTAGCAATTGTCCTACGCCTGCTGCGGCTAGTGTCGTTGTAGGTGTTCCATCCCACCTTTGGATAAAACTCTCGAAGGGCCTCTTCACGTTGGACCCATGTCTCTGTGTAAGCCTCCCAAAGGGCCGGAGATTTTCCTAACGTATTAGGAATATACCCGTGAAAGAGAAACATATAATAATAATATTCTACTACATACACACAACACCATCTAGCCCAAACTAAGCAGAACTTGTAGTATGGGTACTACTAGACAATGGATAAACATATATACATATATATACCTTTTTTTTGTAAATACATACATATTATACATAGAATCTTACACATCTGGGTTTAGCGCTAGGAAAATTCCTCTACCTTATACTTAATAAATAAATATACTTGCGTAAAAAAATTACAACAAAAAGATAAATAGTTTCTTGTGGTGTAGAATAGTAGACGTCAACTGATATTAAATCAAACAAATTTTATTCAATTAAATTTAGCTCTTCGGTTATTGTACACATAAATGTACTGTGCTTCAGTTGGTATTTAGTGCGTATTCCGATCTTCGTTTCTAATCAGTAAACAACGAATGTTCTATTAAAACATTTAGTTGTACAGTACCTATATAAGACGAATAATATCTATATAAACTAAAATAAGTACCTACTACATACAACGCAGCTGTTACTACTATGATATTCCTAATGCCGGTCGTCGCTGTTTACTCCAAAATGTATGACAAAATATATTATTTCTATTCTAAATATATATATATCTATATATTATATCTATACAATAACACATAAAATATATAAAATACACATAGAATATATAGATTAAGTATGTACCTCTAACTAAATGAAACGCAAACAAATAAATCCAATATTTAAAATGGTTCATAAACCACATATATACTTAAAACATATACATAGAATAATAGAATAAAAATAAAATAGTCTTATAATAGTAAAACGCAAATTTTACAAAAATTGTTAATGATAACAGACTATGCCATACTATAAAAATCAATTCATGTATCCATGTTGTGCTTGGCTAGGATCGAGTGTATAATATGTAAGTATTTACAAAAAAAAGTATATATGTATGTTTATCCATTGTCTAGTACCCATAGTACAAGCTCTGCTGTAGTTTGGGCTAGATGGTGTTGTGTGTATTTGGTAGAATATTATTATTATTGTTATTATACTGTTAATGTTATTTGTTTACCCACATCTTTGTTATTATTTTTTCTCGTTTTGTTTTTATTTTATTTACATACCCATGTGCGCTCGCGCTCTAAAAATATTAATCTTAGTTTTAAACATTGTTTCTTAGTAAGTGAATTATGTATACAATTCTTTATGAGAAATAAAGTTGTTCTTAAACCTTAAATAGACATGTTAAATAATACAAGCATTCTTCAAGTATGAATCCTTGTATTACTCAAGAATGTACCTGCGCCACACGTCTCTCTGCACAGTGATCGTGATTCGGTTCTCTACTTTATGGTCAAGATATATTTTTTATTAATTAAAATACTATTAATGTTTCGTTATTCGTAACTAACCAATTACTTGTTAAATAAAAAATTAATAAAATTCAACTAGTTAATACTTTTATATGTATTGCCGCGATTTATTTTGAGGAAATGCGCATGTGCATCGAAATGACTATCGATGTAAATATTTTTAGGAATGTTATAAAATCTAGGTAGAATTAGATACCCGGAAAATAATATATGAAGGTCAATATAATTGAATTTATATTGACCTTTGTCCTTTATATTGTATATCGCTTAATACAAGTCAAGGGTGTCGTAGTTCATTGGTTATTCTTAACAACATATTGAATGTTTTGAATTGCTTACCTAGCAGCACAGCGGGTGGTTACTTATGTTAGGTAATATTAAATTATGCGTAATAATTTTTAACACTTAAACTAGTACGTCCATTTCTATGTCAATTACTTACGTAACAATGACAATAATTATATTTATTAATAATTATATTTTCAAAATTAAAAATATAGATTTCTTCGATGTACAAAAATATAGGTTTACTGATACTAACTTATTCCATAGTAGAGTTGGTATGGTCCTTTACTTAAATTTATTATTTAAATTGTTAATGGTAGTTATAATATAAACTTTCAGATAGAGACACATAAAAAAAATTTGATATCCTCATCTTAAGATTACAAACCCGTTCACAGCTTTAGAATGTTACATTTACGGACGAGCAATACGATGATCATTACGGACTTGCAATTGTATTATTAGTTCCTACATCATTACAGTGTTTCACTACTTATTCGCCAGAGGGTCTTTGTCTATAAAATATCATTAAAACAATGTAGAGCAACTTTCACTATCGACTGGTGGCGTACCTACTAGTGGTAATAATGAATGCGGGGAGAGGACGGGAGTGCGGGACGCGCCAACAGATACATAACTACATAGACTAGTATATATTATCGGTAACATAACTACGTGGGATCGAGATCGAGTTTAAAATATTAATTTTATACAAAGTTAACTAACTTTAGTAATAATGCAACTTAAGGGATCTATGTCACCTTTAAATGCAAAAAAAGCGAGAGGTAAAATTAAATAGTGAATAAATTAATAATAATTTTATTGGTCTGATATCACAGGTTTTTACAACGAACAAAGTAACTTTTGTCGACTAAAACTTTATTGTATTCATTTTGTAAAATATTTCTCGCTAGAGGTAAAAAGTGAATTAAAAGAATATTTAGTTTTGATACAACCATCTCTAAACCCATATATCTACTTTCTTGGTCTACGCAGGATTGAAAGCGGATCACTCTGCGTGCATCAGGAGCGAGTTCATGTGTTAACCACTTCGCCAACCGCATGGTGGCGAGCGGTGGTCTTTTTGACTTTACCGCCAAGTAGAAATACTCTCTAACTGAATTAGATGCTTCTATATGATATTGTTTTTGAAAATGCAATCCGTGGTGATCCGGCTCACGCGCCGATACCTTGTACAGTCAAATTCCTGTCAAAGTTCAAGTACCTAATTTATAATTATTGAATGTAATAATAATTAAGTATACATTTGCAAGCTAGTAACCAATTAAATTAAATTTTATATCGAAATACTTATAAGGCAATGCCTTGTTTCAAATAAATGAGTAACTAAAGTACCTTTTAAGTTTAAGTTTGCTTACGGCTAATGACCTGTGAAGTAAAGGGCTTAAGGAAGTAGGTAGACTGTCAAAAACAGAATTTAAGACCATTAAATCTTGCAGTGCGTTACAATTATTATTTATTTATGTAAACAACCACTTCTTCCGATAATAATAAAAAAAAAAACTGTTGTCCATTAATTGACAAAAGTAAGGTCGTAGTTAAGAAATTATTCTTTATTGCCTTTCGTTATATTTTTGATACTGCTACTGTGGCATATACAGTAAGTAATACCTCGACTTACGCAACCCCGACTTACGCGAATCCCAAGTTTCGCGATTTTCAAATCTCGTTAATTCGTCTTTCATTTGAGCGTCACATATCTCTCGATTTATAATTACTTATAGACTTACTGCCCCTACACTAATGTCTAGAAATTGACGAAATTTTGCGGGAGAAAATCTTTAAGACGTCAAAGTACTTTGTTAGATTTTATGAAGGCTTTTACAATCAAATAACTACAGTTGGCGATTTTATATATGGAAAATATAAGGTTCTTTGAAAAATATGTACTGAACTATTATTTTCTTTAGGTTTTGGCCTCAATTTAAGTAATTTATATTACATGTATTTATATACGAAATTAAACCCCGACTTACGCGAATTTGACTTACGCAATTATAGCTCAGTCCTACCTATCGCGTAAGTTCGGGGTGTTACTGTATGCATATAAGTCGCCTGATGTCACTAAAGTATTTAAATCATTACAAAAACTGTTTCCAGGACAGATTAGCAACTAATGAGGCTAATTCGTTGCCAAAATACGTTGTACAGAATGCTTCACACAGATACTATTTCGAGTTCAAAGCGGAATACTGCAAGTTTGAGTACGCTCACATTTCACGACGCGGCTGTCCATCATCAGAAAAATGATATGTTATCAATCTTTATTTATTGCAATAGTTGGGTGAGAAATTTGAAAGTGGTAGTTTCCGTTCGCAATTATTTCATTACAATTGATTGGCACCCAGTTGCAACTGGCATTGCTCTGGTGCATTGCCAGCCCATCCAAAAGGAGTCACTGTGTGGAATAACTGGTACCTCGATGATAATTTACCAGCGTATCCTAAAAAAACCTGGACATCCTACTTACCCCACAAACATCAAACAGGCATAACTTCGATGTATAATCAGAACGTAGGTAACTGACTTAAATCATAGCATAATAGATTTAAAGGGAAAGTACCTATTTAAATATTTTCCTCCTGGCAAAATGACATAATTGAGTAAATTAAGTTCAAGTTATATTAACGTGTAGATATTGTCTGTCCAAAATGTTTCTTTTTTTGTTTTGATTGATTGCAGTATGAACGTGATTAGCCAATTTTTATTTAAGTATTTGAAGGTTTATTTATATCTTTTGTGCAATTATCCTTTTATCAATCTCACGGCACCTTTACTTCATCAACGACTACATAAATGTTATAAATAATCTCATTCGTATGACGATCTAAATCGAAGTAATATTATAATATTTATAATGCTATTGGCACAATGGGATGAGCCCCGCATAGCCGCTGCAGAAATTATAAATTAAAATTAAAATTTTAAAACCCCGACACAAAATAATAAAAATAGTAATTGGCCATTTTGCGGTGGCGGCCATCTTGGATTTGAAATTTATCATAGTGTATAGTATTCTAGTAGTCAAGCCCTTTTATTTGATATCCATATTGAGGGAGCTGTGAAAAAATATGTAATCCGCCATTTTGTGGCGGCGGCCATCTTGAACCGATTTTCATCAAACATAGCTAATAACACTCCCGACTAATTCACATTTCAAACAAAAAAACCAAATCAAAATCGGTTCATCCGTTCGGGAGCTACAATGCCACAGACAGACAGACACAGACACACACACACACACACAAACACACACACGCGTAAAACTTATAACAACCCGCCATTTTTGCGTCGGGGGTTATTAAAAAATAAATACGTCGACATCCAGACTCAGTACCTCTTTTTGTTGATTTTAGAAATTCTTGTAACGTGTGGAGCTCTAGCCTACTATATTCGGGGCATTGTCATCAATGAGGTGACCACTGCAACTTGTGCAGCCCGAATCCGTTCATTGAATTGAACGGACCTTGTTTTAGTAAAATAGAAACAATGTAGTTAGTTTTATTTATAGTTGCTTCCATTTGAATCTCAAATAAATATGTAAAATACTAGTTTAACGCCCTTGGGCCTTGGCCACTAAATAGAATAACACAATGAATCACGCGGATCAGACAAGATTAATATCGTCTGATTATTTATCATTTTACAGATTACACTTCAATCCTAGAGCCTCACGCTGTTATAAACTTATAGGTAAGTACCAAGAAACTTGTATCTATTATAATAACGACTATGCGTACATCAATTATTGTTTATTGTGTATTAGTCATAAGTCTCGCAGGCTCACTGGCATAACTTTCCACTTGTTTATGAGCGATTCTGGGTTTGATCCTCGGATCGTGCGTGTTTAGGAATTCCCATCAGCATTATCGAGTCAAATGGAAATGTGCAATGGCCTTGCTTTCTATTATGTGGGTCTTGAAAACAGTTGTGGTGATATTTATGTAATATAGCTTAGCCTAATCTTTTGAAATCATAAACCTGTGAAGCCCTGTATGTTACAAGTGGTCAAGTTATATAGAAATATAGCTGCAACTAATGTAAAATAAATGGCCTAGCGTCCCACATTATGATAACCGGTAACCGCCGCTTATGGACCCCAGCAATGCCAAGGGCACACAGACAGTACACATAAAAATTGGGCAATACAACCTACCAAGATGCACTAGGTTCAAAAAGGGACAAGTAACGCCGGGGAATACCGTGACAGTAACTCGTGTACAAATAGATGCAGTACGCAAATCTCTACTGGTTACTGAATGGTGAGATTATTTCCTTGAATCGATGACTAATCAGGTGAAGCTATTTATATTCGACCTTTTTAGAGTATTAACAGAATTTAACACAAGGTTCTTTTTGATTCACATATTTAAGTAAGTTGGAATTTAATAGCGATATCGCTGTGCTTTAAACAGTTTAAACCTCCGCGAGTGTTATATCTACAGCTCATCCTTTTTAAGGCGTTCGTAGAGTCGGCCACAAGTAGCGTTAGTTAATATTTATGCATACTTTGACTGCAAGAATGGCGCTGTGGTCGTCTTGCTCTTGCCGTCGCGAGTATTATGGGTTCAAATCACACAAGGGACAATTAATTTTGTGTGATTTCCAAATGATTGTTCATAGTCTAAGGACAGTCTCCGTTGTGTCCATTAATTGTATGTTTGTATTCTCTTCTGCAAACAGTTTAATGCGTAAAGCGGAACTGTAGGAGGTGCCTTAAAAAAAGGAAATACTACTTAAATGGCAAATACGGTCGATTTCAACCTTTCTAAAAAAGAAGTTCATAAAGTTCCCCTACTTCTAATTAGATAAGTACTTACAGCCATTTGTGCTTAACGCTTTAAGCTTGCCATCATGTTTAACAAAAATGTTGTGTTTTGTATGTATAGCGGGACACACCAAAAATGTAATAAAGTATGCATTTGCGTTGTAAACACGATAAACTTGAAAACACTTAGTTTTAATTCCTGTCGCCTAACGTTGTGCTGTGTGCATAAAATTACTCTTAAATTGCTAAAGGTATTTTAAAGGTTTGAATGTTAGCCTGTTAGTATTCACATTGCGATCTCTACGCATCCAACACGTGAGTAATGTAATATAGACACTCAAGACGGGGACTTTTAACATTAGTCAGAATAGCCACTGGCGAAGACCTGTGCACTGTAGAACATTTTTATTAGAATTAGGTATATTTTAGAAAAGCGTGACTTCCAGTGTCAGTCAGATAAGTTAATTCAAGACAATTATAGTCGCCATTCATGCATGTATAATTGTTATAAAATGAAACAAAATACTCTGTACTCTGAGAACTGTGTGCCCATGACCTGGCCCGTGATTCAGACCTAAACAATGAAGGCTCTACTATCAATGGGTCATTAACATTCAAAAGTAATTTCAAGATTAACTTTTAATCTGTCGTTCATTTGCGCGATAAATTTGCTTTCAATAATTATTGCGGCTTATATTGACATTTAAAAAAGTAGGTACTTGTGGCTACATTCAATTCATAATTATTTATCATATTAAAATACTATTATTGATTAATACATTAATGTATTTAGTGGTAACTCAATAAAATCGACCTCCTTCGTGATGTTAAAAAAGAAGATTAATTTTATGACATAACCGCTAATATAAGTATAGACACTTTTTCATAACCCAAATAGATCCTTCAAACGAAGCACATTAATTACGTTACGTTACCAATAAGTAATCATACTAATCATACAGTAGACAAGATCGGGGTATCGCGTAGGTATTATCTGGTTTTATTTATTATACAAAAAAACATTATTCTTTAATACGTCTCCACTTTCCGCCTTTATGTATAAATTATATTAAAGCGTAGGTTACGACTGTACTATGATGTATCTAAATTCTTTTATAATTATTTAAATATGCTTATATAAGGCTATTAACATAAAATTATAAGATGCGTAGTTTATTATCTTATGTTTGGTATTATTTAATTATTAGGTACCTACACATTTTCTGATAGCAAAAGGTATACATATGTGATTGTCGTGAATTTGGTTTCGAGTACAAACACCCGGACGGGCTACCAAAAAGGGGTGTGTTCCTATCAAGAAGTTCCCAATAGCTACTCAAAGTTAAGAAGATGGCGGTGGCACACACCCGCTTACCTCGAAAACCATGTGAAGCCGTTGGTCCAGAAACTGATGTCTGATTGCAATCCCATCGGGTTATAAGAAGGCTGGGATAGAGAATGAAGTGCTCTTATATTTACGCACAAACTTGTGTACCTACTACATTATCGGGTGCACAGATGGTCAGCCTCCAGTAAAATTGGCAGCCATGACCGAAATTCGATCTGGACCTTACATAATTATGTATTTTTATTTATAAGTACTTATTTGATACGAAACATTTGTCTATTTCAATCACTATTATTATTATATTACCTAATAGATATTACTGCCGAGAAATAATTAATCTTTAGTTAAAAAGCATTTTATCTAATTTAAAACTAAACAAAGGTAAGGCGTAAGGTGTGTTAGGGAGGAAGATCTGTTTTGCTGCAAGTTGGAGATATCAATAAGCTATGACCATTGCGATTATATAAAATGCTTACGCTAACGCTACAGGCAGTACAGTACTTCTGTGAACAGCCAGTAGCACATGGTTGACGCCCTTAATGCAGTTGTTGGCCACATGGTCAATAACTGCTAGCCATTAAGCGTTCCATAATCATTTTTATCACTATTAGTATAAAAAGCTATAGTGGTGCGCGCATCAGTGTGTGCGCATTACTGTAGTGATAAGAAGCGTCTTATGCACGCTATTTTGTATATAACACTGGGAAACAAAAACATATATAATATTGTCTGCGGCATTAATTTTGTTACTGGTTTTAATAAACACCTTCATCAGTCATACGCGAAATGTATTTACTTTGTATAGATTGACGCTGACTCTTTCAGTCAAATAGTTATAAAGTATCTCATAAACTAGAGTCAATATAATAAGTCTGATATTTTTCTCGTATTCAGCATACTGAACTTACACAAAATTGACTTAAACTTACCATGCCGCAAAATGACTGTTCCCTAGTGTAATCATTGCAATATACATACCTACTATGGTATAAGATCAAGATAAAGAAAAACTGCTACCTTCGCTCTCTCCGGCTTCCTCGTTCCCCCTCATTTCTCTATGCATGCCATAGAGAACATAACAAGTTACCGGTAATTCGTACATTTCTTTTCATGATTTAGGAAGTTTAACAAGCTAATTAAGTATATTTAATAGTATTGTATAATACATTGTGATGCCGGAAAAACCCCAAGAATGCTAGACCAGATAATCAATATGCCGTTAAAAGTACATATTTAATATTAATTTGTAAATTCACATATTTTTAAAGATACAGACAAAACTGCCTTCCATTAACCATTACAGCTCACTTTTATCTCATTATTTATCTCGTCCTTACTTACAGTCTTTAGTTTTTCTTTAACTGGAAATTGTTGTTTTGAATCTTAAAATATAATACATGTCAAATAAATGCTTAGTTTAAACTATTTAAAAGTTTGTGAGGTTGTTTAGACGTTGGTGTTTGGTTTGAGAAACTTGGCACTTCGGCAAACTAAATATCCTTTAGTAGATCATGACAATGGATAAAGGCAATGCAATACTGGGATTCCAGTAGCGTCCGCGGTTCGAAACTTGTGGCGAATGTAAAACCACTGGTAAAATTTGGAATGATTAATCATTGTAGTATTTTTCTAATAGGAGAAATATATGTGGAGCATCATCATCGTCATCTCTGACATTATTGATTAGCAATCATAAAAAACCGGGATTTAATTATTTTGCTGTAGTAAGTAGACACGTACGTTTTGTATCAGCCTTGTCGTAACTTTCAACATCAAAGTGTCACAGCCCTTGACAAGGGCGTTCTATCTGCTTCTAGGTATATTTAATTTTTGGCCTTCGTATGAGCACGACTATAATAAATTAATAATCCTTAATTGTGTAGTTATATTTCCTGTGTAAGGAAGTTAAATTAAAAAATAGATATTGACGTTATCAATAATGATAACGATAATTTAAACATAAACTTAACTTTAAAGAAACTGACTTCAAAGACACAAGCACGCTATGATATACCTTTCTAGCCTTTCCTTTCATCATTCCAATCGAAACTCAGCAATGCGGAGTCGTTAATTGACTTAGATATCTTTGTTGGCTGTTTGTTTAACACTGAATCCAAACTGGTAGATTCTATTGGGAGTTTAGTTTACTAACAAAAAGTAAACTTTTATTTTTATTTGCTAATGTTTTGAAGTTGATAAATATTTTTCTGAAAAGTTAATATTTTACGATTTTAACTGACGTTTTAAGGTCAAAACTAGAAAGGGCCTCTTGTGAACTAACCAATCCTAGTGGCTTGCACTAACGTTAACTGTTAGTTAGTTTATTAGTTAAGATAAACGAGAGCTCCACTAATATAATATTTAGTTAGACGCCTCTGCCGCTTTCATGAAGTATAGGTAGGCATGATATATTATGTAATGTATGCCATTTACATATTATCGACTATATCCCGAGACACGCTAAAATACTTTAAGTTGCTAATTTGCTTTTAACCGTTGACGAATTTTATTAATTATCAGAGGCCCAATTCTCGTAAAATTAGACATGTACAGATGGCGTAGAGGTTTATGTGGTCGCTACAAGATTTTGTGTTATACACAAATAGTGGTTCAGTGTCTGAGTGTCTTTTATGTTCGTTGTTTGAATGAGAACAAATTCCCCAGCGACACAAGAATCAATACAATCTAATCTCAGTACAACAAATAGTTCATTCGTATATAAAATACACGTCAAATTTAAACATAAATTACATCTAGGTTCACATGTAATGTTCATTAAACTAGCTGATGGAAACTCTACCTTGGACATATTTTACTAAGAGAATTGGCGAAGGCAAAATTATCGCCGGCATTTTTCAACCGATTTGGAGGATAATTTAGCTATTAGGCTTAGATCAGAAGTGATCTAAGCCTAATAGCTAAATTATCTTCCAAATCGGTCGAAAAATGTCGGCGATATAATATGCATAAAATGTCTAAAACATAGGCGTCTAATTCGGAACCTGCACCTTTTTAATTCGATTAATAAATAGTAGTGGTTATTTAAAGCATTATATATTTTCGTATTAAATAAATTCCTTGACTAATTTAAACTCAAATAGTGAAAACGTCTGCACATCGCAGTGGACGTCACTTCGTGTGTGCGTGCTTGGCTTTTCTTGGAGAAGTTTATATGTTCTCCCAGGTGCTATTAGGATTATCGTTAGGAGTCGATCACTATTATTCGCAGCCCAAGGGCATTCAAAATCACCAAAAATGGCCGAATGCGGACTCAAGTATTATTGCTCTAGTCTCCAACTTCTTCTTCTTTTCGTGTGGTTAGTGGCCAACCTGTTGTCAAGAGTTGTTCAAGCCGCCCGTAGGCCTCTGACATGGCTTAACGACTGCTGTCAATTTGACAACAACCGGGACCGACTTTTTACTTGCCCTCCAAAGCACGGAGACGCACAGATAAAATAACACTAAGTGGTCACCCATCTATAGACTAACCGCACCCAACTTTGCTTAACCTCACTAATCGTTTACCGATCAGTGAGTACAACAGTAACTGGCTATGACTGTCTCGAACTGAAAGCAATGTTTACCGAAGTGGCCTTGCTAAATTAAAATTCCTATTTTAACAGAGCGAAATTAATTTCCGTCTATCTTGTATGTACCTACTATACTTAATTTTATTTTTATCGCTTGAAAAGTAACACTTATTTAAACTTTTCCTAGATATTATACACAAACAGAATGCATATTGTCCGCGATAATTGTCGTTTATTACGGAAAGGCTTACATTTTTATGACAGTTAATTATCGTATCTGTTATGCGTCAAGATAAGCAAATTAACGTAAATGATGAGCACAAAATTCGCACCATAATTCACACATCGAGTAGATAAATAAACAGATAAAACTTTAAACTGTAGAAAACAAATTAATGTTATTGAATAATGAATAGTTAATAAACGTGTTAAATATTTGTCTTTTAGAAGCAGCTAATAGGATGATGATGATGATACATAAATGTCAATTCATTAAATAATAATACGTCTATGACAGCTAACCGCTTGTGTGGTTACTTACTTCTATGGAAAGAACATTCATTGCATGAAAATGTGACTGCGGTATAGGTCTTAAGGAAATCGAATATAGGTAAGTACTAGTATATAGACAATAATATACATAATAAGTAGGTGGGTTTAACATGTAGGTATGTTATCTAGATACATATAAAAGTGATACATTTTTCAATGACGTTATGCTTAGGGAAAATAAACTACAAAGCCATTTACCAGTCTATTTAAATTAGTGTGTAGCACTAATTTAAATAGACCGGTACTTCAATGTCTTTGAATATTCCTAAAAAAAATTGTTTACCTATGAAAATATCACTTGGCAGATAATTATTTTCAAGAGTGGGGACAGGCGCAGTGTTAACAACTACAGACCCATTTCTGTTTTACCCACTATTTCGAAAATACTTGAGAGAATAATAAACACTCGACTAGTTCACTTCCTCGAATCGCACAATCTACTACCCTCAAATCAATTCGGGTTTAGAAAAGGTAAGTCCACTGAAAACGCTGTAGCCTCGCTAGTAGATGAAGTTGTGGCCAAACTAGATAAAAAGTTGAAGTGCTTAGGTGTCTTTCTAGATCTCTCCAAGGCTTTTGACACTGTGTCTGTGCCCCATCTCTTAAACAAACTAGAATCAATGGGTGTTCGTGGTCATACGCTAGGGATTTTTTCTGATTACCTGAATAATCGCACTCAATGTGTCAAAATAAATGATTTCTATAGTGGCAGCAGAAAAATCTGCTTTGGTGTACCTCAAGGTTCCATACTCGGGCCGACACTTTTCTTAATTTATATAAATAATTTATGCAACCTTTCTCTTCCTAATTGCTCAATTTTCACCTATGCTGATGATACGGCGTTACTTGTGCATGGCAAAGATTGGCCCACAACACTGAATCACGCAGAAGAATCTATCAATGCAGTAATGACCTGGCTTTCAAGTAACCTCCTAACATTAAACCTAAATAAAACGGTGTTTGTCCCATTTGCTTTTATATATAGTCCTCCTCATCGATTTCGATGACGGCGACCTTAGAAGCCATGGATCTTTTCTTTGGTGAGCTCTAATATGGCTTGCTAGACCGAACTTAGTCTTGAATGTCCTACGACAGCCGTGACAGTAGAGTTGGCCTGTGTTGTTGTACGTATAAGTGTAGGAGGGTTTAGGCCTTTCTTTAAGTATTTGTCGTTTTAAGTCAGTCGTTTCGAGACGGTTTTTCTCAAACGTCTTAATATTATTAAAGATGGTAGATCGCCATGTAGACCTATTTGCAGCCAGCTTTTCCCAAGATGAAACGTCGATACCGCAAGCGTTTAGGTGACGCTTGAATACATCCTTATAGCGCAGATGCTGACAGCCGTGTTTCCTTTTACCATCTGCAATCTCAGAATAAAACAGAGCTTTTGGCAAACGGCGGTTATCCATGCGCAGAACATGTCCACACCATCTGAGCTGTCTCTGCATGAGAAGAGCTTCCATGCCATACATTCCGGAGCGACGCAGAACCTCAGAGTTAGATACACGGTCTTGCCATTTGATCTTGAGAATAGATCTTAAACATCTTAGGTGGTAAGTGTCAAGTTTTTTTATGTCCGGTTTGTAGAGGCACCATGTCTCTGCGCCGTATAAAAGGACAGGGATGATTAATGCCTTATAAACATTAAACTTCGTCTCCAGCTTGAGATCATGAGAGTTCTAGACACGATCGTTGAGTCTTCCGAAATTGGCAGCGGCTTGAGCAATGCGCAATGGTATTTCCGAAGCTAAGGTATTATCGTGGCGGATACTGCTTCCAAGATATTTGAAATGCGATACTTCTTGCAGCGGCTTTCCATTTAGAGTCACCGCTGTCGGATTAGACTCGCTTCTCCTCGGTGGTTGCTTAAGAATTTGGGTCTTGGAAGTGCTTATCACCAGGCCAAAACGTTGACAGGATTGGTGTAAAGCGTCCACGTAGCTTTGGAGACTCGCAATACTGTCAGACATAAGGTAAACGTCGTCAGCGTAGAGAACCTCTAGTATGGACCTCTTTTAGATTTTTGACTTCGCTCTGAACCTTGAGATATCGAAAACACCCTTGTCAGTTCTAATATTAAGCTGAATTTGGTTGTTGCAGCATTTCAAAGCGTCTCTTATAACTACTGAAAAGTAAATAGCAAAAAGTGTTGGTGCCATGACACAGCCCTGCTTTACTCCACTAGAAATGTGGATATCTTCCGAGAGTTCGATTTCATGCTGAACCTGTGCTTTCATGCCAATATGAAAGTGGCGTATGAGGTTGACGAATTTCTTTGGATAGCCCCATTTCCGGAGAATAAGCCAAAGAGCCTCACGCGGGATTCTGTCAAAAGCTTTCTCCAAATCGAAAAAGCACATATAGAGCGACCGTTGATGTTCTAGACTTTTCTCCTGCAATTGTCTTACAACAGCGATGGCATCAATGGTTCCTCTGCCGGGACGGAAACCACATTGGCTTTCTGGAAGGTGTTGTTCCGCTAACTCACTGATGCGGGTGTTGAGAATGTGCGCATGTATCTTACCGGCACTCGAAAGAAGTGATATGCCACGATAAGAGCTACAGTCAGAGACATCCCCTTTACCTTTGTACAACTTACAGATAACTGCATCCCTCCAGTCCTCGGGCACTCTTTCAGTATCACTCTCAAGATGAATTGATATAGCTTGTTAATAATATATTTGCCACTATATTTGTATATTTCAGCCGGAAGTTGATCGAAACCGGGTGCTTTTGAGTTTTTAAGACGTTTAATTGCGTTCACGAACTCTTCAAAACTGGGTGGGTGGTCTAAATGTTGACAGACTGGCAGTTGTTCAAGCGAGTTGATATATGACAAGTTAGTATTAGCCGTTTCAGGATTTAAGACATCGTTAAAATGTTCTACCCATCGTTTTAATGCGGCATTTTTGTCAGTATAACGATTCTGTCTGTCTTTCGAGTACACTGCAGCTGTTTTCCTGATACGTGGACCGAAGATTGTTCGAATGCCTTCGAAAAACTTGCCAGTTGTAGTTCAGCAGCTTTCTCTTTCCACCATTTGTCCTTTCATTCGCGAATCTTGGATCTAAGTTTGTGCCGCGCTTGCTCTCTACTGGGTGTATTTGCTGATCTCAGTCTCAGTGTCTGTCTGTACTCTTCAATTAGGGTATTGATGTTATTATCTGATGCGTCAAACCAGTCTTGGTTTTTCTTTTGTGGTTTGCCAATTGTATTCAAGGCACAGACATGAAGACGTTCTGCAAAAGATCGCCATTCGTCATCTATGGAAGAAAACTCACACGTCTGCAAATCACAAGCAGCTAGTTTCAAATCCAAATCAGCACCCAAAGGTGGTGACGCTATAAGTTCTGAAGAATCCAGTTTGGGTGGAATTTTGTGAGGTGCTCTTCGTGGAGGTTTAAGATGCAGTTGCATTTTCGTTCTAATAAGACGATGATCAGTCCAGCCTAGCGCTCCACACAACGCTCTCGTCAAAAACACGTAACGTAGGTCCCTTCGGCGCTCAATAACGTAGTCTAGACGATGCCAGTGCTTTGATCTAGGGTGCATCCACGAAGTCTTATGTTTATTGGCAAGGCGAAAATATGTGTTGGTGATGCCAAGGTCAAATTCGGCACACAAAGACAGAAGACGCAACCCAATGTTGTTACATTTGCCGACGCCATGCCTGCCAAGAACACCATTCCAGAGATCATAATCGGTACCGACACGAGAGTTAAAATCTCCCAACAATATGATTTTATCATGTTTTGGAATACCTACAAGAACCTGGCGAACTTGTTCGTAAAATGTCTCCTTAGCCTCGTCTGGTGAAGGCAAGGTTCGAGCATAGGCACTTATTACATGTATATATTTTTTGTTTGTGATTGGCAGGCGTAGAGTGATGAGGCGGTCATTGACACCCTTGGGTAGGTCACTCAGTTATCTTGCCAAACCATTGCGGATAACAAAGCCCACGCCATTACCCGCTCTTTCACCAGAAGGACGTCCGCTCCAGTAATATGTGTAGCCACCGAGTTGTTCGCAAAGCTCTTCGCAATCCTGCAGATGTGTTTCACTAATCGCAGCTATATCGATTCCGTATCGAGTCAACTCTCTTGCTATGAGAGCAGTTTTTCTCTCTGGACATAAGTTGCGGTCATTGTCCAGTAAGGTCCGTACATTTCAGGTAGCTATGCAGAGTGGTTTAGTTTTTATCTTTTGCTTATTTTCTATCTTTCGACCGCGTTTGTCGATGTCCAGGTGCCCGCGTTTAGGCGCCTAGATGATGGCCGAGACAGACTATGTTTGGGTCACCTTTTCTAGACCCCTACTCTATGCAGAGGAAAGCAGAGCGATCCTAAATAGGGCTGCTTTGTCACCAGTCGTGCTGCCGAACCCAGAGTTCTGCCTCTGTCAACTCCGAGAGCGACCACTCTCTTCTGGCCGCCTGCGTGCAGGGTGTCAGCTAAAGCCTTGGTACATCGTCACCTCAGCCTCACCGCCTTCACCCCGTCGCCTCAGGACTTCTTATCTCAGATCCGGTATGAATATCTAGGATAATCTGCACGTGAACTTATTTATAGTGGATAAGCGGTTGCGCTGGTACTAATCCACTTCACTCGTCCCTATCTCTGTGGCCCAATGGACCGGTAAACCAGTACGATCGGCAGAGGTCGGAATGCAGCGGGGAGGCCGTATGCCGCTAAATGGACTCTGACATACGCCCTTGAGGTTGCCCGCATTACCTTGCTGCATAGATAGTTTAAGGAAAGTATCAAATCGATGCAGACTTTTTAGTTCTTAACGGAAGTCGTCCGATAGCTAATCTATAGATGCTCATAGATGTAGCCCCCTTCTCTAGGTTTAGCCCACTGACGTGGTTAACCGGGGTGTGGCCGCTGTGACTACAGCTTCTTGGAGCCACTAAAGAAGAGATTATGGAGGTTAATAAAAAGACGGAACACTCCACTACACCTTTGCTTTTAACACAGCTGGTCTCCCTTCTCCTAATTATTTTACTCTTAAAGCCCACTCTTGCGTAAGCTATTCGACCTCTCAAGCCTGTGACTGCCCAATCATAACAAGGTGCACCAGCGTGAAATATCTTGGAGTCACCATTGACAGCATAATAACATGGAAGCCTCACTTAGAAATACTTACATCGCGAGTTCGTAAGCTGATAGCCATCTTTAAAAGACTTAGACACGTCTCAGATTACGATCTTTTAAAATTTGTTTATTATGCCCTGTGTCTGTCTTTGCTCACCTTTTGCATAACTGTGTGGGTGGAGCCCACAGGACTCATCTTATTACAGTGGAGCGAGCACAGAGAGCCTTACTAAAAGTTATGACCTTTAAGCCCTTTAGACATCCCACCGCTGTTCTTTATTCTGAGTGTCAGGTTCTGACAGTTAGACAGCTTTTCTTGTTACAGACACTCTTACGTCGACATTCTTCTCTTGTATATGTTCCATATGCTAAAAAAAGAAGATACTATCAAGTATGTCCCATCCTAAAAGCTAGAACAACACTTGCTCAACACCATTTTAATATTTTGAGTGGGCATCTGTACAATAAAGTGAACAAACAATGGAACATATATCCACTTTGTCTAAACGAATGTAAGCGATATCTATAAATGGTTGCAGACACTTAATTACGACGACACAGAAAAGCTCCTAAAATTGTCTATCATCTAAACTAAAATCATATCCCATACACACACGCTCACACCAGCATACATATACATTAACACACATACACACAAACACACCCTCCCACACATACACACACCCTCACACGAACACACACACACACACACACGTGCAGAATATTACTTCTACTTATAATCCTTATGTTTTTATTTCTTTTTTATGATTTCTCTTATTAATTTCATATATTTTTACAAGCATTTATTTATATTATCCAATAACACGTCTATTTTCTCGTTTTAGTATCAATGTCACAACTAGTTCTTACTGAGAGAGCACTGACACCCATAACACAAGTTTATTCTTATCATGGGTATCAGAGTTCAACCTAACACTTATGTAAAATAATTTTAGTTGTATCTGATTATTTTACCTTAGTTTTTAGTGTTATTGTACAACCCCCTTTTTTGTCTAATAAACTCATTTTTATTTTTTTATTTATCGTTTGAAGCCTTACTTGTTCTAAATATTTTTTTAATAACTGAAGCTCACAATGTTAAGCTTTCATACTTAATATTTAACGACTCAATAAATTTATAGTTGATCTTGCTTTGATTTAGAAATATTGTTTTTTTTTAGGACGCCCTCCGACCAGGTGGGATGACGATCTACTAAAGACTGCAGGCAGATGCTGGATGCGGCAAGCTGAAAACAGGGCGTTATGGTGCTCTTTGGGGGAGGGCTATGTCCAGCAGTGGACTATTATAGCCTGATGATGATGATGATGATGTTTTTTTTGCATTTTGTTTATAGGTAGGTATGCCTAGCAGATTGGGTTACAAATTACTGGTAATCTTATTAAACCCTCTAGCTAATCTAGAATGATTGTGTTAGAAGTGGGATGACGTCGGTAGGACAATGGGTGGGATATAATATTCGAGTCTGCGACCGCTCTATTGCAAATCGAATGCCCTATCTATTGGGTTACTGAACGATAAAAAGAAACAGGCCTGTTCCTAAAAATTGTTTAGACATAAAAGAATGCCTTAATTAAACGATAATAATAACAATAATAATATTCTATCATATACACACAACACTTAGCAGAGCTTGTACTGTGGGTACTAGACAATGGATAAACATATATATGTATCCCCCCGGGCTGAGTGCCATCAGTTACGCTGACGAGACCCTCGTCACAGCCCGTGGGGGTACCTTCTAGGAGGCAGCCTGTTTGGCCACCGTGGGGGTTTCCCAGGTTGTCGGGCGTATCGAGGCGCTGGGTTTACGGGTTAGCAACACGGAAGCCCTGGTCTTTCATGGACCTAGTCACAGTCCACACCGCGGTGTCTTGATAATGGTGGGCTCGACGCGAGCATTTCAGACAGCTCGCCCCGAAGCTTCTCAGCACTGCGTCCGCCCTTGGGCGGCTATTGCCAAATTTGGGTGGGCCCAGTGCTGATTGCCGGCGACTCTACACGGGGGTTATCCGGTCGATGGCGCTTTACGGCGCACCGGTGTGGGCGGACTCCCTAACTGCTCAGTGCAGGACTCTTTTGCGGA
The DNA here is from genome assembly GCA_963564715.1 of Catocala sponsa. Classification (NCBI taxonomy): domain Eukaryota; kingdom Metazoa; phylum Arthropoda; class Insecta; order Lepidoptera; family Erebidae; genus Catocala; species Catocala sponsa. The sequence goes on along the minus strand of OY751338.1, from coordinate 12,676,612 downwards.
GACCGCAAAGAGTCATAGTGGTCAGAGTCATACGAGGTTACGGTGTCAGCTGACGCAGCTTGCGCGTTGGCCGGGACATCCCCGTGGGATTTAGAGGCTAAAGTACTCGCGGAAGTGTTCACAGTGAGTCACGGAGCCATCGCCGGTGAATTCGGGCGCCTCATGCCGCCATAATGAAGGCCGCGAACGGGAGAACGGGGATTTCCAGTCCGCCAGCCATTGAGTCGGTCCGACGCCCTTTGTAGTGCCGGGGCGTCGCCCAGGAGTTGTAGCCTGCTGGATGGGTCGTTGAGGTAGTCTCTTTTCCAGCGGCCCATCCACTATACAAGGCACACCATGGGGTTTTGATCCGTAAGCCCGAAGTACGGGAGAGCCGGACAAAACCCTCTCGCCTCCCCTTGTGGCGAGGGGTTACGCACCAGGCGCATTTCCCCTCGTAAAAAAGGCCTGGTATTGCAACCAATAATAGGTTAGAAACGATAAACGCTTATCGCCAGACCACCTAGCACCTTTAGGTATGATTTTTGACTATTGTATTGATATACTTAGATATGATTTGAAAATGAATCAACAATCTTTGATTTCACTGTTTTAAGTTATGTTATGGGATCGTAAAGTAATAGGTAGATACTGCTACTTGGAGGACTTGGAGGCAGAGCAAATCTTCTTCTGCTTTAGCTATCTTCTGTAATTTCGACTTACTATGCGTCGATCCCTCTCTCCCCCCTTCTTGCTAGGGGGTAGGAGGGGGAGAGACACGGCGACGGCGGCGGGCGGCTTCAGCAGCTGTTTCGATTTCGCACCCGCAGTAAGCGTTGTCGCGGCGGAAGGGGCGACGGAGGGGCCGGCGAGGCGGGGGTCACGGTGGCGGCCGAGGCGGAGGTCGCGGTGGCGGCCGAGGCGGAGGTCGCGGCAGTCGAGGCAGTGGCGGCGGAAGTCACGGTGGTTGGATCAATCGTCGTGGAGGATTAAGTCTGTTCGGAACTCTCCGTGACAGTCGTCCCTGTCTGTGTCTATTCGGTTGTGGCTTCCGTGCTGGTGCCGGTCGTAGAGGTCCCTGGAGTGGCCTCGAACGACGACCGCTTCTGTTCGTTCGACGACTTGCGGCCCCTACTCTCGGAGCGTGTAACGGGCATGACGTCAGCTGATTTCTTGATCGATAATCTTGAACACTTTCACTGGATACGATCGTCAAGCTTCACTGTAGCACTATAATCTTCAGACAGTATTCCCCACAATAGATCCGGCTTGAAGGACCATTAAATGTGCCGTACAGACGCATTTGTGTGCTGGGTTGGTGGAGAAAAAAGGCCAGGGGGGATTCTTCCTTGTAGATTTTCTTTATTTGGAGTGTTCTTCTTATTATTGCTGCCCGCTGACAGTAGGTACCTACCAAAACCGTGATCCGACACATTTTTATACCAAATTTGCTAACAAAATGTAGACCCTGTGATTGGTCAGCCAGTCAGAGCGCAGAACTTTTGACCAATGAGAGCATAGGTCGGAATCGGTACAGCGAAACTTTACCGTAACGAGAGCCACGTGAGAGCTTTGCGTTTTTCATTACAAATTTGAATGACAACATACTATAAATTATAATATTATTATGTTCTTAGATAGTTTCTAGGTACACATCATAAACTATACAGGAAAAATATAAAACATACAAAACAAGACATAGGTGGTACTGCTTACCCCTAAGTACTTTGCACTATGAATTCTATACAAACAAACGAATAAATCAGATAAGATCAAAATATGAATCTTATGAAAACAAACATAAAACTATATTAAAGAGGCGAATCTAATAAGAATACGAGTACCTACCTACCTATGTAATTTATATATAAACCTTTACTAACATGTAAATGCTATGTAGGTACTGTCTTATCAGTTTACTATTCATTACGATTATTCACTGTAGGTATATACACAATGATTCACAGCTTATTATCTTTTAAATTAAAGTGAAATGGTTTAATGATTAAATTCTTATGTCGACGTAAAATAGCAGTATTTCTACTGTTGTTTCGTTCGGTGAGTGAGAGTACCGGAGGCCCAATCACCCTCTTTCCCCCTTCCCACTCCTTATCCTTCCCACTTCCTTTCCTTAAGGGTTGGCAACGCGCAAGTGATGCCTCTGGCATGTTTGCCACTAAGTAATATAAAAAAAAATACAAAAATTCTCTGTTTATTGTTATCTTAATATTAATTACATCGTTTTTTCACAGAATTTACCGGTTCAACAAGGCCAAACGTAAACCTGCCAACTTACCTTTACTAGTCTTCTACGCTTCAGTAATTTCGAGGAATTCGAGAGCGTGTTATGCAACTAATCAACTATTATGCATTGAAAACATTATCTACCTGACGGAAACATCCCGAAATAAGATACTGCGGGTACTGTATTTAAAAAAATATGTAACCTACCTACTAAATATCTTAGATTATATACTTTATATATACATTCACGGTACCAGTCAGGGCTACCGAATACTATGAAATTTTTTGCACAGTGCGACTAATCTCATGATAAAAAATAACAGCTTACCATTACAGGATCTGATTTAATGGCTCGGAGGCGCTGAGCAACGAAGTAGGTAGGTACCTAACCTAACGCAAATTATTGTTGAACCAGGTGGAAATAGTTCATCCCTATAGGTACTTTCAATAATATTGCTTGTGGAAGCTAGAGACTGAAGCTCCTGTAGACCTTGCCCTTAAATATAGCCCTGACCTCTAGATCGACGATGGAGTAATTCAGAAAGCTAAATAAATTGTATAAATATTGTAATTACCTTGTTAGTCAGTCTGTGGCGGTAACAATTTACACTCCTCCAAATTCTTCAGAAGGCCTATATCCCTGTAATCACATGTAAAGGCTGATTTACATTGAGTCCGTTACTGACGTCAGTGTTCTACCAGGTCAGTTCTGACCCTGTACTGTTATCGTATAAATTAATTCCAAGTCAGCACAGCACCATCACATTGATACTGTCTTTTATATTCCTGTTTGATATTTTTGAAGTCAGTCCTCACCGCCCGTTACCCGCGCTAGCAAATAACCTTGTCTTATAGCAACCTACCACATATTTATTATCTTTTAACTTTGTTGTCTACTTTAGAACATCATATTGGTACATATTCAACAAATAATTCCGTTCCCTTGTAGTCTTCGAGCACTTATTTTTCTCCACTGACTTTACTTTCTTTCTTTTCCACCTTACGTGTGTGTAAAAACCTTTGACAAAAACAATTTAAGTCAGTTCTGTCAATATAAATTGCCTTTAGTTGCTATAGATAATGCTTTAAAATTATTGATTATTATAATAATGGTTGTATTAAAGTTAGAAAAGCTTTACACAACTTCATAAATCTAGTATTGGCTTAGTATTTAGTAGTATTTAATATTTCAAAGCAACAGTAGACAGAAAAATTAAAACAAATTGTAAGGAAAGATAATAGTACTTTATTTTTATTCGGCGGATGCATTTTGAATTTGCCTTGCGGCTTGTCTTTCCTTCTTCCTCTTCATGAGCATCTGTTTCTTCTCTTCTGGTGTTTTCTTCAATCCCTTCATCTTTCGAGTCTGTAGTCGGTTGATATCCTGCTTGCCCATGTGGATGCGACCCAACTTTGATCCAAATGGATCCCTGGAAATATTCTTTTTGACCACTGTTCTGACTTCTTGAGGAATTCTGCAAGCTTCCTTGAATAGATCATTGGATCCTAGTCTTGTTCTTCTTAGTTTGAAGTCTATTGAGGGACCTGAAGTTCAAAATAATAATGGTTTACTTAATAAAAACATTCTTACCCTTTATTATCAGTTTATTTTTATTTTGCCACTTAAGTCAATTATAGCAATAATTAATATAATAAATTAAGACCTTAGACAATCATTCTAAAATGGATTATCCAGGATTATCAATTAAATTATATTATATTGTTTAGATTGCCACTAAAGGTGCTGTAACAAAATGTATAGAAAATATGCCAATGTGTAGCATGGTGAAACTCTATAAAAGACATACTAAGAAAACAATTGACGGCTACTGCACAAATATCAGTAATCTTCTAAAAATATTAACCATTCAAAATATTTCAATCTTATACAGCATCTCAGATAGATATAACATTACATTACCATTGTGTTGTTTGATTAAGTATAATAATCATAAATGCAAATCTGGTATTATAGGATTTATATGTAATTAATTGTACTTAGCTGCTGGTAAATATACCAGCAGCTAAGTACAATTAAGATTTTAATAATTTCTAACTCTCTGTCAATGATTGTTTATTTATTTAGTATAATAATTGTTCTCTTTTTGGTATTGTTATATTATACCTGCTTAATGTAGTACCTACACTAACATTGACTTAACACACACAACCTAGATTCAGATTTACTATTTGTTCATTACACAAATGTTCACCCTGTGTGGGGATTGAACTCGCAGTATTTAGCATTTAAGCAGAACAGATGAACACTACTTCATCTATTTGGTCAGAAAAGCATAATTTAATATAATATTTTGATTCCAAAACCAGTGCTAGCATAAGTGCAACTATGTTATTATGTTTATAAAACTGTCTACAGTATATTTTATAAACAAACAAAAAGAATATATCACATGTATTAATCATAAAAGGCTTACATACCTATCTCTTCCAGCTCAATTCTGGGTGTGCGCTGGCCGCTCTTTTTAAGCAGTATTTTGTATGATCTGAGGTATATATTGCCACCTTCAGTAGCTGTGAAGCTCAGTACATGTTCTAATCCTTGCAGCCGTATAGTTTCTACCTGAAAATATAAGCCTTCTTGTTAACAAAATGTAATCACATGTATATGTAAATGATTTTAAAATTTGCTTTTGAGACAGCCATAGCTTTGAACAAAATAAAATCTTATACTTTAGATTAATGAGGAGGCGTTCTGGACAAAGGCCAGGTTAAGAGCTCCTTGAACCGATGGGCGTGTATGAGGAATGTGATGAAAGTGAATGAAGCCAGAGAAGTGTGTCAGGATCGTAGCAAATGGAAATCCGTAGTCTCTGCCTACCCCTCTGGGAAACAGGCGTGAATCTATGTATGTATGTATGTAATGCACATATGTACATGTTTTGAAGATATTTGTTAAAAAAAATTATCTTAATTATAGGTATATGTAATTGATATTATATGCAGTTTATAAATTATCTGAGGCTATTTCTGTTATTCTACCCATTGCAGTATACTGTTAGTTATATCCAATTACCTTCTGTATTAGCTATAAGGATAAATTAATTTAACTCTACACAAATGACATACCATACTTTGGGATATTGATTGTAAACAAAGTCTTAGTATGAAAGTTTTCTTTAGACAAGGAAGTGAGTAATGATATGCATAAAAGTACCTTATAATAAAAAGAAAATTAGTTACCCACCTTTTCTCTGTTAAAGAAATCTGTGAATAATGATTTTAATCGCTTCAAATCTTGATTCAAATCCCATGCTGGACCATTGAACACAAGGCAAGGTTTCATGCCAGCCAATACTTTAGCATTCTGAAACTCTGTCATTGCCTTGTAGTTGTCTGCGCCGAGTTCAATCATGTCTAAGATGCCGTAGTCAAATGTACGCCCAAGGATTATATTGTGAGGTCTTTTCTTTGAGTGAGAACCAACACCAAATAATGCAGCTTCTTTTTTGTAACATAATCTAAAAATAGATAAACAATTCATTTAAATAAACTCATATAACAAATCGGTACCTGCAATAAAAATTCAGTCATCTACTATATACAAGTCTGGTTGTGTCTTTATTTGTTATTTACAGGAAATACTAGGGTATATTGGATCAGGCTATGTTATGGTTTATAATCAAGAAATATAAACCTACTAAACACAAATGTGGGCAAAAGTTTATATCTCTCACATAGCATATACTCACTTCTCAATAAGTGTGGCATCTTCAAATGGAACAAAATCATTCTTGCGGGTAAGATAAGCGGCATCAGGTTTCTTCAAGTCATATATGTCTTTTAACAATTTCCGTGTACGTTCTGAAGGATTGCGTCCCTGTAAAAATAGACATTGCTTGGGTCCTTCAATAGCCTTCGGCTCTTTAGATTGTAGAACTTTCTTGCCCTTCCTAGTCGTGGGTTTTCTGACAAAAAACAAACAGCTTTATAGTACATCGATAACATGAAAGGTAAGGTAAGGTAGGTAATAAGCTTTTAGAAATAATCTTACTTTACTCTCTGCATTACAGCCATTTGTATTATAATTTGGTTTATAAACACGTGGATCTCATCAAATGACAGATCGCGCCGATTCGTGCCGCAGCCCCACCGAAATAACGTCAACAGAATGAATGAATTTCACAACTTATTACTATTGTTCTCTTCTTTCTCGTTCTTACCAACATGGTTCTATTGAAAATATAAAACCATAGAATGAGAAGCAATGCTAAATATAATGTTATTTACAATATTCGGTACCTACGAAACGCGTTCTTTTTTGACAGTTGACAATTACTAATGGTGCGTTCCACTTAGCGTTCACAACGCCCAAGATGCTCCTTTATGCTGCGGCCACACATTAGTTATATTTGCACCAATGTGCAAATATAACTATTGCGTCCAATACTCCAATGTGTGGATCAGTCTTTGACACAATGTGAACATTGCGTCCAATCACCGTCTTATGTCCAACACCGACGCGCAGAGTCGGTATTTTCAACAAGTTCAAAGGCGAGGGGAATAATAATAATAATAATAAATGGAATGGAAGGTGAATGCGCGCGGGCATCTTGGACAGAATGTACGGTGCAAAGTTGGTATTGAAGCCAATGTGTGGTGCAGTAGGTAGTTTAATTCAATATTGGCCATTCCAAATTAGAGCCAAGCTTGGACGCAAAGTTGAATCCAATAATCCAATGTGTAGCCGCGGCATTAGTCGTTCCACACACGACGACTGCTATCGTTGTGGTCGCGGTGAAAACGTCACTCATGACGTCATGACTCACGCTCACGCAAAGCTCACGACGACCCATCCCGAGAGGTGGGTCGTCGTGAGAGTTGAGAAAATTAGCGCTATTTAAAAAAATATAAAGTAACTAAGTTGGCGACTACGAAAATATAACTTTATTTGATGCAATTTTGATGAAATGATGAATACTTAAATAAGTAAAAAATTTATAATCTACAATGTTTCAGTTGTCAGTCTTTGGAATTCTTCATCAGAGTAACGATTGATTACATTATGTAAATCGTAAATACGTGGCCTAAGTTTTTCACGATTTTGTAGAATGGTATTCTACTCTTCATCTGAACTGGATTAACTAGTACTTTCTGAAGCATTATTACGACGCACTACCAAATATCCTACTATTGCCGTAAAATACATTTTGAATATATTTGAATGTACAATTAATTAAATACTCCACAAAATTATGAATACTAGATTTTGCACGCGGCTTCGCTCGCTCTAATGTAGATTTATGTTAAAATAGATTTTAGTAGTCTATATATTATTCCGATGAATAAACAATAATACCTACTGTAAAGTTTCATTAAAATCCGTTCAGTAGTTTTTGCGTGAAAAAGTAACAAACATCCATCCATCCTTACAAACTTTCACATCTATACTAATATTATAAAGCTGCAGAGTTCATTTGTTTGTTTGCTTGAACGCGCTAATCTCTGGAACTACTGGTCCGATTTGAAAAATTCTTTTTAGTTTTAGTTTTTTTTTATTCTTTTTTTCTTTCAGTTTTAGATAGTTTCATATATCGAGGAAGGCTATAGGCTATATATCATCACGCTAAAATCAATAGGAGCGGAGCACCAATGAAGAATGTTTCAAAATCGGAGGGTTTTTTTTCCTTTTAAGAGCTTCCGCTGCGTGCGCTGCGTAAACAGTTAAAGTTTCGCAAAAATCATGTATGACAGAATTGTTCCCCTTTAAAAGTTCTAAAATAAAAATCCGCGATAGTATATGTCTATCTTTTAAGGTTGGCTCACTATAACCTTTTTTATGCTAACCAAAGGAGATGTTTCATATTCGGCTACAAAATGTACGGTACATCAAAAAAGAGGAAAAATTACTAGAAATCAGGTAAAAATGCTATTCCAAGAATTTACTTGTAATTGAGATCGTACAAGATGAAAGTATTTTTTCTGTTATTGCCATATTCAATATGGCGGTACAATGGATTGTAGCATTAGATATAATGCGTTCAGAAATTGTATAATATGAACTGATAGAAGATAAATATCACAAAGTAATAAAATAAAAATACTTATATATACCTACATTGCAGCATATTGCGACTACAATAAGTACAAATAATTGTTAGAACCCGTCGACGTTTATCATACGATGGTATGATAAACGTATATTTATAGAAACGCACCAGTCTTACAGGTCCTGTGCATTTCGGAACGAAATATTCTTGATGACATTTTGACGTCAACACTTGACAATTATGTTTGTCAATGATTTCTTAATCATGTAATGTATTGAATTGTATTGTCGTTTGCGCGTGCGCTTAGATTTTCATGACTTCCGCTGTTATTTTGTTTTACTCGTTCTGACTGATTCCCTACGACTTTGGTTTTGTTTAACGGTTTTTGTGATAATATCTGCTCATACTTGGAATAAACTTAAGATTCTATTAGAAGTCGTAAAACGTGACAACACGCTATAAAGGAGCGATTCAATTCGCTGGTTGGTTTTTAAATACGCGAAATTCAATCAAGTCTTACTCAGCTCAGTTGCGTTTTGTACTTTATAGGTTATAAATTATAATGTCATTATGTCATAACCTCTATGGAGTATGGTCATAACATTCCGCCATGATTGTTCAGATAAACGTCAAATATATTCGATTTTTATTTTGTACATCTTCAATACTGTTTTAATGTCGATATTTTTTGTTTAAATATGTTTATTGGTTAATTTCCTAGGATTTTTAATCACGTACATGTTGTAGCCGGGGTCCCATACAAAAATGTAACGTCTCCTTTGTTCTAAAATAATGCATTATTTGCGAAGGTGTTTTTATAAACATGATATTAATCCTTATCCAAATAAATACGTTATTCATCACAAGTATTTAATTTAAAACAAAATTGCACTTTACATCATTCGATTTCAATGAATATCTTAGGAGATATCGCAGTTTTAAAATATCATCGCAGCAAAATAATTACCCATTACAGACATACAAATAACGTTTTTACTGGTTTATTCTGCGTGATTTTAAATTAGCACTGTAGGTATATTTATAAAATTTTGTGAAATGATTCTTATGTGCTTCGTGGATTTAACAAAGAAAGTTTCAGCTCCTTAAAATTGTATTATAGGTGCCTACGACCCACTCTCTCTTATTTGACGCAGACGAAGTTGCGCGGGTCAGCTAGTTTATAATATTAGTAGGAAGTAGGATATTAAATATATTTTTTAAATATAAATCCAGTTAACCAATAACTGAGTTTATTGGTCAGACTTACAAATTGTAACCAAACTCTTTAAGGTTTCGCTTTTTTTTTCTAATTGGCCATTTGTATTATTTACGTCAACGCTCAAAACACTCCATTATCCGTTCCACTTGAGTTTACAATTGTAACGCTCGGAAGCAAGTGAAACGGGAAAAGCCGTGATCGTTAGCGTGAGTGTCGTGAACGGTAAGTGGAACGCACCCTAAAGAGCAGTCCTTTTAGTGATCTTGAATGTCAAAATGCGAAATCAGTAGGACTGCCAAGTAAAATCGGTATATTTGGACCAAAACTCATTAAATTCGATAAAAATCAATAAAGGAGGATGCTCTGGCTTGTATGGATTCCAGTATCGGTTTATATTGGTATAAATATTTTTTGAGTCGAGATGAAAGTTACCTCAATAAATAGGGTATAATAAATACTTTAAAGAAAAAAGGAATTAGATTCCTTTATTTATTGCACATCAAATAAACAAATAATTAACATAATATATACACAAATTATTTACAAGAAATATTAACTAAAGAGAAATATAAAACAACAAAATTAAAAAGCGTCATAATATTCCTCCGCATCGTCTTCAATTGGCAACGTGCCCAGAAGACTGGCAGCATTGCCACGTTGAATGGCAATACTTATTCTCTTTGCAAAGTAAATACCAGCTCTCTGGTCACGTGAAGCGTCGATCAGCCGCTTAGCTAGGTCTCTATAAACAGACCTAGCATTTGGACCCCATGACCCCAGCGTTTCGACACTAAACGGCTCAAATATGTACTCACCAATAAGGTTTTAATATTTGCACCGTTTGTGCGTCTCCGCTGATGCAGCAACAGCACCAGCACAACCCGCTGTGCTAGAAAGATGTGATGGCGCAAGGGTGTCGACTGTCGACACAAGTTGCATCCCACACCAAAGGTCTAGGTACCCATTTTCCATGGCAGTAATAACATACCATCTGGTCTCTTGCCATCGTAGCGTACCAAGCCCTGTGGTTCAAGCTGAGCTGGGACGCCAGCGGTGACAAGAGAAAAATTAATATGATTTACGAAAAGCGCCGAGATTTTTAGAAAATGCTCTTTTAAAAACAGTTACTCTTACTTTGAACTTTATTATTGACAGTCGCGTACAGAAAATGTTAAATTTGTAAACATTGTGAACATTTTCTGTACGCGAATGTCTTTTTGGTCAATCTTTGGCAAAAGACAAAGAAGACAGCAATATTTTGTAAAACCTCCTTGTAGTCCAAGCAAAAAGACAATAACTTTTAGATCTCCACAAAGTTGCCATTTAAAACGTATGTAGTTTATAGATTTAAGGATAAGAGACATGCTTTCGTACTTCTCTTTCATGTCAATGGTATAGGCTATAGGAATCGAAGGTTTTGTATTTCCATTGTGTATAAACGCTGCTTTGAGACTGGTTTTAGAAGAGTCCACAATCAACCGCTCGCATTGGCTAATCCAAGCTTTATATGTAAAGGAGATACAACAAAGGAACATTTTTGGGCTCAATAAGAGGGCTTATCGAGCCCAAAAACGTTCCTTTGTTATCTCCTTTACATATCAAGCTTGGATTAGTAAAAACTTTGTAAAAGCTCTTAATTTCTTATTATCAGTGATGTATTCCAACATATTTAATTTATTAAAAGCAATTAAAATAGAAGAAGGCATTTTCGTAGGCAACTTATGAAAGACTAGCTGTTACCTGCGACTTTGTCCGCGTAAATTTTAACTAAAAAGTGTTTGTCTCCATGGAATCCTATTTTTTTTTTCTAAAATCAAAGTAGCCTAAGTTACTCCTTATAAAATCAGCTATCTGCCAGTGAAAGTCCCGTCAAAATCGGTTCAGCCGTTTCGGAGATTAGCCGGAACAAACAGACAGACAGACAGACAAAAATTTTAAAAATAGATGTTTTCCTATAGGTACCTTATATACTTTCATATGCATTAGATAAAAGCTGTTATTTTGATATTACAAACAGACACTTCAATTTTATTTATTTATAGATGTAGGTATAGATAGCGCTTTCGGGAAAAACCTGTACCATCGAGTTAAAAGCTCGGAAATCATTCAAATCGTAGGAACGAAATTTTTGGGAAATAAAATATCAGTAAACTATAGAAAATTAAATATTATTACTGAGTTATTAAAAAACTACGAACAAATGGGATGTAGAATGTTGAAAATTCATTTCTTACACTCTCACTTGATTTTTTTCTACAATACCAAGGAGATATTGGTGACGAACAGGGTGAAAGGTTCTATCAGGATATCCTTAACAAAGATATTGCAGAACTATAGATGGATCATTGTTTTAGCAAGATCATAGTCATTATCGTTATCCTTTTCAACACCAACAAATTGTCATATGCTAGAAAGAGACAACTTAATCGCCACATTCATTCGACACAATCTAAATGTCTCTATTTTAACTATACAATGCTAACTAATCAGATATTTTTCAATAGTGCAGTGCATAACCCGGCATCACGATTGTGTCGATGAAAAACATATTACTAGCTGTTGCCCGCGGCCTATCTCGCGTGAATTTCGGAGTTAATTTAGGAATTCATATTTACTATGTCTTACAGCAAAGGCCGATATTATTTAAACTTCCGCTTTGTATACCAAAGCGAAAGTTCTAATACTATGGGCCTAAAATTCGTAACAGCAGTTAACGCGATTATGCATATTTTTACTTTTAAGTGTTTATTCATTACAAAAAATATTGTGTTGAACATAATAATTAGTGCATGTCATTTCGATTAGGTTGTCACAGAATTAATTATGGTGTAACCTGGTTGCAACGCCTTAATTTCTTAATTCACGTTGTGAACTATATAAAATTATATGATCCATAATTTGTCTTACCTACTAATAACAATGACATTTAAATTTAACTTAAAGAATGTTAAATTTTACTTAAATACAAAATATTAAATTGAAACGTCATTGTTACTTTATGACGTGGTATGATTGAACATAGGCTTATATACCAAAATGTATTTTACAGGTATAGCATCCAATACCCCTAAAGTGTCAGTCATGTATCCTTTTTTCCCATTTTATAAGAGAACTCCGTACCTAAAATAAACTGACATTGGTCATCGGTAATTGCTGGCGTATTTTCCATCTCAAGAAATCATAATCTAAATAAGTCGGCCTCGATGGCGTAGTGGTTAGTGCAACCGACTGCTACGCCTGAGGTCGCGGGTTCGATTCTCGCACAAGTTAAACATTTGTGTGCATGAACATGGATGTTTGTCTTGGTCTGGGTGTTTCTATGTATAATATGTATGTATTTACAAAAAAAAAAGTATACAATTATGTATGTTTATCCATTGTCTAGTACCCATAGTGCAAGCTCTGCTTAGTTTGGGCTAGATGGTGTTGTGTGTATGTGATAGAATATTATATTATTATTATTATTATTAAATAAATAGCACATCATATTTTTCAATAGATTTTTATTTTATTCACGATTTTACAATGCAGAATAGCATGCTTAAAGATATTATCTTATCTTATCTTATCTTATGTGGGGGCCAGTCAGTGCAGACCGGCGACACTTCAACCCAGTGGGATCTTTTGTGTCGACACTCTCCCAATAACGACTGCCATAGATGTTCATGGCAGCCGGGACCGACGGCTTAACGTGCTCTCCGAGGCACGGAGCAGGCGATAATTGTCAATCAATACGCACATAATTTCGAAAAGTCATATAACTTCCGAAAGTCAGAGGTGCGCGACGTGGGTTCGAACCCGAGACCCTCTGCATTGCAGTCTGTTGGTTTCCCTACTGAGCTATCGCTGCTTCTTAAAAGCTGCTTTTTAAAGATATTAAAACCAACTCTGAACATAGGCTTACGTGTAAATTGTTTGTTATTACTTACTTATTATAATATGGGCATTTAAATACAAAACACACGTATATAATATACTTATTTTACGTTTATTTTTGGGTAACAAGTAGAGCATGTTAGGTGTTACTATAAAAAATATAAGATTTGACAATATAAAAATTATTTAATCTTTTAGGATAGGAGAATAATCACAGATACAACCACACATTATAATAGACCGGACATAACCAAATCTACCATTACACTCTTATAAAAACCCGCACTTCTTTCACATGCAAATTTCTCAATATTTCTTTAAGCTAAAGGAATCAAATGCTTTTACTCCGTTAAAATAAGATGGTGACCATAAATAATAAAAACTTCATAATAATAGTTTTAGGGCACTTACAGTATACTATCAAGAACTAAGTTAGATATTGTTCATACTATTAATTAAATATGTATCGATATTAACTATGAAGATATATTTTGCATTTACTAGTTGACGATAGTGGATGATTAAGAAACATTGTCGGCACTGCATGTGAATGAAGAATCCTACTCTGATATCCCTTACGAAAACATGATTCTTTAAATTATAAAGAGCTTATTTTTGTGTACACTGTGGCCGTCGCTATTCGTCACCTCTTCTTACATTTTATCTACACCCTTCTCAAGTCAGAATCAACGAAAACTCTGTAAAATAAAAATTATGTACTTAGCTTTTGTATGTTTCGAATCGACGAAGTTAAAAATAGTTCTTCGGTGATTCGTACCATGGTGCGAATCGACGAAGTACAAAAAAAGCATTCACTGTTTTACATCATGGGTGCGAAACGATTAATTCGAAATGGGTCCTTCTGCGATTCACACCGTGGTGTGAATCGACGAAAGACCCGTTTTAACTAGGATACAATAGGTACTCTCGCTTCTATTGCGAATCAAAACTTTTTTTGTAGAGTAGTAAAAGCAGTTTAACTACTCTACAAAAAAAGTTTCTACTACAACTAGCTTTTGCCCGCGGCTTCGTTCGCTTTAATTTAGAATTTGACAATGAATTCAGGTTGTACTCTGCTTGTAATAATATAATTCAATCATGATTCGAAAGAAACGTGGCGCCATCTATTATCATAAGAACGTTATTGTAGTTTTCCTCGGGAACAGTAATTTTTTTCGGATGAAAAGTATTTCATCCGAAAAAAATTACTTCTACTAAATTAGGCTACCGCCTATGTCCGTTTCTGTACACCTGATAATGTATGTATATGCACAATTTCAGAATTATCGGTTCAGTGGTTTAGGCGTTAAAAGGTAACAAACAAACAAACTCATTTTCGCTTTTATAATATTAATAGTTAGGATAGGATTAGGAAGTTAGAATTAAACTGATTTTGTATTTTATATAAGGTAAAACGTCACTATATATTATAAAACAAACTCCCCCGTCGCGTCTGTCTGTATGTTCGCGATAAACTCAAAAACTAGGCACTGAACGGATTAGGTTAATAATTAGTTAAGGTTTTGTGTAAATTGGTGGAAATATAACGTTGATTGTTGAAAATGTCGGAAACATCACGCTGACTGGGAGCTTTCATCGAAAACGCTGTCTAATCTCTTTGAGATATAACAAAACAATGTATGGTGGCATTGTTTCTCTTATATAGGTCTACGGAAAAGACGGCGATAGCATAATATGTCTATCTTTTAAGCAAGTAGTCTAGTTTACTACACACATTATAAATTTTAAAAAATGGTCATATATAATATGGTACCTAATTGAAAAGCTATTTAGATGGATACAGGATAAATCTTTATCAAATTAAAGTTAGTTATTTACCTAACCTACCTGAAAAGCTTTTTCATGCACATCTTGATAGCGCTTTACACCATACTAATAAAATGAATATGTTACAAATTATCGCAAAATAAAAACAAACGCACGAGAAAAAACGATCAAACAGTCTCACAACGACGAGACTCGCTTGATGCAACATGCTCAACGCAATAATCTGATGCCATATTGATGCTCTACTACTCGTGCGAAGCCGGGGCGGCACGCTAGTCAGTTATTAAATATTTATCTACGTTTTCCTCATTAAATAAGTAGATAACTATATACTGGATTAAGACTCGAGATCAGTACTTCCCACGTAAATAGCAATACATTAAGAAAACCAGTAATTTCCACGAAGCAAATAGGTACCTATCTACTACTGACCTATAGAATTACCCTTGTTGCTTTGAATAATTTTATCTATTTTCCCGTTCAAACTGCGTGTAGTACATTTATACATATCTCACATCTGTATCCTTGAGTGGGTAGGCAGAGGTACAATAAAATGTATTTATAACTATGGTATTACATCTACATTTAGTGGAGTTTAACCCTCGAGCCGGTTGTCTGAGGCAGTACCTACATTCTACGGAAGATCGAAGATTAATAACTCTACATTGTGTTCCGGTGGTACGTGGAACTTTCAGAGCTTTAAATAAGACACTTTGTTGTCAGAAAGGATACCAGTAATCTCTGACTCTTAATTGTCATCTTATGCCACCATTAGTCGAAAATTATATAACTGCCACGCTGCTGGACCCGTGATATAAGATTTTGCTTTAAATAAAGAGCGCGGTTTCGGTTTTTGGATCAGACAATGTTTATCGGGTTTTTGTAATGATATTCTCCATAGCCGCAGGGAGATTGGAAATTAACCCTTATTACGTAGTAGGAGTAAAACATACCGTAAAGCGTAATATCGGTATAATATATGTATATCTGCCTATTGTTCACGGCTATGTACCACGTGCTATAAATTGACACGGCATCGTAACCCGCCGCTGTTTTATTATTTAGTACTTAATAATTATTACAACATTTCAGTTGACAGATAATTTTCGATGCAAACAGGATCTTATAATTTGGTACTGATGGATGCAGAAAAACTGGTTTAATACAAGTCGAGACCGCGGCAAGGGATTTCTCAACATAAATTCACTGCGGTTTCTGTTTTCCAGCAATTATTATCGAACTAACGAAATAAGTGTCTCTAAACCTATTTTCTATGACTCAACAGTACCTATAATGTAATATTACTTTCCAACACTACTATCTAAAATTGCTTAGATACTGATGGCATAAAAATATGCATTACTAGCTTTTGCCCGCGGTTTCGCTCGCATAAAAGTAGGTTAGGTTAAGTTATGTTATGATCGGGCACGCCACGATCGTGGTATCGTGGCGGTAAGTCCCGTGTTCGAGGACTGGCTGAAGAGGCGGCTTGGCGCCCTCACCTTCCGGCTGACACAGGTAATTTATTTATTTATTTATGTATTAGGAAGACCAACAGCTTTGAAATACATAGTAGTGAATGACCGGCCATGGTTGTTTTGGCCGGTTCCTGTGTCGTATAGGCCGGCAAGAGACGCCCGGTTGTCACCACTGCGTCGACTGCCGCGACGTTGTTGAGGACACGGCGCTGCACACTTTGGCGGTTTGCCCCGCCTGGGCATCGCAGCGCCGTGAGTTGATCGCGGCAGTCGGATCGGTTGCCCTCTCGCTCCCGGCCGTAGTTCAGTCTATGGTCTGGAGTGATAGGTCGTGGAATGGCGTCGCCTCCTTCTGTGAGGAAGTGATTTCCATCAAGGAGGCGGCGGAGCGGGAGAGGGAGCGTTTAAACCCTCTCCCCAACCGCAGAGCCGGGTGCCGGAGGGCGCGAGACGACCTCCAGCCACCCTGAGGTTTGACCTGGGGGCGGCGGGCTTTCTGGTCTGCCCGCCATCCGTTCAGCACCAGGTCCGAGAGGCGGCGTGCGTGTTCCCACGCGAGTCTCTGTGTCGTGCCCGTCTCCCCTCTAGGGGGGGGGACAGTAGGGATTTATGTTAGTGGTGACCAGTGGGTAGGTCTTTTTGTGTAGTCATCATCGTCATCATCATCAGGCTATAATAGTCCACTGCTGGACATAGCCCTCCTCCAAAGAGCGCCATAGCGTCCTGTCTTCTGCTTGCCGCATCCAGCATCTGCCTGCAGTCTTTCGCAGATCGTCATCCCACCTGGTCGGAGGGCGTCCTACACTACGTTTGCCGAGTCGCGGTCTCCACTCAAGAACACGCTTACCCCAGCGGTGGTCGGTTCTTCGCGCGATATGGCCAGCCCACTGCCACTTCAGCTTGCTAATTCTCTGAACTATGTCGATGACTTTGGTTCTCTGTCGGATATATTCGTTACGAATCCTATCTTTCAGAGAAACTCCGAGCATAGCTCTCTCCATAGCTCGCTGAGCGACTTTGAACTGGTGGACTAACCCTACCGTGAGTGTCCATGTCTCGGCACCGTACATCATGACGGGTAGCACGCACTGATTGAAAACTTTCGTTTTCAAGCATTGCGGTATGGATGACGAGAAGACTCAGCGTAGTTTCCCAAACGCTGCCCAGCCCAGCTGGATCTTCCTCCTGGCTTCCCTCTCGAAATTGTTTTTACCTAACTGCAGAATCTGCCCGAGATAAGTGTATTCGGAAACGATTTCGAGAGGGTGACCATGTACGACGATCGGTATTGGATCAATGTGGCCATTGATCATGACTTTGGTTTTATCCAAATTCATGCCAAGACCGATACGTCGCGAGGCTGCAGCTAGACCGTCCAGCATCTGCTTCAGCTCCTCTAGCGACTCCGCCATTAAGACTATGTCATCTGCGAATCCCAGGTGTGAGATGTAGTCGCCGTTTATGTTAATGCCCTTTCCTTTCCAGTCCAGCGTCTTAAACATATCTTCCAACGCGCTTGTGAACAATTTCGGGGATATAACATCCCCCTGTCTCACTCCTCTGCGCAATTGGATGGGTTTAGACTGCTGGCCCTGTACTTGGACACTCATGGTGGCGGCTTCGTACAGACATCTCAGCACCTCTATATAACGATAGTCTACTTGGCCTCGCTGTAGGGATTCCAGAACAGCCCAGGTTTAGACAGAGTCAAAGGCCTTCTCATAGTCCACAAAGGCCAGACACAGGGGCTGATTATACTCTTCGGATTTCTGTATAATCTGCCTCACTGTGTGAATGTGGTCTATGGTGCCATATCCTCCGCGAAACCCGGCCTATTCCGGCGGCTGGAACTCATCGAGTCTCCTGGTGAGACGGTTCGTGACCACTCGTGAGAACAGCTTATAGACATGGCTCAGGAGCGAGATGGGTCTGTAATTTTTAAAGAGGGTTTTGTCACTCTTCTTAAAAAAGAGCAGCACCAATCTCCCGCCCCACGCCTTTGGAGTTCTCCCACTGTGAAGTACGGCGTTGAAGAGGTTCTGTAATTCCTGTATAACAGGGTCTCCTCCAGCTTTTAGAAGCTCTGATGTTACTCCGTCCTCACCGGGGGCTTTTCCATTTTTAAGCTGCCTCAGAGCTAACACGATCTCGTCTTGACTGATGTCTGGCAGTTCGTCGGTGTAGTGGCGTATCAGGGTGGCTCTGGAATCGTGGTCGTCTCGTCTAGAATTAGGGGCATGTGCAGCGTATAATCAGCCATAGAAATCCTCTATCTCAGCGGAGATCTCCGGCTTAGACGATATGGTCCTCCCGTCGTGCGTTTTAAGCTTCGTCAGGTGGCTCCTGCCAAGCTGCTGAGTGAATACTTTGGACCCTCAGTTTCGCTCTATCGCCTCTTCAATGAGGCGTGTGTTGGAGCTCCGAAGGTCGCGCCGTACCATCTTCGCAATCTGCTTGTTCAGGTCTGACCTCTCAGACGAAGTCGCTTGGGTGGTTTTCCGTCTTTTTGTCATCAACCCGAGGGTCTCAGCGGAGAGTTTGAATTTCTTGCCAGTCCGCTGCGTTCTGCAGAATTTGATGCCCTCGTCCCTCAGAGTTTCGACCAGATTATGTAGGGTCTCGTCAGCGTCATCGGTGGGTTCCAAGCAGTGGTGAAAGAGACTCAGTCGTATAAGTCGTGTAAGAAGCGACTAGACTACATTTTGACAGCTAAAGACTGACTTAGTCCTTTAACCCTTAGCTTTTAGTCTCTTAAGTCTTTTTAGTTCTCGACTAAGGTTTGCGTAGAATAAGCATAGTCTCTAGTGCTTTAAGGCTTATAAGGCGTGTTAGTCTTATAAGGCTTGTAAGTCTTTTAAGGCTTTTAAGTTTGAACTAAAAAGACTCGCCTAGGGAGTCGTGTATGATTGATTAGTTATGAAAAAGACTTAAATTTACTCCATCTTTTAAGAATTATCAAAAAGTCTAATCCCCATTGCAGTAACTACTACTAAGCACTAGCTAAACTCTAAAAGAAAGACTGGACAGCCAATATAAACAGAAATCCTACATCTTTTGTATCATTCATTAGAAGTAAAAAAAAAATAACCATATTAAGTTGTAAATAATCATTTATTTATTTGTACAATAATTTGTAGCTGTGTTAAATTGAAGATAGAAAGTTAAAGGATTTTCATCCATGATGATAGACACATTGACGCTCTAATGCTTTGCGTTTCCAAGCGATTTCGTTTTTTTGTAATTAAATTACCAGATTTGGAAAAAGCTTGTTCGCTTGGAACACTTGATGCTGGCACACAAAATACATCATATGCCATTTTTGTCAGAGAAGGTAAGTGATACTTTTGATTTGACCACCAAGACAAAACATCTGTGTCTTCTGTCTCAAGTGGTAATGAAAAGTACTTTTCTATTTCATTTTGGACACTGAAAGTGTGCTTGTAAATAGAAGAAAAAATGTTAATTCTGGTATTCTGTGACTGTATATTTTCTGACTCGCGTTGTGTAATCTGTTCGTGTGTGCCGTTTGCGTAATACATGTAAAAATAAGTTTTAAAACATAACAGTGTTTCTTCGTTTTCGTCTCCAGTAAAATAAGTATTTTTTAAACGTGGGTCTAATAGCACGGCAAATTTTGCAAAATTAGTATACAAATGCGGTTTAAATTCGTTAATTTTTTTAATCATAACTTCAACACACCTTTTGAATAGCTCGTTGTCAGTTTGATTCAAAACTTGTTCCCTTACGACATCGATTATGGGAATAACGTAAAATAGGCTAGGGTACTTAGACTTTGAAAGTAACAAAGTTGCATCGTAAAAAGGTTGAAGAAATCGTATCAAATCTTTTACTTGATCCCAGTTTTCTATCAGATACTGGTTGAATTCCCTTTTCTGCTGACATATGTGATCCAAAACATTACGCATACTATATGCACGTTCTAGCATCAAGTACACGGTGTTCCATCGAATGGGCATTTCCTAAAGAAGACTCAGTTGAGGAGCATCCAGTAATTTGCAAGTTTCAAAGTACATTTGCTTCTTCTTTGCCGAAAAATTTATTACTTTCACTAATTTTGAAACATCATCAATAGGCTTCTCAATCGTTTTCAATCCATTCTTCACAACTAAGTTTAATACATGTGCAAGGCACCTCGTATGAGTGACATTTTCGTAATTACTGTGAAATAATGTCAATAATTGCAATAATTTTACATTAGTAGCTTCGTTGTCAGTTGTAATTGACATGATTTTGTTTTCAATACCATAATTTTGCAATATTTCTATTAGTTTGTCCAAAATATTTTCGCTTTTATGCGGATATGGCATTAAGTCGAATTCCAAAATTATAGCAGTCAATTTTGATTCAAGAATAAAGTGCGCGGTGACGACCAAATATGGTTTATTTGTGACGGACGTCCAGAAGTCCAACGTCAACGCAATCTTACCTGGAACTGACTTCAAACACTCTATGATTTGGTTCTGTTTTTCTTTAAAAACTTTTTGCATGTTCAAATTTAATTGTGTGCGACTTAGTCCAGAATAATTTGGATTTAGTCCATTAATAAGTTTCTCAAAATGTTCTTCGTCAACAACTGAAAACGGATGATTTCCGTGGATAACAAAATTCAACACCAAATTGTCATAATATTGTTTATTACCAGCAGCCTCGTTCCGCAAAGCATTATGATGAGCACCATGTTCGTGTTTTTTGTAATGCTGCTTCAGCATAGAATGTGAAGTTTTGATTGAATATTGTTTAGTGCATAATTTACATTTCACAAATGTATCACTTTTTTCAAACTGTTCTAGAACTAATGACTTTCTGTTCCTCTTGCTTGAATTCATTATGTCCCGCGTTAAATAGTTATAATTATATGATCAAGTAGTAATCAACACCAAAGAGGAAAACAACAACAAAATGAATATTACTAATACGTCTTCTAACTTGCAACATGAGCAGTGAGCAGTCAACTGAACTCATTTATATTATTTTGCAGAATACCCGCAATAAAAAATATCAAAAGTATCCGTCCTTTCGCCAGTTAAAATTAATGTTACCATGGTTTATCGGAATGTTAGTGTTCCCGTGTATTGGAAAGTTTTTTTTACTTTTTTTACGAAAACAGCTCATTATAAGAAGATATTTATATTATTGTAAAACTATCTTTTAGTTACAAAGATTTTTAAATTTATTAAATAAGTACACATTGAACTTATCATTCATTAAAAGGTCTGCAAAACAGCTATCTACTCATGATAAGTGTATTTACAATGTAGACGTAACGTGAAAGAGCGTACAACTATTTTAAACTTTAAAATTGTATAAGCGACGTTTCAGAGTCTTGTTTAGCATAAAATACTCGATATAAAATAAAATTTACTTGTTTAATGTAATAAACATGTTGTATGTCCGACAGGGCCGGCAGGAGACCGAGAAAAAGGTTTATTGCGATTTATTAACCACGAATATTGCTGGATAGTTATTATCATTGGGACAAAGACTTAAAAGGCTAGCTGTATAAGATTTTATTAACCGACTAAGGTGTAAGCATTTTCTTAAAGGACTGAGTCGTTAAGCTGTTTAAGTCTTCAAGCTAGTCTTATTAGTCTAAAGATAGTCTTATTAGTCTAAAGATAGTCTTATTAGTTTAAAGATAGTCTTTTTAGTCTGAACTAGTTGTTTAAGTCATATTTTAAAGGACTTAAACAACTGAGTCATGTCAACACTAGTTCCAAGGCAACAAATCTATCCCCGAGAAGCTGCTGGAACTTCTCGGTATCCGCCATGATTTGGATTGGGTTAGGTCGGAGCGTGGACTTCATCAGGCGGTTTCTTTCAAGCTTTAAGTTGATATTCAGAGAGCCTCGGAGGGGTCGGTGATCAGAAGCGGTATTGAACCTGTTGATCACTGAGACATCTCTGAATATGTGCTTGCTATCCGTCATGATGAAGTCGATCGCATTTTTAGTCACAGTGTCGGGGCTTTGCCATGTCCACTTCCTTTGAGGCTGTTTCTTAAAGAAGGAGTTCATTAAGAATAGTCCCTCATTCTCAAGGAAGTTGACAAGCATTTGTCTCCTGTGATTCCTAACTCCATAACCATGTGGGCCTATTCGGGATTCGTTGCCAGTCTGGGTTCCCACTTTGCCGTTAAAGTCCCCCATAACAACATTGAAGTGAGCCTTAGTGGTGTTGTGCAAGGCTTTGGATATGTCATCGTACATATCCTCCACTTCATCATCCGAGTGTGTCGAGGTCGGTGCGTAAACCTGTATGACCTTCATGCTGTAGCGCTTGGACAGCTTATGGATCAGGTACGCTACCCTGGTCGACACACTGGAGATTTCTTCACCGTTGTTAGAGAGGGCCCTATTGACGAGGAAACCTACGCCACCCTGGGATGTTTTATCACCCTCGCGAAAGTAGAGAAGATGGCCCGAGTCTAGGGTTACGGTGTCCTCCCCCTCTCTACGGACTTCACATAACCCCAGAACATGCCATTTAATGTTCTCTAACTCCACTTCCAACTGCGCTAGATGGTGGTCAAGCCTCAGAGTGCGTCCGTTAAACGTAGCCAGGGTCAAATTTTGTAATGAATGGTAGCCTAATGTAGCCCGGGGATTCGTAGCACCCCCTGCCCCGCCGTTACCGTGGCCGCTGCCATGGCCAGGAATAGCGAGGCGGCCGGGAACTAGGGGCCATTTTCTTTTGGCGTGTACAATCATGGGCATGCGGGTTGGGGATCGCAGTTCAGTGGTGGATTTGTATAGCAGGGAACGCTGCTGCCCGCTCCCTGGTTTGTGTCCCTTAGTCGCCTTTTACGACACCCACGGGAAGAGTTGGGTTTCGTGTAGTGGCCTGCCGTTTCATACGGCGGGCCGTAACCTCGGCGAGGTCACGACTGCATGTGAAGGTCATTCGCGCGGCCCCACCGATAGTGTTTTGTCTAGGAACACCGTGGTAAGTTTAGTCGGTATTCCGGGAGGTACATTATTCTTACTCCGTGTTTTTCTTTTACCCTGGCGAGTCCGAAATAACCCCTCCGCCCAACACCGTGGAGGGGAATGCGCCACTGCATTCCTACGTAAAAAAAAGCCACGTTCGTGGCAATAGGTCCCATTTTTGAAGAGTTACTGGAGAGGTGGCATGGGGCCCTCACCTTCCGGCTGACACAGGTAATGACTGGCCACGGTTGATTTGGCCAGTTCCTGTGTCGCATAGGCCGGCAGGATTTCATTACTGGAGTGTCTCATAACCTCTTTAAGCAGCTTATCGCTGCTCGGCATAAACGGGATTCATTCATCAACATTCTTGGGATTGAGTAATTTTTGCTGCCTGTGCCCGCGATGAGCTCCTAGATATGTTAGAATTACGACTGTATTTCGATTATGATTGTATATAACGGATCATCGATTCCAGCAGGGATTTTAAAAGCTGTGACGTCAGCAGAACTGACGTCACTGTAATTTAATTACGTTAATTCTTTAAAAAAATCAACAGACCATTTTTAATATTTAGAACATTTTAATTTCAATTCAAATGTTTTAATAACCGACTGTTTGACTCTTCAATTTAATCTTGAACTTGAAAGTATTCGAAATACTTTGAACTCAACAAAAATATCTAGAAATCAATTCGTTATTGCTTAAAAACCAAGTTATGAATTTAGCAATTGCTTAATTACTTCAAAATGAATGTTTAAATTATAATGAGTAATAGTTTGTCGTCTCAAACAACAAAAAACCATTACAAGTCTTATTTTAAGCAATAACTCGTAAAAATCGCATAAACAATGAGGTAATTATGAAATAATCTTAGTAAATAAAATAGAGACCTGATTATAAGTCAATCAGCGGTAAATGGATGTATTAAAATAATTGGTTATATGGACTTGCACCAACATATTCGAACTACTTTAAACTCAACAAAAATATCTAGAAATCAATTCGTTATTGTTGAAAAATCAAGTTATGAATTTAGCAGTTGCTTAATTACTTCAAAATTAATGTTTAGATTATAATGAGTTTATAAATCTGTCGTCTCGAACAACAACAAACCATTACAACTCATTTTAAGCAATAACTGGTAAAACTCGCATAAACAATGTCGTAATCATGAAATAATCTTAGTAAATAAATAGAGACCTGATTATAAGTCAATTAGCGCTAAATTGATGTATTAAAATAATTGGTTATATGGACTTGCGCCGACATATATAAAAAGTAAATAACTTTTAACGAAAAGAATACAGTAAAATAAAAACAGTAATGCAGGTTAGGCAAATTAAAATTAAAAAATATTGCTCAAAGAATAAAATAAAATGAAAATAAAATGAATTGTGGAAAATAGAATAAAAAGTAAGACAATTAAACTAAAAATAATGAATGATAAACTATCGCTCAAAGAAAAAAGAACAATATAAACTGCAAGCGTAAAATAATTACAATATTGTTAGAAATCAAAAACAGCCTAAAAAAATAACAAACTTTCATTGTTGAATAATATTCAATTTTGCAAGATGGTTATTGTAATCGATATTTAATTAAATACATTAACAAATAAAGTTGAACATAATAATTGCTATCGCACAGCACGTCCGTTCCGTCCGCCGCTCGATGTCAATATGACTCGTTGCATGCTGAACACGCTTTTATAACCCGCTCGATCGAAAGATTCGTGACGTCATTTGTTTACGACGCTTTCCATAAACAATACGGCCTCTCCTGATGCTCTGACGTCCTCGTCAGGTCTGAAAGATTGACCTGCCTGGCAGTTCCAGTGAACAATTTACTCAAACTTTGCGTACCTCACAACGGCCATTGGCATAGGCACAAAATTCGCATACCATACAAATTCAAACATTGTAGGCACAGGCTCAAAGTTCGCATACATCACAATGACTGTTGGCATAGGCACAATACAAAACATGTATTGCTATTTCGCATCAATACGGTACCCCATCTTACTTTCTCCAAAATACACGATTATTTATCAGTTTAATATGGCCGTAGATAATACAAAATAATACTACGTTTTAAAATGTGTTTAGCGCCATCTATCGGATTTTGGAGTGAATTAATTTTAGTTAGTAGATACATTAAACATCAAAAATCTATATCGCGTTTCTGCGCCATCTATCGAGTTATTTGTTATTATAATATTTTACTAAACGTTAAACGTACTTTAAATGTAATTTTATTTGATTTACTGTATAATACCAAACTTCTTACGACAACTTTGTCAATTACCCTAAATAAGTGAACAGACAGAGATTAATTAGCTGAATGTAATTATTTGAGATAGATGTGCCTAAAATTACTCGGGAACAGATTTTTGTTTGGGATATCCGATTTCTACCGGGATACAGTAGATCCCTTTTTCTGTACTCCAGGCGTCACGTTGTCATTCATAAATAAGTTTCATAACAGTAAACCGAGTTGTTATTGCGGATGTCTAAAAGTAATGTTTTTGTATCCCTCGGGCACAGTACCTAGTTGTTTTCTGAATGAAAGGTACCCTATGTCCTTTAATGTACCCGTGACAACGTGTGTGCGTAATTTGATGATGATCGGTCCAGTAGTTAAGGCGTGAAAGCGTAACAAACAAACAAACGATTATAATATTAGTGAGGATAGTGCCAAAATAAAAATTCTCATGGTTTTATCTGCGATAATGACGAATGCCTATACAAATTTTCATCTATTATTTCAACCCTTTTATGCCCTTTTTTACAAATATAAGATCCTTTCCCAAGGTCTAGTCTATCTCTGTACCAAATTGCATTAATATCGGTTGTGGTTTAGACGCGATAATGACGAATTACCATACGGCCTCGGCTAACGGCCTCGATGGCGTAGTGGTTAGTGTAATCGACTGCCACGCCTGAGGTCGCGGGTTCGATTCCCGCACAAGTCAAACATTTGTGTGCATGAACATGGATGTTTGTCTTGGTCTGGGTGTTTCTATGTATAATATGTATGAATTTACAAAAAAGTATATATTATGTATGTTTATCCAGTCTAGTACCCATAGTACAAGCTCTGCACTAGATAGTGTTGTGTGTATGTGATAGAATATTAGAATATTATTATTGTTATTATTACAAACTTTCATCGCTTATTTCAACCTCTTCATGTCCTTTTTTACAACAAAAGGTAACCTATGTTCTTTTTCAAGGTTTAGTCTCTCTCTACCAAATTTCTTCAAAATCAGTTGTGGTTTAAGCGTGATGATGACAAATTCCTATACGAACCTTATTTCAACGCCTTCATGCTCTTTTTTACAGTAAAAGGCCTATGTCCTTTCCCAAGGTCTACTTCATCTCTGTACCAAATTTCATCAAAATCGGTTCAGTGGATTAGGCCTGAAAGTGTAACAGACAGACAGACAGATAGACAGAGTTACTTTCGCATTTATAATATTAGTAGGGAAGTAGGGATTTGCTCGACTTATAATTATTTTAGTAATTTTAGTTTGTCTGCAAAAATTTCAAACGTCTCTATAACAACGATAACCTATTATGCGCATTTTATAACTAACACTATTTCAACTGCCATAATGGCGCAGTGGGAGTGTATGGCTATGCATCTCTTATTTTCGGTGTTGCTGGAATTTCCGTTAAGAAGTTCTCAATAGCATCACGAAGTCCGATAAACGTCAAAAGCCTGGTATCCTATTACGTGGTGCCTAAAACCTTAGCTGGCTAAATGTGGGTGTAATAAACTTCTGCCTATTCATTCGGATATATAAGCGTGAGGATATGTGTACCTGTACTTAAGTGTGACTGAATGAATAGTGTAGTGTTTTACGTATTAACTTCGTCACTAGCAGTGCTCTGCGTTTAGACTAGTGTGTGTACACGGGAATTGTGTAATCGTAAAAAAGTTGCTCCGGACGTGGGTTTATTTGTGTTCATTTTTTAAAAATGATTGTCAATTGCAATACATGATTTAAGAGTTCTACGTTTGCATTACAACTTCATGTTACGTGGGTAAGCTAAACCAGAGCACAAATGCAATTCTTGTAAATCTACATAGGACGTAGTACAAGGAATCCTGAATATAATAATCTCGACACCGCCTGGCTGAGTCTTTTTGGTAGAGCTGTGATAGTTTCTAAAATAATAATCGATGCAGAGATGAATAGATAGATATAATAATAGTATGTAGCTGTTTCCATAAAAACTAGTTCTTAATTTCAGCTTCAGATATTATCTTCAAATATTATGATGATAGTCTGTCAAACGTGCTAATTTTAATAAATAGCTGTGTTACTATTCATATTTTTAAGAGTAAAGCAATGCTAGAAATATGTTTATTAAAATGAAACCAATCAGCGCAATGGCGCTTCAAGAGCATAAATTTCGATTCCACACAAATGCCAACTACTTAACATAAATAATAAGCTAGCAAGTCTAGTCTTTTCACATAAACACGTTGATTAAATAATTTCTATACTGACCGGTAATGTACACAAAGTAAATAGAAATAACTACAACGTTATGACGTAATTGTAAATTTATTTTCCACTTATAAAGAACCAGTTTTCAAAACACTAATGTCCTGCGCCAACCCAAGCAATAAGGAAAATGGTAGATTTTACATGTATTTACACGTGACAACGAAATTATTAACAACATATTTGTAAGAAATCTTATTTATGGCTGATAACAGTGATGATAACTCAGCAGGATCCCTCAAACCTCGGGCTTTCTTAGTAGTTGACGATGGGGACACTCGTTACAACGCCGTACTACAAAAGACCGCAGTCAACTTCTAGGTTGTTCTAGACTCTTTAAATTGATATTTTGCTGTTTTGTTGTCAGGAACAATTTTAAATTTAGTCCACATCCTAGCATAGCCACTCCCTATTTAAAAGTTGACATTTTGCAAAATATTGTGCTTTTAAACTCACCAATTTGCGCTGCGCGCTATCTGTTGGCTAGTTACATAGTTTTAGAATATCTCATTTAACGACTCACTACATAGTAATCTTGAAAAAATAATAAACACAGAGTTGCAAGATGGGATATTAAATGTTTTCGAATTTTCCCAAATATCATTAGTATCTGCTAGCTCGTGCAAATATTGTTCATGTGAAATATTATGAGTACGTTATCTGGATATCAGCAATTTTTATGCATGTAGTCATGTTTGCTTTTGAATTAAACATCGTTTTATAAAACCGGTACATACCAGACAAAAACCCAAATAAACATTGAAGACGAGTAAAAAACGAATAATTAAACAGGAGAATACCACGTATTAATAATATGATGGATGAGCGATTAGCAATATAATAATATTATTATGTAGCAGGCTTGTTCGCCACGATATTGAATAAGGTAAGTTATGTTTAGTATCTGTTCTGAACAAATAGCAAAGTAACACCAAAACATATAAACAATTAAAATCCCAGTCCCAAAAAGTACTAAATTAATCTTAAACTAGCTTTTGCTTGCGTAAAAGTAGGTTAGGTTATGTGTTAGTACGTTTTTTTTTATATAATGTAGCCTATGTTACTTGCCGTTAATGTGGCTTTCTAAAAGTAATTTTTTTTTTAAATCGGTTATTATGTGTTTAGTTAAACTTTACAAAAAAATTGTGTGTGTGTACCAGAGTACACAGGTAAGAAGTGAAACTTCTTTACGACATATCATTTTTCTACTATTAAAAAATTATTTAACTAACTTTAATATTAATATTTATTTCATAACTTAATAAAAATAATTCAAAGCAGATATTTAATGACTTAATCAATTACACAAGTTATGAATAAATAATTGGAATTATCTTTTCAAAGTAATACAATTATATGATGACAGTTAATCTTGTAGAAATGCAACGATTTTATAAAATTAAAAATGAATAAATAAATCATTAAAAACGAATAATTAAAAAAAGATGTACGTATACATATTTTTATTTTCTAATCGTGTTTTGTTTTATTTTTAAATTATTATTTAATTTATATTTGTTATTGTTTTTAGAATTAATAATGTTCACTAGATTTACAGTCATATTTATTAATACTTGCTAATTTTAACAGATTTATATACATTCACTGAAACTTACAATCAAAAAGTGAGGTTAACCTCAAATAAATATTAAAATCATGCTCATACGTGTTGAATTTATAAAACGAAATATATAATCACTCTCACTTTTCTTGTAAATTCACTTAAATTTGAATAAGTCTTTTTATTTTATCACTTTCAAATTAATATATTGTTATTCTTATTTCAAACCAAACTTCAAAACTAATATATTGTTGTTATTATTATAATATATTACATTATAATCTTTACGTCACTATACTAAACTTTGATGAAAAAAGCAACATGGCGCGTAACCGAAAAACGTGACGATTTTTTTTTACACTGCTACAAAATTTCTCCCATACGTCGATAAAGAAGTTTCACTTCAAAACAAACAAAAAATGAAATCTTTACTTTTTATAAATTAGTATAGTAAGTAGTTTTTGAGTTACTACCTTACAAACGAACAAACAAAAAATCGAATCTTTCCTTTTTATAATTTTAGTATAGAAGTATAGTTAAAACATATTGATAACGACTATTTCTAAAACGTCACGACAAAGACGAGCAAATTTATTTTGTCGAAATCTTTGCAGCGTCATAAAAATATATTTTTTAATGTGCAACTAAAGTCCTTCGTACGTACCTGCGTTAATTGGTATACCCTATATGAACTCTTTTGCCAAAAACCATAAACATATTAAAAAGGTTTTTGCATATTATGCACTCATGTTAGACAAATACCTTTTAAGTCAATAGCATTCATAGTTGTTGAGATAAGCAGCTTTGACAGATAGATGGACAGTCAAACTCGCACTAAAAGGTTCATTTTTTGTTAATTTGGTACAGGTATGTAAGATTTTCGTACAGAAACGTGACATGCGAAGTTTTATTAAGTTTATTTCTTAGCCACGGGACGCCTTGACATTGCATTCTATACAAATAAATAAAATTGAAGTGTCTGTTTGTAATGTCAAAATAACAGCTTTTTATCTAATGCTTATATGAAAGTATATAAGGTGCCTATACGAAAACATAAATTTTAAAAATTTTTGTCTGTCTGTCTGTCTGTTTGTTCCGGCTAATCTCCGAAACGGCTGAACCGATTTTGACGGGACTTTCACTGGCAGATAGCTGATGTTATAAGGAGTAACTTAGACCAATTTGATTTTAGAAAAAATAAGGTTCCGCGGAGACAAACACTTTTTAGTTAAAATCTACGCGGACTAAGTCGCAGGTAACAGCTAGTCATAAAATAAACTTAATACAAATACCTAATACCATATGAATTACAAGCTTTTGCCCGCGGAGTCGCCTCGGAATAGGTTTTCTTTTGGTTGAAATGTACCCTGTGTCCTATTTAGTAACCTTGACAACTGTGGAATAATTAAGGCAAAAGCGTAACACACTAACAAACATACTCACATTCGTATTTATAATATTAGTTAGGTTTGTAGATAGATATTGATATGATGACGCCAGCAACCTTTTCAAGTTCAATAAAATAATCACTATGCTTCTCAAAAAGATTATAGATTTTTTTCAACAGTGTCACTAACAGCAGCTTTTAGGAGTAGAATTAGAAAATAAATAAAATGAAAAATAAAACCAAAAACATTTTGTTTGTTTGTTTTAGTTTGTTGTTATGTTGTTATGATTTAATCTGCTGTAAACATAGTGCTTAATAAGTTTAGTATAGAGATATTTTTACAAAGGTATGTGTACGAGCAAACCCGTACATATTAATAGTTTCAGTTTTATGCTGACATCGACGCGCAGCGAAACACATAATATTACCTATAAATTAGTACATCAACAATATATCAGTAGTAGTTGTAAACAGCTTTCGGGGTGATCTATCGCACAATTTACACTTTCACCGCGTGTCGATCACTATCAAATCCATTGTAAATCTGTGTAATTCCTTTCATGCAATATAATTATTTTTATTATATCAAATCCTTTATCTTTCATTTATCATACGAAATCGTACATTTTGGTACTTCAAGCCGGCGCCTTTATTCCGCAATCAGTCAACCGGTAAATACCTCAATCGGGAATATCCGACGGATTATTTTTAAATATAGATTTAATATTTGAACTTTTTTATATAACAATGTTAGCAAAAATTCAAGTGTTTATGACTCTACGTAAAAGGAACTAAAAAGGGGTGATGAGATGAAAGAGGTGGTAGACTGCAACTGCTTTCATGCTAAGCCATGCAATTATTAAGCTGGTCCGGTGACCTGAGTGTGGTTATCGGGGTAAGCTTCTTAATTGCATCTCCTAGACTAGATAATTGACCGCTAAACGGAAATAGCATGGGTGCAAATAATATGGGTGTGATATATACCTATGTATACTTAACTAATGCTTCAGGGATATACCTGATTTTGTATTGCTGATATAAACAGGCAAGTACATGACAGATGTAGGTATGTTGCTAAAAATAAAATATCACAAACTCATAGATAATCCACCTACAGTTCTAGAGAAACCGCATTTGAGTTCCTAATGGTAAGTAAACCTTGACCTCTATATTTTAGAATTTATAATAATATTTATAAGGCTACACACTAAATAGCAACACATTCACTATAGTGTAAATAACCAAAAAATTATCAAGTTATCAATAATTTAGATTAAACTCGGCTCAACTAGAGAATAAACTAGAAGCCATAGCCAAGGGCTTAGTGGAGAACCCATTAGACTGCTATGCAGAGATTCTTAGGTCGATCCCACCACACGCCCATTTTCACTGTTTTTTACGAATTTTGTAAATTTATGCAACACCATAGTTAACTTGCTCGCTTTATCGAATATTATCCTGAGGACACCCGCACAGAAAATCTCATAAATGTGTGCACTCAGTCGTCGACCACATTGGTGGTGCGACTGTGGTGGACTGTAGCCAACCATCCTCACATTGAGGGAGGCCCGTGCTCAGCAGTGTGACAGTTTATAAATACATCAATATAAAATAATATATTTATGTATTATCGGTAACTTTGTGATCTAAATGGTTAAATGACTTCTTGATATTGACTTTGATATTATTATAAAATTGGTTACAGTTCGATTTAATCCCTCAATTTAAATCCAGAAGAACTGTCAACTGAATGAATAAATAATTTTGGATTAGTTTCATATAATGTAAGTACTGCATTATATGAAACTAATTAAGGCAGTATTTACATTCAGTATATTTGTGAAACCTATTTCAAGTTAGTTGGGGATAACGAGAGTCGTTTTACCTTTTTATTATCTAATCAATCTGATATTTATATTTCTGCAAATTACTTAGTAAATTACTTAATCAATATTGTTATTGATTGACCTAATCCTAAAAAACCATTAGGAGGGTCCTTTAATAAACTAGGGGTGTATGTTTTGAAAATATTCTTTATATAAATTTGAAAGTCTGAAATATACCCAATCGCTGTAAATGATTGAAGTTAGTATAATTATGTGAGACGGTAACATAATCATGATGATCTAATAATGACCTTACGACCGATTTTCTTGTCAATCTATTTAATAAACTAATTTAAAGTAAGTATTAAAACGAGTTTATAAAACATACTATTTTGACGTTATGAATCTTACCATATCTAAACAACGTCGAATTCCCGCTAAACTGGTTTAAAGGTTTTTCCTCAGGCTTTTGCATTGAAGCAGATTAGGATTGGGTATCACATATAATTATATTAAATCTTTTAGACGTAAAGATATCCCAGTGTTTCGTCACAGACAAGTACGAACCGTGTATATACTGTTTGATACGTGAGTCTGTTTGTCAAAACGTGTTGGAGCGTGGTACTGAGCGTTGCTGCAGCCTGCGCGCCGGTGCGATCGCTCGCCAGTCGCCGCATACTTTGATATCTCGCCGTTTGTGTGACATCTTGTCCGGTACATTCAGCTGAAAGCTATCAATAAAAAGTAAGTGTTTTCTAATAATTAATTTATAAGATTAGCCTGAACAGCGTATAATTATTAGATTTTTAAAGATAGGGCCAATATTTGTATTGATATCTGTGCTGTTACTAGTTATATTAACTCATTTATGGACATACAGACATTTTATAGCTCTGATGTAGAGACTATGATTTAATTTGTAATATTTATAAAAATAGTTTTTTATAATTTCCCTTAGGAGTAACTTTAACTAATACTAATGCTGAGAAGCTGAAACCTAGTTTTCGGTGTTAAATAGATTAACCAAATTCAAAGCGATATTTTGATTTGATAAATTAGTCGAGTTTATAGATACTTACGAAGAATGTCCTTGTTAATATACTAGGCCAGGAAATGTTCCTATGTTCACCGAGGTGATTTCCGCTAAACTAGTCTGTGAATGTCATCTGCTTTTAGCTGCCATTTTAAATAAAATATACCCAGTTATTTATGCGTGTGAAATTACAATAAGAATTACTAAAGCTTCCTTATTGATAGCGTAAGACATATTCAGAATATGTTGACCTCTTAATTAGATACTTACGAAACTGCAATATTATCTGTAAATTACATCACTCTAGACTATGCGATGTTATCATTACTAACATAAACATCGACTTTATTATTTAAATAAGGATCAACGGCAAGGTGGCAATGAATGACTCTTTAAGTTACACGTTTCACATTATTTATCTCACACATGTTTTGGATACCGTTACTTGTTTTATAACTAAGTATATGGTATATTAAATAATAACTATACTTTCAAACTATGTCAATATATATATTCTACCTAAAAAGTTGTCTGGTTTCTCATTCTCAATTATGGGACATAAAACGCGGCGAGAATAATTTTGTAAATTGACATTTATCGAGAAAAAAGTAATTTGGCACGAGATTGTACAACATAATGATGCCGTCTGGGTGAATGTCCTCCTTGTAGTTTTCCATCCCAGACGGGGCATGCCTCCCTATCGATACGCGACGGCGTACACAAAGCTAACATTGATTACATGCATGCGTAACTTAAAAGTGAATAATACTTTCTGTAAATAATAGTTAACAATCAAATTATAAACTTTTAGGATTCTTAATGAAACTACTTGTATTCATACTCACATAAACGACAAATGCGTATTTGTTGATGTCTTGAAAAACGATTAAATGTTACAGTAAGTTACCTAATTCAAGAATTTTGCAAATATTATTTCTTATACTTACTTTACTTATATAAATATCTATTATCAAAAAATTTTTTTACGTTTTTCTTATGGATTAATTATAATAAATTTATTAATATTACATAGTTATGTAAGTAGTATGAGTTGTTTGAAATAACTTATCTTTTTATGTTTGTGATGGTAACATAACTATTATCATACCATCCTCCAGACCGAATTTCGGCCACGGCGCGAGGCGGCCAGTCTTAACGAAGAGTAGCAAACTACGCAGGAGATATAATAGTGCACAAATGTGTTACAATCACAACACACAAGTGAACTCTTGGTTCCCTAACTCTCATGATCCGATGGGACGATAATCCGACACGACCGGAGAGAGATCAGGCGCAGGTCCAACGGCTTTACCTGTTTTCCGAGGCACAGGTGTCTTACACCGCCAACTTCCTAACTCCGGGCTGCTATTGAGATTTCTTAACTTAAAAACATAATAAATCTTTGTTGGCCCGACCCAGGATTCGAACCCGAGAACTCATGCACAGCAGTCGCCTTTCACTACTGCTGCGCCATGGAGGCAGACATAAAACTATTATTATTGAATATTTGATGAAGTTATTTTACTTTTTTTTATTATCCTTATTGATTAAAAATACTACTTAGTTATCGCTAGGTACGTAGGTAATTTGTTTTTGGTTTCGCTGTTAAAATGCGGGCACGTGCGTTTCGATTTTAGTGTTTTATTTTATATTAAGCGAACAATCCAAATGCTCCCCTTATCACCAAAGTAAGCGAAGCGAAAATCTAAAATTATTAGATTTGATTACCGTTTTTGTAAATATTAGGTACTTACATAAAAGTATAAAATGATGTCGTTAACTAGCACAGTTTTTGATAAATCATCAAACATCATCTACAATCTTATGTAAATTAATAATTTTATTCTTTATGAGGAAATAAATGACCTTAAACCTGGCAACCAAACAATGTTTTGCAGTAGTATTTTAGTGGTGTAAATTATGAAACTAAGTAAATAACGGTCGGCTCTAATCGGCCTCGGGGGCGCAGTGACAAAGTGGTGAATGTGACTGCTGTGCATGAAGTCTCAGTCTCGATTTCCGGATGGCGCAGTGGTTCAGTTTTATGATTAAAAATGAATTCTCAGTGGAAGGACAGGGTTTGGAGTTCCAAACCCTGTCCTTCCACTGAGATAGTTATGTCCAGTAAACAACAATACGCTTGCTCCTAGTGGTGAGCTAGAGTGACTCGGGAAGTACCCGTCTTGTAGGCCAAAATGGGAAGACGTATGGATGTACTTTGGGAAGTGAGTGAGCCTTATACAGCTCCGGCACCATACTGGAGATATGGGAGGCGGCTTCTCCGTCAGCCTCAGCGAGGATATCGTTAGCAACTCCCAGAGTTCGCGAGTGGTGAGCGGCTTTATTGCTCCGGCACCTATCTGGACAATAGATAGTGCCACTTGGGCACGAGGTAGCTAGCTTACGAGAACCGGGTCTCAGGATTTGGGGACAAGACCTGTCTATAACTGGTCCCTGAAGGTGCTTTCGGGCACTGGAAGGTACAGCGGCTCTCACTATATACCGAAAGGTTGGTGAGCGGGAACGCTATAACATAAACTTGAGTAGCCTGTAGAGGAAGAGTCTGCTCCTAGTAATGACTACCGGTACCCCGTATAATAAAAAAAGAATATTGTCTTTAAGGAATATTTTATAATAAAATATTATGAAAGCAATATTTTCAAAGAACAGATTTCCTAAAGGTATCTTTACCCATAAAATAAACTTGCTAAAATTACTCTGAGAAATGACGAGTATTGTCACATTGACAATCTATAGTATAATATTATAAAGCTGAAGAATTTGTTTGTTTGTATGGTTGAACGCGCTAATCTCAGTAACTACTGGTTCGAATTGAAAAATTATTTTAGTGTTGGATAGTCCATTTATCGAGGAAGGCTAGGCTACCTATATAACATCACGCTACTAGCGGAGCAGACAAAACCTACACCAACGCGAGCGAAGTCGCAGGTAAAATCTAGCATAATTATGTTTTATGAAGTGTTTGTGCACAGTCTTGTTCTAGTCGTGGCAATGACTTTCTAATCAATTGTTAATATTTTAGAAGCGTCAGTCTGATCTCAAGAAATCTTGTTAAATATTCATGCATAGGAATCGCTTATCTACATGTAACTAATATTCTGTTCACGTCAAAGACTTCGGTTAGATTCTGAATAAGTAAGTTCGTAAATAGCGGAGCAGATTTCGCGGGTCCGTTTCTTATTTTGAAGTCCAAAGGTTGTGAAAATAAGACCTGTAAAGCCTACATCTCGATATTTGTCTGCATGTCAACTAAAGAGATACATCTTGAGCTTGTTGGTGACCTTACTTCGGAAGCTTTTATTGGTGCCTTTCTTTCGACGCTTTGTTGCGAGAAGAGACAAATACAATAACTTCTGGAGTGACCAAGGTCGTAATTTTGTTGGAGCTAGTAATGAACTTCGAGATGCCTGGAATGATGCAAATTTACAATTCACAGGAGACATAGCAGAGACATTAGCCACAGATGGTAGTCAGTGGCATTTTATTCCTGCCAACAGTTCCTCCTTCGGAGGTTTGTGGGAAGCGGGCATAAAGTCAATAAACTACCACCTGAAAAGAATTTTTACAAGTCACCTTACTTTTGAAGAAATGACAACAGTACTGGGCCAGATAGAAGCCTGTCTAAGGCGATTATCACACGGCACCGCGCACCACCGCGGAGGGCGGTGGCGGTAAAGCGGAAGAGTACCGCTCGACCGCGCGGTCGGGCGGTGTACGTGTGTTAGGCATCAACGGATTTAGTAGAAGCCAAAGCGGAGTATTCCGCTTTCGGCACCAATTTTGTCGGCACCTAAGCTATTCCACTTTCAGCACCAATATGTATTTTTGCTTGGTGCCGAATGTGGAATAAAAAAATATATTAAATTTTATTCCTTATTCAGCACCTGCGGTAGTGTTTAGTGATGATATTTATAACAAATTTATCGATAAAACTTGCAATTGTTTTTATAATTCAGTCTGTTTATAATATTTAATGATATACTGATTGACAGTTATTACTACTAATCAAATTAACTCTCCTCTCCTTTGTTATTCGCGATACATCTATATCTGCAAAACAATTAACAAAAAGTAATTCACAGACTATATTCATATTATTATAATAACTCTAATAAAATAGAAGTTAAGGAAGCAGAACACTGTACCTAGTGAACATAAATTATTTATAAAAATATGTGTATTTTTTTATATTATTTAATAATACATATTAGGTATGTGATATATTAAAATTGAAGTAATAAAAGTACAGATGATTTTTATCGACAAGTTTTATTTAAGAACTTTGTGCAAAAGTACATCTCATCACTAATGAATATCGTAGGTGCTCAATGAGGAATAAAATGTAATATATTTTTTTATTCCACATTCGGCACCAAGCAAAAATACCTATTGGTGCTGAAAGTGGAATAGCTTAGGTGCCGAAACCATAGGTGCCGAAAAAATTGGTGCCGAAAGCGGAATACTCCACCAATGCGACATGAGATCCGCTTCACCGCCTACCGCGGCGGTGCGCGGTGCCGTGTGTTAATCGCCTAAATTCAAGACCTTTATGTCGTTTTGATGATACATTGGATTATATGAACTTGATTGGAGAAGCTCCAATAGTCGTCCCGTCACCTTATTCAAAAGACGTAAGAGTTATCACGCTGACAGCACACTTAAAAGCTGGATAATGACTTGTTTCGCAACCCGGTTCGGTAATAACTGCTCTTTATAGCAACTTATTATAAAGATTAAAGCGTAATAGCAGGCTGCTTATGATTTACTAGCTTTTGCCCGCGGCTTCGCTCGCGTAAAAGTAGTTTCGGTTAGTAACTGTAATTTCTAAAATTAAAATATGAGGCATGTTCCTGCCTGCCTATGTTCATGCCTGCCTTCCTAATAATGAAAGGATTTTTAAAATCAGTCTTGTAGTTTTTGTGTTAAACCCTTACAAACAAACAAACAAGAAATCAAATCTTTACTCTTCATAATATTAGTAGCTATAGATTAATATGGTTCGTTAGACATAAATCGCCAAATTAGCCTGCAATATGTAACACACGGTGTTCATAAGGCTCGCGAGAAGTTAAATCAGATTGTTTTATTAGGTACGAATTATACATACCTTCCTATAAATACGTTGTCCGATTATATTTATCGTACTATATTAGTTGTAGTACTGACAGCAAGGATTTAGTCGCGATTTAGTTAGTAACCCTAACCACACAGCTTTGAGTAATTTGTGTTCGATCTCACACGTAACAAAAATTTGTGTAAATGTTGTGTTGTTATAAAATAAATATGAATTGACTATTTTTACCCGCGGTTTCACTTGGGAACTTTACCTTTTTTTTGTATAAATTAATTCCTTTTTTTGTATAAATTAATTCCTTTTTTTGTATAAATTAATTCCTTTTTTTGTATAAATTAATTCCTTTTTTTAACAACGTGTATGCGAAATGTCATGATGAACATTTGAGTAGTTAAGGCGTGAAAGCAAAACAAACTAACTCATGTTCGCATTCATTCGACTCGATGGCGTAGTGGTTAGTGTAACCGACTGCCACGCCTGAGGTCGCGGGTTCGATTCCCGCACAAGTCAAACATTTTGTGTACATGAACATGGGTGTTTGTCTTGGTCTGGGTGTTTCTATGTATAATATGTATGTATTTACAAAAAAATAAGTATATATGTATGTTTATCCATTGTCTAGTACCCATAGTACAAGCTCTGCTTAGTTTGGGCTAGATGGTGTTGTGTGTATGTGGTAGAATATTATTATTATTATTATAATAGATATTAAAATTAGAATTTACAAAACCTAACCCTAATAACTTAACAATATAACTTAACAATATACCTGCCTACCCTTATAAGATAGAGTTAGCCAGAAAATGTTAAACCTATAATTTCCCAGCTAGCACGCAAACTTAAGCGTCAGGAGCTATCAGTCAGTCAATAAACAAAGTGACACCAGAAATATAATTAAAATGTAGGTATGTTAAACTTGTTCTCTTATCTAACCAAATTATGTATTCATGTTAATTAACCGTCACTTATTTACAAACATTACAATCAAAATGGAACGATCGTTACAAAGCACTTCATGCGTAGGTACGTGCGTAGACATAATAATTTCGCAAATTTTGAGAACTTAAATTTTGCATGTCCGCAATATAATACAAGAATACATGTTGGGCATCAACAACAAAAAGTAAAATACGTATATTGACATCTATTTTACAGAACAACAGGCAGATTTTACGGATTTCCACATGCTACGATCATGATTCATGACATATTATTGTTTCACTTTCATCTCAATATACACGCGTGCTCGTCGTATCTGCGTAGATATCTACATAATAAATATAGTAGGTAGTAAAGGCGTACTATCTACTATTCATTTGGTCTTCTGCCATGAGTTTTCTTAACTCCCGGTATATATTTCCATGCGTGTTGATTAGTTAGCCGACGATTTCACTTGACGCGCTTTAAGAAAACGTACAGCAGGATACCTACGCTTCGGAGCCTTCTGTTACAAGTATTTTATATTGAAAAGGAGCCCCCTCTACCACTAGGTTAAGAATGACCAAATATTTACGAAAATAAAGAAATTTTATTTATTTATTTATTATACTACGCTGACGATAAAAGCGGTCGGTAACACGTTGTACCTACAGGAAAACATCGGAGAAATAAAAAATGTACAGTGTATTTTTGCAGACTAGAAAATGTTGTGTAAAAATTAAAACTGACAATGATAAGTGCTTAAAGTAATTTAGCTATGTGCTGCAATTAAAATTTAAAGTTTTATTAATAATGCGAAACATCAAATACTTATTAGTTAACGATCGCGATGGCGACGTGTGTACATTTGCGAAACAACAAATACCTATTAGTTAATGATGACGTGTGTACAATACTAGCTTGTGATGTACACAAGTATATCATGCGATGATTCAGTGCTTTGTATTGAAGATAATAAGTACAATGTTTACATGAATGATGTCGTGTGGAGGCTCGCCTCTGTTTCACTGATACTAAAGATTGACGCAACAACGCGCGATCGCGACGCGCAGACTCCTTCGTGGCTGATAACAAAAAGATACAAAGGTCAAACCAATTATTTATTTTATGTAAACGTTCTGCACTCTTGGATGGATTGGCTGATAAATAAACGACAAACTTATCACCATATTCAAATATACATAATTATGTTTCTATATGTATGTCAGTGCCTATATACAACCTTGATTAAACAGTGAGGCTTTATTTCTATCTACATATATTATGTATTACATACAAGCTCTACACCAAATTTCAGTTCAATAGGAGCAGTAGTTTAGCCACAGGATAGATTTTTAGTTTTGCTAAACTGCAACAACTTGTATCTGTCCTAACAGCTGACCGAGAGTCTAAGCATAGGTATCTAAGGTCATGCACCTTAAAGCGACAAAAATGTAGGAGACGTTGCCGCTCTGACAACAGTTCTCTGGCAACTCTGCTCTTGAGTAGAGTAGAATTGCCACCTTTTGTCACATCTAAATATCTTGCAAAATAATTAAGTGCACACGTATACATGGGACATTTAATGTAACGCTTAATACAAAGTTATTATAAAGAAAAATTTACAATCTAGTTTTTATTATAAGTATAATCTTTAACAACCCTCTCGTGAGAATAAAGTGCCCTACTGCTTACGGCAGACTTATGAAATGTGAGAAAATTTAAGATCTATTGAATTCCTTGTAATGTAGTATTTTAATTATCATCGGCTTTCAAACCTAGCTTTCTTTCTTTCTTTTACTGTTAACCACCGCCCATATG
Organism: Catocala sponsa; assembly: GCA_963564715.1. Classification (NCBI taxonomy): domain Eukaryota; kingdom Metazoa; phylum Arthropoda; class Insecta; order Lepidoptera; family Erebidae; genus Catocala; species Catocala sponsa. The sequence continues at coordinate 12,634,919 of OY751338.1, read as the reverse complement.
GTTACATCCTTATTGATATAAGATATTAGATACATAGAAAACCATTACAAATTATGTTATTAGGAAGGTTCATAAAGAGGTTATTGAACGTGTAAAAAAATGTCTCTACTGTAGCTTAAGCAGGTCATTGGCCCATGGGATGTAAAATGTTAACGTATATATGTATGGTAGGTACGTGTAATAATACAAATTGCACACAGCAAATAAGAATAATAATAATCAAACCCTTGACCACCAATGACAACCACATGATGACTCATCGGTCATTTGTCTCAAGGAATGGTGGTCAGAGCTCATCTTACCCCCTTAAATTATATCAAGTATGTAAAATGATTTTGACACAAAATCTAAATTTGTTTACATACTATAGTATAATTCCTAAAATTTTAATTTATTATTTTATTTATTTATTGTATGTATGTTAAACATACGTCAATGGCTTCAAACAGGACTATGATGAAAAAATTAACCGGAAACTAGACACAATGTAAAACAACATTGTGTCTGCCGATGGGTTTGTTTAATTTTTTGGTTTTTATTGGCTCGACCGTTAACCAAGAGTAAAACAAACGATTTGTAAAAAATATAAATAGTGCGTATTCCTAGTCAAGTTTCTTAAATTTCATTCAATGGAAACAAAAGAGATTTATAAGTCCTTGTTGACTTCGTTGATAGAAACATTTTAGGAATAAATATAGTGATATGAAAGGTCTAAAAATGGTTACTAATGCTATACTTATCGAATTTATCTTAACAAGTCATAAAGTTGTGAATATTTTAGCTATACTTAATAGAGACGTAATTATATGTTGCAGCAAACGTGTCTATACACGAGTCCGCTGTTGACATACCTATATTGCAAAAAACAATTATCGGTCATACAGAAAATAGAAAAAGTAATATTGGATATTGCCGACTGCATGAAAACATACATAGTTTTAATAGTTCAAGTGTCGTGTTTTTTAATTAAAAGTCAATAAAATCCGTATTAAATAGTTTAATTTCAATGTTTGAGAATATTAAACCGTTTTCAAAAGAATGAGGGAACTACTTAGTTTCATTACCTAAATGTTTATAGTATCTTGATGTTATCAGAAGATGTGTAGTAATCCATGGCCTAATCAATAATTTATGCTCATTGAGGTTATCAGTTATTACTTATCACATCAATATGTCAAGCGAAGACTTAAACCTTCAAAGTACAGAAACTGTGTTAAAACAATTCTCGCAACTCGTGCGACCTTAAAATGAATAATATCATTCCACTTTTTAAGCGGATGTCGTCCGATGTATTGGTCGGGTCCACCAGGGGCAAAGTATTAATGGTAGATGATAGAGTCTACTTCCGTCAATCGGACGCATCTTAGAACATTTGTATCGGCGGAGTCGCCACGAACGTTTCTCTTGTAAACGTATTTATTTACAATTTTTTTAGTTTATTAGTTAATTGTAAAATAATTAAGTGAACATGATTCCAAAAGAAGACGTCACTTGTAATAACAACAATAATAAAATAAGTAAGTTCTAGCATATTTTAACAATTTGATTTTTATTGAATCGTGATGATATATTTTGTTTTGAAAATGTATGGTTTCATACAACAGAATTCAAATACATAATCTGAAATACAAACCAGCTTTGGTATTTCTTAACACATCTTTGTTGTTGTTGTCGGTAGATATGAAATCAATTAGATAAACACCAAGCATTAAATGCCATATTAAGTTTAATAATACCTTTTTTATTTATGTAGTTGTATGTGAGAATAAAATAAATAAATAAATAAAATAAAATATTCTAATTCCATAGCAATAATCAGTTACCATGTCATGTCACAAAGGTTTAAAGACCGTAGTGGTTCATACTCCAAAATATTATTATCTATTGTGAAATGAGACTGTGTTTGGCATCAAATTCAGTTGCGACTGGAAATAAAAATCGATGATTAAATATACCTTTGTATTTATTAATAAATGTAAAAAGTATTTCGTAGATTTGCATAAAATATAGTTCCTGTAGACAGCCATTTTTAAAGGTCTTAAAATAAATTCAAGTATCAAATAATCAAACAATATTCAAAGATTACCTGTAAATTCTATACGATTATTAATCAATTAAAGTTTTATAATTTTAATGCTTATAATTAATTTGAAACTATAATACGTTTTTGATATTAATATAAAATCTAATTGACTTATTCTTGTTTAAATCAAATTGATTTATTTATTTGTTGTTTTTTATGGTTTTATTACAATTAAACTTAATTTTATAATAATAATTAACTCAAATCAATCGATAACAAATATCTTAACGTGACCAATTGAAAATACTTACTTCTGCTATATTTTTATTATAATTGTGCATATACTCGTAGTTCATATTTTAACAAAGTCCTTTTATTGTTAATATGATTAAACAGAGTGCGGTTATTTCTTTAATAATTACTTGAAACAATTACATGGTTCTAATTAATCAAAGGAGTTAAAGTTTCAACTCTAATAATTCTATAATAATAGATAAGTATATCTGTAAATATTGTACTTTAAATTTGATAAATAAATGTTTAGTACGTACTAATAAATTATTAAAATGTACTGACTATTTCTTTTTTAAACGTTTATATAATCTCATCTTATTCTTTATTCTACACTGAATGATAGTAATATATATATAATTTAAATCGATATCATTGTCAATTTATAATCTAAACCGCCAAAATACAAATATCAACAATGCAATGAAATTTTTTATAAATTACTTTTATACTTAACTTGTATTAATTTAATAATTAAGGGGTTATCACATCCTGTCACGTCACTTTTACGCACTGAATAAGACACCATATTAACAAATGTAATTGATAATATTTTATTGCAAATTTATACTAATTATGTGAAAAATTTATTCTGTCTTACAACTGACCGAGGAGCAATGGAAGCTTGCACTCCAGATATGTATACTTCTAGACTTCTATATCTGGACTTCTTGCTCTAACACTTCGTTGGTTCTATGGTTGTAATAGCTTCTTGTCAGAAAGGAAAAATAGATGTATACCACAGAGTACTTTATATACAACTGAAAATGTATACCTATATAAGTGACTGAATGATACATTGATGTTAATAGTAAATGATATTTATTATTATTTAAGGATAATACCAGATAAAGCGTATTGGAAAAGAAAAGAAAATTTATAATATTATAACTATAATATTATTCTATAGACTATATAATAATAAGGAACATTATATTTACCTATATAATACAAATGCTACAAAAATAGGATGAACTATGATCGAACATACGCGCATGAGACATGATTAATTTAAAATATATCTATAATCTATTAAATACAATCTATCAAAATAATAACTTATATTTTGCTTTACCAGTCTATTAGTATCTACAGTTCTACGTATTTTTACCAATTATGTAAAGTGCATTGTATAAGCTGTGTATGAATCTCTACTTTTCTTTGATTACAGTGTTGGAGAATGAGACAAAAACCGTCGACGAAAAAGCGAACGAGGACCCATTAACAAGAGCAATCGGTGCTCTCGGCAAGTGGCAAATATGGATATGCTTCGTAGTATTCCTAGTGAAATTCCCCGTGGCATGGCATCAGATGAGCATTATATTCCTCGCTCCACCAATGAACTTTACTTGTGCGACCGTCGAACCAGAACATTTTGACAATGTGTGCTACTCCAATTGTTCAGATTTCGAGTACGATCACTCTGTCTTCAAAGAAACAATTGTGTCGGAATGGAATCTCGTTTGCGACAGGCACTGGTTAAAAAACCTCACTCAAACCATTTTCATGCTCGGTATTCTCGTCGGAAACATGATGTTTGGCCATCTAGCCGACAGGTTAGTAAAATCTTAAATATTACTTTAATCTTAAAATCTGCTTCATAGCCTAAGGCCTGAACCTGAGCCCACAGATACGATTTCTGGAATTTTCGGGTGGCGTAAAGCGACAATAAGCTTTGGTCGCGTTTTAAATAATCAATGTAACCTGAGCTGGTCCTAACTTATTTATATTTATCGTGTACGTATATAAATATGTCGCCCACCATTTATATAAACGTTAGCCTTAAAAATTCTGCATATTGTAAGTTGTAACCAAAGAAATACAGCTTAGTGTCCATATATTCATATTGTTGTTTCCGAATTATTCATCTCATGTATTGTTACGTCTCTCACACACATGGTTATTCAATTATGTAAGTGCTTGCAGTGACACACTTGTTGAAAGCGTTCATCAAATTGATATATCCTGCAGTTACTTGTGCACGTCCATTGTAATACGAAATTTTATATGAGGCGATTCCGGATGAAAACACTTAAGTGTTAAAGGGGTCAACGAGTCTACAGTTGCAAGTTGGTACATACGTATGTTAGTACATGCGTGCATCCTTTGATTGCGCATAGATATTAAACAATTACGTAAGAACTAGACAGCTGTCGTCTGATCCCTGATTTTCAAGAGGACGCATGCTCATTACCACTATTATTGATAACCCTACATCAAAGACCTTGACCAGACTCACTTCCTCCCAGTTACAGTTTGTGCATATAACAAGTCACGTTGCTAAGCACGAACTACAATTTTCATGCTTATGTAGAAAAAGATAAAGCATAGCGGGTGCTCCACAAACATTGAAAATGTAAATGGTCTTACCAGAGTGCCAGCAAGGCTGTACTTCACTGAAACGCGCGTGACAGCCTACGCTGAAATAAATATTTATAACTATTTCAAATATTTCACGTCAAAATAGATGAAATTACACACTGAACTTGTAAACATTGTTATAATAATTTTGCATAAAATTACTCAGCGTTTGAGTTATCCACACATGTCTCAATTTCGTTCTCAAGTAGTATCAGACAGGAAGACAAGAAAATAAAATAATATTGCAAATATTGTAAATTTAATTAAATTTCAATACAATATATTTTTATTTTTTTTGTGGTGCAAAAGAGAATTTATTGTGAACACATTCTAGAGCACGCGGTAAGAGCATGCTCGTTCTCAAGTGAGTCATTGGAAAACAGAAAAATTGTAGCCCTATGTTTAATCTTTGCTAATTAGTAAGTAATAACAAGGTTCGTTATTAACATAATAGATAACAGACATGCAGCATTCTCACGCCACGTGCCACATTTAATACCAATCGTCAGGTAATCTCCTGTTCCCATTCAATAATATGAGCACATTTATATAAGATTGGCTTTTGCCCGCGGCTTCACTCGCTCGGGAACAGTACTTTTTTCTGGATGAAGGTGTCCTTTGGTTCCTTTTCTGGCAGAGAGATACAGAGAATAATATGTATATTATTCATCCGGGTTAAATAATGATTTTCTTAAAACCATTTTATATTAAGTTGTATTTTAGTTTATCCAAAAATATATTTTATTTATGATAAATCAATAACAATTATTTGCAATGCCTACTTTAACCCTTACTAATATTATAAATTCGAAAGTAACTTTGTCTGTCTATCTGTCTGTCTGTCTGTCTGTCTGTCTGTTACCTTTTCACGGCTAAACCACACAACCAATTTAGATGAAATTTGGTACAGATATAGTTTAAAACCTACTTTTTATTAATGTAGGTACCACGCGGGCGGAGCCGCGCGCAAAAGCTTGTATGAAATAAAATTATTGTTATTGGTTTAATCGATTCTCATCATTTCCGCTGAATGGAAAGGAACAAGAAATAATACCGTTGAAAATCAGCTATTAAGTAAAAAAATGCATTACAGATTATGTAAAGCGTTGGATATCGTAGTCATTAGAAAGTTTATACATCAATTAAACACAAATTTTATACAGAACTTTGTTTCTGCAAATTCGCAGTGTTCAAAGTTTATAGGAATAGGTATTCACGAATCAGTTCAGAATTAACTGTAAATTAATTTCGTTAAAGTTAGGAACATGGAATATGCATGATGTTATCGACTAATTTAATTTATTTCAATGTTCTCATTTGTTATTTTGTCAAAATGTTGCACTAAAAGCATTGATAGAAGTTTATCGAGTTAATTTATTTGTTCTCAGGTATGGACGTCGCCTTCCATTTTTAGCGGCAGTGTTCCTTCAGCTAATATCTGGCGTGACTACTGCATACTCTGTCAACTGGTACATGTTCTCGATCCTCCGATTTTTCCTTGCGGTGGCCACCGGAGGGACTATGGTCACTAGCTTCGTCCTCACAATGGAACTTATCGGTGCCAAATACAGAGACACAATTGGCATCATCTACCAAATACCTTTCAACTTAGGACACTTGACTTTGCCTGTGTTTGGCTATTACCTTCGCGATTGGAGCACCTTTCAGCTGGCGATATCCCTACCTTCAGTCCTTTTCCTGAGCTACTACTTCTTGTTACCTGAATCTCCGAGATGGCTCCTAACTGCTGGAAGAACGGAAGAAGCGATTAAGATCATGGAAGTCGCTGCTAAAAGGTATGAATGTGGTACCATTTTTAATAATACGTAACTAGCTGCTATAATAAATACTCGTATCTTAATTGTAGGTATATATTTTTTCATATTAAAAAACAATGTTATAGTTATTTTTATAGCAGAGCCTATTTATTATTTATTAGTTACAGGGTTTAATTATAATAATTTAAAGTCATTTATTTATAATAATAATGTAAAAAATAATACAAAATACTGGTAAAGTACCGCTACCAAATAATAAAAGGTTATCTAAAAATGACGTGTTATTATCGAGCTACATGTCATAAACACGCGTCGTTAGCCAGATAAATAAATACACGCGTCTCATTCTGACTTACTAAACGTTATCTGCTTACTAGCAATACGCAACTGCTGTAATCCAGATTTATCTCGAGACATAAGATTCGCGTGGAACCATTTGGAGCTCTGTTCTTGCCACTGGTAGCAATTATACTTGTATATCGTGTCTTCTATACACAATTATTTTTCAATTTCTTGCATCAAGTTTCTTACAAACTTCTTCCCCTTTGTCGTGGAAGCAAGTAGATGGCGTGGGTGACATGCGCACACTACACGCACGAGTTAATCATACAGGGTTCTTGCACGGGTAGCTCATCGATAGTTTTCACGATTAATACAAACCGCGCAAGTGTCTCAATTTGTTTATGTCACTTGCAACATGTAGAAGAGTTAGAATTACTAGATTCATGACGATGAAGGTTATAACCACACTAGAAAATATCTACATTAAACAAATAATAAGCAATCGTTGTTAGTTCAGCATTAATTTAACATAGATAGGAGTAATTATTTATTGTGCACCTCGGGCAGTGGACTTTGCCAGTTCAGATTGATTGATTTCTAAACAAATTAAATATCTGCACCACATAATGAGACAATGTATTTTCGTTTCCGTTGAAAATTGTTATCACATTATTATATCAATAATAATATGTACATATTCGTATGCAATAGAACACACTTGTATATTATACATACAGACACTTTCCTAGACCGTTGCATCCACAGAAATCTTAATAAGATTTCTGTGGATGCATCTCTTTAATTGGTAGTCAATGTAAATTAACATGTATAATAAACTAGATTGTATATCTCTGCGCAAGTAGATTAAAATTTATATCTTTTTCTCTGAACAACTGATGAATTACCATCTAAAGTTATCAATGCTTTTCTTGAGTAATATGTAATAATAAAAATTATCAATTACAGAAACGGTCGCCCTACTGAGAACATAGCGGCTTCCACTCAAAAGATGGGGGTTGAAGTGAGCGTGAAACAAGAAGAACACGTGTCCTTTCTGGCTCTGTTCCGCACACCAAAACTGCGTGCACGAACCATTGCTATCTGTTTCAACTGGTTCGTGTGCGGCCTCTGTTTCTTCGGTGTCTCTCAGTATATTGGGCACGTATCCGGTAATATATTCACCAACGTCGCTCTATCAGCTGCTATACAGGTAACTGACACATAATATTACTTTATACATATCAACTAAAGCAAATAAGCACTCGATAACGCTTTGAACATTCTAGAAGGAGCGAAAGATTCTTAAAAAGTAAAATACCAACATAATGTTGTCACTGCATTTACTTAGATTGTTTATTTGTTATTAAGCTCGTTTTAGTCATTAGGCCAACGCTTGCAAGAACTACCGTTCATTGGATGGCCTGAGTGGCCTTATGTATTTAACCAACCTGTCTCATTTTTTTATAGAGAATTCGTATTATACACAATTTGTGGTGACTATCAGAATGGCCGGTCACTACCCATATTTTACCTACATCGAAATAATTATAAAAAGTTGCTACCTAGTTGCTTCTAGTTGCTACTAATCGTCATATAATTGCTACCCCCGTTTTTTAAAAAGTATACTACTTTTAAAGGTGACGGGCCATTCTGACATCAGGATGGCTGGTCACCTATCCAGTGAGAACCCACTGCGCAAATGAACCGAGATTTTTTTAACCAATAGTTGCTACTAGATTCCTACCTTTATATACATGGTTTTGGGACTCATAGCTTTTAATTTTAATTTATATTTATAATGTATTACATTCTACATTCTACAACATAATTATATTTTGTCATTGTTTTAAGCTGCTTTGCACGGTATAATAATCTATACTAATATTATAAAGCTAAAGAGTTTGTTTGTTTTATTGAACACGCTAATCTCAGGAACTACTGGTTCGAATTGAAAAATTATTTTAGTTTTGTATAGCCTATTTATCGAGAAAGGCTATAAGCTATAAAACAGCACGCTACGACAAATAGGAGCGTAGCATCAATAAAAAATGTTGCATAAACGGGGAAAATTCTCTCATGAGACGCAGACGAAGCTAGTATATTATAAACATAAATTACAAAATGTATAATATATAACTTTACCTTGGGGGAGGCCTATGTCCAGCAGTGGACGTCTTTTGGCTGACATGAAGATGATGATGATGATGATAACTTTAAAAATAAATTCTATTAGGTAGCGCCTGTTCATAAAATACCCGTTTTGTATATTATTTTAAATTTGCTTTTTTAATTCTACAGGCGTTTAAGGCATCAAAATAGTAAATTGATAATAACTTTTTATCCTTAAAAGCTATGATTCCCAAAAGCATGTATATAAAGGTAGCAATCTAGTAGCAACTATTGGTTGAAAAAATCTCGGTTCATTTGCGCAGTTGGTTCTCACTGGATAGGTGACACCTTTAAAAGTAGGTAGTATACTTTTTAAAAACGGGGGTAGCAATTATATGACGATTAGTAGCAACTGGAAGCAACTAGGTAGCAAGTTTCTATAATTATTTCGATGTAAAATATGAGTAGTGACCGGCCATTCTGATGGTCACAATTTGTGATAAGGAGCTGTGAAACATGTATATTCTTGCAAATCGAACTAAAGCATGCTGTAGCAAATATTCCGTGTGCTATTTACTTTAATTCATATATTATTGCGACTTAATAATAATGGCAAATAATGTACAATAAACATTATCTCGAGCTAGTGAACTATATCCCGTAGACATTACAATGATAAGTCAGACTTACACAATAAGACTAGAGTTCACAGACAGCGCGTTATCAACCCTGTGCCACGTACAATTTTAGGATTACCTAAGAGGTGCTATAAAATATGAAACGAAATTATATTTTAAAAACAAACTAAGATAAGCAATCTACAAGGTGCTGCAATGTAATCGTCATCATAAAACATTAATTTGCTTGGTAGTTTCACCATCTAAACCAATACCTAATAGAATTAAGATCATTAAACGAATTCGTTTCTAATAGTTACTCTTACCAAATTTGAACTAATCTAAATAACCTTAACAGGTTCAAATTTTAGAACAAAATCTCAATACGATGAATACTGAATTAGTTTTAAAATTAAAGCACCTAACAATGAATCAAAGTAGCTCGAGATATTTTCAAATTACCTTATTTATTGTACCTATATGCATGTAATACATATATGCTTTAAGGCTTAGTGCCCAGCACTTTGCTACAAATTAATAGCTAAATGTCATTCTATAAATATTCCTCCATTATTACTTCAGAACCTATATTCATACTAAAAGTTTGCAAGTCAGTTTTGCACGTGACATGACGTTATCACATGTAAAATATATTTATCTTTCCTACCTCCACTGTTACGTGATTATGTCTATAAAATTGTAAAATAAATATTGCGCCACAAATTATGTGCTTTATTAATCATGATAATGTGTTTTCAGGTTCCCGGTACCTTGATATCCATTTACGCAAACAAACTCCTGGGACGCAAGATCACGTTGATAAGCGCCAACTGTGTGACAGGACTCAGCTGCCTCCTCATAATCGTCGTACCACAATCTGGAGCTAGTCATCTTACGCTCGGCTGTATAGGACTTTGGGGCATGAGCATATCCTTTGCTACAGTTTACCTATACGCTGGAGAGCTATTCCCGACTGTAGTGAGGAATTCAGGAGTAGGATTATCCTCAACGGTCGCAAGGATAGGTTCAATGGTAGCTCCCTTTGTAGCTACGCTAGCACACACCAGCGCATGGTTGCCACCTCTAGCTTTCGGAATAGTTCCCCTAATAGGCGCAACGCTTTGTATTATTTTACCAGACACTCGTGGTAAGAAACTTCCTGACACCCTAGAAGAAGGTGAAGCGTAAACCTTTCGCTAAGTCGTGGTGTTATTAGTATTTTGTATTTAATATGCAATACCATGCTACTGAGATAAATGTAAGTAAATAGGAGAAGATCTCGGCGAACATTTTCTGAACAAATAAAAGACGCAGTTGATGAATGGGCTGGTATAAAGTTTCGTCAGTCATTATGCGAATATAAACAATACGATAGAAGTACCTGACGGCCCGGGGCGATATACTCTGTGAATGAATGATTGATGTAAATGTTTTTTAAGATTATTTAACATTTCGCTTTAATTATAGGTATTAATTAATTGTATAAAATATTTTGAGATAAATGTCGTATTACACAATTTAATAGAGTAGGTAAGACGTTACAATATCTATCTTATAGGCTGTGATGATAATAAATTGTATAACAAAATAAAATGATGGTTTTTCTGACGCATACAATCATAATTTTATACAACATGTTTAAAAATAAATTAGCGCCTGCCTAGACTCTTCTCACTTCAACCAGCCGATTCTACAACTGTTCATACCTAAATAAGGAAGGGGCTATAAAAAACTTAATAGAAAACCAAAGTTAAGTTATAAATTCGATAGAATTAAATAAATCAATTTAATACATAACTTTTTAAATGTACATATATAACCATTATTAGCCTGTATCTTAGTCTATGGCCTTATTTATATTTGATCACTTTTATGAAGTTGCAATTACGATATTTACAAAAATAGATATCAATAACATCTGTAATTTTAAACAATAAAATTTGTGTGCTCTGTTTTGTAATTCCTGATGAAATCAAATAGAATGTTATCAAATCAAGAAGATATTTATAAGCAAATCATAGATTTGGCAATATTTAATTAAAACCTTTGATTCACCTGCGTAGAGCACAGCGCCTCCTTAGTTAAGGAGGTGCGAAACCTTGACTTTGTGGTCAGTCCACAGGACTTAGGCAAATTGTTATTTTCTCATTGCTAGCGAATGATAAAGCAACAAGAAAATTACAATTCCAATTTAATGAAAAGAAGTAAAAAAGAAGTCAATACGTACTTCTTTTCCAAATAACAATTTTAAAATTTCATAAACCGGAGTCATTAATTATTTTCTTATTTAATTAAACAATTACAATACACATAATTATTTGATAAACTCTGTAGCAAAAAAATGGTGAATATCAAACTGTCCTGTGTTGTTGGTGGTGACGGTAGCGGGACTTTCTAGGGTTTTATTTGAAATGGTGACAAGGATGGTGCGACATTCTTTAAGTTTGTTATCTTTCACTTTAACTGTGAAACATAGTCATGATGTCTGAATCTAGTGAGAATCCAAAATATTAGTTAATTACGTTCTGTCAATCGGGCGTCAAATCTGTTTTAAAAACGGATCTGAATTAGCATCTAAACTTAACTAGTTAAGGCTCATGGTCAGCTTCATAGTTCATACTATCTGCCAAACATAACTTAGTAATAAGCGAAAAGACAAGATTAGTTTTTATTTCTACCACATAAGTTGAAAATAAAATTAAGGGTCCCATAACAAGGTTACCGCTCACAGCACAACGCTTTTGCTTACGGTCGGTGATCTTCTATTAGAAGTTAAGTATATTATAATTAAGGAACAATAAGTACCTATTCTTCAGTCGAGTTGCTCCAGGTTTGACTGCAGTAGACCCGCAATTTTTTAAGTAGGTACTCGATTATTATTCACATAATACATTATTTACATACATACGTAGTTTTAAGCCTGTTTCCCAGAGGGGTAGGCAGAGACTACGGATTTCCATTTGCTACGATCCTGGCACAGTTCTCTGGCCTTATTCACTTTCATCATATTCCTCATACACGCTCGTCGGTTTAAAGTGCTCTTAACCTGGCCTTTGTCCAAAACGCCTCCGATCTGATCGAGAAACGTTCGCCTAGGTCTTCCTCTTGCGACTATTCCATTCACACTACTTAAATGCTTATCAGTGTAGTATGTCGGCGATTCTTATTGTAGCAATCGAGCAATTCACGCCGGACATGGTCCAGAGCCGGAGTGACAGACAGTGGAAAATAGACACCGTTCTCGAGGTAGTGATTAAGGCGAAGGAAGAGGTTGACCCCATGGTAGTGGGGTTCTCACACTCCAGTCAGCTCAGAGCGCTGGAGGGTGCCTGATGATCTCCAGATACTGTAAACATGGATCCGCGGGCGGCGAGTTATGTACCTATAATTCATCGTCTGATTAGAAAGAGGCTCATCATTGTGGCACATCGTGTACCCGCACGCCTTTCGAGTACTGGTCAAGGGGCAGGACCAGTGTCTGCTAGGATCGTAGTAGTAGTAGTCGAAAGGAACGACCCTGGAATGCGAAGGTGCAAGAGTAAGCATATGAGTATGATTTTAGTCAGTACCAGCACTACCAGTATGTATGTATATCTTCGCTCTGGCCAGAGCGGAGGGGATTACAACGCAAACGGCTAGCGGTTGGCACAGTAGCGTCGCGCCTAGTGGTACGGCAGCGCTCCGTATATACGATAGAGCACGAAAGCCGTACGCTCACGCCGAATAAAAAATAACAATAAAATATTTGGTAAGTTTAATACATATTTAACGAAAATAACTTATCAGTGTAACGAGAAATTGTGATTGATTTATCGAAAGGTACATAATAAAGTTATATATTTCTTATCTTAATACTTTCTCGTGGCTTAAAAGGAAATATATAATCGTAAGAAGGATTATTTATTTTCGAAGATAATTATGGTAAGCCATGCTAGACGCGTGTCGTGGCGACAAAATAAATGTATGTTATAATGCCAGTTATTTATTACAATCTGTGCGGGCATGTCGTATTAAGACTAAACGGAAAGATTCTTTAACTAACTTTATACTGGTTAACTAGTTTAAATGTTGTGTAAAATGGTTAAATAGCGGCGGTATATAAAATGACAAATAAATATTTTCCTATTTCCGATATGTAATAGTTTATCTTTGAAACTGTGTTATTTTACCTATATTTGATAAAAAAAAGGATTTTTATAATATTTATTTTTTGCCATTAACAGAACATTCAAAGTGTGAATAGAGGAAAAAAGGTAAATGAGTTTATTTATTATTAACAGACGACTTTTTGATGACCATAGTATTTTCTTAGAATAGTTTCAATGTTGCTTTTTAGCTATGTTAAACCTGTCTGAAGTACAACAGTAGGTGACTACCTGGTCTGGCTATCATACTGTGTTAATTTTCTATTTGTTACGCATTGCTATTGAGGTTAAGGCAAGATAACAAGATATTTGATAAAAATATTGACTCTGTCGTAAAAAAGGCATATACATCTCTGGGTTTTATTATTAGATCAACCTCGAAATTCAAACATATTAAAGCAATTGAATTTCTTTATTGTGCGTTGGTGCGCAGTACCCTTGAGTATGCATCAGTAGCACAGAGCACATTATATAGTTTGGAACCCGCATTACAACACATACGTCGACCATAATTATTGAATCTATTCAGAAAAGTTTTTAAGGTAAGTGCTTGCAGTATAAGAGTAAGTATATTGATCATGGATATGATACTAGATGTAGAAGATATCATTTTCTGCCATTGAAAGATAGACGTACTGTATCCGACGTTGTAACACTTTTGAAAGTAGTAGGCGGAGACGTTGATTGCTCTGCTTTACTTACTAAAGTTAATATTTGGGTACCACGTAAACTACCCGTTCGGCACAATCAACCATTAGCATTACCTCGAGCCCACACTAATTACCGACAAAATTCTTTTATTATTCGTGCGAGTAGATCTGTCAATGACATCTCAAAAAGGATTAGCGAGTTTGAGATGTTCAGAACTAAACCCACACAGGTAAAAAAAATGTTTTCTCTCAATTTTTTCGGCCTCAATCTAAAAAGTGCGACATACTCATAGGATAAATGCTTTGCCTGTTTATTTTTATGTATGGTTTACACATTTAAATTCTATTTGCGAATACCTGTCAATAGCTATGATGTTATTTGTTTAAGTTTTATCCTTTGTATTTCAAGCTGTTGGTATTCCGAAATTTAACTGACTTTGTGGCGCAGCGGTAGTGAATGCGACTGCTGTGCATGAGGTCTCAGGTTCGAATCCCGGGTCGGGCCAACAAAAAGTTATTGGGTTTATATACATATATTAAGAAATCTCAATAGCAGCCCGGAGTTAAGAAGTTGGCGGTGTTAGACACTCCCGTCCCCCGTGCCTCGGAAAGCACGTCTCCGGTCGTGTCGGATTACCGCCCCATCGGATCTTGAGGGTAAGGAAACAGAGAGTGCACTTGTGTTTGCGCACACGCTTGTGCACTATAATATTTCGTACGCAGATGGCCAGTCTCCGTTAAGATTTGCCGCCGTGACAGAAATTCGGTCTAGAGGACATTATTATTCCAAAAAAAATAAAATAAAATAAAATACTACAAAGGAAAACTCTTAAGAAACTAGAAAATTTGTTAGGATTGTATTTCCAACGTCGACCTATACACGCGTAGAACTAGGTAGACGGTTTATAATCTATGCGTGTAGGTAATTGAATTGCTAGAAAGAAAGAATCATTTATTTATGGTGTAAGACAAAATTAAATAGAGATAGGATGATGTCATGTTATTCCTAGATTAAGACTATATAATCTATGTATCCATTAGAATTAGAGAGTAATAAATCATACTTCATGTTAGCAAGTTGTGTTTATTAATTCACCCGAATCGAACCCTTATATGGCGACCCTGCCAGCGCGACGCGATGTTACGTAAAAGGAATCGCTATTATAAACATTGAGTGATTTGTGCACTTTATAGAACTAATTATGATTTCATTACTTGGGAACGTTTTGTTACTATTTAACGCAACTTTCGTTGGTTTGAACTGTTTTTCGCGAGTTTCTCATTTTGAAATACATCAGTATGGGCAAGCAGCAGTCTAAGGAGCAAGAAGTCATAATAGCGCAAAACGGAGCCGGGAATTCGGCTGCTACGGACCAGCTGCTACAGCATGCGAGTAACACAAATTATATATTGATAGCTATCTGCATTGTTTTGGTTGTTGGAGGAGCGATATTGCTGTTGCGATATTATAGAAAATGTCACGGCAAATGGATCGAAAGAGGCATTAATAACTACGAGTTGCGAAGGTCGTTGAGCTTGTTTCGTAAACAGGCCACGGGTGTTGCTGCGGCAGGAAATTCTCCGGCGTGAGTGCGTTGTGGTTAATAAGTGCCAAAATAAGTGCGTGCGGTAACAAGTGCGGCTAATGTATCCATATAATATAATAGTCAGGTATTCGATTAATGTTAATCATAAAATGTGTATGTGTACCTATCTTAAAAATATTCTATAGCAATTTTACTCGTATACTGTAATGATTATTTTCTTTTTAGATTGATCAAGTACATGGTCGTATTTATTTTTTCTCGTTTTTCTTTTCGTTATAATGTCATGGTATCGTGAAAAATATATAATAATCTAGATTAAAGTAATATGTTATGGCGAATGAGGTTAAAGAGATTTTTAATAAATTAAAGTATATTAAAGATTACCTCATCAAATTGGGCCCGAATCGAAGGTCACCTACTATAAGGGAAACTAAATTGAATGAGACGAATGACATATACAAGCAATTTTGTTCTTTGCAGAAGGTAATTGATATTAAGATAAAATGTAAAGAAATCGAAAGTAGTGAAATTAAAATTTTGTCAGATTTGGTTATAAATATACATAAATTGTATTCAAAAATTGTTCAGCTTTGTTCGGATAGTACAGAGGATACGATAAACACCATGGAGAAATTTCAGCTAAAAACTGCCAATGCGTTATTGCCAATTATGACAGGTGATGTTGATACCACCAAACGTTTAATCTCAAATATCGAGATGTATGACTCCATGATTGATGATAGTGGCAAAAAGCAACTTATACAATTTGTTTTAATGTCCCGTATATCGGAAAGCGCCAAGCTGCGCATGCGTAATAATTATTTATCTGTTGCAGATTTAATTAGTGACATGCGTACCATATTATTACCCAAAAAATCAGACACAGCGATCCAGAGTAAGCTGCACCATGCGAGGCAAAATAAGAGTATTGAGGAATATGGTAAGGAGCTGGAGCAATTATTTGTCGATTTGACTATTACCCAGGCTAACGGTGATTCTAGTGCACATCAAACTTTGAAGCCAATAAATGAGCGTATGGCGATTAAAAGATTTGTTGACGGCCTCCGTAACAGTCGACTCAGTACAATAATTGCAGCACGAAATTATAGCACTTTAAAGGATGCCATTCAGGGTGCGTTGGATGAGATGGCTCCGAATGCAGAAGAAGAACGAGTGATGAGCTTTCATCAAAACCGAGGTAGGTCAAGCCGTTATCAACGTGGTAATTATCATAATAATTTTAATAGGCCCTCCTATGCGTTTAGAGTATTTTCAAATTCTCAAAATTATAATAATAAATAATTAAAATAATAACGGTGGTGCAAGCGGAATACGTAACTTTAGTAAATCGTCTTTTTATCGCGGTCGCAATGGTTTTCGTGGCCACACAACATTACGTCACCCTGCTCGACAACATCAAGTTAACATAGCTGATTCAAGTAACAGCAGTAATAGTACTCAAGGTATCCGAAATCCCGAAATAAGGGCTGAAACTGAAAATCGTAATTTGTTTTTTCGTGCATGAACACTTTTACTGCCAAAATATTAACTCAATTAATTTTAATGTTTTTCAAGTGTCGCATAGTTGGTTACTTGATACCGGCGCGTCATTATCCATAGTTAGACACGACATATTAGAGAACTGGAATATTCCGTTCCATATAGAGCGCATAAAGATAAATGGTATAGCAGGCCATGTGTATTGCGATGGCTTTGTTTATCTGAAATTAAGTTACAATAGTTATGAGTTTGAGCATAAGTTTTATGTATTTAAAAACTTTTCTTGTAGAACTGATGACATCTTAGGACAAGATTTTTTGAGTAAATTTAATTGTATTTTAGATTTTGAACAAAATGTTCTGACAATAAACCATAATGTACCCATTAGTATCCCCTTACAAATGGGGCAACTTGGCAAAAACAGTTACATAACAATACCGGCCAGATGTGAAGTTACATATTTAGTGCAGACACACTTACAAGATGAATGTGTTGTCATGCCTAAACAATTATGTGAAGGTTTATTTTTAGCTTCCATCTTAGTAAAGCCTAAGAATGGTACAATACCGCTTAAGTTTTTGAATACTAGAGAGACAGACGTTTGTTTAAGTTATTTTACACCAGATGTTGTAAGTTTAAATGATTATTTTTTGTGTTCTTTTGATAGTAATAATTTAAATGCTGACCGTGTGAAGTGTTTGTTTTCCAATTTGAATTTTAAACATTTAGGTAGGGAGGAACAAATTTCAATTGAAAACATTTGTGCAAAATACTCTGATGTGTTTTTGCTGCCAGGCGATAAGTTAGGTGTTACCAACTTGTACCAGCAGTCAATTCAATTAAAAGATAATACCAGTCCGGCGTACACCAAACCATACAGACTTCCTAAAAGTCAAAAAACTGAAATTGATAGACAAATTAGCGAAATGTTACGTAATGACATCATAGAAGAAAGTAGAAGTGAATGGTCGAGTCCAGTTCTACTGGTACCAAAGAAAACCGATAGTAGCGGTACTAAGAAATGGCGTGTTGTTATTGATTATAGGAAATTAAATGACAGCCTAAAAGATGATAAATTTCCGTTGCCTAACATATCTGATATTCTCGATTCTTTGTCAGGGGCAATATATTTTAGTCATTTAGATCTTAGCCAAGGCTATTTTCAATTAGAATTAAGCCCTGAAAGTAGAAAGTACACAGCATTTACTACAAGCAAACAATATCAAATGAAACGACTGCCAATGGGTTTAAAAATCAGCCCTAGTGCTTTCAGTCGCCTAATGACAGTAGCAATGTCTGGTTTGAACCATGAAAAGTGCCTTATATATTTGGATGATTTGATTTGTATAGGCAGAAGCTTAGAAATTCATAATAAAAACTTAATTGATATTTTTGAAAGACTTAGAAGCGTAAACTTAAAAATTAACCCCGAGAAATGCCAATTTCTAAAGAAAGAATTGTTGTATTTAGGGCATATTGTTTCTGCTAGTGGCGTTTCACCTGACCCTCAAAAGACCCGAGTAATACAGAGTTATCCTGTACCGAGGAGTAGTGACGAAGTTAGGCGATTTGTAGCTTTCGTCAATTACTACCGTAAATTTATACCGCATTTTGCTGAAATAACAATCCCTTTAAATAAACTTTGTAGAAAAGGTGCTCAATTTATTTGGAACATAGAATGTGAAAATTCTTTTCAGTTGTTACGGCAATCTTTAGCCAATCCGCCAATATTACAATATCCAAATTTTGACGATGAGAATTAATTTATATTGCATACAGATGCTTCTGGATTAGCCGTAGGTTCCGTATTATGTAATAAAAACGACTTGCCAATTGCTTATGCCAGCCGGCCATTAAATAAATCAGAATTAAATTATCCGACGATAGAAAAGGAACTCCTTGCTATTGTTTGGTCGGTTAAATATTTCAGGCCCTATTTATTTGGTAAAAAGTTTATAATAAAAACGGATCATAAACCACTACTTTATCTGTTTAGTTTCAATAATCCGTCTAGTAGATTGCTAAAGTTTCGCTTAATATTAGATGAATATGATTACGTGGTCGAATATGTTAAGGGTGTGAATAACGTGGCTGCAGACGCGTTATCTCGCATCGTTATTACGTCTGATGAATTAAAAAGTATTCATCAAAATGTTTTAAATATCATGACTAGGAGTATGTCTAGAAATCAATTGAGTAGCAATTCTTCGGTCGATAAGAACAAAACAGATGATCGGTCTGATCAACCGAAAGTCGTTGAAATTCTTAAAAAACCGAATAATTGCACCGAATTAATAATTTCTACTTGTGCATTAAAATCCACTACTAAACATGTCCAAGTAAATGATTTTATTTATGTACCATCTAAGATGTCAATTTATATAGACCCAATTTCTCGATCATGCTCAGCGCGAGACGCTTTCGTGAGAGATTTGGAATCTATCTGTAAAAAACTATTAATAAATGAAATTTATATTATGAAGAATGACAAAAGTGAGAAGTATATAAAATGGTTAACCAAATTTTGTGGAAATAATAATTGGACCGGTCCACGAATATATATTTTAAAAAGTTTAATTAGAATAATAAGTGATGATGACAAGCGTGTAGTACTTAATGACATTCATTTGCTTCCCACGACTGGGCACGCAGGTACTAGACGTATGATAAATAATATAAAGAAATACTACTTTTGGCCAAACATGTCTGAGGACGTGGCAGAATTTGTAAGGAGATGTGACAAATGCCAGAAACAAAAGCATTCGTTACATACTAAGCAACCCATGGTGATTACTACGACTGCGCAGTCGGCCTTTGATAAAATATATTTAGATATAGTTGGGCCCTTAGATAAGGATTATTATGATAACTCTTATATACTCACATTGCAATGTGAATTAAGTAAGTATGTAGAAGCATATCCATTAGTTAAGAAAGATAGCGTGAGTGTGGCTCGAGCGTTCGTCAACAACTTTATATTAAGGTATGGTATCCCACGTGAAATTGCGACAGACAGAGGAACTGAATTCATCTCGAATACTATGACCGAGGTATGTAAGTTATTAAATATCAAACAAACAGTTGCTTGTGCCTATCATCATGAGTCAATTGGATCCTTAGAAAATTCCCATAAATCATTAAATGCATTTTTAAGAATTCAATCAGATAATAATAGTAGGTATTGGAGTGATTGGCTCCCATATTGGTGTTTCTCTTATAATACCTCTGTACATTCTTCAACAAATTATACACCTTATGAACTTGTATTTGGCAAATTATGTAATATCCCCAGAAATTTACAAAATTGTACTGTTGAGCCGTTGTATAATGTAGAAAGTTATCCCTTAGAATTAAAATTTAGGTTACAAAAAGCGCAATGTGAAGCGCGGCAAAATTTGGTAAAAACTAAATTGTTAAGAAAATGTAAATTTGATAAATATTTGAAACCTATTATGTATAAAAAAGATGACTTATGGTTGGTTAAAAATGAAACTGGAAATAAGTTTGATAATGTGTATCATGGTCCTTTCAAAGTTTTAGATGATCTTGATCCTAATGTTAAAATTTTGCGTAATAATAAAGAAGAAATTATACATAAAAATAGAACGAAATTATATAATGTTTAAAAAAAAAAAACTACTACTTTATTTTTTTTTTCTCTGTTTTGGTAGGGCGTATGGTGTAAGACAAATAGAGATAGGATGATGTCATGTTATTCCTAGATTAAGACTATATAATCTATGTATCCATTAGAATTAGAGAGTAATAAATCATACTTCATGTTAGCAAGTTGTGTTTATTAATTCACCCGAATCGAACCCTTATAATTTGTAAGAATATTGTTACAATAACGGTGTTATTAGAATATTCATAATACGTCTCATGTCTGGTGTACAAATATTTAACCTACAACTACTTACAGCTAGTTACCATTTTATTATATCTATTATTAACAGTATTCTAAAATATAAAACAGAAAAAATAAACATGAAAATAAACTTATATAAAACAAACACAATAGATATCTCAGTATGGTTATCATAGGGTAGCATCATTAATATAATCTTTAATAGAATAATAACAACGATAATCTATATCGCAAAGAACTACTTTCAAGGTATATATATTATAGCGTTTGATATAATATATTTTGACTATATTAATGGAAATATTAAATTTTTTCAGATATTTCAGTCAACAAGATGGATGAAGATCTCATAGAAAGTACGATAGGGCGATTCGGAAAGTATCAAACTTGGATTTTATTTTTGATCACCTTAGGAAGGTTTCCCACAGAATACCAACTGAATAATGTTGTGTTTATATTACCTAGTGTTGAATATAAGTGTTTGGACAATAATATAACAAATCATTGTCCTTGTGACAACCCCGAATATGACACGTCCACTATCGTGAGTTCAGTCACCAGTGAATGGGACCTCATATGTAACCGAACATATCTGGCAAGTGTAGCTCAGTCTATAATGCAAGTTGGGATATTAGCTGGCAGTTTATCTCTTGGATATATTTCTGACAGGTATGTGATATTATATTTAATAACTATATGAATATATAACAAATATGTATAAATTAGCCACCGATGAGAAAGTTTATTCAAAATATTGCAATGTGCAATTTATATTGCAATCAATTTAAAACTCTGCAGGCCATATATACCTACTCGTATTATGGACCATAGATATTTAAATAAATTGCAATAATTAAAGCAACATAATAGTTGTAAGAAAATGAATTTAATAAATAATACTCTTATTTAATACTTAATAGAACTGTAGAGGATGTTTCTGTTTCGGAAATAGAAGTTAAATAATAATGATAATAAAGCAAGCAGCATTGCCATTCAACGTGGCAATGCTGCCAGTCTTCTGGGCACGTTACCAGTTGACAGCGATGCTGAAGAATTCTACGATGCCTAAACCTTTTCTGTAAATATTTAGTAGTATAAATATTTGTGTTTTTGTAATTATGTTACATTTTTTAATACGTTTGTAAATATATATTAGGTTAATTCGTTTTAAAATTAATAATGTAAATAAATTAGGCTTTAATTAACTTTATCTACAATATTATCCACTGTAGATGTGTAACATATAATGAATGTTTTATGGTTATTATGATAATAAATAAAAGAAACTGTTATTCAATCAGTCAAAGAATAATGGATCAAGTTGTTTTTGTTTGTGTTTTTATGGATGGTTACATATACCTACATACATAAGAAAATCTTACAATACACAAGATTTACACAAGAGACTCTTACTAAACGGAGAGATTATAATCAAAATGGTTAGAAAATGGCCTATGTACACTACTTACAACCATATTAATTAATTAATACTAAAAATTAGTTTTATACAACGACATTTACTTTATCTAGGAGAATGTCAATTGTATGCAGCAATAACGTGTTACTTAATTGCAAAACCTATTAGCATTTTAAGGCGACGCGCCGTGACCGAAATCGGTTAGGACGACATTATAACTAAAATAAAGAAATAAATTTATTGTATTCTAAAGATATATTAATAGTAGGAATGATAATACTTTTTAATAAAAATATGTCAAGCCAAACGCCATAGCTGACACAACTTCAGCCTCCACGTCTGCCATGCTTGCTTGTTCAAAACACACTAACGCACTCACAAGCGTGTAAATAGCATCCAAGCGTTTGTAAAGGCTTGGAGCTTGTGAACGTTTGCCAAGCCCCGGCAAGCGTGTAAACGTAGCATAAAGCTGCGTATAAATTACGCGTGGCAGCCGCGCGAGCCTATGTTCAACTAGAGCAGACGTGCATTTGCCGCGGGAGCCAAAATAAAGATATGAATTTAATAGATCGCGGCTGCCGCGCGCGACAAGCGATCCATCTCGAGTATCCGCGGCAGATAGCCAGACCAGTTAGTTCCACAACAAATCATTGGGACGATAATTTCCGTTGTCCATTCTGCGTATCGTCGCGGGAGCAAATTTTAAAATCCACAACCGTCCTAACTGCGCGCGAGTAGGCGACTGAAGCTCCTTAGTCCTTTGATGCGGCCTCAAAAAACGACAATGACCAGCACGTTCACGTCCGTGACACGTTCGAGCGCGGCAATGTTCGAGCTGCCGATATCGCGCGAGCCAATGTTCGAGGGTTTGCCGCGCGTAATTTATAGCACAGTACATAAATATACAGTAATCTGTCTTCATACAAACGGTCGGAACTCGAGTCATAGGTACGCGCCTCGGCGTCGGCATGCGCTCGACACGCAACCAGTCGCGAATGCGCCGCAGTGACGAACGGACGGTGTGTTGTTTTTTAAACAGTAACCGTGCGATTTTTTTTACCAAAAATAAGTACAAGTATAGCCTATTACAATACAAAAAGTTTACAGAACAAAAACATAAAATTTTACATTTGACAATTTTCATTATCGAAAATCCCTAACCCTTTCGGACCGCTCCAATACAATTGTGCGGGTCACAAATTCGAGTATAGCTTATTAGTTTTACGTTAGAAGTGGACGGGCCTAGTATCGTACGATTGTGCGGGAAGCAAACTTTCACCTCCCGCGCAAATTTTGTCCGACGCGTATTCGGCGAGCAGGTTTCAATCTGTACAGTTCATGATTGATTGCGCTCCCCGACTTGGCGAAAGTAAGTACCTACTATTGTTTTATTTTGTAAGTGTAGTAATATACGAGTTATTGATTAGAAAAATAGTTAAACATAGCATGTTTTTGTAATAACAGTGACTATTGGCAAGCTAACGCTTTGGCGTAACGGCTTAACGAACTTTATTGACACAATTGTATCGATGTGGGCCCTACATTACCTCATGCGTATTTTAAGTTTCTAATGATTATTCATTTTTCACAGTTTCCGCAACATGTTTCCGGTTTTAAACGACGCTGCTATCGCAGAGATGCTCGATGAATCTGGGGACGAGGGCGATTACAATGATGAAATCGATTTGGAAAACTTTATTGAAGAAAATCCGAATATTCAAGTTCCACTTCTTCTGATGAAGGCGGAGAAAGTGATGACGATAACATACCTCTGAGTATGCTAGCAGGATGGCAGAAGAAGCCCTTCAATGGCAAACCTCTTCCAGAAGATGCTGTTCGTGGTCCAGGAGATATTAAAACTCCATACAAATATTTCGAGCGCTATTTTATTGTCGAGCTCATGGAACAGATGGCTTTGACCACAAATCAATATAATATGGCCAATACTGGTATACAAATGAAACCTGTATGTTCTATACTGGATATAAAGAAGTTTTTCGGAATACATGCCATTGTTGGGTGTATAAAATGTCCAAGACTGAAGATGATTTGGAGCGAAAAGTAGAGGTAGTACCCCATTGCGAATGCAAAGTCTAGGGAACGGTTTTTCTTCTCAGGACAAACTTGCATTGTGTAGACGTTACAGCAGTGAATCAGATTGAAGAACAAGCCAGAAATAGGTTATGGAGGGTGCAGCCTGTTATCGATGTCGTCCGAAATAGATGCCTGCAGTTGCCAAGAGATGCTGGTAACTATTCAATCGATGAACAAATTATACCTTTTGAAGGTCGGTGCGATTTGAAGGTAGTCGTAAAAAACAAACCTCGTCCAGCAGGATTGAAAAATTTCGTGCTAACTATCTACAAGGGGCAAGTTCTAGACTTCGAAATTTATCAAGGCTCTACTACAAACCTACCTGATTCGGAGAATTTTGGAGTTGGTTGGAGTTGGTGGCCAATACACTCCCAGAAGGCAGTTTTCTTTATTTCGATCGGTATTTTTCCTTACTTGTGCCTTAACAAAGACCGAAATTGTTTTTTTGATTTTCACAACAAAGACTGAATTTAATTAATATCTATTTATTATTAAACTTTGAGAAAGTTGATCTCATTTTATGTTAAAGTTGATCTCATTTAAACATTTGTTGATTATTATTAATGTAAAAAGTTGTGTTTGTAATTTCTAATAAATATTTTTGTAACTTTCATGTTTATTTAATTCATGGTCTCTTTCCAGAAAAAAGTAAAAAAGGAGGTGTTAGGCCTAATTTGATACAACTGTGATACTCACGATTGTACGTAGGAAATGAAGGGCCCAGTATGATAAAATTGCTGGTATGTGAATTTTCCAAGATGGCGGCGAAAAATCAGGAAAATTTTAGCAGATTCGTAATCTGCGGCTCCAAATTACCCAAGATTCAAGTTCAAAATTACAAATTTCTTTGTAGTTTAAGCGCCGGTCCGAAAGGACTAATAACTTTTAAACGGATTACCCAATTTACACAATTTCTTTTGCCCTATCCATTTTAGACCTAAACCTATCAAATTACACTAAAAACAACACAATATCTACACAAACAAAAAATCATGTTTTCAACTTACGTAATATTTGGTCGCGTGAATTTACCTTACCAAAATTTAGTTACTTCGTTTATACTAATTCAAAATAGGAAACTATTATATAAATCGAGCTTAGATAGCCACCTTACAACATATTAAAACAGATAGAAATTCAAAGTAGGCAGATTTAATTAAAATGCTGTAGGTGGGCAGCCCTATCGCATGTTTACGTACCGCGCGGCTGCAGGCATTTATTTCAAGGATACGGCCGAGTTACAATACTCTATATTTATGTACTGTGTTCATAGGCAGCTTAACCTCTCAAACCCCGCGCCCCGCGCCGCCCGGGCACTCAAGGACACTTGAGCGGTAGTCGAGTGGGTCGGCAGATGTTTATAATTTAGAACGCAAAGTTATGATAACAAAGCTTGTGTTTCTTAGAAGTATACATTGTAAGCTACGATAAGTGTTATGAATCATCGCATTTACGTGTATATTTTAGTTTATACATCTGGTTAAAGTAACCGAATTGGAAATATGAGATGATATTATTATATCTTTATTATATAGATTAATTGATTTGTCTAATAAGATGTTTTACTTTTTCTATTTCCTAGTTAAATACTCTTTATAGGTAAAAAAAAAGTATTTATAATGTCTGTGAGAAAAAAATAAGATATTAGCATTTGAAAGTGCGTGACGAGTACATTTTAGAGCGAGAAGAAAGTAAATATTGAAAAAATTTTTTAAAAATTCTGACGTAGCCTTGTGCGTGTTTTTTACATATTTTATAGAAATACTAATAAATAACACTATCATAGTGATTAAAACCTGAAATACGATATAATAAAATAATAAAAAAATAAAATATCAAAAAAGGCGGGAAATCTGAGAAATGGTAATAGGTTATTTTGGGCTTCAGTTTGTTATACAACAATAACAATAGTCACTATTGTTTTTATTGTGTCTAAAAATAGAAAGAATAAGCTTTCCAATAATGTATTATACTTACATACTTGCCCTATAAAAACTACAGATAACAGCGGAACAAATAACATAGACGTCCCGTTACGTCACGTGACGTCACGTGACATGACAAAAAAAATATTTAGAAAAATATTATTCAGTTAATAAATATTAATTCGAAAAGCTGGGTTCATTCTGAGAACATTGATATGCAACACAATATTTTAAATACAGGCCTTATAATAAAAAAACGGCAAACAAAACACGTCCCAACGCTTCGACCCCATATAGCGTCACCGGGGTTTGAGAGGTGAAATAAACTGTCGCGCGGCTCACTAGCGCGGTCGGCTCCCTACACAGCGGTTGTATGCGGAATCGAAAAATTAACGGTAGAAAATATTTTAATTTCGTTTAGTAGGTAATTAAACCCAACAAAAAAGTTATTTTCAGAACTAAACGTATTTTTGTCAGTAAATAATACCTGATAATAATAAATATATATTGTACATTTAACTATCCGTCTACATTTTAATCAGTTTTGCGCATCTCTAGTACTGATTGTTTTGCATTCCAGAAATAATACATCTTCTATTCCATTTTATACCTCAATTAAAAACAAATATTGTAACTTACAAAAAGTAGTGATATCCCATGAAAAACATAAATGTGAAAAAGGGGCTAAGTTGGGTACTAACAAACGACGACAAGTGTTGACGGTTTTGCCGACAAAAGTCTTGAGGTGCCAAGTTCAATCGCACTTTCTCAAATGACAACTACCTACCAATGAAAACAATTATAAAATATAACATTTTATAATCGTTTAACTTGCCAAATTATACATAATTTAATATGATAATTCGCCTATTGTAACATGTTTCAGGTTCGGTCGAAAAATTGTCGTCCTGGTATCACTATTTTTTGAAGCAGTCTTCGTAGCTATTTCGGCAGCAGTACCAGTGTTTTGGATGTTTCTAGTTTGCCGATTCTTCATTGGAGTCATGGTGGGCGGCACAATGCTATGCTGCTACGTACTGCTCATTGAACTGTGTGGGAAATCATTCAGACCATACTTGATTGGTCTCCAAGAAATACCATTTATATTAAGTTACGTCACACTGCCTGTGTTGGCATATTTTGTGAGAGATTGGAGAAGATTGCAGCTAGTAACTTCACTACCATGGATTATAGTTATTTTATACTACTGGCTTATACCCGAATCTCCAAGGTGGCTTATTACTGTTGGTAAACAGAAAGAGGCAATCGATATACTCAACAATATTGCTACAAAGTATGTATACGAACTAAAATTGTAATCTAGATAGTTTTGAATAACCCTGACTTTCAACAATCATAACATCGGTGTTGTTTTCAGGAACAATCTACCAACAGATAACATCGAAGCTATCGTTGCAAAAGTAGGATTATCAACCAAAAATCAACAAAAGGGCGTCACCTACATGGATCTATTCAAAACACCAAAAATACGGATATACACATTAATTACTGCATTCATTTGGATGTGCTGTTCACACACGTTCTTCGGTATCAATCAGTATATTGGTCGCCTTCAAGGAAATATTTATTTAAACGTAATGCTTTCTGGCGCATGCCTAGCACCTGGTATAATAGTGGTCGTGATAGCGACACTGTATTTAAGAAGAAAACTTACCGTAATTGCTAGTTTCACCACTGCAGCGGTACCATTATTAGTATTCATTTTTATTCCAAGCGATTTGAGAGCTGCGAGTTTGGCATTAGCTATTATAGGTTTGATGGGAGCCTACACGGCATTTGTCCAAACGTACTTATTTACGTCTGAAATATTTCCCACAGTGATCAGAAACACAGCGATTGGTTTCGCTTCTATGTTTGCTAGGTTTGGAGGGTTTATTGCGCCTTTTGTAGTGAATATAGGAATAGAGTGGGTGTCAATTTTAATATTTAGTGGCATTGCATTTACCGCAGCAATACTCTGTTGTTTTTTACCTGAAACTAAAGATACTACTCTGCTCAACACTATTGAACAAAGGGAACATGCAAAAACATAACAGTTTAGAATTTTGTATGATAAACTTGTTTTAATTAGATATAGAGTTCCAGGTGTTGTTTTAAATCATTTCTGATGATAAACCGTCGGCACCTCGCGCCGAGTGCATCCCCTGTCGTGTCCAACGAGAATGGCGTCCAATAATCCACCATACTCAGTGTACAGAAATTGCGCAAATTTTTGCGCAGTGTGACACATTAAAACACATCAGAATGGTGAAATATGAGTAATATTTGTATAACTTAAAAATCTTAATCCATTCTTGACCCTTTACTTACTTCATCGCCAAACATTCACTTAACCATTCTGATATTGCAAAGCCTGTAAGTGTGATGGGAAGCTGGTTACATATAAATAAATACCTACGGGCGCGGGCAGCGAACGGTCATTGACACGCATGGTGCCCAATTGTGCGTGAAAATCACACAGCGAAACCAGCTGATAACTTTGTAAGTCTTCAATATATTAGTAAAGACGTTCGAATGCTAATACGCCACGGGATTCCCGGGCTTAGAATTTACTAAAAATAACACTGTACATAAATACGATTTGTATTTCTGGTGCATTCAATATCATTGTAAATAAATAAAAGAACTTGTTAATATTTATTGTTTATTAAGTATCAATATATTATATGTACCTACGATTTCTTTTTTACATTGCTATTATAATATCGTTGGCATTGTTGAGAATTCACAGATATTAAACTGGATGATACATGATATAACAAAATTTTAAAAAGGAATACTTAGTTCAATACTTTTATTCTACAAAATTAATTTATCCAGAAGTTTATATTGGATGTTATGGAAGCCTCCAAAATACGAAGTAATAAAAATAAAAAGTAAGCAATGATATAGAACCCAAAATTGAAACATCACACTATTAAACAAAGAATATAGGAATAAAATGTCAATGATAGTCCAAAATAGGAATCCTATTTTTGCAACCAAAAGCGGCCTTGAACAACGATAAGGCGGTGGTCTATTGGAATCTGGGTCAACGAAATTACCTGAAAATAAAATGTGAATTATCGGTAACAGAATTCGACGTTATATGGCAATAGCATACAGATAGTCCTTAACCTACGAGTCCAGAACAATTCGATTTAGCTTTATCGATAAGTAAATTAACAATCAATAAAAAGTTGGTTTGATAGTAACGAACCACTTTAGCAATTCACCTACACGTATTTATGTCGAATTTGTATGTTAATGTCCGATGCCGATCCGAAGAAGCAAACAAAGCAGAGCACCAACAAGCTACGAATGGGACAAATCCAGGATATGTTTGTTAATAAGATCCCTATAAGACCCTAATTAACAAAATACAAATCATTATTAATAAACAGATCATTATTACACAAAGCCGGCCATAGCACCAACCTTCATTGTGAAACTTGCGAAGGCTGTATTCCTTTTCCTGCCAACGATCACTCACCCAACGTCGTAGAGCTGTATCTTCTTTTGGAAGTTTTTCAATAGAGTACCTACAACAAATTTGCAATCATTATCATTTTAAGGGGTGCAATCGTGCTCTGATAGTTATTATATGTATAAAACACTAACTGGACTAAAACTAAATATATATTAAATAAATAGATATAATTATGCACTTAATGTTACATGACGAACGTGCCTGTTCATATTTTTATATCTGCTAATAACATAAGGCCTCATTTACGGAGACGCGGGGCGTTGCGCGGCGCGTTGGACGTCGACGTTTTTTGCGTTCACGGAGCGGGCGGCGGCGCGGGCGGCGGCGCGTGCAGCGGCACGCATCATCGCACGCGTAAACACAAACATAGGGAAATATACGACGTTGTTTACGGAGACGCGGGGCGTCGCGCGGCGCAGTCACATGAGTAGATAAACGGAACAGAGACTACGCTTCTTAAGAACGTGCAAAATTGTTACCTATTTTGGTAGGGTTGTCACAATAGATGAAGACAAATTACACAAAACATTTTTTAAATAGTTTTATTAACCTTTGAGTCTTCTTCGAAGAGGTTAATGAAAACACTTTGTGGGTCTCTGTGTCTGTCTGTTAGTGACAGGCATAGCTCCGGAACCACTAAACCGATTGACTTGTAACTTGGTGTGGAGACACCTTGGGGTCATACCTCGGTCGAGATTGAATAATATATGGGCCCTGTGGGTCAAAAAACCCCCGAGGGGTCACAAGGTGACATGTATTTTAAATGACAAAATGGCTTCATTTATATGCAGAGTGGTTATGTGCTGATTCGAGTTGGTTGCTGCTGTTTGCTGTCGAGTTTTGTCTTGGGCTGCGTTTTACAACACAACATGCCCAACAGTGGGCATGATGCCCAACAGTGGACATAATACCCAACAATGGTCATGATGCTCAACAGTGGACATGATGCCCAACAGCGGAAATGATGCCCAACAGTGGGCATAATGCCTAACAGTTGGTATGACGCCTAACAGTGGGTAAGATGCCCAAAAGTGGACATGAGGCCCAACTGTGGGCATCATGCCCAGCAGTAGGTACGATTGACTTGTAACTTGATGTGCAGACACCTTGAGGTCATATCTAGGTCGAGTTTGAATATGGGTTCTGTGGGTCAAAACACCCCGGACATCTATATTCTATATATATATATCCTTGTGACCCCTATGGGTCACAAGGTCACATGAAGATGAAGAGGTTAAATCCTGGGTTTTTACACCCATCTCGTTACTCAGTATGATAGAATACTTTACAAATTCCTTACTCTAATAATTTTCTTTTTATAATTTTTATTTTAAATCATTTATTGTTTCTTTAATTTGGTGTGGTAAATTCTGAATCTAACATAAAGTTTTTTCAAGAGTTCCCTCGTAAGGAGTCAATGCTGGCTGCAGCAGCAGTTCATGATAAAAATCGTGTTAAACTACCAAAATTAAACTAACGTACAAAATTTCGTGACTGTGCTACTACCCGTTGAAGAGTTGCCTAGTGAGGAGACAATTCTGGCTGCAGCATCAGATTATATCTATCATATTATTGCATTGTCACTGAAGTTACCATATACAAAATTTCAGCTCAATCAGATATCGGGAAGTGGTTCAAATCTTACTTGCAATATTTGAACTTAACGCACATACCTACTACATACCAACCCACCCACATACTTACAAATGTTTAGTAAAAGCTTGTAATAACAATAAAAAGGTAAAAACACACCGTGTAGCACCCTCTTCTTATTAAAAAAAGGATCATACAATAAAATAAAGGTTCTTACTTGAAAAAGTAATAATCCAATATTTAGTTACCTATTGTACTCCTTGGGATAGTTAAAGTATGATATATTTTTATTTTTCTAGTATTATTGATATATACAGTACAATAAACAACCATTATTTTACATTAATATATTCAAACTTGCAACTAACAAAACAAACATCGTGCGTCGCGTCGCACTGATCCTGAGATTGTCCACTGGCTGTGCCAGCGTAAACCGGTTTTTTTCAGTCTCGCCGCGTAAGTGACAAGCGGCCAGTGGTCACACGCACATGCCCCGCGTGCCTGTAGTAGTGCCACTGATTCGCGCGGTTGTATGAAGCTTATACTCTGTTCCGTTTATCTACTCATGTGGCGCGGTGCCCGCCGCTGCGCCCGCGGCTAGTCGCCAAGGACGCTAAGCGTGCGGCCACGGTAATGATAACTCAAGTAGGTAAATAGGGCCTAGTTTAGTGATTGTAAATATTAATATGTATATTATATTATTATAAAAAATTAAATTCGTAGCGAATGAAATAGAAAGTGTTCAATAAAATGAAATTATCACAAATCGCACGCTTACTGCTTTCAAAACAATCACACCGTCCGTTCGTCACTGCGGCGCATTCGAGACTGATTGCGAACCAAGCGCATACCAACGCCGCGCCGCCGCGCCGGAGGCGTGTAGGAATGACTCGAGTTCCGACCGTTTGTATGAAGATAGAATACTGTTAATAACATTACCGTGGTGCGGCCATCGCTGCGTCGGCGTCGCACGCGGCGGGCATCGCTGCGGCGCACGCTCTATTTCAAGCAAACGCGCGTAAAATCGCTTCTCTGTAAACGCACTCATACAACGCCATATTATATTGTGCGGGCCCCGCCGCCGCGCCGCACGCGATGCGCGACGCCCCGCGTCTCCGTAAATGAGGCTTAAGGGTGTGGATAAATACATTATGTATCCATATCCGCTTATTGAATATAAAGCCATTTCCTTATAAAATATAAAAATAATTACAGATTTCATAATATAATTATAACAGTAAGAGAAATCTCTGTATTTATATTTCAAAATTAGTAGGTATTTTTCACAATCACAATGATAAATTATATAATATGAAGAATATCAGTTAAAGATTTTTGGTATAATTAAATATACATGGCATAAGTTTTAGTATTATTTTTATCATTAACCTTCTTTACATACCTTTTACAATAGAAATAGACATGCGTCGGTATTCGGCCTTTTAGCAGATCTATTTCTGTTTGGGCTGGATTATCATAGGCTATGGTGACGTCGTACACTGAAGCTAGACCGGACTCCCGAAGACGAGAGCATAGAGCTACCCAACCCGTTGTTCGTGGATGTAACACAAACTCGTAATTCTAGAAAGATACATCAAACATAAAAGTAAATTAAAAGTTGGTTCATTGTTGACAAACCAGTTTTGGAAGAAATGTAATTCACCTCGGTAGTGACTTACGAGATTCTCTTGCAATTGTCTGCTGACGAGTTCAGTGACATAACTGGATTAGAAATCTTACATATATCCATATATAGATATCTAGGTTTATTGATTGCTAGTGCATTCATTAACAATGGACGTAAATAATTAAATAAAAGTTTACAAGATCTTTTCATTTTCTTAGTTAGAGGCAATGACTTCGATAGATAAGAGAAACCTCAATTAGTGCGTGGATAAGACAAATTAGAGATTGTAGGAAATATTTAGGATAAATACGTAGATCTCTATCTACGTGAATGTTTAATCAAACGACAGGCAGTCTTATTATTATATTGGACTGGAGTGCCTGTCGTTTATATTGCCTCAATCCAGAAATTTAACGCGGGAATGACCACTACTTTGTTCATGGAGATTTATTTATTTTAAATATTAGATTAATAAACAAACATAATAATGTGCAACAAGGTCTGTAATTGGTTGTTTATTTTATGTCTCTGTATAGTATTTACTGATTGTTTGATACATAAAGATTGCACTGTATGCACCGTATTATACCTACAGAGCAATGTTTATTTCATCTTATATTTTTATCAGTTTCTAGCGAATATATAACAAAATTAAATAACAAATGGTCACATGGTTCTCGAAAGTAACAATGCCACTAGGATCGATTATCTTTTTAGATAGGACAATGTCAGTTATGTTAGACGCAGATAGAGCAGGATGCCATAAAATAATTGATCATATCACCATCCCTCATGAAGCAACAGCTCATTCTTGTATAGAGCTTATAAAAGCTGAGAAGGAAAAGGTAAACAATTCTAATATTTAGACATGATTTACAACATTGTCAACGTGTGTCAATGGCCTTGATATAAATTATTATATCATTGTGTAATTTATTTATTTATGGCAAGGCACGCATTGTAAAGAATACGCAGGTTACACCTCTCCAGTAAAGTATCTAATAATTTCAGCACAATGACCATGCTAAATGCTTGTAATCAATTATTATTATAATAATTACAAACGAGGTTACAACAGTCTTTCATATCTATTGTACGAATATGTAAAACATTAACATTAATAATAATATTCAGAGAACTAACGGCAATTTGTTACGATTAGCACGAAATAGACATGAGCTATTTAACACCAAAATATCAGAATACTTTTCAAGAATAGATTCTCATCGGCGGCGTAAATTATTTGGTACATACATAGAATTATTATGATGATATTTTCTGAAGGGGTTAACAGAAATTACTTAGCAATAACGTAGACTACTTAAATCGTGCACGCCACGATCGTAGCGGTAAGTCCTGTTTTTGAGGAGTGGCTGGAGAGGCGGCATGGCGCCCCCATCTTCCGGCTGACACATGTAATGACTTGCCCTTGGCTGCTTTGGCCGGTTTCTGTGTTGCATAGGCCGGCAAGAGACGCCCGGTTGTCACCACTGCGGCGGCTGCCGCGATGTTGTTGAGCGCTGCACACTTTGGCGGACTGCCCCGCCTGGGCATCGCAGCGCCGTGATTGATCGCGGCAGTTGGTATGGTTGCCCTCTCGCTCCCGGCTGTGGTTCAGTCTATGGTACGGAGGTCAGTACAGTCGTGGAACGCCGTCGCCTCCTTCTGTGAGGAAGTAATTTCAACCAAGAAGGTGGTGGAGTGGGAGAGGGAACGCTTGAACCCTCTACCCAACCGCAGAACCGGGCGGCGGAGGGCGCGGGATGACCTCCAGCCACCATGAGGTTTTACCTGGGGGTGGTGGGCTTTGTGGGCCTGCCCGCCACCCGTTCAGCACCAGGTCCGAGAGGTGGCGTGCGTGTTCCCACGTACACCTTTGTGTCGTTGTGTCGTGTGTCCGTCCCCCCTCAAGGGGACAGTAGGGCTAAATTAGAAGTGACCAAGGGAAGGTCTTTTCGTGTAGTGGCCTGCCGTTTCACACGGCGGCGAGGGTTGAAACATCAACGGGGTCGCGATTGCATGCGAAAGTGATTCGCGCGGCCCCGCCGACTCTGGTTATGTCGAGGAACACCGTGGTAGGTTTAGTCGGTTTTACCGGGATACCTTTCCCCCGGTGAGTCCGACATAACCTCCCCGTCGCCCCACGGAGAGGTATGCGTCAAAGCATTACCCCACGTAAAATAAAAATACTACTTACATCAAATAATATGAATAATATAATCGGCGATATAAATCGGCGATATAAATCGGCGATTGCATATTTATAATATTCAATACAATTACAGAGGACCTTGAATAAGTTTTCGCTGTTTCTTCATAAATGGCAGTAGCAGCACTCCGTGCATGAAATTTCGAATAGTAACGCATCTGCAAGGATGTACTATATCTAACCTTAAATTTCAGTGTATGGTAATTCACTTTAATAAAAGCTAAGAATGTCTTTATTGGTTCTGAAAATGTCTACTTTTGGCAATTTTATTACACAGCTAGCTTTTGCCCGCGGCTTCGCTCGCGTTAATTTAGAATTTGACAATCAATTCGGGTTGTACTCTGCTTGTAATAATATAATTAAATCATAATTCGAAAGACACGTGGCGCCATCTATTATCATAAGAACGTTATTATTATTTTCCTCGGGTACAGTAATTTTTTTCGGGATGAAAGGTAGCCTATGTCCGTTTCTGTACACATGTCAACGTATATGCAAAATTTCAGGATGATCGGTTCAGTGGTTTAGGCGTGAAAAGATAAAAAACAAACAAACAAATAAACTCATTTTCGCTTTTATAATATTAGTTAGGATTAGGATTTTATTCAAAAGAAATCTGCAGCTGAAGCACACAGAATTCTTGTCGAGACTTACGGTGACAATACTCTGTCGGATACGACATGCAGAGATCACTTGTGAACTACTGCTTCAACGGCAGAAAAGAAAAGGCTTTTAGCACCGGATTGTAACTGGTGATGAAAAGTGGATACACTACGATAATCCAAAGCGTAGAAAATCGTGGGATAATCCCGGCTATGCATCAACATCGTCCGCAAAACTAAGTATCCATGGTTCGAAGCTTCTTCTCTGCATTTGGTAGGATCAGCAGAGGGTAATCTATTATGAGCTGCTCAAACCGAATGAGACTATCACGGGAGATTGCTATTGACTTTAATTGATGCGTTTGAGTCGAGCCCTAAAAGAAAAGCGGCCGCTATATGAGCAGAGACAGGACAAAGTGATTTTGTTACATGACCACGCTCGGCCTCATGTCGCAAAACCAGTGAAAACCTATCTGGAAACACTTAAATGGGAAGTTTTACCACACCCGCTGCATTCACCTGTCATAGCCCCTTCCGATTTTCACCTCGTCCATTCGATGGCACATAGCCTGGCTGAGCAACGCTTCCATTCTAACGAATATATTAAAAAATGGATCGATTCTTGGATAGCCTCAAAAGGCATACCGTTTTTCCGACGCGGTATTCATATACCGCCCGAAAGATGGCAGACGGTGATCTCGAGTGATGGGCAATACTTTGAGTGAAACGTTTTTGTTCTTTGTATCTTAAATAAAG
The DNA here is from genome assembly GCA_963564715.1 of Catocala sponsa. NCBI lineage: Eukaryota > Metazoa > Arthropoda > Insecta > Lepidoptera > Erebidae > Catocala > Catocala sponsa. Next base: position 12,598,035 of record OY751338.1, on the reverse strand, counting down.
CTTTCATTTTGTGCAAAAAACAGCGAGAATTTAATTCAATCAGCTTATTTCAACTAGATGGTTACTATCATAATATTAGGCGTCTAAAATCTAGGGCCCATACAATATTGCACTATATAATGCTAGACTTAATTTTGTTTAACAGTTCATATTATTTGAAACTTATACATTTAATGTTTCTTATATCGATATAGCGTAGAACTTTTGATTTCATAAAGTATCGGTGACTAGAAAGTTAAGTTAAGTTAAGTTTGCTTGGCTTCCAACCCCAGGACCGGCCGATAAAAGAATATTGGGTTTTTCTGTCAAGAAATTCTCAATAGCAGCCCGAAATGAGAAAGTTAGCAATATTGCACACTCCTGTACCTCAGAAGTCACGTAATGCTGTTGGTCCTGCGCCTGATCTATGTGGAGTGAGAGCAACAAGTGAAGCAAACACAAGCTCTTTACTTATGTTAGCCCCACTTGTGCACCTTAATCTATTCAACGCAATTGGTCTCCAGTCTCCGTTAAAATTGGCCGCGCGACCGAGATCTAGTTTGCAGAAATTTATCATAACACTACGTCTGCCTTTGTTTCCATAATGATATAGAAAGGCGAGCAGTATTACATAATATGCTCTAAAATCAATAAAATAAATTGATGAAATAGGTACCTGATAATTATTATCCGCAGCAAATTGTGCACTACGGCGTCGATTATCACTGCTTAAATCAGTTCCTTCAGGAAATAAAACCAGCCTGTAATGATAGTCCAATTTTTGATAATACTCTACAAACTGAGAGAGGCTCACTTGGTCTTCTCTCCAATTTCTTTTCACATAAAGAAAATAGTTAAGTTGCATTATCCATCCTGCAAAAAGTATTAATCATTTTTCATTACAAAGGTTAAAAAAGGATAAATGAAAGATAACCCTCAATTTTCTATTTCTTTTATAGTTGCGGTACTTTTTTATTTTTTAAACAAGACAATAAGCATTAGGAATGATTCTCGTGTCGCGGGTGATTTTACAAACATTCAAACAATGCTTACAAAAAACACCCAGACCCGGCACAATTATTTGTAGATCACATTTTTTGTCCATATGAGATCCACAAGTCTTAGTGTAGAAGCATTGCCATGGTAACCACTTAAACCACTATACCATTTGAATTTTTAAATACAGTGCTGCATACTGTATTTAAAAATTCATATGTCGTTAAGTAGGTATATAGAGATGAGTCATAAAAAGGCTGATTTTGAAATAACATATAATTGAACCTGAATATATTAATTTTGAATCAAACTATCAATGTTCACAAAAATCTAAATAATGGAAATGGCAAAGTACAGTGATAGTTTCACGGAACTTTAGTCATTATTCCGATGTTTAAGCACACTGTACGACAGAGAAATCGGACTCGAGTTTTAAACACGGGAATATTAATTATAATGTTATATTGTAGCATGTCTCTGTGCATAAATAACGGTTGTGTGATTATTGGCGTATTTGCTGGAACTGGTATAAAGGTCAAACACATCCCAGTGGTAGTAAAACGTGAATTATCTTTATTAAAATTTCTATGAATTGGAATACAGTAAACGAAAAAGATAAGTTAGTTAAGGGCACCCAAGTTGGCATGTAGTTTAGTAAATAAGTTTACTTACCCATTCCAGGAATATTTTTTAATTCGTCCTTAAGAACAAATTTTATTTTAGATTTTCCTCCAATATCCAGTACACTAGTGGTATCACAAGGCCTGGCGAGCGGTTGTTTGCATGTACATGTTTCGCCATCGGGGTTTTGTGAGGCGTGATACAAAGCTATCCAGATGTAATTCCAGTCAACTCTTGTGCGATGGTTCATCACTATTATGGTTTTCTCATTTGCATTAACATAGTCACCGAAGTGATGCAGTTCCGTGTTGCAACAACATTGAAACAAAGCCTGAAATAATATGACCAGCATACTAGTATATCAATAAGTATAGACCACAAGTAAATAGAACATTTAGGCAAATCTTACCACAGGGTATAGTTCCCATAAAGCGAACAATGCGTCAGTTAATTTCCTGTATAATCTATGACTAAAAAACATCAGGTACATTACAGGACAGTAGAGAACAAAGAAGCCTGAAATTAAATTTACACTAAAGCGTAAAGTTTTAGCTAAATTGGTACATCCACTTAGAAACCATTAATATAATACTTAACCAGCCTTATTACGATATCTTGACTCGAAATAGTCTTGAATAAAATCGTAAATAGACTATTGGTTTTTCACCTGTACGCTTATGTAGGTTGATATGCTAATTTCCACAACACATTAACTTGAATATCGTGTTTAATACAATAAGATGAGATGAGATTAATTGTTCGTTTAATCGTTTATAAAACTATTTTATGTCAATGTTAAAGTGCATAACGATAATATGCAGATGGATATACATACATACGTCATCTGCATATCCTTATGCACCGATATACATACACCGTTATCACCGTTATGCATAAAAAACACCTTGAATGATCCTAAATGTAATTTCAGTAAGCTCACTAACGACGAAACTTTGAGCCTTTCATTGCAGCAATTCTATTGTAGCCTACATTAATCTATAGTACTTTAGAGGGTATATCAGTATTGCATCGTCGCACGTCGCGTTGGTCAATATTTTATAGGTTTAAGACGTTCAAAGAATGTGAGTCAGTGCTTTTCTAAACAGTAACACAGCAATGGTTATACATTTGATTATTTTGAAAAAAGATTATTAACACGCGTTTTATAATAAACCGGACAGATGAGTGATATTAAATCTAAGCTTACATACCGGCCAGTATGGTGTAATACCAAGCAGTGCAGAGCAGCAGACCTACCGTCATGGCACCGCAGCCCGTCAATCGGCACTGACGCCTCCGGGAAGCCATGCTCGTGCCATGTCGACGTTGTAGGCAGATTAGAACCCTTACGTGATCCACCACTAAGCCCCATTACGTGGCACCTTGGCAACTGTTCTAAGCGCATAATGTAAAGTCACAGGTTTGTAACAAGTATTAAGGACTCCTTGAATGAAAATTAAATATATCTATATATCTTTTTAAATATATCTATATACCTATAATATGAAACTGTAACTACCTATTGATTTAGTAAAGTCACAGTACATAAATATACAGTAACCTATCTTCATACAAACGGTCGGAACTCGAGTCATACCTACGCGCCTCGGCGTCGGCATGCGCTCGGCACGCAACCAGTCGCGAATGCGCCGCAGTGACGAACGGACAGTGTGTTGTTTTTTAAACAGTAACCGCGCGTTTTTATTACCAAAAATAAGTACAAGTATAGCCTATTTAATATGACAAGTAGAATATATTGTGCTGTTTTTGGTTGCATGAATTCCTCAATAACGCACTCAGAGATAACTTTTTTAGATTACCTGGAAATTTTTTATACTTTGAAATATAATAATAAAGCATTCCGTACGTCTCAGCAAATATTTTTCAGTCGCAAATTTATTAGACCGATTTGCTATTAAGTCTTAAATCTAACATAAATATATATTTTTTTAATTAAATCTACCAATCAAAAAACAACATGCATTTTTATTGAACACTTCCTATTCCATTCACAAAGTATTTTATTTGTTTAAATAAAATAAAAAATATTTACAATCACAAAAATAGATAGAAACTCAAAGTACGGTTTCATCGATGAAACCGCGTAAAAGCGGGCCGCAGCTCTCCATTCAACCGCCGCGGTTAAAATTTTGTGGCGGTTAAGTGCGTACAATCAGAAGCGGTTGCATATTAAACTGGAAAAGCGGCTAACCGCGTCTTCGTCGCTACATTTATTAAACTAACCAAATAGTAGGTATTCTATCGTCAGCCATCGTGATTTTAATCACTTAATCATATTATTTTAGGTGTAATACTTACTGATGATGCCTTCGAAACCTTAACCTTAGGGTTGCCAACCGTACTATAATATATAGTATTTTACTATATTTCGAGTCTGCGTACTATATACTGTTGAAGAAATATATAGTATGCTAAAATCTATATTTCAACAACGAAAAACAACAAACCAAAACCTTTATTCAAAAAATTATCGACGCTCCTTTACTACTGATGCGAAAGCATATATCCGTACATAAACCGTTTCGAACCTGTCCGTGATGTCAACAAAATATGTACCTTACATATTTAAAAAACAGTAGATGATAAATAAATGTTTTCCATAAAATACTATATTTTTCTAAATGTACTATATTTTGTTATAGCTTATTTTAAAAATACTATATTTCGTCGAAAATATGTTGGCAACCCTACTTAACCTATATACTTTCGCAAGTAATAATAAGCCTTTTAAACAATAGAATAGTTACCCCATTGCCCATACCCTCCCCTTAAGCGAATATAATTCGGATCGACAACAACAAGAGCAACTTTTTGATTCAACGGTTTAAACACTTATTTTGACAAGGAGTGAATTAAAAAAAAGATGTGTGTGTAAAAGAAGATCAAATTAAAAAATAATTTATAGATGCAATTGTTCTTTTGTACATTCAAAGTCGTTAATACGGACAAACGAAATGTTTCTACTACTGTATGAATACCTACTTAAGTAATTACTGTGACACATGAGTTAGTATTTCCCACCTGTTAATTCTAAAAGTTACTGATATAGTAAAGAACAAAAGACTGCAAGTTAAGAGATATATATATATATATATATATATATTTACTATAATTTAAGTAATATAACAACAATTCAATTTAACATTACATGCATAAGACATTTACATTCTTTATTTTTACAATGGTTAATTGTTAAAAAAATTAAACGCGCTCGCTTAGGCATCTGCATTATTACTTTACTATGCAAAATAAAATCCATAGCTTTAAGCCGTAGATAAATAAATATGTATATACAAAATATTACTATAGGCATATGTAGATAAACCTTAACCAGGTTTTAGAAAAATTTGTAACACATATTTGAAGTTAAGAAAGGCGTCGTCAATAAAGCCTTCATCATAATCAATCAAAATATCATATTTAGTTCGGGCACGCCACGATCGTGGCGGTAAGTCCCGTGTTTGAGGAGTGGCTGGAGAGGCGGCATGGCGCCCTCACCTTCCGGCTGACACAGGTAATGACTGGCTATGGTTGTTTTGGCCGGTTCCTGTGTCGTATAGGCCGGCAAGAGACGCCCGGTTGTCACCACTGCGGCGACTGCCGCGACGTTGTTGAGGACATGGCGCTGCACACTTTGGCGGTTTGCCCCGCCTGGCCATGCAGCGCCGTGAGTTGATCGCGGCAGTCGGATTGGTTGCCCTCTCGCTCCCGGCCGTAGTTCAGTCTTTAGTCCGGAGTGACAGGTCGTGGAACGCCGTCGCACAGTGGTCTGAAAATGGAGCTCCATACTCATAGAATCTTAAAGTAACGAATTCAAAAATAAAAAATTGTAATGTGTCTGGTATGCCTCTCTTGACGTAATATTAACGTATAGATGGTATTAGTAGCTCCACGCATGAGAAAAAAGTTTTGTTTTTTTGTATGGGAGAAAACACTTAAAGTACAATTTTTTTAAACTGAATGGAACTGAAGGGCTGGTGCTCATACGAGCTATTGTACCATACACGGCGATTAAGATGACATACAATTCATGCACCTTTAGGCGCCACTTTGCGCGTAGCAAATATTAGAAATATTGAATTTTCGATATGTGATTTTTCAAATCAATGATGTGGTTAAATGAAGTTGCCTATCGATTTACTTATACTATTGTTAGTGTACAGCTTGCTAATGACCTTCATGATGGCAGTAATTAAAAACAATATTGATTTTATACCTTTTTATTTTACACAATTGCATTCCAAGAACTAAGTAACTCATTTGTTAATCACCGTGATTATGTTTGAGTTACAATTAGATATTAATGATAATTGAGCATTAACCAGTCAAGCCCTAGCAAGCCGAATGGGCACAAGTCACAAAAAAATTCTTTACACATAAAACTATTGTTAACAGAGAGTATCTTCGCCCTCATCAGAGTCCTCTAAATCAGAGTCCAACATTGACGCACTAATAACATCGACAAATTCAATGTTCTCTTTGTCTACACCTGAATCGTCACTAACGAGAAGAGGTCTCATATCATCAGTGACAGCTGTTTTTCGAGACTTTCTCAGCACAGGTCTTATGCTCGAAAGGTAGGGATCTGATGATACAAGGAGACCATTGAAAATGTCTTCGTTTGTCGCTTTACGACAAAATTTGCGCGAATGGTGTTCTCGGATTTGTTTGAAATCTTTGTTTCTGGCTTCCGTTGCCTCTTCAGATAATTTACCAATGGGCATAATATTGAAGTGTTTGATAACTTCAGCACCATGCAGTAAAAGTTTGTGGACACTCGAAGGTATGTAATACCAGCCATAAAGCTTCACGTACATTTCTGCAATATGGCGGGGAGCCTATAAATACTGACGCGTTTGCAAACTTTGGCTACTACACGCAAAAGCGTTGAAAATCTTCGGATCAAACCGGAATCCAATCCTGTGACAGCTGCAGTTTTTGCAGGATCACTAAAAAAATTCCTAGCTGTATTCCCATCATTTGTAGTTCCCGAACCTATAACAAAACATAAATACTTGAGTTTGTGCAGAAAAGAGGTACTTATACACGTATAACGTTTCTTGAAAAAAATTTAGATTTAAGAGCTATCAATTTATGACTGTTATTTTAGGTGAGACCTTGTTTGACGATGTCTACTAGGAGGCCCATTTCATCACGAAACTTCTGCTGTATGATTTGTTTTCTACTCTTTAATGACTCCTTACTGCTTGCTTCTCTGGCTTGCCATGTTTTAAACTCCAATCTATATGAAATATGGAGTAGGCACTCCATACACCTGATCCAAGCATAAAGAGTAGACAAACCAAACTTGTATATTTCTGTTGAAACCGATTTTCTGGAAAAAAGTGCTTAAATTAATATTGAGTATATATAATATTATATTGCAGTAGTGACATTAATTTATTAAATTATTGAAAACTCACTCTGAGATCTTCTCCAACTTATTCATTTCCGAAGGAGTAGCTTTACATATATCACATGTCTGCGATGAGGTATTTGATAGGTGAGAAGTGATTTTGCCATCTATCATGGTCATAAGCATCGAGTGCTTAAAAGCATGGTTTCCCATAATAGATGGCTGCAGTGCTGCAATCTCAGCCTCAATCAGAGCCTGCTCTTCTACGATATTTAACTTGTTTTCGTTTATAAATTTAAAATATATTGGTCTGCAGAACATTGTGGCAGACGCTTTTGGATTCTCCCATACCTTTTCTTCGCCACAAACTAAGCGCAGAGGGACAAAAGAACACATAAAAATACTGGAATCGTCTTCGTCTACCATAGTTTGCTTATACAATCTTTGCCCTGAAGCACCATTGAAGGCCCACTTGCATATAAGTTTCAACTCTTTGCCATGCAGTGATGATTCCACTCGTAGGAATTTTTCAAGCCTAGCCACAGTTTTGTCCAAAATTGCTTGGAGCTTTACTTTTACTTCTCTTTCCGTGATGTGTATGGTATCTTTTGGGGGGTAGCAGTCCTTCTTTGCCTCAAGGATGGCAGAATAAGAAGGATACAGTGGTATTCCTTCTCCTTTTGCACAAGATCTTAATGTTATATACTGCCACTTCGAAAGCTTCAAAGAGGTCAAAATACCTAAAGCTTTATCAGAGGAATATATAGGCATAGTTTTCTTTGGCTTTAACAATTCCTTTATCCTTGTAGCCTCTTCGGGATGCTCCGAGACCAGTCTAATGATGTCTGCTACATCCTTGTTTTGTGCTTTTAAACCAGTTGCATGAGCAAGGCTTTCAGTGGTATGCGTTAGGAGCTCTTCCACTCTCCTTCTCTTCTGCAGTGGGCTCAGCTCTGTGAATGGTTTTCTTGGACTCACAACTGATGTTAATGTACCCACACTGCACGTCTCCGGTCTGTAGGATGTTGATGCACCCACATTCACACCAAAGTCAGAGCTGGAACATGGTTGCTGCTCTATTGCCACTAAAGAAGGCGTCATCTTTTCCCTCATGACCTCAGGCCATTTTTTATTCTCTTGCAGCCATGTCTCATATTTTTTCTATGAATGTACGTCTCGTGCAATTACACGAGAGCCATTTGTTCCTCAACGAACACACGTAAGTTTGACAGAATTGTTTCAATTCCTTCTTTTCTGAGAGTTGTATCTTACTGACAACCAACTTAAACAGGATACAAGAAATGTTGTTTAAAACGATAACAGACGTTTATAAAGGGAATATTGATATTCATTTGTTGACGCCTGCAAACTTAGTGGAACAACTGACTGTGATCGCCGGCAAGCTGCCAAGAACCTTGTCTTTGCCCGTGCGAAATATCAGGGAAGATGTCAAGGATATATACAAGCTCTTATATGTGAAAGCACGAGTTACAACGAACTACTTTCTATTCAAAATACATGTTCCACTGATTTCCGACGAAGACTTCACTTTACACAGAGTTGTACCGTTACCCATACCAACCAGCAATGAAACGGTCATAGCAGAACTAGGCGCACAGTATATAGCAGTAAATTTCAGAAAGAACACCTACGTTTCTATAAACGAAGATGACATTAAAACGTGTATTCCACTTTCACCCGGCAACCTGATATGCAACAAAAATATGCCTATTTATAACTTACATAATAGCAATGCGCCCTGCGAAGCAAAATTATTAAGTCATCAAACGACCTCGTCGTGTGACGTAAGAAGGACACTTTGCAAAGACGAATGGATCGCATTACATTCAACAAACACCTGGCTGGCAATTTGTTGTAGTACTTGCACTTTACGAACTGTATGTGAGCATGACGTCGCTTCACACACTATGACTACTGGGATAGTGAATTTGGCACAGGGATGTTTACTCCAATCAAAGGACTTGACTATCTATTCACATAACCAGTACAGTAGCAGTATGAAGGCAGACTTAAAATGGACTGAGCCGTCACTTGATTCTGTAGTGCACAACATAGTGAATATCACGCATCATAATGTGACACATGTGATGCTCAAAGTAGTAGTAAATAGAATCGAGGAACAGTTAGCCAATATAAAAGAACGAGAACGTCAGTTGCCATCCAATATTACTTCGCATGACATTCATCAATATACCATCTCCTATACGATCGTGGGAGTAATTGTCATAGCTACAGTTTGGTGGCTTTTAAATAGATATAGGCCATTACGTTGCTCAAGACAAATAAATGTTTCCGCAACGACTAACAAACCAGAGGAGATTGAACTGCAAGAAATACGGAGAAGGGACAGAAACGAGGGAAAAGCAGTGACAACCCATTCGAAACGGCTACCAACAAGTTCTCCCCCGGGACCTTCTACTGCGGACAACTTTGCGTTCAATTTTGATTGATTTATTTTATTTTATATTATTTTTTATTTCTTTATTTGTAATGGTGTATCTTTTTTCGGCAATGTGTATTTTAGGGCTTTTTTGTCTTTGCCAACATGTACGATTTCGTTACCGTACATACTTATTGTCGACGCAGCAATACTAAAATGAGCACACAAGATCGTTGCAAATTACCTCATATTGCTGTGATATATAATGATGTAATTCATAACAACATTAGAGTACATTTATAACTATAAAACTATACACTTGCCCTGAGAAAGATCACACTTATTAAATAACTTGTAAACATTTTACTTTAACTTTTAACAATATAACTTTTAAACTTAACTTGTGGTTCTTTCTGTGTAACTATACACTTGCCGTGAGAAAGATCACACTCATTAATTAACTTGTAAACATTTTACTTTAATTTTTAACAATATAACTTTTAAACTTAACTTGTGGTTCTTTCTGTGTACTCCAACAACTTACATATATCTTCGAGTGTAGGAAAACTAACTGGCTCCTACAATTGTTTTTAATTACTGCCATCGTGAAGGTCATTAGCAAGCTATACACTAACAATAGTATAAGTAAATCGATAGGCAACTTCATTTAACCACGTCATTGATTTGAAAAATCACATATCGAAAATTCACTATTTCAAATATTTGCTACGCGCAAAGCGGCGCCTAAAGGTGCATGAATTGTATGTCATCTTAATCGCCGTGTACCATACAATAGCTCGTATAAGCACCAGCCCTTCAGTACCATTCAGTTTAAAAAAATTGTATAAGTGTTTTCTCCCATACAAAAAAAAACACAAAACATTTTTTCTCATGCATGGAGCTACTAATACCATCCATACGTTAATATTACGTCAAGAGAGGCATACCAGACACATTACAATTTTTTATTTTTGAATTCCTTACTTTAAGAGTCTATGAGTATGGAGCTCCATTTTCAGACCACAGTGCGTCGCCTCCTTCTGTGAGGAAGTAATGTCCATCCAGAAGGCGGCGGAGCGGGAGACAGAGCGTTTAAACCCTCTCCCCAACCGCAGAACCGGGCGCCGGAGGGCGCGAGACGACCTCCAGCCACCCTGAGGTTTGACCTGGGGGTGGCGGGCTTTGTGGGCCTGCCCGCCATCCGTTCAGCACCAGGTCCGAGAGGCGGCGTGCGTGTTCCCACGCGCGCCTCTGTGTCGTGTCCTGTAGGGAGGGGGACAGTAGCGATTTTGCAGTAGTGACCATTGGGTCGGTCTCTCGTGTAGTGGCCTGCCGTTTCATACGGCAGGCCGAAACCACGGCGGGGTCGCGACCGCATGTGCAAGTGATTCGCGCGGCCCCGCCGATAGTGGTTTTGTCGAGGAACACCGTGGTAGGTTTAGTCGGTATTCCGGGAGGTACGTTACTCTTACCATCTTTTCTTTTACCCCGGCGAGTCCGACATAACCCGTCCGCCCGCCCCCGCGGAGGGGTAGGCGTCAATGCATTCTCACAAGTAAAAAAAAAAGGACGCATATTTAGTTAGCTTAATTTATTTAAAAACGATATATAATTGCGTGTGACTGCTATTTACATGGCTTACCTTCAACCTCTAATAAAAATATGAAAAACCTATCGCGACGCAACTGCGCGTGTGCGCGTGTATCAATAATTTTATTAATGAAATACGTAGATAATTCAGCATTTAACTTCACATATTTATTTTAAATACATAACTTTACTTTGAATAAATTATAAACAATTTTTGCAGGATATCATGATAACCGTCAACTTCAGCCTTCAAAAAATATTAAAATGTTTACAAAATTAACAGGTACACCTTATGTTTAAGAACATGTCTACAAAATTATAAAGGCAGGCTATATATTTTGATCTGGTTCTATAAATTTCTGTAAATGTAAAACTTTTGCCAGACCGTTTATTCGCTTAATATCATTTTCATGTTATGAGAATTTAGCTAAAAAGCTAACATATTAAGATTAATATTGTCTTCTGTTTACGCGAATGTTATTCATTGAAATTAAACTAATATATATGGATTTTACCGTGTTGTTTATTTTGGGCTCCCCAGTATCGCCTGTTGTTGCCGACATAATATATATGGAGGACTTCGAGGCACGAGCTTTGCAGACTGCCCCCATCACACCCAGGATTTATAAGAGATATGTAGATGATACTTTCACAATATTACCAACAGATAGTGTAAATGTATTCCTAGAACATCTTAATTCCATTAATAATAACATCCAATTTACTATGGATACAGAGGCAAATAATTCATTAGCTTTCTTAGATGTACTTGTCATCAGAAACCCTGATCAGACTTTGAGCCACACTGTGTATAGGAAAAAGAACTATACAAATAGGTACTTAAACGGTAAATCTCACCACCATCCTACACAGTTAGCTACCGTGGGAATGTCTTTGTTTCAGAAAGCCCAAGGGATCTGTGACAAGAAACACCTGGACGTTGAGCTTCAACATGTCAAGCAAGTACTGCAAGACAACAAGCTCCAACAGCTGCGCCGCTGTCATAGATCCCGAGAAAAGTCAGCCACAGTTGAGCGCCAGCCTGCCATACTGCCATATGTAAGGGGTGTCTCTGACAAGATTGACTGCATCTTGAAGCGAGCTTCAATCAACACATGCTTCAAGCCGCCAACGAAGATAAGTAAATTTTTACTATCCGTCAAGTGACAACTACCTTTACAAGATGCAGGGGTCATAAAATAGATTGTGGCTGCAGACTCTCGTACATTGGTCAAACCAAAAGAAGCATAGGCACCCGCATAAAAAAACACATAGCTGATGTAAATTTTAGTATGTATTGATTTAAAGAAATATTCTAAGTAGACATTGTTTTATACAAATACAGTTAAAAAGAACACCGACAAAATAAGCATATTAATATTAATATGCTTATTTTGTAGGTCTATATGGATTGATTGAAATCGTGATTTATTTAACGATTACGCTGTACTCTAGTGGATTAAAGGTTGGCGTTCGTGTGAGCAGGGATACGTAACTTGCCGCAAACCTCTTAGGTCTTAGGCCTTACTAAATAGATTAACACCCGAACTACTACTACTAGGTTAACAATTTTCCTGTTGCCGACGATCGTAATTCCTTACAAAGAAGTAGATATATATATATATATATATATATCCTTGACGATTGTGTTAATAAGCCATGATGCCAACAGTGGCGTAGCGAAGTGGGGGCGGCAGGGCCGGCCCGCCCCGTGCAACACTTTTAGCGGGCGGCGAAATTACACAACAAATAATAATAATATCTTGTAAATATTTACACTGTCTTCTTCTTCTTTAGCCTTAATCGACCAAATATTTGGTGTAGGCCTCCTTCAATACTCTCCAGTTTCCTCTGTCTTGGGTAATTAGGGTCCAGTTGCTGCCCGCCACTTTTTTGATGTCATTCTTCCATCTCATCTGTCGTCGCCCTCGAGGTCTTTTCTGGTCCCATGGTATCCATTCTAACACTCTTTTACACCAAGAGTTTTGCCCTCGAGGTCTTTTCTGGTCCCATGGTCTCCATTCTAACACTCTTTTACACCAAGAGTTTTCCTTCCTGGCTACATGACTAGCCCACTCCCACTTCAACTTTGCTACCCTTTTTACAACGTCTGATACTTTGCTCTGTTTACGAAGCCACGTATTGGTTTTTCTGTCCCTCAATGTCACACCCACCATTTTTCTTCCATTGCCCTTTGCCTTCACTAAAGCCATTCTGTATATAAACTACAAGTAGTGACTTGTAGTTCATATCGCACCCCCAGTTCAACAAAGGCGTAAGTGAACTTACGTCAATTTTCTTTTTTTACGTTATTGAATAGTTCGTGTAAAGATACATAAGCTCAATTTTTTTCATGCAAATCTGACGTAAAATGAAGGTTTTATACATAAAAAATGATTTAGTAATTCACACATCTATCTATCTATACTTATAATAAAACTGTAGAGAGGTCAATTCTGTACATTGAATATATATTCAAAATTAATATTGGAGGATGAATGGTGATCGATACTGATGACAAAAATGCAATCAGTAAATTTTTTATCTGTCTGTCTGTCTGTCTGTCTGTATGTGCACGCATGGGTCAAAAACTACTGAAGGGATTTTAACCAAACTTGGTACGATTGTAGTCCATACTCCTGGGCAGGTTATAGGCTATATAACATAACGCTAAGACACATAGGAGCTGAGCAGTGACGATAAATTTGAAGCAAGTTGGACGAAAATGCGCTTTCGAGTTCTTATCCTCGCATACGTTGATCATACACCAAAAGTATGTATTACAAAGATGATGGTCTTCAAAAGATCTACAAAAAAGTCCTTTATAGTATATATCTATCTTTTATAAATTAGCCACAATAACGTGTTTAATCGTTAGGCATTTCTTCAAAGTGTATTAAAATACATACATAAATATATTGTATTTCACATAGATATATCTTTATCAAACTCCCATATTCAAAAAGTACACTTTAATATTTATATTATAAAAAAAAATATAGGAATCGGTTTATAAACACACAAGATATAGATGAAATAAAACTTCCAAATCTCGCCGCGCCAGTATGGGTACGGCTATACGGTTGATTGTTGTTTAACGCGCGAAACGGCCATCCGCTGCATTTATAAAAAGGCGGGGGCGCTCACGCGCCGACTTCACTCACATTTTGTTTGTTTGGTTGAACGCGGTAATCTAAGGAACTACGGGTAAAAATTAGAAAAATATTTCAGTGTTGGATAGCCCATTTATAGAGGAAGGCTATAGGCTATATAACATCACGCTACGACCAATAGGAGCGGAGCATAAATGAAAAATATTGCTAAAACTAGGAAAATTCTCTTATGTGAAGCAGACGAAGTTGCGCGGGTCAGCTAGTATTAAATATTTTTTTAAATAAAAAAGTCAATAAAACAACTTATGTACATAAAATTATACTAATAAAGAAATAATCAGCTTTACGTCTTTTTTCCCCTTAATGAATAAAAAAATCAAACACATTTCTTGTTATGACATTTTTAGTCTAATATAAAAACAAAACTGTTATAGTATTAATGAGTACGTCCTATGACGAAATAAAATAAACAGACATAAAAGGTGATTATGGCGATTACATAATAAACTAAACCATTTTTAAAATAAAAAGATATTACTTCCAACTAGGACTACAAAATTAACAAATTAAAAAGTGATTTTTCACGGTTAAGTCTGCACACTAGTATATTTCTGAAATGAAGGAAGGAGTATTTTTGTTTACTTCTCATTACGCGCACACGCCGCTCAAAAACAACAGCACGTAACTTATTGCATTTCCGCATTCAAAACAATATTTGTAATTAGTAAACGCCTTTATAATACTTGTATTAGCTTTAACGGCTTTAAAACATTGTAACTGCTGTGTTGTGAATTGGACTCGAATTGGAATTGATAATGATAAACTGTTTCGGCGATGTCGAGGCGTCACGGTCGGTTAAAGGGAATGCGTGATTTTGTATGTAAGTACATTTCATAAATTATTGTCTTATTTCTCTATACTGAGGGGTCTTCCAATTTCAAATAATTGAAATGGGTCTAATAAAATATTATAGTTTCAGGTTGTAAAAATGAATCTCGAACAAACAGAAATAAAGGACCATTCTCTCCTGAGGCAAACAACCGACAGCTAAACGCTGAGTTATCTTTTTAAAAAAACAAAAAAAAACAAACAGAACCCTATACCTTATGTAGGTATAGATAGGTACATAATTACATATACAGGCAAATAGCGTCGGACCCTATTCCCATGGGAGTAAGGAGAAACTACGGAGTGCCAACGGTGCTACGGAGTGTAATGCAGTTAAGATGATGTTTTTAAATTGCGGTGCAGATGAACTGTGGCTACTGAACTACACAAGTAAAGATTTAGGCTTTATAATATTGTA
This sequence comes from Catocala sponsa, assembly GCA_963564715.1. Lineage (NCBI taxonomy): Eukaryota > Metazoa > Arthropoda > Insecta > Lepidoptera > Erebidae > Catocala > Catocala sponsa. Next base: position 12,582,652 of record OY751338.1, on the reverse strand, counting down.
AACTACACCACCGGCAATGTCTAAACATGAGTTTTATGTTAGCTTCTGTTAGTGCCTGTAGCCGGCTCACTTTTTCCAAACGCTTCGCCCTCTGCTAATGTTGTCATTAGTTCGCGATCTTTCGTTTCAGGTAAAATTAATGTCGCTAAGATACCTAGCGTTGGCGCAGCTGCGAATACAATAGGAGGCCAATATTTTGCAAAATCACTCAAATCAATCACAAAGGGAGCAATCATAGAGCCTATTCTCGCCGACATAGACGAAAAGCCTATAGCGCTGCTTCGGACAACAGTGGGAAATAGCTCTGAAGTATACAGATATACAAGTATAAAGACCATAAATTCAGATACGACACCAATAATTGCACATGATATAGAAGCTATACCCGCAGGTACTGCTGCTAATATAAAAAAGCATGTAGCACATATACCATGGAACAATATCATCATAGTCTTCCTTTTTAATATTTTTATTAAAAACATAGCTATGAAACATCCCAATGTTGTAAGAGCGGCGCTCATAGCCACGTTAGTGAATATATTGCCGGTTAAATGGCTAATGTATTGAGCAACACCGTAAAAACAATAACTACATGTAAACCAATTAAACGCAATAGCCAAAGTACGTTTTCTTAAATTTGGCATCCTGAATAAATCAGTAAGATTTCCTTTTTTTGCAAGTTCTTTTGATAACGTTGCTACACAAGCCAAAACGTCTCCTCTAATGGCTTCTGTTGGGCGATTGTTTCTGTAAATATTAACGGCGGTTATTACAATAATACACGTCTACATTTTATTAATAATAATTTTAGCTTACATTTTAGCTTACTTACATTTTTGCAATCCGCTCAAGGACTTTAATGGCTTCTTCACTCTTTTTCATTGCTATGTACCATCTTGGCGTTTCAGGTAAAAAGCAGAAATACAGTAACAAAGGCAGAATTGTTACAGATATTGCCATCTGATAATCACGAAAATTTCGGTAATGATAAGAAACAAGTGGCATAACTAAGTGACCCAAACAAAATGGCACTTGATATACAGCCGAAACTAGGGGTCGATGCTTTACGCCAATAAACTCCGAAAGATGTACAAATCCGATCACCATGGTACCACCAACTGACATACCGTTTATAAATCTAAATAGGTTGAATGTCCAATATGATGGCATATACACAGATATTATGCATGATAGCAGCTCCAAAACAGCGGCAAATATAAAAGGCTGCCTTCGTCCGAACCTGAAAAAGTAGTTATTTTTACTCAATTATCAGGCATTCGTCATTGAGATCGTTGACCACTTATGTAGATACTAGACGTTCCCGCGGTTTCACCCGCGTTTATCGTTACTGCGCCGCCCCCGTGGGTCATAGCGTGATATTATATAGCCTATAGCCTTCCTCGATAAATAGGCTATCCAACACTAAAATAATTTTTCAAATCGAACCAGTAGTTCCTGAGATTAGCGCGTTCAAACAAACAAACTCTTCAGCTTTATAATATTAGTATAGATACAGGATGTCCGGTAATTAATGGATAACCTTGTAATGTCTTGTAGTAGAACTGAAGGCCGTTCAGAAAAAAATATGAAAGAAATCTATCCTAACTACTACCTGAGATATGATTTTTTTTAATTACCATATTTAACTTTCTTGTACACTACGACCATAAATGAATGAATCGGTTTTTTGTTGTTTTATTATTAAACACTAATTATGCTAATAGATAGACAATCAAAAGTATGAGATTTATTTTTCATATTTTATCCATTAATTACCTGACATACTGTATATCGTATAATATTAAGTCGACGTCACATATACTTAAGAGATTTGCGTTTTATAGTGTATATACAATATGTATGGGTTCGGACTGTACAAACTTTAGGGGGTGATAGTTTGCTCTATTTTATCAATAAAATCAATGAACAGGTGGGGTCTAAATCCAACGGCCTCTGAATGGCAGCCATTTTTGTATTTTGGTTGACTTTTTCGTAGCGTCCATACTAAAAGTTATGTAACTTTGGAATTTAATGTCCGATTATCGTAAAACAAAAACTTCCCATAACGGAAAAGTATTAACAATGAGATAAATAACTCAAATAATTTTTATAACTGCTGTATCATATTAAAATAAATGCTAAAAGATCAACTTTACGTCAAAATTAACATTGTTTTTTAGTTTTTCAAGGTTATTACAAAAAACACCCCTGAGAACTACCTCTTTTTATGCACGTGTCTCACAGATGGTAAACTTACCTAAATAATGATACCAAAAACTCGATTCTATGACAACTGGTTTAAGAGATATTGTTGCTTGAACGCAGCCCTTCCATGCGTAAGATATGAATGAGCACCGCATTCCATGGGGAATCAGGTAGAAAAATGATTTATTGCGTATTATTGAAGTGAGAAAGGGACAAAATACGATGTGAATACAAAAGAGGCATTCGTCAGATAAAACTCGACTAGTTTAATTTTTACCAGTCCGTTTCTAGGTTGTATGTGGGATCATGAATAATATAAAACTAAGAACTCTTATTCTATTCTATCACCCATCTTCGAAACCAAAAGTAGTAGTAGTTAAGTTGACAAATGTAACAGCATTAGAACCTATCTAATTTGCATTTTTTGTTTTACGTGGGGGAATGCTTTGACGCATACCTCTCCGCGGGGCGACGGAGAAGTTATATCGGGCTCACCGGGGAAAAGATACCCCGGTAATACCGACTAAACCTTCCACGGTGTTCCTCGACATAACCATAGACGGCGAGGCCGCGCGAATCGCTTTCACATGCAATCACAAAAATACTTCCTCCACCGGCCCCCTGAGGGGGACAAAGACACTTCACAGAGGCGCACGTGGGAACACGCACGCCGCCTCTCGGACCTGGTGCTGAACGGATGGCAGGCAGGGCCACAAAGACCACCACCCCCAGGTCAAAACTCAGGGTGGCTGGAGGTCGTCTCGCGCCCTCCGGCGCCCGGCTCTGCGATTGGGGAGAGGGTTTAAACGTTCCCTCTCCCTCTCCCGCTCCGCCGCCTCCTTGATAGAAATCACTTCCTCACAGAAGGAGGCGATGGCCGGCGTTCCACGACCTCTCACTCCGGACCATATACTGAACTATGGCCAGGAGCGAGATCTAATTCGTATCAGACAACGTCGTTTATCCAGGTTTATCAGTTCATCGACCATAAACGGTTTAATAGATTTTGCGAGATGAACAATACTTTTTTATAACCTTTTATTTAATATGCGATTTTTTTAATACCGTTTGTAGTCTGGTAACATTTATGTTTAAGAATTAGCGCTTTTCCTATTATGTTGGGTAATGTATTCATTAGAAACACGGCCTGATAATTGCTTGTGTAGCACTCACGGCAATCACGCTCTCACGACCACGGTTGCCGTTGCACTTGTTTCCGAGCGTTCAATTGTAAACTCAAGTGGAATGGATTATGGAGTGTTTTTTTTTATGGATCCGTCTGCTCGTTTACCCCCTAGGTAAACGAGCAGACTACAGATAAGAATAACATATCGGCTACTAAAAATCTGTTTTAACATAATAACATAAATCTACATTAACGCAAGCGAAGCTGCAGACAAAATCTAGAATTTCATAATTTTGTGGAGTATTTAATTAATTTACATTCAAATATTATAATCAAAATGTCTTTTACGGCAACAGTTGGATATTAGGTAGTGCGTCGCAATAATGTTCTAGAAAGTACTAGTTCATCTAGTTCAGATAAAGAGTGGAATACCATTTTATTTATTTATAATTAATTATTTATTTTTATTGGAAAGCTTACAGACTAATATTACACAGTATAGTCACAAAATCATGATCGTGAAAAATGGAAACTTAGACGACGAATTATTGATTAAGATAATACTTATTATAATTAATCGTTACTCTGATGAAGAGTTCAAAAGTAATTGCAGGTTAATAATTTCCTGTCACATATTAAACTGTAGATTATAAAATTTTTACTTATTAAGTCTTTATCGTTTCATCAAAATCGCTTCAAATAAAGTAATTTTCGTTGTCGCCATCATGGTTACTTTATATTTAAAAAAATGGCGCCAAATTTCTCAACGCTCACTTCGACCCACCTCTCAGGATGGGTCGTTATGAGCTTTGTGTGAGCGTGAGTAATGACGTCATGAGTTACGTTTGCGCCGCGACCACAACAATCGTAGTCGTCATGTGGAACGGCTATAGGAGCATTTTAGGCGTTGTGAACGCTAAGTAGAACGCGCCCATTATGTTTTCTCATTTTCGCGCCAATAAGTGTTAAATATTTTTTGTGAGATATTAAAATGGAGTAGGGTGATAAGCAGAACCGAATTGCTGTGATAGCATTACACATGGAGTCAAATGCAATTTTTTAAATTCTTCGTCATCTTGGTATTAGTCGAATCTTTGTGTATCGGGCTATTGATAGGTACACTGAAACCTCCTTTGTTTGTGACAAGAAAAAATCTGGCCGTCCATGTAGGACTAGTACGGAACAGGCGAGCAAAGCAGTGAAGGAAAGAATTCGAAGAAATCCTGTCCGAAAGCGAAAGATTTTATCTTGGGAAAAGAATATAGCACCTAAGGCTCTTGCTATTTATAGACTTACTCCGCATATGGTCAAAAGTAAACTTAAGTTATGGTTATAGTCTTTAAATTACAACGAAACCGAGAAAATTATAATTACCATTTCGTAAAATGCACTTGTCTTACAAATAATACTACAGACGCAGCTATACGCGCATGCCCCTACATCATCATACGCTTATACTTAGTACCACATTCTCATCACACTACTACATACACCACACTACCATTCAACGAAACCCCACACGCATACACACTTTCATACGCTCTCGCACACATACATACACTCACACTTACATGCATACACACTAATCACGCAGCAGTAGTTAAGGTTTTGGTATTTATTTGTTTTTGAGTTTTTGTTTTATTTTCCTTTTGTAATATTATTTTTATTATTAATTTTAATAGTAACTTTATTACATAAGATAAATATGTCTTATTACTCTGGGAGAGGGCACTGGCTTCTGTAACACAGGTTTCACCTAGCACGGGAGCCAGGGACTTCATACAATCTGTAAAAACGTATTATGAATAAAGATTATTATTATTACCTAGAACCATGTCGCGTATTTTAAAAGATGACTTAGGACTTGCAGTCTATAAGAGTTGCACTGGTCAATATTTAACTGATAGATTCAGAAGTCGGAATTAGGTAGAGTTATTTATGCACTTACACTGATTTCATAAAGCGGAAGAATAAAGTGGATATGACTCAAATCCCGAGATTAATTTTAAAGAGCAGAAAGATCCCGTGATTTATTAAATTTATTAAAACCAAAAGTTATTTACTTTTATACAATTTAAACCACTGCACGCGCGACGTTGCCAAATTTATATCAACGACATCAGATGTCCGAAGTTGCAAAATTCCAATGCGCACACGCGCGATGTTGTCAAATTTGTAGTTCGCACAACATAGCTTGTGAAAAAAAAAGAAAACAATAGCGGAAATGCGGAACACTCCCCGCTTAACGACATGTACTAGATTTTGTCTCTTTCTACCGCATTCAAGCTTTCTATTAGCAATAAATCGGTTAACTCATTCACACAGCTCATTCACTTACCTCGGTTCGTAGAATGCGCTCGCTATCTATCTCTGAGGTTTTATTATTATTTATTTGTAATATTGTTGGCCACACGTGATGGTCTATTAGAAATCCCGGGAAGATCCATATTAATATCAACATTTCGATGCAAGTACATAAATAACTCTACCTAATTCCGACGTGATAATTTAAAAATAAATAGGGTGGTAAAATCAGAACGCCTTTTTAAACGGTACGCAACGGTAAGCATATAAAAATTTTATTTGCTGATGAGATTTTTTTTGTTATTGAGCAATGTTTTAAAAGCAGAATGACCAAGATTATGCTAAAAGCTCTACAGAATTAGTTAGCAGAGTACAACGTGGACATAACCCGACTTCAGTGATGGTTTAATGGGGTGTTAGCTATCTACTTTTGTGTAAAAGGTGTCAAAACATCGTCACAAGTGTATCGAGATAGGATTCTTGAGAAGGTGGCTAAAGGTCTTAGCATACGTGACGTGTTTTTTCTCGTGGCGGACGGAACGGGACGATTTCTTGACATCGTCGCATTTAAAAATATAGCAATAAAATACACGTTTATTTTATTGCTATATTTTTAAATGCGACGATGCCAATTTCACGTAGGTATGCTAAGACCTTAAGGCTTTTAACAACACTATGTTCCATAACCTAGAATGGTCCTTTCAGCAAGACAGGTCACACAGGACAGGTCATAAGGCTCGATCCACCCAAGCGTGGTTGGAAACGAACGTTCGGACTTCATCAGAGCTGAAAACTGGCCACCATCCCGATATCAATCAATCAGCCCACCGCAGTCCACTGCTGGACATAGGCCACTCCCATTTTACGCCACAACATCCGGTCTTCCGCCTTCCGCATCCAGTCTGACCCAGCTACCTTTTTCAGATCATCGGTCCACCTGGCCGGGGGGTGTCCTACCTTACGTTTACCAAGTCGCGGTCTCCACTCTAGAACTTGCTTGCTCCAGCGGCCATCGGTCCTTCTACAGATATGGCCAGCCCATTGCCACTTCAGCTTGCTTATTCTGCGAGCTATGTCGGTAACCTTGGTTCTTTGACGGATAACCTCATTTCTATGTTTATTCCTCAAAGAAACTCCTAGCATAGCTCGCTCCATAGCCCGCTGGGTGATTTTAAATTTTTGGACTAGCCCTACCGTGAGTGTCCACGTTTCGGCACCGTAAGTCATAACAGGTAGGACGCACTGGTCAAAGACTTTGGTCTTCAGGCATTGCGGTAAAGGCGATGAGAAAATCTGACGAAGCTTACGAAACGCTGCCCAGCCCAACTGGATTCTCCTGTCGATTTCTTTCTCGAAGTTGTTCCTACCGAGTCGAATCACGTGTCCAAGGTAGACATACTCTTGAACAACTTCGAGCATCGACCCATCGACGTAAATCGGCCTCGGCATAACATGTCTATTAAACATGATCTTGGTTTTATCCAGGTTCATGCCGAGACCAACCCGTCGCGAGGCTCCATTTAGGCTGCGCAGCATTCCGCTAAGCTGTTCCAGCGACTCTGCTATAATGACGATGTCATCGGCGAACCGTAGGTGTGAGATGTACTCACCATTCACATTGATTCCCCGTCCAGTCCAATCCAGTCTTTTAAAAAATCCTCAAGCGCGTTGGTGAACAATTTGGGAGAAATTACATCTCCCTGTCTCACTCCTCGACGCAGCTCTATCGGGTTTGTTTTCTGGTCCTGAAGCTGGACGGTCATTGTGGCGGTGTCATACAGGCATCTCAACACTTCTATATAGCGCCAGTCAATGCGACATCGTTGCAGAGCATCTAGAACTGCCCAAGTTTCGATGGAGTCGAAGGCTTTCTCGTAGTCCACAAAAGCCATACAAAGCGGCTGATTGTACTCTTCGGTCTTCTGTACAATCTGCCGAACAGTATGGATGTGGTCCACGGTGCTGAAGCCTTTTCGAAACCCGGCTTGTTTTAGAGGCTGGAACTCATCAAGTTTTCTAGCGAGACGGTTTGTAAGGACTCTCGAGAACAACTTGTAGGCGTGGCTTAGGAGTGAGCTGGGTCTATAGTTCTTAAGTAAGGTTTTATCACCTTTCTTAAAGAACAGAACCACCGCACTCCCACTCCACGCCCGAGGTGTTAAGCCATGTTGGATGACGGAATTGAACAGGCTAGTTAACTCCTTCAGGATTGCGATCCCACCCGCTTTTAAGAGCTCTGTTGTAATTCCGTCATCACCGGGAGATTTATTATTCTTAAGTTGCTCGAGAGCCGCTCTAACCTCGCTCTGGTCGATATCCGGGATGTCCTCGGTGAAGTGGCGTGTAAGTGGGGCTCTGTGGCCATCGCCGCTATGTCCCGAAGGGCTCGCCATCCGTGATGCGTACAGGTGTCTGTAAAAATTCTCGACTTCGTGGAGTATCTCGAACTTTGAGGTTATGACACTGCCATCGGTAATCTTGAGTTTCGTCAGATGGGGTCTCCCTAACTGCTGAGCGAAAACCTTTGAACCCCTATTTCGCTCAATTGCTGCCTCGATGAGGCGAGAGTTAGAGCGACGAAGGTCACGTCGCATCAGCTTTCGGATACGTAGGTTCAAGACTCTCCTATCTGACGAAGACGACTCAGTGGATGGCATTTCTCGTCGTTCCCTCATAAGTTCGAGAGTCTCGAGCGAGAGCTTAGACTCCCTGTTCTTACACTTTGCGGGCATCCACCTCCGAGACACCTCTTGGAGCGTCCTGACCACTGTGTCGGTTTTTTTGTCAACATTGCCTGTGGTTTCCAGCGAATCGAAACGACTTTGAAGTTCCAATTGAAACTTTTCGGAGCCCAAAGCTATTTGGAGCGGTGTAGGTCGGAGAGTAGATTTCACCATTTGAACCCTCTCTACTTTGAAGTCTATATTTAGAGTACCTCGGACAAGTCGGTGATCGCTGCCGGTATTGAACCTATTGATCACGGAGACATCTCTAAATATATGCTTCCGGTCCGTAATGATGAAATCTATTTCGTTCCTTGTCACAGTATCGGGGCTTTGCCAAGTCCACTTTCGTTAAGGCTTCTTAAAGAACGAATTCATTAAGAAGAGCCCCTGCGATGCTAAAAAGTTGACTAACATTTGCCCCCTGTGATTTCTACGCCCCAGGCCGTGGAGTCCGAGTATCGTTTCGCCACGTTCTTGTACTCCCACTTTAGCATTAAAGTCCCCCATCACAACGCTGTAGTGAGCCTTGGCCGTACCATGTATTGCTTTTGCAATATCTTCGTACATGGCCTCGACTGTGTCGTCAGAGTGAGTCGAGGTCGGCGCATATACCTGTATCACCTTTAGGGTATACTTAGCGGTGAGCTTTAGTATAAGGTATGCTACCCTTGTCGACACACTACTGACTTCCACAACGTTGCTTACGAGGGCCTTATTGACCAGGAAACCGACACCACCCTGGGAGAGCCGATCACCTTCTCGAAAGTAGAACAAGTCGCCTGACTTAAGAGTTATCGTGTCCTCCCCCTGTCTTCGGACCTCAGACAACCCCAATATATGCCAGTTAATGCGACTTAGTTCTACCTCGAGTTCGGTGAAGTGTTGGTCGAGCCGAAGTGACCTGCCGTTATACGTCGCCAGGTGTATTTGTTTTTGGCAGCCTTCCGTAGCCCGGAGATTCTTCGCACCCCCCATCCCGCCGTAACCGCGACCGCTGCCGTGGCTAGGAATAGCGGGACTGCCGGGAACTGGGGGCCATTTTTGTTGTTTTGTTTTCATGGGAGGATTTTAGCCTACTACGCTGGCCAGACGGGTTGGTATAGGGTTTGTTTCGAGTTTTCCCTCTCTTTGCAGAGCTGTTGTCTGCTTAATGTGTTCCCTTTGTCGGCTCTTACGAACGCTCGGAGTTCATCAGAGCTGAAAACTGGCCACCATCCCGAACTAAATCCGCTGAATTATGATTTATGGTTAGTTTTAGTGAGTATGACATGCTCTAAACGCAAAGATAATAGAGAGAGTGCTGTTTCTATTATATAACTGGCCTCAACGTTTAAAGGGCTGTATTAATACCAATTGAGATCATTTTCAATGAGCTTCATATATTTTTTATGTAAATAAATATATTAATGTATAAACTAACTCACATTACAGTAATAAATGTTTTATGCAATAGAAAAAGAATATTTTCTTGTAAACAATATTTATGGTAAGACTAGGTATATATATACTAATATTATAAAGCTGAAGAGATTGTTTGTTTGTTTGTTTGCTTGAACGCGCTAATCTCAGAAACTACTGGTCCGATTTGAAAAATTATTTCAATGTTAGATAGCCCATTTATCGAGGAAGGCTATAGGCTATATATCATCACGCTAAGATCAATAGGAGCGGAGCACCAATGAAGAATGTTTCAAAACTGGAGGGTATTTTTGCCTTTTAAGAGCATCTGCTGCGTGCGCTGCGTAAACAGTTAAAGTTTCGCAAAAATCATGTACGACAGAATTGTTCCCCTTTAAAAGTTGTATAAAAAAGTCCGCAACAGCATATGTCTATCTTTTAAGGTTGGGTCACTATAACCATTTTTATGCTAACGAAATTTGTTCTAAAATAATGCATTATTTGCGAAGGTATTTTTATAAACATGATATTAATCCTTATCCAAATAAATACGTTATTCATCACAAGTATTTAATTTAAAACAAAATTGCCCTTTACATCATTCGATTTCAATGAATATCTTAGGAGATATCGCAGTTTTAAAATAACATCGCAGCAAAATAATTTCCCATTAGAGACATAGTACAAACGATGTTTCTCCTGGTTTATACTGCGTGATTACTACTGGTGCGATTTGAAAAATTCTTTAAGTGTTGGATAGCCTATTTATCGAGGAAAGCTATAGGCTATATAACATCACGCTACGACCCACGAGGGCGGCGCAGTAACGATAAACGCCGGTGAAACCGCGGGAACATCTAGTTTTATATAAATCTATACTAATATTATAAAACTGAAGAGTTTGTTTGTTTGTTTCAACGCGCTAATCTCAGGAACTAGTGGTCCGAATTGAAAAATTATTTTAGTGTTGGATAGCTCATTTATCGAGAAAGGCTATAAGGTATATAATATCACGCTACGAACCACGGGGGCGGGCCAGTAACCATAAACGCAGGTGAAACCGCGGGCACATTTAGTAATGTATATAATGAACAATCAGTGGCAACAACTTACATAGGTATTGTTTGTTGTGATAATCAAAAAGTTTTTAAATCCACTATAAATAAGTACCTAACATAAAATATGCCTTTCTAATTTGGTAGTAGGGGTCAAATGATAGAAAAAGGCCCACGATGCCATAACCGCTATTAACATGCAGCTGTGCGAGGGAGACAGCGATATAAATTAAAATTAGGATACGGGATAAGCTAAAATTTGTTAGTGGCACATGATTTGACATGACATTGCCTTTTCACATATTCTTATTTAAAATCAAAGGATATTGTATAATTTAAAATAGTAATTTATAATATATTATTAAATTAATTATAATATTAAAATAGTTTCACAAAAAGGTTTCTTTAGAATGGTATTTACTGTTGCGTTTCATATAAAAACAAATATAGACAACAACTTTATTTATCATAAAACATCGAATATTTTTCCGTTCAACTACAATTGCTCATCACTAGATATTAGATAGTAACATAAAATAAAATATTGTTAGCTAGCAAATAGGAAGGAACATTAGACATCGTTGAACGTTGAAGTGGCGTAGACGAACACTCACGAATACACGCGACGAAAACAATAATAAATTAATAGCGCAACACTCGATGCTGTCACGTGACTTAAAGTCGACTTAGAACTGTGTAGAAAACGCGTGTATGCATCAAAACAAGCGGTTGTATGAAGTGGACCTATTGCTGTCTATTAATGTACTGTGCCAGTAAAATGAAAATAGATAACGTTATGACCATAAAGCAATATTTAAATTTCAAAATGTACATTACCTGTCTGAAGCCATTCCGAAAATGACGCTACCCAATAGCGTGCCAAACTGGTATATCATCTGCGCAAAACTTGCTAGCCATTTCTTCTCACAAATCAAATTAAACTCAATTATCATAGTATTTGTGAATATTGACTTATCATACACTGGATTTTCGCAAGGACACACATTGGGTGTGCCGTCGCATGTATAATGCGTCTTCGGAGCCATGAATATGATGCCCATTTGTTGAAATGCCATAGGGAACTTTGATAAAAATACCAAGAAACAGAGCCAGAAGTGATACCGTCCAAATGCACCGATGGATTTCTGGATTACATCTACGTTTTGGGGTTGTTCTGAAATCAGAGAATAACCAGATTACGTGCTTTTACACGCTCTGACCGAATTCAGGTTTTAAAAAAAGATTTTGTTTGTCCTACAAAATAGAATAATATTAATTAAAGAAATAGAAAATAACAAACAAGTGAACAGCTCAGAGATCGGACAGAGACTAGGGCTGGCAGATTCCTACGTATGGGCCATATGGTTGCTATGGCTCAAGAGTGCTGAGTATGGCAAAAGTCGAGTCTGGTAAGCGTTAGGCATAGAGGGGCCAGGCATAACACCTCCTCGGCCAAGAGTAGACTTACCCTTATAGGTAAGTTTACTGAAAAATAGGGAGATGGCTGGATAGGTAAAGAATTTTCGCGCAAGCATAGGTTAACATAATAATAATCTAGCTGACTTTTCTTTATTAAGAGCAATAAAATTGATTGTCGGTACAATCATTGCATAAGAAATAGGCGAATTGGTATCATGTTGTACAGGTATTGGTATTAATTTATAAAGATCAAAATCTGTGCGGGACAAGTAAATAGACAGTAAATCATAGTGTATATACAGTGATTAATCGTGAACTAAGTGAATAGTGAACTGATAAGACAGTACATAATATTTACGTGTTAGTATATAAGGTTTATACTCGTATTCTTATTAGATTCATATAGTGTTATGTATGTTTGTTTTTATCTTATCAGATTTATTCGTGTAGAATAGTTTGTTTGTATAGAATTCATAGCGTGAAGGTGTAAGCAGTACGACTTATGTTAACATTTTATGTTTTGTTATTGTATGTTTTATATTTTTCCTGTAGGTATAGTTTACGATGCGTAGAAACTAAAAACATATTATTTGTAGTGTATTGTTATTGAAATTTATAAGAAAAACGCAAAATTGTCACGCTGTTCTCGTTATAGTAAAGATCCGTTGTACCTACTTAAGCTAACTGTACCGATTCCGACGCTTTGCTCTCATTGTTCGAAAATTTTGCTCTATAATTGTTGAGAAGAGAAGTCGGATCGCGGTATCGATACAGTCATTAGAAAGAACACTCCGAATAAAGAAGATCTACAAGGAAGAATCCTCCTGGCTTTTATTCTCCACCAACCCAGCAAACAAATGCGCCTGTATGGCACAAAATCAGACTGGTAAACAAGAGGTATTCTTACAAGTTTACAACAAATAATATTATCTTATTAATACTGTAGTAAAGGACAACTTCAGATAGCCTAACGGTAGTTCTTTACAGGGGCATGCCGGTATTAGGCCCAGAGGTGCACAAGAAATTGGCTATACTAAAAAATATATTAATATTTATCCTAGTTCTTCCTTGTATTTATTATTCTGTACAAGTCGGTAATATTTTCTAAAAATATTAAACAAGAAAACGAGTAAACTACCTATGTTATGGAAGTTGCAAGCAAGTACATTAACGTGAAAATGTTCCCTTTACACAAAATATATTGACAGGTAATTAATCGAAATAGTAATTTACCATTGCTATATTATATCATTATTATTTTAATCGTTAATTAAATTTTTATACAAAAGTAATAATTATTATTATTTTTATCTTTGGAAAATTGCTTTGATTAACTTAAAGTAATGTCTATTATTGATGTATCGAGGTTTTGTGTTTATTATGGCAACACCATCTTTAACTTGTATGACGCCGGAAAACGTAAATGTCAATATCATTGCTTGTTTTGCAACTCCATTGTGACGGTTAGTGTTTATTTATTGCGGTTAATATCGACGACTTTTACCTATAAGCTATAAAACTGCAATGTATTGTTTTATTTCATTCCTAATTGATTGTACTCCTTAATAAATTAAAATAATCTATAAAATGATATAGCACATCCTAACTCCTATATCTTATCTTATGTGGGGGCCAGTCAGTGCAGACCGGCGACACTTCGACCCAGTGGGATCTTTTGTGTCGACACTCTCCCAATAACGAGTGCCATAGATGTTCATGGCAACCGGGACCAACGGCTTAACGTGCTTTCCGAGGCACGGAGCAGGCGATAATTGTCAATCAATACGCACATATTTCGAAAAGTCATATAACTTTCGAAAGTCAGAGGTGCGCGACGTGGGTTCGAACCCGAGACCCTCTGCATTGCAGTCTGTTGGTCTCCCCACTGAGCTATCGCTGCTCTTCCTAACTCCTAACTAATATTATAAAAGCGAAAATGAGTTTGTTTGTTTGTTTGTTACCTTTTCACGCCTAAACCACTGAACCGATCATTCTGAAATTTTGCATATACATAGTCAGGTGTACAGAAACGGACATAGGCTACGTTTTATCGCCAAAAAATATTTACTGTTCCCGAGGAAAACCCCAATAACGTTCTTATGATAATAGATGGAGCCACGTGTCTTTAGAATCATGATTGAATTATATTAATACAAACAGAGTACAACCCGAATTGATTGTCAAATTCTAAATTAGGTAGCGCGAGCGAAGCCGCGGGCAAAAGCTAGTATTTAATATAAATTGTATTGATGAGATATAAGAAGATTTGATAACTTTAAAATGCCAAGTTTTTAGAAATCACTTCATATACTAATTAATTATTGGCATTGCTTAATATTATTATCATTAACCTTTATAGGTGTGCACTGTGCGCCTGAATGGCATGATTACTATGGCGTCTTGCCATGCCCCTTTAGGTAAGTGCCTAGAGTTTATTTCTAATTCATGAAATAATTGTTTCGGCATTATGATAGCAGGATGCAGAGTATTACTGTTAGCAGAAATTACAGAATTAATAATATCTTCGACCTTAAATGGTAAGGTAAGTAAACTTGCGTGTAATGCGTTAATTACTTTATTAATTTTATTTCTAAGCATTAGTTCATTAGTAGTTACAGTTATATTCTTTAGACTTAAGATTAATTGGTCAATGACGTCATTCAAATAAACTTCATTTTTCGAAATAGTATAGAGAGTATCGTTGAAGTTAATTAATGCAGATTTAGAAAGAATTATATTTTGTTTCATTAAAAAAGTTAATTGCTTTTCTTTTGAATATAATTTTTGAATGACATCATTGTACATTTCAGAGTCTTCCTCATCCATTACTCCAAATACTTTTTTCATAATTGAGCCTATCCCAGAAATCTAGGCTGATCGTTTTGACTTAGATGACATTAGATGTGATATAGCATTGTAATCACGAGCAAGATCGTCATAGAGTGAAGCATATTATAACATTGAAAATCTTTGATGACTTCATTTTGGTGACACATAAACCTAGATGTTCCTAAAATAATATTTATATTATCCAGGTGTAGTTTAATAAAACTTAAATCTACTGGAATAACAAAGTAAGCGTGGTTACTATTTTCATAGTACTTATAGGATTAAAATATATCCCAGGGCTTTTATCGAGTTGTTGAACAAGCTCTTGGGGTGGAGAGAGACGCGGGAAGGAATTGTAGAGTAGTCCTGAACAATTTTGAATATGATAATAATGTTACCAATTACGCCGAACGAGGTGTTGCCAATTTTATTTGATCGTAAATGTTGTATGACATGGGCGACATGGCCCATTAATGAGCAATGTTACTGTATTGTTGTCATGAACTTTAATTACCTTATAAGGCCCTTTCCATTGTGGTGGGATATATCACAAGTCAAACATTTGTGTGCATGAACATGGATGTTTGTCTTGGTCTGGGTGTTTCTATGTATAGAATGTACGTACTTACAAAAAAATATATATTTATGTATGTTTATCCATTGTCTAGTACCCATAGTACAAGCTCTGCTTAGGTGGGCTAGATGGTGTTGCGTGTATGTGATAGAATATTATATATTATACAGTGTTAAGACGTAAAAAAACTCGGACATCATAAATTGAGGCTCTCAAGATTCACCCTTAACGATTTTTGTGTATTCTGGTCTTTTTTAACATTCGAATCCTACATATAAGGGAAGGTAACTAATTGTTTCCAAGCCGTTTTAGAGTTCTCTCGAACGACAAGATCTATGCAGTGAGACAAGTTTTGGGTCACTGAAGACCTCACACCTTGAGGAACTTTTTTTAAAATCGGGATGAAAACTAAATATTGCCAAAAGGGAATTTGGGGGGTTAACGATGAGGAATTATTTAGTAACGTTGTGCTGGGACTAGAGAGTACATTTTGGTTTATATGAATTTAACCAAAATGTACTTTCAAGCTCCGCTGACCTTTACTAAAATCGTGTGAACCGTGATCGTGATGTAGTCTATGGATGTATCTATGTATACAATTAGGTACAATTAAATTTATTAAATATAATATTACCTTTTTTATTAAATAGAAACATTATATTGTATTGCATCCAAGCTTATGAAAATGTTGAAGTAATTATATTATGTTACATGACGAAATTGCAGGAAATTGTAGGATACTACAGTTGCTTATAGATATAGAAGCAGCTTAAAACATATATTTAATTTTATCATCACTTGTTTAATTTTAAAAATAAAATGTCTACACTTCTCAAGAGAAACAAAAATGACAGCAGTCAAAAACCAGTGCCAATAAATCTACAGAAAATACAAATTGAAATTTGAAGTAAAGACTAAGCACAAAGGTAACAAATTTGTCTATTACATGTATGTAGGTATAATTCAAAGATAACAAATTTGCAGAGATGTGACTTATTTAAGATACAAGTATCTGAAATACAAGATACAAAATACGTATTTTGGTCTTGTATCTAAAATACTTTTTTAAGATTCATTTTGTATCTTGTATTTAAATACCTTTTGTTTAGTATCTTAGTATTTTGTACATACTATGTTTGCTTAAAAACTTTTAGTAATAGTTGTATATTGCATTTATTCATAAAATGTGACAAGATTCTATGGTGACATTAATTTTAAATGCCAATGTCACCGTAGATAAACTGAACGCGTTGTTGAAACTTTAGTCTGGGACCAAATTGATATAATTCTTTCTTTATACAATTGTCATCGTCTATGAATTCTCAATAGTGACTTATCTATGTCTATGAAATCCCCCTGACTCGTGTCATTTATAATTATTCAGTATTTTTCTCGGACCAATTATTTTATCAAACAGGTATTTTTTGTGTGGTACTTATCAACTAGTTATATTATATTTTATAATTACAATATCTTTGGTATCAACAATATCGCCTTTGTGAGATTCGAGATCGCGAATATGGAAATAATAAGAATTAATAATAATAAGAAGAATTCAACATATGATCAAATGTCTTAGGATGAAAAATCTAAAATACTGCAGCTCTCTGCTAGATGTCATTGAAGAAAACCTATATAGACGTTTTAAAAAGTTATTGCAGTTAGATCCTGCAGTAAATGATGCCATATTAGCCTTAGTTTCTCATCCGTTCTTTAAAATGAAATGGATACCAAAAGCGCGGACAGAATGTGTAAAAGAACTATTCCTGACTGAAACACGAAAAATTAATCGATCTTAAGAACAAAAATCGGAAGCTTTAGACAATATTGAAGATGATATAAAGAAAAGTCAAAAGATGAATCTTATTGCATGTTTTTAGAGGAATCTGATTTCTCTATTGCAAGTAACGAAAACGCAGGGTCTACTGGCAGCACCGCTGACTTAGAAACACTGCAATACCTAAATAATAAAGATACCAACTTAAAAAGCTTAAATGCAAATCCTACAATAAAAATAAAAAATCTCATATATATTTGCCAAGTTCTGCCTCTGTGGAGCGACTCTTCTCTTTTGGGGGTATGATTATGAGGCCTCATCAAAGAAAAATGAGTGATAAAATGTTTGAAGGACTGGTTGTACTTAAGTCTCAATAAAAACCTTAAAATATAATATTTTGTCTTATCACAGTTATCACTGATCACATTTGCGCGATCAACGCGATTTATTCGTAAATAAAATAAATAAAGATTTGTATAACCTAAGATGGATCTATAATCATAGTAGGTAAACTAATTATCGTTATCCTTTGTAATATCAAGAAATGGCATACGCTGGAAAAGGATAAACACTATCACCCTAGTGGGTCGAAACCAAATAAATGTCTCCAGTTTTACTATACCATAACATTTATACAGATAGCCTGCTCTACCTTAAATACCCATAAGGTGTACCATAATTATGTGTTTGATAAATAATAATTAGGTGATACAATATGCAATCATGACGCCATATAACATGTAACAATAACAAAAACCTATGCGCTACAATTAAATGATGAAAACCCGAATACGTACCTAGGTATAAACCCAACGAAGCAGTGATGGGATAAGGCATTGAACATGTGATCGAGAGGTCGAAGATTCGAATACTACCCATTACACTACCGTCGTGGACCCACTCCTAACACAAGGATTTCAGCTAAGCTCTCAGGCCTCAGCTAAATATGTGGTTTAATTATAACTAACACTCTGAGCATGTAGTAATAATAGGTATACTGTACTCTCTGCGAGTAGGATTATGATAAAGTGTCATGTTCTCCAGGTCGAATTACAGTCACAGCGGCCAATGTCAACGAAGACTAGTCATCTGCGCATGTGGTTTTATAGTGCACAAGTGTTTGCGCAAAAGAAACCTTACTTCATATTACACCATTTCTGTTTTAATCTAAATAACATTAACTATATTTTTTGCCTGGTTTAGTCAGTACTAGCCTGAGGTACGATTACTTTGCTTCATAGAGATCAATACACGCGCTCTGATAATGCGCCAGTATTAGTGTAAATATGTAGACGTATTTATTTACAAATTAAGAAACAAGTAGGTAGGTATAATAAAGTAAGAAATAATAGGTATAACTATTCATACTTACTGACATTATATAATTATACAGGTTGTTTGGCGTATGGACCGACACAATTTTTTGGGGGTTAGAGGAGGGCATATCCTAAGTGTACCTGTACTTGAGATACGATTTTTTTATTATTTTTTAAATTTTTTCTGAATTATCACATTTAAAACGATATAACTTTTTAGTTTGTAGACATATTTGCACTAAATAACTTTTATTGGATTCCCTAATGTATTATTATTCTTAAAAAAACATAAATTATTGGGAATAAATGCAAAAAAAGTACTATTCGAGCTTCAAAACTCTTAAAAATGAAGTAATGTGTGCAAAATATACAAGTATTAGAGTTGTAGCTGAAAGATTTAACTTGTCGATTTGGAAAGTCTGCTCAGTTCTTCGGCAAGAAGGAAGGCATGCATATCACTACACGCCTGTTCAATATAAGTGTTTTAAACGATTACATATCTCCTTTAGGGCCTTTTCAGGTTTATTTTTTAAGCAATGTAACCTAACCTTTATAACTTTGTTTCAAAAACTATTGTTATTCAAAAAGTCATTTATTCATTGTTGGCATTATTTCTTCTTGAATTAGTTCACATTAGGAAAAAGGTCGCATTTGTACAATTCTCATGTATTTTATCAATTATTGTTCTAGGTCTCATAGATGATGATAATAGGAGACGACTGGAATTCTGCAGATTTATTATGCATGCAGACCTCGAAGATGCCAATTTTTTGAGGAAAATTTTTTGGACCGATGAATCCAATTTTAGTCATGAGGGTATTGTGAATCTCCACAACCTCCATTATTGGGACCAAAAAGGACATAATCCCCACAAAAAAAGACAAAGTTCTTTTCAAACAAAGTTCAGTGTGAACGTTTGGGCGGGAGTTATTGGAAGACATCTGATCGGTCCACGCTTTTTACCAGAGCGTCTAACCGGAGAAAGTTATTTAAATTTTCTACTGGAAGACTTACCAGAATTGGTCTTACCAGTATTAGAAGGAGAAGAAATAATTTTTCAAAATGATGGCTGTCCAGCACACTATCAGCGACAAGTAAGAGAGCATTTGGACAATTGTTTTCCAAATGCTTGGATCGGTAGAGGTGGCCGAATTCCTTGGCCTGTACGGTCGCCAGACCTGACACCCCTGGTTTTTTATGTGTGGGGACGCGCTAAACAAATAGTATACGCAACCGAAGTACCTACAAGGGAAATTTTAGTAGAAAGAATAAATAGCGCTTTTCAAGTAATGAAAGAAGAAATGCGGCTAAGGACGACGACTGTCGAAATCAGAAAAAAGATGTCGTGCATGCATTCGCAACAGAGGAAGTCAGTTCGAACAAAATTTTGTAACCATATTCAATAAAAACATTTTAAAACCTAAACTGTTATTTCATTATCCTGACACTGGCTAGGTAGTCTTTTTGTTTTGTGTTACATATTGAACGATTTTAAGGCCATGTCGTACATCGTTAGAAAGGGTATTAAGTACAGATTTTTTTTAAAGTAATCGACGTTCAAAAGAGCTTTTAGTTATTTTTATAATTAATTTAGAATTTCATATTTTGCACACATTACTTCATTTTTAAGAGTTTTGAAGCTCGACAAGTACTTTTTTGCATTTATTCCCAACAATTTATGTTTTTTTAAGAATAATAATACATTAGGAAATCCAATAAAAGTTATCTAGTGCAAATATGACTACAAACTAAAAAGTTATATCGTTTTAAATGTGATAATTCAGAAAAATTTGAAAAATAATAAAAAATTCGTATCTCGAATTTTTTATTATTTTTCACTTAGGACCTGGGGTCTATGGGTGAAAACTAGGATATGCCCTACCCTAACCCCCAAAAAATTGTGTCGGTCCATGCGCCAAACATCCTGTATACCTACGTACATTATCCCTGGGACAAATATACCACTTTGTCCTGGGAAAGACCTATTTGTAGGTGCGCTATGCACTTCACAATGGAAAAAACAAAAGCTCTATCTCACTCAAATCTAGAACAACCTGATATTAAACTACTAGGATTTTGTCGCGTTGTTTAAAATTAAAACACTTTTATTACATAATTTTGAAACTAACACTACTGTTATTGAACTTTACTGAATTTATACTATTTAAATTAATTAAAAATATTTATATTTAAATTTACACTTTGGCCTGACGTTTCGGTTGCTTTACAGCAGCCATATTCACGAGGTAACTAACAGGGTGTCCTGCGTGAGCGACGAATACGACGCGACGCTGTGAACGCGACGAACGCGATCAAAACAACGGCCTACCCATCTTGCGGCCAATGCGGCCTATGTGGCAGTCTGCGGCATAGACTAGTATATATATTATCGGGAAGTCTGCGGCGAGACGCGACGTATCTTATCTTATCTTGTGTGTGGGGGCCAGTCAGTACAGACCGGCGACACTTCGACCCAGTGGGATCTTTTGTGTCAGCCCCAAGATCCATCCCTTAGCTATCTCCTTATAAATGTACTGCATTAGGCGCAGTGTACAATTCAGAGGGAGAAGCCTGAAGTCTTCAGGGTTTGGATATGCCAATCCCATCAGACCCATCCTAAGTCCAGCCAACGCGTCGCATTCACACAGTAGGTGTGATATGGACTCGTCCTGTTCACCACAGGCTCTGCAGATCGAATCGTGTGTCAATCTCAATCTGCACAGGAAGTCGTTGGTGCAAAAATGGCCAGTGAACGCTCCTATGAGCAGGCGCATTTGGCTCTTGCTATACCCGCAGAACTTCCGGGTGAAGCCTGTGGTTCCGTTTACATTGAAGAGACGCGACGTAACGCATACTTGTTTTGTGGGCGACCAGACGCGACACTACAAACTACAAAATGGTTTAATTGTAATTCAGACATAATAGCAACAATAATGTAATCGAAAGTAGACAGTAACACGCCACAATATAGTTTGAACATTTTAGAATCGTTTATTTAATTTTGGATATAAATGATGGAATTCGCCAAATATGTTTATTTGTAAAAATATTACGTATATTTGTTTTATTTCTGTGTTCATTACTATATTTTTTAAAAGTCTGTATTTTAAGTATGAACTTTCAAGCAAAATTGCACTGTACTTCCCCATGTTTAGAGAAGTAATGACTAAAACTACGATAAATCAAGTAGGACACTTGTCGCGTATAGCATCGCGTCGCATTGCATCGTGTCGTGTCGCGTCGCATCGCGTCGCGTTCGTCGTTCACGCAGGACACCCCGTAAGACTAGAACAGTCTGCCTAAAAAATTAGTACCACCTTCCAGAAAATGGCTGGCAAACAATGCAAAAAAAATCCTAGTGTTGTATCGCTATCTTATTTTTGCTTATATTATTATACCTATACATAATTATGTGAAGTGTATTTCAGAAGCTTTTGACTAGTAAGACTAGTATATGTACTTACGGGCCGGTGGCGTCTTTTGACGTTTAAATAAAGGCATGATTTCTCAGCTTCATTACATTAGGCAACACATTACAGACCATCAATCGTCACAACGATTAGGCACCATATAATATTTCTCATAACGTGCAACAAGCTCAAATATAAAATTTTGGTAATATGAACTAAAATGTTCCATTGATTAACAGTGCAGTTTGGATTAATGTTTATATAGTATTGCTATAAACTAGATGGCCTAAGCTGAACTACAAAAGCCAAGTAGCCAACTAGTTGGCTGAAATACATTTATTTATTGAAGTATGTATGTATTAAGTATGCATTATTTAAGAAGACATTGGACACAGGAACAAACCATTCCAAATTTTACCCAAGATTATTTTATGTATTAATCGAATAATGATTGAATTTTTTATTCACGTGTTACGAAAGTAATAATTATTTGAATCACGACTTGGTTGTCACTCGAATTTGCCTATTATTAGGGTGATTTTTAACAAGAGATTTTTATGTGTCTTTTCGGTGGGATTATTTTATAACAAGCTACATATATTTAATAACAAATAAAACTTTAACCTTATTTTTAACATGTGCATGAGTGGACATCAAATATCATCAAAACTTACTTCAATATTTAAGGTTAAATTTTTGTGAGTCCACTGAAATGAAAAGTGGCCACCGAAATGATAAAAATGTCCACCGAAATGATAGACTGTGCACCGGAATGAAATTAGACCACCAAAATTATACAGCTAAGAACAATCATCTGCGTAGTTAGGGTTCCTTACTTTGTTAGGTTCGATTTCCATATTCTTTGTAAATATTCTTGTTAGTTATTATGTAATACAAATTTACTACTACTACTAATTTATTCGATACATTTTCAAAAGAGTGAACAAAGCGCGATTAGAGAGCTAGAAGTTTCTTAGCGATATGACGACTGCATTTGTAATGCCATATAGTAAACATAATGTCTAATCTTAGAGAAAAATGTCAGGTATAATTTAGTTAAATTGTTAACGAGACGAGAATAGTGTTCTTACAATTTTCCAAATCAAATCTTATATTTTTAGAACACAATGGTTTAATAAGAAACATTATAATAATATCTATGTATATCAAACAAGCTAAGCACTTTTAATCTTTTTAGATATATTATTATATTTGACACAATGTGACAAATATTATTTGTTCAAATTGTATTATGTAAATACTTTGCAGAAAATAAAACCTTTTTAAAGGTTCCACTTTCCACTGCTTTCCACAACTAATTTTCTTTCTTCGTAAATTTGAATTCGGAATCGTGGCCTATGTGATGAAAGATTTTTGTTCTTGTCATGGCAGCAGAGCTCGAGTGGCTGTATAATGGAGTTTTGTTAAGGCGGCTGTACACAATGAGCCAACGTACTGGGCCAGCATGTCGGGCCAAAATAATGAATTGCAAATTTCGCTGTTTACACATAGGTGTACCGATAATTCTGCATTGGCTCTTTAATAAAGATGGACGTAGAATCTCTTGCAGCCGCGGCAATTTGTTTGTACAGTATGTTAAACTATTTTCTTAAAGTGCACCAAATATAGAGACCCGTTTAACTTAATATATAATGTATACGAATCGCGAAAGCCTAAAAACATATACGGACTTACATGCTCGGAGCGATATCGCGCAAGCTCGCGTTAGCCATCGCGAGTTTTTAGTGCACAAAGATAAAAAGGATAGAATATTAGGAAAACACTACGACATAACACTAAATAAACCAAATCAATATTAATTATCTATGTTTTATTTATCTAGTTTAGTAACTTACTTTGTTTTTGTTTTTATATTGTACTAGTATGTATCCGCGGCTTCGCTCGCGTAAATGTAGGTTAGGTTTGCAACAGTAATTTTTTCTGGTTGAAAGGTACACTATGTCCTGTTCTGTACTCCTGACAACGTGTATTAAAAATTTCATGTTGATCGGTTGAGTAGTTAAGGCGTGAAAGCGTAACAAACAAACAAATAAACAAACTCATTTTCGCATTTATAATATTGCTAGCTATTGCCCGCGGCTTCGCACGCGTTAATTTAGAATATGACAATCAATTCGGGTTGTACTCTGCTTGTATAATAATATAATTCAATCATAATTCGAAAGACACGTGGCGCCATCTATTATCATAAGAACTTTATTGTTGTTTTTGTCGGGAACAGTAATTTTTTTCGGGTTGAAAGGTAGCCTATGTCCGTTTCTGTACACCTGACAACGTATATGCAAAATTTCAGGTTGATCGGTTCAGTGGTTTAGGCGTGAAAAGGTAACAAACAAACAAACAAACTCATTTTCGCTTTTATAATATTAGTTAGGATAGTTAGGATAATAATATATACTTTGGATTCCATATTATTGTCGGCCTCGACGGCGTAGTGGTTAGTATAACCGACTGCCTGTCCGATTCCCGCACAAGTCAAACATTTGTGTGCATGAACATGGATGTTTGTCTTGGTCTGGGTGTTTCTATGTATGAATTTACAACAAAAAAATTATATATGTATGTTTATCCATTGTCTAGTACCCATAGTACAAGCTCTGCTTAGTTTGGGCTAGATAGTGTTGTGTGTATGTGGTAGAATATTATTATGATATTATTATTATTGGTTCATTTCGATAGAATTCTATAAATTGTAAAATCTCATTACTGGTCCACGCCATCGTAACTCGAGAACGTAAATTTCAGTCACGCGCAACAGTACTGTCTTTACTGACAAATGACAACGAACTGAATAAGACGCCAAAGTGTAAACACTGTTTGCGCAGCGCACCAAGATTCTTTGATGTGCGCACGAAAAACCGACAACATTCGGTTGGTGGGCCAATTTAGGCGCCAACTACCAACACATCGCCAAGTAGGTCTCTACACGTTGGCCCAACACGCTGGCCCTCTACCTTAGCCCAATGTGTACAGCCGCCTTTAATCTATTAATTTATTTCTCTCTAAAACGATCTCGTATTGCATATATGAGGCGCTCATAGCCAGTTGCACTCACTGATCGTTAAACGATTAGCGAGGTTAAGCAACGTTGGGTGCGGTCAGTCTATAGATGGGTGACCGCTTAGTGGTATTTCATCTGAGCGTCTCCGTGCTTAGGAGGGCACGTAAAAAGTCGGTCTCTGTTGTTGTCAAATTGACAGCAGTCGTTAAGCCATGCCAGAGGCCTACGGGAAGCTTGAAAGAGGTTAGTTTTACATCGTTGGGCCGGTACACGGTGTACCGGTCCAACGATGTAAAACTAACCTCTTTACCCGTGTCTTTAAAAAGGACATTATTACCCGAGTTGCCCGGGGTGTACCGTACACCCCGGGCAACTCGGGTAATAATGTCCTTTCGGGGGTATAATTACTCGTGGCTAATACTCTGGCATGCGTAGGGAACCCGAGGCAGTTTGTCTCGGGGTTATCGGCCCGCGAGGGCCGCGTATGGGGGTC
This sequence comes from Catocala sponsa, assembly GCA_963564715.1. Lineage (NCBI taxonomy): Eukaryota > Metazoa > Arthropoda > Insecta > Lepidoptera > Erebidae > Catocala > Catocala sponsa. The sequence goes on along the minus strand of OY751338.1, from coordinate 12,556,998 downwards.
TCTCCACCTGATCCTCTGATTAGCAGAGGACACGTGGATCAGAGACGGGGTGGGTCCGAGGAAGAAAACCTCGTTAAAAAAATTACCAGTGGGGGCCGTTAGGCCAGGGTGGGGAGCGTAGGTTTCCTGCCCAGTCGGGCGGTCTTGGGGCGGGTGGATCGGTCCAGCATGGAGCCCCATCCAGCCCAACCCGTAATCCTGAACTGACAGGACCGGGGCCTTCGGGCTGCGAGGAAGAAAACCTCTATAAAAATTACCCAAAGCCTAAGTTTTTGTTGGCCCGGCGAGGGGCTGTATGGCTGGGGGGAACCCAGTCATTAGGGACACAACAAAAACTACCAATGATGTCGGCCAAAGGTAATAACCTACCCCAGGAGGGTACCAGGCGCCCCGTGCCTGGAGAATCCCTCACGGAGCCTTCTGGCTCCGTCTGCCCCTCGTATTCTGGGGGGGGGGCAACCTACATCACAGCGCCGTGCCGCGCGAAACTACCGGCACCGAAACAGCCGCGGAGTCGGACACCGATTCCGCGATCCAATCCATCCTATTAGCGAGGTTAAGCAACGTTGGGTGCGGCCAGTCTATAGCTGGGTGACTGCTTAGTGGTATTTCATCTGAGCGTCTCCGTGCTTCGGAGGGCACGTAAAAAGTCGGTCCCGGTTGTTGTCTAATTGATAGCAGTCGTTAAGCCATGTCAGAGGCCTACGGGCGGCTTGGACAACTCTTGATAACAGGTTGACCACTAACCACACGAAAAGAAAAAAAGAATAGTGATTGTAACAATAAATAATAATCTTTGTGTATTATTTGCAGGTCTGCCTCCGAAAGTGAATACTCGCATTCCATAGTGGATGAAGCACCGCAAGCTAAGAAGTTAAAGAAAAAGGTGACGACGCGCAAAGCTCCGGATTCACGAGGCACTTCCAAGCCTTCCGAGTCGAAATCGAGGTAATATTTTAATACTGCTTGTATATCTAGTTTTAGTGCTGTGTGTTGTGGATATTTAAGTGTTATATACATATAAGTCCTCTACTAGTATTTGAAACAGATACCTAACACACCTATAAGATACTCTTTTTGTACGGTAACAACTTTAGATAAAATATATCTTACCTAGGTATATATAAACATATCTACTGTCAATCAACTTATTCTATTGCAATCTACTGTTGAACTACCTCAGCCTAAGCCTTCCGCATCCAACGTAAACAGCCTCTTTCGTTATAGTAATTTATTATTTTTATATTTACAGTAAAAATTACAACGAAAAGAAACGCAGCTCAGATCTCTTCGGCTTAGAAGAGGATGTGGAGCGGCCACTTACTTCGTGCTCTGATCTCGGTTCGTCCCTCGTGAGCCGTGTCGACAACGGGAAGGTGAGAAGGAAAGTGGACTTATCAGGGGAATTTTACGTAGACATCAAGGTTTACGCTAAGGGTGACGTGGTCTCCATCCCTCGTGAGGATCGGTGGAGAAAGGCGTTGGTCGCGCTTAAATTACAATTAGACCGAGGCTCTGTGCAGTGGAATGCGCTGCAAAAATTCATGCAACGAGCGCATGAACTATTTAATGACGCAGAGCCCACGTATTACAGTGACAATATTAATTTTAAATAGGTACTATAATTTTACGATTAATTTGTTCTTTTTATGATTATATCATTAGGTACGTCATTCTTTTCATTGAATCACTTATATTTTTATTGAGATATATAATAATGTAGGATGAATTTTATGTAGACATCAAAGCCCATGCCAAAACTATAGCATTAGTCACACTGAAATTACAGTTACACTGAGGCTTTCTGCAGTGGAATGCGCTGCAAAAATTCATGCAACGAGCGCATGAATTACTTAGTAAGGACCTGTTTAGTATAGTGACGACATTCGTATAAATATATGTAATTATTTTTTGTTTAATTTGTTCTTTTTGCAGTATTATTAGATCATTCCTTTTCATTAAAACACTTATATTTTATTGAAACACTTAAATAATTTTTATTCTGATCTAATTTTCGTTTCTCTAAAATGCCTTTCTGTACTGTCTGTAATACATCTGTTGAGCGCAAGCACTGGATAGGTCACTTACGCAGCACCAATCACAAAAACAAAAATATTTCTAATTTCTGCGATGATGTTGAATTAATAAATTCTGCATTTCGAAATCGCATTGCTTCCTATAGAATTGTTAATCAATATGAGAACTGTTCCTTGACTTCATTTTTAATTAGCATTCATGAAAAAATTAAGTCATTAATAGACTTGTCCCTTAAACAACATACTTGCGTGAAAATTAACTTTGAGTATTTTGCTTTGTTTTTTATGTTTAAAAATGACTCTCAAGAGACGAAATCATTTTGTACAAAAAATTATACACTTCATCAAAACTATGAATATGTGAGTCCTTAATATCCCAAATTAAATGCATTCTAACAAAAAAGGTTGAAGAATTCCAGGATCGTGATAGTGGCTGGACATTCTTGAGTAGCTCTCACTTAGAGGTGAATATTAACAAATATCAACCTTTGCGCGGTTCAGGCTTTATTGAGTTGCCGGCTACTATAAAATCTAAAAAAGCTTGTGTAAATATTCGAAATAATGATGAGTATTGCTTTTTATGGTCAATTGTTGCTGCTTTATACCCAGCCAACAGTCACCCTGAAAGAGTATCATCTTACCCTGATTTCCGGGATGTGTTAAATATAGAAGGCATAGAATTTCCATTGACTTTCTCAGATATTGCCAAGTTTGAAGTAAATAATCCTAAAATTTGTGTTTATATTTATGGGCTAAAAAATAGTACTGTGGTAGGACCTCTCTATAAATCAAATAATTTAAAGAAAAAGGTAATTCATTTACTTTATCTAGAAAGCGATAATTTGTCACATTACTGTCTAATCAAAGATTAACCGCGACTTGTTAAAAATCAAATTACAAAACATCACGGTAAATTGCATTTTTGTGACGTTTGTTTAATATTTTTTAATACATACGACGATCTTGATTCGCATAGTTGTGGAGGTGTCGCTACGGAACTACCTCCACAGGGTCCTTTTATTAAATTTAAAAATTTTAATAGAAAGCAAATTGTACCATTTGTTATATACGCAGACTTTGAAACAATGCTAGAACGGTTTGAGTCTTGTGACCCTGATCCAACTAAAGCGAGCACTGTAACGCGTCAGCGACATGTGCCTGTTGCTTTCGCTTATCATATTACGTGCGCGCTAGACAAAAATTATAATCGTTACGTTTCATATCGTGGTTTGGATTGTGTATCAAATTTAGTAAATTATATTTACAAAGATGCAAAGAAAATTTACAATATTTTTAAAAAACAAGTACCTATGATTTACACCGATATTAATGCGCACGACTTTGATAACGCGGTAACTTGTCATATTTGTGAGCATTTATTGTTTGGTGATAGGGTCCGAGACCATTGTCATTTGACGGGTAAATATCGCGGTGCAGCTCATAGTTATTGTAACTTACAATATAAATTACCAACATTTTTGCTAGTATTTTTTCATAATTTATCTTGTTATGATTGTCACCTTTTCATAAAAGAATTGGGCGAAGCTCCTGGATCTTTAAAAGTAATCCCTAAAACAAAAGAAAACTATATTTCTTTCACAAAGTTCATTCCTATTTCAAGGGAGGAAAGTATCCAGGTTCGATTTGTAGATTCATTCAAGTTTTTAGGAACTAGTTTAGAACAGTTGGTTAATACTATGAAAAAAGAAGAGTTTAAATTACTAAAATCTTATTTTCCTGAGAAAAGACAATTTGACCTCCTTACTCGTAAAGGAGTGTATCCGTATGACTATATGTCACAATGGAATCGATATGAAGATACGTGTTTGCCTAATAAAACCAATTTTTATAACTCCTTGTCAAACGAGCTAATTACTGATGATGACTATGAATACGCGCAATCCATTTGGTCAGTGTTTAATATTAAAAATATGGGTATGTACACAGATTTATATCTTAAAACCGACGTATTATTGCTAGCAGACGTGTTTGAAAGTTTCAGAAAATCTTGTAAGCGGTACTATAATCTCGATCCAGCGTTTTACTTAACAGCACCAAGTCTATCATTCGATGCAATGCTTTTGAAAACAAGCGTTAAATTAGAATTGATTAGCGATGTAGAAATTTTTAGAATGATACAAAAAGGTATTCGTGGAGGTGTTTGTATGTGTTTCAAACGACATGTCAAAGCCAATCATAAATATTTAGATTCTTACGATCCAGCTCGTCCAAATGCATTCATCGTTTATTTAGACTGTAACAATTTATATGGTTATAGCATGTGTCAATCCTTGCCCTATTCAGATTTTAGATTTATGTCAAGCAATGAAATAAATAATTTACATTTGAACTTGACAGATATTAGTGATAACGCGGCATATGGTTATATTCTTGAAGTTGATTTAATATACCCTGAGAGTTTACACACTGAACACAACGACTTTCCATTTTGTCCAGAAAAATGCTTGCCGCCTGGTGGTAAGAATAAAAAACTATTACCAAATTTGTATGATAAATACAACTATGTTATTCATTACGTCCATTTAAAAAAATGCATACGGCACGGTTTAATACTGAAAAAGATCCATCGCGCTATCGTATTTAAGCAAAGTAATTTTTTAAAGCAATATATTGATCTTAACACTCAGTTACGTCAAAAAGCCGAATCGAAGTTTGAACAAGATTTTTTCAAATTATTAAACAACAGTATTTTTGGAAAAACTCTGGAGAATAATGAGCATAGAATTGATTTAAAGTTAGTAAACAAATGGTGTGACCCAAATAATAAAACAAAAAAATCAGCTTGTGCTGAAAAGTTAATCGCTAGCCCATATTTTCATAGCGCTTCAGTATTTTCAGATGATTTGGTAGCAATACAAATGAAACCTTCGCGTGTTATTCTTAATAAACCAATATACATAGGGTTCGCTGTGTTAGAATTATCTAAGAGTCATATGTATGTACGATTTCCACTATTCTACAATAAAACCATTTTATGGCAATAATGTTGAATTATGCTATACTGACACTGATAGTCTAGTTTATAATGTAAAGACGAATGACTTTTACAAAGATATTAAACAATATTTTCTTCAATATTTTGATACTAGCAACTACGATTCTGATAACGAGTTTGGCTTGCCAATTATTAATAAAAAAGTTCCAGGGCTTTTTAAGGATGAAATGGGAGGCAAAATAATTAAAGAATTTGTAGGCCTGCGTTCAAAGCTTTATTGTATAAAAACTTTAGACAAAACAATAAAGAAAGCAAAAGGAACAAAAAAATGTGTAATGAAAAATTTACATATGATAGATTATAAAAATGTTTTGTATAATTGTAATGTCATCCGCAAAAAGAATTTACTCTTTGGGTCAATAAAGCATGAAATATTTACACAGAGTGTAAATAAAATAGCACTTTCAAGCAATGACGATAAACGGTTGCTATTACCAGATAAGGTATCTACTTTAGCTTGGGGAAATGCAACTATATTTATGTAATTTACTTATCTAATTTTAAAATATTGTAAGCAATATCGTGTTAATCAATTATAAATTCAATGTACCTACTGTAAATATACAGATTAATAAATATATAATATTTCGTACTAATCTAATCTAAATAAATCTTATTATTTTATAACATTACTAAAAATAGTTACCTATGTAATAAAATAAATGTAAGTTTATTGTATAAGTTTTATTTGAAAATAAATACATTTGTATGAATATGTAACATCTTTTATTTTCATTCCTTTTGTGAAATACCTACCATTCCTACGGATGTACTATGCCAAATCGAAAGCCGAAGCCAGTCGAATATCAATTGATCGAATGGGCAATAAATCGAACATTTAATATATCGTACACTGAATACATCGAGTGTTCAAATATCGAATGTTTGTATGATCGAAGTCGACGAAGCCTTCTTTCAAATATTTTTGACCAAAGACCTTCGACAGTAGTATAAAGACTTTGTCCACGGTAGGTTCTCTTTTGACCCCATACCCAGAAATAGGAGCCCCGCGATAATAAAGCTTTCGATTTGGTATAGTACTTCTCATTCCTACATGTCAAGCAAAGAAGCTCCAACCTGTCAAAACATGCATTTGTATCTCAGTAGTTTACTGGTATATAAAATATAATAATAAAAAGTTTTGAAATATAACACTAATCAGGTGTTCGCACGCATGCTCATTGTCCACAAGAAACAAGTTCAAACTTGTATCACAGGTTTATGTTACACTACTGCTTCGTCATTATAATAATATTAGTTTCTTAATCATTAAGCTGTCGCTTATTGTGGTGGTCACATCGATTTGAAACAAATAATTCGTAAGTATATGTATTTCGTGAATTTTATGATTATGAGTTTCTCCTTGTGATATAAATAAAATAATTATAATTATTATATTCTTTGTTTCAGATCATCGATAATAATGAATTATTCGCCTGATATCATTTTCTCTCAGTACGGTCAAGGATTTCCGACCCCGAGTCCGAGCTGGCATATTCCTGAACAAGAAAACGTACAAGAACCGGTCAATAAAAAATCAAGGACAAAGCCTCAAAAGCGGAAGCAGCATAATATTTGTCAGTCTTACGTGATCAATAATCAAAAGAAAAAAGGCTTACGACTCATCCAAATACAAGTGATAGACATAAATGAACAAGAAAGTGCAAGTGGTAAAGGAGGTGATGATATATTGATAAGTGCGCAATACGTAGTGAGTGAACCGGTGGACAACATTATGGATGAAGTGGAAAGATTAGTAAACAAAATATCGAAAAAACTTTGTGAAGACTCTAGTTATGTGTAAATATTATTATTTAAATTCCATTTATTGTAAATAATTAAGGATTTACCTATAATAAAAAATATTTTGTGTAAAATATATACCATTTATTTCCTTTATAATTTCTTAAGTTTCAAGATAAATATGTACATTCTATATAATTTCCACTACATACATTACATTAAATAATAAATTGTTGTAAATAAAATACGCTATAATAAAAATAAGAAACTGTAGGTAATAAATAATTGTAGAATTACATATATATATATATATATAATTATATGTCAAATCTTCTAGAGTTTGAAGTATTAAAACAAACCGTTATGTTTCACGACAACTTTTATTTTATCTCACAATCACTATTTAATACTATAAACCAGCTCGACTCGTAGCTCAACAGCGACTGACTGGTCTTACTTACAGAAAATGGGAAGTAAATTAAAATAACAAGCACTCAACTGACTAACAAACGTTATTTTGTAACAACCGCCAGATATGTCAATTGAGTGACCGATAAATATAAAATATTCTAAAAACACAAGTTTAATTCAACACATATATAAATAACTGGATATATTCTAATATATATGTTAAAATCAAGACATATTTTAGGATCTACATTATATTATTTTTTTTAAGTACTTCCGTTATATTTCATCGAATCATTAGATTGCCTAATGATTCGCTTTCAAATTCACAACTTATTAATTTTCACATGCGCAATATTGATATAAAATAAAAACATTAATTTCAATAAGCTAACAATTCGTCCATCCTGATAATTTTTCGCGTCCTCGCGAATCACAACTAAACACAAAATCCCATAGGACTTACATATGAAATTCATTAGCTAAATTAAATTTCAGTAACACAAAATTGTCACTATTCCATCAAAACAACACACAGTCTTATAATTAACAAATACATATGTGCACATTGCACTTCAAATTAATGTCTGTTCATTACAGAAACATTACTATGTCTACATTGCACTACCTAACATACATATATACCTTCACGCTCATAGCAGGTAAATAACAGGTGCACATTGCACTTAGACTAGTTTTACCTTCACGCTCATAGCAGGTAAACAGCAACACGTGCACATTGCACTTCAAGTGGTTTTACCCTTACGCTCATAGCAGGTAAACGTCAGCATGTGCACATTGCACTTCAAGTAGCTTCACCTTTATGCTCATAGCAGGTAAACATTAACACGTGCACATTGCACTTCAAGTAGCTTTACCTTTACGCTCATAGCAGGTAAACATTAACACGTGCACACTGCACTTCAAGTAGCTTTACCTTTACGTTCATAGCAGGTAAATATTAACACGTGCACATTGCACTTCAAGTATTTATCTACACTCACGCTCATAGCAGTGTAGATTTATAACATAAATGTATACAATAATAAGTTTTAAATAATTGAATCGCTGTTAATTAAGTCATACTTTTTTTTTTTTAAATGTATATCATGGCAAGGTAAATTATTAAGTTTCTTTTCTTACACGCAAATACACAACCATACATAGAAGGGCAATAACATAGTAAATCATAGCAAATATATTATTTTAGTCATTTTAATCACCACTCTCGCTCTCGATAGTAGACGATGCACTACCTTGATTATCAAAACAAAGCCAAGGGTGTATTTTATCGATAGAGAATATACCCTTATATTTAGACGTTCCTCTTTTGGTAATAGGAGTATCTGTTACCTCATATCTATCATGTTCCAGGACTTTAGTAACCCTATAAGGCCCAGAACACTTCGGTAATAACTTTCTACTTTGACCTACAGTATGCGTTGCTCTTTCAACTCTTACTAAATCCCCAACTTTAAATTCTAACGGTTTCTTTCTCTTCTTATCATATCTATCTTTTTGTTTTTTCTGTGACTTTGTAATGTGTTCATTTACTTCGTCCCTAATCTTAAGTAATCTGTCATCGGTGCTTACTGTATTTTCCTCAAGGCTACTTTCAACTATATCCTCCTCTATTTCTGTAACTAAGTTGCCGTCATTGATACCGGTAAGTCTTAGCCCAAACAAAACCTCCGAGGGAGTTTTACCTGTACCTTTGTTAACAGTGTTGTTTATTCCCCATTGTACTTGTAATAATCGATCATCCTAAAGTTTCTCATCTTTACCGTGGTTTTGTGATGCCAAAGAGTCCAAAATGGTTCGATTACATCGCTCGACCTGGCCATTTGCTCTAGGCGAAGCGACTGCATTTTTTATATGATGTACTCCTAGTTCAATCATAAAACTTTTGAATTTTGAACTTGTAAACGATGTTCCTCGGTCACTAATAAGTCGCTTTGGTAATCCAAACGTTCCAAAATAATCCCTAAGAACTGCGATAGTGGAAGTTGATTTAGTATTTTTTACTGCCTTTAAAACTATAAACTTTGTAAACGACTCTACAATCACTAAAATATAGCAATTCTTTCTTTTTGTCTTTACAAACGGACCAACATGATCGATATGTATGGTGTGAAAGGGTGTAGCTTCCTTAGGAATGGGGTGCAAAAAGCCCTGCTTTTTTCCTGCTGGTAATTTATTATGTGCACATTCTAAACAAGAATTTACATACTTTTTTATGAACTTTCGCATACGAGGAAACCAATAGTGTTGTTTTATTTTATCTAATGTTTTATCAAATGCGAAATGACCTATTTTATCGTGATTTTTGCGTAGTATCTGCCACCTACAACCCTTCGGCACCACCCATCTCAATCCATCCTCCGTTATTTTATATACCCTATCGCGTTTAAGAGCAAAATTCTTTCGTATCTCTACCAAACCATCAAATTCCTTGTCAGAAAGGATTTTCTTGATGCGTTGTATTTCAGAATCCTCATATTGTACCATTGACAACCAATCATCTGTGACAGTCATAACATCAAAATTATCGATGGCCTGAATGATTCCTGCATTTTCTACAGCTGGATTTCTACTCAACGCGTCAACGTGAATCATACCTCTGCCAGTTCTATAAACTATGTTACAGTCATACTCCTGAATTAAACTCCACCATCGCGCGACTCTTGGTATCATATCTCGTTTTAAAAACGTTGCTCTCAGTGAATTACAGTCTGTTACAATGGTGAAGTTCAAGCCAAGCACGTATGTTCTAAATTTCACTAACGCGGCAATAACTGCTAAAGTCTCCAGCTCATATGATGAAAAATGGGATTCTTCAGGCGATGTCTGTCTACTATAATAAGCTACAGGCTTAAAAACCCCATCGGTTTGTCTTTGTAGCAAAACACTCCCTACACCATGTTTGCTAGCGTCGGTATGTATTTGGGTTTCGAATTTAGGGTCATACAATGCTAGTACGGGCCTCGAAATAAGTGCATTTTTTAATTTGTCAAACGCTTCTTCCTGATTTTGTGACCAAACCCAAGCAGAATTTTTCTTTAACAACTTCGTAAGCGGACGAGCTATTTCGCCAAAACCTCGAATAAAACGTCGAAAGAAGCTAGCTAGTCCAATAAACTGTCTAACATTATGTACGTCTTTGGGCTTAGGAAAGTTTTTGACAGCTTCAATTTTAGTCATACCCGGTCTTACGCCTTTGCTAGTAATCTCAAATCCTAAGTAGTCAACGCGATTTTGGAAAAAGTAACATTTTTGTGGTTTTAAAGTCAATCCTGCCTCTCTAAACTTTTGAAGTACGATTCGCAATCTCTCGATGCCTTCTTCAAATGTCCTACTTGGTACTAACACGTCATCCATATAGGCCAACGCAATATTGTAACGTAAATTACCCAAAACCAAATTGATAGTTCGCTGGAAAACAGCTGGTGCATTAGCCAACCCGAATGGCATTCTATTAAACTCAAATTGTCCATCGGGTGTTACAAATGAGCTCTTGCTTTTGCTATCTTCACTCAATGAAATCTGATAATAGCCAGCTGCTAAGTCTAAGGCACAAAAATATTTATTTCTCGCCAAACGATCAATCTGGTCTTCAATACGAGGCAACGGGTAGTGCTGTTTAATCGTTTTCTTATTCAAAGCACGATAATCCACACAAAGCCTTTTATCCCCAGTTTTCTTTTTAACTAACAGAACAGGACTTGCATATGGCGATTGAGACTCTCTAATGATATCATATTTTAAGAGTTCTTCAACCATAGTCCTGACCTCTTCCTTTTCAGAATGACTCAATTTATATGGTCGATAAACGACTGGTTCTGTATCTACTAGTTGAATATTCATTTCGGAAATACTTGTTTGACCTAATTCAGACAAATCTTTAGCAAAACAATCGCGGTACTCGGTCAATGTATCAAATAATTGAAGTTTATGTTTGTTGTCTAAACTTACGTCAATATTAAGGTCATCCAACGTAAGTGGAGATCTACTCCCACGAGTTTTAATCTCTTGTATTGTATTTACGCCTTTAATGTTATTACTAATATGGAAAATATAAGCACGAGCCAAGACTTGACCCTCTTTAAATTGAATTGATCTGTTATTATAATTTAGAATTGTTAGGTAACCAATACCGTTCTTAATACTATAAGCACCAATCTTCACATCGTAATTTAAGCGATGACCATTTTCGACAAGAACAATGCCATGTATCAGTAAATACCTTAATAGAAATACACCCTTCAGTATTAACAGTTTTAAAAGACTTAAAAACCAGTCGTGTATCGTCTCCAAGCTGTCTATCAGTGATCATCAAATATTTATCAGATTTAAACACCCAGATGTTTGGTTGCTCTGTAGCAGTCTGTCCAATCAGTAAATCATAGTTTAAGTAATTATCAGGTACAACAACTACCTCAACATGGATTTTAGCGTCATCAATAATTAGTGAAATTTTAGTTTTACCTAAAGCAGTCACGTACGTATTACCAAAACCTTTAAGTGATGGCAAATCATTAATTTGCCATTTTTCACGTGGTACTATCTCGTTCATAACGGTCTCTTTTATCAAAGTACATTGACTGCCAAAATCTACATAGCCTGTCAACTGCACGTTATTAACGTTTACGTGTTTAATGTATTTATTATCTGCTAATTTACTATCATCATCTAGTCATAATGATTTAACTTCGACTTTATCTACCCAAATGCTTCTAACACATTCAGGATTATCATGACCGATGCGTTTACACTTTCTGCACTTAATGATTGATTTTTTACATTCCGACACTACATGACCCGTTTCATGACAATTAAAACACCTCAAGATTCTATTAGGATCATTTTTTAATGATCTACGAGTGGTATCAGTTGCGGAACGTACTGGTTTTTTTGTAAATTTATCTGATCGCTCATGTTTCACACCCCTCAGATAACCCAATAGTTTATCAGCATCCTCAAAACCAACTGCCTCCGCTCCATACCTAACAGATCTATCATCTATTCCATACACAATACAATCGATAGCATTCCTACCTACTATGCCGCACCGATTCAAAGCAATTAATTTTTCGTAATAATACTCTTCTAAATCGTCACCAAACTTTGCCCTTATAGCTAGCATTTCCGTGAGCAAATGACCATAGTTTTCGTATGTCGGAAAAGCAGATTTAAGTTTTTCAACCCATTCATCCCATGTAAGCAATACTGACGGTTGTCCCTCGTACCATTTTTATGCAGTGCCGACTAACTTTGGGAGAGCGTAATGAGCGGTCTGCTTATTATCCCAACCATAGATCTCAGAACATTCTTTTACTTTGTTTAACCACGTGAGAATAGTTTGGTTTTTCGATTTAGGGTCAAATTCTGGTACTACATTATTATTAGTAAATTTTTCTTTATATTGTGGATTTACGGCTGAGATAGCTTGCAAAGAATCTTTGATGCATTTAAGTATTTCATAATTAACAGCATTAGTAGATGGAGGTTGTGATGTAACAGACGCAAATCTTTCTCTAGAACAATGGCGTACTGGACTACGTGACCTACTACGACTTTCTTTACGAGGAGTCTGCAATCTATGACGCTTTTGCTTAAAATGATTATGGTTTAAAGTTCTATTTATCGGTTCATGTCTCTGTGCGTCGGCTGACGGCACACGTGACGTGCAGTGCCGCAACGGAGGTGTTACGACTGACCTGCTACGACTTCTTGCCTGCGATTGAACTCCTGCAGGTGATCTACTACATCTGCGCCGCTCGGAGCCACGCCTGTTGGTGCGGAGCACTGGTGATGAGCGACGGCTTTGCCTGGACCCTCCAGTGCGTGTACGTGATCGGCTGCTTCTCGTAGGCCCCTGTAGTACAACGCTGCGGTGCCTCTCCTTGGACCTTGTGCTTCTCTTAGACCGGTCACTGGGCATCTTTAGTACTATATCCAATGATCTGAAATATTTACAACAACGAGTATCTAATTCGTAAAAATAAAAAAAAAGTCGTAAAGACTTAAGCTAAGTAATTTATTTAGTAGGAATAATAAACATGGGTATAAATTTCCAACTATGTTTTATTACATATCTTGTAAACACATACATATCTGCTACCTATTTATGGAATACCTAATAGTTTATTACTATTAACCCCAATTGTTATAAAAAACAAGTCTATGCCTTTAGACAATTTAATGTACAAGACTAGCATTGCGATGTCAGAATAGAGGGATTCGTTTATTTAATAAGCACAAAGAAATATTATAAATATTTCAAGGGTAAATTGGTTTCTGTTGTTTTACCACAAGTACTACACTAATAAAACCATACAACATAAGAACTAACATTTTAAAACCGAAAACATACTATTGATAGGTCAATGCATCCTCGAAAAATCACTATAACAACAAAGGGCTAAGCACAATAGATTACTATCGAATCAATATTAACCACTAATTTGTACTTAACAAGAATATACTGGAGACACGAATAAAAAGTAATTGTATGCCTCTTTACGCAAAAAAATCACACCATTTTTTTATACAATTGTAGGAAGGTAATTCGAACTAAAATTCAATACCAATAATCAAAAATAATCAAAATCAGTTATTAGGTACTATACCTTATTATATGGGCGTACAATCACACCAGGGTGGTAGCAATGCCCCAGTATTCCTTGGTGTTATCCCACTTCTGAATTGTCAAATCTTCTAGAGTTTGAAGTATTAAAACAAACCGTTATGTTTCACGACAACTTTTATTTTATCTCACAATCACTATTTAATACTATAAACCAGCTCGACTCGTAGCTCAACAGCGACTGACTGTTCTTACTTACAGAAAATGGGAAGTAAATTAAAATAACAAGCACTCAACTGACTAACAAACGTTATTTTGTAACAACCGCCAGATATGTCAATTGAGTGACCGATAAATATAAAATATTCTAAAAACACAAGTTTAATTCAACACATATATAAATAACTGGATATATTCTAATATATATGTTAAAATCAAGACATATTATAGGATCTACATTATATTATTTTTTTTTAAGTACTTCCGTTATATTTCATCGAATCATTAGATTGCCTAATGATTCGCTTTCAAATTCACAACTTATTAATTTTCACATGCGCAATATTGATATAAAATAAAAACATTAATTTCAATAAGCTAACATATATAAAGCTAGTTTAATTAAATGTAAATAATTAAGTACTTACCTATCGTAAAAAGTATGAAAGTTATGTTATGTATAAACTCGTACGTATGCCAAGTAAAACGGTAGCTAACTCTTTTGTCCAATTGATTGTGTTACCTCTTGCTATCAATGCCGTTTTCAATGTTCTGTGCAGTCGTTCTACTTTAGAGTTTGACTGTGGATGATATGGGGAGGTTCTAATTTTATGAATTCCCATTAAGTTTGCTAAATTTTTGAATATTTCAGATTCAAATTGGCGTCCCTGGTCTGTGGTAATGTATTCAGGGCATCCGAATCGGGCTATCCAGCCTTCATATACCGTTCTGGCTACGGTTTCTGCAGTTATATCAGCTATGGGAAATGCCTCTGGCCATGAAGTACAACGATCTATCATTGTAATTATGTATCGTTTGTTTTTAGAAGTGGGTAGAGGCCCAACTAAATCAATATGAAGATGGGAAAATCTTCCTGTTAGCATGAATTTTCCGAATTGTGATTTTGTATGACGATGTATTTTTGCTCGTTGACATTGTAAACATGTCTCAGTCATCTTATTTACGTCTTTATTCATATTTTCCCATATATAGTTAGCTGAAATCAGTTTTCTCGTAGTATTCTTACCAGGATGGCTAATGTTATGAAAACTTTCGAAGATAGTTTTCCTGAATTTGAGGGGCATAAAAGGGCGTTGTTTTCCTGTTGATATATCACAATAAATCTTAATATTTTTATCTGGAAAATGTATTAATTCTATTTTTAACGATTTATTGGCTTTTAATCGTTTTAACTCGCTGTCATTCTTTTGATATTTTTCTACCTCGTACCAATCGATTGCAGAGGGTAAGGATATCGTTTCGATAACTCGAGATAAAGCATCGGCTACCAAATTCGTGTGGCCGCTGATGTGCTGGATATCCGTACTGAATTGTGATATATAATCCAGATATCTGATTCGTCTAGGGGTATCATCCAATGACGGCTTCTTATCGAAAGCATGCATTAGTGGTTTCTGATCCGTGTAGACCGTAAATTCTCGTCCTTCGATGAGTCTTCTGAAATTTTTTATAGCCATATAAATTCCTAGTAGCTCTCTATCGTAAGTAGAGTATTTTGTTTGGGCTTCACTTAGTGATTTGGAGAAAAAAGCTATCGGCTCCCATTTTTTGTTTCTTCGCTGCTGTAGTACAGCGCCTACGCATTTGAGACTAGCATCCGTCATTAAAGCTATTTTCGCGTTGCTGTCCGGACATGCTAATGTAGTTAATTGTCGAATGTCCTGCTTGCAACATTCAAACGCGTGGTTTGCTTCGGTATTCCACTGTATAACTGTCTTATCATTTTTCTTACAATTAATTAAATATTTATTTAATGGTGCTTGATGTTTTGCTGCATGTGGAATACTGCTTCGGTAGAAGTTAATCATACCCAAAAACGTCGTAATTCATTTATCGTTTGTGGTTTAGGGTAATTGTTTATGGCTTGAATTTTTTCCATAGTAGGAGTCAACCCTTGGCTCGTTATATGATAACCGAGGAAATCAATTTCCGACTTGACAAATTCGCATTTGTTTGTATTTATTGTTATGCCGTGATCATGCAAGCGCTTAAACACCTCTTCTAAGTGTTCATAATGTTCCTTAATATTATTTTTCTTATCAGCGATAAATATGTCGTCTACATACACGAATACGTAGTCCAAGTCTCTGAATATGGAGTCCATAAATTTTTGGAAGGACTATGCTGCGTTTCGTAACCCGAATGGCATTCTGATGAATTCAAAAAGTCCAAAAGGGGTTATAATCGCTGTTTTCTCTGGTTCAGCTACGGGCAGAACGTGAAAAGCTTTCTTTATGTCTATTTTGCTGAAAATTCCTTTTCCGCTTGCCACGTACGTAAAATCAAGTAGCCTTGGAAGTGGGTACCTGTCTGGTACTGTTATTTTATTTAGTGCGCGGTAATCTCCACATGCTCTCCATTCGCCATTCTTCTTCTTGACTAAATGAAGTGGCGATGCCCATTGACTGCTTGACGGTCGGCAAATTCCCATATCCATCATGTCTTGGAATTCCTGTTTTGCAATTCTGTATTTATCAGGAGGTAATGGACGCGCTCGAGTAAATACTGGGAAACCTTTTGTTATTATTTGATGCTGTACTTGGTGCTTGGTAGGTAGGTTCATCGATCTAGGCTTTGTAATGTCTTCATATTTCTCTAACAATCGCTTTATTGGTTCCTGTAGAGAAGCGTTTAACGATCGGACTGATGCAATGTTTGCTCTCACTATTTTGGCAGGCGTTTTCAAACCTGTCTTTTTATCGATCAGTTTTTTTCCGTGTATATCTACTAATAATTGATAATGATCCAGAAAATCAGCTCCCAGAATTGGCATCTTGACGTCGGCAATGGTAAATGTCCATTTAAAGCTTCGGCGAAGTCCTAGGTTAAGCATTAAAGTGCGTTCCCCGTAGGTATGTATTTATAGGGCTGCCGTTGGCGGCGAATAATTTGTATTCGCATGCTTTGCTCTCGTTATTTGTGCGATTGATAACCGAAATGTTAGCACCCGTGTCGAATAAAAATCTATAACCACTGTTTGAGTCAGTTATAGTTAGACGGTTTGCTGGGTGAATAGCACAGAGACCCGTCGTTTTCTGTGCTACTTCTAGTTTTCCGACGGCCTGATATTTTTGTTCATATTCCACGAACATGGCTTCTTGCATTTATACGAATCTTGCTTGAAACGATTATGATAATAACAAATTCCATTATGCGAGCTTCCGTGGCGCGACCTTGACCGTGAGTGTGACGTATGGCGTGAATGGAATTTGCTGCGTTGCATAGGTTGATGCTCGCGTACGCTACGTAATGCATTTATTTCTATTCGCATAGCTGCAAGTTGTGACGATATATTTGTTATTAAATTAATGTCAACCGATGTCTCTTGAGTGGTATTCTTGTTGTAGGTCAAGTTTTCATATATTTTATCGGCTAACTCGCTCAAGTTGTCTAATGATAAATTGTTTGTAACCGATATAATCGCTGTTAGCGAAGCGGGAAGTTGTCTTAGCCACAGAAGACGAATAGTGTCGTCGTTTATATTTCCACATCCCGCTTCCTTCATTTTTCTCAAGAGTTGGGAAGGCTTTTGGTCTCCGAGGTCCATTTCTGATAGTAGTCTGTGAAAACGTCGGTGTTCGCTCTCTTCGTAGCAGTTTATTAGACGTTCCTTGATGGTGGAGTACTTATTATCGCTGGGAGGATTAGTCAAAATGTCACTAACCTGATGGACTACCTCTTTTGGTAATTTAGATATTACCATATTGTATTTGTAGTCTTCGCCCTGTTTTTGTGGTGCCAAGATGGCTTCAAACTGAGCGAACCATAATCGTGGTGAGTCTGTCCAAAATTGCGGTAGTTTTTCCGTGACCGTGATTGCAGCAACAGTTTCGCAGCCTGAGTCGCCTTTTGAAGGAGTTATTGGTGGAGCCATTTTTCTTCTGACGTTATGAGGATGTGATAATATCGTAATACTATTGTTCTCTAGATTCACCGCTGAAAACCAAATTGGGTTCCGGTCGTCCCGGTATTATTACACTAGAGACCAATAGATCACGTCGGGGTCACCAATTATTGCGTGTTGCTTTATGAACCAATTAAAACGACGATGTGGTGATTGAATATTGACTGGTTTATTGTTACTTAATTAAGGCTTATATACTAAGTTATTATACATACGTAGTACGGACCTATATAGGAAAGGGAAATTATGATGTTTACTTTATTTGCATAATTAACAATATTAACTATTATGTATTACGGCACGTAGTATTTTGCTTTGCTAATAACAAGTTATATATATCACGTTTGCATGTACTATACTATACTATGATATACTATGGCTTTCGCCATATTATGTTAAATTTTAAAATAAATGATTGTATATAATAAACAAATATCATTGTAGTTTTATTTCTATTTATATAAGATTAACTTCATTGCAAATATATTTATCTTTAAAATAAAGTTGCAATAAATTGTTAAGTACAAGTATAATAATAATAATATCAGCCCTGTATTAAACTGTCCCACTGCTGGGCACGGGCCACTTCTCAGTGTGAGAAGGGCTAGGCCATAGTCCACCACGCTGGCCCAGTGCGGAGGACTATGGCCATACAATACATACATAGGAATTGTTAAGTACAAGTATAGCTTACTCAAATTTAAAATTAAATTTTATTTTGCTGCAGCTAGTTTCAAGTCTATAGAATAGAGTAGCTTGAGAATTTTAAATAAAATAACCATATAGTATATCACAAATGATCAGTTTATTGATAAAAACAAATTAAACAAATACATATTATTATCATTATACCACTTTCTAATACACACAACATTATTTAATGCACAATTCAATTTATGACGTACACAATTAAATTCAGTTATATAATTACAAAATTTTCTTTTTAATGTTGCAAAATTAGGAGATCCTTTTTCACCAATATCTATTACGTCACAGTCCGCACATAAATCTTTGATCCACTTAATTTTTTCTAAACCCTTTGTAATGATCTTTTTATTCTTTAAGTGAGGTACGATAACACGGTGAAACTCTCTATAGTCTATGTAACCCTCACACCAGGTAATTCCTCGATTTCTTTCTATCCACTTGACTTGTTTCTTTTCTACTTCTGTAAGATGATGAAATGAGTATGGTGGCTTCACCAAAAACGTTTGTGTATGCTCCTGACTTGCAATTGCTACTTCTTTAACGATAAAATTGTTATTTATATCTTTAAACCCTTGGACATCTACTATAAGTGTATCCGCGTTCATGATATCTTCTTTACGATGTTACTTAGCGGTTTATATTCAACAATGCAATCGTTGAGAATAAGACAGTATGCTGATGTTTTATCTGGTATAACTGATTCACTTTCAATTTCCACTCTCACATCCACAACAGGACCTATCTTCAGATTATCCACTTGTCTAGAACAGTCAACTACAAACAGAGGTGCAATATCTTTGAATTCTTTCTCACTTAATAACGATCCTCCGCGGCGTCCGTAATACGACTGTTGAAATTGAACGTATTGCTCATATAATAAAGCAATTCTGTTATTAGCAAAACTAACGTTTAGATTTTCATACGGGAAATAATTTGAATTGAGATACACTCTAACGTCACGAATATAGCAATGATCGAACTGAGACATGTCAGAACTTGCATTATTTTTCCTATCTGTCTGTAGACCAATAATTATATATCGAGGTTTTTCTACTTGAGAAGATGTTTTGATAGACCAGGTATGCTTTGTAGTTTTTGGTAAAGTTGGATATTCGTACAGATCCCAATTTCTAAATATCATCTGAAGCGGTTGATCTTTTTCTAAAAGTTTTAGTAAATTTATTTTTTCTCTGTCTGATACTTTAACATGTGGTACGCGCCATATGATTTTATTAATTTGAACATCTTCCACTACTTCACCAGTGTTCAGTTTTACAGCGTTTAAATTAGTGTTACTTCTTAACAATATAAATTCATGTTTACTATTAATCACGACTTTTTTAAAATCTTCAGCGAATCCGAGGATATTACAAAGAGGAATAGAAGCAGAAAAACTTCCCCCATTAATATTTTCTATACCATCAATATTCCAGCCCCAGGCATAAGACATTTTGGAGTCACTTTCATTCATTGACACTAATGATTTCATGGTTGTAGTTATACCTGCATTTTTTATTTTATCAATCTCCACACCATTTAGTTCGTACTGTTATACCCGGTACTCTCTATGCCTAACGCTTACCAGACTCGACTTTCGCCTTACTCAGCACTTTTGAGCCATAGCAACCATATTCCCATACCTAGAAACCACCCAAGGAACCTACCAGCTTCAGTCTCTGTCCGATCTCCGAGCTGTTCACTTGTTTATATTCTATTTCTCTAATTAATATAATTTCGAAGAACAATTAAAATCTTTTTTTTAAAACCCAAATTCAGTCAGAGCGCGTAATATTTGGTGGCAGCGGTAAAGGGATTAGTAAAAGTCCCTCGGGAACGTCTCCCTCCCGTGCTAAATTTAAAGTTCTATTACGAATAATTACCGAAATCGTGCTTGACCTTGTGAAGTGAAAATTGACTGTAAGCCAGAAAAGTGGTCTTATATAAATATAACTATTCTATCGCTTGTGTGAAGTTATCAGCAGTGCTATAAATCCTGTGGTTTACCTCTGTGCCAAGTTCAACAGCCGAAAACAAATATTAAGTGCTTACCAACCTCTTTGAATAAATAAGCGAAAATAGAGAGAAGACTCGAGAACCTGTAAGAAGAAGACCTTGAGTGCTTACCCTTGTATGCAGCTGACGAAACGTTATCACAATCACCAAAATCTTTTCATGGTCACCGTAGCCCAAGGACTGCTTTGCTTACCTGTTGCCGTACCGTCGCCGTCGTGCCGAGTCTCCGCTACAATAGCTGAAAGGACCTCCTGTGTGACCCGAAATTATTTAATAATGTTCCTGCCGATCCTGTGAGTTATTTTATTTCTATATCTTTGGACTGTGTTAAGCCGTGATTGAAAAACTTTAGTTTTCACCGTGTTTCAAGCCTAAAACACATATGATATACAATAGAAACTAAGTTTAACACAAGCCAGTTTTGTTTATATTGCTATTTTTTATGAATTCTTGTACACATTTCATCGTCTTATCATCCTAATAACGATTATTAATTTCTATTCCATATTAAAACCTTTGTTATAAACTTACAAGTTACCGTGAGCAGTGTTATCGCCCGTCGCCCACGTATTAGGTGGCCGAGCTTTAGAGAATAGATAACGGTGTAGTTCAGTGCACAGTTTAAGCTCATCTTATAACGCAAGTTATAACCTTGAGACATACGTTAAATAATTAACAACCTTTTACCATTGGCAGTATTTTATAATTTTTATATTATTCAAATATGAGTAAACAATCAAATCTAAAGGAAGAGAATGCCTCTGCGTCTGGCGAAACTTTTGAAGTAAGTATAAACTTCTTGATAAAATTTATCTCGAAATTTGACGGCACTCGAGAATTACTTAACCCATTTTTAAACAACTGTAGAAACGCCATAGAGTTAGCCACCGCCGTTCAAAAACCAATTTTATTCAAATTTATACTAAGCTAGTTAGAAGGCAGAGCGCAAACCGCGTGCTCTTTGAAAGAGTTTGATGATTTTGAACAACTCGAAAACTTTTTACAAAATCTATATGGAGACCGAAAACACTATACATAGTTGCTCACGGAATTACAAGAATGTAGACAAGAACAAAAAGAGACGGTTAACCAGTTCGCCTTACGAATTGAAACTTGTTTATCTAAACTACTGTCCGAAATTAATTTAACGGTGCCAACTTCAAAGAGAAAGGCAGAAAAGAAAGGAGAACTGGCTGGCCGTGCCGGCGCAATGGAAGACCTAGCTCTTCATACTTTTGTCACCGGACTTCATCCATCAGTGTCAACAATAATACGCTGTCGCGAACCTGAATCTTTATCGGACGCCATTAATTACGCTTGCGAAGAAGAAAAAATATTTATGAGCTCTCAAAAACATTTAATGACATTTCGAAATCGTGACAACGTAAAATATAGCCGTGATAATACTAGATACTCAACTCAGAATCAAGGTCGCCCTCAACTCCCGAAATTTCAAGGTGGCGGCCCAGTAAATAAAGGTGCCATCATTTGTAGGTATTGTAAAAACATTGGGCACAGCATCGAAAATTGTAGGAAGCGCCAGTTTAATAATAACCGTAACCGTAATCCTAATGAATATCAACCTGGCCCTAGTAACAATAATACTGACCGTCCCCGTGACGTAAAATATATGAACGAGACGTACTCGCGTACAAACCGCGATGACAATCAGCCTGACGAACAATCTGATAACAATTTAAACTACTAAAATTTCCCGACGAGTGTCGCACGGGAAATGTAATAAGAAAAGCCGACACAATACGTTCTAATTTCGCTGTTTCCGTTACTAAAACCACTGTTTCCGGTACCAATCGCGCTGCTTCTTGTTCAAGTTCTAAATCCACTGTTTCTGGTACTCAATGCACTGAATCATTCGCTGAATCCACTGTTTCAACCGCAAAGCCTGCTACATCACTTGCTAAATCCTACGCTCACGCTACTAAATCAAAATATACTATTTCCAGTCCTAAACCCACTGTTTCCCGAACTACCTCTATGATATCAATCGATAACAATAAACACACTATTTCATTTTCTGACACTGTATCTGAAACGAAACCTTCTACTTCAAATGTCAACCTCCGAATTCAAAATGATAATAAAATTTATGAGGTGATGTCTAACGCCACAAAACGATCCCTACCACATATTGTAATAAAAAATGATATTGCTAATTCCCCGTTAAAGTTCCTAATCGACTCTGGTTCAATGGTCTGCCTTATTAAACAATCTTCTATTGATAGAATGCCCTCGCTAGGAGAAAAACAAATACTACTAAAGGGTATAGATGCCGGTGATGACACATTACGAACTGTAGGTAATGTTCAATTAATTATTTTACCAGATCCAAAAATAACATACGAATTTCACGTCGTTAACGAAATTAGCCTATCATACGATGGAATTATTGGAAGTGATTTATTAAATGACCTTGACTGCACAATCGATTACAATGAACATATTTTAAAAATTAAAGATACTAAGTTTAATCTAATTTTTAGTCAGCCCGTATATACTATTCAGCCAAGATCAGAAACTATAATTGAATGCTCTGTTGCTAACCCTGAAATAACAGAGGGTGTTGTATTGGACCAACGTATCCATGAAGATTTACTAATTGCAAATTGCTTAGTTTCTGTAAAAGAAAACAAAAGAATAAATATTTCAGTTGTTAATATTTCTGAATCACCTGTGACCTTATCTTCCAATTTAAATATAAATCTCATTCCAATAAGTCCCTCGATTAAGTCGTATTGTTTCACTTCCACCGTAAGTAACGAGGCTAATGCCTACGCTAGGACGCAAGAAGTCCTTAATCTTCTAAGAATTTCTCACCTTAATACTGAAGAAGCTAATGCTCTTAACGATGTTTGCTCCGAATTCTCAGACATTTTTCACATACCTGACAATCTTTCGCATACAGATGCATTAAAACATAAAATAATAACAACCGCTCAGAATCCCATAAATGTCAAATCACATCGGTTCCCAGAGGTACACAAACAAGAAGTGAATAAACAAATTGATCAAATGCTTGGCCAAGATATTATTAGACATTCCACATCCCCATGGTCATCTCCAATATGGATAGTACCCAAAAAGTTAGACGCTTCTGGTGAACGCAAATGGCGTATAGTAATTGATTACCGAAGATTAAACGACGTAACCATTGGTGACAGCTACCCAATTCCGCAAATTTCCGAAATTCTAGATCAGCTCGGTCGGAGCAAATAATTTTCCACTCTTGACCTTGCATCTGGATTCCACCAGATCCAAATTGACAAAGAAGATGCGCCCAAAACTGCCTTCAGTGTGCCTCAGGGTCACTTCGAATTTACAAGAATGCCATTTGGTTTGAAAAACGCTCCCGCTACTTTTCAGCGATTGATGAATACAGCTCTATCAGGCCTTCAAGGTGTGCGCTGTTTTGTATACCTTGACGATATCGTAATCTATTCATATGATCTTAGTACACACATAGAAAAGCTCTCATTAATCTTCCAAAGACTTCGAGAGTTTAATCTCAAACTCCAGCCAGATAAATGTGAGTTTCTCCGACGTGAAGTCGCTTATCTTGGCCATCTAATAACCGAAAATGGCGTAAAACCGAACCCCGAAAAAGTTAAGGCTGTAACCCTGTTTCCAACACCTAATTGTCCAAAGGACATAAAGTCCTTCCTTGGCCTCGTCTCTTATTACCGCCGTTTCATACCAAATTTTTCCAAAATTGCTAAACCACTAACTCATCTATTAAAAAAAGATACCCCTTTCTTGTGGGAGAACCAACAACAGCTATCTTTTGATGAATTAAAATACAAACTCACCTCTGCTTCCGTGCTTATATACCCGGATTTCTCTTCACCTTTCATTTTAACTTGCGATGCTTCTAATCATGCAATTGGTGCCGTTCTAAGTCAAGGATCGATTGGCAAAGATAGGCCAATAGCCTTTGCCTCTCGAACCCTTAACAAAAGTGAATCAAATTATAGCACCACGGAAAAAGAACTCCTGGCTATAATTTTTGGATGCAAAACCTTCCGTCCGTATCTCTATGGGCGAAAGTTTCAAATTATTACCGATCACAGGCCCTTAAAATGGCTCTTCAACCACAAAGATCCCAGTAGCAAGTTGCAGAGATGGCGGCTAAAATTGGAGGAGTTTGAGTATGAAATCGCCTACCAGAAAGGTAAACTCAATGCAGCAGCTGACGCATTATCCCGCTATCCTGTTAATCCTATTAACGAAGAAATCCTCAATCTCGACGATAACATTAGTCCATTTAATGACAACCTCAACCTTGATTTCAGCCCTCCAAACTTACCTGATTTAACACAAAATCCTTTAACTGAGTCCCAAGCTGCTCCGGGTCCTAGCTCCATCCCAAGTACAAATCCTGAAATCTTAACCCTGAAATGCATGTTAATCCTGAAACAGATGACAATCATAACCTACCTCCAACAGCTCACATGGACCCTCCGCTGTCTCCCACATCCGATTCACCTAGAATCAATCCAAATCCTCAAATCCCTACCAATGATCCTTTAGAAATACTTGACATTAACGACGATAATTATTCCCAATTCTTAAGAACAATGAACAGTAGAAATTTTGGGTCAAATGCCAAAATCTTAGAATCCAATTCTAGTATACTTAATAGCTCTGATAAAGTCCTTGTTATCCCCACATCTATTGACCTCGATGAAAGTAACCTACACGTTGAAGATATTTTAAATGATTTAACAAACAGAGAGGAAATTCTCAATAAAGAAAGAGTATTATATTCATTTCTAAAATTCGAATATAAAAATAAAATCGTGTATCTTCTCTTTACTAAAGTTAATCATTTTGATAATGCTACTTACGAAGATCTATACACTAGTCTAAAGAATCTACGTAATGAAGTAATTGTAAATTCACCAACTAATATAAGCATTACAGATTTCAAGAATCCTTTTGAATCCCATTCACACACCAAACTATATAATATCATATTATATTTATTCCATAATGTAGATATATTCGTAACCATTTATCGTAACGCTATTATCTTTCCATCCTTAAGTGATATAAAAAAGATTCTAAAAGAAAATCATGACATACCCGTTGCAGGTCATTTAGGAACAATCAGAATGCTAAAAAGAATTCAAGAAAGATATCATTGGAAAGGCATGCGAAACGATGTAGAAAATTATGTCAGATCATGTAAGCTTTGTCAAGAAAATAAAGCACTTCGAAAAGTTAACCGCGAACCTATGAAAATCACTACTACTTCCACAGCTCCATTTCAACGTGTCGCACTGGATATAGTGGGACCATTGCCTGAAGCGGGTCCTGCAAAGCTAAAGTACATATTAACGCTCCAGGACGACTTAACAAAATTTTCTATAGCTTACCCTATACGATCTACAACTGCAGAAGAAACTAGTGACTGTTTAATTCACTTCATATCCTTATTTGGCATACCAAAAACTGTACTTACTGATCAAGGTACAAATTTCACTTCCGATCTTTTTAAAAGAACCTGCGATTTTCTAAAAATTAAGCAGTTGTGGTCTAGCCCATATCATCCTCAGACGCAAGGCGCTCTTGAGCGCAGTCACTCGACTCTAAAGGAGTATTTCAAGTCGTTCGTGAGCGACGATCAGGACGATTGGCATCGCTATGTTTACACTGGCATTTTGACTTATAATACTACCGTTCATTGCACTACTAATTATACGCCTTACGAACTACTCTTTGGTCAAAAACCCTTCATTCCGGATTCCGTCTATGATTCTTCATCTGATCCTACCTATCCCGAATACTTGAAAATGCTTATTCATCGATTTAAACATACACGGCAAAAAGCAATTGAAAATATCAATAACTCTAAGGAGAAATCAAAGAAATACTACGATGTTCAAACGAAACCTAAACGATATCAAATCGGTGATCTTGTATACCTTCGTAATCACCTAAGACTTAGAAAAGCGTTATCGCCACAATGGAAAGGGCCTTATAAGGTAATTAAAGTTCACGACAATAATACAGTAACATTGCTCATTAATAGGCGCCATGTCATACACCATTATGATCAAATAAAATTAGCAACACCTCGTTCGGCGTAATCGGTAACATTATTATCATATTCAAAATTTTTCAGGACTACTCTACTATTCCTTCCCGTGTCACTCTCCACCCAAGAGCTCGTTCAACAACTGGATAAAAGCCCTGGGATATATTTTAATCCTATAAGTACTATGAAAATAATTAGTGACCACGCTTACTTTGTTATTCCAGTAGATTTCAGTTTTATTAAACCACATCTAGATAATATAAATACTATTTTAGGAACATCTAGGTTTATGTGTCACCAAAATGAGGCCATCAAAGATTTTCAATGTTATAATATGCTACAACCTCTTTCTTCACTTTACGACGATATTGCTCGCGATTACAATGCTATATCACATCTAATGTCATCTAAGTCAAAACGATCAGCCTGGATTTCTGGGATAGGCTCAATTATGAAAAAAGTATTTGGAGTAATGGATGAGGAAGACTCTGAAATGTACAACGATGCCATTCAAAAATTATATTCAAACGAAAAGCAATTAACGTACTTAATGAAACAAAATATAATTCTTTCTAAATCTGCAATCATTAACTTCAATGATACTCTCTACACTATTTCCAAAAATGAAATTTATTTGAATGACGTCATTGACCAATTAACCTTAAGTCTAAAGAATATAACTGTAACTACTAATGAACTAATGATTAGAAATAAAATTAATGAAGTAATTAACGCATTACACGCAAGTTTACTTACCTTGTCATTTAAGGTCGAAGATATTATTAACTCTGTAATTTCTGCTAACAGTAATACTCTGCATCCTGCTATCATAACGCCGAAACAATTATTTCATGAATTAGAAATAAACTCTAGGCACTTACCTAAATTTAGAGAACTGCCGTTAGGCTTAGATATAAATAATATAATCTTACTTTTAAGAATATCTGAAATAGTTCCTTACTACAGTAGTAATAAGATAATATTTGTTACCAACCTGATTTTGATCTTTATCAAGTAATACCATTACCTGTACCACATAATACCAATTCGCCTAATTCTTATGCAATGATTGTACCAACAACTAATTTTATTGCTCTTAATAAAGAAAAGTCGGCGTATTGTACTCTTAAAGACACAACACATTGTAAATCTTTAGATAAACATGTAATGATATGTGACATCTCTAATATATTATCAGTCAGTTCGGAACCTATATGCGAAATAGAATTATTAACTAAATTTGTAAAAGACTTGCCGTCTCAATGCGAAACTAAATTTATTTATGGAAATGTTAACATTTGGCAAAGTCTTGGCTCTAATAAATGGATTTTTGTACAATCTCGAACTACGAAATTGTCTATTCAATGTTTGTCTAATATGACTGAAATAACTATAAACGGTACAGGTCTGTTAAATCTTAAACCACAATGTACTGCATTCTGCAAAAACATTAGACTATTATCTATGTCAGAATTAACATATAATGTAAGAAGTAATGAAATTAATTTGGATTTTAACTTAATACAAGATAAGTGTTGTACATTAAGTAAATTTAATGAACTGAAAGTTAATGTTTCTACATCCACTATTACAAACATCGATTTACAAGGCTTAAGACATCTCAAAAGCCTTACCGATATTACGGATAAAACCCTTGATGATTTAAGTAATAATTTTACAACTAATGTAATATCTCATACTAGTATATCTCTTTCAACAATTATATTAATTCTAATAATTTCATTCTTTGTATTTCAATATCGCAAACTAGTTTGTAAAAAATGTAATAAACTGGATATAAACCCAGTAGAACCTGACGAGATAGAAGTACAAACTACTCGTCCTAGAATAAGAGTTATCTAAGTTAAGTTCTTTAATGTAGCAGCTCGGCTAGATTATTATTATGTTAACCTTTGCTTCCCCGAAAATTCTTTACCTGTCCTACCATCTCCCTATTTTCCAATAAACTTACTTGTAAGGGTAAGTTTACTCTTGGCCGGGGAGGTGTTATACCCGGTACTCTCTATGCCTAACGCTTACCAGACTCGACTTTCGCCTTACTCAGCACTTTTGAGCCATAGCAACCATATTCCCATACCTAGAAACCACCCAAGGAACCTACCAGCTTCAGTCTCTGTCCGATCTCCGAGCTGTTCACTTGTTTATATTCTATTTCTCTAATTAATATAATTTCGAAGGACAATTAAAATCTTTTTTTTAAAACCCAAATTCAGTCAGAGCGCGTAATAGTACCTAATATCTTGGAACAAGTAGAGCAGAGCATTGTTCGTAAAATGGACAGTAGTAGCTTTATCTTTCGTTTCTTTTTTGCTTACTATAACAGTTCCTTCCAAATACAGGGTGCCAGCTGAAGGCAGTATATATAAGTCTTGTTGGTTGATAGGTATTCGAATTTCATCATTTCTATTGAAACTTGTGACATGAAACTCAATGCCTTCTATTGAATTGTCGTAACTCGGAGTTGATAAGACGTCTAATATATTCATTTTAACAACCCAATTACTCTGAGGAATGCCTTATTGTCTTTAGTTAATTTAATTTTTTTCTTGGAGCAAGGTCCTACTTGATAGGTTGCTCGAATGAAACTAATATTCTTTATATGCTGCCTCTCATATTTATTAAAGTCAATAATTTTTTCTTCTAAAGTGTAAATATAGCTGTACTTCTTCACCACGCAAATTGAATAAACGATTGTTAATATCCAATAACCTGATATGTATGCAGCTTATGTTGTTTTGGTTTACCGGAAAATATATAGCGTTCTTCGGTATTTCAATGATTCTGTATCCAGGCGGCACGTTTAGAGCAAATTCATGAATAATGTGACTTGGATCGCCGTTTATATAAGAGCCGCTCACAATATCACATTCAATCCTGACCACGGTCGTCGGTAAAATGTTGACTGGAAACTTTGATACGTGCCATTTATTTGCTTTCAAA
Source organism: Catocala sponsa (assembly GCA_963564715.1). Classification (NCBI taxonomy): domain Eukaryota; kingdom Metazoa; phylum Arthropoda; class Insecta; order Lepidoptera; family Erebidae; genus Catocala; species Catocala sponsa. The sequence continues at coordinate 12,527,328 of OY751338.1, read as the reverse complement.
ATCTGTTCATTAAAACCTAACAGTTTTCCGAAGGAGTCCTGTTTGGTAAGATTTACGTATTTTGTACAGTATATAGTAGTTTTTAGGGTAAATCAAATCAAATCAAATCAAATAATTTATTTGTGAAACATAGGTGTATACAATAGGTCTTACATATAAAATAGGGCGCTATGTTTTGTCTTAAGACATACAAATATTATTAAATGCAGAATGGAATTGCTAAAAATTTTTACATGAATAAATGTTATTATAAATTAAAAAAGAAAAAAATTTATAATATTCATAAAACATAAAAATAATAATAATAATAAGATTAAAATAAATTACAGATCTGATGTCAAAATTTTAAATGCAACATAATTAAAATTATAACTCTTTATCGTTTAGAAACTCGTCAACTGAATAATAACATTTGTCAAGAAGAATTGTCTCTAGTGATTTTTTTAATTTTGACAATGGCATTATTTTTATGAAATTAGGAATTTTATTATATATTCTAGGAGCGATTCCGAAAAAGCTTTTGTACATCAGGGCAGTCTTACATTTTGTGTAACATAATTGATTTTTGTAGTGAGCACGTAATTGAGTTTTCTTGACTGCTGATAGCTTAATAAATAAATGCGGGTTTCTTTTTACAAAAAGTGCAGTTTCTAATATATATAGTGCCGGAAAAGTAAACAGTTTTAATGATTTGAAGTAAGGCCTACAACTGTCTGTGATTTGTAGACCGCACATTGACCTAATGCAACGCTTTTGCATCCTGAATACCGTCTCTCTATCAGTTGATTGCCCCCAAAAAATAATACCATATCTAAGAATTGAACCTACTAAGCCATGATATGCTGTAAGCAAGGTTTCAATATTTACTCTTTTGGAAAGTTGGAAAAGTACATATGCGGATTTACTTATGCGCTTACATATATCTTCTACATGGAGTTTCCAAGTGAGTTTATTATCAATAGTTATTCCCAGAAACTTACTACTAGCGACCTCTTCTATCAAACAGTTTTTATATGTAACAGAAATTGTTGGGTTTGCACGACGTTGATGGAAATGCATTATTTTAGTCTTGCTTAAATTTATTCTTAAATTATTCTTATCAAGCCACTTTATAATTGCACCTACAGCGCTATTGATTTCATTTTGGTACTCATAAGGATTAGTACACTCAATAATTGCTGTGCTGTCATCAGCAAAGAGTACCATTTTGTGCGTTATCGCTTTTGGGAGATCGTTAATGTATATTAGGAACAATAACGGTCCTAATACACTGCCTTGAGGCACACCATAATTTACATGTCTAGATTCAGATGTATATACTGATTCTATCTTACTAATTGGGCATATTCTAGAGATTTCTGTATACTGTGATCTATCACTAAGGTATGATTGTAAGAGTTTAAGGATATTTCCTCTTATACCATAGCCGTACAATTTTTGAAGTAGGATTTTATGATCAACAAAATCAAAAGCTTTTGTCATGTCAGTGTATATAGCACATATTGGATTTCTTTTATCTATGGAAGTCAAAATATTAGATATTAGCTCAAAAAATGCCATATTCACTGAAATGTTTTTTCGAAACCCTTTTTGTTCAATGCAGAATAGTTTATATTTTTCAAAGTAATTATACACAGCATTATATATTACTTTCTCTATTATTTTTGAAAGTATCGGAATTTTCGCAATTGGTCTGTAATTTTTTACATCTGTTTTGTCATTCCGTTTGAAAAGGGGTTTTATAACAACTTTTTTTAGTTCATTAGGAAGAATTCCCTGGGTAATGCAGTTATTAATAATGTGCGCTAGTGGCGGTGCAATTATTTCCTTGACGTATTTAATGGCTTTTGTAGATACGCCGTCGTAGCCGACAGTGTTAGTGTTATTTAAGTCATTAATTATATTTATTATGTCAATGTATGTCACTGGTAGCATAAATAATGAATGAGATGTCAAATTTTCAAAATTATTAGTATTGGCAATGTCTGAATGTATATTGTTTTCAATTGAGTCAATAAAGTAGTTGTTAAATTCATTGGCTATGTCAATCGGATGCGTAAAAGTCAAATTATCCCTTTTTAATAATGATACTGATTCTTGGGGAAAGTTGAATTTAGTTTTCTTAATTATTTGCCAGGCAGCTTTAGATTTGTTTTGGGAGGTCTTCACAAAATGATTATTTTGGGCTTTCTGGGTTAATCTTATTATTTTTCTATATTGTGCTGAATATTTTTTAAAAGCCCGTTTATTTTTTAAATTAGGATTATGTCTGTACTCCCAAAGTAGAAGTCTTTGTTTTTTACTGCATATTTTAATTCCATTAGAGATCCATTTAGTCGATTTGCTAGTTTTAATAGTTATGCATTTTTTTGGAAAGCATAATGTATAAAAGAGTAAAAAATCATCCATAAAATTTCGAAAAGATTCATTTGCATCATTGGTATCATAAACTTGCTTAAACACTAAACTTTTCAAGTATGATTTAAATTTAATTAAGTTTTCCTTCGAAATGTCCAGCTTGCTTGTTTTCCAAAATTTAATTTTACAAGTTCTGTTAATAGGTACTTTCAATATTTGTGAAGTGTGATCAGAAAGAATTAAATCTATTATTTCAGCTCTGCAGCCTGCGCGATAGTTATGTGCAAAGTTATCGATGCATGTGTTGCTACTCAGTCTAGTAGGGGCATTCAAGGCTAATTTTAAATTATATTGTTGAAGAAAATATTCAAGATCTAATGTAATTTTATTTCTTTTAAGGACGTCAATGTTAATATCTCCACATATAACAATATTTTTGTTTGATTGAGAGCAAATTTTTTTCAATATATTATCTAACCTTTCGTAAAATATTGTATAATTGTTTTTAGGTATTCTATACACGCATACAATAATAATGTGATATGAAACAAGTTCTATAGCACTGCATTCAAAAACGTTTGGCACAGATTGTTTTGCTATGTCTGATATTTCCCTATACTGTAAGCCTTTTCTCACAAGAATACAGGTGCCTCCTCGTTTGGCATTTCTTGAGAAGCAAGCTGCTAGACAGAAATTGGGTATTTGCAAGAAATCTTCATATCCTCTTTCTATAAAATGTTCTGTTATACAGATTACATCTATAGGGTTTCCTGTATTATAGAGTTCTTCTAATTTAACAATGACAATATCTAATTTGTTGAGTAGCCCTGCTATGTTTTGATGAAGAATATTTAGAGAATTATAGAAAAAACTGAGAATTGTTCTGTTCCTTTGTGTCTATCCAGGCTTGTTGTTTTTTATGGAAACTATCAACCTCTAGGTGAACAGCATTCAGTAAGCTTATGCTGTCAATGAGATCTTGCAAATCAGATAAAATAATTTTATGACCTTTGTTATTCAAAGTCCCAAAACGTTGGTTGTATGTATCATTAGTGTAAGGCAAATTAAGATTTGAATCCAAGACTAGCGCGTAGTTGTAAGTCTCAACATCAATGTACAATAAATTATTGAAAATTTCTATTCGGCTATTAAACATAATATTAGAATTGTTCATGTATTTAAATGTTGGTAAACAGATTATAAAGTTAGTATGACACAAATGTATTAATTTCTCATGGATAAATTTGACAAGATGTCCATAATTATGCGTCTTCCGGAAGTCTTCCTCTCCTATATAGATAACACAGTAATTCGACTTAGTAAAATTACGTACTTTACAATTAATATTATTTAAGATACATTCTAATCCACATGTAGGCTGACGGTAGTGACAGATTTCATAATTACATAATAACGTCTCTTCCATTAAATTGTATAGTCTGTTGGAAATTTCACTGCTTATGAGACATATTTTGTGCTTCCTGCTTAATGCTGAAGATGGTGATGGGGAACATGCAGTTAAAGGGCGACCCTGATTTTCAGTGTTGCCTGGTATGTTTGTGTTATTTTTATTTTCGCTTCCTTTTTGTATATCTGCAGGAATAATTTCGGTATTCGCAATTTGTGCATTTTTCTTTTTACTGCAACAATTCTTTTTCGTATTTCTCTTTGGTGTTAAAGTTTTATGTTTAATTGGACTGCTTGCGATTGTTTTAAACATCTCATTTTTTCTCATTAAATCCTCACTATTTTTCTTCAATGAATTATTTTCTAAAGATAATATTTCAATTTCCTTGTGAGCACTTTCAAGTTCGCATGTTAGTTGTTCGACTTTATCCTTCAATATTTTTATTTGTTGATTACTGTCGTCGGTTCCTGACATCTCTGGCAGACTATTTAATGTACAGTTCAATGTTTGTGAAGCTATGTTGCTATCGCTTAGTTCTGAATGTTCCGATCGTGTGCGCGTGCGACGAAACGTAATGTTCTCTAGGAAATTCATAATAATACGTTATTAAAATTATCTTGAATACAAAAACTCCCAAAACTAGACTGCCGTCGGTGAGGCTCGAACTCGGTGCTCCAGAATGTGAAGCGGTCACTCAAGCCGCGAAGACAACTTAACCATTAACAATTGTGTTGAAATTAGCTACTATATTGCGATTGGTTTGTTGATAGTTACTTATTTGCATAACAGATGTCACTGTGACTAAATGTTAACACATTATTTAAAGCCTGACATCACTGAATTCAAGTGGCAACACATATTACGTTGTAGTTCAAGCAGTGATATGTAGATGGCGTTATTATCGTTTTGTTGTTGTCACAATATTCAAATAAAAAACGATACTTGTTATGAAAAAAGTTTAAAATACTTTTGGAACCCCCTTTTTTTTATTGTTTTAACACTGAAAACTGAAGTTCATGAGCACAGGTCACTTTTAATGTTAATATTTGCACTTTGTTTTTGTTATTTGAGTCACTGTATGGTGGAGATTAACAATCAGTTTTTCTTTGTTACTTGGCATCAAGAACTGGTAATAACACTTATACTGCTCCTTTATGTGTCCACGTTCACTATTTTACACTATTGATAGTTAAGATGTTAATTAAACTATTTTTTATAAAATTTTGAATGAGAGTTGGTGATATCGTGCCCACTGACAGCTGACTTATCAATCTATGATATTGTTTTATTATTACACTGTATATAGGTATTGTTATTACACTGTATTTTTATTGATGCCGTTTATTTCAGATTTTAAAAAGTTTTGCAATTCATACGTACCTTCAGGTATTTCAATAACGTCTTTCATGCCATAATATAACTTGTTATTAGTTTTATCGATATTTGGGATAGAATTAAATGTTGAAAAATGCATTAAAGCACATTCATACTGCCCATCTAATTGTAAAGGATTTGGAAAGTATGTAGATAAACTTAATGAATTTCCAGTTATTGACAAAGTGAGTGACATTTTGTAAATGAGTGAAATAAAAGAAATACTATATATTTTATACATTTTTATTCCAAAAAGTCCACAGATATTTCAAACATAAGTGCCCACAGTTTACTGTATTAAAATTTTGATATCTCGTGTAGTTATAAAATACAGTACAGTTTTTAAAATACCGCATCAATTCTACTGGAGGTTTTAGGTCTCCATAGCTATCAAAGTATTCGCAATAGTTGTTTATTTTAACATAAGCTACCCAGTGAGTTCCTTCATTTTTGGAGTTATCCAAGTTAATGACGCCACATTCAACTTGCTTCGGCTTTCCTGGTAACTGATCTTTCATGTACACTTCTCGAAAATATGGGATATCCTTTGCATGCTTTTGAATATCTATATTAGTTAGAGGGCGATTGGATAGCTTATTTTTCAGTTTTTTGAACTTGTTATAAATAGCCCTTTGCCATTTTTATACGGCCTAATATATAAGCCCTTCCCTAAAGCTAAAGCTTCCATTGCTTTATTATGTCGTTCCGTCTCTGCAAAATTTTTTTGAGCTGCTTTATAATCATTAACAGTTTTTGCAATACCAGCCGCTCCGCCAGCTAAAGTTCCTAGAGCTGACAATCCAGCAAATATTGGAATTAAAGGCAGAATCCCTCCAGTTTTTGGAATAGGTATTACGCGTGGTACCCGAATTTTCATATTGCTTGGAAATACTTTCTTAGCCACTAAATAAGCAGCGTTAATTAAGGATTTACTATATTTGTGTTTCAATTTCTTGATTTTAGATTTAATTTTAGATACAAAATGTTTAAATGTCTTAACACCAGCACCGGATTTAATCTTGGCTTTCATAACTTTATTTACTAGCCATGAACTAAGTTTTTCGCCTTTGCCTGCATCTTTTGACTTAAGTCTTTGTTTGGCCATGTTTAGAAGTTGTAAATTAGCTTTATGACGATTTGATAGGTCTGTATGTTTTGCATATGCTATGTCGTGTTGCATACAGTTTTGACTTAAGTCTTTGTTTGGCCATGTTTAGAAGTTGTAAATTAGCTTTATGACGATTTGATAGGTCTGTATGTTTTGCATATGCTATGTCGTGTTGCATACAGGCTTCGTCAAGTTTATTAACACCTTTGTCACCTCGCAGTAACCGTTTTTCCAGTTTTGTACCAGGTCCGCAATAATTATAACCAGGCAAATGTAGTTCAACAGGCAAATTATCAATGATACTGTTCAATAGTCCACTAACTTCCATCGCTTAAATTATAATGACAGAAATTTGGCTTAAACTTTATATTTAATACAAATTAGCATACAATCGCTGCTTTGTTAATCCAACTATTTTCATCATTTCTGAAACCTAACCACTTGACAAAACATTTACTTCCTTTCTTTTTTAAAAATTTTTCTATCAAGTATACACCAGGGTATTTGGTTTTTTGTAGTTCATGTTCATAAAACGTTCCTAATATAGTTTGTTTTCGTTGATCATCTAAGTGATACGTAACTGGCGCGGTATTATTGATACTTTTTATCGTAAATAGCTCAGTTGACCAATTCGGAGTATAACCTTTCTCAAAAAGCTGTTTGTATTTGCTTATTCGAACGTAGTCTCCAACTTTAAACTTAGGCTTCCGCAGAATTGATGTATGTTTATATAAATCTATTATATTTTCCTTTATTTGTAGCTCATTAGATTTATTGACATCGATTGGTTTACATTTAATAGTGCGATGCTTTGTACTGTTGTGCGTTTTTAGAACATCTTCCAATAATCCAAGCCAGTTATAGCTTCCATTTAAACTAAAACATTTGTATAGTTTATTTTTGATAGTTTTGATCAATCGTTCTACTATTGAAGCTTTTTTTATAGAAAATGTTGAGTAATGATTAATATTGTTAGTTTTCATTAGAGCTTGAAAAGTTTTATTATAAAATTCTGTTCCTAAATCAGTTTGTAGATGAATTGGTTTACGATGGCTGATGAATAGTATATTCTCAAATGCATTAGCAACATCAAGCCTATTTTTTGATTTTATTGGTACTGACCAAGCATACTTTGAAAAGCAGTCAATTACCACTAAAATGTAGTTAAAGGCCTTGTTCATTTTTTTGAGACTCTGCATATCCATCAGGTCTGCTTGCCATAAATCATCTATCCCTTTTACTATAACTGAACGTCGACAAAAATTTCTTCGTGCCTGTTTGTGGATTTCGTTGACTATTTCTTGTTTCGTCATTGCGAAGATTTTATAAGGAATTTATCAATCTCTGATTTTGTGTAGAACTTCTCTTCTAAATGAATCAAAGAATCTGATATCTTTGCTTTTATAGTAGCTTGAACAATATTTTGCACATCTGTCATGATATGTGAACGCAGGGCTGCATTCAGTTTATATAATTCTTTTATTACATTTTCTTTAAAACGGTCTACATAATCTTTGTTTAAAGCTTCATCTGCGTCCACAGGGGATCTAATACCTTTGAGTTTAGAGGATTTTAAATCAAATTTCCCGCTTGCGGTTTTGTACAGTGCGTTTTCATTAAACTCAAACAATTCTGATAAACGCATTCTTTTATGAATATAGTAACCGAATTTATCTACATTCATGCTTAAAGTCTACTGTATAGTATATATAGAGGTTGAAAGTGAAATGAACTTTATAAGAATGAAATTTGATTATTTATAATCCCACTTTCTTTCAATTCTTCAACAATAGATATTATTTCATTGTCTAATCCAGTGTTACCAGCATCTCGAGATGCGATTAGTAATTTCAACCTTTCTACTAATTCATTTAGATCACCCCAGTACACATAATCGGCATATTTTTTCCATTTTTTATCAATGGTAGACCTTTTCCCTTTGGTTGATTATCTTTAAGTGAATTTTGAAGTTTGAAGAGAGGTTTAATAACTTGCAAATATTTTTGACCCTTATTACTTTTTATAGGTTTATTTGGTTCGTAGTCTCGACGATGTACATTTGTATCAATCAACATCGATTTATAATGTTGCATATCACTATCTGTAACTAAGCTTAAATCTATGTCTTTCTTTAGCAACAATTGTTTTAAACCAGGCGTACTTCGATATTTACGTCCAGCGACGGTGATATATTGATCTTTTATTGTTATGTGAGCAGAACCTAGCATAAGTTTACCGCACTCTACTCTTACGCCATAAGGAACATCTCTCAAAGCTTCTGAGGGTACTGACCGAGATGGTGTATCACAAACTTCTTTGGTATCAACAACGGATTCATAAGACGAGTTGCTATTAAGAGAAACAGATTCATTTTCACCGTCATCACTTTCATATTTATCTGTCTGCAAATTGGTACCAACATTATCTTCATCTTCAGTAGCACTCAAAAGAGGAACTTGCTTACTAGTACTAGCAATCAAACGGAGGGGTTCCGTTACAGGTTTGAAAACAGATTCCAATGCTTGTTTATTATCCATCTCAACATCTTTCATTTTTCGTACCTTTTTCTTTACAGCTTCTGCTGCATTTACAATTTGTCTTTTCAATGATTTTTTCATATTAATATAGTGATCCTTATTGATTAAGTGATCGCTCTGAATTATTAATATTGAGCAGGTGACTGCCTTATATACCGATTTGCGTTCTTAATCAAAGACAACAAAAGTGTCAAACGTATCTCTGTAACATCCTTTGTTTTTGGGACAATCCTTATTAATTACAACGTAACTGAAAGGTTTGCGCCATATTTTTGAACACATTTCACGAAATTCAGACCACGTCATGTCAGTGTTGACATGTTCTTCATAAACATGTCTCAAATTAATTTCGTCTTGTTTAAAAAGCACGATTAGGTTCGCATTATCTCTTACCAACTGTTTAGGAATTTTACTATATGTTTGATTTAAATAAAAACAATCGATGTTTTTGTGTCTTCCCATTGCAAAATAATCACGCATATTATTCTGATTTTCACAAGCAACATCATCAAATATAATAATTGAATTTGGTTTAGCATTTTGAACACTCAGTACTTCCTCATTTTCATGGTATTTTTTAAATGAAATGCCAGGTACTCGTTGCAACACTTTTTGTAAAAAAATATACTTTGGTTGCTGTAAAGTTTTTGAATAAACATAAACATTTTGAAATCTCAGCCCGTTCTCATGAATGAGAAGACCGATTATTAAATTCGTTTTTCCACAATTTGATGGTCCACATACGATGCATCGCAACGAGGTGGGTATTAATTTTCCATGACGTAGACCAGTCTTGCTAGACTCCACACAGATTTTGTTTACATGTAATGAATACGGTTGTTTCACAAATTTCATTGTTACTACTTAAAAAAGTTTGTTAATAATGATTCAGTTTCGTTGGTGCATTGAAATAAATAGTAAATAGAACCCTTTAATCGATAAGTGCCGATTTTATAGAGTATCCAGAAATATTATTGAGCATTCTACTCCACCTTCCGTTCACTCCAGAAGTATTATTGGGCATTTTACTCCACCGGGAGAGACGGAGGCGAACGAAGTGAGCCGTAGGAACGGAAGGTGGAGTAGAATGCCCAATAATACCCTACTCACCTCCCCTTGTGGCGAGAGGGTATGCATTAGGCGCATTTCCCCACGTAAAAAAAAAGGTTAGTTTTACATTTAACTCCGAATTAAAATCATTATCAAAATGTCAACACTACTCCAGTACTTACGGCGAATTTAAAACACTATTTTGAAATAAATTTAAATTAATCTAGCATGAGTTATAACGGCCACCGAAATGAAACCATTTTTGTCCGCATATCACTTACGTTTTGGCGGGAACCCACAATAGCTTTGTGACCGGTCTTGCGCTCCGATGAGTTTGAGGCGGACTGAACCCAAGTGAGGAAAGGCCAGGGGGGCGCAACAACGCAATGTTGACAGAGATATTCTACTAAAACTTACTGTCCTCCGAAATAATAACTCTTTTCCGGACAAAAGTTGACTGCTTGTCAAATGTATGAGAAAGAAGATAAACAATACTTATCTTATATACGAATGGCGCAGTGATTTGGGCGGTCACTGGGCTAAAACTTGTGTGATCCAGAAATCGTAGCCCCGAGTCTCGTGTTCTGTGAACGTTCATTTCGTTAGCTTAACAAGGCCGGTAAGTATCCGTTAAACGTATCTAGCGGTGTACGTTTTTTGCAATACAAAGGACGTATGAGCGGTTCTTTATACATATATGTAAAATAACGTGCAGTACAATGCCATGTGAACCTAGTGCAATGTTCTCCATGCTGCAGGAATTATCCTTCCGCGGGAGTTATCATTATACAGATATCAATTTTATATTTCTTTTATAATGAAACCAATGTATTACTTTTGCAATTTTATTTTATTTATACACTTCTGTTTCCAATTATTCGCCTATTTACATACATAATATTATTATTAGAAATTCTACAGTAATAAAATAATAAATTTATGTAGTGAAAACATGTTATCACGACAATTTTGTCAATTCTATACACAGAACCGTACTCCGAATAAAGTAAATGTGTACATTTGGAGTACAATAAACAAATATATTAGACGGATTGATTATGTTGATTATCAAATAATCGTAAAATGAACAAATACTCAATCTATAGAAAGGTCAGAGCCAAGTCCAAATAAAATAAAAAAATATTTTTAATATTTTCACGATAATTATGGAACTACAACATATGCCGATGGATTATTCTCTCCTAAAATAAAAATATTTATTACCGAATATTTACACCAACAAAATAGGCAAATTAAATAACTAATCCACTTAGTTATTACTTCATGTCATGTGAAAACTTAAATATACATCACGTAATTATTAGAGCAACATATTATTTTTAAAATTATTATTCATTACATTAACAGATAACATTGAAATATCACATGATGAAATGTTTATACATTATAACATAACACTTGAAAATGGCAAAACTAAAATTAAATACCATAGCTTTACAAATAAAATACTTCTGCCATCGACAAATTAGACAGATATTCTTTTAAGGAACAATCAATAAAATGTATTATGAAAACAAAAGTGAAGGTACAAAAGTACGCTTCTAGCTCTGTTTCAAGGAAGACGATATTAGAAACACCATATCGTCATATAAAATCACAGCTACTGTTGGTGTCTTGAGCGCTAATTTGTTAATCATGTTATAAATGTGACAATCTTAAGTACACCTAATCATTTAAAGGCACTAAGACCCTAATCTACAATTCTGTACATGTTACTGGATCTGAAAATTTGTAATAAAACCTTATGTACTTGTAGCGTTCAGGCAACAGTTTGATGCACGACTAGCCGATGTTTATATACATTTTTATTAATTAATACCTAAATAATACAGCCAGATAATAACAATTTTTAAGATTTTAATGGAATAATATGCAAAATGAGCTCTAACTACATTAAATGCAATTTTACTCAATGAAATAGTTATATACATGACTACACTGTTGTTTAATATTACAAAGAAATTAGATTTAGGAAGATATATTTCACTAAAGTAAACTGCACCTCATTCAGAATATAATTTCTTATAGATATTAAAGTCAAACAACATTTTAAACGATTTTATTTGAAGCGGAATAGAGTTGCGTACTTTGAACTTGCGTTTTGGCTTCAACATCAGTCACTCGAATGTCGATCAGGGAACGTAACATTCGACCAGCCATATACAATGAACAACGCGAAATTTCAGCCTTTCAATATGTTTCACCAAATTGATTAAAATATAAATACAATATTAAGCATATGTCAATGTTAACTAAAAAAACAGCTGCAGAAACTTCCTACGTTTTCTATATAATAATACATTCATTGATTTTCATAAATGTTAACTGACTTCAGTCTTTCTAGAGTTTTGCAGAACATTGCTTTTGCAGTTGAACACCACCTTTATTAGACATAAGACACCATGTACATTTATATAAATTCAAATATAATACCCGAAGTTTACCAATATTAGTGAAAATTTAATTGCATATTATTGCATTAATAGAATAGTATAGAATGTGCATGAAATGTACATCGATAAGACCTGCTATCTGAACCACTGTGCTTAATCAGGACATAAACATTAGACTGCCATTAGCCATTCAATAATATTATTTTAATATTCTGCAAAACAATAGGTAACTTTCAAGGTATAGAAATAAGTCGCATTATTTCCGTGTTAAAAAAAACCAACATCTATTTTTATTAAAATAAAAGAAATTAACTTCTCAAAATGCAGGAAAACACTAAAATTAATACAACTTAAGAAACTTATAGTTTCAAACTCTAAGAGTTATTTATTGTATATTATTAAAATGCCTAATTATGTGCTATAATGTCGGCGATTTTTTATTTTTGATACCAGATTACAAATTTTTAAAGCGGGGCCAAGCTTTAAGCCCATATATTTCATCATCATATCTGAGTTTAACAACAACAGGGCCTTACCGTCGATCTCCTGAAACAATACAAAAACAAGTCATAAGTAAGTTATACATCACTAGCGACCCTCCCCGGCCCGACCTTTGCCTGGGTAGTACAAAAGCATAACAAATTATACACCTAAACCGTCCTCGTGAATCACTCTGTCTATTGGTTAAAACCGTATGAAAATCCTTTCAGTAGTTTGAATTTATCACGAACAGAAAGACAGACGTGGCGTCGGTCTTGTTTAATAATATGTAGTGACTAGGTATAATATTGAGGTTACCAGTTTTTACCAGCTGTGTCTAAACAGAGCGCGGCAATTAAGCGCGGCGGCCGCGCGCGGCTAGCAGCGCTGTGATTGGACGATTGCCGCGCGCGAAATGTATTATTGTTCATTCGCGCGTGATTGTGTGTGGACGTATTTTATCAAGTAAAATGGCTATTCGTCTTATTGAAATATATGGCTCCCATAGTCCATTATGGGATACTAGACGTAAAGAATATCACAATAGTAACGTACGAGAAGTTCTATGGGATGAAATAGCAATCATATTCGTACAACCGAAAGCAGTTTTAAAAGTTAAAAAAAAAGTATTTTGAGTTGTTATAGAAGGGAGAAAAACAGAAAAAACAAGTAATGTTACTGGATGTGGTAAGTCTTTATATATTAACAGTACATTATATTAAAGTTAAACCTAATTAAACCTTTTTAAAATAATTAAAACATAATATTTAAAAATGCTCTTTTTCTGTTGCACGTAGAAACAAGGTCTATAAATCCAAATGGTTTGCTTATGACGCATTCAGTTTTTTGCATGACAGGAATAACCCTTTTGATGCAGTGGTAAGTACTTAATTTATTTTTTGTTTGTATGCAATGTAACATTTGGTTGCACCCTCATACCTCCTTAACTAATCGTCGCCATTCGACATTTGAGGTATTGCTCACTCGCAGGTTGTGTAACGGCCATATTACAGCTCGCATACTACAAACCTATGAAATCAGATAATGTTAAGGTGTAGAAAAACGGTATCTTCGTTTGTAGGAAGTCAGCGCGGTACACAATCCTCTAAGCTCGTACTGCTAACTATGCTTAAACAAAATTGAAACTAACATTTTATTCAAATAAAAATAATATCTTTCTTGCCAATCAATTGATCCGTTAGTCATAAAATATATTGATAAAAAATTACGAATATCAGAAGGAGTAGTAATAAATTGGTTCGGAGTAAGCTAAAGGTAGCTGCTTCATTCGGTGAGATATTTGAGTGATTTATTAAAATGTCTCTGCGAAGAAAGTTACGCAAATGAACAGTAGCTAGAACTACGGTTTTGGCGGATTAGAAGTTTAAAATCATTGTATTTCTCAGTACTCCAAATTTTGCCGACAAGATTCCAAAAGCATTTTCTACTACTCGGGTTGCTCTTGATAGTCCATAGTTGAAAATCCTTTCTTTTGACCTTTTTGGATAAATTCCTGCAAAAGGCATCATCAAGTGTGTACTTAACGCAAAAGCTTGATCTCCTAATATTACGTATGGTATCTTAATTGTGTAGGGTATATTTAAAATTTCTGTGGCTGGTACATTAAGTTGATTATTTTCTAACTTCGATACAATTCAGAATGTTTATAAACTCCTCCGTCTGAAATTTGACCTTGGCTTCCTACGTTAACATACATAAAGTTGTAGTTTGAGTCTACTAATGCTAGAAGCACGATACTAAAGAACTTTTTATAATTATAATATTCAGTGCCGCTTCCAAAAGGTGCTTGAATAGTTATGTGTTTTCCATCTAACGCACCAAAGGTATGCGAAAAATTCCATTTTTCCTCAAAGTCTTTAGATACTGACTTCCAATCTTGCTCTGATACTGGTAGCTGAAAAATTAAATTTTGTTAATAACGTTAAGACGTTAGTTGGGTTTTAGCCCAAAAGGCACGAGTTAGGATAATTATTATTTTGTTGTTTTGGTTGCAGGATTGTAGCTCACCTTCAGAGCCGGGTAATACAGAACAAGTTATTCCAGAACAAGGCACTCGAGAACAAGATACAAATACCAAAAAGTCTTTAAGAAAAGAAAAGCCAACCAAGAAGAGGACATACCAAGAGTCAGAGTATGAAGCTGAAATCAAATGATACATGAAGCATTAGTAATAATGCGAAAGCAAAATGATATTAGTAGTAATGATCCCTACGTTGCTTTTGGCATGCACATAGCAGCCGAGTTAAGAAAATATGATATCATAACTTTAACGAGAGTTAAACATTCAATAAATACTATAATATACGAAGCTGATATGGCATGTCTTAATCAATCAACAACACAAGATCATAACACTGAAAACAGACGAGGATATTTCACTTCACAGTTTACCGATATCTCAGACTCCACATGCTCTAGTAACATGGGATCTGGCCTTACACAATTGATCCACGATTTGGACACGGATATGGTTTAATATTATGAATCAATTGTGTTGAAAGCAACTATGACTGATTACTGTGTTGTACCTTAAATATGAACAATCTGTTGTTTAAAATATTCAAATGTATTATAAAAATAATGTAAGTAACGAATTTGTTAATTTTTACCTGTATCATGTCCATAAGAGCTCTCGCTATGACATCGCACGCCTCTGGAATTATTGTTGATATTGTTTGCTTTGATACGTGAAATATGTATTATAGGCTATTTCATTCTTCACGTTTGTTTTTATTATGGTATTCTTTTTGTCGAGGATCCCATAACTCTAAAAATCCATACATTTCAACTAAACGAATCGATGTTTCGTTGTCCATGTTTGTGCACAGAAATACGTCCAAACTAAGAATGTTCGTGCGCGGCAGGTAACCAGAAGCGTTCGCGCGCGGCATTCGTCCAATCACAGCACGGCGGGCCGCTCGCGGCAGCCGCGCACGAATGCCAAACAATGTTTGGACACACCTTAAGAGATGCACAATTATGACGTATTGTCCGAGATGCCTGACATTTGAAGTCATGGGTTAATTATGTAATTTTGACATTTATTATCAATGCAATAGGCTAATATTTTTAACACGCTTTTATTAGCTTGGTATGTATGTACCTATGAATCTATGTAACGGAATCTTTGAACGTGATTTTCACTTCTTTCAAACCGATACAATAATTCAGAAAAAACAAAATTAAAAAGAATTATAGTTTAAAAAAATAAAAATAAGTAATAGTTTAAAAACTAAAAACACGCTTTATTAAAAAACCAAACTAAAAAGTAGAAAATAATTTAATAATTTTAATGTAAAAAAGCGTGGGGTGGGGTTATCAAAATATAAAGCACCCCGCGCTTTTTTATGTAATCTTCCCTTCAATTAAAACGATTTCGACATTTTTCGATAAAAGCTTTTTCAACTGAAAAAGACCACAGATTGATAAGTATCAAGTATTTTTGTATTATTGCAAGGGCAAATCGACCTTTTTGTTTCATGACGTTCAAATGAACCCCAACCGGTGGTAAACCACATTTTTGGCCGACTCACAGTGTTTTTTTAGGTAGGTGTGTGTGTGATCAACCAATTTTTCAATATCACGTCAAAATTGTTTTAATTGAATTAGTTTGTCTTATATCGAATATTGAAGATAAAAAAGCTACTGATTTTAGATAATAAAATCTTTGTCACAAAAAGGCAAAATACTGACAACCCTAACACATATTTTTGAAAATCATTTTCTCAAAACCTAGGCCTAATTAGAAAACCATATTTTTGTGGGTGATAAACCTTATTATAAGGAATCTATTCGTACTAGATAGAGGTACTTCGACCTAGACAAATAATAAAAAACAAATACTGATATCAGTAACACATTTTTTTGCGGACTCTATGATCATTTTTGATTAAATAATAACGGGATAATATGCTCCTATAAATGCTTCATAAATCCTCAATGCAAACAAAACTGAATTATGTATAGGTATTTTTGTACGAATTATTTTGAGTGTTTTAACCTTTAAGGCCACGGAAACTTTAAGATTTTTAAAAAAATAGAGCTTACGAATTTGACACTTGGGAGTTCTACTCATGCATTTATAATGAACTATTAATTAGGAAAATTCAATAAATGGCGGATGTCACTTTTTTAGTGCAAAAAAACACTGTGCGACTGTACCTTGAGAAGAATAATAATATATATGGTTTTTAATTAAAATAACCACAAAAATACCAGATATCGCTTATTTAGGTATATTGTATATTAGTTTTTTGTACATGATCAAGTATCCGATCGTATTGGCAGTATTCAGACAAATATCTAATATCTCGCTATAAACTAAAATTATAGTCAATCTGGAACTGAGAGAACCAATCTAAAGAAGTTCGCTACTAAATGACATAGTGTAGTGTTTCACAGTTCCTTGTAGTAGACATTTCACCAATATTCGGCGACTGTCCGGTTTTAGACAAGATGATTATACTACATACTTATACAGCTTGTTAGTTGGTATGCGGTTCCTATAACCTTTAAAAGTGCATTGAAAATCTATACAAATTTCGATACACACCGCAGAAACACACACGCGCTCTCACTAACCACAGTATTAAATAATAATAAAAAATCATTATAATTACATTAGTAAGAAATTGTTTATTACACAAATTATTATATATACATCATAAGTATCTAAACATGGAAACAATAAATCGACAGTCTTTCTACTCTCGACTATTTTTGAAAATTAAATTGTCTCCCAAGATACAGGCCTTTTGGCCTAGTTTAGGAGACAAGGTTTAACAATTGAACGTACTTTCTGAAAAACGTTCCAACCCACAAAGTTAACATTTTGAGATAATCGTGATTGAAGTTCAATCCCGTAGTGCTTCTTCATACATGTGGGTTGGGCTACTAAGTCATTATTTCATATTTAGAGCGATAGTAGAGCTACCAAATTTTTCCAGCTAGTAAATAGTAACCCCGTGACTAATTTGCTAATAATAACTCGATTTTGACCCGAGTGTTGGTTGAAACGTTTTTCAGAAAGTACGTCCAATTATACTGCCAAAACACTCTTTTGTCATTGTACTTACCTTTTAACTATCTGCTAATGTACAAAACAGTAAAATTACTTTTTGTTTTGTAATATTCGTGTAATTAAATAAATTTATTATTATTATTACAAATGCTTGCACGAGGCAACAAATTACCGGGCCTGTGACGACGCGCCACGTATTAATTATTCACTTACTAATAGCCAAACAGCCACAGTGCGTCTAGGTCAGATCAGTAAAATCGATAATCAGGTATATAATTGAACTTAAAAGACGGCAGTACGATGACGACAAGAGTCCGGAAAAGGGGTCCTGGTTATCCTATACTAGATGTTCCCGCGGTTTCACCCGCGTTTATCGTTACTGCGCCGCCCCCGTGGGTAGTAGCGTGATGTTCCGTGTACCGTTCCGTAAGGAGCCCGCCATGACCACGCGTCTGAGCCGCACGGCATGGTATCTCGCAGAGTTTTCGGCCGGCCTTGCACATCATAAATGCGCGCGCAGTACTTAATCATTATTTTGCTGCGTATGTGATTTTAAAACTGCGATATCTCCTAAGATATTCATTGAAATCGAATGATGTAAAGGGCAATTTTGTTTTAAATTAAATACTTGTGATGAATAACGTATTTATTTGGATAAGGATTAATATGATGTTTATAAAAACACCTTCGCAAATAATGCATTATTTTAGAACAAATTTGGTTAGCATAAAAAAGGTTATAGTGAGCCAACCTTAAAAGATAGACATATGCTGTCGCAGACTTTTTTTTAGAACTTTTAAAGAGGAACAATTCTGTCATACATGATTTTTGCGAAACTTTAACTGTTTACGCAGCGCATGCAGCAGAAGCTCTTTAAAGGAAAAAAACCCTCCGATTTTGAAACATTCTTCATTGGTGCTCCGCTCCTATTGATCTTAGCGTGATGATATATAGCCTATAGCCTTCCACGATAAATGGGCTATCTAACACTGAAAGAATTTTTCAAATCGGACCAGTAGTTCCTGAGATTAGCGCGTTCAAGCAAACAAACAAACTCTTCAGCTTTATAATATTAGTATAGATTCTACAGCATTTTTACTCTGCATACATACAAAGTTGGCCGCCTATTCGACGAAGGAGTGGCAGAGTGTGTGTAATACAACACATAATATCATCAACTGATCCTACGTATGTAATCGGGGGCGAGCCTATTAACGTTTACTGGGCACTTTTTCATACCACGTATGAATTTCTTGACAGAAAACCCCAATTACATAATAACAAAGATAAGATCTCATGCATAATAGTAGCCAACACTATCTCTGCGCCAACGATTTTTCTCTGATGTGGGCAGAAATAAGCTGAATAGATAAGTACTACCCATACTTTTACAAAGAAATACTTGCTATAATAAATGCCTCCGTGGCGCAGCGGTAGTGAATACGACTGTTGTGCATGAGGTCTTGTGTTCGAATCCCGGGTCGGGCCAACAAAAAGTTATTGGGTTTTCTGTTAAGAAATCTCAATAGCAGCCCAGAGTCGGAAGTTGGCGGTGTTAGGGGTGGGACAAACAGAAAAGACAGGGCGCCGACGAGACGCGGCCGCGTCTTTTCTGCGCCTCGCCTCTTCTATAAATGTTTTCGAATAGGGCGCAGTCGTCGAAGCGTCGTGTCTGCGTCTCGTCGGCGCCCTGTCTTTTATGTTTATTTTGTGTTGCGACGCTTCTATACATTTTATATGAAAATTTATTGAAGAGGCGCCGCGTCTGCGACACGTCCTCGTCTTACGTCTTTTCTGTTTGTCCCGCCCCTTAGACACCCCCGTGCCTCGGAAAGCAATTAAAGCCGTTGGTCCTGCGCCTCATCTCTCTCCGGTCGTGTCGGATTACTGTCCCATCGGATCATGAGAGTTAGGGAACAGAGAGTGCACTTGTGTTTACGCACACGCTTGTGCACTATAATATCCCCTGCGCAGATGGACGGTCTCCGATGGGACTGGCCGCCGTGATCGAAATTCGGTCTGGACGACATTATTATTATTTCTTTGTAAAAGTGTAGGTAGTACTTAGTGTAAACTGTAGGTACGCCTATAAAAATGAATAATAATAATATAATAATATTCTATCACATACACACAACACCATCTAGCCCAAACTAAGCAGAGCTTGTAGATACTATGAGTACTAGACAATGGATAAACATACATTATGGTGTATAATGTACCTACTGTATTGAGTATGATGTATTATTGTAAGTAAATCATGTGACGCTGATGTCATCTGCCTAGATTAAGGAACCCTGTTTAAGCTAATGTATGAATATATTATTTGTTATTAATAAAGTATAATCTTAGCGTAATGGTTGTATCATTACTCTCTCACGTAAGACCCTATATGGCGACCCTGCCAGCGCGTGCGCGAGTTCGGTGACCTAACGAATAAGGAAACTTTAATCTAAGCATTTGAGTGAATTGTGTAGTTTAAAGACGTTTATAATTATGGGACTACTTTGCAAGATATTATTTGAACCACTTGTGGACTTTGAGTCGCGACAAAGAGTGATAAATAAACATGGGCAAACAACAGTCTAAGGAGCAAGGAATAATTATTGCTCAAAACGGAGCTGGTAACTCAGACACTACAGACCAGCTTTTGAAGCATGCCAGTACGACGACGTACGTTTTGATTACTATTTGTGTCCTGTTGATCGTTGGAGGTGCGATACTGCTGTTCCGATACTATCGGAAATGATATAGAAGGTGGATCCAGCGAGGTATGGATGCGTATGACCTGCGGAGGTCAATGAGTCTGCTGCGGCGATAGCAGCGTGAAATCGCTGCCAGTACAAGTCCCTACGCCGATTTAAAAGTGTGAGTGTTGTGCGTTAAAAGGCAATTACGGTAATTTGTGTCGGCAAAAATGTAAAACAGTGACAAATGCGAGTACGCGACAAACGTAGTTAAGCG
Source organism: Catocala sponsa (assembly GCA_963564715.1). Classification (NCBI taxonomy): domain Eukaryota; kingdom Metazoa; phylum Arthropoda; class Insecta; order Lepidoptera; family Erebidae; genus Catocala; species Catocala sponsa. Next base: position 12,506,594 of record OY751338.1, on the reverse strand, counting down.
GTAATTAAGTATGTGTAACCTGATACGTATTTAGGTATTGTTTTACATTTATCTGACAAAGTCATGTTATTATTATGTAAACATAATATTATAACCACATTTACTCTCATTTATAAATATCTTTATGTTATTACTTATTATGTTATATGGCAGATGAAGTTAAGCAAATATTAATAGAATTACAATATATTAAGGATTATCTTACAAAGTTAGGACCGAGTAGAAGGTCATCAGCTATAAAAGAAAAAAAAAGGAGCTGAGGCAAGATATTTATGTAATAAAAGTTGTTCTCTAAGTAATTTAATTTCAGTTCAAATAGATAATAAGGAAATAAAATATACAGATACGGAACATATTCTTAAGGTGTTTGATAAAATTAATTCACTTTACTCAAAGATAGTTCAACTCTGTTTTGAAAGTACGGATAGTGTCCTAAGTACGTCAAGCACCATGAAGAAATTCGAACTGAAAACTGCAGCTTCTCTGTTGCCAGTTATGACGGGTGATGAGAACGTCACCAAGCAGTTAATATCTAATATAGAGATGTACGAGTCGATGATTGACAATAGCAGCAAAAAGCTTTTGATACAGTTTGTTTTAAGATCTAGGCTATCAGAAAGCGCTAAGTTGCGCATGTGCTCTAATTATTTGACTGTTACAGATTTACTTAGGGATATGCGAAATATATTACTACCGAAAAAGTCTGACACGGCGATTCAGTCTCAGCTGCAATGTATCCGGCAAGATAATAAGAATATACAGGAGCTTGGTAAGCAAGTTGAAAAATTATTTGTTGATTTAACAGTTTCTCAGGCCAACGGAAATTCGAGTGCGTATGAACTGTTGAAGCCATTAAATGAGCGAATCGCTATAAAGAGATTTTCCGATGATTTTCCGATGATCTGCGAAATAGTCGTCTTAGTACTATCATAGCAGCAAGGAATTATAGCACTTTGAAGGACGCAATTCAAGGTGCACTGGACGAGACACTTTGCAGCGGTAATGATGAGCGAGTGATGAATTTTCACCACAATAGAGGTAGGTCTAATAATTCATTTTTTTTAAGCAATCGTAATTCACGGGCAGGCTTACCTAGAAACTTTACCAAAGGTTTTTTGCGGTAGTAGAGCCAAGCTGGTTACAGCAAGAATGGGCCGGCTCGACCGGGGAAATACTACCCTCTCACAGAAAATCGACGTGAAACAACAGTATTTCACTGCTGTGTTTCGTTCGGTGAATGAGAGCGCCGGAGGCCTAAGCATGAGGTGACGATTCTCGCAGCTTATGAGGGACCTGCAGAGTATCCGTAGAGTCATTGTGTGGGTGGCGCGAGTCGACCCGGCGGCCATGGAGAGCCGTAGAAACGGTGCTCTGCTGGCCGCCCGCGGTATAGTCCAGAGGCCCAACCGAGTCTAACCAACTAGGTTGGCTGCCTTATCATGCCGCGCATAATCTCGAGGTGGCTCGTCGTGCCGGTTGGTGACTGGAGGGTGGGTCCCGGCGACCACTTTCGGGAGGGTATGGGGGTCCTTCCGTCCGTCGGATCGGCTATCGCCATACCATACAGTTATATGACAAAACTTGCTCTGCGCCTTGCCCCACTTCGCTGCGAGAATAGCCGCCTCTTATTTTTTTTTCACGTTTCCCCTTCCTTTCACTCTATGGCAGTACGAACAAAGCATTGTCGTTCAACAGCAGCTAGTCGCCGTAACCCCACTGCTGCTTCCTGTGTCGTGGAGTTTATTAACATCAGAGGACTCCACGCTAACCTTAATGCCGTCCATCACCACCTGGAGACGGCTCGGCCGGCAATGCTTTTTCTTACGGAGACACAAATACGCCGTCCTGCAGACACGAACTACCTGCAATATCCCGGCTACGTGCTAGAGGAGTGTTTCCTCGCGAAAGCCGGGGTATGCTTGTTTGTTAGGGCGGATATTTGCTGTCGCCGTCTACAATGCCTAGAGGACCCTTCCTTCTCTGTCCTTTGGGTGCACGTAGATCATGGCTCTTTCAGCCAAATCTACATGTGCCTCTACCGATCCCATTCAGGAGACGCTGAGACAACTCGACTCTTCAATTACCTGAGTCAGGCGGCAGACGACGCGCAGGAGCGGTTTCCGAACGTTGAGTTGGTGTTCTTGGGAGATTTCAATGCCCACCATGAGACCTGGTTGGGTTCTCCCAAAACAGACCACGCGGGACGAACTGCCCATGCGTTCGCTCTGTCCTGTCTGACCTGTCTCAACTGGTACTCCAGCCCATCCGGATACCAGACATTGCAGGTCAGGCGCCCTCTCTGCTCGATCTGCTGCTGACGAGTAACCCGAACCGGTACAGTGTGTCGATTCGTGCTCCTCTGGGCACCTCAGACCACTGTCTGGTTTGTGCCACAGCTGTTGTTGAAACGCCCCCACGACCCGAGGAGGCAAGACGACGACTGTGGCACTACTCGTCAGCAGACTGGGATTAAATGCGGGAGTACTTCGCATCCATCCCTTGGGCTCAACGCTGCTTTGAGAACAGGGATCCATCACAGAGCGCTACTGCTGTCGCTGGTGAAATCATCCTGGGTATGGAATATTATATTCCATACAGTGATGTCACGAGCGGCGGCAGGAAAAGGCCCTGGTTCGGTCGTGAATGCGCTGATGCTGTTGAACGCAAACAGACAGCGTACCGCGCTTGGACCAGGGTTCGCACTCTCCACGACGCTAACGTGGATCACCTGAAGGCAGCGTTCAACCAAGCCACAAAGGTCTGCAAGAGGGCATACTTAAGAGCGGATGCCCAGCGCGTCGCACGGTTCGGCCAGGAACTCATGGCGCATCCTACGGGCAGCCGTAGCTATTGACGCCTGGCCAAAGCCGTGCAGTCCAATTTCTGCCACACCTTGCTTTCCCCTCTGAGATATCCGAATGGATCACTGGCTCATCGGCCGCAGGAGAAAGCAGATCTGCTTGCAAATCTCTTTGCGGCCAACTCCCGAATCGATGACTGCGGTTCGCAGCCGCCTAACATTGCCAACTGCGACTACACCATGCCTGATATATGTATCAGGCAACGAACCGTTCGTGCGATACTGGAGTCTCGATGTTCGGAAAGCCAGTGGACCTGACTGTATCCCAGCAGTGGTCCTTAAAAAATGTGCAGCGGAGTTGTCTCCCACGCTTACGCGCCTATACCGGACGTCTTACGCCGCAGGCATTGTGCCTGAGGCTTGGAAGGAGGCGAACGTTCAACCGATTCCCAAAAAGAAGGACCGTTCCGAGCCAAGCAACTATTGACCCATAGCTATCACCTCGGTGCTCTCCAAGGTGTTCGAGCGGATTATAAACACCCAAATTGTCCGCTACCTGGAGGATCAATCGTTGATCAATGATCGCCAATACGACTTCCGGTCTAAACGATCAACGGGTGATCTTCTAGCGTTCGTCACGCACCTCTGGGGTGAGGCTATGGACAAGCACGGCGAGTCTTTGGCTATCAGCCTTGACATAGCCAAAGCTTTCGACAGAGTCTGGCACCGGTCTCTTCTTTCCAAGTTTCCGGCCTATGGCTTGCCCCCTCAACTGTGCACCTGGATTGCAAGTTTCTTGCAGAAGCGTCGTATTCGGATCCTTTGCGACGGTCGCGCTTCCAAATTTATGCAGGTCAATGCAGGAGTGCCTCAGGGGTCTGTCTTATCCCCTACGCTCTTTCTTCTGCATATCAATGATATGTTAAATCTCGGCAACATACATTGTTATGCGGACGACAGTACCGTGCATGGGCGATATCTTGGACATCCTGGGGCCAAACAGGCTGAGGTTGAGGGGAAAAGGCAGAATCATGTCGTTGAACTTGACCAGACCTTGGACCGCATCTATGAATGGGGTGCCAAGAACTTGGTCGAGTTCAACGCCAAGAAGACCCAGGCATGCGCGTTCTCAACAAAAAAGTCTCCGTTCCTTCCCCCCCCTTCTCTGAAGAACACTCCACTGGTGATACGTGACAGCCTCTCCATCTTAGGTATGGATCTTTGCCGCTCCCTTAGTCAGAAAACCTACATCGAGAGCGTCATTAAGCAAGCTTCGCAAAAACTCGGAGTTCTGAACAGGGTGAGGCGGTTCTTCACGCCTGGGCAACTGTGCCTATTGTATAAGGCACAAGTGCGTCCTTGTGTGGAGTACTGTTCTCATCTTTGAGATGGCTCCGCGCAGTACTTGCTGGACGCTCTCGACCGATTACAGCGGCGGGCTGTCCGTATCATCGGAGATCCAGAGGTTACGAGTTCACTGGAACCTCTGCAACTCCGTAGGGACATTGCCTCATTGGCATGTTTCTACAGAATATACCACGGGGAGTGTTCTGAAGAGTTATTCCACCTTATCCCGCCCTCCCCTTTCCTATCCAGAACAACGCGTGCTGGGCTTAGATGCCATCCTTACACGGTAGAGTCGATTAGAGCGCGTACCAAAAAGTTTGGGTCCTCATACCTCTGCCGAACGACCAAGGCATGGAATTCTCTGCCAAGGCACGTGTTTCCTTCTTCCTTCAATCCTCGGTCCTTTAAGCGGGGCGTGAAAAAGCATCTTCTCAGGCCGTCAAAGTAGAGACCTCAACATCGCCTCGGCTGCTGTGGGGGCGGTGTGGAGGCCACTGCTCTTAGACCACACGACTGCTTACCATCAGGTGGAGTGTGGTCATCTTGACGAGCAAAAAAAAAATAAAAAAAAAAGGTTCTTATAGAGGGGGGCCCACTCCTCATAGTTCGAACAATTACGCTCGAGGGTATAGTCGTGTTTATCGCGGTAATATACGTAATTTTTCAGCTCGCGGTTATAAGAATTATCACGGTCCTAGTAGTTTTCGTGGCCAAACATGGGTTCGCAGTCAAGCGCGGCAAAATCAAATAAACTTAGCCGAAATGAATATTAGTGATACAAATCAAAAGCCAGAAGTCCAGGAGAATAATAACAAGGACAATAACTGGTTTTTTCGAGCATGAAAACTTTTATTGTCAAAATATTAATTCTATTCATATGAGCGTATTTGGTGAGTCATGTAGTTGGTTAGTTGACACGGGTGCGTCATTGTCTGTAATTAGGTTAAACTTATTACATAAATGGAATGTGCCTTACCATATAGAGCGTATTAAGATAAACGGTATTGGAAGACATATATTCTGCGATGGTTTTGTTTGTTTAAAATTAAATTATCAAGACTTTTCTTTTGAGCATAAATTTTATGTTTTAAAAAGCTTGTCTTGTAGAACGGACGGTATATTGGGACAAGATTTTTTAAGTAAATATAATTGTATATATAATATTGTTGACTTTGAACGAAACATCTTGACTATCCAACAATATTTACCTATTGAGATACCTTTACAAATGGGACGACTTGGTTACAATAGTTACCTAACGATTCCACCCAGATGTGAATACACGTTTTTTATGCAGACTAACTTAAAAGATGAATCAGTAATTATGCCTAAGCAATTAAGCGAAGGAGTATTTTTGGCTTCCGTTTTAGTAAAGCCTAATTCTGGCAAAATTCCCCAACAAACTTTGAATACTAGACAGGAGGAAGTTAAATTAAGTTATTTTGTCCCTGATATTGTTAGTTTAAATGATTATTTTATATGTTCGTTCGGAAATAGCACTGTAAACGCGGAACGTGTAAAAAAGTTGTTTTCTATTTTAAATTTCAAACATCTTAATAAAGAAGAGCAAATATCTATCGAGAATATATGTGCTAAATACTCTGACATATTTTTATTACCGGGAGATACTTTAGGCGTTACAAAGTTATATAAACAATCAATTCAGTTAAAAGATAATGTCGCTCCTACATATACAAAACCTTATAGGTTACCAAAAAGTCAAAAAATTGAGATCAATAGGCAAATTAAGCAGATGTTAGATAATAATATCATAGAGGAGAAGTAGGAGTGAATGGTCTAGTCCTATCCTACTCGTTCCTAAGAAAAGTGATAGTAGTGGTAACAAAAAATGGCGAGTTGTTATTGACTATAGGAAACTGAATGATAGGCTCAAAGATGACATGTTTCCATTGCCTAATATAACCGAAATACTTGATTCTTTGTCAGGAGCTATTTATTTTACGTATTTAGACCTTAGACAAAGTTATTATCAGTTAGAATTAAGTCCGGAAAGTAGAAAATATACTGCATTTACTACCGATAAGCAGTATCAAATGAAGCGACTTCCTATGGGCTTAAAAATCAGTCCTAGTGCTTTTAGTCGAATGAGGACTGTCGCAATGTCTGGTTTACATTATGACAAATATCTCATATATCTTGATGACGTCATATGTCATGGGCGAAGCCTTATATCCCATAATAAAACCTAACCTAATTGATATTTTTGAGTGATTTAGAAATGTAAATTTGAAAATAAATCCTGAAAAGTGTGTACGTTTTTAACCAAACAATTGTTGTATTTAGGACACATAGTATCTTCGAAGGGTGTTTTACCTGATCCTGAAAAAACTAGAGTTATTCAAAATTACCCAAAACCGAGAAATGTAGATGAAGTTAGGCGTTTTGTAGCATTCGCGAATTACTATCGTAAATTTATTCCCCATTTTGCCGAGATAACAATACCTTTAAATAAACCGTGTAGAAAGGGTGTGACATTTATATGGAGTACAGAATGTGAAAATTCATTTAATGTACTTAAACAATCTCTAGTCAACCCACCTATTTTGCAGTATCCCAATTTTGACGAAGAAAATGAATTTATATTGCACACAGATGCTTCCGGTTTAGCAATAGGCTCTGTGCTATGTAATAAAAATGACTTACCGATAGCATATGCAAGCCGATCTTTAAATAAATCAGAAGTAAACTATCCTACAATCGAAAAAGAACTTTTAGCCATAGTGTGGTCTGTAAAATATTTTCGGCCATATTTGTTTGGAAAAAAATGTATAATTAAAACAGATCACAAACCCTTAGTTTATTTATTTAGCATCAATAATCCCTCTAGAAGATTGTTAAAATTTCGATTAACCTTAGATGAGTATGATTACGAAATACACTATGTTAAAGGTGCGAATAATGTAGCTGCAGACGCATTATCTCGCATTATTTTGACATCTGATGAGTTAAAATATATGAGTACAGGAGTTTTGAATGTTATGACTCGGCAAATGACGAAAAAATTGTACGATAACTCAAGTGACAATGTTTCGGCTAACAAGAGTGACAAAGACAATCGGCCTGATCAACCGAAAGTTGTTGAAATTCTTGGCAAGCCAAAAAATTTAATTAATTATTAGACAATCGGCCTGATCAACCGAAAGTTGTTGAAATTCTTGGCAAGCCAAAAAATTTAATTAATTATTTCACGATATAAACTAGTAAAAAATGTGAATTATGCGCAATATGATGATTTTATTTATATACCAATTAAATCTAAGATCTTTATAGATCCATTTTCTCGATCATGTTCGACGCGAGACGTCTTCGTGAGAGGTTTGGATACTATTTGTAAAAAGACATCGATCGATGAACTTTTCATAATAAAAAATAATGAGAATAAGAAATGTTTTGACTGGTAAACCAAATATTATAAAAATAAATGTAGTCGGGATGGACCCCGTATATACATATTAAGAAATAAAATTAGCATAGGAAATAATGACGACAAAAAAGTAATTCTTAATGATTTTGATTTACTTCCTACAAGTGGGCACGCAGGTATACGGCGTATGCTCAATAATATTAAGAAATATTACTTCTGGCCAAAAATGGTAGAAGATATAACGGAATTTGTAAAAAAGTGTAGTAAATGTCAAAAACAGAAACATACATTACACACGAAACAACCTATGGTTATTACTACGACGGCACAGTCCGCCTTTGATAAGATTTTTCTAGATATAGTTGGGCCCTTAGATAAGGATTATTATAATTTTTCTTATATACTTACTCTTCAGTGCGAGTTAAGTAAGTATGTTGAAGCATTTCCATTAGTAAGTAAGGATAGCGTAAGTGTAGCGAGAGCATTCGTTGACAATTTCATACTCAGGTATGGGATTCCGAAGGAGATAGCAACTGACCGGGGGTCTGAGTTCATCTCTAACAATGTCTGAGCTATGTAAGTTTTTAAATATAAAACAAACAGTATCATGTGCATATCATCATGAGTCGATTGGGTTTCTTGAAAACTCACATAAATCTCTTAATGCCTTTCTGAGAATTCAAACTGACAATAACTCTAGAGAATGGAGCTATTGGCTTCCATACTGGTGTTTTTCGTACAATACTTCCGTACATTCAGCAACTAAATACACACCATATGAACTTGTATTCGGTAAACCCTGTAATCTGCCTTCTAATATACGTAACTGTAGTACAGTGGAACCTTTGTATAATGTCAACAACTATCCACTAGAATTAAAATTTAGACTACAAAAAGCACAAAATGACGCTAGAAATAATTTAATTTTATCTAAAGAAATACGAAAATGTAATTTTGATCAATATTTAAGGCTATAATGATTTGTTATTAGTTAAAAATGAGACAGGAAAAAAATTTTGTGATGTATATTCTGGACCATATAAAGTTTTGGAAGATATTGAACCTAATGTTAAAATATTACGCAATAATAAAGAGGAAATTATTCACAAAAACAGAACAAAATTGTATATTGAGTAAAAAAGAAAAAGAAATTGTCTTATGTTATTTTTTTTTTGTTGTTTGGTGGGCGTATGGTATATAATGTACCTACTGTATTGAGTATGATGTAAGTAAATCATGTGACGCTGATGTCATCTGCCTAGATTAAGGAACCCTATTTAAGCTAATGTATGAATATATTATTTGTTATTAATAAAGTATAATCTTAGCGTAATGGTTGTATCATTACTCTCTCACGTAAGACCCTATAACATATATACTGTTTTTTTTGTAAATACATACATATTATACATAGAAACACCCAGACCAAGACAAACATCCATGTTCATGCACACAAATGTTTGACTTGTGCGGGAATCGAACCCGCGACCTCAGGCGTAGCAGTCGGTTACACTAACCACTACGCCATCGAGGCCGTCAAAATACCAATACCGTCAAATAGTCGATACTAACATGTTTTCTAAATAGGTCAGCGTGCGCGGCGAGCGCCTGGTCGGCGGCGGCGATGAATCCGATGACGTCCTCGACGGACCAGTCAGCGGGCGGCGCGCCGGGCGCGGGCGGTGGCGGCGCACCTGTGGTGGAAGACGCGGGCTCGGGCCGCTCCGCCCGTCCCGGCGACACGCGCGCCAGCTTGCCGCTCGAGCACGAGCCCGACCCGTTCACGCTGCTGCCCGCTGTGTCTTCCTGGAAAACATACACCTTATTTTAGCCCTTTGACCGCCACGTCAAAAAAGAAAAAGCGTGCTCTCGACACCAAACTACGATTTCATCCTTTATGTCGTCATGTAGTTGGGGCCGTGGTGTGCTGGACACGTTTTGCTTTGTTATGTATACATGACTGTGGCGGTCGAAAGGTCAACAAGCGTTTTCAGTGTCCGTTTGCATCACTTGCGAACTTATGGTTCCGATCAAATCTGAAATAGCCCATATAGTGCCGTAAATGAACCTGGCTGCCCTTTTCTGAAGCATTGATAACTTCGATATTCGACCATCAATATAACTTGCGTTTATTTATTTTCTATATCCTCTATATAGTCCAGATTTGAATTATATAAATATCGAGCCCTGCCATTAATCTAATAGCATAATGGTGATTGCTCATCTATCACGAAGTCTCAGGTTTGATATCTGAGTAGAACAAAGTATTATTAGGTTTTACTACTAGGACATTCTGCGGTGTCTGGAAATGTACCTAGTCAACTGCATAAGCCGTGCGTTTTGCGTGCCGACTTAAGACTAGAATAGCTGTTTCCATTCTCCGGTCCCTTAAAGTCGCACTATACCACGACGCTCCTAGACGCATCGTACTGTCTCGATCGCACGGCGAGTCGGAATTTACCTAAACTTCACTTGCGTAATTTGGTGAAATGGCTCTTAAGTGCTGCAACTGAGAAGATGAAAAGTCAATAATGTATGTACAATAGCGACTAACTACGATACTCTTGAACTACTAGGGACTCTCAAGTGATGGTAGCAAACTAGAAAAAGATCAACGTGGCAATATCACTTTTGTTCAAAAATTATATAAAGAAAATGGCTTGGGTTGAAGAACTAGATCAATCCATCTCGCTTTATAGAATTGTTATTCGTGGTAATTGGTGGTGGCTGTTTATAATATTTACATATAATATGTTAGACATGGTTATTATTAATTTCTGGCGGTTACATCCAATGTGTCATGCTCATGATGCTCCCATGGATCAACTCATGTTCAGTTGTCATTTCGTACGATATTACCTACGCCAAGCTGAATGAAGAAAATCGCGCACGTCTGCATTAGTGGTTTCAGACAAGACTCAAAATAGAATTGGACACTATCCTGCCAAAAATGATACCCGGCTACAATGTGTCCTTTGGCATTCAGAAGTGTACTGGCAATGTAAAAAGTGCTTGAAAACACTCTGTGTCGAGAACGCATGTTCAGAAAACTTGCCTACTTAGAAGGTCAGTTTACTCATTTGAGTACAGGCCTGTAATTTGCTAAAAACGCTTTTTATTTTATTTTATGTGTCTTTAGTCTTATTTTAATACAAAAATAAAGATGGTACCAAAAAAGTTCTTCTGCTTTGCATTTGACCTGTAAGGGTTAAAAATATTAAATTTGGAATACCGCCTCCAAAACCGAATAAACAACAGAGCCTAGCAACAGAGAACAAACTAAAGAGCGTAAGTTAACGATTATTCAAAAACTGACATCTTTAATCAACGCACACTTACAACCCCTTAATCACGTGTTAGAAATCACTACGTTGAAAGGACGTATCTAGCCAGAAACGTCTTTTCATTGTAGTATCAAGTAGTATTGTAGTATCATTTTCTAATATTTTTTTCACTAAAAAGATAAAGAAAATGTAATTTGCTAATATATAACAATTATATTATAATAATTTGATACATCATATCTTAATCCACACTTTTGCAATAAAAAGTTATTACTTTTTTATTTACTTTCACACAGCGAAATTTTTAGTTTAAAAATACAAAATAATTTTTTCTCCTTTTCAACGTTTGGGTAGATACATACTTTTTTTATTATGGGGACAGAATTAAAGTAGCGCATTTCTAGGTTATATCCTCCACGGCACCACGCTACCATATTCTGTAACGCTACTAGCGACCCCACGCAGCGCGCTATATAACATAGCGTATAGCGTGCTAGAAAAATATAGTTTCTAGTCCGCAGCGTGCTATCTTAATATAGCGGATTTGGACACTATTAGCCGAAACCTCGGCGGGGTCGCGATTGCATGCGAAAGTTATTCGCGCGTCCTCGCCGACTCTGGTTATGTCGAGGAACACCGTGGTAGGTTTAGTCGGTATTACCGGGATACCTTTCCCGCGGTGAGTCCGACATAACCTCTCCGTCGCCCCGCGGAGAGGTATGCGTCAAAGCATTCCCCCACGTACAAAAAAAACTAATGACTTCATACTGTAATTACATTACGAAATTACATCAGCGACCCACTCAGCAGCGCCGAATGCAAACTTACGCTTAAGGGCGACGACTCCTGAGCGACAACCCGGCATGTCGTCGGGCGTCGCAACGACTCAGTGGCCTGCGGCCCAATCTTTAGCGGCATCGGGTCGCTATGGCAGCGACGGCTCGGATCCGCAACGATACTTTCCTCACGGATACGCTCCGCCGCCTCCAGCATTAGTTTAACCTTGCCTTATACGGGATGGATAATGAATATGCATTGTTTTTTTTATGGAATAGGACGCAAACGAGCAAACGGATCGCCTATTGGTAAGCGATTACCGCCGCCCATGGACACCCGCAACACTAGAGGAGGCCCAAGTACGTTGCGTTCCTTTTAAATTTGCCCCAGAAGGAGGGGATGGTTGAGCCTCCAGTACCCTCACTCACTTGACAAAACACAACGCAAGCGCTTGATAGCGCATCACGCCAGTTTTCTGTGAGGCCGTGGTATCACTCCGGTCGAGCCGGCCCATTCGTGCCGAAGCGTGGCTCTCCCACGGTGAAAAATAATGTATATATTCTAATATTTTACAATATACAAAAAATATCATTAGAGTACTTACACTATTAGGCCTCTTGACTCCAGACAAAACATTGTTGGATGACACATTGTTGGAAGACACATTGTTTGATGTAGATTCTCCACAAAGGGTGCAAGGTCTGCCAGCAGCCTCGCCTGTATCTATCTCTATCATGCCAAGACAACAACCAACACCGCTGCACACTGCTTTTAACCAATTTTTAAGTTCTTCTACGGTAAGTTCTGATGGGACCTTTACTGAGTAATTCTTGTTGCCTGATGATACCTGTAAAACAACAAAACAAACATGTTATAAACAAATTTCTTTCTTCATAGTAAGTTTGTTTATCTACAAGGATAGGTAGGCCTCTACCCATCCAAAAAATATATATTTGTTTCATGTCACAAATAGTTGAGGAGGAAAATAAATATTGCTTTATAGTATTATTGGGGGCAAGTTACAAGATTATATTTAGCTAATAAGACTTGCCTAACAGATAGAACAAGAGCACCCCTTGACCCTGGAATTGAACCTGGGTCCAGCAAAAGCACACACAGCACAGCACTTGTACTATGGCCCCTATAAGGTGAATTATATTATGTTCTTCATTTTGGTCCTTGTTACCCCCTCAATTTGCTAATATTCTGTGGGAGAAAATAATATCTGCTATAAAATATAATGATTATGATAATGTATATATTTACATAAATAAGAATAATAATAACCTGAGAAACCAAATAATTGGTCTAACATAAATTATATTAATGTATATAAATATAATTCTGTCCTGTCATTGCCACTGCCATTCATCAGTGCTGGGCAAAAACCACAGATTACAAGAAAATTGGGACTGTATGTTACTTTTATATTGTAAGCACTTGGTGAAAGAAGAGTTTATTTTAAATGAATCCTCCGAAGGGGTGAAAGAAAGAAAAAAAGAAGACATAAAAAGCTTCTTAATTTCTAAAAGACTGTAAAAGTTACAACTTGATTCTAAAGTTACATACAATAATGTCAGCTTAAATATGTTAAAGAAGTATCCTTCACATTATTTTTAATTATTATGTTAATTATAAATCCATCATTCATCGAAAAAGGTGTTAGACAAGCATGTGTAGCGTCACCTTGGCTGTTTAACCTATACATGGACAATTGTTTGAAAGATTTAAAAGATTGTGAATGGGGATTAAGTATGAATGAGTTACTTGTCAAATGTCTTCTTTATGCCGATGCCCAAGTAATACTTGCGTCATCAGCAGAAGAATTGCAGGCGATGGTAACTATTATGCATGGTGCTTTTGAGAGTAAAGGAATGAAAATAAATGTAAGCAAGACAAAAGTAATGGTATTTGAAAAGGAAGAGTGCGTGATGATGTGTAATATTATGATTGATGGAGAAAAAGTGGAGCAAGTGAAAGAGTTTGTATATTTGGGTGCTTTATTTACAAGGGATGGTAAACATGAGGGAGATATTGAAAGGAGAACAATTGCTGGCAACAAAGTGAATGGAGTTCTACGCATGTTTATGAACAGTCTAAATGTATCTGAAAAGGCATGTTTGGCTATTCATAGAAGACTATTAGTGCCCACATTAATGTATGGAAGTGAAAGTTGGATATGGCAAAAGAAGCATGAAAGCAGAATAAATGCTGTAGAAATGAGAGCACTGAGAAACATATGAGTAGATTAGTTTCAAAATCCTCTAAAATACTTTTCATCAAATAATGGTAAACCTCAAAAAACCATTTAAGACATAATATAAATGGACTATTTTAGCAGTGTTTGCAACAAACTGTTACTTTTGTGAGCTGATTTAATAGAATTTTAGTAGGTTTTGTTAAAAACTATCAGTGCAATGCGATAGAAGCACCGAAGGAGCTTCATATTGAATCGTAACATTATTTTTGTTCTGATATCATTTTGGTGGGTTTTGAAACTATACTCATATGTGGTGTGACTCTGAAAGATAGAATAAGGAATAGTGTGATTAGAGAGATATACGGCATGAAAGTGGATATAGTAACAAGAATAGAAAAGGGTATGTTAAGCTAACTTGGATATGTAGAAAGAATGGATGAGGAAAGACTGACTAGGAAAGTTTATAAGGCTAGTGTGAATGGAACAGTCGTAAGAGGAAAACCTAGGTAAACGTTTTTCGATCAGATCGGAGTTGTTCTGGATAAAGGCCAGGTTAAGAGCACCTTGAACCGACAGGCCTGTATGAGGAATGTGATGAAAGTGAATGAAGCCAGAGAAGTGTCAGGATCATAGCAAATGGAAATCCGTAGTCTCTGCCTACCCCTCTGGGAAACAGGCGTGAATCTATGTGTGTATGTATTATTAGCTTAACCGTTACTCAATCTCCAGGAGATACATAAGAATAGATTTTTTATTGTGTCTATAAAATGACAGACGATGTGATGATTCTATTAAATTTTTTAAATAATAACATAATTACCTGTACATTTGTTATATTAGAATAGCTACTACATGCTGTAAGAATTGCTCTTGTCAATCTTTGAGGATCTGGATGGACACTTAACAACTCTTTCACAAGTGCTTCTGCTACCCCTGACGGTCCAGCCGCCGTGATTGCACTTGGTAAAGAACTACTGCCGCCAGAACAACTGCTACGGATACGTAGACATACTGTAGGCACTGGAGTTGATGTAGCAGAATTATTTGAATTTCCAGCACCAGTTGAGCCGCCCTCTGGCAAGGCTGGATTAGGCATACCACTAGGTCTTAACTTAAATCTGAAATAATGAGTCATATAAATCTTTAGTCAATTCACAACAATGCTAGTAAAAATGTATTACCAAAATTTATTATAGGTATATTTACCTTGATGGAGTAGCTGCACTTTTTTGACCAGGAGGTTGTAAAGGGTGTCCAGCCCGGGCACACCAACCCACTGGGAATATATCCCTTGAATCATACCTACACCAGTAATCAAATGCACCTCTCCAACCATCAAATGTTACATGGATCTGATCATTCTTTACTGCTCCCACAGTTGCACAACAAATTAATTGTGGATTTTTCTTGTCCACTGCTTCCAGTTTTTGACCAACAACAAACACATTTGACTTTGGAGTTAACGGTTCAGGTTGAAAAACTTTAGGTGGTGCCATTTCTGCACCATTTAAAGTCTTGAGCAAAAACATAGGCCAGCTGCTAGCATTCATACGGAATCCAAGGGGTGGTTGCAACATGCCATCATTCTTTTCACAGTGCCCTATAGGATGAATGTCACCAGCATCAACAAGTCGCCAGAAATCATTTTTATTATCACTGCCATCCAGTCTCAACCTTAAACGAGGCCCTAGTACACCTACGACTGTCGCGATACATGTAGAAGTTAAGTTGCGTGGATCTAAGGCCTCTAGTTTCATTCCAACTTTGAAGTCATTTACAGGAGGCAAAGCTGCCTGTTTAAAACACTCTTGTGCCGCTGCTGAACTGCTTGTGTCCTTCATATATTCACTCCAGTCAAAAGCTTGATATATATCATAAAAGGAACCTGCAGAATTATTATTTGCATGATTTTCTGAGCCATTTGCTCCGTTGCCAGACTGTGGAGAAGTAGTTCGTTTTTCATTTTTCTTTTGATATTTATTCAAACAATACGTGGAACAAAAATTCTTACTACTTGAAGGTGCATTGCCTCGAATAACATTGTCACAATGAAGACAGGCGCCTTTACTGTAAGCCTGTCTGAACTCCGACAAACACGTTTCAGAACAAAACTCTTTTTTGCCGTTCTCTGTCGGCAACACATATTTGAGAGGTGTTTTACTTTCAGCACACCAAGTACAAGTACGTTTAGGAGGTCTTCCCGGTCCACGTATTTTGCCGGGAGCAGGCCCCGACGAGCCGACTGTGTTGTTTGACATCGTTCCGTAAGCGGCTTTTAACACATTATTACTATCCAACTTGTAATGTACAAAACTTTCCACTTACATTATATTTAATACATTCACAAAATCGC
Organism: Catocala sponsa; assembly: GCA_963564715.1. Lineage (NCBI taxonomy): Eukaryota > Metazoa > Arthropoda > Insecta > Lepidoptera > Erebidae > Catocala > Catocala sponsa. The sequence goes on along the minus strand of OY751338.1, from coordinate 12,490,448 downwards.
AATCGGTAAATATTAAATTATGTATTTTTACGCAAATATAAACAACGTCAGTACGTACTTATGACGCGCATCCAACGGCCATATTTGTTCTTCCTTTTTTTGTTTTTTTAGTCTAACAACACTTCGTCAATAATTATGTAAACGGCGCTAGTAGTAAGTAGCCGGGGAATCCGGGTATACTGTTTACTACTGGCGTACTTACGTCCTTATACATCAGAAGAATTTGAAATATATTATATTGTTACTGTTGCATATAATATGACATCCAAAAAGAATGACAGAAAAATATAAGTTTATTATATTTATTTATTTTAGTAGAGGGGAACATTACGTTTACGTAAATACGTAATGTTCCTCTCTAATCTCTGAATTCTTGTCACACCCTACTCTGCTGTCACCGATGTTTTATTATCTTATCTGTACCGTGCATGAATTTTAGGTTATATTTCAACCTAAAATAATTATTGTTGTTTTGATGATATCTTGTATAATAAAAAGAATGATGTCTCAAAATTCAATAAATAGAATCTTATGTAACGCAGAAACAGCGGAAAAGAGACTATCTGAATTAAAGAGCAAGGTTAGTGACCCATACAATAGGTACAATCTACGTTCTACAATACATTCTAACCTACTCTAATTTCATAAAATGTTAGTCATAATATGCCTGTATACAAAATAACATGTTACAGAGGGTAATTTTAGACCGGACAGGGTAGTCCGGTACCAATACAGATGAATAGTGTATGCGACACCGGCATCTTCTTATATCGATTGCCGCGCGCAGTGTTCCATCCACGTAATTGGTACCCTATTCCTTTGCTTTCTCAGTACCTTCTCTTGATAGATATTTCTCATAAATAGTGACTTGAAGCAAGTTGGCAACTAATTATTCTGTCTATAGACAGACTAGTTAGTTGCCAACTTGTTAGAAAAGACAGAGTAATCGATCTTATTCCTCCCTTCCTATATGGTAGGCAGAGAATTCATAAGTGATTTTGCAATTTCATGGCAAGCATTTTAGGGATTATCTTATGTTGCGGATGTTTAGGGATCACATTTTTTTTTTTAGACTATTGCTTGTAATAACAGTGTAACCTTTACCTAATCTTCCAGATTATGGCAAGGCAATTAATATAATGTGTTTTCCCAGTTTTGTAGGTTTAAGTATCTATATAATAAAAATATGTTGATGTATTTCAGTTACAAGAATTAAAGTCTATAGAAGTTGGAAAAAAAATTAGTGAACTAACAGCAGAAAATAAGGTCCTTGAGTCTAAAATTAAATTTGCTAAAGCTGAATTAATACAGTTGGAAACAGCAAATGGCAAAAAACAGTACCCGATACCTGGCAAAGGCAGTTCTAATACCATACAGGTATCTTCCACTACAAACCAGGTAACTTCTGTCACAGACCAAGCACCTTCTGCAACAGTCAAGGAGACAGCTAAAAAAGTTAAAGAATCAAATGCAAAGAATAAGTCTGCTGAACCAGTAGTGGCTGCAAATATCGATATCAGAAAATTGGATTTGAGAATTGGTAAAATTATAGAAATAAATAAACACCCTGATGCTGACACTTTGTATGTAGAAAAAGTTGACTGTGGAGAAGAGAAAGCGCGCACTGTAGTATCTGGTCTTGTAAAACATGTACCAATTGAGGAGTTACAAAACAGAATGGTTATGATTCTTTGTAACTTAAAACCAGTAAAGGTATGTATTAAGTATTAATGTTTATTTTTTCATATTCTTTTGTTGTAGGTAGGGATAATGCAAATGTTGTGACAAAAAATATCATTAATATATAAAAATATTTACTTACATTTCAGAAGATATAATTAGTACATAATTTTACTTCCTAATTAAATTTTAATATGACAACACTTTATTTTCAGATGAGAGGAATCACTTCTGAAGCTATGGTTATGTGTGCTTCAGCTCCTGAAAAAGTAGAGGTCTTAATCCCACCTAATGGAGCAACTCCTGGTGATTTGGTCCATTGTGAGGGATTCCCAAGAGAACCAGAACCTGTACTTAATCCCAAGAAAAAAATATTTGAAACTTGTGCCCCTGATCTCATGACAAACAATAACAAAGTTGCCTGCTACAAAGGCAGCCCTCTAGTTATTCCAGGTAAAGGCCCAATACTGGCACCAACCTTAAAGGAAGTCAATATAAAGTAAATGTAAAAAATAAATAAAAGCTAAACAATTTTTAAATTAAGAAAATGACTTCATGAAGTGCAAAAGATAATAAAATAAATAACATACATACAAAGTTGTTTATTACTTAAAGGATTCACACAAATAAAACGACACTGTAAGCAATATCAACAATATTTATATTACATCTCTAATATGTGGCTTCTATACAACAATTATTTGCGATCATTAATTACTATGTAGAAATTTAATTTCCAATTCAGATAGAAAAATAGATGTGACATTAACATTAAGACCACAAAGATTCTATGTCTATACTAATGGGGCAAATGGAAAGTAATATAATTCTCTCATTTTTCTATTCAATTCCTTATTTTGTGGTCTTAAGTTTATTTGTGTTCAGTTTTAAAATTTTAACATGTGTTACTTTACATCTGTATGCTAAAATAGTGTCATTGAAAAACTACCTACTCCAACATCAACATATTATGAGCCAGTAGGAAAATATGTCTTTATAATTAATTAACAAATGTGCAGGCAAGCTCGGTTCAAAGTGAATGATCATATTATAGGCCAGTCACCACAACTGTGTCAAATAACATTCATTATATTATTATACCTAATTTAACAATAACCTACATTTAATTTTGTGCTTTAGAGTTTACATAAAATGTATAACCAAAAACAGACAATGCTTAGCTTCTTTAAAAGTGCACCTCTATTATACTATAAATTAGGTGGGTAGTTGTAAACAGATATCCAATTGATTATTATGCTGCTATGAATCTTAAAGTTCCACCTTACAACATTTTTGTAATAGTATTGATAGAATGCAACATCAACCTTATTACATCCTATAATTTATTACACGACATCTTAGACCCTTTAGTAGCCTATTATCAGTTGCAAATGTAAAATAATGAATACATTTAAGGAAACATACATTTTAAATTCTTCTAGATCACAGCTAAATATAGAAAAATCAGGTTATATTAGTTACATAAGATAAGATTTTTACCACACGTTAAGGTGCAAGTTATTATAGCCATGATAAAGCATGCTTTTAAGCTGTCATTGCACTTCGATGGCATAGAAAGGAAAATATTGCAGATCTTTTGTCTATAAGATAAGCACAGAGTCGAGATAAGTGGCATACGCAATAACCGTGAACTACGAGTGTAGCTGATCATCGCATGGTTACATAGTAACGATTCAAGAATACATACTATTTACCATTTTATAATATAATGTTGATGTGGATTCTTTGTTTCTGCGAATAAAAGCAATATACTTACTCATTAGCCCGTATAGGCAACATACAATGTTAAGTAAGCCAGAAAGGGCTCGGAGCAACTATTTGTGGGCCCCGAGCCATTCGTGGGACTCTCTGAGAGCACCGTAAAGGCAGCTTTGAATGCACACGGCAATGAAAAACACAGGCTAGAGTGGATGGCCCTTAGGGGTCTGGAACACTCCAAGAAATTCATTGCAAACGGAGCCACAGGCTTCACCCGGAGGTTCTGCGGGTATAGCAAGAGCCAAATGCGCCTGCTCACAGGAGCGTTCACTGGCCATTTTGGCACCAAAGACTTCCTGTGTAGATTGAGATTGACACACGATTCGATCTGCAGAACCTGTGGTGAACAGGACGAGTCCATATCGCACCTACTGTGTGAATGCGACGCGTTGGCTGGACTTAGGATGGGTCTGATGGGATTGGCATATCCAAACCCTGAAGACTTCAGGCTTCTCGCTCTGTATTGTACACTGCAGCTAATGCAGTACATTCATAAGAAGATAGCTAAGGGATGAATCTTGGGGCTGACACAAAAGATCCCACTGGGTCGAAGTGTCGCCGGTCTGTACTGACTGGCCCCCACACACAAGATAAGATAAGATGTTAAGTAAAATACAATCAATAATTTTGTCGTACTAAGTATTTACTATTAGAACATGATGATTTTTTTCTAATTGGATATAGCAAGACATGTGTAGATATATTTAGTGCCGGTAAACTATTATTATTAAGAACTGTATCATTTTCCTGTCTTATCAACACTCACTTCCTAACCACCTTTAACACAATCCAACCATCCATCCATCCTTAGGCTTCCCCCCTCTGCTCCAAAACCTTACACTCAACATAATCCTCGTCGCATGGCCATTCACGTCACGACAAATGACTATGCCTTAACATTTTTGTCACTGCCTCATGCTCGTTAGACATTCTAGAAGAATCTCAAAAAAATCGTACTATCATTAACACTTGAAACATTCATCTCAACATTCACATATTATGAACACTCCAGTCCTTGCGAAACTACTTTTAATAATACAGACATTGTGGATATAAAAACCAAATAAAACATTGCATTCCTGGGGACTGACCTATATAAATTTATAATCTATTGGTACATATATAATATACTTACCTACTATGTTCTAATATAATATTAAGTACTTACTACATATATAAATAAATATATTGTTTACTTTGTTTAGTTCAGTGCCATTATGCAAATTAGAAAGTATGATTTGATTTTATTTAAAATACCAATACGTAAAACATTTGCGTAAATAAGTTCGAGGCTATTAAGTTTATAGGTAACCATTCTCTTTAACTTTATTGGCAATGTATCATATTGGATGGAGTAATACATTATTACTTATTTGAATCCGTAAAAATAAATTACATTGTAAACGGATAAAAATAAAATATAATATAGATAGGTACATAAAGAATGGAGATTTTTTATGAATTTGCAATTGCTTAAATAATGCGCAGAAATATAACGTCTCTACTTATATGTAATATTGTGAAAGTTAATAACTACTCTATATGAAGACAAATTGGACAAGTGCTTCTTAACATTGTTAGTAATAAAGTTGAACATTTCTGACCATGTTTTCCAAAAATGAGGACTCTGACATAGGAGCAGTGTATGCTACACCTGAGATCTTTTATCTATTCTTAGTACCTGATGTAAACACGAATTATATTCAATAGTATTGTTTCGGGGCATAAAGAGTCACTGTTGGTAGGCATTTCAATAATGAAGTACACAAAGTCCTCCAGTCGCAAATACTGGATACTTCAAACAAATGCAAATTGACACTAGACGTTGCTAAAGAGGTCAAATTACCGACGAACACGATATTTAGCGTCGGGCAAAGCGAGTCAAGGCCTCATTTACTTAGACACGGGGCGTTGCGCGTCTCCGTAAAATGAGGCCTAAGCCAGGGCAACTCCACGAATAAAATATAATTAACTGATAAATGAGTAATCAATACAACTGCAATTAACTTTGAAAGAAAATATCCTTAATTTCTTTTACATTTCGACAAATTTTTATTGTTAATTCGTTATAGCACTTTTAGTATAACCGTGTAATTTTATAATTGATTGCAAATAGAAAAAATATTTGTAAAATATGTCTCGTCGCAAGTAATTTTTTTAATAGTATATACTATTATTACTATAATAATTTATTATGGATGGTCGTTATAAGAAGAATAACTGAGTAAATTAATCAAAGATAAAACAAAGGACTGCAGAAATCAGTCTTAACTTTAACTGAACATGATTAAGACTAATTAGCTCCATACAATTACAATCATTCCATTAATCAATATTAGACTGCCTTATATAAATTACTGATTCTATTATGAACGTGTAATATATTCTACTAGATAAATACAATAACATTTTGAAATCCATAAACATTACCTAGAAATAGATCAAGAAGAGTATAATCCTTTCAACATATTATTCAATTTACATGTTGCTTGTGCAGATATGTCTGATGTTGAATGTGTTTCATGCCAGTCATAATAATCTTAATTTATTCTATACGTTCGATAAAATTGACCTACGTTAAGATTACGTCGACCAGGGTCTTATCTCCTATTTTTTATAAGTAGGTAGTTAATAAATTCTGCGTGCTACTAAACTACAAATTTAGCAGAAATTGTAAGAATGCAAGTAGCAAATTAAAAACAACCAATTTCATTGCCCGATTTAAAAAAGCCACGCTGGGCATTCTACGTGACATTATTTACTTTTGAAAATGTGTAATTATCATTGTGAAAATGTTTGTGAAGTAAGTACCTGATTCAGTTAAATAAACAATTATTATCTTAATCTTTCTCCATTTTTCTGATGGTATTATAGCGTTATTTTATGCTACGTTGTTTACGTATATGCAGCTATATTTTGCGATTATTTTATTGCCAATTATGTTATCGATTGCGGCTTCTAAAATTGGCTGGTTACTAAATTAGCAATGGCAATAAAAAGCAGTTGCGTGATCTTAGATGATAATAATAAAAACATGCTGTAGAGTTTTGTTTTTTTACTGCCGTACTTGATGTGAATTAGTTGTGCAAATATTCAAAGCAATTACTGACTTAATAACGTTTCTGAGGGCTGTGTCGTTTAGATACTACGGGTGTTTTTGTTTAATATCGCTGTGAAAAGATAACACTTTTTCAAGGTACCTATACAATCTGGCAGCCAATTTCCGAGGTTATCTGATATTAATAAAACTCAGTTTTCATATCATCATCAATAACTAATGATAATGTAATAGCATTACTGCTGGGTTGCCTAATAAAAATAAGCGCAATTACCTGTTATTAAAACTATTAAAGAGGATGCATCACATCGCATGCTTTCAGCTGCTATAGAATGCTATTGTCAACGCAGTTGGTATTTTTTTATACGGAATGGACAGGTCGACTGTGAACCCCATTGTCGTTGCGTGTTTTCTGGACGAAAACCGCTGCCCGCGTTTCCGACTCCCTATTTTCGGTCACCAACCAAATTCATCAGTTTTCGGTACTATCTAGGTACACTCGCGGCTCATCAGTACCTATTCGCATGCTAAAGCATCCGTATACATGTTTGTATCGCATGCGTTCGGTTGATATTAGCGTCCCTTCAAATACGCTGATACTTGTATGTATCTTTTAACATGTAAAATCAAGAGCTACACCCAAACACATAATACGAAAACGTAAAAGCTTTTTCAAGCGGCAATGAGAATTGATACGTAAGCTTCGATCAACAATAGCAACGAGATATCGGGTCACGTACAAAATCAAAGCTAAATGCTGTCCGAGTCCGCGTGACAATACGTACACCTACAGCTACATTTGTTTACTAACAAACAAGTTTTACAACAGTTAATTACAACCATGGGTCCTAGTAATAAAGTCACAAATCTTCAAAATATTAACTAATACTTACGATCATTCGTCACAATACATAAAACGAGCACAGCACAACATTTAGTGTGAAATCAAACTTAAGCGCCAATAAATGAAGTACTTTTGCCCGTTATTGCCTTGAGAGCTACCTCGTTTTGTTTCGTTTATTTTGTTATAAAAGTTTGTGCGTGTGTTGGCGAGCCTTGGCCAAACATTTGTAGCCGTGCGCGGTGGTTTAACATCGGTAATTTTGTGCAAAATTTGATATTATTTTTTAGTTTAACGCTTAAATTATAACTTATTCTTCATGTAATTTCCGAAAGTAAGATACTCCAGCCGTTAAATTGCTTTTTCGGGCATTGTTTTTGCAACTTTTGAATACACACTGCGGCGTTGTGAGACATGTTTACATTGCCTGAGTTTCAAGCGAGGCTCACAAAGCTCACGTCTCATGTGCGTTCTTATTTACCGAGACGTATTTTTTGCGCCGACCCGATATCTAGTTGCTATTGTTAATCGAAGTGCGTAAGATCTCAGAAAATAGCTGCGTCTATTTACTAGTTACCTACAGTAACACTGGACCAAACTTTCTTCTGAGGCAAAATACCTTCCGATTAACTAAAATGGCAAATAACTACGAGACTAATAATGCATAGGTATACAATGATTGGCCCCACTAAAACTACATTTCCTACTACGACATTTGCCTGTAGGTACGTGTTTGTCGCTCAATATTTACCTACGTTTAACATCTAGGCTTTTATTAGGCTACTCGGTAGTAATGTCAAATTTATTATTATTTATTCAAATCGAATTTAATTACAAACAGATAGCTGCAGAACTTAGCTGCCAGATCTTCTACTAGTGTGGTAAAATCAATTAAATTTGTCGTGCCGTCTAGCTAATTAGGTACTACTGAATTCGTGTAACAACAGGCATAAAGAGTACCTCTTTACGATATTATTGCCACTCACAATTCTCCGCAATAAATAGCGGTTGCAGCACCTTTGACGTGCATGTTTACAAGAGCAGAACTTCTTTCTGAATAAATACGGTAAATTTAAATTCTTTTGCTACTTGAAATGCAGACCAGATAACAACTGGCTTGTCACTAAGATAATTTAATTGAACAATATTTTAAATAATTATTTTAATATCAATTCCTTTTTGATAGACATGTAATCTATCCACAGATTTATGATTGACTACCAACAGTTTATATTATATTGAAGAACGGTCAGTAATTCCAATATCCATTACAATATTTATCATAACCGTAGGCGTCATAATGACCGATTGATCATTACAATAGCAATATGACAATAGCACAAAAGATTTTGATAAACATTATAACCACGAACGTGAGATTGGTATTTTAATTATATAATGCTAGGCGCACCTTATTGTTCTATTATAAAGACGAAACTACAATTCTACGTATTTTCACTTGGTTATAATATAAAGTTAGGAATAAAACGACCTAGTCTTTGGTAAACTCTCAATCACCATAAAATTAATTTACATTGCAAAAAGTATAATATGAAATTACAATAGTTATTTTCCGACCAGCGAGAATCGATAAATTAACTGAAAAGTTTGTACTTAACCAGAAAAAACACTGGTGCCCACAGAGAAAAATATATTCGTCCAGATCCCTTTATCTTTTACACAGTGGTAAGTTACTAAGACACTACCTAATATTATTTATATATTACCTCATAGGTACGCTTTGATCGATTATGTTACCCACCACAAACTTTGCATCCAACGTATAAGCTATAATAAATAACCGAAGGTTTAATAATGAAATAGTTTTTAAATAGCTACATCAACCAGCTTTTGCTATGTTATATCTGATAAGTTCATAAAAATAAAATATTACATAAACGTAGGCATTCATAATTTAAATCAAAACTCGCCGGACAGACAAGTAATACTTCAAATTTACTATTATTACGAAGACATATTATGCAAAATTATTAACAAAGATTCTAGATATATGTATGTTTTAACATACAATTAATAATAATTATTAGATAGTTTGGCATGAATAAGATAGTGGCTCGGTATGCAGCATAATACTGAACATATTGTAGAAAGTTAAACTGTAAGTAGTATTTGTCAAATACCTAATCGATTTAAGCTAATTTTCTTTTTTACAAATCGTGCTCCAAATATATTATATTGAAGAATGAGCGAGGTCATTACTGAATATGATTTGGCTGATCACCACGATCGCCGCCTGGATACTTAAATGTAAACTACCTAGACATCCGAGTGAACCGCATCTAAATCAATTTCGTTAACTTTATTTTTCTTGGATGCTTTGGGCGCAGATTCGTGTTTATATTGTTTAATTATTATATAAACACGTTTTATCATAGGACGATCGTGTACCATTAATATATAAATTATTTAGCAATTAGAAATATATTGAATTAATTATAGATACGATAATTCAAAATAAGTAAAGCATAGGGAATGGCACAGTTAAGTTATAGCGAAACAACAACGTTAATGATTTCATATCGAAACTATCTCGTTACATACTGACCTACTATCGACTAATGCATATAACAAAAATAAACAAATATTTTGACTTAACCTACATAATATAGTTTTATTATACTAAACGACAGTAAAATACAATTTTAATAAGAAATACAATGAGGTTAATTGAAAGTGTATTATGTTTTATGAGCAAGTTAGGCCTTATTGATATGAAGATGATAACGAATATTCCACCACATGTGAAAAATAGTAGGTATAAGTAGTTTGTAATAAATTGTTCTCATAAAATAAATTTAGTTAAGTATAAAATTATTGTGTGGTGAAATATAGATATGGTAAAATGAATTTATTGACGAAAATAGTGTTCCAGCTTTAACACATCAAATTTTCCACAAGTATAAAGATTTTATCATAAAATTGCAAAAATATAGACAGACATTGTATGTAAATATATCGTTCAGATGGGTCTATCTGTCTTATAAATTTATCGACCGAAAAGTGTCACTTATTGGTAGGTATGTTATACTTAAATCTAATGATACTTACTGTCTTACAAAAATATAAATAATATTTTACTATATATATAACATCAAAACAAAGGAAATTTGCGACAACTATGAGTATCTACAAGAATATTTATCAAGAAATGCTTATAAATACAATACTGTATAAAAATAAATACAATCAATAAAGATATTTTTTTAAGTGTACAAAGATAAAATAATATTGCACATTTATACATCCATTTTACAGATTTATTATTGTGTTTTAGTACATTCCCTAAAACAAATTAAATGTATCTACTAAAAACGTAAAATGGAACTATTTGTAGCATTATAAAATAGAAACAGATAACAAAAAAAATGGCACAGAGAAGTAATCTTACCAGAAGTAAAATAATAATAGGTGGGCATGCACAATTCTTATTCACTTTATGTTATCTGCTTATAGCGGTAAATATTTTTGGAGGAAGACGACTTTCATAGGTCACAACTTTAAAGCTCTTTTTCGCATCGCTACCATTCTGATGTGACACCAATTAACAATAACTAAATGTAACGTTGCGCCGCCGCCGTCGCACTTTTGAAGATACTTGCACAGTATTGATTGTATGAATACAAACTATATAAACGTGTACGGGTGCCCTTGTATTTATTCGTCCACACACTTTGTGCCGTACGAATACGAACGTTTTTTTTACATTACTTGCACGTAGGTATCAAGTAGGTATTTTATAGACCGCTATTATTTTTTTTGCTTGACTTTTAAATAGAAAATATAGTATGAAAAAGGAAAGCCTTTGCATTGTAATGTATTTTCAGGCAATACGGTCCTATAACTACATATCATGAATATGTCTGGAATGTCTTAAAAACAATCATTTGTTCACGAAAAATCTAAAAAAATAAAATACTATTTCGATCACATTCGTTATGGTGCAACGTTTCAATTTCTTTTTATATATATAAAATACTTATAAAATTGTTAAGAACTAAAACTGTTTGGATAGATAAACTAATACTTTGGTAAAAATTTCGATTCAACGACGACAAATATATAAAACCGTTTGTCGCGCAGGTATTTCATCGCATTTCCGCACCTACACATCAGTATAGACTCCGTCAAGCGGGCTAGTTCTTACATTCATATGTATTTTTTAACACTACCTTGCAGTACCTATCACGAGATACTCCGTAGTATCACTGAAATGTCGGATAGTAGTTTAGAGTTGCGTCGGCGGAAAACGTCGCTGCGGTTTACTGCGGCGCTGGGCGAGAGTCGACTGAGACACGGGACCCAGTACTTGCGGCGTCAACGGAGACGACGTCAATGCCTAAAACACGGAGAATAAAGTTTAATAAAGCGTCTCCACGAATACCTTCGGTAACCCAACTCTCAACTCACCACAACTAAATTTTCTGGAAGTCGTTACAGAATAAATGAGTACTAGAGACACGAGGCATCATTTACTCGGAGATCGTAGGAAAATACCTACTTGGAATGTAAGATCGACGGCGCGACGCAGGTCAGCGGCGGGCGGCGCGGCGTCGTGCGCGGGCGGCGCGGGCGGCGCGGCGGGCGCGGGCGGCGGCGCGCACAGCCACGCCTCGCGCGCCAGCTCGGCGGCGCGCGGGCGTAGCGCGGGCTCCAGCTGCAGCATGCGCCGCACGCAGGCCCGCGCCCCCGCCGACACCGAGCGCCAGGTGCCGCTCGACAACTCCACCTACAATCATTACTCATTTCATTTTGTAACAGACGACACCCGCTATTGAAACAATTCCTGTGTCTGCATGAGTTGTTGCCGTATACTCAGCAGTTCACTACCTTAAGTATGGTTGATGAATGATGGAAATTAAAAATGTCTAAATCGTACCTATATGTAATCAGAATACATTCAATCATCATTCGATATATAAGAAATAATTAATACAATGAAAATGCCAAATATTTGCTTTATTTTTATTTCAGAAACCTGAATGCTTGCCTCGCAAGTGCGACTTACTCGCACAGCACGATATCTCTGGAACCTAATATCGTAAACAAGCATCCGCCAACCAAATATTACATCAAACTGATCTCAACCTAACGTCGCTACAGTATGGTTAATTTCAAATTGATTGATGCTACCCGACGCCGGCATTATTGTATCAAATCATTTAAACCAATCTGTTCTATAATTTTTAGATCTCGCGACTTTTATATGAGAATGTTCTAAGATTTTCTACATAGAACTTTATCGATACACATAGCGAATGCGTATACGATATATATTGCGTATACGGGTTGAATATTATTAACACTTCTCAATTTTGAAACCAAATGAAAATATGACAAACCTTTCCTGATTCAATTCTCGCCAGAATAGCTTCCGGTGTATCATCCCCAGTCGACGCAAACGGAGTCCTACCAGACAGCATAATGTAGGCTAACACACCTGGAACAGTGTTATTATTATTACTAGCCAACCCGTGCCCACTTCGTTGGGCGTTGATTATATTTTTGTGATGCAATTATGTTGTGTCTTAGTAGGTACTAAGTTTTATCAGGGTCATTGTTTAGAATTAGAGTATACACAGAAGCTTAGAAGCAAAAAATAATAACAAACGCAAATTAGAATTATTTTTGAGAAGAAATCAGACAAAATATAGAAATATCGAAACAGAAATAGTTCTGAAAAGAACTTTTGACCTAAACGGCATCCGGAAAGAAATTTTAAAATTAAAAGTTAAATAACTTGTGAGGTTAATAAACCGAACATATTCCCGGGCCAGCCAAGATGAGATGCTAAGCAAAATATAACAAACATATGTATTTGAAAATCACTAATTTTTAAACAGGGTTGTCAAACATTTCATTATATTTTCGTAAAACGGGACTTGTTGATCTATTCCGGCATCTTGAAGTGCGCGCGCTGGGTGCCAGGGCCGGTGAGGTGTTGTCGCTTGTCTGCCGCTCGTGTTGCGCTCCCTCCGCCGTGGTAACTGCTGCCGTCACCTCTGTCATGACTACTGCCGCCTGTCCTGACATATTCGGACTTGCTTCTGTATTACGATTTTGTCGTCTCTGTTTGCACCAATCATGTGGGATGCGCCGTAATAATATGACTGTACCGATTAGCAGTAACATACCAAATATGATATAAATCATCGTGTAATGGTATATATCGTGAAACGTTACAGTCTCTGGCTGAAAACTTTCACTATTTTGCATGGCCTCTATCTTGCTTCGAATTTCTTCGGCTGTTTCTTTAAACATCAAATGCGACTTGTTAGATATTTTATATATAGGAATGCTAATGTTAATTATGTGATTAATTGGCGCAATAGTAGGTGTGTATAAGTTGGGTGAAATACGTAGCTCGCTTGTATGAGGTTTGTGAGGATATAGCGTAAATTCTACCGTCTTGATTAAACAACCGTGACCTACACTCAGTAGTCCGGTACCCGTCAGCTGGTGCGCGGTAATCTGATCGTCGCACATTGTTTGTACATTGCACCGTTCGCAACACGTATATATGTATGTGTTGATTATGTAACTGTCTTGCCATACATTCTTACATAATATTTCCTTCAATATGCATTCTTGATTTTGTTCTTCACACAGATTTTTGTCACTCTTCATCTGGTATTCAGGCTTCTGACTATGACAAAAGTACTCTTCTTGTACGAAACAGTCCTTGATATCTGCTTCACTCATGGGTATAAAAGTGCCCTTTCTTATATTCAGAGCCACGTAATCTGACACCGGCGATATCAGGTAGGTTTTGTTTTCATGATGTTTAGGAACGGGTATCAATTTGAAGATCTCGAACGTCTCTCTACTGGTAAGAGGTATTCTTATTTCGAACAATAAATACTCTTTCAGCATCCTTGCTTTGACCTTGAAGAGATTATACAACTTGCGTATGTCTGAGTGGGTGTTGTCGACAGGCAACGAAACATCCTTGGGAAGCTTGCTTGAGATCGTGTTCAACTCACTAATTAATTGATCTGGCGTTACTAGGTGTAAGTTGATGCGGCCTTGATAAACATCCATAATTGTATCCATTATTGTATTTTGTAAATCTTTCAAAGTGTTCAGGACATTTGTCGCTATTAAAGACCCAATTGTGAAATTATTTAGGAGGCTACTTGTTTTAGCGGTGTTCTTCATCTCGTATATAGCTCTGTCTAATGCTATCATATGGTGATTTATAATTTTGTGTTGTTGGTTCATTGCACTCTCAGTACGTTTTAAAAGATCGTTTTCGGCTTCTATGATAGTCGTTTGATTTTTCCAGAGATTTATCATGTGATTTTGATTTTGTTGTAGTAACTCAATGTCCTTTTTGTACTGTTCGGCAAATCGGTTGTCTAATACCCCGAACAAAGTGTTAGCAAGATATCCGACTCCATTTATAAGGCCTCTCTTGTTATGTTGTTGTCTGGCCGATGTCTGAGTCGAATCGAATTGCTGACTCGCTAAAAGTTGATTGTAGTGTTCGAGTTCTTTATATCCATGACGTAACTGGGATACTATTGTGTTACATTGACCTTGCCCTTGCATTGTTTTGCATGACGTATCGAGCGTTTGTATATACGATTCGAGTGCCTTGTTGCCTTGCAGAAAGGGGTTCATGTCATAGTAAATAATGAGTTTCCACTCATCCTTGATAAATAGCATGTTTTATATTTTTTCAAGGTATAGGCCTTGATTTTCTCTAAATTGAGTAATATTAACATGTGCAGAGGAGATGGTTAGAAATAACATAAATGTTATGAGCAACGAAGTAAAAAGGCCTTTCTTGGTACTTGTTATAGACTTCGTTCTGGGTGATTGCGCTTGCTTATTCAGATTGCTAACATTGCAAGTCGCTTCGGTATTATATTCGTGACTGACCAGTCTTGACAACTTGATAATCGGTCTTTTCATATAGGCACTCTTAGTCTTCAGTGTGACAACGCGGACAAAACCATCTTTCCCAGGATGAAGTTCCATCACTCGGCCCATGATCCACTTGCTAGGCGGTAGGTTTTCCTCATGAACAAGAACCACATCATTCACCTTGATATTTTCCTTTGGGTATTTCCATTTTGACCTTGACGTCAGCTGGGACAGATATTCTGTGTGCCATCTCTTTCAAATGTCTTGCATAATTTTTTGAGTTAGACACCAGCGCGTTCTGTGATTTCTTTCACTAGGTATAAGCGTCAATAATGGGCCACTTGATAGCAAGTGGGATGGAGTTAAGTACTCTAAATCCTCCGGATCTTCTGTTAAAGCGCTCAAGGGCCTTGAATTTAAGCATGCCTCGATCTGCATCAGCAGCGTGGAGAACTCCTCGTAGGTAAGTTTTTGTTCTCCTATCACTCTCTTGAGGTGAAACTTAAAGCTCTTCACTGCTGCCTCCCATAGACCCCCTGCTGATGGCCATGCGGGTGTGTTGAAGTGAAAGGTAATATCCATATCAGCTAACTCTTGCTGTAGCTCGCCATGAAAAGTTTGCAGAACTTCCTTGTATTCTTCATGTAAAACTGTACAGGCACCGACAAAATTGCGCCCATTGTCGCAATAGATATCGCTTGGCGTACCCCTTCGTGCGGCCATCCTTCGTAGAGCTGCAATAAATGAGGATGTGGTCAGATCGGAGACCAACTCTAGGTGTACGGCCTTGGTCACCATACACGCAAATACGGCTACATATCCTTTTGTGGTTTTTATACCACGACCCTTGTTGGCTTTCAAAAGGACATGCCCGGTGAAATCTACGCCCGTGTGCTTGAAAAGACGAGAAGGACAGACTCTTGCTACAGGTAAGTCCCCCATTATTTGCTTTTGCATGCTTGGCTTTTGTTTTTTACATGTTACACAATGACGTATATATTTCTTTACTGTGCTAGTTCCCCTTAGTATCCAATACTTTTGTCGCGTGAATGCCAATGTTATTCGAGCTCCGCCGTGTAATGTGCGCTCGTGGGTATTATTTATTATCAATTCTGTTAGGCGATGATTTTGCGGTAAAATAATTGGGTTTTTCATGTCGGGACTAATATAGGCGTTCCGCAGCCTCTCCCACGCGGAGAATCTCATCATCGTCTAAATATGGATTTAAGTTGATAATATTACTTTTCTTGGATATAGGTTTCTTTTGTTGCAGTTTGCATATTTCATCTTCAAATATTTCACCTTGAACTTGGTTTATTATCCTTTTTCTTGCCTCTCGTAATTCCGATATAGTAAGCCATGATACAGTTCTTCTATCATGTTTTTTCGTGACGAAACGGTACACCCATGCAAGCACCTTTGTAAGTTTTGTAAATGAGCTATATTTTTCTATCATATCCTTGATAATACTATTGTAACTGCAGTGCGTGATGACATTAACTTGCTTCAGCCTTTTCACTTCTTCTTTGGTAGTGTAAATGCGTTTCTCTTGAGTTACATGTTCCGTAGTGGATAGCCATGCCGGGCCCTGCCACCATAACGGATGTTGCCTTAATTGATTTGCTGTAAGTCCGCGGCTGGCGCAATCTGCAGGGTTCTCTGTGGATTTGACATAACGCCAGCAGTCAGGTGGCATGATTTCAACAACTTGGCGTACTCTGTTTGAAACAAATGGCTTCCAGCGGTCAGGATTCCCTTGTAGCCACCCAAGCACCGCCATGGAATCAATCCAACCATAAATCTTCACTTCTACGTCTGGTGAAAGGGCTTGCTTGATTTTCATCATAACCTTGGAAAGCAGTAAGACTCCACTCAGCTCCAGTCGTGGTAAGGCAATTTCTTTATTGCAGGGAACGAGTCTAGACTTTCCAACAATTAATTTTATATATGGTTGACCCAATTTCATTATCTTGCTATAAACAACGCAAGCGAATGCTTTTTGCGACGCGTCGCAAAAACCGTGTAATTCGAGTTTACACGTGACTTCGCAGCCTAACCATCGTGGTATTTCGATATTATTTATATCAATAATATCACTTTTTATTGTTTGCCATTCTTGATATATATCCTTAGGGAGCTTGTCATCCCAGGACATGCTTGTTTTCCAAACTTGTTGAAATAGCAGTTAGATTTTGGTAGATAGCGGAGTTAACCATCCCAGCGGGTCAAATAGTTGAGAAATAGCAGATAGCAGCGATCTTTTCGTGTCTTGAATGTCCTTGTCGACTTTGTATTGAAAAACGAAAACATCTTTTTCAGGATTCCAGAGTAAACCGAGTGTCTTGGTAGACTCAGTTTGCTTAAAATTAAAATTGCACTGCCCTTGTTGGCTGGTATTGTCTGACAATTCTTGATAATTCGACTTCCATTTTCTCAAATTAAAGCCCCCATCTTTCATAATACTTATAAGATCTTCTTTCATTTTCAGGGCAGATTCTAATGAAGGCATTGCTAGAATCAAATCGTCCATGTAAAAATTATTTTCCACAATTTGAGCGGCCTCGGGGTATTTGTCCTTTTCGTCACTTGCTAATTGACGTAGGGTCATCATTGCGAGATAAAGCGCGGCCTTGGTGCCGTAAGTAACTGTAGTTAACTGGAAATGCTGCAGCGGATTCTGAGGGCTATCTCGCCACATTATTCTTTGAAGAGGTTGGTCATCTTCGTGTAGCCAGATAGCGCGAAACATTTTTTCACAGACAGCGGTAAAGGCCACTTTATATTGCCTCCACCCTAAAATTAATGTGAAGATATCCTTTTGTAAGTTCGGGCCCGTATACATGCAATCGTTCAGACTTAACCCACTGGATGTTTTTTGCGATGCATTGAAGACTACTCGTAGTTTTGTTGTACTAGAGTCGTCCCGTAGTACGCAATGGTGAGGTAAATAGCAATCGAGTCCGGGCATAATATTATTGTAGTTAATACGTTTCATATGTCTTAATTCTTGATATTCATGTATAAACAACTTGTAGGCTATTTTTAGCTCGCTATTTTTATTCAATTTTTTCTCTATCTGATAAAATTGGGCGATAGCCTGGTGCTTAGATTGGCCCAATTCATTAATGTTAGACTTAAGGGGCAGTCTAACTATATATTTGCCATCGTTCGACCTTGTTGTCGTAGCTTTATAAAAATCAATACATCGAGTCTCTTCTGTTGAATATGACTCATTTGCCGATACATCTTCTATTTCCCAGAACTTTTGTATGTCTTGAAGATTGTTAAGAACTACGTTGCACTGAAGAGATTGTACCTTGCCGCACAAAATCCGCATCCAATCCACATCGAGACGAGTTTCTTTGGCGATTGGTGACATGTTACAATTCTGTATATTCCGCTCATAATAATATTGGAATAGATATCGGCTCCAAATAAGATGTCGATGGGCTTGCTAATATTGAAATCGGAATCTGCTAATTTTATTTTTTGTAATAACTCCCATGTTGGACGTGCGAATGAAACATTAGGTAAGTTTCTTGTTAAACCTTTCATAATGTAAACATTCGTAGTAAAGGCGTAATCCTTAGTCATCGAATTGCAGTGTATTTGTGTCATTCCATTGCAGATGTTATCCTTGGTGCCAACACCAGTTATGACGCCTCTACATTTTTGACGGGGTAAGCACAGAAGCTGAGCTGCTTTTGCCGTGATGAGAGACACTTGTGAGCCTTGATCTATGAGGGCCCGCATAGTTAAGTACTCTCCATCTGCTCTCTGTACTTTTATCAAGGCTGTAGCTAATAGAATTTCTGGCAAGTCACATTGCTGGGTCACGTGCGAGTTATTATTTACTTGCTCAACTCGTCGGTTCATTGACATATTGCTTGCCGCAGGCCTTGATGACGCATCGGCCGATGTCACATTGCATTTCGCAAATGCTGAGTGCAGTAAAGTATTATGATATCCGTTGCACTCGCGGCATCGCTTATTTGAAGTACATGTTTTGCCATTATGATTGTAAAGACAATTATAACAAAGATTTAATCTTGCAATTGCTTGTCTTTTCTGTGATGCCGACATATCTAGGAATTGCTTGCAGAAATAGATCCCATGTTCAGCGCTGCTACAAATTGGGCATAATAACTTATATCTTGTATTTGATTGCGCCATAGTCTGGTTGCTTGAGAAATTCTTGAAATGGTACGATTTTCTGTGGCGACATCGTGAAGACGTTTTATGTGATTCACATTCGCTTGCTGCGTCACAGGTAAGTTCATCATAGTGTTTATGTGAGTTGTAAAAATTAATTTCTTGTTATTATACCTGTGATTTAATATTTCCCAACATGTCAAATAATTTTGAGAGCTGATTTGTAGGTGTTGTACTAAGCGCTCAGCTTCGCCCTTAAGCTTGCTCTTAAGGATTTGCATTCGTTGCGCGTTTGACAAGCTTGGGTTGTTATGTATAGCTTCACTAAAAAGGTCTTTAAATGACACCCATTGCTGGTAATTGCCATTAAAGATAGGTATGTCGAGTTTAGGTGTTGATTTTTCACGGTGTGACACGGACCATAGCTTGCTATTTATGGCCTTCTTGATGTCATGATATTTTTGTTCGTGCTCCGTGAACCTTGCTTCGTACTGTAGGTTAGACCCGTTTGTTTCGCTGTCTATCTCCCAATGGAGTAAATCAATTGCCTTCCAGCGCACCTGAAGAGTCTTAAGTGTATCTTCGAACTCCCATCGTTCTTGTATGACCTCTACGTTGATGTTAGAGACTGTTCTCGCAAACGCCTTGAAATTGCTCAACTGTTTTCTGTACATCTCGTTAATCTTGCTGATTGCCTGTGTTTGAGGTATTCGCCATGATATTCCAGTCCTGTCTCCTTGGTTGAACGTTCTTTTCTTGAGGATCAACGTCTTCGAAAGGTATGTTTTCATCTTGTTCTACGTTTTGAGATGTGGATGCTGTGTCGCTCAGACCGGTCTTGATTGGTTTTTGATTAGAGTGCTGCGTTTCATATGACGTAGTAGGTTGTCCTGACGGCGATTTGGGAATGGTACTGATACTCATCTTCTCAATGTAACGCTTGGCCTCTAAGTAACCTTGCCTTGTCTGCTGGTAATAATCACCGAGTAAGTATTCATGATCAACTGGTAAACACTCGGAAAGCTTCGCATAGTTCATTTTGAACTCATCCCAAAATTTTTCCAGAGCTTCGAGACGCCTCTTGACTTGTTCTGCGGTCCTACGGGATGGACCATCCTTTTTAAAGTTAGTTAAAATTTTCTTGATCTCCTCTGATAACAGAGATTGCTGATAGAGTATATCATCCATATCCATCTTGATGTAACTTGATATAAACTTGAAAACAAAATTGACGTATATAAACTCGCTAAATATAAACTTGATAGAATAAGGTACCTTACTTGCTGTTTGTATATTTTTGGTGTGCACAATCTTGTAGTTAATGCGGACTTGTATTTCACAACAAAATTTCCACAATATAAAACTTGCTCTTGATGGTTCTTGATAACTTGAAACTTGCTGGTTCTTGATAGCTTCGTGATCTAATGTGTTCTCGCGTGATATGTGCGCCTTCTCAATTCAACCGGTGAGACCCGCTTGTGGGAGGCCGATTAAACCGATTCGCTACCACACGAAATCGCAAATGATCAACAAACCTTTGCTCGAAGGACCACAATGTCGTGCGGTTGCCTTGATGCTGCCGAACGATACACTTGATATATCTTGCTAAATGAAAAATCCTTGATGATTGGAATATATTTATTTTCTTGATACACGAGTTTATCTTGCTAAAGACTTATTGTAAAGTGAATAATTGAAACAAATAAATGTATAAGTATTGTAATGCGCTGACGCGGTCAAGTGCGCGGTGTGTCGCTGACGCGGTAACTTGTGAGGTTAATAAACCGAACAGCTAGCTATACAGTATCGCGGACTTTTTTGTAGAACTAATAGAGACCAACATTTTTGATGAACATTATGTTCGTCTATACCGAACCGTTTAGTCAGCGCACGCCGGTAAAGCATCACATCTTGCCCAATTTCCGCGGACTTGAATACATATGCCATTATTTTTCTCTGAACTTTTTGTTCAATCTTAATAAAATATAGCCTAAGCACTCCTGAATGGTATAGCTTTCTGATTGTGAAAGAATTTTCATGATCGGCTCAGTATATCCGAAGATTAGCCTTACAAACAAACAATCAAAGTTACAAACTTTACCTCTTTATAATATTAGTATAGATTAACGTAGTTTTATTACTTTCAAAAAACATACCTTTAAGTGTTACTCTCGAACGTTACGTGATGGGTATTTATTATCTTCTGGTACAATAAATGACATTTAAATATGAAAATATTTTAGGTTAACCGCTGAGTAGGTTCCCATGAAATATTTGATACCATACCTAAACTCCAAATATCACATGCAGCATCGTATCCAGCTCGTTTTAGGACCTCAGGAGCTACAAAGTTGGCAGTATAACAAGGCGTCATCAGAAGGCCGTTTTCAGCGCGCAGCTGTTTCGCTAAACCAAAATCCACCAGACGAATGTCCTCAGGCCTCTTCTCTGCTGTGGCGAATAAAATATTTGATGGTTTTATGTCCCTGGAAAAATATGTTATGCATACATTTTACGTGCTACTCATGTGAAATAATATAGTAGTGTCCATACATTAGTTAAAACGATATTACTATTTTAAATCCAAGTATAACATCACAGTCCACACTACACCAGTGTAAAATAAATGCGGTTTCAATTTGTTTGGCGTAATATTATAAAACATTGGCGAGCAGGGATAGCTCAGTGGGGAGATCAACAGGCTGCAATGCAGAGGGTCTCGGGTTCGAACCCACGTCGCGCACTTCTGACTTTCGGAAGATATATGACTTTTCGAAATTATGTGTGTATTGATTGACAATTATCGCCTGCTCCGTGCCTCGAAGAGCACGTTAAGTCGTCGGTCCCGGCTGCCATGAACATCTATGGCAGTCGTTATTGGGAGAGTGTCAACAGAAAAGATCCCACTGGGTCGAAGTGTCGCCGGTCTGCACTGACTGGCCCCCACATAAGATAAGATAAGATAAAATATTGGCAAATAAGATATTTTATTATTTTTAAAATTTGGCGTTTAGTACATATTATCAACAACAGTAATGTGCGTAATAAATAGTTAATTTTCGTGAGGAAACCGTAAAAAAAGATGACGCAGACAACATTTTTTATCTATTATTATTAATAATGTTAGCATATTTTCACTATTACAGATAACTAGGTATCTACTATATCGCCGAATGACGGTAAAGGATGGTACCTAAAGATAATTATGCCCACATGTCGCCGTCAAACAGCGTTCTTCGTCAAATTAAACCTCTAAAAAGACCGAGTAATAGCACGATAATATTATACTTGTCTACCGTACCTGTGCACGACGGTATGTCTATGTAAATAATGTATGGCGTGCAGAACATTCCTCAGCATGGGCGCAGCCTCGTGCTCGGGGAGGTATCGACGTTGCGTGATGTGTTCCAACAGCTCACCACCACGACACAACTCTGTCACGGCGAGAATACGTCCTCCTTCTTCGTACACACCGCGTAGTGTAATTATATGCGGGTGTTGACTGTATCTAAACGAAAAAAAAAGTAATATTTAGGTAATTATAATGTGTCCCATGGTTTTATTCTGTTATTTTGCTAAGAAGCGAAAGGCATTAAATTGTTTTGTTATATATATATATATATATAATTGTTTAGTTATATATAATTCTTTTGTTGTATAAGAGTATAAAGACTACGCCGAACTGGACTCGATTTAAATGGCAAGTATATATCACACTTGAATACGTATTGGCTTATTTTCCAAGTTCAAGTTCAAATGCTGTGTGCTAAGTAGTAGAGCAAGAGCCCGTGTACCCCAGACCTTTGTTATTTTATAAAAGCTGAAAGTTTGTCAGCGCATGCTGAGAGCTGAGTATTATTTTATTTGTTTTTTTTATAACCTGTTATTGACAGAATAAATTTAATTTTTTAACAATTTAAGGTAGTTGTAGCATCGAATGTCTTTTCTTAAGATGTTTTTAAAATTTACACATATTATTAGTTATATAAATCTGTGTAAAAAGTTTATTTGCATAAGTCATTCTAATCTCTTCTTAAGATTTACATGCTTGTCTGGCAAGGGGATGGAACTATCAAAAATGTTTGGCTAATGAGGAAACATCATCTAATTATTACCCAAGTATTATAATATAAAATCAGCTTTTATACTATAACTTTAAGTAGAATTATAATTTCATGAACATTCAGGGTGTTTGGCAAGGCATTGCCACGATGTTAAGTGTCTGGCAATGAATGACGTGATTTTTAATAATATTCTGAAGGTAATACCAAAAAATCACACTTGATTATTTGATGAATTTAGATCGGTATTTTACACACCTGTAGTACCGTTTACCTGCCAAAGCCACGGTAACCCAAACTTCATAATGGTCCATCGATCTTACCTGTGTTGGGAGCATGCGCTGACAAACTTTCAGCTTTTATAAAATAACGAAGGTCTGGGGTTCACGAGCTTTTAGACTATATGTATTAGGATTAGAGATGCTATGCATTATTAGATACATATTACATATAGGTATGTACAAATACTACAAATTTATATGCAAGACGCAGCAGGCGTGCAGTGTGTGCGCAGCGCAGAAGTCGTCTCCCCACAGCCGCTCAGCTAGGTCAAGTAATTATGTAGTTTATTTTTGTATATCTATTATAAGTTTCTGGTACCAGTAAAGAAAGTATATATCAATGTGACCATAATTTCTTCCACTTCACATCATTATATCGCCCCTACATTGGTGACCCACGACATCGAACACTCAATCTCCGGCAATGTGGCATCGACGCTTGTGCACATGGTCAGCGGAATCGGACAAGCGTATGAGCAGCGTGGCAACAGCGGATGTACATAGCTGGAGGTAACTCGAACACGCATACGAACACATGGGAGACGACTCGCCCTTTTCACTCGTACCAAGAGGGCTTAGGACCTAGCTGCGCTGAATACCGCAGTCAAGACACGTATAACCAAAGTTCAAACACAGGACGCGACGATCTGTCAACAAGAGCGACCACGGCAACATGGTCAGCAGAGGCATTTTGAAGCGATACACGACGGCGGCGGCGGCACTCCGCAGGAAAGTGCGTACATCGAGGCAAGCGTAAGGCGAGTTGACGTTGGGAGCGGGGCAGCATTCCGCACCAGGACGACAATTCGCAGCGTACTCCGAGGACAGTGATCGACATGGGACCGGCGGTGGCACTCTATGGAACAGTGTACGTGTCGAAGCGGATGATCACACTTGAAGGCGAGGATGGATACTACATTAGTGTTAGATAACGCACCCGGTCATATATCTAAAACACGGCCCAAGCAACATGTCGCTGGCAGGATTGACAACATATTTGCTTTTTAATACGACCAGCTCTCGACAAGCGGTTTACGAAGAGCAGACATGTCATTCTTGTGTCATACATATATTGTGATTTTTTTAAATCTTCCTCAATAAATAGACTATCCAACACTAAAAGAATTTTTCAAATCGAACCAGTAGTTCCTGAGATTAGCGCGTTCAAACAAACAAACTCTTTAGCTTTATAATATTAGTATAGATGATATACGGTGTATAATGGCTCTGCCGCCTTGCACATAATTGGCATCAATTACTGCAAATGTAATTCACTGGTGCAGGTATTTACTCACATAACATTTTTGCCTGAACCTATAGTCCGTTTCAAATACGAAATCCCATTTGATAGATGATCGTTGAACAGCGATAGTGAAGAGACCGTTTCAATCGACACATCACGAAATCGAAGCTTGATAGGAACGTCCGTAATCGTGACCAATCCTCGCAAGAAGACATGTGGAATGCTTTATGAGAAAGTTGGAGCAATATATCAGAAGACACCATCAACAAATTGATTGCTCGTATGCCGAGACTAGTGAAAAAAGTTATACAAGGATTTTTTGATGAAAAATCAGTTTAGCCAACTATAGCCCTTTTAGGATGGATTATAATTATTGATATTTCTTCACGGATTTAAAGTATTTTGTTATTAATCACTGTTTTATAAGATGATTAAACAGGTTACCTACTTTAAACACTTAATTTTTGAGTTTTATTTCATTTTGCTACTTTAATTAAGCTGCGTAAACTTTTGTCCTACAGTGTAGCTTCAGTAAATTACAACAAACTTCTACCTCATAATAACTCTTCTGTTTCTGTGTAGTGTAATATTATATAGCCTATGTTACTTTTGGATAAAGTAGCCTTCTAATAGTAAAATAACTTTAAAATCAATCCAGTAGTTTTGAATTTATTAAGTACTAGCTGACCCGCGCAACTTCGTCTGCTTCACATAAGAGAATTTTCCTAGTTTTTGTAATATTTTTCATTTATGCTCCGCTCCTATTGGTTGTAGCGTGATGTTATATAGCCTATAGCCTTCCTCTATAAATGGGCTATCCAACACTGAAATATTTTTCTAATTTTTACCCGTAGTTCCTTAGATTACCGCGTTCAACCAAACAAACAAAATGTGAATGAAGTCGGCGCGTGAGCGCCCCCGCTTTTTTATAAATGCAGCGGATGGCCGTTTCGCGCGTTAAACAACAATCAACCGTATAGCCGTACCCATACTGGCGCGGCGAGATTTGGAAGTTTTATTTCATCTATATCTTGGGTGTTTATAAACCGATTCCTATATTTTTTTTATAATATAAATATTAAAGTGTACTTTTTGAATATGGGAGTTTGATAAAGATATATCTATGTGAAATACAATATATTTATGTATTTTAATACACTTTGAAGAGATGCCTAACGATTAAACACGTTATTGTGGCTAATTTATAAAAGATATATATATACTATTCAGGACTTTTTTGTAGATCTTTTGAAGACCATCATGTTTGTAATACATACTTTTGGTGTATGATCAACGTATGCGAGGATAAGAGCTCGAAAGCGCATTTTCGTCCGACTTGCTTCAAATTTATCGTCACTGCTCAGCTCCTATGTGTCTTAGCATTATGTTATATAGCCTATAACCTGCCCAGGAGTATGGACTACAATCGTACCAAGTTTGGTTAAAATCCCTTCAGTAGTTTTTGACCCATGCGTGCACATACAGACAGACAGACAGACAGACAAAAAATTTACTGATTGCATTTTTGTCATCAGTATCGATCACCATTCATCCTCCAATATTAATTTTGAATATATATTCAATGTACAGAATTGACCTCTCTACAGTTTTATTATAAGTATAGACAAACTAAAATAAAAATCTTTCATTCAATAAAATAAACGTAAAGATGGCACATAAAGCACGATAGCACCCTTTTGTTGCAATTTAACAGAAAAGCCTCCACAAAATATGTAAATTTGACTACCTCAATACTGCACAACTTTGTGGGGTAATAATATTCCGTGTGCGTGTATAATATTATCTCTATTATATATAACTACTAGCTAACCCGGCGAACTTTGTTCCGAATTAGAGGCAATAAATGAGCAGATTTTGGATTTTATTTTTATTAGGATAATAAATATAAATAAAAAAATCAAGTATTTTAATGATTCTTTATTGGCATGTATTTTGGTGCATGGGTTGCACTCTTCAGTGAAGCACCTTGTGATAGACGACATTTTTCGTTTTATTATCAGGCGCAAGAACAAATAACGCAGATGGTCTTCCGACCCGTGAACATGCCACATATAATTGACCATGCGAAAAAGATGGATTTTCTAGATTCAGACCACAAACTTTCAAGGATTGGCATTGTGATTTGTTAATGGTCATGGCGAATGCAAGACGGATCGGCAATTGAAGTCGTTTAAACTCAAACGGCATATCGTTTGGGATCATCGGGATCCTTGGAATGAGAAATTCCTCACCTTCGAATTTTCCTTTGAGTATCGTGGCGTAAATCACATTGTTCATCAATTTACTTACCACCAAACGCGTTCCGTTGCACAGTTTTGGTTGGTTTATGTTTCGAAGCATGATTACTACGGAGCCAACCTTTAGTCGTAAATTGTGCGGTGGTAAGCCAGGCACATCCAAGGAGTTTAAAAATTCAATTGGATAGTTGGTGGCTTCATCTTTATTTGTTACACAGTCAATAGATTTGAATGAATGCAGTGTACCAATGATCTCATTCTGAATTATGTAGTTTAAGTCATCTACATCTTTATTCTTAGCCGCCAAAATTGCTCGCTCACTCAACCATTCATTATTTTTGTGGTTAGTAATGATGTTTGGAAATATTTTGTTGATGAATTCGTCTTTCGATGAGACAAAGTTACAGTAATTCGGAGGAAATGAAATCAATCCACTCGATTAGTTGACAGGTACTCGACCATTACCAATAGGCAGCAATTGCTCAGAGAAATCTTCAGGAGATGTATCATAAAAAGTATCCTATGTCCGTTTCCTGGTTCTACGCTACCTCCCCACCAATTTTCAGCCAAATCGGTTCAGCCGTTCTTGAGTTATAAATAGTGTAACTAACACGACTTTATTTTATATATATATTATAGAAGATTTATTCATAGTTGGCTGCTTCAAGTACCAGGCAAGCATAAAATGGAAACACGTCAATATTCGAATGTTTTAACAAAGTCTTATTTTTTAATTTTTAACAGGATATAAACTAACCTATGTCCTTTTCCTGGTTCTAAGCTACCTCCCCACCAATTTTCAGCCAAATCGGTTTAGCCGTTCTTGAGTTATAAATAGTGTAACTAACACGACTTTCTTTTATATATATAGATTATGTGTGCTAATTGAACTCAGTAATCACAGTTCCGATATTAGCTGTTAATTTAACTGAATATTAAAGCTGGTAATATTTCTCATCCTCATTCAAAAATAGGAAGTTAGTATTTTTGATCGAGGATAAGGAAAATTACTGCTTATATTATAGAGCAATGTAGTTTGTACGTTCAAGGTAATCTACTGATATTTTACTCGTTGTGTATATCACAGATTTGTACCTATTTAAGCCACTTAAGGAGAGGAGAGGATTCTATTTCTCAGCTATCGGAACCGTAAAATGATTCTTATTATTGTCTTAGTGACATTCACTGTTTGCTGTAAGCGTGCCCTGCAGCTTGACCTAACTTTAAAGTTTGGGCATTCCCCTTTATTTAAAACACAAACCAGGCATGGTACTATTGTAAAAAAACAATGTATATTTAATGCGTTGACTTACGAATTTACGGACACCATTTTGATAACAAAGTTTTGACGTATCTAAAATTATGACGGGAACGTAAGTTTACCTAAGTGAGTCAATAAAATATTTTAGTAATAAAACATTACGTATCTGCGTGATAAAAACAATAAATTACTGACTACAACGTAATAATGCATCATATTACGTAATACAATTGACGTGAATGTGACTCCGTCGTATCTCGTAACATTGGCTTTTCGTCCGATTACAATGGAGAGGGCATTGAGAGAGCCCAATTTCTAGATTGGGAGGTGTCGTCCGTCAATTTCTACATCTATGATTCTATGTATGAAATATTTTAGAATCGATATGTATTGTAATTTTGAAGGACTTTCCAGCAAAAACACAACCAACCAAGCAGACACATATAAAAACTATTTAGGCTACACGATCAACATTAAACTGTAAACAGGCTCATTTATAAATACAGCATAATATAATACATAAAATAAGAACTAAAAAGTTACAAATTGGTTTAAAATAGATGTATTTAAAATAACGTCATACCTGAGTAAAATTTCTATTTCTTCACGAGGGTCATACTGCAATTTGTCCATAATTTTAACAGCAAACTGCACCCTTGAGGTTTTGTGTTCACAGAGGCGTACTACTGAAAACGATCCAGTGCCTAGCTCACCCATTAATCTGTAAAAACCAACATCACAGTTATGTATCTATCCAATTTATATATTAATACGTGAAGCTAAAAATTTGTACCCCTTTTTACGAAAATTGCGCGGACGGAGGAGTATGAAATTTGACACAGTTAAAGTTTATATGGAGAAGGAGGGTCGAATCCTAATAATTATATAAAATATGCATTGGAAATACATTAAATTAATGAAAAAACACTACACGCACACAACCATGCACTTGACACACGCAGTCGAAACGCGTAACTATAGTTACATATGTCAATATATAATGACATATATCAGCAATATCTTACAGGCAAACTTTGGTCGAATTTCGAGCACTAGGAGACCGCTAGTATAAAATAATTTTACAAATTCAAAAATAATATTAAAGATAAAATGGAAGATAGTATTATGTCAGATATTTTTGCCATCTGTTTATCGTCATATACCTATTTATGCACGTTACTGAGGAATTGGAACTAATATCGCCACATATTTTTGCTTTGGTAATATGATGCCTACGAACGATCAGATGTTTGTGCTGCGTTCGTGCAGACAGATATTATTGAACTCGTTCCTGAGAGGTATAATTGCCGATGTGCCCATAGTAATATATTTATGCTCGTGACTGTACCTACATGTACATGACAGTCAACGAAATTTTCCTTAGTCAGTATTCTGACTAAGGAAAATTTGGTTGACTTCATAATGATTTCCGTTTGCTAAAAGTGGATACTATTGCAATCAATTGTTAATACGATATCTTTAAAATAATCATCTTTACCCAAGCATAAAAATTTAACCTATTGTATACAGATATAGTTTACTCCCATTCAGTCTAAAGACATAGCGTTTTTATTTAATCACCATCTTAAGTCGATTTCTCAACGTATTCTATTCAAATTTGTGCTTACCTGTACTCATCAAAGAAGTTATTTCTATTAACAAAACCAGCCCAAAACTCTTCGGTTGATGTTTTAGTTGTCGTCTGCGCCACATGATTTTGATTAGTAACCGTTTTGTTATTGTCATCGTCAAGTAAACAAGGTGCCACGAAGCTAAATCCACTGAAACAACAACACTATAATGTCATAAGTTGCTCAAATAGATTGCGCACTGAGGCGTCTCACGTCGCCACTGCGCCTAGTATTATGGCTTCAAGTTCAAATCTCACACGGGACAATCGCGTGTGTGACCCGTTAATAATTATTCTAGGTTTGGGTGTATTTTATGTCCGTTAATTGTATGTTTGGAAAGTCTCCCGCGACTAATATTAGAAAAAGATAAGACTGACATAATTATGTGGTAAGTATAAGTGTTGAAAGTTTAAGAGAGACGCTGCAAAAGCGCTCTTACAATATTGAATATTCCTTACTCAAAACCAAACCATGTAATGCACATTTATCGATAAAGGGGATCTGCCAATTCAATCCAACCCTTAAGAATCTAATAGATCAATCTGCCTCTGTCAGCAAGAGAGAATTCAAAGGCGTTTTACAAATCTCTTAACAAGATGAGAATAGGTATCATCATCATCTAAACTGTTCAAAGGACTGCCTGTGTACCACAGCAATCGAAAAGAACCAGTTTGCATACTAAGGCAACCCAACTTAGGAAATACCATGTAACCATGTCATAAGCTGCAATTTACTACCTTTATTATGAAACGTATATGCGTATCTATTTATGCCTCGATGGCGTAGTGGTTAGTGTAACCGACTGCCACGCCTGAGGTGGCGGGTTCGATTCCCGCACAAGTCAAAACATTTGTGTGCATGAACATGGATGTTTGTCTTGGTCTGGGTGTTTCTATGTATAATATGTATGTATTTACAAAAAAAAAGGTATATAATGTATGTTTATCCACAGTCTAGTATCCATATTACAAGCGCTGCTTAGTTTGGGCTAGATGGTGTTGTGTGTATGTAGTAGAATATTATTATTATACATTTCTATCAAATAGATATATACCTATTTGTTAAAAATGTGATAGTTGAATCAATATGTTAAATATCAATAATAAACCAATCCAACTCGTTATCCATTCATTTCAAGGTTAAATATACGTCAATGGCATGTAAATCTTATCTAGAATTACCTACGTGTCTGAATCATTATGCAATTCTAACTATGTATTTACAACAAAGGTGTGTAGAGATAATTATATACATAGTATATCAAGTAGATATGGAGGTAAACATTCTGTTAAGCAATTTGTTTGTCATAAACGTTTTGTGGGGATTTGGCTCATACATGTATTTTCGGGTAAATAATTACCCTCAATACCTTTGCAATGGAACATTTTGGATGTAGTGTGTGGTACCCAAGTATTTTTATTAAATGTTGATTGATAGTGCTAATTTGTTCTATTCTTAATAATTCATCATTATTCAAGATGAAGTACTTAATCCATCATCGTTAGGTGCTTTGAGTATGTAAATAAATATATTACCGAAATAGTTCGTGTGCATTTGCCGAAGCAGGTACCCCAGGGGAGTCGCGAGGAGTGCGACACGTGAATTCCGAATCAAAGTAAAATGCATCGTCTGCTCTTGAAACAGCTGGTCGGAACGGAGGTATAACCTAGATTTAGTCAAACAACATTAAAATATGTGAAATAATATATCGATTCAATATACGAGTATATTAGTGAGAAATGATTAATAGAGCAAAATCTATACAAATAAATAAAATTGAAGTGTCTGTTTGTAATGTTAAAATAACAGCTTTTTATCTAATGCATATGAAAGTATATAAGGTACCTATAAGAAAACATACATTTTTAAAATTTTTGTCTGTCTGTCTGTTTGTTCCGGCTAATCTCCGAAACAGCTCAACCGATTTTGACGGGACTTTCGCTGGCAGATAGCTGATGTTATAAGGAATAACTTAGGCTACTTTGATTTTAGAAAAAAAATATGGTTCCGCGGAGACAAACACTTTTTAGTTAAAATCTACGCGGACGAAGTCGCAGGTAACAGCTAGTAATAAATAAAATCGATTTGCTCTTGACTGTTATCAAAAATTGGTAGGTTACCATTGCAATATTTACAAAAAATATATGAATTCCGTCAGAGTGATGGATAAAATTTAATTGTAACAACATTTGGTATCTTTTCATATTCTATGAGAATTCAGGCTACTTATTAAGTATAAAAGGATTTAAGAGTAGGACAGACAGAGGAACCACAGTAATAATATCTGCAGTCTGTGGGTGTAAACATTTTATCTTAGTACGGACATTCCATGTAGGTATACTAAGATAACATGTTTAAAGTACGAAACATAGCATTACCTTTTCAGATATGACATATTATACATTGTGTAATTGTATTAACAGTAGCCAATAATTACCTCTTTTCTATAGAGTGCATCCCAGTCTATACTCGCAAAGAACTCGTGACTCTTTATATCTTCGATGCCATTGGTTCCGGCACCTAATCTGTAGAAATAAATGCAAGCAAATTGATGACCTAAATAGCCCTACATCAAGATTTCTACATTAAAGTAGTAACAAAGAACACATGCAGATTTTCTACGAGTACTAGGAATAATGCCTGCATTGCCAGGAGCATTAGTACTCGAAATAATGTCTAAGAAAACCGTGGTCTAAGTGCCCGATCCATACAATGATTTATGAATACTTCGTATTTACCTACAAGATGTACTTATTTTGCACTAATTTAAATAATTGCTCTTGAAACTTGAAAGTAGCTTACCTATTCTGTGGATTCCTTTTGAATAAGGCTCTGAGTAAAGACTGCGCCTCTTCACTAAGATTTGAAGGCATACCGAGTTTCGCTTTTAAAATTTGTGTCATTGTTTCATGTCGCGATGAACCATGGAATGGCAGATTGCCTGTTAGCATTTCAAACTAAAATGGACAATAACTAATAAATTTTAGAATTGAACACAATAATAAATATATTTATAGTATTTAATGACATATTATTATACAGTTGCAGCAGAAATATACAACATAATTATACAATATTATGTGACGGTAAAAAAATTGTTTTTAATAACATGTATGATTCTACTGTCGCTACGATCGGTACATTGGCAGTACATAGTTTGAATACTACTTATAAAGCTACTGCGTCATATGTGATGATGGTGACTAACAGATGGTATCACATATAGGGCAGTTACTTATTTTATTGTGATTACCGTAATTGAAGTTATCAGCTGAATGCTTAAGTTGAAATATCTTACCATAAGTACTCCAAAAGACCACCAATCAGCTGCAAATGTGTGACCTCTCCTGTTAACGACTTCCGGAGCCATATACTCTACAGTGCCACAAAAACTGTAAGCTTTATCACTACTTGGAGGTAGCTTAGATAAACCAAAGTCAGTCAATGCAATGTGGCCATCAGCATCTAATAAAATATTCTCTGGTTTGAGGTCCCTGTATATTATTCCAAGCTTGTGTACATGTTCTAATGCTAGTGCTAGTTCAGCTAAATAAAATTTTACATCCTCCTCCGTAAACATCACCTAAAAATAAACGACCCATTACTTCATTCATTTTTCCTGTGACATATCCCACACACAATACTCAATATCCTTAAGGCGTGCATTGAAAAGCTCTTATATATACCAAAAATAAAGACTGTCTTCATTAAGTTCATTACTAGCTGCACCAGCGTACCTTCGTTTGCGCGGATTTTCGGTACATGAACATTACATTTATAATTACTTTTATTAGGTAAATGTGCAACATTTCAATTTAATCCGAATCCTAACGTTCTTACACATTATTTTAAAAGATAAAAACAAATAGGCGAGTAAATTTATTCGTAGAGTAGTTATTCGACCTTAAGTATTTAAAAAGTATTAAACATTTTAATATATATTTTTCGCATACCATAATATCGGATTAACAACGCGAACACCGTTTAGATAATATCAATAATATCATGACCTCTGCTTTGCATAGACCTACATTATCCTAACTAAAATTATAAATGCGAATGTGTGTTTGTTTATTTGTTTGTTTTTACGCTTTCTCGCCGTTACTACTGACAACCGATCATTATGAAATTTCGCATAGGTACATGTTGTGAGGGATACAGAAAAGGGCACAGGGTACATTTCATTCCGAAAAAGTACTGTCACTAGCATAAGCTACATTTACGCGGCAGAGATCTAGTATAATATAGGAACTTAAAGAAGAAGCCGGATCTCAGGAACTACCCAACTGATTGTGATGAAACATGCATCAGTTTTTAAGTTAAAAGTCGTTGCTGCTCATTGATATATAATTTACCTATTTCAATCCATCCAGTTTTTCTCTAGTTAGTCTAGTAGTAGTTAGTATTTTTAAGAAAATACATGTTTAAAAGGAATATATTATTAACTTATATAAATTAGACTACATAAAGTAGCATAACATCTGTTTAACTCCAAGGGTTAAGCTGTCGTGTACAGTACGCACATTTCGCCCACTACACTTAAATCCTACGTAATAGACTGCGATCATATTGTCGTCTACTGCGACATTAACATAACATTTAATACTGTAAGCTATTACCTGAGTAGGTAGTAGGTACTTTGCACGCAGAAATGACTACTCTTAATATCGGGGTTTCTGTACACATATCAGATACTCAGATTTTTGTTTTACCAATAGATTTTGATTAAACCTCATTACAACAGACCTCCGCCGCGGTCCGTCTGTTCGCGGTAAACTCAAAATCTACTGAACGGATTTTCGGTTTTTAATAGACGCAGTGATGCATGGTAGGTTTAGGTGTATTGTTAAGGTTTTATACTATCCGTGCGGAGCCGGGGCGGTTCACTAGTATTGAAATATTTATGGCTTATATTTACGCACAATCGGCGAAACTGCTCGTGTTTATTCAGGCCCCATTCGGCAACGAGCTCTTAACACCATGTTGTTTACACCTTTATTATTTTACAAATTAGTTCGGTGATACGATTTTCAGTAACGTATGAAATCATACGATTGTTCACACGGTACGTCAAAAGCTAATTATCATTTTTGTTGTATGCGATCGCAGTGGTTATACTATGTGTGAACAAAATAGTTTTTCATATAGTCCAGTTTCTACAAAGCACATTTATTAGTTTATTTAAGTTTTAACGTCGTATGTGCTATAGGGTCTTTCTGTTAGGAATGTCTCGATTACTACATAGATTCTGCAAATGTGCTCATGCTTACCGCTTATGAATTTATGATACATACAGGCGTCAAAGTTTTTACTTCTTGGAAAGTGAACGAACAGTGCAATTGTTAGGTTTGGAAAGTATTACTCGACCATAAGAACCATATAATTAAGTATCTTATTAATAAGCGCAAGAAGTAATTTTATTAAGTAATTTTCAAGTATCGGTCTTTCTTTGTAAATCAACTACCGCACTAGGAATTAATTCTGTGTCGCGGGAGACTTTACAAACATTCAACAACGGACACAAAAAACACTCCAAGACTCGGAACAACCATTTGAGGATCACACACATTTTTGTCCCGTGTGGGATTCGAACCCACAATACTCGGCGCGGTGGCAGCGGCGAGGTGACCACTTAAACCACTACGCCATCTGTGCAGTATAAGTCTAATAAAATAATAATTAAAATAAATAGCAATATTAAGGGCCACTTGCACAATAACTCACAAAATACGTTTAGCACTAAATAGATTTAAAACATCGTCCTGTCGCAGTCATCCGTGTGAAGGTGACAGAGATGCCACGATGTTTTAAATCTATTTAGTGCTAAACGTATTTTGTGAGTAGTCGTGCGAGTGGCCCTAAATATATTACAACATGATCAGACTTTTGAAATAGAACAAAATAATTAAGTTTGTGAAGTTACGTATTAGTTGTACTTAACTACCTATTAAATAATATGCGATATTATCTCTCGCTCAAATGTGGATTGGAGCTGATCTGGCTGATCCCTTATATAAAGGCACGCTTTTTTTATAAACCGTATTGGCAAACTGACTCCTTAGGCTGTATAATAGAAAATGTGCACACTATAGATTTTAACCGTATAATAACTGTAGCAACAAATCTATTTGTGAATCACATGTTCGGCGGGTTGTCAAGTTTGGGTTAATTCTGTACTATGATAAAATATTGAAGAAAGACGAATTTCAGTGACCGTGGTCGATCTGAACGAAGATTAGCCATCTGCACAAGATCCTATAATGCATAATTTTGGCGCAAACACAAATTAACTGTCTCTTTATCTATCGCAAAACCTCTAACAAAGCCTTCGCATTAACTTAGCCTGCGCCACCGAAGCAGTCATTCGTTTGTACTATTCCGCGTCGCGCCGTCCCGCCGCCGCCAGCCTGAATATGTGTGTAATTAACCTGGCCATTGAACCTGGTACCTTTCAATAGTAACTGTATTGTTTATTTATACTTTCGCCATTAAACAACCACCAAAGTCTATTTAAGTTAGTTGTGTTTTATAGTAAAAATATATCAGATATCAAAATTCTATATTACCTTGTTTCATTAAATTTGCACTGTGTTCATACAATTCCAAATGTTACAAAGAATTTAAAATAAATGGAATTAAGTCTAAATACATAACATCTGGAAGGTTGTAGGACTTCATAAGTGACATCATCATTCCCTGTACAGATGACTCATTACCATAATGCATGTTTACTAAGTATTACTAATTTGTAATATAAATATTTTAAAATTACATTGTGTTATATTTGCAGCTAATCTATTAACTTGGCATTCACATATATACCTGTCACTTTTAATACATTGAATGCATAAAGAATGCACATCTATAAGGCTTCTTGATAGTCCTAGAGTTCTTTTATACATTCTATAGCTATATGTTTAGTATAATCCTATAGTACATACAAACATCTAAACTTATATAATTCCATACACAACTTCTATGGTGAAAAACATTTAATATAAAAACATATGCTTACCTCTTTACTGAGCCTAGAAAATAAATCTCCACCACGTAGGAAGTCTAATATTAAGTATAGTTTACCAGCAGTTTGAAATGCATAATGTAGTTTTACAATAAATGGATGGCCCATTTCAACTAGTATATTTCTCTCCATTTTGGTACGTTCTCTATCCCTTACTTTTAATGTAGCTTTTTTAAGTACCTATAAGAAAACAGTAAGTACAGAAATTAATACAATATAACAAAATGTTAAATAATAAATATAATATAGCCATTAATAATAATTATCAACTAATATTACAATTTAACTAAACAATTACAAAGATTACAAATATCTTAGGATGATTTAACTATGTTATAATAAAGATGGAAATAGTTTCTGTGGGCAATCACAGTCTTTGAAACTTGTATAACATGTCTTTGAGTTCTGTATAAATACTACTTATATGAAAGGAGGTCACCATAGTCAGTATATAAAGATATGAAGATATGAGAAAGGACTACCTTCATGGCATAGAGAGTGCCTGCATCAGCACCAACAACTTTTCTCACTAAGAATACTTTCCCAAAGGAACCTTCACCAAGAACTTTGAGCAATTCGAACTGGGATGGGTCTGCTTTGTCATGGCCTTCTTTAATAACATCTTGGATCTCCACTTCCCTCTCATCACTGATATCACTAACATTATCTAGACTCTCAGCAGTTGATGCTTGGCGAGACTCTGCTGAATTTTCAACCACTATTGGAAGACTATTTGCTGACTGTGCAGATGTTCCCTAAAACATAAAAATATATTATCACTATAACATACTTAATATTTTTACCAGATGCACATTTTAGTGATCCTATTAAAAATAGGCAATACAATACTTAAATATTGGCAGCATATTCTTATAACATATGTCAATCAACAATTACCACAGTGATGTGGACAAAACTATACTAGTAATAGTAATTAACAATAGTAATACACAACCTGCATGCTTGTCTGAAAACCATTTAAAAGTATAACTATCACTGATATTATTTATAAAACTAAATATCAAAACAATAATTATTGTTGTCACAGCTATATAGCTGTGATCATATGATCAATAAAGTATAACTAAATAAATGGCATCAGTTTCTAATATATTTATAGTAAAAATAATTCACAAACCATTTTTAATTATTGAAAAAAATAACAGCTAAAAGCACATAATACATAAACACGCAATTTAACTGGAATATAATCAAAAAGGACAAGTACATAATTCTAGTATGTATTTATAGAGGCAATTTACACTGCCTCAGTTTTCCTCACTTGTCATCGACATGGTTATGTTATTTTCCTTGATTAGCAATTCGTTACTTAGTATAGAGTTGTACTTTACAATAGTGCTATTGTACACAAATATTTATATAGTAAAAGATTCAAGTAATTCACAGACTAATTGTGATTTTCAAGTGGGCGTATTTAAATATTTAATTTACGAAAAGACATAATACCTACATCTTTTGCTATTACTGTTTGTGAGTTGACTCATTACGCTAAAACCAAATAATTTTAAGCTAGCGAATATCATAAACCTAATTAGCTACGCAAACGAATAGTAAGATAATAAATACCGTGTTATCGCCAACATTCTGCATTCGCCAGGGATCAGAGGTGTTAGCCAGAGGCATTGTTTAGCTAATGTTCACACTTGTACATTCACCGTAAAATTCTATAACAGCAAAATAAAACCCTTTAAAACACACGCACTATGTACTTAATTCATTTCTCATTCATAAACTTCATAAACCACGAACCCGAACATGAACACAGTCAGTCATTGACAGCAGCAGACATGACATGACAGGGCTGCCAACTCTAAAAATACATATTATCACAAAGGATTCATCGAAATGTCGAAATACTTTTTACTACAATTATTATATTATACTAGCTGTCCCGATAGACGTAGTCCTGTACACACGAAAAAAATAAATAAAAAACTATCCTATCTTTTAAGTTGGACCAAATTACAGATAGTTACGAAGTTTGATCAAAATCGGTTCTGTAGTTTCAAAGTTTATACCGAACATACATCATGCATGACACAAGATTTTTATGTATTAAGATTAGTAGGTATATTATGCCCGCGACTTTGTCTACATGGTTTTCAGCTCGCAGGTGACGTCAATTAGGTACGTGGATTGTACATAGCCCACAGCTTTGCATGCATGAATTCCTCAGGTACGCGTACTAGGATAAAACTTTTATTTGTTACTCTAGGATATTAACTGTGTGCCATATTACATTGAAATCCGCTCGACAGCATACGTCAAAAACATCCATACATTTACAAGATAAGTAAGATACGGATACTTTTTGACACCGTTCTATTGAACGCATCAATCCTTTTGTATTATAAATATTAAGAACTGAAAAAAATTAAGGTTCGGTGCAAATAAGTCTGGTAACACGGCTAGTATAAATTTGTAATGTTTATTTAAAGACATGTAACGTGAAAATATCTTTGTTTCAGAGTACCAAGACAAGAATAACCTAGATGCTGAGTTTCAACATGTTTAACAAGTTCTGTAAGACAATCAAATGCACCGCCTAGTCACTGATTTTGGGCAATTGACTCAGCCCCAATAATAATATAATATTCCATCACATACAACACCATCTATCCCGAACTAAGCAGAGCTTGTACTATGGGTACTAGACAATGGATAAACATACCTGTATACTTTTTTATAAATACATACATATTATAGATATAAACACCCAGACCGAGACAAACATCCATGTTCATGCACATAAATGTTTGACTTGTGCAGGAATCGATCCCGCGACTTCAGGCGTGGCAGTCGATTATACTAACCACTAAGCCATAGAGGCCGAATAAAATGTCAGTCTGCTATGTGTTACCTCTATTAAGATGAGGCATCACCGACAAGATGCATTATATTCTAAAGTGAGCTTCAAAGAACACGAACTATGTTAATTGAAGCTCGCTAAGTCACTACAATTTTTCACACAGAACACATCTTAAACACAGACTGTATAAAAATATTATCTACAGCTCTGTTCGACGGTATAGTTTAAAAAAATTATATTAATTTGTACCCATTTGTACCTACAGTTTTCTCATATAAGATTTATTGCTACAGTTTAAATAGTTCGTGGCAAACGTACGATCTGTTGAAAACTTACCCTGTTTGGTATTTATTAAATTGTAGTCTAATCACACTAGTCTATTACACTGATAACACCATTTAAAAAAACGAGCATTATCCTTAATAGCTTGTAGATGCCTAGAACTATAAAATCAGCTTTTAAACTATAACCACAGTCTAATAATCCATTATACTGTGCTGTAACACTATAATTATAAAAATATTCATTGTTCACAATCATTATTATTGCTCAACTCCTATTCTAAAATTATAACAAAAAAGAAAACCTTCTTCAAAAAAGTATATTCTAAAACAAAAAATGCACTAATAAGTTAGAAAATAATTGCGTATTCTTGTGAATAATTAAATTATTGTTATTATTGGAGTCGGTGTCAGCCAAGGTAGGTTTGTAACTAATTAAACATGAGATGTCTTACTATAATCATAACATAACTTTGGCATGCACAATTACACACATAGACGCAGCACGCGGCGCGGGCGGCTGACACCGACTCCAAAAATAACAATAATTTAATTATTCACAAGAATACGCAATTATTTTTTAACATTTTGGTGCATTTTTTGTTTTAGAATATACATTTTTGAATACAGTTTTCTTATTTACCGACTTCAAAAAAAGGAGGAGATAAGTACTCAATTCATCTGTATTTCTTTTTATGTTTGTTACCTCATAACTTGTGTCAATCGCCCGATTGTGCATGCCAATGTTACCTCTATGTTATGATTATAGTAAGACAGCTCATGTTTAGTTACAAACCTACCTTGGCTGACATCGACTCCAAAAATAACAATAATTTAATTATTCACAAGAATATGCAATTATTTAATAACCTTTTAGTGCATTTTAAGTTTTATAATATTTTTTTTGAAGTCGATTTTCTTTTTTGTAAAACTTTTGTTTATTTCTCGGTTTTTAGTGAACCTTGCCAAAAATGAGAACATCATCAATGTAGCCAAATACGCATTATTAAGGATAACTCGAAAACGAATGGTCAAATCTTGATCAAAATTAAATGGGACCATGGGAAGCACCAGCTTTCAAATAAAAAGAATGTTATGAGGTACTTAACAAACATAAAAGAAAAAAAAAGCAGACGAATTGAGTACCTCCTCATTTTTATGAAGTCGGTAAAAAATAAACGGAACAAAACGTTGTAGCTCTCAAGGCAATAACGGGAAAAGTACTTTATTTGTTGCCGCTTTAAGTTGATTTCACATGCTTTGCTCGTTTTAAGTGACGAGTGATCGTAAGTATTAGATTTTTTTGAAGTAAAGTAATGTATTGTCACGCGGACAGCATTTAGCTTTGACTTTGTACGTGACCCGATACCTAATAAGTTGTATTGTTGATCCAAAGGCAAATTACACAACATTCCATATGTTTACACTAGTTCTGTAGTATTAGGCCACTTTTCACTAAATAACTAGTGTAAAAAAGAATATTGTAGTACGTGCCAGGTAATTACGTGCTCACCTTATTAACAACAGCATGATTAATACTATTGATAGGCAGCTATTTATCAATTAGTCTAAAGCTATCCGTTTAATAATAAGCTCACCCTTTTTCAAAAGGACACACCGATCTTTAAAACCTCTTTGTTGGTATCTACGTGTTATTAGTTACTGTTGGTAACAGTGAATATTTCTGTTGTACATTATAGTTCCTTTCCTTCTACAATATCTTTGATTTCCATAGTTTCTTTATTTTACACTTTGTATGACATTTCAAAGTGCGGCACATCAAATCCATCATATTATGATATACACCGCTGTAGAGAAGTTAATTGAGTACAATGGTTGATATAGCTATTGAAACCGGTTAGCATTGGATACATAATCTGATATTTCTTTACGAATATTTGATACTAAGA
Source organism: Catocala sponsa (assembly GCA_963564715.1). NCBI lineage: Eukaryota > Metazoa > Arthropoda > Insecta > Lepidoptera > Erebidae > Catocala > Catocala sponsa. The sequence goes on along the minus strand of OY751338.1, from coordinate 12,448,274 downwards.
ACTAGATCGTGGTTACATATCTGTAAATAAATAGGTATATTATTTTCAGAAGACCTAATTCCAAAAAGTAGGTCTAAGATCAGTGATCAAGATCTAACAACACAAATAATAGGGGACTTCGGCAGATGGCAACTACGGATTAGTGCCCTTATGGCTATCTTAAAATTGCCGATCGCTTGGTTTCAATTGAACATCATATTTATGGCACCACCCCAAAATTTTTGGTGTGCAAAACCGAGAAGCTTTTATCAATATTCGGAGCAAACCTGGAGACAAATCTGCTCACCAGTAAGTTTAATTTCCACCAAGAAGGGAAAATACTGACCGTAATGTTGAAATACATTTACCTTAACGTAGTTAAATGAATAAATTCATGACGAGATTTTTTTGTTGATGCCGTCAGCATTATTTTATGTAGTATATGCAGGCATGCATTAACTGATACGAATAAAAAAATGTTTAATTACCAATGCCTTCTTACATCATGTCAAATAAGTAAATAATGGACCACGAAGCAATCAGTTTGCCCTCGCTTCCTGTTTCATAAAACGTAAAAGAACATAATGAAAATATGAACTAGCTTTTGCTCGCGGCTTTGCGCACGTAAATGTAGTGTCAGTTAGATTAGGTGTGACAGTACTTTTATAAAGGGTTGTCTTCCTCGCAGCCCAAACGCCCCCAGTCCTGTCAATTCGGGTTAGCCAGATGGGGGTCCATCCTGGACCACTCCACCCGCTCCAAGACTCCAAGTCCGGCTGAGCAGGCTTGTCCCGGCCTAACGACCCTTACGGACCAGTACCACGTTTGCCACGCCAGTAAATTATATGTCGTGTGTCCGCCCCCCACGTGATCAGATGGTCGATCCGGACGTGTGGTTGATTTTTAGGGAGTTGGCGGGTGGCTCTCTCAAAAACGGAGACTGCCGTGTGTGCGACTGCCTTGCGGTGGAACGCGGTGCGTTTATTCTATCGTGCGGTAGAAAAAGCGCATTGACGGGGCCGCGCATTGCAGCGAAAAACCGCACGTTTTATCATTCGAACTCCAACTGTGGTGCATACACGTCATCGTTATGGACTACGATACAAGAGCTATCTGTATATATTTCGTTCGCTTCGATTGTAACTAAAAAGTGTTTGTTCAGTTCGCAAAGTTTATGAATACTTAATATTTCTATATTATTATTTAATAAATTAATATATATTTCCCTATTTGTATCGGAAATTGTTCACTATTTCATAGGCTTTGATTTTTTCTTCGCGGATTACTTACTTTATCAAAAATAAAAGTAGCCTAAGTTACTCCTTAGCAAATGAGCTATCTGCCAGTGATAGTCCCGTCAAAATCGGTTCAGCCGTTTCGGAGTTTAGCCGGAACAAACAGACAGACAAAAATTTTTAAAATAGATGTTTTGGTATACCTTAATATATTTTCATTTGCATTAGGTAAAAAGCTGTTATTTTGACATTACAAACAGACACTTCAATTTTATTTATTTGTGTAGATGAATCGGGTATTGTTCACTATTGCATTGGTTTCAATATTTCTCCGCGGAACCCTATTTTTTTTCTAAAATCAAAGTAGCCTATGTTACTCCTTATAACATCAGCTATCTGCCAGTGAAAGTCCCGTCAAAATCGGTTCAGCCGTTTTGGAGATTATCCGCTACAAACAGACAGACAGACAAAAATTTTAAAATAGATGTTTTTGTACAGGTACCTTATATTCTTTCATAAGCATTAGGTAAACAGCTGTTATTTTGACATTACAAACAGATACTTTAATTTTATTTATTTGTTTAGACTGCGTAAAAAAAGGATACCCAAACGGTATTGGTTTCGTCCCTTGACGGCCTTAAGGCCTATGAAGAGCTTTTTTTTCGTAAGATATAACGATCTACGTTCGTATCCAAAAAAGTTTTTCGCTATCACGGGAGAAACGCCAGGTAACGACATATCTGTGTCGCGTCCCAACAGCAACTGACTGAGTGTCTCAGTGCGTTTTTTTCACCGCAGTGCGCGGCATTTCTTAAGATCGCTATGCTATACAAAATATGTGCGGTAGATTCACCGCAAATTTGCAGCGTGAGGCCAACGACGACTTTACCCATTGCGTTTATTTCACCGCAATGCGCGCACTTCTATGACACTACATACTTCACAGATTATGCGTTACAAAAACGCAAGGCAGTGCGCGCTAGGCCTTACTGCGCGAGGCACTTCATACCTAAGTACTTACATATTTCTCAGTGGCGACGAGGACTCAAAGATTTCACGCGTATAATAATTGTTTCGTGGATTGTATCGTGAAACGAATAGTGCAGTACAGTGTACAAAATGACCATCGGCAAAATAGGACCGTTTGACCTTGAGAAGAACAAGTGGGAGGCGTATATTGACCGACTGGAACAATATTTTGTAGCAAACTAAGTGAAGACTGAGATACAAGTGGCTACATTGATCACAGTGATAGGGAATGAAGCTTACGAGTTAATGATCAATTTGTGTACACTCGACAAACCCTCTAAGAAAACTTATGATGAGTTAGTGGTGTTGCCGACCACCACAAAGAAGTGTATAAATCAGACTAGTGGACTGTAGTTTGAAAATGTATAATGATTTAGATAATTATTACAATATTTGAATTTACTTATGAGCGCGTAAAACAATAGTTAAAATTAGGCGCGAGCGCGGCCGCGTACGATCGTGTCTGTGGCTGACTGCATGCTGGTAACGGGTAAAAGTACTCTCTGCAGTGTGCTGCCGGTGCCAGCGACGCGACGGGCGAGCACCGATGGCTGGAGTGGGGCGGTGGCGCGATGACGTAGAAGTCTTGTTAGCTCCGGCTCCGATCAGCTGTTAGGTGCGGCAGGTGCATGTCGAGTACTCGACAAGTGGGCAGTGGCGTTGATGAAGATTCATTTGAACCCAAAACCGAGTCAGCTCGCAGAGAGATTTAAATTTCGACAACGTATTTAACATAAGGAAGAATCCGTTGCTGTCTATGTAGCCGAGTTAAAAAAGCTCAGTAAAAACCCGGCTTTCGAAACTTAGCAGAGAACCTCCGGGATCAATTCATATGGAGCTTATCAAAGGAAGACATTCGTTAGAAATTGTTTACCAAATATGACAACATATTATTTGACAAGTCCTTTACTATAGCTATGTCCATGGAAGCGGCAGAAACAAATGCGGCAATGATAGAAGGTTGTACCAGGGGCAGGAGTGCAGGTGACAGCGTACCAAATGTTGATACTGCAGTGAATTTCATGGGACGGAGTAAAAAAGGCAAGAATATGACGGTAGCGGTAGTGACCCAAGCGGCGTAAGCGGAGCGAGTAGCGGTAAATAGCGGGCGAACACCAGTCGGAGAAGCGCAATGAGCACGGGGTACAAATGTAACTTGTGTGGTGGCACTCACAAAGAACATACGTGCAATTTCAAAACGTATGTATATAGTGTGCAACAAGGATGAGCATCTAAAAAGGATGTGTCCCAAATTGCGAGAAGGTACATTTTTGCATAATATATTATAATTATGAAGATAATAGAGGTATAGATAATCAGGACAGCGACAGTGATGAGGTAAAGCATTATAATAATAATTATTCTTTAATTACAAGAAAACCACAATCACAATTACTTGGACCATTCACTGTAAGTGCTTACGTTGAAGGTTTGTTTTTTTAACATGGAGATCGACACCGGCAGTGCTATACCGTGTATTAGTTATGATTGTTATAAAAACCTCCTTGTTCATTGTAAATTAAAGCCGAGTGATTTAGAATTACGATACTATACAGGCGAAACAGTGATGCCTGTGGGCAAGATTGAGGTCAAGGTGAAATTTAAAACCATAACAAAAGTGTTACAATTGTATGTGATAAAAAGCGGAAAGGCTAATTTATTAGGTAGATGTTGGCTCAAGGAGTTAGGTGTAACTATACCAACATGCAATTTACTTAAATTAAACAATTTAAGCAATGATTTTAATGTAAGGGAATTCAGTTCCAGGTACTCTGAAGTTTTCAAAGATGGCTTGGGGCGTTTAACCGGTGGGCAAGTAGGATTTCGCCTATGGGAGGGAGCACGGCCCATATTCCTGCGCGCACGGCCGATTGCATATGCGCTGCGGCAGCCGGATGAGCGCGCGCTCGATCAGACGGTGCAAGCGATGATGATTATCACGCCGCGCCGTTCTCCATGTCGGACTGGGCTACACCTATCGTACCGGTAATGAAAAAAGATAGTACCATAAGAGTATGTGCAGATTTTAAGATTACATTGAATAAGTGTTTAGAAGTGGACTACTATCTTTTACCTAAGGTAGAAGACTTACTTACAAAATAACAAGGTGGGAAAAAAAATTGCAGACATATCTAATCTATACAAATAAATAAAATTGAAGTGTCTGTTAACTGTTTGTAATGTCAAAATAACAGCTTTTATCTAATGCATATGAAAGTATAAAAGGTACCTATATGAAAAAATCTATTTTTAAAATTTATGTCTGTCTATCTGTCTGTTTGTTCCGGCTAATCTCCGAAACGGCTGAACCGATTTTGACGGAACTTTCACTGGCAGATAGCTGATGTTATAAGGAGTAACATATGCTACTTTGACTTTAGAAAAAAAATAGGGTTCCGCGGAGACAAACACTTTTTAGTTAAAATCTACGCGGGCGAAGTCGCAGTTAACAGCTAGTGATTTCTAAAAATGTAGAACACAATTCTACTGGTGAGTCACCAGCCATGTTATTACAGCGAAGGAAATTGAGAACTAGGTTAGAATTACTAGGCGAGGATAGGCAGGTCGAAGCTAGGGTAAACAAGGCTCAACGTAATCAAGTAAGCAATGCAGGCGGGAGTGATAGACGCTTCCAACTAGGCAATTTGGTGTGGGCTCGCAATTACACAGGAGAAAAGTGGTTCGTTGGCACTATCACAGAAAGAGTTGGTTCACGTAATTATGTAGTAAATAAGGATGGTCCCTTCTTGAAAAGACACGTCAATCAAATTAAAAAGAGGAGAAGCAGTTATGAGGTGCCATGTGTAGATGAAATAATTTCACTATCAGGTACCAGATCCGCTATGGAGAATTCAGAGGGTGAAACGGTAAGGGACATAGGACCTGACAAGCAGTACGTGGGGTTTAACTTACCCGAGTCGAGCGTACAGGAATCTTTTGAGGGAACAGTGGGTAACCCACAGCTTAGCGTTCGTGTAGAAAACTCTGGTGATAAAACTCCTGTGCCACTATCGGTGAATCGTACTAAAAGAGTAATAAGTCCAGTTCGTAGATATGGTTTTGCGGAAATAGATTTTATATCCATGTAATAATGTTGAGTAGTTCATAAGTTTAACAATGCTAGACATAAGTAAAGTTATTAATTAGGACGATGGCAACAATGTAATTATGTAATATAGGATTATATATAATACTTACTAAGATATTGGTAGTAAAATAGTTATTATTAGTTGAGAATGTTATATTATCATGTTAAACTAGATGGTAAGTAAATAAGGGTGGAGGTGTAACGTATGTAGGCATAAGTTTTTATTGTACCGCCACGCGCCAGTCTTGTAATAAAGCGAGTAAAGAGCGGATGTGTGTTTTACTGCGCGAGGCACTTCATACCTAAGTACTTACATATTTCTCAAGTTGGTTTCGTCGCGGCTAGACGTATGATGCTCCGTTCGATCGCCTTTGCGTGTCGCTTGGTTTCGGCGCGGCTAGACGTACGATGCTCCGTACGATTTCAGGTTCCTCATAAACTTATTTAATATGTTGTTTGTGCGTATAGTATACATATGCCACAAATTCATAAATATGGAATTTAATAATTTTTGCGAACAGGGAGTTAAAAAAACAAAGATTGGCCATATTTGAATATTGCTCGAAAAAGCGCGAGTTTTACCTAGGATATTGACTACGTGACGAAAACTTATGACCCCTCTTGCGCCCCCGTGACCAAGCGTTGTATTTTGAAGACCTCTCTACTCCTCTTTGAACGGGTCACGAAGTATGGGTTTGTTCCTTTTTAATATGCTGATTACGTGTAAGTGGGTGGTACTTCTACGAGCGAGTCGGTGCACTCTTCTTACTATTATACTTTAGCCATAAGTAACATACAGCTAGTTTTAAAATAAAGGTGAAAAATCTTTGTTTTAGAAAGTGCAAGAATATCCATGTCTAATATTTGATCCAGACTTGCTGTTTTTGAATCCATACCTCGACAAGACTTTAATGCCATTAGTACGATGCAAAAAATTTATTTATGATACCACCTTGTTCAAACGAACTATTTTATCGGAATGGGATTTAGTGTGCTCCAAACATTGGCTTGTTCATGTATGTATCAATAGTTTATAATCTGTGTATCTCTATTTTGTTATAAAGAACCATCTCCCTTTCTATTTTTTTTTACGCGTGTAAATGTTCAAATCACATTCCCCATCGCCGGTTTTGGGGCGGGCGATGGGGATATGTCGGGATCCAGCCCTTAAGATGGAATTTGGGCTGAACCGACTAAAACCACCGCGGTGTTCCTCACACCTTTATGGCGGGGACGCGCGGATCGCTCTCGCATTCAAATCGCGACCCCGTCAAAGGTTCGACCCGCCGATGGACGTGGCGGGTCCCACACGACCATCACACACTATTGGGAGACCTAGTCTCCGACGACAAAGCGGGGGACCTATTCCCCTTCCGACATCGAGACGCGTGCGCGCAACACGAACGCCGTCTACTCGGACCTGCGCTGATCGGGCGGTGGACGGCTCCAATGGCTCCACCGCCCGCAGGCATCTACTCAAGGTGGCTGGAGGTCGTCTCACGCCCTCCTATCTCCCTTACTATGGTTGATATGATAGTAACACATTATAAGCCTCTTTGAATAGATATTTATCAATAATTTAATTTACAATTAATTTCAGATTTTCCAATTTGTGATGATGTGGGGAATACTTATTGGAGGAATAATATTTGCAATCATAGCGGATAAATATGGTCGACGTATACCTCTTTTAGCCGGTATTGCTATACAGGGTGCAGCTAGTTTCTTCGCCAGTATAATACCCTGGTTTTGGCTGTTTATATTAGATTGGTTTTTGCTGGCGTTAGCTAATGGTGGCATTGGTGTCATATCATTTGTGTTATGTATGGAGGTAAAGTTATTTCATATATGTACATAAAAAGAGAACAAAACATTTTAAAAAAATATGTACACTTATATATATTTGCTAATTAGGTACTCAGTGCTTAATATTGTCTTCTGTTTACGCGAATGTTATTCATTGAAATTAAACTACTATATACGGATAATAGTGTATATAATATATAATAGTAGTGTAACAGTTTCTAAATTTTGTAATAAAGTGTCAAATATAAACAACGTGATAAAATCCATATATAGTAGTTTATTTGATATACCTAACTAAGTAGTCCCAGATATTAGAAAGTGATATTGTCCGTGTATTCCAATATGTTCTATGATTTTGTTCTACTAACTAATAGAACAAATTCGATTTTTTTACTACAATGTTCTACTAAAAAAATGTAATTTAAATAAGTGCCAGTTTGTTCTACTGATAGAGACAGTAGGAAATTCCAGTTTTTCTATTGTTACAATCGATAGTAAGTAGAACAATAAGGAACATAAATGCCATTTTGTTCTATTACAATTTTCAGTAGAACATTGTAGAAAAAAAATCTAATTTATTCTATTAGTAGAACAAAATTCATAGAACATATTGGATTAGGTACACCATATTTCCGAACTTAAGTAGTTCGAGTATGTAGATAACTAGTAAGTATTTTATGCGTGTCATATCGAATGCTGATCGTGAGATACCGGATTTCATTTGGATGGCACACAGGATTGTCTATTATGTGTCATAAAACTCAAGCTGGCCCCATGAAGCTCAGACCCGCGGTATATATTACTGTCAACCCTTGTTGGTAATTCTTTGAATCCGTCTACTTCACATCGGTTCACGTAAAGTGTTCGATGATATTGTGGTTGTAATTAATATAATCGGTAGTAGGTACTCGTACAGTAGGTACCTACATGTGCCAAAATTCAGCCATTTATTTTGAAAAGTAATCTTGCAATATAATAATAATAAAATCATCAAACTAATTAGGTTGCCAATTTTAACTTTTTGAACAAAGAAAGATCATCCAAATTGGCAGTCGGTCAAAATGCATAAAAATACTTTCAAACAATAATAGTGGGTACCTACCTAAGTAATTAAAATTTATAAGTATTCAAAAACAGTTAGCATAAAGATAAACACTGTCTTATTAATAGAAAAATAGCAATCATAAATAAGACTTATTTATGATGTTTAAGTGTAGGTGTAAGTACCTACTCAATATACTATTATAAATAATATTTATGTATTTGTAAGTAACAAAACATTATTTTGTGATTTACTATACCTTGCCATAGGTACCTACGTTATAGTCTCATGTGCTAAGAACATTATTGCAGGTGGTAAGCGGCAAGTGGCGTACAACAATTCCAGTTATCTACCAACTTCCCTTTGGTCTCGGGAATGCTGTACTGGCTGGACTGGCATATTGGCTCAGAGATTGGAGAAAACTTGAATTCGCTTTAGCAGTGCTATCTTCCTCATTCATTTCATATTGGTTTTGGATTCCGGAATCCCCAAGATGGCTAATAGCAACAGGTCGAACAGATCAGGCTTTTGGTAAAATATTAAAAACTATACTATACTAGTTTTTGCCCTTAGCTTCGCTTGCGTAATGTAGGTTAGGTTAGTAACAGCACAGATAATGTAATTACTATACCTACTAGTAGTAAAAGTACCCTTTTCTGGACGAAAGATACCCTATGTCCTTTTCTATTCCCCTGGCAACGTGTATGCGAAATTTCATAATGAGCGGTCAAGTGTTTAAAGCGTGTAATCGCACCAAACAAACAAACTCACATTTGCGTTCATAGTTTTAGTTAGGATTACATCGCTTGTATGTACATGCATATTACGATATTCGATTTTATTTAAATGAAATTACAACACACCTCGATACTTTGCATGTTTAAAATGTGTTAATGATCAAAGTGAGAGATGTGTGAGGGTTCAGATCTTTCTTAATAGATAGGTACCTATGTTTTTTACACATTATGAAATGTAGGTTAATTCAGTAGATGTAACTGTTTCAGACTAGCTAAAATAATACGTTTTATACCAAATCCGACTACGCTCACACCTGGATAGGTATATTTTTCATTGGGTTTATTATCGGGTACATACCTGTATATGTATTGTAATATGTTTTCAGATGTTCTCGTGCAAGCAGCAAAATTAAATGGTAAGCAAGTCAATAAAAGACGCCTCAAGGAATTATTAAAGCAATATGAGAATCCAAGCACTGACAAAAAGAAGAAACCTGGATTTTTTGCATTTTATAAATCCAAAAATATGAGAATGAAAACAATATTGTTATCAATGAATTGGTAATGTAATAAAAAATCATAGATTTTAATAATATTATTAAGTTAAAACCATGTAACGCGTAAGAGTAAAGGTACCTACTAAAAAACTAACGTGATAAAATAAAAATCATATGTATGCCGCCCCTCGGACCTGAGACGGGTCGGTGGTGGGTAAGCTCTGAAGCCCATTACCACGTGTTTCCTTACGGTGACTGGAGGCAGAGGCGTCTCTAGCCCATGTAGCGCCCGTGTGCAATCACTACCCTAGCGCCCTCTAGTAAGCGCGCGATCAAAATGGTATAGGTACAAATGTTAATATTTATATAGACATGTTAACATGGGAACGTGTTTACCAAACACCTTATATTTACAACAGGGATCGGAGATCCGGATGCAAATGGTAGGTACAATTTTAAATGATGTTGGGAAAAAATACGTACACAGGGCCTCGTATTAAGCTACCCACATCTGTCAAATTGCTTAATTCGACCTCATGTCAAACATACAGAGTTCAATATCAATTGGGATACATTTGACAGATTCGGGAAGCTTGATGCTAGCTCAATGTACACAGGTAAAAAGTTTTTTTGGGATGGAAGGGGTGACAAAAATAACAAAACACGATTTTGTGGTTATTTAAAAAAAATATATTTAAAAACTAATTACTACAGGACGTACCTAATCAACATATATATAATTTTATTACAAAAAAGTTACTTTTCGTGCTTTTGCATTAGCAAAATCCTTAATTATGTCACTGACTTCAATTTTGATTTCATGTTTCAATACTACGATAAATTTGTCAATCGACTTTGCGACAATGTTGATCTAAGATAGTTTTAATTATATTTAGCTTAGAAAATGATCTTTCGCTGTATGCTACTGTGACTGCCAATGTGAGGTAAATCCTAAGTGCTGTGGATAGATTTCGGAACACTGAAATTAATTTATTCGCAAACAAATAATTTAAAATATCCAACGGCCTAATGGAATTGTCAATGAACATCGGTAATAATTCGATTTCATTGAAGACTAACTTCTCTACATCGGAAGAGCCAGCATGGCACAGTTTATTTTCTAAATTAGAACAATGTGCTTATTTTTTTATCTAAGTCCAAATCCTTCCACTGTTTTAATTTTAGAAGAAATGAAAAATAAAAAATGAATTATGTATCTAATCACTATCACTCGCTCGCTGTAATGTTATATTCAGACTTAAAATTTCGCTAGCTAGGTAGTTTTTGATGAGCTCCGACCCTGGTCGCAAAAGTTGTGGCAGCTACGGTTTCCGATTTTGATGAAATTTGGCATGAAGATAGCCTAACACCCTGGGAAGGACATAGGCTATATAACATCACGCTACGGCTCACTGGAGCCGCGCAGTAACCACACATACCACTGACGCGGGTGAGACCGCGGGCATAGCTAGTAAAAAATAATTGAATAAATTGGCGAGAACGATAGAGGTCTTAGGTTGGATTAAAGGGGTTGTGCAAAATGTCAGTTGAGTTTGTTTGTTACGTATTTCTCAACAACAACATGGTTACGGCGTCGTAAAATGTGTACGGTAAACGCAAGTAAAAACTTAGCTGGTAAACCGTGGTATATTAAATAGGTACAACTCTTCGGGGATACTGCCGTGAGTCTATGTATGTATTATTTTAATTTATTTAGTTTAAAGAAAACGTATATTTACATAAAGTTGAGTTTTGCACACAAGAGTCTTTCTTGTATTTTAAAATTAACTTGCATCCTTAAAATGTTTTACTTCGATATTTTTATTTGATCGATAGTTACAACCCTAACGCGAATAAGCGGCGATAGCTCAGTAGAGAGACCAACAGACTGCAATGCAGGGGGTCTTGGGTTCGAACCCACGCGCGGCCACGTCGGGTACCTCTGACTTTCGGAAGTTATATGACTTTTCGAAATTATGTGCGTATTGATTGACAATTATCGCCTGCTCCGTGCCTCGGAGACCACGTTAAGACGTCGGTCTCGGCTGCCATGAACATCGATGGCAGTCGTTATTGGGAAGTCATTACCCTCTAATATCCTGAAACTGTTCTAGCTTTAGAGTATCGTTAGCCTTCGGGTTGCGTAGGTCAGGAGGCAGCCGCTCCGTGTAAAAACTGATATCCAGTCAAATCCGGTTAGACTAGAAAGCCAACCCCAAGTGACTTGGGAATAATAAAGGCTAGGGAGAAGAAGAGTTACATCCCTAACGGGGTGCGATTGTCTAGGTACAAACGCAGGGAGCAATGAGGCGGCTCCTTTGACTGCTAACCTTTGACAGAAAAGCCGACGAATTTTAATAGAAAAATAAATACATCAAAGAAGTCGCGGTTTAGTTAAGTGTTGCCAGTCTGTGCGAAATTTCGGTAATTTAAGGGTAAAAATTCTTATCAATACTCTATTTAAAAATATTATGTAGGCGTTTTACGATAATATAGATTATTTTTCTTAGCATGTTTCTTAAGAGAGAAATAAGCCCTTAATGGATCGGACAGGGCTGTCTATACATCCTGACTAATATTATAAATATTCGAAAGTAAATCTGTCTGTCTATTTGTCTGTTACTTTTTCACGGCTAAACCACTCAACCGATTTAGATGAAATTTGGTACAGATATAGTTTAAAACCTTAGGATGGACATAGGCTGCTACTTTTTGTTCATGTAGGTACCTCGCGGGCGGAGCCGCGTGCAAAAGCTAGTACTGTATAATTATCTGTTTTAAGATTTATTTAATGTTGAAACAAAAATTACTATTGTAAGAGCCGCTCGTGGCGCGCCTTGCTTTGCAGTAACTCGAGACATATAAGAAGAGCTCCGGATGCCATACAAAATGTATGCAAACCGGAGCTCTTTTTACGTGGGGTTGAGTTATAACATCCATCCAGCGTCATAACACGGGCGCAGGTTCATTGAAAGTGCCGAGGCCGGCGCGGCGCCCCCTAACCGCTGCGCCCGTGTGCACCGCACACCCTGCACACTCGGTAAAGACGCCTCTGAATGGAGGTCGTCTCACAATCTCTGGCGCGCGGTTCTGCGGTTGTGAGTGGAATCGAAAGCACCATATTTCTCTACGCCGCCTCCTTGATGAAAATCCATCCAGATGGGCATCCTTACAAAAGGAGGCGACGGCATTCTAAGCTCTCACTCCGGACCAAGGACTGAACCAGCCGTGGTTCGAGCGGGGCGAGAGAGCTTCTGTACCGACTGCCGCGACCAATTCACGTTGCTGCGAAGCCCAGGCAGCGCAGTCTGCTAACGCGTGCAGCGCCGTGTCATAGACAACATCGCAGCAGTTATCGCAGTGATGACAACCAGACGTTTCCTACCGGCTTATGCGCCACAGGATCTAGCCAAAACAACCATGACCAGTCATTACCTGTGCCAGCAGTAAGGTGAAAGCGCCATGTCGCCTTTCCAGCCGCTCCTCTAGGACAAGACTTATCGCCACAATCATTGCGTGCCTGATGCAAAAATACTTCGATCAACAATACAACTAGCGATATCTAGTCGTATTGTTGTCACGTACAAAATCAAGCTAAATGCTGTCCGCGTGACAAATGATACATACATAACTACATATTTTGTTTACTAATAAACGGAGAGAAAAGTTTTAAAACAGTTCAACCTAATTACAACCATGGCACCTAGTAATAAAGTCACAAATCTTCAAAATATTATCTAATACTTACGATCATTCGTCACGTACAACAACATTTAGTGTGAAATCCACCTTAAGCGGCAACAAATAAAGTAATGTTTCCCGTTATTGCTTTGAGAGCTACGTTTTGTTTCATTTATTTTTTATTTTGTTATAAAAGTTTGTGCGTGTATTGGCGAGCCTTGGCCAAACATTTGTAGCGGTGGTTGAAAATCGGTAATTTTGTTCAAAATTTGATATTATTTGTTAGTTTAAGGTTTAAAATATAACTTACTAGCTACTACGCGCGGCTCCGCCCGCGTGGTACCTATATTAATAAAAAGTAGCCTATGTCCTTCCCCAGGTTTTAAACTATATCTGTACCAAATTTCATCTAAATTGGTTGTGTGGTTTAGCCGTGAAAAGATAACAGACAGACAGATAGACAGACAAAGTTACTTTCGAATTTATAATATTAGTAAGGAAGTAAGGATTACTCATGTACTTGCTGAAAGTAAGATACTCCGGCCGTTAAATTGCTTTTTCGGGCATTATTTTTGTAACTTTTGAATACAGACTGCGGCATTGTGAGACGTGCTTACATTGGCTGTGTTTCAAGCGAACTAAACAAAATAAGAGCTCACATCTCAAGTGGGATGTTATTTACCGAGACGTATTTTTTGCGCCAACCCGATATCTAGTTGTATTGTTGATTGAAGTGCAAATACTTATATCAAAGTATCTACTTAATATATCTAGTTTGCTTTCCAAACATTATCAATTTGCAGTTTCCCACCCGTGCACTTATTCATAATTTGCTCAAATAGGTACTAGGTAGGTACCTATATATTTTATAGCTGCTTATTTTGTTTACACATTTAAATAAGTCTTTGTACACTTTGATGTTTCTATTGTTTTAAACATATTTTAATTAATTTATAATTTGCAGGTTTTGTACAGGATTATCATTTTATACTTTTGCACAGTATTTAGGAATAATTGGAGGAAATATATTTGTGGCTGTGGCGGTAACTGGCATCATATCAGCTGTAGGAGGACTTAGTTGCACATTTGTAATTAACAAAGTTGGAAGAAAGACCACTGTAGCAATATACCAAACTATTACGACTCTTTGCTTTATATTATTACTATTGATGCCAAGAGGCCAGTCTGAAAATGACTGGCAGAGACTATTGTTTGGTGGAATTGGTTTTGGAGGAATGGCGGTAAGTCAACGATGTGAGAAATGAATTTGTAGATTCTAACTAGATTAATTTTCTTTGTCTCGAAATGCTTTGTATACCTACGTATTAGAAATGTTGCCTCAGTAGCGCCGTGGTATTTATTAGAATGCGATTGCTTGCTGCATGAGGTCACGGCTTTGAAACATTAGGTACTTGAGATTTGACCAACCATATTCAAGGACCAAGGCACGAGGCTAACGAAATGAAAAAACACTTACCTACATATTAACAGGATTCTGATTCTACCCAGAATTGCCTAACCCGAATGCTAGGTTTTAGCTCTAAGGCAAACTTCAAGTTAAATAGGGAATTGGTAGGTACGGCGACGCCGATAATGTTAATTTTATCTGGTTGTATGTACTACCGACTCCAGCGACGGATGACCACTCCTAAGGTTAAAATCGCATAGCAGGCCAATACTTGGTGCCCGTACCCGTGACACGCCCCTTTCTTTGTTTAAGTTTTTTTACACTTTACATTTGTTTACTGATTCTAAGGCGATACAAACTCAACTGGTCAACATGTGCAAGCGAAAATTTGTCTGAAATGGTCATCCGTCGCTGAAGCCGATAGTACCTATGTATGTTTGTTCAAGGTTCATATAAAAACTAGGTACTATTCAGATACCTACTGATAAAATTTGTGTAAGCAATAAAGCGTAGGTAAAGACCTACGCTTTATTGGTACACGGAGCGTAAAATTTACACCATGTACCAGAACTTTGTCCATATGAAGTTGCGGGTACAGCTGGTACCTATTTGTGCCAAAAGGGTGGTATTAAAATATTGCGCCGCTCTTCTTCGTCAGTGTTAGAAGGGTTAGGCCATAACTGCCATTAGCTATTACGGGCCAAGCATTATGGAAAACTCTCTGAAACGTCGCGATGTTGGCCTTCACAGTTAAAGCAAAACACTTGTTTATTACGTACCTACATAACATAGCAACTGTTTATTATACGTAGGTACCTAACATTTAAAATAAACAAGGCCGTATCTTGGATCGAACTCAAGACTTCTGTGTAACAGTCCAATAGTTTTTCTCATTAAGCTATCGCTGCTCTAATAGGTAAGAATTAAAACCGAACATTTTAATTTTGCAGGGCACTATTCCTGCGCTATACTTGATCTCAGGAGAGCTGTTCCCAACTTTGGGACGAAATGTCGGTGTCAGCGGAGTAACAACGTTCGCTCGCATCGCCTCTATGATTGCCCCTGCTGTGATCTCACTCGAGACAGTAGTAGCAGAATTGCCTCTTATTATTTTGGCCGTAATTTCATTCTGTCAAATATTAATGATATTACCTCTACCTGAAACAAAAGACACGCCATTGCCTGATACCTTAGAACAGGCCGAACTTATTTAGCTGTAAGTAATTAGGTAGTTAGTAGGTACCTATAGGTACTGTAACATTAAATAAGTAGCGTAGGTACATACATACAGGGTGTCCCGAAACTCAACGATAACCTGGTACCGGGCGAGAGGCCAAGGTATACCAGTTATGAAAAAAATAAGAAAAAAAATCCATGTCACTTAAGTCAAGCAATAATAGACATTTTTCGAAAAAGTTGAAAATTTGACACCCTTAGTCGCATTTTTATGTACTGGGATCACAATTTTCACAATTTTACAGTGATTTTTTTTATAATATTATCTCAAATATCAGTGCTATTAATCGCAACCACAAATCAAAGTAATAAACATTGTTAACTAAGTAAAATAAATTAAGTTTTGACGAGTAATGGCTTACAAAATTATTGTCAGACACTCCATGTTAGAAAAAAAATGTACCACACTATCCTTGGCAAGTTATTTCAAAAGATGGCCCATTTAGTCTAGATTTCAAAATGGTACAACACTTGCCACTTTTCTTGCCCATAAAAGTGCTACTTCGTATTTTTTGCGAAGGGATCCCTCATTTACAAAAAATTACCTGATACCTGATTATCTGATATTGAAAATGTGAAATTTAATATGTTTGTATAAATGATAGATATTACATTTGCATGCCATTTGAAATGGCTAAATGGGCGTGTACTCTTGTAAATAATCTATAACATCAATTAATGTACCCTGTTTATAGCAAATAAAAAAAATAAAACAATAATAATAATAATAATAATATATAATGAAAACCACGGGTCTAGGCCAAGTGGGGTTCATTTGGGGTATTATTTATTAAAAGGGGCTCGTCCTGCAAAAACTTACGAACTATACGGCAAGTATTGAGTATAGCGGCCTTCTGCATAGTGATGTAAAGGTTGGTGGGTAGCTCTATCTGTCGTAAATAGTGAAGAAGGTGTTTGGGTATGACGCCTGTGCTGGAGAGCACACGAATTTTATTTCGAGAAAAAACAAATTAAACAAACCAAAATAATAATAAAATAAAATAAAATAAATAAATAAAATAAAATAAAATAGAAATTATTTAAACTTACACAACTTACATGGTTGGCACATAGAAAACCCGCATTTGATGCGTGAGGACCAATCCCAGTACCAATTTAAAGTCAACATGTGGACAGGAATTTTAAATGGTCAAGTAATTGGACCATTTGAGCTGACTGAAAATTTAAATGGCGCCACCTACTTGCATTTTCTCCAAAATGATTTGCCGATATTGTTAGAAGATGTACCCCTCAACATCTACAGAGATATGTGGTATCAACAAGATGGTTGCCCAGCTCATTATGCCCGGCCTGTACGAGAATATTTAAACAAAGAATATCCCGACAGATGGATCGGACGCCGTGGATGAATTTTATGGCCCCCTCGTTCCCCAGACCTGAATCCAGTAGATTTTTTTTACTGGGGATACATAAAAGAAAAGTCTACTCAAAACCAATACAAAATCTATTAGAATTGCGCCAAAAAATTGATGCAGCATCAGAAGAAATAAATGCGAGTAGATGTGCACGACTGGTGAAGAGGTCATTTCTGAGGCGATGCAGAGCTTGTATTCGTGCCGGAGGGAAACAATTTGAGCATACTTTAGTTTTAGGAGGATATTAAAGTGTTACGATAATTGATTGTTTTATTTTGATTAAGTTTTCCATGAGGTCCCTTCGCAAAAAATACGAAATATCACTTTAATTGGCAAGTGTTGTACTATTTTGAAATTTAGACTAAATGGGCCATCTTTTGAAATAACTTGCCAAAGGTAGTGTGGTACATTTTTTTTCCAACATGGAGTGTCAAAGTTAACTGACAATAATTTTGTAAACTATAACTCATCAAAACTTAATTTATTTTACTTAGTTAACAATGTTTATTACTTTTATTTGTGGTTGCGATTAATAGCACTATTATTTGAGATTACATTATTAAAAAAATCTCTGTAAAATTGTGATCACAGTACTTAAAAATGCGACCACGGGTGTCAAATTTTCAACTTTTTGAAAAATGTCTATTATCGCTTGACTAAGTGAAATGGATATTTTTTCTTATTTTTTTCATATCTGGTATATTCCTTGGCCTCTCGCCCGGTACCAGGTTATCGTTGAGTTTCGGGACATCTGTATATCTACATGTCTGTCAAACGCTCTTTTATGAAGTTTTTACTTAACGAACCTTATAACGTTTTATAGTCGCCACGTTATTCCATATCTTTTAAAAACTGCTCTAGCTGAAACATCGATGCTACACACAAATTGTAGGTATAAAACGATAATTATGATCAAACAATTGTCGATATGCGTCAAGTAGCTACTCGTAAAACTTCAGAGACGAGACGTCTAGGGCTAAATTAAAAGAAATTATTGAAACCCATTGGTTGGTTTTGGTATTATAGCGGCCTGGAGCGAGCATTTCTGTGGAGTCTCCACGATAAGTCATTGATGATACTGTTCGTTTTTGCAATCATTTCGATCCGAATTATACCGCTTCATGTAGCTAACCCTACCTTTGGTTTTATGATCTGAATATGACAAGATATCATGGGTCGCCCTAGTTGGCTCTGCCCATAGGTAAAATCAACATGATTTAAGACAACGTATTTTACTAAAACATAAAAAAAAAACAAAAGTAGTCCTGATGTAAAAATATTTATTAAGAACTACTTAAGACAGATATACTTACTGAATATATCTGTTATACTTAGATATTGATTACAATACTAGTAGTTAGCATTATGTAGACATTTACTACCATTACAAACAAAATAAATGCTTGGTAAAATCTTGGTGTTTCTTATTAATATGCATTTGGAATATTTTACTGACTTACACATATTTATGCACATACCTACATTAAGATCCTGTAGTAAATTGTGTACTGGCCTTAAAGAATAAGGACATTGCATGATTGTCAGGTTTAAAGTTAAGAATTATATTATATTCTTATATAAGTAACAGAAATATCTTTAATTACATGTTATATTCCCACATTCCATGTGAATGAAATGTGAAGTAACAAAAAGGAATAGACTAGAATATCTACAAACTGCAATTAACAATATTATGAAAATTATATTTTACTTGTACTGTTAAAAATGTATTACAAAATTGTACATTAGAAAACCCTTCATAAAGTTAATCTTGCTTTTGACTGGCTACTTGTTGTTTTATATTTTCAATTCGATGTAATAAAGTTGGATGGGAGTGATACCAAGCAGAATACAATTTGTCATAAATAGGATAGTCTAGATTGTCTTTGCCAAGCTTTATCAGAGCAGATCTTAATTCATTAGGATAAGACAGAGACAGAGCAAAATTATCAGCTTCAAATTCAAACTTCCTTGATAGTGCTGTAGCAAAGAAGGATAAAATTGAATTATAAGGTGCCAAAATCATTTGCAGTACAACAATTAGACCGATTATTATAGGTTCTTGACCAGCAGGGAAACCAAGCGAAGTGTACAGCATGGAGTACTTGAACAACAATCCAAAAGCTGTGAACAACAGGAGCAAATTCATTTCGGTCAAAGCAATTGACTTATAAATATGGCTACATTTCCAATGACCAAGTTCATGTGCCAAAACACCCAATATTTCACTTTCTGTGCATCCTGTTGTAACTTTTTTCTTCTCATCAAACTTCTCAAGCAATGTATCAAACAAAACAATTCGTTTTGCACCAAACAATCCACTGAAATATGCATTGCTGTGTGCTGATCGTTTTGATCCCTCTACAATATAAACTTGAGAAAGAGGAAAGTGTAGTCTTGATGCTAAACTCTCAATTCCATGTCTCAGAGTGCCTTCAGGTAATGGTACAAACTTATCAAAGAGTGGAGCAATAACTGTAGGATACAATGTTAGCAGTATGAGTGTTGCTACTGTTGTGAACAACCAAAGCCAAACAACGAACATATTTCCTCCAAGCATTATAATATATATAGCTATTGATATAATAGGTAATGTGATAACAAGGCTAAGCACCAGAGACTTTATCTGATCTTTAATAAAGAATGCAGTGGTTTGCTTGTTGAACCCATGCTTTTGTTCAAGTACAAATGTACCGTAAATTGTAAACGGCATGTTAATAACAAAATTGAACAAGGTAACAAATGTCATGAATACACAACTAATCAAAATTTCTCTATCTGGTGAGATGTTCAACACTGCTGCAATATTTTCTGATTTGTGCCATGCTACATATATCCACCGATTATATAAAATTACAGAAGTTAATGCTATACTATAAATTTCCTTAACTATCTTAAATCGTGACTTGTCAATTCCATAGAGCCGTGCCTTTTTAAATGATTCTTCATTCAGCATTTCCTTCAAATCATCAGGTATGGTATTGTTGGTCTTGTATATGTTCAACTGAAAAATACAAACAATTACTACAACATGATACAACAAGAACTGTTGTTACTCTACACTTGCCACTAGTATCTCCTAAAATGTATTAAGATCTAAGAAATTGTAAATGTACATAATAATTATTATTATTGACAAAGTCATTTTAGCAAAGCTTTGTACCTACATGGATATAGATCAGGAAGTAAGAATTTACTGTCTCATTAAAGAACACGTCTGAAATTTCTAAAATTCAAGAAAACCAGTATTAAACATGAATGCAACATAATATTGACGATGCCTAATCTATTGTATTGCAACTAGAAAGTTATTGTACATGTCTATACCCGGAGATACATTACCTGCCGTAAAGATAGATATAACTCCCATAAATATTCAACCCATGAGAATATGAGTATTAAGGACACGATTACATCTTCATCGAATTTCATTTTGACCCAGAAATATTAGAATAGTTTATTAATATAATTTTATCACGATAAATGCCAAATCGCCGACTACCTAGTCAATCTTTGTAATTCACTCATTTATTGCATTTGACATTACTTTGACATTGTCAATTCGTATTGCAAGTCGACTGTCGATGTGTCAGCACAGCATTGCTTTGGTTTCCTCTTTTCTTTTTTCAATTTTTTTATTGGTGTATACGGGTGTATTATTGTACAGATAATTAATGTCATCAATGCACGATGTAGTCAAAGATATTGTTAGTTCTACAATATCTTTGAATGTAGTCATAACCATAGTTTCTTTAAATCTCATAACCAAAAACCATAAAATAAAAACAGAACAGAACAATATTATTCAATTTCAATTCAAACAGACATGATTCAAGCATAACAAAATATAAATTAAGAAGATCCTATCTACAATAATTATAATATGACTAGATTGGTATTGAAAGGGTATGTTAAGCTGGTTTGGGCATGGAGAAAGAATGGACGAGAAAAGACTGACTAAGAAAGTTTATAAGGCTACACAGTGTGAAATTTTGTCGAAATAACGGACATCCTCATTTTATTCTTTATTTTGAGAGATTTAGTTATAATAAGTTATATGAAAATCACCTGGTTCGCTATTTCTTATACTTACCTAATTTTAAAGATATTATAATCATTTCTTTCGTAAGGTCACTGAACTCCAAGAAACATGATTTTATCTTTATTTCTCGAAATAGGTAAAAATCGCTTTCGCAAATAAATTGATTTTGATTATCGATTAAAAATATACAAGGATTATAAAGGAGATGTTTCATTTTCGGCTACAAAATGTACGGTACATCAAAAAGAGGAAAAATTACTAGAAATCAGGTAAAAATGTTATTCCAAGTATTTACTTGTAATTGAGATCGTACAAGACGAAAATATTTTTTCTGTTATTACCATATTCAATATGGCGGTACAATGGATTGTAGCATTAGATGCGTTCAGAAATTGTTTAAGATGAACTGATAGAAGATAAATATCACAAAGTAATAAAATAAAAATACTTATATATACCTACATTCCAGCATATTGCGACTACAATAAGTACAAATAATTGTTAGAACCCATCGACGTTTATCATACGATGGTATGATAAATGTATATTTATAGAAACGCACCAGTCTTACAGGTCCTGTGCATTTCGGAACGAAATATTCTTGATGACATTTTGACGTTAACACTTGACAATTATGCTTGTCAATGATTTCTTAGTCATTAGTCATGTATTGTCGTTTGCGCGTGCGCTTAGATTTTCGTGACTTCCACTGTTATTTTGTTTTACTCGTTCTGTCTGATTCCCTACGACTTTGGCTTTGTTTAACGGTTTTTGTGATATCTGCTCATACTTGAAATAAACTTAGGATTCTATTAGAAGTGGTAAAACGTGACAACACGCTATAAAGAAGCGATTCAATTCGCTGACTAATTTTTAAATACCCGAAATTCAATCAAGTCTTACTCAGCTCAGTTGCGTTTTGTACTTTATAGGTTATAAATTATAATGTCGTTATGTCATAACCTCTATGGAGTATGGTCAAAACATTCCGCCATGATTGTTCAGATAAACGTCAAATATATTCGATTTTTATTTTGTACATCTTCAATACTGTTTTAATGTGGATATTTTTTGTTTAAATATGTTTATGGGTTAATTTCCTAGGACTTTTAATCACGTACATGTTGTAGCCGGGGTCCCATACAAAAATGTAACGTTTCCTTTCAAGGCCCTAACTGAACGAGAAAGAGAAAAATAATTGAAATGTAAATTTAAAAAAAATATTTGTTGAAAATTTACTATATGTTATTAGCATTTCTTTTTAGCAAATATGCTCAATATATTAATGTACCTACAAATTAAAAAAAGAACTAAAGGTCTATCTAGTAGGAACTGAGAGATACGTCGTTTCTAAGTTTTTGTTTATTTCTATGGAAATAGGGTTGTCATTTGTCACTGAAAGATCAGAGTGAATAAATTAGAGAAGAATAAAGTGAGTAAAAAGAAAAACTTAGGGTACCTTCTTAACGCGAGCAAAGTCGCGCGCAAAAGCTAGTAGTAGTATTATGCAAAATCTTCGTCGTCTGATTAACGTTTCATTTGTGGTAAGAATGACTTCGTTAGCTTCCTCACTATTAGAATCCGGGTAATGAGTAACATTTTCGGTTGTCACTTAAAAGACGGAGAACTTTTTCAGGTACCTGTCGGCAAAGGATTCTTGTGTTTTGCCGTGTGCTGAGTGAAAGTGAGGATATATATGGATCAGACGATACCAGGGCACAATGAAACAAATTCGTGATTGTTATTTTACGATCCAACTTACTGGTGTGATACTTTCGATTATACCGCCAGTGCTTGTTCCTGGATTCGCCTTTTCACTAATCATCATGTATAAAATCTGCCTGCGATAATAGATGTTGAAAAATTTAATGATGAAAACAGTAGTTTTCTAGTGCGATATTTTTTTCGAGTAAGTAGGTTAGTGACAACCCTAACCTAAAATTTTAGAACTATATATTTCTGTATTCCTATGCTTGTTGCGCCTGATTTTTTTATGGTACTAGTTGTTACCGTATTAAACAAATACGTCTTGGAAAAATGCTAATCTGTGGAGATTCTCGGGAAAAATATTTTGCGAAATAATAGAAAATATTTTATTGTGAGCTAGAAGTGCTTGATTTTTTGAATTTCCATCGATGCGTTTAGCGAGTTTCGATCATGCCATATTTTTTTTTAACAAAATAACAATTACTGGGAAGAAGAAAATGCGTTTCTATGGTTTCTATGGACATTTCTTGATTTTCTGAATAACTTTATAAATATAATAGATAACGCCAGGAAAGTTTTAATAGAAGCTTTAGTAGGATTATATCTATCCAATACACACATAAACAGAAGATGTTCGCAACTATGATCAAATAACTCACTGTGGGCTAGTGTGAATGGAACAGTCGCAAGAGGCAGACCTAGGCGAACGTTTCTTGATCAGATCGGAGACGTTCTGGATACAGGCCAGGTTAAGAGCACCTTAAACCGGCGAGCGTGTATGAGAAGTAATTGCTGAGCGCAGAAGTTACATGGGGACGATAACGATGCTCTTCTTATTGATTACCGCTCAAACACTACTTTTTCGGGACACTGTATATTATAGCTGTTATATTAAGGTAAGTTTGTGAATTTACCTTGAGCATGTGTGGCGGCCACTTATTACTCGTGGCGATCACCGATCACTGGTGGGTACTACCGACCTACGTTTGTGAGGTGTAGCCACCGATGGCGCGCGTTACATCTATCGATTGCTGTGGTCAGTTGCTCATTTGCGTAGAGCCAATTAAATATGTCACCCTATTTTAAAGGTAATACAAATACGTTTGTGGTCATAGTTCTTCTAGATATAGGATTCCTGGAAGTATTCTAGTGTCATTTTCTAGTTAGAATGTAATACACTAAGATATGGGTAAGTAAAAAAAAATTTATATTCGCTGTCATCATGAGACATGAATCGTCAACCTTTTTAGAAAGATGAATTAAAATTGATTATTCTTCAATGTATTTCTGAACCTACATTTTTCACTTCTTTTTATTTACTAACTAGCGGACCCGACAGACGTTGTCCTGCAAGATATACCAAGCGATTAGGATATTAAACAAAGTAAGAAATGTAAGACAAATAATATAATAATTTTGTTATTCATTATTTTGAAATAACATCAATATTTCTAAAAACAATTCGTTATAATCAATAATGTTTGTTTAATTTTAACTTAATGCGAGTTGATGAACAATATTTTTAGTCAATTCCTGAGGAGTATAAATGAATAAACTTGACGGTTTTCCAACGCGAGAACACGCCACATATAATTGGCCATGTGAAAAGACCTGATTTTCTAGATCTATCCCACAAATCGACATTGTTTGACCTTGTGACTTATAATAATTAGTCATGGCAAATGCCAAGCGAATTGGAAATTGCAGACGTCTGAATGGAATGGGTGAGTCTGAAGGGGTCATTGGGATTTGTGGCAGGAGAACAACTTCACCTTCAAATTTGCCATTCAAAATTGTAGCTTCAAGAACATTGCCTATTATTATCATATTAGGTAATAACTTGTGTAGATTGTACCTGTTGCTGGATTTCTTTGTTTGATATTTAAATTATATCCAGCTTCTACTTTCCAAAATATCAATGGATATTGCAAAGCGTCGTAAGAGCGATGACTGTCTTCAATCGTATGCACTGTGGTATCTCTGCGTTGGATTCGTATATCTCGACGTTCAAATGCGTCGCCAACCATAACAACTGCAACTTCATTAATGGTCGGTGCATTATATCGGCCCGCGTGCTGCCCAGATGGTACTTTGTCTGCTTTGATGACGATTGTATAGTTGTCGTTTTGCAGTCTGTTTGAAACGGTATTGAACAACTGGACCAACTGGTTGTGATTCTGTAAAAACGGTTCTAACATACCCACAATTTCTCGCTCCTCCATCTGCTCGATATGGTTGTATTGGCAGCGTGCGTTTATTTGCTGCTCCTCATCACCCAAGAAGTAGATTTGCAGAATTTTGGATCGTTATCTTTTTTTTTGGATGCCTGCATCGGCATTAAAGAACCAATTTGATGATACACTTGGCCCTGAATCTTAAACGTTGATTGAAAATTGCGACCATCCTCATTGTGAACGATTTTTGTTGCTCCAAATGATGTTATTTGAAAGCACGAATTGCATTTGCGAATTTTACGAAAAAACAATTTAGATTGAGATGTAGCTCCAGCCAATAGTGCTTTCAATGGTTCTGGCGGCGAATTCAATTGTGGCAATACAACTTTTCCAGATGCGCAGCAGAAACCGGCCGATTCACCTTTGTATTTGAGTGCATGACAGTGTTGGCATTGTTTGTTCATAGCACCGATTACAATTTGTGAATGTGACGAATAGTCGATGTCCGACTCATATTCAAACGCAAGGCGAAGAAATGATGCACGTGTCAATGCGCGATACACTTGCAAACTCTGTTATTCACGTGTTCTTAATGTGTCGGTGATTCGTTGACGGGCCAGTCTTTGTCTCAATGCATTAGCTCGAAGGCGTTCGTTGCGTTGCTCTTGACTTTCATTAGCACGTGTGATTGCAGCCTGTTTTTTTACATTTTCATTGTCTTCTGCCGATCTATTTAACCGACGGTTCTGGGGTAATTGTGAATTCCGAGTCCGTCGACCAATATTTCCTCCTCGTCCACGAAGACATGGCATTGTTTTATGTACGTTATTTATATGTGAATATAATAATACACTTAATATTCACTGAAATGCGACACCTGAAATATCAAAGATACCGTACAAAAAAATTAAAATGTCAAAATAGAAACACCCTTAATATACATACATAGATTCACGCCTGTTTCACAGAGGGGTAGGCAGAGACTACGGATTTCCATTTGCTACGATCCTGACACACTTCTCTGGCTTCATTCACTTTCATCACATTCCTCATACACGCCCGTCGGTTCAAGGAGCTCTTAACCTGGCCTTTGTCCAGAACGCCTCCGATCTGATCGAGAAACGCTCGCCTAGGTTTTCCTCTTGCGACTGTTCCATTCACACTAGCCTTATAAACTTTCTTAGTCAGTCTTTCCTCGTCCATTCTTTCTACATGTCCAAACCAGCTTAACATACCCTTTTCTATTCTTGTAACTATATCCACTTTCATGCCGCATCTCTCTCTAATCACACTATTTCTTATTCTATCTTTCAGAGTCACACCACATATGCTTCTCAACGCTCTCATTTAATATAATAACCCTTAATATAATACACTCAAACTAAAATGTCGAAAAATAAACAAAATCCTACGCACGTAACTTAGTGAATCTAAACCATCCTCGAATCCACTTGAACACACACAAAAAAATTAATTCAAATATTATTTCACTTTCCCACTAAGGCAAGCACAATCCTGGCATTTCTCCGGTTTTCCTTATGTCAAATTTATTCCATAGATTTATTCATAGTTGGCTGCTTCAAGTACCAGGCAAGCATAAAATGGAAACACGTCAATATTCGAATGTTTTAATTATGTCCGTTTCCTGGTTCTAAGCTACCTCCCCACCAATTTTCAGCCAAATCGGATCAGCCGTTCTTGAGTTATAAATAGTGTAATTAGCACGACTTACTTTTATATATATAGATTTTCTTTTTACTTATTCTTTTTTCAGATCAGCACAAGATTACCAAACGTTGTAGTAACTTAATTAGTTATACGCAAAATGTTCTCAGAATATGAAACTTTGCCAAAGAAAACCAGGGTGTCAACAGACAGCCAGGAAACCTGTGTCTCGCAAGATGAATTAGGTACCTGATTCTCAACCTTTTGATGATTTATCCTATTCTAGAGAAATTGGTACTATACTATATCTCGGGTGCCACACGCCATTCACAAAAGATATCCACGGCGCCCCTGCGGCGCCATCCGCACAGAATCGGTTAAGCAGTTTGAATAAAAATTATTTGTAGGTATAACTTCAAATCATCGAAATTACATTTAAATGAATATAAATTTCGGTTAATAATTGGTTAAAATGTCCTTAAATTATGTTGATTTTGTGAATAACATTGAAGTTGTTTGCATAATATTATTTTGTTTACCAGCCTTGTCCGACAACCCACGCAGAGGGTCCTTGGCATCTAGTAAGAAGTAAGAAAAATAAATAAAACAAATATGTTTATATCTAAAAACCAACACCACCACTAGGAAGATCAGTTAAATAAATATACTGTGGTATTTTATTTTATTGTGTATTTGCAAAGAAAAATGTATTTTTAACATGAGCCCTCGACGTGGGTTCCCGGGCTCTCAAATGCGGCAATAGTGAGCTCACGACGTGGGTCCAAGGCGATGAATATGTTTAACTAATAGGGTTTGACCATTTGTATGGACCTGAAACCAAAATAATGTCTTTTAATTTTTTGCCTTCTGACATCACGAACAAATCACTAAACAAATTTTATTGTGGTTTATATAATTTAACAGTTTAGCCATTAACTGAACATCTAAGTCACGTTTCAATAATTTACTTTTATTACGTTGCGTCGAAACTATAGCCACCATCTGCGAGGTGTTGAGTTGAAATATTATGCACATTGTGTTTTCAGCGTAAGTACGGTTTTTGCAGAAATACTACCCTTTAAGATTTACCTTATATTATTTCAAAGACGAAATGATAAAATAAAATAATCATAAGTATGACTTAAACAGACTCCCTACTTATGCTACAAGATATTTCAATTAAGCTTTCGATGACCCGCTGATAGCTTGCCGACAAAAACAACTCATCCCCTTACTCACTAGCAGCAGGGACACATATAAAAGGAAAGCTAAGATGGAGAAAGATACATTACAGCTTCAACCACAGTTGTAGCACTTGATCATATTTTGAAAATACTTATCAAATAAATATGTCTTTTACAAATTCAAAATTACTAACCGTTTATGCTATTGAGTTACTATTAGTCATTGTTTATTATTGTGGTGCAGAAGAAAATTGTGAAACAGTTCCCACCGAAATACACGTTACAAAAGGTAAGTAATAAAGTTAGGATTAGGTATTACTATAATTAGAGCAACACGTCTATCGTCACCTGTTTTTAAGTAGTAAATTTTGCATATCTGTATAACTAAATTATAATTCATATCCTAAAATGACTTCTGATCTTGCAGAGGAATATGATGATATGGGCAGACTGATAAGATCATGCAGTGGAGAAGTTAGCGTCAACAAATGTGAAGGAATGTGCAGCAGCCAAGTACGTCCCTCGATTTCTGCTGCAACAGGATTTTCAAAGGTACCGTGTGCTTTATGATGCATTTATTTGTAACGACTTATTTTTATACTTTCGGTTTAATCATTGTATTGTGACAAAATCGCTTAACGTATTTTGTTTTTAGGAATGTTTCTGCTGCCGAGAAAACTTTTTGCGAGAACGTTTGGTTACCCTGACTCATTGTTATGATCCTGACGGTGTAAGGCTGGAAGATGAAGATGGCGCAATTATGGAAGTCCGCCTTCGTGAACCTGATGACTGCAAATGTTACAAATGTGGAGATTTTAGTCGTTAAGATTTTGAAAAATTTTAGTGATCACCATAGCTACCTACTATAAATGATATAACATTCGATGCATTAATTCTGTTTACAGAATGTACTAATTACTTATAAGATTGGTCAAGGGTTTTTATAAATATAAAAATAAGTTAGAGTATGTACACTAATGCAGCTGTACTTACACCTTATAAGTATGCTTGTTGAAATTATAAATTGTTAAAAATATAAAATTTTACAAAGTTAAATTTTATTTTATTTGGCAAACATTTGTCATAACACCTATACTGGGTTAAATAAAAATACCAAAATAACAGGAAGTCACAGGTCCCTTTACCTGTAACTTCATCAGATCACACTTTTTTAAATACTTTTGTTCTAACACTTTTTACAATACCTACGTGTTTCAGAAAACATATATTATGTTCACAAATAAAAAATTCATGCGACCCACCTCTTGTTCCACCTCGCACCCGCAGCGCTGTGTCCTTTAGTTACACCGCTGCTTTCTTTTGGGACCTGTTTCAATATTTTGTATCTTTGTATGAAAATATAATTAAAGTATAATGAAAAGTATTGGCTATATACCATTACATATTGAAAAAAGTGTTTTTGTGCTCAATTCGCCAAGACACTAATGAATTAGTCGAGTCGGGGTATATTTGTGGCTATTAGTTTTATGTGTTTAGATCCCACAGAACAAAAACTGATGTTGTTTTGAGGATAAGAGATTCTGCAAAACAGATAATGGTGCCAATTCTGTTGTCACAAAATTCTCTAAGCTTATCTAAAAATCACTAAAACTTAGTTTAGTCCTCTTAAATGACAATTCGTATTCTGAAATCGTTAAAAGTGACAGGACTAAAAAATTTTTGTGATTTTTAGTTAAGTTTAGAGAATTTTGTAACAACAGAATTGGCACCAATATATACTTAAAAAATCACTATGCATTTTAAATTTGATAATGATTTCATGTATTTTCTTGAGTTTATATCGAATTATCGGTCAGTGAATGATGTACCGGACTGATACATCGAAATGATCATAAATAACTGCAGCCAAGAATCGAGAATAGATAGTAATACTTAAGGGCTTACCAATCCTAACTTCCTAACTATCCTAATCCTAATCCTAACTAATATTATAAAAGCGAAAATGAGTTTGTTTGTTTGTTACCTTTTCACGCCTAAACCACTGAACCGATCATCCTGAAATTTTGCATAATACTTTGACAGGTGTACAGAAACGGACATAGGATACCTTTCATTCCGAAAAAAATACTGTTCCCGAGGAAAACAATAATAACGTTCTTATGATAATAGATGACGCCACGTGTCTTTTGAATCATGATTAAATTATATTATTACAAGCAGAGTACAACCCGAATTGGTTGTCAAATTCTAAATTAACACGAGCGAAGCCGCAGGCAAAAGATAGTATCATATAAAGCAACTAGATGTTCCCGCGGTTTCACCCCCGTTTATCGTTACTGCGCCGCCCCCGTGGGTCGTAGCGTGATGTTATATAGCCTATAGCCTTCCTTGATAAATAGGCTATCCTGAGATAAGCGCGTTCAAACTAACAAACTAACAAACTCTTCAGCTTTATAATATTAGTATAGATAGCTGACCCGCGCAACTTCGTCTGCGTCACATAAGTAAGAGAGAGAGTGGGTCGTAGGCACCTATAATACAATTTTAAAGGAGCTGAAACGTTATTTGTTAAATCCACGAACCACATAAGAATCATTCAACAACATTTTATAAATACTAGCGGTCGCCTAGTGCTCGAAATTCGACCAACTGATATACATATATTATGTCATGTCATTGTACTCGTATATTGATATATGTAGCCATAGTTACGCGCTTCGACTGCGTGTGTCAAATGCATGTTTGTGTGCGTGTAGTGTTTTTTCATTAATTTAATGTATTTATTATACATATTTTATGTAAATACTAGATGTTCCCGCGGTTTCACCCGCGTTTATCGTTACTGCGCTGCCCCCGTGGGTCGTAGCGTGATGTTATATAACGTATTGCCTTCCTCGATAAATAGGCTATCCAACATTAAAAGAATTTTTCAAATCGAACCTGTAGTAATCACGCAGAATAAACCAGGAGAAACATTGTTTGTACTATGTCTGTAATGGGTAATTATTTTGCTGCAATGTTATTTTAAAACTGCGATATCTCGTAAGATATTCATTGAAATCGAATGATGTAAAGGACAATTTTCTTTTAAATTAAATATTTGTGATGGATAACGTATTTATTTGGATAAGGATTAATATCATGTTTATAATAATACCTTCGCAAATAATGCATTATTTTAGAACAAATTTGGTTAGCATAAAAATGGTTATAGTGAGCCAACCTTAAAAGATAGACATATGCTGTCGCGGACTTTTTTTTAGAAATTTTAAAGGGGAACAATTCTGTCATACATGATTTTTTCGAAACTTTAACTGTTTACGCAGCGCACGCAGCGGAAGCTCTCAAAAGGAAAAAATACCCTCCGATTTTGAAACATTCTTCATTGGTGCTCAGCTCCTATTGATCTTAGCGTGATGATATATAGCCTATAGCCTTCCTCGATAAATGGTCTATCTAACACTGAAAGAATTTTTCAAATCGGACCAGTAGTTCCTGAGATTAGCGCGTTCAAGCAAACAAACAAACATACAAACAAACAAACAAACTCTTCAGCTTTATAATATTAGTATAGATTAGCATTCGTCACTTCTTCTCTGTATAAAGTATAAGTGTGCGAAATTTCATACTCCTCCGTCCGCCCAATTTTTTCGTAAAAAGGGGATCCAAAGTTTTCGCTTCACGTATTAATATATAGATACCTACAGTGCTAATTTAAAATCACGCAGAATAAACCAGCAGAAACATAGTTTGTATGTCTGTAATGGGTAATTATTTTGCTGCGATGTTATTTTAAAACTGCGATATCTTCTAAGATATTCATTGAAATCGAATGATGTGTGATTGTTTTAAAATAATGCATTATTTGCGAAGGTATTTTTATAAACATGATATTAATCCTTATCCAAATAAATACGTTATTCATCACAAGTATTTAATTTAAAACAAAATTGTTCTTTACATCATTCGATTTCAATGAATATCTTAGAAGATATCGCAGTTTTAAAATAACGTCGCAGCAAAATAATGACCCATTATTACAGACATACAAACGATGTTTCTCTTGGTTTATTCTGCGTGATTTTAAATTAGCACTGTAGGTATATTTATAAAATTTTGTTCAATGGTTCTTATGTGGTTCGTGGATTTAACAAAGAAAGTTTCAGCTCCTTTAAAATTGTATTATAGGTGCCTACGACCCACTCTCTCTCTTATGTGACGCAGACGAAGTTGCGCGGGTCAGCTATCTATACTAATATTATAAAGCTGAAGAGTTTGTTTGTTTGTTTGTTGGTTTGACCGCGCTAATCTCAGGAACTACCGGTTCGATTTGAAAAATTGATTTAGTGTTGGATAGCCTATTTATCGAGGAAGGCTAGGCTATATAACATCACGCTACGACCCACGGGGGCGGCGCAGTAACGATAAACGCGTGTGAAACCGCGGGAATATCTAGTATTGTTATATACGTTCTTAAAATAAGGCTCAAATATATATTGTTTCTTTCAAGTTCCTCTAGCAATAAGTCACCACTAGTAAGACTATCAATTTGTATCAAAACCTACTTTTTAGAGTTCGAAAAATCACTTAAACAATGGCTTTGTCCATCCGTCCGTCTGTCTGTTATACAACTTTCAACTCAAGAACCGTAAGAGCTAGAGACTCGCAGTCAACATCATTCGACTCAGCATAGTCGATGTACTCCGAAATGACTATGACCTTTGACCTCTGACCTCAAGGTCACGTGATAACATTTTTTAAGCTCTTTGATTTACGGCAATTCATTGCCGTTTCTCACTTGTTATAATTAGCATTACTGGTAACAAATTAAGTATCGAAATATTTTAGCCAGATTTAGCTCTCATATAAAAGTTATTTGCACGATATTGATTTAACTAATGAAAGGATATAATATTGTTTTTTGTATTTATTGAATACATTACATAAACAAAACAAAACATTAGAACAAGATGTTAATACCTAATAAACTGTTCCATTGCGAGATATGACACTTCTAATATGAGATGAAGAATAAATTAAACTCATTGTTATTATTATTATCGATATTCATTTACTTATTTATTATCATATTGTTAGCTTATTGAAATTAATGTTTTTATTTTATATTAATATTGCGCATGTGAAAATGAATAAGTTGTGAATTTGAAAGCGAATCATTAGGCAATCTAATGATTCGATGAAATATAACGGAAGTACGTAAAAAAAAAAAATATAATGTAGATCCTATAATATGTCTTGATTTTAACATATATTAGAATATATCCAGTTATTTATATATGTGTTCAATTAAACTTGTGTTTTTAGAATATTTTATATTTATCGGTCACTCAATTGACATATCTGGCGGTTGTTACAAAATAACGTTTGTTAGTCAGTTGAGTGCTTGTTAATTTAATTTACTTCCCATTTTCTGTAAGTAAGAACAGTCAGTCGCTGTTGAGCTACGAATCGAGTTGGTTTATAGTATTAAATAGTGATTGTGATATAAAATAAAAGTTGTCGTGAAACATAACGGTTTGTTTTAATACTTCAAACTCTAGAAGATTTTACAATTCAGAAGTGGGATAACACCAAGGAATACTGGGGCATTGCTACCACCCTGGTGTGATCGTACGCCCATATAATAAGATCATTGGATATAGTACTAAAGATGCCCAGTGACCGGTCTAAGAGAAGCCCAAGGTCCAAGGAGAGGCACCGCAGCGTTGTGCTACAGGGGCCTACGAGAAGCAGCCGATCACGTACACGCACTGGAGGGTCCAGGCAAAGCCGTCGCTCATCACCAGTGCTCCGCACCAACAGGCGTGGCTCCGAGCGGCGCAGATGTAGTAGATCACCTGCAGGAGTTCAATCGCAGGCAAGAAGTCGTAGCAGGTCAGTCGTAACACCTCCGTTGCGGCACTGCACGTCACGTGTGCCGTCAACCGACGCACAGAGACATGAACCGATAAATAGAACTTTAAACCATAATCATTTTAAGCAAAAGCGTCATAGATTGCAGACTCCTCGTAAAGAAAGTCGTAGTAGGTCACGTAGTCCAGTACGCCATTGTTCTAGAGAAAGATTTGCGTCTGTTACATCACAACCTCCATCTACTAATGCTGTTAATTATGAAATACTTAAATGCATCAAAGATTCTTTGCAAGCTATCTCAGCCGTAAATCCACAATATAAAGAAAAATTTACTAATAATAATGTAGTACCAGAATTTGACCCTAAATCGAAAAACCAAACTATTCTCACGTGGTTAAACAAAGTAAAAGAATGTTCTGAGATCTATGGTTGGGATAGTAAGCAGACCGCTCATTACGCTCTCCCAAAGTTAGTCGGCACTGCAAAAAAATGGTACGAGGGACAACCGTCAGTATTGCTTACATGGGATGAATGGGTTGAAAAACTTAAATCTTGCTTTTCCGACATACGAAAACTATGGTCATTTGCTCACGGAAATGCTAGCTATAAGGGCAAAGTTTGGCGACGATTTAGAAGAGTATTATTACGAAAAATTAATTGCTTTGAATCGGTGCGGCATAGTAGGTAGGAATGCTATCGATTGTATTGTGTATGGAATAGATGATAGATCTGTTAGGTATGGAGCGGAGGCAGTTGGTTTTGAGGATGCTGATAAACTATTGGGTTATCTGAGGGGTGTGAAACATGAGCGATCAGATAAATTTACAAAAAAACCAGTACGTTCCGCAACTGATACCACTCGTAGATCATTAAAAAATGATCCTAATAGAATCTTGAGGTGTTTTAATTGTCATGAAACGGGTCATGTAGTGTCGGAATGAAAAAAATCAATCATTAAGTGCAAAAAGTGTAAACGCATCGGTCATGATAATCCTGAATGTGTTAGAAGCATTTGGGTAGATAAAGTCGAAGTTAAATCATTATGACTAGATGATGATAGTAAATTAGCAGATAATAAATACATTAAACACGTAAACGTTAATAATGTGCAGTTGACAGGCTATGTAGATTTTGGCAGTCAATGTACTTTGATAAAAGAGACCATTATGAAGGAGATAGTACCACGTGAAAAATGGCAAATTAATGATTTGCCATCACTTAAAGGTTTTGGTAATACGTACGTGACTGCTTTAGGTAAAACTAAAATTTCACTAATTATTGATGACGCTAAAATTCATGTTGAGGTAGTTGTTGTACCTGATAATTACTTAAACTATGATTTACTGATTGGACAGACTGCTACAGAGCAACCAAACATCTGGGTGTTTAAATCTGATAAATATTTGATGATCACTGATAGACAGCTTGGAGACGATACACGACTGGTTTTTACGTTTTTTAAAACTGTTAATACTGAAGGGTGTATTTCTATTAAGGTATTTACTGATACACATTATGATGGCATTGTTCTTGTCGAAAATGGTCATCGTTTAAATTACGATGTGAAGATTGGTGCTTATAGTATTAAGAACGGTATTGGTTACCTAACAATTCTAAATTATAATAACAGATCAATTCAATTTAAAGAGGGTCAAGTCTTGGCTCGTGCTTATATTTTCCATATTAGTAATAACATTAAAGGCGTAAATACAATACAAGAGATTAAAACTCGTGGGAGTAGATCTCCACTTACGTTGGATGACCTTAATATTGACGTAAGTTTAGACAACAAACAGAAACTTCAATTATTTGATACATTGACCGAGTACCGCGATTGTTTTGCTAAAGATTTGTCTGAATTAGGTCAAACAAGTATTTCCGAAATGAATATTCAACTAGTAGATACAGAACCAGTCGTTTATCGACCATATAAATTGAGTCATTCTGAAAAGGAAGAGGTCAGGACTATGGTTGAAGAACTCTTAAAATATGATATCATTAGAGAGTCTCAATCGTCATATGCAAGTCCTGTTCTGTTAGTTAAAAAGAAAACTGGGGATAAACGGCTTTGTGTGGATTATCGTGCTTTGAATAAGAAAACGATTAAACAGCACTACCCGTTGCCTCGTATTGAAGACCAGATTGATCGTTTGGCGGGAAATAAATATTTTTGTGCCTTAGACTTAGCAGCTGGCTATTATCAGATTTCATTGAGTGAAGATAGCAAAAGCAAGAGCTCATTTGTAACACCCGATGGACAATTTGAGTTTAATAGAATGCCATTCGGGTTGGCTAATGCACCAGCTGTTTTCCAGCGAACTATCAATTTGGTTTTGGGTAATTTACGTTACAATATTGCGTTGGCCTATATGGATGACGTGTTAGTACCAAGTAGGACATTTGAAGAAGGCATCGAGAGATTGCGAATCGTACTTCAAAAGTTTAGAGAGGCAGGATTGACTTTAAAACCACATAAATGTTACTTTTTCCAAAATCGCGTTGACTACTTAGGATTTGAGATTACTAGCAAAGGCGTAAGACCGGCTATGACTAAAATTGAAGCTGTCAAAAACTTTCCTAAGCCCAAAGACGTACATAATGTTAGACAGTTTATTGGACTAGCTAGCTTCTTTCGACGTTTTATTCGAGGTTTTGGCGAAATAGCTCGTCCGCTTACGAAGTTGTTAAAGAAGAATTCTGCTTGAGTTTGGTCACAAAATCAGGAAGAAGCGTTTGACAAATTAAAAAATGCACTTATTTCAAGGCCCGTACTAGCATTGTATGACCCTAAATTCGAAACCAAAATACATACCGACGCTAGCAAACATGGTGTAGGGAGTGTTTTGCTACAAAGACAAACCGATGGGGTTTTTAAGCCTGTGGCTTATTATAGTAGACAGACATCGCCTGAAGAATCCCATTTTTCATCATATGAGCTGGAGACTTTAGCAGTTATTGCCGCGTTAGTGAAATTCAGAACATACGTGCTTGGCTTGAACTTCACCATTGTAACAGACTGTAATTCACTTAGAGCAACGTTTTTAAAACGAGATATGATACCAAGAGTCGCGCGATGGTGGAGTTTAATTCAGGAGTATGACTGTAACATAGTTTATAGAACTGGCAGAGGTATGATTCACGTTGACGCGTTGAGTAGAAATCCAGCTGTAGAAAATGCAGGAATCATTCAGGCCATCGATAATTTTGATGTTATGACTGTCACAGATGATTGGTTGTCAATGGTACAATATGAGGATTCTGAAATACAACGCATCAAGAAAATCCTTTCTGACAAGGAATTTGATGGTTTGGTAGAGATACGAAAGAATTTTGCTCTTAAACGCGATAGGGTATATAAAATAACGGAGGATGGATTGAGATGGGTGGTGCCGGAGGGTTGTAGGTGGCAGATACTACGCAAAAATCACGATGAAATAGGTCATTTCGCATTTGATAAAACATTAGATAAAATAAAACAACACTATTGGTTTCCTCGTATGCGAAAGTTCATAAAAAAGTATGTAAATTCTTGTTTAGAATGTGCACATAATAAATTACCAGCAGGAAAAAAAGCAGGGCTTTTTGCACACCATTCCTAAGGAAGCTACACACTTTCACACCATACATATCGATCATGTTGGTCCGTTTGTAAAGACAAAAAGAAAGAATTGCTATATTTTAGTGATTGTAGAGTCGTTTACAAAGTTTATAGTTTTAAAGGCAGTAAAAAATACTAAATCAACTTCCACTATCGCAGTTCTTAGGGATTATTTTGGAACGTTTGGATTACCAAAGCGACTTATTAGTGACCGAGGAACATCGTTTACAAGTTCAAAATTCAAAAGTTTTATGACTGAACTAGGAGTACATCATATAAAAAATGCAGTCGCTTCGCCTAGAGCAAATGGCCAGGTCGAGCGATATAATCGAACCATTTTGGACTCTTTGGAATCACAAAACCACGGTAAAGATGAGAAACTTTGGGATGATCGATTATTACAACTACAATGGGGAATAAACAACACTGTTAACAAAGGTACAGGTAAAACTCCCTCGGAGGTTTTGTTTGGGCTAAGACTTACCGGTATCAATGACGGCAACTTAGTTACAGAAATAGAGGAGGATATAGTTGAAAGTAGCCTTGAGGAAAATACAGTAAGCACCGATGACAGATTACTTAAGATTAGGGAGGAAGTAAATGAACACATTACAAAGTCACAGAAAAAACAAAAAGATAGATATGATAAGAAGAGAAAGAAACCGTTAGAATTTAAAGTTGGGGATTTAGTAAGAGTTGAAAGAGCAACGCATACTGTAGGTCAAAGTAGAAAGTTATTACCGAAGTGTTCTGGGCCTTATAGGGTTACTAAAGTCCTGGAACATGATAGATATGAGGTAACAGATACTCCTATTACTAAAAGAGGAACGTCTAAATATAAGGGTATATTCTCTATCGATAAAATACACCCTTGGCTTTGTTTTGATAATCAAGGTAGTGCATCGTCTACTATCGAGAGCGAGAGTGGTGATTAAAATGACTAAAATAATATATTTGCTATGATTTACTATGTTATT
The DNA here is from genome assembly GCA_963564715.1 of Catocala sponsa. Classification (NCBI taxonomy): domain Eukaryota; kingdom Metazoa; phylum Arthropoda; class Insecta; order Lepidoptera; family Erebidae; genus Catocala; species Catocala sponsa. Next base: position 12,409,978 of record OY751338.1, on the reverse strand, counting down.
GCCCTTCTATGTATGGTTGTGTATTTGCGTGTAAGAAAAGAAACTTAATAATTTACCTTGCCATGATATACATAAAAAAAAAAAAAGTATGACTTAATTAACAGCGATTCAATTATTTAAAACTTATTGTTGTATACATTTATGTTATAAATCTACACTGCTATGAGCGTGAGTGTAGATAAATACTTGAAGTGCAATGTGCACGTGTTAATATTTACCTGCTATGAGCGTAAAGGTAAAGGTACTTGAAGTGCAATGTGCACGTGTTAATGTTTACCTGCTATGAGCGTAAAGGTAAAGCTACTTGAAGTGCAATGTGCACGTGTTGCTGTTTACCTGCTATGAGCATAAAGGTGAAGCTACTTGAAGTGCAATGTGCACCTGTTATTTACCTGCTATGAGCGTGAAGGTATATATGTATGTTAGGTAGTGCAATGTAGACATAGTAATGTTTCTGTAATGAACAGACATTAATTTGAAGTGCAATGTGCACATATGTATTTGTTAATTATAAGACTGTGTGTTGTTTTGATGGAATAGTGACAATTTTGTGTTACTGAAATTTAATTTAGCTAATGAATTTCATATGTAAGTCCTATGGGATTTTGTGTTTAGTTGTGATTCGCGAGGACGCGAAAAATTATCAGGATGGACGAATTGTTAGCTTATTGAAATTAATGTTTTTATTTTATATTAATATTGCGCATGTGAAAATTAATAAGTTGTGAATTTGAAGGCGAATCATTAGGCAATCTAATGATTCGATGAAATATAACGGAAGTACGTAAAAAAAAAAATATAATGTAGATCCTATAATATGTCTTGATTTTAACATATATTAGAATATATCCAGTTATTTATATATGTGTTGAATTAAACTTGTGTTTTAAGAATATTTTATATTTATCGGTCACTTAATTGACATATCTGGCGGTTGTTACAAAATAACGTTTGTTAGTCAGTTGAGTGCTTGTTAATTTAATTTACTTCCCATTTTCTGTAAGTAAGAACAGTCAGTCGCTGTTGAGCTACGAATCGAGTTGGTTTATAGTATTAAATAGTGATTGTGATATAAAATAAAAGTTGTCGTGAAACATAGGTTTGTTTTAATACTTCAAACTCTAGAAGATTTTACAATATTTTTCATTTTATATTCTTACAAGGGTGGATTAAAAAGTTTGCGAGTGAATTAAGCCACGAAGCTCTCTCTGACCTGTTGACTAGGGTGTAAAGTAAGTTTCATGAGCTTCAAGTGATAATTATTTAATTAATCAACATGTTATCATGATTGGAATAACTGTTGAAATCATTTTATATCCTTCACAATAATCGTGGCGTGTCCAAGATATCTCTTTAATATTTTTCTTTTAAACTAAGGCATTGCATTTTTATATAACTGGAAACGGTTATTACCGAGATTTAGCTTGGTATGTAGATAAGTACATCGTTTTTGCAAGGCCTAATTTTTGACCAGACTGCACTGGCCAAGGTTACAAGCATACTAGAGCGGCGACGTTAAGTTGCTGTTTCTGGGAAATTCTGTCTCTAAATACCTTAATATTTTGGTTTTCTCCATGTACCGTAACATACTACACTAAAGGCGCGATTCCATTAGGCAATTCTTGCATGCAAGTATGACGTCACATTTGCGTACAAGTTTCTTGCAGTGGGAACATATTTTCAAGCGTGTGAAAATTGCATGCAGGTTTCACTTGCATACAAGTGGAGATGTTCAACAATTGAGTAGGCCATCATAGGTGGAAAACGTGCCCCTCAATAAAAATGATTATTTTCTTATGTGCCCACCTAACAGACATTATGTTTCGATAATTTGTGCAGCAACAGATATCATGTGCGTACACGTCACTCGTTCGAAATTCGACACGTGCAACTATCGTTTGTGCGTTCAATTTGCAGGTCACTTGAATAAAAATATGTACAAGTTCAAACTACCCCATACAAGTTGTAACATGTATGCAGGTTTGTACAAGTTGTATGCAATTTGCAACTTGCATGCAAGTAACTTGCCTAATGGAATCGCGCCTTAAACGTATCTATCCGTATTTTGTGACTTAGACGACCGCATAGGCGCATATCAAAGTGAGGTAGTAAGTAGTAATCACTGGATTCTACGTATTGATAGTTTAAGGCCCTCTTTTTGATCGAAATTCTTGTTCTTATGTATTTCTATCGCTTCACGCACAATCCTAGTATAGTAGGTATTGGCGATCTGTGGAAAGATCTGGGCAAACAAACTCAATTCAGTGATTAGTCCCTGCTTCAAATAAATTCTCTGCGACGACATCTTCGCGGCAAAATCAGCGCAGAATCAATTTGAATAAAATTGGTAACAAGTTAACTTATGTATGTGTCGAGAAGAGTGAACCGACTTAAAATATGTAACTTTTTCATAAAATAAAGTTACTGCTTAAAAACACAAAAATGTTAACAGACATAAAAATTGAAAATAATGTATACCTGTGCATGTACACACCGCGACACATCAACCTAGACTGTTTGGACTTTGAACTATTAGAAGTTGAACGCTGCGAATCGTGCGAGAGAGTGCGTTATATTTTTGTTACGCTCTATCCTTACCATTACATCGACACCACTATGCACTGTCCCTTGCCGACAATTTTCTATTTTGTATGTAGCGTAGTTATGCGTATATAGGGTGTCTAACTTGATGTGTAGCCGTGTGTACCTACTTCTGTAGGTACTTATTTCTATTCATGTATTTTTATTCTAACTCATTATATTATCTTTTCAATAGGCTATTCTGATAATAAAGTATTGCCAAGGTTTAAATTTAATGTGTTGTGTACCTACCCGTATTTACTAATAAGTTCTTTTGTTCCAGTAACTTAAAAACGCAAATCACTCATATTTTCCCTTAAGTTTGTAGAGCAAAATTATTTTATTTCTGAGAGGTAAAAGGTAAATCGTACTGTTTGTATAATACATAACAACGCTAACCTAGAAAAGCCAATTTTAGGCATATATGGGCAAATCGATCATAAAAAGAACTCGGCGTTTCAAATCATCGTTTTGAAAGGGCTTTACTAGCATATTATAAAACAATTTTAAAAATATTAGATTTGGGCTGCGTAGTTTTCAATTTCTTCATTGGCGAAAAATTTACATTCTATTATATTATCTCAGCAGCTTAGCAACTAAAAATTTAAAATAAACTTACCGGCACGGTATGTGGTCCAAGCATATTTGTTGAATTGTAACCATAATTAAAAGAAAAGTACCTATATTATTTTAAGTATACATATATTTATGTGCTTTTTTGCAGCGCTGCAGCAGATTTTAAAAAAACACTTAGTTCTTTAGAAAATCTAGGCCCACTACGCGATGTTGCCAGCAAAGTTCTGAACCTTGCTTGCAATATCGCGTAGGTCGACCTCGTTGTTCTTTTTCTGACTCTACGCTCCCATACGTTGAGTCCTCTTGTTGTTTGAAGTCACTGCCATACTTATGCCGCAGTATAAACCGATTTCTCAAAGTTGTAAGAATTGTCAATTGTCATCGTGTACTGGAGTATACCAACTTCCGCCAAGTTCAAGTTGTTATTGTGCCAGGGTCAGTCAGATTGCACCTTTTTTACCGACTTCAAAAAAAGGAGGAGGTATTCAATTAATGTCGGCCTCGATGGCGTAGTGGTTAGTGTAACCGACTGCCGCGCCTGAGGTCGCGGGTTCGATTCCCGCACAAGTCAAATATTTGTGTGCATGAACATGGATGTTTGTCTTGGTCTGGGTGTTTCTATGTATAATATGTATGTATTTACAAAAAAAAAGTATATATGTATGTTTATCCATTGTCTAGTACCCATAGTACAAGCTCTGCTTAGTTTGGACTAGATGGTGTTGTGTGTATGTGATAGAATATTATTATTATTATAATTCGTCTGTATTTTTGTTTTTATGGTTGTTACCTCGTTTCTTTCGACTGGGTGAATCGATTTTGATGATTCTTTTTTTATTTGAAAGCTGGTGCGTCCCGTGCGGTCCCATTTAATTTTGATCAAGATTTGACCATTCGTTTTCGAGTTATACTTAATAATGCGTATTTGGCTACATTGATGATGTTCTCATATTTGGCAAGGTTCACTAAAAACCGAGAAATAAACAAAATTTTAACAAAAAAGAAAACCGACTTCAAGTAAGAATATTCTAAAACTTAAAATGCACTAAAAAGTTAATAAATAATTGCATATTCTTGTGAATAATTAAATTATTGTTATTTTTGGAGTTGGTGTCAGCCGCCCGCGCCGCGTGCTGCGTCTATGTGTGTAATTGTGCATGCCAATGTTATGTTATGATTATAGTAAGAAATCTTATGTTTAATTAGTTACAAACCTACCTTGGCTGACACTGACTCCAATAATAACAATAATTTAATTATTCACAAGAATATGCAATTATTTATTAACTTTTTAGTGCATTTTGAGTTTTAGAATATTCTTAATTGAAGTCGGTTTTCTTTTTTGTTAAAATTTTGTTTATTAGAGAGCAGCTTAAGTTATTCAAGGTACATTTAAAGTTTCAGTGGCTGAGTAACCCCTTGAGTCCTAAGTAATACAGTTTAAGCAGTTTGAGCTGGATTTGTTGGCATTGTTAAAACTCCAAGCACCAGAATAAGCAAGTACATTGATTTAAAACAAAAAGAAATGACGCTTAATTCGCAATCGAGCGCAATAATTAAAATCGAATTTTGACTTACCTACATTCTTAGCGTCCCAATAAATACACGGTTAACGGTGTCATAAAAGTTAAACAAACTTATATTTTTTATTTCTTTTGCTCGATCCAAGTATAATAATAATTATAACACAATATTATGGTCAACTCCGAGTTAATGAATTATTCATGTTTGAGCCATATATCGAACCGCTGAGTGTAATTATATCTGATGATAGTTTCTGCAAAGATTAAATGGATTTTCATTAGGATGCCTCTAACTAACAGAGTTTTGAGGAAATCAGCTAATACTTATTATACTACTACTTTGCTTACAAACTAAGTTATGTGTTCAGTATTCAACCAGTCGGAATTGATGAAAATAATAAAATATTATTATCCAATGCCGGCTGGATAGAATAGTAGCAGAAATCGCGACTGTTATGCACAAAGTCCCAGGTTCAATAACCGGGCTGAACAAGGTAAGTACTGTCAATCCCAGTAGCGGTCAATCGGACCCAATTGAAAGCCAGCGTCAGGCTTTCGTCTGACACATGCTGAACTGCGCCCTATTTGACACTACTGTTGACACTTACTTTATATGTATTTTGTTTATTTTTCCTTTTTGGTTTCGTTTCGCTAAGTTTATGTTTGTATCTAAGCATTTCTTTTTATTTTATACTTCATATTATGTGTTTGTGGTATGTGTCAAATAAATATTTTATTCTTTCTTTTCTTTCTTTCTTTCAGATTTATAAGTGGGGAGATCTGTAATACTTATACCTAAATTGTAACATATTCGACATATTTAAAAAAAATTCAATGGATTTGATCAATGAACCACAAACAATTATTTTTAAAACTTTTGGTCTCTGTTCCTGCTATATGATTTAGTATGTAGTTTAGTTGCCTGAACCTCAACTTTTAATCACGCTACAATATAAGATACGTTTCACGTAATTCTGTTAAGTAGAACAAGAGAGCTGGTATGCAGTACATGAATACCCGTGCGCATGAATCTTCTGCTAAATAGACATCATACACTCATATATGTATGATGTCTAATAGCTTTGCTATTAGACAATGCTTTATTAATTTGGTAGCTAAATCTTCTGATTTAGTTACCAAATTAGATACATGTTATTTTAACATAATTAAGTACTGTTCTGTTTTAATTAAGTACTGCTTATGTGTTGCTTTATCATAAAATGGTATGTGCTTGCTTAAATAAATAATTATATGTTCAGTGTAACTCCTACTGCGAATCCATTTAAGGATCGATTAAATCATGTTAGCACAGTTGGATCTCCTTGTTAGTTTGCAAGAAGTTGTGCTACTAAAATGACTTTTATGTTATGATATACATATATCAAGATGTTGTATCTATGCAAAAGGCCTTTATAAGCCAGTGTAGTTCAACATTTTCATACAACAACCTCATCCATCGTCGGATACAGACGATCTACAGTTTTACCTTGTATAGCTTAAACTCGAAAATGTTTCGTTTTGATATTGTTATTATGAGTTATGTACTCATGTCTGCTTGTCATATACAAGAAAAACCAGTAAAAGCACAATCTGTCGAAGTGCCTCTTTCACCAGGTATTCCTAACGCATAAAAGATATATTAAGAACCAAGCAAAAATTAATCTTTGTATAATAATTTAAAATATATTGTATATTTTTAGGTCAAGAATGCCAGATGACGCCTGTTATTCACGTACTAAAACACCCGGGATGTATACCTAAAGCTATACCTTCGTTTGCATGTATTGGAAAATGTACCAGCTACGTCCAGGTATTTATAAAGCTTTAGACCCGGCCCCGTTCTCTTTATTTCAAATTCAGTGACACAGTTAATAGGTTTATAGTAGGTACGGTGAACTTTATCTTCCTGGACTACAGCTTAGGTAAAATGCCAAATTCGTTTGTGAGTAGGTAATTTTATTTCATTTTGAAAATGAATTTGTGCTAATTAGATATAGATAGATGTATGAAGTAGTAATAAATTTAATTATTATTAATCCTTGTCAATTGGCAAAAATAACGATATTATTAACAATTTTCAGGTGTCTGGCAGTAAAATCTGGCAAATGGAACGCACTTGCAACTGTTGTCAAGAATCCGGCGAAAGGGAGGCCACCGTGGTTCTGCTTTGTCCAAAAGCCAAAAGCGAAGATAAGAAGTTGAGAAGGGTAAATATGTCTTAAATAAATAATATAGGACCGGTTACGGAATTGATAGCATAATAAAATATTGTTAAGAATGAAAGTTGTTCATACGATAGAGCAGATGTCGTCTACCGTTAGTTGGCGGACCAATGCATGATATTTTACAGTGATCTAAATTGTTTAACATTATATGTACAGGTAGTTGAAATATTTGGGTTTAATACAAGATTCGCCGGCAAACTCTTAATAAATATCACAAACGCTGTTTCAGATAACTACCAAAGCTCCTCTGGAATGCATGTGTCGGCCTTGCGGTGGCATCGAAGAAAGTGCTATTGTGCCTCAAGAAGTAGCTGGATATGCTGAAGAAGGACCTCTATACAATCATTTCAGGAAAACATTGTAAGCGTTTTGATATAACATATTTACGAACAACGTGTTAACTAGATAGTGATTGTTATGCCCGAATACTGAGGATGTTGTATCTTCCTACTGTTATAATATAATGTTGTTTATAAAATGCTCAAATAAAAACCATTGACCAATAATGATTGTGTTAATTAATTAATTATTAATTAATAAGTAAGTAGGTAATTATTAAAAAGTATCTACATTGATTGCGAGTTTTGTTTGATAGTGTGAATGGGACAGTCGCAAAGGAGAGACCTAGGTGAATGTGTCTTGATCAGATCGCAGACGTTCTTGACAAAGGCCAGGTTAAAAGCACCTTAAATCGGTGAGCGTGTATGAGGAATGTGACGAAAATGAATGAAGCCAGAGAAGTGTGTCAGGAATTCAGGATCGTAGCAAATGGAAATCCGTAGTCTCTGCTTACCCCTCTGGGAAACAGGCGTGAATCTATGTATGTATGAAGCGCACATGGAATTAAAAACTACTTAGGTACTTGTTGCCCGCAAATTCTTACCTATTCCATTCCTTCATAGACTTATATATAAATATATATAAGTCTATGATACTATTACCATGAAATGTTGAAAGACTGATTGATTTATGAGATTAAGTACCGCTGTGTAGTTCTTCAATGCAAAATTTGTGACATTTCATTAGGCGAGCCTAGACAACCCTAAACGTCAATAAAGTTTTGCATCTAAACAATAAACGATGCACATTGTAAGATTCTAATGTATGTATAGTGGATCACATACAAAGTAGTATAATTGACCCTAAGAAAAATAATTGTATTGCCAGTTAATCTACCATTGATATAAGATGGTAACTCTAACACAAATTTATTTTTAACATCATACGACGTTCATGGACATAGAACTAATAAATAAAACTCACACGAGTTTTTAGAGTTTAAAAACTCTTATACAACAACTTTGTCCGTCGTCTGTCTGTTATACAACTTTCAACTCAAGAACCGTAAGAGCTAGAGACTCGCTGTTAAAGCCATTCGACTCAGCATAGTCGATATACCCCGAAATTACTATGACCTTTGACCTCTGACCGTGATACCATTTTTTCGAACTCTACTATTTATGGCATTTCATTGCCGTTTCTCACTTGTTTTATTTTTATAGTACTTGTTGTTGTTATGTTACTTCTTTATTTGTTTTAGCTACGTTAAATACACATTCCATTACCTCTATCTTTTAAAAAGTAATAAAGGTTATAAAGCAACGGCAGCGGGGTAATAATCGTAATCGTGGGTGAACCCGCGGAGGACAGGACAGCTAGTTAGCCATATAAGAATCTTTGAATGCGTAGCGGAATTTATACTGTTCTATGCGTGGAAATATTGCAGAACACTGTTATGGTTCTGCGTCACAGGTTCTGCTTACACAATCATTTTTATTTTTTTTGCATATATGCGATTTTTATGTTCTTGAACGAATGATACCGGCGTCAACTCTTTTTGTAATTGACAAACTGTCAAGTGTCACTTACTGTCAATTTATTTTGTTTGTGTTTTGTCTCCAACTTAGACTCGATCTTTCGGCTTGGGTTTTTCTGCTTATAAATTGTTATTAATATCTATTCTTCAAAAAAATGAGTCGCCGGAAGCGTGCAAGGGTATGTACTTCTAGTATTAAACACTAGGTCTAAAATTGATAAAAAACATTTGTTTTGATGTCTAGGTTATGTTTATCGATCGTAGGTTGAAACCCGGGAATTAGATGAAAAGTTAAAACAACAAGATGATTCTGAATCTGATCAGTCAGAGAGGAGTAAGGTTACTTCGTCTAGTCCAACTTCAGTTGGTGGTCGAAGAGAATCTTCCTCGAGTAGAACCGTTGATGGTAAAGAAGTCAAAAAAGAAGACAAGGTTGAGATTGACACCAAGGCCGACGATATCGAGGAAATTAATTATAAAGAAATGCTTAACAGGTACTTAAAATTTATTTAACGTAATTTTGTATTTTTTGTTTAATTGACAAAATTTTTGATTATCATATTATGAATAAGATGCATTAGAAATATAGTAAATCAAACGTTTGTTGTCCCTATTTCAGCTTAGAGGGAGCGGCATTTCAGTCACGACTGCCATTTGACAAGATGTCATCCCTAGAGGCTGAATGTTTCTCAGATCTACAAGGAGCTTCGAGCCACGCATTTGTACAAATTAGAAACCGCATTTTGAAATTATGGTTTGAGGACCCTAAGAAACAGCTAACTCAAGAATACTCTGTTCAGAAAATGGAAGTGAGTTATATGTACTTATACATAATAACAAAATTGTTTGGGTGTTTGTATCCTATACCTCTGACAAAACTGTAAATGACTTTACAGTTCAAATTAAAAAATGAAAATGTTTACTGTGCTTACATAGTAAACAATTAGACGTGGAATATATTTTGTCTAAGCAAGGCACATTGTACTATTCTCATTAGTTTACAAGTTTAAATTAATGAGAAATTGACATGTATCTAACAAGAATTTATGTTATTATTAAGATTATAATATAATGAAAAGGTTTTTAAAGATATTCAAGCCTAATATCAATCAGCCTTTTACTGGTCACTGCTGAACCTAAACATCACACAGTATAAAGACCACATCAAACCTTTTCTAATTTATTTTATAATTAGTCGAAAGTAATAGTCCAGCAGCCACCGCCTGTTTGTTTAGTGAGTAATAACAGGCTAAATCTTCGTGAGCAGGTTCGGTTCGACGAGATGCCCAAGCTTTTACTTTAAAAAATTCTCAATAGACGTTGTTAATGTAGTGCGCAGGTATAAAATATGTTGATTTGGTGGGGTGTCGAAATTGTCTGAATGACAATTGTTTTTCAGAGTTTATCATCCAATTACCTGAATATTCAAAAAAATCTTACTGTTATTCAGAAAATTTCGACATCCCACCAAATCGACATATTTTATACCTGCGCACTACATTAGCTATCTCTATCGAGAATTTTTTAAAGGAAAAGCTTGGGTGTCTCGTTTAATTGGACCTGCTCACAAAGATTCAGCCTGTTATTACTTACTCAAAAAATACAGTTGGTGGCTGCTGGACTATAATGAAGGTCATCCGGTTGTGAAAAGATCAATTCTCAACAAAATTTAATGTCAAATGACTGCTTCTCACTAAATAGTAAACTAGAAGAACAGTCTAAAAAGCCAGAAAGAAACAAACATTAGTTGCGTTTTCCATGCATTATCAAAAATAAATGCTCTATATTAATAATAATAACAAATAAATAATAATATTCTATCACATCACAACACCATCTAGCCCAAACTAAGCAGAGCTTGTACTATGGGTACTAGACAATGGATAAACATACATATATATTTTTTCTTTTGTAATTTCGTGCATATTATACATTAATAACTTTATGTTGCTGATATTTCAGCCTCCTTACAACGGAGACCCAGCTTTAGTTATGAGAACTCATGCATTCCTAGAGAGACATGGTTTCATAAACTATGGTATCTATGAGCGTACTACTCCTATTCCAACTCCACCAAAAGGAAAGCAAAGGCCGAAAGTTATCATCATTGGTGCAGGTGAGTTTGATAACTTATACATATAATAATCTAGAAACTTGCAACATACAATATACTATGGCCAAAAAAAAATTCATGCTTAACAACTAATAAATATTTTGATGTAAACATTACTGTCTACTCTAAATTATTTGTAGAAATATATTTTGTGCTTATTATTATATATAGTTATGGTCAACTAATTAAGGAGTTAATTGTATTTTCAGATAAATCAAATAGAAAATTTTATTTTGTTTTTAATCTATAAAATAAAACATTACAAAGAATTTTAATGTATTTATTCATCTATATAATGATAGCAAAAAATTAAAGATAATTAATAATGTTTTTGAATTATGTTTAATAATAAAATATCATCATAAAAACACAGTTAGACAATGATGTTATATATAATTATATGGAAAAGAAGCTGACATGTTATTAGATTCAGCACATGAAAAGTGAAGCTGAAAATTTTTTCCCATAAGGTTATTTTTCCATTGTTCTCAAAACAAAGCCAGTTCAATAAAATCCTTTGTATGAACAGTAAAGATACAACTGTTTAAATAAGAGCTATCTCTTTCATATAAGCTATTTTATCATATACTAGCTGACCCGCGCAACTTCGTCTGCTTTATATAAGGGAATTTACCCCGTTTTTGCAACATTTTTCATTGCTGCTGCGCTCCTATTGATTGTAGCGTTATGTTATATAGTCTATAGCCTACCTCGGTAAATGGGCTATCCAACACCAAAATTTTTACGAATCGAACCAGTAGTTTCTGAGATTAGCGCGTTCAACCAAACAAACAAACTCTTCAGCTTTGTAATATTAGTATATATTTATTCAAATTTTCAACACAGTTGCAGTTATTAATAACATAATCAAAAGTATTAACAAAAAAGAAAACTGACTTCATAAAAGAATATTCTAAAATAGCAGGTAGTAGAGCCTCGCTGATTTCAGCATGAATGGGCCGGCTCGACCGGGGAAGGACTACCCTCTCATAGAATATCGACGTGAAACAGCAGTATTCCTATTGTTGTGTTTCGTTCGGTGAGTGAGAGTGCCGGAGGCCTAATCACTCTCTTTCCTCCTTCCCGCTCCTTCTCCTTCCCACTTTCCCTCACCCATTTTTCTCTTCTTCCTTTCCTAAAGGGTCGGCAACGCGCAAGTGATGCCTCTGGTGTTGCATGCGTCCATAGGCTACGGTGACCAGTCACCATCAGGTGGGCCTTATGCTAGTTTGCCACACAAGTTGTATAAAAAAAAACATAAATATTTTTTCGACTGTGGGTGGTCAATCATACCGAAATAAAGTTTATTATTTAAGTTGTTCGAAAAATATGGTGCCTAGTGCAGTGCAACATTTTAAATGCAATAATACTTTAAATGTGCCCAGAAAAAAATCAAGGAATAAAACTCCCCAAATACACAGTATGATAACAGCTGGGATATCTGCGCGGACCGTTCGACGACGTCTGGTAGTAGCGAGATTCTTCGGAAGAGTGGCTCGGCAATACCATTGTTAACCTGCCAATATATTCATTTATTAAGCAATACAAAACTTACAGTGATGTCACCAAATCGTTTGCATGCATATGTTTACAAAAATTATATTATGTAATAATAATAATAATAATTTATTAGCATAAAGGTATTTTACAATAGTTCACATTATACAGTTCCATTCATTACAGGTTTTTATAAATAGTTATGATTAGCAATTACCATAACTACCCGCACTAGGCTCACCCTGTCCCTCGGGTAGTTCACAATTATTATGAAAATTAACAATTTATTTTGAATTTGCTATTAAATACTGAGGCAATGAACGAGCGGACGGTATAGGTATATATTAAATAATTAACTATATGTATTTATCTATCAATATTATTACAATTATCAAATATAATTAATGGTATGTGTTTTTTAAATTCTAGGTAAGAAGACAAAGAATAACAAACATAATATTAAAGTAAACATCTAAACAGTCCAAAAAACATAAAAGTGTAATAGAATAATTATAAACGTAATATATTATTATAACAATGTTTTCAAAAAGCCTTCCGTTTTATCGTAGTCCTAATTTAAAAGTTCCTTATTAATAATGGTCTTTATTTTGCGCAAGGGTAGAGTGTGTATGTTACATATTTTATTTATTTTATTATAAACAAATGGTTTTAGAAAACTGCAGAACCTTTTAGCGAATTTTGTTTTCACTGGGAAGGATGGGATATGAAAGACGCGTTTCTCGATCATTTCGTCATAGTAATCTGAGATGAGTACCTCTTTGTGGGTAAGGAGTGTGATTTTCTTTATGAATAGTCTCCTCACACTCAGAACCTGAGTGTCCGTGAATACATGTACCGTAGGATACCGATAGGGTTTATGCAGAATTGTTTTTAATACTGTGCGTTGAGCCCTTTCTAGGTTAATCAAGTGCGATTTTGCAGTGCCACCCCAAGCCAGAATACAGTACTCAAGCAGGGATTGACCCAGTGTTATATAAACCAGTCTCAGTAAGCACATCGGAGCTACGTCGCGTAACTGTTTCATTGCGTATATGAGTTTCCTGATTCTTGCTGACGTGGCTACGACGTGCTCTCTGAAACTGAGTTTTTCTTTAATAGTCATTCCTAGATATCTTACTTTAGTTACACGCTGGATAGTATTGCAGTAGCAGTTTGACAATAGTGCATTCCCGGAGGAACATGTGTGAATGACAAGTTTCAGATCAGAGGGAGGGGCTGACGCAGCGGTTTTGTGGAAGCATATATAATTGGTTTTAGAAGTATTTAGAATTAAAAGGTTGCTATCCAACCATTCCCATACTCGGGTAAGTCCCTCCTCTGCGATCGTTGTCAATTTTCTCCATGATCTCTCGTGGAAAAGCAAAACTGTGTCATCTGCATAATTGTTGATGTCAACGTTAGATACACAAACAGAAGAGGATAGCTCGTTTATGTATATAAGAAAGAGCGTAGGGCCCAAGATACTCCCTTGTGGGACCCCGAAATCTACCTCTTGTTCGTCACTTATGAATGTATCTATTTTTGTAAGTTGTGGTCTGCCTGTAAGGTAACTGTGAAACCAGTTTAAGCACATGCCTCTGATTCCAACAATTTCAAGCTTTTTTAGAAGAATGGGGATCGAGACAGTGTCAAAGGCTTTCGCTAGGTCGAGAAAGACACCTAAACATGCCGATCCATCATCAAGATGCTTAGCGGTAATGTTAGTCAAAAGTGTCACGGCACTTTCGGTGGATCTGCCCCGGCGAAAGCCAAATTGACGGTCTGAGAGAAGTTTCTCTTTTTCCAAAAAGTCAACCATTTGATTATTTATTATTTTTTCAAGAAGTTTAGAGAAGGTACAAAGCAGAGAAATAGGCCTGAAATTGTTGGGATCATTGCTAGAGCCTCCCTTATAAATGGGTGTTACAGCTGCGACTTTCCAAATCTTAGGAAATGTGCCCGTTTGAAATGAAATGAAATGAAAAATTTATTGTTTGTCACAGGTGCAATATATATACAGGTGTTAAGATTTATCATGTTTCACTGCAACATACCTATCAGGTGTACAATAATAAAAACAGTTAAATACATGATAATTAAGTTAAATGCACATACAATAATAGTTTATCAATATTCTTTACATGTCAGATAACATAGACAATTAAATTAAATATATTAATTAATAAACAAAATCAATTACAATTATAAGAAACATAAACAAAGAAAACGTATTACTTACATTTTAAAGTCATTAATTAAAAAATTCGAGATACTGTAAAGACATTTCTCAGCAAAATAACATTTCAATCGCTTTTTGAAAAGAGTGACATTTAAATCTCGGATAGCTTTTGGTATTTTATTATATATTTTTGGAGCATTACAAAATATACTTTTATGTAATAGGGCCCGTATTTGACATTTTCATACATAATTTTGTATTGTCACGTCGATTGCGTTTGCTAACTTCATTTAATGTGTTAAACAATTTAGGGTTACTCTTAACAAAAACAGCAACCTCATATATGTAAAGACACGGCAATGGTAAAATTTTATATTTTATAAAAAAAGGTCGGCATGAGTCTGTGATCTGTAATCCGAACATTACTCTGATGCACCTTTTTTGCATTTTAAATATGGCTTCTTTGTTAGTAGAGGCACCCCAAAAGATGACACCGAATCTTAAAATTGATTCAACTATGCCATAATAAGCTGTGATCAGTGCTTCAGTGTTTAAAATAGGAGACAGTTTAAATAATAAATAAACAGATTTACTTAATTTCTTGCAAAGAACGTCAATATGTGCTTTCCAGTCCAACTTTTGATCTACAGTAATGCCCAGGAATTTTGCCGTATTTACACAACAAATATTGTTGTTCTGGTGATTTTCATTTAGTTTAGGAGCGCTTAAACGTTGACTAAATTGCATTAATTTCGTTTTACTAATATTTATTTTCAAATTATTATTACTTAGCCATGATATAATTGAATTCAGTGTGTTATTTATGTCTCTTTCGTAATCGTTCTTATTGAAACATTCTACGGTTACAGTACTATCGTCAGCAAATAGAGACATAGGATGACTAGTTGCTTTCGGTAAGTCGTTTATGTACAGAAGAAATAACAACAGCCCCAGTACACTGCCTTGTGGCACACCAAACATAATTTTGCGTTGATTTGACATACAAGTTAACTCATTATGTGACTTAAAATCAATTTTAATTATCTCAGTGTACTGTTTTCTGTTACGTACATAAGAATTTAACAATTGTAACACGTTACCACGAATGCCATAGGCTTCGATTTTGCTAAGCAATATCTCATGATCTACGTAGTCGAAAGCCTAAGTCATGTCACAGTATATAGAACAAATAGGTATCCTTCTATCCATGGCAGTCATAACTTTATATAAAAAATCATAGAGGGCCATATTTATTGTTTTATTTTTACGAAATCCTTTCTGATTTTCAGCTAAAATGTTCTTGCGTTCTAGATATAAGTAAATTCTTTCGTAAAGATATTTTTCAAAAACTTTAGAAAACACTGAAAGTAATGCAATTGGTCTGTAAGACTCTAAAAGTTCTTTATTTTCTTTTTTTAACAGTGGTTTTACTATGGCTATCTTAAGTTTATCGGGATAGATACCAAGAGATATACATAGATTGAAGATGTGACAGAGATGTTGACTAATTTTTTTTTTAGTTTCTATACTCAGATTGTAAATGTAACTTAAAGGTTCGATTATATGATTTTTGATTGATTTAATGAGCCGGTTTGTAACACCATCTATTCCTGGGGCACTGTTGTTCTTAAGTTGGAGGATCAGTTTCTCTATTTCCATAGCACTGGTAGGGTTAAAAAGCAGGGAATTTTTTGGAGAAACTGATGATGAGACATTGGAGACTAGTGTACTCTGTGATTGATGCCGTCGGTTTAATATTTGACTGGCAAGACTGCCCTACAGTAGCAAAGAAATTATTACAATAATCTATCGACTCTTTTTGATTCTCTTTAATGTTCAAGTAAGTTAAGGGATGAATTTTTCTGGGTAGTCGATTGGGTAATTGTTTTTATTGCTTTCCATAATTTGTTTGGCTGATTATAACTATTTTCTAGCTGTTCTCTATTGTATTTATTTTTTGTTTTCCTCACAAGGTCTTGAAAGAAGTTTCTATAGCGCCTATAAATATGGTTTTTAATCGGATCATCGGGATTTTTTCGTGCGTCTAAGTGTAGCCTGTCTTTGTGAATTGAACACCTTACTAGTCCAAGCGTCATCCAGGGTTTAATTGTAGTGTGGCGTCGGCTAACTCGAACGGTGGTTGTGTTTTGGTTTATTATTAATAAATTTAATTACAAACATTAAACATTTCAAATAACATTAAACAAGGAATATAACAATTGAGCTTACCTTATTGACATTATTTACATTTATTACAATTTTATAGATAATACTTATATTTATTTTTGGACATTGCTATTAAATACTATTGAATATGCTTACATTATTCATTTATTGCACTACGCCTTATACTCTAATGTCATAGGTTATTGATATGTCGCATAATATTAGTAGCAACTACAGTCGTTTTATCAAAAAAAAAGTCTGTATCTGGACTATATTGTAGAAAATTATTAATGTGCATTATTGCCCTAGCCGTAGGACTATTATATGCTTGAGAAGAGCGCTTCGATGTTGGGTAGGCGAACAGTTGATGCTGTCGCCGACCACAGGCACGCAAGTATCTATCAGGTACATAAAAATAGATGCTCTCTCGTACCGCTGGATTGTCATTGTTTATTGGATATTATTGTTTAGTAGTTGGTAATAATGCATTAAGTGTGAAAACTGTCTCCTAAGTTGCAATGTATCGAGTCCAACCTTACCATAATCTATTGTATCTGGCCGCCGGTGTGCTGTGCGACTCAATAGGTTAAAGAAAGAACATCGAGATGTCCGTTTGGCATTTGCACGTAAATATGGATATTAAATCTACACCGAGTAGCAACATTAATATGTTGTTCTCTGACGAGACAAAGTTCAATTTGATTTCTGCAGTTGGCAGATAATGCATTCGGCGTCCTGCAACAGCAGAAATGTATACGAGATTTAAAAGCAAGTAAAACATGGCAAATTAAAGAAAAATAATAGGCAAAGTAGATTAGCCAGCAATCAGCCCAGACCTTAATTTTATTGAGCACCAAAAACAAGTTGCTAGTTCTGATACCACCACAACTTTAGATGAACTTTAAAAAGAATAAACATTCCTGAGGGAACATGTCGGCAACTGGTATCATTTATATGGCTATACCACATCATTGTAAAAACAAAGGTTTTGCTTCTGGAAAACAAAGGTTTTATTTCCGGTTCTATCGCTGGGAAAAACAATAGTTTTTCCCAGCAATAGAACCGGAAATAATGCCGGAATGCGCTCAGGAAAAGGATTAGATATTACTTTGATAAAAAGAAATTATGTTGCTTTTGTTTATTAATTTAGTATTATTTCGGCTACAGAATATCATACATTAAAATTTAAGTAACCTTGAAATTAAAATTTTTAAAATTTTCGGTTATTTTAATCTTTCATTCACACAATTTTTTATGTAGGTAATAGTAATAGGCGCCAATTACTAATAATTGTATTTGATAGATCGATAGTGTATTAAGCCGAAAATCGAGTAACCTATATCTGTTTTCGACCTTAAAGTCCCTAATTAGTTGACCATGACTGTATATCATTCTTCTGTATGTGTGTAAGTCACTGAACTCCTCTTTAACGGCTGGACCAATTTCGGTCAAATCTTAAACATTCAGGAATCCCCTGAATGTTTAAGATTCACAAAACGACACTGTAGGTGGCTTTGCAATCGGGTTCTGGGTAGTATTTTTCGTTCGAGCAGTACAACGTTTGTCGAGTCCGCTAGTATATTTAATATAACATTGCTTACCTTTTTTATATTTTATATATATCTTCTATTCCAGGAGTATCAGGTCTTGCTGCAGCTCGCCAACTCCTGTCATTTGGATGTGAAGTTGTAATACTGGAGGGAAGAGACAGAGTAGGAGGCAGGATTGTGACATACAGAAAAGGCCCATATGTTGCTGATTTAGGTATGTTGTAATATTACTTATTTTAATTGTGTGGTGTTGTTATATTTTGTGTGTGTTTTTTATAAAAACAGTTCTCGCACTAGGTATAATTCATGTGTCTGGACTGTACAAACATTCAAACATAAGACACAAATATACAAATTCAGACAGAATATCCAAATTCGGAACAACCGTTTATGGATCACATAAACTTATGTCCCGTGCGAGATTCGAACCCACAACACTCGGCGCAGTGGCAGTGACGAGGCGACCAGTTAAACCACTACGCCAACCGTGCAGTTAATACATATATACTTTTTGGCTTTATATAGACTCAATTTCATGATCAAAAATATACGCAACAAACTGAATCCATAGTATTTAATTCTATATAATCGTAGAAAATTAATTATATTACTTTTTATGTTTCAGGCGCCATGGTGGTGACCGGGTTGGGTGGTAACCCAGTTACAACTCTATCAGTACAAATGAACATGGAATTACATAAGATCAAACAAAAGTGTCCTCTTTACGAAGCAACTGGTAATCAAGTACCCAAGCATAAAGATGAAATGGTAGGTTACTTTACCTACTACGTAATTTGTAATATCAACCAGATATGAATTAATTATTATCAATCCGCATTTCTTTAATCCTTTGATCGCCACGTCAAAAAAGCAAAAGCGTGGTCTCGGCGACAAGCTGCGATTTCATTATTTAATACTTACATCGTTTTTGTGATCTTATGCTAATATGGATGAAATAAATAGTAAGCAGTTCAGATAATATAAATTGGGATGAATCTAGCTACATAATTAACAACACAAATAAGAAAATCAATAGTTTTTTATAAGATTTATTAGCTTTTAAAAGTCTGTCATGTAGTATTTTTAAAAACCTGTGATGAATGAACTCGTTTAAGAAGAAACTAGTAGATTTCTCAAACTATTTTTTAAACCTCACATTTTGAACATTTTTTAAATTCCTAAAAAAATATTAAAAATATCGTATGTCCAAAACGAAATGCATTCGAGCATTGGGTGTTCTCGTTCTGTATTTGAAATTATTTACCCTAACGAATAAAAAAATAAAGTGGGCATGGTTGTTTTTTAGGCCTTAAAACATACTGGCGTCGTGTCTGTGGTGTCAAGGTCTGTAGTGCCTGATTTGACATGCAGGCAAAGTATAATTTAAAGTTTATTCCGTTTTCTGTTTAACACCTTGTGTGTTAATGTATTACACTCATGGAAATGATAGGTATAAAGAAATGCAAAAGGAAGAAAATATAATATATTCTCATCTTATAAGGACGGGATATGTAATTTGAAATAGTAAGGATTTTTATTGTATTTTATTAACAAGTACCATTATTGTTCGGCTACGTGCTGATAATGCATATCTATTGCAAAAAAGATTTGCTCGTTATACTTGTTACTAAAAAATTTCTAGTAGTATTTAAAGACTTTATTAGATATTTATTGTTTTCTTGTATAACACATATAATTAAAAGATGTAAATAAGAACACCGTGTTTCGGTCTACCTCAAGTCTTTAAGCCGTAACTTTAATTGCAACTGGTTACACATACACTAATTGCCCCAAACATTGCCAATTTTTATGTAAGTTTACATTTTCACAATGTTAAACGTTCATTGAAATTAAACTACTATATACGGATTTTATCGCGTTGTTTATTTGACACTATATTACAATTTTTTTTACATAATTTTGAAACTGTTATGGCGGCTGTACACATTGGGCCAAGGTAGTGGGCCAGCGTGTTGGGCCAACGTGTAGAGATCTACTTGGCGGTATCAGCTTCTTAGTCTGTTGGATGTTAACACTGCTACAGTGTTAACATCCAACAGACTACTACTAGTCTCCCCGTGACCATGGCTACTGAAAAGCAACCGAAACGTCGGGGAAAGTGTAAACATAAATATAAATAGTATAATAGTAGATATAGTAATAGTATAAATAGTTTTAATAGTTTCAATAATTTAATTAGCTTAAAAATTTGTAAAGTTTTATAGTAATAGTAGTGTAACAGTTTTCAAAAATGTTTGTAATAAAGTGTCAAATAAACAACGCGATAAAATCTGTATAAAGTAGTTTAATTTCAATGAATAACATTCGCGTAAACAGAAGACAATATTTGTTATAAAGTGTGAAATAAACAACGCGATAAAATCCGTATCATCATCATCATCATCAGGCTATAATAGTCCACTGATGGACATAGCCCTCCCCCAAAGAGCGCCATAGCGCCCTGTCTTCAGCTTGCCGCATCCAGCATCTGCCTGCAGTCTTTCGCAGATCGTCATCCCACCTGGTCGAAGGGCGTCCTACACTACGTTTGCCGAGTCGCATATAGTATATATCCGTATATAGTAGTATAATTTCAATGAATAACATACGCGTAAACTGAAGACAATATAATGTTAAACGTTATCGGATTACTGGCGAGTATGCGTGACGCAAAGGGCAAGCCCGTTAACGAGTCTCTACAGCGAGTGACGATGGATTCATTGTAAACGTTGTGGTCAATCGCATATTCAGTCCTTGTAAGATGCAAACTAAACTGCCGGCAGTTTAGTTAGAGCTTAATTTAGTTAGTGATATTTAGCATCAAAGTTATAAGAAAATGATAAAATTGTATTATTAGAATAGACTGCACGGATGGCGAATTGGTTTAAGCGGTCGCCTTGGCACTGCCGCCGCGTCGAGTGTTGTGGGTTCGATCCCCAAACGGGAAAAAAATCTGTGATCCTCAAATGGTTGTTCCGAGTCTGGGTCTTCGTTTGTGTTTGAATGTTTATAAAGTTCCCCGCGATACAAGAATTGTTTCTAGTGCCAGAATTGTCTTTTAAAAAAAAGAAAGAAAGAATTAATAGGAATACAAGGATATAGGTATTTTTGCGTGCCTCTTACCATAATTCGTTGAGAAGCATGGTCCAACATTGCTTTTAAGTGACGAGTATGAAGAATAGAAATAATATTAAAGAGTAGTCCCGCAGGAAAACACGCACTGTAACATTACTGGAATTGATACACTATCTGCACTTATTTATGTTTCAGGGTCCGTAACGGTATGGGCCGGCATTTGCATAGGAGCCCGTTTAGAGCTTAATATGGTAAAAAGGGGCTGTCCTAGGTAAAGTGCATAACGGACACTTGAGAATAGATGGTGCTGCATTTTGTTGCATATAAGATAATGTAGATGACTTGAGCACGCGATTGGAATAGCTTAATCTTTTTAGAGTTTGATAAAACTCTTATACAACAGCTTTGTCCGTCCGTCCGTCTGTCTATTATACAACTTTCAACTCAAGAACCGTAAGAGCTAGAGACTCGCGGTCAACGCCTTTCGACTCAGCATAGTCGATATACCCCGAAATGACGGTCACGTGATACCATTTCTTTGAACTCGTAAGATTTATGGCAATTAATTGCCGTATCTCACTTGTTATTTTTGAACATGTAGGTATATTATAGTCAAAGTTTTGAATTAGTCAATACACTCATTCTTTAACCCGATAAAGCATGATTGGGATTAAATAAACAAAAGAATCCAGTATCATCTACTAATGTAGGACACCCAAAAGTTCGGCAGAAGAATGGAAGCTAGTTTTGATAGCAATAGGACGTAAATTATAATATATTATATTTATTATGTTTTAATAGTAGGGATTCTCTTAGCTCAGATTCTAGTCTTATGAATGTTTCTACATACTGTACCTTTCCAGTACAGAACATCATGTTTTTCATTGTCTCTGAACCTAGAAACATTAACTAACAAAATCAACAATGTTTTCTTCAACAATAAATGTATTAAACACTTAATAACCACATATAAAGTTGTGTTAATATTATAACTTTCTTGCATTCCTCTGAAATATGTGTAGGTACGTAAGTATAATGAAATGTTTATTTCGTTATTTGTTTAGGTGGAGCGTGAATTCAACAGACTGCTGGACGCTACTTCTTACCTGTCACATCAAGTAGACTTCAACTATTATAACGACACGCCTGTTTCCCTCGGCCAAGCTTTGGAATGGGTTATAAAACTGCAACAGAAAAACGTAAAATATAAGCAGGTAACATTCTTTCATTAAATTGGTATGGATGCAATGATATTCTGGCATTTATAAGTCTTCTCAAATAAATTAAGTAAAGTTCAAACCATTGAGTAACTGCTGTATTTTCCACAGTACCATATTAAATAGCTTTTATTTGTATAAATAGCTGGCTGCATGCGTTAGTTAACACTTAAGTGCACTAAGCAGTTGATCATAAATTAACCCATTCGCTGTCCCGTGATAGACACAATAGAAAATCTATTGTTATGTATCATATGTGATTCATCGGACAGGGTACCTGTTAATATTAGCTGTTATGAGATTGTTCAATTTGCAGAGATTGTTTCAAAAATAAAGTTAGCCTAAGTTATTCCTTATAACATCGGCTTTCTGCCAGTGACAGTCAGATTCAGAGATAAGCCGAAACAAACAGAAAAAACAGAAGAAATATATATTTTGTTATAAGTACCGTACCTATATATGTACGTTCATATGCATTTAGTAAAAAGCTGTTATTTTGTAATAATTGAAATTACGTACAGACACTTCAATTTTATTTATGTGTATAGATAATCTGTATGTAAAAAAGATATATGATTAAAAGACCATTTAAATTAAAATTTAGCAAAGCTTTGTTGTGTGTACTGTGGCGTGGTCAAAGCATATACAATAACTGGCATAAAAAATTCAAACCTCATTTTGAGTATAACACAATAATCATTATTTTAGCCGTAGTATTTCGCTAGATTCAGCTGGATACGAGATTTTATACGCAGCAACTGTCATCTGATCTGTATAACCTAAACGGTTAATATCCTGTGGTTTGACAAGACGTTAGCTTATTTGAGAGTACACAAGTCGTATGAGATTTTAAATTCATAATATTATAATTTTAATACTTTTATTTTAGATTCAACACTTGAAAGCAGTAATCACATTACAAGAGAGACTCAAAACCAATATAAATAAGTAAGTATTGACTCAATTTTAATTATTATTGTATTAATTGAGTTAAACAAACAAAGTAGGTATGTAAACTTGTAAACACCATGAAACATTTAAATCCAATTTTTATATCAAGCGTACTGTACTTGCCATTTTAAAAATCCATTAGTTGAAAGGCCCTTTTAACTAATGGATTTTTAAATGGTAAGTAAGATTATTACTTAGATGTAAGATTATATTATTATACGCATATCTTACTTATCATTTAAAAATCCATTAGTGAAACTTGTGCAGTCTATTAACACATTAATAGGCAGCATAAGTTTCACTACGAAACCTTTCTGTCATGCAGGTTTGAAACTATTGTTAGTATTTACCCATATTAATTTATAAAAAATACAACAAAATAATTTTTTTCAGAATGACTGACATAAAAGAACTTTTGAATTCAATGAAAGCTGAAAAAGATGGCTTGCTGTTAGAGAAAGAGAAAACTATGACGGAAAAGGCGTCTGTTCTAAACGAATTTAATTTACGTCGACTGAACAGAGAAATGAAACTGTTGTGCGATGAGTACGAAGGGTTGGTCACACACAACACTAGTATTGAGGAAAAACTGGCGCAGTTGGAAACCAATCCGCCGAGGTACGTAATAGCTTTTTGATCATTTTTACTCAGCTTTGGTGGTCCTGTCGTATACGCTTACATTACTGCCGATTGTGAGATTACACATTCAATACTCGATCCGGTAGTAGTTCGATATTTCTGTCAAGAAAGTAGCAGTAATTGCCTTGAAATAGTGCCAGTAAATTTATGCTCATTTCATGGGATCTAAACATAGCAAACGTAACAACGGCTGTGCAACTCTGTCTTACTTTTCAAGGATAGGTATACCGCCGTGAAAATAATAATCTTGATAACAGAAGAGTGGGTATGAAAATACCATACCTTGAAAATACCACGAATCATTTTAACCTAACTTTTATATTACGCGTATTTTACTTACCATTTAATAAATTATTAATGGAAAGGCACATGCGCGTACTTTATTTATCTGATACGATATTCTGCATCGCAAAAATCGTAAAGCTGATTCAACCACACTTTATAGATCTTCTTTCGTCTTCTCATACATACATAGATTCACGCCTGTTTCCCAGAGGGGTATGCAGAGACTACGGCTTTCCATTTGCTACGATCCTGACACACTTCTCTGGCTTCATTCACTTTCATCACATTCGTCATATACGCTCGCCGGTTTAAGGTCTAAATTCTTAACCAGGCCTTTGTCCAGAACGTCTCCGATCTGATTGAGAAACGTTCGCCTAAGTCTTCCCCTTTCGTCTTCTCTAAGCTGCAAAATTTTAAATTATTTGATATTATTGGGAAAATCACGCAGTACGACGAAAACTGCGCTGGACCATTTTATTCTAAAAGTCTTAATCTACGATATACCACCTATTTCATTTTTATGTAATTAATATTTGCGAAAAGATTGAGGTTAATGTCATATCTGTCCCAGCTGATCGGTCTAATCGATCTGTTTAGATTTCTACACTGTTTAGCTATTGATAAACTTACTCTTAGCGCTAACTTACGTTTATATGTAAGATTTCTCATAAACAGTCGCTATATAGTAGATAACTATCTGTCAAATATATTAAATGAGTAAGAAATATATTATAAGATATTATAAGTAAGACAGTAAGAGACAGCATAAGTTTCACTGCGAAATCTTTCTATCATGCAGGTTTGAAACTATTGGTCGCCGTGATTCTATTACCTTGATGATATTAGTATCAGCGGTTTACACTTGGTAATAAAAGGTTCAGGCTTGTAAAAAACAAATGAAGGATATAATAACATCGCCGCCCTGAGGACAGATGTACGGATAGCGCAGTATTTGATTTTCATTTTATTTCTCAAAAAGATAAGATCCGCACTTGACATAAATCCTAAGCATGAGGGATTCAACAAAACTTAAACAACAGACACAAAGAACACCCTAACTCGCAACAGCTATTTATTGATTACACAGGTTTTAATCGTGTGTGGGGATCAAAAACGTAGTTGCAGTGCTGAGGTGATCACTTAAACCACCACACCATCAGGGTTATGGTTTTAATACAGATAAAATGCTTTGTAATCCACTAATAGTTCTTTTGAGTCGGGTTGTTCTGTGTCCGTTGTTTTAATGTTTGTAAAGTCGCCGCGATAAAAAAATACATCCTTAGTAAAATTGCATTTTTTCAAAACAAGAAAGTACTAAAGAGATTTTATTTGATTGATTGCATTATACAAGTTGACTCTATATTTGAGCAAATTAAACATTGCAAGTGTTCAATTAATTAATTTATTAAATATTTATTAATTATATTTATAAACATAAAATTGTTTACACATTTCCTATGAAACCCTGACTCCTGTGCTAGGTACGAAACCTGTGTTAAAGGAAATCAGTGTCCTCTCCCATATAATTTTACACAAAAGATTTTACGATTACAAAAGCAATTCATATGTCAGAAAGTAAACGAAAGATGTGAGGTGTGTGTGTGCGTGAGTGTGTGTGTGTATGTGTGTGGGTGTGTGTTTGAATGAATGTGTGTGGGTGTGTGTTTGAATGAGTGTGTGAGGGTGTGTACCTATGTGTGTATGTGTGTGTTTGTGAGTATGTAATGTGATTTATAAAGTATTGCGAAACATAATTGTTATTACTACAAGCTATTATTCTGTTATTAGTAAGAATTTCTCAGTTTGGTCATAATCTAGTTCTGATAACCAGTGTTTGATAACAGTTTTGGATTTATGGAAGCTCAATGGATATGTTTTTATATTTATGAAGCGTATTGTATTTATTAAGCGTTTCGAATTTGTAATTTACGGTGTTTGTCACAACCTCAGTAAGATTTTCTAAACAGAACAATTTCGGCAAAAGTTGTCCACCAAAGTTCACAGTGCATCATGTCGTGCAATATGATGACGTCATAAACAGTGGTATAATGTAGTCGCGGCGCAAACAAACGGATCGAAGCACGGTTCAATCTATTCGCGAGGTCAAGCATAGTTGTCTTTAGACGAGTAACTGCGATGACCCAATAATGCTTGTGATCAAGAAGGGATCAATATAATCTTTTACAATATTTATCGCAGCAAACCTGTGTTACGTGTAACGCGCTTACTAAGAGTAATTATTAACAAGGCCTTCAAGTAAAACCAGTATTAAATTGGCTATGCTAACATAGTGACTACCTTTTATAAGAGGGAACTGTGTAATGCCGTTAAGTATAATCCCTGTGTCGCGAGGGATTCTACAATTATTTTTAAATGGGCTGCTTCCGCCCTAGGTATAATTTCTGTATCGCTGCCTACTTAACAAACAATCAAACAACGAGCACTAAGAACATCAATAATCGGTACAACTATTCGTGGATCACACAAATTTTCGTCCCGTATGGAATGCGAGGTCACAATACTCCACACAACGTCTAAACCGCTACGCCATCATTGTATTCTATAACAAAACATCAGACATTAATAAACCCAGATTCGTAACTATTATTAAACTCAAATCACATAACACCTTTTTCTTTGAAACCACAATTATCAGATTAGTCAATGTTCATGTCCTACATATTCGTATACTCGCTTTATAAAATAACATTGGATTTAAGTACTGGCAGGTGTTTTCGGCAGTTGATCAACTGTCGAAAAACATGGGCTGCTAACGAGAATGAAGATTAAGTAATTATATTCCACACTAACATTATAATGTAAGCAATGTTTCCAAGAAATATTAAAGGTATTTTAATATATTTCTGGTTTAGGCAACGGTATCTTTACGCTGTCTTACAATTGTACTATGACACAAAACATTGATATAATATAAATAGCTTTAAATAAAAATATCGTAGCAATAGGCATACATACTAATGATGTGCCCGATACTTGATTAATTCGATGTATCTGTATGTGAATTTTTATGCTATCTAGTTTCCATATTTTCTAAACCGGTAATCGATATTTAGATATTTTATAATAATATACTTTATAAATGAGACTAGAAAATAATAAAGCTTCCTCATTTACAAGTTTGTGATAAAACTTGAAAAGAAGCGAACGACTACATTAGGTGCCATAACTGATGTAGGTACCTATGTGTGCGTGACGGTAAATATGTGAGTATTTATAAATTTGCGAACATAAGCTTCGACCATGTTTGTTCTTTGTATTCGTTATTAGAATGGTAATAGTTAAGTCCTCTGCGACACAGGCGTTATTCCTATCGCGGAAGTAGGCTTTCTTAAAACAAAACTAAAATATTAAGTGCGTCAGAAGTAAATACATGTTATAAGTAAGCCATTTATGGCTTAATAAGTAAATTGCAAATAATGTATACGCAAGTAAAAGCATTTTTGGTTTCGCGAGAAACAGTGATTTTTTAAGTATTTGTAAGTACGCTATTAACTAACTTAAACGTCTTGAGCGGCATCGGCTCGTCCGCTGATATAAAAAACAACTATGTCTAGCAATTCAGCAAATTAAATAAGAAAATACAATTAAAATATTTGGGTTTGTGTAAGATAAATGTAGTGTTTCAATTGCAACGACTTTAATAATAAATCGTACCTATACACCTTAGAAGGGTTTGTATTCTCTAACACCACAATCCTTCCTTTACTATATTACCTACTATTCCATAATATACTATCATGACAACCAAGTAAATAAAAGTTAACTGATAAATAATCATAACTTAATAAATAAATCATTTGTTTTAGTTCCGTTTATTTGTCGGTCCGAGACAGACAAATACTCGATTGGCACTTCGCTAATTTGGAGTTCGCGAATGCGACGCCGCTGGGCAACCTGTCGTTAAAGCACTGGGACCAAGACGACGACTTCGAGTTTACCGGGAACCATTTAACAGGTATGTTGGCACTATATTGTGTTATGTTTACGCGAAAATTATGCAACTACTTTATGTGGACTTTATTGGTGGTACTAGATTTTATCCGCGGCTTCGTCCACATGAACTTTTATACGTAAAAATGAAATCTTTCCTTAGGCTTCTCGTAGGCATTGAGGTCATTTTCCTTGTTTACATCTTAAACTTTCTAGGTCCAAGAACTGGGCGTTGATAAGAGGAGAAAGAGAGAAATCGTGACTCATACTAGTGAATGAGTCAGGATTTCTCTATTTTATATATTGATTAAAATAAACCGCGATATAATCCTTGTTTAATTTAAAGGGATGTTGGTATTTATTTGGTATTCACGATTATGAATAGGTACTTACCAATATTAGTATACTTAATTTCGTCGGTGATACCTATAGAATAAGCAGTTATGGTGACCAGAATTGTTGTGAAGATGACAAGTGGTCCTTTAAAAAGTAGAACAAGAATACGTGTAACAGCTTCTACTAACCTACAATATCTAATTGTATTAGAAACATGTTATTCAGCAAAAGTTAGATTAAACTACGGACTACAATCATGCCTTGTCTTGATTATTTATGTACATGTAAGTGGATGCTTCTGTTTACCATACTGCTGCTTTAGAGGCTTTCATAAAATTTTATTAAATGCTTGAGTATGTTCAGTAGTAATTCATGGAGAAATGGTTGCAGCACCTTACAGTTATGATTTGTAAACAAAATTTTATTGTAAACTTGGCGATTAAAAACAATGGCCATGAGTTTCTTGCCCGTTCTTCTCATGAGCCCTACACCCCACCCCTGCTTTGCTGAACGTGGCGGTAAATGTAAAATCACAGAAAAATTTAGTGTAACTTTGACATTCATAAGTGTTACCTTGTAACCTAACTTGAATAAATTTATTTTCGATTTTAAAAGAAAATTTAGATGAGTATCCTGAAAATGAATGAAAATTGTTTTAATATCGTCTCTTAAAATTTTTCTCGCCCTATGACGCTCTAGGGTAAAGACGGATTGTAAATTCAAAGAGGAAGATTTTGGCCGAATCAGAGTCCTATTGGCAAAAAGATACGTTCGACGAAATGCATAAACCATGCTAACGGAAAATCTTTAGTATCTGCATGTTTATCTCGTTTATAATACGAATTCTGACTTTTCGTCAGTAAATGAGAATTAAACATAAAAATCCATTTTATATTATATAAAATGGATTTTTCCCTAATCCTAACTTTAAATGCAAAAATGTTTTTACTTGTGTCATTAAAATGGAGTAAAGAAAATATGCATACTACGACTTAAAAAAGCATACCAATATACTGTAGTCTGTTTCAAATAAGAAGTTCCTTTTGACACATCATAGCACGTAACTCTGCACATTTCATATAAATTGCAAATATAAACAGTATTTATGGTACTAAAGACTTTTTGAATAAAATTGAATCTATACAAAACATGATATAATTGATTTACAAACATAACCAATTATTTATTTCTATTGAAGTCGGTCTTAAATACATAATTTAATCTTCAAAATAAAATAACATTTTACCACATTACCATAGTTACGCACTGGTAATTTTTAAACTTTTGTTTATAGTGACGGAATAATATGAATCGGATAAAATCAATCCGATTCGAGTTAAAAAAATTGTCCGAGTAAAAACTTGTATAGTGTTTGGTATAAACTATTATTGAGTTGCAGCGTTCCTTAAATCCCATGTAGCGGGTCCTAAAAATATTCCTATGACTTAAAAAAATGGATTTGAAGATACGATACTTATTGCACTTAAGGTTTAATTTTTTGTCTTGTAGTTTTTAAAGAGCCTTACCAATAAAATACTTATTTTACTCTTTTTTTTACGTGGGGGAATGCTTTTACGCATACCCCTCCGCGGGGGCGGGCGGAGGGGTTATGTCGGACTCGCCGGGATAACAGAAAGATGTTAAAACGATTTTACCCTTGTACTAAGTATATACTTGGTATAACATTAATATAACTATTTTTGCGATATGTCAACCTTACGTACAGTAGGAATGTCATAAAAAGTTGACTAATAAAATGAAGACTAATAAAATTCAACTCAATTGCATATATCATGTCTAAAATCATAGATAAACGAAAAGACTTGGTGAGAGAATTTACCTTAGCTTGGTGCGTTCCTGTCACACAAATAGGTTGTCATGGTTTTGTTAGTAAGATGACCAATACGCCTTATAATACTAGCTGTGCCCGCGGTTACACCCGCGTTTATGGTAACTGCACCGCCCCCGTGGGTCGTAGCGTGATGTTATATAGCCTTCGTCGATAAATAGGCTACCCAACACTTAAATAATTTTTCAATTAGAATCGGTAATTCTTGAGATTAGCGCGTTCAAACAAACTCTTCAGCTTTATAATATTATTATAGATATTGGGTAGTATTTAACTGTTCCTCAATTTTTTGCTTTTGTTCCACCAAAAATACTAATTGCACAGCAAAATATGCTTACTAAAATATTTTAAAGAGATCAAACTAAGTCGACGGAGCCCCGCTTTGCGGAGCTCCTGTTTTTGGGTGGGTTTAAGAAGGAACCTAACATAACCTAACCCTTCCGAGACGGAATGCAATGATTTGAGGCATATAGGTGGTCGTTATGATATATTTTAGTACCTAAGCATATTTTTCTGTGCAATTAGCATTTTTGGTGGTCATTATATTTAATCCTTATTATATTTACGTTTAGATAACACAAAATACGTTTAAATAATACTTATACTTGGTTCTGAGATAACTCTATTATGTAAGTATAGAGTAAAGCTTTCAAAAATTAAGGTTTCACCCTAATTTTATAGGATTGTATTTACAGGATGGTCTGTGCCAGTAGTAAGTACGTATTTACCCTACTAACAAAACCATGGCAATTGATATGTGTGACAGAGACACATCAAGCAAATGTGTATGTCTGTCTTTAGTAATAAAATACATATAAAAATGCGCGTAAACAAAGTCAAAGTCAAAAATCATTTATTCATTTAGGTCACAAAGTAACACTTATGAACGTCAAAGTATATAGGTTAGTGAGTTTACTAAGTTACTGAAGCTACATTTAGGTTAGTTGCTAGGTTCAGGCAAAGGGTAGAGCCTATGAGAAGAAACCTGCAAGAAACTCACGGCCACTCTTTTAAATCGTCAGTTAAATATAATTTCAGTATTTTACAACTCAGATTAACAAGGTGTTACAGCCATTATGCCATATACTACTGACTATAAAAACTAAAGATAATAACAATAATAACTTAATAATATTATAAGGAGGAAATAATTTGAGCTAAGATATATTATTTAATATAAATCTAAAATAGACAGTAAGATGGTATGATGGCGCATACACTTACACTTTGTGACTATGCAAAGGCTTAAATTGACTTACAAGTAATACAGATCTTTGAATCCTGTATGCAACAAGCAACTAGCTCCATGAGTTTTTGTCATTTAAGTAGTCGTTGACTGAATAATAACCCTTCCGAATAAGTTGTTTTTTAACAGCGTTTTTAAATTTAAACAATGGTAAATTAATTATGTTAATAGGTAATTTATTAAAAAAACGTATACCGAGTCCCGCAAATGTATTGTGAACTTTATGTAAACGATGATATGGGCCTACTAACTTATGCTTATTTCTAGTGTTTAAGTTATGGATATCACTACTCTTATTATATAAGTAAATGTTATGTTTAATAAACATAATGTTAGCAAATATATATTGCGACGCAACAGTAAGTATGCCTATTTCTTTAAATCGATCTTTCAGGGAAACTCGTGGTCCTAAATTATAAATGCTACGTACTGCACGCTTTTGAAGAATAAAAATTGTCTCAATATCAGCTGCCTTGCCCCACAATAATATACCGTAGGACATGACACTATGAAAGTAACTAAAATATTCTTGCAGTATCTATATCAGTAAGCTGTCTTACTTCCCGAATTGCGTATGCGGCTGAGCTAAGTTTCCCTGCAAGACACGATATTTGAGCGCCCCACTGAACTTTATGATCCAAAGTTAATCCTAAAAAGACTATAGATTGAACAAAAGTAATAATTTCATCATTTAAAATTATATTCACGTATAAACAAACAAAAACAGTGGCGCTTTTTTTTATTTTACTCTTATACTGAGGGTGAGAGCGGTGGAAGGTAAAGCCAAAGGAAGATTTCTGTGATAGGCTAGGGAATGTTTGCATAGGTTTGTAGTTCTAGGAGAGTAAGCCAACCTTGTAATTAAATGTTTTTATTTTCATGTTATATATTGTATGTAATTTTAATAATAAAATAACATACAATATAATATATATCTAAACAATAGAGAGGTTTGAAAATTGGACATATAAAATGTTACTTTGATCACATTGTAAATTGGTAATTAAACTTAATTTTGCTATGTAATACTTGTTAAGATTATTGGTTGAAGCCATAATCCTCAGGCCTAACCAATAAGAAAGGACCATGCTACGATAGGTTAGTATTTTGAAGTTCATGTGGCTAGATTTCTGTTTCTGCTTTTTATCATTTCTGTTTCATATGATTATAATGTGTTCGTAATGTCAATCTGTAATCGATATCGTGCAGTGCCGATTGAAATCGTCTCTGCTCTATTGCTGTTCAACGATCACAAAAGGGACTTCGTATTTGAAACAGACTATAAACGATATTCTAGTGCTAAATGACGCTGTTTCTCATATAAGGCAAGTTTTCTAATATATCATGCAGGCGTTTTAGCAAAGGCTTGCTGATGTTGATAAAACGTCCAAGATTTGGAGATTGAAAATATTATAATAATAATAATAATATTCTACCACATTCACAGAACACCATCTAGCCCAAACTAAGCAGAGCTATGGGTACTAGACAATGGATAAACATACATATATTACTTTTTTTTTTGTAAATACATACATATTATACATAGAAACACCCAGACCAAGACAAACATCCATGTTCATGCACACAAAATGTTTGACTTGTGCGGGAATCGAACCCGCGACCTCAAGCGTGGCAGTCGGTTACACTAACCACTACGCCACCGAGGCCGATTTATATATTTATATTTAATCTTAACTTCCTAACTAATATTATAAAAGCGAAAATGAGTTTGTTTGTTTGTTTGTTACCTTTTCACGTCTAAACCACTGACCCGATCATCCTGAAATTTTGCATATACCTTGACAGGTGTAAAGAAAAGGACATAGGCTACCTTTCATCCCGAAAAAAATTACTGCTCCAGAGGAAAACAATACTAACGTTCTTATGATAATAGATGGCGCCACGTGTCTTTCGGATCATGATTGAATTATATTATTACAAGCAGAGTACAACCCGAATTGATTGTCAAATTTTAAATTAACGCGAGCGAAGCCGCGAGCAAAAGCTAGTAATATAAGTAAAAAAAAACAAATTATTAATATAGACAAAAACTAATAGAATGGTATGTTAAAATTGTGTTTCGTTAAACTACTAATTCAAAAAATAAGGTATTTCATCATAAAATGCTACATCATTTTTTTGTTGACAACTCTATTTATAAGTTACACGTTACCACTCCGTAATAAAACCAGATATTTGGTTACACCTTGTAGAATTTACGATCAGAGCAACATAATATTTGTTAGAAAACGGCTTATTCGCTAGAATAATTAATAGTAAATAGCCTTGCTTGAGACTCGTCAATCATTAACCAATTGCAGCGACACGACTGGTTGATCGATGAAGTGACAAACAGTGTCTACACTCGATAGTGAAACATGCCATTAGATCGGTTTCCGTCTCTAATCACCTGGGCATTCGGAGCTTCGGGCGTCGGGCCTACGAAGGCAATAAGTTCAATTAGCCGATGCCGCGGCACTCGTTAGCGTTTTCCCGAACGTTTCCGTGCAATCCAGCACGATCGATGCGCCATTGTATCACACACAAAAGATGCTACCGAATAGCAATAGCTGTCCCTATAAGGGTTGTTTTATCTCGGTGTGTTATTTGTTTCCACTTAAGTCTTGCTATTTGCGCAACGGTGAATCTGCTCGTCGTGTATATTCTATACGCCCTGTTGGGATACCTACAGTTTAGTTCGATCTTCAGTATAGAATACACAAAACCACAATACATAATGATCGTTACGTAAAAGCTCAGGGTACTCTCTGCCACGCGATTTCACTGTGAACATCGATTGTTGGTGGTTGCGCGGTGGCTCCGTTCGTGCCCAAGGGCTCGCTCCGTTATGAATGTGGAATTTTCGAGTTAGTGGCCGGTTGATCTTTAGCAGCGGATGGCAGATTTTTGCCTCGAGCGGCCGTTCGTGTCAATAATTACTATCATTTCTTGCCACAAGTTTCCATCTTCTACAGTCGATAAATTACCCACTGACTTCGGTGAATTGTCATAATGAGCGCTGCAGATTCGTAAGGCCTGTATTTAGCTACTTTACACATGTGTACAACTGACAAGTAAGACGTTTGGACGGCTGTATAATTGTGGTATTTGATGAAATCAGTTAACAACTAATGGTCGCAACATTATATACCTACGATTCTACGCTCTACCGGTAACTGTATCATATGAAGCTATCGACATGTTCGTCAACTGGCGAGTATGAATGCGCGCGAGTTGGCATTTTCCGACTTTACCTCTCTTTTTTGTCGTCAACTCGCTTGATCGTATAAAAGTAATTTATTCTAAATATAAATTACTAGATGTTCCCGCGGTTTCACCCGCGTTTATCGTTACTGCGCCGCCCCCGTGGGTCGTAGCGTGATGTTATATAGCCTATAGCCTTCCTCGATAAATAGGCTATCCAACACTAAAAGAATTTTTCAAATCGAACCAGTAGTAATCACGCAGAATAAACCAGGAGAAACATCGTTTTTACTATGTCTGTAATGGGTAATTATTTTGCTGCAATGTTATTTTAAAACTGCGATATCTCCTAAGATATTCATTGAAATCGAATGATGTAAAGGGCAATTTTGTTTTAAATTAAATACTTGTGATGAATAACGTACTTATTTGAATAAGGATTAATATCATGTTTATAATAATACCTTCGCAAATAATGCATTATTTTAGAACAAATTTGGTTAGCATAAAAATGGTTATAGTGAGCCAACCTTAAAAGATAGACATATGCTGTCGCGGACTTTTTTTAGAACTTATAAAGGGGAACAATTCTGTCATACATGACTTGCGAAACTTTAACTGTTTACGCAGCGCACGCAGCGGAAGCTCTCAAAAGGAAAAAAAATCCTCCGATTTTGAAACATTCTTCATTGGTGCTCAGCTCCTATTGATCTTAGCGTGATGATATATAGCCTATAGCCTTCCTCGATAAATGGGCTATCTAACACTGAAATAATTTTTCAAATCGGACCAGTAGTTCCTGAGATTAGCGTGTTCAAGCAAACAAACAAACAAACAAACTCTTCAGCTTTATAATATTAGTATAGATATGCTGATGACTTAAAAATGTATCGTTCTATCGAAAGTCAAAATAATATAGATATCCTTCAATCAGACTTAAATGCCGTACATACGTGGTGCACAGAGAACCATATGGTACTGAACTATGATAAAGATAAAGATAAAGATTTATTTATTGCATAACTGTGTACATTGACTGATCGTATTAATAAAACATATGTTTTAGGACCCAACAGTTTGTCCATATCGGACATGCAACATATAGGGATATAATGCAACAAAACTTAACACTACATATTATAAATACTTTTATATAATTACTATTTCTTTTCAAAAAACTCTTGGAGATTATAAAATACATTTTCAATTAACCACTTTTTCAACTTAGTTTTAAATACATTTCCATTTAATTCCTTTATAGTTGTTGGTAATTTGTTGAAGACACGAATAGCGGTGACATAAGTGCTCTTATAAAACATCATATTGTTTATTGTGGGAAGATTTATATTGTACTTATATCTACTACGGATATTGCTCCTTGAAACAGATTTAAAATTAAAATATTGCATATTATTTTTCACGAATAGGCTTAATTCTAATATGTAGATACTAGTTAATGTAAGGTAACCCTCAGTTTTAAAAATATTTCGTAAAGACTCTGTATTATGCATGTTATATATTGTTCTAATACTTACACCTTTTCTGGAGAATAAATGTGGATTGAATGTTTGTCGAGTTCCCCCAGTAGATAATACCATAGAGAAGTAAGGGATAAACATTTCCAAAGTATGCATTTCTGGTTACATTTGTATTTGTTGTTTCAGACAGGATCGATAATGCATAGCAGGCGCTGGAAATTTTTTTGTTTAATTTTTCGATGTGCGCCTTCCAGTTTAAATGTTGATCAATAACAACACCTAGAAAATTTATTTCCTGAACTTCTTCAATTTTGGTATTACAAACAGTTATGTTGAATTGTATAGGTCTACTCTTGTAATTTCGGAATTGCATTAATTTTGTTTTTGATAAGTTAACTTTTAAATTTAACGATTTAAGCCAGTCAGTTACAGTTACTAAAGTATTGTTTATTTCATTTTGAAGATCATTTGGATCGTTATTAGAGATAAAAATTGTCGCATCGTCGGCATACATAACGCATAGATGGTTAATTATATTTGGTAGCTCATTTATATAAACGAGGAATAAGAGGGGTCCCAGTATACTGCCCTGAGGCACACCAAGTTTCACCCATTCAAAATCTGATGTAATAACTTCCATTGTTTTCGAATTTTCATTAAATATTTCAATGGTAGTTGCTTGTAGTCTATTATTTAAATAATTTTGTATTAATTTTAGGGCTATACCTCTTATTCCAATGCATTCTAGTTGATTTAATAGAATATCGTATTTGACACAATCAAAAGCTTTAGTCATATCGATGAAAAGCGCAACAGATGGTTTTTTATTGTTAACTTTATCCCAAATCGTATCAAATAATTTGTATATTGCCAAAGATGTAGTTTTTTTCTTTTGAAATCCGAACTGATTTATGTTTAATATATTGTTTGCTTCAAAAAAATTTGTGAGCCTTGTATAAATTACTTTTTCAAAGAGTTTTGAGATGCTTGGTAACAATGCAATCGGCCTATAGTTATTTACGTCATGAGGTGATCCTTTTTTAAATAGTGGCTTTATGAGGGCTTTTTTAAGGCTATTTGGAAATTCACCAGTTTCTAACATAAGGTTGATTATATATACTAGAGGATCAACAATAAAAGGAATGCTAAGTTTAATTAATTTAATTGGTATATGATCATGCCCGAAGCTAGTTTTATTTTTTAAACTTTTTACTATATTTAATACTTCGCATTTATCGATTGGGTATAGGACGATACTATTTGGCCTATTTGTTTGATCAAGTTTATGTTGAATGGCATTGTTTGTACTATGGTTTTGGTTAATGTAGAAATTATTAAAAGTTCTTACTAATTTTGATGGTGATTTTATTACTTTATCGTTAAAAGTGATGTAGTCCAAAGTAGGCTTGATTACATTTGTTGTTTGTGTTTGTTTTTTAATTAGCGCCCTCATAGCTTTTGTTTTGTTGTCACTTTGAGAGATGAATTTTACGTTAGAAAGCCTCTTCGACTCTTTTACTACCCGTTTTAAGATTTTACAGCAACGGGAATATTTTGTTTTATATGCCAGACAATTGTGATTTTTTGACTCAAGATACATTTTCCGTTTATTTTTACTTGATACTAAAATGCCCTTGGTTTTCCACGATTTGTCTTTTTTATGGTAAATTTTAACTTTTTGGAATGGTATGCAAAGAGTAAAGATTAAATTAAATAAACCAAAAAATGCCTCATATGCTTTGTTTACATCATTATATTGATATACATCATGGAAATTTATTTTTGAGATGTATTTTATAAAAATATCTGTGTAATAGTCAATGTTACGTCGCATTTTATACCAGTACTTTTGTCTAAAGCTTATACTACACGGAATTTTTATGACCTGTGTAGTATGATCTGATATGCCTAAGTCCCATACTTCAGCTTTGTATTTATGATGGTTTGTGATTATATTATCTATACATGTAGCGGAATGACCAGTTATTCTAGTGGGTTTATTTAAGGTTAAGTGCAAATTGAATGTTTTTAAAGTGTTTTTAAATAATTTACTCTGCTTAGTACATACAAGCGTATCTATATTAAAGTCGCCTAATATAAATATTTTCTTATTGGCAGCCCTTAATCTGATTGTTAGTTTATATAACAAAAATTCTAACTTTTCTAAAAATAGGTTAATGTTACCATTAGGTATTCTATACAGACACAATATAAACCAGTTTGTTTCTGGAATTACTATACCACAACATTCAAAGTGAATTTCGACTGATAATTCAGACCCCCATTCTATTTTTTTATATGTTAAAGAGTTTCTTATATAGATAGAGACTCCACCACGAGACTTATTTTTTCTGGAAAAATATGATGCTATTCTATAATTTGGTAATTGTAGTATTTCAGCATTTTTGTCTTTGAGAAAGGTTTCACTCAGACAGAGAACATCTACATAACTTGATTCTAATAACAATTCTAGATCACTCATTTTTGATCGCATACCTTGAATATTATTATGTAGAATGGTGAATGTATTATTAGTTTCGAAATAAATTATCTGTTTGAGTTTCTGCTGATATTAAAGTAGGTGTCATTAAATAGTCTGTTTGAGTGCTAACTGACACATTGTTTTTAGTTTTAGATTTGTTAGACTCCATGTACTGAATATAAGTATATTTATAGTTTAGGTGCAATATGTTTCTTAATATCAACCTGCATAGTATTACATAAAAAGATGTATTAGTCACATTATAATCAATGTAAACAAGTATGGTATGATTAAATTGTGCACAGATATAGTTATACAATTCTTGTAACTTAGTAACACTTAAATATTTACCTCTGTTTGTGTCACACAGTAGAACATTTGTGTGTGACAGTTTATCTAAGTAATAATATAATATAGATTGTAATCTTAAAGGGTTCCTATCATTATTGCCACACATAATAACAACATAATCTAATTTATTAAAATCTTTACATAACTCTAGAGATGATTCAACGAGTTTGTCTGTTGAGGCCCCTGGTTTGGATAGAGATGACACAAAGAAATTTGATCCAATCAGATTTTGCAATATTTTTCTCATTGGTGTACGAATATCTGAGAGTAACAGAATTTTGTTGCTTTTGTCATATCTTGAATCTATGGAAAATGTTACCACATTAAATTTACAAAAAAGAAAATTCCATTTAACATTAATTATTCTATCAATAACGTCATGTTACCCGAAGTATATACAATACGCAACCTAGGCATTACTTTCGATGGTACACTTAGTTTCAGACATCATATAGACAGTATTGTGAATAGAAGTTCTCGACTAGCTGAATTTATTAATAGAGAAATGAAAATTTTTAAAGAAGCTACCCTTACCATCCTTGTTTACAATTCTCTAGTACGCGGCATGTTAGAATATTGCAGCACATTGTGGTATGTTATCAAGTGCATATAGATCGCATCGAAATAATTTAAAAAAAATCATATATCATCTTGCATACTCAAATAATAATTGCCATATTTTGAAGTCCTACGAAGACCGCCTCAAATTCTTTAAAATGAAACACCTTCACAGTAAACGTAAACTTGGTGACATTGTATTTTTAAGCAAACTAATTCATGGTCTAATAGACCCTCCCGAAGTTCTAGCACGTGTATCGTTCTTGGTGCCGCGGGTAGGCAGTCGCCTTAACAACCGGAAAACTTTCCACTTACCTCACTGTAAGACGAACGTCGGCCGACATTCGCCTCTGTACCGTATGTGTTCCTCCGCAAACGACGTCAGATTAGACATCGATTTATTTAAATGTAAGTTCTATGACCTCAATAAAGAAAAGTCTCAATTGTCTATATTGATATCAATTTAATTTTATCAATAATTTAGCTAAGCGTACAAAATATTATGTCATATAATTTATTATAAGCATGTAGTGTTTGCATCTAGTAGGATACATCTTAATGTAAGTGTATTAAGCTGTGATAAACACTATTGTACTATCGTTAGATTGTATCCAGTTTTGCGAACCAATAAAAAAGAAAAAAAGGTCTGACGGATTTATGTTGATCATGTACTACACCGTTTTAATAAATTTAATATAGGTACCTGCTTTAAATGTATAAGACACTATACGATTTGTATTCAAAATAAAAGACAATACAGTTTTTCAGATAGTAGTATATATATAATATAGGTAAAACAACATGAAAAAGGTATAAAACTGCTTATTTTCCTAATTTAATTGTTGATAATCAACAATATCACAAATCAACAACATGGCTCAAGAATTTGATTTATTACCTTACGTAAATTATCTGAAACTAAGCAAAAAAACAAAAATACCATAATATGTACATACATACATACATAGATTCACGCCTGTTTCCCAGAGGGGTAGGCAGATAATATGTGAGTGAACCAAAATCGCTAATTATCATTTAACTAAATATAATAAAAAAAGTGATTATCTACGAAGCGCATTGTTTGTCATTAAAACCAATGAAATGTGTCAGTATCAATATCATTTATCTGTGTCGCATCGCACAGACATTTTTTTAGAAACAAGTGTTCTTACCTATAGCTACATCATAAAATAAAATGTTTAAAATAAAACAAATTGTATTTGGATAACTTATTATTGTGAGTTCACAGTCATGTTAGCTGTCAGTTTGTGTATAAAATTGCATTTGTTTAGATTTCATTTATGTACCTCGATTACGCGTAAAATATAAAAAGGGAATGAGTGAAACTGTTGCGTCTGTTGTTCAGTCAAAAGATATGTATCGCGACATCCTCGAGACGCCTCTTTTGTACGTCGGCTGTGCGTGTGTTGCCGGCCATATTTCTCGCTGTTCGCTCGCTACAGTGTTCGCAGCGTGGGTAGTTGAAAAATGACATCTTGATTGTTGTGCGTTATTCTACTCATGAGAATGTCGAGCCGGAGTGGTCGCGTGCATCGCCATTGTCGAGGTTCTCAGCCCCGGGTTCTACAAATTGAAGGATTGTTAACAGCGCCGCGGAAAATCTCTTATCGTGACTTGTCACGGAATTATTACATTTGCCGAGATAACATATTTCGTTACGATACGCCAGTTTCTTAGGTAGAAATTGTATTTTATGTTTGAAGATTGATTTGTTTTGTAGCGCTTGCAAGCAAAGACTGACATCTGATGATAAAGTGCATAAATATTTTATCAGTACTAAATTCAATAACATGGCATTCTATAGTCGTAAACAAAAGAAGACGGGACGGGTGGCAATTTGTTGACCTATGCAAATCGTCCTACGGGGTAGTCTAACCTGCTATTTGATATATCTTTATTGCGCTTAGGTTCGATTTGTTCTTGTATGCGGAAATGCAGTATTATAGCCATTGATATTTACTTGTTAACATATCTGTCTGTAGCTATAGAATGTCAATAACCTTTGGACTCGTTATGAATTATTGCACAAAGTACAACTTAAACAACATAGAATCGTGTTTGTACTTACCTGAAGAGTAATGTAACATGAAACATAAGGCACATTTTGATAGCCAAGTCATATAGGTAAGCTATATGCCCGATATACAGCATCTATCGGGCATAGTTTCAAAAACACTAATAATAATCATATTCCACTTTGCTTATTAGTAGAGAATTTATTCTGAAATCTTGCATTTTGCAGTCAATAGATTAATGAGACTTGACGCATTAATATGCTCACTAGTATAAGTTACCGACTATTTTGCGTCAAAGGCATTTGCAAATAAATAAAATTCACAGTGAAGATGAATTATGCACAGTTTGGTTGTTTACCAACGACAAACAACATAAGAAACTGGTCGTGGGGGCCAAATGATTGGAGTATAGACGCGGCAACAAGTTTTGATAACACTGCGTGGCGAGATGCAAGCTGGTAATGAATGTGATACAAACGCAGCCTTCCTCATTTATCACTCGCTCTATGAATAAAATATCTCGACGTTGGCTTTCGGATAGTGTCTGGTCGTGCCGGGACGCTTACGGCTCACAGCCGCGCTGCGATCACAATCTTCAGCCTAGTACCTAATAGTCCTGGGCTCTCTGGAGAAATCCACACCGGCCGCTCTTATTACGTCGCTTTGTTTGGTGCAAAACTGCCACTAGGGAATTCTTTGTTCGGATTTCTAGTTTAGCGCTCCATTTTCTAATATCGCTAGTGCGTAACACGGTGAGCTTTTATTTCGTCTGGTTTTGTTGTTAATATTATGGGTGTATTTCTTTTGTAGATTGTGCTAGATTTATTATTTTTACTGCCTATAAACTTAAATAGATGTTTTATGTCATATTTTAATGCAGTAAATTATCCATGTAGGTATAGCTTGTACAAATGTATAAATTACTATTTCTGGAATAAGCATATTCTGTACTAACTTAAACAATCTTTAAGGAAACAAGACTTATGAATGGTTATCAACTTAGTATGTATAATACTCGTATTTTAATTATATAAAATTAAATAATATAATAATTCAGACTAACCTAACATTCACCAAGAAATCTAAAATATGTAAACGCAATGTTCGTCGACTTAGTTTAGATGCTTTGCCAAAGAAGCGTACTAATTTTATTCTAATAAGAATATCCCATAGTAATATGTAGAAGCGTAAGTGCAGTAACTACATTACTTTATAAAAGTAACACACGTAAGCTCGTTTAACGGTTTTAAATCTTAATAATATAATAAATCCCTTGAACGTCTTACAAAACAACATAATTTAAAGTTTAATGTGTTCTAGTTACTATTACCTAAAAAAATATACTATTTAATATTTTCATATAAGAGGCATTGATTAAGGTTTCAAATTCTTAAAAACTAACCTACATATCAATCTTTGTAAATTATTAGATAATAATAGGTATAATACAACAGCAAATAATAGATAAAAAGCTTTTATGT
The DNA here is from genome assembly GCA_963564715.1 of Catocala sponsa. Lineage (NCBI taxonomy): Eukaryota > Metazoa > Arthropoda > Insecta > Lepidoptera > Erebidae > Catocala > Catocala sponsa. Next base: position 12,366,611 of record OY751338.1, on the reverse strand, counting down.
CGCCATTTTTGCTTTAAAATGCTTACGAAGTATTGCAAGAAATGGTCGTAGCGAACTTACGTATAAACAAGAAACAAACTTTTGTTTTTCCTTTTTATACCAATTTTGTCGCTTATCCCGTGTTGCCTTCAAGAGCTTTCAATGTGTAATTTAATTTATTCACTGCGCGTCTGTAATTCCTGTCCAAGAACTGACGGAAAAAGCAGAGCGTCCCCCGGGGCACTACGTCTTATATCCGACTGTACCACAATAACGACTTACTAGTATACGTATGTGTAATTGTTTATTGTATGTGTTGCCCGCCAGTTATCTCGTCGGTCATGTAGTAAAAAGTGGTGATTACTTTTGTAGTTATTGGTGTACAATAAGGTGTAAAGACTCTAAAGCGTTTGACTCACGAGGATATCAATCGCGATGGTGGCGTTGCCTGCGGAGGCGTCAGGGGCGTGGATGAATAAGCAATGAACCGACGAATGGCTCTATTAGTCCGCCATTGTTGCCTTGTGATCGCTCGAGTTGCGCAAGCGACACGTATTGTTCGCGACTCGTGGCTTTCACTATGAGCTGGTGACGTCACAACGCTTGTGACCTAAATGCTTGCGTTGTTAGATATAGTGCAATTTCCATTTATCGAGCCTTATATAGTGCGGAATGTGCCCAATACGGCGCTAGCTCGTAGTTCCAAAGACAATGCATTGAATGTTACTTGTTAAACGTCTAAAGAAAATATTAAACAATATTTAAGATTGTTCAATGTCCTTTTGAGTTTTACTCGACGTTCATAAATCTACGTCGCATCATTGTATTGCAACAAACAACAATAAATTGTTACTGGCTGTAGAACATTATTAGAGATGTAGTCCATCGCGATAGTTCCGCATGACACGGTTCCTGTGGTGCACGTCAGCTTTGAGGATTTATGTGGTGCAATGTTACCACAGGGCGGCACTTTGTGCGTCTAATTGACAAGTGTCCGGAAGCGAACGCGTCACACCTGTCTAACGAGCACACCATGCTCTTGATTGCACCTACTCGACCGCCAGTCTAACAAGCTGCTCATCTTTGCATGTATCGAATTCCTGTTTGTGACACTTTTATTGTCAATTTGAACTGTCGTAACGTAGAGCTGATTTAACGAAACACGCTATCTATGATTTGTACTAACGGGCTATAACTTATTTATGTAAATAAAATCTGAGATTTTATTAATTTATCATAGACAAACTCGACAGAAACGCTAGATCCAGTATTAAGCGTAGTATGTGCACCACCAGACAACTTGTTTTTGATAATTGTGCTAATCTGGCTGAATGCAGTAGAGCAGCACCCTCTGGGCGACTTTGGCGAGTAATATAATTTGCATCGTGTACGGTAGTAGTTTTATTGCCAACAATTGGCTATTATCTGAGCGCATTTGCACGCCTTGCCGTCATACGGCTTAATATATTGTTTCTCGGTGTCTACTTCCAGCTATCTAAATTTAACTGCAGATTTGCCTACGATTGTATTTGTCAAATGCATCTTAGTAAGTCATAATCTGCAGCAAATTTATCTTTTTTATATATATAATATAATATGATGAATTGAATGAATCTTTACTTGACGGCAAACCAATCTAATGTTGTCAGTATTTATACGCATACTATATTTATATAGATATTTCAGAAGTATCAGCGCTTCAATTTAATTTCAAGTCACTACCTACATACTCATTCAAATTTTGATTATTTCACGTTAGTTTAAACCGGGTCCCCGCTTTAACTTTCCTTTCATTGTAAAAGTTGTAATCCTCTTTGTGAACCCTAATTGAATTTACTGTTATGCTAATACTGTGATTTCCCATCTTATTTCGTTAATAGAGGTCTGTGGTAACCAATTAAAGGGTACGTTTGTGGATTAGTCAACTTTCAGTACACGAATAGTTTGTGGGTTGCGCATGCACGAGAAAATAAATGCTTATATATTCCTTTGTGTGATCATCTATGGCTGAATCAACTTACTTTAATTTTATGGATTTATTATTTAACTTTAGTAGGTACATGTGCGATGTGTGCAAACGGTAACGTATGTCGGTGCATATGTCGCTTTATTGCGCATTTCGGAAGGTTTAACATTTCGTATATGGACTCGCTCGTCTCTAATGCTGGCGTATCGCGGTTTTATTAACGTTGTTACGTTTAGTATTACATTCTTTAGTGTCTTATCGTTGCACGTAAATATTTTCCCTGCAACAATAGATAACAATAAATTTTCTCGATTTATTGTGTAAAATTGGTCTTTATTTGTCGCCTTGTACGGAAATACTTAAAGCGATGTATTTTTGAGATAGTAGCAAAAACTTAAAAAAAAATATGTCACAATAAAATCTCAGCTATTTATACCCGAAATGACTACCAAAGACTCAATCAAAAGGCTCCTGAGTATGGCGAATAAAACTATCTCTTTATACATATTATTATATCGCAAATATACTATGTGTTAATTGTACTACACTGTCAGATTATCGCTAATATAATTAATTTGTCAGATTGATATGTGTAGCTATATAATTTATAGTTATACGAAGCACGTGTTCATAGGAGCGTTGTGCAGGGTTGTGTCACTCCGTGCGGTCGGGTGCGCCGGCAGTCAGTGCAGCGTGAATTGCGGACGCCCGGGCGCCCGTTCCAGTCTCACTGGCGGGTACCGCAGGCACTGGCACACGAAAAACAAATAGTTTTGTTCAAGTTAATCCGATTAAAACTTACTAAAACTCACAAGCTATGAATGTTGCAGACCGATGTTTTAAAAGAATAATAATCCTGTAGCGATTGATACTTGTATAACTTCGGATTTATCAGACCAAAGAGGCAATCAAGAATGTTTTAACAGAAATTTAAAACTGACATAACATATTACCATCGTGTTAAGATATTACATTCTGTCAATGTACTAGGATCATGCTGTCCATAGTCAGATGGTGCTGAATACGGCCCAGATGTCGTCTGGAAGCGCAAAATGAAACACGTTAGTGCCTCGGCTGACGTCAGTTCCCTTTTTGTCGCGCCGCCTGTGGAACACCATTTATCAACTTTTTATGGAAACGCTTGTTTTAATTTATGCTTACACTAACTTGCGAGCTCGTAGCTATCTCCGACCTCATTTGCAGCCACAGCTCTGTTGCTGTTTACGCGACCACTGAGGAAGTAAGCTCCCTGCATTCAAAATAACCTATACACTGTGGTATAGTTTATATTCTTTATTAGGCTATAATATACATATTTTTAATTATGTGTTATTTACGTATGAATATATAAATAATGAGTATTAGTATATGTAGTATACATATATATAGTGAGATTAAAATATAATAATAGAAATAAATACCTAAAAGGAAGTAAATATTTAGCACTGAAAAAAGCCTGTTGGGGGAGTAGAGCTTACATGAGAAGAAGCAGGCAAGAAACTCATGGTCACTCTTTTCAATCGCCAAATGTTTATTAACAATATAATTCAATTTTATATTATTTTTCTTATATGAACTGCTTAATTGTTACTAAAGTTTATTTTAATTAGATTTAAAAAGTAATAGTTTGGTAAATCGAAAATACATATTAAATCTTACAAATTAAGTATAAGTCACAGCAACTCATATTTACAGAGATACATATTTAAAGAAAATGTATGTTGTTTTTTAATGAATATGAAGTACTCCTTGACGAAGAGATTATGAGTAGAGTGTGACAATGAGAAGCAGATTACAGATAAAATTGTTGCAAGTATATTAGTATACAACGAAAATTTAACGAAAAGGATTTTTACATTTACGTATTACATATATTAGTATGTAAAAAACTTAATTGCAAATAATTCATTAGTTGGCTGCAGATAGACGGCCATGTAATATGTCCGCCTGGCGGCACATTCTAAAGCTTTGCCCGATGCAATTACATCTGATGGTTGTCTGAACGCGCATCTGATAAAGCATCTAAAACGCCTTTTGAAGTTACTTTAATTAAATAAGGAATTTTTTGCTTCATATGCACGCCTGATCTTTTGATAAAGTCAAATATAAAACGCGAAACGAACTCAAAGTTTATTCAAATTTTTAATTAGAAACATTTGAATGTATATATTTTTTATTTTAGCCACATAAACTGGCACAAACTTAATGCATTACATCTGATAGTAGAAAAGACGAGTAGTAAAAACGAATTCAGGTATCAGCTTGAACTAAGAGTTAGTTAGCAGTGAAGGTCTAACTTGGTGTGGGCACCCCGCAAAACGCCCGCCACAGGACAAATTTCGCTTATATTAACTTTTGCCTCGAGTAAATTTCTCTTCAACTGCGCGACCACTGCACTTTCAAGTGGGAAAGTTTTAATCTCGTCGCCAGGTTGCGGCTATACTTTCCGTGTTTCTCATTGAGATCCTGTTCGCTCTTTACCGTCATTTGTACACCTTCAGCTAGGTATTGCTATTGAGTAAACCAGGGTATATTTTTTAAAGACCACGCATAAAAACGTAGGCAATATCAGAGAACGAAGCAAGAGACACATGCTAGGATTTTAAATGAAAAGCCGTAGTCTATCCCTTCCCCTGTACTTGTACCATTGCTTGGCTATCGTTGCGTTAGACGATGCTCAATATTTATGTTGTCTTGACAGACTTCACACATTTTCGAAAACATGAGACTGCCCAGTATTCGAATACTTTCTTTAACTGTTAAAGCGAGTGATAATGAAGTTTCTAATTACACATATTATTTCAGAAAAGACGCCAGAATTGTATGTGATGTGTATTCCAACCCTAAACCTTTTAACTGGGTTGTCGCTCTTATAATGCTGTATTAACTGCTAAAAGTGAATGTCTTTTTAACTTAAGGTAAACTCAACTGAATCTTACTCGTAAAATTCTAAAAGGATTTCAGAATAAAACAGGATTTCCGTCTCTGCCACTATCAAATCTTTAAAAAGGTTACACAGTAAATTACGATGCTTATTGGAAAATGAATATAGTGAGAAGGTATCAAAAGATCATGGATTTTCAATGTATGCACCGTCATTGCGGCGTGGTCTTCTAAAAGCGAGCACTTAACCAAAGCGTAATTCCGGTAAAAGGTTCGGCGAGCACGCCGTCCATTCTCTTCTTAATGTTTATTTAAGCGTAAAAGTTGGACGCTCATTAACCGGATTGGCGGTTAATAAAACGCGCGAGACTTAGAATATTATACGTCGCCGCGGTACTGCTACCATCAGATAATATCACACATTATTTTCACATCTCATTGAATGTGACTTTCTTATTAACCTGTTTTTCGAGTTGAGGTGTTAAAGATGGTTAAGACGATAAACTGGAAATTTTAGTGGCTGATATCATGTTTGTATGTAGTTGCAGGGTATAATGTGATGACAATAATTATTATCGGTGGCGCCGGATTGTGTCTTTGTTAATGATGGATTTTATTATCTATTTGATTTCGTCGATTGATTACGTCGTTCCTTGTATTTAAAAGTATTTGATTTTCTCTGACAGAGATTTATTTTAATTTTAACATTTAAAACACAAGCAGGAAGTGGCTATTATAACGAAGAATAACTACTCTGATTTTGAGGAATAATTTAACGGTGAATTTTATTGGCAATAAGTAATGTTTACTGATCAAGACTATTGATTGACTAAGATATATTATTAACATATCATTTCTTTCTTTGTCTTTCACGTTAAAATACCAACATACACTAATAGCGCAAATTGTCATTACATTTAACAAGCAAATTTTTAAATGAAACATTAAAACCAAGTATGACCTCAATATTATCCAGAACTCACCACATGAGCTACAGATGAAGCTATGAATCTAATGAGAGCACTCATTAAGGGCCTTTTTCATTTTGCACCATCGCTCGGTGCGGTTTTCCTGTGCTATTGAATTGTGCTGCAGCCGGTAACTTCCGCGGCAGACTGCGCCACCCTCAGGGCTCTGACGTTTTTGCATTTTAACACCTCAGATAATGAGGTCTTGAGGCACGTACGCTGCGAGCTTCTCCGTAAATATGTACGAGAAACTAGATATACCGTGAATTAATAACGCGTTCAATATGAAATATAGAACTACTTTATTCATAGCTTATATGTGCTCATACATATATGTCATCATGTATATATACTTAACCTGGCCATAAATACTGTTACAATTAAAAATAACATAATATTACATTTGAATTTGGAATCAGTCATTCTTATATGAATATTCATTGTGTTTTCTCATTTTCGCGCCAATCGCTGTTAAATATTTTTGTGATATTAAAATGGAGTGGGGTGATATAGAGAACCGAATTGCTGTGATAGCATTACACAAAGTAGGTATGGAGCCAAATGCATTGTCAAAACATTGGCACAAGTGTATCGAGATATGATTGTTGAGAAGGTGGTTAAGCCTCATAACAACACTATGTTTCATAACCAAGAATGGTCCGGTCCTTTCAGCAAGAGTCAGCACCGGGTCATAAAACTCGATCCACCCAAGCGCGGTTAGAAATGAACGTTTCGGACTTCATCTGAGCTGAAGAATGGACGTCATCTAGTCCCGACCTCAATCCGCTGGATTATGATTTATGGTCAGTTTTAGAGAGTATGGCATGCTCTAAACGCCACGATAATTTGGAGTCCCTAAAACAATCCTCCTTGATCAAAATTTTACCAAATGAACTCCGAGAGACCTGTGAGGTCACAGAAAATTTGCAGAAAATTACCATTTTTGGGTATCGAACATTGTGTTGTTAAGAGGCTTAAACACCTTCTCAACAATCGTATCTTGACACACTTGTGCCGATGTTTTTACACCTTTTTACAAAAATATGGCTCAGTCACTCCTTGATAGCTAATACCCCACCAAACCATCACTGAAGCCGGATAATGTCCACGTTGTACTCTGCTGACTAATTGGGAAGCTTCTGCAGAGCTTTGAGCGTAAACTCGGTCATTCTGCTTGTTAAAACATTGAACATATTCTCGTCAGTACCTAAATAAAAATGTTCTGTGACCTCTCTTTGCTTGAGAAGTTACTAATAATAATAATAAACGTTTATTTTCTCACCATAATATACACATATTATATAAACAGTATTAAAAAATATTACATAATTAGGTTTACAACATATATTGTGGGAGACTGGTGCCTAAGCTAGGCTCGAGGCCTGTGTTTCAGGACACCAGGTTTTGATTTTATTTTACCACCCTATTCATTTTTTAATTATCAGTAAAATCATGACCAGAGCGTCTCTTACAGGCTGAAAGTCCTAAGTCATCTTTTAAAATACGCAACTTGGTTCTAGGTCTGTGGTCGGCAACCTTGTCCACCAAAAGAGCTAAATATAGATAATACGCAATTAAAATCTATTCAAAGAGCCATTTATTTAACTTAAGCTTTGCTTTAGCAGAAGACATAATTACGGAAATAATTAGGATTAAAAGAACACTCGAGCTTGCCTTTGTTTGACAAGTCTTAATTTAACTAACAGTAAATTGGTATCATACTTCTAAAGCAAGATAAAGTGGAAGAGCCGCAGCCGAGGAGTCGAAAAGCCGCATGCGGCTCGCGAGCCGCGGGTTGCCGACCACTGTTCTACGTGCTATATACATTTTCCGAGATAAAATCTTTTCCTTCTGGACAGGATTTCTTAGAATTCTTTCCTACGTGTAAGGTAGAATAGCATCGCGATAAATCAAGATTTTTATATGCGACTTAATCAAACAAACTTGAAGTCTGGATGACAGTCTGTTTGAGGACATAATTCACTGTGGTTAATCGTTATCGCCCCGTTGTGAGCAAGATTACTATTTTAAGAACGCGTGTGATGTATCCAAGGGTATTTATATATTAAGCAACGCCTTTTTGTAAAGTGGATAATATGTTCGTGAGTCCTCAAGTTTTCAAAACTCTATATGCTTAAGTTTCATACTACTAATATTAAAGAATAAAAATTGTCCAGATACAACCAAATAATTAGTTATTATTTACATTGAACTATTTAATATATGAAATCGTTATACGATTGCAATGTAATAGTCCTAGCGATAAATAGATATCTATACAGACATAGAAAGGAAACAATTATATTTAGATTCAAGAAGTGGACGAAAAACGATGATTAAATTCATAGTTTAAAAACTCAACTTTGACCCCAAGAAAAGTAAGGTATTGTTTAAATGTATTGCAAAGTTGCCAATGGCTAGCAGCATTTTCACGCGTCTATCTAAAATATGTAGCAATAAAAGCGGTTTGGACAATGTCCGGACGTGTTGGAATCCATTTATTGTTCGGTACACACTTGTTGTGGCTGTTTGAACATATTTCGGAATATTCGAATTCATGTCAATAATATTTCGTCTTAGAAAACTGGAATATTGAATTTGATAGTGTTAGTGTCTCTACTGCCAATAAACTTATTATCACTAAGCAATACTGTCTGTTTTATTTAGAAAAGGATCCATGTTTATTTTTAAATGGGTTTAAAATTTTCTTTATAACGCGTTCTGGGTGTGTCGGTAACACATTTAGTTAATGATTTTAGAGGGAACTCTTTGTCTAGTTGATAAAAGTTGTGGCATCTTACTTAAGACGTTAAAGTAGAAATAGAGGCGTAGGGGTTGGAAGCAACGTGTAACCCATTTGTACTTGTTTATCTAGGAGATAAGTGTCTGGGAGTGTGCGGCGTCGTCCGCTGGCCGTCTCAACTCATTAGTTCGGAGAATAGATAGTGGACCGGTCGGATTTCTCCTTTAATTGCTAAACTATCCGTACCGGGAACTGATTTACTGACTTTATTGTACCTACATCGAAAACAGGAGTTTACTTGTTTTTTCTGGCTTTTACTGCTCATGTATTCATGAAATTTGCAAGCCATCATCTGGTTGTTTGTGATATCCTTTAGTTTTAGGCAGACCTGTAAGGTTTTTCGCCTGTGTGTTTAATTTTATTTTTACTGGTTTATGGTTCTAGACAATTGGTTATGTATGATTTGCAGATGTGTTATTTATAAATCTGAATGATGTTTTTCTTGTGGAACGACTTAGGGACTGTTTACTAAGGAATAATGAGTATATTAATTTTTTTGGGTATATTTTCTACGGTTCTTAATACAGACTCATCAGTTCTAGATACACATAATATATGTACATTATGTATGTATGTTGTATTTCCAAACTGTGAGTTTTAAAGAAGAAGCAAATACTTTAAAGATTTTTTTAATAGAAATTTCCGTTATAGAAGAAAATACTGTCTGTTAAAGCTTCACTCACCTTCCTATTTCTACTATGAAACGATAAGAAAACATTGTTACCTTTCCTATTGTACCTAAATAAAGTGTGTTGATGGCAACACGAGTTTCGACTTAGGCTACAAGACGCAGTACACAAAGAATGGTATTATAAGAGTGTCTAACCATGGAGCACCGTAAGCGCATTATTGCCAAGCGCGTTGGTTGGGCGGTGCGCGGTGGTGGCGGGTGGTTCGCGGTAAAGCGACGCTTCTCGAATGTACAATGCGTCCTAAGCTCCCGGGTGGACTTATTCACTGAATAAGTGCTTTGCTAGTCAAAATGAACATCGTTTTTTAGCCTTATTTGAAAAAAAATACTTAGTTTTCCTGTAGTAGAATTACCATACAGAGAACCTGTATCGTTGAATGTGGTTTACGGAAGTGCTTTGTCTCTATTCTCTCTGTTTTGTTGCCTTTTTTGAAGAATAATACTGCGATGAGAAATCTCTGCTATGTGTTCATTAGATTTTATTTTTTATTGACAAGCCGGTGGCATCAGATGCTACAGACTGTTGTACATTGTTTCGAACCAATACAATCTATACCAATATTATTGAGGTAAAGGTTGTAAGTTAGGGTGTAGTCTCTGGAATAACCAGTTCGCCTAGAAAAAATCTTATCGTATTAGGAAGTCCCTGTATTGTGGATGGATATAAGATACATAACATCACGCTACGAATCACGAGCACAAAGCAATAATTATAAACGTGGCTGAAACCGCGGCGGAGAGCTATTCTAACTAATATTGTAAATGTGAATGTAAGTTTGTTTGTTTGATATGCTTTCACGCCTTAACTACTCGACCAATCATTATGAAATTTTGCATATACTTTGTCAGGGAAATGACATCGGGTACCTTTCATCCAGCAAAAAGTACTGTTATTAACATAACCTACATTTACGCGAGCGAAGCCAAAGGCATTAGTTAAGTATATCATAAAGCTAAATCTCATAAGAATATGAAAATGATTAACTATTTTTTTAAAGATGACAAATAATTGTGGAAAGTATTTAAAAAAGTGTCATCCACTGTTCAATTATTATTTATTATAAATTATAATAGAACTTGGCCATGTTATTGTTAGCAAAACCGTGTATGAAGCTAATGGCGATACGTTAAAAAAAAGGTATTTTTATTGGGTTGTTCGTGAAGTATTCTTTAAAAGTTTAAGGCTCCACCTTACAAAGCGCATGGCCTCTCCAAGTAACATAATATATCCCAAAAATTAAAGTCTCGCCATCACTCTTATTAAACTACAAGAGAAAGAACCGTCCTTCTCTGTATACCGATACAACGACTAAAAAGACGGCGTAATGGTACAAGTGGTCTCCTCACTGCCGCCGCGCGTGTTTTGGGTTTGATGAAATTAGGAATTGTCTTTTTGGATACGTTTTACTAGATTTATGAAACTATACATATGGTAAAACATATGATTAACTTATATATATGTAGTTAATCCCTTATGATAAACTGCTATAAGGTACGGGCAATTTACTTTTTGTATTGTTTTTATTAAATCTAGCAAAAAGCGCAACGTCCATCTTGCTATAAATATTTCAATTAGCTGGAGTAATTGACGTCCTTATTGCTAAGTATTCCCTGTTTAAGTAATCTTTGTAATATAAAATAATAGACCATATCTGTGTGGAATAAATGTTAAATGCGTGTAATAACCATTACTGTGGCAAATCAGCATACATTTGTAACTGTTAAGCTGTGGTGTCGTTACATTTATTCAACGAATTAATTGTACGAACGACGAGCGTATAATGAAACTATTTCGCATTCATTATCGTTCTTCGGATTAGTTAATGTGAATGTTCTGGTTGACAGTTAGGAACGCCCAACTATGCAAATGTCATTGTCTGTAATGCGTGCCCGACCGCGCCCTGGAGTATGAGGCAGCCTACGCAGCGTACGAACTACGACAATCTCAGCCAATGAATATTAACATCGCGACTTAATATCAAGCCTTATTGCTTACCGACACCGAACTATATCATGTTGGTAGTTTTTGTGCGAACATATTAATATGTGATACTAGTTGCATATTTTTGAATATAATTATACGCATATAAGCCTCCGTGGTTCTAGGTCGTTAGATGAGCTTATGAATATGACGGGGAATAGGTCAATGACTCTAACGCAGGCATACCTCGCAATTTCGATTATTGAGAAAAGGGAAACCATAGTGACTTTGGCCACGAGTGCCCATATTTAAAACCATATCTAATAAATGAGTATGCAATGTCATTAAATGATTAATCAAAGAATTTAATTACATAAAAGAGTTGGGGTTACCTATTGAGATAACATATTTTTTATTTTTCCGAGGACAAGATTTTTGTCATCATTATTATCATACACAATTAAAAGATTGTCTAAAAACTGAGCATTATCAAGCTTGTTTGTAAATAAAATAACAAAATCACAACGAAAGAAACACAATCACGCAAACCGAGTAAGCAAGGAAGCCAATTTGTTATGAGTTATGACAGTTGCTTTCGGTGTTGCTAGTTAAAAATAAAAAATCATAGATTAATATCTAATCGATATTATGATTTTGCTTATTACTGGCATAATAACATAAAATAATATATTTCCTTTATTATTTTTGGATTATTAACATATAATAATACCACTATGCTATTTCTTTATCACTTCTAATATTTTTATTCAATAATATTAGAGTCTCTTTTTTACATTGAAATCATAACGTGGCGACACTGGTGATTATAACAAGACTTATTTCCGTTACGATACTTTTTTATTAAATAGATTTTGATATCTTCTTTCGGTAAATGAATAGTACGAAAAATTATAAGAAAACAATTTTTTTTTCATACCTGTAATCTTGGGCGGCTAAAAATGGGCATGCCCCTTTGCGGACGAGAGCTAAGTTTAGCCGATGTACGTTATAATCTATACATATAATAAAATCGTAGGAAAGGAAAAACTGTACATTGAATATTTTTATAAAAGAAAACTTGGGGCGTGATCTACAATCGATATCGAAGCCAAAAATATAGTTTTTAGAATTTTTGTCTGTTTGTCTGTATGTATGTCCGGGCTAAACTCAAAAAGTACTGCATGGATTTACTCCAAATTTTGCATGAATATTACTAACAGGTCGGGTCAACATATAGGCTACATATTGTCAGGCTATCTTACGCATTCTGTGACAGCGTGTAATCTAACGACGCATATTTAAATGTTGTTTTTGAGTAAGCCATGCTATTATCTAGCTTTACACTATAAAAACTACGCCATTTAAGTAACTTGGGCAGAGAAATATAGTTGGGTTCCGCGGCGACAAACACTTTTTAGTTAAAATCTACGCGGACGACGTCGCAGGTAACAGCTAGTTATGTATAATGCATTATCGAGGTAAGTACTGACCTAAAATAATCAGAAATGCTACTGCTGGACTACCCGAATTAGATTGCTGGATTGACTACAATAGGTCCTGAATTTGATTCCTAGGTGGTTCAAAGTATTTATAGACACCCTGTTTGCTAAATAACGGATGTACGGTGGTATTTAGTATTTCATGAGTTTTTTTTCTATCTGTAGCATCGTAGTTCGGTGACGACTTAAACGACTTTATACTGTGCAATTTGTAGTCTTATTTACAATTACTATGTAATTATATTGTAGCCATTTCAAGCTAAAAGAGTTGACTATTATGTATATTATAAGATCACTTTTAACTTCTAGTACCCATACCATTTGTATTGTGATTGTCATGCTTTGCGCCGCAGACATATTGCTCATAGTTCAATTTTATTACGTGCTCATAAAGATGGACTGGTTGATTACAATAAATATAGGTATTGTCACACAGGTACCGCGGACGTGACATTTAGAGTGCACGCGCAGCTTTCTATCTTATGCAAGTGGTGATTGACACGTAGTGTGCTCGCGCAACGTTGCCCTATCGGCTTCAAAGCTCCAATAGAGCTTTTCCTTGTTAAAAGATCGCGAGATTGAGACCTCACGATTGACGTTTGTGTCACATTCTCACATTCCACTGTTACAACATACGGTACACTTATCCTATACAGCAATACGTTAGTTTACTGCATGTATTTTGATATTTATGCGATTGAAAACCTATACAATGGAATTGGTTTAAAGGATTGTATCGTGGATAAATATATGCTATGTGGTTTTGCTGTTATGTAAAATTGAAATCGTTGTGAATTGCCCAGTATAATATAAATTTGATAATATGTTAAACTAGTGTATTGTTCGGTTAAGTACTTGTAGTTGCGACTACTGATTTTTTGGTCTCGAGCACAACTCCTGGATCGGTTAGTGTTAAAATATTTTGCTCAGAAAATATTTAGTATCAGCCCGGAGAATAGATTCGTGCACAGTAGATGGCAATTGGCTTGCGTCATGGGACTTATAACAAATTGGCAAAATGGAGGAGTATTTTGCTACCTTACCCTATGGGGAAATACTTACAAGTGTGATGTTTTATATTGTATTTACGAACTTCATATGTTAAACGAAAATGTTGAATTTTCTATATTCGTTCATTTATTAATTATCATACTACATGAATTCTGAATATTGAAATATGTATATTATGTATTGCTATAATAAGTTGTAATAATTTATTATTCAGTGTATCGTTAATATATAATTCTCACATAAAATATTGGTGTCTCTCTTAGTCGACCATGGCAGACCGAATCAACTTCATTAGTTTGTTGCAGTTGGACGTCAGAAGTATTAAAAATTATAATGATAAATTATGAGTATCGATCACGATAACCTTTAGTTATGTAAATATCATTTGGATGCTAATTGAATAACATTTGTTGGCTACATTTTGCCTAATTTATGAAATCAACTCACGTCAATAAACATGTTCGAGGATTTTTAAGACTCAGTTGATTGCCGTCTATGTTAAAAAAAATAAATGAGAAAGAACCTACTCTAAATTAAGTTATAAATTGTCCTGTCTTGGTAGGTATCAAAGGGGACGGTCGTAAATCGGTATTGTAGTGGGGTCATAAGCGTCGTCCAGCGGTTGTCGCCGCCGCGGACATCTCCTTGGCATGTATATGATTATTGGCCGTCTAACTTATAAATTTCCTTTTAAAACTACATCCGAGATCCTTATCTAAGTGAGTGCCAGTAACACGGCCTTGAGTCGCCGCGAGGTGGCGCGCGTCACCTTATATTATTGTCTCACACTCAGTTTTATTATCACCTATTTGCCATTCAGAGCTGATTTAGTAGAGCCGTTTGCATATAACAAGGTAAATCCATTCGATTAGATCACCTTATTTAATCAATTGAATGTTAATCGAATTTTCGCGTTCGCTACACTAACATGACAGTTAATAAGATCATAGATTGTATTAATATCTCTCGAATTATGACAAATTCGAATAGCAAACGAATTTTGGCTAATGATCCGGTTTGGATTTAATTTAGCAGAGCCCATAAAACTATTTTAATGTCATAAGGCCAATTTTATATGTAGTTTTTTATATTTGGAATAATATTTACATAACATTTTGCTGTATGTTACGACTTTCGTAGTTCCAAAGCAACTTTTCAATTATTACTATTTGTGGTAAACACCTACAGACCGCCTAATAGAAGCTGTAACTGTAAATGTAATCTCATTACCACATTTTGAAATTCTATTTCCTTTACAATATAACGAGAATTTATTTGTTCTCCATTTTCATAAAGTTACGCTGTACTTGAGAACTCGATACTAATGCCTATTCGAGTCGTTTTGTCCGTGTTGGAGAAATGTAATTGTAAAATGTTTGCTTAGCTGCTGAACACTCGTACAGGAAAGGTTGTTTGAAAATTACTTTGATTTTAACTACACAAGAATATGTAAAGAGATGAGACTTATTATGTACTTAATAAGTTACCTGCGTATCCGGTGTGTGTTTTGCATAATGACGAGAAACACGCATACGTATTTGTGGAGGATTCGCCGCGGGCGTTCAAACTGACGTGGTGCCCGTGCAGTCGCTTCTAGTGTTCGAGGATTAATAGCCCCGAGTCATAAATATCGTGAAACTTTTATTCCTAATCTAAATCAATCTCAATATTTTTATTCTTGAGATTATATCTTTGTGAACACCGACATACGATTCTGATTATTGACTACAGACGTTGGCCTTTTTACTTTTTTACCTTAGCTTAGTTTTACTTTACCTTGTTTACCTTTGCTAACTTATTACTTATAAACATAATTAATATTCAATCACAAGCCAAAGAAATTTATGTAAGGTATAGCTATCACTAATTTCTTAGCACTTTAAATGTTCAAAAGGATTTCTACACTTAATTTTTGTTATTTATTTTAATATATGGACCACGACTGTGAATACGTTAGCATTAAGATATAAAGGCCATGCATTACGGTCATCTGACCCCGGTAGGTTTGAACTATCTCGTGTGTGCAACCACCGATTATTAATAACCCTAATATTTCACTGACTGCACCGACCCGATGCGACGACACGAAACTTGCTTTGACGTTTGGATTAATAACACCATGAATGTTTAAAAAGATACGCGTTACTATAAGACAAACGAGTTTTTTTTTTATGACATTATCAATGTTAGTGGCCAAGTTATGAAAAACATATATATTTCACTCAATATCTTTTTTAAATACGTCATGTCTAAGTAGATCTGACGTATTTTAAAAAGACTACTATTGTTTTTGCAATATTACTATTGCACCTATCCAGTTTATATAATAGTAAGAATATTTTCGTGGACGTGTACGGCTGTACAATTTTGTTGTAATTGGCAATAATTAGCGACTTTCGAAAATTTGATCGTGAATATTGACGAATAGAGCATATAGAACAGGAGTTGTTTTCACGTTAACGCAATCGAAACGTTTACCGCGTTTGGCTCTCTGATTGGTTAAGAGCTTGGAGTGGGTCAATCGGAGCGCCGAACGTCGTAAACATGTCGATCGCGTTAACGTAAAATCAACTCGTACTAGTCACCTAGATGTGTAAGACGTTTTATAAATCTTGTTATTCATAAAGCTAAATTAGAATCCTAACTAATATTATAAAAGCGAAAATGAGTTTGTTTGTTACCTTTTCACGCCTAAACCACTGAACCGATCATCCTGAAATTTTGCATATAAGTTTTCAGGTGTACAGAAACGAACATAGGCTACCTTTAATCCCGAAATAAATTACTGTTCGCGAGGAAAACAACAAAAACGTTCTTATGATAATAGACGGCGCCACGTTTCTTTCAAATCATGATTGAATTATATTATTACAAGCAGAGTACAACCCGAATTGATTGTTAAATTCTAATTTAACGCGAGCGAAGCCGCGGGCAAAAGCTAGTTTTTTATAATTTGCAAAATATTTTTTTCTTGGAACGATTTGAAGATGGTAGCATAGACAAGAATATAATATGTCTGCTTCATACATACATACATCTATAGAAAACTGTCCCTTCGCGTCCCATGTTGAGAGTCGCCTAATCTTGATTGAGATGGTAAATTTAGATCACAATTCGCGATATTACATGCTTACCCAGGCGATGTAATTACATAAGTTAGTTTTAATTATAGGAATTATGGTCTGAGAGCTTTAGGGTATTTTTGTAATAACATAATTAACAAATTTATTCCGTTGTTAGTGTAGTGGAGCAAGTGAGATGGCACGTGTAAATATATATTGTGAGGAACTTAGATAAAATTCTGACAATAGTTTACTTGGTTTTTGTTAATAAATAAGTACTTAGTGGCTGACACGGTGTTTACATTTGTGTTGACAAGGCGATAAAAGTCTTGATCTATTTTTGCCTAGATACGCGTAACTCGCACATAGTTTGCGAAATATTGTATACTAGCTATTGCTCGCGGCTTCGCTCGCGTTAATTTAGAATTTGACAATCAATTCGGGTCGTACTCTGCTTGTAATAATATAATTCAATTATGATTCGAAAGACACGTGGCGCCATCTATTATCATAAGAACGTTATTGTTGTTTTCCTCGGGAACAGTAATTTTTTTGGGATGAAAGGTAGCCTATGTCCGTTTCTGTACACCTGACAACCTGGGGTGGAATTATGATTGGAGCTAGAACGCCTTTGATTCCGTATCGAGGCTCCATGACGGCAGATAGGTACAAAACAGTCGCTATTGATGGAATTGTCAGACCATTCCGAGTAAACCATGGTCACCAATTCGTACTGGTCGATGATAATGCGCTCGCACATCGAGCTCGACGAGTCAATGCTGCTCTCAGAGAATACGACATCACAAGGTTAGACTGGCCTGCCGGCTCGCCTGACTTAAACCCAATAGAGCATGCGTGGGATGCTCTTAAGCGAGCTGTTTGGAACCGTCAGCCACCTCCCCAGACAGTGCCAGAGATCAGGGAAGCCGCTATTCAAGAATGGGATAGGTTACCGCAAGAAATGCTGGATAACTTGATCCTCAGCATGCCCAGGTGGATCTCCGCATGTGTGCGAGCCCGGGGTTTTTTATTTTTTATTTTTTATTAAGGGACTTTTACACATTGTGCACATAGGTCCCATCGTACCCTAATTACATTTTTGCGTAAACAGTTTACAAATATTATTTATTTAAAAGTAACAAATACACACATTTACTGTAGAGTCATCAGCTTAAACAGATTCTTTGCTGCTTCGGAATTAGGTTGAGCTAAAATGCTGTTAAAGTTACCAACATCGAATCTGTTTAAGCCAAAATCCCTCATCTGTATTCTCATAGACTCATACCGAACACACTCCATCAACAAATGATATATATCCTCATATACACCACAATCCTCACAATTAAGTGAAACGGTCTTTCTCATCAAGAAATAAAATTTGTTGCATGAAATGTATCCTGATCTTAGTCTATGAGCTGTAATAACTAATCTCCTGTTTAAATCAGTATTTGTACACCAGGGCATTCGAAGAGGCTGAGACTGTATGGTTTTATACCATATACCTTTTTCCAAAGATCGCTGATTAAAATACTCCTTCCAGTTATTATAACAAATTTGTTTATATTTAGGTAAAAACTCTGAATAGTCCGGTGTAATATTAATATTTCTCCCGTTTGCAACTGCATATTTTGCCAATTTATCAGCCTCTTCATTACCCCGTAACCCTACATGAGACGGAACCCATTGCAATTTCAGTTGCACTCCATTTTGGCTAAGTTGATCTATCTTAGATAGAATAACATAAGCTAGCGATGCACCTCTGCAACCAGAGCCGCATCGAGCTATATGTTGTAAACAACTTCTGCTATCCGTCAAAACAACCACTTTCTTATGTTGTTTATAACTATTTATAACGTACGACAGTGCTTCTGAAATTGCAATGAGTTCTAACATCATAATACATACATCTTCTCTGATTTTGAAACAATTAGCCTGATTTAATACTGATGTTTTTGAAATGTAAAACGCAGCTCCCTGACCATTTCTGCTTTTTGAACCATCAGTAAAAATAAAAAACCAGTCTTTATACTTACTATACAAATTTTGAATGATTGAATTATGTAATAAATTTATGTCATTCGATTTTTATGACTTTGTTATACTATCTAGGTCCAAAATAATAAACACATTAGCATTATAATTAGTTACCCACATTCCTAAAGAAAACATCTGTAATGCATTGCTTGATGCAACCTGTTCTTGTTTAACTTCATTATAAGATGATACAACTAAAGGAATTGTTTTACTCTATCAATAATTACTAGTACGTAAGATGTAAAGGTCACATAGTAGATTATGTATAACATTGTTTTCTATAGATTTAGCTTTAAGACAATATTTGTATGTTAAGTACTTTCTTCGTAATTGCAGTGGAGGCACACAGAGCTCACTCTCCATGACATACATGGATAGGAGTGGATTTGATAAATCCCGCTATTATTCTTAATGCCTGATTTTGAACTTTATTTATTTTATCTAAATGACTTTTGGCGCTACAGTCATATAAAATAGAAGCGTAGTCCAAACGGCTTCTAATCAAAGCTATATGAATATGCCTTAAATGTTTGGGGTGCAAACCCCAAGACGAACCTGCCAAAACTGTAAATTAAGATTTCTCTGTGCTTTTTCCACAACAACGTTTATATGCTTAGACCAACGCAAACATCTGTCTGACCAAACACCTAAATATTTAGTTCAGGGGAGGAGTTACATTGTATCAAATAAAAACCTTGTATTAATAAATTGTTGTATAAGTTTGGTTAAACGATCTTTTTCTTTTCATCAAATTTCTGTTATAATTACATTAGGATTGAATTACTCAATTTTTGTTATTAAAAAATAAAAATAAAGTTCTATTTTTAATTTCAAACAGTGTATTTCTATTTAAAAAAGATATAACGTAAATACTTTTTCTTGATAAAGGTAAATTTAAAAAAAATATATCAGCTTTTGCTAGTGATCACAAACTTTTTTTGATGTGTGTATATGCAAAATTTCAGAATGATCGGTTCAGTGGTTTAGGCGTGAAAAGGTAACAAACAAACAAACAAACTCATTTTCGCTTTTATAATATTAGTTAGGATTGTCATCATGGTGATAATAAGATAATAACAAAAAAGAGGAAGAAGAAAAGAAAATAAGGCAATCTAGTACATGTTCAAATATTCTACTTTTTCTTTTTCAATACAATCAAATATACATTATGAAAATATTTCTAAAGTGCATGGGAAGATCCCTAGTCAAATTTATTTTAATATTTATTGTACATTTGCTTCTATGCAGATGGCACCATGCCTCCTGTCGCCGGTCTTAATTAATGCAATCAGGTAAAACATAGATTAGATTGAAAGTTAAACTTCAAGTTAAGAACACGTTAAAATACATTTAGTTATATTTGCGCGATTCCCGCAAGGACAAACATGTAGAAACTTTAATAGAAACGTTAGTTTTGGGACAAGCTCGCTTCAATACCGGTACTAGATAGTAGTACTATGAGATCGGCTCGGTGATTTAATCATTGGATTGTATAGTCCGTGATTTTCAATTCATTGAGTACTTCAAGGGGCAAATGACCGGACAGCGCCTAAATTCGATATTAGATATTACATTGAAGTAAAGTAGAGTATAAATTTAATAATGAAATAAATTTAAACAATGAAGAGTAAAAATCTATTCATCATTATTGTCAGGCTGTAGGTATACGTACCGCAAGTGATGTAGTATGGTGTGCTCATGTTTCCGCATACGACGGCACCTGCAGCGGCCGATTGAACAAGCACACGCGCCTATTCGTCGTGTTCCCGCCGATAATGAATACGAGTTAATTAAAGCAACATTAGCTTGAACATCGGCGCCTCCACACGATGCCAGATCGGCTGCCGATTGCTACGTGGACCAACATCCTTTATAAATGTTTAAAAATAATTGTGATGATGTATGTACCTACATATGTATGTATAAACGATTAATTTTAGATTTAAATACGAATAACGACATGATCCTTGTTTCCTTATATCTTTAGTGCCGCTGTGTTCTATGTATCTCTTTTTAATAAATATCACTGGAAACGTTTTAAGAATTATAAAACGTCGACTTGCTTGTTTGTAGTTGTAACTTTCAAACGCCATCTTTATTATTTTATTCCTTCTTAATTTTATGTTAATGTTTATTCTTATCTTGATAAAAATAAAGATAGCAGATTGAATTTATTTAAGATCTAGAATAAATTAACGCAGCATATTTTCTATTTGAGATGGTTGTTAACTGTTCATTTCTATTGAGTATTTTGGATTACACGTCTGTATTATTTTCATGACAGCGTAACAATATACTTTATAGAAGCGGTAATCTTTTCATAGTGATAGAAATTGTAGTGATAGTCGAATAACACGTGATAAAGAAAATGAAATATGCATTAGATACGTAGATACAAAGGCATTACAGATACGTAAAGCCGAGTCCGGCCTCTGTAAATACAAAGTAGTGAGGAGAAATTCACAGGTGCGCGTACGCTACCATTGCGAGAGAAGGTTTCGATAAGCCACCTCGAATGCTAATGTTTTCTAAATAAAATTTTATCGGAGTGGCGTGCGCGCTATCAGTATGCCGTGTCCTGTATCTCAGTGAGCAGAAATTATAACCAAATTATACAAATGCTGTTGCAGTGAATCTAATAAATTTGTATCTTATTTAGAGTCCTTGGGTTGAAAGAAAGATTAATATTAGGCAAATAACGGAACTAGATTTTTTATAATGATGTCGTAAATGAAATAACATTTGAATTTAATTTTTATGTTATAAAATGTTAAATTATACTGCGATCCGTCCTGGTTCCGCACGTATCCGTAAGCCTGTTCACGCAAATAATTTATAATTTTTGTATACCGATATTATAAATCTGCACACTATCTTAGAAACTATTCATTTCAGTTTTATAGTGTGAATAGAAGTAATTTTAAAAGTATTGCATGTCGCATCGCATTTGTATTGCAGTTTCGAAGAACTAAGCAGACATACAATACAGACAAACATACATACAGACGGGGTAGCAACTTTATTTTTACTATTATAGATGAGACAAGACAATGAGAAAGTTCCTTATTATAGTCAAATTATAATTAGGAACTTTCGCTTGCCTCTATAGGTACTATGAGTTTGATAAAATCCTTCGGAAATAAGCTTATGCGGACGGAAATTATTTGACCGTCGGCAACGTTAATATCGTGTGCCTACTAAAGTTAATAAAATAAGCTGAACGTTTCAAGTTTTTGAATGAGATAGGACACCGTGGATTGTTTGTTCACACCTAGTACTTAGCAGCAGCGTTAGCTCAGTGGGGAGACCAATAGACTGCAAGGCAGAGGGTCTCGGGTTCAAACCCACGTCGCGCACCTCTGACTTTCGGAAGTTATATGACTTTTCGAAATGATGTGCGTATTGATTGACAATTATCGCCTGCTCCGTGCCTCGGAGAGCACGTTAAGCTGTCGCGCGTCGGTCCCGGCTACTATAAATATCTATGGTAGTCGTTATTGGGAAGTTAGTGCCCTCTAATATCTTGACACTAGTCTAGCCTTAGGGTACCGTTAGCCTTCGGGTTGCGGAGGTCAGATGGCAGTCGCTCCGTGTAAAAACTGATATCCAGTCAAATCCGTTTAGACTAGAAAGCCGACCCCAAGTGACTTGGGAATAATAAAGGCTAGGGAGAAGAAGACCTAGTACTTAGCTGCAATTAGAGCAGCCCACTGGTGACGTAATTCTTTGCTAAAGTAAATGCTTTATGACCTGTGTTGTGTGTCCCTTATAAATATGGTATCCAGACTCCTTGAAAAGGCTGAGTCAAGCGATCAAAATCAACTACAGTATAATCTTGCCCGTTGAAGTGATAACATTCTATTTTGAAAAGCTTTCCTAGTCTAACCTGATGACCTACCTTCAAAATATAACTACAAAACTGACCATGCATCGATCGGTTGATATTTTTATTTGCCATTTTAGTATAGTATTAAAAGCTGAAGGCGTCACAGTTAAAAAAGGCTATATCTATCAATATCCATTTCTTCAGCTATTTAGAATAAAAATGCGCATTTTGTCTGGCGAAATGATTTCTATGTAACGAGATCAACGAAAGCACGGTCTATATACATTATACATAAAACGTTAAAGTCTATGATGTACAACATAAATAATAAAAGTTTTATAAATAAATAATTTATATTAGTATTTTGTATAGCTCCATCAATATACAACCACTTATTAATTTTTATGGTAAAGCCTTCAATATTGATATTTTAATATTAATATCTAATAAATTTATATTCATATTAATTAATACTAATATTATTATATGTAATATTAAATTAACATTAAACGTAAAGAAAAAAAATCCTGGTTAAAAAGGGATACTACACTGTGAGTAAATTTATGTCAGACAAATTAACTAATCTTGTTTAGTTACTAATAAACAAAATTTTAACAAAAAAGAAAACCGACTTCAAAAAAGAATATTCTAAAACTTAAAATGCACTAAAAAGTTAATAAATAATTGCATATTCTTGTGTATAATTAAATTATTGTTATTTTTGGAGTTGGTGTCAGCCGCCCGCGCCGCGTGCTGCGTCTATGTGTGTAATTGTGCATGCCAATGTTATGTTATAATTATAGAAAGACATCTCATGTTTAATTAGTTACAAACCTACCTTAGCTGACACCGACTCCAATAATAACAATAATTTAATTATTCACAAGAATATGCAATTATTTATTAACTTTTTAGAGCATTTTAAGTTTTAGAATATTCTTTTCTGAAGTCGGTTTTCTTTTTTGTTAAAATTTTGTTTATTTCTCGTTTTTGAGTGAGTCGTGCTAAATATGAGAGTATCATCAATGTAGCCAAATTCGCATTATTAAGGATAACTCGAAAACGAATGGTCAAGTCTTGATCAAAATTAAGTGGGACCACACGGGAAACACTAGCTTTCAAATAAAAAAAGAATCTTCATAATCGGTTCACCCAGTCGAAAGTAAAGAGGTAACAAACATTAAAAAAAAATACAGACGAATTGAGTACCTCCTCCTTTTTTGAAGTCGGTGAAAAGCGGTTTAATTCACAAATATTATTTTAATTTTATTATGTTTATTATGTGGTAATGAAATGAAACTAAATATTAAATAGCTGGTTAGCGCTTGTTTTGACGCTGAAGGAAAACATCTTGAGAAAATGTTTTCTGAAGATGTTTACCTTCGCCATTAATACTTGTTATTAAGATTTGTAAAGTCTAGCAATGCGTACTGGGCCAGCGTGGTGGACTACGGCAATACCTCTCTGATATTGATAAGAAACACATGCTTAGCACTGGCATAATTGATAAATAGAACTGTTATTATTATTAAATTTTATGATTCATAAAATAACCAAATGTGTAAACTCAAACTTAATACGTAATATAATTGCAATTTTTTGTTACAAAACGGTAGTAGAAGCTATAAAGAAATTGCTGGTATCGTTGCTCTCAGAGGCGACGCCGCCGTAGGTGTCACATCTTTTAAATTCATGGCTCACTCTGCAGTTAGTGATATTGTAATGATGTATTGTTTCAGGTAAGTGGGCGGAGCTGCTTGAGGTACCGAGCGATGAGACAACTGATACACTTTCGAGGCACCATGAAGCAATTCCCTTGTCAGCATCTTTAACGTGGGAATGTGTTCACTTGGCCTTTTAAGCTTCTCCGTAAAGGTTATTAAAATATGCATTGATGAAATTAATTTTTTATAGGTCCTTATTCCGTTGAAGATATTCGAAATCGCGTGTTTACACAGGCGCTAAAATTTCATCAGCAACAAGGGATCACTCTAGAGAATATCCTCCCTAGTTGAATTATGTAAGCTCGTGCTTTGATATGATAAGGCGAGGGAGCGATCGGAGCCAGTGCTCTCATTGTGTTGGCTATAATCTTGCGTATCGCGTAGGACTCGTGTCGGAATGCGAGTTTATTTTAATATTTAATAACTCCCGGGCGGGCGAAGATACCGTCTGCTCAGAGGCGATTCTCTGCTCGTTTTTCCTCTGTTATCGCATTGCTTTTGTGTCACGCTTTCGCTCTTATTCGTTTTACTTAATCACGGCGCTGATCAGCTCGTGTGGCTGGCCGCGTTCGCAAATCAGATCGATACTTCTTCTACTTTAGCTTAGCTTAAAAAGTCTGATAAAACGTACATGCATAAGCTTGGTTGTTATAAAAATATATTGTGCAAATACACTATGTGAATGCATTACAAATAAGGCAACTATTGTTCGCGAAGATATAAATTGTGAACATAATTACAGGGCATCACGAGTGCGCGCCAAAGCCTAGAAGAGCGCCATCAGTTTCTTTGAGCTGTTAAATTTGACGCCTCCCTACATAAATTGTTAGAAAGAGCGCCGAGCGCACGTGACGCGCAAATAAAAATACTAATTCAAGTGGGAATTTATCGTCTAATTGTTTCGTATTTATGAGCTCGCCGGCACATTGTTGTGAGGCGATAGCTGCTTGCAACCGCTCAACATAAAGTAAAATAACGAACGGAGGTACTTCGGACGGGTTCGGTTATCGTCGTGATTCGCAATATTAACCTGATGCAATTCGGCTCAGATTTCGTTTTATTTTTAAGCTTGTCACAGTAGAGTATAGCCAGAGCTATACCGAAGGTGTACATCAATTTATCAGTCAAGCATTTATCGTAACTAGCGGTCGCCTAGTGGTCGAAATTCAACCAAAGTTTGCCTGTAAGATATTGCTGATATAATAATATATATTGATATTATTATGTAATATATGTTACCATAGTTACGCGCTTCGACTGCGTGTGCCAAATGCATGGTTGTGTGTGTGTAGTGGTTTTTCATTAATTTAATGTATTTCTAATGCATATTTTATATAAATATTAGCATTCGTCACTTCTTCTCTGTATAAACTATACCGCCCAATTGTCGTAAAAAGGGATCCAAAGTTTTCGCTTCACGTATTAATATATAGATGATGGTGGTTGAAAAAAATAGATCAGGCAAGTCATTTGAAACCAACTAACATTTTTTATTCCTGCGCGGATGCACGCACCTCTTCGCATCTTTGCCCTCATTATTTTATTCTTGCTATTTTTAGTATTATTTACCTTAAACTGTGGAACGAGAGGCCTGATAGACGTAACAGATAAAAGGCGTGGCGGTAGAGACAACCCCGACAGTTTCGGTGGTTTTTGAAACTGCGCCAACAATTTATTTGTTGTCTACTTACTTTATACTCTCTGGCGTCGTCGATACGGAAGGAAACACTTCAGTTTGATATTTTTTACTACCGACCTCCGGAATTGATTAAACGTGAAGAATTTAATGTGGCGCAACGCCGATCGCCGATCCCAAGTCGATTGCGAAACGGGCGTGGGAAAAACGACTTTATTGAGTATTTATGGAAGTAAAACATTTCGGGAATCTCGTTTATTAGTTCTCTCTTCGATCGCTTGTCAATTTTGTCCCTTTACAGTACCTATGTAACCAGAATGGATCGAGCCGCTGTAATGAACTTTGTTGTGTCTCTTTTATTGTTGAGTTACGTCAAAATGCAATTACAACATCTGTCGTACATCACATAATAATACTGAATGCTTTTAGGTTACTGTCACTTATTATGTCTTAAAATAAAATGGATGCTATTTTTATTTTTATAAAACTGCAGTAATGCACTGCATAATTTGAGCTACCGGCCTAGAATTTAATTCCGATTTTACACATTAATGTTCAGTAATATTTTGTTTGTAGTAGTATGTATACTGATGTGTTAAACTGAGTAAAATTAGTTAAGGAATGAAGGAGACAATGACACGGTAATAGCTTTAAAAAGTGCGTTTGTTGGGTATGCTGCATATGCATGACGTGAATGACGAACAAATTGCCTCGTCAAGTAGTAGGCCGTTTCTATGTACCATGGTGGCGACTCAAATAGTTACCTTAGTAGCCATGTTACAACTTAATATATTTCAGTTTAGCTTTTAACCTATGGAGCCTAGATAGTTCCCTTCAGAATTTAGTTGTCATGTGTTCGAAATTTTTGTGTCGTCGCTAAGTTACTTATCGTAGGTATGCATTAAAAATATAATTATCTTTATTTAAGGTAATTTAAGGTAGATTCAATTTTGAATTTTATTTTTTAATTTTATTATTCAGTTTTGATTATATTTGTAACGCGTAAATAATTAGATAAATGTTGCATAAAAGGCAAATGCGGACACGCGTGTCCAACCGATTCATTACGAAATTAAATAGGGCCGTAAGGGGAACTGCATTTCTAGCCATTTAAATATTTGTTTGTTTTGCTAAATATAGTATTGAGTTCGTTTATTTCCAATAGTTTCTTTAGCAGTGCCTCGGGAAGTATAATTGAGACTGTTTTGCCCCTGTAGTACCTTTATAAAATGTGCAGAAACTATATACCTACTGCAAGTATAGGGCAAAAGCAGTGTCAGTAGTTTCTTTAGAGCTCATAAAGGAACAACAGTAATATCTTAGTACCTTCGAAGGAACTGCTAAAGGATTTCTTGACATTGAACGGATTTAATATCATATTTTTAAAAGCAATAAACTTAAAAATTTAATTGAGCTCCATATGTAAACCATGCGATATTAGTTTATACCAAAAAAACACAGGTATTATAGTGGTTTTATCTTCATCCCTGTTTATTTAAATACTTATGAATAGAGTAGTCGTCGATGTAACAAACTGATTGATCAAAATTGTTAAATGTAAGCGATCATTATGCGACGGGCGCCGCGTAATTAGATGGCGTCTGATAGAAGTTCCGTCTTTCATGATTGCTAGAGTCAACGGTATGGTAAGCTGAGCTTTCGTTTACATAGCAAGCGATTCCGTAAACTTCACTGCTAACTGGATTCTAGTTAGCGTGAGTATGCTCGATGCTCCAGTTTTAAACATGTTATACATAGGAAAACATATTTATCTCCGCATGTATAACATTATTTATGTTTTCTCATGTGTGTTTATTCCTTCATACATATACTTTATCTGATAATATTAAATTTTATTTACAAGACGTGCAATTATTATGAAGTTAATTCTTGCGGTTGTAGTTCTTTTTCGCACAATGCGGGTTTGTATGTATTGCTTGAATGATAACTATACAGAAAACGAATCATGTTTGTACTTTCTATTGAGCACATCATTATAGTTGGTACTTATGTGTCGTTTAAAGTACGCATACTAATAATAGTGTATAATAATAATAATAGTTTATTGTCTCATACACGCAATACATGGATTGAGGCCCTAGATCCACACTAGGATTCCCTGTGTTGTGGGATCTAGTATCTTTCATTCAATTACAATAATTTGACAATGTAATAAAATGAGATGAAAGTAGAAAAGTATAGTAATAATAGTGTAAAATTAAAATAGGCAGTTTTCTTTGATGCAGTACGGTATATTTAAAGTTGCCCGCCCCTATCTGGAGACTTTAGAAAAACCTAGTCTTATTATTCCAAACTATATTGGGTTCAAGATTCTAGTCTGTTGGACTGAACGGATTGCGCAGTAGTTTCAGTGGTGGCTTATTAATGGAATTACGATGTTCTAGGAATACATTTACACTATATTTTGGTAATATTGTAAAAGTATCAGCTACATACCTCTTATAAATCCTGGGTGTATTGGGGGCATTCTGCAAACCTCGAGAAATTTACTGCGTAAATAGAAACACCAATGATTAAATTATGTTCGGGTACTTTGAAATAACAACACTGGAACATTGAGACAACTACTATCTTAGTCTCTCCGTGACCATGACTGCTGAAAAGTAACCGAAACGTCGGGGAAAGTGTAAACTTAAATATGTATAAATAATTTTAATAATTTAATTAGCTTAAAAATTAGTAAAGTTTAATAGTAGTAGTAGTGTAACAGTTTCTAAATTATGTAATAAAGTGTAAAATAAACAACGCGATAAAATCCGTATATATTAGTTTAATTTCAATGAATAACATTCGCATAAACAGAAGACAATATTATGCAGATTTGACTGTATATCAGTTTTGGCACAAAGCGATGGTCATTTCACTTTCGCAATCCAAAGAGACTAACAATATACTAAAGTTAGACCCGAAGTTAGTTCATGACAGCTGGGATACTTTCTATGGCACGGATAGGTAAGACAAGTCTTTGCGTGCCGTTCAAAAGAACGCTGACTGAACGTTTGGTCAGTCATAGTTTAAGTAAATTAATACATTGAATTAATTTACTTACGATTTATTTACTTACTCACGTTGTCGTATGGCAAAAATCGGCATTTTATAAAACTGCAACTCGCAACTCACATAATTGCGTTTGATTGGCCATACTTCTAAGTTATTATACCTAAAAGTATGGATTAAATATCATGCATGTCAAAAGGAGTGATACATTTTTTAAATTTAATTGGTAGTTTATAAAATGTATGGAGTAAGTCAGTGATATCCGTTACATATCCTGAAAAATCATACACATCTTGGACATGTATTTGAACAGAACTTTTGTATCGACATTATTTGATACGAACAGAAATTGCTGTGTGTCAGATTTGACATTTCTTTTTATTCTATTTTATTTAGAGGGTTTTGCCTGAGAAAGGTATGTCAAAATGGTATTAATGTCAATTAAGAATCAGAGAGTATAATTATGTAAGAAATATCGCAAAGATTTTTGTCCTTATACTTGAGGTTATTGTAAATTTATACATGAAGAATCCTTTGCCGTAGAGGATTCTTGAAAACGTTTCTCATCACTGTTAATATGTTTTATGTTTCCATAATAAGTCAGTCGAACTTGAGACCTCTGAATTGGCAATTTAACGGTCTACTTACCATGTTACAACAGCTATTATATACATTGAAAAAAGTGGGTGGTCTGTTTCGCCATAGCAAATTTGGTTGGCGATTCAAATAAAGATGATAATATTGATACATGTCATGTGCATACAGAGCGATAATAAGGTTTTTGTATAAGTAAAGCGTTTTACCCACTAGAGCATTATGTTTGTGCTTAAAAGTTTGTTTATGATAATTTTAAGGGCAGTGTGTGTGTGCCTGTAAAATGTTTAGAAAATGAGACAGAAAAGCACATTACCAGCTGATGAAAGGTAACTGCCAAAGGCAAGCTCAAAAAGGATGTCAAAACGTGTGAAAGGACAAGGAATAATACTTATGCAAATGAATGTGTCTTTCATTCAAGGACAATACCATTAAAAGAAATGTTTCCTTTTCAATTTTCTCACGCACCGGTCGTCAGACGTCCGCGATCTTAGATCTGCTCGATCATGAAAATATATAGCTTCATTCGAGCGATCGGTATCGGAAAAGCTCCTTAATCGGTTTTCTTTTGTATGAAAATGGACTTTTAGATTTATTATACCGTTTTGGTTGCAAAAAACGTGATATACGTCTGGTTGGGTTCAAAATTGCATATTAAATAAAAATTCAACAACGTGTCGCTACATATTTTAGAAGGAGTGCCTCTTTGGCAGCGTTCCTAAAATATTGGCTATGAAAGAAAATTGCTTAGGGAAAGTGCGGTTGCGTTGATTTCTTATTTCGTATTCATTGTGCGTTGAAATGGATCATACCTCTTGAGCCGAGATGTCTCTGCAAAGAAAATGTAGTTATGGTAAAATATATCGGGATATTTCCCTTGTTTCGTCCTATCTGCCTCCCTTGGTAAATATCTCGCGCATATCAAACATGAACTTTATTAAGGCGCATGTCCACGTCTAATTGGGTAGGATTTTCGTCGTACCTACTTTTGTGTGAATTGTACGTCGATATAGTTTTTGCCGAGGTCAATCATAGATCAGGTTCCACTCTAAAATGCGTCATATTATTACCCTTTTAACGCAAAAAGGACAGAATAGCCAAAATAAACCAATAAACACGCTATTATTAAGGGTATTCCATAATGTGTTTTAGTGCTTTTAAATCAACTGGTATCACATAATGTAATGGTTCATTTTAGAGTCCATAAATCTCACTTGAGTCTTGTATTTGCATTCATAAGGTGAGTTAATTTGGGCGACTCGGTGCAGCGATAACGCGACACGCACGCAAGCCATCTCTTGTGTCGCAGTGCGTGTTCAATGCGCGCGCGCATCGTAAATCTCTGCGTACGAATACCGACGACCGATTTCAAGAGTGCGGAGCGCTACATGAGTACCTTTACTGATGTCACTGTGGACATGGCTGCGGCCTTAATACGTTGAATGACCTGCTGTAACTTAATATTATGATTCATACTTAATCGAGTAGACTTATATTAATAATATAAACTTAAGTTTGATTATCACATTTGCTGTAATATTATCTGGTTAAGACAATTTAATTAATTCAATGAGTTAAATCCCTAAGCAGAAACATTAAATTTCACAGTTTTTACCACTTTCAACACCAATATATTATATGTTAATTAAATTACTCGTATAGATTTGACATAATGAGGCGGCGTCGTCGAGGTGCATCAATATTCGTACTCGCCCACGTACTCGCTGCGTGGGACTATCGCGAGGCACACACGTTTCTCAAAATTTTCACTCGCCACCTTTCATGTAATCCTTGCCTTACACCCGCCTTATCTTTTGGAACACGTTCGTATTAAGTTTCGAGAATTCGTGTTTTATGCGTACCTACTCAGGTTAAAAAGCTTTAATTTTATACTAGGTAAGCGAGACTTTGCGCTTAAATTATTTAGGATTTTCATGTAAGCAGGGATTCAGTTACACAAATTTTAAATTTAAATTGCTCTCGACATATGTCGAGGCATATTTTAAATATCTTTTGCCCTGGTATTTTGTTTAGCTAATATAATAAAGGGGCAGCGCCGGTGACCGCCGTAAAAAAGCCTAAGCCAGCAGTTAATTCGTGCACTGGGCTCATACTTTTTACAAAATGTCTGAACTTTATTAAGGCAAATATTAGCGTGTGCGTCCCATCATTTTATGTGCGGGTGTTAGCAGCGTGTTGATATTTTATTTACTTTATCGTCGGCTGAGGCACGCGGCCATTGTGTTCATAATGAAGCTCAACTCTTTCCGAGATTTTGTCGGGTCAGTAATTAAACACATCTGCTACACGTACAATTGTATTGCTGTGCTTGTTTTCATATTTTCAGTTAAACATTTCAGAGGGATTTTTGTGATACTTATGGGACCTTTTACTTTGTTATGTTGGTAGTTTGTTTATTGCTTTTGGCCAACATGTGTCGACTATGTAAATAAGGTTCAACTTTCTCGATAGTGTTTATACATAATATATATTGCTGTTTTTGTAGTATAGAATTTTGCTAATATTTTCTTATATATTCGCTAATATTCTCTCAATATAATATAGTGGTGCAAATGATATCCCATACTAACCTCTACGGACAATAAATGCAGCCGGCTCGGTATGGTAAACAGTCACAAGTAATTCTATTTCTATTGTGAATATTCTCGCCTTGACTCTTATTTAATGCAGGAATTTATTCGTTCCACTTTTAATACAAACAAGGATATTGCATTGTAAAGGGAAGAGCGTTTTAATACGAACGTTCTTTCGCTCTCGGGTAACGAGGTGTAGGCGCTATTATACACACTCCGCACCTATTGTGAATTGTTTCTAAACAATTCGTTTCGATTTCCACTACTACCGTTTAAATAAAAAAGCAAGCTTCACCTTTATTTGCGTGTCAAATTAATTGCAACGTAAGGATCACAAACATCATCGAGATTAATTGGTGTTTTGCGTAGTCACACGTTTCCTTTTGTGGTGGTTGTATAAATAACTACGTGGAATGAGTTTTGTGCTCGGTGGTCTGCGGATCGGTGACCATGGTCCCGCGGGGCTAGCAACTTCTCTAATAACTGTAATTAAGTACAAACCATCCCGTTTGTCGCTGCGATTAGTTACGTACACGGATTGTAAAACGCCGATGTCGATTTGAATTTACCTCCACGTACTCGTACTACACATGAAACGTTAGTTATAAATACTTACTACTCATAACTGTTATGGCCGACTCGTTTTGATAATGTTTTATTGTAAACGTTCCATAACTAAGTGATCATAAAAATATAAAATTTAATATTATTTCATATAACGTCCCATTGTTACAAATACTTACAATGGTGTTTATTTCATAAAATATGAGAAGATTGAACACATTTTTTTAAACCAAGCCATATGATTGAGTAAGTGTCGTTCGTACATGCAATATGGTTACTGTTCCATTTTATTACTTTGGATTGATATTGTAACAGTAGATTTTGATTTGTATCGCATGTTAAAAATACTCTTACTCCTACTCGTACAAATATGTACCTTAAAGTTTGTTTCAAAATCTTTTTGTTATGATATGATGCACATGCTTCCTCGATTTGTATTTACATATCTCTACAAAATGTAAAATCAATGTAATGATTTATATTTGTATTAGCATTATTGCCGTTAGTTGAGCCCTCTGTCAACAAATAGGTATTATCAGAAGACCAGCGTCGTCACACCTTTGAGGTTTTACGACTAATGCTGAGATAATAACTTTTTAACGACACCCTTATATGTTTTATTTTTCTTTTTTGATTTGTTTTATTTTGTATTCGCATGAGTATGTCGTTAAATAAACTTATTTCTCTCTTTCAATCCTCAACAAGCTTTTACCTATTGGTGAAATACGAGACATTTTATTGATTCGTAAAAAGACTACGTAATCGCAAATTAAAGTAGTTTAACATCGAGGGTTCAATGGTTGGTTAAATACATTCCATTGGATTTTAATTGCACATAGACTAGTAACAAACATTCATGACACAGGGAACTGGTTGGTAATTTTTATTTATTTATTTATTTATTGGTTTACCAACATTTGTTACACTTATACATGTTCAAAACTATATGCTATATACTATCTGAGCGTACCAAATCAAGCGGTAAACACAACATTTACAAACTAAAAACGTATAGGTAAGAAACAATGTCTTGTAAGTAAGTACATACAATATTGCATATTATATGTACTCACTTACAAGCCATTAACATTAACAGCTACTTTATTATTATAATGGTAATTATAGAAATTCAGTTAGTTATTTGATGGACTTGGTGCTTGAATCCAGAAAGAGAAGTGCCAAATATATGAATCTGGTGTGCAATAATTAATAATTTATGTATTAATTTGCGTAATAAGTTATGTATTTTAATAAACTATAATTTACTTTAGCATAAATTATACTTTATTTAAATAAATATCACTTGTATATCGTCGCATTTGTTCTAGGAAATAATTGTCTGCATAATATATATTCATAATTAAAATAGTTATCGATAGTAGCCTCTTTACTAAAATTGAAGGGTGTTTGCGATCTGTTGGTATCAACTTGTCGTCGTGGCGCGAACTAGCCGATCGCAATCTGCGCTTGTTAGCTACCATTATGAATGCAAATTAAACAATTATATACGTAGCTGGCTATAAGATACGCTGGTGAACGCATCTGCCTTGTAGATCGCGTGACTCTCACTCGACACTTGAGGAAATTGTTCGTCAAATAATATGAGTGAATAACTGGGTACCTTTCTTGACATTAAAATATTCTTTAATAGCGTACGAGTAATTGTAAAATTTGCATTGCAAGTTTTTTTGTTTATTATGTTAAAAGGTGTAGCTTAAAGTGTTCATAGAGAGCAATGCGTTGTGATGGTTGTGTGGGACCCGCCACGTCCATCGGCGGATCGAACCTTTCGCGGGTCGCGAATTGAATGCGAGAGCGATCCGCGCGGCCCCGCCATAAAGGTGTGAGGAACACCGCGGTGGTTTTAGTCGATTCAGCCCAAATTTCCATCTTGGGCTGGATCCCGACGTATCCCCATCGCCCGCCCCAAAACCGGCGATAGGGAATGAGAATTGCACATATACGCGTGTCAAAAAAAAAGAAAAAAAATATGCGTGCGATATAACTCGCGACTTTTGGTTGTTACTATGAAGAAGTGTATGGATGCAAGGAGCCGTTTGCGCTTTTACTACGTATAATTCATTCATAGAATAACACTATTAATACACTTGTATGACAGTAGTTTATCTTAAGTACGTTACACCAGTTACGTTAAGGTTTTGTTTATTACTGGTGGTCAGTGTATTGGTGTTCATTGAGTGCGGGAGCTGACAAGGTACTGGCATTTTCATGTTTCAAAGACCGCGCCGCATTTAGAGATTATTAAAAAAAGGTGATTAAACATCAAGTATGATGTCAGCGGCATTCATAAAATGTTTAGTGTAGTCAGCCATCTAGAATTATTCAGTAGGAATTTTTATAATGTAGCCGCGTGATGTTGCGGTTCGTTTGCGGCGTGTCATCACAACACCAGCTCGACTCCTAATAGAGCTTAATTAACCTCCCGCCTTTCATCCAATCTCGTTAACGAACTAAATTGACTTTCTTATTGCGCGCAGTTTCTCTCGCACACTACACGATTTAAGTTTATAAACCTCTTAATCCGACGTTATAGTTGCAGGCAGCGGTACTAAAAGCCGTAACAACTGCATTTGCCTTTAAACAAACACTGTTATTAAGTGTATTATCTGCCTTGCGCTACACATAGGAATGAGTCGAACTACTTAGCAAGTAGGCGATGTGCTTCCACTAAAGTGGGTTCGCGCCACGGAGATGCCTCTCTGATGGTTTCCGGCGAACCTAGTTTGTCTTGTATCTTTCATTAAGTAGGTAATAGTAGGGGATGAAGTTGTCTACTGCTCACAGTATTATAGGATGCTGTACACATTTTGTACGTTATATTTTAGAAACCACGTAAAAGGAGGTAATTTTAGATTACATAGGTGAACCACAAAGCTAAACATCCGTTTCCTACAGCGATTTATATACGACTATAAAAGCTATAATAGCGACAAATGTGGTGTTTCTTAACAAACAACGTTTATTGGATATTGTTATCCAGAAATAGAAAGATAGAGAAGTAGAATTTTAACATAAATATTTGGTTGGTTGTACGTGATGTCAATTGCAATGTTTCTTCTGAAATATATTTTGTACCGTACGGGACTGAGGTATACTGATATACAATTGAAATAAATTTTTACTATAGCGCTTAGTGATGCACATAACTAATTTTCATTATAACAGTCACCTACAGGTCCTATCCTTCCATCTAGTAAATGACTTATACATATAAGCTCAGCATTATAAAAGTTTATGCTTATACAATACTAGTGAATAGTGGGTTGTACCTGTTACGCCAACTTAATAGACAATTACTCTCCTATGTCTGTTTGTGCTGTACAGTCGGCGATATTAGTGTCCGAATACTAATTAAATATTAAAATGTAGTAATTATTACGCCTTATTTACGAATTGTCATTAAACGAACTATGCTTGAACTATTATTGCTGTTAAATAATGTAGTGATAATTACTTTGAAAGTCGGCTTTGCTTTAGATATTTATTAATTATGTAGGCTTACCCCGCGTATGCGTATCAAGTAACGCATGTGTGCAACGAGATTGACTGACATGTAGAAAGCGACCGGTCTTGCTAATATCTAATGTCAACCAGACAGGCAGCATGTTTAACTTCCATAGACACATTATGTTGGTGTCCATTTTCGTGAGTGCTTTACTCATTATCTAAGTTGTCATTATTAAATACATACATAGAAACTGCTAATGTTTATCATTTATGTATAAATAGTTTGATTGGTTTACAAATTTAGTAATCGAATCGTATTAACACCCATAATGATAAAATCTCGACTTTCGCCAATTTAATTAAGAATGTTCGTTAGTGTATAATATGTTTTTATGTAATTTTACAAGCGAGCTTGGTCATAAACACGTTTACGGCGGCTTCCTAACAAGCAATGTGGTCGCAAATTGAAACTAACCACAGCCATTTAATATATCGACAAAAACTTTCCGCTAAATATTAATAATACTGTATCTTTTATATAAATATGACTCAGAGCACTTTGTCGTATTATTGGAGTTTGATAAGATTTAATATTTCCTGTTACAAGAAAACTTGGCAATATGTATGTATTATAATTAGTGGCCGAATGGGTAAATATTGTTTTAGAGCTTCCTGTGTAGCGTCAGATAAGCGAGGATAGTCAGTATTGGCGCGAATAATTGAATTATGGGCATTGTACACAACGGAGTAGGACCCCCGCTGGGACCACCCGCGACCGCTCGGACTTGGAAGCGCGGGTGCCACTGTACACTCGCTACGGTTTTGTTGTCTACAAACACCAGTCTATTGTCAACTTCTCTACGGTTAATTCCAGTTTATGCGAGTTTTATTTGAAACTAAGATTGCAGAAACATTCGCGTTCTTTTCAATCGTGTTGTAAATTTTCTGCGTGTTAATAAATACAGTTTATCTCGCGAACGGCTGCATTTGCAACTTTATGACGCTGTCACATTCTAGTATACTGAGAACATAGCATTGTAGATACGTCACGTAATGTTGACTTAATCTCGTTAATGTGGAGCGTGCTCCAGCTTGTATCGGCGTATGAGCTTTTACGCTATTATGCAAATTGAAATTTGATACGCTTTCCGAGCTTGCGACTTTGTTACCACTTAAGCGAGTGTTTGTTGTAAGAAAGGGAAGTAATGTGAACTTAATAACTAATCGCTGTACAGTTTCTTCTGGGTTCTGTTATCGCAGTTTTATAGACATCTATCAGCAACTTAATTACTGTAATAATTGTGTATAGTTTTGGGCATATCGCGATAGACATTCTTCTTAAATCCCAAAAGATAATTACTAACTATTCCTAAATGTGTTCGTATTAGAAATAGATCATAACTTTAATTATGAAGGACAAGCTTGTGAGAATCGTTGCATGTCTAAGAGTATTCTGTCTCTTATATAATAAGTACCTATGTATATGGTCAGCTTGGTGGTAATGGTTACCATAGCCATACCATAGGTTATTGCTTGCAAAAACATCACACGCTTGATGTCGACTCTAAAGAAAAGGAATGAAAATGGAAGAAGGAAATGGGAGAGCCTCTAGAACTTTTAATTTACTTGTCTATTCACAATAACAGCTTTGATACTATTATACTTCCTTGCGAAAAAGCCGCCTTTGTAACCGAAAAACTATTTCGCTTCCAAGAGCTCGAACTAATATGGGTAGTCACAGTCCTCTGTATAGAATGGGAAAATTCTATAATGACATTCGTGCTAATTTCGATATCTTCACAAGTTCGTTAGCATCAGCAAGGAGGGAAATACATAAAGCGATTATAACTGACACTGTACTTAAATTTTAAATTTCTCATTATTTTATTTTTGATGAAGCATCTTAAAAGCTTCTCATTTTCTGATCTATGTATATTTTATTTTTGTGATTTTAGTGTATATTATTTTTAAAATGTGTATTTAAGCCTGCAGAGTATATGTCAATGCTGTGCTCACTATTTTAGAGAGCATACAATGTATTGGTATTGGTTTATAGCTATTTATTAAGTCTTTTTTAAGTATGCTTTCAGTTTGTGAGTCAAATAATAAAAAATAAAAAAAAAAGAAACAATAAATTTTAGTTAATAGTGGACTTGCAAATAAAAAGTAAATAATGTATCTACCCCATAACGAATTTTGGTCACGACGGCCAATCGTAACGAAAACTAGCTATGTCATAGTAGGACATACATATAGTGCACTTTGAGCATAAACTCTAGTACACTGTCTTTGGCATAATTCTGAGACTCATGGGACGACAACCCTAAAAGATTGTACAGATAGATCAGGCGCATGGTAAACTTGCCGGGTTACGTGGGGTTGACAACCCATTGATTATTTCTTGGTCTGACCTGGGATTCGATCATGGCACCTCATGGTCGACCAACACACTAGGCACTAGACAAATCCAATAACTTATTTTTGGCGAGTGTGTTAAACTGTTAAGTTCTCTTTCTGGATGGAGACTCGTGCCTATAGTATGAGTTAATAAAAACATGGTTGTATTTAAAGTGAATACATTCAAATGCTATAATTATTGTTTTCCGTATTCAAGCGATCAGTCATAACACGTGTGAATGACAGTTCTACTAAAGCTTTATTCAACCATTTAGAAGTCGAAAGAAAAACGTAATCACGGCTCGACAACGTCAACTATTTGTCACCGTGCGCGAAAAAGCAGGTGCGTTGGCGCTTATTTATTACGTCAGTGAAAAATGTCGTGTGCACACGGCGACAGGACAAACGAGCGGCCACCGTTGCGACATACACCGCCATTGACATATCCCCACCTAATGAGAGAACAGAACGAACCACCGTCGCTACGGTAATGAGAAAGAATATCCTCTATTCGCTTGTCGTAGCGTAATTAACTAACTGGATTCCTTGGCCAGTCTGTTTCTGTTACTATCTAAATAGACTTCGGGGCTTGTGGGTTTTACATTATTCTGTTGCTCGCTCTACTCGATTTATAGTTCCTCTGTTATTTCTGTGAATGTTTTTTGTAATGCCCATATGTGCGAGTAACGAAAATGCTATGTAGATATATAAGATATATTATTATAATATTTAATTGCTTCATCTTTAAACAGATATCTATACTAATATTATAAAGCTGAAGAGTTTGTTTGTTTGTTTGTTTGTTTGCTTGAACGCGCTAATCTCAGGAACTACCGGTCCGATTTGAAAAATTCTTTCAGTGTTAGATGGCCCATTTATCGAGGAAGGCTATAGGCTATATATCATCACGCTAAGATCAATAGGAGCTGAGCACCAATGAAGAATGTTTCAAAATCGGAGGGTATTTTTTCCTTTTGAGAGCTTCCGCTGCGTGCGCTGCGTAAACAGTTAAAGTTTCGCAAAAATCATGTATGACAGAATTGTTCCCCTTTAAAAGTTCTAAAAAAAAGTCCGCGACAGCATATGTCTATCTTTTAAGGTTGGCTCACTATAACCATTTTTATGCTAACGAAATTTGTTCTAAAATAATGCATTATTTGCGAAGGTATTATTATAAACATGATATTAATCCTTATCCAAATAAATACGTTATTCATCACAAGTATTTAATTTAAAACGAAATTGCCCTTTACATCATTCGATTTCAATGAATATCTTAGGAGATATCGCAGTTTTAAAATAACATTACAGCAAAATAATTACCCATTACAGACATAGTACAAACGATGTTTCTCCTGGTTTATTCTGCGTGATTACTACTGGTTCGATTTGAAAAATTCTTTTAGCGTTAGATAACCTATTTATCGAGGAAGGCTATATAACATCAGGCTACGACCCACGGGGGCGGCGCAGTAACGATAAACGCGGGTGAAACCGCGGGAACATCTAGTAATTTATAAATACGATTTTTATTGCCGGAAGTTGTTACTGCATTGATGGCGCAGTGATTGAATAGATCACATTTTTCTCGAAATAAGTCAGCTGTTATTTACAAATAGAGACTCGACCCTCTTTGTCAGAGGGATAGACAGAAACTACAAATGTCCACTTACTTATAATCCTGCATCTTTTGGTAAATTAATTACTATCACATTGTACGTTTGCCAGTGCCGGGTACTCTTGACTTAACCCTTCTCTAGTATATCTTTAATCTGTTCACGGAATGTTTAATAAGAACTACTTTTTCATTGTTGTTTTTATTTTTTAGTTCATTAAGAGTGCGAGATAGATGTGTCAAGTCTGAATGTTCTTTGTGTCCCTTGTTTCTATGTCTCTCGCTCTATTAACAATCCCCGTGCCATGATAACAGTATCTACTAATTGTGAGGAGATTGCCTATTGCATTTAAAGCAGTTACACAAAGCTTATTTACATTAGGTATAACAAACTATGTCCGTGGTATATGCTTCCCAATGAAAAAGAATATTGGGTACGAATTATTTAAATTAATTTTGTAACTTCTGTTGAGATTGTCTTTGTGTCGTAGCGGTAATGACTTTTACCGCTGTGTATGGGGTCTCAGGTTCGATTCTCGGGTTTAGCAAAGCGTTATTAGGTTTTTCTTAAATAAGTTATATCAGTAGCAACACGACTTTAAAACTTACCAAGCAAGTAATCTGTTCATTCTGAAGATTTATTCGTACAACTGATAATAGCCAGGGCTATAGGTGTCATTAAATATATAATTTCTTAAGCTTGCTTTGCCTAATATTGCACGGTGTACGATCGCTAATAAACGTTGACCAGAAAGTAATAAACTCCATATTACTTTTTAGTTAACGTGACCGGTAATGGGTGAAAATGAGATATTTGTGATTATTCGCATATAAGGTAATCGAGCCAAATAAATTAATATGCTCGTTCAGGGTACAAGTACCGTTGTAGTATTCAGTCCAGTATGCTGTTAAAAGCTATTAATTTTCGCCGCTGGAACGTATATACACAAGCCATTAAATAAAAATTGGGGCAGGTATTGCTTATTAAATGTTACCGTGTCATTTTTTATGAATATTCGAAAATTACCACACTGAAAACCTGTCCTGTCTTCGTGGCACCGTTAAATAAACTTCAAACGTAAAAACTATTAACTGTTGAAGAGGGTGAACTTATTTAAAAAACGGTATAATCAATAAAAACTCTTTTATCGAGAACAAAATAATTTAATTTCTTTTACGAAAACCGAAAGTTCTATTCACGTCGAAATAATGATGCAAGCATATGGTGAGTTTTGAATATAACTGCGGATCGATAATTATTTTTGAAGTAGAATTGAATGCACATGCATGTCATGTGTATAATTTCGAAATTGACGATTAAAGGTTTGTATTTTTGTAAAAGGTCCACCTAAATGACTATGTATCTGCAGCTAGTATTATATTTTGTTTCTAGTTAAACATATAGTACCTACTTTTTATCTTATTGTCTATGTAAAAGGTGTTAAAAGAATTTTAAAGTTCACAACGAACGCATGCGCATTTTCACATCGCATCAAGCAAAAAAATTATAATATTGATATCGCCTTATGGTACATATATAAAAAAAGGCCCATTGGTACTTATTGTATGGTTATCGTTGGCTTTTTGTAAAAGCACCATTATTGTACAAGTCATATTTTCCAAAGAGGTTCAATTCAATTTTAACCTTATGTGGCTGGTCAAGTTTGCTTTGACCTCGACAGTACAACGCGCCTAATAATTTAAATTTAAGAAAGAATGGTCAGTAAATAGTATTTTTTGCATCTAGGAACCTAATGCATAATTTTCTACACGTCCATAAACTACACATAAAAAAACAAGCTATATACGTACCTTCTAAAGTTATTACATATTATGATAGTGGCTGATTGGACTATAGCTTCCATTAAAATGCACCACAAAGCACCAATGTTGTGACGTTATTTTAACGTGTAAATTAGAGGCTGGTTTCGTTAGTTCCTCAGCATCATCGCATATTATTGGAGTTGGACTGCGCAGTGATTGTAAATGGCCGCGGCATCTGAGCTCGTTAGCGTTTTTGATAGATGACGGCCGGTCGTTTGTTGAATTTGTTGTAACACTCGCTGCCTGTGTAAAAACACATGGTTCGACAACGAGATATAAATGGACACTCCCCTCGGCGATCTAAGTTAACGAGCCACCATATAAATAAGGAGAGGTTAATATTTTATAATTCTGACGCGCGCTACACTAGTTAGCGTTTGAAACCATGGAATATATTGAGCAAAATGATAACTCATTATGCGTCGTGTTGGTGGACTTATACGTAACGTTTAATTTGTTACTTTGAACCTAACCAAAGTTGCACGAGTTTCTCCGTTACGTAAAAAGTCAACATAATTATTTCGAAACACGACAGTGTTGTGCGATAATAAATAATTTAATACGCGTTGACGCTGATAATTTGTAAAGTCATTATTCAATATTCGTGACGTGAAGCTTATAAATTTCACTGCAGCGTTTTACACTTTAGCACTTGGTCTGATGTAAAGCGCCGCCCAATAAGACAACGGCCGACTATTTTGACGAAGGCCGGTCACGTTTCGTCGATACTCGCCATGAGAATATTTGTTTTTTATTGTGCGCCCGCCGTCGAGTAAAAATTGAAGTGTAATTTTACGTTTTAACCGGTGCCTGCCCCCTTTCGTTCCGCTCGCCTTGAGTGATGGTTATCATAATTGGAGAGAGGGTAGGTGAACAGTGCGCGCCGCCTGGATGATGACGGTGGGCGGCCACGCGACGACTGATCCCAACTACACACATGCACTTGTTCGCACTCTAATGTCCAATGCAAGCATTTGCACAGGTTTGTTTATACGATGTATGTGTAGTGTGTACACAAATAAACAGGTGGAAATTGAAAGGCGACACTCCGTTGTTAAGGTAGGTGTCAGATAACTGTAATCGAAGTTATTGATTGCATTAAACAACCGGGATTACCATTACTGTTATCAATGCGCACATGTTGTGAGATGTTCTTGGCTAATACAATGGTAAGAT
The DNA here is from genome assembly GCA_963564715.1 of Catocala sponsa. Lineage (NCBI taxonomy): Eukaryota > Metazoa > Arthropoda > Insecta > Lepidoptera > Erebidae > Catocala > Catocala sponsa. The sequence continues at coordinate 12,323,358 of OY751338.1, read as the reverse complement.
TAATAATGCGGACGTATCGGCCGGTACCGTTATGTCGGCGACACGAGTGATCGCGGACCAACAAGGGCGGAAGAGATGGACCGGATAATAAAGCATCAGCTCGCTGCATCATAACTCAATACCGTCGACATAGAAATTGTTGGTTGCAGCGCTGTGCTAAACTCTCCACAATGCCTTATGGATGGTAATTGGCCAGTCTCTAATCGACGTATTTCAATAATAATACATGTATGCTCGAGGTTTATGCTGACAGTTTCGTAGATTGACTCTCATTCTAATGTTGTAGCTGGTTGGCTTTTAGGACACTGAACTATGAAGTTACTAATCGCCTTTAGTTACAATAAATCTAATAGATTTTTTGCGGTGTATGTATAAATGCTAGAGATTGTGCTACTCCAAATATTGTTTATACGTATTTAATATCCTTTGGAAGTGATACATAAATACCAAAAAAATAAAATAAATATAAAATCTAACTGTAAATAAGTGTATGACGTGACTAGGCTTTTTAGTTAGTAGTTTTAAAATAATAACAATAAGTTAAAAAAGATATATCGACATCCAACGATTCATGATGTCACATCCAGTCTTGACATCTATTGTTCTAGAAAACAATATTAATAGAAGATGTTACATCTTCGCCGTGACCGGTACGCACGAAGTATCGTTTCACGCGACGTGACGGAAGTTATATCTATTGATACATCCTAGAATTGACTTTTCATGTTCATAATAGCTGTTAATGTATGGACGCTTTTGAAATTGTCATTGTTTCTATTAGTGACATGCCTGCAGGTCAATTCAAAACTTTAAAAATAAGTGGCCTGGTTCTTTATTAATATTTGTAAATATCTACTGCATATAACGGAGTCCATAAGTTACTTATTTTAAAGGCATATTTTCAGCTCCTTTTTACAAAACACATTTTAATAGAATATTTTTAAATTAATGTCTGTGGTTATTATTTTAATAATAATAATATGTTCTTATTTCCTATATTACACTTAGTTATATGATATTTCATATGGCAGTAAGTTATTTAAAAATAGCTTTGTATAATGCGATATTTATTTTTCTTTATTGTTGGTAGATTTTATGTATATTGACTTCGATATTTTCTTATGCCCGCGGCTTCACCGCGTGAATATTACAGGTACGCTTTCCGAGATAAAAAAGAAAGAAACAAATAAACATTCATTTATAAAAATAGCTATATTCTTACAAATGTTTATTTCCTTACCTAATTTTAATGACACCTTTATTGTTACTAACCAATAAAGACATCACTAAAAAAAAAATCTATTTCAGTCCAGGACATATGAGTATATCGCTGTGCTAAGTTGCATCCATATTTGATAAGCGATTTACGCTTGTTTGAGTAACAAACACCCAAATATTTTTGTAATAGGTTAGTCACTCGATCGTGCTTGGTATTTACGTACTTTTTTGAAACGTTTGACGCTTCGACCAGGTTGCACTAACCGTGGCCACGAATATATTGCATAATATGTATGTATCATTCTGATGTATTATATGGATAGTTCGTACTTTTGATTTGACAGTTTATTTAAACTGTAAAAGAATATATGTTCGACCGTTAACGTGTTTATATACACATATTCATACAAATCTGTTGTAACTTCCTAGTGTATTGTTTCGTGCAATATGTTCGCGACTTGTTTATAAACAATAGCAATCTGCCTTATGGCGATGGGTCGCGCCTGCCCATTGAATCTACGCAAGGCACTCAAAGGTTCTATTATCTATTCGATATCGTACGGGTTTTATATCTCGTACGCATCTACGCAAGATTAGCTTTTTGTATGTGTCTCTAATAAGACGAAAACACATCGATCTTTATGTAATGTTAGGTATATTTGAAAAATATATACGATACATTAAATTGAATAAAACATTAAGTCTGTCTATCTATTACAAACAACAGAGATGAATTGGTGTAAATTACTTTCAGGTACGAATGGTAAAAACAATCAAATCTCGTTCGCTCACCTTTTAGAGGCTTCTTTTGGGATACCTAAATCTTATTCTATTGACGTTGATTTGAAATTATTTAACCTTCTGTGAAATGCTGAAGAGTTTGAAAGCAGCAGCCTGTTTCGTAACTCGAACTAAACAAATATACCAGATAATATCAGTACGATGCTATGAGTTAAATCGTGTATGTAACAGTTGTAGACGATGCACGCGGTCATTGTGAGTGGGGTGTAACTGTTTACAGCTAGGAGGCGCGGCAATTAGCGGTGCAGGTGGTGAATGCGACCCCCTGGCCTCGGCTCGAGCTCGCCAGTCCTAGCGGCCTCGCGGGAGGAACTTGTGTATCGCTATTTGCATGTTTATTGCCGATACGCTTCCGTAACTGGGACGAATTAGTCGCTTGCATTTATGACAAATGTAGGCCGAGTAAACGTTACGATTTAATTAACTGTTTTGTTGACGTTTTATAACGTATGGGATTATTTTTATTTATGTTTTCGTGGGGTTACAAAACTTGTTTTGAAAGCTTGTTAAAAGAGATACAATAGTATTCTTTGGTTGCAATTTTATTATGGGATTCGTTCATTCTGTTACATAGGAAACTACTTGCCTGTGTCACAGAATGTACCAAAATACAGTAACGCCAACAGGTGTTACTATATCTTCGAACACGATGATCAGCAAAGTCGAAAACCAAATATCTAAATAATAGATCTTTAATATATTAAAGATAACAACCGATACATGTTAATATTAAATTAAGAAATTATCTTTACTAATATTATAAAGCTGAAGAGTTAGTTTGTTTGCTTGAACGCGATAATCTCAGGAACTACTGGCCCGATTTGAAAAATACTTTCAGTGTTAGATAGCCCATTTATCGAGGAAGGCTATAGGCTATATATCATTACGCTTAGATCAGCAGGAGCGGAGCACCAATGTAGAATGTTTCAAAATTGGAGGGTTTGTTTTTCCTTTTGAGAGCTTCCGCTGCGTGCACTGCGTAAACAGTTAAAGTTTCGCAAAAATCATGTATGAGAGAATTGTTCCCCTTAAAAAGTTCTAAAAAAAAGGCCGCGACAACATATGTCTATCTTTTAAGGTTGGCTCACTATAACCTTTTTCATGCTAACCAAATTTGTTCTAAAATAATGCATTATTTGCGAAGGTATTATTATAAACATGATATTAATCCTTATCCAAATAAGTACGTTATTCATCAAAAGTATTTAATTTAAAACAAAATTGCTCTTTACATCATTCGATTTCAATGAATATCTGAGGAGATATCGCAGTTTTAAAATAACATCGCAGCAAAATAATTACTCATTACAGACATACAAACGATGTTTCTCCTGGTTTATTCTGCGTGATTTTAAATTAGCACTGTAGGTATATTTATAAAATTTCGTTCAATGGTTCTTATGTGGTTCGTGGATTTAACAAAGAAAGTTTCAGCTCCTTTAAAATTATTTTATAGGTGCCTACGACCCACTCTCTCTCATATGTGACGCAGACGAAGTTGCGCGGGTGAGCTATCTATACTAATATTATAAAGCTGAAGAGTTTGTTTGTTTGTTGGTTTGAACGCGCTAATCTCAGCAACTACCGGTTCGATTTGAAAAATTCTTTTAGTGTTGGATAGCCTATTTATCGAGGAAAACTATAGGCTATATAACATCACGCTACGACCCACGGGGGCGGCGCAGTAACGATAAACGCGGGTGAAACCGCGGGAACATCTAGTAACTTATATGATTCGCTTAGTTGTGCATCAGTAGTTAATGCGACTGCTATATACGAGGTCTCGGGTTTGATTTCCAGGTCGGACGAAGTGTTAATAGATTTTCAGTCAAAGAAATTGTCAGTAGCTTCACGGAGTTTAAAATTGTGTGTGTTAGTTAGACGGCAATAGGCTTGTTGCATATTTAATGGGATTTAGAAACAAAGATGACGAAGGTAATACACCTCTGGCTCCACCTTCCAGATTCAGGCGTGCGACTATGTATGCACAAAGTCGCACGTCTGGATTATTTCTACGGTACAGAACTCACAGTGAGCGAAAGCGACTCCCTCTTAGCCGGTGCTTTTACTTGTGAACAAGACACGTGGCTGAATATCATTTTCCTGACATATTGAACGCGTGCATACCGTTAGTAGTTTTTATTCAACATTTTTAGATTAAGTTTTTATGTGTGAGGATGATGACACGAGGTGTGAACATGTGGCGAACGTCTCGCGACATACGCGTGTCGATCATGTTTTATACCCGACATTAATTGACACGAGCCTACACACATTTGAAGTGTGACATTCGATATTTAAAAGCATAAATAGTAGCTGTGCCAGCGATTATATACGTGCGAACACGAATCATTCATGTATACATACCTACTTGCTTCTATGAATGAAAACTATGTTCAAATTGATTCAAACAATGTGGAGATGCGCCTGCACAAAGGGACAGACAGAAAAAAAAGCAGTTTAATATTTTATTATTGTCTAAATCGTAAGGCGATTTACCCTGCGATTTAAACTAAATCAAACAGCAAACAAAAAAATAATTTCTACTAAAATTTTACTTCGATTGCAAAAGATCTGTTATATGGTATAACGACCATTCGGAAACATACGAGCTAGTATTTAAAAAAAAGACATTTTATTATTCATTTTTACCAATAGGTTGGCCGGACTGCACGCTCTATCTATGTTTATATACGTCTAGTCTTATTGTACAAACAATGAAGTAAAGTTTTAACAGAGAAACAATGTGTAGCAAAAGATTTTCTACATGTTTTACACCAGCGGTGTGAAAAAACCAGCTTGCAGTTTGCATTAACGTTCGTTAATTTTATATTCAGGTTGTCAGGTAATCGTCTGCATATACTAACTTAGCTCCTCATTTGCTTGAAGAAGAAATACAGACAACGTTTTTGTACCATTTCCAAGTATACTAATCTTTTTTCACAACGTGAATATACACACCTGTACGCAGATAAAAAATAAGTTTACATTTCCTGTTTTGGTCCTCATTTCTTATACAAATATATACGAACAATTCGCAGGAAACTTTGTTTGGGGATGTTCACACATAGCCAGAGAGAATACCTGAAACTGCGAGTAAGAAACGATGGTTTTGCTACTTACATTTACATAGGCCACTGCACCAAAAACAAGAGAGATAGATAATGGTTTATTGTTCATCGAAATCTTACAATAGGTATTTATATACTTAGAAAACGTACAAAGCATATTTTGTTTGTAGCATGGTGTATACGCCAAACAGCTATTGTTAGGCGTATTATTATGGAACCTATCGTGTTGTTGCTGCTTCGATTACCATGTTAGACAAAAAATAGTTAGGTTATTATGTAAGACAAATCTCAATAGTAACATGAAGGCTTGAAATGTACCTAATAGATAGTTACATTCTTGTTTTTAGACTTATGAGATCTAAATCATAGCTGGCGAAATGTAGGTGACATATTTATACAGTTCTACTTACCCTTTCGGCTTCTTACAGGCGTGTATCGACGTGTGTATTTAATTTATGAAATACCTATATTGTCTACGGCTCCTTTCTCTACAACAAACGAAAGTAGAATAATCATTTTACTTTTAAAACGATGTTTCATATAGAGCATTTCATAATATGATTTCAGTATATTTAAGCTGAACGTTTCCCGAGACTTAGACGCACAGCTATAACATTATTTCAGGACACGTATCACGTTCAGATAATCTAATGCAGAAGCACTATGACGCATTTATTGTTTGAAATGTTTCGCTATCCAAACACACGTACTTACAACTGTAATGAATCGGAAACGCTACTCTTCCTTGCTTCATAATTTAATATTTTGTACTTACATCGACTAAAGGAAAGGATTTAAGGTCCGTAACATGTACTTTCTTAAACGGTTCATAACTTTATTTGTTTTGGGGATTTCCATTTTTAATTCCTTTTCGCACCGTTTTGATTCCCGAAACCTAATAACATTACTCGATCCGTGAATCGAACCCAAGATTTTACGATCGGCTGCAAACATAAGCGCACATTTATGACACGGGCCCATCAAGGTAGCTATATCCAAAAATAGGAAACTAGATCGTAGCATACAGATAAATCGTATTGTCTAGTGTTTGTTCTGTTGTACCCGCTAAACCCAACTTTTTGTTTCGATACTTTGTAAGCTAATTTGAACAATCATCTTTCGCCAGCGGTGATTAGCATTAAAATGCTAATTCGGCTAAATTTCGGTGGCGCAGCGGCAATGAATGCGATTCCTGTACGGCGGCGTACAAGGCGTCGGGTGCGATTCCCGGGTTGATACGTGTTGTTTTTAGATTTTCTGTAAAGAAATTATCAGTATTCTCAGCCCGGAGTCTGGAGCTGTTTAAAACTCGTACTTATTGGGTGAAACTCATTAGCAGTGTTACGACGGTTACCTGTAAAAGGGGTGGTATTTCTTTAAGCGAGTCGGCTTATCGTACGGCTAAATAATTATCAACATTATGCTTTTCCATCTTAATAGTCAACACATAAAATAGACGTGCGTTAAAATACTGATTTTTGTAAGTTATCCGCATGACCTAGTGGTAGTAGTATAAAGATATTTCTTATACTGAAAATATATTTAATTGTCGTTTTTATGGCATTTAATCGACATTTGTTTTTTCAATGCTTTTGTAAAGGACCATATGAAAAATAGTAATTTAAATGCTTATTTTCTTAAAATTTATTACTATTATTTATACGCGTACGATACATAAAAGATCCATTATCTGTATACGAACGAATTTACAGTTTATTTCATTGCAGAAATCGTAGCATCGTAACCTTGTTAATAAAACGTAGTCAGATACCGTAAAGACAGTTTTATAGTCCTTTCAGTTGGATAGCAAAACTTTAATTGTAAACGTACATAGAAATTCTATAGAATTTTAAAGTAACTTGATACTTTTACCAACGAAAACGGTTGAAATATAAGGTGCACTATTGTCAACCGTTGAATAAAAGTAAATTTTCTTTTCAATGGGAATGTTGTTCTGTGTTCGTTGAACATTGTCGCCTCTCGTTGGCCGTCGCTGGGTGCCGGTACATGCCGAGACAGACCTATTCAAATGTCAGTGTGAAGACCGCCCCCGCTCCCCGCACACACCTCGCACTCGCCTCTTCACAGATACTGAAATGTCACTCGCCACACGAAGCAATCAATTTCGTATTTGTATGCTCTGCCTAGATAGTGGTAGCAATAGATTTATCGAATCGATGAGCTTGTATTATCTTTCAATGGTTTGTTGGATTTTATGTTACATTTTCTTCAAGTGGTATTTCCGCGATTTTATTTTTGTTGTGTATAGTTTTATGAATCCTAAACATTGCAGTTAAGGTTGATAGCATGGTAGTAAAATAAATAAAAGATTTGTATATACTATTTCCTTACGTTTATGGGAATGTCTCATATTGAAAACTATTACGGATTTTATATGTGACTGTTTTTTTCGTTAAACAATTTCTACTTACACGTAGTTCACTTTCAGCGTCATTCGTTGTTATTATATTGCAGGTTTTATATATGTAACTAGAAGTCTATCGAATGGAATGGTGCAGTCAGCGTTCACAATATTTTCGAAAACATTAAAGAGATTTATTCGCCTATAATTAACTTGTTATGCTTATGATTGCAGTACGTCAAACATTCAAATACGAATTAAACCATCATACTTGATAGCGATATAGTATTTTAAATGATTACTGGCTTTTTATGTCTAAGACTTATCTTAGACATTAAATTCTAAACACAATATTAGAAGATTTCCATCGTTAAAATAGATAGATATGATCTTTAGTCGATGCTCACCTACAACTAACATTTAGTTCGATCGTAGTCATTGTCAGTCGGCGCCAAATGTCGCACTAATTGCTTTGCGTAACTTCAAGACATTCACGACACCGACCCGTTCGATTGTTCAAAATTTATTAGCAGGAAATTGACGCAAGCGCCAAACGAACTGCGTAACTTCACCCATTTGTACTCTCCTCACTTCATTTAACATTGTAATGATGCCTTCATGTGATATACCTATTTTCGCTCTTTAAGCCAACATTTACATTTTCAATTTAAATTCAGAACACAGTAGCACAATTTCTTAACCGTGTTCGAAGTTAGAAAGTGATTAATCAACGTCTAACAATATTCTTATTCCCGTCTACGTAGGAGCACAAGAAATACAGTCTTTAAATGACTAAAAGATAGCTTCACAGTTGCAGCCGAGCAATTGTACCTTTAACCAGTCAGCCTCATTAGCATGGTTCGGACGCTCTGGCCTATCAACCTCCACAGATTGATACATTGACGGTAAAGGTCTTTTAAGTAGTTACTCTAGCTTCAATCGTAATTAGGACTGTACGCCTGACGTACCTTTTACGCTTGATCGATTGTACGATTATGTACTTTGAATGACTATAAATTATGCGGTACGTACATATTACAATGTTATATTATATGAATAGGCTGTCTTGTATACTTCACTGTGTAGAGAATTCAATAGATAGGAGTATAAGGTAAGGTACTCGATGCGGACAATCGCGTACTTGCTATCGCAATTTAACGAGCCACGATTGTTTTTCTCAGTTCTGAATAATATTGAACTTGAACGTCCCTTCGTATCTGATGGCGATACTTTCGTTGGCCGCACTGTACTGTTAGCTGGCTAGCTTACAAATGAACGGTGTGATTATGGGCGCGCGGATCTAACTTCACGATAATTTAAATGTTCTCGCAACCAGCACCACAACGGCTCGGTAAGATGCCAACGATTACACCCGGGACTTCCTCTTATGGTTACAGCATATCTGCTGGTTTTGAATAGAGTTATGGCCATGGCCGGTCTTGATTAATAAGAATATATATTATTAGCATTTATACGGCTGTTCCAAATACTTGCTCACGAACGCTTTAACGCAATTAATGTGGATAAATATTCTATAATTATAAACTATGTGTGTGTCCTATATAAGTACGTCTATTTGAATCAAGTTATTTCCTTAATGAGGCAAATGTCGGTTGAAGTTTAGTAAGGTAAGTAGAAAAAAATACATTTAATTAACTTCGGCACAAAATTTCAATATCATTATATTTTCCCTTAACAATAAGGTTATACAAAAACCATATCAGAAACTAAATAAACTTTTTGAATAAACTTATAAGCTTGAAGAATAATAATATATTATTTTTACAAATACACGAATAATGGATTTGGTTTTGCTGACAATACAATTCTTAGTGTCCATACTTTGGTTTAATTTGTACCTACCACCATTTCTATTTCTAAATCGTGAGAAATTTTTGTTGAAACTGTTTTGTGCGCTACAATAAACCAACAGGTGCGTAAACAAGCAATTACGCCTAGAGATGTCTTGTATAATTCAAACGAATCTCTTGTTATAAACTAAATCTTTAGCACTTACAAGCGCTTCTCTTAGAATGCATAATGTGACATATCGAAACTTCGTGTTAAATACGCAGCCGTTCTCCCTGTAGTAGCTATTTATCATAACACATATGTAACTCAATTTCCCTAAATGTTAATCAAGGGGTTGGTGTTAATAAAATTGATAATATCTCGGTAAGGTAAATAATTAAATGAACTAGGTAAATTGTTGTTCGTGTATGTAATCCGAGTGGGCCCGCCTGCCGCGAATTCGATGCGCGCCTCTAGAGCCAACTTAAACTGCAGAATACGCGATATGGATCTCACGTTTACCGTCGACTAAATAGCGGATAAATTAGCTAACCGAGTTAAATTAGTGTAGCTAGCCAGCTTTACCGAGATCAGCTAATTTTGTAGCTATTTTGGCTTGAAGTTTAGTATGGATACCTTTTAATAAATATTGTTATGAAAAATGATACTGTTTAGATTATAAATATGTACATATTTACCAGTCAGCTCTGTGGGGAGACTAACAGACGGCAATGCGGTCTCGGGTTCGAACCCACGTCGCGCACCTCTGACTTTCGGAAAGTTATATGACTTTTCGAAATTAGGTGCGTATTGATTGACAATTATCGGCTGCTTCGTGCCTCGGAGAGCACGTTATGCCGTCGGTCCCGGCTGCCATGAACATCTATGGCAGTCGTTATTGGGAAGTCAGTGCCCTCTAATATTCTGACACTGGTCTAGCCTTAGGGTATCGTTAGTCTTCGAGTTGCGGAGGTCAGATGGCAGTCGCTCCGTGTAAAAACTGATATCCAGTCAAATCCGGTTAGATTAGAAGGTGACCTCAAGTGACTTGGGAATAAAGAGGCTAGGGAGAAAAAGATTTTTATTGTATTTTATGTTTGAACTTCGTGTTAGCTTTCTGCATCTATATCTATCATGTAAAGTAGTCCGACTCCACTTTGATGCTTAAAAAAAAGTGGACATATTACAGTTTTAGAAATACAGTAATAACTCATATTCCCTCATTTTTATATACATATACTTACTTCATCTATGCTAATTTCCCAACTCCAGGAGTCTCAAGTTAATTATATGCAAAGCAATAGATGAAACGACACGATAACGGCAGTATTGAGTGAATGTTAAAACAAAACCATCCGGTGTTGAGCGTTTCACGAGTTTTCCTCGCAGCTAAGTTTCCTGCCTGCATAAGTGAATCGTAGATTCAGTGAGTGCCGACCTCCGCTCCGTCCCGTAGGTATCGACACCGCTCGAGGAGGAAGTTGTGCCTACTTAAAGCCACTTTACAATGCCACGTTCCGACGCCCTTTGTGCACTTGTCGTGCGTTTGACTGGTTTGGAATAGTGGCTGCCGCTCTTCGCGGAAGCGAGATCGAATTGGCTGATTCCTGAAGACATGCTGGCTGAGCGCTCAATCTCATGTGAGATCGCTTATTGCCACTGTACAGCACCTGCGAACAATTATTTGAGAGTCATTATCTTTATTTAATACCTAACTAACTAAACGAACACCGTTCGAGACTAGAATCTTAAGATAAAACCTATTTTATATATACAACCGCAATTGTTGCATATAATATATTTATTCGAGAAAGAAAATGATAAAAAATATTCGAGTAGCTACGCATAAAATGCCTCCAGGGATCGACGTATCGAATTATTATAACATGGTTTTTCAATGAAAATTTATGATGGATCGTCGCAAAATCTATGATTGATTCGTGGTGTATTATTCGTTGCTTTCATAAGAGTGCCTTCCGTCGGTTCTCGCGTCTGCGGCTTTCCGCACCCCTTCGTTTGCTATGATTGATTGCACGTTGGCAAACTTCATACGTTTGGAAGATAATTTTGTATTTCAGCGGTAAACAGATTATGTGTGAAAAGAATCATCACTTTCTCTGAGTCTTTTCGTACAATTCGTCCTTCGTTGTGACTGCGCAATTTCCTTGCTCGATTACACACTGATGTTTTATTAAATATATATACTACGGCTACGATAGAATGCGTGCCCAGTCTTGAGATCTTAATCTGTCATGTATTAGTAACAAATTACATTGGTTTGTTACGTGCCGTTGATTTATTCAGTGTTCTAACATGACTTAATCGCTCAAACTATTTGAAAACAGCGTCAAAGGTATGAGTTATAGTTATTAGAATATTATTTAAATCTCTCCTTATTGGCAAAGCTTTGGGCCGAAATTGAGTAAGTCATACGATTAAGGCGCTACTCTAAGAGAACTGATTCTATTCACGCGAGAAATGAAAGTGACTGGCAGCTGTAACCCTCCACGCTTGTAGTTTATTGAAAATTTATAATCAATGACATTTCGAGATATCGAATTCTAAAATATGCCGAGCCTTTAACGCCTAAAGGTAAGGTCTATAGACTGATAGGTAGGTTGAATATGATTCAAAATATGTAAACTTGATTTAACACAAATTAGTTCATAGGAAACAAATAAAAAATGTAATGTATTGATTTGAAAGGTTTTAGTTTATCCCTAAGTGTTGTTGCCAAATCCATGAAATAATTATATTTTGTTACAATTTTATCCTATGTGCATATTAAATTGTGTGTGTATATAAAATATATCATATATATCAAGGTGAAAACAGCATTTCAGGATTAAAATGTGTTGAGGGCAAAGTAAGTGGTGAGTAGGTACTCGACTGGTCGGTAGCTCGTTAGAGATTGCCTATCTCACGCTATCGAGATCGCGAGCAAATTGATCTGCGCACGCGCACCTCGAGGTATCGGTTGACAAAGCCGACTCTGATTGAACAGCCAGACCGCACACTGAAACACTGAGTAATATTGTTCCCGCAGTTATTTAAATAACTGGAGTAGAAAAATATGATAAAGTACACCATATCGTTTACCTAAATTATCAATACTCATGTAACTAGGATACAATTTTAAGGTTACATTCTGTGATCAATACCAATTTTGCACTATGGATATCGAAAAACATTCGCAGAATGTTGTAAAATTGATATTGTACATGAATACGTGACGTTACTCAAAGTAATAAAATGAATTAACCAATGCGCCTTTCTATAATTTAAACTAACCTCGACGTGAGGCGCTTAGTAATAAATTACATCAAGCTTGTCGCATTGTTGAAGCGATATCTTAATTCAAAACATTTGATGTCATAGAGTGCAATTACTGTGTGCAACTACTTCCCACGGCAATGTTGGCCTGTCCGTAAAACTGGAGCAAGCGGTGACACATAGAACGCTCTTGGGGAACGTAATGGCGCTAATATAACAATACTCTTGCCGTAACCAATTTATGAAGATCTCTATCACATCCCGTTCGACTCTTTATACTAAAGCTTGAAAGAGGAACACAAGTGTAAATCTAAGGGTCTATGAGTTATGGTGTTTCGGTATAGGGCTTCAACCTCGTAGCGGTTTCATAACGCTGGCATTTGCGTGCGAGCGCAGTCGTCGCGACGATGTCGTACAGCCTCCGGGCTTGTTCAACACACGAATAATTGTACTGAGAGCCACAATCATATTGTTGCTTAATTTGTTTCATGTGTTCGTTTTCAATATCCAAACTATACTACATACAAGAAAAGTATTGCATACTTTTCTTGCATTCATTTTATCATTTTAAGGAACATATTTATTGCCTTTTCGCAATCTAGTTTACATCATAATTAGGTTTATTTTAAATTTTGAAGTCAGAACAGCTAACGTGTTTTGTACTTCTTTGTTGCGATCTCCCAAATGTCAGTTTTCCGACAGGGCCAGGGTCGACAAAAATGAGTCATCAAATCACTTAAAATATTAATAATTATTATACCGTTTTAATGTTCAGGAAGTGAGCATTGTTTTCTGGGAAAAAGTAATTTACTATTTGAATAGCCGCTGTATCACAAACTTCGAAGACAATTTTGTATAATTACGCTCAGTGTTTTGTATAAATAACGCTTATGTTGATATTAGACGCGTTCGTCATTGCTAAATCTCTTTATAATAGAGTTGTTTCTCTGAAAATTTAGATTTAGCATCATTTGCGACATAATTGCAGCGGTGTCGTTCTCTCATTGATATAATTTGGCTCATTATTCGGTTTAGCTTACTTAGTCACAAATATAGTTGTACTAGTAATTTAGGTCAATCCGTGACTTGATTTGCATGTAGGGCGGTTTGCTAAGGTACATAGTGAAGTACTTTATGTGTCTATTCATTGATTTTACTTAAACTCTCCAATCGTTAACCGACCGTTAAAGTTAAACACTTGCACATGTTTTATCGTGTTATTTAAATCCTTGTTGCAATAAAATACTTTGGTGCGATCGTTAAGTGATAATTTGTTGCATAGACTTCAGATGGCACAAGCAGTAATTTAAATTGCAACAGTGAGGAGGTGACGCTTGTATTACTCGTGATGACTAAGCGAACGTTGCGCCACCAGAGGCTGCGGTGGTTCTCAGATAGTAAGGAGTGATTCCGCACGTCAAAATATGCGATTGACAGCGATACATTAGGAACTATCAAGCGATCGCACTGCTAACGCCGACCTGGAAGTCGTAATTTTTCACTGTCAGCGCTGAGACTAAACGTCCTCGTCATCGCTTCGACTAGTGACTGTCAAAAAATGTTAATGCAATTTTCGCTTGCACGACGAGGGTGTCGGTAAAATATTGCCGTTAGTAAAACATTTACGCTTACCAGTTCCGAAGGGCACCTTGTTTACTCTAATATTATTTGTTTTGCTGGTCCTCTATCAATCTTTGTCACTATTTTGTTTATACAGGCGCTGTCGGTGTCATGTTTTACAAGAGTTATGATTTCGGAATAGTATGCAACAATACCAGTTGCAGGAACGCGCACTTTGATAAGCTGGTAAGTATCTGTTGCAAGCGTCCGGTTGGAAATTGTAGAAAATGCGTTGTTAGTCGTGCAGTTTATTGATCTGGTTTGTTCAGCGTGTCGGTCATGGCGTCGGAATCTGTTCACGAGTATTGTTACTGTAGCAGGAGCATGGCGGCGATCTCGCGATAAAGCTGGATATAATCGGTTTAGGCACGCTGTCGCTCACCGGACTATGTACTAATTGCCATGGTTATGTGTTACGCGGACCGGTTAATGGCCGCTAAAATATCGCGTGCATTTGCGCAACATTTATCTATAGGTAATTGCATGATCGATAGATTCAAGCCGAGATAACATTGTCCGCTTTGTCGTTTGCTATCCTTTTAGTAGTTGCGCTATGAGATGATTATTTGATATATGCTGTCGCAAGCCTTTGTTAAGAATTTAGCCGCCCTCATCGTCCTATGTATCTATCCTTTATTTGTATCACCAAATACCTTACGGTCATCATATGACTGTCGCAGAATTACCACTTCTCAAAATGACTATAGGTAGCAAAATGTGACCTTTCTCAAAATGACCCTTTCGCAAAATGTCACTTTCGCAAAATGTCCCTGTCGCAAATGTCCCTTTCGCAAAATGTATCTTTCACAGAATGTCCCCTTCCTCAAAAAGGCATTAATTCCTTGCATCAGTAAAAAAACATTGGTCAAGAGCCAGTAGATGTAGAACACGGAAGGGTACTGTAGTAATGTTTAAACAGTAAAATAACTATTAAAAAAAACGACTTCAAAAATGCACTTAAAAGCAATAAACAACGTTTAGGTATTTTTTTACTTTTAACTAATCTCACAATCGAATCTTACCGGTTTGAAGACGGTACAGATAGTTTGAAGCTGACTTGATTGTTTGGTAATCGTCCTGTAATAATCATAAAAATAAAGCAAATTAAGTGATCATGTAAACAATAAAATATAAATAAATGATAAAATCCTAACTTATTTATTCAAGGTCAAGCTTATTCATCATATTGCAAATTTATGTAGTCATTTACAACAGAAACAAGTCTTAATATAATTAAAGTTAGTATGTTCAGAAACGCTTTTTGTATGTTACGTAATTCCGTTGTACATTATTGCACCACGCATAAGATCATATAGATCTGTTCAAGAATCATTTTCTTGTTAGAGTGCTAGTTGCTTATTCACAACACTACTTCCAATTATACAAAAACGGGCGAGAGGCCTCAGCAATTTTAAGTCCGTGATAGAAAATACTATTGGCTGCCGTTACGAATGATATGGCCTGGGCGAGTAGGTACCATCCCATAGAGATCCAACGTATGAGTATGACTGACATTCGCCCAACAAGCAACATCCAGTGAGTAAAAGTTCCGGTGGCTCGCATATTTACTATCCTATACATTTTCCTTCATGTCATCCTCAATTCCTTTCCTTAGGGCCTAAGTGTGATTGATACTCCGAGTGTTATAAGCGATCATAGGCTACGGTAACCGCCTATTCATCAGATAATCATAATATGCTTGTCGTTTATTGCGGTGGATGGTATAGAAATATCAGTAATTCACCTACTTATACCAAAAGTCCACTCTTTACTAGTGGCGCAGATAATTTATTTCTAAATAAGTTCTTAAAACAGATTTCCTTAACATGCATGTGGAATCTCAAGTAATATAAATATTATATGTTACATATATATTAAATATATGGCACCCTGTTTTTTAAGATTCATGATTCAAGTAGAAACATGATTCAAGGTGTATCTGCTGACTACCCTTGCTTCTACTATAATGCACATAAATTTTCCTATATAGAATCAGCTACGTATTCTGGTTATTCCATTATCTTGAAGTTTGATCTATAGTCAGTGCCAATGCTTGATCAGAGCCTTGGGCCACTGTAAAATTTACATTTACATTACATTTGCTCCAGATTCTATTAAAGTTGCAACACTACGTACTAGTCTATAATATTTATTGGCAATTTATGTGTCTATTCTACCGTGTGTTGTGGAGAAAGAAACTGTTTATTAGCTAACATAAATGTAATTTCAACTATTTCACTGCCATAAAGCATTGTTTTGTCGCTGCTTCATAATCATAGAAAATAGAAGTTACATGCCTCAACGCTGTAACTCACACGCATAACTAATGTTTGAAAATGAAATTAAAATTTTGTTTTGCATTTCATTTTACTTATGATCTTGTACAACAACATCTATTTCTTTTGCTCTTTCTCATCTTACGTCTCTAAAAACAGCGGTATGCTGAAAAGGGACGTCGCGAATTTTGTGAATTTCCATCTAGAGCTGCGGATCGGGTCACTCGTGCTATGTAAATGTGAGACCTTTTATTTTCTCGTGCGGCACCATGTTATAATGGAATTGTGGGGCGATGTTTGTGTTGGCAATGCTTCTGCCGCACGCGTGCATGCTTTGTAAATGCTATCGATACCGTGGCTTTAATATCGATTAATTTTCGAAACAATGTTTTCGATTTTAAAGTTCACTGGTGCTCGAGTCACGAGCTGAGAGCTTGCATTTGTTGTGTTTACAATTTCAACAACTTATGTATAGTTGTATTGACGTCATGTTTTGTTGATTTATGAACAATTTACAGTTGTACATGAAATTAAATTTATACAATATGCAGTAACAATATAAGCACACGCAGTTGGCAAACGTAATTTTATTTACTCAAGGAAAAAAATAAACATTCAATCTGATACATTAATGCAGTCTCCATTAAACGATTAAACGTTGTTCGCTCATCTGCATGCATGCAACGCAGTAGCCGTCTTCAAAGTGCAGCCGCTCGAATAAATTCGGATTTGTAGTTGCACTGTGGATCCGTTTCCAAACATACGTATTTAGTATAGTACAGTATGGAACGTGGTCGTATGTTATATAATTATTATTTTGTATATTTAGTATAAAACTATAAATGATTGATATACTCATGAAATTGTGAAAGTATTACTCAGTGACAAATTTATGATTAATAATGTATTAATTATAATTTGGGCAGATGTGCCGGATTATGATTACTTCATATAAATAAACACTATCGTGGATCAAAATATACAAGAAATGTATAGTTGAAGGCTTTTATATAGTTTCATAAGCAATGTTTAGTTGCTTTATGAAACTATATAAAATGGTGGAGGGGAATCTTCTAGTCTCAATTAATTCTTTATTGTCGGTCTATCGTCTTATGGATCACGCACAATCAATACTGTGTCTGCAACATTTACCGCCAAATTTCCTAAATTTAATGCATAATAAACGTGCGATTTTTATGGTGTCTCAGATGCATCTAAATTACCACTAGTAAAGGGCATCTAAAATACAGGTACTTAGTAAATGCAGAATTCCTCCGTGTTAAGATATAACGGATTATTGTTATAAGTTAAACAGTTGAAATAGACTTAATAAACTCATGAAAACTAGTTAAGATTATGTGAATGTTAATTGCACGGATGGCGTTTATGTGGACACCTAACTACTGTAAATGAGTGATGTGTTATGGCTTGATTCCACACAGGACAATAATGTCTGTAAGAGTATATATGTGGAAAATTAAAAAAGTAAATTCTTCAAAATATTACCTACTTACTTTTAGATCGTCTTTTTTATGGATATATATCTATGAGACAAGCAGCTATGTCGTATAAGCTCGGGGCGTACGCGGCGCCGCTGGCGGCGGCCGAGCCAGCGAAGCAGTGAGTAGGCACACAACTGATTAAAGCTCACAATCAGGTCTGTAGTTCGGCAGGGCCTGCTCTTTGAATTTACGATGTGCCTGACCGACGCTTATCGCATGCGAATGATCTGCCCACGGCGCACGGACCGCTCCACACACATATTTTATTTTATTCGCGCTACTGTGATGTAATGAGCTGATAAATGGGAGAAAACCACCAATTAGTGTCGATGAATTTATTGTTTCTACTTAAAACGTTGGAGGGCTACGTACTTAATCTTAAATTGCATTTTAAAATTTGTTGCTTTCGAATTTAATTCTGCATTTAGATAGGTTGCCAATTATATTATGCCTGTCATGTAATCTCATTTTTGTTTAATTTCAGTTTTATTACACCATAATCAATATCATTTCTCAATGACATCGGAAGAAAATTTGACGGCCTGGATGGCGTAGTGGTTAGTGTAACCGACTGTCACGCCTGAGGTCGCGGGTTCGATTCCCGCACGAGTCAAACATTTGTGTGCGTGAACATGGATGTTTGTCTTGGTCTGGGTGTTTCTATGTATAATATGTATGTATTTACAAAAAAAAAGGTATATATGTATGTTTATCCATTGTCTAGTACCCATATTACAAGCTCTGCTTAGTTTGGGCTAGATGGTGTGTGTATGTGGTAGAATATTATATTATATATATATTATTATAAAATATTGGCGTGGGCTGTATCGTATAGTAGCGTGAAGTAATAAGTTCGTAAACATTTACAATTTGTATTGTGAAGTTTTAAGCCTATCTACCATGTAGACAATAACTAATTACTGTTAGTAAGTTTCTATAATACGAGTTTTATACATCTCATTTCCAATGCGTCGTTCCTAACGAAAACGTTCATTCAATTCCCGGGTCCGGAGTATGAGACCTAAAGGCGAGAGACTAATTATGTATTTTTTACACAAACTATACACGCAGAGCTTCAGTACGGTGGAAACCTATGAACACTTGTAATAAGGGTAACCATCTGTTATTGTGTAAGTCAATAGTTTCTTCACAAGGTACAATATTATCATGACTATCCATAATATTTAATCTAAATTATTTTTTACCTAGAGTGAAATGTCTCTTAAATAGCTTTCGCTTCGAATTTTGTGATTACTTTTAAAATTCTGTAGTTTCTATAAACTCTTTATAATCATTATAACGGACACTAATTATTCCTAGAGTCAGCAGAATTTGATAATTATTCCGAGTCTGGGAGAGTTTATTCGACGCATTGGTGGCGAGGTGACAGCTAAGTAACTATGCATCTGCGCAATTCTTTGGATCCCTATCCATTAGCATAAAATTTTAAGACCTAATATAACTTAGCATAATTTTGTTTGGCATCATTATATTTTCGCATAATATAATTACGCATAACAGCTTACGCATAATTTTTTAAGCATAATTTCTCTAACCATAATAATGATTAAGCATAATATTCTAAAGCATAAATTTATTAAGCATAAAGTTCTAAACCATAACTGCATGCAGCAAACAAGCAAGCATGCAGCATGCAAGCAAGCATGCAGCATGCAAGCAAGCATGCAGCATGCAAGCAAGCATGCAGCATGCAAGCAAGCATGCAGCATGCAAGCAAGCATGCAGCAGGCAGAGTTTCTGTCACGGCTCCGGCGCTGCGGGCCTCCGGCGGCCCCACGCTTCTACACGATTTTAAATTACACTCTAGGGGTAGGACAAACAAGACTACGTAGAGTCGGTTTTGCAGCAATTCGGTTCTGTCACTAACTTTTGTTGCACAGCATATTAAATTTTTATTCATTAGGCCTACTAACGTTATGAGAATCAAATTTATGCCAAAACAAATTAGTCTTTAAGATGATTATGCCAACATAAAATGTATGCCTAAAAAAATTATGCCGAAGTATTATTATGCTAAAACAAATTGTGCCAAAATCGTTATGCGGAAGTATATTAGGACAAAGAACATTATGCGAAAAGAAGGGATCCCCAATTCTTTAAGTGGATGTTATGGGTGGGACTTTGAATTAATGATATAATTATAGCAAATCATTCTTGGTATAATTATATTATATATACTTATATCATTTTATTTTTATTAGGTCTAGAGTATCATAAATAGCTGGACTATAAATACAGATTATACCGTATTGGAATGCGTCTTCAGAAATCAGCTTCAGAAATTATATGGCACATACATATTCAGATGTTTATACATCATAATTCATGTATATAATTATGTAAGTGTTGATATGTCATTTAATTTAAATATGGCGTTAGCAGCGTTAGGCTTGTAGGACACTTGGATTGCCATTATATTGGGTTCCAGCTTAAGGCTTGCACTACTGAGTTTTCAAATAAATGTGCGTATTAAAGAGATAATGATCAATTGCTTTAAATGTAAGGGATAGTAGTGAGCTCGAACGTACGTGAAATCTGCGTGCCTCGGCCAGCGCGCGGTTCGAGATTACCTATAGTCTAACCCCTTTGGCAAAAAAGAGATTTGACCAGGAGTGGTAAAAAGTAGTTTAAATTGGATAGTTAATTGTTTTTTTCTAGTGATAAGTACCTATATCAATGATGCATTAGACCGATAAGCATACATTCTTGGTCAACGTGATATTTATTATGTTTCCAGATGGTGCTGAAAATATCTCGCTTTAATAGTAACGAGTGCAAATGAAATGACAAAGTGCGCGAATGAGGTCATGAGTCACGGGAGCGGGTGCGTGTGACGCCGATGATTTATCTCGCTTCATTACACGAACCGCTCGAGCATTTAATCGGACCGCGGGAGGCGCCCGCGCATAAGTGTTCACCGCGATCGTATTGTCACCGAGAGAAGTGTTTAATACTTCTGCTATAAATAAAAAAAATCCATTTATAATTTTGTTAAATGATATCTAAAATAACAAACTTTTATCTAAGACTCCGTCCGCATGGTCTGTTATTAAAAAAATGAAAAAAATAAGTCAGGGTTCGAGGTCCAAGATTTTGGGCGTTGATAAGTTAATCAGTAAGTGAGTCAGGATCCCCCTTTTTTCTCTTTTGCCCTTATTTCCTCTTCTTTTTTCATCTTAATCCAACATGCTTATCCTAGATTACCATGTTGGATTAAGAAGATAATAATAATTATTATAATGCATCGCATAGAGCGCATTAGGAGCGATCAGGTGACTAACCTTAAGCATGTATATATTTGTCATTTTTAAAATGATATGTATATTTAGGAACTACATAATAATTTGTAATTATAACATAATAATCGTGCTGACATATCCTCGAAGAGAGTAAATATGTTTGTCAATGTATAGGCCTCATTTTGCCTCAGTTTATGGTACCGGTCTCAGTAATGGATATTATAATGCTACTAAAAGCGCAATAGTACTTTGCTGTTAATTGAATTTAGGCATTGTAATTCTTACATTTAAACTTCATATACTTATTGGTTATTGCGGTCATGCAAGGCGATAGTGTAAGAAATTTTTCTCTAAATAATATTTTATACAACTTTCTGTTGTTATGATAACTTTGTCGCTAACAAGTATTGTGTGTGACTGTATTCAGAAGTCAGCTTCTTTTAAGATTGTCCCTTTTGTCCATGTCACGCAACTGCTGGTTGCGTTGATCGAAATCGACAATAATTAAATATCTCATGCACCCTTTAATACACCAATTTATTCACTCTCCGTCTTCGGCGCGTGTATTAATTAAGATTGATACGAAATGTTCGCTCTTTAAGTGTCGACTTATTTATTTAGTTACGTGCATAAATTATTTTCATTTTACAAGAGTGAACGACCTGTTCTCTCTGTAAAAAACGCTGCAGCAAATTCGTTCCCAACAGTTAAATTTGACGACTATACAAAAGACATCAACGCGCCTGACCGTTTATGGTCGTTTTTTAGCAGATCTTCTTTTAACTAGTTTGCTGGCCATAGAACCAATGTCTACCTAGTTGTTAAAGTAGAATAAACGTGATCATTTGCAACTCGTGTGTTCCCAGATTATTTACCAGAAGAAAGCAATGTTTTAGGGTTTATATATAAATACATTTTCAGTAGAAACACGGTGCCAAAAACTGTGTGTGTTTAGGCCGTGATAAGCTATAATATATATATAATAGCTACAAAGTTGTGGCTATATATACGTATAGTACTAAAATTTGGGACACATGAGCGCTTTACAGCACGTTGTATAGTTACATACCGTCAAACCCGATATACCCAAATGGCTTAACATTTTAATAGATTGCGTAACGTTACAAAATAGCTGCATAATATCTTAACAATCCTTACTTCATATTAGTCTTATATTTAAACTTACATATATTAGCATTTTGCAAAAGTTTATAATCATCGGCATTAATCACATTAATAACTTTAACGCTTGTTAACTTAAGAACTGATTCACCTCGGCTGACAAACATGACCTGTTTCTGCTTATGTAATTACGAATGTCAATGCGGTACAGCATCTGCATCATGAGCTAAACGGTAGACAGCGTCAGTGGCATATTTGCGGCGGTTCGCGATTATTCACGCCAACTTAGGATGAGTATCGGGCTTACTATCAAGTACCAACAAGCAGATAAAATTGTATTTAGATCAAATCAGAACTATAACACATAAGATATAAAGCTGAAATTTGATGTTTGATGTTATTGAATTAAGTCTAGCAAGTTTTAATAAGAGCATGTCGCACGTCAATGACAACTTTTTACATTTATGACGCGCTTTTTATCCAATTGTGAAAGGTCTTTGTTTTTCTTTGATGCCCGTTTTAATTGTATGTATTATACGATTTAGGGATTGTGAAATAAGCTGTTATATGTACATATGTGTATGCTTAGTATTTTTATTAGTATATATACCTTCACATTGTCTCTAGTGGAGATGAGCTGGCGGTCTGACTGACGGTATACGGTCAAAAGCATTAACACGCACGCACGTAAGATAATATTACGGTAAGCCAGTCAAGCTGTTGCTTACAAGAAGAGTGAAGCGGCACTGCCATCTTAATCTGCCTAGCGACAAACATAGGCAGGATGTTGATATGAGCCCATTGAGTCAATCATTCTTTCATCATCATCAATTCCTTATATTACGAGGGGTAATGTATTTACGACTATCTCTCCACGTTGAAGGGCAGTAGAGAGGGTATGTCGGACTCACCCAAAGAAAGCTGCGGTCTTACAGACTAAACCTACCACGGTGTGCTAACTCGCTGCCTTGAATGGTGGGTAGATTGCTCGAACGGAAACTCCTCAGCGAACCAGCCAGCAGTGCCCAACGCAGGTCTCATAAGCGCCTGCGGGCGACGATCCGTAGGCACTACCGCGGCACAACTAACAGCGTCGCTCCATTATACGTACCTACGGATCCGAGATCTTATAGGCAAACCTTACCACCAGGAAAAGGTGGCAGGACTAGAAGACTAATATAGCACAAGGAGGAGATATTAATAGCTCAAGAAGCTGTACTCCCAACAGTAACACAGGCGAATTGGGTAGGTGAACCCGGCTTTAGAGAGGAAAAAATGTTCTGCAAATGATTCACAGATTGCACAATGGGATATGTGGTCAAGACGGCACTACCAGTACGGATCTCTTTCTGATTTCAGTATCTTTACAAATTTTTGTGAAGTCGTTTTATATCGGTACCCTATTAAGAGCGGCTGACAGGTTTTAGTTATAAAACTCTATTTCAGTTTGTTGATCTAGCATAAATACTTAATGCCTATGTTAAACTCTCACATTATTTCTCACACTGTTTTGCAACAGGAAAGCGAATATCGAACCATTATTAAAAATATGCTACGCTTTGACTTGAATTTTATGATTTTTCTTTGAGGCATAAGTGCAATAATCATTACATTAAATATATATATTAATTATAAATATAACATAATTGCTGTATAGGTGTAAGCACCCACACCAAAAATAACCAGATATTTTCTTGGGTTACAAAATTTATTGTTTCGGAAACGAATTGATTGCGTAACGTAAATATATAAAAGTGTAGATTCATATGAAACACCAACGGCTGGCTACTGTTACAATCATGCAAACGAAAGATTTGTAAATCGAAAATGACTGTAGAATAGTTTAATTATTCCAAGCGGCTTTCTTTGAATAAATACAAAAGAAAGTGAGGTCCCAAGTTCCATTCGGTAAAACGGACTTGTAAATATTTAAGTGACGACTGCCGCGGGTTGATAAAGGAATATAATTGTATCGTCGGCGGCCATTTTGTTTGCGGGTGGGGTCAACGCGACCCCGCCTCGTGCTTCCGCCACGGGATAATTAAATATTACCCCACCACAAAACTTCCTCTGAACAAGTGTGATTCGCTTGACATCTGTTTACTTATTCTTTTATTCCTTTTGTACGGTCCTTGTGATTTTAAAGCAATATATATTTGAAAATAAACTTGTTTATTTTTAAAGTCCTCCGCAATTGCCCTCTCATAATACACGTCAATGAATAGTAATTTGAAGCAAAGCAGATAGTTTCAATCACAAAAGAAATGAATATACAACATTATGTATTCAAAAGTATTATTGAAGAGATACTGAGAATCTTGAAGCATTGTTGTCTAAAAGTAATTGTGTATCCTATAAAACGAATAAGTATTTTTATTTAACAACAGATGCTTTGTCTAAAATTAACAACGATGTGAACTATTAACATTTTATAATTATGCAAATATAAAACGATCTGAAATTTTTCTTCTAAACTCAATTTATAAGTATCTATAAAGATTTTTAAAATACGTGTAGAGAGTAACTGTAACATGTCGATTAACTAAAAATAATATACACTGCAATATAATATCTTTATAAATTATCACAACTGGACATAAATAAGCCGTTGTCTTGCGTACCTATGGCATATATGTAGGTCCAAAAAGTACATGAACTTTTGTTTGGTTTTTGCATCTAAGCCATTGCACTCGAGCCATTGTTAGTCACCGTTTTCTTAAAAAGCAAATGTAAATAAAACTGTCAATATATTGGTGGCACGATTTATACTATAGAGGCACACTCCTTAACATTTTTTCAATAAAATTAATTAATTTTCATCATAAATAAAAAATAAATTTTGTTAGTAGTTTGGGACAGTTTGAAATAAACACACATTAACGACTTTAATAGGGGTAGAGCCGGCGAAAACATCACTGTCTCTTTTTTATCTGCCATAAATACAATATTGCGGTGCCAATGTGTATCAATTAATGGTTCAGATAAATTATATCATGTTATTATAATATATCATGTTATTATAATAGACATAATCTCTTTATGCCTTGTTTAACAAATACACATTCAATTATTGCTGTGCAGAGAACATTTCTAATCCTCTAATTGAATCACAAAGTCAAACGCGATTTTGCAATATAGCCCAGGATAAATACTATGTATCGTTCACGTCGTCATCTGATAGCGTTTATAATTATTATGCATGCAAAATTACAAGTAGATAATATAATTGCATAACACTAAGGCGTTACAGAAGGCAAAACGCGCGCCTGTGTCTGATTTAGAGCAAATTGAACCGGTAGATTGGTTCTTGAGGGAACATCTCATTTGACGCTGAAACGCTTCCAATTGTCTCAAGTCTGCGATTCGCTGTATTGTCTAGAGTTATCACCTCTACGTATTAACACAGACCGGCAGATTCCATCCCTCCTACCTTATTGTAATCCAAGTCATATTGTGTACCATTATTTCATTCAACAACAGCAATCTTGTGTAATAATACATAATGCGAGAAATCGCTATTAAAAGCATAATTTATCTCCTTTTCTTACGAAGCGATCATTCACACAATATGTTAATCAGGCTAAAAATATTGGTTCAACTAATTCATTAGGAGGATAATTTATACACGAAATTAACATAGTTTAGTTTTCTGATTATGTTAGTTTAGGTAATAGTTGGGCGATAAGGGGTGAGCTTATTTGTGTAATTTTGTTTAAAATTATGCAGATAATCTCGTTTAATCAGAAGGCAATAATTTAATCATATCAGAACAGTTATCGTCTATATAAACTGTACCCTCGAAAAAGAATACTTAGTTTAGACGATGATCATAGTCGACAATAATATAAATAATTACAAAAACGTCGAGTAGTGCGCTATGTGAATATGCGGGCCTTTAACTTGGTAGTCTAACGGTCTTCCCGTTAGACATCTCCCGATTATCGTGAGCACAACCTAAGCTGAAATTTATAAAATAAAAAAATTGTTAAGTTTAATCAGATCAGCAAAGTGCATTGCAGTATTAGGTTTGTTAGGACTAGTTTTACAGCAACCCATTAATTTGGCTGTTGCTCCTTACAAGTTTCGTTTTATCGAGTAGAGTAATATTTTGAAATTGGACGGTCACTGGGAGTATTGACGCAGATTATATCCTGCAGCCTTGTGTCCGACTGGTTTTTAATTGCGGCCTGGGCGTGCGTTCGCCGCGCTGATTTAGAGCAAATTGAATGCTTCGAGCCTCTCGCGTCCCGTAACCGACATCTCATTCGTCCGCAGACAAGCCACCTATCAATTAACTAGCACTCGAATTGACTAGGTGCTGCGTTGCTTTCAAACTACACTAGTGTTAAAAACCTTGTTATTATACGAAGAATTTGATCCCAAGTTAATTTAAACAAATGTATAACTGTTAATTTAAAAAAATTTAATCGCGTTGTTGTAAGCATACTTGTTTGCACAAACTAGTTTATCACGACCATTTAAAATCCATTGCTTGAAAATGTGTTATTATTATTTTTTTGGCTGTAAACTGATAGTAAACTATTACAGTCAGTTTACATCCAAAAAAATGTATGCAAACACGACATTATGACACATACTAATGTGTCATAAATTCATAATGAAGAGAATCAGTAAACTCAAAATATTGTCAAACTTGTTAAGCTCCTAAAGCGAGATTTATTTAAAAGATTTAAAGCCTTCGGGATTGGCTACTAATATTTTATGATTTTAAATCGTTTTCAAATCACACTACTACTAACCACACGATAAAATGACTAGAATAGAATTCAAGATATATCAATATTCATGATACTCCTACGCTTGAAGCCTGCTGGTTGGCTACACTAGCGGACATGGTATGTGAAATGTAAGCAGTTGAATCAAGTGAAAATAGCTATTATAACTCTGATCTAATGTAGAAACCTCGCGGTTGGAGTGTGAATTAAATTAATTGTGCTCCACGTCGGATGTGAGAGATGATGGTATTGTCGTAACGGCAGCTTTTCGCAAGTAATTGCATGTATGAATATTAAATGAATAGCAGATTATTTTGTGTACTGTCAGTTAATATGATGACAGCACAATGAGAAATATTCGGTTGGTTGGCGGCTGACGTCTTCTCAGTCTACTTTTTGTACAAGAGCGGTTGTCAAAAGCTTTACGATACATCTAGTAACAGATGGCGATCTCAATAGTCAGTATGAATATTTTTAATGAACTGTAAATTTTATTATTCGTATTGAGATTATTCTAACGGATATAAAACTTAGGTTAATGGCTTTATATACATATGTACGATATTTTTCAATAAAATAATTGAAAGGTAGCATAAAGAAGAATCTACCCGAACTTTAAGATTGTGGACATAAGGCAAATCATCGAAGTCATCAAAAGTTGTAGCTTTTTAAATAAATCGTGATTAGAATTAACATGATCATTCACTTTATTTATCCTTTTTGTATGTTGACGTTCCGATTATGGCGCACCGGCTGACGCCAAAGCACATGGCACAAGCTGGATAGTAATTTTCGTTTTGTAGATTAAAGATTCCCTGTATTTAACGTGGCGAATACCGGTTAAAACAAAAAAGAGATTTCCACTAAGAAATCTTGCAATTGCATATAGGTAAAAACTTGTAGATGTTATATTTTACCTTTGATGATGTCAATCGTGAATTCTAATCTCGGTAATAATACGATCACGAAATCAATTTTGCAGTTTAGACTTTAATGATTTATCTCAATTATGTTAATATATACCTACACAGAAGAAAACTAATTATCGACCCACTTTAAGCCGTACAAGTAACGATATTTAAAATTGTGAGTAATAATCAAGCTAAAAAAACAACAGGTTGCACTCCGGGAGTGCCGGCAGAAGTGAAAACTTGAATATTAACGTTGTGCACTTTTGATATTTTGGAATGGTTAGGGAATAATTTTGCACGAATTGCTTTAATTATCAGTATAAAAGTACTATCATTTATGTGGTAAAATACAATATTCATTTATTGCGCTATCGTACATAAACATGACAATTCTCCCTCCGTCTTACGAATTTTCGATCAGGTCATGTGTCATGACGCGAGTTTAACATTTTTTACCCATCACAAAAAAAGTGCACAACGCCGCTAAAGAAGTTTTCACTTCAAAAATATTAAAACATGAGTACGTCCAATTCATATTTTTATATTTAAGTCCAAAACTCTCCTTTTGATACTGTTTGTCACTTCTTTATGTAATACTGATACTTTATTTATATTTTAATATTATACTTTATGCAGTCAATGATTTGTGTACCTAATAGCCGTAAAGTTCCGATTTTTGAATCACTGTAGCATTATGCGTATGCTATACCTTTGTCAAATAATAATAGAAGACCTATACCTAGGTGTAAAATACATGATGCCTCACTAGGTTGTTTATCTAGTTAAAGTAATATTTTATTTCTGATTCGTATATGATTTAAAAGATTCTGCAGTATGTTGATAGTCTGTTTACTTACATAGATCATTGCCAATGATCACAAAACAAATTAATTTAATTTGAGCTGAGAAACCTATTTCATGGTAAGCTTAGTCTTAAAATACAGTACCTATCGTTTCTAGTGAATATGATTCGCTGCGAATTTAAGTAGGTATTACGTAATTTTATGGGAAATTGAAAGGGTCGCACGGTGTTATTGACATTTCAATAGACCAGAAAGAATTTTAGTAAAAATAAAAACTCACAGTAGTTAACAAGGACACGTAATATCGACATCTCGTCACGGTCAGGTTTTTATACTTACAAATTGCAGTCGGTTCGTTAATTGGTCAAAATTGGAAGTCGGATGACTAGTGTTTTTGGTAGTGCGAAGTGCGCGCGCGACGTAATGATAAGCCGCGAGGTAATGGCGGCTAGTGCGCTCCTGCTGAGTCAGCCCAACTAAACGGTGATGGCGCCTCCAGGTAGCCGCGCACTCTTCCTCAATCTTAACGCCTAATGTACAGTTTGGCTTGAAAATTACCAACCAGACACATAACCAACTCATTTTTATGTAACTGGTTGTCCTTGTTCATAGTACAGCGTATCGATCGGAATTGTCTCTGAACAGAAATGGTGCTCTAGAGATTAACAAAGCTGTGTGTGCCAAACTTCAGTGGATTTATGCAGGATTCACTACTTGCACGGTGATTTGATGCACATATTACTTGTTTTTACAATATTTAGCTAACTACTTATTATAAATTGCGTTATAGATAAAATGGTTAAGTAATATTGTCTTCTGTTTACGCGAATGTTATTCATAGTCTAAGATTGTGTATTGTTTGCGATAGTGCGAACTATAATCAGGCAAGATACTACAAGACAGACCTCACGGTCAGTTACGCATAAAAGGTTTACAAAATAATGTAAGACTATTACTGTGTTTTATTAATGTTTTGATCAAATCGATGATAGGTACTCCGCCGAATTCTTCTTTGGACATAATATATAAGGCCTTTAAGTGACATCAAACGATATGTGCAAAAATAAAGGAGACACACAAATCCTTACACTTGGTCACACGATTGGGATCATCTCTTTATCTATTTTAAATTTCTGGCACGTACGCCTCCTTGTTTGATTGTATTTCACTTAATCCGTCCGTTCCGCTCATTCTCTATGGTAATTCATCGGCGGTATTGTTTTATTTTGTTACAGTCGCCAATACAGGCAACAATATTAGTCAAACACGTTCACGCTACTATAGTCTTTACTTAATGGGTGCACTGGCTATAGTCGTATAAGGACGTGGAATTTTGATGATAAACGCAGCTAGTTCGGGTGCCGACCCTACGCATCCGGTTGAACCACTCTCGTTTGCACCTTGTCAGCGCTACTGATTCTATCTTTGAGTCTAATTGCTGATATTCCATTAAAGTAATAAATACGCTTCGCCTTCTCACCTTCTTATTAGAGTTGATTACTGCACTCTTCTGTTTCTATTATGTCATGAGTTGTTAATGTTTGACGAGATTGCTCGGCTTCTTTCGTTGTGTTAACAATATTCGTGAGATTTGATGTTTCACAGGTGTGTAAGGGTATCATCAGAATTGAATGAATAATTAGACGTAGACGGTTGTTAAAGTACATTTTATTCGAGCACTTAATGGATACCGGTGTTTTATAATACGTAACAGGTTGCGGGGTGATAAAAGCGTTGTTTCACAATTCAACCACGTGTATGCATGACACGTATCTAAGTGATGTGTTATAATAAGATAGTATTTCTTCAGAACAAGGAAGTTCACACCGCATTTAGTCATACATACATTTTTGTATGTTTACGCGTAAGTTCTCACACACGCATCAGATTGTCACGCGAGTGGGACGATAATGTGCTTACGCCGAAATTCTTGTGAGATAGTAAAAGCGACGCAACGAGCGGGAGGAATTGAAAAGCAACATTTATAATATACGACGACAGCTTCTGTAAAGTTCTAAAATATTCTTGTGATACTAATACAAACATTTTAATTATGATTATTTCTCATAATAACGTAACAAAACTGTGACGCGAAAATATAATTCATGAATTCGGTTTTCTAAATTTATGTTTATATTTATGTAACTAAATCCATGAAAGAAAAGCTTATTAAGAAATCTGTAATAACGAATATCTACTGATTAATATAATCACCATACGCTCGTAAAACCGCCTTAAGTTTTAGCCTTAAAGTCATACAATACAGCATCTCAGTCATCTACCGCACGCCCGTGGGCAGACTACGTGTAATGACACGATCGCTTCATGCTGATAACAATAGATAACAGTGTCAGTCATGCTTCGAATAAAACATCGCCTATTTAGGCGCAAATTTTGTACCAACATGCTATATCATTCCTTATATCCTGATCCTAAAGAATAATTAAAAGTATGGAATGCTAGGTACCGCTCGCAGCGGCACTCGCACGGTTTATTGAAAATAAAATTAAATATCGTTTAAAAGACACGCACGAATTTAATTTGTCTTTTGTCACAGGAAAAGTAGCCCACAGTCATGTTGTTTTGGTTTAGTTATCTTCATTATACATATAATATAATCAGTTGTTTTTTGCCATGCAGCAAAACAAAGAAACAAGTCGTCGTATTTATAATTGTAGTTAAAATTTGTACAATAATAAATGTAAACTCATTGCTACTGGAATTGGCTACTTGTATTCTACGAAGATATGTCTGTCACAAGCTGCTGAAAAATGTTATGCAAATCTTAGGATTTACAACTTTGTAATGACATTCTAAATTCTGTCCCACTAGTAGACACCATATTTTAGGAACCTAAATCACAAACAAAGAGATGCCTTTACGTGACCAAACTAAAAAAATCTTTTATGTGATCTCATTCCAAATATTCATAGATTTTAAACCAAATCAATACATATGCGTGGAAGACATTGATGACACGATAAGAATATAAAGTTTACTATCGCACGATTGTTCCATATTCGATAAGCGTGCGATGTAAAGATGTTGGTGAGGAATCATTCATGATTTTATGCCAAGAGTATAGTCAAGGGTGTTTTAGGCATAATAAGGTCTCTTTGTTATCGAACAAAAATAGCAAGTCTTGTCCCTTTATTTACTTTGCATATAACCTTAATGCGATATTTGTGTCAAAAATATTTTTTGGACTTTGTGTTATGTGAGGAGTGCAAATTTAAATAATGCGACAAAAATAAAATGATTTTGCATAGGTATCAGCGTATATGTATTATATTACTATTTTAAGGTTAATATTTATTTATTTACTTAATTACATATATAGAAGCCTATACATATACATATTTAGAGGCGGTAAGGTCCGAGCTACGCCAGGTCCTAGTGGAAAATGGAAGGAACGACTTGTGCACCCCAGTGCCGGGCACGCCACGATCGTGGCGGTAAGTCCCGTTTTTGAGGAGTGCCTGGAGAGGCGGCAATGTGCCCTCACCTTCCGGCTGACACAGGTAATAACTGGCCACGGTTACTTTGGCCAGTTCCTGTGTCACATAGGCCAGACTGCGGCAACTGCCGCGACGTTTTTGAGGACACGGCGCTGCATACTTTGGCGGATTGCCCCGTCTGGGCATCGCATCGCTGTGAGTTGATCGCGGCAGTCGATATGGTTCCCCTTTCGCTCCCGGCCGTGGTTCAGTCCATGCTTCGGAGTGAGAAGTCGTGGAACGCCGTCGCCGTGGAAGGAGGCGGCGGAGCGGGAGAGGGAGCGCTTAAACCTTCTCCTCAACCGCAGAACCGGGTGCCGGAAGGCGCGAGATGACCTCCAGCCACCCTGAGGTTTTACCTGGGGGTGGTGGGCGTCGTGGGCATGCCCGCCACCCGATCAGCACCAGGTCCGAGAGGCGGCGTGCGTGTTCCCACGCGGGCTTCTCTATCGTGTCCGTCCCCCCCTCAGGTGGACAGTAGGGATTAAATTAGTGGTGCCCAAAGGGTAGGTCTATTTGTGTAGGGGCCTGCCGTTTCATACGGCGGGCCGAAACCTTGGCGGGGTCCCGATTGCAATTGAAAGCGATTCGCGTGGCTCCGCCTATTGCGGTTATGTGGAGAAATATCGTTGTAGGTTTAGTCGATATTATCGGGATGTCGCTCACCATCTTTCCCCGGTGAGTCCGACATAACCACTCTCTCGCCCCGCGGAGAGGTATGCGTCAACGCATTTCCCAACGTTAAAAAATACATGTACATATATTAATAAATATATGTATGTATAGGCATATACACAATAGTGTTTTAAGCTGTCCTTTGACAGCGGCTCGCATATGAGGCGCTCCATTGTGTACCTCTATTTACCAGCGCCTCGGATACGAGCCACCAAGTGCACGCCACTTTAGACCTTTACTAACCTTAACGCTTAAAACTGATTGTTTATTGGCTACGAAGGGATTTTTTGGGTAAAGGACGTATCGTAAAAAAAATTACGAAAATATAAACGTACGACAGGGTAATGTAGATTATAGTTTTATATTTAAACGTTATCAACTAAAACGTGCAATAAAATTTATGTTAATTTCGCAATTGTAACATACTTGGTTTAGCACGCAGCTTCGCTTGTGTTAATGTACATTTTGTCATTAAATTTCTATTCATCGGGAACAGTACGGGTAGCTACCTTTTCGGGATGAAAGATGCTAATATGCGAAATTTTATTATGATCGTTTTGACGCTAAAACTACACGTAGGTACCTAGTTCTAGCGTCAAAGCGTAACAATCAAACAAACTCACGTTCGTTTATTTATAATATTAGTTAGAATTTATCATGGCAGTATAATAATAATAATATTATAATAATAACTTTATTTACACAAAAAAATATTGTAGGGTTTTTACAATAGTATGTTACATCGATAGAATAATTTTGATCTACAATTTCGTGGGAGGAGTACTGTTCTCCTAGTATAAAAGCAGTAATAGTCTAATACTGAGATAAGTAGTTGGACTGCTATGCAAAGGTTTTAAGTCCAATTTTAGGGTGACCTATGGCTTTTGCTAAATAACGTGCATAATAAATAGTTAAATACTGATGCTTTCACCTTCACTATTTACTGAAGGTGAATCGGAATCGGGCGAAAACCATTAATATATTTTTTTCGAAAAGGAGTAAAGTGGAGTTTTCCAATACGGACTGGGCGCTGACCCAGTAGTGGACTACGTTACAATTCTTCACTTGTTGAAAGAATACCCGTGACTAGCGGTGGTACAATTTGTAAACAGGGCAGATATTGTAATATATTATTATGTATATTGTATACTTCCTTTATCGTGATTCATAGTTAATGCTAAGTATTTATAAAAAAATATCAAGTTATAAAAATAGGTATAATAATAATAATAGCATTTATTTGCGAAAATGTGGTATAAAAGTTGGTACAAGTTTGAGTAAACAGAACAGCACATTTCGCCAAGTAATGTTGTCATGCAAATGTTTTACAAGTATAGATACACAAAAATCAAAACGAATTAGAAATAAAATGAATAAAAAGGTAAATGACAAAGAAAATAAAATAATATAAATCAAATCATAGCAATAACTTACAAAATTAAAGATGAAAATTATAGATGCTAAAAGTAAAAAAAAATATACATTCCTTGTGTGGTGCTCGTCAGAGTAGGCGTTTAGGCAAATGTAGTCTTTCACTATCTGCATATATAATATAAAATAAAAGTATGTAATTCAAATGCATCGCAGCGCACCACAACGAACCGGAGATGTGCGGAATCTACTCCGGAGGCACTTAATGTGGGCCTCGTTTAAGTAAACAAGGTACACGTCTGTGAGTAGGCTCCATGTCTTGTTTTTATCCGTCTTAGTCCGCCGCTCCACGCTTGTTATCTTGTTATCCTATCTTAGCAAGATTGTGCCTTTTTGTGCAGCTGATGTACTCAATGTATGCACATATTTCTCTCATTTTGAAAACCACCAAGTAACTACACAATGTTCCAATTGAGCTCATCCTAACTACCAATGTTTTTTACGTTGATCAACGTAATTTTTCTTGACATAATGTCGAGACAAGACAAAATAATAAATTAATATGTGCAGCAAATATCTAGATTGTCATCGATACCATTCTTGCCCTTGTCTCTGTACTGTAAGTAACAATAAATAGTAAGGGTTAAAGAAAGTCACGTTTTTCCTGAGCACCATTCGCGGTTACAATACTGTCAACGTATATGGCGTTAACGAAGCTAAAGGTCTCCCTGGTTCCGACCTGCTATAAACTGCTTATTATGTCTAAATTAAGATTAACATGAGTTTGTTATCAACCAAATTTCATCTAAATCTAAATAGTAAGGATATTTACAATGATTTGTCATTATTAAATTTTCATTTTATATTCCAAGAACTACTGTTATTTGTATAATTAATTTACCCTTTACTTTTATGTTAATTAGGAACGTAAACTATAATTTCCTTTGAACCTTGCGACCCGCAGTGGGTATAAAGTTGCATTAAAGCCGTTGCTATTCTGCGTTAAGCTTATAATAGAGAGTCAGGCGAAAGCGACAGCGCTATAGCCTTTATGAGGGTGCTCTGTGCGAGGAGTATCGCGGCGCTCTGCTCACCGTCGCGAATAATGTAAAAAATATTTTCTCTCCATCACCGCTTACGAATTGCGAGCCCCGCCGACCGTTTTCCGCTGAGTTAAACTCTCATTACTTTTCTTTGAAAAAGAAGTTAGCTTTTATAACCGCGCGGTAGTCTAGAAAGAAAACTCTATTACAATGATGGCTTTCACTGGGACGCTTCGTATGCCAAACTCTTTCAGCAGGCATCTTTTTATTCGCTAACAATTACAGGACATTAAGGGACATTATGAAATCGGAGCGCGGGCGAAGTATCGTGAACGTTTAATGATAAAGCGGACGGCTGCGGCGGTGGCTTTGGATCGCAAATCTCGCTTTAAGTCGACGTACGAGCAATGGCTTCGATAATAAAATTAATTATGAAATTTATAGCACCGGCCTCTGCTGCGGCGGTCGTTTCTGACGCGAGAGCTTTTGTCGTTCAAATGTGTACCATCTTAATCGACAATTTACGAGGGCCGTTTAGCGAGACAGGAACGATTCCAATGTCCTATCCGGTCATAAAAGCTGACTCGAATCAAATTATAATCGCAGGATACATTATTATTTAAAGATTGTAAGGTTAAACCTTTTGTCGCCATTAAGTTACAGCGCATAAGCCTTTCAGCGGTACTACAAAAGGAACTTAAATATCCAGATGAAAGTATTGAATGCATATTTAATGACTTATAGCTTTTATGGCCTTATTTGTGTTATGTTAATAGAAATAAACTGTTAAGCTATGTTTAGCACCGACTCTATAACGTATAGTTATGTTAGAATAGCATTGTGGCGGGGTCGCGAGCGTGTTTGCCTACGGCGTGTCCGCGGGCCGCGCACAGGTCATCCATATGTCGCGAGATCGTCGCATATTGAGCGCAAGTTTATGCTGACCCTCGAATATATTGACGTCGATCATGACTATGATTTACCTGTAAACGTTAGACATTTAATACGTTTGACTTTATTCTAAAACTAGGTTCTCCATATTAAATAATTATAGATAGAATAAAGCCAAGTATATCCATGACTTAAATTGGTTTAGTTACATCTAGATGTAGAATTTTTTATTCGGTTTTACCTGCGTCATATGTTGAGAAAGGTATATTGATAATGAGGTCTCGGATTCGAATATTAGGTCCGGCCAACAAAAACGTTATTCCGATTTTTGGTACAGAATTCGTTGTAGCGTCGTTCGTCTAGAGTTAGGAATTATTTTTTGTACTCGTGCCTCAGGTAAAAACGTAATTCTCTCTCCATTTATCTAATAATTATAATGAGCTAAATGGTTCAAATTTCTCTGAAAATAAAATCCATTAACAACACTCTTATTTTTTTAACTTAACTATTTACTTATTCCACAAGACTACATGGTAATTATTTAATAAGTAACCGTATAGTGCGCCCTTGCTCCCACTAAATTGTTAAAACGCTTCTCTATGTTACTATCACCACCATTGTTCAAAGAAAAGTGTTATCGCATGGAAGACGACCTAACGAATAATTTATCGTCGACAAACAACCAATTGGCTCTTTCATGCGCTCGTTAGTCAAAGTCAATTGAGTTTTTGTAGCTGTTAACCCTTAAAAAATCACCTTCCTTTGTATTTTATATTTTTGCACGCTTATTCAATGATAGGTATCGGTTTTCACCATAGTTTCAACTTTATTGAAATCTGACGGTACCTTATGGTTTTTACGCTTTCGTATCAATAAACTGAAGCAATAAGGTTTTAAATCGACTCTGTCAGTAGTACTACTCAAAGCAATCATCGTATTAACATGAGTAGTTGTCGAGAATTGACTGATTGCCTGTTCAATATACCCGTTCGTATTTAATCACCCTCAAATTGACGCAATTAATGGCTCTTAAACGGTAGGAGTTGTATAATTGTTTATATGAATTGTTTCTCTATTGACTCGTTAAACTATGTTATTTTAGGTGATGTTTGGAACTTAATTAAAATTTTATAATCTTCTTTTTATTACATATTTAACAATTTAAAATTTAACCGCCTTAATAAACGAGTCTTTGATTTAAGCTTGAATTTAGGCAACGCTGATAGTTAAGATGGAATATTTACTAGCTATATCCGTCAAACTCGAAGTGATGTTAGTAGTTTCGCCGAATTAGCATAACGCATTCACTAACAAGACACGTTCAACTACAATTGCGTTCGCGAAAGAACCCTACTCAAACAACCCATTTCTATTTTAGGTCGCAACCGCTTGTTTAATGTTCGGCCCGTACAACCACGTCGGCTAACACTTAACGCTTTTTGCATACGAAAGCGTCCAACGTTTACCTCCCAGTGTCTCTTGTTATTACGCTACTCAGTATTCAGGTCGAGCTAAGTTGAAGGTCGCCTTTCTGCTCGAGATAACGAACAACTAGTTCTTTTTATTCGTTTATTTACAGCTACAACTCGACTCATAACATTGTATTCCAAATACACTCGCATTCCTATTTTGCATTCTTATGACGGACACATGAAAACGGTTTGATCTGTCTGTTTCGATGAAGTATTGCTGTCCATCAATCTAAAGCCGTTGTGGAGTTACAAATCCATTTCCCCTGTCGTTGTATAAACTGACCCGAGTAGCTCAAATAAAACTTTACGCGCTGCCACAAAATAGCCCATAAAAGAACAACTACGTAGAACGTAAATACTTAGATAAACGACTGCACTTAATCCGGGAGTTAGAATGTTGACAAGGAATGAAGGCGATCAAATATAAAAAGAGCCGGGCATTTTATTCCATTAATCCACGTCATGTTGAATGTATTTATAACAAAGCTAGCACTTAATAACTCAGGTCGGGCCACGATCGAGGCGCAGCGCATCTAGTGAAACGTCTAATCATTGTGTGGGTTGCCGTAATTGAAGTGGTGGATCGTCCCTTTGCTTTTATCTTAATTTTATTCATTCCGAGCGCAGTGATGGTTAATATTGCTGTGACCGCTTGTCACTTTCAATAACTAGTTGCCGTTAATGAGATTGTGCACCTGTTGCTAACGAATTATGACAAATTATAAAATGGATAGCTAGGTAGTCGTGTACTGGTTTATAATTTGTTTCTAGTTCTTCAGAGTCGTCGACGAGTTGGCTTTCAAAATACTTTTGATAATTGACGTATTGTGTTTTAAGGGTAGAAAATAATTAGTTAGGCTGTTTGTTGCGTGACTAGCACTACGGGATGGATAGCGTGCCTAAGATACGATCACCTTGTGCTGCCGAATTTCATGAGAATCTTATTTACTAGCCGAAGGCGCCCGCGCCGGATCCGATGTTGTAAATTATCGAATTATACTGAACCCGCCAGAGCGTGCTTGTGCGTGTTTATTTAATTTTGGAAATGTTTTGTTCCTATTAAGGTTGCCTTTTATACCCATGCAATGAATTGCAGGAGTGTGGGAACGCACACAATAATACTGTTAAGTCATATGCAGCCACACTTGAAATCGTTTGTGGTCACGAATTTAATTTATAGGTGTCGAGTTGTTAATGTTCAATTACCAAACAATTTTATCTGTGCGTGTAACTTAAAAGTTGATTTACAATTGATTTACATTTTACTCCATTTAAATTTAAGGATAGAATCAAAATTAGCCAATATTACTGTCCTAAAGATACTTTAGTAACATACATAGGTGTGTTAAAACCCCTGACTTAACAGCTGTCTGCTGTCCGTTCATCAGTTGCGTGGCGCCAAAAATACGAATTCGCTAAGCACAAATGGCACTAACGGGAGTGGTGTAAGTACTTATTCATAGAAATAGAAAGTTACGTAGATTGTTTTCCGATTAATAAACGATTCTAAGAGCATCTGTAATGAAGCTAGATATGTGATTAATTACGCAATTATAGCAATTTACAAGCTCATGTATCGTTATTGAAACAAATTAATTAGTCTTTTATGAAAGCCTTACAACGGTAGTGAATGCCAGAATTTTTTGACAACATTAGAGAAATCTCAAGCACGGCATGCTTGAGCATGCCGTGCTTGAGATTTCTCTCTTTGATCTTCCTAATTTTGCCAAAAAATTCTGAGAAGCAGTAGTATGGAATTGTGCCCGGTATAGCAATAGGCGTGTCTCCCATTACGTGGGACCTCAAAATATAGCTGGCAAAATGTGAGTGTCATAATCGTCTGCCTACTCCTTTGAGTGAGGCGTGAGGCTATGAATGTATATTAATAGTGTTATTTTGAAATTATTTACTACTAGCTTTTGCCCGCGGCTCCGCTCGCGTTAATTTAGAATTTGACAATCAATTCGGGTTGTACTCTGCTTGTAATAATATAATTCAATCATGATTCGAAAGACACGTGGCGCCATCTATTATCATAAGAACCTTATTATTGTTTTCCTTGGGACCTGTAATTTTTTTCAGGATAAAAGGTAGCCCATGTCCGTTTCTGTACACCTGTCAACGTATATGCAAAATTTCAGGATGATCGGTTCACTGGTTTAGGCGTGAAAAGGTAACAAATAAATGTACTCATTTTCGCTTTTATAATATTAGTTAGGATATTCTCTTCTAACTTCGTATATAACGAAAATACATTGCGTTTGAGTACAAGTATTCTCTTTGGTAGTGATCGTGCCATTTCAGAGGGATTGCTTAATAGCTTCACGTAGCGAGCCGATACTCGGGACCAAAGTGCATCGGATTGCCGGTTACATACCGAATTATGTGTCGCCGTGAACTGGATCGGTACTCGATCTTCTATACTTACACAAAATAGACGAGTTTGTATGCATGATGTCCGACGTAAATGTGCTTCTCGTATGCACTCTATCTGAGTGCAACATTTTGAACGGATACCGGTTTTGTAACAATGCTTGCGGATTACGCGACATCGAGGTCGATGTCTTGCCCCCTTCTTCTGATATAACTTGACGATTTTGATCTACTTTTACTCTAAATGGCAACTTATAATATTTATATAATAATCACGTATGTTGTAGACATTTGTGTTTCATTCTTCATAAATGGATATGAGTTAGTGACTGGTCTATATATTTTTGGTGTATAAAAACGAGTATATGAGGAATGTGATGAGAGTGAATGAAGCCAGATAAGTGTGTCAGGATCGTAGCAAAGAGAAATCCGTAGTCTCTGTCTTCCCCTCTGGGAAACAGGCGTGAATCTATGTATGTTGCATATTTATTTTCACTACTATGTATTTCAAAGCTGTTGGTCTTCCTAATACATAAATACATAAATAAATAAATAAATAATACACCACCACCTGGTTGTACTTTAGGCTAGCTCCTGCCAGCGTATATTAGTTATATAAATTAAATATGATAGAGAGAATTACAATTTAGTGGAACAAGCCCCATTCATATGTCAAAGATGCCGAATTATATATTGACCTCAGGTTAGTCACGAGTTCCACCATATCAGATAGTTGCAACGATATTTTTTGCTAACAATATATTATCGTTAATCTTGATAGTTACTGATTTAAAAATTAAGTCTCACGTGTGTTTAATTCTAAGTTTATAACCTACTTTTATTACCCAAAAAATAAACCAAGGGAGTTTCTCACAATAACCTTGTTAGTAATAACAATAACATGTAGGTCAGAAATATGACAAGTAAGTTCCTATATAGAGGTATTATCTTGTTAAGCGATCTCTGCGAACCGTGAATAGTTTTTTGTCGTTTGTACACGAGCCTAAATTATGGCGCGTCATGTAGCTAGCGACTCGATGGGCTCTGAAAGAATTATTGCAAGTCGCTGGGTGCATCTCCCGTTTCGCACGCCCGCCTCACATTGTTATTAAGTTCAGAGGTCGCTTTGTTTATGAGTCAACGCTTTCGAAAGGTAACACGGCGGGCTTGCGAGTGAAAACATCGTTCCGAAGACACCGATGACATACAATTGATAATGTAAATATTGCGCTTAACCTGTGCCCGAGAACACACTTTTCAACAAGATTTGGGTCTCGAATAACCAATCAGAATTGATATAAAACTATATTTATTACTACGTTGAATTTATTGAGAGCTGTATTTGTAAATCTTGCGCTTATAAGGTTACCGTCTAAACTTTTCTGTTGATCTTTTGTCGCAACTTCATCTATTACGATATCCATTAAAGGAAGTTAGAATGAAATGGCAGCGTTTAATGCCGAACTCGTCGATCGGAAACCGTAAGGTCATTTATGATTGTATTCTTAATGTCCGATTGCGCGAAAGTCTAGTCACGGCGCACTACAAGCAAATGTTGGGCGACATGTTTGTTGGGGGCACGACAATTCACTTTCGATAGTGGTCGTGCGCCTCTCGGCCTACGGACTCAAATGCTTGCCATAGTTGGTGCACTATCTGGATTATGATCAACGACCACAATTGTGGGGCGGGTTACCTATTGCACATCGGGCAGCTGTTTGCTTATTGTCTTGCGTAACTCAGTGAAGCCAACTGGATGATAATTTGCTCGCCCGCCCCGGCTTTCATTATCGTCGGGGCTACTTCGTGCGTGTTTAATTTAATTTTCTTGGTCGAGTCACATTCTTATTAGGTAACTGTAATTAGTAATTTACCAAAATGTGTGGACTTTATTAAGCTCTCACTGAATATAGAATTAATTAGAGTTTCACTTGAAACTTCTGATATTTGCTTCAGCAGGAGTGCTGTAACTAATAGGCGGGTCAGCAATAACCTGATCCAAATTATATTCCAGCATGTAGTAATAATAATATAAAGCAATAAGTCATTTGTTATCTACCCATAAAAAGTTTTATTCTTATGTTCGCCATCTTTACTGGCTGACGGTTGTTCAAATGTTACTAATCTTTTGCGGCACGACATTGTTGTAAAATAAAATGACGTAGTTGTAGGTCTCTGATGGGCCAAATTGTGCACTGGCTATTTTGTACAGATTTTTGTTTTACCCGAAGTTGTATTACCCGAAGGAAAATACTATTTAAATTTATATGATATTATCTTGTGTATTTGTTCTTTTTATGGCAACGTCGTTGAAAATGTCACACAACATAAATAAATCATAATGTGTAGAAACGCTTAAACTGAATAAATGTTAATAATTTTTACTGTTATTGAACGTATAAAGTTTTCATTGTAATTCTAATTTTAGAACTACAGACCTCCGCTTGTAAAATATTTATGATAATTTTAGCATAAGCTACAGTACCTCTGTGGCTTAGCGTTAGTGAATGCGATAGCAGTCGCATTCACTAACGCTAAGCCACAGAGGTACTGTACATGACGTCATGGGTTCAAGTACTAATTCGGGTAAAGTGATATTGGGTTTTTTGTCAAGAATATCTCCTGAAATCATATTTCAAAAGTCATGTAATATCTCCCTTCTCTATCTACTACTTCAAGGATAGATGCATAAGGCTATGTAAGCATTTAGATCTTGCAGCTGACGTTAATTTTATATTCGAACTAGCTGTGCCCGCGGTTTCACCCGCGTTTATGATTACTGTGCCGCCTATATGCGTCATAGCGTGATGTTATATAACCTATAACTTTCCTCGATAAATAAGCTATCCAACACTAAAATAATTTTTCGATTCGAACGAGTAGTTCCTGAGATTAACGTCTTCAACCAACCAACCAAACAGACAAACAAACAAACAAACTCTTCAGCTTTATACTATTAGTATAGATCAGTTATGTATGTAACATCAATAATATACAAGGGTTCTTAAAACCCAAAAAGCCAATAAGTACATAAATACTTACAAGTCATTTACCCAACTCGTAAGAGACAGACAGTGAGAGTGAGTGTGTAGTAACTAGCAATGAACAAGGGCATGCGATCCGTTGACTCAACGGTCTAATAAAGCTTCGTCCTCTCCGTGGAATGTCGGGGTAAGCCGATCCTGTAAATGAGTGAGGAGGAATCCCGCTCGCTCGTGGTCACGCGAACCACCTGACACTGCCACTATCCTTTGTTGTGTATAGTGCGTCTATACACTCGCACCTACATCGTGACTTAATCAGATTCCACATTTATAACGTCTTTCATGCCTTTGTTTTATTACATGGCTCTATTTGGTTTTATTATTTAACACACGATTTTTGATTTATCATCTTAATACACTAAACTTTTTATATAAGAAGTTGGCACTTTTTTGGGCGTAAGGTTGTTGACGCTCTCAGATTCTGTCTTCTGCATATAAACCTGAAAATGAGATAATGACTAATAAAACGAGAAGTAGAGTACTTTTTCGTTATTTTATAGATCCACTATTATACTAATGTGGTTGTTGATCTGATAATGTTAACATTATATACATTAAACATTACCTTTTCTACTTATGTAGATAAGGTGAGAGAGTATCAGTCGACAATCGAGCTGGCACGTGTTGCCATATAATTATATATCTAGTGAGTTTGTGAGGCACTTGAAAATAACTTATGTGATTTATTTAAAACTTATTCATAATTACATTTCCATCTAACACATTGGAAAAATCTTTTTATTTATTTATTTTAATTTTGATATTTTACGGCTATCCCTATTGACTAATATCGTAAGAATAGTATAAGTAAGCCAATCACAAGTTTTTATTGATAGGAAGCATAATAAAAATCAAGTGAAACAAGCCAAGTACACACTTTTATGGTTACAAGATGCTTAATGATATCATTATAAAAATTAAAAATTCAACAAAAATTAAACAAAAAATACATAGCTCAATTTATTTGTAAAATCTATCAGTTTGTCTTACATTTGTTTTCTATGCGTTCCATACAATATTTTCTAGCTACTTTCATTAAAAAATAGTGGCGCACTGACAAACTACATTTACGCGTGTACACTAAAACTAAAACCTATTCCAGTGACGAGAATGCGGCGCAAACTTTCCCCTAGGGAAAGATTAACGTGAGATATAAAGGTGAGTGCTCACTGCCACTCGTGTTAACCGACCGATGGTTTTATTGGCTCTAAGCCTTAGTGACAGGCTTGTGATTTCGTGAGGTAATGAATTTGAACAGCAGCCTCCCAATGTGTGTCATTAATTCCGATGGAGCGGCTTACACATGTGAAAATTAAAAAACCTTATCTGTATTGTATTTGCACTTAAATTGTCGAAGTTGGATCTTGTGAAGATCTTCACGTATTGTTACGTACTACTTTCAACTATCT
Organism: Catocala sponsa; assembly: GCA_963564715.1. Taxonomy (NCBI): domain Eukaryota; kingdom Metazoa; phylum Arthropoda; class Insecta; order Lepidoptera; family Erebidae; genus Catocala; species Catocala sponsa. Next base: position 12,278,837 of record OY751338.1, on the reverse strand, counting down.
GGTTTTTATAGTAGATATTTAAAATATTTATCAAACGTTAGTTATAACATGAAAATAAAATATTATATCAAGGAAGGACTTATAGTAATTATGTGTATGTATAAAGATACTTCACCGCTTATTATTGGCAGAAGCGCGTCGCGTGTGCGCCAGACTTTTGTGTTTGAGCTAATCTAAAATAAAAAAAAATCTTAGATTAATCCTGCCTTAAACGCCACGCACGAAATGTAGATTACGTCACATCCCAGTTTAGTTAGTTTATATCCTAGCCGCTGAAAATACGTTTGATGTTCCAGGTGCCTACTGTACACATAATTATTTTGTGGTCTGGCTCGTAATATTCTTACATTACTTAACGCAAGTCTTACATATATAGCGAAAGCATATAGGAACTAGGTAGTCATAATACGAGTACATGATTGAAAAGCTACAGTACTGCGAGTTTAGGGACTTTAGGGTTATAATACGCTGTTAGAGGCTATTTTTCTTTAGTCAGAGCAATAGTTGTAGAATGCATGAATTGCATACCCCGTCACTTGTATAACAAACGAAAAAAAAAGAGTATCGGGTTAATTGTCAGTCTATTAAGACTGTGCCGAGCGAAATGTGCCAAAACAGGCGGTCACAGCTAAGTTGATGAAATCAACACTTTTTGTTTAATACAAATATAAAATATACATTTACCATAATAATGAATGTGTTTACATTTACTCCGTGTAAAAAACTTAAAATAATTAATATTTTCGCCTACAAAATTACGTAAATTTGCACGAAAAATGCAAAAAACGTAAGCTCGTGTTACGTGATTTTTAGATTATAACAGTAGAAATCTATCCTATTTTACAGCTTAAACGAAACATAAATAGTTGTCAGTCCCAAATATTTAAGTTATTGGTTGACAATAAAGATACATATTTATCAAAAACGCATTTCAAATCCTCCATACAATTTTACTATGGCGGCCGCGCGCCGATTTGAATATGGAGCTCTGTCATTCAGTCCAACCGCGTCTTACGCTCGGCGCAGTCTTAAAAATAAGTGCCTGAGTTTTCAATATATAAATCGATTACTAAATTACAATTTAGATTGTTTTTTATTGTCGTAGGTTTCTTTTGTAGCTTAGCTTAGTTGTTCTACATTAGGTGTACAAGATCGCTATAAATGTTATATACTTGTACGGTCATTTAGAGTGCTTAAAAAGAATAACTAGCAACATTGTATTTTTATTTAATGTAAAATAGCTGTGCCTGCAAATAAAAGTTAATTTATTCTAGATCTTAGAACTTGCCTCAAGCTTAGCTACTTTGTGACCACTACACTGATTACACTTGTCGCTCAACGACGCTGTTCATTCGCCGCACCGTGCATCGGCTCACTACGCACAAAAGAAATGCGATCGACTGCTAACAAACACTAACGTACGTGAGAACACGACCTCTGTCGGTATTATGTCCGCCTAGTAAGCGGTGTAGGAATAGCTACAGTAGTTGAAACAAAACGCGTATGTTTTTTATCTTTAGGTATGTGTTTCATAGGACAACTTGACCTTTTTTATATTTTAAGATTAGACCCTGTTGGTCCCATGACATAAGCTTGCGCTTACGTTGATTGTAAGTTCCTGGATCTCATAAGAGTTTTATCAGTAGCAGCACGGAGTTCGGTTAAAGGCCCCGAAGACATTATTAAGCTCGCATCCTACTATATAGTATTTAATACAGCTAAAGAAATGTGAATTTAATTCGCCGCTGCCAACGCTTTTGTGTATTGTTGATACTTTTTGTTGAACAAGGGTATAAACTCCTAAAAGTTTATTCGCGATGTAATGATAGTCGATTTGACAAAATAACGAGGGCATCGGTGGTAGGTAATTCCTTATTGGGACAATTACGCCATCCGCCCAAGTCAAGAGTGATACACCCGTTACCGCTTTAAATCGCGAATAATATGATCAGCTCTATAGCAAACACTGTCGGTCGTAGTTCTGATATGCTGCCAAATTGCGTGATTTAGGCGTTGCCATAGTAACCCATATAATCTTACGGAATCGAGCCATTTGGCACCGGAATGTGAGTTTATACACATGTGTGCCAGAGTCCTAAAGCTCTAGTACAAACCAAAACAGGACACGTTCAACGTTACCTTGTGCCTTCATTAGCATTTAAGCCTTAATTTATTCATTCAAAATTAATATTCTAGAACGTCATTATAAAGTAAAAATTTAAAAGTATCCGTAGAATGTTATCCCTTTATTACTTTAGTGCAACAATTTGGTTGTATTATAATATGGTTGTGTTGCGTTGATCTCGACACGACGGGCGACGCACCAAACTCGCAGGCATAATAGTTACCGCTTTTGTCTTTGCTGCCGAAAATGAGATGCGCTTTGTGTTCACCTCTCAACTACTGACACAGGCTTTATTATCAACGATGGTTCTACAATATTACACATTGTACTCGCGCTGTGTATGATACGGGTCAAAGATTTCTCTTTGGGGATAAATAAAATAGCGCTTTTTTGTCGATAGCAGCTGTTTTTCTTATTAAAGAATCTATTCGCGTAATTATTGGTATTGTCTAGATGTGTTCGATCACGGTTTCGTTGATTCAGTGAAGCTTGAAAAAACAAATCAGCGTTTACCGATCCTGCGTTCCGGTTCCATTCTTAGTGCTATTGCTTTTTCTAGATATTTTAAATATCAGAAGAGTATGAGATACTCTTCTGATATTTAATCTCGTTATAGTGTCTTGTATTATAGCAAAAATAAGGCATTTATTTTATGTTGACCTTCAAGAAGCTGGTGAAATACAGGCTTGGATATACCTTTGATAATAACTACGCAGATAACGTATTTATGATGTATGATTTCTATATATTGCAAAATAACCAGAATAATTTCGTATTTTCAGTATTAAAATGGTGTCAAAATAGGGCAAAGATTCCAGTGTCCTACCTCTCATATTAATATATGGAATATACACTCTAGGATGTTTGCTTTATCTAAGGATTTAGACTGCAACTGGAGTAGGGTTTAGGAAGTAGGTACCTACCTTTACCCAACAGAAGATCGTAGTCGAACAACCTTTTATTGCTCATTCTTCAAGGACCTTATAAGCTATTGCATGTTTTCCCTAAATGACTTATCAACATGTGAGATGTATGCTTGTTGGTAACGGTGGGTGTTTAATAACATCGTTGTCATTACATAGTTAGCTTTTAGTTAATAATACATATATTCGATGTTATTATAGTAATGCATAAATAAACCTAAAGTAAGATGCAAAGAACAATCATATTTAAGATATTAGGATTTATTTATATTATATAATAAATGAGGCTGCTATTAAGGTACGCAGTTATCTGTGCAAAGAGAGCGGATGCGTGATTGTAAAGCAGCTCGTTACATATGATTTTAAATCGATCCCCAGTTTAGATTACAAATGCAGAATTGGATCGGAAGAAAAAACAGGCCCGAGTAAAGGCCAAGTAAAACTCAGCGCGCTATTTATCTTAAACTTATCAGAATACCACAGCATGTTCGTTTTTCTCTCCCGTCCCGTATATACTTTGAAATGGGTGTCGTTTTATTCTCGTTTCAAAAACAATGATTACCGCGTTGTCTGGAGGGCGCGTCGTGCGAGCGGGACGCTATGATCGTTTTGCATGGAACAAGGTGAAACCATCAATTTGCGCCGAGCCGCGCGAAAGGTAAACGCGTCGATCTCGCTTAAAAGAGGCGAAACTGAGCTCACTTGTGCGGCTGCAACATCACTTTGTAGTACTTTACCAGTATGCTGTGCAGGTGCCTGCTGCCTTGTAAACCCGTGTTGCGTTTACTAAACAACTACTCCGGCTTCAACAACGCCACTTTTATTTGATTGGATGTGTGCATTCCACACATTGGAAACAGCGAACACGTTATTTAAATTTTACCATGACCGAATAATGTAACATTATTATAAGAAACATTTCGAAGGACAGTGTCATTAAATTATTGTTTTACACAAAACCAATAATGTGTAAGTTAGAAATACAATTGCATGCGTTGGTTAAGGCGGCAAGATTGTGAGGCGCGTCTCTCCCAGCGGGAGGTAAATGCAACACCTCGGCTCCTTTTTCCAACTTGCTCGTGTTTTTGCATGAGAAGCGCTCGAGCCAGTTTCGAATAAGGGGGCGTAGTGGCAAGAAAATTGCTATTTTTACAAACAAGCTCTTTATGGCGTAAAAAATGTGTGCAGCGGCGCCGCAACTCAGTAATCGATTCAAACGAGCTTCATTGTTTCGAGAAAGAGGAAGGGCTCGAATATGTCGATATCGAGCGCAACCGCGAGCTGCACCAAGCTCCGATGTAGGGCTTTATCGGATCGAACGACTGTTGCGAGCAGTTTATGTTCACCCGCAATGGGCATTTCTGCTCCTTCTAATGTTCACCTTGTGTACACTTCCTTGCCTGTGCTCGCTTTTACCTTATTGTATTGCAACAGAAGTAGTTAGCAATTACAAAGTATGATGTAATAACATTCTATCCAGGAGGTAAAATGTGTTTTTACAACACGAAGGAATTTTACAAGATCGGGAACGCTCATAAATACTTAGCTGGAGCGTCAATTCATAATAATTTGCTGAGTTAACAGGTTTAGGTAGTCGCGCGGCAGGACGAGCGTGTCGGGCCGCCGCATCGCCTCTTAATGAGCTACATCTGCGAATCAATGAGGTTGGTGCGCGTTTTATTAAGCGTCGCGATAAATTTGCATCGTCAAACAGCGACCGCGGCGGCGAGGCACGTTCGGCAAATAGAATAAATACGTAGCGGCTCCTCGTTTCCTCGCCAGCCTTCCGACCAACCCCCGCGCCTCTACTACAAACACAATTTGGACCTATTTATGTGCTGGTACTGCTGAGCGCCAGCGCCCCCTTACAATTATCTTAAACAGCAGAACTGTAAGCGATGATATGCGTGCTTCTGTACCTGTTTCACTTTTCACTTTACGTTTTATCGCGTGCACAAACCGGTAAAACCTCGCCTCTTGGCTTCATTAATCTTTCAACAGTGATTTGATAATGATCTATATTAATGAATTATCAACCGTCATCGTTGTGATTTGCTTCTTCTTGTACTCAGACGTTTTCGCAATGTAAACAATTATTTGTGATGAAATCTCTATCTCGACCTAGAGTCGAGTTTGTATACTTAATATATTATGTATTTATAGGTTTAAAAATATATAAACTTAAAGAATAGTTTCTGAGTACATACTTTGCAGTCAGTTAGACAGTAAGACATTTTTTGTTTATTTTGTAAAATAGCATTTTAGTGGTGTGTTCTTTATCCACGATCAAGAACACACCACTTAAACCACACCATCTAAGAAATAGATCGTCAATAATGTGTAGTTGTTTAACAATTAGTCAAGGAATAAATCCCGTAATACGGAGGAATTTACAAGCATTCAAACAATAGACACAAAGAACATCCAGGCTTGAAATAACCATTTCAGAACAGCATAATTGTTTGTCTTGTGTGTTTTCGAACCAATAATACTCGTCGTAATAGCAGTTGTAAGGCGACCATTTATCTCACTACGCCATCCGTACGGATATCAATTGCATCAGGATAATATTACATTAATATTTTTAAAATCCGAGTTGGTCTATTACTTCTCAGCTCGTTGTTTCCTTAGCAAGTGTAAGGTGATTTGCAGTAAAACAGCTTTTCGAAAAAGGCTAGACAAAGTACATAAGTGGTTGTCAGAAGCACTCACTGAGTGTAAGCCTTGATTATATGCGTCAATTACCTACCTTTACCATAATTGCAGACAGCTTCTAAAGCTAGTGTTACGCGGGTCAGTAGTCGTCGTAAAATTTCACGACCACTCGAACTCCGACGACGCTGAAGGCAATCTACGAACTAAAGCGATCACATATAAATGTACAGGCCGTCAACGTAAAGTGTTAGTCCTTCCTAGAAGTCTGATTCGATAAATTCACTTGCAAATTATTTCACGTAGCAATAATGGATAACTTAAATATATAATTGTGTTAAAAGATATACGATATAAGAAGACAGCCAATAATACAAAAATATTGAAATTACGATAAGCTGTCAAAACGTTATATATAATAATACGTGTCACGGAACTACTTTCATTACGGCACTTGCATACGTGAATGTCCAGTGACCCTAAAGCTGTCAGATTTGGTAAAGATAACTGGTTCGATAGTGTAGGCTGGGCCGAGACGCGCGGTGAACTCAGTACGTGTTCGGCTGATCCGGATTCGTTGAAGAGTTCAATAAGCTGGGCTTAGCATCGATCTTCGATCCAGCGATTACGACCGACGGCGTTGACGGATGTCAGCTTAAGTTGTCTGTCACCCGGCCGGCATGGACACCTACCATATTAATCTCTATTCTCGCCGAGCAACACGTGGATTTACACATAGACGAAAGTAATTTATATGCAAATCATTTTAACCTTGACGATTTCGTGACTCTAATACGCATGACATAGACTAAAGCTACAAAGCCTCCGGATTTGTATTATAACGGTACCCATTAGATAAAAAGGTGTGAATTAATTATTTATCAACATTATATAAACTGTGTTAACACCTTCTATGTCTCAGAGCTGAATTAGGCTTAACAATCTCGTTATTTCTACTTAGATGTGATGTTTAATGGTCTCAACCTGTAACAACAATAGTCTTCATTCATTTGTGTGACAGATGTTCTACTGTTAGACGCATTTTTGTTGAGAATTTCAATTAATATTTCACTAATACCGGTGTCGCCTGTCATGAAACAAAGAACTCATCGTTGTATCAGCGCGGCGTCGCTCGCGAGCTAGCTCTTTGTGCGCCTCAACAATATTACTGGCGTCTTGATAAATACGAACAACTGTTGGGCCAACAATGCGGCTCGTAAGGCGATACGCGCGCTATCGACCACTCGATTAATGACCGTCTCGCCTAAAAGAATGGACCATAATATTTATTATCAGATAAGCGCTCGCTACTGGGTAATTCGTGTGTCTCTGACTATTATACAACTCCCCGTGAATCGTCTATGCATTAGTCACCTCGTGTCGTACGATATCAATTTATGGATTTATGCTTTTATATTGTAGATCGTGTCGGTTTTATGTTTCTCGGAAGTGTTCACTTATGGCGCGTGGTAGGTGTTCTTTATATCATATTAGTTATACTTTACTTTTGTTCAATATGATAATATAAAATGTAGACAGCCGTAACGTCGAACAGCCCTTGTAAAACGGTTTAAAAGGTTTTATATAAATATCGATTAAAGCATAAAAAGCGTCGAATGTTCAAGGAACTAATCAGCTTGGACTGCTTTTATATTATAATAGTTAATGAAACGGTCCGCCCACGGCTCAAAAGCCAATTGATCTCGGGCGCGTTAATGGCCGCGTCGAAAGATGTGTGCCTGCGCACCCAGACATGGACAGACCGTCACCACCTCACACGATTATACATTTAAATACGAATATTTATAGATTTTTTATTGCTACACGTAATCAGTATTTGATAATTGTTGATGCAATGATCATGACGCCGTTGGTGATGAGAACATATTAGCGTAATTTATTACTAATTTATGGAACGACTTGACGTTCTAAAGTTTAAAGAGTAAAGATATTTTAAAAACCTTATATACCCGAATAGCTCATTACGGAATATGGTTCTGCAACATAAACTACTTAGCATAGGACCAAATATAACACTTAAAATGTCTAGAAATTTCCTATTCCCGAATTAATAGGTAAAATTGGCTACATTATTTGTTTAGGTAAATATTTGTATATTTACGAGGACAGAATGGCTGTGTTATGTCCTACTTTTATAAACTTACGAAGAAGTGCAAGAAGAAAATTACTAGATACTGCGAACACCAAAAAGTTGAAGTAGTAAATTGTGCTGCAACAATGTTTGTCAAAATAATCACAACTACGCGTCACATGTAACGGAACTAAAAGCTCCGAGTTGTAAAATAATATGTACAACGCATCGGCGGGCTGTTATGAAACATAATCATAAGACTCTCGGCAAGTCTCAGTTACAAGTGTATATCTTTGGCGCTGAAATTTATAATCCTATCTAGAGACATACGACATCTCACTCACAGTAAATTAGTCAGAATAAATAGGTAACGTCCATAAATTATTTCACTTACAAGAGGTCTGTGCATTCTTATGTTGTTTGTGAAGACATTCAGTAACAGGTTATGCGATACTACTGTTTTGATGATTTGTTTGATAACGGTTTTGAATTTCATACCTATGGTTTTGGTTATTCACAGGGACTTCAGTTCAGGTGCTTGTGATAATTTTCATTTATGCAATGAATAATTGTATATTGCAGATTTAAAATTCAGATATGAATGTACAAGTGTGCATAATGTATGATTTATGTGCAATGTATGTGATGGACTTATCACTATTTGTGAAAAGTCAATTTTCTCTTTCTGCCATATAATCTTACGACTTTATTTTATGAATGATAATTTACTTATTATTTTTAACTGTTATGTACAGCAGTAAATCATGCTTATGGTATATAAAAAAGTAATTGAAAATCTCACAAATGTTTATCGATTCATGTAGCTGACTGTACTTGTATAAAAATGTGCAAACAGCACGTAAATACTACGTTTATAATTCGGGACATGCATAGGAAAACCTTGTATGTTTTATTAATAAACTTAAGAATTTTGTATAGAATTGTTTAAGTTAACAATTTATTTATACAACTCTCTATAATAATATCAGCCCTGTTTTTAAACTTTTTCACTGCTGGGCACTGGCTTCTGCTCAGTATGTATAGTATTAGGCCATAGTTCCCCAGGCTGGCCCAGTGCGTGTTGGCAAACTTTTAAAATTATGTATAACTCTCAGAAATGTAAGTTTCCTCACGATGTTTTCAGCGAGCGATAATTATTAACTATTCAATAGGTATGCACATAACTTCGAAAAGTCAGAGGTACGTGCCTTGGGATCGAACTCAAGACCTCTGCGTGGCAGTCCAACGGTTTCCCACTAGACTATTTATTTAAAAGAAATGTAATGTTGTCAAATATTCATAAGGCGAATATACGTTCCTATAAAACGCAATATTTACCAAATTACCGTTTTGTATAAATATTATTTCATTAAAGCAAAATCGAATACATGTGTCTTGACCGATAACTTGACTGGAAAATAAAAAACTGTTTGCAAACGCGGTAATGCTTTTGTGATAATGCATTTAGTACTAAATCAAAGTAAACCAATGTAACTAAAGTAGTGTGAGGTTTTATTTACACTGAGTTTAGGTAAGGTTAGTAAATTAATTTAATACTCAAACGCGAAGACTGAATTGATTGACATATTTAATTATTAGGCCTATTTGTATGCATAAAGACAGCATTCTTTTAGAGTTTCTTTATTGATTGGGACCTGTTGACCATAATATATAGTACCTACTAAAACATGCATATGATCTAGATGAAAATAATAACTTTTTAAATAAAGAAGTAGATGATGAATTAATTATTCATTTTATGTTTCAAATCTTAAAATAATATTATTTCATACATATTATGTTATATTTAATTTTAAATGCCAACAAGTCGGTAGTTAGTGAACAATTTGTCTTGATAAAGATAATCTCCTCAGGAATTAGGTATCCCCTGTATCAAGAACGTTGTCTGCCGACTGTGTGAATTGATGCGCGCCCAATTCCGAGATAACAACCAGTAATTGTTCTTTCACTATCATTGCTACTGTCTTCGGGTCGGCTTCGCCTGTGATATTTTGATATCTACATATCTATCACGATACATGATTCCAACTCTGGAATTCAATGTGGACTTGATCCTTTTTCAACATGCATTCCAGTCATGGTTTCGATGGCGTATCTTTGGAATTCAACTGTTCAATTTAAGAAGCTGTTTGCATAGGTATTACTTTTAAATAGTTACTTAAAGAAAAGATGCATACCGCATGTAAATGGAATCTAAGCGTTTTGTGTGAATAATATACGTAATCAAATATTAATCTACAATTTTTTTGAGAGATGTGGGGTACAGATGCGGCTCTCTTATTAAACGTTAGATTCCGTTCAGAATTTGGAATAGGTAGTTTATCTGAGAAAATATATTAATCATACAAAATATTGCAGTATAATCACTTTGTCTAGTGATTACTAGAGTCTTCTGTCAGCTACAGACCTGTGGTGTTTATTTTTAGGCAGAAGTAGCGCAGTGACTCCTGTTTGCAACGCACGAGTGATATCCCTTGTGTTGCAGGTATCTATAGAATACCGTAACTGTTAACAGTCAGATCGAGTTTAACCGAGTTTACAACTTTAGTAGTAAAACAAAAAAACAAAACTATGACGAAATAACGGTCTCCTTCATGCGACATGTTTGCATATCTAAACATCTAAGAAATCGTTATTTGTGTTTCACCAACCAAAATAATACAGCCGTCACGCTAACATATTTTTAGAAGTTATGGGAACGATCCATGCGCCTTAATAGTGCTGCCCGTAGAATAAATAGTGTGTTTGAAATAATAAACGAGGATAAAGCCGCCGTGAAGGGATAGTTGGAAGTAACACTAATCTCTAAAACTATTTCGAAGACAAGCCTGGTTATTCTTAGAAGTTTCGCGTCCGTAAAGTCTAACGACAATAAAAGTGAATGTGATAACAGTAGCACATCATCGATGTGATGGCATAGATTTAAATAATCCAACACAATTAAGGTAATATTGCTTAAACGATGGACAATAATGTCGCATCAGGCCGATACCCAATAGTTTAAATGATTTTCTTTAAAAATAAATTACTATCTTTGTGGCTTTCTCATTAGATTAGTTAGTACCTATATTCTTGTTAACCCGTACCTTTTAGCACATAGATATTAAATGGGAAGAGTTAAGAAATGCAGGGTCAAGTTATAACAGTATCTAATCCTAATTCAAAAGTCCACACGTCGCACATGAGTCTGCTTAGTTTGGGCTAGATGGTGTTGAGTGTGTGATAGCATATTATATTATGAGTGGGATTATTTCTAAAATCATTTGAACACTAGTCCGATGTCTAAGGCAACGATGTCTAAGGCCATTGCCTTAGACATCGGGTAACAAACAATAGTAGACTAATCGAAGATAGTGCAATGGGTATCTTCGATTCTTCAACTATTGTTTGTTTACCACGTGTAAGGAACGAGAATGTTCCTAATTTAATGCTACGGTTGCATGTGTGAGAAAGTGAGCAGTCACTTTTTTTAAGCATCGTGCTCTACATACGTATACGATGTTACTGACATACTTAAATTCTTACAGTTAGCAACATGTTTGGATAATGACTTCATATGATTCAGAAACGTGTAATGGTGAATGTTAAGACAAGAATTGTTTTAACATTCACCATTACACTTAATAACTAATATAATAATAGTAATAGTAAACTTAATAACTTGGCGGCCACCAATTTTCGATGTACAGTGTCAATAGAAGCTGTGTTGGTCGCCGTTCGTTGGCATCGCTACAATTAGCGGCAATTGGTCGCGGTGCGAGCTCGACGCGCACGGCCGCACTTCCCATAACCACCTGCAGCTCTTCGCACTGTCACCGTCAACGGCTTTAATTAACTTTTTGTCTTGTCCAACTCGCACAATCGACTGACATTCCGCTCGCTTCTACTACACAGAAACGCGGTGTTTTTCTATTCATTCACTATTATACTTTATGGGAAGTGCACCGTCCACTCAACTGTTACGGTATCAAATCAAGACGACTTGCTTTAAATCGATTAAAAAGTTTAGGACTGCTTGAATAGTTTTAATTGGTCGCCTCGCCGCTAGAATTTTTGGGTTCGGGTTGGTTCGACTCTTATCAAATATTATAGATAGTTGAATAGTTTATGTTGTGTATGTATAGGTAATTCGCTTTTAATTTAAAAATGTTGTCACATTATTGCTAAATGCAAAATTTGTTTAGAATTGTAAGTCTACAATTCCAAACAAATTCTGCATTTAGAATTCCAATCCTTGGTAATACTCATTACCAAGAATAAAATTAATAAATTTTCGCGCAATTTATGTTTTTACTAAACATAATATTACCCAGTCTTTTATACTCGTTTTAAGGGCAAAAATGGCGCAGCGGTAATGCATTTGCTGTCGTGTATGAGGTTTTGGGTTCAATTATTGGGTCGAGCAAAGTGTTATTAGGTTTTTATGTGTCCAGTAGATAGATGGCAATAGGCTCGCCCCTTGTTAGGTACTTGGAACCTAAAACCATAGTCGGTGGAATGTAGTTACAATATACCTCTGCCCATACCTCGGAGATGTAGGCTTAAGACTATATTTGTTTCAAGCCATAGTACAAAATTATGTAGCGATTAAACAAGTCCTCATAGTAAATTGTAAATCAGGAAAGCTTCAGATTATATTAAATTGAGATTGAAATTAATAGTCTCGTTGTACATTTATTAATTAGATGTAGCCTTAAAGTCTCGCCACTAACTGATTTATTTGAGTGGTGCTCCACCCAAAACTTTAAAGTAATAACAGGTTATCATAGTGTTCTGGATTTATAGCTATGACGGGCGACATTGAGGATTTCCGTTTTAAATTGTGGATGTTGCTATTTACAACTAATATTTGTTCTCGTTTCCATTAAATGATATTAGTGAATAATTAAATTTAATATTGGGCAATTAAGACACCCTATAATATAATATGTTAAAAAAAAAGAATTACGCAATAGTCTTTTGAGTCTGCGTGACTCTTTACAACTTAACATTCAATGAATGCATTGCGGTTGAAATGATGTTAATGACACGTATAAAACATAAGAACATGTTGAGGATTGGTAACATTGCGCTTGACCGCATGAAGTTCAAGTTCGCACGGACGCGGCGGGCGCGCGCAAGTTGCGCAAACGCGCCGGTTCTCCTCCGCACCGACGCAGACGCATGACTTGCGTCATGACTCATCAACGGTGTCAGCGCGTCAATGCCTCGTTTATATAAATACATTGCATTCTTCACGATGTTTATTTATTCACATCACTATGAGAGTTTCGATGAAAATCCTCTCGACCATTGATTGAGTACCTATTATTTTCTCTTGTCTATTGATAGGTCTTCAAACACAATTGAATAGGTACGTTTCCAAAATCGACGTTTGATTTTCAATATATTGGCTTCATTCATGCAATAAGCACGAAACTGTTTCATCAACGCATCAGCGAAACAAACATTCTTATGCAAATTTATAAGATTGGAGTGAAACAAAAAGGAAGATTAATCGAAGTCAAAAGTAAATCGAGCGTGCGGGCGTGGTGGCTCTTGGTTTGTGCAGTGTCCTTTAATTGCTCTTTGATAACCAGTAAATGCAACCATTATAGTTTCTTCCATTTATATTGAACGCATTAATGCCGATCGCGTTTAAAATTTAAATGGCCGTTGTGTAGCCATCGCATGGTGTCTCCGTCTCGGTTAGCAATACAAATAAACTACGCTATGAATGGTTTCTCACTAAACTCTCACACTTGTTATGTGAGATAGAAGCGTAGGTTTAATATTGATACTAGTACGTGTATACGTTGATTTTTTAGTACAGATTTTATGCAACGAGGGAAACGTTTACTCCTTATACTATTTAATTTTGTAATTATACTTGGTTCAGCGTGGTGGTGATGGAAGTATTTTTGTAATAACAAAAACGAGGTTATCACAGGAAAACTTTTAAATCACAGGAAAAAATTAATATAGTAGGAGTAAAGATGTAGTACAATTCCGCCTCATATTTCCTTGAAAGTAACATTTTTAAATTTACTAGACTACTTCTGCTTAGACTATGACTAGATTCATAGCTTAGTGGGAGACCGTTGGACTGCCACGCAAAGGTCTCGAGTTCAATCCCAAGGCGCGCATCTCTGACTTTTCGAAGTCATGTGCGTATTATATAGTTAGTTATCGCTCGCTTTAAAACCTGTATGTCTGAGAGTTCTCCATAATGTTCTTGAAGATATAATATGTGAAGTCTGCCAACCCGCACTGAGCTAGCGTGATGGACTATGGCCTAACCTTTCTCACACTGAGAAGATGCCCGTGCTCAGCAGTGGGACAGTTTAATATAGGGCTGATATTATTATATATAATATAATCTAGATATTATAATAAATTAATAATATTGCAATTTCTGTAGGTATGGAGAACATAATAAATTTTATAAATTATGTGACATTTATGAACCAAATTTTTTTCATAACACAATATCACCATGCATTGATAAAGTAAATTAAGCGGTACAATGTTTAATCTGTCAAGTCTTAGAATATCACACGTAATTAAAAAACTTGTCGCTGGCCATTGATGTGCCGCTGTGACTCAATAGGTTGAGTAAATACCTAGTAAGTGCAGAATAAATTAATATTAATAAGGTTGCGTAAAACTATATAGGAATGCAGCTATTTATAAGTATTTTATATTTGCAAAAATTTTACTATAGTTTATTTTTAAGTGTATTTGAAGAAATGCACGTAATAGCTTTTGAAGTGTAGGTAAAAATATTTCTACATATAAAGGTATTTCGTACTAATGTTGAGACAGTATTGATTGTCAGGTTTAATTTAACTTGAAATAGGCTCAGGCATTTACGACGGTAACTTGTACGTCTGTACGTTTTATGGACCAATGTTAAATAATGCGTACTCTTTGCGTATTGTCAGAATAGCGAACCATGTCGTTCTGCAGTCTTTTTATGAGTTGTAGGAACGTGTCTCATTTTATCGGATTGCCGAAGAGGGTGAACTTTTTATGATTTTGTTTAGTACAATATGTGCAAAGGACTCGTTGAAATATTACTCTTTAAGTAAAATGAGCATATCATTGTTTTGTTGAAGAGTGAAATGAACAATCTGCAATCAGTCCGAGGCATGTAGTTTTTCTCTATTGAGGAAGTTGAGTAATATTTTTGCGCTTAAAGTGTACATATAAATGCATTCGCGTTTTATCTTAAAGCGAATAAATTAAGGTTATACTAGATTATGCCACAGTACACAGTGAGTCTGTCGCTGCTTCTTTTATTTGCACTGTTAAATCATATCATAGACTCTCTCTAAACTTCTAACATCGACATTTTTTAGTGTCGTTCCAAATGTTCTAATATTATATACTGCATAGTAAAAATCTGTGAACAAAATATTTGTCCTGATAGACTGATTTGTCATCACCGTAGAGATCGGATAATCGGATGCATATTTACCAAAAGTTAACATACTTAATAACAACATATTAAGGATGAGGCTTCTGAGAATATTTTTATTAAAATAAAATTTCGGTTTACCGGGATTGCTTAACTAGTCGGAAGTATATTTAGCTTACATTAAATTTTAGTTCCCCATTCATGTATGTGTGTATGTAGGGTGTGAAGGAAAAGGTGGTGTGGTAAAGAAAAACATAAATCGTCTCCCTAGCCTTTATTATTCCCAAATCACTTGGGGTCGGCTTTCTAGTATAACCGGATTTGACTGGATATCAGTTTTTACACGGAGCGACTGCCATCTGACCTCCGCAACCCGAAGGCTAACGATACCCTAAGGCTAGACCAGTGTCAGGATAATAGAGGACTCTTAATTCCAATAACGACTGCCATAGATGTTCATGGCAGCCAGGATCGACGACTTAACGTGTTCTCCGAGGCGCGAAGCAGGCGAAAATTGACAATCAATACGCACATAATTTCGAAAAGTCATATAACTACCGAAAGTCAAAGAAAACATAAATAAAAGCAAAGATTTTGTCGAACTCAGTATTATTTATTTATTAAGGATATCTTACAAAATATTTATTTATTTTGCACATACTGAAAATGCATAGAAAAGAAATGAAAATAGTAGTAAATGTCGATAAAAAAGCGTTTTCCCTAATAGCCAATACCTGAACTTTAGGTAAATATGCATCCGAATTTCCGATCTCTAGCTCACCAGTCGTCACTGAACCGGAATAGCTAAAGTTATAAATATATCTAGGCGCTAGTCTCGTTAAACGTACTAGTTTAAGTGGTTTCCTCACCACGAAGCCTACGTCAAGTTCCGGGCTCGATTTATTCAGGGTATGAGCGCTCTTTGTGTCCGTTATTGAAATATTTGTGTAATTGGCCTGTAATATAGGAGTTATCGCTAGTGCCAAAACTGCGTAATTACGAAAAAATAACAAATAAATACTACTAATGTAACAAACAATGGTTTGCCCAATGGTAAAAGAGATACAGTCCCTTTTACCATCGGACGAGCCATTGTTTGTTACATTGGTAGTACCTATTTATTTGTTATGTTTTCGTAATTACGCAGTCATAAACTGTCCACTTGGGATCTAGGAGTATTACTGTATTCGCGCTTGTCGAATTTAGGCAAATGCGGTTTCACAACTCTTATCCAACAGGAGAAACGCAGTAACAGTGTTACGCTGATTTCCTGTACCTACTTCTCCGGGTAAACTGGCTTTTTAGTACCGTTTTCAAACAAATTGGCACTATTTTTAAGCCGGTACTCTACCGAATAGTTGGCACTCATACTTGCTGTTACAAGCGAGTATTTTCGCGCTTACGACGTAGGTAGGCTTAAATGATATCTATACCAAATTACCAATTGCGGCTCAGCTGTTTACTAGTTAAGATAAAGGCCAGATATCTTTTCGCATTTATATAAATGCTACGCAAAATCCATACTATTATTAGTATGGATTTAGCGTATCGCTGGGAAGTCGTGGGTCAAAGCTACTCAGTGATATAATAATCCAAAACTATAAACTACCTCATCATCCTTGCATCACAACTCATAAATTGTGATTGCTTTCTCCAAACCCGTTGTCTGCGAGGCATTCCAATCAGTAGTAACACCTTGGAGGACGGACTCTGTGGTGGAAGACCGTTAACTAGATCCGATGCCGTATTCGGGTCGCACTTCATATTCGACACGACAAACGTCTTACAAACGCTGCAGAAATGCGCACTGCAGAATAACGACTCCGGTGTTATACATGTTAATAAGGTATTGATTTACATTGTATTGATTAGTGTCAGCCACGTGTTGAACTAACAAAAAAATTATCTAAAATACAAACATTTTAAGTTATATCAGTACATAGTCTTACGCCTATATCCCTGAATGAGTAGGCTGAGGTACATAATTATATATTAGATCAACATTTCGCCATCTCTGGTTTTTAGGTTATGCATAATAAGTGGTGAGCCTATTGCCGCTTATCTAGCGCAGACTTCATGCCGCTACGGAGAATTCTTGGCAGAAACACTCTATAGCACTTAGCCCGACTTGAAAAAAAGTCATAGAATCTAAATGAGAACGAATGTTATTATTACATGTCTAATGTAATCTTCTGTATAGAATATAAACATGGTTTCGGTTGTATAACAACAGTTTATTGGCACCAATTTAAAGCATAAAACACACTGCCGTAAGCCGTATGTAAGCAACGTGGTATTGTACGACTCGTATCAGCAGATATTGACATGTGGGATGTCACTCGAGCCGACGCAGAGCGCGGGTTAATAGTACCGATAAGATTTTCCATCCAATTTGGCACCGAGCACTGTTCGCAACACCTGCCCGTTTTTTACCATAAATCTGCTTGAAGTACGCTCTTAACATGGCGCGAGCCCTCATGATCTGTTGCTTTTTAAAACAGATGCTCTACAGATAAGTTACATCAGTTACAGTCGGGGCTTCTTGACGCTGCCCTGCCACATGTACCACGTTTAGTAGTTTTCAAGGCATCCGAAGAATGTAGTACGCATTTTAATATTAGATTCTAGCGAGTCGCTCGCCACGTTATGTCAGACATGAGGATACATCCCGCCACATTGCAGCAACATTTCCTTGAATCGTGTGCCCGCCGAGTTTTGAACTCGGTTAAGCTTGGCGGAATAGCTATTCTGAAATTTCAGCAACGCATATGCAAATGTCAGCTCTCGACACTGATTGTACGAGTGGCACGGGGAAAATTCATGCATTTACATTAAATTTCACCGAAATTGGATCCCGACTTCGTAGTTTATATACGAGCCAGTGTGTCACGTGCGCGCCCGTGTCGATATTTACGATTTTCAATCGCATCTGTTGCGACAGCAGTATGATTGTTTAGTCTACAGTGGTACAAGTGAACTTTTAAAGCGTCGCATTTTAATTGATCGAGCTTTGGATAAATGAACTAATTATGTTATTTATCCGCAATCCGATTTTATTCGACGAACTCTTTATTAACGAGGGCTTTCATATCTATGATTCATTAACAATCTATGTGATATACCTAATATATATTGACTGTTAAGAATTAGTACATCGAGTGATTACTTGTAGCCTTGTACATTTTGCTATAATTAACTGTGTATTACATGTACATAGTAAAAGGTTTTATTCTTAGGTATACGTACCTACAGCAAATAAAATGGGATCTCAAGCTACTTTATTGCTAAATAAACCAAAGAGATATTTTTATTACTAATTAAAAACTTGTAGTTTGTAGCTTTTATTACAACAAGAGCCATCTAACCCATTTAAATAATCAATTTGTATTTTCATTAACTCATAAAGAATCGAATTTGTAAATAAAAATATAAATAGAAAATCAAAAATATACCCGAATGAATGCTTGAGTCTTTTACGGGTCACCAACACACAGATGTTGACGTTCACGATTGACGATAATGGAAAATCCATTGTTCGCATGGCTCGTTCAGCTTTTCACTTCCTTCTCATAAAGTTTTTAATCAAAGCTAGGTGTAGCTGTAGTATTAAAACGTTCGCTACCAGATTAACTAATCGGATGATTGTTTACATTCGTTCGGTTCGCGAGTACCAAGCTTTGCGTATAATGAACGTTGGTTACATTAATTACTGTTTTAGTGCCAGTTTTATGCGTTCCCCTTTATCGGCCCGTGTGAGATTACGTGTTCAACCTTATTACTTTTCCTTTTCTATTTTTGATGACTCAATTCCATTTTATTATTGCCGTTGCCGAACAACTATAAAAACAACAATGTTGTGTGACTTAATTAAAAACTCTTTTATTTTAATGACACGTTGTATAGTATATTTTGTACTAAGTTTTAAATGTAACATTACATATAACGTATAATATAATATATTGATAGATTATATTATTTAGCAGCTTTGTTTAGCGTGCATGTTATACAATAATAATATATTATTTTAATCCCTACTTTTTGAGATAAGCAATAGATGGGTTTCTACTCATTGTGAAAAGTGTTAGGCCACAATCAAACATTCATCATCATCATCATCATTTCAGCCTATTGCAGTCCACTGCTGGACATAAGCCTCCTCTAGGGTGCGCCACAAGGCCCGATCTCCAAACAATCAAACATTGCCAATGATTAATTCTAATTGAAATATTAATTACGTACTAAGTAATTTAGTTGTACCTAAGTTAGTATACCTATATATTTAGTAATTAGTGTTATATGAAACTAGATGTGCCCGCGGTTTCACCCGTGTTTATAGTTACTGCGCCGCCCTCGTGGGTCGTAGCGTGATGTTATATAGCCTATAGTTTTCTTAATAGGCTATCCAACACTAAAATAATTTTTCAATTCGAACCAGTAGTTCCTGAGATTAGCGCGTTCAAACAAACAAACTCTTCAGCTTTATAATATTGGTATAGATTTTATAAATAACTGTTGTTATCACTAATCCTCTGCTGTTTCCTTTTTAGTAACATACCTATTTGATCTTGAAAATAGTCTTTGAGATATCAAATGTCGCCCAAATATGTCGTTTATAAAGGAATTTGTGATCTTGATAAAGTGTAAATTAACTAGTTTTATTGGTATCACGTTTCTATCAGACAATTAAACTATTGCGTTATTTCCTCCTTATTTAAATTTGAATAAATTCTTCGCATGAATAGAATTATTTTTATGAAATCTCGTAGCTAAGCATCTATACTGTTAGTCACATTTGCTGCGTGTGTATATAAATATGGGTACAATATATGTACATATCAAATAGAGTAGTCGAGCGAACTAAAACTATCTGTAGAGTAACAAGTGGAGCGACCGTTCTCTCTAATTTGCGGGTAATGCCGTCCGGCGCATGAGAGCCTAGGAAAGGTAATAAATTGGCGCTGGCGATCGATCGCGGCGCTCGCGCACAAATCAACCGGCACGTCAAAACAATGGCGGCCACGGCTGCGGGGGCGATCGTGCAACCACCCGTCGCTTATCGTCAAAACCAACTTATTTATACCTCGGGACCTACATACACGAGCGCTAGGAATCATTTAACTAATAGCTTTCTTGATCCCATCTTACACAGCTTGCTGTTTCTCCAATATCATTTAACATGGCTTCAGATTAGTAGTCCTTAGGTATCTCAATATAAATAAATGTCTGTTCATTCAGCTAGAAAGTAGTAGCTTTAAAGGGAAACGAGCTTAAAATAGTTTCTATCTATTTGGCATAGTCATATAGACAGTTGTCAAAAAAATACTGGCAGTTTTTCTGATTATAAGACATACTTTCTATAATAATATAGTATCCGACCGAACTTTCGGTTTCGGTTTCGGCCTAGTTTCGGCAAAATAACGAGGTTTGGCTTAGTTTTGGTTTCGGCTGTTATTCAGCCGAAACTATGGCCGAAACCGAAACTGAATCCGGTTTCGCACTGCGATTGTAGATGTTGCCACGTCATAGTCGTGTTGTTTCTGTTTGCGCCGCAAACTTTGCCGTAGTTTGTTTTCTTTGTTGTGAAATTACGAGTGAAAAACTTATTATTAGATTAACTTAAATTATTAGTCCTCACGGCATAGAGGAGCGTCCCCAGGGTGGCGGATGGGGGAACGGTCGGTAGTACAGCCTAGCTACGCTAACCGGCTAAGTCCGATGGACTCGCTGACCAAAGTAGGGTGTGGTCCTCCAGCATTTCGGGGGTTGTGCTGCGGGTTAACAACCCTCCCACGGAAAAAGACCATTGTTACGAAACCGACAAAGAAGTATAAACGATCCGATCCTATTAACGACGACTTATGGCAAGGAAACATGGACCTACGATTAGCAACATGGAATGTTCGCAGTTTGTATAGACCGGGAACGCTGTACCAAGTGAACAAGGAATTGCAGCGATACAATATCCAAATCGCAGGTTTACAGGAAGTCAGATGGCCGGGTAAAGGCGAGTGTATTGTAGAAGATGGATCACTGCTCTTGTACAGTGGTTCTGACTATGGCAAACACGAAAATGGTACTGGGTTCCTGGTAAACAAAAAAGCAGTTGGCAGCGTTCTCAAATTTATCCCAGTATCAGAAAGAATATGTATGTTAAGGATTAAAAGCAAATTTAATAACATTTCTATATTAAATGCCTACGCCCCGACAGAAATAAGCAATGATGACTATAAAGACCGCTTCTACGAAGATCTTGAGGTAGCATATGACCAAATCCCCAACTACGATACTAAAATACTACTAGGGGATTTTAATGCTAAAGTCGGACGCGAAGAAACATTTTCCCCAACAGTTGGCAAACACAGCAAACATTTAAAATCGAACGATAATGGTATAAGACTAATATCGTTTGCATCCTCTAAGTCCATGATAATTAAGAGTACAATGTTCCCACACAAAAATATCCACAAAGGTACATGGAAATCATGTGATGGTAAAACGGTGAACCAAATTGATCATGTGCTAATAGATGAAAGACACAAGAGTATGATCCAGGATGTAAAGTCATACCGTGGGGCCGATTGCGATAGTGACCATTATTTAGTAGGAATAAAAGTAAAAGCAAAGATCAAAATAACATCTAGTAAACAAACTGATAGAGAGCCTTCTATTAATACAGAAAAACTTAAAGAAGAAAAGACAGTGCGTATGTTTAACTTAGAACTCAGTAATAGATTTGCAGAACTAGAAAATTTTGAAGACATAGATAACACATGGGAAAAAACAAAACAAATAGTTAAAGACATAGGATTTCGAATACTGGGCAGAACAAAGCGACAAAAAGGAAGAAAATGGTGGACTGAGAAATGTGAAGAGGCAATGAATAGAAGGAGAGTATGTAGAATACTAGCCGAGACTAACACTGAGTGGGACAGCAAATACAGAGAGGCTAGAAAAGAATTTAGGATAATTATAAGAACAGCAAAGAGACAGCATGTATCAGGAATTTAAAAAAATATGAAAATGTTAATAAGATCTAACGAATCGCGCAAGTTTTATCAGGAAATCAGAACAGCTAAGAAAGCCTACCAACCAAACATACAACTCCTGGAAGATGAAGACGGAAATCTTGTCTCAGATCCTGAAATACAGAAAGTTATGTGGCGCCAATACTTTCAAGAACTTCTTAACTGCCCACTTGTCAACAACCAGGCATCTATTAACCTAGACACTAGCCAAGACATAAACATAGACGACCAACACGAGGAACAATTAACCTTCGAAGAAGTGCGCAAGGCTGTGCTGAGGCTTAAGAATCATAAGTCCCCAGGAATAGATAATATACCAGGTGAATTATGGAAATACGGAGGGGTAGCACGGCAATCACGATTGTACGAAATGATCTGTAGAATCTGGTCAGAAGAACAACAACCTAAAGAGTGGAATGTGGGCATTATTTGCCCAATACACAAAAAAGGGTGTAGAAAAAAGTGCGGCAACTACAGAGGAATTGCGCTACTTCCGACAGCATACAAGGTGCTCTCATATGTTCTTCTCGCTCGCCTAGAACCTTACGTAGAGCAAATACTTGGCGACTATCAGTGCGGCTTTCGCAAAAATCGCAGTACAGTGGACCAAATGTTTCTGCTGAAACAAATTATGGAGAAACGGTGGGAGTTCGCCCAAAGCGTTCACTGTCTGTTTGTGGACTTTACTAAAGCATACGACAGTATTGACCGAGAAATACTTTACCGGATTATAAGATCTTTCCGAATACCGGAAAAACTTGTGAGAATGATTAAAGTCGCCACAAGCATAAGCAAAATGCGAGTCAGAGTCGGAGGAAAATTAACTGAGGAGTTCGAAGTTGTTACCGGACTAAAACAAGGAGACGCTTTATCACCTATCCTATTTAATTTAGCTCTCGAACACATCATTCGGAAAGTCTTGCTAATAGATGGGGGGATAGAACTTAATGGGAGACACAAAGTTATAGGGTATGCTGATGACCTTGCAATCCTAGGGCAATGTGAGATGGAAGTAATGAGCATGGCAGAGATATTGGAAATGGAAGGCAAGCAAGTGGGTCTCAGAATCAGTCGCGAGAAGACTGAGTATCTCCATATGAAGAGATACAAAGATCACAGAGCAAATAGAAGAGATCTTATAAGCAGAGGCACAACCTATAGAGGCGTCAACAAATTTAAGTATCTCGGGTGCACGATCACGGATACAAATCAAAGGGAGGACGAAATAACCATCCGCATCGTCAACGCGCTAAGGTGTACTGCAACTCTTCATAAAGTGTTAGTGTCTAAGTTGATAAGCAGAACCACAAAAATTCGCGTCTACAAAACAGTAATTAGGCCGATTTTAATGTACGGGTGCGAGACTTGGACATTGACACTGAAGGAAGAAAATAGACTATTAGTCACGGAGCGAAAGATATTCCGTAAGATTCTGGGACCGACAAGAGGAGAGAAGGGGGAGTGGCGACAAAGATTTAATAGCGAGATTGAAGATCTAGTGTCAGAGCCGAATATCATCGGGGAAATAAAAGCTAGCCGACTTCGCTGGCTCGGACATGTGGAACGAATGGGAGAGGATCGAGCTGCCAAAAGAGCATATCTCGGGCGTCCCACCGAGCGTCGTCCGGTGGGTCGTCCAAGGTACCGCTGGAAAGACGAAATAGCTAAAGACCTGAAAGAGATGAATGTGCTCGATTGGTCTGACTTGGCACAAAATAGGAAAGAATGGCGCACTTTAATGTCGGAGGCCAAGAACCACTTTGGATCGCTGAGCCAACGAAGTAAGTAAGTAAGTATTAAAATTAGTCATAGTTGAAGTGCCACTAGGCTTATATATCATAATATTTTAGTTCGAGAGGAAAAAACTCTTTCATTTTCATATCTTGAATATTATTTGCAAATGTGTAGTGGTTGTACCTACTACTTACTAATTTTAATTTTATTGTAGTTCATAAACAAGAGTGCCATACAAAATGACCAATGTTTAGAAGATATTATTTTGTTTTTAAGATGAGGGACTTTGGTATGTGTACCTAAACATATTAGGCAAAAAGTTTTCTTTTTTAGTTTTTACCTTTTGTTTTACATAATTCGTAAATATTATTAACCTCTCAAGCAACATTAGGACGTTGGCATCCGAGTTTAACCTGACTATTTAAAACGTAGATTTTGATAGTCTTCTTTTACTTGAATAGCTTTTTTGTATTTTCGTATTTTTGATAACTGGTTTGGTCGAGAGCAGGGACCGCGTATCGAAAAATATCGGTTATAAAGGTTAACGGTAGGACGTCATACCTTATTATTTTAATATCTCAAATTTAGATACACAAATTTTTCGCTATCGTAAAATAACCATACCGTTGTCATAAGTTTTGTTTGATGACAATCGCAATGTACTCGTCGCTGAAAGCTGACAACGTCGCGTAGGTCGTAGGTACTCATCAGAGCACTTTTTTCGGGTGAGTAAAGGTTAAATAAAGGTATAGCGATACATAAAAAATAGCAAATTCAAAAAGCACAAATAATTTATCTGAAATAAGGTGCCATAATAAGTTAAATCATCAATCATTAGATTAGTGCAAATATCAGAGACTGAATAATTAATGTGATTTAAAAATAAAAGTGATTATGACTGACAATTTTTTTGCCACGTAAATATGACCTTATTATGGAAGTTTCGTTTTCGGTTTCGGCCGAAACTGAGAAGGAACCTGAAATTCGGTTTCGGTTTCGGCCGTAAAAACTAGTTTAGGTCGGACACTATTTCTATATTTTTGAAAATGCATCAATTTATCAGGTTTCTTTATATAACTTAGCACGAAAGAACTAGAATTGAATGAAAAAGTACACCTACTACAATTGGTGCAATTAAAGTAGCTAGTCTCAAATCGTTATTCCATTATGCAATTCAACATGATTACAAAATGTCTTGTTGTATCACGTTGTCGTAAAATATCCGGGACCAAGATCCTCATCAACAGATAAGAAAATGAGCCTTTGATAGATTCTAATTTAATAGCGTGATGTTCGTATTAGCCATCGTGAACCTGTTCGTTTGATAGTGTGATGGGAAAAAATCATGAATGAATTTTACTGAGTTTTTGTTCACTTGTCACTGCGTTTCCGGCGGTCGGTCGGTCGCACGACGGCGCGCGCGCGTGGAGAATCGCCGTACGCGTCGGACCGTCGCGTCGCGCACTTGATCCCCAATAGGGCCACCATCAGCCCTTTTCTATATCATTCTACAACATTTGTATTTTCTGATTTAAAAACGTGACTGCTGCATTTATAGTAAAGTTCTCTATGACAAAAGCTTCGTGTATTATTTAGTGTATTTCTTGCAAGTTTTACACATTGCGAAGCTATGAAACTAACAGTTCTCTTTTGATATGACGATTTGCCATCCCTAACCTCATCACGAGGTGGACATGCTTCACTAGTTATTAGAGTGAAGAACAACCCAAAATAACCGATCATCATGGGACCGTAGTCTAACGCACCGTTGCTGTTGGTTAGAGAATAGCTGCTTACTTTTTTAATAAAATGTATATTGTACCTTCTTCCTACCGATAAGTTATGCAGTTGGTCAACTGGTTATAATAAAACAGTTAGTGTTAATATCGTATTGATATTTTTGAGGTGCAACAAAGAATTTTTATATTCAGATATGTAAAGGTTTCATCTTAGGGCTGTGTTCTGAAGACTAGTCAACAAAATGCCTTGTAGGGCACTTTGAAAATTTAGTAAATTTTACGACTTTTGCTGACATTCTTGAGACACACGAGCTGCACAAAAAGCGCAAAACGACATCAAGAAAAATTACCAAGTGGTGTATTACGAAACGGTTCACGTGGAGTGCTCATCGCGGAGTGTATTCGCTCGGGAACTGAAAAAAACAGTAAGGCGAAGCAACAGGTAGACGTCCAATTAGAGGGGGCCGCACTTGAGTGGCCGACGTGCCGCGCGACACCGAGCTTTGACGGCCTCCACAAAAACTGCGCCCGTTTCGCCTCCCGCCATTACACTAGCACTTTTTGCACCACAAACTTGTCGCGCTTCACTTTGACTTTCACGACCTCCACGTTGCATACATATGTTGCTATTCACCATCATACTGAAGACATTTGTATTGCTTACGCCAGCTTTAATTACGAACATTCGCTCTATAATTATTAACACTTTTACAGTCATAAAGAGGCTATTGGTTTTTGCTAAAACCAGTTTGCAACATAACTAGATGATTAGATTTATCTGCTGCAAACTACTTAAAAACGTATGTAGTTAGTAACATATAAAATTCTTTAATTTTGGACGGTGGTTGCGCCAGGTCTCAACGCGGCTTAATTTGTACTGATAAGGCATATTCATAATTTACGACAAATTCACTTGTTCAGGAATCGATTAATCTGCTGCGAATTCTTATTTACATTTTCAATTTAACTGGAAATATTATTCGGTGGCGATAAATCAAGGGTCTCCTCTGGCTTCTCGCGACAATTTCGGAAAGAGCTTTAATTCTTAATTATGGCCTTGGTTGCTCCGTCGTATTTATTTTACTTTGTGAAATTGTCTCTCAAGCAGACCAGCAATAAATTTGCTCACGCGATCAATAATTAAGATGTTAATGTGTATGAGCCGAGTTCAAAATTGTTGACATTGTATTCTTAGTATGCTGGTTAAGTTTGATTTAAATTTATATCACACATTCTCTTTGCTGTGTTTAAATGTAGATGGATTATTATAGATATATAATTTGATCTAGATATTAAACATTTGACCACCTGTGCATTGCAACGCCTATGAAATAATAGCAATTGAAGTACTCGGAGTAAACAATGCCCTAAAGGCCTATTTAATAAAAACAAGTTTGACATCATGATGAAGGGTTAGAAATACAAGTCTGTCATCGTTAGTGTACGCGCAAGTAGTAACAGTTTCTTTTGAATCGTTTCTTTGAATTGCATAGGAACATAAGCAGGTGATTTCTTTTAACTGAGCCTTTTATAGTGAGACTATTAATTTTCATTAAATAATGTATGTATTACTTTGTATGCATAACAGATTTACAAATCTTAGTCGTTTTAATATAATACTCAAATAAACAATCCAGGGGATTTGTATCAGTATGATGATTAGTAATCCGCGAACCAGTTTACAGCATATTTCTCCGTTGTTAACACAATGTAACCTATTCGGTAAATTCCATCGATGGAATTTTAATTCACAAATTTGTCTCCCAATTTCTGGGGTTTGCTTGGAACGCAAGCGGTAATGGGAAGGCATGCCACGCGGCAGTCGCACGCTGTCTTCAAATACGCTACCATAAAAATAATCTGGATTAATTGCGATCGACGACTTTTGTTTAAACTGTGAAGAAAATCAAATCAACTCCTATGTATAAGGTAGGAGTATATTTGAGATTGCCCCGTTTGTAGGTGCACATCGTCTTCAGAGTCCAGTTAGTCCAATGGACGAGCGTATGATGCTATTTTAATGACATTATCCTGTTATAGTTGGTCTGATAAACACATGTTTCTTCTAGTCTCAATAAATGCCTTTTTTCACGAGTAACCGTTAAGTCGCCAGCTAACAGTCTAGTGCCGTATTAGTAACCTTACAGTTCTAAAGAAGAGAAAGAGATGCCTCGTTATTTAGTTATATGTTATGTTTGTTATCTCATTAATGAACATTTACTTTGATAAAACGTACTCGTTTTATGATGTCACATGTATAATTGGATCTCATTTATATAATCGAATAATTATAATATTATAATTGAAACAAATATTTTCAGCCAGAGATGGTGTCGATAGTATATTTAACGCTGTGATGCAAATAATTAGTTAGTTATTTGTTAAGGTCCAAGTGCGATATGGTGCATGGTATTGACATAATGTATGTAATGTTAAAAGCACAAACACGTCGCGGGCGTCGCAGCCATTGCCGCGTCGAACGCAGTCGCGGGCCGCTTGAAGTAGAAGCTCATCTGATAAGCACGCGTGACTTCACACAGCGACAGCGGCTGTGCGCACGCACAGAACGTTACATTCAACATTTTATTACAACGCATGTTGATGTTCCACAATAAAATAAAAAATAAATTCCGTTGCATATTGTAGACTATTCCATTCTTTCTGATTCACTTACCAAAGTTAAACTAACAGGGTATGTAATAGTTTTGAGCTATTTATCATGTGGGTAGATGTTAAAAAAGTCATCGTATATGTCACATGTGTGTTTGATATTTAAGTATCACTAAAATTATTACATACCTTCTTCAGTAGCCGAATGAAGAAAAAGGGGCTATTAAATGTGTAAGACACATTTATGCCGATAATAATTCAAGATTTTTTATTTTATAGTTACTAGATTTACTGTCTGTGTGGTTAATTTATGTCTTTTCATTCCAAGATTTACATATTATATAGGATGAGTTATAATGAAACAATTAAAGTTCTGTTCTTTTCGTAAATTTTAATTTTACGTACCACATGTTTGTCTATTTTCACCAGATCTGATTAAGCCATTGTTCGTGTAATTACGTTGTGCGATTATGCCGTAGTACAACACAGTTGTGTTAGTATAAAAATGTGTGAATATAACTATATCATTGTTAAAACAGTACATGCCTAACACGATTTAACACATATTAAAAACCAAATCAGTTAAGCTCTATAAATTTATCTTTGTCCTTGAATACAGGGTCATTTTTTGAAAGAAGGGAGGTAAAGCCATATGGTACAGACAGGACCGCCGGTTTTTTGATAACCCCATGGGTGCTAATGCCTATTGAACTGATTCCATGGCCATGCGCAACCACGACGAGAACATGTCGTTTGTACGTATAATATAAGATTTAGTCTCTCCGTGACTAATGAAAAGCAACCGAAACGTCGGGAAAAGTGTAAAATTAAATCTAAATAGTTTAATAATTTTAATAGCTTAAATAGAAGTAAAGAGTAGCTAGTATAAGTGTTTAAAAATAGTAGTTTAAATTATGTAATAATAGAGTTTTATAAAAAATAAACAACGCCATAAAATCCGTATAAATTTATTCAATTTCAATGTATAACATTCGTGTAAACGTAAGACAATATTATATATACGATTTACTAAAATATATCGTAAATCAAATTGTATATTGCCGTGCGCAGCAATACGCTAAAGCTTTAGCCTAACATTCAGTGTTACGTGGTAGGTAGAGAGTAGACGTCTTGCTCCGAAGGTGGGTGAGGTTGCAGAACAATACACAGCACAACAACAATTTTATAGTTTGAGATCATGGGTACACCCTATATTTGCATTTCGTAGGTGCTAGGGCCCCCTAGCATCTTTCAGTTTTCTCAAGTAATAATATTATAAGTGGACGTCATATTAGATTAAACAAGTACGTAGCACCGCATTCACAACTACCAATGTACGGTAGCTAATAAAGTTTCGCATTTCACACTATGTTATATTGTGTTCTGTAATAGCGCCGAACGCGAGATTATCATCGACATTATGTATCTTACTGTATTTTACAGTGCATTATAAGGTGGATTGGAATGAGCGTGTTAACGAGCCAGAAACGAGTGAGACGAGAGCACGCATGACCTCGGGATCAAGCGCGTGCCTCGCGCCATCACTGACAAATGTAGGTGACAAATCCAATCTAGAGCAGGCTTTGAAACGTCTACGGGGAACCGTGCACATGAAAACAAAAAATCGGTTTGGGTTTTTTACATATCAAATGTTTTGCCGATGAACAAAATTACCGCAATCACAACCGGTATGTAAGTTTCGGAATATAACGATGTTTTTGCAGGTGATTGGAAACGGTATCTGGCAAACAAGCAATTTAAAATATGCTTGAAATACAAACTATTTAAAAAGCCGCTAATAAGTGTATGTAGCAAATTGTGAAGTGTTAATGGTCCATGGATTTCACGGCGTACAGGTAATGGCTCTGACTGTTGCTTTACTTCTAATACAGCCTGGCAGTAATTGCTCTCTTGAACGAATCGTTTATCATATTAGAAGATTGAAATTGCTCGGAGCGAGAATTTATAGCATTCTAATTTGAGCTTTGTTACATAAATATGTTATGCAAATTTTGTGTCTACTTACGATTATAAATTATGTCACCGCAGACACTGTACAGCTTATTAATTCTGATCTTGAAATACGAGACTACTATGTATGTGTGTATATAAAAATACAATTTTATTAAAGCTTTATTTGCAAGCTGTGATGATGCAATTAACGAAGGAATGTACTCACACATACATATGTACCGCTTTTTATATCGAATACTATGCAAACTATACAGTAATTAAGCGCATTATCAGTAGGTAAGTAAAAATAATTTTACATTATATTGAAACGTGCACAGCTTACGAACTTATTGCTGAATCCATTTTGTTGCTGTTATAAAAGATGTGAAAAAATTAATAACTAACTTATTAATCAATCATCGATTGTATGAAATTACTCAACGATGTTATTGATGAAGGTATCAATACATAAAAAGAAGCTACTTAAAAAACTAAAATACGATTGTTGAATTAGATGTATTTTTTATGATCATCAATAAGTCAAATAAGTTTTCCCTGTTACATAGACAAGAAGACAAATGTTGGGAATTTCTTTTCATTAAGCGTACATTAAGTAGGTACAAGTTGTAGGATGTGTTGTTAGGTACGGCGATGAAACGCAGCGCAGTGTTCAATAAATCAACGCGGTAAGACTGTATTTCTTTCGTAATCAGCTCATATCGGTTCTCGCGGTTGTGCCCGCCTAATTATTGTCGACTTTTACGATCGACCTAACGAGTTTTCACTTGGAGCCAATCACGATTTTACGGCGCACATATTTTGAGATTTAATTATTATAAAAATATATTATTGGACGTATGCGTAAAAAGTTTTGTTTGTAGTTGTAACTATAAAACTAAATCAAATCGGTTAATCAAAAATATTTAACACATTTGCAATACATATAATACAGCATGAGTGTATACATATCACAATTTTATCATTTGTATTATCTGCGATACCTACTTCTGATTTAAGTAATGTATCATATGTCAGATTATTATCTTAATTCTTGCTTATCCGACCTATGAATGTAAAATAGTTTATAAAGAAACCAGTTTTACACTTAATAAAAATAAAAACTAATTATTGCTAATATTTTCTATTTAAGCAATTATGATGTAGATTATTAGTTTTCAAATAGCCTATTTACATATTATAGAGATAACTACAATGAATCCTCACCAGATAGTTTCAAGAGCGGTCAGATGCTTTATTTATGATCGTATCGTCCAAGAATGTAGGTTACACTTATTCCACGTCGGTGAGTATATGTTTTATGTTTAGGAATCTGAGCCTCTTATCTAAGATATTAACATATTGATTGTGCTCACCGTATTGATGTGCGACTGAGCAGTCTCCGAGCTGGCACGTACTACACTGTGAACTAGTTTGTTCAGAATAGTGCTGCACCTTAATGTGCTCAATAAAAATAAGTTACAACACCGTAAATACACATTTACGATAGCTCGTATCCATTAGACACAGCCTGTATATGGCAATATACTCGGTTCCTGGACTTTATTATAAATTATTTGATCGTGAAACACCACGTCGTGTAATATGGCCGTTTATGGCGCTCGAAAATTAATAAAGAAATTCGTTTAGTGGCGGTGAGTCAGTGTCAAGTAATACAAATAAAATAGCATATATTTTACCGCTAGTTGGTAACAACACTAGCGGCGTGGTCGCGCCGCTCCCTGCATCAACTCGATCAAGTTATCTCGGAATCTAAACATAGTGTAGATGTAAGAGGTGATAAAGTCCCCTATCTCCTTAGAGGCCGAGGTGTCTGGATATTAGGAGCGTAAGCAATTTGTCAAGTTCGATGTACGTTTTGTTAACGGTATTTTATAAAAACACAGCCGATACACCGATTTGTGTAAAGCCGGCATTGCTGGCGGCGATCATTATTACACATCTGATAAAAACATTTTATATAATGCTTTGTACCTTAGACGTTTCCTTGATGGTATTTGATTACAATATAAACATTAAGATAGTTTGTTATGTGCAAACGACTATAATTTGTAGCTATTGTTTTCGCGAGAGGTGATAATTAAGAAGTTCAATAGATATAATTAATTATGTATTTTCAAAGGTACCTGGAGCCGCAATATTTCGTACATTTAGGATTAAAATATTTTATTGATATATTTAAATACTCGATTCAAGAGTATCAACGTAGGTTATATTTATGTATGAGTTATGTTGTCTTATCGTTTGCCGGTGGCAGTAGTGTTTACTGTCTTTTGTTTTTATTGAAACAGTGTAGTAAACTATCATTGTACTGTATTCCCGAAGAATTTGGCAGTGATGTGTTACATTTAAATTCTGCCTGCTTTACTTTTAAGTGCCACGTAATAGCCGTCGGCAGTCTTCTAGACATTTGTATATATATCTACACTACGTGTTGATACCGTGAATTTTTAAAGAAATCCTTAATAATTCTTTGTCCGACTCGAGATATCTCATGCCCAGCAGTCGCATTTACTACTGTTGCGCCATCGAGACAGTCTATAATATTAAATCTTATTTTTACTTATATTACTTAATCTTTATCATAAATTAACCAAATATGTTGATAGCATTAGGACTAAGCTTGATGTTTTGCTATTATTTGTATTAGTCGTGTTGTTCTCTAAAAATATTATCTCAAACTATATTTTTACCTCGGCAGGTGCCATTAACGATAACTGTCTATTATAGCCATTCTGATTGTAAACTCTAATTTTCACTAGTGATTCGAAAGTGAGTTTGGTATTTCAACTTTACAGCTAGATCTACTCTACTGTCTAGCTAGATAAACTACTAATTAATTAAATTATAGAATACTTTACTTTATATATATATAGAGAAAAGTATTCTATAACTAATTAGTAGTTTATACGATTAAATTTACGGAGTTTGTAGTGTAATGCGTTTTCACTAATACGCATTACGTTATACAAAATTAATATTTCCAAAGTGCATTCATTAACAAGCACATATATCTCAATTAGTTTTGCCCGTGGAATATCTGGGATGGCTAAAAAAACAGTTTTATATTTATTTGCCAATTTGCCTGATGTTATTCATTATTCGGACCGAAAACGATTCGCGAATCTCATTGGCACATGGCAACATTTTGACAATTTATGAAGCAATCAGTGTTTCTTTTCCAATGTTTATTTGGAGAGAATTATTTATTTTATCTTGAGATGGTGCTGGAAATTGTTTCGGAGGTTGCTTAATATTCATTGATCTCGTCTCACGATTTGTTTACGTCGGTGCGCGTAGGCGCCGAGGTAGAGAGTGGTCAAATTAAAAGGTATCTTAAGTTGGCCTCGGCCGGTGTCGGGCCAACGAGCCGGCTAGCCGGTTTTACTCCCCGGGGCTTCATGAGGTGTGAATATGCGGACCAATGCACTTGTAACGATTCACGCACTATGACAATTTTAAGCGAATGATTTATTAATTGGTGTAAGTTTTTCTTGTTATGGTAATATAGAGAGATATGCGAAATAAGTTTCCTACGTGACTTCACACGTTACAACAGAAATGTAAGTCGCCGGCGCGGCGAGATGTTTTAGTTCCGTTCCATGATTAGTTTTTTCGAGCTTCTGTACTCGTCAATAATTTTGTATTTAGACATGCATGATTCGATAAAGCTCAATAACAGTAGCTGTCAAATATTGTCATGGATCTATGCACTCAGGCTACCGCCGTGAAATTTATAATTTTAAACTTATCAAATCGGTTTGTAGGTACACCAGCAATTTAAATTTGAGATTATTTCTCGGCATGCTATGGATAATACTTTATTAAAGTTATACCACTTATTATAGATATATGAATTTGGGTGATTTGTTCGTTGGTTGCAGCCATTGAGCTTTTAATGCGTGGAACAGAATTTCACGATCATTTTCGATTCATTGACGAGTAGTTCCAGTTGAAGGCGGTATTCACTTCAAAAGTTTATAATGTAAAAAGTAATTCAAATTAATTTAAATTACTTTAGTCAAGTAAATGCACAAAAGTATTGCTGGAAGAAGGCGAACTAATTAAAAGTTAGCTTCTGTACTAATAATTCGTTTGACTGTCAAAGTTTTGCGTCGTTAATTTTAATTAAAGAAATGCGGAGCTGAGTTTGTAACAATATTAAAGCATTGAAATTGGTGATCCGCTAAACTTCGACATTCTGCTCGCGGATGACCGTCCATTCGTTTTAATTAACCCTTCTGTGGGTCTCATCTGCTTCGCTATTAGAAAAGTTTCAACGTTTTTTTGCGAAATTGCCGCGACCGCGCGATAAATCAATTATGAGTTACAGCAGCTCTTGCTTGGAATTGTACACGGCTTCGGCCTACTTTAGATGATCAAAATTAACAAGAACTGCTATTTCATTTAAACTTAAGCGTTGTTAGCAGTTACTAAAGTACTAAAGCAGTAAATTATTTCATAGTTTCGCTACCCACCATATAGTAGGTACCGATTGCATGCAAGGAATTCACAGGCACATAATTAGGTAAGCATTAAACATACTTATTATTAGGATGAAAGAGAAATAAGGCGCTTTAGAAGGTGCACTTGTGATTCCAAATAAAGTTACGAATAAAAATAGAGCTAGTATAGTTTTTTTTTACTACCTATAAATATAATTATTCACAATAAGCCATCCAATAAATACGATAAATAAAATCCTTGCAAATTACGGCAATAAATTGCAGTTCATATTGGCTCAAAAGTCACCAGCTCATTAGAATAATCTATCGGTATCGCTTGCCACAATGCCTGAAGACCAAGGTATTTAATCAATGCGTCCTGCCGGTCATGACATACGGAGCCGAGACGTGGAACCTGACAGTGAAACTAGCCCACCGATTGCATGTCACTCAGCGAGCTATGGAAAGGTGTATGCTCGGAATCTCGTTAAGCGACAAAGTCCGGAACGAGATTATCCGACAAAATACTAAAGTCACTGACGTAGTTCAGAAGTGTAGCAGGCTGAAGTGGCAGTGGGCTGGTCACATCTGTCGCAGAACCGGTGATCGTTGGAGCAGACGGGTTCTCGAGTGGAGACCACGACTCGGCAAGCGTAGTGTAGGACGCCCTCGGGCCAGATGGACCGATGACCTGAAAAAGGTGGCTGGAGGTGACTGGATGGCGAAAACGGGAGATCGGGCCTTGTGGCGCACCCTGGGGGAGGCTTATGTCCAGCAGTGGACTGCAATAGGCTGAAATGATGATGATGATGATGATCGGTATCGCATCTATTACGATCGTTCAACTGGTGATATTCAAAAGTATGTCGGGTGTACATATGTAGATATCAGAAAAATCCTTTAAAACAAAATACATACGTATAAGCAAGAAGGTCACAGCTTGTGTCTAGTTTTAAGGTCACTTCGTAGCCTTCGAATAGTGTTTTTTTTTTAATCTTTGTTTTAGGGGCTTTGTCAATTATATGATCATGCCGCTCCATTGGACCTACTCTTACACTATACTTCATAGTAAAAACTTAAACAATACATAACTAATCACTGTAAACGTCGTCGTAAGCCAACTTGTACAGTACGATACAATAATTTTGCTTTCTTAGACAGCGGATATGCCAGAACACTATTACAATAACAGATATTTTTTAAATCTATTAATTGTTTCGAATATTGTGAAAAAAACTTGTTCGATGAAACCCCAAGAAATCACAAGTGTAGCATTAGGAGTGCCCCTTCGCATTTCCGAGTGCTACGATCTTTAGCGTCAACATTTTTTAATAGTGTACACGGGATTATTTGGATGACAAGGCAAAATGGCGTGCAAAGGGGTTTAATGTCAGGTCAATCACTTGTATTTATTTATAAAGCACAGGTCTGGCCAGTGTGGCCACTTGGAAAACTGTTCTTAAATCCAGGCAGGTGCCGCCAAAAATCAGCCTGATTCTCATAATATCCTACAACGGCGTGCGGTTTGGTTTATGTTTAACCCAATGTCATGGACACATAGGAATGCTTAGAGTAGAGTAAGAACAATGTGTATTATATCATCTTTCACGAAGAGGGCTTTGAGAAACTGTTTGATTTGTTTGACTTGGCACCATCGCTACCTCTCTACCATGATGTCACTTGTCACATTTACAGGGTTGATCTTTTCCACCTGGCAACGTACTCGCCCAGTACTGTGCACTTTCAGCGAGCAGTTCTCCTATGTATTACATGCCGCGGTGGCTACTAATCGTTGCGACACGTCCTTCTTTAAGCGAATTTTAAAGATAGTATTACTATAACCGGCGGCGATGGCCACTCACCATTAGTCGAGCTGTTAACTCGTCTCCCACTTTCTTACACAGGGTCGTTCAGAGAAAACAGTTGAGTTGTTTCAAAAGTTCGATACAATGACTATTAGGTATTATTCAAAGAAATTCCTGTAGTCATAAGTTTATTTGGTTTTTAATCTTTTATTGTGAATAGACATAGACATGTTTTATCTTATGCTTTATACACTTTAGTATCTTGTGTATTTATTCTCAAACTTGTCACTGTATTATTATATTGCTTCACTGCCATCTTTATTTATACGTTGGGCTTGTACTTATATTTATCTAATTCCCAATTCTGTGCGATGCTCCCCCTATCCACGTATTAATCTTATCCGGTTTCTTCGCGTCTTTGATTAAGGCTCGCTGTGAAGTATTTCTTGCACGCTAACCTAATGGAAAGGCATACGTCAAGTGTCCACCTTATTGGCTAGCGGATCGGCTTGATGGTGCCAATATCTGGCATACAGTAAATTTTGTCACTTACATATACTTGGATGTAGCGATATTGAGGTGCCATCAACAAGGATATTGGATCATAATTGTTGCTATAAAAATCTCGGTCACCGTCAATTTCCAAATTAATAAATTTTATCTTAGTTTTGGTGTGCGAAATAAAATTTGCGATTGATGTGTAGAATTTGCATTTTCATATGTTATAAATAAAATCAAAGTAATGTTATTTACATACTGATTTAACATTTTATAATGTGCATGCAGTTTGCCTGTTAGAGACCCTCTTTCTTTGATAATATTTATAATTATACTTAGTTGGCATCATCGCCTGCATTTACATAAAGTCTTGAGGTCAAAAACTATAGATAACCCGCATAGACGCAACGGTATATCTCTGAAATAGCTTTGGTGTATTTGATTTTACATATTTGTTGTGGTTTGCTTCGCTTCAGACCGGATTTGTCATGGTAATAAAACGTTTAAATTTGATTCAAGATATTAAAAACCATAATCAATTTTGAACTTTTTAAATATTGCTATCGATTTTCGAAATTAACAAGTTGTGGACAGTAATTGCTGTTTTTAAGCAATTAGATGATGTAGAGGCGTCTACTGCATCGGTAGCTTCTGACATTTAGATCGTTGTAAACTTTCCCTTGCATGTTAAGATCAAAATAGTCATCGTGGCGTGATTAATAGTAATATCGTTTTGTTAACTAGCTAACGGTCTGGGAGCCTTCATTTAGTCAATACATCAATGGAATGTCACTTTTTTGTTCACATGGACTGCTCTAGACGGACAACCACGGTTTGGCATATTGTACCTATCGCTCGTGTCAGTGTACAATTCTAACGTGTGTCATAGTTCACTATTGTAACAACAACTTATCATGTACCTATTTTGTGTGTAAGTTTTTTGCGAGTTCACAGATTATGTCACTTTAAAATGCCGTTAGAATATCTGGATAGTTTTGGTTATAAACTTATATTTGACATATACATACAACATATATAAATAGACTCACGCTTGTATTATATAAATAGACTCACGCTTGTATTATATCCTCTACGGGTATGCAGCGGTGTATCACATCCACATTTCGCCAACTTATTAGGTCTTACGTAACAGGGGGCTAGCCAACTGCTGTCTACTAAACGCATTTCCAGATTCCATACTGCTGCTGAGATTTTCCTAACAGGAAATATCATTAGAACGTAGTTCAGCTGATAATTAATTATCGAACCCGTGTCTTCGTAGCAGTTGACGTAGTGGTTTACGTGGTCGCCTCGCTACTGCCGCCGTGCAGAGTGTTGTGGGTTTGTTTCTCACACGGGACAAAAAATTGTGTGATCCACAATTTGTTGTTCCAAGTCTAGGTGTTTCTTGTGTCCGTTGTGATTCGTGTTGAAAGTTTTATAAAGTTCCCTGCGATACAGGAATTATTTTTAGTCCGTTGTCTTTTTTTATTAAAAAAATGTATACGAAGAGGCATAAGATAACTGCCGTACGACCAACGAGGAGGATTTATACGTCAACAATATAATTAAGTGGCTTACCATCATCTCTTAAAATGGTGTCATTGCATCCTAGAGAAATACTCAGTACGATACAGTGTGTATGTCTTATTTTCGCGCAAGTAATGCCAATGTTTCAAGACGTATTGGTCCCAGGGTTCC
The DNA here is from genome assembly GCA_963564715.1 of Catocala sponsa. Classification (NCBI taxonomy): domain Eukaryota; kingdom Metazoa; phylum Arthropoda; class Insecta; order Lepidoptera; family Erebidae; genus Catocala; species Catocala sponsa. The sequence continues at coordinate 12,240,097 of OY751338.1, read as the reverse complement.
AGTTCTCATTAAAAAACGGCCTTATTAGTGCATTACAACCAACATAATAGTATTTATTTTGTAATGATATACTTAAACTGATTATAGCGTTATTTGTTTTTCGCGATCGGAAGATCACTCTTATGTAAGCAATAATCAATATAATCTGAAATGTTTGGCTTCTTTCTCATATAAGACTACATTTTTAATAACAGCTTTGTGAATCCTAATCTGAAAATAAAGAAAGTTAATTATAACAAAGCTCATAATCATATTTCGTTATGACTCGTACATGCAGAGTTCATTGCTTTAATAATAAGCCTTAAACGACGTCACTGATGACATTATCTTACCTTAAATACATTTTCAAAAGACCATAGTAACAAGTACAACACTACACTTGACATTCTTTGTGATTAATATGTATAGTCAATGTTAATTTATGCTAAAAACTAAAAACAAATTATCTCATTTTCATCCTATTACTTGATTGGACGGCGCCGCTCATTTCAGATCGATTCTAATATATATGTATCATTAAATTTTATCTACGTATTTAACTGGTTGGTTTTGAGAATGTTTAGTATCACATTGTATTTGTTACGTGATCCCTTCGTTATGAGAGATGGCGTGCTGGAGTCGATTATAGCCATACCATAACTCTCGTTTGCGCCGGCCTTTATATGTGTCTGCTTTAAAATTTGTATTTTATGGTTTTTGGTGTTTGACTGTGTCAGTCACTCTAAGTTGTAATATAGTGAATGTAAAATATTATTTTATGATGGTTACTAAACGCATAGTAAGTACTGTTGTGGCTTAAATGCACTAAAATATATTTGTATGTGCTTTGTGTTCGTGGTTTTAAAGTTTTTAAGCCATCTTGCGTTCTATTAATTATAAAATGTATGGAAGCCTGACTTTAATAAAAAAATCTGCTAACATGTTTCTAAACGTAATAATGTTTGTATCAAAATGTAAAATCTACACGAAGTTTTTGCGACGTTTTTTATTGTCTATTTATACGTGCGAGTAAAGTGATTAATGTAACGAGATAAACTTTATACAATACACAATATGCAAACCGACTGAACGCCGATCAACCGTTTTGATATCTGTTCTAATTTGCATTGTTAGATATCTAGATGTACTAATGCGGGATATTTCCCGACGCGCGACGTGTGGGTAATTTTTTTTATTCATATCTCCTTATTCATATCTTTTTGATAAGTAAGTACACTATATCAGTGAATATATATTATAGTCGAAACGTATTTATTTATTTTGTTTGCCAAATATAACTTACCCCCTATTGCCATGTAGCATAACGCAAGTAATTTTTATTTATTTAAGTAGGTACGTGTTATTTATCTCAAAATTATTCCATGCTACTGCCGCTCCGCTTACAGACGCACCTCTGTTGTTCGCTTTACAAAATAAAAAGGTCAAATTAAAATATTTCTGATATAGGTATAACATACTATATTATTGGTTGCAATTCTTCAAAAAGTAACTTATGTCCATTTTTAGGTTTCGCGCAGTCTCCATGCCAAATTTAATCTAAATAGGGCTCCAAAAACAGACAAACAGGGCGTTAATATTGCATTTGTAATATCAGTACTTACTGATCTCTTAGATTTTGTACAAGATATTATATCCATGGACTGCACGTATCTAGCCGCATTGCCATTACGTCAAGTGTTGTGGGCTCGGTTGATCCACAAATAGGTGTTCCGAGTCTGGTTGTTCTTTGTTTCCGTTGTTTGAATGTTTGTAAAGTCCCCACGACACAGGAATAGTATGATTGCGGAGGTTTACTTTTTAAAAAAGAATAGAGTCGGAGACACTCGTTTAAAATGTCGTCTAAAATATCTCAATCCTAACAACTCAACCCGACAAGTTTAAATTTCATGAATATTATCGTTTCGTACGTAAGCCGCCGCCAAAACAAAGCCAAAGTTTAATGTCCAAGAAATTAAGTGCAGAGTAAATAAAAAAATAAAGTCACGAAATGTTTGTAATGAAAACAAGCTTCGATTTTAGTGCGTTCACACATTGGCACGGTGTTTCGGTTGTGTGGAAAAATGGCCGGTAGCGACCGCGGCTCTCATTATATCGAATGAATCGGCGAAGAGCATAATAGGGGGCCGCGCGCATGGCAAATTACATGCCAGTGGATGTCATTGTGATAAATAATTCACCCGCTCGCATCCCCCACGGAATGCGCCCCAGTGCTCTATTCACTTCACACTGCCCCGGTATATTGTCTGATCTTCAATTATTAAGAGTGTATTGACTACTTTCATTAAGAAGCTATCGAGTAAAATTGTAAAAGTATTTCAAAAGATGTACATGTCAAATTAAATTACTAGTGATTTAGTCTTGTCTTAAGTGTATTTATAACAAACTGCGATAAAATCTCTTTTTTATTAGACTTTACTTTTCGTTTTATTATTACATATTTTACAGAGGGCGAATTAATTAATTCCCCTTCTGTAAAATATAGATAACATAGCGGAAAGTAAAAATCGATTAGAGTAAGATATAGATTAAAAAGAAAACACAGCTGTAGGATCAACAGGTTACACGTAAACAAAAAAGTATGCGCTTAGATGGTTAAAACCAGCAACTTCTTTAATGTGAAAGTTATTTAATCTGTGTAATAATCAATTATGTGTTACTTCTATTATATTTTTATAAATATTACTAACAATTTGGTTTAGATTATTATTGTTAAACCTTTCAACTAAGCTGAATACTTGTGTTAGGAGTGGATTACCGTCGGGCACGCCACGATCTTGGCGGTAAGTTCCATGTTTGAGGAGTGACTGGAGAGGCGGCATGGCGCCCTCACCTTCCGGCTGACACAGGTAATGACTGACCACGGTTGTTTTGGCCAGTTCCTGTGTCGTATACGCCGGCAAGAGACGCCCGGTTGTCATCACTGCGGCGACTGCCGCGATGTTGTTGAGGACACGGCGCTGCACACTTCGGCGGTTTGCCCCGCCTAGGCATCGTAGCGCCGTGAGTTGGTCGCGGCAGTCGGATTGGTTGCCCTCTCGCTCCCGGCAGTAGTTCAGTCTATGATCCGGAGTGAGAGGTCGTGGAACGCCGTCGCCTCCTTCTGTGAGGAAGTGATTTCCATCAAGGAGGCGGCGGCGGAGAGGGAGAGCGTTTAAACCCTCTCCCCAACCGCAGAGCCGGGTGCCGGAGGGCGTGAGACGACCTCCAGCCACCCTGAGGTTTTACCTGGGGTTGAGAGTTTCGTGGGCTTGCCCACCACCCGTTCAGCACCAGGTCCGAGAGCCGGCGTGCGTGTTCCCACGCGCGTCTCTGTGTCTTGTGTCCGTCCCCCTCCAAGTGGACAGGGTTAAGTGACCAAAGTGTCTTTTTATGAGTGGCCTGCCGTTTCGGCGGGCCGAAATCTCGGCGGGGTCGCGATTGCATGTGAAAGTGATTCGCGTGACGCCGCCGACTATGGTTAAGTCGAGGAACACCGCGGTAGGTTTAGTCGGTATTCCGGGAGGTCCATTCTCATCGTTTCAACATCTTTCTTTTACCCCAGTGAGTCCGACATAACCCCTCCGCCAGCCCGCGCGGAGGGGTATGGGTCAAAGCATTCCCGCAAGTAACAATAAAAAGGATTGAATTACCGTCGATAGTGCAATAGTCGGCAGTCCAATGCCTTATTTATTTCTATGTTGATGAAGTTTCAAGTATTTAAAATATGACTGTTGCTTTTGTTTATGTAAATAATAAAAAGACTTTAAATAAGAATATAGCGATCTTTAAATCTTTAAAATAAAATATTAAAAGATTTGAAATTAAAAGATATAAACAATATAAAGGTATTTAGGTATGTAGGTTTCAGTAAATCACACATTTTTGAAAACACTTGCTGTGTTCCTATGTTCTATCTCGAATCGCGAACGTAATATTCTGAATAGATATGGTATATGTATACCTCCACCCTGTCTATTCGGAATAGTACATTCAACAATTCGCTAAGCGAAATTTAAATACTTAGACCAAAATATATATATATTTAAACCTAGTTTATTATATCCATATTTCAGTTATATTGTAGGTATTAGGAAATGAGTCAACTAGATATATTGCCAGACTACGTGCTGATGCTAAGAATGCCTTAATAGAATAACTTAATAACACTTTGTCTATCCCAAGAATCAAACACCCGACTTTAAACCCGGCGTTAATCGTGAACGAAACAATTTGCTCCGAGATTAACAAGGCAGTTTCAGTATATACAAGGTGCCGAGTAGATTATGGAAATCTTAGGTTCTAGTACGATTAATCACAATAATTAACATAATATATAAGTGTCAGTATTCCATTGTTACAATATTGCTTGGTAATTTATACATTGCCACAAATATGGAAGTCTCACTATGTTAGACGATATTTACTCGCTATGATTTAGGTATACAATAAATTGTCCGTTAGATTTGGATATCGACGTTACACTAGTAGAGAATCGCATTGACTCGCTCAAAACACTGACTTCTAACAATATTTGTTGATAAATGGAAAGATAAGTCGGATATTTTACGTTGGCGATGCTACAAATTGATACTGGCTGTACACCCGAGTATTTTATTGTTGATATCGCCAATGTGTGCGTGTATTAAAACCTCTATCTAACACGTTTATATAGATGCAGTATCACGCCGCGCACCGATCGTAAATGTCATCTGAAAATTTATATTCATTACGATTAGATAGCAGTCCACAATAGCCAGCCCATTGTTGGCCCTCCGTACCACTTGATCGATGTATGATATTGCATTTTTATAGTTGACGCGAGGACCGGAGGACTTTCTCCGACTTTTATAGATTTTCAGAATAAACAAATAACGGATATCGAGGCTGTGTATTTTCACATTAAAGCTAATTTATGCACCACCCACATGCAAGCTATTCATACCGAATGTATTAGGTTACATGACTGTCAAAAATATTATATTGCGTTACTTATTCATATTATGGCTTTAGAAAAAAATGACTTTGCTTAGAAACAATAAACTAGTTAGTAGAATCAACTTACTGTAAGTTATAACTTTGAATCGAAGCCAATTGATTTTTGAAATTATGTTTTGTATTAACGTTCAACGAGATACCATTTCATTTCTTTCAAATTACATTAACCTTCTCATAAAGCGAATTTAATTCACTTTAACAAAAGTAAAGACCTACGGTCTATTAAAAGATTGCAATCTTATACAATATTATTTTTATTGTTTCATTGAATCAGCATTTACGAGCTTTCCTAAGAAAAGTGCATATAAGCGTCTGAACCTCAGTCTGATCAAGAACCCGAATGCGCGGCCGCGTACGCGCAGCAATTTGCGACTCGGCTCAATATCGCCGATTTACGAGGATCCATTTCCAATTTTACGAGCTGACTGACGCGCCCATTTATACGAGAACTCTGATCCCTCGCTGCAACAGTCTAGCAGCAAAGTTGTTACGCGCACAAACGGTAGGTCATGTTACAGCGGCGGCATTCAGTCCACACGTTTAGTTCCTATTCGTTGTTACACCACTACTAAGCTGCTCGAACGTTCAGTTAAATTTATACGACTACGAGCAGGCCTCGAGGCTAGGGTTCTTCTTACGCCAACACGACTAACGCACAACTTTACACTTCAAATTAATTCCTGTCTTTCGTTTAAGAAAATTACTGCAACTATTAACAATTACATTAAGAAAATAATATTCTAGTGCAGTTGGTCTCGGCACATAAAGTGTGTGTGTTTTAGAGTTGTGCAGTGAGCATGTGGAACCGGTATTTAGAGCTTTATGTTGAACCACACGTGGGGGTACATTTCATGCCGCACTTAGTCTAACACATGCAATGCGCTTTCGCGGAAAGCTAGCTGCGTTGTGGTTTTGCGATGAATAATCGCATACAAAACCGTCTCACAATGGCCAATGCGAGTGTTTAAATGCCCTATTAAATCTTACGGCCTGCGTAGGATTCTGTGGGATTCAATTACGCTTTGTGCGCGATGAAAGGTGCCGGAGTTGTACGTGTAAACTGAGCCGCGAGCCGCGGGAACACATCCCGACACCTCGCCCTCAATGAGCCCTGTCACAAAAGGTGCAAACGAAATAAGAACACGGCACACAACACGTATCACGCCGAGGGCAGATTGAATAAATGCTAAATTAAATAAGAGCAAATAAAACCGTCCATTAATGAGTAAAAGCGTCTCGGATAATTCGAGTGGCGTGACATTCAACACAAAAGGTTTGCCCAGTCGCCACCGCGCGCCGTGTCTCGCCTGCTCCCCCGGGTGAAACGTTACTCACAGACCTGTGCCGGATTATTATTAGACTGTGTAGTAAATTAGTTTCTCATCGAGGAATTAATACTTTTTCAAGTACTCTGTTATATGCGATAAGTAAAATCTATTGGTAACGAGAGTTGCGACATCTGTGATTATGTGTACGTAATTCATTACACATTACCTTCGTTACTGTGTAACGTGTTGACATTATAGCGTCATAAACAAACAAATAAAAATATTAACATAATCTTATCACATAATTACAGTCAGAGTGTACGGTATGGGCGTATTAAAATTATTATCGACACTTGCTCCCCGAACGTTCGTGGCAACATAAACAGAACGTTTTCTATTCGGGAACCAATTATCATTTACATATCATAGACGAGGCACCGACACTCGCGGCACGCAGCCGGGGTCAATACATTTACACAGCCACCACTTTATAATGACACGTCACTCCTCTCGCACTCCATCAACCTTCGGACGTTGAAGAGAAATTTATTCAAGAATTATGGGTCAATTTAAACTGGTTGTGGGTACATTCGATCGGTATATAGATGCATATATGTGGTATAGGAGTACCAAAACAAGACGGCTAACCAAATCGCTTTTGTTAAGATTTTATCTCACCGTTAAATACTTCTAACCATTATACTATATCGAGCGACTCGTTTAAACCTGCGGCAACCAATTATTATGCTTGTTACCATTCGGGATACTGTGATTTGGGAAGGTGTTGAGTCTGGGAAGTTTCACTATCAAGTTTGATGTTTTATTAAGTATTGTTTTTATTTTATAGACTATTTAACAGGCCATATATTCCGCTATTCGCTTTGGCCGGTTTACTCAAGTGATTGTAAATACTTTACAGACACAAGTAGGTTTGTAAGGTTTTATCACGTATGTAAGCTTTACATGAAAAGAAGCCTCGCATGATAAGTCAAGTTAGATTTGTCGTGTGTACACGTTTGTTAACAACGTTATTGTTCGGCGTACGTTTTAGAAATGTATGTAGGTACATGACGTTTAGGTTCATTGAATGTAGCCGCAAACGCAATGTCCATATAAAATGTTTCGTGACTTCACTAATGAAATTATCAGCCTATGCATCGTTATTCTATGGATGTTGCAACATATAGGTGTTATGTGACACAACTTACAATAATATATACTATACGAAATTATAAATGAGATGTCTATAAACTTGCAAAGAGAGAAAGAGATTCCTTGTTCCTGAATTGAGCTGGTGTTGATCACTATTCCGTCTAGAGCATAAGCCTGGGAGGTTACGATGCTGGACATTAGATTCAGATGGGTAATAAATGCGGTCAGACGTTCAGCAAGACAAAGCCGATTGTCTAAAAAGCACGTGGCGCTTGTGCGACTAACGCGCGCGCGAATAATGCATCCTAGTTACTGTTTTCAACGGTACTTATAGGGAACGGTGATAGCTTTTAGTGAAATGTTAACATGAAACCTGGCAGGCATATTTTGAGTGCTTGCGTGTTTAACGAGTAGTTTTCACTATAGTGATTCGAAACAAACCCAAGGTTGTAAGTTATTCTGTCTAAAAGTATGGAGGTGTAGATTTTTACGTCTTCCATGTCTCCGACTCCACACCAGACTCTTTGCATTACGATTTATTTGTCGATCTTAGCTTAGGTTATTATTAATGAGTACTCTCGTTTTCGGTGGTAAGCGGCTTAATTATCTTTATACCTATCTTAAAAATTGGTAATATCAATCTATTTTAGGCACTGGAAGGTACAGCTGTCCCGTTAATATAACTACTTTGTAATTAATGTCACTGAGACGTTTTATAATAAATGTGGTAGTTCAACATTATTGTACTTTCTGATTATACTTTCGTACATTTTGTATAAATCTCATTTAAAACTTTGCATACCTATGTAATGAAGTTGTAGGCATATTACAACTATGTTACCTCAATATCTTAGACGTACTTACGACCTCAATTGTATAACTCAATTGTGTTGAATTGTCATTTTCATAAACTCAAACAATCTGAAGGGTGTGATGATGGAGTATTCCACTTTCGGCACCAATTTTTTCGGCACCTATGGTTTCGGCACCTAAGCTATTCCACTTTCAGCACCTATAGGTATTTTTGCTTAGTGCTGAATGTGGAATAAAAAAGATATTAAATTTTATTCCTCATTCAGCACCTGCGGTAGTGTTTAGTGATGATATTTATAACAAACTTATCGATAAAACTTGCAATTGTTTTTATAATAATCAGTCTGTTTATAATATTTAATTATATACTGATTGGCAGTTATTACTATTAATAAAATTAACTCTCCTCTCCTTTGTTATTCTCGATGCATCTATCTCTGCAAAACAATTAACAAAAAGTAATTCGTACGTACTTTAGGTTTAACTACATATAGGCTTTATTCGATTTTACGGTTGTGAGGTTTCGCTACGATTTGTCAACCTTTACCCTGTAGGTCTTGCGTTAAATGTGTGACTACGGCTATCCGAACAGACTACGAGAAGTGATAGGCCAAACGTGCCTACGTGGCCATCTCAACAAACAAAACAAAGCAGAAGTGGGCAGTCTTTCTAAAATTATAACTTACTACCATTACCAGATAGAATAACGATATCGGGTAAATTCGCCTTGTTTTTTAATGAAAGTCTATTAGTACCACACTTATAGGGTCGAGTGGTTATCAATAACTAATTAAAGTAACCACTCAGAACAATCATACGTAAACAAAGCGTTACGATTGGTCGGTGGTGTTCGGCCACTGCATTTGTTTAGGCGAGAATTTTTCGGCCTGTTATAACGAGGCGTGACGAATTCATGTATTCAAGCCATTCATGTTTCAATTGAACAAGTTTTTTTTATCACAGATTATAAATAGAAATGTTAGTGGTAATGTGACATTGAGGCCATTTATTCACACTACTTGAGGTGTCGGAAAGTATTATTCGTTTTGTTTAGAGTACATGTCAAACAGCTCAACGTAGGTTTTTATTTTGACGTAATATGTTTCAGTATGACTATATTATTCTGGTCAATAGTTGTAGAACAAATGGATTATTTTGAAAATTAAAGAATATTAGAATTTACCTTCGGCATCGCTCGCATAAATATAGGTTAGTACCTTTTCTGGATGAAAATAATCCTATATCCTTTTCTGCCCCTGACAACGCGTATGCGAAATTTCATGATGATTGGTTGAGTATTTAAGGCGTAAAATCGTAACAAACAAACTCACATTCGTATTTATAATATTAGTTAAAATTAAGTTTATCTGATAATTTTGACGACCCTGTTTCGGTATTTCCAAATATCAGCAATCCTAGCATGATAGTTTTGCCGTCACTTTTATTGGAACTAACTAGAGAAAGACAGTGTGCGATTTATATTTCGGATATCTGTACTTCATATTTGTAAAACTGGCATAAGTGTCGTTTTATGAATCGACGTTTAATTCACGCCATATAGGTACGCTTTATTTTAGACGTGTAATTTTATTTTATTTATTAGGAGAAGTTGTAATTATTACATTATTTGTAGTTTACAAATAAAGAAAAATAAAAAAAAGCTGTATTATATATGTTCAGTAATAAAACATATTTACACGAATTTTTAAGTAGTCACAACTTGCAAGACATTCTGCTTAATGTATGATACCAAAATAATAACGTTAATCTTTAAACATATTATATAAATAGACGATAAGTACGGACATAAAAAGGCTCTTAGGACCGGTGTCCACCAAACCAGACACAGGCGGAACGGAAATTTTTTAACCAATTAATAGACCGTCGTAAAAGTTAACCGCCGTAGAAAGAAAGCCCTATACGGTTATTGTTATCATTAGATATAAGTAAGTTATGTTTTATGATATTTTTCTACACTTTATTAAATAACTTTGAAATTTAAATAGTGGAATCCTTGGTTTTAATTACATGAAGGGCTAAGCTAATTAGTTATGACAAATTAAAAAATTATAACAGACATGTGACTGTTTAACACTAGGCTCGGTCCCTATGATTTATGTGGTACCGTAACATGAGTGGCGTGATGTGGGTATGATATACTCTCCTTCTCTTGTCCAACTACTCTGGGATTTACAGCGTCAATGCTTCCTTCAGACCTGTGAAGGAAGCATTGACGCTGATTTGGTTTTGCAATATTTGCACCTTTTTAAGAGATAACATTATATTTGTTGTATAAAATACCAAAAATTATAAACCCATTCCAAAGTTGTCTCACTTATTCCTTATTCTATCTTATAAGCTTACTCAACAAGCTATTTTGTAAATTAAGAATAACTGCTTAGTTACAACACTACACGTGATAGGTCGCCGGCAATTTTCATAATTGTATTTAGATTTATGTTGAAAAGAGGTTAATGTAAAATACATTGGTCTCACGACGTGACCAAGATTGTTATCCATTAATTTCAAGATACGTAGTTAAAACAAATAGCTTCGTTGAAATAATAACTGCTTGTGAACATAATTGAAATAAGAATTTTGATAATCAAATTAATCTCGTACAGGCAACTTAATTAACGTTGTTGCTTATAACAGTGTATAATTTGCGTCAAAATTGTTTCGCGTTCAATGAAGATCGTTAGTTCGGTGAGTCACAACGGAACGTATTTAACCCAGCACGTGATATTGTTTGGTTTCGTAATAGCACCACAAAATAACAGGTTGCGTCTCATAACGTTAACGAGAGAGATTAACACTCATATTTATAGTGGTACTCGGCCGCTTTGCGTCGCCCGCTCAGATTTTGCGAACACCTCTAACTGTTATTTTGTTACAGTATCGCTCTTAACAACTAATGAGAAAAGTCAATTTTATACTGCCAATGTTTGGAGTAGATTGTATTTTAATATAACTTGTTATGCTTATAAATACTCGTTATTATAAGGTGTTTTAATTGTATTGTAGTATAGTAATTACGAACAAAATTTGACGTGAACCTAAAAGTAATATTGGTCTAAAATAAAAAATAAGGCAAAATAATATGCGTTTACAGCTTAACGGGGCCGTCTTTATCTGTTTGGAAAGATCAGCTAACATGAATTAACTATAAATAAATAGTAAATTATTAAATTTGACATTAAATTAGCACTCTGTTTGATTTATGTGTCCGCATGAGAAAATACGATTTAATTAACAATAAGTATTTTTTAACACGCTTTTATTAGCTTGGTATGTATCTATGAATCTATGTAACGGAAGTTTTGAACGTGATTTTCACCCCTTTCAAACCGATGGATTGATTTGAAACTTTGCACACTTATCGAGGACCGATGACAGTACAATAATTTAAAAAAATATATAAAAGTAAATAAAAATAAATAATAATATTGTCTTCTGTTTACGCGATTGTTATTCATTGAAATTAAACTACTATAACTTAAAAAAAACTAAAAAACACGCTTTAAAAAGAAGAAAATAATTTAATTTTACATTAAAATTATTAAATTATTTTCTTCTTTTTAAAGCGTGTTTTTTAGTAAAAAAATTTAATGTAAAAAAGCGTGGGTTGGGGGTTATCATAATATTTTAGAAAGCACATCACGCTATTTCTGTTTTTTAGTTTTGTACGTGTTTTTTTAGTTTTTAAACTATTATTTATTTAGAATGCTGAGAATTCTTATCTTGTGTATGTTACTCTCAAATAGCAACACATTTTATTATACACACAAATAGACCTGCACTCATTTGTAGGCTCATCTATAGAATTATGCAGCCTACGTCGATTGGCTATTTTTTACGCGTATGTCATGACCGAAACACGTAATTTTATAAATAAATAAATATAATTATAATAATAAAAATAATTAATAGTTAATTTAATGTAATAGAACGTTATACATATTTATTCGCGTATATTATTTCTGACTAAACAGGTATGGATATGAGCGATGTGCTATGGCGGCACCTCGTTGAACTCTTTCGTACGGTAGACACGGACGGGCTCGAGTGCTCAACGCTTGCTTTTCTCTCTCGCACATCTAATGAGCTTTAAGTCCAAACATCGAGAATGGTTATGGAAGAACATTACACGCTCTAGGATATTAAAATGAGACAAATTTATTGCCGCTCTTCGATTATACTTTCGATAAACGCGCAGACCGGTGATTATGATATCTCGTGGTTTAATCGTACGATCGATACGGAGTCGCGTTCCGTTCTACACTAAACCAGTACTAATAAAAAAGAAACTAGTTACGGGCGGCTCGTATCCGACAGTTTACGTTGGAAAATCAACAAGGTGCTATAGTGGGACCATAAGTCGGAACCGCGGTGCGTTATCGACTCAATCGGGCTTGAACAATGCATCGAATGTTTCAATATAGCTCCGACAGCATTTTTAACGTTTCATCGGTGCTGTAACAATCGTAAAATAAATTCTCTACGCCTTCTCAGAGCTCTGATTAATGTTGCACACAGCGCGGCGTCGCGTTCTTACTTTTTTTAACCTGTGTGTTATTCTCTAGCTTAATTTATGGAGGCTGGCGACTGAGAACGCGACTTGTGCTTGACGCTGCGATTTCTCATTGATTGTAACGCCTCGATTCTGGAAAATGTTCGCCGAAGGTACTAACAGATAACTACATTTGACAAATAGTATATTTTACAATAGTCATTAATTATCATATAAGTTAGTTTTGAATTTAAGTTTCAGCTATATGAATCTACTTGCTTGAGTTTTAGGGTATTTTATATTGTACATATTTATATACAGTTTATTCTCTTTATTTTTATAAATATATAAAAAATGTTCATAATTCAAAACCTTAAATAAAAGGACTAGTCAATCATGTCGAAAATAAATGAAGAAAATGCTTTTAAATCTATCAAAAGGGGTAGTTGTCAAATGACGATAAAATCAGAAAAAGGGAATGCCCAAGCGACCCAGGAAAATAGTATCGGTATAAATATTACAGTGTCAGATGACAACTACTGTTTAAGATTCGTATTAGTATATAGTTTAAGAAAAATAAACATCATGTACGTAATTTGTCGGGTTTCAGAGAAATATGTATATGCGTGTACTTTGTAAATCAAAATGTAGAATCTTATTATTTATCCTTTAAATAACAGTAAGATTAAGATTTAATTAAGCTATCGCTTACAGAATTTAAATATATATGTACGAGAACAATTGAAAGACTAAGTGACTTACATTTAATTAAAAATCTATAACTACAGATACACGTAACGATTTTTTGTCAATAAATATTCCATTTTTTTCCATCAACTGATAGTCATATAAAAATCAATTAAAATCAATGTATCTGTGAAATAATGTTATGTGGTAACATTATTACACATACACATTGATTTTAATTGATTTTCTATATGACTATCAGACAAAAAATCTGTAACGGAAAATTATGTTACAAAATAAAACAACTAATATTTCACGTTTATTTATCCGAAAAATGTGAGACACCACATTACGTTGTAAATTCATTATAATTATGAAAAATTATCTAAATCATGAACTTGTGTCACAGCTTAGATTTTATTTATCAAGCGATACTGCATATGCTCATTCCCCTTTACGTACGTTACTAATTTGAGAAATAACCGCTGTTTCGGTATAGGTGTACGAGGGAAACAGTTACATACATCCACTTTGCCTCACATTTTCTCATACCGAAATTTAAAAACATCAATTGTTCCTTCTTCTTGCAAATATATAAATGCTATTAAATTACTATTGCGTATAACATAATGTATAAAATCAGACATGGCATAGTTTTCTATATTTGTATTTAGTCAATGATTTTCAGATTGACTATATACAAACATGCCCAATACCAAGTATCCGAAGATCCTCATTATGTCTGTAAACCAAAGCGTACGAATTTCTTAAAAACCCAAATCAAGCATCAAACTATAGGTAATTATGCTTGACGAAAGTCATGAACGGTAATTCTAACTAATATTATAAAAGTCCGAATGTGGGGTTGTTTGTTTGTTACGCTTTCACGCTAGTAAGCGCCAAGGCCTTCTTTTCACATTTTTAAACAGACATTCAAAGGGTGAACTACTCGGCTAATCATTGTTAAATTGTACGCATACACATTGTCAGATGTACAGAGAAGGACATACAGTACCTGCCTATTGTCCAGAAAAAAGTTCTTGTTCCTGTGGAAGATTAGGTTAGGTTAGAAATTTATAGACAAAACTACATTAATGCGAGCGACGCCACGGGCAAAATCTTAGTATACTAGCAATAACATTGTTCACATGTTACAAATAAAGTGCGTTCCCCAATAACAGTATCTAGTAGTATACATATAAACTACTAGACGTGCTCGTAAAGTACTCGATAAATGAGCTATCCAACACTAGAAGAATTTTTCAATTCGGACCAGCAGTTCCTGAGATTAGCGCGTTTAAACAAACAAACAAACAAACTCTTCAGCTTTATAATATTAGTATATATTGTAGGAATTATACATATAAATTAATTTTTGATCATACTGATATGCGTATGTTATTAAAGTGAATGAAGCCAGAGAAGTGTGTCAGGATCGTAGCAAATGGAAATCCGTAGTCTCTGCCTACCCCTCTGCAAAACAGGCGTGAATCTATGTATGTATGGTATGCGTATGTTTTGCATGTATTTGTGTGTTGGCTTAAATGTGTATGGTATGTTATTAGGATGGTCTGAAGCTAGTTGGTCTTTTCTGACCGCAGTAGGTATGCGTTTACTTGGTGTCTGCGGCCGCGGCGAGCGTTACCCCCGCCGATGGATGCTTACAACGACATACGAAACACGAATAACGCCAACATTATTTGCAATCCTAGCATTTACAATATCAAAAAGGCAATGTAAATTATATTAATCTATTATACATATAAAAACAACTCCATATAATTTTGTACTTAGTACGAAGACTTGATCACAAAAACTAGCTTCTATTTATTTTATTCTCATTGATACGCAGTGCAGTATGGCAATTGTCAAATAAACATAAATTCAACGCGTTATGTTTAAAAACAGTTCCTTGGTATTCCTCGATGCTGCTTTTCTGCGTATTGTGCCAATAACAAAGACCAGAAAACGCGTAAGTATGTTAGACATTTATATTGATAGATACGCCTTAGTTGGTTACTTTACATCTTCATAATAGTTGTGCATGCATATAATACTTGTAAGTGTAATATACATATATACATGTACAAAGGCAGTGATCTTTATCAAGGAAAGTAATATGCAAAAGTTATATTACAAAACAATATATATTTGAAGCAAGACCAGTTATTATATTATTATCGTTGTCGTCTTTGTCATTCGATAAACGGTAAAACGGAATTCGATATTGAAATATGTTATTACTAAAAAAATAGTAATGACAAATTACCTAAGTAATTTTCATAATATTTAAAGGATGGTATTAAATTGTTATTAGATAATAATATGATATTAGAAAACCTGCAGAAATAATAGATGCCTCTTGTTATCGCTCTTGCCTCATGTGCTTGTTTTTCATTCTTCATGTGCACCTGTCCATTTAGAATTCCCTTAACCTGGTCGTTCGCAACATTGTTTCAAGTCAGACTTTTTGATTATTCACTTATATATTTTCTTGGTTAATCGATTGTTGTCCTTTTTTAACAGTATAATAATAGAGAAATATAAATAAAATATTATAAAAAAATTGCAGTATGCCATTTAATTACATATAATAATAATATCAGCCTTGTATATAAACTCTCACGCTACTGGGCACCGGCCTCTTCTCAATTTAAGAAAGGTAGCATCATAGTCCGCCACGCTGACTCAGCGCGGGTTGGCAGACTTAACCTATCTTCGATAGCATTGTGGAGACCTCAGACATGTAGGTTTCCTCATGATGTTTTTCTAAGCTAGTGCGCTTTAACGGCAAAGGAAAACGTCATCATATTTGTGTATTAAACAGTTTAATTACCACTGTAATTAAACTATTCAATATGCAAATAAATTAGAAAAGTCAGCGATGCGTACCTTTGGATTGAACTGGAAACCTCTGCATTCACTCCGTTCAACAGTCTTTCTTTAGACTGTCTACAATCTTCTAGATTATTTTGCCATTACAAATACTTATTTTCGACAATAATTTTCTTATATAACCTCTAGTTAGTAGCCTAAATAAAACCATATATTATTATTTAACTACTTAGTGTTTTGCAATGTTAAGTCCGTTACTAGACTTAGAAATATGTAGTTAGACTTATTAGTTATGAAGAAAATAATTCGCTTTTCTGGCCTTATACATTGTTTTATTACAGAATCTGCTCATCATAAGAAATATTTGATCTAAAGTTACCAGTCAGTATTCTTATATAATATCGTACAAGATTTAATAAATGTACCTAAAATATAAGTTGGAATTTGCATCACTTTAATCACGCAGCTTAGATGCTTTGCTCAAAATAAAATCACTTGTTTATTAAATTATAAATTATTTTAATAAATCTATGTGATGTGTTCACATTTTTATATAGTCATTATTAATTTTGCAATACATGAATATCTGTCGCTAGATAATATAAAAACATACATAACCATATACGTACAGCCATTATATTTAATTTTATAAGAATAAAGGTAAGTTTGTGTTTCTGTACAGATATTTATAGTGAGATTTGAGAAGTATCTTGAATAGTTGCAGATAGTATAACGAAGACTTCTGACACGTAAGAGCATTGGCCGTCAGTAGTATTAATATTAATAATATTCATGAATACAAAAGGCTTGTAAATCGAATCAGATTACAAGGTGTAAACGCGTTATCCTTTTGTTCGCGCCTCCAGTTGTTTCGCACCTACTTAGATGTACGTAGTGAGGGCTCGTTACCTCAGATTGAAGGGCCGCGGTCGTCGGCCGGATCCCCACAGGTCCTGTGGCAAAAAACTTCGCATACCCACGCCTACCCACTTACGTATGGCTATGAAGATTTGTTCTCATTTCGATGGAATGTTACCGCTGATGCAACCACCATACGCACTTTTTAAACTTGTTATTGATAGTGGCCGCCTTCATATATTTTTGTTATGTGACAGCGTAGCGCTGTTTATTGTTCATAAATTAATTAAATTACATTCATAGTTTAGTTAAGCATTATACAGTAGAGACTAAATACTGTGATTTATTCGTATATTAATTTGGTAGATTCGAATACAATTTCAGTTACTTAACTGCAGCTTATAAGAAACGTGTAGTTTGGAACTTTGTCACCTAGTAATAATAATTATGAATGACCGTCTTGTTTCGGTACTGAACTATAATTTATGTAGTATTACATAAATACGGCCATGATAATCTTATAACCATGCTCGGAATATATTAAAATCTATGAATAGGTAATCTAAAGTTATACATATATCTGTGTTTCAGTAGTAAAATATAAACTGTTTGGTTCCACGTAGGCATCTTAAGATAACATATTCTTGCTAATTGCTTTGTTTGCCCTATGTTAATATTGTACACATTATAATATTTGTGGGGGTTTTATATTTAATGGGAATCATAAGATCTATATTTATTCCAGCCTATTATATTATTTTTGTCATCAATAAAAATTTATTTAAACGCACTTGTTAAATGGCGTGACGTATATACCTAATATAATTTTATTTAGTTAACAACTGATATTAATCAAAAATATATTTTAAGTTTTAAATAATGATAAAACTCCAGTGTGCATTATGAGATTGTCATCAGATAGAAATTAAATAGAAATAAGGAAGAAATTCATATTGTCAAATCTATTATACCTACTTATCGTTTCTGTGAAATTAGTAATGCTTTAATTTATATTTAAATATAAATTTGCTATTCAACCAGCTAATTTAGATAGCAAACAAAAATAATGTATGGACATCCTATATGACTATTATTTACTTAGTTTAAAGTGTTATAAATTATAATCGGGCGTGTATGAGGAATGTGATGAAAGTGAATGAAGCCAGAGAAGTGTGTCAGGATCGTAGCAAATGGAAATCCGTAGTCTCTGCCTACCCCTCTGGGAAACAGGCGTGAATCTATGTATGTATGTAAATTATAATCAACAGAAAAATTGCTTATTTCACATCCTTGCAATATGAGAATCATTATAGCCTTACGTTATTCGCAAATACGTTGTATATATGTATGTACCTACTGTGACTAAATTATATGGATGTTTATTTCGTTTTATTTGTGTGTGGATGTGTGACTAAATTGTGTGTTTTCATGTGTATACATATATTGTACAGATTGCCTCCACTCATGTGTGTAATAGACAAGTGTTTATTTACTACGATAATTACTACAACTGAACGCTTTGTTTAGTTTTTATGATAAAATACCTGTGATAACCGAAATAAATTAAATCTTACAAGTGAATGCGAAATATTCTTAAGATTCAATATTATACCTTTGATAAAATTAATGTTAATTATACGCTTCGAAAATTGAGTAATTGAGCTACACGTTGTTTCGTTATCGTGCCAAACCAAATATGTAGTAGGTATAGTTAAAAATAAAAATATAGGTATTCAGGATGCAAATATATATTAGGTCTTTCACTTAAAATAATATATATTCAAATCCTTACCTGTCTAGTACAAAACTATGCGAGTTATCGTGTATTTACTATGAAAGTAAAATCGATTATAGAGTTAAAGAACTATGTACCCTAACTTTTACTTATAAAACGTTACTTCACCTATTTGATTAAATGATTAATCATTTGACTTACACTACAGTATGGTCACAGCGAACATTCTAATTAAAATAAATTAATTCGGCTGTCAAAAAGGAATACCTATTTATATGTAAATTATCAGACAAGGAGTGGATCTGTGTAAGGTGCAAATGGAATGAAGTGGGAAAATGATCAGATGTCATCAGCTATAAAAGACTTCAAATATATTTTTGATTGCAAGTAAAGCCAAACAACATTTTATCCAACTGCCGAGTTCTAGATAGAATTCTTAAAACGACAGTATTTATATATAGATAATAATAAGAATTCTGTCAATTTTTCTACTTTAAACTGATACGGAATTTTTGCTTCATGATAGAAATATTACAGTCTTTTTGTATATTTTTATTCTAAGTATATCCATTTTATCACGGCCTTTTTTTGAATTGTAATTTTAGGTTGCTTTTATATCACTATATTAATGTGTTTGAGTTACACACATCATATAACTATAGCAGCGTATATAGTTAGGTACTGTTGTTATTCTTTCACTATTTAATCAAATTTTCATTATTACGAGTGTTCATACAAACAGCACATATTGACACATTCTACCTGTGTGTAATGGACTAGGTGTATTGAAATTAAATGATAAAAGAAACTTTGTTTTGTTTGAATTGTATTTTATTTCTCATTTATAACTTTCCAATTTCATGTTTTTTGATTAGGTATTTTCCACAATAAATATTCTTTTAATTCAGACTACGTTACAAAATATACATTGATGTGATATAAAATGAACGCTAACTATATCTAATTTTATCACAGATTGCGGCAATATTGCCATTTTAATTAATAGTAGTTGGCAAGTATTGCTCAACGACACAGCCTAAATAGGCCTAACTCATACATATCTACTTGTTTATACATCGATTCAGTTAAGCTCAGATCACATTAAGATGATTGACATTCTAATTACAACAAAGTCGTTACAACAGTTCTTTAAAAACCTAATATTGTAAGACATTAATTTTGCCGAGACAGTTCATTAAACATATACAAAATTAGGCATATTTACACAACTATGACTACAAGTACCTTTTATTATGTACAGTACATAAACACTAACCGACTAGCCATCACAATTATTAAACATTACGTTCACTTCATTTTAAATGTTTAAAGATCACTTCATTCATGTTTAAAATCACTAAATTCACTGAGAGATAGTTTTAAACAGTTTGTTGACACTACACATGGACGGACATTGTGCGCGGTGACGCACGCGGCGGCACTTGATGACTCGTGTGGGAGGGGTGCGGAGGAAGAACGGGGTGTGCACCGTGTACCGGCGGCTGTGGCAGCATGCCAAGGTGGTTTCTTGCGTGGTGGTGTCTGTGCATCGGCAAGCCACCACCGGCCACCGGGCTTGGCACTCCGCGACACCGTTGGTTACTTCGCACATCAGGTAACGCAAACTTCAACTTTTCCCAAAATAGTCTGTCATTCGCGTGGAGGCACTTATTCGTTTTCAAATACAGTCTTATGTCAGGATCGAGATCCTTGTGAGGCACTTGACCTAGTAACACTACAATCAGTCTTTTCCGCCGGTCTCTCAACACTTGATGAAGAGCTGATTTTAATTCGTAACGCACCCACTCACATCTTAAAAAGTTTTCACTGAGAACCATGATTGTGCGACGTGAAGATTCAACAGCTTGTCTTATCTTCTCCGGCAGGTGGGCGGCTAAGTCACGGTAATGTAGACAAAGTTTGTAGGAAGGGTCACAACGCTCTAACATGGGTGCCAGTTCCTCAGTGACCCACACTTCATCTTTAGAACTGTAGCACAAAAATGCATCGTACATTTTCTCAGAATCCTCTCTGTCACTCGCTCTATAAAACAATCTCACGCCAAATTTAGAGTGGAACCATACTCTTATTTCCTGACGGAATATGAATATGATTACGCTTACTAAAGCGATAATTAAAAAGCTTCCCAAAGTAGCGACAAGTAATGGCATGTAATCCTGTACTTCTTCGTTGGTTATTATTGTCCTGGTTGCAGTTAAATTCCCATTAATACTATTGTTTATGCTCGGCAGTCCTGTACACAAAGTTCCATTTTCACTTGCAATTTTGAATCCTGAATCTAGGTCTTCAAACATACTTTCGTTGTAAACTGTGACTTCAGTCTTATTTCCTTTTGAATATATGCATTTAATATCTGACAGATCCGTTATTGAAGTCACTCTCTTTGTCCATTCGCGGAACATTTCGGTGTATTCGC
The DNA here is from genome assembly GCA_963564715.1 of Catocala sponsa. Lineage (NCBI taxonomy): Eukaryota > Metazoa > Arthropoda > Insecta > Lepidoptera > Erebidae > Catocala > Catocala sponsa. Next base: position 12,218,828 of record OY751338.1, on the reverse strand, counting down.
AGTCGCATGACCATGGGTTATAAGAAAGTGTTATTTCTGTTATCGCAGGATTGATTTGCCATACTGACAGCGTAATAAGCCTGTTATGATGAAGGTGTAATACTTTGAGCCGTGCCATATGATTAAACATTTCTTTGCCTATATGCTTAATCTTGTTATTATTTATGAACAGTTCTCGTAAGTTATCTAAGCCATCAAACTCCTGTCCTTCTATGGTGGAAATACTGTTGTAATCCAAATGTAATACTTCTAGTTCTTTTAAGCCATTAAACGTTCTATTGTGGATAGTTTCAATATTTGATGCATTCAAATATAAGATCTTCAACTTCTTTCTGCCGATGAAAGCGTGACTTGGCAGGACTTTAATTTCATTACCATCGAGGTAGAGTTGTGTAGCTTCCATTGGTATTTTTTCAGGTAACATATTCACGTATCCAGAATTTGCGCAGTCAACGACATTAGCTGACCACGATGGGTCGTGATAACAAGTGCAGTTGTTAGGGCATGTCATTTCACAATCGCAAGCATCGAAATCACAGCAGTGACAAAGCGCGTTACAGTGAGACTCGTATTTGCACAAGAACTGATGAGGCGCAGCTTCAATTAAAGCTACGTGTGCGTTGCCGCGGCTATATAACAACTTGCAGTTTATGCTGTCTAGGTCCATTAACTTTGGTTGTGTTCTGGCTCTATTACCGGTGTTTATTTTTTGTAACCAATCCATCGTGCAATCACACTCTAACGGATTCCCGCCAATAAAAAATTCTGGCACTGATTTGTCCTGAGGTACAGCAGATATCCTCAAAGAATTGGGGTCTAAGCTTGTTATTTTATTGCCATACAAATCCACTCGTGTTAAGTTCGGTTTCTTGAAAAATGTGTACGACTGTACTTTTGAAATTAAATTGTCATTCAAATATAACATTTCCACAGAATTGGGTATCGCGCTGCCAGTTATCTCTGTTAATTTATTAGAGCTCGCATCGAAGGTACTGAGCGATAGTTGCGATTCAATCTCAAAGTAATTTCCAAGCTCAGCGATTCTGTTCGCGTGAATATCCAGCCACTGCAATCCAGTTGGGATCATTGCATAGTCGAACCATTCCAATCGGTTATCAGAAATGTTCAACCACACCAAATTAGGCAATTTTGCGAAAAGTCCGCCGATATCTGTTAAATAATTCCCATCTAGTCTTATTGCTTGCAAGTTGATGTTTGCATCAAATGCTCCGGCTTCGATCTTGTGGATTTTATTTCTTGATAAATTCAGGATTTTTAAAGAAGTCATTTTATCAAATACGCCTTTACTGATATTTCCAATATTGTTTTCTGTCAATCTAAGGCCGTACATCTGCTCCATTGTCATAAAAGATGCATTTTCTATACTGACTATCAGATTCTCACCCAGATCTAGAGTCTTCAATTGGGGTATTTCTTTCAAAGCAAGAGGAACCTCATCTAGCCTATTGCCATTGATGTGCAAGTCTTGCAGAGAAGAACAATTACGCAAAGAATGCGGGTGTATTTTAGATATACGATTACTGTCTATAGACAATACCGATAATACTTGCAAACCCATAAAAGCATAGCTCTCTATATTAGTCAGTCTATTGTTTGACAATGTTAATGTGTGCAGATTGCTCAATGAACTAAACACATTTTCGGGAATGTGTTCAATAAAATTGTCCTGCATTTTTAATATTTGTAGGTTATGCAAATCACGGAATAATGCTATTTCCATTTTTGAAACTCTGTTGTGAGAAAAGTCCAAATATACAAGTCGTTTTAATCCAGAAAATGTTGAAGTATTGATCCAATCCGAGGTAAGTTCATTAAATGACAAATCTAACACAAGGAGCTGCGTTAGATCGCTAAATAAACCTGGGGCGAGGACTGTAATCGTGTTATTGTTTAAATATATTTCCTTCAACTCTTTAGTATCGCTGAAAAGTTCTGGAGGTAAGCTAGTTAGTTGGTTGTCTGAAAATCGTATAGTTGTCAACGATATGAGCCCTTCTAGTGCCCTGTCCGCGATCGAGTTCAGTCCATTGCCTTGGAAATATAATTTCTGCAGTCTTCGTAATCCTGACATAAGATTCGGCGGCAAAGTGTCTATTACATTTCGCGAGAGATCCAAAACTAATAGATTGTCGCCACATTTCTCCGACGGATGTCGATGTGCAGTAGAAAACTGAAAATGACTAATATCTCTCATTCTGTTTCCTGTCATATTCAAATATTCAAGATTCCTCAGAGTACATAAGGCGCCTTCGGGGAACACCAACATATTATTTTCACTTAAATCCAATCGTTCTAAGTTTTGTACATCTCTAGAAAAAGCACTTGGTGTTATTTCCAATGACATTGTAGACCAGTCTGTATTGTGAGTTCTAATAGTTAAATTTCTTAATTCACGCAAACCGGTGAATGCGCTATCGGACAGGTTTCCGATTTTACAGTATTCTATGGTAAGTTCTTGCAGTTCGATTAACTGTCGGAAACTGCCCGGAGCGAGTGAGCTTTGAAAGAAGAGGGCGTCGCTACATTCAAGACGTAATCTGACTGTGGGATGTGGTTGGATTGCACTGAAGTTAGTGTTTTCCAATTCGCTGTTTATGGTTCTCAGTCTACATTGTAATGCTACTCCCGAGCCGTCGTACTCCGTCATCCAGCCGCACTCATCGGGGGCCTGGTACCTCGTACCCGCAGATAAAGATGCACCCCTCACAGTAAATGCGGTGCTTAGCACCAAAAAGGCACACGTAAACTGTGTAAGGTACATTGTTTTGTTTCCACAATGATCACTTAATATTACATAGTTTTATTAATCATGACGCTGCACTAAATTCACATAACATCTTATCATCAAAGCACAAGTCCATTTTATTTCGCGTCGCGAGCGAGTACTCCACTAGTCGAACCGGCCACTTAACTCGTTTCTCGCGAGAACACTAATTGGACGGGATCGTGCGTCCGCAACCTCCTCAGTCGTGGTGCACGTGACGCGAGCGACCACGCAGAGGTCTGGGGTGGAACTGAGTCGGAGTCGAACCTGCGGTGCGCTCGCGCACAAGGCCGCGTCGGTTCACGCGTTCCAACAGGTAAATTCACGCTTGGAGTTAGAACGCATTAAGCGCCTTAAATACTCCTTCGCGTCGGGCTCTATCGGTTTCACAGCGAAGCTTGTCAGAAAAATATACTCAACGCACACAGACACGTGCGGAACACAACACCATAGAACGAAACCGCTTTTTGTAGCATTCAAGCAAGCTTTCATACGACGCGTGTGAGCAAGACAGAGGGATGGTTGCGGGGCAAGGCGCGCATAGGCTGGTGGGGGCTTGAGGCAGCTGGCCAGGTAGTGCGCACTGCGCAGGCGCACTGCCACAGTCGTTGCTTGTTAACACATCTGTTGATAGAATTGTATTGCAGACATTTGATGATTGTTGACATTTTGTTTACTCACTATTGCTAATGAAATGATTGTTAGGTGTGTCTCTTTTGTAGTTATTCTAACCAACGATATTTTTGGACACTTTAAATTTAAGTAATTTAGACAACATGATTCTGATTTTCTATAAATACAAGTTGTGTGCTAGTTATTTTTATTCTTTTCTATTTATGTGAGTTTCAACATACATATATTTATATTTCAAAAATAATAATAATTTTATTTAAATGCTGCTTAACGCTATAGATAGTTTTAAATAACTTACACCACAAATCTCTACATTGTGTTAGGACAGTGCCGCGCACTGTATAAATTCATATTAGATACAACTTTAAATGCTGACTGTAATAGAATATCACAACAAAACCATTGTACTACTAACGTGAACCCACTTTTAATACAAGCATTCTAGCTTAGCTGGAGTGGTTAACAAGAATACTAGTAATTTGAAACGCAAATTGCTAGTAACCTAATAAAAAATAATAAAAGAGTTAAGTGAAGGATTATCATGACATAATTATTATAAAACAAAGTCCCCCGCCGCGTCTCTCTGTTCGCGATAAACACAAAAACTACTGAACGGATTATCATGCGGATTTCACCAATAGACAGAGTGATTCATAAGGAAGGTTTAAGTGTGTAATTTGTTAAGGTATTGTACTACCCGTGCGATGCAGGGGCGGGTCGATAGTTAAAATATATATAACATTTTTGCATATTTATTATTCATCGGCTAAAATGTAGAAGGTAGGAAACAACATCAATTTATTGTGAAACGAAATATTTCCTGTATTACGCACGCGAGATATCCGATTCCTTTGCATTTTACTTGTCGAACAAAATTGCGGTTTCCAGGTATTTTCGACCTAATCACCCTATATTTCAGTTAAACGATTTTGATATAATTCCCACCGTTCACCCTCGAACCTTTCATCAAATTAAACATCTGCACATTATGCATTTTGTGTAGCCACCAATTTGTTCGACGCCGTTTAATTTAACAAATTCAGTTGAGACTAATGTTAGATTAGGTTATATGATTTATACCACAAACCTAAACGTTTTTACTCTTAAGTATTTATTAGCTATTGTGAATTCGGTAAATTTTTCCATTAAAGCATAAAAATTAGGATGCCAAATTGGATATTACGCTCATATAAGTAGACTTGACGCATCTGTTTCTATTGTGACTGTTTAGGTGCTAATTGTTGGGTTTATTTCCCACCAGTCTTTTAGTGGGACAAAAGGTAAATATGTACTCCGAATTTTGTCCTTCAAAACATAAATCACTCGAACAACAATAAAGCACCATCACTTATATTGTAATTACTTGAATGTGGTTGCTTCTATATTATCTTTGTAATATTTCTACTAGCTGTGTTACTATATTTTCTACAAGCTGTGTTCTTTGATGTAATGAAATATACTAGTTGACGATAAATATTCTTAATCTGGTGTAATAAATGGTCATGATCATAATTTTATTTGGTGTCGGGATGATAGGAGGACGCGTCGCGTCGGTCGCGCGGCACTATTTATGCGAGATGTTGTGGCCCCGATCCCGAGGCGCCTGCTATATCTCAATTGCAATAAATTATCTCTTTTGACATGCGAGAAGCGGAAAATTTGCAATCGCACCAGTCGGGACCATAGTATACGCATCTCACCTCCTTTATGTAAACAGCGTAAATGGCTTTGTAATAGGACTCATGTTCATCCCACTATGACACCGGCTCGATATTTCACACCGCGTCCCACCGGTCGTTTGTCCAGATCGCGCCTAGAGACGTTTACCACAAAAGGCCAGCGGGAGACCTCTCCTTCGACTTTTTGTCGTAAGTGGCGAGGCGTTTCTTGTCCTATGTCTATAAAAGAATAGATTGGCGGTAAATCGTTGGCTATTGTAGCGCTATTTAATGTATATTTGGAGGGGTATATCAGTCGTTATAACAAAATATCGGTATTCAATTTACCATAGTACATGTCGACGCGCAATTGTCCGGGTTGCTAGATTGTCTGCGTGGGCACGCGATGCTTTGATGTGGGTCACTAGCTTTTATCATTCACCTGGAATATTGGATTCTAACTTCACGTCACATCGTATTGTTATTATTATACTCAATATAGGAATATTATTTAAGAATTTATGTGGCTGTAACTTTTAGAGATTTATGTATGTTTCATCCCAAACCATCAACGGGCGCCAATATTGCTCCTTTTATCGACAGAGCTCATCGTTGTGTAAAATCATTCTGTAGTCGATTTCCATTATGTTATTAATTTTTGTAATTTTGGGACTTAATCTCCGGCGACAGGTCCGATATCGATGTGACACTTATCTTGGTGTCGCCGGACACAAATAATCCATTAAGTCGTAATTTCCACACGGTTGATCATTCCTCAACCACACGTCAAACCCGCCCCCAGACCAACGCACGCCGCGCCGTATTGTTCGCTACCGCTTTATCTCGCCTGCAATGCACCAAGGACTTTTTCCAATCCGACCCTTGAAACTTGATATAGACCTTAAAACAATAGATATAACCTCTACAACCCCTTGGAGCCGAGTTCATCGAGACTTTATCCTTGTCGACTAATGGACTAGTTTGTTATCTAATCGGGTACACGGCGGACCTATTAATAATTTCCCACATAATTTTCTAATTAACGTCCTGTCTGGCGAACGGTCGGGCCTCTGGATACACGAAAACGGAAATGACGTAGAATTAGGGTTAAGTACACGCAGTATTTATCAAAGTAATTTATTTGTGTACACTTTGAGGAATTTGTATTCATATTAACATTAATGACTAATGACATTTGTTTTTGTTTCAGGTAATAATCAACATTAGCGATTTCAAATTCTCGTGTGTGAGGTGAGCAAAACAAATAGTATTAGCAAAATGTTTTTGCAACATTATGCCAATGATATTTGACATCAGAAATTGACGAAAGGATTCGCGGTCTTGCTTAATCGTATTAAGGAATGAAGCAGAAAATAAAACTTAATGCCCAAATTAAAAATTAGAAGTATTATGTTACCGGGTGTTACCCCGGCGGGTTAAATTGTAGCGTGTAAATTGGAGAGATTTTACACGTGAACGGAACCCTTAGTAGTGCGTCAGATCGCGACACGGGCAATTTGGCGCGAGAGAGGCAACGTAGGTTTATTTGTTCGCTACGGCACCTGGCGATTCAGGACCCACGGGGTGTGGAACATAAATGTTATGGAGTCGCATTTTTAATAGCTACTTTAATAGTACTACAATAGAGCAATTGTCATTATTATTATTTTTGATTATTACCACCGGTTAATGCAATGTTTGTGTGCCAGTGTAGAAAATACTACTAATATAATTTTGTAAAATGAACGTATTACACGTAAAAGTTATAATAAACTAGGTTGTTCTGGCGGCTAAGCGCGTTTAGAGGTCGATGTTACTAATCTGGTATCTCTTTTTAAGGTAAATTGCTGTCGAATTTAAGACACCCGGCTGAAGAATCTGATTATGCGGTTAAAATAATTTGAAGTTGTTTTTTAGGCGTAGCTTGCAATGGCATAATTAGTGTCTATGCAATGTATGCTACAAAAGCGGTCTCTAAATGTCGATGATATTAGTGGCAATTGATAATAGAAAAGATTATAAGTAGGTACTTATTTTAAATAAATACGCTGCCATATAATATACATAAATCGTATCGGAAATCATGCGTTTTCCATTTACCAATTGATGTGAAAATTGTCAATGACGCAGGTTAAATACGCAAATTAAAGCACTTTGCGAATTTTGTGCATCAACCGATGCGGGCCATCCGTGCAAGTAACCCGAATTATGGACTCGCGCATATGCCGTACACGCGTGGTTTGAAATACCCGTGTTGCGAGTACCATAATAATTATCACGAAATGACTATGCGCCATGCTTGGCACAATAACGCATCAGCATTACTGTAGCTAATTAATGCATACATTTGTCCCCTTTTGAAGCGATTTACAACATATATGTAGGTAATGTATAGGTAATCTACCTAAAAACGGGTGCTGACCGGTATATTGCATAAGTACGTACTTAGACCAAGACTAACACGGTTTAACATATTATAGACAATGTTTTACATACTTAACTTTAACAAAGACATCCTACTTACAGAAAGCAGGTCCTGATTATATTATACGTATATATTTTCTAACATGTGAAAGAATTTCGATGCTCTATTTCACATTTACATATATTTGCGGTCAGTCACAGCCCACTCCATGTCATCGCTATGCTACTTGAGGGACGCGCGACGTGCCGTCGAATAGGACCGGTTAGATTACGCATTGTCGTGGCACAATTAGAAACTGTTGCGAAACCATGAGCTCACTTTGTTATTTGCAAACAATCGCCGGTGACATCTGCGCCCCTCGCTATAGTCTTTGTACAGTCTACAGCTCTACACCATGTCACCGCTGACTAATGGTCGGACCGAGGCATCTGCTAATTGCGACCCATTCAATTTGGCCTGCAAAGAAGTTATATATTTTAGATCACATTTTATTGTTGAGTTAAAGCACCATTGTCATGAGCTATATGTATATGCATCAGCACTTAAAAGTCGCTCCTACTATCATAAATATTAAAGTGATCTATATTAATATTATAAAGAGGAAAGATTAAATTTTTTGTATGTTTGTTTGTAAGGATTTAACACCGATACTAATCAACCGATCTTAAAAATTATTTTACCATTAGATAGCATTTTTATCAGCAAGTAACATCTTAGGATCAATTAAATTTAAAAAATATTGTTACTAACATAACCTAACCTAAACTACTCTTACGCGAGCGAAGCCGCGGGCAAAAGTTAGTTAATAAATAAAATAAATACCAAGTGAAAAGCATTATTTAAATAAATCTCTCAACGAATTTGTTATTAAAATAGTTTCTAATTCATGATAAAAATGTCACTGCAAAATATTTGGTTTAATCGCCGAATATTTTGTTGACTTGATTTACTCATAGTGACTATAAAAATTTGTTATTTGAAGATGGGTAATTATGTAATAAAATAAAACTTTATTACAAAAAATTTCATCTAACCTACTCTATATTCGGATTTTTTTATAAATAAAAAATGTGTATAAATTAATATTTAAGTCATCAATAAAGAAAAATTTAATTTAATATTTTAAATTTGTATTTACATATATGTCTTTAAAATGGCTCATATATTAAATAATGATAATCAACATAATATTTTCTTTAGAAGGAATGTCACTTTAATTACAACTAATTAAAATTCGTGATACTATAACTATTGGCAACGCGATTAATATTATTAATTTAACATTGCCGGAAATATTTAGTTGTTATATGTCGAACGTCTATTCACGAACTAAACAATCTATCTGGCACAAGCCAGCTATACAAATAGATAACAAGTTTTAGTTATTATATGCCATTGCATTGTCTGTAATACAAATGGCTCGCTGTAGACGCTGACTAATGATTGATGATTGATTGAGTGATTCATTGATAAAGTGACATTCAATAGTTATCGCTATGTGATACGGGCTTTACGGACTTCATTGTTCTAATGTCTAAAAGAAAGTTTAGGAAAAAGCTTTACCCACGTATGTTCGTCGTTATCTACTTGCGCTAACTATTATATAAAGGACTAGATGTGCCCGTGGTTTCACCCGCGTTTATGATTACTGCGCCGCTCCCGTATCGTGACTAGCGTGATGTTATATAGCCTTCCTCGATAAATAGGCTACCCAACACTAAAGAAGAATTAAGAAGAATTCGAACCAGTAGTTCCTGAGATTAGCGCGTTCAACCAAACAAACAAACAAAGTCTTCAGCTTTATAATATTAGTAGGTATAGACTAGCTGTTACCTGCGACTTCATCCGCGTAGATTTTAACTAAAAAGTGTTTGTCTCTGCGGAGCCCTATTTTCTTTTTTAATCAATGTTGCCTAAGTTACTCCCTATAACATCAGCTATCTGCCAGTAAAAGTCCCGTCAAAATCGGTTCAGCCGTTTCGGAGATTAGCCGGAACAAACAGACAGACAGACAAAAATTTTAAAAATATATGTTTTCGTATAGGTCTTATAAACTTTCGTATGCATTAGATAAAAAGCTCTTATTTTGACATTACAAACAGACACTTCAATTTTATTTATTTGTATAGATTAGTATAGATTTTCATCCATAATTTTGCTGTTTCATATGCATACATATGAAACAGATACAATATACATATTTGTGAACACATACTACTGTGTTCACAAATATATTGTCCGTATAGGTTTTGCACGTGGCTTCGCTCGTGTAAAAGCCGGTGTGGTTTTGTTAGTGACAGAACTTTTTTTTAATGAAATATAGCTTATGTTACTCGGTGATAACATAGGTTTCTAATGGTGAAAGAATATTCCAAATCGGTTGAGTAGTTTTCTGAGTAAAATTCTTACAAATAAACAAAGATCTTTATTTTTCTTTATAATATTAGTATATGTAGATATAGATGAATTGTGAGTCACGTATGACAGCGATATGGCACAATTTGTGATACAATTATAAGGTGTGAAAAATATTTTACGTCCCATTCGTATTAAACGCCAAGACTGCGTGACATCCCCCGTGGAGAAATACGTGCTCCCACTAAGAAAAATGTTAGTAGGCATCTTAGAAATTTCAATTGTAACATTTGTTACGTTCGCACACAACCTTCCAATTTGTTCGGCTTGTGTGCCGCCAATGAACGTCCCAAGATATCATCGGCATACCGGCCACTATGTTGACTCGTGTGATTAAATTCTTCGAACTGAAGTATGGAACGCGTCCTGCCTGCACACTTGTCCAACTCGCTAAAATAGCAATTTTTAGTTTGTATTTGAATTTATCTTTTTTATGAATCTTGGTATGACATTAGAAGATCAATATTTCAAGGACCAGGTAGTTATAGCAAAATTTAAGAGAAAATTATGCACAATTCATTTAAATGGAAGCAGCGAATATAATTTGATTGTTAAAAAACACATTTCTCTATCAATTTTATGTGCAATTTATTCCAAAAAACACGCAAATTATATTATTATTTAAATGAATGCAAACGACGTAATGGTGTTTGATATTGTTATTTATGGCGTACAAACAGAACGGTGACAAATTTTGCAAGGCTATGAGCCGCGAAGGGACACTCGCGCCTACTCCTTTTATAAACACAATAAATATCAAGTGTACAAGGGACACAATGATGCAAACGCCGTAACTTGGGAGATTAATAATATAATATTTTTGCGAGCGTACACAAGCGAACCGTTGCCTTTGGCCTAATGAAATATGGCAACATGTTCCTTCATTCCTGATAAAACCTTCGGTGTCGGAGTTTTATTGCGACTCGAATACGATAATTCAAGTTGGCCAGCCAGTGAAATAATTTACATGGTGGTCCCTTTACGTTTTTTAGGCCCGGCTACCGCATTTTTACCATTCGCTTGTAAAATGGCAAGCCTTGTCGGTATACCCCGAAACCTTATCTTTGTGCATTTGCGCTTTAGGAAGCGTCGCAAAAATATCTTATCGGCTAAAGTAAATAGTTGTATTTATTAATTGCTTAAAGCGTTCAATTTATCTTTAGCTTTGGTGTTTTTATTATAAACATTTTTGCACTGATTAAGTATAATTTATTCCTTTTTATGGTTTATTATCACTTAACTAGACAGTTTTGGTCCGGCACAGATCCCAATGCGTATTTAAATTATTTATTATTACGGTGCTAGAAATCTTTAAGATAAAACAATCACCAAAGTTTCGGCGCAACATTATGAATGGTATAGTAAAGGTTGAGAAAAGACAAACAAATATATGAAGTTATTGTAGTATTGTTTTAAATGTCAAATGCATTCTATATTTTTAGTGGCTTAATAAACTATCAGGGATTAATTTAATAAAATATTCTAAAAAACAACAATAACATAATCACTTTTATGAACTTGTATAGTAAAATGTGAATGCATTGTTATATTAATTCTCTATTAAATATTTTCCGCGTTACTGCCGAGTAATCTTTATCCCACAATAGGGTAATAAAAATACCTGCATAAAAAATCGTTATCGCAAGCTTTTTACTAGCAGTGGTTCTGTATAAAATTACTGTCTGACTCTTTTAATACGGTAAATACCTAAAAACTCGTGTTCTGTGCTGGTCCTTTTAGTTTGACTGGCTGATATTACATTTAAACATAAACCTTATATGTATATATTACTGAGTTTTGCCCACGGCTTCGCTCGCGTAAATGTAGGTTAGATAAGTAACAGTACCTTTTTCTGGGTGAAAGGTACCTTATGTTCTTTTCTAAGCCCTTGACAAAGTATATGCAAAATTACATGATGATCGTTCGAGTAGTTAAGGCGTGAAAGCGTAACAAACAAACTAAAAAAACAAACTCACATTCACATTTATAATAGATAATAGTTACGATTATTATAAGACGTTTTTGTCTTTTTTCTGTGTGTTTATTTCGGTATCATGCAAAAACCACTGAACGGATTATGATGTGGGTTTCAGTTTAGTAGCTTGAAGTTCAACTTCAATATGAAACGTTTTCGGTGATACCGTTCTGTAAAACCGGTCATAATATGGTGCATAGTGTGTTCTGATAATATGCAATCGCAGGCAAATAGTTGTTTACACGGATAAAGTCGCGGGCGAACGATTAAGATGTAAATATGTGTTAAACGATAATTTTATTTTACGTGTTCTACGACATTTTGTAAAAAACATTGCAAAGCTTTTACATTTTGCATTTGCATTTTACTACAGAATTGTGCGGCAGTAGGTGTTAGTGACGGTTTGTGATCGCTGTTTATACCCAGTTAGTTAGTTAAAAATCACATTTACCCAATACATTAAACGTATAATAAATATAGGTTTAATTTATTATTACCATAGTTATATGGTTTCATTTTTAATGAATTCAAAGATTTTTACAACAAAATTGCAGACATTATTTTTTATCCAGCGGTACCCCAAAAAACCACCAAATTGAATGAGCTATTCATCCGCGGCTTTCGGCTCACGTGTCAATCATGGCTTGCTATAGCCGCAATGGATCGTGTTATTCTATTTAAACGCTGTTATTCATTGGCCCTATCGCAGCTCCCCACTTTTGGCTGGTTCATAATAGCCTGATCCATATTGTGCATGATCCCTACTAATAATAAATGCGTATAAAGTGCCTTCGTTTGCATAGATTAAAAGTGTAAAATAATATTACATTTGTATTTCTGTTTTTAACTGTCATGATTTATTGCAATGTCTCTTTAAGATTGATAAAACCTATAATTGAATTATAAAAAAGTTAGATGTAACGTGATAGTTAAAAGATATTTTAGATATGATGCCAAATAGCTTGCGAAAACTCAACACGAAACTATTTTAAAATTAAGTAAACGAATGAGTCGTTTGAAAAATGCATCTGCCACACTAGACTAGGTATAGTTCCTGTATTGCAGGTTATTTACAAACATTCAAACAATGGACACAAAAAATAACCAGTCTCGCAAAAATCCATTTGTGGATTACACAATTTTTTATACTGTGTGGGATTCAAAGCCATTCGTGAATTTCGCAAATCACATAAATCACTCTCACTCAATATTTTCGTATCATATCTCATATAGGGTAGGTACTTATAAAGTTCTGTAAATCAAAATTAACAATACCTACCTATATTTTCTGAAGCATATACATAAAAAGGGGTAAGCAAGTTCGTAACACAACCGGGGGAATATGTTAATAAAACTAGTGTATTGTTACATCAATTTACGTACATACAGTGGTGCCCCGGCTCCCAGCCTATACGCATTGGGTGCTCGTATTGTATTACCATGCAACACGCATTCTTTGAAACCTGAGCTGCGAGATGGGACTCTTTTGTTGTGACTCGATTTGAATATTACTTTAATATGACGGGTTCTTACGGTTAATAATAGCCTAGTACGACATCGCCCATATTATTTGATGCGGTCGTTGTTTTTATACAGCTATCAAACAATGGTATGCGGTTAGAAATTTAATTAACGCTTTGTTTAGTTTAGTAGTTCATAATTACAACTTAGTGACATTTTTTCTCTGCATCGCAATAACGGTATACTTATTTTGGACAGTTCAATTGTTACATTTTTACTGAATCAATGACGGCATGTGAAGATAAGTAATACATTGAACTGTATTTTTTTCTGTAATTTATAAAGGGGGATACGTTAATCCATGGTTAAAATTGTTGTATCAAATTCAACTATGACCAAATTTTTTTTTATTATATTTATAACGGGCAAGACTGATATAACCTTAGGTAGGTTATATCAATTCTTTCATTTCCTTTTAAAGTTATATCTTTAGTCAAAGATGTATAAAGTAAACAATACTGATTTATACCTATTAATATTCTACCATATTAATATGAATATTAATATTCTACCACATACACACAACACCATCTAGCCCAAACTAAGCAGATCTTGTACTATGGGTACTAGACAATGGATAAACATACATACATATATACTATTATTTTTTGTAAATACATACACATTATACATAGAAACACCCAGACCAAGACAATCATACATGTTCATGCACACAAATGTTTGACTTGTGCGAGAATCGAGCCCGTGACCTCAGGCGTGGTAGTCGGTTACACCAACCACTACGCCGTCGAGGCTGACAAATAATTTTATAAGAAATAAGTATAAATACATTTATTGGTTTCGTATAATAAAATATTTCTGTCGGCCTCGATGGCGTAGTGGTTAGTGTAACCGACTGCCACGCCTGAGGTCGCGGGTTCGATCCCCGCACAAGTCAAACATTTGTGTACATAAACATGGATGTTTGTCTTGGTCTGGGTGTTTCTATGTATAATATGTATGTATTTACAAAAAGAAAGTATATATGTATGTTTATCCATTGTCTAGAACCCATAGTACAAGCTCTGCTTAGTTTGGGCTAGATGGTGTTGTGTGTATGTGGTAGAATATTATTATATTATTATTATTATTTATTATTATTTCTAATTGGTAAACAAAACATCTACATTAACACAAGCTAAGCTTGTTTGAATGCGATTTGACCCGTAGAATGTAGTTTGTCCGTACACTGTTCAGAACATTGTTAACACGCTGCTGGCTTGCAGGATAGGAGAAATACTTGCAGCAAGGTATGTACCTACTACATACTAAAACTTCATATCAGCCAAACTGGTACAAACTAACTTCTCCTTAGACTGTGACAAGGTTCCGAACGGTACGTGTGGAGACCACGAGGAGGAGTGTGACTGTAATTGTCACGTATGTTTGTTATCTGATCGATCAGTGCTCTGCAGTTAGTACACAATTGTACAGTGTGCCTATTATATAATGTTAGTAAATGTAATTTGGTTTATATATCTTGAAATACAGAGGCACCTACATACTACATAATGTTTTAAGTGTCATATCAGAAGAATTCTAGGGATCACAAAGGCGGCTCCTATTTAAAGATATTAATAACGTTTAGCCTATAATCACTTGTATGCTTTGGGTGGCATGATTTATATAATAAAAAACGGGATTCAACGCGATCAAACATTTATCCCAAATATATTATTAAAGCCTAATATCGCAGCGCCTGTCTGCTCATGATCACGGCCAATGCAACTTGCCCGAAACGTTAAGCGTTTTAAAAAGGTATGTGAATACGTGTTCACGTTTATTGACGTTTCCTATTAGGTATATAAACTTTTACATGCTTTAATTTTCAAATTTGGTTTCTCACGATCTGCAGCCGCAATTGTGGCCGGCAAATGTACGAAGGTATTTAGTTTACATCACAATATTAGTTACATAAGGCAAACAAATGCTTAGTTTGCGTGCAAATAAGTAACTTAACTTTTTTTAACTATCTGGTCAAAACAATACATACTGTATTGTATTTGTTTGTCATTGTGTTAACAAAAGCCTTTTGTTTCATAACAAATATTATTTATAAGTTATTGTATTTGATTTACCTGGACAGTAGGGATTTAAACTTTCGAAGAATAAGCAGCTGTATATAAGGACGCGCGTGCCAATTCCTCATTATATTGACTGCTCCCTGTAAAACCCTTGTAAGACGATTGTAAAACAATGCTTATAAAGTATCTCTGGCACGGGCTGTGACTGCAGGCGTGATACGAAAGCGTTTACAGAATTCATAAATTTTGGACAACAAAGGAGTCGAGAAACCGTTTAAGGTCCATACGCAGATTCGGTCGCATTATATTAGTGATATGGTAATGTGATTGTTCGCGATAAATTAAACTGGTGAGTCCTGAGGCTGGCTCGCGCACAGCGGGACTTCGTGACGCCCGCGCATCTTATTCGTATATTCACCAATTTAAGGTGAAGAACCTCACAACTTTTGACAATAATGCTTACATATTTATGTGAAGGGACAATGTTAAATATCACGCTGAATATGTTCACCCAGAAGTGTTATGTTTATTTTGTTTTACTATACAATAGCATTTCTCAATTTTAACTCAAATAAAATAGCAGTCGCATTCTTTTAACATTTATTCACCTATTTTTATATTTTGGAGGGATTACCTCTAAAAGTTACTTAAGACAGCATCATTGTTTAAAGATTGAAAGAAGACTTATCCTTCGAAGCATGAACCTCCATTATTTTTTAACTCTTATTTACCTTACTGTAACTAATCTTAGGTTCTATATCAGGGGCAGCGAGTGCTATTAGGTAATTTCACAAGGGATATCACCATACCCGTAGAAAATATAAAAATATATGATGGGCGGTTATAGCCTAAACGCGTTGCGCGTCCTTCCGTTGCTCCGATTCGATCTTTAATAATTGAACGTACCAACTGTCCATAAATCCTTAATTGTGAAATAGTTTGTTGCAAAATAAAGGGCAGTCATCATGATTTAAATTATTTGTAATAAGTATTATCATCAGCGGAATCTTATATAGCTAATAAAATCTTAGTACATATAACGACGGCTTGAGCATAATACAAACAGAAAATATAATGTTATAAAAAGGCAATAAAATATTTACATCAGGCCAAACCCACCGGTGTATTCTGGCGTGGGATGATGACATTACAGCTTACAAGCGAGAATACCGGAACCTTGCCAGTATATTTTGAAATATAATTGAAAATTATAGCGCTCATGAAATAAACTGTCAACATCGCCGAAGTGCAGACACGAACTTCGTGTCCTGTCGACTCCTTTAATTGGGCACGCTCATTGTTCTAACCTATCCTTTTAAGAAACCGAGTGATTGTCGCGTTTTCGTGGACATTCCTAACTATAAACTATCGTCTATCACACAGTTGCCCATTGGTAATTTTATACCTATTAATACATAGTACTATTCTCTATACAAGTATGCGGAATAATTTATCCACATTAACCATTCGACATCCAGCCGTGGGATGTCGACAAACTTTTTAGTTTAGTCAGTGTATGACCGCAGTTGCTCCCCAACTCTAAATTGGGTGAGAAATGCTCCGCTTGGCAGTCGCTTTGCATATCTCGCCGATAAATTTTATGGAGCTGCATCCACAGTGAGGACTTCGTTGAGGTCTAGTTGTTAGACACTGTCAGAAGTTTTATTAGTTAAATAATTTGGTCTCGTGTCACCTTGACAGCAACATTTAATTTAAACTTCATTTCATTACTTAACTCGAGGTTTTTGTAACGGCTCGTATCCTTGTAAAAGATCTTCTATCACAAATAAATTTTTTGTCCGAATTGCGACTGAGCCCATTTATATAAATTACGGGTTAATTAACTGCTTTGTTGTTGGTCGAGCGCGTGAATTCGTTGAAACGACGCAGTTTGAGGGAATAAAGTCAGATGTTAACAATAAAATATTATCCCCTTTATTTGGAACTCTTGCTTGAGTTCTTATTCAATTTATATTCTTGCGTTCCCATAGAGTGTGTCTTAAACTAGATCGTAATAATACTTTGTAAGAAATACGGCTGGTTTTATATCTTTGTGGCTGTGTTATAGCGAATACTGTATGTCTTTTAAGAATTGAATGTTAGTAATGTTAGTACGAATCGAGTGCAAGTTCGTTTAAACCTTAGCGAAGAATTGCATCTCGCACTATACGAAGCTAGCGCACTTAACTTTATTGTTTTATGGCGCGATAATAATATTGGCGTGGCAAAGCCCTACTCAGGCTGGCGCGCGTCCGATTGTTTTCTCACACAAATCGATTTACTAGTATTCCTATAGATCGAAAGTACGGGTTATAGTGTGAACTTTTTAACCTATCATTATTATCACTAAATATTTTTTTATATTTACCCGGGATAAAGCTGGTAAAACATTCTCATTTAACGTTATTACAATCTTATTTCAAGAAAGACAAATAATAAACGTAAAGGGAAACAAAAATTTTATGACATACTCGCTTTGGTTATCGCCAATTTGTGTCAACTGAAGCGTTCGTTTAATATTAATAAAACTGCTAGACCCTCAACCCTCTGCGTGCTTTTATGGTCGGGTTGATGGCGACTTATTTGAATAAATATTTTTGAGTGCGGCCGAGTTGGAGGACTCCTTAAATTTATTTATCTTGTAATTTTTTTCTGTATTACTGAGTATAAACGGGGCAGGGCTTTTGACGTGGTTGTGTGACGCGACACCCCGCCAGCAGGCGCATTACTAATGTGGATGACGCGACACTATTACAACCCATCCTTTATCTAACACAATATGTCCTTTATTATAAAACTAAAATTAAATGTCCGACCTCTTTCGAAGTTATTTGATCGCCGCGGGAGTGCATCACATTTGTTATGTGCAACGGCAAGTAAGTGTTTATTGGTTTATGGATTCTTTTTTTGCTCTCCTCGTTTGGTTTGAAAAGGATTGATTTATTATTTATGGAAATATGAGATTGGGAACTCACTTGCAATTGTTATTATCAGTCCAATATATTTATAATCAAATCTGTTATAACTAATTGTATGATACTGTCGGTGTATAAAATAAATCGTTCTATTATCATCTTATTTCTCTTCATTGTTACCCAATGCTAAATAGGTCTGTTAAATTAATAGGTGAAATTTAAATGTCAGAGTGGCGGGGAGTCGTAGTCGTTAAGGCGATGTTCACCGAAGCCCAATTCGTAATTACCATCGGTCTGGCCGACCGACGCCGCGCGCCGTCCGACAGTCGGACACCCGTGTCAGCGCGCGGAAGTTAATCGCACCCGACGGCCGGCAAATGATGCGTGCCCCTGCCGCGACTCTACTTATGTCGCCCGCGATTATCGCGCACCCCAACACAATGAAGGATCGCTTAACATCACGTTTAATTCATATGATAGCGAACAACATCTACGATTATATCGATGTGATACATCATAGAAACAGTAATGTGGGTCATTATGTCGCCTCTGTCATGTTTTATCAGATACGTTCTATGTGTAGTTGATACTGACGCTACATTTATTAGAACGTATTAGTACGAAAAAGTGTTCGTGCTTCAGTGCACTCTTTTACTATATCTTGTTTAAATGTAATGTATTACGATTGCGCGGTTTACATAGCGGGCAAGCGTCCGTTTTGCCGCTGCCGCCGTGCCAAGTGGTTCGAATCCCACACGGGTAAATTTTTTGTGTGATTTAGTATTTATTGTTCTGAGTCTGGACTTTGTGTCTTGTAACATAGAGCTTGAACCTAAGTGCGTAAGCTGCCTTAAATAAAATAAACGATATAGACCGATATAGATATAACGATATAGATAGATATATAAGACCGTAAAAAGTATATTTTTCAGACATTTATAAAGATATTTACTCAGATATCATGAGATATACACCGCTTTTGACTGACTTGCGCAGTAAGGTGAGAAGGATAATACTGATGCCACAGCGCTCTGGCTATATAATCGTTTAAGCAAAAGCCAGCAACTGATGATAGTTATACAAATTACTCTCCTAAACGTATAGGTTTGCATGACATATGAAGTTGCCTCTTTGTATGAAGAAAATCAGTAACGTTTTTATAAATATTTTTAATGGCAAATTTGAACTCTTTTTTTATCTTTAGTTGCTTGTATTTAGATCACTGCGGTTTGTCTTAAATTAACAAAAATATTAACCATCATGTAATTATGGTGGATTGAAACAACAAATACGGGCATACACTAAGGATATAATATATATGTATATATAATTATATATAATAAGGTTTAATATTTATAATACATGCTATTAATAATATGTATAGTCCATCATCGAAATATGAATGAATTTTCAAATTAACCATTGCATTTTGTACAGATAACACGGCATTAGATGTAGGACATAAACGGCAGTTGCATAGCTGAAGATAGGTTTATGATTTAGATACATAATATCCTTACATATAATATTAGGATATTATGTTGGTATCTTAATACTCAATATAGTCGAATCATAATGCTGTAACGCGTCGTCGTCTAGGTTTCAACACTAAAATGTCTTATCTCCTTGGGAAGTGACTACTGCCGTCTTCTCATTACGACATGTGCTCTAGATTTTGATATAAATATTACTTTGATTCTGTTTCTTGCTTAATGAGAAACATAACTGAGGAGTTTACAGTACATGTAACTTGTTCATGTTCATTTAAAGAAGCTAAGGGAACAATGCATCTTTATTATTTCGAGCACATGTTGCGCCGCTCTTCTTATTTTCGACAATGTATTCGATTTCGTGTAATACAAGAACGAATTCATATTCCACGCGAACTAAAAGAGTCGTCATACGGTAAATCGTTTATGGTAATACAGGCTGGTTGTACACGTATTTCGATCATGGTGTTCGATCGTGAGGCTGAGTTCGTGCGCGGGCGCAGTAGACTCGCGAAAGTCCTGCGGGCCGCGGACATGAGTTACTTGTTTGATGTGACATTATCTGTATCTATTATACACACATATGTATAATCTTGTACAGATACCTACTATGCCTTCTAAAATTCTTAACGACTTACTATGGGTGATCTTTATTTAATTTTAATCAAATTTTCATGTGTTAGTTACACATAATTAAACAAAAATTGGCTGCAGCTCATTCTGTAATCTAAAATACTCAAACAGCTCTGCAGTAATATTCAAATACAGCGTGATAAAGCAAAAAATGCATCATAATTAACATAACAATGCACTAACTACATAAGCTGTAATAGAATATGATCACTTTAGGGTTGATTTAGATTTAGCTGTACACAAAAATCTGTTCCGAATAAAAAAGGGTAATAATAGACTCGGCCAGGTTTATCACGTGGAGCCCATCTCTTGTTTGATAAATAGATTTTTTTTCAATGCTTTCGAATCAGACTCCCAACAGAAGACGGTGTGTTTCCATTGTGATATAAAATAGCTCTTATTTATTTGTGAAACATGACAGATAATTCAAGACGGCTACCGATAGAGATGTCTTTGTTAGAAGAACGCTTGTTTGGTTTTGTAAATACACAAATATAGTCCCTCATTGTTGAGCCGTGTTTTGGTTATGAAATTTATTATTGTGACAAATTGTTAGGTCGAAGTTAAGCCTTTCGCTTGTATACCATCTGCCTGGCTTAAGATATCGTCGACGTCATATTTCTTTGAATTGTTGAATTATTTTGATGAATGTGCAGCTCAATGGAAGTTATTTGGCGCAGGTGTTAATTTATAAGTCGTTTTGTTTTTAGTTTTGCTTGCGTAATAGTAGGGTTGCCAACCGTACTCTAAAATAGAGTATTGTACTCTATATCATGTAGGCGTACTCTATAATCTATAACACTAATAGAGTATGCTGAAATACTCTTTTTTACACAATATATATATATATATATATATATATATATATATATATATATATACAAAAAGAGAGAAACATAGCTTCAACGAAATTGATTAAAAATGAGCTCTTGATCTATATAAATGTATAGTTAGAATGTTTGGAGTCATACAATTCTTTTAAAAACCATGAAAAATTGTTATGTGCCGCAAAAAGTTCGAAAAAATACCTTTTTAAAAATATAAAATAAATGATACTCTTCTTTGGAAGTCCGTACTCTTTATTTACCTCCTTTGAAATCAGATATACTCTAATTCTTCCAATAAAAGTTGGCAACCCTACGTAAAAGTAGGTTAGGTTATGTTAACAGTATTTCTTTAAATAAAATATAGCCTATCTTACTCGGTGATAAATGATAATATAGCTTTCTAATAGTAAAAGAAAGTTTAAAATCAGTTGAGTAGTTTATGAGTTAAACCCTTACAAACAAACAAAACAATCTAATATTTCCTCTTTAAAATATTAGTATAGATATAGATTAAAATAATTTACTTGACATAATAATAATGCGAAATTAATTATTCGATTTATTCGATTAGTTCATTGAAATAATAAAAAATAATTCATGTCCTCATCTTAAAGTACCAACTGCAAGCATTGACAAAATTGAGGAACCCAAAAACTAATTGTTATCAAGTCTAATATCGAAACTAAAATTCTATTATAAGCGGAGCTTCTTATTGTTAACAAAACCTCTTGTCCTAGTATTAATTAGTGCTTGCTTAGTAACTATATACGTGCTTGCACGTTACGAACACAATACGTGTTTGTTTGTCCGATTGTGTGGTTATATATCGTAAATCACTGTACAAGAAATAAGCGACATTAGTTTTAAGTCTGTGATAACTATTTAAGATTTGATTTGAAAGATTGGTAATATATTATTAAATTGCCAAGGTGGCATACAGTTATATGATCCACTCATTGGCTTGCTGTATAAGCATAATATATATCTTATCAGTGAAAACTTTTAATTGGCCTTCACCTTATTATTATTATGTTAACAATGTATTTTAGCTGTAAGTTTTGCTAAAATTGAAATTAAACTACTATATACGGATTTTAGTGTTTTCCATAGTTTAGGCACGATTGCCACATGCAGTTCCCTCATGAGTTACCACCCCAGGACGAACTTTATTGTACAAATGATCACGCTGAATACCCTGTGTAATATTTTTGTCTAGTGTTTGTTAACAACTTATAGAGGCACTGTTATTAGCCAATATTAGTTTATATACTTACATATATATGATAGCAACTTGCTGTAGTTTAACACGATAGGCGCTTGCGGTTCCCTCCTGAGTTGTCGCTTCAGCAAATGTTAAGTAGTAACGTAGTTGTACAATAGCTGCCTGCAGTTCACTCGTCAGTTGACGGCCTAGAAAAAGGCGCTGCGTTACCATAAACTTATATTGGCTAATAACAGTGCCTCTATAAGTTGCTTTGAAATAAACACTAGACAAAAATATTGCACAGGGTATTTAGAGTGATCATTTGTACAATAAAGTTCGTAATTGAAAGTTAAATGAAACGAATACTGTGCCCTGCATCACTGAGATAATGAACTTATATCCTTTCGTTATAGTATTGTCTTGATTTATCTTGTAGTCGAGCATTAATGTAATATACCTAAGTATTTATATCGTACAAACATAACTTTAAAAAACGAGAAATACTAATGATATTGGCAGTGTAAACAATTTGAATTATAAATAACAAGCGTAAAATTAAACCGGTAAGCCGACGTATTGTTCCGTTTAAAATATGATTACGTGATTTGAATTGGTTAACGAGACTTTCGCAGATTTTATACTGTATGAAATGTTACTATGGAAATGCTATGAAAGTTTCATTGATCTCAAGCGCTTTTCCTTATTTGAAAATATACTTTAAAATTCGCAATAGAATGTCAGTCGCAGGGGACCGACGCCGCGGCCGAGTAAAGAGCATTTTATAAATGTGTTTTGAGAATAGCGAGCGAGACGTGGATAGTCGGGCCGCGGAACGCACGGCGATGCACCAAGTTTAATGGAAAAGAATTGAAAAGTAGCGCGTCTATATGGTAATAGAAATTGCCTGGAAGAAAGGAACACAGACGACAGAGTGCAGAGCTCTAAGTTATGGTTGTTTTCTTGAAAATTGAGCGTTATTGCGTACGTTTTCCCCGGAGTATTGGCGCGTTCGGCGTCTCGGTTCGTGAATCGTGCCCGCATCGTGCATCTGAGTTTTATTGGTACCGGAAAATTTACAAATGTAAACTGAGATCATTCACGTAACTTTCCTTTATATAGCTCCAACTTTATTCGTGTTCAAATAGCTGTTTTGCTGTTGTAAAGAATTGTCTACTAGGTATATATCCCACTAGATGATCCCGCGGTTTCACCCGCGTATATTACATAGCCTATAGCCTTCCTCGATAAATAGGCTATCCAACACTAAAATAATTCTTCAAATCGAGCCAGTGGTTCCTGAGATTAGCGCGTTCAAACAAACAAACAAACTCTTCAGCTTTATAATATTACTATATATTTCATATGTTCCATGTTATGTGGTGTGCCAAAATTCCCAAAAAATGTAATTCTCATGTGTTTTCAACAAAATAAGATACTTGCTATTTACGTTTCCACACAATGTTGTGTTGTCTTGATAAAATAAAAATACAAGTATTTGGTCACGTTAGTTGTGGGTGTATGGTATATAATAATATATGGTCATCCGGTTTGTTCCCATTGATTATTTGTAAACGAACTGTGAGCCGGTATTCTGTACTAATATTTGTGTAAAGAGCATAAGAGAGCACTTTGCGGTATGCCATTGTTACGTTCGCCATGTGTTAAGAAGTGTTAATTACTAAGAAAACTTTTAACCTTTGCCTATTTACTTGACATAGTTTAGATACTAAACATAACTTAGTACAGACTGGGAACATTTATTCCAATAATTATGATGAAAATGAGGTATGCACAACGTAATTTAAATATAGGTATATATGTTCGAGGATAAACATTTATACATTTTGAATTACTTAACCCTGCCAACGTATTAGTACCTAGAGACACCATCGTTATGAGATAGGCTTTAAAAACTAAAATTAGTTGTGGATTACTACTGATCATCACCTATGAACATCAGTAATATTTTACGGTTTTATAGGAAACTAGCTATTATAGTTGAGCTGCCGAAATATATTTTAGTTAATTATCAAAATGAATATCAATTGTAACCAATTTAAAGTATACCATGTTTAAATTAATTTTTAAATTACCTAATTAGGTAGGTATATAATTTAAATGTAAGCTCTAATTAAATTTTGAAAATTAATAATATATAAATGTAAAAGTGAAATATTTTAATTATATTCTATTAATTGACATCGGTAGAGGCATGTACGTGATGTATATTTCTAGCACATTCACTGAAGAGTGTAGTTGACTCAATTTATAATTATTTAATTCATTCAGTTACATTATCTGACCTCAAACACCAAGAATTTTTAAAATCATATTAAATCTAGGTAAGAGTGTCAACAAGTGTCTCAAGTCTGGTAATTAGCAAATGACATAAAGGATCTACGATACCAACTGTACCGTCACGCAGATGTCCGAGGCAGATAGCGAGATATCCCCACTACCCTCAGATTTTATTATATCCACATTTAAAAGATTATTTACACCTTTATTATGCAATTAATTTTGTTATTGTTTGCACAAAAATATCTTTTGATTGCTATTTTGTCTTTGTATGTAAAAAAGAACAAAATAAAACAAAGGCATATCCCTATTTAGTCGGATGATTTAGTTAGGTAATTAATTTAATTACAATTAACACACTACAATTATTAGACATGACTGAAATGTCAGTGATCCACTATGAAAGGAGTAATAATTTAATGCTAATACACTCGATTACGAAACTTCAGAGGTGTGTGCCACGCCACGTGTTCGAACTCGAGACCTACAGCTCGACAGTCCAACACCGTCCCACAGCTTATCACTGCTAAAGGTCAATAGGCACATTCATTATTTTACATAATTATGTATCACAAGTCTTAGCAATTTCTATAAACTATAATTTTATTATTTAATCTGTCACATCTAATTTTCTTAGCGGTACTTTTCATCATTTGAACCATAAATAATGACTTTAAATATAAAAACTTCTAGATTAATGTGTTTTATTATGTGTAACTATCCTTAATGAAAAGTAATGTACTAGACTAGTTTGAAGGCCACGTGTATATTTAGTGACTAGTACCGTTAGTGCCGATTCGTTGTCTAATTGTGAGCTGTTTGTAAATGTCGTCACTCCTATCAATATTCATGTCCAGATTATACTTATCTAATTGCCACTTATAAATCTAAACGCGTCGATGACATCTTAATTGCCAATGTAACAAATCACCTATAATATATGAAAATATTTGGCAGCATAAAAATATGTTGATAAATTACTAAGAGAATAGCCAAGACCGTGCGTTTGTGGGCAGATCCGTAGATATAATATATTTTCTCTAGACGCTATTATACTGGTTAATGGTGGCTATTTGGAAACCAAGGAGCTAATTAAAATTCAGGGCAGAAACTATGTAATGGTTTTCGTCTTGATTTAAACGTGGCAGACAGAATTGCAAGTACTTTTGTGTTTGCTTACTTGTGGTTCTTTTATACTACTTATATTATATAGGTACTTATATAAATAATATATTCCTTATTGTATTTTTTTTATGCAAATGTTCGGCAGAACTTTTTCAGTTCACCTGAGCTACCCACCGTAACACGTTTATGGTTGCAATTAACCTCTGTGCAAAAACAGACTTGACTTTTATTGCAATAATAAATAATCACTTGTTAACTAATTACTGTTTATTAACTCATCGTAAAATCGTCTTACACTATTACGGTCTCCCCATTATAGTTGATTCTATACCAAGCACGTCTAAGTGAGAATCGCGCTTCACATTAGTACAATATTTTGGTATTGTGCACGGAACTCTAAAATATTATTCAATATAATCTGCATAAATTTTTACTGTTACATTTGGTTATCAGAATACCTGCTGGGAGTTTCTAAACATTTGCTTTTAGTTAATTAATGTAGATGCATTTGTTTACGCCGTAGGTTTATATATTTCGTGTTACACAACAAATTGAGTTAGCTCGTTTATTATCTAGTATCAGTCAAGAGTAATTGGCGAACGAGAGTTACCGTCACGTTTTACTAATGGGATCGTAACTCGCTTATAAGTAGAGCAACTGACAATGTAAACAACGATTACACGGTTCATTTTATGTACTTGCTATGAATCGTTTGTCCTATAGGTACGTAAGATATGAAATCCCGCTCTATCATGCTAATCGACGGCCTTCTACTTTTGATTACGTTGCCTTTGATTTGCTTATCTACTATTTAGAACAAGTTTAACATAAAGATTTCAGAGACCCGGAGTCAGAACTAAATTCATACAAATGAGAACACAAATAAAATAAACATCGTGGAAATAACGAATGCTCATGATACTTCATGATCTTTTTAAAGGTGTAACGTCTGTCAACCAACACTTAAACAACGTGGTATGGACTATGTCATTGTTATTACACCTTTCTTTATGTCGGTGGATGTGTAAAGCAGCGAAACTATTAGAGCTGCTGGTTTCTACCAGTAAATTACCGTTTAAAAAAGGTAACAAGAGACCTGAATTGTACAAGATGAGAGTGACCTATTTCGTATAGCGATATGAAGTTGCTTAAAAAAAATGTTTAAAAATTGTAATCAAATTTTTTTACAATTTTTTATTATAATTACATCATAGTCGAGTAGTCAAAACCTAATAGGTATGTAATTAATTATCACACCGAAATTTAAGATTATGCATGCGAATATTTCGTATGACTTCATGATTTGCTTGATAGAGATTCACCTCATGGCAGTACATACTAAATATATAAAGGAAACCTTTATTAACCTGACGCAGATCTTCAAGTTTCTCTAAAACACACAAACACACAATCTTAGGAAGATCTGTAGTCTCGTTTACATAGTTACTACTAAACTACGTCTGGTTCTCAGAGCAACACCGTTCATTAGCAGCTATAAATCAGACACTGTTTGTCGTGGACGGGTGTAATTATGAATAATCATGTTATTTTATGGTCGCCGACAGCCGCATCGTGTCTCAATATTTGAAAAAAGAGTGTGAACGTAAATGGAACACTGTATTTTGAAGCACAAGAATGTGCAGTAGACGTAATATCGAGGTATTATCATCTCACATCTATTTATCTATAGCTTTGTAACAGGATTATCAGTATTACATATAACTTTATCGCTTGATTTTAAAGATTAATCTTTATCCAATTGATAAAAATATGTTTATAATGAATTTTCGTATCTGCATTTGTTATCAGTTTATCGCATTATATTAGACAATTCGGGGAATACGTGTTTATACAAAATATTAATTTAAATCCGCGTACACTTTAGCTAGCCCATTTGAATATTTATTTAAAAAGTAATTAAGGAATAATGTTAAGTAGTCAGTTCAGTTAGTCCTTCCTTGCTTCTATAATATCATAAGGGTAAATATAATGTATAAGTACAATTATGTGCGTTTAAAAAACAGATGACGACTTCAAAGTTGCCGATGTAGAACCGTGTTTAACAATCAATCCAATGCATGATTATATTTTATATTCATCCTCTTAGTGTAAAATAATTAATACATATCTATAGATGGCAGGTGTATGATACCCATATTGCGCCAACTGTTTTACCTAGTAGACTCCACTACTACGATCTAGGCGGCAAATATTAAGACTTTGGACCGACTGGCGAGGATTCAAACTTTGAACAAAAAGCTTAGTTACAATTTCGTAATAAATTAAAATCTGCCATAGAATCCCGAAATTCATGAAATAATAAATAATTGTCTTACATTTATCTGCGAAATAAACTTGTACGCATCAGTGTGCACTTTTGTTTTTGGGTCGTTGTTACAGTGCAGCTTGGAAAATCTGACAGGTCAATTGAAGTTGCGGGAACTGAAATCCCACTAATTGGGTTGCAGGAGTGAGATACAACGGCTCTGTGAAATCCCTATGACCTGGCTATAAATCCAGTAAATTGATTGGAAATTTGGTCTTGAATTCTCAAAGAAAAGTGCCATGTTTTCTATGTTAGATCCTTGTGTTCTAATATCAAAACGAGGGAAAATGTGTTTTTTTATATATATAGGGTTAATCTCTAGAAGTACTAAACTAATTATGAAAATTATTTTTCTGTTAGAAACATACATACATGAGTCACATACGTGTATATCTTAGGGACGTATACGTGTATGTCCAATACCATGCCAACGAACCCGCGGGCGGAAACTAGTAAATCATAAAACGACGAATAGCAGTACCTACGATAGTTTAAAGTAAATATGCGGCACTTTTCAGTTATGATTTTTATACCCGTAGTTTCGATATAATTTATGAGTTTCATGCATAACCAACGGGCGGGTGGCCTGTGTGGGGAACCGTCTGCTATATATTATGTTTATGACTCATTATATCTGTGGACATTCGACAGGGCATCATTTATGATGTTAAATTAACACTGGATATGAACCATAACATTATTGACGTCGTCATAAAAGTGTATGCCAGAGCGTAAGTTCGTAGCTAAATATGTTTTTATCTAAAAACATATTTAGCTACGAACTTACGCTCTACATATTACGTGATAATTACAGACTAAAATAAAAATATTAATGCTGATCAATACTGTATTTTATTTGCATAGCAGATAAAAGAAAAACAGGATACGTTTTCTGATGAAGCAAGGTAATGCACATCTGCATCCTCACCTAAACCGTCGCGTCGCGTTGCTTCAGTTTAAGCGTAACTCTTACGCGAACTAAAGCAACGCGACTGGGAAATTCTACTGCCGATTATCTATGTGTGGAGAGTAGGGGTTCTATATTGTTGTATGTACCTTTATCCCTCAGTAATATTCGACTCTATTTTCAAACGGTCTTCAGCGGGCAAGCTATGAACTTAATGTTGCAAGCGGTCATAGAATACGTTAACTGTTTATCATCTGGCGGACTGTATGCTTGTTTGCCATATTGGTGACGTCTTAAAGGAATTACTAGTTTATTAGGGTTCCGTACCTCAAAAGGAAAAAAAAACGGCACCCTTATAGGATCACTTTGTTGTCCGTCCGTCCATCTGTCTGTCTGTAAAGACCCTTTATCTCGGGAATGGGTGGCGGTGGTATCGAGTTGAAATTAAAACTATATATTCAGGTCTACAGTTTCTTTAAGTTGTGAAGAAATCAAACTTCTATGTTAACGTATAAAAAAGATACGGTCGTTTATGGCGCAAAAAACGTATATTTCGACACTCTCCAGGGAATCAAAATTTATAGGGTATTTTCCATTGATCTAGAACTATGCAATTTGGCAAGTAATACCGTCTTATACTACAAGTATAGGGAAATATCTGAAAACGATACCTACATTTGTTATTAAATCATAAAAAACAGGGTCTTTATGCAAGGAACGGCGGCGGCGGCGCGCGGCGGTCCAAATTTTGAATTAAGTTAACCGTGTCATATTTGTACGGAACTGTCGGTGGGCGAGTCCAACTCGCATTTATTTTTTAATTGTAATCTCTAACTGAAGAGACCGTTGCACTTTCTTAAATGTGTTTGACTATTGTGGGATCGGTTAATGTTTAGTTTTATTTTTAGAATAAGTAGGTACCTATTCAGTTTTATAAGAACTAACTAAAATTTAAATTTTTATAGTAATTTTTATAAGCTCAGATAAAATCTCTTTTTTCATAAACCTTACTATAATTATTTATTAAGGTTAAATCATATTAAGATCCTTCGATTCCCAATTAAGCGTGGCTAAATACCTAAAATAAATAAATATTGAAGTATTGCCATAAAAGTAAGGCATTGCTCCTATATATTTCTTCTTTCATTTTACATAATTCTAATGTTGGTACATTTATTCGTCGTTAATATGTTATTTATTGAATGTTCATATATGAAATATCGTCGCGACACAAATTTACTTTACAAAACTGGCTATTCGATATTGATTTCTAATATTTTTTTTTGTTATATTTATATCGAATGTCATGATCATAATTATGTAAATTGATATAAGAAAGGTCAATAGCCTGTTGTGTCTACAACGGTATTCGATTTTCCCAAGTGTTGAGGTTGACCGTTAACGAAATGATTCATTACTCGTACTAGTAAACTAAGGAGATGTTTGTTCAAATATTCTCACGCGTGGCTGACGCAGCGTGTCAATTGCTTGGCCCAACTTTTGACACCTCTCATAGGTCAACACCGATAGTTTTGCGTGCTTCACCAATATTTGTCCAATACCATCTTTAACCTTCGCTATGGTTGACTCTCGAGCAGAACATGATTGTGCCGCGTGTCTCAAAATACTTTACTATTTGTGTTATCTTTAGTAAATATAACAGTAATGCTCATATGTCTTAGCGGCATTGACTTATGCGTTACCTTTCTTTGTCTGTACCGAAGTTATATTTTGCTGACTTAGGAATATGAATTTGAATCGACTAAGTGACACAAATTCGACGTTCGACCTACTTTTTTACAATCTAACAATAATAATAAAACTATAACATAACCTCTTGATTCGAACGTAGATATAAACTTATCCTTCGAAAGTATTCCCACATTTGGGTGCCGGCCCTTCTCATTAAAAGGTGTCTTTATATTTTCCAGACAGCTGCCGCCTTATCGCTACTATAAAACAGTCCCGATCTAAGACTTGATAATATGATAATTGTAATCCAATACATCACTATCAGTTTCATCCGTCTCTACCTGTAGTTATGTGCTTCATAACGAGTTAGATTTCTTAAAAGTAACGTGATGTCTGTCGACCTATTGGGAATATAGTGAAGTGTATTGTTTGCCGAGTTTAATATTACATAGTAAGAATTTGTGAGAGAAAATTAATAGAAATAGCCTACGCATAGTTCACGATAACGTATTGTTCAACCTACACACGTAGTCAGGGTTGTCTGCCGCCCACTTAACAGTAATAGTATTGTTGTCACGACGAATGAAAATTTTCTACATTGAGGAAGTCGATCGTTAACAGTGATGGATCTGTAAAACGCACTCGGACTCCTTGAGGCGCAGCGCTTGACGCGCAAATCGATTAAGTTTGACAGTTGACTCTTTGATTGTGGCGCGTAAGGTTCATGACGGTAATTACTGCAGCGGAGTCGATGCCAACGATTTCACATGACATACTGCTAATGAATTCTGTCCATGTTGACGCGACACAAACATGCGAGGAATTAGTGTTATTTTAATTACTCTCGACTATCTATCACAGCTGAGTCCTCTTGTCTGAACATAAAATGGACGCTTTGGATTTCGATAATTTATGGTTTTTATAATAAACCTCTGTTGCGTTGCGATTATTGTATCCAAAAAGGAGAAAATATTGCCTCAAAGTCTGTCAATCAAATAATGTTTTTTGACGCTAATTGTCAAAATATAACGTTGTACAAAAAAATATAGCTTGTTTTTATTATTATATTAAGTCTTTATGCTTTAAAAACTAGTCATATAAATATAATATTTACTATAATAATATAAAAAGTTATTGCATTTTTATAAAATATAAAATCTCATAAAAGTAAAGAAAATATTTAGATTATTGACGATTGAAATTTGAGAACGAATTAAAACGAAACGACACTTAATATGAAACCCAAATGAGGTGGTGTCGGCACCGTTTAAGTGTATTTACGTGTCAACTCATTTACACAACAACCTGCGAAAGGAAAGAACCGTCTATTCGAAATTTTATTATTATCAGTTTTATTTAGTTGAGTGCGACGCATATTATTTTTGATTAAAAGAATAGAAGTTAAATATTACGACCTGCAATGTTATTTGTTTAAAATACTAATCAAAATTGAACAAATTTACTATATGACGTCGCACATGTGTCGTTTATTCATTGATGCTCATTACCTTTAACAATTATCTTAACAAGCTGAATCGCAAGGTGTTTTGTATCTTAATCGCCAAGCGGTCGTTCCAATCTAAGCCCGTTGGCGCATTATCGATTGTCGCACAGCGGGGCGTACGACAAAAGAATTTAATTTTAAATAAATCGCGCGAGACCGCGTCGCGCCGAGAAATTAGGCGCGGTGTCCCCCGCCGCGAAAACTCATCGTAAATAAGTGTCGCGGTCGGCTCCGAGCAGCGCTTCGTTGCGTCGACGCTTAAAAACACATTCTTGTTATACACTCGTTTAAGGATTTAATTACTTGCATCGCTGATGGGAGCTCATCGCACGTCCCCCGTCGCCCGCTAGCACCTCGCACGTGATCGTAAATCCTGCGTTCGTTAATGATCCGAACGTTGTTTCGCGATGAATTACCGCTTAGTTTTGTTGACTTTTTGCGCGAAATATTTTTTCCGATTTTAGTGAGCGTGGGTTTCGTATAATGGACTTTAACTTTTTAAGTGGTTTTTCGAGTTCATCACGATTTATGTTTCAATAAGTATGCAAGGTTGTAATTTATATCACACTTTTATCTTCATACATATCATATAAAATTCGGCGGTCTAGATGCTGTTAAAGTACATACATATATGATAACAATTTGCCATTGGTATAATAATATACAAAATGAAACTTAATTATTGTCTTTGTTTTCTTGCTCAATTTGCCAAATTTGCAACTAATTAAAAGATAAATATCTCTATCATCTCGGGTCAAAGATGGCGATTGGTGGTTGCAATATCTCATACAGTTAATCACATGGGCGGTACTTGCCACACCTTTGCACCTTTACATCTGACACATTTGCTGGGAAATACTTTACGATACAAGATATCTTCGCACACCTATCCTCTAGTTGAATGGTCGTATTCCGCGGCTGCCTTCTTTATTCACTTAAACGTATCAGTGTCGTCGTTTTCAATTTACGTCAGTGTGGTGTCGAATGTCACGAACAAGTGAGCGTCGCTCCTGGTATCCGGCTTCAATTGCCTTCAACTAGGAGTCTTTCCCGAATCGGCGGCTGCTTCTTCTTCACAATGCAGTCGGTGCGCTGTTTGTAAACGCGATACTTCCTCACTCGCAAAACCTCTTCGCATGTGATTGTGGCCTCCTTTACTTTAATCAAATGGCTGCGACAAAGGATTGAAAGGAACGCTTCTCGATTTCGTACAAGCGATCGGTATTGGCTGAGAAATTCCTTTTACGAATTGCCGACATTTTTTACCGATGCCACGGCAAAATTGCTTTTTTTAATATTGTCAAATTTTTGTGCTCGGTCTTCAAGTGCTATTTGCATTGATAGTTCCCACGAACTGTTAAAAAGTTAAGTCAGCTCTAAGTATTATGACACATATACATAGATACGCCATAACTCGTAAGTAGTAGCTGCGTAAAGAGGTATACATGTTTGAGTTGTTGTTACTGGGCACTTGAACGGCTCCAAATCCAATTAAATTATTGTAATAATCATAGGCAAATAATGGGATTCAATTTAGACAAAATCGCTTATCATTAAACTCTCAAATTTAAGGGTCTGTAATTGCTCCGTATTCTTTGATTTTAATCATCCTTCTCCTGTTTACCCTTCGGCTAAATTATGACGTTTAAAATGTTTGTATTTATATCATGACATCTGGTGATTAATTTTAAATTTGTTTTTGATTACATAATGCAAAAGAAATAAAAGATATCGTTTTATTACTTTAAATATATAATTATAGGTAAGCAACAATCACAGATGTGTATCTATTTACATTTCTTCACGCATCTATTTAGTGCTCTTAAGGTCAAGTACGTTGCCTACGAACCGTTAACATCTACAGCTATTATACCTACCTATATTATAGTTACGTTGTTAAACTATGATTATCTGCATTGCTGTTATTTATAATCTGATATGAGTATCGTACTTGAGTTGATAATAAAACTGATTAATATTAAAATTAAATAATCATGTTGTTACTACTGAATTGTCTGCAGTGTGTCACAGTTGTTTGTGTTATTAGTAAAAATGAGTTTTATAAATAAAGTGGTTTTAGTGACAGGTGCTGGCTCTGGTATTGGTGAAGCTATATGTTTACATTTCGCAAAATTATCAGCAAGATTATCTCTTATTGATATCAACGCTGAAAATCTAAGGAAAAATGCTGATATTTGCGAGCAGATAAATCGAGTTAAAGTACTCATTACAGTAGCCGACGTGTCTAAAGATGATGACGTCAGAAAAGTAGTTGATGACACTGTGAAGGAATTTGGAAGAATTGACGTTGTCATTAACTGTGCTGGGATTTACAAACCTGGAAGTATTTTGGACTCCAATCTTATTGAAGCATTTGACAATGTGATGGCAACGAATTTACGGTCTGTTGTTTGCCTTACAAATTTAACCGCTCCGATACTAGCAGGAACTAAGGGGTGTATTATAAATATTTCAAGCACGAAATCTACCCTGGGCACCGTACAAAGTACATCATATAGTGCAGCAATTGCGGCTATAAATCATTTTACTGCAAGTGTTGCATTAGACTTGGCTGCTAAAGGAATCCGCGTCAACTCAATTTTACCTGGTATAGTTAAAACGAATATATTGGCGAATTCTGGCATGAATGAGGAAGAAACTGATGAGTATTGGAATGGCGCATCTTCTACACCATTGAGCCGAATAGTGAAGTGTGAGGAAATTGCCGAATTAGCAGCTTATTTGGCAAGTGACAAAGCAAGAGCTATGACCGGTTGCAGTTATCCTATTGACGCTGGATTAGCTTTGATGTAATAATAACATTGTTATACTCTGTGTCAAATACGAAGTCAAGTTCTTTTTCACACTTCACAGCACAAACTCTGCATATTTTATATAAATTGCAAAAATAAACAGTGATTAGTTATGGCACTAATTTATTTACTATTTGGAAAAGAAAATAACATCTATATAAAACATGATATAATATAATTATTGTACAAACATAATAAACTAATTATTTTAAACCGCGATACAAGCCTCGAGCTTAGTGCGGCAGCCGCTGCCAATTATAAAAATGTGTAATGTAGTAAATAGATAAATAAATAAATAAACCGACCGACAGTTTAAGACCGAAATATCCGATCATTTAATATATCGGTCGGATATGTCGGTCTTAAATAATTTAAACATCAAAATAAAATAATACTCTAACGTAATACCATGGTTACGCACCATGGTCATTTTTACTTTTATTCATAGTGACGACATATTGTAGTTCGTACAAATCAATTCAAATTGTAGCTTGATTTTTGGAACCAAATTATCCAAGTAAAAGTCTTGTAAATTTGTGCTTGGTATCAATTATTATCAAATATTATGCAACGTGCCGTAATTAACATTCTGCGACCTTCCATATCTTTTCTTTATCATGAAATGGATTTCAGTATAAGATATTGGACTCTTAACCCTGTAGTTTTTAAAGAGTAGTCTTTGGCAAAGAAAGAAGTTCCAAATCCGGGTTTAGAAATCAGCGCATTCATGCACCGCTGTTGTTGGTGTGGATACTCCCCCAGCTTGTCAGTGTGTGCGTATAAGCAAAAAAAGCTCTGTTAAATATCTGGGCGTTGTAATAGATGAGAAACTGACCTTTAGGGAGCACATTGTGGCCACATCTGCTAGAGTTAGAAAAACTATACACATAATGAAACTACTAAGGGACGTGGCTCCTATGAGCTTGCTAAAGATTGTGTACATTACTCTCTGTGAATCAATATTAACTTATTGCATTGCAGCCTGGGGAGGTTCTGCTACATCTCATCTAATCAGTCTGGAAAGAGCCCTACGTGCTGTGCTAAAAGTTATGATTGGAAAGCCTTTTAGTTTTCCAACTACACTGTTGTATAATGAAACCAAGCTACTGAGTGTTAGAAAGCTCTATATCCTAAAAATCACACTTATACCCCATAAGCTAGTACCCAATTCTAAAGACTGTGAAGACATGATCAGAAGACGGGTTTACAAATTGCCTATGCCTAAGATAAATACTACCTTTGCCAGGCCTTTCTGTTATTTTATGAAGCCATACATTTACAACAAAATAAATAAAATCTGCCATATAGCCAAAGTATCGCTGCATGAATCTTAATTACTGATACGCATGAAATTATTGACCTGGACATACGACAACACCGAGAATTTCTTAAAACCTCTAATTTGATTTTTAATGTCTAAATTTATTTTGTATGTATAAACCTGCGTAACTGTTATTGTATTATAATTTTTGCCATATCATCTAACGTGTATTGCATGTTGTATTTAAAAAGAAACCATTTGTAAATTGGGCACTGAACATCTGCAATGTTACAACTTTTATTTCACTGTTCAAATATTGTTATTAATTAAAATTAAGTAATTAGTATTTAAAAGTCTTCCTACGTGAAAGGCTGAGCCTAGTGTAGGAAGCTTTGTTAATCCCGACAAAAATAACAGGTTCTTTATTTTATATGTACCTTTTGTCTGATTATGAACTTGTAGATATTAATTGTAAGAACTTGTTGTATAATTGATTAATCCAATAAAGTTATTATTATTATTCTCTTTATTAATTTTTCTTTCTAATAGTTACATTTTTAAATATAAATATAAAAACTAAACATATGTATTTAAAAATATAAAAACTGAAATGACCCACCGACATCGGGAAGAGGGTCCAAGCTGTTAGGGTCCCAGAGAGAGGAATCTCCTCACAATACGCACCGTGTCGAGAATAAATATAAATATAAAAACTAAAAATATTTATAAATATAAAAACTGAAATGACCCACCGACATCGGGAAGAGGGTCCAAGCTGTTAGGGTTCCAGAGAGAGGAATCTACTCACAATACCCACCGCGTCGAGAAGTCCTTGATTCCAGCGATCTAACGCAAGCATCTGCAGGTGGTGGTCGAGGCTCTTAGGTATTAAACCATTGACTGTAATGAATATCGGCACAATGATCGTCGAGTCCATTATTTATTATTAATATTCTCCTTATTACTTTTTCTTTCTAATAATTACATTTTTAAATATAAATATAAAAACTATACATATTTAAAAATATAAAAACTGAAATGACCCACCGACATTGGGGACAGGGTCCAAGCTGCCGGTGATTAGGGCCCCAGAGAGAGAAATCTCCTCAAAATACGCGCCGTGTCGAGCAGTACTGCATTTTGGATCAAGGACTTGATCCAGCCATCTAACGCAAGCCTCTGCGGATGGTGGTCGAGGCTCTTAGGTATTAAACCATTGACTGTAATGACTATCGGCACAATGATCGCCGAGTCCACACGCCACATGTCGACAATCTTGTGAGCTAGGTCCAGGTATTTCAACTCTTTTTCTTTTTTAGCTTTCACAAGATTCTCGTCATGCGGAATGGTGACATCGATGATCATTGCTCGGCGCTCCAATCGGTCTATCAGTACAATATCTGGCTTGTTCGCCACAATTGTCCTATCAGTGATGATAGACCGATCCCAGTGCAAAGTAGCACGACCATTTTCGAGAACTGGATCTCTGGCAAGTTGCTAATGGACAATCCTGGCTACTTGGTTGTGTCTATGCAAATACTCTCCACTGGTAAGACGAGAACAACGGGAGACAATATGTCTGAGAGATTCTCCGGGCTGGTGACATGCCCGACATAATTATGTCAACTGTTCCATCCTTCAGGATATATCTCCGGTAGTTGTTCGTCATGACAACTTCGTCCATAATTGCACAGACAAAACCTTCGGTCTCAGCGAAGAGATCGCCGAATCGTAGCCAGGACACCGATGACTGAAAATCTATGTCGAGCCCATTCAGGGCCCGGATAAAGCGTCCATGCAGCTCTTTTCCTTTCCATACATCCCTGCACTCGTCAGTTCCAAATATAACAGGTTTGCGCCAGTTCTCTTTAGCCAGAGCAAGCGGGGTAGAGCCCGTATCCACTGCGACTACATCGCGATGCACGTCCACATCGATTCGGAGAAAATATTCTCTGAGATTGCACACCTCACGGTTGTGGAGGGTCTTGGCATTTAAAAAACCGCGACCCCTATACTTCCGCGGGATGTACAATCTCATTACCGAGGAGCGCGGGTGGTGCATTCGGTATGTAGTCAACAGTGTACGGACCTTTTTATCCAGGGCATCTAATTCCGTTTGCGTCCATCTGAGTATGCCAAAGGAGTACATAAGGATCGGCATGGCCCAACCGTTACAGGCGCGCACCCTGTTGCCGCCTGACAAAAGACGTTTCAGTATTTTTTTCAAGCGGCCAAAGAAGTGCTCCTGCAACACCCATTTCATACCGTTCTCAGTGATACCTAACGCCTGTGACATACCCAGATATTTATAGGTTTCGTTTGCAGAGAGAGATCTAAGTCTAGTGAGACCTGAGAGTTCAATGCCATGAGATTACACCACCCTGCCTCGCTTTACATATACTTATTAGGAGAACTTTTCAAAAAAGTTTAAATTTCTAGGATTTTAAGTCTACCTTTTATTTTATTGTGTTTTTTTGTTATATTTACGTTTTAGGTAACTTCGTTATTGATGGTAAAGCTTCATGTTGTTTCCGGTAATGTAATATTATTGGCTAAAGCCATTGATGCTCTAGCCTTACCAATAAGGAACCATGCCACCATAGATTGTTATATCATAGTGGCTTGACTCCTTTTTTGTTTTTCTGTTTTCATTCCGTTCTGTGCCGTTCGATTCTAAATCATTCGATTATAATATTTTTGTAATGTTAATCGTTAATCGAAATGATGATGCTGTGTTGATTGAAATGGTCCTTTCACTATCGCAGTTCAAGGATCATCTGTTTAATGGAACTTCGTATTTGAAACATATTTTGTGTGTTCCGCACTAAGCCTCACAATTGTGCCTTTGTGCAATGATAACTATGAAGTATATTTATTTTATAAATAATTTCAATATTACCTTTGTATAATTGTGTACTGTAACCACCCTGATGTTATGATTATTATATTTTTATTTATTCATAATTATTATGTGAAACTGTGATTTTTTAACGTTACAGATATGATATTGATATAATTTCGTCAATATTGGTTGGTATTGGCAACGATTATTTATTCACACTACACGTTAACTCAATTTAAAAATAACAAACGCATAAGTAACACGAAACTTCGTTTTAAATGGTGCGGTTATTGAATAAAACACAATGTAAGAAGAACCGTTGGGTTCAGCCTTGCTCCATATGAGATTTTTTATGAAGCGTGAAATGCAGGTATAGAAATTAAAGAACTGTAATATATAGCTTTGTAATAGAGTGTGTTTATTCACTTATACCTTTAACCTTCTGTGAATCGATTGTATTATTTACAATAAATAATTTATATGCTTTTAAAAACTAGCTGGGGGGTATTTGGTCATTATTGTAGACTGTACTCAATACGAACATAAATAAATGTTATATTATTTACCGACCATGTAGTCACATTTAAGTATCATATTATTTTCTAGGCGTAAGGTAAAACCTGAAAGGTAACATTTTATAGCTTTGAAACATCTAATTTATTAATTAATGATCTTCAATAAAATACTTGTTATAGGCCTCATGGAAAATTATATGACGGTTTTATTACCCAATGATATATTTTTGCCACATTTACTTTACAGTCCTAATATTTATCCACTTTATTGTTATGCATTGTATAGGACTACTTGTATAAGGGTAAATAATTTAGAGCATATGAGGTACAAAGAGACCCGCCAAAAAGATATGTTTTTAAAAGTACATTGAGTGATCTATTTTACATTTTATTTGTAACATCTCTCAACGCTAATCCTTACTCCTTACTAATATTATAAATGTGAAAATTAGTTTGTTTGTTTGTTACGTTTTCATGCCTTAACTACTCAACCGATCAACATGCAATTTTGCATACATGTTGTCAGGGGTACAGAATAGGACATAGGGTACTTTTCATCCGGAAAAAAGAACTGTTGCAAACCTAACCTAACCTAACCTACATTTACGCGAGCG
The DNA here is from genome assembly GCA_963564715.1 of Catocala sponsa. Taxonomy (NCBI): domain Eukaryota; kingdom Metazoa; phylum Arthropoda; class Insecta; order Lepidoptera; family Erebidae; genus Catocala; species Catocala sponsa. The sequence goes on along the minus strand of OY751338.1, from coordinate 12,178,426 downwards.
AAGCCGCGGGTGAAAACTAATAGTAATATAATTTGTATCAAATATTTGCACATCAATTATTTAATTATTCTAGTATATTAATACTAATAAAACAGACCAAATAGGTAAATGTTCTATGCGACTTATCTGTAGTAACCCGTAACATTTGCACTATAGAAGCATCTTTTCACCAGCCTCAATATTATTTAAGGTACAAAGGAGTTACTAATCGTCTGTCAGTTATAATTCCATTGTGTACTTTAAAGAAATCTAAAGAGATGGGGTGGTCTGAACTCATACCTCACGGCTTACTGCAAACAGCTTCTTACATTGATAAGATTAGAATGCCGTATTCTATTACAGGACTATGTTTATGCTAGTCGTCGTCTCAATGTACAACTATCGCGTATTGTGCCATATGTCGGTTCAAACTAATACGAGTAGCTAGAACTTGGTGCCATAAACTAATGTATGCAGAATGGATGCCGCCCGGCTTTGGCACAGACAATTTCACACGCGCTTAGCAAATGTTTGCCGAGCGATTTGTCGGCAGCATCGCGATGGACGCTCGTTTTTTTGCTGCCGACGGCCGTCTAAGCATGTTAGAGAGATGTTCCCAATCTAGACGCCACCGTATATACCAAAAATTTATGTATAAACACGGCTGTATTTGTAAAAACACACTCTTCTTTATTGCCTGCCAGGGTTGTATACCTGAATACTTCTTTAAAAACGACGAATATCTCATTGCTGTTAAAATTGTTGTCTTAAACATAAAAGCCCAAAGTATAATTAAGTTATATTATATAAAATTTTGGGCTAATTGTATTCTTTTACATGATAAGAATATTTCGAGTAGGTAAGTTGTCTTGAAAAGTTGTATTTGTAACATTAATTACTAATTGTTACTATCTGCGTTGCTATCTTTTCACTGAAGCACAAGCTAACAAGCCGGATATTTAATGTCCACTCTGCCAACGTACTTGACTTCAAGGCTTACTTGAAGTTACCTATTTGTTCATGAGATATTTATTGTTTCCAGCACAAGAGCACTTAGATATTTATCAGAATATTAAACCTGTACAGAAACAGACTTTTATTTGTTCATTATTTACATTTATTTTCTTTACCTTGTTTGTATCGCCACTAAAAATTAAAGACTCTCGCAACACTTACATACTTGTTTTTAATTTTGATAAGATCAGGAATAAGACTTGGATGTTAACATTAAGACTAGCTTGTAACAATTACAGTGCTAACCTATTTCATGTCTAAATTAAATGGGAAATAGATTAATCAAACGAACTTGCTTTCCCAACCGACAGAAAAATATTTAACAATAGCCTCATCCTGTGTTTTACAACGGTGTCCTTTTTTTGGGGTTGGGCGTTTGAAATTAAACTAGTTTGTATTTCACTGGTGTTATGGGACCTTATCGGTCGATCGGTTTCTGAACCCTTTAATGTATGCATCACTGTTCCAAGTTTAACGAATATTTCTACGTAACGAGCCGCGTATAGTCGTAATAGTAAAGTTGAACACAACACTGTGCGGCCAACTAAAGCGAAGTTCGTATTTCCAGAGCGCTGGAGCAATAAAGTAAGCAGTTTTACAAGTGAGTGCTCCCAGAACGAATGCGCGGGTTAGCATACGCCCGATATTCTTATTTTATGAGTGAAAAATCTCACAAGTATTATTTTCCGAGACAGAGCGTCGGAAGCAGCCCGCTTTACCTCAACAGAAATGTCTTGTAACCTTTACGAGATCTTGTTCAATTGCTTTCTCATGAATACATACGTTGTGATCTCCTGGTTCATTGATTTAGTGAAGACAGGCTGTCAAAAGTTCCCATCGTCATTAGCTCGGTTGATTCGTGTATTCAGTCCGGCAAGACGAAGAATGCTGGTTCGGCAACAAAGCGTCCACATTATGTTGTCGCACGGCGCGGCGCGTTCCAATTAAGAGAGATTTATTCATCCCCTCGCCGTCATACGACTTCTCCAAAGACATTATCAGAGATTTAACTTGGCAGGACGATTGTTCCCCAATTTTCTAAACACCTTGACAATGCTGTCGTAATTTGTTCCATCCTCTTGGCTGTTTGATTGTTTGCACTGGGAAAACACGAGCGTCATCGCGCAGCTTCAGTGTTGTTGCTTTGTACTTCAAGCTGTTCGCATTCGATATTCATTTGCTCGAACGCTTTGTAATCATTTGTAATTTGAATAAGCTGAGAGAATTTAAACGTCGTTATCGTTACTTTGTTAATATTTACGTAAATTGTCACGGTGAGTGTTTCATTAGGACAAACATAATTGTACCCGTTTTCTAATACAAACTTGTCTCGTGTAAGGAATTGATGAGTAAACTATTGTTTAAAATTGTAAAGTTTATCTATACAAGCTTTACAATTTTAAACAATAGTTTACAGTTTTAAAAAATAGTTGTACCTATGTACACACGGTATTTATTCTAAATTCAATGATGAATACACAGTAACTTTCAATATTGACAGATTTACTCTAGTTTCTGTTTATTTAAATTTACATTCCTCGTATTTATTATTAACTGGTTTGTTAATTGGGCTACTGACGACCGCATCTTTTGTTATACGTGAACCACACCCCGCGTTTATCTAAGCAGTAGCTTATTTAAAATGATAAACGAGGTCCCAATCGATTTGAATAACAAGTAGGCAGATGCTCTTAATCCTTTTGATTTCATTAAATGCATGCGCCCTTCGTTTCTTGTCGGAAATATCACTCGAGTGTGTGCCTCCGACCTTCTACAGATTGTTCATAATAAATAAGACTCGTCGTATCTTATAAAGTTATTAAAAAAAACGTTCAGGTGAGTTTTGTTCGTGCTCTAAAGATTCCGTACACTTAACTTTAAGGTTTTTTGTAACCAGTAGGCATTATAATGATAAAGAAAAATCCAGCTAAAATCTATCATAAAGTTTTGATGCTCATCCTTTAGATTTTTTGGCAGCATACGCATATTTAAAGAAAATATGTTTTGAAATACTTATTGTTATATATTTGTATAATAAAAATATCAATTTTATTTTAATATATTTTTTTTTACGGGTTGCTAAAGTAATCTCTAGTATTACATTTGAATACAAAAATAGCGATTCATTTTATCTCATTACGTGACTAAACCATATTCTGTCGGATTTGTCATTGTTTCCTAAAATTCCATCTGAGCTTTTATCCCTAAAAAATCTTTATAATGCTTTATATCGTCATGTTTCTATCACAATGACATCCAGTTTCTGTGCCAGGGAAATCAAATTATCCTCTTTAGTTCACCGGGAGACTCTGATGAATTCCCATAATACAATATTCTGAGTTTTACCAATCGCAGCGTCATTTGTTTGATCGTTTCGTTAGGGAGAGACCAAGTGAAAAATCCGTCAACATTAATCACGTCGATGCTGAAATATAATTTCGAACGGTCGAAAAAATTTACATAAATAATTTATACTCAAGAGACTCGTGGTTGGGGCTTTCTAATCCGCCCGTATTGTTGTGAGGACACCAAAGCTTCCGATCTTATGATATAAGCTTCGAATGCTTGCTTTGTTTTGTTAATAACTTGAGCTATTTATTTTAGTAGATTATATTCATTTCAAAATCGAACTGATATCTAAATAGGTATTTGAATAAGATATTTTTGTATTGATTATAAAGTGGTTTTGCTTGGAATTGTAATTTTTGCTAACACAAAGTTACAAACATAATTAGGTGCTTATTAAAAATACAAATATAATATGTTTTTTTTTATATTCTACTTGCAATGTTTATGTGTGACACATATATTTATGAACTAAACAAAATAAGAGCTCAAGTCTCAAGTGCGCTGTTATTTACCGAGACGTATTTTTTGCGCCGACCCGATATCAAGTTGCTATTGTTGATCGAAGACTACATGTGACGCATTCGTGTTTTATAACTGCGAAGGAATCAAATATGTATTTGATTGTGTATCGTCAGTTGGGTCGGGTCGCCGCGGGGTGCCGCGAGGGTGTTGGCTGGCGGTCTTCTCATCTCCATAAGAAGTGGCTCTCCGCCTTGACAGCACATACTGCGCTTCGCTTGACGGAGCATTATTTTGAGCATGTGACTGTGATCGATTTGATAGAATCTTTCTTCGGACAGCGCGAGTTTTTACCAGTGTCTGACACTACGTTCCAGTAAAAAATACACAAATGAAGATGATGTAGTATCCGCACTTTACACGTGTTGTAATGATGAATTATCGACGTTATGACCCTTGTTTTCTATATATTATGTTATATGAGTGTATTACTCAAAGGATATGTGAATTCTCGTGCTCATTCATATTCGGATTTATCAATCTTTATTGTGAACATTTAAGTAAGTGCGCACTTATTATTGTAATCATTATATCGTCATGATTGATTTGTAGAAAAATAAGCGCGAGAAATAAATGCAGACTTTATATCAAGTAAAGGCTATAAATAGTAATCGATACATATATTTTAAGCGTAATGTACCATCCTTGTCTGTAGTCTATGGTATCAGGCTTAATCTTGGCCTTATCCTTTAGTTCTAAGAGTTGCTCATAGTAAATACCTATTATCATGCAATATCTTGTCTCTGTTTATTTACTACCGTCGTACTTCGACATGACTAGTTACTATTTACTACGCTCCGTGATAAAAAAAGATTTTAGTGGTTGATATTCAAGATAGGTATATACTGTAAAGCTAGTGCAAATATTCCAGCACAACAAACACACGAACTGTGAGTAGTTGAATCTTTGCAAAATAAACACAGGATAACACACATTTTAGCACGTTAATTTCCTACACTATCAGAATTTTTTATTTAACCAACTGTCTTCATAATTATGAGAGATCTTCGAGGTGAACGCGTAAACGATGCTCTTTGCCGCACACTTACGACGTTTTGGACGGACATACCAGTACTAAACACTCTGCGTGGGCATTTATTAGTGTGCATTCGCAACAATAATACAAAATTAATTTATGAGAATTTTGTTTCTGGGCCTTTATTCATGTCCTATTTTTTTAAATATTGTTTACCATATTGTTGCAAGAAATTATTACTGTTGCAAATTGTCCATCGAGTGTGTACGAATAAATATGTCTTTGAGACGCACACCACCGAGCACTCCCAAAACCAATATCAGTCACTCAGACTCAGATCTAGTGACTCTGATGGCAGAATCAGGCAAAGAGGGATCAAATGTTACCACCAGGACTAAACGTCCACGAGTCGAGTCGCCCAAGATAAAGGAAAACCAAATAACCCATAATTTACTAGCAGATTTCAAAAGAGAAATCAAACAAATGCTCACAACATGGAAGGAGGAGCAGAATTTAATCTTAGCTAGACTGGTTTCTGACATAACAGATCTAAAATTACAATGTCATACAAAAGTCAAACAGCCACATTTAGGAAGCTATGACCTACATAAATAAGGATTATGAGGATATGCGTAATAAGATCGGATTGCTAGAGAAGGAGGGCAAATAAAATATGGAGATCATCTTAATCTTGAAAAAGCAACTAGACATGCAATCGTTTTCACGGACATCTGCTATTGAACTGAGAAACATCCCCAGCAGAGAAAAAGAAACTTACGAAGATCTGGTATCGATTGTTGAAAAAAAAAGTAAGGCAATCTCGATGAACGTTCAAGTCTCTGATATACGAGACGTGTATCGATTACCCGGCAAACCAAACGCTCCTAAAACTATTGTAGCCGACTTTACAACAGTTCAGAAACAACGAAATTTTCTTATGGCAACACGCAATTTTAACAAACTTCATCCTGTGGGTGAAAAATTAAATACAAGGCACCTGGTTTTGATGGCGATAAGACTGCTGTTTACACCGAAAAGTTCAGGAACCAGGATCAACTAAACGACTATTTTTTCAAGCAAGACAATTCGCAAAACAAAATGGGTATCGATTCTGCTGGATATCAAACGGCTATATTTTTCTTCGAAAAACCGAAACAGACAGATACTTTTGTATCGATTCTGAGCAGAATCTTGCTAAACTTTTACTTAAATATTACACAGAATCATACAAACTGTCATCTCTCAGTAAATAGTTTTTACCTCTTCTTTCTGTTATTATTGCATTTATCATGGTTTAATACCTTTTAGTTTAAGTTGTTTGAATTTTGAAATCAGTTTTATCTCATGTGTCTCTTTTGATCGTTATGATCAATATAGAATCAGTATTAATTTTTTTATAATAATCACACTATACACACACCCACGCGTCCATCAGTACCATTCAATCATACACCACAAACAAAAACGAATCTTATAAGTCAACAAGTACACATATCCCAATCTGAAGGGTTATATAACTTTATTTTCATTGGGCATTATAATGGTCCTTACTCCACTTGGCATTTGACTAAATCTCCAAATGTCTAATCAGGAATATATAACAGAAGGCTTGGACCATTTCAAAATTTCAAATGCAGTACTAACAACTCCAGAGCAATTACTGTCCAGCCTCTAAGTTCTTGTAAAAACATTGTTCTAATGGGCGGTATTAATGTTGACATTAATCCACAAAATAATATATGTAGACCGCAATTCTAACGAATACCTTACGTTTATCTCAACTCTAGGATTTATACCTGCATATATATATCCAACTAGACTAGAAAACTGTTTAGATCACATTCTGATAAAATCATCACTCCCAACCACTTCCATTATTATAGAATCTTCAATTACGGATCACTTACCTACAATATTAATTCTAAATCTACATCAAAATTATTGCCATACACTCGCGCAAACAAAAGCTAAAATTAATTATAAAGCAATTAAAAACGAAGTAGATACCATTAATTTCCAGGATGTAATTGCTGAAACAGATCCCAATCTAGCCGCAAACAAATTATTTGAGTTTTAAGACCTGTTGTGCTCAGAAATACTATTACACTTAAGATTTCTCGTAAAACACGTATCATAAAGCCGTGGATTACACCCGGATTACTGCGCTGTATAAAGAACAGAGACCAAATGCATGCAAACCTTAAAAAGGATCCTAAAAACCAAATTCTAAATACTACGTATACACGCTACCGAAATTTTCGCTTTACTTATTACGAGGTTTAAAATAAGCCTTCGAAAAAAATGAGTTTTCAAAAGCCAAAAACAATTCTAAAGCTAAATGGGATGTAATTAAAAAAGTAACAAATACCTAAAGGCACCTCACGTTCCGTTAATAAACTACAAATCAGCTGTGATGAAAAATCTTCAATAAATAAAGTAAACCAATACTTCGTTAATGTTGGGAGAAATTTAGCGGTAAGCATAACCTTAACTACCACCTATCATCTAAACTCTCAGTCCAGCATTAACTTTTCAAAAAAAAATCCATGGTTATTCTTCCAGTACACGAAGGACAAGTCGAAACATAATATCTTGAGGCTCTGCTTCGACTGTGCGACAGGATGGGACGCCATTTCTTCTAGGATAGTTAAGCAATCAAAAGATGTACTTATACCGCCTATTACTTATATCTGTAATCTCTCACTTAACAAATACGTATTCTCAAATGCCTTTAAAAAAGCACTTGTACATCCCATATATAAGGGTGGTGACAGGAACCGTGCCGAAAATTATTGGCCAATTTCGGTATTAACTAATCTTACTAAAATCTTGGAACCAAGTCTCAATAATTTCTTAACCAATTACTTGCAGTAATCTAATATTATTGCCAGAAACCAGTACGGTTTCTCTAAAGGTGTCTCTACCGAAGATGCAGTGGCGGATCTCACAGAAAACGTTATACAAAAATTAGACAAAAAATGTAAGTGTTACGGTATCTTCCTAGACCTTTCAAGGGCTTTCCACACGGTTTCTGTACCCATCCTCTTATCTAAACTAGAAAAAAATTGGTATACGTGACGTCACTCATAATATCTTCAAGGACTATTTATTACAACGAACTCAGTGTGTCAAAATCAATTCGCTAATTAATGACGAGGATACCATCTCTTTCGGCGTACCGCAGGGGAGTGTCTTGGGTCCCACTCTTTATAATATACCCTAATGAACTATGCAAACTCTCTATAACAAATTGTAATATTTACACATATACAGATGATACTGCAATTGTGGCACACGGCGAGAATTGGCCACAAGCAAAATATCACGCCGAATCATCTATAGGCACAGTCATGAGTTGGCTATCAGCGAATCTCCTGACTGTGAATTTGATCAAAACTAAATTTATCCGTTTTGCTTTCTCAAAAACCAATAAACCTCCAGCCGAATCAGCCATCATTGTAGGATATCGGTGTCTTCGGTCAAATAGCTACTGCTCCTGAGTCCGCGTTAAGTCGTGAAGGCCATCTGAGGCCAACAACTAGCAAACATATAAAATAAGAAACCCGGCTATAAATATACATACATACATAGATTCACGCCTGTTTCCCAGAGGGGAAGGCAGAGACTAGATACAGATTTCCATTTGCTACGAACCTGACACACTTCTCTGGCTTCATTCACTTTCATAACATTCCTCATACACGCTCGCCGGTTTAAGGCTATAAATATGGTTTTACATATAACATATCTTGGCGTTTATATTGATGAAAAACTTGACTGGCACATTCATATTGAAAACCTCATACCAAGAATCAGAAGACTGATATATATTTTTAAAAATCTAAGGCACTTGGCAGATAGTGATACACTACGTTTGGTTTACACTAGCTTATGCCAATCGGCGATGTCTTACTGCATAGCAGTATGGGGTGGAACCTATAAGACACTTTTCTTAAACCTTGAGATGGCACAAAGAGCGATCTTAAAAGTAATAACTTTTAAGCCACGTCGATTTCCAGCAACGACCCTTTATCGAGAATGTAAAATGTTAACTGTCCGCCAGTTATTTAACCTCCGCATTACTCTTCGTAGGCATATAACCGTCCCGTGCACACAGCAAAACGCTGCAAAGCGTAGAGGTTTGCCAGTAATACCCCCAATTAAATGTCGTACTACAATAGCACAACATCAGCACCACTACCTAGGTTGCAAATTATACAATCTTATCAATAAACACCCCTCTTTACTTAAATAACTTTGAAGTGATATAAAAGATCAAACCTTGGTTAAAAAATCTAACTTACCAGGAAACAGAGAGGCTACTTGGTTTAGGGTTGGCCCTACAATATTAAACAAGCAACATTCACATTACACATACACGCGAACGCGCTCACATAAATATATACACACACATGTCCATAAACACATACGCATACACCCTGACACATCACATACACACACACGCAGACACATCACATACTACACATTGCACTAAAGAAGGAAACAAAGTATAATGTCCATATTTCTTTATTTTCTATTTAATTCTTTATTTAGTGATTCTATTTTTTATGTACTACGTACGCTACCTATGTACGCTAATTACCTTTTTTTCTTATATGTAAATATAATTAATTGTTTACTGTATCTTAGCCACAGTGTAACGGTAGAAGCTACTGATTCCTAAGATACAGGTCTTACCTCGTTTAGGAATCAGAGGTTCATACATTTAGTTCTATGCCTACCTACATAAATTTATTTTCTATAAATAACATAAATGGTAAACTTAGAACTAAGATATGGAGAAGACACTGTTCTGTGGAATTCAGGTTGTTATTTAGTCCAGGGAACAGTACCACATTATGATGTATTATAATGTATGATACATGTTTGGTTGCAAATAAAATTATTATTATTTATTTTCTAAAGCTTGTAGAGACTGAACCATGGTGAAGAGCGATAGTCCACTTATGGAGTGAATATCAAATGAATCCATTTCGGAACACTCACTTTATACTAGATAATACAATGATTTAAGTACTACATTGTTTTTTTCGAACCATCTATTAAATTTCTTCTATCTATTCTAAAATTTGTTTGGTCGGTAGTAAGTCCGCATGAGGTTCCAATGTAAAAAAATCAATAAATTAAAACGTACTTTTATATAAATAACGCATCGTATTTTTATAATAAAACTAGTGAGGTGTGTAAAAACGGTAAAGGAAAATCAATTACCAAGTTATCACATAAAACAGAAGTTAACAAGATAAAAGTGAATTTTCCGTAATAACGCCTCGTAGTATGGCTCATTCCTTGACATAAAATAAAATTACATGAGACTACCAATTATTACACAAAACCTTTTTATAATTACAGTAATAACTTTAATATAATTTTAAAATACAATATGAAAAGTGTCGGTGGTGTCGTTAACAGCATCGGCTCGAACAATTAACCTTCGTTAGCGGCCAATAAATAGTGTTCTCGCTAAACAGCTTTACGACTAGATAATAATTAACTGGCCCTTGGTCCGTTACGGTAGCAAGTACTTCATCCAGGCCAGGGGTGGCGCACCTAACGTACGGAGAACCTCTACGGTTTGCTGGGCTTTGCTGGTGTACCATATCAACAATTTATCATCGTGATCCGTCCGTAAAACAATTGTGAAGCGGAAAATGTTAGCTATAAGTCATAAAATTATAAGTGATTGAAACACATTATCTATAACAATTATAATAATTGTAAATATGGCGATAGATATAACCTTTCGCGATATGTACGAGTGATACAATTTAACAAGGATATCGTTTTATAGACTTGCGTAATCTTAGCATATCTACAAGTGTAAATTAATTAATAACTTATTAATAATATGTACATAGTTGAAGAAAAGCCAGATTTACTAGTATTATTAGTAACCACTTTTATTTTATACTTATATGTCAGTGGTAGTACAGGTAAGGATTTTGTTTGACTGTCTGCCCAACAAAACTGTTTTCCTGGGCCAGATTGTAATATAAAGCTGATATTGGCTACTACCTCAAGAAAAAGAAAAACAAAAACCCTTTCAAATACAATACGTGTTTTAAATCAGCATATAATTAAATATTATGTATATTTTATGTTTAGATAAAATCTTAAGAGCTCTTCATTAAAATGTTTTATTGTTGATATCAAGTGGTTTGCCACCCCTGATCTAGGCTATACGCCATTTAGTACTCTCGACACCCGATAAATCATTAACAAGATGATCTTAAGGTTGGCCTTATAAGATCGTTATGGCGCGAAATGTAAATAGAGCTTTTATTGAGTGTTGAAAGAAATGTTGGCGTATACATATGGCCGTACATATGTATTTGTATATGCAATTTGTTCATGCTTAATCATAAAAGAAAATAATGCGTAGAGCTGTTCGTGGGTGTATAATCGATGTACATTGTGTACATCGATTATACCATACATATTCAGTCATATGTAATTATGTTGAGACTATCAACTTTGTGATCGCTATATGCTGCAATATAAAACACATACGTACATAGACACAAGCCTATACATGTGTTTTTTTATCATTTCGAGTTCCTAGGTCTTTTTAAGCTTTGAGGCTGTATACACGTACGAAAAAGTTTATAGGCAGAGGCGCATTTTGTTTTAATAATAATAATAATAATAATAATAATTGATGTCTGTCCATTCGATTGATGCTATTAGAGTATTCAGGGCAGACGCCGTTTTATCATCCATAGTTACCAATATACCAGTCCATCAAACACCCATGCCCATAGCCCATATATTAGAATCCATACGTAACAATAGTCCTACGTGCCTGCTGCGGCTGATGCCGCTATAGGTGTTCCATCCCACCTTTGATTGAAACTCTCGAAGGGCCTCTTCACGTTGGACCCATGTCTCCGTGTAAGCCTCCCAAAGGGCCGGGTATTTTCCTAACGTATTAGGAATATACCCGTGAAAGAGAAACAAATAATAATAATACGTTTATTTCGGACGAAGTCCATAGAGTGTTAGTAATAATAACCTTAAAATACTAATGTTAGTAGACAATGAGTAATATGCATGATTAAATCACAGCATGTAGCTGCATCCATCTTCTCACCATCGGGGTCTCCCACCGATCCGCGAACACACTCAGGATGGAGTTAGTGCTGCCGCAGAGGCGCGCCATCAAGGAGGCGCATCTTTTTCTCATGATAGCGGCGAAGCCGTCAGCATATGTCTCTGCAAACATCCCTGACGCACTGCATCTCCACGGCAACCCCAATAGCAACCTGAGTGTGTTATTGTACTGGACACGTAGATCGCTGTATGCCCGCTGACTATAACTAACCCAGAGACTGCATGTATAAAATGTCTGACAGTATGCTTAGAATAAAGTCAGCTTTACTGCATATGTACATTTGTTTTAGAGCATTACTCTATCTATTTGAGATATTTCCTGATTCAGAAGTATCATCATATTAGGTTGGGTTTTAAAGTTAATTACTTAGTAAAGGTCATTTCAGTCAACAATTAGTTATTTTCAGTAACTCTGTTTTTTTTTCTTTATATAACGGGCTTAGATGGCACATTTTAACCATAATCAGTTTAGAAATAAGGATGATTATAATTCGTATAGCGTAACGAAGGTTTTCTTTGCATTAATAAGTACCTATTATATGAAGTATCTCTTGTAAGAATCCATATTCTTTGGCGAGCATTTGATGAAATCTTATGTATTAGTTGGTTCATTACCATAGCTGTTCACACACAGCAGACTTATTGTTTTTTATATCAGCTGTGTATTCCTTCACTCGGGTGCTCTATATTTTCCTTGAATGTCTGTGTCTGTGTGTGGTGGCCACTTATACAGACTCAGACTATGTACCTTAAGCTGCAGTAAAATTAAGAACAGTAGTGATTTTGCTTTGCAGGTAATTAATATATATTTTGCAATTGTTAGGTATTAATATATATTTTGCAATTTGTCAATTATAATGATAAGACAAACCAATAACAATAAAACATTGCTTTAATTACTATTTCAGATTTATTATATTTTTAGTATATATATTTTGTAAGTAGATAGGTATATATTTGTTGATTGAAGAATTTTCATACATATTATGTATATCGAAATAAATATTTGAAGACTGTTATTTAATTAACTGCACCCACATGGAACGATTATAAATATTATTTGTGATCCACATAAAACCACTGTTACTTATTCTGTAAAAGTAGTCCTAGAATATTTAAAACATGCGTGCACCATTTTTAATATTTAACTCAAGTGAACTGTAAAATATAATTACAGTGACATAGTTGTATAAATCTATTGTCGACGTCAAACGGCCAATGTCCTTCGGCGTCGAATTTAATAACTCCACATGAATTAATAAGGCGAAGCCCCGCCCTGTAGGCGTCAACTCTATGATTAATATAGCCATTGCAAGCGACTACCGGATCGTGAAGAGCCGCTTCTTTCGCCCCACTAAATGTGCTCCACGCCTTACTTTAACAAAGCTAAATTCACACGTCTCGATTATTTATATCGATTACGTTTACTCATAAACCGTATATCAATCCAAGTGTTAATATTTAAATAATAATGTCAGATTATAAATCTTCAGCCGTTTCTTATACTAGACGCTTTACGGCTCGTTTATAACGCATGATCTTGGCAGTTTCGATGTTATTTTTACTGTAGTCTGGTCGTTCAACTTTGATTGGGTCGGATTATTGCTGATTGTATTTACGAAGCGGTCTAGATCGGAATCTGTGTGGATTTACTAGTGTCTTTTTTAACGTAATTGTCTTTTTTGTTGTTATAATTATATTCTGTTATCGTCGATATTTGAATCAGTGTATACACAAAGTTTATCATAACATAACTGTAAGTTTTATGAGTAAATCGAATCTTGTTTTTTTAAGGAACGATTCTCATTATATACCTAGTAGGTATAACTTAAATGACTAAATGTTAAATCGTAAATAAAAGTATATAAACGTAGATATATCAAATTAAGTTTATATTAGGACTATTTTGTGTTAATGTTTATTAATGTTTCTAGGAATTCAAAATTCTTGTTTGTCTGCACGCCATTGTACTATCTTTTGTTAACTAGTAAGGAGTGCAGCTGTCTTTGTTAGTTCTAGAAATTATCAGGAGAGAGTCGTTTACGTCCGTAATTAGAATCTTTACTACCTACAAGACGGCCCCTCAGCAATACATAAATGTATAACCAAAACAATTATTGCTCATTGTCCTTTTGTTTGTTATTATCTCACAACCATTCTAAAGAATAGCCTCCTTACCTCTCAAAAGATATTGGTAGCATAATCCTTTATTCGCTAAGAAAAGGATTAAAGTCACTGCCGTTTTAAAGATGTTTTTAAATTTCTTTGTTATAGCTAAACCAAAGGCCATTTTTTGGATGGCATAAATTAAGTCTTTGGAAGTGGAAGATCGTTAGCTATGGCATTAGCTCGGGGTTTTTCTTTCCTATTCTTATTGCTTTCAATAAATAAATCTCGAAGTACCTTTATTAGGTAATCACGAAACTCTCCATTACCGTCCATTTTGTAATAAAAGATTCAGCATCACAAGTTTGGTAGTCCGTGCGTCTGGCCTTAGCGGTCAAAATGCCAGGCGGCGCAATGGATGCTAAATTATTCCGCAAACATCAATAATGAAAGTTGTTTGAAGAGAATTTCCATTGGTAACTAGGCTGATTTTCTAGCTCGCTAATAGTTTGGTCGGTTTGTTCCAAAAATGTTGTGTCATTAAGTCGCGACCGCACGTGACCGAGGGCACCTGCCATTGGTCGGTCGTCGGTCGTGCCGACATGCCTCAGCAACCAGCTGCAGCCTATCTTCAACTCGCACGCTATTTCATATTAAGTACTTACGAAATAAAACTGTTATTAATAGTTAAACCCAGCTAGATAAGCGCGACTTTAAATTAGAAGGTGGTACAAAGATTAGCCTTTTTGGAATAACTGTAGTTAATGTATTTACTGTACGTTTGGTGAAAAGTAAATATTTATTTTAATATTGGTCAGACATAGGGATAGTGTTTATAGGTATATTTTCAAATGAAAGTAAATTAATTCCCGCGTACATAATTCATTTTGACATCTTGTTACCCACGTTTCATTAAAATATTATCCACTTTAGATAACGTTTCGAGCGATTTAAGAATAGTTGCCGTACTCGACCCCTTTCTCTAAACATTCTTCGACTTATTTGCCTCGTTATAGCCTATTGAGGACGTTTATACTGAATTACTTGGAGCTCAAGGAAACAAGTAATAACGGCACAAACGATTTGTTTTGTCCTATTAACACTTCGTTGTATGGTTACAAACTACAGTATAAAAACGGGCATTTTTATTTCTGATCTGTTTGCAACATGTCAGTTTAAAATCTACATTTTATTTGACACACAAATAAAAATGAGAATAAATTGATTTTGCTTTGGAATTGGGATTAATATTATCAAAGTGATTTTCCATGTTCGTTTACCTGAACTTATTGTTTCTCTTAGAGAATTAAATGTGATGTTCTGATTAATTAACAAGATATGGATGCATTAGGAAAAAAACGCATTTATAATTCCTTCTCTCCATAAATATTATGTTCTTCTAGTTTCACCTCGTTAGCTTACTCTTGTATGGAATTCTCCTTAGAGAATATGAAAATAAGTTGAATAAATCAACGTTTATTGAAAACTATTCCACTTGTACGATTAGTGCGATGTCACTATCGGTGTGGGCGGCCTTTACATACCGTGGGACTAACGGATGATATGGTTTCATATTATTGTTAACAAATTCGAATCTTAACAGTGCACATTTTGAAGATATCTTATTATTCCTTTAAATTTAAATTGTTTTTGTTTAAGGAAACAATTTAGGAAAAATAGTTTGCAACATGGTAGTGATATCTGCGGCGTTGTGAGGGACCGTAGGTTGTGGTAACCACAAGTATCCATGTTTGTTTGAAAAACCTGGTATATAAAAATAAAATAGCGAACATGTTCGTGCAAATCTTGTACAATAGAATAAAGAAACGTATCGTTACATCTTACTTATTGTATAGCTCTATCGATATATTAAAATGTCGGTCATATGTATTATACCCAAAATAATTATTTCGGTCTTTTAGTCCTAAGTAAACTTTAAGTTGCATAATACTCTATTCGCAAAGAAATATGATCCGCAATGCATAACCGTTTTCAATGTTGACTTTTCGATGATAGCTTTAGAATCTCACACCTGAGCTAACAATCACTGACGAACCACCTTTAAAGGTGTCCATGTAAAGATTTAATTGAAGAAAGAAACACGTTCTTATTTATGCGCCAAGGAAATATCTCTCGTTGATGTGTTCTGCAAGTATTTATTACTTCGTTCATATTCTAATGGTAGAAACAATTTGCAACTCCATATGTGTGGTCCATGAAAGTTCAAAAGATTCCGCCGGCGGTTTTAAAGTTAAGGAATCCAATTTCATACGCGGAATTCTTCATTATTCTCGTTTCTAAAGTAGTATAACATGAGTTATAATACTTTAAAAGTCGTACAGTCGGACTGTCATCCTCGATCGTAGTAACAGTGTTTTCATAGCACGTTGCTTCTTATTCTTGAAACTGGTGTGCGTGGTCACTGTTTATCTTTGTAAGGCTTACTATTGTGCACCCGTGAACGATAATTGTAGTCGGACATGTTTTTTTTCTAATATTTTTGTGGTACATTATCGGGGCTGATGATGTTTTAAATGTTTATGTTTCTGCTCAATTGACGGTCAGTGACGTGTAGGGCCGGGATTCATTGTACCTGAAACTGTTCGGGCTACAAGGGCCGTTTGCTCTGATGCCTCCTCCGCTATGCCTTTTGTACTCGTATACGCTTTCAATTTATTTTAAAATATCGATCTTGATACTTTGATATTTAAATGATTTATAAATATTGTTTTATATAATATAAAACAATGTCTTTAATGTATACAGGGTGTAACAGAAAGGTGTGGACATGTACAATGGAAAACCGTGAGAATTAAATTTGTATACATTATTTTCACGAAGATATTGAATTTTCTTTTTTATCGACTTATAAATATCAGCATATTCTAATCGATACACTATACTGCATGCACGTGTATTTATTTCTAAGAATTACAAAAGACTTTTTTAAAGTTTTTGTTCAGTTTTGCTATCGTAATAGGGCCATTGACCATTACCCAAGATGTGGGTAGTGTTACCTATTCATTGTTTAGCTGGTCGTTCTAACATAGATCGGTGACCCCACAGATGTTGCACAGTTGTTGTAACTCGTTATGTATCGATATTTAAATAAAAAATAAATAAAATGATTGAAATTGTCATAAAATTTAAAATTCGATATTTTGATGTGAGGTTAGGGCACATAGGTTATTTATCATATATAGCGACCCTAAAATTTGACCACACCTTTCTGTTACATCCTGTATTATATTAAAAAGGTTTGTTTAAATTCTTTATTATAGACTTAATATGAGTTAATACGTAAAATTAACGTATAATTTAATTATATTTAACGATTAACATGTTCACCTCACCATATTTTATTGACATTTCAGATACATAATTTAAAAAATCATAATGGATAGTTTAATTTAATATTTATATTTTCAAACACATACATAGTTTGATATTATCGTTATGTTTTTGCTGACAATTAAGAATCAATGTACTATGTTATGTTTAAATGATTGATTTAGTCATAATAATTTGCATAACGACCTTTCGGAACAGTATCTTTTTGAATATGTTCAGTTAGAGTTATTTTTGTTATTTCTTCAATAAAAATATTTTTATTAATAACATTTATGGTGTTAAACTATGTACAACTAAATTTAACTGTTACGATTCTTTTAATTCAGGATTTTGCTAAGGATTTAGTAAAAACTTATATATAGTATTATATATAAGTTTCCTGCAGAAGCGTCGTATTCGGGTCCTTTGCGACGGTCGCGCTTCCAAATTTATGCAGGTCAATGCAGGAGTGCCTCAGGGTTCTGTCTTATCCCCTACGCTCTTTCTTCTGCATATCAATGATATGTTGAATCTCGGCAACATACATTGTTATGCGGACGACAGTACCGTGCATGGGCGATATCTCGGACATCCTGGGGCCAAACAGGCTGAGGTTGAGGGGAAAAGGCAGAATCTTGTCGTTGAACTTGACCAGACCTTGGACCGCATCTATGAATGGGGTGCCAAGAACTTGGTCGAGTTCAACGCCAAGAAGACCCAGGCATGCGCGTTCTCAACAAAAAAGTCTCCGTTCCTTCCCCTCCCTTCTCTGAAGAACACTCCACTGGTGATACGTGACAGTCTCTCCATCTTAGGTATGGATCTTTGCCGCTCCCTTAATCAGAAAACCTATATCGAGAGCGTCATTAAGCAAGCTTCGCGAAAACTCAGAGTTCTGAACAGGGTGAGGCGGTTCTTCACGCCTGGGCAACTGTGCCTATTGTATAAGGCACAAGTGCGCCCTTGCGTGGAGTACTGTTCTCATCTTTGGTTCTCGACCGGTTACAGCGGCGGGCTGTCCGTATCATCGGAGATCCAGAGGTCACGAGTTCACTGGAACCTCTGCAACTCCGTAGGGACATTGCCTCATTGGCATGTTTCTACAGAATATACCACGGGGAGTGCTCTGAAGAGTTATTCCACCTTATCCCGCCCTCCCCTTTCCTATCCAGAACAACGCGTGCTGGGCTCAGATGCCATCCTTACACGGTAGAGTCGATTAGAGCGCATACCAAAAAGTTTGGGTCCTCATATCTCTGCCGAACAACCAAGGCATGGAATTCTCTGCCAAGGCACGTGTTTCCTTCTTCCTTCAATCCTGGGTTCTTTAAGCGGGGCGTGAAAAAGCATCTTCTCAGGCCGTCAAAGTAGAGACCTCAACATCGCCTCGGCTACTGTGGGTGCGATGTGGAGGCCACTGCTCTTAGACCACACGACTGCTTAAGATCAGGTGGAGGGTGGTCATTTTGACGAGCAAAATAAAAAAATATAGACAAATATATTTCGTTGTAGGTTTATATAAAAGTACTGTACGGTGAAACCATAAACCAACTACAATACTAACGTATCAGCAGTTTTATTTATTTATTTATTTAGTTTTAAGAAAGCTTACAGACTAATACAAAGATAGTTAGAGGAAAATATATATATACATGTTGCTAATTACAAGCTTCCACTAAGTAAAAAATGTATGCTAGCAATACAGATTGGTGTTGTCTAATAATACGATCACAATGTAGTAAAGAATACTAACAAAAAACATGTAAAAAGTAGTGTACAGAGTCGTGCAATGTAATCCCAGTGGTTACTGTTTTATTTAATTAATTAGCTGTTTAAGCAAAATGTTTATTAGTCAACATTTTTCGAATATGTCGTGTGCTATTATTGAATAGATCGATCTCCAAGTGTGAAGGTAAATTATTAAAAGCTATTACACTGCGTATGCAGAAAGCTTTCCGCCTGTAGTTTGTTGTGACTAAGGGTGCATGTAAAAGTGGACCTTTCCTGAATCTATGATGATCCGCTCGAATAAGTAATTCACTAAGCAGTTCAGGACAGTTAATCGAACCATTAGCAATATTAGCCAAAAGACATACTTATGTCATTGATATTGCGCCTTACCTCCAAAGGCAAAAAATGGTACCGCTTGCATCGATGATCGTAGTCCACCGAATATTATTTCGCTTTGAAGTCCAGATATCGCATAAATTTCTTTTGAATAGATTCAATACTAGATTTATAGATTTTACCTAACATTGCTAATTAATATTCATTCATATTCAGTACTCTACAAGCGGTCATCGCGCCTGCTCTCTCGCTCCTTTATATCGTTTAACCTTTGGCCCAGTTATTAAATTAATTTTAACTTTAAACATACACTCTATCTTAAAGCTATATATCTATTAAAGTAGTATATATTTCTATAAAAGTACCGAGTATTTTTAAATGACACTTGTGCATGAGATTCCACAGACGATCTATAACAGGTGAAATGTAAAGGTTAATCATCTGTATGTATTTTTATAGTGACATTACTAATCTAAGTTCTATTTTACCAACGTTTCTTTTTAACGTGATTTTAAGCGAGTCAAAAAATTGGTACTTATGTTGAAAGCAAGTATCAAATACATTCGGTTTACTTACATAAAAATTTGTAGCTCCTACGCATATTGTTCAAAGTAAACATGTAAGAAATCGTTCTTTTTGTTCGTTACCAACAATTGAGCTTTCGTCTCTGCGGGGACGAGACGAGCGTACATCGTCTTACAATTAATACAATCATGCATTTTTGGTACAAATATGCTTTGTGTTGTTGGCCGTCGTCCATCCATTGTGATGCGTTTTAATATCTATAGGAAGCGTGGGCTTTCAATCGGAACATAGCATTGAGATTATTGTTGTCTGTCCTTCAAAAGAGGCGGTCCGTTTGCCACTCAATAATCCAAAATTATAGCGCAGTAACTATTTTTTAAGCTCCGATAATCATTTTAATCGGGTTGTAAAATTGACAAGTTAACGTCAACTTTCAAGTTATCGTAGCTCATTAACGTTTTAATGTTCGACCATAACCGCAGTACAGGCGTTTAAACACTGATTACAGGACGTATAAAATTCACTATAAATTCTTTATTTATGTGACAAAAAAGGAAACAGTGGGTACGCTCTTAGAATTAAATATATGCTCGCGATCATAAAATAAAGAATTTATAGGCATCCTTTGGAATTACCGTGGCTCGGTTTTATGACTTCACGGGACGTTTATTCAGCGTTGCGTTGCGCGGTCGTATCGCAGGCATAACAGATAGCGAGCTCCCATACTCATTGTACAAGAACAATTGCGTCTTTGCATTGCTTGTTATGTGTGCTCTGCCCCATATTACGCTTTGACTTTTATGAATCTCAGTCAAATGTTATTGCTTCACATAGACGATTGTGATTGGTATATTAGTAAAGAAAGATGGCGAGGATGGACCCACAAAATATAAAAATTAACAAAGTACCGTTCAAGTTCAATTATACGTTAGTTATAACAAACATATATAATCCACACCGTAATGCCCACATACGCACATGCACATACGCACATACACACACACGCCCCGCGAGCCCGCACACACACCCTCTCTCTCTCACACACACACACACACCCTCTCTCACACACACACACACTCTTTTTTAATAATATTATTTAATTTTGTAATAAAAGTTTACAATACATACCTATTTACTATGTGAGTCAAATTATCCAAGTAAAGATATCGACACAACTCCTATAGAGCCTAAACTAAATGTATGGCTGAGAACTGTCTCTTAAGGCACAGGTTTATTACCTAGTTTAAGAGGCAGGGTGCTTTATGTATTTTGATGATAAAGTTTGCTCTGTAATACAACATACCTATTCCATTATGATATACCTAATATTAAGAACCAATTTATGTAACAACCAGTGTTATTGTTTTGAAAATAAAAATTATTATTATTATAACTACAGGTTTATAAAATTTTTACATAAAAAATATTGTGTCATTATAAGAAGGGAATTAAAAGTTACGATTGATTTTAATTTATTAAAAAATGAGTTATTGTGCACTTATAAAACGCATAGGTATGTATTGTAAACTTTTAACAGCAAATTAAACAGCAAATAGGTATGTATTGTAAACTTTTATTACAAAATTAAATAATATTATTAAAAAAGAGTGTGTGTGTGTGTGAGAGAGGGTGTGTGTGTGTGTGTGAGAGAGAGAGGGTGTGTGTGCGGGCTCGCGGGGCGTGTGTGTGTATGTGCGTATGTGCATGTGCGTATGTGGGCATTACGGTGTGGATTATATATGTTTGTTATAACTAACGTATAATTGAACTTGAACGGTACTTTGTTAATTTTTATATTTTGTGGGTCCATCCTCGCCATCTTTCTTTACTAATATACCAATCACAATCGTCTATGTGAAGCAATAACATTTGACTGAGATTCATAAAAGTCAAAGCGTAATATGGGGCAGAGCACACATAACAAGCAATGCAAAGACGCAATTGTTCTTGTACAATGAGTATGGGAGCTCGCTATCTGTTATGCCTGCGATACGACCGCGCAACGCAACGCTGAATAAACGTCCCGTGAAGTCATAAAACCGAGCCACGGTAATTCCAAAGGATGCCTATAAATTCTTTATTTTATGATCGCGAGCATATATTTAATTCTAAGAGCGTACCCACTGTTTCCTTTTTTGTCACATAAATAAAGAATTTATAGTGAATTTTAATTGAATGAAGTATGTCAGATGATGAATGAGAGAAAGATTGATGTTCTGTGCGTGAATGAGACGAAAAGGAAAGGCTGTAATACCACTAGGCATGGACCCTACACGGCGTATTGGTCCGGCGTGCCTAGCAATACCAGAGCCTGTCAGGGAGTTGGTGTTATTCTGTCTGCTAGAATGAATGAGTGTGTAAAAGAATTCGAATATGTGAATGCTAGGTTACTATGGATGAGAATGAAAGTAGGGATTACTCGTGTGTTTATGGTAGGGGTCTATGCACCCGTAAACATAGCAACGGGTATGTCTCAGAGTGCACGGGAAGAAAGAGAAGATTTTTGGGAGTGTTTGAGAGATGTCTTGAGGAAATGCAAGGAACACGAGAGGTTGATAATGTTAGGGGATTTTAATGGTTGGGTGGGAGTAAAGCGTGAAGGATACGAAAGGGTTTTAGGCAAGTATGGGGACGAAAGCGTGAATGAGAATGGAAAAAGGTTGCTTGAGCTATGTTTGGAGTGGAATCTCTGTGTGACAAACACTATGTTTGCCCACAAAAGAATCCACCAGTATACAAGAGAAGCAAAGAATGTAAGAAGTAGTATGATTGACTTTGTTGTAGTGGATGAAAGATTGAGAAAGAATGTCCTAGACACTCGGGTATATAGAGGTATTGGTGTCCATACCGACCATTTTTTGATTATGAGCCGGATACGTGGCCTCTTCAAAGGATGGCGACACCGTATACCTACCCGAACAAGTGTCCAAGAACGAATAAAAGTAGAAAATTTGCAAGATGAAGTATTGAAAGACGAGTATAAAAATCAATTGAGGAAAAGATTTGAAAGATTTTGTGACACTGATGATATAGAAGAATTATGGCAGTCGTTTAAGCATGAAGTGGTTGTTGTAGCGTCAGAAGTATGCGGTGTGAGCAAGAAGAGGAAAGTTATAAAATCGAAGAATGCGTGGTGGGATAAAGATGTGCAAGGGGTAGTACGTGAGAAGAAGCAGGCATGGTTGGACTGGCTATCTGTCAGAGCCAATGAAAGAATGCAAGAAGCAACGAATGAGGATGTGAATGAAGCTAGGAATAAGTTTATAAGAATGAATAAAGTAGTGAAAGATGTAATTAAATGGAAAAAAGAGGAATTGAAAGACGAGTTTGATAGAAGATTATCTGAAGATTTCCGGACCAACGCGAAGTTCTTCTGGAAATCCATTCGCTCGGTTCGAGGTAAAACCGTAACCACAGAGCTGAAATCAATCAGAGATAAGAATGGAAGTTTACTGAATGAAGAAAAGAGCGTACTGAAGAGATGGAAGGAATATTTTGAAAGTTTATTTGAAAGAGAGGAATGGCAAGGGCAAAGTTTCGAAATGAATGATAATGATAGTAGTGATGAAAGCCCTATTAGTATGGATGAAATAATGAAAGCATTGAAAAGCATGAAATCAGGAAAGGCTGGTGGGTATGATAGGATTACAGTCGAAATGCTGACAGCTGGACAGGGTCTTATAGCAACTCAGTTGTGCCGCCTTTTTAACTTGTGCTGGAATACCGGCCGTGTACCAAGTGATTGGTGCAAGGCCGTCATAGTACCTTTATACAAGGGAAAAGGCTCACAGCAAGAGTGCAAAAGCTATAGAGGCATTAGCTTGCTCAGCGTCGTCGGTAAATTGTATGCAAAAGTGTTAATTGAAAGAATTGTGAAAGTAACCGACAAGAAAATATGGGATGCACAAACGGGATTTCGAAAGGGTATGGGATGTACGGATCAGGTCTTTTCCTTACGGAGCATAGCCGAAAAAGTTTTGGCCAAAGGTCAAAAGGTCTATTGCGCATTCGTGGATCTGGAAAAGGCTTATGATAAAGTGGTGAGGAATGAACTTTGGTCGGCATTGTCCATGTATGGAGTGAATAGCAACCTCACGCGAGCTCTGAAATCTCTTTATGATGATTCCAGAGCTTGTGTTAGGATAAATGGGACCTACACAGAGTGGTTTAGCATCGATAAAGGTGTTAGACAAGGATGTGTAGCGTCACCTTGGCTGTTTAACCTATACATGGACAATTGTTTGAAAGATTTAAAAGATTGTGAATGGGGATTAAGAATGAATGAGTTACTTGTCAAATGTCTTCTTTATGCCGATGACCAAGTAATACTTGCGTCATCGGCGGAAGAGTTGCAGGCGATGGTAACTATTATGCATGGTGCTTTTGAGAGTAAAGGAATGAAAATAAATGTAAGCAAGACGAAAGTAATGGTATTTGAAAAGGAAGAGTGCGTGACGATGTGTAATATTATGATTGATGGAGAAAAAGTGGAGCAAGTGAAAGAGTTTGTATATTTGGGTACTTTGTTTACAAGGGATGGTAAACATGACGGAGATATTGAAAGGAGAACGATTGCTGGCAACAAAGTGAATGGAGCCCTACGCGCTTTTATGAACAGTCGAAATGTATCCGAAAAGGCACGTTTGGCTGTTCATAGAGGACTATTAGTGCCCACACTTATGTATGGAAGTGAAAGTTGGGTATGGCAAAAGAAGCATGAGAGCAGAATAAATGCTGTAGAAATGAGAGCGTTGAGAAGCATATGTGGTGTGACTCTGAAAGATAGAATAAGAAATAGTGTGATTAGAGAGAGATGCGGCATGAAAGTGGATATAGTTACAAGAATAGAAAAGGGTATGTTAAGCTGGTTTGGACATGTAGAAAGAATGGACGAGGAAAGACTGACTAAGAAAGTTTATAAGGCTAGTGTGAATGGAACAGTCGCAAGAGGAAAACCTAGGCGAACGTTTCTCGACCAGATCGGAGGCGTCCTGGACAAAGGCCAGGTTAAGAGCTCCTTGAACCGACGGGCGTGTATGAGGAATGTGATGAAAGTGAATGAAGCCAGAGAAGTGTGTCAGGATCGTAGCAAATGGAAATCCGTAGTCTCTGCCTACCCCTCTGGGAAACAGGCGTGAATCTATGTATGTATGTATGTATGTATAAAACGCAACTTGTGTGGGATTACGTTCCAATCTACAATACTTTATATTTGTTTTTACTTTAGATTTGATCTTGAATATTTATGAGTTTTTCTATTTTAATAAAAAAATAAAACTCACTTTCGACAGTAAAAACATAAATATTAGGTACATATGTAAATATGTATTGTACGAGTAAAACGTCTACAAAAATATTAAATTATAAACTATTAGATACTACACTCATGGTATAACGTAAAACGGAATGTTTAGCTGCTTCGATCAACAATAGCAACTAGATATCGGGTCGGCGCAAAAAATACGTCTCAGTAAATAACAGCGCACTTAAGACGTGAGGCGTGAGCTCTTATTTTGTTTAGTTCGCTTGAAACTTAGCCAATGTAAACACGTCTCACAATGTCGCAGTGTGTATTCGAAAGTTGCAAAAATAATGCCTGAAAAAGCAATTTAACGGACGGAGTATCTTACTTTCGGTATTTACATGAAAATTAAGTTATATTTTAAACTTTAAACTAACAAATAATATCAAATTTTGAACGAAATTACCGATTTTAAACCACCTCTACAAATGTTTGGCTAAGGCTCGCCAACAAACGCACAAACTCTTATAACAAAAATAAATAAAACGATGTAGCTCTCAAGGCAATAACGGGAAAAAGTACTTTCTTTGTTGCCGCTTAAGGTTGATTTCACACTAAATGTTGTTAACTTATGTCTTTTCATTTGTAAGTGACAGGAGTAATTTATTGCTTTGCTCGTTTTATGTGACGAATGATCGTAAGTATTAGATAATATTTTGAAGATTGGTAACTTTATTACCAGGTGCCATGGTTGAAATTAAAACCGTTTTAATAATTTTCTCTCCATTTGTTAGTAAATGTAGCTGTATACGTATTGTCATGTGGACAGCATTAAGCTTTGATTTTGTACGTGATCCGATATCTACACCGTTGCTATTGTTGATCGAAGTTTAGGCTTGATTTCCACCTACGCCGACGTCGGTGGCGCGTACCGTCGGTCGCATACACCGACTGGTGAACACAGAATGACAGAAACGCCACGCACTGCAAAACCGATCGTTGTACGGAACAGTCGTGTGCAAAATTAAATTGTGATTTTATAATGAACCCATTTATTAATTGTTTAGTTGCTGCAGTATACTTACGTAAGCGAAGGAGACGTAGGAAATAGAAAAAGGTATCACATTCACCCACTTGTCGCTCAAAGAGCAGTGTATGGTGAATTTTCTACTTTATTTGGAATACTACGTACGGCCGAGGAAAAATTCTTTAATATTTTCTTTTATGTTCCATAATATTGTAATTTAGGTATAGCGTTTCATAAATTTCTATCTAAGCTTGTGCCCCCCCCCCCCCCCCGATCTTTGTATAAACTATGGAATAAATCGCATAGAACAGGTCGTTCACGCTCGGTGTCGACGTTCATGGCAACGTATTATGATTTTGGCTGTACGCGCATTCATCTGTACGGCTGAGCGGTCGGCGGCGCACTGAGCGCGGTCCTATTGTTCAGTACCTAGCGCGTCAGTCGACCGACGTACGCGCCGCTGACGAGCGAGACCGATGCGCGTCGTACGCGGCGCATAGTAAATATTCTACCGCTGACAACAGCGTTGCAGTGCGGTGCTTCATAGAACTAGTGTATATTCTTACGCTCGACCGATGTCGGCGACCGACGTCAGCGTAGGAGGAAATCAAGCCTTAGCTGGCAATACTGTCTGTCATTGTCAATCATTATCTGTCTTATTTCATATTATCATATTCCTATAATATTGTATCATTTTTCTCCCAACTTCTGTAAATTACTTTCTATTACATTTTTTGTTAGACAGTCTTCAAGCACGTTATCTATAAGATCGGGTCCCAAAAGACATGAACTCCGCCTTTGTTCTTTATGACTATACCTAAATAAATTTTACGTAGATCTGTAAATTTTGCTTTATGACGTATTTACATGAGCAACAAGTCTGAAATATTAAAGAAATACGTATAATAGTTGATTGTCTCTAAGATAGTTTGCGATAATCTAGTCTATTTCAATAATATCGCAAACGCCTCTTCTTTTTGCGTTCTCTTGGAATAGAATATAGGGCAGCAGTGTACAGAATTAACCACTACACATTGTCCCATATCTGTCGCGAAGTGAAATATTTGGATTGCATATTATTACGCGATTGCAAGCCATGTCCGAATGTGTTGTAGCTCGAATACTTTCTACGCCTAACGTATCATCTACTAGCGATTTTGCATAAATGTAGTTGTATTATTTATTGCCAAATAAAAACTACTAACTAGAGAGCTAACATTTTTCAAAGAGAATCCTGACAATCAGTCTGAAGCTTGAAGCGTCAATCAGTCGCTATGCTATAAGCGTATTAATTGATGTAGTGAACACTGTTGGACTGATTGGAAATGCTTTGAGAACATAATTACACAGAAAGGATTGTCGTATTCCAGTTGCTTTACTATATTCGCAGGTGCAGAAGCTAAGTTTACTGTTAAGGAAGAGCCGTATTATTTTTCAATTGCAGCTTGACAAATTTAATATGGACGTAACATACATAGAGAACACCTAGCTAATATCATTTTTTTATTTTAGAAAGATAATGCTCGCACTTGGTATATCTCCTATGTTGCGGGGGACTTTACGAACATTCAAACAACAGACACAGACAATACCCATACTCGAAACAACCATTTGTGAATCATATAAAGTTTTGTCCCTTGTGGGATTCGAACCCTCAACACTCGGCGTAGTGGCAGTGGCGAGGCGACCATTTAAACCACTACGCAGCTATTGCTTCAAGCTTCAAACCCCTTCACGGAACAAAAAATTATTTTAGCTAACAAACATCGAACCTGCGGCATGATGTGTGCTGATAGAGGCTAGATTACTTCTGAAATTACTGTGCCATTCATACAGTCCTTTATTTATTTTAGCGTCTATAAGACAAGCCTTATAGTTAATTGCTTCCTAATTAAATAATTAAATTAGGAAGCAAAACTACGAACGCTATTTATCTATTATTTTAAATGTTTGCTGCCAAAGAAGTCAATAGTAATACATGTTATTCTTTAAGTGTTTCATATATTATGCTGTCATAAGTGTTTATTGATCCATAAGAACAACGCGAATACACGAGCTTATCCCACCGGTCTTGTATGAGCAAATCTCTAAACATGTAAGGCAACTTTACGACTATTATAATTATATTAATATCACCATATATCATTTAAGCTAAAATTAAATACAATTTTATTGTTTTATAGCTTCTGGTTAGTAGGAGGTATTAAAGATTAAGTATAAAATGGAAGGCGTAAAGAAGCCGTATTGGTGTGGGATATGTCTGATTTGACGTGAGGAAACATGAGATGGAACAACGGGAATTTTGTTCTTATAATATACCCACCATGGACAATAACCTTTATCCATTGATCCTATTAGGTATATGAGACCACATAGAGTTATACCTGTTTGCTTTCGTTCTATGGTCTGGATATACGTAATAAGAAGGCTTATTATCTCGTACCGGGCACAGTTCTGGCTCCCATGCTACTCCTGGGTAATTATTGATGTGATGTGCATTGTTTATCACACATTATACCATAGCACATCTTATGTCTTACACTACCATTTGTTAAAATAATATCAATTAACTAACGATTTCTTAAAACAATAAATAATACTTGTGTTATGCGCCTGTGGTAATTAAGCGACTCAGGCTCCTTGAAGGGGATGCTCGGACTATCGTCGGAGGCCAGTATTATATTTATATATTATATATATCGCGCATCGGAGTATTTCGAGGTGGTCCCATTCTAATTCGGTGATGTTCTGATGAAGATCTTCGGAGTTATACAAAGGAATTCTTTGAAAAAATGCGATCACTTGTGTCTACAACTTACAATTAACTTATTTTCTAATAATGAACAATCTATGCGTTTACCACGCAAGAAGATACATAGGTACCCACTTAAACTTCACATCTAATTCAACACATATGTACCTATGACTGACAAACAATTATTAAAATATTTTCTTAGATTTCCAAAAATAACAATATTTGTACATTATATTATCCTAATAATTTGATGGTATTTTAAGCAGTCATTGTAATTTTTATTGTATCTAAATAAATATTTTTACATTAAAACAAACTCACTTTCGCACACAAAGGTACCTGTTGTAACCTTTGTGTGCGAAAGTGAGTTTGTTTTAAGTAAAATGAAGAAGCCATATGTGAGACACGAGTGTGTGAGAAGCTTATTATGCATTAAAACACATTACGATCAGTGTACACAAAAAGTTCTCCGTGACCAACAGTTTAACATGTTTGTACTGTCTATAAGTAAGCGTGAAATTGTGATTATGAACACAAACGAGTCTTTCAATCTTGTGAGGTGTATATGAGGAATTCATTTTTTCTCATCGTATACGCTGATAGATTTCATTATGTAAATACTAAAACACGATTTCATTCCCGTGGAGTAATGTGTTGGAGTGCTATAAACAGTCTTAAAATAATTTACGATGTAGAGGTTCGTTTACCAAACCTACCAAATCAAGCTTACACACTTTTACGGAATGATCTGCTACAATAATTTATAATCAAGCGTCTAGAAATTAAATAAACGCGCGCCCTGTTTTAGGTTTATATACCTACGTATTTGTAGATATGTCTACATTGACAGACAGACACAATATAACGTTCATACCAGAAGTATTACTAAGGCGGCAAACAAACATATACTAAGTCATTTGTAATCGATGGCTACTTTTATAATAGCCAGTCATGCTGCCGAAATTTCTGTTAGAAAAACGGTGTCTCAAGCGGTCAATATGTTGTGCATAGCAAGGCGCCGATACCGCGCGTCTATATTGTGACCGATTCGACACGGTTTTTGTAGTCGGGCGCATGGACGCCGCGTCATAATGACGATGCTCCGCGGGTTAGGTTAGGTCATGTAGTCAATCTGCTCACGTAACTGTTATGTCATATTCTAAAGTAAAACTAAGTAGGATGCTCACCACCTAACATCATTTATCACTTTTATTTCGTTTAAAGTATCTATATTATCTAGACACGCGGCAGCGTGTCAAGCCAAGTTCAAGCAAAGGAACTGGCTAGCCAGCGCCGAGTGTAATATTACACGAACCACTTGGTGTAAGCGTAGGAAAAAATCAAAAATAAAAAAAGTTGAAAAATAGGGGGGCCCGCAGACAAAATAAAATTATTTTAGCGTTGGGCCCGTTACAATCAGATATTTGAAACTATCCCAATATATGTATTATTATATTTGCTATATAACAGAAATATAAAAATAAAGTTAAGTCAAACAATAAATGGTGTCCCCATGTAGACAATAGCATAAAAAAGAAAACCATGCAGCGGAAACGCAAGAAAAAACATTAAATGTATGTATACCTGTCTAGTTTTCTTTACAAAAAGTAATGATATCCCACCAAAAACATATATGTAAAAAGGGTGAGCCAAGTTCAATACAAAAATTATGCTTGGCTGTGGGCTTCGCCGCAAAAAGAATGGAGATCTAAATGAGTGTCAAGTTCTATGCAAAATCCAAATATGTATTTATAGGAACAAAATAACATTATGAACAAGTATTCAACTCTATTTCTTTGCTTTATACGATACCTATAACAATTGCTGTTATTTAAAAATGTGAGATCTTAAAGTAGGTTAGATTTGACTTGGCCAGTTTTGACTATATCAGTCATTTTATAAAGTTATTCAACATATATATGTCGCAGACAGCTCGGCCACCGGACTCAGTGGGCGCGTACTTTCGTCGGATGCCGACATGACGGGTAGCCTCGAGCAATAACAATCACGAAGAAACGATTTAATAACGTTTATTTAAATAAATTCACAATAAACAAACGCGTCCGAACAAACACGTCCGCTCGGTGCGAGCTCCGATTATAGAATGCCCGCCCGCTCCAACGGTCGCGTCCAAGCACGACTCGGTAGTGACGTCACGCTTGTGTCCGGAAACGAATCTTAACTCGTCGACATATATATAAATATATATATTTTAATTCTGAAAAAACTTGATTTAAGCTTTAATGCCGAAAATACAGTGTGTTGTTGACCAGCCGAAAGAAAAGGTGTTTCGGTTTAATGATTTGCCAATCATTATTTTACCAAATTCATAAGCAATATGCCAAACTTATATGCGAGGAACATCAGTTTAAAATTTTAATACAAAACCGACCTCATTGATGGCACAGGGGATTACCCAGGAGATAACCAGCAAGCAGGTCACTACCAATGGAAAGTATTGTAGTTTAGTCCAGGGCAAAAAAGCTATGATCCACACATAAATAGTGTTATCATTTTATTTCAAGTCTGCTTCTGGCTATATAAGGTTTACAGCGACCCTGTGTATATTGTATCTCACACATCGATGGGCACTAGCCGTTGAGGCATTGGCATTGGTAGGGCCAAGATGAGGCATTGGCTGTCAGCCTGGACATGGTGAAAACCTTCAATCGGATGTGGCACAAAGGTCTTCTATCGAAGTTACCATCGTACGGGCTGCCCAAGGAATTACGGGAATGGGTTGCCAGCGTTTTGTCCGGCAGATGCATCCAAACTGTGGACGCGACAACGCAAGGCTCTGTTTTGTTCCCGACGCTGTTCCTGCTGCATGTCAATGATATGTTGTCAATTGACGGCATTCATTGCTATGTGGATGACAGTAATGGGGATACTTATTACACGGGCCGCGCTAATATGCCTCGGTCCACAGTGGAGGACCATGTCGTGAGTTGTGTCTGAAATCGGAATAACTCTGGATAGAGTATCCAAATGGGGAAGACTAAACCGTGTTTAACCCAGCTAACACACAAGCCAGCGCATTCATCGCTAAGAAAACTCCATTCACTGTGTCTCCACAACTCCATAACACGAGTCTCACCATCTCCAAGAGTATTGGAATCCTTGGCCTCGACATCTCAAGTGATGTACAGTACCGTAGTCATCGAGAGAGTAAGGTCAAGCTGGCTTCCAAAAAGCTTAGTGTGCTCAATAGAGCTAAGTGGTACTTCACTGCCGGGCTAATACTGCTTCTATATAAGTCGCAAGTCCGGCCTCACATGGAGTACTGCAGTTATCTCTGGGCAGAAGCACCAAAATACCAGCTTGATCCTTTTGACGCGGTATAGAGACGAGCCTTGAGAATTTGTCTTGAACTTGTCGATGAGCCCAAACTCACAGGCGGTATTAAGCCACTAAACCTCAGATGAGACTTTGCCTCCCTTTGTGTGTTCTACCGCTTGTACAATGGATTGTGTTATGAGGAGTTGCTTGAGGTGATGCTCTTAGCCACTTTTTATCATCGCACCGCTCGCCATCGGCAGGGATTTCATTCTCACACCTTACAACATAATTGTTGCAGCAACAAGCGGTTCTAAAAAAATTTTCTCCCGCGGACGCTCAGGTTGTGGAATGAACTCCCTGCCGAGGTTTTCCCACAAGACTACAGTATTGAGTTCTTCAAAGAGAGTTTTAAAAGGTTTTTACAGGGTCGGCAACGCGCAAGTGATGCCACTTACCATCAGGTGGGCCGTATGGTTGTTTGCCACTACAGTCATATAAAAAACATTTTGTTATGTTGCCGGGTTAAGAGGCATTTGCATTCGAATTTGTATTGATGTTGATTTATTGATATTTTTTCCAATACCAGAGTATGACGTTCATATATTTTCGTACTTTGAGCATTAATTGCTATAGATATTATAAACTTATGGATTGAAATAGACTATTACATTTTACATACAAGAGAAAAAAAATTATCTAGTTTTATGTCCAGTTTTATAAATATAGATATTATTGATCAGCCTATTCTATCATCTTCCAACTAGATCTTGCCACTATTATTACGATAGCCTTTATGGGCACAAACCTGTTACTGAGAAACATTGTTTGTATTATATTGACGCGATCATACTCTGAACTGTTACAAAACAGATTTTTTGATTGATTCAGAACTATAACTCCGGGCACGCCTACAACCAAATGGGCTTCACAACGACATGACTCACATACTTACCCCATATGTTGTGTTGTCCGTCGAGCGTGAGTCGCGAGCCTTATTATAATCACAGATCAGACGATTGTTGTCCCCATAAAATGTATAATTTATAAAAGCAGAATGAAGAATAAACCAGAAGACGCATGTTTGCTTTTTTCTTCCAAGACTTAGCAACGTGTTACATTTTAGTTTTTACGGAATCAAATCAGACCGATTCAGTGTAACGGGTGATTGATACTTTTTGTTCTATACAAACGTCTTCGAACATGACGAATGATAACGCCGCGCGCCGCTCCGGATTTAAATTGTTATATTATTTTAATTAAATCAATATTTTAGACTGTTATATCATTGTCCTCTTCAGCAATTATCAGACAGTAAAGTAAATAAAATTAATTCCATGCATATTTCGTGTAATAGGCTTATGTAAGTGAGGTTTAACCAATGTCTGAAATAGGAGTTTGTAATTAATTTTTAATGGTGATCGTAAACAAAGCGGAGGAGGCGAGAAGGTTAATCTTGATTGTTAGTATAGCCATAGACGAATATCTCGTGTGTGACGGTGAGACATTGCTTGTTGTGATTTTATAGCTACCATAAAGCGGCCATTACTATTCACACTGGTCTAATACGATTTTTATATCCAGTGTCTATTAATTGTGGTAGTTGTTCGACTAGGTAGTAAAATTGAAAGGTTTATCTCTAATAAATTAGATATACCTAGTTAAGGATTTACAACGGATAAAATTAACATAGCCAGCTCGTTTCGTTTTGATAATATAATATACGTAGTAGTTGATATAAAATCTGCTAACACTTGTAATTTGAACGACTTACAGTAAAAAAATAAATAAAGTTGCACACAGCGGGGCACAAATGCAAATACGCAGTTTATAGATGTAAAATGTTTTAATCTTTCGTTTATATGGTTTGGTATTAAAAGTAACATATCGCGTGATTTACGGCGACTGCATAGAAGGTGTCGATTAATGATTTCAAAGTTATGAGAACAAATCTCATTTAAATGCTTTATTTAACTACAGATTACGTATATGAAGGCATTAACAAAAAAGAAGAAATATAATAGTGAATAAATTATGTAGGTATTGACTTTACTGCGAATACAATATTAAAATAAGGTAGAGCCATTGAAGCAGCTAACTACCGGTAAGTTAAATACGCGCATGCTCGATACCGGTAAATTGGTTAAAAGGTTTGCTTTTGAATATCTTAATCTATTCGTGTAAAATTAAATTAAAGAAAAATAACACAATATTTCTATCGTACACTATAATATCAAATATAAAGAAGTGCAGCACAAAATTAGTTGGTACTGTTCGAATCCACTTGTTATGTATTTACCACCTTAATCTTGAGACCAAAAGATCTTAAGGCAAATTGCGATTTCTTGTATCGTTATATTTAAAAATGTATGGATATTTTTAGTTTTTTTAAAGACAACTACCGCAGTAGGAATAATTCTTGTTCCGCGGGAGACTTCACAAACATTTAAATAACGGACACAAAGAATACCCAGACTCGGAACAACCATTTGTGGATCACACAAAGTATTGTCCCGTGCGGGATTGGAACCCACAACACTCGGCGCAATGGCAGTGGCCAGGCGACCACCTTAACCACTTCTCCGAAACAATAATGCCTGTGCAGCTCAACAAAGATGCTTTGTTTTGCTTACGGTAACAACACCAGGGGTACCTTGGCAGTGGTCAAGCGACTGCTTTTTGGGTGCAGCAACTGCGTACTGGAAAACAATGTTTGTTGTATTTATGCAATCAAGAAAGACATTGTTCTGAGTTACCTCACATTTGTGGCAAAGAAGCTCATAAACAATAACACAATAGTGAAAATCCGTCACAACTTTGTTCCGTCACATAAAAAAGTTTACCTGCGTTCACCGGCCATTTTTCGATATGAGAAATTCGAGTTGCAATTTAGCGTCTATTGTGTCGGAACAAAGGCGTGCGATGCGTTAATAACACAGGTGCATCGTTTTCAAAGTTTGGTCGTCGCGCTCACGGGACCCTAATGCTACGTGACCGGTTTTATTTTATGCCATTCTCGCCATGATAGCGTCCATTCTGTGTAATTTGCCGTTAAACTCGAAAACTATTTTTCAGTGTTTGGCCCTTTTTGTGCCATTGTCCGGGGATGTTAGATTAGTCGTTCGTCCGCCCACGTTTCATTAATGCGAATCTAATTTGTGTTGTGGCCCGGCTGTCGGCTTTCGTGTTTTTGGCTCAGCTTTTGTTGCCGAACAGTGAAATTATCGGCGAATATTTTAAGCAGATGTTAACAGTTTAATTATCTAAATATGTTTTGTGTGTATTATAGTAGCTTTTTTGGTTTTACGTTATTTACTTTTTTTAAAGTCCTTCGTCGCCAGACCTAATTCATTTTAACACAGTGATTATTTTTTATGTTTTTGAGTTATATGTTGTTAAACAATGTAAGCATTCTCACTTTTCACGCAGTTGATTGACTTTACGGATCGATGTTCTGTTACAAATCTGCTAAAATACTTACCCAAATTACATTATGCATTATCATATATACATTATGAAATTCAGCCTTACAACTATAATTTAGGCCACCTTTTAAGTGCAGTGTCTGAATTTTTTTTTGGTATATCTTAAATATTGCATACGTCATACTACTAAGCCGTGTTTTATATGGTTTTTGTGCTTATTTAAACCTTCATATTAGCAAGTGGACAGAAAGAGCCGACAGGCCTATCAACACAAAGGGGAAAATGGCCTGTCTTCAAACTTGCACGTATGCATACGTGTACATATACATATAACTGTTAAAAAATCAGCTGTGCTAAAATATCGTAGGTCTGGCGGCTCTAGGATCTTGTGATTTTAATATTTATACTCACAAATTCTATAATCAATAAATTACATAATAGCAATTTTACCCCTTTTAAATGCAGAAACAGTCTATTAACGACATAGTTATAAAGCTTTTGAGTGCCTTAAATAATAAATATAATAAGCGTACAAACTCATTACTTCACAAAAATAACCAAAGACCAAAAGATGCCAGCGTATCAATGGTTACCTGGGCTTGAATTTTATTTCTCTATTTCAAATGCCAAATTAGTGAACGTTCTGCTATTTAGAGTTTGTGTTCTTAATGCCAAATTACTGTCCTGTGCACCATAATCAACTTTTAGTGAAATTCTCAACCGTTACTGTAGCGACTTGGCGCCAAGGCCGCAAAAGTATACAATATACGTTATTGAGCTCTATAGAGATGTAGATAGCGTTTATCTTAAGTTTCTCTGTTGAAGCTGAGAATTTGTCCCACAGATAACGAAGATCACAAAAACATGAACCATTACAGATCGTGTGCCCAAAAGGTAAACTAAAATGTTTTTGTTGTGTCGGAATTCCAGAAAAAATAATACCAGTAACTATTGCGTTCATTTTCTTTTTTGTTTGTCAAACAGTTACTTCATTGAATATAGTTGGCTTGTGGTATGACGTGCAGTCGCTACTTAACATATTTGTTTGATGTGCGTACACTGTAGTATAATCACTATACTATTAAATAAGTTCAATTACAGTCGTAACGACTTCATAAACAGAATATCTTTCTATTGAGACGTGTTAAAATATTATTAAAATTAGTCAGGAAAGCTCACTTATACGTATTATATATATATATTTATTATCTGATCACTGGTCAGTGAGAATCGGAATATTTTATGAACACCACCAATAAACTAGCTTATAAAATCTATCACGTGATATAACCAAGCTTGTTTTATGGGAAACTTAATAACATAATTGCGCATTTATTACTGCAATGCTATTAAATTCATACGGTTATAATTAGCCGCCATTTAATTATGCCGTTTATGTGTTTATAAGAGAAATATCAACAGTTTTTATCGTGTACGATCAATACAGCGCTTGGCAGGTTAGCATTCCGGCGGTAGTGAGGGAGAGACGTGTAACGCAAACAAAAGTAGTGCGAAACTAAGGGTAATAAAGAGAGGCCAGAGAGAAAACCATCCCCGGGCACGTACGGCAATTCGTTCTAATAGTCGCAGCCGACAATGGCGCTATTCTGACATTGTTTTGTTAGGACGGAACGTTGGCCGATGCAAAACCCGTGCCGCCACCGAATGTGTCCATTGAAGGCGCCTAACGTTTTTTTATACCCCGTAACGTGGGGGGCGAACTGAAGTGGTCCCTGTTCAGTAATTAATGACGGATTGACGTAGGCGGTTGTTTCACGTCACACTGTTTTGGTAACAAATTGTAATGAATCGCTCAGCGGGACCTCACACTTGGAATGTCGCCTGAATTATGTCATCAACATAACTGCTTACTCAAAGATTGTGAGTATTTGTAAATAACGTAAGTAGGTATGTACGCTTACAAATAAACGATATTACTTACGCAATGGCAAGTGGGCACTATTGTGCTGAGAGAAATGTGTTCTAGATATTTCATTGATACCCGCCCGTCTGTGTGTCAATAACATTGTAATATTTGAAACAAAACGTGTCTAGGTAACGTTATTGAAACATACCTATACAGTAACATCAATTATTATAGCTTAATTCTGTTACCGACTCCACGTTTTGTATTGGTGAAAAGGCTTGCAATTGTCCAGTCATTGCTAAAGCAATTCACTTTATAAAACAGAAAAAGGTATATTTAGGCGTAGAACTTTCACCTTTAAAATATAACTTCGCGTCGCTTAGAAGGTACGGGTCTCAATAATGACGCAAACATCCATCACGTGTTAAATGGAAAACCACAGCAAACAACACGATATATATAATCACGCATCAACAAAGACATAAAAATCTGGACTAGTTACTGTATAGATTTATATTTCGATAACCAGTTGCGGTATGAAGACATTTCCTGTCCAAATGTAGTATCTATTAAACGAAGTACCGACTAACACTGACCCACGAAACAATTTGTTACTATCACTTTTTAATGGAGCCATTAAAATAGTTTTGCGGTTGAGACCGAGTCATAACATTTTGGCGCCTGTTACTGTCTCGGATAACAAATATCTTGCGGTTGATAGGATTGCACGCTCCGTTTTGAACGTGGGATTGAGAAATCGTGTTTCATTATTTTCTATCACTCAGTGTCTCTTTTATTGAATCACGATGCCAAATTTCCATCTGCAGGTGAGTAAACCAACATTCCAAGTATTCCAACTGAAAAGGCCAATAATACGTCATCTTTCATTCGTATTAAAAAGAGGCTATTTGCCCAGTGTGCGGCGCGCCGCGCCATTGAGGATTTGTTTAGTATCATTTTTCTATTGTCTTCTTAAAAGCTTGTTTCCTTCTACCTTCTGCCGCTTTTATTATTTACTTTATTTGTTTTTATTGGCTCGTGTTTACATTATCGACAATATTTTAAAACATTCGTTTTACTGCCAGAAATTCGCGATTTAAAACAAACTTATTTGATGAATATTTTTATATTTTGATGAATATTTCGTCCCCTAGCTCCTCAGGAACATAAATTTACTATGACATTAGTTTCATATTCCTTGAGTCCCGTGTGGCCTTTTTTATTTCAAATAGGCGGCGAGTGTCATCTGTCTTAATTGTTTAACAACTTATTGTTTATACGAAAATGGTTTTGTTTGAAAGTGTATTTATTGACGTTTACGTTTTTGCTCAATCTTCGCAAGAAGTGTGTTACAATTAGTTCGGGGGCGCATTCAAGATAGTTCTGTGCACGTGCAATTTGTCTTTTGTATTATGTTCAGAAGTTGACGTTTGGTATTTGGAGCGCATTATTGTCTTTGTCAATTCTACATTGTCTATACCTTTTGTAATGCCATGACTCACAACTGGACAACTAGTAATTTGCGTTCGACGAACTATTAATATAAATATCATTGATTTTAATTACTTGTCCCATTTTAGTAACAACAAACATGAACTAAGGCATGTCTTTGCGTTATGTTCTGATTTGTATCGTTTGTTTATTTTATATTTATGTATGTGAGTTAATTATTTGTTAAGTACAACTATCGTATCTTTTAAGTAATATTGTCAACAGTTTATAAAACATATTTTCTTATTATTCTCGGAAAGGATGAATACTTACTAGTTTGTACTTTACTAATGCTTGTTTGAAAAGCACTTTTTAAAAGCCTTTGTATTTTTAACACAACAATGGGAAAGATTAAAGTATATTGTTAGAATTGTGAAAAGTAAAAAAGAAAGTGAGACCAGTTTTCGTTCATTTTTGCGGTTGCGACTCACCAATCTGGGACGGGTGTTATATAGAATTTTTCATTTATTTTATTACTGTATGCCCTGTCGCCCATTGTCTAGTTGCCTTTAAAATATTTTTTAGCATCCGTAAACCCTTTTCGTTTTGGGTGTTCGCTCGTTTATTGTTTCTTTATTGCAGACCCTTGCCGACAACCAAGTTTGCATAACGTTTACCTAATACGATTTAACGCCAGCCCTTAAAGTATTTTTCATTTTGTTTAATAGGGTTATCCTTAGATGTGTTTTAAACGTGCCCAGTAATTATCTAGCGTGTTTTACAAGCGATCATATCAGTAATGTTTACCCAAGGTTTTCATAATTTTAGTAATATCAATTCACAACCATAAAGTATTAGTTTTCTCATGTAGTATGGCTCCGCAGCCCTTAGGCAATAATTGCTGTAGGTAATAATAGACTACAAAAACAATTAGTCGGGTCTCTTTGTTAAAGAAAGAATTTTATCACCTAAATTTATTATTAGAGAATTTTATCTTTCGATAGCCCGTGTATCGAACCGTTCTATGGGATATTGGCTAACAGAGCCAGGTAGACCCGAACATTTATCAGCCGTTTTAGTTTTTTGTTGTTACTTTTGTTATTATTCGTATCCCTCGAATGTATTAATCTCGCGTGGGTCTGCCAGAACCGGTCATTACCAAAAACTTGGGGGCGTATTGCGTCCGGGTGCCTAGTTATTACGGCTATTCTAATAAAATAACCCCATATCATTTACGTAATTAGATACATCGCTAAATATTTTATAATGACGGATTGAAATTAGCTGGGTTGGCAGCGTTTAAGTCAATGGTTGTGGAGCAGAAGAGTGCGTCGGCCAAGGGATATAATGACACCATTCTAAATGTTTTCATATTAAATGGGAGGAACGCTTTTGTACCTTTTGTCATTCACCTGTTTGAGAGTTGTCATGCCTGTAATTATCAGGTTAGCACAGGTTAATACATATAATTAGCATTATTTTTCCGTTTTCTACAGAAAGTTTGTCTTTTTCTGATATTGCAACATGCAATTATACCGGTATAACTGCTTGACTGTACTTAACGTTTCCGCTGTGATATGCTATTACTTTTTTATGTGCTATGACTATTTAGCAATACTTGACAATTTATATAATAATAATAATAATTGTCATGACGAACAACTACCGGAGATATATCCTGAAGGATGGGACAGTTGACATATTATGTCGGGCACGTCACCAGCCGGAGAATCTCTCAGACATTTTGTCTCCCGTTGTTCTCGTCTTGCCAATGGAGAGTATTTGCATAGACACAACCAAGTAGCCAGGATTGTCCATCAGCAACTTGCCTTGAAGTATGACCTTGTGGAATCTGAAGTGCCATATTACAGGTATGTGCCCGATCCAGTTCTCGAAAATGGTCGTGCTACTTTGTACTGGGATCGGTCTATCATCACTGATAGGACAATTGTGACGAAAAAGCCAGATATTGTACTGATAGACCGATTGGAGCGCCGAGCAATGATTATCGATGTCACCATTCCATATGACGACAATCTCGTGAAAGCTGAAAAAGAAAAAGAGTTGAAATACCTGGACCTAGCTCACGAGATTGTCGACATGTGGCGTGTGGTCTCGGCGATCATTGTGCCGATAGTCATTACAGTCAATGGTTTGATACCTAAAAGCCTCGACCACCACCTGCAGAGACTTGCGTTAGATGGCTAGATCAAGTCCTTGATCCAAAAGGCAGTACTGCTCGACACGGCGCGTATTGTGAGGAGATTCCTCTCTCTGGAGCCCTAAAACCACCGGCAGCTTGGACCCTGTTCCCGATGTCGGTGGGTCATTTCAATTTTTATATTTTGAAATATGTATAGTTTTTATATTTATATTTAAAAATGTAACTATTAGAAAGAAAATTAATAAAGAGAATAATAATAAAACGTTTATTTCAGATTTTAAATCCATACATAATAAATAAGTAATGTCAAGAGAGTCAGCATTATAAAAACATTATATCACATACATAAATAGCAGCGATAGCCTAGTGGGAAACCGTTGGACTGCCACGCAGAAGTCTCGAGTTCGAACCCAAGGCGCACATCTCTGACTTTTCAAAGTTATATGCGTATTAAATAGTTAATTATCGCTTGCTTTAACGGTGAAGGAAAACATCGTGAGGAAACCTGCATATCTGAGAGTTCTACATAATGTTTTGGAAGATATGTGAAGTCTGCTAACCCGCACTAGGCCAGCGTGGTGGACTATGGCCTAACCCTTCTCACACTGAGAAGAGGCCCGTGCCCAGTAGTGGGACAGTTTAATACAGGGCTGATATAATAATATCACATACACATACATAATTATATCAAAATACATTTAATAACAAAAAACTAAGAAATAATTAGACAGAAAATATTGAAGTAAAAATTGGATTAGCATGTCATACATGAATATCATAAATCAGTTAATTATGTTCTAACGTCAAAATGAGCTGCTTTTTATATTCTATTGCTTCTCTCTATAGCTTATAAATGCTAATCTATAGGTACTCAAATATGCAAACGAATAATGTACAAAAAATATTTCATTTGGTACATTTAAAGACAGGTTTAAACAATGCACAACTTTGCACCGTTTTCTTTTACGAGTAGGTACTGCCCATTCGATTTTCAGGTTGGGAAAATATTCTTAAGTATTTTTGTTATTACATTCTTAGCAGCAATACGAAGTCTATCGGGTTTACCCGTAGACGATAATAGGTTACTTTTTCGACCAAACGTGGCTGCACCACTAGATGAAGGCTTTTCTGGAATATAGGTTGTATACCGTCGTGAAGCTATATAAATATAATGCACTTCCATTATAATTGACCTATTTTTCAGACTTGATTTTGGACATAAGCTTTTATTTTCCTATTTTCTCTTACTCCTTACCTCAGTTTGACTAAACTAAGCTTTAGCGTCAGGGTATGAACTGAATGCTCAGTGCATTCAGTATGACACCATAATTTATCCCATCACAACCTAGGAACGACTGCTCACGGTAGACAGATAATACGTTCAGAAATTATTTTTGACCAGGTGTCGGCAAATATAAACTATACTTAGAAAAGAAGAACAATATATATATTTTATCACTTCTATTTCTGCAAGTAACATGAATATAAATAGAATTTGTGTTTAGCGTACCTATTGCAAAAGAAAATTAAAATGATTTCTTTTATAGAATCATTTGACTACAACGAAAGGCAAAATATTTTCACAACTTTGTCGCCGTGGCTTCACATTATGTTCCCGACATATTGTCATAATCATAACATCCCATTTCATTTCACTTTGGTGAGTTGTCGCGAACATTGTTGGTGTGTGAAGTTTCGTTTAGAAACGGAAATGAGGAGGAATTTCCCAAAGAGACCTCTCCTAGAATAAGAATATTTTGTTGTCGGCGTATGCTGACGGGCCACAATAGACACGGCCGCCGGCCGCCCCGCCTCCGGAAAGAATCAATTATACAAACCCCTAGTTCGGAGACATATTGCCGAATGGGCGAATTGTTTGTTTAATAACATTTCGGCGTTTACAAAAATCACGATAAAATATTTGTCGCCATTGTCCAGTGACGCTTTGTAGATACGTAAATTAAGCTATAGACTTTTTTTTGTCATTACATTCCGTTGTGTCATGTCTGTATCCAAAGCGGATGCGATCGTAGTTTTTTGTATGGGAACGCTTCCTGTGTGTGCTCACTTAACTTTATAAAAGATATTGTATATTTAAAAAAGGGCTATAAATTTAGCTTATGAATAATACACAATTGGTAAAAATAGTGATTTCTTTAAAAAAGGCAAATATTTCTACGTATTAAGATATCCATCTCGTATTTATGTCTAGTTTTCTCTAGTCGGTCTTGCGGATTTTTTATGAAGAATGAAATATAG
This sequence comes from Catocala sponsa, assembly GCA_963564715.1. Classification (NCBI taxonomy): domain Eukaryota; kingdom Metazoa; phylum Arthropoda; class Insecta; order Lepidoptera; family Erebidae; genus Catocala; species Catocala sponsa. The sequence goes on along the minus strand of OY751338.1, from coordinate 12,134,984 downwards.
CTTAAGTATTTGCTCATATTATATTTATGTTAAAGGCACGGACACGCCCAATAAATATGTTTACGAATTGGTAATTTAAAAGTCGCGCTGTGGAGATATACCTAAATGAGTTATACCTTTTGTAATGTCATACGTGACACTTTTCTTAAACGTTTTGGAAAAAACGGTAGCACACTTAAAATCTTGATTGCTTCATTTCTATGTCATCTATTATGGAAGTGTGTGAATAGAATAATTTATAAGATTCAATTTAAACAATAGTAGGTATTTTTTTTAAATGTAGCTTATAATGTCTTTTTAACTATTAAAAAGTTAACTCTTTATATTTGTTGTTAGTTTTCTGAAGCATTTATTCTTTATAGAGCTGATTATTCGCCGAATACGGCACCATATGCTATTTTAACAAACGAGGTATAATAATACTAAATCGTTAAATCTTGTACAAGATAAAATTAATAATGTAGTGCTAATGCCAATAGTTATTAGTCTATATTAATATTATAAAGAAGAAAGATTCGATTTTTTGTTTGTTTGTTTGTAACGGTTTAATGCAAAACTACAAAATCGATTTTAAAAATTCTTTCACCTTTAGAAAGCTACATAATATATATTATCACAGAATAACATAGCATTTATTTTATTTAAACAAGTACTGTTTCTAACATTACCTAACCTAATCTACTTTTACGCGAGCGAAGCCGCGGGCAAAAGCTAATTGTTAATAAATATGAAATAATAATTGTGGTCATCACTGCTCGTTCACTGAGCGGGTTTGATTACCACATACGACAATGTATATTTTATTTCAGAATATTTTATGTGCCTGTTTAAGGTCTCCTACCAAAGCATTACTTTTACAATAATGATATGACTGTCGAATTTAGACGTTTATAAACATTATTTTTTACATTGAAATTAAAGTACTATATACGAATTTTATAGCGTTGTTTATTTGACACTTTATTACATAACTTTGAAACTGTTACACTACTATTACTATTAAACTTTACTAATGTTTAAGCTAATTAAATAATTGCAACTATTAAAACTATTTATATTTTTATGTTTACACTTTATGTAATAAATAAACAACGCGATAAAACGTGAATAGGTATAGTAGTTTAATTTCAATGAATAACATTCGCGTAAATACAAAACAATATTATTTTTTACATCAAGTAATTTATTTGTTACATTACGACATTTAAATCAATTGAATAGTTAAATCTATGTAGCCTTGTATTAAGCTAATGCTAATGCTGTATGTATGTAGGTAAATTCGATACGCTTCCATCTCAAAATGCAATGTCGGTCTTTCGGTCTTTCTTTCGGACCGACAGGTATATAGTCATCTTTCGGACCGACATTGCATTTTGAGATGGAAACGTATCGAATTTACCTACTGCTTAGGTAAATTTTAACAGTTTATCACAGGCTATGCATTTGTTTGTCAGGTATTACTTAACAGAAAATAAACATGTTAACCTTTTATTTTCTACCGAAGTGTGCTGCTCCACGTGCCAATTTTTTTACCTGGAATTCGAGCACTTGTAACGGAAACAGTTTTTGGTTGGGACCACACAAATATTTGCGCTGTGTTCAAAATCACAGCTTTTGTTTTTTTTAATTTAGAACGTATTGTTAACGAGCACCATGATTTTTAGGCATAAGCAATATTTGTTTACTTTTTCAGGGTTATTTTGTCCTGAAATTTTATCTTTAAGCGAACTCATATTAAAGAAGGGTAAATTGCTTTTATTATCTTTTGCAAGTGATCAATGTTATAGCAATCTGTGTTGTTTATAGAAAAATAGATCCTGGTTAAAGGCCTACCATGCCGTTCACAAACTGCCATTAAGCCGAAAATAAATTTAAAAATATTACGCGTTTAATATAAAATTTATTACTCACGCCCGTAGCCAATTTGCAACTTTTATGGGGTGGTATAACAGGCCTTACACCAAATAAATTTAGGACGTAATAACATAAAACCACTCGATAATCATAACGTCTTCTAACGACGCACTAACTCGGTTTGACTTGACGGTATGAACGTATAATAATCTATGAGATTCAATGAAGTAATATGTGCACTAATTACTATGCTTGCAGTGTATCGGCCGTCCTTCTAGTTAAACCGATGAATGAGCCCACAATAAAACCCTATTTTATTGCTATTTCCTCTCTCGCTTCGTTGGCATTCATCCCGAGAACTACCAAATCATTAAAGCTTGTGTTTGTTGATTTTTTCCTACCTCTTTGTTTGCTTTATGATAATAGGTGTTCGTTTCGTCGCGCTCCGACCGCGGGAGCGATGCGGTGTGAAACTTAACGCCTTCATTCACGCTCCTTTTTATAGAGGCACTTGATTTAGCGGGCCAATGTCGTTTTTAATAGACTCAGTTGAATTTTGCTTTTACAACCGCGTATCTCCATCTGCGCTTCCAATCGCGCTCTGCTGTTGTGTTAATAAGGGCAACATGTTTTTGAATTATACTTTTGTCAAATAAGGGCCACGCGCATGATATTTTTTGCCTTATCGATGGCATGTTTATGCTTGTATAAATTTAAATCGAGTTTCATCAACCAATGCTGTAAACGTAGTGAAGCGAGAAATAGTACTACAACTGAAATAACTTAAATAACGTACAGTGATGGTTAAACAACTGATGTCAAATGTTTCACTTTTAGAGTAAAGAGTTGTGGTTTATTTTAAGTTTTACTCCGTCTTTCGCTCACGAGTATCACTCGGCGCCTGCTCATTTTACACCAACTATTACAGGGCGTTCTTTGAAACCGAACTAACTGCACTCATTAAAAGTTATACGCGACCGCGAGAACCCTTGAAACTCCGTGAAGGACTGAGGAATTTATCAGCTAACTCAAAAGTGCTCGAAGGGAAGTCAGTCCGGGCCATTATTCCCCGTTGTCCCTTACAATAAGATTAAACTAGCGTCCGCCAACTATATAGATAGCGCTTTGACCAATTCGCGAGCGAACTGCTCACGTAATAGTTTTGTTGTTATCGGCCGTAACCACTCTTCAGTTGCTTCTGGGACGATATTAAAAAGATTTTGGCAACGAGCCACTCTGATATTGATCTTTATGCTTGGCCAGACGGCTATAGGAGTTCTGTAAGTGCCACGCCAGTTGCTTTAATGACTTCCCATGTTTGTAAGTTTTGGTTAATATTTTATGTATTCTGCTGTATCTGCTAGTGACATTTACTGCTGTTCTGTTTGTCGTATGACAATTTACAAGTTATGTTTTATGAATTTTGTGTTGTTGCACGTGTATATGTATTTGTCTATCTTATAATCATTTTAAACGTTAAAATCTATCAAGACTTTATTTATCCATTAAAAGAAATGACGGTGGTCCTAAATATGATGTTATCAAAGTTTGGCTAATACGGCGCAGCTGCGAGCTTATCGCCTGCGCGAATTGGAATATATAGTTAAAAACGTGTGTAATTAAGTTGGTATGTGTGAAGGGTAACACCTGCGTCTGCTATCAGAGATCGGGCCGTTACGGTTTATGGGGTTCCTACCAAAAACAATGGAAATGGCAAAAAGTCGAAATGCGGGCCAGGTACCAGGGGTGCAGGGAAGGGTAGGCGTGCGGGTCGCGACGGGGCACCACAATTTATGATTGCGCCGTGTCAGAGTGCTAATGAAGGCACTCTGTTGGTCTTTATTGAGATAACGCTTGCAATCGATGGCCGCGCCGGTATCGAGTCATTACTTATTGCGTCGCCCGATCTCGCGTGTCCCTTTATATACCTACATATTTTTTGCTCACCGCATTCGTGCAAAGCAACTATTATTAACCTTCGCGTCGTCTCCATAGGAATGAGATAAACTAATCCATAAACTTGTAACTGTGTCGTATAATGAGAAAATTTTCATAGTTGCATATATCTGCATTGATAATAATATTAAATAACGTAACATTATAAATATTAAGAAGTTCATTACATTATGCTCATTGTGTCATTATCTTTGTCTTGGTGCCGTTGAATAATAATGGCTTAGGGATTGGGTTCACTATTTATGCATTTTATTGCCTTGCTAGAATATATTAAATAAAATTATATTTAAATAGCTTTGCTATCTCCTTGCATCAAACTAGATTATTATGAGAATCTATTTAGTATCTATGTATAAGTTATGTTTTAGCATCTATGTTGAAGCATTCAAATATCTAAATCAGATACATGAATTAAAACTATGTACTATCTCTGTATCTTATCAATAAAATTGACGTATGACATATCGAATAAACTTTTGTATGAATTGTTGTATTAAGATCTTGTGTCCACCGCATCCCGACGAGTGGAACGTATCGACGATCGAATCGCGCGATAGGAGGAGCGAGAATGATATCATCATCGAGCTTGTGCGTGTACTCGACCACTGGGTACTAGTTGTCGGCATTGTGGGTTTACTTTATAGTATGCGACGACGCGACGCCACGTGAGAAGTTATGAGACAGCCCTATTGTCGGCAGATACACACGCACCCACATTACATTATAATGTACTGCTACCCCTAATGCAACTATCTAAATTTATTGATGCAAATATCCATGTTAATCTTTAGCACCCGAGGCGACACGCTGACAGCAATTTATAAAAGTAAATTGTTACTACTTGGTTTATTTACTTCTATTCTAACTTCTGGTAAACGGGGTACCTCCCTTAAAATAAATAAATAAAATTAAAAGATGGTGTTTTAATTTACTTCATACTAATCAAAAGTAACCAAGTAATAACACTTAACACACAAATTTTGTTTAAAAAACGACTACAAATGATATGTAAACCGTTATTATTCCTAAGAACAATAAAAAAGGTTATTTATATTGTTCCTGGATTGTTTATAAGTGATATGTACTATACATTTATTATACTTATTCAATTTAATATATTGCATGGTATTGTTGAGGAAAATCTGCATTCAGAATCATTACTGATTTCGTACTGACTTTTCCGGCAATTTTATGACATGATTTTTCTCAGAAAGCTTCCACAAAACGCAGCGCATGGGCAGCCGCAGTCCGCTGGTTATCGATGATCCTATCGATCGATAGCCATTGTTCATAGTCATCGGCCCGCCATTTAACTGTTGTTAAACTTAACGTACAAAGTGATGAATAGCTCGCCGATCCGGGGATATGTTTATCTGCGGGCTGTCTTATAAGATATGTCATTTACAACTGTTTATCTTATTTGATATCTTTTTGTTGGATGTCTGGTTATTATTAGTTAGGGTCAGTTTCGTCACTTTCTGATTAGTTTCTGATAAGTGAAATATTCCTTTTAGGAATTCGTGAGACATCGATTCTGTTTGTTTTTATATGTTGGTATTCGTATATGTTCCAAATAGATAAGCAGGGAAAACATAACGTTCAGTTTTGTAATTGGCTACTAACAGTTTGGCAGCTAATTTGAGTACTTCAGTAAGTAATAAACTTGTTTTGTTTGTTTTAGGTAACTTTAAATAATTATGTAATAATAATTACCACTGATAACTACTAAATGACATTGCACCTGTAAGTATTTGAAACACAATCAAACTTTAAATGTCTTGTACGGTATTCTGATATAGCACTTACAGGATCGAGCTATCTGTCATCGACAATAATATTCAAATAAGATATCTCCATAATAATTCCCCGTAACGAAAGAGCCCACAAAGCACCTCAGAGACTAGTGTAACGGACTCGTGTATAAGGTTAGTCATCCACAAATCGATGAATCGCTGCTGCGTGTCTATTGTTTATGAACTATGTATAAATATTTAGTATTAATTTTGATTATGTTTGCGGTATTCTTTAGCAGCTTCATTAATTATAATTATTAATTCTTACAAGCAAATATTCAATGAAATGACATATGAGTGTTCTACTATTCAGCCTATTTTTAACATGTCACTTACTAACTACTTACTAAGAAAACATGTGTCACTAGTAGTGACAGCAAGTTTGAATATGTTTTCGCCGAAATGTATTATATTCCTTGACGGCGCCGGCGGCGTCGCGTGTCGTCCAGCTAAATCTTGCTTTTCGTTTGACCCGAGATTGCCGGTGACTTTTTCGTTAGTTACGTAATCGTGTTTACAATTTTATTTTTCAATGGACTTTAGTGACGTTCTTATAGATTTTCAAAAAATATTTTATGTGTGATTTACAGGAATGTTTAAAGTAACAGCTTTTATCGTTTTAGAGTTCGAAAAAACTCTTATACAACAGCTTTGTCCTTCTGTCTGTTATATAACTTTCAACTCAAGAACCGTAAGAGCTAGAGACTCGCGGTCAGCGCCATTCGATTCAGCATAGTCGATATACTCCGACATGACTATGACCTTTGACCTTTGTACTCAAGGTCACGTGATACCATTTTTTCGAACTCATTGCCGTTTCTCACTTGTTAGTCTGATGGTTGAGTACAATGATTAGAGCAGGAAAACAATTAACTGTTAAATACAACAATATATAAGAAATCACTGTTTAAGTAACAATAAATCATTTATTATCTTCTACCAGTGTAAGGATCGGTAATAAATAATCGAAAGCCGTTCTTACAATTCGATTTGTGTACTTAGTTGTAGCGGAATGTTCCAAAGAGGTAGGTGGTACTTATTTGATAGGCTATTGCGAACAACCTACATTCTATAGCCATGTACTGCCTACTTTAATATATTATAAACTATAAACCCAATCCCGGACGAATGGGTGGCCCCTATAACACAGGATTTTCCTAGCATAGGGGTCACTATTGACATTAATATGTACTTTAACTAATATGTAACCACATTATAATGTCATACAATATGTACTCTCTTGGCTAATAAAAATTATTATTATTATTATTTTATCGGAGTGAAGATTGTAAACAACTACAAAACTATATTTTCTGAATAAGCCTTTTTGAACATTGATAAATAAAATGTTCTCAGTGTAATTCTAGATTTCTGTTGCCTGTTTTTAAGAACAATTATCTAATTCCACGTAAAATATAGTTTTGTTATGAAGCATGAAGTTACAAATCTTCAAACAGCCTTGATATTTACTCAAATGTATTCATTTAATTGAAACATTATTGTTATACTTGTAGAAAGGCACGCTCAAGCGACTCGTCAACAGTTAATCTGATTTAGACCGCAATATAGTGAGCATGCAGCTTCTATAAAGACCTTTTGAGAGGTTTATTTTGATGTTTGCTTACCCTGTTACGGTATAAGAGTAAACGATGCGTATACATATTTTATGTTGCGTTATTCTATGGACGGTTGTCCTTAGATGCGCGCGCATTACGGTCTCATAAATCGGGCTGGAGACAGCGCCAAATGAGACGTCTGAGCTTGTGTAGTGATGCCGACAAACATAACCTGGACTAAGGTTTAGTGGCTTGTGTCAAGTTAGGGTTGCCAAACGTTCGTGATTCCTTCCTCAACATCATAATGAAGGAATAATCAATATGATTGATCTGAAATAGTAGTTATGTTTAACTGTGCCTTATTTATATAGGTATGTCTTATTATATACGTCTTGTTTATTTTCTATCACACTTGTTTAAAATAGGCGTTACTATATACCCCGACGTATTATAAAACGGGTCATATAGGTTACAAAATATTTTTAATTCATAATAGGAGGCGAGTCTAATTATAACAGCTATTGTAGGCTACACAATAAAACACTTCATGAGTCTGCTGGAACTGGTAAGAAAAATATACCTTACAAAATTCTATGTAAAGTTGCAACTTTTTTACTATAGCCGGCAATACGTTTTACTCCTATAAGAACTGCCAAACCGTAACTACTGCACTAAGACATAATTAAAGGCATTTCTATTTTTCTCACAAAACAGGCTAGGTATATACCTAACCTGTTTAGTGAGGAAGACACACGCATCCAGAGCCGTTTCCGACCGAATCGGTCGATAGTACCGGATATTGGTCACAGGGGCTAATCTTAACGAGGACTGGCCATCTGCGCAGGAACTATATTTTATTGCACGAGTGTGTTAGCAAACACAAGTGCTCTCACTGTTCCCTTACACTCATAATACGATAGGATGTGAAACCGATACGACTGAAAAGTTATCGAGCTTAGGACCAACGGCATGAGGTGCTTTTCCAGGCAGGGGGGCCTGTAAAACCGCCAACTCTTAACTCCGGGCTGCTACTAAAATTTCTTGCTGGAACAACCTACTAACTCTTTGTTGGCCCGACCCGGGTTTCAAACACAAGACTTCATGCACAGCACCATACACTACCACTGCCCCGCCGAGGCAGTCAGTGATAAATAACACAAATGTTGAAGCATATTATATGTCCGTAAAGCAGCAGTCGTCTTGTGCAAATTGGTAAAAAAATCGGTACAATATCTACTTCTATCTAAGAATAGCGGAGTTTAAAATTGTCAAATATTACTTGTTGTGATCTTTCCGGTTGGCAGTTCGAGGAGTAATAGTGAATTCCTATTCATATTTCTTAAATTATGAAAATAGAAATAGTGGTTCTAGTTTCCGGCATAACCTGTATTTTGTTCGTATGCAGCTTCATCTTTATCTATTTAAATCATTAGATATAAGGTTAATATAATTATTACATGGCTAGGATCTAGATTAAATACGTTGGTATGTCAATTCTTAGTATGTTTGCAATCAACGCGGCAAGTAAAAATGATTGTAGTACTATGCTTATCTATAGGTACTAATATTATAAAGCTGAAGTTTGTTTGTTTGAACGCGCTAATCTCAGGAACTACTGGTTCGATTTGAAAAATTCTTTTAGTGTTGGATAACCTATTTATCGAGGAAGGCTATAGGCTATATAACATCACGCTACGATCCACGGGGGCGGCGCAGTAACGATAAACGCGGGTGAAACCGCGGGAACATCTATCTATAATCTTAACTATCCTTACTAATATTATAAAAGCGAAAATGAGTTTGTTTGTTTGTTTGTTACCTTTTCACGCCTAAACCACTGAACTGATCATCCTGAAATTTTGTATATACGTTGACAGATGTACAGAAACGGACATAGACTACCTTTCATCCCGAAAAAAATTACTGTTCCCGAGGCAAACAATAATAACGTTCTTATGATAGTAGATGGCGCCACGTGTCTTTCGAATCATGATTGAATTATATTATTACAAGCAGAGTACAACCCGAATTGATTATCCAATTCTAAATTAACGCGAGCGAAGCCGCGGGCAAAAGCTAGTAATATTTTAAAGCTGAAGAGTTTTTGTCTGTTTGAACGCGCTAATCTCAGGAATTACAGGTTCGAATTGAAAAATTCTGTTAGTGTTGGATAGCCTATTTATCGAGGAAGGCTATAGGCTATATAACATCACGCTACGACCCACGGGGGCGGCGCAGTAACTATAAACGCGGGTGAAACCGCGGGCGATGCTCATGCTAACTAATTCTTAAGTTGCCAATGCCAACCCTGCGTTCATCAATGGACATTTTTAACTCGTTCGGACTTGTGTCAATATAATGATACGTTGTTATAACTTGCAAACCTGTTATGATAAAGCAAATCTATATTTTTAAAGGTGCTTTGTAATCATTTTATGTGTCATCCTTTTATTCTGGACTTGGTGAACTCCTGTTAATTTGGTATCTTTGGAGATGAATCCTAACTAATATTATAAAAGCGAAACTGAGTTTGTTTGTTTGTTACCTTTTCACGGCTAAACCACTGAACCGATCATCCTGAAATTTTGCATATACGTTGTCAGGTGTACAGAAAGGGACATAGGCTACCTTTCATCCCGAAAAAAAATACTATTCCCGAGGAAAACAATAATAACGTTCTTATGATAATAGATGGCGCCACTTATATTTCGAATCATGATTTAATTATATTATTACAAGCAGAGTACAACCCGAATTGATTGTCAAATTCTAAATTAACGCGAGCGTAGTCGTGGGCAAAAGCTAGTATATCATAATTTGCGTTATTTTTTTATAGCTAGTATATTGAAATAGCAATCATATAAATCGTTTATGTAGTTATACTTTATTATTGTGTAAATATATTGTAAACGTAGGTACATCAGTATCCACTATTTTCGAAGGGTTGTTCCACTTTGGCAAAAATATGTACCTATCAACAAAATGGTGTCTAGTTTCAATTTATTGCTTAAGTTGTATTTTCATTATTTACCGTATTTACAATCAAATTTAATCTTATGCAAATATATCGAAGTTAACAAAATCATAATTTTCCAAATTCCATTCCAAGTGGAGCTGCGGGCGGTCGCCAAGTTCTTACATAAAATAACAGCCTCTATAGGACGCCGATACGAACTAACGAGTAAATTACACGGCTCGGAAGTGTTTGCGGACCGCCCATCGCCCCGTCTGGCCCGATTTGAAATTCTGCGCTGAGAAAACCTACTTGGCAACTATTTTCCTTGTCGGTTATTGAAGATAAAACATTACAAAAACTAATATTCGATGTAGCAAATTATTATTAAAAACCTGTATCAATAAAATCTTATAATGAGAAGAACACCAACGTAGTTCTATTTTTAGCACTATTAATTGATGTCATATATAAACACAACGTGCATCTGTGATATGATAAAAGAATCACAATTTCAAGTCACGACCATAAGCCCGGCTAGCTCAGTCGGTAGAGCATGAGACTCTTAATCTCAGGGTCGTGGGTTCGAGCCCCACGTTGGGCGTATCTTTTTGCTCAAATTTTTGGAACGTACACATATTTTATACAAATTTTATCATTTTTGTTAAAGAATTTGTATTAATATGTGGTTTGTTTAAAGTTTTTCAATATATGGATCCAATCAGCTATAGTGGTCGTCTAGTACCGTTAAAGGGTCAACAGATGAACAGTCAACGCAATATAAATGTTTCCCACGTTTCGTAGTCACATGTACTTACGCGGTGTTGGCTCTGGTGACGTCTTATATCATTCGATTTATTTTGACTAGTAACTGTGCGCCACTTATTAGCTGTCACCTCACTATAAATCTATAATACATTTATTTATTGTTTACACTGGTATGCATGTAAGTGTATTTATAATGTACGATGTACGACTACAAGTGGCAGTATCTGTGTGGAGATTTTTCTTTTTGAATTGTTGTTACTTTCTTAAAGAAAGTTATAGGTATAAATTATATGTTGTTACCTGCCTGTTTGATTTTGTATTGTAATGAATTTAACTGATTTTAATAATACTTTTATATTTAAAATTCAAGATATGTAATTGAACTTTCCGTTGTAAAATATTTTGCTGATTAAGTATTTCCACGTGTTATTATGTTTTATTTAAGTGTTCGTTTATAATTACACATGTCTTTTTTATGTACTTTCGTTTAATTGTTCTTATTTGCCTTTAATGCGCTATAAGATATGGCTGCTTCTATAATCGTGGTGGTAGTGTGGCATCAAGGTATTGTTATATTTATTTTGAGTGAAATCACACTAAGTTGAGTTGTGTACATAATAATTATCATATTATGATTGAGTATTATGGTCGAAAATAAACAGAAGATACTTGTACATACATCTGCTGTTTATGCCATAGATTTTATACTTCATCGTTTAACTTTAAACCTACGTATCCCAAGCATAACTGTAATGGCAATACTGTGTAGATTATTAAGAAAGATTAAAAATATACGAGTCTTACATTTTGGCCTTAATAGTTTTTAACGAGAAATACTTCGTTTAATTAAGTAGTAGGTACTTATGTGAACTGTTTAACTGTTTGCTTGTGTGTGTTGCTTAATACGCAAAAACGTGTAGAAAGTTTTAATTACATTACTGCAATAAATTGTATTTCCGATTTAAAAAGTCGTTTGTTATAATTAACGCTGCTAATTTATTAGGTGTCTCAAATTGTAATGTTACTGTTAAGAACGTGAATTAGCATTAAAATGCTGGCTTGAGACAATTTTTTGTTATAAATGCCCTTAACCTTGACTTTGAAATACTTGATTTTGTTTAAATTTTATAGAATTTATTAATTTTCCTTTTCTCATATGTATTTCAATAGCATTTCGTGCTTGAACACAAAACAAAATGAGATATTTGTATACATTATACTCACATTGACATTTGCAACAGTACCTATTTAACAAATACCGAAGTCAAACAAGTATTTTGATTAAATAATTAAAATGTTATTTTAAGATTCTCGAGAGATTTTATCAAAGGATGAATCTTAAAAAAATATTATTTCACTTTGGATGTTGATCCAAGGACTTGTACTATTTGTATGCAAAGTTTTATCCCGATCAAATCAGACTATTACCAACCAAGCTTTTAAGTACATTCACACAACATTATGAACTTAATGCAGTGGCAATGGAGGATACATTGGGTCTTTAACGTTAATTACACCTTTACTTAAAAATAAATATGCTGGTAGTGTGTGTAATGATTTTTGTAATGTGACTATATTTTTTGGACTTCATGCTTTCCATTACACTGGCAGCATTTAATTTAAAATTTAGGCAAGATAATATATCACACCTAAATATTCAAGGATAGCCTTTGCTCGTATTCTGACTTGAACCTCGGTTATTTTATGATGGACACTAGCCGCAATCTTAGGACCCAAAGGTAGCATCGCGACCTCTGCCAAGGCTCTGGTATTTGATTGAGTATTCGTACCGTTGAGTACCATAAAACGTCTTGTCTTGGCACTTTCTGGAAATCAACGGTACCAATACTTGAAGAAAATTGTTCGCCTCGAAGTTTGATGATCTGACCCATCGATAACTCTGCTAATGCTTAGATGGGTAATATTACTATAGTCTAAATAGGTTTACTAGTATAACAGTTTGTGATAATCCATTTGTAAATGATAAAATAGTTGAAAATCGATTCACATTTCGTACGATTTCTTATCTTGGCTAAAATATTTAGGTTTTCTATAAATTTGACATGTACCTAAGTAAATGTATCAAAAATTATAATCGCCATAATACTGACAACAATAGTATAATTTTAAAATATTGTTAATAATCAGTGTAAATACAGCTTACTATTTAAATTATAAAAGAAGAAAAAGATGATTCATGAAGCTTTGAACTCGAACCTGTGCCTTCGACAGATCGCGTCGTCTCTTTGCTAACTAAGCTATTTATGGTCCTACGTCAGGGATTGAGGGAGTAAAACTAAGATAGAATCATGAATAGCTTACTCGCAGATTCAATTCCATTATAATAATAATAATATATTCTACCACATACACACAACACCATCTAGCCCAAACTAAGCAGAGCTTGTACTATGGGTACTAGACAATGGATAAACATACATATATACTTTTTTTTTGTAAATACATACATATTATACATAGAAACAATGAATTATGCATTTGTTTTTCCTCGTTTATATTTCAGATTTTACATTAACATAGGAAATGCTTTCAAATAAATATATACTAAAGGTAATAAGATAAAGAATATACTAAAGACTACTATTTGTATCAAAATAAATAAATCATAATAAGACCATGAAATCTTTCACTACCGGAATATCGTGGTCTAAAAGTAGTAGTCTCATAATTAAGTAATGCTTTGTGTTTGTCCAAAACATCCTTTGTGGTCGCCTCCTTGGTATATTACATTTTTGTTTTCAAGTTTATAACAAGTATTCGCTTGGGAAATGATCTTATACGATGAATATTACACAAAGCTTTGTCCTGTGGTAAGTTTGTTACATTCTCAACTAAGTGTACGGTGTATGGCTGTCTCAGTAGGCAGCATGAACATTCTCCAGGTCACCCACGCGTTGTATTGTATTGTGTATTATAATGTACCCTATTTGTGTCAACTTATTGTCTTTGAATGTCAATATATCATTGTTAAGGATGTTGAACTATTGTGCTGTTGTGCCAGGATACGTGGACCTACACAGATAAAATATACTGAGAATGTGAATAATTCTATTTCGGTTAACGACCTCATTTCTGAGGCGTCTGCTTGAAATCTAGATTATACCATTATTTATTTAATAGCAACGGACTTATTCTTGGAATACTAAGACAAAATTGCGTCGCCCTGTACGCAGAAGTGTTGTTGACGCCTAGTCTCGTCACAACCATTTATTAATTACACGAGTATTTGTTTCGTGTGGCTATTGAGTCCACACAAACCAAATAATAAACAAATAACATCTTTTCCTTTATATTTAGACTTGCATTTTGTGGACCCAAACATGTCATCATGTTTAGATAAGTCTATTTATTGTACACATTCATTGGCTTTTAATAATAAATTACTTACTACTAGTATATCAAAAAGAATTGCAAGAAATGTTTTCAGAAGCAGTTTCTTATTTTAAGCCCCAGCCTTGGCAAGATTCAGGTCACGATAGTCTCTTAACATCAAGTGGGCTGAACAAACAGTTTACCTTTTTATAATAATGTGGAAGTTTAGTTTCTTAGTAAAGTATTACATCTAAATAATAATATGGCTATATGCGAATGTGTTAATTGCGCACTGGAAAATATTCAAATTCCGTACCAACTCTATTTTATTTGATTGAATGTTGTTGTTCAATCCTAAAATATTGCCATGTTTATCTTTATTTTCTAAATGGAATTAGGAATTTAGAGTGTATAAGTGTAACAAGTGACCATTATATCACTTACAGTCTTAAACTAAAGCAAACGCTTTTGCTAAAAATCTGTTCATGGCTATTGATCGCAAGTATTGAGTCGCTCGGCGTCGATGTCTTTACCACTATATTTGGACTTATGAGTATATGGCTATCGCCGATAATTAGTTTCTATTGATTTATTTAAATTAAATATATCTTCGTTCTAAAATGTAACTCATGAATGAAACAGAAATTAGATTTGATACTATTTACTGCGTATAAAGAAATATATATTTTCAAAAATAAATTGCTGTCTGTTCAGCCGCTGATCCAATATAGAAAAATATTGTAGTGCTTGCTCGAAATCTATTTATAAAATAGAAGCATTTAATACTAAGACGAGTTTTAGTTGTAGATATATGCCAATAATTATGAGTATTTAATCCGAAGTATAAAACACTTCTCGGACTGGAACATAATTTATTACGATAGATTATCAGTTAAGTAAGGTTGAGTGGATGTAAATGCTTAGCACCGCCGTAGGTCAGAGTGCTGGTTTCAACATAAAATTACATTTCAATTTTAACAACGATGATTGCCTTAAACCGTTACGTTAAAAGGCAGTAGTTCGCAGAAACGTTTGCATCGCATGCTAACAACAGAACATATTAAATATAAATATTATAAACCGTATTATGTTCTAGTCCTAAGTCAAAATAAAACTAGTAAAATACAATTAAAATGTGTCTTTTGCGATTGAAAGGCTTTTGGTTAATTTTGCCCTTAGATATGGGTCCTAATATAGTTTTAAGTTTGTTCACGCCCTTGCAAATACCTACTCTTACTGTATTTTATAGTATGAGGACTGTCAAAAGGAAATAATGCTTTAAAAAAATATTAATTATCCCTTTCAATGGTAGGTAGGTATCCAACAAACATGAGCCTTCTTTCGTCTAAAAAATATATAGGTACACACATTATTTGACTAAAAACACGTGCGAATAAAGTATACTATACAAGGCGCGATGATATTATGATGATGATATTTAATAGACACATGCGATGATCTTTGATATACACATGCCGGGCATTAGTCCGGCTTGGTCTATTAAAGATCATCGCGGGCATCCGCACAATTACTTACCAAAGGTCCATCACAATCAGATGAATGCATATTGGACAAACAGACAGACAGATAGCCAAGCACACTGGCTTTAAATTATATAATAATAATAATAATATTCTATCATATACACACAACACCATCTAGCCCAAACTAAGCAGAGCATGCACTATGGGTACTAGACAATAGATAAATATACATACATAATATGATTCGGTTCGCTGTTTATTTTGCCAGTGTGAAAAGTAATCCAGCCAGCAAGTTTAGTCGTAATAACAGTACAACGTATACTTTTAATTAAAAGTTGCCTTATACGTACCTGGCTAGACTGGTGTAATTTGAGTCAAACACTTGTCTAATTAAGAGAAGGCGGTCTATCACCTTTAGACAATGTGCGGTAGAAGTCCTCTACACAAACTAAGCGGGCTAACATATTTTGGCTGCCTAACACATTCCACTGTACTAAAAACACGATTACACTTACCTGTTATCTTAGTTTATTCCTTCAATCAGCTAGATCAGCTAAATTGAGGATAAATATCGATCAATCGCTATAATATACTTAATTAAGTATACTGTACCTATTTAATAGTACTGTGGTTCTCCTTAAATTGAAACTGATTAAGAATAATAAACTGTTCTTCTCTCGTACTGTATAGATTGATGTAGTTCAGTTATTGCTATAACCGTACTAAACCGGCGCTTTGAGCAGAATCGACGTATAATAGTGTGGCTTAGTACCTATCGCAATTAGTTCAACAAGGCAGTTAAGCGTCTATGAATTATGTAGAAAGAAATACCATATAATATACATACATATATAGACAACCTAGGCGAACGTTTCTCGATCAGATCGGAGGCGTTCTGGACAAAGGCCAGGTTAAGAGCTCCTTGAACCGACGGGCGTGTATGAGGAATGTGATGAAAGTGAATGAAGCCAGAGAAGTGTGTCAGGATCGTAGCAAATGGAAATCCGTAGTCTCTGCCTACCCCTCTGGGAAACAGGCGTGAATCTATGTATGTATGTATGTATAAGACTTATACACGACACAGATGTTATATACTCACATTTCACCATCAATGGTTTTAAGTCTCGCGTAATATACACACATCAAAAAAAGTCTGTGTTCACTTGGAAAAGTCGAGTACGGCAGGCCTATTTCCGGCCACCGATGATCACAATTATATACACTTACTTCATCAAATAAACTAATAGAAAATGGTATGTTAAATTTTAGTGTCGGATCGCCTAGAGCATATTACCATACCAGCGTCTGAGCTTAGATCGTTGCTAAATTGAACCTAAATTTTACCAGAAAAATCTAGTTGTGATAGACCATTTCTTAAGCTTACTGACAGACGGTTTAGTCAGAGGAATATCCTAATTCTAACCTGTACTAAAGTAGACCACCCTGGCTGCTCAAGTCATCGGTGCCGCATTCCATGACACAGCCGCGGTATTAGTATCTTATTCCTTTTTCTCCTTATTTTATTATTGGTGACATACTCCAGCGATCAATTAGTGTACCTACCATGTAATATTGGCTCTGAGCAAGGTGGTATTACTCTTCTGTTAATTTCATTCGGAAGGGCGGCATAGTCACTCATGAACTCCCTTCCATTGCGTTGCTTCTACAACGCCAAACAGCAATGTACAACAATTGACACTTAACAGCTACTAAGTGAGCTGACTCGTGTAATACCAAAGTACTAATAACCATATCCTCGTGCCTTACGCTGGCTACATAGCAACGCCTTTTTTGAAAGATCAGCAACCTTAGTTGCCCTAGTATTTGCAAACATCGATAGTCACGATAAGCATTTACAATCAGAGAATCTATACGTTTTGTTTGCCAACGTGGTCGTAAAAAGGAAACATTATTATGTTTTTTGAATGTATGTATTTTGATTAATGTTTGAAAATAACTCGTATAGTTCTAAACGCAATTTAAAATTAAACGCTACAAATATTGATAAAAATAATATTGTATCGTAAAACTGTATCAAAGTTGTATCTTCATTTAAATATAAATAAGAAGGACAGAGGAAAAGGTAAAAGAATGTAATCTCCGACAGCGAAAAAACATCAAGCGGTTCAATCGGTCCACAAGTGAAGTGAGCAACTCATAACAAGCGAAAGATTGAAATGAGATGATAAGGAAAGAATCAGAAATCTTGCCGAAAATACGTACCTACCTATTATGAGGCGGTGCGGTAATTTTGCAAGGGATTCCTCGGTTCGATATGGGACCAATCATTAGCCAGAGCCAGGTTCATTCTCGGTACATCGCAGCGGCTTTTTGCGAGATCTACGAGAGATATCCGTGAGCTTAAATATGCGAACAGTTCTGTAAGCGATCAATGTGCGCTCAGACATTCTGAAATCCAATCTCTACTACTTTGATTGAATCTGTTGTCTTATTATAAAATTCTTAGAATGTTGTCCTGTCTCAATTTATCAATCCCAAAACTCTTCAACGTTTGCCAAATTGAATGTTGTTTATCCTCATGTGTTTTATATTCACGAGTGTTCAGTAAAATCGTACTTTATTGTTCCGTGCGTCTCGCGTCGGGGCGGCTCGTTAACGCGACCTTTCGAATATTTATTGTATCCTTTCCAGAAAATACAATTTCCAACTCGAGTGTCAATAAATATTAAGCTGTGTACACTCATATATTTAACATCGGTGAAAATTAGATCTCTTGTTTTAGGGATTTAGTAATTTACAATAATTGTTATAAAGTTTATGTCGCATTTGCTGCATAAATATTGTTCAATCCCAATGAAATTACTTTAATAAATTTCCAGAAAAATATAATCTATATTTTATCTGTCAACATTCATTTGCTGTTGTTAATGCGAGCGAACAAAACATCTCGCACATAATTCACCCGTGAGTCAAGTATAAACACAACGAGTCGCGATTGTTACGGAAAGAACAATTCAACAGATACAAGATAAAAGCGAGGGCGTGAAATAAATTTATTTACGACTGGAGACCAAATGGTATTTAATTGGAGTGTCACCGGAAAACTGTTATTGTTTTATTTATATTGTGTTATAAATATACCTACTTTTAAAAAGTGTATAGCAACTTTAATTCAGCGCGCATTGATTTATCCATGGTATATATCCGCAAATCATTTGCACAGAGAATGTAAAGCGAACACGATTTATGGTGTTCATTCTCCAGAAAAAACCTGGCAGGCAGCTATAAATCGCTCACTTGCAAGTTAGAAAAAAGGTAGTAAAGTTCGCTTTGCGCTCAACAAATAGTCATACACGAGATTCGTGTCTACTAGTCGATCATTTTGTACCGTTGCTTTACATATTGTTTCGCCCATAATCGTCGGGTGTAGGATATGTAAACGTAGAATTGAATTTGCGTTGTCATTTTGGTCCCACTGTCGTAAAGCTAGCCTGTAGTCGTAAAGTGTTTTATGAAATTGTTGGCGTCGCATACTCGACTTCAAAGCTCGTTAGTATTAACTGACTGACTTTACGGTCAGTTCGTGTATATCGCATATTGGCAATGTTTTGAAAGTGAAAGGCTCTTACGTTAAATAGGTACTTACAAGGAGTTATAGACTAACTATTGAAAATTTCTGCAATGCCTATTGATCACTAAAATTGATGAGTCAGATGAGTCAGATGTGAAAATCATGTCTGCGAATAACTTATAAAATATATTGCTATAAGGAATTATATATAAAGCGAGATAGTAATATAGATAATTTTAGATATCAACACCACTCTCAATTGACTGTAAGTTATCTCACGATCTGCTTGCATACCTTTTGTCATCAAGAATAAATTAAGCTTAAGAAATGGACCAGATTACTGCTTTTATTAAAACGAATATGTAGGATCTGAGAACGAATAGGGTGCTTGTACTTGAATAGGATTACTGGTTGAATATTTCTCATTCAATATCGATATAGGCTAGGTACTTTGGTCTGCGAATAGGCGCGGGCATCGCGTGTGGTGAGCCGCTAACGCTTGATATACGATCGTCTTAATCACCACCTCGTTTGTATGAGATTTATATCTCACCTGTTGCGCCAATTATTTACATTCGGAAGTCATTTTATTCGGTTTCAGCGTGCATCTTTGATGATCTTTACACCCTTACAAGCTGATAAGATTTAAAAACAGAAAGGGTGGCGAAGTAATTAGCTTCAATATTACAGCTAATACACTACGCTTATATATAAAGATTACCTAGTCTTCTAGCAGAAATAAAGCTGCCATGGGACCTCTGTCAAGAAATTCTCTCAATTATCTAAAACTATTCTGGTTATGTGTGGGTGTTATATGCTTCTGTCTAACTTCGGGAGCGCGAGACCAAAAAGTGACCATTCTCCTGACATTACGGTTATGGTTATCTAAAAGAGAAACAAAAACGCAAAGTACGTCGGTTACGCACATTATGTATTATAATCAAATTTTTGAAACTGACAAATATACCTAATATTATATTATATTTTTTTTGTGTTTAAATAGTTTTTATTAGACTGATAATTATTATTTTATTATATTATTTGTATTCTATACTTAAGATGTTAAATAAATAAAGATTTGAAATATATTTCTTGTATTCGTCTCTTTCATTATTCTTAGTCTTATATTTCATTATTCATTCTCAATATAATATAGCATAATGAATGGTTTATTTTTGCGTCTAAAACTAGAATTACTAAGGAACTGATAGAAATACCCACATTTCTGTAACAAATGTAAGATTATTGCTATAATTATGGAACGTAACTTTGACGTTATAACATAAACTCATATTAAACATGAAATCAGCATTAAGAGACTAAAATTGCTATCTTGACATTTACATGATGCAAAAATTACATAGACGCGTTATGAATATGTCATCAATAAGGATTATGTATATTTTGAATTGGACTTGTTGAGAGAAATTGTAAATTGGTCGCGTCATATCATATTATATTATAAAAAATATTGCCTACAAATATTTTTCTCGACGGCCATAAATTACACCGGGCTCTAGATGATTTAAACCGGTTCTGGCACGTTATATTTACACTACTTTTGCGATGCCTTGTATTAAATAGCGTGTTTTTTTTAAGTCGCACGTAACGGTCGAAACCCTCTATTAAAGCAAGTATCAAGTTGCCAATGACGATAATTTGATAATTGAGAGTGTCATAGTCCTTCGCGCCTTAGCCGGCACCTGCTGTATCAGAATATTTTATTTTTACAAAAAAGGCGAACCTCGTTACTCCTGTAATTTTAGCAAATTATCTCGGCTTATGTTTGATGAACAGTGTAATTGAATTTTTGAAACCACGCTAAACAGCTTCTAAGAATAATTTTGTCGTGATGAAGGAGTCGCGGTAATGCATCTTGGAATGAAAAATAATCTTTAGGCATGCCTTTTTTACTTAACTATAGGTGTTAGTTCAATATTGATTTTGTAACCTTAATGTCGGAAGTAATCGCTGATATTTTTGGAGTGCTTTATGTGAATATCGAATAAGTGATAATTGGTACGTGTTGAAAATCACTCGCACAACAAACTTAACACCTCTTCGCTCGTGTTTGCCTTTTATGTTTGCAATAACGCTGTTTCGTTAAACTGCAAATGTTATGTTTATTTAACAAAAGACAGGTGTGCATGAAAAAGCCATTAAGGATTTCTCATTGTTTGTTATCAAATTAGGACAGTATTTTTTTAAATTTAGTACTAAGTAAAGTAAATGAAAACATAATCGTCGAAATGACAAGTCTTGTATTTGTGTCTATATTTTAATACATATATTATTTAGAGACCTATAGACTGCCACGCAGAGATCTCGAGTTCGATCCCAATGTGCGTATTAAATAAGTTAATTGTCGCTCGTTTTAACGGTGAAGGAAAACATCGTGAGGAAACCTGCATGTCTGAGAGTACTTCATAATATTCTCGAAGATATGTGAAGTCTGCCAACCCGCACTGGGCCAGCGTGGTGGACTATGGCCTAACCCTTCTCACACTGAGAATAGGCGCCTGCCCAGCATTGGGGCAGTTTTAATACAGAGCTAATATTATTGTAGGCCTCTATGGCGTCGTGGTTAGTGTAACCAACTGCCACGCCTTAGGTCGCGGGTTCGATTCCCGCACAAGTCAAACATTTGTGTGCATGAACACGGATGTTTGTCTTGGTCTGGGTGTTTCTATGTATAATATGTATGTATTTACAAAAAAAAGAGTATATATGTATGTTTATCCATTGTCTAGTACCCGTAATACAAGCTCTGCTTAGTTTGGGCTAGTTGGTGTTGTGTGTATGTGATAGAATATTAATAGAATATTAATATTATTATTATCATTAATATTATTTGGAAAAGAAACCTGTATATAAAACAAAAGTGAGCTACGATAACAAGTTGAAGAACGAGCAGTATTTAAATCACCGCGTAGTTTCAATACTGTTAATATGTAGATAGGTTCGTACATCATCGCATTTCTCATTCGTAACACTTACACTAGTACACACGGGCCGTATCGACCGCCAGTCTCTCCGTGATTTATCTGCCTGCATCTCCGACCTGCAAACAGCTCGTTTATTGCCCGCTTGTTATTTATAATTTATTTTTAACGGTCACCGATTTGTATCCGTGTGTATACTATACACAGGAATTCATTGCCCCACGGCTCGAGTGTACCATATCGTACTCAGTTACGTGTTAATTATTATCGATCAAAATTGTGTAAATTAACTGGTTTACAACCTACAATTGAGAACTATTGCAGCTACGGAGTTGGAACTTATTGTGTGTTATTAACGCCTAAGTCTTTGTGTGTTTTATAGTAATTCTTGATGTTTTAAACTGCTCGTATTTAGGGTAAGGTGTTTTTATCTAAGAAATCTCGAGTCAAAATAAAACTAATTTGGCTATATATCTTCTCAAGATACAAAAATACCTTTACATGCCATTAAATTACTTAAATTTTGCTGCACGATGAATCGGTTAAGAAAGTTATCACTTTTGTGTTGATTATGTATTTTTAACGTTCTCAAGTATAATAAAATTTCATGGATCTAATTTACACATTTTAAAAGTTAGTAAAATAGATAAAAGATCTTTGTTCATCAATTTATCTTTATTTAGCTTCGAAAAAATATTTTTAACTTCAAACTGGGCTAAAAATGATAATTATGTTGTATCAGTAATGTAAGGTTTGTCTCAAGTTCCTATAATGATTATATGTGGCACATAGGAAGGTTTCTAATATACTTAATTATAATTTAAACAATTACGCAAACATTATTTATATACCCATAGACACAAAAACAATATTTGACAAACACACTCGTCATAGGCGCACTTTTATGCTATTCTCAAGCAATGACTGTTATAGGAAACTACAATACGTGATGTGATGAAAGTGAATGAAGCCAGAGAAGTGTGTCAGGATCGTAGCAAATGGAAATCCGTAGTCTCTGCCTACTCCTCTGAGAAACAGGCGTGAATCTATATATGTATGTATGTAATAGGTAAGATGTTTAAAAAGAGGAATATATATGACTTATATCCATTATATTTTATATGAATAGTTTATAACCGCCAAATATATTTAAACGTAAATAACCTAAAAGTCAAACCGCATAAACAAGTCAGAAATGTGCTTGTGAAAACATCTGGACTTATTAGTCCAGATGTTTAATAAAGAAAACTAAGACGCCTTGATAGTTTCATTATGATCAAATATAAAACAAAAGAGCTTGTGGTGAAAAGACTTATTAAATAAAATATACATATTTTTAAACGAGATCTTGTTTTCATTCGACGCCTAGAATCCAAGTACTAGGAATACCGGCTCATTTTATTACGCCTTACTTTTATTAATCAATCAATCAATCAAAATGGCCCATATAATTTTCCACTGCTCAACATGGGCATCCCTCATTCCGTTGTAATAAAACACATTGAGATATTAGTTAATAAACTAGCCAATGCTGCTATCCATCTACCAGATAATTGCTTTGATCTTTACAACACTCATGGGATATGATGTAGAGCTTTATTCTTTGCTGCGAGAATAATGCATGATTTTATTTGGAACTAGCTGTTACCTGCGACTTTGTCCGCGTAGATTTTAACTAAAAAGTGTTTGTCTCCGCGGAACCCTATTTTTTTTCTAAAATCAACGTAGCCTATGTTACTCCTTATAACATCAGCTATCTGCCAGTGAAAGTCCCGTCAAAATCGGTTCAACCGTTTCGGAGATTATCCGGAACAAACAGACAGACAGACAGACAAAAATTTTAAAAACAGATGTTTTCGTATAGGTACCTTATATACTTTCATATGCATTAGATAAAAAGCTGTTATTTTGACATTACAAACAGACACTTCTATTTTATTTATTTGTATAGATTTCTCTACTTACACTTTTACTTATGCCCAGTATATTTTTGTCAGCGAAATATTAAATATATATTAACGTTCTTAAATTGTATTAGGTTTGATAGTACGGTAAGTGTTAGCTAGTAAAACTGGCG
Organism: Catocala sponsa; assembly: GCA_963564715.1. Lineage (NCBI taxonomy): Eukaryota > Metazoa > Arthropoda > Insecta > Lepidoptera > Erebidae > Catocala > Catocala sponsa. Next base: position 12,110,736 of record OY751338.1, on the reverse strand, counting down.
CAACCTTGTCTATATATTGTGATAAAACGTATTTTATGGTACCTAGTTATGCTTGCTCTTTATCAGTATTTATTCTTACTTTGTTCCTAATGCGCTTTATTGATAATCTTTATCTAGATTTTGCGTAGCATACGGCTAGGTTGAAGGTATCTGCTTACCAACAGCCTACCTATATGCTATATAAATATACCTCGGTGCAGCCTACATTAGCTATAAAATAAATCAATGTCTTAAAAGCTAAATTTGCTATCTTGGAAATAAAATGCCAAAAAGAATGATCTCGTCACATTATTTATTGCCTTGTAAACGAATAGATAAAAATATTTACCGAGCTGAACAAATTACTCTTTTGTTTTATATTACATAAAATATAATCATTCACACGTGCATACAATATATTTCGTACCGATGTAAACTGATGAAATTTAATATTTAATATCTGAGTTGATTATGTATAGATAAAATTGTTTTCTTTAATAATTACTATATAAATATACCTGTTATTTCAAAAAATATTCACATAAAAATGTACTCAGAGAATTCAGCAACAGTGAAATGGACATTATTATTTGATATGTCGGAAGTATGTTCGACAGCTATCAATTACTAATATGCAGTACATTTATATTGGTACCACCATTTCTCTATATACGCTAAGACAGACTTAACATACATGATACACGATGTACAAAGTCAGGCGGAGATTTCTAGAGCGCATCCAACTCATCAAGTCCCGATACACTTTGGCTAGTGATTTGACCATCGATACTCGCCAGATTTACAATACGGACAGATAATTTATAGCGTTGTTCGATCTAGATGTAATTTAATGTCGTTGGCGCACATAAATCACTCTCATCTACCGCGCCGATATCTACAGGTACGCGAGCTATACCCCGATAATGTGCGTAGATCTATCTTTGGAAACATTCACCTTCATAATTAGACCGAGGGGTTAATATATGCGTATTATCTTTTCACGTTGAAATAATAAAGTGGATTAAGTTTGTTTTTTTCTAAGCTTTAGATATAAATGTCTTATTTCGGCCCCCCTTTTGGACACCCACACACCACGGTCAACTGTCCAATTTCAATATGAGCATATTATATACATGCATTAACATATTTAAATACATACACTGATTTGCATTCGTATGTCCCTCATAGAAACATTTCTTGAAGTGATTTCACACGCTTCAACGGCGATTACTACTCGGGTCCGTAAGCGTATCTCATTATAGTTGACTCTTTAAGTCGAGTTATTTAAATGTGAGCTTTTTATTTAGGTATTTCGAATAGTTTTAGTGTGAATACCATTTACTGAACGGTAAGTACCTACTCGGGCAATTATTTTTCCAAGTACAGGCCTCTGGTGCATTCAGGTTCTCGCTGGTTGACTTGGACATCGAGCGGGAGGAAATAGCGTCAATAAACATGAGCTAGTAAATCCATAGATGCGGTATTCTGATTAGTGAATCAATATATATGTATGTAATCACGTCAATGTCCATACTTGCATGGGAATAAAATTATGTATTACTTGTTTACGATTTAACTATTAAAACAATTTTAAAGCACATTTGATACAGATATGTATATATTATGTCGAGAGTTGTGCAGTTTAATAGACGTGTCATGCAAGTTTAGACAATTTTAATGATACGTAGTAAAATATCAACGCTTGCATGAATCTCACTTTTAGTGCTGTTGGCCACATTATTAAAAAATCTATGATATTTCTATTTGCAGATGGCAAAATAATCTGGTAGTAAATTGTTAATTTGATTATGTCCTAAATCGTCATCAAAATAAAAAGTTATTTGGTTAAGGGAGGACTCTTGGAGCAGACGTATTTATTTATGTAGGTATTATAATGGTAGACATAGTATTCGATAGTAATCTACTTCCTTGTGTAGTCCGTTTAGAATTAACTGTTGGAGTATTTGAAAGATAATTATAATTCGCAATAGATTATTAGTAACCATTTTCTAAATTAACAGCAAAAATATTGGTAGCATAGATTGAACTAAATAAAAAGATATACAGTAAAATATTTATTCGGAAATGATACCAGTACATGTGTCCTGAAACTTTATGTTTTTAGTGGTTCCTTGGCTGCTAACGACTAATCGAGAGAGCGGCAGCGTGTCGAGAAGCTAAGAATAGTCGATCGGACACTTTTTGTCGTCTCATTCCATTCGTTAGCGGGGAACACTGCGCTGTAAACTTGAGCGGAATTTTTGCCATATTTGCCTACAACGGCTACACAATGAGATACGCTATTTTTGGCTCTACGGTATGACTATTGTTTGACGATCATGACACGATAGTAATGTATGCAAGTTTTGTTCGTTTAAAGTTTTCAAACACAGATTGAATGAGAAAAATATGGCACTGAGTATTCTTGTTTCTTTAGTAGATGATAAAATATGTAAATATTAGTGAAGGCGTTGTCGTTGTATTGTTTAAAATAAATTATCTTTTATTTGCGTAGCCTCTTTAGAATATATAATGAAGAAAATAATTTACTAGGTTCTTTTAAATAATTGTTGTTAGTGCTTCATTATCGAACCAATAATAAACACGAATAAAAACAAGATAATCCATTTATGTGAGTTGAATATCTTAACGGTGGTTATTAATGAACCAGACGTCTAGTATAAAAAGCCCTGTGTCTATCAAAGGCTTGGAGACAGCTACTTGCTACATACTTCACGCCGTATATGGAAAGTTAATAATTTGTTTGCGCACCAGCCATTTCCTACAAGAATACGATCAAGTGGGCAGACTCAATTCATTTCGCGATAAACAGGTTGAGCTCGCACAATGCAGATTAAGCGTCTCTTACTTATGAGAGAAATTATTATTGAGTATGCCTCGACGAATATTATTTTTCTCAGAAAAAGATAGATCGCTTAACCGATTTTACGGGAAATTAATTTTGGCAGTGAGCGACAGGGTGCGGCGGACGCATCGCTGCGCGCTGCGCGACCGCCTCAACGCGATGATTTGTTGCGATTCAACCGCGCTCGTTACACTTCCTGATAATGACGCATACCATTTACTCAAAGGCGAGAGCTAAGGTTGTAATTTAAGTGCCTTATCACTTATTTCCCAGTAACCATCATGGATTCACATTTAACTTAAAAAGAAAATCGAAGTTGTTTTAATATATTTCGTAGGCCAAAGTGCTTCACAAAATCGTGTAATATGCGCTCGCGCAAGCTCCGCCCCAGTTGTCGCCACAGCCGGCTCAGCCGCAATTAATCCACTGTAATGCGATACGAGCCTCCTGTCGTCGGCGACGTAATGCATCGTGATTTACGCGCAACGAACAAGCCGTTAATCTTATTACCACTTTCAATAACTTTATTATCGAGTGTTCGATACAAATGCCATACGAACCAATATACACCTTGAACAGACCGCACAAAGATCATTTGCATTTACAATAGTATAATCGGTAGGAGTTAGGAAGCTTCCCACGAAATTTATTTTAGTCGACTTAACGATTGTGTCCGCTTTACCAAAAACGGAAAGTTAATGCCCCCATTGCTTAACTCCGATTAAACAGTGGGTATAGAGTTCATAATTTGATCCTTGTTTAGAATTTTATTTAAAACGTTTACGCGAACGAAACTTATAAAAAGTAAAATCTTTTTATAAATTTCGTTCGCGTGCATTGATTTAAAAAAAAGAGCCTTTTGTTACTTTTGCGTTTTGAATAATAATAGAATCGGCACCGAACAGCAGCGTGTTCGTGTCATGTGAAATCACTTCTTATTCAACCCGCAGAGCCTCGAGGCGGCAGTAAAAGCGATTCCAATTCGACATGTTATCCCCTAAAATATACTAATAATAAGATGCAAATGTCGAGTCCAGCGGCTCAGAGAACAAAAAGCTGCTACACTGAAAAAGGGATATTGCCAGTGAGCTGGTAATTTGCATATATTTTCGTAATAACAACTTCCGTTTGGTGCGCCGGCGGACGTGTCACGAGTTCAAGCATGTTACTACAGTAGCTCGCATCCGATCAAGCTTTGTTATATCCCTCCCGGCTCTTTGACACTTCCATATGGTTTTAATGATTTTCCCCTGCCTAGCGCAGAGCAACTCTCCGATAAGGCCGTCTCCGGAGAGGCATTTCGTCGGGTTCACGTATTGAGAGCATCTTCAATATTCAGCGATAATGGGATGTTGCTTGCTCGTTTCCATAATGCGTTGTAATGAGCTGACGAATTTAACGCTTCATCAATAATTCATGCGTGATTGTTATTAGTTAGAAGTTTTAAATATCTGTAAGATATAGCATTGCTGGGAATTTTCAACTTGGATCGTTTTTCTTTTTGACACCTTAAAATGTTTTTATGTTTACTACGCTACTACGATCTCGGAATCAATTGGACTATGTAGCCTTTTCCTAATATCTATACATATAAAGGAAGATGTCCTGACTGACTTAGAGACAACGCACAGCCTAAACCGCTGGTCGTAGGAACTTGAAATTTGGAGAGCATGTGTGTTTTAATTTGTAGGGGTGTATTAAGAAAGGATTTTTTGAAATTCGATCCCTAAGGGGGTGAAATAGGGAGGTGAAGTTTATATGGAATTTGCTCATTTCTGGACTTATAAGTATAAAAATAGGTGTACAAGTTTTTGATTATAATTAAAAATGACCTGTGTAGGTAAAATGGACAAAACTCCCCCTAAAAAGGTAAAATAGGGGGGTAAAGTTTGTGTGGAAATTTTCTCACTTCTGGACTTAGAAGTATGGAAATATGTGTATAATTTCTAAATTACAATTAATAATAAAATATATGATTAGGTATAAAAACACTATAAAATTACTATAAAAAACCTAATAAGTACTTATTATTATATACGAATTTTCGATCAGGTCACGTGTCCTGACGCGAGTTTAAATTTTTTTACCCATTACAAAAAGTGCACAACGCCGCTGAAGAAGTTTTCACTTCAAAAATATAATATTTATGTATAACTTTATAGATGAAAACACGGTGTTTTCAGTTGGGACATTATGTAGGCAATCTGCCTCCTAATATTTTGCCACTATTTAACAACAGAGGGCGTTTTCCTACATTCATGTATTTTTTACACTAGTCATACTAATTTTTATTTTTGGCAACATTAAAGTTGGTGATTATGGTACGTTTCGAAGTACGCAGTAACTTTATTTAAATAAAGTCATTATTTTAAATTTATAATGCGAAAAGAAGTAATTATAATTGTTATTCATCTATTTTTATATAAAGAATTTTAGTTTTAGCTTTTTTGTAGCAAAATTTGCGAATTACATTTTATTGTTCTCACATTTCTGTATGATGTTTATGCTTGTTGCGAAATGTTGTGAAAAATATGGCGCGTTCGTCAAAAAGTTCAAACTTTTACTTCGACTTGTTCGTAAGTTTCAACCATCGCGTTTCGAGTGCTTTTGGATAGATTTTGTGCGACCTAGCTTTATTTGGATATTGAAGAACCCGCTTATTACGACTGACCTACGCATTTTAACCCGGAATTTGATTTGCCTCTGTATTCGGATATTGATAACAAGAATGTCGCTATCCATGAATAAAAAGTGTTGTGTACCCAATTGCGGTAAAACCCGTGAGTAATTATAATTTACTATATTTTCGCAACAATTTATATAGGTACTGATACTATTGACCATAATATTTATACCTACTGAGTTGGTGATTACCCTACCAAATCAAACACGGCACACATCATTGCTTTATACAATGCAGATCCTGGCTATAACAATCTGAAATTTCTACCAAAACTGACAGAGAACCATGTTTTGCCTGCAAAAATTAAGAAAATGAAGGTCAAGTTTGCCTCCCAAGTTTTCAGTACATCAGTTGGTATTCATATGGGTTATTTATGAAGTGAGTGTTTTTTATTATAAATTTAATCTTATTATCATTTTTGAGGCATATTGCCATACAATCCAGCAGTAATGAGTGTGAACCCCACATCACCGTTGATGACCAGAAACATTAGGTAAATATGTAATCACTAATTTATGTGAATAATATTGCTAAATGTGCTTCCAATGTGGAATTGATTGGTCTCGATGTTAATAGTATCAAATTCTACTAGTACCACTTAATTTTAACTAAACAAACATTGTAGTTTTGTGGTTAATATTTCTTCGTTAATATCTAGAATATTATTAAAATCTAGCTTTCTTTACTTTTCAAGGCACAAAATCTTGCCAGAGGACTACCAACAAACTGCAGATATAATCCTGTTCTTCGACTCATTATTTGATTCACTCAATGGTAGCTATGGCAACGTGAAAAAGAATCAAAATAAGCCGTTGCTTCACCCAGTGACACGAACATCATCTCATGGTGAAGATTGGGCTAAAGCTATTAGAGTCCTAAAATCGATGCAATTTATAGATATCAACAATAAAAGCCTTGTAGTGCCATCCATTACCAACTGCATTTGGACATTAGAAAATTTGCAATTTTTGTCTGTTAAACTATTAACTGGGTACAATTTAAAGGCTTTTTGGATGAGGCATTTTAATCAAGATCCTCTGGCAATTTTTTTTGGATCAATTAGGAGCCATGGGGTGCGAAACACAAATCCAACTTGTGCAGGATACGAGATTGCATTTGCCTCTGTTTTAGTCAATAATTTATGTAGTCATTCCAGAGGGTCAAACTGCGAAGAAGACAAAGCGCAAAATATGCTACTCAAATCAATGAAAAATATATTTTTCCAGAAACAAAAGTTTTAAACTGTAGCCCAGTTGAAATTGATTTTGATGATGTGACTGAACCAATTCTGGTTGGATTACAAAACAAA